>JAMJFZ010001791.1:2145000-7969714 GCA_026225945.1 Cricetomys ansorgei
ATCCTGACCCCATCTATTTGGGGGTTCTACCAGCTCAGTTCTGAGCCACATAGGAGGTATAATCCTCCAGCCACCACGGCCACTCAAAGGAAGATGAACCTAGAATAAAAGACTAGTTTTGTTTTTCTTGGTGTTTACAGGAACCCCCAACCCCTACCTACAGTGTGTGTTTAAGGAATTAGGTGGTCAAGCTGCAATGACACCCATCCTACATTCGTGAAGCAGCCTGCCTTGGAATTACCATGACCAGGGAGACAGACAGAAATAAATTGGATATAGTTTTAACCTGGGGCCACTAGTTGGCTGGCCATCTACCATCTAATGAGCCAACAAAGTGCAGAGTGCCCAAATAAAGAATCAGAGTAAGGAAGGAGTGGGGGACATGAAGCTGGTGGTGGAGATGATGAGTTCTAAATTCCTGTGAGGTATGTTTGGCCAAGTCCAGTAGGAGTTAAAAAGTTGACCCTGAGCTTGGGATAGGGATGTATGCTTGGAAATTGACCTTGGAGTTATCCAGATGTGTAGCAGCCAGCTATCACTATGTAACAAGCCATTTCATAAACTCAAAGTATACAAGATGGTCCATTTTCCGCAAGTCATTTGAAGTAGATCCGTTCTTCTCTGCTTTGTTTGGCTGGACTCAGGATTCAGACAGCAAGTTTGTTCAAACAAGAAAAATATTTCAGGCATTCCCCCATCCTTGTGACAGCAGAGGCTGCAGAAGGAAAACCAGCCCTGCAAGCATATTATAGCTTTGCTTTTTGACATTGATTGGTGTTCTGTTGATAGACGCCAACCCCACATCCAAGTCCAGCTTCAATGTCTGGGGATGCTTCTGATTCAAAGTCATTTTGCAAAGGATGTGGGGGATTAAAAGTGCCAACAGCATTGCTTCAACCACACAATTATCATTCTGCACCACGTTCTGGGTAATGTCAGCATATCCCCAAAATATTTCAGGTGAGACAGAGGATGTCAGAGTTTCTAGAATAACCAACCTAGTGAACAGGATGGAAAGAGAACTCCAGAGTCTGGAAAGATATCTCAGCAGTTTAGAGCGCTCCCTGCTTGCAGAGGACCCATGTTCAGTTCCCAGTACCCACATGGCAGCTAACAATCATCTGAAATTTCAGTTCCAGGGAATCTGATATTCTCTACTGGGCTCTTTGGGTACGGCATGCTCATGATACATAGACATCCGTGCAGGCAAACATTCATGCACATAAAGTGAATAAATAAATCTTAAAGAAAATGATTCCGTTTCCTCATTTCAAGTGTTTATTGAGCACCAGTTACAAGCGAAGACTTACACTGGTTTTAAGAGAGTGAGACTGAAGAAAAATTAAAACAAACCTGCCCCTTGAAGCTTCCATTCCCGTGAGAAAATGTGGAGACCAACAGAGTAAAATACTGAGAACCACAGTTAGCAAGCGGTCCTGGAGGAAGACAGAGAGAAGAGCAGTAGGCATTCCATAACAGGAACCTCTGACACTTCGGTGTCAGGGGCTAGAGAAGGGCACACAGAAGGCACTTGTGAGTAGAGACCCACCCCAACCTCCGGGTAGTCGGGGTGAGGGATGAGCAAATGACAGAGGGAACGGTGCTCCAGGAAGAAGGAACAGAATACGCACAGAGGTGGTGCAAGAGTGCACTGGCATGCACAAGAAGATGGGGGCAGGAGTCAGATGAGACAGCATTGCAATCTTGCCCGTCATAATGAGGCCAAGGGCCTCAATTCAATGTCATAATGGGGATTCACTTAGAGGACTGGCAGGGTCTAAGGAAACAGGATCGCTTGGCTGCCTCACAGATCATGCTGACAGAAGGCTGTGGCAGTGCCGAGGGGAGGGGCTGTGGCGCAAGGCCAGGCCTCACAAGGAAGCTGCCACAAGGATCCAGGAGAGCTGGAGGAGGCTTGTCATAGGGGACTGGCAATGTGGGAGGGAAGGACGCGACCTGATACCAGAGCCAACGGGATTTACTAATGGATTTCATGTGGGGTGTAAGAAACGGAGAGGGATTAGCAATACTACACACACACACCATCACTTAGCTTGAGCAAAGAGATCTTTATAACTGGAGGGATGACAGGCTTGGAGCCACGGGGACTAGGTTGGAAAGTGTCTTGTCAGATGTCCAAGGACATCTCAGAACGGGCAGCAGGAAAATGGGTGCATGATGCTGGGATCCAGGGGAAAGACCTGGCCAGACAGACACTCCCCAAGGTCAGGATATGAATGTCATTTAAAGCCAGCAGACAGTTGTGGGACCCTTTGCAGTGGGTGAGGATAGAGAAGAAACCAAGTCTCAGGGACTCCCACATTTAAAGGTCAGAAGGATGACTAGGGTCTGTAATGCCTAAAGAGAGCAGCCATGGGGTAGAATCCATCCAGTACTGATGGGCCCCAAATTGTAGTGGCTCCGTGTGTGTGTGTGTGTGTGTGTGTGTGTGTGTGTGTGTGTGTGTGTGTGTGATTTCAACTTTTACAGTTATGCAAAACCCACATTTCTTTCAACAGGAACCAAACCTTAGGCTATGAGTTTGGATTCTCTCCTGGGTAAGCACCATGCAGTCTGATCCCCTCTGGAGATGTTGACCCTTGTGGTCAGCAGAACACCAAGAAAACTCTAGGTCACCACGTCTATCTAGGTTGCTCAGTGGTCAGGAATATCGATGTATTTTTGACCTGAGATCTTTCCAGTATGAAGTGGGTTTATCAGAACAAGATTCCACTGTAAGCTGGGAGCCTCTGCAGGAGGAGGAAAGAGGGGGAGTCCCCAACTGGGTTAAAAGTTGACTAAATGGTCAAGTGGGCTTAGAACTAATATTCTCCCTTAAACATAGCGGTTAGGAAGCCCCATGACATTTAACCTAGTAGTTAGGCAATCCATTACCTTCCAATGGTAGAAGAGTCAAAGTTGGAGGGTGCCTGAGGTGTCATAGACAAGAGGAACAGAGCACTGAGTTTAAAGAGACCTTGGGGGAATTTGACATAAAAATCGGTGATGATTATAGACAGCTGCTGTCTATCATCCGCGCTAACACTTTACACATTCTGAATCAGTGGGAGGGGAGCACAGAGGGATAGGCGGTGCCCAGCACTAAATGAAGCCAGAAATGTAGAGGAGGATTAGGGAATAGTAATAGGCTGATGGGAAGGAAGCTGAGATGGAAGATCTAGCACCTTCCAGGCATTAAATGGAACCCAGAGACTGGGTAGAGGAGTTCGTTTGGCTGAAAGAAAGCATCACCCACTGGGCCCACAGGAAGATGAGAGAGTGGATAGAGAGCCATGCCTATCCTGCTATGTACTGTAGAAGGGAGGGCATCCAGGGGCAAGGTGGAGAGAGATGAGTGGACCATGTGTAGGGACTGGAAGCCCCATTAACAGTAGAGGTTGGTAGGGCCGCTCCCTGAGCACATGGCCATGCTAGGGAGACTAAAAGTCAAGGGACAAGAGCTCAAAGGTGCAGCTTTCAGGACACATTTTCTAATCAAAGGGCTGGTGAGGGAGGTGGTGCTGCAGTCCTAGAAATTAGGGTATGCTCTGCTCTGAGGTCATGTTCTGTCCTGCCCACAGCTGACCCATGACATATTGGGGAAGAGAGACTATTAGGGGCAGTGACTGCAGCCAACCGTGTGACCCAGGACTACAAGGAAAGATGGTTCCTCCCACCCCCTGCTGTGCATGCACCTTAGAGAGGAAGGCTGCTTAAGAAGCAGAGATCAGCACCCAAGGAAGAGCATCTGAGTCCACCTGGTGGCCAGCAGGTGGCATGAAGGAAGACTGTCCCTAAAGGCTGCTACAGAGGAGCTGTTGGCATCTGCTCTGGGAACTTCTACAGTGAAAACCACAGTGCGCAGCTGCTGATCGCTTTTTACCTCCCATCTCTCCTATCCTTACTGCGATCACAGAAGGCCCTTCATGGGACAAATGCTGAAGACCAAAATGAGGTGTGCCAGATGCACCCAAAGCCACAGCACTGTTTGCAGAAGATCCAAGAAGAACAGAGCAATGGGAGGTAGATGAGCCCCTGTGCCAGGAGCACCAGAATTGCTTTATATGGCACGTGAACTCTCCAGGTAGATTCCTTTGCCATTCTCAGTGTTCAGTTCATTGTTTCTTTCCCTTTATGGTCCTTCCATAGAGGGTCATTGGTGCTCCTCACATCATCCAGGGGTTTCAAACCTTTAAATGAGTGTCTTCCAGCTTCATCACTATCAGAGGACAATTATTCCCCAAGGATTGCCAGAAAGGATGCTTTACAAACAAATGTGAGTTTCCATGTTGCCTTGGCAGTGCTGACAGTCTGGGACATGGAGGTCCCTGCAGCTCAGTGTCCAGGCCTCGGGCCCTTTGTTTACTGAGATGGCTGTTAACTACATCACTGTCTGCACAGGGCATGTTGAAGAGGTGAAGCTCCAGACTGCAGCTTTGCAGTTCTACCCTACTCAGATATTTCTTGAGACTTATTACATGCCAGCTCAGGGCCACGAAGCTGGGGCTGTTGGACAAAGAGGCACGTGCGTAGTTTAAGTTTCCTGTGTTCAGACAAAAAAAATAATAATAATGCAGAAGTCCCCAGGGAAGCAGCTGGGGCTGAACCAATGCCAGACGTTAATTGTTTCCCTGCCAGTGGCAAACAGCCCCATGTAGACGAACAGGCCCAGAGCCTTCAGGGGCATAGACCCCCTCAAAAACATCAATGAGGAATCTCCTTCCAGGAAAACACACATGGATGGAAACTTGTAGATGTAATTTCTGGAGTTCCAAGAACTCCTTGTACTTTTTCTACACCAAGCCCTAAAGGTTATTTCTTGTGAACAAATTCAAGAGTAAAGAGGGAAGAGGGGCTGGACGATGGCTCAGTTGGTAAGTCCCTTCTCTGAAAGCCAGAGGGTCTGAGTTTGGACCCTAAGCATTCACAGAAGAAGCCAGTCATCAAAACTGTGTTGGTTCGATTTATGTCAGGTTGACACAAGCTAGAGTCATTTTAGAGGAGGGAACCTCAATTTGAAAAAAAAAAATGTCCCCTAACACCTGCAGGTAAGTGTAGGTGCCACCCCTTACCAAAGAAGCTTCCTCACTTACGGCAAATGGAGACCATCACAGAAAATCACAACTGTACAATGCAGAGCTAATGGATTATGGGAGCACAGCCCCAAAGGAAACACCCATATGGCAGCTCCTGCATGTGGCTCTGGGAACACCAAGGAAGAGGGAGTGAAAAGAGTGTAAGGGCTGGAACACCAGGAAGTCTGCTGTGAAAGTCTTTCCTAGAAATGGTTGCATTAACAAGACCAGAACAAAAGCAGTATCGACGGACATGTGAGTCTGTGAGTATTCACAGGGTCCCATCCCTAAACAAAGAGCTAATGACAGCTGGGGGAAAGACGTTTAGACTTTCCCAGGGATGAGCCCCCTTATTGGTTGTCCAATACAGAGTGGTCAGGCTTTAAACCATATACACACCAATAATAAAAACAGAATTAGCAGGTTCTATTTATGTATATATTTTGGCATACACATATATGTGCATACATGTGTGTACGTATATAGCAAATGTAATATAAGAAAAAGAGGCTACAAGCTTAAGAGTGGGGAGCATGGGAAGGGTTCAAGGTAGGGTAGCAGGGAGGGGCTGGAGACAGGAAAGGAAGGAGGGAATTGATGTTATTCCATTTCAATTAAAAATATGTTTTTTAAAAAAGACAAAAGCTGGAAGAAAGGCGGTAGGGGTGTATCTGGGAGGAATTAGAAGGAGCAAGGCGTGAATATGACCAAAATACTTTGTATGCATGTACAAAATTCCCAACGAATTAATTAAAACATTACACTAAACATAAATAAAGTAAATCTAAGGAAAAGAGGAAAAACTGTCTCCTTCAGATTGGTCGTGGGCAAGCTTATAGAAAATAGTAAGCATTTTCTCAGTTGATTGAGGTGGGCCCAGCCCTGAGGAGGCAGAGACCAGAGGGTCCCTAAGGCTTAGTGACAAACAAGCTTAGCTGTACTGGTGAGCCACGGGATCAGTGAGAAACCCTGCCTCAAGGAAGGAAGGAAGGGTGGGAGGGAGGGAGGAAGGACACAGGTGGAGAGTGACTGAGGAAGACACCTGATGCTGATCTCCAACTTACACACATACACAGAGAGAGAGAAAGAGACAAACGAAGTTGAAGCTCTCCCTCTGCAGCTGACCCAGAGTCAACTCTCTGCTCTTGGAACCCATTCCTGCCCCCTGCAAAGAAGTCTCTGACAACAGCTCAAACCCCAGCATCCCCACACCACCTACCCTCTCTCCTTCCTTAAAGGAAAGTTCCTCCTTCATGGCTTGCTCCAGTGCTCAGCCTCAACATCTGAATGCCACATGATGGCCCCTTGCTGCTAGGGCATCCTTCTCTCCTCTGCTTTTGTAGATAATAAATAGGAACAGGAGTTATATGTCTATTATACCCCCAAAAAGCTATTCTTCGAGGTATTTCTCATACTGGCAGACCTGGGGCTGGCATCTGGAATAAAGTGGGAAGGAGGAAGTAGCTTTAATAATACTGAAATCTTACTCCCACCTTAGGGCTTTTGCACATAATGCATTCCCTTCCTGAGCCACTCCTCCCTTAGCAGAGACCTGTAGCTTATTCTTTCAGACCCTGTAGCTGTCCTTGGTGTTGTGGCACAGGCTCCCTGGAGCTGACCGCGCTGAAATGGCCCTCTCTTCCTTTGGCTGCGTTTTTTGCCGGTCCTCATAGCACATTCTAGATCTGGTCTTGTTTTTGTTTACTGTCTGATTCCTTCACACTTCACCACTAGAACACTTAGACCCTAGAAGACAGGGACTTGGGTTGTGTCTACTGATGTGTCCCAGATGCTCAGTAAATGAATGAAAGAATAAGCCAGCCATACAGTCCTTCTGCACCCCCCCCACATCTAGGGCAGGAGAATTCTTCTCTGATGACTCCCAGGAACCAGCTTTTCCTTCCCAGCGATGCTTACAATAAATAGGGGTACTTGCTGGCTAGTCTTTCCCTCTGTAAGCATAGCCCTTAAACTGATGTAAATTATTAGATATGGACTCTGGGACCCCATTATGAGCTTCTCTCCAAAACACCTCCACTCAGCCGTGACTCAACATCCTGACACTGGCTCCGATCAAAGCCCAAGACAAGCGAAGGTAGTCCTGTTTTCAGTACCCTGCTACAGACTGGAAATGTATCCGTGGCCAGCTTCCTGTCTGGCTCACATACTGTGTAATTGCCATTTTTAATGGCAGCTTTAACTCTATCGAGGCAGAGGAACAACAGAAAACATGTGGCCAGTGTTTGCACCTTCGACCGTATTGTTATAATGAAGGGGGAGAGATGCAAACACCAGAAGAAGAAATTCTTCTCCAGATGGAAAGTAAACTCTGAGCCAGACAGGCTGTGATATTTCCTTCCAGTAGCAGTGGTTCCTGATCAGTGAGAGGTAGGAGCCCTGGGACACTCAGAGCTCTGTTCTTCAAAGTGTCTCATAGGCACTGTGAGCCCTAAGTACTCCCGACACTCTAAGCGCTGAAGCTTGTCTGCCATTTAAATATATCCCTGTTCTAACTTCATGTCTATTATTATGATCAAATATCTTGACAAAAAGCAATTTAGGTGAGGGGGGTTTATTTGAGTTATAATTCCAGATTATACTTCACTGTTGAGTGGAAGGCAAGGCAAGAATTCAAGTAGCTAATCGTATAAAAAACCACAGTCAGGAGCAGGGAAAAATAAATTTATGGATGCTTACTGCTTGTTTGCTTGCAGTCAAGTCACATAGCTCTCTCTGCTCTTACATAGTTCAGGGCCCTCTGCCTAGTGAATCGTACCACCCACAGTGGACTGGGTCTTCCTACATCGATTAACGATCAAGACAATCCCCACAGACATGCCCCAGGCCAACCTGATAGAGGTTACCCCTTATTGAGACTTTCTTCCCAGGTGATTCTAGGTTGTGGCAAATTAGCAGTTAAAACTAACCATCACAGTCTTCCCAAGACTTTGGGGCTAAGTGATGATGACTTCATATAAGGCCTTATTACTATGTATTTTCCAATGTCCTTTAAAAGGTTTCTACACAGGGGTCTTTGTATTTAATCAGTTGATTAAGAACAACTGTTTCCTAATCTGCAGTCTTGGGGGAGTACATTCACTTCAGGTGAGACATTTCTCATCAGCGATCATGAAGACAACAAGGCCCACAATACAGCAGGGCCCTGCTGTAGAGATCGCCTCCCACATGATCCTACCTCTCACTTAAATTCCAACATGAACTGAACCAAGCATGGTGGTGCATGTCTATAATCCCAGCAATTGGTAGGCTTGAGGCTGGGGAGTTGTGAATTTGAGGTCCAGACCAGGCTACATAGAGACATGGTCTCAAACAAACAAACAAAAAGATTCTAGCTTGAGTTTTGAAGGCACAAAGCATTCAATCCACAATTCAAGGCTTTGTGGCTTGATAGAGATGAGCCAGGTAACACGATGATTATCACAAGAACTTAAAAACTTGGTCCAAAGCAGAATGAATTCCACTCACTAAAGATGATTCCCTAAGGAGGACAAGAAGAGAGGGCCAGTTGGCTACACTGCTTGGAAAAAGACACAGGGAAGGCACCTGCCACCCAAAAGGAACAGGGCACTTGTGGGTGAATTCTCTAGCCTTGTGTTTGTTGTTGCTGCTGCTTTGTTTTGTTTCTGCCCTTTTAATTAGTAAGCCAAGTGAATGGAAAGAGCAGAGCCGGAAATTCTAAAGGGGTGAGATTCTGGGACCCTGCACAGCTCAGCTCCAGGGGTGGCCGCTAAGCACGTTCCCGTCATTCCCATCTCTACCACTGCTCTGGTGCCTTCTACAAAACCAGGGTCCTCTGTCCAGGGGAGGATCCAAGCCCTGCAGGAGCAGCTCCTGTTCCTGAGTTCCCTAATTTGGGCTATTTCTATCAAGAATCCAGTGCCTCATGCAATTAGGCTTTTAATAATCATTCAAAGTTGATTGCAAATTTTGTGTATTTGCCAAGGTCAGTGAAACCTAATGCCTTTGGGATCACGTAGGCCTTAAGGAACCGCTCGTTCACAGTTTGATATATTTGGTGCATGAAGTTGTTTTCTCTCTAACTGTACTGGTTTGTTAAAGTATTTCTGTTAATAATTTTTTTTTGGTAATATATTCTTAAGTAGCTGGATTTATGAGAGATCAAAATGGAGTCATTCATGTCAGCCGTAATGAAAAGTAAACACACAAAGGCAGATCCTGGAAGGCAGCTCTTACGCATGACTGCCTAAGAGTAACAGCCACACAGACTCTGCCAGAAGCACGGGCGTGTTCATTGACCAGCACAGCCTCACACACAAAGCCCCTCCACCGGGACGGCTGTCTGACGCACCTCAGGCTGATGTCACCTTGTTATTAAGGCTTGCAGCCGAGGAGCATGGCCTCAAAACAGCTTACGTAAGCCTACTCAGTTCCGCTTCTGAGCGACCCTTAACAGAACAGCTTCTACTGGCCCATAGTAGAGCCGCCATGTGCATCCCCACTACAGAGTTGGGGTGTCCCATCACAGAGCTGTTCCTGAGGGAGAGACGGCTTTGCTTCACTTCATCGTGCTGCTCTGAGACCCCGACTTTAAGACGTATGTGCAAGGTTTCATGCGTGTGCTTTGTCCGCACCCCACACCCCCTAAGCAGGCTCAGTGTTATATGCACCCAAAGCTGCACACGACTGAGTGATGAGGTGGTGAAGCAGCACTGTCTCGCTCTGTTGAGGCTTTTCTCAGTCTTTATTTCAACAGACCCACACCAAGTCCCAGCAGCTGCTTTCCAGAGTGGGATGCTGTGTGACTGACCGTGTCTGGTGGACATCACAGCCCTCGGAGGTTTCTTCCCCTATTCCCATTCTGCAGATAGGGAAACCGAGGGTTGGCATGCTTAAATAAACCACCCAGAACCACAAGGTAGGTAAAAGAAAAGCCAGGGTGTAGATTCCTACGAGTCTGAATTCAAAGCCAATCACTCCACTCTCTGAAGATCCCAACACCTATGCTGCTTGCATACCTCACAGAAAGTAGTCTGTTATTTGCATGGAATCTACACTCATCTTATTTTGAAATCTTCCCTCGATTGCTAATAATGCCTCATGCAGTGTGAACATTGTGTGCACAGCTCTCTAGCTTATTTTGCTATCTTGATCTGGGGTTGGTTGACTTTGCAAATGCAGGGCCTACAACCAACATATACCTGGTTTGCCTTCTCATTCACTTGGAACCAGCTGAGCAGAATACTAGGAAACAAACAAATCGCCTGTTGGAACCTCACATTTTCCACCCAGGTCATCACAGGGTCTCAAAGCTGCAAAGCTGGCTTTTACAGCCTACTGGGGTGCTCACCGCAGGGCAATGACTCCTCCTCTCAGTGGGGCACTTAGGAAATCAGAGAAAGAAATTAGAGAGTCATCCTCCAGACATTGCAGAACCTAGGGCTGTCTGACCCTCTGTCTCGTGACTTTCCTGGGGAAACATAAATATGTCTACTCATCTTTGATAGGACACGGGCAACAGATCAAAGCAATGATCCCAGGAAGTGTACTTGATGAACCAATGAGTTACTAGGGTTATTTACAGGAGCTTGAGTGACCCTGGCAGCTGCATCATTGAAAAGCCCCACCTAACCCAGTAGGAGTGATGACTCACAAAACCTACCATTGGAGTTCACTGTGCAGGCTGCAGGCTGCTCCACCGAAGAGTCTCCTCTCACCCAGCAGTTGCTTCCTGCTAATCACGGGGAGGGGCTTCATGGGTCTGTAACCTTGTAAACTCCATGCACCTCTCACTATCTCTCCAGATATTTGGCAGGAAATAGCTACACAACAGCCTCAGGATTCTAATTTCTGAATGAGTTCTGGGCTCTAGGGCCTCCTTGGTAATTTATCAATGGAAAAGACAAAGCCAAACAATGAAACAGCTGGCCTGTAGGAATGAGAGATCCTTCCTTTGTGGTTTGCTCTAGGACCTGAGGATGGGGTCCAGGTGATAATTCCACCCCCATTTCAATCACATCTTTAGGAGTCACTCAGTCCGCACCAATCACCAAAAACTATGTTAAGGACTGCAGGTACGTACCTTCCCCTGGCGTTGAAGAACCCAGCAGAGGTGCCTCCATCCAGGGCTCAGATCCTGGTGGACTCAGCTGGAAGGGACAAAAGTAAGGCAGTGGGTGACTGTGAACTTAGCTGAGCTTTGAAGCCAGCATGTTTGAGCAGGTGAACTGGTACTTTCTCCAGGCTCCCAAACTGTCTTCCTTCTCAATCCACCCAGCACGAAGACACCTGCAGCCACCGTCTGTGAGCTCATGGTTGCTTATATGAATCCCTCTGTTTCTGGGGGAAGAATCAAAGGGCAGGCTATGGAACACATAGGTGGAAGCTGACAGTGCCAAAAGGAGCAGCAGGGAGTGGGAGGGTTGTTGGTGTGCCTCTGATGGGGGAGGTTATGTTCTGAAATCTTTACTAAAACCATGTTTCATTTAGTAATGGAATAAGAAACTCCTAAGATAGAGTTTTCAACTTGACTTATATATGGTGCAACAGAGACAGTGAGAACGTGGTGCAGTGCCTCATCGTTGCGTGCCATTTTGTGCATTCATGCACCCGTCCAAATAAAGTTAAAAATAAGGTGAGAACCTGCTACCTGGCTGTGGCCTGAGAGGTTTTAACAGACCGGAGGAGGAACACAGACTTTCAGGGACTGCCATCCAGTATTAAGCTTCCATTCTTTGTTATCGACCGTTTCATATACCCCCGATGTCCCCCCTCCTCTCCCTTTGAACTCCTTCTTTCCAGCTGGTTCCCAGCAGCCACACCACTGAAGAAAGTGACACCTCACTATGAGCAACCATTAATAGTCAATAGCTCTCAAGGAAAGGGTAGGGTCTCACGATGCTTCCTCTATCCACGGTGGGAAGTTGGAGGGCTCAGTCTTGTATAGGCATCCATTGCTGCCGTGTGTTCATGGTTGAAATGGCTGTGTCATATCGAGATGGCAGCCTTTCCTGGCACTCCCCCATCCTCTTATTCTCCCATTCTTTCTGCCCCTCTTCCTGATATTGCCTAGGTCTTGAGGGAGAGTAATGTAGTTGTCCTGTTTAGGACTGAGCTTTCAACAATCGCATATTCCGAGCACCTTAACAAGATCCGAGTCTCTGCATTTACCAATGCCTTCTGTGAAAAGGAGCCTCTCTGTCAGGCTGAGGCCTGCACTTATCTGTGAGTATAAAAGTACATATTTAGAATGTATTTTTGATAAGCCCATTTAAGGAAACCATGGTAGTATGTTGCCTTCATGAACTCTTGACCTCCCCAGCCTAGGGCTTCTGACTCAGTTTACAGAACTGTGGTGGTTTGAATGAGAATGGCCCCCACAGACTCATATATTTAATGACTTGATTCCTGATTGATGGAACTGCTTGGGAAGGATTAAGAGGCATGGCCTTGTTTGAAGAGGTATGTCACTGAGGGTAGGCTCTGAGGTTTCAAATTCCCACACTATTCCTAGCCCGCTCTCTCTCCTCTCTCTCTTTTTCTCTCTCTCCCTGATTCTTGGGGACCAGATGTGAGCTCTCAGTTACTGCTTCATCACCAGGCCTGCTTGCCTGCTATCAATGCTCCCCACCATGATGGTCATGGACTCTCTGAAAATATATATAAGACCCCAACTAACTGCCTTGGTCATGTCTCTTCGCAGCAATAGAAAAGTAACTGAGACAGGTACTAATGTTAAGTTTTATTTTAGCAAAGAACGCAGCCCTGGTAAGCTTCTTACTTGTGGAGCAGATAACCCCTGAGTCTGTTCCACTCATCACTCACATGTAAGATCCCAGATGTTTCCTTCCCTCACCAGACTTTCTACCTGTGACTGAAGAAAGGGCTCCAACTGGGATCTTCTTCATATAATGTCCTCATCACCGCCACCACCACCCCCACACACACACTTCTGCTTAATGAACCCCTTGCCTGTGTGTACATGGGTAATATCTAATCTAAACACACGTAGAAGGTCAATTTTTTGATGTTCCTCAACTCTTCCCAGGTAGTGACAAGGTCCCAAGAATAGCTCATTTAGCTCTGCTCCCACAGGCCAGTCCTAGCCACTATGGGCTAGGTCTGGAGCTCCCAGGTTAAAGGGTGGGGT
The DNA here is from genome assembly GCA_026225945.1 of Cricetomys ansorgei. Classification (NCBI taxonomy): domain Eukaryota; kingdom Metazoa; phylum Chordata; class Mammalia; order Rodentia; family Nesomyidae; genus Cricetomys; species Cricetomys ansorgei. The sequence continues at coordinate 2,158,204 of JAMJFZ010001791.1, forward strand.
CTCAATGGAGCCAGTAATCCAGCCCCAATATTTCTTGGGCAGGAAGAGCAACCAGCATGTGGTTAAAGTCTCCCCACCCCCTACACACACACATAACACCTTTATACCATCCACCAGACCCTACCTGCTCCAGACACAGTCTAACGCTAGGAGAAGCCACTTCCTGTCACCTCTCATGTCCTACTCCTTGAGAGGATTCACTGTAATAAATTGAATCCTTGCAGTGTGTTGCTCTTGGCTTCACCTGAGCACAACCATCTTTTAACACCCTGAGATGGTCATGTGAGGTGATGGAAAGATAAAAAAGGTTCAGAGTTTCACATTATTTTGGCTTTATTAAACTAAATGAATACAGCAAACCCTTCTAGAGGAAAAGGCATTAAACACCGTGGGTAAGGGTTATGAGTAAGTGTGTGTGTGTGTGTGTGTGTGTGTGTGTGTGTGTGTGTGTGTGTGTGGGATACATACTTCCTTTGGATTCCTAGAGCCCCACTGAAAATGTTATTTTTCAGCATTTGAAGATAACAGGTGGAGAAGGTTGGAGTGCCATGAGGGTCCTGCTACTTCAACTTGGTATTTTTCCTTTAAAGAAAATAATTCTCTGATTCTTCCTAATTCTTCCTAACTCTTCCCTTGTAATGTTACTTAGATAAAAACTTGCACAAAACTAGTTCTAAACTCCTTCTTTATGAGCACTGTGCATTTATGGAGAAAACACAAAATTTCTTTTTGACCTCAGAATGAATGCAATTCAGGTCGGTATCTGTTGGAAATGACAGATGGCATTCTTTTCTCTAAAAACAAAATTGCTAGTTCTGAGTTTAGCAATAGCGAGCGTGTTGGCAGCTGTTACTTGACATTGACCCAAATAGATTCCTCATGAACTTGATGGAATGTTGTCAGCATCGCCGTTGTTACTAGTGTCATAATTTGCCTTTTTTTTTCCAGCGTATTCCTCGGGTTATTTTTAACTGCCAATACATTATGATGACAGGCGAACCATGTTTAAAATGTGTTCCAAATGCAATAACGAAAAATAAAAATATGCCATTTAACGAGAATGTATATTGGGCCCATCTCCTGCTACATTTACTGCTAACTGACTCCTGCAATTGGTTACATGTGAAGTCTGTGAGGTCGGGAGCTGGCAGATGCGTCCTTGGGAGAGGAGAGGTCTGACAGCTGAGCCACTCGGTCCTTGGGGCACTGGGAAGTTTTGGTTCCTCCATGCTTCTAGTCTAGCCTTGGAAATTGCCTTGTCTGAATATACTATCACTTCATTTGACCTTGATTTAACACTAGATGGGCCTCTGTTTTCAGGAAAGTGAGTAAAAAATGTTGAATCAGTCTTCACTTTCTGAGGAACTTAGCAAGGACTTCTGGCCTACAGCAGGGTTTCACAAACGACCATGGCTAAAGAGGCATCTCCTCGCAGCTAGTTAAACAGTTCACTTTGAGCCAAAGGCAGACAGAGGGTCCTGTGACGGTGACAGGTGACATCAGACTATTTGCCCACGTCACAGTGTAAGAGCAAAAGTTATGCTTTAAATTTTAATTACTCTGCCTAAGAGATCTATGGAACAAGGACATATCTTCCTGGAGTGCTAGGCTGGACCGTTCAGGTGAGATAGTCTTGAATCTCCCTTGCCCAAGGACATAACCTCTTGGAATGTAGGGTAGGGAGTGGCTAGAACCCAAGTTGACCCTACTGCACTGGATGTGCTCCAAAAGCACCTTATGTGCTTGGTCACTTGCAGGTGGGAGATGAGCCAGACAGGAAGTACATCAGGATAGATGTTTGCCACTGATTGGACCTGGTGGGAAGTGCTAACTTACGAGTTCTGCCTTTTAAAGCACCTGTGCCACATGTTCCGGGAGCTCTGTAGGAGCTCTGGAGGTGACAGTTTCACTCCATGGGTACCTCAGAACAGACCTGGTCAGAGTCTATCTCCCTGGCCAGTATTTAATTAATTTAATTAAAGCTTGCTTGCTTCAAATTTGGCTCAGTTGTGGAGTTCTTATTTACACCAAGGCACTGAGAAAGTGTGGCGTGTGGATCTAAGCTCTGAGATACCGCAGCCGCATGCTTTCCCAGATAATCCAAGTGGGTGTATGCTAACTTTGAAAAATCGTCATCCAAAGAGAAAAAAATGCAAAATATTCATGAAGAACTCGCACATAGATGTTTATAAAATTACCAAAAAATAATCATTTGTTAAGCTGCCACACCCAGCGTCTAGCACCCCTCATTATTTGTTGGTCCTTGGGGGTCCTGTGTCTGCCTTCACACAGTGGTCTCCTTTGTGTCCGCAGTCCTCTCTTCTGGCAGGATCACCTGTCACCCTGGATTTGGGATTCACCCTACCCTATATGACTTCATCTTAACTTGGCAGCATCTACGAAGACCCTATTTCCAAATAAGGTCACTATCTTAGTCTGTTGGTGCCACTATAACAAAGCAATCGAGAGTGGTTTATAAAGTTTATAAAGTTCAAAGATTTGCTTCCTCGTGGTCTGGAGGGCATGTGAGAACACAGCACAGAGGCCTGCCCTTCAGTGAGACGGAAATGAGGTGAAAAAGGGACAGATGTCAAACAGTTTGATAATCCACCCCCATGGTGATGTGGGTGCTTAAATGGCTGGCTAGAGGCATTGGCGGGGGGTCCGAGAAAGAGGCCTGCCCAGTGGATCATCCTCTGACCGATGATCCATCATTACAGTTAACCATTTAGCCAATCATGCCCCGTAGCCGCCTGTTACATAGTCGCCTTTCTTCTCAATGCAGCCTTTATTTTGACTTTACTAATGAAAGAACCGGCTCGTGCCATTGTCTATGTAAAAGTACCTGGGCAGTGTGTGCCCTCCAGGGGATTAAATAACTACACTAATGCCCTGTAAGCGCTGGCCCCTGAGCTGTCTCAGGCATGCACCTGCAGCTGGCCGGTTCCATAGATACCCAGAGCGCCTCACTAGCCACCCATCGTGACACCACAGAGGCTGCTGGAGATGCCCCAGTGAGCGCACACTGATGCCACCATCTCCTTTAATGTCCCTGCTTTGTGTGACTAATCCGATAACTATGATTTAGATACCTATTTTCACCACGACACAGAGTTTATTCCGTTGTGCCTCAATGCACAACATAGATGTCCCAGTTTGCTTTTGTAATCGTGTAAATGTAAACATCTGGGTTATGATCTGATGGCCTAATGACTCTGACATTTGTCATCTGTCTTTCAATTTCCCTTTCTCGTACAAAGTGCAGGAAGTGCAGTACTTGCCAAACAGCACACTGTGAACACCCGAAGGGGCTTCACAATACTTGCTGGCTTCAGACTTCATGGCTGGGAGTCCTTTATTCTTCACTGCTGTGTCAGAACTAAGAAAGGAAACCACAGAGGACTCTGAGATGTCAGAGAAAGGCATGCATGGGGATAATTATGGCTGTCTTCTCTCAGAAGGGATGGGAGTTACATGACCAGGCTGAGGAGGTGAGGACGAAGCCTGGCCTCGCCCTGCGCCCCAGGACTCGCTGTTAACACTATGTCGAAGTCACACGCCCTAACAGCAGACACCCAACAGTCACTTCCCTCTTCCTGGTGTATCTCCAGTGCCTTCAGAGAATGAAAGGCAGTTGGCATTTACTGGGGAGGCTTGAAGCCTAATGCTGGCAACTCGTTTTTTAAAGAGAAATAATCAAAGAGATTTTTTGACTCGATATGCTTCTCCAAAGAAATTCGACAATATGATGTTTAGACGGCTATTCTTTCTTTCTTCCTTTTCCTTTTTTTTCCAAATGCTCATTATTTGAATCATGTTTGTAAGAACCCAACCAAGGAAGCATGCACAATCTGTGCAGTTTGTGTTCAGAAAACTCATGTAACGAGCCTCGAGAACCCTGGGAAGAGCGACTCCTTCCTGGAAGCCGTACCTATTATTTGTCTCGCTCATTCATTCAATGACTGAACTCGCATTAAAGAAAATCAGTGAGTCCAGGCACAGATGAGGCTGCATGGGTGACCAGTCCTCTTGTTCAGCCTCTGCCCCGCTCTGCCCACTGTCACCAGGTCCGCATCAAGCTGACTCGATGCACAGGCTGAGGGGGCAGCGAGCAGAAAGAGAAGTTCAGACTGCCCAGAGGCTCCTGTGGCTGCCAGCTCCAAACAAGTTTTAAATGTGGAAAGAGGAGCATTCAAAGAAAGCAAGCAGCATTCTGGCCGATGCCCTGTGGTTAACAGCGGCACTACCACACTGAGCAGGCGTGGTCCTCAGGACAATAGTGAGCCACAAAAATAAAATGAAGTTAGGCTTCATTTTCCCTCTGCTTTGTTTAGTCTGACACATTTCAGAGTTTCCTGGAAGGCTGGTATGGTATTTAAGAGTTTGATCAGAAAAATTTGATCTGCTTATCTGGTCATTTTTCCTACGTGAAACAATAAATACTCAAAGATGTCAGATGCTAGTAGTGTTGCTAAACTTCATTTCAGGAAGCTAGTGACTAGAGGCATTGCCTGCTATGGTTTGATGTGAAGAATCCTCCAAAAAGGCTCGTATGTTGAGCTGGTCACTAGTCGGTAGTGCTGTTTGTCGGTGAATTAATCTATTGTTGACTTCACAGATGAATGGGCTATTAGCAGGGGGGTCCTGGTTGCAAGAACTAGGTGACTGCAGTGTGCTTTTGAAGGGCATAGCTTATCAACAGTGACCTCCTCCTCCTCCCTTCTCCCTCCTCTCTCCTCCCTCCTCCCTCCTCCTCCCTCCTCCTTCCTCCTCTAAGTCCTGTCTTGCAGTGAGAAGCTTTGTCCTGCTTCACATGCTCCCAAACTCTGTTCTGACTTACCTCTGTCCCACAGCAATAGGGCCAACCAAGGATTGGAGCTTCAGAGTCCAGAAGCCAAAATAAACACCTATTTAAGTTTTTTCTCATATATTTTGTCACAGTAACAGAAATGAATACACTGACCCATCCCTAAAATCTCTGTACTGATTTGTAAAATTCATAGTGTGAAGTCTTTAGGGTAAGTGGAAGTGTTTCAAAATTTATAAAATGGATCTTCCAAGGTAGAAAAGCAAGCACGACCTGAAAGGAGCTGTATGTGAGGAGGGGTACTGATCTAGGGATCCCACGAAAGCATCATAGATGGGTAAAGAAAGCTCCCTGAAAGAAAACAGGGAGATTGTTACAAAAAAGGGGTGCAAGTAATCAACGCACAGACCTTTGTCATAACTCTGATAACAAGAGAACTCTCTAGAATATTCTGCCCTTTGTAGAAGACTTTCCTGTGAGGATCACATTTGAGTTAAACAATCTGTCAGGCAAGTGGGCATTTATCAAAAGGCCAGCAGAAGGATGATACCCCATCACCCTGTGCCCAACAAGAACGACCGGTCCTAGGGTTTTGTGTCCTGCAGGATGGTCTCCAGGGAGATGCATGGTATTTGGTTTATATGAAATCATCTTGCAAATGTTATTGGAGTCCAGCTACCTGTGCAGGGAGGAATCGGGGCCTGTGACTGTGACCCAAGCTAGGACAGTGCTCCTTAAGAGGCCTGCCCCTGTCCTGTTCATGTTTAAGTTGTCAGGATGTCTGAATCCACTTTACACTTCACACTTGTTCTTGGCAAGTCTTGGGTCAGTGACAGTACCACACAGTGTTGTAGAAGTTTATTTTCAGTTATGTATAAAATAATTGTTTTGTGCACTGTTGGGAAAAGGGCTGCCTGGGCCTTGGTATTTTGTATTGTCTCCAGGTGTTGGATTTCTGTGGGGGAAGTTGATTGCTAATGACTTGCATGTGCTATCAGTAGACCACCTGAGGCGTTCTGGATCAGTAAAAACACCTGAGCTCAGACACTCAGGGCTCCGCTGTGGTGGTGCTTGCCGTGATGGTGGTTCCCTCTGCTGAGGTCTGGAACCATTTGCGTGTATGAGAATGTCTCTGTGTCTCTCATGGTGAGCCAGCATGGTGGCTAACAACTGAAACACAGCACTGCCTGGAACAGTCACTTATCTTGGAGGAGAAAAAAGCCTTCAAAAGCTGAGGACCTGGAGAGTCACCTTCACCATGATGCCTTGGGGCAATTTAGAAGCCTTTGATGAGCTCAGTCACAAGGGTGCAGTCACCCTCAGTGCAGGGTAGGGGTTGGGCCCTTCTCTCCCTCAAGAGTGGGAAAGAAAGAAACTCTCAAAGTTCCAAGTAAAGAGATGCTATGGAAATCAAGATAGGGGTCCCTGGGGCTGCCCGGGGCCTCAGTCCCACAGAGTGTTGATACTGACACATGAGGATGGGAACCACACTGGTGAAGACTACTTTCGGGCCCGGAGAAGCTTTATGGCAGAAACATAGGCAGCGGAGAGGCAGCCCCTGCTGTCACGGACCCAAGACATTTCAAGAACAAGTGTAAAGTGATTCAGACATCCTGACAACTTAAAAACCTGGCTTTTGATGCAGAGTAGGAGCTGATTTCCTGCTCGTGTCCAGGCTGCCTTAACTTTCCCTAAATCCACACTCCGTGTTTCAGTTCCTCATGACTCCTGAATTCCACACACACTAAATTTAAATGTTTACAAAAGAAAGACCAAGCCTGGGAGGTTCCGAGTGGGAATGAGGACTCCGGCATTGGACCGGAGGCTACTCCCGTGATGCTGTAGAAAATAACTTTTCTATAGTTTGTCTGTGCCCTAAGGTATCACATGAGGCTGTATTTAAAGTAATGGACTCGTTAGCCATGGGAGTAAAGTTTCAAGGTAGTCCAGCATTCAGGGGATCATGTGGTTATTACGAGCTGCTGGTAGCCAAATTTATATCAAGAATTATGAGTAAAAAACAAAATTAAAGGATTTGAAAATCTTGCAGTTTGCCCAAGAAAGAAACTTTACACATGTAAAGTTGGACCTGTGGAAAGTAGGGCCGCTCAAGAGTCTCGCTCCACTAAAAAGAAACACTTCGCTTTACCTGAGGGCTATAGCAAACAGTAGGCTCACACTCATGTAAAAGACTTTCATTGTCATCCACATAAGGGGCTGATATCCTCACACAAAATAACCGATCCTGTTCGCCCCTGTCTTCACATCTGCTGGCCCCTGCTGTAGTGCAAACCGAGCAAAAATAAACACCACATAACCTCTCTGTACCACCAAAAGAGGGAGTGTCTTTCAGATGTCTGCTATTTGAGAGTGGGTCTATATCAAGGGACAGATGCAGAATAGACAGCCCATAGGAAAAGGTCACTTTTTACAGGGCAACATGGTTGAATAGCAAGCAATATACTTCAGTCAGTAGCATAGAAACATATAGCACCATCAGGCATTTTTGTAATGCTTTACATTTTCTAAAATATGTTCCTTTTTAAAGATTGACTTTTGTTTTTAATGGTGTGTGTGTGTGTGTGTGTGTGTGTGTGTGTGTGTGTGTGCATGTGTGTGTGTGTATGTGTTTGCATGCGTGCATGTTTGCAATACCTGCAAAAGCCAGAAGAGGGCTCCCGGTACCCTGGCACTCGAGTTACAGGTAGTTGTGAGCCATTTTCAATATTCTTGTTTGTTTGTTTATTTTGTTTTGTTTCTTTGCTGGTATACAGTTAAGTTGTTTGCGTGGTGCATAGATCCTTTCAAGTCTTGCCATTAAGATCTTGTAGTTGGGACTATGAATACTCAGACTGGTGCTTATTATACTCCAAGGATTGTGGTGAGGCTGTCTGTGGCCTCTGATCAATGTCCTGCAGGCTGTCCAGTGTGGCATCCAGACTGGTGGGAGCAGCACCCCACTAGGCCCAGGTAGGCTCCCAATCCCATCACCACTAATATTAAGAGCTTCTTTCCCAGGCTGAAGGGCTCCTTAAAATACACATGACAAGTGTTAAGTTCAATACTTGAGACTGTTCCTCTGCACATCTCCAGATTTGACTCTGTGCAGCTTTTCCTTGGTGGCACTCAGTCTGTCATGGTCCAGCAACAATGGTTTTCTTTCTTATCAAGTATCCACTGGGCTCTGCTGTCCCCGTTCTGTTTGACAGGAGAGAAATTCTCTCAAGAAAGGAAGAGTAAATGAGAACTCTCCTTGCTATTTATTGGCTGTCTCAGAAGAATCACTGCTTCGAGGCTTAGTGACCAGTATCCTGAAAAGCATTTCACATGTTTTATCTGTTTGGGCTTGCTTCCTGAAACAGCCAATGTGTTTGATGGAGCTGGATACCACAGAACCAATATACAAACTAAATGGATAATCAAGCTAACAGTGACAAGGACTTCAAAACGTAACACCGAATGGAATATAAAACCTGAGAGAAAACGTATTCTGTCTCAGACCATCCACACAGTTGGAAAATATGCAAAGGTGTCCAGTATATCAACTCTGTAGATAAAAGTACAAACAAACGGACAGAAAAACCTAAATGAGTGAGAGATGGTGATGTATCCAGGGAGAGAAGGTTAGGAGACCAGACCAGGGAGTCATAAGAAGGCGGTTTGAACTGCCTCTGTACTGATTTATATATAGATGATACTTAGAGCTGAGGGTTGGCTAAAGAGAACCTGCTAACACCTATTTTCCACATCTTCAAATTATTTTCTAATTTAACCCCCTGTCATTTAGGTTATCAGCAGTCTTCTCTATGGAGAAGAGAGATTTAACTTTGCCTGGGGGCTCACGGCCAGCTCATCATCTTTTGCTCCTATTTGCATAATTAAACAGCTCACGGAAAGGGCTTTCTAAGGAAAAAGAAGATGCTGTAGGAAGAAAATATCAAGACAATATAATTCTGAGGAGGCAAATCATGTTGGTGGCCATTGGGGACACATCTTAAAATGTAGGCAGAGTTTTAAAATTACACCCACACAATGATTTTAAAAATATGTTTTGGCAAATAGGCATTCAGACTGGTTAGTATGTGCAAATTATTGCTAATCATTGTGCTTCCAGGAAGATGATCCTATGTTTACATACACACATACTTCCATGTGCATATGTGCATGTGTGCACATGTGTATGTGGGCATGCGCACATGTGTATATGTGCACGTGCTTCTCTTGTTTGAGGATAGCAGGCATGGAGCACACAGAATCTCAGGAGGATTTGAAGTTATAAAAAGACATTGAGTTCAGTTAATATCCACTATGGAGTGTTACAAACATTAATTTACGAATGTCCTAACACTTGCATTGTTGTCATGGCTCTTACACAATGGTCTTGTTGGGACAAAACTCAGGGCCAGACCACACCCCCACGAGTAAGTGTGACGTTGTGAATGACTAGAGTGTGAAGCCCTAATGTTCAAGGAGAGGCCAGTCTGGAAGAAAAAGCAACGGTTCTGTTACTTCCTTGGGGGACTTCTACCATCCTGTGGGGCCTCAGGTGAGACCTGGGGTAAAGCTTTCCCTGTGGTGAACCATCTCCTGCAGGCAGATAGGCCAGGAACCAGGAGAGGAAGTTCAGCAACTAGGACTCTGAAAGTGACATGCAACAACTCCAAACATGTTTTGGGATGGTTCTCACCTCACTCCTGGCAATCCTCAAACCTCCACCCACCTTGCCTTATTAAAGGCTCCAGCCTGATCTCTGCCATGCTTTGAGGAGCTGACAGCAAGTATGCATCTGGCTAAATGAGTGAAATGCTGCCTTTTCACCTAGCCGTGACTAAATACAAAAACATACAAAAGAAGCTACAAGAGGAAGGGTCGTATGGGCTTGCAGTTCCAGAGTACAGTCCATCATAGCGGGGACTGCATGGCGGCGGAAGTGTGAGGCAGCTCATGTTACATCTGCAGTCAGGAAGCAGAGATGAGTGCTGGTGCTCAGTTGGATTTCTCCTTCTTTCAGTTCAGGCTGCAGGGTGTCTGGGGCCAGGGGCAGGGGCAATGGTAGCAGAGTGGCTGGGGCCAGGGCCAGTGGTAGCAGGGTGGCTGGGGCCATAGGTAATTGTAGCAGAGTGGCTGGACCCATGGGAGCCTTGTCCCACAGGCTGCATAAGTGTCCACTCCCTGGCACTGTGTTTGCACTGGAGCCTCCTGTCAGTCTCCCTTCTTTCCTCCCCTCCTCTCTCCTCTCCTTTCCTCTACTCTCTTCTCCTCTCTTCAAGACCCCTGACTGCACCTTTCCAGTGGAAGGGTGACACTGAGAGTGACAGTGTCAGCAGTATCTTTTTGCCTTTTATCCTCCTATCAGGGGACTGAGCCTTGGCCCACAGAGGATGCATATTCATAGCTCAAGACGGCTAAGGTGGGGGCAGAGGAAGGTAGGAGAGAACAGGAAATAAAATGGCATCTGTGAGGAACTGAGAGTGCCCAGAGCACCTAGAAACTGGAGATTCTGTTGTAAATGTGCTTCTCCAGCAAGGTCTGGTCAGGGAGACAGAAGCGTCTCTGGAGATTTGAAACAGATAAAATGTAATTCAGTGTGAGGATCCTTATGTGGCTCCTGGACAAACTGTGCATCTCAACAGGGAAGTAGATCATGGGACAATAAACAACAGTAGAGCTTCTGCTGGCCCTCGAACCAGGAGGAGTGAAGGTAACAGCCAGTGCCCTGAATACCAGTCAAACACTGCAACTGAGGCAGGTGGAGCCAGCTAGAGTGGAACCAAGTGTCCATGCATTCCAGAACCAGCAACACTCCCCCAGGGACTGGAGGACAGGAAGCTGCATTCGAAGCCCCTGAGGTGGGTGGCACTGAGCAGTGGAAGGCCAGGGAGGGGCTCTGGTAGAAGATGCCAATTGGGTACAAACATTGTTACCTTTGAATGCTGCATAGAGAGGGAATCAGTTTTACAGAGCTATGTCTCATACGCGATTCAGTAATCCTTATACAAACACGTATTTGTAGAGCTAGAGAGATGGCTCAACAGTTAAGAGCATAAACCGCTCTCCCATAAGACCTGAGTTCTGTTTCCAAACATTTGTGTCAGTCAGCTCACAACCTCCTGGGACCTGATGTCCTCTTCTGGCCATTGAGGTCACCTACACTCGTGTGCACATAACCACTTGTAGACACACATATACATATAATTAAAACTGAAATACATTTTTATTGTATTATATTGTCAATGTACTTGTATAACCATCACAGGGGATTTTAGGAGCTTGAAGTAGAGAGAATTGATGTCTGAAAACTCAGCAGCCCAGGCTGAACACAAAGATGAAAGCTATGGTCACCCATGACTGTGAATGCTAATCCAGGCTCCCTTGACCACAAGTGTCATGAATATGAAACCTGAAAAGACCATGGGCTGACGGCCAGAGAAAATGAAAGTGAGGGAGTGAGGTAGCTAAGGAGTTAATATATGATCCTCAGAATACTTCTAGAAAAGATCAAGGATGGAGAGACCCCACCGATGTCAGCAAAGGAAGCCAGAGACAGGGATGAGCCTGTGGGTTTTCACTCAAGAATTCCTGAAAATGAGTCATGGTGTAATTGAAGTCTGAAACTAATTAGAGGCAATAACTTACTTGGCCTCAAAATCTATTCTGATCTAAAAATACAAGGCATGATTTTTGACCTGGAGAGCTTTGACTGGGGTCTCCCCCGATCCTACTGTTCTGCAGTAGGAATAGGCAGATCAATCATGAAGGAATTGGGGGACAAGCTCATTATCCCACACCCCAGGAATTTCAGGAGAGTGGGTCAGTGTAGCAGCATATGTCCTTCTTGCAGGAGACTGTGCAGAGACTGGATTGTGTGTAATTGATATTGGATTGCAGGCAGGCTGGGTTCTCCTTGGGCATATCAGAGTCCTAGTCAATGCTCTTTCCTTGCTCTATTTTCTCCTCTCTTTTTCCTCTCTCAGCCATCTTTCTTCTCCTCCCCTCTTTCTCTCTCCTCTTCTATCTCTCATTTGTTAATACATGTCCACAGTTGGTTTTTAACAAGATTATTTATTAAATCATTGTTGGTATATTAAACACGAGTCATGACAAATCTCAGGGATTCAATACCCGGGCGACTTAGTCAGAGAGCTTAGTCCATGGCCTCCTCATCTCATTCTCCTCCTCGTGCTTCTTCTAGTTCTCTGCCCCAGCCCTAGGTGCTTTTTCATTCCAAATCCTCCCTGTCTCCACCAAGCCTTTCAGCAGATGAGTGGAACCTAACCTTCACCTGCATTAATGCCCTGTTCATACGGAGATCTGGGTGGCCACTCCATTGTTTAGCAGGTAGGAAGCAGATCCTCTATCTGTCACAAGGCATCAGAAAACACCCTTCCCCTTTCAGAGCATACAGGAGTATTATCCATAGCTATGAAATATCCCACAACGTGGAGGTTTAGCAACTCTTCCACAGAATCAACAGTTAAAAATAGTTACCGATTTCAAAGGTTCAGTTAAATGGCTTGAGTGTTGCGTGAACAATGGCCAGTGTATTATTAGTTACTTTTCCGTTGTGATAAAACATCATGTCCAAAAGCAGATTGGGGGAAACAGGGTTTATTTTCGTTTACAGTTCCAGAGGAAGCGGACGGCATAGCAGGGAAGGCGTAGCATGGAAGCAGGATCAGGAAGATAGCTGTCCACATTTTCATCCACACAGAAAACAGACAGAACAGGAAGTGACGATCAGGCTGTAAAACCTCAAAGCCCACTCCCCGGTGACATATTTCCTCTAGCAAGGCTGCACTCTTAAAGATTCCATAGTTTTCTCAAACAGAGCCACCTTCTGAGGACTGAGTATTCAAATACAAGAGCTTTGGGGGATGTTTCTCATCCAAAACACCACAGATGAGAAGCACCCGGGGGTCAGTGTTTTATGAGGTAACGGTTTGGGGTTCACTTGGAGTGGGCTGCTAAGATCTTTACACTTTATTCTAACTCTAACTCTTAATCAGACAGCCCCATGACCAAACAATTCTGAAGCGCTTCCCACAATGCTTCTTTCTCACACGAACACCAGGCAGGAGCTGCCAGCCAGCTGCCATGACACAATCTTTAGAAACAAGATTCATGTTCATCTACTCCACCTCTAGGCTTGTGACATGGCCACCCCTGGCCTCTGCGACAGCGAGGGCCTATAGCTACTGCAACGGAGAAATCGATTTTCACATTTCATTGGGATTAATTCTGAATTAAAATGGGTGCCCAGGACGGGCCACATAGCTCAGGGACAGCGTGCTTGTCTAGTATCCTTGAGGCCATGGGTTCTACCCCTCGAACCAGGAAAAACCAAAATCCAGAAACTCAGTTCAGTTACTAAGGAACAGAAATATAAACGTTCAAGTATGAGTGTTACGACATTCAAATACAGAGCTAGCATTTTCAGTGAAAATTTAGAATGCTTTAAAATAAACTTTAAATGTATTATAAAATGTTTCAAAGACTTAGTACAAAAAGCAAGTAATATTAGTAAGACCTCATTTGTACTGACTCCATGATGCAGAGCAATTATTTTGGATATGGGGTAAGATGTAGTATTTAAACACTGGATGGACCCCAGATACTTCACTGCTGAAATCCTCAAGGCCTAGAGTGCTTGTTTGGCTTATAGACCCTTTGCCTACGAGGTTTCTTAGACCTCATTACCTTCTTCTTCCTGTTCAGTATGCGTTCCAGACAGGACAGAACCTTGGGAACACTGGGCTGACATATGGGCCATTCTACAAGGTATGTGGGAACCAGAGACAAGAGGAGGAAGGCAAGGGCAGAATGGGTCCCTATGGCTGCCTGGCTGGGGCTGCACATAGCAGGCTGGGTGGAAAACACATCTCAGTATGGTGTGAGTTCTTCCAGCCTGTGAACATGTGTGTGGGGAAGGGCTGTGAGCCCAGCCGTCCCCTCTGCTATTGGACGTAGTAAACACAGCCGAGAGCATTCATTAATAATCTGCAACTTTGGGCCCTCAAACAGGAATCTAATTGAAGCTGCCCCCCCCATCAGAGCCAAAAGCCAGCTGCCCAACAATATTAGGTAATGTTTAAGAACAAATTTGGCCCAGCGTGTTCCTCATGTGGTTTATGCCACTTGATTCTCATGGCTGTGTGTGGAGCCCAGCCCACTGCCAATGTCCACTTTCACCTTTCCAGAAGTAATGATAGCAGCTGGGCTATGTAAAGCTCACAGGCGACTGTCAGAGCGAGGCTCAACTCTAATGAAGCTGTGCAAAGCCATCCCATTAAGCAGCAAAGTCACGCAGGGGGAAAAAAAGTGGTTCTTATTATGGGAGCCGGGAGCAAGGCTGGAATGGAAGGGGACAGAGCTAATGCAGCCAAACAATCCTTGCTTCTGCCAAGACTCTCCTCTACTGTCAGAATAGAAAGGGCCCACAAACCTTAGAGATGAAATGAGCCATTTTTTTTGAAAGATCCAGATAACTGGCAGGAGATTGTATTATACCCCAAATGAGCAGTTAACAGACGAAGGCCTTTGTTTATAGAACCTTCTGGAGTCCGGGGATAGGAGAGGAATTTATTCATTGGGGTCACGTTCCAGAAGGTCTACTTAATGCTCAGTGTTACGGGTCTGTGGACACTGCTTAGCTAACAGTGGTGTTTAGGAGGCCAAGTGTGTCTGCCTCAGGCTTTGGAGCAGATCCTAGGAGAGTGGGCATAGTAACCTGCATCCCAGCCTGGCAGCCTGCAGAGGGCAAGGGTTGCCGGAGATTTGGCCAGCAGAACAGGATTGCCCCAGGCTTTGGCGGCAGGTAGGCTGTCAGACTTTGAGATAAAAGAATAGGAAGTTAATTCACCTCCCCCAAGATGATCTGTGGGGGGCTGTGAGTTCAGGTGAACAGGACCACCTCTGGGTACCCGGTGCTTCCTAGTAGTTCTGCCTAAACAAGGGCCAAATCTGGATCCCTGGTGGCTCCACTGAGGCCAGTGCCAGAGGCCCTATGACACAGAGGAAAAATGGAACCCTGCCTAGTCATGGGGTTCCCTCCTGCACCCCAGCACAGCAGCAGCTGCACCTGGACACACCCTACTGCAGATCAGTGACCCTGCCTGTTCCCTGTTGATAGCGAGCAGGTGTCAGCAGGACAGTCTGACCCACTTCCGGGGACATGGAGAGTGTTTTAAAGGTGAGAATCTACGAGCATTTATTTTAAATCAGGGAGTGAGTATAGCTCCATGGTAAGTGGTTTGCCTACACTCCGCATGAGGCGCTTGGCTTGATCAGCAGCAGCTGTACCACCAGAACAATAATGACTGCATAGAATACAACAATTACTAACACCAAAGGTTACCCTTTGCACAGGGAACTTTGTCTGAACTCATTCTTCCCTCTACTAGCTGTTTCTAGTTCAGAGCAGTTTTCTCTGCCATTGGGGGTTTCTCAGTATTCTATTTCATATAAATACATAAAACTCATTTCCAGACTTATTCAAAGTTACCTCTCCATTGCCTGGGTTTGAAGCAAATTAAACGTTGAATATGTTTTCATCTAGGTATGAGCAGAACTCACGGCTACAAGAATTCCTTCCCAATTCTTCCCATGTTTTCCTGCTCCCTGTTGCCTTTATCCAAGATGGTAGAGCTGTGTTTTTCCTGGGCTTGTGGGCCGTTAAATACCTACATCTATCCAGAGGGTCCCTCAGGCTGATCTACCCAATGACTGTGGAAGCCCAGCCACTCGAAGATCTTCCTTTGAGGCTCGGGGCCCTTCCACCACCCCTTCTTCTCTCTCCCCTTCTCCAGAGTCAGGTTCATCACAGCAGGAGGATGCTTCCATCTCTGCGGACATTTTCTTTAATGGTATTATTACATATTAGAGCATCTTGGCATCTGCTTCCTAGGGAACCCAGGAGAAACCCCTACTTCCTATTCTTCTGAGGACTTCCTCTTGTCAATCTGTGTTCCATAGGACAAGGTCTCACTCTGTGCTGACTCTCATGATTTCTGGGTCCTTTGAATCATCGTTGTGCTCCATGTACCGCAGTCCCCAGGCTGCCTGGATGTGAGATGAATATCCAAACCAGAAGATTTTATTTGGGACTAATTGCAAAATTAGAAATAACTCAGTTATTGTGCCAAGCTGGTCTGAAGGTCGAGTCTAGCAGCTCCAATGTGAGTTGCTAAGAAGAGAGGCAGTGGTCTTAACTATAAGGCAGACTGTTTTGCTGGACTGACCACACAGAACCATCTTCTGCAACCTCCCCTTCAGACGCAGTGACCAGACAGTCTCCTTTCCTTGTCCTCTGGTGACTCAGGAGGCCGATTACCAGGGATCCACTTGCTGACCACCCCCCCCTTGTTTGGGAGACAGAGTTATCTTGGCCAAGGTGCCATATAGGACAAGAGAGGAGACTGAGAGAGACAGATGGGATAGGATGCAGAGGTCCCTAACCCACTCAGTTGCTCATGGGACTCACCCAATGCCACAGACAGGGAGTAGTGGCTCAGCCAGGGGCAGTCAGAAATAAAAGCAAAAAACTCCCACGAAAGCAAAGTTAGTGTGGTGGGCTGTCTGAATTCTGTGAGGTAAAGCTGATGTTGTATGAGTCAGACAGAGCAAATTGCTCATGTCCGGGTCACCTACTCTTTTTCTGAACCACTTTTGTACAGAGAGTTCAATTTCCACCTGAGACTGGAGGAATCCCCTTCATTGCAAATGCTGCTGAGGCCGTGGCAAGCTTCTTCAGGCATTTGCCCCTTTGTTCTCGCTATTTGCCATTAAAACACAACAATTATTGTAACGTGAACAATTTTCTTCTTTCCAATATGTTATTGTTGTGACAATGAAACAAAGCCTCACATTTGAGGCCGGTTCTGTGACACAGGGTTTCAAAGAATGTAGTCCTGACCCCACAGCGGGGAGGACACAGAAGACAGCTCGGGACGGAGGCAGAACAAAGTGACAGTGTACAGAGATGGACCGAGCATGGTCCTGCAGGCCCCACTGGCTCTGAGCTCTGCAAGGTGATGCGTGGGCATCTCTGGCCTGTTACCCTCTGCCCTACCCCAGACCTCTGCCTGACCCTCAGGACCTGTGCAGCATGGTTGAAGTCTGTGCTGAGAGGAGGAATCATAGATAAGGCCTGAGGTCTCGGTGCACCTTTCTGCCTTGCTCAGTGAGGTGAGAAACCAACGTGTTCTTTGTGTGTGGTGGGTTCAGATCTTCAGAGCAAACCCTCTCGGCTCCATCTACTGGAGAGCCCAGGGGCTCAGACACTGGCTATGGCTGTGACAGACGTGCTCAATGCGGGGCAGTTCTTAAAGGAGTCTCCATAGGAATGCATCATGCACCTATTTCCAACCATCAGGTCTGAATTCCTTCCTGGTGGTGTCTCCCAGGTTTGCTGTCATTCCTCAGCTCCCTGCTGTGTCCTCAGGGCCACATGTTGGGCTCTGGAGAGTCTCTGTGATTCTTACTATCTGAAGTCTTACCACTTGTCTCGGTGGGAAAATGAGGGACCATGGGTGGGGTGGTGGCCAGCAGCACAAGCAGTGTGTACACAGGGGGTAACTTTTCCATGAACCTGAACTCCTTTGTGTCCCCATAGTCTGAATACTAAAACAAAGTCACGGGATCACCCAAAGTGCCACAATCTGATTCTTGCCTTGTTCCTCTTCTAGTGCTGAGAAGAGCTGGGATCATTTAAGGCAATTGGTGTGTGTGCGCACGCACGCGTGCACATGTGTGTATGTGTGAGTATACATCCGTGTGCTCACATGCTTATAAGAGAGTGTGTGCACATATAAGAGTACATGTGTGCCCGTGTATTCACATGTTCATGTGAGTGTATGAGTGCATGTAGGTGTATGTGTGAGTGTACATGTGTAAGTGTATGTGCATGCTTTGTGTTCCAATAAGAGTGTGCCTGTAAGTACATATTTGTGAGTATACACATGTGTATGTGTACCTAAATACACTTCCTGTCTGAAGGTCACTTATAAAGATGCCGACTCTTCAGTCTCAGCTGAACTAGGAAGAGACTGTCTCCGTCAAACTAGAAATTTTAGAGGCCTGACTGCCTTTGTCTGCCTTGCTTTTGCAAATTCAGAGTTAGTCACAAGTCTTTCCATGGCCAAGGTTTGCCTGGTCATCAGAGAATTCTTTTGCGATGAGTGCCACCTTGTGGTGCCTTTTGTATCACCCAGGAACATAAAGTAGTGGTCCAAGGCCAGTAGTAAACCCCATTACCAAACCCCAGCTCTGGAACCTCCCTTCTCCTAGCCTCCCTTACTTGCACACTCATGCTAAGTCCACCCTACTGTGCCCTTCCCACTTGAGGGCCCAGACCTATCTCAAAGTCACCCCAATTCACAAGCAAAGCTGTAACCATAAGAGCTTACAGCCTTTTCCCAGGTTCCTGTCATGGCTACACCTGAACTTCTTGGACGAATGAAGGAGAGAACTTTAGCCCACTGGTCCGCCCCAGGCCTCTTCCCAAAGAGGGGTATCTTTCTGTTCACCTCCATTCTGCAGCTGTGGTTAAAAAAAATAATCATTCTGACAAAAAGCAACTTGGAGACGAAAGTGTTTATTTGGCTTGCACTTTTCAGGTCATAGTCCATCGATGAGAGAACAGGGCAGGAACCAGGGAGGAATACCGCTCATTGGCTCACTCTCTGGCTTATTCACAGGCTCATGTTCAGCTAGTTTTGTTATGCAGCCCAGGCCCACCTGCCTAGGGGTGGTACCGCCTACAGTGGTCTGGACCCTCCTACATCAATCAGCAATTGCGACAATCCTTCACAGACTTGACCACAGGCAATTTCCATCCAGGCAATCCCTCAGCTGAGACACAATCCGATGACCCTAGATTGTGTCAAGTTGAAGCTAAATCAATCTCACATATACATGTGCCAAGAGAACACGGATTTGGGACCATCTCCACCTAGGAAGTGAACAAAATAATTATACGGTATCAAGGACCTCTCCTCTATGAGCCACAACATATAACAGTGTGTGGGATAGAGAAATGTTCCCAACAGCGTCAGCAACACCAATCTCTGCCAGTTGGATCATGCCACATGCCATATCTCAGTCTTAGCTTTTTGCTACAAATGGAGCAGAGCCCCTGCTCTTCTGTGCCTACTTTTGAATTTTGAGGGTCTGTTTATACCTTTGCCCAGTTTCCTAATGAATTTTTGGTCTTTTGACTTTCATTTTTCATATCAAATTGCATGTGTTCCCATTCTTTCCTCCTCCTCCTCCTCCTCCTCCTCCTCCTCCTCCTCCTCCTCCTCCTCCTCCTCCTCCTCCTCCTCCTCCTCTTCCTCCTCCTTCTTCTTCTTCTTTTGGTTGAAAAGAATCATGGCTTTATCTGTTAATGTGGCTAGGGGCTGGGGAGATGGTTCTGTTGTTAAGAGCATTGGCTGCTCTCACAGGGGACCTAGGTTTGGTTTTGTTGTTGTTGTTGTTGTTTTGCAATATCACCCATTGCTTTTTTTGAGCCATCACATGGCGGTTCACAATGGTCAGCCTGTAACTCAAGTTTCAGAGTATCTACTCCCTCTTCTGGCTTCCATGGGCACTGCATGAATGCATGAATGCATGAATGCATGAATGCAGTGCCCATACACACACACACGCAAGATTCCCACTCACATAAAAACAATAATGTTTAAAAATCAGGTGACTATAGATACATGGACTTACGTCTGGGCCCTCAGTTCTAGCCCTATGATCTGCATGTCTGTCTTTCTTTTGTGCTGGCACCACAGTGCTAATCACTATGGCTCTGTAGTATAGCTTGAGCCCAAGAATAGTGATAATCCCAGTCTTCTCTGCATTCAGGTTGCTTCCATTGCCTTGGTCTTTTGTGCTTCCACGTAAACTTTGAGATGTTCTCCTATGACTGTGAAGACAAGATATGGAAACTTGACTGAGATTGTATTGGATCTATAGGTCGCTTTTGGTAGGATGGTCACGCTCAACAAGATCCATTCGCATAGCAGGTCTTGTCACGTTTGAGTGTCTCCTTCAACTTCTTTCTCCAGTGACTTAAAGTTTTCGTTATAGGGTCCTTTCATTTCCCTGGCTTGATTTATGCCCAGATATTTTATTTTTGTGGCTATCGTGAATGGACTATTTCCCTGATTTATTTTTCAGTGTTTTTGTTTTGTTTTGTCTTTTTGCCATTGGTATATGGGAAGCCTACTGATTTTTGTGTATTTTTGTAACCTGCCACTTATCAGCCCTGCATCCTTGTGTGCATACACTCTAACCAGCTCTTCTTGTTCTGCAGAGCGCTCTCTGCTGGGCTTTTTTGTAAAGTGTTCAAAAAAAAAAAATGTTGGAGCTTGGCTTCAGAAACGTCCTGACAACGTTCTCCTTCCTGTTCTAGCCATTTTTGGATTTCCCCCTCACTGCTTCCCAGTCACCCATTTCTGGATCTATTCCACTCTAGGAATTCTCCCAAGTCTGGGGTCCCATGTAAAGGAAAGCTTATGCAGAATCCAGTGCCTGAGTCCACAGCTTGACCAGGCCCTCGCAGTTATGGCACAGAAGCTGTGTCAGAGGCTCTCCGGACATCTCAGCTTCTTCCCTTCTGAAGCTAGATGTATTATGTATTCCCTCCATCTTTATTCCTTCCCTCCCTCCTTTCTTACAAAGATACAGAGAGGGAGGAGGGAGAGAGAGAGATAGAAAAAGAGGGAGAAGGAGAGAGAAAAAAGGAGAGAAAGAGACAGGGAGAAGACTGTTGGTGTGTCGTCTTCATCCTGCCGCCCTCAAGACTTTAGACTTATTGAAACATTAATGAAATCAGCTCTGTGTCTTTAATACAAATTGTAACGATGTTCCACCAGTTTATCTTTAAATCTATGGCATTTTAGATAATGCACATTCTTTTCTATTTTTGAGTCTCACCGTATCTATCGGCTGGTATCTGGGTTCGAGCTCGCAGTAGAAAGTGTCTCCAGTAGAAGTGCTGTGTGGGATTCCCCTCCAGGGCCTGCACGCTTTCACTAGCTGGTGCGCTACTGCATGTGCTGTGAGCTGTAACTGCCCAGTGCCATTTCTTGGAGGTCACAGCTTTGCTAGCATCTGAAATGCCACTTTTGTTACATTCTAACTCTCCGCAGAGACTTGGGTCCTTCTGAACCGCTTTAATCTGTTCATTGGTTTCTCTAGTCAGGTAATGGTGCTTTAAAAAAATGTTCCAGCTAGGCATGATGGTCCATACCTGCAATCCTAGCATCCAGGAAGCAGAAGGCTTGCCATAAGTTTAAGGCCAGCCTGGACTATATAGTAAGTTCCAGGCGAGCCTTGGCTACTATATAAAAGCCCCATCACAAAACAAAACTAAAACCTAAATTTTCAAACATCTATTATGAAATAGTAAAGAATACACAGAAGCTTCACATAGCAGCTCATAATTCTCATGTGCCCATCACCCAGCTCAAGACACTTAATTTACCTACTTGCTGGAGCCGTCTGTGTGCCTTCCCACAGGTCCACCAGCAGCAATATTGGAATAAGGACAGAGTCAACACAAGATGTCCTGAGCCTTAGACTCATAAGAATGTGCTGGCAGTAAACAGAACCAGAGCACTTTGGGTGGTTTGGGTACAGACAGTTCTACTTTTGTGAATACAGGAAGCATCAGAACCCTAGAGGTCAGAGCCAAGATGAATAGAAATCCACGTTCAGCCTACAGGACCCTTCTGGAAACTCCTAACTTTGTCCCCACTACAAATCCAAGAGGTGGTGAGCCAGAGACTGGCGCTGTGCTTGCCACCTCTCTGTTTTGAGAGGAGAGCTTGTCTGATCTGCTGGGGTGGAAGATGGCCACCTGGGAAAAGTTCAGGTGTCATACCCAGTAGCCCCATTTACTCCCAGATCGGATCCTCCGCCTTGAACTATGAGCTCCTTGGGGCAGAGACTGGACTCTGATCACTAGGGAGTGACCTCTCCTATTCTGAGACTGAGGGATCCCAGTGAGACGTTTCCTAAGGCACCTTCCCTTTCTCGCCAGAGAACCACTAAAGCTCCCGACTTAGCCTTCCACCCAGTGTGCACTGTGCTTGAGCCATCTGAATCGGGTGGACCGAGAGGGAGCCTGAGAGAGACAAACGGCCGTGTAGAGGGACTACTCGAAAATGGTGTCCCATTCTTCCATTTGAAAAGTAACTGTGGGAGAACGAACTGTTCTGAGCTGAAAATACTCCAACAAGAGAAAGGGCCCTGCATCACAGAGGGAAGTTGAAGACCTGGGTGGTGACAGAGCGCCCCCTGCTGGGCAGCGTGGGACCAGGCTGAGGCCCCAGGCATCACTGGCTTTTTCCTATGCTTGGAAAGGGATAAACCTACAAATGTCTCCCCGAGGATTGTGTCGCTTACTTCTCACTATCAAAGGTTAAAAAGACTTGAATTAATGCCCTATGTAAGGATGCTGACCACTGATCTCACAGCCCTCACAGCAGTCTCGCTGGCCTTGATAGCTCGTAGTTCTGGAAATGAGAAGATTGAACTAAGGGCTTGCCTCCCTTTAAGAGGTCATATCAGGATGCCAGGACTGGGGTCACACCAGGATCCCAGGACTGAGGTCACACCAGGATGCCAGGACTGAGGTCACACCAGGATGCCAGGACTGGGGTCCTACCAGGGTCCTAGGTCTGAGGTCACACCAGGGTCCCAGGACTGGGATCACACCAGGATCTCAGGACTGGGGTCACAGCAGGATCCTAGGATTGAGGTCACACCAGGGTCCCAGGACTGGGATCACACCAGGATCTCAGGACTGGGGTCACAGCAGGATCCTAGGACTGAGGTCACACCAGGGTCCCAGGACTGGGATCACACCAGGATCTCAGGACTGGGGTCACACCAGGATCCTAGGACTGAGGTCACACCAGAGTCCCAGGACTGAGCTCTCAAAGACTCTGGTACAAAGTTCCTAGGAATCATGTTTTCCTAAACACACATTGAACTCTGGTTTTATATATAAAATTCTAACATTTCTTTTTTTTCTGTATAGAAGCTCCATAGTCCAGTTTGTTTCTAGGAAAGTATAGCTTACTCCTTTGGGAAAGTTTACTGATCACATACTATTTGCAAGACACTAGGTGGGACACTGAGAGGCAAGTCTGTTGACAGGAAGTTCACATTCCCCAGAAGGTGACTGGTGACAGTAATGTAAGGCTACAGAGAGACGCTCGGAGCCAAGAAATCAAATACAACCCTCAAACTCAGTTCAAACTGCTGCCATGAATCCAGCTTGAGGGTAGATCACAGGGTAGGACTCAGGCTCAAAGTGAGCAAGGGTTGGGGGAGGGGCTGGAGCAAGGAGAAGACAGGAGAGAAGTGGGGACAGGAAGAGGATTTCATAAGAGCAACAACAAACTTGACTCAGTCTCTGGAGATGCTTTCAGAAGGCTGAGACTCTGACCAAGCATGCAGCTCAACGACTCAAGAAATCCGTGAGCAAATATCTGGTAGATATTTTCACTCTGTGTAGGGGTAGTGGCAGGTTATCCTGGGATACTGACCCTGATTCTTCTGTAGAAGTTAGCCCAAGTTGTCTGTGGAGTTCTGAATTCATTCCCTGGCTCCATGGAAGCCTGGGATTCATTAGTGATATCTGCAGTGGCTGGTGTCTGAGGCAGGGGCAGGGTCCAGTCTGAACTTGTCTTTACTGGCCCCAAGACCAGTGTACAGAATACCTCCATCTAAAATCTGGGGATGGAGGAAATAGTCTAATGCCAGAGGAAAGAATTCCAGAGAAACATATATGCTTCCAGAACCCCATCCATGAGAATGGACATGAGTTCTGGGCGCTTCTGTAGGCCTGGGTGAGTGAGGACAGGGATCCGTATAAAGCATGGGGAAGCCAGCCAGGACAGCGAATAGGCTCCACAGGCAGATGGTGGCATCTTGGAGATAGGCATATGTAAAGTGGGGAGTGAGGACTAATGGAGACACATCATCCCAGCCCTCCTGTCCCAGCCCTCAGAAGACACCAGGGATAAATAACAGCAGCCCCAGCCAGGCATGAACGCAGGTTAGGAGAACACTGTGAGCCAAATCCTCCTCACTGGGAACTGGAAAGTGGAGTCCACACACCCTTTTATGTCCACAAGTGTCCTCTACAGCGGAGTTTCCAAGGTGCTGAAAACCTCATTATATCCTGATGTTTCAGGTCAAAGGCTAACGGGCATGCATGCAGGGTGGATGGGCAAAGAGAGAAGGCAAGTCTCTAACTTTAGAGAATGAATAAGAGGATATTTGGCCAGCAAGTTGGCAAACATTTACTGAGCACATTTGCTAAGAGTTCACAGTAAGACCATAGTGTAAGACTGTCTCTGAACTGAGGTGAGGTAAAAGGCAGAATTCTCATTCTGAGAGCAGCAGGCTATCATCCCCTCCCCTCTGCTGCTCTGACAGACCACAAGCTATGCTGCTTGCTCACAGCAAGGCACAGCACTTTCAAAGGTATGCGGCCTGGCAGAATTGTTTATCTGGAGGTGGAGCACTTCTCCCTATATAACCATACAATGTCTCTCCCTGTGGTCCCCGGAAAATACCGAGGTCCAGACTGTGACCCCCAATATGCAAATGGGGCTGCCTGTCCTAAGCCAGTGGGTTTACCCTGATGTCCCTGGATACCAGAGACCTTTCCTCTGGCTATATGTGTAAACCCATTCCCCCTATAAAGTTGAGTCATGCTCCCTGCCCCAGTCTCCTGAGAATTCTGTACATTCTCCCTGACTCACAGCTCTAGGATCTGATACTGCATGGATCCACCACAGAGCCGCAGAGCTGGTGAAACTACATGGTGGGGCCTGGAAGCCTCAGGGTTTTTGAAAACTATATATAGTATTCACGGAATTAAAACCAGCTAGAAAGGAAAATTCTAATGAATCGCCCATCTTCCCAGATATCTGTTAGCCAACAGCCTACAAGTCTTTATACCACATAAGTGTGAGAAGAGGTTTACCATTTGAAAAATGATGGTATTGTCCTCAACGAGAGCCCTGTACCATCACTTGGCTTTCCACCCTTAAATAAACTGGTTTTATTTCCTCCTTTCCAACTAGATGCCATTTAATTTAATTTATGCATTTAATTCATGTACATACTTATTTGTGGCCAGTGGCTCGGTCTAGAATCACTACTACAGCGTAGAATAAAGATGGTACAAGGAAAATCCCAGCCCAGGAGGGTTTGCTAGATGATTCTTTCATATATCTAGAAAACAATTCAAATCACTTCCTTAAAACTTCCTTAGTTTTCAACCGTCAAGACTGCATTCTATGTGTCCTGTCTGTGAGTTTGAAGACAGAGCCTTCTATCCATAGTCCATTGAGTATTTAATTAGGAAGAGAAGTTGGGTTTTTCCCTATCAACATCCTCAACTTTTTATTTCATCTGATTTTGCAGTAATCGTTGTTATTTCCATATATGTGTGTGTGTGGTTATATGTGTAATTTATTCTGCATCTAATACGGTAAATTCTATTTTATTCTATTGATACTGTGTGTTACGTGAATTCATTTTTGGGTGTTTGACTTATTTTGCATAAATCTCAGTTATAGTACAAAGCCTTGCTGAATCTACTTTGCTAATATTTCTGAAGATATTTGCATTTGGCATCTACATTCATAAAAAAATATCTGTATCTTGTCTGCACACTATCTCTGCTGGTATCCAGCTGGTTCTTGCCTTGTAGAATTAGTTAGGAAGTCTCTCCTTCTCTTCTATTCCTTGAGAAATGTTTTAAAGAAGTGATTTAGGTTGTTTTCTAGATATACAAGAGAATCAACTAGCAAACCCTCCCAGGCTGGGCTTTTCCTTGAAAACCCAATCTTTCTGCTTGCTCTCAAGAGTTTTTCCTTCTTCTTGAATTAGTTTGGAACTTCGTATCTTCCTGATCTAGTTTGTCTCATTTGCTGATACTTGGTCTCCTTAGAAATGCAGTATCACTGCTAACATCTTTCTATCTCCCTGCTCCTACAGGTGGGTTTCCTCTCAGGAACAAATGTTTCTATGCCATGGGCAGTGCCTTGGTTCTGGAGTGTCAGTCTCCAGTCACCTCAACTTTCCTGTTGAACAACATATTTGCCCCACAAGCAAGTTGAAGTAGAATGGCAGAAAAGCCAGTGTTCTCCTCTCTCCTTTGTCTAACTGAAAAAAAAAATAGGGGAGGAAAGGAGCTTCCAGAATCTCACATTTATCTGAAACGTCGCCTCTTTGGTTTGGAGTTGGATCCAAACTCACTGTGAGGTCATCACATACTGAACCCTTGTTTGAGAGGTGAAGGAGAGTGAACTCCTACTTCTTGATATACACACAGCTCATGGTCCAAATGCCAGAGATAGTCGCTCTTCTCACATTTTTTTGCGGTGTTTCAAAAATGTTTCTTTTTGGCTCTATTGCCTTTGTGATCACTTCCCTGGACTGAGTTTTCTTAGAAATAGTTGTCATTAGTGATGATCATTTCACCGAGGACAGTTCCAGGGATGCCTTCTGCTCTCTTCCCAGAAACAGACTGCCCCTGCAGTTAGAGTGGTCATGATGTCACACTCTGACTAGTTCTGGGGGTGTCCTCTATAGTTTCCCAGCATCGTGCCTATATTTTTATAAATGGTTCTTTCCTTAGATTCTCCTCAAATTCCCAGCCTGAACATCTCCTGATTCCTGTTGGAATGCTGGTTGACATGACGGAGTCATCGGAGGACAGAGGGGACTGAAGACCCATGGTAGACAGTCAGCCACTCAGTGACTGTTCCTTCTGGTTTCCTTTAAGATCATACCTGACATGTGGCATCGGGGCCAGCTGAGGCAATTCTGGTCATGAAACAAAGAAACAACTGACATGGTGTTGGAGGCTGTGGAAGAAAGCTGTGAACTTATTGTGAACTATTAATGGGGGAGAGTGCAGAATGTTCTTCCCACAGGGTGCCCTTGTAGAAAGGATTCCACAAGCTTAAGTGGATGCACTTGAAAAAAAGGGCATGAATCTTGGCGTGTCTACATTATCTCTGTGGGGAAGGCAAAGGCCTGATAATATTCTTGGCTATTTCACAGAGCCAAAGATAATATTCATAAGGGGCAATATCAGGTGTACTCCCTTTCTTTTTACATGTTTACTTAAGTTAACTGTATATATCACCTCATGTTTTGCTCGCTTTAGTAATAAAAACGAAAAGTGCTTTGTTTGCACTGCTCCTGAGCACAAATGCCTTGAGCCCCTTGATTTCCCCTTGTTCAGATCTTTAGCATTTCCTTCAACCCACGGACATTTACTTTCCATGGCTAGGGTGGGTTGAGAGCATGGAACCTTCTAGAGGAAACCCAAGTCCTTCAGGACATCTCTTCTTCCAGGGTCTCATGAATTTTAAGTGACTTCCAGGTCCTCAGCCTTATGCAAATGATCTCTGAATTGTGTTCCCAGAAACCATTTCTTCTCAGGTGTGAACAGAGTCCTGCTACTTTATGCCTCCAAATCCCCCTGGTTATAATTAGCCATCAGCTCTCCTGGCTGATGCTGTGTGTTAGGGTACCTTCCATCACTATAATATAAACCTTAGGAGGTACTGTTTGTTGTGGTCAGGGTCTGGGCTGGGTGATTTTTTACTTCTCATGCACAGGATTGAAATTCAGGCACACAGATTGGTTAAGTAGCAAGAAAACCTTATCCAAACACAGAGCAATACTACAGATCAGAAAGAAATATGGTTGTCAAGAGTGACAGGGGCCACATGAGCCACCATACTGTAGGGCCCCAGTTACTAGTTGGGGCTTTTATGGAGTATAAGAGAGTCTAATTGCTAAGGGACATTGCCTTCTGGTTTGATCGACAGATTTTCAGCTATGTTACCTCTTTTTCTATTCTGCATGTCCCTTCCCATATGTATTTGATTTTAATCATTATCATGCATTGGTATAAGATGGTAAATAGAAAATTCTCACAGCAGGTTCACTTAGAACACACAGTTAGCCTTACTTGGCAAGCACCTGCAACCAATTCAGGCTAGATCAGACCTCCTGCCCTTATTCGACATACAACTGGAGTATCACTGAATAGAATATGTTCGATTGGTCAGTAGAAGGAGGAGAAATTTATCCCATAACTTGGGGAGGGTGTGCCTGCAGTTTTACTCAGGTTGTGGACAAGGGTCCTGGCTTGCCTTTTTTCCTGACTTTTCAGAAAAGGGTGTGTATAGATGTTGGTGAGGGTCTCAGGCTGTCAAGTGCATTGTTAGAAGAGGGGTGTATGCATAACCCAAGCCAAGGAGAGTTTCAGGTTTGTAAAAGCTTAAGCGAAGTACAATTCCGCGTTCTCAAAATACATGGAGATCCAACGGTTTTACTGTTCTTCCACCGCAACTGTGGGTATGAAAGACGCATTCCCGCAATCACCTTCCGGTGCAGTGTACCCAAGTCACAACCAAGTCCCTCCCAATCGAAACGACCCGCTCAGAAAGCTGTCTCATTCAAGCCCTGGGCGGGTCCTCCAGAACACCGAGACGGAGGGCCAGAGCGCCGGCCGCCCTTGCACACTCCTGCCCACCGAGCCAGCAAAGCGTCGCTCCGGAAACGACGGCGGCTCACGCATGCGTACTGAGAGACAGCAGCGTACGTCATCGCGGGCGCGACGCCCCGAGGGCCTGCTTGGGCTTTGGTCTGGCAGGGGCGGTGGCGGCGAGAGCGGCCGGGAAGATGCCCGTGGCGGTGATGGCGGACAGCGCCTTCAGTTTCAGAAAGCTGCTGGATCAGTGCGAGAACCAGGAGCTTGAGGTAGCGCGGCTGGGTGGAGCGGGAGGTGGGCTCCGTTTCCAAGGTAACGGGCCTGGCCGCGGCCTGCTGGGAAGACGTCCCGGGTTCTTCACGTCCCGGTTCCTGGCGCCGCAGTCGGATGGCGCTTGTGCGGGCGCACACCGGCGACGGTCGCCGGCTTTGCCTCAGCTCAGAAAGCCTGCCCAGGTCTCCAAAAGTGGAACCAAGCGAACTTGCCCGCGTGTATGCAATTAAGACAAACGAAAGTTGGCGTTATGCAGCCACGAACGTTTATCTGCTTCTTACAAAGGTGCTTACATTTATAACGTTAGGATAAAAAGTTCATTAACTTGGCTGGGTGGGGAGGCAAAGGTTTTCGTGGGGCACACGTGAGGCGGAGGCAGAAGGATTGCCCATAAATCCGAAACCAGTCTGGGTTACGTAAAATCAGAACAACAAAAGGAACAAAATAAAAGGTTCACCGACTAAAAGAGCAGCCCCTTGTCGATGAGCACTTAGCAGATCTTTGCTGAACCAATTAAGATTGAAGAGAGACAGGCCTCTATAACTACCTGTTGGTAGTTTTCTATTTTTAGTATACTTGGATAGCTTTTTTATAATGGGCAGAGTCACAGTGCTTTAAGAACCTTTTGGAAGTATTTCCTACAATCGTGAGTTTTGTTTTTTGTTTTGTTTTGTTTTTAATTTGAGACCTTCCGAGGTGATGTCGCTTAAATATTTGTGGATATGTAAAGAAACTGATACCCCGCTGGAGTTAAATGACAGCTGACAACAGATCTAAACTCACTCCTCAGATTTTAATGTTTGGTACTCCCCCCAAGCTTTTTCTGCATATGTAATAGTTCTGGAAAACAAGCTTACCTTTTAAGTTTGAATTTTCTCCATTCTGAAAGGAAATGATGTTTTTCTTCTCTCTTATCTGAGTAGGCTCCTGGAGGGATTGCCACACCGCCAGTGTACGGTCAGCTGCTAGCTCTGTATTTGCTCCAGAATGACATGTAAGTAGTACATTTTACCTAAAGCAAAGAGCAGCAACTTTCTCGAGATTATGCAGACGTATACAGAACACATATGTGTCTTTTATTATAATCTTGTTATATATCTGTTTCCTGTTCAGTCATAATAATAATAATAAAGCAAGTTCTTGTGAGAAACTAGTGTCAAGAACCATTGACGTATCCTCTTTTGTCTAAAATAACATTGCTATGGTCAGTGATAACTTCCATGTGCTTAGAACTAAAGAAGCCTGAAGGAACGGTGGGAAAGCCAGGAGGCAATAAGCATGTTTTTAGTCTCCCAGGGTGGGAAGCAGACAGTGCCAGTGTGCCAGAGAATAGAGGCCTTGTGTATTCCTATGTGATATTTTTACAGAGACTAAACTGAGATTTTTTTCATTATATGTAATAAGTTATTCCCGTTGTGATCGCATCTTATGATTGTTCCAACCCCTTAAGCTCTGTGCTCAGTAGGAGAAGGGCTCCTGAGGATAACAGCACTGTGCACAAATGTATTGTGAGGGACACGTCAAAGCCTTTAAATGGAAACATTGCATATATCTTTGTGGTTGCACGGGCAGGTTTATGTAAGTGTGTAGTTTTGAGTGTGCTGCTGTAGTTTAGGATCCGGATTGTGAATTTTAAAAATTCAACAAAAAAATGAAAAGTCTGCCCTGAAAAAAGTTATTTCCTGTCCTTTTTTTTTTTTTTTTTTCCTGGAAAGCTGCTTTTCCTCAGAACAAATTTATATAAAACTGAATAGTACTGTGAACTGTTTCAGTAGATGTTCTTCAGTGTGTTTACATTAGAGCCTGGTCATTCCATGTGTTGACTGAAGTGACTTGTTTTTAATTGATCTTTGTGTAAATTAGGAATAATGCAAGATATCTTTGGAAGAGGATACCACCAGCTATAAAGTCTGTAAGTACTCACTCTGTGTGTCCTGTTGCTTTTATGATACTGGTATTGACTTAAATGACAGCCTCCAGTTCCTTTTCTTTCCCATATATATCACAGAAACTGTTATTGAGGAAACGTTAAAGTTATAGACCTCCAGGTTTCTCTAACAGGATGGTTCAGAATCTTGATCATGTACTGATGAGGTTTCCTGAGGCCTGCCTTGCTGGTGTGGGTTGGCCAGTTCACGGCTGGCCGGTTTAGATGCACGCAGTGGCTGAGGTGCTGGGGATTTTCAGCCAACTACTTGGTTTTCTATAATGATGGCTGTGTGGAAGCTGGCATTGTTCACATGGGTGTTCCCTGCATTAAGTTCACTTTGTTAATTAGATTTCTTACGTGGGATGGGAGATTAAATGAAATAACCTGAGAAAAGTTTCTTGCCAAGTAGAATGAAGTAAGATTTTATTTTACTTTCCTTCCTTTACCTGAACTTCTGTTTATAAGAGTGAATCAAAAGGCAGGAGCTACACACAGGGTTTGCTGATAGGAATGGGAACTTTGGTCCATAGACTCTGTAATTGACAGCGCCTTGTTAACCAGCTTTCTGTTGGTTTTGTTCTAACTGTGAATAAATGCCAGCATCTTAAATCGAAACAACAGTGCTTAAGATAATTGATTCCCAAACTCCGTTTTGAAATATTCTTTTACTTTCTCATGCTTTAATTTGTAACGTCAGTAAAAATATTTATTAACTATATAAATTGTTGACAATACTGCTCACATCATTTTAGAATAAGGCATATCCAACCTTTGGACATTGCAAAACGAAGCTATCATCTGCAGAGTTCATGGTCTAGAACCGGGCACGCAAGTTACAAACAAGAAAGAGGTTGCATGATTCATAGCTGTTCTTGGCCCTGCGGGCTGCAGGTTGAACATGTTTGTTAGAAAATTAATTGTATCTCCTAAAATCAATAGTGTGTGTTTTAATGATACAGATAACAAATTTTGTGTCATCCCTGGTATTTTGTTTGAAGATACAATCGTTAATTATTTCAGAATGAATACCTTCAAAGATAACAATATTTATTGCAGGCAAATTCTGAACTTGGAGGAATTTGGTCAGTAGGACAGCGAATCTGGCAGAGAGATTTCCCCGGGATCTATACAACCATCAATGCCCACCAGTGGTCGGAGACTGTGCAGCCAATCATGGAAGCCCTTAGAGGTAGTGTTTCCTTGTGGTTAAAGTCATGTTGCCCTAAACCGTCCTGAGAGCTACAATGTTGTGCTGCGTGAGTGTGCACTTTAGGGTTAGACAGTTCTGATTTGTGGGTTGCTTCTCAGACTGATCTGTGCTGATTGTAATTCTTCATCCCACTACTGGGGACGCTGGGGAGGATGTCTGGTGCTGAGGTTGTTGCAGTTGACTCCAGATCGCCGTTGGTCCATTGGCAGGATCTTTTATCCTTTTCCTCATTATTTTTGTGGGGACTGGAAGGTTGTGACAGGATCTCGCTGTCTATACTATCCTCTCCTTGTTGGGTTACTGGTGTGCACCACATGTGGCCTTGTAAAAGGTTTCTTTGTTGTTAGGATGAAATTAGGCCATAATCTAAAGTTCATGGTATGGGTAGGTCAAGATTTCTTAAGTCTGTGTATTTGAAAATCACAACTGGACTTTGGACTTGGAACCTTGGCCTTTGATTGATGTGTTCCTTGCATACATTTTGTAAAAGGAACCAGGCCAGGGTCTGGAGCAGTGGTTCTCAACCTTTCCAATGCTGTGACCCTTTAATACAGTTCCTCATGTTGTGGTGATCCCAACCATAAAATTATTTTTCTTTCTGCTTCTGTAATTTTGTACTGTAATTTTGCTACTGCTATGAATCATAATGTAAATATCTGATATGCAGATGGTCTTAGACAACTCCTATGAAAGGGTTGTTTGATCCTCAAAGGTGTCATGATCCACAGGTTGAGAACTGCTTCCCTATCGGCTCAATTGCTCAATTGTGTTTTCAGTTGCTTTGGAAGGTTAGAGGCCTGGCATGGTGTTGCACTGACATATGACAGCTCTGTCTTTGCCCCTCTTTTTCTCACACTCCCCTGCATGTGCCTCCAATCATTCTGGGTCACTCGTTCATGTTCTTTTTATTGGCTTTAGTTTTGTGTTGGTATGTGTTTGTGTGTGTGTGTGTGTGCGTGCGTGCGTGTGTGCATGCGCACAACTGCTTGTGTAGGCCAGCAGTGTTAGATCTTCTGGAGGGAGACTCACTGGTATTTCTGAGCCACCTAGCATGGGAGCTGGGACCCAGACTCAGGTCCTGTAAGAGCCATACACATACACACACAGTATTTATACACGTACTCTGAACCGCTGAACCGTCTTTCCAGCCCCATCACACGTTCACAGTGATCTCTCTTACATGTTCCATTCTTCCTGTCACCTCATTTCTGTAGTCACTACCTGCCTTTACTGTGTTCTTCAGTTGGTAAGCAGGTGCTCAGTGGGCATGAAGGCCCTCATCAGCATGGTAAGGACATGTGTGTACAGGGAGCAAGAGTAAGGATTGCTGGGGAGCTGCACCAATCAGCTCTTCACAGTAGTGCCTGTATCAGTAAAAAACAGAACCGAGTAAATGACAAAGCAGGAAGTAGTTGCTTTGAATGAACATGAGCAGAAATTCAGGGTAGACAGGGGTGGCAGGGAGTGTGGAAAGAGGGTGCATGCATGCAGTGAGGCAGCTTGAAAGAAGCATAGGAGACATTCCTGGATGGAGTCACTGGAGGGTAGGATTGGCAGGATTGGGTTCAGCCTGCTAAGTACAGTGGTAAAGACACAGGCTGGCTTTTCCAGGTGCATTGGAAGGACTTGGGTAGGAGCTCCCAACACATCCAGCAAGTGTTCTTCTGTGTATTTTATTCTTTCTAGTACCCTTTGCACTGGATACTCTGTAGAATTGAGAGTTGCTCCCAGCCCAGCGTGCACCCATGCTGTCTAGTATAGAAAGCTGAAGTTTGATTTCTGGAGCCAGGCTTGAGTTTCATTGTGGCACATTCCCCTGCTGTCTTCATTTTCTCGTTATGAGACAAGATTGGAGAGTTGACTGATAAACACTGGTCATGGCCTGAGACACTATTCTGTTCTAGCCACGAAGATTCCCTTGAGACTTAACAAATCCCCACTTCCCTCACTGGTACAACCTGTAAAATGCCAGCCTGGTAAGGGCAGTCTCAAAACAGATTGGAATTGCTACAGAGTTTCATGTTTTGTTCCAATGTGTTATAAATTTGTTTTCTGGTTAAGAACAGCCACAGCCTCACCTGTTAAAGTCCCCACAACTTTGGACTATAGAAGTCAAGTATTTCTTAAGCAAATTGGCAGCCTTCTGAAGGATCCCTTATATTACCAGTACAGGAAGACTGGCTGGGTTGGACGGGGTAATTGTCTCATTCTGGCATTTTCTCAACCTAGGAAAAGGAGCATGGGGAAATGCCAAAGGCTATTTCCAGGGAGAGTTCCTGTGCTGGGGCCTGGCAGCACCTTCTCTCGAGAGTTAAACCTCTAGGGTTGGGGCTCAGGATCCTGACTTGATACACACTTGGCAGTTAGGAACAGGTTCTAAGGATAAGGTTTGTGCCCTGCGCAGGGACGATCTTGTACTGGAGACCCTCCCGGGAGGGCAGCCATATTCTCATCTGTTCTTCTAATGTTTGCAAGTGAAATAGATCAGAGGAAATTTAAATGTTTGTACTCTAAATTTGTGAATGTTTCCTTTCTTAAGACTAGGGTCTTGTGGATGTTGTTTCCATCTCTAGCTTTCGTCCCCGTGTGATGTGAGGAATGTGTGCTCACAGTGCAAGGTCCCTTGTACCTTCTGGGCATGCAGCATCTGCTTGGGGTGGGTAGAGTCTTGCCTGTAAATGAAAACTGGATGACAGAGCTGTGTTTAAAAGGCTTGTTCCCTTGGTTCCTGCTGCCAACCTTCTTCCACAATAGATGCAACGAGGAGACGTGCTTTTGCCCTGGTATCTCAAGCTTACACCTCCATAATTGCAGACGATTTTGCAGCCTTTGTCGGGCTTCCTGTGGAAGAGGCTGTGAAAGGTACCTGGAGCTTGCTGGTTACTTACAAGGGTACAGAAATCACATAAATCACAGGTTCACTGTTGTTCCTCTGCAACCCTAGAATGAGTGTGATTTTGGAATTCAGGTAGTGGGTTTTATTAGGAAGTTGAACAAGACACACCTCACACAGCACTTTTATAAGGCGCCTGAACCAAGCACAGGTGTATACCTGGCAGCTGTGTGGACATTTGCACAGCTGCTTAAGAAAGCATTTCTCAACTGACAGTCGCCCAGGTTAGAAACCCTTACCTACTCAAAAAGACAGCCCCGTCTCCCACTACATTTTAGTTCATTTCCCTAGTTCTTGTCCATAGCCCAAGTGCCTGCTGAAACTCTTAGCCTACTAGTAGAACACTGCATGTTCTTGGTTACATTGTTTCCAGTGATTGGCATTCTTGATTTGTCCACCTAAAATGGAAGTCCATCAAATGTCATTTCTTACTAAGTTTCCAGAGGCATGAACAGTTTCAGGCTCACTAGACAGTGAGTGCTAGAAGTTGTGGTGTGCCTGGCAGTATTTTATTTTGTAGACATTTGATTTTGATATGGGGCATTAAACCCAGGAGCTCATGTACCTGCTGTCTTTAATACTGATAGAATGTTGTGAGGGCCATCATAGAAGTTTCCTAACTCTGTTTGGGATTAAGATTAATTAGTTAATACTACAGAGGACTAAATATCTGTTAGTGACAATATCGTCCCAGAGAGTAAAGTGAGGCTTTTGATATATTTCAGAAATACTTCAAGAATATATTTATACAATCTTGTAGTAGCTTTTCTATAAGTGCACAACACCTAAGTATGGCATCTAGAGCAATGGCAGCGTGGCAGGTGTGGGTCATGCTGGGCACTTGTTCTCTTCTCTCATCTGGGCGTGACTGCACTTGCAGGTGTATTGGAACAAGGATGGCAAGCTGACTCCGCCACAAGAATGGTTCTTCCCAGGAAGCCAGGTAGGTGGGAACTCAGACAAAGGACATTGAAGCACTGAACAGATGACAGAATAGAATGGCATTGATGGTTGCCTGCTTGAGACTCCTTCTCTGTGACTGACTTTTGGTTAGTCACTCCAGCTTTCCTTTCATGTCAGTCCCCTAACTGCCCCCATTGTTTCCTGCATCCCTGTCCCATTGTCTCACCCTCCGGAGAGAGCCATGCTCCTTCCCATGTGCCTCTTCCTCCTGGTTATAGGACTGTCCTTTTCTGCAGAGTCTTTAGAGCCAGGTGTCCCGCCCTCATCATAATCCCCCTGCACCAGCCACACTTCCTTTCTCCTGCCCTGTGCTCTATTGTTTAGACAAATGCCAGTGCTCAGCCCTATGGCTGGAGATTTTAAGGACTACTAAATGGGTAAAGTTTAAAGTGGAACACAGTTGAGAACCATGTGTTTGTAGTAGGGGTGATCTATTGTGTTGACATGACTTACGTTGGTTGTCTATAATTGTCTTTTTCTTTTTTATTTAGCCTCAGGAGCCCTGGATGTTTCCTTTAACAGATTTATTCCCTTATCAGGTACATGTTTTCACATGGACATTTTAAAATGTTGCTTTGTTTTCTGATGTGTTTTCTGTAATGTGTAGAGATTAAATTCTATAACTGCAGTGATACCCATGGCTACAAGAAGGAAACTGTAGGCACCCCTGTAGTCAGCGGGAGTGCTGGCATCTAATAACCCAGCCACGGACCTACCTGCCATAATGCCTAGGTCTCTTGGGGTTCTGGAATGTATTCAGAAAGCCTCCACAGCCTAGCGTGGTAAATTCAATGTTAGCATGTAAATCCTGAGGTTGGATCCTTGGTTCTTTGTGCTGCTGTTGCTCATTGACAGTGCAATGTTCTGGGTGGACCAGGTACATGAGATGCACTTTGGAACTATTCTTTGCCCAGTGTCCCACAAGTAAGGGCCTGTTCAAGAAGAGCTGTGGTCTGAAAGAGATGCTGACATGTTTGAGTCTTTACTTAGCCTACTGCAGCAACAATAGTTATCCTGACTCATGCTCATGTCCATCTGAGACAACCAGGTGGTGAAAATGGAGACTTCTTGCCTGCTTTTAAAAACCGTCCAGGTCTCTGACAGGCATGATTTTTGTCTAAAATCAGGCAGCACTAAGACAGTTACCTTGTTCAAGACTTCCCCAGGCTGGTGGCAGGGTGGGTGCTCTATCACACCAGTGGCTAACTTAAAGTGTGCTTCCCTCTTTACCATGCAGAGCCTGCCCCGGTTCCACCGATCCCCAATGAGCAGCAGCTTGCCAGGCTGACTGATTACGTGGCTTTCCTGGAAAACTGACAGATCACTCTGAGTTCAGGATCCACCTTCAGCCCCTGTCACTGGCAAACAGACATGGAGTTTTATGATGAGTTCACTGAACAGGGTGAGCGCCTTGGTATCCCTTGGGTGTGATAAAATGCACATAGAAGATGAAGCGCATTGTACAGATTCCCTCCTCAGACGCTGTGCTGAATGTCTTTGGAGCAGTCCTTGTTTGTATGGATCACTTTGGTTGGAGCCATCAGTATTATGCAGCTAGTTTCTGTCAACGACTCGACTCAGAACACAAACTGACCTGCTTCAAGTAGCAAAGAGGATGCGGCGGCGGCACACACCGCACCCCTGCTCACCACGCCTGTAGCTGTAGAGCTGTGCTCGGGTTCGAGGAGGGCTGTCTCCAGGCAGTGCCTGACTCAGACTGTCACTCACGCTCTGGAGAATGAGCTCCTCCTTCCCACCCCAGAACAAGGAATCACTGATGGAGAATCAGAAAGGCCGAGGAGTGGTGGGATGGGCCGTCTCCTGAGGAGCTTGTCAGTGCTACAGTTTTTGCAGTATGTGCAGGCCCGGCTGCAGGAGGCGACAGTACAGTGAGAACGCAGCTCATGTGTTCGTGTGAAACTGAAGCTCTGATGTCTCCTTTCAGAAGAAGGGAGGGGTGTGGAGTGCGGTGTGTGCTGAAGGAGCTCCTGAGTTGGGGGTGGTCCGTGCAGCCTCCTGCACGCCCGATCTCTGTGGAATGCCGGATGCGCCTGTTTTTGTTCTTATGACAGCCCTTGAAGAGCGGAGGTGGTTAGGGTCTCGTCGGGTTCGGGCAGCCTTGGTTCACGTTATTCTGCATCTGTTCAATAAATATTTAATTGAATTCTTAAACTGTTTCATCTAGAGCTGTTTCTAGAAATTTTGTATCTTGGTCTTAGCTATGGGCACATTCTAGTTTATCCTTGTCTCAAAAATATGTTTTATATTTTTTTTAATTTAAAAACTTTTACTTTTTTTTCATTTGGGAATTTCAAACATGTTTAGATCAAATTCACCCTCCTTTCCTCTGATTACTCTCCTAGAATTTTTTTCTAACTTAATACGTTTATTAATTCCTTGAGTTTCATACAATGTATCTTGATCACACCCTCTCCCAGGTCTACCCTCCCACCCCACCCCTACCCCACACCCTCAAAAAAAGAAAAAGGAAAAAAAATGAAGCCTGTGTGGTGGGAGCACGGATCATGGGCAGGACCCTGTTTTTTGGTGGTGGTAGGCGGCTCAGATCATAGACATCCCCCTGGCCTATATTAGCCTAAGATTAAGCATAACAAAATTCAACCTGAAGCTGGTGTTCACTGCCCAAACATGCAGGGCCTGGGACATCCCACAGACACCATGGCTTCTAGTAATTAAAAGGAAGCTATCTCACCTGTGACTCTGATGAGTTATATAATTCCTTTTTAAATTGATTTTATTGGCTCTTTTAAAATCATCTTTGGAAGTACAATTTTTTAAAATCATTTGGGAATATTTTTTAAGTTACCATTT
Source organism: Cricetomys ansorgei (assembly GCA_026225945.1). Taxonomy (NCBI): domain Eukaryota; kingdom Metazoa; phylum Chordata; class Mammalia; order Rodentia; family Nesomyidae; genus Cricetomys; species Cricetomys ansorgei. The sequence continues at coordinate 2,196,639 of JAMJFZ010001791.1, forward strand.
TATTTAATCCTGGGAAATCATATTAAAATGTTTAACAGCTGAGGAAATGGAGACTTCAGAAGTTAGAGTGTTGGGAATTAGCTAGTAATTCCAGCTGGGTAGCTGTCAGGCACAAGGTCTACGTTGAAAGGATAGGTCCTGTTTTTCATAGCACATTGGAATAGGCTCAGGTGTCCCTGTCAGGTTGGTGACTTAGAGTTTGCAAAGACTGAAAGAAGTGGAGGAGATCTGGAGCTGAGTGTGGAAGGAGGTGAGGAGGCAGCTGCACACGTGTACCTGTTTGGGGAGACGGTAGTTACCTACCACAAGGAAGAGTTATCTCAAGTGACTCACTGTTACGACTGCATTGCCAGTGCTTTCATAGTTTACAGAGCCTTCTTTTGTGTTAATAGAATCAAGTTAGCGGCTAGGCACATAGCTGGAGGCAAGTGATCTTACATTTGGCTTGGAATGTCCATGATTTTTTGGTAAATAGTATTTCCTCCCTCCTCCCAACTGACCAGGCCCAGAGTGAGCAGATGACAGCTCTGCTAGGCTAGGCGACACAGGTGCTGACTGTGAGGAGAGACTTGCAGAGTTGGCACCAGTGCAGGTGGTCGACCTGCAGGTCCTGCCCAGCACAGAACATGCTAGGTGGGGGAGTGTGCGGATGCAGGCTCAGCAAGTGCTGCAGGAGCCGACCTAACGGGGCTCCCCTGCCAAGAAATCAGCCGTTTGTGTTTGGACAGCTGTACATGAGCTTAAACATTTAAAGTTTATAATCCTACCAACATCCGTTGTATGAGAAGGCCGAGGCATCTTTGTTCTACTGCCCTCCTGCTTGTCAGCTTTCAGAATAATAGTGATCTGTCTCCAAAGCAGCAGAATGAACCTGTGGATGCTGGGCCTGCTGATGGCAGGAACTTCTGAGGAAAGAAGTTGGCCTCATAAATGAAAGTAGAACCAGAGCACCAGACACTGTGAAGCCTGTCTTGGATGTCAGTGGTTTCTAAGGCCACAGGGTGACACAGCAGAACCGAGCCTAAAATGGGTCGCATAAGCCTCTCTCTGTGCCCTAGCTTCTTCTAGCGTGCCAGACAGCAGTCTGCTGTGGGTCTGTTGAGTGTCTCTAGATCTCTGCGCTGGTGCTGTCTCCGAGATATACAGGCAAACCTGGGTGAGAGAGAGCTCCCGGGGACCTGACAGTACACGTGTTTGTCTTGGTACAAACAGTGCTGTGTGTGTCCTGTGCTTAATTCTAAAGAAGGACCCCAGGAAGATTGGGTTTCCTTTAGTAACTAGCTCTGCAATCGACTTGGTTTCTTCATCTTCCTGGTTTTACAGTCTTCCACATTCTCCTCTTGTTTGCTGGGCTCTTTTCTCTCTCTCCTGATAGCGCACATTCTGCCCCTGTGGTGGGACTCGTAAGTTGGACTCAGGGTCACACTGAAAGCACCTGAACCTCATTTTTTTTTTCATGTCACAATAGGTCAAGCAATCTGAGGTGAATATAAAGCATCAGCTGTCAAAGTTTCTCTTCCAAAATCTGTATGTCCGTGTGTTTAATCAGCACTTTGGCCTGCTTATTTACATAAAATCAGTTTTAGGGGAATAAGTTAAACACTATTGAAGAACAATCAGTCAATTCTAGAACATGGGGACTCTAACTTCTTCCTGTTTCCCGTCTCTGCTCCCTCTATTTCCTTCATTTACTATTTCTACATTTGCCCCAAATTGTAATTTCATAACATAATCTGCTATGTCTTGCCATTTTCTGTTCTGTGGTTCAGTTACATATTGGTTGATGTTTTATTTTAATATTCAACTTTGAGTGTGTTTCTAGATTTTATCAGTTTAGTGTTGATATGAAAACAAATTCTCTTCCTTTTGGTGGCTCTTGATAGTGATCCCTCTAGAGTCAGTTGCTTACTAAGAGATGCCCAAATAAATCCAAAAGACACAGCTGCACACAACAGATATGCAAATCCCAATACACACACACATGAGAAAAGCAAGACAGCATGGTAATTCCGAGAGATCATAGTTCTTCCATCAGTGAATCCATGGATACTGGAATGGTTGAGGTACTGGGAAAGGAGTTCAAAAGTCAACTTCTAAAAATAATGGCTTCAAAGGGAAAGGAGACAAAGGCAAAGTAAGGGAGTGAAGACAGCCAGGAGCCCAGTATTGCAGAGGAGAAAGCCAGCAAAGAAACAGCTTGCAAAACACCAAACAGGAATGCTGGGAGGAAAACCTAAGGAGTAGTGCACACCACGGCTGACGGCTATGACAAGGCAGAGTCAATAAATACAAGGTGGGAGACAGGACAGGGTAGGCGCAACGTTCAGTCATCAAACAACATCCACGAACGGTGGTACATGATCAGGAAACCAAACTTACAGTGTTTTAAATATATTTTTGGCCATTTGTATTTTAAGAACTGACAAACTCATTTTCCCAGGTGATTTTTGGATATTGTTTGTTAATCTTTCAGAAAGAGAGGTTTCCCCTGTTCAGTGTGCAGAAAGGTGGGGGAATCTCCACTGTCTGCTGTGTAGCTGGAAGAGTCTCCACTCCGTGGCCTTCTCTTTACTCTGCTGACTTTTTCCTTTACTGTGCCAGTGTTTTACTTTGCTGTAATCCCATTTGTCAGTTCTTTCTACTATTCTCTCAGATGTTGGGAGTTTCTCGTTTCTCAGAAAGCCGTTGCCTATGCCTGTATCTTTTTAAGTTCTTGAACCCACAGTTTTAGCTGAAAAAAAGTTTCAATTCCTCTTTTTTTTTTCATAATTATATTTGACAGAAAATGAGCAAGATTTAACGGGCCTAAGCAACAGGACAACTGCAGGAACACTGTGGGCCTCATCAGCACCCGTAGGACACCCACTCCAACAATAACAGAGTGTCCCGTCATCCAGATAAGCATGCTCAGGGCCGTAAGGAAAGTGTCCAGTCACTCACAAGATTAAAGTCACACATCACAGTGTTCCATGATCACAACAGGGTCAAGTTAGGAACCAGTGACAGAAAGTATGGCGAATCTCCCCGGATTCAGTAATTTTAAAATGTGTTTCTTAATAACGCAGCAGTTAAAGAAGAAACTAGAAAGGAAATATCTTTGAATGAATGACAGTCAAAGCATTCAGCGCATGTCTGTGGAATCATAGCTCCGTTCAGAAATAGTTTTATATTTTGATGTTTAAATGAGGCACTGAAGCTTCTGCCTCGATAATTTAGAAACAGAAGAAATCAAAGCTCACATAAACAGAAAAGGAAAATACAGAAACCGCACAATGATAGATAAAATTAGTGCAACCAAAAACCTCTTCTTCAAAAGGAGTTGAGGCCACTTAGAGAAATAGCTGACGCCAGCTGTGGTGGTAGGGAACAGCTTGGAACTTCATGATGGTGTGGTGCCATAAAGTGAGGAGGAGGTCAAAGATTAGGAGACATGCCAAAGGCCAGGAGCCAGCTGAACATCACAATAAATAACGATTGTTAAAAAGTACAAGCTATTAAAGAAGCCGCAATTCTGTCACGATACATCCAGCAGCAGGAGTGAAGGACGGTCCCAGCTCAGACGTGGAGGAAATGATACCTGTGGAAGGTCTCCACTTGGAAACAGCTGTGGTTCAGTATTCCTCAGAGGCCCCTTTTCTAAAGGCTTGGTCCTGGGTGGTGCAGGATCATGGACTCTAGGAGATAGGACCTTGTAGAAGGTCATTTGGGCATTGAGGGCACTGAGGGCCCTCAGAAAGTACTTGTATAAGGCCTTTTGGGCCTCACGGGATCCCTTGTTATAAAAAGAACCAGCTGTCTTTGTCTCTGCCCAGGGTGTGATTGGGTGCCCACACACTCCTGGCATGATTCTCTGCAGTACACTCCACCTGCAGAGCCACAGACATGGAAGTTCAGAAGCCTAGAGCTGAACAAACTCCTGATGAAGTCAGATACCTCAAGCTCGTCACTATGGAAAAGCTGTTGAAAGGAATGGAGGTGAAGCTTGGCTGTGGAGATACAAGAGTGATTGGAAGCCTGGAAACTGAGGGGTTTTCCAGGCCCAAACCTCCTCTCCACAGGTATCCCCACACGCGAGTATAGGAGCACTTGAGAGGCTAAGACTGGCAGCACCATGGTCGGGTCACCTTTAAGGTCAGCACGCGGGCTCCAGATGTGAAATGAAGTAGCACACTGGTGCGGTGGTGTTTATGGCAAGTGTAAACCCTGTATGAGTAACAAAGGTGCATAAGACAGACCCAGGATGAATGGTGTGTTGTGAAGCGACTGTCTTTTCCTCAGATTCATCGGTGAGAGACGAAGATCAGAAACAGCTCCAGTTCAAATGAAGCCGAGAGGCCTGGCCACTGGAAAGGCAAAGCTGTGGCACATTCTTGGGAAATGGGTGAGATCTAGGTAGACGCTACAGTTTAGATCCATACTCGGCAAACCACAGCCGGCTGGTGAGTGTTTCACAAATAACATTTTTTGGAACGTAGCCACATCCGTTAATTCATGTACTGGCTGTGGCTAAATTCCCAACTGTGAAGCTCAAGCCTTGTGTCAGAGAGCATATACTTTACTAAGGCTGGAATATTTGCCATCCAGACTGCATTTGAAATGATTTCCAATCCTTGGGTTAAGTTATTTTACATCAGCTTTAATTTTGCAGATTTAGTTGATTTTAATAGAGCATGCTCTTCCCGTTAGAGGATAAGCATTTAAAGAAGCATATGCGTATATGTGTATACACACTCATTTGCTGTATATCAGTGATAAATACCTGTGACATCTATATCAAAATCAACTTAAAATAGAGGAAAGACCTTAATATAAAACCTGAAACTGAAACTTCTAAAATAAAGACAGGGGAAGCAGTTCGAGACACAGTCACAGGCAGCTATTCCCTGTAAGCACACACGAGGAAGCCAGAAGTCAACCTGGAATGTCATTCCTCAGGACACTATCCACATGGCTTTTTGAGACAGTGCCTCTTACCGGCCTGGAACTGGCCAACCAGCAAGCCCCAGAGGTCACCTGCCTCCACTTCTCCAGCGCTGGTAACAAAAGTGCACACCACCATGCCTCTCTTTCACGTGGGCTCTGGAGACCAAACACAGGTCCCCAGCTCCGTAGCCAATAGCTCAGGAAATCTGAATAGTTAGGTGGGATTATACCGAATCACAAAGCAGGAGTACCATGTTTCCCGGAGTATCTCTGTCAATGAGATGGCCTGTTGCAGGCTGGCGCTCGGGTAGGGACTGGAGGACACTGCAGCTCACCGAACAGCTTGGTAAGACTCTTCCCTCCAAGATGAAAAGCACTAACCAGACAACTAGACTATGCAAAGTTGGGTCCCCAGTAACCAGAATGGGACTGATGACAAAGCCCAGCAGGATACTCTTCCCATAATCCACAGGCTCTGTTTATGACAGCTTTGCATTTTGTCTCATATTAAAAGAACATCTCTTGTTCTCTGGTTGAACTCTGAGAGTGACTACTTAGAGCTGATAAGAGGACAGCTGTGAACTCAGTTCCATTTCCCCCAGAGCCCAGCAACAGTCAGATAGGCTGTTAACAAAATCACCTGGCTCGATGTCTCCCAAAGCCAGATAAATAATCTCTAACACGTGTCATAAAAAGATGGGGTGGGGATGTTTTCAAATTCTGAACTGACTGTCCTGTGAAAGAATTCTGTTGATTCTTCAGAAGGCAAAATTAAGAGAGCTTAAAAAGGCCAGTTTAATCTCAACACCAAGAAAGGCTTTCAAACTGTCTAGACCAGTGACTCTCAACCTTCCTAATATTACAACCCTTTAATACAGTTCCTCATGTTGTGCTGACTGCCAACTATAAATTATGTTGCTACTTCATAACTAATTTTTCCACTATTATTAATCATTATGTAAATATCTGATATGTATCTTAGGTGACCCCTGTGAAACGGCCATTTCATCCCCAAAAGGGGTTACGACCCACAGATTGAGAACCCTTGCTTTCTGATGACAGAAGGCCAACTTCATCAATGATTTTAAGTTCTAAAGAAGCCATAGTAAGATTCTGTTCTACACTTTGAGTAGCCACATGTGACTAGTGCATATGAGTGATCAGACTGTCTTATTTCTGGTGAGATGCTGCGAGATGCTGTCAGTCAGAATCACTGAAGATAAGCTCGCTTCCCGCTGATGAGCTAGTGGGAAGAATGTTCATGTACTGACTACCTTACAGGTTCCCCTCTCTCTGACCTCTGTCCACGTCCTGTAACAAAAGCAGAAGGGCAGGGGCTGGAAGGACAGATTCAATTGGTAAAGCACTTGCTGTGCTAGCACGGGGACCTCTGTTTGATATCCAGCCTATTTGAAAGTTAGGCATGGTGGTGTGCACTTGTGAAAAAGCACTGGGGAGGTAGAGGCAGGTGGATCTCTGGGGCTTGCTGATTGGCCAGATCCATGCCAGTAAGAGACACTGTTTCAAGAAACCATGTAGTCTCCTAAGGAATGACATTCCAGGTTGACCTCTGGCGGGGGGGGGGGGTGGTTTATAGATGCATTTCTCTGAGCAAAACAGCTGCTATCTTCATCAGATCATGGTTACTGCTCAATGCTCTTATTTAGATTTTCAGTGAGAGAAAGCAAAGCAAAACAAACAAACAAAAATAACTAAAAAAAAAAATAAGTGTACCTTGGCAAATACAAGAAACCAAGTGAATTTAAAGTCTTAGGCAAAGCGGTGATGGGAAAGCAGCTGCAGCTACTGAAGATATGCCTGTGACTGAAGAGAAACCATTGACCTTCATGAGGGTATGAGGAGGGCAAGATTCCACACATCAAAGCCCCCAACCTTCAAAAACGGGAATGTATTTGAGAGGAGAAAGAGTCTTAACTGAGAATGCTGCTGAAGGGGTTCCGGCTTGAAAACAGTCACCTGGGGGAGTGGTTCCCTGGTCAGGCAGCCAGAGCACACAGCTACCACAGCTGTGGCAGAAGACAGGCAGACTACATCTTGAGCTGGCAGCAGAATTTAGCAGCAGTATCTGTATGGCTTTGCAAAGATGCGAAATACAAGAGTCATAGGTTATAGAGGCTTGCACCATAGTTTCAGAAAGCTGCTGAGGTCAGGCAATGTGTAGCATGCTCAGATTCTCGGGGTGGGGAGGGGAGAAGAAGGAGGAGGAGGAGGAGAAGCCTATGGAGGTACCGGGATGACCATGTGATGTCTGCCAAGGAAAGCTGTGCAGAGTGGAGCCAGCCCAAGAGAGGCTGAAGGATGCACGTGGAGAACTGGAAGGGCAGCGTTGTCCATGCTGAGTGGTGATTAGATGGCGCTGTCACAAGCTCCCAGTGCTGTGCATGGAGCTGCAGGGTTTGCGTTTACCCTTCTGGTTTCCATATTGGTTTGATCTTATGGCAATGCTTATTCTGTGCCGTTCTACAATGGCAATATGTAACTCACGTTTTGATTTTACAGATCAGAGTTAAGTGAATGTCTTGATTCTTAGAAGAGACTTTAACTCTGGCCTTCTGAACTACACTGGAACTGTTGAAGCTTTCAACTTTTACACATCTTGAATTAAAAGCATTCTTCATTATGAGGAGACCAAAAAGCTTTGATGAGAAAGAGTGGAATGTTAACGATTTAAAACTCATATGCTTCGGTGTCACATTGATAAGGAGTGGACTTTTGGTGGTTAACCTTCATTGTCAATTTGACAAAGATTTAGAATCACTAAGGAGACCGGTTCCTTAGTAAGTCTATGAGAGTATTTCCAGAGAGGTTTAACCAGGCTGAGTAACACAGAGAGGGGCAGCAGGATTTTTCTATCTGTGGTCCCTGACTGTGGATGCGGCATGACCAGGTAATCATGCCTGCCTGGCCACGATGTATCCTTTCAAGCCATGAGCCAAACCTCTCCTTCTGAAAGTTGCTTTTAGTCAGGATGGCCACAGCGACTACAACAAGAAAGGTAACTCATATCCCTAGCATTCCTCTGCATACCCACCATGAGACCTGCTGCTGAGTAGTAGTTTCACAGACTGAGGCGGGGGTGGGGGGTTGCAGCAACCTGCACAGAAGCTGGGCGTGAAAGACAAGAAAACACAGGTACCTGGTGATTCAGCCGGAGCAGCTCATCAGCTGCGGTAAGTCTCCTGTTGTGATCACATGCTATCTCTGGCTCTCCATTCATTTGGGAAAACCTGATAGCTCAGCCATTTGATAAGGTCCAGGGTTGGCCCTGTCAACAGCATTAATAACCTTAGGTAATTCTGTCACCTTTCTTTTTGTGGCTGAACAAAGTTCTAAGTTTCCTCTGAATTTACGGTGCCTAAAAAGAAGCTTTCAAAACATCATGGTTGTGCACTTTTATTTAAATGCCTACAGACAAGCTAAAGCTAGTATGGAAATGTTCCCCATCAAAATGATTGACAGAATTTTCCGGGATGACTGAGGTAGTGAGAAGCAAACAGGTTTTGATTTCGTCTCTGACATTTCTTCAAGAAAGGCGTGGTCTTGGTGAAGAAGCTGTGTGCACCACAACCCCTGCACTGGACCAGAGCACGTTCATCCCAGATCCAGTTGTGATTTCTCGCCAGGGTGGAGTTGTAGAAAAACTTCATTGGGGGAGAAAAGAGGAACCAGACATTTTTCCACTTGTGAATCCCATGATGATTACAATTGCCAAGACCATTCTGGAGTTAATTATTTCCTCTAAGTCATGTGCCTGAGCCCAGTCTCCAGGAAGAGCAATTCAGGACATGGAGGGAAATGTCTGCTGGTGGCTAAGGTGATGTGGACCCATCCACGGTGAACTGTGTCTGATACAGAAGTTGGTGGAAAAGCTAGAGTAGATCTCTAGTGAGGTTGAGATCAAGAGAGAGTGAGTCAGAAAACCCAGGCATTGTTCAGCCTCGTACCTGCTGGAAGCTTCTGCATTTAATCCTGGCTTCAGTTAGAGCAGTGGTCCTCAACCTTCCTAATGCTGCAGCCATTCAATATTGTGTGGCTCCTCATGTTGTGGTGACCCCCAACTATAAAATTATTTTTGTTGCTACTTCATAATTGTAATTTTGCTACTGTTATAAATTGTAATGTAAATATCTGATATGAATGTGATCTTAGGTGACCCCTGTGAAAGGGTCCTTCTCAACCTACAGTTATACTGTCGTTCAGGGCTTTCCACTCACTTCACATATAATCTGAGTGGAAATGAGGGACGGTGGCTCTCTGTGCTTCAGTTTTTCTATTTTGCCCACTTTCAGAGTTATTTTCCATTGTTGACATGATGCAGTCTATACTCTCGGGTGCTGTGCCTGTTGCGGGGGCTGGGCTGCTGCCGTCTGTGCAGTGACCCATCTGGTCTGCTCTCCCCCTTTCCCTGCCTCCAGGTTTCAGAAGGACTTGAACAAGTATAAATGATTTCTGACACTGTATCTGAGCTCCCATCCCTATTTGTTTGGAGCCAAGTGTAACTGTTACTTTTTCACTCATAATTGAACTCTGCCTCCTGGTTCTCTAGCCTGGCTTGTAACTGAAAGCTAATTCTCTTGCCCCAACTGCTACTGAGACAGATTCTTAACTTGGAGCCTTTTAAATCTTCTAACTCTAAAAGGTTAGAAAGGAAAAGAGAGAAAGGAAGAAGTCTTTACAGCCCCTTCTGGCTGTCTTTATCTGCCTAACCCCAGAGAATTGGACCGACTTCTAACATCTTTTATCCCATTAACTGTCCCAGAACATGAACTGGTGCCTGCTTTCCCATCAGTGTTCTCCCATTAACTGTTCCTTGTCTCAGCCTAGTGGCTGCCTCCCTTCCCAGCAACTGCCCTCTTCTCAGCCTGCTGACTGCCTTCCCATCCACTGTCCCTTGCCACTAACTGTCACTGCCAACTGCCACTGCCTCTTTTATAAGGCTTCTAAGCTGTTCCCAGAAGTCCAAGTAGCATGTAACCATAAGGAAGGCTGCACAGTACAAAAATCTTCTTGGCAAAGTCCCACTTCAAACGAGGGCGACAGCCCTGGAGGGTGGTGAAGGTTCTGGAGGTGAGGTGCCCTCAGCATGCAGGAGGAAGGCCAACACTCGATTCTCACCCCCCAACACACACTGTGGCCTGGCACTCTCAGACCACGCATGCTGCACAATTAATTTGTTGTTGGGGTTCGCTCCCAGCACTTTGACTGTCAGTTCATGGTCATTGCTGGGTAAGGCACAGTTTACTGAGGTAAAATAGAAAACAAAATCTGGTAACTAAAGAAAAGAAGATTTGAAATATCAACCAGTGGGTCAGTGTGTCGTCATTCTGGGGCACGCTTGCAGTTTGTGAACTTAGGAGAGAAAATCTAAATATATATTACAACTTAAAATAATAAGACACACACATCCTAAGCAAAGTCTCCCAGCCATTTATGACTGGGGTAAAGGACCCCAGCTGCTGTTGATGGCAAGTCCCTGGCTGTGGAGAAGTATGGGGACCTCAGCTGGTTCAGCTCACCCCTCTCTCCAGGATAGTCAAGTTGGCCTTCACAGCCAGAGTGTGGCCCACCCTTGATGGCAGCGCAGGTTAGCATAGCCTATCTACATCACATTGACTAAGCAATGTGTTCCAGATTTTATCAAAAGATCTGTTTGGTAAGTTCTGACCTCCCTGCATGGATTGGCATGAACACACACACACACACACACACACACACACACACACTATCCTCACACCATGAGAAAGTACTGCCTATTTAACCCCTTGTTCTGGTCCTATTATCACTCAGATGAAGTGCCCACTCCCCCACCCCCTTGTCTCAGGGCTGTGTCCTTGTCTGCTGAAATATCTTGTTCTCAGGATGTTGTGAGTGCCACAGTACCAACATACAAACTTCCCCAGTGATGCTTCTCCACTTAGTCTGGTGGGGCTGTATCTTCTTCAAAGTGCATGATGCCCATCCTACTGGAATATGTCAGTAGCAATGGGGTCCAAGGTTGGAGATCCACCCTCCTGTATAGTCAGGTATCCCAGGCCTCCACTGGGGACCCAAAGGACAAGACAGGCCCAAGAACCTGCTCTCCCCTGATCTGCAGGGGGCACCAGAGGTCCACAGGCAGGGCACAAGCTACCCACATTGGGTGTCCCTGGCCCCATTCTCCCTCTTCATTGCTTGTCAAGAATTGCTCTGCCATTGCTTTCCACTCCCTGCTCACTTCCTGTCTTCTGCTGCCCAAGAAAGCACCTGAAACAAGGCCAGCCTGTTGAAGGTTGAACAAACAAGAAGCCTGTGACTCAAGGCAGGGTGAGGTGGCCTCAACACAGACCAGAGCTGAGCCAAACCACAGGGTGCCTCCTTCTGGAGACCTGAGTCATGGGGGCGACTGGAAGCTGGCACTTCTCACAGTTGGGAAACCGGAGACAAGCATGTGTGCTCTGTGGTCTGCATGAGGGCAAGCAGTTGTCTGACTGTGGGAGTGTGTGTGTGTGTGTGTGTGTGTGTGTGTGTGTGTGTGCGTGTGTAGGTATAAGTCAACGTGCATGTGTATATGAATGAATGGAGCATTCTGTGCATATGTGTGCGTGCATGTGTATGACAGTGTGAACATGTGTGTGTGTGAGGCAGCCTGTGCTTGGCGAGCTTGTGTGAAGGCACTCATGCATCTCTCTGCTTCCCTCACCCTTATATTACTCTCTCGCAAATGCTTTCTCTAGGCGAGCCTTTGAACCAGGCTCCTTCTATTGACACCTGATGACGTCACTTCTGCAGCCCTGGTTAACATCCTGGCCTGGCTCCACCGACCGCCTCAGTTGCCGCCTCCACCCACCTGGCCCCCATGGGCCTGGCCATGAAGCTCCACAGAGTCTTCTTCTGTGGGCCACACCTATTTGTTTACTTGGGCCATCCCTGTTACCTCAGGAGATGTTTACAAAAGTCTCAGGTTCTGCTTTCAACTGGCACAGGGCTCAGCACTGCCCAGCTCATGAGGACAAACGGACAGAGGAGGCAAGGAGGGAACTGGCCGCTCCCTGTTGACAGTCTCATCCACTGTGGTGAGGCGGGGGCACAGCGTGCAAGAAGGGAGGCACAGAAAGTCTGACAGAGCGTGAGTGCACAGCTGCATCTGTGCCAGGACTAAGAGATGCCCCCTCTTCCTCTTCATCCACCTCCTCCTCCTCTCCCCCTACTCCCTGCTCCTTTCTTTCTCTTCCCCTTCCTCCTTTCTCTCCTCATCCCCTCTCCCACCTCCTCCTCTCCCTCCTCTTCTCTATCCCCTCCTCCCCTACTCTGTCCTCCTCTCCCTCCTCCTCCCATTGCCTTCCCCTCTCCTCCCTCCCCCACATCCTTGTCCCCCCTCCTTCCTCCACTCCTTTCTCTACTCCTTTCTCTTTCTCTTCCCCTTTCTCTTCTCTCTCCCTCCTCCTCCTCCTCCTCCTCCTCCTCCTCCTCCTCCTCCTCCTCCTCCTCCTCCTCTTTCTTCTCTTCCTCCTCCATGTTTCATCCTTTCATATCCAACCCCCAATCCAGAGGTCAGAAACTTGACCTCTTCCAGCCAGCCGGAAACAGCATGGCTGGAACACTACACTACCTCGGTCCGATTCTAGCACTCTATTTCCTCAATTCCAACTGCTCTCACAGATTTGTAAAGATACTAAGAAAAAAGATAACTGTATCTTTGGCGACTGTCACAGGAAGCCCTGTCTTCACAGCTGGGCGGGGCCTGCAGGTGATGGTGAAGGCCTTAGGCAAAGACAGACACCAGTGATGCAGCGTCTGTACGTCACAGGACAGGCTCAGCACAGAGAACTGGCCAGCTCAGACTATCCACAGAGCAAGGCCTCTCTGCCCGAGGCCCACTAGCCTGGGAGCCTTTTTTTAAATAAAGGCAGCCTTGCTTCAGAGGATCCCTTATAGCACCCCCTGGTGGAAAGAGGGCCTCCAATCCCAGGTGTTCAGGGTTGCCCATCACTCTCTTGTGATTGGAAGAAAGGGAGCAAGGCTCTCAATAGAAGAGGCAGGATCTCTGCTCTGCAGCATGTGAGCACAGCGCTTTGTCTGCTTCCTGATGGGACCCCAACTGTCACTCAGCCAAGTCTTCCCACAGAGCAGTTCTCAACCCACAGAGCCCAGATGTTTCTAGTAATCTGCAGGAAGACTCCACATCTAGGAGTCTGAATCCTTGACCCAAGGTGCGCTGGTCCACCAGTGGCTTTTCCAAGGTGGTGGAACCAGTTTGTGCTCTTGGGATCAAAGGTCTCAAGTTGCCCTCGGCTAGGACCTCACCGGCGCTCCATGCTCCGATGCTGTCTGCCTTGACTCTTTATGCTAGTCAATTTGCGGCCACAGATTTTGCCAGCCACAGTGATTAAGGACATGGAGTGCCTTTGCAATGGTTAGTTCTCACTGAGTAGCCTCTCTTGTAGAGTGTTTTGGGTTGTTTTCCCCATTTTGCTATTATTGAATTGTAAAGCGCTTAAATTATGTTTTAGAGTCTTCTGTGAGGTACAGGTTCTGCAAGCACTGTTCCTGTGGGTGGCCTTTGTGTCTGCCTAGAATCTTTTATCTTCTTCTCGAAGTTCTGCTTTACGATTTACTGACTCTGCCTCTCTTTTCCTTAGATTCTCCTTTTTATAAATAAATAAATAAGTAAATTTTTATTTACTGTTTTATGACCATGGTTGTTTGTGTACTACTCGGAAGCCTGTGGCTGCGGAGGTCAGAAAGGGGTGCTGGAACCCCTGGGACCAGAGTTACAGATGATTGTGAGACGCTATGTGGGTGCTGGGATTTGAACCTGGGGCTTCTGGAAGGGCGGCCAGTACTCTTAACTGCTAATACATCTCTCTAGCTCTAGATTCCTTTATTTTGCAATCTTTTTTTCTATTCTAAGAAAGAGTCTGCTGTCCACTCTATCAATTGCATTTTTTGCACTTAGCCATCACCAAAACAAACAAACAAAAATAACAAAAAGCTTGGAAAATCTAAACTAGAAAATCAGTTAGCTTCATATCCTCTCTCTAACTCATGCATCCTTTGCCTGCTTCTCACGCTTTCTCACCACCCAGTGTCAGCCTTTCGTGGTCTCCTTTCTACATGCCACACTATACCCACCCTTAAAGCTGTTCACATGTATACGTAGGCTAGGATTCACACATGCGGGAGAACATGAGGGCTTTTTGTTTCTGAGTTTGGGTGACCTTGGTTAAGATTGTATTTTTTAAGTGTACCAGTTCTGTTACACCTGTCATGATTTCATCGTTCTTTTCAGTTACATAATATCGAGTTTTAGATGTGCGTCGCGTTTTCGTGTCCCTTTCAGCTCATGACGGACACCCGGGTGGTTGCTGCTGCGGTAAGGAAAGCTCTGTGTTTCAGAATGGCCAGTCTCACTGGACAGACTTTACTAAGATATATAGAATTTGGGACTGGGCAAGCGTTTGAGTGGCTGCCTTGGCCTAGCTGTATGCTGCTTTTACGTGTGAGGTCAGTGCAATAGAGTGATTTTGTAAACCTTTCATTTATTTCAAACTTATAACTCTTTTTTAGGGGGTTTTCAAGACAGGGTTTCTCTGTTGTAGCTCTGGCTGTCCTGGAACTCACTCTGTAGACCAGGCTGGCCTCGAACTCACAGAGATCCATCCGCCTGCCTCTGCCTCCCGAGTGCTGGGATTAAAGGTGTGCACCATCACTGCCAGGCTTCAAACTCATAACACTTTACTTTGCTTTTGCCCCTCATTCATAATCAGACCCTAAGAGTTCTCTGTTGCAGACTATGTCTGTGAAACAGTCATGGGAATGAAACAATGTATCTTCACGTATCAAATTTCTTAACCTTGATTTCTTCTCCTTCTTGAAAAATCTCTGCTTTATAGAGGCGTCCTTCGCTTAATCAGGGCCACTGTTGGCTTTCTTTGCGTGTTAAGACACCAGTGTCTGCAGTACTCATGTCCAGAGGGAACTCAACCCAAGACAAAAGGACCCTTGACCTTTCTTCTGTGGGTTTAATGTGATTTAACTGCCTGGCCGGAGCTTCCGGCAGTAGATTACGTGATCTTGGAGAGCCAATGCTGGAGACAGTATCTCTGCAATTTCTGATTGTCCACCCACAGCCAGCGGAGGGCCAGTACTGAGCCTCTGTCTCCCACTGACCGTGAACTTGGAAAATGCAACTTCAGCAAGAGCCACACAGTAGATTCTGCACTCTCTCCTCAACCACGTCCCCACCTCTGTCTACAGTCAGTCATTGGAGACGGGAGCTTCATCGGGGCTGGAATGCCCTACTAACTGATCCTCTTCATTCTGTAGCTGCTGGAGCGTGTGAAAGGTGAGACGCTCCACGTTCAAGATCCGCTTAGCTTCCTGGCATCATTCATTAATGCAAACTGCCAGTATTCTGGTGCAGGTAGCTTCTTTCTCTAGTGGTCAGTGGTCATGGAGCATTTCCTCAATTCTGTTGAGTCACTTTAGAGGGAATTTGGTGGTGCAGTGGATGTAAAAACAATGAAACGTTGCGATGACATCTTGAACAGGGAGCATTCATGGATGCTCTGAGATGGAGAGCATCTGCAGTTTTACATGCCTGTCAAAAGACAGATTCTGAGATTATGTGATTGACATCTAAACTTCTATCATCTCATTTCTGATGAAAGACATTGCCAATTAGTGAGTTTGACTCACTAGCCCATTCCAAACTGTTGGCAATGTACATTCTGTTTAAATGACCCAAGTGGTCCTGGCTTAATGATCTATGAAACTGCAGCTGGCCTCAGCTAGGAACGCCAACTGCCTCGCTTCATAATCCAGCTGCAAAAGCTCCAGGACACATCTCTGAAACCACCTGGGTACCACACGCGCGTGTCAGCCTCTAGATCAACCTTTGCTGAGAATCCCTATAAATGCTAGCTTGAGTTCTTCTCAAATCAAAACAGCATGACAAGAGTTGCTGCGGTCAGTTGAACATGACCTCTGCCTGGTCTTCACTATTGAGCTTAGATGGCTTGGCCTCGCTCCTCATCCCTGAAACCTGGTCCCTTTCCTTGCTAATTTCACTCCGAAGTTTTTAAACGAACTCTGTATTGTCGCTTTGTTAGTTCCTTATTAAACTGATTATTATTGAATGTGTGCACAGCATGGTGTGTGTGTGTGTGTGTGTGTGTGTGTGTGTGTGTGCGTGTTTCCATGTGGGGGCTACAGCACACATGTGGGGGTCAGAGGACAACATTATGGAATCAGTTCTTTCACCCACCTCCGTGTGGGTTTCTGAGGATCAAACCCGCATTGTTGTGTTTGTGCAGCAAGCACCTTTATCCACTAAGCTGTCTTGCCTGCCTCTGGTTTGTTAGTTTATGGTGAAGGAACAAAGCCATGTGGCCTAAAGGCTCAGTGGTGTCTTATTAAGCACAATCAGCACCATCATCCATGTCAAAGAGGCCATGATTAAAATATTGTGATACTGGTGCCACAAACAATCAAGGGAAAAAATAAACGCAAGTAACTTTCAAAATCTGAAACACTTTTTGTACCAAGCTTTTCCTGTAAGGTATGTGATCCATGCCACATCCTCTGGCCAGGTAGGGAACATCCTGCTGAAAGGTACAATGGCTGTCTCTCTCACAATGAGCACCATGCAATGGAGCTGTTTGAAACAGAAAGCTTGGGTCCACATGATGGCCAGATGGGTGAAGGCAGCCGCTGCCAAGCCTGAGGACCCCAGTTCAATCCCTTGGATCCACATGGTAGAAATAGAGAACTGGCTCTCAGGCTGTCCCCTGATCTCCACAAGCATACTGTTGCATGCACCCTCCATATGTAACTAAAAATGTAACAGAAAGTTAAATTTGAGATCTGGAGAGATGGCTCAGAGGTTAGGAGTGAATCCGTAGTGTTCTTGCCAAGGACCAGAGCTCAGCTCCCAGCACTCATGTCAGACAGCCCACAGTTGCCTATAGCTGTAACTGCAGGGGTGCTGATATTCTCTTCTGGCCTCCGAGGGAACCTAGACTCACAGACACATACCCCCACAAAAACAAGCACATACGAAGACACCTAAGTAAAAATAAAATCTGTTAAAAATTAAAAATAAATTAGAATAGAATTCCTGCTCTTCCTCTGTCTTTTTGGTTTGCGCTTACGTGACATTGCCCAAAGCTGGAAGGGATGGGTACAGCGATGGGCCTTTCCATTCACCCTTGGATGCAAAACAAGTCATTTCAGAACTTTTGTAATGAATATCGCAGCACATTTAATGATATTAAAATAGATGCCCGTGATATTTCACTCACGGATTTCCACTCTAGAAATCTGAGTATCAATCCAGAGAAAAGAAAAATAAATACACAGAGATTCATTTTTCATTTCCTTGGAATAGTAAACTTGAGCAGGGAACATCCTGAGACAATCAGATGCAAGGAAGGTGGAGAGTTACTACCAACATCCCGACAGAACACGGAAGAGCCATCGACAGCTCCCCAGTAAGCTGTGTCAGGGGTGTGCTGGCTGCGGGGATGTGAGAGTAACACAGCTGGAAGGGATATAGAAACAAAGCTTCAAAGCTGAGAAACAGAGCTACAGTACCAGCTTGGTTAGATGTTTGGTGAGACAGCATACATCCAAACACACACACACACACACACACACACACACACACACACACACACCATATACACACACCATATACACACACACAACACCATACACACACACACCACACACACACACCATATACACACACCATATACACACACACAACACCATACACACACACACCACACACACACACACACAACACCACACACACACCACACACCATACACACACACACCACACCACACACACACACACACACACACCACACACCACACCACACACACCACACACACCACACACACCACACACACACCACACCACACACACACACAACACACATACAACACACTACACACACACCACACACACAATACACTACACACACAACACACATACAACACACACACAACACACCAAATACACACACATCACACACACACACACACACACACACACACACACACACACACACACTGTTCTCTGCTGTGGCTAGGTGATCCAGCCAGGCCTGGCCCACCAAGTATGGCTCTTTGAGCTGGCTCTGAATAGGATCTTCTTAGGTTGTGGAGAACACCAGGAAGAGAAACCACATGTGACGTATCAGGCTAACAGGGCATGGGCATTGGGGCTAGCATTCAGCCTCTGCCCCAGAATTGGAAGAATGGATTGAGCTGCTCTAAGTCTGAGCCTGAGACCACCTTCCCCTGCTCTGGGATGTCACAGAATAGACCACTGCACCCACAATGCCACTCACATTTTCAGAGACTTCTTGCCCGTAAATGCTGTGTCACGGATAAAATTATGACCAAGGTCCCACTAAATTCAAGTGGAAGACAGAGTGGGCTGGGTGACCCCAACTGGCACTGTGGGAGCTGAAGATCTTGCCAAAGCCAAGGCTACTGACTCATGTTCCCACAGGCTGGCTATCTTTTCTTAGGCTTGAGGGAACTGCTTTTGGTCATCAGCCCTTAGCTGTGGGAGGGAAAATTACATCTTCAAGACATATTATACTTCATGTTCTTCTTTAATGGACCCCTACTAACCACAGGGAAAGGGCAAAATCATCTACAGATCCAGGATTTCCAACCACGGACGTGAGCCACACCCCATGTGGCAAGGCCAGGGTGTTCCCTGAGAAGTCTTTGCTATTCACCAAGTGAAGGATGGGTCAGAATGGGAGCTGCCTGGCTGCCTCTTGTGCTTCAGACCTGGCTGCCACACCCCCTCCTCATCCTGAATCAAAACACCATGCAGAAGAGAACATCTTCAACTCCTGGCGCAAGGTGGCAAGCTCATACATCAAACTTACTCTCTTCCAAATTCCCATGGAAATGAATGGCTGGAAGAATAAGAACAGTGTTGAGGGGTGTGTTAACAGTGGAGACACAGAAGCTTGAATTCACAGTCCAGAAACCTCAGGAGCATCTTCAGTGACCAGAGTCAATAGGTTACCTTGAAGGGAAGGGCAAGCTGGTGTACAGTGTGTGTGTTTCTCAGGAAGAAAGTTGGGTGGAGTCCTGGGGATTTCTCCAAATGTTCTCAGTCTCAAAGTGGCATTATTGGGAAGGCATGGAACTGGGGAGCAGTTATGGGAAGTACAGCAGTGGTCAACATGTGGTTGGACAGAGTCTTGGGGGTGCTCTGCCCAGCCCTGTTCACCTCAGCTAAGACAGTGATTCCTTTTGAGGACATAAGATGGTGTAAGGTTTCTGTTATGCATGAGTCTCCTGCCCCCAGAAGACTAATCCTGCTTTTCATAGTCCGCAGACTTTTCATCAGACACAAGTATCCCCAAAAGGGCATTGGTCTCTAGAGACGAGCCTGCAGCAGCGTCCGCTTCTGTTGCTGTGTAAAATACTCTTAACAAAAACGAACTCTGGGGGAAAGGGTTTATTTTAGCTCACACTTACAGGTCTCAGTCAATCACACTAGGGAATTTAAGGCAAGAACTTGAAGCAACTGTCACATCCACAGAAGCTGAGAGAAACGAATACACACATGCTTAGTATCAGCTAGCTGCTTTCAGCACACAAGAGCAAAGGCCATGAAGACGTCCCCTAGACTGCAGGCTGACCTGATCTAGACAACCCCTCCTTGAGACTCTCTTCCCAGGAGATTCTGGATTGTGTCTACTGGCGAGTTAAACTATTCATCTCAGCTAACCTTCACAGCGGGCAGCGAGTCAGCAATGGAAAGCCAGGAGGTGCAGAGACGCCTGGAAGATGGCGTCCCTCTCTGGCAATGTGGTGTCCTTCACCAGCATGCCACTTTGGACGGGACTGTAGGTGAGGAGCCATGGGAAGTCACATGCAAAGCCTTGGAGACCATCCCAGCATAGGACTGAGACCCAGGCCCGCCTCAGGGACTCGTCTCTCATCATCCGACGGCAGGGTGTGTTGAGGTCTGCGTGTGGTTATATCATGATTTTAGGATGATGATGCTAAGAATCCCCTAGACTCAGTACAGTTCACACAGGGACTGGGATGAAAGTGGTGTTGGTTGAGTTTACTGTTGATGGGTTAGTTTTCTGATCTGCAAAAGAAACCCAAAACTCAATGATTTAAAAGTATTTCCCATGATTTCTTGGGACAGAGATCCAGGTGCAGCTTGGCTGTGACTGGAGCTTCCTCCTGAGGTTGTTGTTAGATGTCAGCTAGAATCACAGACACCCAAAGCATGCACTGGGGTTAGAGGACTCACCTTCAGAGTGGCTTGTAGCCCCAGTTAGAAAGCTAGCACTACCAAACTGCACAAGTGGCAGAGGATGCTTGGGCTTCCTCACACATGACCTCACATGACGGGTCCTGTCATGATTTGAGTGGTCAAATACCCCAATGGATCTTGTGTTTGAACACTGACTCTCCAGCTAGTGGTACTTTGGACGGGGTTGGTGAGGGGCGCTTAGCTGGATGAAGTGTCTTGCTTGGGGCAGGCTCTAGTTATAGCTTGGCTCCATTTCCTTCCTGGTCATTTTCTGTCTCTATCTCTGTCTCTGTCTGCCTCTTCCTCCCTCCCTCCCTCCTTCTTGACCACCAGGATGTAAGCAAGCAGCCTCACATTCTTCTTTCCACAGCCACAAGCCTACACCACCACCATCCCTTCCCTGCCGTCAGACCACAAACTGAAATAAATTCTTCCCCTCTTAAGTTGCCTCTATCAGGTATTTTATATGAGCAATGAGAAACACAACTAGTACCAATGCAGAGAGAGGAAAGAGAGGGAAGAGAGAAAAGGGGGAAGAGAGAGGAGAGGGAGAGGAGATGGAGAGGAGAGAGAGGAGAGGAAGAAGAGAACAGAGGAGAGGGAGAGGAGAGAGATGAGAGGGAGAGGAAAAAGGGGGTGAGGAAGAGGGAGAATGAGAGGAGAGAGAGGGAGAAAAGTCCCTGCCTAGGTCTAAACAGAGGGAACCAGGCCTCTCAGAGGAGCGTCTCCATCACGCCAGGAGAAAAATACGTGAATATGTGAAGATAAATCAATTCTATTAATATGTGTTTCTGGAACCCCACATCTGACATGTTCTAATTATCAGAATTTGGGAGAAGGACTCCAGAAGTTACTGATCACTGGAAACGTGCCCTGTCCTGTCTTGTGTGAACAGTGTGGGTCTTCCCTGCCAACCCTCCTAGTTTTATAGAGTCTGGAATCAATTAACGAAAGCCTTGGCTGGATTAGGAAGGAAGTATGAAAACCAGAAGAATAAAGAACACTTCAAGAATTCACCAAATTCGGATCACATTGGAAAAGTCTTACACTCGAAAACAAAACAAAACACATGTCTGTGAAAGTCTGAGACAACGCTGTCCCGCAGGCTTGCCCTCTCCGCTCTGTTCAGTGTCTCACTCTGTTAACCCCTTCCTCTTCTAAGATCTCCTTCTCTCTCAGAGAAAGTCGGGAGTTCTTTGTGGTGCTCTTGCACCAGCAAATCTGTACTTCCTGGGTCAGCTCTCTTCTTGAATCTCCCTTCCTCCTGCAATCCAGAGAGCAACAGCTCCTCCCAGGTTCTAGACCTGACTCCCACCCCACTGCACCTTCAACAGGCTGACTCCCACCCCACTGCCCCTTCAACAGGCTGACTCCCACCCCACTGCCCCTTCAACAGGCTGACTCCCACCCCACTGCCCCTTCAACAGGCTGACTCCCACCCCACTGCCCCTTCAACAGGCTGACTCCCACCCCACTGCCCCTTCAACAGGCTGACTCCCACCCCACTGCCCCTTCAGCAGGCTGACTCCCACCCCACTGCCCCTTCAGCAGGCTGACTCCCACCCCACTGCCCCTTCAGCAGGCTGACTCCCACCCCACTGCCCCTTCAGCATGTCCCCTCGACAGCTCACACTTACAAACACACACAAAATCAGCGTCACCCAAATCACTCAAAATCACTCCTACTGCTGGGACAGCCACCTTTCACAAATGCCCCGCTCTGTTAATTCCCATCCCTGCAGCTAGTGTCCCATCTTCCTGCTCCCCCCAAACATCAGTGTACCCCTTCTCTCTGCCAAGCCGTTGTTATCCCTCTCTGTCTCCATGTCTCCTGGTCATTCGTTCCTCCAGTCACTACAGTCTACATTCCTCCTGCATGCCCCTCTTGGCTTGTGTGGTGGCTTGAATAGGAATGGCCCCCATAGGTTCATATATCTGAATGCTTGGTCATTAGGGAGAGGTGCTACGTTGACAGCAATTAGGGGGTGTAGCCTTATTGGAGGAAGTGTGTCACTGGGGGTGGGCTTTGGGGCTTCAAATGCTCAAGCCAGGCCCAGTATCTCTTTCTTCCTGCTGTCCTCAAATGCAGATGTAGAACTCTCAGCTCTTTCTCCAGCACCACATCTGCCTTTGTGCCACCATGCTTCCCGTCATGATGACAATGGGCTACACCTCTGATCCTGTAAGCAAGCCCCACTTAAATGCTTTCTTTTGTAAAGGTTGCCATTGTCACGCTGCCTCTTCACAGCAATAGAATAATGCCTGGGATAGCTTGTCTCCCACAGGGGGCATTAGGACAGCAGACACGTTGTCCTCCTACCCACCAAACCTCCCTTCCTTAGTAGTTTGTGCTGAAGACTACATTATATAGGTACTGGCTCTTTGCTGGGCAAAGACGCAAAGCTCCGCTGTGTACCTCTTATGCAGGTGGCTCTTCAGTTTGCTTCCTTGCTTCCAAATCCCTGTGCCTGACCACAGAGTGTTGAAGTCTCCCAACAGCCTTCTACCCTCATCTTACTCCACATGGCTTCTGAGGGGACACTGATTAAAAGTAATCAACCTTGCTGGTCCAGACCCTCAGCAGTACTCCTCCCTGGAGGCACCTCCTCCTCCACCCGCCTGATCAACTGGCCGAATGAAGGAGCCTTGGGGGTACAAGGAGTGTGGGGATCTCCATAGTGGGTCCGGAGTGAATCTGTCTTTCCACTTAGTTTTATCAATAATGAAACTGACATATTTTGAAATTTCATTGTGTCAGATACTAACATCTCATTTCTCCATCTGAAAAAGGATTTGGGGAAAGAACAAAGGGACATTGTTCATGGTAGGGTCAAAGCTCCAGCATGCACAGTTGATGCCTGACTTCCCTGTCGGGTGGTGTGCTTCGTGGGGACAAGGGGTGCCTGAGCATCGTTCACTGTGGGCCTCAGCATACAGCACCCCGCCCCCCCCTCCGCCCGGCAGAAAAGTCCAACAGTGTATTTTAGTCTTCAGAACACATCTGTCTTGTTACTGGATCTAATTTTTACATTACCATACACCCTCCCATGCCCACCTCGAAAACCAGAGAGATTAATCAATGGAGATCTGGAGCGACTGAGCTGGTGACTTCGGCAGAGTGTAAAGCCAAGCCTTCCTAAGATTAATCTGACACTCTTCTGAGTCTCAGTGCCGACATGGGGATTATGCAATTTGGGTGTGTGATTTGAGCCACACAGATGTTTTAACAAAACAGCAATTATGGCCTTGCCAGTATGGCCTACAATTTTGGAATTTGTCAGCTCCTTGACTCCAGAAACGGCAGAAAATAATGGTAATGAAACTGGATAAAAATTATCCAAACAACCATTTCAGGGCTGAGAATTTACCCAGCAACAAACCAATAGAGAACATTTATTCGATGTAAACAACTGAAGTGGAAAATCATGGAGTCTGATGTGTATCACCTGGAGCCGCTGCCTCTCTATACAATCGTCCGTAGGATCGTGTGTCAGCTACCAGAATCACTGTGTTGCCAAGTGGCCACTGCCACCAGCCAAGACTTAATCCTAAGGCCTGCAGAGAACCACTCAAGGCTCAGGAGCACTGAAAGGAAACACAAGTCTCGGCGGCCAATGAACAGGAGGGAAAGTGAAGAAGTGCCTCGGCCAGCTCGAAAGTTAGACACTGCTCACAGCAAGCAGGACTGGAGAGGCAAGGAAGTTAGTGGGAGAGCTAAGTCGCCAGACACTCCTAGCTTGCACCAGACAAGGGTTCACATGTACACATGTGCAAAGGCATGAGCATGCTCAGGAGGGGACAGAGGGTCTCCTTTTATACACACTTACATGGACACAAATACTCAGACACAACCAGAGAGAAGGAGACATAGGAAGATTTACTGAAAGTAAAACCCAGGAAGACATGTGAACTGCCTGATCTCTGAACGTGTCCCCACCCCAATCCACATACACTGTGGTTGGAGAACTCATGGCCTCGGGTGTCTGAGCTCAGACTTCAAAACCACCATGTGGCCCCTGAGTCCTGTCACCCAGGGAGATTCTGGACAGGTTGGGCCAATAGACTGAAAAACAGCAGTAAGTTTTAGAAAACCGAGCAGAGACGTTAGCAGTTGGAGACACACAAGCAATTTGAGAAGGCAGAGAAAGAATCAGAACACTTGATGAATAGACGGAAATGAAAAAGAACAAAGGCGGAGAGTCCCAGAGACTGCAAGAGGCCATCACTCGTGTGGGTCAACAAATGAACAGTGAAGTTTCTAGATGAGGAGAGAAGACGGGTAAAAGACGCAGATAGCCTTCATATCCACAGACCCTGGACCGTGGATTCAACAAACTGCAGACAGACCCCTCATATAAAATGCTATGGCATTTACAGATAGCATCTCTATGCCCTCCTATAGACAGCGTGTGTGTGGGTGAGCCATGGTGCACAGGTGGGGGTCACAGAACAACATGTGGGAGTCGGTTGTCTCCTTCCACCGTTGGGGCCTGGGACTCTAACTCAGACATGAGAGGGGTACCTTTACCCGCTGAGCCATCCCACCAGCCTCCTCCCATATACTTTAAATCCTCTCTAGACTACTTTCAATACTGCATGCCTCGTAGATGCCATGTAAGGAGATGGTGTGCTGGGGAATAACAATAAGAAAAAAATTCTGCACATCCTCAGTACAGATGAGTTTTCTCTCTTCCTCATAACTCTAAGAAATCTCTCCATCACTCTGCCCTTGATGCTCTACTCGTCTCCTCCAGGTGGCCCACAAGGCAGACTGGGTCTCGTGTCCCCTTAGAGGCCTGTTTCCACTAAACAGTTCTTATTCCTTGGATGAGAAATAGGTGCAAGACTTCCTGTCCCTGTAGGCACAGTGAGCAGAGCCAGGACAGCTCACAACACTCTCAGCTGGCCTCCAGGACTCAGGGAAATGTCCTGAGCTCCTTCTGCATCCCCCCTGTACCCTGGGAACAACTATTCACCCAGACTCAGCAGCCCGCTTCTCCATGAGCTCCCGGAGGACTGTTACTCTGTATCCCCATACTTCTTAACATGCCACTGCACATCTACGGTCCAGTCAGATTCTCCCACCCAACGCTATGAGAACACAGGGCACCATTCTCAGTGGGCAGCAGTTCTGGAAAACCTGGCCTTGGCTCCTTATGAGGTGGCTTTTCACATCTCTAATATTATTTGATAATCTCTTAGACAAAATGGCTCTTTTACACTGGCTGGCATCATGAGAAATTTTCAGAATAAATGAATATGAAATAAGCAAGTGATTTGTGCAGCCACCATTATTCCCAGTCAGCCCTCCATGCTCACCTTCCTGGGGCTGGGATTCCCTCCACCTAACCCCGGGGGCAGGAGAGCCTTCTTGGATGTCCCAGCAGGCTCTGGGAAGGGTCTGAGCCTCTTGCTTATGCTGTAGGATTGCTGCTGCCAGCTCCTGGCTGAGGAAAGCATTGGGAGAGAGTAGCCAACATTGGCTTCTGGAGGAGTCACATTTAAAGAACAAACAAGTAAACAAATGAATGGGCCAAGAACAAGGTGAGACAGCCTCCCTTGCCCCTTCCCTAATCACCCTTAAAGTGTTCAGCCCCTCAGGCTTGCCCTTGCTGCGGAGAACAGGAGTCTAGTATGAAAGTATGGGAGAGTAAACAGACTTGCTGTAAGTATTTGCTGGAGTGTGGGAATTCCTGAGCCGAGAGTGTGTAGTTGGCTAAGACTTGGGGGTGTCTGGGGACAATGGGCTAGATCCCAGTCACACCAAACTACAGCCTGCTGTAAAGAGCAGAGCCGGGTACTGGGCCCACCCCGGGGCATAACTCCAAAGTACCAGGAGACTGTGCTCTCCACACTGGCTCTTCTACTCAGAGGAACCCGACCGAGCTTCAGAAGGTGGAATTGGGAAATACACAGAAATGGAACATAAGGATATCTGGAGGCTGTGTGTGTGTGTGTGTGTGTGTGTGTGTGTGTGTGTGTGTGTACACATATATATACACAGTCACACACACAAACCAACCATATATATCTCTATACATCTATCTATATATATATGTGTGTGTGTATGACACACACACATATGATGATATGATGCACACACACACACACACACGGTTAGTTTTTGTCAATTTGACACAAGCTAGAGCCTCACCTGGGAGGAGAAAACCTCATCTGAGAAAATGCCTTCATCAGACTGACCTGTGGAAGTGTCTGTGGGGCATTTTCTTGCTTAATGACTGATGTGGGAGGACCCAGCCCACCGAGGTGACGCCACCCCCGGGCAGATGGTAGTACAGGAAAACAAGCTGAGCAAACCGTGGGGAGCAAGCCAGTGAGTAGTGTTCCTTCATGGCCTCTGCTTCGGTTTCTGCCTTGAGTTCCTGCCCTGAATTCCTTTCATGACTGACTATTGAGTTGTAAGGTATAACAAGCCCTTTCACCCCAAGTTGCTTATCCCACCATGTTTATGATAACAGTGGAAAGCCCCTCCCCAAAGAGGCCCTCGTACCAGGTCAAGAGCCCTGTGACTGCTGGGCAAAGAAAGGAGAAAAACCTTCTATCCTCACTTACCCATGCTCTGGGGCTACCTCACCAACCAGACCCCCTGTCTGAAGCCATGCTGGCTCACCTCCCATACTCCCTGGAGGGCTGGTGACAGGGTAGACATTGAAGAAGATTTAAGCATGGCTATCCAGTGACACGTCCCCGGCACAGCTAGCTTGTCTCTAGGGATGTGGTTGAGGGAGAGTGTAGAGGTAAAGCCAGGCGTGCACGGTTCTGAAGACAGTGTTGAATCAGGTCTGGTTGTTCAAAGCATGTGGGAGCGGAATTCTGGGAGAGTGAAAGTCATTTGGAAGGACGGGAGTGGAAGAGAAGATGGATGAAAAGGGGCCATGACCACATAGCCTAAAGAGAGCTGACACAGGGACAGCTAAGAAGAGAGCCGGGCTCCAAGCACACAGTACTCTAGAACTCTAGTCATGGATGTTGGAGAGAACCCCACAGCTCTAAGTTGTGTGCCTTCAAAGGCCTTTGCTGAAGATGGCCATATGTTGGATGATTCTCATGGTTCCTGATGGGTAGTGTTCAGAGGTCCCATTTCACAGATGAATGAGCTAACTTTGGAGGAGGGACTTGCAGACGACCACAGTGAGTGGCACTGCCTGAAACAGACCCCCATCTGCTAAAGCAGAAATTCCATTTCCATTTTGCATTGCCATGATGACCCACCCTCGCTGCCCAGAAGCTTACTTTTCGAACACACTAGGAATGTTCCTGGTCTGTAGAGTTCACCTTGTCTTTCGTCCCAGCTTGGAATTTGGACATGCAGCTGGTGAGTCCTGCGTTCTTAAAACCTTCACAGGGTGTGGTGTCCACAACAGTGGCTGTGAGCTTCCAGGAGCTAATAAACCAGCCAACCACAGTGGAACCTGCTTGCAGAGTATGGCCCCAAAGCCACAGCAGGGACAGGTGTTGTTCTCTTCTGTGAGTGCCCAGCTGGCACCAGGGATGTTGGGGTTTCAAGTCTGGGCCCCAGCTCCATAGTGGATGAGCACCTTCTTCCATAACAGAGCCAGGAGGTTTGGACAAATCCTCGGGGATTCATAGAACTGTTAGGGACCTCAGAGGCCTCTTGGGACCCCCTCCAAAGAGTCACATCTCCTGGGATCTTACAGGACCCTCATCCTCCACTCCTGAACTTCTGCCTTTCTTACACATACTGTTTCTCCATTGCTTTTTCCCTTCTAATTCTTTCTTTATTCAGTGGGGTGTGATGTGGTCTTGGGAAGAAGGCCTCCAATTCAGGAACCTGAGACTCCCATCTCACTCTTCCCCCCAACAACATCCCAGACTGTGACCTTGGGCATGTGGTCTGACCCTGGGGCATCTCCAGTTCCCCTTTGCAACTATTCAAGAAGACTTTCTGGAGTCCAAATCCTATGATTTAGTCAGCGTGAAAAGATGAGAGAAGAGTGGGTGTGGTGCAGGGGTCAAGTGAGGTAAGTCTTCATCTTCCACTCCTGACACTCAGTAGGAAGAGATTGGCTAAGGCTGCTTACCCATGACATAGCGGGGTGAACATATGTAGAAGTAGAAGGTTGGAGTAGAGAAATAACTGGCTTTCATTTATATCTCCCAGTACAGTGCAACCTCTTTAAACTATGCCCCTGTGCCACGCTGACAAAATAATCTTAAAAGTCTGGTGGGAGAATAGGTTTGGAAGGTTCTGGCTGCCAAGTCCAGATATCATGTGGAAATGTGAGTTTCAGATAGAATCAAATGGCATGGAAATGTCATGATTTTTAAATGCCCATAAGCAATTTTATTTTTAAAAATATTTCTCCTCCTCCTCCTCCTCCTCCTCCTCCTCCTCCTCCTCCTCCTCCTCCTCCTCCCCCCTCCTCCTTTACTCTCTCCCTCCCTTTCCTCCCGCCTCTCTCTACGTGCCCATGTAGGATGTGGGGGCTGCAGTCGCACGGCATGGAAGTCAGAGGGTAACTTGTAGAGTTAGTTTCCTCTTTCCAGTTTGTGTGAGTTACGGGAGGGTCAAACTTGGGTCATTGAGCTTGGGTGACAAGCACTTTACCCACTGAGCCCTCTTACCAGCCTTAATTAATTAACTAATTAATTAAAAATAAATAAACAAATAAACTTAAAAGCAACACAACGGGCACACAGACGCAAACGCACTAATCTGCGGATCGCTTGCTGGCACATCGTGGTGCCTATGGGATTCGATGCCGATCCAGCCATCGAACCACAACCCTGAGACTGTGTCTTCATGAACTTTCCAAACCCAGCGTAAAAAAACGCCACAGCCTGATGGGCTAAAGCCACACAGATTCAATCTCCTGTTACTCTGGAGGCTGGAAGTCCAAACCCAGCTTCCTGGGGCTGAAGCCTTGGCAGGGGGATATTTTTTGGAGGTTCTGTGGATTTTCCCACCATGGATGTCACTTCCCCACTCCTGAAGCATGTCACCCAGTGTGGGCTCACATGTCTACCTCCTCACTGTTCTGACCTTCCATGTCCCTCTTGCCAGGACTTTGACTAACCCAGGCTAATCTGTCCCACTTCAGAACCTTAATTGGAGGGGACATTATTTGGCCTTCCAAACGGTGGGGTCTTGGTAGCTGATGGGTAAGGAGAAAAACATGATGAATTTAAGTCGTAGTCCAACGGGATGGGGTAATAGTAATCAGAGGCCCATGATGATGCAGGCAAGTGCTACCCGATGGCTCTGATCTCTGTGTACATTCACACCCCACACACAAGCATGTTCATAGGTATTAGGGCCAAAGGTTGGGCAAGATTTGAACACATGAGTGACATGTATCTTCTGTATTGCCTTCAGTGGTACTGTGACAACATTAAGGACCATGGAGGGAGCCAAGTGACACTTCATAGGCTAATTACTATCTCTGTTTGCCAATCATTCAACTAGGCCCAGAGTTGATCTTTCTCCCAATTGAAAGCTCTTTAAGGGGGTATATATTGCTCCATAACTGTCACCCACTGGAGCTCCTGGCATGAAGGGGGCCTTGTTTATGGTACTTGCTATTCCCCAACTTTCCACCAGATGGCAGCCTTGAAACACTAGGAGGTGGTCCCTTTGGCAGCTGCTTCAAGCATCTTAAGTGGAGGAGGCTTCTTCAAATCATAGAGGCCTGAATCTCCTTCTTTGTGAAGGATCACCCTATGAAAGACTGTCTGGTTCTGAGTCCTTGTCTGGTCAGGAGGCAGCTGCTTTCTGAAGCACAGGGCATTTTGCCAGGGAGTGTTCTGTAGTCTCAGCAGTGGATTCTCACCACACTTCTGAAATGCCCCAGGCCCACAGCAAAGTCAGACAAACTCCAGTGCTTGCACACGCAGCACGCTATCATCCCCCCTTCCCTCCAGTCACGCTTCCAGAAAGGAAGTGCGTGCTGGCCTCTGACTTCCAGCCCTCTCCCCTGCCTCCAAGCCTCCTGCGGGCACATTCCATATGGTATTCTGTTTCCCAACTGGTATTCTCCCCAGTGTGGAGTACAGATCACCCTCCTGGGAAGGGCAGGGCCTTCAGCTGCTACCAGAACTTGTCTGTCATTCCTGCTCTTGTCCACCACCTCCCCCTGAACCCCATCCCCCATATCCACAGCAGCCCATCCTCTGAAATCTCTGCTACATGCAGGTGACCCAGGCAGAGGGCTTCCCAGCCCTTTACCTTTACACAGACCTCTACTGTCCTCTGGAGACAGGACCCCCCTTAGACCAGTGTCTCCATGTGCCCAAGAACAGGGTCCTAGCCTTCCTACAGGGTGCGGAGCAGTGGAGTGGGAAGATCAACTGGCAAGGCACCTGGCAAGGATAACACCCTTTACTTCAGATTGGACTGGACACTCTTTTATCTAAAACGCAGCTAGGGCTTATCTTACGGAAAAGTTCTTCACAAGTCTGCACACACATACAAAAGGAATGAGACTGTTAGCAGCCAGCTGCACACCCCCAGAGAGCCATTTTCCAAGATGGCAAATGTTGGGACCCTCCCAGGACTCGCTCAGGATACGTTTCCCTTCTGGACACCCCTCTCTCCCTTGCACGATATTTAAAAACCCCAAATTAGAGAGGAATCCTAGTGTCACTGTTCAAGTCAGACACGAAGTGTCTCTGAAGAAGTAGCACAGGGTGACCTGTGGCTGGTGTGAGGACAGTTGCCTAGAAGAACAGCAAGGAAGGGAACTTAAAAAGACCCCCAAGTTACACCCTGCCTTGCTGCAGGTAGGCACCGCAATGACCATTCGGTGTCCTCTGCAGATATCTTCTGTGTCTGGGCCTGGATTTTGATGGTGGGAGAAGCAGGCACTGGCCGCAGGCTGGGAGGCAGTCCTGGCAAGCAGAGACTATGGAAGCTTTGATGCCAGTCTGAGTGCAGCGTGGGCTCCGGCGTCCATCTGAGTGGGCGCTGGTGTGTCCAGATGGTTTTCGTTTTTCTAGATAACCGTGGAAAACGTGAATCAGAAGGGCAGCCTCGCTGCCCACAGCTGCAGTGTGGGGGCACGCTGCCTGTGAGTCACAGGCCTGGCTCTCCAGAGCTGTTTTGCACATGTCTGTCTAGGGAACAATTCCTCACCGGCAGTTACATTTCTTCAGTTCCCTGTTCTCTGTGACTTGATGTCCGTTGGGAGGGTGGGATAGGTCATGCTCTCTGTGACATGACAACTTTGCTGCCCCTTCCACCCCACTGTGACACCGACGAACCAATCCTTGATAACCTGAGCAAACCAGAGAATAGACTAACCTTTTCAGGCCTCAGTGCAGCCCTGGAGGAAGGCACCTATTGACCCATTTCTCAGAAGGAGGAGGCAAGGTTGAGGTGCTGGCCGACCTCATTAGCTTCAGTGTCGAAGTCCATTTTCTAACTCTCTAACCAGACTCAGTGCTTAAGCCTTTCCCAGTGCATAGCATAACCTAAGCTCACTGAACCCAGACTTACCCAGGCTTTCATACTGCTTGCATTTTCCTATAGTGATGGCCACAGAGAGGTAGGTACAGCACCCCAGAATGTAACAGAGGATTTGAGTGCCCATCAGCCTGGGGCAGCATAGCCCAGGGTCCCTCCAACCTAAATCAGGTTTCTCAGAACTTCCGGGACTCCATGCTATCCTGGCATAGGAGACCTTGCTATCACTGCCTGGGCCACTGTGGGGCCTGCACTTGCCATGGCCACATGCTGTCACCACTGGTCCTATCAAAGCTCTCAGAGACAGACAGCGTCTCTATGGTCACTCTGCAAGTGAGAAAACAGGTTCAGAATAGATCAGAGGTCTGTCTGGATCGGTCAGCTAGTAAGCCATGGAGTCAGGACTGGGGCCCTCAGAGTCCCAAGGTCTATCTAATCCTAGACACTCCTTTCTTCCTCCAGCCCTCCTTGGCTCATGCTCCCTGTAGCAGAACTCACTCCCTATGGACCTGTGAACACTGTCTATAGGGCTCAGCCCTCCTCCCAGGCCATCCCTGCTTAGTTTGCTGAACACCCATTGTTTCTCTCTGGAAACTCCTTCCTAGGACAATGCCTCAGCACCTCTGGGTTCTAGGTTTTTAATACAAGGGCAGTCAGACAATTTGTCCTTTTTGCAGAGAGAAATAGCCTGTACTGTGGCTGGCCAGACAGACTCCTCCCTAATTTGAATAGATGGCTGGCAAACATGACTATTATTAAAATGAAATCATGAATATTAATAATTAAGTTTATAGATAAAGACCATGAATTTCCCACCAACTTAGTTCTTTATAATTATTTCTTTACAGTTTACTTCTATCAATTATTCAGGTGTTAAATTCTGTGTGGAATGCTGTCTTTTGAGAGTGACAAAAATCACAGGCTTCATCAAAATGCCTATGGATATTGGCAAGAGGCCGTCAATAAGACCAGGTCGATTGACACTCCCTCCTAGAAGCAGGGCTTGTGGAGATCATTAAACCCTTAACAAGGTCAGCCCTGCCCATGTTCCTCATAGAAGGAAGACTGGGGAGGCCATTAAACCCTCACCTGAGATTCCAGACATTCATTTCCTCTGCATGTAATTGTGCTTCAGCAGAACATGGTCTTGGGAGATGCTAGGTTAAAAAGAAGAGTGGAAGGCTAACTGATGATGGGGGGAGCTCCAACTAGGAAGCTATGGGAAGTCATCATCCATGCCAGGGTAGCACTTCTCACTGATGAAGCTATTTGGGAGTCTCCCAGCTGTAAATAACCCCTCACCTATCCTCTTGTGCATAAGCCTAATAAACTCATTGGCTCTGCAAGTTAGACTTGGGTGGAGTCATTCCCCTGCTGCTGAATCTGAGGGGTGTAGATGGGCACCCACACCTCTTCAGCAGTTAACACAGCAAATCTGAACGCTGACTTTCTATATGATGCTGTGGTGCTGGGTATCCTGTCTCAACCCTGCATCAGATTACGCTCAGCCCTGGTAGAAGTTTTCACACTGTGGGCATTGAGAGCATTCTGCAAGTGCCCTGTTTTTACTTTTGGTTTTCCAGCAGAGCTGGCATGAGATGTCATCAGCACTCCAGGTCAGAACACACACTCAGCACCTTTCATATTCTCAGAGCATTTCTAAAACCATCTATGTCAGCAAACATGGGCAGAAAATCACCCCTAAGTCTAGAGACCCAGACTTCGAGTCCTATTATCTAGCATTTCTTTAGACCATTTCTGGAAAGTAGCCCTCTTGTTCTCAGCTCAATAAGCTCTTAGAGGCTTGACTCAGTTTCTTCAGTCTCTTCCCTGCAGTGCAGCTCTGCTCCACCATAAGAAGTGAGCCCTGTCTTCTTCACATTTGCAAAGATCACCACGTATGTCTGTGTGCCTAGCATCCAAGTACTGGGCGAATCCCACCACTACTGTCCAGGAGTGTCTGGGGGCTTTTCAGGTAGACACAGAAAACTCACCTTTGGAGGAAGTCGAAAGGTAAGCTCTGGACTGATCTCTTTTGCCTCGTGAGCTCTGTGTGTTAGATAATAGGACTTGAATTTTCTTGGGATGCCTTTCTAGTATATCTAAAAATTCTGGGCTCTATATTCCCTAGTAGTATAAAATGCCCTACTTAAGAAGGCAGCAGAAGCCTTAAAAAGCTTCAGGGTCCTGGAGGAGAGAGGGGAGGAGGGAGTTCTTTGTACGTATATGGTGGGGGCCAGGGACCATGCTGAAGGACAACAGGGGCTGTAACTGGAAGATGTTACTAACAAGTCTTTCCACCCTGGCTTCCACTAACGTAGCTCAGAGAACTTTCGACACCAGCAGTAGTCCAGACGGTGGGGAGGCCTCCCAAATCTTCCAAACTACTCCTTGGGGGTACTTGTCAAAGGTCCCTAAGAATATGGCTGGAAGAAGATGAAGAGACCAAGTTCCATATCAGATGAGAAAGTGAAGGACTGTGGTTCCAACCATGTCCAAGGCCAGTGTGGTAGATTTGAGGGTTGGGGGATCCTGACTCAGGTTCACCAGGGACCGGAGAAGCAGGGAGGGCTGAAAGGACCTCAGAAGTAATGGTACCAGCAGCGGTGGCCTGGAGGGGCCTGTGACCTTGGGATGCCTGAGCCTGCAGCAAAGTGTGCAAGGATCTGGGCATCATGTCCTCCCACCTGCCAGGACAATCCTAGCCCACCTACTCTCTGAGCTTCTGTGGCATATAAACCCACACACAGGGCTTGACCTTAGTAGGCCCATTTCTTGGAATTTGAATAGAAAGGAACAATCCATGTTTGACATGATCTTTTGTGGTGTTATTCACTCTCCTGAAAAATAGGAAATAATTACACCTAAACAGTGATAAGATGGTTACAGGGAAAGTGACAGGCAGAAGCGGATACCTGAGACCATTTTGGGACTCCCGCATAAATGTCCCAAAGTTCTTAAACGCTGTCCTCGGACGGTCACTGAGTTCAGTTATCTCGGTTCCATCCTGCACATTTTCCTTCTATTGGACTGTGTTGCAAACAGTCAAAAATAAGGAGTAAGCCAAGCGACTTTGGGTGAAGAGGGAAGGTTGGGGAGAAAGGGAGGTCCTGATGGAGAACACCGTTCGAAGACCTCTCTTTAAGGAGCTGTGGTGTGTCTCAGTGATAGGGTGCCAGTCTAATTCACACAAGGCCCCAGGGTCCATCTCAAGCACCGGGAAAAGGGCAGAGCCCAAAAGGAGACCTCCTGACTGTTTTCCCACACACTGTTGGTGGCTCCCGGCTGGGCTCTGTGGAAACTGGAGAAGGACGCGCCACGTAACATGTGGTTTTTAAATCAGGAACTGTGCTGCAGTTTAGTGAAAGAACTTGGAACAGACAAAGGCTGGATATCCAGCCAGCATCACATGAGAGGCCCTCAGGAGGAATCAGGAAACGGGAAGCCTGACTTCTGCTCAAGCGCTGACTGCGCTCCCCTCTGGAACCGCTTTCTCCTGTCTGAATAAAGGGTGGTATCTCCCCACAGACCTTGATCTGGAGGAAAGAAGGCTGCGACCAGAAGGAAGAGAAGTTTGCCGGGGTGAGAGCAGGAGAGAAACAGAGGCTACCATGCTCAACAAGTTTTCTCACTCTGGGATGGAATAGCTTTGGAAAGGAAGGGTGGGCGGAACATCCCAAGGGGTCTTGCTGAGTAAACACTGAAGGGCTGGGATGTGGTCAGTGCGGCCCAAGTGTTCTCTGACAGGGTCAGCTGCTGGAGGAAGGGTGGCCAGCTAAGGCATGATGACAGCCTTGGCTTACATACGCAGTTGGGAGATAATCTTTCAGAGGTCTCCTGCTCTCCAAACTTAGGCTTCTCCATGTAGACCCTTTGCCTGGGGTCCATGTTATCCAGAACGTCATCAACATCTCTAGAGAGGATTCCCTGGGACAGAATGGAATGAACCCATACCTGCCTCCGACGGGGTGTGTTTAAGAAATTAAGGAGAGCTCAAGATGTGGCTCAATTGTCAGTGTGCTCTCCTGACATTCACAAAGGCCTGAGTTTGATCCCCAGCATTGCATACGCCATGTGCAGTAGCTGGCCGCAGCACTTGTGAGGAAACAGAAGACCAGAAGTTCAAGGTCATCCTCAGGCTCACAGGGACTAAGAAGCACGTCTGAGTCCATGATGTCAGAGAGGAGGCATGGCAGCTGGAGCAGGAAGCTTGGGGCTCACATCTTGAACTGAAAACAGGAAGCAGAGAAGGTGAAATGGAAATGGGGAGTGGCTTTTGAAACTTCCAAGTCCTCCTTCCAGTGCCAGACTTCCCCCAAGAAGGCCACACCGCCTAAACTCGCCCAACAACTCCATCAACTGGGTCCCAAGTACTCAAATGCCCAAGACCCTGGAGGACATTTCTCATTTAAACCTTTGCAGTGGATTAGTTAAATCTTTCTGGAAATGTTCTCAGAGATACATTCAGACGTGTTCCCATGTTGGTTACAAATCCAGTCAGGTTCCCAAATCAGTATTAACCATAACAAACAGTATGGTAAGAAAAAGGAATGGATGATATCTGGATGGATAAGTAGACAGGCGGTAGATAAACACAGTCGTGGAACATCTAGCAGGGATCCCTGGTAACAGTGGTCCGTGAATGCAAGGTTTAGCTTACTTTTCAGTTTGACACGATCCAGAATCACCTAGAGTCTCAATGAGGGATTATGTACATCAAGTCTGCCTTGTGAGAGATGCTCTTGATTATACTGATTGGTTTGGGAAGACCCAGCCTAAAAGCGGGTGGCTCCATTCCCTAGCTTTGAATCTGGAGCTCTGCAAAAATGAGGAAGTGGGCTGAGAACATGCATGCATTGACTTGCAGTTCTCCGTTCTTGATTGTGGGTATGAGGTCCAGGTCCCTGCTGCCTTGACTCCCCACAAGTATGGACTGCAACCTGGAACTGTGAACTAAAACAAACCCTGTCTCCCCTAAGTTGCTTTTGTCGGGGTTATTTTATCACAGAAACAGGAAATAAACTAAGACAATGAGCTAAAGGATAACAATTCAAGCCTTTTGCATCTGAGGTTTAGGGGGAAAAAGACACAACACATGTCTATGTTTGGGATACCAAAGCAATCACTCCTTGACCTAATTTGGCAAGAACTGAAGCTGCAAAGCAGGAGGGATTAGAGAAGCGCCTTCTTCCCCTCCCCCTGCTAACTCTGAGGCTGCTTGAGAATCATGGACTTCCCACCACATGTGGGATGGGGTCGCAGCCAATTTTATTTGAATCTTCAAAGACAAATGACCTCATTTCTTCCATCTGTGTGTGTGTGTGTGTGTGTGTGTGTGTGTGTGTGTGTGTGTGTGTGTCTGTATGCTGTACTTGTACATGTGAATACATGCATATGCAGAGGAGCAGAGAAGTCTGAATGAGACATCTGAGACCATTAGGAACAGTTACTCCAGGGGATGGAGATGCTAGAGGGAGTTCCCTTTCGTTCCTGTTCTGTTTAAGACATTTGCTAAGGACCTGCATGGTTTTTGTAACAACTCCAAATCTAGTCCATGGTGGCACATACTTCTGGGAAGTGTTTCTTCATTTTGGTTGCAGAATTTGGATGTGGTTTTTTGATGCTTAATAACTCCCCACTGATTTCTGTCTCCCCAGTAAAGCCATGAGAGCAGACGAAAGTCAGACCCTTGGCACTTCAGCCATCTGCCCACAGTTGGCTCTTAGCAAACTTTGATGTCTTTGAACAGTAATGACTTCCCACTGTCAGACCTGGCTAGTCGGGGCATCTGAGTGTTACTGAAACATATTTCCTGATTAAGCCATTAAAGCCATTGAGTAAGCTGAGTTGCTCATGCTCCGGCAACGAGAATCATATTTTAAGTATCTCTCATTTCAAACTTCCTGAGAATAACATGTTCCTTGAAGACACTTTGTGGGTCTGTGTAAGAAGCCATATCCTTTAACTCATGGGATTTCATCCTGGCTTCTCCGTACTGTGTCACCAAATCAGAATGCCTCTGTCACTACCTATCATGTTCTGGTGCTGTGGCCATGCATGTTCTTCTGGTCACATCAAAGCTCACCAAGCCTCAAGGTTTCTGTGACACCAGAATCAAAAGTCTTCCCCAACTTTTCCTCCTGCACAGCTGCCAAGAGCTGCCAAGAAATGTCAAGACCTGACGTTTCAGAGTCCAGGCTCCATGTCATCCAGCAAAGCCCTGGCCATACGCACCACTCACATGATGCAAACTCCAGTGGTGCCATTTGTAAAAGAATGTAGTTAATGGAAATTCAGTTTCTCTCTAAGCAGAATGTCAATGACTCTGGGCGGGGCCAGTTGCACAAGAATCATGGGACCTGAGGACTCACATCTGTTTTGCTCCAAACTGCAGCTCCGAAGACTTCTGCCCTAGTCTCTCTGTAGTTCCAACTGCTTCTATTTAGTGATAATTATTTTGTGATTTCTTCTTAGAAACATAAGTATTATCAGTTTTTAAGGACTGTCATTATGTTTAGTTGAAAAATAATGTCCGGCCATGATGGCATTACGGTAGCCATCGAAAGCAGTTCATAACAGACCACACTCTGGGATCTCTAGGAAATCACACTGAATTTGCTCATTCCTGTTCATATTTGTGGAAAATCATCCCTATCTTCCTTTCAGCAGCCCTCGGAGATTCATTTCTCACAGTCGGAAGGGGATGCCCGCCACACCTACTTATGTCACTCTCTGGACCTAGATTGTTCCTGTCACCATGATTGTATAGATTTTGCCACAATTAAAAGGCATACAAGCTGGGTCCAGCGGCTCCCACAGGGAGTCCCAGCTGCTCAGGAAGCTCAGGTGGGAGGGTCACTTGAGCCTACGGTTTTGAGAATAGCCTGAGTGATGTTTCTAGAACAACTGACTCAGAAAACAAAAGGAAACAAGAAAATCCAGGGCCTGGGGGTGTGACTGGGGGTGTGACTAGGGGTGTGACTGGGGGTATTACTAGGGTGTGACTGGGAGTGTGACTGGGGGGGGGCTGTTACTGGGGTGTGACTAGGGTGTTACCGGGGTGTGACGAGGGGTAGGGTGGAGTGTGGTAGGGCACTTGCCTAGACCTCATGAAACCCAGGTCAACCCCTACCACTGCGGGTGTGGTGGTGTCAGTCTGTAATGACAGCACTCAGGAGTGAAGGCAGGGGGATCAGAAGTTCCTGGTCATCCTTAGCTATGTAGTGAGTTGAAGGCCAGCTTGAGATCTATGAGACCCTGTCTAAATAAATAAGTAGATAGATAATAAATAAATAAACAAATAAATAAACGATTTATTGTTTATTTGTGGGTTTTTGATGGAGTCTCTGCTGGTGTTGGACAGAGAAGCGAACCACATGAAGAGATGAGAATAAAAACCCAGTTCAGATTGACTTTGTCAATCTGGATCAGACTTCAGAGAGTTTTGATACCAACCAGTTTATTCCCCACATATTTAAGCCCAGTACAATTTGGAAAAAAGTTTCCTGGTATACAGGTGTGTGAGGAAGTGTAATCACATTGAAACACAACTCAGGGTACATGTCATTTCTTCCAAAAAGTTAGCTTCTAGAGACAGGATACCTGTTTTAACTTAAGGGCCTAAGGAGGACTGGCCTGGACTAGGGCATACAGACAGTGTAGAGGTCTTTTGGGCTATGAGCCACTTTTAGACCTGGTTGAGGGAGCTTCGGGGAGCCTCTGGCTACCAAAGTCATTTAGACTATTAGTTATCCCTGGTTCTGGAACTAACTAATGCAGAACCTTGACATGTCCTGGCCCAAGAGATAATGTAGATCACCTGGCTATTTATTAGTCACTTCCAACTCTCAGCCTTCTGAATGGAAGAACAAGTTTTTCTTACATCTTTCCCATTAGAAAGACAATCCTGCTTGCTTAACATTGCTGATCTCTCTGGAGATCTGTGGGCACAAGGACCTTTGTGCTATGCTCCCATCAGGTTTTAATGTTGTTGTTTTGGTTTGTTTTGTTTTTGAAAGCCTCCAGCCTCAGCCTCCTGAATGCTGGCATTAGAGATGTGCAGCACTCACCAGCTTCTCTGGCTTGCTGAGTTTTCTAAGTCAGGCTCTCAGGCCTCATTTACATGTGGTAAATCACCCTTTCGGATGAATAGTTCTGTGCTTTGACAAATGCCTGCAGCTGACACCTGACTAATCACTAACAGTACCCAATACATGAAATAGTATCGCTCCAAGCACCCTCGGGCCATTTTCTGGTTAGTTCCTCACTTCCTCTCCTGTGCCTGCGTATGAGTATGTGTCTACTCACAGTGGAGAGAATCTTTGATCATTTCCTGCTTAGAGCAGTTATCAATATGGCTCTTTCCAGAGTAGATGTGATAAAACACCATCAGAACTCTATTTTGCCATCAGAACCATATTTAAGCTTAGAGTTCAGTGGCATCAAGCAAGCATGTCCTCACACAGCTGTCACCACCTCCATCTCCACCACCCTTTAATCTTGTAAAATGGAAGAGCTCTTCCCACTAGACAAGGACTCTTCAAGATAAACAAGTCTCCCTGGTGGTAAACTGAAGCTTAGGGGGCCACTCAGCTGACAGAGTAAGACACCCTCAGTATGGGACCCCCTGACATCCTCTCCTCCCAAAGACAAAACAGCAGACAGAAACCAGGTAAAAGGATGATACATTTCAGCTCACAGTTTCAAAGGTTTCTGTCTACTGTCGCTTGACTCCACTGCTTATGGACCCTTGCAGGGCAGAATACACATGGTGGGGGACATTTGGAGGGGGTAACTCAGCTGATGACAGGTAACATGTTGAGATGAACAGACAGGCAGGGAGGGGCTGGAGCAAAGATATTCCCTTCAAAGATACTGCCCAGGGACCCACTTTCTCCAGCTAGACCTCACTTTCTAGGTCTCACCACTTTCTTATCCATCAAAGGATTAGGCCCTGGATTAAGTCAGAACCGCAGTGACACAATCACCTCTCAACTATGCCACCATGAGCAATTGGGAATGCTTCATATCTGAACTAGTACATACTTCCATCTCCCACCTACAGTTGGCCTGGCTGCCCCCATGGTGTTAGCTACAAGGTATTCTGACCTGCTCTATGCCGTGGCAGGGCCAGCTCCTGGTCAGTGAACATCGGTGAGTGGACTGCTGTGTGTTCATGCAGTAGGAAGGGGTGTGGACAGTGAGGGCTGAGGGACAGAGCTAGGGAGGGGGCCTCTGCTGCATCCTGCCTCAGACCAGCAGTGGCCTGGGTGGGAGTAACTTCTCCCTTCTAGTCAGTGGTTTATCTTGTCAGCTAATTTGCTGGGGAAAGTCACTCATCCACTTCAGTTCGCAATGGATGCTGCTGTGTCTCCAACTGATCTACCTGGAAGAGAATCCCTGGTTCTATCCTTGCTCTCTGCCAGGGAGCGCAAAGCAGCCTTTCTCCTTAGCAATGAGTGTAGTGTGTGGAAGGAAGCTGGTGGGAAAAGATAGTTAGAATTCAGTAGCAAGGAAGGTAGCCTCGCCTGGAAGTTACAGGTGTGGGGCTTCCAATTCTAGCCATCCGCAAAGCCATCAGCTTTGTTTTCTTGGAAAGCACAAAATCTCTTGTGTTCCAGTGTCTTCATTAATAACATGCAGAAGGGTCTAGCAACAGGTAAGTATTTGAAAGCATTTAAGACAGTGTCTTGCTGTTGAACAAATACACCCCAGATGGAGAGTCTCAGAACTTATCTGCAGGAGTGGGGTAGGGGTAGGGACTCGGGCGTGGTACAATCCTCCAGAAAAAGTTGACAGCAGTGATCATAGGCATTCCCAGACTCCCCTGAAAGCACACCGCCTCTCCCTCTTTTACACTCTAAGATGCACATCGCCGCGTAAGAATAGATGAGCAATCACCAAGTGTAACTTGGTTAAGCTTTGACAGGTTAGGGTGTGTGCACCATGCCCTACCTTTTCCCAGCCTCCCTTGTTCAAGTCTACCTACTGTCATTTACACAAAATAGCCTCTGAGGAGACCATCTTACTCCTCTCACAAATCTCTCACCTCCGTTCCTCCAAATTTCTAATTGCTCACTTGTGTGTTCAGTGTCTCCTGGAATGCTCACTCTGTCACTGTGCATGCAGCATTAGGGTCTGTTGGGGTCAAGGACCCTGTCTCCACTTGGACTCGGGTGGTAATGTTTCAGGGGAGGGCTCCTGGATGACTTTCTCTCCAAATATGGGAGAAGTGAGCAAAGCTGCTGTGCATTTCTAAGTAGAGGTAGTTCCCCTCTGTGCATCCTATCACCTGAAGGATTGCCTGGGAATTCAGCTCCTGTAACCAGTGCTTCGAAGGCTCCATGTCCTCTGAGTCTGTCCCAGGCTTTGGAGACAGACTGCTGTGAAAACGAGGCCCCTGGCCTCAGAGAGGTCCCCTTTTGGAGTAACCTAAGCTTTAGAATGAAAACACAATGTGTCACCTTTGACCCCTCGCCTCTCAATCTCCATGTAAAAGAAAAGCAACAGCTCATATCTAACACACTATGTGGCTTCCAACTAGCTTACAGCTAGACTGTTCTCACCAGGACACCTCACAACTCCTTTACCAAACAGCCAAATAAGAAGGAGAAAGTATATTGACATATTTTCCTGGGTCCACATGTGTTAGTTGAGAATTTCTTCTCCTTCTGGAACCAGGCTTCGGGAAGGCAGGAGGAAGAGGAAAAACACACTTTGGGGGTGAAGTGGGGAGCTTGTGTCAGCGTGGAAAGGTGGTGCTGGGGGAAGTTACTGGTGAGCCCAAGACATACTTTCACCAGCAAGGACCAGGCTTGGAGGCTGTCCAGAGAGGATAAATAGCCTTTGTACCAAATGCTTTCCATCTGTTGCAGCCAGTGCCTTTGTTCCAGAATCAGCCATGCTAACACGTGGCTCAGTTCTTCTACTGAGCACTCAGGCTAAGGAAATGAAAGGAAGGAGAGAGATCCTCTTCGCTCTAAGTCAGGAAATCAGCTGGCTGCTCCTCAAGAATGCTCCCTGCTGTGAGGGCCAGCAAGGGACAGGATGTAGACTTGATATTCCACATTTGAGACCCATAAACCAGAGGAAG
Source organism: Cricetomys ansorgei (assembly GCA_026225945.1). Classification (NCBI taxonomy): domain Eukaryota; kingdom Metazoa; phylum Chordata; class Mammalia; order Rodentia; family Nesomyidae; genus Cricetomys; species Cricetomys ansorgei. The sequence goes on from JAMJFZ010001791.1 coordinate 2,239,406, forward strand.
CAATGTAAGGAAGGAGGGGGATTGCAGGTCCAAGAAAGGGGGGGTAAAGTTAATTAGGGACCAATTAGAAGATCTGTCTGAGCTGAACTTGGATATTCACCATCAATATGGGATCCAAGCAGAATTTAATCAAGTATTAGAGCAGCAAGTTCTCACACATCCTAGAAACACATGTCTTACCACATAGCAGAAGTAAGAGGGGCTGCCATTGGCGTTTTTTCCTGGATCAATATGAATTAACTAGGAATGCAACCTCCCCTTGGAACGATTTTGGGAAGGGGGGAACAGAGGAAAAGACACTCCTGGAGTCAAGAGAGGAGCCCGAGTGTGAGTGTGTATACATGTAGAAGAGTCTATAAACCAAGACCTGAGGACAATAGAAACACCCATCTTGGGTTAGCCTCAATCCTGTCTGGCTTCACAGCACGGTGCAAGAGCTCTGAAACCTGCCAGATCTGGGTTTCGTGGTCAGCTTTGATGCTGTCATATGCCCTTAGCAGGTTGCATAAGTTCCTCAAGGCTCAGATTCCCAACTATACAAAGGGGTGTGGTGGTTTGAAAGAGAATGTCTCTCAGTAGCTCTGGTTCTAGTTGGTGGCACTGTTTGGGGAGGTTTAGGTGTGCACTCTTGCTGGAGAAAGTACATGACTGGGGACAGGCTTTGGAATTAAGAGCCTAGTGACTCTTCAGGCTCATTTTCTCTGCTTCAGCCTTGCATTTGAAGATGTGATTTCCCAGCTCCCTGATCACGTTACCATGCTTGTTTCAGATCCAAGATGGACCTTATGCCTCCAAAAACACAAGCCCAAATAAGCTCTTTCTTCTTTGAATTGTTTTGGTCTTGGTGTTTTTAACACAGTGATAGAAAAAGTATCTAATACACGGGTGACCCACAGGTTCCCCACAGAGTTGGCTCTCTTCTTCCTAACACCTGACCTCTTAGACACTGAGCCTCCTGGCTCATGGTGCTGATGGACTGTGCCCTCCTGAGCCTCATAGTTGGTTGTTAAAAACAAGTACAAATAGCATGATGGCTTGTTCCTTGGGTCAGGGATGGCTTCATCCACACAACAATGAAAGGCTTAGTTAGGTCTTTCTCGTGGAACTCCATCTTTCAGGAGGTAAAATCTGGTAGGTGATTACAGGCCTCTGAAGTTGAAGCCTGTGAGACCCTGACTTCTTCCACCTTTTCCCACTTCCAGAAGAACAGCTCGCTCTGTCACACATCTCCTGCCCGGATGTGCTTCTTGCCGTGGGCACAAAAGCAATGTCACCAACCAAGCATGACCAGGCTCCCAAGACAAAATCTTACTCTTTTCAAGTTGATACATCTCATGTGTTTGTTACAGCAATAGACAGCCCACTGACTGCATGAAATAAAGAGAATTGAGAGATGTGATTGAGATCTGGAAGGCCAGCATTGTGGATTTGAACTCACGAATGTGAATGAGCTCTATGGTAATGGTAATGGTAAACTGTGTGTTTTGAAGAGGAAAGCAAGTAAGGGCAACAACTCAGGAGCCTCAGTTAGAGAAACCTGGACAAAAATGAGTCTTTTAGACCCACCCATCTCTTCACAGGGAACCCCAGAAAGAGCCCTTTGAGTTTACCTTTAACCTGGTGGCCTTTCTGTCTTATTCTCACCTCACCGTATTTCTCGTCTTTCCCATCTCCTTAACCTCTTCTCTTCTGTTTTTATCTTCCCATCTCTTGCCCCCCCTTTCCCATTCTCTCTCTCTCTCTCAAAAAGAAAACACTTTTTTTTTTTGAAATTCTATCAAAGACATTCAAATCATAGTTGTCACATCTAACTCATAGTCAATAATACTTGAAGAGGAAAAATCTGCACAAAAATGAAGCCGAGGAGTTGGACAATGGCTCAATCAGCAAAGCGCTCTTCCTTGCAAGCATAGCTGCCCCAGTTCTTCCGGAACCTCTTAAAAAGCTAAGCACAGTGGTGCATGCATTCTCTAGGCAGGACCAAGACAGGAGAGTTCTCAGGTGAAGCAGCTTAGCAGAACAGAGAGCCTCGGGTCCCAGTGAGCAACCCTGTCTCAAAAAACAAGATGGAGAGCTTTCCTGAGGAACACCACCCAAGTCTGACCTCTGGCCTTCACACACATGGATTCTGAATTTTCACATTTCGTTTGAAAGAAAACGGAAATGTTCTTACGGGCTAAAAATCAGAGAGTGAGTGTGCAGATCATATTTTCTTTCCACTCCCTGCAATTCCTCATATTATTTTAGGCAAGTCATGCTGCTGTCTGGGTCTTCATTATCTCGTCTTTGTAGAGAAGCCAAATTACATTTTTAAGGATTGTGTCCATATGGGGTTGTGCAGACCTGGAAGCTGTGTTTGTGTTTCGTCTGCAGAAGATGGACATTAGCCTGTGCATTGTTTATGTAGAAGTCAAGATTCTCAATGGTCAGGGCTGGCATGGTGCTACGTGAATCTGCAGCAACTTCCTCTGGTGGCTGGGCCTGCGTAGGACTCTGTCCATGGATATTGAATCCTGGGTCTGGTGGGGAAATGGATCTTGGGTGGATGAGCCAGTGTCTACTCTGAGAAAGGGGAGTTGTTGGACTTTCCACAGGTACCAGTGAGAGTCACTTTTAAAATTCTGAGATATCCTTCAGAGGAGACTCATGGAAGGGTGCAGGGTGCAGGGTGCAGGGGAAGCTGGAGAGAAATAAAGGACAGTCATGACAACAGCTCTTTTACTTTGCAGCATTGCTGCAGGACCAGCCACTCAACCATCCCTTGAAGTCATGTGCACAGGGGGAAAAGGCTCCAAACTTGCTACAGGGAATCTTCTTCCTATTTACACCTAGCTGCCCCTTCCACACACAGCTGCTTGGTTTCTCTTTTCTCAGGATCACAACAGATCTCTCCAGTCACTCTATAACAGGACCCACTATGTGCTGTCCTGCTGTCCTTATGAGAAGTCTCATTGCTCTATAATAGGACCCACTAGGTACTATCCTTGGCCTGGGAGATTCCTGTGTCCTTTGCTCCTGCTGATAGAGCATGGATTCCCAGGAACTGGAAGGTAGAGCATAGATTCCCAGGAACTGGAAGGTCAGAGACAGTCTGTCCCTGACAGACATCTGTGTGTGTCCCTTTCCACTCTCCACCACCCTGTCTGCCTTCAGCCCAGCGCAGGCAGAAGTTCCTTGGCCTTTATCAATGCCTCTGGCTTTGCTTTGTGTCTATTTTCAGTTCTGTTTGCCAGGCTGTCAGATAAGGCAGAAAAATTAACTTCATAGGTTCCGAGAATCAAGTTTGCAATTACTACTGAGTCCAAGGAGGTTGTTCCTCCTCAGGAAATGCTTGAGTCCAGCTCCCAGCTCACCTTGTTAATCAAAGAGGGCAAGAAACTTCCATGAACCCAGCCCAGAGGACTCCTTTCCAAGTGCAGCTGGATCTGCTGGTGTCTTCTCAAGTCCACACCAAACTGTTGTTACAGAAGTTCAGCTACAGGCCAGTGCTTCCCTGTTTAACTAGAGAAAACCCTCCACTTCTCAGAGTACTCATCGCTGGAAGTCCATGAATGCCATTCTGGTAAAATGGAATCTGTTTCTGTGACTGTATGAAATGCAAGGTGCCTGGCTTCAATCCATATCAGGGTGTCAGGGCAAACAGGCCTGGCTGTGTGCCTACCAATCAGCACCACAGGCTGGCCTGCCTCTTCTGTCTAGGGCCAGATGATCTTCTTAGCCAGTGTCCCTGACTTTTGTGGGATAACTAGGAAGAAGCTCAGCCATCCATGGGACCTCTCCACTTTTCCTGTGCCTCCTCTTCCCACAGCCTTCAGCATCCCAGAGCCAAGTAGATACAGGCTTCATCCTCTTCCTGCCAGGCAGAAAAATGCTAGTAAAGGTGTGGGAGGGACTCTCAGTGCTGTCTGTGACCCAACTCAGACAGCAGGCTCTGTCCAGTGAGGACTCAGCACGGGAGCTGCTCACAGAAATCATCCACTGTAACCAAGGCTAGCCAGGCCTTTCTCATGTCGACCCCTAATGTCAATTGGAAGGGAAGTTAACCCTATCTCACCAGGAAATCACAAATGGGCTGAGCTGTTTTCTCTCAGAGAAATGGCCATAATCTGAGCTACTTGCTAGTGGTGCATCCCATTTCAATGCCTCCCCTCCAACACACACACACACACACACACACACACACACACACACAAAAGTGCTTTGGGTAGAGATATAGGCAGCCAAACTGTTCTTTTTTTAATGAAGTATTTTTTAAAATTCACTATAGGCCAGATCTTGTTCTTGGTTCTAGAAATAGAATAAGAATCAAACTATTAAACAACAACAACAAAACCCCAAACCTAAGCTCAGTTGAACTTCTATTTTAATAGAAAGTATAGACGATGAAACAAGTAGGAAAAGGGATATAAATTATGTGTCAGTGACTTTGCTAAAGTAAGCTAAGGGAGGAAGGGTTTATTTGGGCTCAGAGTACAAGGGTATGGTCCATCAAGGCAGGGAAGACATGACAGCAGGATTACAAGGCAGCTGGTCATATTGTATCTATAGTCAAGAACTGGAAAAAGATGAGTATCAGCTTGCCTTTTCTTTTTCATGTAGTCTAGGACCCCAGCCTAGGGAATGATGCCACCGACAGTGGGTGAGTCTTCATACCTAAATTAAGCTAATCCAGATATCTCCCACAGATGTACCTAAAGATTTGTTTCCTAGATGATTCTATATCCTGTCCAGTTGTCAATATTTGCCATCACAAAATGATCAGAGGTATGGTGTAAGTTTTCAGTTAAGATTGTAAAAAGCCAAACACCATTAAGAAGATAATTGTGTATATACAAATGCAGAGGGCCATAATGATGGCAGGAGATAGAGTAAAGTGAACCCTAAATCCAAAGGCATGAATGTACTTTTATTCCTGGGAGCAATGCAGGGGAACAGCAGCCATCGTTGGAGCTTCAGATGCAAAAGCTCACTGTGCACAACTACAATGAGTCTACCTCAGTTTGACAAAGTCATGGGGGATTGTCTCCTGAATACCCTTTGCCACTGCTGGGCCTTATTGTGTTTGCTACTACCATGGTCTCCCTGTCTCTCTTGTGGTATGAGAGTTCCATGGGGGTCTCTAACCTCTCAGTGGGCAGTGTTACTGGCACACATAACGGTGGTGGCGATTTTCCCTTGAGCAATGCCACTTGGGTAAGGCAGTGACACTCGGTTAAACTAGTGATTCAACTGAAACTCCATAAAGAATAACTGAAAAACATGTATAGTTAGGAAAATTAGGTTTTTTTATATATGGTTACAGGATTAAATCAGGATATTTTGCCAGCTGCCTTGGGATCAGTAACCTAGAAAACACTAGTAACCTAAAAAATAAAAGTAAGAAAACATATTTTTGCTAGGGACTTGTTTAGTCAGGGTTAGGAAAGCTAGAACAAAGAAAGCTTGATTGCTAGGGCCCATGAGTTTCTTCTATGAAAGACAGGCCCATGATCAAGACTGCCCACTGTTGAACTTCCTTGACCACAAATAAAATTGATTCATCCCTAGCATCTAGTTGGCTGATGAGTTTGGGGTGCAGTTTGAGGATATAGAGCTGTGCAGCAGATTCTCCTTTTATCTAAGAAAAACAAGAAGACCCCTGACTTAAAGTTTTCTAGTTATAATAAACTTGTTTCACTGTGTTAACTAAATAAGAATCGTGTTGTTAGGACGCTATGACGTGTGCTCGTTCCCTAGCAACCGCAAGACTGCTACCTGCCAGCTGCAGTAGAGGCCGGCTGTGAAATCACTCAGCTTGCTTAAACTCTGTTAATCTCTAATAGAAAAAATATTGCTTCTAGGATATAGCTGTATTGTGGGGAGAAAATATATGGAGAGCTAGGTGTTCAGGTGTGGGTTTTAAGATAACTTGTTTTTTAAAATATGGAACTTGTAATCACTGAAATGTAAAACCTGTAATCATTATGTGAAATTTTAAGTTTATGATTAAGATGTGATTGTAATGTGAGGGGTCTTGATATATATATATATATATATATATATATATATATATATATATATATAATTAAATATTATATATTATATTTAATATATATTCCACAAATATATGATATATGGAAAAACAGACAGAAAAGACAGTAGGAGGAAAAGAGAGAACAGAAGAGGAAAAACAGAAAAGAGAATGGAAGAGAGAACAGAAGAGACAAGAGAGTAGAATAGGGAAGGAGAGAGAAAAAGCCTGAATAAAGAGAGAAGTCTGGCCCCATCCATAAGAGGTGTGGTTTTATTCATATTATCTGCCGACTCTGCCTCTCCCTCCTGGGTCACCGAGCTCCTGCTGGGGCTGGACCTCAGCATTTTAGATCCTGAAATAAGTGGCAATGGGGGCTCAGCCAAGGTGACACAGTGGTCAGATTCTGGCTCTTCCATGTGAAAAGGTTGAAGAGTTGGAAGTGGGTGCTTTCTGGCTGGGGAGAATGGACGTTCCCTTAGATGAGATAGAAAGGCTGTAGGAAGGTCAAGTTGGGAAACATCAAAGATGTGCAGTGCAGATGAGTTCAGGCTCTGTTTATATGACTCACAGAAGAAGTAGCTGGATTCTCCAGTGGAGTCCAAGGGAGCAGTGACAGGAGAATTTAGAGCCATCCACATGTGATTTATTTTAACTCCTGAGGCCAGATGAAGTCATGTAGGGATTTCTAAGCGATGGACAGAGATAGGGGTGAAGGCTTGGGACACTCCAATGGGGACAGATCTGTAGATGTGCAAAGACCCATTTCCTTCCTGTTCAGTGGTCCAGCCACCACCAGCCTCTACCTTATGAATGAGTCTGAACACAGGGCTCTCCTTGCTACCTGCTTGACCCAGCCCCCTGTACACGGGCAGAATCCAGGCAGAACATTTTCTCACACACTCTGCTGATTTAAGGCACCAAACTCCCATAGCTCTCAGTGAGGGTGTATGACCACAATGGCATTGTGCAGTTTCACCAGCTTCCCTTTGGCCACACCATTCCAGATGCTGGCCCTGTGGATTTAGTGTTTGCAGGCATGTCCCTGCTGGGAATTATCCTCAGCTCCAGGGAACATCTGACTCAGGGTTTTCCTGACCCAGCGATGACTCAGAGCTAGGCTGGTTTGGGTGTAGAAAATGGAGATGTAGGCCCTTAGCACAATCTGGAATATTGGTAAGGAGCCATTCTTACTATCTTCAGAAATTGGTGGCATCGCTGGGGGCTTATTTGAAATTAGGTGTAGACCAGCTTTTCTGCCCAGACCTGCATGCGCTGGCATTCCTGTGGCACTCTGCTGCGAGCTCTCCCCAGAAACTGAGAGATTTCAGGTCTGTTGACCCCAGAGAAATGCTACCATCTGTTGAAAATTCTCAGCTCCTGGAATGAATCAGAACCCATGTTGAATATACTCACTGCTTCAAGGCATTTTCTCCTCATCACTGACCGGTATGTTGTGGTAAACTTTTAATGCATGTGCTCCCATATACCATGGGGGCAGGAGCCAGGTGAGTATTCCCTAGTACCCAGTAGGGCACGGAGAAAGTACTAGTTAAAGGAGCGAGCCTGCCAGTAGCAACTTAATTGTAGCCAAGCAAGATTCCCTGTTGCAGTAAAACCCTTTGAGAGCATATTGGGGCATTGAGAGCATAACTGGTCATGGTGCTGCCTCTGAAGGGGCCTCTTGAGCCCTTGATGACAGCTTTGTTGACTCTGGCTATGGCTTTGGGCTTTGGCTAGCAGTTTTCTGTGTACCCACATTTAACAGTGAATGTGAAGCATACAAGTAGGAACAGAGTAATGGAGCTTTGCCTGAGGATAAATGAACAGAAGTAAAAAGACAAGTGTTCATCTGAAGAAATGGAGATAAGAATGGCCAGGAGCACTCTTATGAGATACACTGAGACAGGTATATTCAGAGTGGTATGTCCAGAGGCCAGTGGCCAGAATACTTTTTCAAAACAAGACATCAAAGTATCGAGGCTCTAGTCAATGGAAAAGAGTCATCTGCCTCACTCGGAACATGGTCACTCTCCACTGCCCAGTCTCTTGCAGGCTGTTAGGCAATCCTCTATGCTCAGTGTCAAGAGACCCTTGTGTGGGTTTCATAAGGATGTACTCTGGAGCCCATCTGCTGTGCCAACCAACCCTGGCCCATAAGAAAAGACTTAGGTCTTAAGCAGGACTTTTATAAAGCAGAGCTTGCAGCTCTGTTTGTCTGCCATCAGCAATGTGACCAGGGCCAAGGACATCTGCCTTCTACCCAGATCCCCATGGCCACTCTCCCCACCCCGGACCTGGCCCTGGTCTGTCACATCATCTGTACCTCCCTCTTCCACAGAGCCTTCACTGTCATGGGTATCATCATTGCTCATACATGCCAGGTCCCTTCTAGTACATGCCCCCTCATCTCCTCTCCAGGACACCTGTCAGACTCCTAGACTGAGATCAGACAGAGGCAGCAACGTTACCAAGGACAGGTGGCTAGTCAGAAGATGGACCCACAGTAGCAGAGCTTTTAGAAAGACCCTTCTGGATGAGCTCTGTTCCAACAATGGCTCAGGGTCAGGCATCTATCCTCAAAAGCCAAGCTTCACATGTCGCCCAGCCAAAAGGTTCAGAGTCACACTCATGGCCACTGTCCACAAACTGGTCTACTTCAAAGGCAACTCCACATCTAAACTACTCTGAATCAAAGGAGACACTCTGGAGAATCATTGTGGAATGTTCCATTATCCAGATGGTGGTATAAATTCTCTTGAGAAGCCTACACTAGTGCCAAATTCCAATCACATTATCAAAGATGTGTTTGCATGAGAATTGTTCTTGGGAGGACATTGGGAGAAGGGAGAAAGCGACAAGAGGAAGCAACATCTGCACTGGTCCTTTCAGATCCGGAAGGACCAGCAGAGTCGCAGCTTCTGCTGTTAGAATCCTCTAGTGACAGAGGTTGAGTATGCAGCGGGGAGGCCACAGACTAACAGCTGGTAAGGGAAGATGATCCTCTGCTGGGGAGATGCACCCCATCACTGCTGTAACTCCATGCCTCTCCCAGCCAGTGTGAGCCACATGTGCAGGTGCAGCAGGCTTGTTGCTCAGTGTGGTAGTTTGAGTTGGAATGGCCCTCAATGGGCTCATATATTTGAATGCTTGGTCATTAGGGAGTTGCACAACTTAAGAATTCGGAGGTGTAGCTGTGTTAGAGGAAGTGTGTCACTAGGGTTGGGTTTGGGGGGTTTTTAAAAGCTCAAGCAAGGTCCAGTGGTACTCTCTTTCCTGCTGCCTACACCAGGTCTGCCCCTGTGCCCCCATGCTTCCTGCCATAATGATAATGGGCTAAACCTCTGAACTCTAAGCCCATCCCCATTAAATGTTTTCCTTTCCACGAACTGCCTTGGCTATGGTGTCTCTTTGCAGAAATAGGACATTGACTCAGACCCTCAACAGTACAATGTGCTTCTCACTCACTGGCCAGATGTGTCTGTCCAACTTACACACCTGCAGCAGCCCCTGAGGGGGAAGAGGCTGTCCCTGGATTTAAAGATAGGCTTTAAGTAGTCTGAGAGTTTGCACTGTTGCTCACAAGCATTCACCCGTGTCCTTCTACCCAGCTCCATGGAAGGAGTTTCTGCCCTCACTACAGCAACATGGCTCTAGCCATGGGACATGTTTTGGCCAATGGAATGTGAGCTGTCACTACGCCTGAGTGCTTAGTCATCTGTAATACACTGTTACCTGCTACTAAAAGACTCAGTGATTGCTGCTTCCCTTTCAGTCCAGACCCCAGAACAAAGCACGACCGTAGACCTGAAACTAAACTCACAGAGCCATGCCCAGCTGACCCTTACAGCCTGAAGCACGGCTGCCCACTGAGTCCAGGTTTTAGCCAGCTCGGCTGCAGTGGATGTATAGAGTCCTGAACATGGGTGTAAACGTCTGTAGAAGCCTGGAGTTTGTTAGACAGCAGTACTCTGCAATACCTACCTGTGCGATCAACCAAAGTCAAAGAGGCTCTGGGTTCCCAGTTTTCAGGTTCGTTACCACTAGGTCCATGTTCTTTGTATGACAGAGCAAATCATGTGGAAGTAGGAAATGAGGATAAGATTGGGGTTGGGGGGGACCTCTGCTTGCAGCTGAAGTTTCTATATGGTACAAGAACACAAAGAAGGAGCATACCAGCTGTTATGAAGAAACTTGCTCACAGTATTTCTAGGTTTAGGTCTCCGGAAGGTTTCCCACACGTAGTTTTGAACTCAGTTGGTTTAACAAAATTCAATCCAGGAGAATTCATGTGTTTAGTTTCTGAGCTTACATGTCTGGGCACACCCTTCCCCTTGTGTTTAAATTGGGCAGCAGTGCCTGATTTCAGTCTTGGAGATGGCGCTCACGTGCTTGGTATAAAAACAACAGGGACGGGAACGGGGGCATCGTGAAGCTATTATCACACCAGGTCTGTCTGCTCTGCTGCCAGGAGCCTGGTGAACTGACCCCCCAGACCCGCCCTGTCTGTCACATGTGGTGTCATATAGGACAGATGGTATGGGCTGACATGTGAGGAGGGGGTGGGGAACTTCTGAGCAGCAGGGCATCCGCTGTGCTCAAGTTCAGGGTTAGTTAGTTTGTGTTTGAATCTCCATTTCTCACGGCATAAGTTAAGAAAGTACTTACAATCTTCAATTGTTTACTTTGACTTCTTACACTGGGTACAAATGAAGTGTGTTTGTAATTTAAAAGAATCTTACGAGTTTTAAAAGAGAGGATTTTTTCCCCCTCATCTAAAACAGAAATAAAAAAATCATTATTGGACTCTACAACTTCTGGATCTCTCTCTATCCCTCCCTCCCTCCCTCCCTCCGTCTTTTCTTCCTCCCCTCTCTCCCTCTCTCCCTCCTTCTCTCCCTCCTTCTTCCTGTGCGTGTGGAAACCAGAGGTCAAACTCTGGTGTAACTCTTCAGGAGAATTGGGACCTGGGGCTTGCTGATTAGGCTCAAGGAGCCCCAAGGATCTACCTGTGTTTGTTCCTCAGAGCTGGGGCTCTAAGCACGCACCACCAAATTCCACTTTTTATGTGCGTGGTGGGCACTGGGGTCCTCCTGCCTGAATGGCAAGCACTTTACCGACTGAGTTATCTCCCCTGGCTCCAGCTTCAAGGTTTATGCAGTGAAGCTGAAGTTTGCTTGTGGAGATTGAAGTGGAATGTGACTAGCTCCTCAGTGTCCACGAGTGACAGTGTTGCATGGGGCATGTTAACACATACCCACAAACCATTGTAACAGCCCAAAGTATCTGTTGCATGATCCAGATGTGCAAAATCACAGACACAAAGCCACCCTCTCAGAGATATAAGCAATAAATGACAGAACTCAGGACTGAGCCCAGGGGTATATGATGTAAATCCCAAACGTGATTGATATCTCCTGACCACTTCCTCCATGCCATCTCTCCCTTGTGGAGCCAAGTAGGGCACAGGTGCCCTTACCCCCAGCAAGCAGGTCCTCTGACATGAGGGTCTCCATGTGTGGCCCTCAACTCCTGCCCTTTTCTCTCGCACGCTGACCCATGGGGCTATGAGGAGGTGGGGCCTTTTGCTCAGGGCTATTATCTTACATTGTGCCTGTCTGACTCCATCCAGAGCTACTCCACAGGGAACTGCAGCCCTGAAGCGCTGGAGCCAGGAGCGAATTTAATGGCTTCACTCAGCATGGTGTGTGTGCTGTTTTAGCAGTGGACAGACACCTGACAGCTTGAACTACACAGTGACAGTCATTCTCCAAAACACTGAACGAAATTCTCACTACCAGCATCCCAGAGCAAGCATAGAGGGGAGGTACCTCGGCTGCTCAGCCTCGGCCTCTCAGTTCAGATGACGATTTCTGAGTGGCCCTCTTTGATGTGCCAACATATGGCCCTCTTCCTTATCTATGGAGTCACTTTTTAACTTCCATTTTAGCAGCAAGAACAGCCTGTTGTCCTTCCCCCATTCTTATCCAGGACCCTGTGTCCTTCCCTACAGGGTACACACATTGCTGGTGAGCCAACCAGAGCCTGGGACACCTTCGGAGGACACATCCAGCCTGCTCATTAGGAAGCATGGTCCTTATTGAAGCAGTGATGATTGTTGAGTTTCTAGAAAGTTCTATGCTATTTTCTACACAGCCTCAGAGGTTGTTGTACCCAAAGTCTGTTTGGCTTAGGAGAATAAAACCAACTTTTCCATGCAGCCACAGCTTTCTAGCTCTGTTCCACTCTGGAGAGTTTGGCCAAGTCTAAACCCACAATCTTTTAGCAGCATCCAATTCTTAGGGGAGAGAGCTCTAGATATAAGCACCATATCATCCCGCTCCACACTTCCTTGGAGCTATGGGATGCGTGTCTTGGTGGTCCCATCTCTGTCTGCTCATGGGAGGCTCTGAGGCTGAGTCACCCACCCTGCTGCCTCTCCTTCAGTAATTTGTCACTGCCCCCCGGCTGAGTCACAGTCTAAATCCCACGGATTCATTAGCATCCCTGGGGCTTTGACAGTCCACAGAGCCAAGACATTTGTTCTTAATCTTTTACTCGCTCCCACCCTGAAAATGGTCAGGGCTTCCCAGTGGGGATTGTAACCACAAGTGTAGGGCAGCAAACTTGAGGAGCAGCTATTTCTGCTTGGGACATTCTCCACGAGGAGAACAGAAGTGTTTATCTCATTGGCATTTGAATGGAGAGAGTAGACTTCTAGGAGATATGATGTGTTATTCCATTAAGGTCAAATACTTTCTCAGTTCCATGGCTGAAAGCTCTCAGTCAGTTCAGCACCATAGAACAAAAGGACAGGGTAGAGCAGTTGTCCAAACTCTGGGAAAGGGAGTATGTTCTCAGGCAGCAGATACCACAGCTCTGCCTTTGAAGAAAGAGTAGGTACTGTCAGCCTTCCGCACCTGAGGTTTGGTAGGGTTCCCTGTTCTTCGCAAGCAGACTCCCCCACCAACAGCCCAGTCAGCCGCTCCCACCTCACCTCTCAGATTCTGCCTCCCACCCACGGCTGCCTGGGATTATCAGTGGGGTATTCTGCCTCACACCCACCTGCCTCCTGTGCTGCTGGGGATGAGGGTACTTGACTTCATCGTTCTGTGAGAAGTCGGGGAGCAACACGCAACTCCTCTCTGGACAGCTCAGTCAGTGGCTTATGGGGCCTGATAGGAAGTACAAGCGCCTGAAGGAAAAATTGCCAGGACAGAGGAAGGCCACAGGGAGGTTCATAAGGCAAATCCACCACAAAGTTCCCTCAGGAGTCAGCATATGTCACCAGTTCCCTACTCCAAGGTATGAGGTATAAGGGAGAATGGGTGGGGTACTTTGGGGCATGCTGTGGACAGCGTAGATGGGAGGCGTAGTATTTCACTGTTCGCATTTATTCTTGTCACTGTGACCAAATCCCTTATAAAGAGAGTTTCAGGGAGGAAGGATTTATAATGGCTTGTGGTTTTAGAGGGTTCGATGGTTGCTTGGCCCAGTGAGCTTGGGGAGAACGCTGTAGGAGGGTGTGAGAGGGGTTGATCACTTGGCCAACAGGAAGCAAGGAGGAGACAAAGGGATTAGAGAGAAGATACTTACTCCCTAGAACCCACCCCCAGTGACCTTCACCAAGCTAAGTCCCGTCTCTGTATATTCCCTCCAAAAATAGTGCCATCAGCTTGGGATCAAGTGTTCAGAATACGAGCATATGAGTGACATTTCGTATTCAAACTCTCACGTGACGTGTTCCCCGGAGGACACATGTATTGGAGGTTTCATGCCCAGCTGGGAAGTGAATGGATCATAAGGGCTCCGTCTTCATCAATGGTCTAGTCCACTGAGGGCTCTGACTTCAACTTCACCGATGAATTAACCTACTAATGAGTCCATAACCAGATGGACTGCTAGAGAAACAGGGTCTGGCTGGAAGAAGTGGATCACCAGAGGCATGTCTTGCCCCCTGCTGCCCTGAGATGAGCAGCTTCCACCACACAGCTCCTGCTCCCATGATTATGCTCTGCCTTATGACAGGTCCACAGCAATGGAACCCACAAAAACTCTGGAGCCGTGAACCCAAATCCACCTTCTAAGGTGTAGCCGTCAAGCATCTTGTCACAGTGGTGAAAGGCTCATGAACACATAGGTCCACTTCTGAGCCGTCAGAGCCTGTGCTCCCTCAGAGCTAGTGCATGGGCACCACCACCAGTTCCCCTGAAGTACCTGAACTATGTGGTTCCACTCGCCCAGGACACAGTCTCTCTCTTGAAGATTCAGTTTCATGGCTGGGCACTGGGGAGAGCCATTGGCTTTGTCTGAATCTTCACAGGTTGGGAAGCATGCAGCTCCCCTCTTAGGAATCTGTGCTAAGATAGAAAGACATCTTCGAGCCCCAGGTCATATGGTTCTTTTAACATAAAGAGGAGAATTCTATATCGGGAAAGACCTGGAGTACACCGCATTCCTTAAGGAAGGAGACTCTGGCTCCACCTCTCCTTTCCATCATTCTGTCTTATCTGTCTGTCTGACTGTGTGACTTCCTGGTTTCTGACACTGGATGTGTTTTTGGTCCAGGACCTGGCTCCATTCCAGGGCCTATTCTCTTTGATCCTTTTGGGCCTCTGTAACTTCTGCAATGAACTGCCACATTCTTGTTCACTTAAAATAGCAAGGATTTATTCTCTTACAGTTTTGGAGACCAGAAGTCTGAAATAAGTATGAACCAACTAAAACTAAGATATGGACAAAGCTTCCATCCCTCTGGAGGCTAGTGGGAGAAGCCTTCCTCTCCTCCTCCAGTTTCCAGTGTTGACTTGGGATTGGGATTGGCTTGCTTCCACCACTGCCTCTATGGTCATGTGACCTTCTCCTCATGTGTGTTACATCTCCTTGTGCCGCTTTCATAAGTATGTGCATGACCATGTCTGAGCCTGCCTGGATATTCCTGAACACCCTTTCCATTTCAATATCATTTAGGGAGGAAGGCCATGTAAAGGCAGCTCACCAGTCCCAGCAGTTGAGTGCATGTCTTATGGTGAGCAGAATTCTTTATCTCCCTCCAATCTCCAGATCTGAAGGTGACCCTTCACTTTCATACTGAAATGCAGGGATACTTTCTCAAGTTTTCCAGCCACCAAGTCAACAGAGAAGGCAGGGGCCAGTCCTACTGCAGACCATGTCTTCTGCTCACAGCTGCACTCGGTGTCCAGTCCAGAGTCCAAATGTCAGGGTGTGACTGGAGGTCCCGGCGAGGTCCTGCTTTCTGAAGTGGGTTCTCGCACCTCTGGGCTTACCTGTATCCGGAGGGACTTGGAGTAGACTTCTCCCAGCGTGTGTTGCACTGTTGATGCAAAGACACAGCGAAGGCTCTAGGGAAGGAGATCTGAGAAAGAAAGAGAAAAATATCCCATTCCTGGTGCAGAGTCTGCTGTGCATTGGGAAGGAGAGAGGAGTCTCATGTGTGTATCTCCAGCTAGTGTCAAATGTGCACTGGAACGATGCTTCTCCCTGGAGCGAGAGGTCCCAGCGCAGGTGTGGGAGGGTTGGGAACATCTGGACTCTGGGCTTTGTTGGCTCAGCCCCTTGACAGGAAACCAAATACTAGAGAAAGGAAGGGGGTTGTGACTGTGTCCCGGGTGTGAGACTTGCAGGCCACAGAGGAGGCTGTGTTCAGCTCTGCCTGACAACAACTGCAGATGTCCTGGATGACACTTGAGAAGGGTCTTACCGAACCCAACAACAAACAGGAAGTCAAGGGGGATCACATCTGTCCTCCACGGCATCCTTAAACGTGCTCTCTTCTGTCCTTAGCAAGAGTCGAAGAACACCTTGTGATGAAATGGAAACTTCTTCCCAAGATGCCTGCTTTTGATCACTCCTGAAAGCTTATGGGAACTTGGCTGGAGTATTTGCTGTCAGCTCAGAAGATAAAAGCACTGTGCTAAGCAATCCCAACAACATGAATTCTATCCCTGGCACCCGCTATGCAAGGAGAGTACTCAATCCCAAAAGTTATTTTCTAAGGCTCCATGTGCCATGGCACGTATGTGTGCGTGTGCGCACGTGCACACACACAGACACAATATTGATGATGATGATAATAATAATAATAATAATAATACATTTAAAACGTATCATCAAATTTTACCTATTCCCGTTCCTAGTATGCCCTTATTGAAGTCACTACAAGCTTGCCAGAGCCTCATGGGAACAACTATCCGATCCACCGTGCTGAAAGCTGCCTTTAGCATACATGCCTCAATTCAGATGGAGATTTACATGAAACCTGCCAGTCCTTCCTGCCACAGTCTTCTCTCTTACACCTCTAGGTGCACAGAGCAAAACCCATATGGTTCAAAGTTTCTTCTCTACAAAAGCGTGGTCAAGAGACTCCATGTTGTCCCCCAGAGACCGGAAGCATGATCCTATATTCCATTGTAGAACTCAAAGGGCACATCTGGAGGACTTCCTTGAAGAATTCTAATTTCTATTGTGATCTTCAAAAACAAACAACTAAATTCAAGCATTGCATATCATATCTAATTAACATGCAGAGGCACGATCCTCAACCAGCCAGCACTGGCCAGTGTTCTTAGAAGAAAATGAAGGGGAATAGTAATGACTAGGAAGCAAGTGAATGGCTGTCATGTGACCGCCCTTGGGGAGAGGTGATGAAATGTCTATTCATCCCAGATAGGGCATAGACAGACATAGAATACATTCCACCCAAGTCTACCTTAGTGAACCAGTTTATTGGGGTTACTTACAGAAGCATGGGTGACTCAAAGGCTGCTCTACCACCAAGAAGTCCACTGCAACACAGGTGATAGTTCATGAAAGATGAGTCTCCAGAGCTCCCTGCATGGCTTTGCAGGCCGCTGGACCTGTCAGTGAGTCTTCTCTCCTGAGCAGGTGTTATTCCTTGTGTAACACCAGGGAGGGGCCTGATGAATCCTGTAGTCTCAGGAACTTCCTAGGATTTGTGAATTGTTTACTTCCTGAACCTAGTATGTTATGCTTATTACTTGAATCTTAATAAGCCTCCTCTAGAAGGCTCATTGCTGAGGACATTGCTTTAGAACAAAGCTCTGGGGATTTTTCCCAGCAGGGTCACTTTATGACTGTTCCCAGGGCAAAGGCCCAGGATGGCAGCTTGTCAAGAAGCAACAAACCATTAAAATAAATCAGAAACTGTTTTGCTAAATATTTGTATTAAAGATGAAACCCATAAATCTAGGAGAAGGTGGAAGAATGTTCCATACTACTCTGGAATGAAATCTATCTGAACTGGCTTTTCCAAGCTGGCTAGACTTGCAACTCCAAACACTGAGTGAGGCCTCAGTTGCCTTCACTGCTAACAACTAGAGAACATGTTGTATAAATACAGCCCTCAGTTTGGTGACAGTGACTATTCAGGCGAACATCTTTGCTCTTTGCTCTTCTGAGCTTTGAGGCCGTACTCTTGGTTTTGTTTTATAACCATTACACAGGCCATTGTCCCTGCTCCCTCACCCTGGGGCAGAATCGCCTGGCCTTTCTCTGAGCACTCCATCTCCTCTGCTGTGGCACAGACAGTTTTCAGATCAGGCTTTTTGCACCAATGACTTTCGTTCATATGGTCTGGGGAAGGCTTGAGTATGGGAGAAGGGAGGTGTTCAAAGGCCCCTAGGGATGTTCAACAAAGCCAAGACCAAGGACCTTTGATCCTGGGATTCTACCTCTACAACCCTGAAGCTGGCATTTTCCTACCAGAGACATATCAGCTTTATCATTTACCTGGAATAGGGCACTGTGGTCTCAGTATTACCTTTGGGTCCATTGTTCCCAGGATTTGGATGCACTAGGACCAGGCAGGAGCATGTGGGCAGGGGAGAGTTGTTCTTTGAGCCTACAGAGCATTTGACTGGGCTGGAGAGATGGCTCAGCAGGTAAGCACGCTTGCTGCTCCTGCAGAAGACTGGAGTTCAGTCTGAGCACCTGTATCTGACAGCTCAGAACCGCCTGTAACTGCAGCTGTAGATTTTCCCACACCCTCATTTGGTCTTCTTGGGCAACTGCATACACACACACACACACACACACACACACACACACACACACAAATAAAATAAATAGTTAAAATTCAAAGAGGGCATTTGGCCAAAGTTCTGTCAAGACAGACAGGTGACCAGGCCAGACAGACTCACTTCTGAAGAGAAAAGAATAAGAAGGAATAGAAGGGGAATTTGTGGAGCAGATAAACAAATATCCCGGAAGTCTTAGTTAGGGTTAATGTTGCTATGATAAAACACCATGACCATGGACAACTTTGAGGGAGGAAAGGGTCAGTTTCTCTCTCACTTCCATATAGTAGCCCATCATCAAAAGCAGTGAGGGCAGGAACTCACGCAGGGCAGGAACCTGGAGGCAGGAGCTGAAGCAGACTCCATGGAGGAGTGCTGCCTACTGGTTACCTCCTCATGGCTTTCTTACAGAACCCAGGACCAGCAGCCGGGGATGGTACCATCTATAATGAGCTGAGCTCGCCCTCATCAACCACTAATTAAGAAAATACACTACAGGCTTTGCCCACAGTCCAACGTTAAGGAAGCATTTTCTAACTTGAAATTCTCTCCTCTCAGATGACTCTAGTTTGTGTCAAGTTGACATAAAAACCAGCCCAGGACAACAGAGTCTTAAAGATGCTCCTGTGGGGCAGGAGACTGACACTTCTCAGAAAGTTCCGTCAAGAAGAGTGACATGGAATAGACAGAAGGAGGAACAGGACCTTGGAGTGACGTGTTCCAGGCCTCAGCTTTCTGAGTAACTAAAGCTCATCCAGGCTTGACCCAGGACCTGTGCCACGCAGTGCAGCAGGGACTGACCCTGGGTGAGATCCTGTGCAAGTACTCTTGGCACATGGAAAGATGATTGCAAAATAGTCAACTGCCTTGGAAAAGTTACAATCAGTGAGGAAACTCCTGCTCCTTTCAAAATATATGTGTGTACAAACAGTCCTATCAAGGAGAATATTTAACATCTCCCAGAGGCAATGTGGGATGGCAGTGCACTCAGAGCTTGGGAAGTTGAGCCTAGCAACTAGGTCAAGAAGTGGGCAGGGTCACTGTCAAGCATGTGTTGTAATTATGATGTGTGAACCAGATCCACAGTCAGTGTGCAGCTGGAGTTAACCAGCCCCTTGAGTCCAAATACAACAGATGCGAGATTCTACAAACTACTTGTGAAACCGTTCCTTGCACAGGTCTGATCAACCTCTTTTTTTCTGGACTCTCTTTCGGAAATGAAAGCCCGGATGGTTTGGGTCATCTGGTCACCTGGTGCCCTTGAGATGTGTCACACGCGCATGCTCTAACATTTCAATTCTTACTGCATGAGGTGCTGTGAACAAGCACTCAAACAAAGTCTTCCAGAGAACTTCAGGTGGTGTCAGTGTATCTGAGAGCACAGAGGGTGTGGAGGGACAGGGATGCAGACAGCAAGGTGTACTCCTCAGACACTCCCTGGCAAGGGTCAGGACCAGCTGTGTTTAAGATACACACAACACAGCAGCTCAGAGCAACAGTGTAGAACAGAGCAGGTCGCGGGTTCAACAGCCTTGATGACCAACCCGACTAATCCCCCCGAGGTCTGACACTCTGCCTGGCCCAAGAAGACCCTTCTTCTCCCAAACATATGTGTGTCCAGCTTCACTCACGGGCAGCCTCAATGTGCCCATCGAGTTCCTCGCACTGATTTAAACATGAGGCAGAGTTCTTTCTCATGGGAGAGAGAAATCCCTGGAGCTTGAGAAGACTCCCTTGATTGGGTCACTATAGGTCTGTGAATGCAATGAGCTAGGGAGAGAGTCCCAGCCTCCTGCCATGTCCCAGGTGTGGTGACATCAACACAGGAGGTGCGGTGACAGCACAGGAGACCCGGCTCTGCTGCCCTGCTCTCTGGCACTTGCATGGACTCTCTCTGCCATTCTCTGCTACTGTCTACATCCTCAGACACATAAAGATTTGTCTGATGATTTTTTTCACCCTTTGATGAGATTCAGACATATACTATGACAGAGAGACGAGACACATAGTTCTTATAAAAACCCACAGTGTTAGGTCCTGAGGTGGAGGAGGCTCGACTTCATCTACAGAGATCAGAAACTGGTGTCACTGAAGGGGACTGGTGAGGGGGTCAGGAGGGGTCAGGAGGATGCTGGGGGTTACTCATGCTGTTCCCACTCAGGTTCTCAACCGTAAGCATGAAGCTACATCATGGTACTCAATGGCAGAGACGAGGTGGGGGGCACATACAAAAATCACAGAGCCAGGTAAGATGTTTGTACCACATGACATCCTGGCTGTAATACCTAATTAAAATATCAGATTTTCAAAGTAGAACGTCCAGTCATAGTTACACACACTCCCAAATCCTCCTGAACCCATCTGATTTTTTTGTGTCCTCTTTTTCCCCCCTCCATGAAATACAGTTTGTGCTGCCTAGAGACTCCTGGATGTGCGTCCTTCCACTGAAGCATGGCTGACCTACCAGGGGTTTTAAAGAAGCAGACTCTCATTCTCACAGCAGGCGTTAACTTCTAGCAGCTCCTTAGCTGGAATGTCATGATCAAAATGCATTGTCCAGAACTCTTGAAGACACTAATAAAATGAGAAAGTTATTTGTCCATTCTATTAGGGTTTGTATAGCTGTGGAAAAAAAAAAAAAAAAACCATGGCCACAGCAACTTACGAAAGAAATGGTTTAGTTGGACATACGGTTTCAGCGGGTTAAAATCCATGATGACAGAGCAGAGCAAGAACAGCTAAGAACTCGCATCTCTGTCTGCAAGCAGGAAGCAGGGAGACAGACCGCACTTGCGATAGTGCAAGTTTTATTTTGCATGTTTTTGTATGGACAAGTGTTTATATGTGTGGTCTATCTGCAGGAAGGAGTTAAATGGTATGGTGTGTGTATGGCATGTGTGTACATGGAACATGCATGTGCTGTGTGTGATGTGTGTGTTTACATACATGTGGTATATTTTTGTGGTGCGTGAATGTACATTTGTATGGCTTATGCATGGCGTGTGAAGTGGCATGAATATGGTGTGTGTGCATTCAGGATGTGTGAGATGTATGTATACGGTATGTGAGCCATGTGTGGGTGTTTCAGGAGAAGCACGAAGGAGACCATGGCAATCAGGGGGGGCCGTGATGTTTGAACATTTGCTGAGCAATTTAATTTGCTCTCCCCTGACTGTCACAGTTCTGTGTGACCTCTTCCTGTATTCTACAGTGTCATAGTGAGAGTTTCCAGACAGCCTCTGTTATTCTCACAGGGCTGGGGGGTGTGGAGATGGCCCGGGGCTCAGCTGTGACCAGGTCGAATAAGTGGTGAGGCAGGATGTTGGAACAGTGGTTTTATACCAGGCCCTGAATCTCAGCTGTGCAGACTTGGGAGACTCCTCAGGGGGATCGACTGCTTTCCAAACAGAAGAGAAATATGGAAACGTGGGAGCAGCAAGCAGCTGCTTCTCATCACTAGCTTTCAGTGAGGACACATGAAGCAACAGCGATCTATCATTCTGTGGGCTTGGGACCCTGGGAAACACCGTATCTTGGAGACGGTGCTAACATAGAGAATGACTCAGGCAGGTCTGTGTTCTCAGTACTTCCTCCCCCCTGAGCTGCTGACTTGGATCCTCCTGGCTGAGGACTCCACAGACACCACAGGGGCCTGGACATCTGCAGAGCACAGGGCAGACAGGAGAAACTGAGAAGTGCCGTCCTGCCTCTGAGGTTATGAGGAGGGGAGACTTGGAGCACAGACCTTAATGCTGTAGGGAAATAAAACAACGGAAGTATCACATTATTGAAATCTGGAGCCTTTTCTATTTCTGGTCTTCATATGCTGCAGAATCCAGCATGTGGTGGCCTTCACTGAAGAACCTTTTGGAGGCAGGACTGACCAGCAAATCAGGGATGGGAACACTCTGCCATTTATTTCCAGCTGGGCAGAGACCATCATCACAGTGAAGCTATGCCCTATTTCCTCCTTTGCAGCAGCTTTGCTAGGACCCATCTGGCTCACATGGGACTAGCCATGCAAGAAAGCGAGCCATGGAAGAGACTGCAGAGGAGTGATTTGCTAACAAGTTGACGAAATCCCAGGCAGATGTTCAGTTTATTTAGAAGCAGCAGGCAAGGTCAGTGTGAATTCAGGGACCAAATATGCATGTGAACCTTTCCCACACCACATAGCAGGAACTATACATTACATATGACTCCCCTGAGTATCCGGAAGTCACTTTTCTCAGGGCAAGTATCCGTACATGTGCTTGGCAAGAGTGCGTCTTCTACAGCATGGGTGGTAGAGAATGCTAAGATCGCCTGATCTACTCAGAGACTGAGAGAAACGAAAAACACAGCCAGGCTCACCGACAACCATGTGATAAAATTAATGTAATAACTTAAGTAGAAAAAAGGAAAGGGGGCAAATCCTGCCACACAGGCATAAAAAGCAGCCTTCTCCCTAAGCCATGTGCTAGAGACAAAGAAAAAAATAAACAGAAATTAAGTTAGCATTAAACTCAAGATTCAGCCAGATTAGCAAAGAAGTGACCCCTGAGGCAGGATGACAGAAGCAGAACAACAAAAGTGAGAGGCTGGCACTGCAAAGAATCTTCAAAAAAGCTCTAGAACAAAACCATTAGGGAGGAAGTGGGGCTCCACACAAATGAGACACGCACGCTCAACAAAGGTGAAGTGCTGGAGGTTCAAGACCCAGTGCAAAGGCAGCTTGCAAGTGAGAGAGCACTGCAGCACAAATAAGTGACAACATATGGATTGACATATGAAGGACACAAGGACACTGCCCTCCTTTCAACTTCCTTGCTGTGACAACCCCCCCCCCCAACACCAACCAATAGCAACTTTGGGTCAGTGACATGCAGATTGGTACAACACAGGGAAACGATGAAGACACATAGAGCCCGTAAGTCAGCATTTCTGTGTCTGATCCCCTGGGAGTGTAGACTTTGTAAATCGAATGTGAGAAATAAGAAAGAAAGAAAGAAAGAAAGAAAGAAAGAAAGAAAGAAAGAAAGAAAGAAAGAAAGAAAGAAAGAAAGAAAGAAAGAAAGAAAGAGGGAGGGAGGGAGGAGGGAGGGAGGGAGGAAGGAAGGAAGGAAGGAAGGAAGGAAGAAAGAAAGAAAGAAAGAAAGAAAGAAAGAAAGAAAGAAAGAAAGAAAGAAAGAAAGAAAGAAAGAAAGAAAGGGAGAAAGAAAGAGAGGAAGAAAGAAAGAGAGGAAGAAAGAAAAAGAGAAGGAAGGAAGAAAGGAAGGAAGGAAAGAAGGAAGGAAGGAAGGAAGGAAGGAAGGAAGGAAGGAAGGAAGGGAGGAAGGGAGGAAGGAAGGAAGAAAGAAAGGAAGAAAGAAAGAAAGAAAGGAGAAAGAGAGGAAGGAAGGAAGGAAGGAAGGAAGGAAAGAAGGAAGGAAGGAAGGGAGGAAGGGAGGAAGGGAGGAAGGGAGGAAGGGAGGAAGGGAGGAAGGGAGGAAGGAAAGATAGAAATGGAAAGAGAGAAAGAGAGAAGGAGGGAGAGGGAGGAAGGGAAGGAGGGAGGGAACACCAACCTGGAGTTGTGCCCTATGAAGTTATTACCTTTTACTGGGGGAGAGGAATAAAAATTTCCTCAGACAAACAAAAACTAAGGGATTAGTGTCAGCAGACTTAGTCTGGGAGGTGTGTCAGTCTTCAGTCAGAAGCTTGGAACTACATCAGGAAAGGAAGCACTCCAGGAAAGAAATAATGGCAGCAAAACAAAGTCCTCACCTTCCCATTTTGTATTCCTAAAGCGTTTAAAGGCATACTATTGGGTGTGTTGGTGCTTTATAACAAGGACAGAGGGGATCTGCTGCAATTTGCGGGGGCGGGAGATGCTATGTCCCAAGGTCCCTGTATCTTTGTTTAAATATGGGCACAGATAGTTGAGAATTTCATATTGCAAACCCTGCAGAAACTACTAAGACATTTAAAAAATAAGTATGAACATGATGTCACAAGAGGAGATAGTACAAAACCATAAGCATGGACCAGAGGGGAGCTCTGCTTCCCTGACAGTGGGTAGAGGTACCCTCCCTGGTGCATCAAGTCCTACATTAGTGCCTGGGTGCTGTGTGTGAGTGAGCATGTGAACAATGAATAGTGGAGAGAAGACTGCAGGTTAACTAGGAAGTGTAGCTCCCCACGAAGGACCCATAAGTGGAATTCCTGGGGTTATCGCATACCTCAACTGATCCACCTTGGTGCTGGCAACCCAGAAATTCCAATGAGCACATGAAAGGAACCCCAAGGCCAGCAGCAAGAGGAAGCCCAGCCAGATAGACAGCTTTTAGCAAGCGCTCTTTCTGTGTCAAATAGCAGAACAATGGCTCCACCTCCCCACACAGCAGGGACTGTTGCAGGGAACTTGTGGCTTGATTCGGCAGGTAACTCAAGGTAATGAACATTAGTGGCCTCTGCATAGTAGACCCAAAGTTCAAAGTTCAAAGAACTTCAGTATAGCTCAGACAGCAACTGAAGAGTTAGCTGACAAGGGAGACTGGCTCCAGGAAATATCTAAAAGAACTCTGAGTGGAAAGCTCAGCAGACCTCTACTCCGCACAAGCCAAAACAGGTACCCAGGGAAGGCTGAAAGTAAGAGAAATCGTCTTCGAGAGCAGTCCATCCCAAGTGGTTATCCGATACCAAATGATCGGCCTGACGAGATACACACAAGTAACACTATTCAGCCTGAGCAGGTTGTACTTCCGAATCTGTGCGTGTCTACACATATTGTATTCATATATTTAGGAGTGTGTGTGTGTGTGTGTGTGTGTGTGTGTCTACACATGTAACAATTAAAGAAAAAGGGACCATGAATTTGTGAGAGAAAAAGTGGGGGACATGAGAGGGGCTGGGGGAAGAAAGGGAAGGGGGATTATGATGTAATTATAATAAAAATAACAATAATTATAATTTTAAGAAGAAGTTTGGCATGAGGAGATTTAATGGAACCAAATTTATCCAGTCTGGTATTCAAGCACACTCTCAGACGATAGTAGAGGCATAGTCAGTAATGGAATCAAACAAGAGTCAAGAAATAGGAGTGGATGAGAATCTAGCTTAAGACAAAACCGAGTACAGAATAATTGTTAAAAAATATTGTTAGAACATTTATAAGTAAAATAAAAGTGGCTATCTTTGGCTTAATCTTAATGCCAAAATGAATTCCAGACGGATAAAATATTTTAAAACAAAATATAAAATCACAAAATAATGAGGAATGATTTTTGAATGGTACTTTAATAATATTGAGGTAGACTGACTTTCACGGCCAAAATGTATAAAGGAAAAGAAAGAGATCCAAATGTGTAAAATTATCATTGATCAAAAAAGAACAGCTGAAAGGAAATTCTAGTTTAACATTTTAAATCTCCAACCAGGTGTTAAGGTAAAATCATTGCAACTTGTGGTAGATCGATAATTAACTTCCTAAATTTAGAAGCTTTGGGAAATAAAGAAAAGATGATTATATAAATCTTTTTTTTTTTTTTTTAAGGGTAAGGAGCTTAGAGTGCTTGCTGCTCTTACAGGACCAGGGTTCGGTTCCCAGCTCCCACATCTGTCCCCCGAGGGCACTGCATGTACAGCTGTTTGGTATCTTTACAGCTGATTGAGTGTTCCCTGTCAGCTAAGGGCCCAGTGGTTGGCGTCCACCCGGCAGCACATCGCCCAGCCGCCCAGCAGTGTGCTCCCCACCATCCTTCCTCCCTCACTGACGCTAGCTTTACTGTGTGCTGCGGATGCGCCTCGCTCGGCCTGTGCGACTCTCTTCACCTGTATCATTTACATCTTGCTCTCCAACAACCCTTTCTTCCTGAAAAGGAAGAAAATGAAGACAAGAGAAGATGCCTGCATTGCTCCGTGACACAGCGGGACAGAGTGGATCCTGGGCGTGGTGCTCACCCGTCGCATTTCCCCTCGACTGGAAACCCTTCCCATCGGATTTTCTGACTGTATTAGATTGACTCTGTTTGGAAGAGGAAATTGAGACCCACCCCACCATCAGTGGTCTTTCCCTCCCACTAGGTCTCAAAGCTGTGCTTCTGCTCAGGCTCTCCATGCTGCTCTGCAGAAGCTAAGATCAGAGATTAGCTAGGAGCCGACCCACTGGGCCATTGGACCAGGGCACAGACCGGAGCCTGGAAGCTGTGAGGGAACAAGGTAAAATGCTGAGTCTGCTCACCTGGGCACACATTTCAGCTCTGTCGTTGCTGGGCTGGTGGCCCCTTCTGTGCCTTGGGTCTCCATCTGCAAAATGAGAATGACAGGAGGGTTCACTCACAGGGTCCTTGTAGGAACGGCCCAGGTCAGCTATGTCATAGCGTCCCATTGGGACTGTTTAAGCGGTGACCTCAATAGGAGGCTTGGTATTTAGTCAGATTATGGCTGTTTGTAACAACAGATGAACATTTTATTCTCTTGAGTACTGAAGCTGGCACCTTGGGGAGCTCACCCGCATTTAGCAAAGCACCCCTTCTGGGAACCGGCCTTCTCCAACAGAGCTTGCTTACTTGCCCATGGTGGGGCTGTTGCATATGAATGCACCCTGTGGAACACAGGTGCTGCACTGGCTGGAAGAAGCAGGGAAACCACAGATGGTGCACTTCCTGTTTACAACATTCTGGGGAATTGCCATTATGCTCAAGGAAGAAAAAAAAAAAACATTATCTTATTGGGCAGAGAAAAAATAATAGACCACAGGGATGGAGTATTATGATCCCTGCATTTTTGTCTGATGAAAAACTGATTGGCCCCTGCAACATTGATTAAACATCCCAGAAGCAGCTACTCTCCAGACAATAAAAACCGTGGTACAAAACAACTTGGTAGGGAGAGTTCATCCACTGTCCTGGTAGTGTCGCCCAAACTGCTCTATCTCAATATTAAGCTTCTCAGAACTGCAATGACAGCTACCTCTTTGGGCCTTACATTTTTGTTAGAGAACAAACTGCCCAGCGAGACCTCTCAGGACCCCTGTGAGCACTGCTGCCTTGGTCCTCCTGTCATTAAGTAACAGATTTCATAGGCTCCCAGTTGTGTACTGTTCTGATATCTGCTTTCGGGAGGGTTGCTGGGCTGGTGTACCAGCTACGACCAGAGCATCCCCTAAAGGCTTGCCAAGTAGCCAAGAAGACACACCCTTTCCCAGTCAGTGCCTTGCCTATATTTCCACTCCTTCCTTTTTAGATTCCCTCACATGTAGAGACTTATCAGCTTTGCTGGCCATCAGGCCTCTTTCCTCTAGTTCTGTTGTTTGATGTTCTGTTTGCTTGTTTGTTTTTTTCTACAAACTACAATGATATATAACTCAGAAAACAGTGTTCTTCCTAAAGTTGATAGACCATATCTAGCCAGCTTGGAAGGGGTTGAATGGGTTCTTATCATCAGATGCACTTGGTGACTTGACATATACATCCGTGTGTTCATGAGTGCACATGATGCTTGTGTACAGACCCATGTGTGTGTGCATACACATGCACACACAAACACTTTCTTGGGATAGCCTTCACATGGCAAAGATCCAAAGAAACTCATCTCCAAGGATACCTCTTACGATGAAGCTCCACGATCAAATTCACCCTTGAATGTCTGCCAGGGTCTCCACTACTTTGTGAAAGGTGGGCTTGGAACTCAGGGGAATTATTCTTTTTATAAGAGCTTTATTAGAAGATATATTAATGACAGAGACAGGCATACAGCAGTATTGGGGGGGGCACAGAGGGGATATTGGGGCCCTGTGACTGAGTGAGAGTCCATAGTACGTGCTTGTAGTCAGGTTTTCTCTGATTCCTGGTGGCCACGGGGGGAAGGGAGGGAGTCTGTTCATCTGAAGCCTATATGTAAAATCAGCTGTGAGGGTGGGGAGAGCAAGAATCTAGAAAAACAAACCAATGGAGGAGCTTAACAAAATGCCATGCCCCTGGCTGAGTCTGTGCCAAAGTTTCTGCAGGACAAATGAATGTACCGGTCTAGTGTATCTTGGGTCACCCCAGTCATTCTGGCTTCTGGGATGCGGGTTTTATTCACAGCAAACAAGGACCACGGGCATCTCATCGCTGACCCTCTTCGCCTTCCCAGAGCTCTGGGCTGGTACACACCCACCAGCTGCTGTGCACAGAGTTTCTTAGGACTCACAGCTTCCCTTTCCCCCAGAAGGTTCCTGGGAACAGCGACAACTGCTTGGCCCAGGAAATCACGTGCACACTCAAGGGAGCTAGAGGGCCGCACCCAATCCGTACAATAGGCCACAGAGCCTGCACCTCCAAATGGGACCAACTCTGCGAAGCACTCTAAAGCTCCCCTCAGGAGCAGGCAGAAGGCAGGCTCCTTCAAGCCCACCTCCTTGCTCAGCCTCTTTCTGACTTCCCTCACTCCTTGCTTGTTCACAGGCAGCAACACCTTCGTAAGATCCAGCACCCCGCCCTCTACTCAGTGGAATCCTCATCCTCCATGAGTCAGTCAGACACAACCTCACCTGGGATGGGACTACGGTGAGATTGTTGTGAACATTCACCAAACCCAGGGAAGTAGACACCGCTACATTTAAAGAGTGGAAGAAGAGAGTACACCCTGTAAATGATCATTTTTGACAATTCACTTACATATTAGTGAAATGATACTTAATCATTATAAAACCATGGAGAATTAAGAGGTTGAAAATAACTTCTACAAACAATTGTGTGAATTAGCCAAGATTGATTCAGGGTTCCAAGGCGCCACCTCCCTTAATTATTAAAAAATGTATAAAATTGTAAAAAAAACTTGTATGGAATCCCTTATGCTGTGAGTTCAAATTTTATTATTGGCTTCTGTTCTAGTTTCCTCTCTGTTACCATCATTTTAAAAAAGTTACTTGGGGAGGGAAGGGTTTATTTGACTTACACTCTGAGGTCACAATCCACCAATGAAGGAAATCAAGGCAAGCTATGGAGGAATGCTGCTTTCTGGTTCATCTTTCCCAGCTTTCTTATTGTGGTGGCTTGAATGAAAACGGCCCCATAGGCTGATGTGTTTGAATACTTGATCCCCAGTTGGTGGAACTGTGTGGGAAGGGTTAGGAGGTGTGGCCTCGTCGGAGGAAGTGTGTTGCTTAGAGCAGACTTTGAGGTTTCAAAAGTCCATGCCATTCCCAGCTAGCTCTCTCTGCCTTGTACTTGTGGATCAAGATATGAGCTCTCAGCTACTGCTCTAGTGCCACAGCTTCTTGCCTGCCTGTTTGCAGCCATTTTCCTCTCCAGGAAGGTTGTAGAGTCTAACCCTCTGGAACTATGAGCCCCAAACTAAATGCTTTCTTGTATAAGTTGCCTTGGTCACACAGCAATAGAAAAGCAACTAAGACAAAGCCCAGGACCAGTGGCCTAAGGATGGGGCTGCCCGCTGCAACCTGGGCCCTTCTACATCAAAAACTAGCAATTAAGACAATCTGCCACAGACATGCTCCCATGCCAACTGATCTGGCCAACCCCTCAACTGGATCTCTTTCCTGGGTGTCTGCAGGTTGTGTCACATTCGCAGTTAAAGCTAATAGGTATTCTAGTTTGCTTTCCAGTTGCTGTGATGAAACTTTACTAACTAAAGTACCTTGGAGAGGAAAGGGTTTATTTCATCTTACGTTTCAAGTGATAGTCAAGAGAATCCAAGGTAGGAACTAAAGCAGAGACCATAGAGGGATATTGCTACTGGCTCATTCCCCATGGCTTGTTCAGCCTACTTATCATATAGCCCAAGACCACCTGCCCAGGGGTGACACCACCATCAGCGGGCTGGATCCTCCTACATCAATCACCAATCTCATCAATCAAGAAAATACCTTGCATGCTTGCTTGCCCACAGTCCGGTCTGCTGGGGGCATTTTCTCAACTGAGGTCTCCTCCTCTCAGAAGACTCTAGCTTGTGACAATTGACCAAAAAACAAACAACAACAACAAAAAAAAAACTGGCCAGGACAATAATAATATAGAATAATTAGAAAAATGAACAAGAGAAATAAATTGACTCTCCAATACCAGTCAATGAAGAAAATGACCCACAAACAAACCCACAAGCTGTTCTGATGCAGGCAATTCCTCAACCGAGGCTCTCTCTTTCCCAGAGTGATTTCACTAAGATTACACAGAGAGGTCTCATGAGTCCCATATCAATATCTCGAATTAGCCCCGTCCATTGTGATAGCTGGAGACACGGTATTGAAAGTGTACCTACTGAAGTCATACTTAACACATATTTCTTAGTTTTGCCTAATGTCCTTCTCCTCTTCCAGGATTCCGCCCAGGACACCATGTGATCTTAGCCTTCATGTCTCCTCCATTACTCTGACTTCTTTTGGTTTCAGGATGTGCGTGATCTTGAAGAGTGCTAGTCACATATTTGGTATAATGTCCCGTGACTGATTTCTTTCCGGTGTCTTGTCTTAAACTGTGCTGAGTTCTGATATGAAGAGGAAAGAACAGGAGGTACAGGGCCCCTCGGATCTCGTGCACCAAGGGGCCCTGCATACCGCCATCTCTGGGTCTCACATTTCATGTTGCCCTTGATCACCTGGCTGAGACAGTGTTTGCCAGGCTTCTATACTGTGAAGATGGAGTTGTTTTTCCTTCTTTATGAGCACCGATTGCAGCTTCAGTCTGTGAGCCCAGCCCCGTGAGTGGAGAGCTACTCCTTCTCCTCAGTGGTGAAGCGTCTACAGAGAGCTTTGGAGCCCTTTTGACAGAGGGATTCTCAGTGTTATGAAAACAAAAATCTTGAGTTTCTGAAACTCAGAGAGGGAGTTTCAAAGCCCACAAAGGTCTGCCAGCCTCTCCTGAGAACTACTGTGTACACAGTGTACACAATGTGAGATGGAATCCAGGCCCCTCCCTGGTGAGCAGTGACGCTTTCTGTGTGAGGGCCAATAAGACTCTCATCATTTGACAAGTGCAAGTCTGCTGAAGGCTCAGACCCATGGGGGACACAAGTTTAACTCCCTCCTATTCACAGGCGAGCAATTCAGACCCACAAAGTGCTTCTAAAGGGTGAGAAAATGCACCAAAGGGATGGAGAAGAGGAGACAGGACTGGGTTCCCTCATCATACCTGCAGTGACCATGCCATGCACCTCCCTGACCTTCCAGGCTCAAGTCTGCAGAGACTGAATCTGACTCCAACATGTGAAATCTGTCCTGGACTGCACCGAGTCTCCCTTCCTCCAAGGAGGAGTGAGAGAATCTTGATTTACAAACCAATGAGATCACATCTTGAAAACTGGAGCCAGCAATTACATAAGGTATCAGAACATCTGAGCCCTGAAAGGAATGATGTCATTTATGCACCTAATCCAGGAGGGGGACGGTCAGCTCTGTGGGGCTCTGAGAGGCTGCATCCAGACACATCCCCCATCTACTTGCAGCCTGACATTGTTTTGCTTGGCTGTGCTCCCACATACCTTAGCTACCACGACCTTTTGGGTTCTGACTCTGCCCAGATTTGAGGAATCAAAGGTGCCTCTTGGTGGCAATAAATGCACAAACCAGGAAGGTTAACTCTGCGCTGGGAAAAATCCCTGGAAAACAGAAAACAGGAACCAATAAATACATACTTCCTGCCACTCCACCTGACAGCACCGATTCTGAGTCACTTTTTTTATGGCTTCTCAAAAGGTTTTGTAGCTTTACATACAAATCTCCCTCTACAGTGGCCAACTTGCTGGTGTGTCTTGTACTCATCTCTTAGCTTGCTGGTTTACCCTTAGAGTCATGCTTCCCAGTGAAGGCCCCCAGCATTAAGTGTGTCCTGGACTTTCTTTCCTAAAGAAATTTGGGTTAAGACAAATTAGTACAGCGTCCTGACCACTTCTTTCAGCAAGTATTTATAAGCTCCTACTTATGTACAAAGTATGGCAGTAGGCTTTCAGAAACTGGAGAATCAGCAATAAATCATCGTAAGTATAAATGATGCAGGAAGCAAAGACTGAAACTGTTCAGATTCTGCATCCCAGTCCAGGGACTATGGGTGGTTTCTAAGAAAGGGACTTCTCCACAGAGAATCAAGACATGAGTTTTCCCATAGAACAGGCAGGAAACATAGGAAAGAGAGTTCTGGGAGAGAGCAGGTACAGAGGGGCAAGCAGAGGCATGGTGTGCTCACAGAACTAATAAAGACCAGGCATGGTGGGATTGGCTGACACAGAGGGCAGGAGAGGGGTTGGTTCAGAAAACCAGGAACTGAATGCAAAGTGTCTTGAGAATTTATTCCATGATCCAAGGGGACCCAGAAGAGTTCTGATCACGGTTAGCATTCTGAAAAGATCACTTAGCCTGAAGGGAATAGTGGTACACATCTGTATTTCCCGTGCTTAGGAGATTGAAGGAGAAGGAAGGGAACTTCAAGGCCAACCTGGGCTGCATAGAAAGACCCTGTTGCAACCAGCAAAGGAACAAAGGCATAGCTTTGTCCATGGCTCACGAATTACGTGGAGGGCCAAGAATATATGGAGGAAAACTAAAGAGTTGGTTTAAACTATCTGGGCAAAGTATGAGCATGATGCCACCACTGAGGTGGATGGTACAGGTGGAGAAAAGATAAGAGGTCTGGGATGGGCAAAGCTGAGAACTGTTCAGGCTGGGGATGGGTCAGTAGGTAAAAGCTGCTCCAAATGATCTGAGTTCAAGTCCCCAGAGCCCACATAAAAACCAGACCATAGCACAAGCATCTGCAACTCTGAGGTTCCTAAGGGAGACGGGAGGCTGAAACAGGAGAATCTCCCAGAAGCCCGTGTGTCCACTAGCCTGGTGTGTGCAGCAGAAAACAAAAAGAACTGTTATAAACAAGGTATAAAATAAGGACCAACAATCAAGGTTGTCCTCTGACTTCCACATATACACCATGGCACAGGTGAACCAGCATCTATACACGCACATTATGTACACACACACACACACACACACACACACACACACACTCTAACTCATTTATATTATAATTAAATTAAGTTAACCTATCAACTTATAAATTTCAATGTCTAAATTGTTAAGGGGTTATCTTACATAAGTCAATTCCTGAGACTAATAAAATTTATCAAAACTCTCAATATATCATGTACGTGATTTGTAGAGAAGTCCCACTTGTTTGATTAATATTTGTTTCTATAATTTCTTCTAGCTGAGGGATTTTAATACAGCTTGAGAGCATTTTGGAGCAGCCCATTAATATGCCACATGATATTAGAACTTCCTTTCCTCTCATTGTGTATGTAGAAATGAAGACCCTTTAGAATCATCAAGCTCACAGCCCACATCCCACATGCACTCAGTAGCACAACAACTTTCGACATGTCACTGCGCAGAACCACTGTTCTCCTCTTTCCCCCTAAGCGAAGCCTTACATGGAGCTATCACCCATCTATATGGGGTATGGGTGATGGCTGCTATTGCTTTTTTTTTTTTTTTTAAGTGAAATGAAACAATGGATTAAGTAAACTGCTAAATATATAGCCCCTGGCCTGGATAAGTATTTGAAAAAAAATGTTTTCATTATAAAGGTCTTTCAGATCCTTGGTTGGGTTTATTCCTAGAATTCCTAGACATTTTACTGTATTCAAGGCTGTCGTAAATGAGACTGTCTACCTCTTTCTCAGCTTCCTTGTGGGTGGTTGTCCTGGCTAGTCTTATGTCAACTTGACACACAAACTAGGGATGTGTGAGGGAACCACAGTTGAGAAAATGCTTCAATAAGATCCAACTGTAGGGGATTTTCTAAATTAGTGGTTGATGGAGTGGGCCCAACCCATTGAGTGTGGGGTCACTCCTGGGCTGGTCATCCTGGGTTCTATAAGAAAGCAAGCTGAGCAAACCCATAGAGAGCAAGCCAGTAAGCAGCACCCTTCCGTGGCCTCTGCATCATCTCCTGCTTCCAGGTTCCTTCCCTGTTTGAGTTCCTGTCCTGACTTCTTTTGGTGAAGAACAGCAATGTGGAAGTGTAAGCTAAATAAACCCTCTCCTCCCCAACTTGCTTTTTGGTCATGGTGTTTCATTTCAGCAAGAGAAACCCTAACTAAGACAGTGGGATATAGACAGGCTACTGAATGTTGCAAATAGATTTTATATCTTGCTACTTTGCTTAAAGTGTTGACCATTTCTAGAAATTTGCTGATGGAATTTTTAGAATCTCTTGTGTACCCTCTCCTATCATCTGCAAATAAGAATAACCGGACTTCTTTTCCTATTTGTGCCCTTTCAATTTTCTCCTCCTGTCTTATTGCTCTAGCTAGTGCTTCTAGCATTATGATGAAACGTGAGGACAGTGAACAGCCCTGTCTTGTTTCTGATTAAATAAGATTGCTTTAGGTTTCTTTGCATTTGGGAATACGGCTTCTGATATTACAGGTAGTTATTGACCACCAGTAAGAAATCTCCCTTGATTCCCCATTCCAAAGCCTTCTTCTATTCTTAAAAACTGTGCATGGAGCCTCTTTCTCCCCTTTTCAGTCCAGTGGTCCTCAAAGGCTCTCATGAGCACATGAACTCCATCAACTTGCACTGACACCTGTAAGATCAACTTCCCCAGTGTCTGTCTGGTGACTTGTTGAGGTGCCTTCAAGACCTGCTCATCTCCTGCTGCTCCACCTCTCACCCCAACTGTTGTAGACCACTCGCTTGCATGTCTCTGCTGCTCTAGACATGGACAGGCAGCTGACTGACCCAGTCATTGTGGTAGGAGGTGAGGTACACTGGGCTTCTGTGAGTGGACTGGGCTGCCTTTCCCCTTGTTAGTCTGAGGAACATGACACCCCCCAGTTTGCTCTGAGTGCCTTTCTGGAAGTAATTCCTTCCCAATCAGCCTGGCTAACACTTGAACGCCATTAACTTTATCCCTCAGTTGAGTCATGCTTGAGTGCATGGTGATGCCCAGCCAGGATGACCGAGCTTCCAGCCAGATTTTTCAGAAAATCACTTCCATGCCCACAGACAATGCCAATGGAGAGTGATCAGTCCTGGAGAGATGATATTCAGGCAGAGTAAAACCAGACTCTGTGAATTTCCATCTGGGCAAAATCTCAAGAATTAAGCCCTTCTAAATGATGACTTTTAAACCTAGTGTTTAGTAAAGAGATGCAATTTTCAAATTCAATTTTATAAAGAAAATATATGAAAGAAATTCTAAGCAAGTAAGAAGGGTGGAGATCTTATTAGTCCTCCTGCCTCTCACCCCAAATAACCCCTACTGGTACCAGTATGGAGCCCAATAGGCCAAGAATGCCAAAAGCAATTGCCCATAGCAGCCTCCCAGAAGTCTTTCGCTGTAGCTTGGGATGGGGCATACATGAAGCAGAAGCACAGCCTTGCAAGGCTCATCTCCAAGAGCAGCTCCCAGGAGGAGCACCTTCCTGCCTCCGTCCATCCACATCCCTAAGACCGGTTCCTGAAGACGCAGAAGGTCAGGGTCAGAGGGGCCATATCATCTTGGACTCTTGATTACAAGCAATAGAAGCTGACTCTGACTACCTCAACTGAGAAAACAGTAAGGAATTTCTTAAACAAGTGAGTTGTGGCAGAGATCCAGAAGATAGCTGAAAACTTCGTTGTGTATGGGTATCAAGGAATTCCCAAAGACGAAAGTTGCAGGAGACAATTCAAAGTCCCATCTGGAAGTCTTCCCTAGGGTGAACTAAGTCCTAATTAGAAGATATAATGTCCCCAAAGGAAACATTAAACACTCTCAGATGGTCAGGCAGATAGGGTCTACTACAAAGCCCTCTAGTGTCAAAGGAGGGAAGTCTCCAGACTTCTTATTAACAAGGGTGCAACAAGGGCTCTGGCCCCCTGTTTTGTGGCTCTGTCCACAATGTGCAGCCTCCTGGGGTAACATCCAGGGTCTCATATGTTTCAGAATGACTATTCATGTCAGATAATTCATTTGTAGATGGCAATGTCATATTGCAATAGTAAAGGTGGGACACCCTTAGGAAGTCACGTGTCCTAATTGTCCCAAAAAAGACCTGCATAGCTGTCAGCTCTGACTCTGGCCCTGTGGAAGATGCTTTTCTTTCCACTATTACCACCACTCATTTCTTATTTAGCTCAAGGACTGGTGGTTACAGCCCTATTAAGATGAGTTTCTCTGGACTATCAGTACCCCAGTTCACACTGAGAGCAAGAATGATGAGTAAGTACAGGCATTAACACTAGAGGATCATGGGTAAAGAGCCAAAGTTCCAACCTAATGATGGGTACAGTCAGAATTCAAGATCAGAGCCAGAAACTGGGAGAGCAAAGTCAACAACTGGAGAAAGTCATATGGTGAACTGATCATGTGCAGTTCAGGTTTCACATCCAGAGGAAGCAAACAGATGAGGTTAAGTCTCCCAGACCTTCCTCTCTCTAGAGGCTGGGGCATTGGTTATTTCACAGCCCAGAGCATTCCTACCTGCCATGAAGCACTAAGATAGACTGTCAAAAGCCAAAGGATAGTTCCCTCAGTTTTCTCTTGTTCTAAGTCGTAAGTCTTGGTCCTGACTCCAGCCTAGGCAAAATAACCTGTGTGCATGTGGGAGCTTCAGAGATCAAGTACAGTGAACCACAGTGTTAGGTCAGGTATTGATGCTATTTGCAGATGTTGAGTTCACCCAGAGCACATAGAATAAAAAGAGCAAGGGGCTACAGGAACTTGCAATTAGCCCTGTTGCCCTGTTGCTAGTGTCCTTTCTGGTCCCATTACACAAGTGGCTTATCAACACACCTGTAAGTATATCTGAACTTGAGTTTCCCCTCCACCCCACTGCCGTGTGAACAGCTTGTCCAAAGGACTGGTATGTAGATATTTGTTTTGAGACATAGTCTCAGAGACTAGAATTGAAATATAAAGAAATAGAGGAAGGATGGAAAGTTCATGTTGAATCTAGCATGAGGATCAGACAAGTGAGCCTTGATCTACTTTGCCTTCAGGAGGAATACCTTTAAGAACTGGCTTCCTGGGACTCAGACAGTAAAGGAATTATTTTCCAGCCTCCATCTTGCATTGGGTACCCCCACACTTCTAGATTATGGGCTCTTCCTGGAGGCCAGAGATGCCATCACAGTGTGAGTGGAGACCCCTTCCTGCACATCCTTCCCACCACAGTCATAACTAATGATGTGAAGCCAAGAAAATGTAAAGAAGGGGGTCCAAGTCTGTCTGATATAGGCACCCCAGCCACTCCTTTAATGTACCCTTGTCCTGTACATTCTGTCCAGAGGACTGCTGCAAAGCAGCAGCTGAGCTGACCTCTTCAAAACACATAACACAGAGTTAGTAGAAGGCACAGTTCCCCACTACCGTGGGTCTGAGCATTCTCCATTCCCCTTTCTGGGCCATGATTATTGTGGTTGCCTGTCACTGACACCATCCTTTGACCCAAACAACCACCATCTTGTGGAGTTCATCTGTGTCTGCTTGCACAAGATCAGCTGGGATTTTTGACTGGTTATATCCCCTAATATGGGGGCAAGGAGGGTCATGAGACCAGCCACTCCCTAACACCTATTGTATGCAATACTGCCCTGTCTGCATGTGGCCTCAGGGAAGAACTGGAATATATAGAGAAAGAAGAATAGAGGAAGGGGCCTCCATCTACCCTGCTATAGGAGGGCCATCACCCTTGATGGGCAAAGACTTTGAGGTGTGGCCTCTTTTCACAGGAGAAGAGCCCCCACACTCCAGTGACTTTTTATCCATGCTCCATAAGGAAGCCAAATAAACTTGTTAGCTCCCCAGACTGGATTTTGGCAGAATCATCCCTCAGTTTGCTGTTGGGACCTTAGGAGGAGGAAGTTCAGCTTAGAAAAACTAAGAGATATTCACCTGGATCCTGCAAGCTCCAGGGATAGTCTTCTCCCCCCAGGAGAAATCTGTTCCCTTGTGACAAGACTCCTTGCTAGCCTCTATGACAAGTCCAAACTGTAATACTGTAGTCAGAGCTCTGAATCAGAAAACATGGTACCCCTGGAGGAAGCTGCATCCCTGGCAGGCAGGGCTTAAGTTCCTGCAGAGCCTTCTGTTATAGAAACCAGAAACAGAAATTCTAACTGTGAATTGCTGGAAGCCACAGTGTGCAAGATGACTCTACTTCAACCTCATATTGCCCAAGCCTGACTCCTCACTAGTGTGGTCCCAAGTGCCAGCATTTCGTGAGACTCATTAGCAGCCTGTTTGGAGCACTTCCAGCTAACCAGAAAGTCTGAGCCTTCAATAGTCCACCCCATGATTTTGTTAAGACAGATGCTTTCTGTGGCATGACATACAGACCAAAAAAAAAGAAGGCCACTGGGCCGAAGCAGAGGTTTGTGAAATGTAATTTGACCAAGAAGGCATTCAATAGTCTTCAGAGTCATTGAGTTGTCCAGGTATGTGTGTGTTTGTGATAGGTGTTTATTTTAGTAGGGACACATCTCTGACTTACAGGTTACACAGGTATGATGTAATTATATGAGCAGACAGACAGCTCTTCCTTTCTGGGACTGTACCATACTGAGGGCCCTGCCAGTGACAGCTTGGAGGTTTGGTGGAGACAGCAGTACATAAGCCTTAACAAGGGTGGGCTTAGACTATGGGTCTATGCATGATTGCTAAGCCTGCCACATACCACTCATTCAAAGGCACACTATGCACATTCTGGAATGGAACAGGAGATAATCATGCAAGCATCTAGCTGCTAAGTGCCTTGACTGCAAGAAACAAGACCAGAAATTTGCATGTGCTTTTACTGTTTTGATGGGTCGATGTGCATGTCTTTTCCTGATTGCCTCAAATATTTTTGTCTTGCCTACTCTGGACCCAAGGCACCCACCAGGTCTTTCTATTTGCCCAGAGTCTGTGTATTTCCTTGCTTCCATCCACTTCTCCTTCCCTAGAAGGACCCTCTCCTGTTCCATGCTCACCCACTGGGATGATTTTTCTCTCACTATTGTCCCATCCCCATTCCTCACCATGAGGCTATGATGTGAGATACCTGGGAAGCAGCAATGTGACAGTAGAATGCATGAGAATCAGGGTCATCCATTGCTCTATGGTGCTGGACTTGCTCAAACCTAACCAGGTACATTCCACTCCATCATCTACTGTGTTTCTATGGCAGTCACTTGCTCTGAGGACTTGTTGAGTCTGGCCACTGATGGCATAGTTTTGCTCAAGGTTCCCAGTGCTCTACACTGCAGCTCACCCATTGGGCTTTTATAAACCACCTCATTAAATCCTTGTCCTCCAAACCTCCAATCTACAGAGGTGAAGAAGCTTGTGTTGCGGACAGACTGCAGAGCCCAAAGTTCTGGGCGCCACATGAAATTAGTAGCCATGCAAGTCACTCAATACATAGATCAACACAGTTCCTACAACTGCAGGAGACTTTCAAATTCAAAGAGAGAAAAGCATAGTTTTACCTTCCTTTTTGTGGTAGAAGGTGTGAGGTATGGCAATTTGTGACAGAGGGAGGTTGTAATGCACCCTAGACTATCAAATCCCTAAGTACCACCAGTGTGGCAGATGCATGAGTCTTTGTCTCACCTCCCACTGCCCAGAACAAATGTGTCTTCTGCACCATCCAGAACAGCTGCTGTCATCTCTCCTCAGGGAGATGAACATTGCAACACTGATGGAGAGGAGGAATGTGTTATCTAGTAGAGTCTCAGGATGATCAGATTCCTAAGTTATTTGTTGTGACAGAGTGTATAAGGTGGTTTAAATGAGAATGGTCCCATAGCCTTATATATTTGAATGCCAGGTCCTCAGTTAGTGGAACTGTTTGGGAAGGATTAGGAGGTGTGGCCTTGTTGGAGGAGGTGTGTCACCAGGGACAGGCTTTGAGGTTTCAAAAGCCCACCCCAGGCTTAGTCTGTCTGTCTCTCTGTGTCTGTCTCTCTCTCACTCCCCCCTCTCTCTCCCTGTGGATCAAGATGTAAATCTCTCAGCTACTTCTCTAGTACCATGCCTGCCTGTATGCCATCATACTCCCCATCATGATGATCATGGACTAATTCTCTAAAGCTGTAAGTTAGCTCCCAGCTAAATGGTTTCTTTTGTAAGAGTTGCCTTGGTTGTGCTGTCTCTTCATGGAAATAGAACAGCAACTAAGACAATGAAGAAGAGTTAATACATCCCAGCATAAGACAGAGTGGCTGTAAGGAACACATGGCTCTATGCATTTGTCAAAAACCCATAGAAGAAGATGACATGAATAATGAATTTTACTGTGCATACATTTTTTTAAAAGTCATCTACAGTTGGGCACAGTGGCGCATGCCTACCGTTCCTGACACTCA
Organism: Cricetomys ansorgei; assembly: GCA_026225945.1. Lineage (NCBI taxonomy): Eukaryota > Metazoa > Chordata > Mammalia > Rodentia > Nesomyidae > Cricetomys > Cricetomys ansorgei. Next base: position 2,279,754 of record JAMJFZ010001791.1, read on the forward strand.
GGAGGCTGAGGCAGAAGGGTCATTTGAGCTCAGGAATTACCATCAGCCAACATAGTGAGAACCCCTTTCCCGAAAAAAACTTAATATTGAAATCAGAAACAGTACTTGGGGACCCAAAATAAAATAGCAAACGTACCTGATTTTCTTATAAATACTAATAGAATCATACTAAAGAGAACTGGAAAATATCAATGTAAGTCATTTTGTAAAGCTGTGTTGCAACTAAAGACAAATATTATATTTAGTTAGTAAATGTATTTTTTGGTAAATTCACAACTCTGATTCTATTTTATGTGTCTACCAGGACACAAGTATGCAAAAAGAAAAAGAGAGCCAGTGTCTCACTGCAAATAAGAAAAGATGATGGCTGGAGCTATCTCTGGACTTTTCTATTCATGCTGGAGGCAGTGTACATTTTAACAGATAAAAATACAGATGATAGCTGGATAACTGCACACATGGGCCATGTTGATAGATGACAGAGATAGACAGACAGATAATAGACAACAGATATACTAGATCTATCTATATATAAGTAATTGGTAATAGACATATGATAGATAATTGATAGATGATAAACAGATTCATAGGTAGGTAATAAATAGTTAATTGACTTATAGACAGATGATAGATGGCAGTTAGATTATATATATATATATATATATATATATATATATATATATATACATATATATATATATATTATAGATAGATAAAAACAAAATCATACACATGTTTTATCTATGCATTTTGACTTTGCCTGCTGTGGAACTGAAAGCATAACATCCCACTGACAATGTGTATGCTTAGAACCTAGTTCTCAAGTTCTACAAATCAATGAGACAGAGCCCCCCTGGGAGAATTGATGTATTCCAAGAACGAATGGGTCAGGGGTGAACTAGATAAGCCTGGAGTATTTGTTATGGTGGAAAACACAGGTGTATTCAAAAAGGATATGTATTTATGCAAACATTTGGGGACAGCCTGGAGTAGCTGTAATGTAACTGAAGCCTGTCCTCTTGCCTCATGTTGGGTGCCACTTGCAACTGATTGCTATTGTAACAGATTCCTAACTTGTAACAGATTTCCACTGTGCCTTTTTAGCATCTAAATCAGGAAAGGAAAGGAAAGGAAAGGAAAGGGAGGGAAGGGAAGGGAAGGGAAGGGAAGGGAAGGGAAGGGAAGGGAAGGGAAGGGAAGGGAAGGGAAGGGAAGGGAAGGGAAGGGAAGGGGGAAGGGAAGGGAAGGGAAGGAAAGGAAAGGAAAGGAAAGGAAAGGAAAGGAAAGGAAAGGAAAGGAAAGGAAAGGAAAGGAAAGGAAAGGAAAAGAAAGAAACCTCCACTGTTCTTGCAGGCAGCTTTGAAAGAGAGAAAGAAAAAGAAATGTTCACTGCCTTTTTTGGCTGTCCTTAGCTTGGAGAACAGGAGCTGCTAGAGAACAGGACTTGCTTGTAATAAATAAACCAACCCACCAACTGCCAACTGCAAAGGGCCCCTGCTCTCCTTTATATCATAAGCAAAATTCCCAGAAGTCCAAGCAGCATGTAACCATAAAGAAAGCGGTACTGGACAAAAAACTTCTTAGCAAACTGTCCTGCTACACTGTAAGGGCCAAAAGTGGGACAATTTATGCATACACTAAAGACAACAGCTAGTCCTCCACTGGCTGCCTCCCATATGTGGGCTACCTGCTCACTTGCTTCACTTTCCTTTGCTATAGAGAAGTTTTCAGTTCTGAGATTCTATTTGTTGGTTGTTGGTCTTATTTTCCATACTACTAGATGAAGCTTCAGTAAGTCCTTACCTGTGCCTGTAAGTTGACATGTACTCCCTAATTTTTCCTAACTTCCATGAGTAGGCATGAGTTGGTACCATGGGTAGATTAGTAAAACAGGAATTTATACAACCTCACACAGACACACACTGTCTAATAGGATAGACACTGATAGCATAGAATAACTCAGTGGGAAATGTCACATAATTTAGCAAGAAGTTCTCATGAGACTGAGTCACTCCCAGGTCAGTGGACAAAGAGGGACTGGAGTACTGAGGAAATGTTCTGTATTCTCAGTAAGAGAGATAATTGCACCACAGGCAAGCCAAGCTCTAAAAATAGCTACCTAGAAAATGAATCATAACTTTCTATAATATAAGAAACCAAGGGGGAAAATGTGAAAGCATTCCTTGTAAGAAAGTAGCCCAAAGAAGCCTCTACTACATAGTCGGTTTCTCAGTCTCATTGCTCAGAACAGGCAGGATGCATCATGTAGGAGCATGTCAATAGGCTGGAACCAGTGGATACATTTAGAACTGAAGATCAATCTTTCAGCTTTCTGCAGGAATGAATGGAGTGACTATGGGCAGGGCAATGTCTCCAGCTTGGTGCCTAGTGTTCTTGTCCATTTCCTAAAGAGCTGTGCAGGCCAGGCTTACTCTTAGTAGCCAAGAGCCTTGGCAGAACACTCTGTGATCCCACCAAAACACTAACGTGGGTGGCTGATGAGGAGCTGTTAACAGGCATTTCCCCAGTCAGAAAGCAGCTTCTCACCACCTCCCAGCTTCTGGAGAGGTCTAAGGCTCTCTGCCCCACTCCATTCCCCAACCCCAACCCCACTATGGGGTAGTGGCAGCCTCTAACACCGCTTAGTCACTTCAAGAAATAAGGTTCTCTGAGGCACCGTGACTCTTCAGGCTGCCTCAGTCTCTTGTGCTTTGAGGAACTCTGGAGAGACAAGAGCAAGAAGAGGAGGTATCCTTGCCACTCCTACATCGGTTGAAGGAATAATTACAAGGGAATTAGACAAGAAGCCTGAACCTTGGCTGGACCAGGATGAACTTGCCAGTGGGGACACTTTTACAAGGATTCAAAATTTAGTGTTCTAGCTTTCACAGCTGGGACGGCTTTACTAGTTGGCTTTATGCATTGACTGAACTTGGATTTAATGGTGACCTACATCCAATGAGGTCAGAATGTCAGAACTTCCGTAGCATCACAAAGAACAGAACTCTAATGCTAAAAGGATGCTAATAAAGAAGTGGGTTTCATTATGTAGAACCCACCCTTTTCCATTTTAACTAACTCCTCAGATGTGGCCAAGTGGCATTCAGTAAGGATCCGTCATTGAATTACTCTGAAACTTCTGCCACCGACTCCTCTGGTAGTGCAGTCAAGAGCAGAGACATGTCACCAACAGAGTCTCCCTGACCTTGTCCAATAAGAATGAAGGACTCCAAAATGACTGAGAGCAAATATCAGCATGAACCATCGAGATAAAAAGAAGAACAGACCTAGGAGTGCATGCCTGCAATCCCAGCACTTGGGAGTTTGAAGCAGGAGAATCATGAGCTTGAGGCCAACTTAGGCTAGACAGAAACTTCCAAACCAGCCCAGCCTACCAACATTCAGCCTCTGCTGAGGCCCAGCAGCAGATCAAACATTTCTCAGAAGGAGAGTAATTACCCATGGGAACAGAGGACTTCACTGTAGAGGCTGGGGCATTGCACCTGTAACAGCCTCAGGCTCCAGACAGTCACTGCAATTGAAGCACCATTCTCTCTGCTGGAATCCACAGCCCAAGAAAGCAGCAGTGCAGCTCACAATGCAGCCTGGATCTGTTGCAGAGCTTTCTTCTTTTCTGGGTTCCATTCAGACTAGCAGCTCTCTCTGGGTTACTCCGTGAATGGCAGTAACACCCAAATGGAGAATGTTTTGCTCCCAAAGCCCAATGAGGCCAACGAGGTGCCATTTCTCTCTTTTATTTAGCTGTGCAAAGGTCCATATGCAGTAGTCCATCTTCTACCTTAGATGTTTGGCATATCTGAAACTACTGGAACCTTTGACTCGCCCCAAAGAATGTTCCTAAATTGGCATCATATTCACTCCCTACTCTTGACACACAAATCCTGCCAAGAAGTAGAGAGTGGTTGGGGCTTCTCCCTCAGCAACTTCAATCAGCACAACGTCATTGACCCAATGGGCCAGGGTGATGTCTTGTAGAAGGAAAAGTCAGTATTACTGAGGACTGAATTATGGCACAGAGTGGGGCTTACTATGCCTCTGAGGTAAGACTGTGAAACTACACTACTGGCCTTGCCATCTGAAAGCAAACAGAGTTCTCTGAATTTCAAACACTACATGAAGTGTGTCTGCTGTGTGAGTCCATATTAGTAAATTAGGCTGATTCAGCTTTATGGTGAGATGGCTCAGCAGGTAATAGTGCTTGCTTCCAAGCCTGATGACCTGAGTTCAACACTCAGAACCCACATGACGGAAGGAGGGAACTGACTCTTGCAAGGTGTCCTCTGACTTACACAGGCATGCTGTGATACACAGGAGCCCCCACCACAGTAAATCCATAAATGCAAATTTTTTAACTAATTATCATGATCAAAATTCTGAAAGTAAAACCCAAAGAACAGTAAGATAATCACTGGATGCCAAGAGAGGAGGACAAAGGAAGATGAGTTGGTAAGGCACAGGATTCATAGCATAGGATAGCTCTGTATGATGCATGTTCATTTATACAGCATTGTTCATTTATGGAAGTACATAAACTTCCAGCAAAATGTGAGTCTTAAGTGCACGAATCACAGAAAGCAATTTTAGGGGGCCAGAGGATCCAGAAAGGAGTGCTGACTGGAAAAGCTGGTTCTATTATGAATGTCCAAAAGCAGCTGGGAGGGAGATGGGTGACAGGAGACGACCTGGTAACTGAGAAGTCGTGGAGTCTACAAGACAGAGCAATAGATACCACACACAAGCTGTGGTCTCCACAACAAAGAAGCCTTCCAAGAAATACCGGCTAGCACCGGTAACACGGTTCCCCACAGCTACTAGAAATGAACAGAAATGTAATAGATGGAAGTTGGTAGGAAGATTTCTCAGTGCTGAGTGGGAACTCAGAGAGAAGCATGAGAGGGAGGCAGCGGAGAGCTCCATGGAATAACTAGAGTGGAGACTTTGGAGCTCAGCATGAAGCCATTTTACTTTAATGTAAACCCAATATTTACCTACAGAGTATCTATTGATATGTATGCTGGCATTCACGGGCTTGTTTCTTTGCTCTGTAGGAGGAGAAGGCCATCCCATTATCAACAAGGGTACCTTGTCGATACCTTGCCGATAACTTGTTGATCAGATTCAAGCCTTAGGGTATGATGCCATGCTATGAAGGGACCAGGGATCAGAGAGCAAAGGCTGACTCTAGTGATGGGAATGAAATATACAAAAAGAACCTGGCACATTTTTTTAGTGCCAGAAATAACAAAAGCTCAAAAGTAAGCGAAACTCCACATTTACAGGGCCACGTTAAAAAAAAAAAAAAAAGAAAGAAATTAAAAAGTGTGGGGGCCAAGTTCAAGAGCTCCAACTGGACAGAACTGGGACAATTCAAGTAACAAAATGAAAGGTATTAGATCATAACCCAAAGCATTAAACAAACAGCCATGATTCAAACTCGTATAAATGGAATTAGTCAAAAGGTAGGGGGAAGAGAGACATATTTTCCATGCAGAAAAATTCTAAATAATTAAATGTGGATGTTTCAGCCCAGAGGAGGTGGGATGTTCCTCTTTGTTGCTTAAGTGTGGGCTGCATAGCAGATAAAGAAAGTCTTTGCAGTGGAGAGATTTGATCTATGGCTCAGCCAGGTGACCGGGCTCAACAGCTCCAGTGGACAGATTGTTGGCTTGTGCATCTCATCCCATGCTGGGGAAATGCTGAGACTTCCAGTTCTCAGGAATGGCAGGCTCGCCAGAATGAAACTATCTGATCCCATTAGTGTTGTATCTGTAAAATAGCAGAAGAGTGTGCTCAAAGCTTTATGGTTTCCCAGGTAACAACCTCAGCCCTTCTTATTCCTCAGATCAGTCCATGGAAAGTCATCTGGGAGCCGTGAGGAAGGGGCCTGTGCTTTTCTGATACTGACAAGGTAGACCAGCCTGCTCACCTTAAGGAAGGGGCTAGACAAAGGACAGATGGGACAGGGGCACACACAACATGGCAACCTGAGAGGGTCTGGAGCAGGTAGCATAGGACTCCAGTACCCCCCCTCTCTTTCACACACACACACACACACACACACACACACACACACACACACACACACCAACTCTCTGTGTCACCTGGACACTTGAATGTCAAGGAGAAGGCACAGGGGGCAAAATGTTAGAGAACAGGGCAGGAGACTGGATCTGCAGCGAAGATACGACTTTCCTCTGTTCTTAGGAAAGGGAAAAGCCCGAATCCCCTGTGGGATACCTTAAAGAAGCTCTCTTCCCTCTTCTTACTCTCCCCCTCTCACTCTTTAAGCCAAGAATCAGGCACATATCCTGTAAACGACTCAAGAATTCTGTGTCAATGGAGGCAAGGAAAGCTATCCTCAGTTTAGAGAAAAACCATCAAAGATGGGCACAAGCTCTCCAGCTTCATGGGGTGTAATGTACATCATACTGGTGAATTGTCACGTGCTGTTTAAGCTTACTGAGAAGTGACTCTGGGAGCAGGATTGACCCCACACCACCACACAGTGCTCCTTATCTGGAGATGGGCTACCCACCCCCGGCTTTGTAATGGGTCAAGATAAAAAAAAAAAAACAATAAAAATCTATGGGTACTTAAAAACATCCATGTCGGACTGTCCCCAAGCTAAGGTGTGGTTGGAGGTGTGCCTAGAACCCCATAACTCTCATCTGAGAGCTGAGGGAGTTTGGACCCTCCCCTTCACAGCTCTGACAGGCCATAAGCTATGCCGTTTGCTCTAGCAGCAATGCACCGCCCCTTCAGAGGTATGCGGCCTGGCAAAATTGTTTTATCTGGAGTTGTAGCACTTCTCCCTATATAACCATATAAGGTCTCTCCCTCTGATCCCCCGAAAAATACCTAGGTTCAGGCTGCAACCTGCAATATGTAAATGAGACTGGCATACCTGCGCTGTCCTAACCAATGAGCTTCCATGACATCCCTGGATAACATGGACCCTTCCTCTGGCTATCTATGTAACCAGCCACTCCAACAAAGTTGAGTTAAGCCTTCTGCTGCAGACTCCAGAGAATTCTGTACATTCTTACAGGCTCGCCTTTCTTGTTCTCCAGTCTGAGACTATATGGATCCACTGTTGACCCAAGCTGCAGTGTGGCTTCTATCCATGATCCCGCAGCAAACCAGGAAGTCTGCTGCAGGAATTTTTTCTTCTACGCTTCCAGTCCTTGTGCCTAGTGAGATGCTCAGGGGTAGGCACTCGCCACCAAGCCTAACTCCTTGAGTATGACCCCCCCGGGATCCCAGTGGTGGAAGTAGAGAACCAAATCCCACAGATTGTCCTCAAGCACACCACGACACACAGTAAATAAATGCTTTTTAAAGATGGAAACAATTGAGTCCTGAAAAGCAGCTAAAATGTAAACTGTTTTCAGAGAATGTTACTGTAGCTTACCCCGTGGTATAAACGTGCCACAGAATGGGAAGCGTAATCACCCAAAGAAGAACAGCTCAATGGGGAGTTCCAGGTGACTGCCTCGACGTCCTCACTTGATTTCTTCTGATGTTTCCAGGGCCCGGATTTGATGATGTCACCTTTGTCTGCTCTCTCAGTTGGGCTATACCAATCGCTGCGGGTTGTGAGCGCCAATTTGATGACGGCTTGCTCTCCATCCATCATTATTGTTTATTCTTTTGCTTTTGCTTATTGCATGCTTAATAAAGTCACTCAGTCAAAACCAAAAGTACAGCTGGTAACCACAGATCAGCCTTTGGGCCTCACGTAATGTGGACCGCTCATCTTCTCTCTCGGATTTGCAGGGAAATACATGTGGAGAGTGAGGGAGAGTGGATGCCAGACAGACAAACAGCTCTTCTAAGCAAGGTGACCAGAGAAAACAGGCTACCCTCAAAGGCAACTCCACCATGGCCCCCTGTACAGAGTTTTGCTTAATAGGTATTTGTTTAATAATAATGGAAAATAGAGTTGTAGCAAATTATTCTATCCTGAGGTCTCATTTTGCATATCCAGGGCTCGTTTTTATGTTTTGGTAGACTGGCTCTCCAAGATGATCACTTTCATGGACTGAAAATCTTACAGTGGATCCAAGAAAACACTATCTCCCAGCAAGGTGACTGAAGGCCCTGGAGTTGGCACAGGATACACCATACCAAATTCTCAGCACAAAGGGGAAGTAATTGCCCCAGAGGGACAAAGGGCTGCCTCTGGATAGAGTAGAGACAGCTGCTGTCTCTACTGTCCATGGGAAGACAGCAGATTTCCAAGGGTCCCAGTATGGGAAGGGAAGAAGGGAAGGTAGAGTCAGAGAAGGGTTGAAGTGGCTGTCTCTAATTGGCTGGGAGGAGAACAGAAGAGAGGAGATGGCAGGCTTTTGGGGAGAAGGGCAGCAGAGGGGCTATGGTAGGATTCCTGGGAGACAGACCTTTGTTAGAGGCTGGAACTTACTTCTGGCTGCCTTTCATGACCCATCACTGTCTCGGGTTATATGGGTAATGCAGTCAGGACCAACAATAACTCCTCTCCTGATCCTAACAACCTGTCTGCCTTGGCCCCATCTCCAGCTTGCCCCCACCGCATGAGGGGTCAGACCTGTCCACATACCCTATCTATCTATCTATCTATCTATCTATCTATCTATCTATCTATCTCTCCCTCTTTCTCTCTCCCTGCTTCTATTCTTATTCATTCCTAAAGCCTGTCCAAGTCCACACCCTTGGGTCTGTGCCCCGTCTCTGAGCCCTCTTGGACCTCTCCAATCCTGCCAACTGAACTGAACCCTGGGTGGGGAAGTGACTGTTTCAGAGTCGCCTTCCAAGTAGGTGCTCAAAAATTGTGGTTGGGTTGTTTCATTTGTGAAGTATTTCCTCCAAGGAAAAAGTGATCCTGGCAGTAACGAGAAGTCACACAAGAGTCTATCGAAGGGTGGAGCTATACGTGACAGACTGGTTTTTAAAATGAAGGGAAAATGAAGGGATCCTCAAATACTAGCAAAAGCTGCTACCACTCAGAGTGGTGATTTTCAGATTTCGTGTGGAGCCAGGTGTGAATGCCAGCATTTTCAGCAATGGAAATGTCATCTTAGGGACTGTGAAGGCAAGTCTGAACTGAGTATAGGTGTTGCTGTCTACAGAAGGCAGGCAGCTCAATACATCAGGAGAGCAAGTCTGTTGGGCAATGCAACAGACATACACCTGAGTAAGTCTGGGTCCTCTGTATGCAGGCAGCTGGCCTGCTCCATGGGGATAGCTAGGGTCTGCATGCCTCAGCCCTCCTTGCTGAGGATAAACCTGTACCTCGTCAGTCAACACAGAACAAGTCTCCTCTGGGCTCCCCATGTCCCCAAGGACTCTATCCTAGTTCCTGTCCTATTTGAGACAAGCTTGGGTTTTGAGAGACCCTGTCTTAGTAATAATGATAATAATTTTTAAAAGGTATCAAGATTAATAATAATGAGCAGAGTAAAACTTAAGCAGATGAATTACAGATACTACTACTACTAATAATAATAATAATAAATAATAATAATAATAATAATAACTCTTATTTTTCTCTAAATTACAAATGGAGATGATAAAACATTTCAAGAACAACACTTCACATCATACTCTTCTACACCACAGGGAACAGGATAAAAGAGGGTGTGGTGGATTGAATGACAATTGCACCCCAAAGGCTCATAGGGAGTGGCATTTCTGGAGGTATGGCCTTGTTGGAGGAAGTGTTGCAGAGGTGAGCTTTGAGGTTTCAGAAGCTCAAGCCAGGCCCAGTGTCACTCTTTCTCCCTGCTGTCTGTGGATCCAGATGTAGAACTCTCAGCTACCTCTCCAGCACCATATCTGCCTGGGTGCTGCCGTGCTTCCCACTTGGGCAATAATCAACTAAGCCCCTCAACCTGTAAGCTATACCCGATTAAATGTTTTCTTTTATAAGAGTTACCGTGGCCACGGTGTCTCTTCACAGCGATAGTAACCCTGACTAAAACAACGCAAATTGAATAGAAAACAAAGAATAAAATCAACAAGGCTATAGCCACCTGAGTGTTTATCATGAAGTTAATGGGCTGAACCTTTGAACTGGTAGCCAGCCCAATTAAATGTTTTCCTTTATAAAAGTTTCCATGGTCATGGGCTCTTCACGGCAATAGAAACTCTAAGACAAGGGGTCAGAAACAGAGTAAGAGCCAGAGTTTAGGGGCTACTAAAATGAAACAGTGTCTTCTAGATATGGCAGTTTTGGTTGCCTGCACAAGGCCTGCACAAGATCAGGCCAGTCAACACTCTGACATGGAGGAGGAAGGGTAAGGCTCCCTCCCATGACTGAGCAACAACTGGGAATTAGTGACTGCTAAGGGAGTGAGAACCAGTTTTCTTTAAATGTGGTCCCTGGTAGAATGACCATGATTCAGTGGGTGGCCCCATACCCAGAAGTAGGTGGGCAGCACAAATAGGACTCAATAAGTTATTTTTAAAAAGAGAGAGAATGTGAAGTGTGGTGGGGGGCAGTGTGGGGTAGACCTAGGAGAAGTTAAGGGAGGCATAAAGGGGTGAGTATGATCAAAATACATTGTATATATGCATGAAATTCTCAATAACTAATAAAAATATTCAATAAAAACCCATATGAGAATAGAAGGCACTAGAACTCCCTAGGGTGCTCCTTCTAGGAAACCTAAGCTTCGGCATAGGTCCACTGGGCATGCAGAGATGAACCAGGCCTGAAGCTGCAGCGCTGGACGCTCACCTGAAACAGACCTCACGCAGCGGAGGCTCATGGGAGCACACACTGTCTGCAGCAGCCATTCCGCTGTGAGCCCGCACTAGCCATCAAGGTCAAGTGCTCTGCCTCTCAGAGCAGAACGTACAAGAAACAATTTATCTGTTCTATTTAGTCTGCTGTTTTAACGAACCTCTTGCTTTTGCTTTTTGTTTGTTTCCAAGGTATCCGCCGTTACAGTAACGACTATTTATAAACTCATCGAGCCAGGCCTGACGTGGCCGCCGATGAATAATGTATACACGTTGTGTGTTTGCGCGGGAGTTGCTAAGTTATTTTTCACAGAAAGTTCCCTAAGAATCCCTGAGGCCAGAAAAGAGCTGTGGGTTCAAAGGCCCAAAGAACAGATGGGGCACATCCAAAACCTTCTTCCAAAGAGATTTTAAGCTAACTGCATACTTGGGTCCATTCTGTGTGTGGAAAGTGACTCATATATTAAATTATCCCCGAGTCCTAAAAGCTGTCAGAGCTCCTCCCTACTCCCTCCCCTCCCAACAACTTCAGACAGGGGGAGAGCAATGGCTCTGGTTCTTACAGGATGGTGGTGAGTCAGGCTGGTACTCAGCTGTGCGGTCCTTTTTAGTCAACTGTGCTGGCTTTTCCTTCCACATCCAAGTCTTTTTACTGCACCACGAGCACCAGGAGGTATGAGAATAAAGACTTACAAATTCAATCTCAACCTAAAAATCAAGCAGCTGATTTGTGCTTCCAAATGTTCAAATGCAAAGCAAGTCCTTATGTACTAAATCTAAGAGCAAGCTGGATGCATGCCCAAAATAGAGGTTTTTTTTTTTTTCACAGAGGTTTCCAACTCGTTGAAAAGCCCTGACTCCTCCTTCTAAGGTGCAGGGTAAACATGGTGGCTTCTCAGGAAAGAAGTCCACACAGAGCGGGAGATGGTCCCAGGGGTAAAGTGTTTACTGCACAGCCTTGGGGACATGAGTTTAGCTCCTCAGAGCCCACATCGTAAAGCCAGGAGAGTAGCACGTGTCTGTAACCCCATTGCTGAGGGATGGACACAGGCAGATCTCCAGAGGCTTTCTGATCAATCATTCTAGCCAAGATGGCAAGCACGAGACTCATTGCATGACCCTGCCTCAAAACCTATAGTTAGAAGTTGTAAAGAAATACTGACACCAATCTCCGGCTTCTGCATGCACCATACCAGCAAGCATGCATGTGTACATGTGTGTGTGTGTGTGTGTGTGTGTGTGTGTGTGTGTGTGCATGCACATACATAATGACAAAGTGGTAGAGAAGGTTTCAACATCTCCCCATCCTGAGTTTTAGTCCAGGAGCCAGTTCTAAGTGTTTAGGCTTTGAAAAACCTTTAAAGTTGAACATATCACTCACAGAACTTGGTATCTTTGCTTTGTGCCTTGTGTCCCCAGAATAGAGGAATTCTATGGGTAGTACCATGCCTCCTTTTCTTGCTGCCTGAATCTGGATAGTATTCTGCCTACAGTGAATGTTCAATATACTGCAGTTAAACTGGTAACTGAATCCAGGAGTTGCTACATCCCACAAAACAGGGATTGGAGACATCTGCTCAGCCTCATATGTATCTCTTCTACTCATGCTGTCTCCTTTGATCCTGAAGACAGTATTAAAAGGTATCTTCATCTCTATTTTACAAACCATAAAGCTGAGATTTGAAGAACTGAGGGATTGCCCTGTGGGGTACAGTCAGCAAGCTCTGACATGGAGCCAGCAACCAAATGAGATGACTTTGTGGAAATGGACCAGGCCAACCTCACGGGATTAGACAGAGTTCTCTTTAAAAAAAAAACAAAAAAAACTGGGAGATCCAGAGATGGGGGGGAGGGCAGACATTACAAAATAGAATTCACCAGACTGATTATTTAGGCAATATGGGCAAGGCAGTCCTAGTTCATCTAGGATCTAGGACAGCCACCTGCACCTAGACAGGCTGAGAAGACAGTCCATGAGTTTGAATGTTATGACAGTCTCAATCTGAGATGGAAGGTCTAGAAGATTTCTACAGACTTTCTGAGCTTCAGGAGTCTGCTCTTAGTGGACAGTAGCTGTGAAGGCAGCAGCAGGAGCAGGAGCAGGAAGAAGAGATGTAGTCATCAACAAGAAGCCTGGGCAGGCAGGCAGGCAGGCAGGCAAGTGGGCACACAGGCAGGCAGTCAAACAGAACTGCTGTTCCCTTACACCTATGCCACCTGCAGGAAGGTGCTGCCCACTTTGGAAGAGAATCTTCTCCCCAAATCTAGTCCTTCAAGGAAATGCCCAGAAGCTTGTCTCTTAGTCAGTGTTAGCCCCCATCAAAGTTGACAAGAGTAAACACACAATACACACACACACAATACACACACACACACACACACACACACACACACACACACACAGTTTCCAAGTGCCACTAGCTTTCTTTGTATCTGGATTGCTGTTTTGTGGAAGAGAACTTTGTTTCTTCTTGGGGAAACAGATAAACAGACTTTGAATTTCTAGGACTGAATTGGCCTTGCATCCTTCAACACTTAGAGAGGGAAGGGCTCCAAATGATGTGAGGCCAAAAGACCCTCCCAGAAATCAAAGTCAGCCTGTCCCGGCTGTCCTGAGGCAGGAATACCCTGGGCTGGTTCTGACACTTGGGTGGGGTTGGCCTGATAGAGGATCTGAAACGATTTTCCAACACTACATCCTGCACAGCTGCAGGGGATTCGCTTACCATAATTCCATTAAGCAATTAAAAGGCCATTTTCCTTTGAAGTCCTGATGGATTTTTTTTCTTTTCAGATTACAGTTTGAGGTCATAAAATGAAACACAAGGAATCTACAGGCACACATGCATTCTATCTGGAAGCCTTCCACTCTCCCGAGGCCCATCTTGAGCAGTCCTGAACCCAGTTGGTTTACAGCGTGGTCAAGCTCAGGCTGGAAACACTGCCTTACCCCAGAGGACAGTGATTTTATCTGTGGGGCTGATTACTGATGAGGAAAAGAAAGCACCCTGACTATGCAGAACGAGAAACATATGGCAAGTGAAGGTATAAAGCAGACATAAACAACCTATCCAGGTACATTAATGCAAGCAGTGATTCTTGATAACCTCTAAAATGTGTTTTTCTCAACCTAAGATTATGGACCTGTACCAGTTACTATACAACCAAGAGGCAGAAGTTGGGTGTAAAACTTATACAGTAATCTGAAGGGTTAGCATAGCAAGTTGGTAACAGCAGGTGTAAGGAACAGCTACTCTCCCTGAGTTGATACAATGCTCAGGAAGACCCTGCCCCCACACCATAGTCGAGAACATTCTGGACTGCTGGAGAAGACACAGCTGTATCTCACTGGAGGGGACAGAATGTGCAGCAGCACTAATGCAGCTCGCTGTATCTCAGACTCTAAAATTTGCTGAATCCTGTTCTTTGGAACTCCAGGAAGAGCTGTTCATGAAAAGGCATATTGCTAAAGGGACTGGCACAAAGCCATCTGCCAGAAAACATGGTGGGGTACACATGGCTGCCATGCATCACCTGAGCCTAACACCTGGCACAGCTCTCTATTCTGCAGAAACCTCAGGGAGAAAGCACCAATGTGGTATAAGGCCAGGTACCAAGGAAGTGTCAAGCTTCAGGAGCTTGGCAGGATGCCCTGCAACAAAGAAGGGAACACCTCTTCCATCAGGACTTTCTAGAGACTTCTACTAACAAGTATTGGGACAATAGAGAAGGAGAAACCACTGAAAGAGCTCTTTATTTCCCAAGGTCGGGTAATAAGGGAAAGCTGGAGCTGGGAAGCAGCAAGTCGGTAACTGACTCATGTCCCTCGGCTTCCGTACGTGTCTTTTTATGCATCTCCAAACCTCCCTAGAAAACAACAACTCCGTTATTTTTACCTAACAACAAAAGAGATGTAGCAGCTTGGCATACATGAATTGTCACCTTCTCTCAAAAATGAGAAGACACTTAGTCCCAACATAGACATATTGATCTGTGATCACATTGACCCAACTTAGACATCCTGGTCATTGCTGTATTAACCCACTCTCCAATACCTTAGCGCAATTCCTTGATGTTGTTTCCATTAATCATAAAACTACCTTCCAATAACTCGTGCATAAAATAACAAATAGAAAAAAAATAGTACATATCATCATAGGTAAATAGAACATAAACAAAACTTTCCCAACCTCCTTCAGAAACTTTGTGGGAGACCTTGTTACTCTCTTTGGAACCCTTACGTCTTTCCTGTTCATATTTCCTTCCCTTGGCAGGACGGCTGCTGCTCTGGTTCTTTACCTGGTTGAGGACCTTCAGCCTTCACTCCCAGAGAGTTTAAGTTCCCAGTCATCTGCTTTGTCTTTGTCTTCTGCCTTTTCTTAGTCTTCGTCACTCTTCTCTACTCAACTTTGTTACTTTTTTGTAGAAGTTTATTTTTAGTTGTGTTTAAAATATTGTTTGGTGCACTGTTGGGTGAGGGGTTGCTTAGGTCTTGGCGTGTTGTATGGTCTGCAGGTGTTGGAGCTCTGTTGGTGGGGGGGAGGGTGTTTGATTGCTTATGATCTGCACCTGAGGAGTTCTGAATCGATAAAAATACAAGCTTAGCATTATATTCACTATTTTGTCACCGAAGCCCCACCTGACAGGTAGTTGTTAACCTCCACGTACCGTAAACTAAAAGACTCTGAGTCTAAATTAGTATCTCTATATAATTTACGTAATAATTCATTTAAAAAATGAATGGAAAAATGAAAAAGTTCAAACTTAACATATACATAACAACTCCAGACTTGTGGAATATTTTATGATCCAGTTGGGCACTCCTGACAGATATTTCTCAGACATGCCTCAGTAGGAATGATTGTACTTACTTATTTGATAGTTTTGCTTTGTTTTCTGAGAAGGTTCTTGTGCAGCCAGGTTGATTTCAAACTTCCTATATAACTAAGCATGAGTTAAAACTCCTGGTCTTACTGCCCCTGAATCCTGGAATTACAGGTGTGTGCACTACACCCATCAAGAGTGATTTTCATTTGATCATATCGGCAAAGATTTTGGTGGAAGAAACTTGTGCCAGGATTTTCTGGCCATAACAGAGCCTGAAGGCATCTTATTTTCATGTCTGAAACTTGTGCAGATAGTCATGATTCTCATTCTACTTTCTCTGGGGGGTACAAGATGAAAAAGTTGGAAAAGAGGAGCAGGGAAGCAAACTGCACAGAACATGCTGCTAAGAATCCCCATCTCTGTAGGAGTGGGTCACTGCATGGCCATGGTAAACAGCAAATCTCAAGGCCCTTCTCAGGCCTCTAAGAGACCAAACCTCATTTCAAACTCATGGTAGATTGGTTGGTTTCTTGGTCTTCTGCTTAGTTGGAGGTTAGTGGACTGACTGGCTAGATGGTCAACTGTTTGTTTAGCAGGCTAACTGGATGGATAAATGGATAAATGGATGGACAGATGGGCAGATGAATGAATGGACAGATGGTTGATGGATGGTTGGATGGATTAGGGACTGAATGAATGGTTGGTTGGTTGGTTGTGTCTGAATGGATGGCTGATAGACTGGATGGTTTATTGAGTGGTTTGTTTGTTAGTTGGCTAATAGGCGGGCTGACTAGCTGGATGCTTGATTGGGTGGCTGGCTAGCTAATTGCTTGACTGATTGATTCACTGGTTGGTTGATTGGTTCATTGGCTAGTTGGCTGATTGGATGGATGATGGATGGATGGATGGATGGATGGATGGATGGATAGTGGATGGATAGATAGTGGATGGATGGGTGGGTGGATGGATGGGTGGGTGGATAGTGGATGGATGGATGGATGGATAGTGGATGGATGGGTGGGTGGATGGATGGGTGGGTGGATAGTGGATGGATGGGTGGATAGTGGATGGATGGGTGGGTGGATGGATGGATGGATGGATAGTGGATAGATGGGTGGGTGGTTGGATGAATGGCTGACTCACTAATTGATTAGTTGGGTATTTAGCTAGCCAGTTGGTTGGTTAGTTGGTGGTTGGTTGGTTGACTGACTGGCTGGCTGGCTGACTGGCTGGCTGATTCACTAGTTGATTTGTTGGTTAATTGGCTGGTTGGTTGGCTGGCTGACTGATTATCTGCCTGACTGGTTGTCTGGTTGGACAGCTAGTTATTCTACCTAGTAACCCTGTCATTGAAATCATAGTTCATGGGGCTGGAGAGACGGCTCAGTGGTTAAGACTACGGCTTGATCTTCCAGAGAACCCAGGTTCAATTCCTAGCACCCACATAACAGCTCATAACTGTCTGTAACTCCAGTTCCAGGGGATCAACACTCTCACACAGACATGAATGAAGACAAGACACCAGTGCACATAAAACAAACTAGATAAATAAGAATCCAAAGCTCACATTGTCAGCGAGGAGATGAAGTGCATGGGAAATGCACAGCGAGCTTACAGACCACCTTATGAGAGAACTTACAGCATTGGGTACAGTGTATTGACAACATAGCAAAAGAGAAGCAGTCCACAGCTTGTTTGAAGACGGTAGCTTAAGAGACCCCTGGTTGCAACTGTTGCTGGATATGGAAAGCTCATGCGTTTGCCAAAACTCACTGTCTGATGAGAACTTGCTCTTAGGATCCACCTCAGTCTGTCATACAGCAACAAGCTTCACCCTTTGCACTGAAAGGGTGACCCAATGAATACCTCTTCCCCCCCACCATTGGAAGGAGACTCAGGGAATAATGATCCTCTTGCTCTCCCCTGGGTAAATGTGCCCATGCACTGAGATTAGAAGAGAAAGAACAGCGTCAGAGGATGGCCTGCAGGAGCCACAATCAGAGCATGACTACCAGCCTGCATGGGATCCCTCTTGCCCTTAATTGGCAAGTGATCCTGTAGTGGTGGGAAGTGCTGAGAAACTTAAGCCTCGAGGCCTCAATAGCTACTTGCACATTGTCTTCTTACTACTAATTCTGACGGACCAACGTCTTGTAAAGGATATTATTGTGAAATAAAGAATTGGCACACACTCTTCCAAAGCCCTCCCCTGCCCTGTGCCTCTTCTGTGACTAATTGATTGTGGGTTCCTAATAGGAAAAAATGGAAAAGACTGAAAATGCATTAATGAAATATGCAGCCACGTAAGAAATTTTAAATAAAGACATTTTAAATAAAACTTACCAGTGTAACTTACACACTAGTGCCCGGATCTTGATCTCCAATATTGTTCTCTAATACAGGAAAGGAAACCAAGGCTGACTCAGGACCTGGACATGAAATATACAAGATGACAGGCTGGATAGATGGCTCAATGGTTAGGAGTCATATTGCTCTTACAGAGGCCCCGAGTTCAGTTTCCAGCATCCACATTGAGCAGCTCACAACCACCTGTAATTCCAGCTCCGGGTATTCCAATACCCTCTTCTAGATTCTGAATCTTGTTACACTCAGATGTGCATAAACTCACACAAACACATGTATATACAAATTAAAAATTAAAAAATAAGTCATTTTTTTAAGAGGAAGAAATATACAAGACAAGCCTTGGGCGCTTTATAGTGCCAGAAAGTAAGGAAGTACTCAAGCACTTTTAAAGGAAAAATAAACAATGGGGTTAGGTCAAAGGGAAATGGGAACCAACTGCAGACATCCCTTTTGCCAAGGAGAAAGATTTGAACGATAAGATAAAGCAGAATGGGATTGTTACCAAAACTTTAGTCCATTATGATATCAAAATAAACAGGAGAAATCAACTGTCCACACAGAAGATTTCCACATAATTCAAGTACTTCACCTTCAAAGAGGAAAGGGTAATTCCATGCTCTGGGTTTGGAGCTTAAACGACCTCCTAGAAGCATCACATGGCAAGGAAGGAAAGGAGGAGCTGCAGTAGAGACGCCTGACTGGCAGCACACATCCTGGTGACCAAGGGCAACGCTAACAGGAATTTGTTAGTATGTGTGGCTTGGCCTTCCTCCCTAAGGCATAGCCCCATTCTAAACAAAACAAAAACATCAGACACCCTAGCCATGGGACATTCTGCAAAAACCCTGCCTACTACACTTTGGAACTGATATGGCCATTAAACAGAAACGGACGAGGAGCATCTGAGAAACCATCCTACAGGTAAGAGAGAAGCCCAAGGAGAAATGATGATGCAGTGGGGTCCTGGAGATGGAGGAGACTGAGACAGAATGAACACGAATGGATTCCTGTTCATATCTACGCTCATTAACCACAGGAAGCACACCATTTGATGTTAGAGACTGACATTTGGGGAATCTACAGGATGCCAGGGAGATCCCTGGACTTTTCCGTAACTGATCTGAAAACTTAAAACTATCCTAAAACCAAAGCATGTCTTTCTAAAGGTCTAACTCAAACAGCCTGCTTCCTCTCGCCAAGGCTCACGAACACTCCCGATTCTTGTTTGTTTTCCAAGTCATTTTACCTGTCAGGGAATCAGTTATTTCCCTCAGAGATTCTCTGCCCCAATCAGAACAAAGCTCGGGGTCAACCAATCACTACAAGGCAGCTAAGCCTGCTTAAACACAGGTGGATAGAGTCCATGGACCCTAAAAATCTGCTTTTCCCTGAGATCATGTGAATTGTTGCTCACAAACTAGTTTGTCAGGAGACTCTTCCCATCTATCTCCTCCCCAGACCACAGAAGAGGTCATTGCTAGAGTCTCAGATACAACTGTCCATGCTGGTCCCTCATGCTAGTTTCTAAAACCCAACACAGCATGAACCAATGGGCTTCCGGGGGCCTCTGGTGCAGCTCTATCTGAAGGAATCAGCCTCCACCCAGAGCCTTAGACTAGGGTCACAAACTCAGCTGAACCCAAGGACCAGACAAGGACATAAGTAAAGGGGCTTAGAAAGGTCATCTCCAGAGAACAGATTTCAAAACTTTAATTTTTCTGAACCATGATACATCTGATAACAAGCATTATTTTTAATTCAAAATTAGAAAAACACAAATGGAAAAAGATAAGTATTATTTTATCAGCTATTTATCAGAAATGCAATAACCTTTAAAGTCTATCTTCATTTGCTTTCTCTTGCTATGATAAAGAAGCCATGACCAGAAGCAACTCAGGGAAGAAAGGTTCTATTTCAGCTTACAGTCTATAATCTATCATGGAGAGAAGGCAGGGCAGGACTCAATGCAGGAACTTAGAGGCAGGAACTGAAACAGAGACCATGGAGGGGTGCTGTTTACTGACTTGCCCTGTCTGCTTTCTTATACCACACGAGATCACCTGAATTACAGGGGTGGAACCACCTACAATGACCTAGGGCCTCCCACGTCGATCATTATTAAAGGCAATCAGACTTGTCTACAGGACAATCTGATGATAGGCATTTTCTCAATTGAGCTTCCCTCTTTCTAGGTGACACTACCTTACATCATGTTGATAAAAAGACAAAAAAAAAGTACATAGTTAAAAGCATGACTTTCTACTATTAAAATTCTAGCAAAGATCAATTGCTACTCACAAATGTCAATTCCGTTCTACAAGGACTCAACCTCCCCCTAGTGGCTTCTTGCCCGTATGTTGGCAAACCTCCTGCACACAAAGTGACCCTTCATGACTCTCAAGGGGATACGTGAGTGTTCCACGCTGAGTGGGATGGTGGCTCAAATCACCTCAAAGTTTGCGTTCCTGATCCTGTACACAGGGGGAAAGCAAACAGCCCGGCATTTAATGAAGTCTAATGTCAGAGCGTCTTTTGGCTTTCACCCCATCCCACACTCCAACAATTCCAGAGTTGTCATTCAGGTAAAGCAAAGGAGGATGGGCCAGATCATAAGGTATGAACCGAGTCACAAAATCATATAGCAGGGTGTCCCTTTAGCAGAGAAAAAAAAACCAAGCATAAGTTTCAATTTGCTGGATTTACTGAAACTGAAATGCTGAGTTGATTCCAAATTCACTACAAAGGATAGGATTGTTTCCTTGTGAGATGTTACATTATGGACTTGAAACAGCTTCTTGGTGTCATATCAGAACTAGTATCTGGCCTTGCCACAGCATATATAACTGTGACTTTACACAGCCAGCTGCGTGGTCACAATGCAGAGAAACCAAAGGCTGAGCAGGACTGTGTCAGATTCACTCATTTCACACCTGTGTCTCTGTTACAGAACAGAGTATATTCTGGGAATGCTGCTGGGTATAACCCAAGCCCCTTGTGATAGCAAGCATTGTTACTTGGTTACTTGGTCTGAGCATCGTGGGCTGTGTAGATTCAGCCCTGAGGATAACGGACACAACTATTAGTGATGCCCAGCTGTGACTGCGAGTGTACATTTCGACCCATCTACATTAAACTTTACAATTTTTCTCAGCTTTTAGAAACGAGGTGACTTCTTAAACACCTGGGATATCTTACACAACAGATTCAAAAGTTCCCAAAGATCCTCACTAACACCTGGAAAGTACAGATCATAGAGAACGTTATCGATAGCCGGACAGAAAGGACCTGAGTCAGCACAGAACACACCCAGATTCTTAGCACAAAGGGGCCGCCTTGGCCCCAGAGACACAGAGGGCAGGGAACAAGGGACAAAGATGGAGGCCAGGGGTAAGGGATAAGGGAGGAAAAGGAGCACGGAACGGGGAGGGATACTTGCCACAGAGGGGCAAATATCCAGTGTTTCTGGATAGAGTAGAGACAGAAGTAGCCCTTGGGAAAATGGAAGATTATAAAGGATCCTAGGTGGGAAGGGAAGAAAGGGAGGTACAGTTGGAGAAGCATTAGGTGGCTGACTCTGATTGGCTGGGAGGAGAACAAAGGAGAGAAAATGTGGCCTCACAATCTGCTTCTTGAGTGTGGATACAGTGTGACCAGCCAGCTCCTGCTCCTGCAACCGTACCTTGCCTGCCTGCTGTCATATCGTTCCTCTCTGATGGACTGTGTCTCTCTGGAACTATGAGCCAAAATGAAGCCTTCCTTCCTTAAGTCACTGCCAGGATATTTTATCACAGCAACAGAAAAGTAACTAAGACAGGCCCATTGGAATTTCCTGTTTTCACAGTGTGCTAAATTTTTCACCAGGTTTTCCATTGCTCATAAATGTTACTACTATTGTTCTACTTGGAGGTTGTCTGTATACAAACAGGTTTGTTTTTTTATTTTTGAGAAATAAACACTGAGTTATTTCACTTTCATGCATCAGTTGGTTTGGTTTTTATACATCTGCTAATTTTTCTTCTTGGAAACCATAGTATTTTTTTTTAAGTGTGCCTTTATAGGACATTAAGGAGAACTTGAGCAATGTCTAATTCCTCTAATTCCCCTCTTTACTACAGAAAAAAAAAAAAAAACCAGTGTGAATGATACCAGAGATTGGCAGGGTACCCAATGTTGGGTTATAGGGAAGGGTGGTAAGGATTGGAGGAGCAAGAACTCCCTGTGTGCCTGAGCTTGAGCATGGCTGGGCGGCTACAGAACTCGGTCAGTTTAAAGAGAAAGCGCCAGGGCTGGGAGCATACAGAGCTCAGTGGGAGAGCGTGTACCTAACACCCCCTGGGACCCTGGGTATGATTCCCAGTGTGACAACGACAACAAAATAAAACAAAAGAAACTGCAGAAGCAGAGTTTTAAACCTTCTAATTAATTTCTCTATGAAGCAAAAGCACCATTCCCCACTCCTCCCATTCACAGAACAAATAAAGCTGTGTGGTCATTGTGGTCAACAGACATGAGCTTGAGAACCTTACCTAGAAGGATAATTCTAGAACCTCACCTTTACTGAGTAGGAATGGGGGTGGGGCGGGGTGGGCGTCCCAGCAGACAAAGTGAGTCGCCAGTGCCCCCCAACAGCCCCCCATTAACTCATCACTGATTCATGGAGGAACGAGATACCAGCTCCCACAGCCTCCACATACTGCTGAGCTTACCCACCCCATCTATGTGTCCTCTTGGGTCCAGCATCCTGGGTCTTTGAAGCCAAAGAGAGCCATGACACCTTTGTGCCTTTCCACTGGCTACTGTAGATCAGCAGAAATACCCAATGACAGATTAGGATGTTTGCCAAAGCTGCATGGCTTGTGGGTGGCTGGGGGGGTGGGGACGACATTGAATGTTCATTCCACTCCAGAGCTGATCCTGGTTCCCTCGCCTCCCCTCAGCGGCTTTCCTATGTATGGCATCGCCTTGGATCCCAGAGCACATCTTCCATGAAAGAAAGGAAGCGTAACATAAATGGGTAAAGCATGCTACCAGGGACACAGACCAAGTTTCGACTGCATATTAGATCTACAAATGATGGCTTTGCTTCATTAACTTAAGATGCACTAGATAGCAATGCATTAAAATAAGAGGATAAATAAGAGGAGTTGACTGACTTTATCATTTCTGAGTGTCAAAAATCTAAGCAACTTGTCTTAGTTTCATTTCCTGTTGCTGTGATGAAATACCTAATAAAAGTAACTTAAGGGAGAAAGGAGTTTTATTTCAGCTCTCAGTTCCAGGTTACAGTCCATCATAAAAGGAGCTTGAAAGAGTTGGTCACACAGGTAATCACACAGGTAATCAGGAAGAAAGCAATGAACTCACATTTACTTTTGCTTGCTTTTTCTTCTCTTATACATTCCACGATCCCCTGCCTAGGGAATAGTGCCGCCCACATAGGCAGGTCTCCCACTTACAAGTAATCAAGGTAATCCCCCAAAGATGTGCTCACAGGTCAACCTAGACAATCCCTCATCGAAACTGCCTCCCAGGTGATTCTAGTTTGTGTCAAGTTGATAATTAGAACTGGCCATCACAGTAGTTCATGCAAAAATCACCATAAAAAAGGATCTACAGTTTGTCAGACAGGCAGAGCTCGGAATGAGCATCCTCCTGGTACAAGGAGCTGAAGAAGGAGCCAGCACTCTGGATTGTCTTACCTGAAGAGCAGTCTAGATGCAGGATGAGTGACAGGTGACAAGGATGTGCTTTGTGGTTTGATGAGTTCTAGCTTGCCTCACTCCGTATCAGGACAGAAGGACCGGAAGGAGGCAAAACCCAGCTGCATGCTTTTGTTAAGAGTGAATCACTTCACATCACTCACCGGGAAGTCAGAAAGTACCTTCAGAAGGTGATAACGAGAAGACACCACCAAACCCCTCCTCTGGCCCCTCTTAGCACTGCACATGCGCGGTTCACAGACACGAGGGTAGAACACCCAGCACTTACTATAAAAATACATACATCTCAAAAGTAGTTTAAAACTGTGTGGCAAGCATATCCAGATTGTCATAGAAATTAAAAGAGAGAGAAAGAGAAGTAGACCTAAGAAAGTAAAGAAGAAATTCTGTTGTCAGCAATTGGAGGGATTTTTTTTATTTTTTATTTTTTTTTTTGGCTAAAGATCAAATTACAGTGAATCCATCTTTCCTTAGTAAACACAAGTCTGAAAAGTAAGATGACGGGGGGTGTGTGTGCAAGGGTGTGTAAGACTGTGCAAAAGAAAGGGATGGAGTGAATAATACGTCAGAAATGTTGCGCTTAACTCCCCAAACCAATTGGAATATAGAGTAATTAAGATCTTCATTCCAAAACCATGTTTAAAAAAACAAAACAAAACACACTGAATCCTCCTTATTGCAAAGGCACAGAGAGGCCAACAGAACCAACCAGGAAAGGCAAGTTGGTTTAAGCTTCTTAAAGAGTGACTTGTCCCATGTATTCTGGCCCAGCCAAAGGGCTTCTGGGAAATTATTCTAAAAGACTGTCATCAGGTGGGTGAAGTGGTTCATCATCACACAACAGAATGAGAAACTGGGGGAAATTGATATGATCGTGAATAAGTGAACAAGTTGTCCTTGACTCCACAAGCGTCTCCGCACAGCCTGCACACCCATGCACACGCAATAAATAAATAAGTAAAATAAAATTTGATAAATAACACATAAGGAGGCACACGTTGGTATTCCATCTGCCATGATATGAACCACGCAGGAGAATGGAGTCTCTAGGCTGGAGAAAATGTTTCTACCTAATTTTGAGTTAAAATAAAGTACATCCCAATGTTCATCCACGTACAGACATAGACAAAGTTCTGATGGCTACGTTAGACGAAGGGCTGTGTCCAATCTAAAGTCATAAAAAGATAGGTCTACGCCAAGGTCATGTGACAAAAAGACACAAATTTTTGAGTAATGTAGTGCAATGTGTTAAGCCATTTTCTGCTACTATAAGAGAATAGGTGAAACATTTATATTCTATATTAAAAAGAGCTTTCCTTAGCTCATAGTTTTGAAGGCTCAGGTTACAGGACCTGACCAATGTGACACTGGAAGGCCTCAGGACAGATGCTGCTGTGGTGGTGGGTTTGTACAGATACATAGCAAGTATACAACAGCAGGCAGCAGGACTTTTCCTATAACAATTTGCTCAAGAGAGAACTAGCCAGGACCCCACAAGAACTGTGTTAAGCCCTTCTGAAACAGTATCCCAGTGATCTAAGGTCCAGGTCCTACCACCTCCCAGTACCAACAGTCCATCCTGGGTCTAATATTCCAGCACGCAAACTCTCAGGGACACGTTCCATCAGAACCATCGCAGAGGGAGTGGAGAGAATGCTCAGTGGTTAAGTGCACCTGCTGTTCCCACAGAGACTTGGGTTCAGGTCCCAGTACCCACAGTAAGTAGCTCACAAACACCTGCGACTCCAGGCCCTGAGGATCCTGGGGCACTGCCTTCACATAGCAACCAGGCACACACATATACACAAAAATTTTAAATTAATTAATTAAAAAAATCACCACACGTAGCAACATTTTATTTTATCAAGAGATATACTACTGAAATCTTATTTAAAAATCATAGACTAAAAATAACAGAAATCTTCTTCTTCTTCATCATCATCAGAAAGAATGCAGAGAAATGGCTGTGCTTTTAATTTTAAAACAGAATGAGAAGTTAATGAGATTAGTTAACCATGGGTGGTGGCAATTGGGCTGGCCTTATCTCTCTTTTATATCTTCTTTTCTCACAGTATCTCTCAAATAGGTTTTATTTAGTTTATAATAAAAATACCGTTAAAGATGGTTTTGTCTCTAAGTCCCTCTGAAAAAATTTAAAACAATAAAAAATCTCTGGGGAAAGCTGTGAGGACAGGTTGGCAACTGTGTGAAGCGCACTCTCGTACAGATGCTTGGGTCTCCTCTTCAAATAGATATCCCTGACATTGTCAGCCTGACTACCCTGCCTCCCACCTTTTCTGATGCTCAGTGCGCTTTCTCCGTCTATGATAAGACGGTTAGCGACTTGCTTTGAGAAGTTCATCCAGGTACATGGGCAGTAAGAATTCATATCCTTTTCCCCGGCAATAGAAAGGCAAAGCTGGACTGGTAAGATGGCCCAGCAGGTAGAGGCTTTTGCCATGCAAAACCGATGGAATGAGTTCCTGATACCCACAGTGAAGGCAAGGAGCTGATGCTCTGAAGTGACTCTTTGATCTTCACATATGCGAAAGCGTGTAAATATCCCTATGCACTCGTACACACATTCACACACATGTGCTCTCACACGAACTAATGATAATTTTTTAAATTTTAAGTTTGAGAAACGAAGCAAAGTATTTTATTTTTTCGAAACTGAGAGATTTATCTAAAAGTAATTTTATTCTGGAACAAATACTACGAAGCAGTGTGTTTCTGTCCCAAGTGACCTCATGTGGTTGTTTCCATGGCAACAGGTCTATTTCTGTGGAAACAGTTTTTGTACGGATTGCTGGCAGCCTGGGTTCAATGCCACTTCTATACTTGGTGCCCTGTTTGAATTGTCAGCAATGAATGATGAGGAGTTTGGATCAACCACGAAGAATAGTCTGCCAAAGAAAATAGTTCAGAAGCCATCACGTTGGGTAAGGCATTCGTCTTCTGGAAGTTTCCAGGCTTCATCTCTAATATATCAAGAACAACTCTAGAAATAGCTTCGATTCTGACACACTGGGTCGAACTGTGGCCCAGGCATCCATTCTGCTCTGTAGGAGCTGGTGCAGCTGCTTCACAGAGCTCATGATGACTTCAGCCCCAGTCCCTCCTCAGCACCTGGATCATCTCCCCAGGTGTCTATAGCGAAGATGAAGACCTGCTTCCTCCTGAGTCACCTTCATTCTTGCCCTCACTGCTGTCCTGAACATCCTGTGACCCTCCCACTGCCTCCCTTCTGCTGGTTGTAGGGGGCAGTCTTGATAGCCTCCTCCTTGCACACGATCCTGAAGAAGCAAAACTCAACCCTGGGTCCTTCCACAGTGCCTGAGTTCAAATCACAGCTTAGCCTCTCACTGGCCATAGGATCCAGAGGAAGTCTTCTTCCTCTGCAATTGGAACCACAGAGGGACCTAACCCCATGGAATTTCCACGGGGAACACAATTGCCAAGCCCAGTCTACACAAGCTTGACTCTGCGCTAGACAATAAGGAAGTGGTAGCCATGTGCTGAATGTTTGTGTGCAGACAGGCACTGTGCATTCTCAGACTTCACCAAGACCCTGAATAAGAATTCTGTGACCCGCCAACACCCCAATAATGGGACAGATCGTATCTTATACCAGCTTGATCCAGAACCACTCTCTTCTCTCTGATTGTCTCTGTCACTCGGCCTAGACAATGAAGATGACTTTGCGAACACAGACCACCCCAACAATCCCTGAAGTGTACATAAATAAAATAGGCATCAACAATGCAGATGCTGGCACCTGGGATGGGCACCTGGAGTCAGGTGCTTTGAGAGGTAAAATTATTCACTTGCCTAATGAATAATCACAACTATGTAAAAGCCAAAATCCAATTAGTGCATGCGCAAATGAAGCCACAGGGTAAATACTGCCTGGTATTAGTTTGAAGGGATTAAATAAATGCCAGGATTTCTTCCTGTGAACATAGGCAGACAGGCTCCTAAGCTTCTTATGATTTTTCCATTGCTCTGCCATTAGCAGAAGGCTGGCTGCAAAACTCCAAGCAGAAGTTTGAATGTTTTTTCCATACTGGGCCACTCCCTGCCAAGTGGGGATAGGAATGAATGTCCAGCCTCTGTTCCCTTGCCTGCTGGCAGAGTCCCTGGAGGCTGCGGCGTCCTGTCTGAGATGAGCAGGGACAGCTGCTCACTACTCTCAGAAGAGGCATCGCTCTGTCTTCTCCTTGCTTCTGGAAAGAGGCAGGCTCATGCCTATAAGTCTGTTCTGAGGCTGGGGGCCCAACCCCTCCCCGCCTTCCAGGAGTAGGCTCCAACTAGCTCTGGCTTCCTCACTAGTCCTTCCTGCCTAACCTCTCCTCACCTCGAGACATACCTGAGACGGAGCCCGTTGCTGCAACTCAATATTTAACGGATGATTCTATTCAACGGAAGGTTTTTAGAGATGTGCTCTGCAGAATTTAAAACAGTTTATCCAGGTGTGAGCCAGCATTTCCCACCCTGCTTGCCGCCCGCCATTTCTAATACTGAAATGCAAGAGTGGCTGCCATCCGCAGCTGTCAGGGATGTCTGTACTAGGTGCCCGGACAGTGTGTGTTGGGGCATGTCCACACATGGTCCCCGCTTGTCAGCTGCTCTCTAGCTGTATTTTTTGGACCAGGTAAACAAAACTTCCACTTATCCCTGAGTATGATGTTAGGAAGACTTGAAACTCCCCTCAGCAGAGAGCAGATATAGAAGGGACTGGGGTCACTCACTCTGTTCAGGCCCCTGGGTGGAGAATAACCATAATGGGATGGTATAACTCTGGCAAAGCAGCTGGGTAGGTCTGGGGGACACACACCCTACCAGATGTGACCCTACCAGATGACATCAGCACTAGCAGGTGAAAGTGCTGGATAAGAGCTACCAGAGTCGTTCATTCCAGGCCTGACAGCCACCAGGTATCAACGGCACTGAGATTCCGAGAATACCACCTGCTCCAGCCCCTCCCTGGCTCCTTGCAAACTTCAGCGCCTGGGGTACCTGTTCAGCGACAGTGAGGTGTCTCCCAGCACTCGGGCCGTTCCACAGATGCACCTGTGGACTGTGCACGCCCTCCATTGAAGAGTACGCTGCCTTTTCTTTTTCTCAGAATTTTACGGCCAATTCTAAGTTCTAAGATTCTTAAAAAAAATAAAAAAATAAGAACCAGCTGGGAGAAGAGACTTCAGGCTCACAATTGTGCATTTCTCATTTTTAAAACTTCTAACTCCTATTGACAACTTCAGGGAAAACCAGAAAACCAGTAGGCACTGAAGAAGGCTTCACGGAATTAGAGGATGACAGTGTAAGAGGGAAGAGCATTTGCAGACGGGAAGTTTGAAGAAGCCCAGTGGTGAGGGGCCAGAGAAAGTCAGCAGACATGACAGGGCCAAGAGGGGCAAACATTGTGTGGAGATGACCCCTGGGAATTGGCAACTGACAGAAAAGGGTCCTGGGATAGCTCTGTTGTCTGAGGGGCAAATAGGAAGCAGCCACCATGCTGTGACCAGCAACAGCCAGGTTTGGCCACATGCAGCTCAGTCATGTGGACTGCATGACCCCAGGTCACTTGTCATCTCTTACCCTAGGTTCCCGTCATTAAAGAAATATGAAAAGACAGAACCGTCAGGAAAGGACAGTGACCTTGGAGAACCCTGCATCTGGGTAGCAGTTGCTAGCCCCACCCCCATCTGTTCCCACCACTTCTGCATTTTTTCCAACTCTTTGGTTTTTGAAAAGCAGAGTTCACAAAGATAAACAGCCTGCTAAATAAAAGAGAAGAGATGGGAATAAAGTTTTGGAGGGTGACGGTGAAATCGGCAGTACTGAGTACGTCGGCCTGCAGATCCTCAGAGTGGCCGGGTCCCAGAACTCTTCCGTTTTCTGTCAATCTCTCCATCTTTCTTACTACCCATCATCCTCATCATCTCTCTGGGTCTCCTGACCATCAGCTGTCATACTTTCTATTCCCACGGGGGATTCAGAGATACACTCAGAGGCAGTACCCTGTGCTTGAGTACTTACAACTTAAAAGCCTGTTGTAGCTGTTGCCAGGGCTGCGACCTGGGCCATGAAGACATTGGTTACACACTCCACCCACAGGGGTGAACGCTGTTCCTTCTGGTGGAGTTAAGGTAGGGAACTCTGCTTAGAAGACAGAATAACACACAAGCAGGCATCACCAAATTACAGAGCAGGGTTAGAATAGCTGAATATGGGCTCAGGAACTTACGTTAGAACATGAGGCTGGGCAGTGGTGGCACATACCTTTAATCCCAGCACTTGGGAGGCAGGGGCAGGCAGATTTCTTTGAGTTTGAGGCCAGCCTGGTCTACAGAGGGAGTTCCAGGACAGCCAGAGTTACAGCAGAGAAACCCTGTCTCAAAAACAAACAAACAAACAAACAAGAACTTGAGAATGTGCACAAAAGTCCATAAGCAAGGAAGATATTTGAATATACACACGTGGAGACGGCCCCCATTTCCCCAACAGTGTGAGAACCCAACTGCAAGGCACAGTGGCTCCATACGTGAGCCACTGTCATTCTGAACACGGATAAATTTAGAACATCCTTTCCATATGCTGATAATGAATAGGACATTTTTAATACGAAGGGTTATATCAACAGAGCCTCTTAATTGTTTATCTAATCCCAAGTGGTTAGCCCTGAAATCCTGTATATACAGGCAGCACTAAATGGATTCAAGAGGTTGTATTCATTCATTATATTATATTGCTATATACAATGCATGTATACGCATTTCTGTGCATTATAGCAATAATAATACTTGTGCATTTATGTGCATGTGTGTATAACAATAATAATCAAAGAAAAAGGACCTCAGTTTGAGAGAGAATTAGAAGGGTATGGGGGTTGAGGGAAAGGACATGCAAGGGTTGATGGAGGAAAGAGAAGGAGGGAATGGATATAATTATATTTTAACTAAGATAAAAAAATAAGGGGGGGAATGGGGGCTCACTTTTCTCCATGTGGGTTATATAAATTACCAGCCTCACCTTGGGCTTCCTGTCTCTTCATTTCATCCTGACAGCTGTCACCTGACTTATAGATCAAGATCACTAACCAAGAGCCCTGAGCTGCACCTGTTGACAGGACAGAGCAAGCCCCTCCGTGAACGATTTTAAGACAGAGGCACAGATCACTCTACTATCAGGGCAGAAGCAGGGGAGACTAGAGGAGAATAGAGACCAGGAAGCCAAGACAGGCAAGGTTCTCAGACAGATCGGAGGTGTGAGAAGCTGCTGATCACCTCCCACAGACAGTGACAAAATGGCAGCCAGATTTAGCAATATGTTTAGTTAGGGTCCAGGATGTAACCACTGTAGTGGGGCTAGGAGCAGGTCGGCTGTGACACTGCATTGAGTCATGAAGAAGAGTATGAGTCAGCAGTATTGGCTGATATTGCCTGCGTGGCCTTGTTTGTTTTAGACCAGGAGACGCTAGGGCACATGGTACTGATGGACGAAGAGGAAGAAAGATGCTGAGGATACGGAGAAAGAGATGCATGGAAATCCAACCCTGACAATGGAGGATGACAGAGACGGAGACTCTGAGTATGGGTGAGAGGATGCTCTGAAGTTTCTGGTAATGGCTGTCCAAGACAACATAGAAGGAGAGATCAGAAGGGGTGTAGGATCTCCAGGTAGTGGGGGTTATCAAGGCAGTGGCGGGAATCACAAGCAGCAACACGGGATGGTGCCTTGTCACACCGATTCTGAGATCTGTACCAGGGAAGCCATCCCATATGTCCTTGTTCTGGAAGAGGAACACCATACACTTTTGTCCTCACACACTGAAGCTCCAACAGCTTCTCAGGGGGCCTCATCTGTGTGTCGCATGGCACTGACATGGCGGGATCCTAGCAAGACAGCTTTCCAGAAGTGAGAAATGAGGAAGGTTTGAGCAGTCCACCCTAACCCACCCCTTGCAGAAGGAAACTTGGAGCAGGAGCCAGAACTAACTGGATGGAATTTTTAAAGGATGGCTGTAAATCTCTGCGCTGCAGTTTAACAGGACCAAGAAGTTCTGAGCTTATTTGGAAGGAGGAGAACCTTGACAAATCGGACTGTGCGTATGGGAGCTGACAGCCGTCAGGCGGGACACTGAGAGAAGCCATCAGAGGCGGTACTCCCCCATGTCTTGCTCACTCCCTAGTGACTCATCCCTAAAGGAAATGTCTTTAGCAGCTCCCAGGAGACATCATGGGAACAAGCCATCATTTGTATCTGCAGAGACTTCTGCGCTCACTCATATCAAGGGTTCAGAGTGAAAACTCAGTCCCACAAGCCCAGTTGACCCTCAGTGGCTGGAAGAGGTCACCCTGACATACCCTGGCTTGGAGGGACTCCCTCCGGACATACCACACCCTGTGCACTTGAACTCTGCGATTTTCTTCAGCTCAGCAACATCTTTTTTTTTTATCTCAGTGTCTTTTAACCCCACAGCAGATACAACAGGACCTAGCACACAGTAAACACTCAAAAGCTGTGTCCCTACGGTCAGGTGTGGTGGTGCACATCTGCAATCCCAACACTCTTGAGGTGGGAGCAGGGGGAACAAAATTCAAGATTATCATCAGATGTGAGTTTGGCCAGCCTGGGCTACAGGAGAACCTGTCTTAAGGGGGGAGGAGGACTGTGTTTCTCATTCACTGTAGAATAGGCTCCATAAGTAATAACCTGCTTGTCAACTCCCCTATATTATCAGGAGGAGGCGACACACTGCAGCTGGCTTCATCAGATAGACTTCTCGGAAAGTCTATGTTGGTCCCAACCACGTCCATATCAACGCCTCAGTGGATGAATTAGTAAATAAAGTATGGTGGGTTTTTGTGCGTGTGTAGATTAAAGGTCAACAGGGGGCAGGTGTGTTTTATCACTCAGAAGTCATCCACCTCGATCTTTTCTTTTAATTTGTTGCTTGAGAATTTCATAAATACATATAACGTGTTTTGCTCACAAGACATGCGTAAGATGAAACAAGCCAAAACCCCAGTGTGGATGGGGACAGGGCTCCTGCAGTCCCACCCCTATCTGATTGGCAATTGACGGCTGCCGGGGGAGGGAGAGTTGGTTTTCTCCTGGGATGCCAACCCCTGAGAGGCATCCCATACATAAACCATGATGCTAAGCAGGCTACGTGGGATTTACGACCCCACCTTTTTCCTTTGAGACTCATCTCTTTCTGGGACCCCAGAGCTCAGCAACCAGAAAGCTCCAGGGATCCTCCTGCCTCCACCTTCCCAGTACTGAGATTATAAGCACTTGCCACTGCGCATACTTTGGTATGCATTCTGCAGATCAAACTTGGATCTTCACGCACTTTATAGGAGTGAGCCATCCCTCCAACTCCAGAGTCTCTAATTGTGCCTGTATTAAACAATTTCCTATGATGGTTGTTTACCTCCAGTCTTTGTAGACACCATCAAGGGAACTTATGTCAGCCCCTTGTCTGAAGGGAGTAACATCTAGATGTTGAGAGTTGGAATAGATGGTTGGAGCAGGCCCATTACCGAATTTGTGTTCCTGCTAATCAGTTTCAATCCAGATACAAGCTCTATGGAGACAGTAGCCCCTCCATCCTGTTCTCATAAGGGTCCTCAGTGCCCCATACAGCATTGTATATTAATAGGGTATGTGAAAAATGTTTGCTATGTGAGAAAGTCTGCATTGCTCATCACTTATACTAAGCTTTCTCCCCAAACAGAAGTCACTTATGATGCTGAATAGTTATGTATCAACTTGACACAAACAAGTAATTTGAGAAGAGGGAACCTTAATTGAGAAAATGCCTCCATAATATCAGGCTGCGGGCAAGTCTGTAGGACATTTCCAAATTGAACCAATTTGGTGGAAAGGCCTAGCCAATTGTGGATGGTGTCATCAGACCAGGAGTTCCTGGGTTCTATAAGAAAGCAGGTTGAACAAGCCATGTTGGGCAAGCCAGTAAGCAGTACCTCTCTATGGCTTCTGCATCAGCTCCTGCCTCCAGGTTCCTGTTTAGTTCCTGTCCCGACTTCCTTTGATGATGAACAGTGATGTGGAAGTGTAAATCAAATAAACCCTTTCCTCCCCCGACTTGCTTTTGGTTATAGTGTTTTGTCATAGAAATTGTAACCTTGAGACACTTAGCAGAATGTATATTATTCCAAAGTTATCATTGACTGAAATAATTTGGAGTCTGGCATCTCCACACAAGAATAACTGTTTCAAATGGAAAAGAAAAATCAGGATATTCAGGGAAAGTCAGACCATTTCTGACTCTACTTAAAATCCGAACAGGAAGGGAATTCAGACAGAAGGTCCTAGCACACTGCACATGGCAGCTTGGGTTGGATTCAGGTGTCCAAGGATCCCTGCCTTAGCCTCTTAGTGAAATTTTCTTTCCCTAATAAGGGTTCCATGTACAACGAGCATCATTTCATTTCCCAGAGGGACTGACTCACTGAGAACTTGAGCAATGGTCGACCAGTAAGGTTTTGGCACACTCCTGAGAGAGCAAACGGGCAAGAGCTGGAAGCCCATGACCGCAGCCCAAGGCAAGAAACACAACCACTTCTGTATGGTAAGATTTCTCAAAGGCAGGCTGGTTTGGGGGCAATCCCAAGAAATGCATTCCAGAGTTCCCTGACTTCAATTTGAAAGTCACTCATATA
The DNA here is from genome assembly GCA_026225945.1 of Cricetomys ansorgei. Classification (NCBI taxonomy): domain Eukaryota; kingdom Metazoa; phylum Chordata; class Mammalia; order Rodentia; family Nesomyidae; genus Cricetomys; species Cricetomys ansorgei. The sequence goes on from JAMJFZ010001791.1 coordinate 2,314,105, forward strand.
AGACAGAGAGCCCACACAAGGGGAAGCAGATTATAGGATTTAGAAATCTGGCCACTGCTAGAATGTCACAGAAGTTGCGAGCTCTGCAGTTTCCATTCAGTCTGGGGGGAGGGGAGGACTACTGTGACCTTCCCAAATGCAAACGTCATCACGTCCTCACGGTGTCCTCTCTTAAATTATGGAACTGGAGGGGAGTGACCTTCAGAAGAGTTCACTCTTCCATAAAATACAACATGGAGCCCTTGAGGATGTGCCCTGTACCCTGTTTTTAGCCTCAACGCTTGCCCTTCCTCCTCCAGCACTCTTCTTTCCCATTATTCTTGATAATTGCAGCTTTACACGTAGATCCACATGCACTCCCTGCCCAAAACATGCTTCTCTCAAATCATTTCCTCATCCCGTAAATCTCATCTTTTCCTTTCATCCCCAAGGCCACACTGCACTGCGGAGGATCCCTCAAGCCTGCAAGACACAGCTCCCTGATCTCTCAGCTGCTTGGCAAATTTCTTATCTCCCTCATGCTCCACCCCTTTTAACCTCCCATCCAGAAGTCCCTGCAGATTGTGGAAGCTGCTGCCTCCGTGCTGACCTGACTCTCTGCGGCAGGATCGCATCTGTCATGACGTCAGATTCCAGCTGTGCGTCGAGTGTTCTAAAATGTCTGTTTCTCGCTATGCCTCCATCCGAGCTCCAGACTCATGAAATCCCTCCATCTTTAGCTCAATCTGCTCAACACACAGCCCACCTTCCTTCCACCTTCAGGCCCCAGAGAAGCCCTGCTTCTGCCCTGCAGCGCCATGTTGGTGAAGGCATGCAGCCTCTTGTTCCAGATCACACTCTGAGAATATCTACAGCTGCCTTATCCACAGGCCATGACCTTCAGACAACGCATTCTCTCTGTTCCATACCCACACTGTCTCTGCTGTGCAACTTCACTTTGTTCTTGCTCTCTGGCCTCAAAGAGATGGAGATACCGCTATCATTGGCCCTTTGTCAATCCATTCCACCCGTTGCTTCTACCATCTTCAGAAACGAGTATTATCCCATGTCATCCCCCCACATAAGGAGTTCTTTAGTGGGTCTCAGTCTCATAAGATAGAGACCATAATCCTTAACAGGTACATTAAATCCCATCTGTAGTCTTGTTGTTCCTGATCAGCTACAAGCATTCTGGGTGACATCAAATTAAGAACACAGTCCTTACTTAAAAGAGGTTAAGGGTTTCAAGACTGGATGACCCTGTGACCAGAAAATGGCCTGCAGAGCAATGCGAGAAGATACTTGACATCCTACTCTGGCCTGTGCATTTGTGCTTGTGGGCATATGCATACAGACACTCAAGTGTATGCATCAAACACACACACACACACAGACACACAGACACACACACACACACACACATACACACACACCCACACACACATACACACACACACACACATACACACACACACGCATACACCATGCCACAGTGACAGTCACCTGGCCACAGCCATGATAGAACAACTTGTACACAGTCTAAATTCTTAATACAGAAAAAAAAAAAATGCCAGGCACACTTCAAAGATCTCCACAGCAACAGTGAAGAAAAGCCAACCTCAGAACAACCAGAGATGCGCCAGTGCCTGAGAAAACTCATTTTTCTTAGATTTGATTTATCTCTTGAAGATGTCGTTAAAGCAACACCTTAATGGTTATCACAATTATTAACATGTGTGCGCGCCCCGATAATAATCCTACTTCAGGAGTCTCTTCCATGGAAATAAAAGGATCTGGATATTATTATACACTCAAATATATCTTTATGTTCTTTCCATACAGACAAAAATGATGCTAATGTGTGTTAGACACATTACAAGAATTCTGGGTAACTCCACCAGTCTGTAGCTACATGCTAGAGAAATTTTTGAGAATATTAAAAAAAATTTTTTTTACAAGGACTAGCATGTGTTATTTTAAGTGAAAAACATTTGGAAACCGTGTATATGTTTTGTCATTTGTGTAAAATACAATTCTGACAAATGGAAAATGATATAACACAAGTTCAATTACCTGTTTTTGAAGAAAAGAATGAGGTGATCAAAAGGACTGTGGGTAGAAATCGTGGGCAAGAGCACACCAAAACAGTTTAAGACGTTAGATGACAGATCCAAGAAACTCAGAGATGCCCTCAAAACACAGGAAGCACTGAGGAGGAAAATCACCTCCCAGCGCTTCATATCTGAACTATTTCAAAACTAAGTCAAACAGGAAAGTTTTGAAGGCACCCAAACTCATTACACATAGGACAAAAAAGAAAAGAGTTTGGGCCAAATTTAACAAAAGCTGTGCACACTGAGTTCCAGAGACGATAGAATCCTGTCCCTCCCAGCTAGCTACCATCCCCCCTGTTTGGTGGAGCTCTGCCCCACGAAGGCCTATGGACAAGGGCTATGTCTGCCCCTGCGGAGCCTTCTCTGAAGCCCCATGTGGGTCTTCTGCTGTGGACACATTGGACACTTATAGCCTTTTGTGATAAGAGTTCATCAAACATTCTGACACACTTTCAGAAGAACACTTGTGTTTGGACCAAGATTTTGTTTCTAAGTGGAGTCAACATACATTGTATTGCTGCTGACCTGGACTTCAAGAAAAAAGCAATAAAAGCAAGAGAATCTTAATCTTTTGGAGGGACAAAGTCTACACTACTGAGACAGGCCTGACAGGAACCATTTCAGATTCTGGGGGAAATAACATCTAGAACCACACAATGTGATTCCTTGGCAGTGAGGGGTTTTTTGCAGGTTTTGGGGAAAAGCGGATAGACAAAATAAATATGATATTTTAAGATGCAAATATATATAACGCATATGATATTTTCAACTCCGTTTGTGCCCTACGTAGTTATACCTGAGTACTTTGCTTTGGGATTTTCTTCATTTGAGAAGTGATAAACTTGAAGGCTAAGGACGGGACCTCAGACCATGGCTCTGTCTTTTTGTGGTTACCTGGCTCTGAAAAAATGCCACCTTCCTTTTGAGTCTATTCCCTCATTCTTGGGGGTTATGATGATGGCTAAGCATGGTAACTCACAGGAGATGCTCAGCACAGTGCCTGCCACCCAGCACAACTGACTTTAGTTGCCATTAGCCTGCTCATTGTTTGGGTTTACCATATCACCACACTCAGTGTATTAAATCCCCATGGGTATACACACCCCACCGTGGTCATCTGATGACTGCCTCTCCTTGTGTGCTTTGTTCTATGGAAATCTCAGAAGTCCAAGGGACATCACTCTTCTCTGACTTTTCATGTTCCATGGGTCATGCTCGGCTAAGGTCTGGCAGATGAGGACCAGCTTTGAGCTGGGGAGCTTCCCCAATCCCACACAGACCAGAACACCATGTGACCCCCTACAGTGGAGCTACGGCAGCCATCAATCTGCGAAGGACCTGCGACACTTCACTTTCAAGAGTGTTGTGGTCTAAATCAAGAGGTAGGAGACTTCCTGGCAAATGGTCAGGCATGGCCCTAATCTTACGTGAGACTTTGAGTTACATACAGTCATGGACTTTACAAAACAGGCCGTGGACAAAAATTAACCTCTGGGCTACCACTTGTCAACCCTGGTGCCAGATTGCCATTCACTTTCTATTGGTTTATCAGTGAGGACAAACAGACTCTTAAATGATTTCAGCGTTGTTAGAATTCCATTAAAATCCAATCTTGTTTTCAGGTTTTAGGAAGCTGGGCTTTTGCAGAGATTCGATTGAAAGAGAGGAAAACATTTTACTACAATGTATCTTGAAATGTATTGTGAGTACATGCATAGGCATTTGTGTATGCACACACATAAACACACACAAGCACACCACTCATGTACACACCACACAGGCACACACCCCAAACTCCTAAACACATGCGCGGGCACAATACTCATACACACCGCCTCACTCACAAACGCAACCACTCAGACATGTTCACACAGGCTCACACACACTTATACACTCATACACAGCCACTCATTCACACTTACACAGTACATTCAGACACTCCTACTCACTTACACATACACACACACATACTCAGACACTTATGCTCACTTCACACACACACACACACACACTCAGCTCAGACACTCACGCTCACTTACACACACACGCTTACACTCACAAACACACACACACACACATGCTCACTCACACTCAGCCCTACACATTCTTACACACACACTTGTAATCCAAGTAGTCAAGTCAATGAAAATATCTGAGCCTTCCCCACCGGTTTCCATAGGAACCTGTGAGAGCAATGCACGGGTCCCACACAGCACCACCTCTGGCTGAGACCTTCCTTATTAGGGGAGTTTGATTCCCATCAGCCTCTCTCTCTCTTGCCCTCCCTCCTCCCTCTGTGGATCCCCTGTGCTCACAGGCTCCTGGAGATCCGTGGCTGACTCTCGCCCTGCTCCCACTCGCCTCTTCACCCGAGGGCCTCTGGGATGAAGGTCAAACATCTGCTTTCCATCATCTCCCACTGTTTAGCTGAAGCTGGGCGGCCCAGATTTCCCACTCATAAATCATTGCTCAACTGGACGGCGCTCGACCACGCAGGGCTGTTTACTCGGCTAAACGCCTTTTATAGAAGAATCGACTCCCCCCTCCTCCTCTTTTCACCCAGGACTGCCATTTTCTAGACTGGTCGTTTTTTTTCAACTATCTTTAGAAAATTGAAGAAGAGAATTAAATTCATTTTGATCCAGTCTTTACTTCGTCTATTCCAAAGGTAGTGTTATATCACACTACAGAAAAGTCAAGGGAACTCAGAAAGTGTATTCCAGCAGGAGCTAGGAAATTTGATATTTTAAATACATTTTTCAGAAGTAGAGGGATCCAGTAGCAAAAGCATCTGTGCGCTAGTAATGCTAGAAGTGTCTGTTCCCTTCCTTCTCACGATAACCCTAAAATCGAGGTGTGTTAGCCGCCTTTCACAGATAAGGAAACTGAGGCACAGAGAGGCTAAGGAATTACCTAGACAATAGGCTATGATACTCCTGTAACAAGAACTTTGCTTGATATTAGAGTCTGTGCTTTTCAGCCCCTAATTTGACTGTCTTCAGCTGTAAACTTGTCCCATTTCCCATATAACGAAGCGGAAGCACTGAGTGAGGGTAAGGGAAGCTGTGACAGCCATTTTCCACCTCCTCTAAATCCTTCCTCCTTATTCCAGAGTGTATCTGTGCTGCCCTGTGACTTACAGTCGATGCACTTCTCATTTTCTTTCTCCTACATGAAGTTAAAACTCAGAAAAACCTCCAAGGATGGTGGGAAACTCAGCTCAAATCCAGCCACCAGCTCTTGCCACCTGCTCCATATGTGTAGGGCGGGGCAAGCAGACCCCTGACCGAGTCTACAGCAGACATGGGCTGGGTGTGGCACAATCCAATACAGATTTGAGATCATCAGCCTGGAGGAGGCCTCTCGGGGCTTTGTCCCCAAGGATTTCTCCACCTACAGGTGTTGGTCATAAACCCCAGTTTGTGACCTGCGCTCCTGACCCACCAGCTATATCTCAGCTCTTCCTCCCGAGACTCAATAAGATCACTTACATGGCTCTCACAGGGTCCAGCAACTCGCACTTAATTTGTCACAGAGTGAGGTGAAGGAGAAGAGCGGAAGAGAAATTCTCATTTATGGCCTGTCTTAAAGAGGGAGCTATGAGCCAAGTGGTGTGCTTGGAAACCAAAAGATATATGTCATGGCATCACAAAATTACTTCTATTTTTCTACATTTCTTAGATACAGGCAGATGGTATGGATTTATCTTAACCAGCTCACCTCATGGGAGAAATAATACGACCATCAAATATGCTATTACTAAACTCTGACCTTTTGCTCAGATGTTTTTCCTATAGTCATAATGTCAGTGGCTCAAGAGGAACCCAGGTAAAAATGAAAATAACTGAGAATCAAAGGCAGAGAGTCTCGTTCTAGTTTTCAAACCATATTGTTTTCTCGGACCACATTATCAATAATTAATTAATATGGGAACACCCAACGGATATTGTTCCTATTTATTTGGAACTAAATATTGTGTTGGGAGTTGAGAAGGAAAGGTGAATTAATAAATCTGACTCTGCAGTGGAAGACACAAAGATAGGAATAAAGTTCTTATCAGTTACCACCTGTGGTGGAAAGATAGATTGTTGGTGGCCAGAAAGGCGGCTCAGCGCTGTAAGCATCCACTCCACGCAAATGCAGGTGGGCGTGGCAGCCTATGTGACAGTCGGCCTCAAAAAATGAAGAGGGGAGTGGCCAGAGGAAGCTGGCTAGTGAGAATAGCCATACCAGCAAGCTCTGGGTTTGATTGAGAGATGCTGTGCCAATGAATGAGGTGGAGGAGAGACGAAGGGTGATCCCCAGCATCAATTCTGGACTCCCATGTGTACATGTGCATGTATACACACACACCTGTGCCCACACACATGCAAACATTCATACACACACGTGCACACTACACACGCACACATAAAAATGGAGGGAAAGAGGACTCTTGGGCATGTGAGAGGCAACTGTTCTCACCACATCACTTTCCAAAACCATGGGGCAGGAGGAGTGGAAGTCTGCAGAAATGAACAACTCCAATATCCAACAGCTCACTAGAAAATAGAATCATAAATTTTACACTGTGGGGCTGTCCTAGAGCTAAGAGTGAGTCGAAATGCGCTTTGAACCCCAGAATTCTCACCCTGAGAGCGAAAGGCATTTGGCTGCTCCCCGTTTTCTTAGCCATGGCAAAACCCAGCTAAATTCTAAATGCTGCCTGCTTCACAGAAGGTCACTGGGAAAGGGATGTGGCCTGGTTAGTGCTTATCTGAACACCAGCTGGAAGCCCCAGGGCTGGGCCCATTTTCTGATAAGGTGCCTTCCTCCTTCACCAGAGACCTCACCTTATGCAGAAGGTGCTCTTGCAGGACTTCGACCATTATACAAGGAGCCCCAACATGCAAATGGAGCTACTCCAGTAACCTTGTCTTAACCAATGGCCCCCATCCCTGAGTGCCAAGGACCTTCCTTTGCCTTTCCCACTATAAATGTAACCACCCTTGTTCAATAAACTGAGATGTTCCGCTTACATCAGTCTCTGGGAATTCTGTTTCCCACGGCCTTCAGCCTCCAGTCTGGCCTGGCTGACCTGATGGTCAGCAGCTTAGCTGCCACCTGGGGAGGAGAGTACATGAAGAAATTACATTACAACAAAAATATAAGCTTTGTTCTCAACATCCTCTGTAGGCTAGCAGGCCTCTACTCCTCAGGTTGACTTTGGACCCAGTATTTTTGGTAGCAAGACGAGGAAGAACATGGGCCCTTCACATTCACCACAGAGAGCATGGCTCTCTCATCTCCACAGGAAAGATCATCCCCATTTACCGGGTCCAGAACTCATTGTCTGTAGCAACACCTGTAAGAAGGATGGTATGTTTGTGGAACTTAGGAAAACACATTGAAGTAAGTTAGTTAAGACCAACCTATTGATGTTGAAGGAATCCCAATGACAGGAGAGAGAGAGACAGACCTCCGTGCTCATGCAGAGGCATGTATCCTGGCCTGCGGAAAATCATATGGCCCTTTAAAATGGCAGTTCCTGGCACACAGGTTGAGCCCCAGTGGCGGGAAAACCTCTGCCAAAGCCATGCTTCCACTTCCTCTGTCTTTGTGGAAAACTTGTTGGTCAACGTCAGTTTTGCATACAGGCCAAGAGCCTTTACACACAAGCTATTAGATGATTGGACCTTTACTAACCTTATCCTTCCCTCTCCGATTAACAAACTTTAGGTAGTCTGGTTGAAATGTCTGGCAAGCATAGATTAATGCTATTGGGCCTCTCCTTTGTGCACCGCCCTACTTTCTCTGTAAAAACCCATTTCCCTCCACAATAAATCAGATTTGTACCCCGAGGCATTAATCTCCAGAGTCTGTTTCTTGGGCTAGTGATTCAGTCGGCCACTCACTCACTTGGGAGCTCTGCACCCATGAAAAACCCACATGAACCCTGCCCTTTGCATACATCTGATAAAAGCAGAAAAATGGCAGTAGTTTTGTAATGTTATATACATACACACACACACACACACACACACACACACACACACACACACACATATATATATATATATATTCTCATCTACACTACCTGGCACAGACAAGCCAGAAATAAGAATATTTCTACTGTCTCAGAACTAGCCATAATTAAGTTGGCTGACTTACTATTATCTGATGGTAGGAGCTACTTAGAGAAAAGAAAAAGCCAAGCCTACTTCTTAACTTGTCATCCCTACCCCCATCCTTAGAACTAAGCTGGAAGGTGACAGGGGCAACTCCATATGACTCCTGGATGTGATGAACGGTGTGCGTGCGTGCATGTGTGTGTGCGTGTATGTGTGTGTGTGTGTGTGTGTGTAGATGTATATATGTATGTACGTAGAGAACTAAGGAGTTGGATCTACATTAGATCAGAAAATTTGCTTCACACCTCTTACCTAGAAATTGTTTTTCTCTGTTATCCTCATACACAGCTGACTTGATTAGGCTGATAAGGCATTTGACCAAAAGTAGGCAGCTGGGCCAATAAGCTTATCACCTACCTTTCCCTGGGGAGTTGTCAGCCAACATGTACCAACCCAGTTCAGGGCACCACCACAAACCAAAGAATTAGTTACACCAAGGACTAGCTTGGGGGTCCCGACTTTACTTACAAGAGCTCAAGAGATGGTTTACGTGCTGGAGCACAGAGGATTTAAATGACTACATCACGGAAGAGAAAGAAAAGTCTACCTATCTCTGCCCAATAATCACTTACTGCTTCTGTATCCTGGGGGAGAGGGTCAGGGTTTCAAGTGTCCTCTCATGAGGTGCCTCCTGAGTGATCTCCCAAGCCTGTCAGAGTCCTGTGTGGGTAATCAGAGCCACTCTGGTTTCAAGAAGGAAATGGCCATACCATGCCTGGAGGACAGTGTTCCCCAATACAGATTGTTTTTTACAGAAATTACAATAAGGGGTCAGGTGTATGTGGTTCTGCAGCTTAGTGATGATGTGTCCTTGTACAGGTAAGGCAAGGGATGCATTAGGACAATGGTTCTCAACCTGTGTGTCACGACCCCTTCAGGGGTTCAAACAATCCTTTCACAGGGGTCTCCCAAGACCATCTACATACCAAATAGTTACATTATGATTCATAACAGTGGCAACATTACAGTTATGAAATAGCAACAAAATAACTTTTATGGTTGGAGATCACCACAATATGAAGAACTGTATGAGGGGGTCACAGCCTTAGGCAGGTTGAGAATCACTGCATTAGGAGGTCCTACAAGGAGGGAAGGGAAGGTACGGCTTCCTGTAACAGGTAAATGATGTTGAGGAAGCTCACTCACTCAAACAACTGTCTTTATTGATAGCTGTCTTTGTGAGCATGTTCCTTGTACCAGGTAGGGAACTAGTACTTTATTTTCAGCATTTCTAGAAAGCAGACAGCAGTATATCTGTTCTACATGCAACATAAACTGACTCGGGAGAGGTAAAACTATCCCAAATACATTAGGATTTCTTAACTTGTTTGCTTAACAAATAAATAAACTCGGTGCCCTAAGAACACACAAAATCTATCATTTCTTAGGTTTGTGAGGCAAGAATCTAAAAGGGGCCCAAGGTGGACGATAGTTAAAGTGCTGCCAGGAACTCTCTAAAAGATAATCTGCTCCTCTGGCTTCCCTTCTCAGGGGTGCTGCCACGCTCCTGGCTCGTGGTCCAAGCCGCAGGTTCAAAGCCAGAAGCATCAGCTCTGACCGCTCCAGTATCACATCTGTCTCTCCAACTCTGGTCTTTGTCCTCCATCTTCCACCTTAAAGTGTGTGGTATATGTGTGTGTGTCCACTTATGCGTACGGATGCACGCGACCATGCCACGTGACCACGCAAATACCTGTGGAGGTTAGAAGTCAACTTTGGATGTTCATTTTGAAGCAGAGTCTCTGGCTGAAACCAAAGCTGACCAACTGGCTAAAATGGCTGGCCAGTGAACCTCCAGGGTCCCCTAATCCCCACCTCATGTGCCACCATGACCAGCTTATGTACTTGGTTTCTGGGAATCAAACTCATGACATCATGCTTGCCCAGCTAGCATTTAACAGCGAAGCAATCTCCATACCCCTACTCTTCGCCTTTTAAGGACCTTTGTTGTTGCCTTGTGTCCACTAGACAGTCAACATAAATTCAACTCCATTTTCAACCTCAAGTCCCTATGCTATGTAACATGACACGTTTCCAGGTCCCAGGGTCTGGGATAGGGACATCTAGGCAGGGCCATCCTTCTGTCTACAGAACCAAGATCACAAGGCTAGCAGGTGGCAGTGTGTAATCAAACACAAATCTAACTTCAGGAGCCACCTAACAGTCCAGTCTCCCATCTCTGTCTGGTCACCCAGCATGCTGCTCTTTGCCCTGTGACTTCTGGGACATTTCCAAACCCCCTGGAGCCAGACCTCTGCTTTCTTCAAAGCTCAGCATGGCTTTCATCTCTGCCTTGGAGAGTTTCCTGAGCAAACTTGGCTGGTGAGCATGAAAGTCACATGATGGAAACCCCATCTGGAGTCTCCCCTGCCTCGCGGTGACAGTCTGGGCCACAGTGCCTCTGGCATGGAGCACACAGCCAAACTCTGGGCAGCTCAGCTCATTTCCTACCAGCATCCCGTGTGCTTCCAACCCTTACAGCCAAAGAGAACAAGAAGGATCTCTCTCCCACTAGAAAGTTTTGGACACAGACAGAGGAAATGAGCCACGGGCTTCTTTGCTGCATCTTCTCTTTGTCACGTGGAGCAGCTCTGACTCCTTCACCGTACTCTCACACACATCCTGCAGGTTCCCTACACCTCGGCAGTGTCCCCCCACACTCCTGATTCTGAAGGCCATACAGAGTGGCACACACAGACATGGTCTAATCGTCCTGCCTCCTGGATACCTCATCGCTCCTGCACGAGGTCAAACTAGCTTTCTGCCTGCTTTGTCACAGACTGGGTTCAATCTGCATGTGTTCAGACCAGGCTGAGTTAACACTGCAGCATGCCAGGATCCTCCTTCATCCTATACTTGGAGGTAGATCATTTGCAGGGTTTGGATTCAGAAGATCTGAATAACAGTATTTACGTGCATATCTATTAAATTAAATTAGACTTACATATCAGTTGTCTTCTTTCTTTCTTTCTTTTTGAGACAGGATATTTTAGTTAGATTTCTATTGCTGTGATGAAACACCATGACCAAAAGCAACTTGGGGATAAAAGTAGTTAAGCTTGCATTTCCATAGGACTGTTCATCATTAAATGGAGTTCATGCAGGATCTCAAACAGGGCAGGAACCTGGAGACAGGAGCTGATGCAGAGACCATGGAGGGGTGCTACTTACTGGTTTGACCATCATGGCTTGCTCAGCCTGCTTTTTTGTAGAACCCAGGATCTCCTGGATTGATGGTACTACCCACAATGGGCTGGGGCCTCCCTCATCAATCACTAATTAAGAAAATACCTGATAGACTTGTCTACAGCCTGATCTTATGGGGGCATTTTCTTAATTGAGGGTCCCTCCTCTCATATGACTCTAGCTTGTGTCAAGTTGACATAAAACTAGCCAGCATGCAAAGTCTCGTTACATAGCCCTGGATGTCCTGGAATTCCTTATGTAGGCCATGATGGCTTCAAACTCATAGAGATCTACCTGCCTCAAGTGCAGAGATCAAAAGCAGGTGCTACCATCTCCAGTCCAACTTTTAAAGATCAATCTCCTTCTATCCAGGTCTCTTCATATTCCCCTCAACTTCATGACATACTTAAATATGAAAACACTCACTTCCAGGTTCCTGTCCACAGCACTAACCAGATCAGGAGCAGAGCTCTGCAACACACACCAGAAATCCGGCTTAGTTAGTCAAGGATTCCTCTGGTCACCACTAACCAGTAATCCGCCTCACTGGGCCACCTCCACACACAGCTTCACTTGGCTGCATCACATCATCGGGAGCTGTCGGGGGCCCTGATGGAGAACAGATGGTGCAAGGAGCAGCCACATTCCCAGGGCCACGTCTGCCAAAGGAGGAAGTGAGTTCTGCTGGCAGTAGCTACCAGAGGGGTTCTCCCCAGATCTGCCACTAAGCAAATGGACAGAGCAATGATTTCAAAACAGCCCTGAATCCCAAATGACACTTAACTCCCTTAACGCATGGATAAAGAATTAGAAGAGCAGGGTCCCATGATGGGGTCTGTTTTGTATGCCTTTGGACATACAGGAACTTATATGGTTTCCTGTAAATACTAGAGCTCCGTATCTATCCTATGTGTCTCTGACTTGGGGTGGGCATCAGTGGGCTCAGCTAAAGAACCCGCACAATGGAAACTTCCCTCCAGTACCATGTGTGAGGCACCATAGCGCCATCCCAGCACACCCTCCATGGCCCCAGCTCCCCTGGCTCAAATATACCACACATTTGGGTCCAAAGCTTGGGACAATTCTAATCAAAATAGCTTCCTTAGGTCCTAGGGGAGGTGGAGGGAGGCAGTGTAGGTGGAAATGATCAAAATACATTGTATATGTGCATGGAAATGTCAAAGAATAAGTAAAATATTTTAGACTCACCTATTATATGGTCAGTTTTGAGGTTATTGGCTTTGTAAATGGTTGCAAACAATGTATGTCTGATCTTGAGAAAGCCCCGATCCTGCTGTTTCATTAGAACAAGTTCCATACTTCACAGCTCAAGTTATTTTTAGGAAAGTGCTTAAGCTATGGCTCTAGCATTTGGGGTGGCTTTTGCAAAGAAAAAAATGTCTGCAGTAATGTTGACAGGATAACCCTGGTCACTTCCTTCATGCCCAGGCCTGCACTCAAAGCTGTGGGATGAGCTGAAGCAATGCCCCTGGTCTCACCAACATTTGACAGGGAAATGTTGTGCGTGGACAGTCACACCTGCTAGTCGATGCTGCTCAATAACCAAGGAGAGAAACAGCACTCGGTGAGGCTGTATTTTCTCAGCCTTCCTCTGACCACACAGAGTGGCTGTTGGGTGGTGTGTGAATTCCTCTCTCTGTTTCTTCATCTCTCTGTCACTGTTTGTCTCTCTGTGTCTGTGTCTGTCTGTCTCTGCCAGCCTCCCCCTCTCCATGTGCAGCCTTGACAAAGGCAGCCCGAGTCCCTTGCACCTTGATTCTTCCATCTGTGGAGTGGGCTTGCTGTGCCCTCCTCACCTCTTTAACAGTCTTCTTCATCACTGCCTCACCTTCCCTTTGTGCCCTCTTCAGGGGCCTGCTGGGAAATGGAAGGAAATAACATATGTAAAATTCCCTGTCCAGTGCCAAGGCTAGACAGTGGGGTTTCCATGACAAACACAGCAACAAACACTTTCCTGGAGACGAATCATGACTAGTCCATACAGCTTTCCACAATGGCTGCACGATGCGTTTGGTCCCAAGCTTAGCATTTGTTACGGTGTCAGAACACTCTCAGTCATGAAGTCCACAGAAGACGGTCTGCCGCTAAAACCTTTTTGAATACTAATTGCTTGGGAATACTGAATGGAAGTTTTCCCAGAATAGCAGAAACAAAACTCTCAAAATTAAAATATATAATTTAGAAGTAGGGACCAGCAGAATGGCTCAGCTAGTCAGACATGGTGAACTGAGTTTAATCTCCAGGATCCACAAGGTAGAATGTAAGAATTGATGCCTACAGGTTGTCCTGACTTCCAGACACAAACTGTGGCATGTGCACACCCATCAAACACATCTATGTTTGAGTACACATATGTGCAAGCAGGCATGTACACACACACACACGAGAGAGAGAGAGAGAGAGAGAGAGAGAGAGAGAGGAAGAGAGGGAGCATGATATGGCAACACTGCTTGTTCTCTCTTTTTTTAAGTATATATGAGTGTTTGCCTGCATTTGTGTGTGTGTGTATGTGTGTGTGTGTGTGTGTGCACGCGCATGTGTGCTCACATGCATGTGCACCGCATGTATGCGGTGTCCAAAGAAGCCAAAAGAGCATGCTGGATCCCCTGAAATTGGAGTTACAGTTCTGTGCTGCCCTGTGGGTGTTGAGAACCAACCCTGACTCTTCTGCAAGAGCAGTGGGCACTTTTAACCTTCTCTCCAGCTCCAAGAGAGACCAGTCACTCTTTTTCGACTTAATTTTTAGGTTATTAATATTTTGTGCTTATGTATTTTGCCTGCATGTGTGTCTGTGTACCACTTAAATGCCTGGTGCCTGCGGAGGCCAGAAGAGGGTCTGGGTCCCCTGGAACTGGAGTTACAGATAACTGTGATAGACGCTGATCTCACCATGTGGATGCTGAGAGTCAAACCTTAGTTAGCGCTCTCAACCTCAGAGCCATCTCTCTAGCCCTAGACAGTCTTAGACTAAAGATGTTAAGTAAACAAAATGCACAGCAGTTTCCAGCCCTGCTGTCAATACTTCCAGTACCTTCCATAATAAAGGAGCATAGTATTGTATAGTTACAAAGGCAAAGATTCATCCACAAGTTAGAACCAGGATGACACTGAGCTGTGAGGCTCATGAAGGGCATTCCCTCCATGTTGGCTCACTGACACATTTTGAGGACGTTGACACGGAGAGGCATTGACAAGCTTTGTTAAGTCTGCGCAGATCTTCAACACCCAAGTTTAAAATTTTAGCTTACTACATCTGACTGAGGTATGGGCCTCTCTCCTCTAGCCACACACCCTTCCCAGCATGCCAGGCTGCTGCCAACTCCTCAACTTTCCTCTGCCATTTCTTTCTTATCCTGAAAATATGTGTTAGGCAGTCACACTATGTCCCTTTCTGGTTACTGTCAACAGGATTTGGTTATAAACTCTGCTGAAGGCTAAGACCTTGGCCACACAGGTTGTGGGACTGGGAAAGAATAAGACATAAAGTGAGAGCAGAAAGAGCCACACACAGTGTATAGATAGACACTCAGACATGTCCAGGAAGATGAGGCTACCCAAAGCAGACCATTAGACCAGCTAGGGAGTGGATCAGTCATGTCCAAATGGAAAGGAGCGATGTATTCAACAATGTGGCTCAGACCGTGTGTCTCAGGGACAGGAGCAGGAAAACAAAAATGATCTAGTGTTCCAGGTGGGAACAGGAGTTAGCAGGCATCTGGGACAGGATCTCAGACTGATGGTGTCTGATTATGAATGGTAACACCAGATAAGAGGGGCTCAGTCACAAGAAGGTCACACAAGACACTGAGATGGTTACAACTAGATCCAGCAAAGTGGGATGTGGGAACGGAAAGCTGTTGTTTGTCCAAACACCCCCTGCTCGGACTTGAGTGCTCTGCGGTGTGGTAACAGATGTGTTTGATTGAATGCAAATGAGGGATGGATTGAAGAATGAACTGGGGTTGTGATAAGAAGTCAAAGACTTGACACATGGGCTCCTAAGAGGCCCATTTTAACCCTCTGAGAGACATCAGAAGGACCCAACCCTATCTGAGGTCGTTTGCCTAAAGGGGAAGCATTAATAGAAAAACTCACCAGACGAGTCAACTGGATATTAATATTTGCTATTAGCATTTCTGAAGTTTCCCAAAGTGTTGGCAACTGTCAGATGAGAGCAGTTTACTGACTTGATTGACAGTTAGCAGACCCTTCTCAGTGCCAGGTGGCGGCGGCAGGCGGCAGCAGCAGCAGCTCTGAGCATCAGAACCACAGAATTGACTAGGTTATGAAGAGAGATCAGGACGCAGGATGGCTGCTGCTGCCTCCACAGCTCTGAGTGAGGGCCCCTGAGGTTTCACTGGGGTGGCAGCATCTGGGACTCCAGGACCACTGGTTCCACTGGAGCCACAGGGAGCAGTCAATCGAGCAGCCCTTATCCCTCTCGCTGGCATGTGGACAGTTGAAGATGGATCGTCCCCAACTCCACTCCAGATTCATCTCCACTGCAGGGTAAACAATCCTGTGTTCACTCACGTATACTGCTGTCACCAAATTCTTCAAGTGAGGGGACCAGGAGTTCTAACTTCTCCATGATGGCTTCACAGTGCCTGGCTTACTGGGGACATTTCAGTGAGATGCTCGCCACCACCAGAGCTCTTACCGCACTGCAGTGTGGTCACTGCTTACGCACATTTCCTCACTAGACATGGTCGACGAAGTCCAATGATGGGCTCCTTCCTGCCCACGTAGTTCTGCATGGTGACAGCTTGCAGTGCCTGGCCAGCTTGCTGACTACTTCACTCACGTGTCATGAAGGGTCTTAGAAAGGCATGTACTTTATAATGACTAGATATGATGGTGATCCAAAGAGTCCACACCCCCACCGCCAGCTTATGAAGGGTGACCTGTCCTGTAGTTTTAATTCTAGAAGTTTCCTTATGTTTTCAGTTTATGAAAAATGCTCCCGCATTTGGCTCATATTACAGAACAGTCTTCTGTCTCCTGTGGCTCTGAATCTGGTGGCAAATCCAGAATGCCCACTTGCAGTGGGTAAGGCACCTCATATAGTCTTCCCTGCATCTTCATGTAATGGTGACATTTAGTGACCCATCCCCAGACCAAAGTTGCAAGGTTTCATACCTTCACATACAGAAACCACCCACAGAAGTCTGCACTTGGAAACGAATTTTAACTCAGTGCTTCTAGAACCAGAGATTGCAAACCATTGTCCTGAGGTCCACATCTGCCTAAAGGACGTTTATTTGGCTATAATGTGCTCAAATCTTTAAACCTGACTGCCTTCAAAATGATAGACCTACTTAACTCAAACAACAGAAATCCCTATTACCCCTCCCCTTTCTCTGCTGTTCTTCCTCTGTGACACCTGCTTGACTGTGGCATTGAAGGCTGTGGCTCCACCTAACTCAAGCATCCTTAGTAAGGCCCAAGAGGACCCCATAGGGTTGAGGCAGGGTAGTCATGGTAACCAGCCAGATTGGCCACCCTGACTGCTCAGACATTTTCTTGGCTAATCCATTCCCATTTTATTCTCCCAACATTGACATAATCTGGCATAAAGGTGATGCCTCCTGGCTCAGGAGTTTAAGTAGGCAAGAGTTTTGTGCTTGGGGTTCCAGCAGGGGGAACTCTGAGGGATCCCATGTTCATGCCTTTTCTCCGAACATCAGCAATTGGCTTGGGCTGGGGCATGAGCAACAGCTTTTGCTAAACAAGGGAATTAACACCGTCCCATTCCCAGTGAGACCCAGCAGACAGCCCTCCGGCTGCTGCTGAAGTCCACCCTGCTATTTTTAGCCATCCTTAATGCCACTCTGGCAGGAGCTCCTACTCAATGGCAGACAAAAGGTGCCACACGTGCAGGCTGGAATGCAGAAGCAGAAACACCCCCAGGAGTGGGGGCAGCTCATGCTTCCTTAAAAGGCATGAGAAAGCCCATGGACTGATTGTGAGATGGGAATATGGACCCCAGATGCGGACACGTTTCCAATCTTAAGAGTTCTTAGGACAAGCAAACTCCCCAGAACCTCCTATGGACATGCTTATAAGGAAAGCAGGATTTTGCTTTGAAACATCAAGAGGGACAACAATTAGAAGCCATGGGTGTGTTGCACTCCAGCCAGAAGCAGGGACCCTAGAACCATTCAGATAAATTCCCTCCAGGCATTTACTTTTCCAATCAAAGCTGTGGCCACAATTTGCAGCCAGATTCCCCTCAGGGCAACCTTACAGAAAGAAAACATTTTGGATACAGTTAGAAGAAGGAAGGATGAAATAGAATAATGGAAGGAGAATAGAATTAAAATGTGCCTTCACTGGGGTTCTTTATGCTGAGTGTTGTATCTAGAAACGGTCAATATTTTAGCTTGAAGCTATGTCTTACCTGAGTAATATTTATCCCTTGATATGGGAGATTCAGCAAACTATTGGGTGTAGATGACAGTCAGGCACCCTGTTGCCAAAGCCCTCTTTAGCTTAAAAATAAAAAAAATTTTTTTTTTTTGAGGTAAGTTCTCACTATGTAACCAAGCCAGGGCAGAAGCTGTGCCAAAGAGACAGAAGGGACACTAGTGACAGGAATATGTCAGGGGTCAAGAAAAGACTCAAAGCCCATGTGGTCTAGTGAAGAATAGTTCTTGGGAGTGGAGAATAGCAAGAAGTCAAGGATCGAGAGAAGCCATGCTGCTCAAATCGTGCTCTCCCAGCCCTTGCCAACGCAAACCGACAAATGTCTTGGGTCTATTTGCTTTGCGGGAACTTGTGCCACTCTGCATCTGTTGGGACAAAATGAACCCAGAAGCCACCACTTGGTGGTGTTTCATCAACTGTCACTATGGTCTTCCCTGAATTTCTACAGTGGCTTCATGGCTGTGTCTGACTGTGCCTGGCAGCCCCGACATCCTGTCCATCATAAATGGCTGCCTGGGCATCCTTCAATGTCTGTCCACTTCTCCATGCTGTGAGACAGAAACCATTTCAGTGAGTAAAGCCAGCCTGTTTGTACCACCCCAGTGAACCCCGTGGCCTTTCTCCCCTGGCTGCACAGACCACCACCCATGGCCTAGCCACTCTTGTTATTCCTTTGAGGATCCTCAGTCTTGGAGTTCCTGTTGTGGAGAATTTGACCCCACATCTCCTTCTTGTGTGCCCCCTTACCTCCTTAGGTATTTAATCAAAGCCCCCTCAGGGAGGCCTACAGTGAACCCTACAGAGATCTGATGACGCCATGGTGAGATCATGACCCAGTGCTGCCACCTCCTTCCCTCTCCACTCACAGCCCCCAGTTATCCGTCCCCGTCCCTCAGCAGCCCACCATTGCTCATTTCGTGCATGCATCTCTGGGGAGGGGTCCAGGGCCCGTGTGTTCACTCATTGATCCTCCAGGCCAAGAACAGCAAGCACATAGGATGTGAAGAGACTGTCGAATAGACTGTAGCATCTGCTACCCTGTCTTTGTTGGACCAAACAACTATCTGGGTTTGGAAGTTCCACACAAACTCCAAAGTCTGGGGTGGATGAGCACACCATTCTACTTCAGAATGTCTTCTAGATGCAAAGCAAGTTTTGTATAGGTACACAAAGAGGCCAGCTGCTGGTAGAGGGAGGCCACTTCCAGTACCCTAGGAGTGTTCTATGGCAAAGAGCTTCTCCTTCCAGGAGCCTGTAGCTCTGAGCATTCCTGGATACAGGTGGAAGGTCTACAGTGGTAATCAGGTTTTCCCTCGCATAAGAATACCAAGTCCTAACTGCATAAGAACAGGAGATGAGCAAGAATCAAGAAGGCTGCCATAGTTACTATCCTCAGCACTTCCTATGTGCCAGCACTTTACAGGGGCATCGGTTTTCTGTGGTTCCATGAGAACTGTATTTACAGTGCCAATCATGCAGTTAATGCTTCAGAAACATATGGATAGATGAATGGATGGATGGTGGATGGATGGATGGGGATGGATGATGTGATGGGTTCATGTCACATAAATCAAGAAGGAAGATGCAGAGCTAAGCCCATTGCTAAGATCCAAAGTTCTCTGCTACCAAGGTTCCTTTCAGGGCTGCTGTTGGGTGCCTGGCAGTCTTGCTTTTTAACAGACATCAGTTACCAATGCTCGAAATCAGAGCATTGAACTGAGTGGTCACTGATGAGACAGAAGAGGACCAGGAAAGAAGGTACTACTGGTCTCGTAAGGTAAAGCAGGACTTCTGTAAAGAGACATATGCTTTCCTCACCTCCTATGGAGAAAGAAGGGGCATTCAGCTGATCCTCCCTCAAAGCCAAAGTCTCAAAAGACCTTAGGAGGATACTCAAAGTGGAGAGAGATCTGAGCCATTTCCCCCTACCTCTGAGTCACTGGATGGATTCCACTGTCCACTGACCACATGCCCAGGTCTCGTACTTTCACAAAGGATGTCGTGGTGACTGAGTAGAAAGAGGGAGTGCCAGTTGATGTGGCAATGTCTCACCAGTTTTCTATAGATTGAGCGGGGTGGACGTGTGCTAACTTTCTTATGCTCCACCAGAGGGTGACCTGCCTGATAAAAGATCTTAGCACCAAGAGCCTGTGGATGGGTGGTGCTGCCTTACACGGAGGTGCCGGAGAGAAAAGGGAGTTCATCTCAAGCTAGGCAGCTGAGATTCTTCCAGAGTTCTAGTCTATGCTTCACAAGGGAGTTGACGGGGGAAACATGCCACAGGCATGATCCAAGAACAACAGCAACTGACAGACACAAGCTCCTACCTTCCATCTAGAGTCCAAAGAGCAGTCCAACGGGGAGCTCTATGTGCCTGGAGAACAAGTAAGGAAGAATGAGAGGCCAGGTCACGGATTCTCCACTCAAATTCTACCCAAAGCCAAGAGTCTGGCTCATCCTTGGAACCAAAGCCTGTATGAGGCTTAAGACAGAAGACAGAAAGGTTTCATTTAGGATCTGAGGCTTAACTTTTAAAATAGTTAAGAGAATCCAGTTTTTAAGACTCAGTAGCTTGAGTGGTAGTGGCACATGCCTTAATCCCAGCACTCGGGAGACAGAAGCAGGCAGATTTCTGTGAGTTCGAGGCCAGCCTGGTCTACAGAGTAAGTTCCAGGACAGTCAGAGTTACGACAGAGAAATTCTGTCTCAAAAACCAAAAATTAAAAAAAAAAAGACTTAGTAGCAATGGTTTCAGTAACCAATCATAACACAGGAACAGTGGGACTTGCTGTGATCTCATCACTGGAGCCCCTGTCTAGCAAAGATCAGCGTCCAGAGGTAGGAGCAGACACTGAAGGTGTCCAGACTGTGCTGTTGATTGGAAAGACTATTTCCTGACCCAAGTCACTCAGGGTGAGTCCCTACTGGAAAGTACAACTGCAGAATGTCATTAGTTCAGATCAGGTTGGATCAGAAGACGGGAGAACCTAATCCAATATGGCTGGGGTTCTCATAAGAAGACAGCTTTGTGAAGACAGAGATGCATGAGAAGCCCTGATTATGAAGGAGACTGGTGGGGAGCCTCTGCAAGCTGGGGCACACCCAGAGCTGCAGTAACCCTGAAAGGCAGGAAGAGACAAAGGGAGGCAGCTTCTCACCTGTGTTTTAGAGGCAGCAGGGTCCTGCTGATGCCTGGGTTTAGACCTCAGGACCATTTGATTGAGAGGGCTCTGGATTGCCCCTAAAGCTCTGTAATTCCCCTGAAGCCATGCCGCTGTTCACCTGCCATCTAAACTCAAGAGATCCACGAACTCAAGTCCCCAGCATCTTGGACCATGATCCTTCTCAAGACCAGAACTAATTCCCAGTAGAGCACTCCTTGACCAAAGCCACACTTCCTGTCTACACAGTGACATCAGCACGGAACTCATTTCTTGCCCTTGTTTCTAAAATATGTGTCCACTCTGAGAACTTAGACATTTCCTTTAGAATCTGGAAGGTGTTCTGAGAATGGTCGTTGAGGAGACTCTCTCCCCTAGCTTCCCAGGCTCTGTACACTCCATTGTCCCTCTCTGTCTTCTCTACAGATCCACTAGCAAATCTACTGTCAATCTTACATAACAGTTCTGCTCATGCTTAAGAGCCTCCCTGAATTCTATCATCAGCACCTAGCAGAGGAGAAGCATTTTGTCCAAAAAATACAGATTCTTCCTCAGTGGGATTTTTTTTGTGTACCTTATAAAGGTGTATCTGGTTGCAGAATTGTTTGATGGTGGTAGTAGTTTTAGGGGGGTAGGGAGGGAGATTACTTCATTTTGTTTTATGAGTGTTTTGCCTGCATGTATGTCTATGCATTGTGTTCCCCTGGTGCCCCCAGAGGCAAGAAGAAGGCATTGACATCCCAGGACAGGGAACTGTAGTTACAGACAGTTATGAGTGTCCATGTGCTCTTAACCACTGAGCCATCTCTCCAGCCCCAGGAGAGAGATTTCTAAAGAAAGGGGGAAATTTTGTTAAACAGGGGGAGGAAACCAGCAACAACTGAGTATATTTTGTCTTAGAGATTCCAGAGAAGGTGTGAGGTCAAAGGGAACTTATCCATCTCCGCTGTGATTGGGTAGGAACAACCTGGTCCCTAGGCAAAAATTACCATAAAGAGGTCAGAAGCTGGGGTTCTGGGGGTCAAACAGAGGAGAAAGTGAGCATCAGTGCCTTCTTGAGTCTAAAAGAGTCCAGGGCTCCCCAAGCAAGGGTATGGTATGCCTGACTCTGAAACACAGTGTGCACCTAGATCTTCTACAGAAGGGTTCCCTGACTCCATTGGCCTCCTGGAACACTGTTCCATAGGGTTTTCTGTTCTCTCCAGTAAAATCAGAGCCTGGGCCTTAGCCAAAGTCCTTAGCCTAGAGGGAATCCTGACAGTGGGTACCACAGAAACAAGACAGGCAAGAAAGACAAAGCCATGACACATTCAATATACTTTATTAAAACGTTTCTTTGTATAAATTTCCTAAAATTTTAAACGTTAAACCCCAACTCCAAACTCCAAGACAACAACAACAAAAAAAAAAAACAACCCACATTAGAGGAATCCCAAAAATATTCTCTATTACAACTTTCTAAGAATTCTTTAGTCGAGGCATTTGTCCCAACAGAGCGCACAGATGAAGGGGGCCTGATCTCTTGTAACTAGGCCATTTGTCAGAGGATTTAGAAGATGAAAATGAGCCTTGCTCAAAGGCTAATCCAGGAAATCGGGGCCATGAAGAGGTTAGACTCTTGCTTCTCCATCTAAGGCATGCACCTACAGGGGAAGGAACCACGCAGAAATGTACAGAGAAGCTGCGACGTTGAAGGCTACGTTCTAGACAACGCATTTGCCTGAGCCAGGCATAGCACGAAACTCCGGCGAGAATTTAAATTCCTGGGAACGTTCACATAAACACCAGCAGTGGCTAGCTATTACACAATGGTCCACGTATACGAGAGAACCGCCTGGAGACACAGAGCAGGGTCCACAGACACATTTAGCACCATATCGACAGGTCACGTGCAGAGGGTTTCCTCGTGAGGTTGAGTGTCAGTAAAAGCATGAAAAGGCACCGTGCTGGGACATCTACCCAGAACTTCTATAAAAAATGAGCCGGAAAGGGCTGCCTCCTTCTTCTCCCAGAGGTACGCGTTGCCTGAGGGCCATGCTCGGATTTCTGTCAGGCTGATAACTCTGGATGTGAAAAGCATTGAGCGTGGAAGGAGGGAGGGAAGAGTGGGGCGAGAGATTGGGAGAGAAGAAAAAGGAGAGAGGTCACTAGACATAAGAACCACTGTATTTACCACAGCGTGATCTCACAGCCTCTGGTCTCTGCCCCTTCCTCACCGGCCCCTGTGACCTTCTTGGCTTCCAGTCTGTGCAAACTGAGCCCCAGCCTCACCCCCAGGCCTTTGTGCAATGGTTCTTTCCCCACTCTGACCCTAGGCCCACTATGACGAAGAGACTAAATAGCCCCAACGTCAACACTATCATTTGTAGGGAGCGAAATTATTTTTAAAATTAACACGCAAGTGTTTATCATTAGTTTTCTGTTACTGATCACTATTCTATTCTGATAACCATGTATGCCGTGATGCTTCTAAAGACACAGGGTGTGGAATGTCTCTGACATATTCGGCTCGGTGTTTCCGAGCTACCAAAGGTACACATGCTTTCGGGAAACAAGTCAGTCAGCCTTACGATTAATTTTATATGGCACTTTTTGTAAAATTAAAATTTTTATCTCTAAAGTGTTTTGTTAGAACATCTTATCTGAGGAAATTAACTTTTTTCAGGTTTGCCATAATCGTTGTGATTCAAATATTTCTCAGTGGCGAAGTTACTAACTTAACCTCTTCTCTTATGCACAATGGAAAAATAAAAACACAAGGTAGTGGCCACTTACCGGGGTTGCACATATTTTCACATTTTTCCTGTGATTCGAATCTGTTCTCGTTGCCCCCACAACCTCCATACCAGAATCTAATGCAACTTTTTGCATCCGGGTCATAGTACCACAGTAACTTATGGTTCCCACAAGTTCCAATGTCTTTGGGCAGCTTACAGATATCTAAAATATCAAGAAGAGAGGAGAGCATCAGCCGGACTGTAACAACAACTCAGAGTCCATATTGGAGCCTCCAGGTTTATCTCGGTGCCACAGTAGAGAGGGATCTTCCGGTTGTGAGGTTTCAGCCTGCCTGAGCCTCCGTTTCCGCACTGCTGTGCTGACGTGACAATCGTTCTCGGGTTTGCAAAGAGTAAATGAAGTCACACCGAGAATCTCAAACGTCAGCCATTGCTGAATAATGAAAATAAAAGGACCAGCTTTCCCCCCATTTCACTCTCCAGGCCAATTGCTCTCCAGTTCTTGTCTTACGTGCCTAGAAAAGAAAATTAATTTCCAGACGACGGACTTTTCCATTCCATGGTAAACTGGCATTAAACTCTTTCAGAATGTACCTCGAAAATAAGGCTGTACATTTCACAAAGAAAGTAGATTGAAAATTTAGGTAGAATGTCAGTGAGCACTCTTTTTTTAAAGAGTTTGTGTGTGTGTGTGTGTGTGTGTGTGTGTGTGTGTGTGTGTGTGCTCAAGAGTCCCTGTGCATACACTACATCAGATCCCTTGGAGCTGGAGACATAGGCAGTTGTGAGCAGCCTCACATAGATTCTGGGAACTGAACGCTGGACCTCTGCAAGAGCGTCAATCACTTTTAGCCACTGGGCCTTCTCTCTGGGGCCTCAACAGGCATTCTTTATGATGAGTGTGTATACGCACACACGTGTTGCCAAGTATCTTCCTCTCATATAAAACTAACACAGAGACAAAACTCCCCATGTCAGCAGAAATTCCCCAAGGCAAAACCATGGGGCAGCGAGGACCATTTTTTTTTCCCCCAGTTAAGGACGTTCATGTTTTAAATGCACTCTTCTCCTGTAGCCCAGCTGCAGAGTAAGGTCAGGTCCCCTAGATGCCTACAGAGGTAAGTTTACAGTTAGAAAATTGCACGGCTTCTGTTTACAGAACTTTCTGGCAAACTCTGGAGTTTGCTGGGAATGATGTGTGCATGTAAAATGTTATAATCTAAAAGTCTGAAAGTCTAAGCCTTCTTTCAACAAAAGCCCTGGGGCAGATAAGCTGCATGTTTGTGTGAGTAGCTACCGGCCTGAATCACGCAGCTCTTCCCACAAAGGGTCACCTCCACTTAACACTGTGCAAACCAGAAAGCGATCCCTGCAGGCAGTGAGTGCTTCTTTGAGCAAAAGGAAGGGGGCCCGGTGAGAAGTATTCACTGGAAACTTGTTCCTCAGCAGTTCCATGGTTTTACAAACACTAATTGGATCGCCTTTGGTCCCAGGGGTGTTGATATGTTGAGACAAGATCCTTTCAAACCTACAAAGAAGGTGTGACTTCCTGAAGCCAGGACCCCATGTCTAAAATTGGGGCTTAATTTATTCCAAAAGGATCAAAGATTTGAAGGTCAATTTTTCACTTAGTTTTCAGTGTGACTGTGACTAAGTTTTGGACCCTTCTTTTCATTGTTTGTAAGTCAAACACTGCAACTTGTTAAGCCAGCTTCTCAGAACAGAGCAGCGGCCTTGAAGACAGCAATGAAAGCATTTGTACCTATTTATCTCAATTTGCAGAGTGTATCTCTTTAAATTGTTATTGACATAAATTCCTCCCCATTATGTCATCATGTACCAATAAGTGGTAAATAGAAGATAGATGGATGGATAGATGATAGATAGATAGATAGATAGACAGATAGATAGATAGATGATAGATAGATAGATAGACAGATAGATGGATGATAGGTAGCTAGGTAGACAGGTAGATAACCTATGCACAGTGGCATATGGATAACCAAATACTATAGTTCCATCTTATTTACTTTCAGCCCTATCAACAGACATAAAACACTACCAAAAAACCCACAACATGTACCAACTGTAAGTCATATTTTGGTGTCAGAAGTGGTTCTCTCAGGAAAAAAAAAATTGTGTATCTTAAAATCAATACAATAAAATCTTGGTAAGCATGGGACGGCCACTCATTTGGAGCTGTGCAACTGACAGATCGTGCTTACTTTGGCAAAATGCAATCAGTCTTAGAGACTGGTGATTTTCCAGGATAAGTAACAATGGACACCAAACACATGCTGAGCTCTTTTGGCGAGCTTTGGCATTGACACTTTTTTCCCCACGAATACGGTTAAACTATTAATTTGGGTTTCATTCAGTAATGGTGAAAAAATTAATGCTCTAAGCTAGACTGGCTTTGTTTAGAAATTTCCACTTTAACAGTAATCCGCATAGAAAATATTCACCCAGAAGCTTCACCAGCTAAAAATGATATGGAAAAAAAATAGTTACTAACAAAGTTCTAAAACCAAAATTAACAGCTAGTGCAGCCCTCGCAGTGGCAAGCCTGGGCTGCCAGCATCCTCACAGTCAACCCCTCCATGCTTTCCTATGTCAGATAAGACTGAAGGATTTGTTCAATAGCTGCTGAGTGCCCTTAACGGGCAGTAACCATACTCCTTAAAGGTGGCTGAGTTGTAATATTTAAGAGCTAAAGAAAACAAAAGGTAGAGTGGGATTTTTAAGGATTCACCTGCAACAAATGCTCTGTAGCACTGCTAGGAACGTGGGCTCCAGTTAAAAACAAAACCCAAATCATCTCTTTATCACATGGTGCTACGTGCCAGAGTGGAAAATGCTTCCCTAACTCCAAAAGCAGCAACTCCACATTTAAAAACAGAACAGCCTGACCCAGATTCGTGTTTAAAGATTATGTTGTTTACATGAACTAAACACTGTTTACATAATCTCATCCTTCTGAGCCACACATAAAGGACACAAAACCACCCAGAATCTTGCTATCTAGGAGTCCCTCCAAGCCATCTTCTATCAATGAAACAAGAACTTGCTAGAAAATTTGCATTTTCTGCACTCAGAGAGGCAAAAGCTAATGAGAGGGATTCGAATGAGCACTCAGCTTTCTGTGCCTTTGAAGTGCGTGCATTCTGAGTCTTCTTTGGATGATATTATTTTCCCTAAATTTTGTGTGTGTGTGTGTGAGATGATGAGTGGGTGTGTGTGTAGCATGAGTGTGGGGGGTGCAAAAGAAAATGGAGTTGTGCAGTTGATTTGTTCCTTCCACATGTTTACCTGGGCCCTAGGGGTTAAACTGGTTGTCAGGCTTGTACTGTACGTGCTTTATCCACTGAGCCTTCTCACCGGCCCTGTGACCCGTATCTTGAAGGAAAATCTGAAGGTAGGGCCAGGCGGGAGACGTATGTCTGTCTACAGTCTTTGTTGTAGGCACAGAAACCAATGAACAACAGTGTCAAGGGTGTGAACACTCACGTTCTCCTCCTCCCCCTCCCCCTTCCCCAGCCAACTCTCATTGCACATGCCTACTCAGTTTCCCAGTTTGAGTTTACATCATAGCATTAAACTTCTTCAAGGCTTTTACAGAATCTCTAAGCAGTTTATAGTTTAATTATCACAACCCGTATGGATTCCTGCCTCATTTCCATAAATTTCTATTGAGGAAATTCCCTAATTTTTCACCAGTCTTTTCACTGGAAAAGCTGAAGAGATTGTACAGCATATAGTCATTGGCCTGTTAGATGACTTCTGTCTAGCACAGTTACAAAGGCAGCTGCCAATGCTTCTTATGGACAACGGATCCAGGAAAAAAAGCACACAGTAAGAAGTGTTCTGTTCCTCCTGATTGGACCAGAATTTAACAAACCATCTCCAGGCTAAGCAGAAACTTGCACTTTGGGCCCCATGAAACAGTATATACCTAAATCAGATTCTAAGTGGATTTCGAGTTCTTGCGTTAGTGCTGGGACCTTTGACTGAACAGTCCTGAGTCAAATATATTGAGTGCTACAATAGTCAAGTCCTCAAAGCCAGTGAGTCAAGCCTCCATTCTGCTAAATGGGAGTGGTAGTTTGAGTAAGAATGGCTCCCATTGGCTCACGCATTTGAACACTTGGTCCCTGTGCTGGATATTTTCTGTCAACCTGACACAAGCTAAAGTCATCTGAGAGGAGGGAATTTCTTAATTTCTCAATTAAGAAAATGTCTATATAATACCAGCCTATAGGTAAGGCTGTAGGGCATTTTCTCAATTAGTGACTAATGGGAGAGGACCCAGCCCATTGTGGGTGATGCCATCCCCAGGCTAGCGGTCCTGAGTTCTATAAGAGAGCAGACTGAGCAAGCCACAGGGAGCAAGCCAATAAACATCAGCCCTCCTTGACCTGTGCATCAGCTCCTGCCTCCAGGTTCCTGCCCTGATTGAGTTCCTGTCCTGCTTTTTTAAGTGATGAAAAGTGATATAGAAGTGTAAGACAAATAAGCCCTTTCCTCCCCAAGTTGTTCATGGTCATGGTGTTCATCACAGCAACAATAACCCTACAACAGTGCCCAGTTGGCAGAACTGTTGAGAAAGATTAGGAGATGTGGTCTGGTTGGAGGAGATGTATCGCAGGTAGGCTCTAAAAATCCCCCACCATGCCCAGTGAGTTCTCAGTCTCCTGCTTGTGGATCAAGACAGGAGCTGTCAGCTGCTGCTCCAGCAGCCTGCAGCCTGCTAGCTCTGCTCCACCATCATGGGCACTTGTCTCTCTGGAACTGTAAGCCGAAAATGAATTCTTTCTTCTACAAGTTGCCTTGGACATGGTGTCTTATCACAGCAATAGAAAACTAATACAAGAGGTTACAGGTTCTCAGTCTTGTACTCCGAGAACATAAATCTTGCCTGTCACTAATACAAGAGGTTACAGGTTCTCAGTCTTGTACTCCGAGAACATAAATCTTGCCTGTCACTAACAGACACACACTCTGCTCCAGAGCCCAGAAGAGTGGTATATAAGACCAGGCCAGAATGTGGTGTACTGGGAATGCATCTAAACCCACGTGTTCTGTGGGGTCTAATCTGGTTGTCTTGTGTCTCCTAAGCCGTTTCTTATAGATGATTTAATGAGTGAGTGAAACCCTATTCTTTGCAGCACCACAGACCACAAGCCAACCCTAGTCTCAACAAAAGGCATAGAGGAAGTGACTAATGGGGACATGCACGCTATCCACGGGCTCAAAAGCAGCGTGAACCAGCTTCCTCTAACAGTGTGGTAACAAGCATGGATCCTCTGCATTTAGAATTGAGACTACGCAGAATAAGATGAAACCCAGCAGCTGCGAGCCCCTCTGGAACTTACCCCATGGAAGTCATGTGAAATAGTCTCAGGAAGGCCACACCAATTTCAAAGGGCTTGCGGTTCTTGAGGGAATACTTTCTGGGGTCCATTAGTGGAGCTACTATGGCCATAACTCACCTGTTCTAGTAAAAAGCAACGGTTCTGTGTTCACCATTAGATTGATAGTTGAACTGGATGCTGGTTGTGCTGGCTGAAGAAGTGGAGGCTGGGTTTTCTCTATAAGAAAAAAAAAATGCAGGTAACTAGTAGTTGACTCAGAAACTTTAAGGGCTGGAGAATGCAAAGCCACAGATGCACACTTGCCTTTTTGGATTTATCTCCTAGGTAACTGGGTGCTGCTGACACAGAGGAGGGGATTGCACTCACTTCATATGCAATACAAAGGATAAATCCACCTGTTAGCGAGCAGATGGAGGGAGTCCCCAATCCAGGAGAATGGCATGCTATCGATAAAGTACCCCAGGAGCTAAAGATGAGTGCATATTGAACAGGGAACTCCAACTTCTGCGTTTTAGATTGGCAGGGTACACCCTAAGTACCTGGGATTGATGGGTCTTACTTTTTAATAGTGTCACTGCTTCAGGATAGATCCAGTACATCACTGTTTTACAACCTTTTTGGCACGCCATGTAGAACCATGTAGAATCAAGTGTTCTCAAAACACCTGTGTACTTACTTGTACTGAAACTTCCTTGGTAGATGGCTCTGGCCTGAGACTGCAGGAAGGAGACCACTGCCACATGGTATGTCTGTCCAGCCAGCAGGCCACCGACGACACGGTCAGTGACAGTGAGGTTTTGTCTCAGAACCACGGACTTGTCATCGGCCGAGGTAACAGTGAGGTCATAATAATAGGAACTAGAGGCCTCGGGCTGCTCCCAGTGGAGTCTGGCACTGTTGTCAGTGACGTCAGAGACCTGGACTTCTCGGGACACTCTTGCTGAAAGGTCAGAGCAGAGTGCAGAGTTAAAAAGTAGAGCTCTTCACAACTGGAACACACTTGGGAGCTCCAGGGGACATCTGGAAGATGTCAGCGGACAGCTGGCCTGAAGCTTGCTGAGAAACGGGACGAATGTCCCATTCACCAGCCACAGCCTTCGTCAGACTGCACAGCGTGTAACTGCATATTAACAAAAACAAACCTTTATTTATCAACAAGGTACATAAATAAATGCTATTATTTTTCTATCAAAAATTATTTTTTAAGAAGGCACTTTGATCATTGGGTCCAGAGTGCTGACCATTACACCATGGCACTGCATAAGATTCTTTGAAATGTAAGTTCTGGCCCGCTAACAGGAAGTTAAATGCGCAGTCAAAACCAGCCCAGGGATTTCAAACATGGAAAGCCGTGATGTTTTAGGCTGTGCCAAAAACTCACTGTCAGGAGGTCTCTGCTCCTCCTCTGCTCACAAAATGAAGACAGTTTCCACTTTTTCATGAACACATAATATTCTATACTCATCTTCCTCTATACCTTATGGCATTCTGTAGACACTTCCTTATCTCCTTTGAACAAAAGGTAACGATACCCCCTGGGTCTCATTAACTCACCCGTCTCTCACTGATAAAATCAGGGATGTGCTTTGCTTGGGTCAGAGCAAGCATGCTGGTCAGCCTCTGAGGAAGAATTGAGCTTCTGAGGAGTAATTTGTTACTTTATGGAACTAAGCTCTGATACAATCACAGTACTTAGTGTGGGGACCCTAATACTGCCACAGCACTCAGTTTAGGACCCCCATGCTGTCAGCATCCCTTTTGGAAGGAATGGAGTGATTACCACAGCTCCAGCTTAGATCTTTCCAAGTCACTTTACAAAGGGAGCGAGTTTGGCTCCAGAAGAAAAAAAGATGAAAAAGGAAGAAGAAGAAGAAGAAGAAGAAGAAGAAGAAGAAGAAGAAGAAGAAGAAGAGGAAGAGGAAGAGGAAGAGGAAGAGGAAGAGGAAGAGGAAGAGGAAGAGGAGGAAGAGGAAGAGGAGAAGAGGAGGAGGAGAAAAGAAGATGAAGAAGAAGAAGAAGAAGAAGAAGAAGATGAAGAAGAAGAAAAGAAGAAGGAAAGAAAAGGAGAAGGAGGAGGAGAAGAAGGAGAGAGGAAGAAAAAGAGAAGAAAGAGAGAGAAGGAAGGAACAAATGAAGGAAGGAAGGAAGGGAGGGAGGAAGGAAGAAAGGGAGGGAAGGAGGGAGGAAGGAAGGAACAGCTACTCTGCTACATAAGCAGAGGAACAACAGCAGGCTTTTCCTTTCTCTCCCACTCAGGAGGGTCCAACTCATGCCCACATTCCACATGTGGCCAAGGATAGCTATGGATGTGGCCCAACACAAAATCATGAACTTCCTTAAAATGTTGCAAACTGTATCTGTGTAACTCGATTACATGGTTCTCAAGCTTGAACTTTGTAGACGACAGTGTCACCTGGCAATGTCAAAGAGTTGGGCAGATACCTAACCAATTACCCATGGGTGCCAAGGCCATGAGACCCAGAGAAGAACCTACCGCTGCTGTGTTCC
Organism: Cricetomys ansorgei; assembly: GCA_026225945.1. NCBI lineage: Eukaryota > Metazoa > Chordata > Mammalia > Rodentia > Nesomyidae > Cricetomys > Cricetomys ansorgei. Next base: position 2,345,780 of record JAMJFZ010001791.1, read on the forward strand.
TAGACCAAGTGCTTCCTCACTGCATTCTAGGTTCTCGTCTTTATACCCACATTAAGTACAGCTTTCACCCCTCATCATAGACGCTTCTCTGTGTAGACAGAGACCATTACGGAAAGCTGCAATTGCTCAAAATGCAGAGAACAATTGACCGTGGCCTTAACTGATACGTCTACAACATAACCTCTACTCCCACGACACGGGGAGCATATGGAAGGCAGGGCAGAAATACTGTAAGAGCCTGACAACCAGGACACCTATGACAGGGAAGCTGTCCCCAGGGAAGCCGGGCTGGCAGTACAGAAAGGTATTTTCTTCACCAAGACCCCAGCAGCCTTGAGAGGTTGTAAGAGGGGAAACTGCTTTACAGTGTGGAGGAAAGTGACGTGTGGACAATCTTACACTATGGCTAGCATCTTCTAAAGTCTATTATCTAGCTACACCAACTTCAGAGAAGCAGCCTACCCTGTAAACAGGCTTCCAAGGCCATGTCCTTGGAGTGGTAAATGTGGGCATAAAGAACAGTGTCTCTAATCAGGCTTTCTTACCCACGGGCTTAGTAGTGGCTGGCTTGGTGGCAGCTGGTTTGGCCTGTGGCCTAGAGACCTCTAGCTTGGTGGCAACTGGCCTTGTGGCAGAAGCAGCAGGTCGCATTGCTGCAGGCCTTGCTGCTGCAGGCTTCGCTGCTGCAGGCTTCGCTGCTGCAGGCTTCACTGCTACTGCAGGTCTGACTGTGGCTGTGTTCGTGGCCACAGGTTTGGCCGCCACAGGCTTGTTGGCAGAGACTGGCTTCACAGCAGCTGGTTTAGCAGGATCTGGCTGAGTTTGACTTGGTTGAGCAGGGGCTGGCTGAGCAGGGGCTGGCCGAGCATGGACTGGATTAGCAGGGGCTGGCTGAGCATGAACTGGTTGAGCAGGGGCTGGATTAGCAGGGGCTGGCTGAACATGAACTGGTTGAGCAGGGGCTGGATTAGCAGGGGCTGGCTGAGCATGAACTGGTTGAGCAGGGGCTGGATTAGCAGGGGCTGGCTGAGCATGAACTGGTTGAGCAGGGGCTGGATTAGCAGGGGCTGGCTGAGCATGAACTGGTTGAGCAGGGGCTGGATTAGCAGGGGCTGGCTGAGCATGAACTGGTTGAGCAGGGGCTGTTTTAGCACGGGCTGGATTAACAGGCACTGGCTTAGCAGGGGCTGTTCTAGCAGAAGCTGGATTAGCAAGTGCTGGCTGAGCATGGACTGGTTGAACAGGGACTGGCTTAGCAGGGGCTGTTTTTGCAGGGGCAGGTTTAGCAGGGGCTGAATTAACAGGGGCTGTTTTAGCAGGGACTGTTTTAGCAGGGGCTGGATTAACAGGGACTGGCTTAGCAGGAGCTGGCCTAGCTGGAGCCGGTTTAGCAGGTGGCAGATTTACAATAGCTGTTGCTTTGGTTGTTGTCATTGGCTTCATTGTGGTCGCAACTTTGGACATAAGACTTGAATTAACGTTATATGGGACGTTTCTGTTAAAAACAAATTAAGCATTATCTGTACCCATACTTTTGCACGCTATAAGAAATATAGAGTTCTAACCTTATGATCTATAGTAAAATCACTGATTTAGCAACATGGTTTTCAGCACTGGTTTCTATAGACCTTATATAATATTACATATACTGCATTTCTTACTTTTAGAATCTGCCACTAAGAAAATATTGAACAGAGTATTAAAATGGAATTATTTAAAATGATTACATTAATTTCAAATAACTCTAATACTCTATTTTCAATTGATATGGAAAGTATAAGGGAGAAGAATAAAAGTTTAACAATGTTCTAATTTAGACAATTAACTGAGCTACATGCATCAAAACCAGGCAAAATAAGGACTATATGTTTGCACTATAAAGTATCTGCTCAATAGGTGAGGTAGCTCACACTTGTAACCCTAGCACACTGGAAAGATGAGACAGGAGAATTGCCATGAGTTTGAGACCAGCCTGGGCTACCAGGTGAGTTCCAGGCCAGTATGGACTACATAGTAAGATCATGTCACAAAAAGTCAAAAAGAAAGGAGAGGGACAACAGGGAAGGAGGAAGAAGAGGAAAAGCAATATGTAGTGCAATGTAGCAGATTCTCGACTCGGGTCACACTCGCACACTTAATTCTAGGCTAACTTTGGTCATATTTTGACCCAGAAAATGTTGGTTAAAGTAACAAGGTGCGAGGCTAAGCCTGGCTCAGGTCTCAAGAGACTTTATACTTAATCCTTTTCTCATGAAAACCCTCCTGGTCAATTTGTGAACAAGCCCAGGCTAGGTCACTAGAAGATGAGAGATCACGTGGAGCAGAGATGAATCTTCCCATCTAAGACCAGGCTAGACCAGCCTGTCATAGCTAAGACACATATGATTATCAACATAAAGGAAGCCAATAGAAAGAAACAGAAAGAAACAAAGACCATCCAGCTGGACCCAGTCAGAAATTTCTAACCCATAAGATTGCAAATTATTCTTACTCTAAGTCTCTAAGTTCTGGGTACATCCTTACGCAGCAGAAGCTAACCAATACAAAAGAAAGTTTAAAAACTCACGTCACTTTAGGGAAGTCATGCTTTCTACATTTCAATGTCTCCGACCATGAAACTATGTATGGATCAGTTGGAGAGCTTCCGTGGCTACGCCAGATATAATATTTGGCGTAATTATAATTACTTACACGTGTTTGTGACCAAACTTCACACCATTCTTCACTGGTTGGTCCCCTTGGAACCAATCACACTGTTTCCTGATGTCTGGAGGCAGGTAAAATGCATTTTCACCTATAGGGGGGGAAAGATTGAGCTTCATATGAATCATAAGGAAATTTAAATTAGCGTGTTAATAAGTTAGTTACGTAAGTACTTGGGTGATTTGGTTAAAAATAATAATATGTCCTCCATGTGAGAGAATAGAATGAAACTTTTAGCACAAAGTATAGCAGGTTCCAAATACTAATTGTCAATTTATAATCCAATTATGGTCAGTGTTTTCTGAATGCTTCATTGAGCACACTCTTGTTTAATCTTCCTAAAACAGAAGCATGGATCCCTGAGTAAAGCTGAGGCTTCCCTTTGCTGACATTTTCCCCTGAACCTTTTGTGGGATGGGCCTTCATAATGTGAACAGGGTGGCTGCTCATGGACCTCAACTTTCTCTTGAAGGATGGATATTAAACGTGGACATGCTTTCCTATTATGTCACAGGCCTCCCTTGATTGTTTGATATGTGGCCTGGGCTGATTCACTGTGCAATAAGCCAGGCCTTGACAATTACACGGAACTGTTTGTCCCTATGGAGGATGCAGTCTCCAGAGATCACAGATCTAGAAACGAATGACCTATCAGCTGTAACTGATGCTATAAGTCCAGCGTCCGAAGGTGGGAACTGTTGAAATTAGCTTTTAAGATAAATGCAGAGCAGCTGCAGAAGCAATGAAGGAGTAAATGACAGGGGGAGTTCCACCCAGAGGAATCAAGCATGGGTTTGGCAGCAAATCCAAAATCAATGCAACCCCTTCTAGAAGCTTTCCTCACCCCCTCACTGCTCCCCACACAACCCTCCCCCTTCGCAACAAGATAGACTTCCTTATGGCATACCATCACACTAGGTCAGCGTGTGTTTGGTCCATGCACCAACCTAATTGTGAACTCTTTGGAACACCATCAGTGCCTTATGGATGGCAAGTACCAGCCAAGCGGGCAGAATAGGTCAGTGAAGGAGAACAAGGGGTGTTGTCTATGTGTGCTTTGTGGACTCTAGCTCCTAACTCAAGGCACAGGGTAGTCACATACATATGTATTTGTTGAATGAATGAACACGGTCACACCAGCACCTAGATGTGTCTCTGTGACTGTTCTCCAAGCCTGGTGACCTGAGAGTATGGGCCAGAATAAAGCCATAACCAGAACATGCTCTGTGTGGCATGGGACTTACTGCTGACAAAGGATGGGAGCAGCCTCCCAAAGCGCATCAGGGGCTCCTCATTGAGCTCAGTGGATTTGTCCACAAGTTTGAAGAAGACATCATTGGGCTCACTGGCAAAGCTGTACACCTCCTTGACATTCACCTTCCTGCCAATACCCAGAACCACGAAGAAGTAACCCTTGCACTTGGCCTGTAGGATGGCTCTCTGGGCCTCCTCCAGCTGCTGCCTCTGCATCTCACCGGTCAGCATCAGCACCACAATTTTCAGGTCCCGTGGGTTTGGTGCACTTTCAAAGATGTTCTCTATGGTGTACTCAATGGCGTTGCCCAGGGACATGGTTCCCTGCAGCTGGGTCATCCTCGTGCTGAGGAAGTCCAACAGCTTCTCCTTGGCACCATAGTCTGTCAGTGAGAATTCGACCTTCACAGGTGGCACACTGGTATTGTCCACAGACTCATAGGTCGCCTGCTGCACAACAGCCACTCTGGCAAAGTGCTGGGAGGCCCTGGGGTCTGGGCTCAGGTCCAGCTGCCTAACCACGTAGCCTATGTACTTCTTCATCTCATTGAACTGGAATAGAGTGGTAGCCTCGGAGCTGTCCAAGATGAAAGCCAGGTCTATGTCCACATCACTGCCCGCTGCCCTCCGGTCTCTGAAGGAAGGTCTCCAGCTGCCAAACCCACAGGATGGGTCGATATTGCAAATGTCTAGGGGAAGAAAGCACAGTGGCCCATTATCTTGTGGTACCCACAGCATCCCCACCTTCTGGGAGTCAAGTGATTACATTGTCTCATGGGATTGAAACTTTGCTGGGAAGGGTGATGCACGCCTATGATCCTGGCACTTGTAAGGATGAGGCAGGAGAATCACCAGTTTGAGGCAGCCTGGGATACATACAAAGACTCTGCCTCGTTGCCTTAATTGTGGCCAGTTTCTGTCCCTCATTTCACTAGATGAGACTTGTCAATGACCTAATGTCTTCATAGTGCTCCGTGAAACTAAAACACTCCTGTCGTTTGCTATTCCTTAAAGAAATATATTCTAAAGATGTTTCTGAGTCAAACACCTAGGACCTAGATCCCATGATCTTCCCAGCTGTTGCCTGGGACCTCAGCCATTCCTCTATAGAAAAGCTGTGGGGAAGGCCAGGGGCACTTAACCAGGGAATTTCCTTCCATGACTTTTACATTAGTAAATATAATGAGTCTTGAATCTTAATTTAACTCAAGCTCTTCATTGACACCATCTCTTCATTCAAATGTCCCTCTGTTGTCATAAACTCCATGGCTGTGGCTGGACAGATTCCCATGCCCAGATAAACAGCTTACCCAAGCAAACATGGCAGGTGAGGACATTCTTCAGGAAGTCTGTGAGGTCCCTCCTTGCAGGCAGGACCAGGGCGTGCCCCACTGCTGTGTTATTGATCTGGTTTAGACAAAGGAAGATGCTGGGATGGACTCATGCATAAGGAGCCATTATGCAAAGACAGAGTAGCAACAGAACGAAATGAGATAAACGTCCCCACGGCACAGCACCTTGTCATCTGGACTCTGGGTGCTTGGATAATTAATTAGGCACTAAGTAAAGTGTCTGGTACATCTCTGACAAGCAGCGGGAGCTAGGATATTTGTTGATGGTTTTAGCAGTGACAGCACCTAGCAAACAATGATCCATCCCATTCTTGCTCACTCCAGTTTAGATAGTAACAAGGCAAATGAGATTATCACTCCTAAGAGAGGACAAGGTCCCAGCCATCACAATGACAGGCATGTGGCATCCATGTAACGAGTAACTGGTAGGAATGAGTGAGAGAACCCCCGTCTGCCCTGTGGAACCACAGACATCCCAGGCTTCTCTGGGCTGCTCAGCTCACACAAAGGAAGGTAAGCACGAACGTTCACTCACAAGAACTCATGGCCAGGAGACCAAGTTTGATACTGACCTCCAAAGCCAGTGTCTGACCCCAAACCAGACTGCAATTTGGCAGAATAAACACTGAGGGACAGTGGCACTGATTGAACTGTAGCTTGCTGACTTGGAAAATGATCCCAACTGGCGAGACACAAGAGCCCATATCAACCAGTCTCACACCACATGAGGGAAACCCAAGTCCCATAGAGGGGTGGCGTGTTATTGCTGTAAGGGAGGCCATGAGAAGTCAGGACCCAATCCTTAGGGCCCCTGTCCTTTGTAACTGTTGTCCACGCCACTTGACTAGTGTCATTAGAAGTGGCCCCGAATAAACACTCCTGCTCAGTTACAATCAAACACACAAATGAGAATGGGGTGTGTCCTGGGGAACTACTAAGGAACAGTTTGCACAGTGTTGGGGAACCCAAGGCCACTTATATTTTAAGGGCCTCACTGAGAGGCTGTAGATCCTCATGGCCAGCTCTGAGAGAGTCTCCTCCAGAACAGAGTGGGGTGAGCTATACCCAGTGCATGAGCTTCAGAGTCCAGTGATCTAGCAGCTCTTCCTCACTTGAGGCCCTCACTATTGCTGAGATCTTCTTACCAATGAGGTAGGACCGACACTAGGATGCTTAGCAACATGTCGTAGGAAGTAAATGCCCAGGGCAGGGTCATATGAAACTCAAGTTGAGCCACTTGGTGAAGAGCCAGAACTTTCCAACTCTACGGAGGGACAGGATCCACCCACACTGACACCTCTACTTGGCCAGTAAGAACACAGAGCCTTGTTACCTAGCCAGAATCGTCAGCCTGTATGGCGGACCTGAAGGGAGAATGCTACAGCTCTCTGGATACTGGTCCAGTGCTGGAGCCTTAGGCTGCCCTAGACAGCTCACATGAGGTCTCAATCAGCCCAGTCCTATTAGGACCTTACAGAAGCCATAGGACACGAATCCTTCATGGAGACCTGGCATTCCTGACAGCCTTCTCTAAGATGAGGCAGAAGGAATACAAAAGCACCGAGCACAGACCTGCAAGGCATTGATGAGCTGCCGGTCCTCCTGGCTTGTAAGGAACAAGGGTGTGATCCCTGCATCTGACAGCTTGAGCACAGCCTCTCGGAGCTGGAGCTGGGAGTCTGCTGCTGTGGGCTTATTGCTGAAGAAAATGGCCACTTTCCTCATCAGGAATCCATTCCTCACGCGCTTAAATGTATTTCTGGCCACGAACGACATCGCGGTCTCCAGCCTCGGCTGCTTAGATGTCAAGGCCACTTGGAGATTCTGGATACTGTCTAAGAGGGCAGACTTCTTCTTGGAGTCAGCAAACCGGATCTCGGTGGTCACTTCATTGTTATAGGTGACCACAGCCACTCGGGCACCCCTTGGACAGTTGCTCTCAGCAATGGTCAGATCTCCCACAATGCTCAGGAGCACCTCTCGCATCCGACTGAAGGTGTCCTGAGTGACCCCCTCAGAGGTGTCCAGGGCAAAAGCAAGTTCTGTTGGGAAGACAGGGCACTCCAGGGGCCCTGCGGGGAAATGGGAATTTCAGAAATAAGCTCTACTCACGGCAAAGGAGCCTTCTCTCCTCAGAAGCATGTGAAATCGCCAACACTCACCATAGCAGCAAGCTAGAAAGGTAATAAAAAGAAGAAAAGTGAATGCCAGGTCCGTTGGGTGAGGACGGTGAGCGTACAAACATGGCGTGCCACAGAAGGGTGGGTACTTACGGCACTTGTCCTTGATGTTCTGGATGAGAGCGCATTGCTTTGAAGGAAAACGGTAGTGTTAGAGAGCAGGTAACAGGCCTTGAGACAAGACCGCTCTGAGCACCCACTACTTACATCAACGGAGTCTCCTCGGTTGCCCTTGTGACCCTGAAAAACCAAGCGAGGAAAGTCTGAGAGGAGAAGCAGCTGCATGCCGTGTGGCATTAGAGGGGAAGGGGATGAGGGAGGGTGGGCACAGTCGAATCGTGGTATCTACACATGTGGAAACGTCAGAGTGAACCCCAATGGCCCGTACAGTGAATACGTGTTAAGACTTTTAAGAAAAAGAAAAGGCCACTCTTCAACCACAGGAGCTTGATGGGGACCAATAAAAAGTGCATAATCTTGAGCTTTCACAGCCCCTCCCTCTAAACTTTATATCACCACGTGAGCAGAAGAAAAACACTTTTGAAGACAAACTGCTCTCCCTCGAAGGCGGGCTTGCTCTGAAGAAGCACCGCCCCTCACACCCGGAAGCTCGTCGTCCATCATAACTCATGAATCTAACCACAACCACTTGGGCCCCCTCACAACAGCTGCTCTCGGCAATAAACACAGCTTCTCCGAAGAGCAAAGCTGCCCCTAAGTATATACGCTCTTTGTAGCCTGGCTCCTGTAGAATTGAAGGTTCTCACCACACCGTCCCCCTCCATATCAAAAGTGCATCCCTACCCCTGGGCTCTCAGGCAGTGGTTCTCAACCTTCCTACTGCTGAGAGCCTTTAATTCAGTTTCTCATGTTGTGAAGACCAACCCCCCCCACCATAAAATTATTTTTGTTGGTACTTCATAACTGTAATTTTGCTACTGTTATGAATCATAATGTAAATATCTGACTTGCAGGTGGTCTTACGTGACCCCTGTGAAAGGGTCGTTTAGCCCACGAAGGTGTCGTGACTCACAGGTTGAGAATCAGCACTCTAGGGACAGAATCATGGCTGCTGTCTGTGTTTTGCCAACCTAATGGTCAGTTTTGAGGGCTACCTGGATGTCTTTGCCTGAAGCGGTTTCTCTTGGCTAGCCATCTGAAACAGCTGGCTCAGCACACCCCATTAAGTGTCTCACTACTCAGCCTTGCACCCATCATAGCCACAGGCTCAGCCTTCTTCCCTTGGCTTCAAGTAGCCCAACCCCTCAAATTTTCCCTATAGGAGGGGTTAGCCAACTCATGGCTTATCTTGACCATTCTCCTTGAACTTCATGCATTTCAATAGAGGGACAAACCAAATAAGAAAACAGTAGTAGCAGTCACATAAGATTCCTCCTGGGTCCTGGGGAAAGCATGACTGATGGGTTTTAAACCGTGAGTCAGAGGCTGCCTTGGGAATTTTATAACCAAAGGAAATGCTCCCCAAACCCAGATGTCTAGTTGCGCAACTTCAACAAGCTATAGGCAATCATACTGTATCTTGTTCTCTCCGAACAAATCTATAATGAGAAATTATAAAGACAAATATTATAATATTCCCTGAATCACAGAGTGGTATATAAGATACATATCTCAGTGGTAAAGCGGTAGAGAACTTACCAGATATGACTGGGGCCTTGGGATCAATTCCCAGTACCACACCAAAAAATGCTTTTGTTTTCTTGTTTATGGTTCTAGGGACCAAATCCAGGACCTTGTTCATGACAGGCACTTAATCTCTGCTACTGAGCTACACAACCAGCCCCCACAAAACATTTTTAAAGCTTGTTATTTCAGAACTCAAATGTACTTTTCTCCATCATGGTATCAGACAGGAAACAGTTTAATAAACAGATCCCACAAATGTAAGGGACTTTTTTTAGGCAAGAAGATGATTGGAAATGTTCAAAGACCAGATGTAAAGCACCCACAGCCCTTCCTTCACCTAGTGACTTGTTACTAACCAGGTGGATACTTACAGATGGTCCTGGGTAGCCAGGGTCTCCCTTCTGTCCAACTATCCCTGGGGGTCCTGAATTTCCCTAGAGGAGGTAGAACATGGAACATTCTTAGGTGGAACAGTTGTAGGAGGAATCCGTTCCAACCTTCTCTATCACCATGAGAAGTCTCTCACTTCAATGGGGCTCAATTGTCTCCAAAATTCAGGGATACGGACAAATGACCCCAAAGAGATTCTTTTGGTCTCCAAATTGCATACTCTGACAGACTCATGTAAGATACATGACTGTACCAAACCGTCACTAAAATTCCTCTGAGTGTCCAAGAAAATTAGTAACTACCAATCAGCTAGATAACTATTCACTAGCCCACTCTTTAAAGATGATCTAGATTGTTTTTAATTATCAAAATAACTGGATAATTATTGTTATTAACTATATTTTTAGGCTAAAAACAACTGTTCCTAGCATGTATCTGTATCTGGACCATGAACTGAGATTCTGTCCAATATTAGGAGGGTAAGTGTATGATCATTGAGGAGAGAAATCCAGAATGAGAGCGGTTAAAGTAAGAGGGGTCTCATCAACCAGGGAATGAGGAGCCCATAGCCTGGGATGCCACAGGCCTCCTAAGCAGCTCACACCCCTCACATCTGAATAGACTTGGTCAGATGAGACTACCAAGATTGACACCATCCAACATGAAACCTAAGCCTCCCCGGAAGCATGCTGGGGTAACCTGTGGGCTGGTGACTTTTGAGACATGCTGGCAAAACAGCTGTCAGCACATCCCCCAATAGGACTGGCTGAAGGAGGACAGAGCAAAACACAGCTATGATGGGCTGTGAGGACATTGGTTTGAAACTTGGAATTCTCTTCTATCACCTGGGCTGTCACTGATCAGTTTGAGAGAGAAGATGATTGTTTTTTAAGGCTCAGCATCCCATCACATTGCCACGAACCTGCTCATTCACACCCTCAGCGAGGAGTGAGAGAACTTACCCTCCGACCTCTGATGCCTTTGGGTCCTGGTGGCCCATCTGTACCTGGATCACCGGGGGTACCCTGGGAAGAGAGCCAAGAAGTGACACATCAAGATCTGTAACAGAAGGTCCTGCTGGGGGTCCCTGGGACAGGACCCCAACAGGGAATCTGGCTCACACTTTCCTAATAGCTGAAAGGTTCACTTCTATGAATGGCTCCAGTGCGTTGGTGCCATTTTCAAAGAGTCTGGATTTACTTTATCACCGGCGTTACTGACATGTGGGTTATGGCATTTACAGGTCCCAAATCTTCCACTGTCCACATAACCTCAAACCCTGTGGACAACGTGCACTGCCACCTCCATCCATACAAGAGGGAACATCATAGAGAGCTCAGGGACTTTCCCAGTGTAGCCCTGTGTTAAGCGGCTGACCCGAGGCTAAAGCTGAGGTATTCTGACTTCAGTTCATGGAAAACCCCAGGCTTATCCAGAAGCAATGCTGATGCTCCATCAGCCAGGGCACTCACCTTCGGTCCTGGATACCCAGGGAATCCTCTTTCTCCCTGTAAAAGACAATAAACACCTCAGTATCAGGCCCCAACTTAGAGCCATTCAAAACAGATTTTGATAGAAGATGTCAGAAGCCATCCTTATCCTTGGTGACTCTTGGCAATGGGAGCTTCTCCAGAAGCTTCGACAGATGCGTACCTTTTTGCCTCTACGTCCTTCACTGCCGGCCCCGTCTCTCCCATCATCTCCCTAAGAGGAACAGAGAGAATTTTACTGCAAGCCATTGCATCGGAGCACCTCGCGGCCACCACGTCACTGTTAAGGCCCTCAACAGAGGGTGAGTGCATGAGTGTTCTTGGACCAAAGGACAAGAGAAAGAAGCCTTCCATCTCCTCAGGGCGAGTAAAGCCATGTCTGTAGAGATGCTCAGAGCTTTGTGATCGTATCTGTGATGCTCCTTCAAAACAGGAACGCTGAAGTCAACCTCTCAGACCTCCGGAGCTTAGGCCTTACTCTCCAGTTCCCAAGCCCTTCATGTCTTAGCCACACATTACAGACAGCCCTCCAAACATCTGGGCTCTGTATCCCCAGGCCTGTGCCCACCATCATACAAGGCATTCAGAGGTAACACTGCTAATTATTCCACAAGAGGAACCTGCTGGAAATACATATCAATATTTTAAACCTTGAGACTATAATCATCTGGTGGCTGTCCCTTTTGCAGAGTCTCCAGGAAGACTGACTCATTTTAGAAAGGCTCCCAGCAGCCTAGAGGTTTCTTTTGCGTTCACAAAGCTGCCGATGGAATAAAACTCATTTTGAAATGAGCAGCTGTCACCATTTTCAACAATATTCCCAGGAACTCAAGCAGGGAGACACAGGCCTCTCTAGGTCCCGGCTGCCTGCATCACCACAGCCTGTGAACCCTGTGGGGCACTGGGTGGCCTTACCGTCTCCCCACGGGGTCCATGGTTCCCGATGCCTCCCTTCGGTCCTGGCTCTCCTGGCTCACCCTACACAGGGGAAATAAGAATGACACGCCGAGTGGATGCTGGATCATGGGGACCCAAGCCCTACAGTGGCTGTACTAATGTTGGGGGTGGTGATGTCCTGGGGCATGCCTCATACTTCACCTTTTAGTTTCCATGAGATCAGCTTTTAATTGTAATAAGCCAGGCACAAGAAGGCAAGTGCCATCTCACACACAAAGTGGCAAAGGCTGATGTCATGATAGAGTGGAGATCCATGATCAGTAGGGGATATGGGGGTAGGGGCCAGAGCATAAGGGCATCACAGGTGCCAGCATGCAGTCAGTGAGGAGAATGTTCTAGTGGGCACTGTGGGGTGACTGTAGTTGACAGTGTATCTCCTATTTCAGCCAGAAGAGAGACTTTCCAGGGTCCCAAGGCAACAAAATGCAATTTCTCTGACCTTATTGTCACATGTATGTATGAAATTATCACACTGTGCCCTATAAAAGGTACTGTTACATACATGTTTTTAAAATGCTAAATGCAGGGGCTGGTGGGATGGCTCAGTAAGCAAAGACATTTTTGCTAGCAAGCCTGACAACCTGAGTTGAAGCCCTGAATCCCATGAGGAACCAAATTGTCCAATGACTTCCACATACTCACTGTGCTATGCACACAGCCACACACATGAAAGATAGATTAGGTAGATAGATAGATAGATAGATAGATAGATAGATAGATAGATAGATATATAGATAGGTAGATAGATAGTAGATGCATGCATACATAGATTTTAAAACCTTTTAAAAATTCAATGAAAAACAAAATACTGACATTTTATATATAGTTTTATACAATCTCACTATATAGACTAGGTTGGCCTCAAACTTACAGTAATTCTCCTGCCCCAGGTTCCCACCAAGTGCTGAAATTGCAGGCATGAGCCACACACAAGTAGCAACATACCTAGCTTTTCTTTTTCTTTTTTTTTAAAAGTGTTTCTGAAACCCTTATATAGTCCTAGCTATCCTGGAACTCACTATGTAGACCAAGCTGGTCTCAAATTCATAAAGATTCCCTTGCTTCTGTCTCCCAAGTGGTAGGACCAAAGGTGTGCACCACCACTAATTGTAACATTCCTGTCTGAACAGTGGAGAAAATTGTGTGTGTGTGCACGCTTGTGACCACTGATGCATGCGGGGAGGCGGAGGCAGGCTGAAGGGGAAGAGGCAGAAAAGGAGGCAGGCAGCAGGAAGGTGGCACTGTCTAGTTCAGAAAAGGCCTCTGTTCTCAGCAAAGCTCTACTGTTCTCCAGACAAACCTTCCTCCCCAGGGGACCACTTCTGCCCCTCTCTCCAGGCGCCCCCGCAGTGCCTCCGCTTCCCTGTAAGGAAAAGAGAGGGGCACCCATGAAGCATCAATCGCCCAGACCAAGGTGCCCAGCTGACCCGTCAGAGGTCATGGGTGACCCACAAATCCCAAGCACTCGATGATGCCGTACTCAGTACCGCCCACTCGAGTCCAGGGAAACACAGAGAGGTGCCCACAGACTCTTCACACTGTCAGCCACGCCTGCATCAGCCACACCAGCCGGCACACACTCGGGTTGCCACACTCAGATGCTTACCCGAGGTCCAGGAATTCCTTGTTCCCCAATCAGGCCTGGGGGACCAATGGGACCAGGTGGACCCTGGGGAATAAAAGGCAGGTCACAGGTGAGTGCTGTTGAGCTGAGTCCATGAAATCCATTCTCAGCAACCAAAGAGTGGTAACAACCCAAATGCCAGGCGATCGATGAATGAAAAACGGTTCTTCATCCATGTAGTGGAATATTATTCAGTCATTAAAAGGAATGAAATTCCAGCATGTGATGTAACATGTCTGCACTTCGGGGAAACCATACTAAGTGAAAAAAAACCAAACATAGACACCCACATAGCATGTGATTCCAGTCATACGAAGTGTGAAGAATAGACAAATCCAGGAAGACAGGAAGATCAGTGTTAGTCAGAGGTAGAGAGCATCAGGGAGTATGGGGGGGGGGTGACAGGGGTGGGGGGGTAGGTAATAAGGATGGAAGGTGACAGGAGTTGGGGTGACAGGGTAGGGGGTCTATAAGGGTGAGGGGGGACAAGTGTGGAATGACAAAGGTGGAAGCCACAGGTGGGGGCTGATGGGACAGGGACCACGAAGGTGGGGAGCACTAAGATGACCGTACAGTGCCTCCTTTGGGGCTAATCAAATGTTTTAAAATTATTACACAGTGCTGTGGATGCTCCAAGTGCTGTGGGTGGGATTGTTACTAAAGGCAGGACCCGTCACGTGACCGTCGCCTCGATTTAAAACAAAAGGACAAGGGTCTCTGCAGATGCTACAAGGCACGGGTCATGCCAGGGTACTGACCTGTGAGCCTCTGGTGCCCTGCTCTCCCTCGAAGCCTGACTGGCCAGGACCGCCCCTGTTGCCCTGGGAGACAAGAGAAGCAGGTCAACAACCCCAGTTCTGTTCCACAGTCAGCTCCGGACTGCGGAAGGGTACAGATGGGATCGGTAGGGTGAGAACCGGCTGACGGGGCTCTCTGAGCCTGAACGCTTGTTACTCGCCTTTCCATAGGACAGCTCTGAGAAATAAGGATGTTTTAGAGAGAACCTCTGGCACAGGCCAGAAGGCCAGCTACATGGGCCTGCCTGGCCGAGTGCTGCCCAGAGCTCTACCTGTCAGCCATTTCCCTGCCTCCCACCCACTCTGGAAATCACAGGAAACACCTTCCATTGTAGAGATGGAGACAGTGATGAAGAGGAGAGCTTCTATAAGCTGTTCCCCAGGGAGAGTATATTAATCCCTTGGCAGACTGTGTCCAGGAGTCTGCTGGGAGTGGACAGGGAGAGGGGGGCAGGGGGGCAACGCCAATCCAGTCCAGTGGCTCACCTTAGCTCCTGGAGGTCCCCTTCGGCCAAAACCACCCTGTGGAAGAAGTCACATGACTTTGAAGAGGACATGGGGGTGCTGAGTTCTGCCATGTGTATCCACACGCTGTGGTGCGTACTCCATGCCAGAAACCAGCCCCTGTGCCTAGGAAGCCGGCGAGCTCACATCCAACCCTCTCTTCCTTCCTCCCTCATTCCCAACAGGTTCTACTTCTATGCTGTGCCTGCTAGTTACTCCAATGGAAGTTTGGGAATGACTTCTGACCTGCCAAGGAAAACAATGGCTTCTGGCTGGAGAATCCCAGCCAGTTCCCAGAGAAGAATGAGAAGCAGGAATGTGAACCTGCCCATCACTCTAACTCAGCTAGAGCTGGGATGCTTCACTGCGGTGGAGGGAGTCCTGGGTTCTCAACCCTCCTGGCCAAATACAACAAGAGCTGCCCCAGTGCACATACGCGAACCTGAAAGTTGGGCTCATGTCTCGGCCGCTTCTCCCCAGATGTCCCAGAGTTGAACTGTAATTTTAAAACGTGGGCTCACTGCAGAAGGACTCAGGGATTCTTTGCCTCGTGACTGATCCAGTGGAGGGTGGGGGAGGGGATCTGTGTGTGGGTGTGCTAGGCTGTCTTTGCAAGGACAGGAGCTTGGTCAGCCTAGGAGCCACATTCTCCACTGCCAGGAGGATCAGCCCAGCCCTCCGCAGTAGCCGCTCTGCAGTCACTACAGTGCTGGCCTCATTTCTTGGGTCAGTGTGAGTATGCAGGCTACTCCTGTCCTACACAGAGTAGCAATCCAGCCTGCTTCTCCCTAAGGGAACAGGCTATCCCATCAGACTCGGTGGCTCATTGCTCACAGGCAGCCTACAGAGGCCAGAAGAGGCAGCTGAGGGGTGCTTTAGCCCCCTGGAGCCTATCTTGATGCGTGTTTGGCATAGCCCAGTCCTCAGGGAAAGGACACAAGGCCTCTCTGTTAGTCCTGACTCTGATGCAAATTTACTGTGTTCCATCTCCTGTCATTTAGTAAGCCACTAAATTGAGACCAAAAGAGGTCCCCAACTCCAATAGGAGTTTCTGCGAACATGGCCACACCCACCACTGGACTTTCAGTCATGTCCTAAAACCATTTTGAGGGCTGGACTACCAAAGCCTATAGCAACCATCCGTGTCTCTGTGTGGCTCAGCCACATTAATTCACCACCACACCCAGACTTTTACACGGGTGCTCTGGAGCCTGTGCAGTAAGCATTTGGCCAACTGAGCTAGCCCTCCAGTCTAACTAATGTTCAATCTTCTTAAGATAACAATTTAATTTTCTTAGAAGCCATTTGAGCACAAGGGAGTTACTCTTCTGGAAAGCCTCATGCCTCAAGAACTGCCTGGGATTGTCAGATGCTGGGGACCCTGTCCTCAGCTGCCCAACCCTCTTCCCCTACACACACACACACACACACACACTAACTTCCTGAACTCCCCTGAGAATTGGGATCTCCTGGCCGCTTCTTCCTCAGTCAGGATCCCTCTTCTCCCAGCTGCCAGGACCCTGCTCTCTGCTCGCAGCCACCCCCACCACCCCACCCCTACCCCCCCATCCCACCCCGGGCTTCTGCATTTTTTCAGTGACTGAGTGCACAATGAGCAACTCAGCAACACACATTCCCGAAATGTCTTGAAAACATGATATGCTAAAACACACAGCGTCTAGTTTCCTTATGTGAATGGCACAAAAAACAAAAAACAAAAAAACCCAAGCAATTATGCAAGCAACAAATATCTGCTCTTCCGGCCTTCTTCTCTTACTCCCTCATCAGCCAGCATTGGCATTTCTGTTTGGGTGTTTTAGCTACGTAATGGGTAAGAGTTGACCAAATACTTGAAAACAGCAAAGACCTTATTTTTTTTTAAAGTGTTTAGCATTTTCTACAAAGTGAAAAGACAAAGGACTGAGGGAGGGGGGGTGTGGTGGATGACAGGAAACTGTAGGAATAAAAAAAAATTCTAAAAGCAACAAATTGGGGTAAAGATTCACATTTTGCCTTCTACCTTCCTCCAAGGGAATACAAGCATGAAGACCCTTGCTAGCTGCCTATGCTGTGCTCTGGGGCCTCCCTGAAGCTTCTGTGAGCCAAGAAAACAGGCACAGCAACATGAAATCAAAAGCAAGAAACTACTCACTTTAAATAGACACAGATTGCCTGGTTTTACGCTGTTTGTACAGCGTAAACTTCACAGATAGATGACTTTAGGATGACTCCATTCCCACCAGTGAGGAGCTGCTCCATAGCAGAGCACCAGGCACTATGTGCCAACCACTTTCCACGCACCAAGCAGCCTGGCAGAGGCAAGCATCCTAAGGTACTCACATCCTTCCCAGGGTCTCCTGGACTTCCTGGGGTGCCGTCTCTGCCTGGAAGACCCTGATGTGGGGGGGGGGGCAAAAAAACTAACATGAGATTCTCACCTTCAGGGAAGAAAATTAAATCCCAGCATGTGTGGCTGGAGACACTGTGGGGAAAGGGATCCATTCCCAGGGCAAGGGTTTGTCTCCAGGAGGACAGAGAACCGGGCACTCTTAGGAAGCATCAGGCTTAGGTTAAGCATCACCCCTTCAAGATTTGGGCTTCACCAGAGCTCTCTGCACACAGTCGCAGGGTACCACTGCTGTCTGGAGCAGCCCCAATGCCCACCTCCAGAAAGGCCTTCCTCCCAGGCACACAGGTGCAGCCTCGAGGGACAGTGATGCTGGTCTCATGAACTCTGTAGTTCACGCTTGCTGCAACTGGTACCGTGAATTGGACACGAGAGTTTTCTGCCCCCGATCACAAAGGGTCTCTGAGTATGGATCACTTTACCATAGGTCCGATGTCACCCGTCTCTCCTTTGGGTCCTCTCTGCTGGCTGTCCCGTCCTGAGTCACCCTAAAAACCACAGGTGAGGAATGAGCCCCAAATGAGGAAAGCCTCAGTTGTTGGAATCCTTAGTAGCAGAATGAAGGGAAGGTTCACAAAGACAGTCCTTCAAGCCACATCCTGCCCAGCTAACATGCAGAATAACCACAGCCTCAACAGGGTGGCTTAAGTCCTTCCCTACATAGAACACGCAACCTCACTTTCTAACCTCTACCACAGGTAGGTGACCTGCAGAAGAGGCCATCTTAGCAGTGGCCCTTTGCTTAAAGGGTTTACAAAGCCATGAACTACAGAGAGCTGCAAGGTTCATTGTCTAAGTCAAACGCAGTGTCCGGAGAGCACCTCAGGAAGACCCTTTGGTTTAGGTTGCATTCAGACACACACCTACCAAGCGACTTGCAAATGTTTGTTGTACTGGAAACACTCATCTCCAGTGACCCCCAAAATTAACAGGCAAGGATAAATTGCATATTTTATCAGCACATTTTTAAAGCAATTTCAAAACAAAAGTCCCTCTTTTCTTTTTCTCCCATAAGCTTCCTCCCTTGAAATCCGCCATGAAGAATCTTCCTTACCGGGTCACCCCGAATCCCAACATCTCCTCTCTCGCCTTTGTCTCCTTTAGGTCCTTTGTCACCCTAAACCAATCACACAGTGGAAGTCAACACTTAGGTATTTCTGATGGAGTTAATATGACCGGAATTTCTAATTCAGAAGCGTTTATTAACTATAACCCTCGTGCTGTACATTAAACCTCTAGATCATTCACCGAAATTACATTCCTCATTTTGTAAGTCTCATTAGTATACCTGTTGCCATTTTCCCCCTTAGCATGAACCTGAAAAAATTGCTTGTTTTCTAATATTTATTTTCTTTATAAGTGTGTGTGTGTGTGTGTGTGTGTGTGTGTGTGTGTTTATCTGAGTGAAGTGTCTGCAGAGGCCAGAAGGGGGCATCATACTCTCTGGAGAACTGGGGTCTTCTATAAGATTAATTAGTATATGTTTTTAGCCGCTGAGCTATCTCTCTCCAGTTCCCAATTCACGTCAAAATATTTCTGATGTGTTTGACTAGTCCACAAATGTTTCCTAAGGATCCGCTCAGTGCCAGGCATAGGGAATTCCTTCATAGCAGTCTGTACCCTGTGGGACACTCTTTCCAACAAGGAAATAGCACATAAGGTGTTACGGCTGAGAGGGACATCACTCATATACCTACAAGAAAAGCCATGGAAAGAATACTAACCAGTCCCTGGAGACGGTGGCATGTCCTCCCCCTACCCCCCCACCCCCCACCCCCATGAACAGTGAGGTAAGGGCACACTTACCCTTCTTCCAGGACTCCCCTTCTCTCCAGATGAACCAGGCAACCCCTTGTCCCCCTGTAAAGGCAATGAGAGTGGGTCACCCAGTGTGACAGCTCCTATGGACTCAGCTGCCAGTGGCTGGGACTTCAGGAATAGAAGCAGTTGGGACTTGGGAAGTAAAATCACTCACCTCTTCACCATCCAGGCCATCCAAGCCAATTTCTCCCAATTCACCCTGAGAAGAGAGAGGCAGACAGTGTGAGTGGAACAAGTTATCCCAGCAAAGGAAAGTAAGAAGAAAACTGAGGGGGTTTTCATTAACACAAAACAAACTTTATTACCTTCTCTCCTGGGAATCCTCGAGAACCCTGGAAGGCAAGAGGACAGGAGAAACATGAGTGACACATGGCCAGTCTCTGGGGACACGAGCCACCTGCATCTGAAAGCCCTGGGTCTGAGGGTTCTATACTGGATGCGCACTCTGGCTTCCTCACCACCAAGTGGGGGTGTTACAAAGCGAATTTGCCTGGAGGCGAACACGTGGGTTCTGGGAAGGAGCGGTAACTCCAAAGACAGAAGGCAGCTTCATAACATGTAGTGTGCTGGCCCTTCCCTCCCACCCCTGTGCTCCACAGCAAGCAGCCGACCCTGGAATCCAACGCAGTTCATTCCTGCACCTCTTTCCCTGGCTCCTCCCAGAGCCCAGCCAGCCTGTTGCACCTCATGACTGGCTCCCGCCTGCTTAAATGTTTCCACAGGAAACTACTTCGGCACTCAGGCTCCCTTCCAGCCATAGCTTGTGCTCTGAAATCCTGACCCACCCAATGAAGAGCTACCTTCAGCAAGAGACTCTGGCTTCTGGGATGAGAATTGAGAAAATCCCAGCCTGTGGCCCTCCCTCTCCAAGACACATGGAGAGGCTGTATCCTCCTAGCATGCACTGTCCTGACTCTCCTACAACCCGAATCCATGCTGTACCTTGACTCCTCTCTGGCCTGGGCAGCCCTGGAAACCTTGGGTACCGTTCACACCAGGTGGACCTCGCTCACCCTGTAAAGAAAACAAAGGCATTTTACAAGCTAGAGTCCCTTGTCCTGTGCCTCTTCTAACTCTCTCTCAGTGAGTGGCATGCAGCACAGAGAGAGCTTCACTGTAACCAAGCCATGTGTACCACCATCCTCAGCCCCCCCCCCCAGCTCCTGGATGAGCAAGAACTCATAGCTTCATGGGGGAAATGGGCTCTGGGATGGTTACAGCACCCATGGAGTGCTGCCTGGCTGGTTGAGTATCAGTAACCCTGATGCCCAGTGTGGGTGCTGGGTCCCATAGAAGTTCTTTCCCCTGACCATTCCTCTGTATTGTCATGGTTTCCAGATGTTCATGGCAACAGGGTCAGCACTGACACCTTTGTCTAGGCTGGACACCTGGAGACCTCACTTACTCTCCCAGGAGTCCCCTTATCCCAGAGATGGGCCTTGTTCTAGGGTCTCAAAGCCTCTCAGACTTGTCAGAGTCTTGCTTTATAATAACTCAGGCTATGCATCATCTTCCTGCCTCAACTCTCAAAATCTTGGATTAGGGGTACATACCACCAATTTCTGCTCATGTATGTTTAATGAAGACTGCTATACCTGGTGGCCCCAGGTCTAACCTTCCTCTATCTGAAACCGACCAAGTCTCCCCACTATACTCCACACACGATTGTCACATGCAAAGGACCTCACTGTTCATAGTATGGAACTAGAAGGGAAACGGTTAAGGAAGTCAGGAAATCATTTTTCTTCTAATGAGAAAGCCCCAGGCCACCGGACAGGTTACAAACTCCACTGCTCAGCCCCCAACGTGGGAAGGACAAGAGCCAGTAAAAACTTGAGGGACGGGGTAGCTTTTACTCACAGGTCCACCCTCGTCACCAGGATAGCCTCGGTAGCCATCTTCCCCGGAGATGCCCTGTAATAAAGCACGTGAGTTCGCATGTCACCTGTGTTCTGCGGAGCTGCGCTGACACTCAGTTTGGCAGTTGGTATTGCTCAGAGACAGTGTGCTCCCACCCGCTATTTCAGTGATGATTCTTTCCGTAGAGACCTTCCAGGTCTTCCTGTACCATGAGAGCTGGTGGCACTCCTCCTTTGAGGCAAACGCCAAGGGTCCCACTGACCCCCATGGTGAGGCTGCCAGTGGGTATGCATGGGTTTTCACATTGTTTTATGAAATGACAAACCCTGGTCAAGGAGCAGATCCTCCCATCCAGTGGAAGAGGGGATGTGGTGGGTGCTAGGGCCTTCTCCATCACCAGCAAGACACACCTTGGTGATACAGGTTGGAGAGTAATGCTTTAGAGCCCAGAATTGGCAATATGGGCAGGGCCCTCCCCCCATCTTGTGTCCATCCACGATACTGGAGAAGTCACCCAGTCAAGAAGTGTCAGAGCCTGAACTAGCCTGTGGTGTGTGCAACTGCCATACCTTTGGCCCGATGCTGCCAATGGGCCCTCTGTCTCCTCTCTCTCCAGAGCACTTGCATGGAACCCCACAGCAAGCTTTCTCAGCAATGTTGTCCTGCCAAGAAAATAAATAAATATCAAGAAGAGAAAATAGAAAACCACCAATGTGCTGGTATTAGTCTCAATCTGGTGTACATGGGATGGAGCTACCTAATGTCACTCCCTCAAAGGCTGGCTGCAGCTAAGGTCCAGCTCTTGGCATAAGGTGAGAAGTCATTGGTGGAAAAGAAAAGAGCTACCAAATATGATACTTCTTATCCACAGTGTCCTAAGGCTAGGCTCAGTTTCTAGAAGTTTCCAATGCAAACATTCAAGACTCATATTTTCAGTATAACCTTCATATGTCCAAATCTCAAATAGAAAATCCAGAAAACACGTTGAAGTTGGCTGAGACTGAAGAAGGTCTGAAATTAGAGGCTCGGAGCCACGGTCAGTATCTCAGAACTCAGCACTTACCTGGAGGAATCCCTTGAGCAGCCGTGGGTGGGCAGCACATGGAGCCCCGGGCTCTGAGTCCCAGCCACCACAACCTGGGTCACCAGTGTATCTAATACCACCAGCCGTCTCTGTATTCCGCTCTCACCCAGCCCCTGACTTTCTGTGGCAAAGTGCACGTAACACATTGCCATCCACAGAGCTAGTCCCAGTCACGCCCACTCTCCTACAAGGAGCTTCCTCCATCTTCCATTTTCTCCCCTCTTCTAGACCGAACCTGTTTCTACCCAATAAAAGCACCCTTTTTTACAGCCTTAGTCACCATTGAGAATCACTGACCCCTCCCCACTACCCTATTCCTCATCCCTAGACAGGAGCCTAGAGGGGAGGCAAGGAGGAGACTTCTCCACACGGAAGTAGTCTCTGTCTCTCTTTCCCTGCACATTCTTGCTCAGATAGGGTGGATGCCGTATCCAGGACTCATATGGTAACAAATCAGGTATCAAATGGGTTAAATGACACGCCCATATACCTTCCTCCGGTGACCAGGTCACCATGACGTCTGGCTTTGCAGTCTTGAGATGCCAGAAATCTAAATTAGTATGTGTGTAAACTCTTTAGAAGAAACAAGGACTCACAAGCTGCTCTGCCAGTTCATAATCTAAGTCAAGCAAGTTGAGCCGCAGAGGCTTGTCGTACATGAAGCCCCGCCCAAACTCCAGCTGGGTCAGTTGCTCCAGATTGGCCACTCGTTCAAGGCCCACCAGGATCAGGGCTCGGACACCTGTGAGAAAAGAAGCATTTAATGCTCCCCACCTAGTCATTCCAGAACTGGATGTCATTTTTTTTTCTGACTCTGGTTTTGCTGTTAGCTGATTTGGGCGAAGGGGGAGTCTTATTCAATTTATATTTGTTCATTTTGGGAGGGGGAAATAAAAGAGCCATGCGCACATGTGATGTTCAAAGGACAACTTTCAGGAATTGGTTTTCTCCTCGTACCCAGTGAGTCTCAGGAATTTGAACTCAGGTTAACAGGTTAGGTGGTGGTTGCCTTTACCCATTGAGCCATCTTTCTGGCCCATGTTTGCTTTTTGGTGGTCCTGGGATTGAACCTTGGAAGAATTGGACTACTGGCTTCTTCTGAGTAATTGAAGTGACACTTGTGAAGTACATTACCCCTGACCCTGCAGACCAGGAGCATGCCACGGGGAGAAATGAAGTATTAATGCATCTAAAATCAGCTCACAGCAGTGTCTTCTCCACTACAGGGTGGGGGGAGATAAGTTAGTAAACAGAATGTGCTTATGTCTAGAGAGATAGCTCAAGTGGTTTAGAGTATTTGTTCCTGTAGAAGAGGACCCAAGTGCAGTTCCCAGCATTTACACCAGGTTGCTCACAAACTGTACATAACTTCAGTTCCAAGGGATTCAATGTCCTCTTCTAGTCTCTGGGGGCATCTGCATGCATTTAATCCACATAAACTAACTCTTTCTCTATCTCCCTCTCTCTCTCTCTCTCTCTCTCACACACACACACACACACACACACACTAAACAAATAAAATCTTTATTTAAAGACAATGTACTTGGATAGCTCTGATTCCTTTAACTTCTTCTCAGCCTTCCTAATGCTGTGACTCCCTTAATATAGTTCCTCATGTTGTGGTGACCCCCAACCATAAAATTATTTTTGTTGCTACTTCATAACTCTAATTTTGCTACTGTTATGAATCGCAATATAAATATCTGCTATGCAGATGATCTTAGGCGACCCCTGTGAAAGGGTCATTTGACCCCACAAAGGGGTCGTGACCCACAGGTTGATAATCACCGTTCTAGAGCCTCTGGCATTGGAAACTGATAGTCAACACCAGGACATTCCAAAGCTCATCTGACCACAGGTAAGGCTGGTCATCCAGCCATTGGCAAATCTACTTGATAAGTGCTTATGTGATTTATTTTATATTAGTTATGTGTATATTAGTTTAAGTGATCAATATTAGTTAATTAATTAATTAGTAATTAATTAATATTCATATTTGGTGGTTTAAATACGAAGCTGTGGTAACTGCAAACTGTTGGTGTGATGGCATTCTTATCAGTTCAACCCATCCCTACTGTAAGTGATGGCGTTGAATCGACTAATACTTGAGCTCTTTTGCAAAAGACTCAAGCATTCTGGATATTTCTGCTGGCAAACATGTCTTTGAAGTTGCCAGTTGAGTCAGGACCTGGAGCCCAAGGAGGGAATGTAAGGCCAAGATACTAAGACAAGAGCCTCTGACAGCCTACACCCTAGGACTCTATTGACAGATTTCTCTCAGCAAAGAGGCAGGTCTGCCTTGGGGGAGGGGAGTCAGCTCTCACACTTGAGAAGCCTGGCACCTACCCTCTTGCCGGAGTTCCTCTGATGCTCTGTGTAAATCAGCCAGGTCTCCGTCTGCTCCATCAGTGAAGTGAATGACTACCTGCAAGCAACAGAGGCGTCAAGGCTTACTGTGTTGCCAGGGAGCATCACAGACAGCTGGAAGGGAACTGAGGGGTCATGGGGAACTCAAATCCTTCATTTATAGCTGAGGAGACTGTAGGCCAAGGTCAAGGGCAATGTCAGTGTGTAAAATAAAGAAATGTGCAACTGTGTTTGATTTGTCTCTAAAAACTACAAGCAACGATGACAAAAAAAGGAAATTATCTCATTCTCATACTTATGAGATTTCATTTCTAGAAATCCTGTGTGTTTGTATGTGTGTGTGTTTCGTCCTGGGCTGAACTGTTGTTCCCTCAAAAACTGGTTGAAATTCAAATTTGAATTTTCCAGTACCTTAGAATATGACCGTACTTGGAGATAAGACCTTAAAGAAGCAACTAAGGTAAGATTTCTGGGTGTTCCCTAATCTAGTCCAACTAGTGACCTCCTAAGAGGAAGAGGCTGAGCCACAAGCAGCCAGAGAGAGCATGTGAGGGCCCAAGGAGAGGACTGCCATTCGCAAGTCAAGCAAAGAGGCTTCAGAGCAGACCAGCCCTACCCAGATCTTAACATTGGCCATCCAGCACCCAGCACTGTGAGAAATAAATTCTTGTGGTTTAAGGCACCGTGCCTGGGGTATTTTGTTTGGCAGCCTTGGCAAACAACTACAGCATGAGTGTGCATACTGTGCGTGTGTGTGTGTGTGTGTGTGTGTGTGTGTGATGTGTGTGTGATATGTCTGTTATGTGTATGTATGGTGTGGTGTGTGTGTTTGTGTTATGTGTATGTATGGTGTGGTGTGTGTGTGTTATGTGTATGTCTGGTGGTGTGTGTGTGTGTGTGTGTGTGTGTGTGTACAGGACTATAGTTAAAAAATGAATCATCACAAATCCAACTCTTTCCAGCTGAGTTACTAGTTTCTAGGATTTATGAGTCTTCATGGAAGCTAGCAAGAGGAAGAAACACATACAATTATGGTCAGTCCATAAGACAGCAACTCTCCTCACAGGCTCACAGACGCTAACAACCCTGTCCCACCCACTGCGATACATGTCAGTCACTTAGGTCAGGCATCCAGAAGCTAGAGGAGCCCAGAGCACTGCACATGGGGCTCCTGGCCCTGGCCTGCTCACCTTCACGCTGTCAGGCGACGACTGACTGAACTTGTTCTGGTACAGCTTCAGTGTGTCGGCTGTGAGGACGTACGGGTGCTGGCTGCGCATGTTGCGAAAGTTCTCGAACAGCTCTGGCTGGTACTCGGCAAAGTCAAAGGCCTCCACTGGCCCGGAGGGCGTGTTGGCCACCACTGAGACCTGCACAGTGGGCAGCTGGCTGCTGCTGCAGCTGACCCTTTGCATCTGGCTGATTCTATTCAAGATGGTGTCCACCTTGGACTCGAGGCCCTTCTGAGTCACAAATACATTCTGATCCGGAGATCCATCAAACCCCAGGATGACTTCCAGATTACAGGCTGGCAAGGAGAGATGCAGGTGGTGAACAAAATGAGACCTTCTGTGTGAGATCAGAGAAGCCACTAGATCTGACTCTATCTTACTGCCAGGAACCAAAAGTGTGGGCCATTTGAATAGAACCATTTGCTCTGTGGGGGATGCTAGTTATTTGGGCACAATAATGTACCTTTGGTATTTAAGTATATCTTGAGCTGGTGTTATAAATTGAAAGTATTGTAGACCACAAATGTCCCTACCCAGAAAACTAATCCAATATAAATATAACTGCAAACAAGATGCACATCTTCAACTCCATCACCAGCCCACCTGGGAGGGTCATGAGTTCTAGGTCAGTCTAGCTCCAAAGCAGACTATGTCTCAAAAAAGCATGTTTTTAAAGATAAATGAGTCTAAACTATCTGGAGAAATAGTGGAAGAAAAAGTAAAGCTTAAGGGCAAAAAGACTTCTGGCTCTTATCCTTGGAGAACCTTCTAGAACAGTGGATAGGCGAGTACTAGGGACACGAGCAAATGTCCAAAGCAACCATGAGCCTGAGGAACCCACAGGGTGGCAGCTCTAGAACACTCTCAGTGTCAGCAGGAAGAGCGAAGTTGTTTGCAGGTAGATTACCTTTGGAAACATCCGACACGCCAGGACAGAGGGTTTCATGCATTGCGTCATGCAGAGTCTCTAGAACCGTCTCGCTCAGTTCTGACAGCTGCTGCACGTTGCCCACCCGGAAGGCTGTGGCGCTGTTGGAAGCTATCTTCCCCACCTCCTCGGAGTCGATGTTTCTCACACCGACAGCAAACACCTTGACACCTTTCTGGGTGAGGGCCATGCTCACGTCCTGAGCATCCTCCACTGATTTCCCTCCTGTGATCACGAAGGCGATCTGCGGGACCCGCTCACTCAGGCGGCTGCCGGCATCAGGCACGAAGTGGTTCCGCCGCAGGTGCTCGAGGCCCACCTTGGTGTTGGCCTGCCTCCCTCCTTTGTAGACCACTTTGTTGATGGCATCAATGATCTGCCGTTTGGTAGAGTAGTCCTTCAGGAAAAATTCGTCTGTGGGGTCTGAGTTGTACTGGACCAGCCCCACTCTGATGGAATCACCGTCTTCATAGACTGTGTCCACAATTTCGGAGGCAAAGCGGAGCACTTCCTGGAAACTCTCCCTCCTAAGATTGATGGAACCATCCAACAGGAACACGATGTCTGCCTTCTTCTTCTCTACAAGTGAGCACAGGGAAGAGGATGGGTCCTGGCCTCCAGCAGGAGTCAGGAGAGATGATTTAGGGGCAGAGCAAGGAAGGGCTGGAGGAGACCCACTACAACATAGGAAGGAGACCCCGCAGACTTCAAAAGGATTGTCTGAGAGCTTCATGGCAGCCCGCTGAAAACAAGTAGCACGCGGGGGCCATTTCCTGGTTCTAGTCAACTAATCAAGACTAGACCAAAGGGAGAGGCTGGAGACAGTGTGGGGAATGTGGGGGGTGTCCGCCCAGCTCAGGAGACCGCTAAAGAGAAAAAGGGGACCGTGCATCCTACAGAAAATCCAGCCTTGCTTGTGTGAGCTACGTATCTGACTGACCATCACCCGGAGGAGAAGAAAGGTGAGGTGAGGGGTCTGGAGAGATTGGATCTAAGTCTTACAGGTGAGAACTTGTAAGATGGAGAGACTGGTGTAAGTACGATAGTCCTGGGGTCCATACCAGTCCAAAGAAGGAGGTATGCCAAGACCGCAATAGGCAACCCACCACGAGGAATGACCTAACTCCAGAGCCATGTCCAGTGGGGCTCAGACTGGCTGTTTCCAGCCAATGAATGTGATACCCTGAAACAGCTACATCAGGCCTTCCAGTGGCCCTACAATAACCTCAGGAAAGATGGAGGACCAATGAACATATGTGTTGGGGAACAATTCCCTCTACAGTTTCAAGTCAACTATTGACCTCCTGATATTTAATTTCTAATGTCTGCGGACACAACCCCGAGAGAAGAAAAGTGTCTCAAAGAAAGCTAGTTATCATTTCATTTAAAATAGTTAGTGCAACACTCTGCAACCATGAATCAAACAGCTCATACCTGGCCGTGGAGGAGAAGGCATGTCTACATCAGGAGGCCTTGGAGTCCCCCCAGAGGGTCCAAATGAAAGTATGACTCTCTCTTCTATGTTGGGCAGCTCTCTGAATTCCCGCACCGTGAAGACTAGTCTGGGGTCTCTGGTGATGGTTTGCATCTCTGTCCTATCGATGTTTCGGTCACCTATGCCTAAACTCACGATTCCTGAAGAAGTTATGATCTGAGCATGCCTAGCAACATCGTCCTGGGACTTCCCACCCAGGAATAAGACCAGGTGTTGAGGCACCCCATCTTCTATCCGGCTCCCAGCAGACTTCACAAAGAGGTTTCTTGCCACAAACTCCAGGGCCTTGCCAGTGTTCAGGGGAGACCCTCCTTTGAACCTCAGACGTCGTATGGCATCAAGCACAAGGGCCTGGGACTTGTGGGTCTTTAGGTAGAACTCGGGGAAGACATCATTGCTGAACTGCACGACCCCGATCCTCACTTTATTGGGACCAACGCTGAGTCTGCGAACAATCCTGCTGATAAAGTCTCGAATATGAGCAATGCCATCAGACCTGACGGCATCGGAGCTGTCAATCAGAAAGACGATGTCAGCGGCATCACTTTCAACTGCTGCAGACAAAAGGAAAAGAGGAGTTCAGTTCCTGCACAGCCCTGCTCTGACTTTCTCACTTCCTCAGCTTCTGGAACTTGTGTTTGTCACACCCAGTCACACACGGTCCAATACTGAAGTTATAGTCCAACGCCTGTGTTGGAATTTTGAAACTTAATCACTACAAGTTGGGTTTTCTAGGTTGGTGGTGCTTGCCAATATACCTGGCGATCTGAGTTCAATTCCCCAAAGGAGAGAAACCGCTCTCAAAAGTTGTCCTCTGACCTACACACACACACACACACACACACACACACACACACATTTTTTTTTAAGCAAAAAGTTTGGTTTTCTAAATGCAGATGATAACTGTTTCTTCAAATATTTTAACTCATCTAAAACTCTTAGTCAACTCTATTTTGGTTTTGGCCTTTGGCCTGGGTTACTACTAATTTAAAACTTATGAGAAATGTTGAGAAACTACTCCTTTGTTACCATAGCAACAGAATCATGAATCATGAGCAGGAACCACTAGAGAGACTGGGGTCTCTGGGGCCAACATCCTTGTCCTATGAAAAGAGAGCAACAGCTAGACAACTGCCCCCACTTGTCCACAGTGTTCACCCTAGGAAACCCCATGTGGCTCCTCAGCCTTCATTGCTGCCCCGCCACCATCCATGGGGAAGGCTTCCTACAATGCTGTATGCTGTATGCTGTATGCTGAGAGTCATTTTAACTATCCCCAGATACCGGCTTTCTTATATTCCTTGAATCTTGTTAAATTATATTTTAATGAATCTATAGCATTCATTAAAAATTGTTTTCTCTTTTTCCACATGACTTGGTTGTTAACTAGTGGAAAACTCCATACTGTGAAGTTTTACTTTGTGGTAAGTTTTTCTTTAATTGAATGAAATTATCTACAGACTTGCATTAAGTCTATAAGAAATGGAAGCAATTTCATGTATTACTTGGCCACATGCCCGCATTAGCTCGTTATAAATATCTCAACTTTACAAAATAGAAATAAATCCAAAATCTGAAGCAATTCTTGACCCAATCATTTTGAATTAAAGATATTCAACTTGTATAAAATTAATCAAAGTATCGTAGGAAATATAAGGCGCGTTGTCCTGTTAGAATTGCAGATGCCTCTCAAATACCCTTTCATTAGACTAATATGTTTCCCTGTAGAGTGAAGCTTTGCCAGGGAAAAGCCCCTCCCCCGTGGGGTTGTATGCCCCTTGGACTTCTGGGACAGTTGGAGGGGATAAAAGTGGGCGGTGGCAGTCAGTTAGAGTCAGTTAGAGAAGTTAGAAGCTAAGAATCAGAGCTAAGAGTTGCTACATAGAGAAACAGGCAGAAATAAGGACAGATAAAATGAACTAATTGGAGTTGTTTTTTGTTTTTGTTTTTGTTTTTTAAGTTACAATTTAGATCTTCTCTGTAACTGCCATGCTGGGAGAAGCTAAACCAGAGTGGGAGTTAGTTCAGAGTTAGTTCAGTTCCCCAGACATACACAGTTTAAGACAGCCAGAAAAGGGCTGTAA
Organism: Cricetomys ansorgei; assembly: GCA_026225945.1. Classification (NCBI taxonomy): domain Eukaryota; kingdom Metazoa; phylum Chordata; class Mammalia; order Rodentia; family Nesomyidae; genus Cricetomys; species Cricetomys ansorgei. The sequence continues at coordinate 2,375,956 of JAMJFZ010001791.1, forward strand.
AGGTTTCTCTTTCCTTCCTATCCTTTCCTTTCCTCCCTAACCCTATGAGCTAACTGAAGTTTTAAAGGTTGCAAGTTAGAAATCTTGCAGCTGGGAACAGAGGGGCGGAGTCAAGTAGCCAGTGAGAGAAAAACTGTTACATTTTAGATACATTTTAAATACGTTCTGAGCTCAGACTCAAAAGGCAAACAGCCAAGGAACCCACACCCCTCGTTTTTAAAAAATACCGTTTTACATTTTGAAAGGCATCTACAAAAACCCTAAGCAACAAAACCAAATATGTAATATAATATATTTAGTTACATTTCCCTGTGGTGAATTTTGACCTGGTTTTTGGCTCAGTTCTGGGGCTTTACAGTGCAATAATACAAAGGGAGATTTGAGCTGATTAAGAAATGAAGCCACTCACTGAGAGACAGGAAAACTGGGGAGCTGGCCTGCATTGTGGCCTTGAGTTCCCCTGCTGAGCACGGGGCAGCAGGCAGACTCCGGCTGCGGTGGGACAAGATAAAGATGGAAGGACTCCACAACTATGTCTAAATGCAAAGAGAAGAGCGTTGTCTAGACCCCGAGGCTCACTCTCAGCCCCTATTCTGGCCAGTAGGAATGACTGCTGCAGTTTTCCAGTCTTTCCCAAGGCTTCCTTCTTCTAGACAAGACTGGTAACAGCCACCTGCAGAATTACCTCAAGCTTCTGTGAAGCACTAGATACAGGCCAAGTACCACCCCCCACCTCGAGCCTTTCATAAAATTCTCTACCACAAGCCCAGAGCATGTACATCTGTCTTTCTGTGTCACCCTGAGAGACAAAGCCACTGTGTCAACTGTGTGTCCTGGTGTTCTTACACTGATAGGAAAGACTTCATGAAAGCAGAGGAGGACCCCTCTGTTATCAATTCCTTTACGTGCTGGCTGGTTTTTGTCAACTTGACAAAAACTAGAATCACCCTGGAAAGAGGGAGTCTAAAGTAAGCAATTATCTCCATTAGACTGTCTATGGGCAAGTCTGGAAGCATTTTTTCGGTTAATGATTTTTGTGAAAGGGCCCAGCCCACTGTGGGCGGTTCCACACCTAGGCAATTTGTCCTGGGTGGTATAAGAAATGATGATGTGCAAGCAATGGCGAGCAAGCCAGTAAGCAGCATTCCTCCATGATTTCTGCCTCTGCTCCTGCTTGAGTTCCTGCCCTGATTTCTCTCAAGGATGAACCACGATCAGGATCTATAATCCAAATAAACCCTTTCTTCCCCAAGTTGCTTTTTGGTCATGGTGTTTAACACAGGAATAGAAAGCAAACTAGGTCACTTTATCACAATTGGCCTTTGAGCCTGGTATCTTTTATATCAAAAACACTGTAGGAGGCACACCACATTTTCTTTTCTCATTCCTGTTACTGGACATTTAGGCTGATTTCTTAAGTCACTATTACACAGAGTGTTGAAGTACACACTATGATGTGTTGATCTGGAGTCCTTCAAATAAGCGCCCAGAAGTGGTATGTCTGGACTGTATGAAAGACTTTTTTTAGTGTTTTTTTTTTTTTTTTTTTTGAGAAGTCTCCATACAGGCTTCCACGGTGGCTGAACTGTCTTACATTCCCCACCAGCCAGGCATGAGGGCTCCCTTCTATCCAAATCCTCACCAGCATCTGTTGTTATTCCCTTTTTAAATGGCCATTCTAGCTAGGGTAAGATTGGAATCTCAAGGAAACATGGTTTATATATACAATGGAATTTTTTTCAGCCATAAAGAAGAACAAATTTATATTTTTTCCCACAGGAAAGCAAATGTACCTAGAGAAAATCATATTAAACGAATTAAGCCAGCCTCAGAAGGACTATTACTATGATGTTTTCTCTCATTTGTGGTTTCTAGATTTGTATAGAGATACATAAAATCATAGAGGTATATATGATATGAAAGTAGGAGTTAAATTGTCTAGGGGAACAAAGAGGAGGAAAAGGGAGGGCTAGGAAATGTGGGCGGGGGAGAGTCCTCAGCCTACAATATATAATAGTACAAAAAACCTTAATTAAAAAAAGCATATTGGGAGAGCAGCCCTGCCACCATGTTCTTACCCGGAGGTGGATAGTGAGAGCTGGCCAGGATCTGCTGGATCTGCTGGGAGGTCAGAGTGGTGATAGGAGTCAGCAGGTTCTGCTCCAGTCTGGGCAGCTCCCTGAAGGTGCTGACTGAGAACACATACTCGGGGCTCAGGGAGATCTTCACCAGCTCCTCCTGGTCCGTGTGTCTGGCTATGGTGAGAGGGGCCACTCCAAACTGCTTGAGCTCCACTGCTGAATCCTCGACCTCGTCATCTGACTTCCCCGAGGAGATAAGGACCAGGAACTGGGGGACACCCTCTTCTATCCGGCTCCCCAGTGGCCTCTGGAAGATGTTCTTCAGCACATACTCCAGGGCATTTCCAATGTAGACCTGCCTCCCGCCCTTGGGCCGCAGCCTGCGCACAGCGCTCTGCACTTCGTCCTTGCTGAAGTGGGCGTTCAGAGGGAACTCCATCTTGGGGTCCTCACTAAACTGGATGACTGCTACCCGGGTGGTGTCAAAGCCTATGTCCAGGTGCTCAACCAGCCTCTCAATCAGGGTGCGGATGTGCTGGAACTCGGGGCTGGCGTTTAGGGATCCATCGATGAGGAAGACCACATCCTTCTTGCTGCCAGCCCCTGTGAAGCAGACAGGAACACGGCATCAGCTGTGGCAAGAACTCCCCCACAGGCCCAGTGCCTTGGTGCTGGGAAGCAGCCGCTGGTTCTGTCAGGTGGGGGACTTGGACAAGAGCATTTTCTGAGGAAGGATGAGGGTGAGCAAGGGGTGTGGTTCAGAGAAGGCAAAAAGAGAGACTCTCTGCATAGTGTGCATGTAAGCCATTTAATGGTGCAGGCGCTGTTGGAGGGCACTGGGGTGCTGAGAGAACTGCTCTGAGCAATCCACATCTGTCGTGACAAGAATGATCCAGGATAGTGGAGAATGGAGCAGGGATGATGGAGCGGGATGATGGAGACATGAACAAAGTGGACTGAGCAGGTGCAAAGAGAAGGGCAGATGAAACAAGGACAGGCCATCCCAGAGAAAAAGATTGCTCTGAAGTGTGGAACCATCATCGGGTGAGTCAAGCAGAGTTCCAGAACATTCTTTTCAACTCACTTGTAATTTCCCCAGGAAATGTGACTCAAAGACTAAAACTGACAGCAAGGAGGCGGGGAGAGGGGTTGGAGGAAGCAAGGTGGGAAGGAAGGGAGAGTGTACAGAGTGGCCACTCTGACCTGTGGAGAGTGAACGGGATAAGAACCGAGCACTATGGAAGCAGAGGCCTGGGTTCACAAGAGAAAGGCGCACACACACACACACACACACGCGCGCGCGCGCGCGCGCGCACGAGCACACACACACACAGGAGCCCTAGGGCCATGAGGTGCATCCTAACAGACACTCCTGTGGTCCAACAGGGTTTGAAAATGGCTGTGTTCCCCTACTCTGCCACACACACACAGGTGGGGCAAGGGTGCTTTCCCCAAGTGTATGTGGGTGTGACCCTCTTGAAATATTCCAGGCAGGTGCACAGAACATTGGGGAGAAGCTGACCCCTGAGCATGCACAGGGTGAAGATCCTGCCTCTAACATTTCTTCACATGCATTCACATCACAAGATGCACTCTCTTTCCTTCTCTGGTCCCCATTTTCTCTTCTCCACATCACAGAAACTCGAGGCCACATCTGCCTGCTTCGGCCCTATGACCACCCTGCCTGAGTGCCCAGGAAGCACAGGCTGTGAGCCAACATCCCCTGAGGGTGAGTGCATCTTGACTTCTTTCTTTCTCAGCTGCCATGGCTCAGACCTTCTTCAGTCTTATTGTGGAGAGAACAGGAAGGCCTGGCCACAGTTTGTATACCTCCAGGTTCCAAGCCAACTTCACACATTGGCGCTATAGATACAAATATTTCAGAGACCCGACCCCTCTTGACGAAACAGAGCACCTATGGTCAGGCTCCTCTTGGTGGCAGAAGGCTATTGCTTCCAGGTGCCACTAAGGCTGGACACTCAGCGAGGGTCTCAGGCTCCTCTGTAGTACCTGGATCCACGTCGTGCACATGCCCTCTTGGATGATGTAATTTGGCCACAAACACTAATCTTAACTTGACATCTCAAAAGGGGGTGGGGGGGGGCTTCTAGTTTTTCACACAGGTCTAACCACCACTCTATGTGACAGAGGAAACAAGACTGAAAATGCTTTGTAGCACACAGTCAGAGCAAGTAGCCAAGGTGATTATAGAGTAACAAAACAAAGAATCCACCCCCAGCTCCTCACCTTCACTGGGTGAGGGCAGAAAAACTGGTTTCAAACTGCTCAGCACCTCTCGATTAAGCTGGATCACTCTCTCAGAGATGACCTGCTGGACCGTCCCAAGCTCCCGGAAGGTGGGGATGGCCATGGCATAGTCAGGGATGAAGGAGATGGTCCGCATCTCAGAGAAGTCAGCGTTCCCAATGCCGATGCCAATGGGCACTGCCCCACCCTGCTTCAGGATCGTCGAGGGGCCTCTCACATCATCCCCGGACCGCTCAGCTGTGAGTACAATCAGGAGCTGGGGGACACCCTCTGCTATTCTGCTCCCAGTGGAACTGGTCAGGATATTCCTCAACACGAAGTCCAGTGCGGCCCCTGTGTTGGGGGTCGGGCCACCCAGCAGAGTCAGCCTACGGATGGCACTGATGACACTCTGCTGATCCATGTGGGAGTTCAGGTAGAACTCGGGCCTGGTCCGGTCACTGTACTGCACCAGGGCCACACGCACCCGGTCAGGACCCACGTCTAGGCTCTCCACTATTCTCTGCACAAACTCCTTCAGCAGGGGGAAGCCACTCCGGACACCCTCAGAGCTGTCAATCAGAAACACCACATCCTTTTCACCTGAAACTGAAAGGAAACACCTGGTGACTCACACAGGGCTGGACACGACAGTTATAAACAATTGAGTTGGGTGGTATAACAGCCCCCCAGAAGGTCCAACCCCAAATCTTTCTATATGTGAAGAAGACGTTGCAGAGGTAATTAATACATGATATGTTAGGGGATAAAGAGTGTCTTGCATTCCCAAATTATGCCCAACATCATTACAGGAAAGAGGAGGAGACCAAGGTGGGTATCATTCTGAACATCTGGAGGATGCTGACACTTTGGCTTTAGCCCAGGGAGAATGGGTTCTGATGCCTGACCTCCAAAATTGTCAGGAAGGAATTCCTTTTATTGCAAACCATGATGTGTGTGGGAAAGCATTGAGGCAGCAATGGAAAATGAATGTGCCAGTAGAGAGAGCCCTCTTGTTTTAAATTTCTTGAATTTAAACAGAATTGCAAGGCCAGGTGTGGTGACCTTTATGCCAGGTCTTAAGAGACAGAGGCAGGAGAGTCTCTGTGAATTTGGGGCTAACATGGTCTACATAGCAAGTTCCATATCGGCTAGGATTATGTTGTGAGACCCTGTCTCAATCAGTCAATGATGGCTAACTCTGAAAGGTATACTCATGAAAATAACTGGGAACAGAAAACAATTGAGTGAGTAAGGCGAAGCATTTTGCAACTGTGAACACTTCAAGGGTTCACTACAAGGCACAAGACAATCAGTGGAAAGGATGTGACCCATAGATCAGGGTGAGCACCCTAAACTAAACTTGAGAGAACCCCTTTCTCAGAAAAGAGCTTCTAGAGTCTCAGTTTACAATCAAAAGGAATATATGATCAGTATGTATATAGATGTTCATTGTAATAGATAGATAGATAGATAGATAGATAGATAGATAGATAGATAGATGGATAGATGGATGGATAGATGGATGGATGGATGGATGGATGGATGGATGGATGGATGGATGGATGGATAGATAGATAGATAGATAGATAGATGGATAGATGGATGGATAGATGGATGGATGGATGGATGGATGGATGGATGGATAGATAGATAGATAGATAGATAGATAGATAGATAGATAGATAGATAGATAGATTCATTTTACCTGCAGGGCAGGCTGTCTTTTAGCTGTAGGGCCTGGGAGATTTTATATATATATATCACCAAATGAAGAGCTGTTAAATATCAACTTGAAGAAGTAGCATAAATTAAGTCAGAAATTTTAACGCATAATGGAAATTCATCTGCCTTCTATAATGTCTTTCATTTTTAATGAACATAAATAAAGGATTTTCATCACCGATATCCATTTAAACCACATCACTGTCTTGATGTCATGATGAAGGCTATTTAGACATGATATATGGCCTCGTTATCAGATAGGATTTTTTTAAAGGTGTAAACTATTGATAACTGTGATAGAATAGAAATGCTCCCCCTAGGCTCATATATTCAAATGTATGGTCAGTAGGGAGTGGTGCTACTTGACAGGGATTAGGAGGTGTGGCCTTTTTGGAGGAAGTGTGTCAGTAGGGGTGGGCGTTGGGGTTACAAAAGCTCAAGCCAGGCTCAGTGTCTCTCTCTTTTCCTGCTGATCAGATATAGAACTCTCAGCTACCTCTCTAGCACCATGTCTGCCTGCGTGCTGCCATGCTTCCCATCATGATGATAATGGACTAAATCTCTGAACCTGTGAGCCAGCCACAGTTAAATGCTTTCTTTTACAAGAGTTGCCATGGTCATGGTGTCTCTTCACAGTAATAGAAATTGACTAAGACAGTATAAACCCCTGTAATGCATCTTATTATGAAATATTCTAGTGTGTTTAAAAAATATTCACCCATAACCTTCCAAGAGACAAGTTAGAAAATCAAAGAGAATACTCCTGTTCTTTTGTTCCCATGGAAACGGACTGTCATTTCTATGATCTCTATAAGCTCTGAGAGAGCATCATCTGAGAACTTAGAGCCAACAGCCTCTGCTAACGCTCTGAAGCTAGAGACTGGGCTGCGGGTGGGACACACATTGCTGCACCATACCTGGTACAAAACCTCCTGTCTGGGTTGCTTTCAGAAGGCCCACAATCTGTGGCTGGAGGTCCCCAATCTTGGGGAGTGACTCTGCAAGCAGGATGAATGCTGGGGATGGCACAATCTGCTCCAGCTCATCGGGATTGGCGTTCTTTGCTTGAATGATGAAAGGTACCACTCCTCTCTGTTTTAGGGATCTCGCTGGCTCAGCCACAGCATCTGATGACCGACCAGCAACCAGCAGCACCAGGAACTGCCGCACGTTATCCTCGATGCGGCTACCAGCCGCACGCACAAAAATGTTGTTCAGTGCATACTCCAGGGCATAACCCAGATTGAGGGATCTGCCTGTCTTTATCTTCATCCTTTTCACGATATTAAGGATTTCGGCCTTACTTTGGTGATCACGGAAGTTCGACTCCAGTTTGACGTTATCACTGAACTGAGCTACTGCTACCTGGATCCCGTCCGGCTTCACATCAAGTTCCTCAATAATCTTGTACAGAAAGTCTCGGATAGCAGGGAACTGGCCCATGACATTGGATGAGCCATCAAGGAGGAAAAGAATGTCCTGCTTGCTCTCTACAAGGAAAGCAGATGGACACAGTAAACGAAGAGGCCCCGACACCAAGCAGATTCTGCCTAGCACTGCCACGTGATATGGCGGTTCACCAGATCATCTGAGATCACTGTACCAGCAAGAGAGAACAAAGTCCCTGCCATGTCCTCTGCTGTTCTAGAACAGCACACACTGTTTTATCAGACACCACCAGACTTTTTTGACAAAAGCAAACCACTGGAAAGCCTGCCCGCCCTGATCCTGTAGCAGGTTAGACTACTGAGAATAGACATTTTCATATTGTTACAAATATAACCATCAAGAGTATGGTCCTTTCTAGACATCTGCTGAAAATTGACCTCCGTCTCCTGTGACAGAGACTGGTTACAAAGTAACTTCCAGTGGACACTTGGGTTAACATAGACCTGCTCAAACTGTAACCTTAAAGTCAAGAGATAAGATCCAAAATATTACTTATTTTTAGGTGTTTTTTTTTTTTTGAGTGTGTGTGTGGGTCAAACCTCTGCTAACAGTTCCAATTACCAAAACTAGACCACAGAAAATATGAGTGACAGCCAAAGGGGAGCTGCACCATACCATGTAAATATCATCTCCAGGTCAAACCGTTCTGAGACCTACATCAGAGAGGTGGCCATTTGCTCAGGTCGGCTACCCATTTGCGTGAAGGCAGCAAATCCATAGGACTCATGTATCCTTCACCGAGGCCATAATAATCTGCCACAGTCACAGTAACACAGACTCCTTGTTGCATGAAGATGCACGGGTGGCTTTTTTAAAGTGACAGAGTCTGAACATACAATGTCACATAAAGGAAGGATTCAAACTCTAAAGGATGCCAAGGCATAATCATGCAATAGAGGCCATCAATCAGCCTCCCCTTCCCTCTATCTCCCCTTCTCTTCCTTCCCCCCCACCTCATGTATTTTCACTCTAGAGCATTCACCTTGTTCAGCTCTTAAATAAACGTGAGACAGCATGAACAGGGCATAGCCGAATGTTCTAGACTTAAGAGTCTAAATTTGCTGGTACAGTGTCTTCAACCACTACAACGAAAATGAACCTGCCAACCTTCTACAACACAGGCTCTGGGGTTTTGTTGGCCACTGCTGCCGGGAAGACATCTTAAGAGGGAGAGGGGCCCACACTGGCGGGCAGTTTACCTGGCTGGGTTAGTGGAACTTCCTGCACACCTCCACTAACAAATGTGGTTAGGGGCTGAATCAACTGTTGATGAAAAGCTGGCAGGGAGCTGAAATCATCCATGAGGTACACCAGACTCGGATTAAAAGCAATATGCTCTAGCTCAGCCTTATCCGCCCGGTTGGCCCCGACACAGAAGGTCAGCACGCCCGAGCGCACCAGGGCATTGGCGGCTTGCAAATAGGCATCCTCAGAAGGCCCAGCCATGAGCAGGAGCAGCAGCTGAGGTACATGTTCCCGGATCCTGCTGCCGCCCGCCTCCGTGAAGTGATTGGCATGGACATAGCTCAAGGCGGAGCCTGTGTTCAGGCCTGAGCCCCCCTTGAGGTGCAAGCGTCTCAGGTGAGCGAGGAGCTCTGACTTGGTCTGGTAAGTGTCTAGAGAGAACTCCGTGACTGGAGTGTCACTAAATTGCACTAAGCCAACACGGATATTGTCGCTTCCAACATCGAGGCTGTTAACTAGGTTGACTACAAAGTCACGCATATAAGGAAAATTGTTTTCTCCAACGTTGTCGGATCCATCCATAAGGAAGATGATATCCCGTTTGTTTACATGAACTGCGGTGAAGCACAGAAAACAGTGAGGCACGCCCCGGAGAGGGCTTCCCATGTGTGCCCATGAGGACACGCATGGCACATTCAGAACACAGAGGAAGTCAATGTGGCAGAGCATGTCATCTGGTAAAGTATGGCAAGCGGCTGCATATTTTCCTCTTGCGGTGGCTGGAGCTTGTGAGGCACACTGATAGCCAAGTGTACAAAACCGAGATTGCTCACAGACAGACAAAGCACTAGAGTTAGAATGTGTACAACCAAAAAAAACACCAGAATCCCGAAACACGGCATCCCCTCCCTGGAACTGAATCCCATGGAGTGCTGTCCTATTTCTATCACTTGTGTCATTCATCCCCAGAACTTGGGTCACAGGTTAGTTGCCCATGCTGGCTGGGCCCTCTGGGACTCACCCGGGTGCACACAGAGGGCTCTTCCGACCCAAAGCTCAAGGAACATCAACCCACAACAACCTGAGAACACACCATTGTTAAGACTACCTGCCAATCAAAATATGTCCTCCTCCTCCTAGAGTCCACATCCCTTTGCCACTCTTGACTGTCCTCCTGTTCTATAAAGGGGCAATGCAGTGCTAGGCAATAGGGTACCCAGGACAGATCCTCTGAGGAGGTGTGGCGGGACTGCAGTTGTGACAGTTAATACGGATGCCAACTTGACAACTGGGAGATGCATCTGTGTGTATGTCTGTAAGGATATTTCTAGGTTGGGTTATTGAGGTGGGAAGATCCACCCTAAATGCAGATGACATCATTCTGTGGGCTGTGGTCCTGGGCAGAATAAAATGGCGAAGGCCCAGCTGAGTAGCAGCACCCCCCTCTCTCTACTTCTTCCCTGTGAATGTGACCAGCCGCCTCCAGCTCCTGCTGCCGTGCCTCCCCTACCAGAGTAGACAGCACCCTAAAACTGTGAGCCAGGATCAACCCTTCCCCCATTAGCTTGTTTTGATCAAGTATTTTGTCACGGCTATCTGAGAAGTTAGGTGTCAGTAAAATACAAAGAGATTATGTGCTGTGTTTGACCAAAGTTACTTGCATGAAGAATTAAAGTTTATCTGTGGGTTCCGTATCTAGGACTCAACCAAGGCTCAAAACTATTTGGAGGAAAAAAAAACATTTATACTGAACATGATTCTGTCCCTTGTCTGTACTTTCTATACAGTCAGCTATAATGCTAGCATCACATCTGTTACTGTATACATAGGACGCTATACACAAATTACATTGGAGCACCACACCGTCTTAAACAAGGGACTTGAGCATCTGTGGATTTCTGTATTCATGGGTGGAGGGAAGTGATCCATCCCCTATAGATACTGAAGGACACATTTACAACTTTATATTATCCCCCCCACACCATGCCTCATTATAATTGGACTAACTGGATCCTATGTTCATCAAATTTATCTTTGGCTATAAAAGAGTGGATTCAGGGTAGAGAGAGAGAGAGAGAGAGAATATGAATTTGAGGACTCTCAAGGCTGATGGTCTGAGGAGCAAGCAGACACCCATGCAGTAGGATCATGCACTGGACAGTCCCTTCAGTGTGAGGTGTATGAGGAGGGCAAGCTGAATTCCAGGATATTCATCTTCTCTTCATTAAGGACAGAGGTTTGTGTTTATGCAGTTCACAGGCTGAGAGCTTTGCAGTGCCTTTGGGAATAACTCTGCACTGTCAATAATATTAAGCGAGGGAGCTGGAGGACCAAGGGCTTGGTTTTCACACCTGTCTGTCAACTTTCCCATTGAAGGGAATCCCTTATAAAGAGAGAAAAGACAGATTAAAAGTTGAGGGCACTACGACTTCTGTGAGTAGAGATATTGTCAGCTCAGGAAAAGAAGGTCCTTGGTGGGGGGGTGGGCTGGAAAGGGTCACTAGTGGAAACAGAAAGGATGTCAGAGAACTGAGAGTGACTTCAGTGGCCAGAGGCTGCATAGGTAGGTGACTCTCTGATGCTACAGTTCAAAGTCATTACAGAGTGGCATTTCCAACTTTATCCTTCTCAGCCCTGAGGGCAAATTAAACCTGAAACAAACAGCTTGCTATGACTGTTTTCACCACCAAACAGTGATCCATCAGCTAAACATCAATATGTCACTGGGCATTTCTCAAAGCTTCTGCCCGCCAGCCCAGTTCTGCATGTGTAAGCCACAGCCACCATACCTTCTGTAGTTCCAGTGAGGGTCCTGAGGGGTGCCAGCAGACTGGGTAGCACGCTTTGCAAAGGAGCAGAGCGGAACTCAGTGGGGGTGAAGACCAGGGAGGAGTCGAAAGCGATCTCTCTTAGCTCATCCTCATCGGCAGCCCTGCTGCCGATGGTGAAGGCCATGATGTTGTTCCGCTTCAGTTCCTGGGCTGGCTGGCTGACCTCATCAAGGGACTTACCACCTGTGATCAGCACCAGGAGCTTAGGAACCCCCTCAGCGGCCCTATAGCCAGCTGAGGTAGTGAACAGGTTGTTCCGAACAAAGTCCAGAGCAGACCCCGTATACAGGGCTGAACCTTCCAGGGCCTTCATCCTCTTCAAGGCAGTCATGGCCTCCTTTTTGGAGGTGTAGGTATTTAAATAGAACTCAGGCTTGACAGTGTCTGCGTACTGAGCTACTGACACCTGAACCAGGTCCTGTCCGATTTCCAGCCTCTGGATGACTCTGCCAATGAACTCTCGGATGGCATTGAAGTTGGCCTGCCCCAGGCTGGAGGAACCATCCATCAGGAAGACTATGTCTCTCTTGTTGACTTCCATGACTGTAGATAGCAACAATATAAGATAAATAGAATAGTCTCAGTGGATCAGGTGTAACAATGGCACTGTAAAGCCCACTACTCACAGACTGCCTCCCCTTGCTCTGGCCAACATCCCCGAGGGAACTGTCACACATGAGTGATGTTCTCCCTTCTAACCCTGCCTACCTGTAATATGTTTCATTAGTAGCTTCACAGAAGAAAGTTACTTTTTAGCTTCAACACCACCACTATTTATTCTTTACCGCTACGAACACAGAATGAGTAAAGCCCATGTCTGCTCAGAAAGCTCTTTGTGTCACTAATGTTGACTTCAAACCCACACATCCCAAATGCAAAATCTGAAAGAGAATAGGCGTCCTCTTTCTCTTTGGTTATATATTATTTGGCTTCCTTTGGCAGGCAAAAAAAAAAAAAAAAAAAAAAAATTCTTAATGGCTTATCATAAAACTTGGCAAAAGATAACAGTGTCCACCCCACCAAGGGCAGCCATAGCTTCTGACTTTACAGCCCAGGGTAGGAATGGTAGTCAGTGACATACTGGCTACCTGAGTGACTTAGACAAGCCTCACCAGCCTTGGCCAGAACACACTGGCAGTGACTGTGACTTGCCCTGGTCGATGTCTCGGAATGTCCACTGCCTCCCAAGTTTTAACACCTCACCATACGTTTACCAGTGGTCCACGGGAAAGACAGATGCCCACAGGTAGGCAACATAGAACTATAGAGCACGGGCTCAGCTTTGTGGATTCCACAGTGTGCCTAAGGGCTCCCAGGCTCCGTTACACAAGTCCTCTTTGATTATGGAAGAGGTCACTCGGTTTGGTTTGTGTTTAAAGTTCTGGAAGCTGCTAACGGGGAAACATCTGGAATGGTGCTTAGGCAAATACAATAAGCACTGAAAAAAAAATCCCAAACAACTCAAAGAACAATGAGGTTCCTATGCTTACTGCATGCTTCTGACACTAGACTGGCCTTTGTAGGATTGTGCCCTTTCTCTGGCCTCCTATTTCTGCTTTATGGGCCATCTCATACTCATGTATCAAACTTGGTGATTCTCAGGCTTCTTGTCTGGGATCCATCTCAAGGATGCACCAACACTTCCTTTCATCTGATCTGACAAGGTCAGCCTTCCTCCTCCCCAGAGCTTTGATGAGCCATCGTCTCTTAGGAAGTAACCTTGAAGGTCCTGCTAATCTGAGCCATGAATGGTCCTCTTCAGGCCTCACTCCTGTGGCTGACAAGACATCCCCAGGATCCTTTTCCCCGCCAGAGCTTGGGAGTTGGGCATGGATGTCCTCGCTCTGGACATTAATATATCCAAGCAAATCCCCTTGAGTAGCCACCCTATTCCCATCCCAGGAGCTGCCTTCCCATCCACTCTACTCCCATCCCATCCGTGGACCTTTAGTTTATCCTCTCGCCTCTCTACTCGGTCTTCTAAAGGACTTGGAAACTCAGTGATCTGAAGCCCCCAGTACTTGCAATGAATGTGTCCTCCCACCCACTCCAGCTTCTAGGGTCACACCTTATGGTCTTATGGACACCTCAGATCATGCACACCCCTGAGAGCCCCCACATCCTGCCATATGCCTGGCCTCTTCTTTTTCAGACAACCATCACTCCACTTCTTCATCCACCGAGGTCCCAAATCTGACCATCAGCCCATCCTCTCCCTCATCAGCCCCTCTCAACCTCATAGCCCTCACCTTGTGCCTGTCCTCATGGGCTCTCTGGCTCACCATCCCTCACTTCCCATGTCCCCATACGGTCATCAGACCCTCCTAGAAATGCCTCCCCGGTGCCTTTCCCTTCTCTCCTTGTGTCACCTAAGCAAACAGATGTTCCTGAAAACAGCACAATCAGGAAGTCTGTGTTCTACAGTTAGGACCTCAGAGCACACCTGGTTGACAGCTCCAGTATGTCACAATGGTATGCTCCCAAGGAGTTGGCCTTCCTGTTCTCCAAAAGGACCACCTCATGACTCTGCTTTCTTCTCGGTCCCCCTAAACTGCCATAGGAGGGTCTGACCTCCCAGTTATAGCTGTAATAACTGCTGACTCTCTCTCACTCTCCCCAAGACAGTGCTTCTCTAGCCTCTGCCTGTCAGATAAACCTAGATTCTAGGCTCCTCATGCCCTGCAGTCCAGCTGAGCTGTCATCTGTCTGTCAGTTCAGGGAGGGGACCACACTTCTCCTTGCGAGGCTACCCTTGCAATATGCCTGATGCTGGCTTTGCCTAGAGTGCTCTTCCCTCTGCTCTGTCTGTGCTCTGCTCATTTCTGTCCTACAACTTGTATTAAGCTCCCTGCCCCCATCCTCTCTATCACAGGCACATTCGATGGCCTTGTAGCTTGTCACACTTGAGAAATGTATTGTTGTTTGGTCATTAGCTCACATGACAGACCCAACGATTGTAGCCCTCTCTTTCTCTGCTCTGAGTCTCCAGTGTTGGCATAGTGACTGGCACATATCAAACAGTCAAGAATATCTAGTGACTGTTCATGAGCTCGCCGCTGAGACTGACAGCGATGTCTGTGGGGTAGGAGATAAACCTCTACTGCAGAAAAGCCAGCATGAGGGCAGCACACCACCCATTTTTAGATAGAAGTTGAACTTTCTCTTGAAGCAAAAATATCTTCACCTGGTGCAACTTATTTGGTGAGAAATCAAGAAATCAGAGCTTAGAGATGCTGTGTGATCTGGCCAGAATCACAAAAGACCTGAGACTGGAGTCAGGCCTCCCTAAGGCAGTCATGGTACTTACTCTGTTTCTAAAACATAGAGAAACTGTTTGCTTCTGGTATAACAGGCTCAGAGAAGCCTCAGTGGGCTGTAACTTTCCCCTTCATTGTTTCCCTAATCACTGGAGCCAAAAAAAAAAAAAAAAAAAGCAGTCTGAGGGGGAGCTGCAGCTCAGACCACAGCCAGGCAGGTCTCAGACCTGGAGTCCTCTTTCCTCAATGTTTCCTTCTAGAGCATCCAGCGTAGGCTGCTGACCTTACCTTCTGTACCCTGTCCCCACCAAAACAGAAGGATCAGGAAAGTAAAAAGGGACACAGTGATCTGCAGCCAGACCAGCTCTGAACTTGAGATTACCAAGAGCCACCCCGGAAGAGAGGGTCTCACAGGCTTTGTTCTGGTGCCAAAGTCAGGGGAAAGTGACACGGCCTTCAGTTGTCTGTCACATCTGCTGTTCTCACCAGAACTCTGTGTTACATTTGTCTGAAGGAAGCTGTCCCAATTCTGGCTGCATTGCCTACTAAGGAAGTCTGATCAGGTTTCCTTCACCGTTGTTCTATGATTAGAACTGCCAACAAGCACAGTGCAAGGAAGCAGAGATTAGCTCCATATATGAGCTTTTCATTCAGACTTTAAAATGCTCTGCTGTTAATGTCATACTATTACATGCTCACCAAAACATACATTTTTAAAACCAGTTACCCTTTTTGCTAAAACAAAAAACCAAACAACGAAATCAAAAACAAAAACAGCAAACCACCACCCTAGAATCCCAAGGATACAATGGGTAAAACTACTTATGACATCAGTTATTTCACAGGTCTAGGCCTTATCTTTGTAAAGCTAGCAAATACTAGCTAGACACACAAGTCGCTCCACAGGGGAAAACTAAAGTCACAGGATGCAGACTCTAGCCAGCGTTTCCCATGAGCCTCATTCATGTGTTCATTTTCTCTGAGCCCAAACTCTGCTGAAGAACAATGAGGAGCAAGGTTTTATGTTCAAGGATTAACTGAGAGCATCCCATTCTGAAGGCAACACCAGGAAGTGAGTTGGGTGTTTGTGTCCCTCACTTACTGGATGGTTTCCAACTGGCCCACCTAGGGCCTCGAACCTGACACCATCTGAAAGTGACGGGATCTCAGACCAACAGTCTTCCTGGTGTCCCTAAACCTCCTGTGCTTAAGTATATATCTCTCATGTGACTTTGGCTGGCTTTCATTCTTTAAATTACTCCAGATGACTGTATTCTATAAACACCCCATCCTGCAGGTACTCAGCTGAGCCTTACCTTCAGAAATGTCTCTCTGTGTCCACCACACTGAGACAGGAGCAGGCACTGATCCCTTTTGCGGCTTTGGGGGCAGACACTATGAGTGTACTTCTAACACACTGACAATAGATTTACCCTGGAGTAGCTTTCTTGGAACTGTGACGAATCCCTCAAGCCCATAGATAACACATTGATGCCTAATAGCTTGTTACTTTAGCCTAAAGAGCACACTTTCCTTACATCCCGTGTTCTAAGAGAATGTTCTGCTCATTTGTCTGTCTTTAGGTTTTTCTGAACAATGCAGCAACCACACACAGGCCATATCGAAGCCAGCATGTCACAGAATGACTGACTGGCTGTGGGTACTTACGGGTTCTCCCAAGGTGGATCACTCCAGTGCCCACCTTCCTTTTATGACAATCACCACACAACACACCCCCACTCCTGTAGAGATGGCAAAAAAGGCATACATACCTTGTGTGACAATGGTTGGCAGTTGCAAGACAATGTGCCTTTGGGCCACACCAACAAGGTACGGCAGTAATTGCTCCTGGAGGTCCCCAAAGCTACGGAATTCCGGGACAGTAAACACCAAGCTGTCATCAGTAGCTACGTGCTGAAGCTCTGCCCTGGAGACGGCCTGGGCTCCAAGGCCAAATGAGAACACACTAGCCTGCTTCAGAGCTACCACCCCGTCTCGAATCTCATCACTAGAAGGCCCGGCACTTATGAGGACCAGCACCTGAGGGACCCCTTCCTCCACACGGCTGCCACCTGTCCGTGTGAAGTGATTCTCCACCACAAAGTCAAGGGCCAGGCCTAAATTGGCCAACTCCCCCCCAGCAAAGCTGAGGCCTTTCATGGCTTCCAGAACCTCAGCCTTGGAGGAGTAGGCGTCCAAGGAGAACATGGTTCTGGGCTCATCGCTATACTGGACCACCCCCACTCGAATCTGCTGATTTCCAATTGGGAGTCTCTCAATGGTATTTACAAGGAAGTCTCGAATGACAGCAAAATGGGCACTTCCGGTGTTGTTTGATCCATCAATAAGGAAAATAATGTCAGCTGAGTCTTGTGCTTTAAAAGAAAGAAATGCAAAAAAAAAAAAAAAAAATGTGAAAGCATTAGAACAAGTGACCACATGCATCATCCCGCTTTCCGACGTGTTTCCTTGGAAACCAATAAGAAACACGAAACACAGACAAACAAAACACAATGTCGATGAAGGAATGTGGAGTCTCTTTTAGTTCTGCATTCTGAGTGGATAAGAGGCAACTTCTTAGGAATCGTGGCTGAGATAAGGCCAATTATAACAGTTTCATCTGTGATTCCTTCACGTTTAAACTTCAAAAACATCATGCTCCAAGAGAGAAACCAATGCTCTAGATTTTTTTTTTAATTTGGAGAGAATATACTGGTTGCATCTGGTTCTAGGGTACCATACCGCAGGGGAGATGATTAGGTCAACATAAATCAAAGGTTATGTCTAATTTGTGCTCATCTCTCCCGACCCCTCGAGTGATTATAGAAATTTTATGCAAATGCACAGATTAGGAAACAAAGGCCCAGGTTCATGGCCCAGTGGCTGATGGTTCCAGAATGTTATTTAACTTCTTAGATAATTATTGGCTTTGTTTGTTTGTTTATTTCTTGAAAGTTGAGATAGATGAATACACACACATCTGGGACCCAAAACCCAGACTACAGTTAATGTCTTAATTTTAAAATCCTTCGACATGCACTGAATCCTGTGTCCGTCTCTCAGATATGGCTGTGTGGGATCCAGACATGGCTCTGGGATCGGAAACATTTGTTTTGCATTGCCTCTATATTCAGTCAAATAATGGAGAACAATGTTAAGCAGAGTGACATGAAACCAGTCATGACATAATTATCCAACCTCCTTTTATGACATCGTAGTGGATTACTTAGCAGGACCAAGACAGAGAGATCCCAGAATCAGCACCGTCACCACTGAAGGACATAAAAATGGCTGCCAAAGACCTCTTTTTCCCAGTAATGGGGAAAATTCCATTACTGAAAGTGGGGATTACACAGAGGCTCGAGTAAACGAGAGCAATGAGTGAGTCTACAAGCCAGGACTGGGCATCCAAAGGCTCAACTTGAGCATTTAAATCAACTGCTGTATAGCAGAAGAAAAGTCTTGGTGTGAGTGTGAGTATTCATACTCTGGGGCTCTGAAGCATAATTATTACAGTGTAATATAAGAAAAGACCATTAATTCAGAATTTTGAATGACAGTAAGTGTTTCATATTTAAATTTAGTTTTTCCTTGTGCTGGAAAATCCACTTATGTTGATGGGGAAGAGCACACTAATGAGTTTTTCTCTGGGGCCTGCTCTCACGAGAGCTGTAGCAGGGAGTGCCAGACTTAGGCTCTCCCTTTCCTACATACTTAAAAGTTCTTGACAACACCCTCACGGCTTAATTCTTTGCACAAGGAGAGGTAGTAACTTGGGATTTTGCTACCACTGTTCTCCCCACGAGAACAAGAACAAGAGGACAATTGTCTCGCTGTAGTGACTGAGATTATATGTGTTCATAACCATCCTGCAAGATTAGCATAAGACCAGGCCCTTGGTTTAAACTCCAAGTATTCACCAGCCTTCAGCCATTATACAAGATTTCTGAAGGATCTTGGCAGGATGCAGAGCCAGGGAATATGAGTGACACAGACCCTAAAAACGACTCTCACTATTGCATGGAGTACACCGTAAATTGCCTCCATGCCTCTGGGTCTAAGCCAGTGACCTCAAAAGACACAGAAGAACCTGTCAGTTACTTATCCTAGCTAGAAATCTTAAAAGAGGGCTAATTGCGATTAAGATGGCCATCAGTCATGGCATGTCAGGGTTCTGCCCTCCTTGCTCACACTACCCCATATTCTTTGGTAGTGATGTCTAATGAATGGTGTAAGTACCACAGAAGAACACTGGGGGTGGGAGAGCAGGCTGAACTGCATCCACAGTAGGTCATAAAATGGTTGATAATTTGTCATCACTGAGTCAAAACCGTGATCCTCTTACACACGCAGTAATGGGACACACAGAGCATGCTTTGTTAGCTACCAGAGCCGAAGCCTCTTAGAGACCCAGGAGCCCCGGGTTTTTGTGTGCAGCAAGGCGCACCAACGCCACGATAAATCAGATGGGCCTGGAAGTTTAAAATGGGGAAGCTGTCTGGTTTTCTGTTTTGTGTCTCAGGCGTCACACACCCTTTGTGGCACTTCCTGTGGAAAGTGTTCAAGATGTCCACGGAAGAGCTTGAAGCCTTAGTTACCCCAGAGCCCAGAAAACATCATGCTCCTATTTTCTGTGCAAAACCCAGATTTCAGTTGCACTCATTTTTAAAGAGTGGCTTTTTAAAACACAACCAAAACTAACGAGCAGAGCAGAGTCCATTCAGAGTAACTGATCCCTAGTGCTTTACATGTGTGTGCTCTTGCTTTAGAACTAAGAACAATCTACGGAAAAACGGTTCTTTCAGCACCCTTAATAAAACCACCGACGTGCCTTTTCAAAAACTTGATGCAGGGCAAAGTGTCGTGACCCTGTCTATTGGTTTTATGTCATTTTAGTTGTGCTGTGGAACATGCAGTGAGGCATGACACAAAGGAATTGCAGAGTGTAGCTAGTCAGGAAAGATGACAGCCTAACGCTCCACCCTGGTGCTGCCAGTGGCTTAGACACTGGAAGACAGAGATGCTCTCTTGGCAGAAAAACAAAGGTTTTAGCTGTACAGAAATACGCAAGGTTGGCAGACTTTGCTCTTGCTGTGGCCGTTTCTGTTTTTCTCTGTTTGTGTAATGGCTGCATCCTCTATCCCTCTTCATTAGTCTGCCAAGACATTCACTTTAGAAATGTGCCAGTCTCTACTAAACACTTTTTTAAATGAGTATCTTATTACACCCATATTCTGAGGGGTGGGGCAGAGAAGCTCAGTGAACACAGATAGCTACCCCAGCTGCCCCTTGTCCTTCCCTCTAAACCTGGACTACACTTGCAACACAATGCCAGAGAAGAGGCCCCTTGCTGGAAGCAAGGAACCCCAATACTACAGATGGCCAGGTTGTCTCCTCCCTGTCATTTGGTAGGCCCTGGTGACCTCAATCCTACCAAGGCTGAGATCGTAGGGAACCATGGGGAAGCCTTGGGATGAACAGCCTTAGGCTGTGTCAACCCGAAGCCCTTACGTACCCAAGCCTTGCCTATCCACAACAGCTGGTTCCTTTCTGTTGACACCCACCACCTCTCTCTTCAGCTGCTGCTGTCTGAATCCCCATGATGAAAAACCTGTCTGGCATTATTTCTTATAGCTGCTCATTGTTCTCATTATAATCCTGACAGCTCTGCCTTTTGTTCTGTCTGCCTCCCCCAGGTTCCCTTAGAGTGCTAGATTCAGGCCTCAGATTCTCTCCTGCCTCTTCACCCCACTGCTTAGCATCTTCCTTAGGGGAGACTGACTTCACCAGCTGCTTCAGCTCTACACTCCCACCTCTGCCATTCTCTCGGTGGGGGAGTAAAGCTGTCCATGAACTTTGCTTCCTTTACCCCTTCCTCCAGGCTGTGCATGCCTCTGGAATCCTGGCTGCTTGATAATTCTTCCCCTAGTCAAGGGACCAGTTACCACCCCTTGTTCTTAACCTCCCCCATGGCTTCAGCCATTTGGTGCCCAGCCTGCAGCCACACTGCATACCCAGTTGTCTAAAGAGACTCATGATTGTGTGGATGACTCTGATGAGCACCAACCTCCAGCTCTTCCGACTCCTCACACCTGGAGGTCCTCTCTTTAGGGCTTCTAGGCATGCAAAGGCTGCCCTTCCAGCCTCGTTGACAACCCCTCCAATCCCCCAACTCCAGGATCCCAAAGGCTTCTTACTACACAATGCATTGTCTTCCTAATATACACTCGGCTGTCGTGAGGACAGTGCTCCCGCTTCTCATCCTTTCTCTCATATTTTGATTCCCAGAATCTTCCCCACTCACTCCTCCACCCTGCCGGGACTCCATGAGAATATTGCAAGAGTCTAGTGGCTTCTATTCTGCATTTCCTCTCCCTGTAATTCCCTCTTTCAAAGTTTCCAATCTTGGAGTTCTTTCAATTCTGCAAGTACCCAAAGGGCTTGATAAGAAAGCCAGGGGGCCACACTGGTGGACACACTGGTGTCCCTGACTGGCAAATTCTGATTTTTAGTGGGCAATCCTGCAACTCAACAGTCACTTCCTAAGTACTATGTGAACCCTCATCACCCAGCATGCCTCACTTCTCCCCACTCACTCTCCTAGGACCTCTCTCACCCGCTCACTGCATGGACTTTCATTTGAGCACAGGGTACCCTGCCCCTGCCCTTACCCCTGCCCTTATCTCTACCCTTACCCCTGCCCTTGCCCCTGCCCTTACCCCTACCATTACCCCTTCCCTTACCCCTGTCTTGTCTCTACCCCTGCCCCTGCCCTTACCCTTATCTCTACCCTTACCCCTGCCCTTGCCCCTGCCCTTACCCCTACCATTACCCCTTCCCTTACCCCTGTCTTGTCTCTACCCCTGCCCCTGCCCTTACCTCTGCCCCTACCCTTACACCTGCCCATGGCTGATGAGGAAGCTAGTCCTGGCCACTAAGCAAGATTGCTGCTGAGAAGTAGAATTTACATTCTTGTCACATTCCTTCTCTGTCAGTCTTTCGGGCACTTGTCAATGGAAGGAGAATCAATAAGCTTGATTGATTTAAGGACTCTCCAGTCACCAAGTCTGCCCATCTCGCTGTGTAATGTTAACATACAGTGACAGCCACCTGCTGTCACCTACTCCCGGGGTGCCCATGAGTAGGGCATTAGAATCTAAAGAGTCTCATGGTTACAGTCACAAGGCACAAAAGATACAGCAGTGCAGACCCTGGGCAGGGGATGCTACAGCCCGACACTGGCTCCTTCCCCAGCTTCCCACTGACCCTCTAGGACTGTTTCTTCCGAACAAACTCGGAGCACATCACAGCTAAGACTCTCTGTCCTCTGATTCTGTCAAGTCTTTAAAATCTGTCCCACGGAGCATAAGAGTGCCCCACTGTTTACCAGGCACCAACACAGGCTCCCTCTTTCTCCCTTGCCCAGTGCTTCCTGGGGCTCTCTGCTCCTAGGTGGAAGCCTGCCCACCGAGGAAGGCTCTCTGAGTTTTAAAGTGGAAGTGCTGTTTCGGAAACAAAAGCCGACCCTTGGGTACAGGTAGATCTGCGTTAAAGGAGGCCTAAGTAGGGCAGTTGAGCCTTTGTTTTTAAGCCTGAGAACATCTCTTCCCTAAGCCCCAGCGTCGCTTAGCTGCTGTGTTGCTTTAGGCCAATATTTGCTAAGCTCATAGCCGCAGAACAGCAGGGCAGGGAGCAGCCTGGCAGAGAACACATTACCTGTGACGTCTTTAAGGCTCTCTGTGTCCCCAACCCTTTCTGGATTCACGGAGGAGTGTATACAGGACACTAAGTTCCCTACTATGTCATGCAGTGAGATGGCGTTCTCTAGGTTGAAAACGTGCATACTGAGCGGTTCACTTGCTATTTCTCTTAAGGCTCTTTCATCTGCAGCCTCAACTCCAACTGCAAACACGTTAACGTCAGCAGACTTAAGTTCCGCTGAGGGCAGAGCAAAGCCGTCCTCCGATTGCCCATCAGTTAACATTATGATAACCTGAGGGACTCCGTCGGCGCCCCGGCTTCCAGAAGCCTCAGTGAGGTGGCTGTGAATTATGTATTCTAATCCCGTTCCAGTCTGATTGCTTCCCCCAATGTAAGACATGTTCAAAATATGAGAAAGCACTTCTTGTTTAGTGTGGTACGTATTTAACAGGAACTCGGTATGTGGGTTTCCGTTGAGCCGGACCAGAGCAAAATGGAAATCATTGTCTCCCACAGCTAAAGATTCTACAACATCAGACAGAAACTCTTGAACAAGCAGGAAACGGTCCTTCCCAGCACTCCAAGAGGAATCCACTAGAAACACTATGTCAGCAGCCGCACCGTTTTTGACATCTTTAAAAAAAGACATTGGTTCAGGTTTTCTACTGATTCAAAGAATCACCTCTTTCTAAATAAGCTAAGTATGTCCTCTGCTGCTGCCAAATAAGTCACACCTCAATTGCAATGAGGACACACAGGAGGACTTACCTGCAGAGCAGGGCCAAGAAAGAGGACTCAGCTGCTGCTGTACCCAGCAATAGCCCAAGTTCTGTACTGAGTAGTCCAAAGTCAGGGGCCGGCAGAATGTTCCAAAATAAGAGAAACATCCCTGGGTGCCTTTGAGCTGAGGCGTGACTGCTTGTAATCATTTGACCCCTATATCCACATGACCAGACCAAAGGGACCTTCTGTCATAGGTAAACAACCATCATTAGCAGCTTGCTCTCCAGTTTGGGGTGGAAAGTGGCCTCGACAGAGATATTAGGAGCCCACTGGCGCTTTGTGAGAACTCACCCTGCTCCAACCCCCCCTAAGGCTTCGGAAACTTGAAAGAAACGTAATGTGACAAGTAGTTCTGTAAGTGGAGAAAACCATGGAAATTTAGAGGGAGAAGTCTTGTTTTTCTTGCATTTCTGAACATGAGGAATAGCTCACTAACCAGCTACTAATATTTCCAGAACAGAGACATCTCCCTTCACTCTGAGCAGTATTGCACTTGGTCAGGGATGATCAGTTCCCTCTCAAGTATAGGTGGCCCAGAGAGGGGCCTTCAGAAGCTAGCTGCAGCCAGGCTGCCTCTGAGACTCTACTTACCTCCAGTTTACCTGAGAGTCTCTAAGTCTTGTTGCTCTCCCACCGAGGTAGGCTACCTTCCCATCCATCTAAGGAACCTAGCCTCACAGACAGCCCTGGCAAAGGCCCAGTACTCTTGGGCAATGATGGGGAAACCCTGTCGAGGGCTCTGGGCTTCAACATTAGGAAGCTTATACTGCCGCCCTAAAACTCGGGAAGCAAATTAATAGGGGTATTAGGATCTGCAGATTAAGGAAAAATCTTTTTTAAAGGCACAATGATTCCATGTATAGCTGCCATCCTGTGTCTATAGTTAGACATGAGCGAGGTTGGGGTTTGTGGCTTTTTTCTTTTGTAAGAAAAGAATTTTTATCCCAATCATCATCTTTTTCCTTCAAACCAGTGCCAGAGACATGGGAAAGTCTCTCCAATTGGGAACTTCATGGGATGGAGACTCTGCTCAAACCCACTGTCAAGACAGTTCTCCTCCCAAGCAACTCAGGATTTGAAGCTCAAGTTTTAACAACAACAAAAGTCACCTTGGCCTGGGCACAGCCCTGAAAGGGCTGAAAAGTCCTTCCACACCCTGTGACATGCGCTGCTCTGACTCTCGATGTTTCCAGGCCCCATGTCAAGCTCTGGGTGGCTAAGATCTAGAATCAATCAAACAACGCTAGTTTTTTGTTTGTTTTTAAAAGCCTTACCTCCATGCTGTTGGGCGTGGGTCATGGCAATGCCTGAGAGGAGGAGGCTAAAGATGGCCGCCAGAGGCAAATGCCGGTGTTTCCTCATTTTGAATGTCTAAGCACCAAGTGTGAACCTGAAAGAAAGGACAAAATGAAAAGGATGATCAGTTTTTAGTTTTCATACTGCAAATTTCCCCAAAATCTGTTGTTTTTCGGTGTCTTATTTAGATTTCTGAATGAGCATCATGTGTGATTCCTTCTTTGAATCAGCAGCAAATGGGTAGAAGACACATAAGCAAGCAGGCAGACAGAGAGACACAGACAGACACATCACATACCACATAGTGGCATCCAGTTGGCAAAACCCCTGTAGACAGCAGTGGCCCCTCAAGGCTTATTACCTAGAAATGTTATAGTTCTCTGACAATGAACTCTGATGTCCCCAAAAGGACAGAGAAGCCCAAACAGTTCTCAGAATGGGCCCTCATCATTAAGTGACACATGACTGCACACACACACACATACACACAAGCTGGCTTGTGGTACAGGCCGAGAATCTCAGCTACTACAAACTGAAGTAGAAATATTTCTAAATACAAGGGCAGTGTGAGCTACAGAGTGAGTTCAAAGCCAACCGGAGCAACTCATTGAGACCCTGTGTCAAAATGAAAATGAAAAGAGAGCTTAGAATACAGCTTAACAATAAAGCACTTGTCTACCATGTCTACCTTGGTTCAATCCTCAATTCTACAAACAAGGTGGCTGTCAAGGAAAAAGACAGAATAGCAAACACAGGCAGGCAGATGTGTGTGTGTGTGTGTGTGTGTGTGCTCACACCCAAGTGTGTGCATGTGTACCATGTGCATACAGGAGTTCCTAGAGCTCCGAGAGAGTGTCAGATCCCCTGAAACTGGATTTACAAATAATTGTGAGCCACTGTGGGGAATGGAACCTGAGTTCTCTGCAAGAGCAGCCAGTACTCTTAGGCACGGAGCCATCTCTCCATCCCCAGGACCTCAGACTCTAGCAGATAACAGGACACAGATCTCCCTGTGGTGGGACTTCTCACTTCCTACCTGGATATTTTTTTTAAGCTTATGGACAATTTTATTAGGTTTAAGAAAAAAACGGAAGAGCAGGCAAGCTGTAAATCCCAGCAGATGCCAGAAGAAGGGAAATGAAGACAAGGGAAACAGAAAGCCACGCTGTTTGCAATGGTGATGGACAAGCAGCCACGTGACAAGAGGAATCAGGGCTTAGTCTTTGGCTAGTATCCAAAAAAGGGATCAAGGCAAGTTAAAAGAAAAACAAATGCTTATGCTTTTCTGAGTCCAGACTGAGAAAAGGTCCATCTCTCCATGCACTCTCAGCTGCCACAAGTTTTGCAGAGAGAAGAGAGGCTTCTGGAAGGGGACATGAACTGTCTCATTATAATGCTGATCCCCCTCCCACAGCCCGTCTCTGGCTGGTCATTCCCAAACACAGTATGAAAGGTGTAGTTCTATTTTCTTAATGGCCCTTCAGAGTAATCTCACCACAGTCTGGAACATTTTTTTCTTCAGTCCAATTACTGATAATGAGCTAAGTGGGTACCCTCTTACAGAAAGTAGTATCAACTAACCCTCTAAGCGAGAACCTCTTTCTCTAATGACTGCACACGTCAGCCACAGTTAAGAACCATATGATTAAATCTGTTTTCAAATTGAGACAGGCAGCAACTTGAAGAGAGCATGCTCCTGAGGAAATGGACTGACAAAGAGGCTGGGGAGTGGAGGGTAACAGGTGTAGGGATACAGACGGAATAGGCTATGCCCAGGGGAAGGCACAGAGGCCCGTTTCCAGCTCTGCCTTTCCCTCCCTTACTAACCAGCACCTTCCTCACCACATGCCAACCTCCAATCTCACCATCATGAAACAAACACAAGGAGATTCAGTTTGCGTGGCAATGAAGCCAGAGCTGAGAGTAGCATTGTCTGGTTTCCCATCATGCACTAGCTGGTGACTTCAAAGGCAACTTCCAAGAAGAGAAGTTCAAGCTCAGAATGTTCAATAGCCCATGTCGCCAGGCCTGCCAACAGCTCCTCAAACTTCATGCCAGCCTCCTGATCATCCTCTCTCCAATAATGAAATAAGCTTGGGGCTGAAATCTCCTCAAGACCCCTCCAGAGAACTTCTAGGGTGTCTCCATCCAGGCTGAGGTCCCCTTACTTCTTCCCGGTGACCTGAGGCACTGATTGCTGCCATGAAGGGCCCATGGTCTTTGGTTGTGGGACTCAGCATCTCTTAGTGAGAAAGTGGGAAGGCTGGAAGGCTCAGGTGACCAAGGATACGTCAAAGAAATCCAGAGGAGGGACTAGAGCCAATCACAGTATCAGTATAAGTTCAGATTCTCATTTGTTTTTCTTTTGTACTGAGTTTGAGAGC
The DNA here is from genome assembly GCA_026225945.1 of Cricetomys ansorgei. Classification (NCBI taxonomy): domain Eukaryota; kingdom Metazoa; phylum Chordata; class Mammalia; order Rodentia; family Nesomyidae; genus Cricetomys; species Cricetomys ansorgei. The sequence continues at coordinate 2,402,895 of JAMJFZ010001791.1, forward strand.
ACGCTGTTTGATAATGGGAATCGTCTAGAATAGTCTGTGGTTAAGGGGGAAAGTCTGTCTGGTTTAAGAAACTGAAAGTCATTTAATCTAGGAATATTGGGCTAACTTCGTAATTTGTGTTTCACTATTAGGGTTTTAAAGGTCAAAAGGCTCTTCCAGTGAATTAAAGCCCTAGCTAAATCCATCTCACATCAGTGTGGATGGTAATTCAGGACCTCTCCTCCCATCTCCTCAGTCTCTCTGGCTTTTAAGTACATGTCAGATTTTCAATTTTTTTTTTATCTTATTATATTAAACGTCCAAACACTTTCAAATTGCTTCTACATCCCCTGTCTTGGGAGTGGTTTGCGTGTCCTTTGGCGGACAGGAGGAAGGAGAACAAAGTGGGTGTGCGACATGCTTTGCATAGCAGCCTCTATCACTGGGACGTTAGGGCAAGACTCCACGAGGGCTGTTAGGTGTGAGAACAGGAGCACAGCACAGTCATTAACCTGGAAGTAGAACACCATCAGGCCTTAAAGGATGTAAGTGCTTTATTCGTGAGGGCATTATGTTAATAGGGCATATCTTGAGGACGTTATGCTAATACACACACACACACACACACACACACACATGCGCACACACATGCACGCACACACACACACACACACGCGCACACACACGCACGCACGCACGCGCACACACACACATGCACGCACACACACATGCACGCACGCACGCATGCACACGCACGCACACATGCACACACGCGCGCACACATGCACGCACACACACACACACACATACGCACGTGCGTTTGCAGATATCTAGTGTAGCCAGACTCCTAGAGACAGAATGAATGGAGGATTCGGGGAAGGGGATACTGAACTGATGCTCAATAGCCATAGTAATTTCTACGAGATCAAAAGCTCCCAGAGATCTGGGGGGCACGAGGAGCATACAGCTGATGCTATTGCACTGTACACCTACACACAGTTAAGATGGCCCACAGGATGACAGAGTAAATGCAGCACAAATGTGATTTTTTCTCTCAGACTCCATCCAGGTATTGAAGGAGAGGTGAGGATGGAAAAAGCCCCTTGACCTCTGAGAAGCAGGGGAGGAGCTATGCCCTGGGCTGATGTGTCATCGAGGTCTACTGGTGACCGGCCAAGCTGCCAGGTCCCTGGTGTGAAATTGCAAAGAAATTTTCTCCATGATTTGCTGCTAGGAAATCGAGACTCTGGAATATAATGAACCACATGGTAATTGTAAATTAACTGCAAATTAAAACATTAATAACTATCCAACAGTGGGGTGGGAACCCCAAGGTCATATGACTGCCTCCTGGGGCAATGGCAGAAGGACTTGGAGGGAAGGCCGCTTTGAGCTCAAATTCACTAATCTAAAGATGTCAGATATCATCTCCCCAGATGGTGACCTGGATTGTCCATGCTAATGAAGGGAACAGAGACAGCCACACCCACTTCTCCCAGTGACCTTTCTCATCACTCCCAGAAAGGAGAGAGAAGTAGCTGCTGGGCTTCTATCTCAGAGGCAGGATTTCTCACCCCCTTCCCAGCAATCCAGTGGCTGTTCACTAACACTCGCCATGTTAAAGCTGAGAAATTAAAACCAGATGAGGAAAGGTGATTTGCAAAAACCACAAAGGTAAAACAAGAGAGTGGCCAGCATCCAGATTCAAGTCCACAGCTCCAAGGAAGAGACGAAGCCCAGGAAATGGTACTGGCTAGGCAGGCTTTGGCAGGGACCTCCAGGAAACCCCTCAAGTCTTGGTGGGGGAAGAACAGACATCCTTGGTGTTGGTGAATGTCTGGCTCTGTTCTTCCAAATATGAAAACATAATAGCCAAACTTGGCTCCCTGGGACCCTTGCACTGGGTGGGGTGGACTGTCCTTTGTCAGAGACTCTGTGCCCTCAAGGCGACAGATTCAAAAACCCAAGTGCATTGTTAACTGTGTCCTAGGCTCTCTGGTTAGCACATCTAAGTCCTGTTTTTCACTGTCTCTTTTTTAAAAAGTTGAGGTGTCTTTTCCCATGTGGTTGCTGCCCGCTTGGGTTTTAGGGAGACTCCTCTTATTGTCAAGGTTACCCTGTACAATCTTCAACTTGAAATCATAATTGTATTGCACAGACTTTCCCAGGCCATTTTGCAATTCTGTGAAATTAGTTTTCATTAGGCCTCCTCAAAAGCATTTTCATTTTCCATGTCTGGAAATCTTTTTTTAAGAAAGACACACACACACACACACACACACACACACACACACCATGCACACAAGGAAATAATTTTGAAACAAAGACTTAAATGCATCCAGAGCTCCCATTTTGAAGTCTCTCATTTGATTTGTCTCCAGGCATGGCTTTATAGGGCCAGGCAGCTCTCCTATGGAGTTCTGAGGCTTCTATTAACGCCTCATTGTCCTGCTTAAACTGGGGCCACAGCCATCACCAAAAGCCACAGAAGAGCCTAGCTGTGCATCCCCCACTGTGGAATGAAATCTCAAATTGCAGTACAGTTGGAGTGCTCGCTTCCTCCCATCCTCACCGCCCTCGTTTCTTGACTTCTAAGAATCAAAGTAGAGGCTGAGAAGGTGGCTCAGAAGTGAAGAGGATGTGCTGTCCTTGCAGGGGATGCAAGTCTGTTTCTGGCACCCACGCCAGGCAGCTTACAACGGCCTGAAACTCTAGCTCCAAGATATCCAATCCCCCACCCACCGCACCCCGGCCTCTGCGGGGCACTGTGCACTGGTGCACTCAAGTATGCACACATTCTTAAAAATGGAAAGAGAGCTTTAGGAATCAAAGTGTCAGGTCCTCTCCTTTACCCTCACCCTTCCTCCTCCTTGTTGCAGAGTTCCCATGGTGAGACCTTACAGAGGAAGGTGGGGTTTACTAAATACCTTTGCAGAAACCTTCAAAAGCAAATGATTTGGAAGACACATGCAGAGACACTCCAAAGAAATGCACCGGACACCGAGGTTTTCCATTGATTTAACAAGTATGGTCTTGCATTTCTGCTCTGTGACAATACTCAAGAATAACAATTGAGTCTGCATCCTTCCTGTGACTGCAAATTCTTTCAACATTTCTGGCCCTGTGTCATCATGCATGAGCAGACATGCTTCTTGTCACCTGCTGGCACTGGAGAGTACTGGTTCCTCCTGGTGGGTACTGGGGATAATAGGGTAATGCCCAGGTACTCAGCAGGCATCGTAGGGTGCTACTGAGAGGTGATAAAGAGAGAGGGGGTGCCCACCTCTAGCAGGGAGCTCCTGTAAAGGAGACAGGCTGCCTGCTAAGTCCCTCAGAGATTAGTTCCTTCCTTCTCTAGAAGCAGCACTTGGGAGACGAGGCAAGAATTTCAGGAGCTCATAGTAAGTTTGAGGTCATCCTGAGTCCCTGTCTTCAAAAGAGGGAGCAGGAGCAAACTCCAGACTAGCTGTCCAGATAGCTAGTAACGTGCTTAAAATATACTCCTAGCGTCCAAGAAAATAACCAGGAACCAGAAAGTTATGTATCTGTGTCTGTCCTGTTAGGGGCCACCACGAATCGTAAAAGGCATTCTAAGATCCGAACTGTGTGGCAGCCAGATAAGACTCTGCACCCATTTGCCCTGCTAATTATAACCATTAGGCAGAGACTGGCTGGCTTTTACAGTCAGGGAGAGAGCCTGCTCCGAAATGCTTCACAAGCAATTATGCAAGCAGCCACTCCCTTCCAACCCACGGCACAGGCCACAGTCGGAGCGAGCTCCAAGCACGTCCCACGTTTATCCCGTTTCTTCCTTTCTTGGCCAGGGACATGAGTTCCACCAGCCTCTCTCAAAACCATGTGTGCCACCGCAGACCTCTGAAAGCAAGTGGCCACGGCGTTCTCACAGCCTAAGGAGAAGCTAAACTTTTTGCTTGCTTTCAAGTGTGAGAGAAAATCTCATCTTGACGTAGACAGAGACCTTGCAGCAGTTTGCCCACCTCCTTCCTGTCTCTACCGGTAACCACTCCGAGAGTTACTTTTTAGGAGTAAAACAGGGCCAACTGTGTGAACCGGCAGGGACTCCTGGACCACTGTGTGACTTCTGCATCCGCTGGGCCTGGCCTAGCAGGTCTTCCATATCCCTCATCCCCCGAAGTGCCATAGGTGGGGTTTAAGCTGATTCTAGGTGCCAGCGCTGGCTGCTGACTCAACTAGAGAAGATTCCAGAAGTGAAAAAACTATTCCTGGAATAGTTTCCCCTGAGACCTGAGTCATCTCCAGCTGCTGGTCAATTCTGAAATTCAACTGACCCGTGAGCTCTTCCTTCCAGTGGCCGATTCCCAGAGCACTGGGGTTGTGCACACTGGGGGATTCTACAGAGACAGCTCCTAAAGAGGCTTTCCCCAGCCACTCCCACCTCACACACATCTCAGTATTTCTTGATTACTGAAGTTAAAGGGGGGAGAGGACGGTGCTGGGCTATGCACAGCCAGTCCCTGCAAAGTGAGCGCTATGCCTCTGCTGCCACGGCTCGGCAAGCCACCGTGTACTTGCTTCATTTCTCTCTTTTTTTAAATGTCCACACTTTGCATGAACTCATTTTGTAGCCAAAGCTAGCCTTGAATTTCTGTTCTTCCTACCTCCATCTTCCAAATGCTGGGATTATAGACATATGTCACCATTTCTAGATTATACGATCCTGGGAACCAAACACTCCCCACTGAGCTACGTCCCGGACCCTCCAGAATTTTTTAAGCAATGGTGACTCCTCAGTCACAACTCCAAAGAAAACCTGGAAATTATAAAATGCTTTTCTTCCTGTGGTACTATAAAGTGTCCTTTTAAGGTTTATCCACCCCCTGCCATGCCCAGATCCTGGGTGCATGCTTGGTGGATCTCATTAGACAGGTGCAGAACATTGGGTGGGGCTGACTTTTACTACTGCTCCTAATACTGCGGCCAAACACTAACAGTTCGCCTCTCTGAGTAATGAATCCCGTGTCCCCAAAGAGTATGAAGAAAGCATTCATCAAGACAGTGCTCTTTCTAATATCTCAATAGCCAAACGGAAGTACAGATTTGCCAACCAGAAGAGCAGCGCCTATGTCTTCTTTATGTTTGTTCCCTCCCTCCCCTGATCGTGAACCTAAGCACCCTGGAGCACAGCAACCTGCTTGACAAGTCTGAGAACAAGTTGTGGGGAGCAGAAAGTAGCGGTGCTCTGAGACAGAATTCCGTGCCTTGAGTCCTCTTGGATATATAATGGTAAGTCAGAGTCACCGGTGTATTTTAACTAACAATTATTTAAAATGGGATGTTTGTGTGAATTTCTTTCAAATATTTTTGTCTGTCGGGGAGAATAGCAAAGGGCAGGTCACATGCACTTCGAGAGCTACTGGGTCAATGGATTTTAATACTTTTTCCAGTGTTGAAGTAAGAGTTTATGCAGTGTGCGTGCACACGTGCTTTAGTCTCTGTGCTCTCTGTGGAAGATTTTGTTATCTTGTAAGATTTAGGTTCGGGCAATATGTTTCCTTTAAAATTCCCCAACTGATGCCAGGTAGTGGTGGTGCACACCTTTACTCTGAGCACTCAGAAAGCAGAGGTAGACGAATCTCTGTGAGTTTGAGGCCATTCTGGTCTCCAGAGTGAGTTCCAGGACAACCAGGGTTCAACAGAGAAACCCTCTCTTGTCGAAAAAAAAAAAAAAAGCAATAAAATAAATTCCCTAATTGACCTATGCTCTTGAAATGGGATTACTTAAGAGCTGAGAATACGTTGTTTGAAAACATAATTTTATTTCATTATGCCCATACACAAGCAAGGAAGAAAAACGGAATTTTAAACGTATGCCCATCACTGGGACTGTACTAAAGCAGCTGTTGGCCAATCCTAACTGCTACCCACAAGCTGGGGTGTAAATTGGCTGACTCCCCCACAAGCCCTAAAACCCCACCCTGGAAACGCCAGGAACTGGCACTCAGAGGGATACACCGCCCTCTAGAGGGAAGAAACCAGAATGCATCCCCAGCAGCAGCTATGTGCCCACTCGAACCTTCCTTCCCAAAAAAGACACGTGAAATTGGGATGCATTAAAAACTACAATTTTGAAAGCTAGCATGATTTATTCCTAAAGCGGATCTCTCTTTAGACAAGACACTAATCACCATGACTGGGGCAGTGAGTTATCTCTTGGGATTTAGACAGCAAGCACAAAGAAGCTTTATCTAGGTGTGGGAGAACAGAGAGAAACGTCCTTATCTACTCTGATGCCATGTTTTAAAACCTGAAACAGGACTGGAGAGATGGCCCAGCAGTTAAGAGCACTAACTGCTCTTGCAGAGGACCTGAGTTTGGTTCCCAGCAACACGTTAGGTTGCTGACAGCTGCCTGTAACTCCAGCTCCAAGGGATCCAACACCTCTGACCACTGAGGCACCTGCAGTCACTTTCATACGCGCACACGGGCTCACCTGTGCACATGGTTAAAAATAAAAATAAATCTTAAAATTTGAAGCCTTTTGTTGGTTTCAGTTTTCTAAGCTGAGCTACTAGTAGGATTTTTAAATGTCAGGCCACTCCTGGAGTCATCAACTATTTATGCAGTGGGTGTGTTTTTACTGCCTGCCTGCCATAGCCCAGGATGCCATGTGCAGTTCTGTCCTGCAGGTCAGTGTGGAAAAGCCTTCTTGGTACATAGTGTCTCTTTCAGCCCTGAGTATCACCTGCCATCCTTCCCCAAGAGATACCCAACTCACAGCTTCTTCGCAAAGAAGTGATAATAATTTCGTTTTTTTTTTTTTTCACTAACGTCGTTAGCATGCCTACAAGAACATCTCATGCAACAGAATTGGCAGCTCACTAATGAATTTTAAATCCCAAATGTGGAATTTCACACAAAAGAGGATGCTAACACACACACACACACACACACACACACACACACACACACACACACACACACGATGGCTCTACTTTAACTGCACTCTCTCCAAGTCACCAAACATCTAGAAAGAGCAAGGAAGCAAGTGAGCCCCCTACCCACTTCCAAGAGGGGAGGTGGTCCCAGGAGGAGACTATGTCCTTAAGCATTAGGGTCTGTAGGCCCCACCCTGAAACTAAGGTTAGAGTTCACAGCCCCAGGAGCTAGTTGAATAGAGGAATCTCTCCTACTTTATAGTCAGTGTTATATTACATTGTACTGTATGAGATCACAAAATGCACTTACAGTGTTACCGTAGGATTAAGTGAAGAGAGAAACACAGACAACTGTTGCTCTGAACCACGCTCATCTCCTCTCAGATACATCACTACGATCCAAGGCTTGAGAGTCTCCACCGGAATGGGGTGTAGTACACACCTCCAATATGAGATACATTCTTAGTCCAAAGGATACCTCAGCCACCCCATAGGAAGGTACTGTGGCCACACCCTCTAATTCCCAGACTGGGAAAATCCCAGAGAGCTACTCTGTGCTACCCATCCAGTCCATCTTCCCCCATCCAGTGTCTTCTCGCCACTGTGAGTGAAGAAAAAAATTCCCTTCACGGTAATGCGACGCTTTTGCCTGATCAAAGACGTCCAGGTGTGAGACCACTATTCCCAATCTTAAGTTTCTCTGAAAGAAATTCTACACCGCCATTCCCTCACTCTCAAAAGAAGCCCACACCAGAAGGGAGCAGAACTCAGGTTATCACTGTGAGCCCCCCATGCCCTCGAGGAGACCTGTGAGACAGTTCCACACCCCATCCAATCACATCACAAGGTCTTCCTCCTGAGGTGGACCTTGTTTCTTTCCCATCGAGTTGGGTATCCTTATGAAGACTCAGCCAACTGTTCTACTGCTTTGAATAGAATGTAACAGGAAGACAGTCTTCCCTGAGGGGATGAAACTGTCAGCCTATCCCACATGTAGGTACAAATTCAACTAGGGTCCCCTACTGCTGGGTCATCAGCCTCACAGTACAGCTATAAGGAAGGATGCTACTGGAAGCCCAGCTACTCGGGTGGGCCCAGACGAGTAGTTCAGCATCCCGGACCCTCTTGTTCCTCGCCTATAAAGCCAAGGAATGACTGCACTGGAAGCTTCCAATCCAGAATCTCCTCCATTGTCTTCAGCCCCACAGAGAAGTCAAAAGTCCAAGAAATGGCAGCTACTACAACCGGCTGGTTCCCTCCTGTTTTGTCAAGAGCAATATCATTTTTATTTTCAAACCATTTTGGCATTTAAGCTTTTTTCAGTATTCAGAACTGTGTCCCCTGAGAGGCTGGGAACAATCCTCAGGTGCCATGAGCACCCTTGGAGCTCCGAGCCACTGGGGCTTCCATCTGGAATCAGCTATGGGTGGGGAGAGAAATAGTCTTCTCTGGGGTATAGGATACCCCCTTCTTCTCAGAGCAACTTTTTCTTGAGGTCCAGATCAGCTCCTAAGTTTGGGTGGGCTTTGTGTGAAATTCATTTTCTGTTAGCCACTCTCCAGTACTCCAACGAACCCTTTGAGATGACTCCACCCTTGCATTGATCCCACAGTAGCTTGAAATAGGTCCCCAAACAGACTGGCAACAATCCATGAACACTTTCTATCCTCCTCAGTGAGAGAGGACCTGAACCCCACCCAGTGTCCTCATGGCCAGGGCATGGCCTTTGGGCCTCTCAGTTTAGCACAGGCCCCCCTTCTGGACAACCCAGGCCAGCTCAGCCCTGAGCCTTGCCTTCTTCACTGGGAAAACTGCTGTAGCATCAGATTCCTCCTTCTCTGGGCCCACAACTCCCTCAAGCATGCCCAAAGGACAGATCCTGCAACCATGACTTCACATTCCTAAAAAGATGATGCCCTGGTGTCATTGCTGAACAACTCTGGTCCAGCCCTGAGCCTGGGCACCAGCATCTCTCCAAACTCAGGAGATAGGAGTCTGCCCAACCAGCCTCTCCACAGCAGATCCACTTTGAGTGTACCCCCACCCGATGCCCTTGGAAAACTCAGAGAGATCTCAGGAAGATCCCAGGGGTACACGCCACAGGTTGCCCTGTGCTCCTATCAAATGCTTCTGCAAACAAAGCAGATTCCAGATGGCCTGGGGAGGAAGAGGCTTTCAACAAACCAGCAGGCAGAGAGCACCACAGTCAGGGATGCACAGAGCACAGGCAGGAACACACAAGATGCACCCAGCAGCGGTAAACCTAGACACAAGTGGGCAATCCGTGACCTTCAACAGGTTAAAGTAGCCCAGTGACCACCAGGGAAAGAAACAGCAGTGAGATCTTCCAGAAACCTAAAACATGTACAGAAAACTGACTGACAGGGTGATCATAAGAGCCACTAACTTTCACCTCTGGTTAAAGTGTTTCTTTCAATGCCACAGAGGAGACCAAAAAAAAAAAAAAAAAAAGAAAAGAAAAGTCACACTTACCCTGAGCAAACCTGAAGACGCGTGTCCCTGGGCTTCTAGACTCAATCACACTTCACCAGGATGCATATTTTTCTCTCAAGCTCAGTCTCCCTTTTTCCCTACAACCTTCCCCACCAAGGAAAGGAGACTCCAGGATCGGAGAGCTCAGTCTCCTCTTGCAATCCTTGCTGGAAGCTGAAGCCTGGGGAACTGAGCAGCCTTTGGTGAAAGACTGAACTCCAAACTGGACAGGGTCCAGGGGTACAGTCAGGGCTTCCTCCTGCTCCTCCTCTCTTTCCCACCTCCTTCTCCCTCCTCCTCCCTGCCTTCTTCTCCTCCTCCTTCTCCTTCCTTCTTCCAGACCCCTCTCCACTACCCCCCCCCCCGCTACCTCCGTAGGACGGACCCAAACTGTAAATGAAAACCAGACCCTGGGCTCTGTTTCTTCTGGCTTGCTCTGCGAGCTGATGTCACCTCTGAAGGCTGTCTTTGCCCTACAAGCTCTTAGCTGGACTCCTGCAAACTCCAACTCTTAAAAAAAAAAAAAAAAAAAAGAAAAAGAAAAAGAAAGAAAGAAAGAAAGGAAAGGAAAGGAAAAAGAAAGAAATCGACCACTAGCTAGAAGGAAATATAACATTATAATTTTCAATCATCGGCTACGGAAGTAAAATAAAGTGTGATAAAGATGGGAACCCAGGGGGCTCTGGAGACAGCTTAGCCGATAAAATGTTTGGTGCCTGAGCATAAGGACCTGAGTTCTGACCCCCAAACCCCAAAAGAGCCACTGTGGTAACCTGTGCTTCTAAGCACTGAGGAGCCAGAGACAGACACATCCCTGGGTCTCAGTGGCCAGCAAATCTAGACAAATCAGCAAGTTCCAAGTAAAGTCAGAGAGACCCTGTCGCAGAACCCCAAAAAAAAAAAAAAAAAAAAAAAAGATGGAAGGGTTGGAGAGATGGCTCAGTAGTTAAAACACTGGCTGTTCTTACAGAGGATCCAGGTTCAGTTCCCAGCACCCACATGGCAGCTCACAACCATCCAGTTCCAAATCACATCTTCTGACCTCCACAGACACCAGGCACACAGGTGTTACACAGACATAAATGCAGGCAAAACACTCATACACATAAAATAAAGATACATTAATTTTAAATTTAAACCCTCTTCAACAGCTTTAAAAAAAAAAAAAAAAAAAAAAAAAGCTGGCCGTTTCTACACATCACCTTTTGGGCTGGGCCTCTGGCAGGAAGAAGAATGAATTTTGGAATTTCTCTGTGGGTATCCATGGTTTCCCACCACCAGCTGAAAGGGAAACAGGAAATGCAATCTCCCCCCTCCACCCTTACCACACCCTCCCATTTCTTCTTGAAGTTTCTGAACTGAGACCTCTCTTAATAATCTCTCTTTTCAAATATCAGACCCAGCAATTAGCGCCGTGGTCTTGGCTTGCCACTAAACAGGGCTCTGGGTGCCAGCGCAAAGGCAAGAGAGGGAGAGTCCTATACATAATGATCCTGATTGTGAGGCTCCAACTCACACTGGGATGGGGGTGGTTATCTGGCTCAGGCTATTGAGAAAACTCCCCAGTAAGAACGTGGGTTTCTACAGAACTTTGTACCTTTCAAAGCACTTTAAAGTCCATCTCTACACAGCTCCCTCTTGCAAATCTCAAGGACCTCCCCACCTTTCAAATAATACACACTGGTGTGGGAAGTGCCCGTGCATGCACTTGGATGTCGGAGAACACAGGTTCCTGCTGTGTCACTCTCACCTTATTCTCTTGAGATAAGACTCTCACTGAACCTGGAGCTCAGCTGGCAGCCAGCAAGCCCCTGAGATCCTGTCCCTCACCCTTGCACGGGGCTGAGGTACAGGTGCACGCATGGCCACACCTAGCTTCTTTTTTTTTTCCCAGAGACAGGGTTTCTCTATTGTAACTCTAGCTGTCCTGGACTCACTCTGTAGACCAGGCTGGCCTGGAACTCACAGAGATTCACCTGCTTCTGCCTCCAGTGTGTTGCAAATAAAGGTGTGAGCCACCACCACTCACCCAGCACACACTTGGTTCTTAAGCGGATACTGAGTATTGAAACTCGGGTCCTTATGCTTGCATAGCAAGTGCCCTCACCCACTCCACCGTCTCTCCAGGCCCCGTGGAGGTTTGGGTAAGGGAAAATTACGCTCCCGTTTCACAGACGAATAAAGTCATGGGAGAAGTGGCTTGTTATGATCCCCACTGAGTGAGTAGCAGATCCCAGATCAGAGACTCAACTTTGGTGGCCCTATGCCTCTCACCACTCAGCCGTCAGGTGGCCCATGTGAAAAGTTAGACACCGTAAGGAAAACATCAGGAGATATCTGAAGAGTGTATTTTACTAGGAGATCCCGTCAAAGCCATGTGCAGAAAAATGGAATCATTAATTCCTTTCATGTGTTACCTCCTTCCAGCAGAGGAGAGAAGGGGAGGCAGCACCCCAGAAACAGTGCTCACCCCTGTGAAGCTCCTGGGCTTGCTGATGCTCTGAAAAGCTGCTGCTCTGCTTCTAAATAATGCCACTTGCTGGGTGTGGGGTGGGTGACGGGAATGGAGGCCTGAACCGGAGGCTCGTCCACTTTTTTTGAGCGAAAATTGGAGCAGAAGCTCGAGGTGCAGAAGCACCCTGCCGAGGCGATATGGAAGATAGCATTTCCCTGTTCACAGCTCAGTCCTCTCTCTGCCCTGCAGACATGGATCCTGGCCCCACTAAATACCGAGGTACCTGCTGCCTTCCTCCTAGTTGGAGGGCAAGCTCAGCACTAAGGAGAACTCTCTGTTCCCAGCTTGTCTCTATTTACAAATAGACAACTTTTAATAGCTCTTCCCACTGAGGTTAGTTGCACCAGCACCTTGCACAGGGTCCCACCTGGAATTCTCTCTGCCAAGTCCAAATGCAACTGTGTTTTTTCAAAGTAGCTTCTCATTTATCATTAAAAACTAATCTCATTTAAACAGCAAGGATGCTAAGCCAAGTATAACAAGGGTTAAAGAAGTAAGTGCCTCTGCTCAGCAAGGAGTTACTCTTTATTGTGTAAGGTTTAGCATGAGCTAGACCAGTGGTTCTCAACCTGTGGGTCACGACCCTTTCACAGGGGTTGCCTCAGACCTTCTGCATCTCAGGTATTTACATTACAACTCATTCATAATAGTAGCAAAATTACAGTTTTGAAGTAGCAATGAAAATAATTTTATGATTGAGGGTCACCACAACATGGAAAACTGCTTTAAAGGGTCACAGAATTAGGAAGGCTGAGAGCCACTAATCCAGACCTGTCTTACGCCACATGTGACTGCAGAACCATCTGAAACCTGGTGGCAGCCCATGGCAAATCTCCCTTGTACTGTCTAAGAGATTCCAATCCTATGTCCTTCTAACCTAACCACCAGTATTTGGGATTCTACTTTTCAACGTGGTCCCAGGGGGAGACCCCTATTGCCTTCCCTGATCCAGGTAAGACAAAGAGTTAGCAGGTCTATCTCCCAGGCTCCCTTGTGCTCAGGAGCTGGATAGGAGTTAGGTCCGCCTCAGATGCACTGCTGATTTCTGTGTTGTGTAGAAGACAGACCTGAGGCACCAGTGACTTTACTCTGGCTGGTCTGATTTCCACAGGCCAGCATCATGTACAAGATGCCATGGGTGCCCCTCCCGGAACTGGTTTGTATCCATGCTCTTTCTGGGTGCCATGCCTATGGATTGTTGGAAGTACACATTCTGGAGATACAAGGGATGTGGTAGTCAGAGTTCTAGAAAGGCCTCCAGTGAAGGGAGCCCCTGTCTAATGTTTCCTGTGTGCAGGTGGAACCTGAGTCTTAATTGGTCCCAACTGAACCTGGCCCAGGTGATAGCTATATTGCTTTCGCTGACGTCATCACACAGAGCAGTGGTGGTGGGCGGAGTCATTCCAGGCATCACTTCCCGTTCCATAGGACTCTCTCTCCTTGGCTTCTCTGGTCTGAATGTCTGTGTGCTTTCACAATTCCCGTGGTGCAATTCTGACTCCCCAAGTGACTTTACATATACATGGATTTATTAAGTCAACTTTAAAATAGTAACAGCAACCAGGTGATGGTGGTGTATACCTTTAATCCCAGCACTCAGGGGGATCTCTGTGAGTTCAAAGCTAGTCTGGTCTCCAGAGTGAGTTCCAGAACAGCCAGAGTTACAACAGAGAAACCCTGCCTTGAAAAACTACAACGACAGAATGTCACCCGAGAGGCTGAGAACCTGACAGTTAGTCGGTGCTTGGGGCCGTGTGCCTCAACAGCAAGAGCAGTCCCAGGAAGCCTGTCTCTCACTGGTTCCTTGACAACTGGTTGTTGCTCTGTCCAGAAGGCTAGGTAGCAGTCCAATCTGCTGTTGGAAGCCAGGAAGGTTCTGGGAGAGCCACTGGTCCCCAGCTCACGAAGAAACCTTGGAAACTGCTTCTGCCATCCATGAAGGGCTCAGCAGCAGCAGCAACAGGGTGAATCAACTTGGTGGGGGCTCGGGGGGTGAAGCAAGCATAAGGCGAGATGCTCTTCCTTCTACCATTCCCAATATCTGGACTGATACCCGAAGGTACCCCGACCATGAAAGTCGACCTTCCCACATCAACAATGAAATCAAAGTACTTCTTCATGTGAGGGTACCTAACCAAGTAACTCTGGTTTGTGGCGAGTTGACATTAAATCCAACCACAGTAAGGCCTTTGGGGGTTTAGACCACAATAGTGGAGTTCTCATTTAAAAGCACGTCTGTGAACCAGAAAGCAGAACTTTCCAGACATTGAGACAGTTGGAGCTCTGCTCTTGGGCTTCTGTCCCCCAGAACTGTGGAGGTGGAGACTTTGCTGCTGTGAGCTGAGTTCGTGGCGTTTTACCCAACATCTCCAATGGACTACAATCAGCCTTGACAGAGTCAGCTGCTGTCCCATGAGAGGGTCATGTGGCAAGCAAACTTAGGAGTCTCCAGGAGCCCTAGACCAGCAGTTGTCAAGGGAGCCGGACATGAATCCTACAGCCACCACAATAGAGTCCCGAAACCTACCACAGGAGCCGCGGAAAGACCCTAAGATCAGAAAGACATGGACCTCAGTCAGCATCTAGATGCCAACCTAGAACCCAAGTAGGGGGCCCAGTCGAGCCACACCCACACTCTTGACCGGGATATCAAAGCACCTACTGTGTGACAACTTGTTACACAGCCGTAGATGACTAATGCAGGGCTGAGCTCGGCTCCCTAGGGGCCCACATCCAGGACCAGCTTATGTGGGCACAACGCTCCTGGCTGTTGCCTCCAGCCAGACAACCTCCAATCGTGACTCACACTCCAGACTCCTGTAGGATCCCACACCCTACAACCCACAGCTTGGAATCCCCATAGGAGCCACCCAGCCCACATACTAGACTCCCATGGGTTACCCTCAAGACCACCCTGACCCCTTAGGACCTCAACATTCTGAACTCACATTAATCTCCTTAGCCTATACACTGTCCACCTCCTGGCCCCTGACAAGATTCCCTCAGGAATACCCTGACCTCCCCGGGGTCTCCTCAGTCACACCATGGCTTCTTGTCCTGCCCTTGATCTTCACTCACCCTGAGCAATCACTTGCACAGGGTGCCCTGCTCCAAGAGTATTTGAATGTATAGACATGCCATCTTGGAGAAGCCAAGACTCTAGCCTCTGGTGCTAAGAGACAGTAGCAGGCTGAGGGAGCATCCAAAGTCCACATTCCAGCCACAGGAAGGTACCACTGTTCATCCCCTCAGCCCTGGTTTGAAACTGTGCGCTATGTTCCCAAACCCAGCCTTGTAATCTTGTATTTAATTCTCTGAAAGGAGACAGAGGTTAGCGCTGAGGTTCCTGGGAAATACTGCCAGAGGGCTGGCTCAGGACCTCTCCTTTGAGTCTCCTGAGGAACCCCAAGCACAAACCAAAAGACTTTCCCAGTGTCTAGATCAGTCTCCTTCCTGGAGGGAGCTCGGCAGGGGTGGGTGGGTGACAACTACTCCTACAGCAGTCAATGGTCTCTGTTGGGTGGGTGCCTCAGCCAGTTCTTTCCCTCCATCTCCTTTAATCAGAAATTCAGAAGAATGTTGCCATCTTCCTGTAGACCCTCCCAGCGCTACCTCCCGTGGGGGATCCAGGATGGATACATACAAACAGGGCCTCTTCAGGTTTCTACCCCGCACATGGCTGACCTCCAGCCCTGGACGGTGTGATTTGCAGAGCTGCCTGTCTGCTGCCCTCTGGAGGAAGTCAAGCAGAGAGAAAAGAGCAGGTAGGGGACAGAATGAACAGCTGCCTCTTCCTGATTCCAGACATAAGTGACAGGCCCACCCCAGAGTCTGGTCTCATTCCCCTTCGTCACAAGCCTGACTTGTTATAGCAACCATAGAAATATTCACTCTCTACAAGTCAAGTCGTGTTCCTGACACAGCCAAATATGTCCTGCACAATGCACTCATAAAACGGCTTCAAAGAGGACAAATTGCAAACCACAGCCTGGGCCAGTAGGTCAGTGAAGCCAACACAATAATTCCCTCTACAATTCTGTAACTCCTTCTACAAGGGTTCCTTAAAACGTTCTTCTAAGCAAAACAGACAGAGGTGAAGTGTTTGTCACTAACACGGGGGCCCAAAAAGGGAACGGAATGCCGCACATCTTCCCACAGCATGAACCCAGGAGACACGGGGAAGGACCCGGAGCCTGTGTTAGTAGGATTTTTGCTTTTGTGACAAAATACCTAAGGAAAGCAACTTCCAGGAAGGAGGACTTGGAGTCGGTTTCAGAAGTGACAGTCCCTGGCCAGCTGGCTGCATTGTTTCTACACAAAGGCTGAGGGGCACTGTGGGGTGGGGTGCTCACCTCCATTGCCTCGTGATGGCCAGAGAGCAGAGTAAGAGCAATAGGACAGAAGCACGGAGGGGTCTTTGCGTGGCACGCTCCGGTGACTCACTCTTCCAACTATGCTCCCATCTTCCAGAGCCCCACCGTCTCCCAACAGTCTCATAAACTGTAAAGCGAATCGGTTAATCCACAGACGAGGGCAGAGCTCTCATGACCCCAGTTGATACCTCCTCACTGAGGACAACGACGTCAAGTGCATGAGCTCATTGGAAGGACATGGCATATCCCAAATGAAGCACGGCCCTACAATCGATCTTTGAGCTGTAGACTGTGGGAAACCCTCTCTCTGACAAAACGCATTTTTTTCCCAAAGAAAAAAGATTACTGACGGCTTCTACGTTCATCTCGAATCGGGAACTTTGTGGGACAGATGAGAAGATGGTGTGAACCGGAAGTAGCACATCAGCACTGAGCTGGCTCTAGGAAAATCTTGCGAGCTTACCCAGTTAAAAATGTAACAGCCTTCCTAGAAGTCTGCGAGACATAAACCAGGTCTAGCTGATTAATTTTAAGGATGCCACAAGCCCGAATGTGAGAGGAGCCAAGAAACTTTGTGTAGTCGATTGGAATTCGAAGATTTTTAGCAAAGAGATGTATGGTTTTATAATTATAGGACTACACAAAAATTCCAATTTCACTCTTTGATTTTTTTTTTTTGGTTAGAAATGTAAATTTCCATTTGTAAAAGGTAGGTGGATTCGGTCTCCCTTTGGTAATCTTGGGGCTGTGTTTTTCCTTTGTGCTCAGAGTCAGACTTCTCCTCATCGTGCTTTCACCGTGGTCTCAACTCCTGCTTCTAGTTAACAAATGTGTCCCGAGCGGCTCTGTGTGGAGACTGAGGAGCGAGGTGGTGGCCTGGACAAATCTCTGTGGAAACTCCCTTCCAGGATCTACCTTGATGTTACTCAAAGGGGACCCCAGAAAGGCCAGCGCCCCTGACTGGAATTGCCAGATGTGGGCATCTGCATTTTCATCTCGGAGAATTAAGGGTTGTGGGCGCTGTGACCTTAGAGAGGCTTGGAAACTAGAAATTGCATTTGTAGAGACAGATGGCAGATTTCCCAGGCATAAGAAGTTTGGGTTTTTCTTTTTTTTCAAAGCTGAGCTGTGGCTAAATGGACAAGGATTTGTTGGAAGTCTGTGCAGGAAGGATACAGGACCCTAGGTCTGCAACTCAATGATGTCAAGAGCAGCAAAGCTGGAAGCACTCAAGGAAACCAGGCCTAGGAACAGCAATCACAGACAGGCAAGGGCAGACCCTATACTGAAAAGGGAAGCAGAGAGAGGGGTAAAGTCAAGTTGCTGCAGGAGCAAGGCTCCCCCTCAGGCCTCCTCTCCCAATGCAAATCACTCAAGAACCTACAGGCATATACACCTTCTGTGCTCATTTGCCAGGGGCACAAAAGCAAGGTATCTAAAACATCAGAAACTTGTCCCCCCCCCATTGTTTTAGAGGCTGAAAGTCAGAGTGTGGCAGGCAGAGCCTCCTGGTATCCAGAGTATCCAGGGATGCACACACTCTGCCCACTGCCTCCAGCTGCTGGTGCTTCTGAAAGCTCCAGGTGCATCTGAACCCAGGGTAGTATCTCATGGTGAAACTTTTCCCGATGTGTCTGCCTCCTGTGAGGCTCTCCTGTGTCTGTTGCTCTTCTCCTTAGCATGGCAATTACACATGATTAGACCTGGCCCTCTCCACAAGGGTCCTGTTGTTAATTAGTTATATACATGGTGATTCTGCTTCCAAGCAGGACACCTTGAGTATTGGCAATTAGATATCGGCACATCCATTCAGAGGAACACAATTCAATCTACAATATCCTGATGGCATAAATACAGGCTTCCCTCATAGGGACTGGGCCTAAAGAAAGATATACTCTGTGGGTATATAAGGTGGTTGGAAAAATAGTTAAGCCTTTACCCAACTGGGAACTTCCTTGTTCAACAAATTATTCCATAAATGCAGAGGTTTCAATTAGCGTTCCAGTGCCTCCTCTCCGTTATGAACAACCAGTCATGCCCTCTAAGAAAAACTTCTAAGAGAGCAACAGAAATGTAAACAGCAGGCATAAAGAAGAAAAACAGAGAATAATGAAAGAAAAAGAGAGAGAAAGAAGGAAGAAAGAAAGAAAGAAAAGAGAGAGAAAGAGAGAGAGAAAGAAAAGAGGAGAAAGAAAAAGGAGGAAGAATGGAGGGGGAAAGGAAGTGAGAGAGAGAAGAAAATTAAGAATGAACTTAGGGGCTGGGCCTTAAATCTCAGCACTCTAAAAGGAGGGTTTCTGTGAGTTCAAGGCCAGCCTGGTCTACATAATGAAGGGAGACGATGCTATGTAGTGACAATGTGTCTCAAAAATAGATAAATAAATGTGAAGGAAAGTTAATACAGAAAAGGAAAGTTTTCTGTTGAATAATGAAAATGTTCATAGGGATCAAAGCCAAGATATTGGTCTGGAGAGATGGTTCAGAGGTTAACAGCAGGTACTGCTCTTTCAGAGGACCTGACTCAGTTCCTATTATCCATGATAGCCAGCTCACAACTGCTGTAACCCAAGCTCCTGGAGAACCAATGCTTCTAGTCTTCAAGGACACTAATACATACCTCTTCAGTCTGTCTTCCCCCTCCCTTCCTCCCTAGTTGATATCACAAGGTGAGCTTTGTTCCATCACAAATTCTTGACCACCAAGCTCTGTCCACTGCCTCCAAAATAATGGAGTGGCGAGGCTGTGGCCTGAAACTTCTAGAAGCATGAGTCAAAATAAACCTTTCCACGATGTTAGGATCCAGACCAGGCTTTTGCTCAGCTTCTGCCCTCTTACAGGTTCTGATGGGTACCCTACTGAGAGTACTGTGTGAAGCTGTAGCTAACAGGCTTCTGCATGCTTAGATTTCTGGCTGGGGATTTGGGTTTACATCACAGGGATGCTAACAACCACATACCTGCTTCAAGCCTCTTTCCCTGCCTTCTGTCAGGGCACCAGGAAGCTCAGCTTCAGGTTCCAGCTGAGAACCTTTCCTGCTACCTCACAAAAGTGACCCTGAATCAGCTACAGGGGCCTGATTGTGCTTCATAGGCCCCCGACCCATGCTGTCTGACTCTGGTGAACTCTCCTCAAAAGCCCTGTCATGTTGTCTGTCTTTCTGTCTGGCTGAGGAATTAATGTCTCTTCTATATCTTAACCCCAATGGTTCACCTCAGTGTTCCTTGAGTCCCGTGTCTGAGACCTTTCACTTTCTATTTTAAAGTTGACTTTCTTAGGCGTCTTGTCACAGCAACAAGAGATGACTCTGTAGAGGTCTATATGAAAGATCATGGGTCAGAATATATACCTGCCACTCTCCAAGGTAACCCTGGAAGCAAGGAAACGATGGAGCAGTGACTCTGAATGCCTGGGAAGTATTTGAATTCTGTGTTCAACAAACTATTAATCAAATGTAAAGTCAGAAGAAAGACACAGTTAAAGAAGTCCTCAAAAAATTATTGCCCATTACTTTCGCCAGAAGTATACTAAAGGATGTGCTCCAGCATGGTGAGGTGGAAGCCAGGGAGAAGGAAAGAAGCTGGGCCTGAGAAGGCTGCAGGGAAACAGCGCTTCCGTGAAGTCAGGCACTAAAGAAGGCCTGGGGAGCTGGGGAACCAGGAGAAAGGATCTGGGGAGTCAACATGGGTTCATATATAGGCATTAATACCCATGGCGGGGTCACAGTTAATCCTCAGAGCTCAGAGTCTCAGCACTTGTGCTGAAGAGTTACTTAACTAAAACTCATGACACACTGATGAGGGAGAGGAGCACGGCTAACAGGGGTGACTGAAGGCCTAGAGGAATACACAGATGGGACCGAAACTGAAGCATTAGCCAGGACAGAGGACAGGGTTTGAAGAAATGTGGGACTGGGCTCCGTGGGTTTATTAGAGATCCTTTTTAAAAGGAGGAAAAACAAAGTCAGTATGAAAATCCAATAGCTTAGCTTCCTCTCTGATACTGTTTTCAAATCCAACAAGATGATTAAAGGGTAGAAAATTGGGAACGGGTTTCCTAGCAACAGCACTGAGTGTGTTGGTCCCAAAATACTACTTTTCAATTTGGAGAAATGGACTTTTTGGCTGGAAGTTTGAAACTTTCAGGCATAATTTAATATACAATGGCTTTTGCCTTTTCATTATCATTTACAAAGAAAAGAGAAAGGAAGAGAGAAAGCCTCACACGTTCTCAAAACCCACAGCGTCCTTTGGAGCAGCCAAAGAGGACGACTGTGGCAACGACTGTGGTCTAGTTTACTGTCTTTCTAGGCCCTGGTTTCCATGAGTTCCCCTGTCAAATGCCAAAGCAACAAGGGTCTTCTCATATTCCTCATCAATTCTCATTCTGCATCTACTATTACTAAAATATAGGTTTGTGTTCTCAAACTAACACCAGTCTCTGCCCAAAATGATATGCAAACCTTGACCCTGGTGACTTGTGGGAATGTCTTCAGGTGGCTTGTGATGCTTCACAGGGTATGCAGTCACACGCCGCGGGGGCCAGTGCTGCTGGCTGGCCAGTGCGATGTTAGGAGGTCCTGCTGTCATTTTTGTCTGTAAAGCCCTCGAAAGGAGTTTTTGATCCTTCAGAGACTAAGAACTTATTGTGGGAGGGTTGTTACAAAGTTCAAATGTCAGATCAGGTGGTATACCTTGTAACCTCAGCACTTGGGAGTCAAGTCAGGAGGGTCAAAGTCACTATTGACTGTGTAGCAAGTTCCAGGCCAGCTCCTGTCTTGGAGGAGGAGGAGGAGGAGGAGGAGGAGGAGGAGGAGGAGGAGGAAGAGGAGGAGGAGGAGGAGGAGGAGGAGGAGGAGACGACTGAGGATATAGTTCAGAGGTAGAAAATTTGCATAGCACACACAAGAGACTGAGTTCCAACCCCAGCACTATAAAAACAAGCAAACCAACAAACACAAAATACAACCAAAGGGCAGGAGAGATGGTTTAGTGGTCAAGAGCACTTGCTGCTCTTGCAGGGGTCCAGGGTTTGGTTCCCAGCACATACACGGCAGCTTACAACCATCATAGCTCCTGTTCCATGGGATCCACCCCCTCCTCTGGCCTCCATAGGCACTAGGCATTCAAAGCAGTCCACGTACATACATGCAGAAACTCACACCTACACATAAAATAAAAATAAATACAATTTTCAACAGTGAAAAGTTGTGTTTCAAAAAAAAAAACCAAACTAATAGGCTGAGAACTTGCTTTTCATATCTTCCATTTCTGTGACCAAAAGGCTATTGTACTCCATTTCTAACACATGGCTGAAATGACAGAGCCACCACAAACAAAAGTTCTCCAAAAATGCCCATGTGTTCCCATAGACATTTACTCTTTGTTGACTCTAAACAAATCATCATATTATATTCCAAATGAGGTTTTCTGCCTCAACTATACAAAAGATGATCCTGAGATCTGCTCCCCCAAAAGTGCTATATTCTATCATAGAAATTCACAGGTTTTGTCTGAAAAGGTAGGACAGCCATCAGTGGACCCACGAGAGCGTGGCACATGATGGAACTAGTAACGTGTTTTCTCTCATCCTTAACCCTTTCCACAAACTGCATTAAACAGTTCCACCACAAAGTCCACCTGAAATTTCCAGTGATCCCTGATCTCCAGCCAATAGGGAGTGGCGGGGAGTCCCTGGAGGTAAGAGGGTACATTTTAAGTCCCACTCTTCTCTCTTCACAGGAGAAATACCCTTAGCCATCACTGATGGCTCAAACGCGCCTTGGTGGCCCCATGATGTGCTGGAGTCCATACCTGGCTCAGCCAGTTACAGACGGTACAGTGTGGTTTTAAGACACTTGACTGATTTATTGGCTCAAGTCTCTCTTCTTCGGCAAGAAGGTAGAGCACAGCTGCTGTTCCTCCAGCTGAGAGCAGCCCACCAGCACTTCCCTGTGATGTGAGGTGAAGCTGGCGCTCAGTGGGAGCCTTGTGGGGCTGAGAGACTGCTTGTTTGCACAGTGGAGCTGATGGGCAAGCTGGATAAGAGTGAGGCTTGCAGCTCCTGTGAACTGCTGGAGTGGAGAAGATGGTTCCCTAGGACAGAGCTCTCCTCTGACCACGCCCTGTATTCTGAAATAGACTCAGCTCTGTGCCGCTCAGGTCCAAACCCTACCTTTGTCTTTTCACCCCAGAGTATGAACCGAATGCCTTGAAACTTCTACCAAAACACCTGTTTACTAAATAAGATGACTTCTGCCCTCTACAGCTTGAGTGCTCTTTAAATTTAATTTGTCATCTAAAATAATGTATGCAGTAGGTTGGGGATGTAGGTCAGTGGTGGGACACTCGTCTACCGTGCGGATGAGACTGCCAGAGTTCAATCCCTAATGATATATTATCCGTGTGTGTGTGTGTGTGTGTGTGTGTGTGTGTGTGTGTGCCCATAATCCCTTCATTAGTCAAGTCACAGCCCATCAGCCATACTCCCTTGCAGTGGATATCTGGGATGACTTCAAGAGTGTTGAATGTCACACGTCTAGGAACCTGTCTGACATAAAGATCACTTCTCATGCAGGAACATGGCAACCTCAAAACCACAAGGACTCAGCGCTGAGCAGCAGCAACTCACAGCTCAGCTTTGTACTTCAATCTGAGCCTTCACCAAATAGCCTTCCACAACCCCCGCCCGTCGGACTGACTGTTCTTGGGGCCTCTCCTGATATTGAGGGATCTGCCACTCACAAGCATAGTGGCCCTCCCCAGTCCGGCCAGGGTAGTTTTATTCATCTATATAACCTACAGTCCCCTCTCATCTCCTGCAAGATGCTGCCCATTCCAGTCCCTGAAGGGTCTGTGTGGCTGGCAGTGCTTCATCAATGGCAGGTCATCAGGCCTGCTGAACTCCAGGCTGTTCCTAACTTGGAGTCTGATGTGGTGTCATCCAGTGCCTGGTCATACAAATCCTCTCTGTGCCACTAGGCTCCTCCCTGACTCATTGTACTCTCAGATTCTGAGTCACTGTGGCAAGATGTGGACTCCAGAAGGTAGGTCTCATGATCAGAAAGCTGAATCTAACTAGCTCTGCACCCGCTTGTGTGGACCCTGCCATTCTAAGTGGCAGTACCAGCACTGGGTTAACACCTCTGCTTTTTCTAACCTTACAATGGCTCTGAGGCACAATGGTCATCGGTGACACACGCTGATGAGGAAACTGAAGCTTGGGGCCTCTTAGATTCTTTCTCACATGCACCCTTCTAATAAATAGTGTAAGATTCAGACCCAGACCATGGAAACCTGAACAACTTCCTAAGGAGGGAGATGAAGAGAACCCCCACATTTCAGCCCTGAAGAGGCATGGCAGTCACAGCACAAGCAGTGTCTCACAGCTCTGTGTACTCACAAGCATTCCTGCCAGTTTATAATTTCCCTCACTCTCCTCTTTCCTCTCAGAATATCACCATCTTGGGACATGAGCTTCTGCAAGACAACTGGAAAAAAAAACAAGGTTCCTCATTTCTAGCATGAATGGCTAGCCAAGTAGGTGTCTATGCTATCTAAGTCACTACTCTGTTGCTGTGGAGAAACACCAGGACCACGGGAGGTCTTATAAAAAGAAGCATTTAATTGTGGTCTTATTACAGTTTCAGAGGTCAGTCCATTATCACCATGGCAGCAAGCATGGCTCTGGAACAGTAGCTGAGAGCTGTATCCTGGTCCAAAGAGACACTGGGTCTGGCATGGGTTTTTGAAACCTCAAAGCCCACTCCCAATGACCACTTCTTCCAACAAGGCCACACCTCCTAATCCTCCTAATCCTTTCAACAGTTCCACTCCCTGGTGAGTAAATACTCAAATATATGAGTCTGTAGGGACCATTCTTATTCAAACCACCATAGCATGCTCAATTAGGCAGCTGTGCATGGTCAACCAAACAGATGTACATGATCAACCAAATAGATATGCATGGTCAACTAAGTAGGTGTACATGGTCAACCAGGCAGATATGCATGGTCAATCAAGAAGAATTACCTGAAAAACCTAGCGAATGTGCATGATTAACCTAGCAAATGGACAAGGTCACCCTAGCAAGTATGCATGATCAACCAAGCAGATGTGCATGGTCAACTAAGTGGATATACATGTTTAACCAAACAGATGTGCGCGGTTAACCTAACAGGTATACATGATTAACCAAGCAATGTGCAAGCAGATGTGCATGGTCAGTTTTGCATGGTTAACCTATCACATGTGCATAGTCAACCAAGTGAATGTACATGCTCGACCAAGTAGATGCACATGGTCAACTTGGCAGATGTGCATGGTCAATATGGCAAATAAGACCAGCTCAGACCTGCAGCCTACTGTTTGGTATAATGAATCCCAGAGCTTTGTGCCACACCAAACTAATTTTAGCCACAGGCTTGGAGGACATATCCTTGAAACCTCCTAAAAGAGTACTGAGCACAAAACCTTCACATTGCAGATGACGAAAGTCATGGGGGAGTGGATCAGGGCTGAACCCACTCTGGAAGTCCTCTGGAAGGTCCAAGTCTTCCCCTTTTTTTTGTGGATCTCTACAGGAGTATCACAATCTCAGCATTAGCCACTATTCTAGTTTCATTCTAGTTTCATGTGATACAACACCCTAACACAAAGCAACTTGGGAAGGGGTGCTTTATTTAGCTTACAATTCCAGGTTATAGTCAATCACTGAGGGAAATCAAGGTGGGAACTTGAAAACAGGCTTGCTTGCTACCCCACACAGCATTTCCTCTGACCAAGGAACTGCTTCCTAGCCAAAGAAATACAGTAGGAACCATGGAAAATGCTGAATACTGGTTGGCAGGGAGGCCTATGCTTTCTGATAAAGTCAGGACCACTTGCCTAGGGAATGCCACCGCCCATAGAGGGCTGGAGCCTCTTATATCAATTAGCCACAGACAATCCCCACAGACATGTCCACAGGCCAATTGACCTAGGCAATTCCTCAACTGAGGCTTTCTTCTTAGGTGATTACAGGTTGTGTCAAATTTAACATTTAAAATTAACCAGCACAAGTATAAATTTCCTGAAAAGAGTGTTGCATTTTAATCTGTTCTGCCTCCTTCCAGCCTCCAAGCATGTAACCTTTTACTGCTTATCTCTTTGTTAGAAGACTACAAAATAGTGAGACTTTTTTTTTTCATGAAGCAAATCAACTTCTGTTGGTCCCGTTCGTCATTCTCACCCGTCTAAGTGATTCAGGTCATACTCCATCTCCAGCCCTTCGCTCACACTCCATAATAAGAACATTTTAAGTTCTATGTTGGTTTTCAGGAAGTTGTTTGGAATCAAGAGTCTCCAAAATGATAAGCATCCATGGAGCTCAAGCTGGATGTATGAAAATTAAAGAAAGAATAAGTTCAGGGTTGGAAGCAAATTCTTCTTCTTTCACTAGCCCCAAAGGAGTCAATCCATCCCCAGCCTGGTGAGAATGTTCCTCAGAGGATATTAAACAACCCTGTTAAAGATCTGGGGGATGTTGGTACCTTTCATCTGTCCGCATCCCAGAAGGGGATACCCAACCAAAGAAAGCTTGTCCCCATGGCAACCTGAAGTCTGTCTCCTTGGGCCTCCTTGTCCACTTTGCCTCTATTCACATCTCTCTGCCTCCTTAGCAACTGGAGCTGAACCTCTGTTGTCAGCCTGAGCTTATCTCATAAGTAAGGAGACCCAACTATCAGAAACTTAGATCCACAATAATGAAGAAAGAGCTGATTTCTTTGTAGAAATTGACAAGCTGAATTACAATTCATAAGAATACTAGGGACCCTGAGGATCTTGAAAGGCAGAACAAGCCTGGGAGGGGGTCTCACTCTTCCTGACTTCAAAGCATACCACAAAGCAAAAAGCATCCAGACAATATAGGTCTTAAATTGTAATAGACGGAGAATAAGAGAATCCTACAGAGTCTAGAAATAACCCATATGTCCATACTCAGTTTAGAGATGTCCCTTACGTTCTTGTTCAACAACATTGTGAAACAAGATAGTTCCAAGGTGAAGAAATGTTTTGTTTGTTTTGTTTTGTTTTCAATCATTAGTATTAGGAAAACTGGAGAGCCACACCAAGAAAATTAATCAGGCAACAAACAAAGTTATATCCCTAACTCACACCAAATATAAAAATTAATTCATATGAGTCAGAGAGACATGCAAAAGCTAAAACTATAAGATTCCGGGAACAAAGAAACCCACAGGTCCAAGTTTTCACAGACTTGAATTAGTTTAGATATAACACATGCACTGGAAAAAAAATTTTAAAAAAGCATAAATTTAGTTTCATCAGATTTCAAAGATAGTATGCTCCAAAACACATTTTCAAGAAAATGAAGACACCTTAGAAAAAGATGGTGTGTGTGAAACACATATATAGGTTAAGGAATTTGAAAGAAAAATATATCGAGAACTCTTACAATTCAGTAACAAAGAGTAACCCAATTTAAGAAGTGTAAAAGGTACCTGCACAGGCATTGCCCCAAAGAAGATAAACAAATTGATGACAGGTGCAGGATAGTATGCATGGGCAGGCATCGGGGTACAGAGCCACCCCCAGTGAGATGGGGCTTCTCATACTCCAGGTTGACTCAGATGCTAAGCACTGGTTAGAATACGGAGAATGTGGAACTCATAACATCCTGGTGGAAATAGAAGGCAATGCAGACAACTGAAAAACTAGCCCAGAAGCTCTTCAAACAGCTAAGCTAGTTTACTGCCGTTTAGCAATTCCATTCCTACTCACCCAAGAGATGTGACTACATATGGTTTTGTGTACACGTGCCCAGAGGCCTGTACACAAATACTCCTACCAGCACTAATAATTACAGCCAAAATGTAGAAGCAACATAAATGCCCACCAGACAGTGAGTGAAGGGCCAGCAAGCTGCCTAAGCAAGTAAAGGTGCTTGTGGTCAATGCTGACAGCCTGAGTTCAGTCTCAGGAACTCACATGGTAGAAGGAGAGAACCAAGTCCTGCAAGTTGTCCTCTGACCTTCACACATGTGGCATGAAAGGTGTGTGTACACACTGTCCTAGTTTCATTCCTGTTTCTGTGATAAAAACTGACCAAAAGCAACTTAGGGGAGGAAAGAGTTTATCTGGAAGTCAGAGCAGGAACCTGAAAGGGGAACTATAAAGAACACAGCTTACAGACTCACTCACAGGTTCATGCCTAGCTACCTTTCACATACGGCTCACCTCTTTAGGGAATGGTGCTGCCCACAGTGGGCTGGCCTCTCCACATTAATTAATAATCAAAACAAAAAATCCTCTTCAAACAACCTGATAAAGATAATTACCGAACTGAGACTCCCTTTTCAGGTGATTCTAGGCTGTGGCAAGTTTACATTTAACACTATCTAGGACCCAGAAACACACGCACACACAAACACACACAAGCATGTATAATATGAATATTAAAAGTTTCAGTGGTAAGTGGACAAACAAATCATGACAGTTATATAATATGGTGTTAATCACCTATAAGAAAGAGAGTGCTATAGCTTGGGTGGACTTTGAAAACCTCACACTGAGCAAGCAACACAGTAAACAGTGTTCCTCCATGGCCTCTGCTTCAGTTCCTGCCCTGACTTCCTTTAAAGCTGAACTACGATATCGAAGTGTAAGCAAAATAGACACTTTCTTCCCCAACCTTCCCCCCACCAAAAAACTCTTGTGCTAAGTAAAAGGAGCCAGTCACAGAAGATCACACAGCATGTGATAGCATCGGCACACTATCTACTGGGACAAGCAGATGCACAGTTACATAGTGCTAGGAGAAGGAGGAGGAAAACACCAGGTGAAGTAAGGAAGAGTGAGGTGAGGTGGGGTGAGGTGGGGTGGGGTGATGTGGGGTGGGTAAAGAGAAGTGACAGGATGTAGGTCATGAGCATCCACAAGCAGTGGAGAGGCGCGGGGCAGGCGCACAAGCCGCAGGAGCGGGGTGGATGTGACACTGCTCTCTCAGTGATAAACCATGGGACTCTGAACTGATCACCCATTCCTGAGCTCCCTTCGAGGTAAAGCGAGAATAACGAGAATGGTTGCACCGAGTTACCATGGAGACCGACAGGAGGAAGTACAAGTGTTTTAAAGACCAGAGTGCTCTGGCAGACAACAGCTCATGGGGAGTTTTGGCGGGCAGAGCCGCTCCTGCTGCTCTCAGCCCAGAACACTTCCCGCAGTTGCAGCTGCATCCTTGGCACCTCGGACAAGGAGTGCCAGCCTCTTGCCAGGGCAATGTCGGGTCTGTGTGGTGCTCCCGGGAGAAGCCATTCTGAGTACTGCGATGAGATCTTGCGACCCTAAGCAGGCTATGAAGTCCACTTTGTCAGCCCCAGCTGACACACAGGATTGGCAAGAGGAGCCTCCACCGGAGGGAGTGGTGACAGGGAGGAACAGCAGAAGTGAGGACTCCCTACAGAAGCTGTCCGGGGACAGGAGTCCATCAGTAGCTGTGTGGGTGGATGACATGGTGATGAGTAACCGGGAGGGCCAGGCTCACAGCCCACCCTCTCCGAGTGGCCACAGACAGGGAGTGATCGGTCGGAGGAGACCTGAGCTGGGGGCTCAGCAGCCATTCATAGGAACTGGCACAAGATTGCCCTGTTGCAGCCGCCACCTCAGCCCTTCCTCCGGCAAAGTAAATGAGATACTCACTAAAGCCGTTAGTGAAGGCGGTCACTGATTCATGGTTTAAAAGCACCGGTGAAGGACTTTTTCCATTGGCTGTAGTCACGGATGGCCAAGAAGGTGTAAACAGCAACCGTCACCATGAGTGAGCCTCCCCACCTCGGGGTTTTCTCACCTCACCTCTCCAGCCATGGGCAGCGCCGCTGGGCACCGCAAAAGCTGCCTCTTACCTTCTCACCTGCGCAGCTGACATCTCCAGGAACTTGTACAATTAGTGCTTGGAAGATGCACAGGGCATATGTCAAATCTGCTTCCGGGATATTGGAAGACTTGGTGGGTGACTGCAGCCTGTTTCCTAGAGAGACTGAGATGGATCAGGCGTGGAGACCTCTCTTCCCCAGTGGGAGTTCCCAGCTGTAAGCCTGGTTGTATCGTTGCTTCATCCATATAACCAAGCCACCCCTGTGAGCTCCCACACACTAGACCCTGTCAGGAATGAAGGATGCAAATCACAATCGAATGCACATGCTCTCAGTGAGGGAGAACCTTCAAATTCTCAGGCCATCCTACCCTTCATTATCTTCACTCTCCGAAGAAAATGCATCTCTCCAGGCATCCTGGAGAGAGATGCCTGGTAACTGTGCCCTCTCATGGCTACCAACCAAGGTAGAAGAGTTCTGGTTGAAGGACTACCCTGAATAAGCTTAGAGCTCTTGGGACTGGGACACCCTCTTCGCCGGGGTTAAGACCAAGAGCTTGTGCAGCCACATCGCTGCCTTCTACCCCCCTGCATGCCTTTCAGGCCAAGAGAGCCCATCTCTCAGAAGCTGCCACTACTGGCGGCGTAAGCCATGTTAGCGCCTCTCTCAGAAGTCGGTCCTTGAGCAATGGAGCCAACTCCAGGAAGGGAGCCTGTCACCAAAGGCCGCAGAGGTGGCGTGCATGCGGGCATCCCTGTGTGTGCAGCTGCTGAGCTCCCCTTCTACCCTTCCTACCCTCTCCTGTGGCCCTTCCTCCTTACCAGTGTCTCCCACCGGGTCAGCCATTTGCAGGAAAGCCTGCTACTGGCTCTGCTTCCAGAGAGCCAAACCTAAGTTTAAGTGAGCCAGAAAGTCTGATCAAATCCCAGCTGCACTGGTTGTCTGTCCTCCAACTCCCCAGGATTCGGTATGTTGTAACATAAGCATGATAGTAGTACTTGCCTGGAAGGGTGTCCTGTAGACAGACCGACACGTTAGCACAGTGAAGGGGTTGGTCTTTCTGTGTCACAAGATCCCCATTGTTTCCCCCTCAGTGATGGGCAGGTGGTTAGCTCTGAGCTACCTACCAGACTGGACCTCACAGAACAAAGTCTGTGTTTTCTGGCATCTCCCAAAAGGCCATCCCTCACCCCTTTAGGACCTACAGAATGCCATTTTGCCAGCAAAGATGGAGCAGGACCAAGGGTGGGCTGCTTTCCTCTGTGACCACAGGACTCATATCCAAGTGCCCTGAGGTTTGCTGAGCCTGTCGTCATGCTGTGGCTTACTGCCGGACACCCTCAGGGAACAGTGCTTCAGACCTCCTGCCCATGGTTTTCCAGAACTAGTGACGTGTGACTCTGATTCTGGAGCCCCCTGGACTATGGCAATTTCTGAGGTGCCCCTTAGAGGTGGGATACACTCCTTCTACTCCCCACATTCCAAACCCCATCTCTATATCAAACAGAAGCAAAGGGCTCCATCGGCACACACGGTGGAAGTGTCCCTGCCCAGGCTTTCAACATCACCCGGGCCAGGCTGCAACACGTTCCTAACAAAGACCCTTTTCTGTAGACTGAAGCTCCGAACAAGAATCTCGCCCAACTTCCAAATGCGATTAGCCCTCCTAATTCTAAGCGCCTCTCTCCCTGGCCCCAGGCATTTTTCCAGTCGATCTTCTTGTTTTATTTTAATAACTGTCTGTAGAGATAGGGTGTATACAGTAAGGCATCTCTGGTCACTCTAGAAAAGAAAGAGTATGAATTATGTGTTAGTTAGTTTATTTTTTCAATTAAGTACAGCGTATAGATTCTGTGAACAGGAATTCTTGTAAAGAAGCTGTGTCTGCAAGAGTTGCTTGATGGATTAGACCTTCAGTGAGGTATGGAGGTTGTGGTGCTGCAGGTCCTGACAGTTGCAGTTTACCCTGGGCTGCTTTGCCCCTTTGCCTACGTCTGTGTCAGGCCTAACACCCTGATAAACTTAAAGACCTTGAGAATGTATTAACAAAATTCCATTCTCCACCGATCGAAGACCTAAGAGTGTCGTCAGATAGCATCTGAACCTCTAGCTGGGCTTTCTCCACTGTGCAGTAACTGCCTATTTCATGTATTTGAAAAATCTCTTGGTTTAAGACTTTCTTTGTTCAATTATTATTTAAAAAAAAAAAAGAAAACTTCATGAAACTCCTTCCATATTGGAACATGGTATTTGGAGTAACCTAAATCTGTTTTTCCCCAGCCATGCTCACTCAGATGTGGCTCTAGAATAAACTATCCCTTACTCTCTTCAAGGTGAGGGGTATGTCTTTGTGTCAACAGTTCCAAGAGACAATTCTGAGCAGTCTTTATTGGGATGTTTCCTCTATGAAGGGGCCTAGGTGAATGTCTTGTAGTTTCCTGGAGCCCTGGGAGACTTGGGGCATATCTACAGGGCTCTATAGTTCGGAGAAGACCATGTCCCTCCCCCCAACCCCTTCTCCACAGTGTCAACATCTGACTCACCAGGGAGCAAGAGGATCAGCTGTTATTCTTCTCATCCCTAGGGACGCATGTGACATCCAAACCACCCCTCCAGCTGTACTCACTTCCCAGCTATGAGTGGGTAGCTGTATGTATGCTTAGGTACTGTCTCCTGTAGATAGGCAGCTCTGAGGTTCCTCTCTTGTGGTCCCACTTCTCTCCAGAAACCTCTGCCTCATCATAATTAAGGTGAGCTGGAAACGTCAAGGTTCCGAACGGCATGCCCCAATACCCTGCAGGGGTGCCAGCACAGTGAGCTGAAACTCCAACCTTGCCAGGGAACCCAGAGATCTCAGTTCAGTGTAAAATATGACTTCCAGACGTTGCTGGAAGTGTTCTTTGAAACAAACACATCCTGCAGGTCTCTAGTCATGACCTCCCAGAGAGAAAGGAGACAGATGGAGTCTGGGCCCTGGAAGATGCGCTTGCATCTGTCACCTCTTCACGGAAAGAAGAGGAGACCAGGTGAGGACTCTCAGGTTCCTCCCAGTTCCAGGTCTCTGACCTCTCTGCTTCTCCTCCCTGCCTCCCCCAAACATCCAGACTTACATTCTTACAGCTTCTTATTGTCATTTTATTAGAATATTAACTGAATTATAAATGTGTCTGTTCAAATGAGAGTCGGGCCAGTGAAGCTTTAACCAACTACCAGATTCCCAACTGTTTTCTATTGACCCATATATTAAAATAGCAGAAGCCTTTGGTCTCTGGAGGGTTTGGGACAAGTCGGGATCCAGTAGAAATGACGCTCCGGTTGTGGAATTTCACTAGGCAACAGGCTCCAAACAGAACATACTAGCACTTCTGAGGACAAACGCAGTCCTTCTGGCCCCTTCTCCCTCTGCCACTTTCCTGTATCCAGTTTCTTTGCTGTTTTATTTTTAACATTACCTTTAAGTGTCCTGTGTGTTTTTTTTACTATAATTTAAGTAGCACCCACCCCTTACAATGGGCCTTTCTGAGTCACCACATTGCCTAAACGTAGCATGCCGGCCCCTCCTTTGGAATATGACGGTGCCATCTTGAAATGCTCACCTGAGGAGAGCAGTGAATTCCTGCTTTATTGCCTGGGTCTGGGTGCTCCAGGGGTGGTTATGGGTCTGTTTTAGCAAGAGGTCAGGAAAGATAACTGGTCAGCCTCAGAGGGAGCCCAGTGTAAGGGAGAGAAAGGCTAATGTCAAGGTCCAGTGGAGGGTCTGTGAGTTGAGAGTGTGATTCAGGCACTAATGGGGACCAAATCTCAGCATAAACTGCGGTTGTAGATGTGGGTCCGTCAAAAGCTACCGGGCTACTGTACACACTCTGCACCACACAGGACACAAATATAGATGTTCCCCAGCTCACAATTAAGCCAGATTCCCTAACACACCTTTACACAAAAATAGCAAGTGTGGGAAATGCATTTAGTACCCTAACCTACTGAACATGTTCCTTTAGCCACACAGCCCACAGAAGACGTCATTTTACCGCTCGCAATCGCCAAATTAACTGAGCTGCACTCATGGCCGTTGCTCAGAAACACCCGAAGATCAGACCACATATCATTAGCCCATGGAAAGGTCAACATCCAAGTCTGAGGTTCAGTTTCTATCTAATCCGTGTCATGTATGTATGAGTCATCATACAGTTAAGAAAATCATAATGTAAGGAATCAGAAATTGGCATCTTTGAGTAGCAGATGCCCCTCTGCAGAGCTGTCTTACCAACCCTTACCTTTGCCTTTCGAATAAATGCAAATTATGAAATTCCCCCTCCTCCCTGCAGATTATTGTCTCTCCTTCTATTGTCATGGAGTATCCACAAACATATGGCACTGGAGAGCACCAACAGCACAGGTATTTAAGTAGGAAAGGAGGATGTTCCAGGAGTCCAGGGAATGTGAGGAGCCTCATAGTGGCCCCCAAAAGATATGTCCAGGTTCTAACCCCCTGAATCTCAGAATGTGACCTTATTTGATAATAAAATAAAATAGAAGAATCCCTGTAGATACAGTGAAGGATTTTGAGACAATATTGTCTTGGATTATCTGGCTCCTAAATAAATAAATAATGTCCTCATAAGAAATCAAAGCATGATTCAGCTGGAGAGATGCCCCGGCCATTAAGAGCACTTACTAATCTTGAAGAAGACTGGAATTTAGGTCCCAGCATGCTCTTAGAGGCACATTCCAGTTGCAGGAGATCTGATGCTCTCTTCTGGCCTCTCTGGGCACTACACTCATGTGGTGCATGTACATGCGTTTATATATATATATATATATATATATATATATATATATATATATATATATATGCCTTCTAAAATAAATAAAAATATGGGGTCATAGATACAGCAAGAGAGTGAATCCATGTGCAAATAAAGGCAAAAGTTACAGGGATGCAACCTCTGGAGTCTGAGGAAGGAGTATGGCCCTGTCAGCCCTTGATCTGAGTTCTGGCCTCCTGGACACTAGAAAATACATTTCTGTTGGCTTCAGCTACCAGGCTTGAATTGAATTACTACAGGACACTCAGAGGAACTCACCATTGGAAGGAGTCTCAGAATAAGATGATATCACTGGCTTGGGTATGGCCTAGTCCCCAGCAGTCCAGAGAAGCACACTGTATTAGCTACCGTATTGATTATATTTCTTGCTGCTAGAATAAAATACCTGACAAAAGAAGGCTACAGGTATATTTGGCTCACATGTCCATGTCATACAGTTCATCACGGCAGGGAAGGTCTGCTGGTAGGAACAAGAGACATCTGGTCACATGGCTCTCAAGTTAGGAAGCAGGGGAGATATCTGTGCCCAGCTTACTTGCTCCTTTTCATTGAATTCAAGACCCCAGAGCATAGAATGGTACCCTTCACATTTAGGGTTGGTCTTTCCTCATCTAGACACTCCTCTACACATGCTCAGAGATTTGCTTCCAAGGTGACTGTGAATCTCCTAAAGCAGCTGATATCAGTCACTGTGGGACTTTTTACTTTGCTAGAATCCAGGAGCCTGGCTGACATTATTGTTTCTCCAGCTGAGCTGGGTCATTGGTCATTCCCAATGCACAAGCTGCCAGCCCTACATGCTGTCACCAATCACACAGTGGGGCTTGAGCTGACTGAGGCCCCAGTCTCCTCTGATCTCACACCAGAATACTCAGTCCTCTCTGAGAAGCCTGGACCCCAACATCATAGGACACTGCGTGCTTGGGGTTGGGAAAGAAAGGCCCTGTTATATTTGGACTTTGGGGCCAGAATGGAACCCACTCAGCCTCTCCCAAGTAGAGAGGGGTTCCAGGGGAACAAACACCCTGTTACACTTTATTTCTATGTTTTAAACTGAAAGAACTTTGGTTTTAAGAACCTGGTGGGCAGGGGGCGGGGGAACTCTTCCATTTCTGTCAGTTATAATACAAAGAAAAAAATCACTAAATATCACATCCAGCAAAACCTGGAGGTCTTTATAGCCAGAAGTCACACTTGGAGGCAGGAAGCAGGGAGGCTTATGGGCCATAAGGCCATAAGGGAGGAACAAGCGTGAGTAGCTGCCTGGCTGCTGCAGCACCCAGGATGGCTCACGGAAGCCACAGATGCCATGGACAGAGGCCCCCTCCACCTAGGCAGCAAGGCCAGGGTTCCGGAAACCAGGGAGTGGCATAACGGCCTAACTAGGAACCTCAGCCAGGCTCCACACCCCTGCTGCAAGGAGATGAGTAGTTTATTCCCTGGGCAAAGCAATACACTAGAGCCAAGGTGCAGACACAGCAGAGAGCAGGTCAGAAGAGGCTGACTAACAACCAGAGGGAAAGAAGCCGTGGATGCTGGAACACAAGCCCTGCCTCTAGTGTGGGATACCAACTGCTCTGCTGCAGCCACAGAGGCAGATAAATGGCCTCTTTTTTTTTTTTTTTAGAAAAATCAGCCAGCCCCAAATAAAACAGCCTCAGAAACCAGCTGATGCTGGTCCCTAGTGAGCACTCCAGCCGGCCTCCGGGTCACTCCAGCACAGCCAAAGCCATCCATATTTACGAACCACCCCACAACCAGCCCAAGGCCTGGAACTTTTTTATTGTTGTTGATGAGGATGTTTTATTTCATTTAGTATGTGTGTGTGTGTGTGTGTGTGTGTGTGTTTCTGTGTATCACAGCACATGTGTGAAGGTCAGAGGACACCTTTGTGGAGTTATTTATCTCTAAAGATAGAAATCTTTACATGGGTTCCAGGGGTCAAACTCCTCTGGACTTGCACAGCAAGCATCTTTACCTGGTGAGCCATCTCGCCAGCCCATCAGACCCTGATTTTAAAAGGTGCCTGATGTTAACGTCAAAGGCCAAGCCAGTCAATAAACGGTGAAGTGGGAAGAACTCGAATTAAAGCCAACCATGCGGGAGTGAAACAAACCTCCTGAGAGACTGTTTCATAACCACGGCGAACTGAAAGCAAGCACTGCGTGCTTCAAACAAGATCAGGGAGTTATTTTAAAATTTAAAAGTAGAATTTTTAATTGCTACCCAGAACTCAAAGACACAAAAGTCAAAACAATGAAATAGCAGAAAGGGTAAACATAGCGGAGAAACTCTCCAAGAAAGCAGAGCAAAAATAAAAAACCTATATAGTGGAAAGACAAACATAGAGCCATTAAAACCTCAAAAGGGGCAGGGACATTTTGAAGGAACTGACAGAAAAGTCTCTGGGATTAAAGGACTTGAGTTAATCAGTAAAAGATCTGGGCTAAGAAGTGACTCGGTGGGCAAAGTGCTTGCTGCACAAGCAAGGAAACTTGAGTTCAAATCCCTAGAACTCATGTAGAGCCTTAGATCGCAGACACATTTGCCAGGCATAGGGGTACATGCCTTTAATCCTAGTACTCAGGAGGCAGGGGCAAGCAGATGTCCATGAGTTCAAGGCTAGCCTGGTCTATAGTAAAACCCTGTCTCAAAAAGCAAATAAGCAAACAAAGATCTAGAATCCAGGTACGGTGGCTCACACTTGTAAAGCCAGAACTAGGGAGAATGAGATGGGAGGATCTCCATGGGTTCAAGGGCAACATAGGCCACAGAGTCAGCTGGGCTAGAGTGAGACCTTATAAGGAAAAAAATCTGAGCTTCCCCTTCTGCGAGAGAACTGCAATACCCTGGTCTTCATCTAGAACCTTCACTCTATAAAGCCATCACTATTGTTTAATTATTTAATTATTGCCATTTACACCGGCAGCTACTAACATCCAGCCAGAGAGGATTTTGAGGCCTGGGGAAGCACAGACTCCCTGCTCTGGCCAGATGCCCAGGTTCACAGCACAGAAGCTTCAGTGTGCCCCACAACTGGCTATGAAGAGAGACTTTTGGGTCACCTGCTAGCCGTGAAAGCTGGTGGTAGGCAAACAGTGGTGCCTCATGGAATAATATGCCAAGGAGCAGAAGAAGAGCATTTGGACCTGGACAGCAAAGAGCTGGCAAGTGCGCCCAGGCAGGAAACAGGCACAGCTCACCCTGGAGTTGGATTCTGGTTCTATCAGCTGCTGTGGCACCTGCTGCCACCTGTGTGACCTGAAGCTCCCTGAGCGCAGGCTTCTTGCTGAACAGGACCCCACTTGACTCATTGAAAGGCCCTGGATCATAAATACAGATAAAATGTGGTGTCTTTATGGAGTAGCCTAGGAGAGAGAGGGGACAGGTGGACAGATCCTTTTGGGGCCCCAGCACCCTCGCCACAATCTCTGCTCTCACCACGCTTCAGTAAGTTCCACAGACTCACCACCATATGGATCCCATTCTTCGGAGGGGGAGGGCAGTATATTTTGTCTACATATTGAGCAATGCCCAGTCCTGATTTCCCAGTTAAAATATCCACAGATGTTCCTTTGAGTGTGATTGTTGCAATATTGCAAGGCAGTTGAAGTGGAACAAAGGTATTCAGGGGCTGCAGGGTATCCATGTCCTCCCAAGAAAATACCTGTTCAGGGTAGCCGTAGTGTGAGCAGATGGCCCACATAGGGAGAAATCCTAGACCAGAGTTCTCTGCTAGAAGAGGGGAGAAAGGGAAGGAGGAGGGAGGACGGGGTGGAGGGAGAGGGAAGAATAAAGGGGAGGGGAGAGAAGGGAAGGAGGGGGTAGGGACAGAGTGGGAGGAGATGGGAAGGGAGGTGATAGGAGGGGAGGGAAAGGGAGGGGAGAGGAGGGGAAGGAAAGAAGAAACGAGTAGGAAAGCAGAAAAAGGGTTAGTGTGGATGCCAATGTAACAGGAAGGCTCAGGGTGGAAGCAGAATTTAGCAGCTGCCCCTCAGTAAGCTCTGGGATTTTGGACAGAGATAGATGACCCCTGGCTGAGAACAATTGGTATGTATGGCCATAGGACTCTTACTAAATATGAAGCTAACTGCAATAGGCTCCTTGTATAGGTCCTGTAGAATCTGAGGCCAAGAGTTGAGTTGTGCAAGCAGTCTATGGGGGTGGGAGCCAAGGAGGACATAGGGGAGAGGGGTAGGAGGTAAAGAGCCTGCAAATGCACTGAGTGTGCTACTGGCCAGGCAGACGTGGGGGGCAGGCAGAAGTGAGGTGAAGACAAAAGGGGAGAAGCAAAGGGGGCATGCAGAAGTGAGGAGCACTGGGTAGGAGGAGGCTGAATTCTAGAACAGTTCCAAAAAGGGAAGTCCTCAAGCCCGTTTTACACTGGAGGAGCACATGGGTCACAGACACTGGCTGGGGACAGGACCCCATACTCACTCAGTCACTTCTGAGGACACTCCTCAAGAAGGGTGGCCTTAGAGAAGCCAGCTGGACATCCAAGGGACAGTACTCCTATAGCAACTGACCCTCGCCAGAGCAGGCAGTGTGTGTGACAGCTCCCAGACCTGCTCCCTCGTCTGCCCCTGCCGCTGCTCTGTGCAGCCCCTTACTCTGCCTTCAGTCCTCCCATTGCTGCTCATACATCCCCACCTGAGGAACCCCAGGGAATGTTTCCCCACCCCAGGGGACATCACAGCACCTCAGAGCATCTCGCACATCAAAAACGATCTTTGTGAAGCTTGTGTCCCCTGAGCCAACTGTCTCCTCACCCAGAAGGCAAGTCTTCAAGGCCTAGGCTGTCCACTGCACCCATCTCCACGCTGTGGCCAGACACACAGTACTCAGGTAGCTGTAAAGAGAGAATGAATGGGGCTGAGAGCAGAGCTCAGTGATACATCACCTGACTGCATGCAGCTCTGGGTTCGATCCCCAACACCGGGAGAAAAGGATAATAAATGGAAGAGTGTCAAATTATTGACTTGTCAAATTATCCTAATTAAAATGGGTTCCAAAACTCTGGAAACTTTATCTTCATGTTAGAATACAAAATAATCATGTTTCTTATTGATTGATATCACAACAAAAAATTATTCGTCTGTATTTTGAAAACTCAAGTCAAAAGGATGAAAGAGATGACTCAGCAGTCAAAAGCATGCACTGCTCTTGGAGAGGACCTGAGTTCCATTACCAGCGCCCACACTGGGCAACTCAAAACTACCCATAACTGAGGCTCCAGGGACTCTGACACCCTCTTCTGGCCTCCTCTGACCACTGCACTGATATACACGTACCCCCACGTAGGCATACACACACAACACCCATAATGAAAAATAAATTTGCTTTTCTCATGTCAGGTGTGGTGACCATGCCTTTAAACCTAGTGCTCGGGAGGTAGAAGCAGTTTATCTCTGTCAGTTCAAGGCCAGCCTGGTCTACAGAGTGAGTTCCAGAACAGCCAGGGCTACATAGAAAGACCCTGTCTCAAAAACAAAACAAAATGAAGCAAGCTGTCATATACACTTGGTAAGAGAATGGCCATCCAAACCCATGAGGAAGCTCTCAGCTTCATTCTTGTTGGCCAAAGGTTCGTTACACACAAAAAATTGCATGTTTGTTTGGTTTTGGTTAGTGGTCTTTTTTTTGTTTCTGCTAAGCTTACCACATCAAATAATTCCTTAATTACAGATGTCCAAAAGAGATCCAACAAAAAGTCATGCATTCTTACTTTGAGCTAACAGTGAAGAATCTGACTGTAATGAAAGAAAGATCAACATCAATGAAAGGTTGTTGCAGGGGGTTCAAGGTGTGGCCAAGCTGGGTCATACAGTTACACAGCTAGGGCTCTTACTGTAGCTTGTGCTACCTACCTAGTTTCATGTCAAGTTGACACACAAACTAGAATTATGTGAAAGGAGGGAACTTAAAGAAAATGCCTCCATAAAATCTATCTGTAAGCAAATCTATAGGGCATTTTCTTCATTAGTAATTGGTCAGGGAGGTCCCAGCCCATTGTGGGTGGTTCCATCCCTGGGTTGGTGGTCCTAGGTTCTGAAAGAGAGCAGACTGAGCAAGCTATGCTAAGCAAGCAATACTGCTTCATGGCCTCTGCATCAGCTCCTGCCTCCAGGTTCCTGCCCCATTGGAGTTCTTGTCCTTGACTTCCTTCAGTGATGGACAATGATGGAAATAAATGTAAGCCAGGCCAATCCTCTCCTTCCCAGCTTGCTTTTGGGTCATGGTGTTTCATTGCAGTAATAGAAACTCTAAGACACTTGTTTAAGCTGCCTCACAAAATACTACAAGCTAGGTGGCTTGTAAACAAGGCGAACCAGTCTATGATCTGGTGGCCAGCAGTGCTGATGTCAGGTAAGGACTGCTTCCTGGTGGATTCTTCTCACCCCGTCCTCATGTGGTAGAGAAGGGGGGACTGAACTCCTTGAGGACCCCCCGGTGCTGCTCCAGTTATCCTCCACTGCTCCTGCGTCTCTGCATCTTGCAGTTTCCCTGGAGACCCTGCATCCCAGGTTCTGCCCGTGCTATGTGAGCACCACCATCTTTCCCATCAAGATGCATATTTGAATTCTCCCAAGAAGAAGGAAGGAGGTGACCACGGATATTTGAGATGGAGTGCAGGAAACTCCCTGCTGACAGATGCCCCTGTTCCAGCCTCCTGGGAGACCAAGGAGCCAAGACCTTCAGTTGTTTTCCCAAGTGCTGTCCCAGTAGACAGTCTTCACCAAGCTTGTCCCATCAGTTCTCACATCTTCCAGGGAGACAGAGGAGGCTCTCGGGGATTGGGGTGGGAGTGGGCCAGAAACCCAGGGTGAAGTAGGAAGCAGAGCCCCAAGTCTAAGCCTTATCTAGGTATTCTTAAGGAGTTTCTGTAACCCATTCATCTTTACATTAGTAAAGTTTCCTTGGGGCCAGGGGCTGGCATATTGATTGTTATGTCGCCCCCACACACACACATGCCTTGGCTTCAAAGGTAATATGCTCTTAACTCCATGAAACTAGCCTATTCCTGAGGTCAACCAGTTGTCTCTGTCCTGGACACCTAGAGTCTCACTGTCGCAGGACATTGCCTAGGTGGGTGTGAAGCTGAACAAGGGGTTTTCAGATGGAGCAGACCCATCTTCAGGACTGTGGAGCATCCTCACCAAAGAGAGTGTCCCTTTGCTTCTCGCTGCCAGGCACATGTCCCAGTAGCTCAGGTGGCAGAGTCACAGGCTATGGACTGCATGATATCCTCCAGGAAGAGAAGAGGCTATGGACAAGGGATGGAGATACACAGCCCTTTAAGAAATATTTTAGATACCACAAGGCTCCCTCTGGGTATCAAAGGGGCTGTTTCAGTGATGTGCTTTATTCCAGGCTCCTAGGAGGGACTGCAGGAGAAACTGCGGAGGAGAAATGAGTGCAGGTACCAAGGATCCAGATAATTGATTGTCAGTGAACTCAGTGATGTTAGACTTCCAACCCTGTGATTCTGGAATTCAAGTGAGGAAGAAGACGATGGTATGGTAAGTGTCCACAAAGCCCTGTACAGGTGTTGAGACCTGATCTCCAGCCCAATGCTATCAGGAAGTGGTGGAACTTTTAGGAGATGGGATGGTGTACAGTCTTAGGTCACTGGGAGCCTGACCTTGAAGACAGCCATGACACTCTGTTCTCTTCCTCTCTCTCTTCTCCATGGCCATGAGGTGAGCTTTCTACTCTGCCATAACCCACCATTCTCACCCAGAATGTTCCAGAAACCTGAAAGCCATGGGCCTGTCTGGTCTTAGACTGTAACCTTCAAAACTTGGAGCTGAAATAAACCTTTTCTTCTCATGTTAATTAACTCAAGTATTTCATGAGTGTAATGGGCAGTTGACTACCTCAGTCACCAAGCCAGGGGTGTTAGATGGGTTACAGGCCAACATTTAGCAAAGGGTCTGCACAGTTCTGTAGCAGCTGGGACATGCAGAACAAAGGGCCAGGCCCTCCTCTGAATTTACATGGTTCTGGTACAGAGGTGCTCCTTCTGGTCTCTGGGTGGTTCTTGACCAGATCTGAGCAGATCCTCAAGAAGCTAGAAGAGAGCTCAGGAAAGTTCCACTCCTAGCTGAGGAGTTGATGCTTACCAGGGCAAGGAAAATCTCCTTAAGGGATACAGCCCCTGGTAGGCCCTCCCTCTGGTAGATGCCCGCACAAACAGACACACACACACACAGTCACACACACAACTACCCACACACCAGCCATCCACCCCCACATACATACTCAATCACACTCATACACACCCAATACACATCCATACACACATACCCAGCCATTCA
Source organism: Cricetomys ansorgei (assembly GCA_026225945.1). Lineage (NCBI taxonomy): Eukaryota > Metazoa > Chordata > Mammalia > Rodentia > Nesomyidae > Cricetomys > Cricetomys ansorgei. Next base: position 2,445,184 of record JAMJFZ010001791.1, read on the forward strand.
CCCACACGTTCACACACACACACATCTAACCATTCACACAGCCAGCCACATACACATAAAAACATACTCTCTCACACACACATATACCCAGCTACACACACACACACACACACACACATACATACCCAAAGACATATAACCATCCATCTACCCACACATCACCCCCATATACACCCATACATATATACGGAGCCATATAGGCATACACACACACACACACACACACACACACACACACACACACACACACACACACTGGCAGAACCTAATGGACTCCCTGGGTTAAAAGAAAGAGCTCATGAAGTTGAGAGGACGGTGTGCTGGGAGAGGAGGAGGAAATGGTGTGGATTTGATCAAAGCGCATTGTATAGGTGTATGACAGTATCAAAAACTAAACTTTAAAACTGCGAAAATAAGTGCCCCTCAACATGCCAAGATGGGAGATTAGGGAAAATATGATCTTTGTGGCCCATTGCTGAGTGCGAAGTTTTATTTATTCAACTGTTCCTTCTTGTTTTCCTTCCCACCAGGACAGGCTGAAAACAAGTCTGATCCATGGAACCCTGCAGCTGGGGAAGAACTAGTGAGCAGGCAGAGACCTACACCTGCCCTCTCAAAGTGCCTCCCCTTCCCTGCCACCCCCCCTCCTCTCCATCCATCACCCTACCTTCCCCCTCCTCCTCCCCCCTCTTTCTCCTTCCCCTTCCCTTCCAACCTCTTCCTCTCCCCCCTCTTTTACTTCTTTCCCCATCCATTACTCTACCTTCCCTTCTTTCTCTTCCCCCTCCTTTCCCCTCCCTCTTCCTCCTCCTCCTTTTATCCTCATCTCCTCCCCACTCCTCATCTCTCCCCTCACCTTCCATTCTCCCTCACTCCCCTCTCCCTTTTCATCCTCCCCTTTCCTTGCCCCCTCCCCCCTCCCCTTCCCTGTTATCCCTTCTGAAGTCCTTCCCTTGTGTGCTCCATCCTCTTCCCCCCCCTCCTCTTTTGAGATCTCAGCTTGGCCACACTCTTGCCCTGTCCTTAGTGAGCCTGAGAGAGACCCACATGTGGCAGAGACTTCCATGGAATCTTTGACATCTCAACCATTTCCCAACAGGCACAACAAAAGTCCCCTGAGTTACACTTCGGTCAAAGACCATGAAAAAGCAGTCTCAGGAAGCACTCGTCCTTTCTGCTCCACTGTTCAGCTTCAAGTATGGCTGGAAACGAGGTTGCAGAGGCCGAGCAGAGGCAGGCCAGGGAGAGCCTTTGCCCATTCCTCAAAGCCCTCAGCCATCTTACCTTCACTTTGATGGTGGTCAGGTCCATTCCTCTGATGCCAAGCCTCACAGTATCATCCAAGTTTCATTCAGCTCTGCCATTTGTCACCTGTGGGTGACAAATGTCAGGGTGCTGCATTCCAGCCCTGCTCCCTGTCCTGGGAGAAGGGGGTGAGCAGGTGACTATTACACCCTGGGGCAGGCTCCACTGGAAGGTGGAGTCCACACATACAGGGTTGGAGAATTCAGTTTTGTGTCTTTGGTGCCCCTGCCAAGGACTCTTCACCTTGTCCTGGGTCCTTTTGAGGAAGTTTATTTTTAGTTATATAAAAAACCATTGTTTTATGAGCTGTTGGGTGAGGGGCTGTCTAGGGCATTCTGTATTGTTTGCAGGTGTTGGATTTTTGTGGGGGGAGGGATGTTTGATTGTTTATGATCTGCACCTGAGGAGTTCTGAATCAATAAAACCACCTGAGCTCAGATGCGCGCAGTTCCACTGTCAATTGAGTATGGTGCTGGCTAGGACGGTGGTTCCCTCTGCTGAGGTCTGGCAGAGTTTACAGATATGAAAATGCCTCTTTGTCTTCCTGAGCTGCCACAGCAACTAAGAACTACAGGGTCCCAGGAACTTGGTCTTCCTGTGTTTATTTCCTAACAGCTCAATGGTTTGAGTTTTATATTTAATGATAGGGTATGTTTGGAGTTAAATTTGTAGAAGATGAGATTTAAGCTTTGGTTCATTTTCTGTCTGTGGGCCCATCGAACCTGCATGGATGGCTCCAGCAGGTTGAGGCCATCTTTATACTCATCCTGACAAGCTGTGGGAGCAGTAATACCATTGTGGAGCTCTCAGCTATGTGCTGGCCTGTGGGAGTCACCAGGTGGTGGAGAGAAGTCGAGTCCCCCAGGCCTGGGATAACCCTTGGCAACCCCAAACCATTTTTCCTCCTGCTGAACAGCCCCACACAGGCCCTGCAGAACCACCCAGAGTGGCCAAAGCTGTCTGAATCTATGCATTCTGCACTGCCACCCTCAAAGTGTAAGACCTTCACTTGCAGGGGGTGGGGGTTGGGGCTGCAGGGCACAGGGCAGGTACAGGGGAGGACAAGAGAGCCTGACAGTGTGTGTGTTGGGAGGGGGGGAGCGCTCAGGCTCCTGCCAGGCCACAAGGTCTGCTGTCAACCACCCTTGTGTCTTGTGACTCCTCTGAGGACCTGAGACTTATGTCCTCAAAGGAGCCTGTCCTGTCTCTGAAGCAGTGAGTTTCCCTCCCCTCGTTCTGTAGATGAGGCCCATTTCCTCTTCAGTCCCCTGCAGAAAATGAGAAACAGCTGGGAAACATCTGCCAACTCAGAAGTGAGTGCACTGCCCCTCCCCCAGAGGGAGTTGAGTGGAGACAGGCCATCTTCTTCAGCAGCCTTGGGTGGTTTTCCTTCCCACCTTCACAATACTGCTGAGTTCCACCCACCAGGGAGGGGAGAGATCCAACCCTTACACCAGTTCCTCAGCCCCAGTGTTTCCCTTGTACCCCTGTGGGACAAGGACAAGCCTGGGTGAGAGATCACTGGCTAATCTCTGACCTTAGGTAGAGGAGCAGCTGCCTGGTCCTGAAATGGCTGTTGCTTATGTAGGAAAGAGCAAATATTCTACACTCTGTACAGATGAATGACGAGACACAAGAGAGGTCTCAACGGAGACTATCCAACCTGGACATTTACTGTCCACCTAACCAGAATGACATGGGGAGAAAACTTTACCACGGCAACTAGTGTGTTCAGCCTACAGCCAATAGGAACAGCAGCCAGCCTGAGCAGTCCCAAATTAACAGAGGCATGGAGAAATCTTGAGTGATTTGGGCAGTCCTGGCAAGGACTAGGTAGGCAGTGCTCCTTGTGGGTGGGAGAAAGAGATTTTGGCAGCCAGATAGCAAAGGGTCCCATATTGCTTCTCGGCAAATTCACTCGGCAGATGTGTTTAGATGCTTCAGAACAGCAAATTTAACCTGCACAGCCACTCACCAATGTGCTCTCGGTTTCTGATTTCCCACTAGAGATCAGAGAAACCCAGGCTCTGGTATAAGCAAAGCCATTTACAGAGCTGGGTATCACAGAAGGTGAAAGCAGCCTCATCTTGCCTCTGTATCCTGGTGCTGTAGTAAGGTGTCTAGGGAGACATACAGAAGAAAATCCAGCCTTCTACATATCAGTAGCTACAAAATGGAAGAACATTTTTTGTTCCTCTCTCTCTCTCTCTCCCTCTCTCTCTCTCTCTCTCCCTCTCTCTCTCTCTCTTGTGTTCATGGGTGTGTACCTAACTACCTTGATGTGACCTCCAGGTAGATTCTTCTCTCCAATACAACATAGCAAACGCTGAGCTACTTAAAATTTCTGGCTCTTATCTCCTGGGCCAACAGATCAATCTCAAAGACTTTGATTGGACCTGCAAGGGTCATGTGACCTTTCTGAGTCAGTTACTGTGGTCAGAAGGAAATCCTTTACTGGGACAACCTGGTCATATGCCTCTGTATAGCTAAATGAGAAAGGAGAGATGGAATTAGTGGTTCTCTGGAACTACAGGGAGGATGGAAAGAGGAGGAAGAGAAGAGGAGAGAAGAGGAGAGGAGAGGAGAGGAGAGGAGAGGAGAGGAGAGGAGAGGAGAGGAGAGGAGAGGAGAGGAGAGGAGAGGAGAGGAGAGGAGCCTTTAGGTGAGTTGGAGTAAAATACCTCTGGTTGTGATAGTAGTATCTCTGGCCCGAACAGAGAAAAAAAGTCTAGTCCAGCTGGCTGGATGTTCACTTGGACAAGGGACCACCCCTAGGAAGGTAGATTCTCCTTAAGCCATGCTTAAGAGACAGGCAGAATAATGAGTCCCTTAATGAGATACTCTACTTCTCCTTCCAGAATCCTACCCCTCGTCTGCTTGCTTTTCTGAACTACTCAGAAAGTGTAACTTTTCCTTTTCTTTTATCTCTCTTCTAAGCACACTTTACTTGATATGTTGGTTTTCTCAACATTCATGGTTTCCTTACTTGCTCTGAAGGTCCCCTCTGGCTTCTCTGCCATGTGCCTGCCCTCTGTGTCAGCTTCAAAGGCAGGGCTCTTTTCCTTCTCTCCTCCATTGTCCTCCTCTGGGTGGCAGCTCAATTCACAGCCTGGGGGTTTTCTTTAAACTCTAATAAAATTGTCTTTGAGCTTCAGTTTGAGTTCATTCTGAAGTTATTTTGTTAATGGTGCTTAGAACCCCAAGAAGAGACCTTGATTTCTCCTGTATCCAAAGGTAAGAAGGAAGGAAAGAAGGAAGGAAGGAGAAGGAATGGAGGGCGAGAGGAAGAGAAGAAAGAGAAAGGATGAGAGGAATGGAAGAAGTAAGAATGGAGGGAGGGAGGCCAATAGCAGACTTCCCCTCAAGACTTCTGAAATTCACACAGCCTTCCACAGACATTACCTCATGTCACTCTGTAGCAAGCCCTCAAGAGACCATCTGGACAAGAATAACAGCTGTCAGAGATGCTGGATAGTGTGTCTAATGCAACAGAGCAAAGCAGGGGTGTGGAGCCAGGCCAGGAGCTCTCTCCTCTGCTAGATGCTGGAATCTGGCTAAAAGAATATCCCCTATACCCTAATCTCCTTTTTCTTCTGTCCCTGCACAAGGTCCTGAAGCTCTAAGCTTGAGGGCTCTTCTGGTACTCGAGACCACAAGCGCACTGGTCAGGTGAAGATGTAGGACCCCTGGGCATCTCTCAGTCAATAACGGGCCAGAGCTAGGAAACAAATAACCCACTGCCTAGCCCTTGACAACTCCGCAGAATATCTAAACATCTCCCAAGAGGTCCCCAGTAAGGCCACAGTGGTCAACTGCTTATTCACACACCCTGTCTTGCTGCTTCACCCCCAGTACCTTCCAAATAAATGACTTAAACTCATTTTTTCACTCAGTCTGGCTCTAAGGAATCCAAAGCTAGATTATCCATGCACACTAGTAAACCGGTCAGTCAAGGGTTGGGGGTGTGGTTCCATTAATAGAGTCCTTGCCTAGCAGGCACCAAGTCCTGGGGTCCATCCCCAGTGATAGTGTTGCATTGAACCAGTATGGTAGTGCATACCTATAATCCTACTACTCAGGAAGTTAAATCAGGGGGACCAGAAGGTCAAAGTTATTGAGGCTAGCCTGGTGTACATGAGAACATATCTCAAAAAAGGGGGAGAAGGATAAGGAAGAGGAGGAGGAGGAGGAGGAGGAGGAAGAGGAGGAGGAAGAAACACCTGAGGCCAATCAGGCAGATGTGAGTAAATTCTCACATGCAAACACTAAGCTAGCCTGACCCTGCTTTCACTTCAGGGGATAGGGTGCATTTAGGGCAATATGGCCATAGAGAGATCTGAACATAAGCTCTATAGTAATAGATAATTCATATGTGGTGCCCATCAACCCAGGACACCAAGAAACAGTGCACACCCACCATGATCCCCTTTACCTTTACACCATTTCAGAGACAGATGTGGCTACTAATCACAGAACCTTTCTCTGAAGCAGTGTCCAAGCTATTGGGGGAGTACCAAGACCCATCAGTCATGTCCATCCCCAACAAAGTACACTGGGCATAGTGACAGGTGTGGTCCTATTTGCCATCCCCGCCCCCAGCCCATGGGCTCAACAGGCTCCCAAAGCTACTTAGCAGATGTCCCTGTCATAAGTTCTCCAGGTTCCATTTCCCCTTTGCCAGAGGCACATGTGCTGAAATACAGGCTCAAAAGCTCCAGGTCTCAGCCACACCATGTAAGAGAGTGGCAGCATTCAGAGCAGTTAGCATGGAACCTGGCCCACCTGGGTGAGTGGTAAGCTAAAAATAGGCATGACTCACATTGGGCTGGGAGGGTGGACCACAGTTCCAGCAGGAGCACGCCCTCCCCTTCCCTGGCATCAGCACCACCTACAGCAGCCAAGGAGCAGAAGCCTGTGTGTACCCTATGTGCAGCCCAGCATGGGCAAGACACACAGTGCACGTCTTTGGCACCAGCCTTCTGAAAGTCACATGGTCAGGGAGGGCCTTGGGGCTGGCGCCTCACATTCTGCTGAGCATATCTGGAACCATCTGGCCAGGCACTAGAGCCTGCTTGGAGTCCCTGGATAAACACATCCCGTCACTTAGGAAAACAGAATTCGATTTTCCTTACTTGATGAAGCAAGCCTCTGGGGGTAGTTACAAAAATCTATGCAAGGCTAGGGTTTGCCAGCTGACTGGAACAGGAAGCCTAGGGTCTTTGCACAGAATAATACAGACAAGGTGAGAGCAATCAGAAAGAAGCAATATTGAAAGAAGTATTCTGATCCCATTGGATCAGAATAACTACATTTTATACAGTTACCGATGCTCTGATTTACACACAGTCTCAATTCCAGGGCTGTTTCCAAGGTAATTGTTTGGAGATTGGGTTGGATTTTTCTGATAGAAACTGCTCATTGACAGTAAAGTTAACCCATTGATAGTTTTCTCCAATATCCAAGAAACTGAATACATCATTGCTTCACTTTTCCAGGTCCTTCTACATCTTATGTATCATCACTTCTGTGGAAAATTAATGCTTATAAATAAACCAAAGGATTCTCTCTTGTTCTCTACACCTCCTCCCCACAACAGTGAGTAGAACAGGAATGGGTTACAGGAACAGGTAAGTGGAGAGAGATGTGTGAATGCCAAGACCACATAATGCTCTGTTAAGACACTCAGTATCTCTGAGCCCTAGTCACCTCACCTGCAAACAGACCCTAGTACTGCTATTGTCCTTGGAATTATTAAGTGGTAGAAAGTATATAGTGCCCAAGAAACGGTGCTTGGTCCCGAACAGCACTTGGCAAATGCTGGGTGTTGGCTCTACTTTCATACACAGAGAAGAGAATTCAAGGGGAGTTTCAACATGTCATTAACAAAGGGATGAACCATGTCGATTTTGTTCTGAATCTGAACATCATGTCTGGTTTATGGCATTCTTTAACAAGAATCTAAGGATAGATGAATGGATGGGTAGATGGATGGATGGATGGATGGATGGATGGATGGATGGATGGATGGATAGGTGGATGGATGGATGGGTGGGTGGATGGGTGGATGGATGGATGGATGGATGGATGGATGGATGGATGGATGGATGGGTGGGTGGATGGATGGATGGGTGGATGGATGGATGGATGGATGGATGGTGGGTGGAAGGATGGGTAGGTGGATGGGTGAGTGGTTGGATGGATGGATGGATGGATGGATGGATGATGGATGGATGGATGGGTGGATGGATGGATGGGTGGGTGGATGGATGGATGGGTGGATGGGTGGATGTGTGGATGGGTGGATGGATGGATGGATGGATGGATGGATCGATGGATGGATGGATGGGTGGATGGATGGATGGGTGGATGGATGGATGGGTGGATGGATGGATGAGTGGATGGATGGATGGATGGGTTGATGGATGGATGGGTGGATGGGTGGATGGGTGGATGGATGGGTGGATGGATGGATGGATGGATGGGTGGGTAGATGGATGGATGGATGGATGGATGGATGGATGGATGGATGGATGGATGGGTGGATAAACCTGTGGATATGTAGACTAAAGGATGGGCATGTGGGTGAAGTTCCTACACATCCTGTCTTCTGAGCCACTGCCTCCAGCTTGCGTTTACTGCCCTTCTCTTTGACCCTTTCAATTGTTTTTCTCCTTGCTGTGACAACACACCTGACAATAATTACTCAAGGAAGGAAAAGTATGTTTTGACTCACAGTTGGGGATGGGTTTCATCATGGTGGGGAGCCATGGCTGTAGGAGCTTGGGGTGACAGTCACATTGCATCCATAGAGAGGAAACAGCGAACAGCAAAGGCTCACACTCCGCTCACTTTTTCCCCTTTATTCCATCTTTGACCCTGGCCTTATGGAACGGCGCTGCCCGCACTTAGGGTGGGCCTTTGCTCCTCAGTTAACCTAATGTATCTAGGATTATCTAATCCTTCGCAGATGTGCTCACAGGCTTGTTTCCAAGGTGATTTTAGATCCTATGAAGTTGAAGATACTAACCATCACAGACTCCCTTCCAACCCTGCCATGGGCCTTGAAGCAATTGAATCTCATCTTCCTATTACAACTGTCTAACCTCTGGCTCTGAGGAGTCATCTGCTCCAGGCTTTCTCGAGGCTCTTTGCCTCACCACTGGTCCCCAGGGCCACATCCATGGAGGCGTTTTCCATGGTTATTCCTCAGCCCAATTATCCCTTTCCCTCTAGCATCCCTCTGAACGCCATTCTCCCATGAAGTTAGCTCTCATTTCCCCACTCGACTCCAGCCATGGTCTCTTATCTGAGTGGCAAGGTCAAGTTCCACTCCTCCTGACAATTATTTTCATTTTCAGATCTCACCAGTGCCTTGAGTCCAAACCTCAGTGGCCTCTTGTAGGTGTTTCCTGCCTCAGACATCTCTGCCACTCCTCCACCTTGGTCTCCATTCCCCTAATGGTCCCCTCTCAACTGCAGGTCTGTGGGAGTCAAAGTCCCTGTCCCTTCCTTTCTTCTGATTCTCCCCATCTAATTAGTCAGGAAACGAAGGTGGCCATGTTGCATCTGCACACGCTTCCGGTTTGTCTGACTTCAAGTTTGTCCCCTGACAGCTCTAACTCACTAATCTCTTTAGATGAGAAAAATATACACTAACAGCACCACCCGACAAACTCCCCAGTCACGGCAGCCAGCATGTCACCAGCTTCGCTTTCATGGTGTTGATTGTCTATTGCTGCTGAAAACCATGTCAGTATTCAGTGGCTGAGCACAGCCCTTGTGCTATCACCTCCTGTGACTCTGTGGGTTCAGCTGAGTGGTTTTCTGCTGCATTGCGTGTTGGTTGGGACAGTCACCTGGGCACTGAATGCCCTAGAGTATCCAAGATGGCTCACACACATTTGAAACCTTAGCACTGGGTTCACTGAGCAGAGCATCTGGCCTCTCCTTCTAGTCTGAGACTCTCCCTTCTCTGTGTAGTAGCTCAGAACTTCCAAAACATAGAAAAGAGTCAGCTATAAACTCTGTCACCATAGTAAAAACAGCATCATTTTGGCCACATCCTGTTGGTTCAAGGGAGAACTGAACAGGAGGAAGTTTTGCAAGTCTGTGAGCATCAGGAGGTGTGGTCCTCTGGGGCCATCCTTCAAGACTGCTTCCATGTAATCCATACAGTCTTGAGTAGCAAGTAGCCCCTGCCATCCATAGCCATCAATATTTACAAACTGTGGTATTCAGAGTCAGCCTGACAGAAGAAATGAGAGAGGAGAGAGAGAGAGAGTTTAAATCTCTGTTGAAAAGTAAAACATCACTTCCATTCACATTCCATTGGCCAAGACAAATCACATGACTATAGGAAGCCTTAAAAATGAGACTATGTTTACACCTGGGTTAGTCTAACTGTTCCTTGCCCACTTCCTATTTCCCATAGAGATGTATAATCAGTATTAATGAGCACAAGCAAGACCCCCACACTCCATGGGTGAGAGTGGGCACTGGGGCACCCTCTCCTGGAAGGCAGTGTGCTTGCTAGTCTTGTCAACCTGATAAAACCTATAATCACCTAGAAAGAGTCTTAATGAGAGATTATTTATCAGGTTGGCCTGTGGGAATATACTTGGAGGGGTTGTCTTGGTTGTTAAATGATATAGAAAGACCCAGTCCACTGTGGGTAACACCATTCCCTGGGCAGGTTATCCTGAACAATATAAGAGAGGAGAAAGCTAGCTGAAAATAGGCAAGCAGGCAAGCAAGAATGCATGCATTTTTTTCCAGCTCTTGGCCATGGATGTGATGTGACCTGCTTCAAGCTCCTGCCTCTGTAAATCCCCCACATTGACGATCTATAACTTGGAACTGTAGGCTTCTCCTAAGTTGCTTCTATCAGGATATTTCATCACAACAACAGAAATGAAGCTAGAACAGGCAGGATGGTCTCTCACCTTTGTGCTTGAAGGACTGAGCATGGGAACCACATAATGCCCAGGGACCTTATGATCCTAAGATTCAGTGAGTATTTCTCAGCCAGAGAAAAATAAAGACTTAGTAGCCTCAGAACACCAACTTCCCATCTGTCTTTCCCAAGTTCTGTGGTGTTGGCTGAAGGGGAAGGAATTCATTCCACTCAAGGGCGGAGGCTGCTTGTGTGAGGGTGACTTGTACAAGGGCGACAGTTCCCACCTAGTTAAGGAGAACACACAGCGTCATTGTGGGTGGCATATTTGGTTACTGTGGGCAGGTCGACTGGTGCACTCCTTACAACACTGGGCCCGATTCAGGGGCCCGTATTAGAGCAAAGGTGGAGAAAGCATGGGGAAATCCAAGAACAACAAGACACTTGACCTATAAGTTAAGATGGAAGGGAACAGGATTAACAGGCGAGAGGCACAGAGAGTGACTCAGAATCAGATGCCCAGGCCATCTGGGGCAAAGACCCAGGAGTCCTGGATTTGGGCACTGACTCCATTACTTCCCAGCCACAGGCGTTCATCATGCTTCTCTGAATGCTACTTTTCTCATCTATAAAATCATCAGTTGCATTAGCTTTCCACAGTGTTCTTATGACCGGTAAAGAGGGGGAGGTGTGTGCCAGGCTACCATTAGATGCTTAGTCACTATCTACACATAGCTGTTATGTGGGAAGCCAAGGAAGCCTTGAGTGAATGTGTAAAGAGCAGGTGAAGTCCTAAGTGAACCCGTGTTGCTGAAACGTGCACCGGCATAAGGACCCAATGCTTCAGACCCACAGGAAATTAGCAAAGCCATGTGGGTTGGATTTCCTCTGCAACGAGTATGAGTGTTTATAAATGATTGACTGGTATGAGCAAAAACTAGCAACTGCAGCTTCCTCCTCCCAGGTGTACCTACAGACACCTTCTACTGAGAACAGCTGACTCCTTTCCTGTGTGTTGTACGTAATAAACATGATGAAGTTCTAGGTTGTTCTGCAATGTTGCTGTTGCTCCATCAGAGTTTGCACAGCCCACCTAAGCCCAGATTTCTCAAATGTGTCTGTCCTTTCTCCATTCCATCCCCAGTCAGGTTTCTAGACCCAAGCAAGGAAGAACACAGTAAGTCCTGTGTTATCCTGAAGTCCATCTCTGTTGGAATAGCATGATTTCTATACCTCATTGGGTTAACTGAGAAGAGAAATCATTAATAGTTAATGGCACAAAAGCCCGATCCTAGTGTGTCACAGAAGAGCCTCTTAGCTTCAGCCACACCTCTGTCGTCCGTCACGTACCTGCCTCAAGTACCCCATCGAGGTATATGCCTTTGAGTTTGGCTAATTACGGAATGTTTGTACAATCAATGAGAAACTGAGTCCAAGGAGGTGCTGAAGAGCTGAGACAGGAAAGGCAGGAGTCAGAAAGTTCCTGGAGAGGTAGGCACAGTGAAGGTCATGCTTCATGCTCTGAGTGTCCCCGAGTCACTTAGAAGACAGCGGCTCAGCAGAACACGTGGCTGGGACTATTGGAAGGCAGGCAGGGTGTTTTGAGAGAGAGACCAAAGGCAATGAGACAGGAATCAACCTAAGCACCATTGAGTCAATGCTTCTCAGAAGGGGGTACATTCACTCTTTGAGGCTGTAGGCACAGCCGATTTGATTCTGTGTCATGGGAAGCTTTGCTGAGCACTCCGAAATGCTTTGCTTTGCAGCTGCTAGTTAGGAAACACACAAAACAGGACCTTGCTCCCAAAGGATCCATATTACAGTTTTAAGCAAATAGTCCCTTGGATAAGGCAAACTGCAAAACGGGTCATGAGTTAGCCCATCCCGAGGAGCACAGCTGAGAGATAACCAGAGCTCTTAAGGTAAGTGGATGAGTTCAGCATTCCAAGTCCAGATGTTTCCAGGAACCATGCAGGACAGTGTGGAGGGCACAGTGAGCTAGGTCATGGTCACCCAGCCACAGCAAGGAAGTCACAATGGCCCAAGCTTGTCATGCTAAATAATAAATAAAATAGTAAGTAAATAAGTATCTAAATGGGTGAAAGCTGGACATTCGTATTTTGTGAAGTGTTTCTTCCCTTCCTCCTCCCCCTTTCCCTCTGCATCTCTTTCTCTCTCCCTCCCTCCCTCCCTCCACCTCTCTCCAAGGTCTCACTATGTTCCCAGATTGTCCTTAAGTTTTTTGGGTTCAAGCAATCCTCCTATATCAGCCAATCAAGTAGCTGGATCGCCACCCACATGCCACTGTACCCAGGGGCAGACATTTAAACCTGAGTGGCTCAGTCGGGAGTTGTAAGACAATGGCTGAGCAGATCATGAGTGGAAGACTGTCATGGACATGAACCTCCAGTCCCACCAAGATGGCAGGGGTGCTGTAGATGGGGGTTCCACCACCCTTGCTGCTGTCTCCCCAAGGATAATGAGGAGGCTGTGTTCCAGGGAGAAGCGAGGCAGGCAAAATCTTGCCTGCGTCTTCCACTAAAGAGGGACATTCTACTTAATGGTTTGGGGACTTCCCTTCTGTTTTGAAATATTAATCATGAAAATGTTCACACATATAGGAAAGTGAAAAGAGCCTTCGAGGAACACCTGTTTCTCCTCCACTGGGTTCAGCAGACACAGCACTTTATCCCATGACCCCTCTCTGGCCTACGTGCCACTAACCTACGCAGAATCCTGGAAGGTTCTAGTACATTAGCAGGATGAGAAACTGGGTAGTGTCCTGGTCATTGGGAGGCACTCAGATTCACATCTGAGCTTCCTTTCCCATGTTTGGCAGTGAAGGGAGACAAACCATTGTCTTCCAGCTTCTGGGTGGGCTCAGACCCACAGGCACTGGGGGAGGTCTGGGGAACACTGATGAATAAGACACTCTCTCTCTCCCTCTCCCCGCCTCCTTGCCCTCCACCCCCCGTGTGTCTGTGTATGTGTGTCTGTCTGTCTCTCCCTCTCCCCCATTCTCCTCTCTCCACCACCCACCCCCTGTGTGTCTTATATGTGTGTGTGTGTGTGTGTATCTGTCTGTCTGTCTCTCCCTCTCCCCCACTCTCCTCTCCCCTCTCACATCTTAGACAGCACCTTCTTTCACACCCTGTGGAAACACCTCAGCATCTTGGGCCTCCAGACGACTCTCTGGGTCCTGTTCTACTGTTCTGTTTGGACCTTGGCTGCAATGAACATTTAACAGGCAGATGGTTTGGGTCTTTGGGGAAGCATGGCAGAGGCAGATAACCTTGGCAGAGATGTGTAGTGGGCAGAGCACACAAGAGGAGAAAAGGGAGCTGGTGTAGGAAGAGAAGGCTTTTGATGGCATGGAGTCGGCCCCTGGAGATGGAGCATCAGCCACGCATGATGCTCTGGGAGACATGCAAGCAGCCTGAGGGGGAGCTGCACTGGGCAGAAGCCACTAGGCTCTGTTTGGTCCCAGTATTTCCAGAGAAGCCCTATTATGGAACTGCCTGCCGAGAGGGCTGAGGCTCATACACTGCACAGATGCTGAAGGCACTGAAGCAGAGGCTGCCCGCCAACTCCCGCCTCCAGCTTTCCAGCATGTTCTTTTGAAATAAAGATCTAAGTGGTGTTCCACCATATCCGCCTCAGCAGACTCATCCTCGGGGGGGGGGGGGGGGGGGGGGGGGGGGGGGGGGGGGAGGGGAGAAAAGGCTTAAGTCACACATCTTGATTCCATCCTGAAGGAACTCTGTGTGAGTGAGAAGTGAACCAGAGGGGGGTGAGGGGCTCGCCTTGGGATACTGATGTATATAATTCCAGTGCCAAAAGTCTCTTCGCCGTGGAAGTTTTTAAATAGCTGATGAGCCACACAAGACCACAGCGGATGGGATTGTTAGGATCCAGCTGGGATGAGTTAAATTATCTACACAGGACAGAGAAATACTTGAAGCAATAAATCTCCAGCAGTCGTCAATGGAACGTGGGAAAGTTCCCTATAAAATTGCCATCAGTTACCTGCTCCAGTATTGGGTCCCACTTGGATTTTGGATAAACTATTCTTCTCAAGTGGATACGATTCACATACAGCAAAATGGACTTGTTCAAAATGCCTAGCTCGGTGAATCCTGACACCCTTGCATATCTGAGTCTAGCAAAGGCATTAAAACACACAGCCGCCACCTCAGCAAGATGCAAGACACTTCCTCCGGCCTAAGAGATGCTTGTGATTCTGTGGCAGCCATTCATGACCCTGACCCCAGGCAGCCATGTATCTAAACTATAAATCAGACTGGCCCCTCTTGAGATTCATATACACAGAACCATACCCCGTGATGCTTTGTGTCTCCTTCACATGGGGTGATCTCTATGGGGCTCACTCATCTGCCCTGTGAGTCCCCAGTCCTCAGTTTGATTTTCCTATTGAAACATAGGCTCCGTGATCAACACACACGGCACTGTGTTTACCCACTCACTTGTTGATAGGCACTTGCTGGATTTACACAAGCACTTGTGGACTCGTTTCCTTTCTCTCAGAACCCTACAGCTTAACTTTGTTTTTTTACGTTTAGGTAATTGTAAACTCCTGTGTAGTAAATAACAGAGAAATCCACATGCCTTTGACCTTCTTTCTCTCAATGAAAACGTCTTACATAATGCATACCTTGGAGGCAGGTGTCTATGTCTGTGCCTGGGTGTGTGTGTGTCTGTGTGTCTATGTGTGTGCGTGCGTGTGTGTGCATGTGTGTGTGTGTGCCCACGTCTGTGTGTGTAGCTCTTGGCAGTTTTATTGAAAGTGTAATTCACATGAACACCACCTGAGTCAAGATACAGATCAGTCATAAAGATCCTTCAAGGAATTTTATACATCCATCCTTTCCCATTAGCAGCCCAGGCAGTTCTATAAACCTCTGTGTTAGGGTTATTTAGTGCTGTGATGAAACACCATGACCAACCGCAACTTGGAGAGGAAAGGGTTTATTTCACTCACATATAACAGTTCATCATCAAAAGCAGGAATTCACACAGGGCAGGAACCTGAAGGCAGGAGCTGATGCAGACACCATAAAGGAGTGTTGCTTGCTTAGCCTGATTTTTTATAGAGCCCAGGACCACCGGCTCAGTGAAGACACCACCCACAAGGGGCTCAGCCCTCCCCCATCAACTACTAATTAAGAAAATGCCCTACAGGCTTGAGTACAGCCTTATCTTATGAAGGCATTTCCTTAATTGAGATTCCCTCCCCTCGGATGACTTCAGCTTGTGTCAAGTTGACATAAAACTAGCCAGCACACTCTGTGAACTTTGCACTCCCCAAATGGACTCATGACCCACGTGTCTATCTTGCCACGAAGCCCATCCTTTTGATTCCTGTGGCCAGCCCTAGAATAATCCATAACATTTTAACCTGCTCATTTATTTTATTTCACTTCCCCCACACTTTTGAAGATCCTGTGACAGATGAACACAAGTTAGAATCCAGCACAAGTTATAATCAAGCAACAGCTGATCCAGAACCTAGCCATGTTGGAAGACAAGAAAGAGAAGGTGTCCAATCTTTGAGAGAAACAGAAATCAGTGGGCTTCCCACCTGCCACAGAAGTCTAAGAAGGGATCTCATCACAGGGGCTGGACACCTGGCACCATGGCAGGAAGTTTTACTTGCAGACATGGTCAGCTGGCTGGTCCAGCTCTAGGGACCAAAGGATGATGATATCAGTTTTGTGTTGATTGCTAGGAGTTGCACGTTGCCCTGGGTCACCTGGTCCCTTAGAGCCCATGCAGTAACCTGAATCAGCCAGAAGAGGGCACCAGGTGCCTGGAGAAATCACCCATCCAGCTTGAGACCTGTCAGTTAAGGCCTGCACCAGGGCTAGGTGGAAACTGGGATGGGCAGGGGCCAGTAGGGTTGTCCACCCTAAAGCATTGGCTCTTCTGGCCTACTTAGTGCTGAGCACGTATCTGGTGAGGGTGAAGGGGATGTTTAGTTGCAGGGAAGAAAACAGAAATGAAGGATGGTTGAGGTACATGTCCCTGAGGAGGATGCTTGGGCCTGGACCAGGAGTGGAAAGGGCATCTCAAAAGGCAGACTATCAGAGGTCCAAGGGACATATCCTGGTGCCACAAGGAGCTCGGTGACTCCACCTGAGAGCCTGGCTCAGCATCACTGAATCAATGGTCTCCAGCCACTGGGGGACCTCAGTAGCCAGGTAGTCTTTAAGACAAATCTGTGAAGCAAAGAGGCATAAAACCATATCCACCTCAAACCGGCTTGGGTGGGACCCTGCTCCACTGTGCACTGTTCATAGGCAAAGACTTTGGAAAGTCACAGCCTCTCTGAGCCTCGGGACCTCCTCCATCAGTAAAGTTAGAACATCAGAAACACTGCCTGCCTGCAGGCCTGCGTAGAGACTGACTTGAATCACAGAAGGGATGCCTGGTGCAGGGCCTCAAATGGTATAGGGTTTATAGCATCTCTGTATCATCAGAAGTCACTGTAAGCACCACAAGTGGGCGAGCAACTCTCAGCTGGGGCTACAATACAGAGGATGGACTTCTCCTGAAGCCAGGGTGGTACTGTCCTTTTGACACTCACCATGGCCTAGGGTTAAAATAGTTCTCCTATTCCTTGAGGGTTTGCCTTAATAGTCTGATACCCAAAGGGAGGGGCACAAGTGACTCTAGAATAGCAGTTCTCAACCTATGGATCGTGACTCCTTTGGGAGTCAAACAATCCTTCCAGAGGGGTCACCTAAGATCATCTGCATATCGGATACTTATATTATGGTTCATAACAGTAGCAAAATTTCAGTTACAAAGTAGCAACAAAAATAATTTTATGGTTGAGGGTCATCACAACATAAGGAACTGTATTAAAGGGTGTGTGATGTCATTCCTGCAGGACAGTTAACACGGCCAGTTGCTGCCTAATTGGGAGCACATACAAAGCCCCAAAGGCCCAAGAAATCCAAGGTCAGAAGGATTCCTGGAGTCAAAACATCCATTTACCTTTCTCTACTCTCTTCCGCCTTCCAGAGACCAGCTGCTGTGGGCAATATGGGCACCACTACCCTAGGCCTCTGTCTTCTCTCTGGGCTCTCAGCCAATGAAGGGCCAGAAGGGCTTTGTGGGCAAAAGAAAGCCATGATAGGAACTAGGGGTATATTGCTGTGCTTCACAGCTCTGGGGCAGCAGCCTGGGAGCTACACTGTCTCCTGCCTGAGAAACTCCACCCTCCTCTGTTTTTCTGGTCCTAAGGCAAATGACCTTTGCTGTGGCCAGATTAAAGGAGGGGTCATCTCCCTTGCTTGGCTTAACTACGCCACACCTTTGTCTTGTCAGGAGGCCCTAGACAACGCTTCTGCCCTGTCTCCATCTCAGAGTGTAGCTGGGATGCACAGACCAAGGCCCCCAGAAAACAAGCATTGAATGGTCTTGGGTTCTGCCCCCAGTGCACTCACTTCCGTGAGGGCCTGATTCCACCCTGCTCCAGCAAGCTGGATACCAGAAAAGGAGACAATCCCAGGGCATGCAGCAGGCTGAGTCTTCCAGACCTCAGACCCAGACCTAAGCGGCCCCACTAGAAAGCCCCTCTGGGTGGCAGGTGCTAGGTGTGATCAGACCAGAGGAGTGTTGCCACTGTACATTCTTCACCATATGGTACTCAGGCCGAACACCCCCAAAGTCACAGTGGTTCCCTGGCTGCTCCAAAGTCACATAATCCATGACAGAATGCAGGCTGGGTCCCACACCACACTCTGCCCCTCCTCCCAGTAGAAGACAACTTGCCTTCCACCACGGCACCTAGCTCCAACCATCACCCTACATTCGGCGATGCCCTGCCCCCCACAGTGTTGCCAGAAGTGATGTCCCTAGAGGCTGTCTTGTAGGGGGCAAAACTTTCCCAGGGTCCAGGGCCCAGCTGGGGCCCCAGCCTTCCCAGCAGTTGTAGCGTGATGGAGCTATAGGGGCATTCCTGGTCTTAGGTTCCCAGGAGGCTACATGTGGGTGAGTCCTTGAAGGGCTAGAGATCCTGAGTTCTAGATAAGAAATGGGCTAGAGATCCTGATGATGGGAAATGCCAGCATTCCACCCCCACCGAGGGACTCCCCAAGCAGGACTGGAGTAGAGCCAAATGATTCAACAGTTCTTAGGCTCTGTAAAGCAGTCCCCTGGGCTGTCCAACAATCAAGGCCAGAGCATCAGGAACAGAGTTAGTTTATCTGTTTAATTTAGTATTGGGAGGAGGAAGCGAAGGAGGGGGAAAAGAGAAGAAGGGGGAGGGAACGAGATGGGAGAGGAGAAGGGAGGGGGAGGGGGAAAGGGGAGGAGCACAAAAATGAGCATTAAGAAGTTAGTGGATGAGAACTCTTGGACGGGGGTCTGGAGCTGGCAACCTAGTTGCGGCTTTGTATGGTTTCATTTTGAAGCATGGTGCAGTGACAAGCACAGACTACCAAAATAGTCAGGGTGGCAGAACCGGGTTTCCCGATGAAAGTTTCCCGACAAAAGACAACAGTGTCCCAGGAGTGGGTGGCCTGAACCCCAGTGTCTTCCCATGCCCTCCTGGGTGGGCTCCAGGCTGCCGCCGTGGGGTGGGGACAGACGGGGCGGGCACCCTGCACAGAAGCCTCAGCCCTGCCCTTCGGGCTGCATGAGTCACGATGGCTGGCTGCACACCAAGAGGCTTCTAGGGAAACCAGGCTGGGAAGGAGAGGGACACGGATAGGAGGATCCTGGGTGGCAAGGGAGACAGGGTGAGAGGCTTAAACACGCCTTCACCCTTAATGAGAAAAAGTGTCTGGCCCAGAAAGGTGTCCCTGAGTTAGGCAGGGAGACTGGACTGGGGTTGACTGGGTCAGATGACTGCAACAGGCGACCGCCCTGGCTCCTGTGGGTGAGCTTTGGCACCAGGCCCCAAGTCCACGCCAGCTGTGGTTCTATCGCCCCCTCTCGGTATGGAGGAGTCACAGCAGGTCATTGTTTTCATCCTGCACAGGACCGGGGTCCCTGAGGCCAGCAGAGGAGAATCCCTTCCCTATGAACCCAGAAGGAAGGGCCCTGCTAGGAAAGGATGTCAACAGAGCCTGGCACTGGCAGACCTGCTCTGTAGCAACCTGGGAATGGTGGAGACCGATCCTGCAGGGTGTCTCATACCCTCATCTCCTGGTGCACAGCAAATGGAAGGACCCAGTGAGGGAGAGAAGAAAGCGAGCGAAGGGGAAAGGAATGGCTGCAATCCCAGCTGAGACAGGAGGATCACAAAAAATACCTACAACAAGAGAAAATATTAACCCCTTGTGCATTAATCCAGGCAGCAGGAAGTTCTGTCTTTAACCCCTCTGCTTCCTGGGGACTGCTTTGGGACCTGCTTTGCTTTGTAGTTGATGATCCTACTCATCTCCGTGGAGTCACCTACATTCACCTTCATAATGGGAAACCCATCCGATGGCAGCTTTCCCATAACAAGTGGTTTAGAGCTTGACTGTCTACTGAGTAGTGTCTACTGAGCTCAGTGATGTCATAGGACTTCTGACTTGACTGTCCACCCAGAATCCTTACCTCTTTCTCCTAGAGCAGCCTCTCATTTGTCTTCTCCTGGTTGACAGGCACTCTCTGCAGCCCAACCCTCCCATCTGAGTCCCAGGCAGAAAAAGGGGATAAGAACAGGATGGCAACAAATTTCCCTCTTCATGAAGTGACACTGTCCCAGGGGCCGCTCCCCCACCTTCAGTGTGCAGAAATGCATTCTGTGGGCCTGCTGCTACAAGGGAGATGGGAACCCACAGATTCCCATCGAGCTGTGTCTCTCACCTTCATGAGATGCCACACTTGCAACTTTCTATAATTTGTAATGTTGCTTTAACAATTGAAGTCTTTGACTCTTGCTCTAGAGATGCTGTTCTAAGTGTGTAAGTACAGTCATAATCATGTCTGGACCATATAAATCACCATAAATAGGCAATATTGGTATTAGCATCTACAGTGATTTGTGGAAAAATTGTCTTTAAAGGATTACCTGCCCATCAGTTAACAGCTGGTGGCCATACAGCGCATACCCTGCATCACCAGACAGGATGAAACAGATTTCTACTGAGCAGGAACTCGCCACACCCAGGCTCCACTGTGTACTATGTGTACTGAGTCCAAAACAAGTTACTGCATCCATGTTGTTACGACCACCATGTGTGGGGGAGCACGGTGCCTGAGGGCAGGAACCTGCCCACGGCGAGGCAACCAGGAGGCCATGCTTCTCCCAGGAACCCAAGTCACACTGCTGCTTAAGCAGACATAGGGGGAGGGAGTAACAGAGAGAGACAGAGAGATAGTGAGTGTGTCACACCCTCAGTCATATGCACACACACACACAGTCACACACTCAGTCATATGCACAGATGCACACACACACAGTCACACACTCAGTCATATGCACACACACACACACACAGTCACACACTCAGTCATATGCATACACACACACAGTCACACACTCAGTCATATGCACACACACAGTCACACACTCAGTCATATGCACACACACACAGTCACACACTCAGTCATATGCACACACACAGTCACACACTCAGTCATATGCACACACACACAGTCACACACTCAGTCATATGCACACACACAGTCACACACTCAGTCATATGCACAGATGCATGCACACACATAGTCACACACTCAGTCATATGCACACACACACAGTCACACCCTCAGTCATATGCACAGATGCACACACACAGTCACACACTCAGTCATATGCACAGATGCACACACACACACAGTCACACACTCAGTCATATGCACAGATGCATGCACACACACAGTCACACCCTCAGTCATATGCACAGATGCACACACACACACAGTCACACACTCAGTCATATGCACAGATGCATGCACACACACAGTCACACCCTCAGTCATATGCACACACACACACATACACACATAAAAAAGTCAGAAACAACACATAAATCGTTAGTGATGATTACTTGTACAGGCTGGCTTCAAGAGTAGAAATAAGAAAGAATTTGACCTTTTATTTAATATTCTGTGCCATAAATTGACACTTTAATGTATACCATCTTGAATATGCTTAAAACTTTGTAAAGATCTTTATTTTTTTAAAGTGTTTGTTTTTATTGTATGTGTATGGTGTTTTGTCTGCATGCGTGTATCTGCATTCCTGTGTGCCCAATGTCTACAGAGCCAGGAGAGGGTGCCAGATCCCGGGTGATTGTGCGTTGCCATCTGAGTGCTGGGAATGGAGGCTGTGTCCTCTGTAATGACAGCAAGAGCTCTCAAACACTGAGCTATCTCTCCAGCCCAGTTAAAAACTTTTTCAAGCCACTAGTTCAAAGAAGTAAGCACTAAAGTAAAAAAAGATACTTAAGTCTTTCACAAGCCCAATACTAACTTGAAAGTATTAAGTTTTCACACAACGCTTTGCGGCTTTCAAAGTTCTCTGCAGATGACCTAATGCGTGACCTCTAAGGTCCCCCTTCCTCTTCTGCGGGTGGAACAGATGCTCCCGTCACATCTGTCCACCCAGTCGCTGTCTACTGTTTATGTGGCTGTCTCTATTTTGTGGACATTGGAACTGAGTTGTGCAAGTTGTCCCTAAAGAATAAGGGGCTCTGTTTGTTTTAGACAGGCTAGCGCAGGCTAGCCGGCTGGAACTCAATACTAGCACAGTTTGGTCCGAAACTCGAAGCAATCCTCCTGCCTCGACCTCCCAAGTGTTGGGATTTTGTTTATGAGCCACCACACAACTGGCTAACCATACTATTTGTTTGCTCATTTTGAAATAGAGCAGTGGGGATCTGGGTTGGGGTGCTCTGATGCTTGGCAGGGGTTGTGATTCTCTGAACATCCGTGGCAGTTCAGAAGGACTAGCAGGCCCTAAGGGCTGGGCAGAGCTGCAGAGCTTGGAAAGCGGGGTGGGGGGCGGGGGGCGGGGGTCGTTGAAGCTCCTTGAAGCATACAAAGTACATTGGCGTTCATCCTGGAGGCCTTTCTTTATTACCGCGTCTTCCGACTGCTACTCTGTTCACAATGTTTGAGTGGAGAGTAGCAAACCAGAGACCTACTGGACTTTTTTTGGTAGTCAAAGCCCGAGTCTCCTCCGGGTGGCCAGACTGCATGTGTGGGGGTCTTCTGGATCCAGCTGCCTCCTGCAACCTGAGGCTCAGTGGGATGCAGGACTCTGGCTGGTAATCCTGGGCTCACAGTCTCAATGACTAGTCGGTGAGTTGGGGAAGGGCGCTTTTTTGGGGTAGTTAGCCTCAATTTCCCTATCTGTGAAGCCAGCTCCTTAAAGAGTTAGAATGGGGATTGGATGAGGCACTGCGCTCCCGAGGACAAGCTCTGCCGGCAGGGAGAGGAGGAGCGTGCCGGCTCTTCCTGCCCAGCCCGGTCTCCCCCAGCTGTCTTGGGGACGAGGAGGTTCTGTCCTGGGCACCTACATCGGAGCCTCTCAGGAGGGCCCTGGTGTCCGCTCTGCTCTGCTGGGGCACCCTGGCGGGCACTGTGATCCCGGAGATGGGCGGGACGGGAGTAGCCCACGTGATCTGAGCGGGCGGCCAGCTGGGCAGGTCCGGTGTCACAGCTGCCTGGCTCCCTGAGCCCCTGCTCTGTTTAGCTCAGTGCTCTCCTCCCCACCAAGGGCCTCAGTACTTGGGGGTTTCTCTCTCAGGACCTAAGAGCGAAAAGCAGAGCCAGGACCCAAGGAACCAGAGCCAGGGACTGAACGACCCCAGAAGAGAGGCTGGTGAGTGCACCTAGAACTGCGGACTAGCATGACCCCAAGAAGAGGGAGCCTAGAGGGAGGGTGGGTGCCCTATGCAACCCCACATCACCTGCCTCTGGTTTTGGTCTATGCTGGTGAGGCGAGAGCTCACTCTGCAAACCCCAAACTCCAGGCTTCTTCTGAATGCCTTGATCACAGTGGGCTAAATCCTTGGGGAGTCCATTTGGGGAGGAAACCATTGGTTTTAATCAAAACCCTCCTTTGAGGTAAAAGCTGGCAACCCCCCTCAGCCACTCCCCTCCACGGAGTCTTGGGCTGGAGCCCAGGGTCAGAGGCAATTTGGAGAGAGACTTCCTCCTAGCTGCCCAGCTAGACTTGGGGGAGGATCCTTGCATGAAGGTGACACCTGCCCTCCTCCAGACCTCTGAAAGCACCAGATTGAGTGTCTCCACCATTGTTGCCAAGCCTTGAGGGAGCTGAGTCTAGCAAACCCAGAAAGATTTCACAGAACACACACCTATATCCTCCTGACCTGAGCTAAAAATCACAACTCTGCTTTCACCTGAAATGGTTGGCAGGGTTACCTGCTCCGTCTCCATGCAGGGCAATTTCCTTCTGACAATTTTGAGTGGTAGTGAGGATTCAAGACTTAACTAGATGCCCCGGTCATAAACTTTCCAAAGAAGAGCTGGGCTGAAGAGCAGGGGTTGCTGGGCCGTGATGTTGGTACACTCCCGGGCATGATGGCTCCCTACCAGGATATGTGTCTTTAGACACCCATACCCTAGCTGACTACTGGGCCTTAGCAAGACACAGTTTCCAGGACATGAGCGCCACCCCAAGGTGTCACTTCTTAGAATGCAAATGGCACTAGGCATGGAAGGGAGGTATGCTCCTCCGTCTCTCCCAGCATCGGTGTCCCATGCAAACTGGGACCACAGCTGGTGCCTCTCAGAGCTGAGAACCTGGTCCAGGCACAGGAGTCAGTGGTTCTTGCTGATTGAAGCATTGGTGGCTCTGAAAAGCTGCTCAGCCCTGGGAGGAGTAGGAAAGGTGAGGGAGGGGCAAGGAGTCCCAGAGCCCACTGGCTAATGATGCCTTTCGCCTCCCATAGTGTTGATACAGGATGGCCATGTGCCCTGGCCAAGTGGTCAAAGGACCTTTTGGGGTTCACTATCTTATTCTTTTCAACTTCTGAATGAAGACACCCCTAATATGTGTGTACACTGTACCCCACTACCATGGTGCTTAATTCTAACATAGCCAGCATCACACTGGGTTGGAGACAACCAGAGAAGCCACGGAGCCCAGCCTGCCACAGTAGAGACAGGGAAGCTGAGATCTTAAGAGGAGGAGGGAGTTGTCTGCAGCAGCAAAGCTGACTAGACTGGGTTGGAGGCCGGGCTGTGACTCTTAGCTGCACCTGGGTCAGCTCTTGCCACAACCTAGAGTGAAGCCATTGCATGTAGGCAGGACCGACGGCCATGGATAAATAAGTGAGTTCCCAAGATACTACTTAGAGTCAGGAGAACAGTGAGGACAAGCTAGATGTGATGGCAGCAGCCTGGCTTGGAGGAGCCTTTCCAGAGCTTCACAGTGGCGCCTGGCGCTTGTGTGGGGAAGGCAGTTGGTTGCCGGAGGCTGGAGGCCCCAGTGCCCCTATGGTATGAGCCCTGTCCACGCACATAACCACGCACAGCAGCTCTGGGGAGAACCCCAGAGGGATCATAGCTGGCACCTCTGCCCACACCTTTATCAGCAGGACCTGCCTGGCCCAGACAGCAGTATCCCTGCCAGTGTCAGCTGGCATCGCCAAGTTGTTCCCCAGTTTGTTTGCTCACAGTCACTGGTGTGCCAGGTTCTGGGACAGGGGACCCTAGAAATGGATAAGCCAGGTCTCTGTCTACAAGTTTCCCTTCAATGTGGCTGAAGTGTTAATTCAAGTCTTCAATAGATAAAGGCGACACTCCCTTGAAACTCCGCGTTCGGGTCTGAGAGGGCTCTCTTAGCTTTTATGTCTCCTTCCTGCTGGCCTCTCTTCATGATGCCTCCCTGTTCCCCATGGTGATCATTAAGTAACTGGGGACAGCTGGCATCTGGGTGATGTGAGATAGGATTAAAGCCGAGCAGTGGAGCAGAGAGAACTTTGAGGCTTTGAAGCTCAGGAAGCTCGTGACTAGGAGTTATCAGTACAGACAGGAACAGTCAGAGCCCGAGGGCATCTCCCTGCCCTAACACACACCCATCCCCCAGCCTGGCCAGACACAGCGCAGCCCTGGCTCTTCCACAGGTCTGGTACAGTCCCTGACCCCCTATCCTCCACTGCTGCAAGTACAGATTTAAAAGAACGGACCCATTCGAGAGGATCAAGCGGGGCAGGGATAATAGCGGATCACTCTGTTGGAGGCTGTGGACCATGCCTGGCCGAGGGGGCTGCCCTTTCACCTACTTCAAGTGTCCTGTGCTGGCCTGGGCTGCGCAGTAAAGCTACCGGCACGTCTCCAAAATGCCACTGGTTTTTTTGTTTGTGTATTTTAAAAACTGGAGTCAAACATATTCTTCATTTGATTTTAGATTATTTTTCTAGAAGTAATTATTTTGATTAAAAGCCTTAAGCCTTGGCCTTGTATTGATTCACTAAATGGGAGGATTCTATTGTAGTAGGCAAGATGCATACCATGCCGAGGACTCTGGTCCTCAGCCTCTGATTGTCCAATGATACACTCAACAAGTGTCATCCTGTATCAGTACCAACCTCCAAAGTTTCCATCATAGCAACTCTGAAGATGCTCTCCCAGAGCCCTCTGCATTCAGGGACATGGGACCTGAGCCAAAAACAAGCATCAGAGGAAACTTTCATGGGACTTCCAACCCATAAGATGCCGATGCGTTGTTCTTAGCTTAACAACGTGTGTGTGTGTGTGTGTGTGTGTGTGTGTGTGTGTGTGTTTTCCAAATACTGAATTACTCCCTTCCTGGATCTCCTAATCAGAGCAAAGTGAACTTGGGGGGTCATTCATAGATCATAAATGTTGCATGAATGTTCCTGGAGCAAGCACTTTTGGCATTCATAGATCATCCAAGATGTGCTTTGTCAAGACAGATTTCCAGACCTATGTGGGGCAGGGACTTCCTGCCTTTCCAAACTGCTTCCCCTATACATCTCCACAAGAGTTTCCCCTCAGTCTCACCGCTGACTGCCAGCCACACTGTCCTAGCGCAGGTCTGGACCCTTCTCCTGCCACATCCTGGCAGCATCCTATCCAGGGTTCAGACTCCTCCCTGGCTCAGTGGGCTCCCAGACCCTTTTCCTCCTCCCTAGCTTCAGGCATTTGCCAATTGGCTACAAAACCAGGTAACTCTCACTATGAGAAACAAGCATCATGGGAGGAGAAACAGCTTCAACCTGGGCTGTAGGGTGGGGTCATCAGTGTGCAGTGGCCTCTGAACTTGGTACTGACATGTGTTGATATGGCTGTACATCACTTATTGACACTGAGCACCCTCTAAGGACGAATAATGACAAGTGTGAGGATTTCATGGTGAAACCTTAGGTACACCAACCTAAAAAATTAACAATCAAAAAGTAAGAATCAAACTATGAGGATGAGAGAGCGGTGGCTTCTCCTTTGCCCAAGGGCTTTGATTTCTGCTGCAGGAGGTGAAAGGGAGAGCCCTCAGCTGAGGGTCATGCTGCTCATCTGCTCCAAGAATAGATCTTGAGTCAACACTTGCCCCATAAGACACTTGCTTTAAAATGATGAGAATTCAGAATGAATGAACCCCAGTCATCCATCAAATAAGAACTTCTTGTTCTGTTCGTTAGAAGCCAGACACCACATGTTCTGGGGAGAGGGGAGCCTGAAGAATGCCTTGTGGCACTTTCTTGCCCACACCAAGGCACCCTCCAAATGCATTCTTTATAGTCACCACTGCGCTGGAGATTAGGAATATTGACTGGTGAGTGAGAAAAAATTAAGAAATTATCTTTCCTCAATTTGAAGACACAAAATGTTGGGGGTTATTCTGGTTGGCAGTGGTAGACCTCTGGAAATTTCACTGTAATAGCATCTACCTAGCCAGGGTCATTTCTCATTATTATCCTGTTATTCATCACTTTTCATCCCTATTCTTATTGAAAAAATATCCCTGACAAAAGTCACTCAAGGAAGGGTTTATTTTTGCTCATAGGTTGTGGATGCAGTCCATCGTGGTGGGGAAGGCATGGCAATGATAGTGACTCTTGCTGTGACAGCAGGAGTTTGAGGCTGCTGGTCACATTGCACCCACAGCCAGGAAGCTAGTAGCAAGCTCAACTTCTCCCTTTAATTCAGTCCATGACTCTAGCCCATGGGATGGTGACACCCATATTCAGGGTGGGTCTTCCTTCTTCCATTAAACAAACCTCTCTAAAATGCACTCACAGACACACCCAGAGGTGTGTCTCCTAGGTGATTCCAAATCCAGTCAGGTTGACAATGAAGATTAATTGTCACAGCCTTTTGGGTTGTTAGTTTTGATTTTTTTTTTTTTGAAACATGATCTCACTATGTAACCCAAGCTAGCCTCCAAACAGTGATCTTCCTGCCTTAGCCTACGAGTGCTGAGGCTATGGGCCACAGTTAACCTCTGTGTGGCCAAATTAAAGTACTTCTCTGGCACAGAGCCAGTTATTCTCAAATGTTCATACTGACTGCTTCTAACTGTTTGATGGCTCTGAAAGAGGGTGCATCTCAGAACTTAAAAGCAAGATGGAAACTTCCAGTGATTGTCAGGTTTCCTCATGAGAGCACCCGATTGGTTCTGTCCTTTATTCTTCCCAAGAAAACAGGTCAAATCTTCAAAGAAGATTTGTTGGGGTCTCTCAAAGCCGTTCAACTTTCAGCCACCCAAGATGGGTCTTTCTAGAATCTAAACACTGTCCTCCCTAGAGTTGTATGGTTTCTGGAGCCAGCTGGACTAGGGGTCACCCATAGGCTCCTCTGCATGGTCTTCTGCAAACAGTGGAGAGCATAGAAAGGACCCAGTATGAACCAGGGTCAAAGAGAGTTTCTGTCCCCATGAAGCTCAATGGTAACATAACCACATTGGCTACTAAGAAGTAAGAAGAAACTTCAGAAGAATTGAAGGTAGGGAGTGACCAACAAAGGTGTGGAGCCCACTGTGTGGTTGGAGAAGCCCTCTGTTGGGAGTGGGTCAAATTATGCCATGTTCAGTGGAGATGCATGAGAGAGGGTCCTCCACTGTCAGTGAGGCCCTCAGTTTTATACCCAGCTATAGCATCACATGGATATGCCCTGTGAGAACCATGCGACATTTCTGCATGAAAAGCCAGTAAGAGAGCCTTCTCTCCTCATCTACACCATCACCATTATTGGCCTGCCCGTATCAAAGAACATATAGACTGAAGCTGTGAGTGAATAAGTCTCCCCAGAAGTACTGCTACCCACAGGGAACTGTGGACTAGCTATACTAGTCCACTCTAACATGCACACAGACTACCTGAGAAGCTTGTTAAAATACAGCTTCAAAGTCTGCAGGCCTGGGAAGTGCTTGAGAATTTTCATCCTAACGGGCTTCTAAAGGATGCTGCCAGCGTGGACCACACGTAGAGTAATGATATCATCAGGTTTTACCATCTTTCTTTTTGATGTCTGAATTTTCTTTTCTGTGTCCATTGACATTGACTTTAACAAGGTTATCCAGTTTGTAAAACTTCAATATCTGAAGTCTAAGTCCATGTGAAGGTGCAAATATATGATCACAAAATTCAGGAGGCTGAGGAAGGAGGATTGAGAGTTTCATTCCAATCTGGGTTACACAGCAGGACTGTGTCTTAAGTGTAATTAATTAATTGGTTAATTAGCTAATTAACCAAAAACCTAAAGTTTGACTTCCTTGTCGTTGGATCATCTAGAAACACAGCACACCCAGCACACCAGTTGCAGTCAGGGTTTGCTGCTCTGACTGCAACTGAACCATCCAGAACCCCTGAGGGTCCTGGCTATTGGCATTGCCAGGTAACCCTAACATGCATGGGGCACAAAAGTTCCCACTATGCAGTCCCTCTGCTGACCTCTCCAGTGAGTGAAGTTTGCAGCCCTCACCATCTCGCCCGGGGAGAGGCCCTCACTGTCTCACTGTGGGCCATGCATGAATGTTCCTGGAGCAAGCACATTTGGCATCATACTAGTATGACACCCCCAAGGGGGTCTCTCTACCAAGTGACAACCCTAAGCAAGCAGGTCCCACCCCGGAAGACTGTAAATTTCTCAGATGATGATGAACCATCTCGCCTTTCCTACAGTGTTTGTTGCTTTCCTCATTGCTATGGCAGACTACCTGGCAAAGCAATTTAAGGAAGAAATGGTTGGTTTGGGGCACAATTTGAGGACACAGTCCACCATGTGACAAGTATGGTGGCAGGGGCATGAGGCAGGTGGTCACACTGAGACCACAGCCATGAAGCAGAGAGAGATAAATGCTGGTGCTCAGCTCTCTTTCTCATCTGTCCTTCTTCAGTGAGGGATCCTAGCCCATGGGATGGCACTGCCCACTATCACAGTGTGTCCTTCCACATTAGCTAAACATCTTGCGGATATGCCCAGAGGTGTGTCCTCTAGATAATTCTAAGTCCTGTCACATTGATTTTGGAAATTAGCCATCATGCCTACATAGAGAGCCAGTCTCCAAAGCACCCCTGCCTCTGAGGCCAGCATTGCCAGCTCTAAAGGTCGTAGCCAATGGCCCTAGGGACTCAGCGATGAACTGGACTTAGACACGGTTTTCTCTTTTCTACACAAATGTAATGAGGAACCATTGGCAATCATCTCACAGTAGGAAGAGTTAGGGCAGCTGTGTGTACTCTCCAGGGGCAAGAACTAATTCCCTTACACATCTACTTCCATTCATTTAACTGTGCAGATGTATTAAATGGCCCTCTTCCCCAGATAGGCATTCGTCGTTAAAAAACCTATTTGGCCCGGTGCACAGATATCCTGAGGGATCCGTGGGTGTTTTTCCAATCTGCCTTATACTCTTTGACTTCTCTGGTATCCCTGGGGATTCCTGGGGAGCTGATTGTTTGTGACCCTGTGTCTTTCCAGGGGTGGCCTGGATGAGGCGCAGAGATGGGGAAAAAATTGGACCTCTCCAAGCTCACAGATGAGGAGGCCGAGCACATATGGGCCGTGGTTCAGCGGGATTTTGACCTCAGGAAGAGAGAAGAAGAAAGACTCCAGTAAGTGTCTGGCTGAGCCATGGGGTTCCTGTCCCATGATGTCCCAAATGGCTGTCACCTGAGGTGCCCTGGGTGGGTACGTGGCCAGAGGTACAGGGTAAACATAGTGGATGGGAAGCCATGATCTGGGAACTGGCTCCCCTTTCAAGCTCTGAGCTCCTCATCATGAAGATGAGGCTTTCTGCTCTCTGAAGAGCTTCTTTGAACTTGATCCCACTTCTGGGTCCTGTCTCATGAGCCACATGGTCTTGAGGCTTCACCTTGAAAAGAGAAAAGGAACTAACAGTGCTATGCAGGGAACGTAGTATGCCTCTGGACCACCTGGACAGTGGGATTAGAGGGATCCAGGCAGAGGCTGGCTTCCATCCCATTCACGGATATGAGGGGCACACCTCTTCCTGAGTGATCCCAGTTTATTCACCACATTCTCCCCAACAACTGAGCCAAAATTTACCTCCCTCTGCCTCAGTTCTGCCTCTTCCCACAGGGCAGGGTAATTGGTCTGCCTGATGTCCTCTACCCTCTGTGTCTCTTGTGGGTTGGGTAAGCTTACTGAGGAGTAAGAAGAGCCTGAGCAAAGACAGAACAGAAGCAAAAGAAGGCAACTAAGGTCAAGCCTGAAAAATGCAAGGAGTAGGAGCAGACCACACAGGTTCCAGGGATTGACATGTAGGGGCCTTAGGGTTGGAGGCATGGCTCATCTGACTCCCGTTTTCAATGCTAGGAGGAAAAAATGTTAGAGGAGGTTCCCAGGGAGGGAAATCAGATAAAGCCTGGCCTTGACCTGAGCATGTGAAGGAGACAACACCAAGAAAAGAGGCAGAGGAGTTGCTGTCAGGCAAGAGCCTCTGGATCCCAAATCAGAGCAGAGTCCAGGACAAATCACCAAAAGGCTGTAGCCGATAGCTACTGTGTCAGCCCTCAAAGAAGACAAGGAGACACTTTCATAGATGCAAACCCTGCCAGACCTTCCTCAGCAGAGGGAACCACCTGTCATGGTGAGCACCATCCTGGACAGCAGAATCCCATCATCTGATCTCAGGTGTTTTTATTGATGCAGATCCTCCTCAGGTGTTACAAAAACTCTGCCCTCTCATCCAACAGCCTATTTGCATAATGAGGGAAACCTGCAGCTTAATCTCATCCCACAATCCTTTAGCAGATGAGCTATGTCACCTTTATGGTGGGGGAACTCAAGGCCCAAGGCCCAAGAATTCCTTCACAGCAACTTTGCTTTTCGCATGGAGATCTCAGTGAACCACAATGACTCTGCCAGAGAGCAGTGGGCAGATGCAGATCATGAGGAAGCAAACATCTTCATCACAGATTTACATAAACCAACACCTGCAGCTAATACTAACTGCTAAGGCTTAGGCAGCCCTTCCTCCAACAATGTACAAAACAATTATTTTAAAGTTACATTAACAACTAGAAATAAACTCCCCAACAAAAGGCAAGCCAGTTTAAGGCCAGTACACAGTAAGAGGTCCTAGTATGGGAAGGGGCCAGTCAGCACCTTCTCTCGAGTCACCCCCACTCCCTTTCCTGCCTTGCTTTGCTTGTCACCCTTGGGTCTTCATCATGAATCAGCCTTATCTTGAACCAGTTCCTTCACCACCACCCTTGCTTGGCTTGGGACAAAGCACTCTTCTAGTACAGGTCTGGTGCCCACAGCAGCCTGGATCCACTTTCCAAGCAACTGACATCCAAAGTTGTCAGCTAGCTAGCTCGCTTTCTGCCCAAGGACAGAACTAGTAAAGTACTTCGCCCCTGTCTCCAGAACAGACCTGGCTTGGCCAGCCTTTATTTTAAATAAGTGGCATTTTATACCTTCATCTGCATTGACATACAAGGGAGCAAAGTCAGGGGTTCCAGGCAGACACCACATTCCTAGGAACTTGGGAGAGGTCAGGCCCCACCACCATCCCAGGTTTGGTGAAAATGCAGGTGTTTTTGCATGCCTCTGGATCACTCCCTTCTGACATCTGGCTTTCCTTCTTCCAAGTTCATTTGGAAGAAGGAACACCCCCCCACCCCTGGGTTACTTCTAAGTACACTTTGGATAGGACGTGTCTTATGAGGGCTCCCCAACAGCTAGTGAGCTTGCCACAGTCAGGCTCTGCCATTTGCACAAAATGAGCCAGCAGGAGTAGATGCTGTGTCTCACAGAAGCAAGGGCTCTAGGGAATTATTAAAAGTCCCAACTGTCTATCTGATGGAGGAGGTGTGCACGATGCTCATTTCATAAAGTACTGGGGTGACATCTGCAAAGGAGCAGGCGTGGTGGAATGAAGGTCAGCTGTGAGGCCACTGAGGCCTGAGCGACACACCAGGACTGGCTTGCACTGTGCAAATGGTTAACTGTAGCTGGCAACAGACCTGGGGGACAGTCATGTGACAGAGGGGTGACTGAAGGATTTCTTGTGGTTCTTCTTGAGTTTGTAGTTCGGTCCCTCCTTCACTGTCCTGGTAAATCTACCACTAAAGGTCGCCCTGCTTTTCCCTGTTACCAGTCTGTTTGCAACTCCAACCTGACTCTTGGAAGTAGCAGGGTACAGAGCATCGGTTCTGAGAGAGGTGGGGAGGAGCACAGTGTGGTCCCAGCACAAGGGTTAGGCTCTGCTCACACTGGACGGGGCTGACTCTTTGAAAGGGCAAGATTGAAACAGGCACAAACTAAAAACCAGGTTCTTGGTTGCGAAATCGGTTCAGCAAAGTGAGCTGACTAAAATAAAATAGACCGTCATGAAACTACAGTTAACTTTAAGGATGGCAAATCCATTTCTTTTGTCCCAATGCTCTCTCCAGTGGTGTTTGCCATGCAACAGCTGCAGCCTGGAATCCCTTCTTGCAATTCACAGATACAGCACACCTGTTGCCGTGGTGCCCCATGGCACTCACTACTGATTCGTGCTTGGGTGTAGCAGAGGCTTCCCTTCAGGGTAGAAGGACCCATGAGCAGAATTCTTCCCTGCTCATTTATAGGATAAAATGCCCAAGTCACATCTTCCCCACTGGCTGGTGGCAGGTGCTTTTGTGAGCAATCTGCTGGCCACTCAAAGAAGAAATTCATCCTGCACTATTTAAATTTCTTCATACGAGGACATGTTTGCAAACCTCACCCTGATGCCTCCCACTGATGAAGAAGAAAGGAAAGTACAGCCCAATGAAGTCACCATATTGACTTCCCAATGGCAGGTGACAGAAGCCACCACCCACCTGTGGCTATTTGAACTCCCTTAGATTAAATGAAAGTAAAAGTGTCCATCCTTAGTCTCTCTAGCCACGTTTCAAGTCTCCCCAAGCCATAAGTGTGTGCTGTGGCTGCCATCTTTCCAGTCCCTCAAATGCCAGTTTAACAATGAGCTTCATGATGGATCTCTTGGCACTAGAAACGACAGTGAAAAGAAACTGACACATGACATGGGCAGTTCACAGGGCACTGTTGAGCAGAAAATGCAAGTTATAGAAGTATAGCTTTATCTTAAAAAAAACAAAACAAACAGAAAACTATAATAATAGCAGACTCACAGAGCCCTCTCTCAGGAGATTGCATGTGTTGGTATCAGGCCTTTCCCTTCTCTAACTACTTTTCTGGCAATGCCAACACCTGTTAAATATTCATCTTTGGAGGGTCCAGGGGCCTGAGCTCAACCCCCATCTTTCCTCTGTGTGCCTCTACTCCCCCGTGACTTTGTCCAGCCCTAAGGGGTTTGGTTTATTGTTTTGTCTGGGGGAAGGATGATGGGGGGGGGTATTGTTTTGGGTTTTGTTTTGCAGTGCTGAGCACTGGACCCAGGACCTTACTCAGGCTACTCTAATACTGAAATGCCCGGGGTCAAAATGGCACTGCCCAACCTGCAGTAGAGGGAATGTTGTAGGGAGTATTTCTCAGTATGGCAGCTATTCATCCACTTCCATGGTTGTGAGTACTTCATGGGTGGCTAAAGCAACTGAGGAACTAGCTTTTTCGTTTGATTTTATTCTATATTTTTAAAATGTATATGTTTATGAGTGTTTTGTGCATGTGTGTGTATGTGTACCACCTGTGTGCAATACACACAAAGGCCAGAAGAGGGCACCAGATCCTCTGGGACTGGAGTTGGTAGTTGTGAGCTGCCATGTGGGTGCTGAAAACCAAACCTGGGTCCTCTGCTAGTGCCTTTAATCACTAAGCCATCTCTCCCAACCCCTATTTTATTTTATTTGGAACTTAAGTAGCATATGTGGCCAGTGGTCAGAGGCTGTCACAGTAGCCCTGGACAACAAGCCAAGACCTTTATTCTGAACTGCTGACTCAATGGACTCTTATTCAACCCTCAGATTGGGTATCTGGCCTACCTCCTGATTCCTCTCCCTCAAGACTTCATTCCTACCTCAGTTGCTGAAGTCACGCTCCCAGGAGTCTTGTTTGTTCCTCTCCTTTTCACCCATGCATCCACAAGTCCTTCGAATATGTCCCCCATGCAATATCAGTTTACCGCCTTCAATGCCAGCCGCAAGTCAGGCCACACCCATTCCTTTGTGGACACCGAGGAAGACCCCTGCCCACTCATTTCTTCTTCCACCATCACTGCCCTCTTGTCCATCCTCCCCACAGGCCCCAGAGTTGCGATTTAAAAACAGGATTCAAAACACATGTTATGCCTTTATTCCCTAAAGAGCATTCCAATGGGCTTAACAATGAAGTTGCCTTCTCGCTGTGGCTCATGGGCCTCACCCCTGCCCATTGTGAAGTCCCACAGCCTCATCGGACAGCAGCTGGGTGGCTTGCTTGTTAGCCTCTTGTGTCCTCACTGCACAAGCCTGTATGTCACCAGTGTCTGGCACAGTCACTAGCGGGCTCTGCAGCCAGCAGAGTCACACAACAACACTTGAGCTCCATCTGTCTTACCCCACTTCATCCCCAGGTGACCCTGTGACTTGGCTGCTGTCATTGTCCTGATTTACACAGGGGGGAAGGCTGAGAAGGAGGTGGGTTCTCCAGATGTGAAGAATGCCCATGAGTGCTAACTAGGAGTGCCAGGTGGGGACTACTAGCTGTGCTGTTTATACTATTATTCTCATCCTTTTGCCCACATAATCTTTACTACAGCTAGAGTAATTCACAGTAATGTCAACTAAAGTGGTTTACAGTACCAATGTCCAACCTGTTCAGACTCTCCACCTATCTTCAAATAAGGTCCAGACTTTGCTTTTGGTGACTGGTTTTCTCCTCCTCCTCCTCCTCCTCCTCCTCCTCCTCCTCCTCCTCCTCCTCCTCCTCCTCCTCCTCCTTCTCCTCCTTCTCCTCCTCCTCTTCCTTCTTTTTCCTTCTCCTTTCCTTCCTTCTCTTCCTCTCCTGATCCTCTTCCCCTATCTCTTCCTTCTGATAGGGGTCTCACTATGTAGCTCAGGCTAGCCTCAAACTCAGAATTGTTCTGCTTCAGCCTCCCTAGTGCTGGGATTATAGGAGAATTCCACCCACCCTTAGTTTTCTGTCCTTTCAGTCGTGTTTAGTCAATAAGCTACACGGGGGTCGGGGGAGAGCTGTTTTCTCTTTCCTTTGAAGCTTGTTGTAGGAGGATCTTGCTGCTTAATTCTGTGTTCTTCCACAATCTGAGGTTTTCTGGCTATGTCCCTCTGACCTTTACATCAAGTTTTCCTTTGTCCTGTTCTCGTAAGAGGAGAGAGAATTCCAGAGAACTGACTCTTATCTTCTGTGCGTTCCATATTCACATGTGCCATCTGGGTCTTTAAAAAACTTTAAGAGCAGAAAATACAATCACATGTAATTATTTTTATGCTATGCAAACACAGTATTGCCAAAGCAAACCTTGGAGGAAACACCCAGTTAAGTCCCCGCTTCTTAGCCCCTCCCTCCTGGGACACCCCCATCCTGGACCTGAGTGAACTGGCATTGTGTACAAAGAAGGACACCTCAGCAAGGATTGGGAGCCTACAGCCTAGTCTTGCTTCGTGCCCTGAGCATTTAAAGTCCTCTCTCATCTCTTCCTCCATGTATAGGGTCAATGCTCAGCTGAGGCTGTGGTGGGGATCGCTGCAGGGTCCAGTGCTCAGCTGAGGCTGTGGTGGGGATCGCTGTAGGGTCCAGTGCTCAGCTGAGGCTCTGGTGGGGATCGCTGCAGGGTCCAGTGCTCAGCTGAGGCTGTGGTGGGGATCACTGCAGGGTCCAGTGCCCAGGACAAGCAGCCAGCTGATGCACCAGCAGGCTCAGTGACTCATGTCTTTGGGAAGGGAGTAACAGAAGTATGCTTAAATGGCACATCCTGTCCAAAGGGCACAGCCCACTAATCAAATATTAGACCTGCTAACCTTCCCAGAAAGGCAAATAGGCGGTAGTGTGTGGAATTTTGATCTCTGCAAATACACAGGAACTCCTGAGATAATGTGTGAAAGACCTGTCCGTGAGAGACACAGGCTGGCAAACAGGCTCATTTAAAAATGAGCAGAAAGGCTGGAGAGGTGGCTAAGCAGTTAAGAATACTTGTTGCTCTTCCAAAGGAACTGGATTTGAATCCCAGCACCCATCTGGTGGCTCACAACCATTTGTAACTCCAGTTCCAGAGGACCCAGTGCCCTCTTCTGGCCTCTGTGGGCTACAGGCATGTACATGGTGCACAGAGACACAGAGGTAAAACATCCATGTAGTTGTACACCTACTGTGGCAATCAGCAAGGAAAACAAGGAGGCATTTTCATAGATGCAACTCTGCCAGACCTCAGCAGAGGGAACCACCATCGTGACAAGTGCCATCCTTGACAGTGGAACCAGAGCGTCTGAGCTCAGGTGTTTTTATTCATTCAGAACTCCTCAGGTGCAGATCATAAGCAATCAAACATCCCCCACAGAAATCCAACACCTGCAGGCAATACAAAACACCCAAGGCCTAGGCTGCCCTTTACCCAAAAGTGCAAAAACAATTATTTTAAACACAATTAAAAGTAAACTTCTACAACACATCCATACAGGTGAAATAAAATTAAACTTTAAAAATAAGGAGAAAAAATTAAGAAAACTGACATCACCCTAAGCTGGTCCGTCATCCCTGCAGACCAGCAAGTCCAGGGCTGCAAAAACAATGGCTGGAACAGGAAGTCAGCTGTCTGGAGGGGTGGGGCAGGGGGGCATTAGAAGGCTGGAGAGTTTCTCCACTGCTTTGCTCTGTCACTGCCCTCACACACCACCACCTAACCCTCCCCAGCGCTTTCCTAATCCACCTGGACCAGAGCCTTCAGGAAAGCTGCCACACACACACCCCTTCCCTCCATTCCTGATACTGGCCTCTACCTTCAAATCTCTGCAACCATTCCTTTTGCCTCACAACCATGTCTGTTCTTCTGCAGCAGTCACGGGTCACACTTCCTTTGGGTGACACATTATCATCATGGGGTCCTGCTTTAGATTCTCTCTTCAGCACAGAGGCTGGGGTGGGGGGAGCGTCTTCACCTCTGCCCTCAGGAGTGGTAAGGCATCTGTGTTTTGCTCTTGAGACTTGGTTCTACTTGTCTGGGAGTCACCTGAGACCCTTCTAAGTATGCAAACCCAGCTCTTTCTCTATTCTTTCTCTGGTTGGGAGCATTCTGTGTGTCCTTGTGAGTCTGCCTCTGTGATGTGGTCAGAGTCATCCTCACCTAGCTGTGCAGAGG
The DNA here is from genome assembly GCA_026225945.1 of Cricetomys ansorgei. Taxonomy (NCBI): domain Eukaryota; kingdom Metazoa; phylum Chordata; class Mammalia; order Rodentia; family Nesomyidae; genus Cricetomys; species Cricetomys ansorgei. The sequence continues at coordinate 2,483,037 of JAMJFZ010001791.1, forward strand.
ACAGGACAGGCTCATGTTTCTTGTCTAATCTTAGTCCCGAGTCCTCAACTCTGGAGCCAGAAAACTGAATTCTGGTAGCGTCTGGTCTCCCAGACTTCTGCATGTCTGACCTCCTCTCCTGGCACCTTCTTCTCCTCATGAGTCTCCTTCCCTAGTTTGGGCCAAACCAACAATGGGGCCTCAGAGGAGGTTTTGGTCATGTGGTCCTCACAGTAACACAGGCCACAAGACCTAGGCACCATAGACGTCCACTGGCTTCTGTGCAGATGTGCAGTGTGGGTAGTATCGATCATGAGGACCCCAGCCAGGTACCCATGTACTGCAGCTGTTCACACCAGCCCTACAGCTTTGCTAGTCAGTGCCTTGGTTGCTACGTACCTCACATCGCCTGATGGGTTTGGTCTAAGGACCAATAGGATATCAGAGCCCACCACCCTGACATCCCGACCCAAGCACTAGTGAGTGGAAGCCCTCCCTCCCCTTATACTCCTGTGCCTGCAGCTGTGGCCCCAGCAAGGCATGTTCCCAGGCCGTGGCTGCAGGGTAGACCTCACATCTCCTCCTTGGTTCTCCCTCTTACACCTCACATTGCTGCCCCTTCTTGCCTGGGTTCCTCCCAACACAACCCTCAGACCTGACTTTCCTCCTCACTCCCCCCTTGCTCCTGTCTGAGAAGGTGTTCCTCACCTCATTCGGGTCTTCTCCCCAGGGACACTGAGCCTCCTTGAGAGCAGGCTCTCCCACCTTCCCCGGGTTCCCCCTCCTCCCCTCCCCTCTGTCTCCACCAGCTCTGACTCTCAGTGTCCAGGCTGCAGAGACACACAGCACCCACACACCCACCTCTACTCCATCTGTCTCCACTCCCCAGCCTCTGTTCTACTGCTTCAGGATTGCCCTCTATGCTTTGTCTTCATTTTCTCTCTCCTCCTGTGCATCTCATCACTTCCCACAGCATTCTGGGAGAGAGCAAGGAACTTGAGAATCAGCAGTGACTCAAGCTCTCTGGCATGGGGATCCCTTTATAGTCTTACACATAGAGAGCTTCAAAGGGCTTGTTTACAAGCTTCATATCAACAACACTTAGCATGCTAGAACACAAAGCTGTTTTGTTTTGTTTTGTAAAATGTTTGTTAATTTAAAAATAATAGCTAGGCTGTGGCATACACCTTTGATCCCAGAGCCCCAGTGGCAGAGACAGGCAGGACCAGGCAGAACCAATTCTGGGGGTTGAAGGCCCATCTTGTCTACATAGTGATTTCCAGGGCTACATAATGAAACTTTGTCTCAAAACATAATAATGATTAATAGCAACAAACCATTTACATTTTAACACATTTATCAATTTTTTTTTAAATACCTAGTTTCCCAAAACAAAACTATGAGCAAGAATGGTGTTGGCCTATGTATTTGAAAATCAATTCAATGCCAGGTATAATAGAAGGTAAAGTCAGCCTTGTCTTGCTTCCCCACCCTGGGTGCCATAGTAGGGTGTCTAGGCAGACATACAGAAGAAAACCTAGCCTTGTGTATATCAGTAGCTACAAAACAGAAGAGTAGTGTTTTGTTTTTATTCTCTCTCTCTCTCTCTCTCTCTCTCTCTCTCTCTCTCTCTCTCTCTCTCTTTGTGTGTGTGTGTATGTGTGTGTGTGTGTTTAAATAGAGGTCTTTCTATGTAACCTAGGATGGTGTCCAGTCACAGAGAGATTACCGGTTGTGCCACCACATTCAGTTGGAGGAATTGACTAGGTTTTTTGGATAATTCCAGACATTAAATTTGGTCAATCACTGTAGTTTCATGAGGGTTGGTTGTGATGCAGGCTCTCAAATCTTATTAACGAGTTTTCATTCCGACATCCAATCTGTCTTCCCCATAGAGAGAATCTTTCTACTTGTGTTTAATTTTTGTGACTGAACATTCGAAAAATATGACTTCCCTGAGTTATTCAGACTTTCAAGCGGTGCCATGCCCATTCTACAGAAGGAAACTGAGTCGCTCCGTCCACTAGTCTCAGAAATCTGAGAGCTGGAAACTGTCACTCTTGCAGGAGAGGACACAAGGTTTCTAAAATTATACTTTGTGTTTGAAATTCTTATTTTTCTCCTGGGCGCTAATCTCTCTTTCTTGAAGCAGCTGGTTCACGTTGAGCATTTTGGAGAAAACATCTGGCCCCAGACGCTTCTCTCCAGATGCTGCTCCAGTTTAAGTCATGTGCCCAGCAGCTGACTAGTGTCCCCTGATCTCCCAACATGGTGTCTCCTTGATCCTCTCTTCCTGTTCTCCAACTAGAACCCCAAAACGGGGAATCATGCTTTCTTGCAAATTTAGCACCTGACATACATCTGTTTCCAGCCCCCCACCCTCGCATACACGCTCTTTTTTTTTTTCTTATCTTGTTGGTCATGGAAGTGGGCCAGTCCCACTTCAAATCAGATGTAACACCCCCAGCTCCCCCTACCCTTCTGCATGCTGAGGTGTCCCCCCAGAAACTGAAAACTTGAAAGTCCTCAGGAGACAGTGGACCCAGTGTATCCCTAAGTTTCCTCACTATGGACATATTACTGTTATTTCATTTAAACTAAAAATATTATGTTTGGCAAGTATTTGATGAAACTCAGAACAAAAGGGGTACATTCATTAGGATCTGGGGTATATTTTCCAGTCAGTTGCAGCTGGTTCAACTTGGCAGGCTCTCCAAGAAGCTGTGTTATTTAGAACCGGATAGTCTAGAAGAGCAGGTTTCTCCTGGGACTTCCAGGTGCTGGGTGATTCCTTTCTGGAGACTCTCCAAGCCAAGCACCTCAGAGCTGCACCTTAGTCCTGGGCCTCGGCTTGGCACTTGCTGGAAGATACCCAAAACCACTTGCAGAGGAAATGTCACCTGACCTTGCCTTCGGGATTCTGTGACCCACGAGAGAGGGCACAGGGTACAATCGTAAATGCCACAGAGATGTTTAAGGGTGGTGTCATTTCTGTGAAAATCATAGGTCTCTACTCTGGCCTACCAAAATTGTATACGATTAAGCCCAACCTATTGTCCCCTCCATGGAGAGGGCAAGCTGACACTCCGCTGGTATTCTGGATGCCTCTGGATGCTTTCACTCAGCTTGGGACACTGTCTTCTGCATATGAAAGCATCCTCTGTTCTGTGTGTAGACACACTGTGTGCACTCACGAACCCGTTGCAGAAACAAGCTGTCTGATGTATTTCTTGTTCCCTCATTCTCCCCCAGGGGCCTAAAGGGCAAGATACAAAAAGAGAGCTCCAAGAGGGAGCTGCTGTCGGACACAGCCCACCTGAACCAGACCCACTGTGCTCACTGCCTGCAGCCCTACCGGCTCCTGGTGAACAGCAGGCGGCCATGTCTAGAGTGCGGCCTCTTTGTCTGCAGAAGCTGCAGCCATGTCCACCCAGAGGAGCAGGGCTGGCTCTGCGACCCCTGTCACTTGGCCAGGTGAGCCTGGAGGCAGAGCCACCCCGATGCTGGTGTGTCCCTTTGGTGGGGCTGGCTAGGGAAGGGAAAAACACCGCCTCAGGCCCACGCTCGTCTCCCCGCAGAGTGGTGAAGATTGGCTCACTGGAGTGGTACCACCAGCATGTGAGAGCTCGCTTCAAGCGCTTCGGGAGTGCCAAAGTGATCCGGTCTCTCTGCGGGCGGCTGCAGGGAGGAGGTAAGGGGAGGACTGGCCAGGGGATGATCCAGGTAGGCTTTCATTTTGAAGAACCATTAGAGCCTGCTCGGCTGGCGTCTGTGAGAGACTTGGTCCTCTGAGCCCTCTGTTGTGTTCCAGCATCCTGGGATTTTCAGCTTGCTGTAAACATCCCCAGTATTTGAGTCATTCTTTCTTGTGGGTTTGTTTTTCTAAAATGTTATACCATGTTGAGGACTCATAGCCAGGGAGCTGTCTGTCTCTTAGAAGTTGACAGGGTTTCAGAAGCTTAACCCTCTTGAGAGCTGTGAGAATCAAGGCTTCCCTGCTTGCAAAAAAACAGCCAATTCCAAAACTGTCACCATAAGGACCAGGAGGTGGCGCTGTGGGACTAGGAAAAAAACACCACAGAGGCTTTCTGTTGCAGGGATTCCCGGCCACCCAGCTAAGGCAGGGCGCGGGCTCCCTCCTCCCAGGAGTGGTGATCCCAAGGCTTCATTCTTCACTGTTGGGCTCCTGTAGAAACAGCACGTTAAGACCCAGTTCCAGGAAGAGGGTTTAGACTTTTTAAGATTTTAAAAAATTAATCCTCTGTGTGTGTGTTTGTGTGTGTGTGTGTCTGTCTACCTGTCTGTGGAGAGGAATGTACCTGTGAGTGCAGGTCCGTGGATGTTAGAGAAGTGGAGCACCTGGAGCTAGAATTACAGGTGCTTGTGAACCCCGACCCCACAACCCAATGTGGGTATTGGGAACTGAACTCAGATCCTCTGCATGAACAGCCTGTGCTTTTAGCATCCGAGCCATCACGCTGACTTCCTAGAGGGGACTTTCTTAAAAAGAAAAAGGAATATAAACAACTTTAAAAAGCAAAGTTCTGAGAGCTGACCCAGCCTGGCCTTCCAGAGACTCTTCATGGGGAATAGCCTCGGTTTGAGAAAGGAAAAGACTTTCACCTGCTGCTAGGTATCCAGCCACCCCCTCTTTACTGAAGTCCTATATTTGCAGGGGGGATTGGGCCATTTCCTGGCAGCCAGCAGGATTTACTTGCTGTCTGCTGTGGGTCTCAGCTGTCTTCCTTTTTGTTTCCCTCTCCAGCCAAGTGAGGTCAGGACCCCTGTTATGGGGCAGAAGTATGGAAAAACCTTCGGACTTATGTAATGTGATTGATCAGTCAGGTGACTAGTGTAGCTGGGACCTGTGTCCTTGGTGTAGAGATGAAGTCAGAGCCATATCTGGAACCAGAAGACTAGGGGTGCTTAGCTTTTGATGTCACCCCAGGAAGTCAGCTGATGCCTCCAAAGCCTGCACGCTTGCTTCTGCTGACACAGACCTCTCCCATTCTGCCCCCTCCCCTATAAAGGCATCTCTGCCCATAATGTTCCCTGTAGGCTCAGGTGGTAGCAGGAAACTAAGCAGACATGGATGGTGGCAGGAAAGAGAAAGTCAAGCTAAGAGCATTCCAGGCCCATGACCCAGCATCCTTCAGTATAAGGCAGGAAGCAGGTTCTCTCTGTCTCTCAAACTTTCCCAGGTGGTTGTTCATAGACAGCAGAGCCACAGCCAGGGTGGGGGATGAAGGTGTTTGTAAACTGACCAAGGCCACTGTGGATTAGGACACAGCCTGAAAAATTAGAGCCATCCGAGGCCTGGTCCACCTTAGAGCAGTACACTGATGTGGAAATGACAAAGGTTGTATACAGAGTTTCTGGATGGATGGGTGGATGGGTGGATGGGTGGACAGGTCAGTGGGTAGATAGAAGAGAAGGAAAGAAAAGTGGGTGGGTATATGGTGGTAAATAGGTGCTTGACTAGCTGGATGGATGGATAAATGGATATATAAATAGAAGAGATAGATAATAGATAGATAGATAGATGATAGATAGATAGATAGATAGATAGATAGATAGATAGATAAAGGAAGGAAGGAAGGACGGAGAATTTCTTAGCTACTTTTCTATTGCTGTGAAAAGACACCATCTTGTAAAAGAGTTTATTCGGGGCTTACAGTTTTAGAGGGTTAGAGTCCCTGATCATCATGGCAGGACCATGACAGTAGGCAGGCAGTCTTGGTGCTAGAGCAGTAGCTGAGAACTCACATCTTGAGACAGACACAAAAATGAGGCAGAGAGAGAGAGACAGAGACAGAGACAGAGAGAGAGTAGGAATGGCACTAATCTTTTGAAACCTCAAAGCCCACCCACAATGACACACCTCTTCCAGCAAGGCCACGCCTCCTAATCCTTCCCAAATAGTTCCACCAACTGGGGACCAAGTATTCAAATGTATGGGCTTATGGGGGCCATTCTCATTCAAACCACCACAGATGGGTAGATGGCAGATGAGGGAAAGGATGAGTTGAGAGACAGTTGAATGGTCTCCCGGTCTGGCCCTCCGTGGGTGAAGCTGTGCACCTGTATACTGCAGGCGGATCTGAGCCAAGCTTGGGAGAAAGGAGTGGAGACAGTGATCAAACAGATGAGGATAGAGATCTGGACATGGAGGCCCAGGCCCAGGCCCTCAACAGCAAAGTAAGTCCTCTCCGGGCACTGACTCTCCACAAACTCCCATACCTCTCCTTGTGCCTTCCAGTTCCCTTTCATCTCCCCCCAGACACCCCTGCCTCAGGCTCCTGCTCTCACTCCCTACTACACCCTACTCCCACTCCATACCCACCTGGGAACCCCTGTGCCCTCCGTGGGTCCTCATCCCAAAGCATAAGGCTCTCTCCTTCCTAAGTCCCTCTCTCCTGAGCCCCTCCCTCCTAAGCATGGGAGCCCAGTGCTCACTTCAGAACTCCAAAACAAGGTACAGATAGACAAATCACACTGGAAGGCCTGATTGACTGGGGTTCTGGGGCACCCAGGTGTCGTGACAAAGAGCGTACAGAAAAACAGGCCTGTGTCCAGATGGCTGAAGCGACCTGCGTGGAAGAGGCCCTTGCACCTTGCAGATTATAGACTTGTCTTGAGAAGTTGTTGTATCTCTTCTTGTCTATCTTTTAAATTATTTTTGGTGGTGGAGACGACCCAGGCAGTGCCTTGGTTTGAGGATAGGATGACATTAATGAGTTGCGGGGGAGGGCTGCAGAGTGAGCTCAGCCTTGAACCTTTAAAGGTGACAGGGCTTGAACAATCAGATCTGAGACTTGCTCCAGGGACACACAGTCATCCCTTACACAAGATGCGATTCACACCATTTGCTGAGCTCACAGAATGCAACCCAGCCAGTGTCTAGAACATTCTACAATGAAACACGCATTTAAAGGATCAGAGTAATTGTATTGAGGGGTGGGGATGTAAATAAATTCTCATATATCTAAAAAATGGAGTGTTCACCTACCTCCACTCCATAGTTAGTGAGCTACATATGAGCTACAGTGAGCTGCATACATACAAAGTCCCAGGGCACTCTCTGAGTGGGGTACCTTCAGCCCTGCAGCAGCCCCCCACTAGGCAGCGCCTGGCAGGCCAAGAACCCACTTTCCTTACAGCTCAGCTAGGACCCTGGGTACAGTGTCACTGCTGATGGGTAGGCACTGTGGGCTCCTGGGCCTCCTTGCCACCTCAGGGCTCCTTTGGGTCAGTTTCTTGCCGACTGTCTGGAGGCTCAGTGTGGGGCTGGAGTCTGACCAGTTCCCTTGTCTTACACCCCAGAAGAAAAAACGCCTGCTCTCCTTCCATGACTTGGACTTTGAGGAGGATTCCGACCACTCTGCTCAGTCTTGCAGCCATGCCCTGGGCCTGTCCTCAATCCCTGAGCCTGTACACAGCCAGCAGGTCAGTGCACTCTGGTGTCTGCCCATCCCCTCATCCCTCTTAGGAACCTGAGCTGAGTGGCAGGTGCTTGGGCCCCAGTGGGGGTTGCACCTGGGGACCACAGCGTCAGATATCCAGGTGGCCACATCAGACCCTCAAGGCAAGGGAACAACTGGGGACAGGGCACGGGGACTTAGGATTCAAAAATGCCACATCCTCCCGAGGCGTTGTCTCAGGATACTGAGAAAAACACTTGGAGAGGTTGCGGCAGGTCGGAACCTAAGGCTGGGCAGGTGAGTTAGGGGCCTGGGATGTGATGATTGCTGATCACCCTAGGAATAGGGATGCCGGAGGGCAGAATGGACAATGGCCTCCACCAAGAAGCCAGACAGGAACCTGCATTGAGCAATCCCTGTGCCTTACTGGACATCACGCGCTTCATTGTTCAAACCAGGCTGGTCTTACGAGGGAAACCGCCTGCTCTGCTCTTACTGTGTTCTGCTCCTTAGTCATATGGCCTTGGTCCTTAGAAATTCTTTGAAACCTTATCTCCTCGTTTTGGAAGAAGGCTGCTGACTTCTGCCTTTCAGGGTTGTTTTTGAAATGAGAGTCCATGCCTGGCATGCATGGGACACTCAGGTGAAAAAATTGTGAGTGCAAGAGCTAGCACAAGACCTAAGGCAGGTCAAGTTCTGTTGAAAATCCTCTAGTAACTCTTGGGCTCAGGCAGTGCTGGACTGAGCTGGGTAGGGTTGGGGCTTCCGACCCCCATGGAAGGAGAGGACAAAGAGGGGGGCTCACAGAAGCCAGCCCCTAAGAAGACTGTGGGTCATAGGCCCTGTTCCTCTAACCCTCCCTCCCCCTACCTGTGCCACTCAACCAGCCACAGTCAAACGGGAGAGATGCTGAGGAAGTGGCTTCTGGGAGCCCTCAGTACCTGGATCCCTTGGGGATGATGGCACCGTACAGACTTCCCAGCCCGAGGGCAGTCTGCTCAGGAAATCTCACCTCCACCCTTTGACATCTGACCATCAAGGATTGCTAAAGTAGACAAGTCACCACATCCCTTCTGCCAAAAAAGAAAGAAAATCTTCCAGGAGTGTTTTCATGACATCAGTCTGAGTGAGCCTGGGCCCCTGGCTGCTCAAAAATATTTCTGTCTCCTGTGTGATGCCTGGGCACCGGGTCCCGGGGAACCCCAGTGGCACAGACATGAGGCAGAAGGGCAGTAAATGCTCTTGGCACAATGTTTGCAAACAGAGACGAGTAGCACGGTGCCCAAGCAGATGGCCGTCTGGTGTTCAGTCATTAGCACTGGAAGCCTTGGGGCAGCCAAAGCTGACAGACCATATGCTCAGTCCCTCTCAGGTGAGCCCTGCTCTGAAGACACCACCTCCCTGGAGCCCGAGGGCCTAGAGGAGACTGATGTGGGGATTTTGGGGTGTCGCCCCGGCGCAGAAGAGCAATCATATAGCTCTTTACCCTCCGGAGAGGACACTCACGCTGAGCCGGACCTGCCTGGAGCCTCCTGCAAGAGGACCCTGGGGACCACAGCTATGCCTGGTAGGTACTCTAGCCAAATTCTTTCAGAGGGACTCTGGGGGATGGGGAGAGTTCCTAAGAAACAAGTCCCTCCCCCTAGTTTCAGTGTAAGTGTCCTTCAACAAACCCCATAGACCCTTTCCTCCCTGGGCTCAGTGCTTCCCTGTGAGACCTAGAAATGTCAGGAAAAGAGCTAAGCCACCCCCAGTCCACTGCCACTGCTCTAGGGTAGGAACATGAAAATTCCCTCACAATGGCTATGGTCCCAATTCCAAGGCTACACTGGCAGATCACCAGAGCAAGTCCCATGTAGGGGCCTTAAGACTACTCAGCAGGAAACAAGGAGCAAAAGGAGGAGGCTGGTTCCACTGGACTTTATCAGTTTAGCTTCCAGGTGAAGTTCTTGAGAAAGCCTCTTCCTGCGCCCAAGGGGGCTGGTGTGCCGGGTTCAGCAGATTGGGCGTGGATTAAATCAGAGTAAATGAGGCTGCAGCAACAACCATCTTCCACCACTGGTGCAGGGGACCTGTCTGCCCCTGCCTCCCTGTTGGTCTGTAGAGACTACAACCCCACTCTGCTGGCAGTGGTTAGGGTCCTGGGGACTTTGGAAGATGCGGGATTCCACTTGTTCCCAAAACTACCAGTAAAGAAGCCTGTCTGGACTTTATATTCCTTCCCATGATAGCATGACCCTGGAGCATGAGGAAGAAGCAAGCCAGGAGCAAAGAGACCCAGCGATGCCAAACATGACCTTAGGTTTGGAAGTTCTGAGACTGAAACCCAGGCAGCAACATTCACTGATCCTCACACAGGACTCTCTACACAGCATCTCACAGATGGTTGGGAGGGTGGGGGTACCACAGTGAAGGTGGTGAGAAAGGTGTGTCAGAGAGTGGCCGGCTCGTCTCTTGATGGAGCAGCAGGTTGTCCACAAGATCAGGGACGTGATGGTATGATGTGCCACCAGGTCATATGACTTCCCTGTGCCTCATTGACCTTCCTAGGAAAAGCAGCAATTTCTAGCTCAGCCCAAAGCTGTAGGGATTAAATGAGATGGCCACATCTGTTGACAAAGGCCACCAACTTAGCTTAAAACAAAGCACAAGTGTGATCTCACAGGGGTCAGAGTATGGGCTAGGTTGCGGGAGGGTCCTTGGCACAGGGTCTCCCAGGCTGTGTTGGAGGGGCTGCATGTCACTCAGGCAATTTCTGGGCAAGATTCATAGTGCACAAGGTGTGACCTGCTGAGCATCAGACTCAGAACAAATGTCCTGAAATTTCTGGAGGGGGTCACTGCATACCTCCTTCCTGGTCTCTCTGTTGTGTGAGGTACCATTTAGGCCAAGCAGAGCTGGCGAAGACATAATACGATGGAACCACCTCCCCGTAGGGCTCAGAAATAGTCATTCAAGACACTCTGCAGGGGACCCTCACCCACAAAGCTCTGTGAATGAGAAATTACCAACAGTGGCCATGCTGGTGTGGGAAGGGTTTTCAAAGACACCTTCATGGTGGAAACACCATCCCAGGGTCCCTGCCCTACATGTGTGTGGAATCTGGCAGTGTTTGCAATTTAAAATTTAGGATATATTATATCTGCCCCTCCTCAGCTTCTCAAGAACCATCCTATCCAGGCTAGCAGGGGTCTCTTTCCTGAAGGCGTGTGTGGGATCCATGGTCCTGTGACCTAAACCCTAATGGAGCATGGCTGTGGCTCACTTTGCCTCATTGGGGAAAACATATTCCTGGCCTCTTGACTCTTCAATCCAAACTCCTTCTTTCTCCAAAGGGATAGACGATGTCAAGAGCAAACAGTGCCCCTCACAGTACCTGGCTGATGTGGACACCTCTGATGAAGACAGCCTTCAGGGTCCCAGGGCGGCCTCCCAGCATTCCAAGCGGAGGGCTCGGGCTGTGCCTGAGACTCAGGTAATGGGGTTTGAGAGAATTCCATCTCTGTGCTTCTCTGGATGGACGTTTTTTTTTCTCTCTCTCACACCAAGTCACTTTAGAGAAATTGAAGTTTTCAGCACTTTTAGGCATAAAATTATCTATATCATAGAGATATGTCAATATATATGCTTTATTGAAGTGAATTCGTATTACATAAGGTTGACTGTTTAAACATGGCAGTTACTCAAGATGTTAAAAAAAGAAAGGAAGGAAGGAAGGAAAGAAGGAAGGAAAAAGGAAGGAAAGAAGGAAGGAAGGAAAGAAGGAAGGAAGGAAAGAAGGAAGAAAGGAGGAAAAAAGGAAGGAAAAAAAGAAAAAAGAAAGATGCATGGTGGCTAATCATATGACTTGAGAGGCAGAGGTAGGAGGATCTCAAGTTCAAAGCCAGCCTAGACTATATCCAGAATCTGTCTCTAAGAAGAAATTAAAAATATAGTTGCCACCACCTGGTTCTTCTGTGATAAACACAGAACTATAGTAAATTATAATTATATGCCCACCAAGATTGAAAGCAGAGCTCCCAAGAGACAACCATGCAATCTGTGTTGTTTTCCCAAAGAAGAACCCCATGTGCTTGACTTTAAGACAAGAGGTAGATTTTTCAAGTTCAAGCAAGGTTTGGGCCACACTTAGCCTGCTACCTCCTGCAAGGGATGGTCACATTTGCATTTCAAAAAGGCCAGTGGGGTCCTGAGTTCTGAGCCCAAACAGGACTTATTAGCCAGCTATGAAGTTTTATATACATACAAAAAGGAGAGAGAAGGGAATTCTGAAATGAGAAGCTAGAAGAAATCTCCACACCAGGCAGGAGATGGAGCCCAGGGCCTCGTGCATACTAAGTGAGCTCTCCAGTGCTGAGTCATACACACCCTTGGATTTGTAAGACAGGGCCTCTTCATGTAGCTCAGACTGGTCTTAAGCTTACCATCCTCCTGCCTCAGCCTCCCAAGGCAGGGATACAGTATCCTTGCCACACCTAGGTCTTCTATTTCCCACAGGGAAAATGAGGCTGTTCATCTTCCTCCTGCGTTTACCTCCATCTTGGCAAACACGGGAGATGCCAGCCGTCCTTGAAACTGTGTTCCCTCATGAGACCCTTTGTTTTGTGGGCTTGTCTACAAAGTACCAGAGGCTCTAGCTCCCAGGCAGAAGCAGATCTGACTGTGTTTCTTGTGTGTCTCACTAGTCTGATGATACCCACTTCTCTACCTAGCCTAGCTGCAGCCAGGGCCTTGTCAGAAAACCACACTGAGCCTTATGAGCCAACTGCCCAGTCTGCTGTTTCCATGGCCTCTCCCAGCCTCTGCCTTCCTCTTCAGCCCCCCACCCCCACCCCGAGTGGCTTCCCTTCTCTCCCACTCCATGTGGAATTGAGTATTAGCACTACATAGTGCCAAGTCCCTACCTCATGGGCCAATAGACAAAGGTCATGTGCTGAGCAGCCTACCGAGGAAATTGATCAGTATCACCCCATAAACACCAGACGGACCAGGCCATATGAATCCCCAGCCAGTGTCTGCCCACAGAGGGCAAGCATGGGCAGAGGGCTCACAGACACTTGCGTTGTGAGCAAGACATTTCCAGTGTGCAGTCTTCCTCCACTCCAGGTCCTCGGTGCTGTGGTAATTACCCACCGACAAGGGAGGCTTCCCACCCCTGTAAGTGTCATTTCCCTCTCATAAGGCCAGGCGAGCGGTAAATGAGATAACGTGGGTCAGAGAGGCTGCCCGCAAGGAAGCAGAGCAAAGAGGAATTGATTTTCTCCGCTCTGTCTGGGAGCTAATAGACTGGCTGACTCAAGAGTCTGGTGACTCAAAAGATGAGGAAGTTGTACGTTTTTGGTCACAAGCGACCCAGGGCCCTTGCTACCTAATGACTTTGGTCACCGTGTCCTGCTTAATGCACATCTTCCTGTGCCGATCAGCCAGTACAGTGTCAGGAGCTGCCCAGTGGTAGACAGGGTCCCCCTAGCTGGCTGGGTTTCTCACCCCTCCTACATGGTCATGCCACCCCCCATTCACCTCCTCTCTTGGTTCCAGTGCCCTTGGGGGTCAGAAAGAGATTGTTTCAACGTTACTGTCTGGCACCACATCATAGGTAGTGGCCTTAGCTGGACTTCGGGCTTCAGAGGGGGAAGATACCTATGCCAGAGGGAGTTGCAACAGGGCCCCCCACCCTGTGACCACTGCCACTCTCCCTCTGCTGCAGATCTTGGAGTTGAACAAGCGCATGTCAGCTGTGGAGAACCTGCTGGTCCACCTGGAGAATGCAGTCCTGCCATCCCCAGACCAGGTATTACCCTGGGTTATGCAAGATCAGCCCACAGCCTCCTGTTAAGTGAGGTTGATGCCCCTACTATGGCTTCAGGGGCAGAGTCTCAGAGATCTCACAATTGGTTGGTGCCCAGTGCTCCAAGGATGGATAGATGAGGTTTCCTGCATAGCCCACCCACACGGAGCCGTCTGTGGCCAATAACAAGGTGATACAATATGGGCTGACATCCCGTAAACTGCGATGAGATGAATCTTCAGCCAGATGTAAACACCATGGGTGCTGATGCTGGACCAGCGTCTCCAGTCTGCACTACCTCACTGAAGAAACTCATGACTCTCACACCCCTTCCCAATCCCTAAGTCAAGTGCAGCCCAGGGTAAATGAACAGCAACCAGCTGGTGGTTACATCATTCTTGGTAGTCTCTTTCCAGCCCTTCCTGCTCCAACTTCACTTGAAGTCGTAATGTCACTTATAGGACTGTCATGGCGCATCTCAGTCTCACAAAGGGAGAGTGCAGAGAACCAGAGACCCTTGTCCTCAGCCCCCTGAGCCCCAGCCGAATGCCCAGGGATATAATTTAGGTATATACACGTAGAACCAGAGCTGGGGAACAAATGGAAGGCCTTGTGGGCTCAGTGTGGGGGAGGGGCGATGGAGGGAGGATATGCCCCTCCACTTATGAACACTTCCCCCAAAGAAAGCTCAAACCCTGTGGTCTGAAGGGTTATCCTTTAAAGAGAAGGATGTTCTGCCTCTTACTACAGCATGGGTTAACCTGGACAACTTAGGCTGAACGAAGAGAGGTGCCCACAGAAGGGCAGACTATGATGCTGCTCATATGAGGAGCCCAGGGAGGTCAGACTCACAGAGACGGAAGGGAGAGCGATGGATGCTGAGGGCTGGGGGAAGGTGGGTGTTCAGTGGGGATGACGTCTCAGTATGGCAAGAGGGAAACGTTCACTAGGGGAGGGTGGTGCTGAGCATGCGATGGGAAACAGCTGTGTACCTCGAAATGGTGATGATATAAATCTTATGTGCATATTTTACCCCAGTGGACATTTTCGAGGGTGGGAAGGCAGAGCAAAGGGTGGGTCTTGAATGGACATGGGTGCTGGAGTCTGCTCAGGCTGGCCCACCTCTGAAGGCCGCCTCTGAGCCCCTGCCTGGCCCTGTCAGGACCCTTCTGTGGAATCACACTCCAGTGCTGATACAGAAGAGGAGACACTCAGGAGGCGGCTGGAGGAGCTGACCAGCAACATCAGTGATCCTGGCACCTCATCAGATGATGAGGCCAAGTCAGATGGCACCCTCCATGGGGCATCCCCAGAGGTGAGGTCTCCCTTATGGACCCAGGCAAAGGGTAGGTGAGGAGGGAAAGTCCCAGGTAGCCCTTGCAGAGAGGATAGCTAGCTAGCTACAGGCTTTGTGGGGGGGGGGGGTTGATAAGCCCACGTAGCTAAAGAGGTCAGAATCCAGCAGTGGAGCTCAGTAGTGAGGCAGCAGCCTGCGCTCTACTTTGTGGATGACCAGTGTTGTCCTTCTTGTCCTAGGTGTACAAAGACACAGAGCACACAGAGACACAGGAAAGAAGCCCCTGGGGCCCTGGGAACCCTACTCAGCCTACAAAGAGCACGGATGAGGAGCTATCAGAGATGGAAGACAGAGTCGCCATGGCAGCCTCTGAAGTTCAGCAAGCAGAGAGTGAGGTAGCCCCACACCTCCTGGATAAAATTTCCCCAAATGACAATGTCCTGGTGATGGGACCCAGTCAGAGGCCTAACAACCCAACAGCCCACCTACAGGGTCACAGAGCCCCCCCACCCCATGGCAACCATGAGGGGTACAGAGTACAAGTTTGGGGAGTCCTTATGAGCCTGAGCAGTGACTGCAGAGCTGGGGTTGGCGGGTGAGACACACCAACAGTGCGCAGGTCCAGGCCAAGCCAGCAAGTACAGGCCTTCCAGGGACAGCTGGGGTCTGCAGTGTCCTCCCCAGGGAGTCCTGTAAAGAAAAGAGATCTGTACCCAGGCTATGGGGACAGCCAGCACCCGTGTCCAAGGAAGGGAGGTGTCAGCCAGCACCACTCAAGGAGTGAGGCAGGCCCAGGCCTTCGCTTCACGGGTTCTCTCTAAAATGTGGTTGGCATGGGTGGGTCACACGGGGATAGCTGTGAAGAAGACCCGACCCCAAGCTCCTGCCTCTGCAGAACTTAGGTTTTTTTGTGGGAGGAGACACACAACAAAAAATGAAAACAAAGTCATTCCAGCATGAAAACATTGTGAGGACAATACAGAGGTTTATCCCCCAGAATGCACTGGGACGGTTGCTTAGAGAAGTGATGGGAGCGACACTTTGAAGAGAATCCATCATAGAAGCTCTAGGGGGTGGGAGTCCAGGCGGAGAGAACGGAATGTACAAAGGCCCTGGGGTGGTGTCGAGCTTAGTAAATTCCTGGACCCAAATACATTGATGGGGAAGCAGAGAAGAAGGTTCCAGAGGAGGGTGAATGGAGAGCCCTGGGGACCACAGAGATAAACTGAGGGGAGTGACTGGTGGTGTGGTTCAGTGGTGCAGCCTGGGCTTAGCCTGTGCAAGAACCTGGGTTCAGTCCCTCACTCCGCAATAAAAAGAAATGGAGGAGGAGGCAACCCACTTGGTTTCCACATCTGGATCCTCTGGCTTCTGTGGGAAGAGTGGCCAGAGGTGAGGCAGAACAAGGATGGCTCTGCAGGTGGTGGGGGCGGGGGGGGGTTGGCCAGCTCAGGATTGGTCCAAGCTGACCCCCCACCCCACCCTCCTACATCATCCTACAAGTGGGAGCCAGCCTTCCAGGTGTGCCTCCAGAAAGTGCACAGCACTCCGAGACATCATGCGAGCCCCTGACAACCAGGGAGGAAGGGAAAGGGGACCCCCAGGACCTGGCTGTGGTTGGGATTCTGAGTTTCAAGGGAGTAGATCCACACCATGAATGAACTGAAGCAGATGATCTTTGTGAGCTGAGATGGGGCGTTGCCTGTCATCTGTCTGTCTACCTGTCTCCTGTCAGGTCCATCACTGTCTCCTCTTTTCTAGGTCTCAGACATCGAGTCCAGGATTGCAGCCCTGAGGGCGGCGGGGCTCACAGTGAAACCCTCACAAAGGCCCCGGAGAAAGTCAAACATCCCAGTGAGTTGGGTGGAGGGGCAGATCGCCAAGTCTGTGTCCCCCCCAGGATGTCCTCAGTAGCCCACAGTGCCCCCCAGAACCTCCCAGAAACCCTTGGAGCAGGAGCCCTGATTCTCTTGATGCTGCCAATCATGTTCCCCACTGCCAGTTGGTAAGCTGGAGCCCTGCAGGAACTTTGTAATCATTTATCATTCTGAACTGAAAAAAAAAAAAACTCCTTATAGGCTGGGAAGATAGGAAATCTGTAAAGTACCTGAAACACAAGCATGATGATGTGAGTTCAATCCCTCGAACTTATAAAAACAGAAAAATGGCCAGACATGGTGGCGCTGGTTGAAATCCCAGTGCTGGGGAGGCAGAGACAGGAAGACCACTGAGGCTCACTGGCCAGCTACCCTAGTCTACTTGGTGAGTTCCAGGACAGTAAGAGACCCTGTCTCCAAATGGTGGCTAGCATCTGAAGAATGACACCCAAGGTTGTCCTCCGGCCTACACATTTAGCACACACACACCCATTCATACATAAAGCTCCCAATGTGGGAGCCCGGCCCCTGAGTGGTCAAGCCTCACCTGGTGGTGGTGGACTTGATACATTGCCATTTTGAGATATGTGTGGCTAGAATAACTGAAGGGAAGGCCCGTGCCACTGGACCTGTCCTTATAGTGGTGACCAGAACCCAGCATCCTTCCCCAGGTCTAGTCAGGCGCTTCAGATAGAGTGATGTTGGGGATCCTAGCAAACAGCAGAGAATGAAGAATGATTTTAAGGGCTCCCGGGTAGAGTTGGTGGATAAATCCTTACCACCCGGTCAACTTGGAGTTTCAGATAAACACCACCTGACTTTCCTATGTATGTCCCACGGGACCTCAAGCCCATTATATGGCAAACTGCTTGCTGGTGTCTGAACTGGAAAGCTTATTTCAATTTGCTGAGTCCATAGCCTTCTCTAGAACCCCAGGTGGTAGATTGGAGGGAGGTGCACTCTGTCCCAGCATGCATGGCCAGTATCTACAGGAACCACTGGCCTGCATCATGCAAGCCCTGCTTGACTCCCATTCTGGCTGTCATGGTTCAATAAGATGCTAATAACACATATTTTTCCTTGATCTCCAGATCTTTCTTCCCCGGGTTACTGGGAAACTTGACAGGATTCCAAAGGATCTACCTGGAGACCCTGAGGACCAAGATAAGGTGCCTGAGGTGTGTTCCACCACCCCCTTCCAAGGCAACTCCCACAGAGGAGCAAGGGCTGGGGGAGGGTGTGGACACTGATTGACAGCTCAGCCCTGTCTGAAGGGTACATAGACAGGGGAGGGGGTCAGGGTAGCACTTAATAGGGAAGAGCCCAAAGATCCCAGCAAAAAGCAGAGATGGGGACACAGATGGAAGGAAATTCTGTCAAGCATACCCAGGCTCCCTGGCTCAGTTCTTTAAGCAGCTCTAGGGACAGGAATGTCAAACCCCAGTTATCCTACTCACGGGCAAAGTTAGCTGGGGCTTTTATCCCGCCACACATATCAGTCTTGGGTAAGGGTTTTGCCAGGACCACATGGGTTCCCAGATATTTCTGGCACCCAGCTCAGGCACAGCAGCCTGTCACCTGTCCTCTGGGAGAAATGGGTGCTGATTTGGGGGAGTGAAAACACACAGGAACCACTGTATGGGGGAAATGGGGAGGACACTAAGATGGGGTGTGAGTGAAGGAGAGGCTTGAGGGGGGAAGTTCCATGTGCCTAGGGGAGACTAGGAACAGGATTGAGGTGCTGTCCCCAGGCCTGTTCTAGGCCCTATCCACCCTGGCCCAGGATCTCTCCACTGAGAGCCATAGGGCAAGTCCAGCCACTTGGCAACTTGTCAGTTTCAAGAGCTGCTGTTTTCTGTCCAGCTTTCACCTGTATTATAGAACCCAGTTGAGTGGGCAGTGACACCCATCGTATTGGCAAGTGAACACATGAGGCTCAGAAAGGTCACACGTGTAGAAATGACAGCAGGATCCTGACTGGCCCTGGGTCCTGCCATCCGTAGAATCCCTGTGAGTCCCGAGAAGCCAGGCTCCAAGCTCTACCTAGACACTGCTAGACACTGGAGAATCCCAGACACTGGGAAAACTTTCTGTGGCAATTGGGTCATTTGCTCTCTCCGTTCCTATAAAGGTCAAACAGAGAATGAGTTTCTTACCATGCTGTAGAGAGGCGGTCACTCGGAAAGGAGGGAGGAGGGGGTGGTGAACAATAATAGAGAACAAACAGAGAGAGCACGGCGGTGAGTCCGTGTTTCACAAAAGAAGAGACTGATGTTTGCAGAGGGTGAGTTCACAGCATGCCGTAGTAAGGAACAGCACTGCAGTTTGAACCCAGGTCTCTGTACTCTTTCCAACCTGCCACCCAAAGCTGGCAGGTGCACAGTTTACAGATAGTATGCATTTCGGTATTAAGAGTTCCAATGTCGGCAGAGAACAGAGAACAGTTGACCTTGATAATTAAAACCAGAATAAAAATAAGTCCCAAATTAGTTCGAATTACACTTCAAGAATGCCCAGAGATGTTCTCTTCCTCATAGGCAACAGCTGCGCCCGCTCTCCTGAAGAGGAAGTATTCCCCCGTCAGTCAAGGTAAGAGCCACCTGCTCCCCTTCCTGCTTCACTGCTGCTGAGAAACAAAGGAGCTGGGGGAGGAATGCAGCCAGCTGGGCTCTGCACATACTCCTCCCTATTCTAAGGGACCCACCCTGTCTCTGAAGAACACACAGAAGGGCCACTGTGCCACCCTAGGCTCATGCATGGAATCCTAGGTGGCTTTAAGTAAGTGCACAGTGCTGGTAAGGGCTGGTGTTTCCATGGCTTCAGTATAAGCCATCCTTCTAGAAAGCACAGGATACCAGGTACCTTAAAGTCTCCATGGTGACAAGGACATCAGCTTTGTCCTGGGCACAAGGAAAGTACACTTGTTACCTTTTCTATCACTGTGAAAAGTCCCGTTGAGAAACTCAAAGGAAGGAAGGCTTGTTCTGGCTTGGTTTCAGAGGTCAGGTTCATGCTTCCTTCACGCACGTAGGTAGTAAGTACTCCTGGGTGTGGAGTGTGTGGCGGAGGAGGGTCCTCACCTCCTGCCAGATGGGGAAGCAGAGACCGAAAGAGACTCCTTTTTGCATCCACTGAGGTCCCAGCACACATCTGGCTCACCCAAAGGATAGGGCTGATACCTGTCCTTCGGAGTCAGGGATAACATAGAGAAGGGATGGTGGGGAGCTGCTGTTGAAAGTTGGGAGCTGCCGGAGTACTACAATCTTAAGGGGCAACTTCTGCCAAACCTCCAAACACAGGAGTGTTTGCAACAAGCAGACAGAGGTGAGCTCAGATCCTCTCTGTGGCTAGCTTCAAGATCAGGCTGAGCCCAGCCGAGAGGTTGCTTACACACTCAGCCCAAGGCCAGAGCATCTCACTACCTGGCCATTGCAGCCCTTGAGCACCCATTCCAGTTCTTTCCTACCATCATCTCAGTGCCAGAATGTGGCCACGGTGGCATGTCACTGGGCCAGCATGGCAGCATGGCAGGTCCTCAGGGCCCGGCCTATGGGTCTGCTAAGCTGGTTGCATCCTCTCTACTCCAGGCTGTGATCCCTCACACAGCTGTCTTGGGACAAACTGAATCCCAGGGATGGAATGGATGTTCATAATAAACCCTCCTAAGAATGGAAGAACACCACAACTGTGTGTCCATGAGTCAGCTCTCCAAAAGAAACCGAAGGAGGGGAGGAAAAGGGGGAGGGGGAGGGAAGGGAAGGGACAGGGACAGGCCTGCTGCATAGCACATCACTGAATATGGGTCTGGAGAGAATGCTGTGAGCCAACCCTACTTCCTCCAGGCTGAGAGATTCCCACCTGAGCCATGCAGATGTAAGTTGTTGCTCAACCTCCTCATCTAAACACAAACATTTGGTTAAGGGTGGGGGCCAAGGCCCTCAGCTCTGCAGCCACAGGCCCGAAAGACTTTACTCTGAGGGTCAGAGTCCCAGCAGCACTCGGGCCCATGACCTATCACAAAATTACATGGCAAAAGACACAGGTGCCCCTGAACCAAGGACCCTAAGTCCCCTGCTATTCTTCCAGGGCCATAGAGAATGATGCAAACTCCAGTTACAGTGACCTAAAAGTTTTGGTCCTTCTTCTCTCTCACCGGCCCCACCTCTTTCCTGCTGGCCCCGCCTCCTGTTCTCTGGCCCCACCCCTTTCATGCTAGCCCCGCCTCTTTTCCTAATGGCCCTGTCTCTTAAAAGAGGCAGAAGCATTCTGAATTGGTATACACACAACCGCTGAGGTAAAGTGCTCTTTGCAAAGTGTGCCACAGTGGGAATCCTCCCTGGCAGAGGGCCCATCCCATCCATGGTGTTGCCCAGTGTCTGGGATAGACAAGAACTCATTTGGATAGGTCTTTGGTTGACTAAGCGCCTCCCCTCTATTTTCTCAAAGGCATAGGCAGTGGTTCTTTTGAGCGGAAATCAGTTTACCGTGGCTCCCTGACACAGAGGAACCCTAACGGGAGGAGAGGGACAGCCAGACACGTCTTCGCGGTAATGCCTGTTCTCCTTGTGTGACCTGTCAGCTTCACGCTTTGATATTTAGTCATCGAGAGTGAAAGCGAGCTGGAGGGCAAGAGTAGCCATCAATCTGCAAAACAGTTGAAAACATTTCTAAAAGTACCGGAGTACACCGAGGAGGAAAGAATAGTACCAGGGCAGACTCACTAAGCATCCAGTTCCCAAGGAGCAGGCTCCGCACTGGAAAGGGGCCAATCCAGAAGCTACAAGGCTTCTCTCCAGGGAACCCTCAGGCCAGACAGAGTCACTGGACACAGAGGGTGCTCTCTGAAGACCCTCATTTGATCCCTGAGGCCCTTAAGTTAAGCAACATGAGCACTGGATGCAAAAACAACTGTGAACTGCCTTAGGCCTCTGCACTGAGACAGGAGCATGCCCAGAGGCTCTGCTCAGACACAACACTGTGATCTCTCAGACTACAAGATTATGGCCCTCGTTCTGGAGATGGTGACATCCGGTGACAAGCACCCTTAGTCAAAGCCTAAACACACTTTGTGTTAGTCCAGTTTTCATTGCTGTCTTGAAATACACTAGGCAAGCTACTTATAGAGAAAATAGGTTTACCTAACTCACAGATCTGCAGAGTTTAAGGACATGCTGGCATCACCTCTCAGCAGGTGCTTGTAATGGCAGGAATATCTGTGAAGAGAGATCATTTCACCAGACAGGAGAGCAAAGAACAGTCAGGTGTCACAGGAATCCGATGCAGACTTTAAAAGCATGTTTCTGTGTGAGGGAGTGTGTCTGTGTGAGTGTGTGTGTCTCTGTAAGTATATGCCAACATACACCAAGGGGAGGGGGAACCAGCAGGAGAAGTTTTTGGATCCTCTGGAGCCAGAGTTACAACTGGTTGTGAACAACCTGAATATGGGTACTCAGGGCCAAATTCAGGTCCTCCGGAAAAGCAAGAAGCACTCTTAACCTCTGAGCCATCCCTCAAGGCCCACGCTTTAGTGAGAACTAACCAGGTTCCAAGAGAATGTCTTTGATCCTTTCCAAAGTCATGCCCCAATGACCTATAGAGCTCCCACTTAGCCCTGCCTCATCAAGATCCCCCACAACATTGGAACCAAACTTTCACCTTGAAACTTTGGGGAACACCCTACATCTAAGCTATGCCAACCCTTGCCCCCATATTTCTCTACCCTTATGTTACCAATTCAGTACACTGTCCAATGCTCACCTCGGCTTACTTCCAGTTTCAAGGGTGAGCAGAGATCTGCCTGGCTCAGTTCTTCACCGCTTATCCAAGAAGAATGAGCTCCAAATCTATTCTTTTCTTAGAAAGTTGCCCTGGGCTAGAGATATAACTTGGTGTCAGGCTGTCTGTCCAGCACCCACAAGGCTCTGAAGTTGGTCACCCATGCCACAGGGAGAACAGTAGTCATGTTGGGATGGTCTAAGCATTTCTTTAAAATGTGTGTCTGAATCTGTCTGCTATCTGCTGGATATTAATGACTGCTGGGGAAGGGTGCTTCCTCCTATAAGTGGCTAGCATCAGAGGTGGACTAAGCCATTGTCCTCTGCCTGTGGCCCCTCACAGCAGCCGTCTGCACAGGCCATGTGTCATGCTCGTAGCCCATAGCGACACTGTCTCTCTGTGTCTTGAATCCCACATGGAGTCTCCTCCGAGGACAGGTCTCCATGTACCATTCAGATCTTTGCTGTCACTTAGAATCTAACATGTGCTCAGCAAGCGAGCATTAGCTGGATTCTTCAGCCAATACCAATCCTAACCAAGTCCATGGAGGCATCTCATGATGGAAGAGGCACAGCCCTCAAGCCCCCAGCCAGCCCTTCCCTGCCACTAAGGAAGTGGGGGCTTCAGCCTGGAGACCCTTAGCCCTCTCCAGGAGAGGTGATCTCTATGTCCTGGGAACCCCTACTCACTCTTTCCCCTGTGTTCTGTAAACTCATGTACAGAACGTGACTGAGGAAGACGATCCGTGACGTATTCTAAATTCCCTTTGCCAGCTCCGGCAGAGCAGAAACTGCAGTGAGTAGAGGTGGCCCGGCAGGCTTGCAGCCAAGCTGCAGAGAAAGCTTCCACAAAGGAGCTCAGTGAACCCACCACACCCTACAAGCTTACTTTCTTGAGAGTCAGGACAGGCAGTACCCCAAACCACCCTCTCAGTTTATAGATATGCGATCCCTGTCCTGGGTCTGTGGCCCTACCAGGGTAACCACACAGATCATGGCCTTGTATGATCGTGAACTCCATGTTCAAAGGGCAGGGTGTCACAGGTAGAGAACAGCAGAAGGACCTGCACAAGGCCAAGGATTCACCTTTGCCCGCTGGAATGAGTGTTAGAGTGGGGGTGCTCTATACCCCACACTGAGGCCAGGAATGAGTCTACCTGACCCTCTGAGCTGAAGTGTGGCCACCCCTCAGGGATAACTGAGGACAGTGAAGGCCCTGCCTGCCAATGAGCTCTTAACCATCTATAGGCATTCAAAGTAAGCTCCCTGCCTTTGAAAGCTCTGGATTTTCAAATACTTGCCATTGGCACACTCCATTGGATAGAAACTCATATCTGGGAAAACAGAGTTACAGAAAAGTTAAGCTTAAAAAAGAAATCCACAAGAAAGTGGGTCATGGTGGCGCACACCTTTAATCCCAGCACTCCAGAGGCAGAGGCACGCAGATCTCTGTAAATTCAAGGCCTTCCTGCTCTATGTAATGAGTTCCAGGACAGCCAGGGCTATGTAGAGAGACCCCGTCTCACAAAACAAAAACAAACAAACAAACAAACAAACAAAAAACGCAAGGGATTGACTAAGGCTGGTGCTAAAGCAAGCACAGACAACTGAGTGGGGCTGCACATGTGAACGGATAGATTCAGGGCTCACATATGTGCCTGTTCACTGTGTGTACATTCAACATGTCTGAGATTGTGTCTATTTGCATACGTGCCCACATATGTTTTTCTTCATACCTACCTACGCCTGTGTCTGTGTGTGTAACCTATGTGTAATATACATGCTGGTATGTGTGTCTGTGCCTACGTGGGTATCGGTATACATGCTTGTGTCTGTGTGCACAGCACATGTCTTCCTGTATATACAGACATATATCTATATGCACATGCTGGTATGTATACCTGCGTGGGCCAACATGTGTGTATGCATGTACATATATGTAAGTTTATGCCTATATCTCCTCCTGTGTGAACACCTATATATTTGGGTGTTTCTCTGTTGCATCTGCATCTGTCACATAATTGTGAGCATATCTGTTTACTGCTGTGTGTACACTTGTGCACATGATCCCATGTGCACACCTAAGTGAATGTGTGTGTTTGTGCTCTACAGAAACCAGTGATGGCCCAGCAACCCTAATAGGTGAGGTCCATGGGCACAGGACAGCACCTCAAAGCACCCCACAGTTTCCTTCACGTGACCATCACATCCCCACTGGCTATGTGCTTCATGACGCTCACAGCTGCTTACAGTCACCAGCCCAGTGAGACATTAGAACTGCTGTGTGATCCACCCGTGGAAAGGCAGATTCTGAGACCTCCGGCTGTCACCCGGTCACTGACCAGAGGCAGGGCCACCGGCCAACCTCCAACCCAGGAGATACGAACTGGTGTGACTTTCCTCTCAGATGAAGCTCCCTACCTGCTGAAGGACGCTCACATACCCTCTCATTATGATCCCCCAGCCCTGTCTCTCAGCTTCAGTGAGCCACATTCACAGATGGAATGGAATGAGACTGTCTAATCAAGGCCCTGAGCACTTACACATTCCTGATTGCGTGAGAGAGGCAGATAGGAGAGTGTCTGTGGTTATGACGGGAGAGTGAGTAATTACAGGGGGAGTATGGAGAGGGGATAGATTCCTCACCCACTCCACAGAGCTTGTTTCCTTGCAGATTACAAACAGGAGCAATAGCACCAACCCCCATCACCACCACCATCACCAGAGTTCCCACCACTGTAACCATCACCCTCAGTGCCACATTGAGACAAAGCCTCGGTTCTCCTGTCCTGAGATCCGTGGCCCATTAACAAGATGTGAGGAAGGCTCCCTGATCCCTGTGGTCAAACCCTCCATATATCCCACTTCTCAGCTCTTAAGGTCCCAGGCCACGCCTGCAGCTGGGTCTCTGTGGGGCACTACAAGAGCACATCTCACCTGCACCTGGAACATCACCAGCCTTCCAAAGCACCCCTCAATTCTGCAGACTCTTTGCCTGGTGTCAGCTAGTATGGGCTGAGGAGTTGACTAGGCTAAGACCAAGATTCTTATGTTGTCTCCCACCCTGCCTGATCCCATTTGGACTCTCAAAGGGACAATATGTCCACACTACACTTTGACAAGGCTACTTTGCTAAAGACCCATGAACTTGCCTAGACACACAGAGAGACAAACAAACACACACACACGCGCGCACACACACACACACACACGCGCACGTGCGCGCACGCACAGAGAGAGAGAGAGAGAGAGAGAGAGAGAGAGAGAGGCTGTAATGATGTTCCTGACACTCACTACACCCTCAGTGGAATCTCCCACAAGACCCATCCCTCCCAAGACAGGAGCACCCTCCACCATGGCAGTTCTTACCAAGCCAGGAGGCAGGGCTTTTCATTATTGCTAATGCCTGAGCTATGGACAGACTGAGCCAAGGTCCCAGGACCCTAACCTGGAGGCTATGCCCTCCTCCTCCTAGAGTTCCTTCCAATACCCACCACCTGCCAATTCTCCCAAGGAGCCCACTGGCCAGAGCCCTCTTCCCATGAAGAGCAGCCATGCCTCGATAAGACAGATGTTGCACTGACCAAGTCCCCAAAGGGTTAAGTGGCAGCCAGAAGCTTTCCCTACAAGTCTGGTGGTAGCCAGGAAATGGCACAGCAGTGGCTGCAGCGATCCCAAGGAGAACCACCTGCCTTGTCCCTTCTCATACATACATAGTTCAAGAATTTTCTATTGTACCTTAATGATATTTCATATAATCTACAACAATTGACGTGGCGATCAAGTTCAACGGCAGAGTATTGCAGAGTCATTTTCAACAGCATAGATCTACAGATACTTTAACAATTCCAGGACATGACGGTACAAGAACGAGGCTCAGAACCTATAAGCAGGATGACTCTACCCAGAAGGCACAGGGAACTCACCAAAAGGAAACACCCAAAGCGAGAGCGCTGGCCTTTTCACATTATCTGGGCTCTTTTCTCTATTTTTGGGCGAGCTCATCTTTTCTCATTTCATGTCAAATTCCTTTACAGTAAAATAAGCTTTTTTTTTTTTAATTTTTTTTTTTAATTTTGTATGTGTCTGGGGGTGGGGTATTTGCACATTCGTGTGGAGACCCTGAGTGTGAATACACAGAGGCCAGAGATCAATGTCGGGTGTCTTCCTCAATCATTTCTCCACTTCAGTTTTTCTGAGTCACTGAACCTGGAGGCTGTCAATTTGGCTAAGCCGACTGGCCAACAAGCCCCAAAGATCTACTCTCCACCATCTCTTCCTCAGCGCTGGGGTTATACGTGGAACACTGCCACACACCATCTCTAAATTCTCTTTATAATAAAAAGAACCCTGTCTGTTTTATTTTCAATTTGCTTTATTTTGTTTTGTTGGGACAAGATGGTCTTGAACTCACAGCCATCTCCGGCTTCACTTTCCTGAGTGCTGGATTACAGTTATGTGCCACAACAGCGGGCTTCTGTTTGTTATAACAATACACTTGGCATGTTGTAAGTCATGGATGGAATAGAGGAAACGTGTCTAAAGACCCCATATGTGGATAAGCATTTGGAACGTCTCTAGCCATCCAAAGGGGACAGCCAGGAGAAGAAGCACCCATCTGGGTGTGTGTGGCTTCCTGGCCACCATTCCAGGAAGCCATGGCTCAGGTGAGGCAGGAAAGGAGGAAGAACATTCAGAATAGGGCATGTTCCAATTCGATGGCCCTGCTCACATTGAGAGGACGGGTGGACACGTCACTGTGGAGTCTGCCCAAAGGCGAGCGTGAAGAGGTGAGGTTAATGTGTTTTAAAGCCACTTGGCCCAAATGAAATTATATAATTCAGGAAGTAACAAATCACACTGCTGATGAGAATTTTTTTTTTTAAGTAAAAAAGAAAGGAAAGAAAAAAAGACATGTCTGATGAGGGAGGAGATGCAGTTGGGGGCCGCAGGCTATAAGTGAAGACGCCATATCGAGGAAGGGAGGGAGGATGGGGGCATCCTTTGCCTCTTTGTTGGCCTATAAAAGGTAAGCATCCAGGCAAGCCTCACCTCATACCCAGGCAGCCTTGTGGACGACACACTCAAGGGACAGCGGGTGAGTACATTGGTGGTGCTGGAGGGGCAGGTGTTGCTGTGACTTCTCCTTTCTCTGCAAGTCTTTTCTCTGCCTGACCTGGATCAGGTTTACTGGGCAGCCGAGTCCTGGCACCAAGCAGGACAAGCAGAGAGCGCTACCAGGGTTTGTGGTCCAGAGCTAATGCCCTGCTGGGAACTCTGATGCTGTCCAGGTAAGGTGTCCCACTGGGGGATACCTTCTCAAACAGATCCCAGAAGACACACTGGGCAGACAGGTCTGCAGCACTCCAGGAAGTGGGTTCCTGGGGCTCAGGAACCATGGTCAGCTAGCATTCTAGGTATCCATCACCTAACTTGAGTGGGTGTGGTCCCTCCAATGATACATGGGGGCACCTCCATTTTCTCTAGTTAGGGCTCCCCTGCCCTGTGTGGGATGCCCCAGCAGGACTGTGAAGACAGGGAGCAGGCATTTTAAAGAGCTCTGGTGAACAGCTCTTTCTGTGTGGTCAAGGAGAGCCTGGAAAGTCAAGGTTGGCTGAAGGTCATCTGAGAGGTCTTGCTCGAGCAGATGATGGCCTGGAGCATCTTGTTATGGGACCTGAAATGCCAGGAGTGTTAGCAGGGGAGAAAAGGGTCCCCTGAAGCAGGTATCACAGATGGATGCTCTAGGGTAGGTCAGTGCCCTCCTCTGTCAGGGTACCAGTTTCCATACACAGCAGCAGTCCTCTCTTCTGTCACTCAGGAGGGCTCTTTGAGGACAGGCAGGTGCCACGGACTCATTCTGGAGTCTCAGAAAACTAGGTTTGGAGTCCTGAGTTACTGCAGAGGCTGTGGGTGTGCACTCATTAGGGATGGAGGGACTAAGTGTCCTCTATCACCTGCCTGGCTCTTAGTGTCAGGAGATGCTGGGCCCAGTGTGGGGAAGGACTAGATACTGAGATCTAACACTCTCAAACCCCTAGCCACCTCTGAGTTGAGAAAATTGTTTCCCCACCTCTTCCCATAAGCCTGCTCCCCACAAAGACATGTACCTACCTCCCAGCTCCTCACACAGATGGACAGACAGACCAAAGATGTCCTAAGACAGCTACCTGGACCCAGCTTACACAGCTCTCTGCTGAGAACTGTAGCTATGTGCACTAAACCCATGCATTTGCACACCTCATGCACACACATGCTCCATACACATGTGTACCCCTGCACACACATCTTGTGAGCGAACACAACCCAGGGTGCCAGCTTTGTGCCACACAACTTACCCTTGCACCTCTACCCCCAGACTACACCATCCCCTGCGGGATCCCATCTCCAGGGCATCATCAAGGAAGCCAGAAGCATGGCATCTCCGAGCACCTGGCTCCTGTGCTTGCTGCTGCTCCACTTGGTCCTCCCAGGAGCTTCCAGCCGAGCCCACCAACACTCCATGGAGACTCACAGTGAGTGCTTAGGTTGTGGTAGGCAACCTTCCTTCCCCTCCCCTCCATCCCCTCTCCAGATACTTTGAGTGCCCAGCACCTAAATGGGGCTTGGCCATCTCCTAAGACCTCTTAGTAGTAAGATCCTGTTGAACAGGCCTCTCTCTAGAGTGGTCCTGCCCCCTGCCCCTACCCATCTTATCTGGGTCCCTTAAGAAACTGGGGAGAGGGTGGGACAAGAAGGGACTGTTGGTCCTGGTATACATCTAAATTCATTTCCCAAACCACTTCTCAGATATGGTCTGCCCAGTCTCATCAGAGTGGGTGCCAACATGGCCTGGTGCCCAGGTCTCCATCAGTTTAGGGCTCTGTTGGGGGCACGCTGCACCTGTGTGCCAGGTGCCCCATATGCTGCTCTGGCTCTTTCCTCTCCAGCTCCTGACATCAATCCTGCCTGGTACACAGGCCGTGGGATCAGGCCCGTGGGCCGCTTCGGCAGGCGGAGGGTAGCCCTGAGGGATGTCACCGTACCTGGCCTGCGGTGCCGGCTAAGCTGCCTCCCCCTGGAAGGTGGTGCCAAATTCTCTAAACATGGATAACAGCCCAGCTCATGAAGACAGTGATCTTGAGCCCAACTCCACCTTCCCCTTCCCTCGATGAGCCTCCCCACCCTCCCTCTCCCCTGCTGGGCCTCCCAACCCTCCTCTCCTCTGCTTTCCCTTCCATCTAATAAAAGTGCTGGCCTTGTTTACTGTACACCTGTAGCCGTGTGGAAACAAACAGGAAGATGTCTTCTCTCCTGGGAGCTTAACTAGGAAAGAAACTCAGAGCCCAGCAATCTCTTTGGAAAGAAAAAGCTCTGACCTGCCCCCCCAAAAGAACATCTGGGGCCTGGGACCTCTCCTTACCAGGCAGAAGTTGGCCTGGTCTCTTAAGAACCTGTGTAGGGGGGAGGAAGGGAATGTTGATATCAGTGTCCCTGTAAATTCCTGCTCCCCAAAGTCACACTAGTCACTGCCCAGAAATGGGGTGCATAAGGCCAGAGGAACCACACACTACACTATGTAAGACATTTGGTCCCAAAGAAACAGAACCTCTGCCTCCCAAGTGCTGGGATTAAAGGCCTGCTCCGCCACCGCCACCTAGCTCTCTCAGCACTTTTTAAGACTTTTAGAGCTGTGTTGGATGTGCTGCAAAAATTAAATGAAACAGAGGCAGTCTTGGGAGCCTCACCCCCGGGGCTCTGTTCCCAGCATCGTGCAGGACAGGGAACATCCATTACAGTCCATGAAGTTACATAATGCTCAGAACCTGTGGTGTCCATTAGGTTCATATTCAATACTATGTCTGCTGTCTGGGCAAATGCATTACTTGGCTCCACCAGTACAGTGACACATGGCATCCCTCACCATCCTGAACATACCCTGTCACTTGTGCCTTGCCAAATACCAACAGCCACCAACACATGGGATCATGTCACCCTCCTTCCTGCTCAGAGGAGAATCCCAGAGACTTGACCCCAATCGTTTTGATCCTACATGCCCCTTTTAAGTTACATAGGGTGTCTCTATGCCCTTCCTCAAACGCCACTCTACTTGGGTACCTGAGTCAGAGTAAGTAGATGCCAACACAACACAGCTGATGTCCTTAGAAAAGGGGGAAAGTTGGACAGACAGGAGCCAGGAGCTGAGGGAGAAGCCATGGGAGGAGGGGTAGAAATGAGATTCACCTGCACAGAAGAATGTCCGTGGTTGCCAGCAGCCTCATCAGGCCTCCTCCCTGCTCAGAAGGTGCCATCTTACCCTCCTACCAGCTTTGGCCGCAGCTGGGGGGTCATCTGGCTGCTGTCTAAGCTGTTCTACTCAGGCTACCCTCGGGGCATCAGTGGTGTGACAGTTTACTAGGGAGACACACGGTCTCCCCTTCTTTCTATGCCCTGCACACCAGCAGCTTCCAAAACCACTTGCACCTGGAGCAAAATCACAGGCAGCCGGTGCAGGAGCACAGTCGGGAGTGGCTGCGATCAAAGCGAAGGCCTGATGGCCCTCCCCACCCCTCCTTCTGTGCAGATCATGAACAGGCCAGATCTTGTTGAAGGGTTTCTGCAGGTGATGGAAGCGTTTCCTATGGCGACGGTAATAGCGGCCGCGCTCGGAGGACAGCCTCCCACGGCAGTTCTCCGGGAACAGCCCATCTTCTTATCCAGAAAGCCGAAAGGAGGCATATTCACCTTTTTCGTGGTCTTGGAACAGTTTTAGAGCATTCCAAAAGTTCCAAAAGACACTGTAATGACTATCTCAACCACCTAGATTCCTCAGCTTTCCTGCGTGCCCTGTCTTCCTGCTTCCCCTCCTCTTCCTCTACACTTGGTGGTGAGCAACAGACACCCAGGCATTGCCCCAAATAGTCCAGCACATTTCTCCTAAGACAAAACATGGGCCTGAAAATGTCAGTAGTTCTGTGTGAGTGTGAGTGTCTGTGTGTGAGTGTGTGTGAGTGTGTGTGTGTCTGTGTGTGTGTGTCTGTGTGTGTGTGCAAGTGTGTGTATGAGTGTGTATGTGTGTGAGTGTGAGTGTCTGTGTGTGAGTGTGTGTGTGTCTGTGTGTGTGTGCAAGTGTGTATGAGTGTGTACGTGTGTGTGTGTATGTGTGTGAGTGTGTGTGTGTGTGTGAGTGTGTGTATGAGTGTATGAGTGTGTGTCTGTGTGTGTGTGTATGTGTGTGAGTTTGTGTCTGTGTGTGTGAGTGTGTATGTGTGTGAGTGTGTGAGTGTGTGTGTGTGTGTGTGAGTGTGTGTGTGTGGTGTTTTTTTCTTGGTCCCTGATCTTATTACCGCCTTAGTCACAGCATTGATCTTCTGAAGTACTGAGTAGGTTGCTCTTTAAAATGATCCATGCTGATTGTCCCCCTGGGGTGGTGTGCCTGGGTCTTAGCTGGATGCTGCGCTACACCATTTAAATGCCCTGGGTCCTCTGATGGGCTTCTGGGTCCCCCCTCGACATGCCAACCTGACTACGTGCTTGAGGCCCTACCTCTCAGCTGTAAGAGATTTTCCCAGTGTTATTCCAGGGTCACTGAGATTCACCTGCCTGGTGGGGGAGGAGACAAGGAAGCTGGATGGTAGCAGATCCATCCAGTGTTGGGCTTTCTGCTGGAGTGTGTGAAAGGGAGCAGTATTCACCAAGCAAGATAAAGGAGAGGTTGGCAGTCAGACAGGCACCCTACAAATCTCCCTGGAGTTTCCCCACTTCCAACTTCATCAAAACAATGACTTCCTTCTTAGCAGTTGCAGCTGAGTTTCTAGACCTCAGGACGCACCAGAAGGATTTGCCTTAGGAGGTACTGGAGCGCCACCTAGTGATCATAAGTAACTCCATCATCTCATCACCTCTAGGATGGGCTTGCCTGCCTAGTCAATGACTCCTCAGCCCCGATGGAGACCTTGGGAATGAGGGGGGCAGCCTTGGATTCCAGAATACTCACTCCTTGTGTTTCACCTGTGAGAGAGTGACCATGTGGCCACTATCTTCCCTAGCTGTCAGAAAAGCAGTCACATAGCATCAGCTGGCCTCGCTAGGAAACGGAGCAGGAAGAGTGGGTGGCACTCTCCTAAGGGGCTCTTGACATTTCCTCCCTGATTGTGATGAGAACAAGCCTTTCGAGGTCTGGCCCACATCTGTCCAGTGGTTGTAGGCGTTCTCTTCAAGTCAGGTCGGGACGACGCCAGTACCTGGAAAGTCAGGGTTGTTTCCAATCCCCAGAACTGAAGCTGGATTCTCCAGGGTGTGCAGAGGGTCTGGAAGGCTCCCTCAGTCCCCAGCCCAGGCTGTCCCTGGGCTGAGCCCCGCATGAAGCTTGAAGGCAGGTGGCTGGATGTTTCTGTCCAAGCAAAGCCATGGACAGCAGAGGGCACACCTCAGACAGACCAGCTGCCAGCAGCCTTGGTGCGCGTTGGGTGAAAGGTTGGAGTGAAGCGGGAAGGGATTTCACTCTTGTCCATTTGAGCTTGACAGTGAATACAGGGAGGCCATCTTCCTCAGTGGAATAGCAATGTTCCATCTTGTGGTATTCGGTAGGGTTTGTTTTGTTCTGCTAGTTTTTTTTTTTCATGAGGTGGACTACTATGCAGCCCAGAATAAGCTTGCCATTCTCCTTCATCAGCTTTGAATGTGCTTGATTTTGAGGCCACACCCAATAGCAATGTCTCATCATTCAGACTAGACAGCTTCTCACACTCCCAGAAGGAAGGATAAAGAGTAGCTTTGTTCCCTAAATAGCCACATTTGAAATACCTCCATCTTGCCACAGCAAGTGCCAAGGGACCCAACAGGAACGTGTCCTTTGGGGCTTTCCTCCCTGGACAAGAACCTGATTTTCTCTATAAAGATGAGAACTCACAATGAAAATAACACAATCACCATCAGGAGAAACAACCCACCCAGAATGCCTATGCCCGCTCTCATTATACTTGCCCCCCACACCCTCACCACGTTTAATGCCCACAAACCCACCTAGAATGTGTGCAGGAAGACTGAATGGTGGAACCTGCCAGGCCATGAGTCTGAGTGTAACCTTGCAGTGTGGTCAGATTGTCAAGACATTTAATGTATCGAGAGAAGGGCACTCATACAATTCAGCATCCATCTCAGGACAGAGGTGTTAGCATTCTTGCACTGGAAGAAGCCTGGATCTGTCCACTCACAGCTGGAAAGGGGACACTCCTGTCCCAGCCACCATCCCCAGACTCTGTCTCTCCAGGGTCACCTCACTGAGACCCAAATGGCTCATCTCTCCATTTTCCTTGCCCCCTTCTCCTCCCCTGAGACCTCCCAGAACCAAGGTGGTCCAGTCTGGACCAGCTACCCACCTGCCCCAGGATGAAGCATCTGTCTACTCATCACATGGACCAAAGAATTTTTCCAGTCTATGCTTCTGCTCTGCTTCATTTAACTCTTCCATGCTGGTAGCAAGGCAGCTGAAAGGGACAGCCCCTATGGGGCAGGCTCCGGGCATCCAGGAATTGGGTGATATCTGGTAAGGCAGGGCTGAGAGTCTTCTGGGAGTCATTTGTCACTGGATCCTTCTCCCACTGACAGCTCCTGTAAGCTTTGGCTAGCATTTATTATGAAGCCAACTTCTGGAACCCTCCAGGGCTCAGGCATAGTCCATCAGCAGCAGAGAATACGAATGGATGAAGAGCCTTGCTCTGAAGATGCGGGCTCAGGCTGAGGACCCTCTGCGGCACAGGCTGAGATGTCCTCCACATGCTCTCTGGCAGGGGCGGCGTCTATCGGGCACAGCACTTGCCCTGCCTGTCAGCAGGTCCCTGGTTCAGATCCACAGCTTCACCTTCCTGTGGGCTGCTGTTCCCACCATCTCCTGCTCTCTGCAGTAGCTCCTGGGCTGTGGAAACAGGAGGGGTTTACGAAGGAGGGAATCCCAGCCCCCAGAGCCCTAACCCAAGCACTCTGTACTCTTCTTCCTCACGGACCTCCCAGCCCCAGGGGGAAGAGACACAGTGGTGAGCTCCCACACTCCTGTGGAGCACCATCACCCACCAAGAGTGCTGAAGACCTCAGACACCTGGTAGTTCAGCTTGGCAGAGGTTTCCATGAATAGCAGGCTTTTGCTTTCCGCAAACTCCTTCCCTTCCTGAAGAAAAAAGTCAGTGTGTTTAATAAGAGTCCCTCTGAGGACACCTGGCTGACTCACAAGAAACTTGAATTCACCTATAATCCCAGCACTCAGGAAGCTGGGGCGGAAGTCTTGTGAGTTCCAGGCCAGTCTTAAATACATAAGACCCTGTCTCAAAACAATACACAAAAGATTGGTTGTGGTAGATTACGTGTGTGTGTGCACAGACTCTTCACAGATCACCTGATACACATACTCCCTGTGTGCATATGTGCACACATGCCTCCTACATGAATCTCCAACTAAAAGGAAAACTGAGACGGAATCTGTGTGTTTTTGCACACACAAGTGTGTGTACTTGTGAGTTTGCGTGTGGAGGTATTAACATGTAGGAGTATGGAGGCGCATGTGTGTTGTGCTTGTGAATTTATATCCATGAAGCAGGACTCTGTGCATGTGTGTGAGCATCTGTGCTTATGAAATATGAGCATATATGTGGGTAGAGGGATCATGGGTGTGCATGCAAGTGCAAGTATGTGAATATGTGAGTAACTGAGGTACAGGTATGCTTGCACACACATATATTTGTGTGTGTGTGTGTGTGTACACGTGTGTTCCAAGGTCTCAAAAGCCCTCAACTCCACAGGGATGAGGACTTCTTCCTACTCCCTGCCACCATGTGGCACCTGAAAGGTCACCTCCCGCTCCTCGCCAAGGTCCGTTTTGTTGCCAACCAGCATCACCACCACCTCTCCTGGGTGGAACTCCTTCTCCAGGTCCTCCAGCCACTGCTGGGCCTTGTGAAAGGAATCCTAAAGAGACAGAACAGAAACCATGCTGGAGTCCTTGCTGAGCCAGCATAGCAAAGCTGGTATCTCTCATGGGTAATTGGCCACGTCAAGGCCCTGTCCCAGAATGCAATACCGAGAGGCTGCTCTGGTGCCAGGGAGGGCAGCCAGGTTGGGTTGGCTCTGCTAGGGGAGGTCTGTGCAGCCAGGCAGCACACCAGAGAGCCGGAGATGTGGAGGCCACAGGACATTGAGGGTCAGGAGCTCCACTCTGGACACATTTTGTGCAGGAGAGTTTAAGGGAACTGTTACCACCCCAAAGCCAGTTCCTAACTGCAGTTAGGTGAGGGGCTTGGCCCTGTGTCCTTTGGCACCTTTCTTCTGATGCCTGGTGTCCAGGCTGATGTGGGGACCCATCTCTCCACATTCCTGGACCTGTGCTCAACACATACTTTCTGGGTCTACTGCACCCTCTTATCTGGGTCCCTCTCCCAGGCCTCTTGTGCCCACTGCATCTTCCTGCCTCCTGCCTGGTATCACTAGTCTCTGCTTCCCTACCTCCTGTTAGAGGCCCTGGGGCAGCAAGCTCACCCTGCCCTAAGCTGGGCTGGACACACACAGGCATGGGAATCCAGTCTTTCTGAGTCATATCCAGGAATGCTCTGTGTTTTGCATCCATTGGTAACACAAGCTGGATGTCCTGTGGTGGTGGGCCGCATCTGTCACAGGCCCTTTGCCATCTCAACAGTTTACCAGCACCAGTGATATTGGTGCACATTGGGAGCAAGGGATGTGTCAGGAGACCGCAGAGAAACAGAGCCCAGCTTTGGGTGTGAGGGGCTGCCAAGAGGGCTTCCTGAATGAGGTGAGTAGCACTGGCTCAATGGACCCTTTATTGATGTAGTAGTTCCCGTAAACCATGGTAACAGTTCTATCCCCTTGCCATTGACCCCCGTAGAAGGCAGTGAACAGTGCAGTTGCCTGGGGAAGGAAGTGGGAGGTGACCCTACCTTCCGAGTGATGTCATACACGAGGATTGCAGCATTGGCACCCCTGAAGTAGAGGTGGCAGACGCTGTGGTACTTCTCCTGGCCAGCTGTGTCCCAGATCTCGAGCTTCAGAGATGAGGAGCCCAAATCCAGCACCTTTGTGAAGAACGCACCTGCAACAAGGAGGCCAAGGGCGTGTTTGCTGAGTGCTCATCCGTGGCTCCGAGTGCGCCGCGCCAGTCTATGCTCAGCAGTGGGCGGCAGCGAGGCATGTGCTGACGGAGGCTGAGTAAATGCCTGTTCCAGAAGCTAGAGCTTCCCTCTGAGGCAAAACACAGCTGGCAACTGCTTTGTGTCCCCTGTAGGCTTCCACTTGCGGTGAAGCTAAACTCTTGGGATGAAGTAAAAAACCCTGAGGTAAGAATGACCCAGAAGGGACGGACCTCCAGTGATAAGGAATCTGGCAAGTCTCTACAGCGTGCCAGTGATACCATTGAACTCAGGACTCCCGCCACTCAGCACCCATTCCGTTCCAAGGACCCCCTCGGGGACCAGAAGCCAGCCGCCTCAGCCTCCCTCCCCTGCTGGCCCCTCTGCGACTGTACTCACTTCTACACCTAGAAATCTCGTGTTAGTTACTTAACCCTGAAAGTGTTAGCCCCGTGTTGACATCTTTTCCCGAGTGTTCTGTGCAGCTTCTAGAGCTCCCTTCCTCACTCAGGCACCCGATTAACCAAATCACAGAGACGGACTACCAGTCCTTCGTGTAACATGCAGTCAACTTTTTCTTTGAAGATATTTTTTTCTTGAGCTTTGTTTTCCAATGTTGAATTTTTAATTGTGTGTATATGTATAGGTGGTTGGGTGGGTTTGGGTACACGCATGCGGTATCTATGGAGGCGGGAAGAGAAAACTGAATCTTCTGGAGCTAGAGTTATAGACGGTTATAATCTGTCCAATGTGGGTGCTGGGAACAGAGCTTGGGTGTTCTGGAAGAGCAGGATGTGTTTGTAACGATCCATCCAGCCCTGATGTGATTTTTAAAGAGTTATTTAATGGTAGCAAAAACTTCTATGTCAGGTATGTGAGTTATGAGGAGAGCTAGAAGGAAAGGGGCAGAGGACATCAGGGTCAGCAGTAGACCAAAGGCTTCACTCAGAGCCACTTCCCTACACAGACCCAGGACAGATTCGGAGCCAATTGGGGAGATTCTGGCAGACAGACCTACTTGGGAGAAATGAAATTTCCACCCCTGTAGAGGAACATTTAATCCTTTAATCTGGCAGCATGACTGCTCTATGGTAGAGAGAATGTTAGTACATGCCTTTAATCCCAATGTAGCACACACCTTTAATCCCAATTCAGAAGGAAGTGATTGTGCCTAGCTTGAATCCCAGCACTTGGGATGCAGAGGCAGAGCTCAGAGGGAGAGGCAAAGCATAGAGCCAGAGTTCAGGGTTCAGAGGAGGAAACAAGGTAGAAGCAGAGTGTGGAAGCAGAGCTCAGACAGAAAGAGGTGGAAGCAGACAAGAAGCAGAACAGTTAGTTCAGTCAGGCAGTTTGAGTACAATCAGCTCACAGACAGTTCAGTTCAGAAGGAGAAGCCCAGAAGAGCAGAGCCAGTCCAGAATAAGCAGAGAGAAAGCAAAGTTAGAAGCAGACTGTTTACAATTTACAGTTCAGAGTTCACAATGCATATCAGAGTGAAAAGAGATAGTTTAGAATATAACTAGTCAAAGTGAACTCAGTCAGTAGTAAGTCTCAAAGGCTGAAACATTCTATTATCTTGAAGATTAGATTGTATGGAGGCTGAAGCCTTCCAGGTCTAGGCTTAAGATTAGATTGTATGGAAGTTGAAACACTCTAGGACTGGAGATTGAATTAGCAAAGAATAAACTGTCCTCTGCCAAGAACCCACAAGAGTAGTTGATTAAATCAACTACATTAACCTCGACACACCCCAAAGACACTACATGAGCATTCTGGAGCTGGTATGACAAGTCACAGAGTGACTTAAGGTAAGGAAACCCATTCTTTCAGTTCTGTAAGTCAGAAACCCTAAGTCAAGCTGTGGGCAAGGCCAGTTCTTTCTCAGGGCTCAGAACCCACTCCCACTTCTCTCCAGCTTCTGGGGACTCCAGCCACCTTTGATGGTCTGGCCTCTGGCCTCACCTGATATCCTACTTAGCTTCAACTGTCAACTTGACACAGCCTAGAGTCATTTGAAAGAATCTCAACTGAGGGATTGTTCAGATCAGATTGGCCTGCCCATGTCTGTAAGGGATTGTCTTGATTGAAGGTTGATACGGGAGGGCCCAGCCCACTGTGAATGACATCATTCCTTGGCAGGAGGGTCTAAGCTATATAAGAAGCAAACTGAGTTGGCTAAGTGGTTAAGAGCACTGGCTGCTCTTCCAGAATACCAGAGTTTGATTCTCAGGATCCACAGAATAGCTAACAACCATCTGTAACTCCAGTTCCAGGGTCTTCAACACCTTCTTCTGACCTTGATGAGCATTGCAGTGCACAGACATACATGCAGGTAAAATGCCACCCACATAAATTAAACATAAAATAATTGTTTAAATAAATAAAGTTGAGCAGGAACCTATGGGTGAGCCCTAGAGCAAGCCAGTAAGCAGCAGCCCCCGTGGCTCCTACCTCCAGCTTCTGCCCTGACTTCCCTTAATAATGGATTGTGACCTATAAATATAAACCAAATGAACCCACACACACATACACACGAACACCTTTTGGTCACAGGGTTTCATCAGAGCAACAGACATGAGAACTATAGCACCTGCCTCCCCTCAGTAAGTCTATGCCCTCACCTCTTCTCTTGGGGATGACATTCTCGGAATTTGGGGACCCAAGACAAAGGTGATCTCATCTCCATAGAAGGCATTACAATTTACAGGCTCTGTGAATTAGGGCTTGGTCATTTGGTCATAGGGTTTCTGGGGACACATTTCCATCCACTTTGGAAAGAGCAGGGACGGGGCTGGAAGAACCTTCTGGAAAAATATGGATTCTCTCTGTGAATTGAGGCAACATCTCAGCAAAAACTGACACAGGTTGGGTAAACAGCCTGAGGTCCATGAACTTGAGGTCTGACTGAATTGCTCTTCACACAAAGCAGCAGCATCCATGTGGACAGTAGGACAAGGGACTCCCACCTCACATGGCTACTGCTGGGCATTGACCATCCAATGCACTGACACTCCTGCCCAGGTGAAGGCCTGGACTGGCCTTGGACACAGATCCCTCTCAGCTTTGTGGGCCTCAATAACTTGCTTAAATCTCCAGTGCCTTATTTTCTCCTGTTTAATGCAAACTAACAGTACCCTCCACCAGGGTGGTTGTAAAACCCCATGAGAAAACACACGTAGTGTCAGGTCTGTCATACCGACTTCTACTTCCTCCTCCTGTCTTCTTTACACACCCTGGACTCATTGCCATAGCAAAATTGGTGTTTAATCCACACTGTAGTCTGTTCTTCCTCATTCTAATCGTGTTTCTGGCTTTGGAGCTAATTGGGGATATTCTGATAGGCATTGTCCCAGAGTTTGGTAAGATAGCTTAAATGAGCAAGAGCACTTTCTGCATAAGTGTGAGGACCTGAATTCAGTCCCAAGCACCCGTATAAAATGCAAGGCACAGCCTCACGCTGCGGGGTGTGCAGTGGGGGAGACATGAGGATCACCTACTGCCAGCTAGTTCTAGGTTCAGTGAGAGGCCCTTCCTCAAGAGAATGCGGTAGAGAGTGACTGGGCGGGACAGCAGACACCCTCCTATGGACTCTGTGTGTGCATGCACCTACATATGTGCACACATCCTATACACACACAGAGAAAGAGAGAGAGAGAGAGAGAGAGTGAGAGAGAGAGAGGGAGAGAGATGGAGGAACAGAGAGAAAGAGAGAGAGAGGGGGATTGCACATGGCTATAAAATTCCATGGGTGTAAAACTCAGATCTGCCGTCTCCATTTACAACCTCAGTCTTCATCATTTTCCTTTTCCAGTTTAAACATGATGGCTGAAAGTCCTCAATGTCAAATCCCAGCAGATGTACAAGGGCAGTGTGGATTTCCACCCAAGTCATGACCCATTAACCATTGTTGAGATATTTACACAACACAGAGCTGAACTTTCCCGGAGAGAAGGGAGGTGTCACCCCACCAGACATGACTGCACAGATTGCCAGTCCCAAAGGTGATGAGTTTAGGGGGAGAGATTTCTCATGAGGTGGAACATGAAAGGAGAGACCCAAGCCTCCAGCCCACTAAGGACAAAGCTTCCGATCATTTCTGAAATAAAAAAGCAGGGTGAGCTGACTGGAGGCTCATAGGCCCTAAGAGAGAACCTACTGCTGTTATCTTGCTGAACGGACATAGTATCACGCTGCCTTTGAAGTAGTTACCTCTGTATCCCTAGATTAATGCAGCTCTTGGTCCTCATCAGTGGACACCAGTAGATACAGAGGTTGCAACTGGTCAGACTATGTGGGGGAAGTGGGAACGAGACATCCTCAT
The DNA here is from genome assembly GCA_026225945.1 of Cricetomys ansorgei. Lineage (NCBI taxonomy): Eukaryota > Metazoa > Chordata > Mammalia > Rodentia > Nesomyidae > Cricetomys > Cricetomys ansorgei. The sequence goes on from JAMJFZ010001791.1 coordinate 2,523,608, forward strand.
CACACCTCCTCCCCACGGCTTGGGAAATATCAGAGAAGAGAGGGTGGAAAGATTGTAAGAGCCAGAGCTTGGGGGGAGACGGTGAAGCAGTGTCTTCTAGACATGACAGGACCATTGCACGCATGACGTCACGCCGGCTGTGGTTGCCTCCGTATGACTGAGGTAGTCAACATTCCAGCACGGATGGGGAGATGCTCAGATGACGGTGGGCAATGGATGATTGATGGCTACTGGGGTGAGGAAGAAAGTTTTCTTTTCTTTTTATTCTTACATTATTATTTTTTTATTATTTATTATTATTATGGCTTTTCACGACAGGGTTTCACTGTATAGCCCTGGCTGTCCTGGAACTTGCTCTGTAGCCCTGACTGGCCTAAAACTCACAGAGATCCACATGCCTCTGCCTTCCAAGTGCTGGGATTAAAGGCGTGCACCACCATGTCTGGCTGATAAGGGTTTTCTTCAGGAATGTGGCCCCTTGCAAAGTGCCCATTCTCCAGTGGATGTCCATATACCTGTGTGTTTAAAGGCAACACTAACTGGGCTCAGTGGGTCATGCAAAAGAAGAGAAGGAGGAAAAGGAGGAGAAGAAGGAGGGGGAGGGGGAAGAGGAGGAGAAGAAACTAAGATGAAGTTAGGATGTGGTGGTGACTTCTGGAGGAGTTGGAAGTGGCAGTGGGTAGGTTTGGGGTGGGGATGAAGTTCTCAAAAAATATGTTTCAAATATTTATATGTCTTTTTAAGAAAGAAAGAAAGAAAGAAAGAAAGAAAGAAAGAAAGAAAGAAAGAAAGAAAGAGAGGAAGAAAGAAAAAGAGAAGGAAGGAAGAAAGGAAGGAAGGAAAGAAGGAAGGAAGGAAGGAAGGAAGGAAGGAAGGAAGGAAGGAAGGAAGGAAGGAAGGAAGGAAGGGAAGCAGAGCAATTGGAGATGAAGTCATCAGGGCAGGCATAGCCAGGCTTCATGGCTCCTGACCGCGTCGCAGCCCACATGTCAGAAGTCTCACGAGCAGCAAAGCTAGTGAGAGACTCAACATACTGCCCAGTGTGTGGCCTCAAAAACCAGTCACTTTTAATGTAAGGCAAAGGCAGTAACTAAAAGCAAAGGTGGCTAGAGGGTCATTTAGCTTTGCCCTGGCTTTCTAAGGACTTTCAAAGTGTCCATTTAAAAACCAATTTCCAGGGCTGTAAACCTAGCTCCAGGGTAGAGCATTTGCCTCACATGCATAAGGCAGCCCTTAAGTTCAGTCCCAGCAGAGAGCCTCAGCAGGAGGGACACCTACGAACCACCCCAACCCCTGACCACACCATAGCCCATTCTCTTGGCTGGGTTTCTGGAAGCAGGACGATCATCCACTTAGCGGGCTAAGAAAACCCTAATGTGCACTGAATAACAAAAATGAAAGTGGGGAGGGAGTTGCTTTCTAATCTGCCCTTGCTCCAAATTAAGACATGCCATGTGTGGTAGCACGCACACATCGTCCCAGCACATGGGAAGCAGCAGCACAAAGATGGGGAGTTCTAGGCCAGGCTCAGCTACATAGGGAGACCTTGTCTCAAATACATGCTTGCATGTATACATATATGCATATATATGTATATATATACACACATACATAATATATACATACACACATGAAGCAAGCACACAGAGAGGTTTTCCCCCTCTTCTCTTATAGCACCCGACATCCCCAGCCCAGACCCAGTAGACCAAATCCAAGTAGAAAGGAGAGCACTTTTGATATCGATAAATTGAACAAACAGTGTGAAGTTAGAGCTGCAATTCGTAACGATGTCCCAGGAATAGGAAAAGCAGAGGGAAGCCTAGGTAGATGATGTCAGGCATAGAGTAAGTTCTCAATAGAGTAAATTAACAAAGGAGCTGTCTTAGCTGGCTGGAGGAGGCCTTCCTCAGGCTGCCCCTCACCGCCAGTCCCCCACGCTCAAGCCTACTAGGACCAGAGCCCCTGTCCCTGGGTCTACATACTCACAAATACCAGCTGGCCTGAAACCTGAACCCAAGTGAAGGTTGTTTACCTGCACTTCCAGAACAGTGTGCCTGCCTGTCCTGATGGACATCTGCTCCCTGCGGTCCTGACATACCCAGCCTTGGGTTTCAGGACAGGGGCTATCCTGAGGCAGACCACATTTCCATCTGCCGCTGCCAGGCCTATCCATCTCCCCATTCACTTACACCCCACAGTCGGCAATACGCTGCTGAAATCCTGCTTCATGTATCGGAGGGCCAGGCTGGTCTTGCCCACAGAAGTGCTTCCAAGCAGAACCAGCTTGTTCACGTAGGGCTGGCCAGAAGTAGTGCTGGCCAGTGGCAGTCCACTAGCCTGTGCCATGGCCTGCAAACAAACACAGCAGGCTGAAGTGGATGGGGACCTGTGGTCAAATCACCTCAGCGAGTCCAACACACACACTCACACACACACACATACACACTCACGCACACTCATGCACACACATACTCACACACTCTCTCACATACACACTCACATGCTCACACACACTCACACTCACACACACATACTCACAGTCATTCACACAGGAGCTGTGTGTCAGTGCTCACTCTCCCAGGAACGCCCAGGCTCCCAGGAGGAAACCTCCACACAGATCCATGCCCTCTCTTTCTTTACAACCTATGTGTAAAGATGTCAGGTTTCCCGTTTGCTGGCAGCCTTGCTGAACTGTCATGGGTGCGTGTATTCCTGTGAGCGCTCTATGGGGTTGTGGTTCAAGACAGAGGTCTGGCCTCATACAGACAGCACAGAGCAGGAATTTCTGTGAGTGTGGTGTTTCTTATGTTCACAGTCATCGGATCCACCCTACCTGGATCTGCTGTGTCACAGAGAGATTGAAAAATGGTGAATCTGTGGTTTTATCCCCAGTGTTTATTATCTGGACCACTTCTATGAAGAAAATGTCCCTTAATTAATGTCTACACCCATTAGGGATGGCTATTCTCTCAGACAGAGCCCTTCTCCCACCCCAGTGGGCAAAGGCTGGGTGGGAACAGAGGAGGGGTAAAGGGAAGATGGACAGGAACCACAACATAGAGCACTTGAGACTGTAGTGAGAACACAATATAGACTCCAGGTCTAACACAGAATGCTAATACCAAGGAGCCATTCTAGAGAGAGAGAGCTGAAGTCCGGGAGAGAAGGCTCTAGGGTTCATCTGCTACTGGGAAGGAGTTCCGGCCAGCAGCACAGCAGGCTTGGGGCCCATCCCAGGGGGTCCTCTAGAGCATCCCCAAGCACTGATTTCAGAGCAGGATCAGAAACAAGTAAGTTGTCTGTTTAAAGCTTTTTAAAACCCTGTTCACCCAACATTGTAAAAATTAATTAACTTAAAATTAATATACAGGCGATCAAAGCCCAAAGCTAAGTCAAGGAGCCACTGCTAGGGTGACAACAATACCTAGTACATAGTTGAGCACACGCCCAAACAATGGGTGCAAGCATGCATGTGGTGGGTGGATATGTGGGTGAGCTGGTGGACACAGGAGTGAGTGAATGGGTCTATGGGTGGGTGGATGATATGTGGAAAGATGGATGCATGCAGAGGTGCAGAGATGGAGGTGAGAGGGCAGGTGAGTGGATGGATGGATGAGTGGGTAAGTGGATGGCTGGATAGACAGGAGGGATGTGAGAAAGGTGAGTGGATGAGTGAGTGGATGGTGTATCAATCAGCTGACTGAAGCGTGGATGGACAGGATGAACATTGTCAGCCTCCAGGAACGGCATGTGCAACCTCCACCCAGAAACCTCACCCTTTGAGCCTAAGGGTAAACCAGAGTCCAGAATCCTGAATAGGGTTCGGGAAGGACACTGCTGTCTCAGAGTCCGGGCACAGTCAGGGGCCACATACCAACTCCTGAAACAGGTCAGGCCTCTTCCTCCATAAAGCTCTGGCCCTGCTTGATACCACCAGAATCAGTGCAGCTCTCTCCTGCTGACACCACAGCCAGCTCAGCAACGGCCTCCTGCCTGATGTCACACCGGCCATCCTAGCCCCTCCATCATGTGCCCACCCCCAATAGCCAGCAAAGTAGACCACAGGCCCTGTCACCATGGAGCCTCACTCCCTGCTCCGCTTGATTGAAAGGACCTCAGCTTTTGATTGCATACAAACCAGTATAGCTGCATTATCAGCGGCTCAGTGTTCTCACTGGGTCTGACCACCACCCCAAAGCTGGATTGCCTTCAGTGTGTATCCTGTGACCACTGAGGGAGCTGAAGCCAACAAAGGAGCAGGTGCTCTCTGCATGAACCCGGAAGTGGCTCCATAGATTCTAATTGGACCGTTGTGCTTTCTGCCCCCGGGCTGCCCTGCCTGTCACACCCAGATGCTTATTAGAAGAGTGCCTGGTGAACTTGCATAAAGGAAGACAGAGCTGCCAGTAGGCACTGAAGGACCTTCACCGGCCACTGTGGGTCCAGTGTGAACATGGCTCTGATAAGGCTGTTTGGGTGCAGGCTGTTGGGGTCCAGGCTGTTGGGTATAGCTGCCAGAACTCCCCAGAGAGAAACAGAGTATGTATGTGCTCTGAGCCCATCTGTTCCTCCTCAGAGACACCTGCCAAAGCTGAGCAGGAAGCCTAAGGGCCTGGCACTACCTCCAAGGGACAAAGGCCCAGTAGCTTTTCCAAGACAAAGTCACAGAATTCAGAGCTGGAGCCTGCTGTTTTATGCTCCCGGGGACGAGGCACTGGCTTGGTCCCAGATGATGGTAGAGAGTGACAGGATGTGCCATCAGCCTCAGGAATGGTACAGAGAGCTCTGCATTTGCACCTCCAGAGCAACTCCTAGTACTAGGAAGGCTGAAGCATGGGATTGTCACAGTCAGGCCTTTCTGGGCCACATAGTAACAACCCAGATCAAAAAGGTAGGGGGCAGGTAAGTAAATAAATAAATAATCCCTCAGCCTTCATGTAATAGGATATTCTGCCCTAAAATCATAAAGCTTGACCATAACATAAAATGCAGCGTTCACTCGGCTTTGCCAGAGTCCTACAATTATCTCATTTCGATGGCTCATTTCCTTATTGCTGAGTTTCTCCTGGTATTATTTTTCTCTGTAATAGATGAGACCATAGTAGATGTTTTCATGTTACTTTTTAAGTGACTATGTTGTGAACTTCCAATAACAGCAAGCTAGAATCCTGTGCTCAAAGAGAAAATTAGAAATGTGATACCTGTCCCCTCCTCTAGAATCTAGAACTTTCTGAAGGCAACGCTTGCCAGGTCATGATTAGGAGCCTCTTCCCATCCTGACATTATACTGCTTCAGCAATCACAAACCTGCCCCCTTCCACCGAAGGAAAAACAGAGAGCCCCAGGATGCTACACCCCAATCTTCCTTGCCTGGATCCTCAAACCTGTTCATTCCCAACACTCAAACTTCAGAACACTATAGCATTTGATACGAGAGAAAAATCAAGCTACAGATTAGAAGGAAGTTCTGGAAGAAAAGCTGCCGAGCACCTCTGTTGCTGTCTTTGCTTGAGTCTCTGCTGTCATCTGAAAAGGACTCCTTAGAAGCACCTCCTCACGCTGACAGCTTATGTTCAACTTAGCTAGAACTTTCTGCAAGGATAGCTCAAATGGAATTTCCTTCCCAGAAAGAATATGACCTCGTGAGCCACTTGTGATCCAAACACGGACTCTGTTGGCTGTGAATAAACACAAGAGTGTACTGTTTTGGCTCTGCCTCTGATTAAACTTCCGAGAATACAAGAACACACATCTGTATGCATGCATGCACACATACATGCAAGCATGCAAACACACACACACAGTACTCTACAGAGTACAGTTAAACAATGACTCACCTGTTCACTTTCAGGAAGTTCAACAGACCATCACCGCACAGAGCTCCTGCTGGCTCCCCTTTCTCCCTGCTCCTTCCCTCTGGCTATGCTTCCCTTAGGTGCTGGATGAGCTGGTCAGGGGCCTGGCTGGGGCAGGCTGGGAGGAGCTGTACACCAATGGACAACCAGTACAGAGCAGAGGAAGTAGGAAGGTCCCACTCCTGCCAAGGCCCCAGGTCAGGCCTCTTCTCTTCCTGTAAACTCCAGTGCAAAGTCCCCACATGATCACGTGATCACCTGGGACAGAGGAGGCTAGAGGTCATATTTTGGTTCTCTAGCTATAGCCCAGAATTCCAGCCATTTCCAGGTTTCAGCTGTCACAGTTCCTTACACCTGAAAGCTTCACAGACTTGGAGAATGGTTCTTTGGTTACATGAGCTCACTTCTTAACTCTTTATACAAACAGCTCGAGTATGGGGGGGCATCAGCTGGGCAGGGCCAGGGTCTGGAGCCTGGGACTCATGTGTCCTGGGGCAGGTAACTTCCTGGATAGGGCTGGAAGGAACCCCAGAAGGATAAACTCTAAATCAGTTCCACTGTGGTGAGCCACAAATCCCAGGCAAATAGTTCTCTCTGTGCTCAGAACACACCTGGATTACTGGCTTGGGTTTCCAAAGCAAGGGGCAACAGGGAACTCAGCACCATGAATGGGGGTGCAGCTGTCTAAGGTTCCCAAGAGGCTTTCCAACAGTCTCTGAAGGACCAGTGTCTCTGCCGAGGCCACTGGCCCTCTTTGTCACCCTGTCCTTCAGGACACACTCCCTGTCCTCACGCCTGGGTGACCCCATTGCCTTGAAGACCAAGAACTTCACACCCTCTCTGAATGGGATCCTGATCCCCGGTGCCTGGATTGGCACCCCAGGTCTGGAATTGACAGACACCCCTGCGGCTGCCCTCCTGGGGGTGGGTAGGGATATGTGCCTGTGCCCTCTTCTGCTTATGCTGTCAAGGTAAAGTTACAAAATAGTGTCTGAAAGGTCTCAGGAGTTCAAGGGGACACTGAGATGGATTGTAGGGGGTAAGAAATGTATCAAAAGAGTTAATAACACCGTGAACAGGTAAACAGACAACAGCATGGTGGGGGCTCCGAGGAGCGATCAAGCCTCAGAGCTGCAGAGTCTAACCGTTCTCAGTTTGAGTAGCAGACTATTGAAACATTACCTGGAAAGAGATTGCACACGTAAGACCGACACTCAGACAGTGACGGGTCAGTGAGGGGCAGGTTGTCACCTGTCTGGGACTATTTAGATGTGCATAGCCTTGGCCTCTATTTAAAGTCTAATCTTACCCCAGCACCTTCTCTCTCTTTCCAATGTAGCCACATTGGGTAAATTTCCCTTTTCTGCCATCTATTTGAATCTGGCTCTCTTATTTGGCTCATGAGGGACGGATGGCTGGACCTGCCTTGAGACACAGGTTAAGTACCTCTAAGTCGATCACAAAAGCATGACAGTCAGTCATGGGGGCTCTGTGGAGGAATCAGGCCCACGAGACAGTCCCTTCTAACGGATCCCGAGGATGGAGAAGGTTTCACAGCACAGCAGCTGGGATCTCCGAGGCCCATGAAGGATGCAGGGAAGCTGGTGGGGAAGCAGATGTGGGACCACCATAGCCACAGCTGGCCCTTCGATGTGCACCTTCTGGAAGTCCATAGCTAGAGATTTGCAGGAAGTTCTCCGAGTCATGGGCCTGCATATCTGTGAGGACGAAACTCTGCTTTAAAGGAAGAAAGGGCAGACATCACACTTGGGAAGGTGGAGGCAAGAAGATGGAGCGTGTAAAACTCCTGGAAAGAGGCTGTGTCTGCAAAGACCGATCGGCACATCAGCAGTGCGGTGATGTGGAGGGGTTGGAATGTTGCAGGTCCAGGGGCTGATGACCTTATCTGGGGCTAGCTTTATCCCTATAAATAGCCATTCCTTGTCCACCTCTGTGTTGGCACTAACATCTTATCACTAATAGATAAAAACTGTTTACAGTCTATCTGCTTCGCAGACCACTAACTCCTCCACTGAAAAGCTAAGAGTGTTATCAGAGAGTGTCTGAGGCCCGTGACACAGATTCCCCCATCTTGGTCTAATCTGCCTCGCTGGCTTTTCCGCCAATGCCACTTTTAAAAGCCTTGATTTATAACTCTCTTTCTCTGTTACCATATGTCTTGGTTCTCTTGCTGTGAAGAGACACCATGACCAACGCAACTCTTATAAAAGAAATCGTGTAACTGGGGGCTTGCTTACAGTTTCTCAGGGTTAGGCCATGATCATCATGGTAGGAAGCAGGCAGACATGGTGGTAGAGCAGTAGCTGGGAGCTTTGTATCTTGATCCATAGGACAGCAGACAGAGAGAGAGAAAGAGAGAGAGACCAGGCCTGGTACAGGTTTTTGAAACCTCAAAGCCCACCCCCAGTAACACACTCCCTCCAACAAGGCCACAGCTCCCAGTCATTCTCAGTCGGTCCCACTCCGTGGTGACTAAGCGTTCAAAAATGTGAACCTCCAGGGGCCAGTCTGATTCAAACCACCACACTAGAAAGAGTCCACGAATCTGCTTCCATGTGAGAACATGGAAGCTGGCATCACCTAGCTCCTTGTTCCCCAGGCCGTGTTCACTCAGATTTGGCTTCAGAATGAACTTTTATTCCCTTTGAGGTGAGAGCTGTGTTTTTACCATCAGCAAGAGCTCGAGGCCCCCTTGAGCTACGTAGCAAATACTAAGACAACCTGGGATCAAGGGCAAGACCCTGTCTCAGTGAGTGAGTGAATGATTAAATAAACTAAACCAAAGTTTATTGTGAGTCAGACATGACCAACCGTGGCCAGAAAAACAGATGCAAAATCACCCTGAATGACACTTCCGCTATAAAAGAGGCCACACGAACTTTTACAGCTATGGGAGAGAAGAAAGCCACACACCGACACATTTGCCAGTGACTTTGCTGGAGCATCAGGTAGGCAGTCTGCAGCAGAGTGGGGCAATCCCTTCACAGGACCGGGATGCCACAGGCAGGCATTCTTAGCTTTAGGGTTCAGGGGAGGGTAGAGGTCTGCTAAGCTTAGTGTTGGATTTCAACACAGTTATCTGACAGCCAGGAATGTATCAGGTTAAAGGCTAGAAAGGGTGGCCCAACAGGTAAAGTAATTGTTCGTTGTATCAGTCAGAGTTCTCTAGAGGAACATAATGTCAAGACAAAAACACAGTCCTCATCTCAAAGGGAATAGAGATAGCTTATTCAGGGGCCAAAATCTGAGTGAGCATTGGCCCAGGGGCCACAGGTTTAGGCTACCAACTCCAGGTGTAACAACATGGAAGCATCTTCATGGAACTTTATAATAACAGAGCAAGGAAAATTGCCAGAGAGGGCAATTCTAAAATACTCTGGTGGAGACACTAAGTAGGTGGTTATAGGGAGATGGGGGAACCTCAACTATAGGCTTCTCATGTTAGCTGATGCCATTCTTAGCCCTTTGATCAGTGAAGAATAGATTTCTTTCAAGTTTATATATTTCAATGTATTTAATCTGCTGTCAGTATATTAGGTCTGTCTAGCTAACAGGGTGCTAGGTCTGACACAGAGGTGGGCCAGAAGTGACTGGGTTTTCCTTTTTTTAGGCTAAAGACCACGCCAGGTAAATTTAATTAGGCTCTAGAACTGCAACATCCCAACCTCCCCATATCTTTGCAGTTTGAATCATTCCATCAGTCTACATAGAAGGCTTCCTTCCAGGAATTCTCATTCACAAGAACCAATGGGAAGAGTATATATATATGAGTTTATTTGGCCAATGTCTATTAAAATAGTAACTCCTGAATCACACCTGGGAGACTGAGAACCCAGTAGTTGTTTGGTCCAGGAAGCTCATTGCCTCAACAGTGGGAATCCCACCCCCCTGCTGTCTGATTGTCTCTCACTGGAGGGGTGGACAACCCAGCATTTGCTCAGTTCATGAGGCTGGGTGCCTCAGCAGTCCCAATCTGGCTCTGCGTCTGGAAGGTTCCTGGAGAAGTGCTGGTCCCTAGAACACAATGGAAGGCTGGAAATACAGGTCCTGATATCAGTGAAGAAATCAACAGCAATGGGGTAAAACAAGAGGGAAGGTCAACTGAGCAAAAGGCAAATGGTCTTTCTTCCTTCTGCTGTGCTCTTTACGTGAGTGCTGCCACCAGAAGGTGCTGCCCACCACTGGGGCTGGTCTTTGCACATCAAATACGGAAATGGACAGTTCTTCTGAGCTCACCTCATGCTGATAGAACCTTCAGTTCCTTGTGGTAGAAAGACTTCAGTCCCCATTCCTAGTGGCTGCTCAGAGCTCTTGGGGTGGCAGATCCCCTCATAGGCCTCTATCACATGGCAGCCTACCTTCTCAAAATCAGAACTCCCCTCTGACCACTAAAGCCCCCCTTAGACTAGGACAGGCTCACCAAGCATACACACCCCTTCTGTTCAACTCAGAGTCAGCTCACAGGGGCTCTACTGACTTTAGCAACACAGCTTCACCTTTCCCCTGTAACACATCCTAACCTCAGAAGCGCTGCACATGGTATCATAGCCCTGAGCAGGAAGAGGTGTGTGCACCAGGTGCACCTCCTAGTACTCTGCTACCCCAAGCCCGGGTTCCCCTGGTAACACTGGGCTCCTGTTTAGCAGTTTTCTGGGGCTCTGGTGTTTCTGGCTGATTTTAAGTAACACAATACTTTTCCAGTGTGAACCAGGATAATCCAGAATCTGGATATTTGAGAGGAGCTAAGGTGAGTTCCTTCTCCCTGTTTGGGGTTACCCTGTACCAAAGGTCATTTGAGTAGTCTCCCCCTGCAAGGTCCTCTCTTAGAGACCTTGGAACAGCCAGCTCCTAGCCCACACCTGTTGGCTCACTTCTGACGGCAGAGGTTGGACCAGGCAGCCCCAGACCTACCTGTCTGGCCTGTGTGATCAGGTCATTCTAACCAGGCGCTGAGAGCTGCCTGCTGTAAGAGAGAAACTTACAGGTCTCTATGAATCAGAGACTGTGTCCCCAGGCCTTAGGCATGATAGACTCTCCTTCAGGGTTGATGAGGAACCACAACTCAAAAATTCAGATTGTAGCCAGCACCATGGCTGCTGGCAATGGAAATGAGACAAAACAGTTCACAAGCAATTTGTGTATGTGTGCAAAGTTAGCATTGTTTTCTATAGTGTTCTATTTTACTTTTTAAATTTCCAGATAGTTCATCAACCTTATACAGGCACTGAAGCACTGAAAAGAATTCTCACTAAGCCATTTTAGTAGGTCACACTGGTAAGCACGTAACTTCTACGGCACACATTTAGCTTTCAAAAGAAGTCAGAACTATGCCAGTCTTGGTGACACACACCTGTAATCTCAGCAGCACTCAGAGAGTAAGCCGGGGAACGGGGTGCAAGATAACCTTGGCTTCCTAGCAAGATGCTATCTCAAAAAAAAAAGCAAAATTATAGAATTGTGAGGGCTGCAGAGCCCATGCAAACCCTTCTCAACCTCTGTTCAAACACCGAGACGTTCTGTGTCCATAGACAGCTATGCCGTGTGAGCTCCTTGCTGTCCTATGACCTCTAGAACTTTGACCTCTAGAACTATGACCTCTAGAACTTCTTTCCCATGGAAGCAGCCAGACCCACTACTGCTTAAACATATGTAAGAGTTTTGTGAATGCTTTTTACTGTACTTTTAAATGTGTGTACACATGTGTGTCTCTGTGTGGGTTTGTGCTTGTGTGTACAGTGCCATGAGGACAGAAAGAGGCTTCAGATGCCCCAGGGCTGCAGTTATAAGCCCAACTCAGGCCCTCTGGGAGAGGAGTAAGCACTCTTACCCTGAGCCATCTCTCAGGCTCCTTTCCATTACGTTTTTATTCATTCATTTGTGTGTCTGTGTACATGTGTGTGTGGGCACACACATGCCACAATGCACTTCCTGAGGTCAGAGGACTACATATGGGAATCCTTCCACTACAGGTGTACCAGGGATGGAACCCAAGGTCACCAGGCTTGGCATTAAGTGTCTCATTGACCCCCTGTGTGGGACTTTCAAGCAGTCCTCTGGGCTTACAGCAGACCAGCTAGCTGCCTGCACAGATCTGTGACCTTGTTCTCTGTGCACAGACCAAGACTGTGGGTCCCATTGCTGATTCCTTTCCAACAGAAGCAGACAGATGACCTGGCTCTGGTCAGTCAAGCACGCTGGTGCTCCCCTGAGGTTGTAGGGGAGCTGAGTTGCTCCTTCCTTGGGCTTCCTTGCAGAGTTGTGGCTAAGGACAAACTAAGATTGATAATCATCTGAGGTCTCCTCTTCCACAAAGTTCTAATCTCCTATGGTCCTTGAGATAAACAGGAGCAGGGGACTGCCTCTCCCCAAAATATTTACCCTGCTTATCTCAATGTGAAATTCCAACAGTGATTTCTGAAAGCCAAGCTAAATTCCTCAGCACAGAGATCAATGCTGCACCTGGCTGACAGCCAGCACAGCAGAAAGAAGCCATTAAAAAAAAAAAGGCCGTGTCCTGTCCCAGGTACTCCCAGCAGGGGGAGACAGAGCCCTGCAAAGTGGCAGGTCACTGTCCAAGGTTCAGAGGTCCCAGGAAGGAGAGGGACAATCCAGGCCAGAAAAGGATAGTGAAAGGTCAGAGAAGAGCTCTACCAGGAAGAAATGCTTATGTGGGCACAGCAAAGAGGGCGAGCAGAATGAATGGTGTGCGGCTAGCTGTGTGCTAAGCAGGGGTTGCACTCAGCAGGCAGAACTGAGTGGGCGACAAGAGCAGCAGGTGGCAGAACTTGGCCCGGAAGCCTCGCCCAAGCCTGTATCCATGCTATGAGCCACTGAATGTAGAGTATTTGGTACCAACGAACAGTATCCGTGCTCTCACGTTCTAGAACCAAAGAAATTCACACCCAAGTAGCCCCCAGTCCACTTCCGGGGCCCGCGGGGTGTCTATCCTGAATCTGCTCTTCCCAAAAGCATCATCATGAGCTCCTGGCTCCGGGCCAGTCGTATCAAGGAGCAGCTGCTGGGTGGGAGTGTGCCTAGAGCGTGAAATGTAGCAAGTCACCTACATGTTTATTCTGGTGTGGGATGGACCTGGTAGGAAAGGAATGTAACAGCAAGGCCAGGCTAGTCTGTCCTGGCCAGTGCTCCAAAGTTCCAAATACAAATCTCAGCTTCTTGGAGTTAGGAGAGCGGATGGGTGTAGTAGTGAGGGTCACTGGAGCAGTGTTTCTCAACCTGTGGGTCTCAGCCGCTTATGTTCAACTTGTAACAATGAAAATACATCCTGCGTATTTATATTATGTTTCAAAACAGTAGCAAGATTACAGTTAGGAAGTAGCAACAAAAATAATATTATGGTTAGGGGTCACCACAACATGAAGTGTATTAAAAGGTTGCAGCATCTCCTGCCATAGGGGAACGTACCCAATGAGATGTGTATACGTGTGTGTGTGTGTGTGTGTGTGTGTGTGTGTGTGTGTGTGAATTTATTAAGTCAGCTGATGTTAAAACAGCAACAGCTGAATTGCACGTGAGAGGCTGAGAATGCAGTAGTCACTCACTCCCCCTGAGGCTCTCTGTCACTGAAGAGACCGGAAACCCCATAGTTGCCCAGTCAAACAGGACTGAGCACCTCAGCAGTCCCAATCTGGTGCCAAAAACCTGGAAGTTTCCTGGAGAGCAGCTGGCCCTTAGTCCACAACAGAAGCCTAGAAACACCCATTCTGGTGTCAATGGTATCAGTGAAAGAATCAGCATCAACAGGATGAATCAACTCATCAGCAAGAGGGAGATCTGAGTCAACCAGAGGGAAGGTCAATCCAGCTAAACGTGAGTAATCTTCCTTCTGCCCTGCTCTTTTTTAATCTGGACTGAGGCAGTGAAGATGGTCCTTCAAGTGAGGGTCCCTACTCAGGGGATGCTAATCTGTGGCAAGTTGGCATAAAAACCAAATATTACCAGGGGAGGGAGGGTATGCTTCACCATCAGTGCTCTGTAACCGTTAACTCTTTACATTCCGGGTCTCCGGGCCACCACACTCAGGCTCTATCAGTGCTAGGGGATAGTATTCAACTCTTTCATCCCATTTCACAGATGAGGAAAGGGAAGCCCAGACTGATCCAAGGCCCCACAAAAGAAAACCAGTGCACAAACCCTGTGGTCAGAGGAGATGGAGCAACCTCTGACCCTGTGGTGTTCTGGCCTGCTGCTCTATTCTGCTGCCTGACCTGTGGAAGAAGACTGAAGTTTCTCAAGAAGGTTGTCTTCTCCCAGAGAGCATGCATGCTCCTCCATTGTGGCCAGGTTACACAAGCAGCCCAAGAAAGGAGCTGTCTCTCTCTACTCTGCTTTCTCGCTTACCATCATCCTTTCTAGGGCAGCCAGATGTTCAGTTCCCTCCCAACACCTTCAGGGTCACCTCTGCCCTCTGCCCACTGTGCATGATTTCCCATTTACTCTGAAGCCTGCTTTGTGTCAGGGTTTGACAGATTAGTGAGAGCCACCTCTCCCTGGGTCACTGGACAGGTGTTTGGCAAAGTTAAGGCACATTAAAATCCGTTGAAATCGGTATTCTTGATGGTGTTAGTCTTACTGTAAGCATTCCTGGTGCCTGTTTCCTGTGAGTAAGCAAAGATGTTGGGGATAGGACAGTTTGATGCTCTAAGTAGAAGCAATTGAGCTCCCTCTTGCTGCCCTGACCACCATAAGCCACCAGTCAAATAGCCAGATAGACCATCCTTATGCAAGCATCAGCCATTTGAACACTCCACAGGTGCCTTGAGGGAACTGCACAAAGACCACAGCTGCTTGCTCCATCTCCCAGAGGCGCAGCCCCAGCCAGGATTGTGTCTGTTTGTACAGGACTTTCTGCTCTCACACACTTTGGTGAACTCTAAATGATCCTGAAATTATTTTACCTTAGCCAGACTAAGGAGCATCCCCACCCCACCCCACCCCCCGTGGCCTCTCACAGGGACACTGAGACTGGTGTGAAAGGAATAACGCTGTGATAGATGAAATCGCAACCCCTCCTTCGCATGAGAGGTTGTTTGTGATTGACTGGAACCCCTTTTTTAGATACAGAAGCATGATGCGTGAGATTCAACGTGAGCTGGCTGGAGGATGCTCTCCTGCGCAGCTATCTCGCCTGTTATCACAATATTAAGCCCAACACAAGGCTTCTCTGAAGTGGTCCTTTCTCAGGGACTTTTAGCATCATCGTGGTATCTTAGACTTTCTATTGCTGTGATAAAACATTACGACCAAAGCAACTTGGGGGAGGAAAGAGTTTATTTGGTTCACTCTTCTACCTCACTGTTCATCACTGAAGGAGTCAAGACAGGAACTCAAAGCAGTGCAGGAACCTGGAGCGGGGAACTGATGCAGAGGCCATGGAAGATTGCTGCTTACTGGCTCGCTCCCCGTGGCTGGCTCAGCTTGCTTCCTTATAGAACCCAGACCCACCTGCCCAGGAATGGCCCCACCCACACGGGATGGGCTCTCCCACATCAATCACTAATTAAGAAAATGCCCTACAGGCTTACCTATAGCCCACTCTCACAGAGGCATTTTCTCAGCTGAGGCTCCCTCCTCTCTGATGACTCCAGCTTATGTCAACTTGACGTAAAACTAGCCAGCGCATATGGGTAGCTCTGGTAGTATTAAAAAAAAATGACAGACTGAGCCGCAGAAGGGGTAAAACCATGGCTAATCGACAGGCGAGGAGGTAAAGCTAAACCATCAGCAGTCTGAGCAGCAAACACAGTAAAGCAACCGGCTGCATGGACAATTGCAAAACAAGTAGCGCCCCAAGGCCCAGGCTGACAGCAGCTCAGCCAGCAGCAATAACCTCTCAAGCGGCAATGACTGTGTCAGTGGCCATAGCAACAGAAAGCAGCTAAACAATTCAAGAGAGACAGCAGTGCAAGAATAAAAGGGACAGCAGAAGAAGAGAGTAGAGAAGAGAGATGCAGCTGAAGGACAGAGCTATGAGGAGCCAGCAAACAAAACCTAGAGCCTTGTTTCCTGGAAGAGTTCTGGAGAGTGGTCAAGTCTTTAGAGCCCAGCGTCTCAAACGGCCCAGGCCTGAGGAATCTAACACTGGCCACTGAAGAGTCTTGTCTTAGGCTTAGACAATGGCCGAATGCCCTGTCACCCAGGTCTGCACGGTTCCAAGGCTAGAAAGAGCCACCTGCTGCTGTGCCCAAGGACCTGTTGCCGTTGTCCCCTGCTGCCAGATGTAGAGGTGTTCTGAAGACCAACATCGAGCACAAGAACCCAAGTCAGCTGGTCAGTCACAGGTCAAGTCTCCACAACCTCCAATCGTCAGAGCTCAGCAACAATGCAGTCTCGTGCTCTCTATTCTTTTTTTCTTCCTTTCCTTCTCATTTAATGTAAGTAAATGTCCTTAGTGTTCATTCCATCTCCTTACTGGATTGTTAGGTGAACTACATGGCAGATTTCAGTCCTATTATTTCCCTACAGCTCTGTTCACAGGTTGTTAAATCTCTCCCGAAATGCACTAATTTGCCTACTGTGTATGCATTCCTCTTACAGATTTTTTTGCTATTGCATTGAATGTAATGTTTCAGATTTCTTATCCATTAATTGTAGCTGTGTAGTTCATGGGTCTGATTCTGCTGTTTTGCTTCTGGTTTTGGTTTTGGTTTTGCCGTGCTGAGGATGGAGCCCTGGGCCTTGTACCAGCTAGGCAAGAACTCTACCACACCATGTGTTGTTTTTCTTGGCCATCGTCTCATTTTCCAGTCTTCTCGCTTCCACGCTAATGCCCCTGTCCAATATTGTTCTCAATGAGGCACCAACAAGCTGCCAGAGCAACTTTGCTTTCCTCTTTCCTTTACCTCCAAGAATAGCACCTGCGCCTTGAAGTCTTGCTTTCAGAAAACCTGAATAGGTGGGAAGCCACAGTGACAGTTGCTGATCTTACAATCGAAGAATAGGAAGGTGCTGTGTGTTAGTGCCCACTGAGCACCTGCTCAGCTCAGTGTTTTCATAAATTATAAAGAGAATCCTCACAACATTCCAGAAAGCCCTATATTGTTGGGGAAGTTTATTTTTAGTTATGTTTAGAATTGTTTTATGCTCTGTTGGGTGAGGGGCTATCCTAGGTCTAGGGAGTTTTGTATTGTTTGCAGGTGTTGGATTTCTGTGGGGGTTGGTTTGCTAATGATCTGCACATGCTATCAGTGGAATACCTGAGGAGTGCTGAAAGAATAAATACACCTGAGCTCAGGCACTCAGGGTTCCACTGTCGATCAAGTATGGCGCTGGCCAGGACAGTGGCTCCCTCTGCCAAGGTCTGGCAGAACTTCCATGTATGAAAACTCCTTCTTGTCTCTTTGCTGAGCCCCTACAGCAAAATAAAACTACACTATACTGTCATCTCCGCTTCATAGATAGAAAAACTGAGGCTCAGAGAGATAGAGCAAGTACATTCCTCACAGCCATGCAGCTACTGAAGCAGGATTTACATCTGCATCTTTGTTAACTACTACGCCATACAGCTGGATGCAGAAAGCAACCCTAAGGGGAAATGAGCTCCTGCCAATTAGAGCCGTCTTCATACAAAATACTGGGGAAATAACTTCTGAAGAGATATTGATTAGAATCCTTAATTTATAAATCTGAAAGGAAATAAGAAAAAAGACTAAGATACAAAGGATTCACCGAAAACAGGTCAGAGATGGGCAGTAAGCGCATGAGCATCCCTCTTGGCCAGTGTGCATGGCACTGCTCCAGCCCCACAGAAAGCTGATCAACAGACCCATCGTATCAAAGGCTGGCAAGGAAGCGGGCAGGTGGCACTTCCACAAGCTGCAGCTCACACACCAGGGCAGCTGTTTGCCGAGATGCACAAGGGAATGTCCATCAATGGACTCCACAACAATACAGGCTTTGACTCAGCACAGTCACCCAGGGAGAAAGGGCATTCAGAGCTGCGGCCACACTCGGGGCGCATCCGGAGCCCAGTGGGCGCAGTGGCACAAGTGACTCAGTCCTCTCGTTCTTTTGTTGCTCTTAGCTTCACTAATGCTGACGGCAGCGTTGCTCATCCTCATGCCCTCCTACCCAAGGCATGCATTATAAAAGATTTTTTGGAAACTCAGTGCGGAGAGCCACAGGAGGGTGCGGAGTGGGAGCTGAGATTCCGTTGGGATCCAGTCATCACCTGGGACCTGAGATAAAGGAACTGATGATTATCTGAGACCTGAGTTATCAGGTTTCCTTGGCTCCTCGAATTTCACAGACATTCCCAGACTGACCTACCTAAGAGACAGGCTCTTGGAGTAAGCCTTCTCAAACACCTGGGGCCCTCCCAAACCTGGAGAGGCAGTGGAAAGAGCCACCGTCACTCCTAAGTAGTCAGGGCTGCTGTGCCCATGTTCACATGGCAGACAAATGTTGATGCTAGAGCTCCTCCAAGAAAGATTCTCATAGCCAAGGTCCTAGAAAGCCTGGCTGGCTTGGGGAAGGGTCCAGAATAAAGGAAGACCCGTCTCCTGCAAAGAGCAGAGAAATTGTGCCTTCCCTCCCAATCCTTGTATATGCATCTGCTAAAATAGCTGCAAAGTCCCACGGACTGAGTTGCTTAAACAGCAAAACTGTATCATCTCATACTCAGGAGGCCAGAAGCCCAAGAGCAAGGTGTCTAGAAGTTCTCATGAGTAGCCAGACCTCTTCCTGGAGACTGTCAGTAACTCTTTGTGACCTTGGCTTGTCAAAGCAACATCCCAGCCTCTGCCTTCATCTTCACACAGCTGCTCTCTGTGCTGGTGTCCGTCCCCAAACTTCCTTTTATAATATCACCAGTCCTACTCAATTAGGACTACCCTAGTGACTGCATCTTAATTTGATTCTGTCTGAAAAGTACTTTTCTCAGGGACTCATGTTGGGAATTCAAGTAAGAGCATTCTGTGGAGATCCAATTCCATTTGATAAATAATCATAACATGTCTTCAATATTCATGAGAAAATGAGCCTGTATGCACATTTCCCAAGGGCTTGTCCTCTGAAGGTTTGTGAACCAGAGAGGACAGTTTTAAACTCTAGGAATTTGTCCTGAGTTGAAGAATACCTAACTAAATTCATGTCCATGTGGACCCTTAGGGAAAAAGCCAGGTGAAGTAGTTAATCGTGAATCCCCATGGCTCAGAAAGTTGGAGAAGGATGTTTGCTATGAGTTTGAGGTCAGCATGGATGCATAGTGAGTTCTAAACAAACCTGGGCTATAGTGTGAGACTTTATCTCAAAAAACAAACAAAACAGAGCTAAAAACTATTGCTTGCACCTGTAATCTCAGTACTCAGGATACTGAGGCAGGAAGATTTCCATGAGTTTGACAACAAACTGGGAAGAAAGCAATTGTTCTCAAGTATGCTGGAGGAGGTGTCCCTTCGCCTTGAACGTGGCTGTGGGAAGATGGAGCCATTATCTTGTTCCCATGGGATCCAGAAAACAGTTGTTGAATTTGTGAGTGACTGAACAGGTGGGTGCATGGAAAACAAATCAAGAGTTCCCACTGAAGCATGCACGGTCTGGCACAGACCTGAATGGCTATAGGAGGAAGTGTGTGAATAAGTGAATGACCCTTGTATTCTAGGAGCTTTCCCATAGTCGGTTCCTCAGTCATCAGGAGACAACAAAGCAGCCTTTTGACCACAAGGAAGCAGAGAGTTTAAGTGTACCTACCCATTCATTCCCTCTCTCTCTCTCTCTCTCTCTCTCTCTCTCTCTCTCTCTCTCTCACCAAGGCAAGCAACTCTCTTCCTGAAAGGACATCTCTTTTCCACCCCATGAAGACAGCTACAGTGCCAGTCAGCCGCTGAGGTCTGAGGATCCTGACCTGCTTTCTTGAAAAAGACCAAGTCCTGGTCAAGGACACGGAGTTTAACACCACTGTAAGGAGGAGAAGTCAGGTATGGAGAACCAGGTGACCCCAAGGCTGCAGAGTACAGCACCTAGCTTCCCCACCGCCTCAGCGTCTTCCTGGCTCTCTCCCTAGCAAGGGCTCAGTTCCAGTTCCTCAAGACACACCAAAGACATGTATGTCCCCTGTTCATCCCAGACTCACACACAGCAGTCACTCTGCCATGCATTTGTAGTGTACTAGGCTCTGGGTCACGGCAGACCTGACAGGAGTAGTTTTATCAAATTCTGTGTCAAAAAAGCATTAAAGAATGAAGAGTCTTCCCCTTGGAGTAGTTTAAGCCAAGTATGAGTCCAAATATGAAGCCTCCACTTCTTTCCCTGCGCCTCCATCTGTCTGTCATCTGGGGTCTGTGACCTGTGTGCTGTCTATTGTATGTCTGTCCATCCTCTGTCCCCAACAAAGGGTTTTGCTCTGTATTTCTTGAACAACATAGAAAGCATAGCATGGCGAATGATGAATTCCCTTCTACAGAAATCCTTAACTGTTTCACAAGGGAAGAAGTCATTTTACTGACCCCAACCAACACAGAATATCACTCAAAACTGCAAACAAATGTTATCAACCTATACACACACGTTGCCTCCAGCCTTTATAGTGGATACTTGTTTTCATTAAGTGAAACATTTCATTTCTTTATAGTGGATATTTGTCTTCATTGCTCTCAACCCTATTAGCTGCTTTAAGCAAATGATTACCATCACACACACACACACACACACACACACACACACACACAATTTTAAGCCAGGAACATGGAAGAGTAAATAGTTCAAGATTAAAGCTATGTATTTAGCTTAGATTGTAAAGGCTGATTCCATAGGAAGTCCAGGGCATAGTAAGGTTGGTTGCATTGTTTTCCTAAAGGCAAGTTAAATAGGCTGAGTACATATGGAAGCAGAATACATAGCTTTAAATGATTTCCGGGCATATTATGAGCTAGGTTGCAAGATCTGGCAAGCGTTCAGTTCTGAAAGCATGAAATGTTTTCAGATAAATCTGTTCCCACGTGATCTCCTCAATGATCCTACCTTGCATTTGATCATACTCTATTGTGAGAAAAGTCTTCTGCAGCAAAGAGCTCCCACGATCTTCCCTCTACTCTGACTTGATCTAAATCTCATAAATCACCGCAGATTTTATTAACTGCTCTTTGTCTAGCGATGCTACTACAAAAAGACCAACTTGAACACATCACACAAATGAGTGACAAGCTATTTTTCTTTTATCAAACGATGTATTTATTTTTATTTTTGTTAATAGGCATTTTTCCTGAGACTGTATAAATGTATCTACATGTGTGCAGG
Source organism: Cricetomys ansorgei (assembly GCA_026225945.1). Lineage (NCBI taxonomy): Eukaryota > Metazoa > Chordata > Mammalia > Rodentia > Nesomyidae > Cricetomys > Cricetomys ansorgei. The sequence continues at coordinate 2,544,736 of JAMJFZ010001791.1, forward strand.
GCCCAAGGAAGCCAGAAGAGGACATCAGATCTCCTGAAACTGGAGAATAGATAGTTGTGCCCCACACTGTGTGGGCACTGGGAACAGGAACCCAGGTCCTTTGCGAGAGTAGCCAGTGCTCTTAACTGCTGAGCCATCTACAGCTCCAGAAGCTATTTTTCTATTATATTCTTAAAATAGACTGGATGCTGGTGTGGAATGCCTCGCCTCAGCCCTTTCCTTGGAGTGAGACTGAGTAAAGCCAGGCAGAGCAAGGTTCTCAGAGTGGTTGCACAGTCAGCACTAACTCAATGTGGGGAAATTTCCAGTGATTTTTCTCACAAAAAAAAAAAAGTCTCTAGGGCATTATTCAGTGAACAAAAAACTTGATGAAATGTTTGTGCTATTTTAAAATTGCCGAATCAAGGACATGACGTGCTTTAAAAGTCACTGCCAAAAATATGGGGAGCATCTTCCAGACCCAGAAAAGAGAGTTGAAACATCTGTGCTTCATTTCTGTTGTGGAGGACGAGGCCGTGTGACTGATACGAACGGTGCTTTGTACATAAATACTGCGGTGCTCTGGGCACAGTTTCACTGGTGACAGGTACCTGGGAACCTCAGAGGAACGGTGGATTTGTGTCCAGATATGCAGTTGTGTGTGAATACTCGAAGGGCGCGGAGAAGCCGGCCCACAGCAGGGATCGCTGTGCATGCGGTACCTCCTGGGGTTAGTAGCAAAATAGCCATACTAGAAGCTGTCACCATTGTCTGCATCACTATGTTTGTTATTACTGAAGAGGACTGTGCGCTCCACACTGTATCTGTCCACTCACCTGTCAATGGACAGTGGCTTGTTCCCAGCTTCTGGCTGCTGCGAATCAAACATCCACAAATATTCTTGTGTGTGTGTGTGTGTGTGTGTGTGTGTGTGTGTGTGTGTGTGTGTGTGTGTGCTGGGGCATATTTTCATCTGTCTTGGGTAAATCCTTAGGGGTAGAATAGCTGCATTTTATATGTGATAGTACTGTCAACTTAAGAGGACATAAAAGACAAACCACTGAGCATGTCTGTGTTTACTCTGGGCTAATTGAAGTAGGAAGACCCACCCTAAACTGGGTGGGCAGGGCTCTATTCCAGGGACTGGAGTCCATGACTGAGTCAAAGGGAGAGATCAAGCTGAGCACCAGCACTCATCTCTGCTTGCTGACTAGAGCTGCAACATGGCCAGCTGCCTCCCAGCCCTGCTGCTATGCCTTTCCCAGTTCTGATGGACCTTATCCCTTGAACTGTGAGCCAAAATAAACCCTCCTTCCATTAAGTTGCCCTTGTCAGGAACACTGCCACCACAGTGAGAAAAGTAATAGCGCATCCTGTGTCTAAGTAACTGCAGGCAGCGTTTTAAAGTTCTACATGGTTTATGCCACCCTGGCTCAGCATCCTCACCCTTTGTCCTTGTCAGACCTTTTTGCTGTAAACGTTCTGTCAGGAGCCTGGTACTGTCTTCTTACTTCCCATCTCCCTAACAACAGTGCTACAGAGTTACTTTTTGATTACGTCTTGGCATTTGTATCCCTCCAATGTGAAAGTATCACTTCAGAAGTCTTATTCTAGAAACAGGTACTTTGTCACCACAGAGGACCGTGGGAATTGCCTCCGGATCTGTGGCTTGCCTTTTAATTTATAATGAAATTCTGAAATTCGCCGAATTTTCAATTTTTCTTACAATTTACTAACCTTTATTTTATGATTTGTGCTTTCTGTATACTATTTATGAAATGCTGACCTTTTACATGGTCTGAAAAATGTTCTCTTACATTTTCTCCTAGAGACATTTAAGGGGTAAGTCTAAAATCTATTGTGACATAATTGTACACACTGTGTGGGAAGGCAAAATTCAAGGTGCCCACCCCCACCCATATGGATTCCCAGTGGCTCCAGTCCCTCTTCTTCATTGAATTCACACGGCGCTTCTGTTCAAAATGTTTTCATCACTATGGGAGCCTGAGTCCCTAGAATCCATTCTTGTTTACTTTTCTTTCTGTATCATCCTGTTTGGGTAACTTCATTGGTCATTCCTCAGATTTACTAATCCTTTCTTATATATTATCCAGCCTCTTAATAATGCTATCCCATACGTTTTTGTTGAAATGTACTTTTCTGGGGCTGAGGAGTCAACTCAGTGGTTAAGAGTCCTTGCTATTCTTGCAGAGACTCACATCATGTGACTTACGAACTGCCTGTAACTTCAGAGGACCCAATACCCTCTTCTGGTCTCCATAGGCGCCTATGCTCATTTGGCATGCACTCACACAAACACACAGTTCCCCTGCTTCAGCTCATGAAGAACTGGAGCTTCCACATGTGCCGCCGTGTCTTGGCATGCTCGTGTCTAGAGTTCCCAAGTTGCCTCCACTTTCCCCATATCTCCATCCTCCATACCCACCTGTCTCGTGGTTATTTTATACTGCTTCTCTGCTAATCCCCACATCTATGTCACCTCTGAATTTTTCCCAATTGACTGTACATCTTGACTGTGAATCTCTTTCTTGTCTGGTAATTCCTTAGGATAGTGTATAGTGTGGCATTATTTTACAGACTCTGGATTCTGTTGCCTTCTTTTGAAGAGTGTTAAACCCCAGAAATAGGTTAACTTTCCGCAGCCCTGATTGTCACCTTGCTCCTATTGAGACGTGGCTCTAGGGTTTGTCACAGTGTGTCTATTTGGGTTTTCCTATCATACTTTCTAGCCAAAATGTGGTATCACCATTAGGAAGTGGTTGCGATTTTAGTAAGAGCTCAAGGTGTGTCTGTTAGATGCAATAGTCAACAGTCTGTCACTATGGAAAAATACCCTAGAGAAGCAACTTGTAAGAAAGAAAAGGTTTCTTTGGGTTCATGGTTTTAGAAGTTGCAAATCATAGTCACTTGGTTCTGTGACTTGGTTTAGAGCAGAGGTTCTCGACCTGTGGGTCATGACACCTTTGTAGTCGAACGACCCTTTCACAGGATGGACTTAAGACCATCTGCATATCAGATATTTATATTACAATTCATAACAGTAGCAAAATTAGAGTTAGGAGTCATCACAACATGAGAAACTGTATTAAAGGGTCACCTCAGGAGGAAGGTTGAGAACCAATGGTTTAGAGCCTGTGGCAAACACATCTTGATGAGATAGTACTGCTCCCATCATGGTGGTCAGAAGCAAAGAAAGAGACAGGAAGGGTCCAGAATCCCACTATGCCCTTTAAGAACACGGTCCAATGACCCACCTTCCTCCCATCAGGTCCCACCTTCTAAAGGCCCCACCTTTGTTGTACTTTGCCCCTCTGTGATAAACACTGACCAAAACAACTTAGGGAAGGAAAGTGTTGATCTCATCTTACAGCTCCCGGGTCCCCATCCATCACCGAGGGAAGTCAGGGCAGGAACTCATAGAAACCTAGAAGCAGAAACTAATGCAGAGACCAGGGAGGAATAATTCTTACTGGCTTGCTCTCCATGTCTTGCTCATCCCATTTTCTTATACCACCCAGGACCACCTGCGTAAGCTGAGCCCTCTTACATCAATCACTAATCAACAAAATGTCCCACAGACACGCCCACAGACCAATTTAATGGAGACGGACGGAGACAATGCCTCAACTGAAGTTCCCTCTTCCCAGATGACTCTAGATTTTGTCAAGTTGACAAGACTCATGGGCACAGCCTCCCTGATGGTTTCAGGAGCTGTTGGGTGAACTTTCAAAACATGGGCCTTTGGGAGATACATTCAAACCACAGTCCCAGGCCCTGGTACCTCAGCTGGAGCTTGTGTCTTTATCTCCCTAGTACTAGACAGGTGCTAAGAACCTGTTCTCAGCTCTTTCAGGATTCTAGCTGTTCCATTCTTCTTGGTTTCTTGGTTGTGCTGTTCAGGTCTCCATGTAGACCGGATCTTTAACATCCTGCAACTTATTTCTTCATGGTTCACCGTTTCTTTGATTTTCCCACTGATTTTGTAGCCCCAGATTCTGACAAGTAAGTCTTCACTCTACCATCTCAAGACCTATTCCTGGCATATCTCAATGATGACAAACGTCCCACTGGGAAGATGTCACCTTGTTTGCTTCCCTTATTGCAAAGGCCATGTCTGCTCAGATTCTTAAGTCTGCATCTGGCTCCCCGGTACTCTCAAATGGCTCCTTTCTGTACAGACAGGACAGCATTGTTATTGTCAGAAGAACAATTTTTTTTCATGTAGCTTCACCTCCGTTACTAGGATCTAAAAGTTCCCTATCCTGTGTATTTTAATGTTAACTGATTTTGTAGCTAATAACTTCCACACCGGAGAAAGCGGACTACGTCAGTAGTCGATAAGCATTTGTAGCATTTCTCTTCCACAAGTAAAAAGAAAATTGGTTCTTCTATCCTACTTTACACAGCAATGTATAAAATCCCCTCTTGCCATCAGTAACATCTTCTTTTTTTGAAGATTGATTTTATTTTATGCATCTAAGTGTTTTGCCTGCATGTGTGTATGTGTGTATGTATGTGCACCGTGTTCGTTCCTAGTGCCCAAGGAGATCAGAAGAGGACATCAGATCCCCCGGGACTGGAGTCATAAATGGTTGTGAGCCACCATGTGGATGCTAAGAACTGAATCCCGTCCTCTGCAAGAGCAGTCAGTGCTCTACTGCTGAGCTAACCCTCCAGCCTCTCAAGCGTATTTTCTAAACACTCATGGATCCTCAACCCTGAACAAGATTCTCAGGGAAATAAAAAGGCAAGCTTGGTCCTAGGCCTCAGGAAGCCGCCCGAGAGAGCGGCACAAGAATGGTCTAAGGGTGATAAGCAATGTCCTTAGTAGGCTCAAGGTCCTGACTTTGATTGAAGCTCAGGAGAAAAAGGAGGAGGAAGAGAAGGAAGAGGGGGAAGGGGAGGGGGAGGGGGAGGAAAGGGAGGAGAGGTGGAAGAGAAGAAAAAGGATGTTCTGAGGAGCTGACTCTGTGCAGAACTGCCACTGTCAGTTCTCCTCTTAGAGACATGCATGCCATCACAACATCGGCCTCCTTGTTTGCAGAAAATTCCTGAACTAGGTAGCACTTGGGAGTGTGAGATTCCATGAGAATAATGCTTTAAATAACTTGAGAACTTCAGCATCCTAACTAGTCACAAGTTAGTATCGGCACAGTCACACCTACCCCCAGCCCCCAGCTGCTGTGACGGCCATGGAGATGCCTTTCTGAAGATCTGAGTGGGCAGTCTTGGAGAGGCCTTTGAGAATGTATTGAATGATGTCAGTCTCAGTGGCATTCAGATGGCCATGGCTGGGCCTCATAATATCACTCACTCAAGTCCTACTGGGACTTCGTGCCCATGTGCCCCTTCCGTCCTGTAAGAGGATCCCAGCATCTGGCATCAGATTGCTGTTTCTGAAGCACAGTCGCCCCATACAGTCCATTCCGGCCGTTAATAGGAATATTAGTATTTTCTTACTGATCCCCCTGTGATTGTTTCACGCGGTCCACTCAGGAAATTATCCACACAACAATCTATAGAGGAGGAGTCTAACTGAGCTGGGAGCCAACCAAGGTAGGATGCAGAAGAGCTAGGGAAACTGGTCAGAGGTGACGGAGAAAACACATTCAGGTGTTTGGTTTGGTTTAGGGGGAAAGAGAGCAAAAGCCCAAGTCAACCCTTAAGTATTCCCTCCCACAAACCTGGAGTTTACTGGAAATGGTTGTCCATAGGTATTTAATATGGCAGCATCTGGGTGAGTTGAACCACTTTACTCTTTCGGAAATATGTGTGTGAGCCATTGAAAGAAGCAATTGCAAATGGCTGGCTGGTCATAGGAGACAAGTGACCAACCCCCCTCGTGGGCCACAGAACCTGCTCTCTGCCCCACTGGTGGCCATAAATTTGGCTCTGTGTCCTACCATGAGAGGCTTTTCTCCATTCTGCCAGCCATCTCTGGGAGGGGCTGTAGCTCCCCCTGTCTTACTCCACTATGGCCCAAGAGAAGTCTTCCCATCCTTTACTGGTGGAGGGCAGTACAGGAGGCCTAGGCAGGACCACACGGTGACTCAATGCACCCAGTTTGATCCCTGTGACAGCTCATGTGGCCCTCTGCCCCAGAAACTTTGAGTCCTCACACTCACTGGACTGGATCCCTTGTAACTTCCCATCCCCCTGCAGAGACTGGCCAGTGAACAAAGAGACCCAGAGAGGGAAACCCTATAGGGTTCAACCATACAGTGTCCTTCACTCAGGCTTCCCTGGCTTCCTTCACTCTTTTCCTGGACGCTTTCTAAAAGTGGCATTTGTATTTAAGGAGGACCTCAGAGAAGGTCTTAGAGATGAACATAGTGGTCCTAGACCTTAGATCTGTGAGGTGTCTTCTCTCACTGCTCTGAAACAATCTACTGATGATTGTGGGGCTGTCCAAGGGCTAATAGTGAGTCGAAGCTCCCTTGAACCCTGCATCAGGGATGGAAGGTGTTTGGTGCTCCTCACTTCTTAGCCCTGGCCAGAACCCAGCTAAATTATTAGATATGAATCTTCACTGAAGCAAACATGCTTTGTCTGCCCTGAGGGCTGGAAAACACAGGCTCAAACTCCATATGCAGACAAGGCCACTCCCAGCATAGGATGTCATAACCAATGGGTATTCTCGAGGTCACTGACTCCTCCCTGCCTGTACCCCTATAAGTGTACCCTCTCCCTGCATTAAAGTTGAGATCGCCCTCTGACGTGTGTTTCTCGAGTTCCTGTGTACTTGTTGGCTCACAAAGGTCTGCCAAAGACAAGGCTAGCATGCTGTAGACCCACAGCGTCGTGTGTCGTCCCCCCCCCCCCCCCCCCCCCGCTCCATGTCCCTGCATCCCTCAGCCTGGAGCTGGCTCGTAGGGCAGCTCGGAGGACCACAGATGCTATTGTGTGGGATAGGAAAGGAGGCTGCGGCAGCTGGGCTGGGAGAACACCTGTCAGAATAAAAATGATCAGGCTCCTGGGGTGCCACGTAGGCAGGGCCGAGGATTGAAGGTAGAGGGAATGGTCTTTGGCATCAGGCAAGCTTCTCCCAGAAGGAAGATGCTGGAACTTGAAACTGGCTTTGGATAAGGAGCATCCAGGATTTCTTTAATGAGAGGGCAGCACCAGGCCTGCCTCCTTTATGGAGGTCTAACAGCCTGGCCAAGCAGTTGACAGATAGCAGGTGTGGAGCCGGTGTCAGTGAAGGTACAGGTTGGCAGGACAGAGCCTTGGCAGACACGGGCTCATCTCAATACACCTCGGCTAGGGAGATGATGAACAGTGCCCAGCTGGCCTGAGCAAAGAAAGATAATGCCTATAACTTCTCCAGGCAGAATTACATCACTAAGGAGTATAAAACCCCACATGATGTGAAAATGATATAGGAGATTCAGTTAACAGGTATTTCTCTTGTGCTGGCAGTGTGCCAAGCAGAGCACCAGCTGGGTCTGCTCACACCCTGGACAATGGAACCAGAATCTTTCACCCCTCCCATGTCACCTCATTCACCATCTTTCCCCTGGAATACACTTCCAACAACTTCCCTGTCACTCGAGGGGTCTGCTTCTTGTCCCCTTCAGTTTCCACGTGATATTTCTAAGGGCTCACACCCACTTGGTTATACAATTGTATATACATCAGAATGTTGTTAACCGTCCCAACCCCAGTGGGGCAGGGCTGCTCAGTGACTTCAGAAGGCTTGTCCTTTGGGCCGGCCATCTTCCCTCCTGTCCTTTCCCAGGTTCAGCCACCTTGAATTTCACCCAAACTTCAGATATCCTAGTGCCCGGGAACCTTTACAGGTGCCCTGTAACAGTCTACTGAGAGCCAAGAGACAAGGTGAGGTATATGAATTTTGTTCACTTTGCCTAGCTAGCCACTTCTATCCTCCCAAGAGTGTCCACAGAGAGTTTCATAGAATAAGTTCCCACTGACAGCAGGGAATATGCCAGACCCTTTCCCAGAAGCTGGACACTTCTCTGAGTCAGGTGGCCAGTCAGGGGCAAGCAGCAGACGTGAGAAAGTACAGAACTGCAGACTCTCACAGGACTGTTCTGAGAGCACAGAATGCTGGGAGTCACTGGTACCTGGGCTGCCATCTGAAGGCACCTGGACCTGATCCCAGAGCAAAGCTCTCACTCCCTGGGGATGGATGCTGAGATACGGATGCCAGCTTAGAACACAACCTGGGCCCGTCCCTCAGTACAAAGTCGTCTGGCATCCAATCCTCTGAAAGCCTTCGTATGACCCCAGCAGAGGTTTCCACTCAACTGTCCACTGCTCCAACCATGACCTGAGGCATGCCAGTTCTGAGCAAATTGCCTTCTCCAACTCATGCCCCTGAGTACCATCAACAGCCCCTGGTCTCACAGTATCCCTCGTGTGCAGTGTCCCCAGTGTTCTGGCATTCCAATATCTCGCCTCTGCAGTCTGCTGCTCCTAGGTTCCTGATCCCTGGCCTGCTCCTACAACGGAGGCTCTTTTGTGGGTCTCTGGCATTCGCAGCACCCTCTGTCTCTGCCATGCCTGGCCTTGGCCCCTAGCGACCCGGTCCCCCAGCTTCCTCGCCACCACCACTTCAGCATCTCCAACACCACCCTGCGTCCCAGCGTCCCACCTCCTGATCTCCAAGGTACCCGCGGATCCCCGCAGTTGTGGCCCCGGCCTCCCGCGTCCCCTGCGTCCCCTGCGTCCCCCGCATCCCCCACGTCCCCCGCGTCCCCAGCCCCGCGCCGCTGACGCCATGACGCCGCGGCGGAGCGAGGGGCGGAGCGGGCGGCCAGGCGAGCGCGGCTCCGAGACCGGTCCCGCAGCAGCTGTGCGCCTCGGCCGATGGACATGGGCACGCAAGGATCGGGGCGCAAGCGGCTCCCCAACCGGGAGCGGCTGACGGCGGAGGACGACGCGCTGAACCAGATCGCGCGCGAGGTGAGCCAGGCGACCACAGCTGTCAGCGTCCCCGCAGTCCCTAGCCGTCCCCAGAGGTCCCCAGCGGCCACGCTGTGGGCCGGGCCCCAAGGGGCAGGAGCTCTGGGCCCCGGCTCCCATGCACGGCCTGCGGACCACTCCACCACAGGCCGGTGGCTCTGCTGCCTTCAGCCCCAGTCCCTGGTCCTTGTGGGCCGCTAGTCCCACGGACTGGCTGAACCAGCCACCAGAGGCTCAGGGTGGCCAGGTCCCAGTCGAGAGGGGGTCTACTGCCCCTCATTGTGCCGGGAAAGAAGGTTAGGTCGACCCTGCTGGCCAGTGGCAGCCCAGAAGCCACATGGCCTTGCTGAAATGGCCCCAGTTGGTTGGTGACCATTGCCACATAGGGATCAGTTTGGGGGTAACTTAGGGGTCTCCTGTCTGGATGAGCATGAAAGCAAGCTAGGGCATGTTTGGAGGTTTGATAAAGTTTCCTGGACTGTTCATTACAACGGCAAGCCAGTTCTTTAATGAACTTCTCATGTGGCAAAGGAGGACGCATGGGTGTGCGTGTCTGCGCAAACACCGGGTTCTCTCCCACAAAGATGCAAGCAACCTTCAGGCTGCAACAGCATGCGTGACACGTGGAAAGACTAGAGCAAACTGTGGCAGCCGCTCTGGGGGAGGGGACCGACTGGTTAAGATGTAGGATGGACAAAGGAATTAGAAATTTATATTGCCTTTCTGTTTGCTTTGAGTTGAGTATCCTGTGCTCATACTAAGTTTTTTTAAAAAATGTCCATGCAGGTGCAAGCCGGGCTCCTCCCATCTCTGCCGTGCAGGTTGTGATGGAGAGTTAGCTTATATATTATTTCCACGTGGAAAAACTTCCCAGCAATTTAGACTGTAGTTACATTGAACAGGTAGTAGCTGGGGTCTGCCCGGGACTGGTTCTTCCTGCTTGTAGTTGTGAATGCCTGACTTCACTTTTACTGGTACGTGGAACTGTTTTGCAGAACACTGAATAAAAAAAACAGTTTTCTTTCTTCAAGACAGGAGATGGCTTTCCAGCAAACTCTTACCTATCCCAGGAGCCCACTGTACAAACTCTGTCCTGTATGAGGCCTTTTGACTCTTAGCACTCCCATGTCACTTTAGGCATAAGTCCCTGCCAGTACCTGGCACTCTTGGCTCCCCATCTGTACCTGGTATAGTAGGCAGAATGTCCCGAGGTTAGTTGGTTACCTGTAGAAGGTGCCACCTAGGCAGACAATATCTTATCCTAAGAGCTCACCAGAGAGGTGTATGGAAGGTGATGAATGGCATTGGTTCCAAGACCTTTGGCTAAATACGGATTTGCTAAATGTAGTGGTTTGAATATAATTTTCTGGTTATGACGGTTTCTTATACGGGTATGTGACTGCACAGCAAGCAAGTGTCCCCGGGGAGGGGCAGAGTGCCCCACAAATCCTGGTGACTGCAGGACAAAGGAATGAGAAGATGGGGCGTCCCAGTCTCTTATCGGCTGCTTGGTATAAAAATAGACTGAAAGCAGAGGCCAGGGAATGGTTCTGCCTTGCATTCAGGGAGCCGCAGCCAGCAGTTATAAAGACAGACAAGAGTCAGATCTGAGCTTCTAGACAGGACCAGCCACTCTGAACTAATTGTGCTGGTCTGGAAAGGCTACCTCCCCAACTCCTGCCCCCCAAGCCCTGTACTCATCTCTGAAAGAGAGACGGACTCCCTGAGGCTGTGGGGAGACACAAAGGAACAGCAGGCAAAGTATAGACAACCAACTCTGGAAATGTGTGTGCCTCCAAATGCCCCAAACCCCCAGTGGAAAGCCAGCCACAGATGTGGCCCTGACCCGGACCTAGTGGCAGTCATTGTAAAGATCGGAGGGAGCAGGTGATGCTGTCTTCTCTACTACAGATTGAATTGTGTTGTCCAACTGTGAAATCAAATCAGTATTCACATGGCAAATATCTATTCCCTGAATTATTGAGTATTCTTATGAATGTTAACAAAATTGTCTCAGATTTGGGTACTTTCCAATTCACTCTTTAATCCATGATCATGGTATCCAAAGCCCTGTCCCAAACAGACCAGAGTTAGGGGGGAAACTGGCAAGGAGTTGGATCAAAAAGGGATCTGGCAAGATGAATAGCAGGCTCTTGTAATCCTAGTACTGGGAAGGCTGAGCCAGGAGGATACAGAATTGAAGGTCAGTCTGGGCTACACAGTGAAACTCTATCTCAAAAAGGAGGAATGGATTGGGACCTGTGGCTCAACAGTGCTCACAGAAGACCCGATCTGGTCAGAAGGGTGTAGACGGGCCTGGAGGTTTGGAGTAGTAGAGAATTGCAGCTAGCAGATGGGATCAGAAGCTGCTTCCTGGAGGAAATGGCATTTTGAGTTCTTGGGGAATGTACCTACCAGCCAGATGGTTTGGCTGCCAGGACAAAAACCCTGACCACTTGACCTAGACAAGGGACACATACCAGCAGAGTACAAAAATCCCAGGGGAGGGCAGGATTCCCCTTCTGCCGGTACTTCTATCTCCACACCATGAGCCTGTTTGCTGACCTTACATCCACAGGCAGAAGCAATGTGTGGAAGTTCACGGACCTCAGCTTCAACAAAGGGGATCATCCCAGGCTGGCCTTCTGGACTATAGCTAGAAGTAGCTAGAAGTAGTTCTTTGGGGGGCAGGGGACCGCTGAAGATCTCTATGGTGTTCCTGTTCCAAATTCTGAGACTACAGATGGCTGGCTTCCATGAAGTCCCTGTGATAAAAGCAGACAGGATACCCATGCCCAGCCTGGAACTGGGGAGGGCCAGTTTGCCCTGAATCCTTTAGGAAGTTGTACAGGCCTGAATGGAGGTGAAGCCATTATGAGAGTGGCAAGGGAGAAGACAAGAGGAGATTCTGGATCAAGGTCATCAGGAGGCCTGAGTCATAGGGCAGGGGACCCACCCACTGGAGTTCAGTTTTCCTGGGAGTCTGAAATTATCTGGGAAAGAACAGAACCTCTTAGCACCCCCTCTATAGCCTGTCTTGTCTTTCCATTTCCACAGGTCCTATCTGGAACCAAGCCAGGAAATATATGGGTTGTCATTCAAAACGCCTCTGGTACATCAATACTGATCATCTTTGGGAGGTGGAATTCTATCATGCTCCGGGGGAAAGGGACCTGTCAACACTTTTCAGACATTAAGACACACACAGCCTTCTAGGTGGTTGGGAGCGCCAGGGCAGAGGTGTTTCTGAAGTTCTCAGAAGGTAAATTCCAAGGCCGAGTCTCCCCTCCTTCCATGTGGGATCTTCTGCCAGGGACTTTGGGAATGCCTGGATTTCCCCTTCAGCACTGTGCCCAGGGCTGTTCAGCATCCTGTCCCAGGCCTTTCCTGCCACAGCACCTCAGCTGGCTTCTTACGGGTTCGTCTGTCATAAGCTGGTTAAGGCATCTCCTTAGGTGGTGAGTTGGTCCCTCCCTCTGTGGCCCACATGAAATGCCTTTCCTCATTCAGCAGGGCAAGGCAGGAAGGGGGAGCAGGGCTCTGGTCCATAACTGTCCCTGAAGCCTCTTGTCCAAGGAAGCCTCTGTAAGTGAATCATCCTGGCTTGGAGTCCAGGAGGGTTAACTGTTAGAAGATCAGAGCCCACACCCCCAACTTCACCCTCGCTGGAGCAAAGCTCCTGGTGCAAGGAAGGTCCCCCAGCCCCAGCAGAGCTCCTGGGAGAGGCAGCCTGCAGCCATTAGTTGACACGAGGACAGAGAATGTCACCCTCCCACTCTGGTGACTTCCTGCTCTAGGATCACAGCAAGATCAGGCTGATGGTGCATGTCCACGTGCACCCTGTTGAACCCATGTTCTGCCCTGTTGCTTCTAGGGCTCTTGCAGGAAACCACTATCAGTCACATGCCTGCTGTTAGCTCTGCTTCTGGGGAACCTACTGCAGGCACTGCGTCCATCAGTCCATCTGTGCTGAGCAATCCTATTATCATAGTCCTTCCACGTGCCCTCTCCTTATCATCCTTCCAAGTAGGCCTCGGGACTCCGCCTGTGTGAAATGACCCTGCCTCTGCATCTGCTTAAGCCTGAAGACCACTGATACTGTGCTAGGTTAGGGTACACTCATGGGTCTCCTTGTAGACCCTTTATCTCCACCACATTCAGCACCGAGCTGGCCTGGTCTTCTTGGATTGAGGAGTCTTGGAGGAACTCAGCTAGCATGACATACTCCTGGCCTTTGTCATGCCCCCATGTCCCATTCCCCACTGTGGCAACACTGCCACTGCCTGAATTTGGCAAAGAGAAGTGGTCCTTTTTGCTACTCAGTCACTTGACTTGAGTCATCATCTTTGTGCCTTTGTCCGCTAAGACTGGTTAACTGATAAAAACCTAGTGGACACTGGCTGGCTGTGCCATCCAGGGTGGCTAGTACTGTACAGTCAGAGAGTAGTGGTACGCCACCTTTCATAGAGTAGGGGAACAGTGGCTATTCATTGTCCAGTGTGAAGAGCTTTCCCACCTCAAATACTAATGCAACCATCCTGGGTGGCCCTCCTAAGAGAGACACAGATATGGGGTGTGGGTGTCAACTGTGGGGTGTTGGGAATAGCAAAAACAGGAGTTCCTGGGCCTGTGAGTTGGACTGTTGATGTGATTTCCAAAAGATGGAAGAAGCTAGAGAGGATTCAGAGACTCAGCTGGACAGCCCTGCTGTCTCTGGTGGCCTCTGAGCCCCACCCACAGCTATTTCTATCAGAGCCAGCTGTCCTCTCTTCCTGCTGCTGTGGAGAGTCTCAGTGATTCCCGGCTCTGTGCTCAGTGTTGGGATTTTTCTATGAAAGGCTGAAGAGACAGAGCTGAATGGTGGAAACCATTATTCTGAACTGTTGTCAGGCCTGTTACCTGTAGGTCCCAACAAAGTGTGGGGTACAAAAGGAGGAATGGGGGAACCAAAGTGAGCCAGCCTTTCTCAGCAGGTTCATCCCTTAGGTGCACTAAGTCCCTTTTGCACTAAGAGTGTTTGACTCCATCAGAACCTATAGTCAGGCCAGCTTCGCTCATCCCTGGTGCAGCTGTCCCCAGATGACCTGTGAGCCCTCGGTGTAACATTTCATGAGGCAGACACTAGTGATCTGCCTTCTTATGGTCAGGACCTTCTTTTATCATGCTTTCATCTGTAAAAATTTAATTTTTATTTCAGCAAACTAATATTGTTTTTCCTTTGGGCTCATGTCCTCAGGCCGTTTTCCATACAGCCGGACAGTTCTTTTAATTGTTTTTAAAATGTAATTTTAAAAAATGTACTTATTAATGTGTTCCCGTGTGAGTGTCTATGCATCGTGTGCATGCAGGAGGCCGTAAAGCACTGGATCCCCTGGGACTGGAATGACAGGTGGTTTCGAGCCACCGTATGGAATGCTGGGAACTGAACCCAGGTCCTCTGCAGAAGCAATAAGTGCACTTAATGGCTAAGCTGTCTCTATAGTTCCTGAACTGTCTTTTTAATACTTGTCAGATCCTGCGACTTCTCTGGTTTGAATTCTCCCATGGCTTCTTACATCATTGTGTGTTTTGGTTTGAAAGCATTAACAGTAAACTCAGAGTCACCAGTAATGCATCGGTGTTACAATAAGGACAAAAATCAAAGCACTTCCCCTTGGTGTCATTTAACCAAGAGCCAGTCCAGATTGTAATTCTCTACTTTGCTCTCTCTGTGTCTTCTGTTATCCCTGTCTGCTGTATGACTCTGAATCTGGGCCTGTCTGGATGCTGTCTTGTGAATCTGTCCCCGCCCCTGTGTCTCACACAGGGCTTTGCTCTGTCTTTTGTTGAATAGCAGAGAAAGCATCTCGTGTGAAGGAAGGGGATCTTTACAGAAATCTTCAAGAGAGTTCTACAAGGGATTAAGTCACAGACTCCAACTGACTCCAACTAATAAACAGCTACCAACATCATTGTTTATTAAGCAATATCCAAATGTTGCGTGCAGCATTAATGGTGGACTCTTCAGTTTATAAGATAGTTTTCAACCTATATTTGCTGTTTTCAGCAAATGATTATCATAGCACAAACACATTACTTTTGGATCAGGGGCATGGAAGAGTATGTAATTTAAGATTACAGCTATGCATTAGCTTAGGTTGAAAAAGCTAGTTTCATGGGCAATCAAGGCAGGTAAACTTGATTGTTACATTGTTTTCTTAAAGGCTGTTAAGCAAACGGGCTTGCTACACAGTAGGATAGCAGTCTGGAGTCTTAAGACCTCAAGGTATATTATGAATTGGCTGTGAAGTACAAAAGTTCCAGTTTCTAGAATGTAAGAGATATTTTCATAAATAATGCACTGCCACAAACTGTAAAAACAAAATATTTTAAAGGGCCCATAAGTCCCTGGGCGGCCTGGTATTGTCATTTCCACAAATGTTATGCATATAAGTAGATATTCTACTATTAAAATGCTACTTATAAAATGTGCTTTATGGGTTTATCAAGTTTGGATGCTGTCTGTTGGCTTCTGAGTTGAAGAGTGAGAGTGGGTATCCATGGACCCAAGTCAGGCCACTCCTCATCCCCACACCCTCACACTATATTTCCACTGTTGTGGGTTAAATAATATGCTCACTGGTGTAATGACAGGCTGGTTGAGGGTATGGGCACGAGAGTCTGGTTTCATAGGTTCAAATCTGTCCTTTTTTCTGTTGTAGAAGTTTATTTTTAGTTATGTTTAAAATAATTGTTTTTGTGCACTGTTGGAAAAAGGAATGCATAGGCCTTGGCATTTTGTATTGTTTGCAGACGTTGGATTCCTGTAGGGGATGTTTGATTGCTTACGATCTGCACCTGAGGAGTTCTGAATCAATAAAACACCTGAGCTCAGATGCTCAGGGTTCCACTGTCGATTGACTATGGCACTGGCCAGGACAGTGATTCCCTCTGCTGAGGTCTGGCAAGGTTTACAGATTTGAATATGCCTATGTGTCATTCTTGGTGACTCACAACAGCAGCGTGCTACTACATTATTCCATGGTCAACAGCACATTACTTAAGCATTTTGGGTCTCCCTGTAAGTTCAGTGGGGAAATGTGAATCGTCCACTTCCCAAGAGGTGGTTATGAAGGCAAATGAGAGATGTCCCATAAAGACCTCAGAACAGTGGCCAAAGTGTGCATGGTCAGTGTTCAGGAGATGCCAGGGAAGGCAACCATGGTGCACACTACCAATCACTTTGACTGTGGAGTCAACTCACACAACTTTGTTTTTCTCGGGGTTATTTCTTTTCATTTAAATTGCTCACCTGTTCATATATCTATAATCTGTAATTCTTCAAATTCTTAACAGAATGCTTTATGATGCTGTTTTGTAATATAATTAGACAAATCAAATCATCATTCCATTCCATTTATTCCCTATGACCCACCCACTCGGACCTGGGTGCCCTCAGGCTCTGCCCACTTCAGCTCTCCCTTTTTTTTACAGCCCTAAGGGATCCTTTTGCCCTTTTGGGTGGAGAGGTTGGAGCTCTGTTTTCTGGATTGTACATTGTCTTCTTTCTTGAACCAAAACTCGTTTTGCTGGAACACGTCCTTCAGTTGCTTTCTGAACAAAGGTACCTTTTCCAAATATTTGCACATCTAAAAAAAGTCTCTTATTCTGCCCTCACACTTGATTGGTAGTTTGGTGGTATGTAGTGGTCTTGGTTAAAAATAATTCTCCAAAGAATGACAAAGATTTCTCTGTGTCCTTTGAAGTGGTTTCCAATCGCCATTGTTAATTGAAAAGAGCCCAGTGCTGAACGTGAAGGTGACACTCCATCCTCTGTGGGGGGAAAGCTTCAATTTGTTGGCATTCACTTGAAGAAACACTGACAGAGCCATAGTGGACGAGCATGGGAAGCAACTCAAGCAGGCCTGTCAAGGACATGCTGTGTTTCCTAATAAGTCAGTTAAACAGTGTGGAAAAGTGAAATCAAAAACTGATCCTTACTACTGTCTTAAGGCTGTTGCTTCTTCCTCCTCCTCCTCCTCCTCCCCCTCCTCCTCCTCCCCTCCTCCTCCTCCTCCTCCCCTCCCCCTCCTCCCCCCTCCTCCTCCCCCTCCTCCCCCCTCCTCCTCCCCCTCCTCCTTGGGGTCGCTCTGAGAATTTTAGTCAAGGTTTCAGTGTTGTAATCTGCTTTTATTCTCTCGACCCTGTGACGGTCGATTTATTCTTAGTATTCTGGCCTTTCCCACATGTATTGAGCATTACTGGCTTCATTCAATCTGGAAATGACCATCCAGAAGTTCCGAGAGGTTTCTGGGTTGTCACTACCCCACCAGCCCTCTTCTCTCTTCTAGGCACTTCTGTTGTCTGCACAGATCTTCCTCTTGTTCTTTCTACACTTCTATCTTTTGTTAGATCGTCTGGGAGAGTATTCAAATTAATCTATTCTTACTAAATATTCCTGAACTATATTTACTTTGAATTTCTTGAGGTTTCCCTCCCACCCCTCATCCTCTTTCTTCTTTGTGATTCTTCCTTTTAAAACTTGTTTGGTTGTGTAGTTGTTTTTATTTATTCATGTATTTTTGAGACAAGTTCTCATTATATAGCCCTGGCTGTCCTGAAATCACTCTGTAGATCAGATCTGCCTTGTACTTACAGAGATCTGCCTGCCTCTGCCTCCCAAGTGCTGGGATTAAAGGCATGCGCCACCGTGCTTGGATAACCTTTATTTATTTATTTCGTATGTTTGTGTATGCATGCAAGTGCATCCCGCAGAACATAAGCATAGATCAAAGGATAACTTATAGGAGTCAGTTCTCTCCTTCTACCATGCAAATGGTGGAAGGGATGGAACTCAGGTTGTCAGTCTGAGAGCTCTGTCTTTAGGTCACTGAGCCATCTGACTAACCCCTTTTTTTCTTTTTAATACCTACCACCACCACCACCACCATCATCACCACCACCACCACCACCACACACACACACACACAGAGTCTCACTATGTAGTCTAGGCTGGTCTTGAACTCACTATTCTTCTGCAAATCAGATAGTTGTTACTCACTACTTTGTCTTTACCAAGAGAAAAATAAATTGCCAGATTGGGTGAAAGGTCAGAAGTTTTTTTTTTTTGTTTTATTTTATTTTATTTTGTTTTTGTTTTTAAATAAAATTAGACCCTAAGGTTTTGAGCTAGATATAGAGACATATGCCAATGATATTAGCCCTTGAAAAGCAGAGGCAGGAGTATTGCTACAGGTTCAAGGCCAGCTTGGGTTATATAGTAAGTTCCAGGATGGCCAGAGCTATCTAGTAAGACTCCGTCTCTAAAAAAGAAAGAAAGAAAGAAAAGAAAAAGGAAGAAAAGAAAAAATCCAATGAAACAAAAAAGAGTTTTCTACTTCAGGCATCAAGAATCATTAATTAGTTCTATTGGTTTGTCAAGTTATGTAACCTGAGACACACCTTACATAAAACAAATACCTGGGAGTTGGGTAGGCAGAATGTGATCCGGTCTTGGCAGTGGGTAAACTCTCAGGTCAGCAGCATGTGAGAGCCAGGAACAGTCAGCATTGCCCTGGTGATCGCTGTCAGGGTTTCCACTCCCTTCTTGGTGTGATTCACACAGCAGCTCTGACCCTGTTTATATGGAACAACACTAGGGGCTCACACACTGTCCGTTCTGACCTTTCATCCCTACCCATGCTGCACCACTGCTTTTATCCTTGCTGACTTTTATTCTGACTTCCTGCCTTCTTCTGTGGCATCCCTCAGGCATCAGGGAAGATATGGGGATATCCAGTCTGAGGGTCCTGGAAGTGGCATTCCCATGTAGACTGCGTAGGGAATATTGGCCACCCAGATATCCTGAGATGCTTCTCACTGTCTCTGGCACATGTGTTCTCTCTCACTCGGGGCAGCCTGACATCCTGTTGTGGAAATTGTGTGTGTGTCTCAAGGTACCACAAGGGCCATCATTCCTGATCACTGCTGAGCGGTCGTAGTGTGCAATTGAGGACCTTCATTCTCAATTGTTTTCAGACTAATTGAAAAAGCCACATAGCTAGCAACTACTGTGTTGGCATAGACCCCATAGCTCTGGAGCAATGATTTATTCCTTATGGAACTATATTATAATAGGTACATCCCATAATTTGAAATCCCAATTGAGTTTTCTCAAGCCATACACTACTCATGATCTGGCATAGACGCGGAGGGAAATGATGATGCAGGTGGGAGGGGTAGCCCGAGGTGGGGCTGCGCCTGGCTCAGGCTTGTGGAAAGGGCAGTCTTCATCCCTTCCCTTTGTCTGTGAAAGAGAATTGGTACTGCCAGGGTAGTTATGGTAATGTGACAGAGTGTGCCGTGTGGCACTTAGTAGGTACTACTGAAAGGGCAGTGGACATTTCCTGCCTGCAAGTGGCTTGGGAAAGATAAGCAGGAGGTCTTGGTGTTTTGAGTCCAGCTGGGATGTGGCTGGGGATCCGAGGGCCAGGGCTGAAACTCTTCCTGCTAATTAAAGGGCTAGGGTCAGGAGTAATGAGAGGACAGAGAGGAAGGATGAGAGAGAAATTACAAGGGAGATAGCCTCCAGCCAGGAAGAGAAATGCAGGTGGTGTAAGTGAAAAATGCTAATGCCTGTGGCTTTGTTTGCTTGTGACCGAGCATCACTCTGTCACCCAGGCTGACCCTGAACTCAGCATCCTCCAGCTTCAGAATGCTAGGATTACAGGCGTGAACCACTGCACCTGGCTTCTTGGCTGTGGTTTAACTACATATATATCTTAGTGTCCACATGCCCGTGGGCTTCCCTGGCTCAGAGTGTGGGAGCTGGGAACTGCTATATTTGGATATGAAGTGCACCCCACCACCATCACCACACACACCAAACAAAAAGAGCTGAAATATTGAAGGGTTGATCTTTAGCTGTTGGTAGCATTTGGGAGGTTCTAGAAGCTTTAGGAGGTGGGGCCTAGCTGAAGGAAGTAGACCAATGTGGGTGCGTCTTTGGAAGCTGTATTTTGTCTGAGGCCCCTCCTCTGTCTTTCACTCAGTTACCTGCCCACCATGAGGTAGGAAGCCCCTGCCTTGGGAGCCTTACCATGGCCCCAGAATCGACAGAGCCGAGGCCCGTTGACTGGCTCCTCTGAAACAGTCCTCATCCCCTTAAGTTGTCCATGTCAGGTATTTTGTCTTAGTGACAGCAAGTCCGTGGATGCTCTTCTTTCCACAGAGGAGCCCCTGTGTTCAGTATCGCTTGCTTCTTGGTCCTCAGTTCAGGTCAGCAGGAGGATGCACTCAGGCCTCCTTGTACTGCATCCTTGGGCAGCCTAGGTGGTGGGTGCCTGTCTTGGATGACTTCCTGAAGAGTGCGGCCCCACAGGCTGGGCTTGTTCGCAACTGTTTATCTTTGGGCTTCTCTGACCTCTTAGAAGCTACTAAATTACCTCCCTATTTTTAAGCCATGCCTGTAGCCAACCAGGGTGATTGCCACATGGGTTGAGATGAGGTGATGGCTGTCCAACTCTTCATCTCAGTTTCTGATGTCTTCTTTTCGTACTTTGGTTTTAGGTTAGGGTTCCTCAGGGTGGACACTATTGGCTGTGGGGACTAGATGAGACCCTGTTGTGACAGGGGCTTTTGTATACACAGCAGATGCCAGCAACTCCCACCTCCTCAGTGGCGACAGGGGAACATGTCTTCAGGCGTTGTCAGGTGGCTCTGGGGAGAACACTGGATAAGTGTTGCCTCCCCTCTGCTGGGTCTGTGCCTTTACCTCAGAACCACTGGCATTGGCTGTGGAAGCCGGGACATTCTCCTCTGACCCTGTCAGTAGCAGTGGCTGTTTTCCTGGCAGGCAGAAAAATGTAGCTTTCCTTTTGGTATTCTTCCATCAGACTTTCCGGAAAGCTATATAGAGAAGGGACCATCACCTTAGAGGCTGTGGGTGTGGGGCAGTTCTAGAAACCAACTGCAGATTCTGGAAGTGGAGGCCTCGGCTCTAAATTTGATGGCACTTGGCTGTGTTCCAGAAGTCTGGTGGCATTGCCCGGGGAGGGGTGGGGGGTTCTGCTATAGCAAGACACCGCAGACTGAGTAGGAGGAGCAGGGATGCTGGCTGCTCACTATCCTGGATGCTAAAGTTCAAGGTCAAGGCATATTCAGGTGCAACCTTGGTCTGTTATATCAGCTGTCTACTTGAAATCCAGGTATGGCTTCAGAGGGAAGATGGGACACATCCCAACTCAGTGGGAAAATGGAGCCGGAAACCCATTAATAGTCCACCCAGATTAGCAGGATGATCAGCAGGATGGACAGCGAATGATCAATGGTATCCACCTTTCCACAGGATAAAAATTGCCCCCACACCTCCTACAAAGCCACATAGCTGAGTTTCTTAAAATAGATGCTAGGTCACTGTCTTGCCCAGGATCCCCTCCCATTACCCTTGAGTCCTTGCAAACTCCCATCTTGGCAGCTTCCTCACACCTCCATTATTCCCCAGAACATAGTGTGCAGCCTCCACCCCTGTTGCCCATGAGAGGACTGTGCACACAGCACTGTCTGGCTGAGGACCCACCCTTCCTCTACCCAGGGCCTTCTGTTCCCTCAGCCAGTGGGACATGAGTCACCCCGGCTTGCTCAATGGGACAGGAAGGCCTCCTTAATGCTCCAGATCATTTGCCTCCGTCACTTAGCCCTCTTGCTCCTGCGTCTATGCGTGTGTGCACTGTGAGGGAAGCAGGCACTGTGCCCCTCTCAATAACAGAAGCCCAGCTTGGTCCTCCCTTTGAAGTGAAGCTGATTCAGCCCTTTTGCCACAATTCTGTTTCCATTTTATTGCTTTTTCTTGGCTAAATAGCTTTTCCAGATTTCCTTCCATACAACAGGAGGACTAATCAATGCTGAGTACCGCGGGGAGAGGGACGAGGCCCGCAGCTCGGTGGCGAGCCCTCTGATAGCAGTCTCTGAGATGTGTTCTTCGGGAGTGCAGTGCAGCAGGCCACACCCTCACAGGGGTCACTCTGTATCCCATGCAGTGTTTATTCTGCTCTTTACGGTTCGGAGTCCTTTTAGATGAGGCCCACCTTCCTCCTAGGAGGACTCCTTATTCCGCATCCTCCATCGCTGGTGCTTTCTCTCTAGGCCCCTCCGCGGGATTCCATAGTGATAGCTTTTTCTCAGCTTCTAAATGGAGCCCAGCTCTGCTGTGCCTGTATCATGGATCTTCGACTGCCTGAACGGCCTCAGGGTCCTCCATAGATGGGAGGCAGGAACCATGAAGAGGGCTCATGGTTGATGTGTGTCCACAGGCCTGTCTTGTCAAAGAGTACACAGTCCCTTCCACCCTCCTCTGTTGGCTCTCTCCCTTTGAGGTCTCTGGTCCATGGCGCTTCTTTGGGAAGCCTGTGTCCTACTCATCCTGAGATGTCCCTTTCCCAGGTTCTTCTCCTTGTCACACTGATCAGTGGGCTGTTCACTCCTCTCACCCCCCCTTCATCCCCACCATACATCGAGTCCTCCAGGCTGCCCAGCCCTGTGATTGGTAGGTCTCATGCTGCCACGGTACCACCTGTGGGAGGCAAACAGTCAAAGGGTAAGCGGGGCTTCCTATTTGGTTTATGGACACTAACTTACTTGGGGAACACCTGTGCCTATAATGTTTATTTCCCAGGTAGATTCCAAGCCCCTGTCAATGTCCAGGCATGAGCAAATAGAGTGACTTTTATGGAGAGCCCATTCTTAATCCCCACAGCTCCTCAGTTCTCAACATGCTCAGAAAGTTCAGCCTCTCTGCCCTCTATCCTTGTCAGAGTTCACCAGCAAAAGGCCAGCCACCCCAGAGACCAGAGCTGTCCCTGTGGCCAAGGCTCTGTGCCTTTGGGTTCCTCTTGCTGTGAGAACTTTCCCTCCTAACTCCCCAGACCAGCAGCATCCTCCAAGAGGCTCCCTGAGTCATTCTGAGTGTTTCTTGAGAGTGCAGCACTGACTATCAACACTGGGCTCTGCAGTGCAGAGTTCTCACGAACCAGCTTTGCCATCTCTGACGAGCCCCAGTGCTCCCACCTGAGGGTCGGAGGCCATGGTAGAACCATGGCATGTGTGAGCTGATGTGAATGTCATAACTGGGGGGAGCCTGCTCTCAGTGCACATATGCTCAGCAGGAGATCTCCTAGCATACCCTCAGAAACCGAATGGGACATCCTGCCAGCTGTGTGTGTGCAATGGTCACCTGCCTGTCACCTGTTCTTAAAGAGGTAGAGGCCTTACTCCTGCCCCCAGCTCAAAACTCTTCTCAAGGCTGGAAGCACCAGGCTTCTAGTTCCCCTTGAGAACTCCAGGCTCCAGCACCCAGGTCCTTCCCCAGGTTCTAGGTTAAAGGTTCTATTCTAGGACCCAGGTCCCACTACTTCAGGTTTCAGGCATGAGGTTCTGCTCTAGAATCTAGACTCCTTGTTCCCTTCAAGACCCCAAGCTTCAGCTTTCAGGTTCTACTTCAGACTTGGCTCCAGGCTCCTGGTCACCTCAAGACGCCACACTCCAGGCTCTAAGCTGTCTGGCTAGGTTAGAGAAAAGAGTGGGCACCACCACCTCATCTTTGAAGTGAAGTACTGGCTACCTGCTTGCCTCCCAGAATTCACATGGAATCTGAAAGGGAACACATTTGGGGTAACACATATCAGCCTGAAAGGGCCCCCAAAGTTTCAGGCTCATCTGTTTGCTGGACATGGGCAGTACGCTCTTTGGCTCTAAAAGCTACGTTGTTCCCTCCCTCCCTTCCTGCCTTCCTTCCTTTCTTCCTCCCCCCCCTTTTTTTTTCTTTCTTTTCTACATAACCCTGGCTGTCCTGGAGCACATTATGTAGACCAAGCTGTCCTTGAACTCACAGAGAGATTCACCTGCCTCTGCTTCCCAAATGCTGGGACTACGGGCATACACCAGCACATCCAGCTTGTATTGCTCTTTACAAAACATACTCTCTAGCCTCTTCGGCAATGCTATTGCTTTCTCCTATGGCTGAAGAGCCAGCACAGGCCTGGAATGTCTCTCTGGAAGGTAGGGGCTGGCTGGAAGTGCGGTAGGAGGCACCAAAGCTATATATAGGTTGCTTATCTATGGCCTCCTCTAGCCTTGGAGGCCCTGGTCCGTTCAGGTCCATGTAGAGATGGGGAAGAAATGGATTGTAGTCACCATGATGACTGCAGATACCCAGGAACATCAGGGTTAAACAAGGTAGTCAGGGAGGGGCTCAGGTAGACTGACAGGGCTTTGCCCAGCCCCCGTAGGCCTCCATGGAATCTCTGCAATCCTCAGTGTTGCCTGGTAGGACTGTTCTCCTGGTGGCTTCCCAGACTATACTACACAAGGAAGAAGGAAGAGCATGAGTGAGCCCTGTTACATATGAGAGCTACAGCGTCCTGCCCCCGCCCCAGAGCCTAGCACACATCTTCTCCCTCCCCTTCTTTCTTGTATTATACAGATGTAAATTGCATATCAAAGCCACGTGTTCCTCACACGATGGAGTTGCAAGCCTGTATCCTAGGTGGTTCCACCCTCAGATGTGGCTGTCACAGGAGCATTTCTGAAACAGTGTCTGCGAAGTTGTTTAGCCCAACTTTGAGAAACCAAAACATATTGAGATGGAGCCTGGAGACTTGGCTTCTCAAAGTGTGGCCTCCAGGCATGGGAGCTCCCGCACCTTTGGAAGTAGCTAGTAATGCTGGATCCAAAGCCTTGGGTGGGGTGGGGCCTGTGCTAGTACTCCTGCCGGGTACGGGGAGCCCTGGAGCCCATCAGGACTGTCTGCTTCTGGGGAATGGAGGACCTGCACCATGCTGTATCTCCATTGAAAAATGCAGCCTCTTCTTGCTCAGCAATGCATTCTGTTGTGATTGTTGCCGTGGCCATAGACCCAAGGCTGCCAAAAGCTGCCTGCTAAAGAACTGTCCCATCATGCATCTTTCCAAGGTAGAGCCTGGTGGTGGCCCTCTCTGTGGGGGTGGCTCATACACACAGCGGGTGCTGAGTTCCTGGGTAAGCAGTGAGGGAATGGATGACTGAATGAATAAGCGGACGTAGCCTTAGTTCAAGGTTCGAAGGTTCTACTTCTTTAAAACCAGTTGCGTATCATGTATGTAGCTGAAACCCAAGTGCCTAGTGGTAGCAGAAATCAAGCTGGTACGGTGTAGATTCTGTGAGCCTGTACTTCGATCCACTGCACTTTGGCAGGTGGTTTGTGACCTCATCCTCATTCCGTGTGATTGGACAGAATGGGGACAGTTACCCTTTTCTTGCCTGTTCCTACAATACTTACCCTCTCCCAGCATCCTGTTCTCCCAAGTTTCTCCCTGGCATTGCCCCACTGGCTTTTTTGTAATGTTACACATGGAAAAAAAAAATCTTTCCAACAATCCAGGGAAAGGGACTGTGACCTCACTGGGGGCTGTGTGGGCGATCAGGTGCCTTCCACACTGCCAGTTTGCTGAGCCCACACCCTAAAAAGGCAGTCATTGTGTCCAGGAAGGCTCTGCCTCGGATGGTGGCACTCACCCAGGGGCTGAAGTCATTTGGATCCTGTGTAGAACATTCTCCTGTGCGGCTGCCCTGCTGGGGCGAAGCACTTGAATTGCAGGAATTTCAGTGTATTAATAGGCTCTGCCAGGTGCAATAAATAGCTGCCTTTGCCCGACCTTCACCTCGCACAGTGCTGCGCCTCTGAGAAGCCCTGTGCACCCCCGGAGTAACAGAGCACATGTGAGGGAGGGTTCCCCCAAGCTAGGGACAGATGGGGGGTGCTGGGGCCCTCAGATGGAAATAAAAAATGAGTGAAATGTTGAAGATGTGGCTCAGGAAAGCAGAAAGTAGCTAGGTTAATCTCTTTCTTTCCCCTGCAGTGGGGATGGAATCCTGGGCCTCTTGGCATGAGAGACAAGGGCTCTGTTCTCAACCCCAGCCTCAACCCCAGCCCCAAAATGATCTGAAAGATAAATCATAACCTGTTTAACCTGTTCTTTTTTCTTCTTCTTTTTCTTCTCCTTTTTTTTTTTTTTTTGAAACTGTTCTAGTTCACTTTTTAAAAAATCAGCAATAAAATACTTAGTAGGCAAAGGAAGCAAGGTTTATGTTGGCTTACAGTCGCAAAGGTTTCAGTCCATGGTCACCTGGCCCCGTGGATTCGCAGCCTGTGACAAGGCAGACAGCACAACAGAAAGGCTTGGTAGAGGTTTCTTGCCCACTTGCAGCAGCCAGGAAACAGGGGCAGGGAGAGGACCAGGGATAGAGATTTATCCTTTCAGGACACCCCTTTCTGTGACCTACTGCTTGCGAGTAGGTTCTTCCTCCTGGTGCCCATCGCCTCTCAGTAATGCCGTCAAGTTACGAATCCAACGCGGGCCAGATGGTTCCATCAGTGAAGTGCCGTGCAAATACCCGGCTCCCCCACTGTAAAGTTAGTGTCCCTCTTCCAACTCTGTTTGATTCTGTTTACGGAAGCAGTCACTAACTCAGTGCCCATTCTGGAGAGAGGCTGTAGGCTCACGTTTGTGGTGTGTGTAGTAATTTTAGAGTGCAATCTTGGAGGCTGTGCCAATGGCCAATGAGTCTGTGATTGTTTTTATTCACTTTTTTTGGTGTTGGGAATTGAACTTAAGAACTTACACATGGTAGGCAAACACTCTGCCCCGAGATACAATCTCAGCCCTCTTTCACTTATTTTTGAGATAGGACCTTGCTGCTATGTAACCCAGACTGCCCTCCAACTGGCAATCATGCTCCTGCCTCTGCCTCCTGAGTGCTGAGATTACGACAGGCATGTACCGCTATGCCCAGCTGTGTGTAATTCTCTGTATTTTTCCCTTAGTATCAGAGGCAAAAGTGGGTTATCTGGTATTACCAAAGAGCTTGAGAGGGCTGTGGAAGCCCCGGAAGGCCACTTCTGGACCTGGCTCTCAGCCCTGACCGTTTATCTTTGTTCTTCCCTGCTGGGCTGTGAATAGACCTCTGGGTCTGGCCAACTCCTTGGAGGCCCCTGCTCACCACTGTGGGCTTAGATTCTGGGATGCCTTCCTGCCCACACTGTTCCCTGCTCCCCACCATGACCCCCTAAAGCCAGCAGCAGGGAAGAGGGAGCTCCCAGCAGCTCCATGCTCTGGCTTCTGCCCCCCAACACTCAGAAGCAAGAACGTTGCCCTGCAGGGCATTCTGCTGACCCCACCTTCTTCAAGGGGCGGAAGTGGGTCACTGTTTGAATGAAGGTCGTTTGGAATGAGTGGAAACAATGGCGCCTGCCTTGAGCTTCCCTCATTGTCGCTTCATAATCTCATTTCCTCACCCAGCCTGACGTGGAACTTCAGGTTTCAAAAGCACAAGTGTGCCGTTGAAGTGACTCGGCTTTCCCATTGGATGGAACTCAGGGCTTCGTGTGCCAAGCAAGGGCTTACCACAGATCCTCACCCCAGCACCCGAGCACTACTTGGTTGGTAGCACTGGAAGAGCTCTGGAGGCAGAGAACGAAGACCTTAGTGAGCCACAGCTCATATGGCCAGGGAACCCAAACAACACTATTCAATGGACACTTTTTTTTGGATATTTTTGTTTCTTGCTCCCCACTGTTAAAATGAGTAAAGAGAAACCTGATGGTGGTAGCAGTGCACGCCTTTAATCCCGCACTTGGGAGGCAGAGGCAGGGGGCTCTCTGTGAGTTCGAGGACAGCCAGGGCTACACAGAGAAACCCTGCTTCAAAAAACCAACAACAACAACAACAAAAGAGTAAAGATAACATGGCTTGGTGGCTCATGACTGTAATCTGAGCAAGAGATTGCTGCTGAATTTGGGGCCAGCCTGGGCTTTCTAGTAAATTTCTTGTAAGTGCGAGTTATAGAATGAGACCCTAACTTCCAAACCAAACCGAACAAACAAAACCAGAGCCAATGAAATGAATGGCGCAGTGGGTAAAGAAAGGCATCTGACCATCTGAATTTGATCCCCAGGACCCATGCGATAGAAGAAGAGAATAGATTTCTACAAGTTGCCCCCCAACCTCCTCCACATATGCCCCCTTAGAAGCAAGCAGACAAATAAATAAATGAATAATGTGACTTTTTAAAGGGCTAGCAAGATGGCTCAGTAGGTAAAGGCACTTGCTGCCAAACCTGACTAGCTGGGTTTGATTCTCAGAACTCACATGGTAGATAGAAGGAGAGGACCAACCCCAAGTTGTCCTCTTATATCCACTGGCACACCATGGTATGTGCATGCTTTCGTGTGCACTCACACGCATGTGCATGGACATGCACACACACAGTGAATCTTGAAGAGGCTAAAAACAGAAACAGTGAATAAAGATTTTAAGGAAAAGTCATGTGGAAAGGAGGCAAAATGGAGTTTTTCCTAAGTAATGGTGAGCAATGGGTGATGGGGGAGAGCCAAGCCACTGCAGAGTAGCCTTAGAGAGGGCACACTTGGGTGGCATGGACTGCACTTCTCTCCCTGTAAAAGGGCTCCTAGGAGCCAATCAGGTTCCAGGGAGGCCCTAGTGCCAGCGTGGGCACCAATCACTGGAGACCCTTTCCTTTGTCTCAGCTTCATTTTCCTCTGCAGGGATCCTCAAAAGATAGGGTAACAGAGCAGAAGGAAAAGCAGTTGTATCTACTCAGTGGGGGGATACGCACTTATCTACTGAATGGGATATAAGTGCTTATCTACGGAGTGGGGTATATGTGTTTAGTTACCTAGTGTATTATATGTGCTTATCTAAGGAGTGGGATACATGTGGCATGGGCTCTTGGCCCTAGGACTCACTCACTAAATCTACACAATGAAGCCAGGAACAATGTAATGGTGAGAGGTTTTGTGCCCTGTTTCAAAATTTTCTATTACATTCCTAACTATCCTGTGGCCTCATTCGGAAGTGGGGCCTCCTCGGGAGGTAACTAAGACTGTCAAAGCTGGGTGCAGGTGCCACGGGGAACAGGTGTCTTCTAGAGTTTGTTGTAGTTTCCTAAAATAAAAGTGGATTTTCTTCCAGCTGCTGAGAGTGGCAGGCTTCAAAGGATGCTCATGGCTTTGTTTGTTGTTTTATTTTATTTCATTCTTGGGCCTTTGGGTCCCCTCATCCTGCCACAGTGCAGAGCACCCCAAAAGGCTGGCCTTGCACTGCCTCCGTTGTAACCCTTAGAATGAGCAGTCCTTTTCTTTATTTACCCATTTTTTTCACTAACTCGTTCATTCTCTCGTTCAACAAAGACTTTTTGACTAGACTCACTCTCACCAATATAACAGGACCATAGAAAGACAATACAAGTCTTAGTCAGTGGTTGTACCATACACACTTATAATCCTAGCACTTGGAGGGCTGAGGCAGGAGGTCCAGGCTACATAAGCAAGTTTGAGTCTAGCATGGGCTAGACAGGAAGACCTGCCTCAAAAAACAAAAAACAAAAAGAGGGCTGTTGATTGCCAATGCCTTGTCCACTGTAAAGACAGTACTTGCTCAGGCTGTTGATTGCTAATGCCTTGCTCACTGTAAAGACGGTACTTGCTCAGGCTGTTGATTGCCAATGCTTTGTCCTCTGTGAAGATAGCACTTGTTCAGGCTAAGAATATGAAAAAGATGGGAGCGGTCAATGCTGAAGCAGGAGACCAGGCTGATGCAGTGGCCCTGGAAGAGGATGCTGTCGCTGGAGAAGGGTGGAGTGGGAGGGTCGGCAAGTTGCGTCCTCCACAGATTCCACTGCCCGTGTGGTTTGCTGGGGACTGAGTATGTGATGGAGGAGAAAGGGACAAAGAATGGGGTGTGAGTGCTGAAGCTTCACACGAAGGAGGGTTGGCTCAGTGCAGTTCTGTCGTAGTTAGCTGCTGCTGGGGTGGCTCAGCAAGGAAGACAAGGAGGCATGTTTCATAACTGCAAATCCTGCCAGACCTCAGCAGAGGGAACCACCATCCTGGCTGTACCATACTTGATCGACAGTGGAACACCAAGCATCTGAGCTCAGGTGTTTTATTGATACAGAACTCCTCAGGGGCAGATCCTAAGCAATCAAACACCCCCACAGAAATCAGCACCTGCAGACAATACAGAATGCCCAGACCTGCAGCTCCTCATCCAATAGCACATGAAACAATTATCTTATACAGAACTAAAAATAAGCTTCTGCAACACAGTTCAGCTCATCTGAGAATCTGCTTGAAGTGAGTTTGGGACAGAAAGAGATTTTCCTCAAAAACTTGAAAACAGAGTCACCTTCTGTTCTCACAATCCAAGGTCTGGAGATGATGTTCGAGGAGGTATTTATTCAGCAGAGTCCACTTAAGGAGTTACCAGGGAAAAATTAAGAAAAAAATCCCATATACAAGAGTTACCCAAATTCATAAACTGTCTAGAAATAAATTTAAAGTAATGAAAGATCCGTATATTAAAAACTATAAAACACTGAGGAAATAATTTCAGAAGGACACTAATGGCTGGAAAGATTTTCAGTCTTGATAGATTAAAATAATTCATATTGGGGCTGGAGAAATGGCTCGGCAGTTAAGAGCATTGGCTGCTTTTGCAAAAACCCAAAGGTTCACTTCCCAGCACCCATACCGTGGCTCACAACCATCCATAACTCCAGTTTCAGAGGATCCAATGTCCTTCTGGCTTCACGCACAGGGTACATAACATACATTAAGGCAAAACAGCTCATACACATAAATAAGTCTAAACTTTTTAAAAAGAATCAAATTATTAAAATATCAACACTGCCAAAGGCAATGTATAGAGTCAATGCAATAGCCATCGAAATTCCAGTGGCATTTTTCACAGAAATAGAAAAAGGATCCTAAAATGTGTACTAAACCACAAAGAAAGCCTGAATAGTCAAGGCAGTCTTGAGCAAAAGGATAAAGCTGGAGGTTCTCACCATCTGATTCCAAAACCTACAGAAAAACTCAGTAACCACAGCAGCAAAATACCAGGACAGAACCAGACACATGGACCAGGAGGACAGAACAGAACAGCCATGAAGAAGCTCCTGCACGCACACTCGATACAGATGCCAAGACACACTGTGAGGAAAAGGCGGTCTCCTTAATAAATGGTGCTGGCAAATCTGGATATCCATGTGCAAGAAGATGGACTCAGACTTTGTCTTGTGCCATATAGAAAATATGCTCTAAATGCATTAAAAATGGACTAAGGCCTAAAACTATAAGCTTACTAGAAGAAAATGGGTGGGGCAGTGTGTAAGCCTCGTGAGGCTGGTCCACAAAAGCAGACACTGCACAGTGACCTCAAACTGAGACACTTCTGCACAGCGAAGGGGACAATCGGCAGAACGAAGAGACAGCCTATGGAGGGAGGTGGGGGGATACACACAGCTCTACATCTGACAAGGGGTTGTTACCCAGAATATGCAAAGAGCACAACCCAACAGCAAGAGGAATTCAGAATATGGCAAAAGGATCTGGATACATTTATTTTCAAAAGAAAGCATGAATGTTCAACAGAAATATGAAAAAAGTCTGAAATTACCAAATAAATGTACATTAAAGATATAATAAAGGGGCCGGGGATGTAGCTCAGAGGGGGAGCATTTACCTAGCATATGCCAAGCCTGAGTTTGATACCTAGTAACTCAAAAACAAACAAACAAAAACAAATCCCCACTGAGTTCATCCTGACAGGTATTAGAATGACTAATTACCAAAACAGATGAAAGAAAGCATCAAGGAAGAACAGAAGAAAACAACCCTTGCACATTCTTGCTGGGTTGTAAATTAGCACGGTCTTACAGAAAACTATGAGGCCGATCCTTGAAATGTTTTCAATGGAATCCCCCTGGGATCCAACAACCCCACGTGTGGTGTATATATCCAAAGAAGATGAAGTGAGTGGGTCAGAGAGAGATCTGCACTTCCCAGTTTACATTATTCACAGTAGCCAAGGTAATCAACAGATGGAAGGGTGAGATGGCCATTGAGTGACCCTGAGAAAGCATTCTACCCAGGAGAAGAAGGAAACCCTGTCCCCTGGAATGTGAATGGATGTGGAGAACACTGGGGACTGGCAATAAGCCAAACTCAGAGCCCTGCTGGATCCCAGGTAACTCAGAATCTAAAGAGCTGAACTCTCGGAAGCAGAGAATTGAACCTGTGGTTACCAGTGCCTGGGAGATGGGACCTTTGGGACAATTTGATCCAGCATGATGTTTAGGGGAGCGTAGAGGAGTGAGACCGTGAAGCGTAGCCATTCGGGAGACTGAGTGTGGTGTCTTTCTTAGGAGATGCCATGTAGCGAAGGAAAGAAAGTGGTACCCTAGCTGCCTCCTCACCGAGGACTTGGAAGCTGCAGAAACAACCCGTGTAACTTTTAGGCAGAGGTGGAAGGTCTCCTGAGAATGCGCTGGCACTGAGATCACTCAGAGCAGACCATAAAACTGCTGTCTCTGGGGCGAAGATGTCCTGAATTAGGTCGTCTTGAGGTGGCACTGCTATGAATTTACTAAAAGTCCTCAGATTGCACTCTTGAAGTGGAGGGATTGTTAGCAGTTCCATGGGCTACACCTCTGTGTGCAGTAGACAGGACCAGGCAGCGTGCCCGCTCCCCGGCCGGGGCCTCAGCAGAGGGGCGGCCTCAAGACGTGTCTCACTAGAAATAGCTCTGAGTCGGCCCTAGACTTTGGAACCATTTGTCACCTCAGCCTCATTCCTTTGGATTTTTGTCACTCAGCCCGGCTTGCCACCGGGGTGTGTTGGGTGGTGCGCTGCCCGTGGATTTACTGAAAGTTCTTGGATTACATTCTTGAAGATGGGTGTTACGGTTGGCAGATTATTCTGAAAGCTCTTCACCCTCATGTATCACAATTCCTTTCATTCTGTGTCTGCAGTCCCCCCCACCCCCGTGAGCCCTGTTCGCTTTACCATGAAAATGGGGGTGGGGTGCTGCATTTATGGTTATTGGGGGTGTGTCCTGTGTCATGGCTCATCAATGCAGTTTTCCAGCACAGAAGCCTTTTAGTGTAGATCAGATGACCCCAATAGAGGTGGCTCCTACGTGGCCCAGCTCCACTCATGCTTTCCTAGTAGTGGGGACAATTGACAGCACTCCAGCAGGTGACCTCTCCCCCAACCCTCCCACATGTGCTTGCTGTTGGATCAGCAGCCCTGGAGAAGACCTGGAGGGAAGCCCATCTCCCTGGTCCAGCCTGTCACTAGGGTCTTGTCTGAGCTTGCATTTCCTAGGCCAAGTCGCAAGGAACAGGACCAGACAGTGTACAGACTCCCCCCACGGGGCCTCTGCGGAGGAGCGATCTCAAGACGTGTCTCTCTAGAAATAGCTCTGAGTCGGCCTTGGGTTTAGAGCCATTTGTAACTTCAGCCTCATTCCTTTGGATTTTATCACTCAGCCTGGCTTGCCACGGGTGTGTGTTGGATGGTGGCAGTTATTAGGGGCTCTCTCCAAGGGTGTGACTGAAGCTATCCCGGGTGAACGGGGGCAGAGGAATATACTGGGTGTTGGATAGAGGGCAGCTGCTATCCGCTGCCTGACTCCATCAAAGACAGACTATTAAAAAAGCATGCTATGAGGACTGGAGATGGCTCTTCAGTTAAGAACACATACTGCTCTTGCAGAGGACCCAAGTTCGGTTCCTGGCACCTGTGTGAGGCCGTATAACAGTCTGTAACTCCAGATCCAGGGGGATCTGATGCCTCTGCACCTGCATTTGAGGGCACCTTCATCCACATGCACATACAAATACACACACACACACACACACACACACACACATACAGTTTTTTTTTAAAGAAAGAAATTAAAAGCCTTCTAGGCAGGGAATGTGGCTCAGTCAGTTAGAGCGTGCTCCTCATACACAAGGTCCTGGGTTTGTCCCCTAGCATAGGAGGGGGAA
Source organism: Cricetomys ansorgei (assembly GCA_026225945.1). Classification (NCBI taxonomy): domain Eukaryota; kingdom Metazoa; phylum Chordata; class Mammalia; order Rodentia; family Nesomyidae; genus Cricetomys; species Cricetomys ansorgei. The sequence continues at coordinate 2,578,528 of JAMJFZ010001791.1, forward strand.
AAGAGTGTCACAGGCTACCTGCTCATACCGGAATGGGACTTTTGCTGCATACTTGCCAGAGTTAAGTGAAACCATCATTGTGAGTCAGAATTGGAAGGGATCTTGAAGCATTATTTATCATCATCCCATCTCCGGCTTGAAAGATGAGACTCAGGAGGCCAATGCCCTGCTTGAGGTTCTACAGCGACTCATACCGACCTGGTGAACCAAATGCATCCCACCAGATATTCCAGGCTCTGCCCTTGATCCTCTGTTCTGGTCTGACAGTGCTGTCACTTTTTAACTCCAAGGCCGATCACAGAGGAAATGACTCACACACTCGTGACAAAACAACGCAGTCATCCAGGAACTCAGAAGAAACGGCTGCTGGCACAGTGGAAGTCAAATCTTAACCCGGGTAATGGCTTGGGACAAAACGTTGGCCACAGATAGTGGCGTGACGTGCTGTCCACGGTTTCCATGATTTTAGATATTTAGATGGTTTTCGGTGTTTATGAGTAACCTTTCTTAAGTGTCAAGGGTGTTGGTCATTTTAAAATGTTGGCCATTATTTTGTAATATGAGTCACTATTTTGAGACATGGCCCTTGATGCCCTTGAGACCCACCCTCCCCAGAGTCACTCAGCCAGGAGCCTGAGTCTCACTGTCTCCTCAGTTGCCTTCTGCATCCAGGCAAGGTGTGGCCAACTCAGCGACCGGTGATTGTGTGTTTTTTGCATTTGAGCCTATTCCAGGATGGCCACTCCAGGGCATCAGAGTAAGAAGTATCCTTTTCATTTTATGTGATTGTTTGATTGATTGAGGTGCACTAGAGACTGAACATCAGTTTATTTTGGCTTATGGTTCCAGAGAGGTAAGAATCCATCATGGCAGAGAATTGTGGCAGCAAGCCGCAGGCATGGTGGCCAAGGCAAGAAGCAGAGAGCTCAAATTTTCAAATTGCAAGTACAAAGCAGAGAGCAGGAACAGAGCAGGAACCTGCCCCCAGTGATGTACTTCCTACAGCTGTACCTTCCAAACCACCACCCCCCCCCCCCCGCCGCCACAAAAAAAAACCCCAAAAACCAAAAAAACAGCACCACCAACTGGGGACCAAGCATTCAAGTTTCTGAGCCTATAGGGGACATAGACTTGTGGCCACATCACAATACAAAATGCATTTAATTCAACTTCCAAAAGTCCTCATAGTCTTCACAGACTCAACACTGTTTAAAAGGCCATTGTCTCTTCTGAAGCCCAAGGCAATCTCTTAATTGTGACCTCCTGTAAAATCCTAAGGCAAGTCACATGTGACACAGAATATTTATTACCATCCCAAAAGGGAGAAAGCAGGGCACAGGGAGGAAACACTGGACCTAAGCAAGGGGAAAACTCCAGATGAGCTTTAGATGGCTCCGCCTTTCCAGTTTTGCTGTCTGAAAAGCTCACTGTCTCTCTCTGTCCCTCTGTCTCTGTCTCTCTCTATTCTCCGTCTGTCTCTTTGTTTTTCTGTGTGTTATCTCTGTGTCTCTGTCTCCCTCTCTCATTCCACTCTCTGTGTGCAGTTCTCAAGACTCTGGCATTTCCAGTATCTTAGGAGCTCCACTGCAACCCAGGCTCCACAGTTTTTCTCAATGGCCTTTCAGGGCCTTCTGCTCTCTCATGGCCTTCAGATGGAGACGTCCCTGCCTGGCCTTAGTGGTTCTGTGAAACTTTGGAGGAAGAATCTTCAACTGCTTCACTCTTGCATTCTTCATGCCTGGAAAGCCAGCACCATGTGGGTGACACTGCCAGCTTGGGGTGGACCCTCCCCCACCTTCTAGGAGCAGGAAATGCCTTTGATTGCCTTTCAGAACACTCTGGTGCTCAATCTTCCCTTGTTTCTTTCCCAACTGCTTTCCAACTCCTCTCTCTCTCTCTCTCTCTCTCTCTCTCTCTCTCTCTCTCTCTTCTCTCTCTTCTCTCTCTCTCTTCTCTCTCTCTCTCTCTCTCTTTCTCTTCCTCTCTCTCTTCCTCTCTCTCTTCCTCTCTCTCTCTCTCTCTCTCTCTCTCTCTCTCACCTCCTTCCAAACTGTTCCCAGAAGTCCAAGCAGCATGTAACCACAAGGGAGAAGGGCTTTACAGTGTAACAAGCTTCTTTGACGAAACATTCCTTTACAAGTTCAAGGCCAGCCTGATTTACAGAATTTTGAGGACAGCCGAGTTAGACAGCTGAGTTAGAACCGAGAAACCCTGTCTCAAAATAAACAAACAAACAAACAAACAACAAAAAAAAGAAGACATTTTCATAGATACAAGCCTGCCAGCCCTCAGTAGAGAGAATGGCATATCATGGCAAGAGGCATCTTTGACTGCCAACCCCAACTGCCTTCTCCTCAGGATATTTATTAAAATCAAACCTCCTCCTTCCTTCCTGACCCAAAGCTCTATTTGCATGATGAAAGAAGCTCATAGCTGTTCACTCCCATTGTTGCTTGAGGCTGGGGTGAGTACCAAGAGACTTCTTCAACAGCAACTTTAGAGTGCAGCTTCAGTGAGTTTGCTCATGACCTGTGGATGGGTAAAGGAAGCAGTCCTTTAACAGAAAGCAGCTACCATTTACATCTACAAAGCAGGCCTTTTGAGCTGTAGAAATCACACATCCTGCCAGTACTTCAAGCTGCCAGCACAATGATTATCTTTAAAGGTACACACACACACACACACACACACACACACACACACACACACACAGCAATCAGTAAATAAAATATTTGAAGATATTTTCAAATGTTCTCCAACAGGCTGCTGTTAGTTAAACCCAAATATACAAACAAAGGGGAAAGTACCTAAAAATACTTACCCTCCTGTGGATTAAGAGACAAAAACAAAAGAAGTATTACTTTTCTGCCCACTATGTTTCTAATGAGCAAGTCCAGCCATCCCACAAAATTCCACACCCCTCCTGCATCCCCTTTCTCTCTCATTTTCTCAAATGTGAACACTTGGCTTCCAGGGTGAAATTCTCTCATGCAATGAGACATTTATTTTGCCATTGTAAGTGTTTTGTTTTATTTTGAGGCTCAATTCCCTGAACTTGTACTTTGTTACCCAGAGTACACAGGATTGGGGGGGGGAGGGTGTGGTTTGATCTTTCACCAGATGTCACACATATCTGGCCTAAATGTGTTTTTTTAAGGGTTGAGTTTTGGTACCAATGGCTATTGTGTACTTTAAATGACCTAAGTAGTCAAAAACAAACCAAGCTGTTTTAATCAAAGGTTTGCCTATATAACTCCTTCTGGACTATAGTGAGAACATTTTCTTTTAAGAGTGATTTTACTGGGAGGAACAAAGTCTATAGATCTTTAAAACATGTGCACGTTTTAGTTTTGATGATCTTATAAGGATGCTTTGTTTCTGGCACGCTGATGAGGTATATGTGTTGTGCCCAGTTTTTGAAATCCACTCCTCCCCAAATACCACCAGAAGACCACCAATTCTGATGCAAAAGCAAGGAGCCTTTATTCTGCAGAGCAAACCAGTGCACTGGGGTCTGGCACCATCACACAAGATGGCCGACCCCTGAGAGGCTTCCTGCAAGGGATTTTAAAGGGAACAGGGGATCTCTCTGATTGGTCAGAACCTTGGCACTGGATTGGCTCGTTAAATGTTACGTGGCAACAAGGATTTCTGGGAAAACAGAGAGGTTTATGGGATAGTGAGTACTATAATGAGTACTTACATTAAATGCAGAGGTTAGTGCCTTTACCACTAGGGGCGCTAGGCTTTTCATATGATTTATTAAGTCTATTAAAACATCAGGCTGGAGAGATGGTTCAGTGGTTTAGAGCACTGGCTGCTCTTCCAGAGGTCTTGGATTTAATTCCCAGCACCCACATAGCAGCGCACAACTGTCTGTAGTCTCAGGTCCAACTAGATTTTTTTTTTCCCTTTTGGGATTTGAAGGTGTATGACATAAAGTCACAAACTGACCTGAAATGTTTTGTTCCACAGAAAAATCCATTAATACTGCTCGTAACTGGGACAGGTTGCCGCTCCATTCTCGACCTGGCTATTTATAGTGAAACCTATTTTTTCTGAAATCAAATGCATTGGTTAACATTAAAAACTAGAGCCCGTTTAACTAAAATGTTAGCATTTCTGGGCTTTAGCGAATGATTGCTAAAGAATGTGGCCAGTCTGGGGAATGGAGAGGGAAAGGGGTCACTACAGCTTGAATGTGTGTGTCCTTCCGGAGTCCATATTGAAGAATAACCTGAGAGATGAAGTATGGAGGAATGGAGACTTTCCACCTGGTGTGAGGATGGGATCCTTGTGAATGGATTAGTGCCCTTATAAAGAAGGCCTGGGGGGGGGTGACCACACCCACAATGAACCACAAAAGGGCCCTTTCTAGACACTGAGCCTGCCTGCACCTTGCCCTTGGACTTCTAGCTTGCAAATAGTTGCTGTCATTAAGAAGCCACCCAGGTACTGTGTGGGTGTAGGTGTACATTTGTGTGTGAGCAAGTGTACGCGGAGATCTGAGAAAAGCTACAGATGTCAACGAGTTGGACCTTGTTTTGTCTTGTTGGGAGATGATCTCTCACTGGCCTAGAACTTGCCAGTTCAGTTGGTCTGATTGGCCTTCCAGAGATCTGCCTATCTCCAATGTCAGTATTAGCAGTACACGCCACCGCTCCATGCTGCTACTATTGCCGTTGTTATTATTACTATTATTGTTGTTGCTGTTGATGTTGTCCTCATCATTATTTTACACGAGAGTTCTGGGGATTGAACTCAGGTCCTCATGCTTGCAGGGCAAGCCCTTTACCAATGGATATCTCTTCTGGCCTCGGTATGTGCTATTTTATTCTAGTGACCTGACAGGTACACAGAATGAATGGCTTTAGGAGTTCCCATGAGAGTGTCTGGGAAGAACGGTGATATACTTGGTTTATAGACTAGAAAGCTTCCGGGCCAGTGGGCTGTCTGTGAAGAGCTAAGATCTGCTCTGGAGGTGATGTGTGTGAGGTGGCTGAGGATTTCCCAAGTGGAAAGTTCTAGCAAACTGTCCGACCTGTAGATCTGAATAGGAGAGAGCAGGAAGTCATCTACCACAAGGGGTAGTCAATCCACATGGGCCGGGAGCTCTCTTAAAAGGTTGAGGAGATCAGGGCACTGAGGATGGACAGAGGGATGGTAGAGGAGGGGCTTCCTGAGGAGGAAGGGTAGGAGGGGATGGACAAAGGGAATCCTCAGAGAGGACACAGAAAAGAACATCACTTGTGCCTTACGGAGGGAGGTCCCAGGGTCCTCATCCAGAGAAACCTCAGTGCTGTGCATGGAAACAGAAGGGCCATAAACCACTGAGTCATAGCTGGGGGTTCAGTAGGACTGTGCATGGAGAGGAGAGGCCCCATTCCTGGAGCTGGGATCTTAGCACAGGCTGGTCACATTCTTGGGGGTGTCTGTCTACAGTGTGCCTGTGGTGGCCACTGTGGCTTCTGCTGGATGCTGCTGTTTGGTTCTCCATAACACCACTGACTGGACTGCAGCCCATCAGCAAACAGTGGAGTCTGGGGATTGTGCAGGGAGCTCAAGGCTGGAACAGGGCCACCTCTGGAAGAAGCCAGAGTGTTATGTGTATCCCAGGGAGAGTTTCTAGAAAGGAACACTGCTCAATGACTTGCCTAGGATAACTTTTGAAGGCAAGTGGCCTGGTCTTTGGAAGCCTGCTCTGCTACTTTCTTAGGACTTTTCTGTTTGAAGCTTTACATTTTAAGCAACTCTTTTGTAATCTTCCTAAATGTGCTTTTTCTACCAAATGGCTTTTGAGTGTTCTATCAGTGGCTTTCTCTTCTAAATACCACTGGGATGAGCAACCAAATGTGTTGCAGAAGTAAGCTCAGGGGTTTGAAGGTGGGGCTGCCGTGAGTTAGGCTGCTGGAGCCTGCTGGTTGTGATTTTAAAGAGAAAAAAGTTATACATTCTCTGAGGATGATTGGCTTTTTTTCCACAGAGGGAAAAACTATGAAATGTCCAAAGTAGCGCTGTCTGCTGTGTCTACATCGCAGCTGGTGGGACACGGTGTCCTCGCCGGTAGGGTAGGTTGATGGCATCTGCAGCCTCAGTGCTTGACCGATGAGCCACGTGGCCTTGGACAGGTTACCTGTCAAGACTGGGAATAGTGGAATGGTACGGGCCCGCTGGGGTGTGTGGCTCTGCCAGATCACCTTTGCAAGCTTCTTATCTCCTGTGATTTTATTTATTTCCTTATTTTATTTGGTTTTTTTTTTTTTTTTTTTTTTTGAGACTGGTTTTCTCTGTTGTAACTCTGGCTGGCCTGGAACTCACGGAGATCCACCTCTCTGCCTCTCTGCCTCTGAGTGCTGGGATTAAAGGTGTGCTCCGCTTATCTTCAGTGATTTTAAACAATTTTAAACAATAGAGGAATCATTTGTCAGAGAGGTCAGGACACAGAGTCACAGGGATCCCAGCTGGGCTGAGCTGAAGGTCCAGCTGCCCAACTCAGCCCCACAACTTTAATATACGGCACACCCCATGCCTGGTTTACATATTGGTGTCAGGGGCATAACATCACCAACTCTCAGGGCTGTCAAGGCTGATGCGAGCAAGCAGCCATCAGGGTGCTAGTGTTCTGTGTACCCAGAGGATGTCTGAGGAATGGCCCCTATTCGCGTCCCTCAGATGGTGGACCTGAGATGGTTCCTTGGGATTCGTGTCTCCCAGATCCTGTATGCCTGGGAGAATTCCGCTCTGCTTTTCAGCTATTAGGCCCCAACAAGCTGTTCTGTGAGCACTGATGTCCTCATCTCAGGCTGGAGAGTGAGAGCCTCCGCCTCACCGGGCTGTGGTGAGGGGTAAGCACCATGTCAGACATTTCAGTAATGTCTGGCCCAGACTGTCATTATCTGCTCCTGTACCCGCTCCTTCTCCTTCCCCTCTTCCCCTTCCTCATCCTCATTCTCTTCGTCGTCCTCCTCCCCCTTAGAAATAACTCCCTAAGACTCCAGCTAGGTCACTGGGTGGTGTCAACAGCCATGCTAGGCAGCCTAAAGTTTCTGCCTTTGAAGGCTCCATTCTACCTCTCCTATCTTCTCTGGAGAGACTGACAGCATCTCTCAGGAGAGCCAGTCTGTTGCCCCCAAAGTTATCCCAGAGGTATGTGGAAGACTCTCCTAAGCCCCTAGAGACCTCTATGGCCTGTTCCATATAGGAAATGATAAACCAAGGGGTCCCATCCCAGTTACAGCCCTCCTGTGACTCCAGGGGTGGTAGCTGGCACAGCAAGGTGGCACCCTCTGAGTTGGCTCTTCAGCTCCTTCAGGAGACAGCATGTAGCTGCATACTGGCCATCTGTCTCCCTAAAATCAGAAGTGAGAAATGCCAGTCAAGAAAAAGTTGAGTTCTGTGCTCAAGGAGGACTCAATATTTGAAAGACTAAAAATTACAACAAATGAAAGATTAAATTCTTAGTCTTCTCTTATGGTTAGACTATTCATTCAAAGCAGGTAGCAGAAACCTTTCTGTACCAGGTAACAACTATGTCTCATCCCTGAAAAGAGAATTGAACTATGGCATGTTTTGTTTTTGTTTTTGTTTTTTTAAAGACTTGTTTCCTTTTTAATCATGTGCCTATGTAGTGGGGGCAGGGAATATGCACCTGAATGCAGGTACCTGCCAAGTCCAGAAGAGGGCAACAGATCCCCTGGAGCAGGGGTTATAGGCAGTTGCAAGTTCCCTGACATGGGTCCTGGGAACCAAACTCAGGTCCTCTGAAAGAGCAGTATGTGTTCTTAACCACTGAGTCATCTCTCTAGCCCCTGTTGTTTTTGAGATAAGGTCTCACCATGTAGCCATGACTGGCCTTAAGCTCATAGCAATCCCCCTGCCTCTACTCAAGTGCTGAGATTGTAGGTGCTACCTACATGTATATGCTACCATGCCCAGCCTTTGAAAGTTATTTTAAATTTGGTTTCTTTATGAATGTGAGAAGATATATCTTACAGATACCTAAAGTGGAGGCCACCTGTTTTTAAATATCTGCTCACTCTAATCAGAATCTCTCAATCATCTATTTTGTGCTTTAAAGTTTTGCCACAAAAATGTCAAGGATCAGTATCTTAGCTACAGGTTTTCAATTCCCCATAAAACATGATGAAACTGTTCCACAATAAAAGGGAAGTGTTCCAGAGACCGAGGCAGCATGCACAGGGCCTGCACAGGTCTGCATCAGTTGGGGTACTAGAGCTGCAAGAAGTGGACACATGCCCCTGGTCCTAACCCAAAAGCAATCTCCAATTGATGACCACTTGCAAATGAACATGTAGTTTCCCCCAAGGGAATCTCTCTGGGGAAACAAATTACTTTCAGGGATAGGCTGCGTGCCCAGCAGTGGGTGCCAACAGAAAATGAACTCAAGGGCACCTTTGGACGTGTCTTATCTCATAATGTCAGGGTTCTTCTTTTTTTATTTTTTTAACTTTACAATTTTATTTTATTTTATCTCTCTCTTTTACTCCGCAGGTCCTTTGCATATATATATTATGGCTTGAAGTCTAGTGTTTTTATGGGATTCCTGAGTGTGCAAACAAGTGGGTCTCTGTTTCTTGTGCCTTCTTTTGGGCTCTATTTCCTCTGTTTGTTTGTTTTGCCTAATTCCAACGTGGTTTTCTTGTTTTATCTTATTATATTGTATTTTATTATTATCCCACCGAAGCCTGTTTATTTTCTAATGAGAGACAGAAAGGGTGTGGATCTGGACAGGAGGGGAGATGGGGAGGTGCTGGGAGGCGTAGAGGAAGGGGAAATCATAGTCAGGATATATTCTGTGAGAAAAAAATATTTTCAGTAAAAGGAAAAAAAGGGGAAGTTTTAGATGAGAGGCGGACTGATTGACACGTTGTAGTTACTCACTGTGCGCTACAGTAAAGGCGGAATCAGGTCTCTGCGGTAAATGACTTTGACATGAATTCATCATCCTGTCACCAAGTTACCCAGCTATGGGCAGGTCTTCTGTCATATAAGTATGATTGAATTTTCATAAATTATTGTAGGAAAAGGAAACCTGCAGACTCAGTCTCCATGAAGTCACCACTAGCAGTCATGGTAGACTTTTCTGTTGAGGTCTGAGAGTCTCTAGAACAATGATGGGCAGCCCTTGTGGAGCTGAGTACAGCAAGGTGAACTCCAAAGGGATGCAGGGGGAGCTGGGCTGGGCCCAGTTCTCCAGGCAATGCCCTTCAAAGGCTGCACTGCCACCCACGCCCCAGGGCCACCTGCGGCCCATCCAGAAGGGGAAGACTTCTGTCTCGGGTCATGTTGTGTGTCTTGGCTATTGGTTGCCCAGTGAAGGTTTCTTCTTACTTCCTGTCTTCTCAGAGGAAGAAACTTGGCTGAGAGGCACAGTCATGAAGCACGAGTCTGTTTAGCAGAGCAAAGTAATATCCACCCTGGAGGGATACTGGAGCAGTCCGACCCAAAGCATGGGGGGCAGGATTGTGTGTTGTGGATTTTAAAAGAAGTCATTTACTTATTTATTTGTGTTCCATTTTATTTATTTTGTGTGCATGCACACATGCATGCCATAATGTGTCTGTGGAGGGCAAGGATCACCCTTCCAGAGTCAGTTAGCTTCCTCCACCATGTGTTCCTGGGGCTTGAACTTGGGTCATCAGACTTGTTGGAGGCACCTTTATGGGCTGAACCATTTCTCTGGCCCTAAAAAGAAGTTTTATGAATATTTATGAGGCAGGTGGCACATTCATGCAGTAAGATAACCCTTTCCCTTCCCAAATCATGGTAGAGCAGATCTTCCATTTAGGATATTTCTTCCCATAATCCTCTTGAAAAGTCTACAGGGGATGTCAAAATCACAAAGCAGAGTATATTATCCATTTTTTGAGGACACAGACCCTTCCTTGGAGCACGTGTGTGTCAAATGGGAAAGCGTCTGGTGACTGAGTTTCTGATGTAGAAGAAACAGCCTAACTGCAGCTTCCAGGACGTTCAGCCATGGAGGAACATCCTGACTGACAGGGAGATAGATACAGTTTCCTTGGCTCCCTCACACCTGACTTCCTACCTAACCTGGAGACTCAGACACCTGACATGCAGCAGCTTTCCTTGGTTTCCTCCTGTCCAATCGCCTGCCTACCTGACCTCAGTGTCATTGTAAATGACATGGTCATGACTGGTTTCGAGGCATCACTTGTCAGCAGCTACACCTAGGAGGTAGTTGATTGCTGCCATGCATCAGGAGTCAGTCTGGTTGTTGAAGTCAGTTCTGAGGACTTACCAATAAATAAGCACTCCTGCTCCAAGCCCTCCCTTCCCCCGAGCTCTGCACAGCCCTACTTGCATGGGCAGCCCAGCCCAGCCCAGAGGTCTTTGCTAACCTGACACTAGAGGGCAGAAAAGAATTGCCCAGTGCACCCTCCTGGCTGCTTCCTGTTTCTCACAGCATTGCCCTAGCAATGGGCAGCAGTAGACAGTCACCTTTCTAGCGTTTTCCAGCCTCCCGCTAACAACTTCGCTCAGTCTTGTCAGGGTTCTTATTCAGAGGCCTGGGTCTACTCCAAGCTTCTGGGGCCCAGTCACCCAGGCCTGGTCTCCAGCCTGAGCTGTTTCCAAAACACTGCTTCTGCTCCTTGGGGCCCTTCGCCTGGGGCGGACCCAGCTACAGCACCTGCTCACTTTGCTAAAAATAACCGCAGGGCTTTCTTTGTGCTGACTAGACAGAGGCTGATACACTGTGTCGGGGTTTAAAGGATACACTTAGCAAGTGTCACACTTAGCAAGTATGTTTGCCAAGAGTCTTTGATTGGGTGTAACAGTGTTTTGTTCTGCAACTTAGAAAATTATTCTGAAAAGAGCCCATGCCTCCTTAGCCTGCCAGAAGGATCCCTAACGCACACAAATACAAAAGCACAAAACCCAAAACAAACAAAGGCTCTTTCTTTTTCTCCTAGAGGAGGTTTGAAAGCCTCTAGAAGCACACACACACAAAAATCCTTCCTTTTTTAAAACTTTCTTTCTTTTCAAAGAACAGGACAGAGGGAAATTGACCTTGTATTATGTTCCTCTTTTAAGATAAAAAAAAAAAATGCTCATAGAAAAACATAGAAAGGTGAAGAAAAGAAAAGTCAATAAAATGACTCCTTATATCTTTATCAAACCCCTCCCCTCAAGAACTATGAGGAAGAGGAGGCAGAAAAATTGTGAGAGTCAGAGGGGACGGAGGACACCAAAAACAGTGTCTTCCAGACACAACAGACCCACACACACACACATGAACTCACTGAGACGGTAGCAGGGTACACAGGGCCTGCACAAGTTCAAGCCAGACAGGGTTCTAGAGCTGGGAGGACTCCCGTCCCTAACCAAGAAGCTATCCCTAGTTGACATCTGTTCAGAAGAGTCTCCCTAGGTATTCAAATGACACTTAAGGAAGGCCCCATGCCCAGCAGTAGACAGCCACCTCAAAATACACTCAATGGTAATTTTGGAGATGTTTTGTCTCATATTGCTTTGTTTGGGCATTATTTTTTATCTTACTCATCTTTTGCTTGTGTATTATGGTTTCTCATTTTGTGTTTTTATGCATTTTGTTTTTGTGTCTGTGGTGGTGTATCTTGAGCTTTTTCTTTCTTTTTGTCTGGTCTTTTTTTTTTTTAATTGCTTGTTTATTTTCTAAAGAGAAAAAAGAAAAAGGGCATGTATTTGGATGGGTGGGGACATGGGAGAATCTGGGAGGAGATGGAGGGGGAAACCATGATCAGAATATATTCTATGAAAAAAGTAACTTAAAAAAAAATTAATCCTCTCCCCTAAAAAAAAAAAAAAAAAAAAAAAGGAAAGGAAAAGTTCCCTGTATCCTCATAATGCAAAGATGGCATGGCTCAATTTTCCTTGTGTTTTTATGTTTTGCATAAATACGTGTGCATGCACTCAACACTTTCTTAAGTACTTTGCATCTACCACAGTCTTGTCACACTGTTGCCGAGTGTGCGTGCGTGCGTGTGTGTGTTTATGTGTGTGTTCTATCTCTATCTCTAGCATATTCCTTTGAGACAGATCTCTCACTGAACCTGGAGCTAGGCTGGTGGTCAGAAAGGCCCAGCAATCTTCCTATACCCATGTCCCTTAGTGCAGGGGTTACAAGCATCCATAGCCCTGTTGGGCTTTTATGTTGGTTCTGGGGATTTGAACCTAAGTCCTCATGCTTGTGCAGTGAGCACTCCTGCCCACAGAGTCATCTCCCCACTCCACCATTGCTTATATGCAGGCAACAACATTGATGGTCTCTTCCCCTGGCTGGGGATACAGCCCAGTGTCTTGTAGGAACTAGGTTAAAGGAGGGGTCTTCCATCCCCAGCTCTTCCTTTTCTTCTTTTCGAGTTAAATTGACAATTGTTAACATTCCATACCTATCTGCCACGCCCAGTTAGTGGACTGTTATTTCCCTGGTGCGGCCTGAATATGCACATGAAGTCCTCGATGATACTCTGCTTTGGAGGATTTCAGATGTGCAGAGCTGAGGGTAGAGGTGATTTTAAAACTGAGAGATCGGCTGCCTGTGTTCTCCGAGAACTTCTCCCCACAACAGATTTTCTAATATTTTTGCATGGCTGAGTTCATCTGGAGCCAATTGGAACTCCCATCATCCTCCTCCTCTTTCCTGGGGGAAACTTTGCCTGGCTTGCCTCTTCCTCTCTTTGTGATATTACATAAACAAGAGAATGCACTTGCTTTTTAAAAATAGTATTACTTAAATTGTGGTAAACTGCACAACCAAAACTTACCATCTTAACTGCAAACATTTTCTTCTTGCACAACTTGCACATCAGCTTCCCATTTCCTCCTCCCCTCCCTCTGCCACCACAGTGCCACCTTCTGTGCCTGTGACTCTGACCACTAATGGGAGCCAGGCTGGTGTGTAGCACACTCTGACTTGTGCTTAGCCAAAGAGAGACCCTGAGTTTGAGCCCCAGTAACCCCAAACCAAATGTTAAAACTTCTCAGCACCTCATTTGACTGCAGTCATACAATCTTCATATTTTGCAGACAGACCTTAGTGTCCTCACAATTTGTACAACTTGGACCTCGTGTTAAAATTCCCTTCCTTTCTAAGGCTGAATGCATCCCACTGTATGGCTCAACCATGCTTCACCTGTCTGTGGATCGATTCCATCTACAATGAACATACGTGCTTTTGTATCTAATGTGGGTTCCTTGTCATTGTATTACTTGACACTAAGGCTACGGTAAGCCTGAGGCACATGTCTCTTAATTGCCTCCTCTTCCCGTGTTTTTGCTTTCTCTGCCAATGCCTTTTTATTTCTCCTAGAGATGAATGTGCTCAAGTTAGAAATTAACAAGAATAATATCAGAGAGCTGAGCATTGAGATGGCTCAGTGGGTACAATGCTTGCCTTGCAAGCGTGGTGGCCTGAGCTCAATCCCAACAGCCCACAGTTGACCTCTAACCTCCATGCCTGTTCTGGGCCGTGAGCATCCTTGCAAGCACATGCGTAATAATAATAATAATAATAATAATAATAATAATAATAAAATAATAAATAGGATAATCAAGTCAAAATGTGCACTGTGTGTTTTATTGGTCATAGACCATTAGAATTGAAGAGTTGAATATTTTCATTTTTTTCATAGTCTGAAATGGTTGTGTCTCTATATAACCATTCCTCCCATTTGAAAACCTCTGCCAGGATGGAGAGATGGTTCAGTAGATAAAATTCTTGCCCATCAAGCATGAAGAACAGAGTTTAGATCTCCAGTACTCTGTAAAAGCCAGGTGGGTGTGGTGGCCTGCCTGTGATCCCAGTGCTCTGGAGGTGGAGACAGGGGATCCCCAGGGAAGGCTGGTTAGCTAGACTAGCTGAGTCTTACAGCTCTGGGTTCACTGAGAGACCCTGCCTCACTCAGTCAGTGAGGTAAAGTGATGAAGGAAGACACCAGATGTCAGCTTTAGCTCTCCACATACACATGTGTACCAACACACAAGGTAGCACACATACAGGCATGCCTACATACACACACACAATCATCTCGGTTGTGGGAGGGTCGTTTCATCCAACAGGGGAAGTTATGAGCTCCTGTTACCCAACCCCATTCTTTAGAAACATAGTCATACCTCCTTATCTGGCTAGTGAAATCCAAGAGTAGCCTTGAGATTGCATCACAACAAGGAAGTAAGGTGCCTTATCGAAATAACCAGCACAAAGTTCAGGCCTCTTGTTCTAGAAAAGCAGTGTGGTTAGTCTACTGGAGCATGGAGCCATGCTCATGCTAAGGGCGTCTGTATTTCACCAGTTCACAGCACTGTGGGTACCAGGGTTCCTCCAGCCTGGGGGATCTGAGCTGAGGGCCAGGTAGGAGCCTCTTTGGGTGTGGCAGGGAAGAGAGGCAGGTTTGTCTGGGACATGGGTTTTCTACCACGTCCTTTGTAAATTGTGACTGGCACAGTGAACGCTATTTTGCACTGGAATGACGCAAACACTGTCGTTGACGATGTCAGAGGCAATGACAACTGACCTGGCTGACTTAACACTCGGCGTTGTTATAACAACAGCTCACCTAGTCCTTGTAAATCCTGTGAACTAAGTGCCATTATTGCTCCCATTTTACAGACAAGGGAACTGGGACACACAGAGAGGCCACATAACCAGCCCAGAGCTGGAGACTTCCGCCAGGTGGTGGTAGCCTCAGGATCTCTGCGCTTTGTCACGTCCACAGTGCCCCTCTGCAGTGCCTTGGCACCCTAACTTCAACTATGCTAGTGACTCCCTGATTTAAGGATGCTTTGTCTCCAGGTTGCTTCATCTGTTTATCTTTTACTGTTCGAAATTAGATTTTTGCCTCTCAGCAAGAGTGTCTTGTTGAGAGACATGTAATTTGTTTCCTTTTGGGAGCCTGACTACACTATTCTCTATCTGCCAGGCCAGCAATTTTAGATGCTGTTTAAGTTCTAACAGCCCCGAGACTTGTCCTGTCTTATTACAGTGCAGGCACTAACTCTCAAAGCCACCATGTCCCCCTTGTCAGAAATTGTAGCGTGTCTACTTAAAGAAAGAAGGTTGAGATCACAGCAGTTTTGAAACCGTGGCAGTAGAGTTCTGATCTTCAGACCAGTGGAAAAATAAACAATGTAACTCCTAAAAGGAAGGGATAAAATTTTAATTTATTTATTATTTATTCATTTAATGTGCATTGGTGTTTTGCATGAAGGTATGTCTGTGTGAGGGTTCTGGATTCCCTGGAACTGGAGTTATAGACAGTTATGAGCTGCCATGTGGGTCCTAAGAATTGAACCTGAGTCCTTTGGAAGAAGAGCCAGTGTCCTTAACCATTGAGCCATCTCTCCAGCACAAACAATTTTATTTTAAAAATATTTTATTTTAAATCACGTACGTACACATGTGTGTAGGTGCCTGAAGAGGCCAGAAACCAGCAAGAAGCCGGGCTAGAGTTAGAGGTGTTTGTGAGCATCCTGAAGTGGGCGCTGGGAATCACTTGGGTCCTCTTCAAGAACAGCCAATGCACTTAATTGCTGAGCCATCTCTCCAGCTCCCAGGTAAAAAAATTTAAGGCCTCGTAGGTTATGCTAATATCTAATCTAAAAAGTCATTCTATACCTGAGAGTTTATAATAACATAGGGACAAGCACGCATGTCCCTGTGGCCTACCATCATGATTTTTTTTTTTAATAGTGGAAAAAAATCTGGATCTGATCCAAAGTCACACACAGAAATTAAGAGAAATGCAGGGTGGGGAAAAGGATGGCTCAGTGGATAAATGTGCCATGAAGCCTGAGTTCCTGAGCTCCGTCCCTGGGACCCACACAGTGGAGGGAGAGAACCGACTCCCAGGAGTCCAAGAGTTGTCCTCTGACTTCCGCATGTTCGGTAAACACCCATAAACACACACGTACTAAATAAATCTAATAAAAAATTTAAAAAATTGAAAAAGGAAATACGCAGAGCCTGCAGGAGGACCACTGACATAACTTACTGGAGGACAGACCACACTGGATGGTGCAAACTCAGTGTGAGAACTCGTGTTAAAACTATGAACCCATCCCTGAATGATTTGTAAATATAACGAACTACAGATAAAATCCCAGCTTAGAGGGAGGATTGGTTTAAAGCTTAACAAACAGACTCTAGACTTAACCTAGAAGAATAACTCAGCCGAGACATTTCTGAAAAAGAATAGGGAGCTGGCTTTTAGTTGTGCTGCAGCTGCTAGACTCTGCTCAAACAAAATCTTTCCTGCCTCTATTCAGACATTTTCAGTGGGCCCTTTACGGCTTCTGGGATAAAGTTCAAGTTCCTGAGC
Source organism: Cricetomys ansorgei (assembly GCA_026225945.1). Taxonomy (NCBI): domain Eukaryota; kingdom Metazoa; phylum Chordata; class Mammalia; order Rodentia; family Nesomyidae; genus Cricetomys; species Cricetomys ansorgei. The sequence continues at coordinate 2,594,868 of JAMJFZ010001791.1, forward strand.
ATAAGAGCTATCAAAAGAGCTTCCTAACACCATCTAAGGGAGTCACAGAAGCAGCCGAATGCTCACATTTTTGCACGTACCCAGGCCGGCCTGCTGTTTATTCCTCATTTCCTTCCAGGCGCTGTATGTAGACACTGTCAGTCATAACACACTTGTCCAGAAACGGAGACACCAGAGAAGAGCCCAAAGTAGGCTGGAGCAGCAAGAAGAGGCTTGAAGAGAGAGAGAGGCCTGAAAAGGAGAGGAAAGGACCAAGAGAGAAGGGACCAGAAGCTTTCCAGGAATCCAAGGACAGCGAAGGGAAGGCATAGACTTAAGGAAAAGAGTGTGGCAAGACAGACGAGGGAGTGGCGAAGGAACTGGACGTCAGCATGAACCTGGAATGAGTGACGGCAGGAAAGTGGGGAGTCAAGAAGAATGAAGAGAAAGAAGAGAGAAAAGGATGAGGCAGAGGGGGCAGAGGAAAGAAGGAAAGGATGCATGACGGATCTGAGAACCAGCCAGGGTGATGAGAGGAAGAAGGTGCAGAACAGAATTTGAGGCCCACGGTGGTCAGCCTTCCAGGAGGACAAGGAAGGCCCAGTGAGGCCAGAAGGACTTGGAGAGAGGCCAGGAGGAAGGACAGATTGTTGGAGAGACTGAAGAATGGGCCTGGAGACAAGATAAGATTCACAGGACCTACTTAGAGAGAGAGGAGTGAGAGAAGGAGAGTGGGCTTTCTAGACACAGGAGCGACTCGAGATCTGAGTAGAAGAGAACTAGACTAGGGAAGAGGATTTGACATGAAGGAAGATAAGATTGTGGAAGTCCGGGGGAGAGGAAGAGACGAGAAGAGGAGAAGACCAGGAGAAGAGAGATGTGAAGAACAAAACACAGGGGAGGTTCTCGAACTGAGAAAGAGAGCTAGATAGAAGTGGGGCTGAAGTGGAAACACATAGACGGACAATGGCAGAGGAGGAGACAAGAGGAAGGAGGGGTGGGAGTGGAGACAAAAGAAACAAGGCTGACACAAACGAGAGGAGACCAGAGAAAGAGAGAAGGAGATGGACCTAAGAGATGAAACAGAGATGTGACACCAGGAGATGATGAGGAGAGAGAGGTGTAATGGCGACTAAAGAGAAGAAGAAAGAGGTTGATGCAGGAGAAGATGACAAAGACGAGGAAGGGGAAAGACCGCAGGGGGGATGAAGACAGAAGCCGGAGGCAAAAGCAGAGCCAAGGGAGAGAGATGGAGGGAGAAGTGTGAGTTGCGAGTGGAGAGGTGAGTCAAGGAGAGTTGATCCCGAGCCAAGATGGAGAAGAGAAGGTTCCGTAAGAAAGAGAAGAAGGTTTGTACCAGACAATGAGAGGGAAAGCACGAGAGAAGACGAGGACTGAGACAGGAGAGGGAGGAGGGAAGAGGAGAAGTGGAAGGACTCTGAGAAGAGGTGCAAGAGGGTAGATAGATGACTGTGGATGGAGGAGAGAAACAGGACGAGACAGAAAGAGGAGGCTGAGGATCCGAGGCGGTTGGAGAGAGAAGACGGGAGAAGAGGAAGGAGACAGACGGGACGGGTAGACTAGGGAAGAGAGAGGAAGGACAGGGTGGAAGTTTGGCGGAGACAAGAAAGTGAGACAGGAGAGCAGAGGCAGGAGAGAAGGACCTGGGAGTGAGGGCCAGGTAGAGGAGAGACCTCAGTAGGGAAGGGCTGAGACGAGAGGCCAGCGAGGAGAAGACAGAAGAAAGACACCAGTGAGAGAAAGAGAGGACAGAGGAGCTTAGGGAGTAAGATTGTAAAGGGAGGAGGAAAGACACTGAAGAGGGAGGAAGATGAGGCAGAGGGGAGGTAGACTTGGACAGACAAAGAGGGATAGGGAGGCAGGGCTTTGGACAAAGAGAATTCAAGGGAAGAGACAGATTCAATTACGAGAAGCGTAGAGGTAGGGTAGATCAGGTAGAAAAGACAGAGGAAGTACGAGTTTTTAGAGGACAAAAGGACGGAACGAGGAGTAGACAGGTACACGTACTTTACAGGAAGGAGGAAGTTGACGAAGAAGGGAGTTTGGAAGAGAGAATTGAGAATCCAGGGGAGAAGGAAAGGAGAGGGAACGATCAAAGAGAGTTTTAGTAGATGGAAGGTTGAAGACTACGATTGCATTGAGACAAGTGAGGGCGAGAAGGCTGGTTTGGGTTTCCTAGAGCTTAATGTGGACGTGGTATCTTAGAAACAAAGGAGCAGAGAAGTGAAGGCACCCATGAGGACAAGGGGAGAAGTTCTGAGATTAGAAGAAGATAGGTGTCCAAGAAAGACGGAATACAGGGGAGGAATGAAGAGAGAGAAGGACGTGGAGTTACTCCAAGAGGAGGCAAGGAGAGTGACTGGGAGATGGAGATAGCAATGAGAGGACTGAAAGGGTGGGAGGGAAGGGGACTGAGTCACTAGGTGGAGGAAGACACACAAGAGAAAGGGACATCAAAGACAAACACACAAGCAAATCCATGAGGAGAGAGGAGTCAGACAGGAGCTCATAAAGAAAAAGAGTACACAAGTTAAGAGAGAATGAGACGAGTGACAGGACCTGGAAAGGAGACATAAACGAGTACAGGCCACTTAGCTTGACGGTACAAGAGATAAGGGTGGGGCCTTGCCTAGTTAGAGATATGGACGAGGATGGGGGCCCTCTCCCCCTGTCACCTTGAGACATGGAATAACTCAACTCCACTTTCTCACTCCCAGACACAGACAGACTCAAGTCTCCACCCCCTTAGAGACCCTGGAGCCAGGGGCGGAGACCATGGTTGCAAGGTAAGAGAGATCAGACAAGAGGAGGGTTAAGACCAGACCTAGCTCCAGGACCAGAGCCAAGGGAACAGTTAATTACTGGCTTCTGAAGGAGGGAGGGAAAGATATAGTGGGAACATGCAGTAGAGACCCCCCAAAAAAACCCATTACAATAAAAAGAGAAAAGACAGGAGAATAAACAAGGAGCAGTAGACCCAACCAAAGAAAAAAAAGTCTTTGAGCCAGGTCCTGAGCTTGGAGAGAAGGAGTACCAAGGAGAGAAGGACGAGAGAGGCCTAGTAGGGGAGAGGAGGACTCTGGTTCGAGGAAGAGCAGGAGACGAGGTCCAGGATTAAGAGGGGAAGAAGGAGATTTTAGCCAAAAAAGGAGGGAGAGAGAAATCATAGAAGAAGAGAGAATTTGAAGCCACGAGACGCAGTCAATGGAAGACAGAAGAAAAAAAAATTGAAAGGGAGGAAAAGAAAAAAAAAAAAACTGAAATCAAGAGGAAGATATGAGGACAGTCAGGACACGAATGTGACAAAGGGAGAGAGGAGCCACAGGAAGGAAGAAAGGTATGACCAGGACAGGACAAAAAAGAGGATCTAAGAATTCCAAAAAAAGGAAAATTTCAGAAGGAGGGAACATGTACCTTTTGAAAGATTCCTGAGCATAAGAGCTATCAAAAGAGCTTCCTAACACCATCTAAGGGAGTCACAGAAGCAGCCGAATGCTCACATTTTTGCACGTACCCAGGCCGGCCTGCTGTTTATTCCTCATTTCCTTCCAGGCGCTGTATGTAGACACTGTCAGTCATAACACACTTGTCCAGAAACGGAGACACCAGAGCTTGGCTTTGGAAGTAGCCCAAAGCAACAGCAGAATGCTGGGCTTGAAGAATGGCAGCTGCCTGAAAAGGAGCCAGAGAGCCCCTAAATGCCGACAGAAGCTTTCCACCACATCCAAGCTGATCAAGCGACACTGGACTTGTCGCAGGACCTCTCTAACCTGAGTGTAATCTGTGGCTCCAGAGATACTGTCTGGCAGGAAAAATTGTGTGTCAATCAGAATGAACTGGAAGTTCAGCGCCGTCTGTATGTGCTGGACCCTGGTCTATGTGACCCTCCCGGCAGTCCCGTGTGGTAGCAGGCTCTCAGAAGTAAATGAAGTGCAGAACAGGACCGCCAGACTCTGCCAAGGAGCTTGAGGGCACCCTATATTCTCTATTAAGGTGCAGGACTGCATGCTCGGCCTCTGTTCTCCAGTCAGGCCTTGCCCCAGGTGCCAGGAAGCAAAGCCTGATTTTTTGCCCCTCACTTTGGTATACCAGCCCACTTGTAGGATCACACCCTCGACTTCTGTATGGCCACGTGACTTCAGAAATTTCCATTCTCAGCTCCCTACTCTAGGCCCTCTGTTGCTAGGTTCGAAGTGCTGGCTTTCTACCTCTTCCTAACAACAGCCTTGCTTTTGAGTTCGTACTCCATGTAGGAGAGAACAGCAGACATTAATGATGCGTTCTTGCCTTCCCACCGTCTCAGATATGAGTGTGTCTAGCCATGGGTCTGCGGGGGGCTGGCACCTCAGTAGCGATCAGTGAGTCAATTCTCTCACACTGTGGAGGTTGATACGGTTTCTCTACATCAGGGGTTCTCAACTGGAGTCACCTGGCTATGCCTAGACAGTGTGGGTTGCTGCTCTGGGGTGGAGGGTGCTGCTGGCATTTGCTGAGTGAGAGCAAGGATGCCGTACCAGGCAGCCTCCCACCAACAAAACAATCATCTGACCACCAAACGCTAGTGAGGTTGACCTTGAGAAAGCCAGCTCTGTGCTTATGCTGACCTCCCGGAGTCCAACACCCATGCAACACAAATGTGCTCCCAAAGCAGAGACGAGGGGAGGTGTACCTCGTGCTCTAAATAGCTGCAGTTTAAACAAGATGGTCAGAGGAGATCCTCCGTTTGGAAACTGTCCTGTGGGCTCATGGCCACACCCTTCCATTATGCAAAGGCAGCTGCCCCAGTGAGCCGGGCAGGCATAAAGGTGACGTGGTCAGGAGTGGCTATTTGATCTCCAGTTTTTCCAGAATTTCCACTCCCGTGCCAAGCATGCCTCTCCAGATGCTGTTCCCTATCCAAGAGCTCAGCAGAGGCTCACCTAAAGCCATCCTCTTCCAATGGTGAGGTGGTTCCCCTCTGCGCTAAGTCTTCTCGACAGACATCCAGTTCTCGGGAGCCAGAAAGGTACGAGTCAATAGAGATCTGGCAGCTTTCTGTAGTCTGGTAGTTTTGACTGTCTGAACTATAATTTCAGGGCTGGATTGCAAGAGGAGCCCATATGCATTCGAGTGTGGGCCTGCGTTATTAGGAGACGACTGAAGTGGGTTTAGTCTTTGTTTTCCTTTGGGGGAGTCCACTTGGGTAGATTTTAGAGATACTGTTTCAGGTGTGAGGACCTTCAGCTGGAAGGTTACTCACTTATCTTGTTTTTTGTAAACCTTTGACTCCATCTCCAGGACCCTTCAATCTCCTTGGTTGCTATGGGTACCCTGTAAAGTCAGATTATAAATGAGGTCCTGCATCCCCTCTGCTTTCTCCCTGAGAATGATGCTTGTCAGTCACACATGTAGCCTAGTTGACGTGTAGATGTCTCAGGTAGTAAGGCTTTACTCTGTGACCTGATTCTTGATTTTTAAGGCTATTTTAAGGACATATTTTCTAGACTGTTAAACTAACTTATAGGCAGGATCACTGAGGCAAACTAAATAGTACTTGGAAAAACATGTATTGCTTTTCTTTTTCCTTTGAAAATGCTGTTTTCTATTCCAGCTATGTTGAAATCTTTAGTTAATTTCTTATCCTTGAGTATTCTGTTATCCAATGAATGCAACCAGGGCAGGAAAGCTTGTGTTCCTGTACTACTGTTTATTTGTGGTCAAAAACACCTTGAATGGACTATTTGTTGAGCAGACATCTACTTTTCCTTTGCTGTCAAGTTGACCTAATGGGTTTGTTTGTTTGTTTGGTTTGTTTGTTTTTGTATTTTTAGAGTTTGTGGCTATATAGCAGAAGAATACATAAGAGAGTTTTAGTAGTGCTGTTTTCAACATTTTTAGAAAATCACTGGCTGGTATTTGTAGTACATTGTGTCCATGAAAAACAGAATTGGTTTTCCATGGAGCTGTTCCTTGGATGTTTGTATCTTACAATGGAAGGGAGGCATTTCTGTGATGGCTCTGGCCTGGCTTCAGGGGTTCTGAAGTTCTGAGAGGTAGCTCATAAGAATACGTTTTGATTCCCACATACTTTGGGGTGAATGCAGAGTGAAATGGATTGGAAATTATCTCCAATGGTCCTCTGTCACCCCATGCAACTTGATGAGCTTGAAGGAGCTCCCCAGAAAGGATTCTGTTTCCTAGTACTGATAATGGTGTGCCCCGTGCCCCCCCCAACACACACACACACACACACACACACACACACACACACACACACACTGGCCAGTTCAGATCCCTGACGTCTCTTCCATTCCAGACCTCCTGCCCCTCATCCTGCCCCAACCTTGCCTAGCAAAGTCCTCAACTGGGACCAGAGCTTCTCACCCACCCACCCCTGACCACTTGGGTTCGCTTAACAACTTTACCCCCACCCCATTAAGTAGGCCCTTTTCCTCGGACCTGGCAGCTCCTGGTTCTGTCCCTCCCCTCCTGTCCCTCTGTGGGCAGTCTCTCTTTGAGCTACTTCCGTACATCCTCAACTCCACCTTTTCTCACTCCCAGCTTTCAAACAGACTCAAGTCTCTCCCATCCTTAAAAACCTATGAGCCAGTGGCTGGAGCCATGGTTCAACAGTTAAGAGCACTGGTTGCTCTTGCAGAGGACCTGGGTTTGATCCCCAGCACCTATATGGTGGCTCACAGCCATCCATAGCTCCAGTCCCAATAAATCTGACATCCTTTTCTGGCTTCTGCAAGCAACAGGGACACATATAGTACGTAGACATGCATGTAGCCAAACCACCCATACATATAAAATAATTATAAAAAAATTTAAAAATCTTATGGAGCAATAAACAAATATCTCACACCCCAAACCCTACCTCTAGTCCTTTCTCCCAGGCTTCAATCCTGGGCTCTCACAACAGAATGAGGTAATCATTGTTTTTCTACTTAGAGATTAAAGGCTTTCTCAACTTTGTTCTCTTAGCTTCCAGGAGACACTTCTGTCTTCTGTTTAACTACCCCTTCTCTGTCTTGGCTTGTTCCTTAGCCATAAATGTGGGAGTTCCAAATTGCTTCCTTCAGCCTTGCTCTCATTTCATTACACGGCCAGTCACTGACAACATCACCTTTGACCGACCAGGGCTCTATACGAACGTTTGAAGGGTTCTGTTCCCACTTACTAAAAAAAAAACCCCAAAACTTAAATCAATGAACTGGGTGGATATGATGACTCACTCACACCTGTAATCCCAGCACTGGAGTGCCTGAGACAGGGTGATTTCCACAGTTCGAAGCCAGCCTAGGCCACGTAGTTCCAGGCCAGTCCCTATGCTACAGAGTGATATTTTATCCAAAAAAAAGGAAAATCTAAGAATTCATGATAACCTATGAAAAGTCTCCCTTTTACTAGGAGGGCCATCCATCTGTCTGTCCACCCACCTTTCATGTATAAAGTGACCATCTGCTCCTAACAATGAAAACGTGAAGCCATTACTTAGGAATCCATTGCAGCCTGGTAGGGGAGGGCCTAAGTTAACATCAAGGCATGGGGCAGCATGAGGATGAGGATGCTGTTGCTTTCCAGCACTCTGGTTCCAGAAGCATCTGTTCACTGGAGGTGGCCAGGACCTGGTACCTCATAGTCCAAGTTCACTTTGAGCCTGAGCTGGGTGCTGGCTTGGGGTACCACTCTTTTCAGACAATGGGTATGATGATCCCATTCTCCCATTCAATGGTACTACTAATAATGTCCCTAATATTCATGGGATATTTAGCTTCCACCCTTGACCTTGGTATGTTCACTGCCATGCCAATGGCATGGTGAGGTTACTATCCCAGGTTAAGCCCAGGGAGACAGCCAAGGGCTGACTGAGTTTGATGAGTGCCTGCTCCCAAGTGAGGACCTATGGGTGTCTGGCAGTGAGGACCTATGGGTGTCTGGCAGGGGGAACCTCTGTGACGCACAGCATGTCAGACATGTGCCGTGATAAGATGTTTAGAGATATACAGTGGGGACCTGGAATTGAAACTTGGCTCCCCTTCTCCAACATGTCTATGGACCAGTCCAATGCCTTGTAAGCCTCAGTGGATGTGTATTTTGTAAACAGAAAGTGCAACAAAAAGCCTGGTGATTGCCTGAACCACAGTTATCATAACATATAATCACAGTGATGATTTTTTTAGGCAATTGTCTAAGGATCTAAACAAAGTAAGAACATACATGTGAGCTCCCTGCGTGTGCAAGCCATGAGAGGTGTTTTTACCCTGTTGTCCATCATGAACGGGGCTGGTGATTCATGTTTGTGAAAAACAAACGTTAGGGTGATAGAGAGAAATGATTTCATATTGGTTACCTGATTCATGGGGAAGCTGAGAGCCACTTTGCCTTCCCTCTGCCTCTGCTTTCTGTGGTCACCCTGAAGCCCAGACCACAGAGGATAGCAGTGCTGGTGAGCTTAGCAACAGATGCCAGGGAGACAGAGTAAACTGGGCTTGGGTGGGGCCCCTGTCTGGCTCACTCTGTGGCCAAGCTGGTTAGCTGTGATTCTTATGGTTCTCCAACAATGCAGGCCATTGTATTTATCTTTGGTTCCTTTCTCAGGAGTCACTTTAAAATTAGGCTCCCAGGCATGATCTTAGGCACCTGAGAACTGGTGTTGAGACTCTGGACACTTATTTTTCTCTAAGACACACACACACACACACACACACACACACACACACACACATGGTAGGGACAGATCTTTCCCAAAGCCTACTGTGTGCTCACAGAAAGAGATCCAGGGCTTATCGTCAAAAAGACAAATCTGTAAGTTTGAAGGTCAGTCAGTGCCTGGCAATGTGGAAGGGACTCCTAAAACCTCACAGCTCTTTATATAAAGACCCTGGGCCCTACACAGCATGGAGGCATATACCTGTAATCCCAGCACTGTGGAGGTAGACACAGAAGAGTCCAGAGTTTGAGGAGAGCCTCAGCTACAGGAAACCATCTAAAAATAGAAAAGAAGCCAGGAGGTGTATTTAATCTCAGCACTAGAGAGGCAGAGGCAGGAGGATATCTGTGAGTTCAGAGTTACAACAGAGAAAACCTGTCTTGAAAAGCCAAAAAAGAAAGAAATGAAAAAGACCTTGGCTACCTTACCCAAGTTGATAGTCCCGTGGACGAAGCTCTCCGTGACTTTCACAGGTGCCTCGGGGCTTCTCGTCTGATGTATTCATGTGTTTAGATGGCTTGAGTTTCTCCAAGACAAAGACTTTTTTTTTCTATTGCTCTGCCAAGACACCTTTTAGAGTTCTGCTGGGGTGAAAATGTTGTGTGTAAGTACACACCTCATTTTGTTGGGTGTCATTTTTCGTACCCACACCCCCCACCTTCCAGCAGTGTGTAGGTTTTTTTTACACTTGTCACCTTCGGTGTGACCTTGCAAAACATTTAAAAGGGTAGAGAGGCTGAGGTGGGGGTGGGGGGCTCAAGGAGAGGTAATGGAGAGGTATTGGTGTCAAAATTAATGAAAGGCAACTCTGAGCCTCTTTATTAGAACTTTATTAGAACATAAGCTGGTTTGTTTACTTTTTGTCTTGTTTTGAGACAGGGTCAAACTGCAGCCCTGACTGGCTTGGAACTTCTTATATAGACCAAGATGCCTAGAACTCAGAGATCTGCCTGCCTAGTACTGGGTGGGTATTTGTTTGTTTGTTTGTTTTGATATAATGTTTCAGGTATTCAAGGCTGGCTTCAAACTTGATTTATAAGCCCAGACTGATTTCTAAATCTCAGTGTTTTTGCCTCCACATGCCAAGTGGGATCACACGCATGTGCAGCCAAGCTAACCCCTAGAATTTAGATTAAATGTCACCACCAAGGGTACGTACTAAACATGCCACCCACCATGTGCATTTCCACACTTCTGGAGCTAGAACTGCCCACATCAGCCACCAAAAAGGACAGGCTGAGTCAAAATATGGCACCCTCCTGTCTGAGAGAGCAGGGTCTTAGGGTGCCAGCTGCTGTAACATGCTGCCACTCTGCAGAATCACAAGTCTCTTGTGTGTTTATTGCTGTTCTGTGGCTGGTGGTGCATGACTCTTGAACTCTCGCTGCTGACTTCCTTAGAGAGTCTAGGCAGCTCCACAGCCCTGTTCCCTCCACAACCATCCTTTTTTTGAGGACAGATTTCCCCCTTTCTCAGGTCTGCCTCACCTCTCTGGCTCAGTCCAGTTCTCAGCCATGTTAACTCATGGCCCAGCTTCCTTCCTACTGTGGATAGGGAGGCAGCAATGGGTAGGTAGCGGTTCCTGCTGGAGGATTGGAGGGGCAGCAAAGACATTGTCCTGTGATTTTTGATGAACATCCTGGACACCAGGCACAGACAGAGACCTTGTTTGTGAACTTGTTAGAAGCCAAGGGATACCTTGGGGCTGAGGGATGGTCCCTGTGTCAGCAACAGATATCTTCAGGATTGTCTGGAGGCAGGCAGGGCAAACAAAGCTTGCCCCTGGGTGGCAGTGGTGCGGGGAAGGGGGTGGGGGGAGGTCCCAGGGTTTCACATGGCCAGAGCCTTAGAATCTATCTACCCAACTAGGTCAGAATACACTAGCAGGACTCTATCAGGCTGTGTTATCCACTGGCCTTCATTTTCTCCTAATAGAATTACTTATGTCCTATATAAATTCTACAAACCTTACCTTACGATGTTATATAAAACTATTCTTTCCAATTAATTGAACTTTGTATCAAGAACTTTGAACCGGCATTTGTAAAATATTATGATGAAACCAGAGCTGGAAGCCGGTCCTCTCCTTCTATGGAAGTTTTCCTCATCTGAGATGCTTCACCAAAACTTGGTGCCCATTCTCTTTCAACCTGCATATTGCTCCCCAAACCAAGCCTCCTTCATTCCGTCGGGTCAGGTCCTCCTGCTACTCAGAACCCATCTAGTCTGCATTCGCCCTCTGGCCAACCCAGCCTGGAGACGTAGTGCTAGGATGATAGTCCACCCGCTCTTAGGCCAGTGCACACAGGTGTTCGCTGCTACCAAGTACCGGGTCAGCCGGGCGGAGAATAGAGAGCCATAAAGCTCAGATGTGATCCTGGCCTCTCCAGAATCTTTCTGGAGTCGCCAGAACAGAGAAACAGGCCAGGGGATCCTGTTGCTTTTCCTTTTGAGCCTGAAAAGGCCTTTCTAGGAAGGAGAAAAAACATCACCCAGGTCGGCTGCGTGGGCCATGGGGAAATAGGCGCCGGGACTGGCTAAGGGTGAAATCCGTGCAGCGTCGTTTAAGATTCTTCTGTCCATATCGCACAACATCGGGATCTTCTGATTGCCTCCATGGCTTTACTTTTAAATCAGTGGACGTGGAAGGCGCGTGTTGGTAGTCTGGTCACTGTCCCGCGTGGAAATCTGTTCATCGTCGCTCCCTGTCAGCGCAACGCGGAAGCCTGGGAAGCACGGATGCGGATCTGCCAGACCGCGGCTTTCATCCGGACTCGATGTTCGCTTCTGTCCTGCGTGGCCACGGGCTGTAGCTCTGTGATCCCCAAGGCTGCGCGGGTCGGGAGGCCGCCGCGGCGAGTGAAGCTGCGCCTGTGGTTCCGTGTGGTTCCAGCTCAAGCCACGCGTGTCCTCACCGAAGGGGCATTTTTCCGAGGCCTGGGCCTGCCTCCCGCCCTGACTCAGCCCAGGGACAGCCAGGGCGCGGCCAGGGCGGGGTCCCCAGGGTCATTCCCCTCCGCCTTTCCGGCGGCAGCAGTGAGGACTGGGTGGTGATTGATGGGACCGCTGCGGGCTGGCCAGGAACAGTCTGCGAGGGGAAGAAGGCGGGTCCGGAGGGTTTGAGGCGGAGCGAGGGGCGGGGCCACGCAGGAGGAGCGTGGGGTCCCGGGTGGGCGGACTCTGGTGGGCCTCGTGGAAGGAGCGCTTGGGCTTAGAGTGCCATCGTTCGTAAAGCGTCCGACTGAGGAGGGTGGGATGTGGCCACGTGGGAGGAGCACAGAAGGCAGATGGACCCCCCCCCCGGGTGTGGAGCCTGGGAAGGAGGGGCACACACACACCCCCGGAAGGAGCGCGGGAAAGGGCTAGTATGGAAGAAGTGGCGGGTACGGGTGGGTGGGGCGTGGGGGCGGGGCCGGGGCGGGGGCGGGGCGGGGTGTGCCCGGGCTCCTCTCTTGCCACCCCCGCCCCCGGCCCGGGGCCACCTGCGCCCCGCCCTGCCGGCCGCACCCCAGCTAGGGAACCACGGAACCGGGTGTCTGGGTTTCGTGTGCACCAGGGTGATCGTCGAGAGTTCTCCTCTTTCTTGGACGCCTGTGCTGGATCCGGGAATGTGGCCTCAGTGAGAGCCCGCCGCCTGCGAACAAGGGAGCGTGTCTGAGGCGCAAACTCGCGGGTGGGAAGCTGGTCTGCACTCCGGCAACATGACCAGCCCGGCAGGCGCACAGAACAAGGAAATTGACTGTCTGAGTCCAGAAGCGCAGAAACTGGTAAGAGATGCAGCTCAGACTTGCTCCTGCCAGCGGCCCCCGCCAACTGGCCCCGCCGATAGCTCTAAGATCAGGGGCCGCGGACCCTTCAGCTGCAGCGGTACTGTTGGAGCAGAGGCGAGTGGGCTTTACCGCAACCGCTTGAATACAGGGCAGGCTCTGCCTAAGGATCAGATGGTTGGCTGAGAGGAAGGTGTCCGTCGGTGGCGTTCTAAAAAGTACTTTTTATGTCCCTCTCAAGGACGAAAAAGAGCGTGGTCTCTCTCCCTCCTCCCCTGCTAATGGTCATTAGGCTCTGCCCAGCTAGCTGGCTCTGGCCAATATCCAACCAAGGTCTGAGATCTGAGCGTGGTGTTAGGTTTCACAGGGAAGTGCGGCTTGGTGTTTTACAAAGCACAGCAGCTAGGAACTGGGCCCTCATCCGGAGGCACCACTCTGCCTGTAGTGACTTGAAGGACTTTCAGGCTGTTGACCTTAGGAACACCTCCCTCTAGGATCCAGGACCCAAATCCACTTTGGGCAGGGCCAGACACGTGTTTCACTTACCGAACTTCACTTGTGGAGGGACGGTGGATGAGGAATAGTTTGACCTTAAAAGTGGGCACCAGCGAATTGGGGACCCTTGGTTGTTATCCTGCCTGTAGCTTGTGGCTGTGGTTTGGGGGCTGGGAGTTGAGACAGGATCAGGCTATGTAATCCAAACTAGCCTTGAACTCAGGATCCTCATGTCTCAACCTCTCCAGGCCTGGGCTTACAGGCCAGCCTGTAAGTTGCTTATGAATGGAAAAATTTAAAAGTAAAAGGTACTCTTTTTACATTTACATTTGAAACCATGTATTTTATGGAGTTAGTACTAGAGGAAGAGGGAGTCCCAAGATCCCACTTAATCAGGTTTTTGTGAGACCTTGGTAAAAGTGTGAGCTCCTGTCACTCATTCACCAGGTAGGAATTAATCCTGTAACTGGAGTTTGTAGAAGGGTCAAGGTGAAACTGGCTGGAGACAGCTGGAAAGGTGTACACTTTGATTCCAGAGTCAGACCTGATATTCAGTTCCTTGCTGAAGACTTGTGTTTGTTTGTTTGGTTGGTTTTTGGTTTTGGATTTTTTGCTGTCTGTTTTAATGTGCTTATTTTATGGCCTCACTTAAATTCTGGCAGTAAATCAGGCTTTTGGAGCTAATCCTTAACCTGTAGGCCTAGGGGGAGAACCTGCAGCGCCACTTTGGAACCCTCTTCAGGGGAGGCTTGAGATCAGGGAGGAGGGAACGATTCTGAGACACTGGTGTTCAGAGCAGAAACCCAGGCACACCATAGAAGGCAAGAATGGGGAGGAAGTCAGCCCCGGGCTTGTTCTAGCATACAAGAACCTAGTGCCATTGGAGTCCTGGGCAAAGGGAAGAATAAACACTAAACCCCAAGAACAGACTGCAAGGAAGGCAGGGAAAGGCACAAGAGGTGGGGATCCACCTCCAACCTTAAGACACTAGCCACAGGTCCCTCTACTCAACACTTGGAGCCTGCCTGGGACCCAGGCAAGATACTACCCAGCAGTAAGAGACTGGAGCCAGGTACTTTTCCTAGTGCTCATCAGGGCTAACCAAAGCCCAGCATCCCTTGTGCCCACTTCTAGAATCCAGGAAGTACAAAGCACGGAAGAGTGTGTGTGTGTTTATATGTAAGGTGATAGCAGAATTCATGCTCTGACCCAGAGGAGGCTAAGGTCTTTCTTTCTTTCTTAATGTACTGTAACCTCCATACAGTGCTCTTCAGCCCTCTTCATGCATTTGATGGAGGACTGCTACTTAACAAAATGTAATCTATGACTTCTTCTACTCTACTAAAAATCTAACAATGCTGAATTCTGGAACATATTTGGTCGCAGAAGATTCTAGAAGGAAGTTATGAATCTTTAAGAGATTTACAAAACAGTAGCAAACAAAAAAGTTGTTAAATAAGAACACACAAAAAGAAACAAAATGTGCCTCCTGTTTATGAGGCTAATGGCCTGTTAGGCAGGAAGTATTATGCATGGGGTATGACAATGGCCAGTGTGTTAGAAGGGGGGCCACCCAGTTGCTTTGGACCCAGGGTTGAACATGTAGCTGGAGACCAGCAATGACTGTTACAGAATGGCCTTTGTGTTCTACAGTAAGTGCCCCCTGCTTATAGGAGCAGGAGGCTCCCATGGACAAGGGCAGGGTGGATTTATTTATTTATTTATTTATTCATATGTATGGGTGTTTAAGCTGCATGGATGTCCACTTGCCTGCCTTGTTCCAGTGAAGGCAGGAGAGGGCTTCAGATGCCCTGAACTGGAGTTATAGACAGTTGTGAGCCACCATGTAGGTGCTGGAAATCGAGCCCGGTTCTTGGGAAGAGCAGCCAGTGTCCCGTCTCTCCAGCCCCAAACTGGCAATGTTTAAACTTCCGTAACTTCTTTGTGTTGCTAGGATTGTGTCCTCTCTGGTCTCCTGCCACACACTGATGAGCACTGGTGCTAAAAGGGGCGAGTCCATGCCAGGGCAAGGCTTCAGATAGAAGGGTAGAAGTTAGCCCTGCCAGGCATATGCAATCCACGACCCACAGGCTGAATGCAGGCAGGCTGTCTATGAATGCAGCCCCACACACAAGCATAAACTTACTTAAAGCACTATGAGATGTTTGTTCTGTTGTGTGAGTCAGTCACAGGTTTCTCAGACATGAACTTGTAGGTGCCATTGTGTCACACAGTGTAGCCCCTCTCACAGGAACCTGCATCCTAATCCCCAGGTCTTGGAACCAAGAGTGTGGACTGACATTTTAAATGTGTTATTTTCCTTCAAGTAGTTAAGATAAAAATAGTTAAGTTCTTTTCTTTTGCGCTGTAGCTCTGAGGCCATTTGCTTCATTTTTTTAGCCTGACTTATTACTCTGTGTGTGTGTTCCAAGCCTTCCCTCCCTCCCTCCCCCTTCCCCCTCCTATGCCAGGCAAGCACTCTAACCCACGCAGCCCCAGCCCCAAATCCTCAGCCCTGTTGGCTTCAGCTGCCTCCTTGGCCAATGAGTGATTTAAGTTAAGCTTAGTTTGTTGAGGGCATTTCTGATTTTTCCTATGTTAGGCTTTTTTTCCCTATCCCTGCCGCCTCCCATTTCGTAGTTTTGGGTTCAGAGGCACCTCTCAGCCACCACCGCAGGCCAGCAGGAGCTGACTCTGAGACACTTGCACTTGAGGCTGAATTCATGTGCTTCCTCATTTAGCTTGGAAAGCAAAGAGATCTTGAAAGCCCAGTGGCAGGTGTCAGTCACCTGCTACTATAGTGCTGGCCATGGCACAAGTCAGCTCTCCTATCACAGCTGAGAGCCAGCTCACCCCAGTCCGGAGGCCACAGCTACCAGACCATTCCAGCATCAGCTCCTGAGCCCAAACCTCCCCATACAGGAGGTCATGAAGTGCAGTAGTGAAGGTCAGGAACAAAGATGGAAATAAGTGTCTTTACTTGTAGTACCCTTCTTGGGTGACAATGGAGACTAAATTTCCCTTTTTCTCGAGGTTAGTTTCTTTCCGTTCAGCCTATCACATAGCGGAAGCCTCCTTGAGGTCTCAGCCACCACCTACCCTGAGTGAGAGCAGGAAACTTGAGTTATTTATGGTGGCCACATCTCAGCACAGCTGATTGGCATTTAACCTGCTTAGAGTGAGATTCTGACTCAGTCGGGCAGAACCCAGCCAGGCACTGGTACCGTGTATTTGCTCCTCAAAAGGCAATGCTCAAGAGGAACAGCTTATCCCAGAAAAATCAGGCTGTGTGACTCAGAACTAGAGCTCTTTGTGATACCAGAGTTCCCAAAATTCCTTTCAATTTGGAGGATTAACCTTGGAGCCCAGTGGCTTTTTCCTTGTAAGCTGCGGGAATGGGAGGACTTTATTACCTGACTGCTTTTACTGGAGTCCACTGGTTCTGGTCTGTGTGTTAAAGTAACTACTATGCGTTAAAGCCCATCTACTTTCATAAGATTGATTTACTGGACTCACTGGGATAGTGGATATAGTTAAATTAATTAACTTCTTTCCCCCAAATTAAACCAAACGTTAGTGTGAATACACCCGAGAATGAATTCATAATTGCCAAATGATTGCTGAACACTGCAACAGTCATTTGCCCCAGGGGCAGATTCCAGAACCAACAATAAAGGCAGAGGCAACCTCAAAACAACTAAGTTACACCCAGCCGTGCCGGAGCTATTACATGGGGAGACAGGTTGGTTTTCCTTGATCTAAAGTATGGCCACTTTATAATAAAGAAGTAACTTGCCTTAAGTTGCTGGGAGGAGAGTTGACTTTTAATGTAGCCTCACTTGTCTGATGAAGATTTTTTTTTTTCCAAAGCAACAGTTATCTTTTTTGTTTGTTTTTAAGATGTATTTTTACCTTTTAATTATGTGCATGTGAGGGGGAGGCGTGCATTGTGCATGTGAGCGCAGGAAGCCAGAAGAGGGCATCAGGTCCCCGAGAGCTGTAGTTACAGGTGGTTGTGAGGGTCTCCCCACTCTCCCAGCCTACTGTGGGTGATGGGATCCGAACTCTACTCGTCAAGATTTATCAACAAGTGCCTTTAACTGCTGAGCCATTTCTCTCTCCAGTCCTTTTAATGCATATCATTTATTTCTATTAATTAATGTTTATATTAATTTATATTTTAATGTATATGCAAATATACATATATAAGTTTTATTGGAGGGGAATGGATGTGTGTGCCCCAGCATATATATAGAGGCCAGAGGACAACTTCGTAAAGTTAGCCTCTCTCTTCACCTTCACATGGTTCCGGGGATTGAATCGGTCACCAGGTTTTCATGCCAAGTGACTTTACCCACTGAGCAATCTTACTGATACACAATTTTTGTTTTATTTTATTTTACTTTTTTGGGGCACAGGTTCTTACTATGTGGGTGAGACTTTCTTCATAGTTGTGATCCCCTGTCCCATTTCTGGACTGCTGGGATTACATTGTAGGTGAAGGCCACCATTTAGCCTACAACATCGGTTCTGATCCATGTGTGTGGCAAGGCAGTGTGTGTGTGTGTATGTGTGTGAGAGAGACAGAGAGGCAGAGAACAGGGAGGTGGATTTTCCTCACCCCGGGAAGAGGGGTAAGGAGGCATGAGGTGTAGGTGGGAATTCACTTTCCCTCTGTGGAACCTCCTCAGAGGCAATGTGCTCATCTTGCACTGCTGAACTTGGTGTGAACTCCGTTCATGTCTCTCCCTCCATCAGTAATTGTCATAAGTAGTAAAAGTAGCTAAATTTACCAGGCCCCTGCTGAATCACCCTGGAGAGGTTCATGTAGACGATGTCAGCCATTACCTCATAGGAGTGGACAGTTAGCTATCTCCGTTTCACAGTTAAGGAGCAAATGGGGGTTCAGAAAGTCAGGAGGCTTGCTGAGTCCCCACAGACAGGTGGTGGAGCATTCAGACCCCTGGTCAGCTGGCTTGGAACCAGTGCTGACTGTGGCACCACTGTATACAGTCCTTCGGGCCAGCGTGGACGGGAACAAATATGCAACTAGTTGCCAAGACCACAATTGCTATGATTACTGCTGGAAGTTTCTCTTGGCAGCTCTGGGGTGTCATCACTCCAGTAACCCCCACTCCTTTTTTGACACAGGGTCTCATGTAGCCAACACTGGTCTTGATTTCCTGATCCTCTCGTTTCTGACTCTGCAGGGCTGCGATTACGGGCCTGCGAAAGCACACTCGGCTTATTACCCTTTTCTGTGTCTGGTAATTTTCACACGAGAGCGTGTTGAATGGTCTTAATTTTTCTAAAGAAAAAAAGAAAAATGGAAACAGAAGAGTGATAGGAACCTTTTCTCTGAGAGGGCGGCAGGGGGCAGGGAGGTGTTGATTGATTGCTGCGAGGAAAACACCATGACCAAAACGCAAGTTGCAGAAGACAGGAACTCAAACTGGGTAGGAACTTGGAGGCAGGAGCTGCTGATGCAGAGGCCATGGAGGAGTGCTGCTTACTGGCTTGCTTCTCCTGGTTTCTTTAACCTGCTTTCTTATAGAGCCCAGGACCACCAGCCCAGAGATGACACCACCCACAGTGCTCTGGGTCCTCTCCCATCACTAATTAAGAAAATACCTTACAGCTGGATTTTATGGAGGCATTTTCTCAACTGAGGCGCCTTCCTTTCAGATAACACTAGCCTGTGTCAAGTTGACATAAAACTAGCTAGCATACCTCTGTTTTGCTATTTTTCAAGTTATAATGACATTTTAAATGTTACCTGTGAATCTTTGCTGGGATTGAACTCGGGCCTCAGCACATGCCCGCCAGCACTGCTGATGCTGAGTTACACTCCACGCCCGTGTTGATCAAGCGTCAGGCTTGTGATTCAGGCCTTCATCTTGTAGATTGTGTGGCAGCTCTCCGCCTCCATCCAGATTGACAAAGTCATGGAATTAAAACGTGGCTTCTTCCGTAACTGTTTCCAGGAATGTTGATTGAGTACAAGAAGGGTTGTGTTTTTGAGGATTCCCTGCCTAAGAAGGTGTAAATGATGTCTTCCCCCTCCTCTTAAGGTCCCATCTACAAATCAAAGGACCATTTTACTGAAGTTCAACCTTGGGAACCAAATACTTTATCTAGCTTCCTTATAGAGAGTGTGAATGAAGGGGTGCTGTTGACTCCAAAGCAGCTGCCCTGGAAAGTCTTTACCCAGCGTGAATGATGGCTTCTCCGAAGCCACATAGATAGACTCCCTTTACATTAACCTTTTATTAGCCTTTACATTCTAGCACCTCCTGAGACCCCACAGCCAGGTACAATTAGGACAGAATTGCATCCACATGGCTGGGAGGAGTGTCAGGGATCTCCAATGACTTTTCCACCCCCTCCCCATTAAGGAATGTCAACAGTCAGCTAGATCTTGTGGGCAAGGACAGTTCATTTGATGAAGACAGCAGCTGTTCCACTTGGTGGATGGTATTCTGCCACAAGTTGTTCCAAGCTGTTCCCGTGTCTGGGGTCTGCAGTTTGCCTGCTTATTCTTAGAAGGAACAGTGCCAGCAGTTGGTGAAACCTTAGGAGTGGGTTTCAGGGAACAGTCTAGATTGGAACAGACGGAGGTGAAGGAGTAGAGCCAAACCTAAGAGGAAGTGACCCTCTTCTGTCGACCCTGCAAGTCCTTAGTCTTTGGTGTTGCTGGTGTTGTATGTTGTATGTTGTCCTCAACCCCCTTGGTGCCAGGCATGACCTAGGATGTCATGTGTGTTAGCAAGCATCCTGGTCCTGAAGAAGCCTGTTTCTGTTAGAGATGGCATAACCTAGATCTTACTTCAGAGAAGATGTCTGCAACTGAATTACCAAACTGTATCCCAGAACTGTGGTAGAACTCACACACACCCAAGGCCAGGTCTGCAGACTCCCTCTCCACCTCCACCTGGGGACTCTGCTCCCATTAGCATACTCCACTCAGGCTTGGGCACCTCTGGGACTACCCCAGGAGGTCCTTCCTTCAAGCACAGAATAGTGTAACACCTCCTTGGAGTCTAGGGGCCTAGCCAAGAGCAGTAAAATAACTGATTTTTTTTTTTGAAGGATAATTTTTAGAGTTTGTAAACCACCTTAGATAATTTTGATAGTGTTTTAGAAGAAATTATACAAAATTGAACTTCAGCCTTTAACTCTGTGCCCTACATCCCTTCCAGTGTGCTGAGGAACCTGGGCCCCATTGATCTTGTGGCCTGAGATTGGAGTCCCACCAGGGCAGGTGTGACCATTATGGCTGACTACCATCTGGAGGCCTGTGCTCAGGGTCATGGTAAAGCACTTATAGCTCAAGCATGGGGACCTGAGTTTGGAGTCCCAGTGTCCATGGAAAAGTTTGGAGTGACACACCTATAATCCCAGTGTTGAGTATACAGAAGCAACCTGGGGCTTGCAGGCCAGCTGGTGGGCTCCAGGTTCAGCGAGAGACCTTCTGTTAAAAAACAGAGAATGAGTGGGGAAGACACAAAGTTGACCTCTGCTTTACACACACACACACACACACACACACACACACACACATGAACTACGTAAAGGTAGTTTGTAGCACTGATTGATAAAGAAATGCCCATGTCAGAAGCACCAGTCAGATGCTCACACAGAACTGGGCCTGGCCTCACCTCTGCAGATGCAGACTGACATGGGTGTGTCATACCAAGACCTACCAACACCTACCAACATTTAATGTTGCTGTCTCCAATCTGCCATTCTGAGTTGGCCTCTAACCTTTAAGAAAATACTGAGTAGAGCTAAGTACACTCTTCCCCAAACTTCCATTCTGTTTTTTTGTGAGAAAGGATCTCGTGTAGTCCAGACTGGCCTTGAACTCCTGATCCATCTGACTCACCCTCCCAAGTGCTGAGGTATCACCATGCCTGGAGCGGTTCCCTCACTTCCCACGCTGACGTCATTCACAGGGTAGTGATGTAGTTTGAACTGAGTAACGTGTATGTTCAGTCTTGTGAATTCCACCTTGCTCTTTCAACCTGTCTGAGTAGCCAGTGGCAAACTCTTCCCAGTGCAGTCCTGTCTGAAAGCAAGATGACTGACTATTCAGCCTGGCCTCGTCCTAAAGGCCATGATTTCCTAGCATTACCAGTGCCCTCTAAGTGTGGTCATTCCTGCATTGACAGCAGTAGCTCCATGTGTTCCCAGGCACAGTTACAGCCATAAAGAGCAGGCTTCCTTGTCCCTGGGGGCCTCATGGGGGAGAGAGCTCAGGAAGGTTTTGGAGAGCTGAACACTTCTTTTTGGAATGGAAAGAGACACGTGTGATAGCCAAGGGACATGGGCGGTGGATCTGTGGAACCGAGGCCAGTCTTGGCCACTGTTGCAGCAGGGCCCAGCTAGTGTCTGCCCTTTCCTGTCCCACCATGCACCCACTTGTCTGCACTCAATAGCAGACTGTTTTTAGAGGCTGCCCAATATAAGCCGTGGGGGTTTCTGTAGAAACAAAAGTCGGTGCTGTTGCTACTTCCTGTAACCAAGGCAACTCAGGAAAAGGATTCCGTCACTCTGCAACCACCCCAGTCTGGAAACCACCATGTGTTTGTCAGCCATACTGACATGGATGTGGGTAGGCACACACCAGGATTTCCAAGCTCTCGCGGAAGATTTTTGCTCCTTCTCTCAGGGATGGATCACTTCAGGACAGAGGCCCCTGCCTGTTTCTTAACCAAGCCAGCTTGTGTGTGTGTGTGCATACTATTCCTTTGCAATCCCATGAGTGAACTTTGACTACATCCTTAGAAGTTTTCTGAAATGACTATAAAGTACAGTTATGTCGTGATGAAGTATGCCCTGGTGAAAATGCTACCGATTCTACTGAATTCCAAAACCGGGAAGCTTCGATAAATGTATCATTAGCATGGCTACTCCCTCCCATTTGTGACATCTTTATATCTAAGTGGCTCCATGGGGTCCATTTCCATGTGGCATCTGAAGAGGCAGACCAAGGAGGTGGCAGTGTCCCTGGCACCCCTCATCTATCTATCTGTGACCCAGAGGTCTCTCTATCAGTCCTCCTGGAGTTCTCAAAACTTAGAGAGTGCTGCACCTCCAGGGCACCTCCGGGCACACTGCAGGACTGAGCTGCATATGGGCGCTGTGCAGTGACTGAGTCTGCCCGTGGATGGAGGGGTGGGAGCTGGCTTTGCGGGCCCCAAGGCTTCCTCAGTCTGGTGGAGGAAGTGGCCCGAGACCAAAATGACCTCAGTCCTCTTTCTCAAGAACTTCCTTAGAGCTGTGACCCATACATGTGGATGCTTTCAGCCTCTCTATAGTAGTAGGCTGCTGTGGGGGCTCACAGCAAGGGAGACAAGGAGGCATTTCATAGACTCAGACCCTGCCAGACCTCAGCAGAGAGACCCACCATCCTCAACAGTGGAACCTCCAGCTCTCAGCTCAGGTATTTTTATTGATTCAGAGCTCCTCTGGTATTCTACTGATAGCACATGCAGATCATTACTAATCAAACAATTCCCGTGGAAATCCAACACCTGCAAACAATACAGAATGTCCTAGACTTAGGATAGCCCCTCACCCAGCAGTGCATAAAACAATTTCAAACGTAACTAAAAATAAGTTTCCCCAATACCTCTCTGTAGACTTGAGGACCCCTGGTGTCAGTACCATGACCGCAGGGTGAGAAGGCCTGGAATGCACACGTTTCCTGCTAGGCATGAGTCTCATGAGCAGATCCTGGATGCTGAAGAAATCACTGAAGGTGGTGTACCCTGAAGGTGAGGGGTGGGCCTCCTGCAGACCTACATTGTCTGAGCACGGTACACAAATCCTATATTTAGTCCTTCATGGCCAGAGGGGCTCCAGGCAGGAGCCTCAAGAATACTTGTGTGGGCCAGGGACATTGCTCGGTGACACCCCAGGACATACTCTACCGATGGTTAAGACATTCCAGTGACTTCTCAAATAGCTCTCTGACGCCTTTGCCACTCTGTCCCTAGGGCTATCACATACAGCTGTGTAGCTCACAGAAGGCATGTCAATGGAAATAATTTACACAGCTGGCCAGTGAGCTGGACACCTGGCCAAGGGGCCCTGCAGCAAGCTGGAGGGCTAGCATCAAAGACAGTAAGTGGAAGACCTGAAGCTTTAGGTCAGACTTGTGCTTCTCTGCGGCTCTCCTTGCTAATCCCTTACCCAGGGTGGGTGTGTCCTTGGATGTGTGTTTCTCACCCATGATAGGTGTGTCCATGGATCATGTGTCTCACCAGGGTGGATGTGTTCTTGGATTGTATGTCTCACCCAGCTAGGCATGCCTTGGATTTGAATATGGTTTATGGGCTGTAAAGGGGAGTCTGGAGTCTGAGGATCCAGCTTTGTGGCATTGTCATGAGCAGCTTTGGTGATCTGTGGGACCTTTCCAGCTGTCCCCACCCCAAGGAGTACCTCGATTTAAAAGCCCAGCCTATAAAAGCTGTTTATAGGATCCCAGGCCTGGACCCACAGCAGCTTGGGGAGTGCCAGTGATGGCCCATAAAGGGGAAAGGAAACTCACATCCTGTATCAGCAGGGAGTTCTCAAGAGGCTAGCAAGCCTGCAGCTTGCCCTATCACCTCCTACCTCTTCCCTGCCCATGAACCAAAATGAGGAGCCAAGAAGGGCCTACACCTGGACAGTTCCTAGAGCAACCAACAGAACCATGTTTGCTTTCCAGCAGCTAGTGAGCATGCATGGGTTTGAGGTTTGGTTCTTTCTTTCTCTCTCCCTTCTTCCTTCCCCACCTTCCTCTCTCCATTCTGACAAGGGTCAAATATCCCAAGGCATGCATGTACTCCCACACAGCAAGGTCCCCGTGCTTGGGCAAGCAGCAGCCTGTGAGGGGCTTGTGGAGCCCTGGTGGGCTGGGCTTCTGGAGGGGAAGCAGCAGGTCCCAGCTGGTGCTGCTCAGGAAACTGCTCCTAGTCCCCTCCAGGCTAACAGCAGCAAGTGGAGGGATGTGCTCGCATCAGTTTTAAGTCCTCCTGGGACTTTACTCTGTGTTTTTGTATTTTAGCAAAGCATCTGTCCAGGAAAGCTTTTACCCCATACACCTGGAGCACCTGCCCAAGGCAGCTGACTCTGAGAACCACCTAGGCAGTTGGCACATTGAATCCAGGCCTGGGCTTTCCACTGCATGCAGGGAATGGACTTTGCACCCGAGTGCCGCATGGTGGACCTTGGCTGCTTTGTACTTCAGCTCATTTCACAACTGGATCACATCCAACCTTCCCTGGTGACTCCACAGGGACCGTATTCATGACCGTCACCCTCCGGCTCCTGTCTGCTTGTTGCTGTTCTTGGCCGTGTGTCTGAATAGGTGTGCTGCTGAAGCACTGGCTTATTCTCTCGGGCATCGAAGCTAGTGTGCTCTCCGCTGAGTGTAGGGTTTGGATCCATGCCGTCGTTTGGCTCTCCTCCGCATGCTGGTGTTTGGTTGGGCAGGTTCCAGGAAGCAAGAGGATTGCCATCACTTCCTGTACCGTGAGGCTCTGTCTCCCCACAAGGCATGTGAGCACTGTAAGAGACATGGGTGTCATGGGTGGTGGAGTTTACAAGGACCTGAGCTGTATTACATTACAAACTAATCTTCTGAATTCTGATATCAGGAGTAGCTGGCACATAACAGGCTTCATTTGTATGGCTCGTTTGTCAGCCCATGCCTAGACTCCTCAAGGACAGGGTGCACATGAGGCTAAAGTGGCCTACAATAAGAACTGTGTCCCAAAGGGAGGTGGGAGGCTCTGTGGCAAAGTCCACATGTTCAGGTGTGTGGACCCCATTTAGACTTTGGCTCAGTGCCAAGAAGAATTTAATCCAGGTGGGATGAGGGGCTAGCCAGGCATTCTGGCATGGGGTGTGAGTGGAGGTACTCAATGTTTCCAACTCAGAGGAGGCCAACAAGGGCAAATGTCATCTCAGAAGCAAGGCCATCTGTTGGTATGTAATAAGTACCCAGAGACTCACAGCTTTGAACGGTGGTTATCTGTGATTTCCCAGCTCTGGGGTTAGGAGTGTGGGCCTCACTTTGCTGGGACCTAAGCTCCAAGTCTAATGGGCTGTCATCAACAGTTAGCCAAGCTGGGTCCTTCTGGATCTTAGGATCCTCTTCTGAGCTCATTGTGTGGTTCCAGGACCTTCACTTTCTTGGGGGTTATAGGATGGTGGCTCCTGTCCCCACTGGCTGTCACTTGAGATCCCCTCACAGGCTACTCTTATATGGCATCCAGCTTTCTCAAGACCAGCAAAAGGCTTGCTCTAAACCCTCTTAGGGGCCTTGTCTGAAACCCACCAAGCATGTTCTCCTTTTTGCTCAATTCGAGGTCAGCTGATGAAATCTCTCTGCCATATGTTATATAGTGACAGAAGTGATATCATCATGTTCACACACACACACTTTCTCTCTCTCTCTCTCTCTCTCTCTCTCTCTCTCTCTCTCTCTCTCTCTCTCTCTCTTTCTCTCTCTCTCTCTCTCTCTCTCTCTCTCAAGAGGGAGACCATACAGGTACCTACATACAGGATTATCTATACCAGTCAGCAGAGTTCTGGGAACCTCCTAGAGCTTGTAGGTCTTTCTAGAATTCCATTCCCCTCTCCCAATGCCCCCTCTAGTGGCCTTATCTTCTTTCAGCCCTTTCCACAAATCCTTCCCTGTTCCTCCTTGTCCAAGCCGATGGTCTAATAATACTGCTGTTGAAACTCTTGCCTCCTCTCTGCCTTCTTAGAAAGGAACCAGCAGGCCCAGAGTCACGCACCTCCTCACCCAAGGGTGGGTCTTGAATGTAAAGACCTTTCTTTACCCTTCCCATCCAACCTTGAGTTCTTCTTACAGACCTCACGCACCCCTTTAGGACATGTAACTGGTGTGGAACTTTTCAAATGGCACCGAGTGGCAGAGTTCTGAAACAGCCATGACTAGGCAGTGCTCCTGAACTATGCCCCAGCCCCAGTCCCAGCTGTGATGTTGGAGGCCCTTTGATGGGCTCGTACTGATTAAGGACTACACAAACAAAGTCTACGATATGGAGTCAATTCCTTGGAAGTTGGAAACAAATCCCTTGTGATTCGAATCAGTATTCAACTTAGATTAGAGTTGAAAGAGATCAGGGCCAGGCATGGTGGTGAGCTCCCTGAAATCCCAGCATGGCTGAGGTGGGAGGACGGTGAATTTGAGGGTGGCCTGGGCTACCCTTTACAAAGAATCAGAAGTGAGGAGGAAGGAGGGAGGGAAGGGAAAAGGAAGAGTCAGTTTGTCTTCTGATAAATATATGATTGTGGGGTGGTATTCAGGTCAGCACCAGGACATATCGCCTAGTGGGAATGTGCCACTCAGAAAGCCCTTGCTACTGGCTGGCCCCACTAGCCAGATGTAGACTGTCTGGAAAGCACCGTATTAAAATGACCCAGGGAACAATGGGACATTTCAAAACTCCAGAGCTGTGGGTAGAAGAATCATTGACTGCATACCAAGGGAACTTACCTGCCAAGAAGGTGGAGCTTGACAACAGAGAACCTGAATTCTAGAACATTCTGCCTTTTACCTCTCTGGCTGATGGGTTGCATGAGATAAGAGCATTCACATGATCTATAGACAGGCAACAGGGTCAGAATGCCGTCTGTGACCCGTTGGTTGACCAGGTCAGATGTGTTCTGATGGCAGATGTGCTGGAGCCTAAAGATTATTAGATGAAGATAGTTCCTTTAGTGCAAGGGCTGATTCTACCACCCAGAATCCTCCTCCACTATGCCCTTGGTCATCTTGGGAGAACCTGAGCTCCCCCTGTACCGTAGAGGGGAGGGGAGTCAAAGGGCATCAGGGTGAGCCAAGAGGGACTGGGCAGGAGTCTCAGGGAGTAGATCTGGTCTGTGAGGCCACCAGACTGGCGTGGCTCTGACACGGGACTGTCACATAGGAGTGTGTCATATAACATAAATGAAGTGGTTAGAATAACACCCAGCGGGCAATTAATGAGGACTCCACAGTCGCCCTCCTGTCCTAGGGGGACATGCACTAAGGCAGCAAATGATACCAAACTCTGTTGGACTGTTTCTCCTAGACATACGTACCTAAGACGTGACTTTCTATCTAAACTGGGCACAGTAAGGTATTAACAACAATGGTGTGGTGGCAATCTGAGCACATGATTTTCCTTTCCTTTTTGAGTCAGGAACTTTCACCTCTTTATTAAAAGGAAGTACTCCTAGGCCCTTCTTTCCCCCAGAATCACCACTCTGTGCTCTGGGGCTATTGCTAAGTTAAATGAGGGTGACTTGAACACAAGTGCTAGCTGTTGCTGGGGTGGATCTGCTGGTGAAATTACAGGCAGGTGGTGCATAAGACGTGGAAACTCTGGACAAGGGGAGTCACAGTCTTCCCAAGGTAGAACAAAACGGTGCCAGAGGTAATCATGCCACTCAGCATTGCATTTTTTTTTTTTAAATTAGAAATTATTTGTCTCTGAAATTTTCCCTGTAAAGGTTTTGGACTTCGGTGGACCCCAGCTAACTGAAACTAGATAAGGGAGGGGCTCCTGGGCTCTCAGTCACTGTTCTTCCCACTCCTGACAACCCTGCCACTCATGTGCATCTGTGAATCACCACTGTATGCTTGTTAAGCTCTAAACAAGATTCGCTCCCCACAGCGTCATTAACTCTGTACGGGTAAGGTTCCTGGTCTGTTCTCTAATAAGGTTTCTGGGTCTGTTTCAGGCGGAGGCCAGGCTTGCCGCGAAGCGTGCAGCCCGCGCCGAGGCTCGGGAGATCCGGATGAAGGAGCTGGAGCGACAGCAGAAGGAGGTAATGGAGGCTGAGGGCTCTCTCTCTGAGGACTGGCTCTTTCCCTGGGGTGTTAGGACCGAGAAGACAGAGCACCTGCTGCTGCTGAGTACCTGCTCCCTTCACTGCGGCCTTTGCGTCGCTCCCGCTTGCGATGTGTGTGCTCCCTGGGTTCTTGTTCCAGCTTAGGTCCGAGTGCACATAGCACAGATGCCGGGCATGCCTGCTCAGCTCGGGGCCTGATGGAGCCGGAGGGAAGCTCACAGCCTGTGAGCTGGCCTTTAGGAGTGAGTTTCCAGGCCAGCTTTCTGGCTGAGAAGAGCCGGAGAAAACTGGCTTGGGGCTTCTGCCTCACAATGTGGTTAGGGTCTGGATCCTGTCAGTTAGAACCAGAAAGAGCAGAGTGATTTTTTATTGTTATTATTTAATCGGCCAACTTCTTTCATTTAAAAAAAAAAAAAGTTTTCTCCGAGGCTTATATAGTATCTATTAGTGATAGAAAGAACAAAGTGAGCATGTGGATAGAAGTCACAGGAGCAAGTGCATTCTGGGGGACCACGGTGGTCATTTGTGCCTACACCTCTTCATGCTATTTGCTTCTGGTTTTCAAAATCCTGAGTCAGAATTCCTTTCAGATTGACAGCATGTGGGCTCTTTAACTGCATTAGGGTGCTGGCTTCTCTGCCCATAATCCCCAAGTGAACTCTTTGGGAATCATCTGCGCCAGCCCCACACTGCAGGGCTTCCCCATTAAGAGCATTGTTGGGCAGTAGTAACCAGTTGCTGAAGTGGTCCTTCATATTCAGATTCTAGTTCTGTTCACGTAGCAAGGCTGATGTCTACTATTTGTGCAACTTTAGATGCAAGCTCGGGTTTCCTATTTCTGTTCAGACTACTGCTGATTCCTCTACCTTCCCAGCAAGGTCCAAACCTGTCATGACAGCTGGACCACTAGCCTGATGCTCACTGTCCTGCCCTGCCTGGGGAGTTTGCCACCCCAGGAAGAAATGTGGCAGCAGAAAAGGGGATGTGGCCAGACTTGGTTTGGGGAAGGAAACTTCCAGGCGATGTGTGGGTGGCCATAGAGTGCTAGGAGCCTCAGCCTGTGAGCAAGCTTCTCCTGTGTGCTAAGCTGTGAGCAGAAAATTAAACCAGTATTAGAAGGTAGCTCACTCTGTCTTCCCTTCTGGTTACAAATGCAAATAAAACTAAAACGTGTAATATGTTCTAGTCTTTGTTATTTTACATTTAGAAGCTGGTGCTTTTCTGTGTGTTTTTATAATATTTTTCTTAGTTCTCTGGGGAAAGCACAGGGTTAGCATATCCTCAGCATCTGTCTCCATTCTAATCAAGTTTGTCATTTTAACATCAGAAAATAGGAGATATCCTGGGTTTTTTTGGGGAGGGGGGTAATTATTTTGTTTTTTTCCAGATGAACTGTGGTTAACTGAAGTGTCTCCCTCCCCTTGTCTCTTGGCTTAGGGTGAGGTGGGGGCTAAAGCAACAGTTCTCAACCTGTGGGTTGTGACCCTTTCACAGGGATCAGCTAAGACCATCTGCATTTCAGATATTTACATTAAGATTCATAATAGTAGCAAAATTACTGTTATGAAGTAGCATTGAAAATAATTTTATGGTTGGGGGTCATCACAACATGAGGAGCTGTATTAAAGGGTTGCAGCATTAGGAAGGTTGAGAACCACTCAGGGAATCAGAACCTGGTGAACACCTGTCAGGATGCTCCCACCAGGAAGCATTTTCAGAAAACTCACTGGAAACAAATATCTGAACCCACAGTGGAGAATAGGAAGAGACCCCACTGCTCTGTAGGCCCCTGCCACATATCTCTGAGCCAGCACCATTCAGACCCAACTTGAGCTCCTTGGCTCACAAGCATACATACTGGGTAGTTTATTTGGAACTGGATTTATTTATTTATTTTTAATGACCAAATCTTAGTTGTTTCTCAGACTGCCTGGTATCGTCTTCTCTGTGAAATATGTCTGCTCACTCAGGAGACACCTGTGGGTCCCTGTGCATAGAACCCTGCCAACCCTTCCCATTAACAGTGGGAGCCACAGGGTGGTGTGATGGGGAGGTAGATAGTTCTGGGGCTGGGAGCTGCTGTTTCTCAGGATACGTCCAGTTACAGAGGGCAGCTCCTGTCACCTGCAGAGCCAGGAGCCCTGTGGGAGTTGTCCCCTAGAGCTGCTGCCCTCTGCCTAGGCTTATCTACTGTCAGTCAGCTTACCATGGTCTCCCACGGTTCTTCCATCTGTATTTCTTTCTTTTTTCTTTTGACAGTGGTGGGGATTGAACCTGGGACCTCATGTGTTCTAGGCACTCACTCCACCACTGAGCCCAAGCCCCAGCCCAAGCCCCAATCCTAGCAGTCCGCAGATATTCCCAGGGTATTTGCTGCTCTTAGTCTGAGGGGTTAGTTGCACTTTATGTCCCACTGTCTTTTCAGTGCATGACACACCTAACAGCTGTTGGTTTCATCTCTTATTAGAGTCAAACCAAGATTTCAGGGTAGTGGGAAGCAGTAAGGCTGTGAGCTGGCTCCGTGTTGTGCTCATGCCTGTTAGTGAGCAAGGTGTCATGAGTGACTTTCACCAGGATATAAAATTACGACAAAAGTCAAGGTGAAAGTGAGTTACATTGTGTGCGCACACATCTACTAAGCAACGCTTTAAACTATATTCACTCTCACTAATGGGTAACATTGATTGGCATATGTGCACGATAACATTGAAAGCTTCTACAAATTCTTGTGTGAGAATTCCTGGGTGGAGTTAGCTGTAGGTGTGGTGCATCCACAGCTAAGAGGAAATCGAGCGAGTCCTTGCTTTTTTTGAGCAAAAGGACATTTGGTATGAACACTGCATTTGAGGCAGAGTTTGTCAGATACAGAGCCAGCGCTTGTCAGCAGGAACTGCATAGGAAGAGACATCGTAGCTGTCTACCTAGCTACCCTTGACCTGGCCCAGTCTAGGAGGTGCAAACGTATGTATGTATACATGTTGTGTGCACAGCATCGGTGGACAAGTCTGCAGAGAAGAGTTAGAGCAGCTAACAGCCCAAGCCTGTAGCCTGACACTGCAGCCCCTCACAGACCGCTTTGTCTATCTCCTCAGTCCTGGCTAATATTAGAAGCAACAAGCCCAACTTGAGCTTTTGCCATCCGATAGCCTGGGGCACTGGCATTTTAAGTTGTTGATTAAGGAGAAATGAATATGCTTTGGACAACCAGTGTTGAGCCAATAGGGTTGGTATTTTAATATAAAACTGGGAAACGTGATCCTTGCTTTCTCCTGCACACACTACTGCTGAGCAGGGATGGCTTTCCCAGAGGAAGGGGTCAGAGCTAAGGCTGCCTGGATGAGCTGAGGAGGCCTCAAGCCGGTGGCCAGAGTTGGGATTCCCCCAGACGAACTTATAGAGTGTGCAGATGGGAAAGACAGCAGTGTTGGAATACACAGGGTTGTCTGCCACCAAGTCTCAGGACAATGGGCTGTATCCAGACCCAGGGTATTCTAGGTACCACTGGTAATGGCTCTTGACAGCCATGCAGATGGCGAGAGCCAACTGCAGCATCTTTGAGCTGTGCTTTGGGTCTGGATCTGAATTCAGATCTGCTTTGAGTGGATCTGAATTCCTTTTTAATGGACTTACTTGAGAATAATATGTAGGCATTCTTTGGGAAGTCATAGGGATCCTCGAACTTCACAGCAGAGCTGTACTGATAGAAATCAGGGTGTCTTTCTTAATGCCACTGATTAGATAATCATTTTAGTTGGAGTTGCTATGATTATTATGGTTGAATGTTTACTGTATTCACCTGTGCTTTCCTGTATAAAAGTGTCAAGTGACAATTCCTGTGTCCTTAGCACAGCCTGATACAACTCACGGCTTGTTGAATGATTGCAAGTATCTCTGTCTTAGTAGTGACTGTGAAATTAAGAGACGGTTCAGAAGTAAGCCACTCTGTTGGGGAGAGGGAGCCCATGTTGTATTTCAGCACATTCTCACAGCCGCAAAGGTTTCCTTGTATGTGTTTTTGCATTTGTTTGTTTGTTTATGTATTTATTTATTATGTATGAGTACTCTGCATGTACACCTGCATGCCAGAGAAGGTGTCAGATCTCATTATGAATGGTTGTGAGCCACCATGTGGTTGGTGGGACTTGAACTCAGGACCTCTGGAAGAGCAGCCAGTTCTCCTAACCTCTGAGCCATCTCTCCAGCACACAGCTGCAGTGTTTTGCCAGAATGTTCTTGTTATTCTTTCCTATAAATCTGCATGGACCAGGACACTAAAGACTCATTATTCATCATTTCTGAAACAGGCCACTCAATTTTCCACTTAGAACTCGACACTTTTTGTTTAAACTTAGTATGAAAAGCAGTTTTCTTTTTAAAGATGATTTCATGTTTACTTTTCGACAATGTCATGCATGTGTAATGATGTACTTTGATCAGAATCCTCTGCCATTTCTCACCCCCCTCCCACTTCCTCTGGAGCCTTCTTCCCTGAGTGTCCCCATCCCCTTTGAAGTCTGAAAAGATGTCTTTAATTTCTATTTCCTTTTGTGGCAGTAAGCCATGCGTACTCTGCACTAGGTAACAACAGGTCCTGCTGACGCTGGTGTGGGGCGACCATCAGCCATCATCTAAAACAGCACAGAACGAGTGAGGAAGTGAGACATAACACGTTTTCTCTTCATATTTAATCTTTGTTTTTCTGAAGATCAGTGTTCATTCATATTTCTGGTTGACACAGAACCTTTCTGATATTTCTGCGATTTTAACTGCATTTTCTATTTCTTCCCCCTTTCCCTTTTGCCCTTTCCTGTAGATCTATCAAGTCCAAAAGGTAGGCTCTGTCCTTTGTTTCTAATGTGCATGTGCTGGTTTCCCCTTGTCGAGCGATATTGCGTGCTGACCTCCGGCTTGTGATGTTCACCGCCACCTCTGTGCACCTGCGTGATTAACAAGTCTCTTCCCACACGAGGCAGCAGCCGTGCTATTCCATGCAGTGAATGCATCCCTCCATCCATTTGCCTCGGGGAATTGGAAAATTGTCTTCGAGGGAGAAAGAAATTCTAACACAAACCACGTTTTAGAACTGAAGGAAGCTTTTTAAACTGTATATTAAAAGATAGAAGTCCCCCCACCCCAGAAGACTTTATTAGAAAACCTTAAAAATGCCAGTGTGAATTGCCACATATTAAGACATGGTTGGGTTAAGTGTACTAGCACACTCCTGTAATTCTAGCACTCAGGAGGCAGAGGCAGGAGGGTCACTCAAAGTTTAAGGCTATGGTGGGATTATGTGGTTATTTGGAGGCCAGCCTGGTCTACATACCTAGTGAGACCCAGTCTCAACAAATGAGAAAGAGAAGAAATATGTAGGTGTAGGGAGAGAGAGAGAGAGAGAGAGAGAGAGAGAAGAGGGGAAATTGTTTGTTAGGCCAGGTATGGTATCCCCAGCACTTGGGAGGCTGAGACAGAAGGATCACAAGTTTCAGGGCAGAAAAGAATAAAAATCTAGAAATAAGAAGAAAATGAAAGATTACAAATTATTGGAGGTGGATTTAAAAGTCTTAATAATTAAAAAAAAACAAAAAACCAACAAAGATAGGGACAAAGCCCAGCTGCCCCTCGTCAGCACTAGAGCTTTATAGGATAATGTGCCCCTCCCGTTCACCACAGCCGCTGAGGCTTACAAGCAAGGACAGTGAGCAGAACATAGAGAGCTTGCTCCAGGAACTTGCAGCTCAGCCATGATGGAGTGAGGTGTGTCTGGCCCCTGAGAGAGGTTATGGGGATTGGTGAACCTTTCCTATGTGTGAGTCTTTCCTGTGGGGAGACTTGTGCTCTTTCCTGAACTTGTTTCGTTTCGGCCTAGAATAGGCCTTCCTTTTAAAGCAGAGAGTCAGCGTAAAGGCACAGACCCTTAGAGTTCAGAGCACACTGGCCTCTTAGACATGTCACCAGTGAGCTCCAGAACCTGCACGTGCAATCCTGAGCTCATCTCGATGACCCTCAGCACAGCTCACCCTGCCCCCACTCCTCTTCTGAAAAAGCAGAAGAGTCCAATCGGTAGCCAGCAGAATCTGTTGTGGTCCTAGCATGGGAATGGATACTGAAACCAGAGTTCCCTGTCTTCTAGAATTCCAGGAGGACTCTGACAGGTTCCAGTAAAGGCTGGGGAGCCCTGATGGACAGTGAGGCTGCAGGACATCGCTGCCTCGAATCCAGGAAAGGGGCTGGATATGGTCATTTCCCCTCATATCCTTCCCGTTCCTGTTTAGCCTCATGGTTGGGTTTCTGCTGACAGGCCCGAGATGTGTCGTGAGAACTGTCAGATGTGAGTGCAGATGTGGCGCACAGCTGGAGGAGCTCCGGAAACCCACCCTAGTTTGTATAAAAGTGTCCAAGGGAAGGGAAGGCTTTTCTTAACACTCAAACTTATGATGAAGGACAGGAGACAGGCAGCATTCACTCCTGGTCCCATGGCTGCTGGGCCAATTAGGTTTCTCTGGATTTGGGGCTGTGTCTCAAACTCAAGCACCTTGTTCCTCAGTCTGGGTCCCTCATGTCATCTTACCTAAAAGATTAAGGTCAAACAGAAACCAAGAGGTACCAGGAAGAAGGATCTGGACATGGTGGGTAAGGGTGGGTACAGAAGATGCTTTAACACAAGCTGGCCACTGGAATTGTAATTAAAATGTGACTTGAACATTCTGACAAGTGTTTGCTTTTATTTCCTTTACAAATGAAGGAAATCAGTGTTGATACAAAGACAGCTCTCACCCCAAAGGGAATAAGAGAGAGTTTATCTGAGCCAGAAGTGAATGAAATGATCATGGCGAGGGAACACAGATTTAGGTTGCCCCAAATACTTGAACTTTTTATAGTTGCAAAACAAAAGTAAGTCATAGATCAAGGCACTTTCCATATACATTGGTAGGGACATTGTGTCGGCGGGTTAGAGCAGAGAAGGGAACGCTCCATGTAGACTTTAGGCGCTAGTTGATAACATTCTTAGGTTTTGGTTTGGTGGAAGCTAGCTCTACTAACTTAATATGTTCCAAAGACTTTTGACTGTCAAAGGATATGGGAGATAAGTGGCTTCAGTGGCAACTAGAGACAGCAAAGCTAATTTTGGCTTTCGAGCTCCACAGTCACAACATTCTAACCAGTCATCAGCCTGCAGAACTTCTACACAGGTGTGGCTTCTTCACATAACTTAGCAGAAAACACTGCTCGTTGGCTTTTTGCACTAGCTTGGCACGCTTGGCTCTTTGATGCTGTGCTAGATTCTTCCTCCCAATTTCCCCTCTTCTGGTTTTCAGCTTACCAACATCTCTATGAGGAAGGGATAAACAAAACATAACCACTGCACGTTAGAATAATTATAAAATAATTATAAAACTGTTTTAACATGACCTTGCGCTTCTGGCACCCAGTTTTATATTTCTGATTATAAGCTTAAAGTGTGTAAAATGTGACATCCCAGAGGTTTGGTTGTTTGTTCCTTGATTTTCTTGTTGGAAACTGAGAGAAAAATAAAGAATGAAGCCAAGCCATTTGTTAAGCCCAGGTTCTCACCCAACCTGGGGACACACCAGTGACAGAAGCAGCCATTCTGACCTACTTGTTCAGTCTAACTTGGACCACCATGGCTTAGAGTAAGTAGGTAAAACTCAGAACTGTTAGCTACAGTTTCTTCCTACCCAAAGGCCTGTTCGGTAGGTCTCAGGCATCTGCCAGCAGATACTGCCTGTATTGGGCTCAGGTGTCAGACAGCAGGAGCATGTGGTTAGAAGCTAACTCAGCACAACCCTCCCTCCCTCCCTCCCTCCTCTGGGGCTCGTTACCGGGGCAGCAGCATGGAATGGCTCTCAGCTTATGCTTCTAGAAAGCATTTATTCCTTCTCTGCGAGTGTGCCCCAGAGCTGTAAATGGCTTTGCAGAGGGGCCTACAGTGCTGTCCAAAGTTAGCTTTCCTGACTTGGAAGTGCACTCCACCTTATGAGTGCTTTGTCCTGGACTCCAGAGGCCTTCAAGGAAGGAGTGGCTAGGCTGGCCTCATTCAGGCCGCTGCACCACTGTTCAGCTAACGGCTTCACTGCGGCCACTGTGCCTGGCATGCTGCCTCCATGAGCAATTGCGGGCGGGAGAGCATGGCGGAACGGTTTCTAATGCCTTTACTGTTTACTTCTTGCCTAATTTTCTTTCCCTTCTGTCAATAGAAATATTATGGGCTGGATACGAAATGGGGCGACATCGAACAGTGGATGGTAGGCCTTGAATATAATTTTAAGACTTAAATGGTTTCTAATTTAATTCTGACTGCAGTTTAATTATGCCAGTAGATTCCTATTGCATTGTAATTTGATACTCAGAGGTCTTCTTCAGGGCATTTCTGTATCTGCTGTGGTGTTGTTAGAAACGGCCTGGCCAGGCGTGTGACCCGTCCCTCTGCGGACAGGGTCTGCTGATGTCTGCAGGCTGGTGTCGCGTGAGGCTCCGTTGACACTGCTTCCTCAGTTCCCTGCATCAGAAGATCCCCAGGGACTAAGACTGGGCGTGTGGCCCCTCCGCAAGAGCGTTCCAGAGAACCTCATGTTACCATCAGAACATCTCAGTGTTCTAGTTAGAACCAGAAAGGCCCTAGCCTGTTTGCTCCTTTCGTGGACAGCCAGCTGCCCTTTCACCCCTATCCCCAAGCTCCTGCGCTCTCACTGCTGGCCCCTCTTGTCTAGTCTGTACCCATGAAAACCCCTACTCTTGAGAAAACTCCTTCCTCCTTACCACCTGTTCTCTAGAAGAATTTGTCTGCCTTCCCAGGGCAGGCAGGAGCTAGCCCAGCCCCAGGGACACTCGCTACTCTTGAGCCTCTCAGGAGAGGTGCTCATATGGTAAGGCTCTGGGCAGGGCAGCCTCTGGCGCTTTCCAGAGTTCCCCAGAGCAAGGCTTTGCTCTTACTAAGCCACCCGCCTCTTCCTATCCTGGCTGCTGTCCTGGACTCTGACACATGCTTTTGGCATCAGAGACCTGGAAATGTCCTCATCAAGGCTCCTCACCATTAAACAGCCTCAGGGGGATTCGAAGCCATCTCTAACATCTTAGATGCTATATGCGATATAACTATCTATTGAAAAACTTACCGTGTTCAGCCCGTGTCAGCTATCAGTGTATCTGTCATACATCCCGGAGGTATACCTCTTCATTTCAAATCTTAAGGACGGTTAAAAGATGGCACTTCAAAAGAAAGAAGAGCTGCTAATTAGCTATGAGCAACTCCGTATTTCCCACTTCCACTTCAGAGACAGACATGCAAAAACCTGTTTGTCCTGGAACCCTATCATAAAGCAAGCAGGGTGACATCCACGTTGGGGTTCTCTG
Source organism: Cricetomys ansorgei (assembly GCA_026225945.1). NCBI lineage: Eukaryota > Metazoa > Chordata > Mammalia > Rodentia > Nesomyidae > Cricetomys > Cricetomys ansorgei. The sequence continues at coordinate 2,632,053 of JAMJFZ010001791.1, forward strand.
GGGAAATCATTTCCCCGACGGAGAGTCAGTCCAGAGGAGAAGAGAGCTGATTGAAAACTAGATTACAGGGCTAGTTTAAATAAATAAATCAGTAAATAAAAAGCAAGGCTTCATTTCTGGCCCAGCCAGTGCTTGTTCACCGCTTTTAAAGCCATGAACTATGCCAGTTATTTGTGTTCTTAAGGACCTCCCCAGAGGAGCTGTTTCCCACAGTCCTTTAGTTAGTGCCTTTAAACAGAAGCAGAGAAAATACTGATTTGCCGTTTAGATCGGCCGTACTGGAATCTGCAGCCGCGGGACCTTCTGGGGTTTCTAAGCACTCTTCCTTGCTCTCTCTAACCTCTCTCTGCCATTCCCTTTGCTTTGGTAGGAAGACAGCGAGCGCTACTCTCGTAGATTCCGGAGAAACACATCGGTCAGTACCGCACTCCTTCATTGCAAGGGGCAAATCTTGAGACTTACCTGGACCTCTAGTGACTGAAATAGATACAATACGGGAGGTTTGCCATCGCTGATCTGCAGCTGCTGTCTTTACCTAAATAAAGAATGTCACGAGGCCATCAGCACGTGGGACTAAATTCAGTGAAGAAATTGTATTTGGTTTTTTTAAACCCAGGGCCTCATACAAGTTTAGGCCCTCCACCGCTAAACTAAATCTCTATCCCTGTTTGGAAATGTTCAAGTATTTTTATTAATATATCATTTATGACAGTGTAAAGGCTCTTTTGGTGTTAAATACCCATAAGTCATTTTTATAATCATTGAGGCTTATCAATAACCCTCCTTAAAAGTTACCTGTGACATGCTGTGTTTCCATACACAGTCCTAGGTAAACTGAGGTATGCCGAGGGCCTGGGCTCACATCCTCTCAGGGGGTGACCGGTCCACCCTCTGCTATGCAGTTAGGTCAGCGGGTTCCCTCCCGGTCCGGTTCACAGTTGTGTCCTCATCCTGTCTTTCAATAGGCCTCTGACGAAGATGAACGCTCGTCCGTGGGTAGTCGCGGAAGCCTAAGGGTCAGTGACCGTGTGACTGCTTCTGCGTGGCGCACCACGTGTGGGGGAGAGCCTTTGATTTCCTGTCTCTGCTTTTGGCCCTCAGATCATCATCCCTGTGCTCTGCTGGTTCCCACCTAACGGATGCAATGCTTGTATATAAGTTAACTGAGGGCAGGGTGGGCTGGGCTGGGGAGAGGGCAGGGTGTGACTTTGTTTGGGAGGTATCATTTTGCAATAGTTTTCCCAGAACATGAAACTATGAAGCTGTGGTTAACAGTTGTCTCAGAAGCTGTGGTTAACAGTTGTCTCAGAATTGTTGGTCTGATGGAACACGAGGGCGCGGGAACAACTGCGCGTGCCCACTGAAACCGCACACTCTCCAGTAGAGCTAGCCTTGGTTTAAAACAGTCATAAGATGGTCTGGGGAAGTAGTTCAGTGAGGACCTGAGTTCGCTCCCGGAACTCAAGTGAGGAAAGTCATGTATGATGGTATGTGCTTGTAATCCAAGTTCAGGGGACAATTAGTGAGCCTGGCTGGCTATTAGGTTAGCCTACTTAATAAGTTCTAGGCAGTGAGAGACATGACTGTCTCACAAAAAAAAAAAAACCAGCAAGACCAGATCAACGACAAGCACAGAAAAAAAGGACATTCTTGGGGACTGTTAACAGTTGTCTCAGAATTGTTGGTCTGATGGAACACGAAGGCGCGGGAACACTGCGCGTGCCCACTGAACCGCACACTCTCCAGTAGAGCTAGCCTTGGTTAAAACAGTCATAAGATGGTCTGGGGAAGTAGTTCAGTGAGGACCTGAGTTCGCTCCCGGAACTCAAGTGAGGAAAGTCATGTATGATGGTATGTGCTTGTAATCCAAGTTCAGGGGACAATTAGTGAGCCTGGCTGGCTATCTAGGTTAGCCTACTTAATAAGTTCTAGGCCAGTGAGAGACTGTCTCCAAAAAAAAAAAAAAGCAAGAAAAGAAAAAGAAAGAAAGAAAAAAAGGACATTCTTGGGGACTGACACCTAAGATTGCCCACTAGCCTTCAGATGCACATGCATGTGTGTGAAAACGCACACGAAAGTAGCTATACGTTAGTTATGATATTTCTACCTCTGCTGGAGGCTCCTGGGGAGGAGGCACCGGCAGGAACCTTTCAGTCTGCTGTAGTAGCTGGAATGCTCGTGGCCGGAACTCTCAGCATGGGTGTTCCACACTGTGAGAAACCTTAGTTTCCACACAACTAAGGTCTGCAGGATAGCTTCCTGGAGTGAGAATCATGGGAGTTGTGTGCAGACCTCAGAGGATGTTTACATGTGGAATTTGGGGAAGGGCTAGCCCAGTAGAAGGGACATGCCAGGCCTGTCCTATTGGAGAAGCGATTCTAAGTTCACTGGTCATGGACTTCTGTTGTAGTGAAGGCTCTCCTTTGCAATAGTGGGATTGGACCTGGAGCCTCACACATACTAGGCAAGTACTTTACTCCTGAGCTACAGCCCCGACCCTGAAAGCTCTTCGCTGACAACTTCATGGCTAATAAACACAGCCTTTGTAGCTGCGTTCAACAGAACAGACCCTGGGAGTCAGGTGTAGTGAAGGCTCTCCTTTGCAATAGTGGGATTGGACCTGGAGCCTCACACATACTAGGCAAGTACTTTACTCCTGAGCTACAGCCCCGACCCTGAAAGCTCTTCGCTGACAACTTCATGGCTAATAAACACAGCCTTTGTAGCTGCGTTAGAAGAAAGTGTGTACTCTGGGGAAGCGAAGTGGAATGGCTGTGTTTTAGCTCAGTGTGTCCATTTGATGGCTGAGCGTGTCCGTTTAGTTGGCTGCACTGTTGGCACGTCACTGCTGTAACAGCTAGGTCTCCAAGCAGCCACTCTGCTTTGCTAAGCGACTTTATAGAGCCCAAGGTTGGTGTGTCATCACCATGACAGTTAGGTCACATTAAACATGCCCCAGCTGTGTGCTTAACTTGGCATACAGCAATAAAGCCCTGAGGTGGTACACTGGCCTTGAGGCTTAGCCACCATCACTGTGTCTGTCCCCCTAGCACCAAGAACAGAGCCTGTGTGGTTTTGCCCCACAGTTAGATGTGATGTGAGTGAGGAGCTGCCTTTCTGCTGGAAAGTTTCTGCTGAGTGTCTTTCATGCAGCAGCTGTGGCTTCCTCACAGGCCCTCAGACACAATCTGCCTTAGAGGAAGCAAGAGTTATGTAAGCAAAATATAAGTACAAGCTCAGCTTGCAACATCTGTGGCCAGGCCCAGGCATCATAGTCGTGGGAGGTGTCAAAGGTCTAGCTCTTGAAACCAAGGGGAGGAAGAACAGTTGGGGACCAGGGAGGAACTGGGAAAAGCAGAACAGACGGTTAGTTCTTGAATGTAACCTGGTGGTGACATTGCAAGAGAGCCTTTTCCAGAAATGGCAAGCAGGAAACCTGATGAACAGGGATTGGAGATAGAACAGGAGATGGAAGCAGAACCCAAATCTCTGGGACAGTGTGTCATCTTCAGACATGTGTCCTCTAGGATTCCCGGGGAGGAATTTCACCATCTTCAGATTTTGAGGGATGGGGTGTCCTGGCTCCACAGAGTTTGCCAAAGTTGCAGCATTCACTCACCTTCCACGTGAACCTCTAGTAAACTGAGTCTCCTTGTTAGACGTCTTTCTTTGTCAGATGCCAGTGTATCTGTTCTAAGGTCAGAAGTTTCACACAGGGTCCAGAGTTAGGGAGCTGAAGAGGAGAACCGGAGAAAGTCACCGGAGTTCACTATCGGCCTGTATTGGCCGTATGACTCTCGCATGGTATACTTGACTTAAGAAACTTGGTGGTTTAAGGCACATGCCACCAAGCCTGAAAACCTGAGTTCAGTCCCTCTAACCCACATGGTGGAAAGTAAGAGCTGACTTCTGAAAGTTGGCCTCTGAGTTTCACTTACACTGTGGCACATGCCACCACCCCTAAAATTAGTTAGTTTTAAAAAATTACAAAGAACTAGACTCTTAAAAAAAAAAATCCAAAACTCGAGAGCTGGGATCCTGGAAATAGGAGTCGCTGCTCTTCTCACTGGTGTAGAGCAAGCCCAGGGCATTTAGGGACCTGCTGGAGGTCGCAGTTCTTAGTGACAGCTTCCAGAGCCTTCACACATGCCAGGTGCCCAAAACTTTGTCCCCTGCTGGCTGGTGCAGCTGAGAAAGGCAGCTGGCAACTCTGCTCAGTGGAATCACATCTCACTCTGTGTCCTTGGAGGTCAGATTGTGCTTAATATATTTTAATATTCTGAAGCCTTTACTTTGCAGATTCCTAAGATGGTTTCTTTCTCAACTCCCCAAACAGGCCTTATCTGTTTAGCTGGTGATGATGATAAACCCTAACGGCCGAGGCTAGTCACCATCCTGGGATCAGCATGTAGAGGCCCCTGGGGAAATGTAGATTGGGGGTTATCATAAGGTTTTAATTATCTTTATTTAAAGTCCGACAGTGATATATTTCTAGACCTTCCCCTAATTTAATTAGAACATTTCTATGTCGAGAAGGAAGTTAAGATTCAAATGGTTTTGTATTTCGTGAACTACATAACTGTTGCATAGAGGCAATTTAATGTTCTTAGGTTTTATGATGGCTGTCATTCTGATGCGTGTATTTCTTTTAACCAAGACATTAGAAATCATGAGGGATGTGTTTGTAAAGGTTGCCTGGTTTTTTGCCTACATTTTACTTAGGTCTTTGACTTATTTCTGGAGTTCTCATTTGCACTCTTATTCCAACAGGCACAGGCTGAGCTGGAGTATGGGAGTCCCTACGCCTGGGTGAGGTGGTTAGATAAGCTTGCTGTGTGACTCTGTGTGCAGTAACAGCGATAGCCAGGGTGTTTTTACTAACTTCCTAGGTGCTTTCCCAAAAAGCTAAGTCCATCATCTGCCAGTCTTTACCCAGGACACTCTGGGGTCAGGAGGGCAGGGCTCCCTCTGGATTCTAGAGTCCCAGGCCCTCCTGGCCTGTGGATGAGGCTAGCCTGGACTACAGTACCCCGGTCTCACTCACTAGCGGGTGCTGAGTGTCAGCTGTTGGCCACCCACCTTGGGGTCCTCAAAGAACCCACCAGACCAAGAATCCCTAGGACCTCTCTGTGTCCTTTTAAAAGACTAAGTGTGAAGGAATTGTTTTACTTAATAAATCCCATTCTTTCCTAATCTGTAGCTATTCAAATTAAGAATGCCAGATGGTTCTTTTGCTGGGAAAATAACCTTTAGAAAGTCTCCAGTTCCAGCAACAAAAACAAAGCTCTTTGACATAAACCTCAAAATGACAGTCTTCTATCTGAGAGTCCCAGTGCCTTCTGTCTACTGGAAATGCGTACAGTTTACACTCAAAAGAAGCCTCCAGTGAATTTTGCTAACCTATAGCCTCTTCTCTGGGACTTCACAGAGATGATTTTTATCTCAGAGCCCCCGGGCTTCATTTATTCTTCATTTCAAAATTACTTGGAAAATTCACTTTTATGTGTATGGCGGGCAATAGTAAATAGTACCATGTGTCTGCCAAGCGTGTTTGATACTCCAGGGTCCCCACAGAGCTGGATAGAAGAACTGAGCGTGGGAACTCCTACCCCATCTCACATACTGAGCCACTGCAACAGTCTGGTGAGGCAGGCCACAGGAGGAAGCACAGGTCGCGGCCTGAGATTCAGATGCCGGCATCTGTTCCCTATCCTGCCACGCCATGGCCACGCTCTGACACCGGCAGTTCTCAGACCTTTAAGGAATCAGATGCATTTGGACTTGTTTCTAGATGTCATCCTTCGTGTTTTAAACTCAAAATTGATTCTGAGGGCTGGTCCTTGAGCTGCATGTGGATTTTAGCAATGGCCAGAGACATTTTGAGTTTCACCTCACCGGTGTCTTTCTGTTTTAAAATTAATTAAGTAATTAAAATTAATTTCAGTGCGTCCACGGTGCAACTCACAAGTTTCAACTAACCTTTGTTGTTTTGTGCCCTTTTTAATGACCTCCAAATGTGTCCTGTGACTTACAAAGAGAAACAGACAGCAGACGGCTGTGCCATCAGAAAGGCTTGAGAGCTGGCACTGCACAGCCATGTTGGGAGTACCCAAGCTTTGAGGTTGCACAGTGTGGTACATTCCACCAGTCTCCAAAGGGTTTTCACATGAAACACGTTTCAGAAATGTTGTATGGCTTCTTGTGGTTTTCGAATTTCACGTGGAATGTGAATCTCTTGTTTCACTTAGAGTTGTAGTAGCCAAAGTAGGCGTATAGTTTACAGTGGAGGTTCTGTGACTCTGAAGTTACCCTGCCTGCCAGTTACTTATCAGTGTATGACCATCCAGTATGGGCTGCCCTGGAGTGAGGATTACCCAGAGCCTTCCATAAGCCAAGCCCTCCTGCCTGCTGGTCAGTCCATGGCCGTCAGGCATCATTTATTTATTTATGTGCATATTGTCCTAGCTGTGAAAGTGCAGGTGGGTTGAATAACTTGCCTAAGGGCCCAGGGCAGACCTCACATTTACAGTTTGGGACTCAGGCCCAAGATGGAGAAATCCCAGTCAGTCTTTACCAGATGTGAGGTCACTCTTAATTTTCCCATCTTTGAAGCTGCTTTGGTCTCTGGTGGTCATTACCTTGAATCAACAGCCATTTCCTCATGCATTGTTCCTTAAACAATAAAATAGACCATTCCCTATAGAGCCAGCAGAGCACTTTCGGATGGCCCTGCCTTGGCTGGGGGGAACAAGGGAAGGGAGCCAAGCAAACTTTTAGTGTGCCCAGTCTTTTGGATGATTGGTTTTGGTTTGGTTTCCTCCTGGAGGACAAATGATAACATCATTAAGTATATCTTCCTGTCTCATCTAGAAAAACAAATTAGGAAGGGTAGAGAACCAAAAGGTGACTCCAGAAGGCTCCTTCCTCGGGAGACTTCTGCATTTAGTTAGAGGTTACACCAACGCTATTCTAAATCTTAGGGACACAGCTTCTTTCAGGCTACATTTTCTGGTCCTTACCTGGAATCTACCTGCCCTAGGCAGGTCACTACCCTCTGGCCTGGCGTTGATCCTTCTTGATATCTAAAGGTTCCACAGCACTAACCTAAGACTAGACACAAGGAAGCTGTTCAGAAAAGGAATTGCCCCAGACCCTGTGCTTCACTCCACAGGAGGGAACGCCCCTGGTCCCATGCTTGCCGGTTTTTTGGGTTAAGAGGCAATGCTGGAATCTTGTGGGTAGCCAGGCTTTCTGCTGCCCTGGGCTGCTCCATTCATTCCCTTTGTTCCTTCTGCAGAGAAGGCTTAGTATATTCCTGGATAGTTGTTGCTGTCTGGTTTGTACCTGTGCTGTTATTTACGCTGATGTGACCTCTTCTCTCTCTGAAACAGACTAACGGTTATGATGGAGACTACTCTGGATCCCAGTCCTTAAGTAGAAGATCTGGCAGGGTTAGTACAGCGAGCATGCATGGCATGTGCTTTAAGGGGTTGCCACTTCTACGTGTCTAAAATATATTGCTAAATTTAGTTACTTTGCTCTTTTTGTGTTGCTCTGGCACTGTTTTCCCCCCCTGGAACATTCTAACATTCCCAGAATGTTAGTATTCAAGCAGTCTTCGCATGATTCACGTTCTAGATGTTGCCATAAGAAACTGATAAGCATTCCTAAAAATACCAAGAACGTAGAATTAGCTTGTCCACTGTGTGTTGCCCTCTTATGTCTGTCTGCTGGTGATTCAGCTCAGTTGTGGATGGAAGCCCAACGTTTTCTGTTCTCTACATTTCAAGCTTGTGGTTTTAATATGTGAGAGCCTGTGCTTTCTGACGAGGTAGAGGAAAGGAAGAGGACAGAATTCTGATGCCTTCAGTGCTCACGGTTGACAGTGGGAGGCAGTGAAGAAGCCAGAGCAGTGTGGGAGAGGGCCAGAGCCCTGGGGAAGGCCTGGGATCTGTCAAGGATGTGTTGGACATTTCAGAAGGTTAAATTGGATGCATTTTAATTAAACCTCATGATCCAAACAGGATTAATGTGAGTTAAATGACCTAAGGCCTTCCTGTTCCTAATGTCATTTTCCCCCTTCTGGTAATAAGTTTCTTGTGTAAAATTTAATTTATTTTAATTATATTAAAATATCATTTATTCATTTCAATTACATTTCTAAGCTTCAGATTACTTATACAGAGAGAGAGGAGAGAGGGAAGAAAGAAGAGGAGGGGAGGGGAAGGGAGGGGAGGGGAGGGAAGGAGGAAGAGGGAGAAGGAGAGAGAGAATGAGAGAGAGAGGGAGGGAAAATGAGAGAGCCAACAAACAGTCTTGGCTTTCCCAAAGTGGCAGAACAGGTTGCTTGAGCCTTCTTGAACCTGTTTAGGATTGTCTGTGCATTTTATATGTCTCCTCTAAGCTTTTCTAGTCCCAGACTTCAGAGATCCCCTAGTTTAAGCCTTCTGTCACCCTTCACACTGACACCTGCTAAGTCTTTAAGGCAACTTAGAACCCCAGGGACAGTCATTACCCTGTGTTCAGCAGGCCTGCAGTGCTGGCCCCAGCATAACAGTGTAACAGCATAAATGACAAGAGCTGCAGGTCCCCTGTGGCTTATCCCCTTAGTGCATTGTTTTGCTGTAATTGAAGTTATTTGGGAATTCTTAGGCCCAGCTTCCTTCTAATGTTACAGTCCTGTCTACGCATGTGATATGGATTTGTCAACCCATCTGTAGCTCCGGGTGACACCAAGCTGTGTGTCATACATATATTCAGTACAAATGTGCTTTATGATTTAGGTAAATTTTAAGTCATTGCCTCTACATGTCAGATACAAAAGGGCCTGATTATAAAACTGTTCACAGACTGAAACTGGATGTAAAACTGCTTTAACAAGTAGCTAGAGAGAGTCACGAGACTGAAGGACAACATAACCTTCATCTAAGTCACACCCAGGAAACTCTAAACATGTGGGGTACTCTGGAGGAAAGAGTAGATGGGATGGAGGTGCTTTGCAGAAGTAAAAGAACCAGACATGCCTGATAAGAGCTTAGGAATGTCTGTCCCCTCCCCACTTGATAATTTAATATCTAGTGCTTTGTGTGTGATGTCATCTCCTGTGCAGTGTCACCTCTCCCACATTCTCTTCGTCCTGATGGTTTCCAGTACCGACTCAAGGCTAACTGCCTCCACTACAAGGGTGAACCTAGTTCTCAGCCTCCCCCTGCCTCTCTGCATCCAGGGGCTGGGCCCGGCTGAAGAAAGGCTGAAGTTTTTGCAATAGAAAGAATTTCAATTACCTAAGGAGATACACAGAAAGAAGAGTTGAGAGTCTATACGAGGTCTAGGTGATTTGACTTGAGATTCATTCAGTAAGCAATTGGCCAATAATGGAGTTCTCAGCTTTACTGAGACAGATCTCTGAGATGTGGAAGGCAGCCTAGATTCACTTGCTAAGAATTTATGCTGCATGCCAGGTGGTGGTGGCCCACACCTTTAATCCCTGCACTCCGAGGCAGAGGCAGATGGATCTCTATGAGTTCCAGGACAGCCTGGTCTACAGCAAGAGTTCCAGGACAACCAATATTACAACAGAGAAACCCTGTCTCGATAAAACAAAACAAACAAACAAAAAACAACAAAAAAGAGAATTTATGCTGCAAATTCTTCAGGCGAACCAGAGTCCCTGGGTCCTAACTCTGGTGTGCCCAGGCTGCCTTGTGCTTGTCTTGTGAATGGGCAGAGTATGGAAGCACTCACCACTCACAAACTCTTTTTCTTCGGTGCTCAGAATTCCAGCTACAGCAGCAGTGACGGCAGAGTCTCCACTTTGCCGTCCTCCAGGGAGGAGAAGTTGGTTGGTTTGCATTTAAATCTTTCACATCCTCTCTTCAGCAATTGCAGGTTTTGTGGCATGCACCCTTGCATGTGGATCCCCTCCCCTCCAACCTATTTAACAAGTTTCCACTTGGAATAGATGTTCCACTGAACTTCAGAGGGGGAATTAACATGTGCTACTTTATTCAGACTTAACCCCACAGTCCTGCATTTAACATAAATTGTCACATTCAGCCAAAGACCGTGCGTGAACCAGTGGCATGCTTGTGTTTATTATTTTCCAGTTAGAACTGATCCAGAGGGAACAATTTAAAAGCCTGGGCCTTCTTACCGCCTTCCTGAAGACAACAGTACTCTGCAGGCACAGTGCACTTTGTGGCACTTTGTCAGGGATGGTCTGACCTTGGCATGAAAACCCAATCCTATCTAGCCATCCACATGCTTTGATGTATGTTGACCTGTACAGGTGATTTCTATTTATTGAAGAGCCCTACGAGCTGGGGCTGGCATGCCCTAGTTAAAGCTCTTCTACCCACCAAACTAGGGAGCCAGTTTATGGTAGGTAGAGAACTCAGTCAGTCTGGAAACTCATGAGTCTTAGTCCTACAATACAGACGATCACTGGCCAGGTCCCAATATCACAGTAAATGGGATGAAAATGTGATTGGTTTCTCCAGTACTATCATCGGAACGGACGCAAACCTTAAAAATAAAAAGGAGAGGCTGAAGAGACGGCTCTAGTGGTTAAGAGCACTGACTACTCTTGCAGGGTACCTGGGCTTGGTTCCCAGGACCCACGATGGTAGCTCTCAGCCATCTGCAACTCTAGTTCCAGAGAACCCAGCGCCCTTTTCTGAGCTCCATATGCACCAGGCATGCCCACGGTATGCTTTCACATATGCAGGCAGAACACTCAAACACATAAAATAAAAATAAATATTTTTAAGTTAAAAAATAAAGAGGAAACAAAAATCCCTAAAGAATTAAAGGTGATACCCATTAATTAAATTAATTAAAGGTGAAACAGGGCCTATGTCCAATTCAACTCATTTAGCAGAAAAAAATCTGTACCCTAAGAATCAAAGGCCAGAGTTAGAGCTGGCCCATTCAGACATAAAACTCATCATTCTCCAGACTGGACTTCGGGATCCTGACACTTAGCTTGCCAATGTGCATGCCTAATTCATTCTTACTGCATAATGCCCAACCAAGGGGATGAGACAGGAGGCCATCCCAGTGAAACAGCCATTACCTAAATAGAAGCAGAGGTCTCTGTCCGTTTCTGGTTAGGAGTTTTCCCACCAAGTTCTAAAAATCAGAACTCAAATTACAAAGACTAAAACCACAATGATCCTCCGTGTGTGTGTGTGTGTGTGTGTGTGTGTGTGTGTGTGTGTGTGCGTGCGCGCGTGTATTTCAAGTCCTAAGTCTGATGTCATCGTTCTAGTTCTGTCAATTAATGGGCTCCTGTTCCTCTAACTCTCTTTCCGTCCTCCTGCTCAGCAAGTGCATGCCTGTGCTGTGAAATTGTCAAAGGCAGTTTTGCCTGTGTGTCCACCCTTAATCCACTTACTAGATGGAGTGATTTCACATCTCCCCACCCACCTGACCTGACTCCACTGTTTTCTCCCATCGCAGGGACTCTTTTGCTCCGACCTCGGCCTTCCCAGCAGCAGCCTTGCTTCCAAAGCCCTGTCTACTCGGAATGGAACCCCGGTCTGTTTCCCTGCCCTTTCCTCTGCAAAGCACTTTGTGGCTGATGCACTTGGAGGGCACTTCAACCTCAGGGTGCAGTCAGCGGGGCCGGCCAGGCTCGGGGGGGAGTTGGCCTGGCTCAGCTGCCTTGCTAAGGCTTTTCTCAATCTCCTAGAAATGTAATTTAGGACCTAATATGGAAAAATGGACTTTAGGAAAAGGAGGATTCTATGAAATGTCTACTAAAAACAAAAAAAAACAAAACAAAACAAAAAAAAAAAAACCTCCTCAAGTCCAGAAAATTGGTCTCTTGGGTTTCCCCGTTTCCAGCAATTGTTCCCCATTTGGAGTTCCAATTTGCTTTTTAAAAAATATTTTTCTTTTGTAAATGTGTCCAGGAAGCAATCCGCAAGGTCTCTATGCACTCTGCTCCTGCGTCTTGGAGAAGTGGACAGCAGAACTGAACATTTCTTTGACTCTCTGTCCCTTTCCTGTTTTTAAGGCCAGGGCTCAGGTCTGGCCCAAATTGGCCTTTGTTGCTTTGTTGGACGTTCAAGCTCTGTTCCAGCACAAAGGCGCCCATGTTAGAAATCCCAGTGCGCACGCTCTTTTGAAGGCTGAACTGTCATCTCCTTTGCAGGCAGACTCAGCTGCCTGGAGGTCTGTTGCTATGCCTGCACCTTTCCCTGCTCTCTCCTGCGCCCTAGGCCGCGGGTCTGTACATGCGTCCTGACTCATCTCTGTGGCTGGGTCCTGTACCTCAGAGAGCTGCCTCTGTATCCCCAGCATGACCCCTCCGAGCTCTGTGTGACTCTGTGTTCTAGGTGTGCAGCCCCTTGGGCTTTTGGAAATGCCAGCCCTGAGCACCTAGCAGCCTTACGCTCCCTTTCGTGCCGTTGTGACCCTGATAGAAGCAGTCAGACTCTTTCCGACACATTCTTTCTGTAGGGTGTGTGTGTGTGTGTGTGTGTGTGTGTGTGTGTGTGTGTGTGTGTACGTACCTGAGAGGATAGTTCAAGGTCCTCCTGCCTCTCTCTGATATCAGAATAAAGCGGTGTGGCATTTACATAATGCAAGCACATCTGCCTTTAAACTTGATCTTTAAATCATCTCTGGCTCACTCATGGTGCCTAAGATGTAAATATTGTGGAGTAGCTGGTGTGCTGTGTTGCTCAGAGAGTGCAGGCAGAATCTGACCATGTTTAGTTTTGTTTTGTCAGATATTTTTGACCCTTGGTTGATTGAACCCAGGAATGCAGGACCTTAGATATGGTTACGCTGTGAAGTACCTGAGTGGCGGTTAACATGGTTCGATGACTATGTCCATCTGTTGGCTTTGCTTCAGATCTTCTTCCAGCATCATCTGAAACGACCGGAAAAATAGACCCGTCTCCTATTCCAGAGATGCTGGGGAAGTTTGTAGTATTAAAATTAGAAATTGTATCATTTATCTTTCCTGTAAATTTTGCATTTCCGTCTGTCCAATCCCCTGAAAACACAATACCTTAACTTTGATTTTTTTCTTCTAATCAGTGAGTGTATTATAGTTACTTAGTTACCAGAACCAGGCCCTCATGGCATGGTGACCTTAATACTGCTGTCCATTGCTGTTTTCCCAAAGTCTAAAGCCTGCCTTTTGCTTTCCTCCTGCAGCCCCCCTTTCTATGCAGCGCTATCCGTCCTGCACGGAGTTACCGGGTGCGTGTGCCACCCTACCCCCACCCCCTCCATGCATGCTTCTCTCTCTGCCCTTTGCACACGCTCTGCCACCCAGCGCTCCGTTTTCTGCCCTGCTGGGGAAGCAGCACTTTACGACAGCTTTCCCAGGCTTTGTGGCCTTCATCAGTTCCCCCTCAGTCAGATCTGGGCTTCCTCCTTACTGCTGACGTTAGCTGTCACGCTGCTCTGTCTCTCGGAAGACTTGTTTAAGGTTATTAGGAAGGGAACAATGACAACATTTACCTACTGGCAGAAAGACAGATGGCTCTTGAATGCGTGGACAACCATAACAGATCCTAATCCGCGTTGCCAAAGTACTTTGGAAATTTCCATGTGACTATATAATTTTGGAAATTTCCAGTTTTAAATGTGGGTTCTTACATTCTGCAGAAAACTAGGTTTTCAAAGTTACTGCATTCATAACTTTGCGACTTAGGGGTTAGTTCATGTACTCATGGCTAAACTAACCAGTATTCCCTGAAGCGGAATAAGGAAAATTCAGGTTTTGACACCACTGCCTGAGATCTTGTAAACTTCTTTCTCTATGAGCAATTGCATACAATTTTCAAGGTAATCAAATACTGTTTTCTGTGTAGCAACTTCTGAAATATCCAACATCAAGATGATAATTACTGTAATGTTTTATTCCAAAGCCACTTCACACGAGTAATTGTGTAAGCCAGGCGTATGAGGATGTTCTGACCAACCTCAGGATGTTTGAGTTACTTGCCAGTTTTCAATCTCTTGATTGGCAAATTTCTAGAGTAGAATGCTTTTCAGAATAACAGTTTCCATTGCTCTCTTGGGGATTAAATTGCATGCCGACTAACAGCAACTTAAACTTCTCTCTTGTGATTTCTGCACCTTTTTTGTCCTCTGTGGCTCTCTGGAGAGCTGAAGAAGGAGGTATGGAGCCTGCAAGGTGTTTTCCAGATCCTTTCCCTGGCGCACGTCACTCTTGCTAACCTACTTCTAAGTGTTTTCTATGTGGTCCTTAAGAAAGAAAGGGTATCCTTCCCTCCTGACTGGCTGTTCTTGTCACAGGCATCAGTGCTGGATGAGAGCAGCCTCTACGGGGCTCGGAGGGGAAGCACCTGCGGTTCCCGAGCTGTAAGGCGCTTTTTGTGTTTCCCATCATGCCTCACTGTGTGCTGCATGACCCAGGGGTGTTGACTGGATGGTGACTGATGTCACAGGAGGAAATGCCATCTGTGTTGTCCTTTGTGATAAAGGTCATGGGTGATGGAATCGGGAAGTCTTTGCTTGTTAATTTCATGTCCTCACTCATCAGTTTGTACTGAGGTCAGAGGGAGACTCCCCTTAGTTTTCACCTGCTTCAGTCCCCGAAGCTCCTGAGTGACATAACAACTAAAGAATGTCTGAACCTGAGAAAAGGAGAAAGGCTTGGACAGACCCTCAGGGTTGCCGTGACTGCGCTGACCCCACTTTTCAGGGCTTGCCACTGTCCCCTCACGACCCAGAGGCAGCTAGTAGTTGTATGTGTGTGTAGTGACCCCATCTTGACACTCTTGGGGGGAGCTTTCTGAGCAGGAACCCAGGAGGACTGTTTCTAGCAGGAAATGAGAGAGGAGACAGATCCTGTCTGTCCTTCATGGTGGCCATGGCTGTGTGGACCTGTCCTAACTTCCATTTTTCAGACAATGTTCGCGTGGCCAAAGAGATGGAGGTGTGACTGAAACTGAGAGCTTTCTGGCTCACAGTAGCTCTCCATCGGCCACTTCACTCCTAGATGGAGGTGACATCTGAGGCCTGGGGACATGAATACTTCCCTTCCAAAGGTTCAAGTCAGTTCAGCTGGTCAGAGAACTGTTCTAAGTATCTAAGTGGGAAGGAAGCAACATGTCGTAGTCCCTATATGTATGCCCCACACCTGAGTGAAAACGTGCCTTTATTCAGTGAAGAAATGTAGTTGGGATGCAGGTCTGACCATGCTGGCCATACCCTTTTAAAACACCCAGTGACAGCTGGCCATGAGATGACGTGTGGGGCCTGGGGATATGTGTAGCTGCTGGTTTTCAGGAGGGTCAAGCCAGACCAGCTGGTCTGAGAAGTGTTCTGACCCAGGAGCCTTGGGCTGCCAGGGAGCAACACAAGACGCGGTAGTCCCTCTTGCCATTGCTAGTGAAGTCAGAATCTTTTGTTCATTCATTCGGCAAGTGTATCTTAAGTGTGCCAGGCCTTATCTGCTCTCTGGAGAGTCATTGGAAATGGAATAGATACTTGCTCTGCTCCCTGGGGCTGGCTCTCTGGTGGGAAGACAAACTGAGAGGTGATACTTGAGATGCAATCATTAGCACTGAAGATCCAGAGTCCTTACAGTTTGTAATGAAGATGATGCTCATAGGCCTCTCAGCCCGGAGGTCAGTCTAGCATCCGTCCCAGGGCAGGTGGCTGAATACAAATTAAAGTTTAGAGGCTACAGCCTGGTGGCTGTCATCCAACCTCCTGGGACGTTAGAAAGCTTGAATGGACAGATAGACAGGCACACTCAGGAGACAGATCCTCCAGTTCCTTCTACCTGTAAAGGTGGCAGAGAAGCAAAGCCTTCTCTTCAGAAATGCCAGATCGCTTCTGAGCTGAAGGCAGCTCGGGGGTCACGCAAACTGCCACCACATACCCAGGAGGCAGTTTTGGTGACCACGTGAGACGTGATACACACCCAAGTCGAACGATACTTGGTGTTTTCCTGCATCTGCACCCTGTGGATAATGCAGTTGCTTTTGATTCTGGGTAGGTGTTGAACTGACACCGTGGCAGATGCAGGCTCCTTTTCTAAGCCTGGTTTGCTCCCTTACCCTAACCTTTCTTCTCTCTCTGCTGTGTGTGTGGCTAACCTCCACACTAACCGAAACGTGGCCTTGCTTGACTGTTAGTCTCCTTACCTCTTTGCTAACCCTGTACCTTTGTTTCTGTCTGTGCATCCTGTGGCTCCGTGGTAGCCCTCAGAGTACAGCGGCCACCTCAACTCCAGCTCCCGGGCCTCCTCTAGGGCCAGCTCAGCGCGGGCCAGCCCTGTGGTAAGTCTGCTTCCTGGCCCTGCTGCCCTTCAGCTTCCTTCCCTCCTCCTTCCCCTCGGCCTCCTTGCCCTTCCCCCACCCCTTCACCCCCTTCTCCTTCCTGTCCCTTAGAAAGGACTCCTGTCTTTGAAAAGCCAGCATAGGATGAAGCTCAAAGCCTCTCATTTTATTCAGGTCTTCATAAAAATTGGGAAGTGGTTTTGAGTTTAGAAGATGCTCTTGGGTGTCGTCAGGGGTGTACTGCTCAGCTTCTCACGGGAGCATAGCCAAACAGAAGACATTATTCTAAGTGATGCATAGAAATGAGACTTGAGAGGGAAAGTCCGTGCTGGGGATGTAGACTGTAGCCACGCGTGTGAATGTGCTGTGCTTTACGATTTAAGGTTTGGAAGGCTTGACTTCGCATTGCCTTTAAAATAGTGTGGGTTATCAGACCCCAACAAGTTTTAAATAAAGAATGGGCCTGTAAATGCCTGGCTACTCCAGTTCTGCTTGGTCATCTACTGTCACATAGGTTCAAAAACTGCGTGTGTGTTGCCGGGGCTTGCTCTCTTGACTGTGGCTCACCCCACGCCAGACACGATGAAGGGGCCAAGGCCCTGATAGCAGGTCCTGCACAGCTTGACAGTCTCACCTGAGTTGTTCTGTTTTGTGTAGGTTTATGGCATTGGGGGAGGGGGTATCTTTTTGTCTTCCTCTATAGCTGTCTGCCTAAATGTTTTGAGACAGTCTCTCGCTGAACCTGGTTCTTGCTGATTTGACTGGGCTGGCTAATCCGCAAGCACCCAGAATCCACCTGCCTCAGTATAGGATCACAGGTACACACCACCAAGCCTGACTTTTTTTTTTTTTTTTAACGTAGGTACTAGGTATCGAACTCAGATCCTCATAAGTACTTTACCAACTGAGCCATCTCTCCAGTCCCCTTGTTTTTGTCTCGTAGCTCAGTGGCCTTAAACTCACTATGTGCTTGAAGATGTGTCTTGAGCTCAGAGTTTGTTTCTCGAATTCGATGTAGACTTTTACAGCTGTGGAGTTCCCTACCAGAAGCGGCTTCCCCTGGAGAAGGAGCCAGTGGAATCCCCGGCAGCTATGAGCCTCTCCACTGAGTCAGTTCAATGGCCTAGTGCCCCTCCACTCCCCGATCATGTGTCTTCCCTTTAAATTGGAATGGCTGTCTTGAGCACCTTGGTCTCTGTAGTAGTAGAACATATACAAACTAATCCATGAGGAGCCTTCAAATTACTAGGAACAATTTTTTTTTCATGGTAAATCTAGTGTAGAATCCTCTTCGCTCTGTGTAATAATCCAGTGTGCACTCTAGGAATAAGTGGAATGTTTGCAACCAAGAAGAGGTCTGTAGCTTTACTTTCAAAGACTCCTAACAACCCCCACCTGCCCCACCTGCTGCCCTAGCAACTTCTGCCTGGGTTGGCAAAGCAGAATTATTTGTCACCGATAGGTGTGGCCCCTGGATGTATGCTAAGTGTCATGATGAAGCCACAGTATGACAGCATTCATGGTTACCGTAGAAGACTGAACTTGGATGCAGATCCCTTTATATGTGCTTTCTAGATCTGGAAAAAATTCACACACACGAAACAAGTTTGATTATTGTTTCTGCACAGAGAGATGCGATGTATGTCTCCGGGGTCTGTGCAGCCTGTGAGGCAAGTGAAGTGATCTCTTTGGGGTGTGGGGTGCTTGGGAGTGTGGGGACACACACACACACACACACACACACACACACACACACACACCCCGTGTGCTACTGTGAGAAATGCAACAATCCAGTAAAGGTCTGGGTTCCCTCCAGCGCTGGCTGTTAAGTCCTTTGCAAAGATAATCAATAGACATTTTTTCCTCCTCTGGTCACATGCTCGTTGCCCCAGAGGTCCATCGATCATTGTTCCTGTTGTCTCATTTAGTGAGCAAAGGTCAAAGATGCGTGGAAGACAGGCTAGCCTCCCGACTCATCCTGGCACCTCGTATCAGCCAAGTACCTTCACACTGACAGAGGGGCCTCCTGTGTGTGGTTCTCTGGCCCAGCGACACCTCTACAGATGCAAGGCAGTCCCAGGAGAGTCGTCTGTCGGTGGGAGTGTCACTAGCCTTTGCCAGGTCCCTCTCCCAGGGCCCTGGTCCAGATCTCCCTTTCAGGCAGGAAGACCCACAAGTCTGAACATGAGCTTCTGGGCTTCTTCCCACCAACAAGGCCTAACAGGCTTGCTCACCAACACTCTCTGTCAGCAGCCAGCCCAAATCACACACCCACCCTCCCAATGGAGTAATAGCCCCAGGACACAGAAAAGCACAGTGTTGGCACTGGACCTGAATCTTGGAAACAACAGGAGAGAGGGCTATCTCCATCCTCTCTGTGTGCCTCTTTAGGTACCAGGATGCTGTTTGTCCTTGGGACAAACAAAGACTACAGTGATCCTCCTATCCTGTCATGGGGAAGCACATGGAGCAGAAAGGCAAGAGTTACAAGAACTGGTTCACATGTCACAGCTCCCACTTCTGGCTTGGGACATGTAGGCAGACATATAAACTCCATGAGCTGATGCTGGAACAGCCCTGTGGAAGGCATCATTTGTTTCTGCTTGGCTGGAGCTGCCTGACCACAATGTGACACAGTTGTTGGAGTCCATATTGGCTCTTGGAAAATACCACTGACCTAGTACCTCACCAGAGGTATTTATCCAGGGCCTAAATGAGGAATGCCCTTGAGAAGAAAGTACAGAAGGCAGCTTCAGCCCTCAAGGCTCTACAGCTCCCATGTGTCAGACAGGAAGCAGGGCATTACTACAAGTTGGGGGCAGGGTAGTGCAATTGAAGAACAAAAGACATCAGAACAAAGGAAGTGATCATTCATTCCCCTTTAAGAATATGAATGTACCTCCATGTCCATAGGCCACTACAAGGCTCAAGACTAAAAGCTTGGGGCTTCCAGTGATACAATTCTTAGGAGAGCTAAGAGGCATCAGCCCCAATACAGGTAGCCGATGACCGTGTTTCACCTCATTTTAACACGCCCCCCTCCTCCTCACTCCCACTGTCTACTTCCCCCAGTCCTTCCCACCCTCCACCCCACGTTATCATCCCCAGTCCTAATTAGTGTTAACTGTCAGCACAGCTTGGAGTCGTCTGAAAAGGGAGTCTCATCTGAGTAATTGTCTTTATCATGTTGGTCTGTGGACATGTGGGATTCTCTTAATTGCTGTAGGAAGCCCCAGCCCACTGTGGGCAGTACCGTCCCTTGGCAGACCTGGGTTTTATAAGAGAGCTAGCCATAGTTCCTACCTCCTGGTTCCTGCCCTGACTCCCCTCAATGATAGACTTTGTGCTGGAGAGTGCAAGCCAAGTAAAATCTTTCCTCCCCAAGTTGCTTTTGGTTGGAAAGCCACAGAAAGGAAAGTAGGACACACACACACACATACACACACACACACACACACACACACACACACAATGAACCATGTTTTCTTTCTTTCCTTTATGTCCAGAATCTTCTCCTTGAGGAGGTTGTAGTTCACCCATTCGGTGTTAATTAAGCACCTAGAATATTCTAGTCATGAGTTTACAGTTTTAGGCAATAAAGACCTGCCCTTTCCCTTCATGGGATACACAGGTAGAGCCAGAAGATGTTTACCAATTAATAACATACCTGTTAGCAGCACGGGCTGTGAGGGCAGGTGCTTGGACAGAGGTGAGACCTGGGGTAGGAGAATCTAGACTCGAGTCGCCCTCAAGCAGAGCCAGGTGATGCCTAGGGCATCTTCCTCACCTCGCAGCCCACTGGAATCCAGGAGAGCTTCCACAGTCCTGACACATCCTTCAGCAATGTCTTGAGTGGAGCCAGGACTCATGTTGTCTTGTGTAATCATACAAAAGTGCTGAGCTCGGCTGTTTGCCCATTTAATTTGAAAACAAAGACCCTTGTGACTCATGTTGCATAAAGAGACAAGGCAGGGACCAGATTGAGAGCAAGCCTGGACCCATGGGTACAAGAGTAGATTTAAAGCCAACAGGTCACCAAGTATGATGGCACATATCTGTAATCCCAATCCTAGAGAGGCTAAGAAAAGAAGATCGTGATTTTAAGGCTATCTTGTGCTGCATAATGAATCCCAGGCTACTCTTGGCTACATAAACTCTGTCTCAGAAATAAAACTAGGACCAGTGAGATAGCTTAGTGGATAAAGGCCCTTGCTGCAAAGTCCGCTGATCTGAGTTTGATCCCAAAGTCATACAGAGGAGGAGAGGGAACGGAGTCCCACAAGTTTGCTGTGGCATGCACACACACTCTCTAAATAAATAATAAGTGATAAAACCAAGAATTCCCACCCTAGTGGTAAGCCCCGCCGTCACTAGCATTTGATAGGAAGCAGCCCTTAAAATGGGTGTTTCTGAGTGGTGTTTGCTGTGCCACTTGATATGAGAGGGTTGTTCCAATGACATTGCATCAGGGACCCTGTTTGCCTTCCAGAGTCTGGAGTGGCCTGTCTGGAAGTTGGGACCATGAGGCTAAGTTCTCTCCATAGCCAGCCGTTGCTTGGGTCTCTTTGTCTTTGTCTGGACCAGCGGACAGTGACAGGCAAACTGGTATTTAAAATCCCATCGTGTGATCTTTATAAGACACTGATTGAGATGGTGTGCGTGGGACTCACGTGTTAATTCCCTCCTTGAAGGACTTGCTTTTGGAAGGAAAGGAGGAGTTGCCCTGATCTGTGCTTCTACTGAAGTTTCTCAGAGGGGACTTTTTTCAGGAGAAAAAAAATATAGAGCAAAGACAAGTTCTTACTCTGTAGCTCAGCGTGGCTTCAAACTCATAGTAATCCTCCTGCCTGGGCTTCTTGAGTACTAGAATTACAGGCATGTGCCACCACACCTGGCTCCAGCAGATTTCGGAAAATGCATTTGAATACATTCGGTGGTGATTATAAAAGACTAGCGTACATCATTTAGAATCCTGGTAGTGTGACATTGATCTGGAGTGCTGAGTACTCGGAAGTGGAGATAAAAAACTCCATAGGCCCAAGATTGCCTTTTCCATGAAGGAAGACCAGTGTTTGTAGGTCTAGTGGCTTGTCCCGTGTGTCTGACCATCAAACTGCTGTGTCCACAGCAGCCCTTGAGTTCCACTGCCTTCTGTGTCCGCCTCTGGAGGCCTTGTCTCCATGGCAGCCTTCACACGGGTCATGCAGCAGTCATGGGTGTGTACGGTTCCCCGTATATTATTTTCAGAGATACGCTGACGTGCTCTATGTCAGAGTGAAGCATGCCATCTGGTTTACTTATCTGTCCCTTTGTGTCTGGGCCTTACAAAAAGGGTACAGCTGTCTGTCGGTGTCTCTCTGGACCTGACTGTAGGCAGACCCGGCCAGGCTGCCATCTAGTGGAGCCCATGGAGACACCAGCTCTGTGGGCTCCTGTCTCATTCCATGAGGCCAGAGCTGCCTGTTTGAGGAAGGCTGGCAAATTGAAAAGGCTGTCAACCTGAAAACAAAATTGAATGCACATTGAAGGGTAAATTTTCTTCACTTAATTTTAATTTTAATGGTCTCCACTTAGCCCCCTCCCCAGTTTTTCATATTCTGTATTCACCACATATTTTATAGCAAATACTTTTCTTTTTAACTATGGAAAAAGTGAACTGTGTTTTTGTGTTTTACTGGGTTTTTTTTTTTTTTGAGGCCACATGACTCAGGATGGACTGAGTCACTACACATACCAGGCTGGCTTCAAACTCACAGAGATCCACCTGCCTCTGCCTCCCGTGTGCTGGGATTAAAGGCATGCGCCATCGCACGTAGCCAAGCTGTGGTTTGAGGTTTTTTTTTTCCTTCTTTCTTATTAGCTGTTTTGCGAATTATAAAAGCAACGTTTGTACCAGTTGCTAGTGAAAGCCCCTCTGTGGAAGTCTTTGGAAGGGACCATGTGGTTATCATCTTTCCTATGCAATATTTATTGCTGATGAGTAGGAGAAAACATAATATTTAAACCAAAGAGTGAAGAGTGCCAGCAGGCTTCCAGGTGTTAACCTGAGTCTGCTAACCTACTGGGGTGGGGTGTGGTGGTACAGCGGTTGCCTGGCGTGTACCAGGTCCTGGTTCCACCCCCAGCACCGCAGAGCTGGGACATGTTTATCCTGTCTCCAGGTGAATTTCTCTTTTTCTTTTGGACTCATCTATATTCCTCCTGCAGACCAACTCATCTAAGGAATGAGGTGTCGGGCCCAGGGGAGTTAATAAACTGATTCCCCAGGAGAGTGCGTACCAGCCAGCTTACTTTTCCTTAGCTACCTAAAATTTTCAATTGAACAACAGTATTTTAGAAATACTTTTATTCCCAAGTATGAAGAACTTCATTTCCTGCCAAAATCATCCTCATAACTCAGAATACGGTGGGGGAGGGGAGCTGAGGCAGTGGCTCAGTCGGTAGAGAGCTTGTTGTGATGACCTGTGTTTTCAGATTTCCAGCACACATGTAAAAGCCAGGCTTGGCAGTACATGCCTGTAATCCCAGTGCTGGGGGGTAGACAGGAGGGTCCCAAGACTTGCTGGCTGGCCTCTGAATCAGCAAGCTCCAAGTTTAGTGAGAGACCCTGGTTCACACAATAAGGTGGAGAGCTACTGAAGAAGACACTTTATGTCATGCCTCCACATGCACACATGCTCACAAACATGAACAAACATGTACATACATACATACATACATACATACCCAAGAAAAACGGAATAGAGCTCTCCAACTCTGTGGACAGTGAAATTAAACTGTCTCAAGTGGGGCCTGCCTTGGCACCCCGCAGTGTACAGTGTGAATTACTCATCTGGAACTATACAACATCTGGTGATTATCCCACACATCAGTAGTGGCTGGCAGTGGGTCCACTGGGTCTGTGCAGCAGGACCTCTGAGTCCTTGCCATGCTGGTTAGACTCAGGACACACATAGAAAAGACATGGACATTGGAGGTGGATGTCTTGTGCCTAGTGACAATTTCCTGCTACTCATGCTGTCTGTGAGCTGTGACCTCAGCATCGTGGTGACTTCAACACCATCTGTTATAAACCCGCACAGGTGTCCACAGTGTCCCGGGCCAGTCAGCTCTGTGAATCTGAGATGTCATGTGTATTTGTCCCATTTCTTTAAAATGAATGCTCTTGGGGTCAAAGTTAAGAACTTCTGAACTGTAGGAATCAGCACTTGGCACATGGTTTCTGACAGTGGTCCAGCACTGAACCTGTGTGACTTCCCAGAGGACTAAGAACAAAACTTGATCTCATATTAGATATTGAGCAAAGAAAGGAATAGTCCTTACACCAGCCTCAGCCTGGGTCCCCAGGACGTCCTTCTACCTCAGGTACCTCCTTTGGGCCTCATGGCCAATGCACACCTGCTCTCAACCTCACAGGCTGCTCTGAGTCCTGCTGGGGCTTCTGTCTGAGGAAAGGAGGGGCTTCAGAGAGCCATCCGTACAGGAAAGATAATGAAAGCCAGAGTCTCAGAGTTTCTAGTTTTTAAGCTATGGCATGCGCTAATGTTTTTTGTTTGTTTATCTTTAGCATCATACTCTAGAGTTCATATGATCAATTCAGTGCTTCGAAATATCTGACAGTAGCCTGTTTCCTCCACAGGTAGAAGAAAGACCAGACAAAGACTTCACTGAGAAGGTAGGGGATTTCCTTAAGTGATTTACTAGAGGGTCCTGAGTGAAAGTGACAGGAACCCAGTTACTTGGTGTTCAAAAAAGTAAGGGAATGACTGAGGCTCTAAGTGAGCCACACAGCGTGATGCTATACCCGCAAAGGGGCCCAGCGTGAGTGTTGAAATCTGAGGGACAGTGAAGAGCTTGCAGCTTAACTAGACAAACCCAAACTCCCGGAGGTATCTCTAAACGAACCTTTTTATCACTGGCCAGAAGCCCATGGGAGACAGCCCATATAGAAGTTAAAGGAAAGGTGCTCTGGGATCAGGGAGATGGCTCAGTGGGTAAGAATGCTTACTGCACAAACATGAGGACTTGAGTTCAAATCCCCAGCACACATGTACAAAGCCAGGGGTGTTCACACGTACTTGTATCCCCGGTACTGTAGCTGGCTATCTAGACTAGACAAAATGGTGGGATCCAGGCTCAGTGAGAGACCTCATCTCAAAGTCAGTGGAGAGTGATAGAAGAGGATGTCTGACAGCCTCCTCCGGCCTCTGCGCCGTGACCTACACATGCACACATCTCACATACACGCGCACACACAAAAAAAGATCGTCCGTGAAAGCTGAAAATGACACGTGAAAGAAAAGCTTCTGAAATGTTAGACTCATTGGTAATTTTGGTTTTACCTAATCACATTTGATCTTCGCCCATTCCAGGGGTCCCGGAACATGCCCAGCTTGTCTGCAGCCACGCTGGCTTCTCTAGGCGGGACTTCCTCCCGGAGAGGGAGTGGAGATACCTCCATCTCCATGGACACCGAAGCATCCATTAGGGAAATTAAGGTAAGACACTAGGCTCGATTATGACTCGGCAGAACTCCTTTGAAGATTAGTTTTCAGATTTACAGAGATTTAATTTGTGAGGAAGATCAACCCCATCTCCTCAACCTGCCTTAAAACACAACATTCTCCTAACCATGGACCCAGTTCAGGCGCCGTCTCTGTGGGAAGCTGGCTTTACCAGCCTGTACCCAAGCAGGGAGGAACATGTGTGGCCACCAGTGCTCTGCTGTCTACAGGCCACACCTTCCCTCACCATGTGCTAGCACACAATAGATATTCACTTTGCATTTTCTGGAGTGTTCTAGACACTGGAACAGTCTGGTCACCTTCCCTCCTATTCTCGTTCCAGGACCACAGCAAGCACCCACCTCTCTAGCATCTCCTCCCTTTGCAGAGAATGTGTGCCCTCCCTTTGTTTGTGGTGTGCCCTTGGTAGACTTCATCATTGCATTCTAATGATTTTGTTCCCTACTATAACACAGACGTTATTCTGTGTTAAACCTTTGACACCAAGGATGGAGCTGTGTGTTTGGAAACCTTCTCGGTATATGGAAAGTCACACAGCCCAGCACTGTTTGTTAATTATTAGTACTGTGTGTACTGTCAGGTAACTGGAACAACTGTATCCCAAACGGGAAAGGATAGGAGGGTAGGTGACCAGAATGTTGTTGTGTCTTTCAGAGAGCAGAGCCAAGACAGAGGGTCTGAAAGGGCTGGATTCGGCTAATTTTTGTGGGAGAACTTCATCATACTCAAATCTGGTTCATAGGGAACCAGCTCCCACTGGTGGTAACTAAGCAGCCAGATGGCATTTGCCAGGAGGACAGAGAGGGCATTGAAGTGGCTTCTGGCATTAGATCTGAAGATGGGACTCCTGTATTTTATAGGTATCAAGCCAGGATAGGTTTTCTTGGTCCACTCCCCTAAAATGCCACGTACCAGACCCCAACATCCTTAGCAAACAGCGCTGGTGTTTTCCCTATAGGTTGGAAGTAGGAGTTGCTGCAGTCGTATTTAAGCTCTGCTCTTAGGCATGACTGCCATTCATTTGCCCACCAGGTGTTTACTAGGAGACTAGCAGATGCTGTCCCTGGGTAACAGAATCGTGGAGAGAAGTGGGGTGGAGACCAGAGACTCCGCAAGTGCAAGGGCTGAGTGTGCTGGTCTCCACCCCCAGAAGCTCATTGTGTCTGTGGAGTAAGAAGATGGGGAGATAAACCATTGTCAGAATTCTTTTAGTTCTTTGTTAAGATTTATTATTATATTTTATTTATGTGTATGTCTCTGTATCTGTGCCATATGTGTGTAAGGTGCCTGCAGAGGGCAGAAGAGGGTGTTGGATTCCCTGAAGCTGGAGTTCCAGGGGGTAATAGAGCCACCTGACTTGGGTGCTGGGAACTAAACTTGGGTCTTTGGGAAGAGCAGCAGGCACTCTGAACTTCTGAGCCATCTCTCCAACCTCCAAACTTGCTTGTTTGTTTGTTTGTTAAGATTTACTTATTATTTATTTTATATGTATGTTTGCCCTCATGTATGCCTGTGAACCACAAGCGTGCCAGGTTCCCACAGAGACCAGAATAGGGCATCAGATCCCCTGTGACTGCAGTTGCAGAGGCTTGTGAGTGGCCATGTGGATGCTGGGAATCGAACCCAGATCCTCTGCAAGAGCCATCTCTCTCCAGCCTCAACTTTTACCCATTTTTAAAACATTTGTAAAATGATTCAAGATATAACTAAATTTTATAAAATTGTATAAAAATGTGTGAACTACACATAAATTTAAATCTTTATAGCACTGAAACTTATGTTTACTTTCCTTTAACGCCTAATAAAAGAAAGAATGAAGCCAGGTGGTAGTGGCGGTGCACTCCTTTTAATCCCAGCACTCGGGAGGCAGAGGCAGGTGGATGTCTGTGAGTTCGAGGCCAGCCTGGTCTACAGTGTGAGTTCCAGGACAGTCAGAGTTACAACAGAGAAACCCTGTCTCAAAAATATGAAATAAAAACAAGAACAAAGCAAAAAGAAAGAATGAAGTGGCCTCTGCCTGCCTGAACAGTGGGACAGACCCAGACATAAGAGCATAGGTGTGTGTGGTCTCTGCCGATTCTCTCCCTTGATTTCATCTGCCTGTTGTGCATTTCCCTCAGGAACTTAATGAGTTAAAGGACCAGATTCAGGATGTAGAAGGCAAATACATGCAGGGGTTGAAAGAAATGAAGGTACCGGTTTCTGAACGTGTGAGCCCATGACACTAACTCGCCCTAACTTGTAAAAGCCTCACAGAAGTCCTGTACGCATGCTCACTGTGAAGGACACTGGTTGTGGGGCGTGTGAATTCTAACACGGTGTGCACCTGTCTTCTTCCAAATGCAGCTTCTGAGCATAGTGACTAAAACGGTAGCTGAGCTACCCCTGACGTGGGGTGGTGCTCAAGTCCCTCCCTCTAGGCGGAAAGCTGATGATTCATTTTGCAAGCCTAGCAGGCAGACACACTGGGGGTTTGGTTCTCATCCTTCCATGCTTGTCACACACAGGTCCTTTTCTGTTCGCTTCACTGAGTTCATTAGAGAGAGCTGACCTAACACGCGTGCTTTTGAAGCATCCGTGTTACAGCATGCTGTCAACTTTTACTTAGGGGAACAGCATTTGAGAGAGAAAGAGAGAGAGCACTGCTTTCAGACTGAAGGATGTCGCTGTGCCGACAGAACATGTAGCTTCCCTGTTCCTTAATTAACAACGCGGAGGTGAGCAGCTGCCACAGGGCGCAGGTGCCACCGGGAGCAGACAGCACACAGCAACCGTACCCACCAAGCGGCTCGTGGCAAGTCTGGGATCAGCAGTAGATAGAGATCTGTTACCTCTTCCTCATCATCCCAGAAAGGGCCTGAGAAATCATCTAAACTCCATAGCAACAAGCATCAGACAGACAGATGGCATAAGTCACATACTAATTCGTCATTTTCATGGCCCTTTCTATATAATAGAAAAATTAAGAGCCTGGCTTTTCACTCACCTGAAAGTGGAGCCGTTGGATCGGCTGGGAACCAATGGTACCGCCTCGGGTTGTCATAGTGATAGTGTGCATAACCAGAGCGAGACCAGTGTTGGCCTCCACAAGGCCTCTTCACAGCTCTGACACTTGAGCCAACACCTCTTCCTTGGGCTCTGGGTGGTTCCCACTGGTGACTGCCCTCTCTGCCCTCCTGCCATCACTCTCCTGACAGTCACCCTTTGGAGCCTGCAAGAGTGAGAGCCATGTTTGGGCACTGCCAATATTACCTTTACAGCTTCTTTCCCACGGCTTTCCTTTCAAACAAATGACCTTGGTCTTCCCAGGACCTACCCAGTAAGACCTGTGTACCTTGTTTAATTTCCCATGAGTCAGAAATCTGAAATGACCACAAATCCCTTCCTGGTTCCCAAGCTTGACTGAGCAGGCCTAGCGGTGGCTTGTGACAGGGGTTTATTTCCCTCGGTAGCTGGCTCTTTCCCAGGCTCTAGCCACACACTGAAGGATGAGTTCTGAAACCATTGAGCTGCCATGGCTCGTGGTGGGAAGATTCCGGCTGCTGAATCAGAGTAGATGGCTCTGCTGCCTCCCTGAGCAACCTTTGTGTCCCACATGCCTCCTTCTCTCAACAAGAAGATAGATTGCTGTCTTAATTACTTTTCCTGCTGCTGTGATAAAATGCTCTGACAGAAGCGACTTAAGGGAGCAGGGTTTGTTTTGGTTCAGTGTTCAAGGGTGAAGTCCATCATGGCAGGGAAGTCCTGGCGGCGGGAGCGTGAGGCAGCTGGTCAGATTGTCCGCGAAGTCAGCAAGCAGAGAGCAGGGAGTGCTGGTGCTTCCTTTCTCCTCTCTTTGCCACCCAGGACTCCATCCCAGGGACTGCCCATCCCACCTCAATTAACCTAGTCAACCTAACCCCTCATAGGCATGCACACAGACTACAGTTGCTCTTCCCCACAGCTCACAAAGCTACGTGTCTGAGTCATGGGACATGGAGCAGAGGGCTCTTTGCCTTTGAAATTGCACTGTGTCTCAGCTGCTCTAAGGAACAAAGACTGAGATTGTAAAAGAACTCTGGCTTAATCTCGGCTTGTTTTCCTTTTGCAATTTTGAAATGATGGCCTGGTTTCTGTAGGACTCACTGGCTGAAGTCGAAGAGAAGTATAAGAAGGCCATGGTCTCGAACGCCCAGCTAGACAACGAGAAGACCAACTTCATGTACCAGGTGGACACCCTGAAGGACATGCTGCTGGAGCTGGAGGAGCAGCTGGCCGAGTCGCAGAGGCAGTATGAGGAGAAAAGCAAGGTAAGCTCCGTGCTCACGAGCAGCTGGGGGAACAGTGAGAATACTGTGTCTTTATATTTTTAAAGGGCTTTTATTTTTGTCAGTCGTGTATTGGGACGTGGTATGCACACGAGTACACTGTCCTTTGAAAGCCAGAGGAAGGGGTCACATCCCCAGAGCTGGAGTTACAGCTCACCACTGCCTGACGTGGTGCTAGAACTCGAACTCAGGTCTACGAGAGCAGTATGTGCGCTTGATTGCTGAGCGAGCTCTCCGACCTGTGTTTATGTTTTTTTTAAACACTGATTCTCCACTTGTCCAGAAAGCCCAGAGCCTGAGAATTAGAATACTGTGTCTTTGTCACATATGGTGGCAATGCCTGTGATCCCAGCTTGTAGGAGGCTGAGGCAGGAGGATGGCAAGTCAAGACTCTGCCCCAAACAAAACAAAACCATCTTGAGTGTTGGGGAGATAACTCTCTGTAAAGTGCTGCGCAGCACTCAGACTGGAGTTCAGTGCTCAGCATTGATGCTGGCATGTGCTTGTAATCCCAGTGCTGGGAGGCAGACACAGGTGAATCTATGGTGCTTACTGGGCAGCTAGATTAGCTTAAGCAGCTAGCTCCTGACCATGAGAAACCCTTTCCTAAAAAAAACCAAGGCTCACCAGGTGGTGGTAGCATATTCCTTTTATCCAGCATTTGGGGGTGGAGGGGATGACAGAAGCAAGGAGGATCTCTGTGAGTTCGAGGCCAGCCTGGTCTACAGAGTGAGTTCCAGGACAGCCAGAGTTACAACAGAGAAACCCTGTCTTGAAAAACAAAAACCCAAGGCTCAGTGCTAAGAGTGGCTCACCAGAGCCTAACTCCAGCTGCTGGGGATCCAAGGGTTGTGGCCGCCATGGGCAGCTACACACATGTGCACAGACCCACACACTATAAAAATAATAGTATAAACCTTGAAAAAAAAAACAAGGTAGACAGCTCCTGAGGAATGACACCCAAGATAAACTTCCGGCTTCCATATATCTGTGCACATAGGTGCACCACACATATGCACATACGCCATACACACACACACACACACACACACACACACACATATATATAGGAGAAGTCTGTACTCTTTTCTGAGAGATTTGAAATGTTGATGTGCATAGTTTTAATGTGTAAATCAGAGAATTTTACTAGCATGTTGACATTTTGCATGAAAATAAAACCACGATGAAGCATGTATATGAAAGAACCGGCATGCTTATGTAATGCACAGCTCTATGCTTCCAGATTATCATGCTAAAATACATTTCCTGCCTTTTATTTTACATCAGCTTTATGAGGTATTAATTACAAATATCAAACATTTTAGGAAAATTGTATTGTTATTTCTACTTATTTGGAAAAGACATGGTTACTCCATTTCAGAAATCATGCCTTAAAAGCCCAGAGAAGGGCAGTCTTGCATGTACTTCAAAATCCACTGGGACTCTAGAGGCAGAAGCAGTTTTTACCATTGTCCTTGCATCTTCCTGGCCTTCGGCGCAGCCCTGGCTACCGTAGCAGACCCCTAGAAAGAGGCCCTAGGACCCATCTTAACCAGAGAGCAATCAGGAAACAGTGTTACTTGGGAACACAACGCGGCTTAATTTTAGAGGAAACTCGGGTCATGGAGAGCAGAGAAATGACTTTGTCTTGTGTGCCTTGGGAATGGTGATGAGGTAGTAAAGGTCCTTTGTCCTGAGGGATATGTGGTTCATGAGAACATAAACCCCATGACAGATATGCACGGTGTTCCCCATCCACAGGAGTTCGAGCGGGAGAAGCATGCCCACAGCATCCTGCAGTTTCAGTTTGCCGAGGTGAAGGAGGCCCTGAGGCAAAGGGAAGAAATGCTCGAGGTAGGCAACGCCTTTCCTTTGCCCTTCATGTTGGATCCTTTCTGTCTTAGCTCAGGCTGCTGTGACAGAATGCCACAGACTTAGTGGTCTTGACAGCAGGTGTGTATTTCCTCATAGTCCTGGAGACCAAAGTCCAGGTCAAGTCGGGTACAGAGGGTCACCTCCAGTGCTGTGTCCTTAAAAGCAGAGAACGAAGCCAGGCGGTAATGGAGCATGCCTTTAATTCCAGCACTCAGGAGGCAGAGGCAGGTAGATCTCTGTGAGTTCCAGGCTAGCCTGGTCTACAGAGTGAGTTCTAGGAAAGCCAGAGTTACAACAGAGAAACTCTGTCTGGAAAAACCAAAAATAAAAAAATAGAAAAAAGCAGAGAACATACTTTCAATATGGACACTTGTCCTATCCAGTCTGGGATTCAGCTCATGACATCATTTAGCCTTAATACCTCTGAAGATCTTATCTCCAAACACTGGTCACCTTGGAGGCCAGGGAGCCAGCTCATAGCAATTACTAAAGTCACAGCTTTGATTAAAATCCAGGGTTCAGGCTAACTTACATCCCTTGGGGAGCCAGCTCCTCTCATTGGTGAGGACTCTCGCTCTGGTGCTCTTGTGTTTGTTTTGGGAGGTGTGATAAATTAATGCCCCCCTCCAAGGGTCCACATCCTAGTCCCTAGAAGTTGTAAATACGGGAAAAAAAAGAGATTTTGAAGGTGAGACTAAAGACCTTGAAATGGAAGGTTGTCCTTGATCATCTGTGGGACTCTGATGTAATCACAAGGTACCCACCAGAGGGAGGCAGGTCAGATACTGAGGTGGGAGCTGTGTTGACAGCAATCGGATTATAGTTTGTGAAGAAGAAACACAGACCAAGAATGTGGGCAGGTTCTAGGAACCAGAAAAGACAAGGCTGTTAATTCTCTCCTCCGAAGACAATTTCAAAACAGTCTCAGAACTGTAAGAGAGTATATCTATGCGATTTCATGAAAGTCCCTGGTCATTTGTTACAGCCCGAGGAGACTAGCACAGGTATGTGCCACGTGACATTCCAGGCAACGGTGGGAGACACATTGACTGTGGTCCCGTGGATGATATTGCTAAGTGATGCTGCAGCCTTCGTTGTTCTCATCCTTCATGATGTTTGCAAAATAATGAACTCACCTACCTGCACTTTCTCCGACTCTTGCCCTCACTGTTAAGGAAAATACGAGTGTACGGGGTTGGTTTTTCATTTTTTAACTTAGCCGGGACTGTAATTGATGGCTTTGAGAGATGTCAGCCAAGGCCATTTTCTTCCTGGAACTGATAGTAGAACAGAGGAAAATCCTACCATGCTGATGGATCCGGGGTTGGTGAGGCAAAGCAGTCCTTGTCATCTGCTCGCTGTCAGAACGCGCCCCGACCCTGGTCATCCAGCGCTGGACATCTCTCTGCTTAACTCTTTGCTTTCTTCCTGCCTGTTCCTTTCCTCAGGAAATCCGACAGCTGCAGCAGAAACAGGCGGGGTTTATCAGGGAGATTTCTGATCTTCAGGAAACGATAGAGTGGAAAGACAAAAAGATAGGGGTAGGAGCCTCAAGTCTTCGAAAAACTGTTGCGGGGGTGGGGGGGGTGCTGCTTAGCAAATGCTTAGCAAGTGCGGGTCTTGCAGAAGCTTTGGTTTGGAAAAATGTTTGCATGGGTGTGCATGTGACCCCCATGTGACTCAACACAAATAGCATGGTGACTGCCCTAACTTACCCAGGTGGATGGGACCACAGCTGGGTATTGAGAATTGTCTCCTACCCTCCCTCCCTCCCTCCCTCCCTTGCTGACCCTAAAGGGCCTAGGTGCAATGCAAGCCCTGCAAGGAGAAAGGCTCTGGGCATCTCAATAGGGAGGATCCGACTCCAGAGTTCCTTCCGGGTTTCCTGATGCCAAGCTCCTCAGGTTCCCATTTTAAAACCTCAGCAGAGAAGCCTGGTCAGACCACTCTCCTTCCTCAGCAGAGAGGAGGAGACAACCCAACCACATTTAGGAGTGATCGTAGGAAGAAATGGACCCCACCAAGTCACATAAGAACTCATGCCCCAAGACAGGTCCACGGGTGATCTGCCACATCATAGAAATGTTCACAGTATGAAACCCAGCCTTCTACTTTGTCACATACACAAACTTTGGTTTAGAGACTGTGTATGTGTGTTTTCAGAATGTTTTTTACACAACAGACGCTCATAATCAATGTCTAAAAATATCCCAGGGGATGGGGAGACGGCTGCCAGTAATGTGCAGGAATAAGACCTGAGTTCAGTCACCAGATCAGACATGGTGACACACGTTTCTAACCCTGGCACTGGGGAGGCTGGAAAGGCAGAGATAGCAACATTCCTAAGGCTCACTGGCCAGCCAGCCTAGCCTAATCACAGAACTCCAGGCCAGTGTCTTTAAAAAAAAAAAAAAAAAAAGAATGGCATTTGAGGAATGCCACCTGATATTGTCCTCTGAGCCACACGGGGAACACATGCACACACGTGAACAGGAACATGAGTACAAAATGTCTAAAATCATAAAGCAGGGTTCCAGCATCCTCTCTTGTTCAGTATTTATCTCTTGCTTAAAGGACTCTGTGACTCCTGTTGACTCTCCTGTACCATGTTGTGAGATGAACACAGAGCTAGTGCCCAAAAGTGATGGCACGGACCTTTCATCCCAGCACTGTGAAGGCGAGTTCCTGGCCAGCCAGGGCCACACAGTGAGCCCCTATCTCAAAAACAACAAACAGCACACACACACACACACACACATACACACACAAGAAAACTGAGCTAGACTGTCAGTAATGGGATATCCCAGGGATGTGACTCAGGAGTAGACTACTTCCCTCCCATGTGTGAGGATCTAGGTTCAGTCCCCAGTACTGCAACAAGAAAACAGAAGACAGAAATGGATGGTAGAAAGCAGCCTTTCTCCACAGCATCCCTTGCTTTGAAAGACTAATATGTGCACAGTAGCTGGTCTAGGCTGGCATAAACACAGCAGCCCCTTGCTCACTGGTTCTCTGGATGACGGTGCCTCCGAGTCCCTGCTTCTTTCTTCTGCTATCTGTGCTAATCTCTCCCTCTCTCCTTCTCCCCCTTCTCTCTGCTCTGCTGCACACTCAGGCATTAGAGAGACAGAAAGAGTTCTTTGATTCCATAAGGAGCGAACGAGATGACCTTAGAGAAGAAACAGTCAAACTGAAAGAGGAGTTAAAGGTATGAAACCAAAGTGCAGTTTAAGAAAAGCACCAAGGTGACAACTTCACACTCGGTGGGTCTGTGGCCATGGGTGCTGGTTCTGGTTGTGTCGCTGTAATTGTGTTAATAAATTCGAGCCTTCAATTTACTAACCCCAGGAAGCCAGTGATAGCAGTGCCCGTATGTGCATCTACTCAGGACCACTGGGTGTTTGCAAGCAGAACAGGCCTGGGAAGTAGCTCAGATTCCTTGCTCTTGAGTTTGGTGTTTATCTAAATATTTTCTTACCCACATTAGGATGTATGCACTTCCTTGTTTAAGCCTCCTGTCTGAGGACTTCCTCAGCTGAACATTATCTGGAGTAAGTGGAGGAGGGGATCCCATTTACCCACCAGATCATAGGAAGGGCAATTTTCATCTTGTAAGGGCCATGCCAAGTGGAAACCAGCAGGCGGCCCCGGGTGGGTTCGAAGACTGCTGAAGTGGTCCCAGATACATGTCAGTGGAAAGTAGCAGGATACAGGGTCAGAGCTAAAACCTAAATGATGCTCCTGTCTGGGCTGTGTGTTGCAACTGGGAGTCTCCGAAGGGCCAGGAAAAAAGTGTTGGGAACCAAGTAGACAGCGAGGAGGCACACTCTGCAACTGAGGCAGGCAGCTGGTTTTCAAGGGGTTGGCCATGTCCTCAGCACAAATGACCCCGTTTGAAGTTATAAAGCATCTGGACCACCTGCAAATATCATCTATATGCAAACCCGCACTCATTCCTTCCTTTCTTTAGCCTGCTCTCCCTCTTTAAAGACTACAGTCAGAGTTTATAGTGATCGGTTCATTTCCTTGATGCTCCACTTTGTGACAGCTCAGGCCATTGCCCTAGTTTGAAGAAAGCCTTTTAAAAGTGTCTCGTCATCCAAAAACTGGTTGCGAATTGGAATGGACGTGGAGGAAGCCATCACAGATCTGCCTGTGCATTAGGCATTAGCCTCTACATTAGAGGCAGTAGCATTCCTTTATAAATAATAAAATACAGTTTAACCTGGTCTCACTGCGTATTATGTTAAACCTGTTTTTGCTCCCAGAAACACGGAATAATCCTAAATTCAGAAATAGCCACCAACGGGGAGACTTCAGACACACTAAATGACATTGGCTATCAAGGCCCTACGAAGATGACAAAAGAAGAACTGAATACCCTCAAGTCGGCGGGGGAGGGGACACTAGGTAAGTGTTCCTCTTTGGATCCTTTTGTTTGGTCAGCATCAGTTCATCTTTGTGCACTATCAGAATCAAAGTGATTGCCACTGATCAATTAACAGTCACACAGCATGCCATTCATCCTGTCACTTCCTAGTAATGTCCCAGCCAAACCATGTGATCACCCACAGCGCTGTGTAGCATGCATTTTTGTCTAGCGCTTTCCGCCAGTGGCTCAAGGACACATTTCTTTTTTGCTTTTCCAGGCCAAGTAGAAAGTGGTAGTCTCAAAGTCAAAGGATAGCGTTGAGAGTTCAATTTGGGTTCTCTCTTGGATGGAGTTGTCCAGAGGTCAAAACAATGCAGGCTGTGAAGTGGGTAAGCTGGCCATATTTTCCTGCCAGCCTGGCACACTTGGGCACCTACCATGCAAGCATTTGTAGGGCATAAGCTACCTGAGTGGGGCTTATGACAGATAACACTTGGTGATGGCGGGCCTGAAGCTGCTGTCTCTCCCATCCCCGAATAGAAGGCAGCCTTGTTAGTGGGAGTGGTCCTTGCTGTAAGTGGGGTGTGCTCATAGCAGTTGGAATTCACCCACATTATTGGAGGGGGGAAGGGTTTCCTCTGTATGCCACAGTTGTAGCTTCTATAAGAATATACGATTGGAAAGTCTAATGGATCATTGGAATATTTTCTATAATTTTCATAGATATAAAGATTCACAGGTTCACAAATTAATATTAGTCTTAAATTTTTCTGGCTTTGGGATAAATCTAGTTCCTGGTTTTTTATACAGCCAGAGTCTGTGACTACGTCCCAGCTTCTTGGACTCTTTTCTAGGCACTGCCTCTTCCCTTTGTGACTGTCAAAGCAATGTGCTCTTTTTAATGAGGAAGTTGCCAAAACAGATTTCGTAGTTTCCACCGTGCCTCCAGGACAGCCCCACTGGGGACTGGTCCTGCTCTTCTGATCTCTATGCACAGTTGACAGATTCCCTGACAGTCATGTGACATGGCTGAATGAAGAGCTGACACTTTTGTCAGTGGTCCGAAAGGATTTTCGATGCTGTGTATCCGATCAGTGAATTGCTGTGGGAACTTCCTGGTATGTTTATTTATCTGATGTTTCTTTGACATAAAGTGGACATCACTAAACATTTGCAATAATAGAAATTTTTAAAGTGTAAAGTTAAGTTGCCTCTAAATAAAGTCTGGATATTTCTCACCATTTTCCTGGGATCTGATATCCACAATGGAGACTACCCAGTTCTTAACTTGACAGGCTTTCACTTCCGATAAGATAATATCCAATAGGCTGGGGATTTGTTGACTGATGGATGAGCTAAGTGTTCACCTTGATCTTCAGCTTGCCTTTTGTTGGGATTCTTTACCACCCCCCTGGGGATGAAAGGTCTGATGTGTCCTGGAGTACGGCGTTTTCCAAAGAAGACAGTGGCAGGTGGTGGGGCGTAGACTGCTTTCTACCTTGTAGCGTCTACTCTGGTAGCGTCTTCCTTGGGACTGGCTTCCAGCCGAGTGTCTGAAAGTGAATGTTCTTTTGAGGAAACATGGAGGCTGTGTACTTGGGTGGCTGAGAGTGTGAGTGGCCAGGGTGCGTGTTTAGAATTAGGAGTGCGGAAGGAGGACCTAGAGACCACTCTGA
This sequence comes from Cricetomys ansorgei, assembly GCA_026225945.1. Taxonomy (NCBI): domain Eukaryota; kingdom Metazoa; phylum Chordata; class Mammalia; order Rodentia; family Nesomyidae; genus Cricetomys; species Cricetomys ansorgei. The sequence goes on from JAMJFZ010001791.1 coordinate 2,669,082, forward strand.
AAGCCTTCGTGTGACTGCCTGCCTGATCCACAGCTCTTCCTGTCAGTTAAATCATAACCTCACCTTTATAAGGCAGTTCCTACCAGACCGTAGCAGCCACTATGGCCTTGGGGGTGATGCCAGTGGCCCCTTGCTTATAAAAACAAGCTAATGCAATTGCTGCTTTGGCACACAGGCCCAGCGAAGGCTTGTTTCCTGTGACTCTCTCCCTCTCTCTCTCTCTCTCTCTGAGAAAGTGGGGTGGTAATTAGAACATGTGTTTGCATTTTAATATATATTAAGTGCCCACCACATCATGGGGTCCCTTCAATTCTCTCAATGGTCTTTTAGGAAAAGCCAAAGAAGTGGAGGTGAAAAAGGAAATTATGGAGAATGTGGGGAAAAGAGAAACCTTACAGAATACTGAGCACGAGCAGCCCAAACCCAACACAGTAAAGGATTGTGTGGACACAGGGGTGTCACATCCCGGTGGGAGTGCCGAGGACCAGAGACTCTCTGAAGACAGCGCCCCGTCCCCAGGACCACTAGCAGGGGCCAAGTGTGAGCAGCAGGTTGAGAGCCAAGCTCAAGAGAACACTTCTCTCTTCAAAAACCCAGAGCAGATTGAGTCACACAAGGTCACAAACAAGCCAGACGGTAGGACCAGAAACTCCCTTGAACAGTCCAACTGCCTGGGAGATCTAGACAGTGAAGTGTCAGGGCTTGCTGATGGGCAGGGCAGTTGTGATGCCTTGGGCATCAAAAGCCAAAGTGAAAACTCTGTAGGTGATCAGGGTAATGAAAAACAAGAGGATTTGAAGACAGATTCAGAAAAAGTCAGCTTCGAACCATGTCCAGACTATGTTTTGGGGCAAACACCTGAAGTTGACAAGGTGAGCTGTGCAGACTCGAGAGACGCAGGTGAAAACCACGCAGAGAATGCGGTCCGGGCAGAAGGAGCTGTGGCCGGGGAACACGTGGGTACGGCGGCCTCCAGTCCTTGGGAGCACACTGAAGGCACAGCGAGTCACGTCGGGAGATGTGTGGATGATGGGATAGGACAGAGCTCAGAGAGAGAACTCACCCGAGAGCCTGAGCCTGAGGAGGCCATCATTCAGAGCCCACAGGAAGATGGGGGAAACACTGTTACGAAGGTCGGGGACACAGACGTAAGGGATGAGAAGCCCAGACAGGCAGAAGTCCAGGCCATCCCGGGGGCTCCCATGGTACAGAGCGGCCATCAGGACACAACAGGCCCAGATAACACAGATGCCAAGCGTGTATCACTTGATTCGAAAGAACCCGACAAAGAAAAGAAAGAGCAGCACGCAGAGGCTTTGGATTCCCCACAGAAGAAGACTAAGAACAAGAAGAAGAAAAACAAGAAGAAGAAAACTCCAGCCCCTGTGGAAACCTGCAAAGATGCTAGTAAAGAGTTAAACTGTCAGAACACAGAAGCGGGTGACTTGGAGGAAGAAGAGCAGCTCCCGTTCACTGACAAAAACCAGGTGGCAGGAACCCAGAGTGAAGAGACAGAAAACCCAGAGCAGAAAATCGCAGCAGGAAGCGGTGAACATGTTGATTGCCAGGAAGATCCTAAAAATGAGTTGAATGGAAAACAGAACCGAGAGGAGGAGGATGGTGCGAAAATCCAGGCAGGGAGAGTGACGGCTGACGGAGACACGTTGACATTTGCGGCTGATGCCGAGCAGTCATTAGGCACCAGTACTGCGGGTGAGGACGCTGAAGAGCGTGTTGCGGATGGTCCTGCTGATGGTCCCACAGATGTCCTGGATCAGAACAGTCCCCAGTGTGAAGAAGGGGGCAACATCTTCCCGATGGGAAAGAAAGGTCCCCCGAAGGATGCTAGAGATGCCGCTCAGACAGGAAGTGAAGAGGGGTGTGTGCCTGCCCGACACCCAGGCCAGACAGTTGAGAAGGCTCTAGATGGCCACAGCCTAGACAACAGTGACATGTCAGGGGAGCTGGGGGGCTTCGGTTCAGAAAGTGGAGAGCAGGCAAGAGGGGAGGTTGAGAAGGGCAAGAATAAGGAGGATTGCACTATGTCATGAGGAGGCAAGAGGCAGGCCGGAGAGACCGAGTTTCAGAGAGAGCCAAGGACTCGGACCTCAGAGACTCCATCCTTCAATTCCACTGCCGGAGTTCATGAACTTTCCAGCTTCTGTAGATGTACCTTGTGTCAACCAATCACCGAGTACCAACTGCTTTAAGTTATAGACTGCTACCTGTAGATTTGTATTTAACCACCGATCACCTAGAAGACATGGTTTTCCATTTCGGTTCTAGCTGAGAACATTCCATTAGCATCAGGTGACAGCGTGTCCCTGTCGTGTCTGCATTCCAGCCTTACGGTCAAAACTTAACGTTCACTTTAGGTGAGATGAATGTGAACGTTCTTGACCAAATGTATCAGCATCTAGTTGACATGACCAAACGGCATTCTTAGATTTCTGCAGTATGAGCAGCGAATGGTCAAACTAAAACGTCTTATTCAAATAGACGTATTTTCATATTTGATCTTCATGTATACATCATAGCCTGTATGGCATTATATTTCAAGGAACCAGATGGTTAAGTAGCATGCAGGTCACTGGGTAAGAGGAGCTGCGCTCAGGGTAGAGATTAATCACTGTAGGGATTCAGAAAGATAGGAGAAAACACGGGGAGACCACGTGCCTTTACCTCACATAAGTGTTTTGCACCAATGCTCTTGGATCTTGTTGCCAGTGGTACCCAAATTAATTTTATTAATGATCTTTGTTTTACTTCATGCGGGTGGTATACTAAATTCATTTTATACAAATACTTTTATTCTGTTCTGCAAATGATAAGTTGAAATTACTTTCCCTACTTTAGAGTTTAGGAGAAAAAGTCATTAATTTTTTTTTAACTTTAAAGTTATCTTCCTGTTTGAATGTCTACTTATTATTAAAAAATATAAATATGTGTTCTTATGAAAAGGACTCATTATATTATAATCCAATATTCACGTTTGGTATAAATATTTTTATTTGTTGCTCTCAAAATTTTCTTATTAGAAAGTTATTATTTTATCTGCCTGAAGGAAATATATATTTTCTATATGAAGAAACATTGAGAAAATAATTGTAAAGTTGAATTAAAAAGTAATGGTGAATATAAAGTCACAAGGGTGTGTACTGCATGACTGATGTTGACATGGTATCATGTGAATTCATACTACTGTTACAAGGTAGAGTGGAATGCAAAAAGACCAAAACCTCAGTAAAATTTGAGGCAAACTGAAGTGTCATATAATTGAAATAAAAGCATTTTATAATTTTACAAGCCTATGGTTCTGGTCTTTGAGCCCCTTGACCTCTGACCCTGGTTGCTGTTTGCACAATGCCCACATGAAATCTTACTCAGCTCTTTGCCACATGGTCTGTGTGCCAAGGAACACACAGTAAAATGTATTCCCAATAGCTTGCCTCTGAAAGACAGGAGGGGTGTTCTCTGCGCTTGGGCAGTGAGGTGTACGCGGAGCACTGTTTTCCAGGGGAAAGGCATTCCCACCACCCTCTTCACCACTCCCACTACCCATACACACTTCTTGTCCTTCACACCTTTCTTGGCTACAGTGGCTGGTGGCTGAAGGAGGGCAGCCCCTTCCCATGCAGACCCCTTGGGTACTGTAACTAGAGGAGAGACACAGGTAACAACCATCTTTTCCTTCCTGCTGCAGGAAGGAGGCAGCCTCAGGGAAGGTGGGAGCTGACATTGTTAGACGCCATCAGAGTCGGTATGGGGTTCGGGAGCTCAGGACTAGGGGCAGCCAGTGCTTTTCCAGAGCCCCCTTCATCACATTTGGACATACAGAAAGGGAACGACTCTCTTGGCAATGGGCAGGGTGGGGCTGGGGTTGTGGTGGCTGAAATTCCCCCTCACAGTCCAAAGCACATGTTGCAGACCTGCATGAACAAACCTCTAGACCTGGGAAAGCTTCCTTTTTCCCTACTGAAGATGTGAGTCTCACCTTTTAGAGTTACAGGCTTGATGGACCTTGGATGATCCTAGGATAGAGTTGCTAAGACATCCAAGACCTCAAGATGGCCAAAGAAATCAGGAGCTTGGAGAATTCCAGCATTTGCTTGAGTACCTCAGGAATCTTCTAGAAGGTCCTAACTCCTTGCGTCCCATTTCCTGAGTCTCAAAACTGTATAGCAGAAAGTTTGATAGAATTTAACATATTAAAGACCAGATTTTTTAAAGCCCTTTAGTGATACAAAGATAACTTCAATAGTCAGCCAACTAATTTTAACATGAGGACAAAGCCCCAAGTTCAGGACAATGTGAGTTCTTTTGTTTTGGTGCCTCATATCTGAAAATTACAATTACTATCTTTAATGAGTGTTTTGTGCCTGTTTCGGCATCGAACGTTACAGACTGGTGAGCCTGTTGTTTACCAAGTCAGGTAGGGAAATTCAGCACAAGAGGGTACCTATGCTTCCAGCTCTCCGCAGCAAGTTAGATGTGTTGATTCCCAGCACTATAGAAAGCAGTACTTCTGCTTTGTCTGCATAAAATACTTTTCCTTTTTTCCTTTTTTAAAAGGGTCTCATTATATAGTCCAGACTGGCTTTGAACTCACTGTCTAGCTCAAGCTGGCCTCAAACTCAACGACCCTCCTGTTTCAGCTCCCTCCTGCTGGGGTTACGGGCATGCCCTCCCACAAGCTGACTCGTATTTTTCTATTTTCTCAATACTTCTCTTTTCGTTTGCTTCTCCAGTTCTCCTTTTCATCAAAAAACTGAAGCTCAAGCCACCTGTATTTTTTTCACTTACCTCTATTATTACATTTTTAACTTTGGTTTTCTTTGTTTGTTTTGTTTTGCTGCTTTTCTAGGTTATTTGAAGACAAGAAAAAAAATAACATTGTGCGATTGATAGATGAGCTTCAAGATTGTTCTCTGATACTTCCTATTTTTCTTTTTTCTTTTTGTTTGTTGCTTGGTTTTTGTTTTTTTTTTGTTGTTGTTTTTTAGTTTGGTTTTTTTTTTTTTTCAAATGTATGATACATACATAATTCCCTTAATGTATAAGGGAAGACTGCTTCACTGTTGGGTAGATTTTAGGAAAGAAAGAACAAAACACCTATCAGAAGCCACTGGGCTGTAAGTTAAAGTAGAACACCAGAACACCAAAAGGTCAGAAAACTCTGTTATTTTTGACATTTTAGTTGTAAGCCTAGCCTTTAACAGCTGAGCCATCTCTCCATCACAGAAAACTATATTATTATTATTATTATTATTATTATTATTATTATTAAGATTTCCTGTTGGCTTTTATTTTGCTATGCTGTGCCTTCCTGAGTAGCGGCTTAGGAGTTTGGGGGAAGACAGTTAGCAGCTGCTAGTATCTTGGATTGGGATGTGCCTGGATGGTCTTAAATGAAAACAAAAAATGAGTTTTATGTGTGTGGGTTTTCACGCATGGTTCATTAAAGTTAATTATTTACTCTCTGAAGGAGGCAGTGTGGGAACAAGATCGCGTTGGGAATGGGAGCTCTAGGCTAGGCTTGAGGGTTCTCCTAAGAGGTTTAAGTCTAAATCTGAAAAGTTCATGGAAAGCAGTGGGTCAGAGACACCCCAAGGCTGGGCTGTGAACCCTTAGACATTAGGAGAGTCACACTGGGCCTCCCCTTCATCTGAAAAAGGAGAACACAAGATGCCTGCTCCATGGGGACCCTGGGCTTCAACCAGCTTACAGCAGGTAAGCTGTTGGGACAGCACCTGCAAGTGGCAACAGAGTCCCCATAGACATCCAGCGTCCCTACCAATATCCAACATCCTGAGTTGCCTTTAAGTGTGAAAATCCTCGCTCGGCCTCAGTTCTCCCTGTATATCGGAGAGTACTTAGTACTTTCCGAGAGATTTGGGGAACTGGCAGACAAACACGCCCACACGTATCCTTCTATGTCCAGGGTGAGAGGAATTACAGAAACCAAAGCCATTACCGCGGTTTTCTTCAAAAAAGTAATAAGCAGTATATTATAACTGGCTTAGTGGACATGTTGTCATTGGACGTGTCATTGGGTTTGTAAACAGAGTTAAAACTCTGACATCAGTGAGTGGGTTCGAGAAATGAGAAAGATAACTAGGTGTGGGGTAGAAACTCGGGAAGAGCTCTCCTTGAAACTCTGCTGCTCGTGAACGGCGACATTGCACACTGCTCAACCATGAAGCCTGTGAGATCTTGTGTTGCAGCGTGTTTTCCTAGCGTTCTTGCATGCTAGCCTAAGTAGAAGATAGCCTGTTTGCATGAGCCGGAGGCTGCCCTGATGAGAAGCATGTCGGGAGGCCAGCACCACCTTGGCTGAGTTCCTCCCCAGCCTGTCCTCATCCACTGTGGTACGTGTTTAACGTCCTTCATCACTCATATCACTAACTGACCTGTGTGTTAGTCTGTTACTGTCATGCTGAAAGGGCGGGATTCAGATTCACCTACGTCTTTCTGATTTCTGCAGATGTTAGGTTGAAAAAGCTCATTGATGAACGGGAATGCTTATTGGAACAGGTAAACCATCTTTGTATTATTTTACTACATTTTGAGTAAGGAGCCTGAAACCACTCCCCTCTTCCCAGCCTTCCTTTCTTCTTGCTCTGGAAACCCCTACATGCATCATGGCTGACAACAATGCTGGTGATTTGATCCAAATAGAACACTCATGATTAATTAAGGCTTAGTGAGGACTCGAAGCCATAAGTCAGCATTTGGTATAGTCAACATGAGTTGGGGCTTCAGACAAATACTGCTGCGGAGGGTGGAGGTCTACACTGAGAGACAGGAAGTGACCGTGTCCTTCCACTTGTCCCTGCACGTGGGATTTGTGCACTCAGAATCAGATGCCTGTCCTTTCCAGCAGGCGTTTCTTTGAATAGCTGATCAAAATTGGTTCTAATTAAATCTTTTCTTCGTTCTTGAGACTTTTGTGCATGCGTGTGAGGAAATATGACCATATCAACCTGATTTCCCTCCTTCAACTCCACCCATGTACCCCCAATGTATCCCCTCTGAGCTCCATGTTCTCTTCCCGCCACCACCCATAATGCACTAAGGCTGATTAGTGCTGCCTTTGTGTGCAAGGGTGTGGAGCCATCCATTGGAGCACAGGAAACATGGCAGTGTTTCCTAAAAAATAGATAGATTCTCCCCCAGCAGCTATCAAGAAGTACCAATAGCTCCTCAGTAAGGGGTAGGGCCTGGAGAGCACCTCCCCATCTATGCTGAAATTTTGGCTGACTTGATCTTGTGCGGGCAGCACAGGCGCTGTGAGTTCACGCGTGCGGTAGCTGTGTCATGTCCAGAAGACAGCACTCCATGGCACTCCTCCCCACAGTCTGCCTCTAACACTCGTTCCGCCTCCTCTCTGTGACGTTTCCCAAGCTCTGGGGTGTGGCTGGGGGTTGATAAAGATGTCCCGTTTAGGACTGAGCACTCAGTCTCTTCTTCTCGGCACTTCGACCAGTTCTGAGTCTCTGCGTTGACTGCTGCCTACTGCCAAGAGTCTGACCAAGGTTGAGAGCAGCCCGGGACCATAAGTATAAACGTACATATCTAGGAGGCAACGCTGTTTAAACCGTGACTCGTCTCTGTCCCTCTCTCTGACTGCATGAAATGCCGAAGGGCTGCTTCGTCTTTCTTGTCTGCAGTTAAATATTATTCCTCAGCCATTTTCCAAAGGAGCCAGTTTCTACAATGCGCCCTCTAGCCACGTGGGTTTGCTCACTTTTTACGGTTCTGTTAGCCTTTCAGGATTGGAGTGAACACAAGAGGAGGAGTCTTTGAGGGTTCTGTGCTTCTTTAAAAACATGCATCTACTGCAGATTCTGGACCTGGTTCCTTAAAAACAGCATGAACCCCAGATCGTGTTTAAGTAAGGGGGTGGGGCCTGCAGAAAAGCAAATGTTAGGCGCCAGAAGAACCTGTGGTCTGGCTGCCAGCTGTTCTTCTGACCCTGTTTGTTTCTTCATCTCTGAGAGAAGAGTCCTGTAAGACCCCCTCCGTAAAGGCTGGCCAGTGCTCCTGAGCCAGTGTGCTGCATGTGCAGAAGCACATGGTTTTTTTGAGACTTCATTCCCATATTCCTGCACCAAGGGGCCTTAAGGCTCCTCTTTTATATCTTTGTGAATAAACAAAGACAGGTATCATAAAGAGTCACCAACTCTAGATCACCACTTCAGGTATTTTTGTGCAATCTACTCTTGAGTCCCAGAAGAATTTCAACCTTAGAAATTACTGTTCACAGACTCTGGGGAGATGGCTCAGTCGATAAAGTGCTTGTAGACCAAACTCGAGGACCTGAGTTCAAATTCCCAACACCGGCATAAAAGCTGGATGTGGTGACATGGGTCTATAATCCTAATGCTAAGGAGAGGGGACAGGTGTATCCCTGAAGCTGATTGGCCAGCCAGCCTCCCTGAGTGGATAAGCTAGGTTCAGTGAGAGACCCTGTCAATAGGTAGATAGGTAGGTAGGTAGATAGATAGATAGATAGATAGATAGATAGATAGATAGATAGATAGATAGATGATAGATAGATGATAGATGATAGATAGATAGATAGATAGATAGATAGATAGATAGATAGATAGATGATAGATAGATGAGTGAAAATAAAAATAAAAAATACAATGGAGCATAATGAAGACACCCAATGTTAACCTCTGGCCTGCATACACACACATATGGCCTCCATACACAAACATATACATACATACAATGTACACAAAAATTACTATCCACTAGACTACAAAAGAATTCATGCCTGAAGTTGTGAAGTCTTTGTCCTACCTAGTCCCGTCTGAGGTAAGCTCTGGTATTCAGGAGCTTTTGTTCATTTGTTTGGCTTGGTCTTTATTAAGGAGGAGGGGCTTCTTCTGGCTGGTGGGTATGACAGCCTCTAAAGTCAGCTTTTTGGTTTCCTTTAGAAAAAAGAAATGAACATATTTTCCTGGTGGTGTTTTCAGATTAAGAAGCTCAAAGGGCAGCTGGAGGGAAGACAGAAGAACAGCAAACTGGACCTTCTGCGATCAGAGGACAGTGTCCTAGAGAACGGGACAGACGTGCATGTCATGGACCTACAAAGTAAATGTTGACCCCTTCCGCGTGTGCTGATTTTAAACCCTTGGGGCAAAGGGTACCCGGCAGTCCCTCCTGTCCCATGAAAACTCCTGGTTCCAAGAACTTTTTTTGTGGGTAAAGCAAGGCAGGCAGGGGCAGCATGAGCCTGTGAGATGGAGCAGGTGTCCCAGAATGCACAGGTGGGCGTAGATGGAAACACATTTGCTTTGCTTCATGTGATAGTCTTTAGGTCTGCTGCTATGTGGGGAAACTGAGAAGCACATCTTATGCTAGTCAACAAGAAACAGTGTACAGAAGATGAGATATGTCCAGCCCCTCTCCCACATCACCTTTCCCACATCTTTGGGGGAGGTGCTCCTTACCATGGGTCTCCCTTCTTACCATGGGTCTTCTTCTTACCATGGGTCTCCTACCTACACACGGGCATGTTCCCAGCCAGGGCTCAAGGAGGGCATGTCTCCTTGTCCAATTCTTGTGGAAACTGAGATTAGAACTTGAAAATGTGTGAGGAGCTGACCCCCCCCCCCCACCAGGAACAGAATGTTCTAAAGTCTGAGAACTTAACCCGTGTTCCTTTTTTGTCGCCCTTCAGGAGATGCCAACAGACAGATCAGCGACCTCAAATTTAAACTTGCAAAATCTGAGCAAGAGATAACTGCCTTAGAACAAAATGTATGTGTGCCTCTCCAAAGTCCTGGGCAGCTCTGTAGATGGTGACTAGCTACAGTCTGAACGGCTGAGGGCAGCTAGCGATAGACACTCTGAGGATCAAATGAGGTTCTAGGGAGGTAGGGGAATGGACCTGAGTTCAGATCCCCAGTTCCCATGTGAAAAGTCAGGTGTGACACAGCATGTCTGTATGCCTTGCCTGGGTGGTAGAGACAGGAGGATCCCTAGGGTTTGCTCACCAGCCAGTCTAGTTCATCAGTGAAGTCCAGGTTTGGTGAGAGACCCCGCCTCAAATATAAAATGGAGAGCAAAGGAGAAAAATGGCTGATGTCACCCTCTGTCCTGAGTGTGAAGGCAAAGTCTTGAGGCCTTGATTTACTTAGTCTTTTGTTGTTTTTGAGACAGGGTCTCACGTGGCCCAGGCTGGCCTCAAACTCACATGTAGCCAAGGGTGACCTTGAACTCCTGATCCCCCACCCTCATCTCTACTTCCCAAGTGCCAGGATCACAAGAGTGTTGCACCATGCCTGGCTTTTGAGGCACTTCTTACAGAGAGTTGGGAAGGAAAGTTCAGGAAAGGTTGTTTGTATTAGACTCTAGGTTGTCACAAGTGTACTAATGTTCTGTAAATGGTCGTAACAGAACAGCTCTCGTCAATGTGGCTTCTGAGTTAACTTTCTTTATGGTTTAGTTTATATGGGAGGGGTGGCTCAGTTTGTGAAATGCTTTCAAGAGGACCTGAATTGGATCTTGGAATCCACATAAGACGTCGAGCATGGTGCTGAGAGCTTATCATACCACCCTAGTGCTTGCTAGCAGCCAACCCAGCTACAGGCCAACGAGAACCCGGTCCCCAGAGTACATGGTGGACGGCTCCTGAAGGACAGCACCCACTGTTGTCCTTTGGCTTCCACATGCATGTGCACACATGAATACACATGAATGCACATACACATGAAAACTATTCAAGTAGTTGTTATTTCAACACACTTCATGCTAGGTCATCTCCTTTCTTGAACTTCTAGACTTTCTCCCTCGCAGCCAGAGGAGTTTCTCCTGATGAGCAAACATGAGGCCTCCCACCTCTGCATCCAGCTGTGGACATGCACCTTCACATCCAGCTGTGGACCCATACCCTCACATCCAGCTGTGGACATGTACCCTCACATCCAGCTGTGGACATGCACCCTCGAATTCAGCTGTGGATATGCACGGACATGCACCCTCACATCCAGCTGTGGACACACACCCTCGAATCCAGCTGTGGACATGTACCCTCACATCCAGCTGTGGACCTACACCCTCACATCCAGCTGTGGACACACACCCTCACATCCAGCTGTGGACACACACCCTCACATCCAGCTGTGGACACACACCCTCACATCCAGCTGTGGGCCCGCACCCTCACATCTAGCTGTGGACCCACACCCACACATCCAGCTGTGGACACGCACCCTCACATTCCCATGAAGCCTCCTCTGCTCTTGCTCTGACATTACTGGCCTTCCACAGCAGCAGCCTAGGAGACATGCTGAGGTCCTGCCAGCATCATTCTGCCTTACATTCTGTCCATGCCAGTGAGCACAGGCCAGAGGGCAGCATCTTGCCCTCATGCCCGGCTTTTTATTTGAGTTCTGAGACTCAAACTCAGGTCTTTTTGCTAGCACTTTCAAGTCCCATAGGGGGGTGATGAAAGCAGAGAGAGGTCCACCCTTTAGACTGGATGGGGTCCTTTAGAAATGCTACCGGACAACTTGGTTGGCTGGAATGTCACACTCTTATTCACCCAGCGTGTTTTCAGTTTTATTAAATCACATCCTTTGATCACAAATACAATAAGACAAACTGCAAAATAAGACAGTGGATAAGTTTGTATCGATGGCTTTTCCCTTCCTTCCAGGTAATAAGGTTAGAGAGCCAAGTAACACGCTATAAATCAGCTGCCGAAAATGCAGAAAAAATAGAAGATGAACTAAAGGCAGAAAAACGAAAACTCCAAAGAGAGGTAAACTTCCTAGGCCTTTTCTAGGAAACAAATGGGCCATGACTGTCCCTTGGGGTCAGTAGAGAGAGGGTTGACCGAGCCATTCGTTGGCTGCTCAGCCTGGCCACCCTCCGGCTCCGGCATGCTACCCGAAGGCATCATAGCACGTCAGCTGAGACTCCTGTGAGCATGCGCTGCATGATCCGCCCATAAACATCAAGTGACTATGAGTTAAAGAGCAGCCAGGCCCCTTAATGCCCACAGTCTTGTGTTACACCAGGCAACCTAGGAGAGGTAGACAGGTGGGGGTCAGCGCTATGCAAAGTGTCCCTAGAAGCTGAGTGGTTTGCGGGCACCTGTCATGCTTCTACTTTGCTTCTACTCTTTCTTTGAAAATTGAAGTCTCCTGAAGACACTTGGCAAAGTAGCTCACGCGGAAAATACAGCGTCTCCTGGGCATGTGGTTGCGTGCTGGAGTACAGTCACAATTAATAATTGAATTATTTCTTAAGTACAGCAAACCCAGCTTTCCATTTTCCATTCCTGACAGCTGGCATGCATTCAGTCTTTGGGCACCTCCCTCTGTCATTGCTCCCCAATCCCCACTCCCCGGTTTCCCCCTTTATAAGTTCAGCGCTTTGTGAGGTTAAGCTTGATTGTGAACCACAGGGACGTCCCAGGCCAGAGGTAGGAGGTGACAGGCAGGAGGTGGAATCTTCTGTCCTAGAACTCCAGCATGGAGGCTGGTGTGGAAAGCAGAGCCATGGACTGTGCCCTCCCAACAGACAGCTCCACTATAGTGCTCCCTCCCTAGGGCCAGCCCCCTGCCCTGCTGCCTGCTGGCCTAGGAGCAACCGCTCACATGGCTGCCTATATGGTCCCAGGCCCTCTGCTCCTGGCTCCTGGCTGTGACTGTTTTGGTCTCTGACATTCAAGCTTTGGTTTCCAGCTGCAGAAACCTTGCTCCTGGCTCCCCAACACCAGAGAGCTGCTTTCTCTAACTGGTCCAGGTTGTGTTCCATTTGTATTCGTTGACTCACCACACTCACCATTTCTGGGCCCATCGGGACCCCCAAGAGAGTGCAGGTCTGTAGTCTAGTTCCAGATGAGGAGCATCTCCTAGTTAAGATGCCAGAACTGTGAGCCATGTGTTTTTCAATTAAGAAACATGTGGGATAGAATGATGGCTCAGCGGTTAACAGTACTGGCTGCTCTTGCAGAGCACCCAGGTTCAGTTCCCTGCACCCGCATGACAGCTCCTAAAAGTCTATTAACTCAAGTTTGAGAATCTGGTGCTATCTTCTTGCCTCCTTCGAATATCTGCATGCACGTGGTGCACAGACATAAACATATAAATAAAATACAGCACTAAATTTTCATAAATAAACATGTGAGTAAATATTTTTAAAAAGAAAAACATGCATGCATATGGTTTTTAGGATTTCAGTGTGGCTGGGCTGTAGTGCTTTCCAGTAGAGCTAGACTCTTGACCACGCAGAGCCCTGCCATGTTGGGAGGAAGCAAGGTCCCTCAAGCTCATTTCCTTTCCTCCTTCTTCCAGCTTCGCTCTGCACTGGACAAAACAGAAGAGCTTGAGGTGAGCAACGGCCACCTAGTGAAGCGACTGGAAAAGATGAAAGCCAACCGCAGTGCGCACTTGTCCCAGCAGTGAACACCAAGTGGATGGCTCTCTGGGGACTCGGGGCACCTCGCTGGCTTCGCAGGCTTTTATCTGTACTGTCAGGAGCACTGTCTCTTTCCCTGCCTCTGAAGGAAGAAGTGCTTCCATAAGGGTCACCTGGGGAGCACAGCAGCGCCAGATGAGTCTGTCTGCAGAGTCCTAGCCAGGCTGATGCTCAGAACCTGCAGGTTTCCTCATAAGCACACTGGGTCTCATGAGAGCTCTGGACTTGACACATAGGGGCCTCTTAGTGCCACTGAGAGGGACAATCGAGGTCAAGGTTAAGGTGGGACTTGGTTTTCTTTTGTGTCTTGCTGAAGGTTAAGGGAAAATGTTTCAGTGTTGGGGAATGTCCGTGGTGGAACCTACAGTCTGAGTGACTCCAGTAGTATCTCTTAGTCTCTGCTTCCCATATACAAAACACTGTGGAACCACAAGCCATTACCAAGCAAAGCTCCTCCACTGGAGACCGGATGGTCTAGACGTAAAGTGACCTTAAGAAGACTCTTTCCAGGCAACAAATGAAGCTTTCCTAAGGAACTTTCGCATCAGTTCAGTTATAAGAGTACTTTCTCCCAGGGTCATTTGACGATAGCTTCACCGAAAACAACAGCTTTTCATTTGCATTATTTGATCCTTACATTTGGAATTGAAGTTATTAACTTCTTTTAAAGAATGTACTGCTAGAAAAAAATTTTTTAAATGAAACGTTAAAGAGCTGTGTGTGTGTGTGTGTGTGTGTGTGTGTGTGTGTGTGTTTTTAAAGATATATTTATCTTTATGTGCATGAGTGTTTGCCTACATGGATGCATGTGCACCATGTGTGCAGTGCCAAAAGAGGCCAGAAGAGGGTGAGGGATCCCTAGGACTGGATTTACAGATGCTTGTCAGTTATCAGACTGGAACCCAGGTCCCGCAGCCAGTGCTCTTAACCACTAAGCCATCTCTTCAACCCCCAAAGCAATGTGGTTTTGTTTTAATGAGAAAGATCATTACTTGATCTTTATATTTGTCATTGTGTATATTAGGAATCATCCTTCAGTTTTGATTTTTTTTCTTCAATTAGTGTGTATGTACGTGTGTGTATGTACGCGCGCGTGTGTGTGTGTGTGTGTGTGTGTGTGTGTGTGTCCGAGTGCACACATCACAGCATATGGCTAAGGGTAGAGGACAACTTGAAGACTTGAAGGAGTAAGTCCTCTCTACCATTTTGGTCCTGGGCATTAAGCTCAGGCCATCAGGCATTGGTGGCAATCACCTCTACATGCTGAGCCATCTCTTTGGCCCCCATCTTTTTAAGCATAGCACATGAATTTGTGTTTTCTTTCTCTATTTTTATAAGCAGATTCAGAGTCTGTGCACTAGGGCTCTCAACGTAAAGGACACTGAAGAGGTAAGAAAGGTAGATTCAACTGCAGGACCATACGAGACAAACGCAGAGCAAGTTGACTGCTTGCTAGTTTTCAGTTACCCTTTGTGTACATCATATTTTAAATAGGACCCGTGAAGCAGGCCAACACTGTGATTGCAAGTGTGAACTGAAACAGCACTATCAAGAGATGCTGGGTGGGGCATGAGTTCAGGGAGTTAGGAAAACACCAATCAAAGTGCTAGAGGTCATGAGAATCTCCCCCAGGCCTGTGTAGACCCTGGGTATACAAGGCGGTGTTTCACCAGCTCCCAAGTAATTCTGTGCTTCCATATGCCATCCAGTCACTGGGAACAAGGACTAAGGAGGAATCTGTGGATCGGGGCAGGGAAGAGGAGTTTCCTAGAGGGAAGGTATATGGGACCTTCATTGCATACTGCACACCCCACACACCAAGAGGATAGTAAGAAGGAAAGAAACTAGGTAGAAGTCTCTCTGGGAGCCTCTCCTGACCCTACTGGGCCAGCCAGCCTGCAGCAAAGCAGTGTTGATTTTACTGGCTTATCCTTATGGTTTCTTCTACAGTATCTTAATGTAAGTTCATTTAACCAGTAAAAAACCTGTGTAATTCATAAATAACACTGGCAGTTGTAAACTCTTCTGTGGCACCTAGACATGAAACCCAATGCTTTCCTATATCTTCGCTCATCTAATTTTCATGACAACCTTATGCAGTAAGTATTGTTGCAGAAAATCAGAGTCCATGTCCCATGGAGTCCTAATCCGGAGGAACCTACAACATAATTTCAAAGTTTATCCCCTGGGTTCCTGCTGGTGGAGCTCCTGGGGAGTCGATGCTGGCCCTTCCCTGTGATCCAGCCTTTCTCTGCCCTGCTTCTGCTCACAAGCTGGAGCATGCTTGGTCACTGGGATGAATATCCCATACACTGTAGAATGTTGAGCTGTATCCTTGGTGTCGACCCTCAGATGCTGCTGGACTACGCCCCAAATCATGACAGAAGATAAGTCTTTTGGTGCTGTGAAATACCCTCACTGAGAACCAACGCTGTAAACTGAATTTTTAAACTTGAGAATGATGATTGAAGTCTTGGGCCAGAACCACTATTATTTCTTACAAATTGTATTGACTTTTAGAAAGGAAATAGCATTTAGTCAGAGCAGCCTGTTCAAAGGCAAGAGGATACTATGAATCCGTTCAGACTGTAATGAGGTGCATTGTCCACTGCATCTCACTAACCGCTAAAGTGTCAACCGGAGTATCTGCTCTGGGGCTGCAGAGATAGATGGCTCCGTGGGTAAAGTGCCTGCTGCACAAACTTAAGCTAAGTTCAGTTCCCAGCATCCTCATAAGCTGGGCATAGAGGTATGTGTGCCTGTAACCCCAACATTGGGAGACAGAAATGGGTGGATCCTGGGAGCTTGCTGGCCAGCCAGTCTAAACAAAATGACAAGTTCCAGGTGTAGTAAGAGACCTTGTCTCAAAAATTAGAGACACAGTCAATGAAAGACATCCTGACATCAACCTCTGACCTCCGCACATTGCCTGCAGAGGAGAGTGCGATGGTATGTGTACTCAGACACATACCACGATTTTGTTTTTGTTTTTTGTGTTTTTAAGAATCTACTGCTGATGTGTATTTGGAGACAAGGTCTCATTATATAACCCCAGTTGGCCTAGAACTTGCAATGCACACAAGGCTGGCCTCAAACTCACAGAGCTCTCCTTGCTCTGCCTCCCAAGTGCTGGGATTAAAAGCATGCACCACCACACCTGGCCATTGATATTTTCACTAGTTCTCCAATAGAAATTTCTGGCACCTGCTCTTGGGGAATGGTGAAGGAGTGTCCGCCATAAGGAGATCATTCTCGAGGGAGAACAGCTCAGAGCCTGCCAGTGGTATATGGAGAAGCATCAGCTCTTGGCTGCATGGAGCCAGCCAGTTTCAGGTCTCAAACGAAGCATTCACAGTTATTTGTAAAGCTAAGAGGTCGCAGCCAGATGCGGCACGTGTACGTGTGCCTGCCTGTGTGTTTAAGGGTGATGGAGCTGCTGTCTCTGGCCTGCCTGGCTCCCTTTCCTGCAGTCACACACAGGTGTCACCTTATCCCTGGGGTAGAGGATACTTGGGGACTAGGAGGATCCCTGCTCAAGGAGTCAGTCCTACCCAGGAGCCTCAGGGACAGTGTTCCCAGTTCTCACTTATTTAAGGACCAGACAGTTGTTCCCAGTCATGGCCTGTGTCTAATACCACTATTTGTCTATTTACTGCCCCCACCTTTTCTTCCCTGCTTCTTCCTGATCTATGCTAGAGCTGCCCCATTGCTACCTGGTCCCCAGAGGTACACAGGTCCTAGTGAAGTTGCTTGAGTGACTAGTATCTGACTCTGTCTCCAATAGGTCACCCTCGTGGGTGGCACAGTAATGAGAAAACCAGAGACTTAGGGAAAGGGTTCGGAACCAGGACCATCTGAAGCTTCACGTGAGCACATCCTAAGCTCCAGCTTCCTACACTACGGTAGTATGGGAGACAACAAAAGTGGAAGAGAGGACTCTGTAGGTTTGTCTTCAATCCTCCCCTCTAGCCCTGAGTGCACTGCTACTACCTGGGGCCGGGAGAAGTCGTCAGACTCTGCCTTCTAAGAGTTCACCTGTTTCCAACCATAATCTAACAGGCATGTCTGCCCAGGTCAAGTGTGATAGGTTTTCCCTGCTTCCCTCCTTTCTCCAGCTGCCAGCATAGTGACCCAGGCAGAGGCTGGCTGCTATCTTACTGCTCTGACCTGAGCGAGTTTTCTTAACCTGCTGTAGCCTGTGTGGAAGTCGGCAGCTACCAAAGCAGAAATTCATCCACCATAGTTTTGCTAAGTGTTTTTGTAACTTACAGTCTCATGTCCAAAATTTCATAACTCCCCTCCTACTCCTTTTTCTGAAAACCTGGATCTAATATCATTCCAATGCCATAAAAAAATATTGTTCTCCCTCCCACAGACAGTTTGGGTAGTGTGAAATGAAACTAACTTTGTTCTCCCAACTATTAAAAGAGAAAGAGCCTGGTAAATTGCCCTACATGACAAGAGTCAACACAGCTTGGATTTAGCAGGTAAACATGGCAAAGGGCACACGTGTGCATCCTTTAGGTTACAGTAAGGAGGGCAAACTTGAGAGATGTGGGTCCATGCTTCCTTGTCCCCTCCCCAGTATGGCCAAGCCATTGCACACTGGCCCAGCCTTGAAGAGGGAAGCATAGGCAGGAACCACCCAGGGTCTGAGCAGGTCTTGGGTGGAGGCTTGACAGCAAGCAAGAGACAAACTTCTCAGGAGGCAGTGTCAGTGAACAACTCAATTTATTGAAGCAAATGGAGATAGATAGATAGATAGACAGATAGATAGATAGATAGATTTGCAATGATAGAGGGAATAGGGGAAATGCCTTATGCAGTGGTAAGTTATTGGCTAGGGCAGACTAGGAGAGCTCTATTTGAATGTGAGGGGCTCACAACCAGATATGGGTGGTCGTGTGTTATTGCCAGGATCAAAATCTTGAGGAAGGCTCCTTTGCATAAGCATAGGGGCCAGGGAAAGAGATGTTACAAGGTCATATACAGGGAGAGAGGACATCCAGCCTGGGGTCCTCCAGCTGCAGAGGTCAGAAAAACATTAACCAGGCCATGTACCTTGGAGAGGCAGGATTTTATCAGGTGCTATGTGACATAAGGCATGACAGTACTGGAGGAGCTTTGCTAGCTGTTGATGCTAGCTGGGGTCTGTCAGAGTAAGAAATGGGAGCAGCTGAATACCTTCCTCTCTCGGGGTGAGAAATCTGGGGCTCAAAGCCTGCTTCAACCCGCTCTTCACTCTAGGCCATCCCCACAGCTCCCCCTTTTGCTTTTGTAAAGGGAAGGTGTTGATACCATCATCGGTCTCTGTCTGGGAGATGGTCTGGTATTGAACCAGGACCTGACTATGGCAATTTTGGTAGTGTTCCCTATCTGCCACTGCAGAAACTGGATAAGGCAGGAGGCTAGAGTGAGGAGGTTTCTAATAGCCAGGATAGGGCCAATGAGGGGAAGGAGCCAAACAATTAGAGGGTTTGAATACCAGGGTGTAGGGATATTAGGGGTGTTAACAGGCCTGTAGGTCCCAACAGAGGTCTTTGAACACTTGTATGTTTTGTTTTACCATCCCAAATTTATTGACATAGAAGCAACATTTTTCCCCTAGCACAACACAAGTCCCTCTATGTTTAGTAGTTTATAAGTCCAGGGCTCCTCGGTTTTGTAAGGAAACCCTGCTAGGCAGGTACAGAGATCCAAGGTAGATGGATCTGTTGAGCACACTAAAGCTGACCTCAGAAAAGGGAGCTGCTTCCTGGAGACCACAGATGTTGCCCAGTCTGGGAGGAGGTCATCAGCAGAGCCAACTCCTGCGAGCAGCAGAGGGCTTCTGTTTTCACTATGATGTGTTGAAGGTGCAGGTAAGGTGCAGGTGTGCATGTGCATGTGTGCATATGGAGTCCAGAGGCCAGCCTCGAGCGTGATCCTTCAGGAATACCAATCACCTTTCTCTTGCCACACGATCCCTCACTGGCTTGGAGCTCACCGTATAGTTTAGGCTGGCTTGTTATTGAGCTTCAGGGATCCACCAGTCTCCACCCACATCCCCACACCCACACCCCTACTCCCAGCAGTGTAATTACAAGCACAAGCCACCGAATCTGGCTTTTTACATGGATTCTGGGGATAAAACTCATGTATTTATGTTTGCAAAGCAAGCACGTTACCAGCTGAGTTGGCCAACAGTCTACAGTCCCTAGCTGTGATTTAATTAATAAATGCTACTCTTGAGGCTATGGACCTAAGCGTTCTCTTACACACTGCTGGTGGGAATATAAATCAGCCAGTCACTATAGAAGTTAGTATGGAGGGTTCTCAAAAAAACTAACAACACATCTCCCACACGATCCAGGAAGGGGTGTCCTTTCTGGGTATTTACCTGAAGGACTCCAAGTCAAAACATCACAGAGACTTGCACAACACTGTTAACTGTAGCACCAGCCATAATACTTGAGTCATGCAACCAATCGAGGTGTCCAGCAACAGAGGAACAGATGAGGAAAATGTGGCGTGCGTACACAATGGGGTTCTTTTCGCTCATGAAGACCAGAGTCATGTCATCTGAAGCATAATGAATACAAGTGGAGGTAAATGAATCAAGCCAATCTTGGGAAGACAAATACTGTATGTTTTCTCTTACTTGTGGCTCCTAGATTTTACATAGATGCATAAGATCATGTATGTATGTATGTATGATTGGAAGTGGAAGTAAAATCTCCACAGGGGACAAGAGGGACAAAGGGACTAATGGGAGGGGAGAGCTCACATACAAATACAGACATGCTTACACAATTATTTGTGATTTGGAAAGCTCACATTTCCATATAAATCCTCACCTCCATTTATATTGACAAGTGTAAACATCTTGCCACTCAAAATTTAGTTCATTCATATGTAATGTGACAACAGAGAAAGCTCACTGTCGATTTTTTTTTTTTTTGCTTTAATTATTGAATATTTGTCAAGCATGTCTTTGTTTCAAGAAAATCTCGAAAGGAGCTAACCAACAGTGAACTTTGTGCAACCCTACGACCCGGTGATAAGTGCGGGCACAGAGCACAAAGCCAACACTTCCATTTCCGTCCCAGCCATTTCCTAAACGGGAGATTCACAGCATCTCTCTGTGTTTTCTGAACAATTTCAACAACTGTGTCCACCGTTCCTTTCCACAGAGACCTCATCAGAAAGCCAAGCACAAACGTTTTCAATACGCATCATGTGGTCAAATGAAGCAAGAACGGAAACATCAGTTTCTCCTTTCAAAAGACCAGAAAATTGGGATTTTAAAAAAATTCATGCTTATGTATGTATGTGAGCGTGGATACCCTTGGGAGCCAGAAGAGGGCATCAGATCCCTTGAAACTGAAGTTAGAAGAGGCTGTGAATCCACATGTAGGTGCTAAGAACCAAATTCAGATACTCTGCAAGAGTAGCAAGTGCTCTTAACAACTAAAACATCTCTCTGGCCCTGGGATGCTGTTTGTTTGTTTTTGTTTTAATTCACCATATCCTGAGCACCACATCAAGACAGAAGCTAATGGTTTATATCTTGTTCTCTCTCTAGCTGAAATTTATTAACAGATATAGTAGATTTATAAATAGCCCATAGCCTGAGTCTGTTCTTTTCGGATGAATTGACGCTTCTTTGTAAGTTTGAAAGTCCTTTGAAACAAAATGGATCCACGTTATTTATTGGATTGTCTTCCTGTCAGATGACTCCCTTAAAACTAAAGAGAGAAGTGACTGCAATCAAAACACATTTCAGCCAATTGATCTTTAGAAAAGAAGCTGGATGCCATGACCTCCCCTGGTGAATGATGGGAAGGAAATTAGGTCTCTTTCATGGGTTTCTCTCTTCTCTCTTCTCTTCTCTCTCTTCTCTTCTCTTCTCTTCTTCTCTTCTCTTCTCTTCTCTTCTCTTCTCTTCCCTTCCCTTCCCTTCCCTTCCCTTCCCTTCCCTTCCCTTCCATTCTCTCTCTCTCTCTCTCTCTCTCTCTCTCTCTCTCTCTCTCTCTCTCTCTTTCTCTCTCTCATCTATCTATCTACTATCTTATTTTATTTTGAGACAGGATCTAGCTATGCAGGCCAGGCCACCCAAGAACTCGCTATGCTGCCCAGCATCAGTGTCCATACAATTTGGCTGGTAACATTTAACAAGACTACACAGTGTGGCCCCGCCCTCTAGAGACATAACATCCCTTCTCCCCAGATCCCAGCCATCCTTCAAAAAGATGATCTGCTGCCTTCAACGGTTTAAAATGTGGACACGTGGAAGATCTGGCACTTTCTGTGTTATAACATTGGGTAGAAGGGGACCAACAATAGAATGACCATTTGACAGTTTTCTGCAAGCCCAGGAAAGAAATTTCCAAGCTTCTGAGCTACAGCAGTCAATGGGAACCACTTCTAGCCTACAGTAGAACACGGTTGTCAGCTGTCCTCATTGTGCCTCCCTCCTGACACACTTCCACAACCACAGGGGCTCTGTGGTTCAGAACTAGACACCAGCTCAGAAGCTATCTGCCCAACACAGCGTATAGTGTCCAGCCTAATGTGAACCTCGTCTGAACCAAATTGTAGAACAGACACCAGACTTCATTAGCTCGGCAGCAGCCCTGCCTTATTTTAAATGAAATGGTGATTTCAAAAAGTAAATTCAAAGTACTATAGGCAAGAGGAGAATTGCATGAGCAAATAAGCCACTGCAAGGTGACATATAGTCCCCAGTTACTGGTCGGTCAAGATGAATTTGGTGAATTCATTATTATTATTAATAAAACATAATAATAAAATTTATTAACTTATTAATAAAAGAATAAGTAACAAGGCAGTGATAGCACATGCCTTTAATTCCAGTACTAGGGAGGCAGAGGTAGGCAGACTTCTGAGTTCAAGGCCAGCTTGGTCTATAGAGAGAGTTCTAGGACAGCCAGGGATACCTAATGAGACCCTGTCTCAAAAAACAAACAAAAAAGAATAAATGGGGAGCAAGTCAGGGATTTCTATCTCTGATGGGACAGTTTTGAGGGTGACCTAGCTTTACCTCAAAGTCTTTTTCTCCTTATTGAAAGGGTCTCCATCACTCTTCAGTAAGTATATGTTCAGGCAAATAAAGCCATCTAAAATGCTATAAAGTTATTGGTCCTTCTGGATAGTCTGATTTTGCGCAGGCTTAAATTATCTCCCAAGACTGTGCTGAGAACACAAAATATACATGTGGGAGGGGCTAGAGAGATGACTCAGAGGTTAAGAATTCCTACTGTTCTTGTAAAGGACTCCAGCTGGGGTTGCGGGACCATTGTCAGGGCTCACAACCTCCTGTAACTCCAACTCCAGGGGAATCCTATGCCCTCTTCTGGCCTCTATCGGTACTACACTCAACGTTCACATAACCACAGAGATTCACACATACATGTGTAATTACAAATAAAAATCTTTTAAAATACGTGTGAATGGAAGATTAAAAACCTCAGCAATCCAATAATCTGTTAATTAAGTCGTATAAAAATCAAAATTAATACAAAAATAATCCAGAATAGTAGTTCAAATAAAAACAAGATCAGAAACAGTGTGCTCTGTGGAGCTGTTTACAGCCTCACCAAAGAGGGGGAGAGGGGAAAGGGTACTAGTTTAGATAATTTTCTCATTTCGGTCTCTTTCTGTTATCTGTTACTTTTATTTTTATTTTTTAGTGATTGTACTGAGACACTGTCTAGCTTTCTGAATTTTGTGATATACCCTTAAGTTTTGTTCCAGATGGGCTACAGAGACGGTTCAGCAGTTGGGGGCACTGGCTGCTCTTCCAGAGGACCTGGTTTCAAGTCCCAGTACCCACAGGACAGCTCACAAATGTCTATGACAGGAGATCCGACACCCTCACACAAACAGTCATGCAGGCAAAACACAAATGCACATAAAAATAAATAAATTTTAAAAAGCAGTTTTGTCCCAGAGGCAAGTAAAGCAACTAGACCCCCTCCCCATCCTGCCGAGGAGGATACAGGAAGCAATGAAGGGCGGCCATAGTGCTCTGTATCTGGTACACACAGACACACACACAGACACACACACACACATACACAGACCCAGACACAGACACACACAGACAGACACAGAGAGACACAGACATACATACACACACACAGTCACACTCACACAGAGACACATACACACACACAAAACAGACACACACAGACACAGACACACACAGATACACACACAGAGAGACACACAGATACACACACAGACACAAACACAGATACACACACACATACACACAGAGAGACACACACAGATATGCACACACAGAACACACACAGGCACACACAAATACACACAGATACACAGACACACAGACATACACATAGATACACACACACATACACATAGACACACATAGACACACACACAGACACATAGACACACATAGATACATAGATACACACACACATACATAGATACACGCAGAGAGACACACACATACACACACACATACACACAGAGAGACACACACACATACACAAACAGATACACAAGGACACACACACATACACATAGATACAGACACACACACAGATACACACACACATATACACACAGATACACACGGACACACACACATACACAGAGAGACACATAGACACACACACAGACACACATACACATAGACATATACACACATAGACAGACACACAGAGACCAGACAAGAGAGACAGAGAGACAGTCTCGCGAGAAAACACTCCGCGCTTGGCGCATCCAATCCCAGCCTGCGGCTCCTTCCCGCACTTTCGAACCCCGCCAAACCAATCACAGCACCCGGCCTGTTCTCACAGGCCAATAGGAGCGTTCCTCGGGCGGTGGGTGGGTCGCCGGCAGCCGTTACCCGACTAGCCCCGGGACACCACTCGTTGGGAAGAGAGGAGGCGGTGAGGACAGCCTGGCACAGAGGTGCGACGGCGGGGACGCGGGCGACGCTCACGGTGAGCTCAACATCCGGCGGGTGGGCTGCGAGCCGGGCCGCAGTGCTGTCCGGCGGCGAGGCCGGGACTCTGGCATGTGGGCCCCACCTCTACGATCGCAGTTGCTCTTGTGCTCATTCTTGCAGCGGTTTCGTTCTCTTAAGACAAGGCTCAGGTAGCCCAGGCTGGCCTGGAAGTCACCGTATGACCCAGGGTGCCTTTAGACTCCGTGTTCTTGCCCCACCTCCTAGTGTGGAATTCTGTCCTTGCGGTGCTTGGGATGGAACCCAGGGCTCCTGCATGCTAGGCAAGGGCTCTGCGCCGGAGCCACTTCCCCACGCAGAGAGACAAGTGGGCGCTAATTTCCCAAACGCATCGTCTTGTCTCTGAGGTAGGATGTTCTGGAAACAAACCAAGGTTTGGCATCTGCACGTACATGGTGCATATACAGACATGCATGCACACACACATGCACATAAATTAAAATTCCAAATTAAAACATGAAAGATGATAGTTTTAGTAAAGCATGTTGGTAAGTTTTTCCTTTCTTCTCACTTCGCTGAGTTGGTGCTGGGTTTATTTCTACATAATTGATTGTTAGAATTCATTAGCGCAGCCATCCCTACCTGACATTTTCTTTGAGGAGAAGCTGTTAAATACAGATTTAATTTTCTTAGGAGAAAAGAGACTATTGAGGTAATAAGTTTTTGGAAGATTGCAGTTTTCAAGGAAGTATGTCTATAAGTTGTAGAATTTGTTGGATTAAATTATTATCTCCTCTAATCTCTCTAATATCTGCTAGTAGGTTAGTAGTTTATGGTTTCTCAGAGTGTCAGTTTCACTAATTTTTAAGAAACAACTTTTGGCTTTTTATCCATTCATCTAATCTTATTGACTTTATAATTTCTATCCTACCTTCTTTGGATTTATTCTGCTTTTTCTAGTTTTTAAAATACATACATACATACATACATGCTACATGTGTGTGATTGCCTGCAGAGAACAGAAGGCATCAGTTCTCCTGGTGCTGGAATTACAGGAGGT
The DNA here is from genome assembly GCA_026225945.1 of Cricetomys ansorgei. Classification (NCBI taxonomy): domain Eukaryota; kingdom Metazoa; phylum Chordata; class Mammalia; order Rodentia; family Nesomyidae; genus Cricetomys; species Cricetomys ansorgei. Next base: position 2,694,527 of record JAMJFZ010001791.1, read on the forward strand.
TCTAAGCCCCCCAGTGTGGCTGCTGAGAATCAAACATTGGTCCTCAGAGAGCATTAAGCGCTCCTAACTACTGAGCCATCTTTCCAGTACATGCTTTTTCTGGTTTCTTTAGAACCTTTGAGCATTTGTTGTAAATCTTTTGTAATAAAAGCATTTGCTGCTTTCTTCTATTGATGATGTGGTGTTTCTTGAACCCAGGTTCTGTGCATAAGACATTAGGCAAGCAGTCTACCACTGACTTACATTGCCCAACCCATAAACCTGTAGATTCTTCTAAGCACTATTTTAGCTGTACACTACATAATACATTTTAAAATATTTCCTAATTTTTCTTGTAATTCATTTCACTCAAGGACTTTTATGAGTGTGTTATTTTATTTCCAAATTTAAGGAGGTAGCATCTTTTAATGTTGGAACTCACTCTGTAGTCCAGGATGGCCTCAAATTCATCGAGATTTGTCTTCCAAGTGCTGTTACTAAAGGCATTCATCACCACATCTAAGAATGCACTCAAGCATATTAAGACTTGTTGCCTTGCCATTTAAAAAAAAATGGTTAAATTGTATGAAATGTTTTACAGTACCTGATAATGGACAGTATGGGACAGTGATTTCTGAGAAAAAGGAAATATTGAACATGAATCCCGTGGTAGCCAGACTTCCTATTGGAAGCGTATTGCAGACCATGGAGCAAGGACAGAGATATTAAATAGAAAGATCTCCTTGAGTTGAGATAGAGCTTGGACTCTAGAAAGACCAATTCAGCTAGAATTTTCAGGACTGTATATGTAGTTTTGCCAAATTGGGCATTAGATCTAGGGCCTAATGCATTCTAGGCAAGTACTCTACTGCTGAGCTGGGTCCCAGCTCCTTTTCATATTTATTTTGAAACAAAGTCTCACTAAATTGTCCCGTCTCCTCACCCTAAGTACTTTTAGCAACACATTCAGATGCACATGGGTGTCTGGAGTCCAAACACACTACTGCTGGAGGATTCCTGTGACTTTTATGAGTCTCAAGCCCATTGTAGTCAGTGAAAATGGCAGTGCCAAGTACCATCTGCTCTGACAGTGGGCTACTGAAAGCACTGTACATAAAGTCAGCTCCCAGGTTACCTGCACAGTGGCAACTTGAAGGTCTGCGCACCACTTCCCAATATCCACCTGTTATCGCCCACTGGGGTGATGGCTTTCCTAATGCTCTTGGGGGAAGGAGGACTTCCTCTTTGGGTCAGCAGTGACCAAGTAGCCAATAACAAAACTTGGTAGAAAGTAACAACCTAGCAGGGTGGTGGTAGTACTTGCCTTTAATCCCAGCGCTCACGTGACAGAGGCACGCCTGTGAGTTCGAGCCAGCCTGGTCTACAGAGTGAGTTCCAGGACAGCCAGAGTCACAACAGGAGAAACGCTGTCTTGCAAAGCCAATAAAGAAAGAAATAATAAAAAGCGACAACCTTCTCAACTACTTGCCCTACCATCTTGAGCATCCAGGAGTTATCCTATCCCACTCAAAGCCCAGACTCTAAGGAAACCATATCTTTCCTGGGAAGTGTTTCTAGATGAGAGCCAATGGAAAGCATCAAGTCAGGGGCTCTATTGGGCTCATTCCACTCCTGTGCCATGTGTCTCTGTTATCTTAAACCACCATCCTTAAACGATTGTAATGCAGTTTGTTGAGCCAGATTGACAGTTTGCAAAGAACTCAATTCAACTGGTTAAAAGATATACCAAATCTGATAGAGAGAATCCTGGAAGATCACATGGCCATAGCAATAGGATTTGCTATAAAAGGATTCATTGGCTTCCTTGTAAAAGTGATCCATGTCCCTATTTATATCATTATTGCCGGTGGCTGGATATTTTCTCATGAGACCTAGAAAAGGAATGAGGGTTGTGAGAAGCTCATGAGGTGACGTATCAAATCCAAGTCACAGGTTAGGAGAGAGACTGAGCATTGCAAGAACTACACTGAGACAGAGGTTGTACCAGACCCATATATCTGAGTACATCCTATCTTTTTGGAAATTGGAGTTCCATTTGTCAGACCTTCCGTCATTGTGCTGGCTAGTTTTATGTCAACTTGACACTAGAGTCACTGGAGACGATAGAGCCCCAGTTGAAGAAATGCCTCAATAAGATTGGGCTATAGGCAGGCCTCTAAGGTACTTTCTTAATTAGTGATTGAAATTGGTGGTTCTGGATACTATAAGAAAGGAAGCTAAGCAAACCAGTAAACAGCACCCCTCCATGGGCCCTGCATCAGCTCCTGCCTCCAGGTTCCTGCTCTGTTTGAGTTCCTGTTCTGACTTCCTTCATTGTTGAACAGTGATGTAGAAATGTAAGTCAAATAAACCCTTTCCTCCCTAAGTTGCTTTGCTCATGGGGTTTGATCACAGCAATAGTAACCCTAACTAATAACACAGAACCTCTGGTGGTATTTACAACTTTGAGGCTTCAGGGAACAACTATGTCCCCAGGCATGATACCTTTGTTAGCAGCCCAGCCACACCACAGGCTAAGCAATACTACTGCACATAGTTTAAGAAGAACTTATCCTCCAGTGCCCTTCTGAATCATAAGCAGGCAGACATCAGAGGGAAACTTTCTTTTGTAACATATGTAGGTGACCTTTTTGTCTGCATAAAGCACAGGGCCATCAGTAACTTTGCTTCCCATGAGAGAAATTTAGCCATAGAAAATTCACTGGCTCTGTTGGATACTGATGGTAGGAATCTAAGAGATGTTTCTCAAGGAAATCCTTGCTTCGGTGAACATGGACCCTGCAGTACACCAGCATGCCACAGCAGCATGGCCATGAAGACCAGTGAAATGTCAGTAATCCAGAGCCACAGCATTTCCCAACCTCCTGTGTCCCTTGGGACATCTCCACAGTGAACCGTACCTCTCTCTCCAAGTGGATAGCTCCCAGTCAGGTATCAGTGGGCCTGACGTTGTTGCCAAACACCTGTTCCTGGATTCCTTGGAAGAAAAGGGACTGTGGTAGGAGAGATGCAGTAAAAATGAGATCTCCCCCCACACACACACACACACACGTGTGTGTGTGTGTGTGTGTGTAAGAGAGATAGACTGACTAACCAAGGGAGGGAGAATAATGTACATACATGCTACAGCACATGGGTGGGTAAGTCAGAACAACACCATGGAGTTGGTTCTCTCCTTTCACCTTTACATCAGTTCTGGGGACTCTAACTCTGATTGTTAGGCTTGCACGGCTAGCGCTTTAGTGGCTGAGCCATTATTCTGCTTGCCCCTAGTTTTTGGGCTGTTTGGGTTTTTTGGTTGGTTGATTTTTATTTATTTGTTTGTTTGATTGTTTATTTATTTATTTATTTGAGACAAGGTTTCTCTTTGTGGCTCTGGCTGTCCTGGAACTCACTCTGTAGACCAGGCTGGCCTCGAACTCAGAGATGTGCCTGCCCCGCCTCCCGAGTGCTGTGGTTAAAGTCATGCGCCACCACCGCCCAGCTAGGTTTAGTTTTTCAGACTCGTCTCCATTTCCTGCTGTTATCTTTTTTCTTCATTGTATGCAAACGAGGTTTGCTGTAGACCACAGCCTTAGGCAGTTTTACAGTTTTATCAGTAGATACCTCAGTAGATGGCTTAGTTAGGGTTTCTATTGCTGCTACAAAACACCATAACCAAAAAGCAAGTTAGAGAAGAAAGGGTTTATTTGTCTTACACTTCCACATTGCTATTTATCACCACAGGAAGTCAGGACAAGAAAGTAAGCAGGGCAGAAACCTGGAGGCAGGAGCTGATGGAGAGGCCATACAGGAGTGCTGCTTCCTGGCTTGCTCCCCATAGATTTCTCAGCCTGTTCTCTTACAGAACCCAGGACCACCAGCCTAGGGATGGAACCACCCACAATGGGCTGGGGCCTCCTCCAATTACTAGTTAAGAAAATGCCTTAGAGCCGCATCTTATGGAGGCATTTTCTCAGTTAAGTTTCCCTCCTTTCAAGTAACTCTAGTTTGTCAAGTTGATACAAGACTAGTTAGAACATAACCCAATATAAACTGAAAGGAGTGTGTCAATTTGCCATAAGACTAGCCAGCACAATATAATCCTAGCTATACTGATTTGGGGGGGATGAAAAATGGAAAAAAAATATCAAACAAGACTAAAAAGGCTTTTTGTCTGTCTTGTTTGGTGGTGTGTGTTTGTTTGTTTTGTTTGGGTTTACGTCTTTGGTTGTTTTGTTTTTTTAAGAAGATCTTGGAAATTATGTTTGTTACTTGCAACATACTATAAAAAGCTTTGTTCAATCTAGAGTTCCTGGGGATGCTAGTGGATGATGGTTGTCCAAACTTAGACCCTCAGGCTTGCCCTAAGCATGCTACCCTCTGAGCCGTCTTTCTAACTCCCTGTTTGTTTTTCATAACTGCACATTTTGTTTAGGGAACAATTCCTATCTAGATTTCACGTCAGACTCATATTACTCTTTAAGATTTTTTGTGTTGTGACATCTTGATGACCTGGCTGTGGTGGTTGAATAAGAACGGCCCTCATAGGATAGGCTCATATTAGTACTTAATCTAGGGAGTAGAACTCCTTGGTAGGATTAGGATTACAAACTGTGGCCTTTTTTGAGGAAGTGTGTCACTCAGGGTGGGCTAAGGTTTCAAAAGTCCATGCCAGCCCCACCCACTTGTCCTGCTGCCTGTGGGTCAGGATGTAGAACTCCCAGCTACTTCTCCAGCATGACTGCCTGTGTATCTGCCATGCTTCTCACCATGGTGTTAATGGACTAAGCCTCTGGAACTGTATCAGAACTAGATTTTATAAGGATTGCCTTGGTCATGTGTCTTTTCACAGCAATAGAACAGTGACTAAGACACCTGGCCTTGTTATATTTCATGTACTATAGAAATTTAAAAGAATGTCTTGTGTCTTGCTTGAGGTTTTTTGGTTGGTTTGTTTGTTTGTTTGTTTTATAGCTGTAAATTCATATTTAAAAGGCTGTGGATGTAGCTTAGTTGATAGTGTTTGTCTAGCATACACAAAGCCCTGAGTTGAATTCGTGATACTCCATAAGTCAGATATGTGGCATATGCCTATAATTCCAACACTTGAGAGTTGGTAGACAGATGGATCAGCAATTCAAGGTCATCCTTGGCTATGTAGTAAATTTGAGGCCAGCTGAACCACCCCCAAAACATGAGACACAGCTGATCCACCCCCAAGAAAGTTTACTCATGTGTTCTACCCCTTTTGTTATTTATTGGTGCTCTGATATTAGAATCTTTTTTTTTTCTTTTTGGTTTTTCGAGACAGGGTTTCTGTGTTGTAACTCTGGCTGTCCTGGAACTCACTCTGTAGACCAGGCTGGCCTCTAACTCAAGATCTGCCTGCCTCTGCCTCCCAAGTGCTGGGATCAAAGGTGTGTGCCACCACCACCAGGCTGATAGTAGAATTTTTTACTATAACTGTTGCTTTGTTTATTTCTAAGTTTTTTTTTTAACTTTGTGCCAAGTATACTAATAGTTCAATGTTATACCTTTCTAGAATGTACATCTTTGAACTATGCAAGCCACTACAGTGGTAGAAACAGATTCTGGTAAAAACTACCACAAAAATGGAGGAAACCTTCAAAAAGGTAAGGATGCAAACCTGTTGGAGAAGGATGCTAACTAAATAAACTGAGTTTTCTTTCACAGTTGCTGTTTTAAAGTCTCTCCCAGAAGGTTGATACAATCCAACACTTTTTTAACTTTGCCAATACCCTCATGGGTTTTTAGTGGCTGTGGGTATAATTATGTAGTAGGAAAGGAAAAAGACACAAATCTTTTAAATCCACAGAAGACCAATCTATTAAAAAGTTTTAAATAAGTAATACATTGACTCACTTATAAGCACACAAAAATCAAATAATTAGTGTCCTAGATGTATAAAAATAACTCCCATTCAGTCTGTTTATTGCAGCTTGCTGAGTGTTTACATCTGGTCTTTTGTAACCTCAGACTCTCTTTTCCTGGTCTGAACTCTATCTTCCTCCTCTCCTGTCTTACTTTCCCTTTCCCTCCTCTGCACCTGATCTTCATGGCAGTCCCTCTCTTTAGTGATAAATATTCCCATTCAGATGTAGTGCCCAGTGAATCTTAGAGTGGTATGTAAGCAGGTAGTGGCTAATCTGTGGGTCAGGAAATAAAGTGAGCTAATTGTTTTTGTTTAGTAAAATAAATTAGAAAATTACAGAATGCATTGGACCAAGAGTAATTGCTGTTTTATAATATTTTTGTTTTACTTCTGTGCTCATTTATGTGTCTGTTACTCAGCACCCTCTCTAGTGTTATTTCTGCATTCTTAGTCTATCTGCCTTTACTTTCCAAGCTTCTTGCTCTTACAAGAGCTCTCTACAATTCTTTTGCTCTCACATGACTATCTTTTTTTTGTTTGCTTTTTGTTTTGTTTTTGTTTGTTTTGGGAGGCAGGATTTCTCTGTTGTAACACTGGCTGTCCTGGAACTCACTCTATAGACCAGGCTGGCCTTGAACTCATAGAGATCCACCTGCCTCTGATTCCAAGTGCTGGGATTAAAGACGTACGCCACCACCACCAGTATGACTACCCTTTTAAGAGGCTTGCAGTTCCTTAGCACCTTATAAAAGGCCTTTACCAGTTTACCACTTCCACTCTCAACAGGTCTTTTATTCCATGCAAGCTGGCTTCGTTTCCTGCAAGGGCCACATTCATTCACACAGCACTTGCTGTTGGATTTATCTAAGATAAATGTGTCTGTTTTGTTTGAAAACACTTGTCAAATATAAAATTTTTCTCAAAGCCTGCCCCTCCTTCCTCTTTACATTCACCTGTTCCATTAGCACAACTGCCTGTTCTTCTCTTTTAACTGTGATGAGTTTTCATGTGCATATCCATAATGGCTTTCCAGAAAGCCATTAGCTGGTGGGGGCGGCACCAGTGTCCTCTTGCCTTCGTTTATACACTGCCTACAAATGACCCCAATAGATAGCCCCAAATTTATTAAACAATATTTTTTTAAAGTTTCTTTTTAAACCTATCCACAAGTAAAGTGGCTGCTTTATAAAGAAAAAACTTCTCACCACTGAAATAATTCAGTAAGAATCTTGACATTTGTGTCATGTTGGAGAGCTGTAACAAAACACCATTGATTATGTGGCTTAAACAACTGCAGATTAGCCGGGCAGTGGTGGCCACGCCTTTAATCCCAGCACTCGGGAGGCAGAGGCAGGCGGATCTCTGTGAATTCGAGGTCAGCGAGGTCTACAGAGCGAGTTCCAGGGCAGCCAGAGTTACAACAGAAAACCCTGTCTTGAAAAACCAAACCAAACAAACGAAAAATGCTGCAGATTATTTTCTCATCTTTCTGGGGCTGGAAGTGTGAGATTCAGATGACAGGATGTTCAGATTTTCCTGAGACATCTCTTCCTAGCTGGTAAACGGTTCATATTACATCTTCATGTGACATTCAGCAAAAGAGAAGTGCTCCGTTACCTTTTAAGGAGGACTAATCCTATCTCGAGGGTCCTGCCCTCATGGCCTCATCTAAACCTAATTATCTCAAAGACCCATCTTTAGTAATCATCACAGTGGGGCCAGGGCTTCAAAGTGGTTCGTTGGGAGATGGATTTCAATTTGTTTTAGTTGCTATAAAGGGGTATTTGTGTTTGTCATTGATGATGTAAAAGTAACCCAGCATTTGGAGGAGCTAGGACCAGATTATGTCTAGTCTTTGCCAATGTTTAGTTTCTATGATGCTGTTGTTAACATATTCTCTTTTACATTTTGAACAGATAAACCTTCTAATCCTAAGAAAGAAAATGTGTTATTTTCAAATGGTTGCAACGAAGTCAAATTGTCTTTTCCTGATGATGAATGGGACTCCTTGACAGTAGAACAAAGAACTAATGACAAAGAAATCAGCAGTATTGACAAGATAGATTTATCAGAGCCATCTTTTTCAGTAAACCAAGATACTAATGTAGAGAATATTTTCTCTCAGTCAAGTGAGTTTGAAGACAGTATTGACTATGCTGGTTTGAATGAAACATACTCTATACATTACTCAGAATCAAAACTCAAGAATGATAATCTTCCACATTTAAATTCAGAATTATGTCCTGAGGTTCACAAAAAAGCGGAGGTGTTTTTTGACATTTTAGGACCTCAAGGTAGTAATAGCATTGGATTGGAAACGAGCCATGAGGTTTCAGGTGCTGACTGTGAAGACATGCAGAAGAATGACATGGATGATGACTCACAGCAGGAGTATCACAGTGCAGAGCAAGAGTGCATAAGTTCACACTTACCCTTTGACCCAGCTAAAACAGTAAGCAAATCTAATCTGGATGTTAGCGAGTTGAAAATATCAGGCTATGACATTAAATGTGTCGGTAGTTTAGAAGATAATCATGTTACACTAGAGAGTGGTTCTAGCCCTTCTTTGGAGTCACTTAATGTTTTTGCACAAGAATGTTCACCTCATGTCTCTAACTCTCAGAGTTCTGAAATGTTAAAAGAACATCATGAACCAAAATATGAAAAACATAAGGAACAAGAGATTGGTTTAACATACCGTAAAGCATTTGATGATGCTTTACAGAGAAGCAGCTCTCCCTTAAACCCTCAGAAAGTACCCAAAACTAAAATCTATCCTAAAGAAATGAAATCTCAGACAATTGAAAGTAAAGATTTTTGTGGAAATAGAATTTTCAGTAACAAAACATTACAGCACCCTGAAAACCCTATCACATTTCCACAGGACCAAGCCCTTGAGACCCAGCTGAAGGCTAATAATGATCACCAGACTTCTGGGACTTTTATTTTTGATGAATCAGTCATTTCTCTCTGTAGCTCCTCACAATACAAAAGCCTCCAAAGCACCCTTGACCCAGGCTTGAGTTTTTCTCCTGTACTACCAAGAGTGGCAGTCACAGATAACCAGGCAGAAGTAGAGGACAGCTACCTACACCACATAAAAAGCAGTGCCACAAATAAAACACACTGTCATGATGTGAAAGAAATGTGTCTTAAGACAGTGCCAGATGCAGCAAGCTGTTTAGTTACAGTTCAACAGACACTGGATGCAAGCAGCAGGGCAAATGCAAGATCTTCTTTCGTGTCTACATCAAGCAACACAGAGATCACAATGATGAGCAGGAACCAACCTGATGAGTGGCCAAATGAGAAACAGAGTGTGGCTTGTAATACAGATTGGTCATGCAGACAAGATTGTGTAGATGCACAGATGGCTGTACCAAAAGAATCAGGAAAGCCACTCTCAACTGACTGTCTAAAGCCTAATGGGAATTCCCTGGATAAGGTAAAATCAGTAATATCAAAATTTGAATCTACAAATTTTTAAAGTTTTGCAAATGTGGTTGGGTTCATTGTATTGGGGTCTTAGAGAGCAAATGCTAGCTCAAGAGAAAGGATGATTGGGTGCCACAGCTCTCTGTTCTGGTGGTAGACTGTCAAAGTTTGGTTTTACATTTAACATTTTGGAAATCCATGTATAATATTCACTTTTTGTCATATGTTTATAATTTTATTTTAAATTGTTTTCAGAATTCTTTGGAATTAAGAAAAATATTTGATAGCACAGACAGAAAGAAACAACCTGAGAGGTAGGTCAGCTGTATGAGCTCACACACATATATGGGAAAATTCAAAATTGTGTTTATTTTCTGTGTAGTATATTTAGCCATATAGAATTAAAAAGACTTTAAAGAAATTTTACATTTTGGACACTCTGTCAAGCAGATAGATACTACAGCAACACAGGATGTCACCTCACCAGGAAGAGCCTGCCAGTCTCTTCAGGTGTAAAGGCATGGTCTTCCTCACTCAAGCCACACTCACACTAATTCAGTTTTGTCCTCCCTCGTTTTGAATCACCCACAGATTAAACTAGCACCTCTGGGAAAATGTCATGTTGTTTGAAGCGATAAATAGCTACATCCACTGAAGTATTTTAAACCTAAGCTTATTCATAATTAGTTTTACTTTGCAATAATTGATAATAATCCAGAAGATAGTTTAGAGCCAGAAAGTGAGTGGAAGATGAGAGCTGCGTATGCTACCGTATTCTGAAAGCATATGCTTTTTCTTTCATTTCTCTAATGAAATGATATCCCAAAGCTATGAAGTTAAATTTAAAAGCTAAACTTCCACAACAGTTATGGATAGGAACTGATAGTTGGGGAGAACCTCCAAAACCTGTTAAAAACTGAAAAACTCTAGTGACTTTGACTTTTACAAAAACAACTTTTAAATTACAGTTTATTTGGAGATACAGGAGGGCAGGAGACAACTGGCAGGAGCTGATTCTCTTTCCGAAGTGTGGGTCTCAGGGACTGAACTTGGGTCGTCAGTCTTGGAGGCAAGCATCTTCACCCACTGAGCCATCTCACTGGCCTGTCCTGGGGCTTATTGAAATATCATAGCCAGATATTTGCTATGATTCTTAATTACCCAATCACTTATAAATTAATGACTCTTAATTACTAAGAAAAATGTAAATCATGTCTATTTTCTATTAAAATAATATGTTTAAGAACGGTTTCATCCTAAAACATCTGTGGCTATAGAAAGCCTGGCCAGACTGAGACTGAAAACAAACCCACCAGCTCTGGATGAACAAAGTCAGGACCTGAGGGTGGAGCCTGCTCTGTGGAGGAAGTGACAGTTCGCAGAGAGAATGTGTGTAACTGTTAGGCTTTGATCTTGATGTCTGCTTTCTGAAGTTCTAGTGTGTTCCTATAGCTGCCCCTCTTCGGTAGGAATTGAATTACACCTGACAGGAATGTAAGAAATTTAAACATTTTTAAAATGTTTCTAGAAAGAAGCCTGTCACTACTGTAGAGGATGTTCACAGTCTTACCTAACACTATATTTTGCAGGGTATTTCAGCTTTGTGAAGAGATCAATTTGCCATCAAAGTGCTGCGAGAAAACCATCGAGAGGGCTGTGAAGGCGGAGATGCACCTTTTGGATGTTTGCTACCAGATGTGCCATCGCCACTGCTGCCACATTTACAAACTTGTAATGGAAAGTAAAGCAGGACTCAATAGGTGTTCATCAACTTTAAATCTAGACTTTCTTAGAAATTATCACTATGACTTTATTCTAGAAAACTGCTTCCAATTCTAAAAGGACAAAACGTAAGATACAACTGGGTTTATCAGTTGCCTTAAGAGTAATGAACTTCAGCAAATACCGCATTTCCTGAGTGTGGTTATAATCCTAGCACTTAGGAGGCAGAGGCAGGGGATAACTAAATTGGAGGCCAGTCTAGTCTACCAGACAGTATACCTACTGAGTTCCAGGCCAATCAGGCCGACATTTTGAAATCTGTTTCAAAAATCAAAAATTAACAAAACACAATTAAATGCCATGATGATCTGTGGTTGCAGTAATGAATCTAGGAAAACAAATGGGTTTGCTGTTTAATTATATCATCCAAGTAAGGATAAAGTCAGTTGGGGTTTCTGTGTGGCACTGTGTCACATTCTTTCTGGATACCTATCAAGGTTTGCTTATACTGACCCTAAAAATGTATCTATTGTGTTCATTTACCAAATAGGTAAGATCAAAGATCTGGTAGAGCTAGCACTAAGTGTGAACTACCATGTTAGTGTCAGGTGAATGACTTGAGCCTAACTAATGTAGTTCTGCGAACTTAACTTTGAACAGGAATTTACCAAGTAATTCTGCTAAGAAGGAGTTAGGATCAGCACTGCTGTCTGTTCTGGGAGACTTGAAAGTGAGATACATGGACTTGAAAGAAAAAGTCTACAAGGGCATACCACTGGAAGAGCTGCCTCCACTGTCAGTGGAGTCCAAGCTGCTGTCTGCCTTCTCCACTTTTGCTTCCATGGTATGTATGTGTTCTAGAATAAGACTTACTTTGTTTAGACAGACAACATACTAAGGCGTCTTTCCCCTTGTTTGCAGCTAATGAAAGAGGAAGCATGCAGGTAATTATAGTTTTATCTAACATAGAACTTATCCGCTCTTAAAAACTACTTAAGCCATATATCTAAATTTTCTGTTTTTCTTTTTGAGAGCATTGCCAACTTCTTTAAGCAAATGTTTACCTATTCAGCCTTTCAGGAGCAGATTCTGAGCTGGATAATCAAAGTGTACCTGAGGTTGATACTTCTCCAAACCTACAAAAGACATTGTCCCAGGTAAGAATTGGAGAGGGAGGTCAGATGTGCATTCATGTGTGTGCACACACATGTGGAAGCCAGGGTTCAACCTTGAGTGTTACTCATTCATGTAGGTAGGGTAGAAGGACACGTGTCACAGCAGGCATGTTCAAGGACTGGTATATGGAAGTCAGAAGACAACCTGTCAATCTTCAGCCTCCGTCGTGAGGCCTCTGGCTCACCAGTGCATTATGCCAGGCTAGTTGGCCTGCAGACTTCCATGCAGTTCTCTTGCAGTAGGAGACCTGAGGTTACAGACCTACGCTGCCTTCCCTGGCCCTTACATGGTTCTGGTCATCCACAGGTCTCCCCAGTGCTGGGACTACTACTATGCCACTGTGCCTTGGTTTTTCACATGAGTAAAAGCCTTTTCAAAATCGGGTCCTCATGCCTGCACAGCAAGCACTCTGCCAACTATGCTTTCTCTCCATAATTTCATTTGTTTACATCCTAGTTTGATAGCTTCTAAGTAAACAGTGACTCTCAGAAACCCTCATGCCCTCCTTCCCACTCTGCTGACTTACTTCCTGGACTCCTGTTTGAGGAACATGACTGCACAGAAGGAATGGGTGGTATATTAGGTCCAGAATTGTTCAAGCAGTTGTCATCAACATGGTTTGGAAGGTGACATGTAATTTATCATAAATCTGGAAACTGAAGGTAAAATGAATAGTAAAATATACTTTACCAGCACATCCACCTGGAATGTCCAGGCAAGCCGTGATGTATTGCCAGCAAAGAGCCAGAGGGTCAAAGTGCTGTTTAGCTCTTCATTTTGGACAAGGAAAGTTAATTCTTCCCTTATGAGATACGTCTCTTGGTCTGTCTTATTCCTAGCCCTGAGGAAATTGTTAGGTGACAACCAAGAAATGTGGTTTCATTGTAATAAAGAGCATGATGGCACATAATCATAATCTCAGGCCTCAAGAGACAGCAAAAGGATCACAAGTTCAAAGCCAGTGTAGTCATGCCCTATAGTGAGATACTGTCTAAAAGAAATCAAGAAATGAATAAATAAGAACACACTGAAAACTGTGGAGTGACACAGAAATCTAAGTTACCCCTTACTGAAGGCAGTCCTGCTTTCCTGACTGAGGCTCAGATGAAAAGTAAAATACTTGAAATAGTTGCCTTTTATGCAAACAAATGATATGAGAGACCATCCTGCTAGAAACTCTTCAAAAGGAAGAAATTCAAAGTTAAATTATATATGCTCAGATTTGTTACATACTTTTAAAATAATTTAGCCATTTAACAGTCCATGCTGTTCTACCTATGGCAGTGTAGCTGTGGAACAGCCTGTTGACTCAAGAGAAAAATTTTAAATACAGGAGTGGTGCTGGGTATAGTTCTCGTAGAGCACTTTTCTGGCATGCATAAGGCCCCGGTTCATTCCCAAGAACTGCAAAAATAAAAGATGTTTAATTTAAAAAAGTTAAAATGCAATATAATTTTATAGTCTTAGTTTTGACTATAAAACAATATAAGATTAATTTTTTATCTTGTATTTGTTATGTGTGTGTGTAGGCATGTATGTATCACAGTGTACATGTGAACAGGACTTGTAAAAGTCAGTTCTCTCCTCCCACTGTGTGGGTCCTGGAGATCAAACTCAGGTTATCAGGGTTAGTGGCAAGCATCTTTACACCTTGAGCCATTTCACTGGCCCTGAAGTTACATGAAGCCTGTATGTGTAGTGGTTCGCTGCTGTGGTAGTTCACCAAACAAGACGAGGCATATTCATACGTGCAAACTCCACCAGACCTCAGCAGAGGGAATCACCGTCCTGGCCAGCGTCATACTCAGTTGACAGTGGAACCTCAAGCCTCTGAGCTCTCAGGTGTTTTACTGATCAGAACTCCTTAGGTGTTCTACTGATAGCGCATTCAGATCATAAGCAATCAAACAACCACCACAGAAATCCAACACCTGCAAACAATACAAAACGCCAAGGCCTATGCATCCCTTTTTCCAGCGGTGCACAAAAATGATTATTTTAAACACAACTAAAAAGAAACTTCCTCAACATGTATGGTTAAATTAATTGGTTATTTATAAAAGATGGTATGCTATTCAGGTACTATTTTCACAGGTTAGCATAGTTATGTGTCACCTATTGTGTTACTTGGTAATTTTCTTTATGTTGGTCTGTGTTTTTTGGTTGTTTTAGATTTGGGGGATCTGAGTCAGGTTTTTGTTTTCTTTTTGTGGTATTAGAGATGAAACACAAAGCCTCACGCATACTAGGTAAATACCCTTGAGCTATACCCTAACCTGTAAGTGGCCTCCTTTTCAAGAAAATTTAAATGTAAAGAACAACTCTGGTCTACATATAGGGTCTTTATTTCCCACAATTAAAAGCTTATCTGCTGAGATATATAAAAGATCACTATCTCAAAAATCATGCATAACAGTAGTGCTGGTACTATCACTGTGCACAGAACTATAACCCAAATTCTTGCTGTCACGAACCAACAGCCGAGACAGAGTATTTCTATTACAAAGTCAGATGATAATGATTTTGCTGTCATAGCCTTCATTATTGGAGGATAGAGAATGCAAGTGAAAAGTGCCTGTCACCAGGTAGAATGCAGTGACTATTAGTCCTTACCTTTTGCTGTTTCTATTTCATCTGCAGGTGTCTTTTGTATCTGACAGTAGTCATCCTAAACAAGATAAGTCACCCGTGAACGATGGCTTAAAAAATGGTGATATAAATATAGACTTTACTCAGCTGAAGCTCGATGACAAAGGTAAAGATGAAAATGTATTATTTGTGTAGCTTTCAGAAAACAAGTAATGTGCAGACATGGTGATAGATGTCTTTAATCTCCACACTCAGGAACTCTGAGTTTGAGACCAGTCTGGTCTGAAAGGAGCTCAGGGTTTGCACAGAACATACCCAGATACCAGATTCTTAGCACAGATGTATTTGAGCCAGAGGTCAGAGGGCAGGGAACGGGGGAAGGGAATAAGGGGAAAGGGATATTTTGTCCCCAGAGAGACAAAATCAACTGCTTCTAGATAGAGGGGAGGCAGACAAAGGCTCTTAGGCAAGATGGTGAGTTTATATAGGGTCCTAGGTAGAGGGGGAGAAGGGGGAGGTACAGTTGGAGAAGAGTTAGGGTGGCTGATTCTGATTGGCTGGGAGGAGAACAAAGAGGAAATGTGGAATTTTGGGAGAGATATGGGGGTGCTGTGGAGGGCTGTCTGGGAGATGGACCTGTATGTGAGGCTGGGACTTGTTATGTCTAATTTGTGGGAGATGTACTAACATGGTCTATATACTGAGTTCCAGAACAGTCAGAGCTACACAGTGAGATCCTGTCTCCAAAAACCAAAAAACATAAAAAATAAAACAAAACCAGAAAACAAGCAATTAGTGTTTATTAGTTTTCCTTGCAAAGTTGGTAAGAATTCCAAATGATTATTCATTTTAATGAGCTGAAGAGCTGCAGCTTGTTTACTGGGTTTGTTATATAATGATAGCTTCATCAATTTAGGGTAACTAATGAAAGGAAGGATTTTGATAGACTGAGCATCAGTGTTCAGTGAAGGAAACTGAGGAGCAGAAACCTCAAACTGAAAAGAGCTTTGTGTTCAGGGCCTGCTGACAAGACCCGGTCAGAGACCACCTGGCTCTATTGCACAGCGCTCACCTCTAGGTCACACGTGAAGGTCGTCCTTGGCCGAGTCGTGTTTATAAATGTGTTTCTGGGAGGAAAACATGTACAGTTGATGGTTCCTTGTGCTCTGTTCTGTAGAGTACAGAAATGTCCGAGAAGTAAGTGAAGACTGGTTTGATGCAACAGAGAAGCTAACTGCAGTTGACGTCTCAGGAACTCACGAAAGCATAGCGGAGCACGATGGATGGACTCCAAAGAGTCAACTGGGTTGGTTCTTAGGAATCTACAGAAAAGTCATAACCTAGCTTACCTGAACTGGTGGTTACTTCTGTGTTGTTTTGGGAAACAAGCTATTAAAGTATTTTGTTCCCCTTTGAACCTATTCCTCATTTTTTAAAAAGTGAGAAAATAGGCCAGTTGCAGTGAGGTTTTGAAGAGCAGGTGATTATTAAATGCTTGTTTCCTGTGGCACACTGTTTAGCCCACAAGACTGAGCATAGTTTTACTGGACTGGTGAAAGGAGGAGAGATGGGAGGAGGTGCTTCTGAATCTTAGTCGTTGCTGTTTTCCTCCAGTAGCTCTTGACTTCAGTGTCAGGATCTGACTGTGAAGAAGGAGCTTCACTGTTCTCTTCCCAGGATTGCTACCCAGACAGATGAGCAGATTAGTAATGAGGGGGTGAGGCACTATGGCAATGAGGTACTGTGCCTACATACAACACCTGCCTCTCCCTAGACGAGTGACCAAACCTCAGGAAGCATCCTCCTCTATACGACAAAAGTAATAATCATAGTCTCATTTACCTTTCATGACTTTTTCTTACTAGTTATGAAAAATGAAGTTCATAGGTCTTCCTTTATTACATAAAAATTACAAAAGATAGAAACTAAAAAGTCTTTAGACATATGTGTGCCAGGCGAGCACTTGCTGGGACCCAGCACTCGCTGAATGGGATCTTATTTGAGTCTTCTCTACAGTGAAGACCAGGCAATAGAGCAAATAGATTTGTATAATTTTGTCAAAGCTTTATGATACCTAAAATCAAGTTATTTGTTCCCCATTTTCTTGTTACGCATCCCTACGTAATGACAGTCTGTACCTGCCATTGCTGTGTATCTGATACAAAGGTTTTCTTGGTGTGCTGTTTCCCAGCAAGTAGTGTGCTTAGAGAAAGCTTCCAGACCACTCGCTCTGGCCAGTATGACGCTGGACATTAAGAACCTGTGTGTACCTCAATTCTAAATAGCACTTCTCTGAAGCAGGGATACATGATGCTTTGTAGTTACAATGCATGGGGTAAACTCTCAAGTTCCAAGAGACTGGACACTGAGTAACCCAACCTCTTTATTTTAGGGTGACATGAATAAGATGCAGAAATCTCAAGACTAATATTCTAGACTCTTGTCTGCAATCCATGGTGCTTGCTTTTTCTATTTGGGACTTTTTTTTAAAGGCTATAGTATGTAATCCAGGCTAGCCTTGAACTTGTGATCCTCATGCCTCAGCTTTCTCGATGCTGGGATTGCAGGTGTGTGCCAACATGCTTGATTAATGCTGATATTTTCTAGCTTTATTATTTTTAATTTATGTTGCGGGCATGTGTGGGGTGTGCATGTGCCATGACATGCATATGAAGGTCTGAGAACAACTTGAAAGAGTCCATTTTCTCCTCACACTGCGTGAGTCCTAAAGATGGGACTCAGGTTGTCAGGTTTGGTGGCAAGTACATGACTTGGGTTTAATTCCCATAATCTCTATGGTAGGAGAGACCTGGCTCCTACAGGTTGTCCTTTGGCTTCCACACACATGCACTGTGGCATGCTCGTACAGCACATACAGAAAATCAGTAAATATGCTTTGTAATTGGAAAGAAAATGAAATGTTTAAAATTGTTGGTATTTTTCTTTAAAATATTGATGTCACAGTGCACTTTTCTGTGGTGTTTTTTTTGTTTTTTTTTTCCTATAAGCAGAAACAAAGAATGTTGGACTGTTTCGAAGAGATAAAGGCTTTTTGATACATGTTGGTGGTCTTTGCCCTTCTGTATCTGAGGTATGTCCAGAATTTCTTTTGGGAGGGTTCTTCACTTTCAGATTTATAAACTATTGTGATTTTTTCAACCCTTCACACATTTTAATTTTTTCTTCTTTTAGGGTGATTTAAGGGCTCATTTCCAGAAATACCAAGTTTCTGAAATTTCAATTTATGATTCTCCTAATTACAGGTGTGTTTCCCAAATTAAGTAAGTATGCATTGCTATATGTCTGCTGTATAATAGAGAGGGTAGGTGGGAACCACTCCACTGGGCAATCCCTGACTAAATAGAGAGCTGCAGAACTAGCTGGGATTCTTATCAGATCTTTCTCTCCGTGGACCTTGCTTCTTCATTGGGTTATGCTGTGTAGTCCAGACTATTAATCCTGTTTTCAGGATCCTGGCCACTGATATTACAGCATGCGTTGTGACACAAGACCTTTTTGGGGGTAACTTTGATTTCTTTATGGTGTATAGGAGAGTTAACTGGTTTTTGTATATTTATCTCGCTGTATGCCATACATACATAGCAGAAGCCAAGTGCATTAATTAAGAAGATGTACTCTGTAGATAGGACTGGTTAATCCCAGCTCCTTCAGTATTTTGGATTAATTTGAGTTACTTGAACTCGCTGGGTCTTAGCTTCTTTGTAAACTAAGGATAATAGATAGTATTGTTGTCATGTATTAGTGTCATAATAGGACTATAAAAGACCAGGAGTAGAGACACAGAAATCTGGCCTGGAAAGTAACATTCACTCAGTTATCTCTGACATTAGTTACCTTTGCATTGTTTTGTTTCTAGGTAGGTGGCCGCATCACTCGTTTATGGTTTCAGTGCCTGTGTTGCTCCTTTGACACTGATAGTCATCCAGAGTATCCAGTGATAATTGCTTCATGGAGATGCTTTGCTGTTTTGTCATAAAATGATAGCCATTGGTTTCAGAGGTCAAGACATCAAGAGGGATTTTGTTTGTGGTTAGGGTTTTAAAACTTTTAAAAACAGGTGATAATTTTCCTGTAGTCACTTAGATTGTATGCTTACATGTGAATCACTGATAGAACGTTAATGTAGTTTTCTCATGTTAAACTATGTTGTATCCTTAGGAGATTATACTTCATGTCTTTTTTTTTTGGTATTTTACTGAATCCTAAAAAATCTTTGGGAAGATTTTTCTTCCTTAAAGAATATATTCTATGTTAGAAATTCGGATACAAATATGATATTTTAAAATTGTATCCATAGTCACATCTTTTGAAAAACGTTGCTAAAGATTTGGTGTACATACATACTTCTATTAACACTGTAGAGCTGTGGCTTAACAGGGATGGCTCTGGCCCAGCTTTTTTGATTGCACAGTTAAAATTAGATTGTCTAACTTTTTATTCTTTCTTTTGAGACAGTTTCTCTGTTGTGATCTGGCTGTCCTGGACTCACTCTGTAGACCAGGCTGGCCTGGAACTCACAGAGATCCTCCTGCCTCTGCCTCCAAGTGCTGGGATTAAAGGTGTGTACCAACACCGCTGGCTTAACTTTTTTATCTACATACTTTCTCACTACTGACTATAAATGCATTTTCATATAGTCTGCTAAATGTTTTCAGATTTTGCCTTTAACATTTAAACCTTTGACTCATTGAGAGTTTATATTTGTACATAAGAATTAACCTTAATTTTTAGATGTATAGCCACTTGTCCATAGGCCACAGATCTGTTCAAGTATATTATATAGACTGCATATATAAAATTTAAATTTTAATATAATAATTCATAATTATCTACTTCCCCTTTGTTCTGTATTCTGTTATCCTAAATAAACACCTACTTATATGGTGGTGAATGCTTTTAATCCCAGCCTTCTAGGTAGGGTCAGGCAGATTTCTGTGAGTTCGAGGCCAGCCTGGTCTACCTAATGAGCTCCAAGACAGTCAGGACTAAATAGAGAGACCCTGTCTCAGAAAAAAAAATCAAAAACAAACAAAAAAAACACCAATATCCCAAGCAAGTTTAAGAACCTTTTTAAGAGCAGCTAGTTGTTCTTGTGAAAAGCATCGTGGTTTTTACAAGAGTCGGTGTTAATCATTAACGAAGTACCTTCATCTTCTGCTTTCCTGTTTTTAGATATGCATCTCTTGCTTTTGCAAAAAACAGTAATGCAAAGATGGCTGTGAAGGAAATGAATGGTATAGAAATCAACGGAAAATCAGTGAATGTGCGGCTTGTTAAAATTCTTGGAGAACACACACCACCACTTTCATCCAAAAGTGGGAATAGCATCAGTGTGAATCATTTGGATAAAAACACCAACAAAGAAGGCAGCTCTGCCTCTTCCACTTCTAGACTGCCCAGAGCTAGACCGCGGCAGCTGGAGTCTGAGCCAGACAGTGAGTGTCCTCCTCTGGACCAGGTTAGTTTGCCCGGCTGGTTGGAAGTGGTCTTGTGTGTGCCGTGCTGCTGGAAGTGCTGTCGCAGTGAGCAGTCTTCCTGCTGGCAGCCTTGAGTAGGCACAGTAGATCAGTCGGGTGGTTCTTACCTGGGGTCCACGCTAGCTGCTTTTGCACAGCCGCAGTTCCTCTAGATGTCCCCTGTCTACCTATCGAGAAACAGGTTCTTCTTGCTGGAGTTACTGCCGTCTTTGCAGTTTTGTGTCTGCTCTTGAACCGTAATACTCTAGTAGTCATTATTCCATCAGTATTGTTCTCTTCGGTAACCTTACCTCATACTTCTCAAACCACAAAACTTGGTCGTTTCCTTTTCATAACCTTCCTCTTCACCTCATTGCAGTGTTAAATACTTCCTGGAATGCAACAAGTTTTGCTCAGCACAATGTGTGGTATCCAGTGGGCAGTCCATAATTTTTTAAATAATTATTTTTAATTTTTATTCATTTTTGTTTTGTGTGCATTGGTGTTTTGCCTCCATATGTCTGTGTGAGGGTGTCAGATCCTCTGGAACTGGAGTTTTAGACAGTTGTGAGCTGCCATGTGGGTGCCGAGAACTGAACCTGGGTCCTCTGGAAGAGCAGCCAGTGCTCTTAACCACTGAGCCATCTCTCCAGCCCCCATAGTTTTTTTTATATGCAGTAAAATTCACTCTTATTGGTGTTCATGACTAGACACATGCGCTTAGGCAAGCGCCCACCACCAAACTCAGAGAACATACCCAAACCACTCTCCTGTGTTGATGCTTGCTGTGTGTTCCAGTCCTCCACCCTTTCCTGACTCTTAAGTTACAATGCCTTTTAGACACATTGGTGACTGCATTTCATTCAGACCTTTCTCTGCTTATATGCTCTACCTGTCCTTCCTAGCCCCAGCAGATTTCATTTGCATTCCTTTGAACTTAACCCTTACTTGTCCTGTGTGTTTATTGCTAAGCTTCTCAGTGAAGTAGCTTACATCCATTGTCCTCATTTATTTGATCATCCCTATTTGTCCTATAACCTGACTTCATTCTCTAAAATCTCACTCTAACTGTTCTGTCCATTGTCAGCAGTGAGCTTGCTGTTGGTCTCTCCTCCATCTGCTGCCTTCTGGGCCTCTTTGACACTGCAGTCTTTTTAAATGCTCTGTTCATTTCAGTGGCATATTTAGGCTGGGTTTTAGGGTCCAAGGTGGGAAAGGAGGTTCTGGGATATACCAGGAGCTGAGCCGGATGCTTTGGAACCATGGTCCCCCCACTGCAGCACACATGCACTTCGCTGCTGCGCCCGTCAGCTCCTCTGTCTCTCTTCTTGTGGGTTTTCTGTGTCTTTGACGTCGTGACTCTAGCTGTAGTTTTTTCAGTCAGGCTCTGTGATTATGTGACTAAATTTGTTTGTTCCGAGTTCCAGTTCCATAGGCAGGAAATTGAGCCCAGTGTCCATTAGCCTGGAGACACAACACTCCTTGGTCCAGTCATCTGGGGCTGTGGGCCTTGAGTTGGCAGCAGGCCAATCTAAAGAGAGCATGCTGCGGGCTGTCGGTACAAGTGTGTGGGTGAAGATGTTCTTGTTGCCATTTTTTATTTACTATACTACGTAATTCTCTCATCTTTCTAGAAGTCTCCTGTACCTTTTTGCTCATATCTTCAACATTTATTCCATCTATTTAGAGTGTCAAGAAAAATTGTAACCAGATTGAATCTGCTCAATTATTACCTGAGACACCTGTTCAGTTCATACCTCCAAATACACTGAACCTTCGTAGTTTTACTAAAATCATGAAGAGACTGGCTGAACTACATCCCGAAGTCAGCAGGTACTAACTAATTATAATTTAATTTATGTATGTATGTAAAAATGTAGTATTCAGAACTTCTGAAACGTGGTTGTTTTAGAAGCGGATTGCTTATGTCTGCTTTCCTCTCACATAGAGACCACATTATAGACGCTCTTCAGGAAGTGAGGACAAATCATAAAGGCTTTCTGAATGGTTTGTCCATCAATACCATTGTAGAAATGACTTCATCTTTTCTGAGAAACTCTGTTTCCCGTTAGTAATAAATGAAGCGATACAGAGGTAATGTAGTCATATGTTTTTATACTTAAATGTTAAACATTGTGGTTTTTTATATAAAACAATCTTAAATTAAAACAGTAATACAATAGCAAAATGCTACATTTTTTAAAACAAGTATACTGTGTTAGTTAACTGTTAAATTTAAAGCAAGTGTAGCAATTACTTGCTCGCATCTCAAAGAAGCAGTCTATAGGAGGGAAGGTTTGCTTCAGTTCCTAGTTTCTGAGGATATAGTCCGTCACAGTGGGGATGACATGGTAGAAAGGCTTCATGGTGGCAGGAGTGTGTAGATAAGTTCCTTACATCGCGGCCAGATCATGAAGCAGAGAACTAAACACTTAGGTCTAAGATGCAACCTTCAAAGGCCCACCATCCAAGTTGCTCACTTTAGCTGGCCAGCAGCTAGAAGTGTGAGAAACCCTTTTAGATAGTACCATTCCCAGGAAAATGGGGCCTTGATTAAAATCAACAAGGATGCTTTAAAATAGTTGCAAATTGTACAAAGGGAACAGGGCTAGAAAGTTATTGGTGGGGGTACGAGTCAGTAGCTCAGTACCTCACAGTGAGTGATGTTGGCTCAGTACCTAGATCCACCAGATCCTGCTCAGACTGCAGGTACTTCACTGCTATGATGACCACTGATACAGGACAGCAGGTGGCCTATCTGTGCTACTAATTTAGTAATGGAGTTCATGATAGGATTCGTCAATGAATAGACTTTATATGAATGCATATAATGTACAAGTGAGTTATAAAATGAATAGTATAGGAACTGGAGAGATGGCCCAGTGGTTAAGAGCACTGACTGCTCTTCCATAGGTCTTGAGTTCAATTCTCAGCAAGCACATGGTAGTTCACAACCATCTCCACCCTCTTTTCTGTCACGCAGGTGTACTTCCAGACAGAACACTCAGATATAAATTTAAAAATCAGTTGGAATGCTTTAAAAAATAAAAAATAAAATGAATAGTATAGTAATAAAGCATACTGCTAGTTAAGTTTTCTGGAATGTGGTATTTGGCGTAATCAGTACATTTTATTGTTTGTCTTTTGTGTTCTTGGTCCTATAGAAAATCCTTGGGAAGTATGAGTACCCGTCATCAGAGAATGTCCTATAGCACTTAGGAAAAAGTTGTGGTAATACAAGCAAGCAGCTGCTATAATTGAACCTAACACTTTAAATACTCTACTTGATTGACTTCCTTTAAAATCTGGCAACAACAGATATATCTATAGTATTAAAATCTGTATGTTTCATTAAATTTATAAACTTTATTTCAGAATTATTACTCAAAACTTCAAGCTGCATATTTTGAATCAGAAAAAAAATTTGGTCATGTCCATTTATAAATCATTAATAAGTCCATTTAAAAAATACTGTCCAGAAGAAAGTTTGCTGTTACTGTTTCAAAGTTTATTGCATATGTAATAATTATATAAAAATGTTTACATAATTTCCTATTTAAAAATGGAATTTTTCTGGAGCTCACATTGTAGTTTCAGCTGTCAAGACTTAGATTGGATCATAGGGTACAGTTACACAGTGTGCAGAGACTGCTCTGATGTATTAGTGTGCTTCTCTGATGTCAGAATAAAGCATTCAGACATGTCTTCCCACATGTGCTGTAGCAAAGTACTGAAACTTAAAATATCCTGGCCTGTGTTTTACTAAGTTCTGTTGTACTTATAAATTGAAACAATTTTCAAAGGTTAATTTTGTTCCCTACCTCACAGCAATGTAGAATGTAAGCTTAACCCTGTTCATATTTTCATAGTAATTAATGCAGTGGTTAAAACTACATTTCTATCGATAGTCACCTTAACATTTAGTACTTTTTCAAACGTTTAAACTGTTTCTATTCAATACTTTGTTGTTATTGCTTGACTTAAAATTACCCATTAAGCATTTGTATTTAATGCCCTTGTGTTTAATAAAGTGGTCAGTCTATAGCTCTACTGACTCTAGTGCTCTCTGTGAGTGGGATTTTCTGAGTGTAAGCCACTACCAGTGTTTATGTGAATACATAAAATGATAAATAACTACTGGCTCAAGATTTTCCTCATTTATTTAATTATTTTGTCTCATTTCTAGATCCACTCCACATATCTAGCTCTATCTGCCAAGACCTAGATTCCTCTGTGTGTATGTAACTAAACTCAAAAGTAATTGGTTTGGTCCATAGATCAAATTAATAGAATCATAAAAACAGGGGGGTTCCCAACATATCAAATCATATGGCATTTCATTGAAAGGCCACATTGACAGTTAGCTCTAAATAGCCTTGTGATACAGACTACACATTATCTTTAGTATATCTGGAGAAATTAACATACCAATAGTCATTTGTTTCTCAGGAATAATAATAATAGAAATTTCTTTTAGAATACATAGATGTAAAATTAACTGCATTTCATTTGGGGAAAATATAGAAAGTTCATTTCAATTAATGTTTAGGAATTTTGAAATTAAGATGTCCTTTTTAATAACAAAATGTAAAGTTCTGGCAATTTCTGTGTACCAAAGGGCTTTCAGTGGCACCAGTAAACTGAGATTCTTCACAGATTAGATTAGATACTCAAGGGCTGGAGAAATGACTTAATGATTAAGATCATTTGCTCTTGAGGGGACCTGGGTTCAATTCCTGTCACCACAAGGCATTCAGTGTGGTGAGCTGAACCCCATCGTTAACTCCATTCCAGGAGATCTGTTACCCCTTCTGACCTCTGCAGGCAGTATGCACGCATCTGGTACACATGCACACATGTAGGCAAACACATAAAGTAAAGTGAATATCTCTAATTAAAATTTTTAAATTAATTAAATTTCAAAATCTTAGAAAACTCAAGAATCTTGGGATTACAAGTGAAAAAATCATAATATATGATTATATAATATATAATCATATATTATATAATTACTTAATATA
This sequence comes from Cricetomys ansorgei, assembly GCA_026225945.1. Lineage (NCBI taxonomy): Eukaryota > Metazoa > Chordata > Mammalia > Rodentia > Nesomyidae > Cricetomys > Cricetomys ansorgei. The sequence continues at coordinate 2,719,822 of JAMJFZ010001791.1, forward strand.
ATGATATATTATATAATATAGTTATATAATCATACTTGTTGAATTTTTAAAAATGGACCAAATTATACATGTTTCCAAATGTCTTCAAAAGGAAAATTTCATATAATTTTAGTGTACTTCAGTGTTGTTCAAAATAGCTTTACTTTGATACCACAGTATCAGAATAACAAAGAGCACTTAGTCATATCTGCTAACAAGTCAGTTCACTGTAAATCCATATTGACTGTTCTCGTACTGACCTTGATCCTGATCGTAGGAGATAGTGAGTGGGTAGCACAAGTTGTTCCCAGCCGGGACTGCATGTTCACGGTTGACCGTTACTGCTCATTATCAAATAGGAGGCTGGTTCAGAGTAGAATGTTGGAGCCTGGGGGAGCTCAGGGGTAGGATGCTTGCCTAGCATGAGTAAGGCCTTGGGCTCTATCTCCAGCACTGTTTCATGTTTAAGAGGATTATAGAAAGAACTTCACTATTTAGGCAAGAGAAAGGATTGCCATCATCCCTAGAATGTGTGGTTGTGTCCTTTGTGGCAAAGAGAATTAGGTTTTGAATGCAAGGAAGGAATGTTGCTGATAAGTTGGCCCTGAGATGGAGAGATTGTCCAGGGTGGTCCAGGTGGCTTAGTCCTTTCATGAGTTCTTAAAATGGCTGATGAGAAGACAGAAGAAAGTAGAAGACACACTTGGCTCTTGCTACCTTTGAAGCTAGAAAGGACTGGTGTCGAGGGCTGTAGTCACCTCCAGCAGATGGAGAAGCCTGGGAAGCATGCTTTTCTGGAGCCACCAGAAGGAAGCCCTGCCAGCATCTTGGTTTTTAATCCAGTGAACCTGCAGTAGACTTTCTGGCCTCCATAAGTGTACATACTTGAATTGCTGAGGCCATCAGTTTGTGGTGGCAGTACCTTGGCAATAGAAAGCAGTAGGAAACTTTCCCTAGGGCTCTGATGAAATATTCTGAAAAAGACTGGAAGGCTCCATTCCAGCTTACAGTTCAAGGACAGTCTCACAGTAGTCAGAGCAGCAGGAGCTTGAAGCTCCTACCTCTTGAAGCACACTGCCTCTGAAGTCAGAACAGAACAACCGATACTCTGCTTAGCTTACTCTCCATTTTACACACTCCAGGATGTTGTCCCAGGGAGGTCTCACCCACAGGTCAGTTGAGTCTTCAAGCTCTGAGCACTGGGGTCCAGTCTCCTGTTCCAGCTTTGTTAGCTGTGAGCATCCATGAGGAGAAGGGTGCCAGAAAGTAAGAAACTGATTGTCCAGGGCAGAGCTGGAGAACCACAGAGTATTAGGCCATGGGCTCTTTCCAAATGCTTTCAACACTACCGTGGGTCAGATTTGAAGGATTCCTCACATCAGGAGAAGCGTTCTCTAAGAACCACTGTCAAGAGGTTAAAAAGATGGCTCAGTAGTTAAGAGCACTGGCTGCCCTTACAAAAGACTGTAGTAGTACACTTCAGTGGTGGCTCAGCAAAGAAGACATGGAGGCATTTTTCATAAGTGCAAACCCTTCCACACCTCAGCAGAGGGAGCCACCACCATCTCAGGTGCCATACTTGACAGTGGAACTGCAAGTGCCTAAGCTCAGGTGTTTTTAATGATTCAGAACTCAAGTGTTCTACAGATACCACATGCAAATCATAATCAAACATCCTCCACCCATAAATCCCAACACCTGCAGACAATACAAAACTTCAAGATCTAGGCAGCCCCTCGCCCAACAGTGCACAAAACAATTATTTTATACATAACTAAAAATAAACTTCCACAACAGAGGACCTACCTGGGTTTCTGTTACAGTTCCAGGGTATCTCATATCCTTTTATGGCCCCAGGCACCAGGCATGCAAATAGCGTGCAGACATATGAGCAGGCAAATGACCCATACACATAAATTTTAAAAAACACTAGGAAATAGGCAGACATCCTAGGAAACACACAGGTAACGTGTATGTGTTGGGTAGATATCTGTTAACTTTTTCTGTGATGAAAGCTGTAAGAAATACATTAAAAGTTTATGCCCTTCATGTTGTTTCTCCTAGAGTAAACTCACATAGCCACAGTTCAGTAGTTTAAAATGAAGGAATTAGCATTATTGCTCATAGACAACCTCATTTGGTATTGTCTGTTTCCTCCTTGTTCTGCCCTGTTTCACTATCCAGTCCTTCATCCCACATTACATTTGCTTGTTTCTTTACTTTTATATGTATGGGTATTTTGTCTGCACGTATATCTGTGCATATATATATATGTGTGGGCCTGATGCCCACGGAGGCCAGAAGTGTGTCATATCTGAGACAAGTTAAAAGCTGTCTGTGAGCCGCTGTCTAGGTGCTGGGTGGAAATCCATGTAGGATCCTCTGCTAGAGTAGCCAGTGCTCATCACCGCTGCCTGTCTCTCATTTGCTGTTGTGTTTTTTTCTGATCCTGTCCTGCCTGTGGTGGTTCTTCAGTGCTTTCTTGAGGTCCATGACCTCGATATTTGTTGGTTATTCTGTAGGATGTCTTTTCATCTGGTTATTCACTGGTAACTACTCAGAAGCCTGTGTCCTCAGCCCAGCACATCTGGCATGTATACCCCATCTCCAAAGATGTTATCCTGACCACTCAGTTAATAGGGCTGCAGTTAATAGCTGTTGTCTTTCTTCTGTAATGGAAAGAGTTCTTTGAAGCTTTACAAGAATCTTAAAATTCTAAAAACCACCGGTTCCAGTACTCATTGGTACATTTTGCTGGAAACAATTCCTGCTCTGTCTGTAGGGGAGACTGACTCTTCATCACTTCTGCATGGACTCTCCTGTTTAGCATTATTAAAACAATGTGAAGCCACGGTTTGTTCTCGGAGTTAAAATGCATTGCTTGAGTCTTTTGTTATTCACATTATGCCAGTGTTGGCACTTTAGGTTGGGTTCTCTGTTCTTCCAAATGCTTGTTTTCTGCCACCACAGGGTCTTTCAGGGTCATCCTGCACATCCTCTGCTCCAACAAGTTGTTTTCCTTTATTGGAGAGCAGCATTTGGAAAGTCATGTGGCCAGTGGAACAGTCACTGCTGTTGGATATCTGACACTCTCTTAATCCACAGCTAAGAACTGGGTGTCTTGTTAGGACGCATGCCCTGTATTTGTTCTACAGTTAGACCTAGCTTGTGTCTATGTATGTTCCTGACAGTGCTTTGCGCATATGACCTTTCTGTAAACTTGGCTCATAGTCACCATTTATCTGTCCAGTTCTAGTTTGTACACAAGACCATTGCAGCTTTCAAACCATCATCTTGTGAGAAACACACAAACTGGCATATAGCGTTTGAAAACATTTTTGTTTTTCTTTAGCCTTACAAAATGTAGTCAGAAGAGTTTCTAAACTGACAGATTAGTGCCTCTTTTTCCCTAGTATGATTATGCATTCATGTATATATTATATGGTCATGTATTTGGTTCATTTGAAGTTTTGCTTTTGTTTGAGATGGGGTCTTACAATGTAGCCCTGGCTAGACTGGAAAGTACTATGTAAAACAGGCTGTCCTTGAACTCAGAAAAGATCCACATGCTTCTGTCTCTTGAGTGCTGGGATTAAAGGCATGTGTTGCCACATACGCATTTGTGAGTGTGTGTGTCTGCGTTCTCTTCCACTATATATGTGAAACTTGACTTGGTCATTTGTAGTAGGTCTGGATAGAGCTGACTTTTCTCTTGATCAGCTCCATGGTTTTTAGGGTGTTAACTCTGGTCATATTTCCATATCTCCCATAGGCTCTTAGCCAGTCTCCATCCCCTGTCTTCAGCTTTTCTCAGTCTGCTCCTGCTCTCTGCTAAGTGTTTAGTTGGCAGAGGGTGGGCTGGACTATGAGCAGCTGGGGCTTGTGAGTCCTTTGTTCTACTCAGTTACTTTGCAGCTCTTGAGCTGTCCCAGTGATGCTGAGCACAGCCAGCATCATTCTCTGCCAAATGGATGGTTCACTTCTTGAGGTTTACTTCTTGTTTATTTTTCCCTTGGGTGCATTTGAGGGAGTAAAGTTCTAAGCTGCTCGTGAGCCCCGAGTATTGGGTTTTAACAGCAGCTCCCTTGAGGGGCTTGACAAGTTGACGCTTGAAGCTGAGTGTTCCCAGGATGCTTTCTGTTAGTCCTTTCTGTCAGCTGGGCTTTAGAACTACTGCCACATAGTGACAGTTGGCCAGTCTAGCCTCCTGCTGGCCAGTGGAAAGTGGTAAACTCAGAATAGTTGGTGCTCTTCCTCCGGTACTTGAAGACGTCCCCTTGTCCACTTGTGTGTCTTCCCTCTGACAACTGTTGAGGTTACCTCTGTTTCTGATGTTAAACAATTGCATGTGGCATACCTTAGTTCATTTTCCTCGTGATTCTCCTGTTTGGGGGCTGTTGATATTTTTGGGTTTATAGCCTCATGGATTTATTTCACACTCTTCTTCCAGGACTACATTCACATAAATTAGGCCATTCGAAGTGGGGTCCCAGTCCTCTGATGCTTTGTTCTTTTATAAGCCTGCTGTGGCTGTAGTGGTTTCATGGAGCCGTGTGCTGTGTTGTCTTGCTTGGAGCTATCAACCTTGGTCAGGTCACACTGGAGTAGTTTCTCTTTTTCCTGATGCCTGAGGCAGTCCTGCTCCGGCTACTCTGCTCCGTGCACGTTTGGTTTTCCTCTATGGTGGTAGGAAACAGACTGTTCCAGACTGTGTGTAAGCTCTTTGGTTCTCGCCTCAGGTGGTATCCTTACAAGTGTGAAGCCTGAACCTCCGGATCTCTCCCGTGTGTTCGTTCTCACAGCCTGAACTCTGGCTTTCCTCTCCCTACTGTGCTCTGGAAACTTAGTAGGCAGTCCCAGGATGCCCTGGTTTCCTGTTCTCCCAGCTCCCCACCCTGTCTACTGTGGCAGCTGCTAAGGTGTAGTTACTTTACAGCACACAGTTGGAACTCTGTCCACTGTAGACGTAGTGCCAACCTGTAGGCCATCTTACGTCCGCCATAATCCGGGCAAGCATTTAGCCTCTCTCCCTCTGCCAGTTAACCTGGTGTCAGCACACAGACCTCCCTGGGCAAATCTACTGCTGCTGGTCACCAGTTAGAAGGGTGAGCAAATCCCATTTACTTGAAGGAGCCAAGCTGCTGTCACAGGGCAGCCTCACTGGGGTATCAAAGAGTTGCCTCCTTTGTATATGAGCTGGGACAAGCTGGTGGCAATTACCCGGAACCTCTTAGCCCAGGTTCTCAGCTACAGACACAAAAATAAGAGTCATCCACCAGATTTGTGACTGCAAGGCAGGGCTCAACCGGTCCCCAGCACTGACTCGCCCGTCTCACATGTCTGTTGATGCAGGGAGGCTGGCCTGCTGGTGAGGTATGTCCTCATAAGGTTCTAAACAAAGGGCTGGCCACGTCAAAATAATGCGTTCCCTTTCCCATGCCCCTTGATCTCAGGACATTTGGGGCCCCCAAATCGTAGGTATGTGGATCCCAAATGTCCACCTAGCCTGTGTACAGATGAGTACTAGCTCACTGTTAACCGTCCTGAGCACTTGGCCAGAAGGTGGCAGCAGCCTCTTACTTAGCCTTGTTCTTTTCCTCTGAGGAGCCTTGGTCACCCAGCAGTCAGTCTTGTATGCTGGCCCTGTCCTGAGCGAAGCAACCTCATTGCATGAGGCCAGTATGAATCTGCTCAGCTGCAGGGCGCAGTCCAGCCACCAGTGAAACCTGGAGGGTGCAGACCTACTCAGCTAGCCTGAGCTTCTGCCTCCATGACTCTCCAGGTCAGGCCCAACTCGGTACTTTGGGAGTCTGCCCAAGGTTTCCCATCATGCCAGCTTTACACTGCCTTTCTTATATTAACACACCATTCTGTGTTCAGTAGTGGCCAGTGGCCAACCCTAACGGAAGTCTGTCACGTTTCTTCTAGCAGTTCCTTTTGTCCCTAAGTTCTGTATTTATGGACTCTACTGCCCTACCCTGGCCCGTCACCACCTGCTGGCAAGCGCACCTTTGTCCCTCCAAGGAACCTTGTCCTCACTGGCCGTCCTTCCTGAGGCTCCACTCCCAGTCCTGTAGACGCTGGCAGGGCTCGTTTGGTTCCCACCACTCCAGCACCCCATGGGAGAAGGAGATGGGAGAACTCTGGCAGTTTTCAGAGTAGACCTCAGGGAAGAGTTGTGGAACCCAGCCTTCGGGATGAGGAGACCCTCCAAGCCCATTTGCTCCGCAGACTTTCCAGGAGGCTCCCCACTCCAGTCCCAAGCTGCGCTCCAGCCTCAGGTGCCGCCCGCCAGCTTCCGCCCTCGCCCCAGCCGCGGGCGTGGGAGCCGCAGTGGGCCGGGCGCGGCCTCGCTCCCTAGCTCCCGCCCCCGGCGCGGCTCCGGCAGGCGCAGAGCTCTGCGAGGCGCTGGGACGGCCGGCCGGGGCTCCGCTCGCCATGGCCCCGGGCCTGCACGGCCTCCCGCGGCGCGGCCTCTGGCTGCTGCTGGGTGAGTAGCCCGGGCTGCAGCGCGAGCGGTGACCTGGGGCCGGGAGGGCAACACCTTGAACGCACCTTCATCTTACTCAGAGCACCGGCTCCGGCTCCATGGCTCCCCGCGGGCTGCGAGCTGCAGGGGGCTGCATCACAAAGGCTGCCACGGAGACAAGGCTGCTTGGGGATATCACCCAGACGGCCATCCGAAGGCACCAGCAACTTTTGGCCATACAATGGGCAGCTTGCTTTCTGGGAGGGTTGGGGCGCAGGGCTCTCCTGATTGCACTTTGGTTCTCCAGCTCCAAGCTGGTGCAAGCTCCCAGAGCTGACAGCAGCTTGCAGATATGCTTGACTTCAGAGTCACAGCTTAGGACCTGGACACTAGCTACAACTGGAAACCTGACTGTCACCTACAGTAGTTGCTTGATGCGACCGACCATTTCCACAGGGGTTTTGTTGTTGGAGCCTTAGCTTGGCACGTGTGGCTAATAAAAATTAGAGGTGGCAGAACTTGCTGGGGTTTCTGCTTTAAGTGATAGTTAACCTAGACCCAGAGGTGACTAACAAGAAACTGTCTACTTGGCTTGTCTGTAATGCTCACAGAGGGCTGTCAGGACCCAGGGCTGCCATACCTATTGGACATACTTCAGGAACACAGCTATCTTTTAATGAAAGCAAAACAAGGAGTCAGTTCAGTTTCCCTGGAAAGACCTTGTTCGTTTCCCACACCCACGGTGTTGGTCAGAGGCACCTGCTGCACAGGCTCTGGTGCCGGTGAAGGACTGGCCACTGGCACTGCTGTTAGCCAGAGACGCAGCTCAGGGCAGTGTGGCCTGTCCATGGAGCCTGGGCAGGAAGAGCATTGAGAGATCTCCCATTTGCCGAGCAGATTGCCTGTTTGTAAATCTCACCAAGGACTTCCAGGTCTGCATAAAAGAATCTGTTTCTATGTAATAGGATCTGAAGGTGGATCTTGCCCCTTATGTGTCTTGGCTAAACTCTAACCTCACAGGAAAAGCAAAACCTTACAATAATATTGATGTCTTCAGCTATGTTAAGATCCTTTTGGTTCGATGTGGAATTTTAGCTTCAGTTTCCTAAGAAATGAACGTTTCTGTATTAGCAAGGCAGAGAGTTGGTGGGACAAGAATTTTTAAAATAAGCAAGTAAATAAATGGTTCTTTACTAGTACACCAGAGTCTGCACCCTGGAAGGCTTGTGTAAATAGAACACTATATCTGACCACATGTAAGAACCGCCTATGTTTACCAGGAAAAGGGTTCTGCTCGTAGTTCAATGCCCTGTGCTCTTGACGTAGCCCTGAGTGGTCTGGTTGATGTTATGTCTTAGGAGAACAAACACAACTTTATGAGGTTATCAGTGAATTAATGTCTTCAGAGCCCAGCTGTGATGAGCACACTCACTGAGCTCACACTGTTCTTCCTGAATCCTGCTACTGGCCAGATCTCCTTGGTGATAGTTTGATATCCTGAATGGCTATGTGGAAGGGTTTCTGTTTTTCCTTAAAGTATGCTAATCTGCAGGGCTAAGAGTTTATCTGGGACAGCTTTATAAACAAGTTGTTTCTTTCTTCTTTAACCTGCTGGCTTTATTTGTAGTTCTCAAAATCTCAACAGATGTTTTTTTTCTTTGTCCTCTGAGTACCCCGGTGTGTGCTGCTGTGTTTATAGAAGCAACTCCTGTAAGACCATGAACAATTTTTTAATTTCACACAAAATCATCAAAAAGCTCTTCAGCAGTCAGAAAGGATGAGCTGCTATAAGGCAGACCAGCATGGACAACTTTGGTGACTGCTTTGCATGCTCCTATTTTTGCAAACTTCACTTGAGCAGTGGCTGGCATAATCAGCTCCTGGGGCTTCTGTACTAGGAAACACAGTACTTCCTTGTCTAACATTCTGGGGACCTAGAAGGAGCTACAAGTTAAACGAACATCCCAGGAAATTATTGTGTGGCTGTGTTGCTGTTTTTTTCTGGACGTAGTTTTAGGTTAGTCCTGGAGTCCAGATCCAAGGACTCCCGCTTGCTAATCGAATCACTGTGTCTGTTTGCTGTAACTGTGAGCCTGGAGACAGAGAGGGATTCTCTGGTGTTCATGCCTCATCGCTGTGTGGATTGACAGTCCAGCCCAGTGCTGCAGAACAGTCTTCATCCATGCTGGGCTGCAGCAAGCCATAACATGGGGAAACATTTTAATCCTTACTTGGGGCAAATAGCTCATTGGAAAAGTCTCCTGTGATTTCCCCACACATACCCCAGAATGAACCAATTTCATAGTTTCTGATCAATCCTAAACTGGCATCTGATAGAGTGTGTGATGTGGGGACCACATGTGGTGTGAATTCCAGTAAAAATGCTGAGCCAAGGAGTGGCTCTCTGAAGGCTCACCCTCCAGCACCCCTCCCTCAGGCCCACAGCCCCTCCTTCCTGAGATTCCATGTATCCTTCTGGGCTGTGCCCTCAGTGGGGTGTTGGCCAAGGCATGACCACTGGAATGGTCCCAGGCTGGACGGTTTTCTTCTGGGGCCCCCGGAAAAGGTGGGTCTGTTTTTCAGAGTGGATCTGAGTACCAGTTGCCAGTGTGCAGCCTGCAGGCCACAGGCCTCCTGTCCAGGAGCCAGAGAAACAGATGTGCTCCTCGTACCTTTTGAGCCCCAGTTGGAACCCACCCCAGGAACCCATTGAGTTAGAGCCAAGTATCCATGCTTCGGTGTGTCCCATAGCTCAGAGGTCAAATGGTGTCAAAACAAAGAGGGCTAGAAGCCTGGGTGCTTCTAAACAGCTCTCCTCAGCTATACCCTACTCACAGGACCTGCTCCACTCCTGTGACCGAGTGACCTGTCCCCAAATGACCATGGTACCAAGGTGGAGAAATGCCCCATTTTGACCATGCAGTTACCCCTCTGCCTTCACCCCTGTATCTGCTATAACCAGCCACATGGTCAAAGTGCTTTTAAGATGGGCATGGTGGCCCATACCTGTAATCCCAGCACTCAGGAAGCTGAGAACAGAGGATTAGAAAACAGACCATCTTGTACTACATAGGAAAACCTTGTCTCAAAAAATCAAAATGTATCAAAAATAACAAGGACACTGCAGAACTGGGGGAGAATACTCCGTGGGTAAAAGCATGGCTGCACAAGTTTGGAGACCTGAGTTTGAATTACCAGAACCCACATAAAACCCAGACAGGTAGCTCAAAAGTCTGCCACACCTCCTCTCCTAAGGGGAGACGGGAGGAGAGACAAGGAGTCTGCATCCTCATCCAGGGCTTCATGGAGTGTTCCTCTCTGCAGGTTACTCCTCCGAAGTCCTGGGGTTTTGGCTGTTGCTACAGATGGAACGTGCTCCCTCAGTTTGTTCCAAACTGACTGAGGCTGAGCTTAAAAAAAAAAAAAAAAAAGCATACTTAAAGAATGTATTCACTTGTTTGCATGTGTATGTGTGTGGGCAAGTGTCTCATGGTTCCCGACTGGAGGTAGGGGGCAACTTGCAGAAGTTGGTGCTCTCTTCCAACCAAGAAGGTCCCAAGAATCAAGCCCAAGTCTCAGTCTTGGTGTTAAGCACCTTTACCTATTGAGCCATGGCCTAAGGCCCAGTAGACATGCTGCACGTGCTCTGTGTGGTGTTCATTTACTTTGTTTCTTGTTTGGTATTTGAGCTCCTCCCAGGAGCTTTCCAAACTGGTCACTACCCAGCTACAGCTAGGAGTGACCTCACCACTGCCGCCAGGCTCCATGATTCCCCCTCACACATACACACACTGGAATAGGGGGCTGGCCACAGCAGCCTTCCCCGGCTGTAGGCTGTAGGCCATGGCAGTAATTCTGCAAGCCCATCTGCCTTTCTCCTGTGGCACAGGGGCTTTTTATTTCACTGTCCTATAGCGAAGAGGACAGAAGATACATTATCTTTCCATTTATGAAAGGTTGTTTTGTCACTTTAAAGAAGAACCATTAGCATGCACAGAGCTGCTTGCCCTGCTGGCATGCTGAGTGACAATAGAGGCAGCCACAGGTATCTTCTTCCTTCCTGGGTAAGCAGAGCTCCTAAGGCCCCAGCTGCAGGGGCTCCAGTTTGTTCTTGCCTTTTTATTCGTTATTCCTAAGTGAAGTTGCACTGCACTTGAGGTTCCCTCCCATATGAACCAAGTCACTATCGCCTCTGACCCTCTGTACCAAGACAGGTGCTGGCTGGATGAGGCAGTCCCTGGAGGACCTGAGAGTCGGTTCTCCCTTGAGACTTCAGCTGACCACCTTGGAGGGGTTTCCCACGGCTGTCTTGCTGCTTGAGCTTTTGTATCTTCGGTGCAGTGACACCTGTTGATTTCCTAGGCGTGTGTCCATTTCTCACATCAATAGTCTGAAGGTGGTTCCTGACTTACTGTCGTTTGACTTAAGATTCCCCAACTTGCAACCCCCAATTATGTGAAAGCAATCTTCACTGAGCGAAAACTATACTTCAGATTTTCAGTTTGGACCCTTTGCTGGATTATCAATTAGTGATCCAGTCTCTCAAGCAGCAAGCATAGCCTCCAACCAGCCCTTGATCCCAGAGGAACAACCAACACTATATAATGTACCCTGCAAGAAACATCATGACCAAAAACAAGATGGAGAGGAAGGGTGTGTTTCATCTTACAGCTTGTACTCCAGTCCATCAGCTAAGGAAGTCAGGGCAGGAACTCAAGGCAGGAACCTGGAGACAGGAACTGATGAAGGAGACAGGGAGGAGTGCTGCTTACTGTCTTGCTCTCCATGGCTAGCTCAGGACTACCAGCCCAGAGATGACATTGCCCTCAATGAGCTGACACGTCTGCATCAATAATAAATCAAGAAATTGTACCACAGTCTTTCCCACAGGCCAGTCTGAAGAGGGCATTTTCTCAATTAAGGTTCCCTCTTCCCAAATGACTCTAGCTTATGTAAAGTTGACATAAATCTAGCCAGAAAAAAACTGACCTCTTGTCAACTTGACACACATTTGTCAATGTTAAACCAAACCTTTCCTTTCTTGCTGTCCCCAAGATGTCATATCAATATCAGTATCGGGATATAAAACATATTCCAAACTTTAAAAGTCCCACAATTTTTAATTAACTTTAAAACTTTAATCTCTTTAAAACATCCAAAGTCTCTTTTCGAAGTTCAAGTAGCTCTAAAGTATCCATATTCTCTAAAATGTCCATAGTGTCTGTCTTAATTACGGTTTTTATTGCTTGGACAAAACACCGTGACCAAAAGCAAGCTGGGGAGGAAAGGGTTTATTCGGCTTATCCTTCCAGATCATAGTCCATCATTGGAGGAAGTCAGGGCAGGAACCTGGAGGCAGGAGCTGATGCAGAGGCCCTGGAGGGGTGCTGCTTACTGGCTTGTTCCCATGGCTTGCTCGGTCTGCTTTCTTATAGAACCCAGGACCACCAGCCTAGGGATGGCACCACCTACAATAGCCTAGGCCCTCCCCATCAATCATTAATTAAGAAAATGCCTTACAGCTGGATCTTATGAAGGCATTTTTCTCAACTGAATTTCTCTCCTTTCAGATATCTCTAGTTTGTCAAGTGCACGTAAGACTAGCCAGTGAAGGCTCTAAAACATCTAAAATCTCTTTAAAAGTTCAATCTCTCCTGTAAAAATAAAAAAAATTACTAAATAGCTTCTTATCCAAGAAGGAAGAACCAAGGTATAGTTATAATCAGATCAAAGCAAAACATATAGTCCACAAGTGTAAAGATCAGTATCAGACTTCTGGGACTCAGGGGCTAGCTATAGCACCTATAGCCTGTCTTGCAAGATCAGTGTAGCTGCACTCCATAGCTTCTGCTGTTGCTTGACAGTCATCCCATAGTACTGGCATCTCTAAAATGTTCAAGTCTCTGCTGCATCTAAATCTGCAGTAGCCTCAATTCCCAGTATCCTCTACCAGTAGCCTCTCCCAGCCTTTCTTCTGGACCCCCCAGCTCTGCTGCACAGCATCAAGCCTCAGCTGTTCTCTATAACTCCTTCATGCCTTCAAAACCAGTACCACCTGGGTGACTCTTACACTACCATATTTAGCTGATAACATGAGATGCAGCTGAGGCTGCTCTAGACCACAGCTTCTGTGTGCTGACCCTGAGGAAACTGTCCCAGATTTACAGCCCTCAGTAATGCTGGTCTCTTCTTAATCACTGTTAATTTCTCAGCTCCAGCTGACCAGCACCAATTGTCCCAGTAAAGCAAAGGTTTCATTTCAGTGATTCTGGTCTTTTGTTAATCACAGCTGATTCTTCATCCTCAGCGGATCAGAACCATTTCAAAATATTAAATGGCCCCAACAGAGTCTTACTTTCCTCTGAAACTTCACAAGCCAGGCCTCCATCATCTGCACTGCTCCAGGTTTATCTTCCAGGTTCCCACAACAGCTTACTGAGCTCAGAACACTCAAAGACTTCCACAGTCCTCCCCCAAACAAATGATCGTCTGTCACAGCAATATTCCACTCCCGGTACCAATTTCTGTCTTAGTTAGGTTCCTATTGCTATGATGAAACACCGAGACCAAAAACAACTTGAGAAGGAAAAGTTTTATTACATCTCAGAGCTTGCAATCCAGCATTTAAGAAAGCTGGGACAAGAACTTAAGGCAGGAATCTGGAGACAGGAACTGGTAACGGAGGCCATGGAGGAGTGCTGTGTACGGGATTGTGCTTCATGGCTGTTTTCTGAGCAAGGAGTCGAGTACCCAGGACCACCAACTCAGGGACAGCGTAGCCCAGAGTAAGCTGGGACTGTCCACATCAATCGTCAATCAAGAAAGTCCTCCACAGGTGAGTCTGGCAGGGGGCGTTTTCCCAATTGAGGTTCCCTCTTCTCAGGTGACTCTAACTTGTGTCAAGATGACTTAAAACTAGCCAGCACAGCTGATGTTCCATACCTGGGACAAAATTCCTGACAAAATCAACTTAAAGGAGGAAGGATTTATTCTGGTTCAGGTTTTCAGGGTTTCAATCTGTGGTCACTTTGTCGTGTTGTCACCTCTGGACTGTGGAGAGACAGAATATGGTGGCAAGTCTCTGTGATAAAACACAGCCATCTGCCCCACTCATGGCAGAAAGGAGGCAGAGGGGGATGCAGAGGAAGGGGCTCAGAGAGCAGGATCGAACCCCAAAGATCCACTCCTTTCAAAGATTCCATCACCTACCAGCAGCCTATCAAAACAGGATCCCGTCACCCCTCCACCCACAAGCCACACCTCAGTACTGCTGGGCTGGGCCTGCAGCATGCGTCATCAGGGTGTTCTGCGTCCACACTCTAGCACGGAGGGAGAAGTAGCAGCTTCGTTCTTCGTTTTCAGGACGTTATATCCTCCATCTTGAAAACTCCAAGTCCATTGTACAGCTAAGGGTGCCGTGTAGGCTGCGTTACTTCTCTAACTCCTTCCGCGTTTGTGGGTGTCTGCCCTCCTTGATCTAGTCTTGTGGGCCGGCATTTTTGTTCCAGGACAGACACTGTCTGGTATGCTTGGCCTTTCCCTGGAGATCACCCGCTCACTTTCCTCTGAATGCCGTAGCCACTCGTGTGCGGGAACACGTGGGTCAGTCCTCTGCTTGGCTGACTCCTGCGAGTCTTTGTCTTGTATCCACTGTTTGGTGTCTTCAGAAAGTTCTGTTTGTGGTTTCTATTTCCTCTTTGACACAGAAAGCATTTGGAAAACAGTTTTTAAAACTCCCAGTGGTTCAGGCTTTGGGGATCCCAGATAGTCATTGCTGGGTTTATTACACCATGGTTGGGGAAATGTAAAGAAGGTTTTGTAAATGCCGCCAAAATGTAAACGTATTTAAAATGTCACAGTTTTTCTCTCACTGGCTACTTGACTCCGCCCCTCTATTCCTGGCTGCTAGATTTCTAACTTGTAACTTTAAAAACCTCAGTTAGCTCATAGGGTTAGGGAGGAAAGGAAAGGATAGGAAGGAAAGAGAAACCTTTACAGCCCTTTTTTGGCTGTCTGAAACTTTCTAAGTCTGGGGAACTGAACTAACTCTAACCCACTGTGGTTCAGCTCTTCCCAGCACGGCAGTTTCTGAGAAGATCTAAATCGTAACTTTTCTAAAACCTCAATTAGTTCAATTTATCTGAGCCCTATTTCTGCCTGCTTCTCCTATCATCAGCTTTTATACGCTCTCTTTCCCTATCTTGCAGCAACTCTGCCGTAATAACCCTAATTCTTAACTTCCAACTGTCAACTGCTTTCAACTGCCCCTCTTTTATACCCGCCCCCCACAAGCTGTTCCCAGAAGTCCAAGCGGCATGCAACCACACGGGGGAGGGGTTTTTCCCTGGCAAAGCTTCACTCTACAGGGACATATCTGCCATGACCCCCACACACACTTAGAGTGATCTGGAGGTGACTTCTTAGAGGGCATTGACTTTTGTGACCAGTCATGAGCAAGCAGGAAGAACGAGGCAGTTTTGTGTTGTATTAGGTTGAGATACTTAGTCCTCTGTGTTCTTGTTCACTTTACTTGTCCAGATCTGGGAGCTCCTTAGACCCACACTCGGGAACTATCCTTTCTTCTGTCACTAAGCCTTGTGCTCAGGAGACAGATGGGAGCTTGTGCACATAAGCCCTGCCAGTCACTTCAGAAGGGAAGTAACTCGGCACCACCTTCTCTGCCCACACGTTGCTTTTGACATTTTATTTTTAATTGTGCTCGTCTTAGTCACAGTTCTCTAGAGGAGCAGAACAGATAATGAATACATATCATGAACGGGGACTTAGTAGATTGATGTACACCACGTGGGTTGGGGAGTGCAGCAACAGCTACCTATCTGCACACTGGAGGGGCTGAGAACCTGGTAGCTACCTGCTCAGTCCACGAGGCTGGTACTGGTGGCCTGGAAGATCACTGGAGAGACATTGGTCTTCAGTCCGTGTTGGGAAACCAAAGAAACATGTGTCTGATGTCAGGGAAAGATGGTGGTAAGGGTGGCAGCAGCAGAGTAGATGCATTTGCCAGCAAGAAGGGAAGGCAGGAGAACAAGCAGCAGCTGTTTCTGAGGATGCCTTTATATCTGGGCCACAGCTGGAAAGCATTGCCCACTCTGAGGGGAGGCTTTTCCCTCCTCAGTTAATCCCTTCTGAAAAAAATCTGCACAGACCTGCCCAGAAGCACATCTCTTAGATGATTCCAGACCCAATCAAATTAATAACCAAGGTCCCAAAAATACATCTCAAGTTCACTTTCAAGTGTACAGTTAAGGGAACTAAGTTCATTCATGGGAGTCTTCAGTCAGTCACCTCCAGTATGACCAACACTCTGCACTCATTAAACACTGTCCAGTAGCTCCCTCTTCCTCATCTTCCAATCCCTGGCAGCCGCCACTCCACTTTCTATTTCTGTGATTTTAACAATGGTGGTACATGAGGGAATAGAATCACGTGGAATTTATTGCTCGGCATACATTCTCCAGATTAATCCAGATTGTAGTGAGTCAAGCCTTCCTTTCGAAGGTCAAATAGCATCCCACTGATGGACATGCCACATCCCGATTACTCCTCCAACCACGGAACAGTGGGTCGGCTTCTTGGTTCCTGCTAGTCATGTGGTATGAAAATGCTCTTGAGTCCCTGCCTCTTTCAGTTCTCCTGAATATTTCCCCAGAAGAGGGGTTGCATCACGTGGTAATGTTATCTTTGACTCTTTTAGAAGCCTTTGTGCTGTTGTCCACCACAGCCAAACCATCCCACACTCTTGCCTGCAGTGCACAGAGCCTCCTTCCTCTCTCCCCTCACCCTCACCACCTCGCAGCATATATTCTGGTTCTGCTGTTCACAGCAGCCATCCTGAAGGCACTGTCCATTGTTCTATGGGTACAATTTCACTTTGTCAGGGACATATTTTATCTTTTTTGTCTTATATTGCTGGAACATCCCGCTACCCATTTTGGGACATTCTGAGTTCTTTGGTAGTACTGGCTCCTTTTCTTCTTCTTCTTCTCCTTCTCCTTCTCCTTCTCCTTCTCCTTCTTCTTCTTCTTCTCCTTGTTCTTCTTCCTCTTCCTCCTTCTTCTCCTCCTCCTTTTTCCTCTTCTTTTAATCTTTTAAAAAGATTTTTATACACATTTTTAATTAAAATAGAATTGTATCATTTTCCTCCTTTCCTTTCCTCCCTCCAGCCCCTCCCAGGTATTCTCCCTCCAACTCTTCCCACATCCTCCCCCTCTCAAATTGATAGCCTTTTTTCTTTATTGTTGTTACGTGTGTGTGTGTGTGTGTGTGTGTGTGTGTGTGTGTGTGTGTGTAGTGTGTGTATATGTGTGCACAATTATATAAATACAACAGGCTGAGTCCGATTTTGTTGTTTGGGTGTGTATATGACTTTCTGGAAGGCTTGCTTTGTATTAGATACCCAACAAGGGAGGCTCATCCCTGGAGAGGCTAATTCTCCCTCTCCCAGAAGTATTTTGATCTACATAGCAGCTGACTTCCACAAGGATTCAGAGGACACATTCTACTTTTTGCCTGGGTCTGGTGACCTTGGCTGGCTACTTGCTATCTCTGAGGCTTCTTATCAGGATGAAGGAAGCACAGAGTCATATCTCCTGCTATAATCATGAGGACTCGGAGGTCCCCATGCAGAGCCATGTGGGACCTGAAGGACCATCAGCATTCTCTGGAGATTCTTAGCTTTTCTAGTTTTAAGAGCTGTGCCTGGAGTTTACTCTGATGTCTTATTTTCTATTTCCCATTGTTTACAACTTCCAAGGAACATTCTGTTCCTTCCTTTCCCTTTTTCCCTTCCCCTTTCCCTTTCTTCCTTCCTTCCTTCCTTTCTTCAGTTTTTTTGACACAGAGATAAGTTTTTTTTTCTGACTTCTTTCACAACAAGTTGCTTATTGGTATATAGGAAGACTATTGGATTTTATGTTTATTTTGCTTCCTGGTGCTTTGCTAGAAGTATAGATAAAATCTAAGAGTTTTCATGGGCATCCTTAGGTCTTTTAAGTGCAAGATCATGTCAGATGCAAATAGGGATGCTTAGACTTCCCCCTTTCCTGTTTATATCTTTATTTCTTTCTCTTATTGCTCTAGCTGTGACTTCAAGTGGCATATTGAACAAAAGCAGTAAGATGGACACCCCTCAGAGGCATTTGTTTGCAGTGTTTGATCTCAGAATCCCACAAGGTTTCTGGCAAGAAATGACCCCAAGAGTTCTCCTCTAGAGTTTGCTGTATACAGCCTTTATCACATTACAATATACTCCTTCTGTTCCTAGTTTTCTCGTAAAGCACTGCTGAACTTTCTCAGCAGTCTTTTCTGTATCTATCTACGAAGATGCTTGGGTGATTTCTGTCCTGAAGTGTGTTTCCATGTTGTGTTACATCTATTGGTCTGCATATGCTAAACCAACCTTGTGCCCCTGGGATGAAATCAAGATGGTCATAGTGTATTCTTGGTGTATTCTTCTTGGTGTATTCTTCTTGGTGTATTCTTGAATTCTATGTGTCAGCATTTTATTAAACATTTCCATGTCTGTGTTCATCATGGAAACTGGACTATAGTTTCATTTTATTTTGAGGCAGGGACTCATTATATAGCCCTTGTTGGCCTGGAACTCACAGAAACCCACCTGTCTCTGCCTCTCGAGGGCTGGGATTAAAAGTGTGTGCCGTCGCCGCCGCCACCTGGCCCAGACAGACCTCTTTAAAATGCTGGATTTCCCACACTAGTGTCAAACAATGAATACCCTTTGTTCTCCTGAGACTGTGTGGGATGAGCCTTAGGGATGTTAGAGCCGTCATACGGATGGAAGATGCCCTGAAGACTCCGTGTGAGGGCAGAGATGGTGCAGAGGATTGCTCTCAGCTTGCCCAAGTGTTCCCAGGACATCCTTGTTCTCCCCAGTTCCTCTGTCTGAGCCGTCTGTCACTGAGGGTAGTGGAGTTCCAGTGCTGTTCCCTGGCACCTGGTAACTTCTGGGCATCACTGTGATGTGGCCATGACTGGCTCCTGAGACTACCCTATAGTTGCAGAGCCTCTGAGAACAGAGGTTATCCTAGCCCTGTGGGTTGCTGCTGTCTGAGAGGCCCTGAGCCCACATCTCCAGGGCTTACAAGGCAAGCATACTGCAGGATGGTGGCCAACATCACCACTCTTGACATCCTAGGTCAGTGATGGCTTCCGTCTGTGTGTGGTGCTGTTTATGCTCAGTTGGGCATTTTCCAGGGATGGAAAGAAGGAGCCGAGCAGTGATGCTGAATTCTTAAGTCTGCACAGCCTATGGGAGCACCTGTCCGGACAGGCAGCTGAGGGAGGCATATTGCCTCAGCCTGGGTTTAGGAAGACAGCAGTCCACTGAATGGGCCCTTTGGTGAGTTTAAAATTCGGGGCAGTTTTACTATTTTTAACATATCATGTCGTCTTTCCTTTAAGAAAGGTTAGGGCTCTCTTCTTCCTACAAAATGAAGCTGCTCTCCAGAGCTGCCTGTGGCCATAATCCAGATGTGGAATCTGTACTCTCTGAGCAGGAAAGGATGCGTACAGCAGAAGGATGAGGGAGTGGGAGGGGAGGGGTATCTTGAAGAAAATGGGAGGTAGAAGGACCAGGTCAGGTAGGGTCAGCTCTGCAACCAGTTCAGGGAGGCACTAAAACTAGCCAGTGGATCTTGGTCTTGAAGGGGGTGGGTTCTCCTGGGAGTATGGAAGGGACATGGTTGGCCCTTCTGGTCCCGCACTTCTTAGTATCCTTTTTCCTATTGGCAGCACAGCCTCTCCCGCGACCTGGCTCTACAGGACAGGCGTGGAGCTCCTGCTTCCCTCGCCTTCACGGGGGACTCGCAGATACCAGGTCTCAGTAGCAGGTCCCCTCTGTGCCCACATCAGCACACACTGGGCTCTAAGGCATGCCACCCAGATCCTCCTCTGAGGCATCCCCTTCTCTGCCTTAAAGTTGTCTCCTCCAGAACGGGAGGGAGGCCACCATCACTCTTGACCCTCTGTTGCCTGGCCAGTCCCTTACACCAGGAGCCCTGGCTCCCGTCCCTAGCGGTGTCTCCTGACAGTCCTGTGTGGGTACCTCGGTCCTTTGATGAGAATTAGCGTGCCACTCTGATGAGTGCTGGGGAGGACGGCCCGTGTGTGAGTCAGAAGTGAGTGGGAAGTAAGAGCATGATAAAAATGGTTCGGAGAAAAGGAGCTGAGCACCCAGGATGTGGCTGAGGCTGTGCAGGGTGAGGTGGCTTCCTGCAGCTGTGGGCAGTTGTGGCACGGAGTTCACGGGAGGAGGGGTCAGGAGAGGTGCAGGGGGAGGGGCAGGTCTGTGTGCCAGAAAACAAAGTACAGGGGACAAATGGAGCGAGGACCTTTGACCCTCACATAAGGCTGGGGGGGGGTCTCATTTAGCCTCAGGAGCTTGCTATGCGTCTGGTACTTCCTGTCTACCATGGGAAGGCTTCCACGGGGGAACATGGTGGAACAAGGATGGCCAGAAACCCCTTCCCCAGTCTTTTCCTGATGCTCAGCATAATCATCAAGTGTGCATAGCTGGCTCAGAGGTGCATTCACCGTACCCATGTGACCTGGGCATATGTACACTGGGCTGCTGCGTGAGTGCAGGTGGGCACCGAGACTTGATGAGCTATGGGGTGGGGCCTTGCTGTCTTCTAGACTTCTCCAGGCTCTGGGTCGGAACAGAACACTTCCAGCAGCCCCTCACTAGTGGAGGTCTCATGTTGAAGACGGTATGGCAAATACTCTCTGGAGTGCCTCCTAGGAGCGATTCCCATCTGACAGCCTGCCCCTTCGGCAGGTCCCCACCCATTTCTACACCTAAGCTTTTCCTAAAAGTCCCCAGCATCTCCCTTTGTTCTCAGGACTCTGGTGTTCCCAGCATCTAGACACCTGCATTGCCAGTCCCGGCTCAGAGTTGTGGCCATCTCTGTGCCGAGCCCACTGTCCAGGCACAACCTCCAGGCTCTCTTCCTGAGCAGCCGGCCCCCCGGGGTACCCAGCCTTACCCAGACTAGACCTATTGGTTGGTGATGCCCATGGGGAGCCTCAAGCCAGCAGGAACTATCCTGGTGAGAGAAAGCCCAGGTTCGCAGAGCTCTGCCACCGAGCCTCCTGTTGCTGTACATGCCGCTGGGGACAGGGCTCTTGTGTGCTATTTGGGTTTTGAACATAGGGCTTCACTTCAGTTGCTTTCAACACACTGTCAAGATGCAGAGGGTCTGTTATTCCCATGCAATGAATGCTAACCTAGTCCAGCTTCAGAAATATCAGCCCTAACCATGCTGGGTACCCTGTCCAGACTCAGGCAGTCCTATACCAGCCCTTTTCCCTAGACTATGGTGGGACACGCAAATGAATGCAGGGATTGCTTTCTGAGGGGTGCTCTGATTTCTGCTGCTTGGCTGGGCTCCAGGTCCTCCCCCATAAATATCTCATGTTCCCTGAGGTCAATCTGTCCTTGTCAGGTAGCTGATGGCTCTGTTGCCTATGACCAGGGCTCTTTTCTATTCTTCTTCCTCTCCCAACTTGACACTCCTGGCTCTGTGTGAGCTACTCAGAACCTCTGCCATGTCCAGGGCCTCAGTGTTTGGGTCTGTGCTGGCAGATGCCAGATCTGCATCCATAAACCCCCATCCTTCCACCTAACCACTCAGAAATGTCCCTAGTGTCCTCCACCCTGAAGCCCTTTGGAAGGTGCCCTCCAGTCCCTTTGTTCTCCACATTCTCTGTACCCCCCCCAGCCCTTCCTTCCTGCCTCCCCATGACATCCTCTAAGGACAGGTCATACCCTTTGACTGTACCTCAAGCTTCCCTGTAGGTCTCATCTCAAGCCAGGGAGCACCAAGGCCACATCTTAGACTGTAGAAGCCACGACCAAGTTTGTCTCTGGTCTCTACCGCTTCTGGAGCTGAAACCTCAACTCATTTCTGATGTGAGGCCTCAGTTTCCCTATCAGTAAGTAGGGGTCACAGTAGGACCTCCCTTCAGCATGGAAGTATACAAGAATGTGGGGGAGCCAACAGTTCAGGAGAGCCCACCGCTAGTTCCTCTGTGATCTCTACCCTCTCCGGGTCATGTGCCCGAGCCTGGGACCCCCAGATGCCCACACAAGGGCTCTGAGGTCCTTGAGTCACTCTCTCTGTTGCTGCAGTGGGCTGCCTGGTCCCCAGAGCAGTGAGGAACAACTTGATGTTCTCCTGAGATGGGATGCTAACTAGCCTAGGCTTTCCCCCACCCCACACCTCTCTGGTGAAAACAAGCAAGGATCCCACAGTGCCCTGCACAGTCCTGGATCCCTCTGAGCCCCTTCCAGGAGTAAGAGCAGACCAGGCTGGTGAACGGAGCAAGGCCCTCTCGGGAGATGCTCGGCACGGTCTGAGAGAGGGAGGGAGGCGTAGGGCCCTAGCAGCAAGACTCTGAGCAAAGGATGTGATGGCTCCCAGCTTCCCCCTCACAGAGGCTGAGAATGGACTTCCCACCCAAAGAGATCTGGCAGATGTGAGGACAGGAGCCAAGGAAAGAAGCCTCTCCCACCAGCCCACATTCACCACAGCTAGTACTGGGCTCCGGGGAAATAGGTTATCTTTGAGCGCATGCATCGTGGCGCTTGGGGACTTATTTTATCTTGTCTTTTCATCAGACTAAAGAGGGAAGACACAGCTTCATACTGCAATGTGCCAGCTTGGTTTATGACGGCCAAACACCCAGGCACGGGGAGTGTGCCTAGGATTGGGTAGCGTGGAATAACTCCAGGTGCTAAGTTAACAAGGTAGACCAGGAGCCTCTCCTGAAGCCCGCTCTGGGGCAGCAATGATTCCTCCCTTCGTGTTTGGGGCGCTACTTGACTCAGGCCAATCCTTGGATTTGGAGGGTGGCAGGCCTAGGCTCAGTCCCAGCAAGCTGCGCCTGCTGCCTTGGTTTCTATAGCTTTGCAGGCGTTAGAAACATGCCAGGAGGATGCAACAGCGTGAGACCAATGCCTGGTGCCAGTGCCTCTGGTAAGCTTTGGGGAAATGGAGGCCAGCAGCAGCAGAAAGTGGCAACCAAGGGCCTCGTGGGTTCCACTGTTAGCCGGTGGGGCCTTCACAGGTAAATAAAGTAACTAAAGAAAGAGAGAGCCTTGGGTGCAGCGGTAGGTAGTTTTAGTTATCGAGAGTCTCTTCTACATTAGATTGGCCTGGGGGCACGTCTTAAGTTAATCGATGTAGGATGACTCACTCCATTGTGGGCAGCACCATCCCCTAGGCAGAAGGTCCTGAACTGTGTAAGAGTGGAGAAACTGAGCTGAGCACAAGCAGGTGAATATGTGTGCATTCACTTCTCTCTGCTCTTGCCTGTGGATGTGACTTGACTGTGCATGTTAAGTTCCTTCCACCCTGAGTTGATTTTTGTCAGGGTATGTTATCACAACAAAATGAAACTAGGGCAAGTACTATCTCCTGATCACACAGACCCATGTTTCTAGTGCTTGTGCGCCCTGGGATGAGCTGGCGATGGGTAGGGGAGCCGCTGGAGAGGCTGCCTTCCAGAAGGGAGAGCCAGTAGATAACAGCTCCTCTATGGTCTCTTGCAGCTCACCATCTCTTCCTGGTCACTGCCTGCCGGGATCCTGACTATGGCGCGCTCATCCAGGAGCTGTGCCTCCCCAGCTTCAAAGAGGAGATGGAAGCCATCGGGAAGACCCTGTGGTGTGACTGGGGAAAGACCATAGGGTGAGTCCTGTCAAGAGATGAGGAGGCAAAAAACAAACCCCAAAACAAAAACTGTTGCCAGGTGGTGGCGCACACCTTTAATCTCAGCACCCAGGAGGCAAAGGGCAGGCAGATCTGTGAGTTCGAGTCCAGCCTACTCCACAGAGTGACTTTCAGGACAGCCAGAGCTATACAGGGAAACCGTGTCTCAAGAAAGCAAAAAACAAGAGGAAGAAGAAAGGGAGGCTGGAAGGCTGCCCTCTCCTTTGAGCTTTTTTGGTGCATCAGGCCACTGGGTCTAAAGAGACAGGCTTGAGGGCAAAGGGGGTACCAGTCATTGTCAGGTGGGCATGAGCATAAGAGTGGGAGGAGCTGTGTCCTCCATGGCTGTCCATGTCCATGGGAACCAGAGGAGCAGGAGATGGAGGGTTCAGATTAGATACCCATAACAACCAAGTGCAGACACCTGGGGGCAGTTGAGCCCCATAACAACCAAATGCGGGCACCTGGGGGACAGTTGAGCCCCAGTCCGTGACAGAACCCAGAGTGACTGTCTTGTGACAGAAGCCAGTTCTACAGGGATCTCCCCGCTGTCTCCTTCCAGCCTGTTGTCAAGATCGGGTTGTCCTCTGGGTCTTACTGCCCAGCCCACCCTATTTCATGGTTCAGAACTGCAGGCGCAGGCTGTCACTGAAGGGATGGCCCACAACCCCACCAGAGGTGGCACACACTGAACCTTTCCCCTGTGCGACCCGGCATTTCTACGCAAAGGCCCTTATTCCTACCACAGTCTCTCAGGCCCCAGGTACCCCTAAGCTGGTTTGGGGGTTCTCCCTGGCAGGTCCCCTCTAAAACCAGAAGTAAGGATCAAAGCTCGGGGTGTCCATGATACATCTTCTAGGCTTTATTTCTACTTCATTGTGTGAGGTTAGAAGCGTCCTGGGGCTCTACTGTGTGTGTGTGTGTGTGTGTGTGTGTGTGTGTGTGTGTGTACATGCACGTGTGCTGCCAGCCCCATCTGGGGTTACAATGTTACAGAACCCCGATCTAGAAGCTCGGCCCTCAGACAAAAAGGGTTCAAGAGATGAACATTAGAGATGAAGAGAGCCTTCTACTCAGGGCCATAGAACAGAAAAGGGGAGTCAACTTCTACAGCCCAGGGAGTCAGGCAGGAATGTCAACAAAGAGAGAGTTTGGTAAGGGGCAGGAAGTAGCAATAATCTAGAAACTCAGATACCCAGCTGCTGCTGCTGTTGCCACTACCCGTCACCCCCCCCCCCGCCCATGTTCTTCCTCCCCCTCCTCCCTCTTCTCCCCTCCCCCCCCCCTCCATTCCTAGTGTTTAGTCAGGCTAGTAGGTGTCTTTAGCCTCAAAAAAGGAAAGTCAGCATCTGGGCAAATCCAGGAATCCAGGTCAAGTTCACCCTGTACTAGGACCTGGACAAAATGCTTTTAAAATGATCCACATGCCGTCCACGTGTAGAGCTAAGTGGAATTTGACCCAAAACTCAAGGCAGCAAAGGAGACAGACACAATACGAAGGCAGCACACCAAGCCTCCTTCCCAGACCCAGACCCTTGACGTCTACAGGAAGTCAATGTTGTGGGCAGAAGCTCCTCTGGTCCCTGGGAAGTCTCCAGGCAGTGGTTACTCCCACACAGCAAAGTGGCTGTCTGTAGCTGAGCTCAGTCTAACCTAGCTGTGTGGCCTCCAAACCACATAACCTAGTGAGCTACCATCCAGTGGAGCTTGGATGTCTGTCTAGACTTTTCGCTGGTAACACAGGAAGAGATCCATGATGAATAGACTGTGACAGGCTGCCTGGTGTCTGAATAGATTCTGAAGCTGACTGGGGGCATTTCACAGAACAAGGTTTTCCTCCATCACCATGCACAGTACAGAGTAGGTGTGCAGTCTCAATGCCCTGTGATAACAGGTGCTTTCTTCCAGTGTCTGAGAGAAAAGAGAAGGAGTCATGGGGATCCATAGTGAGGAAGAAGAGGAGGATAAGAAGGTCTCCTTGGGAGTATCTCCACAAGGCAAAGGGAGAGCCAGTACTGGTCACAAAGCATGCTTGGCAATGTCTCCAGAGGCGCAGGCCTTACCTGGGCTCCTGCTGGAGGCTGGGCATGCCTGTGGGGTGATAAGGTCTTCCTATGAGCTCCAGAGCCCCTCGGTAGACGGAGGCTGGAGAGCATGTGGTAAGGAGCACACATTCATGGAATGGGCTCTACTTTTCCTCATGAGTCTGGGTTTAGACTTACCTCACCCCTGGGGCCCTCCCTGCCCTGCAGAGGCCCCCTTCTCTCTTACTAAGTGAGGCCAGTGACCTTGTGTTTCCCTGCTCTCTGGGGACAGAGCCTTTGCCTTCTTCTCTGTGAGTTCCTTTGCCCCAGCAGAGTCTACAGCGCACATATACTTGTTGAAGACAGTCTCTACCTTGGGAGTCTAAAATGGAAAACATAGTTTTATTTTGTTGCTATGATAAAATAACCTGACAAAAAGCAACTTAGGGGAGAAAGGGACTTATTCAGCTTACAGTTCCAGGTACAGCAATCACAGTGGGAAGTTAAGGTAGGAACTTCACATCCTAGTCACATCCGCAGAGCAGAGAGGAATGAACGGACCCATGTGTGCTGGCTTGCTTGTGCGCAACTCAGTTTCTCCACTCTTACACAGTTCAGGCCCTCCTGCCTAGGGAATGGTACCACCCACGATGGGCTGGGTCTTCCTACATCAATTAACAATGCAGACAATCCCCCCCATAGGCCATCCTGATCAGTTAAGCATCTGTTTCCAGGTGATTCTAGGTTGTGTCAAGTTGACAGTTAGAAACCATCATCACAGCACAAGATGTCTGCAATTGTGGTGCAAGACTAAGGTTTGAATCATGCACCAGGGCTCCATCTCCTCTGTCCAAGCCCAGGATGGAGAGTTGTCCCCAGCTGAGGTGGGCTGTGTAAACTCAGATCCCTTGGCTCAGGATCTATATCCCTGATTAGGTACAGGTGTCCAGAGGCCCCGAGGCAAATCCCATAAGGTATAGTGGGACCAGTCCAGGTCCTTATCTACCCTCTTCTTATCTGTCCTACTTGGCTGCATGGAGACTTTTGGCCTCCTTTTCTAAGCTGAAGAATGAATCAGGAGTTGGAAAAGGAGAAGAAACAGGTTGTTAAAAGTAGAACAGCCTGTTCTTGGGGCTAATTGGCTTCCTGCCTTAGCCAAGCAGTTTGTATTTAAATGAAAGTTGCGTTCATTATGATCCAGGGAAGACACAGCAGGGCCCTGGGGGAAAGCGTTCACTGCCCCCCTGCATGGATCCAGTGTTTGCTCATATGTGCAGACTGACAGCAAGGGGAAAGCCTGGCAGAAACGACAGACAGGGGCAGGATGGCACAAGGATATTCTGAGGAAGCGGGGGCCATGGGCTACCGATGTGAAAAGAGGAATGATTAGCACCAGGTCAGGAGGAAGTGACCATGGCCAGAGCCTCAGGAGAGTCTGTATCACAGAGCACCTCACAGGCACCTGGGGCCTACAAGCTCCAGGTCTGTGGTCTACACAGTGACAGCCCTAGTCCTGCTCCTGCCCTAGCCTTTGGGTCCCGTGAGCCTCTGTGTTCCACGGTGATGAGGAGTTAAATTGCAGACGGAACTGAAGAGCCTGATCTCTGTGACTTGGAGAGACGATTCTGGATTACCCAGGTGGACAGGGTTACTCCAGGGCTCTCTAAATTGGCGCAAGCTCTTGCACTGCAGGACTTTCAAGTTGGCTTTTGCCCTTTGACAGCACTGATCTTTGAGCACTTCCTTGCCTTCCCAGGTTTATCTTTTAAGCCCCAGGCTGGGAATCAGCCATTTCTCCAAGGACGTCTCTTTGCTTCTATCAGTGGATGAAGTTTAGGACCCCAGATATGTATATTAGGGTCCACACATATGCAACCCATATTGGGCACACGCCTACATGCAGACACAGGATTAGATGGAACCAGTGAAACCACACTGGGTTATAAGAAAACATGGGTGGCCCCTCTTTGTAGGGAATTAAGAACTGGCTTATGGGGCTGGGGAGATGACTCAGCGGGTTAGGTGCTTGCTATGTAAGTATTAGGATCTGATTTTGGATCTCCATAAACAAACAAACAAAAAACCCACACACATGACTGCACACACCTATAGCCCCAGCACCGGAAGGAACAGAGACAGGGGGATTGCTGGGGCTTGTTGGCTGCTGGCTTAGCTGGTAGAAAAAGCAAAAGATCCAGGCTCAGTAAGGGACCCTGTCTCAAAGGAACAAGGGGGGAACATTAGATACCCATTGTCTGCTCAGGCCTCTGTGTGTGCACGCATACAGGTTCATGCATACGCAGACACAAAATCAAAAATAATTTAAAAAAAAAAAAAAGAATCGGAGGGCTGAAGAGACAGCGTGGTGGTAAGAACACTCACTGTTCTTCTAGAGGACCCAAGTCAGGGTTATAACATCCGCACTGTGTAGCTTACAGCTGCCTGTAATTCCAGCTTCAGAGAACCTGACACCTTCGTCTGGCCTCCTTGGATACACATGCACACACGCGCGCGCGCGCGCGCGCACACACACACACACACACACACACACACCATGAAAGAATTGTCCTACACAGTTGAAGTTGGCAGAATCCGCAGGACAGGAAGCAGGCTGGGAAGGTATACAATAGAGCTTGCATATATGTGGACTCTCTCAGGCTTGGATTTCTTCCTATGGACCAGGCGGGACCCGCTCTCATCACCAGGATTGCTCTCTTGATTGTGGGTGCTAAGCGGCACACTCCCCCAAATCCCTCAACAGCACATAGACTGGTGTTTGATTTACTAAATAGGTCCTAGGTGTGGCCACGTGGACACTGGGTGACATTAGAGTTCCCTCCTGCCCCCTTACCCCTTCCCAGAACTCTATTTATACCCACTTCCTGTGGCAAATGTCTCATTGCCCTTTTCTCTTTCCTTCCTGTTTGTTCTGCACAAATGAGCAGATATGTGCATTTTTCCCTGTATCTTCATTCTTACATAAAGGGCAGCATACAACACTCCTCCCCTCCCCTGCACTTTAGCTCTTTTGTTTACTTAACCGTACAATCTGGAACTTCCTCTCTAGCAGTGCGTGGAGATCCTCTCTGTTTTCATAGCTGCATAGTATTCCACTATGCAGTTTCTCAACTGTCTTCCTATGAGGAGTCACTTCAGCTGTGTCCAGCATTTTTTTTACTCAGGCAACGTGCACACAGGTTGCCTGTGCCTTCCCGCCTTCCCACTGATGGGTAGATAGACGCCTGGGATCACAAGGTAAGGATTGCAGTTTCCACTGTGTGCATTCCCATCTGCAGTGCCAGGGTCACTCGTGTCCCCAAGGCCTTGCCAGCAGACTGCACTGTCCTGTTAAAACTGTCACCGCCAGAGAAATGGCGTTTCTCTCGTTACAATGAGTCTGAACATCATCCACATGTTTCAAGGCCATTCTTTTCTTTTCATGTCTTGTTTGTTCAGATCTTGTTTAAAGAAAGGAAGGAAGAAAGGAAGGGAGGGAGGGAAGGAAGAAAGGGAAGAAGGGAGAGAGGGAGGGAGGGAAAGAAAGAAAAGAAATCGTGTTTCCGGTGCCTTCTGGGATCTGTGTGTGCTAAGGAGACTTTGGGCATGTCTTCCTGACCACCCACAGTTGCTAGCCGTCTGTCAACGTACTTTTTGTTGGTGTGTATTCTTAGCTCAGACAGATTTGTCGCTCTTCCTCGTGGCTGAGTTCAAATCAAGGCTAGAAAGCCCTTCTTTCCACTGGCTTTTCTTTGAGCTTATATATAGTTCTGCTGGCTATAGCTACATCCACGCCAGGCTGGAGTTTATCCCTGTGTACAGGTGTGAAGTAGGAATCAAATTTTATCTTTTATTTGTTTCATTTATTACAAAGTCTGTCTTTCAGCCAGTGGCTTGAGATGTGTCCATTGTCACAGGGCTTTTCTTTACAAGCTTCTCATCTTCAGACCTTATCACCAGAATCCATGCTAGTAATTTCTCCCACAGGAACTTCCAAGGGTCTCACTGCCAGCCGAGTGTGTGCTCGCTATGTATCCTTCACCACAAACCAAGACGAGTTTGCCATCATGGCTGGTACTACACGAGCGTTCACTAAAGCTCAGCTGTGTCATCGCACAGCCAGGACCAGAGGAGCCAGGCTGGTGTAGGCAGGAAGCACAGGTCACCAGGTGGAGGCACCCCATGTCTGATGGGGAGTAGGCCACCAAGATGAGGCCTGGTACCCAGACAGAGTCCGGCTAGCTTCAGCACTTTCCCAGCCTGAACAGAGACCTTGCCGGGTTGGAGAATTGAGTACCACGGAGGTGATCTGATGGAGGACTGAGACATCAGGAAAGGCCCTTCTCTGAGCCAAGTGCTGCCTAGGCTGCTCTGGTCACCGGGATACAGGTAGAGGGGCAAAGGCACCCAACTCCGAGGATAGAGCCACCAGCATGATTGTTACCTAGCCGTCCTTTCTTGGGGACGTGGGCTGGGTTTGCAATCGAGATGGGTAAGGGATTTATTCAGACTCTCCTCTCAAATCAGAGACTGCCTTAACGACAGCCATGTGTTGAGGGGACTCACTTGATCAATGGCACAGATGGCATGAGCCAGCAGCCATTGACACAGCAGCCATAGGACACAGAGACTATTCCAGGAGGGTCGGGATGATTTCAAACCAGCCAGATATCTGGGTCTGCCTGATAGCCTGCAGCCCATGACAAAATAGGCAGAAATTAGGGTCCTTGCCTAGGGAGGGGGCTATAGGATTATTATTATAGGGTGTAGCTCAGTGGTGGAGCACTTACCTGTTTCTGGAAGGCTCTGGGCTCCATCCCAAGCACACACACACACACACACACACATGTGCGCACGCACGTGCACACTTAATATGGGGACACAGCTCTGTGTGTCTCAGAAACAGAAACTGCTAAGTAGCAGTACTGAGCAGCCACTAGCATTCAGACTACTTTCCCACAAGCAGAAGAAAGTCCAGGCTGCCCAGAAGCATGCTACATAGGCTTGGCTGGCCTTTGACTTTAGGCAATCCTCTCAGCTCTGCCCTGAGGGCTTGGAACACATAACTGGCAAGGTATGTAACAATTAAAGTTTCCTGAGGTCCTACCTACTCAACCTTGACCCAGGGCTCAGCACCAGCCCTCCACTTCAACTGTGACCTCCACAGCTCTGCTGTCAATCCTCCTTTACCTCCTGGGTGGATCTGTCAGGATGCTGGATGGGAGAGAGTCAGGGCATCTGAGGGTCAGCAGCACCCAGCAGGTACCCGCAAAGCACGTGAACGCAGTGTCAGGCCTCTCTGTGCTGGGCTGAGAGCTGTCATTACTGGGGTTATCTCATCAAACCACAGCCCTGCTCTGCTAATGCAGACATAATGTCATCTAGTATATTAACTGGGAATCTAATCCAGCTGGGGAAGGTAGAAGGAACATGGAAAAAAGTTCATGGGAAGCTCACTCCCAGAGACCTTACTGCAGGTATTGGGAGAGAGAAAAGGCAAAACAACAGAAGGATCGGGAACCTGCCAGATCCAGCTAGAAAGTAGGTGTTTTGTTTCTTTTTAGCCTATTTTTGAATAATACGTGTGTGTGTGTGTGTGTGTGTGTGTGTGTGTGTACTTTTACCCACTGAACCATCTTGCCAGCCCGAACCTGATTTTTAAATTGGTACATAGAAACATAGGGATTGTACATGGCAGGTGGGTACCGTGTGACATTTGATACACATGTACTCTGTGTAATGTTAGTGAAGTTAAACAACCTGTCAGGAGCATTTATCCTACAACTTACGGTGAAAACACTCAAAATCATCCCTCCCTCTCTTTGAATCGTACTGTTACTGCTCTCTCCAGGTGCCCCACTGTGCAACCACAGGCCATTGCTCCTTGTTCCTGTCTGTCCCTTAACTCCAACCTTTCCCCATTCCTCCCTGCCCTGTCTGCCAACTATTTGATCACGAGCCTCCTATTCTCATCTGGCCTGAGGCCAGTGTGTGCCATCCTGGGGAAGAATGAGATCGTATGCTTATCTTTCTGGGCCTGACTTATCTCACTTAAGGATTCAGTTCCAACCCTGTCGAAAACGACAGCGCTTAGTTCTTCTGGCTGGCTGAGTAATGTCCAGGAGTGAGCATCTTCTGGCTGGCTGAGTAGTGTCCAGGAGTGAGCATCTTCTGGCTGGCTGAGTAGTGTCCAGGAGTGAGCATCTTCTGGCTGGCTGAGTAGCGTCCAGGAGTGAGCATCTTCTGGCTGGCTGAGTAGTGTCCAGGAGTGAGCATCTTCTGGCTGGCTGAGTAGTGTCCAGGAGTGAGCGTGCATTGCATGGTATTTACTCAGTCACGCAGTGATGGACACTTAGGCTCTGTTTCTCAGTTGCTGTGACCAGTGCTTTGGAGGACATGTGAGCTCAGATGTCTCTTCAACAGAGCACATTTCTAGACAAACCAGACATAGAATGACTGGACTGTATGGCATTTCTGTCTTCAGTTTTTTAAAGAAAGTGGCTTCTTACCTCATGAGAAATACTAACTTGGTATCCTGTTTTGCCATATTCAAGAGCTTGACTAGCCGGACAGTGGTGGCGCATGCCTTTAATCCCAGAACATGGGAGGCAGAGGCAGGTGGATCTGTGAGTTCAAGGCCAGCCTGGTCTACAAATAGAGTCTAGGAGAGCCAGGGCTACACAGAGAAACCGTGTCTCAAAAAACAAAAACAAATAGATAGATAGGTAGATGGATGGATGGATGGATAGATAGATAGCATGACCAAAAGCAACTCAGACAGAAAGGGCAGGTACTCAAGCAAGGCAGGAACCTGGAGGCAAGAACTGAAGCAGGAATGATGGAGGAATGGATTGTTCTCCGTGGCTTTACCAAGTTGCTTCTTTGTTTGTTTGTCTTGTTTTTGTTTTTGTTTTTTGAGACAGGGTTTCTCTGTTGTAACTCTGGCTGTCCTAGTACTCACTCTGTAGACCAGGCTGGCCTCGAACTCTCAGAGATCCACTTGCCTCTGCCTCCCCAGTATTGGGATTAAAGGCGTGCACCATCACTATCTGGCCTTCAGTTTGCTTTCTTATACTTCCCAGGACCGCTGCCTGGGTTGACATAGTGTGCTGGGCTCCACATCAATCATTAATCCAGAAAATCCTCCCACAGGCTTGCCTCAAAGCCAATCTAATGGAAGCATTTTCTCAATTGAGGTCCTGTCTTTCCAGGTGACCTAGTTTGTCAAACTGACAAAAACGCTAACCAGCACAGTTGGTTGAGAGGGGAGGCACCTCTGTTCCGCCCTTCCTGAATAGCTTCAGGTTCTGAGTGATACCTTAGGCTTGAGAAAGATGTTAAAGACAGAAAGATACCAATCTAGACAGGGCTACCACCTGTCATGGCCCAGTTACCAGAATTCAATGGCACCCCAAAGAACGATTACCTTCATGCCAAGCAAGGAGCCTGCTTTCCAAATAAGCCATTAGCATTTGTAAATGCAGGCCCCATCGGCCCCACTCCTAATATCTTATACTGTCCTGCATTCCAGGGGACCAGTTCTCCAAGGACCTGTCAGAGTCTCTGAGGGTGTGGACTCAAGGCTGTTTCCCAGGGGTGTAGCTCTGACTCACTGATCCCAACCTGGGCCTGAAGACCCTCCTGCTGGCCTAGAAGCTATGGAGTTATGGGTAGGACTGCCTGGGTTCCCAGGAGTAACGGTGGCCATGCTATAGGTTAACAGGACAGATGTCTAAGACCCGCCATGCATGGCTACTCAGAATCCTCTGCTCTGAGTAGGAAGCACTATAAACAGGTCACTGTTTTAGATCATTGATTTAGGCAGAGTGCTGTGACCCATAGGTCCTGTTTGAGCCTTCTGCCTGTTCTGCTACAGCTGGAGCACATTGCCTCTTTTGTGTGCCCAGGGCAAGAGTCAAGCCAGGAAACTCTCCCAGAGATCCTGGAGGAATGGGATATATTTTGAATTTCAACAAGAACTGAGAGGGAAGCTTCTTCTCAGACCTCCAAAGGCTCTGAAATGGCAATTGAGCAGCAGCAGGCATATGATCTTCCCTGGGCTCATGCTTTGCTTGCCTAATTCACAGGGTAGTAGAATGGACTTCCTCCACATGTTCCACTGAGCAGCCATGTTACCAGAAGCCTGGCACAGGAGGCTACCCAGTGGGCTGCATCCCTCTCGCCCTGCCACCTGGAGCCACCTCGGTTACCATGGGGATGTCCCCACAGAAACATCCACCATGCTATGAGTCCGTGAGTTCTAAGGTCACATTTGTGCTGAGCCTGGTGGCTTATGGGGCTGAGGATCTCGTGTATGATGGTGGGAAATTGGGTCTTCCTGGTCTAGAGCTTCCTGATCTAGAAAGACCAATGAGTGGGTACCCTGGGAGGTCAGGTGTTGCAGAATTTAAAGTAGGCACTGCCTAGGCCAAGCCTACTCTCTGCCCACCACCAAACAGTCTCTCAGGATCTGTCTTTCCCTTTGGCAAAGTAAGGGTCATAATTAATAAATAAATAAATAAATAAATAAATAAATAAATAAATAAATAAATAAACAAAACTTTTACCTGCCCTGAAAGTGTATTCCTGAAGTCCCCAACTAGTGGTGTATTACCTAGCATAAAATTCTGCCCACCTGGACCTGATGTCCAGATCCAGGTCTAGACAATGGAACCACACTCACAGAGCAGGGCTTGCTGGAGGAGGAAGAAAGGTGCAGCCAGGGGCTTTCTATACCCAGGTCTAGGGTCAGCTACCAGAGGTTGGCAGCCACTCCTCTATACCACTGCATCATTTTTGCTCCCCTCTGCCCCATTCTCTGGGCATCTTCCTTGCGGGGTATAGGGATAAAGGATGGCATGGAAAGCATGTATTTCTGTAGGCTGGTGGCCATTAGTGTAGGCTGTGGCACCAAGCCCTCTGTGTTGTCGTTTCCATCTGCCTTGTTTTTAAAATCTCAGAGGCAGGGTGCAGCCAGACTGTGTGTCCAAAAATAAAAAGTTCAGACTTGGGACACCACTAAACAGTTCCCACCAGGAGCGGAAGGCCAGCAGGTGGAATGTATCCAGTGATGGAACTTGCTACCACATCCCTGTGGACACACTGTTTCCTGGCCCTCACCCAGAAAGCTCCAGAGCCAGCCAGGCTGTGCAGACTGAAAACGCCAGGTGTTCACCACGGGCTTCAGTGAGCTTCCTCCCAGGCTGCCTTCTGAGGCTCTCTGATGGGAGAGATGCTCCTGGTGCGACATCCTGTGAGTTCTAGGGATAGCGGGGTGGGGGTGGGGGGTAGCCAGGGATCCTTCCGCATGCTTCCCTTAGCCCCAGCCATCCTCAGGCCAGAATTCAGAAGCTCTCAAAATCTACCCCTCATCTATTAGTAGGCCTTTCTCGGGGACACACAGGAAAGGATCTTATCAACAACCCTCTGTGAGAGGCTCCCAGTTTGGTACCACACAGCAGCAGCCTTTCCTGGGTATATTTTAAAGCTGTCTTTTCTCTTAAGGGACTTTTGAGACTTAAACATTTTGCGTAATGTCTCAGTTAGGGTTTCTATTGCAACGAAGAAACACCATGAACAAAAAGCTAGTTGGGGAGGAAAGGGTTTATTGAGGCTTCCACATTGTTGTTCATTATTGAAGGAAGTGAGGACAGGAACTCAAGCAGGGCAGGAACCTGGAGGCAGGAGCTGATGCAGAGGCCATGGAGGTGCGCTGCTTTCTCATAGAACCTAGGACCACCAGCCCAGGGATGGCACCACCCACA
The DNA here is from genome assembly GCA_026225945.1 of Cricetomys ansorgei. Taxonomy (NCBI): domain Eukaryota; kingdom Metazoa; phylum Chordata; class Mammalia; order Rodentia; family Nesomyidae; genus Cricetomys; species Cricetomys ansorgei. Next base: position 2,754,806 of record JAMJFZ010001791.1, read on the forward strand.
GTAGCCTGGGCCCTCCCCCATCAATCACTAATTAAGAAAATGCCCTACAGCTGGATCTTTTGGAGACTTTTTCTCACTTGAGGCTCCTTTCTCTCTGATGAGTCTAGCTTGTGTCCAGTTGACATAAAACTAGCCAGTACACCCACTAAGCCATCTCCCCCTTCAGTCTCCTCACCTCTTGAAGTGGTATGCCAGCATGTACTTCTTTGGCAGCTCCTGGGTTCCTTCTTTCTATTTCTTTAATCTTGTAGTATCAAGATCATGCTCTCCTGAGTCCATGGTGGGGAGAATTTGGTGTAAGAGACTGTGTCCGTGCAGGAGTCCATCACCAAACCATCAGATCTCTGGCTCCTTCCTCTGCTTCTTTTGGCTGTGTGTTGTTTTGATGTTTGTATTTCATCTGTGTAGCAAGTTGCTACTATGCTTTTTTTACCCTCTAACTCAGAAAAGAGAAAAGAAGGATAGAAAGAAAGAAATCTTCACTGGCCTTGTAGGTGGCTTGGAAAGAGAGAAAGAGAGAAAGAAAGGAAGAAATATTCACAGCCCTTTTTGGCTGTCCAAAATTTGGAGAGCAGGAGCTGACACTGAGCTGTAGTAGCGTCTCCGGGCATTATCCTCAAACCTAATTTCTCCAGCCAAAGTTCCTCTAGGCAATAACCAATCAACCAATGACCAACAACAGCGCAGCCCTTGCCCTCTGGGTTTCAATCCTTATATACTCTAAGAAAAGTTCCCAAAAGTCCAAGCAGCACACAATCATAAGGACAAGCGACACGTGGCAAAATAGTTGTATGTAACCAAATTACAGCCACTGGCAAGGAACGGTCTAAATCAAACTCCTTATCATCCACTATTCTTGGGGTGGGAACAAAAACATAGTCCAAAGCCATTTTGTATTTTTAAAGAAACCAAAATCACAAAACTCCTTCCAAGCATCCTGCTACGCGTCTGTGTCTATTCAGTCCGACTCCTTCAGACTCCTCACTTCACCGAGACAGACGGCGGTCCTGGGAATGTTGAATCCCCTACATTCTCGGGCCTCTGCTTTTATTTTATCTAGGTTTTTTTTTTTCTTTTTTCCTCTGTTTAATTGCCACCTCCTTCATCAAAAGGAAATGAGGATGGAGCTGGAAAGATAACTCAGCAGTTAAGAGCACTGGCTGCTCTTCTAGAAGACCTGGGTTTTGTTGCTAGCACCCACATGATGGCAAATAACTAGCCATAACTCCACTTCCAGGGAACCCAGGGCCCTTTTCTGAACTCCACTGGTACCAGGCATGCACATGGTGCACATACATGCATGCAGGCAAACTTCCCATACACGTAAAATAATGTTTTTAATTAAAAAAAAAATTTTAAGGGAAGACGGAGACCCACTCCTTCATAGCTGAATGGCATAGTCTAGAAGACAGGCTGTGCATCACAGAACGTTGTCTTCAACTTGTGTTTTTTATTTTAACTTTTATCATTCACTTTACCCCCCTTTAAAAACACACACATGCATTTTAGGGGCTGGGGAGATGACCCAGTGGGTAGTGTTTATTACACAAGCACGAGGATCTGAGTTCAGATCTCCAGCACCCACATAAGAGCTGTGAGTGGCCAGGTACGTGTGTAATCCCAGTACTGGGAGGGTCTGAGATAGAAGGATGCCAGGACTCACTGGTCCACCACGCTAGCTGAAACCCCTAGCTTCAGTTTCAGTGAGAGATCCTGTCTCAAAAAAGCAGGTGGGACACAAGAGAGGAAGTCACTGGACATCTACCTGTGGCCTGCACACTGTGCAGACACACATGTATACACATGTACACACAAATGTGCTCGGTTTGTATTTTCTTACTTTTAAAAAATAGTAAAGGTATTTAACACTGTGATATGTGTTGTTGTTGCTGTGATGGATTGGTTGGTTTGGGCTGGGGTTTTTGGAGAACCTGGCCTCTTTTTCTATGGATGTTAATATGTTGTGGTTTGTCATATTTTCTCTGTGGAGTCTTCTTGTCTGTCCTTCACTTTGGTTACTGTCTTCTGACATTCCCTGGGCTTTCCTTCCTGACTTTCCTAATCCTCCCCTCTGAACCCAGGGCCTGCCTCACACTGAGCAAGTGCTCTACCTCTGTGTCATATCCCAGCCCACATGCTCTGTTCTTAATTCCATCTCCTGATGTAGAGAGAGGAGACAGAGCGGGTAAATTCAGTGTTTGTGTTTCTTTTGAGGGTTTTTTTTTTGTCATTGTTTTAGAGTTTGTTTTTGTTTGTTTGTTTTTTGGTTTTGGCTTTTTGAGACAAGGTTTCTCAGCGCGTTGCCCTGGCTGTCCTGGAACTCACTCCATAGACCAGGCTATCCTAGAACTCAGAGATCCACCTGCTTCTGCCTTTCAGTGCTGGGATTAAAGGCATGCCCAGCTCTTTTGAGGTTCTTTGTAGCCTCCTACCTGAAGATCTTTTGTGAACCCAAGGAATATTTGACTGTGTGACTACACTAGGATGTCTGCTTTCTTTTCTTAATCCCCAGAACAAGTCTGAGTGCTGTTCCCTGTGCTTACCAGGTCCTTTTTCTGTATTTGATAATGGATATCAGAGTCTTCAATTCTAATACTTAAAAAAAGAATCATTTCCTGTGTTGTTTTTCTATCAGGCTTCTGCATGTGTGCGCCACTGTGCGCTGGGTGCACCACACTGTGTGCTGCTGTCAAGGCTGTCCCTTGGCTCCTCATCCCATGATCACTGGGCTGTATGATGCTTGGTCTGCCTTTGACAGCGACATCCCACTATTTCAACTGCTTGCCATCTGCCCACTTCCTCATCTTCGTCTGAGTTCCTGTTTCAGCTCTCTCCTTCACGCTGCTTATTGCTGGATTTGATTTCCACGCGGATGGCAACAAGCCTCCTCGGTTGTTTGGTTTTTTTCTTCTTTCTATTGTTGAGACATGATGTGTTTTCTCTTTTTTAAGTGAGACTGTAATATTGGCAAGCTGTTTTTTTTTTTTTTCACCCAACCAGCCAGCCATGGCATGTGAAATAAACATATTCTTAAGCTTGTATTTATTGTCTTACTTGTCAATCCACACAGGCAGCAATCTCTGATTTCCATCGTCCCCTCCCCCATCTCTCCCCCTCTTTCCCCTCCCACTCCTCACTGACTGTGATTAAAGTTCTAGCACCTGCCCCTCCCTCTGTGTCCTTTGTTTGGTTTGACTTTTTCACTCCGTCTGTCTTTGACAGTCTCACCGTTGGGTTGGCATTCCATCCTGGCACCCCAGGCTCTGATCTGGCTTTTGCTCACTTCACAGATGGGTTGTTAATTGATACATGTCTTATTATTTTTAGCACCACCATTCCCCCATACAGATCTTCTAAATCCAGGTCATTATTTGAAGTAGCTCCTAGATAAAAGTTGTGGGGTTAAGACGTTCACAGAATTCAGATTGCCGAAGGTGCTTCCTGCTGCCTTTGTGTGTGAGTGACAGCTTGACAGACTAACAAGCCCGCAAGTCCTCTGCAGCTCCTCTCACTGGGTTCCATGGTCTTTGGTGTCTGTGTTAGCAGAGAAGGCAAAGCAATTGCAGTTGGCGATTGGCCAACTGACTGATGTGTAGCTAGAAGTCTGATTTTCAGCTTAGAGTGTTTGTGAAACTTTATGATGACGGCTCCCTTCAATTATGGGGGCGTCATCCTGCGTAGCAGCTCCTAGCTCTGGTCCTTGAAGGGATGGGCATTCTCCTCACACTGTCAGCCTAGGACTCTGCAAATCCAGCACTTTCTTCCACCTCCTGGTCCTTTTCCGGTTACTTTGCCGACTCAGGCCTTGATCACACCTTTTACTCCTCTTACTCCTAGCCCCTGCATTCTTCACTCCTAGCCCCTGGTTGCATTCTTCCAAATAACCTGTTTTTACTTCTGGCTTTCACTCTTTGGAAAGTATTTCCTGGTTGGATATTGCAATTGCTGTCAATTGACCTCCATGGTGCCAAGAACTGACCTTTGCCACTCCCCAGGCCTGAGGACGGTTAACTTCAGGAGATCTAATTTCCACCATTGCTATCATGATGGAACAAGGGGTGGCTGCTTGGGGCATTTACAGGGTGGAAGTCCTACCTGGTCTTCATGACTCCAGGACCCAAGGGGTGGCAGAATTTCAACAGGCTCCTCCCTGGAGACATGACCTGGCGAGAGGTACAAACAGAGCCTGGTGCCTGCATAGAGGTCCACCCGTGGATCAGGAACACCAGGGAATGTGGCAAATAAACAACACAAGACCCAAGTTCCCCCTCCCCAGCTATCCCTGGATGGGAGTAAGCCCCCAAGCCAGGTGGGTCTGAGGCTCTGTGGAAACACAGCAGCTATTCTGTGGCTCAGGCTTACATCCAGGGTGGGTTTGAATAGTGGAGATATCCTCTGAAGCTGGCAGCTTCTCCCTTGCGTTGGGGACAGTAGCTCCTCATTGTGCCTGACGTGTTTGAAGGCTGAACAAACAGACATTCACAGGAACTGAGAACGTGTCTATCACCCTGTGTGGAGTGGGTATTCTCTGGCGAGTCAGGTAAGGATTTGGGTACCTGGGTGGGCTTTAAAGACAGATGATTAATTCAGTTCAGGTGATGTGAGGGCACATGACCAGTGGCGCTGGCCACTAAGCACTTCTTTGCCCTCCTAAAGCCAATCCCCTACTCCTCAACGTTAGAATAACACATACGTGTGGATGTAAATATTAATATCTCAGGTGGGTTTCAATAGAGAACAAAGATAATTCTCCAAGGTGCAAGCCTGGATAGCCTAGGCAAAGGATTTCGCTTCTCATGGACTTTCCCAGAGCAAGTGGCCTCTAGGTAATTTATTGCACCGCACACCGATACAAAGGTTTTAATTACCTAATGGATAGAACTTCCACAGTGCACCAACCCCAACTTCAGCAGGCCGACCTGATGGTGTTTTGCAGACCAGTCACAATCCTGGACAAGTTATTCCTTGACCAGTGCTGAGGGAGGAGTCCATAAAGTTCCTCCATTTAGCATTAACACCACCGGGTACTTTCCACACAAAGATCTGTGGGCAAAGTCAAGTCTGAACAAAAATTGTTTCATCCATGAGTATTTGAGTAGACAATTGCCAGTACTCCAAACTAGCATTCTTTCTGCATACAAGAAGGCCCATCCACACCTAGAAGGTTGGTTCCCACAGCTAAGGTAACCTTCTGGCAGTGGCTCTGGCTGCCAGATACAGCAGCTATTATGACTTCACAGACGTGCGTGTAGCTTTATAATATTTGAGAATAAGTTTAAATATTCCACTACACATATACTTCCTTGATATCTGACCTAACAGTAGATGGGGATGGACCCCATCACTTCCAACCAGCATCCAGCCTACCCCACCGGCTGACTCAACCTCCTGCCTGGTGCAAAGTCAAGACAGGAAGTCAAAGGCCAACAGAGGAACTAGGGGCTTTAATGTCAAATCCCTTCCTGTTTCTCTCAGGGATTCCCTGCCTGTCTCATGGCCCCAGATCTCATCCCAGTCCAGGACAGTCTTCCGTCCAGCTAGTCAGCGTTCCTGTAGGGTCGGTGGGCACCAATAGAATTCTGCCTCCATGTCCTGGCTGTCACTTTAGACTCTGGCAACCCTTGCCACACATTTTGTCCTACTGGGGTAGCCCAGCTCCCTGGCTGGGTTTCTGTCCTTGGAGCAGAGCCCAAGCAAGCTCCTTCCTTATGTCCTTCTCAGCAGTCTGGCATCTTACAGATGTGATGGTAGAAGCTGCTCACATTTGTGGCAGGCAGTGCAGTGCCAGCCTCTATGCGGAGTCCTGGGATAAATGGCTTCACCTGCTGGCATGTCTCCGTGACTGAGCTATCACGAGGTAGAAGGCTGCATCACAAGTAGCATAAGACCAGAGATAGGGGGAATGCCCAGGAAGTGGGGGACCTCAGTGGAGGTTGTCAGCACAAGCTGCTGACAACCAGTGACCCCTGGACCCATTTAAAGCTGAAAACACTGAGGTTTTGTGAATAGTGACTCGCTCAAAGTCACATTGAGAGTGAGAACTCCAGGAGTAGAATGTTCCAGATTCCCCCCCCCCCCCACACACACACATACATACTCAGGGTTTCTCTAATTCCCAAAAGAGGTCAGGTTAGGACAGAAGTGGCACAGGGGACAGTGAGTTGGTGACATGTGTTGTGGGTTGTCCAGTACAGGGGTACAGCAGCGAGGACAGTTCAGTGACATATTCAGGAAGCCCTGCAGATAGTCCCTGCAAGTCCACTGGCTGCTGCAGGGAGACACAGGGTTTCTTGGGAAGAAAGGGATAGGGATAGCCAAGCTTTGGATGGCTGCCTGGAAGCTGGGATAGAGGGTAGACACGAGGAGACAACCCCCCCACCCCCCCGCCCCCCGCCTTCCAGCCACCATTGCGTGCTTCATAAGGACAACAGCCCTGGATGGCAGCATCCAAATATAGCATCCTGGCTCTCATGACTAATCCCAGGCTTGGACACATGCATGTCCCCAAGACTGTGGGAGCTGTTGGGCCTCACCCTGCCTGAGTACAGACCCCGCTCCCTGCCCCCACTCAGCTGGACTTAAGGTCAGCTTCTCTTATCTAGATAGAGGGTCCCTGTAAGAGGCTCCTGGGAGTGTGCTCTGGTTGATTGCACTCAGGCCACAGGAGAGGCACATGTGCCCAGTCACAGAAGCTCAGTAGTCAGCCACTGTGCCCCGTGTCCTCAGCCCCCAGGGCTGAGCTCACTGGCATAGAACAGCCCCCCTGTCCATACCCTGATGCCAGCTCTGGCAAAGAAGTCTGCAACTTTGCCTTGGATGCTTGCTGAATTTTAACACTGCTTCATCTCGCAGCCCCAGGAGCTGGTTCCTGACCAGGCCTGTTCTCAGGGGTGGCATTGTGCCCACCCTCCTGGTGGGGCCTCTCCATGGGGAACTGGCTTGGCAGCTATGGACTGCATCTGTGCCAGAGCCAGCTGCATGTGGGGCCAGTGATGGATTTAGAAACTTCTCTTCCTCCCAGCCTGGGCAGAGGCGCCCAGACTCCTCTCAGGCCTGGAGCCTGAAGCGTGGTAATGGTAAAAGAAAGACAGAGGGACAAGGTGCCAGGACAGAGGGACAAGGTACCAGGACAGAGGAGGCTTCTTAGTGGACTGAGGAAGCAGCCACATGGGTGGAAAAGAAAAGGTTATCTGGCTCACCCAGCTCTTCCTCGGCCCTCTATGATCTCTCTCCTGGTCTCCTCACCAAGCACCCTGGTCTGTAGAGGGAACACATATACCTACTGTCACAAAGTTGGGTGATGTGTAAGCCTACTGTGACAGTAGGTACCATGGTTTCCTGCCCTGTGAAAGTCAAGCCTTCAGCAATTCCTTCAGAAATATGATGTGTGAACAAGCCAGCCATGAGGGTATAAGAGCCTGTAACCCCAATCTCTTATACCTAAGTGAATCCCATTTCATATGCCTTTAGTTACCATAGGGTATCCACCAGTCCCAAGTGATGGAAATTTGCCTGGCCTGCCTGGGCAGCCCTCCTGAGTCCTGGCGTCCACCTCGTTCCACATCCCTACTGCCTTGGAGCCTGCACCACCCCTCCTGACCTTTCCCCCTAGACCTGATTCTCTGCAGGCTGGACCCAGTGGGGAGTAAGTGTTTGAGCTGCAGCTGCCCTGTGGCCAGAGGAGCCCCAGGCATGGATTTGGAGCTGGCGTGTGGCAGTACTGTACCACACTCTCCTACACGCTATGTCTCAATCCCCAGAAATGTAAGAGCAAAATGCAGGATCTCTGGATTGCAGCAGTCACCTTGACTGGGTGCTTCTCTCTGTGGGGACAGTGGACCCCCTCACAGGCTCTGCTCAGTGGTCTCCCACTTAACCCTGGGGCCATGATCCCAAATGAACTACTGGTGATTTCATCACAGCTCAGCAGTCACACAGATAGCATCCCTTGAAGAGGAGGAGGGACAGCAAACTGTTAACTGAGCAATTCCAGGGCCTGGTGGGCCTGGCCTACTGCAGAGCTGGCCCATAGCAGGGATGGGTAAAACTGTTCTGCGGAGGAGGAATGTGCCCCTGATGCCATCCCTCCCCCAAATCTTCCTTCCCCAGGGATCAAAGGGCCATTCCCTGCTCTGAGTATGCAGAGTGTATAGGCTGCATTTCCAACAGATTGGTGCGTTGGGGACTCATCCCTGTAGATGTGGTTCTCACACAGGAACTCCAGAATTCCACAGGCCTCTTCTGCCTGAAGAAGGCTCTTCTGACCCGAAGGTCAGAATGGTGCCCTCTGGTGGGCACTGGGATCTTAGACAACATTTTTGTCATTGTTGACTGGGCCTCTGCACGCTTGAAAGAACTGGGCGGGGCACCTATGTGAGGAGTAAGGACTCTCTCTCTTGCCACTGGATCCTTCCCAGAGTTCTCTCTCCCATGCTTTGTTCCTACTCTCAGTTTTGTGAAAGAAAAGGCGCCCAGCAGTGGTCAGCGGGCCAGGTGCTCATGCGGGAGGGAAATGACTCTGGACTGCGGAAGTTCTGCGACTAGCGCTGTGGTGCTGACGCTGGACTGACCCAGGGTCTTGGCAATCTCGCCATGCTGCCATGTCTTGGACAATACCCAAGCCGTCAAATCATTTGTACTGCCTGGGAAATTGTTTTGCTCAGATGTCAGAAGCCTCTTCTACACAGCTCTGGGAAATGTCTTCTTAAAGTATTCATTTGCCAGCCACATGGTTGGTGGCACACTCAGACTGGCAGAACATGTAGGGTCTTAATACTCAACTCTCCTCTGAGGAGCCCCACCCAGGGAGGGGCCGCTTGTAGAGTGTCCATCTTCTCCCTACTCACACTGCACGTTCCAGTGGACCAGTCACTCAGTGTGAATCTCGGGAAGACACAGCTGGCTCAGATCCCACTGGCCCAGCATCCATTTCCCTGGCCTAGGAAAGTGTTGAAGTGCTTTAATCCCACAATTAACAAGACGTCCTTATACATCTGCCCAGCGTCTAGGAAAAGTGCCCTGTTGTCTGCTGCCTCCTACAGCACTGGGCAGCTCCCTGGCTTGTCTGAACACCACCAGTAAACTGGGTGGGCTTTGTTCTCCACTGGAGTGGGAAGCTTCTGCGCAGACTGACTGCACAGGTAGCCCTGGCTGTTCACTCCATGCCTAACCATGCTGGACTCAGGATGTCAGCACTGTCTGCATTCAGGGAAGCAGCTTCTGCCCGCTGCTGAAGTCCCTAATGGCTATTTCTGGAATCTTGGGTAGGAGCTCTGCTACCAAAAGCAGAAATCACAGTCTAAAAGGCAGCCAGGTCTACTGCTTTGGAAGGATCAGTCTTCCTGACTGATGGAATAGTTCCAGGCACCACTAGGAAGCAGGTGCTTGCTGAGGGAAAGGCCTCTTCACAGGGAGAGGAGGAGGCCTCAGAAATGAGTGTTGGCTATAATGGTGGTGCATGCCCAGGCAGGAGGATCACCAGTTAGTTGCCTGCCTGGACTACAGAACAAGACTCTGTCTCAGAATAATAATAAGGTGGAAAAAAAGGAGGAGGAACAGGAGGAAGAGGAGAAGGAGGAGGAGAAGGAGGAGGAGGAAAAGGAGGAAGGGTGGAGGGGATGGGGGAGGGGGAGAACTGAGTTATATCAAAAGCTCGACATCAAGCAATATTTATCCCCCCTTGGCATGTTGAAGTGTGTTTTTATGACAGGTCTAAAGCCATTCTTTAATATGTTCTGTTCAGCTAGATGAAGTTTGGAGGCACTTTGAAGAAGCTGCACCTCTTTCTTTCTTTTCTTTTTCTTTTTTCTTCTTTTTATTTATTTATTTTTGAGACAAGGTCTTGTAGAGCAGACTGGCCTCAAGCTTACAGAGATCCATGTGCCCTGCATCCAGAGCACGGGTGTTGAAGGCATGCACCACCATGCCAAGAGCGTGCTAACGTGATACTTTCTCTAATCTACTTACTGTTTTTTGTAGTTGATTTTTCTTGCTCTTTTTTTCTTTCTTTTTTTCTTTCTTTCTTTCTTCCTTTTTAAGATTGGACTCTTCAGAATCATGTCTTTGAGTCATGTTTTGTTGTAGCTTTTTTTTTTTTTTTGAGCTAGGGTTTCTCTGGATAGCCCTGGCTATCCTGGTTCCTGATGCTTCTCTGTAGAGCAGGCTGGCCTCAAAGTCAGAAATCTGCCCTTCTCCACCTCTCAAGTGCTGGGATGAAAGACAGGCGTGTGCCACCACCACCCAGCTTCAACAGTCTTATTTTCGGGGTCTTAGCCTCAAGTTTGACCTCTCTTGGGTAAATTTTTCAGATCTTCTTTGGCTGACTTTTTTTTTAACCATGGAAAAAGTAAACTGTGTTTTTGTTTTTGTTTTTTTTTTATTGGCTTTTTGAGGTCATGTGACTCAGGATGGACTGAGTCATTACATGTAACAGGCTGGCTTCAAACTCACAGAGATCCACCTGCCTCTGCCTCTCAAGTGCTATATGGGCATGCCCAGCTGTTGTAGCTATTTTAAAGAATCAGCTTTTGAATTTTCTTAATTCATGTCATTATTTTGGATCCATCGGTAAGTTAGCTTTAGTGGCCGTTAATGATTCTGAACTAATGGTTTTAAGTGTGCACACACACACGGGAACACGATTGCTGGGGGAAGGGAGCACACATACCACCTCGTGCATGTGAAGGTGAGAGGGCAGCCTCGTGACATCGTTCTCTCCGCCACGTGTACAAGGGCTTCAAGAATTGAGCTCAGGTTGCCAGGCTTACACAGCAAGGACTGGGCCAGCTCACAGGCCCTTTTTAAACGTTTTGATTTGGATACAAGGCCTCTTTACACAGCCCACACTGCCTTGAACTCACTGAGTAGCCCATGCTCCCCTCCAACTCCCAGTCATCCCTCTGCCTCAGCCTCTGAGTACTAGAATTACATGGGATGATGTAGCACCACTCCTGGATTTTTTTACTTTTGTATTTGTATTTTGTATTGTATTTGTATCATAATAATAATTTACAGTTACACATTTTTTTCTCAAAATTCATTTGTAGCTGATTTAATTAGCTTTTAATATCATGTAATATTGTTGTATTTCCATAACTGCCTGTAATTAAATATTTTAACTCTTGGGTGACCCTCGAATTACTTGTCACCTTTCGTTTCTAGAGATTGCATTCTCTAGCCGGGTGTGGTGGCTCACACCCTTGATCCCAGCACTCAGGAGTCAGAAGCAGGTGAATCTCTGTGAGTTTGAGGCCAGCATAGTCTACAGAGCAAGTTCCAGGGCAGCCAGGGCTACACAAAGAAACCTTGTCTAAAAAAGCCAAATAGTAATAATAATAATAATAATAATAATAATAATAAAAACAAAAAAACAGGCTAAGTAGGATTAAGCTTTTGCTGGCCACAGTGAAAGTGGGGAAAGGAGAGCTGAGCTGTCCAAAGTGTACCAGAGCCCAGCTGTGAGTGAGGGTCATAGCGGTTGGTGTGGCAGCCCAGGACCCAGTATGCTGTAGCTTGGGAGGCAAGGGCACTGGAAGGGAATTCATGTTTGAGGGTGTCTTGGGAGAGAACAGAGAAGGAAGGAGTTCTGCAGAGAAGGGGTCTCCACAGCCCACCCCGTACCTATAGGGTTGCATCTTGCCTCATCTCAGGCAGCCCTAGTCCCCACAAGGCCCAGGAAGCCATTCAGACCTCCCACTTCAGGAAGCAGGAAGAAGGCTGTCCCCTGTGGTATGCCACCACCTAGCTCCTGCTGTCCCAGAAATGAGGCACTGGTTAGAAACACCGTAGCCCCGGCTGATGTTTTCTTCCTAAAACAAACTTCTGTGGAACCATAACAATAATGTATACTAACTGCAGAAAACCACAGCCTACTGTCCCTGCATTGGGAGGAGCTTCCCTCCCACAGGGGCGCTCCACCAGAACTGCAGGCTTGGGGCTGCATGTGGACTGTTAGGCTTCCTCTGTTCACCATCTTCATGTAAAGATATGCCTGCCCGTATCCTAGAATTCCTCTGGAAGTTGCCTTCATAGTAGAGGCCCCTCCAAGTGCCTTTACAGTGTTCTGTTTTATGCTTTTTGTGATCCTGACTTCCGTGTACACTTCCTCCTACTGTCTTTGTCCACATTTCATACATTTTGTTTTGTTTTGAGATCAGGTCTCATGTAGCCCATACTGGCCTCAAACTCAGTATATAGCCAAGGATGACCTTGAACTCCTGATCTTCCTGCCTTCACTTCCCAAGTGCTAGAATTGCAGTCATGAACCAAAAAGATCAGTTTATTCCGTGCTGGAGATGGAACCTGAGCCTTGTGACTTTTTTTTTTTTTTTTTTTTTTTTTTAAGGTAGGCTATTCCTATGGAGTATAAAATGGCTTTGAATTTGTAATCCCTCTCCCTTGGCCTCTTGAGTGTTGGGATTACAGGTGTCCCTCCACATCTGGCTTCCTTCCTTTCTGCTTAAGTGATGCTGAGCATTTCTGATGGGCTCATTAATCATTTTTATTTAAAGAAGAAATATGTAGTTGGCCAGCCATGGGCCTCCCTGTCTGCATGTTTGCAGGCTCCTACGCCCTCCTCATCAGCCCCTGTCAGCTGGCATCTTGCCGGCCTCTTGAGGCTAGCCCCAAGCAGGTCCACTGGGGGTGGGAAGACATAACACCCTGCCCCAACAGTGCTAGATGCTGCTGGAGCCTCCAGGGTGTGACTGTCCCGGGGGAGGGAGGCAGAGGCCAGTGCCAAGACAGTGAACCAAATCCCAAGGGTTTCTCCCTGGGGTTTTTGAGAAATTGGGCACCCCTTGTCAGTCAGCTCTGCCAAGAGTTTATAGGACATGAAGTATACACAGCGTGCCTTCCGCTAGTGGTTGTCAGGGAAGAGGCGAGGGGAAAAATCTGTGGCTCTAAGGTGGCCATTCTGTCAGGCCCTTTACCTCACTTAATTAGACCTGTCCAGCCCCTAGGGGAGGGGCTGCTCTTCGCCTTAAGGTGAGGCTACCAATGCATGAACACCAGAGACGAAGTCCTTAGGGTTGCTTGAAATAAAAGGTGGAGCTGGGACTCAAATCCGGGTGTTGGTGCCAGGACACAGGCACAGATACTCAGTTTTAGGGGCAGTTGGGATCAGAACGGGGACAACTGCAACCTCATGGTTTCTCCAGAGGAGCAGACACACTGTGTGCATCAGTGGGCAGCAAGTCAGCAAACATAAACCGTGCAGCCCAGCGCCATGACTCGAGACCCAAAGGTTTGGAAGACTCCTGCTGTAGAACATTCCAAGCAAAGTTTGCCCAGGAGCCCAGAATAGCAAGTCCTAGCCAAAAAAGGATAATTATTCAGTTACATGAGAGCTGACAATTAGGGAGTTTAGAGGCAGAGCACGCTTCCTAACTATTTTGAGTCCTCTATCTCTGTGTTCTTTTAGCAGAGGCACGTCCGCCCTCCAAGGGGGAATTCTTTTATCGCATCCTCACTGATAGAACATGCGCAATAGTTACTGAGAGCCTCAGCTGTCACTTCTGCATAAACAAATGGATTGCAATGGGCAGCCATCCCTATACTACAGTTATTTTTAGACATAGGTGGCTTCGATCTGGAAGACTAGCATATCAAGGAGAGTCCTGGTCCCAGAATAGCAGGCCACACACTCAGCCTCAGGCAGCCTTGGCGTGCAGTCTGTGGTGAACTGGCTTAAAGAACCAGGGACTTCTAACTGTTCTGGTCAGCTGGGAAAGAGAAAGCACCTCCTGCTGGAGACATCCCCAGGCTACAGAGGACATGTTTGGAGTGATCTGTCACCAAAACTATTTCTGGATTTGGGTGGAAAAAGACAGTCTCCACCACTAGTGCCCAACTGACCAGTGTCAGCTCCAAATGTGACCTTTGACTTTAAATCCGACATATTTAATACTTGTTGCATTTGGAGTCTTTGGTGATGAGGTCCAGGCTGTCCCAACTTCCTTTTCCCATTTATGTTTTCTTACTGAACCATTAGTCTTTTGCTTGCTTAGAAAGACCACACACCCCAGTGCCAGTGAGCAGTGGGGACAGGCCACTCTCTCCCTCCCCATTCTCACCCACATGGCTTCTGATATGGGCTAGGAGATGCCCTGGACAGTGTAAGTAGTGATGCAGAGGTGCCCCCTGCCCCCCCAGATGTATCCAGGGTAGGGTAGGAACAACAAACCGGTCTAGTGATTTAGAGGCCACATGACATGCTTGGTGGAAGAATAGTTGGATTTGGCAAAGCCTCCACTTTTGCCAACAAAGCCTCTGATATATGGCCTTTGCTCCATTTATATACTTTCTAGATTAAAGTAAGAAAATATATTCTTAATTTCTTTGCCACCATTTTGGGAGTTTTCACCTTTTGGTATAGAATCAAAATTCTCCCTGGTATATCTTTTGACGGAAGAACTTTCTTTAACCTTCCTTGAAGCTCAGGTCTGCCAACTCTCTCAGCTGCTTTTGCTTGTTCCTCTTTTTTTTTACGTCTTTATTTTATCTCCATATTTAAAGGATGTATTTGTTGGGTGTTGGCTTCTGGGCTGTCAACAGAGTGACTTCTTGGCCCGGAGTGTCTCTGGCTTGCCTGTCCCTGGAGGGAAGTTGGCATTAATTCCTGCAGGCATTCCAATTCCTCTGTGTGTTTTTCTCTGGTATTCAGACTTTGGTGGGTGTTTGATAGTCTCCGTGTATTTGCTGGTTGTTGCTTGGGGCTCTCTCACCTTGAGTTTTTTATTTAATGTCTCATTCATTTGGGGAAAGTCTCAGGGCATTATCTTATCGAATATCCCTTCTGCTGCATCTCCCTCCTGCCTCTGGGACTGGTTTACAAGCTGGATATCACACATGGTGTTGTGACGTGCCCAAGGCTCTTAGATCCCTCTGCAATGCCTTTCCTTTTTTTTCCTCTTTGTGTTCCAGTTTGTGCGATTTCTCCCAGTCTGTCTTCCATCTCACCTCCAGCCATGCAGTCTGCTGCTGAGCAGCCCAGAGGAAGAATGGTCTTTTAAAAATTAGATTTATTCATTTTATTTTATGTGTGACTGTTTTGCCCGCATGTATGTATATACACCATATATGTGCTTGGTGCCCAAGTAAAGGATGGTTGTGAACCACCATGTGGGTGCTGGGAATCAAATCCCAGTCCTCTGCAAGAGCAACAAGCTCTCAAAAGTATGATCTTTGATGCTTTCTAATCCCAGCAATCCTTGCCTAGTTTCGTCGTCCTCCTCCCTTCTCCCCTCTCCCCCTCTTCCTCTTTCTCCCTCCTTATTTGAAGCAGGGTCTCATTATTATGGGTTCTAGGCTGGGACTCACAACTCTCCCTCCTCAGCTCCCCATGCTGAGATGACAAGCCTATGCACCCCACCTAGAACCCTAGACTTTCTAAGCTTCCAGCTCTGCTGAAATCCCCCATCTGTTTATGTGTAGCCCCTTCCTTCCCTGCTAGACCCTTTGTCATCCGGGTCATTGTAAAGCCCTTGTCTCACCTTATCGCAGTGAAACCCTGAGGCAGGCTAGTTAGCCCACAGTTTCGGAGTTTTGGAGGTTCTGGCAAGGGACCCCCTGGCAAAGGGCAGTGGCAAGGGCGTGTTCAGCAAGTGCTGCCATCACCAAACAGAAAGCCAAAGAGGCTGGTGGACTAAGCTCAGGCTCTTGCAGCCACCCTCTCACGAGACCCTAATACCTGACCCGAGATCCCACAAGGCCCCACCTCTCAGGGGTTAGTACCAGCTCCAAATAGCACTACCCTGCAGCACGGCCTGATAGTCACAGCCTGGGTCACCTCTCTGTTCTTGCTGAGTATTCGTGTGTGGCAGAGGCAGAGGTAAAAAGAATTTGTGCGTGGAAACAGGCAAGCTCCCTCTGCAGTCTACTAGTGTGGGCTTCCATTCCAGCTGTCAAGAGTCGATCTGGGTTCAAGATTCTGTTGTTGCTGCAGTCAACTTTGGTACCCTACAGGCTTTAGGTCCCCTGCGGATGGGCTGTCATTGCTGTGTTCAGGGGAGGATTCGGGCACTGAAGGACAGTCCTCAGTGTGGCCCTCAGCTTCCAATCGTCCCCTATTGTCCTGCGACACTATCCCCGAGAAGATACTACACAAATATCTATTCACCCCATATAGGAAACCAATGACAGATCAAAGTAAGCTAACTTAGTGGGGGTGGGGGAATGAGTTTATCGGAGTTACATATGGAAATACAGGTGAAGGGTTACTTTGAGAGCATGGGTGGCTCACAGGCAGCTACGTTACTGAAAGCCCACGCCAGCCTAGGGGATGGCTCAAGAAGACTGAAGCCTTGGAGCCCATTGCATGATTCAGAGGCGGCTTGACAGGTCAGAGAGTCTTCTAGGCAGTTTGGCTGATCTGAGCCTGGTCTGGGTCTCCTTAGCAGGCATTATAGCTTATATAACCTTGGAGAGAGAGGGACCTGGTGCATCTGCTCAGCTTCAGGGGCTTCCTGAGTCTTACTAGCCTGCCTTTGGAACTTCTTGTCTTTTTCTTTTTTTTCCTTTTTGAGACAGGGCCTCACTGTGTGGCTTGCCCTGGTTGGCCTTGAACTTGTTTTGAAGACCAGGCTGGCCTTGAATTCACAGAGATCCACCTGCTTCCAGCAAACTTTTTTTTTGCTTTTTGCATGTTGTGGGTTTTTTTTAGATTTATTTATTTTATGTGTATGAGTGTTTTGTCTTCATGTATGTTAGTGTACCATGTACATGCAGTGCCCATGGAGGGCTGAAGAGAACATCAGATCCTCTGGAACTGGAGTTACAGTTGGTTGTGAGCCACTGTGTGGGTACTGAGAAGTGAACCTGGGTCCTCTGCAAGAACAACGAGCGCTCTTAACAACTGAGCCATTGCTACTGAGCCATCTCTCCAGCTCTAAACTTCCCGTGTCTGGAAGAGCTGGCTTTAGAGGAAACTGATACACAGCACCTGGCTGCCTATGTCACGGCGTGACACTCCCCAACTGTCCACTGCACAGAGCACTGCTGCCAGAGTCATCAGGGAGAAGACTCTGTTTAGATGAGCCTGTGCCCTCAGCCACAATATCTACAGCAGCTGTGACCTGCCTCATGCCCGGGGCCAGGAGACTGGAGTGGGGGCAGGGGGAAGGAGGCAGGAGGCGTGGCTTTACAGAGTCTTCTGACCATCCCCATCTTAGAAAAAACTCTGCTGGGCATGGTGCAGGGTGCTAAGCCCACAACAGGAAGGCAATGGCTGCTGCTCCAGAAGGACTTGGGAGATGCTGGTGTGCTGTGCCTGTCCTGTCCCCCCACCCCCACCCCCATCCTTGTCACCGACATCTGTGGAACCTTTCTCATGGGAAACTGGCGAGTCAGCAGCCCTGCCAGAGTTTCAGGCCCCAGCAGTTCTACACAGGAGCAAGCTTGGGTGCCTTCAGCTTACACGTGGAGCTGGTCCCTTGCTCTCTCTGGGTAGTCTTCTTTTCTTCCATTTGGCCACAATTCCATGCTCACTCGTGAAAGTGATGTGTCCCAGCAAGTGTGAGGTTTTGTAGTTGTTCAGTGAGAGCCGTGATATTGCACGCCCTAGGTGGAAACAGCAATGGGTCACCTTTTAGTCTGTGTGTGCGTGTGCGTGTGCGTGTGTGTTTGATGTGCACGTGTACACATGTGGGTGCAGGTACACTTGCCTGTACATGCACATATGAAGGCCAGAAGTCAATATCAAGTATTTTCCTCTCTCATTCTCCACTTTTTAGGACTTTACCTGCTGAGCCATCTCCCCAGCTCCAATCCACCTTAATTTCTTTTCCATTGCCATGTTGGGAATGGCCGAGGGCCTCCTCTGCCAGTGATTCAGGCCTGCAACCTGACTCACAATTTGATAATGCCATTTCAGTTTGCTCACATTTCCAGAAAAGTGTCTAGTGCACGTTGGAGCCTCTGGGCTCTCCAGGCATGTGTACCCCATGGGGAGCGACTGTATTTAGGGGCACCATGTAGATTCACATGAGACTCATGCCTGCCCCTGGCCTTACGATGCAGGCGCAGCCACACGTGCCCACATTACAGGTAATTCTCAGGCCTGCCTGCTCTGCACAGTTTTTCTAGATGTGCACATCTGAGATTTAATGACATCTCTGACAGACACCTGTCCCAGCCTGCTAGTCACTACATCTGCATTATGGATGCACAGAAGCAGAGGGAGCCTGCTTACCTTAGAGGAGCTAAGGTAACCACACGGGGAAACCACACGTGGCTGGATCTCGTTGAGACCCATGCTAGCCTTGTGGTTTATGGCCCACTGTGGCTTCCACAACCCAAGCAAGGAAAGTTCAATAATCAGCCAGATCTAGGCCCTGAAGCCAAATGGCAAGTTTGAAGAAGTGAAGGCCCTTTGGTCAGCCTGTGGCTCTCCTGTCCTAATCCTCCCGTACAGCTCCGATTCCTCTTCTATAAGGTCTTGGGTCCCAGAATACCCCAGAACACATGAGGCCACACACAGAACCTGTAGGCCCAGTGTCTAACACACATTTGTAGCCAGATGTTGGCAACTGCAGCCGTTGTCATGGGGATGTTTTCAAAGATCCATAAGGCCATCACTTCC
This sequence comes from Cricetomys ansorgei, assembly GCA_026225945.1. NCBI lineage: Eukaryota > Metazoa > Chordata > Mammalia > Rodentia > Nesomyidae > Cricetomys > Cricetomys ansorgei. The sequence goes on from JAMJFZ010001791.1 coordinate 2,773,383, forward strand.
TTAGAACAGTCACTGACCCTCAACCCCCAAAGACCTTTCTTCCGGAATCCTGTGGTTATCAAGGAGAGGCCTGGGGGCATGTGAGTTGGGAGGCAGATGAACCCATGCCTGTTTCTTCCACTCCAATAGGACACTTGATTCCCACATTCTTGCCTGGAAGGGGGCTCAGAAGAGCACCAAGGGCAGGGTTCGCTTGGGAATGATTTGTTCTGCTTCATTTAATGAGTCTGTGACCACAAGCTGTTCAGAGCCAGTCTTCACTGATTCTCCCTAGGGAGACTTGCCTCCCTGTTCATGGTAACAGGGAGTCCTAAGACACCCAGAGAGGCCTGGAATGAGTTTGTTTGTTACCGGTTTCAGGGCTCCACTGTCTGGCAGAATTAAGTCCCCATGGCCTCCTTGTACCTGACATTCAAGTCCTTCCTGAACTGTACCATCTGACTCACTCAGCCATGGGACCGAACCAGTGTGTGTGTGGGGTGGGGGTGTTACAAGGGTCTCTCTCTCTCTCTCTCTCTCTCACACACACACACACACACACACACACACACACACACTCATAGTCCCCTCCCTTCAGCCTTGCTGATGACAGGCAAGGGCCACTTTACTCCTGTGATTTGCAGCCAGGGCTCTGTTATATGGTTGCAAGACCTATGGTTCAGTCACACACACACACACACACACACACACACACACACACACACACACACACAGCCACATATAGAGTCACACTTGGAGAATAATACCCCCACGTGGGCACACACACATGACCACATCATGACACCTAGAGAACATCATCCACACACAGGGTCACACACAATCACTCAGAGAATAAGACACACATCCAATCACGTCTAGAACAGTAGTCTCATACATCAGGGTCACTCGATCAGTTACACAAGAGAATAAAAGTCTTGCAAATACAGGGTATCACTAAAATTCCTTCCCTGGGGAAGGGATGTGAATAGCTACCCTCTTCAAAAGGTCTCAGTGACCAACCAAAGTAGATTCCATCACAGTTTCCCCAGGGAACCAATTAACCCGTTGGGCTCAACTACAGAGCATGGGTGAGGGGTTACTGACAGGAGTGTGAGACCCAAAGCAGGACCCTGGAAAGTCTTTCCCCAGCATGGACGATGGCTTCCTCACAGCTGCACAGATGGAGACTCCCTTGCTCTTGTTGTCCCCCAGCCTCTATACCCTCACACATCTCCAAGACCCCCAAGGTCATGAGCAATCAGGGAAGTATCACGTACAATTATCTGGGAGAAGTGGTTGGCTAGGCAGGAGAGGGTCCATTGGCCCTCCCCACACCCTTCTAGGAGGGAATGTCTGCACTCAACAGGCAGCTTGATGATGGACACTCACCAGTAGGCACAACTGACCTCATGAAGATGCTGGCAGTTTGGCTTGAAAGACAGTGTGTCTCTTTGTTAGGGTTTCTATTATGGTGGTATAACCCCATGACCAAAAGCAATTTGGAGAGCAAAGAGTTTATTTCAGCTTACAACTCTCAGGTCACACTCCATCACTGAGGGGAGTCAGAACGGGAATTCAAGGCAGGAACTAAAGAGGCCATGGAGGAACCGCGCTTACTGGTATACTCTCCATGGCTTGTGCAGCCTGCTTTCTTATACAACTCAGGACCACCAGGTCAGCATGGTCTCCTGTGGACTGAGCCCACCGATATGGATCGCTAATCGACAAAGTGACGTATAGACCTGCCTACAGGCAATCTGGATGGAGGCATGTTCTCAATTGGGGTTTCCTTCCCAAATAACTCTAGCCCTTGTCAAAAAGTTGCTGAAACAAACCAAAATCCCAACAGAGTCATAGTACACAGTCACAGACACACATGCAGGGTCACACACAGTCACATGTACACAGTCACTGAGAATAACACACATACAGGGTTATACACAATTACAAATAAAGGGTCTCACACACATATAGATGACCCAGGACTATCAGCTGCACTCCAGGCCATCCTGGGGTCATGGATTCCACTGCTCCTCTATGAACTGTCTCCACAGGAGACTTAGGGCTAATTCATGATGGTAGAGACCAGTGCTGCCAAGTCTGGAGACCGGAGTTCAATCCCCAGAACCCACATTGTTGGCAGAGAACCAACTCCTCTGGCTTCTATATGAGTGTCATAGCACCATGCACCACATACACATGGTCTCTCTTATGCAATAAATAAATAAACAAACAAACAAATAAATAAATAAATAAGTCAGGAGGCTTTGCCTAAGCAGGCAGGTCTCCCTCACAGCCTGGTCCACTGTCATTTCGGTATGTAGGTAACCAGCTCAGTGGGGACCCTTGGTAGGCTGACAACAGGAACATGAAGGGGCACAAAGCCTGCCAGCTTGGTCCCCAGTGTCATGGCCCAAGGCTATAGCAGGCCCTTGAGCCCTCCTCCTCTGATAGCTCACTGGTAAAGGACATCTTAGGGTGCTCTATCTAGGATCTCACTTGCTAGAGCCAGGGTTCCGCCTTGAGGCCTGGGTCTCTGGGAGAAGGAGAAGAACTGCTTTGCCTCTGGCTGGACAAGACTGATGCCCAGCTGGGCCCCCTGACAGCCTCTTTTTGTACTCACAGGAGCTATGGAGAACTCACTTACTGCACCAAGCATGTGGCAGACAAGATTGGATGTTTCTGGCCCAATCCAGAGGTGGACAAATTCTTCATCGCTGTCCACCATCGCTACTTCAGCAACTGCCCCATCTCTGGCAGGGCCCCTCGGGACCCTCCCAACAGCATCCTCTGCCCTTTCATCATGCTCCCCATCACTGTCACACTGCTCATGACTGCACTGGTGGTCTGGAGGAGCAAGCACACAGAGGGCATTGTGTAGGTATCCCGGACGACATGGGGGTCAGGAATCATGGGCCTGGCCCAGCAACAGTATCAGGGGCTGATAGCAAGGCAGGCCCCACATTGCATCCTGCTCTAGCTTAGTTAGCACAGGACTTCAGAGTGGCTCTGTATTATGCTGAACATAGCCTAGCTGGAGGCCTCTAGCAGGGGAACGGGGGCATGCCTCTACTTACCTCCAAAAGGGTTCTAAGCACCGAGTCTCTGGTGTGCTCATTACCACTGTGGACATTCTGATCTCCAAGCAAGATTGCATAGATGTGTTTGTGGATGCATAGTTTATGATTAAAAGAGTATTCTTAAACTTGGGAAGTGTTTGTACATTCTGGGTAGAAATAACCTATACAGGGAGGCAAAATGTAGGCAAAAATCAAACCACTCTTGCAGATCTGTCTTTTGCTGATGAGAGTTTATCTCAAGACCTCTGACCTGATGATCCTCAATCAAGGGTCCTCTATGTGTGCTCAGGAGTTCCCAAGTGATTCTGATGACTTTGGCCTCTACGATATAGTCCCTGCTTTTTGTACTTGGAAATAATCATAAATTCAAGACTAGGGAGAACACCTACCCTACCATGAGCCAGAACCATGTGACACTCAGCTTCATGTACCTGAGCAGCATGTGGGGAGATACTGTCACTGTCTCCCCCTCCCTAAAGTACCCTTTGGTCATATGGTCATACTACCTTCCCTGAGGAACCCCACTACACAGGGTAAATGAAGGCCAAGAGATGCAAGGGATGTAACCTCCTGTTCTACTCAGCACTGCTCCTTTGGTCTCCCAGAGGCCATGGACAGCAGTAACAGTATTAGTTTGAAAAATGAGATTGAACTATGGTGGTGTGTGCCTAGAATTGAAGCACAGCGTGGTGGGGTGGGGAGTAGGGGTGAGGTAGTCAGCCTGGGGGATACATGTGGAGACCCTGTTTAAAAGGAAAAATAATGCAGACAGGGATGGAGAAGAAGGAAGAAAAGAGGAAGAGACAGAAGAAAAAGCAAAGGAAAATAATTTTGGACTCATTTGTGACCTGAACTGGAGACTAGCCTGCCTTCCAGGGCTTTGGCGTGGAAATCCATAGGGAAGAAAAAAAAAAAAAAAAGACTTTGATAAGTCACAGAATTCAAAAGCAACAAGAGAACTAGGGAGCTCAGCCTGGGAAATGGAGCTGACCCATGTGTTGTTCCCTGAGCTGTTCATATTAACAAACTGTCAGGGTTTCCGGTAAACCAAGAAGGCTGGAGATTGAGGTCATCTTCAAAGCAAGGCCGTCCGGTTGTGCTCAGCTAAGCTGGGTGCAAGCAGGGAGGCGCTGAGCCCAAGACCCCTCATACATCAGCCTCCTAGGGAACTCTGGTCCACTGGGAGTGGATCTTAATCCATTCATCAAAAAAGAGCACTAGTGGTGTCTTCCTGAAGACAAATCAGAAGTGTGGACCAGAAGTCTTAAGTGTTTGTTTGCAGTGACTTCTCTTCTAGGAACTCATCCCAAGTACGTAATTAGACATGTGCAAAAGGGCCTGTAGGGACTACGAGCGGAAGAGAGGAGACACCCTCAGTGGCCTGACAGGAGGACCGCGCCATCAGATTAACTCCAGATGGCAGAAGGCAACTTGGTTTCCTTAAATGACATACATTGGGGGTGTTTCACAGGTCATGGAATTCACTGGAAAAGGCAGATTTTAAAACAGGATATCCAGGTGACCTGTATGTTGTGTTCATATACACACATAGTCCCTGTCCCCAGGACCCATTACACTGGGGGAAGGTCACACGTAATAGGACTTCCAGAAGACAGAACAACACACTCAGGTCCATATCTGGCTGCCACCATCAAAGTTGCAGATGTTACTTCCTGGTGAAGGGTGATATAGTCACACCCCAATTAGCTATTCTAGCTGTGTCCTTGAGCATCTCTGGTGACCATGTGGGAGATGACCTGGTGTATGTTAGCCATCTGCCTTATCCTAAGGATCCTGCTTGATCTCCTGAAAGACCAGAATGCCAGTCAGAGGAGCCCTATCCTTAGGGCCAGGCAGGAAGCATGATGCCTGAGGAAAGACTGGCAGCTGAACCCAGGGAGGCTCTGACACATATTTTTCAAAAGATTTTAAATTTAAAATTTTATATTTATATGCATGAGCATATAAATATACACATACACATATGTATGTGTACCATGTGCATGCCTGATGCCTTTGGAGGTCAGAAGTAGGCGTCAGATCCCCTGGTTGTGGTTGTGAGCTGCCACGTGGGTGCTGGGAACTGAACCTGGGTCCTCTGCAAAAGCATTTAATTGAGCCGTCTCTCCAGCCCTGAGATGTCTTTCTCTGTGGTTCACCTGTGTGGTGAACACGAGAGGACCTACAGTCCAGCACCTATCAAGGCTATTTGGAAAGTCAAATTTCTTACGGGACTAAACCTAAACAGACTATGGGGTTGCCAACTTTGTCTATTCATACATGTTAGAGATAGAAAGTTCCAGAGAGGTACAGCTTGCAAAATCATCATCTTCTTGAACTTGCCCTAGCCACACTTCCTGCCTAGCCACACACTGTGCAGGACTTTCTCCAGCACACTGGGAAGCTTGTCCTCTGTTCGCAGCTACCCCCAGGAGGTGGGCAGGGGTGCCTAAAGATCAAAGCCAGGTAGCAACTACTGTTCATGCTCAGTACAGGCTGTCATGATAGCGCCTGTGCCCTACGCCAGCCCATTGCATCCAAGGCACACAGTGATAGGCTTCAGACTCTCATTCTGGCATCTTTGAAGGCAGTGGTTCTCAACCTTCCTAATGTTACGACCACCTTAATACAGTTCCTCTTGTTGTGGTGAACCCCAACCATTAAATTATTTTCACTGCTACTTTATAACTGTAATTTTGCTACTGTTATGAATCATAATGCAAATATCTGATAAGAAGATGGCCTTAGGTGACCCCCGTGAAAGGGTAATTCAACCCCCAAAGGGGTTGCGACCCACAAGTTGAGAACTGCTGGTTTAAGGAGTTCTACATTTTATAAAAGGGGCGAGGGAAATGGCTCAGTTGGTCAAGTACCATGCAAGCATGGGGACCTCAGTTTAATCCGCAGAACCCATGATAAAAAAAATAAAAACAAACAGACCTGGTGGTGGTGCCCACTGGTAATCCCTGTGATGGGAAAATGGAGACAGGTGATTCTCGGGTTCACTGGCCAACCCAGACCAATGAGACTTCCATGTGCATATCTGTGCCCCACCCCCATACACAAATGCAAATTTGGAATGTACAAGTGATGATAGCAAACTGCCTAGATCAAATCAGATGTCAGGTCTGCCAGTGGGGAGGCAAGCCAGCAACTCCCTGCTTCTCAGTTTCCTACCAACCAAGGGATGACTGTGGACCTCAGACACTTCAGTATTTTCAGAGAGAGCCCTTTGACGTGCCCTGGCGCATCACGAGTGGTCTGTTCACTTGGCCATGGGGACTCACCTTTGTACAGAAACCTGAGACCTGACAACTGATTGTGACGGTTCCCCCTGGGTGTGCCTTTCTACCTCTCAGCATGTCCTCTTCTCTGTCACCCAGAGGCTGGAAGTTGAGTGGGTAAGAGAACACTCAGTAGTGGTAACGACAGGAACTACTAAGGGGGCACCTTAGGAGACTTTCCTTCTCCCCTTCTGCCTTAGATAGACCTAACAGTCTGCATTGCAGACCCCCTTTGACTTCTCTCATTTCTCCAGGCTAGAAGCCTGACATCTTGCAGATTCCAGTCATGGTCTAGAGCCCGCCCAATGAACTCACCTGCCCATAAGTACCTCTTTAAATAGGGATTTGAGGTCCTGGGGCTTAGGACCTCAGCATATGAATTTGGGTGTGTGCGGGGACAACTTGCCCATCACAAAACCCTGTCTCTCCTTCTGCCAGCTGAACCGCAGCCAGCTGAATCTGTTGTGGGCCCATGTTGCAAATCTCCATGAAAACTAGTGGAAAACATCTCTGGCCAGAAGTGCTCCAGAGACATCGCAGGAGGGAACAAAAACCTGCTTCTCATCAAAGCCCATCAGCACACATTCTTGTTGGGAAACGAGAGGCTCATTTAGGAAGGCGGGTGGTGGGAAGGGTCTCGGGGGAGACTCCTCGGAAAATTCCAGAGCCTGGGTTCCTGGCTTTCATTTTGTCTCGTTTACAGAAAAAATAGGCAGTTCTTTTCTCCTGATGCCGTGTTCCTGACCAGATAATGTTTCTTGTTCCTGACCAGATAATGTTTCTCCCCACCACTACCCGGACAAGAAATGAGACCAGGGCAGAAGAAGAAGAAAAAGGAAAAAAAATTTTTTTTTTCTTAACTTAACCAGGTCAGTCTGGAAAGTTGCCATGGAGAATGTTCAGGAATGTAGAGGAGGACGGAGGCATGCTATTGGAGACAGAGCTGTCTGTGGGACCCGGAAGGAAGAAAGCACTCCTACAGAGTCTCCAGGAAGGGGTGCCACCTCACGCACCTCTGCTTCCTGTCCTCCTCCACTCAGAGGTCACATCGGACTCACAGATAGGATGACTGAGGCACATAGAGGCTGCAACACATGCTTGGGTGTCTCTGAGCACGATGGCAGAGCGTGGCTGGGAAGCCTGAGCTTTCTGGCCCTGAGGCCCCATTCCCTTATGAACCTGCGCTGCCTCCTTCCTATAGCATAGGACTGTGGGAAAACAACCAAGGCTTGGCAGGGCGAAGGTGGGCGGTCTGGTTGCCCCAGCTGGTGGTGTCTCTAGGGGTCACAGCTGAGTGTTTTCTTTTTGTTTCAAATATATATATATATACATACATACATATATATATATATATATATATATATATATATATATATATATATATATATATATATATATACATATTTTTTTTTCCTGTACCCAGACTGTAGATTGGAACTCACTCTGTAGACCAGGCTGGCCTGAACTCAGAAATCTGCCTGCCTCTGCCTTCTGGAGTACTGTGATTAAAGGTGCGCACTACCAGTGCCTAGCTAGCTGAGTGCTTTCAACCCTGGTACCAAAAGCCCAGGTGGGCCTTCCTCTTCAGAATGACAGTCCTTTCCTGTTCAAGCTTTTCTGTGCAGGCTTTCCTGGGGGCCCCTCTGCAAACTTCACATGTGTTTGGAAGCTGGTGATGCTTCCTACATCTGTTTCTTGGGTCCCAGGAAGGCTGAAGGGCTGGACCTCCAGCCAGAATAAGCCATTTGGTGTGTCCCAGTCCAGTTCCAAGCTCAGCATCATCCTGACCTGAAGGCCCCTTGCTATCACAGTCTCTAGCCCTTCACCTTACCCAAGACTGCCCACGAAAACATTCTGGGCATTCTATTTCATTTCTTTATGACCTCTCAATTGATAATTTCTTTTAAAAATACTTTTTTGGGGGGCTGGAGAAATGACTCAGAGGTTAAGAGCACTGGCTGCTCTTCTAGAGGACCTGGGTTCAATTCCCACTACCCACATGGCAGCTCACAACTGTCTGTAACTCCAGTTCCAAAGGATCTGACAACCTCACAGAGACATACATACAGGCAAAACACCAATGCACATTTGAAAATAAATTTCTTCAATAGTCCCCAGCAGAACAAGGGTTTCCTGGTAATGGGTGGAGGGGCTTTCCTTGTGTCTTTACAAAGAAAGGAGTGTTCTAGTGCTCAAGTCCCGACTGTGTGCAAGGCCAGGATTGGCTGGAAATGATTTGGGGCATCAGAAATAGGCTAGTTCAACTGGCTCAGCTGTTCCCTAGGTCTGGAGCGCCTTTTCCCATGGCTATGCATGTTGATGGGCACCTGACTGCAGAGGCTGTTCAAGGACCTTGGTGCTCAGCCTGGCTGCTGGATGACAGGGCCCTAGAAGGAAAACTTGGAGCACAGGGGAGCCTGAGAGACTCTGCCTTGGCTGTCCACTAGAACACTGGAGGCAAAGGAACCGCCAGGACCTGGAAGGAGGTTAGCTCAGCTCCAGTGGGGCACTGGCTACTTTGCTCGCTCTTCTCCACCTAATTCCTCTGTTTAGTTTGTTTTAATTTTTGTTTCTATTTTTTTTTTAACTAAAGACATTCACAAGTACAACACAGAACAGTCAAAGAATGTCTAAAGCTTAAAACTGTGTTCAGTAGGTGCTCAGAAAGTGTGTATTTAATTTGTTAATGGTATTTAATATGTCAACAGCCACAGCATGGCCCTCCATTCCTCTGTGGCTAGACATTTAACTAGGGTGACACCCTATCTCCTGTTGTCATGCAAAATTCTATTTAAAAACAACTTCTTGGTCTGGGAAGATGGCTTGGTAGATGAAGCACTGACCGTGCAAACTTAAGGGCATGATCCCCCAAACCCACACGAAGCTGGATGGAGTGGTGTCCATCTGTAAGCCCAGCAGAGACAGGAGGAGCTGGAGCATAGACCAGCCTGGCATGCGCTGAAGACCCTGCCTCAAACAAGGTAGGAGATTGTTCTCTGGTCTCCACCTGAAAACTGTGACACACACATAGACTGTGGAAATATTCTTCAAATGAGCAAGACATAGGTAAACAAATAACAAAACCAAATGAAACACAAAGCCTTAATTCCTGGCACTAAGATACTTTTTAATTCATTTTGATATATATTGTTCAAACTCTAATTTGTACTTAGATACATATACAATAGATAGATACTTAGAAAGGAAAAACTGGCTTATTCTACTTTGTAAATAACCTTTTCAATTTAAAAATGTATCAATTTTTAAAAAAATGACCACAGAGTTTTTAGAAGTTTCAAAGGTTAGGGTTTTGTCCTTTTGGTTTATGTGTTTATAAATAATGCTCTGATGTGTACTTCCTTGTTTTTGTGCTTAACACAAATGTTTAGAAATAGACGGATGGGTCAAGGGGATTCTTGTGCTTTGCGTAAACACTGCCAGGCCCGTTACAAGTGCTTGCATCATCCACAGTCACCAGTGTCAACTAGAACTTCTATTTAGGCTTTTACTTAAAAGGGATATGATTTCTTTTCTTTAGTAAACAGGGAGAAACTAGTTGGGTGTTCTCAGTGTGCATGTCTGACTATGGAGTGGTCTATTGTGGATACTGACCACAGTGAATTACCACCCAGGTCATTATCACCAACAGATTCCTCCTCTCTTCACCAGGGCACTCCACTCATAGGCTGACTGTTCACCCGTGTGCATTTTATGCACAGAATTCAGCTTTATTTAGCTTTGTTTTTTTTTTTAACATCAAAACTGGGTTTGTGTTTTCCTCAGGACTTTTTGAGCTATCATTTTGTTCCCTGGGTCTGGAGCGCCTTTCCCATGGCCATGTGCGTTGGTGGGCACCTGGCTGCAGAGGCTGTTCAAGGACCTTGGTGCTCAACCTGGCTGCTGGATGACAGGGCCCTAGAAGGAAAACTTGGAGCACAGGGAAGCCTGAGAGACTCTGCCTTGGCTGTCCACTAGAACACTGGAGGCAGAGGAACCGCCAGGAACCTTTGTCGTTTTGTTAAGTAGATGAGAAGCTTCCATCTTATCTTGTGCCCTAATCATCTGTGGAGCATGAGAAACACAGGGAAGGACAACAGAAATATCTGACAGAATCGAGGCAGTGCCTGACCTTTCAGTTGTAAGTGGTGCACACAGACAAATGTTGAAGAACATGAAGTAGGCGGTTCACCTGGCCAGCCTAGCCTATATCTTAAGCTAGGTGTGGTGGTATACACCTTTAATCCCAGAATTTGGGAGGTGGAGGCAGTCTAATCTAGAATTCAAAATCATCCTCATCTGCAAAGCAAGGGCAAGGCCAGCTTCTACAAGAGATCCTATTTTAAAAACAACAACAAAAACATCAACAACAAAACCAAGGTGCCCCACAAGGTGATCAGGCGGTGCAAATTAAAGCAAAAACGGAACATCATTTCATGCATGTCATGTTGGCAGCTTCTTTAAGTGATAAGATCCGCGACGGCAATTGTAATCAAGATGTAAAGAATCGCAGCCTTCCGTAAAGCCAAATTATCAGATCCTATCAAACTTATTTATTTATTTTTTTAACATTTACTCATTTTGTGGGAAACGGTATAGACCAAACAACTATGATTGTCAGGGAGATCACTGCAATAAGGAGAAAACTTGCTTGGTGTGCACTGGTACAATAGGAGAAGTACCTTTTTGGTAAGACTCCACCCATCAAATCACCGAGGTGTAAACATGTTAGCCTGTTTGAAGGATTTTCATTTAAAAAGAGGATACCGGAGAAGGTAGGTCTTCCAGGCACCCGGCTCCAACAGGACCCCTGAGGTCCTAGGTAGATGTTTTCCCAGGTTCAGTCATGCAGGCACTCAGAATTCATTGCAGCATGACCCGAAGAGGCCAGACCACTCCTCATGCTCACAGTAGGATTTGGCTTTGTCCACACGGTGCTGGTTTTGCAAGCCAGGTGTGAGAAGTGGCAGGCTCCCTCATCCTGGCATTGCTAGATGGAGTGATTTCAGCAACAGGTCTGAAAAGTTCTCTTCTTATTGATTTGAATGCCTTCCCTCCATGCTGCATCAGATCCTGTGTCTAGTGCACAAGAGGCCAAGCATACAAAAAGGTCTCCATATTTTTAGTTTTGAGCATGGTTTCTCTTGCCATACAGAGGTTTAAAAACTGTAACATCAACTTTATCAGTTATTTCTTTTATGAGTTATATTGTCTTTTCTTTCTTTAAAATAAAATGACATTTTAATTTTATGAGTATGAGTGTTTGCCTGCATGCATGTCTGTGTACCATGTGAGTGCAGTAGCCACAGAGGCTAAGAAAGGGCATCAGATTCCCAGAATCTGGTCCTCTGGAAGAGCAACCTGTGCTCTTAACCTCTGTGCCTTCTCTCCAGCCTGATGCTGTGAAGAGCAGCTTGCCAATTCCAACAAAGTTGAGAATGCCTTTTCTCCACCATCCAGCCATTTCAGTTGGGGGACCAGGCTCCAAGGAATCGTTACCTGTCCTCAGGGTGGCTTCCACCACACAGGCTCTAAGGGTAACAATTTGCTACTGCAAATAATTGGGAGCAACTGACCAACATACACAATAGGAATTTTACAGCACGTTTAAAGGCCACGATGTGAGAATATTGTACTTGCTGGCCTATAAAGGAAGCTCAGGCGGGTGTTGGTAGATGCTACCCATTTTCGAAAGCAGAAGGACCAATTTTCATTCCCATTATTAGTGTTTCTATCCTCTTTGGCCCCCTGGTGTGCAGGAAGCACGTCAACTGGTCATTTCCTGTGACTAATGAGGAGAGTTTCATGGGTGGTAAGCTTTTCTGATGTGCCCAGTAACATTGGCTGCTCGTTTTCTTTGGGAATTTGCCTGTTGATTCATGGTTTTCCTAAGGCCTGTGGGGACTATGATCCTTATATGACTCCTTCCCATGCATGTCCATAGGCATCTTCTTCCACTCTGCCTTGTCTTTTGATTTCCTCTTTTCTTTTTTTCTTTTTTTTTTTAGGGGGGGCATTGTTGTTTTGGGGGTTTGGTTTGGTTTTTTGAGACAGGGTTTCTATGTTGTAACTCTGGCTGTTCTGGAACTCACTCTGTAGACCAGGCTGGCCTGGAACTCACAGAAATCTGCCTGCCTCTGCCTCTAGAGTGCTGGGATTAAAAGCATGCTCCACCACCACCACCCAGCTTCCTTCTTTCTTTCTTCTCCTTCTCTTTCTTCTTCATCATCTTCTCTTTTAAGATTTATTATTTTGTCTGTAGAAAAGCTTTTTTTTCTCTCTGCATGTATTATGTGCACCATATCCGTGCATGGTGCCCACAGAGATCAGAAGAGTCAATGGATCCCCTGGAACTGGATTTTTGGTGATTATGGGTCACCATGTGGGTGCTGGGAGCTGAACTCCCAGTCCTCAGCAAGAGCAACAAGTGCTCTTAACTTGCTGAACCATCTCTCCAGGCCTTCTTTTTGTTTTCCTAACTATGTATGTCATTTGAAGAGAAGTTTCCTTTCTTCTCCCTCTCCCTCCTCTTCCTCCTCCTCTTCTTCCTCTTCCTCCTCCTCTGTCTCTGCCTCCTCCTTCTCCTCTTCTTCTTCTTTTGGGTTTTTGTTTGTCATCTTAAACAGAATCTCAGTATCCCAGGCTGACCTCAACCTTGAACTTCTTGTTCCTCCTGTCTCCATCTCCTGAGTGCCAGGATTATAGGTCTGTTCCATCCCTGTATCATAGGTACTGGGGAACAAACCCGAGATGCTAGGCAAGCACTCTATCAACTAAGCTACACGCCTAGCTCTGCAAGAGAAGTTTTAAATTTAATGTTCACTGTGTCCTTTTGCCCTTTGTGTGTGTGTGTGTGTGTGTGTGTGTGTGTGTGTATAGGAATCTTTGCCTTCCTGGTGACAGCATTCCTCTAGTGAATTCTCCGGGAGCTAGGAAAGCTCTCTGCCTTAGCTTTTACTCTTAGATCTACAATCCACTTGGAAACTAAAGCCCTTCATAATCTCTCTCTTGAAGTGATGAGCAGAAGGGAGCCTGAGGATCTAGGTTCAGACTGACAGAACTCTACAGGGAAGTGTGATTCCTCAACAAGTAGGTAATTCCTGGGTTTTGCTGGGTCTGCGTCCTTTGGATGCCCCCTGGAGGTTGGAACTATGTTGCCAGATCCTTCAACCTTGCTGCTGTTCACAACCAGTTCTGGACTCTGCAAGCTCCAAGAACTGTGGCCTGGGTGGCAGCCAGCCCTATACAACCCAGGGACCAGGCTGACTTAGCGAATTCGCCCTCCACACCTCATCTACAGGAGCTTGTTTCCCTCACTCCCGTGTTCTAGCCTGAATCCTTGTCAAGGTAACCATCACCAGGTTCACCATCAGAGGGAGGCAGAGAGGTGCTTCTAGCTTGGCAAAGTGTCCTACTGCAATCCCGTAGTCCCATAGATGTCCGGACTCCAGGCCACATCTGACTCACGTGGTAATCTGACATCGATAATCTGTATACCTGGTGGTCCCTTGTAGCAGCGTGGGTGGGGTGGGTGGGGTGGATATGTAACCTGGCCTGTCCAACCACAAGCCCTCCAGCCCCGCAGCTGTGGCTGCCTGCCCTTTGTCGTTAAGCTCTGTCTCAGAGAATTGGATGGACAGAGTGGACTCTCACGCCTTAGAACAGCTCAGTGCAGAGCAGGAAGCTCGCAAGGGGCTCCTCTCCAGCAGGATCGCCATGGCTAAAGTTGAGGCGGAGAGTGAGAACCCAGAAGGTGCAGCCACTTTCCACAGTGCAGGGACTATCCTGCTGTGTAGATGCAGCCATCCGCAATCTCCAATGCACCTCTGTAACCAGGGACTACCTTAAAGAAGTCAACTCTCCTCCTGGCCCTGGCCTGTGTCTCAGTGTGAGCCAGCGTGGGTAGGGGGTGCCTGTGCCCAGTTGGAGCTAGGAGTGATGGCTTCTCCATATGAAGTGCACTTGCAGCTGGGCTCAAACAGTGTCTGCATAGAGGCAGCCACGACCCAACCCTCCAGTGAACAGATTGGGAAGGACTAATCTGGCATGCTCCTAGCTGTCCCCATCCTGAGGCCAGCCCTAAGGCCTCAGAGAATGAGCAGATGCCAACGTGCAGGAGACAATGGGATGGAATGCCTACCCTAGGATCACTCGTATCCAAGACCTCTTCTAGAGGTTTCTGTGAGACACCCACAGGAGCAGAGGCAGTATTGTGGACAGCAGCTCCTACCTTTCTTAGGGTGTCACAGCTCTGCCATTCACTTCTGTGACTCTCCCTGGCTTGGAACTGGACAAGGTGAAAGGAACCTCAGAAGAGATCCTTTTGCTTGTTGAGCCCTATCGACTTCTGTCAGCCTTGATAGGAGTGACCAGGCTTTGAAGAAGATCTTTGTCACCTGTCACTCCTGAAAGCAAATCAGAATTCTTCAGAATTCTTCAAGGTAAAGACATTCTTATTCCTATATCTCCCCTTACTGTTGCCTGAGTAATGGTTAGCAGACAGATGCTACACTTGCCTTACAGCTTGAATTTTACCCACCCCTTCACTTGCCCACCACCCCCTCCACTACCCCCACCACTGGATTCATATGTGAGATCCTCACTCCCAGAACCTGAGGAGGTAATCTTATTTAGGCATGTGGTCTCTACTGAGGTAATCAGTTCAGTTGAGCCCCGAATCTTATCTGACAGGTGTCTTTAAAAACTAGGAGATTTGCCAGGCGGTGGTGGCACGTGCCTTTAATCCCAGCACTTGGGAGGCACTCACTACAGAGTGAGTTCCAGGTTAGCCAGAGTTACAACAGAGAAACCTGTATTAAACAAACAAACAAAAAAACTAGGGGATTTAACCAACAAAGAGAAGATGAGGGGAAGATTTTGAGACTCTCATTCAGGGAAAAGGCAGCCTGACCAGCCAAGGAGAGAGGCTTAGATCAGATCCATCCTTCAGTCTTTGAAGGGAGAAGCTTGCCAGCACCCTGATTCCAGACTTATGGCCTTATGATGCATGACATTTCCTTTGCTTAAGCTGCTCTACGTATGGTACTTTGGGCAGACTTTGCAAAAATGAATACAGCATGCTTCTAAGTACTTTTTAGCCATTTGCAAATTTATCTCTACCTGAAACAGGCTATTTTTACACAAATGTCATCACACTGTTCATGCCCCCTTACCACCTATTTTTCTCCTTTTATGATATCTGAAGCTGCTGTGGACACACATGTATGTATGCATGCATGTGGAAGCCAGAGGAAACATTGGGTGTCATCATTCCTCAGAAACTCTTTATCCTTCCCTCCCTCCCTCCTTTTTTTTCTCTCTCTCTTCCTTCTTTCCTCTTCCTTCTTTCCTCTTTCTTCTCTTTCTTCCTTCCTTCCTTCCTTCCTTCCTTCCTTCCTTCCTTCCTTCCTTCCTTCCTTCCTTCCTTCCTTCCTTTCTTTCTTTCTTTCTTTCTTTCTTTCTTTCTTTCTTTCTTTCTTTCTTTCTTTCTTTCTTTCTTTCTTTCTTTCTTTCTTTCTTTCTTTCTCAGGATCTTTCACTGGCCTGGAATTCAGCCAAGCAGGCTAAGTGGCTCCCAATGACTCTTAAGAAGCCACCTATCTCTCCTACCTAGTTATAGGATTGCAAGTGGGTGTGACTTTTGTTTGTTTTAAGACAGGGTTTCTCTTTGTATCCCTGGCCATCCTGTAGAGCTCTGTGGCCTCCATGATTTGCCTGCCTCTGCCTCCCAAGTGCTGGAATTAATGACGTGTACAACTAACACCTGGCTTTTTTTTTTTTTTCTTAATGGATTCTGAAGATTGAACTTAGATCAGGTTTAGATCAGATTCTGAAGATTGAACTTTTGCCTTCATGCTGGCAAGGCAAACACTTTATCAACTGAACTCTCTGTTTAAACCGCCCCCTGCCTTTTTTTCTTCTTTATGAGATAGGGTCTCACTATATGTAGCACAGGCCAGCCTTAAACAAACAGCAATCCTCCTGCTTTGGCCTTCCAAGTACAAGGATTACAGGCACATGTTATTGCACTGAAATTTTACTTATTTGACATGAGAATGGTCTTCCAGGTTAAAAATTGGTCTTTTTTGTTTTGTTTTGAATCCAGGGCCTCTACCAAGCTAAACATTGAGCTATACCCTCAGCCCGGTCATGTTTTATTTATTTATTTATTTACTTACTTAGTTTATTTTGAGTCAGAGTCTCACTGTGTAACTCTGGCTGTCCTGGAATTCACTATATAGACCAAGCTGGCCTCAGATTCAGAGATTCACCTGGCTCTGCCTCCTGAGTGCTGGGATTAAAGGTGTGCATGGCCACACCCAGTCCTGTTTTAAAAGAAACCTAATTGTCATTATGAAGACAATATAAATAAAATGTTAAAAAAAAAAAAAAAGCTGGTTGGTAGTGGCACATGACTAGCACTCGGGAGGCAGAGGCAGGTGGATCTGAGTTTGAGGCCAGCCTGGTCTACAGAGTGAGTTTCAGGACAGCTAGAACTACATAGATAAACATTGCCTCAAAAAAGAACAAACAAACAAACAGAAAGAAAGGAAGAGGGGCCGGAGAGATGGCTCAGTGGCTAAGAACACTTGTTAGTCTTCCACAGAAGCGAACTTTGGTTCCTGGCACACATGTTAAGCAGCTCACAGTTGTCTGTAACTCCAGTTCCAGGAGACTGGATGTCTCTGGCCTCCATGGGCACCTGTGAACAGAGCAGACATACATAACTACACATAATTAAAAATTAGAAATAATTTTTAAAAAGAAAGAAAATTCACCCCTAATGCTCCTGTCCTACAGAAAAACTGTATTCACTTTTGTTTCTTTTCTTCCAGTCTCTGATTTGTATTTGTCTTTTTTAGGTTGTAGTCATTGACTGTATGCAATTTGAATGGTGCTGTTTAATTTAATAAGCAATTCTGTGGCTCCACACAGTCTGTATAACAATTGAGGCACATGGCTCTGCAGCATTCCCACAAGCAAACTTGAAGGAGAGCCTAGTTAACCATCCCCAGTGCTCCATGAAGTGGCTTCCAAGTTTTCACCATTACACAATGGGTACCTTCCTGTCAGGATTTTCCCTGCCTTAGGATTACTTCCTCTGGATAAGAATGAATTACTTGGCCAAAGTTTCAAAGTCTCTCTTTCTCTCTCTCCCTCGCCCTATTCCCCCTGCCCCATCTCACCCTCTCCTTTATATTTTTATTTATTTTGTAAGTAAAGACAACCTTCAGTGGTCAGTTCTCTCCTTCCACCATTTGGGCGCCAGGTATTGAACGGGGTCATCAAGCTTGGTGGCAAATGTTCATGCCTGCTGAGCCATCTTAACCAGGCTGGCCTTGAACTCAGAGATTCATTTGCCTCTGCCTCCAAGTGCTGAGATTAAGGGTGTGTGCTGCCACCTGATCTGGATCTTTAAGATAGGAAGATACACCTTTAATTCAGATTTTTTGAAGTGGGAAGATCCACCTTTAATCTGCGCCATACCTTCTGCTGGCAGCCTATATAAAAGACATAGAAGAAGGAAACTTGTTCTCTCTTTGCATGAACTAGTCCTTGCTAAAAAGTTCATTCCTTCATTGGCATTAGGGCCTACTTTGTAATTCTGGCATGTACTGAAGAACGGGTTAGATATCAACCTCTAGGACTGAACTACTGGATTCTTGAAACTTCTGTTCATCGTTAGCCATTGTTGGGTAACCAGAGAAGGAGATTCATTCTATAAGTTCTATTACTCTAGAGAACCGTGACTAACAGAGATTTGCCAGCTCCAGAACCTAGTGATGTGCAGTCTAAGAAGGACAAGAACCTCAGTGCAACCTGCAGAGAGACTTTGGGAAATGTTGACAAACTGATGGTGGTATCGTGTCGCTTCCAGCACTCGTGAAAAAGTGCCCTTTGTCCTTTAAGGTACATGATGACATTCTCAGTCCTAGCATATTTAAAACACTACTCTGATCCAGTCTGTCTCCAAGGAAGAGTCTTTTGTCTCTTTCCTTACTGTTGACGTTAGCAGCCTGTCTCTGGTACAGAATGCCAGAGACAGGTGGGCTGGGTTCACATTCCTGTTCTGCCATGCTGGGCAAACTACTTAACTTCTGTGCTTCGGATCTCTTATCTATAAGCTGAAGCCAATAGAATACTGTTGACCAGGGTTGTTTGTGAGGACTGTATTATCTAACAACAAAACAGCCTCTTGGTAAGTCTTAAGTGAGGCCACCTCCTGAAGTGACTCACTTCTCTGCACTGTTGAGACTCAGGCATATTGGAGAGACACTGATTCAAGTCATTCCAGTTGTGTCTGCCTCTGCAGCCTGGCTTCAAGTCCTTATCTTCTCTCACCAGGACTTTGCACAAGCTCATGCAGTATTTGCCCAGCAAATGGGCTCGGAACACCTGGCGTGGGCCCAAAACATGTCTTGAGTTCAGTCAGGGGAACAGGTAGTGACAGCTACAGTAGAGAGCCAGAAAGGGGAAGTGCAAGGCTCCAAGAACAAAGATGTTGGGAGCTCTTAAGAAAGTGATATTTAAAGTTAGAAAAGAGAACGGATCTTTTCCTGAGAGCATAAGATGACTTGTCATGAAACATTCACTTGACTGCCACCTGTTCTCTGTTTAAGACTCCCTTGTTAAGGAATTATTATGTCTGGTGATTCAATAACACACATACACAAGACATGGTTAATAGTACAAGCCAGACAGACCTCAGGAGAGCTCACACCTGCCACATTCCAGCTCCTCCTGTGTCCTGGCAGGTCATTATATTAAAATTTGCTCCTAGCTCTCTTTTAGCAGTCTGTTTGCATGATCAAAGAGACAATAGTTTACTCCTCCCAAACCTTTGGCCATGGGGCAGGGGTGTGTCCACATCTATAGTGGGGTGCCACCAACATAAAAGGGGCTAGGCCCCAACCATCTTAGTTATGTCCACTTTTATAGTGGAGGAACTGCAGATCAATAGTGGAGACCAGGCCTCCGGTCTGGTAGAGCATCCGAATGACCTCCTTATCAGCAACTCTATTTACATTAAGCTAAGAGGGAGTAACTCTTATTTACACGAGAGCATAGGCTGCCTCAGCCATAGAAATCCCATCCTGCTAAGGCTTTCAGGCAGTCAGTGCAATGAATCTTTCAAATATACTGCAACACTCCTTGAGATCAAAAGCCTTATGTGTGTGTGTGTGTGTGTGTGTGTGTGTGTGTGTGTGTGTGAGAGAGAGAGAGAGAGAGAGAGAGAGAGAGGGAGAGGGAGAGAGAGAGATATGTATGCAAATGTAGATGGATACCTATGTGCCACAGTACACATGGGATGATGCAGTTTCACCTTTCAGTTTTTTTGTCTGTTTGTTCTCATTATGTAACCCTGGCTTGTTTGGAACTCCAGACTCAAGTCTGCCACCTAGTTCAGCACAGGCTAAACCTCTCCCCCTCTGCTATGTAGGCCAGGCTATGTATCCTGATCTTCTAAGGGTTCCTCTGCCTAGGTCTCCCATCTCCCCACCTAAGTTCTGGAGATCCAAACTCAGGTCCTCATGTTGACAAACGCTTTACTCACTGGGCTATCTCCCTAGCCCAAATCCTCATGGAGAAAGAAATTTTATGTGTAAATCCCAAATCCAAACAAGAATAAGACCACCACAATTGAGACAAATTTGAAGTAAGCAAGCTTTAATTAAATTAATTAAATACTGGCCAGGAAGATAGACTCTGACCAGGTCCATTCTGAGGTGTCCATAGAGTGATTCTGTCACCTCCAGAGTTCCCACAGAATGGAACCGAGTCATGTGGCACAGGTGCTTAAAAATGCAGAACCCATAAGGCTATATACTTCCCACCAGGTCCAATCAGTGGCAAGTATCTAACATGATGTATTTCCTGTCTAGGTTATATCCCGCCTACAAGTGACCAAGCACATCGGTGCATTTGGAGCACATCCGGTACAGGAGGGTCAACAGGATCTAGACACTCCTTACCCAACAATCCAAGAGGTTATGTCCTTGGGTAACAGAGATTCAAGACTATCTCACCTGAACAGCCCTACTTAGCACTCCAGGAAGTTATGTCCTTGTTCCATAGATCTCTTAGGCAGAGCAATTTTTGCTCTTACATAGGGTCTGGGGATGTAGTGCAGAGGTAGTATGTTTTGCATGTGAAATTTCCTGGGATCCATTCCCCAGCACAACAAAGAAAATAAATGGAAACCTTGACAATCCTTGGCCTTTCTGCAACAATCATCATTCTGAGGTCCTACCTCTTTGGTGTCTTGACTCACTCTCTCCCAGGGTAAGCTATCTCCAATGTCACAGGGACAGAGAATTCGCTCCTCACGAGCTACAAGTAGGACACTACACTTGGAACCCCAGGACCTCACATATGCTAGGCAAATTCCCTACCATTGCCCTACATCGATTTTTGCTTGTTTGTTTGAGGCCCGGGTCTCTCTACACAGCTCTGGCTGTCCTGGAACTCACCATGTAGACTAGGCCTCTCTCCGTTTCTGGAGGGATGAGATACAAGGTGTGTGCCACCATGCCTGGCCTGAAGCAGATTTTTAAAGTACACATAGGAATAAGAAATTTAAAAATAAGGAACAGAAATTTTAAAAAAGGAACAGGAAGAGTGCCCCAACTCGTAGCAGCCACGTGGTGCAACCTGCACCTCTAACTACGCCCATCGAGCTGCAGGCCGCGGGCAGGTGGGGTCGTTTAAATTCTGGCTCGATGAAGG
This sequence comes from Cricetomys ansorgei, assembly GCA_026225945.1. Classification (NCBI taxonomy): domain Eukaryota; kingdom Metazoa; phylum Chordata; class Mammalia; order Rodentia; family Nesomyidae; genus Cricetomys; species Cricetomys ansorgei. The sequence continues at coordinate 2,794,450 of JAMJFZ010001791.1, forward strand.
GCACATGGATTTAGCTCCACCCGGAGGCACTACACTAGTATAATCCGAGGCCCTCAAGTCGACGAATGAATGGAAAAGAGCCGGAAGGCCCGGGGCGCTCGGACTCAGGTGTCGGTATTCCTGTTACCAATCAGCGAAGGCTTTGGCATCTTTGGCCCGCCCATAGGTCGTACCCTCCGCCAATGAGCGATAGCCGCCCTGTCCGGCACGCGCACGCAGCTGTCCGCGCCTGGAGCTGCCAATAAAGTTCTTTGCAGCTTTGAATTTTTTTTTTTTTAAAGCGCCCGCTGCGGTCACGGCGTAGTCCCCGCCCCGCCACTTCCGGTCCCGCCGCCGGGAGCCGGTGCGGCTGTGAGGGCCAGCGCTTCTCGCTGCCGCCGCTGGCCGGGCATGGTGTTGAGACCCGGCCCGCTGACTCGCGGTGCCCAGGTGAGCCGGTCGCGAGGACTGGGCTGCAGGGGTGGCTCCTCTCTCCGGGCGCCGGGCGCCGGGCGGGGCCGCGAGGTCGGTGGCTGACGGGAAGCGCTGGGCGGGCAGCGAGCCTCTGCGGTTCTGAGAACCGGGCCGAGGCGGACCCCGTGCCGCCGCCCGCAAGGTCACGGTGCCGAGTTCGGGCCCTCCGGGAGGCCGCTGCCCCCGGAGGGAGGCGGAGGCGGACGCGGCCCGCCACGGCGGCGGCGGCGGGCAAGAGGGGCGGCCGTCCCGCCTTTCCCGGTTCGGTCCTTGACCGGTTCCGCGGCGTGTCATCTGGGGTGTGGCCTTCCCCTCGGCAGGCTCAATTTCCTCGGTCTCGAGTGGGAATTGGACCCGACCCTCGGCGCTGCCGGTGGGTTGAAGTGGCCAGAGAAGGCTTCTCGGAAGGGAGCTTGGCCTGTAGGTAGAAATCTGCTCTCCTTAAGAACCGGGTAGGGCCAGGTGGTGAAGGGAAAGAGGCATCGCAGGACCTGGTTATCAGATTAAACAGTAGGTTCCAGAAATAAGCAGGGAGGTGTTGAAGAACAGTAAGGCAGCTGGTGGGCCTGGTGCAGAGGCTTCCTAGCTGGCAAGGCCGAAGGTAGGGAGCTTCAGGAACCACATCTGGGCGGAACTACCTGCCAGAATTCAAAGATGGGCTCCAGAGGTGGTCAATCAATAAGCCTGGCGGGCCCGCCCGGGGCCCTGTCAGGCACTACGGTACTTAGGCTTGGGAGGTTAAATGTACCTAGTGACCTGTAGTTCTCTCTTACATGCCTGGATTGAATCTTCTCGATGGCAGGAACTGTCAGTGAGGAATTAGCCTCACCTGAAGCTGACTGGCCCTGCACAGGTGACCCGGGCCTGATTTCACCACCGCACGTAGGAATGCTGACTAAACAGGAGACTGGTAAATAACAAGCTGGAATCCTCTTAGATGGCCTAAAAACCGGTCCCACCCAGAGGAGGAACTAACTGGGCCAATTACAACTTGTGGAATTTAGAGACTGAGCATGCAGTTCAGAATAGCTGATCTGTTCCCAAAATACTGTCTTAATCACGGTGTGATTTTCGAGAAAGGGGAAGTTTTGGTCAAAGTCAGGTTTTCCAGAAGTGGGACATGTCGAGGAGGGAAAGAATCCTGAGGCAACTTCAGGTAATTTGATAACATTTTGGTAGTTTGAGTAATTATTTCTGTTTGAGCCTTTGTGTAGATTTAACTTTCTGATTACAGGAATATTTTTAACCGAGGCTTTGGTTTGTCCTTCCTGTGGCACGTAAAAGTGGTACTGATGATAGAATAATAAGTGGATACTCTGTCTTAGGATATTAGTACAAGTTATTATTTCTGTGGAGACAAGACCAGTGTTGCTTTCTACTCTGCATGGTCTCTGCACAATATGATGGTTTAATTTTTTAAAGTCCACAACTTACTGAAGATTACCAGCTAGAATCTCAGCAGAGCATGGAATACCAATCCTTGGCCCACAGAGAAGGCTTCAGTAGGTGAGGGATAAGAAAGCTTTTTTTGGACAGCATTGGTGGGGAAGGCCTGATTTTGCCAGGTCTCTGAGCAGTGCAGGTCGTCAGGGTGTGGAGCAGCATGTGCCCTGGCTTCATTTTCCATGAAGCTCTGTTATGACCACTAGGGCACTGCCTGCTAAACTCTTAATCACTGCTTGTATTTTCCACTTTTCACCCTGTTTGCTTTCCTGACACCAAAGGTGAGAACCTGATGGTCCTCAGGTGGAGCGTGTCATGCTCCTTGCTGATCCCCAATCACAGACTTGTTATCTTGACTCATTGTCAGGTGCCTTTGATGTCCTGAGGCCTGGGCACATATGGTAGACTTGAACTTGGCCAGGGTGGCAAACATTGCCTCATAATCCTGTTTGAGGAATTCCTGACAAGATCATTCCAGGTGGGGGGGCAAGGCAGGAAAGCATATATATGTTCTACTGCTTTGGTAGCTTGTGGGCTAAAGTACCCCTGGAGGAGGCAACTTAGCAGTAGAACCATAGCTCTATGCCTGGAGTGAGGACTTGAGATGTATGTGTTCCTAGTAGGCTCATCTCCCCACATAGGTGTCTCTGAGGAGAAATAGGTGCTGGTGTGCTTTCAGATGTTTGCCAACTGTAGTGAGGTATGATTGAACTGCCCCATCACTTCATGATTATCAATGTTTGTATAAACCAGACACCACTACCAAGCTTATAACATATCTCAAAGAGGAAAACTAGTTTTTTGTGGTGAATGCTTCTTGTAGCGAGTATCCTGACACTCACCCCCGGGCCTGTGGTTTCAAGGAATTACGTGGGCATGTGTGTGTGTGTGTGTCTGTCTTAGGAATCTTTCCCAGATTTCAGTGCTATTAGTTTATGCAAAGTAGCATACAGTACAAGAATTGTTTGCATTTAGACAGTTGCTACTCTTTTAGTTTTATTTTGCTTTTTGGTATATGATTTCCTTTTGTATAGCAGGTTATCCTCCAACTAATAATTCTCCTGCCTCAGCCACCCAAATACTGATGTTACAAGTGTGTGTCACTGTGCTCAGTGTGAACAGTCCTCAGTATGGCAGGGCCATGTAGTTTGGAATATCATATTCGCTGTCTTGTTTTTGTGATATGTGGTACAAAATGAAATCTGACTATCACTGGGAATATACCATAGGTGGCATAGAAAACTAGGCAGAAGACCTGGGTTTGAGGTGTTTTAAAATACCAATGAAGAAAGGAATATTTTGTTGTTAAGACAGTATTTCTCTGTAGCCCTGGCTGTCCTGGAACTCTTTAGACCAAGTTTGCCTCTAACTCAGATTCACCTTAAGTCTCTTAAGTGCTGGGATTAAAGGCATGCACCACCACCACTCAGCTTGAATATTCTTATTTTCAGAGTCTTAGCCTCAAGTGTAACCTCTCTGGGGTAAAACTTTTCATCTGGAAATTTTAGAACCTTTTTGGCTGAAAATTATCAAACTGGTATTGAAAGGATTTTTAAATGAGAAAGGAAAGCTTTTAAAACAAGAAGGTAATTATGCAAATACTAAACTGTTCACCTACTCTTGCTGGAATCCCTCTGAGGGTGTCAAGGATCAGGAGTGTCTGATAGAAGTGTGTAATAGGAACAGAAGGCAGATTCTGGAGGTAGGAAATGCTCACATCCTAATGTAGATTGTACTCTGGGTGATAATGTCTTCACACAGGTCCATTAGTTAGAACAAATAAAACCTCTGGCAGGGAAATGCTGATAATTGGAATTAGGAGAGGAGTGCATGGGAAATGCCTGTACCTTCTGTTGCTCTAAAGCTGCTCTTAGAATAAATAAATGAAGGCTTAAGGGGGTGAGTGGCAGTTCTTTCATCCTTTATGCAGGCAGTCAGGAGCATTACCTCAGCTGTTTTGGATTTTGTTTTCCTACCCAGGGAGTTTGCAGCAAGAGAACCTGAAACACACAGGTGCAGGAAGCAGCTGGTAAAGAGAGTCCAGCTTGGGGTATTATGATTTGTTCTTGATGTTGACATTGCAAATCAATAAATAAAACAGTCCTTTGAAGGCTCTGTATACTTTCCTCTATGGGAGAAGGTAAGCCAACATCAGATGTCTCTTCTACTCTAGTCTTGTGCTCCCAGGCCACACCTGAATCTCTTGGTTGCAGGGAGTTACTTCATTTGCAACCAATTGGAGTAGTGAATGAGTGCTGGCTGGGACTTAGGGGTAGGGAGCTAGATTGTAATTGAACTAGGCACCGACCCTATGCCTAGAGAGTATGAAACTTGTGGCTCCCCTAAACTTTCAAAAAGAATCACATAGCTTACTCAAGGAATCCAGTTTTGTTAATATGAAATTTTCTACAAATAGAAAAATATCTAAAGTAAAAACACATGTCCATTCTCCTATCTAGTCATCATCTGGGAGACATGGTCCTTAACTCTACTCTTCTTGCCTGTCTTCCAGAAGAAAGGTGGCAGTAATGCTAACGCTGGCAAGCAAGCTGAAGAGGGATGACGGTCTCAAAGGATCCCGGACATCAGCCTCTGCATCTGACTCCACTCGGAGGGTTTCTGTGAGAGACAAGTTGCTTGTTAAAGGTAATCATCATCCACAGGAGCTGTTTTTATACCCTGTAACAAAATGAAGCTTGGCTGGAGGCTTTTGGGGAATGGATGTAAAGTAGCCTGTTGAATGGAAATACTTCTTTGAAATGATTTTGAAGTATGATTATCAGCCAGGTGTGGTGGTATATGCCTTTAATCCCAGCATTCTGGAGGCAGAGGCAGGTGGATCTTTGTGAGTTCAAGGCTAGCCTGATCTCCAGTGAGTTCCACAACAGCCAGAGTTACATAGGGAGACCCTGTCCAGGAAAAAATCCTAAAAACTAAACTGTGACTGTCACTTTTGGTGGAGGGATTTCTACCAGGCAGAGTGGGATTGTAATAGTGAGGAGATGGAGATGGTGCTAGAGCTGTGGTGTCTGACACACCGGGAATATTCTTTGTTGGCTCTGCTATGCTGTGTTGTGGAAAGAATAGGACACGAGGAGTTGGCAGGCATGAAGCATGTGGGCTCTGCTGTTATTTTCCTCTGCTATCCCCTTTCCTATGGAAGCCCGACAGTAGTTTCCAGCTTGGAACAGGTAATCTCTTAGGATACAAAGGAAAAGCCTAAGGAGTCCTGTGGAAAACTGGGTATGTTCACAGAATTATGTCCTGTAGTGTACATGCATGCATGATATGCATGCACGATGTGCGTGCGAACACACACTCACACACAATACAATATAAGCTGTTAATAACGCATATTGTAGAGCCAGGTGGTAGTGCTGTACACCTTTAATCCCAGCAGTTGGGTGGCAGAGGCAGGCAGATCTCTGTGAGTTCAAGGCCAGCCTGCTCTACAAAGTGAGTTCCAGAACCAGAGTTAGATCAGAGAAGCCGGGTTTGGGGGTGGGGGGGTGGCAGCGTTAATGCGTATTGTGATTTTGTTATTAGAATTTGCAGAATTATAAAGAATTATAAAATTGTGTCGTAAGGTCATAGTCACTGCTACCTTTGTAAAGGAAAACTGTTTAATAAAGGGGGGGATATAGACGTGGCATGCATGTGTGTAGGAGGGCACAGATGTACGCATGTGGAGGTACAGAGGTTGAGGGCAGCGGGTTTGTGGAGGTTTAATAGGGTCTCTTATGTACTTCCTGTACTTAAATCTTGAATTTGTTTAATCTTGACAAGCTTAAGGATGATTGGTTAAAGGTAAAAAACGTTGTTTCTATCTTGTTCTTGCCTGCAAGTCCAGAACAACCTAGATTGTGATCCTCAGAAGAAGAATAGGATATGGCCTCGCTTGGGTGAGCCTAAAGGCTTTGATTTTCAGAACCCTTAGAGTTGCATCTGTAGAGGCAGCCCAGAGTCAGAAGAGCCAGGTTGAGGAGTTTGAGGGTGTAGTTGCAATACTCAGAACAGAGTGTTGTATTGCTGCAAGGAAGTCTGGGGAATAAGCTGAGAACAAACTGTCCCTTCACATTGCCACCATCATGGCTAATTGGTACAAGAAGCACTTGGGACCAGGTCCCAAGTTAGGCACTGTCTTACTCTAGTTTTAATGCTATGACAGTTTAATAGATGTAAATAATAGGAATGTCATTCTCAGGATCTGGAGTCTGAAGGCTAAAGGTAAGAAAGCAGGATTGGGTTCAGTGATAAAGCCACTTGCCTCACCGGGCCCTGGGTTCCTTCTCCATCATCACAGATTGGTCTCTGGTGTGAACTCTACTCTGTTTCCAAGATGAGGCCTGGATGCTGTATACTAGGAGGGGAGAGAGAGAAAAGTTAAAAAGCACTAATCCCTTCATGTGAACAGAGCCCTCATGACTTAATCACTCCACGACTCCACTCTTAATACTGCCATATTGGGGATTAGGCTTTAACATGAATTTTGGGCACCTTTAGAACATACCAGGCATTGTGGGTCAAACCATAGCAAGCAGTTTAGGAGTAATTCTTGCTTCGCTTTTAAAGTCTTGCTAGGTGGCTGCTCCATTTTTCATCTGAAGAACTGAGACTCAGGCAGAGAAGTCTGTTATAGTTGCAGCAGGATGGCTAGTCTCACATCTTAGGGGTGAGGCCGGCTCTGGAGAACAGATTTAACCACAATTCAAAGAGCAGAAATGCAGGTTAACAGAAAAGAGTTTTGACGGAGTTTCCACTCCTCCTGTGCCCAGGGACATACTTGGGAGCTTTCAAATAGCTCCAGGGTGATCATGGTAAAACTGAAGAATCTTTCCAGACAAAAATCCCTTTAGGGACTTTGAAAGAGTCTGAGTTTAGCAAGATTGCTACAGTTGGGATTTGTTGGTCTGGGCCATGAAGTGGGCTCCTGTGAAGATGTCTTTCATGAGTATGGCCAGGTTATAGGATATTGTGATCCTGTCAAGGACTTAATACTACAAGCTGCATTCCTAAAGGGTGAGGTAGGGAGCTTGTTCTGTGGGCAATTAAGTATCTTGGGACAATACAGTGGAGGGAAGTGAGGGAAGCAGGGGCAGAGGGATGATCAACTTTTAAGAGAATGCCCCATTATAGCCTCTGCTCTAGAGCCAGCTTAGTTCTTAGAGCTGTCACCAGGCTGGCAATAGGCTCAGGCCTTCCTGCTCTGCTTTTAGTCAGGTTGAGGTTGTCTTAGAAGGTATATAGCCTGGGGTTGTGGTCTGTACAGCCATAAAATTGTAGAACAAAGGCCACATGCCCACAGTCCCAATGAGAGGACATCTAGGCAGTGTATCACAGTAGACTCATCTCAAAGAGCCAAGGGAAAATTTGTGGACATTAATAGGGCAAAATTGGTGCTTTTATAGATAGGAGAGGGGATCCTGAGGCCCTGCCACTAACTGTTGACAGCTAGCAGATTCTAGAAGAGGGGAGGCAGAACAGGAAAAGCTGGGTGCCCATTCCTGTTCTCCTTGAGCGCTGGCCAGGCATTTTAGAGTGTGAGGGATTATGTGTCTATGTGTGGTAGGCCATCACTGTCAACCAGGGTTGCCTCACGCCCCTGTGCTAATGTGGCTCCTGACGTGAAGAGAGATTCTTAAGTATGTTCCCATTGTTAGTTTGCCACCGTAATCTCTGGGTGGGTCAGGGTCAGGCTTGCTAAGATTGTCACAGCATTTGATAGCGTATGAATCTGAGGGGTAGCCTAACAAGGAGGCTTGCTAACAGTCCAGTAGGAGGTCAGGTATCTGGCCATACACAGCCTTATGTGTTCTCTTGAAGGTTAAACACCAGAAAGGCTGTTCATGGAACTTGGACAGCCACCATAAATGCATCAAACAGCCTAATGGAGCAGGAGGACCTGTGGAAGTCACAGATGGGCACCCAGGTTGTTTTTTTCTGTGCTCATGTTGAAAGTAGATGGTATAAAGTCCTGGGCTATATTCTCAGTGATACTAGCTAGGCTTTTTTTAGAGGAAACTGTTTTGGGGTTGTGGTTTGCATTTCTAGAGTGGTATGGTACAAGAACACCTTTGGTGAGCGAGTTAGCTATATCAGTGCTCTCTAGAGGGGCTGAGGTCCATGTCCTGGGAACGAAGGGCTCAGCTCTTAGACTTGCTAATGTCTGAGATTGGAACTCAATTCTGCTAAGAGCCGTCTGCATCTCTGACTAGCCTGGCTTTTTATCTTAGTCAGCTTAGGCTGCTGTAACAAACTACTATAGATGGAGTAGCAAGCCCTACATTTACTTCTTGCAGTTCTAGAAGCTGATTTGATGTCCAAGATCAAGTCCTAGTGAGATCTTACTGGTTTATAAACAAATGGCTGTCTCCTTGTGTCCTTACCCAACAGAGGAAAAAAGTGCCTAGGGAGAATGGTCTTCTACTGAGGACACTGATCCAATGTAGGAGCTCTGCCAAAATTGCCTACTGAACTCCCAAGTACCACTTCATTAGAGCATAGGACTTCAGTATATGAAAGGAGGAGGGATGCAAATTTAGGCCATAGCACCTTTAGAATTCTTCTCAGTCACAGTCACTGGCCGTGTGAGGAGAAAACTTTCCAATATCTCAAGATATTCACAGCAGGAGCCCTGCCACTTTGTAAGGCAAGTGTGCTTACATGCCCTATATTTGCCGAGCATTTTGTACCCAGTCTAGGGCACAAAGTAGGGCTGGGGCAGGCTGGGGCTCCCACAGGCTCCCACCCATGAAGGGTATGCAGGTGCAGTGGCAGATTGGAGGACACAGCTAGAGGCCAGCATTGTGATCTGTCCAAAACAAGAGGAGGTGAGTGCATGTGGTGTGGGGGCCATTGTGGCAATTGGGTGGATTTTGTAACCTGGTTGTAGTCATGGTTCCAGTGGACTCTGATTTGATCCTTACTTAGAAAAGAATTTAATTTCTCAAAAGAGAGTTAGGTAGCATTGAGTTATGCAAGATACCAGGTACCTCCCAGAAATATTGGGCCACCCAGCAAGAGACGTTATCTTGTGACGGCAAGCCTTTAGCAGCTTAATATCTTGTCAGTTTTTTTTTTTTTTAATGGGGGAAGTCGGTGTTCTTAGGGTGTTCTTTGGGTGGCTTTAGGGTGCTCTTCAGCTTCAGGTGTGAATTCTGTTGCTGCTCTGGGGCCTCCAGGCTTGCCAAACAGCTGGCTTGCTTCTTTGGCTTTAATCTCATTTGTGTTGACACTAAGGTGTAATTACTGATGTTAAAGTTAGTGTGCCATCATTTGAAGTGTTGAAAAACCACTTGCCATGTTTAACAGCCTTCCTAAAGGAGTACTGTGCAGATTTGATGGAGTGTTTTATATTCTGCACTGGGCTAGACAAAGTGCCAAGCAACTTTATTGAAATCCTGTGTCCCCGGGATTCTATTCCTCGCCTGCTCTGACAGTTGAAACAAGTCTTGGTAGTGGTCAGCAAGCTGCATTTGGGGCTCTCCTCAGCCCTTGTTCTCTTTTTTTGGGTAAGTTACACTGAGCATGAATACAAAGTAAAATCATAAATTTAAATTCTTGACTGCTATGTAAAATTAGAACTTTTTATTAAGTCTGTGTGCTGCTAGGTCATATTTTCACAGGCAGTGGTCTAAAGCAGTGCTGCCTACTTGGTGCTGCAGTCCGAATGACTGTTTTCCAGATTTGTAGGCTCAGATCTAAATACGTGGATGATATTAGGGGCTAATTACCTTTGAGAGGTAATTCATGTGGGTGGAGTTCCCATGAATGGGATTAGTGCCCTAGTGAAAGATCTCCAGAATAGCTTCCTTGCCCCTCATACCATTTGAACACAGCAAAAATTTGCTATCTACAGGGGCCATGACCTCTCACCAGATTCAAGATATGTTGGTGCATTGTCTTGGCCAGCCTTCAGAATTATGAAAAATTAGTATCTGTTTACAAACCATCCACGTGTAAGATATGTTTGTTGTAACAGGTCACACAGACCAACAGTTAGAAAAGAACACTAATTTAGGTGCCTGGGCCTAATGGTACTAGAGTGAGTGAAGATTTGGGTACCCAGGGTTTTAGAGTCCCTAAGGGTAGCTACTAGATTGTGGGGATAAGTACAGAACTCCAAAATTACTAAAAATCATTAAATCCTTTACGCAAGTGGCTCTACATTATAAATTTTTTTCTACAAAGTTATTGAGTGGAATCACATTAACAAAATACTCTTGTCCAAGTACTGATGTGATAAGGGTCTTTAATCCCCAGTACACCCAGACTCTTTTCAGAAAAGGAGTGGAGCATTGGTCAAGACATCTGCCCAATTCCTTCTACTTCTCCAACCCACACTGGGCCCTATAACCTTGCCTGTGTGCTCAGATCTACATCTTCATCCCTTGGCACTGGACTATGCCCTTGACCCTTGTGCTTCTGCTGGTCATTATCCACTTGAAATTCATACCCAGTAGACAGGGTTAAAGTTGTCAGTAGACAAATCTGGATGACAATAATATATGCTAGTATTTGCTTCAAAAACAGTTTAGTTTCATGGATAATATGTTGTGGAAATTTAGTTATGTATAAAATAATTGTTTTGTGCACTGTTGGAAAAAGGATAGGCCTTGGCATTTTGAATTTTTGCAAGTGTTGGATTTCTGTGGGGAATATTTGGTTGCTTATGATCTGTACCTGAGGAGTTCTGAATGAATAAAAACACCTGAGCTCAGATGCTCAGGGTTCTACTGTGAGTATGGCACTGGCCATGACGGTGGCTCCCTCTGCTGAGGTCTGGCAGGGTTCGCAGTTATGAAATATGCCTCCTTGTCTTCCTGGCTGAGCCACCACAGCAGTAGCTAACTACTACAATAATACTTAAAAATTATGAATGTGAATAACTCATTTGTGGTCTTAGCTCTCTGCCTGTCTCCTTCCAGGAAGGGTAAGAGCAGCTTTTGGAAAAGACAGCTCAAGGCCACTATAGTCATACACACAACTGGCTATGCACCTTTTACAGACTTACATTTCATTCAGTGACATTCTTTTTGTTTGAGAAAGGCTGGCGTCAAACTCAAGGTCTTTTCTGTCTTAACATCCTGAGTGTTAATAGGCATGAGGCACCATATCTAGCCCTTAAGTATTTTTTTAAAAGTCCCTACAACTTAAGACTGCCAAGAAGGTGGACTCAAGGCTTGTGGTCAGTGATGGAACTTGTTGCTTTACCAGCCCAGCAAGAGGATGATCTGCTGGTCTTCCTCTTCACCCCTTGACCTGCTCCATGGATTTTGTATTTCCTTTTGCAGTAGCACATTGGCTCTGGCACATGACACATGAAGGAATGTGGGCCCTTCTCTTGCCCTACCTTCTCCTACCCAATCACCTTTGATGGATATCTGATCTGGATTGCTAAACACTAAGGCAGAGACACCAAGGAGGCTACCTGTCTCCACCCAGAGGCTCTGTCATCTCTCTCACACAGTGCTAACACCCGAAGCCCAAGGGTCTCCATTCCCTGAGCCTCAACTTGCATCCCACTCATGCCCTCAACAAGACTTCCCCACTCCTGAAGGACTTGTCTTGTGTTGGACCTTTTGGCTAGTAACCTGCCTCCCTTTCCTGCTCTGCTTTCTATTTTTCCCTTGAATTTCTGCCATTTTGCTTACCAGCAGCCAGGTTTGATCCACAGTGCTCACTGGCTTCTAATTTCACCTGCCTTCGCCTGGTGCTCGCTGCCCAGTGAAGAGGTCACTTGCCTGCTCCTGCCCTTCTTGATATTCTTGGTCCCTTGAGGCAGAACTTCAGAACTTGTGTTAAGGAATCTCCTTGGGCTCCTCTATGATCCTGTCCCTGTTTTTACCTCATTTCCTGTCACTCTGTTGCTCTGCCAGCTCTGAGACTTTCTGCCTTCTGTGCTTTTCCTGTTTCTACACTTTACGTGTTGCTACTTTACCTGCTTGAAATTCTCTTTCACCCCATCTACGTGGGACTAAACTCTGCTTTTTCCTTAAAGCAGCTCAGAGACCTACTTTGTCAGTTTCTCAAGCCTCAGAATTTACTCAGCCAAAGACCCAGAGCATGCTACTTTCTGTCCGAGGTGTAGACAGCTTTGCTTGCTGGCCTATTTATTTCAGGATGTTCCCCCTTCCCCCAAACAATTTACTTGTGATTAATTATGATTTTACACACCTACACGGTGTGCACATAATCAAATGATTCATATACCCACTTCCTATGTGATCACATTAACACTGGACTCACTGGTCCTCCCTAACACTAATTCTGTACCCTTTGTCATTGCTCTCATCCCTTGTCACTGTTGTTCAGTTTCAGCAGTTTTGGGTTTTTTTTCCCTTCTCTGTCGGGCTTATTCCACTTAGCATGATATCCTTTGGTCCATCTACTTTGTCTTTGTCTACAAATGGCAGAATCATCTTTGCTAATGCTGAATATTGTTCCTTACGCATCCCACAGTTTCTTTATTAATTATTTAGAATATGCTTGGGCTGATTCTGTATCTTGGCTGTCATGAAAAATAGCTGGGTCACGTGGTAGTTGTTTTCTTTTTCCCTCTGTTTTTGGCTTTTGAGGGATCTTTGTTGTGTTTTACATTCCCATGCATATTGTGTGAGGGTTCCCTTTTCTCTGTATCTTCACCAACAGTTGCTACCTTCTATCTCTCTACTAGTAGCCACTCAGAAAGATGTGAGATAGCAGTCATGGGCTTGTGCTTGATTCTTAGTTACACTGTATATCTTTTCGTAAAACTGTTGGCCATTTTTATCTCTTTGAAGAAATATCTGTTCAGATTCTCTGCCTGATTTTATTTTTTCTTTGTTGTTGTTGCTTATGGTTGGGGGTAACCACAATATAAGGAACTGTCTTAAAGGGTTCTAGAGGTTCTGTGAAGAATGCCACTGAAATTATAAGGATTACACTGTGTCTGAACTTCTTTGGGTGGTGGGTCCCATTTATTTGGGTTTTTAGTTTCTGTCCTCAGTATTTTACACTTTGAAAGTACAGATCTTTCATCTCTAATTAAATTTAGTCCTGAATAATATGTTTGGTAATTGGGATTGCTTTCTCAATTTCTTTCAGTCTTTCTGAACAGTGTTGAAGATTGAACCTAGGGCCTCTCATATACAACATGCTACCCTGAGCTATCTCTAGTCCTTGGTTTTTCTTCTCTATTCTTCCTCCCCTCCTTTCCCTCTTCTCTCCTGTTTCTATATAAGTATGTGGAGAAAGTATACTTTTAAAGACAGGATATGATACTGCAACTCCTAGGTAGCCTTGAACTCAGAGAGCTGGTATTAACAGGAGTGCACCACCACACCTGGCATTGCTTTCTTTTTTAATAGTCCATTATGAGAGTGATAGATTGGTGTGTGTGTGTGTGTGTGTGTGTGGATTTTGTATTTATTTTTTATTTGAATGTCTTTTTTCTTCTGATTGTTCTAATACTTCTAGTGTTCTGTGGAGTAGAAGTGGTGAGAATATAGGCATATTGTTTGTCTTATGCCAGAGAGTAACGAGTGAGACCTCAATGCTCTTTTGATGGCACAGTATGGAGAAGGAGAGTTTTACTTTCCCCCGCAGAAGGATGTTGGGCTTAAACACCCGGTGGGCTAATGATGTGAACTGAATGGTTTGAGGTCTCCCAGAAGAAGACTGGGGCCAAGAAATGTGAGTTACAAGGAGGGAAAAGACATAGACACATCATAAATGTATATAAATCACAGTTTGAAAAAAGTACATCTTTGCTTGGGAGGAGTCTATCTCTTTCTCTCTCTCTCTCTCTGTCATTTGGTTTTTCGAGACAGGACTTCTCTGTGTAGGCCAGGCTGTCCTGGAAGACCAAGCTGGCCTCAAACTCAGAGATCCTCTTGCCTCTGGGTTTAAAGGTATGAGCCTCCACCACTCAGCTGGGGAGGAGTCATCTTTAAAGGCACTGCTTATCTATATAGACATTGCTATGTTAATTTGAAATAGCTTTCATTCTTCTTAAAGAGAATTGTTCCTTTTTTTTTCTGCATTGATTGGTACTCTGTCATCTTGTATGTATGAGAACAACTAAATGGCTTAAAATATATAAATTAAAGACCAGATTTCAGTTCATCTAGCTTACTTCTTTTTCTTATGTAACCTAGAAGGAATTGCTAATTTAAAACTGATACTAATGGAGATTACTATTAACCACAGTCTCTTTATTTCTACAGAGGTTGCAGAACTTGAAGCTAATTTACCTTGTAAGTATAGCACACCAGTCAAATTATTACTGTGTAGTAATGACATGAAGAAAACTTGTCTTGTTTTAATAACTTTGTTGGAAAGATAATGGAAGCCTGCAACCATAGGTTGATTAGAAATTAATTTGCGAGGGCACAGACAAGTTGTTAAAGTTAGCTTGGTTTTTTTGTTTGTTTGTTTTTGACAGGCTCTCACTGGGCAGCCTTGGTTGGCCTAGAATTTACTATGTAGACCAGGCTGACCTCAATTCACAGTGCTCTCTGCTTGCCTCTACCCCCTGAGTGCTAGGATCAAAGGTGTGCACCATCTGGGCAAGGCTGAACAATTACTTTTGATGTCTAACATTTGTGTGGGGGAAGAATGGGTTATGATAGAAAATATATTTCTTCTATGGGTCTCAGCCAAAAACATCTTGACTTCAGAGTTGCTTCCATTCTAAACTGAAGGTATTGTCTGGGAATTTTATTGCAAGGTTAATTTGAAGCTGGGGGATGGCTCAGTAGCAGAGTACTTGCTAGCATGTATAATGCCCTGATTTCAGTCCCAGACACTGAAGGGGGGAGGAAGAAATGGAGTAAATTTCTGCCTATTAAGAGAGAAGTAAAGGGATGTGCTTTAAAATGCTTAGGAAAACAAATGTGTATGGGTGTAATAGACAAGCAGACTGGCAAAAGCCTGGAGTCAGGTGATAAGCTTGTTTGCCAGTCTCTCCGCCCATGTGTTAGGACACTCTCCTGTAACAGCATCATACAGTGATTTTCTGTATTCAAGTCCAAGCAGTCTTTCCACTGTCATGACTCACACATGTATGCTCACATGCATCTTTTCACCAGCCTCTCCACTGTCCCTGATTCACACATGTTCAAAGTATCTTTTTGTTAGAGACCTCAAAAAGTTTCCACATAGAACCAGCTTGTGTGTGTTTGACGTTAATCTTTCAGGATTTGGAAAAGATGTGACCTGTTTGACACCCTATAACTAAGATATCAGCACACATTATTTGACGTGCTTCTTTTTACTGTTTCTTTCTTCTCTTTACCCATTTTTTCCACAAATCTGCCACTCATCATTCTAAAGAAACAAGAAGCTGCCATAGGCTAATTCTTTGTCATTTAATAACCTTTTTAAAATATGTACAGAGGCATAAGGGTAGCTTTCTCTGTGGCAGTGTGATTAGTAACTGCAGAATGACCTCAGCTCTGTATGTACAAGTGCATAGAGGTTTCTCTGAAAAAATGTATATCTTCTTATAAAAAAATTCGAAATAAAACAAAAGCCACATACACATATTTATCTTTTCCTGAGCTTTAAGGCTTGTTATTTGATTTTGGTAGTTATGTTAGTTTTTAAACTTGTCCTAACTAATTTCTGTATTCTTGGAAGCCTAATCCGTTTTGGAGATTCCACATTTATACCTTTGTTAAAAGGAAGGGTGCCAGGTATTAAAAACAAATGGACAACACCAATCTCAAATAATAATTGAAGTATTTAATAAGCCTTCCATCTTTTTTCTTACCTGTATCTCTCAAAGGATAGTGTTTCTATTTTGAAAATAAGGTCAAGGTAAAACACTTTAAGATAGCATAGACAAGATTTTCTGGAAAGGAATCTAGTGACACAGGAGATAATCCTAAGAGGTAATAAAGGGGATTATATAAAATTAAGAAGTTTCTCAACACCAATGAGAAAAGACTGTAGAATAGAAGGAATATTCTTTACCATGGGCCCATGTGATAGCTTAGAAGGTAAAGGTGCTTACCATACATGCCTGGAGACTTGAGTTAGGTCCCTGGAACTCATGTAAAGGTGGAAGGCGAGAACCAACTCCATGAAGTAAGTTGTCTTCTGACTTTCACATGTCGTGGCATGTGCACACTAATAACTTTAAATGATTTTAAAAGTGTTTGCCAACTATGTATCAGACATGGGATTAATATCCGGGTTATACAAAGAGCTGCAAAAACTAAATAACAAACAAAATCCAGATCAATCAATAAGTGGGCTGGTGGACTTTATAAACAATTCTCAAAAGAAATACAGATGGCCAATAAATTATTGAAAAGGTGTTTAACATCCTTGGCCAACAGAGAAATACAAATTAGAACAATTTGGGGATACAATCTCAACTCAGTTACAGTGGCTGTCATTAAGAAAACAAATTATAGCTGGGCAGTACTAGTGCATGCCTTTGGATCTCTGAGTTTAAGGCCAGCCTGGTCTACAGAGAGAGTTCCAGGATACCCAGGGCTACACAGAGGAACCCTGTCTGGGGAGAAAAAAAAAAAGAGAAAAAAAACCAACAAATGACAAGACCTGCTACAGAGGATGTGGGGAAAGATGAGCCTTTACTCACTTTTGATGGGATAACCTTGTGTGGCCACTGTAGAAATTAATATGGAAGTTCTCCCCCACATCCCCCAAAAAAGAAGATAGAACACTGATAGAACCCAAAAGGACTCTGTAAATCAACATACCACAGAGTTACTTATACAAATGTGTTCATAGCGACATTATTCACAATAGCTTGGAAATAGAGCCATCAACAGATGAGTAAAGAAAATAGACATACACATAATAGAATTTTATGCAGCTGTAAAGAAAAAGGAAATCATGGTTTTTGCAGGAAAATGGATGCAGCTAGAGATTGTAACAGGATCCCAGAATTTCATAGGCCCTAAGACCTTAGCACAACTGACTCCACGATGAAAGTGCCATTCAGGTTGTAAGACTCAGCACATAGACAGCACCACCTGCCAAAACTAAAACAAAGGCCTAATTCATCAAAATCCATACAGTTCTGGGAAACTCTCAAAATGTACTAGCCTTGCTTTTTAGCTTCTATACTTCTACTTCTGGCTAACTGTTCCTGATAACTGAAGTATGTCAACCCAGAATGTTTTTTTGTGCTTAAAAACTCACCCTAAGAAAAGCTTGGGACTACACTGGGATCCCAAATACCTAGTGTAATTGCCGACCAGCTTATAAAGACTTTCTATTGGCTTAAACCTATGTCTGAGCAGTCTTCTCTGGTGAATGCCTCACAACAGAGATCTTCATGGTAAGAGAAATAAGCCAGCTCAGATAAGCTCCATGGTTTTTCTCATATTCGAAAACTAAATTTAAGCTGGAAGGTGATAGCTCACACCTTTAATCGAAGCAGAGGCAGGCAGATCTCTGAATTTGAGGCCAGCCTTGTTTACGGAGTGACTTCTGGAGCAGCCAAGGCTACATAGAACCTGTCTCAAAAGTCCAAAAAAACCAACCCCCCCCAAAAAAACCCCTAAATTTAAAATTATACATGTGATATCTGTATACAGTGAGGGGCTCACAAAACTATGAAGGAACATAAGCTAGGAAGAGACTAAAGCAGATGGAAAATAGGGGAATATGTTCCATGTAAAAGGAAGGGAAACTGGAAGTAACTAGAGGAAGAAAGGAGACCAGCTTGACTGGAGGGAAGGTTAGTGGGAGCAGGGAATGATTGAGAACAATGTATAAGGAAGCATGAAGATGCCATGATGAAACCCAATTTGTTAGCTAACCTAAATTAATTTGAAAAGATAAGGGAATGAAGCCTGTTTTCAGTGTACATAGTTCTAAACATGATTTTTGCAGAAAGAATACTTTGAGTCTCTTTATTGAGAAAGCATATTTCTGAAACTGCTTCTTACCTATATAGACTGAGGGTGTTTTTTTCTTTTTTGTTATTGTTTTGTGTTCTCTCTCTCTCTCTCTCTCTCTCTCTCTCTCTCTCTCTCTCTCTCTCTCAAAACAGGGTTTCTTTGTTGTAACCCTGGCTGTCCTGGAACTCCCTCTGTAGACCAGGCTGGCCTCGAACTTACAGAGATCCGCCTGCCTCCCGAGTGCTGGGACTAAAGGCGTGCACCACCACTGCTCAGTGTTTTTATGTGTGACATGCTCATTAAATACTAAAATGAAACAAGACCAAGAGTAAAGTCATGAAGTCATTATTTGTGGCTAAGCTTGCTTTTGTGAGTAGCCTGTGATTTCAGACTAGTCATGGGACCCCTCTAAACCTTCTTGTCATCTGTCCCTATCAATAATATTGGACTAGATGGTCTTTAGGGCTATTTCTCACGATATTAGAGTCATCCTATTTTTGAAAATGTTATTGGTGTAGAACTGAACAAATGAAACTTGTATACTTGTACTTCTGAGTTACACGAATAAAGGAAAATTTCCTGAGTTTTTACAGATTGGTAAGGCTTTTCATAAGTGATAATTACCCTTCTGTATCCTTCGTGAAGGAGGCAGATAGTGCAATAGACAACTTCCCTTGACTGTGTGGTGGCTATTCTTGCTGGAGAACTTATCCTGACTCAGACCCCTTCTGGCTTAGTGACCAGTAAGCCCAGAACATTGCTACTTGCTTGACTCAGTAAAGCATCATTTCACAGAGCAGAGCTACCAGTTGGGGTGTGAAGGTTTTTTCATTTATTTATTTATTTACTCCTGAGTCAGGGCCTCACTATATAGGCTAGGTTGGCCTTGAACTCCCAGAACTCTGCCTACCATTGCCTCCCAGCTGCTGAGATTAAAGGTGCATTCGGGAGGCAGAGGCAGGTGGATATTTGAGGTTTTTTTTGTTTTTTTTTCCTTCCTCTAATGTTATGGTAAATACTGGGTGGCAGAGAACTCTTAGGCATCTCACTTCTTTCTAACTTCACTTCTGATGGACATGCATGTCTGTGAATCTCTGTGGAATAGACTAATTTGAACAGAAGTTTGACTTTTTCGTGTTTAGTTATCCTCATACATTAATGTCTTTGAGGGATTCTTTCAGAGTAAATAGCACAACTCTCTAATTAATGAAAAGAACTCTTTAGTGGCCATTTAAAGGTTGAAGTAGATACCTTGATTTGTAATTAACTAGAAAAACTAAGGATGTGGATGGCAAAAACAGCAAAACCCTAGTTTACCATTGGATGCACTACATGATTACCATTAGACAGAGTGCAGAGACCCAATGAGTCAGCACCCCTGGCTTCTGTGTGTTCAAAGGTTAGCTCAGCATGTGGACAGCTGCTCACTCCAGACCTTTCTAATGGCTGTTTCTTTTGCAGGTACATGTAAAGTACATTTTCCTGATCCAAACAAGCTTCATTGCTTTCAGCTGACTGTAAGCCCAGGTAATACATACTCCTGCATACTTCAGTCTTCATGTAATTTTCAAACAGCAAGTGTAAAAGTCTGCCCAAATCTTTCTCTGGATTTGTCTTGTAATATATAAAAGTTAAGAAGTTAGTGCTCTCTCATTCCTCATGATTCCCTATGATGTCTTGCATGCAGCCAGATAAAGCATAGCAAATAAGTGTTAGGCACTCAATGTCTTAGTGACTCCATAAAAGCCAGACAGCTAACACCAAGGAAAACTGACTGCAGCGTGCTGTTGAGTGTGGGCTTTGAAGGCATGAGTGGACTCTGTTAATACTCCAGAGGAGCCTGACGTAGATTAAGTTGCTTAGCATCAGTCCCCATCTACAGAGTGGGGTCAAATGAGCTTTGTTTCAGAACAGTGTAAATGGATTTTTATATGCACATCGCTTGGTCCCAGGTCCTAGTAGACAGATTACCAGCTGTCCTCCTTAGCACTGATTAAGTGCCTAGTCTCCAGGAGTAGCAGCATCTCCTGGTAAGACTTTTCTAGTGAAAGTGATGTTACAGGAGTTGCTGATCACAAACCCATGTTGGCCTCCAGCAGCCAATCGTTGGCAGCCATGCTGCTTTGGGGTAGGTGGGGTAGGAAGAGTAAGGGAGTCCGTTCTCAGGATTTCTCCAAGAAAACCAGCCCATGAGTATTTTTAAAGAGGTATGGGAGTAGGAGCTGCATCAGCTGTGTCCCTTCTCCACTAGCTATCTGAAGTGAAAGTATTAAAGTATCCAGAGGAGGGAGAGATGATTCTTCAGGTCATACTGACAGGATGATGTGACACTTGTTAAGGCTGGAGTAGTCTGGCCTTTGGAGTTTAAGAGTAGGTGTCCAGAGCTATTCTAGGACAAATTAGTCCACAGAAGTTTTTAGCATCATTTGGCAGCTGTAAGTTCATATTGTTACTTGAGCTGAGATACACAAAAAGAAGAAAACAAGAGAATGGAGAGTTTCGTTGTAGAAATAGAGGGTGTTGTTTTATTTAGGTGGGGGGAGGAATGAACTGAGAATAATGAGTCATGAGCTATTAAAAAGTGAGAGGTACAGAATTTTGGTATGTGGTGAGTCTATGAATAAACTGACTCTCTGCACAGAAGATGGCATGTTTCTTGTGAAAGTTTTATAATAACTAACCCATTTCATGATGCTTGATAATTTGTCATTCTGTTTACATCTGGCTGCAGAGGTGCATGATTATAATCCTAGCACTTGAGGCTGAGGCAGGAAGTTCACAAGTTCAAGGCTACCTTGGGCTATCAAGCAAAACCCTGTCTCAAACCTATGTGAAGGTTTTAGTGTGCTCTGGAACAAACTTTTAATTTTGATCTTATACCAGTTGTTTGGAGACGGCAAGGTACGGTTCGTAGCTGGACCACATCTTAGAAATGGGGTGCTTTTCTCTGGGTAAGAGGTGAATACCTTACCCATTCTGAAATGACTTGTGTTCTGTTTTGATGAGGGATACTGAGTACACAAGTGCCTTCTCTCATCCTAGGGGCACTGTGAACAGTGTTGTTTGTTCACTACCTCAGGCTCATGTATTGTAGTGAGCTAGGCTCTGTCAGTCCAGCGACTTCTTGAGTACAACTCTGTGATCCTTGGCTGCTTACAGACCTTTGTTTTTTTCAGACTGGTTAATGTCATATCGTCGTGTTTCTGTGGTTTCTCTGAGTATTCCTCCTTATTTTACTGGTTTGTTTTAGCTAAGTTCTGTGAATGTGGTTACTGAGATAACATGGCCACACCTTCATCCTGATTGTCTCTGACAGGGAAACAGCTGTTAATAGGTTCAGCACTCACTATTCCAGCAGGTGATAAAAGATTTTTATTTTAGTGCCTGGGGATGTATTGAACTGTATATTTAGCATGTTCGCTGCTCACTGAATGTAGGCTCTGATTGTGGAATCGGAAAGCTCTGCTCTTGATTATGAAGATGACTGGCAGAGATCTGCCCATTCTAAAGTGGGGGGACGGGAGAGTAGTCATGTTGCTTAGTGCAGACAAAAAGGTTTCGATGCTGAGCAGGGAAGCTATAACTCCATGCCTGGGTATGAAGGTGTGGCTCTGCTGTCTCATTTACAGCCATAGGCTTACAACTAGATGAGTATACGGAGGACTGCACTACTTCCAGCATGTGAACTCTTTCATAATTGTTTGAAATGGTCTCACACACACACACACACACACAAACCCCTACCACACATACAAACAAAAAATGTATACAGGGTGGGCGGATCTCTCTGAGTTTGAAACAGCCTGCTCTACAGTGTAAGTTCCAGGACAGCCAGAGTTATGAGAAACCTGTCTCAAAAACGAAAGGGGGGGGGGAGGAGAGGGAGGAAGAGAGGAAGAGAGTAAGAAAACGTGACTCAGAGAATAAAAAGCAAAGTAATTTAATGGTAAGACAGAATAGACTGCAAGGGAGAACTCCCAAGAGAAAATAAAGTGCTAGTAACTGAATACAAGTGAAATGAAGAAAAAACAAAAACCTAGGGATCGGCCTAATTCCCAACAGTGTGGCCAGGGATTTGCTCAGCTCTCCTGACATGGTGTTGGAGGCTTTAGACTGACAGGGCCATAAACTTAAAAATAACAGTGATTCCCTCCCCTCCCCACTCTATTTTATCATTTGCTTGTTTGAGACAAATTTTGCTATGTCGCCCAGGCTAGCCAGGGTCTTACTGTTAGGATTTTTGCTATGAAAGGGCAATGCACCACACAGCAGGATCTCACTCAAAAGGTTTTATTGGGGTGCGGTGAGACAAAAAATGTCCACCTCTGGGGGAGAGGGTGGGGGTGGGAAGCCAGCAGTCTGCAAGGCCCTATTATAGGGGTGTTATATGGAGCATAGGGAGAATAAATGTGTCACCCAATGATGGCGAAGCCATTGGGGGTTTGGTGGCTCCGAGGAACAAGGTTCTGGAATGTGGCCAAATGACTTTGGATGGTTTTTGGTATGCATAACACTTACTATATAGTTGGGGCCAGCCTCAAACTCAAGAACTCTCTGCTTCAGTCTCCTTAGTGTTAGGATTGTAGGCATAAGCCACTATTCTTAACTCTTTACTTTTAAAATCAGTTTTACTGAAGGATAAAATTTCAAACAGTGAAATGTGCTGACTTGAGCTGTACAACTTTTAAGTGTTGAAAACTCATCTCCACAACCCTAACAAAGATGGTAAACATTGCCACATCCTGAATTCCCTTCTGCCTCCTTGTCACCCCACTAGTCCTTTCTGATTTTCTTACCAAGGTTTAACTTGTCATTTGTCTGAAAGCTTTTTTTTTTCCGTGCATATATTTTTCCCTTCATTTCTACCTCAGTGAGATTTCTAAGTCATATGAGAGATGTACTTCCATGTGGCTGCACTTCACACTGGCTGGTGTGGGAGGACTTTTTGTTTTGCTAATTACTTACCAATATTCAAGTGTGAAGTATTTGCTCATTGTAGTCTGTATTTGCATTCCCAGTGACAGTGGGGTGGAGTCCTTTCCTATGCTCCCTAGCCATGCCTATCACTTCTTTGTCAAGTATCCATTTTAAGACTTTATTTTATGGAAACTGCGTAACCTGAGTATATTTGAGGTATATGAACTATGAATTACCCTCCCCCAGTTCTGTGACTTCTGCTCACTTTTCAATATTCTTTTGTTAAGGAAATTTTAACTTTAATATGTGCAGACTTATCAGGTTTTGGGTTTTGGTTTCTTGAGACAGTAGCCCTGGCTATCTTGGAACTCACTCTGTAGACCAGGCTAGCCTCAGACATAGACTTCATCTCCCAAGTGCTGGGATTAAAGGTGTGCATCACTATGCCCAGCCATTTATCAGGTTTCTTAATGGTTTGTACTTTTGTGTCCTGTCCAAGAAACTTTCTTGCCCCAGGGTAGTAGATATATTCTTTTATGATTTTCTGTACGAGCTTTATGGGAAGGATGTGTAGTTATCTGGGTCCTCTCGCCACTTTGCCCAGTACTTACACTGCTGGGTATTTACCCAGGAGAAGGAAAAGCACACTGAAGAAGGCTTGCATCAAGACGTAGTGGTGAAGCAGCTTCCCCAGAGTAGAAACATCACAAGGTTCAGCATCTTGTGGGTACGTAAATACAAATGTACAACCTACATCTGCACAGTAGAATATAGTTTATCTGGAAAAGATATAAAATGCTGATTACTGTGGCATCATGGTCAAAACTTCAAACACATTATGCCAAGTAGAAGAAAAAAACACTCTCTGGCAACATTTTGTTTGTGTTGTTTTGTTGTTTTAGACAAGGTATCTCATGTAGCCAAAGTTAACTTTGAACTCACTATGTAGCTGAGGATGACTTTTTGAGTTTCTCCTGTCTCTACTTCCCAAGTTTTAGTATTATAGGCATGTGCCACCATGCTTAGCTCAATATTAATTGTCTGGTTTTTGTTGTTGGTTTTTAGATTCACGTACTATGTCACCCTGGCTGTCCTGGAACTCTATGTAGACCAGGCTGGCTTAAATTCATGGAAACAAGTCTGCCTCCCAAGTGCTGGGACTAAAGGCATGTGCCACCATATCCTGTCTAGATTTCTGCTTTACAGAAAAGAAGAGTAATTATATCTAAAGTATAACTAAGGTAAAATAAAGAACAGAAATAACCAAAATGGGTGACAATTGAGAAAAACTAAAATTAGTTCTTTGCAAAATCAACTGAACCTTTAGCTGACATGATACAAAAAATAGAAATTCAGATGATGTTATCAGGAAGAGTAACAGTCAATGTTCAGTCGACAGTGTAGAGGTCTTGCCAGAACTGGGTTAAACTTTGTGCTGTGAGTTCAACAGCTGTGGTTGTGTCTTAGTTAGGGTTCTGTTGCTGTAGCAAAAACACCGTGACCAAAAAGCGAGTTGGAGAGGAAAGGGTTTATTCAGCTTACAGTTCCACCAAAGGAAGTAAGGACAGGAACTCAAAGAAGGCAGGACCCTGGAGGTAGGAGCTGATGCAGAGGCCATGGAGGAATGCTTGCTTCTCGTGGCTTGCTCAGTCTGCTCTTTTATAAAACTCAGAACTACCAGCCCAGGGATAGAAGCATCCACAATTACTAATTAAGAGAATGCCTTACAGCCGGATCTCATGGAGCCATTTTTCTCAATTAAGTTTACCTCCTTTCAGATAATTCTAGTGTGTGTGTCAAGTTGATGTAAGACTAGCCAGCACAAGCTGGTTGATTGGTTTTTGAGATAGGGTCTTACTGTACATCCCAGACCCCATCCTCTAGCTTCAGCCTCTTAAATGCTGAGATTGCAGGACTGAACCACTACAACACATCAAGTGCTTTTAAAATAGTGGATTTTTAAATATGTTGTTTATGTGTCTTATTTCCTGGCAAAGTTTACTTGTTCTAATGGCTTTTAAAAATAATGTCGAGGGCTGGAAAGATCTTCCCCAGTTAAGAGTACTTGTTGCTCTTGCAGTGGACCCAAGTCCAATTCCCAGCACTGCATGTTGGTTCACAGCCATTCGTAACTCCATTTCCAGGAACTCAGTGCCATCTTCTGGCCTTGTATACCAGGTTTGAAAATGGTCCACATATATACATACAGGCAAACACTCACACACAAAGACTTCTGCAATCACTCTCATAGAAATCTTTGTTCTGTTTGTGAGAATGTGTGCCTAATCGAAGTGCACTTGCAGTCACCTCAGAGCAAGAGCTATATTCTATTTATTAGTCTTTACTTAGGAACTTTTGTGTGAGTAATCATGAAGGAGGTGTGTGTGTCTAATTTCTTTGGTTTTGTTAAGTCAGTTTTGGAATAGTTCTTTGACAGAATTGATCCATTTCTCCGAATTGTAGGATTTTATTGAGGTAAAAGTTGTTTGGAATGGTCTGTTTATCCTGCTAACGTCTAGGATATGTGGTGATCATGCAGAGAGAACTTTGTGTAATTTGCCGTGATGTGTCACAGTTTCAAACATGAGACTTAGAGTCTCATTTTATTGCTTTAAAATTTCACTGTGAGGTTAACCACTGTGAATAAATGGTAAATTTTAAGAACAGATCCCTACCCCCCCGCCCCCTTACCCAGTGAGTTTTTTCTTTCAAACAATCCTAAAAACAGATGGCAGTTCTTCCCTTCTATGTGTACTAGAAATGTGGTGTGAGCTGTCTGCCAGCAGTGCCTTCCGACTTTGAGGAAAACACTCACTGCTCTTTTCCTTGCACCTTCCAAGAACTCTGTTTGCTTGTGGTGTCCTCAGTGGGCCACTGGGTTTCCTGATGGACAGGCATGTCATCTGTTTCATGCTGATTTCTACCCTCTCTAGCATACAACTCCCAGTCACATTCACTGTAGAGGATTCTCAGGCCATACAGTACCATTGTTACAACTAACTGCTGAGCTAAGTGGTGGCTCAACAATAAGCATGCTTACCTCGCATTCATGAGAACATTTTGGTGATCACCAGTAAAAATATACAGTATGGGCCAGTGAAATTGCTCATTGGGTAAAGGTACTTGCTAACAACCTGAGTTCAGTCCCTAGAGTTCCCATTGTGGAAGGAGACTCCTGCAAGTTGACCTGACTTCCACATTCACATCATTATGTGCATCTGGGCACTCCCCAGACCCAAACACAGACATTAAAATAAGAGAAGTGAATGCAATAAATTTATGTAGGCAATGCATGTAAAATGTCAAAAAATATCATGGCATTTAAATGGTAAGGTTTTTTGCAATTTAATAACCAGCATTCTGTTTCCAATCCATGTGTTTATGTAGTGTAGATTTTCCCCGTTTTATGTTTCTCAATAACCATGTTTAGCTGTAAACCCTCACTGTGTCTCTACTTCATGTCTCCTTCCCTTAAGTCTTGCTGTCTTCCAGAATCTGTCTAAAATGCAGCCCCTCCTTGCTTCTGCCTTATTGTGTTCACCTTAGACTTAATTCCAGCTCTGGGGGATCTAACACCCTCTGCAGGCCTAGCTGGGTACCTCTAACCCCCAAGCGTATACATTAATTAAAATGTTGACAAAAGCAAAGGCAAATCTAGGAGCCTTTTAAATCAGTGGTCCAAAGATACTCATCTTGCTAACAAGAGCTGACACCAGTTCTTCAGGAAGAAGTGGAAATGACCAGTAATCTGAGCTATTTCAGCCTTAACATTTAGCAAGAACTGTGAAGTAAACAAATAGTGCTTAACCCTTTATGGAATTGCCAGAGTATGGATGCTAAGATCCAGTAACGGCTCTTTTAACCTTTGGATAACATAGTGCTGGCACAGTCTCAGAGTCCCTCCCTCCTTTCTCCTTCCCTCCTTCCCTCCTTCCCTCCTTCCCTCCCTCCCTCCCTCCCTTCCCTTCCCTTCCTTCCTCCTTCCCTCCTTCCCTCCCTCCCTCCCTCCCTCCCTTCCTTCCTCCCTCCCTCCCTCCCTGCCTTCCATTTGTGCGTGTGCCACAGTTTGTGGGTGGTGGTCAGAGGACAACTTGGAGGAGTTGGTTCTCTCCACCTTGTGGGTCCTGGAGATTGTATTCAGGTCCTCAGGTTTGGCAGCAAGCACCTTTGCTTGCTGAGTTCTCTCAGTTGCCTCAGCCTCAAATGTCTCTCACAGCCTCAAAGTTCTTAGAAACCTCTTTTAGTGATTTATTTGATTCTAATAGCTTGCGTTTTGTGTCTTATGTAAAAAGTTGAAGCAGTTGGCCTTATTGCTACATCTTCAGGGTGAAGGCTATGCTAGTCATGCCACAGTAGACAGAGGCTGCAGCACCGTCTGCTGGCAGGGTCCCCTTAGCCCCCTTCTTGAAGCGGAGTTGGGTCCAATTAGGCAAGAGGGTCTACGTATCTGCAGACCTGAAGGAGCCTGGACACCCTCTGGTGTTCATGCCAGCACCCATTTCCTAATGGCCTATTCTTTCCTGGGAGCCTCACTGAGGCAGTGGTTATGACTTTCCAGTCCCCAGCTGTGCCCCCAGCCCTGAGCCATCTAAACAGGCACGGGTGCTGTGTATACATATGCTGAGTGACTGGAAGTTGTGCGTAAGTGCTGGGGAAAGAGCAGTGAGCCCCTCAGCCTCCCCACAGAAATGGCATCCTCATAAAGAATCTGGAAGTTAGCCAGTAAAGAGGTAACTCACACAAGGCAGGAGATGGGCTAAGAGGGGCACACTGACTAGTGCTGTGCAAAAAGAGCCAGTCTTCCTGAAGGACACCCTGCCCTCCTTCTCTGAGGGTGCCTTGGCCCATGGAGCAGTGGTGGTAATGGCAGTGTTGGGGGCAGGACAAGGCTCTGCAGCTTTGCTAAAGGAACCTGGGGACTCTGTGGTCCTAGTTTTAACCTCTTTATTCTGTGTTTGCCATTTCCTAACTTCGTGTTTGCTTTTGTTTCCTTTTTTTTTTTTTAATTTAAAGATTTTTTTGTTTTGTTTTGTGTTTTTAACAGATGAGGGTTACTACCAGGGTGGAAAATTTCAGTTTGAAACTGAAGTTCCTGATGCCTACAACATGGTGGTGAGTAGCTTGTGCCTAACGCCCCCCCCCCCCCTAACACACACACACACACACACACACACACACTAACACACACACACATCAGGGACAAGGTATGGAGACATGGGGGACACTGCCCTGAAAGCCATGCTTCCAACACAAACCTACTTCTGTATCTCTTGTGACATTAGCAGCAGTATGAGAGTTTCAGTACAGAAACTCATTTGTCTAATGAGTACTTGTACAGACTTTTGACTGTATATTTCATGGAAATTTTTTTTAAATGAGGGGAGCATGTTTTTAAGACTGTGATTTTATTTATGGTATAATACCAAAAATCCAGGGGCCGATGATTTTAGAATTTCAGGTAATTAATAACCTATAGCTATATTTCTATCCCTCAGACCATATTACATACAAATTACAGTAAAGGCTTTGCTTTTGAACATAGATCAGTGGGGAAATAAGGTGATGTGTAGAAAGTTGAAGTGATAAAAGCAGTAAGTAGCTAGACAAATGGTAGGAAGTGGATTTATAGGGATTCCGTGAAGGGAAGAGCCACCACATCTGGAAGGTAGGGGAGGCCAGTAAGCCTCTGAGCCACCCTATTTGGTCCAGAGCCAAGAATAGGTGGTATGGGTTGTATGGAACTGGCTGAAGGTGTGGAATGAGAACACAGATACTCCAGCACCACACTTACATACATTCATGTACAGATACAACTATAAATAAATGAATAGATTAGGCTAAACCTGGTCTAGGAAACTATAGGTAGCCGTAGTGTTTGCAACACATCTGGCTGAGAAAGGTGGTTTGTTCTGTGTGGAGTAGTAATGGTCAGCTATGGATCTGAGACTTAGGCATAGCAGTTTAGCTCCTGGTTGGAGTTTGAGGCTGGTGGATGGAGAGTATGTATGCTTGTATCTGTGGTACCTACTGCTCTGTTCCATAGCCCCACACATCAGACCCTGTACTTAAAACATGACAGTGTGGGTGTGGGAAGGCCACACATTGCAGGTGTGGATTGGGGAGGTTTGTGACGCCTCTCTCTCTCTCTCTCTTTCTCTCTCTCTCTCTCTCTCTCTCTCTCTCTCTCTCTCCCCCTCCCCCTCTTTCTCTCCCTCTCTCCCTCTCTCCCTCTCCCTCTCCCTCCCTCCCTCCCTCCCTCCCCCTTCCCCCTATCTTCCCCCTCCCTCCCTCCTCTCTCCCTCCTCTCTCCCTCCTCTCTCCTCCTCTCTCTCCCTCTCTCACACAGCCTCCCAAGGTGAAATGCTTGACTAAAATCTGGCACCCCAACATAACAGAAACAGGGGAAATATGTCTAAGGTGAGTACCTTCCTCCTTTCTGTGCATGTGTGAGCCTCTTCAAATTCAGAAATAGTCCTCATTGTGCAGTATGATGCTTTCCTCCTTTAGTGGGCAGCTACAGTCCCAATTTATGGCTGATGTTCACTAACAAAAGGGTGTATGGTGCTGGGGTAAGTAAAACAGAGGAGAAAAACTTTAGGAGCCTAACTTCAGTGATCTCAGATATTGTACTGAAGATTCTTTCCATGATGACCCTTTCAGAACAGGCAGCTTCCCCAGCTATAGACTGTCCTGCTCTCACAGTGGCACCAGATCGAGGCCTAGCAGTTCCTTCCCTGAAAGGCTATTGATCTCCAAGGAAAAGAACTAGAAAAGATTAAGGGGAGCTTCTTTTCATAGTAAACAGCATTTGAGTTTTGTTTTCCCATTTGGTCCATTTTTCTAGTAATACAAGGATGTTAATGGTAGCTATCTGGTCTAGACCAACAGTATTTGATGCAGGTCTTCTCTGACAGCGGACTTGGGCGGGCTACCAAGGCACTGCCTCATATTCAGCCACCCTGGGAAGCAGGCTTCTCATTGTAATGTGTTTAGGCCTGAGGCTGTTCTTAGACGGCCACTCTGTTTCTCCATTGTCCTCAGTAAACATTAGCTACTTTTTAAGAATGATGAGCTGTACTTGATTGCCTCTCATCTGGTCTTCTTCTCTGAGAAATGCAACCAGTGCCATCAACTCATGCAAAAAAGCATCAAAACTACTGCCAGGCATAGTGGTGCTTGCTTTCAATCTCAGCACTTAGTGGGCAGGGGCAAGTGGATCTCTGAGTTCCAAGCTATCCAGGGCTCCAAAGTGAGACACTGTCTCAAAACAAAAACAATTAAAAAAAAATTATAACAATAGATAACAAAACATAAACACAAAATTGAAAGAGAAGGTATATCCCTGGACATACTTATAATCCTTGTATGTAAGTAGTCATTCATTTTGAAAAGGCTAGGCACTGACACTAAAGCGGAGCTCAGGCCACAGGAGGACACCACTCATCCACCTGTGAGGTGCTCAGCTGCACTGGCAACCAGGAAACATTCAAGAGCACCATGAGGTTTGCTTGCCATGCACCACATTGGGGTATGTGGGAGAGAAGATAGACCAGCTTCAGCATCAATTTCCAGGCAAGCTAGGACACTGTCTCAAAATAACAACAGAAACAACTTTCTTTGGTTAGGAATTCCATGTGAAGGATTAATAGCCTGGACACAGTAACTGATATTCAACTTTGGAGGTGAAGGCTATCCTCAGTAGGACAGAAGACTGGGCAGCCAGGAAGAGACAGGTTTCATAGACTCGTTTCATTCCTGTGTTGTGCATAGAGACTCATAGCTGTGGTTCCCCATTAATACATGTTTCTGTGTCTTTCAGTTTACTAAGAGAACATTCAATTGATGGCACTGGATGGGCTCCCACTAGAACACTGAAGGTGAGAGTTAGCAATCCTCCTGTAGTCCTCAGGCAAGCAGCCTCCTGTAAGAAGTGCACCCTCTCCCTCCTCCCAACCACACATCTTCTGAGTCTGTTCCACCAAATATTGCTTAGCCAATTCTAAGTCCTTGTTGACCAGCATTATATCACTCAAGAATCCACCTGAAGGTTTCAGAACCACAAGAGAAAGCCTCTTGTTCATTCAGCAGGGCTATCGTGAGCCTTTCTAGGGTCTGCAAGATCTGCACAGTGTGTAGGTTGCTTCCTGAGTTAGGACTGTGAAGTAATGAGTAGATTACTGAATAAGCACCATAGGGGAAAAGAGTGCAAGAAAAAAAATTGACCCTGATCCAGTGTCAGAATCTGCAGACTTCATGCAGTTGTATGCTGTTCCTACCAACTGTGGCCTCTGACACTTGGACTATCCAGCCTTTCCCCATGTCTTATCCTAAGGATTTAGCTCTGTCAGATTGTCCCACTATCTAGAAGGTAGTTTCCTCCAGTCCTCCGCACATGATGCTCTCCTCCTGCAAGTCTCAGGGATGGCTGCCATTTCCTCTGTACTGTCTCTACTGCTTAGGGCAGTAGCCTGCTGTGGGCTCAGATGTCTAGTCCCTTCCTTCGGGCTTAATGCTTATCTTCATCTCCAGCTCCAGTCACTAGCCAGCTCACACCAGAAGGTCAGATATGATAAGACAGATACGTGAGAGAGAGCAGAAAACCGTAAATATAATTACCACTAGCAGATTCTATGTGATGTCCCCGAAGTCAGCTTAAAAGAATAAGGCTTTGGAGTTGAAGAGAAGGAGTTAGTGGTTTTCGTGGCTCCCATCTGAAGATCAGATCTGTGAGCTGATATAAACTGTTTTTCAGTGCTGTTGTAGTTAGTGGTCTTAGAAATGTGAGTCTCAATTCTTGAAATAACTAGAGAAGATAAAGAAGATGTAGTGGAGTGATTTTTCTATGAACCCCAAGAAACAATAATGTTAAAAAGCAGCAGGCTTTGTTTTGAAGGTAAATTTCAAAAGTCCAGCCTGGTAACAACAGGAGGTAGAGCATGGCAGCATGGCTGCACACCAGCCGGTGGCTCATAGTCCCTGCGTCTGTCTGAGGAAGGAGAGCAGTTAGAGTTTGTCAAAGGTTAGGGTTGAAGAGAGTGTTTCTATTTTCTGTCCTGAAAAGTGCTATGATGCATATTTTGATAGCCAGTGATACATATTTCTTAGTTACATGTTTAAAAGACTTAGTGGATAGAAGCCTGAGAATTGTCTTCTTTCTTTCAGGATGTTGTCTGGGGATTAAACTCTTTATTTACTGTAAGTATATTTTTTTTAAACACTCCTCTTTTTGATTTACTGGCTGCTGGTTTGAAACACAGCCTTAAAGAGCGTGGGGGTCTTAGAAGCAACCCTTCTATTTCATTCTTTTATGACCAGAAGTTGCACTGGAATGCAGGAACCTAGGGGGCTTTGGGTGACATTTGAAGATTTTCTTCCTTCTAGAGCATATCTGTTCCTCCTGTCACCTGGGGTACAACGTGCTTGCTTTTAATGTTCAGCAAAAGGAAAAGTGGCAGAACTTCTGCTAACCTGTGAGGTCTGCCCAGTGTTGGAGTGTTTCTGGGTAGCACTCACAAAGAGAAACCAACATTTGCAGGCATTTCAGGTTCTCCCTGACTTCCTGTGAAGACACTATTTAGTGGATCAGACCTGGACTTCACCATTCAGATGGTTTTTCCAGTGTGTTCAATCATTCTGATGTGGGCCTTGGCTTCTTCAATGAGATAACTGTAACCCCAGAGCTGAGCCTAATTCAAAATCTCCTCAGCAATTGGGCTTAACTTTCTTTTAAAACTTTTTTTTTCTTTCAATCTTTTATTTATCTATGTTTGGGTGTTATCTGTGTTTATCTGTGTATTTGTGTCTGTGCACTGCATATGTGGCCAGTGTCTCAAAGGCCAGAAGAGGGGGTTGAATTGTGTAGGGCTGAGGTCACAGGTGGTTGTGAGCCACCATGTAGGTTCTGGGAATCAAACCAGGGTCCTCTGGAAGAACAGCCAGTGCTTCTTGTCAGACCCTCTGGACTTCACTGTCTTATAGACAGGGTTTTCAGTTTGACTGTGAGCCAGTCAGGACAACAGCTAGACAGGCCTTCCTTTTCCTCAGCTCCTACAGAGCTGTTTGTTTTAGTGCATCTTGTCTGCACAGTACCTTTGGCCAGTGTGTGTGTGTGTGTTTTGACTAGCATTTGTTTTATTAGGGAATTAGCGGAAAGAAGTAACTACATTGAGTTTGGGCCTTTTTATTAATTTTTTTTGTTTTGTTTTTATATGTATTTATCTTAGTTTATGAAATAATGGGTTTCATTATAATCTTTTCTTTTTGGGACAAGAATTCTTTAGACATTGACCTAATATGTAGCCCAGGCAATGTGTAGCCCAACTTACTGTATGCTGAAATTACATGTACCACACAGCCTACTTAATATTTTCATATTCACAACTATGTGTCTTTTTCCTAGTTAGGAACACTGCAGGTAACATTCCTGCAGGGGAGTACGGTTGTTTATGCAACTAGCTGTTGTCAGGTGCTCGTTGAAAAGCAGCGACTCATCATTTGAACAGTCTATCTGGGCTGAGCCTGAATGTTCATTGAGGGGTAGAAAAAGTCTGTATTCCCCCGAGTTTGGGGACACCATAATATTGTTCCCTTTGGATTTTTTAGTGAGTGCCTTTGAAGGAAAGTCAGAAAAAAAATGAGCGCATTCAGGCAAGGTCAAAAGAGAAACTCTGCGGGCACTGAGGAGATGCATCAGACATTAGGAGAGAGAGAAATAAATGCTTTTAAAATGAAATGGAGCTGAGCATGGTGGTGTTAAGTCCCAGCACTTGGAATCAGAGACGGATGGATCTGGGTTTGAGGCCAGCCTGGTCTATATAGTGAGTTCCAGACTAGCCAGGGCTACGGGCAGAGACCCTGTCTCCAAAAGAAAAACAAATGAAGAGCCAGTGAGATTAGCACTATAGAGGCATATTGATTTGAGTTAAATCTCCAGCACCCACCATTTCCCAAAAGTTGTCCTCTAACCCACAGGTTGTGCATGCATACGCTGTCACATGTGTGACACATATGTCACATACATTAAGTACTATAAGAAAAACAGTGGAACTGGACCACACGAGGACCTGTGTTCAGTTCATAGACTGATGTAAGAGAGCTGGGCATAGTGGTTTGTGCTTGTCATTCTAGAACTGGAGAAATGGAGATAGGAGGGCCCTTGGAGCTTGCTGGCCAGCCGCTAGTGAGTTCCAGATCCCTGTGCGAAATCCTGTCTGAGAAAGCAAGGAGGAAGGCCTCTAGATAACACCCGTTTCCACATGTCCCCACACTGGAGAGCCTGCATGCACCTGGGCGCATATGAAAAGAGCAAGAGTCCTACTTGAAGATCCTCGTTGTAAGAATGGTTGTTCAGGGCCAGAGCGATGACTTAGCAGTAAAAGCACTGGCTGCTGTAACAGAGGACCCAGGTTCTGTTTTCAGCACCCAGATGGTAGCTCACAATTTCTGTAACTCCAGTTCCAGGGGACATACACAGAACGCCTGCACACATGCAGGCAAAACACTCATACATAAAAGCTAAAAAGTCTTTTTAAGAGCGTGATGTCATTCGACAGTTATCAGATAGCATCAAAGTAAAGTGATTGCTATCTTCTCCAGTTCCCCAGAGCGGGGATTGTCACGTGTAAACATACCATTGACTTTTACTCAACTGTTCACCAGTTTGAAAACCTCCCCCCGTGCTCCGTACTCTGCACTGAGAACTTGAGTGCTTGGAGCTCTCTCTAGGTTGGCCTGCCAATCAGATAACACCCTGAGGCTACAGCAGGAAAGCACTTTCTCCCCTATGCTCACTATAAGTTGCTCTCTTTTTAAGGATCTTTTGAATTTTGATGATCCACTGAATATTGAAGCTGCAGAACATCATTTGCGAGACAAGGTGAGCTGGCAAACGGACTGCTTCTAGACACGTTCAGTAAACGGTAGTACAAGTCTCTCTACTGGATAAGTGAAAGCTTGAGTGGGTGCAGCAGTTTATATATGATGTATTACAGTAAATACGTGGTTTTCTCTTAGTAAAGGTGGTTTTTATTACAGGTAAAGTCATAATAAAATCCAGTGTGAGTAATATAACAGGCACATTACCTCATTAGCAATAAGAGGGCTGGGGAAATAGCTTTATGGTAGAGTACTTGCCTGGTGCTGCCAAAAAAAAAAAAAAAAAGACAGCAAAAACCCCATCACAATAGTTCAGGGATATAGAAGGAGAAATGGGTACCATCAGGCTACCTGCCTCCTTCCACACCTTTGCTGTGACCATCCGTGTGGACTCCTTTTCATTGCTCCTAATCTTCATTATTTTCTTTCTAATAAGTTCATAAACTCATTCCTGGCCTGTTGTCTTTGATCATTCAGGTTTTCCTCACAGGCTGTTTCCATGCTGTAGGCAAGTCAGTAAACACAACTGCATATTTAAATATTAGTATTTGATTTAGTCCTACAGCCAAATCAGTGGATCCAAAATACTGTGTGTTCTTAATTTGAATAGTGGGCTGGTTGTCTATCTTTAAGTCTCAA
Source organism: Cricetomys ansorgei (assembly GCA_026225945.1). Classification (NCBI taxonomy): domain Eukaryota; kingdom Metazoa; phylum Chordata; class Mammalia; order Rodentia; family Nesomyidae; genus Cricetomys; species Cricetomys ansorgei. Next base: position 2,829,636 of record JAMJFZ010001791.1, read on the forward strand.
CCGTGAACAAGCCGGCGCCTGTATAGGTTGGAGTAGTTGACTGCACGCTGCCTGGGAAGACCACTGTTCTCCTCTGCTTTCTAAACTTGGCAGATCAGATGTTCAGAGTGTGCTTGCTTTTGTACCTCCAAATTGTTTGCTCTTATATTTTGAGCCGTTCTCATAGAAGATTGTTTAGATTTTTAAAATTTTTTCTGATGTGCCTTCTGAGGGCCTGACCCTGTGGCTAGTCTTTGCATATGTAGGGGCAGAGCTTTGTCTTGCCCATGAAACACTGTTTCTGTCTACCCTATTTCAGATGGGTATGAGGTACTTCTGATAAAAAGCCCACAAAGCAAATACCCAAGCCTCCTGAGAAGGAGCCAGCATAAGTGTACAAAGCTAGTAGGGATGGAGCATTATTAGGGAAAGGCACCTGCAGTGACTTTGCACCAGAAACAGTCCCATGTGTCCTAAGCAGACATGTAGAGAAGCTTCTAGGGTGACCTGGGCTTGCCCTGTTTCCCCAGCTATGAAGGGCAGATCCAAGGAGCATCCATGGTCTTCATTCTAAGAGGGAGTTAGAGGCAGTGCGAACTGCAGTAGGAGTCTTCCTGTGGGCCTGGCACTAGGTTTACCCTGAAATGAACAGAATACGTTGGGCCAAGATGGGTGAGAAGTCTTTTGTTCTTAGTTTAGGGTGGGCATGGGTAGGATGAATTCTCCATTTTACATTTTAAGCCTTTGTGGTAATTCCTGGTAAGCTCAAAAGTATTGCCCAGCTCTGGAAACTAGAATGATCTAGTAGACATTTGAGGGTTTTTGCACAGAGCCCTGTGCACAGATGTGGGGAAGCAGCAGCAGAGTCACCTACAGTCAGATCACTGCCTAGAATGGGAGCAAGTCCCTGACCTTCCTATACTGTTCAAACTGAGAATATGCCCATTCTTGAAAGGTTAGCTGTGCTGATTCAGCATGTAGCAGGAGGGCCTGGCACAAAGCTGGCCAGGGTGCTGGCCCATTGCAGAGAGGCAGTTGTAGGTAGGCACACTTTTAAGAGCACAGCAACCCCTCAGGATGTGCCACGCCCTTGCCTGCATCCTTCTCAATACTGTGGGGAGCAAGCAGTAGAGGGAGCCATCCATGCTTTAGGACTTACTTGGGAAACAAAGCTTACAAAAGCCATTCAATGAGGACAGCGGTGCCTACAGCTTAGTTGTAAGAGTAAGCTGATTGAGAGCTTCAGTCCCAAGAGATTTGGCTTTTAGCCTTGGGAAAACAAACAAGGGAAAACCTAGGGCAGTGACCCAGATCTGAGAAGGCTTTCCCACTCATTCTGACCTGGGTAGTCCTATCTAGGAGACCACGTGGCCATTGTTTCTTGACATGGTAAGCTCTGTGGCCCACTTGTCTTTCCTCCGGGTATGGTGGGTATAGGGCGGGTGGGACTGAGAAGGTAGGCACATTTTAAGTGACAGCAAGGTCTTGGGCAGTTACTCTGGGAAGAGCTTTCAGAGAGCAGCAGCTTAGCTCATACTAGCAGAAGAGTGTTAGCATTGGGACCATCAGCATGCATTTCTAGACTTGGTGTTCCTTGTTGGCAGAAGTAACGGGGTGAGGTGAGGTGCGCTTAGCATCTCCACTGCTCGGCCCTGTGCTGTGCCCCTCCCCACCACACACTGCACTGTCTCCTGCACAGTTTGCATTGCAGTAATGGAGAGTTAGCACCATTGGTGACAGGAAGTCAGATTTCTCCACAGGGTCCTTCACTTCGGGAGATTTGATGTGTTCCTGAAATGTCACTGCTTTCTCTCATTCTTCTCTGCTGTATCTCTCCACAGGAGGATTTCCGGGACAAAGTGGATGAATACATCAAACTCTATGCAAGATGATAAAAGGAGAGATTGCAGGTCTGAGGACTTTGTCTCTGATGTGAAACAGCTCGAGGTATCCCTCCTCCCCATCCTCATACTCCCTGACAGCCCCTTGGGATTGTCCCAGTCCTGCGACCATGTTCTCCTGAAGAAGACCACCCTCCTGACTGCCCATTGTAGGTGGCGAACACAACACAATACAGCAAGAAAGTATGTCTGGGCCTCGAACGAATTGTCTGCTTCCCTTTACATGTTTACTGAAACTCTACTGTCTAGGCTGGAATTCCTCCGAAGTTGTAATGACGTCACCATTGAGGATAGCACTGCTTCCCTCCCCCCCAACAAAATCGGTGTCCTGCACAAGTGATGTAATGACATGTTCAGTGTGACTGGCAGATTGGCAATAAGAAACCCGCTATAAACTGTGATTGGATGCACATTCTCTTAGCTTCTTCCACGAATGTTGGCCCTGCCCAGATGTGAAGCTCCCCAGAATGCATAGTCATTCACTGTAGATCTCACTGAAATGCGTATTTTATTTAATGTAAGTATATTTTGGAACAGATTTGTAATTTGTACAATTTGATGCTTTAATTATTTTTTTTCTATTCTCATTTAGTTTGTATTTTCATTGTATAGAGCAGACACAAAGATAATGGGTCAAGCAACTATTGAAGAGAAATATAAAGAAGCCATGAAAGGCACATTACTCAGTCTCTCCAGATGCAGCAGGGACCGGGCCTCTAGACATCAGCTCTTCCTTCAGGTCCACATGTGGCAAGGATGTTTTGGAGCCTTAGACTTAGACCGGTTGATCAAAACCAAAGGCAGAGAGGCTTCCCTCACATGCTGCCCAGACACAGCAGGCCAGGGCTCCCTAAGCAAGGGTGGTGGGCAATTCTGCAGTGGGCATAATTCAAGCCAGGAGTCCTTAGCAGACCTTTATCTTCACTGTCCTTCAAGACGAAACGCCTGGGGAGTCAGCTCAGTCTCTGGTGCTGCCAGGACTGCACTGTCACTGTCTTCCGACTTGCCAGTGGTCCCAAGCCTAGTGGGTAAGCCTCAGCCTTGGCAGGCCAGGTGGCAGCAGCACATGTCATGCTCATTCAGGGTAGTGCGCTTCAGGGTCAGCCCTGAAGAGACACAGGTGGATCAATTCTAGCTTTAGACATTTGAACCAGTGAAATCTAATGCAAAATAAATGCATGTCTGGTTTTATTCACTGCCTGCCTAGCATTCACAATTAACTGCCAGTCTCCCTGACTGTCATCCTCTGGGTTTAGTATGCTTTGTGAGGTCAGTATTGCTTCCCACTTGGCACCAAGAGTTGTGCCAATTAGCCATGAGCGTGGCTTCGGCTGGCAGGCCACATATGTGCCTAGATGAGTAGAATAGGAAGGATGGGACCCGACACTGAATGGTAGTGCCCCTGCAGTTCAGGATTTGCCTTGGAGCCACAGCATCCTCCTCTCAGAGCCTGGGAGAATGTTGTAACTCAACCTTCTGCCAGGGTTGGTGTTGTTGGGCACTCAGCAGCCAAGCACTATGCCGCCATACATCTGTTGGCACTCCTGGTGCCCAGCAGCTGGCTAGGATGCCCGGCTGGCAGTGCAGAGGTAGGACGACTTCACAAGAATGCTTCAGTGAAAGAATGACACTCGTGCCTGTCACTCAGATAGGCACGTGTGTGCTCAGTATGGGAGAGCAGCCTGCTTCAGACTGTATTGAGAAAGGTGCTAACCTCAGGGCATTGCACAGTAGCATTATTAGAGACCAGAGAATTTGTGACATGACATTTCTAAATAGTGGAGTCTGACTCATTCTGTTAAGTGGAAATCCTTTAGAAATAGTTCGCTCTCCCCAGCCCACCTTAGCCTTACCTCTCACAGTAAGCACGGCCATGTTCCTGACCTCTAGACTGCCAGCTTCTTGGTCTCCTCACCCTGGCCAAAGCAGCATTGCTAACTATAGTCCTTGTGACCCCAACAAGCTTGTAATTTCCAATCTGCCAAGGAAGTGTGATCCTCAAACTTGTGAAGAGGCTAGGCCAGCCCCCTATGGAAAACTGGTGGGGGTAGTCTGGCGTGGGGAAGGGAGGGAAGTTCTTGGGCAGCTTGAACACACTGCTGGCAATCAACCTCTACCTCCTGGGTCTTGGCTCTGCTCTGGAGACTCCTACTCAGATTTTGATGTAAGTTGTGTGTTCTCAAGTGCTCCAAAAAGGAAACATTTGTGGGTGGACCTCTCAAAAGGAGGGTCACACCTGATTGTCCTTAAATATCCCAGCAGGTCACTTCCTTTTGTAGTCTTTCTAAGGAGCTCAGTCAGGGGTGCCATTAGGTGGAATCCAGGTCTTGGCTTTACACCGCTGTGCCTCTTTCCTCCCAGCCCTGCTCTTAATCATTTGTCTTCTATTTGTTGCTGTATGGTCCAAGCTGGCCTGGAGCTCAGTGATCTGCCTCAGTCTCCTGAGAATCTTACAAATACCCTGTAGTTCTGCTGAACACAGCAAGGTGTGCACTTGTGAGCCGTCAGTGCTACAGAGAAGCTCCTTCCCAGGGAGCACCGCTGTTCTACCCTGATTCCACCCACTTCTGTAAATGCACTGCCATGAAAGCTCTCCGAGCAACTTAAAGCCACTCATTGTTTGATTTTCCTTCCCTGTGAAACCTCATGGGGATTGTGTTCTGGATAACCTTTAATTGAACCTCCTTGTGGACATCAGGGTTTATGTTTTGTTTAGATTTATGTATGAGTCCTGCATGCCAGAAGAGGTAATTGGATTCCGTTATAGATGGTTGTGAGCCACCATGTGGGTGCTGGGAACTAAACTCAGGACCTCTGGAAGAGCAACTAGTACTCTTAACCACTGAGCCATCACTCCAGCCCCATCAGGGTTTTTGTGACAACCCAGCATATAAAAACACCAATAATTGGCTGGCAAGACAGTGAAGGTGTTTGTGCACAAGCCTGGTGACCTGAGTTTGATCCCCAGAACTCATGTTACAGTGGGAAAAGAACCAACTCCAGAGTTGTCCTGTAACTTCCACGTGTTATGGCACATGTTCATACACATTAATAAGAAAATTGTTTTTAAAACAATAAAAGGCTATAAGCCAGCAGCTGCAGTCTCTAGTAAGCACTTTCTCATTGTCTGACCAGGATTTTCACCTTCATCTGCTTACAAATAGCCAAGATTCAGATTGCTACAGTGCCATTGTTTCTGCTTAGTAAAATGCTGGAGTACAGTAACATTGCTAGGAATACTTTTTGCCAAAGAAGAATTTGAAAAATAAAGCCTGTTACCCTCTTCCCTTCCATGACCTGTATCAAACACTAAGTAGCACAGGGGGCTGATTCCAGAGGCCATACTGCCTGTCTGTGCTTATTGAAAGCATTAACAGTTTGAAAGCACATGGTGGAGGCCTTTGCTAAGAATATGTATGTGTTGAGTGCATAAAGAACTGAATTAGCTCTCAGCTTTGTACTCATTTGCTCTCATTCTCAAATTTCCTAAGCCAGTTTTTCCAAAAATTTCCCTAGGTTTTTAGCTTGTCAAGACTATTGGAAACAGCAGTGCCCTTTGGGTGCTGCATGCCTACTATGAATAGGGCCTAGAGACAGGAGCACTTGCCTGTCCATACAGGTATCCATACAGAAAAGTGACTTAGTTCTTGAGGAACTGGTCTATAGCTAACATAGGTATATTCATCTACACTGCTAAGCCGTGGGCCCTGGTAGGTCTAGACTCTGTCTTGCATTTCTTCACACTGTTTTTATCACCTCTCTCCATAGTCGTCGTAGCAGTTCCTAGCCATTCCTCACCCACATGGAGTTCATGATGTTGGGAGATACGGTAGCAAGCCAGCCGTCTCTGTTTTTCTTTAGAACTGTTTAATAAGCCCATGCCCTTCCTTCCTGAACTGGGGAGCTGGGGGTCCATGCTGGGCATGGGGTAAACAGCATTGTTCTCATCCCAGAAGCTCTGCCTCACATTAGTGTCTGAAAAGATAGAGCCAAGCCCCTGGGGGACTGCTCAGGAGCTCTAGATGGATCAGGAGACATAGGCAAAGGTCCAGTGGTTCCATGGGTCCCATTGTCCTCGATGTGGGCAGCCAGACTGGTAATGGTGGTGTGATGGTAGACAAAAAGATTCAGTCTGGTGTCCATATCATGGCAAAACACTGGGCACGGGAACAGCCTTCCCACAATCCTTTTCACCTGTGGGATGGGTTCTGAAGCACCCTTGACTATCCCGCAGCTTCCCCTTTCCTTCAGAACAAGCATCCTAATCCACTGTAATTGCACTTCTGTCCATTTTGCCAGCCTCACAGGAAACAGCCATTGAGCCCTGGCCTAAAGTGGTGCTTGCGTCCCCTGAGATGACATCTGCATTATTCAGTCAAGTCTCAGAAGCTTTCCTCTTGGAGCTTTTTCAAGATTCAGTTCACATACTTCAAGTGCTCTGGCTGCTCTTGCATGTAGACAGGCACTTGGGAGGACCCCCATCTTTCCGAGGCATCAGAAAACAGGGTGGGAAATGTCATTTGGCCTGTCCCTCTGGGAGCTAGTGAGCACCTGGATCCTTGACCATTTGCAGTAACCTGGGTAGGTTATAGTGTCCCTCTTCAGTGTTGAGCAAAATAGCGAATATGGAGTGTATGCCAGAGGCAGTTGCCCAAGGAATTGTTCAGAAGCTGTGTGCCCTTGCCAGCCAGGCAATGACTGAGGGGATCTGCCACCAACCAGGGAGCTAGTCTGGTGCTTTGCTAAGTAAGGAGCCTAGGAAAAGAACAGAAAAATATTATCCAGGAGGCTCAGAGTTACCTATCAGTGTGAATAGAAGTGAAGTGTAGGATTGAAAAAGTTTAGGTAACCCCAGTAAATATCATGTTGACTCACCAAAAATGTCAGGAATAGACTAAGGTGAAAGGCAACAGGAAGCAAGCCATAATGACAAAACCTCCACAGGATGGGATCAGTGACATGGAGACAAATGCAGCAGACAACACAGGCCCTCCAAAAGTTACAGAAGATGGGGTGTCTGCTCAGTAGCTGGAGAAGCAGATTGGATGGACTCTCCTAGCTAAATCATGCCAAACACCTGGCCATGACACACACAAATCAGTTTTCAGATTCTGATTGCCAGGCAATGTGGCAATGTCCTTAAGTGAGACTCACCAGATTCTGGCTCATGGCAGCCATAACTTTCCTGCTTGCAGGAGAACTGAGTCTTAGGTTGTGGAACTCAGAGGAGAGCCCACACTGTACAGATTGCAGAATAGAAAGCCCAGCCCACCCAGAGGGTCATTTGGCCTTAGCTGTCCATGCCATGTCTCTCCCTGAGATCACTGAAGCTGGGAAAGAACCAGCCAAGAAAAGCAGAGAAAATGCCACTGGAGTTCATGCAGACCCAATAAAATGCCATGCTTCCATGACTGGAGTGAAAGCCTTGCCGTTGAGCATACTGGGTAGAGGTTAGTGGCTACTATTGGCTCAGCAGTGGGAAAGTGGATACTAAACAGTATACTGGCCCTAACCAGAAATGTTAAAAGTCCTGGAATAATCCTCGGGTTGTTTCAAAATAACACAGGGTTGGCAAGATGGCTGAGCAGGTAAAGGCACATGACAAGCCAGCTGACACCCCTGGGTCTTGGGAAGGGAAGAAGGAATCACCTCTCCCAAGATATCATCTGGCTGCCAGGTGTTTGCCTTGGTACATATTCAAGCAGGCACTCAAACACAAAGTAATTTTAACAAAACAACTCACAGAATGAAGCGAAATAATTGTAGCAATAAAACACACACAAGGCTACATACAACATGCTACCAAACCTGCAGTCTGCAGTCCCATCACACACCAGGATAGCCACAAAGTCATCCTGTAAAAGGAATTGCCTACTGTCAGCTCTGCAGCAACTGTGCTGAGCTGAAACCCAGTGTTACCAGGCTTAAAATCTACCACAGTCTCCTAGTATAATGTGTAGAGAGCCTCAAAGTCTTCATGCCAGACACCAGGAACTTCAAGAGAATCACAACACTGATGGAATGAGCCAAATATTTGAAGTACCTTAAAGATTTCAGAACATCCTTCATAAAAGTGTTCCTGATTTATGAGTTCTGAAACTGAAAAAAAAAAAAAAATCTACAAACATTCAGAACTTAACAGAAAACTAAAATTATAAAATTGAAATAATGTAAAGAGAATTTTTTAAAACTTGCCTACGTGGGCTCAGTTATAGAGTGGAAACAACAGGAGTCAGTAAATGCAAGAACAAAGCAACAGTTTACTTAAAAAAAAATAAGCCGGGCCGGGCGATGGTGGCACATGCCTTTAATTCCAGCATTTGGGAGGCTGAGGCAGGTGGATCTCTGTGTTCGAGGCCAGCCTGGTCAACATAGTTCCAGGACAATCAGAGTTACAACATAGAAACCCTGTCTCGAAATACCAAAAAAGAAAAAATAGGCCTGTGAGAAAGGAACAGAAAACTCAGTGTTCATGTGATCCAAGCCTCAAGAGGGAAGAGAGTGGAATTGCAAGAGTAACTGAACAAAGAAACGAATCAGATTTGGTGAAGGACTCTGTCTTAGGGTTTTATCGAGGTGAAGAGGCCATGACCAAGGCAACTCTTACAAAAGAAAACATTTAATTGGAGCTGGCTGACAGTTGAAAGGTTTAGTCCACTGTCGTCATGGTGGGAAGCAAGGTGGCACATGGGTAGATATGGTGCTGGGGAAGTAGCCCAGAGTTCTACACCTGTCGCCAGGCAGCAGGAAAGAGAGTGAGCCAGTAGTCTGGCCTGAGCTTCTGAAGCCTCAAAGTCCTCCCCTAGTAAGACCACATCTCCTACTAGTGCCATTCTTTGAGTCAATGGGGCCGTTTTATTTAAACCACCACAGACTTGAACATGCAGATCTCTGAAGAAACAGACTTTGAGCAGGATAAGTACAAATCCACACTAAGTAGCATCAGTCTCTAAACACTAAAAACAACTGGACTGGTAAGCTGGCTCAGCAGGTAGAGGCACTTACTGAGACAGGCAGAAGGCCAGTCTTTTCTACATAGTACCAGGCCAACCAAGACTTCATAATGAGGCCTTGTCTTTAAAAAAAAAAAAAAAACTGATGAGAAAATGGGCCTTGCCTATGGGAACACCAACTTGATGTGTGATACTAACGCACTGAAAAGGACAGCCCTGACAAGTCTCTTCAGCAGAACCTTGTTTCTGGAAACAAAGTGGAAAGTTCAGTTCCTCAGGTGAACTAAAAGAATTACTGACCTGTCTGTAAAGGTTGACCAGAATGGTCTTCAACAGGCACAGTGTGCGGGCCTTAATCCCAGCACCCAGGCAGAGGCAGGCAGATCTCTGCAAATCCAGGGCCAGCCAGGGCTACATAATGAGATTCTGTCTCAAAAATTAGATAAAATGGAAGTTCTTCAAACCAAGGAGATGATTGGGCCTTTAGAAATCATAGATGGCGGGCAAGAAGAAATTCCCCCACCTGCTGCTCAAGCAGGGTGATGCTGAAAGAGGAGGTGGGGGAGGAGGGAATGATGAGATAGAAAGGGCTGGGGATGCAGCACAACCCAGCATGAGTGAGGCCCTGTGCTTCATCTCTAGTACTGCTCACTCCTAATCCCCCTAAAAAGAGAAACACCCCCTCCCCCCAAAAAAAGAGCAGAGGAAATAAAGGAAACTAAATCCAGCTAAGATTCCCTCACTTCATCAAAAATAGTAAAATTTGGTAGTAGGGAGCTGGAGCTAAGAACATGCACTATCTTCTGGAGGACCCAAGTTCAGTTCCTAGCAGCCTTGACAGCCTGAACAGGTGGGACTACAACTACAGTTGCATGCTGCCACAAACGGCTGAGTACCATTTTCCCAGATAACCAGATGCCAATAAGCCCCTGAAAGGATGCTCAACGTCATTCTTGGGCAAAGGACTTCTGAGTCCACCGTCCGTGAAAGTTAACACAACTGACGAAAGAAGAAAGGAGAAACAACGGCTTTGGCAATCCTGAGAATTAGATCTCAGTGAGAAAAGAGATGTGGCATCTCTAACGAAGACTGGCTGCGACTCCACAGTCGTGTTAGAAACACACAGCTCACTTTTACAACCCCTAGAGAGGACAGAACACAGGATGCTTTCTGAAGCCTTCCTTCCCAAAAGAATGTGCCATTCCTTGACAAATCTGGCAATTCTCTGGATGAGTCCAAATGTAAGGCTCTTGATTTGAATCAGAATAAGGACCATGATGTTTTCCCTGTGCTTTAAGACACACAACTGACCAATATACAAAGCACTGAGCAGTCATGTACACTATCAATGAACATAGGTGAGATAATGGGAAACAATTCCACCATAGCAATGTTAAAGAATAGAATAAGATAGTGGTCAATTTGATAAACATTAGGGCTTTCTTAGTATGTGCAAAGCTCTTGGTTCCATTTCTGGTAGCATAAAAATAAACAAAAGAAGCACAAGTCTTGTGCCCTGAGATCTAAATAAGTAGAGAGATCTAAATAAATAGAAGGTAGAGGAGGAGGAGCCCCCATTAGCCATCCTTACCACACTGTCACCTCAGCCTTTGTAAGGTGCACTTTCCTCACCCACAGTCTCCTGCAAGATCAGCAAGACAGCCTCACAGGAAGAGCTGCAGGTCTAGTTCAAGCTTATGTGTTGTGGGATGTATGAATTAGATATTTCTTATTATGGGATCATACTCCTGGGTACGTGCTATATAGGGGGAGGGTGCTTCCTGATGTCTTGCAGCATGTAAAGGACTTGCTTCCTACACCCGTTAACACCTCTGTGCTAAAAAACAATGGAGTAGTCCCCCAGATGCCACATGAACAGGCCATTTGTTTATGTTAATGAGGACGACGGATCCCTATCATTGTCTGCAGCCAGGTGATCAGGGAAGACTCTGACTTGCCTCCAGCTTGAACACTGGCAGGGATAGGCAATAAGTCTACTGGCAGACCTTGAGAAGTGTTAGGGTCTGTATGGAGGAAGGAGAGAGTTTTGAATGAATAAAGCACTAGCGGCTGAAGCAGAGGGAAAAGCAGAACCATGTGAGGACAAACATGGAGACGGCCACGTGAGATGTACCTCAACCTAAGCCACCTGGGTATTGCATCCCTGAGAGTTGCCATTTTATATTGTTAATATATCATAAGACTTTATAATTTTAACGCTCATGCTGATGGGCAATCAATCATAGCACTAGCTGCCAGCCCTTCCCAGGGTGAAGTCTGAGCTGCTGCAGCGCCCCTTGTTACACCACACACCCCAGCACTTTTCTTCCACCAATTTTGTGGCAACAGGTGAGGCTATTGGTCCTGCAAGCACTGGCTGACAGTCCAGGGGATGGTGACAAAGGCCTGCTTGAGCAGAGGGTTCCAAATGTATGTAGCTACCCCTGGTTCTCAAGGTGCACAGCAATAAGTCTACCAAGTTCACCTTGCCACACCATCAGCCAGGAGTAGTTTGGAGTGCCAGGCATGGCTACGACATGTAAGCCATTTTGCACATGATGTTATGATGTGCGCCAGTATGTCTGATGTAACAGGAAGAGTTACTACTGATAATGTGTCAAACCGACAGAGAACTGGTGCAGGTGTGTGAAAACACCTGCTGTTGTGTAGCAAACAGTCAATGTTAAGGACAGAAAGCAAAGGCAAAACCTGTGCGGGGTGCCCTACTCATTCAACATGAGGATGAACACCCACGGAGAGGGAGGCCAGAGGCGTCTAGACTAGTTTTTATAGGGGACTATTATGGGATGCCATCAACTCAGCGTATGCACCATCTTATCATCAGCTAAGCAGACAGGTGTTCAGCTCTGAGGACAGGGATGGATGGGTTTCAGAGTGTGGCACTTTAAAACATACCTTTGGTTTGGGACTCGTGTACCCAGCTGTTTGAAGCACTTATTCCCTTCTTGAGTTTCAAAGAACAGAATTATAGTCACTCTCAGATACCCCTAGTGTGGTCCTGTCTGTCATTGTCATTCCACTCCTTTCTTTCTCCTCTCCTCTCCTCTCCTCTCCTCCCCTCCCCTCCTCTTCTCTTCTCTCTCTCTCTCTTTGAGATAGGGTCTGGCCGTCCTGGAACTCATTCTGTACACCAGACTGACCTCGAACTCACAGAGGTCCACCTTGCCTCTGCCTCTGGAATGCTGGGATCAAAGGTGTGCACCACCACCTAACGGCCTTTTAAAAAGATTTTTAAAAAATATTGTGTGTATGAGGGTTTTGTCTGCATGAATGTAAGTGCACATGTGCATTCCTGATGTCTGTGAAGGCCAAAGGAGGCCGTCAGATCTCCTGGAATTAGAGATGGTTGGGAGCTACCCTGTGGGTTCTGAGAACTGAACCTAGATCCTCCTATGCTTTCCTCCTTTCAGAATCTCAATACCTCCTGCTTAGCTTAAGGCCTCGGCTCCAGATCGCCTCAAAAGAATCGTCAACGCATGACTTTCCAGTTTCACTCAATCAAATCATCCAGGAAGGCGGACCTGGGGAATCCGATGGCAGAGGGCACTCAGGTCTATAAACACTGGCAGCCAACCCTTCCGAGTTCTCAATCTCGGCTGCCGCGGCGCCCTTCGTTGCACTGCGCGTCTCAGAACGTTTCTTCCGCCAATTTTGCGGCGATAGGTGAAGCCACTGTCCTGCTGTCACTAGCTGACATCCCGGGGGAGGTGGGCTCCGGGGCATGGTGTCAGTACCGGAGCACCCGGACAACACACTGCGCGCGCTCTGCGGAGGCCGGTTAGACGCGCCTGGGGACCGTGGCCGCTGTAAAACTGACCTCAGCCCCGCCCCGCCGCCACCTGACCCCGCACAGCCAATCAGCCAGTCAAGGCGGAGGCAGGCCCGCGCGGCGCGCAGCCAATGCGGATGCCCCCGGATTCGAGGCTCCGCCCCCTGCGGAGTCTCCGCTGAGCTCAGTTCTGGGTGACATCCGGCGATCAGGGAATGGACGCGGCGCGGAGAAGCGCGCGGAGTCGTGGGGAGAGCCCGCCCGACAGGTACGGTCCCTCCAGGGAGCCTGCGGAGCCTGGGGACACTGGGGGTCCTCAGTGAGGGTGTGGCGAGGCCTGGGGCAGGAGCCCAAAGGACACGCAGATGAGTCGGGCCACAGGACCCACACTGAGGCTAGGGTCAGAGGGGGCCTCGGGTTGACAGCTGTGCCGAGTGACTGCCCCGCCATCCCTGGTTTCGGGCTCCTTCCCGAGGCATGGGGTCTCCGAGGCTGGATCGGGCATCTGATTCTTAATTATCAGCATTTTAAAAGAATCGCTGAGTCTTAGAGAGGAAGGCAGCGAGGATGTGGGACAAGGATTTTGGGGACGATCTAGAAGGCCTAGATGGCCGCACCGAGGTGAAAAGTTGATCTTGGGAAGGGAGCCCTTGGGATCACCTGGACGGTGGAGACGACCTGCAGGCTCTTGCTGTCCACAGTGCTGCCTGGACCTCCTGTCCTGGAGCGCAAGGAGCAGGAGTGGTGTGTAGGCTCTGGTTCAGTCTTCTCCCACCCAGGAATGTGTCCTTTCCTTCCTTCCCCCTTTCCTGTCGTGTGGTCGTGTTAACTCAGGCCCAAGCCCCCACAAGAGCCTCCTGCCTCCTCCTGCAGGCTTGCCTTCTCATTTATTTGCTTTCGTTTTCTGAGCGTATGCCTAGAATGTGAGATATCTGTGCGTTTAAATTTTTGAGCCGCTCTGGGTATAGTGGGAGCATACCTATAATTCCAGCACTGGGGACTGAGACAGGAGGGTCGAGATTTGGAGGCCAGCCTGGATTACACAGTGAGAACCTGTCTCAAAAAGGCCAAAACCTGGTGGCTTCAGCGTTGACTAGACATTCATTAAGCAGTTCTCTTTCTCCAGGAAGCAACAAATAACAGCAAGTCATCTTTCAGTCACTGAGGAAATGCAAACCATTAAACAGTTAAGCCAAGCTGTAGATGGGAAAGCCACAGTCACTCGCAGACCACTGCGCAGCACTTTGGGGTCTTTATTTATAGGAAGGAACAGGCTTGGGGCACAGGCGGAAGTCTTTACAGCAATGGGAAGTTCATGAATTCCTGCCCCAGGTGGTCAGTCACACTTCCCAAGGCCCCAAGCCTTGCAGAGTCAAGTGATTCTGTGGGACTTAAAACAAAGATAGAGGATCCAACTCCTGCCTGTTGTGCTCTTCGGCTTAGTGGGCACAGTCGGTTGTGATTGGGGGTTCACGAGTGCATTGCTTTGAGCACTGTTTTGATTTAAAATCAAGTGAAATAATTACTAGTTTTCAGGCCTGATTGCCGAAGGTTTCTGATCCTGGTGAGAACACAATCGGACAGCTGTGTTATCCTGTGAATGAAGCCCCTGCTATGGCAGCCTTGCTAGGGCTCAGAAGACAAAGGCCGTCTGTTTCTGGAGCTACTCCTCTTGCTCCCTAGAGATGACACTAAGCACACTGCTCTTGGGTCAATGATGAATAAGGGCTATATGGGGTGGGAGAAGGAGAGAGGAGAAGGGACAGAGGGATGGGGCACGGAGGACCCAGAGGGCCTAGCTGGGGCCTGCAGTTTCAAATAGAACAGTGAAGCTTCACCCAAGCAGCTGTGTTGAAGCCAAGAGACTTTAAAAAGTTTAGGTAGTGGTGGGGAGCAGGGCAAAGAAAACTGAAAGACAAGCCTTCCCCCAGGGACAGACTTGCCTGGTGAAAGCCAAGAAGGAGGAGAAAGCCACAGGACAGGGACACCTGCTGCTCCTAGAGGCCAGTCCAGGAGTAAGGACAGAAGCTGATGGCAAAAAGTCATCAGGAAATCCCCAGGGGAATGTGTGGCTCCCTAGCCAGTGGCGGTACCTGCCTCCCTTTCTGGAGGAGGGCTGTATATCTGCCCTTGCGCTAGGGGGCAATTATGACCATCTAGAGCGGGGCAGGTACTGGGTGACTGGTGTCTTCCATCACGGGGGAGAATATGGAGGCTGAAGCCAGATGCGCCACCTGGGCCTTCACTCTGGACTCAGAAGACTCCAGCTGTGAGCCCCCACAGAGGCTGCTGCCACAGCCCGCCTCCTTCCCTTCACAGGCTTGCTCTCTTCTTCCAGGAAGGTCTACATGGACTACAACGCTACCACACCGCTGGAGCCCGCAGTCATCCAGGCTGTCACAGAGGCCATGGGGGAAGCCTGGGGCAACCCCAGCAGCTCATATGTGGCAGGTAATTCTAGAAGAATCTGTGAAATAGAGGGAGCCGGAGGCCTTTTAGAGGAAGTGTATGCCTACATGAGCTGGCTTTGTTTGGGATTGGGGCAGACGTTTTTCTTTCAACTTTAAAGGATGTATTTTCCCATGTGTAGAGGGACATTATTATAAAATCCAGTCACTACAATGCCTGTAGTGCTTAACAGAATTCCTAGGAGTTTTGTTAAAGCACCTTTAAAAACTTTAAGCAAAATAACTACATTTTAATCTTTAAACATTGTCACTAAAGTCTACATATTGTCTTCTGTGTAAATCAGTGCCATGTTGCAATGATACACCTAATCTGATTCTTAAAGGTTCCTGTCCCTGTATGATCTTCAAGCGAGGAACCACACACCTGACACAATTTTTTTAATATCCACTCATTCATTCGCTCATTCATATGTGCATTCCACATTGCACATGTGGGTATCAGAGGACAGCTTACATAAATCGGTTTTTTCTTCCCAAGATGAAACACATCTTGATTAGTCATTTTTGGAATTTTTTTTGAAAAGTTCCTGGTTGTATCTTGAGCCTTGCTGCCACCCTCACACCCTCCAGACCCTGCTCTGGCTCATCAGGAGACCCTAAATAAAACAGGGCATCAAAAAATATACTTTACTCTACCTCTGGCATCCACACGCTTATGTACTATACACGTGCAAACATGCGTGCACACATGCACAGCACATACACGTGCAAACATGCGTGCACACATGCACAGCACATACACATGCAAACACATGCACACACGTGCAAAATAAAATAAATTTGAAAAAAATAAAGACAAAAAAAGGAAAGTTTTAATTTCTTGCTTGGGTTGTATAATTATATTCTTATTTCTTTCTAGTTTGCCTTTGTAATGTAGAGCTTTAAATTTGAATTTTTGGAAGACAATTTGCTTCAATTCAGTAGTTAGAAGACAGCATTCCACGTTTTTCTGCAGACTTGAAGACTAATGCCTTGCTTCCTAGTTAATGTTTATCAGCAGGATGGCAAGGCCCTGCACCCAGCCTGTGACTGAGATGAAACACCTCCGTGGTGGCTTATTAGGAACTGAGTGGACTAGGCGACTTAAGATGACCCACGTTAACTGACTGTTACACAGGTGGCCCAGCTCTGGGTTTTACTAGTGCCTCTGTTCCTCCTAACAGGGTTTGGTGGGTTTCATACCAGTTGCTTATTAAAAAGCTCCACAGCAACTCGGTGACACAGACTTTCCAAATCAGATGCTAGTCACTCATTAACCGATCTGTCGGCTCATTTCTGGGCGTTGCCTTCTGCCTTCTGTCTCCTGTAGTATAGTCAAACATCCGGTGGGATACAGTAGAGAAGGCCAAGAAGAGTAACGGGAGTTCGGCGAGCAGTTGGGAGACTTTTCCTGGCCTGGGTGACATCTCAGCTCTTTTCTGTTGATATTTGAGTAGAAATGCCAAAATGGAAAGAAAAGAAAAAGAAAAAAGAAAAACATTCATCACAGATTTGTTTGTTGTTTTCACAGCGGCCTCGTCTCACAATGTGACTCTGCCGTCCTGGAGCTCACTGCAGCCCAGGCTGGCCTGGAGCTCACAGAGCTCCGCCTGCCTCTGCTCCCGAGTGCTGGGACTAAAGGTGTGCGCCGCCACCCCCAGCTCATGGCCGACGTCTGTGTTTCACAGCATTAGGTTTTAAAATCTAGAGTAACTTGCACTGAGGCTCCAGGAGAAGAGTGAGTGCCCCAGATGTACGGTGGCCTTGCTAGTAACAGCCAACAGCAGCTGGAAGTGAGCTGGGGGTGGGGGGCTCTGGTGAAATGATTGTACAGGATACAGGGGAAGCTGGCATGGACCCAGCATCAAATCTGGGGACCACTTATGTGTTAGCTGAGACCCCCGCAGAGCCTCCTTTCTCTCTGACACACTGTCCAGTGGAACTGGGCAGCAGCCAGGACACCTTACTGAAGGCACATGCCCTTGAACTTCTGTGTCTCCCAAGGCTGGGCTGCAGTGTGAGTGAAGGCACTGGCTGACTGGCATGTCTCCAGTTCTATTTCGCTGACTTCTGTTGTTTTTCAGGGTGATCATAAGCAAATTAGCATCCCTCTCCTTGTCCTGTCTTGAACTTCCCGTTTTCTCTTTTCTCTTCTCATGGTTAGAGAGCCAAAGCCCCTCCTCTAGCACCCAGTAAAGAAGCAAACCTGTGCTGGGGAACTCACAGACCCCTCACCCCCAATCAGGCTGTCGCTGGCTCTCACTGAGTTCCTCCTCAAGGTCACCGACTTGCTGAGTCTCAGTGTGACCCCTGTGCTGAGGCCTGCCAGGTGGCAAGACAGTGCACTCACCCAGGGTGGGTCTGTTTCCCTTTAGAGTCACTCCAGCTCTGAGCCCCCCTGTGTGTGGTTCCCCTGTTAAACATGGAATTGATAGTAATGAACTTGCTTTTTGTCTCTCAAGGTAGGAAGGCCAAGGACATTATAAATGCAGCTCGGGCGAGCCTGGCCAAGATGGTAGGGGGCAAGCCTCAGGACATCATCTTCACTTCCGGGGGCACCGAGGTAAGGTTGCAGCCTCTGCCTGCGGAGCCCTAAAGCACAGCAGAGGACAGGAGGGGGTGCTGTTGGCGTTGGTACTTTTCGTTCAGTAATGCTCGGGCTTCTCCCTCATATTGCTCTGGGACACTCCTGTGATTTCCTAAATTGCTTTCCCCACTGAGTTGAGGTTTCACTCCCAAAGGAACTCACTTTTTAAGTTAATAGATGAACTCGAAAGAAAGCTAGAAAGAAGATACTTCAAGGGACAGTTGTTAGCTGTGGACCACAGTTTGCTTCAGCCATCGTGGTTTTTAGAATAAAAGCAAATTGGGTTTTTGGATGCCAGAAATAGGCATTTGCCCAGGACATTAAAAAAAAAAAGTCCATTACTTAGGAAATAGATGGAGTAGAAAGGACCTGGTACAACCTCCCTAGGAAGCTAGAGATGTTACTTGAAGTCTTCTAAGAAGTTCTGAGTAGGGGTCGAGTCACACACTGCAGACTGGCGGACTTGGGTTCTCTTTAAACTGATCTGTAGACTCAGAGCAGCCTCTGTCAGAATTCTGACCCCTTCAATGGATTCTCACAACATATGTGGAAACCAAGAATCAAGTCTTCTGGAGGATTAAGAACCCTGAGAAGCTGGCTATTCCCCAAACCAAGTCTGTAAGAGCTCCGGTAACTAGGCAGGAGTTTTGGTCAGAAACAGTATGCCAGTTCGGACACTTGCCGTGTGACTAGGTGGCCACACAATCTGCTGCAGCTGTAGTTCGGACAGCAGGAGCAGTGAGATTGTCACGTGACTGAGAGAGCATCATGCAGGACTAAAGAAACAAGGACCCCAAGTAACTGCCGGATGCACTGCGCATACGCAGCCACGGGGGCCCAGGCCAGGGCGTCTGCTTCTCCATGTAGAGGTGGGGCTCAGAAGTGGCATAGAAAGCTTCAGGCTGCTGCCTCAGCACCTTTGCTGTGTCTGACGATGAGGATAGTGTTGGCTTTGGAAACTGAGGCAAGGGAGATCACAGATTTGAGCCAAAACAACACAGGAAGGCATTGAATTCTGTCACAACAAAAATCACAAACCTCGAATTATCGAAGAGCGCTGTGAGGGAAGTGGAGGAGCAGTGGGAAAGGTGTTTATCACAAAGAGGTGACCGACGGCCAGCACCCAGGACAGCTTGGGGCTCACACAGCTTACACACAGGCAGATAACACAGTGGGCAAACGAGCAAAAGACGTGAACACACGGCACAAGGGAAGCCCGGGGTTTCCCACCCTGGCAGCCATCCAGGGCCTCCAGGGACCAGTGCCGAAGTGTCAACAGCACAGCGCTCTGCCACCAGCAGCCAGCGCACACAGGGGCCACTGTGCCAAGTGTTTACAGAGCATGCTCCTGTCTGAGTGGAAGTTGAAAGTTAACCTACTGAGGTCAAATACCACGTGCCCTTTCAGCCAGCCATTCCACACGGTGTGAACACCCTGGGAAACTGAGGCAGTGTACCAAGACATGGATCAGAAAGCATCCTTGGCAGTGGTGTTCATAATTAGCCCAGATCACTAGGAGAAGCCACCTCACCTTTGCCCCAGCGGGGTCTCCTGGCCTTGGTCCGGGGCTAGGTACTGTGGAATGGCATGCATTGACTTTGATTTTTAATTTTTTTTCTTTTATCTTACATTTGTGCGTGTGTGTTCCCCAGCCTATATTCCTTCAACAAGAGGTGGAATTCTCCTTCTCCCTGTTTATGTAATATGAAAGTTTGTACTTACTAACAAAACAGGCACACTTGAAGTGAGTTCTAGAGTAATTAGAAGTTTGGAAGCTTTCCAAAGGTCAGACCTGTCCAGACGTTGGTGCACTTGGTGCTCTGGCCTTTCCCTTTTGAAGTGCTAGGCACGAAAGAGAGTAAGAAGTGAGAGGTTATCTCTCCTCACTGGCAGCTTTAGTGAAGGCTTTGTTCTATTGTCTCTGCAGTCAAATAACTTAGTGATCCAATCTATGGTGAGATGCTTCCATGAACAGCAGACCCTCAAGGGGCACGTGGTTGACCAGCACAGCCCCGAGGAGGGGGGCCGGCCCCATTTTATTACCTGCACGGTGGAACACGACTCGATCCGGCTGCCCCTGGAGCACCTAATGGAAGAACAGGTGGCAGGTCAGTGACCACGGGCTCTGGCCTGAACCTCAGTGAGTGAGACAGGTCACTCACCCGATGGATAAGATGTAGCTGTAGATTCACCAGATGTAGATGCTGATTCAGGGCAAATGCTGTTTATTCTTTGTCTAATTAAATCACCTGTTCTTAGTCCTGGAGCCCTGGAGCTTTTCGGCCTCTACTCTTATTCCTAGAACTAGAAGGCTTCAGTCTCAGCCTCCATACATTCTAGAACATTTAAACCTCCATGATGTACTGCGGACTGAGCCACTCTGACTAGCTCCTTCTGAACTCAGAGCTGTACTGACTCTTTTCCAAGCTGACTGGTTCAGACTGACTTCTGAGCCAGCTTACAGTTTTTGACTGCGCTCTCATTGTTCCATACTGCCTTAGTTATTAGCCTCTCTGCTCCTCACTAAGACCACTTCATTGTCTCTGTGTCTTGTCTCCTGTCTGCCTGCTTCAAACTGCCTCTGTAACTGACTCTCCTGTAACTGACTCTGCTCTGAGCTGAGAGCCTGCTTTTATAACATGAGAGTTGAGCATGTCTTCACTTTGACTCACTCTGCTAAAAGTGATTTTTCACTTTGCCTGTCCTTCACTCTTACTCATCTCAGATGTCACTTCCAGTGTGACACTGACTCCTGAACTCTGCTTCCTGTCTGCTTCCACACTCTGTTTCTGTCTTAGGGATTAAAGGCATGGACCACCACTGGTTTCTGAATGCTGTCTTTAAAGGTGTGTACCAACATTCTTTCTACCCTAGAGCAGCCATACTGTCAGTTTAAGGGATTAAACATTCCTCTACAATAAGGAGTATTCTGATCTGGGTGTGTACTGCATTTTTACTGACCCATTCAAAAGCTGATGGCCATTCATCCTGTTTCTACTTTCAGCTACTATGAATAATGCTACCATGAGTGGCTCTATGTGTTTCTGTGGACAGTTTCTATTCTTGGGCTTATGCTTAGGAGTAGAATTGCTAGGTCATACAGAAACCGCATTTGACAGATTCTTGGGTAGACATGATTAACCGTAGCCTCTGCTTTCCAGATCAGTGTCACAGTCCAACACCACCATCAGCAGCCTCTGGTCCCTGCCAGAGCTTCTTGTTTGTCTCTTCTGTCGTTATCATCACTGTGGGCAGTATCTCTGTTTTTTTCGATGCCTAGCATCTTTTTGTGTCTGTCCTAGCTGTCTGTATATATTTCCTTTGTAGAAATGTCTACTTGCCTTTCATGTTTTATTTCTGGTGTTTAGTGGTGTTGAAGATGGATCGTAGGGCCTTAAATATGCTAGGCCAGTGCTCTGTCACTAATGGCCCCTTGCCCTAATTTTAACTGGAGCACTTACCTTTTTATTGAGTTATAAGAGTTTTACATTTGACATCAGTCAACAAAGAAGTTTTGATGAAGTTTAATTTTGTGTATGTGTGTCTCTTGTGTCATATCTAAGAAGACTTTGCCCTACCCCAGGTCATGAAGATTTAGTCCTGTGTCAGCACCTAGAGGTTTTCAGCTTTGGCTCTTACATTTAAGTCTGTGGTGCACTGAGAGCTAGGAGTTTTAAATTAGTTTCTTTGTGGGCAATTGACTTTTTGTTTTATATTTTATATACAGTAATACAATTTATGTATTAAATAACTCTGTAATAGAATGGTTTGATGTCTTTCAGCTAACCTGTTGCTTCCAGTCTTTGTCATTGATCCTGACATGTTGCTCAGAAATGGGTGGTGACCTTGATAGCCATAAGGCCTACTCAGACATCTCACAGGACATGTCTGTGTGTGCCTCTAGTGTGATGGGACCCGGCCTGGGTATTCCCAACTTTGGTCCACAGAGTTCCTGGGGGGAAGGCGGCATGATACAGAGCTGCTCTCCAAACCTTAAGGCTGAGACTGACCTGTGAGAGAATCCGACAGCTCTGTTTCTACAAGTTCTCCTAATTCCAGGTGAAGGAGATTTAAGGAATGTGCCATGTGGAAGAGCAGAACAGACTGAAGAAGACTTGCATTTTCTTTTCTTTCCGTCCTTCTTTCTTTTTTATTAGAGGGGAGCATGGTTGATCTCATGTTTTTGTACACAGCCATGGCCATGTACAAATCCATCCTAAGGGGTAGAGGCTAGAGAGAGCTTACTCACGCTGACTCTCTTTGTTCTGGTTTCTCTAATGAGTTGTCTGTCTGCTGATGGTATAGCCAGCTGTTAGACTCCACTGCTTGTGGACTGCTCCTTCTGATTCTGACAGTGCCCTAGGGCAGAATTTGGCTGGGGTCAGTTTGATATTGACCTTTTGTCATCTGGCCCTGGAAAGCCCTCTCCTTGTTATCTCTCCCTGTGCTTATCTGTTAATGTGTAGCCTAAGGTTTTGCCTGTTGCCATGGTGCTTCCAGTCTCCTGAAGCTACTCACCACCCAAGCCCTGCTGCGGTGAGAACAGCCTTGAGGCCTTAGTTTCTCCTCCATGGACAGCAGCTTATATTCCTCTCCTAATGTTTTCTGAACTTTGAGGATACATCCATGTGTCTGTGTACACACACACACACACACACACACACATTAACACTCGCGTGCATGGTTAACCTTAGTATATGTGTTTTGTATCTCAGAGGTCACCTTTGTCCCGGTGTCCAAGGTGACCGGGCAGGCAGAGGTTGAGGACGTCCTGGCAGCTGTCCGCCCCACCACATGCCTCGTGACCATCATGCTGGCCAATAACGAGACCGGTGTCATCATGGTGAGTCAGCCTCTTTCTTTTCAAGGAGGCCGCAGGAGAGAAAGTGCTTGACATGGATATTCCCATGTAGCTCTACTCGGCCTGTTCTTTTCCTGTTCTTGATCTTTGTGGCTTTGTTCTGCACTCCACAGCTCACATCATCATTCTGTCCCCATCAAATCAGAACCATACACTCATTCAGCCGCTTCCCTCTTCCCACTTCAGCCTGTCTCCGAGATCAGCAGGCGTATTAAAGCCTTGAACCAGGGCCGGGCTGCCTCCGGGCTGCCACGGGTCCTCGTGCACACAGATGCTGCTCAGGCTCTGGGGAAGAGGCGAGTGGATGTCGAGGACCTGGGCGTGGACTTCCTGACCATCGTGGGGCACAAGGTATGTGTGCAAGGGCCACCTTCCCTCCTCCTTGATACTTAGCAGTCGTGGCAGAGTGGAGCCTTCAGCACTGCCGTCCATTACTGGTGATGTCACCATCATCATCCTGTGAGCCCAGGTGCCTGCCAGGTGCTGGAGATGCTGTGACAGCAACTTGGGGAGGCTTTGTCCTCCTGAGGACATGTGTGAGACAGGACTGGCAACAGGTAGGATGGCATTCGACCAGCCGTGACACCGATAGCAAGGCACCCTGACCCACATGGAGCAAGGGGAGGACATAGCGGGCTCTGTGGAGGATGAATGGCAGCGGAATTGGTACCTATCGAGTGCTGGTTGCAGGGAGAATCTTATGCAGAGGTCTCATCTGTTGATGTGGAAGACCCAACCAGCGTAGAAGAGGTGGGTCTAGGAAATTGTTGCTTCTCTGACTTGATTAAACTATGACTTCTCAGTATGAAGGTTTGGTCTCAGCAACTCTTCAAAGTGCAGAACAGAGATCCCCGGGGCTTCTGTTTGACTTTCTGGCAGCTGACAAGGATCAAGAAAACATTCTGTGGTCTGTTTTGCAACATAGTCCTTAGCTGGTCCCTGAAGGAGCACACACATTGGCCTGACACCATGACACTTAACCATTTGCCTACCTATGTCCCTGGGAGGCATAAAGTGACATGTAGGAAAACCCCTGGGCCACCTCTGGTTCTAGCCCATTCCTTTACGGTCCTGTTGTAGCATGTGCAGGACTCTCCCAACATAGAGCAGGGGCAGGAGTCCTGCACCTGCCCATCTAGGCCGGGCTCCTCCCTACAGCTGAGGGCTCTTGTGACTCTCGTACACCAAAGAGGTAGCACATAGACAACCCAGGCCTCAAAGAAGCAGCAGGACCACGTTCCCGGAGCACTTCTGCGCCTCTAGCACTCAGACACAGAACAGGTCCCCAGGCATTCCCGCTGAGTAAATGACTGGCTTTTCCTTCCAGTTCTACGGTCCCAGGATTGGTGCTTTGTATGTACGAGGGGTCGGTAAACTTACCCCCCTGTATCCTATGCTGTTTGGAGGTGGACAAGAGCGGAATTTCAGGCCAGGGTAAGGTTGAAAGTCCACAGGCTTCCGTCCTGCTAACTACACTACTGTCAGTGAAGCCGGTAACACTTTGTCATTTCTGTGTCTCTCGGAAGCACAGTCCACATCACCCCAAATCAGAATCCATCCTGCTGATTGATTTCTACAGTGGGGCTCAGATCTGCAGACTACTCTCTTGGGGTGACTCAGAGCACTTGATAGGAGTTCCCCTCTCTCGCAAATGCTTCAGAATGTTGGGTTCCCTGCGCTCTGCAGTGCTCTGCTATTCTCTTCAGTGGGGGCTCAGCAGGCACAAAAGGTGAGCCCCCCTCCCCCCATTGCATGCATGGTTTTTTAACCCCAGATCAATGCCAGCCATCTTTGTTAGAACTTCTGAGGAGGGATGGAGACAGAAACAATGCAATCCTTGCCACATGTTCTATACTCAGAATCAGCCATCTGGAAACAGTGGTAAGGAAGGCCAGAACTGCCCCCACCTGAAGCCTGCAGGCCGGCCAGCCAATCAAGAAGAAGAAACACTAGGCAATACCTACACTAGCTCATTTGCATAGGACTGTGTGCTGCCCCACACCAGCAATCACCAAGTAGATGCCCAGGCTTCTGCCCCACCGTGGTGTCAATAGAGACCATAAAGGGACCCTGGAGGTATCAAGTGAGCACTGCCCAGTAAGGACCGTGGGTTTCTACTTCCCACTGGCAGCATTGGGATGCATGTACTTTCCCTGCAGATCAGAGTCAGAGTGAGCCAGGAAAAGCAAAAAAATTAGTCAAATTCTCATAAATGGGCAGGTTTCATGCCACGGAGTAGAAAGATCTTAAAGCGAATGAAAAGAACTGATACCAACACCAAGAAAGAGATGAGAGACAGCAGACACCATAACAATGATACAGCAAGGAATCTTGGGCACACTTGAACTGCATGAATTGGGTGGAAAACACCATGTAAAGAACCAAGTGGGCACGTAAACACTGAAAACTGCAGTAACCCATGTGGATCAGTGGACGGACTCATCAGCAGGGGAGTGAGACAGGAAAGAAACATGAACCGAAGGAGAGAACAATAGAAAAGAAGAAACACCAGGAAATAGAAAACCGGACAGAGCATCAGGGACCTCTGAGGCCACCAAAAACTAGTGTGATGCATGTGTCATTGAATTCCCGCAGGAGAGAAGACAGGACAGGGCTATAAAGGTCACTTGAGAGAATGGAGCTGGCCTTAGTGGCACATGCCTTTAATCCCAGCACTCAGGTGGCTGAGGCAGGTGGATCTCTGTGAGTTCCAGCCTGGTCTATATAATGAGTTCCAGGACAGCCAGGGCTACATAGTGAGACCCTATATTGAAAATAAATCAAAACCAAAGTAATAACAGTAATAATAACAGTAATGAATGACCAACCTCTCAAATTTAGCAAGAGACATAAGCACAGATTCAGAAAGGTAGGGGCATAAAACAAACAAAAAGCCAAGATAAATCTAAAGAAATGTATGCCAGGACATATAAACCTGTAACAGTGGAAGATAAAATCTGAAAAGCAAACAGAGAATGCTGACAGTGATTGACAAGAGGAAAGCTTTTTGAATGACCTGGATTTTACCTTTGAAGCCTTGGAGACCAGAGGAAGGTTGTGCACAGTACTGAAAGTATCCCGTACCTGGTGAACAGATCTTCAGGTCTAAAGAGGAAATCCAAATGTTGTCAGATGAAGAGAAACTAAGAGAAACTGATACCAAGTACAGATACCAAATACTCTGGCTTTTCTTGAAGAAAAAAAATATACATATATATATTATAGCTTATGAAAAATCTGATGTGGTTATCAACATCTATAAAGAGAACATTTAAAATGATTGTATAAAGGCAAAGTTCTAGAAAAAGATGTTACTATATTTGTTTGCCATTTTTAGACAAGTCTCATGTGGCTCAGGCTAGCCTTGAACTCCTGACTCTCCTGCCTCTACCTCTCAAGCACTGGTTCTACAGAGCATGTTCAACCATGTCTAACTCTATATCTCATCTGAGCTGGTAAAAACAAATTGGCTGAAAAGTTTTATTAACACATAGTAATATATGTTATGTTAATATAGTACATATACTTAATATCCAGAGCCTCTGAAAAAAACTTTACATAGAGATAAATAGGTATACCCCAAAATTAAACTTTAAAAAAATGTACAGTACCCCACAAGAACAGAGTTTAAAAAAACAGCAGGATCTGGAAGTATAACTCGGTGGTAGAATACTTGCCTAGGTAGAACACATACACAAGGCTCTGGTTTTGGTCCTCAGCACCTCAAAAAATTGAGGGAAAGTAGGTTCTAGTCCTGCTGCCTTAGTTATTTTCCTGTTGCTGTGACAAAACACTCTAACAAAAGCAACTGGAGGGAGAAAGGGTTTCTCCTTGCTCACAGTTCAAGGTTACATGCAAGTCCATCATGGTAGGAAGTCCAGGCAGCAGGAGCATGTTGTAGCACATCATCAACCAGGAAGCAGAGAGTGATGACTGCATGCTGCTGCTCAGCCCAGGATCCCAGCCAGGGAATGGTGCCACCCACAGTGGGCGGGTCTTCCCACTCCATTTATATAATCATTACAGGTATGCTCAAAAGCCCCTCTCCCAGAAGATCCTATATCCTGTTAAGATGACAGTTGACGCTAACCATCACAGCTGCCATTTCAAAAATGATGTCAAATGCAAATGGTTTAAACATACGCATAAAGAGATGGCTCATCTGTTAAGAGAACTTGCTCTTGTTGCAGAGGATCCAAGTTCTGTTCTTAGCACCCACACTGGCTGGATCACAACCACCTGTAACTCCAGCTCCAGGAGATCCAATGCTTTCTTCTGGCTTCTGAGGCACCTGCACCCATGTACACATACCCTACCCCCAACCCCAGACACACATATACACAAAACTTAAACCCTTTTTAAAAGACATTTCAAATGTATCAATAGAGACTGGCTGAAAGTGAAGAGGAACAACGGGAAGCAGGGGTAACATTCTAATTCTGGCTACAATGGACTCCAGAGCACAGACACAGAGGAAGATGGCACAGGTGTGGAAGAAGGCTCAATCCACCAAGAAGGTAGCCATTGAAAACGTGCAGGAATGGAACAGCACTGCAAGTAGACCATGATAGAAGTGAAAGAAGAAGCTGGGCATAGTGGCGCACACCTTTAGTCCCAGTGCTCTGGAGGCAGAGACAGGCAGGTCTCTGTGAGTTCGAAGCCATCCTGGTCTACAAAGCGAGTTCCAGGACAGCCAGGGCTGTTACCCAGAAGTGAAAGAAGAAACAGCTGGCTGATTGCTCTGTGGTAGGCTTGCTGAGGCCCGGGGGGTTTTAATCTCCAGAGTGGAAGGAGGAGGGGGAGCAACCTACAGTTACAGCTGGGAACCTTGGCACCCTGCTCTCAACAGTGGCTTGATCCGCTAGACAAAAATCAAGGAGGTGGAAATCTCCATACGGGCCTTGGGCAGCAGGCTTCATATTGTGGGGAGCTCTCCACCCAACAGCATCCAGTGCTCCCTTAGGCAGACCTCAGGGTGGTTAAGAATGGAAACTATCCAGTGTTTGCTCTCCAGCCACGGTGAACTGGTGCTAGAAGCAAACTACAGAGAACAGGAAAATCCCCAAACAACTGGAAACAAGAAACACTCTTCTAAACAACCACTAGTCACAGGGTAGTGAGAAGATTAAACAAAGACCATGAACTGAATAAAGGTGAAAGCAGAGCTATCAGGTGTGTGGGACCTAGAGACAGCAGGGCTGAAGGGGAAATTGTATTCTGAAGTGAATGTTAGCAAAGAAGAAAGACATGGAGTCAGGGGCCTACGTCCCGTATGAAGACGTAGAAAGTAGAGAGCAAAATGAGCCCTGGAAGTTAAGAAATTGCAGCCATGAAAAGCAGGTCAATGAAGCCAAGGGGGGTTCTTTAAAAAACAAAAAACAAAACAAACAAAAGCTAGCCCTAGCATTTGGGAGGCAGTGGCGAAGAGCCAGGAGTTCAAGGACAGCTCCAACCACATGGGTGACTCCGGTCACATGAGACCTTGGCAAAAAAAGACAAAACTCTAGGTAGACTGCCAAAGAAGAAAGGAGAAAACGCCCAGTCAGGAGTGAAGGAGGAGGCCGTCAGACCCTGCAGACATCAGATCCCAGTAAGGAGTGCCGTGGGCAGCTCCATGGTTGCCAGTAAATCACTAGAAGAGCACCATGACTCTTTGGAAATGGAAATCTAGCTTTAAAGCGTCCCCAAAGAAATCTCCAAAATTTTACTAGAAAATCCTTCCAAGCATTTAGGAAACATCACGTCTGTTCTTTCTTTTCCAGAAAAGAAGAGAGGAAGGGACACTTGAGTTCGTTTTATAAAGCTAGTATTGCCTGTTCCAACACCAGGGTAGAGGCTGCTTCAGTCTCAGAACCACCCATATAATCCTCTATGGCAACAGGCTCGTGGATATTGACACAATTGTTTCATTCAATGCAGAAAAAGCATTTGACAGAATCAACTCTAGAATCAGAGGGAAGTATCTCAGCTTGGGAAGGGCTCCTCACAGCAGCAGCCAGCGCTGTCAGCTCAATGATGGAAGCAGGCGGTAAAGTCCATTGGCAGCC
The DNA here is from genome assembly GCA_026225945.1 of Cricetomys ansorgei. Lineage (NCBI taxonomy): Eukaryota > Metazoa > Chordata > Mammalia > Rodentia > Nesomyidae > Cricetomys > Cricetomys ansorgei. The sequence continues at coordinate 2,858,201 of JAMJFZ010001791.1, forward strand.
TGCTTCTTCAGCACTGTTGGCAGTTGGAGGCAGGCAGGACAAAAAGAGTAGTGGAAGTCACAAATTGCCCCAGATCAGAGCATAAAATTGTCTGTAGAGAGCAGTGGTTCTCAACGTGGGGTTGAATGGCCCTCCCACAGGGGTCACTTAAGGTCATCTGTGTATCAGATATTTCCATGAGGATTCCTAACAGTAGCAAAATTACAGTTATGAAGTAGCCAGGAAAATAATTTTATGGTTGGGGATCACCACAACATGAGGAACTGTATTAGGGAGTAGTAGTGTTAGGAAGGTTGAGAATCACTGGTATAGCAATTCCAGGGAAAGTGCTTCTGGACCAAACAAGGTCACAGTACAAGATGAAACTTCTAGAATATGTTACATGTGTGTATACTAGTAGCAAACAGGTGGATATTAAAAAGGCCATTTACAATGAAAAATACTCAGGTGTAAGTCCACTAGAATGTTTAGAGTTGTATGCTGACACTAGATCCGGAGGAAATGTAAATAAACGATTTTCTGTGCCCGTGAGTGAGAAGATCTGGTGTGGTAAAGACTGATGTGGACAAGCCTCGCTCCGCTCTGGTTAGATGCCCAGCACACGGATCCGCGACACTGTAGACGCTCCCAGGTGACGTAAAAGCACATGAAGTCAGTGGCCGGAAACCAGCTTTTAATGGTCCCATTTCACAGTCCAAATGGTGCTTCCTGTTCATTTTATGATGTCAGTATAATGCTGATGCTGAAGCCAGATAGAACAACGACGAAGCAAATCAGCGTCCCTTATGAGTTTGGGTGAGAAAATATTTAACAGTGTGTTAGCATACAGAATTCTGCAGTACCAAAAAGAACATCATAGGCAAAAATATGGCCATTACACCTGTTACACCTGGCATTGACTCAAAATGGCTTGAATGTAGAACATAAAATATAAAAGCTTAATTAGGGAAGAAACAAACAAAAAAAAATGGGTAACTGCCAGGACTCAGGCGAGACAGCAAGTTCTTGGCCCTCATATCAAATCTGCTATTAAGGAAAACTGGGGTTGGGCTTCATCAAAAGTGAAGGCTTGTTGGTGTTGAGCTGGCCCCACACTAAGGGTCAGTAAAGTGCTTGCTAGAGGACCCTAGCCCCATCCTCCCGCACTTGTGTGAAATTTGCACATGGTGGCACACATCTCCCTAGTGCTGGGTTGGGTGGAGATGGGTGCACCCCCAGAGTTGGCTGACAAGCTTGTTCCATCAAATCACAGTGAGCTCCAGGTTCACGGAGACCCTGCCTCACAAACAAACAAATAAGATGCACTTGTGCATGTACTCACATATACACATAGGAGCATGTCACACACATTTAACTGTCGCTTTGTGAGCAGCTTTATTATGAGTAAGAAAAGACAAGCTCCCTACTGGGAAAATTTGTTCAATGACAGATCCTACAAAATCTAGAGTTGTCCTTGTTTCATTTCTGCTGTAAAATACTCTGACAAAAAACGAGGAGGGAGAAAGGATTTATTTGAACTCAGTCCCAGGTTACAGTCCATCATAGCAGGGAAGTCAAGGCTGCAGGAACTTTATAAGCAGCCAGGAGCAGAGAGTAATGAATGCAGACATGCTTACTGCTCAGGAAGCTTTCCCTACTCTTATGCAGTTCAGAACCCAATTTCCTCAAGAGGTTAGTCAGCCCCTGAGCATGCAACAAGGCACTCAGATGCTCAGTTTTAGGGAAATGCAAATTAAAACCCCTTAAGATGTCCCTGTGTCTTTTTGGCTGTCAGAGTGGCTAAGATAAAAAGTGACATGCAATACTGGTCAGGATGCAACAGAATGTCCTCTGGTTGATTAACAACTGGAAGCCAGCAGCTTTAAAACACACTTCTAAAAGTTTAAGAAAACTTTATTCAGCCACAACCTTAACAAAATTATTAAGTTAATGTTGGGTTTTTCCTGTTTTTAGTTTGGCAGGCCAGCTAGTGAATGCTTAAGTGCTGCTCTCTCCTGCCTCTATCTATGTGTGTGTTTACACACCCCCTCTCCTGTGGCTCCCTAAGCTCTCTAAGACAAGGGATTGTCCCCAGCCCACATTATACCTAGACTCTGATGCTCTGGAGCCCACAGAAGGAGGGGCATGCTCTCTGGGGAGAAGGGTCCAGGTGGAATTGTCACTGCGGACAGCCAGCATGCGCTGCCCACAGCGAACTGTGGCTGTCCTGGCTCTGTGTGTGTGTGTGTGTGTGTGTGTATGCACACACATGCTGGTGTGTAGTTTGCTGCTGAGCACTTAGAGGCAACCGTTTAGGAAGGACAGTGTGATGTATATATAACAGTGGCTCGTGTCCCCCTGGGACAGTCACACTACACCATACCTTGTTTCCTGCAGGACTGAGAACACACCCATGATTGCTGGCCTTGGGAAGGTAAGCCTGGTGACCTTGGGCTGGTGTCGTGGAGTGCACTAATTAAGGGAAGCCTAGAATTGCCTAGAATTTCCTTGGTGAGACTGGAGAACTAGAGCCAGGTGTGGCGATCTCCTACAGTCTCAGTACTTGGGAGGTAGAGGCAGGAGGATTAAGGAGTTCACGAGACCTTTGTTCTTTGTGGTAGGGTGAGTTGCTCCTGATTAGCAGTTAAAAACTAGGGCAGTGAGAGGCTCTGTGTGGTAAAGCCTGGGGACCTGCGTTTGGTCCCTGGAGCCCACATGGTGGGAAGACAGAACTGACTCCAGACGCCTGTCTTCTGACCTCCACGTGCACTCGCTGCAGAGGCACGGCAGTGGCCTGGACAGGCTGTTTGTGGTGGTCTGGTCTGGGATTGCTTCCCCACACACTTGCCTGTCTGTGTCCCCAGGCTGCTGAGCTGGTGAGTGAGAACTGTGAGGCTTACGAGGCCCACATGAGAGACATCCGAGACTACCTGGAGGAGAGACTGGAGGTGAGAGGCCAGCCGCGTCTCACCTACCCACTGGGCGCCCTAGTGCGGGAGAGTTCGGGCAGCACGGGTGGGACCAGACATCCTCTCCCTGTGAATGAAACTCAGCCTCTGGGGGTCTGGGGAGCACAGTAGGTCCTAGAGAAAGAGGGAGCAGCATTGGGTGCTAGAAGTTAGCTGACATCAGAATCCCAAAGAGAGACCCTGGACCAAGCAGGAGTATATTTCTCACAGACGCATGGTTGTGTGTAAAGGGCGAATGTGTTCAGTGTGTTCGCTTATCCTAGCTTTGGGGTCTGCAGTCTGTCCCCGTGGCCATTATAACAAAATTAACACATGTTGAGATTCTGTTTCCAAAAGTCTAGATATCAAACAGTTGCTGGGAGAGGCTGACTTTAAAGGGAATCACTGACTGTTCCATGGTGTGTGTGTGTGTGTGTGTGTGTGTGTGTGTGTGTGTTTTTTAGGCTGAATTTGGTAAGAGAATCCATCTGAACAGCCGGTTTCCAGGGGTGGATAGGCTTCCCAACACCTGCAACTTTTCCATCCAGGGTTCCCAGCTTCAAGGTGAGTACTGGTCTCACCCTGGTCCTTGTGTGTTTTGGGGATTCATGGCTTCCAGTCTGAGCCAGGACTTGCCCCCTGCCTTTGAGTGCTCCAAGTGCAATGGAGCTTATGTCCGTAGCGGGGCATTTTCTTGGGTGACTGGTTTGCTCAGTCAGGGCTGAGAGCAGACTGTGCCCAGGCCAACCTTTCTTTAGAAAAGAAAGTAGATTAGTCCAGGTTAGACAATCTTGCCCACTTCTGCTGCTAAGTATCACAAGAGAAGAGAACACGAGGCCATTGTGACAGCTAGGCACAGAGCAGGATTTGGTGTTCAGGTCTTCCCGAGCGCAATCAGGGGTTCTCTTCTCCCAGGCAGGGGTGATGCTTGATTCAGTTCCCTGAGAGCCTCAGGCCAGTGCTCCAGACCCGTATATCACTCAGGGGCTTCTGGTGGCTGTGAGAATGCATGAGCCACATCTGCAGGTAGCTTTTGACTTTTGGAAAAGGGTGTCAGCCCTAATCTCCCTGGATCTCAGAGAAGCTTGCTGTCCTGATGGGACAAAGGAAACTGAAGATGAAGCACGGGCTTGTTGACAGGAAGCAGAAGACTAGCTCGCCCTCCTCACAGACTCCCTGTGGGGGGAGCTATCCGTCTGCCACCTCCTCCTTTGCTAGGGGCAGCTGTGTCCACTGACCTGTGCTGATTTAAGTGTGACAGAGGTTCTTGGCTTAACTACACCTGCAGCTCTGGAGTTTTAGGGTTTAGCCTGGGCTTGTGAGAAGAGGGCAGTGTGCCCTGGGTGAGCAGAACAATAGGAAGCTGACCTCAGCACTGCCAGGCACCAAACCTGACCTACACTGGGATTCAGTGAGTGGTGGCGGGGAACCAGACTCAGAAGGCTAGGCGGGATGGGAGATGGCCCAAGTCCTGTATCTAGGGACACACACTGTCTTTGCAGGGTACATGGTCCTTGCACAGTGCCAAACGCTGCTGGCCAGTGTGGGAGCTTCATGCCACTCAGATCACGAAGACCGGTGAGTATCCTTAGCTACGCCCGCATTCTCGGGTGGAGGTGGTGATGACTCAGGGCCTAGCCCCTGAGCTGCAGACTCACAGCAGGAAAGAAAGGTTCTGCTCCTGGCTGGGAGCAGGTGTGGGTGACTGTGGATGGCAGTAGAACTGGATGAATAGGCTTGGCTCAGGGACAGCAGCCAGCAGTCAGTAGCAGGTCCAGAGCTGGTGGGATGATACAGTGGGCATGTGCAGGGGAATGCTGGGGGTCCCTGTGCTGGCCAGCAGAGGAGGACAAGGACCAGGTTCTCAGGAATCAGTGGTTCACAGAAGAGAGAAAGGGTGTATGGAGGGTAGACCATCCCTGGAGTCTAGCACCTGGTGGCTGAGGCTCCCCCTCAGGAGCAGGGAAACTGAGGCCAGCTGGGAAGCAAGGGCAAGTGGGGGAGATACAGATGGGAAAGGCACAAGGGCTGCCCCAGTGATGTTCATCATGACCCCAATACAGGGAAGCCCCAGGAGCCAGGGCTCAGTGCAGAGCTGAACATAGATGGTGGGTGGGTGGGAGGAAGGCATTAGGGCTAGGAAGCAGTGTGGTCCCCCATCCGGAGCACGAAATGGGTGCCAGAGAGAATGGGAGAATTTTAGGGCAACCTAACCAATGAGTAGGCTTGGAGGGATGGTTGGACCTGGGAGTGTGGGACAGGAGGACTCCAAGGGGTGAGAGCCAGCAGATCAGGTGGGCACCGAGTGGACACAGCTTGAGGATCTGGCTGAGAGGAGAGAGTCTTCAGCAGCAGCTGAATCCGCCTCTCGCCCGCAGGCCGTCCCCAGTGCTGCTGAGCTGCGGTATCCCCGTGGACGTGGCCCGGAACGCGGTCCGGCTCAGCGTGGGCCGCAGCACCACCAAGGCTGAAGTGGACCTCATCGTGCAGGACCTGAAGCAGGCCGTGACCCAGCTGGAGGGTCAGATCTAGGACCGGAAGCCACTCTTTCAACCTCAATGGTCACTCAATCCATAGGAACCCCCTTGTGAATGTACGTGTTCCCTAAGCTGTCCCTTCTCAAGAGCTGCACTGAGGCGACTGTCTCACTCTGGGGTCCAGAGTGATGGGGGACTGCCTGTCATGCAGGACCCCACTCCAGCCCCCATCCTTACAGGCTCAGGACACCAGTGCCGCATAGGAATCCCCCATGTCACCTTCTGCCAAAGGCTACGTGGGAATGGAAATGTGCCAAGTGTCGGGCAGCCTGTCAGGAACACCTGGCCCCGGAAGTCACTTTTGCCTTTGTCCATCATCACCCAGCTGCTATTGTGAAAATAGGAAATTTGTTTTTGTCGCCCCCCCCCCACCTCCCGGTGCCCCTACAGCCTCCCATGTGCACCTGTACCCTCCACCCCAATGCAGCCCTGCCTCCTTCCTCTGGCCTCAGTGTCCCAGAGCCCCCCTGCCTGCCTGGCCCAACGGTCTCCCAGATGAGTCTTAGTGCCAGGCAGACCCTTCCCTGTCCCTGGAGGACACAATCCGCCCTGCCATGTCTCCTCCCTTCTACTCTACTCGGGGATTCAGCTCCAGTGTGGCTGACATGGTGGCTGATGCCTGTTCTCAGACTTTGCCAAAGTGGGAAATCTGATCATTTTGTCACTCAGCTTTAATTTTACTTGCAAAGGTTTCTGTCATCTTGAGGATGTGTGACACACATTGCCCCAATATTAAGGTTTCTGTCATCTTAAGAAGTGTGACACACATTGCCCCAATATTTATATAGGAATATCTTCTCGAAGAATGTCTCTAGCAATCTATGGGACTATGGTCCAAAGGAAGACACAACATATGGAAGCAGTTGTCAGAAAGTAAATGAACTAATAAAAGATGTCTGTACTTGCTGAGACTCTTGGGCTTTCTCTGGTGGTGGCAGGATTCTGTCTTGCTGCTTACAAGGCCGATGCACACCTGTCTGTCAGAGCTGAAGGGGAGGAGGTGCCTGGTGTGTCAGTATGAAACAACACTGCAGTCCAAGTGCTTGGAAGGCACTTCTGGTGGACTGAGAAGTCCCCGATCAGCACCTTCCTGTGGCACCAGGGAGAGGCCATGCTGGTACTAACTTCCCCAGGCAAGGACCAGACTCCCAAGAATACTGTGGCCACAGAAGGCATTGTGGGCTGTGAGCTCATCATCCTCACCTTAGAGGCCCTCCCATGCAGCACCCACTGGAAGCTCACCCAGTGTCGGTGCTGAGTACAGCCAAGAACTAGGATTCAGATAGAATCCATCCAGGCATAATGCCACACATCTTTAATCCCAGCACTCAGGAGGTAGAGGCAGGTGGATCTCTGTTCTCTGTGCGTGCGTGCGTGTGCACACACACACACACATACACACACATGGGAGGTGGGGTAGAGAGTGTCCAGGGGGTCTCCCATGATGGTATTTAGACCCAAAGGGGTACCACAGTGGGTCTACTCTTCAGGGAGAATTGAGAAGTCTCCTGTGCAGCCGCTAGTCTCTCACTGAATATTTGTTGGGGCAGTTTTTTGAGCCTGAGCTGGACTGTGGCTGTGAACACCCTCTGCATGCTGGGGACCCATCGTTCCAGGACAGAAGCCCTGCTGAGGCGCCCTCTTACTTCACTCTGTAGGTGGTAGGTTCAAGCTACTGAGTGGCATCTGCTGGCCTAATTTGCGTATCCCTTCCACGAGGACCTGCATTCTCCATGTTCTGAAGCTCCAGGCATCCAGCCCAAGTTGCTTGGGCCAGGCTTTGAGGGCCAGTCCCCGGGGCTTGCCCCCCTGTTGCTGCCTCCCATCTGCCCCGGGAGCTGCTTATCAGGTAACCAGAGCCCTCGGCAGCGTCCACGCCTGAAACAGGAAGCCCGACTGGGCCTGTATACAAGCCACCACTGAGAATCAGACTTGAGGATGGAAGAGCAGCAGGCACTGGTAGCCTCCAAGGACGGGGATGTGGCCACCTTGGAGCGACTGTTTGAGGCAGGTGCCCTGAGTCCAGGCATCACTGATGCCCTGGGGGCTGGCCTGGTGCATCATGCCACCCGGGCTGGCCACCTGGACTGTGTCAAGTTCCTGGTGCAGAGGGCCAAGCTGCCTGGCAACCAGCAGGCACACAACGGGGCCACACCAGTGCACGATGCGGCAGCTACTGGCAACCTGGCAGAGCTGTGCTGGCTGGTCCGTGATGGGGGCTGCGGGCTGCAGGTAAGCTGGAAATGGGTGGCTCTGTGCCTGCTGTCCATAAATCTGGCTGGGGTGAGTTCAGAAGGTCTGATCCCTGGAAGGCCCTGAGCTCTGTCTCAGTCAGAGATGCATCCTTCTGCCTCTGGCTCCCCCATACCCCCCCCCAAAAAAAGGAAAATAAAAACCACCACAAACCTTTGAACGCCAAGGCCACAAATCACATCAGTCACCCTCATATGTATCCAGTGCAGGCTCCAGAAATGTCACCTGGGCTTTTCCACCCTTCCCCCATCAAGGAGCACTTAGGGCTGCCAATGATGCCCTTGCCTGTGTTCAGGATCCCATCTCTGACCAGACCTGACAGCCGAACTGATTCCCCAAAGGGTCAAGAAGTGGGTTTGTAAAGAGGTACCTCAGACACTCAGGATCTTGGAGTCCTGGGGATACAGGCTGACAGCCATCCTAGTGAGAAGGCTCTCAAGTCTGGTGATCATCCGATAGAACATTTCTATCAGAGCTTCCAGCCTCCTATTTGGTTGCATGCCTAGACCTGCTTGGTGCAGACAAAGGACTCAGTGCTCAGTCGTGGCTGCATTCTTGGGTGCACAGCAAGCCATCAGAGACGGATGGAGACAGAGACACCAGCACATGCCAAAGAGCAGTGTGCTTCAGCCTCCCACAGCCCTTGTGCTGACCGTCAATGACCCCAAGGGGAGAGGACAGACTCTGGCCCATTTCCAGACACTTTGGCTCATGGCACCCTTAGGGAATGCCCAGGTCTTCCAGATGCTGGACACCTTCAGGAGACATGTCTTAGGGACCATCCTGGGGAGGGATGAGAGGTCTAGGGGTAGGTGTCCTGGAATACCCATGGTGGTAATCATTGTACTAGTAGAAGCTTCTCAGAGCATGTGCAGAGTGTTCAGAGACTCAACTGATCAGGAAGGCAGACAGCTGGAGTAGGGTGGGACCCCAGGGACCTAGCCCTGCTTCTTCCTCAGCTAGGGTACTCCTTCAGTTTTAGTGAGGGATAGGGATGCAGCGGGAGGGAGCCAGCTGCAGACATTATAGTGTCCTTCAAGAGACCAGCCTCAGGCAGCTGGTTCTGGCCATATTGGTGTTGCCCAGCCAGGATGTACTGGGACCTGTACTGAGACCTGCCCTGGGGCCTACACTGGGGCTTATATAGACGCAGTGTCTTGCTTGTGTCCCGGTAGGACCAAGACGCCTCAGGTGTCTCCCCGTTGCACCTGGCTGCCAGGTTTGGACACCCGGCAATGGTGGAGTGGTTGTTACGAGAGGGTCATGCAGCCACACTGGAGACGCTGGAGGGGGCCTTGCCACTGCACCATGCTGCTGTCAGTGGTGACTTGACTTGTCTGAAGCTCCTGACAGCTGCCCATAGCAGGTGAGAGCCCAGAACCTTGCCCATAGTGACTGGCCACTGAAGGGGCTGCACAGAGGAGAGGCAAAAGAGGACTTGCTGGTAGCCTTTGAAGGGGGCTCTGGGATTCCAGAGACAGAGGATAAGCAGGGGTAGAAGGCATGGGGCAGGAAGGGTCTTTAAGCATAGATGCAGCCTTGCACCAGTCGGGGGCTGCAAGAATTATACCCAAGTGGTGCTTGGGAAAAGCAACCGCCTTCAATCATGCTGACCTGGGTTCATCCTCCACATTTGGAAATCCTTGACCAGACAAGCCTCATCAGATCCAAGGCTTGTGCTTCACCCTCTAAGGTTGGTGAGTGAGGGAAGGCAGACCCTCTAGGTAAGCAGTCTCCAAATTTCTCTTCCCTCCTGCGTTGTGCTCTGTTCTGAGACCTATACAGAGCTCACCTTGCTAGAACAAAGGGGCTAAAAGGGCTTTGTAAGGAAAGAGACCCAAATCTTTGCCCCCTGAGCAAACCATTCCGCTCTCAGCCTCAGTTTCCCCTTCTGCCTCTCCATGACAGAGTAGGAGGTGCCCTCTGGGGTGGAGCCAAAGTCACTTAGTGAGTTGCAGGGTGTGCATGAAATCATGTCATCGCTCACCAGTCTCCCTTGTCGGAGTGGGGCCTTTGAGCAAGGGTGCCACAGAGGTGAGGGTGTGGGACAAGGCCAAGGCACAGTCGGAGCCTTAGAAGACAAGTATGCTTGAGCCAGGAGCAGTTAGGATCCAAGCCTTACTAAGGAAGGCCACCTTCACCCAGCTGCAGCAAGCGCAGCACTGAAGGAAAGCAAAGGCTCTGCTCAGCGGATACAGGTCTGTGTCCAGCAGGGCTGCTCGACACTAGCAGCCACAGTGGCACAGAGGCAGAGGGGACCCTGGGAGTTAGGGATCAATTCTGTGTCTCTCCAGGCCTGACCGAGAATGCAGAATCAGTCAAGACTGTGACCCTCCTCCATCTGAAAATGACTGATGAGTAAGCTTGACCTAGGCAAGGAAAGAGGGCAAGAGAGGACACAGGCATTGGGGGGGGGGGGTGTGTGCGCAGAGCACACTGAGGCAGGAGCTGGAAGGAACTAGGGAAACTCAGACTATATGGTCAAGGGTCAGGTGCCAGGGGCTAGGGACCAACTGCAAGTCTATGTCACCTGAGGACCATATCAGCCTGAGGTAGGGCACTGACCCTCCCTGCAGCTGTTCACTGGGAACCAAGGAGTCACCCAGGCCCAAGAGCAACCTGCAGAAAAGCCCCCAATTGCTGCCCTAGCTTCACTTCCCGGAGCGGTTCTGGGTTCAGGCCTCATGATCCTTCCTCCATCACAGCAGCGTAAACCAGCGGACACGCAGTGGTGCCTCTCCACTCTACCTGGCCTGCCAAGAGGGCCACCTGCATCTGGCACAGTTCCTGGTGAAAGACTGTGGGGCTGATGTGCGCCTGCGTGCCCTGGATGGCATGAGCTCCCTGCATGCTGCGGCTGCCCGTGGCCACTACTCTCTGGTTGTCTGGCTGGTAAGGGGGTACTGTGGGGAGCAGGGCATCCAGGAAGTCCAGGCCCGTATCTCAGGCACTGGGGTCACACAGGGCAGCTAGAGTGTCAAGTGGAACTCCATGGGTGTTCAGTGCCCACGGGACTGTAGGAGGCATGCAGCCCGGCAGTGCTCTCAGGGTTCCTTCTGGGTGCTTCTCTGGAGCTCACCCATTGTTGATGATTGTCGCAGGTGCTAGCACCTGACCTGAGCCACTCAACCACATTCAGAGCCCTGGGCCAACCCCCCACCTTTCCCAGGAAGGAAACCCCAACAGAAAACCAGTCACCCCCAAAGGAGGTGGGCACTTCAAGGGTTCCCTAGAGATACCATAGGGTCTGTGAATTGGGGAGTACCCCCCTGGAGGGGAGGCAGAGGAGGAAGAAGAGCTGTGAATGGGCAGGAAGTAGCTTGATGTGTAATGGGGTGGGGCAGGACTCAAGGTGGCTTCCCAGAATGCATCACACTCAAAGGCAGTAGAGCCTGGCCTCCGGGCCTGGATAGAGTGGTACGGTCAGAGGGGGCTTCAGGGGCACAGGGGCTCTATCCTGAGGGTACCAAGGAGCCACTGAGGGCCAAAACCTGCCTGTGCAACAGAAAGTCATTCCGGCTGTCGGTGAAAGAGAGAGGGATGGGGATCTCCCTTCCTGCTCCCTTTTAATTCTCCCATCAGCCACCTCTCAGAGCCTTTGTACATGCTGTGCCTTGTGCCTTCCTGATCCCATATGGATCACAGCCAGATCTGTCCGAGGGTTTCCTAGGGATATCCTCCCTGCCCACTGAGGATCACAGCTGAGTCCCGTTTCTGCTCTGAGTGCCCCTGTCCCTCCTTCTTGAGAGTGACTGCCCCAGGTCCATCCTCAGCTGACAGCCTGTCTTCCTGGGTTCTCTCTCCAGGTCACTTTCACAGACATCGGCCTGACAGCACGGGATAATGAAGGAGCCACTGCCCTGCACTTTGCAGCTCGGGGTGGCCACACACCTATTCTTGATCGGCTCCTGCTCATGGGTGCCCCCATCATGAGGGACTCCTGGGGAGGGACCCCCCTGCACGACGCAGCCGAGAATGGACACATGGAGGTATGTTTGCACTTTGTCAGTGTGCCATCGAATGCTCCCAGAAGCCCTTTGAAACAGGTGGCAGCACTTCCTTCTACAGAGGGTAAAAAGGGGTACAAGGTCCTAGGTCATGAGTCAGCTCAGAAAAATCCCTTTTCCCTGCTCCAGGTTAGGTTTGGTGAGGTGTGGCTGAGGGCTATATGGTGACATGGTGACTTCATCACCTAGACCCGCTAGCTCAGGTGGCCCGGGTTCCAAAACAAACCTCCAGAACCCAATACGTGCAAGGGTGAAAGTGTCACCGGTCAGGAGGAGCCAAGCTCTGCCGAGGCAGCTGGTGGTCTGTCTGGGTCTGCTCTCACGCAGGTTCCTTCTCCCCCACCCTTCCCGCCCTGAGAAACTTGAGCTCCACCTGGTCCCTTCGTGCCTCCTGGATGCCTCGTGAATTTCCAACTCCTGCTAAGATTGCCCGGCAACTCTCCAGGCAGACTGGACTCATCTATGGGAGTCACCACTGGAGACAACCAGAGCATCCCAGCATGGGGCAGAGTTTGAACAGCTGTTCCTAACAGGGACTCAAGACTCAGGGAACCACATCAACAATGCCAAGCAAGAGAGCCCCACACAGCGCAGCCACAAAGTCACTGAAGGGAACACTGGCAGAGCCCACGGCAGCTACCCAGGGGTCTTTCTCTACTTCCCCGATCCAGACAGGGGCTTCCTCTCACCTGCCTCACTCTCCCACAAGCCCTGCTCCCTCCAGCCCTGTCCCCTACCTGGGCAAGGTGGGCTGGAGAGTAGGGGAGCCTGCCAAAGTCCTTGGGAAGCTTCTCTGTCTTCTGTGACCGTGAGATCCCGGGTGGACCAACGGTGTGCTGCAAGAGGGCAGTCACTCCCAGCCCACCCTGCACAGGGAGGCCTCTGAGCCAGGCCTGCTGGGCCCGGGCCAGGTGCCTACAGGCAGCTGGTGAGACACTCTGAGCTCTGCCCACTGGCCACCGGACCCCAAGTACACCCCAGCTCCTCTTTAGGGAAAGGTGATGCAGGACAGTGGAGTTCAGGGCTTTTCCTAAGCACCCAGATATCTTCCCATGTCAGGCTGTGCGGGAGCCAGCCTGAGTAGCCAGCAAGAGTAGTCAGCTCCAAGGGAGAGTCCTCAGAGGAGAACCTTCTGTAAGTCCTCGTTTGCAGAATCTGGGACTTGCAAGATTGTATGCCCTCAGCAGCTTACAGGTGGGCTCCTGCCTACCTGCCTGCCTCCTACCATATGAGAGCAAACCGAAGGCTGGGGTGGCACCAGGCACACTTGTGGTCCATATACATACATGCCTGCAAGACACCCATACACATGTAGATAAATCTAATGCATCTGCTCCAGGCTCTGGCCTTCTCTCTAATCACTGCTTAGCTGGATCCCTGTTTTACAGCTGTTTAAATGAGTACTTCCTGTTCCCATTCTCACCCTTCTCTGTCCCAGGACAGGTACAACAGGTTAAGACCTGGCTTGCAGCACTGGTCCGATGGTGGTTCTCCAACTTAGCTTAACCTCAGGAGAACTTCAGAATGTTCCAGCAGCTCACCCCCACCACCAACTCTGTTTTTAACTGGTGCTAGGTGGGGCCTGAGGAGGACTATCGCAGACTCCCTGGGGGCTGTTCACACGTGTCGGCTGTGAGGGCCGTGAGTGGACTGGAGCAGAGAGGCAGGCTGGGAAGGAGTGAGAGGGCTGGGTAAGGTCAGTGCGGCAGGGTGAGGATGGGAAGATGGCAGGGTGAGGCAAGGCTCTTGCCGGAGAGAACTCGTAGGTGGAAGGCCATAGCGTCTTGCAGGAAAGCCATCGGAGGCTGCTGCCGAACACGAGGACAGGTGGTTTTTGTGCTGTTTGAAGGAGGGCACTGTGGCAGACAGGCTCTGAAGGGAGGGAAACTGTGAGCTGGGCTGCCTCAGGCCAGCTGTGTGGCTACAACTGACTGTTGGCTCTCTACCCAGCTAACTCCAGAAAGAACATTTAGAAAGCCCAGGAGTGCCCACTGATGCCCTACCCTGTGTGGCTTCAGCCACCTGCTAAGTCTCGTGCCCTGCAGTGCGTGCCCACACCCTCCTTCATTCGGTCAGTCTCTCAACAGAGCCAGAAGCGTCTCTCAGCCTCAGTGGGTTCTGCAGGGGCGATCCCTCGGTGGGGCCCTGGAGACTTTGGGCTGATTTAGGTGGTTACAGGGATTGGGGTGCACCTGGGCTCATTACGGGGACAGGAATGTTGGCTCTGCCAGAACAGTCATGCTCAGTGAAGAACACTCTTGCACTCATGAACCTCTCCAGGGCTCACGGCTCAAGATGCAGGTGTGACAACCCAGTCTGTGATCATCTGAGCGAAGACCCTCCTCAATATGCCTCGTACCTCAGTTAGAACTCGAGTTTGCTTGCACACATCTGCCCCGCTTGGGACCAGACTGTACTTCAGATTCCTTTCCGGGGATGGCTCCACGGTGTACATTGAGGGGACAGGCATTTTGTTTCATCCAGCTTTGAAAATGATGTCAGTGACAGCAATTGCTGGGCCTGATGTTGGAGTTTCAGTGGTCTAAGCTTTTGGTTTTGACACTACACTTGTTTCTAGAACAGTCTTACATAACCTAAACCTCACTGTGTAGCAGAGGATGACCTTGGACTTCTAATCCCCATGCTTCCATCTCCTGAGTGCTCGGATCTTAGGCATGCACCACCACAGCTGGTTTGTGTGGTATTGGTGGTTGAACCCAGGGCCTCATTCATGCTGGACGAGGACTCTACCATCCCCAGCCACAACAGTCGGACTTTCTGACTGTTAAGTCTGTAATGATTCTGCACACAGGTACATCAAACTGTCACCTGTAACTTGGGCATGTTGGTGCCTAGCTACAATCCCAGCAGTTGGGGGACAGAAACAAGAGAATCACAAGTTTGAGACCACCTTCACAGTGAGACCCTATTTCAAAAAGGAAAAACAAAATAGACTGGGGTGGGGAGGGCAGAGAAGCAACAACAACAACCAAACTTTCGTGTAATCTTGACACACAACTATGAGGTGAGCCGGTGGTGAAGATTGCTATTTAGCTTATTAATTAATGAGGAGTCTGTAACTCCAAGTGACCCTGTGTCTTTCACAGATAAGGAATGTTGAGAGCCTTCACAGCTGGGCAGAGAAGCAGGTCGCTGGCCATTAGTCATCTCCACCTACTCCCTTGGCAGGACATCAGAACCGGAGGTCAGAGGCATGGACAGAGCAGGGCACCCAGCACAAGCCTAGCGGGACACCTGGGGCCTCCACCCCTTTACTCAGCTGCGTCTGATTCAGCCATCTGACCCTCCCGGTTTCCAGTGCAGGATTTTAATTATTTAGAAACGACGTGTACAGGGCGATGCTATCACACGTGGTGTTTGTGTTAGAATAGTGGGTGAGGTATTAGGAAGACCTGGGAACCAAAGGCTCAGGGTGTCTGGGGCTGAGGATTCAGGAATGTTGTCCCCAGCCACCCAGAGCTCCCCCTTGCCCATCCTGGTAGGTGGAGGCTACGGGTCCTTATCATGACCTCGGAAGAATTCTTAGCTTCCTCATTCTCCTTCTGCAATCCTAGAGCAGTCTCCGTTCCCACAGCGGCTGGGAGACAGACAGAGCTGGAGCCTGGTACACACGGGGCTCACGAGAAGGGCTTGTGTGCTCCCCGATCCTGGTTCAGACTTGGGTCTCCAGCTGGGGACCTAGTGGCATCAGCTTTACAGACAGAGCATGTGGACCAGTGAGAGAAGACGGGAGGGTGAGAGAAAGCAGGTCATGTGGGACTTACTGAGGACCGTCTTCAACAGTTCTCTTTCTACAGCTTTTAAAACCCTGCAGGCTTTTTCTGTTCAAATAAAACAAATCCACAAGTCTACATATTCTTCTCACCCCTTGCAGATCAAGCTCCCACATGGAATCGCTGTCCTGTAGTCTGGTGTATCTGTTGGGGACTCCTTCCGTGCAACTTTGTTCTTTCTGTGTGTTTGCCTCCAAATGTCTTTATGTCCTCTTCAGTAGTGAGGGATGTCTTTTCCAGAAATAAACTGGGAGCTGGGAGCTGGTGTGGCGTGGCGTGGTGTGGTGTGGTGCACACCTACAATTCCAGCCCTTGGGAGGTGGAGGCAGGCAGATCCAGAGTTCAAAGCCAGACTCAGCTACATAACAAAGTTGAAGTCAGCCAAGGCTATAGGAGACCTTGTCTGAGAAGAAAAAAAAAATTGGTCATTTCCAACTTTTCCTTTTTTGTGCTTTAAAATGATCATCCATTTCTTTCTAGCCCCTGTCCATGAGAAGGTCAGGGGCCTGTGTTCTGCGGTCACTTTCTGCAGCCTATCTACCGTGAGGGTACAGGAGGCAGGTGAGTCTTTATACCGCCTGGGATTTGCTGGAATTCCTGGATTTGTGCTCTGGCTGGTGTTTGCCACCTATTCATAAGAGCCTCAGCCATAATCTCTCAGGCAGCACCTCTGCCCCATTCCGTCTCTCCTCTCCTTCTGGGATTCATATTATACACATGTGCTGTGTTAGTTAACATTCGATCACAGAGAGTACATAACTTATAAAGAGGAACATTTGTTTTGGCTCACGGTTTCGGACTTTCTGTCCACGGCCATATAGAACATCATGATGGGAACACACGAGATGGGGCCCAGCTCTGTGTACCTCTCCTCTGACCTCAGAGTGTGTACCTCTCACCTCGGAGAGAGGGAGAGAGGGAATGATAGGGATCAGGGTCCCAGTATCCCTCCTAAAGTACACCCCACTGGCCTAACATCCTCCCTCTAGGCCCAACCTTCTCGTGGTCCCACTGTGTCTCAGCGGGGTCACAGACAGGAGGGGAAGACAGGCCTCTAAGGATGCCTGCAGTAAGGACAGCACGCGTCTGCGAGGTCTTCTGTTCCCTTTTTGGGTCCCTCTGCAGTATCTCAGTTACATTTTCTTAAGTCTTTCAAATCCCAGTGTTCCTATGCTCTACTTTGAACATTTCCCGTTCTGACCGATCTTCTCTGCACTCGATGCTCAGCCTGGGTTTTCAGTTGTATTTCATATCTGTATGCCCCATCCAATCTATGGTATCCGGGTTTTTTGTTTTTGTTTTTTTTTTAATTCTGAGACGAGGAACTTCGGATCTTCCCGCCTCCACCTCTGCGCTGGTATTGCAGGTGTGCACCACCACAGCTGTTCATGAGGTGCTAGGAGTCGAACCCACGGCTTTGTGTGCGCTAGGCAAGCGCTCTGCCAACTGAGCCACATCCCAGTCCCACCTCACCTTTGTCATCTAGAATACCACGTCCAAGTTCCCATACTTGGATTTTATTTCTTTGAAGGTCATGGTCATGGTGGTTCTTCTTCTGGGCCCATCTGTTGGGGTCAATCAGCTCTCAGATTTCCCTGCATCCTCTACTTCTATTGATTGTGTGCTGGACATTATCATTGACGTGACTTCTCATCACCTCTGCCAGGCACGTGTGAGCGCTACAAGCCCGGGCCTGTTTTAATCTTTATTCCAGGCTAGAAGTTCCTGGGCCACCCTGAAACAAGAGGCTGCCAGTTGGCTCATAGGTGCCATTAGCCTGCACTGGGAGGTGGTCAATTAGTGCCGTTGATGCAGCTCCTGGTCTCCTTGGTCCCCGGTTCTTTAGACTACTGGGGGAACAGCCCTGTTTGTTAGCGCCTTTGCAGAACAGGGTGGAGCTGAGTGCTAGGCTAGCCCCCTCCTCCTCAGGCCTCCCTCCTTTTCCCATTTGACCAAATCAGTCCTCTTAGAAGCCTTAGGAACGCATGCTGTGTGGATCACCCTTTCCGAGGCCCACTTGCTTCCCCCTGCCCTGTAGTGGACCCCTCTGCTCACCTGTTTTCTCCTGCCATGGCTTCCTCAGATGTCCCCACTTGCACCTTGGTCACCTCTTACCAGCCACCTTCCGCTCCCAAGTCCCAGCACCCAGGAAGGTGCTCCGACCAAGTCCTCCCCCTGCTGCCGCCATCTGGTCCAGGAGGCACTACCTGGAACCAGGCTTGGAGCTCTGTCCTCTTCCTCCACGTTGCCTCTGCTCTGCAGACTCTGTGACCTCCCTCCCAGGGCACCCTAGCCTCTCCTGCTACCCCAGGAGTCTCCCGCAGCTTATCCAGCTCAGCTAAGTCTCGCTTGAGCCATGAGCTATGGAGGAGCTGGCCGGTGGACCTGAGAAAGATGTCTTGTTTATCTCTGGCGGGATTCTATGAGGGAAAGGACCCAGTTACTGGCAGGTTGCTGAGTGACCCAGCCTGCAGCCAGGGAAGTGAAATGGGGACCATTTCACCCAGTGAGCCACGTGTGTCATGGAATATTCCATTCTCCACAGTGCTGCCAGACCCTGATTTCCCACCACGTAGACCCCTTCCTGCGGGATGAAGATGGGTACACGGCGATGGATCTGGCAGTGTATCATGGACACCAGGATTGTGCCCAGTACCTGTGGGAAATGTCTCGACCGGTAAAGCCTCCGGGGCCCTGTCTGTACTGGAGGACTGGGAAGGTGGGCTTGGCAGCTAGCTATCAGACTCATTTACATTCCTCTCTTACCTCAAACACTTGACAGGGATAGTGGCCTTGGAAGGACCCAGCCAGTGACACAATCAGCCAGAGGAAGCAGGGGACAGGCTTCGACACTGGCCAGGGCAGAGGCTGTGATGGGAAAGTCCTGTGACAGGGGTCAGGTTGTGACAGGGGTCAGGGTGCTGAGGCAGGCCATGCCTGTCATGTCATCCATAGAAATTGTGTCTATGTCTTGAAAGAGTTACTTCAGGCTGAGCATGCGCAGGTGGAAGCAAGACCCCCTACCCTGGCTGAGGTGACCCTCAGGCATCCCATCATTCTCCAGAGGCAACAGGCCCTCTCTACTCCATGCATGGCTCTCAGTCTCCCCACCTCTCTGAGCCAGGCTCCTTGACTATCCTAACTGGTCCCTGTTCCCAGCCCAGAACAGAATACAGCAGGGATTTGCTGATTGAACAGAGGAGGGAATTCACAGAGGAGTGGGTTGGTGCGAGCAGGCCAGGAGGAGAAGGTAGGGGTGTGGGGCATGCTGGAGGGTGTTCCTTGTGATGTAGTTTGGTGACTTGGATCTAGCTCTTCCCAGTGCACCCCCACCCCAATCCCTCTATCCCCAGTCCAAGGAAGTGACCATGATGAATTTCATCAGTTCTCAATGGTGCCACCCCTTCAGGAAGGTGGATCTGCCATGTTCAAGTCAGGGCACTAGGCCCAGGAGGTGAGCCCCCTGCTGCCCCCTGCCTTTCACTGAAGGGATTCTGTTTTTCCCATGGGGACATTCCTTCAGAATGTCAGGAACCAACTGAAGCAGAGCCCTTCTAACCCCGTTTGTCTGCCCTAGGTGCCTTACATGGTCATAGCCAAATTTTACTACTTGAAACCTGCAGCGAGTTTAAGCGGGCCACGGGGACTCAAGTGGGGCTCCTCCTGGGGTGGGAGTCTCCGAATCTGGGAGTCAGCTGCTTTGGACTAGTGGCCAAACACCAGGATGTGGCTGTCAATGTAAGGTCCCTGCTCTGGCTGGGGCTGAAGCAAGTGGGGACATGGCTGGTTTCTGAAAAGTGAGCAGGGCTGCATCAGGGATAGCCCGGTCACTGAAACTGCCAGGCTCCTCTCCTCACGGGGTTTTCCCTGTCCTAGGTAGGGGCTGACATCAGGTGGTGGTGAGGGTGGCTGCTCTGCTGTGTTCTCGTTGCATGAGTCCCTACTACCATGGACCAGGTTCCATCTAGCTTCCAAAAGCTCCTCACTAGTCCCCATCCCAGGCCCAATGGGAATTCCAAGGCCAGAGCTCCATCCGAACAAGATCTCAGCCTTCCATCTCCATAGCCTGGCATGTCAGCCCCTCCTGGACATTACTCCACCTCAGAAAGAGGGTCTCTGTATGTTCCCTTGTCCCCTGGACTAAAGACAAACAGCCCATGTTGCTTTTCTGGGGTTGATCTTGTCCTAGCTTTGTCTGTGAAGTTATATAGGACGCAAGGCAGCACCTTGCCATCTTTCCTGGGGACTCTGGTACCTGACACTCTGGAGTCTGCATGTATGCCCTCCACAGCCTAACATAGCCCATCCACTTCCTGTACCCCAATAGTTTCCTTTGGCCTTGTGTAGGCTCAATGGTGTATAACCCAGGAACCATTCAGAATCTCATAATTACAGCTAGAGCATGGTCACCGTGGTATCTTCTTGATGGTGCCTGGTGACAGCTATGGATACCTGGCTCCACCACTGTGAGACTTGTCCTCTAGGCCTCCCACCTCGTGCGGGAGGACAGGCTGTCAGCTGCAGGCCGGCGGCAGGAGGAGCATACCTGATGCAATATTGATGGAAACGCAATATGCAAGGTCGTCCACACTGGCTCTCTCCCGTGGGCCTGAGGAGGTGGTGAAATCCATTATCCCCTGGACACCACTGTCTTGAGCTGCTCCCAGGGGACCCGTGGGCCCAGGAGAGGCAGCTTCAGTGCTAGGCTGTCGGTATCAAGAGCACCTTGAAGGGTGCACCGTCAGTGACCACTTTACATCAAGGGTCTGTGGGACCTTCGCACACCTTCTGCTGAGTGTGGGGCCTGCATGGAGCCCTGGGGAAATTCAGGCCTTGCCTCTCCCTGGGCCTCAGTGTCCATCTGCACAGTGAAGGCTTGGGTCTCCTTTCCTAAGCAGGACAGAGGCCAGACAGCTATTGAGGCATTAGCCTGGTGCCCACCCCTCTCTCGGTTGTCTGGCAGCCTGACTCCCTGGTGTGGGAATCTGAGGGCTGTTCCGGAGGTGTTAGCCATTCGTAGCAGCCCTGGATGATATGTGTGCAGGCCCCCAAGCCCAGGGGATGCAACCCTCCTCCTTTATGGTCTGGGTTGCCATGCTTGCTCACCTTATACTCACACGCAGCAGGCTGGTGCTGGCTTCTCTCAGGCACTTGACACCAGCCTTGACTTCCTCATCCTCAAAGCAGGTCTGAAGACCTTGTTTAGGGGCAGAAGCAGCGTTCCTCTCCTGCTCTGTCGTGATGGCCTCAACTCAGTCCTCCTCTCACTACCGAGGGCCCTAGGGCCCCTTCTTAGACACATGGGAAAACCGACGCTAGAGAGGGCTGGAGATGTCCCTGGACAGAGTCTTGTCTCAGGGCAGAGTGGAGGTGGCTGTCTACAGTAATGGAATCTCAGCTGTGGTGAATGGTGTCCAGCTCTGTCTGAGGTCATGATTTTCTCAGCCCGGGTGGCGTTACAGGCCTGTAACCCAGCTCGCCACAGCTGCCCTCCATGTATAATTCATGACAGGCTCAGCAATGCTCAAATCTCACAAAAAACAAGGGAAGAGATGGCAGGCGATGGAGCCAGAGGGACTGCCACCCTCAGGGCAGCTGTCCCGGGCATGTGTGCCCAGCCATTAGGACTAAAGGACGGATCCTGACACCTGTCCCCTCCTATACCAAGGATCTCCTCAGGGTCCATGGCCAAGACTAAGGAGCAAGGATAATGTGGGGGACTCCCACTGCCTGGAGGGGACCATAGTCAGACTCCCTCCTGCCCACTTTCAGAGGGGTCATCACTAATAGTTTCCTGTATAGGTCCAATCAGATGCTTCCCATGATGCCTCACCTTCAACAACCCACCTATAGCCATGACATGAGGCTCACACTGGCTTTCCTTTCTTGTTCAGTGGTGAGGAAGGCAGCAGGGCCTAGTTATCCCAGGATCCTGAGTCCTCAAGCTATGGGACTGTCCTGAGGCTGGAGTCCGTTCTCGCAGCCCAGGCCAACACCCCATCTTTTCTGTCCATCTAGCCTAAGGAGGCTGCTGCCAGCCCCACTAAGCACCCCAATCTTTCCTGGGTGAGGCAGGCAAGGACACTTCTTGCTCATTCTCTTGACAGCAGATTGAATGGCAGGGAGGGGAGCCGAGGGTCCCAGGCAAAGATTGCTTTACCTTCCCCCAAGGTCCCATCCTAATTGATATGCTGAAGGCCCAGATGGCTGCCACACCCTAGGTGCCTTGAGCCTGGGCAGCTCCATATCAGAGCGAGCAGCATTCAGATTGCTCCTGTCCTAGGGGGTCACCCCTGCAACAGTCCTCAAGGGTCAAGCTCAGCATCTGCAGAGAGATCATCAGGCCAAGGAGCTGCCCCCCAGACCTTCTCCTGTCCCTCCCTCAACTGTGTGCTGCAGCTGTGAGCCCTTGGAAAGCCTCCAGTTCCCTGCTGCATGCTGGGAGAGACACTGCAAGTTGGGCCCCTCTAGGTAATCTCAGGTCCTCCGCCTCCCAGAGGTCTACCCCTCGCCCTCTACTGTGGAGTGTAAGGCTCCATGGTAAGAGATCCCGCACCTAGCCCCAGCCTGCTGGCCACCTGACACCTGGGCCTTCAAATATTAATGTGATACCTCCCACTCTGGGGGCACAGCTTCAACGGCCCCCAGCAGCTGGGACTAGGACAACTACAGATCCCTGTGCTCAGCTGCCCAGCATTTGCTTCTGAGAGCCTCCCAGGCCGAAGCAGACAGATGTTCTAACCCTGCAACTCCACGTGCGGTCTCCTGGGCTCTGCAGATTCTCAGGATAAATGAGGCTTACAAGAGGGCATATGGAGCTTCATGCTGCCTTCTCTTCCCTATGACCTGGTGAGCTGAGGGTCTTGGGTGGTGTGGGACTGTGGGCCAGGACTGGCCCACCTTGGCCGTGAGTGAGGAGCAGCTCAGAGTGGCCAAGAGTTCGTTCGCCTGAGCAATGCAGACTGCCACACCATGGGGTGCAGGCAGAAGGCCACCTCTGCAGATGTG
Source organism: Cricetomys ansorgei (assembly GCA_026225945.1). Classification (NCBI taxonomy): domain Eukaryota; kingdom Metazoa; phylum Chordata; class Mammalia; order Rodentia; family Nesomyidae; genus Cricetomys; species Cricetomys ansorgei. The sequence goes on from JAMJFZ010001791.1 coordinate 2,880,727, forward strand.
GGTAAAATCTGAAGGCAGGTACAGCAGAGCCAAGCCAATCCAAGCCACAGCAGGGTCCCAGGTTTCTGACACGGATCCTGGCTGCAGGTCACATGTTCCGATGCAGGGCTGGTTCAAGCCAGAGCCCCTGCTCTGCTCAGGGGATCTCACTAGCACCATCTTAGGGCCCTGAAGGTTATGCTGGCTTCCTCTGTCCCCTGAAAGGAGGAGCTGGGGCTTAGCTGTGACTGTAGGTAGATGCTCAGAAGGAATGCGATGTGTGTCTGTTAGCTGCAGACAGGGGCTGGGCATCTGCATGCCAGAAGGACATGAATGTAATGCTGGCCCCCAGAGCTCAGGTGTCCTCCATCCTAGAGTCAGGGTCGAGAAGCCTTCCACATCAGCTCTCAGCCAAAAGGCAACAAGCCCAGCTTAGACGACTTGGTAGGACATGGGGGAAGTGGGCCAGCACTCTGCAGGCCTCACATCTCCTCTTTCCAGCCAGCATCAGTAGGAACAAGAATCCTCACCCTCCCTGGGTCAGGTGCCACAGCTGAGACTGAGCAGGGCTGAGATGGACAGCACATTCAGGTCAGTGGCTCTTCCTGGCTATCCAGTGGTCAGTACCTGGGGATAGTAGAGGTGGCCAAGGACAGTTGGGTACCCAACCTAGACTTGGAGGAGCTGCCTCTTCTGTCTTTGATGGTCCTGTTTTGGTGTATCTTGGACACTGATTGTCCTGGCTTGCACCTCTGCCTGAGATATTTGGTCCCAGCCATGCAGCTCTCACTTATGGGCTGAGAAGAGTTTCAAGTATGCCTTCTTCTCTCTCTGCCCAACCAGCATGTCTGTGCTCTTAGGGGCTGGACAAGCCAGCCAATTGGGCAGTAGTTGGGGAAGGCTGGGCAGCTTGACTCTCAAGGCCAGGCTCCCTGAGACAGCATCTCAGCTCTGGGCACAGCTTAGGGGTCATGCTCAGGGTCTGAGGGTCCTATGTGCCTTGTGCTCAAACACTGGCATCCTCTCTTGAAAAGAGACTTATAGACTTGCAGGGACTTTCCACCTCCCTCCCCCGTCTTACCAGTTCTCTCTGAATTCCCTACCCCAAGTTACCCTCAGGCCTGTGTCAAGGAGGAAGGCAGGTGAGTCTCAGGAGGCTCAGTCGCAGGGAGGCATGTGTGTACATGTGTACACATGCTCCCATCTCTGTGAGGCTGAGGAGAGGTGAGCATGCCTAACCCAGTGCCTAGTCCTGGAGGAAGGCTGCTTTAGGGTTCTGTGAGCTGGACTCTGAATGGGTGAAGGGAACAGACTGTTAGGAAACCTGGGCCTCCCTCTTGTACACTTCTCTCCAGCCTTTCTCTGAGCCACACCCACCCCCTTCTCCGAGTCTCTCCATGCTTGCTGGGCAGAGCTGGGACAGACCCAAGTCCAGACTCACCTGAGTCTCCACTGACCAGGCCTGTCTGCCTCCAGGTTCCAGTCCTGATGACCCCCCCACCCCCGCCATTTCCACCGCCTCCACTGTTGGCTGCAAGGCTCTCCCTGGAAGATGGAAGAAGAGGGGACTTGGGACTCAGGAGCCCCCCATGTGAGTGCTGGGCCTCAGAAGAACTGGCCTGGGCAAGGTGGAGGGCACCAGGACTCAACTGGAAGGACCTTTTCAGAGGAGCTGGCTCGGGCAGCTGAGCACATAGAGTTACTCCTTCCCAGAACTCCTTCTCCTGGGCTTCTTTTCACCCACTGACATTTTCTATCTTGGGTACCATGATCATAGTAACCTGAGCAGAAGTGAAAGCAGGTGGTCTCCGTGGGACCCAGTGACCTCGGCAGGCCAGCACCTTGGGCACCAGGGGATGGGGAGGGCCTGCCAACTGTGGGGCATCACCCTTAGAGGACTGTGACCAACCCTTATCACAGTGACACAGACTGGCATGAAAATACTAGCACATGCCACACGCAGTGAAGTTTTGTCTTGAGCCACGGACAGATTACAGCTACATGCTTACATGTAAGAGTTTGTGTCTGCCTGTATGGGCAATTATGACTGTGTTGTCTGTGTGTGCATGTGTCTGTGTACGAATGTATGTTTCTGCATAAGTGTACATGTTTGTCTCTATGCATGTCTGTGTATACACTTGTGTGTCTATCTGCTCACGAGCACCTAAGGATGTCTGTGACTGTGTGAGTATGTGTGTGCCAACCTGTTTATGTTTCTGTGTGTGTGTGTGGGTGTGTGTGATCATGTGTGTGTCTGTGTTTGTCTAACTATGTATCTGTGTTTCTGTATTGTGAGCCTGTATGTATCGGAGTATGTCTACCTGTGTGTGTGTCTCTCTGTGAGCATGCATGTGCCTGTGTGTCTGTATGTGTCTGTCTGTGGTGAGAGCATTCATGTGCCTGTATATAACTACCTGCGTGTGTGTCTGTATGTTTGACTACCTATTAGCGAGCATTTCTGTGAATGGGTCTGTGCCCACTTGGGGTGTAACACAGAGGTTTCTTGGTTGTGACACTGGTGTGTGTTTACAATGCTTAGAGGATGGAGGTAGGAAGAGGACAGGCTGTGGGGTCTAATAGGGCTGGGTCAGGTCCTGAACCTTCAGGTCTTGTGGGCTCCTGGCTCTGCCCAGACTGCAGAGAAGTTGGGAAGGGGGCTATGATAGGAAGAATCGGGTAACATACAAGCTTTCCAGGTACCCAGGTTAGGGCAGGCCCTCTTGAGGCCTCTGTGAGAATCCTAGTGGTAAGCATTTTGCCCCTGACCCCAGGAGAACCCCAGGTCTTAGGCTCCAAGCCTTTCTGGAGAAAGGGCAGGGCTGTCCCAGATCCAGGGGCTCCAGAGCTAGTATATCTGCTCCCCTGTGCCCCAGCCCTTCTGAGGCCTGACTCCAGCTGTCTTCAGCAGCTGTCACTCTCAGCCCAGCTGGTCCCAGTCAGCCTGTCCCGAGGGAGCCAGTGGCCTGCTCAGCCCCTCTGAGGGTCACCACCTGCACCCCAGCTGCCCTTAAGGTGAGTGTCTGCCCTTCACTATCCGTCTCTCCATCTCCAGAGCCCCACCTCAAGGCTGCACCCCATGTTCTCTCAGCCCAGGCAGCTCTGAACATCCCAAGTTCTGGGGAGACAAGAATCTCAGGGCAGGGCAGCAGTAGCCAGGCCCCATCCCAGGAAGCATAGAGCTAGTCTCTGTCTTCCCAGAGTCCTGACCCCTGGACTCAGGTTGGAAGCTGTTGCCACAAGAGACAACCAGACACTGCAGGAAAGTTCTGGAGCCTGATCCCCTGGTGCTTCCAGCTAGCCCTTCCTGCACACTCTCAGTTTTCCAGCCCTGCCGTTCCCTGGGTTCCAGGGGACTCTGAAAAATGCCAGGTGGCGCTGGTCCTCTCAGAGCACTCGGTTCTGTAAAGGCTCTGATAAGTCTTGCACTATAGAACTGGTGGCCATGCACAGCTGTTTTTATCTAGATGTAAGATGGCAAACCCTCCCCTAGGGGAGGCACATCCTCACCCTCAGGCCTTCACCTTTATTAGGCTAGGAACTGGAGAGGTTGGGGGAAATCTCACCTTGCTCAGTTTAGGTCCCCTCGGGGCATGTGACCTGCCTGTTTCTATAGGAGCCTGAGATGGACACACAGGACTCCCAGGATAGCCTGGCCACTCTGCACCTGGATGGTCTGCCTCCAGGAGACCTTGACGTGCTGGTGCCCACACAGGATGAGCGCGGCCGGCCCATCCCTGAGTGGAAGCGGCAGGTGATGGTGCGGAAGCTGCAGGCACGCCTGGGTGCAGAGCATCCTCCAGAAGATCAGGTGTTGCAAGGAGGGAGAGGGAAGGAGCCAGAGGAGGAGAGCCAGGCCAGAGGGAGGGGCAGAGCCTTAAGGAGGAGGGCAAGGCTCCAGGAAGAGGAAGATGGGGAATTGGGTTGGGGACTGGGAGGTAGGGTGAGGGTAAAGTATGGGGTGGGGGTTTGGGGTGGGATAGGGGAGGTGGGGGTGAAGAGTGAGGTGAGAGGTCAGGACATGACCACTGACCGTGCCAAACAGGAGTGGAAGGTAGCAGTGGAAGACTGGGGTGCTCCAGCCCACACCTGGAACCTCAAACAGACATCTTCCTCCCTGATGTGTAGTCCCGGTTTCCTCTTCTGCCATACTGTGGTGCAGAACTGGATCACAAGGCTCGAAGCAAGGCATTTATGGCTTTAGAAGGGTAGCCCCCAGGGTTCTGTCACTTGCAGCCTTACTGTCCTGGTGCTTAGTTTGTTGCAGAGATACTAATGGGAAGTACAGTCCAGTGAAGGTGGGGTGGGGAAGGGAAAAGCAGTGCAAAGTGGGGAGCTGTAGGGGGCGCTAAGGAGAGGCCCCTCTCTGGGCAGATGACCTTGCACTGGAGCTAGAAGGAAATGAGGAGGAGCCAGTGGAAGTTTAGGTCTAAGAGTGTTCTGCATTCTGGGCAGAGGGGGCACAACAAGTGCGAAGGTCCTGGGGCGTGGTGGGCGGGCACCAGGGCTGAATAGCAGAGGCTGTGCTGCCGCAGGAGTGAGTGGGTGGGTGGGGCAGGCCTTAGGGGATAGCAGGTGTCTAGAAAACCTCTGTGACCGAGTAGAGGAGGAGCTGTAATTCGGTCTGGGTTTTCACAGGCTTCTGGATACTGTCTGGACAGCAGAACTAGAGTCTCGCCCTGACGTGTGGTTGAACTCGTGGTTTGTACTGTGTCCAGGTTTAGAGCTGAAGTGTCCATACAGGGACGACCGGGCGAAGGTTTTAAAGCCAGTCAAAGTGGGGGCACTCCATTGCGCTACTCACATCTCTTCCAGTCACAGGGGTCACAGGGCTCCTGCTGCAGCCTGTCTCCAACAGACATGTCCACCTCCTGCCCCCTTTACAGGGATTGGGGGCACAGCAGGGCAGTACCCAGAGGGCTTGCAGCCAGGAAGCCCCTTGGAGTCCAAGGGTGGGCTCAGGTTCTGCTGAGGCAAGAAGCTCTGGGATATGGAGGAGGGTTGCCAAGGGTCTAGGAGCGATGCCTTGCACAGGGAAAAAGCCTCTGTGTTGGCCCCTTGCAGACTGGAACAGTGCCTGGCACAATGGTGTCTATCCTGAGGCTGGTGACAAGGCAGACAAGGCTGTTCAGCCTTACGTGAAGGGCTAGGGCACGTTAGGAAGTCACCGGGAGCAGGCAGTATCCATCTGCTCTGGGGTAATCTGCCCCCCAGCCTCCCATTCTGGTCTGGACTGGCCAGCCACGGGCTTCACTTCGTAGAGCGAGGGGAGGGCCAGCAGGTGTCCAAGGGCTAGGCTGTAGGGAAAGCGGTAAAACACCAGTGAGTGTGAGCTACTGTGGCTACTGACCGAGCCTTCCTGTGCCCAGGACCAAAGCCAGAGCAGGAACTCGGGTCCCACGCCCGCAGAACAGGCGACTTGGAGGTATTCGCAGACGCACCAGGCCATCCTGGGCCCTTTCGGGGAGCTGCTGACAGAAGATGACCTGGTCTACCTGGAGAAGCAGATCAACGACCTGCAGCTCCGGCGCCGCTGCCAGGAGTACGAGAGCGAGCTGGGCCGGCTGGCAGCCCAGCTGCAGGCCCTCTTGCCAGAGCCCCTGGTCAGCATCACTGTCAACAGCCACTTTCTGCCCCGCGCTCCGGGTCTGGAGGATGAGGAGACTCCGGTCCTAGCGCCTGAACTCGAGGCCTCAGGGGAGCCCGGGAAGTCTGAGCCCAGCGGTCAGCCGCTGCCCTTCTGGTGCAGCCACATCGGCCGCCTGGTGCGCAGCATGTCCCTGCTGCTGAAGGGCATGAACGGGCTGGCGCAGGGTGAGGAGAAGCCGCCAGTCCCCAGCCCGCAGGACCCAAGCAAAGAGATCGTGACCGTCCTCCCTCGGAGTGAGGCCCAGCGCGAAATCCAAGAGAGTGGGGTGTCGGTGCGGACGCTGCGGGGCAACTTCGAGGCCACCCCGAGTCTGCCCTGCGTCTCCACTTCGAGTCCCTGTGAACTGGGGGCCCGGCCCGGCCAGTGTCTGCGAGGTTGCTGGTCGGCTCCACCGCAGTCCCGAGGCGACCCGATGGGCGGGGAGCCCCGGCTGGGCGACACGGAGGAAGCCAGCGACTCGGGTATCAGCTGCGAGGAGGCCCCGTCAGAGGCGGGCGCGGGAACGGGGCTAGACCTAGCCAGCCTGCGCAAAGAGCGCATCGTCATGCTGTTCCTCGGCCACTGGAAGAAGTCCGCCTACACGCCAGCGCTCAGGACGGCCGCCTGCAGGACCCTGGAAGCCCAGCGCGCGCGATCCAGGGCTCCCGAGGTCCCCGGGAGCCCCCGGCCGTCGTCCCCGCCGCCCAGCGACGGCCCCCGGCTCGGCCACTTGTGGCAGCAGCGCGGCATCATCACCCACCTGCTGGGCACCTGGAAGGCCATCATGGCGCACGTACCGGCCCGGCAGCTGCGGAGGCTGAGCCGCAGGGAGCGCGGGCCCCTGTCCCCCGAGCAGTTCTTGCCGCACGTGGACGGCGCGCCCGTGCCCTACAACAGCCTCTCGCTGGACCTCTTCATGCTTGGCTACTTCCAGCTCCTGGAGTGCGACCTGCCTGCAGAGGAGCGCAAGATGCGCCACCTTCTGTGCTTCGAGGTCTTCGAGCACCTGGGGGCTCACGGCTGGGAGGCCGTGCGAGCCTTCCACAAGGCAGTGACCGACGAGGTGGCCGCGGGCCGCCGCGCCTGGACGGACGGCTTCGAGGACATCAAAGCCCGTTTCTTCGGCTCCAGCCAGGGTCCCGCTTGGGAAGTAGAGCCCGGCCGCAAGCCGGGCCTGACCCCGCTAGGGTGCTTGCCCCACGCTGCTCTCCCTGTCAGCGGCCCCGAACCCGCGGCCCCGAAGCTAGGGTCCGGCTCCCAGAGGGGCAGCTTCAGCAGCAGGGACATCTGTGGCTACATTGACCGCAGCTTCGCCTTCTGGAAGGAGAAAGAAGCTGAGATGTTTAACTTTGGAGAATGACGGCTCACCTGGTAGAGCGGTGCTCTGGGAGGTTCGGGGGTGGTCAGGGAAGTGGGCACGGTGATGGCTGATTCCGGTCTACCTCCACGGAGATCGGAGGTCTCTTAAACCATGATATCCATCTCCTTTGAGCAGTAACTTGGAGTCAAATTCCTTCTCACTTGTGAGCACAGCCCTCAGGCCCTCTGGCTGCCATGTGGGTCACATGACCCTGCAGCCAATGAGAGGGAGTCCCTGCACCAGCCCTGCTCCCTACCATAAGTCTTGTTTCCAGCAGTCACCTGGATGTCCCGCCCCTCAGTGTCCGTGGGGCAGGGGGTCTCAGTCACACCAACAGCCTCTATGCACCTCCCTTTGTGCCTCAGCCCTGGGCCTGCCTCTGCCTCCTCCTGCCCCACCCCCACCCTGCTGGCAACCTCTTATCTGTAAAACCGGAGGGAGCCCTGTCCGGAGTGAACAGTCTCTCTGGTAGAAGGGCTTCCATGGTGGGTACCCCAAAGCCCTAAGACAAGCGAGTGACTCTACCCTCATTCTCCCGCTGGGAGAACTCTCTCAGTTATAGTTGGTGCTGTCATGCTAACAAGCCCTCTTCCCTGGCACCTCCTGATTCCCAAGGATAGGGTTGCCATTAGGCCTTTGTCTCCCCTTGACCAGCCCCTCCCAGACACACAGCTAGAAGCAGTGCCAGCGCCACAGGAGGGCCCTAAGAGAAGGGACACCGAGAATATCCACCAAGAGGTGGAGTCCCCCAAACAGAAAAGTTGGCACCCTCTGAGGATAAGCCGAGCTTCTGAACCTGGGGAGAGCATACAACAGGGGTGGGATATACCAGGGTGTTCACGTGGGCATGTGGGTGTCACCCACATAATACTCCTTCCCTCCTAAGCACAGAGAAAGCAGCCAAACACCTTTGGGGATTCCAGGTCCTGTAAAGAACCACAGCAGCCAGGTGCTAGAGAGGGAGCGCCCCTCCTCCCCGCCCCCTACCATGACTGCCTGTATGATATAGCTTGTCTCCAGCTTCTGGGAGCAGGCAGAGGCGTGAGCCACCACCCAGCTAGTGGGTCCAAGAACTGGAATGGAACCCATGGGGACTTCGGGGTAGGGCTTTGCGACCACAATAGTCCACCGGAAGGGGATCTGCAGACAAGCCCCTTGGGGCAAAGGCATGCCCAAAGGGTACAGGCAATCTCCAAGAGTCTCCTGCAGTGTCCCAACATCACCACTTGGGGGAGCAGGAAGCCCTAATCTTGGGGCTCTTGGATGACAGTAAACAGGCTCTTGGCTGGAGCAGAGCCTGCACAGACTCAAGACTAGGTAGGGGTCCCACGGAAAGGGACCTCCAGGGAGATTAAGTTGGCATGAGTGGTGAGTGTTGGTGCTGACAGCCATAAAGGGAAGCAGCACATGTCCTGACTCCAAGTTGCCTCCAGCCTTGGCCCACCCTGGTACCTACTCTGGGGTGACTGGGTGAACCCCCCACCTGGCTTCTTCTGCTTATAGGGATTCATCTGGAGTTGGATGTGTGTTTGCTAAATAAAGTTCCTGTTCCTGGCTGGTGCACGCTGGCTTATCACTCCATCCCCTGAGAAAGCTGCCTGTGTCCGCAGAGCTTGGACACTGAGTGGACACTCAGACCCCACTTGCTCAGTGCAGCTACAGCATCAGGGCAAGATATCAACCAACCCCAAGGATCCAGACGCCTCCCTATATCATGGGATCAAGGACGTGGTGCTGATGCTGGCTTTCCTGCCCTGGGGGTCCTGGTGGGATTGAAGGGCTGGTGGGGGAGGGGTTCTGCCCAGAGGCTCACCATTGACTCAGATGTCCACCAGCCTGTGGTACTTCCACTAGTAGGCACTAGTAGGGTAGTGACGGTCATTTCTTTTAGAGTTTAACAAAGAAGAAGGTTAGAGAAGGCAGCAGTCACAGAGTCCGGCCTTGATTCTCCTAGGCAAGAAGTGGGCACACCCAGCGCTTCAATTTCTCAGCTAAAAGGTCAGATACAGACTCCCAGGGATAGCCCAACAAGATCCAAGGGACCTGGAGCGAGATGAGCTGCCAGGCAAGGGAGGCAGTGGACACTGAAACCTAGGCTCATGGCCCAGATGGAAGGCAACCTCTTCTGCGGACACCTCGCTTCTGCAGGAAGCTACCTAGAGATTCCAGTTCTCCGGCCTGGGTGAGGACAGGTAATCTCCGGGTAGTTCTGATGCCGTATCCAGCAGTCTAGACTTTGGCTCTCTAGCGGCTCACCTGTGGGGAGGCAGATGCCCCACATAGGCAGAGGCTAGGCCCTCAAGGCCACACTTACAGCTGGACACAAATCATCCTGCTGACAAAATCCCACTGAAGGCCCAGAACTTCTTTATATAGGTCCTGGAGGTTGAGGCCACAGAACAAGGCTTCCAGGTGAGTCAGAGCCATTTTGTCAGCTTTGTCAGAGAAACAGAAACCATGCCAAGGTGAATAAAACAAGGGTACCCTCCTTGGTGACCAAAGCATAGTAAGATGTCAGTGCTCCCAGGTCAACGAGGGCTTAATGCAAAGTTGAGCTTTTAAAAAACAACCTCACAGTTCATTTCAAAGAGGCATAGGCAAAGGAAGCCGTCCTGGTTTGCATATGAGTTCAAACACGTGAACTTATACGAACTCTTGGTCCTCAGTTGGTGGCTTTGTTTTGGTAGAACTCTTTGATGGAATGCATTGAAGGAAGAAGCTGACTAGAGGAAGTAGATCGCTGGGGAGGGCCTTGAAGTTTCATAGCCCGGGTCCAGTGCCTATCTGCTTTCTCTTTCCTGATTCTGACTCAATACGACCAGCTGCCCGATGCTCCTGTTGCCACGCCTTCACCACCGTGATGAATTATGTCCCCTCAAACTGTGAGCCAAAGTAAACTTTCATCCTGTAAGTTGCTTCACCACAAGAAAAGTAACTAACACAGAAGCTCTGAGACCAACTTCTAAGAAGGCTCCCCATGCCCCTGCCCCCTGGTCACAGCTCACACTCCCCAGAATACGGCAGATGCTAGGGGTCTCGTTTCTGATCAGACTCTGGAAGCCACTGTGATTCCAGTTCTGTGGCTACCTCTACACTTCAGGGAAGCCAGTAGCCGGACAAGGAGAGATCCTGTGGAGAACTGGGAGGGGAGGATTCAATCTTCCCCCACATAGCTCAGCAGGCCCCCACCCCAAAGCAGCCTTTAGATAACCAGCGCTTGAAGGCCCTAGTACAGCCTGATGGGACATTCTGAGAGAACCACCCCAAAATGGTACTGTATACCACGGCGCTTTTGAGTCACTATATCTGAGGGCAAATTGTTACACAGTAATAGCTGACAGATACAACAGGAGAGCACAGAAAAAGAGCTTGATTCTGACCTGAGGTGTCCTTGTCATAGAGTAGTGTCCACCCGGCAAGGTGGTTCTGACCAGGAACAGAGAAACCTGACTACCCACACACGGGAAGCACGGTCTGAGACAGAAGTGCTGCAGCCAATCACAGGATGAGAAGAAGAGCTGGTAACAGCGCAGGGAGTGGTGGCTAACTACAGAAAGAGATGAGAACAGCAATGCCCCTCTCCAGATCAATCTCACATATTCCCAGAGACTCTGCACCAGCCACGTCGTAACACCTGAGGTGCAGGAGGCAGTCTGACTTGTGGGACCCCATCCTGCCTGGGCTGGCCTCATAGCCACAGGAATACCCACACGCCAGCAGAAGCAAGTGTGCCTCCTCCAAGCCTGGTCTCTCTGGTGTGATTGGCTCCTTTTAAAGATGGCGGCACAATTTGGTGAATTCACACGTGGAGTCTATTCTGGGGAGATAACTGCATAGCTGGTACTCTTCACCACAGCGTTCAAAATGGAAAATGATCCAAAAGCCCACAAATAGGAGATGTGGTGTCACCTCCAGTCTTGGGAATGAAGGCCTCTCCCTGTCGAGATGAAATTTAAGCCTTTGTTTTCAAACCGATCTCCTCAAAACTCATGATTCAGTATCAAGTGATCAAGGCAGCACGCGCACAGGCGCAGCCAGCCAGCCGCGTGTGCACACACATCCGGTCAACAGTCTGCGAGGGGTATTGCGTTTACTGTGGGAGAGTTAGGCTTTATATTTTTATATTTTTTCAAAGGCGTGTGTGACTTTTATCATCACAGGCTAACTTTAGAGGCTCAGCTCTTGGAAGCAACCTGTCATTTTGAGCCTGTGGTGTCGTGTCTCCTGCCAGGTCTGTCATCCAATGATGTACCGGGTCTTTAATCCCCACTTGGTCTGCTGGGAGACCTGTTCGCTTGGCACAGCCAGCTGCCTGTGACAGAACTTGTGTCACAGTTCCTGTCCTTTGTTTCCTCTAGGCACATAAGGCAAGCACCAGCCCTTTGTGCTTTCCTGCAAGTGGGGAATAAACACAGTCTTCTTCTTGCTTCAGTACCCTCTCCTCGGTGGCCCTCAACGCACAGCAGAAGCTAAACACCAAAGCCAGAGGGAGAGTCTCCCCGAGGAACAGAAGCACGGCAAAGAAGGGCCTGGGGCTGAGTAGGGAGGGACACACAGAGTCAGGGACCCAGCATGAGGATGTGAGGAGTTTGGCAGGCTTGTAGGTTTCTCCCGGGAGCAAGGCTGTAGCCTTGAGAAGGAGGGAGTGCTGGATGGCAAGACCTAGTCTGGTCACCCAGGCTGAGGTGGCCTACCTGAGCACTGAAGCCTCTTACCTGGGAAGCTTGGCTCTCACCCTCACTCAGTTCCCTGACCTGGGCTGACATCAGCCTCCTGGCTGCCTGTGAAGGGTATCCCTGTGAACCAAGCATTACACAGTAGATTACAAACCTCGCTGCCTTATTTAGATGACCCCATTTCTTAGCCGCCTGAAGTACCCAGGAGGGAGAGCAACACCCAGGCAGCCCAAGGCCATGGCTCTGCTTATCCTGTGAGAAGAATCCCAGTGTCCCATCTGTGCACCAGGTGTCGGGGAGCCTGAGCCTGAGCACCACTTTACCACTCAAGCCTCGCCCACCACCACTGCACACCTCAAGCTTGGAGGCTAGGCTGACCAACCTGCGCTTACTCAAGGTGTGACTGACTGACTCCATGGAGGGACTGAGGCTGCCTGGGTCCCCATCGATACAATGATGAAACAGTATTAGAAGGTCCTTCGTGTCAGCCCTGAGCAGCTCTCTGTGGGTCCCATAGGCCTCAGCACAGGCTCAGCCTGATGGCCTTGGATGAGTCAAAGCTCCAGTGTGTCCAAGAAGCTCCCTACTGTCCATTCTGGCCCTCAGGTCACCCAGAGGCCTCCTGTGTGATGTAGACAGCATGGGCTTTCAGAGGAGACAGTTTTCGAAGAGCTGTGACTTCACTCCTTCCTCCAGCAGCCCCCCTCCCTCCCATACAGAGGCTAAAAATACCCCTAAGTTCCCACGTGGTCTGCCCAGCCCAGCCCAGCCCAGCCCAGCCCAGCAGGCCTCCTTTGTGGCCTACACTTCAGCCTGAGTCCTGCCCTTTGGTCTATGATCTCAGCAAAGGGCCCTAAGGAGCCTACCAACAGGTAAGGCCAGGGGCTCTAGGAGGGGGTGAGTGCTGGCTAGGTCTAGTAGACAAGGGGCTCCTGGGGGTTAGTGGGCTCAGAGAGGGAAGCTGGACCTGAGGAATGCAGACAGAGCTACATTAGCCAAACAGGGTTAAGGCCATTGCCATCCTGCCTTCAGGCCAGGTAAGACTCTTACCTCACCCACCCTTACCCTTTAGCCTCTGTGGAACTGCAGAGCAGCAGGTGCAGCAGGTGCAGCAGGTGCAGCAGGTGCAGCAGGTGCAGCAACAGATATCTTTGAGGACCCTTGGAGAGGCACTGAGAGCACAGGCCTGGTTGTACCATTGCAGCTATAGTAGATAGCTAAAGAGCCCACCAGTGAGAAAAATGGGAAGCCTGTGGGCATCGATTTGGGCACAGCCCTCCCTATATGGGCCCCCAGCCAATATACGTAATCCCAGCCAGAGGCCTCACTAAGAGTTTAGACAGGATAGATTCTTGGTGGATACGAGGGTCTTGAAGCCACCGGTCTCCTGAGCTTCCCTTTCGAGCTTTCCCTAGAAAATCCCCCTGCATAGGTCCTCAGGTAGGAAGGAGAGAGATACGTCAGGGATTGGGGCATGGGCCTCAAGCTCCCAGCCAGCCCCATGCCACGGGCCCCGTGGTTTGCCAGTTCCCTAGCTGGGACTTGTTCTTTGATCCCTCATCTCCCAGGCATCCAAGGGTTCGCTAAATCCCCCAGCACCGTGGCGGCTGTGTGAGGTGCCCCTGGAGGGCAGCACACCACCACTGTGCAGCTTTCAGCTATGAGGGACTCAGGATGGGCCCCTCCGTATTTAGAATCCCCCCTCCTTTCCTTCATCTCCCTTTCCCCTCCCTCCTTCACTTTTCTCTTCCCTCTCTTTCCTTCTTTCTTTCCAAAATAAAATTTTTTTGGCGGGGGGGCAAGATCTCACTATGTAACCCAAGAAGGCCTTGAACTTGCTGGTGCTCCGCTTTCCCAGTGCTGGGATTGTAGGTGTGCCCCGCCATGGCCAGGGTCTGTTTCTCCTTTTTGGTGGTTTCCTTAGGACAAAATACCAGACAGACATGCAAGTTAAGCCTAGAAGTGGGTCTGCTGACAGTCCACGCACACGGTGCGACGAGAAGCCGCCAGAGTTACCCTTTGAGCTCCCTGTACCCAGCCATGCTTACCAGCCTGGCTCTGAATTCAATTGCTAGCTCCCCCACTTCTAGCTCTGTGATTTTGGGAAGATGCCCCAAACTCTCTGTGTCAGTTTCTCTGTAAAATAACAGCACTCACCTGGCAAGGTAATTGTGGGGCCAAGTGTGGACACAGAAAGAGGCCCTGGAAGTGGCTGTACATGGGAACTGCTGGGGAGGATGACTCAAAGCACTCCCCACCACAGCCTCTTTATCAGAAGCTGAGGAAGCAGGACCACAGAGGGTGTGACTCAACCAAAGTCACCCAGCATGGTCAGGCAGTGAAAACCAACCGGGCAGAGGAAAACCTAACAACACCTCCAGGGCCTGCCCAGCAACATGGGGCCTGAGAGAGACAAAGCCTCTTGGGAGCTTGGAGCTGGAGGTCCCTAGCCCTGCAGGTCCATGCTGTGGAAGATAGGAGGCCAATCGCTTATGTTCTCTACGTGATCCTGTGTTACCCTAACTAGCTGGCTATGAGTAGATCTAGCCCTCAGTTTCTGCCCTATAAAGTAGAGCAACAGTTGGTTTACCCATAGGGCTATGGACCTGGACTACAGCGGATGTGGGTGTCCCAAGTGGCCCTCACACTGGCAACACTCAGTTGGTGGCACTTGCCAGCTGTGGGGACAGCTAATGGATGCCCTGTCATACAATGAATCACAGATGGATGAGACTGTAGCCCCTCCAGCTGACCCTGTTTTCCTACTTAGGTGCTCAGGTGAGCCCCAGGCTTTACTTCAGGGAAAAAGAGTGGGCCACAAGGATCTCTGTGGGCACTGCATCATGGTGAGGAATGTAGAGGACCTGGACTTCCGTCTGCCATCACATGCCCAGGACATGCTGGATGGTCTGCAGAGACTGCGCTCCCTGCCCAAGCTGGCCGACGTCACGCTGCTGGTTGGCGACCAGGAGCTGCCCTGTCACCGCAGCCTCCTAGCGTTGAGTAGCCCCTACTTCCATGCCATGTTTGCCGGAGACTTTGCGGAGAGCTTTTCCGCACGTGTGGAGCTGCGAGACGTAGAACCGTCTGCGGTAGAGCAGCTGGTGGACTTCGTGTACACGGGCCGGCTGACCGTCACTGAGACTAATGTGGAGGCGCTGACCCGCACCGCTTCGCGCCTCCATTTCCCCACTGCGCAGAAGGTCTGCGGCCGATACCTCCAGCAGCAGTTAGATGCCACCAACTGCCTGGGCATCTGTGAGTTTGGGGAGCAGCAGGGGCTCTTAGGCGTGGCTGCCAAAGCCTGGGCCTTCCTGCGGGAGAACTTTGAGGCAGTGGCCCAAGAAGATGAGTTCTTGCAGCTTCCTAGGGACCGGCTGGCCACCTGTTTGGCCAGTGACCTGCTGCAGGTGCAGCCGGAGCAGAGTCGGCTGCAGGCCTTGCTGCGCTGGGTGCGCCATGACCCCCAGGACCGGGCGGCCCACCTGCCCGAACTCCTCAACCTGGTGCATCTGGATGCTGTGCCAAGGCCCTGTGTGCAACAGTTGCTGGCCACAGAGCCTCTGATCCAGGAGTCAGAGGCGTGCCAGGAGGCCCTGTCCCAGGGCCAGAGTGGGGTGAGTGAGGGGCAGGGGACTTCCACCTAAGAAGTGGAGGATAAGCACCTGAGCCCCCACCTGCATGGGGAGAAGTGGAAAGAGTGGGCCCCCTCAAAGTACCCCATCTTGCGTGGCTCCCTGCTGAAGGCTGGTCCCCTCAGAGAGCATAACCACTCATCTCTTAAGTGTGTCGTGCTCTGACTACCAGGGGAGGAACCTTGGATAGGAACCTGTATCTTTAAGAAGCCTACTATGGGGTGAGGATGAGCCTAAATGCAGACCTAATGCACAGTGGAAAAGCCAGCACTGGGAAGATGCTAGGGGCATCTGGCAAGGGCTGACAGTCAGGAAGGACTCCCTGGAGGAGTCAGCAATGGAGCTGGGCCTTAGAGGAGGCATAGAGTCAGACAGGAGGAAGATGAGGGGAAACCACTCAGGATGGTGGCACAGCTGCACACAGGTGGGGCACTGTGGGGCCTGGAGGCTGTCACCAAGTGCTCCTGAGGGCTCCAGCTGAACCTGAATGGGATTCCATCCCTGCTCAAGCTGGCAGTGGGCTGGAGCAGGCAAGTCCTGACAAAGAGGTGGGCCTAATTATGGTTGCCCCAAGGGCAATCCAGAGCACCCGGGAAAGCCGTTGTGACTGAGAGACATAGCTTTTCACAGGATGGGGGTGTGCACAGGGTTGGGGTGTGGAGGAGGTGGGGATGGGGTAAGGGTGTGGGTGGGGTGGGTGTATGCACTGGGTAGGGGTGTGCATGGAGTGGGAGTGGGGATGGGGTGGGAGTGGGGGTGGGAGTGGGGATGGGGTGGGGGTGTGGATGGGGTGGGAGTGGGGATGGGGTGAGGGTGTGCACCACCATGTCCAGCCCATGCAAACATGCATGCGTAGGTGCCCACAGAGACACGCACACAGTGTGTGCACACATGCCAAGACACATCTAGCCTCAAGCACGGGCACTGACAACAGCACACACAGACCCTTGTGCTGGGCAGATAGTGGCTACCCACTCTGACCTATGGCCCATCCACAGGAGCTTCCTGGCCTCCCGAAGAAGATGCAGGAAGTGCTGGTGGTCGTAGGAGGGCGGGCGCTGGAGGAGGACGAGGAGGGTGGTGAGGAGCCCAGCCCCCACACTGGGAACTTTGCCTTCTACAACACCAAGGCCAGTGAGTACCTGCTTGTCTTGGACACAAGCCACGCACTATCGTGGGGTGGAACCAGTGAGGTGTCTAGAGAACGGGGCAGAGGTGGGGGTGAGGGTGGGGGCCCAAGCCCTGACTCCAATAGATTGAGTGTCAGACCTTAGCAGGCTGCAGAGGAGCCCAGTGGCCACTGGGGAGTGGGCAGAGTAGGACAGGGGGAACTTCCAGTCCATTCCCCCCAGCCCCACCTCTGGGGCTGCCCTATAGCCCAGACAATGAGGGTGGATATTCTCTAGCCCATTGATTTCTCTAGGTTCCCTCTGCCTTGTTCACCCAGTGTGGGAACCAAGGCTCTGGGTGGGGGGTTGGGGGGTAAGATGAGAAGGTGCAGAAGCCCAGGAGTAAGAGTTCGTGTTCTAGGTCAGCCCAAATTGGGATCCAGTGTAGCTCTGGAGCAGGTCACTTAACCTCCCTGCGTGTGTCTTGATTTTTCTCACCTGTAAAATGGGTTCCTGGTGCCTCCTCCCATGGTTGTAAGGGGGCCTGGGGAATGCGTAGTAGGGTACTCCACAGGCCATCTGCCCAGGAGAGCTCTTGGGAAAGTGCTGATGTGGGCTGGTTGGCTTCGGGACTGAGGCAGGTCGCCAGCGCCCACTGCATCAGCTCTGGCGGGCTGGAGGAAGCCCAGGGCCAGCAGTCCAGGTCAAAGGCTGACGAATGGGGATTTGGGGTTGACGTCAGGAGAGAGCAGCTGGTTGGCAACAACAGTCTGCCAACCCCTGGGCCATCCTCATCCTGGGGTGACACAGACATGAATCAGGGGACACTCCGTTCCTGTCCACGTGCCAGATTCGGCTCACCATGAATCCTAGAATCCTACATGTTCCAAAACTGTCATAAACAGTCAACAGTATCCAGGGGACTTCCCCGGAGCCTGGTCTCCCACAAACACTTGCAATGAGTCCATTCATAAGGTTCAGCTTTCCCACGCCTAGGGTCTCATGAGGGATTCTTTCAAGCGTTCCTCATCTGTCTGCTCTTCACGTCAGTGACAGCAGCCTTTCAGCCACCACTGGTTGCCTCTCACATCTTACAACACAGCTTCCTTCCGCCCTTTTTTACATTTATTTATTTATTTGCCGGGGGCACGTGTGCCATGGTGCACAGGTGGAGATCAGAGAACAACGTGCAGGGGTCAGTTATCTCCTTCCATCATGTGCCTTCAAGGGATCAAAATCAGATCATCAGCCTTGATGCCAAGTGTCCTTCCTATCTGAGGCATCTCCCCAGCCCAGCTCACCCCCATTCTAGAGACAGGGAAGCCGAGGCTGGGCCTTCTCTAAGTTCGAACAACTGGTGCCTGCAAGCCAGGGTTTGAACTTCACTCCACCTGCCCAAGGCCGTTATCTGATACTCTGCGTATCTTGAAAACGGAGAGAGAATGGATGGATAAACGGATGAGCAAATGAAGATGTTACCACCTACTAGTGACAGCCCACACACACCGATACCCTGTGTGACTGAGGCGGATTAGGTCCATTTAGGGACCGTGAGGTGAGAGTCTGTTCAGGGTGACACCAGCCTGAGGATCCTTTTATATCCCAGTGTCATACTTGTCTAGTCTGGGCTCAGCTCTAAGGGATGTGGTGGGGATGTGGTGAGCTAGGACACCCCAGGTTGTCTCTGACCCCACTCTACCTGCTCCTCTCTTCACCATTAGTGAGGGGGGTGTTTCTGCAGTCAGTGCCTGACAAAGGCGCCTGGGCAGGCGGGGGAACAGAGGGCTCATGGGAACACAGTCACTCTGGCCCTCGGCCTCTCTCTCCGCCAGGGCAGTGGATGGCGCTCCCGGACTTCCCTGATTACCACAAGTGGGGCTTCTCCTTGGCAGCACTCAACAGTGATGTCTATGTCACAGGTGGGTGGCCCGGAGCCCCTAGGGACACCCTGATCAACAGGGTGGTACAGCACCGGTCCCTCAGACCAACTCTCTCACCCAAAAGGATCCTGGAAGACCTTTCAGACCCTTTTACGCATCTGGAACTGAGGAGTTTCCAGAGGTAGAGATGGGAGGATCAGAAATTCAAGGTTATCCTTGGCTATATAGCAAGCTTGAGGCCAGCCTGACTCAAACAAAACCAAAATAATTTTAAAGCAAATAAATAAAAATCTAGAGTCTAGGTGCTAGGAGCCACCATTGTGTATACGGAACTTCTATCTGGCAGGTGGCTCACGCGGCACCAAAACAGATACCTGGTCAACCACCCAAGCCTGGTGCTTCCCGCTGAAGGAAGTTGTCTGGAAGCCGGTGGCGCCCATGCTGAAGGCCCGCACGAACCACGCCAGCACAGCACTGAATGGGGAGATCTATGCCATTGGTGGTGAGGCCTCCCTTCCCATCACCATGCCCCTTGTTGCTAGGTGTCCACCCTCACTGGGTATGCTTCCAGGGAGAACTTGCTGCCTTCTGGGGTCAGTAAACCCCATGCAGACAGTCCTAAGAACTCCTGGCTGGGGCATCTCAGGAAGCCAGGAACCGGCTAGCCCCTGTTTTGCTGTCCAGGAGGAATCCCTGGATGACTCAGAGCCCCAGTGCCAGCAGGAATGATCACCTCTCCCCCAGAACTAGGGACTCGGCTCTCAGCTCAGAGTCACTGGGAAGTCTTGGAGTTGAATGACCCACAGTGACCGCTATGTTGCAATCAGCCTGAATAAGGGGCCACCTCATCACTGGCCACCTCAGAGCCATAGCAAAGATAATACCGGTTAGGTGAATATTAAAACAAGACACAGAGGTGGCCCCAAAGAGCCACAGGCAGCAGTCCAGCCCCGAAGCCACTTCTAATGTCTAACTGTAGGGGATGGGGGGGGTAGCTTTTCTCTAAGCTTTGCTATTTTCCTGGCTGGAAAGTAAAGATCACACCCCCAGGTCCCAGGTACCTTGGGGTCCCCAGGGTCTCACAGAGGCTTAGACTAGGAAACATGTACCCCATGACACGTTACCACCATTGGCACATCCATCTCACTGGGGGCTGTCACCACAGTCTATGCCTTACAACCTGTTCTCCCAGAACCAGCCATAGGGACCAGTGCCCACCACACCACCCGCACAGCGCTTCTTGGGTGAGCCCTGCCTATGAAGGGACCTGGCTCACTGCCTCCAAGGTCATACCTCCTTCACTCATCTTCCCTTTCTGGGGCTCCAGTTATCCGTGCCACCTTTGAAAGTCCAGACTCTAAGTTTTCAAGACCCTCTCCTATTCCTAGACCCCAGTGCCCAGCTAAGACATCCTTCCACAGGCACCGCCCTGGATGCGGTAGAAGTGGAACGTTATGACCCCTTTACAGACAGCTGGACGCCTGTCAGCCCGGCCCTCAAGTATGTCAGCAACTTCTCAGCTGCCAGCTGCCAGGGCCGCCTCTACCTGGTGGGCTCTAGTGCCTGCAAGTACAACATGCTGGCTCTCCAGTGCTACAGCCCTGTGACAGGTGGGCAGGCCTCCTTGATGACCTGTATTGCCAAGGTGACAAGGTCTAGGAAGGGTCCTGTAGTTTCTGGACCTGGCAAAAGACAGGCATATGGGGAAATGTGGGCTAGACAGATGTGGAGGTCCAGGGGCTCCCAGCAGCCTATGGGACTGATGTGGGAGGGTGACCAGGTCAAAGACCCTCCCCCACGCCCGCCATGGCCCAGAGAGAGGCAGGCAAGGCAGAGGCCTCACAACACACTGCCCCCGGCTTATTCCATTGGAGATGAGTCTCTGGGGGGGTCTCTGGGACCCTCAGAGTGCAGCCCTTCATGACCTTCCCTGGTGAGGAGCTGCCCCTCCCCCTGGTGAAATTGTCCATCCCTGTGCCCTCAGATGCATGGAGTGTGATCGCCTCACCTTTTCTGCCCAAGTACCTGTCCTCTCCGCGGTGCGCCGCTCTGCATGGAGCCCTCTATCTCATTGGCGACAACACTAAGAAGGTCTACGTGTATGACCCGGGGGCCAACCTGTGGCAAAAGGTGAGTTTCTCCAGGCCTCCCTCTGCCTGTGCCCCTGGTGAAGCCTTGCTGGACTACTCACACCCAGAGATGCACCAGTGTGGTATGGAGGGGTGCCTGAGAGGCCGGCAGAGAAGCAGACAGGCCGAGAGGCTCTCTCTAGAAGGTAGGGCTGCCACAGTGCCAGTGATGATGGAGACACAGACCATGGCTGCTGGTCACTGTCAGGCATCTTTCCCTTCAGCTTTTGTCCCCCTTCTCTGAGATCAGGAGCTAAGAGTGTGGGGAGTAGCCAGCTCCCCGGTACCATCTCACTTTGCCCTTCTTCAGCCACCAGGCCCAGGAAGGGATAGGAGGTGGGCATGTCCAGACACCAGCCCGGGGTTCTGGAGGCCTGGCCTTTCTCCTCATCCCGGTTGGGATGCTCTGAATTAGTCCACCTAGTTCTCCATTCTCAGTCCAGGAGCCTGATGAAATGGTGTCCCCCACCCCCTCTACAGCCACCAGTCAGCTTGGTGACTGTAGGCCCACTGTGACCTACTGCCCACAGTTGCCCTCTAGCTTCAGTGCCCCACTGACTGGAGGCCCCGAGATGGTAGCGAAGCACGTGCACAGTGAGCCTTGCCAGGACCCTCCTTCCCCGAGCCTACCAGCTGGGCCACAGCTGGGCTGGGCTGGGCTCCCAGCAGTGCGGGCTCTACTTTGACCTTGTCGGGCCTGAAGGCAGGGGAGCCACCTGCTGTCACCTTCATGTGGAGGCAACACAGGCCATTTCTGGTACCTCTGTCCCCTCCAAGAGAGGACAGAGAGTGGGCCCAAGGCTCAGCCTGGACCCCAATTGGGGGCAGCTCTGGGCTCAGACTTCAGCACTCTGCCTGGAGTCACCCTGTGACTCCAGGGCTGAAGGAGCTATCCTGTTAGATGTAGCTTGGAGAGCGATCAGGACCTCACTTTAAAGAGAGTCTGAGATAACCACAGAGGGCAGCAGATGAGCTCTGGGATTCAGGGTCAGGCAGCTGTCCCCAACCCCACCGAGGACATCGTCGTTTCCACCTCCCATTGCCTGCTGGCCCCTGAGAGCTGTTGTCCACAGGTGCAGTCGCAGCACAGCCTACACGAGAACGGTGCCCTGGTGCCTCTGGGTGACGCACTGTATGTGACGGGTGGCCGCTGGCAAGGCATGGGTGGCGACTATCATGTGGAGATGGAGGCCTACGACACTGTGAGGGATGCCTGGGCCCGCCATGGCTCCCTACCCCGCCTCTGGCTCTACCACGGGGCCTCTACCATCTTCCTGGACATCTCCAAGTGGACACAGCCCTTCGGCCCCAGTGGCACTCAGGAGCGCTAGGAAGGGGAGGAGTTCCTGGAGTCCAGCTCTTCATTGCCCTGTGGAATGGCCCCTTTATGCTTGAGCTGCTGCCCCCTCCAGAGCTTGGGCTAGGCTCAACATCCAATGTCACAGCTCTGGACACAGCCGTTATCTGGGCCAACAAACTTTGCAACCAGTGGTAAGAGTGAGACCCTGACACCCACATGGTGGGGGAGAGAGCTCTGCCGTTCTGAAGAAAGAAGCTGAGGGGTCCTGGACTGTACCCTCAAAGCAAACGGACTCCTTAGTGCAAGCTCTTCTTGCTCTGCCCACCAATGGTCTCTGGGGAAACTTCCTAAATGAGGACTTAAACGGGGTACCCACAACACTGACTGAGCCAGGGTCTCCAGCTAGGGTGCCCACCGCGGCTCTTTGACCATGTCCACAACTTCCTCTGTTCCTTCTTTCTTCAGATTCCATACTCCCAATGCAGGGTGGCTGGGTGAAGACCAGGCTTTCTCCCCACCCCTAGCCTTTGCATGTTGGCACTATGTTTACAGATCTGCTTCTAGGATGAAGGAGGCCCTGCCCCACCATGGGTACCTCTGACACCAGAAAGGCAGCCCCTGAATGCAGGAGGATGTGGTGCAGGGAAGGAGAGTGAGAGAGTGTGTGTGTGTGTGGGGGGGGTGTCCTCCAAGACAAGACTTGCATGCTTCTTGGGGCAGCCATTATTCAAAGGCTCTTCCTCAAAGTGAAGTTCTCAGTACAAGACCCACCCTGTCTGCAGGGACTTCTGGGGTTGGCCCTTGGGTGTGTCAGGAGCTTGCTCCCAGGGGTCTGTTGAGATGGGGTGGAGCTAATATCTGATGGGCTCCCCTGTCAGTCATGATATGATTTGGAGTGCTCAGACTTTAGTCTCACTGGGGTCACGTGTGGCTCAGTCTCCACACGTTCTCTCAGTGTCTCTTTCCCTCCCTCCTCTCCTTTAGTCCCCTTTTCCGTCTCCCTCTTCCTCTCCTCCAGAACAAGGCACTAGATTTGTAACCAAACAAACAATAAAGGACCCCCACTGTGTGTGAGTGGCATGCTCAGTCTGTCACAGACCAGGGAGGACCTAGGCTACAGGTTCCGAGTTGGTCTGGCCAATACCAGCTACTAGCCCACTGAGGCCTTGGATGGGTCCCAGCTCCCACTGCATGTGGACTTCTTCTCCAGGACCAGCCCAGGGGAACAGAGTGGTTCCTGACACCCCTGGGTTCTGAGACAGGACTTCTGTCTCAATGCTTTTGCAAGTCAGAATTCACTTTGCTCCCAGACCTGACTCCATCCCTGTCTTTGGGACCATTGAGCTGACTCAGAGATCAAACAGAGCAGGGTGTACAGCTGTTTACTTCTAAGAGGACAGAACCCAGACCTGAGGAATCCACCTGCATGGTAGGCTTGGTGAAAGCAGTGTAAGGGCTCTGCCCCGTGGGGAATGTCCTACAGTGTTTCCCAGGGCTGCTCAAAGGCAAAGGCTGAAAGAGGAACGCTGACTTTAATCAAAAACGAAGTTGGAAAGGCCATGCATCCCTGGACAACTGTGGGAAGCCCTGGAGTGGGGACATACTCCATGCAGTGCACAGTCCCCAGCTTCGCTGAACTGGGTCTCATCTGGTCATTCTGGGATCAGGCACATGCTCAGTGTTCCAAAAGGAAATGTCCTCCAGCTAGGGAATTGAGAGTCTAATAAAGGGATCTCCAACTGGGGGCCAGCTTGAGGGGATCCAGGCAGGGCTAGGGAAATGCCAGGAGCTAGCAATCGTGGGGTACCCTGAGCACCACCAGCTTCTAGGGATCAGATAAATGGCAGATGCATACTCAAGATGATACTGAGAGAGCCACCAAGGGGTACAGCAGTAGCCACAGTGCCCGCTGGGCAGGGGACAGGCCTCTAACTCTCCTGACTCTTGCTAGTGTGTCACCCACTGGTCAAACCAACCAGAACCTAGGGAGGAGAGACAGGGTACTGGCACAGTCCACTAAAGCCACCATAATGGCACAGAATGAGCGGCAAAGGGACAGCCACTAGCATGACATACAGAACTCAGGCATGCCAGACACTTAGGAGATCCTCCTGTAGGTCAGACCCACCCGTAATGCAGGGAAAGGCCACAAGGCAGCCCAGATACCCCAGAGTCCCTAGGGAAACAAGGACTCAGATTTGAAGCTAGTGAGGGCTTCTAGTAAGGATATAAAGTGCTCGGGAGCATTTGGAGCCTACAGGAGCACCCAGAACCTACAGGAGTACTCGGAGTCATCAGAAGTACTCAGAGTTACCCAGAGCTCTCAGGAGCCCCCAGAGCTCACAGGTACACACACTCAAAGCCCTCAGTAGCACTCAGAATCATCAGGAGCACCCAGAGCTCTCAGCGGCACTCAGAGCCCCCAGGAGCACCCCAGCATCATCAGGAGCACCCGAGCTGTAAGAAGCCCCCAGAGCTCTCAGGGGTACTCAGAGCCCCCAGGAGCACTCAGAGCCATCAGGAGCACCCCAGTATCATCAGGAGCACCTGAGCTCTCAGAAGCCCCCAGAGCTCTCAGGGGCACTCAGAGCCCCCAGGAGCACTCAGAGCCTATGGGAGCACCCGAGCTCTCAGAAGCCCCCAAGAGCACTCAGAGCCCCATGCCTTAGTCAATGTTCTTCTGTGAAGACACCATGACTAAAGGAATTCTTACAAAAGGAAAGCATTTAATTGGGGGATTGCTTAGAGTTTCAGAGGTTTAGTCCATTATTATCATGGCAGAGAGCATAGTGGCATGTAAGGCCCTGGGACAGTAGCCGAGCCCATGCCAGAGCCCATGCCAGAGACTGGGTCTGGAATGGGCTTTTGAATCCTCAAAGCTCACACCCCCACCCCCGCCCCCGTAACACACTCACTCCAACAAGGCCACACCTCCTATAATCCTTCTAATCCTTTCTAACAGTTTCATTCCCTGGTGACTAAGCATTCAAATATATGAGCCTTGGGGGCATTCTTATTCAAACACCACACCCTTGGGAGCACTCAGAGGCTTGAAGGAGCACTTGGAGCAGGCAGAAGCACTCAGAGCCCACAAGAGTACTCAGAGCCTCTAGGAGCACTCAGAGCCTTCAGGAGTACCCGGAGCCTACAAAGCTGCTGACTGCTAGACATGGTAACCAGATCTAGATATGCTTTCATTTGGTGACTCCTTGACAATCCCAAATGTTGTAGTACATTACTGCTGTGGTAGCCCAGGATGGAAGGCAGAGGGGCATTCTCATATGTGGAAACCCTGCCAGACCTCAGCAGAGGGAACCACCGTCATGGCCAACGCCATACTCAATGGAACCCCAAGCATCTGAGCTAAGGTGTTTTTATTGATTCTGAATTCCTCAGATGCAGATCATAAGCAATCAAATATCCCCCACAGAAATCCAACAGCTGCAGACGATACAAAATCCCAGGGCCCATGCATCCCTTTTCCCAGTAGTGCACAAAAACAATTTAAACATAACTAAAAATAAACTTCCCCAGCACCCAAGCTCTATGGCTCACTTCCCTCATCTGAGTAATGGGGACTAGCACTAATGTGATCTAGCACTAATGGTCCATCCATGTGCTAGTCAGGCCAGGTGACACACAGCTATCCGCAAGTGCTCTAGAGGCCCCACAGCTAGACAACCTCAGGCAGGCTCCCATTGTCTTTGAGTAAAGGGAGATTTCATGCCCATGACTTCATCAGTCAACTGCCTTCCTTTGGAGAAAGAGGGGCACCGGGAAAACTTGGCTCACCGAACTGCCAGGAAGCCGGGTCAAGGCCATGACATGAGGGCCCAAGAATGAGGATAAGATTTCTGCCAGGCAAGAAGGCACACTGGGAGGTCACACTGCCATTCCACGGCCACTCACTTAGCACCTCCACTCAGATGCAGGCACCACCCTGAGGGTCCCGTTTGAATAAGGGGTGCTGTTCCTGCAGGGCTGTGGGCTGCAGACCCATGCTTAGTGCTCTGTGAACTTTGCTGTGCACATCTGGCCTCCAGAGGACCTTGTTTTCGAATGGGACTCCATACAGGAGCCTTTCCTGGAAGCACAGAGTTCTGGAGCCATGGGCCTAGAGTGGGCTGCGTCATTACCTTGAACTAGGGTACAGGAAGCAAGCCAGCACCAGAACCAATTGGATCTGGGCCCTCTGGAAGGGCCTATGACATCATTAGGACCATCCACTGTTTGGGAAAATAACTACTTTCACGTTCACATGGCAACAGATCCTGTTGTTAACCCCGCAGCTGGAGTTCTCACTGTGAAGGGAATAGGGTCACCTGACATCTTAGGGTCATGCTCCCCAAATCAAGTCCCCTCATCGGATTCCCTCTTCTAACCTATGGGCACATGCACTCCATTTGCTCCCACTCCTGGCTTAAAGCGTCAGAGGGGTCTGTCCTTCAGCCTGGCTGGGTCAGTGCTCTGGAGCTGCTAATATTATACGTGGAGTCTGAGAGGCTCCAGCACTGTAGAGACATCAGGCGTGGGAAAGGGCAGGAACACCTCACAAGTACTCGGGGTTCCTCAGCTCGAAAGAGAGGATCCATGAGGGCCTTCATACTCAAAAGTACTCAACCCACGTCATCAAGGCCCGGGACTCAAGGGCTACCAGGAGAATGAAAGGGAGCCCGGGTCGCTCAGAGGATGTGCAGAACGGTGGGGTGGAGACTCTCGTGCGTCCTTGGAGGAAAGGGGGTCTTAGAGGGCTGGGGTGCAGGGCTAGGAGGCCCAGGTCCTGGGCTGCAGCAGGGCGGAGGCACAGGTGGAAGCATGCACTGAGTCTCGCGCCCGCCCCCTCTCCAGGTCCCCGGTGCCTGCAGCGCGCGCCCGAGCCGCGAGGGGGCGACGGCCGCGAGGGCGGCGCGCGCGAGGCGGGGGATTCAAGCGCGTTATAAGGCGCGGCCGGACACGCCGCGTTGGTTGCCGCCGCCGCCGCCGCCGCCCGCATGGCCAAGGCCCGCAGCCCCGCCGGAGCGCGCCTGCTGCTCTCCTGCGCCAGCCTCTTCGCCGCCATGGGCCTCGGCGTCCCGGAGCTCGCCGTGACCCCGGGGAACAATGCGCGCCCGCAGCCTCCCCAGGCAGAGCTGCCCGTCCCGCCTGCCGACAGCCCTCCGGTAAGACGCGCCCGCGCCCTAGACTTCCCTGTCCTAGGGGCCAGACACAGCGGGAAGGTGGCACCCCTGGCTGCGCAGTGTCCAACACCCCAAATGCACCGCTCAGGGGCTCAGTGAGACCCAGGGTTGTTTGGACGCGCCCTCCGCACGGTGGCTTTGGCGACGGAATTCTACTAGGCCACTAGAAGAAGTTGGGAAAGGTGTGAAATGCAGATAACTTGCTTCTCGCAAAACTGGAAGGCTAGTGGAAGAGCAGGGCTCTCAGACCCAGTTCCTTTTCGTTAGGTGACGACTGGCTGGGGAAGGAGTGATGTAACCGGGCTCTGCTTTTTCCCTCCCAGGATCTCCACCTGAAAGGCTGGGGTGGGGAGGGTGTGGCCAGAGGCCGGCAGAGGGCGGATTGGCAGCCCTCACTGGAGCGGGTCAGTCCCGGAAGGGAGGGCTCACGGAACAGTCTCTGAGTCTAGTTGTTCAAACATGATATGGGCCAGGTTCAAGGAATCCTTGCCATCAGCCTTCAAAACTTTGATGAGGTCAAGATCCGAAAGTAGGGAGCGGGCTGGAACTTCTGAGTGGGGTTTGGCCTTGGACTCTTTTTGGGGTGTCAAGGTGTCACCAACCTCCAGATAGCTGGAACTTGACTGGCCAGGGCAGCTGCCCAGACCTCATGCCAACTCTTGGGACCCCAGACCAACGTGGCTCCATGCATTTCAGTGCTGGCCTCAAGCCAACAGTGGTCTGAGTCCATACACTGGCCATTGACACCCCCCCAGGGGTTCCCTGTCCTGACCTATGATGGGGAACACTGCACCTCCAATTTCCACTGAGAGCATCAGACCAGCAGGAAGCATAGAAGCCTTCTTCTTCCCAGCCTGGTCTGAGACCCACAAGACATGGGTGTATGGTTCTGAAATCCAGGGTCTTTCTGTCCGCCACTGGAGTCTGTGTCCATGGCTTCATCTAAGGCCTCTTGAGCCAATGCTTTCCCAGCTGGCAGCCCCGCACGGAACCCAGACTGCTTGAGGCCCACTGACTATTTGCCAAAGGCCTCTGCTATGAAACAAGGCCCCTCTCAGAGCTTGGCTCCTTGGGCCAGTGTTTTAGAAATGCTGAGGAAGATAAAGGTCCCATGTAGTACCTGTAGTCATGACATTCCCCCTGGCCCCTCTGCCCACTGTGGCCCTGAGGCTGGTCTCCTTGGCCCTTCTGACTGGAGAGGGACAAGAGGTCCTGCACCTGTTGTGAAGTCCCATTCCCCACCTTCCTGCAGCTTGGGCTCTCCCAGGCGTGTAGTGAAGTATCATCCTCCACAGACTGGGGAACACTACCTCTGAGAACACAGGTGACAGGGACAGAATGCTGCCAAGCAGCACCATAGGGCAAACCAACCGGTGGCTGTCTGTGTTCCAGGAGCCCACCATGGTGCGTGCACACAGTGTGGACCCCCGGGATGCCTGGATGCTCTTTGTAAGGCAGAGTGACAAGGGCATCAACAGTAAGAGGAGGAGCAGGACTAAGGCCAGGCGGCTGAAGGTGAGCAGCTTGTGCCCACCACCGTCATCAGCTCCCCACTCCCCTTGTCTCCAACAGCTGATGTCATCAAGAGAACACAGGATTGAGTACCAGGGTCCAGCAAGCATAGAGCTAGAAGCCTGACTCCACCCATTCACCCCATACCTTTAGGATGCCAGGTCCTCCCTGCCTTTTCCCTAGTGTCCAGAGAGAGAAGCTTGCCTAACATGTGCTTGGGCGTCAGGGCAGCTGCAGGCTTCTGGTGTGATATAGGGAGACCTCAGTATGGCCTTGGCCTGGGCAGAAAGATGGCACTTGGACTGATGGCTGACTCTTGCATTGAGCTCCTCAAAGTGGCTCTGGATCAAGGCTGGACTTCTCTGTGTATTGGACTTCTCTATTGAGGGTCAGCCTTACCTGGACCTGAGAGGCGGTGGGTTGGCCCTGCGCCCTTAGCCACCTAGCCTTGCCCAGGCTTCTCCATACAGGAGCTTGCCTCCTTTCTCTTAGATCGTGACCTAGACAAGTATAAACTCGTTTATACTTGTCTAAAGGCCCTTTGTCTAAAGGGGCCCCAGAGCCAAGTACTAGGCAAAGTGCAGCAAAGACTTGCTGGTGTGTCCTGTGTCAGAATGAGATGCAGGTCACCAGAAGCAGCCCAGAGTGGTCCTTCCTCTGGAAATCACACCGGGAGAGGCAGCTGCAGTGTTCTCCTGCACACAGAGCTCACCCTGCCCTGCACCTCCCTAACAAGCTTCATGCCTGTACAACCCCATCTTCACTCTCTTGAGGCCTGTGGCTCTTACTCCCTGCTTGATGACAGAAGAGTCTGAGAGCCCAAAGGACCTCCAAGGAGGGAAGAGCCCACAGCCACTGTGGGAGCTCTCCTGCCTGCCTCTCTGTAGCAGGACCTGCCAGAGGGGTCACCTCCCTCTACCCACAACCTCAAATGTTCTCACCACCTAACTTCCCTTCCAGCTTGGCCTGCCAGGACCCCCAGGGCCACCAGGTCCTCAGGGCCCCCCAGGCCCCTTTATCCCATCTGAAGTTCTGCTAAAGGAGTTCCAGCTGTTGCTGAGAGGTAAGAGTGCCACACTGTGGCCACATGCTCCGGTGTGGACAGCTCTAGAGGGCAGACTTCAGCACCCAGCAAACACCTGCTAAGTTGCTCTCCAGTTGGCAGCCCTACCTGCCATGGGGCGGGGCTGGGGGTGGGAGAAGTGTGGCAGGCAGAGGCCTCATGGAGGAAGATAGACTGCCTTTCATTGTTCTTTACTGGAGATCAGCCCAGGTCTGTCTGCCCTGCGGCCAGCTACTGGGGAGTGGCTATCACTATCTTCTAGAACTAACTGTACCATGGATAACTGCTAGGAGCCCTTTACCTGCTCCATCCCATGACTTGTTTGGTTTTTAATAAGCTTTCAGTGGGTGAAGAACCTTTATGTTACTTCCAGTATAGGCACAATAGGTATTTGCACACAGCTTTTCCAAAAGTATGGGTGTGACAAAGAGGCGAGGCTAGAGGACAAGGGTGCCGGGTGAGGGATGTGCACCTGCTGGAGCTCGCGACAGACGGTGTTAAGGGAAACTGGCAGCTGTAGGGTCAGGTAATTGTGTCCCCAGGGTCTCCCCAGGGCTGCCAGCCTCAGTCCCCCCACTCTAGGGCCACGGGCTAGCGGGCAGAGTGGTCCACTGACCGCTCCTGTGTCAGGTGCAGTGCGGCAGCGGGAGAGCACAGAGCCGAAGCACTGCGCAGGCGATCTCACCACACCAGGCTCGGGCAGCCCCTCCTCCCGGGTCCCGTCCACTCAGGAGCATGATGACGACCAGGACCCAGGGGCCATGTTGGCGCTGCTGGCCGCGACCCTGACCCCAGGCCCGCGGGTTCCACGCGTGGAGGCCGCATTCCACTGTCTCCTGCGCCGGGATGCGCAGGTGGAGCGGCGCACGCTGCATGAGCTCGGGGTCTACTACCTGGTGAGTGGGGTGCAGCTGGCTGGGCGGAGCCAGGTGGGACTTGGGGTAACCTCATCTGTGTGCTCCGTAGCCTGAAACCGAGGGAGCCTTCCTCCGGGGCCAAGGCTTGAATCTGACCAGTGGCCAGTACACCGCACCAGTGGCTGGCTTCTACGCGATTGCCGCCACTCTGCACGTGGGTGAGGCCTGGGATGTTGGGGGGTGGGGGGGACGGGTGGCAGCAGCTGCCCTGGCCCTGCCAGCGCCCACCATGACTTGTCTTCTTCGAAGCACTCACAGAGCAGCCAAGAAGGGGACCTCCACGGCCCCGGGACCGTCTACGCCTTCTGATTTGCATCCAGTCACTCTGCCAGCACAATGCGTGAGTGGGTGCAGCAGCCTTACCCCTGCCAGTGTAGAGGGCCTCCTCCATTCCTACTACAACTGGGGCATGAGGGACCCTAACCTCATTCTACCCTTTCTCCTTCCTAGGACCCATGAGACAGGTCCTTCCCTGTTCTATCTCCTTTCTGAGCACTCCTGGCACCAGACTCTCCTTCAGAGGGCAGAGGGAGAGCCATAATCTGGAGGGGCCTTTTGGGGGAATCTGCAAGCTCCTCTTTGGTCACTCTCCTCACCTGTGAAATTCCCCCCTGGTGAATTTGTTGCTCATTGCTGGTGGTGTCACCCCACAGGGACTGTGGCTCTTGACCTGGCCCCTGGAATGGAGGCCAGATACAGGGCAGAGGCTCTGCAGTTGGAGGTGTGACTGAATAGGGGAAATCTCAGACTTAATCCGTCTTTGGACTTCCTGGATCTGTTGGCTTTCTTAGCACCTGCTGCCTCTCATCTTGGCCTGTACCTGCTTCCCATCAGAGCCAGGCCTTGGTGCCCCTTGTGTGACTCTGGCCTTTCCTGTCTTTCCTCCTTCTGAGGATCCATTCAAATACCCACTCACAGGGATTATGGTGTTGATGACTGAATGACTGCTGTTGAGCAGTGTGCGTAAAATGGTGAGGCCTGGGAACAAACTGACCCTCTTTCTGTCTTGGACACAGCTCCTTGGAGACTGTCATGGGGCTGGAGAACAGCAGTGAGCTCTTCACCATCTCAGTGAATGGTGTCCTGTATCTGCAGGTGTGTGGGGCTGTGCTGACCATGCAGGAGGTGTGTGGGGGTGTTGGTAGGTGTTCAGGGTCACTGAACATAGCACCCACAGCTACCAACAAATGCTGGTGCTGGCTTGAGCCAGGCTTCAGATCCCATTCTCCCTCCACCTCTTGTCCTCAAACCTGTGATGGTGGTGGGGTGGGGGCACAGGAAGGGGGGGCATCTCATTTTCAGACCTTCCAAAATCTGATAATGTGATAGATGCTTCCAGTCTCCCAACCGTTTCATAGGGCTAAGAGGAGGGTGGGCACAGAACTTGATGATGCCTGAGCCCTCTGGGACTGTCCAAGGCCCAAGACAGTGTTTTTCTACTTGGAATCTAAGTGACAGCCTCTTTTGCCACTGTGGGATCTGCCTAATGGTAGGGATGCAGACACCAAAGTGGATTTACTAAGAAGGAAAGTAGAGATGTGTGGAATGATGAAGTACCCACGTAGTTCTCTGCTGAGCTCCAGGCTGGGTGGTTCGGCTCACGCCAGCTATAGTGCTGGAAGAATGAGTTCCACTGAACTCAAGGGGTGCAGGCGGGTCCCCAGGTGCAACTTTCCAGGGTAGATCTCAGTCCTTACTTTGGCAGTTTCCAGAGAATGGGCTGTCACTGCTATGTGGATCACATTGGGGCAGCCAGGCCAGAGCAAAAAAGCTCATGGTGGCTATGCAGGCCATGGGCAGGCCTGTGAGACAAGCCCTGTGGCAGGGGAACCTGCTGGCCTCTTAAACCCAATCTGGGCCCTGGGCAGCTTGCTCCCACACACTGAGATATGGACACCAGAGGGCAATAGAATAAGAGCCAGATGAGCTAGTCCAAGCACAAGGCTACTGAACGTTGGCTCTGGACTTAGGTCTGTCCCTTTTTCCATGTGAGGCAGAGTAGGTCACAGTGTGGACAGTGGCCCATGCTGAGCACTGTAGGCTGTCCAGGGCCTTTGCTCTGGAGCCTGCCTAATACCTGATGCATGCTCTTCCCTGCAGACAGGACACTACACCTCCGTCTTCTTGGACAATGCCAGCGGCTCCTCCCTCATGGTACGCAGTGGATCCCACTTCAGTGCTATCCTCCTAGGCCTGTGAGTGGCTGCTGCAGGCTCTCACCCTCACCAAGCAGAGTGATCTGATGTCTAGTGTCACGTGACAATGCCCTGTGCAGGAAGAGCCCACTGGATCTCTGCCCACAGCCCTCTAGGCATCCCTGCAGAGGATGGAAGCAGGCTGTCCCAGAGCCGGCAGCACTCTGTGATATCATAAGCTCTGCGCGGCTCTTCTGGGATCCAGCATACTTGGTAGCACTTGCTATGTCTCCAGCTGCATAGCTGGTACCCTTGTGGCTCTATACAGCCTCAAATTCCTTCCTGTGGCCCAGCATCCTCAGCACACTGTAGGGAGTTTAGCCACGCCACTGGAACAGCTCAGCCTGTACAGAGCAGGGCTATGGGGTAAATGATTGTATATCCTTAGTGTTCAAGAGGGGAGCCCAGTCCCTGGACTGCACACCCTGTCCACCTGGATTCCTGCGTCTATATATGTCCAAATATGCCTTTGCCTGCACTGCAGCCTCAGGGACCTAGGGACTTCAGGGGCCAGTGAGGCTGGGCCTGGCAGCACTTTCTACTTGTGGTGAACTGAAGGGTCCCCTGGTGGGCACCCTAACAAATGGGAACTGTACTTCTCTGCCATTCCTTTAGCAGACAAGGCCATCTTTACCCTCCACAAAGGCTACCAGCCATTAAGAGCCCTTTCCCAACTCTTCTGAAGCTTTGGGTCACCTTTAGGACCCATCCACTAAGCAAACATTTGAGCTCAGTTAAGCACACCACTTGCTCACAAGCTTCCCTCCAGAGACCACTCCTGCTGCAGAGGGGATGGCCTGGTGTCGAAGAAGCTGATGCTCAGGGCTCTTCCCACGAGAAGTTGCAGAACTGCCACCCTGTCTTTTTTCCATGCTGTCTCCCCATTTTTAACAAAGTATGAGACTGGCACCAAATAGGCAGTGAAGAGGACTAGGACCTCCAGGGTCCCAGTGGCCCGCTGCTAAAGAGTTGACAACCAGGATGCCCACACACACCAGTACTGTAGGAACTCTTGGCCTAGCAGGAGTGCTCAAGTCTGGGGCTTAACCTTCCAGGGGACCTCAGGATGAGGTTACCACAGCAAGTCTGAATGCCCTTCCATAATCAAACTTCTCTGTGAAGCAGGCTGCCAGCATACACTAACAGGCGAATGGATGGCTCTGTCCATGAGCAGGCCTGGCCCGATTCTCAGTAGGGCTGTTACCCACCCTACCAAGAAGCACAGTGCTGGCCTAGTTCCTGTCTGCCTGGCACTTTGATAAGGACATAGGGCACACACACCCTTCTCTGGATTTCACTTTGTATCCAGTGGGCACAGACGTGTTAGAGAAGTTATCTTCTATCCTTGAGAAAGCTGCATAAGCACATATCTTACCTTTCAACTGTGTTACACAGCAATTTAAAAAGTATTTATTGTGTCATATTGCAAGGCAGAATGTATTTATATAATGGATCACACAAAGCCATGACAGTGAAGGGGAGACCTGAGGCTCATGACCTCTTGCCAGCCCACCTCACCAAGGACCATGAGGGGTGATCTCTGGAAAGCAAGGGAGAAATGCCTCTAGTCTTGGGGTTCCCCTTGAAGGTGGCAGGAGAGGCTCTTACTAGAGAGGCAACAGTGCCGAGTGTCTCCAAGATGAACAGTGGCACTTAGGGACAGGGTTACAGCCTCTGGGGCACTGAACTATTCCTGGGTTGCTACAAGAATTTGCTGAATTAAACTGCTTTCTGATGAGGTGACGTTCTCTTCCCATACGCCAGGCTGTCCAGGTCCTAGTTCCTGAGCAGGATTGCTGTCTCTTATTCCCTGAGGAAGGGATAGCACTGACACTCTAAGTTATTTAACATTTTTCACATTGCATCTAATTAGGAGGGCTCAGTGTGCACACCATGGCATGCACACGGAGGTCAGATGACAACCTACAATTGGTTCTGTCCTTACACTTTGTGGGTCCTGAAGACAGCTTAGGTCCTCAGGCTTGGCAGGAAGAACCTTTACCAGTTGAGCCAGCTCACTGGGCCCACATTCAGTTATTTTAAAAAGGTTTTATTCCTCTTCTTGTATGTAGTATGTACATGCATTTATGTATAAGTATGTGCTTGTGGGGGCCAGAGGTCAACTTAGGATGCTATTCCTTAGGAGCCAAGCACTTTGTTTCATGCAGGCAGGGATCTCTTACTAGGCTCTCAGTGCAAGCCCAAAGACCTGACTGTTCCTACCTCTCTGGGGCTAAGCTTTTAAGTGTGTGCACCATGCTTGTCTTTTCATGTGGATGCTGGGGATTAAACTCAGGCCTTCATACATGGCAAGCACATTCACTGAGCCCTACCCCCATCCTATTCCATGGCCCTGCCATACTTTTTTCCCCCTCTTGAGACAATGTCTCATGCATCCCAGGCTGACTTCAAACTTGCTATAGCTGAGAGTGGCCTTCTGTATTTGACTCTCCCGTCTTTACCTCTCAAGTGCTAGGATTACAGTAATGTACTGCCATGCATACTAGGAAAGCACTCTGCCAACTAAGATATGTCTTCAGCCCTCATTGGGTTCTTGAGACAGAATCTTACTATATAACCCAGGCTGGCCTCCTGAGTGTTTGGATGTACACAAATATCCCTGCATTTAATATCTATGAAGTATTTATCTTTTCCATGAAAGAGCCCGAGAAGTCAGTTACAGATGTACATAATGTTCTCAGGTCCCTCAGCATCCACATCCACAGCCATTCTATAACTGGCCAACTGGTGACATGGCTAGGGAGAAGGGCAGTGACTGTTACAACCCCGAGCCAGGTGTTACCCAAGAAGCTGCAAGAGCTCTTCATGAAATGACTCTACTGATGTTCCTACATATCAAGTGTTTGCAAGCAGGTTAGAAGGTTCTTCAGAGGGCCAATTGTGCTCTTGCACAGAGGTTCCCTGTCATGGGTTAGACTGTCTACCTCAGGCAGCAGAGCCAAGCACTCAACTGTCCTAGATTGACAGTGCGTCCAAAGCTGTGGTGGGTGGTAACAGCTGGGTGAAACAGGACAGTCCTTCCAGGGCTCACTACAAGGGAATAGGAATGAGTTAATTGCAGCTCTTTAGGGGGCCTGGTGGAACTGGCACCCCATGTGGTACCTCATCTATGGGCCCTTCTCCAGTTGTACCTGGGCTCCTTCTGGAAATGCTCAACATGTGTTCTGTATGGAAAACTGGACAAAGCCTGATTACCACCCTGTTACCCGCTGCAAAGTCTATTTCCCCAAAGGGGTCATAATGAGGGTGACAGCATGTGAACTACATAATAGGTCATCATGGGCCTGACCAAGATACCCAAGATGGACCTAACAAGGACAGACCCAGAATGTTTTCCAAAGCAAAAACAGTTAACTTGGGACCATCACTCAAAGCAAATTAAGGGAACTCAAATGACATAGGAAAAAAAGAAACCTTTATTTACAACCATAGATGTCCCACAGGAGTAGACACACCGTGCACAAACAAAATGAACCTGCAAGTCAAGAGCACGTGTGCAGGCAGGCCCTCAGAGCCCTATCCGCACCACCATCACCGTCACGTTGTCTGCTGAGCCCCGCTGCACAGCCTTGTTAGCCAGCCTGTTGCATGCGGCTTCATAACGGGCATCAACAGCAGGCTTCCCTTCTCGGGTCTGGATCTTTTCATCCTACCAAAGGGATGGGAGCTGAGTGAACAGACATCAGCCTCTGACAGTCTCCCAAGATGCTACAGCCAGGAAGGGGCCTGCTCTGTCCCTAACAAAGGCTGGCAGGAGTGACTGCTGAGCCCCACAACAGGGTGTATGTTGGAAAGAGTTCAAGGATTGCACCTGACACAGGGAATGTAGGGCTATGGAAATAAAGAGCAGTTGAGACAAGTGGCACACCCTCTAAGATGTCTCACCTCAAGGCAGGATAAGATGAAGTTCACAGCTTCCTCTGGGGTAAAGACCTTGAAGAGCCCATCACAAGCCAGCAAAATGAACCTATATTAGGAAGAAACAGGAGTTTCAGCCACAAGCTCTTGAACAGAAGGTGATCTGAGACAGTGGAAGAGTGGCTCCCTAACATAAGAAGACCCTGCTTCCATACTCAGTACCTAAAAACAAAAATAAAAAACGATAGTGGCACACACACATGTAATCTGAGTCCTCTGGAGGTAGAGAGGGTCATCCTGGCTACACAGCAAATTTGAGTTCTATTAGGCTACAGGAGACCTTTTCCAACCAAGACCAAAATCGGTTAGAACATGCCTTTAATCCCAGCACTCAGGAGGCAGAGGCAAATGTATCTTGAGTTTGGTCTATATAGTGAGACCCTGCCTCAAAAAATAAAACAAAAACCCCTAAACCAATAATTTTGTGCCTGACCAAAACTCAGCAGCTAAGAACATTTTAAAAAATAGAAATGTTTAAGACAGTTAAACTCCTTAAAATGAGCTGTGGGTGGGAATCTGCATACTACAAGACATACTACATTGCCCCACTCAAACAACCACAGAAGCCTCAACATGAGACACTGCATTCTGGCACCTCAGGGACAACCATGACAGTAGCAGGTGTGCTGGTGAACACACCTGTCATCTACCACCACAAGCCTAAGGATGGAGACCTAAGGGCAAGCTACGTGAGGCATCCTTGGACGGTGTTTCACTCCTGAGGGCCCAAGACTCCAGAGTGGATAACTTCTACTTTGTCTGAATATAGCTCACTCTTCTCTGAGATGACCAGAGGAAGCCTCTGAGCAGCCATGTTTCATTGTGGCAGACACTGTTTTCCTGGCCAGGCTTTATGATAGCTAGCTGCCTTTGTTTCCTATCCTGTCCGGACTTTCTATGTTCTAACAGGGCATGTACACAGACTGAGGTTGGGATATGGTGGGGGCAAATCTAAGCAGGCTACTCTTACTAGTATTTTCAGTCAGACTCAGAATAATTAATCACACAGATGTGTGCTTATAATGTAGTCATGCAGCTATGAAAGCAAAGTAGAGCTTCAGGCAGCTGGCTTGGCCTAATTTAGGGCAGAGAAGG
The DNA here is from genome assembly GCA_026225945.1 of Cricetomys ansorgei. Classification (NCBI taxonomy): domain Eukaryota; kingdom Metazoa; phylum Chordata; class Mammalia; order Rodentia; family Nesomyidae; genus Cricetomys; species Cricetomys ansorgei. The sequence goes on from JAMJFZ010001791.1 coordinate 2,918,319, forward strand.
CTATCAAGAAAACCCTACAAGGGGCCACCAGAAACATACCCCAAGACCCTAGGATCACTGACAACAGGGCACAGATAGGCAGGTGTTTGAGCAGTGCTCTTCCCAGCAAGCCTGAGAGCTATGTAGCTTCTACTTCGCCCGCCCTCCTTCAGCTCAGTCTGTTTCTGGAGCTCTTTCCACCTCTTTCTGCTCACAGTTTGGCTCAGCCTTCACCATCCTGTCATAGTCAGGAGAGCTCCCTGTGATGTCTTCCCAAACATGTGCCTGGACTTCTGCAACAGGAGACACCTGAACAGAAGTCTTTCTCAGCCTCTGAGTCTCTGCTCCTGTGAATTTCTACATTTATAAGCTAAAATCCAAATGCTCAGCGAAACCCTGCTCAATCTGTCCCCAGAATGTTTCCCACTTCTCCCTCCATCTGCCAAGTCCTACCCACCAGTACTAGTACAGAGCTGGGTGTTTCACACTGTCATTTGAATGAGTTGAGATGGGTCTGGATGATCCCTCTGGAAGGGATGCCCCTTCCCCAGTGCTAAAGCCTCCTAGCACAACTCCCACTCCTGTGATACACTAAATATCCATCTCATTTGTTCCCTGACCACTGTGGATCCCATGAAACCAGAACACCTGTGGAGGTGTCTGTCTCTGGGCCCCCAGGGCCAGGCACACTGCCTAACCCCTCTCCCCAACTTCCCCAAAAAACAAAACAGATCGGAGAAAAGTCAGCCAGAAAAACAAACTCCTGTGTATGTATACCCACACTTTTGGTAACTATTTGCTTTTACCTGTCATTGGAGGTCAGCTGGCAGCGTCTGATATCAGGCACAGATGTTACCCCACAGCGCTTGTACTGCCCATCTCCAATGGAACGGGATACCTCCAGCACGCCTAAGACACGCCCATCTCTAAAATGAGAGTTCACATTAGCTGGGCCTGATATTTCTTTTTAAGATAGGGCTATATGTAGTCCTGGCTGTCCTGGAACTCACTCTGTAGACCAGGCTGGCCTCTCAGAGATCTGTCTGCCTCTGCCTCAAGTGCTGGGATTAAAGGTGTGCACCCACCACGTCTAGGCTGGTCTAACATTTCTTTATCTCAGGTGAGGCAGACACAAAGCTAGGTCATTCTGGTCTTGTTCCCCTGGGGTCTGGAGACTCACACATAGCTGTACATTGGCAGCAATAGCTTCCTCTGTGTGGCACCATCCAAACTAACAGTTGGTGGGCTCAACGGAGTCTCAATGCCTACATTCCCCAATTCCCCATGCCCAGGATCTTGATAGGGGAGGCCGAGGCCTAAGCCTCTTAAATGACTGAGCATGCAGCCTGTGTTAAGGCGGGAAAGGGGGTGGTTTGCATTCTAATTGACTAGGCCAGGCTCAGAGGAGCTCTGAGGCTATGACTTCTAGGTGCTGAAGCCCTTTTTTCACACCAGCAGTGTTACAATCCCACTCTCATTATATTCTCGCCTACATTTGTGTTGGTGAGGGACAGGGAAGAAACAAGAGATGATCTGAAAATAGGAAGAGGCAACTAAGACAGACACTATGACCAAACAGATGCGGTGTGGAAGTCCCTCCGCCCTTCAGAACCACCCTAGCCCAGGCTCTCACTGTGACCTCCTGGGCCCTCAGGCCCATTTTTAAGATTTAGTAAATGCCAAAGCAGTGTTGTGGTTCAGTATCACTGAAGCTCCAAAGTCACAAATGAGATGCTGCACAGATAGACAGGTGGGGCAGGAAGTTCCTCCTGGCTGGTGCTGCAGTCCTGGAGGCAGGACTCAGCCCAGCCTTGGCCCCTCAGAGTCCGAGTCACCCAAAGTGGCTCAGTTCAGCCACCTTGAATGAATGTGTATGTGTGTGTGTATATGTGTGTGTGTGCATGCACATGCACAAAAAAGAGAGTAGAAGTCTACCGAAGGAAGAAAAAGGTAAAGATGGAAATAAGCTTCTATGAAGACAGAAGGCTGTGAAAATTAAGTGATAAAGAGAGCGATGTACAGATAAAGGATACTGAAAAAATGTCCTCTGGTAAAGTACAAGAACTGTGGTGGGGTCTGTCAAAGCATTATAAAGCAAGGTTCTCACTGCTCTTCCTGCTCATGGAGCTGACAATCCCTCCCACTGCTAACAGCAGCCAAGGTACAGGAAACACGAGCCAGAGTGTACTGTCCTACAAACTGATTTTCTGATGGCTTTTTGTATGTGTGACGCTCAAGATGTTAGACTAGGTTCTAGTTCAGGTGTGGTGGATGATTATGAGTCTTGGAGTGCTTGATGCTGGTTGCTATAATTTGTTTTTGTGCAAACTGTTTTGGCATGTGTAGCCTGTTCTTGGGACTGAGTGCCACTTGGGTTTATTGGAACTTTTGCTTAGAGTATATAAGTGTTGAAGCCCTGAAAGCTGGGTTGGTGTTGGTTGGTGGTTCGTTGGCTGGTTCATCCGTCGTTGGTGCATTGATTCTTGCACAGAAGAACATCAGTTAGAGAGATTGGGTTTGCATATAGTGAGCTGAGACGCTAGTCTGATTTACTGTCAGCCACTCCTCACCAAGCTTAGGACAGCCTAAAAAGGACGTGAAGATTTCTACCTTTCTCTCTTTTTCTATCAAGGCTGCCTGCAAAAGTGGTGAAAATTTCTATCCTTCCTTTCTCTTTCCCTAAATTGAGGGTAAAAGAGTGTAGTTTACTACTACAGCAGCTTACAGGCAGGAACACAGCAGGGGAACATATAACAAAACACTCACCCCACCCCAGGTCAGAACCTCTTTTCACAGACTTTGAACAAAGAAAGACTTAAGACATTTCCCCCATTTTTCAAAAGAAATTCTACCACTCTACCTATGAGGAGAGCCTTTCCTCACAAAGCACCTGCAAGTACAAAGGGAGGATGGTTGCTGACAAGAAACAGTACTTCTCAGGAACCACAACATACCTCTGCAGACCACCTGCTGACTACAGGGAAGCTGTGAGCACACAGCTGAGTACTAAGGTGTAATCACAGATAGCAGTCTCCTGCAACACAGAGCATCCTCATAATTTTATTTTCAGTGCTGTCAATCAAACCCAGGGTCATTCATGATAGCAGAGTGGCTATTAAGTTATATCCCAGGCCCCTATAAACATCTCTGGAAAAAAAAAAAAAACAGCTGAATTTAAACATTTTTTTAAAATTTATGTATATGTGCTGTGCATCTTTATGTTTACTATATGCATGCAGGTGTCTATGGAGGCCAGAAGGCGGTGTTGTATTCCCTGGGGCTGAAGTTACAGTGGTTTTGAGTGGGGGTGCTGGGAACTGAATCCAAGTCCTCAGTAAGAGCAGTAAGTACACTTAACTGTTGAACTGCCTCTAACGATCTGAAGCAAAAACAGGCTTTAACTCGAACTTCCAATTTGTGGGAAATACTTGGAAAGATACAGTGAAGAAATGGGTGATTCAGAATGCTGGTGACTCTTGATAACAACTAAACTAGTCTAATGTAGTTTAAAGTCTAATATGGAATTCAGGTTTGAAAAAAAAAAAAGGATGTAATTTGGAGAGGAGATATTGAAGGAGGGTCTGAAAGGAGATGGAGAGTGGGTACAATCAAAACACATGGTATGTATGTATGAAATTCTCAAAGTTATGACATACACTGCTGTCAAAGTGTCCACACTGTTGTAGAAATCTATTTTTAGTTATATATAATTGTTTTACGCACTGTTGGATGAGGGGCTAAGGTATTTTATATTGTTTGCAGGTGCAGGATTTCTGTGGGAGTTGTTTAATTGCTAATGATCTGCATGTGCTATCAGTAAAATACCTAAGGAGTTCTGAGTCAATAAAAACATCTGAGCTCAGACACTCGGGGTTCCCCTGTCTGGATGGTGCCGGCCATGACGGTGGTTCCCTCTGCTGAGGTCTGGCAGAGTTTGCAGTTATGAAATATGCCTCCTGTGTCTTCTTGCTGAGCCACCACAGCGGTAAACTACTACACCACATATCTATAAAATGCCTACTCCAGTCTTAGACACACAGAAAGCAACATGATACAATTGCTAACTATAGAGTCCAGTGGGAAATAATGAAATGTGCTTTACTATTTTTAAGTTATTTTTCTGTATGTTTGAAATTTTTAATAAAATCTGTAGGATGGAGAGAACCAGTCCTAGCTTTGGGCAGGAGAGCAGACTGCTGCTCAGGGACAAAGGCTCTGCCAGTCTCTGGCCTCCTCCCATTTTTCTCAAAGGAACAACTACCCATCTACTGAGGCTCCTCAACACAGCTCTGAAGTGGATGGAGGCTGGGAAGTTAACTCAACACAGACAACCTCTAAGCCACAGGACTTTCAATTTCAAAACATCCCAGAAGTTTAGCTAAAGGCAGATTTCTTATCTCCAACAGAATATAAAATTTAAAGGTCAAATTGTACAAAGAACCAGAACACATTTATGGTCACATTTAGAAGGCGATGTCCTTGAAGTGGAATTCCTTGCATGCAAAACCAATGTCCTCATTTAGCCTCTGGGAACACAAACAATCAACCAGAGCAGTCACATGACCTTCGAAGACACACTTCAAAGTCACACTTAGAAGTGGTGAATGAACTGCTGAGGACAGATCAGGGAAGACATAGTCCTCTGTGTCAGAGGCTCCCAAGTCAGCAACAACACACTCCAAAGGCATCCCTTTACTAACGAATTAACTTTTGAGACAGTGTCTCACCACATGGCCCAAGTTGGTCTTGAACTCCTGAACTCAAATACTCTTCCTGTCTCAGCCTCCCAAGCACCCCAAGACTACAGGTATTATCACCACACCTAACTCTGAATCTGTTCTTCTAACCGTTTGAGATTTCCTCTCTGGAAACTAATTTATTTGGTGCAATAAAGGGCAGTATTTAAGCTGGGCATGGTAGGGTACTATAATTCCAGCAGTGAGGAGTGGAGGCAGGAAGATCAAGGGTTTAAGGCCAGCCTGTACAATATGAGAGCCAAATAAAAAACCAAGAGCAACCAACCAAACAAGGACAGTATTTAAAAAGTTTGTCACGTACACTGAACATACTGAGTGGTGAGTATCCACTTGAGATAGGCTTTGTCTTTCTGCTCAGTCAGGAAGACACATTTCTGGTCTCCCTCTACTGAGATACAAATGAACTCCTATAAAGTTAATATGTACCGCCAGACCTGAGAGTGGGTCTCAAAATGCTGACTTAGTGTTGAGGATTCAGTTCCTAGAGCGCCCCTAAGTCTCCTGAATACCTGACATTTCCTCCGGCCTTCTGTATCCTCATGCGCTCTTCATACTGAGTTGGGTTGTGCTCTTTGCTGAGGCTTAAGGCTGCATGTTTTTGACTTTCCTCATTATATCGACAGAGGATTGCCTGAGAAGATAGACATCATAAGCCATGAAATTCATTGAGCAGCATCTAGGTATCAGTCAAAACTAGCAATGACTTCACCTTCAGCTACCTGCTGACATACAGAAGCTCAGAGAATTCAGCATCAAAGAAACAGCAAATAGAAAAGTTACTGACACATATTCAGGGTTCAGGGTGAGAAACTCCCAGTTTTGGTGTCAATTCTGTATAAGCTTTGCTGGTTATCCATAGCCAATCATTCACATTGTCGTTATCAGCGAGGCATCTGACAAATACCACAGTCAAAGTCAGAAGTCTGTGAATCTATGAGAGGTGAGGATATGGGCAAGCAAGCACTGCTCTTATATGTCTGCTGCCATGACCATGGCTGCTGCCCCTGTGTCACAGAAGACGCTGAAGCCTAAAGGAATAATATGCCTAAGTCATCCAAAGAACCAGGGTCCAGGGCTGGAGAGATGGCTCAGCAGTTAAGAGCACTGCAGAGGACCTGGGTTCAATTCCCAGCACCCACATGGCAGCTCACAACTGTCTGTAACTCAAGTTCCAGGGGATCTGGCACCCTCACACAGACATACATGCAGGCAAAAAAACACCAATGCACATAAAACAAAAACAAATAAGGTTGGATGTATATATATATAGTCTCCAGGGTTCAGACTGGATCTAGGTTTGAAGAATCTGGAGGAGTCACACTTTTCTCCCCTGTTCTGGTTTGAGTCACTTGTTCTGAACACTTATATACTAAAACTAGTCTATAGAGGCTCCCAAGAACATAAGGTCTATGAGGAGAAGCTGTCACCTGTAATTCTCAACTGCAGTCCTAGAGGTGAGTAACCAGCCCTAAGCACCAGAGGATAGGAGTTGTAGAGGCCACTTAGTGTGAGTGGTCACACATCTGAAGGGCCACAGGGCTGGACAGAAAAGCGGCATGCCACCGAACATAAGGTAATTTCCTAAACCATCCTGAACTTCTCCCTGGGATCTGCAGATGGCATGGGTTTGTACTTTCCTATTCATAGCTTTAAAGTTACTTGACAGTTACAAGGCAAGGCAGTGTTAATACTTTTACTCAATACCAACTAAGATCAGAGAAATGAGGATCTAAGCTAATGTATACTGATTTCATTCCAAACCACAGTGACACTTAACAGTATGCATACAAAGAAAACTATTATGGGGAGAGATAAGAGGATCTGAGTGTTAAAACAGACAGTTCAGGGTCCTCTGGGAGAATGGCCTGCCTCTAGCTCAGCTGCTGATTCCTTCCCAGAGCATACTGAAGCACTCCTTGCAGCAACCCCACTAGAAGGCCCAACCAGCCACCAACACTTTAACTTGCTGAAGTTCACTCCTTAAGACATGTCACCTAAGCAGGTGGCTCAGAGCCACATACCCGACTATCTCCGAGGTTGGCGATATACAAGATGTTGTCTACAGCCAGGACACACGTGGCAGTGGACCCGTCTTTCCAGGCAGGCTTCCTGGGAAACACATCAGAAATGCAATCACCACCACTGGCGAGTGCCCGGAAACTAACTTCTAGAGCCAAGCAGCAAGTCTGCCAGGCTAAAACAGATTGCATTCTTCATGGTTTGAATATGGGTAGTGTCCACAAATGCCCCTGTGTCAAAGGTTCGCATCTCATGGTGACATTATTAGGAAGTCTTGTGACCTCTAGATGGGGCTTTATGAGAGGTTTTAGGTCACTGTAAAAGTTCCCTCAAAGGGAGTTGTGGGCTCTTACTGTAGGTGTGCCCTTGAAGGGGACTGTGGAGGCTCTGGCCTATATTCCTTGTCTCTTGCATTCTTGGCCCAGACATCAGCACCCATTTTGATACTACCAACATGATATGCCACTTGAGCCAAAGGGCTGAATTAACTGGGTTGCCCCTACACTACGACTGAAGTCCAGAAGGGTAAGCTTGTAAAGCTCTTTACTTTGGGCTTGGAGTGGCCATACAAAATCTTTGATTCTAGCGCTCGGGAGGCATAGGTAGGCAGAACTGAGTTCCAGGCCAGCTAGGGATACACAGTGAAACCCACTCTTAAAAATGGTAACAAATGCCAAACAATTCTTTCTTATGTAGCCCGAGTCAGATCTTTATTTTGAAGTAGAGGAGTACACACGTTATTTTTTTCTAAGATTTACTTTTATTTGTGTGAATGTCTTGCCTGCATGTAAGTACACACCTGGTGCCCTTGGAGACCAGAAGAGGGCACTGGATCCCTTGAAACCAGAGTTATAGATAATTTTGAGGCACCATGTGGATGCTGGAAGTTGAACCTGGGTCCTTTTGAAGAGCAGCCAGTGCTCTTAACCACTGAGCTATCTCTCTAGCCTGGACACACATCTTTTAAAAAGCATTCTTTTTTTTTAATTAAAAAATTATTATTATTATTATTATTATATGTGTGTGTACATGGTGTGTATGCATGCATGCATGCATGTGTGCATGCATGTGTGCAGAGGGAAGGCCAACTTTTGGGAGAATGGGTTTTTACCATGTGGGTTCCAGGGACTGAACTCAGGTCAAGAATTAGTAGCAAGTGCCTTGACCCACTGAGCCATCTCACTAACCCCACATCCTTTTTAGCTAACAATTTTAAGAGCTTACATGGCACTTTGGAGACAGGAAGCACTGTGCTAAATAGTATCACAAGACCTGAAAAGAGTTCAGGAAAACACCATGCACTTAGCATTAATGCTACATGGAGTTATACTCACTGGCTTGAAGCCTGTTTCAGGAACTCTTCGTCGGTGTGCTTAAAAGTATCCAGCAGGCATCTCTTCACAGTTTTCTCCACACTGATTACATCTCCTGGTAGACAATGGTCAAACAGAGTAACCTCTCAAGGGGGGAAAACTGCTGCCCACTGTGCTTCTGTTGGTTGTTTTTTTGTATGAACTTATTTCTCATTATGTTCTCACTAACAATCTATTTCCTCACTTGTAGGAGTACCATGTGAATTCGAGTGTACTGGTTTCCCCAGTATGGACGCAGATAAGACACTAACCACATCTCAGACACCTGACAAGCCAAGCAATGATGCTTTATCCACACAGCCCCTTCTGACACTTAAGTTTACTCCTTTAAAAGCCAACGACTTTTTTTTGTTTTGGAGACAGAATCTCATGGAAGCCCAGGCTGACCTCAAACTGTGTAGCTGAGAATGACCTTTAACTTCTGATCTCCTGCCTCATGAACCATAATACCCAGGAGATGTGGTCCTGGGAACTGGACCTAGGGCCTCATGCATGCTATGCAAGTAAACTATTAACTGTGCTATATTCTCCGAACCATCAGTGACTTTTTTGCCAAAGCAAAACAACCTATCAGACTGACTCGGCCATGCAAAGAGCAGAGGCAAGTCAAATGTTCACTGACTCAGTTCTCAGTCTCACCTTTAGGAAATTTCCTGATTAAGTTCTGGTGCAAATTCTGTGCAGCAAATTTTGAGGCTCGAATTCCACCATGTCCATCAAAAACAGCGAAGTATGAAACCCGAGTACTGGAACAATGAATTAAAAAATCAATTACACCCTCAAAGTAATGATCACTGAAGCTTGCTTTGTTTAATTTTGAGACAGAGGCTCCATATTTAGCCCAGTCTGGCCTCCAACTATACAGACCCTTGTGTCCCAATGACAGACCCATGTAATGGTCTGTCATGGAGACACCATGGAGAAAACCGAACCCCACAGTTGTCCACTGACCTCCACACAGGCATGATGTCATATATGTGCCCTCTGCCCATATCATAAATAACAAAAAAAAATATTTTTTAAAAACTACATCAGAAAGAAAACTATGAGAAATGAGATTTAGTGTTAAGATCAACCTTTCAACCTTCCTTACTTTTTAAAAATTATTTTGCAATATAAGACATTATAAGCCAAGCTTTACCTGGCTTACAACTTGGAACCTGTCACTGTGTAATTGGGGAGACTTCCCTAAGGCCCTTTCCTGGCTTTGAAACCACTATGTTCTTGTCTTTGTCATGATCACTGGCTCTGTAGCAGTGGTCACCTGCCGTCATAATCAGCTAGACAATAATTGTTAGCACAATTAATGAATAACTAGTATCAGGGAAGGACACAGTTTGCACATTATGTAATTCTCAATTATGGAAATATGTAAAGTATGTAATTATGCAATTATTCAATATATAATACTAACAGTCATGCAATGTGCTACTGTCTGTTTTTTACAGGTGTGAGAACTGATCAGAGTTCCATGTGTGCGGCTGCAGGAAACACTGTTTTCTTTCTTCTAGGCTGTTTTGGCTTGGTCTTTTTGGTTTTTGGGGCCCTTATTATCTATGGCCTCTCGCAATGTCATCAGGCTCTGCTGGGTTTGTTTTGTTGTTTTGGTCTAGAGGCAGAGCCTCTGTTTGTAGTTCTAGACTTGCCAGGAACTAGACATCCACTGAGTGCTGGGATTTCAGGAAAGGATGACAAGCATGTACCACATTTCCTACAGACCTTACCCAGCGACTTCCAATCTATCCACTCTCTAGGACACAGTCACTGTGGGAGTACAATACCATGGAGTCCATGGCAGAAGAGGCACTTTCCACTTAGCGGCACTCAGGTATAGTCCTGCTGAAATTTCAGGCTGGCCCAATCTGAGGGCACACCCACATTTAGCAATGTAATATTCTAGTCTCTACCCACCAAATACCAATAGCACCTGCGCCATCATGATAACAATATCCTCAGATGCTGACAAATAGCTCAAAAAAATTCTCAAAGATCCACTGATGCAAAAAGCAGGCCACTAATCGCATCAGTCTTTCTAGGAGAACCACCTTCACAAAGTCCAGAGCTTAGTGGAACAGAGAAGAAACAAGGCTCACTGGAATGTAAACACTCACATGAGGGATGACGGAGGCCTACACTCCTCAGTGATATCATTCAGGATGACATGAGCGTCCTGCATCTCCTCCCTCTCACCCTTCCGCTCTGCCACATAGCCTTTCAGACCAAAGATCGCCGTAGAGGCTAAGGAAAGAAAACAAAAAGCCAATACAAAACTGTGCCGTACCCTCTAGAAGCCCTAGTCCCAGAGCAAATAAGAGATCTATGGTGGCCTTACTCAGCAACATCACAGTGGCACAAAGAAGCGATATCTCAAGGCATCTCCCTAGTTAGAAGTCTATAACCACAACCAGGGTTCTGCCAGAAAGCATGGAGCTGTGGCAGATATGTGAGGTCAGTGGTGAGCACAGAAGAGCTCCGCCTAAGGAGGTGAGAGTCAAAAGAAGTGCTGCCTCATGCAAAGATGGGTCTCAGGACCAGGGGAAAGAGATCCCTAAGTGTAAATTTAATCTAGTGACAATTTAGTGAGGACAGAAAAACTCCCATTTCTAAGAAATTCAAATCAGTAGAGTTGCCAAATACCCTGTTGGAGACCCTGAAAATAAGTATTTGTATGCCCAGGCTGCCAGCAGTGGTAACAGTCACTTTACTCCAACTGAGGAAGTAAAGGAGCAGGGAGTCTGCTGTGGCACAGAAGAGTGTCAAATTTAGAGGCTGGCTAGTTTAAGCTCTCTGCTGGCACCTGGACCACTTTTAGAAGAGATGCTTTTGGCTATGTCCCGGCAGCACTGCCACTTCTACATCTCTCACTGAGGTGATTTGTGACAGATGACAGAGCAATCAAGAAGCCAATGTCTACAGACTTTTCTCTTAGTCAAAGCTAATCAAGAGATTTTAAACAAAGACTGGTAGTCAGAAAGAATGGATAGTCAAAAGTCAGCCATTTCTGCAGAAGGCTACGGGAAAAAAAAACACAGGTCCTTCTCAACTCTGAGGAACAGTATGGTTTCCTGTGAGGTCAGGCAAATACATGAAAAGCAATGGCAGTCTTAGAAATCATTTACAAAAGGGGGCCATGCCCACTTCTTAAACTCAGAGAAGTACTACAGTTAGGAAGCTGCGACTGGTTTTGCTCTGGGATATTTAAGATATGAAATCTAATACATTTGTTTTCAAACTGTCTGAAAACCTTTACAAACTTTCTTTTCCACAAGCTCTTCACCGCCATTCTTCTCTTCCTCCAGGGTTTTCCTCTTTGCTCCTTTCCCTTCATTCTTCACCACCTGGGAAACTGATGTGGCAAGAGAACCTAGAAATGAAGTAAAAGCCAGATAGAACAGCTACAGACTGCAGAAAGAATTGCCAGCAGACGAGGTTCCATTCAGTCCAGCCTTAGAGACATGAAGGCGTTTCAGGCAAGGACCAGCACATATAGTGCCCAGGGCTAGGACTTGCTGGGGAGGAATAAGACAAGGAAAGGACCCGTCCAGGCAGAGTTAAGAACCTGAGAGTCTTGTCCAGAAGATTTCTCAGTAGTAGAACTTTGTACACAAACTTAAAACTTTCAGCCTACAGTATATTCATGATGTGCTGTATCCACAGACCCTTAGTGATCAACAGGAAATTTTTAAAAGCTGCAAGCAAAACTCATATGTCCCAAACAAGTAACGGGTTCCTAAAAGGCTCAAAACGAGGTAAAAAGGCAGGCTCTACCTGAAAGGCATAGAGTGCTGCTGGAGCTGTCCCTACCTCTGTACTCAAGTCATACCTAACTGCCCCAGCAGTACTCATGTGTTTGGAATGCATAAGGTCTAGCTTCAGTTTCTAATCTTCCAGCCAAAGTTTCTTCATCCATAACATGGTGAGCATATACCATCTCCAGGGGCTGTGTGAATGTCAATAGGGACAAGATACATAAACCATCTATTGTGGTGCCTGTTACTTCAAATGTCCGTTAAGTGTTTTCTGAAGCCATTCATTCAACCTACTCTTTACCAAAAAGAAGAAAAAAACGAATTTCTACAATGGTATTACAAAATGCATGTCACTTTGCATAAAAGAGCAACTTCATGAGAAAATGTCATGGGTGTTTACAAGAGTCTCCTCAATGTCTCTCCATCAGCATGATGCTGCTTACTGCTTGGGGTTCAGATTTCCTTTCTGTATCCTTTCTAATTTCAAAACAGAGAAAGTACACTGCTGTTACTGACCTCTGGGTGAACTCCACTACATCACAGGACAGAGTCTGCATATGAAACAGACCCTTCAGTGGGACTTATCTTACATACTAGCACATGATCTACCCCATAAATGGTTTCTGTCCACTTGAGAGGAATGAGAAGTCTTCCAAGAAATCCAAAATATTGGGGCACCAGATTATATATGTAAACCAACAGTGCTGTGTAAATCTTCTCATCTTTTTTTCTTTTCTTTTCTCTCCCCCCCTCCCTCTATTTATTTATTGTTTTTCAAGACAGGGTTTCTCTGTTGTAACTCTGGCTGTCAGAGACTCACTCTGTAGACCAGGCTGGCCTCGAACTCACAGAGATCTGCTGCCTCTGCCTCCTGAGTGGTAGGATTAAAGGCATACACCACCACAGCACAGCTTCTTTTCTCTTTTAAATGTATGAGTGCTCTGTCTGTATATATGGCTACACGCCAGAAGCGGGCATCAGATCCCATTACAGATGGTTGTGAGTCATCATGTGGTTGCTGTTGAGCTCAGCAATCAGTGCTCGTAACTGCTGGCCATCTCCCCAGCCCCAAGTTTTCTAATCTTTACTGCTTCTGTCCCAAGAATAAGTAGGAAATAGCCAGGCTAAACCATTTTAAAATTAAATCTATAAAAACACTTGTTTTGCATATTAACCCTCATATAATTAAGAGCACTGACTTCATTAGGAAAGTTTTCAGGGCTAACTGATAGGAGCATGCCATAATTTTTTTTTGGTATGAGTCCATAGCCCTGAAAATTTTGAGACTCTTATATAAGACAATTTAAATTTTTTTTTTCTAAGTGATCTTACTGATTTCATAGGGATAATACAAAAACCTATTTGGAAAAGCAGCATGTGTTCTAATTGACAACAAATGAAATTTTTAGCCAAAAAAAAAAAAAAAAAAAAAAAAAATAGGAGCACTTGCAGCCTCCTCCCAGTACCCACCACAGCAACTCCAAGCAAGAGGCTGTCAATTAGATGGAATACTCAGTCTGTGGCTCTAACATAATGGTATAACCATCATTCTTCCTTCTCCCTAACAGGACACAAAAAGAATAGAACACTGTCATGTATCTGTGTCTGTGGGGAACATGAAGCAAATCAGAGTAACAGACTAAAACTTTTAAAAAGGTTAATATCAAAGTTTAGAGTTTATTTCTGACCTTTTAAATTATTATTATTATTATTTATTATAAGACATGGTCTCACTATGTAGCTCAGGCTAATTTGGAACTTAAGTTCCTTCTGCTTTAGCCTTCTGAATGCTGGGATTACAGGTAGGTGCCACCATACCTGGATTTTAATTCTTAAAAATCAGCCTAGTAGGTGAAGGCAAATTAAAGACAAGAAACAAAATGGTGATGCACTACTGAAGTCTCCAATCTCTGCTTCCACCTAAGGGTCCCTGATGAATTTTAACAGACCTTATCTGTATTGTACCTCAATGCCATTCAAAATCCTGCTAAAACCTGTGCACACAGTGTATGCAGTAGCCAAGTACAGATAATCTCCATCCACACCTGGGAATCTGTTTGCCTACCTGGATCGCCACTGCCAGCAGGAGGGAGGTCATCAAAGAGTAAAGGTCCCCCAGATCCTGAAACACAGAAGAACCCAGAGTGAGTCCAAAATGAACAGTTAGGCTTCAGTTTCAGAATCCATCCCACCAGGACACCTATGCAACAGGTTATTGAGACAAACTCAAAACTTGTGTCAATCCAGTGCAACTCATTCTGCAGGGAGTAATATCCGGAACCTATTTTAAAGTCCTGATTTCAAAGGAAATAGAAATTCTGTCTTTAACAGCCGAATTTGACTTCAACTAGTAAAATACTGAATTGAACCAGAGAAACTGCTCGTCGTGTCTATGCAGCACTTCTCAGGGCTATCTACTGCAGGTCTTTCTGCCTTACCTGAGGCCATGGGTTCAAAACTTAAAGACAGCCAACACCTAAAACATCTGTGTGTTAAAAATGGGGGAAAGGGAAAAAGGTTGAGACAACTACAATCCCAGGATGAGTAGACGTTGACACACACCTGGGAGAGCCTGAAGACTGTACCTGAGTCAGTACTGCCGGCCGGGGGCAGGTCCTCAAAGAGCACGGGTCCTTCCTGTGCTTCTGTCCCTAGAACACAGACAACCTGTTTAGAGAGCTGGTCACTCAGGACAGACTTCTCCAGGGAACACACCGTTCTCTCCCTCCTTTGAGAGAGGTTGCTGAGTCAAATTTCCTCCTTTCTGTTAGACAGAAGGGCCTCTGTTTCCAACAGTCACAATCAACATAAAACATGACACCGTAGCAGGTGCCCTGGCTGGGAACTTGAGATGTAGACCAAGCTGGCCTCAAACTCAGAGAGATCCTCCTGCTTCTGCCCCATGAGTGCTGGGGTTAAAGGTGTACATGTGCCACCACACCTGATTCTTCTCTTTTTTTTCTTTTATTCCCCAGTTCTAAGAATGGAACACATGCTAAATGTGTACTCTAACACTAAACTACACATAATGTACCCTTGTTCCTAGAATATTCCCTTAAAAGAGAAATCACTGAAAGAAAAGATATTTTTGTACCTCAAGACAGAATTGAAAAGCAGAGGGAGCCTTCAAAGGCCCACACATACTACTGAATGCTATTTCAGTAACTTCTGCAACAGGAAAGAACCTGCCATAACTTGCTATCACAAGCAATGTGAGTCAATGGAGAAAATGGGAGTTTCAGACAGCTGAAGATGGACCGGCTTCAGAAAAAAAGCCAACGAATGTTTTTTTAACTTAAAAATATAAATATTTGAATTCTAAATGTTTCATGCCCCATTATCATTTTTCACATTAAAATGTAACCACTATTCCATATTCTCCAGCTTCTAAAAGTCTTCCAAAATTCTAATTAACTATAAACACATGAACTGAGACACAAAAATCTGGAGAAAAACATCCTGATGGAGTGAGGTAAGACTCCTTACCTACGCTTTCCAGCTTAGTTACTCAATGTCAAAAAGTAGTCCAATCACGTTAAATAGGAAATTACCAAAAAAAACTTGTTTCAACTGCACACCACTCTTAGCATAACGAAACCTTGTGCTATCTCCCACCCACTACCCGCTGTGTATCCCTTCATCCACGGAATCCTTGCTCTCCATGCTGCCTGTCACTTAATCATTCAGAAGACATTAGTGATTGATGGCCATCTTGGTTATCAGTGACTGCATGGAACTATACCATCTATGTTCAAGCTTCTTTTATTTTACTTAAGAATGCCCCCAAAGCACACTTTTTTAAATTACATTTAATTTTATGTGTACAAATGTTTTGTCTGTATGTAGGTCTGTGTACTATGTGCATGCTTGGTACCCAGAGGTCAGAAGACCTGCAGCTGCAGATGGCTGCAAGCCATCATGTGGGCGCTGGGAATGGAACCTGTGTCCTCTGCAAGAGCAAGAAGTACTCTTAGCCACTGAGCCAATCTCTCCAGCCCCAACACACACACATTTATTACGATATACTATGATTATTTTATTATTAGTTACTGTCAGTGTCAATCTCTTCCTGCACTTAATTTAAAAATTCAATTTTATCACAATACAAATGTATAGGAAAGAACAAAGTTTTAAGTTTTAAACATCTACATGGGTTCCTAGAATGTATGGCTGGGTATAAATGACCATTATACAGTATGCTTACCTCCTATGGTGCTCTTGCAGAGGACCGGGTTCAATTACTAGCACCCACAGACCCAACATTCAGACAATGTTGTACTGCTTGTTTCTAAGACCACATGCAAAAATACCCTCATTTAAGTCAGTTCACTTAATAAATTTATATTCCTCAAGAGGTTCATCTGTATCATGATTTGGTCTCCATATAAAGATGAAATGGGTATCAATTCTCCTTTTTACCCTATGTGGTACACATGTGTGTCTACATATGCTGTGCTCAAGTGCCATATGTGTGTACAGAGGTCAGAGGCAAAAGCTGTCTTCTTTGATCTCTCTAAACATCATACATTGAGTCAGGGTCTTTTGAACCTACAGCCTGCTCATTCAGTTCATCTAGCTAGCCAGTTTGCTTCAGAAATCCATCTTTTGTCTTCCCAATGTTGGGATTACAGGTGGATCATCATGCCCACCATGCACTGACATAGCAGTGGGAATCTGAACTCATTTCCAATTCTCCTCTTTTAAAACAAAAAGTTGAATTTATCAATTCCAAGGTAGGAAATGTCTTAGGGATATTTACGTAACAAATACCTAAATACATACAAACCTCCTAAAGCTAACAAAATCTCTTTTGCTTTATTCTATATTACAAATGAGAAGATATGCTCCTCAGGATTCCCTGCCAACAAGCTGAGGTATCACAAATGCTTTCATTTTTCTCAAGAAACACAAAATGTATGGAAGCAGGAGGAAAAGCTGCCCTTTGACCACTTACATACCCAAGCCCAGGGATGGTTACTGTCTTAAATAAATGTCATCTTCTAGAAACAACACTGTCTCTAGAATATCTGTGCTCAATACACCGTAAATACTGCAAAAGTGGCTCCTCAGCTGTATCATTTAAACAAGGATAACTAGAAATCAGTCTGTACATGCTCAGTACAGCTTTTAAAGTCTCAGTTTGTGCTATGTTGAATCTACAAGTATGAAACCCATAGACACAGAGGGCTAACTCTATCCTAAGCATAACACTGAAGAGTACTTAGGATAACCACTTACTCAATGTATTAATTCCTCTACAAAAACACTAATACTCTGTCAGCTCATTTCCAAGGTCTAACAATCAAAATGCCCATTCTCCTGACACTCAAAACTGTACTGGGGTGGGGGCTAGTGTGGTGGCTCAGCAGTTAGAACACTTGCTCTTGGAGAGGACCTGAGTTCAATTCCCAGAACCCAAATGATGGCTCACAACAATCTAGTTCCAGGGTATCCAACACCATCCTCTGACCTCTGGGGGGTACCAGGCACAAATGTGGTGCACATACATACAGGCAAAACATCAATATACATAACACATTTTTTAAATGAGCTAATCTAGGACAACTGCACCTTATTCAGAGGGCCAGGGCACCAGCAGGCCAGGCCTCTTAAGGAAAGGGGTGTGTATATTATAGCAAAGAGACAAATCTGAACAACCAACTCTTCTCACCTAAGCATGATCTTTCCACTACCATTGTCCAAAAGGGAAAAAGTTGTCTTTGAATAAGTAACATGCACTCCTCACAGATTTCCTGCTTCATGCCAGCCAAGTCCCTCTTTAGCCATAACACTGAAAGTGTTCAAACAGCACCATCACCAAAAAATAGTATGTTGTTTTCTCACTCTAGAATACCATCTGAAGTACTTAGATTAAACACCGTGAGATTACCTCACATTTTTTTTGGCCACAATTGATAATGAGTTGGAAATCAAAGTACTCACTGCTTATAAGGCACTATAGTAGTAAAGGCTCTAAATATTTTAACTCAACTGATTACTATAATAATCCTATAAGGTATTGTTACTATACTCAATGAGGAGGAAGCTGATACACCAAGGCCAAATACCTGCCCAAGATAAGTGGGCTGTGAGGAGTGGAATGGAGATTCAAACCCAGCTGGCTGATTTCCCCAGTGTGGGCTCTTGCTGGGCACACCTTGGAACTTTACAAAAACCACTTCAGGTCTCCTCAGGAGGATCTCTTTAGTCATCTTCTATTATCGTCATATGGCCAAATAGACGTTTTAAAATATACTGTAGATCATAAACACCACACAAGCCTAGACAAGCCAGGAAGAGATATAGGTCATAAACACCATCTACAGAATTTTTCATTAGCCAAAATATTGCATTGTTTTGAATAAATAGAAATCCAAAGTATGTGAACTATAGTTGTCAGCTATCACCAAACAATGTCACCAACAAGGAACAGGAATAGAGAATGAACTATGCATTGTTCTAATCACAGCTCATATCACCCATTCCCTCCTCTCCATTATCTATATCCAGACACGATATCTACTGGATATTATGAGAAAATACCTCTCTCTCTCTTTCTGTCTCTCGACAGCATCTATGTACAGCCCCAGACCTAAACCAGCCTGGTCTTGAACTCAAAGATTTGTATGCCTCTACCTTCCAGGTGCTGAGATTAAAGGTGTGTGCTAAGGGGTTGTTTTTTTATCAACTCTGTGAATCTTTCAAGCACGAGGTATTAATATATTATCTTTTATAATATATATTGTAATTATTTTCTCAGTTCACTTTAACTTTCTATGACTTGCAATTTTTCTTGTTTATACAAAGTTTTAGAAGTAAGTTTCTTTTAATATTCTAACCTTTTTGTTTGTATTTCCAGTATTTTTCAAATAAATATCCATGGAGATGTGTATTGTACATGTCTGTGTGGACTTGTGTACATGTGTGCATTCAGATATGTGTATAAGTGTGTATGAAGACAGAGGTGTGCATGAAGTTGATATCTAGGCTCTTCCTCAAATGCTATCTTATTTTTTGACAGGTCTCTTGTTGAACCTAGAGCTTACCAATGTGGTTAGGCTGACAGCAGCTGAACTCCAGAGATCTGCCTGTCTCTACCTCCCCATTGCTGAGATTACAGACACCAGTCCCTAAAAATACATACTTTAAGTCAGCCTGTCAAGCAAATACTCCTTGAGAATTAAACATCCATTTTATTTGAGGTGCTGAGGATTGAACTCAAGACTTCTCATGCTAAATATGTGCTCTACCACTGAGCAATATCCCCAAGTTGATCATCAGATGTTTTTGCTTTTTTGGTACCAGTTCTAAAGCCAGTGTCTCACACACACTAAGCAAGTGCTTTGTGGGCTCTAGCTTCATCCTGACCAGCAGTTTTAAATGTACTTGTTTAACAACCAAACAAATGAACCACTCTACATAACCAAGCAATCACATCAACATTTTATGGATTTAAGAAAAGTTCCACTACTGATATAAAATAAGCATAATCCTTTTAGCAAAAGATCAATTTTTTTTTTAAACTGATACATTCAATTATCAAACTCTTTTAACTCTCGGGGTGAGACCTGCTAATTCAGTACAATATCTGAGAACAAAAAACACATACTTTCTACATTCCTTTTCCAGATCATAAAAATTTAAGTCTTGTGGGTGTGAATAGTGATACTAAACAAGATGTGATACTAAAACACCAAATCAAAAGAATTGAACAAAACATGCCTGTTGTGCTGAGCAGTGGCACCATCTTCCTCCACATACTCAGCACTTTTACAAAATCCATTGCAACTGCCCCTTTTAAGTTGCTGTTACAGTGCACATCTCTCGGATGTTACTAGACAACATCTACAAAGCCCTGACTATGTGCTCCAACCTGGGCCATGTGTTCCATCAAATGTACAGGTACAACTTAATCCACACAGTATCTACAGGAGGTATCACCTATTACACACATATGCCAATAGTCCCTGAAGGTAAAGGGTAGTGCAAAGCCAGATCTGAAGACACAGTCATGTTACATTATACAGACAGCTCTTTCTGTAGTATGTGGAAATGACTAATTTTTTTCTTATTGATCCCAGCACTATTTGGGGAAAACTGTTATACTGATCCATCACATATGTAATTTAGCCTCATCCTTTCGAATGTTTAACAACTCACGTGATTTAATGAAGCAAAGTATGGTGATGACACACTGTCAGAGAATGGAGTCATGTTAAGAGAATTGAGTGCTTGTGAGAAAAACTCTAAGAAAACAAGTCTTGTGACCCCCTTAGTTTCTTCAAAGCACAGAATTGTTCTTGGAATGTGTTTTCCTGCTCCTCCCAGGTGCAGCAGATAGGAGTATGTTTACTTCAGATTACTCATTATTGCTTGCTACTGTTACTCAATTAAATGTTTGTATGCCTCCAAGGGAAAACATGGTTTGCTAAGTGCAGCTTATCCTTGTGACTGGACACCTTACTCACGTGATTCTTCTTAACCCTCAGAGTATAAATTGTCTGATATTCTGAATAAAGTTGGCTATTACATGAGACTTTAGTCAGCCTCATTTATCAGATCCATTCTCCCAGGTCCCCCCACCAGCTAGATTGGTAAACAGTATGGTATGCAAATTAATTTCTAAATTATAGTATTAATTATTTAAATTAATATTTAAACCATAATATTAATTTTTAAACATCAGTTTGGAGCTAGAGATGATGGCTCAGCAGTTAAGAGGACCCAGATTCAGTTCTCAGCACAGAAATGGCAGCTCACAACTGTCTGTACCACCAGTTCGGGGACTAGACTCTTTTCGGAGCCTCTGAAGGTAGCAGACCCACAAGTGATGCCAATATACATGCAGGCAAAACATCCTTACACGTTAAAACAAAACCTTATTTTGTCGGGGTGTTTTGTAGCTCTTTTGTTGGTACTGTTGCTGTTTTTGAAACAAAGTCTCATTGTGTGGTCCAGACTGGCCTGGAACTCTAGATATTATATCTGGGCCTCTATAGAGTGCTGGGATAACAGGTGTGTCACCCCGGGGCTAGGCTCATCTGCTCTGTTTTAACTGCTTGTTATAGTAACTTTGAAACTCAATTCTGCCAATCAGTATTTAGCCCTCAGCTTTGTCCTTCACAAATTCTGGAATCCCGCGTTCTTTGTTTTAAAACATGAAGAATACACTGTATCAGAGTCAGCATCCTCCTGGCAAGCAAGCAGCAGTTCCCAAATGCACTCCTAGGGAAAAGGGTTCTTAAATACTGTACGGGGCCCCTATGCAAGTAGGTCAGCCTGGGCTGAAAGCAGAGCTTGGGGGGGGGGTGGCAGGATGGGTCCTCTGTATTGTATATGCTAAGTCCCAAATTTTAATAAGGAGATGTATGGTTTTATGTAGTGTCAAGAGAGCCTTGACCCCGGAAAAGGCCCAAATCAATTTTGGATAAAAGGTAATTAGGGACTACAATGATGACATGTTTCCAAGCACACCTGTAATCCAAACTCTACCCCAAACATATGTTATACTCCAGTTACAGATGCAAGACTCCCATCTGAAGCCAGCTTTGCTCACAACTCTAACAGTGGTTATCTTCATAAAGAATGGCTGAGTCAAATTCACAGACTCAATGCCTAGTTATTTAGAAGCGCCAGTGCTATCAGAGTAGTTGGTGGGAATAAGTAACGGTGCTATTACCAGGAGCAACTGCAAACAGATGATACTACAAAACATCTCAATAAAGTCTGGAGGTGCGCAGGTAAGAAGCCAAAACACAAAGCCCCGAAGAAGACAGTACAATACCTTATGACCGCAAGCCCCAGCACTCCTCCATGCCAGCAAGCCCGGCTACCCGCAAGCTGGGGATCCCCTTTTTTAAACATTGTTTCCCTGTCTAGAATCTCCGCAAACAATTAATTGGCTCTCCATCTCAGAAAGGCCTCACAAAAGGCCGCCTCCTTCCCCAGTCTCTCGCTGGATTTCAGATATCTACTGGGCACTTAGCGTTTCCCACGGTTTTTAGCCTCAGCACTTGGCGCTCAGAACTGAGCGCTCTGAAGGCAGAGGCTGGGTCCTCTCCACCCTCCTATTCCTTGCCAAAGACGTTCCCACGAGCCGGCCGCCCACACTGCCCTGCACTGACCGCACTGGCACCCGCACCGAGGGACCGGGAGTTGAAACTTGTTCTCCAAGTTCTCGAGGTTTCGAGCACGCAGTTTAGGCCCGGGACCAGAGAGAACCAGACTGGGAATCCTGCTGTGGCCAAACTGAACCCAGAGTGCCCCAACCTTTCGGCGCGGGGCTTCGTGCGCGGGCCACGCGAGGCCGAGGTCGAGACTCGGATTGGGACCGGGGCCGCGCGGTCGCTGTGGCCCCGGGAGGGACGGGACGGGGACAGGCCGAGGCCGAGACAGCGACGGCGCGAAGATGGCGGAGGCCGCGTACCCTGGCACCGCCCTCTTCCCCGCGCCGCTTACCGGCAGGCGGGCGTGGCGCACGCTCGGGCTCCGGCAGGTCCCCGAACAGGTCCATGACGGCGGGCGGTGGAGCGGTGGAGCGGAGGCTCCGCGCAACCCTGGGCGGCGGCGGCGGCGCCGTCAGTCACCGCGCGAGACCCTGCCAATCGTGCGCCGCGCAGCCGCCGCCCCAGAGTGCCACGCGCGGGGGCGGGGTTGGGTTGCGCAAGCGCGCGGGCGCTTCTGGCCCTGACTTGTTTATATGGCGTTTCCCGGGAGGAGCCGAGTAGTGGCGCCAAGCCTGACATCCAGAAGGGCTTTCTGCCACACACGGCACGGGGCAGTCACGTTGCACTCGCGCTGTCTTGTGTGCTGCGGCCAGGGAATCAGGAGCGAAACCCCGGAAGATGAAAGACAGAGGGAGGCAGGTCCGCACCTGTGTGTTGTTCCCAGTGCGACTGAGCAAGCTAAGCAACCTTTGACCGCTTGGGAGCAGGCCAGAGAAAACACCAACACTGGCTAAGTCACAAAAACACCGTACAGGCCACCAAAACAGTTTTATCAGTTACAAGTTTGTCTTGGAATTACAAGTGTAGTCTCCCTAGTGTCACTGAGGTGCCTCCTCTTCCTGACATACAACCCGTAAAAACCCTTACTTCCTTAAACGTTACCTTCAAATCAAATGGCTCCACACCCAGATCCTACAGTCCTTTCCAACACCCTCTTACCTGTTGTTTGCCTTGTTGTATGGCCTCCCTCAGTGCAACAGGTAACATAAGTCATCGCTCCACTGCAAATGTGTTCAGGTCTTCTCTGGCTGTAATGTTGGACCTGGCCAGCAGGCTTCCAGTCCACACAATTTCAAGTGTTCACTGCTATCAAACAGAACCATCTCCTGTATTACAGTTGCAGGATTTTGCGAAAACAGTACTTTGTCTCCTGTCCTCACCTCTCACCCACTTCTCAGCCCACCCCAGCTCGACATCACCCACTATGTCTCCAAAGCAGCTCTTGCTAAGCTTGCTGGTGACTGCCCATTCTTGTAAATCGAGTATGCCAGTCATCATTCCACATGAATTAGGGCAGAGATTGCCACTTGGCCTATCTTTCCCTTATAGGAGTGGATGTCACTCCAGGTTTTATTCCTGGTCACCATCACTGCTCTGTCTCCACCTTGTTTAAGGCTCAACTTCTGACTAGATGTTAGTTGATAGAATTATCATCTTTTGGCAAGACAAGAGCTTCCTGGGACAGATTGATCTTGAACTCACAATGCCTCTACCTTCCCAGTGCTATAGTTATAGGTCTGTGTCACCACACCTGGCAATTGGAATTCTGACTTGATCGTAGTACTCTTCTGTTCCCTTTCTATTCATAATCTCATCCACATCAGGCTTGAGTACTGCCCCTTTGGACATGACTTGTTAATTTTCCTACCATCTCTAGATTGCTGGGTTCCAGTAAGTCCCTAGAGTAGCTGATGGGTGATCAGGGTACCCTAAGTGCCTGACAGATTCCATTTTCTCTTCTTTAGTCTGTTGCTTGGCCCAATATGCTTGGGCAGAAAGTCACGGCAATGGGCGTATGTGGTAGAGGAGGTTCTTCACTTCATGGTGAACAGGAAGCAGAGTGGAACAGCAACAGGAAGGGACCAGGGCAAAATATAATTCCAAAGGACAAGTTTCCGGTGACCTACTTCCTCCAGTTTCCACTTTGCACAGCCCCACCACCTGCTAACAATCTATTAAAATGTTTAATCTGCCAATGGGTTGAATCATTCATTATATCAGAGCTTCCTGATCTAATTGTTTCAGAAAACACACACTTTCGCTACCTTTCTACCCCCATGCTGTTTTACTAATTTTGTAGACATCTCTTAATTCAGTCAGGTTGACACCCAATGTCAACCGTCACAATGTCCACGTCCAGACATTTATGTGGACTTAAGTTTTCTGCTTCCTTGGCTAGACAATGAGAGTTCATTTGTAGGATTATATGGTGAAAGTATATTCAGTTTTGGAAGAAAGCATCCGCGCGTTTCAACGTGGCTGTTCCATTTTACGTTCCCACCATCAGGGGAGGGCCCGCCGTATCCATGCCAGCGTTTGTTCTCAGCATTCTGGATTTTAACCCATTCTAACAGGTGGGTAGTTAGTAAACTTTGAAGTCAAGCTCTAAGAACAGAAAAATGCATGAATGATAATTATAAAGCTGAATGACTTTCACAAGCCAAACACAGCCATGTAATAAAGATCCAGGAAAAAAAAATTCAGAGCACTCTGCACACTTAGAAGCCATTTCAGCCATGACCTCCTGAGGACATCATGGTTAGCACTCTGACGTGGAATTTGACCTGAACTGCATAGATGGGATAATACAGGACAGAAAACATGCAGCATGTTCTTTCAAATTACTTCTGTCCTTCAACGTAGATCTTTGTGACATTCATCCACATTGTTAAGAGACTAGTCCATTCATTGATTTAGATGTGCCACTCCTTGTCTATCTGCTGGTAGTGAACATGTAGGTTCTGACCTGTCTGGAGCTGTTACCCACAGTGCTGCTATGAACATTCCCATTCATCTGGTGAACACATGTTCATTTCTGTTGGAAAATGCCCAAAGATTGAATTGTTGGGTCAAAAGCTATCTTTATGACTATATTGAGCTATACTAAGTAAATACTCTCAATTAATACATCTCCCACATAAACCCAAGATGGCGATGAGCCAGCCAAAAATAATTTAAGTTCTAGCCTCACACACACAGGCCCAAAAAATCCCTCCACAGAGACCCCCCCCTTTCCCCAAAAGTCCACATATCCTCTCCTTGGAGACAGCCACCCCAAAACTTCTTCAACAGTACCTCCCTTCTTCCCTTCCCAAGGGCCCTTTATAACCTGTCCAGAGGCAGTCCTTTGTCCCTCTGGGGTAAATATCCCTTCCCTCCTCCCTTGCCTCCATTTTATCCCCTGCTCTTTTTCCCTCTCAGGCAAATACATCCCCTCTGTGCTAAGAATCTGGTGTCTGGATGTGTTCTGTGCTGACTCAGGGCCTTTCATTCTCCTTAGTTGACTTCTGTTTTGTTGAGATAGAGTCTTGCTATGTAATCCAGGTCAAATTTTACCATGTAGACCAGGGTGTAGATGTAGATTCACGCCAGATGTGGCGGTAGACATTGATTCAGTGCAAACAAGTTTTATTCTTTTGTCTAATTAAATCACCAGTTCTTGGTCTTGAAGCCCTGGAGCTTTTCAGCCTCTTTACAATCTATTCTTAGACCTTGAATTTGAAGGCTGCAGCCCCTGTACAATCTAGAGCATTTTTAACTGCTTTCGCAGACCTAGAAGGCTTCAACCTCAGCCTCTGAGACCTACAATGTCGACTGAGCTTCTGAACTTTCTTCTGGTTCGACTCACTCTTCCAGTCTGATACTTCTACTGAGCTCTGCTGTGTCTCTGTCTCCCCTTTAGCTCTCCCTGCTTCATCCTGACTCTGCTGTAACTCACTCTTTTGTAACTGACTATTGACTGACTCTTTGACTATAACTATCTCTGAGCTGAGGGCCTGCCTCACGTAGTATGATAGTGAGGTGTGTCCTCACTCTGACTCACTCTGCTAACTCTTCCTCTGATTAGTCACTTTGCCTGTCGTTCTCATCTCAGAAGTCACTTTCTGTGTGACACTGACTCCTGAGCTCTGCTCCCTGTGTCTGCTTCTACACTCTGTTTTTCTTAGGGATTAAAAGCAAGGACCACCACTGCCTTCTGAATACTGGGATTAAAGATGTTTACTACTACACTGCTTTCTGAATACTTGGATTAAAGGTGTGTCTACATTCCAACCAAACCACACAGGACTCTGAATGTATACCCATGGAATATAGACCCTAGCTTTCACACAGGACTATTCCTTTATACCAGGTGGCCTGAAAACTGTAGCAATCCTCCTGCCTCAGTCTTCCAAGTGTTGGTATTACAGAAATGTGTCACCATCTCAACTGGAGAACTGTGATCAAATACACATCCTAGGAAGGTTACAAGTTATGAGAAAACTACCCCCTATCTCCCCCCCAAAAAAAGTCTTGTGACCTCAGTTTCTTCAGAGCACTGAATTGTTCTTTGGATATGTTTCAAGCTCCTCCCAGGTGTAGCAAATAGGAGTGAGTTTACTTCAGATTACTCATTGTTTGCTACTGTTATTCAATTAAATGTTTATATGACTCAATGGAAATGTTTTTGCCAAATGTGTCTTTTGTGATGGTATACTTAGCTCATGTGATTCTTAACCCTCAGAGTATAATTGTCGGATGCTCTGAATAAAGTTGACTGTTGCATGAGACTTTACTCCACCTTATCAGCTCCATTCTCCCAGGTCCCACCTCCTCTAGAGGGGTAATAGATCACCATCTAGTTCCAAAACTGCATATTTTCCTTTTTAATATATTTTTGAGAATTTCAGATTAGCATAGGATGTATTTGGGTCATATTTACACCTCACTCCCTACGACTGCTCCTGGGTTACCTCAGTTTTTGAGACAGTTTTCCTATTCCTCTATCCTTTTTCACTGCGAATTTGCCTTTTGTCCACTTCATGTAAGTGGAACCCTACACTATTCGTTTTTCAAGATTCATCTATTCACACATCCATGTGCACGTATGTCTGAGCTTCATTTCTCCATGGCCAATGTATAGACTGGCGGTCTGTTGAAACACTCATTGCTCCCACCTTTGAGATGCTGTCAATTCTGCTGTGGGCACATCTGTTGCAGTGTCTTGTATATAACTAGGATTGCCATGCACTATCACATGGTAATTCTGTGTTGCTCTCTGAGAAAACACTGAATTTCTTTGCACAATACCCTTTACATTTCTAGCAACAAGTGATCACTGTGGTTTTTTCCAGTGCTGGGGACTGAATTCAAGGCCTCTCAACTGCTATGCAATTTCTCTGCCATTGGGCTAAATTCCAAGCCGATTCCTATATTTTTGTGTATGGGTATATGTACGTCTGTGCACCATGTATACCGTGTAAATGCCTGGTGCAGAGACCTGAAGAGGGCACCAGATACCCTAAAACTGGAATTATAGATGACTGTGGGCTGCCATGTGGCGCTGGGAACCAAACCCTGGTCCTCTAGAACAGCCAGTGCTCTTAACAAAGCCAGTCCCAATTCCTATATGTCTGATGTGAATTTTATGTATACTTTACTAAAGATAATTCATATTGATGTAAATAAACCAGATTTAGTTTGAAATTGAAATACTAAAAGGTTATGTGCTGTACATCTTTTAAAAAGTGATAGTCTTAAAGATAAATAAGGAAGAAGACAGCTATAAAGTTACCTAGAAAAGCCATATCCCAGTTATTGGGCAGACTGAATCCCTTTATATTGACACTAGAACAAAATTGCCATCATTTCAGAGTTAACTAAAGGCACATTTTGTGACTACCAAACTTTTGTGCTTTTCTAAAATAGAAGTATCTTTTAAAATATACTGGCTGACCAGGGAGATGCCACAGCAGGTAGGAGTAAGGGTGCTTTCCATGCAGACCTGGTGACCCAAGTTCAGTTCTCCCTCCCACATAAAAGTCCTCACCACCTCATGGTACCAGGGCCACATGTGCTCACATCATGCATGCACACAGAGTGTGGTGATGCAGGCCTGGAATTCCAGTTACTAAAGAGGCGGAAGCAGGGGTATCGAGTTTAAGACCTTCTTGGGCTACATAGTGAAGCCTTCTGGAGAGAAATCCTGTAGATGCATTATAGTTTGAGTTACAAAGGAGTTCATGAGAAACTCAAGCATGCACGCTTTCATTGTTTCATGTCAAAAGACAAAACTGCAGGCAGCAAACTGTTGATACGCGTGCCATATCAACATACTTGGAAAGAATGCCAAGTCTGTAATTCAAATACTAAAAAGTCTGTAATTCAAATACTATGTAAATAGATTTGGGACTAGGGATACAGCTTAGTTGGCATAAGGCTTGCCTAACATGCACAAGGCCCTGGGTCCTTCACTACACACACACGAAGGCTGACCAGATGTGAAGCAGCTAGGTCTTGCAAATGCAGAATGGCACATTCAGGTATAGGTACTGTGTGTCAGCTTTGCTCTATGCTTAACAGAAGACAGTTCCATGGTCATCTTCAGATGCTAGCCTATCAGGGAGCTGGCCAGGTGAGGCTCTTAAGCCTACTTCATCTGTGGATGGCGAGGGTGATTCTGATTCAGATATTCAAAGTAGCAAACATTGGAGGCCAGGAGCAAAAAGGAATTTGGCACTTGGCAAGGGGGAGGTACAGTGTAGCTCTGAAATCCAGGTCCTCTTATCCCTCCTCTAGCAATTCCTGTTTCCCTCTCATTGTGTCAAGCACAGGCCAACACAGGGGTAGAGAGAGATTCCCCAGTTAAGATATATAAGTTGATGCAGAAGTGTAACTAGGCAATAGTGGATACTGTTTCTCATGTGTAACCACCTAGGTTCCATCCCCGGTACAAACAGTCCTTCATAGATTGTGTTTATTACTTATACAAAGTAGCCAAAGGCGCCAGCTCTTCATGGACCTTGAGCAGGGAAACACTAAAAAACAAAGTCACTAGAGATTACCATGGGATGGAAGGCTGTTGCAGAACTGATGGCTCTAGGGCAGGTGCAGAGGAAGTGTGGCGCTCATCGAAGCTTTGGGGAGCCTTGAGAGACCATAGGGAAGTGAGATTATCTGGCCTTGTCTAGGAGGACTGAGAGGTGCTCTGAGATATGGGCTCTGCTGTGCTTCAAGCCAAGCCTTATCTGCAAAACCCCTGTGGATACAGGCAAGGGCACCGAGGCAGACTTCCTCCAGTCTACTCCTAAGGGACTCAAATATCAACTGAGGGCCCGACCTTGCTCTTTCATGGACAGCCTAACAATTCAGCTTTAGATGCTCTATGTCACTCAGACAGGGAAATTCAATCCAATCAGCTGCTTTGGAAAGAGATCAACAGAGACCAGAGACAGCTCTAACAGACATGTGTCCATGACTCCCTGGATATATCTGGATATACAGGACTTCAGTGTTTAAAAAAGTGAGACACTAGAGTTAACAAGATATTGAACACAGTATTGTGCCCCGGTAAGAACAACTCCAAGATGCCAAAGAACACCAAAAGAGTTTGGATAGTTTTATGGTAGGCTATGGAGATGACCATGAAGTGGCCCTCAATGTCCCCCTTAATGGTATATGTACCCCAGTGTGGACCCGTTGTATGGACTTGAACTCAAACAGTAAAACACTCCAGAATTTCCCTTAGAATGTGTGACAAAGAGGCCACTTCATTTGCTCTCTCTTGCTTGCTTAATCAGGTGGAAGTCACCTGTCTTATTGGGAGGTGCATTGTGGATAGGCCCCTTCAAAGAACTAAGTGAGGCTTCCAGCCAAAAAGCAGAAATCGAGACCCATTGTTGGTTTGTTGGAGAGGAACTGAATCTTGTCAACTGCACTTTGTGTGAGAGTGACATCTCCCCTCAGCCAGCCTTCACATGAGACCACAGCATTAACACACACAGGCTGTAGCCTGTGAGATACAACCAGCAGAGATACCACAGCATTTGGATTCCTAAGCCACAGAACCTATAAGGTGTTTTAAGCTGCTAAATTGTGGGGTAGTTTGCTACACAGCAATAGACATCTCTTGCTGATTTTTTTTACACGTGGTGAACCCTTGTGGGTATGCAGGCACCACATCTCACCTTTGCTCTGGTACTGCCCCTGGCATCCCCACCAAGGGACAATAGAGAGCATGGCTGGATGGGAAAGAGTCTGCCTAGCCCTCCAGTTCTGAGGAAGCTGCTGCCAGGAAGCCTTACAGGATCAAGGTCCAGAATACACAGGCTCTGCACCCAGTGGATAAGGAGGCGAGTGGGTGGAGCCATAGAAGACAGAAGAGCTGAACCTCACTGACACAGCCTGACCCCCTCCAAGGAGAAGCCTCATGCTACTCTTGCCACAACCCATTTCCCTGCCGTGTTTGGAGCACGGGAGCTTTATCTCAGGTATCAAATTACTACCAGAAGTTTCAGAAACCAGACTGCTGGGTTCTGAAAGGCCAACTCAGTCCTCTGCCACCCTCAAGCCCTCCATGTCCTGCAAGGGCTGGTGGGCTACCTCCTTCAGGCAGCCTTCCTCGGGGCCTGCCTTGCTGGAGAGCATCTCAACTTTTCCTCAATCCTCACCATGCTTACTCTGTCCTGGCCTTGTGTCTGACACACTGATGCTTGGGAAATATTATCCCCCTTGAAATTACATTCCTAAGGCAGAGGCTGTGGCCCCCAGGACTAGGCTGAATTTACTGCTGAAACTCCTCCTGGTCACAAAGGGACACAGGCTGTCTCCAGTTATTTGTTCACAGCATCCCTACGTTGGTTGTACAGACTCCAGGATCCTCCTTCATGCCAAGGTTCAGGCTTGTTTGGAGCCCAACAAGACCCACATCTTGTCTGCTCTTGCAGAGCACAGGGACAGCCAGGCCTCCGAAAGAACTCCCAGGAACCAGAGCGCTGGTGCAAATGGGTCACGAGCCAAGGCGAAGCTACAGGAGAACGAGCAAGGGTCCGGTGCTGACAGGAAGGACCTATGGGGTTTCTGGGTAAGGCGCCAGCTGGTGGACAGGATCTTCTGAAAGTTTCCGGTTTCCACCACATCCTTGGCTAGAAAACAAATAGGAGTTTGGGCTCAAGACCAGCCCCAAAGCGCTTGCATTTCAGACCATAAGCAATAGTACTTTTCTCCACCCCTACTGCCTTTGTCCAGCATCCCCACGTCCCCAGTAAGAGTGCTGCCCAGGGCTGGCTCTCAGCTATACGGACTGGGTAACTCCTCAACTACCAGTCAAGACCAGCAGAAGCTATCTGAGAGAACTGGAAGGAGAAACAGGAATGGCACTCAGCCTCCCATTCCCAGGTTCTTCAGCCTGGCCCTCCTCCCACAGAGCACTCACCTTGGTGAGGGTGGGCATGCTTCTGTGGGCGTCCTGCTTCTCTGGGCAGGATGTCCACAGCCTCCCTCAGCATGGTGAATACAGCAGATAAGGTGCTGCCCAGTGAAAGGCAGCTCAGATCCTGCAAAAGAACAAGGGGACATCACCTGTCCTAAGATGACTGCACTGCAGGTTTTGATTCCCCCCGCTATGGGGGGTGCAGGTGGCTTGCTCTGGAGGGGCACGGGTGACTTGAGAACAAGCTTCCTAGGTTGGGGGATAGAAAAGAAGGCTAGAGTTTCCGGTGTGGCAGTCCATGGGCAAGGTTTACGGTGTGGCAACAAACTTAGGCAGCTCAGGCACAGTTAAGATGGTTGGAGTTCAAGGGGATTGGGTCTGAGGGGAGAGAGGCACCCACCAACCATAAATCACTGCCATGGTGGTCAGGGCCTCCGGAGACGCAGTGCCATGCGCCCCGCCTCGGACTGCCCTGATCCCTCCACGGCTCAGCAAGGCTCTGCTGCTCTTCCCTCAGCTGCCAGCCCCTCGGGAGCCCTCGGCACCGTTGGCGTCGTTGGCCTCGTTGGTACCGTTGGCACCTGCTTGCATACAGGAGTCAGTGAGCGCGTGGAAACTGCATTTCCCAAGAGGCTCCGCGGCTGCCCTCGGGCAGGACAGGGCTGGCGCTTGGGCCCTAGAGGTTCTGAAGCCAGGATTCAGTTCTCCTAGGCCACTGCGCTGCAGCCCCTCCATTCCTCAGTTCCTCCAGGTTCCCCAAGGCCAGGTCCTCCAGTGGCAAAAAAACGCCACAATGGAGATGGATTTACATATGCTGGACTGAGGGGAAGTGGGATGACAGGAAAAGAAGGAAATCGCGAGTGACTGCAGCATTTTTTTTTAACGTAAAAATAGTTATTACTTTATTATGCATGTGAGTATTTTGCCTGCATGTTTGCACACCACATGCATGCCTGGAGCTAATGAAACTAGAAGAAGGCATTGGGTCCTCTGGAACTAGAGCTATAGATGCTTGTGAGCAACTTTGTGGGTCCTGGGAACCAAACTGGGGTCCTTGGCAAGAGCAACCAGTGTTCCTAACCACTGAGCTATCTCCCTAGCCTCTTAAAATTAGTTTTGTTTTTTGAGAGGGGGCGTGGGGGTGGGGTGGGGGGCTGTCTCTATTTAGCCCTGGCTGTCCTGGAACTTTTTATATAGAACAAGCTGGTCTTGAACTCACAGAATCAGCTTGTCTTTCCTTCCAGAGTACTGGGATTAAAGGTGTCCACCACCATGCCCAGGAGCTCATGATTTAAATAAATATATTTTAAACTATCGTGTGTGTGTGTGTGTGTGTGTGTGTGTGTGTGTGTGTGTGTATGTATGTATGAGGTAGAAATGCATGTGTCACCGTGCACTTGTGGAAGTCAGAGGACAACTATGTGGACTTGGTTCTCTCCTCCTTCCATCTGGGGCTTTGGAGCTCATGTTGTCAGGCTTATGCTGGCAAGCACCTTTACCACTGAGAGGCATCTTACCAGCCAAAGGATTCCCCTCTCCTACCAGCGAGGCACCAAGAAGTGTCATCACCTGGAGAAGTCCATTCAGGCAACAATCAGTAGAGTTCATGGTAGTTTATGACACCCATTTGACATGGTGGTGAGCGGATAGGAGGTAAGGAGTTGGAGAAAGGATGGATCAATGGGATTCCTGAGAGGCGGAGGGCAACATGGTAGAGTTGAGGTTAGAAGAACCTTGGGGCCAACATCTTGAAGAGAGGTTTTAAAAAGTTTCTGGATGAGGAAGTGATAACCCAGGAGAGGTTACATTGCAAGTGGAGATGGGCCTGTGCCTTGAACATGACCTATGTGTCACAGAGAGACAATCGGGTGTCTTTTCCAAATTCACACATAGAAAGGGGGGAATGACTCACAGCAAATGAATATAAGAACCAAAAAACCCAGCTCTAAGTGATGTCACCAATATCTGAAGGCGGGATTCACTCACAGTGTAGAGGTGGCACAAATCAAGCCTCAACTCTGATTGCCCAGTGCACAGCAGGCCACCACGGCCACATCCACTGGTGGGAAGGACAGTGAGTAGGTGCTGGCTCCGCAGCAGATGTTCCTTGAGAGTGATGCTCCTTGGGAAGGATGGTAGCTGTCTGGTCACAGCCTCAGTTCTGCATAGCTAGTTCAACCAGGGTGCTAGATACTCAGTGGTCATCAAGGTTAGAGCTAGGCCAGAGGCAGATCCTGGTGGAAGGCATGATCACTGGAAGGGTCCCTTGTTGCTAAGATATGTGGCTTGTGTGTGTTGAGGCACACTCTGCTGAGCTGCCTAGAACCTGGATTTTTATGACCCTTTGGAGGTGTCTTTTGTTGTAGCAGTACGCTACTGGGTGGCTTAACAATCAAGACAAGGGGGCATTTTCATAGATGCAAACCCTGACAAACCTCAGCAGAGGGAACCACTTGTCATGGCAAGCACCATCCTGGACAGTGGAATCCTGATCGTCTGATCTCAGATGTTTTTATTGATACAGAAGCTCCTCTGGTGTTTTATTGATACAAAAAAGTCTGCCCTCTCATCCAAGGCTTGGCTCTGCCAGAGAGCAGTGAGCACATGCAGATCATGAGGAATCAAACATATTTTACATAAAGCCAACACCTGAGGATAATACAAAATGCCGAGGCCCAGGCAGCCCTTCCCCAACAATGCACAAAACAAGCATTTTAAACATACTAGAAATAAACCTCCGCAACATTCTGTCCCTGGAGACATTCTGGCCCCTGCTTTTGATTGGTGTAAGCTGCCTGCTCCCAGGGCGTTGCTGGTCACAGCCAGTGCTGATTCTGCTGTCTGCATGTCCTAATGTCAGGACTTTGAGTAGAAGTGCTCCATCTTGTGAACCGTTCCATTTTCTAATTTTTCTTCTACATGTTCCTGCAGACAGCTGCTATGGAAACAGCCTCCTCTAGGAATCTTGACAGAGTGATGTCACTAAAAAGAGTGGGATGGTACTTGCTTCAGAAATGTAGAGTGAGAGGTGCAAAGGAGCCACTTTCAGGGAAGTTTGCCATGGCCAGCAGGTAACATCAGGTTCCAGGAATTCTTATTTACTCTTCTCCCAGACGGCAGTCAGTGCAGTCTAGAATGGAGAAAGGATGCAGTGAAGAAAACGTGTGTGAGAGGGAACAAGACCCAGTGTCCCAATGAGAAGTCAGTGCCACAGTGCCTCAAGGTAGATGAAAGAGTGTCTGAACCAAGATGCAGGCGGCTGTGGTAGGAGGAGTTTGCTCCCATCCTCATCCCTAGACTATATGAATCTGTTATTTACATGGCAAAAGAGACTGTGCAAAGGCTGGGGCTGTAGTCTGAGTGTAGAGCAATCATCTAGCATGCCCTTGGGCATGCCCAGGTTTCCATCCCTATTATTGGAAAAAAGAAAGAGAGACTGTGCAGATATGATTACAGATTAAGTTAAATATTAAAAACTAGGGAGATTATCCAGAATGTTCTGAGGCATTTACAAGAGATTTACATTTACATTTACATTTACATTTACATTTACATTTACATTTACATTTACAAGTAGTGGAGAGTCAACAATGAGGGTCAAAAAATGTTGTGAGATATGCACCAGATAAACTACTTTGACACAGGTTTAAGCCAATAGAAAGTCATTATTAGTTAGTTGGAGTCATTATTAGCTACACTGGGTATTTGGGATCCCAGTGTATTCCTGGGTCTTTCATAGAGTGAGTTTATAACCATAAAACCTTTCTTACCTCCATTGTCGAGAAACAGTCCAATTTCCTTTTGGTGATCTGGATCAACACTCCTCCTAACACCATTGTTTCTTTCTTAGTCTGTATATTTAAAGGCTTCAGAAACCCAAACTGGCCAGGGGAAAGTCCGAGCTTACAGTTCAATGGAATGTTTGCTGTGGCTCCTGGAAGGAACATTCCCTCACCTGACACCAAAACTTCTAGGTTCCAGGAACAGTGTGTTAGTAGGGGTGATGGTGAGTGGAACTATTCCCTTTTCTAACCCTTGATTCCTGGACCCATGGATCCTGGCTATGGAAAAAACTGTACTATATATTGAACACTGGCTGATTAGAAGCATGTACCACTTTCTGGAGAACCGTGCCCCAGGCCTCCAGGTTGCTGCCACCTAATTAATGTTGTGACTGTGTCTTCAATAGGCTGTTCTACCTTTCTATCAGGCCAGCTGTTTCAGAATGATGGAGAATATGGTAAGACCAGTGGATTCCACGACTGTGGACCTACTGTCACACTTTTCTGGCTGTGAAGGAAGTACCTTGGTCAAAAGCAATACTGCATGGAATACCATGACAGTGGATAAGGCATTCTGTAAGATGGAAGTCAAATGCAGAAGCATTATGTGCAGGAAAAGCAAATCCATAATCCGAATGAGTATCTACTCCAATAAGGACAAAGCATTGTTCTTTCCATGGAGGAAGTGGTCTGATGTAGCCAATTTGCCACCAGGTCATTGGTGAGTCACTCCAGAGAGTGGTGCCATACCTGGGCTCAGTGTTGGTCTCTGCTGTTGGAAGATCTGGCACTCGGCAGCACCTGCAGCTAGGTCAGCCTTGGTGAGTGGCAGTCTATGTTGTGGGTTTCGTGTGTATCCTCCATCTTGGCCGCCATGTCCACTTTGTTCATGGGCCCATTGGGCAATGACAGAGATGGCTGGGGAAGGAGGCTGACTGTCCATAGGCCTCCTATTTGCTGTATTACTGAACTCCTCCTCTGCTGAAGTCACCTTTTGATGAGCATTTACATGGGACACAAGTATCTTCACATCCTTCACCCATTTGGAGAGATCTATCCACATACTTCTTCCCCAGGATGTCTTTCTCACCAATTTTCCAATCATCATGCTCTTTCCAAGTCCCTGACCATCCAGCCAATCCATTGGCTACAGCCCATGAGTCAGCAAACAACTAAACATCTGCTCATTTCTCTTTCCAAACAAAATATATGACCATGTGTACTGTCTTAAGTTCTGCCCACTATGAAGATTTCACTTTGTCAGTGTCTTTCAGGCTTGTCCCAGAAAGGGGTTGTGATGCTGGTCTACTTCTTGGCAGTGCCTGCATAATGTGTGGAACCATCAGTAAATCAGGCCCTAGTCTTCTCTTCCTCCGTCAACCGATCATAGTGAACACCCATGAAGCTATAGGTGCATGCTTGGCAGGAGACAGCATTGTAATGGGAGTAGAAATCGCAGGCATTTGGGCAACTTCTTCATGTAACTTGCTTGTGCCTTCAGGACCTGCTCAGTCTGATCATGTATATACCACATCCATTTGATAATGGATTGCTGCTGTGCACATCCTACTTAATGATTTGATTGGTCAGATAATACCCAACTCATGATGGGCAGCTCAGGTCTCGTGGTAACTTGGTGGCCTATTGTCAAATGTTCAGTTTCCACTAAGGCCCACTAGCAGATCAAGAGCTATTTTTCAAAGGGAGAATAGTTGTCTGTAGATGATGGTAGACCCTTGCTCCCAAATCCCAAAGGTCTCTTCTATGATTCACCTCCAAGGGCCTGCCAAAGGTTCCAAACAGCATCCCTGTCTGCCACTGGCACATCAAGTACCACTGAATCTGCTAGGTCATATAGTCTAAGTGGTAGCGCAGCCTACATAGCAGTTGGACCTGTTGAAGAAGCTTTTGTTCCTCTTCCAACTCAAAGCCAGCAACTTTCCAAGGCACTTGGTATATAGGCCAAAGTAACACATCCAAGTGAAGAATGTGCTGTCTCTAGAATCCAAACAGACACACTAAACATTGTACTTCTTCTTGGTGGGAGGGTCCAGTTGCAATAACTTATCCTTCACTTTGGAATATATCTGCATGCCCCACACCGCTGGACTCCTAAGAATTTCACTGAGGTAGAAGGCCCTTGAATTTTGGTTGGATTTTTTCCCTCATCCTTTGATGCTCAAACCTGTTACCAACAAGTCCAAAGTGGTTGCTACCTCCTGCTCACTTGGTCCAATCAGCATTATATCACCAATATAGTGAACCAATGTAATATTGTGTGGAAGAAACAGATGGTCAAGATCCCTTCGAACTAAGTTAGGACACAGGGCTGGAGAGTTAATATATCCTTGAGGTAAAACTGTAAAAGTTATACTGCTGACCTTGCCAACTGAAAGCAAATTGTTTTTAGTGGTCCTTATGGACGGGTACCAAGAAAAAGGCATTTTCTAGATCAGTAGTGCACACCCTATATCAGAAGATGTGTTAATCTGCTCAAGCAAGGGTACCGCATCTGGTACAACTACTGCAATTGAAATCACTTGATTGTGTTTTTGACAGTCAGCTGTCATTCTCCACTAAACATCTGGATTCTGCACTGGCCAGAAAGGAGAGTTAAAGGGAGATATATGGTGGGAACCATATATCTTTTTTTTGGGGGGGGGGTCTCAAGACAAGGTTTTTCTTGGTAGCTCTGACTGTCCTGGAATTTGATCTGTAGACCAGACCAGCCTCAGACTCAGAGATCAGTCCAATTCTGACTCTCTAGTGCTGGGATTAAAGGCATTTGCCACCAACATCCAGCTCACCCCTACATTTTTCAAGTAATTCACGATAGCATTAATTTCTGCAGTTCCTCCAGGGATGCAATATTGTTTTGATTCACTAATTTTCTTTGGCAAAGACAACTCTAAAGACTTCCATTTAGTCATCTCAACCATAATAACCCTCACTCCACAGGCCAGGGAGTGTGAGAATTCAGCCAACTTCTAAGTACATCTATCTCAATTATATATTCTGGGACAGGGGAAATAATGACAGGATGAGTTCTGGGACCCAGTGGACTTACTGTGATTTAGACTTCAGCCAAAACTCCATTAATCATCTGACATAAGTCTCTATTTTAGCTGGAGGGCCACAGTGTTTCTTGGAATTGCTCAGAATCAGTGTCAATTTAGAACCAGTATCTAATAGAACCTGGAAAGTCTGATTGTTTCCTTTCCCCCAGTATACAGTTAACCCTTGTGAAAGGCCTGATGTCCCTCTGGGGAAGGACTGGAGAAAAGGCTGGCAGTAAAACTTTTAAGTATTTTATCAAAGTCCTTCCTCAGGGGAACCTGGCCATCCCTTTGTTCAAGGGGTTCTGGGTCTACAAAACGGCTCAAGTCTGGAAATAAGTTCACTGGCCAAGATTGCCTTTTGCCATGATCCAATTGTGCCTTTCTTTCATCTGAGAGTTTTCCCACTTAATTATATCAAACAAAATGCTGTAGGCTTCTTGTCTATTTCATGCCTGGAAACACTATGATTGATTAGGCAGAATTAAAGATTCGTACAAGTCATGCCACTGTTGTGGTATATTTGAACTTATCTCCAGATATTATATCCGCTGAAGACATCATTGTACTGGCTGCCTAAAGTCTGGCAGGGTGTGGTTTCTATAGCTGAACCAGCCTGCCCTATTATGAAAAGAAGAGCTACTCCCTCTTAATGTAAATAGAGTTGCTGATAAAGAGGTCGTTTGGATGTTCCACCAGACCAGAGGTGACATAAGGCATGGCCTGGTCTCCCCTATTGATCTGTAGTTCCCCGACTATAATAAGTGGACACTACTCAGATGGTTGGGGCCTAGCCCACAAAACAGTCTGTGGTGGTGGCACCCCACTATAGACTCGGACACGTCCCAATGGTGAAAGGTTTGGGAGGAGTAAACGATTGTATCTCTTTGATCATGCAAATAGACTGCTAGGAGAGATGTAGTGGGAGCTTTTAAGTTAATAATCTGCTGGGACCTGGAGAAGAGGAGTTAGAGCTGCAAGATGGCAGATTGTAAGCTTTGCTCAGGTCTGTCTGACTTGTACCTTTAACCATGTCTCATGTGTCTTCATTAATATTCCACCATTAATATTTCACATATTAATCTTTTACATGCCAGCATAAAAATCATTTTGTTTTTGCTGACCATTACAGGTCAGGCCATTATGGACATTGCTTTGTCTATTCTGCCCATTACGTATGATAACTACAATCACCTTGCCTTTGGCGATTCAGTGCTGCTGCCTGGCTCCTGCTATCTTGGGCCCAGTTAAACCCATTGATTTAACCCATTCAGTTGAGCAGCAGTGTCTCTAACCCTAAGGAGTGACACAAGGAAAAGGGCTACAACAAAGCTCTTCAAATGTGCTGGTGCCCCCTCACCATTTTGCATCTAATAGGATCAGTGATGGGCATGTCTTCTGGGCCCCCCCATTGTGAAGGATTAGGTTTTACACAATGTACCCACTCGGGCATTGCAATTTCCCTGAGCCTTAAAATCCCTTCATCAACACTAAGCCAAGAGATATCAGACATCTCCAACTCCTTTTCAGTAGGCCATCTTTTGACAAATGCTTCAGCCAACTATTCAAATAAAAATTTGACTCTTTTTTTTTAACTATGCAAGATTCCATATTAAACCTAGAGTCTCCACTCAGTGGGTCCATATCAACAAACTCAGCTTGATCCGGTTTTTAATATTCCTTCCATCCCCACACATATTCCCCAGATTTCTGCTGGAATAAATTAGCAAACTCATTAAGCTCTTTAGTAGTGTAGTGCATGTGCACCTCCTCATGGACTATACTTTCTACTGCCCCTCTAGGAGTCTGCTTCGACTTAAGTCTGGTCGCATAGGTCTAGAGGCAACGGTTGGTGGGTCCCGAGGGACAGCAATATTGTCTTGCCTGGCATCTCCTTCAGAGAGCCACTCCTTATTAAGCAGACAGTGAAAGATTAATTTCCTCAGTCAAAGGTGGAAAAAGCAATATTTCAGGGTGTGTAAGTGGGAGCACATCTTATGCTGAAAGTGTAGAGACTACTTCCTCAGCAAAGATAAACTCTTAAAAATCTGAGGGTTCAATGTTCTCAGCCTCAATAAGGTTCTCCAACACACCTCTATTCCAAGTTACAAGATCCCACTCTTCCCTGATCTGCATCCCCCCCACCCCCCGACAGAGTTTCTCTGTGTAGCCCTGGCTGTCCTGGAATTATCTCTATAGACCAGGCTGGCCTTGAGCTCACAGCCTCTGCCTCCCAAGTGCTGAGATTCAAGGTTTGCACCACTATCAACCATCCAGGACCCACTCTTTACCAATTAATGCCCTTAGGTTAACCGCTAACACTCTTCGAGGTTAGGATTTGAATTTTTGCTATAACTGAGCCAACCTTACAATGCTTTGGTTTGATTTTCTGATACTTGAGTTCTGTAGCTGATGGAGAGAAGATTCTCTTCCAGGGTACACTTAAAATTTTTTAGACTGTTTATGTGCACCTAGAGCCTGTCAATTTTATCACTGAGTTCCTTGTTATCCTTCACCATGCCAGAAGTTGGTTAATTTTATCATAGAGATCATTTTTTCCTTTGGTCAGTTTATCCAAAAAGATGCTAAGAGCAACCAACTAACATCATCATTTTCCTTATTTTTCCACAAATTGTCAAAATTTTATATACAAACTCGCCGAATCTATTGCCTGGTGAATCAGGAAAATCAAATGCATTTGGCTCATTCAATTCATAGAACAGTTCACACCATAGGCTTTCAGTACTCTCCAAGCTGCTAGGAGGGTGTTAGAACTGGAGAGGCTTCTGTAACTATAGGTGTTAGCAAATTGGAAAGCCTGTTCCAGATACTTAAAAAAATTCATCTCTATGCTTCTGTTGCTCTATAACCACGTCTGGTACCAAAATCTGTATTAGGATTCACTAGAGAAATACAACTTATAAAATGAACCTATATCTAAATATCTATGTATAGATTGATAGATACAGATATATAAAGGGGATTTATTAGAATGGCTTATAGGCTCTGGTCAACTAGTCCAGCAATGGCTGTCTACCAGTGGGAGGTACAAGAATCCAGTAGTTGTCAAGTCCAGGAGACTGGATGTCTCAGCTGAACTTCAGTATATGCTGGAACCCTAAAGAAGCAGACTCTAATGCCAGTGAAGGGATGGACTTGCCAGCAAGTGTGAGAACAAACAGGCAAATAAAACAAGCTTCCTTCTTTCATGTCCTTTATGTAGGCCGCCAGCAGAAGGTGTGACCCAGATTAAAGGTGGATCTTCCCACCTCAAAAGATCTGGATGAAAAGTGGGTCTTCTCACATCAAAAGATTTAATTTAAAAAAAATCTTTTACAAGTGTAGCTAAAAGCTTGGGTTTTAGTTAACTCCTGATGCCGTTGACAACCAAGAATAGCCATTACATAGCACAACCCTGCCTGTTGAGAGCTTGCTCCATGAACCCTGCTTTGGATTCCTCACCTAAGAAAATGCTCAGTTATGTGTGCTCTTTTAAGCCACCAGTTCCTGGTCATTCGTTGTGGCTATTATAGAAGATACAGAATCAGAGATATGGGCTGACGTGGCAATTTTCAGAGGAGAAACTAGACTATCAAATGCTTTTGCAGGAGGCCTGTGAGGAAGCGTATGGGCTACAGAGAGAGGAGGCAGGGTCGAACAGTAGTGTGGCTGAAAGGGAAAATTTGGTCCCAGACTTTGCCTTAGGTAAGAACACTTGCCAGCTGAGGCCAACAGTGGTTGTTACTCGGGAAGCCATTTCTACTTTTGAGAAAGAGACTATGCCTGAGGATTACAAAGAGGTTGGCTCTGGGTTGGAGGAGCATAGGGCTGGAGCTTGGAGTTAGTGTGGTTCCTGACATGGAGCAGGCCAGGGCCCAGTGGCACCTTTATTCTAGGTCACCTTGCAAAAGGAGTAAGGCCTTCTCCTTGTCCAAGGGCCTGTGGAAAGATGCAAGTGCTCATATCAAAGCAGAGATGCTCCTTCAAGCAAGCTTAGTGCTTTGGCTTTAGATGGTGATGAGTCATGCAAGAGGGTTCATTATCCATGTCCCTACAGAATTCTACACTAGTTTGAGGTGATGAAAACAACCCCAGGAATCACATTTCTACCCCTCCAGCTGCCCACAGCTCAGCCCCAATGCTAAGATTAAGTTGTATGGAGTCTAGCCTGGCGTAGATGAACCCTAAGTGCTGAAACACTTTGGGGACCAAAAGCTGCTTGTTGCAAAAGTTTATTTTTAGTTATGTCTAAAATGGTTGTTTGTGAACTGTAGGGTGAAGGACTAACTAGGACTTGGCATTTTGTATTGTCTGCCGGTACTGGCTTTGTGTAAAATACGTTTGATTGCTTATGATCTGCATGTGCCATCAATAGAACACCGAGGAGCTTCTGTGTCAGTAAAAACTGCTGAGAGGAGAGGTTCAGGGTTCCACTGTCGAGTATGGTGCTTGCCATGATAGTGGCTCACTCTGCTGAGGTCTGGCAGGGGTTTTTATTGATCCCTTTAAGCTCTTCAGGTGTTCTACTGATACTAGCTCTGCCAGAGAGCAGTGAGCACATGCAGATCATGAGCAATCAAACATCCCCCACATAAAGCCAACACCTGCAGACAATACAAATGCCAAGGCCTAGGCAGCCTTTTTCCCGGCAGTGCCCAAAACAACCATTTTAAACATAACTAAAAATAAATTTCTGCATTAGCTGCTATCTGACTTTGGAGAAATATGCTCTTAAAGGCACATGACCAAATAGAGACCCAGATGAAAATCTTAAACCCTCACATGTCAGCTTGCCTCTTTGCAGCCCATGAAAACCATCTGCTTTGGGGTCCTTGGGGGACGGACCTCTCTAACGGTGCCAGTGACTGCTGCCAACTGACTGTATGTAGGCATACTAGCTGTCTGCCCCATCTTCTTTGTCCCCGAGGATTCTGACCTCCAGGGCATAGCCTAATCTCAGGCCCAACTTGCCTGGGGACATGGCACTTTCACTTCAAGCCAATTGGTTGGCACTCCTTGTCTCTGCAGTGGCACCAGGGGAAGGAAGCTCCTAAATCAAGAAAAGTGACAAGCTGAGTCCACCAAATGGATCAGCTAGTAAAAGGCTTCCCAAAGAAGCCTGATGATCCAAGTTTGATCCCAGAAAACCATGATGGAAGGAGAGGACTCCCCAAAGTTATCCTCTGACTTCCTCATGGGTACCTATAAACACACACACACACACACCATTATTTTTTAAAAGGGAAAAAAAAGTGACAACCCAAGAAAGATTGACATCGACATCATACCCATGAACCCTAAAGCAGGTCTTTGAAAGACACTTCCAAGGCAAAGGACAAGCAACTAGTCACTAGTTACTAGCTTACTCCTGGAAGCTCAGGAGAGAAAAGTACTGGGGCAGGTCATTTCCCTATGGCTTAGTTACCTGGGAGACCATGCCCATGCTGGTGGAATGCTCTAGGACACATGCTCCCAGGAAAGTGGGGCAGTCTAGAGGTCCTGCCCAGCAGTGGGGGGCATCTCTATCAGCACCACAGGAGTGCACTTTGCCAACAAAAGGTGAGGACTTTAAAAAGACATTCACTAGTGTTGGATGCAGGAAATATGTGCTTAATTGAGCATTCACACATCTGGCACATCAATGACACTACACCAGGGCAACTAACTCCAAAATTCTTTATTTAATTCAATTTGAGCATTTGATAGCAACCAAATTCACACATTCCAGTGTGTTACAAACAGGGAGCAGCTCTCAGTGACCCTGCAGCATGCACTTGCCTCTCCTGGTCTCCTACTGAAGTAGCAAATCTGACTTATTCAGGTCAGGACGCTATGGCCTGAGTGTCGCTGTCCAGGACACTAATGCTCAGCCTAAAGATTGGCCACCTCTGCCCTAGGTCCCTCAGAATGCCTGAAAAGCAGGCACAAGTGAACATGGGGGAACCCTGAAGCTCTACAAGAGCCTCTCCCTCCCATCCAGAGCTACAGGGTCCATGAAATTGATTCCCTCAAGAAACAGGGCTAGGGGCCTGCA
Organism: Cricetomys ansorgei; assembly: GCA_026225945.1. Lineage (NCBI taxonomy): Eukaryota > Metazoa > Chordata > Mammalia > Rodentia > Nesomyidae > Cricetomys > Cricetomys ansorgei. The sequence goes on from JAMJFZ010001791.1 coordinate 2,962,484, forward strand.
GGGGGCTGGCCATCCAGGGTTGCTACCTTGGGGGCATCCTTGGCTGTCTCTACCTCATCTGACACCAAGGGAGAGTAATAGACTTAAGAATGGCCAAGCCCACCCTCCACAGGTCCCTGAGAAGTGTTGGTCACCAAGGCCTCCACACACTCTGGGCCAGGCGAGCTGCGGTCAGGCTGCTTAAGGATGTAGGCACCAAATCTGGCCCTTCAGCAGGCATCCGATTTAGTTCAGCCTCTGGTACCTCCTCTAGGTCAGAACATAGATCGTCCCCAGAACCTGGGGGATTGGACAGTGGGGCCCCTGGGGCCCCTCCTGGAGGCCAGCTGCTCCTTCCAGGGCCTCCAGGCAGACCAGCTAGGGAGTCCCCCAGCAGATCTCGGAAGCTGCTACCCTCGCGCAGTGGCATGGACTCTAGCAGGTGGTTCAGGAGTTCAGCTGAGACGGTGGCATCTATGGCTTGGCACGTGGACACGAACGTGTGCACCTCATGCATGCACTGGATGTAGCCAGCAGCGAAGCGCTCGCTTGCTTCGGCCTGCAGCTGCTCCCGTTCTGTGCAGGAGGAGGGTGGGAAGAAGAGAGCAGCATCCCGCACCGTGAGCAGTGACTACCATGGCTCAGACGATCCGCTCCGCGGGTTCGGGTCTCACCCAGGAGACACACTGGCGTGTCCTGCTCTGGGAAGAGCCCTCGCCGTGGACAGGACCGGGGTTCTGGGAGCCGACGCGTCCCGCTCCTGGGTGACCGGCAGGCGTGCCCGGTCAGCGCCCCCGCCCTCGACCCCTGCCTCCACTCACCGCGAGCCCGGCCCCGCAGCGCGCCCTGCACACGCCGCACGGTCAGCTCCAGCACCTCGGCATTCTCTAGCTTGGCCTGCACCTGCGCCGAGAGGAAGGGGGTTTGAGTCCGGCCGTGCGCTGTGGGGCGCACCCTGCAGTCCCCAACCCACGCGCCCTCCTCGCCGCACCTCGGTGCCGGCCAGCAGCATCCGCAGCTCCTGAAGACTCTCGTTGATCCGTGCGCGTCGCTTCTTCTCCACCAGTGGCTTCCGGGCCTGTGGGAAGCGGGCCACTGAGTCGCGGGCCCGCGCAGCCTCCCCACAAGCCCATCCGCCCCCGGCCCCTGCCCGCACCTTGCGGTCCCCCCGAGCTACCCAGCGGTCCTCATCCTCCTGGCCGACACGGTCCCGGCCGGGCGCCAGGGGCGGAGCCATGGCCCGCAGCGCCCGGAATCCTGAGCCTGGCACTGAATGCAAACCACACTAAGAGGCGGGTCACAGCCCGGAGGCCTCGCAAGCTTTCTAGAGTCTTCCGGCCCGCGGTGCCCCGCCCCTTTTATAGCACCTTATTTGCATGTCAATGCGCCGATTGGCTGTGCTTGGCCGGAGCTGCCAACCGCGAGGCCGCTTGTAGCCAATGAGAGCAGCGCGCTTTGTCAGGCCCAGCGGGCCTCTGGCAGCTGGCGAGGCGGATCCCACAGTCCGACCTCCTGCTACTCCCGCAGGGGCGGGACTCCGGGGCAGTGACCCCCAGCTTCTGCCTTGCTAGTGTGCTTGTCCCTCCCTCTGCTGAGTTATGAGCCCAAATCTGCCAGCTTGTGAGCTGGGACGTAGCTATCCACTCTTCAACGCGCGCACCTATCCATTCTTTCTCCCTTCCACCAACCCCTTCACCCATCCATCTCTGCAGAGCATTCACTTTCCTAGGTTCACAAAGGTGCCTTCCGAGAATAGCGTTCCAACCCGGGGCCCCAGAGCGGGCTTCAGGAGGAGCAGTGCCAAAGTCAAGTCCATGGCCTCGGGATCTGGAAGAGGCTTCGGGTTACGAGTGGCGAGAGTGCAAAATCTAGGGAAAGTAGGGGTCACCTTAGCAGCAGTAAGAGGGGCGGCCCCTGGATCCTTCAGTTTTTTTGTGGACTCATGAGGACACCTGTAACGTTCTTACACCGAAGTCCGCAGTTGTTCTCACTGCATCCGCTCTCTGAGCTCTAAGTCACCTACCCAACCACTACTTTATCTTGCTCTATCCTTAATCCCCCATCAAGCCTCTTCCTTGTTCACTGCCCCGTACTTTTCTAAGCTCCTCTCATTTCCCCTTAGTGTCCCTCCGCGTCCCGATCCGGTGCACTCACATTTCCCTGCGCCCCCACTCCTTTCCTCCCCTCCCTCCCTTCCCGGCGAGTCCCCTTCGTGTTCTCCCTCCCCCGCCCAGTCCCTCTTGGCTCCTCCCTCCTCCATCTTTGGGCCCTGCGGGCCAAGGCTGCCGTCTGGCCCCGGTAACTTGATGCCCGTGACAGTTGGCAGCTGCAGCGGGTTCGGCAGAGAAAAGCGGCCGAGCGACAGGTGTTGGCTGCGCCTTTGTCTCGCTGGCTTTGTCCCGCAGGCGGCGACAGGCATGCAAGTGTCTGCCAGACGCCCAAGCCCCGCGTCGTCGGTCCATCTGCCGGCCCAGCCTCATAACGGGAAGGGGTGTGTGTGTGTGTGTGTGTGTGTGTGAGAGAGAGAGAGAGAGAGAGAGAGGGTAGAGACCGCACCCACAGGCAGCCCCCTAGGAACCCCTGGCCCTGTTCCAGTGTTCTTGTTTTCTGCTGCTGCTTCAGAGACAGGACACGGGGCCAGCATCCAACAGCCTTTACTCCAACCTTAGGCCTGGACACCACCAAGCACCACTTCAGTGGCTACCTCCTCACCATTCAGGTTGGTATTTCCTCAGTCTGGCTGGAAGGCCCCTGAGGGAGGGGAAGACCAGGCAGAAAATGGAGCAGTTCTGCAGGGAAACCTCCCCCCACCTTCCTAAAGATAAAGTTTGACAGACGCCTTGTGGCTCCACTACAGAGAGGCCTCCAAAAGCTTCAGGTAGGATAAGCTGGGTGAGAGGTTTGAAGTTTGAAGGACCCAGTCACCTCACTAGCGTATCCTAGCCTCTCTCACTTTTGCCTCTGAATTGTTTCTCTGTGTGCTGGTCCTAGACACTTCAACGAGCCTACTACTACCACTCATTCAGATATTCCCAACATGCTTAAATGCTCGGTTCTCTCTTTCACCAATCTCCGGGGCTGCTGCTGAGGGCAGCCTCTACTAGTGGGGGGTGGGAAAGATACCAGCCAATCATAGCTGGGTTGTGACTTTACTGTTCAGCCATCAGCTTCCAGTGAAGGAAATTCCAAAATGATTACTTTTTAAGTTTCCACTGCTTTGAGGTAGGCAAAAATAACCTTTGGTAGTATTCTTTTGTGTTCCCTAGTTCACAAACTATTTTGTACTTCTCCCTGTATCTAAATGAACAAGGCCAAAAGATAGTTCCTATTGGTACGGCATAAGGACTCCTAGAAAAGGCTCTGCAGAGTACCAGTGGGACACCTGATCAGAGAGGTAGAAGTATGGGGCAAAGAAGGACAGGAAAAAGGCAGTTGTGCCAGCGAAGAATGAAAAGCAGCTAAGAACTCCGGGGGAAACAGAGCTACCCACGAACAGATACGTACCTTAGCACATTCCTAGTTTGGGAATCAATCATGGAGTGCAAAGCTGCGCCCAACACTGTGTGAGCTGGGGGTATGCTGAAGAATGCTGTCCAGAACTGAGGGAAAAAGAAATTAAGCACTTGGAGCATGCCTCAGTGGGATTAGGCATTCTTCTTGGAAGGAAAGAGGGTAAAGACAGGGTAGGGTGTGAGTCAGGAAATGTTTTTTTTTTTTTTTTTTTTTTTTTTTTTTTGCGGGGAAGGGGGGCAGTTGCTTGAGGTTCCATCTGCAAAGCTGGCTTCAATTTATTTTAGTGATCCCATTGGCCAGGTGGCTTAGACATTCTGTCCCAGAAGCTTGACCGCCTCATCTCGAGGCCACACGACTCTCCCTCCCCTGTCTGCCTCCTGCAGCTGACCTACTACTTCCTGCCATTTGTCCCTGGATCATGCCCTGTCTTCAAAGTTTGCCTGCATGCTGACTTCCTGAGCATTAGAGCCTTTTGATCCCCCCCCCCCCCCCGAGTCAGGAACAGAGACCAGCAGAGGCTGGGCAGGGCCATAGTGGCCTTGGGGTGACTGGTTAGCAGGAGAAATAACAGGCCATAAATCCCCAGAGGGACAAAGGCAGCTGCCCGCCTGCAGACATCCAAGCACTTCGTGGGCAATCTGCCCAGGAGACTCCAAGAATTTCCTTTTGGTTTGAAAATAAAAGAGAGGGGCTGCCCTTTGGGTTATACTGTAAAGCACAATTAGAGCCCTCGGAAGGCAGTCAGTGAAACAGCCATACCTGCCATGAGAACTTTGTTTCAGATCCTTGCCTCAGCACTTGTAGTCAGGCAACAGGTTCAGGGCTCCCAAGGGCTGAGCATGAGGCCCAGCATCCTGTTGTCTTTCTGCTCAGGTCCCTGGGACCCTGGTTTGGAGACAGGACAGGGAAGCAGGCTTCTTCAGAGCAGTTCTCACAGGGCGGTCAACCAGAAAGGGCCAGGGTAGGGCGCCTGGATCCCCAGCGATGCCTGTGTACTGAACCCAGCATGGTATACCATTTGACTTCTCTGCTTTCTGAGACCAACACATAGGTAAACAGCCAAAAGCAGCATTAACAGGAGAGTGGGTGCTGGGGGATCACGCTAAGTGGAATGGATCTGCTAAACAACCATGTGCAAATGGAGAGACACTGGGAGAAAGGGATCAAGGATACCTGGCTAGATCTGCATTATGGGAAATTCCTGTAGAGCTTGAATGGGCTAATAGGAAGAGCATGTGAGAGACACACAGATAGAAGCTGGGCCAGCAAGAATACTCTGAGGGAAGTGATGAGTTGGCCTTTGGGACTGAACATTTCCTAATGTACCATTTTTGAAGTTCTTGAAAATTTTCTTTGACAATTTCATTCTATTTGGTTTATTGGTCTATGTTATGTTAAAAATGCATACAGTACTGGGGTGTTGGTAGCTACTGGATCCCAATGGCAGGAAAAGGAGGTGGACATCAGCACCAGTGCTAGGCCAGTACCTTGGCCCGTAGCAAATGCCATGTATGGTCTTTTAAATGGCAGATCCTGGCACACCAGTTGAAAAGCCTGCCAGAGCAGTATCCACTTACTATCTTTACAGAAACCTTGTTCACCAATGTTGGCTATACGGATAGGCTAGAGCCTTTACATACAGGCTATTAGATGATTGGGCCTTCACTGACCTTCCCCTTATCGAAAGAAAGCTTTAGATAGGTTGTTTGAAGTGTCTAGTAAGAATAGATCAATGCTATTGGACCTCTCTCTTCTGCACCGCCCTATTTTCTTCATAAAAACCCATTTCCCTTCTCAATAAATGGATTCTCACCATGGAGGCATTCCCCAGAGTCTGTTTCTTGGGCTAGTGACTCGTCCCTGCTCCCCCCATCTGGAACTCTGCACCCATGAAAAACCCACACTGGGTATATAGGTCAGTGGTAGAGCACACCTTTAATTTGCATGAGGTCCTGAGTTTAATCCCCACCACCACAGTAAACACAGCATACAATTGAAAATAAAAATATACTTACTTTATTTAACAATTTTCTAAAAGGCAAAAAAGTCATAAAAAGACACAAGCAGTCACACAAATATATTGCACTGGGTGAAGGTACGTTTGGTTTGCGCATGAACAAACCGCTTGTCCGGCAAGGCTCACAAATCATCACACAAACTCTGAGAGCTTATTTACATTAAAAAGAAGGCTCAGTTTGAAATAGAGAAAGTCTCATGACACCCGTGTAAGCACACATTCTAAAGAAAACAGGACTGGATGCTTGGCATCTTGTAAACAGATTCACAAAATTATCCTAGTAAGTCAACTTCTTAGCAGTTAACAATCAAGGAATATATATTAAATAATCAAAAAATAATGCTGATGGTAAACATTCAAGAGAGTAAAGAGAAGGTTTTGGCAGTTTTGAGTTGAAGTGACAAGCGTGGGCTTAGACCATCATCTGTCTACCCTTAGGGCCCTCCTGGTGAGAGGCAGCTGTCAACATCGACTTTCCATGAAAACACGGCTACTACCTTATCTTAGTGAAAGGTGGTGTTGCTTTAATAAAAAAAATAGTTATTGTGTTTATGAAAAATAGGGTTAATATTTAGGCATCAGATGGCTTTACTATGAAAATCAACTGCACTAAGACACTTTTTAGTAGCTGATTCAGACTCAGGAAACTCTGCTTCGCCTGGTCCACAGGCTCTGTCTACTTTTACGTCGCATGATTTCCCAGTGGTGACTTCTCATTCACACTAGGGATCACTAGTAAATGTGTGTGTCGGAACAATCTACAGATTGCTCTGGTGCAGCATAAGGTTCTACAGAGCTGGGCAGAGAGGTCCCCTTCTCCTCAAGGGTTCTAGATCTGAGAACCAGCAGCATGGACAGATATGGTGACAGAGACCTGAAAGCCACAAGAGGGCTAGGGAGCCATCCAAGGAGTATAGTAAGGAAGCTGAGCTCCCTGCAAACTGGAGAACACTGAGGGTGGCAGTGTGGGTCACTGTCACACCCCTCTATGTTCAGTGTCTGCTCTCTGTCTGGGAGATTCCGACCAAAGAGCACATACAGTTGTGTCCCCACAGCAGCAAAGCCTGGTTTGCAGCAGCCGCCATGAAGATACGGTGACATGGCTGATACCACACCCTCTCTCAAACTGGCCATAATGGTCTAAAAAGGATGCAAGAATGACACAGAAATGTACATTGTGGGGGTGCTAGTTTGATGGCGTTGGTCACAGAAACCACTAAGCTCCTTTAGTCCACAGCAGGCATTTCAACTTTGTTTACAAATAGAAGCCACGTCAGACTGGAATGTTGGCCACTACAGGACCGGAAGCCAAAGCTGCCATACCATGCTCTAAACCACTTAACGGAACACACAGAGAGGATGGTGGGATAGATGTTCTCTCCACTTGGTAGGTGAACACTCAACAGGACTGCGTGATAATTTTGAGTTAAAAAGCAGCCCTCCAACTGATCCAATCACACCATAGGAGAGTTCCAGAAGGCCTGTTGGCTAAGAGCCTCACGTGGCTTCCCAACTATGTCACAGCCTGGTGTGATGTCTCAGAACAACCCATAGGGACAGTGGTACACTAGAACGAGGTCTCATTGAAGTCAAGGGACTTCTGAGGGTCTTGAGGCAACCTCTAAGACACGTATCACTTTAGTCCCTCTCAAGTTCAATGACAAATCCACCCCATCCCCCAAATTCCGTATTTATATTTTAATACAAAAATGTATTTCTTCCTAAACCTCTCCACAGTTTTGCTACACCTTCAGAAAACTATGGTTTGTTTGTTTGGTTTTTTTTTTCTAAAACAAAAAAGCAATGTAAGTATGCGTCCATTTCATTAGAAACAACAAGAAGATCTTCCGTCTCTTCCGAGCACCATCTAATGTAGATCGCTGGCTTGGGGACAGGGTTACGTCTGTGCCTCCCTCCTGGGACTTGTCAGCTGTCCACTTTCTTCCTCTTTGGCTTCCAAGGTGTCATTGAGTCCCAGGGAAGGACTGTCATCCTCATATGGCAGGCAAATGTTGCCTTTCCCCTCGCTTTCACAGTAAACACACTCCTTCAAAGGAAAAAGGTGACATTCAGCAAGCTGCTGAAATCTTTGCTGTCATTCACTCAGCGAGTTACACTGGAATGTTAGCCACAGACCTGGAGGCTGCTGGCCATAGAGGCATCCCCTGCCCTAGGGAGCTGGCTTTTGTCCATGAGTCCCTTTCCAGTGACTTCCATCACAAGTGTTCCATGGCACATGCTCAAGTGGAAGAGAACATGTGAGTGTAGAGGACAAATATGGGTGGCCAAGTGACCACCCTGAGTTCCAGGGCAGCCAGTGTGTGAATCTGTCCTGACCTGGAGAGGGGCTGGAGAGGTGGCTCAGTGGTTAAGAGCATTGGCTGCTCTTCCAGAGGACCGGGGTTCAATCCCAGCACCTACATGGCAGCTGTAAATCCTGGTACAGGGGTCTGTCACTCTCACACAGACATATATGCAATCAAATCATCAATGTTCATAAAAATAAGTAAAATTTTAAAAAGAGCTAGAAAGGCAGCTTGGCTGGTAAAGCACTGGCCTTGCAAGCTTCAGGGCCTGATTTCAATCCCAGAACCCATGTAAAGGAAGCTGGATGTGGTGGCTTGAACTTGTTTACAGTAACCCCAGAGTTGGGGAGCAGAGACAGGTGGACTTACTGGCTAGACAGACTAGCTTTCTTGTGAAGCTCTAGGCTCATAAGAGACAGCCTCCCTGCTTTAAAGTAGACTCTAGGTTGTCCTTTAGCCTACACAAAAGCATGCATGTGTGTGTGTGTGCGTGCGTGTGCACACCGATCCAGACCCAACCAGCTAAGCTGCTCTCAAGTTCCTGACTCAAGAAGACTGCAAGGCAAAGGCTCCTCTGAGAAAAGATGACTCCCACAGCCCCATGCAGGGAAGAACAAGTATGGAAGTCCTGGGGCAGATACCCATCTACCTGGCCCAGGAAGAGCCGAGAGGGGAGGGAAATGGGAGGTGACAGGGTGTTGTGGCTTTGCATGACTGTGAGGGATTTAAGTGGAGACTGTCTCAGTCACTGCTCTATTGCTGAGCAGAGACACCATGACCAAGGCAACTCATTAAAGAAAGCATTTAACTGGAGGCTTGCTTATAGTTTTAGAGGTTAGTCCAGTATCATCATGGCAGGGAGCATGGTGGCAGGCAGACATGGTGCTTGAAAAGTAGCTGAGAGCTACATCCTGATCGGGAATCCTAGAGAGAAGGGACTGGGCCTGGCATAGGTTTTTTGAAATGTCAACACCTACTCTTAGTGACACACTTCCCCGATCAAGGCCACACCTACTCCAACAAGGTCACAACTCCTAATCCTTCTCAAATGATACCATTCCCTGACAGCTAAGCATTCAAATTTATGAGCCTCTAGGGGCCATTCTCATTCAAACCACCCCACAGGTATAATATGATCTGACTCTGGGGGTACAAGCAGGGGCCATAAAGTGAGGTTACCCTGCCATGCAGGCCACGTGGTCTAACATCATGGATGGGACATGCTGAGGTAGTAAGGAGTAGCTTCTGTCTACTTTTGAAGATTGAGTGGTGTGATCTGCTAATGACCAGATGGAACAGGAGAAGCATGTTGGACAACCCCAAGTTAGAAACCTGAAAAGATGAGCCTCCATCCAGTGAGCTGAGAAGGGCACGGATTCAGCTAGTGTTCCCTCGCTGTAGTCAGTAGTAAGGGGAGATGACCAACAGGGAAGCCCACAACAAGCTGAGCATGGGACCTGGAGGCCAGAGGGGATTCCTGGTGCCTGGGACTTGCAGCTGTTAGCATCTACAGACCGAGAGCCGCAGCCTGGAAAGGAGGGTGGCTGCCACTGGACTGCAATGGGGTTACACTGCTGGAGAGTCAGCAGATGACAGCAGAGTCCTAGAGAGCACACATGTTTCTGGAATTCTAAAGACCAGGGTCCTCCTGAGATATTTCATGTTGCTAAACAGAAACCAAAATGGCAGACATGGAAGTCATTCCAACCAAGGTCAGCGAGCTGTTCAGGCTAGCCATTCAAACCTTCGAAAAGAACCAGACATAAGCATTCTAGAACCTTTCCTTTTTTGTGATGGATCCTCCTATAGTTAAGACTAGGATTTGCTAAGTGCTGGGCTACAGATGTGTTCTATCACATCTGATTCTTTTTTTCAAATCAATTTCAAATTTAAATAAACTGTGGAGACACCACAGAGGTCTTCTTCAGTGAACTACTGTTGTTTGTTTCTTGAGACAAGGTCTAACTATATCTCCTAGGCCAACTTTGACTTTCCATCCTCCTGTCTCGGTCTCCCAAGTGCTAGGATGATGGTGTGTGTTACCATGCTTAGCCCCTTTGAATGCTATATGAGAAGGAAGGTTCTGTAAACTTACTGCCACATCGATGGCTGCAGGCAGACCCCCAGTCTGGACCCACGGGTGAACCTCTCGAAGCTCTCGCCTCTGGCCCTCTGTGAACCGGGGCTGGGACCTCTGCAGCAGCTTCAGCTTCTCCCGGTCTTCTTTTAAGACTGACTGGAGATCCCTTCATGAAGAGTTAGAAGTGATAAGCATCACAGGCTGAAGGGACTTTGAACAGTACACTCATTTTCTGTCAGTTCTTTGAATATCAAGAATGCCGTGATAGAAAATTATCCTCCAGATAAATTATTTTGTTTAAGGTAACTTGAACTCTCTAGTAAATACTCTGTAGTCTTTCAATGATAACCAAGGCCACAATTTGTTTGTTTTTTAACTAGCTGTGGAAGCCTGGCATCTACAGGTGCAGCCTGAAGCTCTGAGTTGGATCTCGCTGCATAGTCAGCCTAGGAGACTTAACCATCCAGAATCTGGGAGCATGCTGTAGCCTTCCTGGACCAATACTGGCCTGGACCACAGCTGTCTCCAACCTGAGGCCTGAGGATCCCCACCAATCCCGCTGCTTCACTGACCAGATGTTTGCTGCCTTCAGAAACCTCAGGGTTCCCCTTCCTTTCTCTTAGCCCCCTGTCTGGGGCTGCTCCACAAAAGCAGGGACCTCATCAGCTTCACAGGGAAGCCTGAGCTGGACTCAGAGCCTGGGCAGGCCCAGGGTTACCAAAGACATGGGATGATCACCCACCTTGACTCTTGGCTTTTTCAACTTACAGACACATATCCCATTTACCCCAAAGGTGGGTGAGGAAACACAGCTCAAGGGGCAACACTGGACTAATATATGGCAAAAGCAGAGTGTGGCAGGAGGAGGGTTCCCAGGCTCCAACTGCCCCAGGCCAATAGGCAGGCTGATTTGGGCCCAGTGGGACCACCAAGAAGCCTCATTTCTCTTTACTGCCTCTGCCAAGTCTAGTAGTGTTTCCTGGGAAATCCTGCCAGCCTGGATGACCTTGGTGTTGGAAACTCCTAAACCCAACCCTCCAGGCTTCCCAGGAAGTACAACAGTTACCGGGAAGGCAGCTGGTATGTCATCATGATGCTGTCATCTGTGTTTGCCATCAGCAGCCAGATGGGGTCCTGCAAGACGTACTTAATGAACTGCTCACTTTCCTCCATGTCTGTGATCATTTTTGCTTTGTGATTATTCTCTGAAGAGTCAATGCTTCCAAAATATTTGCTGGTATGACTTGTGTCACTACTGCCTTCAAATACATGAAATGCAGATTGTTACAACCTTGACATAAGAAAGCAACCCTTGTATAATGTACTTAAGCAAGCCATGGCAGCTCTGGAGAGCAGGATTCCTTAGGTAAAAACAGTCGGTGATGGCCCACCTTCCCCTTTTCTTTCCAATCTTAAAGATCTGACTGATTCAAATATAGGACCTGCCAGCACTATGGAGGTGATTCTCATCTGAGGCAAACCTGAGCCCAGGCACATTGTCTTGGAGCCCTGACCTTTGTCCCAAGTTTTTACTGTCTGTTGACTCTGGAAACAGACCCATTTTTAGAAGAAACCCACAGAAGTGTCCTAGGAGGGGAGATGCTGGCTTGATGTATGCTCAGCTGCTGTCCCTGGGCAGAGAGGCCTGTGAGCAGGTTAAGCAAAGCTCACTTTAGGGCAGAAAAGCATCAGGATTTTGTGGGTGGACATGCGCAGTCTGCCCCTGAAGGTTCCAGGGCACATGTAGACAATCTCTGCCAGTAAAACTTTGATGGTCAGTTTTGTGTCTGCACATGTGTGCTGACTCAGGAGGCTGAACCAGTGCCCAGGGAACCAATGGGCTGAACCAACAAGGACTGGTAGGGACATAATGCCTTCAGTGACACAGGAACTGGAAGCCAACAGATAAGACCCTGAATTCTGATAGCTAGGGCCTGCTGTGCTACTGAGTCACGAAGGGAGGAGCTGCATCCATGCAGAATGGCCAGGGACAGAACATTCTGTGAGAATCCTCTAGACATACCACAAACCCACACTGGCTAAGGTGCACCTATGCCCTCGGCACAAACATACCTGCCCCACTTCGGGATGCGTCACAGCCTAGTGAGCTGGAGCCTAGAGAATCTGAAGTGGCAGAGGCCCCACTTCTAGACAGTGCTGAGCCAGTGGCTGAGCAGAGGTCCTCACCCAGCAGGAGGTTGAGCAGGTCACTGGATGTGGAGATGGCATCACTGTTCTGGGTGTCTGAGGGCTCGTTGCACTTTAGGGATAGGAAAAGACAACTGACATAGGGGCTTAGTGACAACAAGCACACAACACACGGTAAGGTGGGGTGGAGCCAAGGGAGTGCACTGGGAATGCATGAGGTGGCTTTTGTGCAAAGACAGGTCACAGAGAAAAAGCCTTTCCTTTACCTATCAGGTGAGCAGACTATGCAGTTACAGGACTGCGGGAAAAGGGTCACTGGTATTCTCTGAACGCCACCCAATAGAATGTGATTTTAGGAGAGTCACAGCAGATGGCAAGGCTTGGATTCCAGTGGAAATAGTTCACAATGCTCCCCAGCCTCCTAGGCAGCAAGCCATCAGATTGAGCTCGGAGCCCCGGTGGGGCTGCCTGGCAGGGAGCAAAGGAATTGGCTTGGGAAGCATCCTGGGTCCTAGTGTCTTAGAGGGCAGAGAGGCTCTGGGAGAACCACTGACCACTTATATGGCCCCGCTTTCTGAATGTCAGCACTAGCACCTTGCAGAGGCAGTCATTCCCTGAAAGCATCTGCCACACAGTTCATGGGGCTGGCTTGAGCTGCTGCTACTGTATAGCTAGGTCCTTTGGAAACCTTAACTGGAAAACATTTCTTACTAGCATCCTTAAGGCTCTGAGAGAACACTGGCTTCTGAGTCAAAGCAGAAGTCCTGACTCATCCTTGTGAACCCCAGGGGCCTGTATTCCACTGGGTAGGCTTACCACTACAGGCTGGAGTCTGTCCCTTTTCCCCATTCTGGGCTTCATTAAACTTTGAAGACTAGCCATACATGGGCACACCTTTAATACCAGCACTCACAGCAGAGGTAGAAAGATCTCTGTGAGTTTGAGACCAACCTGATCTACACACTAAGTTCCAGGCCAGCCAGGGATGGAGTAAGACTCTATCTCAAATTAGAGAAAAAAACAAAAAACAACAAAAGAAACCAATGCTAAGACTCATTAGAAATGTGAAGCCCATGAATGCTCCCCAAAGGTATACATTATCCTGTTCCCCTTGTTTGCATCATTTGTCATCCTCATTTGCACCCAACAGAGCTCCAAATAATATTCCATGGTAGAACCTAGTAACCATGAAGCACATGTTCCAGAAAAGATACTGTTGGCTGAACCCAGGACTCAAGACTGGCTGGAAGCACTCAATCCAGCAGACCCTCTGACATGGGGATGTGCCCTGACCACCATGTGGACAGCCTACTGCCCGACAGGAAGGAGGCACATCAGAGAATCCTTACTGTTGGAGGAACCTTTGGTTGCCGATCCCGAGAAGTGCCAGATGTGCAATCCAGGCCAGAAGCTGCTGTCCCTGTGGTCCCCAAGGTCGCTGTGGCTCCAGTGCTGCCCTCAGGTGCCTCCTCTAGCTGAAGCAGGTTAAGCTGTAGGGGGCTGCTGCCTCGGGACTGGAAGAGCGGAGGGGAGGCCCTGCCCGAGGCTACTGTGCCTGCTGGAGGGGTGACTGGACAAGTGCATGGCTGTCTGAGCATCGAGGTCCGACTGGGGAACTCAGCCTGGGAGGCAGGAGTTACCTCAGAGGCAAGTGTGGGGTGGGCTGGAAAGTGAGGCTGGCTTGGGAAGAAGGCCTGAGGCAGGTTTGGGGTTGCTGGTGGGAAGGGGTAGCTGGGAAGCATGAAGGCCATGACTGGAGCCAAGGGGGCAGCAAAGGGCAGAGTCTGCACTGCAAATTCAGGCTGGGTGCCCATAGGCACAACAGGCATGGTGAAGCCGGAGTGCGCGGCTGCAGGTGGTGCTACCACAGTCCCTGGTGTGGATACTATCCCAGGTGCCTGGAACATAGGCAGGGGGTAAGTTGGCACTGGGGAGGGGAAGGGTGCAGAGGGGCAGCTGGACTGGGATGTGTCAGAGGGTGACCAGGCGGTGGCATTCAGGCCCACAAGTGGAGGCCGGTGGGATACGGGTCCCCCAGACCCTGTGCTCTCAGAAGAGTCCCGAGTCTTGACACGTTTGGACTTCAGTTTTCTGTTCTTTCCAGTTTTTTTCCAAGATGACTCTAGTCCAGAAGTATTCCTTAGTCCTGGGGCAGCTAAAATGTGGAAAAACAATTAGAGTTAAGACTGAAGAGTGGCTGGGAGTCCTACTGTGTCAACTAAGTAGAATGTCAGAAACCCGATGGCACCTCTCAATTACACAGCCCTGTGAGACCAAGTGCTGGTCCACGGGGTACAACCTTCAGATTTTCCTCTATCCACATACAACTAATGAGAGGAACTGAGGTAAAATAGTAGGTTTTTCATAAAACCAAATTCCACCAACTTGAAGGTGCATCATTAATTACAAAGCCATATTCCTTCTTTTCTTCTAGAAGTTCCACATCCTCTCTCTTGTAAGTGCCTTAAAGGGCCTCTGTCCATGGAGAAATCAAGTTGAGATGGACCAGGAAGCTTTCTCCCTACTGCCTAGCTTCTACAGTATTAGAAGGTGCTGTGTAGGCTGTTGAAGAGAAAAGCTACCAACAGTCTAATCTACCTGTGAACCCTGTGAACTATAATAATGACCAGTGTGGCAAGATATGCCCATGGGTGCAATGGTGGCATGAACATTAAGGGGGCAACCAACTCTGCTTTCTGATTGGATTTAAGGCCCCCTCCACAGGAGGAAAAGCATGCTTCATACTGCAAATCAGCCAAGAACATATGATGGGGAGGAGATCACAAATCCCAGGATTAAACCTACTACTATTATTTTGTTAAACAAATATATTATCAAACTGACCTCTAAATTCATTGTTTCTATACTCACAGATTAGTGCAGCTCTCAGACCTCATCAGAAGTTTCTTTGCTCAGTACACGGCACTTAATACAGAAACTCACAGGTCAGTAGAGTACTTGGCCACAAATGGGGCATCTACATCAAACCTTAGCCCAGGGTTCAGGGAACAACATCAAAGAGGTGGGTGAGAAGATTTTAAAAGCCAGAAGCTGAGCAGGACTGGACCAAAATAGGTCTTCTGTACATGACAGGACCACTATACTCATGAACTTGCGGCCACTGTGGTTGCCTGCACAAGATCAAGCCAGTCAACATTCTAGCATGGAGGCAGAAGGGGTTCATGGGCCCCCACTCCTAACTAAGGAGCTAGCTACAGACAGCTTTTAGGGGAGGGAGAGCATGTTTTCTTTAAGGGCGTGGCCCGTGGTAGGCCACCCATTCTCACAAGCCCCACACTTAGGAGTACGTGAGGAGCACAAATCGGACTCAATGAAGGGACACAAAGTGGGTAGGTGTAGGGAGGTGGGGTGGATCTGGGAGCAGGTAAGAGGAGGGAGTGAATATAAACAATAGATTTAATGGAATTCTCAAAAAAATAGTAATTTAAAAAATTCTTTGGACAAAATAAAATTGAAAGAACAAAAACCTGCCATTTTCTGTGATTTCCAGATATTTAGAAAAAATGCACATTGGTGCAGGGACTCTAAAAGGCAGAGTGGCCAGCTCCACTTAACCTACCACTACTGTTCTCTAAAGGGAAGGGCTACAGCCTGGGTCTAGAACACCCCTGAAAGTCCATGTCAATGGCTCAGTTGCTGGCTCTGGGGGAGGGAGGGAGGTGGGGCCTAGTTGGGAGGAAGCCAGGCTGCTGGGGGCACACCCTGAGACACTGGACCCACTTCCTGGCCTCTGAGAATGGGCAGCTTTTCAGTCAACTGTCTTCAGCCATGAAGTGCTACTTCACCCCAACAGCTAAGCAACTGAGACCTCAGCTGAGCAACGGAAACCTCTGGAACTGTGAGCCCAAATAAACATTTTCTCCCTGTAAGGTGGTCCCCTTAGGTATTCTGTCACAGTGGTGGAGAGTGAGCAGCAGTCACATATGCCCAGGGACGCATCCCTCCTCACCAGCGACAGACGCTGCTGCTGAGGCTTTCAGTAGTGAGGATGAGAGGTGCGACTGTGGGACTGGGACTGGGTCGTTCTGTGTATTCCCAATGCCTTCCTTGTGGGGCAGCCCAGGAACCTGCTTCTTCCAACTTCAGCAGAATAACAAGGCTGAGGGCAGTAGGTGTGTGTGTGGGGGGAGCTGTGAGCTTGTGCCAAGGGGGTCCCATACCTTTACTACATGCTGAGACAAACTGCCCAGTCCAAGCACTCTGCTCTGCAAGGGACGGTTTTAGGATTTCTGTCTCTATTTGTTGTTTTTCCTACAGGAATTTTTCCCCTCAGAAGGGAACACTGGCTGAAGTGCTGAACTCTGACTGTGTCAGGACTGCCTGAAACATTGTGTGAACCATGTACTGTACAGACTGCTGGGTCTAGGGGTATGTGGGAACCAGAACTACGTACACTAAGGTCTGCTCAGGACTGGGGTGGACATCCTTCTTTTGCTTCCATTGAGGTTCCTGTATGTGGCAATACTTTGAGTGGGGGAAAGAGAGAAGGAAGAGTGAAGAGGCAACCCTGGCTGGGTATGTCCCTCAGAAGCAGAAGCAGCATGCTTGCTGAGGACCTTGGTCTAATCCCTACCTTCAAAAAAAAAAAAGTAGGAAAGACAGAAGAAAAGATATGATCCTTAAAAGAGATCACAGCTTCCTCTGTTCCCTTCAGTGTGTCTGTGGGGCTGGTCCTGGTGGTGTGTCTCCTGAGCTCACTAGCTGTGATCTTAGACTAGAGTCCCAGAGCCAAGAGAAGACCTGGTACCTCTGGCCAGTGTTGCCCCCATCTCTGGGGTAGAAAAAGGTGGTCAGGCTCAGGAGCCAGGTGAGTGTGTGGGCTGAGCCAGATCCTACCGTAAGTGTGTCGACAGGTGGCCAGACTCAAGAACCAGGATCCTGGGACAGAAAGCCCTCAAACAACTAGTGGATCTTATTTTATTCCTGAACATAACCACCCAGGGATTATGGGCTGAAAGACCATTTTATGCTATCAGGTTTGGCTGAACTTTGCATCTACAGGGCAGCCTCAGGCCAGGGGGATGAATCCTATGGCAGGGGACAGTTATCCTTCCACTCTCAAGAGCTGACTGCTAAAGGCTCCATGGGACTATGCTCATTCTTCAATGGTTGAACTTCCACCATGTTCCAACTGGGTGTGGACAAGAGCCCTGACCCACAATCAAGTGTTCAGCCTAGCGCTCTGCAACTGTTTACGTAGTGTTCCCAGGGGAGTGTCATGCTATATCCTAGGAAGTGTTCCCAGGCTGCATTGCCAGCAAAGCGGCAGTGCCCTCTCCACATGAACACTTCTGACCTGGGCACAGTTCAGAAGGAACCAGCACTGGATGCACTCCTCTCAAGAACAGTGTTGAGCCAGGCACAGTGGCCCACACATGTAATCCTAGCACTAGGGAGGCTGAGGCAAGGGCATTATTTTGAGTACCGGGCCAGCATGACCCTGTCTTTAAAAAATAAAAAAAATAATAAAAAGGAACAAAGTGTTTAAAAGTACATGCTCAATTCAGGTCAGCACTCACCTCGCTCACTCGCCTGGGCTCGGGACCTCTCCTGTAGATAGTTCTGGCAGTGCGCCTGCAGGGCACCGAGCCTGCTCACCTCCTTGAACCTCTGCAGGAAGCCCTGTTCTTCTCTCTGTGTGTGTGCAGCCAGAACCTCCTTGGTGAGACCTAGCTTCTGCAAAGGCCCCTTTTCTTGGCTGAGGCCACCAGGTGTAGCATCCAGGGATTCGGGCCCACTGGCCACATCTTCTACTGTCTCTGCAACAAGAAGCAGGCTCTGATCTGCACATCCTTATCAGTGCAACCTACAGTACAGACCATTCACACCCAGTTGTGTCATGATGCCCACAGCTGGGGGCAACATTCCCAATCACGCTTGCTCAGCAGGCACATTACCAACTGACTCATCTCCCCAGCCTCAAAGACTTATTTTATTAAGAGAACTCAGACACGATCAGTCATCTCACGATGGTTCTGGCTCTCTTCCCAAGTAGGAATGGCTACTAGCCTCACCTTTTGCTAGGGGGCAAGGCTGGGCAAAGAAAAGGCCCCAAGTCTTGTTAAAGAGGGGCCTGAACCTTATGGATGGACCACCAGGTGGCGCCAGAGCACAACAAGGACGTGTATTTGGGCCCCAGCTGTTGACACCCAGAACTTTTAAATTTTAAGTACCCAAATATTCTTTATCCTTTACTGGGCTGGGCCTCTTCTGGTAAGTTTGAATAAACACAAACAAGTTCAAAATGGTAGTTAGTGTTCTCATTTTTAAGTCAAATTTTCTGTGTGGTGTGTGTGTGTGTGTATTTGTGTGTACATGCCAGCCAGAAGAGGATGTCAGGTGTTCTCCATTATTACTCTCCACCTTATTCCTTCGAGAGACAAGGTCACTCGTTGGGAGTCTGGGCCAGACTGGTGGCCAGCAAGTTCCAGTGACCCTCTTGTCTCCTCCCTCAAAAGTTCTGGGGTTACAGGTGTGCTCTTGACTGTGGCCAGCTGTCTATGTGGGAGCTCGGGAGGTGAGCACAGGTTCTCGTGCTCCCGCAGCAAGTACTCTCACCCACTGCACCACCTCCCCCTCCTGCTCAGACTACTGTCGACGTTCTCCAAGGACGCCTGGCATACCTAACTCCGGCTGTGGCTTTTTGTCACCCACGTGGACGATGGTGCTGCTGTAGCTGCACTGGCTGGTGAGGGACACCACACTCTCAGCTTTGCCTGGCAATGTCAGGGAGCTCAAGTGAGCACTGACCTCCGTGTGGCTGGTCACCTTGGAGGGCCGAGCTGCCTCTTGATGAGCGAAAAACAGAAGCAAATGCACGTCAAGCCTCTGTCTAGTTAAGAAGCTGCAGATGTGAGGGACCTGAGGGGCCTATCCTGCAGGACCTATCCTGGCTAACCCCACCCCACAGATGCATGACCCCGGGAGCTGGAAAGCATGCCCTCAGGAGAAAGGTGAAGAGGAAGACAACACCGGAGCAACTTGAGCTTCACACTCAAAGAGCCCAGGACCTCTGGAAGGGAAGTATCTAGAAGGCTGTGGGTCATGCTAAGCCAGGGTTCTCTGGTGTATAACAAGGATTTCTCCACTCAGCAGGAGGCGAGGGTAACCTGGGCTGTTCACTCTATCCCATGCATGACTGACAGTCCATTTTCTTGTGCTTCATTTAATAAATGGGTTCACCCTATTTCTTATTTAACACTTTGTTATTATCAGTGTGTAAACAGATTCACGTGCCACAACGCGCATGGAGGCCAGAAGACAGCTTTGAGGAGTCAGTTCTCTCTCTTCTCCTCCACATGCGTCCTAGAACTGCCTTTAGGCTGTCAGGCTCGTACAGCAACCACCTTGACATACTGAGCCATCTTGCCAGGCCTGTTTCTTTTTCTTTTTGTATGATCTCAAAGCTCAGTACTCTGAGTCTACACATCACCTTCACCTGTAAGAAGGGTATTGACTTTCCAGCTATTTTGCTCATTTAAAAACTTTGCTGCTGTATCTATCTATGAAGCCATGAAGAATTAATTCAGGAGGGAAAAAGGGACACATGGGAGATGGCTTCTGACTCCACACAGGAGACTTAAGGGGTCACAGGTTAGAAAGCTCAGAGTGGGATGTATACCTCCGGAGTGCAGCCCAGGGCTGACTGTGGCCTTCCGAGATGGGATGTTGGCTGGGAACTCACACTTTCTTTTCAGGGTGGCTGCCTCGTTGCAGCTCTCCAGGTACCTGAAGAAGGGTTGGAAGGCATCATGTGGGTGGGAAGATGTGGGTAACCATGATACCAGGCAGGGAAGGTGAAAAGTGCCCTGTATACCTGATGACACTGTCCAGGCAGCTGATTTGCTGGTAGGAGCAGGCAGGCTGGTTCTTATAGGCTAGCTCCTCTGGGAAGCTGGCCTTGGGTAAGCTGGCCCCTGAGCTCTCCCTGTCTATGGTAGGGACAGCTTTCACCTGGGCTGGGGGGCTGCTTTGCATTTCTGAAAAAAGAAAATTTTAAATTTAATACTTTTTATCTGCCAAAGAAATGACTCCATATTTATAAGTCATTTTATTCTGTTCAAGAATGGGACTAAGGATTCATAATGCACAGAGAGGGGACCCCAGTGACAGTCTGACATTCGCAAGTCCTGTAGGTGCGACAGAAGTGGGCTTCTGAGCAGGAGCATGGAGTGATCTGTCACCCAGTCAAGGGCTGCTTCTCTCTGGGCTTGACAGCACATGCCAGGGCCATCCTCAGGGCTCAGAGCTTAGGGTGGAAGAGGATAGGTCTTATTATCTTCAACTCTCTGGCCAACGAGACCCCAGCTGTCTTATACTCCTAGATTGAACACAGGGTCTTGCATATGTAGCCCAAGTACTCTACCATGAACTACCTCTGTAGTCTATCCAACATTAGATATTTACTTATTTATTTAGAGACAAAGTCTCAATGCGTTGCCCTGGCAGAGCAGTCTGGCCTTGAATGCCAGACCTATCTACTTCTGTCTCCCAGAGTGCTGGGATTAAAGGTGTGTGCCATCACATCTGGCTTTTTCTTTTTTTTTTTAAGTCACCCAGGAGGTGGGCCTGCCTTCAACTCACGATGGAACCCAGGGCTGCCTTGAAATTATAATCTCTCTGCTTTAGTATCTCGGGCAGGAAGGTGGCAGGACTCAAACCACTCAACTACCTCGGCCAATCTTCAAGCATGACTTGTGATGACAATGATCATACAGCAGTGGCTGCACAGATGCCAGACTGTGGCTTTTGTTTGTGCTTACCATAGGAACCACATGCCTAACCACATGCCTACCCTCCTGAGAGATCTTTAGCAATGAGCTATGTCTTATTCACTCGTGTATCCCCAAGCACCCAGCACTGTCCACTGTGGATAGGTCTGGCTTTGAGAACTACAGGCACCTAGCACTCTGCCAAGGCAGTTGTGTGTGTGTGCATGGCTATACATCCAGGTGCTAGTTTGTACATACAGGAAGTGTGAGCACACACACATGGTCACATAGTTACTCTGCAGACAAGCCAAACCCCTATGGGCACAGCTCCCAGTGCACTCAGTAAGCAGGGCTTAGGGAAGGGAAACACATACTCCATGCTCCAGTGGTTCAGGGGGTAACAAGGGCCTCCTGGTTAGACACAGTGGGGTAGGCCTTGTTTTTGCTGAGCAAAGAAGGGGTAAAGCACACCCAGGAGGCAAGCTTCCCAGTCATCAAACAAAGCAATAAGCCATGAAACCCAGGTCCTTCCCTCCGCCATCCTAAGACACAAGCAAAGGAACGTGGGATTTTTGTTTTCTTTTTAAAAAGCAGAATAAATGTAGATTTATTAAGGGAAAGCGAGAGGGAACTCCTAAGAGCGAGGGCTCCACAAAAGAGTGGAGGTTTTACCTGCAACAGATGTTTCCTTTTGTTCTCCAGACTCATGAGGAAAGTGACTTTTGGTTTGAATCTTGCCACCATTTTTAAAAATTCCCTTGAAGAAAAATGAAACGAACACGTTATTCATTCTAGGAGACCTTCTTCTGTCCACCCCCCGAGGTGAGAACAGAACAACCAACATCAGTTAAGCAGCACAGAGAATTGCTCGGGCAACTCTTTTTGTTTCTGGGGGAGAACCCAGGGTCTTGTACATGCTGGGCAAGTGGGCACCATGGAGCACACTCACTACACTCTAAGCCAGAGTCAGAAATCCTGAAGGAGTCAGATGGAGCTGGCTCCATCCACCCCAAGATCCCCAAGGGTAACACGGGGTAAAGAGAATTCTGGCTTCCTCAGCACCCTTCAGTTTAGGCTTTGCTTTCCCTGCTCCACGCACCCAAGTCATTTTCCTTCAGATGTTTAACTATAGGTTAGCTGCTTCAACTTTGAATATGAAGCAAATCTCAGGGGAACCGAGCCAGAGGAAAGGCGACTGAGCTGGCTTCAGCCACTGCCTGGCTTTTTCTAACTTGGAACACACACTGCTGAGCTGCTTTCTTGGAGGGGGTGGGGGGAGAACAGAGAGGGACGTACGGATCTCCTCTGGTGAGACTCCTCGTGGCCATTGCTGTCACTGGATGACGTCTGGCTCATAAGGTGTTCATGGGAGCCATTACTGCCCAGGCTCCCGTAGCCACTGGAGCCGCTGTGGGGGACAGGCTGGAGGAAGAGCAAACAGATCATTGTGGACATGGTGGAAAGGTGAAGAAGAGGCCACAAGCCAAGCCTAACAGTGGTTTCAGTCTGCCTAAGGTCACACAGAGAAGATAAGTGACAGAGCTTGGACCCAGGTTGTCCGGCATTCACCTGCAGTGTCCTGACCTCGGGCACACAGCCACCAAGGAGACCCCACTAAAACGAGTATGTTTGACCAGTTGATTATTGTACCACTGAGGTCTTTTGCACTCCTCTCAAGGTTTTAAAAACATACAACTGATTCAACTACAGTTAACTTTGTATTCTATAACCATGAAGGGACACCTACGCAGTTGTGGGACTGCTGTAGTAAAACTGATTTTATTGGGAAGGATGTCACTAAGTCCCCAGTGCTGGTGATAGTGTTTTGGGAAAGAGTGAGCCTTACACCAGTGGAACTCATATTGGGACCGTATGACAGGCTGTGGGAGATGGGCATCCTTCAGCTGCTCGCTCATTCAAGGTCATGACTCAGACATGGGTGATTCTAAGGCTAGGAGAACTTGAAGGGGCTTAGTAGCTCTCGGGCCAACCAGACTATGCACACTTGGCCCACCTGGACAGACCTGTGCGGTCAGGCAGAACAGACCAGTGCTGTTGTGGCACCTTACCTGCATCAGTAGCCGGTGGATTTGCTCTGTGAGCTCCTGAACACTGGGGTGTGGAGTCTTCTCCTCTGGGCATGGAGAGGCTGCAAACACATCCTCATTCAAAGGGCCTCTGCATGGTTTAGATTTGTCTCATCAGAAGGGTCTACCTAGTTTGAGTGCGACACCCACACGGCCCACTGGGGCTGAGATCGCCATCTCTGTCCCACAAACTGACTGCCCTACAGCTGGCTTGGATTGGATGATTCCCTCCCACCTGGTTAGGAAATCTCTTGTCCACTGCATGGCCAGCAGCTTTCCGACAGGGAGATGGCCCATCTTTGCCCCCTCCCCGCCAGGGAGGAAATGAGAACAGGTCAGGATCCCCCAAACCCTACAGAGTAGGACCCTGGGAGCACTCACACCCTGACTTTGTGCCTCCCAATGATGAAGGATATCTTCCTGCTCCAGGGGTTGATGAAGCTGGACCAGCTGGTGTCCAGTGTGATGTACTCTCCGTTGCGGGTGCGGAATCGAATGGGAGAATAGTCGAAAGGCTGCCCGCCGGCCTGTAGGACTAAGGGGTAAGAAACAGGTCTCAGGGCCGGTGTGTGAGGTAGAGAACAGACACACGCAGGTTGGCCGAGGTCACCTCCTCAAAGCCACTGCTTTCAATTCCTGTGTCTGCTTCAATCACACCTGGGGTGGTTTCCAGCAGAAGCAGTTTCATCTCCTATTTCAGGACAGGGATGTCTCAGTGTTACCCACGTCTGCAAGGGCTTGGCTTGGAGGGGTCTTGTGAAGTCTACTCCCAAGGACGGTCAGGACCTCCGTGCCCCACAGACCATAAATATGGTCTCCCTATATTTATGAACACCAATACTATAAATGAGCTGCCAAGGACCTTTTATGAGTTTTCTTCTCCCAACCCCCCTCCCCGGGGCTGATAACACTGGGTCTCAGCAAGGATGCAGGGCATCTATCAGGGCTCATTCCCAGCGGGTCTGACCCCTTCAGAGCACCAGGGAACACAGGTCTCAGGGCTTAGAGAAGGCGACCTACTCTTCTTGTGGATGGCAAGCATCAAGGGCCGGTCACTGGGGTGGAGCTGCACGAGCACAGGTGTCTCGATCAGGTCCTGAGGTAGATAGCCTAGGAGGGGGACCGCCCTGCAAGGCAAGCCACACGAGGCAGTCAGCATATGAAATACAAATACCAGGCAGAGCTGGCAGACTCTGAGGAGGGCCATCTCAGAGAGCCTCCTTAGGGAGATAGACACAGGCTCCAAATTCCCACGAATGGAAACAGAGCCAGTGAGTCCTTCAGCTTGGCAGTGGGGATTCCAGTTACCCTGTAGGTTGATAGTAATGAGGAGTCAGCCACAGCCTGGTGTTTGGTCATGTTTGACCTCCTAAAACAGTGGTTCTCAACTTGTGTGTTGAGACCCTTTGGGGGGTGTCTGAACAACCCTTCCACAGAGGTCGCCTAAGACTATCGTTATATCAAATATTTACATTACGATTCATAACAGTAGCAAAATTAGTTATAAAATAACATCGAAATAATTTCATGGTTGGGGGGGTCATACAACATGAGGAACTGTATTAAAGGGTCATAGCATCAGGAGGGTTGAGAATCATGGCCCTAAAAGAATACACCATGATGGTGTGTTCATTTTCTTTTTCTAATATCTTCTTTGTTCTTATCATTGGTCAGTCTGTTTAACAGGTTTTGTCTAAAAGCTGTCTTTTCTAAGTCAGAATGTCTTCCTTCTGTCACTTTGGTTCTTACCTCAGGCTATTCCTGTGGCTCATCTAGGAGTCCCCATGACAGGCCAGGACCCTTGCTCAGTGCCTGTCTTGTAAAGTGGAAGTCCTTGGTGCTCTGGGCTGGCCCTCAGTCGCTGTGGGGAGGAACCACGGCGGCTCCCTCTGCTTCTGTTGCATCTAGCTTGGCTAGCAGCCTTCCCTTCCCCCGGGCACCCAGGCACCCCAGCAGATGTTTCCTCAAACTCTCCTCTGCTCAAGGGGAAGGCCTTCCTACACAAAGCCTTAGACTAGAACTTTCTTGGGATCTGGAGTGACTCTGAGTTTATTCTCAGTGTCCGAGGCATGCTCTCAGGCCTCCTGTTTCCTTTCGGACAGAGTGTACAGAATGTTCCTGGCACTCTCCCAATACAAGCCTGGCTAGAGGAACTGGGGGAGAGGAGGAAGAATGAGGAAAGCGGAAGAGGATGAGGAGTCAGGGAGGAGGAAAAGGAGACAGAAAGGAAAGGAGGAACAAGGCAGAGGAGGAAGGGCTGTGTCTGCCCCTGACCCTGACAGCAGGGCTCAGTAAAGAGGCCTGCAGGTTCCACTCACTAGGCAAAACTCTCCAGACTGCCTCCCACAGGCACTGGCCTGCCTGCTGGCCTTGTAGCTGGAGAACAACATCTGGCAATTTTCACCCAGTCCTTAGATAGGACTATGCAGCAGTAACAGCCTCTTAGGTGGCTTAACACACTCTGTGAGTCTGAATCTGATGCCGTTTTTCTGGTACTCGGACCACAGGTGATCTGCAGGACA
Source organism: Cricetomys ansorgei (assembly GCA_026225945.1). NCBI lineage: Eukaryota > Metazoa > Chordata > Mammalia > Rodentia > Nesomyidae > Cricetomys > Cricetomys ansorgei. Next base: position 2,987,868 of record JAMJFZ010001791.1, read on the forward strand.
CACCCAAGCTACCAAGGACAGGGGTGGCAGGTTTCTGGCTGCCTACAGGGTAGAATCTTCCTGGAAGCAGAGCAGCATGACTCAGGAGAGGGGACTTTGTATCTCTGGCCAGACAGAGGAGGAGAACCCAATCCTCCAGAATCTAGGAGGTGACTTGATCTGTTTCTATGTCTACTTCCTGTGGTAGTTTCTCAGGACGCATTTCTCCCAATCACTCCTGACAGCCATTTGATTCTCCATCTCTGCATCTGTCAAAGAGGTGGGAAAAGGCACACAGCAGACTTCACTCTGCTCAGAACCTAGCACTTTTGGATCCAGTCAGGACCATTCACCCCAGCTATAGTATCTTCCATGGCAGACTCAGTGAGACACACCTGAGCAGCTCTGAGGAAAAGTGTGGAGGGATCCTGTCCCCTGTAGCAGCCTCCAGCACAGAGGCTGGATGACAGTTTCCTGCTGAGGTCCTGCCAATGGAACCTCCTCTGACATTAGCCCTCAGCACCCCAATCCCTGATGGGGTGTACTTGATCCCTATACTTACACACTAGACAGAGTTTAAACAAGGTGATAAAGGCAGGCTCAACTGAAATAATCTCCAGCTTTCCAGAAAGCACCACTTATGGCATTCACTTCTTATAAACTGTGGTGTTTGTTTTCTTGCTTCCATTTTTTTTCTGAAGTAGGACCTTGAGCTCCCAACGTTCCTGTCTCAGCACAAGTGCCTAGATCACAAGTGTGGGCTACCACAATCGGATGTTGTGAACTTTTTAGAGTAATTTCAAATTATTTCATTGCCTGTACAGTCACATGCCCTGTAACAGTAGAACATAGTCTGAAAAATGCATCATTAGGCAATTCTGTTGAACAAGCAGCGTCGGCAAACAAAGCCAAACCCTGCAGAGCACAGGTCGTTAACCAGGCGTGACTACTGATGCAATCAAGAAGCCTGGGGCACACGGTCTTACAAAATGAGGAGCGTCTGCTAAATGGCAAGCTGTGAATACAGTGCTATACTGTGCACTGCTGTGACCACTGTGCTACCATAGGATGGCATATGACCCTTGTCACTGGGTCACGGGGTCACAGCAGTGCCTGGGGTCTCACTGAAACATCACTGTGTAGGTATACATTTTTGTGGATCGCCGTGAGGGTAAAAGTGACGTGCAACCTTGACTGCAGCAATGGCGCCAAAAACAAAGGAGTTCATTTTTATCTCTCTGGTTGTTACCAAGATAATGAGGGAACACTGAGCGCCTATTCCAGAATCTGACCACACGAAGAACACAGGGCTGATTCCCAGACAAGTGACAGCGGGAGGTGGGTGTGAGCGACACTACTCACCTTTCATCCACATCCTGGAACAAGCAGTTTGGTGTATGAGTCGTCGTAAAAATTCTCTTCTCTGGAGGGATCCTAGGGGCTGAAAGAACAGAATTGCCCTTCTAAGAAATGCACGTTTCTGGGTTGACTAGGGGAACCCCCGAGAACTGAGAGCAATGGACAGCCAAAGGGAAAATGAGAAGGCGGACTCAACAACAGAGCCACCGTAACAAAAGCAGGGCAGGCCCAATCAGACAGCTACCAGTGGCTTCATCAACCTCTCTGGGTGGGGTGGGGGGTCAGTGGGAGCTGCCACGCTACCTGAGACGTGTGAACTCAGGACACAAGACCACCTTCAAGGTTTGTAAGATGAAACTACAGTGACCTGAACAAATTACATTTAGAGAAATAAGTCACATGCTTGGACTTATAGTTTGCCAGTGCCATTGCACTGGGGGAACATGACGGTTTCCAAGATGGCCAAAGGCAATATATGCCACACAGGAAATCATACGACCAGTGTTTTCTCCAGCTACCAAAAATCTAAAATCTTTGGTTCTTAAAGGACACTCATAATTTGAGGTTACAATTTGTTCCTCCTCTCTACCTCCTTAATGAATATTTGGAAGAGAATGTTGTGGATGCAGAGATACATCACTGGGTTAGAGAAAAATCACATCAGAAAACATTGCTATCACTTCGAGGAAGTGCTCTGTAAAAACAAAACAAAAATCTCATGGCTAATCAAAAGACGGCAGTTCCAGGGAAGCCAGTCAAAACACTCCTGGGACGGATGCTCTCTGGAGGTCTGAAGTCCTGATTCCTCAGTTGACACACAGAAGACAAGCTTCTGGCCAGGCATTGGAGCAGGCACAAGAACCACAATATCAGAAAACAGTTGTTTAAGAGGGACCCCAAGAAGGTACTCAGGATGGCACAGCTTCTGTTGGGCTCCTGGGAAAAACCTCATCGTCAGGAGGCAGGCTGGCCTGAGGAGCATTAGGCTGAGGTTCTGGGGGTACTGAGGTGTCATAAGGCAGAGGCAAGGGTGAGGGACAAAGATGGGAGAGATATGGGCCCTCAGACCTGTCAGAGATGGTGCCACTTTGTGGCTCAAAGGAGCACAGCTGGGGGAGGCGAGAGGGAACCTGGAAATGGACATAGCTACCTTCAGCTGCTGTGGAGAGAGCCAGATAGCAAAAAGGATTATGCTGAATTCAGGGAAGATGGAGACTGACAGGGTTGGGGAGAGGCCAAGGCAGATGAGCAGCTAGGTACTTTTTAAGACAGCATGTGTGGACAATAGGCAATAAGGATTGCTAACATGGGTACTCCTGGTCAGGTATGGCTGTACCTTCATAACCCGAGTGTACTCTCTCTGCCAGCAGCAGGCAGCAGAGTTGGCTCTCAGTACCCTGCTGCTCTTGCACCTTGACCAGGTAGGGTGTCATGCGGAAGGGCTGGTAGCGAATCTCATTCTCGTGGTGTTTCCCAACACTGCAGAGAGAGGATTGTGGAGAGGAAGGTCAAGGCTCTGAGTCATGACAAAGGAAAGCCTTGGCCTGCTAGCTGACCCTGTCCCTGGCTGTCTGGTAAGGCTAACCAATTCTTCCATTTGTTTATAAGCTGTCAAGGATGCCGAGCCTGGTTGCCACAGCAAAGCCTCAGTGGGGACCAAGGCCATGCTGGAAACAGCTCACATCTGTGCCCACATCTGTGCCCACTGGGGAAGCTGGCAGTGCTCACCCTTAGACCTGCACTTAAGGGCCAACAGTCAGAGTCTGCACAGTGGGCAGTGGGAGGCCTTCAGCCTTTCTCTTGAGGAATCTGCTGTTAAATTAGGGCAAAGTGACTGGGAAAGGGAGGTTGCTTTCTCAGAGGGACTTCTCAAGGTCACTGCTGACACAGTCTTAGATGCTTGGGTGGTCACCAAGAGTCTGCAAGGAACACTATGACTCTAATCAAAAAAATGTAGGTGCAAATTCAGGGCTACTCGCACTGCCTGGGCCATGGCCCTCGGGAATGTCTTCCTCAGCAACAGAGGGCAAGTGTGGGGGACTCACCCACGCCCTTTGTACAGATATCACATAAATCATTCAAGTGGGTTTTCACACAGCTCTGCAGAAGCTGTGTCTGCAGGCAGAGTCTCACTCTCAGAGTGGGGGAGGGCACACACACACACCCAGTTCTCCCACAAGTGCTTCTGGTGGACTGCCATTATTGTTTTCTGAATCAGGAAGTCTAGACACTGGACTTACCTGACACGGCAGAAAAAAGATTTCTCCTCCATGCATTCTTGAGTGAAAGAATCTATAAGAAAAACCCAGAGTCATTCACTGAAGTCAATAAACACAGAAAGCTGGAGTCAAACTGAGGTGTACATTTTGAGTTGGCTAAAGCACAAAGTGAGTCCTTCATAGAGCTTTTATATTTGATACAATTCCCAAGTGTGCTATACACCAAATTACACCGTCCTACAACTTTATAAAACAGTCTGTTATTTCTCTTTTGAGATGAGATTGCACTATGTAGCGCTGGCTGGCCTGAAACTTGCAGTAATCCTTCAGCCTCTGCTACGATTGCTGGCAAGACCTAACAAACTTCGCTGTTTAAAATTTCTGAATGGTGCACAGTGGTGCTATGCTGCTACACTGGCAGTTTAGCTCTGGAAAATACACTAGTGTGTGAACTTAGAGATAAATCCCTAAGCATTCACACTGCCATTTATGAAATACTTGCTTCTAACAGAAGTGACTCAAAGCATTTGAAAATATCAACACTTTGTAAAATATCAACTTACTTTAAAATTTATAATGTCTTGGAAAACGTGAGCTCGCTGGACCTCATGTCAGGGAAGGGGAGCAGGTGTCTCAATAACAGTTTGAAGGTTAGAAAGACCTTAGACTTCATCTTGCATATAGTATTTCTTCCATTCAAAAGAAATGGAGAAACACAGGAAATTACTAGTTACAGAAAATGATACAGAATTACAACAGCCTGCAGAGGTACCAGTCTTTTCTATTTAGACCATGCTTTGGCTGTCCTCTTTCTGGAGAGGGAGCCCAGACTGCTCAGCTGTCAATCCACATGCCAAGTCATTTCCTTTCCACGATCCTGACCATGCCCTCGCAACTCACACTGCAAACTTTTAACAGTCTGTCTAGCCTCTGGGTTTAGGGAAAAAGTAGACAAACTCCTTCAGAGGAAACCCTCAACTGAAAGGTGTGTCTGCTCCAGGCTGCCTACTTAAGGGGTACAAGTTATTGAGCTGGTGAAGGACATAAAGGCAGGCGTCCCTCTCTGCTGCTGATAGAACAGGAATGGGGGAGGGGGTTTCTCAAGCTGGCCACTTCCACCGATTCCAGGTGGTGATGGAAAGGGGTGAGAAGCCATTGAGTAAGCAGAGATCAATGACCTGCCAGTCACAAAGTGGAATAGTTCCCAATGACAAGGCCAGCGTGCTCCTGGCTCTGTCCACTTCTGTTTTGGTCCTCTGGACCCTCAGAAGCTACAGTCTTCAGTTCAGCTTCAGCCTGGGCATTCAAAGCCTTCGAGGGGCTATGATCATCAGGCATTTATGGACAGACACCAAGAAACTCTTTAGTTGGCTGCCCCTGTAGATGATAGTGGAGGAGGCTAGCTCCCCCTTAGCCCTCCACTGGCAGTGCTGTGACCCTGAAAACAAAGCAGCCTTCCCAGAGTCAGAGTCCTTCACTGTAAGCCGGCAAAACAGAAGAAAGACTTGTAAAATTCAACCACAAGAGACCTGTAGTCAAAAGGGCAGGAGAGAGGGGCTGCCAGTGTGGTCACAGTAATCCAGTCCCAAGAGAACAAAATTGCATGTGCCAATCCCTCCCAGTGACTCAGTTACCCCTTAAAGACCAGTCTTCCAGCACTCCACAAGTGACCAAAGTCCAGCATGAGTTTGAGAGGAACAGCCCAACACCTAGGCCACAGGTGGTCCATCTGGCGTGCCATAGCTCACACTCTTCTCACAATGCAAACTACGATCAATTACATCCCACAGTTTCCAGCGCCAACCTGAAAGTCCAAGGTCCAGTTGTGAGCTCAAACCAACCATCTGTTTCAAGGCAACAGAGCGTGGGAGAGGCATGCTGTTCCAGAGGAAGACTGGCCAGAAGGAAGGGGAGATAGGCTTCAGGCAAGTCTGAAACCAGGGCCAGCAGACCTTGTCCTAAAGCTGTAGGGTCATCATGTTACCCCAGGGTCCACCTCCTGCACACTCAGTGCTGGTGGGTAAGACTGGGCCCCTAAAGCATCAAGTAGCCCTGCTTCATGGCTTGCTGGGCTCAGTCCAGTTTTAGCTGATAGGGTTGCCTGTGGTTTTCCTGGGATGTGTGGCTTGCCTCTGGTGGCTCTGCAGCTCTAGCTTCACAGGACGGCAGCCCCCGACAGCACTGCCAGGCACAGTCTTGGTGATACTCTCTGGGGCAGTGGCAGAAGAAGCTATGCTTCATCCTCCTGCATGCAGAGTCAGCCTCCCAAGGACACTGCCAAGGCTCAGGGCTTCCACCCTCCAGAGCAGTGAGGGCTGCACCTGCCGCACTGGGGTCATCGCAGAGCTGGTGAGAGCCATGTGTGGATACAGGGATTGCAGGCATCCTTGAAGATCTCTGACACACCTTCAGGTCTTTCCCTGTGGTGAGGAGGTCTTCACTTCTATTCACCTCCTACCCATGGAATCCTTTAGCAATCTCAGGCTGCTTGACTGCCCCTGCATTCCTTTCCACTCTGTGTGGCCAGAATGCGATAAGCCTTGAAATAGCCATTCCCTCAACACCTCCATCTGCACACTGGTCACAACCACTTATGCAAATCAGAAAAGCTCCAAGCTTTCCCCAGTTCTCTTGCCTTCCCTGCCCCCACACCAGGATTCTCCACAACACTCAGGCCTCCACAACACCTTTTCATTTTGAAACAGTTCAGTTGCTCCCCACTCCCCGGTTCCAAAGCTATCTCTGTTTTTTCAGAGCAGCAGCACCCAGTTCCTGACATCAGTACTGTTTCAGTGATTTTCTGTTGCTGTAACAAGCTGTCACGGGATGACTTAGGAGGAAGAGAGGTTTATTTAGCTCATGGTTCAGGAGGCTGGAAACAGCACAGTGCAAGGATCTGACGAGCTGCTGGGGAGGGCCATATGTTCCTTCAAATCATGGTGGGAAGCGGTGTGGAGAGCATGTGCAGAAGGGGCAGCTTTGCTTCATAGTAATCTATTCTCTCAGTGCTAGCTGAGTTCTGACAAGGAGCCCTGTCTCAGGAGAAAGGCATTAGTCTCTTCACGACGGCATCACCTCAAGGTCCTACCTCAGTACTGCCACAGTTTTGGAGGGGGACAAACCATATTCGAATACAGCCTACAGATCAGGGGTGAGGGGTGGGGAGGAGAGCTAGAAGGGCACAAGGAGAATGCCAAAACTGGCTCTAGGGAGAGAAGACACGGAGTGGCTGCCAGAACAGAAGGGCTGGACAAGGGCTAGAAGCCTGGACATCGGATCACACGGTTGGCATATATCCTCGTTAGTGAGTAGGGCAAGTGGCGAGCAAGCCCGGGGAACTTCACAACCTATACTTACGAGCCTGCCTCCAGCCGGGGTGAAGATCCCTGGGAATTCACCCTGACAAGTGTCACACCTGTCCATTACGGCAGCTGAGGCCACGAGGAGATTATCTGAAGGAAGCTGGTATTCCACTTAACATTTCTCTGCCTTGCAGGATGCACCCCATCTCTCCACACTGCAGTTATGTCAAGATTCCTACTTAGAATAACTTCATTTCTAAAGTGCCTACCTTTGAAATCTCTCTGGAGTTTATAAAGAGCTATTTATTCTAGAGACAAACAATGGTTTGCCTCTTAACCTGGACAGATCAGTGACTGGCGGCCCCTCAGGAGGGCTCTGTGGGCTATTCTGACGTAGTTGAGAGGTGGAGCCACCTCCCAACCTCTCCCTCGCCCCCAGCCTTCTCCATGCTCCTACTTAGAGTAGATAAGGCACTGGAGCCAGGGCCTCACCTAATCCGCTGCACACACTCCAGGGTGGAAGCTTGTAAGGGGTGGTATAGCTGTGGAACACGCTGACATCGTGTGGAGCCAGGAACTCCACAAACTTGGCATCACTGAAGGCATCCTTCTTACAATGAAAAATGGAGGCAACTTGGTTAGAGATGTACAAGATTTTCCCAGAAACCAGCGACACGGCCACAGCAAACATATCCTGGAAACAGAGAACATGATCAGATGATTCTAGTCAGTAGGGACTGACCAGACATAAGACTAGTGGGAGCACCCTAAAATGAGGGCCAGGGGGCATCTGTGTCTCCCCAAGCCCGGCCAGCCTGACTTTCCTGTTCCAGTGCAGAAATCCAACATAATATCATCAGGAATGGCTCATTAGGCCAACCTTCCCCAGTACCTGTGCTCCCCTGGCATGGCCTAGCGAGTGATCTTTGCTAGCTGCCCTCTTTCAGGTTCTGGTGGTAGCCTGCAGAGCTGTTTGCCCCTCTGAGCATAGGCCAGCCCCCTTGGAGGGAGTTGGTAGGCAGAAAGAATTGGGAAGGCTCAAGGAGATAGGCTGAGGCAAATGTCACACCACTATGCCAATGCACGATGGATGCCCACAGCTGATTGCCTGTTCTCACTGAGAATTTAGGGAGTAGGGTCTCTCTTCCCCAAGGCCTTTATATGACATCTAGGTATGTGGGCTTTGGACCCAGACCTTATTGTCACAAGGCCTGGACAAATGGATGGTTGCCAAGTCTGTCTCTTCATCTCGGGCCAACAAAAAGCTGGAACCTCAAGCTCTCTCACAGCTGAGCTTCTCTGGTTCTGAGAGCTATGGGCCAGAGTCAGCCAGAGACAATCTCCCAGGAAAGAGCAGAAGTCTAGAATATGACTCCAGAATCATCAACTTCATGGTTTATTTTTTGTATTGAGAGGAAAAGATCCATTTCCTGACAGTGGACCACCTGCTGGCTTACCCAAGGGAGATCTCGTTCCCTGTCTACACACTCACAGCGTTCTTCACAATGTACTCGGAGGTAATGCCTTCAACCTGCTCCATGGTGTAGGAAGGCACATCCAAACTGCAGGGCTGGCTCTCACTGGACATCAGCAGCTGGTAGTATTCCTCATTAGCTATGGGAGAAATGACACCGGTCTCAGTAGATAAAACCTAATTTTAGCATACTAGCCTCTGCAGGTGGGGTCCATTTTTCTCAAATGAACAAGTGAGATTTTTTTTTTTTTGATCCAGAGAATGCACAGACAAAAGTGATCAGCACTCAAGAGCAGACTGGGGACTTTCTATGACATTCCAAGCCTTGATTATGAATTTGAAAACTGAAAAATACATTATTCAAACCATAAAGTGCATAGGGCCCCGAAGTGTGATGTAACCACAACAGTCTTACTTAGGACCATGGCAGCAGCTCCTGCACCTGAACCTTGGGTGGTCTCTTAGAAACTTCATCTAGGCAGAATGAACTGCTTGAAAAAGGAACAGGTACCAGAAGCACTGGAAAGAGAGTGCTGTGAACAGCATCTGCAAATGTGGCTGCTGATCTGAGTTCCCAACTGGAGGGATATTGGGAGAACCAAGCCACAGCAGCTCTTGCTGCACACAGAAGCTAAGCAGTCTGTTCCTACTTCTAAAGCTCCACAGGCTCTCAAGTAGATGGAACCCAGTGTGGCTGTGTCCTAGAGTTTGACCCTGGGATCCAGCCAGATGTGTGTTCCCTGCAGTGTAGTAGTGAGGTCTTTGGACCCAAGGCTGAGCCTTATCTGATGTTGATTTCTCCACCTTCACACACTGGTAGGTTTCTGAGCATGCTCTCTGCTGTAAAGCTTAGGAAAGTTCTTGATTTGGCAGAGCTCCCAAGTTCTGGAGTTACTGCAGAGGCCAAGCATGAAGTGTGTAAGCCAACAGTCCCTGGAGAGTGAGCTGTCTCTAGATCAGACTGACTCATGTAGCTGCTCTTTCCAGAGAGTAGTGCGGGTCTTCTTTAGGCACAGGCCCCAGAGTCATGGCCTCAACTGTGGAGGTCTAGCCTTAGAGTACCAGGTTCCCAAACATGTTAAGCCTAACCAGCACTGACTAACAGCACTGTTTACACCATATCAATCTTCGAAAATGGACAGCAACTTAGGGAGGAGCCCACAGGGGCTTCAGGCTGGACAGGGCACCCAAACATACACAGAGACCAGCACACAGCAGAATACTGTTTCTACAGTTGGCTGCAAGGACCCAAGATCAATACCAGCAACCTACCTATTACTGACAAAAAGCTGTCCAGATACTTAGGAATAGAAGACTGTCTGAAGAACAAGTTCATCCCTAGACTACTAGACACAAGCCCTGGCTTACATGCTTGATGGTTTCAAGACAGCCAATGATGTTAACAGCAAAGTTCACTTTGCCTAGACCTCAGCCTTTTGGCTTTGTCTATTTTGATGTGAATTTGTAACAAGTAGTGCTCAGTCATTGGCACAGGTGTGTGATTGTGATCAAAGCCACAGTCACAAAGTGGGGTGGCATACAGGTGCCACACATGGGTTAAGTGGCAGTGGGGGCATGATGTTCACATTACGGACCATGGCACCTGCCTTCCCTGCTCTAGTGGGATACTAATCTCTACCTGTTCATGGCAAGGGAACATGCTTAGGGACGTCCCTCATGATCAGTAGCTGGAAAGAAAAGGGATTAAGCACTCAGCACTCTGAGCCAGGGCTGCACGAAGGTGTTTTTTCCACAGTAGAACAACCACAAAGCTCACATCCTTGTGCCAAGCAACTGAAAGACTTCTAGGCCTTTCTGCCAATGCCTATGGCTAGGCAACCCTGGAATGACCTATCCAGGGGAGTGAGGCCTGAACCTCAGGATAGCCTGCTTGCTTTCAGCTTGGACACAGTGTTCTATGCTTGGCTGGGAGTCAAGGACAACTGCAGCTGCCTAAGAGCCAGGAGACAGAGGTAGCTGACCTGTGGAGGTCCTGGGCAGGAGCAACTTGAAGGAGGGCTGAGTCTACTGGGGGTACTAGAGACCCACTGGCTCCATGGACGGGAAAGTGCCTGAGATCTTTTCAAGTTCCTATTTAAAAGTCTGTCTTTAACCTCACAAGCAAGTTAAAATGCTCTGCCATATTCTGTCTTCTAAAAGTCCAAACACACAAACAGCAGCAGGATCTACATTTAGAAAGCCCCAAGAATATGAACTCTTGATGAATAGAGTTGCCCCTGGTTGTGCATGCATGATGGTAAAAGCTGTCCTGTGACAGAACCCAAGTGATGGGTGGTGCTGTTGTACCCCATCTCTCTGCTTCTTGGTTGAAATAACCACCAGGGCAGGAGATGTTTTGTAGTAAATATTTTTAGATAAACAGGAAATGAGTCACCTGAGTTGAGTTCATGAATTAAGAAGTCCCTGAGAGGAGGGGGCTGGAGAGATGGCTCAGTGGTTAAGAGGACCAGGGTTCAATTCCCAACACCCACATGGTGGTTCACAACTGCTTCTAACTCCAGTTCCAGAGGATTTGACGCCCTTTTCTGGCTTCTGATGGCACTGCACACATTTGGTACATGTACATATATATTCAGGCACACACACATAACACAAACGCACACACACACACACACACACACATACAGAGTGCCTGGGATTTAGCTCAGTTGGTAGAATACTTGCCTAGCAAGCATGAAGCCTTAAGTTAAATCCCCAACACTACATTAACTCAGATATGGTGGTACACACCTATAATCCTAGCATTTGGAAGGCAAAAGGATCTAGAAGTTCAAGGTCATCCTCAGTTACAAAGCCAGCACAGTGGGTTTGTGGTCAGCCTGGGCTACATGAGATCCTGTCTCAGAAAAGCAAGTGCTAAGCACTAGCAACCCTGTTTCTTTTCTCAGGCTATAGGTTAAGGGTGCGCAAAACCTCAGGAATGTTGTACTTTGATTTCCTGACCCACATAGCTCATGGTAGTGAGTGTTTGACCATCTTTCTGCACTAACAGCCATTGTCACAAACACACGCCAGAGCCTAGAATACACTAGACTTCTGAATATGACCTGATCTTAGCACAAGAGGCTTATGAAGCAAATAGACTTCTATTATCCACTGGTTTTCTGCCTATTTTTGGTTTTGCCTCTAGAAGTCCAGTTCAACAGAAAACAGTAATGAGCCATGGTTCTCAACCAATTTTAGCTTCATCAGGGTTTTCCTGCTTCCTTCTGCCATTTCAGGGAAGAATCTTAGAAAACTGAGATCTTTAAACTGTAGCCTAGGACATTTAAAATGTGTTTCCAGGGCTGGCAAGATGGCTCAGAAAGTTAGGGATTTGGCTTTCCAAGCCTGGAGACTGGAGTTCAATCTCTGGAACCCAAATAAAGTTGGAAGGAGATAACCCACTGCACAAGGTTGTCCTCTGACTTCCACACACATGCATGACACACTCATCACCCAACCATCACACACACACACACACACACACACACACACACACACACACAAAACAAGCAAGCAAACAAACTTGTTTCTATGGGTTCGAACAGATGTGCAAAGCGCACATACCCTTCACCTGCTTCACGCTCCGCAGGGCATACTTCAGGGTTGCCAGTGTGCTGGCCTTCCCCTTGGCCTTCTTGTCTGCAGGGAGGTGGACCTTCAGCTCCCTCAGTGTCCTTATCAATTCTTTGTGTGCGTCAGCTTTGGCAGACTGCTCACTACTGTGGAATTCAAGAAAAAGACAATCAAATGTGGGCCTTCTGAAAAGTGTGGCTCGGGGCGGGAGCGTCTAGTATCATTCTGGCCTCCCTCACTGTGGGCCAGCAGCACCTTCTCAGCTGTGGTCACTAATGAGATCTATGGACATGGCCAAATGCCACCTTCCAGGAGACCATAAACTAGTAAGAATCCTTGTTCTCACCCTGGGAGAGAAGTCCTTCCAATAAGATCCTTCTCCTGGGATTAGGCTGGGCCTCATTGAGGAGGGCTGTTGGTCAACCCATTGTATACTGGGGTGTAGGCTTTTCCACTAGGCTATCTCCTTCCCTATCCCATGCAGAGAGATAACGACTGTATGAAGGATAGCAAAAGAGCTCCTGGAGATATGAGTATGGATCATGAGAACAGAAGAGAGGAAGGGGACTTTTAAGAAGGGGATTCCAAGGAGAAGATAGCAAGCAGAGGAAGACAGGAATGAGAGCAAGGAATTGCTGATAGAAATGGCTTGTGTTGAGGAGAAAGTATGCAAAGAATGATGGGTCAGGTCCCTGAGACTTCAATAGCCAAGTGCCCACAGGCCTGGGAGAGTGGACTCTGCCCCAGAGGTGATAAGAAAATGTGTGGACACATAGATAATTTGTAGCAAACCAAAATGGGGGAGGAAGTTCCTGTTGCACAGACAGGACTGAGACAAGCTGCCTAGAGTGGAGCTGGGAGGAAACCAGAGAAGTGCAGGCCAGTGGCTATGTGAAAGGCATATGCCACCAGTCACCCTGACAGGCCTCAGACCAACAGATATACCAGGGCTTAAGAGAGTCGCATTACTTCCAAACCTGGCCTGAGGTGAAGTCCTGCAACTTGTTTAAAGGACATAAGGTGGAAGCTGTGTTGGGTCCCGTCCCCTTGAAAGAGCATGAGAAGGGAGCTGTGACGGGTCTCACCTGCAGCCGCTCGTGGAGGGGTTGTGTTCTGGCTCTGTCATCATCAGTCTGAAGGCATCAGGGCTGCAAGAGCAGATATGAGAGTCTCAGTGTCAGACCTCTAAAACCTCTTCCCCCACCCAGCCAGTAAAAGCAGACTAGGGACATCACGCCAGACTTTTAAGAAGATACTAGAGTGTTCTGGGAGATAGCTCTGGGATAAAGAGCTTGCCAGTATGCCTGAGGCCTGTGGTATGGCATCCATGGCTCCCCCCAAAATAAAAATCAGGGCTGGAGAATAAGTTCAATGTGGTGAAGAGCACTTCCAGAGGACCCAGGTTCGATTCCCAACACCCACATGGCTGCTTAACCCATCTGTAACTCCAGTTTCAGGGGATCTGATGCTCTCTTCTGTGCACCAAGCATGCAAGTGGTGCACAGATATACATATAGGCAAAACACCTATACATATTAAAAAAGGAAATATTATGCTAAAACTGGAAGGAACATAGATATTCAGAGAGTTGAGCATTAAGAGATGGAAATGCAAAAGGAACAATCATTTTCTGTGACCTGCCCATATGTCCAGTCTTACTGGACTGTTTGTCAAGTGACATCAGACACAAAACTGCAAAGATGACTGTGGTATCATTATTCAGAAGGACAGACCCTGAGAAATAGAATCTATAGTTAGGAAGTGTGGTAATCCTGCAAGTCCTGGTCCTTGCTGCTCAAAGAGGGGTGACAGAAAACATGGAGGAAGCCACAGGTGTCCTGAGGCTGTGCCTACCTTGGGTGAGTGTTGGAAGGTTCCACTAACATCTGCAGCTCCTTCCCATTGTCATCGCAGTCACTGCCCTGAGAGTCCCGCCCTGTAGAGCAGTTTTCATTGGTTTCATTTCCACTGGAGCCACTGCTCATGTCCACGTCTTCCTGGAGCACAGTCTGGCTGGGCTGAGGCTCCCCTGGCTCCTTGGTGGGGCTAGTGGGACTAGGGGAAAAGTCCACGTATCCATTCATGTCGGGCTCTTGAATGAAGCTGGTGAAGAAGAAGATTGTGTTCAAACGTTAAAAGGTACCATGAGGCTGGGGATCCAGCTCAACAGTAAAGTACTCGCCTAGTATGTGCAAAGCCCTGGGTTTGGTTCCCAGTATCACTGGCGCAGCTGTCATGTACTTGTGTGCTTATGTGTTCTTGACTCCTGAGCTCCCACTGGCCCTGGATCAGGAAGAGCTGACCTGGAAGCCTCAGCTGGGCCATGGGGGAGCTAACAGCTCTGTTAGTGGACAGACAAGAGCACAGACAGCTACTTGGGTAGTGGGAAAATGTTAAACAGAGAATCCCTGTCCTACTATCTGCCCAGGTGACATTAAGCAACAGCTCTATCACAGCATGGCATGAGTTACAGAGAAGCAGAGGGCAGCAGGGCTTCCTGGAGAGGTAAGGGTGAGGGGTAAAGAGACCCCCACAAGGCTGGTCCAGCAGGTATGGCATGACATGCTCCAGATGCTAGGGGCTCCAGCACTGCAGGTAGCCTCGCACTGGCATAAGATGGTGTGAGTGGAGAGGAGAGTCAAGCTTACCCCCAACAGTCAGGGGCCACTGAATGCCTGACACTCACCCAGGACTGCACAAAATCAAGTGACAGCCATGGTGTTGTATTTCTTTTTATATTTGGCAGTATCCCATGGTCATACTAGATAAAAAAACTTCAACTGTGTGCTGAGGGATAGATAGGTTGGTAGAAATTCTACTACTAACAAGGCTTCCGTAGAAACCCAAAATTTCTGAGGGTCACAGACTTAGTGACTGGGAAGGGTGGGCCATATCACCAGACAGGAGGCCATAGCTTAAGGACAGGAGGACTGTTAAATGTCACTGGGAAAAGAGGAGGGCCAGGGATCCTGTTTCTAGGAGGACCCTGGCAGGAAGCAGATAGCATTCAGGCAGGCTCACATCATATTTATGCAAACTGCTAAGAGCAGTTAAGGGCCGGGTGCTGGGCCCACACAAAGTGGTAGAGAAGCACAAAGAGCTGAAGAAACCCAAATCACCACAGGCTAAAGAACAAATGCCTGGCCACTCTCTCCTCCTGACCTCTACTCTGCCAAGCACATGAGGAAGTCAGGGAACTAGGGATTTGCTGACTTGTTAGGAGGCCAAGCGGTGGCAGCAGGTTCACCAAGAGACGCCTGGAAGGCCCAGCATTCCTACCAGCAACACAAGTTGCCAATGCAGGCCAACACAGCCCAGGTCACACTACATCACTGCATGTGCTGCACGCAGGATTCTGTGCTGTCGATGAGCCGATGCGTAAGACCCTCACCCAGGACTACAGAAGATCAGGTGACAGCTAGCTCCAGACTAGCCTGACCCAGTATGCTCATGTACCCACCCTAAGCTTAGAAGTTTCTCTGTGCCAACTTGACCCACCATGTCATTGCCTGTCTGTGGCATGTGCTCACCCTTCCCAGGTAGAACAAGGGCAGGAATGCTCTCTAGATTCACCTCCTTTACCCCCACCCCCTGTAATTCATGTGAAATGACCAAGGACTTAAAACTGTGGGAAATGCTTTCAGCCAAAAGGTCCCAAATGTTTGCCACCAAGCCAAGGCATTTCCAGGTGTAGCAGTATACCAGGGATGGCACTGGGGTCTCGTACCCTGCTCGGTTGCACCAGGCCCTAAGGAAGATGGCCAGCACAACAGATTCCCTCCTCCCCCTTGCCACACTGGGACAAGTGGCCAATGTAACCACTGAGAAGATGCTAGCAGATAAACTGTGGAGCAGAAAAGCCTAAGGCCCCAACAAGGACACACGAAGACAGTGTGCATATGCAGATAACAAAGCAGGTCACATCTAGGCAACATTGTAAGGCCTAACATGAGCCTTCATCCGGCACCTCCCCAAGTCTCACCCACTGTGGAGTCGACTCCAGGGAGATGGGAGCTATGTTGCTTCTGGGAACCAAATGAATGATGAGACCTTGTGTGTCCACAATTAACAGACAAAAGCCAAAACAGGCCTTTCGAGAAGCCTCCAACAAAGAAGCACAACCACAAGCAGAGAGGGAAGACCGACTCAGGGCAGACAGGGCAGATGGCACCTATTCCTCATGCGCAAAAATTCTTCATAGATAGATTTGATGAAACAGGCAACTATAAGCTGAGCTAATGCCATAGGTCAAGACAAAAACACCACATCAAAATGGATAAAAAAGGACACAGTAGTCAAAAAAGGAGAGACGTCTGCAGTAATGGGGGATGCCTGAGAAAGTAATTTATTGTTGTTTGTTTTTTTGGTAAAATAAAGTCTTTCTATATAGATCAGGATGGTCTTGAACTTGAAATCCTCCTGCCTCAGCCCTTCATGTGCTGGGGTTACAGAGATTACAGATGTGCATATGACACTTGTTTAAGGGAAAGGTGACACTACCTAGGAGGAGGAAAGTCCAAGGGAAAAGTGGCCATTTTCACCCAGGGAAAATAGTTTTCTAGAAAAGCCTCAGAGCACTGAAATAAAGACAGACTTGAATCTACCGATCTGCAGACACCCTGGATACCAGGCAAAGTTATGTAATAGAAGTCCAGCAACCCCGGTGAAAGTTACGTTTTCAAGAGCAAGGAAAGTACTACCGGTGTCCAACAAGGCAAACAAACATGCGACCTACAAAGCAGGAAGCGGGGTACCAGGCGGGGGCACCAGGAGGCATTGTCTACACTCAGTTCTGTAAGGAAGAGATGTGCAGGGGGACGCCCCAGACAGGACTTGCTTGCTGTGTTAGACAGATGGAGTTTGTCAGTATTCCAAGTCACAGGAAACCTAAACACAGGAATTGCCCCAGCTGAAGTCAGAACAAATTGTACAAGGTTTTTTTTTTTTTTTTTTTTTTTTTTGCAGTTTGGAAGTTGTGCCTGATTGAAGAAAAAAGGAGAAGGGAGGAGACTTTTGGAGAGTGCCTAAGCATGGGCCTCACAGAGTGGACCCTCCCACAGAGGTGCAGGAACTGACAGAGAGCCTCAGATCATCAGCACCAGGAAAACGCAAGGAAAACGTCGCTCTGACCACTGGTCACCAAACATAAGCAGGATCCATTCCTGGTGATGGTAAGGTGGAGGACAGCTGGCCTCAAGAGCTTGGGAATGTAATCACTAGTACTCTCTGAAAGGAATGTGGGACCCTCCCTCCTTCTAAGAACTGAGACTCAAATACCTAATCCCACACATAAATTGTGAGAGCTTAGTGTGTGGAACAATAGAACCCAAGCAGGTGTGTGTGTGTGGGGGGGTGTCTCTGTATGATACCTGTATAATGTGACCATTCTGGCAGGATGCCAGCCTCAACTTCCGAACTGGGCTACTGCCTCCACCTGGCCCCACTGCAGCCAACACAGTGGGGGAAGAGACTCTGGTGAATGGATGTTACTTATGCTAGGCCTGTGATGGACCCTCACTCAGAGGACAGACTTTGTCTATAAAAGGGACGGAAGGCTCTTTGAGCTCTAGCTGTCCCTGGCCATCTCCTCTACCTATCCACCCCTCGGTTTAGCCTATGTATATATTCTGACTCCAAAAACTTTGCACTGTTCTGACCCATAACACTCTCCTCAGATACCCAAATAACTACATCACCTTCTCCTGTGGGCTCTTTCCCAGGCCCCTCTGTTCTCTCCCACACACTACTGATGTGTCAAGATGAAGTTTCTGTTCCTCTCTAGAGAGCAAGCTCCATGAGGGCAAGAGTTTTAAGTGTTTCCTACTGGACTCCTAGGGCACAGCACATACTGTGGAAGGCACACTGCCTGGGACTCTGCGCCACAGAACACTGTGCCCCCGCCAGGAGAGGCAGGCTAGCCTGGGACTCTGCACCACAGAGCACTGTGCACCCACTATGAGAGTGCTGTGGGAGGTGTCCAGGACAAACTTAGGTAATAACACTAACACCGCTCGGGCACACATGCAGGCACTACCTCCCAGGGAGCCCTAGGGCGGCCTTCTAGCAGACTAGAGCACAGGTGGTCTGCACTCCTAGGGCTCAGCATCTAGAACGCCAACAAGGAACTAGAATACACCCGATACAAAAAATTCCGGGAGACACAAAAGAGCAGGGGCCAGGACTCGCCTGGGTGCACAGTGCACTCGATGAAGACTTCTCGCTTGAGCCCCCTTGTGCTGACTCCAGGCCTTCAGGGTACCCAACACTGCTGGGCACACAGTCCTCCAGAGGCCACCAGGATTTGTTCGCTCTTGACCCCTAATACTCTAGACCACACCCGCTCATCCACGCAGACCTCCGAGAGACCAGCAGCCCATCTTTTTAAGCCTGCAGTTATGAAGTGGCAGGGCAGCTAGGTGAGCAGTGCACGAGGCCAAGCTCTCTGCTACGCTCTGCCACTTCTTGGCTGTGTGATCTTGAAGAGTTTCCTTAGTCTCTGTGCCACGTTTCCCCACCTTTAAGATGAGAGTAAAAACAATCCCTCCCTCTTATTGGCAGTGGGGAGGATTAAACAGTCTCATCCATTTGGAATGTGGTAAAGGACTGGTAAACACTAGCTTTCACTCTTGGGGCTAAGTCATGACAGGAAGACAGAAAGGCAGGTCACACAGTAAGTGGGGTAGGGTAGGGGAGCTCACTGTGGAGCAGCTGGTAGCACCTCTGGCTTACATGCAAAGGACTAAGATGCACACCCCGTCCTGCCCCACCCCACCCGCTGGTGCAATGGGGGTCTTCTGTGTTGGTCTCAGTTTGTGCCTGGCAGTTCCAGTCCCTGGGGGTCTATGAGGACAGGGTCACTGTTGTTACCAGGTTATCTTAGAGAGGAAGATAATTTTTCTTTTTTTCTTTTTTTTTTTTTTTTGCAAAGAGGGCCAGGCAAGCATGGGAGGAATGTGAATCAACAAACTAAGCCAAATTGCCCCAAACTCCATTATTCCAGAAAATGCGCTGCTCAGCATGAGCAGCTCTAATGGACTGACATCAGTTTGCCAAGTTGGCAGAACCAGCTGCTGGTTCAAGCAGACTTTGCCTCCTATACTCATGGTCAAGCACTCTGTCCCAGCCCTGCGGGACAGACCTGAGAAAGAGGGTACGGTTTCACCCTGGGAGGGTAAAGGAGAATCTGGCCTGAGCCCACACCTCCCCATACCCATCCACTAGCCATGCCATGGACAACAGCCAGCTTGAGGGCAGGAGTTAAGCTAGAGCTATTGACCCGGTCACTCGGCCATGTTCCCTCTCCTCAGCCAGACAGAGGCACATTAGGAAAGTGCCCTGGATGAGATCATGAGTCTGGAGTGGGGGAGGGTACCCCAGGCTGGCTGCTGGGAGTTCACAGTATTGCCCTCTAAACCTCTGCAGCTAGTGACACTTTCTGTAATAAACAGTTAAAAACAACAAACAACAACAAAAAGGAAGCGCGAAGGGAAGCACATCGTGGGCAGAGCTCCAGCCCTCACCACCCCCGGAACGCAAGTGCTTCTCAACCTCAATGCCTTCTGCTTAAGAGGGAAATAAATACACTTTCTGGGGGAAATGAAAACCAGTCAAGGACCAACTTCCTTGAGAGGGAAGTGTAAGTGCAGACATTGTAAGGTTCCAACTTGAAATTCGTCCCTGAACTGAACACGCCCCTCTGACCAGCCCGCAAGAACATCCTGAGCCTGGCTAATCACCGTACAGCACACTGCTTTCCAACTTTATGTAACAGGGACTGACAGCCCATACTGCAAGTCTGTGAGCCCCACGGTATTTTATAACCTCAAATATTATAACATGTTTTTTACTTCCTGGTAGGAGCCAACTCCCTGGGGCCTGCCTGCTGTAATCCAGAGAAAATGTTTGTCCTGTTAAATAAACAGCCATGCTCTCCATGGTGACGGTTGGGTAACGGAGGAAAATGTGGCCAGGGCTGTCCAAACAAGGAGGGGAAGGAGGCATGCGGGCGGGGCGCTGCCTCACTAGCCCCCCCTCCCACATGCTTTTCAGTCCTTAACTGCGTTGAGGTCCCAGGCTGCAGGACAATAATGTACCAAGATGGCAGCCCCTGGTGGCTGCTGAGGGAGGAGGAGCTGCTTGAATGCTGGTGGGACTAGGAAGCCCGGCCATCGCCCTTAAGGACTTGAACTCACCCTATGTGACTAGGTGTTGCAGTGTACAGGCCCTGTTTTTTTTTTTTTTTTTCACAAAGCCCACTGTGCTAACTATGTGAGGGCTGGTGAGGTGGCTTAGCTGGTAGAGACGCTTGATGCCAAGTCGTCAACCTGAGTAACTGACTCCTTCAAGTTGTGTTCTGACCTCCACAGGCACACAATACAGTTACACACAAAAATAGCTTTTTTTTTTTTAAAAAAAAAATTCAATTGTGTGGCCTCTCTCCCTGCTTCTGTCTTGCTCTAGAGTTGCCTACAGTGACTGGCTTGTTATGATTATATTCCACGAACAAAAGATTTCACATGAGGGCCAGGTCTCCAGAGGGAAGTACCCTGGCTTAGGAACAGACTAGAGGCTCTATACTTGCTTCTTCTCCCGTGAGTATGCTGGTAGGCAGTTTCCCACAAGCGTTGGGTGAAGAGGGCTCCACAGAGCCTGCGGGGTATGTGCTTCTCATCAATTCGGTCATTTTCAAGGGTAACACCGATATCCAGTGTGACACTTCCCTCTGCCTCTGTGTCCCAGTCCCATTAATCATCAGCTTCCCAGAGCGGGAGCTGAGAGTCCACTGAGTTGGATGAAATTATACAATTATAATAGGCTCCCACACCTCCCAGGGTTTTCTAGAAGGTCTGCGTTTGGGAGAAGCTGTATAGATTACAGGAACCTTTCCTCCTTCCTTTAAACAAAACAGGTATGTCTCACACAGTGACACCAAGCAGAGCTTCAGAGACTTCTCATCTCTTGGGCAAGTGTCTGAGAAAAGTTCAAACACTGAACTCCAAATTCCAGTTCACTGAACTGAATCAGATCTGAGTCCTTAGATGAGAAAACTGAGGCGCAGAGTAAGCAGAGGTACCCAAGAGCTGCCAGCTGGCTGATGCAGGGCTCCCCCACTGCTCAGCACTCCAGCCTCCATAGAAAGTCAGAGCTGCATCAGTTCTGTACCAATGAATCACACCAAGATGACAGTGACAGATAAGCGCAACCACCCACAGCGCTGATCCATGCTGGCACACTGTACAGCTACCGCTGAAATAAAGGAGTCCCATTCAAGTCTTCAGGCAGACTCTGATGCCCTTATCAGCCAAATTAACCCTAAGCTGGGAACCTCAGGTGGGGTTAGAGTAGAGTAGAGTGGACACATCCTCATCAGAATGTGGACTGAGGAGAAGAAACAGATCCTGAGACTGCCAGGCCTGGTTTTACAGTTGGTACAGCCTGCCAGCCTCTGTCTGTGCCTCTTCAAGCTAGGGGTTACCCTGGATGATTTCCAGGGAGCCTCCTAGCTCCCTTGTTCTGTATGAATCAGCTTTTCAAACTGGTTCCTTGTGTATACGTTACAGAAACCCTGGCAACCAGGGTTCCTGCGGGGGAAGCAGGCCACCGCCCACCTCCTGGTCCACGTCTGTTCTTGGCAGCCAAGGTATGTCCCAAAGGATGACGTGACTGCTCCAACTCAGAGTGGACCTCTCCCCACACCCAGTCCATCTGGAGACAGGGAATACTAGAAAGGATGCCATAGAGGACGAAGTGGGTGGACATGGTGGTCTCCCTGACTTCGGGGACCCCAGGCATGGCTTGACACTGGGGGGGCGGGGGGGGGCGTCTTCTCATCTCTGCTCAACCCCTCCAGCACCACTGGGAGACAGTGCTTATCAGACTTGATTCTCAGGACTATTAGCAGGAAGGCAGCTCCTCAAGGGATTCTGTGTCCTAGGGAGTTTGCACAGACCCCGCTCGGATATCACCATGGGAATCGAAGGGAAAAAGAAAATCGTTTAAAGAGCAGCAGGCTGCTGTGATGATGATCACTCAACGGCTCTGCGCCCTCGGACAAGATGTCTAACTAATCTCCGAGACTTCAGAGCTCAGATCTGCGAAACAGGGGCAGCAGCGTGCGCTTGGAACAGGCTCAGCGCGCGGTCCCGTCGGCGTTCTGCGGAGCTGCAGCCGTTCGCACCCTTAGCTACTCCTGGCGAAGGACCCCAGCTCCAGCTGTCCGAGCCGCCGGTTACGTAAGCCGCCCGCGGTCGTCCCGGTCAGCACCCACCGCCCCGCGCCTCGCCACTCACCGCTCCGCCGCGTCCGCCGGGGCGTCCGTCCCTCGCTCGGCCCGTCGTCACTCGGTGCGCCCGGCCTGCGCCGCAGCCGCCCCGAGCCGCTAGTCCCGGTCGCGCTGCCGCCGCCGCCACCGCCGCCGCCGCCGCGTCGTCCTCCGCTGTCACATAGTGGAAAACGTGACCGCGCGCGCTAAGCCCGCCCCTGCGCACGCCATTGGTCGCCGCGGCGCCTCATCTGCATACCGTTGGGGCGGAGCCTGAGAGCGTCGAGAGTCAATTGGTGGAGATGCCCGTCGCTCCCTTTACATAAGACGCACATGGAACTCCATGTTCGCCGCCTCGGTTCTCAATGAAGACGCGGCGCGCTCGAGCACCCCCCCGCGCCCTGGCGAGTGGGCTCGCCCACTTCCGGCCCGCAGGCCTTCCATTCACTTGGCACAGCAGCGGCCGGCTCGCGCTGCGCGGAGTGGCGCGTACCACTGCGGCGTGGGGGAACTGGTGCCTGGCCGCTGCGCAACTGGCGTCCAGCGTAGTCCTTGGCCACGGGCCTGCCACCTGCCGCGACACGACGGGCCGTGGCGCCTCGCAGGACCGAGAAATCTCTCTCTTAGCACCCTTCGCTCACCCAGCCCAGTCCATTCATTTTCTCTCTCATTCATTCATAGTGAAGTGCCTGAGGACAGACCGGGTGGTCCTCTGGATCTGCCGCTGCACACCCACTCGGGACATCCTTTGCCCCAGGCTGACGGTTGTCCCAGACAGGCCAAGAGCACCGTGCTTCCACGTAGCCTTTCTTGTTTTTGAAACCGTGTGTTGCAAGTGTTGATTCAGGAAATATGCTCATGATTGCTATGCAGAGATAAAAAGGAAAGAAGTGATTTCTTCCGGACTCAATCGCATAGGGAGAAAAGAATGGAGTTCTAAAGGGGAACTTAACGAAATGCAGTTGTGTAGTTTATTAGCCTTACAGGCTCTATGAAGGTGAGGCACTTGATAGGTAGATGGGGTATGCATCTGGAAAAGCAGGATTTCTCCAAGGTACAGACACATACTCACGAGGGTAGGGAACTCCCTGGGGATAGGACAGCCCTGCCCTGTGGCACATTGGCTGAGGTTATTTGTTCTTTCAGGAGTACTGCCTGGAAGCATATTAAGGATTCAGGCTTCTGTCCAAAGGGTCAAAGGAGGGAGTAGAACCTCCCCTGAGACTGACTTGAGGCTCAAGACTTACCTGTCTGACATAGAACGACTTAAAGGCTCTGAAAGTGCAGGGTATGACGGAGGCAAGGTTGTCTTGTCTTTGAAGGGCGAAAGGGTCACTTGGCATCGCCCAGGAGCTGAAGCCTAGCAGCTTCCACTACTCTGGATCTTCCTCTCGGGTGTCCTAGGAACCAGGGATGGAAAGGAAGCAGACTGCTAACAGAAGCCTGTAACAAACTGAGCTGCTAACCCACATTCAAGAATACTTTTGAGTGAGCTGCTTCTTTCTCTCAGCCTGGCAGGATAGGCATACAATTCGTCAGAAGCAGATGGGGCAGATACTAAGTTCATCTCAGCACCCTTCCCAAAGGAGCCCTTGGAAGCCAGGTGTTGACTCACACTGCAGGGGGCAGGGCTGCACCTCTAGTTCCTTTGACATTGACACCTCACCACACTTCCCAACATACACAAACACAGAGCAGAGCTGGGCCAAGCTGCACCCTGCACACGCCCAAAGAGCCTTTTGTTTCCTCACTTACACTGACGTCAATGGTGGCTGCATTGTTCTGGAAACAAGAATACACAGCTCATCCACCTGGCAGAGTCTTCTTCAGGCTCAGCTTTTTCTGGTCTTGCTCCACATTTGTCCTGCAATGTAATGTCACAGTTCCTCCCTAAATTTATCCTTTCCTATTTCTACCAGTCAATCTTCTAGAAAGACATAGAAATCAATTCTTTTGAAAACTCCATACTGTGGGACTCTAGAACTCTTTAGAATCTAATTTGTCTTTGATGTCTCACTCGGTCGGATTTTACTCTCTTGTTACTAGAAACTTTCATTCACTCCAGAAATGTTTGCTAACACCTGAATTTGGAGAGAAATGAAAAATGCACCTCCTTTTTCTTAAAGACAGTGTCTGGCCTGTATCTTAGGCTGGTCCGAGTTATGAGTTTTGAGCTGCCGTGTGGGTGCTGGAAACCAACTCCTGGGGCCACTGTAAGAGCAACAGTGCCCTTAACTGCTAAGCTGTCTTCTCCAGCCTTGAAGACACAGTTTTAACAGAAACCTTCCCTGCCAAAACAACTATTTGCTGTCATGCCATGCAAGAAAAGATTAAAGCATCAACCATCCTGGTTCTAAAGACACTAAAAGAAAAAAAAAACAAAAACATAGCTTGACTGAGATAAGAGCTGTGTCTTTTGGTGAGGGATGCGTAGCCGTGGTGGATTACATACAGCCTTTTGGCTCTCGGGGTTTGTGCTGTGGGTCAAGCCTGTGCCTTGGGAACTTAAGAATTGAGTTGTGGATCAAGGTTTTCTGATCTCTGGAGATTTGAGACTCTTTCCAGGGTTTGGGGGCCACTCATATCCCCTACAGTTTTGAAGGGGCCAACAGAAAAGCAGCCTGTCAACAAGACAACCGTGTCCAGGGTGATGTGCTGCCTATGAGAGCTCCCCATGTCTTAAGTGCTCCCCATGTCTGAGATAATGCCCAACGTCTGAGGTAATGTCCTGTATCAATTACTTTTATTCTCTTGAATTTTCATTTATCTTGTGTGTATGGGCATTTTGTCTGCATGTATATCTGTACAACATGTGTGTACTTGGTGCCCCCAGAGATTCTACAATCTTCAAAAATGGTACCAAAGGCCAAGGACTTCAGTGCTCAGACACCCATGACAGTGGGAGACATTTCCCATTCAAACTATAAAATGTTCCATGTCTGAGATGATTGGTCCCTGTGTCTGGAGTGGTCTCCATGCCCAAAGTATCCGCATACCCAAGGTGAAACCCTGCTATAATCTGTATCTCTAATGGCCTCAAATGCCCATACGTTAAAGAATAGGTCACCAAAGAAATATTGTTGCAAAGGGATGAAATCTTGAAAGGGTGGAGATTAGTGGGAGGTTTGAGGTCATTGAAGAAATGCCCTTAGAAGGACTGTGAAACACCTGTCTCTTAATCTTCCTTTCATGTCAGGCATGAACTCAATCGTTTCTCACATGCTGATTTAATGATCAGTTGTCCCTTGTTGTAGGCCAAAGAACAATGGTGATAATCAACTATAAACTGAAACATTCGAAACCATGAGCCCAAATAAAGTTGTTCCTCTTTAGAAACGGATCATCTCATGTATTTGTTACAGTGATGAAGTTGGCATACACTCTGTGTCCAAAGTGACCTCACATATTTAAGGTGACCCTCCATGCCTGAGGCGACCCTCTTTGTCTGAAGGAATCCTCCGTGTCTGAGGTGATCTCATTGTCTGGTGCTCTCCTCATGTTTGAAGTGATCCCCGTATATGAGGATCTTCCTTCACAAGCAGAAAGGCTCTCCTACTAGTCAAGGACTGATCTCCTGAGCCACAGGTTTCTCTCACAGGCCCTGCAGGAGTCTCTCTTGCTCTATCCTCCTCTCCTCACAGGTCCCCCTAGAAAGTCACCTCAGTCTCATTTTTTCCAGCATTGTTAGTGGTGCTGAGTGACAGCCTATGCTTCCCTCCTCTCTCCCTAACATGGATTCCTGGAGTAGCATTAAGAACTGAGGCCTTTTATGCCCTGAGGAAAAGCAAAGCTAGTCACCCAGAGGATCCTTGGTCCTGCGTGACACCAAGAAGAAAGCAGGAGGCTGAGGTTCATATTCATGGATGGGCGTGGCCATTATGGCCCCACCTGACGGCACAAGTTGTGACTGCCCGGTGCTCACTAGAGTCATACTTGGCACGCCTTGCCTTCCCTTATTTAATCCTCACAGCTATCTGAGGTGTGTTGCCTGTTCTCATTGCTCTTCTGCACAAGACATTCCCAACTCTCAGGGTGATAGAAATCATGCCTTTGATAACCTCTGTCTACAGCATGAGCTCATGGGCACCCTCAACGCTCCAGCCTACAGAGCCTGGGAAAAGGAAGGTCACGAGTTATGAGTGACCAAAGTCCAAACTCCCACGGTCTCTCTGCCTCTAGAATATTCTCACCACCCAGAAGCTCCATTGTGATGTGGCTGGCAAAGTGTTCCCTGGATTCTTCTAATTTCCTTCTAAACATATAAAGACTAGGGTGAAGGTTCTCCTCTTGGGTTACCGCCCACTGCTTTATCTCTCCAGCCGAGGCAAGCTGGCACGCATCTTCTTGCCGGACAGGCTCCGGGGCACTGTGATTTTTGCCTGGTCCTTTGCCTGCGAGCCCACCCTTTAGTGAGGTCTGTTCCAAACCTGCTGAGTACTGTGTGGTGTGGAGGCTTGTCATCTCCTGCTAACTTCTTAAAGTCTAACATGGAAAAACACCAGTAACTGTCCCCAGACCAAGGTTTGTAGGAAATAACAAATGGGCTTTTCTGAGCCACCCTCAAAAGGACCCCAACTAAAACACCACAGACTAGAATAGCTTCTGTGAATACCCCTTAACCAAGATTGCAGTATGGAATTGAACTGCTTACCACAACTGATCTGTTTTCAGTGCTGTGATTTAATATCGGAGGCGGGCTACTTTCTAAAGAAAAGAAGCTTATTTAACCCACAGATTTAGAGGCTGGGTGTCCAAGATCAGGTGGCCCATGGATTATGTCTTTGGCTGCATCATGTCAGAAACACATGAGAGAGAGGTGAGGGGGAATAGAGAGAGGGACCAGAAATGAAGACAGGGAGAAGGGAAATAGCCGTGGCTGTTCCTTTTAGAACCCTAACTCCAGAACTAACCAATGTGTCCCATGCACTCTACCTTAATCCTCAATGATCTAAGGACCTCCCACTTGCTCCACCTCTCAAAAGGTGCACAGTACCTTCCAATGTCACCACTTTGAGGACCGAGCTCCCTGTACTGGGAACTTTGAGGGACAAATCACATTTGAACACACAAAGCGCATACCCAGCATACCTACCCCTTGTATATAGTGGGATCATAATGACCCAGGATCATTAAACTGTGCCTTGCCAGTCAAATCTGGCTAGAGCCCAGCTTTGGCATAGCCCGTGGGCTAAAGGGAAGGTGGGGGAAGAAAGCCCCAGGATGCTGCTGTGATCCTACAAAGAAAGCCCATAAGCTGAAACTGTTTACAATCTGGCCCTTTGCATAAAAGGCTTGCTGGCCCTTGCTAATAGCCCAGTGTTTGGTAGCACTACAATTACTAGGCTTTTTACCACCAGACAGCTGCAATGGGAGTGGGGCAAAGAGGGAACGGGGTATCGGGTCTCAGCTAGATGCGGTGCTTGCTGAGAGAAGGGCTGTGACTATGTCAGTGACCGTAGAGAGAAGTGGCTTGTGACGATGTTAGACCTGGACACCTAGAAAGGGAAAAGTAATGGGCCCAGGACAGTTCATCTCCCATTTAAGACAAAATTTGAAAGCCTAGGGCTTCTGAGGCAACTTGGGAAATTTTCTTCCTCTATAGCACTGAGTAGATTATTAAAAATCAGACCTAGAAGTTGATGGAAAAGGTCAGAGACCCAAATCCCAGCCCTGACAGGCATCCAGCATTCATATCAGCCAGTAAGGGCGTGACCCTGACACTGTGATATGAACCCACTGGGTAGTGGCTAAGACTCCAACCCCTTCGAGTCTCCAGAGCCTCAATCCTGCAGGAGCAATTACTTCTCCAGATGACACTGCTCTTGCTCAGTCCCTCTGTGGGGCAGGTGCCTGTGGTGACTTAAGCCCCCAACCTTCCCACACCTCTCAGGTTACAGGCCTCCAGCCAGGAGCAGTTGAGGGCTTATCAGAGACTAAGCTCTGCTCTGGCAGTGGCCTGTCCACTAGCCACAGACTTGCAGAGCTGGCTGACCTGTGCTGGGAGGCCCTAAAGGCACATGCAGAATAGTGGATCTTCTCTGAGCTACAGGGGTGGAGGGCAGGGCTCAACTGGCATTCGGTTTTCCTCTGTGATGTGCAGTGCGGTGTCTGTAGTTTCTGGCAGAGGCACCAGGAACTAGTTCTACTCACTTGTGGTAATGACTCCAACAGAGTGATAGTAAATGTTTAACAGCTGGCTCTCTAAAGGAAGGAAAAAAAAAAAGGAAAGAAAGAAAAAGAAAATCAAAGCTTTACAGCATGTGTCCATTTCTATGGGGGGAAAAAAATCCCTCTTTGGCCAGATCTAAGCTACCACTATGACCCCATTAGCCAAGTGGTGAAACCAACCAAGGCCACATATACGGAGAGACACTCAGTCCTCAGCACCAGCTTAGAGCAGCATGGCCACTAAGAGCATGTTCTTAGAAAATAAGTTGTCTCTGCTCAGTTGCAAGGAGGAATCCGCTTTCTGGAATTCATTGGCTAAAAAGCTATTTTCCCCGGTTCTGTTAAAAAAGATCGGAGGTGGGACCACTGCCACCAAATACTCTCAATCAAGAGTTCCCCACAAGCCGCCTCTCAAGGTCACGGAGACCTCGAGTTCCTCCGATGGAGACTTTGCTGGAAGGCAGCCATAACAGCAACAGCAACAACAAAATGGTAGCTTTGGATCTGTTGCAGCGGCAGAAACTGGACCTTCAAGACATACCACTCCCATTCTTGGTGGACACAAAATGTCCTCTCAACTCAACGAAGGCTGATGGAGCGCTATGTGGTGTTTTGGTTTTGACAGAAGTCACTAGGTGTTTCCTTTCTCCATCCCTGCACTTCTGATATACCAGCAGAGCACTTAGAGTCACAGGCCTGTTTTAACCTTACCATTTTCTGGTCTCAAATGGTTGGCCTTGGGGTCAAAGGTCAGGAGAAGCTCAGAAGTCTTACAATGCCTTGTTCTGTTCTCAATTCTAGGTGCCAGGGGAGCAAGGCTTGTCATAGAATGACTCCACCTGAACACCTACCTTGAAGCCAAATGTTGGGCTGAGAAACCCAGGTCTCTCAAACTGCAAACCCAGGTTTTCAAATTATTCTTTTAAATGGAATTTACCTTATAGTGAGGTGTGTGGGTCACCTGTCTGTGTGTGAGTGCATACTTCGAAGCAAACCAGAAAGAGACACCCCAATTTTACATCCTTCTTCTATGAAATAAGAGCAAACATCAGTTTTCTTCTTTACGTTTTCAAGATTCTTTATGTATGTCCTGCAATAATTTATTATGCATAGGGCCAGTTATGTGATTCAGTGGGTAAATGAATATGCCATCAAGCCTAATGACCTGAGCCCCATCCTCTGGGCTCACACGCTGGAGGAAGAGAATTGACTGCTAACGGTCGTCTTCTGGCCGCTAGATGTGGTGGCACACATGGGTACTTTATGCTATTTTGAACAACTGACTACAGAAGATTACCAAGTTTATATCCCTGGTCCAAACCTATGCAGACATTATAAACAAAGAGCAGCCTACAGAGCAAATGGTGAATGACAAAAACAAATTACATACACACACATATCTACACACACATATCTACACACACATATACACATACATATACATACACATACACATAAACACACACACATACACATAAACACACACATACATACATAATATACATACACACACATACACATAAACACACACATACATACATAATATACATACACACACATACACACATGTACACACATACATGCACGCACACACATGCACACACATACACACATGTACACACATACATGCATACACACATATATACACATACACACACATGTACACACATACATGCATACACACATATATACACACATACACACACACGTACACACATACATGCATACATACACATATACACATACACACACACGTACACACATACATGCATACATACACATATACACATACACACACGTACACACATACATGCATACATACACATATACACAGGTACACATGTACACACATGTGCACATGCACACATATATACACATATACACACATGCACACACACTTTGGCACATGTGGAATTGGGAGGACAACAATGCAAACAGCTGAAATCAAAGCTGTACCTCTCAGTGGGACTCATGACATTTGAAACTCAGGACTCAGGCTTGTAACAGTCCTGTAAAAACAAAACCTTTTAGAATGATGGGCATAGGTCTATCTGCAAGGCAGAAAGGAAGCAACGGTGTCAATACCCCTAAAGAAGAAAGAAGAGTGCCTTTCTCAGGGTGTATCCTGGAATTGGACATGCAGGCCTGGTAGGCTGGACTTAAAGAGATCTGCCTGCCTCTGTCTTCTGAGTGTTGGGATTAAAGGAGTAGGCCACCACGTCCAACAAAAGTATGTATTTTTTAGAAGATCTATTTGTTTTTACGTGTATTGGTGTTTTGCCTTCATGTATGTCTGTGTGAAGGTGTCAGATCTCCTGGAAGCGGAGTTACAGACAGCTGTGAGCTGCCATGTGGGTGCTGGGAACTGAACCTGGATCCTCTGGAAGAGCAGCCAGTGCTCTTAACCACTGGCCGTCTTTCCAGCTCCATCTTTTTTTTCTTTTTTCAATAATTTTTGAAGCCAGGCACAGTGGCACATACCTTTGATCCCAGCACTCAGGAGACAGGTAGATTTCTGAGTTTGAGACCAACCTAGTCTATGAGTGAGTTCCAGGACACTCAGCTCTACACAGAGGAACCTTGTCTTGAAAAACTTCAACTTCTTCTTCTCCTTCTCCTCCTCCTTCTTCTCCTCCTTCTTCCTTCTTCTTCTCCTTCTTCTTCATCTTTATCAAAATAGTGATTATAATATAATCACATTATTTCCCTCTTCTCTTTCATCCCTCTAACCCCCATGCTCTCTTTCAAATTCATGACCTCTATTTTTCTTTAATCATTGGTGTGTGTGTGTGTGTGTGTGTGTGTGTGTGTGTGTGTGTGTATTCCTAAATACATAAAGAACCTGCTTAATCTATATGCTACTTGTATGGATGTTTTCAGGACTGATCATTTGGTAGAGATGACCAGTCAGTGTGCTTTTCTCTGGGGAAGACTATTTCTTCTGCTCTCTGTATTCCTTAGTTATGTATATAGTTCTTTGTGTAGGGTTGAGCCCTCCTGAATTTTCCCTATCCATGTTAGCATGTCTAGGCAGCCATATTGGTAAGACTTTATAAGTGTAGCTTCTGACATTTCTAGGAGATATCACCTCACAGCAAACTCCATGTTCCTCTGAAACTTATAATCTTTCCGCTTCATCTTCCCTAATGATCCCTAGCCTTAGGAGCAGGAGTTGTGTTATAGATGTATAAGTTGGGACTGGGCTCCACAACTCTCTCTGCATTTTGATTGTTTATGGTATGAAAGGAAATAGAAAAAAAATAGAGTAACTCTAATTAGGGAGTGAGGAGGAGATAAGACAGAAGAAAGAGGGTGAAATAACAGTAAGGTTGTCTGAAAAAAGGTAAAAGGAATATAAATATAAATAAATATAAATATAAATAAATATAAATATAAGGTTTAAAAGAAAATTTACCATCTAGACTCTCAATGCTCCTCTCAAGAACCACAAACCATCTAACAAAAAACCCCAACACTGTGCACGAGAAACCCTCTTTTGACTTGTTGGCCAGGGTTGTCCAAGAGACTCCCAAAACATTACAGCTATTGCTATTGTCCTTGATTGCCCTTTAGAGGTTGAAGGTTAAGTCCCTATTGCTGAAGACAGGATGCACTTCATACACAGGACCCAGAGGCCTGGAAGCCTCCTTCCTGAGAACCCACTTGCATGGCTCCAGAAGGCACTATGAAAGCATTCGAAGGAAGGAAGCAACCAACAGTCTTACCCAGCTATGGTGCCTATGAACCACAGCAGTGATGTGCATGGCACAAGAACCCTAAGGCTCAGTAATTGTGGAGCTGTCCTAGAGCTAAGAGTGAGTCAAAGTGTGCCTTGAACTCTGGGATTCTCACCCTGAGAGGGGCAGGAGTTCAGTTGCTCTTAACTTCCTTGGCCCTGGCAAAACCCAGCTAAATGTTAAATACTGCCTGCTTCACAGCAGGTCACTAGCAAAAGAATGTGTCTTGGTTGGTTGTCTTCTGTGAATGCTGTAGCTGGAGGCCTAGGGCTGAGCCCATTTTCTGATAAGGTGTCTTCCTCTTTTCCCTGTGGGACCACGCCTTTTGCAGAAGGTGCTTTTGAAGGACTTTGATCCTTAAACAAGGAGCTTCACATACAAATGGGGCTACTCCAGTATCCCTGTCTTAACCAATGGCTCCCCTTCCCTGGGTACCAAGGACCCTCCCCTGCCTTTATCCTATAAATGTAACCACCTTGCTTCAATAAATGGAGATGTTCCATTGGCAACCCTCTCCGAGAATCCTGTACGTTCTTGTTGGCTCACAGATCTCCACTCTAAGACCTGATGGACATGCAGTAAGAACCATGCCGCTGCATGCAGCTTCCCACCCTGGAGGTGCCACACTGCTGCTGGACAGCCAGTAGTGGAGCTGCCTTTTAGAACCAGGAAGCTGTGGTGGGATGCTGTAATATATTAAACAAGTGATGGCATACATACCTTGTTGATAACCAACAACTCTCTAAGTAAACTTAAGACCCTCTAAACAAGAGGGAAATCATGCCTGATACTGGGAACCTAGTCAACTATCCAGGGCTAGTGAAGTCATGGGCTCTTGGAGGAGAACATACAACCACCACTTTGCTAAACCATTGTGATTCCTAACTACATTCTAAATGTTTGTCCTTATACCCGCAGGAAAGTGTAGTCCTCATCATGTGAACTTCTCTTTGCAACAGACAGATCATTCTAGAAAGCGTGCCTTTCTACAGGGACAGTGAAAGAACAGGAATGCCTTCCTTGCTTATTTTCCAAGATCTCCATGTAAGTTTTCTAATAGGTTCTTTTTTTAAATGTTTTTTGTTTATAGAGTTGCTTCTCTAATCTGAGATTTTGCTTTCCACACTTCTAACTGCCCAATTTCAACTCTATCCAAAAATATTAAATGGGGAATCTAAAAATAAGTTTAAGATGGTGTCACTGTCACTCACCTGCCACATTCTGACCAGCCTGAGACCTGAATCATCTCCATGACCAGAGTATCCACACAGTACATAAAACCTTCCTGTTAGTCGGTTGGCTATCTCAGTCATTCCGTTGCTGGTTCATTATTGAAACCATACAACGTGCAGTTTCTGGAGCTACGATCTTCTACGGACTCATGCCTCATTTTCTTGCTGTTCTTTTAAAGATTTATTTTTATGTGCACTGGTGTTTTGCCTGTATGTATGTCTGTGTGAGGGTGCCAGATCCCCTGGAGCTAGAGTTATAGACAGTTGGGAGCAGCCATGTGGGTGCTGGGAATTGAACCTGGATCATCTGGAAGAGCAGCCAAATGCTCTTAACTGCTGAGCCATCTCTCTAGTCCTTCTGACTGAATCACGTAACTGAATGTGGGGGTCAAGAAACATTTGGTAATAGTAAAATATTTCTGAACATGTAATGACCAAAAATTGATTCAAAACCAAATGTGCAATGGACCTTCACGTATTTCTGTCAGCACTCACCTGTGTGGCATCACACGGTTTCACTGGAGCCTTGGTTCTGAACACACGGGCACTCTCTAACGGCGTCTGCCTATGTACCACACAGTGCCAGTGAACACCGCCTGAACCCTCTCAACTCAGGTCCTGACTTTCTGTTACGACTGGAAGTGTTTTTACCGTATGCACTAAACATTCTGCTCTTACAGAAACACGGTGGTTTAATTGAGAAGCAAAGCCTAGTCGTATTGTCTACTATCATTCCTTGGGGTGTTAATATCAAATAAATATACTTTTGGATTTCATTGTGTTTGAATGGTTAATTTTGACCATTGCGGTTTGAGTTGCTGACTTCAGCTTTACAGAAAAACATTGCCAAACGAATTTGATTTAGGATTAGGACAAACATTCTAGCAATTTCCAAAATGACCCTAAACACACTTCTTCCATTTTGTATTGCATATTTATACAAAGCAGATTTCATGACATTAATGATTATAAAGTCAAAATATTGATCAACTTGAAAAATCAAATGTTGGGGAAGTTTGTTTTTGGTTATGTTTGAAATGTTTTTGCACACTGTTGGATAAAGGGATGCATAGGCCTTGGCGTTTTGTATTGTTTGCAGGTGTTGGATTTCTGTGGATGTTGTTTAATTGCCTGTGCTCTATACCTGAGTAGTTCTGAATCAATAAAAACACCTGAGCTCAGAGCTTGGGGTTCCACTATGGAGTCTGGCACTGGCCACGATGGCTCCCTCTGCTCAAGTCTGGCAGGGCTTCCATGTATGAAAATGCCTCCTTGTCTTCCTCCCTAGGCCGCCCCAGCAGCAGTGCTGTACTACTACACAAATATCCAAACAACATTTAATTATTTATGTAAACTTAAATGAGCACATCTATCTCATTAATATGCAAGTTTGCCCCAGTCTGCATATAAATGGTAAAAGTACGTGTATATCAAATAATTGTTTTAATATAAAGTTCCTTATCATGCATTGCTACTAAATGATTTGTGTAATTATTTAATATCTGTATATTAATACTTAGAGTTATGTAGAAATTTCTCTGGCAAAAAAGGGCCACGGGCAGAAAAATTTTAAGAAGCTCTACTATATAGAGGTTTGGTATTATTGTAGTTCTGATCTTAAATGTCCTCCAAAGGCCTGTGTCTTGAGGAAGTGGTCAAGTAGTCTATTAGGAAGTGGTGAAACCTTAGGAAGGCAGGGCCCAGGGAAGACAATTGTAGCAGGTTGCTACCATGTTTTTTTTTTATTCTCTGGCTCAGGAAAGAAAAAAAGAAAGATAGGAAGAAATAATGAAATCTTCACTGCCCTTGTTGGCAGCCTAGAAAGAGAGAGAGAAAGAAGGAAAGAAAGGAAGAAAGAAAGATTGATTCACAACCCTTATTGGCTGTCCAAATCTTGGAAGGAAGGAGCTGATAGTGAGCTAATATCTCAATGAAATAGTCCCTGAACCTAATTCCTCCAACCAAAGTCCCACCAACCAACCAACCAACCAACCATCAACCAACCCCAACTCTTTGGGTTTCAACCAATATATACTCTGAGCAAAGTACCCAGTAGCATGCAATCATAAAGACAAGCTGCACGTGGCAAATTTTTTTTTTCACAGTGGCACACAAACAAATCATAGCCACAAGTAGCAAATAATTTAAATCAAACTCACTATCACCACTGTACCCGGGATGGAGACAAAAACGTATTCCAAAAGCTATTCTGTGCTTTCAGAGAGAGCAAGTTCACAAAACTCCTTCAAAGCTTCTACAGACGGTAGGGCTATTGGGACCTTCTTCCCTTTCTGGCATTTTGCTTCCTTGGAACCGTAATGTGTGCAACCTGCTTTACCATGTGCTTCCACCATGATGTGCTGATCCACTCCAGGTCCAAAAGCAAATGGGGCCAGCTAGGTTCCGACTGAAGCCCTTGAAACTGTGGCCAAAACCACTTTTTTAACTTTTGCAAGTTCGGTTTCTCATTGCTTCAGTAATGGAAAGCAACACAAGTTCCATCCAAATGTCAGGCATCTCAGGGGTCTTGAGCATATTCCTCCTGAATACGGTGGACAGATGTACAAACAACCCGGGGTAGGTGAGGCTGTTATTTCTTTCATTTTCTTCTTTACCTGGATCTTTTTATGTTAACCTTTGGAGAGTGTCTGCTCAGAGGTCATGTATCTGGGGTGGACATTTAGCCCTGAGGTTCTTCCTGGCAGTCAGGGCAAGGCAGAAGCTTCCCGCACCTTCTGAGTCAAGCACTTGCTTGAGAAGCTCTGCAACTCCTTCCCCTGTGTTGAATGGAGGTGTGGGGTGGGTTGAGCTGTTCCAGGCTCACATCCCCAATGTCATCAATGCTGGGGCTGCTGCTTAGAGTCCTGGCTGTCACACAACACAAGAAGTCTTCACTTCTCCTCGATTTTTCACTTCCTGCTAACGCCCGGGACCTTACTTTGAGTCCTACGAGGCCTCAAGCCACCCCTTCCCATTCTTCCTCTTTTCCATTTACTCATTTCAAATTCCAGAATTCTTCTAAAACTCAAAACTCATTATGCAACTCTCCCACCCCTGTCTCTAGTTCCCATATGTATGGAAACTATGTCATGGCATTCTGTGTCATGTGTGAAAGGAAAGTAGCCGTGAAAGGGGAATTACCAAGAGGTTACTAAGGGAGGGGAGACCTATTTCATTGTTTGGAGTAGGGCGTGTGTGCAGTTTGATGCTGACAGGAGGTCCCAGGCTGGGCAGTGCGCTGTTTAAAAAGGGGTACAGCCTGAGTCAAGTGGATCCCTGGTTGCTAAGTTTCTCCTATGCTTTCCTGCCTCAATCACATTTGTAGGTTTCAGAGTCCTCCTCAATTTGGAGCTTAATTAAAATAAGAATTATTTCCCCCTTTCCTCAAAGGTAATCTTCGTTCCTTCTTACAGCTCAGTTTTGGTGCCTAAGGGTCCTGGTAGCTCTGATAAGGCCTTCCTGACTGTGTTGTATCACGGTGGATGGTGTTATGGAGAAGATCACATGGTGAGACAGAAAGTCAGAGGAGGTAGAGGGGCCAGTCTTGGTCTTAACTTCCTTTAGAGACTAACTTGGGGTTCCTTAAGAACAACCTCAGTTCCTTTCAAGGACAGAACCTCTCAACAATTTAAGAGCCAACAACTAGGTTTCAGCTTTTATTTTTAGTTTTTAGACTCTGTGTGTGTGTGTGTGTGTGTGTGTGTGTGTGTGTTTGCCTGTTTTGTGTGTCTGTGCACTATGTGCATTCAGTACTCTTGATATCAGAAGAGGGCGTTTGATCCACTGGAATTGGAGTTACAGACTGTTGTAGCCCGCTGTGTAGTGAATCTGGGCCCTCTACAAGAGCAGCAAATGGTCTTAACCATTGAACTATCTCTCTACTTCATAGACCCCACCTCTTAAACATCCATCTCCTCCCAGTACCACCACAGGGGACCAAGTTTCTGACACATGAGCTATTGGGGGACATGCTCAGACCATAGGCAAACCACAGAACCATTCTACCTACTCCTTCCTTTCTCTACTCTTTTCTCCTCAGTGCTGAGGTCAAGATGCCAGGTCATATTTATGTAAACTCGGAGGTGAACTCTCCTTTAGAACATTCTGTGCTGGTTGGGATGGAGCTTTACATCAGTTGGTGTTCACTGTGGGCCTTCAAGTCTGGCTTCTCTTGCTGGGAACTGTTCCTCTTTGCCTGGTGGTTTCTTTATCCAAAGCCTCCTGAGTGAGACCTACAAGAGCCATGTCTGTGTCTATCCCTAGACACCCTAGCCTTTCAGATGTCTTGCCCTGTGTGTGTGTTGTGTGTGTGTTGTGTGTATTGTGTGTGTGTGTGTGCATGTTTATGTGTTTGTGTGTGTGTTGCCAGAGATTCCCATCTCCACTATCATTAAAAGACTGACCCACTTTCTGTAACACGTTTGTAGCATCCACTTTCTGTAACAACGTTTTTGTAGCAGTCCAGCCCTTTGTTCAGTTTGTATAGGAGCCCTGTGGCTGGTCCCCAGCTGTGCTGGGCATGTTTTAGCAACGGAGGAGTCTTCTGCAAGGAGGAGTCTTTGCAGGTTGGAAGAAAGCTTTTGGTATGGCTCTCCAGCGACATCTCACTTTTTTTTTCTTCCTGGAAAAATTTGAAGACTCTGGTTTTCTTTTTCTCAGCCAAGATTTCAACTCCTCTGTAGACACAAAGTCAACAGTGTATGATGGGAATACCCTGAAAGCATAGCCCCCAGCTGCTAATGGGTTCATTCCAGCCATTTGGGAACCAGCTCCTGTCTCTGCCCTGTCCCCAGAGCTATCACCGTGCAGACAGCAGGCTCACTCTCAAGCCCATCCATAGCCCACATTAACTACAAGGGGGAAAATCAGGGTAGACTGAGCATTTGTGGAGAACTTTCTAAGTCTCGGCAAGTTGAATGCTTTTTTTGTTTGTTTATTTCATTGCACTCAATAAAAAAAGGAGCCACTCGATGCTCCTCCTGCTTGAGGACCCCCGAGAGTCCTCAGAATGAGCCTGACCTCATTCAGCAGCTTCTTGCAGTGGTGCAGACCTGGTTTTTTTCTCAATGCCAGCATTATGCCCAGTATCATCTTGTCCTAAATTTATAACAATTGCAAAGCACATATAAAATTTATCTTTTTGGATTGAACAAAGAGAATGGCCTATATTGCTAAATGAATATTGAGAAAACATGTCTGGATCTCTGTCCCAGGAAAGACCAGGTATGGGCATGTTCTCCCCATCATGGGGTCATCCCAGAAGTAATGTTCCAACTGGCCAAGAGTCTGTCTATGACTTCTGGAGGGCTCAGGCCCTGTGGCCATGACTATCCAGCCCCAGACTAGATCTGCCATCAGCTAGCCACAAGATGCTGATAAAGGCCTTGGGCCCCAGGGTTCTTCACAAAATGGAATTGATACAGGCAGTCGCTTGGCGAGTTTATGTGTATATGCATATGTATCTGTGTGTTTGCATGAGTGCAGGCGTGCATGCACATACGTGCATGTAGAGGCCAGAAGTTGACACCAAGTGTATTACTCAATCACTCTTCACTTTTAATTAGGCAGGGTCTCTCCCTGAACCTGCAGTTTGCCAGTTTAGCTAGGATAGCTAACTAGCCAGCTTGCTCAGAGGCGCCCCTGCAGGAGGCCCACCAGCCCTGCTTGTCATCTTTGTCGGCGCTGAGGCTCCCAACCCTGGTCCTCACACCTGTACAGTGAGAGCTTCGTCCACTGAGCTCCTGATTTTGTTTTGTTTTTTATTTAATTTAAAATATCACTGTGGTAAAACACGTAGCATGGATCGAACGGCTCGTCCACTTTTGAGCACACAGCATTTTGCACAACTGAGATTCAGCACCACCAGTTGGGGACCAACACTAGCAGCATCGGCCTGTCGGGACAGACCAAGTTCAAACCATACCACTATCCTAAGGGGTGAGAAGTGGAATGTCTCTATGGTTTGATCTGCATTTCTTTCACATACTTATGCATGCGTGTAAGTGTGGGTGAGCATTCATCAAGGGACACACGTGGAGGTCAGAGGGCAACTTTTGAGAGTCAGGTCTCTCTTTCCTTGTTGGCCCTTGCAGAGGAGGGTCTGTCTTTCTTGTTTTTGCTGCTGCGCTGTGTTCTTCAGACTAAGCTGGCCTTTGAGGTTCTGGGAGAGTCTCTTGTCTCTGCTTTCCATCTAGTCCTAGGAGTGCTGGGATACATGCTACCACATCTTAGATTTTTATGTGGGTTTCTGGGAATCAAACTCAGATTGTCAGGCTTGTGCATGGTTTACCCACTGAGTCATCTCCAGGCCTCTTGTCTGGCATTTCTCTAGTTACTAACATTGACCACTTGCATATCCTCTTTGGAGAAATGCCTACTTGAAGCCTTTTGCCTGTTGTTATCTGGGGGGTGTTTTCTTGTCTTGTATCCTGAGGTTGCTCTGAGGATTAAATGACATGTTTCCTGAAATGCTCATAGTGTGGCTTCCGCTAGCCAATACTAAGTTCTAAAACTGCCTTGATGGGAAATACCACTAGGAAGAAAATGGAAGACAGAAATTTCTAGCAGGTTCCCACCCCTGCTCACTCTGTACCTTTCCAGGCCTCAAGGGGCCACTCACTTCAGGTTTTCCATTTCTCATGGTTCTGGCTAGCACTTCTCAGCTTGGCCTCTACACATAACTGGTGATACAGAAGAGCATGATGTGTCAGCTTAAGGTCTGATTTGCCAGAGTCAGAACAAATAGGAACTCTTGAAAACATAGTTAGACTTTGTAAATAGTCTGAGAATAATTCAGCCTATTCCCCTGCTCAGCACCACGTACACAACACATTTGATTTTGTTTTGATAAGAAAAAAAAAAAAAAAAAAGAAAGCAAACTAAAGGATTCTAAGTTACTTGCCCTGGAGGCTCATGGTGACTTCCACATCATCTGTTCCTGGAAGGCTACTTACCCCGGAAGGATTTTGGTGGCTCCTTTCAGATGGGAGCTGTGTCTTTTTTCACTCTCTGCTCCCTGAGACCACCCAAGCATCCCTGGCCTCACTGTTCTGGCCCACCTACCTGGCTCACTTTCCTTTTGCTCATGGGCTAGGCTTGGAGCCTCCCAAACAAGCCTGTTTACCACCTCCTGAACCACGCTCTAAATTCCCTTTCTCTACTGTTCCATTCTTGGAATCAAATCAGCATCATTGCAGAATGGAAACAATGTTGACAGAGATGCAGGAAATGACCCACACAGTATGCAGTGGTGACGTGAATGGGGAGCTGTACCCAGGAAGGAAGATAGAATTCTATCTTTTTCATGGCAAATGGCCATTTGAGAATGCTCTGTCACCACAGCCAAGGTCTGTCCCTGAACTTCAGGTCTGAGATCCAAATGGAAAGTCTCCTACTCTGGTTAACTCTTATGTGGTAGTTTGAATAAAATGTCCTGTTCAGGCTTATAGGGAGTGGCACTATTAGGAGGTGTGTCCTTGTTGGAGGAAGTGTACCACTGGGGGGAGGGTTTTGAGGTTTCAAATGCTCAAGTCAGACTCAGTATCACTTTCTCTTCCTGCTGCCTGCTTATCTGGATGTAGAACTCTCTGCTCTTCTAGCACCATATCTGTCTGCATGCCACCATGCTTCCTGCCATGATGACAATCGACTAAACTCTGAACCATCAGCTAGCTCCAATTAAATGTTTCTTTTATTAGAGTTATCATGATCATGGTGTCTCTTCATTGCAATAAAACCCTAACTAACATACCTTACACACGATCTGATCCACTCCCCACTGCCTCTTTAGGGTCCTGGATGTGATCCTGGGTGTTGTTTGCTTGGTTCCTGCTATCTGTACTGGAACCAGCAGTCCTCAAACTACTGTACCATTTCCCTTAGTGGGCCCAGAAGGTTGCAGGGAGGTTCTGTTGTGACTTGACCCTAGTCTTTTGTTGAGTAGGAGATTGGGTTGAATACTGGAATAGCTGTTGTAGAAGTTTGTTTTTAGTTATGTTTAAAATGGTTGTTTTATGCACTGTTGGCGGAAGGGCTGCCTAGGCTTTGGCATTTTATATTGTTTGCAGGTGTTGGCTTTGTGTAAATGATGTTTGATTCCTCATGATCTGTACATGGTATCAATACAACACCTGAGGGAGCTTAGGTGTCAATAAAAACCCCTAAGATGAGACACTCAGGGTTCCACTGTCCAGTGTAGTGCTTGCCATGATAGTAGTTCCCTCTGCTGAGGTCCTGGCAGGGGGTTTACATCTATGAATATGCCTCTGTGCCTTCCTTGTTGAGTGACACAGCAGCACACTACTACAAATAGCCATGTATCATTTACTGTCTTTGAAAAAGAGGAAGATTGTTGGTCTTGGATAGGAGTGGGCCACCTCCAAACGCCTGGGTTATTCAGGAGAATAACCTGGGTTCTTCAGGGACATTTGCCTAGATATTAACCCTTCCCAGCCAAAGGGTCCCATTGTTTCTCAATCAGAAATGTGGCCTTGGAACAATCTACCTCTTGGAAGTAGGAATTAAGCTTTCCTGGAACTCCACTACCTGAGAATTAATTTTGAATCTGATCCTCAGCCAGTTCTGTTCTTTGGCTGTAAGAGTCTCTTCCTGTGCTGTCATAAAGTTCCCAGCCTCTGTAGGCGTCCTCAATAGAAGGAGGATCCCAAAGACCTTCCAGATAGTGGAGATGGTGCCCCCTGCTGGCATGCCACCTGACCTCACCACAGGGACAGCTGCCCCACTTGGGTCTTTACAGTCACTCTTCCCTCTCTTGCACCCTTGGTGAGTTCTTTGGCTCTCAAGCCTCATTTTAGGGTCTGCTGCCTGAAATCACTTCTAGTAGAAACTTCTGGAAACTGGGCTTTTGTTCCACCAATTTCTTGAATATAGACTGCCTGGGGCAGTGAGATTGAGAAAGATGACTTTGGCCAGGTCTCCCTGACCAGGTCTCTAGGGAGGAGACTACAGAG
Organism: Cricetomys ansorgei; assembly: GCA_026225945.1. Lineage (NCBI taxonomy): Eukaryota > Metazoa > Chordata > Mammalia > Rodentia > Nesomyidae > Cricetomys > Cricetomys ansorgei. The sequence goes on from JAMJFZ010001791.1 coordinate 3,030,147, forward strand.
GTCAGCACTCTTGGTAGCCATGGAAACAAGGGCTGTGATCTGAGGTGACACCTGGTGACATGCCACAGCATCTGCTACTGTTGGCCAGGCCACTGTTCAAGACTTCTTCCTTCAGCCTATCCATTCAGCCGATATGTCTAGGCTGTCCTGAGGAACCACATGGGCGAGGTTCTGGGCTGCTTCCTGGGAGTGTGCCTTCTGACAAGAAGAGGCAGTGCAGACATGGCTAATGTAGCCACTGGAGTGTCTGGTTGAGGTTGTCTAGGTTGGACCATGAGGTCAGCAGGGCTGAAGCTCAGGCATATGGGCCTGACAGGTAGTGATATCCTGGTAAGAGAATTCCCTGTGGGTCTGGGTAGCCAAAGTTCAGGTGAGTGTGTGGAGTCCATGGGAAGACAGGAAGGCCATGGGCTCCCCATTGTGCCTGAGGTGCATTGCCTGGGCTTCATCTTCAGATTCTTGCCTACCAGCATTTCTCACTGCAGCAGCAATCACCAAGTTTACTATGCCCTGCTTGACCCATGTGCCTTGTCCTCACTTATTTTTTGAAAGGGCAAATAGCACTTAGTTAACCTGACTTTGGACACTACTCAACTAGATTTTTCTGGAAAGTGTTTGCTTTGGACTTAAGCAGAAGCAGATTTTTTTTTTAATCCTTTATTTGAGAAATAAAGTACATGCCTTTGTCTGACCCTCTAGCAAGTGCCCTAGGATGGTTAGTTTAAATTGTTATCTGACACATCTAGAATTACCTGGGAAGAGAGTGTCAGTTGGGAATTGTCTCAATCAGGTTGGCCTGTGGGCATGTCTGTTGGGGATTATCTTGATTACATTAATTGATATAGGAAGACCCAGCCCACTATGGGTGGCACCATTCCCCAGGCAGGGGATGCTGAAGTGTATAAAGATGGAGAAGTGAGTTTAAGCAGAGCCTGTGTGTATTAATCCTTGCTCTTTGCACTTGACTGTGGATGGGTTGCAAACAGTTCTCAAAAACTCCTGCCAGTGTGACTTCCCTACCATGATAGACTACAACCTGGAACTGTGAGCCAAATAAACCTCTTCTTCCTTATGTTGCTTCAGCCAGAGGATTTTATCATAGCAACACAAAAAGAAACTGAGACACATGCATAAACAAATGATTCTGTATGTGTCTGCATGGGTTTAAGTGACTCCTTCAGATTCTGAGGCCTTAGCTCCTAGTTCCTAGTGAGAAAGATTCAGATTGAGTTACACTGGACGCTGACCATGCCTTGGGGGGGGGGGTCCTTTCAGGCTTCCATATGGAGTGAGATTGCAGGCTCTCTCAAGCATCTTTATTTTATTTATTTGTTTGTTTGTTTATTTATTTACATTTTTTGAGACAGGGTTTCTCTTTTGTAAATCTGGCTGTCCTAGAACTCACTCTGTAGACCAAGCTGGCCTGAAACTAACAGAGATCGGCCTGCCTCTGCCTCCCAAGTGCTGGGATCAAAGGTGTGGGCCATCTCCGCCTGGCTTTCTCCCAAGCATCTTAAGAGCAAATCCTTCACTACCTGGTAAGGTGATTGGGGACTTCAAAGACCAGACTTGTCTGATGCTGCACAGCTGAAGGTAAAGGTGCTTCTGGTGACAGGTGTCTCCCTAATCTAGGCTCTCTCCAGTGTTGGGTGAACTTCAGTCCCAGAAATGTTTGAAAGAAAAGACAGCCACCCAAAAATGGGAAATCAGATGGTCTGTGAATGTGTTTCCTACAAAGACATTCCAATTTCTTGGCTCCCTCTGATAATTTGAAACTTAAAAAATTAATAGTTACTATTTATTGATTAAATAAATTGAAATTATGATGAAGTATATGGAATTAGAACAACTATTCCACGACATCTGGAAATAATCTCTGACAGCCTGAAACTCCTGGACTGAATTTTTCATAGTCTCTCTCTCACACACACGCACACAAACACACACACATGCACACCACTACTGAGGCCACATGATATAAGGAACATTATAACTTTGCCTTTTTATTAAAACCATGGTATAATTTTGAATTATAGCCAATTTACTAAGAACACTTTGAAAGAACATCTCTAATAATCATCCAGTCACTATTCAACAAATAGTTAGCAGGTGACGTGTGAGTTAATGCTGTCAGTGTATTGGTTAGTTTTGTGAGGATATTTTGTTTGTTTTTGCCAACTTGACCCAAACTAGAGTCATCTGGGATGAGGAAGCCCATTATGGGCAGCGCCACCCGTGGGCAGGTAGTGTAAGAAAGGTAGCTGAGCCATGGGGAGCAAGGCAGTACGCAGCACCCCTCCGTGGCTTTGCTTCAGTTCCTGCTTCCAGGTTCCTGCCTTGAGTTCCTGTCCTGACTTTCCTCAATGCCAGACTTCCTCCCCAAGCTGCTTTTGGTCATGGCCTTTGTCACAGCAATGAAAACAAACGAGGACAAGCTCTAAACCACCAGGGAGACAAAGTTGTGGCCGTGCCTGTGGGGGAGTTTCTAGTCTGGGTTAATGGAGACCGGAAGACCCGCCCTGACCGTGGGCAGCACCATCCCATGGCCCGAGGCCCTGGACTGAATAAAAAGGAAGATGGCAGTGGGACAGCAGCATACATCCTCTCTGCATCCTGACTGCAGACACAGTGTCAGCTCCTCTGGCTCCAGGCCTTCCTCGCCACGAGGGACCCTCAAACAGTGAGCCAAAATAAACCCCTACTTCCTTAGGATGCTTTTGTCAGAATGTTCTGTGGCAACAGTGAGAGAAGTATCCAAAGTGCCTGTGTGTGTGGAAGGTAGAGGGACTGAGCACTGAACAAGGCGACTGGGCCTCTGTTTCCATGGAGTTCGCTTTCTAGGGGCCACTGGAGGGAGACAAAAAAGCAAATGCTGTGAGTAATGTCTTGTATCATTTTAATAAAACTAGTACTTTGATGAAAACGATGCAACATAGCAGGCTGGAGAGTCCAAACATGGTCTACTTTAAAAATATTTATTTTTATTATTTTTACTTTTGCTACATGTGTGGGTGTGTGCACTTGTGTGCAGGTACTTGTGGAGGTCAGAGACATTGGCTCCCTCAGAGCTGGAGTTACAGACTATTGTGAGTCACCTGACATGGATACTGGGAACCAGACTCATGTCCTTTGGAAGTGCAGCAGATGCTGCTAACCCTGATCCATCTGTCTAGTCCAAATGGGGTCTACTTTTGATGCTCAGAAGATGGCAAGGATGTATCCATACGAAGATCAGGAATACAGAAAGCTTGGGCTCCTGCTGCTCAAGGTTGACTCATGACCAAAGAGACCATTGGAGGTATGGGCACAGCCTGGGTTGCTATGCCAACAGATCCATGTCTCCCAGGCTACAGATAGAGCTTGTTTACTTTTGTTGATCATAAGCAGTTTGTTTGCCATCCACCTCCCCATCCGGCTTCTACAATGAACATGTGAACAGAAGCAGCCACTGTGACCTTGGAACATGATCTGAAAACTGGAAAGAGTGATCCCTCTGCTAGCATGTTTGGGCAAGTCTCAGAGACCAAGCATGCACGGGCCCTGACACACAGCAAGGCCCTAATAAGCAGTGGTTATTTATTATGTGGTATTCATTCATTCGTGCAGCGTGCCACACATATTTGCTGAGTTACTAAATACACGGGCAGTGTGTCCTGTCCTAAGCTCTGAGTTCTTTAAAGGCTAGGTCTTTCTGTTACTGTCTGAAGCTCTGCCTCTGACCAGGCTCCTGGCATAGTCTCACTCTGTGTCCTGGAGCAGGTGGGTTTTGCTTTGCTGACCATGCTGCAGATCCACTGTCTACTCAGTACAAGAGAGTCCCATGGACCAGCTGCAGACCAGAGACACCATGGGCCTTGCAGAACCTGTTGGGGTTTTCTAGCCTGAAGAGAGTATGACAACCTGCAAGGCTGCTGTAACCAATAACACATGTTTGGGGGCCAATTTTTGCAAGCTATACATCTAAAGTCAAAGTGTTGATGGGGCTGGTATTGTTCTGAGGCCCTTCTCCTTGGCTTGTATATGTCTACCTTCTCCCCATGACTTTACATGATCTATGCTGTGTGTGTGTGTGTGTGTGTGTGTGTGTGTGTGTGTGTGTGCGCGCGCGCACGCGCGCGCATGTGTGTCTGCACCCGCATAAGCCTGAGTGCATGTGTGTCTGTGTGTGTCTGTGTCCTGATCTGTTCTTTTTTTTTTTTTTTTTTTTTGCGACAGGGTTTCTCTGTTGTGACTCTGGCTGTCCTGGAACTCACTCTGTAGACCTGGCTGGCCTCCAACTCACAGAGATCCACCTGTCTCTGCCTCCTGAGTGCTGGGATTAAAGGTGTACACCTCCACTGCCTGGCTGTGATCTGGTCTTAAAATGATACCAGTCATTGGTATCATTGGATTAGAATTGGATTAGGATTCAGATCCACTCTATTTAATTATAGACCATTAAATTACAATCAACTCTTTAAAATTCCTGTCTCCAAACTGAATCACCTTCCAAGGTACTGAGATCTGAGCACCAGATCTTAGGGAGACACAATTTAGCCCATAAGATAAAGATTTCGATTGTGACAGAAAGCAATTCAGGATTATGTCGCCAGAAAGGATCAATGAGAGGCTAGAGAGATGGCTCAGAGGTTAAAAGGCACTGGCTCTTCTTCTAGAGGATCCGGGTTCGATTCCTACCACCCACATGGTGGATCACAACTGTCTGTAACTCTAGTTCCAGGGGGATCCAACACCATCTTCTAGCCTCTGCGGACTGCACACATACGGTGCACAGACATACCTGCAGCCAAACACTTGTATACATAAAAAGAGGATGGCTGTGAACAAGCTTTCCCAGGGAGCCAGACTATAGGTGCACAGGTTGGGACAGTGCAAAACACAGCAGGAAAGGCTGTCATCTAAAAGATAATAAAAGTGCTGTTGAGGAGTGGAGAAAAGAGGACAGGGTTGGTGGGGTGTGAAGTAGTACAGCCATTATGGAAAGGAGCCTGATGAAAAGTCCTCAAGAAGCTAGAAAGGGAACTACCATCTGGTCTAGCTATCCCACCTCAGGTAGACATCCAAGGAGAGTGAAATCTGTATGTTATGGAGCTATCTGTATCCCCAAGTTGATAGCTGAATTGTTTAAGGTGTGGGATCAGGGCTGAGGATTCAGCTCCATCGGCTTACCTAGGAAACCTGATCCCCTGCACAGATAAAACTAGGTGCGGAGGTACAGACCTGTCATTCCAGTAACTGGGGTCGGAGGTAGATCAGGAGTTTAGGGATATCCTCAGCTACATAGTGATTTGAGGCCAGCCAGAGGGACGTGAGAGTCTGCCTAAAACAAAAACAAAAACAAACTAAAACAAAAAAACCACCTTGGGCTGGAGAGATGGCTCAATGATTAAGAGTAGTTACTGGTTTCCTAGAGGACCCAAGTGTGGTTCCCAGGACCCATATCAAACAGCTTACAGCTACCTGTATTCCAGGTCCAGGGATTCTAACGACCTCTTCTGGCCTCTGTAGGCATCTGCATATACGTGGCTCAAACACACAGAGATATAAAAATAAGTAATAAATTAAACATTTAAACAATGCAAATTGTCCTGGTTTCATTTCTGTTGTTGTGAGAAATACCCTGACCCAATGCAACTTTGGGAGAGAAAGGTTTTATTTGGCTTACAATGCTGAATCACAATCCATCATCGAGGAAAGTCAAGACAGGAGCCTGAACGCAGGCCTGCTTGCTGTTCTATAAAGCATTTCTTCTGCTCAGGAAACTCACAGCCAAAGACGGTAGGAATCATTAACGATATTGCCGTCCTGGAGCTTGCTACGTAGACCAGGCTGATCTCAAACTCACAGAGATTCCCCCTGTCTCTACCTCTTAAGTACTGAGATTAACTTAGTTAATCCATGCCTGGATCAACTAACTTTCTCATATAGCCTTTGATGGTTCTGCCTACAGTGGGTTGGTCTCTCCTATATCAATCAACCATCAAGAGAAATCCCCCTCCCCCACACATGCCCACAGGCCAATCTGAACAAAGCAATTCCTCAATTGAGTTTCCTTTCTAGATTATTGTAGGTTATATCAAGTCCACAATTAAAGCTAACTAGGACAATAATCAGTCTAAGTATCCATTGACAGGTGAATGGATAAGCAAAATATGTTATGAACAAAGGAATATTCTTCTGCCGTAAAAACAAGGAAATCCTGTCATTCACAGCAACGATTAGGAACCTAGAGGACACTATGTTAAGTGAAATAAGTCGGGCACAGAGAGACAAATGCCGAGTGATCTCACTTACAGATGGCATTTAAACTTGAACTCATAGACACAGAGAGTAAAAGGGTACTTGTAGAGGCTGGAGGAGGAGGGTGAGAAATAGTCTGACTTTCAGTTGCATAGAGTGAAAAAAAAACTTTGTTTATTTTGTAGTATAGTGATTATGGCTGATAACACATTGCATACCAAATTATTGCCGAGAGACTAGATCTCAAATAATCTTATCACCAAATGACATTAATGGGAGTCAATGACACGTCAAATATCTTAATGTACCATTTCACCATATATACTGTGTGGGACAGTTTCATGTCAACTTGACACAAGCTAATGCCATCTGGAAGGAAGGAAACTTGTTGTGGAACTTTATTTTTAGTTGCGTTTAAAATAATTGTTTTTGTGCACTGTTGGAAAAGGGGATGCATAGGCCTTGGCGTTTTGTATTGTTTTCAGGTATTGGATTTATGTGGGGGATGTTTAATTGCTAATGATCTGCATGTGCTATCAGTAGAACACCTGAGGAGTTCTGAAAGAATAAAAACACCTGAGCTCAGAGGTCGGGGTTCCACTGTTGAGTATGACATTGGCCATGACGGTGGTTCCCTCTGCTAAGGTCTGGCAGGGTTTGAGTCTATGAAAACACCTCCTTGTCTCTCTTCCTGAGCCTACACAGCATCAGTCTACTAACACAGAACCTCAATTAAGAAAATTCTTCTGTAAGATCAGGCTGTAGGCAAGCCTGTAGGGCATTTTCTTAATTAGTGTTTGATGGGGAGGGCCCAGCCTATTGTGGGTGGTGCCATATTTGGGCTAGTGGTCTGGGGCTCTATAAGAAAGCAGGCTGAACAAGCCATGGAGAGCAAGCAAGTAAGCAGCACCACTCCATGGCCTCTGCCTCAACTCCTGCCTCCAGGTTCCTGTTCTGTTTGAGTCCCTGTCCTGATTGACTTTGATGATAAACTGTGATATGGAAGGATAAGCTGAATAAACCCTTTCCTCCCTAAGTTGCTTTGGTCATAAGGTTTCACCACAGCAATAGTAACCCTAACTAAGACACATACAAATATCAAAATGTCATATTGTAAATCACAAAGGTATATATATATATATATATATATGACGTTTATTTGTGAAATACCCTAATAAAGGCAGGAAAAAGGAAAAATAAATGCATAAATAACATAGTAAAAAAAACCCCAAATATACAAAACATAACTTGCTTTAAGAGGAAGGTGGGTGGTGGGAGTATAAGTAGGGGCTTACACTGAATCACCTGGAAAGTACTCCTGTCTCTTTTGCTCCGCAGTGCTGGCTATGGAACCTGGAAGCTCATACATGCTAGGCAAGTGCTCTACTACTAAGCTGCCTCTACCCCTGCATTTCACCCCTCTTAGGGTGGCTAAAAGGTTGCCCTAACTGGATCCTCCTCTCAGAAGTGGGCAGGGCTTGTGGCAATTCCAGATACAATGACCTAGTGGGGCCCTAGACCCTGACTCTGTGTGCCAAGAAGGAGGGCTTTTCCCCTGCTGAAGAGAAGCCATGATTAGCAGAGCTTAAAGATGTTGGGAAACTGGTACGAGTAGCTCAGAGGGCCTTTAGGGCTGGGGACCTAGACCTTGACCTTGCCAAAGTCCTGAAAACTTCCTGGCAGAACTTTGTGAGAGGAACAGTGTCTCTCCCCCACTCCCTCTATCGCTCTGCCTCCCTCCAGCTCCCACAAGACTGAAATGTAGCTCACCAATGGAGATGTCAACTTCTGGGGCCAGATTTTAGTAGAGGGGACTTTTCTTTCCACTTTTGACTGTGGGAGTGGAAGCAACAAGGGCAGGAGAGCCCTCCCACTGTGGGAGCTGCCTGCCTCTGCTATGTGCTCTGTTCCATGGACACACTATGGTTGCCACAGCCAAGGTTTGCAGGCATAGGGAATAAAAAATGCAGGATATTCAGTTTTGAATTTCAAATAAAAGAATGAAAAAAACTGTCTGTCATAAATTTATGGTTAAAAACTGTTGCATCGGAAATTCAAATGGAATAGACATCTTGTCATATCTGTAGGCTAGGCTTATCTGTGCTCTGCATGACTCCAGCTCCCTATCCTGATCCTGAATCCAGGCCCTTCCCCAAGCCTGACCCACATCCTGGGCTTGTGGCAGATGTGAAGTTCAGCATCCTCAGGTCTTTGTCTCTGGGAATGCTTGCCTCCCAGTTGGGGGAGGTAGGGCCTGGAAACCACTTTGCTTTGTGGCTTCTGTTTTCTAGGGTGAGTCACAGCCACGGTTATCTCATTCATTCACTCAGAAACTGCTCACTTAGAAAGCCTCCCCTGCCAGCCTTTTGTGATGGAAACCCTTTATGTGCTGTTCTTTTCCATGCTTAATCAGTTACCTTTTTCATGAATGACTCTTTGCAGTTCTCTGCCTTATCTCAGGGGGTGATTTAGGCTAGTGGCCCCTACTTTGTTACCCATCCCCCAAGACTACTGGCTCCAGGCCAGCCTCTGCATCTTTTCCCTGGGGAGGTCCTGGTTCCGGTATCTTTCTTCAAGTTAGGAATACTTGGTTACATCTTCTGGGACCTGCTTTCTCAGTGACCGAAATGCTGTCTGCTCTCTCTTCAGTATTGAAGGGTAGGTTGGACCAGCAGCAGGGCTGAGGCTCTGGAAGATGGAACTATACTCTTCAAAGGCTGTCATATGGTTGCCTCCCCTAGGTCAGTCCTCAGAAGGGTTGGTTGACACTACTTCCTGTCCTGCATCCTCTTTGATACCCAGGTGTGCTAGAGGCTACCTGATGGCTAGCACTCCCAAAGAGCAGTCAAACCCCTGCACCCTGGGCTTCCAAGGAGTCTCTTGGGTCCATTTACTGTCCTGGTTTCCATAGGCTGTGAGAAGATCAGAATCAGGTTCTCAGCAGAACTCCCAAATTCAGAGGTATCTCCGAGTCAGACCTATGTTCCCACCACCCAGTCCAGCATCACAGACAAGCCAGTTGCTGGTCATTAACTCCCACCCACACCCATAGTAGGATTCCGCCCAGAGTGAACTTTCCAGGGTAGGAGCTATGTGGGTCTGTTCTCAGGGACAGTGTTTAAAGACAGGACCTCTGCTCTCTGAGTTCTGCCCACCCAGAGACGTGAGGGGCTCCGAAGCGGAGTCGTGTCGTGCCCCCTGTGGCCATGCTAGGCAGAGCAAGGCAACGTTCCAATTAGGATTCCTCTAATTTGGGAGGAGGAGCTCCAGATCTCAGGCACAGCCCTGCACCGGATCCTAATGCAGCATCTGGGAGGATCCCGTTCCCCAACCTGTGAGAATAACAGGCTTCTCTCCTGTCTGGGGGGCTTGAGGCTAAAGTCTAATAGTCCAAGGGCCTGGCTATTTCACAGCTTTGGGTCAGCCCTGGTGAACGAAGGGCAGAGAAAAATGTGGAAGGACACAGTCCCCTCTCGCCCCTCCCCTTGGCAATATTTTTAAGATTACCCAAGGCTGGGGTTGCTGGGCAGGGAGCCGGAATGAAGGGATAAAAGAGCCAAGACCGATCTCCAAGTTAATGTGAAGTGTTATTTTTCTGCTGGGTGTTACTTTAAACATGTCTCTTTAGAAAAGATCGCTCCTTATGCGGAATGGCCGAGTCTCTGGGCGGCGCTGTGAAGCGTCCTGGGGTGCACGGGGCGGGTCCAGCCGGTGCAGGCTCAGGTAGCCACAGAGGCAGAGCGCGCGCGTCCTCCCGCGCAGCTAGAGAGGCCGGAGGGGCTGGGCGGGGCCGGGCGCGCGTCCGTTGCCAAGGCCGCGCGGCCTTAGAGACCGGGTGCGGGTGGCCCGCGCAGGCGCTGTGCGGGGCTGCGGTGCACTGTGGGATGGGAGCCCGGCGCGCCGGGCCGGCGGGCTTCTCGGGGCACCCGGCCGAGGCGCGTTGCGCGAGGAGGGGCGCGGGCGGTCGCGGGCGGCAGCGCCATGAACGCGGCAGTGGTGCGGCGGACGCAGGAGGCTCTGGGCAAGGTGATCCGGAGGCCGCCGCTCACCGAGAAGCTGCTGAACAAGCCGCCGTTCCGCTACCTGCACGACATCATCACCGAGGTGGGCGCGGGCGGGTGCTGGTCAGGTCAGGGTCTGGTCAAGGTCTGGTCAAGGTGGGGTGAGGGCCAGGAGAGGGTGCGGGACTGGGTGAGGGCCCGGGGAGATGCTGGACAGGTTAAGGGTCAGGGTAGGCGCGGGTCTGGTTGAGGGTTGGGGTAGGGTGTGGGACGCGGCGAGAGTCGAGGTGAAAATCTGGGTAGGGTGAGGGTCTGGTTAGGATGAAGGTCTGAGTAGGATGAGGCTTGGGGTGAGAATCAGAATTAGGGTAGGGTCAAGGTGAGTGTCCGGGTAGAGTGAAAGTCTGGGTAGAGTGCGGGTCTGGGTTCAGGTCGAAGTGAGGATTAGCCCTGGGGTGCCTGTCTAGATGAAGGTGAGGTAAGGGTCAGCGTAGGTGTGAGATGAGTGAGGGTTTGTGTGAGGGCTAGGCCCCTGGTGCTCGTTGGAGAGTTGAGGTGAAGGTGGAGGTGCAGGTCCGGTAAGGTTCAGGGTCAGGGTCGGACCCCAGTTGGAGTCAGGGTAGAGTAGAGGGTACTGGTCAGTGTGAGGATCAGGATTGGTTGCTGGTTGGGGTTGGGTTGGTGGGTCAGGGCTAGGTGTGGGTCTGAGGCCTGGGTCTGGGGGTCTAAGGTCAACCTATGGATTGGAGGATCAGGCTAATAGGGAGGGTGCTGGTCAGGGTCCAGGGTCTAGGGTTGGTTGTAGGTTTGGGGGGCTGTGCTTGGCTGGTCAAGCACAGGCCAGGTTGAGGGCTGGGACCAGGGTGAGGATTCAGGCTAGAGGTTGGATCAAGTGGTTTGGGTGGAGAACCTGGATCAGGGTCCAGGTCTGGAGACCAGAATCAGTCTGTGGATTAGGGGCCTGGGGCCAGAAGCTGAGGCGGTAGAGGCCTGTAACAAAGTCACTGTCTGGGGCTGAATCCTTGGATAGGGTCAAGGGCCCAGGGTCAGGGTGCTGTAGGAGCTGGAGTATAGTAAGTATACTGGAGGCCTGGAATTGGACTGTGCTTATAGTTGAAGCCTAGGTAGGGTGGAGTATGGGGTCTGGATCTTAAGAGCTGGGCTAGGGCCAAGGTGCTATCCGTGTTGGGGACCCAGGCCCACTGGACCTCCCCCCCCCTTTTAAAACCACCTCTTACAAGGAGGCTTCTGGGCTCCCTCATGAAATAACTCATATTTTTCCCCACTTACCATTGTGTCTCTTTAGAGCAGCAGTTCTCAACCTGTGGATCTCGTAAGACCATCTGCATATCAGATATTTACATTATGCTTTTTTTTTTGAGATAGGGTTTCTCTGTTATAACTCTGGCTGTCCTGGAACTCACTCTGTAGACCAGGCTGACCTCAAACTCACAGAGATCTGCCTGCCTTTGCCTACCAAGCGCTGGGATTAAAGGCGTGTGCCACTACCTGACATACATTATGATTTATAATAGTAACAAAATTACAGTTATGAAGTAGCAACGAAAATAATTTTATGGTTGGTAGTCACCACAACACGAGGAACTGTATTAATGGTCACAGCATTAGGAAGGTTGAGAACCACTGCTTTAGATCATGTCTTTCGTTTGTTAGTGAATCTCCAGGGAGCTATACTGGTACATAGCATTGAACAGCAGTCACAGTTGTGTGGAGTCTGTCAGGGCTCCTGGTAACTCCAGAGTTTCACTGCAGGGGGTGAGCACAATTGGCTTGGTACTCCACAGGATACTCTGGAACTTGGGGTGTGGATGGGATTTAGAAGTCCGTCTCCAGAGCTCAGGGTCTCCTCTGGTGTTGACCCTCAGCTTTTCTCCTCTCAGCAGGTTGAACACTTCAGCCCACCCTTCCCTTTATTCATTTTGGCCCTCCTACCTTAGCTTGTAATGGGTACTATTGTGGAATGTGGCCTCTGTATATTACTAATCTTAGGTGTGTCTAGGAATGCTATGCAATCCACCCTCATCCCAAGGGGCTCTATTGACTGGTAGTTTCCTCTCCCAGACTGTGAGGTACTTGCAGCCTATCCTGGGAAGGTTTGAAGAAGGGACAGGCTGTGTGAAGAGCCGGGTGAAGCAGGCAGTTGCCACCCTCCAGCACAAAGGAGCCAAGAAGAGTTAGCCAATGTGGGTTCGGCCTATCACAGTGGAGTCTGCAAAGCCTGTGCTTTCTTGTGTTAGTACAGTCAGCCCATGGCTTACAGCTTCATCCTGAAGTCACTCCGGAATGGAGTAGAGCTTGTGGGAAGGAGAAAGAGCATTGAACCTGGACTATTGGCAAGGTAGACAGATGAAGAATGAGGTCTGCTTTTCTTAGACTTCACTGAATCTAACCGGAAGCCAGTGTGTTCTGGTGTAAAGATAAGTACACTAGCTGTCACCTCCTTGATAAGGATGTCATAGATGACATACTTGAAAGTATTTTCAGATCACAGGTGAGAGGCTACTGGAAGGCTCTTTACTCTCCCTGAATATTGCATTCAAGTCACCGACATAGGTTAGCTACAGCTAACTGACTGTTTCTTCACTAAGTAAGCCTCTGTTCTGTAATATGAATGTCTCTTGCTACTCACAATTTAAATTGCTAGTGTCTTGGGGGAAAAAAAGACATGAGCAAAGTCAGTTTCAGGAATGTTGGGTCAGGATGTGCCGATGGTCCACAGCCAGTTACCTTCTCAGAATGACCCAGCCGAAGCCTTGACCTAGCCCAGTAGTGTTGCACTGCTGTAGTCTGTTGTGAGATGGACTCTTCTGCATTAATTAATAACTAGCATGATGCAGCTAAACTATCTGCAGCCCCATCCCAGAGGAGGCAGTGGCATTCACATGGGGCTGTCTTGCTGTCACTGTTTTGAAAGTCTGCCTCCTGGTAACCTCTTACTACATACCATGTGCCTGGTCATATGTGTCCTCACTAAGCACCACATTCACAGTCCTGATTTTTTTTTTTTTTAATGCTGTTGCTACCTGTCTTACTGATTTTTTAGTAACTCACGTCTCTGAGAACCCAGGACACTGGCTGGATGTAGGGGTGTGGAGGAACAGAAAATCCTCTGTTCCTTCTTTAAGGATAACTAGACCTACAGGTTACCTGTGGGGAGGGATATGGCGGGGTGGGGGAAACACTCCATTATGGGAAGACATGAGAGGAACTCTTCTGGAACTCCTGGTTTTAGATACCCAGGCTAAATAGCTCCTTTTCTTCTGGAGTCTGTACCTCCCACTTTGTCTGAGTGTACTGGTGAAGGGTTGTGTGGTAGGTCCTCTGTTACATAAGAGCTGTTTTCGTCTCCTTGGAGTGCTTTGGTTTGTGGTCTCACGTTGCTACAAAGGGAGTCAGGCCTGGTGTGACCGTGGCCTCAGGTTCCAGCCACCCCACATGACATTGGAACCTGTTGGCCTGGACTTGGTGGATGTTTTCTTGTTGGGGTGTGCTTCCGAGCTCTTCCCTGCCAGAGTCTGGTCTCAGTGGGAAGCTGTCCCCAGCACTCCTTGGTCCTCCTCTTCCCTACTGTGAACTTCCCAGTACCTGCTCAATGTTGGAAGTCTTTGCTATCTTCATAACTGACTGTTCTCTAAAATTGGGCCCTGTATTTAGTGGGTATCAAAACTGTATTGAGGAAGGGGATGAAGTGATTAGAGTTGTAGGTATGACTAGGTTCTGACCTCTCCTGAGAGTGGAGTTCAGTGGATGAAGTGAGGGAAGGGGCCGTCTACTGAGGTGTGTATGATGGGCCTCTCTGTCTTTTGCAGGTAATTAGGATTACTGGCTTCATGAAGGGCCTCTACACAGATGCTGAGATGAAGTCAGATAACGTCAAGGTAGGTTCTGCTGTGATTTCCTTCTCTCCACTCTTGCCTTCAAGGATAGAGCATATTCTGCAGGCTGCCCACTATTGTGTGTATCATGAGAGGAATCCAGGGCTGGTTGGTTTGTGAGTTATGTATACCCTCTCTCATTTCATTCTCTCACTTGTGGCAACTGCATGCAATGCTGAATTTATCTACTGAAAAGCAGAATTAGGGTTGGAGAGATAGCTCAGTTGGTAAAGTGCGTGCTATACACACATACAGACCTGAGTTATATCCCCTAGCACCAGTGAAAAGCTGGGCATGACAGTGTACACTGGTAATCCCAGAGCTGAGGAGGTGCTTGTTGGCCAGCCGAGGGAAATAGGTGAACTTAGGAGCCAGAGACCTTGTATCCTGAGGAATGAATGATACCTGAAGTTTGTATGTGGTCTTCACATGCACACGTGCAGCTACCCCCACATTTGCATCCACATAAATTTGCCGCACACATCTCTACACACACACACACAAATATATATACAGAAAGGAAAAAAAAAAGCCGAATTACAACCAGGTGTGGTGATGCATGGTTATAATCCCCACACTCAGGTAACTAAGTTAGGAGGACTGCTGCAAATTCAAAGTCAGAGTGACCTACATAGTGAGTACCCAGTCAGTCAGGGCTACAACAAGACCGTATCTCAAAAAGCAAAGCAAAGCAAAACACTTGGGAGACTGAGACATGAGAGTCATGAGTTTGAAGCCAGCCTGGGCCACACAGACCGTGTCTCAAAAACAAGCCAAAAGCCAAGAATGGATCAAGTGTTTTATAGTTAATGCTAGCCCATTCACTGCATTGAAAGCTCGAGGGAGCAGATTTTGTTGTAAACAATGAAAGATCATAAAAGGTTATGAGAAGTCAGAAATTCTGAATTTGTCATACATCTAAAAATACTTTTTCATATAAAGAGGAGCCATTCTATGCCTATTGAATGTACCGAGGGCAATATAAGCTCCTCAAAATACTTAACATCAAAATTTTGTTTTAAAATATTTCTAATTTTTGAAAATTTTATACATTTATACAGTATGTTTCGGTCATATCCATCCACCACTGCCTCCCTCCAACTCCCCTGGTGCTCCCTACGCTCCTTCCTCCCAAGTTCATGGTTTCCTTTTTAAGAAAAAAAACAAAAGCATGTTAATGTGAGTGCAGAGCCTGTGGAGCCCAGAATAGGACGTTAGATCCTCCGGAGCTGGAGTTACGGGTGCTGGGAGTTAAAATTTAGGTCCTCTGTAAGAGCACTGTATACTTTTAATTACTGAGCCATTTTTCCGTCCCAAAGTACTTATTTTAATATCTGTCACTTACATGGCAATATTTCAGGATAAAGATGCAAAAATTAGCTTCCTACAGAAGGCCATAGACGTGGTCATTATGGTGTCAGGAGAACCCTTGTCAGCAAAACCAGCTAGAATTGTGGCCGGGCACGAACCTGAGAAAACCAACGAGCTGCTTCAGGTGATTGGCAAGTGCTGCCTCAACAAGGTGGGTGGAAGCCTGCCCTTTGAAGCCCTTCCCGGTGGACAGCTTGTGCTGGACTGGCAGAGCTGTGTGGAACACTTTCCTAGTCCATGCTGGTGGAGCAGGTGTGAGAGTGAGCAGGACTCCTGCTGAGAGCTATTCAGTATCCTGGATGACTGTGTGGTATGCAGGAGCCAGAATCTGCTTTTGATGGGACTGGAGGTGGTTTTCTGATGTATTAAATCCAAGTAACAACCATCTCACTTAGCGTACAGCTTAGTAGATTGGATACATTAGTGATGTGTGGCCACCACTGTCGTCCACTCTTCATTTGCAAAACTGGCATTCTGTTCCCATCAGATAAGAGTGTACTCTCACCGTCCCCCCTCCTCTCCAGGAACAGCCTTCCCCTTCTGTTACCACGAGTCAGACTGCCCAGGCACCTCATGCATGTGGCATTTGTCCTGTCACTAGCACGGTGTCCTCAGAATTCATCTACAGTATCATGGGTCAGTTATCTCCCTGCCTGGTTAGCATTGCTCTGCTGTGTGGGTAGACTATGTTGCTTATCCGCTGTCTGTTGAGGGACATCCGCGTTGCTTCCACATTCTGGCTGTCATAAATAGTGCCACTCTGAGCACAGTGTGGAACTGTCTCTTGAGACCAGTTTTCAGATCTTGTGCTGTAAACCCAGGAGGGAGGTGGCTGGGTCATGCTAATTATTCTGTGCCTGGGACTGTGAGCGCTGCCATGCTGCTTGCCAGAGGGTGGCTCCACTCTGCATCCCCAGCCAGTTCCCTGGCTCCACTTTTTCTTCATCAACACTTATGATTTTAAAATTTCTTTTGTAATAGCTGTACTAGTAAATGTGTGGGGATTTCACCCAGGGTTCTGTTTGACCACATTTGTAGTGCTGTGTGGGTCATTGGAGCCACACACACGTGTCTACACTGACAGTTTGGGTAGAAGGGCAGGATTATTAGCTTGGGTGTCATTAGTAATGGCTGTCGAATGCGGTTCTTTGCCACTACATTTTTTCTTTTTTTACTATTTTATCCTCCAAATGTCCTTCATGGTAGGAAGAAAATGTATTTAATAACTGTCCTTGAATGCTCTATTTTCATTGTTTGCGTGTGCTAACATCTTTTCCTTTCCTGACATGGCCACCAAGCTCTCCAGTGATGAGGCAGTGAAGAGAGTTTTAGCTGGGGAGAAGGGGGACACCAGAGGACGTGCCTTGCGGACCACCAAAGCACATGAGTCCGACAACAAGAATGGGAAGGAAGAAGAGTCCAGAACTCTTAAAGAGGTGGGTTGTGGGCTGCATGTCTTTGAAGTAGCAAATCTATAATTTAAGTACAATATTAAAATTAATGTCTATGTACATACTGTCTTTCTTTAGGATAAAAGAAACGCTGAGGTGAAGGAGAGAAGCACAAGTGCAGAGCACAAGCAGAAGGAGGAACCGAAAGAAGAAAACAAGTCGCGGGAGAAGGAGAGGGACAAGGAGAAGGCGAAGGAGGCCGACAGAGACCGACACAGAGACCCTGACAGGGACAGAAACCGAGAAGGAGAACGAGACAAAGCCAGAACTCGGGCCAAGCAGGACAGGGACAGAAGCAACAAAGACCGGGACAGAGAGTCGGACAGGGACAGGCGGAGCGAGGGCGGAAAAGAAAAAGAGAGGCTGAAGGACCGTGACCGTGACAAGGGGAAAGACCGGGAGCGGCGGAAAGCCAAGAACGGGGAACATTCTCGGGATCCTGACCGGGAGAAAAACAGAGATCCAGACAAGCCAGAGAAAAAGGCACAGTCACAATCAAGACTTTCTTTTAGATCTGTCTGTCTGTCTCTCTGTCTATTTATCTATCTATCTATCTATCTATCTATCTATCTATCTATCTATCTAATCTATTAGTTATTTTTATGTTTATGTGTGGGCTTGAATGACTTTATGTGCACCACGTATGTGCATGAGTCCCTGGAGGCCAGAAAAGGGCATCACATCCCCTGGAGCTGGAGTTACAGGAGGTTCTGAGCTGCTGTGTGGATGCTGGGAATTGAACCCAGGTCCTCTGCAGGAGCAGGCAGCACTCCTAACCCTGTCCCCAAGGCCCACTTAGGGAGAGTATGGTGTACTCTCTAGCATAGTTATCTGTCCTACTTTTGCTTTTTTAAAGACTTAGTTTTTATTTTTAATTTTTTAATTTGTGTGTATGTATGAATGTATGTCACATGTGCTGTAAGGTACAGGTGATTGTGAGCTGCCTGGTGTGTGGGTGCTGAGAATTGAAAACTGCTCCTCTGTAAGAGTAGCAGGGGCTGTTAACCATTGAGCCATCTCTCCAGCTTTTGAACCTGTCATTTTTATAATGGGCTTTGGAAAATTTGGAATTGTGAATTGTGGGTGTCTTTGATTCCCTGAAGTAATCCATAGATATATCAATTTCTTGCCAGATGTCTTTTTAAAAAAAATTATTTCTTTATATTTATTGTTATGTGTGGGTGCGTCAAGTGTGTGTAAATGTGGGTGTGTCCATGCTACAGTATGGATGCCAGAGGACCACTTAGTGGAGTTAGTTCTTTTCTACCTTTATGCTCAGTTCTGGGGATCAAACTCAAGTTGCTGGGTTTGCATGAAAAATCTTTTACCCACAGAACCATCTTGCCAGCCCAGTTTTTAAAAACTTTATTTTTGTCACTTACTAATAGTAGTTTAGCCATTTAACTCAACATTATTTAATAAGCTTTCAAGCATACTTAAAATAACCTTAAGCACATACTCTGGGTGTTACGTATGTTCACTGTTGAATTCCTGGCCTAATAGAATGCTGGCACATAGTAGTATAGAGTAGACATTAGGTGAAGGGAATGAATCAAGCATACATGCAGGAGATAGCAGGCTTTTCAGATCTTCAGTCTTTGGATGCTGTTGATAGAGGCTTATAAAGTGTCTGGAGTGCTGGAAGATGAATTCAGAGAGAAAGCCAGGGAAATGCTGCTGCAGATGTCAGTTGCCCCCAAGTTTAGAGTTTGACAGTTCCCTGCCAGGCCTGTAGAGGAAGCAGCAGCCAGGAGTTGGCACTGATTTGCTGTTGGCCTTGCCTTATCTTACTAGATGATCCTTTGCCTGCTGTCATTTGCACACTGGAGCCTGGCTGTTTCTGAAGGCTCTGTTGCCTCTGCTTTGGCACTGTCTGCTGCATTCACAGGTCAGCTGTAGGTGTGGTCTCCCTTGGACTGTGGACATGACTGAGCTTATTAAGGATTAGAACTACTTTCAAAATTTTTTATACATTTTAAGTGTTAAAAGATTTCCATTTTTCTGTAATTCCTGTTTAATGAAATTTTTAGGTAAAATTAAGGTTGGCCACTTCTTACTGCTTCCTAAGTGCAGGTGACTTTTGAGACTGGTCTGCATGGGTCATGCATTAGTTACTTTCTCATTGCTGTGGCAAATGCCTGACAGGAAACAATGTTAAGGAAGGTTGGGTTTTCTCTGGCTTAGAGTTCCAGGGTGCAGTTCACTGTGTCAGAAAATCATGACAGCAGACTCTGGAGACTCATAGTCAGGGAGCAGCTTACCTTTGCCCATGAAGTGATGTTGCCCACAGTCAGCAGGCCTTCCCACCTGAGCTGAATATAGTTGATCCTTCATTGCTTGTCCAGAAGTCCCTCCTGTAGGTGATTCTAGATCCCAGGGGAGATCAACCATCATAGGTCAGGACTCCTTTTCCAGATGTCCTTTGGTGGCCCAGTGTGTGAAAGTATCCTGGAGAGGCTGAGAGCCACCTGCTCTGCAGGCTAGAGAGAAGCTGAGATCTGGACTGGTTCTAAACCTGCCTGTGGCAGTCATCTTGCTGTGTAGTATTGCAGCTTGGAGTACCTGAGAGGAGAGTGGGCTCTGTAGGACTGGTCATGCCAGTACCCAGACTGTCTGCCTGTGGGCGTCAGCATGTTTCCTCCTCAAGATCTGGTGCGGTGAGGCTGTTGTGGCTTTATTGGGAATTGTATTTGGCGTTCTGCTGTGCATTTACTTGGGTGTTTGCTATTTAAGTAACATTTTAGCCTCCCCCACACATCCTGAAGTAATGTTCCCTGTGTCTTAATATACCTGTGTCATAGTAACCTGGGTTCTTTGGTGAGTTTTGAAAATCAGCTATTTCCTATCATTACCTCTTTTTGGTGGCCTAAGAAAGTATTTTTCATTGGCCTGAGTTTTGAGAGGCACTAGTGTATTCTGGTGTACTTTAACTGTGTGTGAGGCAGTCTCTCACAGGGATGACCTTCCTCAGGTCTGACTCCAGATCAGACATCACCGTGTCATGCTCACTAAAGCTGTGGATGCTATGACTCCGTTCCAGAGAGGGATGTTTGGCTAAGAACCAAGTGCAAGTGATGGTTTTGTTTCAAAGGACAAGAGACCACTGTCAAGTGGAGTTCAATTTGCTGAGATCTTGTGGTTTTGGTTTGTCTGGCTCTTCTGTTGTTGATCTGCAGGTGCCTTTATTGAACTCTGTGGGTGTGGGAAACCAACAGTGAAGTTTGCTGTGGGCAGAAGTGCCATGCAGATGTGAGCCACTGCAAGAATCCTCACAGAGGACCTCCCAGTACTTTGCTGCAGGCACCCCTGCCAGTTCCCAGGCCTGCTCTTTTACTCTCTGTCTAGAAGGAGATGTCCTCAAGGTGCCTGGTGGGCTTTTATGAAGAAAGGTGCAAACATGAGTGCCGTCAGCAAGGTTCCAGGGTGGGTGCGGTCAACAGGGTTCCAGAGTGGCTTAGAGCCTGGCTAGCTGCTGGCTCAGCCTCTGCTGGTTCTTCTCATTGCCTCTGAGGTTAGAAGCTATGGCTGTGATGGTGTGAGGCTGACCTGAACTCAGCAATTACTTATGATCGCATTCCACACCTTCACCATGAACTTAGCGATGACAGTCTGCATCCTTTTGTCCAGATCTTTCAGGGAACTGGTTTAATGAATAGGATGGTATTTACAGTATTCATATGGTCCCTGTCAGTGTTTTCTCTTTAATATGAAGAGTCCTTCAATTCTGCAGTTACTTTATTATCAGGAGACACCCAGAAGACAGGAGTGGATTTACAGTCATGACAGCCCTCACTTTTGGATCCTGGGTATCCTATGTGATTTCCTGAGAGCCCCTACCTCTAGGCCTGAGAGGCCTAGAGGGTGTCTCTAGATCTGCAGTTTTCTTGGTAGACTCTTGGTACTTCTCGGCAGAAATATGGCTATCAGACCTGGAGTGGTGATGTGCTCCTGTGTGTGAGATGTTTTGTTTGTCCCTTAGTGTCAAGTACTGTATCTTGGCGGTTTTCTTTTAGTTGTTAATATTACAGACTTTAACAATTCTGAAGTGTAAAAAGGCTGCTTCTTCTTCTTTTTATAGTCAGCAAACTCAGGGGAGATATCTAAAAAGTTGTCAGATGAATCTTTCAAAGATGCCAAAGCAGAGATGGAGGTAAAGTTTAAAAATCACGCTCTCTTTCTGTTTGTTTGCTTTTCTTTTGCTGTGATAAAACACTGACCAAAAACGGCTTGGGGGAGGTAAAGGTTTATTTTATACTTTCGCATCACAGTCGATCATCAGGGGAAGCCTGGAGGCAGGCACTGAGGCAGAGACCATAAAGGAACACAGCTTCCTAGTTGCTATCAGACTCTCAGTCAGCCATTTTTCTATAGTCTGGGTCCACCTGCCAGGGATGGTACTGCCCATCCTGTCAATCAGCAATCTAGGAATTAGATTGCAGACATGCTCACAGGCCATGTGATGGAGGCAACTTCTCTTCTCTTCTCCTTTCTTTCTTTTTTTTCTTTCTTTCACAGGGTTTATCTCTGTAGCCTTGGCTGTCCTGGAACTCACTCTGTAGACCAGGCTGGCCTCAAACTCAGAGATCTGTCTGCCTCTGCCTCCTGAGTGCTGGGATTAAAGGTGTGTGCCACCACCACCACCACCACCTAGCTAATGGAGGCAATTCTTAAATTCTTAAATTTAAAATCTTAAATCTTTTCTCTGGTTTCTCTGTGGCAAATTGGCAACAAAAGTATAGCGTGTGTGTGTGTTTGTGTGTGTGAATGTAGCCATTTGTCTGCCTTTATGTTTGTGTGGAGATTGGAGGGCAACCTCGGTGTCAAACCTCCCTTCCACTTTATTTGAGACAGGGTCTTTGGTTTTTTTTTTTGGTTTATACCCCGGAATAACTGGTTCAAGTTTCCAGGGGTTCTTCTGTCTTCACCTCCCATCTCTCTGTAGGAAGTGGAATTATAGACACTTGTGCTATGCATCCAGCCTTTATGTGGATTCTGGAGTTCCAAACTCAGGTCCTTACACTTGCATGGTGTTTTAATTACTTTTTCTGTTGTGTGATAAAATACCCTGACAAAAGCAGCTTAAGGGAGGAAGGGTTTAATTTGGCTCACAGTTCATCATAGCAGGGAACGTACAGCCACAGAAGCTTGAGGGAACTGATCATAGTTTCCAGCCAAGGGATGGTGCCACCAGCAGTCGGGAGACAGGCTAATCATTGGTCTAATCAAGGTGATCTCAGACGTACCCAGACCATTTCCAGGTGATTGTAGATCCATCACGTTGACAGACTGAGGTGAAGGATTTTTTGCAGCTGGCACTTTTACCCTCTGAATCATCTTCCCGGCTACTGAAGAACAGTGTTAAGAGATGTCAGTTTAAACTTGCATTGTAGTTGCGAGTGCTCTAGCCTCTGGTCTGCTAGGCCTGGGAGGAGGTTATTAGACTTACACTAGCTAACTCATGGGTGTTCTGTTGTAAAGCTGTGATGTGCCTGGTTTGTCACCGGCTGAACAGGTTGGGTGGTGTTCTCTGGGGACTTCCAGCTTTACAAGTATAGTACATGGCAAGCATATATGTGTTGGTCGTTTGGGAGACAGGGTGCAGATGGCTTCCAGAGAGAGCCGGGTGCAGGGATTCGTCTAAGCTCTGCCTGGCAAGTTTGGGACCCTGCAACTGTGTCCTGTGGCTGATGTTCTGTCCTGGCATCGTCCCTTTGTGGGCCATCCTGGGAGGCTTGGCTCATTATAAGTATTGGGGGACCATTGAAGAGTTGAAGTCAACTTCCATTATTCATTTGAAGTATTCAGAACTAGGAGATTCATGCAGTCGAGACCATGTGGCGACTTGAGGATGAAAGTCTGGGACTATGTCAGGCATGAGGGGGTGACTGAGGGAGGTTGGGGAGGATGAGGGAGAGAGGGACTGAGGGAGAGGACTGTATTTTTTTTTTTTTAACATACTAGAAGTTTTGGCTTACAGAGTTCTGTACAAATCCATTTCAGTAATTGAGTGCAGTTATGTACCATGTAGTGACATCTTGGTCAGTGGTCAGTGATGGGCTGCATCTAAGATGGTGGCCTTGTGAAGGTATGTAGCTCATTAACACTATGGCATCTTAGTTTGTGCAAATACACCCTAAGGTGTCGAGCTGTTGAGGAAACCACCTGTTGCACAGCACAGTTCGACAAGTGTCTTGTGTGTGAGCTGTAAGACTGTAGCAACAGAGGACTCCTCATAGGTGCATCTCCCGGTGTTTCTTCCAGTGAGCGGCACAGACACATCTAAATGTACGGCAAAGAGATTTGATGCCCTCCACTTATCACCTCAGGTCTGAGGGTTTAGCCACACAAGACTGGTATGGTTCCTCAAGCCAAAGGATGTATCCTATTCACACTCTTGCAGCAGAGCATGAGAAATAGGTTCTGAGAGAATCGATGTGCAATGTGCCAAGTAATTCTTTTTCTTCTCTTTAAGACTGAGATTTCTGCGGGAGCATCCAGGTCCTTGACATCAAAAACATCAAAGCGGCGATCTAAGAACTCACTGGAAGGTAACTGCAAAGCTGCTTGTTCACATGCCTGAGATGTAGGCTGGTCTTTCCAGGTCTGGCCGGAGTGTGTAGAAGAAGGAAACCCCAGGGAGTACAGCACTGTCACACCTGGGGAGGAGTAGACTCTGAAAATGAGACTGTGGCTTCTGCACATGCTCACAGAGGGGTGTGCATGTGTGTGCAAGCTCATACCACCCAGGCAGGAGAGTCTGTTGAAATCCAAAGGATGGATTGAACTTCGTTTTCAGAATTACTTGTCAGTCATGTCAGTCTCATTGGTTCTCCTGTTCTGGTAGGAAGAGTTTAACCCTGTTGCAGGTCAGGCACAGAGAGCCCACAGGCAGATGTTGCAGGTGGAATCACACTGAGAGCTGAGCTCACAGGCCTGGCCTCGGCTTTGCCCAGCAGACAGGACAGGAGACGTTGGGAATTCTGGTAGTGTTGGAGGCTTACCTTCACTAAGTATGATGTGACTTTGGCTGAGCAATAGTTGTTCTGGAAAAAAATCACCATCTTCCTAACCTGTGACATCATAAACAGCAGGAGCATGGCAGTTGGGGTTTTACATTCAGTGATGACTCTCGTCCAGTTTGTGATGCTGTGGTGATATCTTGTACCAAAGAGCCTTTTCCCATGTGTGCTGTCTGTGGGAGAAGCCCACAGGAACAGTTGCTGGCCTGAGGGCAGGGATGATGTTAGGCCTTAGCCACAGGGTTCCATGGATACCTCACCCTGCCCGTTCCCAGTGCTCCAGAGCTTCCCAGATGTTACAGGCAAATGTGGGAATGTAATTTCTAGTGAGACTGAATTTCTCCCGTGTTGGTAGTTTTTTGGTGGCTCCAATGCACCTGTTTCACTGGCCTGACTCCTGTGTAACTCCAGTGGAGGTGTTCATTTTCATGCACTCCTTGTTAGGATGTCTGCAGTGTTTAAATGTTCTCTATTGCTTTTGTAGTTCTTTTTCACTTGATGTGGTTTCTGACTGCTTAATATTTTAGCTACTTGCTGCTTTTGGTGACTTGTCTAGACAGTTGAGACAGGAAGCTTTGTTATTTTTATTTTTTTAATTATTTTAATTATTAAGTATTTTTATTATTTAATCTTTTAAGTTTATTCCCTATTTTAATTTATGATGTAAGCTGAGGCTTTACTTCATTCAGGATGACATCCTGGTTAACTGGGCTCCCCTGGTCTCTGGGACATGTTTTCTGTTACTATCTGCCTCCTGCCATTATTCTTTTTAAAGAATGTGCTATTTTTAATTGTTTATCTTTATAGATTAAAAATAAATTTTTTTTGAGATCTCACTATGTAACCCTGGCTAGTCTTGAACTCAGAGATTCCTCTGCCTCTGCCTCCTGAGTGCTGGGATTAAGGTGTGTGCCACCATGCCTGGGATGCTTTGTTTTGTTTTGTTTTCTTTCAGATAAATTAAAAAAATCACTTTATCATGCACATTTCCCCTATTCCCATAAAGGAAGCAGACTAACTTGTCAGGTTTTGATGACTTGTGTTAACTATGTTTTCCATAATTCATTAAGTTGGTTGGCTGTGTGCATGATGTGCTGGGGTGTCTTTTAGTTGAGGTGATTGTTGATACCTTGTATTGTTTTAATTTTATTTGGGGGTGTGTGTCTTTTTTTCCTCCTCACCTTGCTTTTTTTCTTGGTTGTTTTGTTTGAGACAGGCTCTTGCTGTGTACCTGGGCTAGCCTCAAACACACTATGTAGTCTAGCAGGGTGCCTCAAGCCCTGAGGGCTGGGATTACAGGCGTGCATTATTGCACCCTTGTTTTCTAATACTTGCTAGTTTGTAGATGCTTAGTGTTCTTTGTGACACTGTTCTCTTTCCCGTTTCCTCTGTCTTCTCTGTGTCTTTTTTCTGTGATCCCCAAGAGAATTTACCACCAGGGACTTTGGAGACTTATGACTGTGAGCCTCACTGAGCGGGCAGCAGCTTAGTGGACTTTTATCTTCCCAGCTTTGCCAGCCAGGCACTGACCTCACCACAGGCCCTTCCGTCAGCAAGGCTGGCACCCCACCAGACATTTTGCCTTGCTCTAGTGGGTCATCATTTAATGTTCTGACACAGAGGCGCCCAACACACAGGACTTGGATGTTTGGTTCCCATGGTGAGCCTTGAGAACAAGGGATGCAGGCACGTGTGTTTGACATGAATAGACTCTTTAGGCCCTTCTGGAATCACTGTAGCACTTAAAAGACTTACATGAGAGTATGGTGCTTTTATCTACTCATAAGCAGTTCATTATATTGGAACTCACTGAACTTGTCTTAGTTCATTTGCAGCATTTGTAAGTTTAACACTTATTTCCATTGTGCAATTTCATGTCAGGAAGAAGGGACTCTAGAGCCAGTGAAAATAGCCTTTCCCCTGAAAAAGAACATAACGCTTCCTACCGTAAAGCTAAGAAGGACCATAGCATGAAGCAGCTTGGTAAGATCACATGAGCAGTAGTGAGGCTGGGGAGTGAGTGTTTGTGATTGGAACTAGTCATTGTCTGCTTCTTTGCTTCTGGGTGATCTCTGACTACAGAGGGTGGCCACTCAGGGCTTGCCCACACATGACCTCAGACCTCAGCTCCTGAGTGTTTCCCTAGGCTATAGTAGTTGAGGCAAGTCTGGACTCTGCCCCAGTGAGCTGCCATGTCCTGCTTTAAGTCATTCAAATGCACTGACGTTTCCTGGACAACTTCTTTTTCCTGGGCAGAATTCAAAGTATAATGAAACCACTGTAATGCAATACTGCATTAATGATAATTATTTTGAAGGAAAATGAGCCCAAGAGAAGCAGAAATGAGGGACTCAGACAAGAATAGTCACTGAGCAAGAGTATATGCTCAGAGCTTCTGGGGAGAAAGAGGCCATGTAGCAGACCCCTAGGAGAGACCATGAGCTGCTGCAAGGCTTGCCTGCATGCATGGTAGAAGCCACACTGTGGGCTAGAGTGGAGAAGGGACTGTGGTTGGAGAAGGGCGCATCTCAGCTGGCAGGCCCTGAGAAACTGTCTTCTTGGCTGTGTGGACTGCAGGTGTGAGCAGAAGACCTAGGTGGATTTTACACAGGGTAGGATGAGATCTGGCTCTGGAGGCTGGGAGACATTGAGGATCTTGTAGCATTGAGATGTGATGGTGAGTGAGGATGAGAAATAATGATGCTTAGCCCCAGAGCCATGGTGGAAGCAGGTGAGAGTTAGGGTAGAATTGGCCGTTCAGATGGTGGATTGGATGCCATTAGTTAGAAAAGAAAGGACTCAAAGGGAAGAACCATCTGAGAGACTTGGGGTGGAGGTGCTGATTGGTGGGTTAGGTGGTGGTGTTAAGAACTCTGAGACAATCAGGTTTGAGATGTCTGAAGCAAGTGGAGGTATGTGTATGTGCGTGCACAGCCTGAGGGTCATTTAGGCTGCTTTGAGGGAGAGTCATGGAAAAAGGAGGTGAGACCACAGATGAGTGCTCTTAGTCGCAGTGTTGGTCACAGCATGCCTTTAGGTAGTCATGAACCCAGATGCGTGGAGGAGTAGAGAGCCTGCCAAGTCTCAGACTGGAAGATGGGGGATCTCGAGGAAAAGCTGGAGAGGGTGTCCTGAGTGTCAAAGGAATGACGTGTTGGAGAGGAGAGAAGGTATCTTGTCCTGGGGCAGCTGAGAGTTGAGCACTGAGTGAACCAGGCAGGTTGTTGGCCCTGGTAGACCCTGTAAACCCCAAGTAAAGCAGCCCAAATACAAAGATCCTTGCAGCATTTTAATCTGCTGTTAACTGTTTTATGTCAGGAAGGAAAGAGGATAATATTTCAGCTAAGATTTTAGACTCCATAGTGTCGGGACTAAATGACGAACCAGATCAGGAAACGACAACTTCAGAAATAGGTAAGAGAAACGCACCCTTCAGTTGGCTCCTCACAGTTTTGATGTGAAATAGTTCCATGTCAGTGTCGCTGTTAAGAGAAACTATCCTTCAGTTTAAATTCTTCACGATTTTGATACAAAATATTTACATGTCAGTGGAGCTATTTTAATGCTTGTCATATTTTTCCTTGTACACTGAGGATCAGGTATGACTTACTGTTCAGTTTGATTTAATTTGCTAAGTGATGTGATAATTTATTAAGTTGGCTTGAAATAAATCTTTAAGGCCCCCTCCCCCATTTTTTTCTTTTTTAAGACAGCATCTCATTCAGTAGCCCAAGCGGGTCTCAAACTCACAGTGATCCTCCTGCCTCATCATCTCAGGTGCTGGGATTACACATGTATGAGCCATGCCTAGCTACTTGCCTTTCTGTATATTACATGTACACAATAAGTACTTTACATATGTTTGACAGGTACAGTGTATGTGCATAACATGTAAGGTCAAGGCGCTTTGCTAATCTTGATACTGAAATTCAAAAAGATAATGTGTATGGCTCTATAGAGACGCTACTTTTTTTTTGTTTGTTTGTTTTTTGGAGACAAGATTTCTCTGTTGTAACTGTGGTTGTCCTGGAACTCACTCTGTAGACCAGGCTGGCCTTGAACTCACAGAGTTCTACCTCCCGGGTGCTGGGGTTAAAGTTACACTTTAAATTCCCATTGGCTCTGCTTTGTTTCATTCAGGATTCTCTACCATTAAGGCTTTAGAATATGGGTCAGTGAGATGGCTCAGCAGGTGGGGATGGGATGCCTTTGGCCAATCCTGCAGCCTGAGTTTGTCCTGCAACCCACATGGTAGGAGAAAACTGACTCCCACAAGGTCCTCTGACCTCAACATGTTTGCCGTGGCCCACACAGACACGCATGTGCACACGCCACACTATAAATATTTTAAAAAAATTTTAAGGCTTTAAAGAGCATGTCTGTGGCACATTTCTGTTAGAGCTGAAGAGGAAAAAGTGTGCAGGGTCACTGCCACTGCCGGGAACTCCAGTTTCCTGTGGCTTTAAACCACATTCTTTAGAATAGAATCTTTGGAGTTGCACTCAAGGGAAAACATGACACCAATTTTGATTTTAGGAGAAGATAAATTTTTTTTCTGGGCTTTACTTGCTTTATTACCAGATTTTGTACAATTTGTTTTGCGTGTGTGTGTGGGGGGGTGGTCTATGTGTATGCACACGTGCATGTGGAGGGCAGAGGTTCACATTGAGTGTCTC
This sequence comes from Cricetomys ansorgei, assembly GCA_026225945.1. Classification (NCBI taxonomy): domain Eukaryota; kingdom Metazoa; phylum Chordata; class Mammalia; order Rodentia; family Nesomyidae; genus Cricetomys; species Cricetomys ansorgei. Next base: position 3,058,801 of record JAMJFZ010001791.1, read on the forward strand.
CTGTTGCTTTCTCTCTTGCTTTTGAGACAGGGTCTCTGTTTCTTTTAGATTGGTTCTGGGGGTCCTAGCTCTTAACTCGCACTAAGCAGTTAAGAATCTGAAAATATACCTAGACATCTGTGGCTGCCTTGTTTCATTCAAGTCAAGCTCTGTACATAGCTTCTCCAAGCCATCAGCAGTCTTGATGGCCAGATTCAAGGTTCTGGACTGGGGCAGTGTTCTTATTGAAGGGAATTCTGTCCATTGTGGGCTGTCACCCTCCAACCCCATCTTGTGACAGTATATTTTATTTCAGAGAGGTTTCCTGTCTGTAGAGGTGGTAGTGAGATGGGAGGCAGCCTTTGCCTGTTTAGCTGTGACTCCTCATCCAAGACCAGTGGACAGTTCTCATCTCTTCTGCTTACCTACCTCCTGGCCTGGAGCAAACTTTCGGGTGGTTCCCTGAGCCTTGTTTTTTAACCATTTCGCATCATTGCATGTGGGTATGGAGGTATCTGCTCTGAGAGTGAGCAAGATGTAACCCATTTAACTGACAGCTCAGTGGGACCATTGCTTTAAAATAAATTGAAACCGTTCTTAGGCTTATGTTGAACAGTTTATAAATCTTATGTACAGGTGTGAAAACAAAAGTTGTGTCCTTAAGAAGCACAAATTGTACCGCTGAGTGTTCAGTAGATTAGAATGAAACCTGATGCCCCTGGTAGGGTAAGCAGAGTGTTACTTGTTGGAGAAGTTTATTTCTAGTTATGTTTATAATGACTGTTTTGTGCACTGTTGGGGGAAGGGCTGCCTAAGCCTTGGGAGTATTATCTGCAGGCGTTGGCCTTATGTAAATCTGTGACTAAGATAGTTGTCCTCATGACTTGCTCCTGCTAGCTGCTTTCTGGCAGAGCCATTGTGGAAGAGCAAAGTTCCTGTGGAGGAATTCTTGTGACCCTCTCTCCCACAATCTCAGGCAACAAGGAGAGAACACTTCCCGTAGGCCTTGAGTTCCCCATTGTAAAGGTGACATAGCTCTACTACTAAAGAGTTGTGGGATGAGGCCGGCTACAGGTTTCCTTCATTTTGCAAGTAGGCCTTTGGATGAGAGGGCAGAGTTTTGCTTCTGTATCAATAAATGTATCAATAAAAACCCCTGTCCACTGTCCAGTATGGCATTTGCTGTGACATGTGGTTCCTTTTGCTGGGGTTTAGCAGGATTTGCATCTATGAAAATGTCACCTTGTCTTTCTTGCATACTGACACAGTCTCCTAATGCTACAGTTACTCCCATTCTGCCCCCTAGTGGGACGATCATGGTGTGACTCCTGTGCTGTCCCTGGGTGGTAGGGCTGATACTGTGGGTTTAGGTAGCAGTAGTCAGGAGAGCCCTGGCTCAGGAGTGCCCCGGGCACTCTCCAACCCTTCTGCCATTGAGTCCTGCTACTGCACAGGCTTCAGCCGTGGTGACTAGCCCTGTGCTGCTTGCCTGGCACTATCATAGTCACTAGCATTGTCTCACTGCTCCAAAACTCACTCAGTTTTGGAACTGAGAATTTTGCTAGCAGCTGTTAGTTCTTTAGTGTGTTGCATGTGTATAATTTCCAGATCCGCTGTTGTGTCAGCTGAAGGGTCCTTTCCTTGTGATGGCCTTACATTCCTAGTTCTTCAGAGAGGAGGTCATCCTTTTTCTTTTTCTTTTTGAGATAGGATCTCATTATGTAGCCCAGGCTGGCTGTGAACTCAAGATCTGCCTCTACCTGCAGGAGCTGGGATGCAGGTGTACATCATGTCTGGCCTGTGTTTTTGAAGAGAGTGGCCGTCTGCTGGCTGGCCAGTCCATGCACATGCCAAGTGCTGCCGTGGGTGGCAGAAGACAGCATGTGGATTTTGTTAACCATTTCACTTTTTTAGGTGTGTTGAGCTCAACAGGAGCCCACTCATGTCTCCTGAGCCCATGAGCTCCTGCTTTCTGCGTGCTGTGTTGTAATGTGAGCTTGCACCATGTGTACTGGTGTCTCTAGTTGGGCATTTCCTGGCTTCTGTGGTGCGTTAAGCCATCTTTTTATTTTGCTCACTTTACCCCACTCATTTTGTTTTATTGCTATTATCAAAAGCAGAGTACAGCAGTGCAGTTCACCCGGTGCCCTGGCCTCACACGCAGTTTGAGCCCTTTATACTCGCTTTACCTTAGTTGTGGATTCTTAGGAGTGATTACAACATACAATAAAAACATCTGTAAATTCAGCAAGCTCTCAAATTCAATTCAACAAAATAGACCTTCTCTGACATAGCAACATTGGACAGAATTATTTCCTGATTATCATTTAATAATCCAAGCTGAGTTCTAATTATTTAAAAACTGTTTTTCGCTGTTTAAAAATATGGCTATGAGATCAGATTTAACAGCAACTCTGCATTGCTAGTTACCATCTGTGCAAACCACTAACACAACACCAGAGTAGTGAAGACTGCCTGAGAATGCCAGAAGAGTGTGGCTCAGTATTGCTAGCCATGCAGGCCTGACGAGTTCAAGCCCCAGGATCTGACTCCGCAACTTGTCTGTGACTTCCACGTGCTGGCACACACCCATGCATCACAACTCCTTACCCAAATAAGAAATAAAATAAAATATATAGAAAGAGGACTGTTAGAAGGCAAACATAATGGTGAATGCTTGTAATCTTGTCACTTGGTAGGGGGAGGCAGGAAGATCTGGAGTTTAAGGCCAGCCTTGGCTGCATGTTGAGTTCAGAGTCGGTCTAAGCTACATCAGACAAACCGTGTCTTAGGACACCTCCCCCCAAAAAAACAATAAACAGAAGCAAGCAAACAAAATCCAACAGAACAAAACCGGGAGATCTTGAGAAGGGTAAATTGTATGAAGTATCTGAGCTAAGAGGAATAACTCAGTGGTAGAATGTTAGTCTAGTATGTGCCAGACGAGGCCTGGGTTGGATCCCAGCACCATCCCTAAAAATTAACAAACCAGTAAAAACAGACAGAACAAAGCACCCGTGCTGTGGGCTTCGCATAGACCAATGGTGGTACATTTGCACTTCTCACTAGGATGCTGGGTTTTGTGGAACAGAAATGCTTCGCACTTAACAGAGCCGATGAGAGAGCTTGGATTTAGTGAGTCTTCTGCAGTCGGCAGTCCGTAGCTGCTGACTTGCTTGCTTTTAGATCTCGGAATCTCATGTTCATTCTTTGGCTGTACTCCATAAAACATCTGCAATACTTAGTTACTTCATTCATTGAGTGACGGGTCAGTTCCAGAGTCGGGCCTGCTGTCATGTACAGCCCACTCTCTGAGCACCTCTCTTGCCCTTTCGCTTTTAATATGGAAAGTTTTATTTCCCACACATTATGAGTTTTTTTCCGTTTTTGAGACCTGACCATTAGTAATCAGCAGACAGCATTTGAGACTCTTTAATATTTTAAGGGATGTATAGCACAACAAAAGTATTTTCCTTTTTCTCTTTTTTTCCTGATGAGCCAACCGTGTGAAGCTTGGCTCTCAGGCCTGGCTGGTGGGAGCTGGTATAAATGGTTCTAGGCATGGGGAGGTGGTGCCAACCCGCTTGGCCGGGGAGTTCCCCAGTCCCAGCTGGCCTGAGGTCCCAGCCAGACTCGTGTCTGGTGTTCTCCTCCTGCGCCAATCCCAGAGCCCCTCACATTCTCAAAAGCTACCCTTGTTATCCTTGACATGTGGCAATGTGGGAAGACACAGATGTGTAAGTGCTGGGCAGGCCACTGGTCACAAGCCTTTCAGGGCACAGTCTGGTGACCAGCTTTGAACACTTTATGTCAGGATCTGAGAAGCCAATACTAACTGAACTAGTATTTCAGATGATAACTCACCTAGTCTGTGGCGGGAGAGCACCGAGCCAGAACCAGCAGTAAAGCAGAAAGGTAAGAATGACCCCTTTATACCTCTTGGTGGGAGGAGCCTGAACAGCCTAGAGGAGCCAGCTGCTAGGCACCTGTGTCCTCTAGGGTACAGCCAGGGCTGAGTGTACCCTGATGTGGCAAGGGATCACTCCTGACTTTGCCATAAACCAAGATCATTTCTTGGTAGCACAGGCAAGACACTCCTGGGCCCTAGTGTGAAGTGGTGGCAGTTGTGACTCTAGGGATGTCATGAATGAGCTCTGAAATAGATTCCAGGACCACTGCTTAGAGCCCTGCAAGCCACTCCTGTTCAGAGGACTTTAGACAGCCAAAAATGTGACTGCTGCCTCATTTATGTCCGTGGTGCCTCTAGTCTCTTGGGGCATTTTTTTCCAACCTCTTCCCATCTTGCAAAGGACTATAGTAGAATACCCCTCAGTTTGTCTCCAAAGCCTGTCTCCAGCTGAGCTTGTGTCCTTAGATCTGGCATGGTGACTGCAGTCAGATCAGGGAAGATGTGTGTTAACTAGTTTAAATATAGAGTATTTGTCTAAGAGCTACAGTGTGTCAGGACCAACGCAGGGAATGAGTGGGAAAGTAGAGTCACTGGGGCTGCCTGCCCTGGCAGGAGTGCAGGAGCTGAGGTGAGGCTGCAAACATGGAGAAAAACCACTGGGCAGGAGGTGATGGAAAGAGAGTGGGGGAGAGGGACTAAGGGTGACGTGGAAAGTGAGAGTCTACTAGTCTTCCCTACAGGAGGATGTCCCAGTGAAGCTTAGAGCTGGCAAGTGTTGGGTTGGCTGGCATGGTGTAGCAGAAGCACGAGAAGCAAGATGTGGGCAGGAGGAGGGGAGAGGGCCTAGCCAGGTCTTTCCAGACCTCACATGGCCATGTTAGGCTTTGATGTAGAGCAGTGGGAGATGGTAGTATCTATGGTAGTGGTGATGTAGGTTGTTAGATTTCAAAAGCTGTGATTTAATTTAGGTTTGAAGAGCAGAGCAGAGATGAGTCAAGCACAGCATAGCCTGTGGGAGATCCCAGGTCTGTGGGCAAGCAAGGACCCGAGGGGTACCCATGTGCTCTGTTTCTGGATTGAGTGGAGTTGCCTAGAGCACTGGTCTGGGTCCCTACTACTGTCTGTGCCACCAGCAGTTTCATACAGTCTTTCTGTCTGGAGTCCCTACTGTCTAGTCCCTGATTGCTTACCCTACTCTGTGCTGCAACATTGGGGGGGTCTCCTGGGGCCACAGAGAAAGGACACTAGATCATCTCCCATTTCTCTCCCAGATTACTCTGTCTAGGAGCTCTGCTGTAGTGTTTGTGAGAAGATGTCCTGCAGGACTCAGATTCCAGGGACACCTCTGTGTCCACACGTGGGTGCTCTGATGCCTGTGCTTTGAGAGCAAGGTTGTTCCTGTGTGGCAATGGGCATATGTGAATGCGTATTACTCTCCCCAGCCAAGTGTCCCTGACTCTCACCATACTGGCTTTATGTACATGTTCCTGGATGTTACGTGTGACACAGGATTCTGTGCCTTCAATTTTGTTGTCTGGTAGTGCTGGGGTCAGAACACCGGGCCTTGCTTACGGATGTTTGGCAAGCTCTGCCACCCTGTGCATCTCCAGTCTGTAGCTTTGGCTTTGAATCCACCCTGTGGCACTTTGGACTGAATGGGCCATGTTGTGTCCAGCGTGCAGCACTGGAAGAGAAAGGTGAAGACCAGACTGTTGGAAGCTGGAGGAGATGTACTGTCAGTTCTGTAGGGTGGGCTGAACTTGCTGGTTCTGCTGGCCCCGGGATGTCACCCCAGCCTGTTTCTCATGGCTTCATGACTTAAGTGTTTGCTTCACTTAGCTCTGTGGTATTTCACAGTCCATTTTTTCCATGTCTTCCTTCCTTCCTTTTTCTTTTTTTTCTTAGCACCTCCACCCCCAATCCCCAAACAGGATTTTTTTGTGTATCCCTCCCTGGCTGTCCTGGAAATCACTCTGTTGACCAGGCTGGCCTCAAAACTCACAGAGATCCGCCTGCCTCTGCCTCTCGAGTGCTGGCATTAAAGGCATGCACCACCACCGCCCAGCCACAGTCTGGTTTTAATATGCAGTGTTTATGGTTCTGGTTGACTGTAACAGACTGGTAGTGAGATGCTAGAGAAATGCCCAGAGGAAACCTGTCCCTAGCAGGATCCCAGTTATTTGGGGTGTATTTTCTCTGATTGCTCAGTGACTCACTGGGCTGTGGCTCCCTTAAATGAAGGCTGATTTTCTGATGCTCTTCTTTTCTAGGCGACTCCCCCAGTGACGCAGGTGAGAGCGGCTCTGATGTGTTTGGTGTGGTCGTGAGTGTGCAGATGTCAACACAGGCTCTAATGTCTGTGCTTCAGAAATGTACTAAATGAAAGTCCTTTACTTTAAGGAAATATATCATATGAAATTGCGTTAGTTTGCTGTGTTTTAAGTTTCAGTCTTGTATGTGGGTTATACACATTTGTGTTTTAATCTCAAAAAAGCCACATTTCAGAGTTCTTTCAGAGGACAGCGTTTATTTCTAATGTTCAAATTCTAATATATCTTTACTCTTTTCTAAAGTATAAAGTTATTTTACTTTAATTGGTAGAATAAATCCCACTGTCTTAGTAGTTTGGACTTGTAACTTGCTGGCTTAATCTTTTTATTAAAATGAAAAAAATATGTTTTAGCCAGGTGGTCCTGCATGCTTTTAATCTCAGCTCTTGGGAGGCAGAGGCAGGTAGATCTCTTTGAGTTTGAAGTCTCCCTAGTCTGTAGAGAGAGAGGGCCATTCAGAGATGCATAGTAAGACTTTATCTCATAAACAAAAACAAAACGATGTACTGATTATGAAAAGAATGTAGCACCTAGTGTAGATAATTTAGAAATGCAGATCAGTGTAACAAAATGAAAGGTATTTTGGTGCTCATATTGTTTATAACTGAGCCACACACGCTTCTAGGGCCCTGCATGTGTGTGCCTGTGGGATCTGGCACCACTCTGTGTGGTTAATTAGATGTTAGAATGAGGAGTCTAGCATGTGGGTGGGCTGTGATTTGCTGAGCGATTGGCATTCCTATTGTCTACGTGTGCCATTTGTTTCCTTAGGTTCATTTCCTTTGGGTGAAGTTGCAAACTGGACTCATCCACCTTTTGAACTTTAGTCCTTGATTAGTTGGCCAGTTTGCATTAACAGAGCTGGAGGGTGCCCGTGTCCCCAGATGTCCACATTTACATGTCAGACCTCTATTTGTTTTAACTTCATTGGAGATGGATGAAAAGAGTTCATTTACATTTCCAACCATTTGATTGATGCCTTTTCAAATATTTATGTTTGAATTAGTTGATATTTGTGGGACTGTCCAAGGACTAAGAGTGTGTCCAAGCTGGCTTTTGAACCCCGCATCGCCCCTAGGGTTTGAAAATGGAAGGTGTTCGGCTGCTCCTCACTTTAGCCCTGGCCAGATTTTTTTTTTTTTTTTTGAGGAGCATATCTCTCTTTTATTAAAGTGAGGGTGGTTACATTTATAGGGTACAGGCAGGGAAGGGTCTTTGGTACCCAGGGTTGGGAGCCCTTGGTTAAGACGAGGCTACTCTAGAGCCTTATTTGCATGTGGAGCTCAAGTCAAAGCGTCAGGGTCCTGCAAGGGCACCTTCTACATAAGGTGTGGTCCCATGGGGAAAAAAGAGGAAGATACCTTTATCAGTAAATGGACTCATCCCTATGCTTCCAACTACAGCACAGATAAGCACCAATCAAGCCACATTTCTTTGCTAATGACCTTCTCTGTAGCAGGCAATGTTTAATATTTTGCTGGGTTCTGGTCAGGGCTACAGTGGGGAACAGCCAAATGCCTACTGTTCTCATTTCCTGGGATGACGCAGGGTTCCAAGCCAGCTTCGACCCACTCTTAGCTCTGTGACAGTCCCACAGATATTTATATTTGAGTAAATTTATTTTTGTTACTGTTGAATTCTTTTTGACTTGCTGATTGGATTGTCACCTGCTCAGAAGGAGAAACTGGACCCACAGGCCAAGATAAGCCTGAGGTGTCAGAGAATGCAGAAGTCCCCAGTGAGCTTTCCTCCAATCTCAGGTATGTCCTTCCCTAGTGCTTGGGAGTGTGGCCACGCCTATGACCAGTAGTGCTTACTGCCATAGCTTCTTCTGCCCATTCAGTACTGCCCAATTCATTACCTCTATGGGGAAGTTTCTAGTAATGGCGAAGGTCTGCATGCTCTGATGCATGTGTGTGTGTTTCATATCCTATTTCTTCCAATATTTATTTAGAAGAATACCTCGGCCTGGGAGTGCACGACCAGCACCTCCCCGGGTCAAACGACAAGAGAGCACTGAGACGCTGGCAGGAGACAGGTGAGGCTGCCTGGCCAGGAGGTTCTAGTCACACTGGGCCCATGTTCTCAGTATATGGGCCATTGGATACAGGGGCTTTGGAGCTGTGCTGAGAGACTGGCTGGGGGTATAGTATGTAGTGCTGGGAAAACTTGCTTTTGAAGAAAGGGAGAAGTATGTATGACCATGTACAGGATACCTCAGAATGCATGGGCTAGTGTTGAGCTGTGTTTCTCTGATCTCTATATAGAAGACTTTCAAAGGATAAAAAGAAATAGAGTTGAAGACTTAATTGTACAAAAGCAAGACACAAAAGGGTACCCCAAATATGAACATACCTCAGCGGTAATGGATATTTGTCTGGACCTAGAGGAGCCGCCTTGTGAAGAGGCGTGGTCCTGGGTCAGTGTGGCTGCAGGGCCACCAGTGCCACCCTTGGTCTGATCTTGGAGCCAATGTCAGGAAACAGAGAGGTGCCGAGAGCCTTTATAGAGTGGAAGGACCAGCAAGGCTGGGGTAGAAGGCTGACTGTGGCTGAGAGCTCTGGGTAACAAGGAGGCTGTTGGGTAGTAGAGGTGGAATTCTCTCTGTCTCCATTGTTTCCTGAGATTTCCCTTCACCTGTCTTGGGGGGATGGCAGTTCAGCTCCTTTCAGATAACTGTGATGTTTGCAGATGCACGGGGCTGAGGACAGCTGGTGCTGATAGGTCGCTTCTGATGTAAGCGACTCTCTCCTTGCTTAGGTCGGGAAGTGGCAAAACTGTCTCCAACGTGATCATCGACTCACAGAACTCTGACAATGAGGATGACGAGCAGTTTGTGGTGGAGGCTGCCCCTCAGCTATCAGAAATGTCAGATATTGAAATGGTTAGTTCACCAGAGGGTCTTGTTTTTAGTAAATATATAAAAAATTAGGATTTCAGCTTTTCAATTTATGTATATACTGTTTTTCTAATTTTTCTGTAAGCTGTCTATTTTTTTTGTTTATTTTTATTTACTCTTTTGAGATAGCAAAAGCATGATTCTGAAAGTTCAGCATACCCAATCTTTTTCTTTTTCTGCTCAGATGCCAGCAGGGGACCTGGAGGATGAGGAGAAGCATGGTGAGTGTACATTAGTCCACGTGTACATGTGTATTTGGGCATTCCTCTGTGTGCTCTGAAAGATACAAGCGGCTATCCTTTGCCTAGCCGCACCAGCCCTGTTCTAGGAGGGGCACTGTTGCTGCCTCCTGTGGGTCTAGAAGGAAATCTCAGGACCTGAGATTAATACGGGCTATGGTCACTTTTCATCCCACCTCAGCCTCCTAAACGCTGGGATTATAGGCATGTGTTACCACACTCAACTCAGTTTTAGTTTTTATTCATGTAAAATATTCCCATGATTTAAGGTTAAATGTACACAGCCAAATTCATTAAGAGATAAAAGTTTGTTAGCCAAGCAGTGGTGGCACACGCCTTTAATCCTAGCACTTGGGAGACAGGGACAGGAGGATCTCTGTGAGTTCGAGGCCAGCCTGGTCCATAGAGTGAGTTCCAGGACAGCCAGAGTTACAACAGAGAACCCTGTCTTGAAAAAAAACAAAACAACAGCAACAACAAAAAAGAGGTATAAGTTGTTATTTTGTTGTTGTTGTTTGAGGCTGTGTAGTTCTGGCTGAACTAGAACTCACTTTGGATGCAGGTAAAATTATGAATACTGATTCCATTTAAAAATTGTGCAAGTGTGCACGTGTGTGTGTGTGTGTGCACGCGTGCTGTGAGTGAACCTGATAGTCTACGAGCCTTCGTTCCAGTAAAGAGGCATAGGCTTGGTCTCTCTTCACAGTGGTGTGTTGTATAGCAGTCACAATTCATCTGCTCAGTCTTGTTGAGGCATGTTTGGATAAAAAACACTTTTAAATATAATATGTTATTCTTTGAGAATTTCGTGAAATGTATTTTGATCATAGTTACCCGCCTAGGTCCTCCTCCTAGATAGATCCTCCTAGATCCACCCCATTTTTCCCTACCGCCTCCCAATTTTGTGTCCTTAAAAAAGAAAAACAAGCTCATCTGCTTCAGTTGTGCTGCCTGTATATTCCTGGGTGTGGGCTGGGGCGATCCACTTGAGCATGGTTGAGTCAGCAGGAGCTATGCCTTAAAACACTTGTCTCTCTTTACCCCCAGAGCCATCGGCTACCCATAGCTCCTCAGTTACGGGTGAGGGGGATGCATGTTAGAATGCTGACTGACTTGTCCAGGCAGTCACAGCTGCTCCTGTCGTGTCCAGAGGGCGTTGTTTTCTCCAGCCCTCCCTGCCCGTTGGCTCTTACAGCCTTTTCACCTCTCTCCTGTTAAGATCCCTAAGCCTTGGGGGGCACAGGAGGGGTACAACACTAAGCCTTGGGGGGCACAGGAGGGGCACAGCATAGAGGTCCCGCTTGGCTGAGCATGCTGTTGACACTTGCTCTCTGTGCTTTGATTTGTTGTGAGTGCACGTTAACCACCACCCACTGCATAAAGAAACTTCTCTGATGAGGCCTATGGGCAGCACTCATCTGTGGCAGAGATACAAATTTAGAGGGCAGCTTGATATTATGTCCAATTAGCAGACTAGAAGAGTTCTCTCCTGGGGCTGTTGAGCTCCCTAACCATTGGTTCTTGACCATATTTACAGTACTGTGTTTGAGTTTTCTTCGTGGAAAGGGTCTTGAATTCAATCAGGAAGTGGCTGGTTACTTCTGTAACATCTGTGCCACGATTGCACCCATGGGTGTGTGATGACACACCGTCATATTGTAGTTCACTTTGTTACCCTGTTGGTGACATCACCCCCAACAGCCTACATAGCACCATAAAACAATATTTTTAAGAATTTCATAAGCTATTTATGCCACAGAGAATTCTGAAAGAAGTTTAGTATTCTTGCCTAATCTAAAGGAGGCATCAGCACTGAAAAACCATTAGAATTGCTCTGTTTGTGGTGAGTAGTTACATTTTGGGCTGTTAATCCACATTTCTTCTTAACTCATGGAAGCAGAAAATCTGTTTATTTCCAAACCTCTTTTCTGTGACACTTTGTGACTAGCCTCTGTGAGCAGCAGGTGGTGCTGTGGTTTGTCTTACCACGCAAAAGGAAGGCATTGTGATGGTAAGGATGAGAATTTAGCGTTTCTCCTGTCTTCCCAATGAGGTCTGAGAATAATAAGTAACTTCTAGGGTGCAGACAATAAGCTTTAACTGGAAACTACTGATTTTTAACAGGTGGGCTTGTGAAAAAGATCTTGGAGACGAAGAAGGATTATGAGAAATTGCAGCAGTCTTCCAAGCCTGGTGAGAAGGTAAGGAGCAGACCTGGCACAGGCATTTGAAAAGTCTCTGGTTTTAAAATCAATAATCTTGTCCCTGTGTTTAAATGTCATTCTCCTTCACAGCGGAGGCATAGAGAACATGGGGCCCTGTCTGGAGTGCTGCTCCTGACTGTCCAGCCTGTTGTGGGATAGTGGCTGCACGTGGAGGCTGTTCTTCTTTCCACAGCTTCCTTTCTGGCCTTGCCTCTTCATTCTCCTTGGCTGTTGTTCTGAGTGGACAGGCCGGCTGCTGACCCTGGGTCACTGCAAATAGAGAACTTGGGGATTTCAGGCTTGGTTCTTGCTGTGATTTTTATGTGTGTCTGGCTCCTAGGGGTCTTTCTTACTGGTGTGTGTGTGTGTGTGTAACTGTTACGATGTAGGTCTGTTAGCCCCCAGCAAGGTCAGAGGCAAACACATGAAAACTTCTCCAAAAGAAGGGCTAAGTCACACTTAGTAAGAGGATGGAACACTAACATACTTGAGTGAGTTTTTATATCCATGTGGTTGAATAGAATCTCCCCTGTCAGCTCTAACATTCAAATACTTGCTCCTCAGTTGATGACACTGTTTGGGGAAGTTTAGGAGGTGTGGGCTTGTTGGAGGATGTGTGTCATTGGAGGCTGGCTTTGAGAGCGGTAAGACTCAGACCATTGCTAGTTTGCTTTCTCTGCTTGCTCGGTGGTTCAAGATGTGAGCTCTTAGCTTCCTCCTGCTGCTGCCATGCCTTCACAGTGTCATCATGAACTCTAACCCTGGGACCGGAAGCCCAAATACATTACCCTTCCTTCTATAAGTTGTCTTGGTCATGGTGTTTTATCACAGCAATGGAGAAGTAACTAATAGAGTGGTGTGTTTATGGAGAGCCTTTTCTTCAGAGCTTTTGGGTTTTGAACTTGAGACTGCCATCATCACTTTTCTCTTTGAAGTCTTTTGTTTTTGTTGTGCTTTTCAGGCATTGTATATCCTATACAATGTCTGTCTATATTGAAGTCGCATATTTGATGTGTGTCTTGGGATCATTGCCTCATGCTGTAAATAAATATCTTTGCAATCTGTTACTTGCTTTACTTTGTATTTTATTCTGCATAAGTTCTATTTTTGATTTTCAAAATTGTATTAAAAATCTTCTGTTGTGATATATATAGACTTCAGCTCTTTTCCACACACAGCATGATGCATCTGATATCAGTTCTACCTGCAATAAGGTAGTCATGTTGTTCTTTCTCATACCTGAAGCCTTCTGCTTCACCCTCAGGTGTCTGGTGAGTCGAGACTATACTGTGTGTGAAGATCCGGTTCCCTGCCCTGTGCAGAGGCAGCTCTAGTGACCTTTACAGCTCTGGGCACCATTGTGTTCCTCCATGCTTGTACTTTATGTCTAGAAATGTCATTCCAACTGCTTTCCTCTCCTCTTCCCCCATTCTCCATTTGTCTCTGCTGTTACTGAGCCTTGGCAGCTCTTATAGTCAGGTTGTTACCTTCATGTGGTTCCATGAAAAGTCTGGGAAGCTAGCCAGGTGTGGTGGCACATGCCCTTTAGCCCTGGCACTCAGGAGGCAGAGGCAGGTAGAATTCTGTGAGTTCAAGGCCAGCTTGGTCTATAGAGTGAATTCCAGGCCAGCCAGGACTACACAGTGAGACCCTGTCTCAAAAAACAACAAAACCAAAACTGAGTAAAAATCTGATAATTTAGATTCAAATTGTATTAGTCTCATTTGTTCATTTACAGTGTTTCTCCCACTCTAAAACCGTTGCTCTCTAGAGCTTCGTGGGTGAAGGCACTGCAGTGGTGTGGGCAGCCTCAGAGGTCACCTGGAAAGCATTTGAATATTTCTCCCTTAGGGTTTTCAGGCCCTTTTCACAGTGCTGCCTCTTGGCTCTTCTTCATTTTGGGTTGCTTTGATTGGATGTGAATGGTGTGCCTTTTTTTGTTTCTTATTTGGAGGTAGCTGCTCAGATGCTCTTTCTCTGGGTTGGTTTAAAGTTCCTGTGATGTGGCTTTCTTCTTAACTCCCTATTGGTGCTGGCCCTCACCTTTACATGTCCGGTGGGAACTAGGTGTGCGTTACCTGTGACCTGGTCATATTTATTGCCTTCCTGAAAGAAAAGTGTACTGTCAAGAAATTATGGATGACTGTCATAGAGAAGCCTTTAGAACCAGGCATGGTTCTAAACCAGGAGTTGGAGGCCAGGCAGGCTACATGAGACCCAGTCTCAAAAAGCTGGGAAGAAGCAGCATTTTTTAGGAAATGTAAAAACCTGTTGTATCTTCAAATATCTCTTAATGAACAAAATTTTAATATTTTAATTAAGGTAAATAGTCTGGTGCATTCTGTTTAACTGAGTTCCTGGTGAGAGAGATTTTGGTGATCAGGGTTGCGCCTCAATTCTTACATGGCCGCTAGGTGGCGAGGTGTCATCAGCCATGCTCCAGCTCTCCAAACTGCTCTAGAGAATGTCTTTCTGATGCTCAGTCCCAGGCACAAGGGTTTTACTTTTGCTCACTTTACCTGTGGTTCTTGAGTTGTTTGAATTGACTTTTTTTCTTTTTGGTTTTTCGAGACAGGGTTTCTCTGTGTAGCCCTGGTTCTCCTGGGACTCACTCTGTAGACCAGGCTGGCCTTGAACTCACAGAGCTCCGCTTGCCTCTGCTTCCCAAGTGCTGGGATTAAAGATGTGTGCCACCAGTGCCCGGCTTTGAGTTGACTTCTTAAGGACATTGTTCCCATTGACATTCTGTGAGAGGGGTAGAGGGGACATACACAGTGCTCTTTCCTGATGATCTTTATTACTATCATCATCATCGTTGGGACTGGTTTCCTTCACAAAAGCTTAAGGAAGAGGTCTGTTAGTTTGGGGGAATTCGGGTTTGTTTTTTGAGGAAGTAAGATGATAGCTTTTTGTCCTTCAGTCTGTGGTTGTATGCAGAACATGACCACGGTGTCACATGGCCTGTGCGTCTCACCTCATCAGCATTGTCATTCAGGAGGACGGGCCTCAGAAATACATGTGCTGCCTGCTGAGTGTCTGGGCCCTAGAAAGCTGAGTCCATTCTGGTTGAAAATGATAACTGAAATTGCTTCGAATCACAAGTCCCCGTAGTTAAAAACAAAGCTGCCGTAGGCAGGGGTTGGGCATGAGGTGGATGGCACCCACCCAACTGAGAAGGACCAGTGCAGCCAGCTGATCAGTGAGGTCCCAGAGTGTGAGACTGAGCTGTGGGGTTTCACTGATGCAACTAAAGACTTCTTAAAAGATGATGACTGGGGCACTCCATCCCTGAGCTATGTTTGGGGCATGTCCCTGTCATCCTGCACTCAGGAGTCAAAATTTGTAGACAGTTGAGACTCCATCTCAAAACAAAACAAAACATGGACCAACCAACCGAAGAAGACTCGTGCTTCATCCCCCAGCCCCGCCTTCCCATCGCATCGTCGGCAGCTGTCGCTGAGGCTTCGTGCTGCTTCCCTTTCCTCAAATCTAAGCCTAATGGCTTTAGTCTCAGATGTAATTCATTTTCTTTGACGCTCACATCCCTTCTGTGTCTGTGCTATTGCTCAGGGTCATTGTATCTGCCATTTCTGACCCATGACCTCACTGCTTTGCAGCCTTCAGCCTTCCCTGGGCATGAGAAGCCTGCAAGTGTACTCCTTCCCAGAGACTCTGCAGACATTCTGCCCTCTATTTGGAACCCTGCCCTGGGGAGATCTGCTCCTGCCCACTGTGCAGGACACAGTTTGCCTTCTGTCACTCCAGCATCTTGGTAGTTTGTGCCATGCTTCACACTTTGCTTCCTACTAGATAGTAGTGGTGTTGAGTGTGTGTAGCCATTCCACATTTGCTCAGCCTCTGCAGCAGTAGGCATGGAGAGACCTACTGCGTGACATGCAGCATAGTTCATTCCCCTTAGAAGTAGTTTATTACTCTATTGAACTCCTTTTAGTCATTAGTATTTTAATTTAAAGGGTTTATAAAAACCACTTTTGTGTGTGTGTGTGTGTGTGTGTGTGTGAGAGAGAGATATACATGCCCCTGTCTGTGCAAGTACATGTAGAGATTATCAACCTCAGGTATCATACACTTTTTAGGCACTTTCTACCTTTAAAAACCTTTTTTTAAAAAAATATATATGGGTATTTTGCTTTCATGTGTGTCTGTTTACCTGTGTGCCTAGTGCCCACAGAGGCCAGAAGAAAGTGTTGGATCCTCTGGAACTGAAGTTACAGTTGTGACCTGCCATGTGGGTGCTAGGAATCACACCTGGGTCCCTGAAAGAACAGCCAGTGCTCCTAACCATGGAGCCATCTCTCTAGCCCAGTCTGCCTTTTCTTTTGAGACAAGGTGTTTTACTGGCTTGGAACTCACCTAGGAGACTAGGCTGGCCAGCAAGCCCCACCTGACAACTCCACCTGTAACCCTGGGATTACCACATGCCTGGCTTTTCCATTCTCTCTTAACAGAAGCATTTTATTTTGAGGTAAGCATGGATCCCTCTGAGCTGTGGAGAAGCACTGGAGATGTTGTATGAAGCCTTCCTAGCTTCTCTGTGGGATTACCCCCACACCCAAGTTACTGACTAGTCAGGGTGCAGAAAGTTCCTATCACAAGATCCTTCTCAGTGCCCTTTTGTAACGTAGCCTCTTTTCTCCTACCTTTTGCTCCTGGCCACCATTAGTGTGCCCCCCACTTCTGTAATTCAGTCTTTTCAACTTGTATATGTAAGAGGATTCAGTTTATGACCTAGCAGGGTTTCTCATTTGGCATAATTCTCCAAGAGTTGCCCAGATGATTGTGCATGTTTGTTGCTGCATAGTATTCCCTGGTATAGATATGCCACAGTTTATTTAACGTATCTGGGTTATTTATAGCTTGTAGCTACTTTTATTTTTTCCTTTATTTTTGTTTTTATTTTTATTGAGACAGATCTCAAGCTGGCCTCAAACTGGTTATATAGCTGAGGATAATCTTTAACTTCTGATCCTCCTGTTTCTACCTTCAAAGCACTAGAATTACAAGCTATGTCACCATGGCCAATTTGTAACTAGTGTGAATAAAATGTCAACATTTATGTATAGATTTTTGTGTGAATGTAAGTTTTGATTATTTCTGAGTAAGTGCATGGATGTACAGTTGCTATATGTGTGTGTATTAGTCCGTTTAGTCATTGTGATCTGAGGAAAACAGCTTAAAGGGAGAAAGTTGTATTTTGGCTCACAGCTTCGGGGGTTTCCATCTGAGGTTAGTCAGCTCCATTGCTCTAGGGTTTGGTGGAGAGGATGTGTTGACCGCAGAGCACAGCTGCTCACCCTTGCAGCTGAAGGGCAGAGGAGAGGTTAGGGGCAAGATGCACCCCTCAAAGGCTCCCAGTGGTGCTTCCTCCAGCCAGGCCCCACCTTATAACAGCCCTTCAGCTGTGAGTTTATCAAGGATGAAATAAGGACCTTCATTACCGAGGCATCTCTCAAGAGCCCCTTCATAATGCCCAAGGCTTCAGCAGACGTCTTTAAATTCAAGCTACAACACTGTGATAGTCTTTAATGATACCCCAAACTGTCTCACCAGCAATTACCAGAGACCCAGTTTTTCTTGCCAGGCACCTGGCATCACTGACTGAATTGCACTTAGCACACTTATGTTCGTAGACACTTTGATGTGCTACTGGCCGACCACGTGTCACCTTCACTGAAGTGTCTCTGTGTCTCTTGCCCTTCTTCTGACTGGTTTTTCTACTTGCTACTGCTGAGTTTTGCGGGTTCTCCTCTATTCTTGTATTCTTCCATGTGATGTGTGATTTGCAAATAGTTCCTCTCACTTGATTGTCTTTTCAGCTTCTTGCAAAGGACTCTGCAGAGTAAACGTTTTAATTTCTGACAAATTCAGTTCATCGGGTTTTCCTTTTGTGGGACCCACTTGGGGTGCTGTGTCTGACTTGCCTAGCTTACTCCTAAAGAGTTTCTCCTCTTCCCTTCCATAACTGAAGGAGAGATCGCTTGTCTTTGAGTCAGCATGGAGGAAGGAGAAGGACATTGTCTCTAAGGAGATAGAGAAGCTCCGAGTGTCCATCCAGACCCTGTGCAAGAGCGCACTCCCCCTCGGGAAGATCATGGACTACATCCAGGAGGATGTGGACGCCATGCAGAACGAGCTGCAGCTGTGGCACAGCGAGAACAGGCAGCATGCCGAGGCCCTGAGCAAGGAGCAGAGGTGGGGGCTGCAGGAGGGAGAGGGCCGGGCCTTCGGGATGGGGAGATGTGGGGGATTGGGACGAGATGCCCATGGACTCATTCAAAGTTGTAATGAAGAGAAATGGAGGAGCCACTGAAAAGTGGCGTTGATTTAGAGAGGTGTTTTATTTAAAGATTTATTTAGAGAAGTGCCTGTGCTTGTAAACAGTAAATATAGAAGTATGTGACTATTAACTTGTGGGGTTTTTTTCTTCAGAACTTACAATTTGGCTGAGTGAAACATCTGTAAGTCCATGTTATGGAAAAGCCGAGTTATAATCAGGTCTTTTCTTTCCTTCTTTTTGTCTTTTGATTGTTTTTGACATAAGGTTTACAGTGTAGCCTAGCTAGCCTGGAATTCACTATGTAGACTAGACTGGCCTTGAACTCACAGAAATCCTTGCTTCCTGAGAACTGTGTTTAAAGGTGTGCACCATCATCTCCAGCTGAAATTGTATTCTTCTTTTTTTCAATTAAAAAAATTAATTTCATAGTAGAATTACATACTTTCCCTGATCTCCAGCCCCTCCTAGGTACACTCTCTCTAACTCTTCCAGCGCCCCTCTCATATTGATAGCTTTCTTTTTGATTACCAGTGTTACATACATATATGTATTTGTTTGTGTATGCACAAATACATAAACACACTTCCTAAGTCTGCTTTTGTTGTGTATGTATGGTTTCAGGACTGACACTTTTGTATTGGGCAATCAATATGGGGGCTCTTTCTTATTAGTCTATTTATTATTTAAAAGTCCTGTAAATTTTAAAATATGTAACATGATGGAATCTAGAAAATTATCAAGAATACTGCTGTGTTAGCACTTCGCAGGTTTGGATTTAAAACGTTGGAAAGTCATCAGCCCAGAAAGCTTCCTTGTAAAACCTGATTCTTCTCTACTGCAGCAAAGGGTGGGAAATGGCTCTTGTGTTGTATTTACTTTATGTTTATAGGCTTTAAAAGCCTGAAGGGAAAGCTTAGGTTTGACTCAGCATTCTGAGGTATGTTCTGTGCTTGTTCCACTGCTCAGCCCAGCCATGAAGAGGTCACCTCTCCCTGCTGAACAGATGAGCCAGAACCTGGGCAGAGGGAGTCCCTCTAAGTCCATCCTGAGGAGAGGTGTCTCCGGGCAAGGAGGGGCTGGTCCAGGCTGAGTCCAGTGTCTGTGGGGGCTTGGTAGCCCACTTCCTTGTTGCCCTGTGGGTCTGTCTCTGTTGTGCATATACTTTAAGGACTTCAAGCCAGTCACTGAGGAAGTGTTAGCTCCTTTTCATTTTACTCTTTAAAGTGACTCTCACATGGGTTAAGGATACAGCCCTGTGTGTGAAGCCTGGGTTCTATTCCTGGTCCTATGGGAAGTAAATGAATGGTGATCAGCACTCTCAGGGTTGATTTCACACTAGGCCTGCCAGTTCTGAGTGGTACCTGTTGTACCATTCTTAGGAGCCTGACATTTCCCCCCTTTCTCGGAGTAAAGCCAGCCCTTTGCTGCTGCTGGCTTTGGGCTGGAGTGAGAGGCACAGAATGAGCCCACAGGGCACTGATGAGCTGTTGTCTCCTACCAGCATCACAGACAGTGCAGTGGAGCCCCTGAAAGCTGAGCTGTCTGAGCTGGAGCAACAGATCAAAGACCAGCAGGACAAGATCTGTGCTGTGAAGGCCAACATCCTGAAGAACGAGGAGAAGATCCAGAAGATGGTGCATAGTATCAACCTGTCATCTCGAAGGTGAACAGTGACCCTGCAGAGACAGAACCCTCAGGAAACCACCACTCTGAGCCCTAGTCTGCTGAGAAAATGGACTGCTCGTGTCCTGACCCAGCTAAGTTCAGAGCTTTTCAGTTTAGGCCCTAAGCTTATTAAAAGGCTGTGTTTTCTTACCTCCTTCCAGCTGCAGTACTTGCTACTTATCATCTTCAGCTCGCCTTTGTGGGAGGGCTTATATCTTTGTGTTTTTTATTTTTTTGGACTAATCTGTTTTCTGCTGCAGCCTGTTTAACCCTGTACCTGAATTTTCTAGCAGGTAAGTTGTGTCATCCACTAGGGAAACAGCAGGTCTTTACTTCTGCTTTTGAGTCTCCTAGAAGGACTTCATACCAGTGCAGAGCAAAGGACGACTGTACTTTTTGGTGGGTACTTTGTAAATAGAACGAGGGGTCATTACAGCCTGTGTCCTTGTGAGGTGCTATGACCTGTGCGGGGTTGCTGGCCTCTTACTGCACCGGCTTCTCTCTGCAGTCCCCTCATGGCCCCTGAGTTCATATGCTGACAAAGGAGACTTGAGTCTAGCCTGTATGGGCTTTGT
This sequence comes from Cricetomys ansorgei, assembly GCA_026225945.1. Classification (NCBI taxonomy): domain Eukaryota; kingdom Metazoa; phylum Chordata; class Mammalia; order Rodentia; family Nesomyidae; genus Cricetomys; species Cricetomys ansorgei. The sequence continues at coordinate 3,078,900 of JAMJFZ010001791.1, forward strand.
CTGAGGGAAACTGTCATGGGCTACTGCCTCGGCTTTCTTCAGCCTCAGGTTACTCCCGTGGGTAAGCAGTGCCCGAGCCTCCTTAAGAAGACCTTGTAGCATGAAGGGCAGTGGAGTCGCTTTCTTTGTGAGATTGGGAGTTAGGAGAGATTATAAGGAAGAGAGTGTACCAATTTATGATTTTTGTTTGTTTTCCTTTTTAAAAGAGCCTATTTTTAAAGCAAAGTTGTTTTTATTTTTAGTGGTTTATATTCAGCTTTTCGCCTACATAGAACATTGTAAATACTTATTAAGGCCTTGAATTATTGTATAAAGGATCTCACTGTGTTTGGAGATGTTCTTACTGGCTTAGGTCTGAGCTGGTCCTTGCATATCTGAGTATCTATTATGTATACTAAGACAAGCCCTGGTAAGTGTAAAGACTGGCTTAGCACACACGGCATAGCTAGTGTTTCCCAGTCGGTTGAAGGCAGCGCCCCCGTTCTCAACTAGGGCAGTTGGGACAGTGTGGAGATTGCCCTCAGCTGCTGAAGTCTTTCTCCTGTTCGAAGCGTACCATACTACTCTGCCAACCGGATGCTTCTCAGTGGTTTGGGGGCAGGGGAGGATTGTTTGTCAACTAGTCTTCTGTATGTTCATAATCTCTTTTCTAACTGATGAATTACTTAGCCATAACCTTAAGTGGACCCCATATGTTCCAAGTTAAGATATATATGAATTTGTATATATGAATAGAATTTTTATGTTGTAAAATTACATACATTGTATGTGAGTAAAATTTTATATGCTGAAGTCTATCAGATTGTATCATAAAGTTTATTTTTCTTTTATACATAAATCATTAAAATAATCACATATTTTTCCTATAAGTGTATTGACTGTCAAATTTAGTTGATACAGAAAAATATGAGCATTTAGATTTTTAATTTTCAGGTGTGTGAAGGGGAAATAGCTTCTCATCCATGCTGTGACACAGTGCCTTTCCTGGAGTAATTGACATTTTATGAGCCAGCTCATCCTTTGCCAGAAGGTTTCAGATTGTTTCTGAAATCTCTGGAGGCTTATACGCGTGACTGTCTCTGCATCTTGGGATGTACAAGTTAAGCCCTGACCGCGTTTAATACTCTGAGAGAGTACGGAAGTGGAATTCCTGGTTGCTTCCCTACTGTGGTTTGTAAGTCTTCGAGGAAGTGTAGTCACGCTTTAGGGATTCGAATTTACAGGTTCATTAATTTGCACTTAGAGGAAACGTGCTTGCCATGTGAAGCAATGAACAAGAGCCCGACTCAGATGAGGGGGAAGCTGAATACGGAGACTCAAGGTTGTCCTGATGAGCGCATGTGCACCTGCACTCAACACACACCTGACACACAGGTGTTTAAACAATAATAGCTCAAGACTAACGTTCAGACTTCATACCTTGATATTCATATTTATTTTCCCCTCAGTGATCAACTTTACAAAAAAGAGCGAGTACACTCTGAGAAGACAGAACGTACACTTCCCTACTGTGCCTCAAGTGCCAGAGCATGTGGGTGGGTAGGCGTCTCGTCAGTGTTACAGATGACTCAGTGGACCTAACTTGCTTTGCCAAGCTGCCCTGGACTAACCAAGTCCACCCTCTATTTTCGCATAAATAAACCAACCAAGCAAACAGGAAAACGCTTTAGCTGTGACTTTTAAGCATTAGACTGGTGCAGGCAATTCAGAAACTTCTATAAACACTCCACGTAGGTCCTGCAGCTGGTACTGCTGTGGACAGAGCGTTTCTTCTCAGTGCCTCACACCTGCTGTTCCCCAGCCTACTCAGAGCACTCGCATGGGGACCACGTGCAGTACACTGTTCCTCCAGGGAGCTGCCCCATTGCCTGTGAAACTCAAAAACCTTTATAACTTATTTTTATTTTTAAACCTGCCAAGACATCCATCTTGCTGTTAAAATACTTGGGTTCCTTAGTAGTAGAAAGATTACAATGTCTACAGAGCAAGGAGGCCTCTGGAGAGAGTGGGCATGGCTCCAGTCACTGCTATACCCTGCTTGACTGAGAGTGGGCCCAAATTTGAATTCTTCCCTTCTTTCCTTGTGCCTTCCCACTGGCTGTAGTCCGAGATTACTGTCCTCTCGGGTCTGTTGTGTGTGTCAGGTCTGTCTTTTTAATGTGTTGTGCCTGTCCCTAACAAAGGGCTTTGCTTGGTATTTATTGAAAAAAGGTATCACCACAAAGTATATGGTATTTTAGCAGTTTCATTCCTAGGACTGGTCAGGTGTCTTATCCATGAAAATATACAAACATAGCTTCTGGGCATCTCTCTTTGTACTGTATTTTGATTTTTTTTTTTTTTTTTTTTTTGTCCATGTGACACCAAAAGTATTTTGTGTCAGAGAGTAAATTGTGTAGAGATAAATGAAGCATTAAACTCATGACCGGTGGGAGACATGGCTCAATGGTCGAGAACATCTCTTGCAGAGGACCTCGGTGCCATTCCCAGAGCCCACACGGTGACTACAACCATCAGTAACTTCCGTTCCAGGGAATCCGTTGTCTTCTGAACTCTTGGGCACACACTTGTACACAGCACACACATACATATAGGCAAACACTCACACACACAAAATTAAAAAATTTTAAACTTATGATGAAAAGGAAAACAAGGAGTATATCATATACCAACGTCACAATTTTATAATAATTTTATATGCTTGTAGGGACATGAACAAAGTAGTTCATTTACTCAAGTATGGTGTGCATGTGTGCGGTATATGCACGTGTGTACATGTGTGCAGAGGCCAGAGAAGGATGTCAGGTGTTCCACACCCTGGCTTACTCTTTAAGACAGAGTCTCACTGAACCTGGAGCTCATCTTTTTTATTTTATTTTTTTATTTTTTGTTTTCCCCAGCTAGGCTGGCTGGTCAGCAAGACCCCATGATCCTGTCTTTGCCCTCTCTCATCCCCCAGCAGTGGAGTTGTAGTCCTTTGTGGCTTTTGTGGGTGCTGGGGATCTAAACTCAGCTCGGATGCTTGTATAACAGGCACTCGACCCACTGAGCTGTCTTCTCAGCCCTCAAAAGTAGGTGTGCAATGTGATTGAAGTAACTGGAGGCAGCTTAATTTTGTTGTAAAGATTCCTTCCATGTACTCAGGACCAGCTTCTGTCTGTCTAGGTGGAGTGCTTGGATGTTGGGCTGGAAAGTCCTGAAGTCCTGGAAGCTGGAAAGCCAGAGATACAAGAGGTTAGAAGCGGCATATAAGGAAGACATGTAGTTGTTAGTTACTGCTGTGGCAACTCACCAAGGATGACAGGGAGGCATTCTCATATGTGCAAAGCCTGCCAGATCTCAGCAGAGGGAACCACCATCACGGCCAATGCCCTACTGGACAGCAGAACCCTGAGCATCTGAGCTCAGGCATTTTTATTGATTCAGAACTCCTCAGGTGCAGATCATAAGCAATCAAACATCCCCCACAGAAATCCAACACCTGCAGACAATACAAAACGCCAAGACCTTGGTATCCACTTACCCAACAGTGCAAAAAATTATTTTAAACACAACTAAAAATAAACTTCCATAACAACATGTTAGCATGATGCTGACGTGGTGGTGTGTCCTAAAATTCAAAGGTAACTTAGAACAGTAGTTTGGGAGGTGGCCAGCTCTTGGGGGTCTCCGTGATAATGGGTCACTAGAAAAATGGTTGAAGCTGTGACTCCACAGAGAACCAAGAAAATAAAATTCCATCTCAAATCTGTCATTGTTGCCTGCTAATAGAAGGGATCTCAGTTGGGAGTGCCCATTGTGTAGCCATAAAAAGCACAGCCCCTTCCTTCTCCTAAGAACAAGACAGAATTATGGAGCACAGAACAGAGAGAGTCAGGATCCCAGAGGACGAAGGGTGGAGTGACCCAGGACCTCTCTACCACCGCACCACCCCCTCTGGGCTATCAGCAGGCTGCTCTGGGTCCTCTGTCTTTGTGCCCTTGAGCTGGGCTGTAAACTAAACAGATTTCCTATAGGAAACGCACACACAATCACACTCTGCTAAAGCTGATTTTATGGACATTTCCCCTCAGAAATATTTCTCTCTGGAAAAATAAATTCATAGGATGTAATTAAAGCCATTATGTGTGTATGTTGGCTGAGCCTGTTCCTAAGTGCTTCTCCAAAAAGGCCACCAAATCAAGAAGTAAAGGCAGACTTTGTTCCTGTCTATCAACAATGCTATTTATTAATTGCAATGCAGGGTGTTCTGAGCCTTTATGGCTTCAGAAATAGCCTTCTGCTGGTTCCCTGCTCAACGAAGTGCCATTGACTCTGACCCCAATGTGACCTCTGCAGGAGCCTTAGCTTCCACAACAGTCCCCTCTGGGTTTGTGCCCTTTGGCTTGGGGCCTACTAGGAAATCTAAGCATGAGGATAATTAACTTCTGAAAGAAGTCCCCCTAACAGTGCTTTTGGGTAACAGCTAAGAGCAGTTATGCCTGTGTCTTCTTCATCATCTTCTACCTTCTGAGTCCTTTGGGGGAACCTTTCCTGCCCCACAGTGTCCTGGTGGGGGGTCTGACTGGATTTGCTCCTGGTCCTCTGGAACAGTGTGGGCATGTGGTGAAAAACTGTCCTTAAGTTGCTGAGTGAGGAGCTGGGTTGCCCTATGGCCACAGAGTAGACTGTCACAGCTTTTGAGCTGATGTCAAGATGGCACTTCATGGGAGCACATGACAGAGCAAAACCACTCACTGCATGGCCAGGAAACAAGAGGAAATGAGGAAGGGCTGGGTCCCACCCACAGTCCTATGGTATACTCCCAGTGACCCCGGTACCTGCCGTGGGCTCCACCCACTACGAGTTCCACCAACTTGTAATAGCACCACAGACTGGGGACCAGGCCTTTTACTATGTGTGTCTTTGGGGACAGACTACACGAGGGGCCTACCCTACTCCAGGTGACTTCACTGAGAGTCTTCACTGACATTTACAAAGACCCTTTGCATAGTTGGCTTGCATTCATGGGGCCCAATTCTTTTTTAGGTCACTTTTCAACACTGCTCTGGCTCACAGGTTCTGAGAGACTTTTAATTGGTTCTGCCTTTCTGGATCCTGTTGGCTCTGGCTGTTGAGTGACACTGATCCACTTGTTCCCATCAGGCCAGACAAATTTACATGAGAGAAACACATACTCATCCCAGCAGAGAGAGAACTGAGTGTCTGCAGAAGATAGCTTCTGGGGCAGCTGTGAGGTGAGGAGATACATGCCTAGGATCACATGGGTGGAGCAGGGCTGGGAGCCCAGGGCCTGCTGGTCAGATGGAGCACCTGGTAAACTGGAGAAAGAGCCCCTGGGATGGTGTGAGAAGGCAAAGAAGCCATGTATGTGTGTACAATGGGGGGGGGGTAAGCTGCAGATCTCTAATGGAGGGCCTCAGATGCCACGCTAAGGGCATCTGACAGAATCCAACTGACAGAAACCAAATTTTATGGGAGGAAAATGTCACCTGGCAGTGAGGAGCGCACAGTGGAGGGAAGAGTAGACTGCAAAGGGGCTGGAGTCCCAGCTCACCCTGGCTGTGAAACTACAGTCCTATGTTCTGGAGCTCCTTTGTCCTGGACTAACTTCTTGATGGGCATGGAAGTCACTCTCGGATCCTCTGTGAGTTACTGTTCCTCCGGTCCTTTCCCACCTCAGGCTGAGATGCCTTTGGCTCTGAATCTCCCAAAATGCCAGTGCACAGTAGGCACCATACACAGGAAGTGTCATCTCTGCACTCCTGCCCACAGCAGCCCCGGGAGCCCTTTGAAACCCTACTCTGGTGAAGCCAGGATTCTTCACTGCAGAAAAGAATTTCAGTGTGAATCAAAATATACTTTGTGTTTACTGGGAAAAGGCTTCCACAAAGATTTAAGCATGGGTATTAAGGGAGATAAGGATGGGAATGGAGAGTGGCTTAGTGGAGAAGAGTGCTTGCTGCTCTTTTAGGTGACCTGAATTTGGTTCCCAAGCACCCATACCAGGTGGCTCACAGACACCTGTAACTCCAGCTCTGAGGGAACCGACACTCGGGCTTCCTTGGGCTGCACACACATAGCGTATACAAACGTATGTAAGAGGACGCAGTACACACTCTGGAGTGGGCACAGGCTTCCCAATAGAGAGCTATGTTTCTGTGTCTTAACTGGGGGCAGATTTTGGCTTTTGAAATTAAATTGTTCAAAGGTTTTAAATATTAAAAATGTTTTAACTAGGTGTGGTAGCTCATATCTATAATCTCAGCACTTGACTGAGGCAGGAGATTTGCCATGAACCCAAAGACCATCAGAAAGAAGTTGTGGGGTGGGGGGCGGGGGGAGCAGGAGAAGGAAGAGATTTTGAATTGACTGACGGACTGATTTCAGGATTCCTATGCTGAAGCCCCAAGCTCTAGCATCAGAAGGACAGCTACTGGCTGTCTCCCAGGAAAAGGTGAATCTCATAGATAAGATTATTTATTGGAAGCTATATGTACACATAAACATTTCCTGGCTTTTGCTCATCTTTCCTATACATTTTAACAGTGCTACCGGCGAGGGCGGAAAGAATCTGAGAATTTTCTTGTTTCCAGTTTTTGCCAGTTCCTGGCTCTTCAGTAAAGAAGTGAGCAGTGAGCCTTAGGTTCAGGTAGCAGAGGCCCTGATCATTCAGCTTTGGAGCTGTGACACTAGCTACAGGGCCATCTTTGAAGACACAGAGTTGCTGTGAGAACCTGGAGCCTTGTGTTTCTCTCTTTGAAAGGTTGGACCCACAAGTCTCTAGTTATCAGGGCTTGAACTATATAAGCTCTTAGGTTTGGAAGCTGGAGATGACAGCACCGAGGCACCTACCTCTGTGATTTTTATTTGAATGGAGTGAAATGACCCTTAGCCAAGCGTTGTAACAGGAACATCCACAGGGGCTGCCCATATAGTTATGAGATTTTCCGTATCCATGGTACATGGCACTTCTTATGGAATTTTGAGTCATCACCACCCCAAAGGAAATGGCACTTAGCACCAGCTACATTGACAGGGAGGGACTGGTATATGGAGGATTTGGGGTTTACCAGCAGGAGGTTCACTCTGCCTCCCAGTGCTTCACAAATTGGCTGTGGGGCTTGGGTAGCAATGTCTGTGGAGCAAGCAGGGGCTGGAAAAGATGTTTCTGAGGCAAAGCCCAAGTCTTCTGGACTCACTGGTGAAACCTGAAGAATCTGCCTCCGTCAAGGACAGAGAGCTGCAAAGATGATACTTCAGAAGAGGGGAAGGGGATGAGGCTTGCTGGGGACAGGTGCCCCCAACACTGCTCTGGGCTCAGGACCAGGAGAGATGTCCATTTCAGGCTCCTACTGACTTTTTTTTTTTTGCCCAGTTCTCAGAGGTAGCTGCAGGTAGCTGCAGGGCATGAGCTGTGGAGGGTGAGCACACCCGATGGGGTGGGGGTGGGGTTGCAGCATCATACCCTACATGCAGCTGGGGATTCAGCTTTGTAGCCCATGTCCTGGTTGCCATTTGGAAGAGCCCTCTAGCTTTCCTCTAGCTGCTTGCAGTGGGAAGGGCTGAGGTAGGATGAGGGACTCCCAAGCATGAGGTGTCCTGGCCCCTTGCTGTATTCCTTTCTGGGTAGGTCTTTTGAGCTTAAAAAAAAAAAAAAACAACAAAACAAACAAACAAAAAACCTGGAAGAAATGGGGAAATGAGCCCGTAGAGACATGTGGGTCTGGGTGGTCCTTGAGAAAAAGTCTGACCCAACTAGCTGCAGGCTCTGAGCTCTTGGGTACAGCTATAGCACTGATCAGACTCCTGGCCTTGTAATACTAAAATAGGTGTGATGGTAGAGTTTGGGCCAATGAGAACTCGACCTTCACTTGCCTTTCTCCTGGCACTGGGAATGCTGCCATGTCCTTTGGGAATGGGAGACCACCTTTCCCATCATGGACCAAGGGCTGCTAATCTCTTTACAAGAGTAGGCGGCCCCACCAGGGAAACAGCAGAGGCAGATGAGGAGCGCGGAGGTGTAGGGAAGAGTAAGGTTCTGTTCGGCGCACATCACCTCCATGCAGAGGCTGTGAGAAAATAGGGCAGCTACGTGGGCTCCCTGGGACTAGGAGAGGTGGCACAGTTGAGGGTGGCTGCATTTTATAGTCAGAAACTTTGACAACCTGAACCCAGGTGAGGCCCACCTAATCAGAATCTCTTACCATTTTATTTTTATTTTTTTCATACCATGTATTTTGATCATATTCTTTCCCCTCCCCAACTCTTGCCAGGTCCCCCACTCACCCAATTTCATGTTTCTCCCCACTACACACACACCTTAAGCTAAAACAATAAAGTACACATACACACACACACACCAAACCACAGTTCAGAATCTCTTTCAAAAAATTGTGCTGGGCATAGTGGCTAATGTCTTTAATCCCAGCACTTGGGAGGCAGATGCAGGCTGATCTCTGCGAGTTCAAAGCTAGCCTGGTTTACACAGTGAGTTCCAGAATAGCCAGGGCTACATAGTGAGACCCTGTCTTGAAAAAAAAAAATTGATAATATGTAGTGGGGCTTTGCCAAGAAGTTTTTTTGTACTGTGCATCTTTCCTCATGCTGTTTAGTCTTCTGGGAACAGCTTAGAGGCAGTGACAGAGGCAAGGGACAGTGGCTGGGAAGGCAGCTATCAGGCTGAGATAAGGGACAGTTGCTGGGAAAGCACGTTAGAGGACAGTTAATGGGATAGAAGATGTTAAAAGGCAGTCCAGTTCTCCAGGTTTAGACAGATAAAGACAGCCAGGAGGGGCTGCTGTGAAGATTTCTTCCTTTCTCTCCTTTCTTTTCTAACCTTTTAGAGCTAAGGGGTTAAAAAAGCTCCAAGTTAAGAATCTGTCTCAGTAGCAGTTGGGGCAAGAGAACTAGCTTTCAGTTACAAGCAGTTACAAGCTGGGCAAGAGAACCAAGAGGCAGAGTTCAGTTAGAGTAACAGAAAAAGTAACAGTTACAACTGGCTCCAAACTAGCTTACAGAGCTCAGACATAGTGCCAGAAAAAAAAGTTACAATAAAATATAAAATTAGCCAGTTTAACCTTTTTAAAGTTTGACTATAAGTAAACACAATATAATCAACCCCAAACCTTTTCATCTTTCCAAACAGATACTGTTTGCCTTAAAATACTAACTTCTGGAGCTGGAGAGCTGTCTCAGTGGTGGAGCAGAGTTTAGTTCTCAGCACCCAGCTCACAACTTCTTGTAACCCTAGTTCCAGGCTATTTAAGCCCCTCTTCCAGCCTCCAAGGGCATCTGCACACATGTGGTGCTTGCAGCATGCGAACACACACACACACACACACACACACACACACACACAAATAAATCTTGCTAGTCTACACAGTGAGTCCTAGGACAGTCAGAGCTATGCATCATAAGATCCCTTCTCTACTCCCCCTACCCCTCACAAAAATCTTTAAAAAGTACCAATTTCCTCTTTCTCCTGAGGTAGGATAGGAAGGGAAATTATGGGGACATGAGGGGGACGAACCCCCTCACCCGGGAATTTGGTTGAAGCCTCTGGCTTCCAGCACAATTAACTGCTCAAGGCCTTCCTCCGTCCTCAGCTCTGCGTTTTATAGAACTCTCACCAGAAACATTATTTACAGGAAAAGGACATGCACAAAACTTTTCATGCAACCAATGGCTCTTGGTTTTACCTTATCAGATTATAATTCCACCCAAGGCATGTCTGAAGCTACCCTATAATAACCGTGTTTCTATTTTTTAAGAACTAAGTTGAGAGCCACCAAAATGGTATATGTAGCTAGTGCTAAGAATTGTGACTCCCTTAAGCTACACTTGGGTCTTTCTTAGTACCTCCCCTCTAAGTCTGTGGTTAAAGTCTATGTTAAAATATCTTTAATAAAACCTTGCTTTCACTAGTCCTAATATTTCCTGAGTCAAAGCCATGAGTCCAGTTTGGCCTGAGTTGTGGTCTCTAAGAGATGAAGGGATGTTCTCAGGCTAGGGTGACACCATGGAGTTTTATCTGCCCCTTCACCACTGACGCTCCCTCCTCTGGCAACAATATGGTACCCACTATCCTACTCTGTTTCTATAAAGTTGGTTCCTTTAGTGACCTCCTCTGAGTGGAATCTTGCAGTATTTGTCCTTGATAGCTGGTTTATTTCACTGAGCATAGTGTCCTCCAGAGTTGTCTATGCTGTAGCCTAGGACACAGTCTTTTTAAGGCTGTAGGATGGTCCACAACACATTTTAAATCTGTATTCATCCATTTATGCACATCTGAGTGGTCTTACACTTGGGGCATACCAGCTAGGGATGTGCAGCTGTGGAGCAGAGCTAAAAAGTTGGGCTACCTCTGGCTCTTTGCCTTGCAGAGTCATTGGTGTCACCTGTCCCTCCTGCCAGCAGCACTCTCTGCTGTTATCAAGCCCAAACACCACGGCAGGAAAGTCTTCTCTTTCTCCTCAACACCCTTTAATGTCCATGGCTCTGTTCCAAGTTGCCCCACCCAGCTCCACAGGCCTGTGCAACTGAACCAGCCTGGGCACGAGGATTTGATGAGCACCTTAGGGGTTGCTAGCTCCCAGCTGGTGTGCCATGACCACACAAAGATGCAGACAAGTCACAGCTATCTGTTGAGGACTGAGGCCTCGCCTCTGCCTCACTGGACGAGGGGCACTTCTGTCTCCTTCAGGCGCGGTCCTTCCCCTGATAGGGGCCTTCCCTAAGTTGCATGGGGGATAATGGAAGGACCCGATGGCATCCATGTTTAAGAGCCATTCGGAACGCAATGCACACGATTTGACCGGTGTAAAATCAGGAGTGCGCAGGGAAAGTCACTCGGTCAACACTCCTTGCCTGGCTACGAGCACTGCTGGTGCCATGGAGACATTCTGGGCTGCATTCATCTAACACCTCTTTACAAGTCACCGACTCGGAGGGCGACGTCTGGTGCCGCGCTGCAAGGCCCCACGTCTCTCAACGACCTTCAGCCACATCCGGCCGCTGACCACAGTTCACTTGGCCGTAAGGCAGCCACGCCCACGCCCACGTCCCCGCCTTTTCCGTGGGCGGGAACAGAACCTGCCAACCAGGAGTCCCTGAGGCATGCAAATAAGCCTACGCCCGAGGGGAAAGCGTTTCCCCAGACTGGGCTGTTTTCTTCGTAGACGCCACAACACGCTTTTGCCTTCCTCACTGATCAGCACTCAAGTCCTTTAGCCAGGCCGGAAGTGGACACCCCAGCGCCCTGCTCGCGGAGCCGGAAGTGCGAGAGGGAGGTGCATATTTTCCGGAAGCCGAGCCCCGGGGCACGCCCACCTGCCGGAAGCGTCAGAGGTGTATCTCAGACAGGGTTGCTCTTTGACAGGATCGCTGCGGAGGCGGACCCACGGCGGGATCTGGTCGGAGGCTGAGGACCGAGTCGGCATGGCAGAGGGCGGGAGCCCCGATGGGCGGGCCGGCCCGAGGCCCGCAGGTAACGTGCACGGCGCGGGGTGGTGGGGAGCGGGGCTGCGACCCTGGGTTAGTCAGAGTAGCTATTGGGCGTCCGGGGCCTGTGTCCTCCAACCCGGCCGGCCAGGTCCGCAGAGCCGCGCCCCGATCAGCAGACGTCAAGCTTCGCGCGGCCCCGAGCGCGTCCCCTGCTACCGGCCTCTCGTGGACATCCTTCCCGTGGGGTTTCTTTCCGGTGCAGCTGGCCTTGTAACTGCCACCCTGTTAGTCGATCCTCGTCTGCGACGAGCCTATCTGTGACATAGGGCACGGATCCTCTTCCAGGTCTGAGCGTACTGGTCAGTAAAGGCCCTCAGAGATCGGCCCTTGGGAGTACAGGCTCCTTTTCCCCATCCCGCCAGTCAGCTCATGGCCGAGGGTGCATCGTAAGCCACTGGACAAAGCTCCTCCCCTGCCCCCCGACGACAGTGCTGTCCCCAGCGAATTTGCCAGTGACACAGCGCTTACAGTGCGCTTGACCCACCTTCAGAGGAAGGCTGACACTCGCCACCCGGCTTAACATCTCTACTTTGCAGTGCTGCTACTGCCGAACTGAGAGTTTCCAGGAGAATAATTCCCTGGTGCTAGTCCCGCCTTGGGGGTCTTTCTGAGCCCACCACGTGTGTGGTAGGTGTCTTGCTGGGCCCACCTCTGGTTTTGAAGGGACACTTGTTTTGTTCAAGGAGTTCTCCTAGGTATCCAAGAATCTCAGAAGGTCACAATGTTGACGCAGAGTCTTTTGTTGTTCCTCTCTCCATCTATTAAACAAACGTTTATTGATATTACTGTTGGCTTGACTCACCTGAGGCTATTAGGGTGACCTGAAAAACTAGACAAAGCCCCTACTACTGAAGCTTTGGTTGACATTGACTTTGATCTTAGGGACAGACAAAATCTTTGAGTGGATTGCCCTTTCATGCAGGAGTGAGAGATGGGAGAGAGGTGATTAGTTAAAGGTCAGCTATTTTTTAGTGTAGAGAGGGTCCAGTGGAAGAAACAGTGGTTTTGGTCTCCGCAGTCTCCTTTCAGTACCTGTTAGTGTGTTTCCAGCTTGGGGTGGAGGGACAGGTCTTGAGTGCTATCAACATCTAGAAAAAGCCTGTTTGTGAAGGGATGTGCCTTAGACTATGCTTGGTCACACACTAGGACACCATCATAGGGTGGGAGACTTGAATCTAAGTACTTAGAAGTTGTGCTGTCTTTATAACACCTGTTGGTGCAAATTTTTATAAAGCTTTTTAATCTCTTGGAGTTAAGTTTGTGCCATGATGTGAGCAAAGACGCAGGTATTTCAAGCAGGTGATTAACTGTACAAATACTCTCTGTTGACTACATTTCTCTCTATGATTTTGATGCCTGTTTTTTTCAAGTTAAGTTGTTTATATTAAGTTCTTCGGAACTGATTTTAGTCTGGTGAGAGTTTGTTTTCTAGTATGGAAGGTCTCCCCCCCCCCCCCCCCGCCCTCCCCATTAGTCTTACTAAAACAATAAAGCTATTCTCCCTCACATATACATATAAATAAATCTTGAAATATTTTTGGTAGATCTGGTAGACTGGCTTCATTTACGGGTAACCTTGAGAATTTCTCTAATACCGAGTCTTCTCTTCCTAGCACATGGTTTTTCTACTTACCCGGCTCTAATTCTTGAGAGGCTGTGTTTGTATTTATGCACATATATTTTAGTTTTCTATTTTATTGAGGTATAATTTTTTTTCTCTGTGTTGTATTCATGTGTATGTGGAGGTCAGAGGTCAACATTTAGTGTTTCCCTTATTCTTCATGTATTTTTGAAGCAAGGTCTCTTACGGCACTTGGAGCTTATTTAATTTGGATTTGGCTAGACTGACTGCCAGCCAGCGCAGGGATCCTCCTGTCTCTGCCTCCTCTACTCGCAGTGGAGTTATAGGCATGTGCATATCGAGCCATCTCCCCATCCCCTTGAAGTATACTTTCTATACAAAGAGTATACCTTTGAGGTTCATTCCCTGTTATTTCATTTTCATTACTACGACGAAGTACCTGAGATAGGCTAACTAAAAGAAAAGATTTATTTAGTTCAGGGTCTTGGAGACTGAGTATCACCATGCAGGTTCTGATGTAGGCCTTTCACCTTAGCTATGGCACCTCAAGGCAGACAGCAGTGGTAGAATTGTGATCTCCTGATTAAACAGGAAGCCAGAGACTAGGTGGAGCTGGTTTCCTGCTCTTTTAATAACCTTCAATAAGAACTAGCCAGGATCCCAGGAGAAATCCTTCAGTCCTACAGGAAGACACTTTCCCGCTGACTCCATGGCCTCCTGTAATGCCGCTGGTGAAAGGTCTTTGCTGTCTTCCAGCACTACCACACCAGGGACCACACCTCTAACACGTGAACCCCTCTGGGGGCCCTAGTACTCTGTTGTCTAGACACGCTAGTTGTCATTCCTCAGAGCAGCATAGTAGGGAGCTCACCTACCTTCCAAGTCACAACCCTTGTTTGGCCCCTGGCTTTTGGCTAACCATCTGTCTTTGTAGTAAAGATGTCTTCCATTCTCCTTTCAATGGCCCCAATTCAAATTTCTTTCTTAATTAATTAATTCATTTTATTTATGAGTGCTCTATCTGCATGTACACCTGCGTACCAGAAGAGGGCATCTGATGATCCCATTATAGATGATTGTGAGCCACCATGTGGTTGCTGGGAATTGAACTCATGACCTCTGGAAAGGCAGTCAGTGCTCTTAGCTGCTGAGCCATCTCTCTGACCCCCTTTGGCACAATATTTTAAATTTCAATTTGGTAGTACTTTTTTTTAAGAATCTTCTATATTATGAAGTACTATTAACTCATTGTTCCCCAGTCCGTCACACTTTCTTTTCTCTTTTAGAAAAAAAAATTCTTATCAGGCTTGGTGTCAGTAATGTACTAGTTTGATAAGAGAAACTTTCCAGCTTTCTCTTATGAGTTATGAATTATTTTCTGGAGATTTAGAAGTTCCCGTGTGACTGGGCAGGAAGGAGCCACTGCAGAGGGCACCCTATGTGGCTGACCTCGCTAATGCTTCTCCATGCTGATAGTAGCCCCTCTCTTCAGTGCAGGTCCTAATCTGAAGGAGTGGCTGAGGGAACAATTCTGTGACCATCCATTAGAGCACTGTGAAGATACAAGACTCCATGATGCAGCCTATGTAGGGGACCTCCAAACCCTAAGGAACCTATTGCAAGAGGAGAGCTACCGGAGGTGAGCATCCCAGCTGGGGCTAGTAACAGGCATTGCCCCATTGGTCTTCAGGAGGCTGAGATTTGTGGTTTGGATTGCAGATTAAGACTGATGCTTTAGGAATGCATTTTGGTTTTAGAGGAGGGACAAAAAGAGAAATTATAGATGGCCAGATACTGTGGGCAGGGGCCTGGGTCCAAGTCTGGCCTTGTGATTGACCTTTATGTTTTCTGGCAACTTGTCCTATCTGGGCATCAGTTTCCTCAGTGTTTTTCTTGAAGGCAGTGCTGATAGAGACTTCAGAGTGGCCTTGTCCCTCCAACTTGCCCATGACTCTTTAAAAAAAAAACAACAACTCTCTGTCTATCTGAGACAGAGTCTCACTCTGCAGTCTTGGTTGGACTGGAACTCACTGAGGCTGGCCTCATTCACAGATTTGCTTGCCTCTGCCTCCTGAGTGCTAGGATTAAAGGTGTGGACCACCATGCCTGGCTATTTTATTTATTAGAATTGTGTGTATATGGGGGTGGGGTATGGACATTTGAATACAGGTAACCACGGAGGCCAGAAGAGGTCATCCATTGGAATTGGGGTTACAGGTGGTTGTGAGTCACCTGATGCAGGTGCTGGGAATTGAACTCCGGTCTTCTGGGAGAATGGCATATGCTCTTAACCACTGAGCCATCTCTCCAGCCCATCTTCTATGGCTCTTTATCCTGGTAGTTCTTTGTCTACAGCCACTTTGACATTTATTTGCTGTTCTCTTTTCATTTCTCAAATCTGTAGTAATCAGCCATTGGCCAGCAGACTTCTTGTTATACTTCAAAAATACTATATCTACTTTACATACACTTTATATAAATACCATATATACTTTATAAATACAATATATGCTTTATACTTGAAAAGTAGGAAGCAGCGAATTGATGGACGTGCCATGGAGCTCTGCAGAAACGAGCACTACTGCCTTTGTGTAGATAATTCCCAAGGGAAGGATTCCTAACCAGCCAGGAGCGTTTCTTTCTTATCCTTTTGGTGTCTTAGCATTCTTTAATCAGACCACGTGTCAGTATTTAGAAAACAAAACACAGAGCTGGAGAGTTGACTCAGCTGTTAAGAGCACTTTTGCTGTCGCAGAGGACTCAGGTTCAGCTCCCAGCAGTCACATGGTTCCCAGCCATCCATAGCGACACCGTCTTCCGACTTCTGCAAGCACCAAGAATGCATCTGATGCAAAAACATACAGGCAGGCAAAACATTCGTGCATGAAATAAAGTTAGTAAATCTAGTAAAGCCAAACTCAAAATTCAGATTTATTAATGTGACTCAAGCCCTCAAAAGCCTTAGGCATAGCAGTGGATGAGAGTTCAGTGAAGTGCCTGCTGTGCTTCCTCTTCCTCTCCCTGTCTCCTCCTCTTTCTTCCTTGTCTCCCTGCTCCCTCCTCTCTCATCTCTTATCCCCTTCTCCCCTGTTTTTTCCTCCCCACTTGGGCTTCATGTAGCTTTGTAGCCCAGGCTAGCCTTGAACTCCTGACCCTTCTGCCTCTGCCTCTATCTCCTGAGTTCTAAATTATTGACCCATGCCACCACACTGGCTCCCTCTTTTTTAAACTCAGGATTCATGAATGTCTTCTTCCTTTAACACATTTTCTGTTGCTGTTCATCTCTCTGGTGGTGAGTTCTAGAAAGTTCCTGGGTTTTAGTGGTCCATATCAGCCCATTTCTAAATGGAGGAGGAACATCAGGGGCTGGTTTAGTGAGACACTGCTTACTTCATGTCCCTTAGTTTCTGTTTCTGTGCAGAAGCTAAGGTGAACCACACTTTGGTTGCCAACCTGGAGGGTCAGTGGACAGTGTAGATAGTTATCTGGTGGTCATACTGCCTGAGAGCCGAGTCTGGTCAGTTTGCTGCTACTGTTGGCCAAGAATGCAGCCTCTGTAACCTTAATGATCTTCTAGGCTCTCAGTTATTCTGAATCAGAGTGGAAAGACATAGATTACTATTACTACTACTAATCATCTTTACCTAGAGAGGACTCCAGCCTTGGACCTTCATAGGTTGTTACTAGTAAGAGGACATGCATGGCCCTGTCTGTCCTGCCCTGTGTTCCCGATGGGTCTATATGTGCTTTGTAGAGGAACAGGCTTTGGGATGTGGGTTAGGAATCTAAGAACTTGAAATCTCAGTTTTAACATTGATTATTCTGCCTAAGCCTCAAGTTTCCTTGTCAGTGGGCCCTGGGCACCTGTCCTCTCTGCTCAAGTTCATCAGGAGCAATTGTGAAAGCATTTCAGGACACAGAACACAAAGGGCTGGAAATGTAGCTCAGGGGTAGAGTATTTGCGTAGCATGTACAAGACCCTGAGTTTGATCCTCAAGCACCATGAGAAAGAAAGTAGAACACAGGTGAAGGCATTTTAAACCTGAGTGTAGGCTACCTAAGTAGCTGTCTTTCTGGGAGCCTCTGACAGTGTGAAAGGAGAGAGAGAAACTCATCTACCTGGGGTGACTCTCACAAGCTCCCCATGTCCCCCTATAGCCGCATCAATGAGAAGTCTGTCTGGTGCTGTGGCTGGCTCCCCTGTACACCACTGAGAATTGCAGCCACTGCAGGCCATGGGAACTGTGTGGACTTCCTCATACGCAAAGGGGCCGAGGTGGACCTGGTGGATGTCAAGGGGCAGACTGCTCTGTATGTGGCTGTAGTGAATGGGCACCTGGAGAGCACTGAGATCCTTTTGGAAGCGGGTGCCGATCCCAACGGCAGCCGGCACCACCGCAGCACTCCTGTGTACCATGCCTCTCGTGTGGGGAGGGATGACATCCTGAAGGCTCTTATCAGGTCAGTACTGTTGCGTTGGCCGCTTTCCCTTGTCTCTGCATTTGCATTTCCTATGTGTTTAAGAGTGTGCCTGTTAGAGAACTTGGAAGGTTGCTATATTAGTGCTCTCCATGGGCTTTCTGAGCCACTCATGCCTCATACTTACTGTTACTTTTTGAGCTGCATATTTATTTATTTTTTTCTTAAAAATGTCAACTTTCAATGTAATTTACCTTCATTTATAGTTTTGGCTGTATCCTCTAAAGCTTCTTATTCTTTAAATATTTAAAAAATTTTATTTGTGTGTGTTTTTGTGCGCGCGCACGCGCGTGTGTGTACCATGTATATAGGTTAAGTCGGTGAACTTCCATTTAGTTCAGAAATCCCTGTGGACATTTCAGTCAGTATATCCTGTTTCCTCTGTGGAGTGCAGAACCCTACTCTGACACTACTCTGATATGAGCATGTATTATTTATTAAAACGTTTTCCATATTCTAAACTCTATGATGATTGACATTTAGAAAATGGAAACAAGTTGGGTGTGGTGACAGACACCTTTAATACCAGCACTGGGGAGGTAGACGCAGGTAGAGCTCTATGAGGTTGAGGCCAGCCTGGTCTACATAGCAAGTTTTAGGTCAGTCAGGGGTACATAGTAAAACCCTGTCTAAAAAACACTTCCTCTTGTTGTTTGTAAGCTCACTTGCTCTACATTGCTGATGTTTTAGAATGGAAGGTAAGGAATGATGTTTCTGTATGTTCCAAAGTTATGTTGACTTGTTAAGCTGTTTGGGTGGTTAGTTCCTTGTAGAGATAGTAAAAGGAGTAGAGAATTTTGGAAGATATTCAGGAGTAAAATGAACTAGATCCCATCCAGTATATTTTTATGAGTTTCAAAAGCTGTCTTTCCCACAGCCCAGTGGGTACCCG
Organism: Cricetomys ansorgei; assembly: GCA_026225945.1. Classification (NCBI taxonomy): domain Eukaryota; kingdom Metazoa; phylum Chordata; class Mammalia; order Rodentia; family Nesomyidae; genus Cricetomys; species Cricetomys ansorgei. The sequence goes on from JAMJFZ010001791.1 coordinate 3,097,358, forward strand.
ATTGTCACACTGTCCGAGATTATAAACAATTTGGAAGACTTGTCTCCAATGAGGAGGGAAGACATAGTTACTATGTGAAACGTAGTTTTCCTTTTGTTAGTTGAAAAGTGAAGCGTGTGACGTGAAACATCAGTTCTCTGCCCGTCGAGTATTCTCTCACTCCTAGAAAGTGTCAGAGGACAGGTGAGGTTTTTGTTTGTAGAGGAAAGGTGCCAGTGAAGGGTATTGGCCTTGTGTGTCCTCAGGCCTGTGCTGCCCAAAAGAAGCACTTTTGATTCCAAATTCCTTTGGACACTTGAAGTTCTAGAGTTGGGTTATGAAGCAGGGCTACTGGCTGAGACTGTTGGTCATCTGTCATCTAGGCAGGGAAAATGGTCTTAGCACATCTTCTCTGGACCCTGAATATGAGGCACCTACATGTTGAGTCCCCTCTTCACTGCTTCCTGTGTGTTGTCATTTCCTGTTTTAAGTGGAATACTCGGGTGATGACACAGTGTGTGGAAACAGGTAGTAGAGGACTGGTCTGACTACTTTAGAGATCCCATGAGGGCAGGAATCTCGCAGAAGAGAGTCCTGCTCTCACTTATCTATTTGTATCTATCTGTTTATCTACTTGTAGCTGCTTCTCATGCCATTCGTTGGCGTTTATTAGTCCTGCGTTATATTAATAAAGACACACGGGACATGCTTACATTCAAGCCTGAAAGACCTCACAGAGTCCAGCAAGCCATTCTGTAACCTCTCTGCCTCCTTCTCCTCTTCTGGTCTCAGGTGGATTTTTATTATCTTGAAAAGCCCCTCCTTGCTCTCCCTTAGAAGTCTTTGCCAGATGAAAGAGATACAATAGTTTTGCTCTTCCCAGACCTTTGGCTGCTGAGGCTTGTCCATGTTTATGGTAGATTGACCTCCGATGCAAACGGAGCAAGGCCACACCTGCCAGTCATGTCCATGTCTACAGTGCGGTAGCTTCAAGACTACAGTAGAAGCCAAGCTGAACCAGTGCTGCCTCCAGTCTGGTGGAGTACCCACACGACCTCTTTATCAGCAAGTTTGTTTATATTGAGATAAGGGAGAGCAGCTTTTATTTATATTAGAAAGCAGGCCTTTTCAGCTAAGAAATCACATCTTACCAGTGCTTCAGACTGCTAGCACAATGATGATCTTTAAAGGTACGTGGGTATACACACACAGCAACCAGTAAATACAGTCTCCGGAGCTATGTTCACATATGCCCCAACAATTACTACTGACTTCCACTCTCATCCTTTGATGACAGGGGTGTCTGCCAGTTTTTCATTGTAAAACTGTCCTTCCCTCTGTAATTAGCATTTTGAAGGCATGCATATGCTCTATGCTTTATCTCAAAAAATTTTTTTTTATGTTAGTGCAGACTATGGTTTCTTATCTTGTTCAGGCAGAGTTACAATCCACTATTGTTATTACTTTGATGGTCACATTTTCTCACGTTTATTTCTTACTGGTGGTTTAAGCCAGCTTTGTGTCCTCTTTTTTTCCTAACTTTTTGTGAGCAGTTCCTTATTTTCTCATGGAACAGATGGTCTTTGTAGCGGATTGTAGACGTTCCTGAGTCAGTCCTGGAGTGAGCCTCCCCGAGTTCAGGGTTCTTTCAGTGAAGAATGCTGTGTAGAAACAAAGGTCTAAGCTGGGCAGAACAGCACATGCTTGTAATCCCAGGTCCTTGAAAGATTGCCACCAGTGACAACATAGAGAGACCCTGTCTCAAAAGGAAAGGAACAGAGATCCGGAGTACTTTCAGGAGTGCTCTCTGCTTTGGAGGCCTTGCTGTTTCATCCCCGGAGCCAAGGTTGTGTGTCCATATTACATTCTATTTCTGTCCCCATTAAACACTGACTGTGGTTAATCTGCATGTCTTATTGCCTCCCCTCCTTCCTCCTTGCCCTATTTGGGCTCCACTGCCTCATGCCAAGCCCCTGTCCTTAGCAGGTACCTTGCTCACTTTGTCAGGACCTCTGCTCCCTGAGCCGGTTCCCTTCCCTGTTGTAGCTGGCTGTCCCCTGGCTAGAGTAAAAGAAAGGTAGTTCGTGTGGCGGAACATTTGGAAGAAGTTTTTGTTATTTTGGTTTCTTAAAAATGCAAAATGGTCTTTGGACTAGGTTTAAGTTCCCATCCCAGGTGTGGTAGATGATTGAGTTTGATTTGGAATGCTTGATGCAGGTGACTATAATTTGGTTAGGCGCAGTTGTTTTGGAATGTGTAGCTTGTTATTGGGATTGTGTGCTGCATGGGTTTATGGGAACTTTTGCTTGAGTATAAAAGACTTGAAGCCCCGAGAGCCGGGGTGGTGGTTGTTTGCTTTGTCTGTCATTAGTGTGTTGATTCTTGCATAGAACAAAGGTTGGAGAGAATGAGTTTGCAGATAGTGAGCTGAGACACTAGTCTGACTCGCTGTCAGCTAGTTCTCTCCAAGCTTGGGACAGCCTAAAAAGGCTATGAAGATTTCTACCTTTCTTTCTCTTTCAAGGCTGCTTGCAAAAGCAGTGAAAATTTCTATCCTTTCTCTTTCCCTAAATTTAGGGTAAAAGATCGTAGTTTACTACAAGTTTGAACTTAACCTCAAACAACTCTAAATTCCACTTCTTTGGGTGTCTGTGGGTATCAAGGGCAGGCAAAACAGCCTGTGGAGTCATTTTGAGACTGGCTGTGGGTCACCAACACCTGCACCTGGTAAGGTGTATTCCTAACACCTGAACTGTCCTTGGGCGGCAGGAAGAGATCAGCTCTAGAATCCCCTTCTGACTGCTGTGCCCCTGCCTCCTGTGCCCTGGGTAGGGCTGCATGATGCTGCCTGCTGGGAAAGGTGTGCTACCTTGTCTTAGGTCCTTGCAATCAAATCTGATGCTGGGAGCATCTGTGCTAATCCTGGGAAGCAGAATGTTTAGAGTGTCTGAAAAGAGTCGTCATGTTGGGAAGCGCAACATGGCTGACAACATGGTTGTTGGTTCCTTTTGCACTCATTAGTTTTAGTAGTTGCTTCACCCTGTGAAGTGTTTACACGGTTCCAACTGTAATCTACACAGCAATGTGTGTTGAAAAGATGCAGCATCTAACTTTGTCTCTTTGTCCTGCTTTCCCCTCCCTTCCAGGTAAGCATTGTTAGAAATGAGGAAATACATGTTGATGACTGAGTAGGCCATACTCACACATGGCAAACCTGTAAGATGAATATGTATACTGCACACTTACCTTTCTCACACATTCATGTGCTCTGGAGAACATTCCAGAGCAACACAGTACAGTACTCCTCCTTCCCTTCATAGCATGCTGCTTCTTAGGGTGAATCAATCAGTCCCCTGTTGGTAGTTTCCTGGGTTGGCTATTAGGGATAATGCTTTAATGAACTGCTTTGTGCATACATCTTTAGTTTTGTAAATGTGTCTTGGGAACAGGTCCCAAGAAGTATGGCTAATGGGCTCAAGGGTAAGTGCATCTGTAATTTGGTAGAATTGCCAAATTTCTCTCCACAGGGCTTGCTTCATTTCAGTTACCATAGCAGCGAGTGATAGTTCTGTTTCTATCAAAGCACACGGCAGTAAACATAGGGAATTTTCCAATTCTACAGGCACAAAGTAGTATCGTAGGGTACTTTAAAATTAAACAAAATTTTACTTACCAGTGTGTGTGTGTGTGTGTGTGTGTGTGTGTGTGTGTGTGTGCGTGTGTGCGCGTGTGTGTGCACGCACATGCTGTGGACAATCCATGGTGTAGGTGTGGTAGTCAGAGGACAACTCATAGAAGCCGGTTCTCTCCTTGCAGTGTGTGGGTACCAGGGACTGAACTTAGGCCGTCACTGACGGCAAGCTTCTTTACCCATAGAACATTTCACAAGCCCTAGATGGCAAATTTGACCTAAATCATTTTTTTTCTAGTTCCCACATGGTTTTATGGTTTATTTGCAAATTCCAATCTATTAAGAACTTATCTTGGTGTGCACTGTGATGAATGGACTTAACTTTATCTTTTCCCATATGGATTTCCAATTATCCTGGGGGGAATAGTATTAAAAAGTTCAAGACAACCCTTCTCCCTTAAGAAACTTCCTTACAATATGCACTGAATTTCTGCTTGCAATTGGATCCATTGTAAGATGTTTTGTGACTTTACATGAGTCTGCTGGTCTGTCCACATGCTGATGTTACCCTGTTTTACAACAGTGCTACACTGCTACAAGCTCTTATGATGGGTCTATCTTTTTTTGCTTTGCTTTTCTATAGTATTTGATCTTCTAAATGTGGGACTTCATAACCAGTGTATATAGTTTCAGGGGTACTATTTATTTATAGTCAGCTTCAGTAGTTCAGGAATGATGTTTTCATTCATAAAATCAACTTAGGGAAAATTTATGGCATACTGAACCTTTTCTAGTATTTGCTGTGTCTTCTCATTTTCTTAGGTCTGCTTTTGTAACTTTATCGAGTTGTATTTTGGGCATTCATTGTTATGTTTATGCTTATACAGATTATCTAAAAAATTATTTTGCTGCTGTAATGACCATTGCTTTTCTACCTTATTTTTAAGCTGGGGCTTTTGTTTTATATATATGTATTTTGAAGGCCATAATTTCAATCTGCCACTTTAGTGAATTATCATATTGCTGTTGTTTATTCATTCCTTGTAGGCTTTTTTTATTTAAAATTTCTGTGAGCCTTTCCATTGAGCATAGAAAATGGTTCATTTCTCTCTTTCTGATTGCCTTCCTTTGCCAATTATATTTTGTGGCGAGAATATGAAGGGTGTCTGTGTTGCATTCCCCTTGTGGCAGGGACACGTCTGGTACTTCCTTGTGAAGTAAGATGATGATTTTTGGCTTGAGAAAATGTATTTTATCAATTTAAGGAAGTAGCTGTCACTTTCTGTTTCATAGACTATTTTAAAATGTGCTGCATTACTGTTAGCTTTTGCCCCTTTTGCATTATTAGTATTTTTCATTTATATCCATTAATATAATATATTATGTTAATGGAATTTCTAGTATTGGAATTGGTTTTGAATTCTTAGGGTAATTCCCATGCGTTTTTGGTATAGTGCTTTCTAAATATATGTTCAGATTTTCTTTGTTGTAATAATTTTTTTGCTTATTGAAGGTTTTTAAATTGAGTTGAGTTATTGTATTTTATGATGAGTTTGAAAGTTTTTCTTCCCTCTGAAATTGTATAGCTTGGAATTATTTTATTTTTAAACATTTCAAGGACTTTCCTTAGGAATCCGTGTGCACAAATGGATTCCATGTTTTTACTCATTGCCTTCTTTTGCTGGAAGTACTGATACTTTCCCTGGTATCTCTGGGAGATTAGTTCCCTATCCTTTTTGATACCAGACTCTGAGATCCTTAAGTCTCTTACATGCAACAGTATAGTTTCTGCATGTAGTCTCAGCTCATACAACTTAAAATACAGCTCACTGAGGTGCTGTAACTGCTGTAATCCATTGTCTGGGCAGTAAGGACAAGACAGCAACTGTGCATTATCACTACAGGCCAAGTTATTTTTTTTTTCTCCTGAATATTTTGACCTGTAATTAGTTGAGTCTTTGGATGCAGTACCTGCAGGTAGAGTGGGCTGGCTGTGTTTGTGACCTGTGGGATCTCCAGGGGTTCCCTGTGTGACTGTTAATGCTTCTCCCAGGGTAGCTGGATAGTCTTTGTGGTCTGAGATTGACTTATGACTTATTTTTCTCCTCTTGTAGGTATGGGGCAGATGTTGATGTCAACCATCACCTGACTCCTGACACCCGGCCTCCTTTCTCAAGGCGGCTTACCTCCTTGGTGGTCTGTCCTCTGTACATCAGTGCTGCTTACCATAATCTTCAGTGTTTCAGGCTACTCCTGCAGGCTGGGGCAAACCCTGACTTCAATTGCAATGGCCCTGTCAACACACAGGAATTCTACAGGGGCTCCCCTGGGTGTGTCATGGATGCTGTTCTGCGCCACGGTTGTGAGGCAGCATTCGTGAGCCTGCTGGTAGATTTTGGAGCCAACCTGAACCTGGTGAAGTGGGAATCACTAGGCCCGCAGGCGAGAGGCAGAAGGAAGATGGACCCTGAGGCCTTACAGGTCTTTAAAGAGGCCAGAAGTAAGTGGCTGGAGCTCAGCTCTGTCTTGTGGTCTGGGGCTGGTTGAACTGGTGAGATGTAGTAGGAATGAAAACAAAAACAAGACAGGCTCAGCTGTTAAGAGCACTGGCTGCTCATCCGGAGGACCGGACTCTGAGAGGCTCACAACTGCCTATAATCCAATTCTAGGAGATCCGAGGCCCTCCTCTGGCTTCTGCAGGCGCTGTATATATGTAGTGCCCAGACATACATGCATGCAAAACACCTGTACACATGAAAATAAATAAACAAATCTTATATAACAAAACAACAACAACGAAAATACGACTACCAAACAAACAGAAACGAAAACAAAACCCAACCAACCAAACAAAAAAAATACCCTCCCAAAACCAATTCCAGTAGTTCTCCAGAGTGGTCATTCAGAGCGAGTGTGCATGTATCTCGGTGTGTGTGTACGTGTGGAGGTCGGAGGGCAACCGTGGGTGTTTTTCCTCAGGCACTGTTCACCTTTATTTTGAGACAGGGCCTCTCACTGACCTGGAACTTGCCAAGTAGACTAAGCTGGCTGACGGAGCCCAGGGGTCTGCTGTGTCTCCCTCCCCAGTGCTGGGATTACAGTGTGTGCCACTCTCAGAGTCTCTGGGAGGGAGAGTCCTTGTGCTCGCAAGGCAAGCACTTTACTGACTGAACTTTCTCTCCAGCCCCAGATGGTTATTTTGCACTTTCTGAATGCCAAAAGCTTATACCAAAAATCTATAAAAGTATGTGTATGCTTTCAAAGTTCTTAGAATTATAATCTAACTTTTTGCTTTACTTTTTGACCCCAAATTCTTAGCTAATGGCTTCCTCATGTCTTATCCTTTTTTTAAATTTTTTTTTTTTAAGGTCACCATACCAAGTGATGGGTTTCATCATGGATTTTCTTTAAAAATATTTCAAAATATGTTTCAGGTATTTGTGTGTGTGCGTGTAGCATGCACATGCCATAGCATGAGTGTAGAAGTTGGAGGACAACTTGCAGGAGTCCTTTCTGCCACGTGGATCCCGGGGGTTGGACGGGGTGTGTCCACATCAAGGGTAGCAGCAGCATTCTTACCTCTGCGCCATCTTGCTGTTTTCATTCCTATGTGCCACTCATTATGTCTTAGTCTTACTCATCTTTGCCTTTTTGACTCTTATCCCCTTTCTCCTCACGTGTATTTTAATAAGCAAAGTTAAAAGCCCGTTTTCTGGAGTTCCTCTCTTCATTTTTTTAGTTCCACTCAAATATCATTAGGCTGAATTATGTGATAATCCAGTTTTTGTTAAAATGAATCTGGAGTTGCTTGTTTGTGTAGAAAGATTTTGCCAAGGAATTCCTAAGTCACTGGCGGGAGAGTTTAGAATTCACCTATGGCTTGGGTTTGCTACCAGTGCTCTCTGGAGTTCAGAAATTAACCTGTGTGTCCCTACCTGATGCCTATCCCTAGCTCCTGCCATCTTGTCAGAGGACATCTGAATTGGTAGCCTTGTCCTTGGTTCCTATTTCTCAAAGAACATTAATATCAGTGTGTTTTCGTTAAGAAATTGTGGTGGTGGTGGTGGCACACACCTTTAGCCCCAGCACTCAGGAGGCAGAGGCAGACGGATCTCTGTGAGTTTGAGGCCAGCCTGGTCTCCAGAGTGAGTTCCAGAGAAACCTTGTCTCAAAAAAACAAACAAAAGCAAAAGTGTTGTGCAAGTGAGTTACGTCCGATCTAGTCAGCTTTGGGCCTTCAGAGCTGGGCAGAATGAACCGTCCCTTCTCTTCCTCTTCGTGCTCTCCAGGTGTTCCCAGGACCTTGCTGAGCTTGTGCCGCGTGGCTGTGAGAAGAGCCCTGGGCAAATACCGCCTCCACCTGCTTCCCTCGCTGCCGCTGCCAGACCCCATAAAGAAGTTTCTGCTTCATGAGTAGGATCCGGACGCGGCGCTGACTGCACTGAGGAGGCCACCATCTCACAGACTCTTGCATCCTGAGAGCCATGTCCTGCTCTGCCCACTTGTCCCTAGGCTGTCAGTGAAGAAGAAACGGCCTTGTTCTCTTGGATTGTCATTCCATCTCAGGTGCTTGGGTCATCGTCAACTGAGAGACAGATACAAACTTAATTTTGTTTTCCTTCAATATCTCTGTTTTGGATTTTTACTGTTACTTATTAATGAAATGGCCTGTGACACATATGCAGTATGGGTTGAGACTGCAAGCCTGGTGATGGCACATGGGGAAGGCTTGTATTTTCCAGAGCTATGCTTCTGTTTATGTTCCTACCTTGTAGTTTAATTGTTCTTTTAAGGCTTGATATCCAAACAAAAAGAGTTTCAGTGAGAAAACACGTCAGGAGCAGAAGTGCAGTTCATGCACTTGCTAGCCTGTTTCCTGCCCCAGATTTGTCTCAATATACCATCAGATGCACATCCCTTCTTGATGCAGCCTTCTCTCTTGGGAGCTGTCTTCATTCTAAAATGGTTTCTTGGTTGCATTCACTGCCTGCTATCTAGTGCATGGAGGTCCCCACACAGCGAGCATAGCGCAGCACCTGCTCTGGCAAGGGTCTCCTGATGTCTCACCCTGGGGACTTTCAGACAGTGATTCCCTTTAGGAGACCCGCCTGGAACTAGCCAGTGACTGCCCGCATTCAGACCAGGGACCATCCCAATAGCACTCACTGCCAGTCCTCATGGGATAAGATGACATCGGGGTGCTCTCTTCAACCCTCACATACAGAAAATGGGAAATGTATCCTTCACCTGGTGGCTCCAGCCTACAGCTGCTTGATGTCCATCAGACAGGACATCTGGGTGTTGGGTGACTGTTTCTCTCACTTTCTGGTCCAATGCCTTTGTGGGTACTCCTAGAGATCTTTCCCTGTCCTTCCCAGGGTTGCTGATGGGTTAGAGAGACGAGCTTCATTGCAGGTATGCTTGGCTCTTTCGGTGTGAGGGGCATGAGCAGGTGGGTCAGGGACTATGGCCTTGCGCATCCTCTGGTCACTTCTGTTTTGGTGAAATCATATTTTGTCATTTTGAAGCCTCTTAGGACTATTGTGTGGATCTGTGATGATTATAAACTTGAGAATGTTTAGGGACAAGCAGATATTAAATCCATTTAGATTTTTGGCCATAAAGAAATCTAACTGTAATGGTAGTTTACTGTTGAGCCATTGTGTGTTTTAGCTGAGAAGACAGGCAGCGACGACCTTTGTATTTTGTGGATTGAGTTCCAAACCCCACCCAGTGTCTCAGTGTACAGCAGCACTGAGTTGGCCCAAATGTACTATGTGGAGTTTCTATGGGCCTTGCCCAGCCATGGCCAGGGATACTGTGTCTGGGGAGGGAATGAGCCAGACAATAGGCTCCAGGCTAGAGCCTGTTCCTGTCTTCCCCCAGCTGTTCAGTAGGTGGCCCAGGTTACAGCTCTCCACTTGAGTGGCCGAGAGTCGCTTCCCCTTTGTTAGGTTTTTCAGAATCTCAGCACTTTGAGGTTCTGCTGCTTGTTCAAACCTTCCAGCTGGCAAACCTGAATGTGAAACAGCATTGGAAGCTAACTAAGGATGTTTTTCTTGTTCCCAGTAACACTATGAAAGTGCTGCATTTCGTTCCTCTGGGAAAGAAAGAGCAGCACTGTCCCCAGGAGCACCCCAGGTCCCTGAGAGGTACTCGGGGAAGTTGGTGTGGCATTGGTGGGGGCCGCCTCTCTGCTCAGCAGACTCCTGAACCCCGGGTGCCTGTGTTCTGCCTAGTATAAAAATACGGTAGGCTCTAGCAGAGGAGCTCAATAGTCTAGAGGGTAGGCACCTGAAGGCTGTTCCAGCTCACGCAAGGAGTGTGCGTGATTGTTGCTACTCCTTGGGTGACTACTTGGTTCAGACAGGGGCTTGGCCTTGAGTCTTGGCCAGGCAGGCTGGAGTGGAGCCAGTGCTGGTACCTCAACTTATCTTTGCATTTTTGGGCTTTTAGACATATTTCCAGAAACCTACCAATGTCATACATTTGTAACTATTTTACCTGTGATGGCTATTATTTATTTATTTATTTATTTATGTATTTATGTATTTATTTATTTATAAATTTATGATTTTCTCCCGTCAGAGCGCTTAAGGTAGAAATTCTTGTTTTGTTTTGACATTAGGTAAGTTTAGGCAAAAATACTTGTTACATAGGTAATTAGCAATTTTCAAATATTGACCATTTCTGTTGTCGGGCTAAAGTTTTTCCTCTGTTCTTTCGTGAATGATTTGTTAGATAAAAATTTTGTGAAAGAAAAAGTACCGAATGGGCCTAAGCAGAGGGAAAGCATGCCTAAGAGCTGCCCTGACCTTCCTGGAGCAGTGGAGGCTCTACTGCAGACAAGAAGAGCTTCCTGCTGTGCCTTTCAGTGGACTCTGGTGAGGTCCCGTGAGCGCTGGCACACACAAGAACTTTGGGAGCGGTCTCTGTCACGGGGAACCACGTCTTAGTGGAAATGCACTTACAGTGGTGGTGGTGTGCGAGCCCGTAGTCTGGAGATGAGGGATTGGCTTGTGCTCTGGTGGGGCAGTTGGATCCTCGTGGCCCACAGTGCGGCATCAGCAGAGCTGTGCATGTGGGAAGGAAAAGATCATGCTTGAAATCAAATGTCTTCAGCTGACTGGAGTGTCTTTTATTCTGAGGTCATGTCCTTCCTGAACAAATAACAGAATGTCTGCTTGAAAGTGATGGTGCAGGGCCATGTCTTTGCATTTAAAACACTCTTAGTTGCAATCCACCAGTTTTTTTTCCTAAGTTTGTTTGTTGCTGAAATCCTGGAACAATCTGGCTATAGTGGATGTTACATGTTAATGAGAGATTTTTGGATCTTAAATAGCCTGCATGGTGGTAAAAGACATTGAACTTTCCCGTTGCCTGGTCCAAGAGTAATCTCTAGGATCACTGGGTATGACATGCTTCTGATGGACCTCTACCACCCCGGATCCATGAGGTCGCCTGCAGGAAGTCAGTATGGCCTTTTTGGTGAGGATTGTATGGCCCTCACTCTGGCCTTGGGAACCAGTGGCCCAAGGATGATGATGGTGGTGATGGCACCAGAGGTGGTCTGCTGGTGCCTTTGTTTCCTTGCTGCCTGCCTACTAGGGACCTGCTGCCTAATCCTGACCTGCAAGGCTCTAGTGACTCCATCAGCACAGAGCGATTCCTGGAAGTGCTTCTTGACTTGGGATCTCCTTTCTTTCCCTTGCTCATCTTCACCTCACTACTCTCCTTCCCCTTGCTGTGCAATTAAGTAGTAGGTACATGTGCATAACTGGTTAGGGATTTGTAGTCATCCCAGGAAAGTCCCACAGACAGGGATATGAAGACTTTGAAGTAGACGGTGTTCATGGAATATTTACTATACACTCTAGTCTAGAAAAGGATGATGAAATGAGGAGGATACAGGCAGACTTCTGTAGCCTTAACATCTATCTGACACTCGGTGTCAGGAATGCTTGGAGCTCTTTTCAGTACTGAGGATTGAACCCAGATCCTGTGCATGTGAGGCGAGCACTCTACCACTGAGCTGTATCTTCAGCCTCTTGTTTCATAGATAAACCAAGTGATGGAAGGATGTAAATCAGACTTGAGATTGCCATTTGCGAACGTAGCTGTCTTGTACAAGCAGTGTAACTGTTTGCTCCTGATATCTAGCCAGTGCCCTGCACTCCCCTGCAGTGTCTACACAGCTTTCACTGCTTCTGTCGATATTGGGCGTGTGTAGTGTATTATGCACCGGGGCCTGTGTGCCTGTGCTGAAGAGATGCTCACTACAACCCCGGATTTCCTGTTTGGGGATGAACATGTGCTTGTATGCAGTGGCCAAAACTGACTGTTTTTGCCCTTGTGCCTAGTTAAGAGCTTTCAAAAGTACAATGACATTTTTGATACATTGTTATAATAAATGCTTTATTGCTCTCTGACCCCCCTCCAAAATGCCTTAATTTTGTGGCCTGTGTCTCATTAGGTAGAAGTTTTCTCCATGTGCTTTTACTTAAATTTATTTGTTCATTCATTCATTCATTCATTGTATGTGATGTATGTGTGTGCGTGTGTGTGCGCGCGCATGTATTCAAATGTAAGCTGTGGTGTGGATGTGGAGATCAAAGGACAACTTCAGGGAATTGTTTCTCTGCTTTTACCGTGTGGGTTCCAGGTAGGTTCACATGGTGGAAAGTGCCTTTACTCTCTGAGCCACCTTACCAGCCCCCATGTGCAGTTGTGTGCACAGTTCAAGTGGAAGGGACTGGCTCCAGGATAGTTTCCTATGACCGGAGAGAAGGCTTTAAAGCAGGAGTTTACAGCTGTTCAGGGGAGGAACCCATAATGTTGCCCAGGATTAAACTACCTAGCAGCCTGTTTCACTAGTGGCTCTGGTTCCTGCATTGAAAGAGTTGTATGTCCTACAGCTTTCCAACTAGTAGATGCACAGCATTCTGCGGTGTGGGGATGTGGTGGGCTTTGCCATTTCTGTCCCATGCTATACGTGACTTATTTTGCCAGTTTGAGAGTAAAGATGTGGCAATTTGGGATAAGCCCGGAGTGAATGAACTGAATAAAGGCATTTCTTCATCTTGAGTGTCTGGCTCCCTAGGGTGCCCTTTGTGTCTTCCCTTTCAGAGGCATAGTTTTTCTCTATTCCTTACACTTGGGGCATTGCTGAAAGGAAGAAAGGTGTCCTCAGCCCCCTCTGCTCCTTCCTACCATTTGTGTGACCAAGGCTGCCTGTCCAGTGACCGCCCACCTGTCTCCATCTGCCATATAGATAGAACTTTTTTTTTTTTTTTTTTTGGAGACAGGGTCTCACGTAGCCAAGTATGACCTTGAACTCCTGATCTCCTGTTGGTATCACAGGTATGCACCATTGTGCCTGGCCTCATAATGGTACTCCGTTTAGTTTGGAGGCTGGACACTTTGATTCATACCAGCGAAGTCTGCATAATTCAAGCATTTGTATGATTCAGTTACCATTTACTGTTACTCCTTCCTAATCTCGACATGACATGGTCTTTCAGGAGCATGAATAAGTGATAACTTAGAACAACCTGGGAATACGATACTGTAAGAAAGACAAGGGAACATAGAGCAGCTGAGCCCCTGGGGTTCTGGAATTGACAGTTGTGGTGCCTCTGGAACTATTTGAGGGGAAGGGTAAAGCCAGGAGGACTGGCCACCAGCCTTCTAAGAAGCAGGGAGCCCCTGCACACCACACACTAGCAGCTGAACCTCACTTAGCCCCATTGAGACAACATTGAGCCTTCAGTCTGCAAGACTTTCAGCTCCCTAGTATTCTCCAGGCAGAAAGTACAGCAGCAAGTGGCTTTTCTGAAAATTCTCCTCAGTTCCAAAGGAGAGACATCAAGATGCCAGTGCAGTGTGTGGCCAAAGAAACGATCGAGTGCATCTTTCAGAGGATTCCAAGTGAGAATCCTGAGAGCACACTTTCCAGATTAGGAGGGAAAGCTTGTGCTAGGGTCAGGAAAATCACTGGGTTTTCAAAGCACTGGAGAACTGCTAGAGGGAGTAAAATAGTGGCTGTGCAAAGTACCACAAGTGAGAAATGAGAGAAAATGGGACTTCCACTTCCAATTTTTGAAGGGAAATTATTTCCAGGTCAATTAAAAGTCACTCTGAAAGACTTATGCACTCTAATAAATGTTTAGGAAACTCTAAGGATATACTTCAAAATGAGGGAGTAAGCCAAGAAGGAAGAAGGCTTACAGAGGAAGTTGAAGCTCCAGTATAAAAGAGGTAAGGCACCACCAGGCACGAGGTGTGTTTGCTTAATTTTTAGCGTCAGACATTGAACACCACCAGTTGCTGCCGAACATCCAGACAGAAGGTTTAGAAAGGTGTGGGGCTGGAATTACTGGTAAGTATCATAACAAATAAAACCTCCTCGAGGGAGAAAAAGTTCACAATAAGAACCATCACATGACAGCTGCGCTTACTATGTCTGTGTTTCTGATAAGATGATAATGGCAGATGGGGCAGTGCCACCAAGTCTAGCCATGCCAGAATGGAGGTAGATGGAGGGTTGAGGGTACACGTGTGAGTGGAATCTAAACAGTCCACATTTTCCACAGGGAGGGACTAGGAGGAAACACCCCAAAGGGAGAAAGGCTGAAAATTAATGTGGTAGGAAATAGCCAAGAGAACATAAGGTAGAAGGGGACAGTAACAAAGAGTAGAAATTCACCAGACACATCCCAAATATACAACCAAGCCCAGAATTGCTGCCTCCAAAGAAAAAAAGGTGGTGGTGGGGGTGCATCACAGATAGTAGACAAGAAGACATAAACACTGAAACATTATTCAAGAGTCTCGTGTTTGGGCTGGAGAGTTGGCTCAGCAGTTAAGAGTACTTGTTACTCTTGGAGAGGACCCCAGGTTCAGTGTCTAGCATCTGCATAGCACCTTACAACCAGCTAACTCCAGTCTCAGATGATCTGATGACTTCTGATCTCTGTGGGTACCAGGCATGCTCGTGATACACAGACATACATATAGGCAAAACACTCAAACAATAAAATCTAAAAAAAAAAGGTTTCATGTAGCCCAGGCTAACCTCATTGTGTAACTGAGGTGGACCTTGAACTCCCAATCCTCCTGTTCCTAACTTCTTACAGATAGTGATGGATCCCACCATGCCTGGCTACTACTAAAAGAATATGCAACCATCACTTTGCTTGACCACCATACACCCTTACTACATTCTAAATCTTGTCCTTATGCCCATTGATAAATGTAGCTACCACCATTCATCGAAGAAACCTCTCCTTACCATAAATGGAGACCAATAAAGATCTTTCTGCTTCAGGTTTTGTGGCTCTGCCCCTCCTTTGCCAATGCCCTGACTTTGCTAAGAGGCTGATAAAGCTGTGAGTTCAGCATTGTTCTCAGCCAGTGCAATTATTTTCTGAACCTCAGAAAGACCAGTCTCGTGCATACCAGGGGATGCTGTGGGCAGGTTGCCCTCTTCAGGGCTGCCACTTTCATTCTCACAGTCTCACCATTTCCTGCTGGGTTACCAATCCTATTATTCCTCTCTGCCAGCTCCTAGTGCCCTGAGAGGACCCAGTTCCACACACTATAGCACCTGCAGTCACTATTACTGCTGTGATAGGCAGTTACTGGGGCTCCCAAGACCCTTGCTTCAGTTGGCTTTGTCACACACAGTCCTCGAAGAGGACAGCTTGATCTGCTGCTACTGATCAGCAGTCAGTTCTGAGCACAGGCATCCTATTTTCTATTGGCTGGGAGCTGAGCCCTGCATAAGGACAGCCCTGCATGAGTACAACTACAAATCAGTTCCAAAACCCATCCTTGGGAGGCTATCTCCCATGTTACCTCTGGTACCAATTTCAGGTGAGCATAACTGCACTACTATAAACCAGCTGAGTTGCCCCAACTCACCAGGTGGCACTGTAGCCATGGCCGCAGGGATGGACTGAGGAAGACTGGTAAGTCAGAGCCAGGAAGGGACGGTACTTCCTCCTCCAGTGTTACTCTGGCGACCTCTGCTGGTTGACAGGGCCTAACCTTGAGGCAGCTGGCAAGGGAAGCATCCAAACACCGGCCACAGGACAAGACAAGGTGGAGTTAAAGCAGAGATGCTGTGTATTGACAACTAGGGCCAGAAAATTCATGTTAAGTCAATGCAGTCTCAATGCTTAATGTTAACACAATAAAGACAAGAAAGAAGAACCTCATCTGGCCCATCTCACTGGTAAGCACAGATGCACAATCCCAAGGAAGACATCACAAAGGGGACTGCAGTATGCTAAACACAGTGCATTGGGACCACAGTGGGTGTCTGTGAGCGCCAGCTGGCTCTCCACCAAGAAGGCTTGTTCTTCCTTCATAGCACACTCTGATCCGTGGCCCTGCTCGCAGGTCACCAGGAATGCTGCTGCTAAGACACCGTCTCTGTCCCTTTCTGCCTTCAGTTGTAGATGATGAATACTCCATGGGATACTAGCGTTGGAGACGAAAGCACCAGACGCAGGAGTGTTCCTGGACACCCAGGGTTCTTGGCCAGTTACACAGACCCTACCTATACATCTAATTGTTGAGCTGGTGTTTATGTTTCTCATGGACAAGCCTGCACTGAGGTCCATTTCTTGCTCTACTCACTCCCGGGTCCCAGGGGCACTCCTAAAGATGCAGTCACCTCCAGAAACCATCAGAGTCCACTTCTCTGAGAAGCCAGTCTGCATTGGCAGGGAACCACGCACTTTTGAGGCCCTGGATGGGAGCATGTCTTTGATTCACAACACTATTTCCATCTCCTTCTAGCAGCTGCTGAGACACCTCCCCCAAGCTTGCTTTCTCCGGTGTTTTCTTTCTGCTAGGGCACAGCTGAACTTACAGGCTAGCTGCTAAGGAGCACTGTTGATTGACCTCAGCTCCATCCCTGAGCTCTGAGCTCCACTGTGGTGCGGTTTGGCATTGGCTCTGATGCTGCACTGCCAGCCTTCAGTTCTGACTTGGCCATTCACTTGCTTGACTTTGAGTCAAGTTTCAGATCTTCAAGGAAAATTTGAAAGTTTTTCAACTGCAAGGTGTAGCGAAAATCTGCCCATCTGAAGGGAGTAAGTAGTTAAAACTGGGTGGGAGCCAGATGTGGTAGCTCATGCTGGTAATCCCAGCAGCATGTGGGGCTGAGGCAGGAGGAGCTCATAGCTCCAGGCTAGCCTGGGCTATATTGGAAGGCACTGTAAGAAATGAGGAAGAGGGATAGGGATTTATATATATATACATATATATATTATATTATGCATATGTTATACATATGTGTATACATATAACAATACATGTACATATAGATTATACATACATACATATTATACATATAAATATACACATGGTTATCTGAGGTTGCTACTGAGCCAGGGATTGCAAGCTAGGCTTTGAGACCAGGGCTTCAAACACCAGTGTTGGCCCTTGGAAGAACAATGAACTTGTCCCTGCATCTACAAACTAGGTCTGAAGTCTGGTTATCCCTCTGAATCCATGGAAGATTGGGCCCAGGACCCCCAAACTGGGAAACCAAATCTTTAGGGTATTCAAGTCTTGACAAAGAAGGAGTAGTTTTATTTATTTATTTTTAAACTTTAAAGACAGGGTCTCACTATATAACCCTGGCCGGACTGGAATAAGCTGGGTAGACCCCTCAAACTTATGGCAATTCTTCTGCTTCTGCCTCCTGAGCACTGGGATCACAGATATGTACTGTCCTGCCTAATGAGAAGATGGTGGTATCTGCATGTAACTTACATGCCACCATAATCTTTAAAATCACACATTAGTTATGTTACTTAAATACCTAATATAATACAAATTGTTATACTCTATTGTTTAGGGAGAAATGACAAGAAAATGTTTCTTACCTGTTCAGCACAGATGAGGTTTTATTTCCTGTGTATTTTTGATCCATGGTTAATTGAATCCATGGATGCACCACCAATGGACATGATGGCCGATTGCCCTTTATGATGTGCTGAGAAGGATTAACAACTGTGCAGGTTCAGTGCTCAGTAGAATGTGTGGCCCATGGTTCAAATACCCAGGATGGCTATGCTGGGTCACTGAACACCAGTGACTTCACTGTACAGTGCTCCCCGGCACAAAGGAGGGACAGGATGTAGACAGTGGTGCTGTGTCTGTTAGTGATTCACTGGACTTTCCTGCATGACTCGCTATCAGGCAGGGCTGTGACAGATCAGGGAGAGATGCAACAGTGATGTGGAAACCCTTGGTACTCTCTGGTGAGATTGGTGGGGATCCAGATCTGACAGAATGAAGGTCTCAGTGACTCAACTGCCCCAGGTTCTACTCTTGGTTTCCCATAGAAAGCTGCAGCGCATGTGTGATTCCCCTGAGCACCAATCATAGAAACTTCCAGTCCTCCACAAGCCTGTCAGAATTCCAGGCCATTGACAAGGGTCACCTGGTCCCCATATTCCAACGTTAGGCCGGTGGTTTCTCTTCATCTCTCCTTTCGGAGCTACAAGCCAGGAATCCCTGGTGTGAAAAATCTAACATCTAAATGCTCCCACACCTGGAACCTTTTGTGCATTTACACGATGCACAATTATCAATTGTGCATCAATTACAAGTTGATAATTTCCATGTCATAAAAGCTTGTTCCTTTGCTTCTTGCATGGAGTTCTTAAAAAATATTGCCTAAAATTACCTTTAGACTATGAAATACATAAAGTGTTTATGAGACATAAATGAATTTCACATTTAGACTCCAATCCCATTTCCATGATACCTTCTCATTCTCTCTATGTAAGTATTTCCGAAACAGAAAAAATAAAAGAAGTCCAAAGTTTGCATTGGATAAGGGATCCTGAACCCCTCTGCTCCACTTTTGGAAGCAGACCATTCACCATCATTCTCTCAGTGCCTGCTCTGTCGTCTGGCTTCTCATAGCCCTACCTGCCTACAGAGGCAGAAGGCAGAACACTGCCTTCGGTTTAGGTTGAGCACTGGGATGGTGGTGGTGGTAGAGATGGCGGCTGGCCCTGGTTGGAGGTTTTGTTTGTCCCTGAGTGGCCTGTGGAATCCAGACTAGTTTTACATTCACTGTGTATATGGAGGCTCAGGGTGGGGCAGAGAGGCCACTGGCTGTGCTCACACTCCACTGGTATGGTGGTGCTGGACATACCCAGACCGTTTCCACACTATGCCTTCTTCTCTGGTGTGGGATTATCATGCAGCTAAGTGGGTTGAGGGCACTTGGAGCCCCAAGCTCTCATTCTGAGGAGCTGGCAGGAATCCTGCCCCTCCCCTCTGTAGTAGCTGATAGGCTACAAGCCACAGCAAAGCACTGCCCCCTCTAAGGGCACATGATTTGGTAAAATTGTTTATCTGGAGTTGCAAAGAAACCCTTCCTTATAAGGCCTATCCTTCTGGTCCCTAGAAGATACCTAAGCCCAAATCGTAACCCCAATATGCAAGTGGGGCTACCTGTCCTAACCAATGAGCTTCCACTGACACTCCTGGGATATGGGGACCATTCCTCTGGCTATAAATATGTAAGCCTTTCCCCCGATAAATGAATTAAGCCCTCTGTCCTTGGCTCCTGAGAATGGTTCATTCTTGTCAGCTCAGAGATCTCCAATTTATGACTGGATGGGTGTTCCATAGAACCACACTGCCCCATGGGAGCTGCTGCTGCAGCAGAACCACCTCACAGGACCTAGAAGTCACCTTATTTTTAATTTATAACACTCTAGTGCTTGGATTCAGCAGGACCCTTGAGCAGAAGAGGAAGCTATTCTTTGGAACTTTTTAGGCTAAATTAGCCTAGCTGCTGGCATAACCCATGTAAGCCAGTGCCTGTGGTCAGGGAAGGGGTAAACCATTCTCTTCCTGGGTATCCTTGCCCACCCTTACAGAGCCAGCTTACGGTAAGTGCTTCATAAATGTTGGCAGAATGAATGAATGAATGAATGAATGAATGAATGAAAAGTAATCGAGTGAATGATATGCTTTGACAAGAGTGAATTAATTTTGTGTGTGGTTGAACCTGTTTCTGGAGAACCGTTTGCCAAGGCCTTGGGGTGCTGTTGTCCTATCCTGGGCCACCGTGGCTCCCTGAGGTAACTTCTCTCCCAGCTCCTGGATCTGAGGTCTGGCTTCACACTCAGCGGCTTGAGAAGCTGCTCTTGGAAAATGTGCATTTACGCTTTTGAAATCCCAAGGGGGCTGTCTACGCTGTTTTGGAAGGAGTGGCTGTGGTCCCGAGCCAAGCTGTGGTGAGCTGTGGACTCTGAGCTCAGTTCAAGGGACCCTGGGGCCAGCTGGGAGGGGTCTTGCTTCACCCAAGAGCTTGAATTTCAGGCCTTGTGAAATGCAATGGGAATTCCAGGTGTGTGAGAACAAGCTGTAGTAGCTCTGAGAAGCTTTTCGGGTGAGTCCCGCCAAGTCCAGCTTGCTCCTGCTTCTCACTGCTGCAGGAACTTGGGAAGGTACCTAGCGCCGTCCTGGCAAACGCATCCCTGACCTCTTGCCTTTCTCTCCTCCCTAGCTGTGTTTTCTCGGGCTGTTTTCCATTCCTGTGTCTCTTCTGCGTGTTGGTGGCAGTTGCTTTCCAGTGCTCCGGGAGGCCTGTGATCCTGACCGAGTTCTACTTTGAGAACAAGACTGCAGTGCGGATTGCCCGCTTACCTGCCTCGAGGGCTGGGATGGGTGCTGTGTGAACACGTGCGTGTTCACAGCGTTCAGTGTTCAACCAGGGTCAGGGGCCTGATTGCAGAGACTTGTACAGGCACTCAATTGGTCTCTGCCTGATGCTTGCATCTTTCATTTCCTCTTAAAGACTGTGAGGTCCAGATTTGCGTTACCCTTATGAATCAAAACTGAAAGAGTCCCTGAGCATCCTAATGCGGGCGTCTTATTCTGTCCCCACTGACATAACAAAACAATTGAAGTTTGTTTCCCAGGGTTGGAGAGGCAGAGAAGTTCAAGATCAAGGTGCCAGCAGTTTTGGAGTCTGCTGAAGACCTAGCCTCTGCTTCTCAAAGCGATGGCACTTTGAGTACTGTGTCTTCATACGGCAGAAGGGAATGGAGCCCTCATGCACTAATCACCTCTTACAGCATCCCACTGGGTCTTAGGTCCCATCATGCGAAACTCAGAGAGCCATCCTGCAGTCTACCGCTGCACCGTGGCATTAGGCACTTCTGAGGATTATTGTGCTTATTGCCAGGACTGATGACTTGGGTTGTAGGGGTCCCTTGTCAGGCTCTTGGAAGGACGGTGTTCTCAGGAGTTTTTTTTTCTGACTGGAAGAAACCCCTATGCCATAAACTCTGGGGGACCTGCATTCCACAGGGCTGCCAGCCTAGGTGCACCTTGTGTACAGAGCTGAGTATCTAGTGAACAGTGAATAGTTTTAGTATAACTGCTCTGTGCAGTATTCAAACAGAATAACTTGAGCCTCTTAGATTCTTATTGGCTAAATCCGGCAGCTTCATTTGGAATAAACTTTGAAATTCAAAGTTTCATGACTATGTGATGCTCTCTGTGGGGAATCGAACTTACAAATAAGGATGGGGAATATTTTGAAAAGCAGAGCGATCAGATGATGTTGTTTTTTCTTTAGGAAATGGAGTGAGCCTCTTCTAAATTAGCTTCAAACAACCTAATGAGACGCGGGAATATCCCAGCTTCTCACTATCTGCCAACGGGAAACTTGAGGCGTTTTTCAAGTGTGAGAAACATGAATGTCTAGCGAAGGACAGCCAGCCCTACAGCCTGGGTTATCGGACTGATACGGACCGATTTTTTAAAGAGTATTTTATTTTACGTGTGTAAGTGTATATATGTATGTCCTGTGTGTGCAGGAGTCCATGGAGGTCAGAAAAAGGCACCAGATCCCCTGAAACTAGAGTTACAAAGTGGCTGTAAGACACCATGTGGGTGCTGGGAAACAAACCCGTGTCCTCTGCAGGAGCAGTAAGTGCTGCTAACTGCTGAGTCATCCAGTCCCCGTCCGCTGGTGTTTTTCTTCATTTGGCCATTCTGCTTTTCTTCCTGTCACTCCAGCATGTCCTCTTTTATCATTTCTTCCCTTTTCATTAGCCATTCTTTGAGGAAAGGTTAGTTGGAGACAAATTCTCTTAGCCTACCTTCCCAGGAGAGGGTCTTGACTTCCTTTTACTTTTTCCCCCCTCTCTCTTTTGAAGAAGTGCGTAGTGTGTGTGTGTGTGTGTGCGTGTGTTGCGTGCGGGTGTGTGTCTGTGTCGAATGTACTTGTTAGTGTGGTATGTGCATGTGTGTGCATGTGTATGTGGAGGTCAGAGGTCAGGACACTGGGGCGTATTCATCTCTTTCTCTTTACCCTTATTTTAATTTTTTAATTACTTATTTACTTTATATATATGTATATATATTTTTATATTATATTATATGTTTTTGTCTGCATGTATGTCTAGTGCCCAGGGAGCCTAGAAAAGAGTGTAGGATTCCCTGAGACTGGAGTCACTGATGGTTGTAAGCCACCATATGAGTACCAGGAATTGAACCCAGGTCCTCTGGAGGAGCAGCCAGTAGTACTCTTAACTTCTGAGCCATCTCTCTAATTCTTCTCCCTTTAATTTTTTTGAGACAGGTTCTCTCACTGAACTTGAAGCTCATAAATTCAGCTATACTGGCTGCCCAATGAACTTTAGTAATCCTCCTGTGTCCACCTCCTCAGTGCTGGGGTTACAGACGCATTTTGTCACTAGTGGGTACTTGGGATCTGAACTCAGGTCTTCACGCTTGGGTGGCTGGTACTTCACTTCCTACAGCGATGGACTGCGACCTGGAATTGTCGGCGAATAACCGCTTCTGTTTTATCGCTTTCAGAATGTTTTATCACAGCAACAGAAATGAAACTACAATAGGCTTGTTTCCCACTCCCCATCCCCTTTGGGTCCATCTTGGGAAATTTCAGCCACTTCTTTCCTTTGAGTGCTTTTGCAATCTCTTCCTCACTCTCTCCTCTCCCCAGAACGCAGAAGGACTGAAATGTGCTGTTCCTGGTTCTGGCCTCTCGGGTCTCTGAGCTCTGTTGCCCTTGGTTGCTCACACTGGCTCATGTGTGTTCTCTCCCCCATTCACTTTCTGTTTTCCGTTCTTGTAGAACTGAGCAGTGAGTCTTCCTCTTTATTTTGGTGCCAGGTTTCTCCGTTGCAAAGTTCCCATTTGTTTCTTGTTCTTACCTTCTATCTCTTTGTTGAGACTTTCTATTTCATACGTTTCCAGTGTGTTTCTAGAGTTTCTTGTTGAAGCATTTTGATGACGGCTGCCCTAGAACCCTCACTTCTGATTTCCTATGTCAGCGTCTATTGACCCTCTTCATACCCAAGCCGAGATGCTCCTGTTTCTTGGTTTGATGAGTGCTTTTCAGCTGTATTTAGGTATCCTGATCTTGCTCTAGTTTAGCAGGCTTCCTCCCGATGCTTCATTTCTTGAGAAGGATGTCAACTCCTGGGCTTCTGTCTGACAGAGAAGGTGCCTCATGTCTACATGGTCTTCTCTGACATCACCCTGGGTATAGGGTTGGTAGGAGTACTTTCTTTGTCTTGCTCAGGAGGAGCCCTATGTCCAGTGCTGCCCTGTCAGTAATACTCAGAGGACCATGCATTTCAAGCTTTGTCTGTTAATCTCCATAGAGCTTGGGATGAGAAGCCAAAGCCATCATCTACAGAGCCAGGTAGGCAAGGAAGAGGAGAGGCTTCAGACCTGGCTGTGGGGCTGAAGTCCTATAGGGCATTGTTTTGAGGGAGCTGGTCCCATTGTTCTATATAATGTGGGCCTTTTGGTGGACAGAGAACATCATGGGCTTTGGGTGAGGGGCTGTCTGGGCCTCTTTTCTGCTGTTTTCCTCCTTTGCAGACCAAGGAGAAGGACTGGTGTCTCTGCAGGGTGATTCTCCACGGCTTTGACATTCTGTTCTTGTCTGCAAAAGTCACTAGGGGAGAGAGGCACTAGGGAGAGGGGATTTACTCTGAATATCAGGTTAGAGTGGAGAAATTGAATACAGTTGTCTTGAGTAAGGGGGCAGAATGAAATCTTGTGGATGAGCCCATCAGAGGGACACTGTTCATCTCATGCAGCTCTACCACGACATTGTCCCCAAAGGCCTTTAAAGTTTCAGTCAGCTTTGCTGTCACTCAGCTTTCCAGGAGCTCAGAGGACCTAACACTGTGCTGTCATGGGCATGCTGGAGACAGGCTGGCCCTGGGTTAGGCTGCACCTCCACCTCTGTGGCTGACATGGTTCCAGACAGACCCAGAGATGATGCTGCGCTCCTGCTATCTCATAGACCCAGAGTAGACTCCACCCGTTCCAAAGCTGTACAGGAACTGGACTTTATCTTCTGATGTCACAGGAGCCTAGAGAGAAGCATGCTGTTTGCTGTGGAATAACACTAGTGTTGGACGGATAGAAGGAGAACTTCTGGGGACTCATGGGAAAAAGGTTTTTGAATCGCTTCACTTAACTAAGAAAGTTTTATAGAAAGATAGGGGTAACCAAAAAGAAGCCTACGTTAGTCATGGCAGCTCATACCTGTAATCCTATTAGTTACAAAACTGAGGCAGGAGGTTTCTTCCTGAGTTCTAGGCCAGTCTGGGCTATAAAACGAGATTCTATTTCACCACCCACTAGCAACCTCCCCCAAAGAAAAACAAAACCAAAAAGAACAACAAAAAAAAATCCAAAACTTTCTCCCCCCAAAAAAAACCCTCCAAAACAAACAAGAAGTTTGAATTGCCCTGAAAACAAACATGCCAAGATATATGCCAAGTCTTCTGTGTCAGGTATGTGGATCTACAGGCTCCGCTTGGCCCGGCCCTGTCAGGGGGAAACTGTCTTATCTGAGATGTCCTGGAATAGCTGGACTATCTGAGACTTCCCTGATGGCAACCCTCCCTTGCCCAGCAAGGAAGGAATGGCTCCTACTGTCCTCTGATGGAGGGACTCAGAGCAGACACAGGCAAAGATGGTTGCTCAGCAGTCAGTCAGTCATCAGTGTCTCTCCAGGGGTTGTAGGATCTAGCTGTGGGCTGCAGGGGCCAAGCAGGGCAGGCTGGGAGGAGGCTGGGAGGGGCCAAGGGGATCTGTGCCTCGTGTCTGAAACAGCCTTGGGAAATAAAAAATTTCACTCTCCGAGCAGCTTAATCCCGACCTTATCCAGGGTTCCAGCAAGTTAAAGGTGAGCCTCATTCTGAGTTTTATTGTTCAGATGTTGGCCCTTATATGTAATTTGGCCTGATGTAGGGCTGGGAAAATGCATTGTCTTATTTCACCCTTGACATTTTTATTATAAGGAATTTCCAAATCTGTGGGAAAGACTGCTTGGGCTGTTTCCTTGGGAAGTACTTAAAGAACACGTTAGCTACTGGACAGGATGAGAGTGGCTCTGTGTGTATGTGTGTGTGTGTGTGTGTGTGTGTGTATTTGTGTTGGGGGGGGCTGGAGAGAACACATGCCTACACTGCCCAGCACTTGGTTTCTCCTTGTTTTTTTTTCATAGTTCTCAAGGTAATATGTGCATTCCCAATGGCTTATTTTTCCCCCATTAATCAGTTGTGAATGGAGCCTCCTATTCCTTCACAGGGAGAGCTGCCTGCCCTAGGGCTTTGTGACTATTTGACTATTTCCCTTCATTTCTCTGGGTTTGTAGACAGAAACCAAGGATACCTGTTGCTCAGGCCTGTCTCAAAGGTGAGATGAGTTCATTTGCTCCCTCAACAGGGACTTCTTCAGCCTGCGTGTACTTACTGGTCCTTGCTGGAAGTTGGTTCCTGCTCTCCTGAGGTTTATCAGGGGTTCCCTGAGCAAATGCTGCTGGCTAGTGGGCCATCTCTCCAGGTGACTGAGAGGGCTTCTATGGGAAGTTGCACTTGACTGATGTTAGAGATTTGGGAGTAGGTACTGAGGGAGGGGCGGATGTGCGGAGACCTATTGGGGGAGAAATACACTGGCACCTGGAGGGGCCAAAGAAGCGATGAGTGTGCCAGAGGTAGAGGAACAAGGGAGGTCAGAGTGGCCATCAGGAAGGGGCCTTAGGACATCCTTGGTCAGATCAGTGTTTTGTGAGCTTGGAAAATCCACGTGACAGTTTGACGAGGATTGTTCCAGTAGTCACGGTGGGAACTGCGCTATGGAAAGAGCGCCAACTGTAGGAGTGGCCCCCGTGCTTGGGAGGCCAGCAGTTTGGTTACTGCCAGAGTCCAGCTGACCCTGCTCATGTGGACTATGTTGGCGGTGGCAGATATGGAGGGGACTGAGATGGGGCTGACGTCAGAGCTGTTTAGAGGGAGTGTCCCCAGCCTGGATGGTCAGATAATGATAACGAGGAAGAGGAGGGTGTCAGGGTGAGAACTAGATTTTTGTTTCGTGCTGCTGCATAAGGCATTTTGCTCACCGAGCCGGGAGACGCTAGGTGGCGTGGCCCTAGAGATGTTGAATTTGAGGCATGATGAGACACACGGGAAAATATGGGGTAGCTTAATGAGATGTAACATTTGGTACTCAGAGGTGGCATTTGGCCTCCCTTTCCATCCATTCTACATCCCGCCGACTCCATAAAAAACAAAAAAATGAAAGAAAAAATCTTGACCCCATAGCCCCTTGCTACATAGCCCCTTGAATGTTTTGTCATTCCTAAATTTAACTCATTATTCCCTAGTTGCAGTATATCTGTATCCTCTCCAAATTCACGTTGAAAGCCTAGCCACTAAAATGACTGTGCCAGAAGGTGGAGCCTCTGTGATGTATGACGTCATGAGGCGGAGCCTCTTGAATGGGGTTAGTGGGCTAATATGAGAGACCTCCAAGGGCCGTGCCTCTTCTCACCACGTGAACACAGACCGGAAGGCAAAGCCTGGGAGCCTGAACGCAAGTGCTTGCTGGATTCAGACTCCACCAGCACCTTGGCCTTGGACTACCACCTTCCAGAACTGTTAGAGGCAATTCATGCTGCTCATTAGCTGCTCACTACACCCCAGTTGATGGAATTTAGTAACAGCAGGAGCATCCTTCTATATCCACCTTCTGGTTTCCTCCCAAGCATGGGTCAGGCATCTCCAAATTTGCTGTCTCTAGGATACAGTTCCTCGCCATATTTGTGCTCACGGTACTAAGTGATCAGCCCTCTGCCTCATGGGCAGTGGTGGTCCAGGCAGAGCACAGCCACACTGAAAACAGAACAATTCGCCCACCTGAGGGTGGTCTGAAGTGCAGCAGAGCGACCATGAGAAGTTCCTTGGTTGCTCTTGAGGGCTGAACGATGGACTTGCCTGGGAGCCCCTGCTTCCTCTGCCCTCTTGGGCCATCCTGCTCTTCATGGTGAAAGGTCACGAGTCTGTGTGGAGCCGTTTCACAGCCTCCTTCCTAGCAGGAGGTGCAGACTCCAGTCGCCCCCTTCACTAAGCACCGAATCTCTCCCTGTCCTTTTATGCCAGGGATGCTGTTGTTCATACATATTTCTCAACAGTTTTCTGGGGTCATATATGAATCTCAATGGGGGTGCCCTGTTAGGACCGTGCTCATACATATGTCAGAAAAATCCCTCTCTCCTTCCTTTTTCCCACGTGTGTGTGCGGGACTGACTGTGTCTGTGGATGGAGGCCAGAGGTCAATGTTGTGTCTCCCTCCATTGCTCTCCACCTTATGACTTCGAGACAGTCTCTCACTAAACCCGAAACTCACTGGTTGGTTAGAATGCCTGGATAGTGAGTCCCTGGGATCCTACTGCCTCTGCCTCTCAATACTGAGATTACTGACAGGTACTGCCATGCCTGGAGCGTGGGGAATTCAAACTCAGGTCCGCCTGCTTATACAGAAAGCGCCTTACCCACTGAGAGATCTACCCAGGCCCTCTTTGCTATTTGCTTTCTCCCTCCCTTACTTTTCTTATCCCCCCCTCTCCCTCTCCCTCCCCACCCCTCTCTCCATGGGTGAGTATGGGCATGCCTCGTGGGTGAAGGTCAGAGGACAATCTTGTCTGTCGGTGCTCACCGCTCACCTCTCCCGTATTTGAGACAGGCTCTCCGTTGTTCTACCGCTGCATACACCTGGCTAGCTGGCCTATGAGCGTTAGGGGATTCTGTCTCTGCTGCCCATCTCTTCACAGGGCCACTGGGAGTGAGGACGTTTATTATCACATTTGACTTTACGTGCGTTCTGAGGACTTTAACTCAGGTTCTCACCACAGAGCAACAAGTGCTTTGTTCACTGAGCTGTCTCCCCAGCCCTGCAGTTTTCACGTTCTGTGGAATTTTCTCCAGCCTTTTATTTAGGTACTCTGTCCTTTCTGCTATTTCTAGTCTGTCTGGAAAGTCAAGTACTGAGTTCTATGAATTTATTTTATATATTATATTTCATAATAATGTATATTATCTTTCATTCTTCCTTCTTTCATTCTTTCCTCCTCCTTTTTCTAAAAAGAAAGAAAGAAAGAAGAAAGAAAAGAAAGAAAAAGAAAGAAATGAGGCTGGGCAGTGGTGGTGCATGCCTTTGATCCCAGCTCTCAGGGGGCAGAGGCAGGTGGATCTCTGTGAGTTCGAGGCCAGCCTGGTCTATAGAGTGAGTTCCAGGACAGCCAGAGTTACAACAGAGCAACTCCGTCTCAAAAAAAAAAAAGATATAACTTACAAATAGCAAAATGCACAGGTCTCTGTTATTTTTAGCTTGATGGTGTTCTCCTTACACATCTTTCCTTCCTACAAAGTCCACTAAGCTTGAGATGTTTAAGTTCCCATTACTCCAAAGTCTTCCTCATGTCTTGCATTTGATGTCTGCTTGAAAGATAATCAGTTCTTTTAAAATTCCTACTATCACAGGTTGGTTTTGCTGTATTTGAATTTCCTGGTAATGGATTCCACTGTATGCACTCTTTGGACCGGCTTTGTTTAATGTGTCTCTTTACACTGCACAGCAGTTTGTCCCTGGTTGCTATTAACAACCCTTTATGTTGTCACCTCGTATCTTATTTATCAGTTCTTTCATTGTTGGACATTTGTTTCCAAAACAGTATTCTGACCTTTTCTTTTAGTATCATGATCAGTATATCTGGTAATTAAAAAAAAAAAAAAGATTGCTTTATTTTATGTGTATGGATATTTTGCCTGCTGTTTATCTATGCACCATGTGTATGTAGTACCCATAGAGGCCAGAAGAGGGCACAGGATCCCTTGGAACTAGAATTACAGATGGTTGGTTATTACTTGTCCTATACCCACTGGGAAATGAACCTCTGTAAGAGCAGCCAGTGCTCTTAACTGTCGAGCCAGAGCCATCTCTCCAGCTAATGTCTGGTAATTCTGATGCATGTTTGGCATTGAGGTGGCATGTATGTGTGTGTGTATATATATATATATATATATATATATATATATATATATTTATTTATTTATTTATAATATATTATATATATATATATATATATATATATATATATATATATATATATATTTGTAGCTCGGAATGATGTTACCTTCCTCTAGACTAGAATGTTCACTTTTGTTCACTTCCAAGATGGTAGTGATCTGACAAGGTGATGTTCAGTCTTTGTTGAGCACCTGTTTCTTGATCATCCTTGTTCATTCTTGATGCTCCCTGGTGTGCCATAAACTGATCCCTCTGCAGCGGAGTAATGTGTATCGAGCTCTGGGTGGCATTTTCAGACACTTGATGTTTGCTCTCTCTAGGGCAAACTGGCCATCACTGTGAGGGGGGAAGCAATACAGCGCTGGAGTCAGCCTCATGGACTTCATTTGTTCCTTTCTCAGCTCTCGGCTGATTTAATAGCCCTGAACTCTGCTTTTGTTCCCTCACCGCTGAGACAGATAAACTCTGCTTATGTCCTGGGAATCTGTTGAATTTCCCTAGGTGGCAGGGAAGAGCAGGGTCTTGAGTTGACACTGACGTAGCACTTGCCCCAGGGTATGTTTGAGCGAATGGGGTGGGTGTCCGGCACC
Source organism: Cricetomys ansorgei (assembly GCA_026225945.1). NCBI lineage: Eukaryota > Metazoa > Chordata > Mammalia > Rodentia > Nesomyidae > Cricetomys > Cricetomys ansorgei. Next base: position 3,126,962 of record JAMJFZ010001791.1, read on the forward strand.
CACGTGACTGTTCCTCTCATCATCTTCGATGTTTGACTTGTTAGTGACTTTTTGGAGGATGTGGTACACCTGCTAGGACAGGTGGTATTTGGCCCCTACCATCGTTTCTCAAGCCTGGGGACCCCTCAGTTCCAGCTTCCTGGAGTCTCTGTGTGATCTCCTGGGAACTCTACTTAAGACCGCCAGCATGTGGTAACATAGCTTCCAGGGCCGGATGTGAGCAGGTTGACCCCTGACAGAGGACCTAGAAACTTCTTAGTGCTTCCTGTAGGTGTGGGTCTTGCTCACCCTACTGTGTTCTCACGTGTGGTTCCTACAGCCTCTACCAAACGCCTTGAACTCCCACTTCCAACCTCAACCTTCTGGAAGGGGGATGGTTTTGTACTCCCCTTTTCCAACATGCCGGGGGCTCCTTTCTTCTCAGAGCATTGTCTTGTAAATAAAAATGTTGGCATTGATGGCTATGCTGCCTTCACATGGCACCGTTGCTACGGACTGAATCCTGTTCACTGAAAACCCTTAAACGAAAGTCCTGGCCCTAGAGTGACTGAATTTGGAGACGGGCCCTGAAGGAGTAATTAAGGTTAAGTGAGATCATTAGGGTGGACCCTGATCCACTGGACTGGTGACCTGAGAAAAGGAAGAGAGACCGGTGGAGAAGCTGTGAGGACAGAAGGGGAGTCAACCTCTGCAGCCAGAGGAGAGCCCTCGCAGAGGCTGGCCGCACAGCATGCTGGTCTTGCACTTCCAGCCCCGGAACCGTGAGAGAATAAATTCTTGTTGCGCCATCTGCCTGGTTTGAGGTTGTTATGGAAGCCTGAACTAACCCCTCTATTGAGCACTGACCCCACCCTGAAAGGGTTCTTTCTGCCCGTTGTCTACCTCACCCTCCACCAGGGAGGCTGCATAAGCTTTCCTGGTTTATTTTTACTAAAACATGGCTTTGGTTTATGCATGCTAGGTAAACCTCTACCACCAAGCTACAACTTCACCCCTTTTTAGAGCCAGGGCCTAACTTATTTGCTGTGCTGATTTTTTTTTTTTTCCAACTTGACCCAAGCTGGGGTCATCTGTGAAGCGGGAACTTGAGTGAAGAAAGCATCTCCATGAGATTGGCCTGTAGGCAAGTCTGTGGTAGCATTTTCTTTATTAATGATGGATGTGGCCACCACTCCTGGGCAGGTGATCCTGGGTTGTTGTATTAGAAAGCAAACTGAGCAAGCTGTAGAGAGTAAGCCGGTAATTGGCGTTCCTCCATGGTTTCTAGTTTCTGCCTTGAATTCCTGCCTTGGTTTCCCTCGGTGGAGGACTGTGATAAGGACATGTATGCCAAAGAAACCCTTCGCTCCCCAGGTTGCTTTGGCCACGGTCTTTATCACAGCAACTACAAGCGAACTAGCCTCGTTGCCCAAGCTTGGCTCAAACGTGAATTCTCTCTTCAGCGGTCTTAGTAGCTGAGAACAGGTGTGTGCCACCACGTCCTGCTCTCCTGGTGGTTTCATTTCCATTATTCGAGATGCTGTCTATGTGGTGCTAAGGACTGAACCGAGAGCCCCTTGGATGCCAAGAGTGTGCTATATCGCCAGTCCCTTTCCTGACTTCTTAAAAATATTTTTATCTCCTGACAAAGTGTGTCTAGTCCTCTGCCTACGAAGTCTCCTCAAATACGTAGAATAAAGGATAACTTTGGTCTATATACCACATACACATCATTGCTCTCCCACCCATACACCCACACCCTTCACACTCCACCACCACACTCACACACACCACATTCACCAAACCCCATAGCACCCCCTTACTATATGTGCCATATACACAACACCCCCCTACTCTTGACAGTTCCCCTACATATACTACATACTCCCATATATACACACCAGCACCATTCTCTCTCTCTCTCTCTGTTTCTCTCTGTCTCTCTCTCACACACACACTGTACATACCACACATGAGATTTATCATGATCACTACACTGCGTATATACATACCCACCAAAGTTACTTACTCTCATATCACACACACTTACTACTACACTATATATCACATATTCTATACACAGCACATGCTCCACAAACCACCTGCCACATATACTACACAATCAATAGCCGCATATGAACACTCCTCACTCATAACACCGTCAGCAGCATAAAGCCACCAATAGCCCCAATTCCCCAACATATGTCACACATGCTTCTCGAATATATCACATGCCACATACCACATGTATCATGTACACCACGAACTTCATATGGCAAATACCACAAGTACTGTGTAGCATAAATATACTCACTAAACCCACTCGGACTCATGTTACATATACCATATTGCACACTGACATACACATGCCACGCACACACTAATCTCGCATACCATACATACAATACACATTCAATACCTCATGCACTATACATACCATATACCATATATACCACACACACACACACACACACATACACACACACACACCATATACTAAATATACCACATATACACCACACACTTTACATATCTCATATACAGCACACACACACACACACACACACACACACACATACACACACCCTACACCACACTCTCATTTGCCCCAGTCTTTACACGAGCACATCTAGACCTCCATATGAATTCTAATGTCTGTGGCTTGGCTTGTGTGTTTGGAATATGATTTAACTGAACTTTGTTTTCATTGTTAGGATCTCAGGGTTGGGGACTGGTGATGGTGCCTGGTCTCCTGTATCTGCACTGCCCTTCCCATGTAGGAATGCTCATTCCTGATTCTTGTGGTATGTTGACTGTGTCCTCCCATGGCTGTGCTGGTGCCAACCTGGGTTACCCATGACTGTGGTAGATGAGATTATCTTAGGTGGGTCTTAAATCAGCTTGCTGTCCTGGAAGGGAGGGGGAGCTGGTGGTGAGACACAGGTGAATCTGTTTTGTGGCTCCAGGTACTTTGGGTGGCAGCTGCCTGAAGCTGATATGATTGCATGGACACTGTAGGAGCTGGTGGAGAAGACAGGGTGCCTGATCCTTCTGGACAGACAACAGAAGTGTCTTGCTGGGTTATCATGGTGAACCTCATGGGGATGGGGCACGCGGTCACATTCCTGATGGACTCTGACTCCCTCTTTAATTCCAGTGTTCTAGGGCCTGTGGACCTCAAGAAAAGCCTGGGCCTCATAACGGAGGTGACCTCTGGATATGAGGATTTTTCCAGAACAACGTAGAAAGTTGGACTTGAGGGAGGATAGACAGATGGTGGTGTGTATAAAGGCTGTGGTTTATGGTTCACGTTTAATGATATCATCCTGGACAAGGTTTGCGTCAGCTTTTAGTTAGAACAAGTTCCTAAATGCTGCTCAGTGGGCTGGGGCCTTCCTCCCATGATGCCCCATATCCCACAAAAGACTTTCCAAAAGTTGCTTCTAATTAGCCTCACCTTTGGCCTATATGGCTAAGGCTGGGGGTGGGGTTCACATTCTTACAAAGTGTTTAGAAGTGTTCAGAAGTGGGAGAGGCCGCCCTTTGATCACAGTCTGAGTGGTTATTGCATTCTGGCCATCATCATCTTGACAAACTTCTTCCCCTCCCAGCCCTCCCTCCCTGCCCCACCGGGAAAGGCCTGGAGCTAGGCTGCAGTGACCCGGACTGTGGGTCCTCCTGCACCCAGCCATGCTGTTCACCATGGCTATTTTCAAGAGCCGCCCTTCCTGCAGGGACTGTTCCCAGAGGGTGTGTGTGGGCTCCTCCAGTTTCTCTCAGTAGAAACTCACAAATGCCAGTAGCACTCAGGGAAGGGCTTAGAAACAAAGAATTGCTCTGTTGCAGGACTGATACCCCTATAACCCCCCTCCCCAACTCCAGGAGTTGATCCAGCCCTGAGAATTGTGTAGAAGCTGGGGCCCTGGACTGTTCTGACTCCACTAACTAGTTAGAGTCTCCGTGGGGCTAGCAGGGAGCGTGGATAAAGGACAGAAGGGATGCATGCTGGGAAAGAGTGCAGAGGAATGAGACCTTAGAATTTCACTATTTTGTGGACAGCTGCTGGGTGTCAGGGGCCTCTCCCCATCCTCTTCACATCCCGATGCATGTTGGGATAGAGTAACCCATGCGCACAGGGAGACTTTGGGACAGAAAAGAAGTGGTTCAGAGTGGTCCAGCACTTAGTGCTCTGCTCCTAGACAGGTGCTGCCTGGCACCTTGCATATTCCACCACCTTGAAGAAGGGATGCCCAACCCCAGGACACTTGCTGGTCTGACACCTGGCCCTCCCAGGTGTCTCTCCTACTTCTCTCCGACTGCCATTCCTACCCAGGATTCCTGGATGCAAGGGGACCCTCCCTGGCCACTCCTGATCTGAAGCCATGTCTGATCTCAGGGTTATTGAGCCTTCTTCTGCTCCATCTTCCTTTCCTAGTCACCTACTCTGACCATACATAGGTGATCTTGTGGTTCTGCGGGTGCCAGGACCCAGAGCCCCGAGGAGTCCCATGGTTTTGTGGGGACTTCATATCTGAGGTCTGTGGTGTAGCCATTCTTCACCACAGATTGACTGTCCTAAGGGCCACTCCAGGCCCGTGTTGGGTAGATGGATCTCCATCCTCTGTCAGGGGAAGGGGGGTGGCTTCCACCCAGGAGTTCTCTAAGGACTCCACGATCCTCTAAGTCTACACAGTGGAGCATCCAAGGACACCATAGACCACAAGCAATGAGCTTGCCAGAGCAAGCAGTTTCTAGTACCTGGGCTTGCAGACCTCAAAATGGAGCTAGAGTCCTCCTTGCTAGGACTTGCCTGCCCTACTTGGCTGGGTTGACCACAGACTCTGGTCTACCAGAGGTCCACCCAGGGGAAGCTCTCTGGCTGTATTTTGGGGGGTACTTATGTGTATCTCTTAGAATTTGGCCCTTTGCGTGCCATTCTATGTGAATAAAAGAAAACAAAAATCAAATTCAAAGAAATGAAAGTGGCTGAACACAAAGATGGAAATGTCTTCTGGAGCAATGGTTCTCGGCTCTCTCCAGTCCCATCTGCTGATGGGCCTCGGGTCCCTGCAGACCAGGATCTGAGCAGTGACAGTGTGCTCTTGTATAATGGACAGAATGCGATCACAGACCATTAGATGAGGCCAATCCTGACCCACCAAGTGGGCAGCCACTGAGCCCTCTGAAGGTGACAAGGGGAGCAGTCAGGAGTAGCTTTCATACCTAGGGTTAAGCTACCCCTGGCCTCTGTGAGAACCAACGGGAAACAAGATCTCCAAGAACATCTTCACAGTCCAGGTTTACTGATACTGTGTCCTGTGCTTGGCCCTGTGTCCTGTGCTTGGTCCCTGTGTCCTGTGCTTGGCCCTGTGTCCTGTGCTTGGCCCTGTGTCCTGTGCTTGGTCCCTGTGTCCTGTGCTTGGTCCCTGTGTCCTGTGCTTGGTCCCTGTGACCTGTGCTTGGTCCCTGTGTTCTGTGCTTGGTCCCTGTGTTCTGTGCTTGGTCCATATGTCCTGTGATTGGTCCCTGTGTCCTGTGCTTGGTCCATATGTCCTGTGCTTGGTCCCTGTGTCCTGTGCTTGGTCCCTGTGTCCTGTGCTTGGTCCCTGTGTCCTGAGCTTGGTCCCTGTGTCCTGTGCTTGGTCCCTGTTCCTTTGGGCTTGGGTTCCTGTATTTGCACAATTAAATTCCTGTGTTCTTGCTCTTGGCTCTCTATTTTCTGTAAATCCCACAGGATCCTATGATGTCAGAGAATCTCCAATCACAGCCTATCCAGGCTTCTATTAAGTGTGTGTGTGTGTGTGTGTGTGTGTGTGTGTGTTTCCTATGTGTGTGAAGAGGATTCCCGACTCTGCACTTGGTCACAAGGATGACTCATGGCATTTGTCTGTAAAGAATGATGATGCACTTTGGGCCCATGGTCCCTCACTACATTCATTTATTTCTCACTCATGGACAGAACGCTGACCTGACAGATCGTGTACTTCATGTTTTACCTGACTCTCACCATCCTCATCCCTCCCTGTCTGCCTCATGACTGTGAGTACGAAGTGACCAGCCGCCTCCCACTCCTGTTGCCCAGCTTTCCTGCCATGATGGATTTTACCCTCAGACAGTGAGCCCAAACAAACCCTTCCTCCCTTAAATCTCTCTCGCAGGCACCCTGTCTGTGATGAGGAAACACTACAACGCGCTGGCTGCTCTTTGTGTGCACTCTCTCTCTAACAAAGCCTGACTTGCTTATAAACCCCAACAGGAGGCCAGCTTCTCTCGGTGTTTCGCAATTGGGTTTCTCTTGGGGAGGGCTGAGCAGGAGCTGAGCATCCAGCCTACGAAGAGTCAGCATGGGTGGGACAGGATGCAGCAGATGGGGAGCCCAATGACCAGTCCATCCCATGGTCCTCATCCTATGGGTCTCGTCAAGTCCTAGTATTGGGAGTTGGGGGGGTGGGTTATGTCTTTCTTTACAAGGACTGAGAGTACTGTATAAGATAATCATGGCCTGGATGCAGAGGGTACCCCAGCCCAAGCTCCCCACAGGCTCCTGGGGCAAGAGACTTAGGCAGCCGGAGTAGGTGGGAGCTGTGCGTCCTCTAGAGGCCAGGCCTGTTGAATGGGCTGTTTGTGTTTTATGAACAGCCCAGGATTGCAGGAATGTAGCCTAGCCCACAGTGGGTAAGAAGGAGCTGGAGCTGAGAAGTCATAATAAAAACCCCCTTCCCAGGAGGGGAGCCTTCACATGAATCACCATGAAGGTGATAACAACCCTTTTGGCAAATGCATTTTCTTTCCCCCAAGACTAACTATGATCAGAACACAAAGGGCTCTGTGACAGCAAAGCTGCCTGCCAAGTGGACGCTGTCAGGTTCCTTAAGTGGCAGTTTTTGTTCAGGGCTGACTCTAGCCGGGAGTTTAGAAGATGCTGATGCTGGGTGAAATGTCTTGAGCCTGGCCGTGGGTAACAGACATGTGTATTCACTGGCGTCCCGGTCAGAGCAGAGTAAACCAAAACACCTTGATATCCGTCTCACTTTTTACTTCTTTCTGTGTTTCTTTATGTATGCAGGTGCACACGTGTGTGTGCGTGTCTGTGTGTGTGTTTAAGTTTTTCTTTTCTTTTCTTTTCTTTTCTTTTCTTTTCTTTTCTTTTCTTTTCTTTTCTTTTCTTTTCTCTTCTTCTTTTCTTTAGTGTCAGGCTCTTGCACTAGCCTGGAACTGTCTGAGCAGGCTAGGCTGGCTGGTCAGCAAGCCCCAGGCATCCTCCTGTCTCTGCCTCACTGGTGCTAGGATTACAGGCACCACCGCCACACTCACCAGGTATTTCTAACACTTTTACCGGAGTGCTGGCTACCAGACTCAGGTCCTTGTGCTAGGCGGCAAGCACATTGCCCACGTCTCCCCAGCCTCAAGCCAGTTCCTTTTGTGGTTGTTTTGCTTTGCTTCTTGACCAGGAAGATGGAGACTACAGTGGAGAACACCACATAAATGTGGTGGTGAAGGGTGTGTGTTCACGTCTGTTCCCACTACCGCTCCCAAGCTCGAGCTGTGACGTGGACCAGCATTGAGGCTTCCTGCCCAGTCTGCCTCTGTTTCCCAGGACATTAGAAATGAGCAAAGGTAGAGCTGGCGATGTGCCTCAGCTGGTAGACTGCTTACTTCATACCCACAAAGCCCTGCTCCATCCCCAGCACCCCATAAACTAGATGTAGCTGTGCAGCTCTGTAATTCCAGCTCTCAGAAAGAGGAGGTAGGAAAGACTGAAGTCCAGCGTCATCCTCAACTGCGTAGTGAGTTGAGGTTGGCCTGGCTTGCATAAGAAAGAAAAAAAGGAAATAAGGAAAGTGCATGCTTCGAGTGCACAAGGGCAAACCGAGTGTTCGAGAATGGCGTCATGCACTTCTCTAATAAGCATCTATTTCTTACGATGTGCGAGGATCCAGCCTGTAAGGAAAATGGATGTGGAGTAAGTATGGACTGTGCGTCCTGGAAGGCGGTTTGTCTCTGTGTGAGGGTATGCTGTGTGCACAACTGTCTTAGGGTATCTATTGCTGGGGAAAAGCACTATGACCAAAGCAACTTGAGGAGGAAAGGGTTGATTTCATCTTATGTTTCCAGGTAACAGACCATCACTGAAGGAAGTCAGGGCAGGAACTCAAACAGGTCAGGAACTAGAGGCAAGACTTGATGCGGAAACCATGGAGGAGTGCTGCTTACTGGCTTGCTTTCCATGGCTAGCTCAGCCTGCTTTCTTAGATACACTATGACCAACCTCCCTAGAAGTGGCACCCTCCACAATAGGCTGGACCCTCAATCACTAATTAATGCCCTGTAGGCTCGCCTACCTACAGCCTGATCTTATGGAAATATTTTCTCCATTGAGGAACCATCGAGGTTTCCTCCTCTCTGATAACTCTACCTTGTGTCAAGTTGACATCAAACTAGCCAGATGCCTGTGCATCTTTGCATATATATGTGTGCACACAGGTGTACAGCATATAACAGGGTGTCTCTGGTGCTCTACTGTGCATGTAGCTGGTCCCTGGCCAGGTGCTCGTGTCAGTGTCTCCACAGAGGAGGTTAGCTCTCATTTTCTAGGTGAGAAAATGGAGGCATAGAAAGATAAAGACTCTTCTGTCTTTGTAGCAGCTTGATTGGCGGAGCCAGGATTCGGGTCTTGGTGTCTGTCAACTGTCATGTCACATGCGGCTTCTTCTCTTGTCCCGTTTCAGCCCAGTGACTGTCCAGCTGAGGCACAGTGCTGTGGGGCGCAGGGAAGTGCCAGGAGAGGGGCACATGGGTAGTGCCACACACTACAAATCTTTCCCGCACCTTTCGGAGTGGTCCCTGTTTGCTTAGGGTGTGCCTTCCATTTGTCTAGCTTTCCACCTGTCACATCAGTGGCTGGGCTCGATTGTGGCTTGTACACAGGCGGCCTAATTACTGGAGTGTAGCCTGCACACTTGGGTCTGCTGTCTAATGAGTTGCTCGCCTAGCATGCTGGGACGGCTGGACTCAGTCTCAGGGTTGTGAGCGAATCTATGCAGTGTGTGTACGCTCTACCCTTCTTACACATGTGGAAGGACTGAATTTCCTGGTAGCTGTTGCAGTGTCTATTCATTCCTGAAAACTTGATACACACAAGAGATATTAAAAACTGGAATATAAACCCTGTTACCTTCTCTGAGAAGCCCTTAAAAATCTATGTTTTCCCAAAGCTTCCTAGCATGTGACTCATACAAGTATGTCCTACGAGGTGGCTCATCTTTCCCCAGAGGCCCAGTGGTCTCCTCAGGATGTCTGGGTGCCCCTCAGGAACGGCTGTAGACCTCACCTGTAAAGAGACTCCTGTATATACAGCCTTTACAGTCACATTTTGGCCTGCCAGGCACCCTGGCCTGGTTCACCAGCTACTCCTTCCCTGTGAGTGCTGGGTGTAACATCCCACTCTCTGGTTCTTGATGTCCTCTCTCCATCCCCGACAGAGGTTCATTAAAAAAAAAAATCTGTGATTGAGTCTAGGACCCGGTTGCTTGCTCAGCAAATGCTTTGCACAGAGCTCTGTTTTGTACTTTTTAGAGATAGGATCTCCCTAACTTGTCCAGGTTGGCCTTAAGCTTGCTGTGTAGCCTAGGCAGGTCTTGAATATTCAGTCTTACTGTCTTAGCTTCCTGAATAGGTGAGCCTACAGGCCTGCACCACTGGGCTCTGGTAGGGGAGCAGGGTTAGCACCTGGGTGAATCCGGGTTGTTAGCTTTGTGAAAAGAAGAAACACATGGCTCCTACTTCAAAAAGCAGAAGGAGATTTTCCTGTGTTTTTTCTCTTGACTGTTACTGTCATGGTATTTTAAAATTCCTATTTAATGGCGTAGAGATACAGGCACTCCCAGGAGCCCAGGCCCACTCTGTGACTTGGTATAGGTGGCAGATGGGGAGACATGTTCTGACTCCCATCCTCTCCCCACCTGGCCCTGGCTCTCCTATATAGGAGCTGGGGGGGGCACTTTTTATTTGGGGATGAATAGCTGATTCTTCTCACTCACTGTCCTTAGGATCTCAAGGTGGTAACTGGAGTGCCGTGACCATCAGATACAGGATCTCAGGCTTCAGATATGGGGAAGCCTTGAGGCCCTTCAAGACAAATGTCTGCCCTTGACCCGAGTCAGCTCCCAATCAAGGTATCCTAGAAAAGCAACTTTTCCCAAGCCGGAAGATCTACTTGGCTACCCTTTTTATTGTGCTGTTCTGTCTCATCTCAGGAATGGGTGGTTTTAGGTGTAGGTCTCCTCCTTGGGTAGCAGACTCCCGGCGTTTTGCTGGTCATCTGCCATGGGAGCGGAGAGCGCACGGTTATCAGTGAGTTGTTTACAGGAACCTGCCTCCTGTACACCTCGCCCTGAAGCGATGGAGCAGAGTGTGGTGCGGAGCAAATGCCGGAGGGAACGCAGATGAGAAACACCTGTGCCGGGGCGCCTGGCCAGGCATTGTTGCAGATTTGTGTTTTCCTTTCAGTCCGTGCAGACTCAATATAGTGGCAACATTAAGTACATCATCAACTAGAGCTACCAAACCCGATTCATAAACGGAGGGATTTGAAGAATCCAGGACAAGGCAAGACTGGCCCCTGGCCAGCCAGGATAGTTGTACAATGGAGCAGTGTGTGGACTGTGCCCTGTGTGCACCCAGACCGCAGTCGGGAGGAGTGTTGCCACCCTTGGGTGGCCTATACATCCAATCCAGCCTGAGGAAAGGTTCCATGGGGCCCCAGAGAACAGGAGGGTTGCAGGGGCTCCATCCTGCAGACATGAGCCCCCAAAGCCAGCTGTCATCAAGCAGGCTGTTGGGGAGTGTGTGGTGCGGGAAGCGGGGGCAGCCAGGATCCAGAGGGGGAAGGCGTAGAAATCCGACACAAACGCCAATGTTTTACCTTCTAAATCACCTAGGTCTTCGCAGTTGAAATCTGTGCTGAACTTCCCACCCTGATGTCTCCTGGGGCGGGGGTGGGGGGAGCCCAGGCTGCCTCTCGTTTTCCAAGGTCACAAGTCGTAATTCTTCCTTGTTCTGCAGGCTCTTGCAGGCTGAGTTCTGAATGGGCTGCTGAGATGGCGTTAAAATCCTCCGGAACACCTTAGGACCCTCTACCTCCTCCCGGGTTCTCCAGAGAAGCGGCAGGTCCTGGGTGGGTCTTCTATGCCTGTGATGCTTGGGCTTTGCTTCCCCAAGGGGCTCTGTTAGTCAAGAGAGCCCAGGCTCATACCACCTTACTTGTGACTCAAGCCATTCCCAGCCTGACAATGGAAGCATGCTGTCCAGGACCAGGAGAAGTCCAGGACTCTGCTTTCCAGAGACAATGCCTTGGCAAAGAGACCCCAGAAGAGCTGCTTCTGGGTGCCATGATGTCTGGTCTCTCCTTAGGAAACCCATATACTGGGACAAGTGTGTAGCCTACTTAGGAGTTCTGATGTAGCTTTGGTCACCTAGGGCCTGTGGGTTCCACCCTGCCTCTCTCTGGCCCCTCTCCTCTTAGTCCCTGCCTTACAGTTCAGTGGCCACCATAGGAAGGCCATGTCTCCAAAGCTGTGTTGCAAATGATCCCAAGTATAGTGGCTTGAGACAATGCACATTTGTCCTCTTACGGTTCTGGGGTCAGCGGTGCACAGCGGCTTCTTCTAGGGCTCTGAGGAGAACATGCTTTCCTTATGTATTATAACTTCCAGAACTACCTCCCTGGAACCTTTAGTTCAGAGCCCCTTGATTCGGGACCTCTTCTTTGAATGGCTCTGTCTCTGGCTTCCTTATTGAGGCTTCGGGTACCAGACTCTGGATGGTACAGTGTTGGCTACAAAGCTGTCCCTATCCTAATCTGCAGAATTATGAACATTCCCTTGTGTGGCAGAAGAGCATCTGAGTCCATTCTCCCATGGAAACAAATCACTGTAAGTTGACTAGCTCACAAGCAGCAGGCAAGTATTGCTCTCAGTGCTGAGGCTGAGAGCCTCCTGGATCATGTCTGGCGAGGTCTCCCCTACTTCCCAAATGCTGTCACTGTCCTCTCAAATGCAGGATGGTCAAGCAGCTCTCGGGATTCTTACAGAAAGCCATTAATCCTATTGATGAGGACTCTGCCTCAGTAGCTTCATCACCTCCCAAAGCCCCCTTTGTATCCCATCAAAGGGGTTAGGAGTTGTGATGGTTAACTTTAATTGTGAGCTCAAGACAACCTATAATCACACAGGAAAAGCATCTCAATGAGAGATTGCCTACACTGGATTGGCCTGTAGGTATGTCTGTGGTTGTTTTACTTAATTGATGTGAGAAGACCCCGTCCCCTGTGAGTGACACCATTCCCTAGGCAGGAAGTATAAAATGGGGGTTTTGTCACCAGATGTATAAAGTGAGGACATGACTACTCCAAGGTGTGGTTAAGGGGAAGGTCTTTATTGCAGATATGTGGATATGAGGGAGAGTGCAGCCAGATGCAACTGGAAGAGCAGGGAAAGCAAGGAGAACACTGACGGTGGCCAGTAGAGTGAACTGGGCTATGGGGAAGTGGGAGAGCAAGAGGAAGATCAAGAGAGAGGAGGGAGGAAGGGAGGGAGACGGGGGGGGGGGGGGGGGGGGGGGAGAGAGAGAGAGAGAGAGAGAGAAGGAGAGAGAGAAAACCAAGAGAGAGTCAAGAGAGCAAAAGAGGGAATGGCTGAAGTGGCAGAATAGGAATGAGAAGCTGGGGGAAGGGAAGCCTATGAGCTGGGAAGTTTAGGCTGGGCAGCCAAGCCAGAAGAGTAAACAGGTGCTCGCTGAGAGCCTGGAGGCCAGTGTGTTTTGCTATGTTAATAGGCACCATGGTCAGTCATTTGGACCTGACACAGTGTGAGAGATTGGAGAATTAGAGCAGAGCATAAGCAGACTGTATTTGTTTCCCTCTGCTCTTGCGTGGATGTGACTAGCTGGTTCAAGTTCCTGTTACTGTCACTTCCCTGCTACGATGGGCCTGGCATTATAAGCCAGATTAACCCCTCTCTCCCTAAGTTGCTTTTTGCCAAGATATGTTATCTCAGTAATTGAAATGGACAAATGAGTTCCACACCATAGTGGAAACACTACAGATGTTACTATTTGAGGTCCTGGGATAGGAGGTGTCTGAATGGTGGGTCCTCTAGAAGACGGAAAAGGGAGGAAGGCAGCTGGCTTTGTTGATTCTTGATTTTAGCCCAGAGAGACTGACTTTGGATTTCTGAGCACCAGATAAATCCATGCTACTTTTAGATGTGCAGTAAATTGTTAGAGCAGCGATAAGCAGACACATAGTGTTCTTGTTATAAGACACCACCTGGCTGGAGGGTAGCAGACAAGAGGACTTGGCTTAGCACTGCCTGGACTCACCGTGTGGACAGCTGATTCTGTTATGTGGGGGCCCAGGACAGTGTATGAGGATGGTCTGGGGTTTGACTGAAGGACAACATTTCCCTAGGACTTGCACATCTTCTTGCCTGGGCATTTACTGGCAGTTGCTGAAAAGTCTCAATCTTCGTACTGACGCTGTATCAGTGGTTCTCAACCTTCCTAACGCTGCAACCCTCTAATACAGTTCCTCACGCTGTGGTGACCCCCAACCATAAAATTATTTTCATTGCTAATTCTTAACTGTAATTTTGATACTGTTATGAATCATAATATAAATACCTGCTATGCAGATGTTCTTAGGAGACCCCTGTGAAAGGGTCATTCAACCCTCAAAGGGGTTGCAACCCACAGGTTGAGAAACACTGCTCTATATTGGTTTAAAAATTTAATACATTTCTCTGAATTTTTTTTAAATCAGTGGGTACATCAGAGTATTTAAAGACCCCAAAACAACAGGACTCCCACACGTCTTTCCTTTAACCAGTGGTCTTCTGGTGTTCACCCATGTATCTCTGAGTACTACGTTTTCTAGTTTTGCACTTTGGACAATGTTTTGATGTGATTAGATGTTCTTTGTCTTCCCAAGGGTTGTGTGCTGGGAACTCGGTTCCCTGTGTGGTGACATTAGAGGGTGGTGGAAGCTTTATGAAGTGGGGCTGGGCCTGGAGAGAAGGCTCAGTGGAAATGTGAGGGCCAGAGTGAGCACTGATCAGCATGGTGGGCTGTCTGTACCCCCAGTGCTTGGGAGGGAAGACAGGGGGTCCCTGGAGCAAGCTGGCTAGCTAGATGGGTCACGTCTGTGAGCTCTGGGTTCAGTTGAGAGACTCTGCCTCAATATGGTGCAGAGCGGTAGAGGGAGATTCCCACTGCCAACCTTGGACTTCACATGCATGTATGCACATACGAATGGACACAGGGCATGTGGCCTTGTGTGTGCACGTTTCCTATGCACACATGCACACATTCACCATATACACATAAAAAAGTGGGGCTTAATGCAAAGTAATTAGGCCACGCAGGTGCTGCCCCGGGTAAAGGATTGACACAGCTCTTGTGAGACCCGGTGAGAACATGGAAACGATTTGTTACAAAAAGAAGACTGGTTCCACCTTGTCTCTGGCTTCCTGTCTCACCAGGTGGCTTCTTTTGAATCTGCGCCAACCATTTTGATGCCCTTCCCAAAGTGTGTGCCAAGTAACCCTCGTTCCTTTATAAAGTGCTCAGCTTCAGATATGTTGTTACTGTAACAGACGTGGCCTAAGACAGACATCACCTGCAGACTTTCCACCCATGGAGGGCTTCAGCTCCCTTCTAACCCCTTATTCACACCTTTTATTCCTCATTCCCCTTCCCCCTCCCCCTCTGCCTCCCTTTCCTCCTCCTCCTTCTCCACGTCTTCTTCCTCATCCCTCTCCTCTCCCCTCCCCCTCCCCCCTCCCCCATCTCTCTCTCTCTTTCATACATAACTTTTAAATAAGCTTTGTATCTTCTGGTGGTTTATTGAATTGGGTGGAGTTTTCAAAAATTAAAAAAAAAAAAGAAACCAACCTCTCCAAACTAGAGCGCCCGGGTACAGGATGGGAGCTGATTGCGAAACAGAGTGGGAGACTCTTCTGTGTGCACTTGGTGTAAATAAACTGAACGATGGGAACAAGTCCCGGGGCCGTGTCCTCACAGCTGTGTCTGTACTGCTGGTGCCTGGAAAGGCTGCGCTTTCCCGTTCTCAACACCTCATGCGATCCTGTCTCATTTATTGCACTGGGTATTAACACCCAAAGCTTATTAAGGACTTTGCTTGAGAGCCTGCTGAATGTGAATGGATGCTTTAGCATTTAGGGGGAGAGTATATTAAAGTGCAGACCTTGTAGCAGGGGACAACACATTCCTCAGATTCCTGGGGATGCTATGTAGCTCCTGAGTCTCTGATTCCCATCCAACAGCTCCCACCTCCTGCACACGCAGCCAACCTCGAGGTGACAGCCTGCAGCATGAAGGTGGGGTTCTCTGACCCTTGTTTGTGGGGCGGCTCAGGCTGAGTTGCACTGAGCAGTTCCAGGAGCTCCTCAGGACAGCCCCCAGGGGTGAGGGAAGGCTCCGTGGGTCATGGTTAGAGGGCACAGCTCCGGGAAAAGTTAAAGCCAGACAGCGCCTGGAGGGGTTGGCCTACAAGGGGTCACCTGAAGGCTGTCAGAGCAGCTCTACAGTGGACTAGAATGGACCCCAAACACAATGACAAATGTCACTGTAACATGCAGAAAGGACACATAGAGAGGGCAACACCCAGATGGCCAGACACTGGAGACTGGCAGCTACAAGCCCAGGAAGCCAGCAACTACCAGCAGCTGGCAGGGCTGTGAGGACCCTGGAGCCTCTGTGGAGCACGTTTTGCCTGGTTCTGCTCTTCTGGGCTCCAGAACTGGAGAGAGAGACTTCTTGTTGTCTCAGGACACAGTTAGAGTGACTCGGCTCGGTGCCTGCAGGGGACAATATCACAGGCAAGCAAGGCCCTGAGGTGCCTCTGTGTTGTCCCAGGTGACACTACGGTGGTACATGAGCATGTATGTTTGTGTGCCGGCAAGGACCGGGGACTTGGGTTCTGGTGTGTCTGGGCAGTTTTTGGAAAGGGCAGAGCCTGTGTGGTGGCCTTAGTTTCAGCTGCAGCTGGATATCCAGTGGTGGGTGGTAGACAGTGTATCACAGTCACCCGAACTCACTGCCAGTTCTGCTTGGATTATGGAGGCTTACCCCTCCACCAAACTGTGAACACTGAGGACCCCCGGCCTCAGAGTTCAGTTGTGGGTCCCTGGAAGTCACTCAGGCTTCTGCTAAGCCTTTTTCTCATCTGAGACCAGCAGGAAGTACACCGTGCACTCCATTTGGTAACTACGCAGGCTTGAGAGGGGGGTCACGTTTGGGGTTAGAGATGCTGGTTCCGAACAGAGTAAGCATGGAGAAGTGGGGGGCTAATGTACCCTGCTTGTGTAGTATCCCCGGTGTGGGGATTCCCATCCACTCTTTGGGGGGCGGCTAGTGTGCGAGTTGGGATGAATAAAGGAGCACGGTCCAGCGTAAGGCAGTAAGGTCACCGGACAGGGCAGGACAAGCAGAGGGTCACCCTAAGGGAGGCAGGGCTATCACTCAGGCATTTCCCTCGTTGTTGGTCCCTGTTTCTGTAGCCCAACAAAACCCAAAGGCATCCAAGTGTGAGCGGAGGTGGGTGGCCCAAAGGAGGACACAAAGGTGACACCATTTGCATTTCCCTGGCGACAGGTGATGCTGATCATCTCTGACCTGTCAAAAGCAAACAGCTTTGCCTTCCAAGTCTGAAGGAGAAAACATCCATTCTTTTACCATCAAGTATGAATGGCCTTCATTTCAAACATGAAAGTCCCAGTGAATGCCCCCTTTCAGGGAGAAGTTCTCTTCTGTTCCCAGCTTGTTGAGTTGGTTTTTTTTTTTTCCCCATCATTAAAATGTGTGGAATTTTGTCAAAATCTTTTTCTGTATCGAATGATGATCATATTTTTCTGTTCTATACTATTGATATAGTACAGCATACTGATGGATTTTCGGATGTTGGACCAACCTTGCTTTCCTGGAACAACCCCTCCTGGGTTATTATGGCACCTGCACAATAATTCCCAAATGTGGCAGATGTAGCTGGCTTGTACTTTACTCGTGATCTTAACTTCATGTTCACAAGAGACGTTGGTCTGAATTTTTCTTTTCTTGGGATTTGCTTTTAAGGTTTTGGTCCACAGGATCACCGGCCCCCTAGGCTGAGTTGAGAAGTGTCCAGTCTCTTTGAATATGGTGGTAAATTGATGCTAGTTGTTTAGGTGCTAGGTAGGTAGGTAGCAGTGGAATCATCCAGCTCTGAGCTTTACTCTGTGAGCAGGTATTTGGTGACGGGCTCAACTTCTTGTTTTCTTGGGTTTCTGTCCTTCTAAGGAATTATACACTTCATCCGAGTTCTAGACTTTGCTGTCGTGAGCTCGCCCATAGCTTTCCTTTCTAATACATTGTGTTTCCTCGGCCTCAGCGACAGTGCATGGCATTAGTAATAGTCCCTCCCCTTTCTCTCGCTCTATCCAGCTAAAGGGTTGCTCTTGTTCTTCTCGAGGAACCAGCTTTCTACTTCTCTGATTGGCTTTGCATTCTCTTTTCTTTTTTAAATACTATTCTCGACTTAACTATTGTCTTCTCTTTCTTTATTACTTCCCCCTTTCTGCTCGAGTATAAATTTAGTTTGCTTTTATTTTCCCAATGTCTTAACATTAAAGATGAGGTTATTAATTTGAGATTTTTCTTCTTTTGTGACATGCGCATTTTATAGTTACAGATATCCCTTTAAATTCAGCATTAGCTCTGTGCCCTAAACTTTGTGTATGGTGTTTTTTTTTTTTTGTTTGTTTTTTGCTTTTTCCATTCATTCCACAGAGTGTTTTAATTTTCCTCGCCTCTCCTCTAACCCACTGGTTGTTTAGGGAGTGCATAGTTTACTGTCAAACACTAGTTTTCTTCAGAGAATCAGCAAGAAGTTACTTTTTTCCTCCATCGTTAGTGATGTTTTTGTAAAAAAAAAAAAATGTGTTGCTGGTAAAAGAGGGCCATGACTTTGACATCCCTCTTGCCAAGGGCGGGGTCTGTGGTTTTTTCCCTAGAGTCTGGAAGACTCTGTTTAGTGGACCGGATGTGAGCACTCAATGTCACACAATTTTTAAAGTCAGGTTGGAAGAGGATTCCCAGGTTTACTTTGATATCTAGAAATGTTCACTCATGAAGCGTCAAAATGGAGAGCCACCTTGGACCAAGTCCGTCTGCATGGAGATCACAGCACCACGAGGATACCCTTGTCAGCCACACGGAGAAGCCACTTGTCTGAGTTACTTTTCTACTGGTGTGATAAGACACCGTGACCATGGTGACTCATAAATAAAGCATTTAACTTGGTTTATGGTTTCAGAGGCCTAGAGTTCATGATGGTGGAGTGAAGGAACAGCTGAGAGCCCACCCCTTAATTCACAACCATGAAGGAGGAGGTGGAGGTGGGAATCACATAAGTGTCTGTTCTCATTCAAACCGTCATACCATGGTTTGATAAGAAAGAAGTTCTGGGCAGCCTCCAGTTCTTCTAGTCATCCTACACCAGGCACCAGATGCAGGCTAACAAACCTATTCTGGTAATTATGACCCCAGAAGATGTTACAGAAAGGCCCATACATAAGACTGTGGTTGAACTGTTCATGCTATCTGCTACTATACAAGCCCTGTGAGGATTCAGACAGTGGGAGAAGAGGCAAGCTGTCCTCATGCTATCTGTCCCACTCCCAACGGTCAGAAGAGTAGGCATGATAAAATGACTTCACACCACTAGGTTTTAGGATGTGTCTTAGAATTACTATTGCTGTGATGAAACACCATGACCAAAGCAACCTGGGGAGGAAAGGGTGTATTAAGCTTATGCTTCCACATCACGGTTCATCATCAAAGGAAGTCAGGACAGGAACTAAAACAAGGCAGGAACCTGGAGGCAAGAACTGGTGCAGAGGCCATGGTGGGGTGCTGCTTACTAGATTGCTCCTCATGGCTTGCTCAGCCTGCTTTCTTATAGACCACCAGCACAGGGATGGCCTCCCCCGTCAATCACTAATTAAGAAAATGCCCTACATCTAGATCTTATGGAGGCATTTTCTCAACTGAGGGTTCCTCCCTTCAGATGACTCTAGCTTGTGTCATGTTGACATAAAACTAGTCAGCACAGGGTGGTTGATTTCCTCTTTTTACCCATCTTTGTTTTGTGGGTTTCTCATTTGCCTGCATCCATGAGAGCATGCATTGTCCTGTGTGCCTGGTCCTGTGGCTGTGGTCCTCGGTCAGTCTCGGGCCTCAGTGGCTCTCTGTGCTCTGCACACCATCCTCAGCATTTCTCCAGCATCCCTACCATGAGGTGACTGTTTTTCATGATTCCAGTGACTTGAATCTCCTCTCTTTTAGGTTTTTTGGAGTGTCCTGTGGGCTGTGGTTTGTATAAGGATGTGTGGCATCTTTGAAGATGCCCACTGTACCATCTTCTTTCATCTTTTTACTACTGAGGACTGGATGAGGCTCTCCCCTCATCCTGGCCCAGGCTGAGCTGGTTGCTGGGAAGGCTCTCTGACCCATTCCTGAGTTTGTTTGTCTTGGTGATGTAATCCTCTCCCTTTAAAGCTCTTGGTTAGTCCTCCAATGTCAATCACTGTAGGAGTGGGAGATTCAGCAAGAAGGAATTCTGGTTCTGTCAGGGCTTCAGGGAGGCCTGGCATGAGTCAAGGCCATTTCCTCAGAACCCTGCAGGGTTGAGGTGGTTTTCAGGGAACTGAAGGTCATCCTGGACTGGGAGCATTTAAATGGAAGCACGAACACATCCTTGACGGGATAATGGCTGGGTTCTTAAAAGTGAACCAAGTCTACACGAACTATCAGGAATCTAGTAGGGTCATCTGAGTCCCTTTGAGGGAGTCTGGGAAGCTTGCATTAATTAGACTTGGACTTTCTGTCAGACACGCCTCTGTATCTGATCTCTGCAGCACTTCTGCCTCCCCAGGAGGGAGGGGACAGAGCATTTGATGGCACACACACACATACACACACACACACACACACACACACACACACACACAAGCATTAATGTATTTACTTACACAGACCCACATATTTCCCTAGCCTCTCCATGTGAGGGGCAGATCATAGATGCCCCTTTCTCCCAGTGTTGGGCTTTTTTCTATTTATTTTCACATGGAGGAATCCATCAACTGAACCTCAGTCTCAAAGACCTGGCCTATCAAGAGCTTCCCCGAGACACCAGCTCATCCTTTTGCTTACACCAACCTCGCTTTGTTCTTCCATCAATAGTGTCGGGACCTTTCCATCCCAGAGGGTTGGGAAAAGCCAGATACCATCTTGGGAGTCCCTACTGTTTTGGAAGGGTCCATTCTATGAAGATACTGTTCTCTCTCTAGGAGTTTGCTGGCCACAGAGCCTTGGGAACTGAATGGGAACAGGAAGCACTGGGGATTGTTCCAATGTTCTACAGTGGCTTGTTCAGTGTTTAGCCCTGGGCCTCTGGTAAGCTACTGAAACAGAGCCTCTCCCTAGTGGTGTGCACACATGTCTCCAGACATCAATGTACACATGTGGATCCGCTCCCACACTCTTGCATGCACAGCTGCAAGTACCTAGGTCGTATCTGTTTGGTTTTGACCTTGCTTTTAAAAACCAGGAATCCAAAGTCCCGGGTAAGTCAGTAAAGTCCTGGGACTTGGTGACGCAGCCTGGATAGGAAGCCATCTCTCTGGTCCCTGCGTCCTTCCTTTCCCACTTAGCAGTGCAGCCTGGATGGGTGCCAGCTCTCACTATAGCACACCCCCTGTTCCTGTACTTGGGTGGGGCCTCTCTCAGCCCAGGCCTACCTCTCCTCTTTCCCTTCTTGCTTTCTGACCTTCCTAGGTCTGGCTTGACCGGGGGCTGACTATAGCCCCAGTCATAGGGATGAGGTAAGAGTTCTGCCCACCTCGTACCCTTTTGGTTTCAGGCCCACTCCTCAAAGCAGCTCTATTTGATCCCCATTTCCTGAGTCTCAGAAGAGTCCACAGCCAGTACTGCCATCCTGGTGGACTTGCTCCTCTGAGAATGTCTCTTGGGGGCCACAGGAGGAAGCTCACTTTTAAGATCTTTCTTGGGGTAAGGTTTGGTACCAGGCAGGCCTGTTGCTTCTTTCAATTATCACTTGGGGAAAATGAGGCCCAGAAGACTAAATGGTATGCCCACATTGGTGTAAATCTAAGCGACAGGCTAGGACCCCTGAATCCCCCTCTTCCATCTTTGTGGATCGTTGTATCCAACTGATAGTACCCACTGGCCACAGAGGGATGAGAGAAGGAGATTGGGCTGCCCACAGTCCCCTCTCTTGCCCCGAGTCCCAGAAGGAGGTGGAGGTGGTGGAGAAAAGTAACTGCTTGACAGAGGCCCCGCCAGGCCTCTGAGTGCTCTCCATCTGCATGGTCGCATTGGATCAGCTAACCCTGCGACCTCCACAGGAGCCACTGTGCTTGGGTGGTGAGAAATAAGCTTGGTTGTTGTTATGAGAAAAATGGTGTGACAAACACTTGCGGGGGTGGGGGGGCGGCGGTTCCAGGAAAGGAAGCTGAGAAGTGGGGTAGGACTGGAACAAGGAGGGTTGGGGAGAAGCTTGTTTTGTTTCTAAAATGGGAGGGATGCCAGCATGTTTTCCCACTGTAGAGAGAGACCCGAGAGTGGGTGGAAGACTGAAGACTCAGTGGTGTTTGGACAGAGGTTCTGGGCTGGTTCCCTGAGGCCTCTGGGATGGAGGGGAGTGGTTTCGGGGAAGCAGGTCCAGATGCCATTCCTTTCAATTCAGGGAAGGCTGGGGGCACAGGTGTAGGGAGCTCATGGGATGTAGGTGGGGTCTCTCCAAGTGGTTTCCAGAAGCGGTGGGTGTGAGGAGCAGGTGCTGCAGTTAGAGGCTGTGGAATCCGAAAAGGGGATTTAGTGACACTGAGCACCGGCAACAGACCACAGGAGAAGGCGAGTTGTGTGAGATGAGCCCCAGCGTTTGGAAAAAGTATGTGTATTTGCTATGCATAACGATAGAGGAGAGACAGAAACGAAACGCTGTGAGTCATTATCCGGAAGTAGCGAGGTCTTGTGCTAGGGTTTGTCTTTGAAGGGCTTAGTTCTGTTTTCTAAACATTTTAGTATGAACATTATTGATTTAATGATCACTGAAATAGCATCTAAACATGAAACAGCTGAAGAAAATTTAATTTAGGATAAAAAGGACTCATGGCGGTGTTCCAATTGTCCTCAGATATTTGAAGACGGTGAAGGGACAGGGTGTCTCTGGGGATTGTGTGTTCTTGGCCACACGAAGGTCACTTGGCAAGATGGGGCAAAGGCAGGCCTTCCGGGGCAGGACAGGGTGCTCCATGGTGGGGACGTGGTGATATTGTTAACCTTCCATCACTGTGATAAAGTCCTGAGACATCTCACCTTCAGGGAGGAAAGGTAAGCTGTCAGTAGAAGGAACTCTTGACCGCAGAGGGTAGCCAGGAATCCAAGAGAAAGGAAGAATGGGTACCAAGCTCAGTATCCCTTTTAAAGATCCTCCCGCAAGGCCATACCTTTTAAAGCTTTCACTATTTCCCAGCAACACTATGGGTGGACCAAGCCTTCAGCACACGGGCCTTTAGGGGTCATTCAAAGTCCAAACCATAGCAGTGGTAATAGTAGCGGAGGGAATGGCCGTGATGATGGTACTGACAGCAGGGATGATGGAGGATGATGACGGGGATGCTGATAGGGGGGATGAGGTTGGTTATGAACCTTAACATTCTTATATTCACGTTATTTTGACAAGGCAAAACGTTCATTTCTTTAAAACATTTTAAATTACGTTTATTTATGCGTGCGCAGGGCGCATGCATAGCCCGCGCTGCACGTGTAGAGATCAGAGGACAGCTTGTGGGAGTTGGCTCCGTGCTACCATGTGGGGCCCAGGGATGGAACTCAAGTTATCAGGCTTGTTGGCAAGTGCCTTTATGCGCTGAGTTATCTTTATGTCCCACAAGCATTCATCTCTATGTTCAGCTTCTACTGGCGCTGACTCTCCGGAAAGTGCTCAACTGTTACCACATACAGCAGTGACTAAGACTAAGAAAAGGTGTGGTCTCTGTTGGCCGGAGGCAGAGCTGGAACTTGACACAGACTCCATCTCCTTGATCTGGAGAGTCCACCTCTTCTGTAGACCAAAGGCACTGGGAAAACAAGGACCGTAGATTCCAGCATGCAGGCTTAGGACCTGAATCGTGTGGGGCAAGGAACAGGTTTGCAGCGCTGAGGTTGGGAAGTGTTTCTGCGAGGAGCATGCGTGTCTTGTGACTTCTCCTCCCACAGTATTTCCCCAGGACCCTCTTCTGGAGTTTGGTCTTCCTACTTCCTTCCAAGCTCTGAAATATGGATGCTTCCCTGGACCCTTGGTCCCCAGATGGGGTCTCAGTATATATCTGCTCCTTCCCTTCCCTCAAGCTCAGGGAGGATGCCAGCTGCAAGGTGACTGACTAATTAATTCCCTCTTGGGTGCCAGAGCCTTTCTTGTCCTGTCCTTCCCTCTGGTTCTTGGACAGGTGAGAGATTCCTCTTTGCCTCTCTGTCAGGGTCTCTGTCACAGTCTTCTTACTATACTAGTTACAGTATAGGGTAGGGGGTGTCCTTCCATCCGGCACAGTGAGTGCAGGTGCTCAGGGTGCTCACCGGGTGTAGCAGAGCTGGGATCGCCATCATTGAGCAAGCATGTGTTGTGAGCCTCCGCACCCAGCCAGACATTCAAGCCCAAAGCCCGCAGGCAAACGGCAGGAGGGTGGCGGGCTGACACACTGCAGGGGACTCTGCACCTTGGGCTTGAATGAGTGAAGTGTGGCCAAGGGTCTGAAGCCCCAGCTGCTCAGGGCACGCAGGCTGCTGTGCTGCTGTGCTGACATGTTGTGGACACCAGAGGGCTTGGCAGGAGCCTATTGACAGCAGCCACCTTTGAGAGGAGCATGCGGCTCTCTCTGTGTTAGCTGATCTGAGGCCGGTGGGGACAGGAGAGGGAGCTGCTGAGCAGCTCTCGGGGTGCCTGCTTTCTCTCATCAAAGGCTCAGCTGGGTAGTGAGGGCACAGAGAATAAGATGAAGGCTAGCTGGGTGAAGCCAGCATCGCTATTAAGCAACAGCCCTAGATCTCTTTGTTTCTCTGCTCCTTCCAAAGTGGCAAAAGATCAAGGCCCCGAGCTTGAAATAACAAAAGGGAAATAGCTTGCAGACTGAGCATCTGGAGGCCAGAAGGACTGCGAGAGCTGTGCACAGGGGGACGGGGGAGGGGCAGGTCTGGACCTGATTCATAAACTTCTCTGAGCTCCTATGGCCTGGCAGGATAGGCTGAGGTTGGCCTTCTATAGCCCCTTCCACTGGCAGTGGGGCATGGTTGCAACACCTTGCCCTTGGGGCTTTGGGACCCCAGTGCGGGTTGGGTCTGTATGCAGGTTCTGGCCACGTCACCGTCCTGTGACTGCCAACCTCCGCCGGTCCTGAATGCTTTATTTGGGTCACATGCTGGGGCTGAAGTTAATGAAGATCTACTGCAGAGTCTCGAGCCTAGCTGGTGACATGTGTGGACACCTGTCTGTGATTACCAGGGCATGAGGAAAGCCAGTTCACAGAGCACTACAGACTTGCCTTGCAGACAGACAATAGGGCTTCCTCCTGGGGTCAGGGTGTTATATGTAGGGCATCACACCTGGGCCCTGAGTCAGAGCATGGGCTCTAGAGGGACTGACTTCAGGAAAGCTAGCTCACCTGCTAGTCTGCCCCAGAGTTAGGAATTGCAGAGGAATTTGCCCATTACCCTGTCCTCAGGGCTCAAGTCTCCTCCACAGAGTCAGTGAAAAAAAGAGCTGGAGTTCTGGAGAAGCGGGGAGAGCGGGGGTGTCTCTTGTTGCCTACACACCATAGCTTGGGCCACTCACAAGACATCAACGAGCATGACTATGAGGGACATTCACCACTAGGCGGGAGCTGTCACTGACTTGGCTTCCTGGTTGGACTTGGCACACCTGGTTACATCCTATGCCTGACCAGGTAGATTTTCTGTCCTTGTCAGAAACAGCGGGGTTGGGAGATGGCAGATGGGTTGTCTAAGGTCACACAGCTGGCCGATCCAAGCTGACGTTCGAATCTAAACCTCCTGACAAAGAACTGTGGCACTTCCCAGAATCCTCTTCTCCCGAGACCTCAAGTAGTCCAAGTGCTTTTTCAGAAAGCTGTCTTTCTAAAAGGCCATTCGGACTCCATCACATCCCACTTCTAAAGTTGGCAGCAGCCCTCATCTTTAGAGGTTCTTTTGGATACTGGGGTGATGGATGACCAGGGTGCTGGAGGAGTTCATGGATCAGCCCTCAGTGAGACATGGTGCAGGCAGGCTATTGATGGACCATGTGTGTCTTGTCAGCTGTCCACCCAGGACCCTGATTGTACAATATTCTAGCCAGACCACCTGTAGGAGGTGGGTGGATGGAGGAGGCAGGGTTTCTCCTGAGGCTATTTCATAGGTACCACTGCTGGAGGGGACAAGAGTGGGCAGCGTAAAGCTGCAGTATGGCAAGCTGGAGGGAGCATTTGCCGAGCTTCCAGGGGTACTTGTCTCAGACCCAGACTGCATTTTGCCTCCCTCCCTTAGGTTGGGTCTGGCATCGTGAGGCCTCCTTAAGTCCGTGTTTTCAGAGCCTTGGGAGGAATAACCTCATTTCCTGATTGATTTTCTCATTTTAGTGGGATTTGTGTCGGGGGTTATATACTCTTCAGTCTGCCATAGCGAAACAAAAGTCAACAGAATGGTAATGTCAGGGGAAAAATACAACGTAAGCAGTGAATCCAGACATGTTCACACAGTGACACTCTCTGTGGCAGGATAGTGTCTTGAGAGGCTGAGTCCTTTTGCTCTGTGGTTCCTGTCACTTCCTGCAGCAGGAGTATCCAGGACCTCAGAGAGATGCGCCTGACTTGGGAGAGTAGAGCATTCCATGCAGTGCCGGGCGCTGGCCTGGGGCTTCCTCGGTTGTAGGACAAGTGGGTGCAGTGACATCTGCCCTTCCCCTGCATCCTTGGTGGACCGCAGTCAGACCTTGGGCAATATCTAGATCCGAGCTGGGTTTTTCCAGCTCAACGGCCCCAGCGTTACTGCGGCACAAGGGGTGTTGTTTCTTGATCCTGGTCTGGGATTTCCAGGGATTGATGATGGTGGGCTTCTGCCGGAGGTGGGGAGGCTTTCCTACCACAGTGCATGCTCACCTTCTCTCCAGTTTTGTTCATTAGATGAGACTGGCACACCTCTTGGCTTTTCTCAGGAAGCCTTTGTTCCCTGTGAGTCCTGACTCCTGGTGTTTGCTCACAGTAAGGTTTTCAGAGCTTCTGGAACATGCTGCTCTGGAACAAGGCTCCTGGCCATCAGGATGATGGAGTGACCAAACAAATCCTCCCTCAGACATGCTGACCCTCTCAGCACATTGAGTTCAATGAGTGGAGCCATCACCAAAGCACAGTTCATATGAGGGCACCATGGGGCGGGGCAAGTTTTTCATTCAAGGGTGGCAGATTTCAAATAAAGGAGGCTTGAACACTGAACTTTGGGCAATTGTCTGTCCATGGGGGCGGACAGACACATGTTTACCTAAAAGTTAACGTTCCTCTATCATTTCATATCTATAGCAAATGTCAGCAGATTAAAGTCTAAGAAAGGCAGACTGAACTGTTCTAGAAGGACATGTGGGGAAGTGTTTTTATCTCCTTGAAGAGCAGATGTTTTGAGGTGAGACCCAGAAGTAGTTGATATTAGAAATGAGGCAGAACCAACCATGGATTCTCAAAACTTACCTGGAGGTAGGTCTATTCCTTCCTATGTTGTGTGCTCCATGTGGGACACCCCATGTTACGGGGTGCAGTCACAGTGGGGAAGAAGGTTGCCTGTAAGTCAGGAGGAACCCATAACCACTAGACTGTGGAGACTGTTGGATTATGTGACAAAGAGCCGTGAGCAGCTCATCTGTCATCATAAGAGGCTAAGGGCATCACGGAAAAATAGATGCTCTGATTCGGGCCTGGTGGCGCATGCCAGTGGTCCCAGCTACTTGAGAGGGTAAGGCAGGAGGATTGCAAAGCACTTCTGGACTATATAGCAAATCACACATTGTCTTAAAAAAGGAAATAAATGCTATGTAGGAACGAATGTATTTAGAGTTTATGATCTAGAGGCTGTGGTGGCTATGGGCCACCTGCTGTGTTGGGCAGGGGCTGGAGATCTGTGTCTTCATAATCACAGTGCTGTGGAAGCTTACCTCCATGCCAGGGACCCTTGACCCTGAGTCTGATAGCTGTGTCTGGCTGTGAGGGAGCAGAGAGTTGACATCTTCCAAATGTAGAAATGGACCCAATGACACCTGGAAGAGGCAGGTGAGGCCAGCTTGTCAGGGAATCCGGAGCAAATGGCAGCCCACGGCATCTCTGCTGGCAGAGAGCAGAGAGCAGAGGTTTTGAAAAGTAAGAAGTACATTTCAGATCTTCCTTAGAGGGGCCCGAGGCATCTTCTTTAACACGAACACTGCCAGGGCCTGCTTGGTAGGCAGTTCTCTCTTGGACCTGGCCTGGGGCTGTTAGTTGGCTCTTAATGGTGAAATCTCTTCCTGTCTTTGCTTTCAGAGGCTCTGTGGCCTCTACGTTACCCTACCAAAAGCAGAGAAGGTCAACATCTAAAAAAGTCTCTGTGTAGTCTCGATGACTGGGAACTGCAGAAGGCCCAGGAGGGAAGGACAGGGGTCGTGGAGACTGACCTGTGCACACTCAGGAGAACCCGAGGCTCTCCATGAGCTCCATGCTGGAGTGGCCAAAACGTCCGCTTCTTGTTTGTCTTGAAACATGGCTATCTGCAGACACACCAGGAGCCCACAGCCAAGAGCATTCCAAAGGCATTCGTTGCCTCTGAGTTTATTTGTCTCTATTTATTCCAGTTAACGCGTGAGCATGGCGTGACTAGACATCTCCCGCTGACTGAAGCCCGTGTGTGGCTCGCGTGGTGGCGGTGGGGAGCATGGGGGTGGGGAGAAGCGTTTTCTAGTTCCATCTAATTTAAAGCACCTTTAACTGAGTGAGGCAGTGAAAAGGATGTGGCTAAAACAAATAAAAATCATTGCAGGATCAAAGCGCACGCACAAATGTATTCCTTCTGGAAGTAGCGTCTCTTTCTCATCCCCCGCACCCCGGGTCTTCCTCTCACCAGTCCTAGTGGCTCACAGTGGCAGACGGCTAGTATGTCCTTCGCTCCTCAGAGCCCCAGCACCCTTTTGATTCTGACTGACGGGGTGAGGGCACCAAACAGGCCGGTTTGAAGGAGATCTGAGGCCGTCCTAATTTCGTGGTGGGTATGTGAAGTGTCACACCAATTAGAGCCTTTTATGAACAGTTCAAAAGACAGAGAGGTCGGTGAGGGCTTGTTTGAAGCCTGGAGCCCAGGGACTTCAGGATTTTATTGGCGGCCTGCGGCGTCCATCCCCAGCCTGTGGTGACATACAGTACCTGGCTGCTGCTGGACAGAATTTTCTGTGCGGATCCCATCATAGAAGAAGCTCTGATGCCAGCCCATCCTGACTTCTGTGTTGCCATCAATGTGGCTGCCAGAAGGGATGCTTCTCACCAGGGCTCCTGCAGAAAGCACACCTTGCCTGGAGGTCCTGCGTGGCTCAGGCCCCTGGTTACTATGATAGCAGAGCACCGGGCATGTTCATGTCTGTGATGGGAAGCCGTGGGAAGCAAGAGGCAGACCTTGGTGCAACTGATATTCTCCCCTTTCTGTCTCATTTCTTCCCTGACCCTGCCTGCTGGTGGCTCTTCTTGCAAAGGCCAGGCCCACACCACCACTCTGTTCATAAGGAAGAGACAGCCTCCCAGCAGTCACTATGTAGCCAATCTTAGGGCACGGCTTTGATTGGCCATGGCCAGTCATGTGTCCAGTTTTGGATCAATACTGTGCTCAGAAACACAGAGTCTATGATTGGCTACCATGCTCATTGGAAGCATGGCAAGGCAAGTGGGCGTGGCAAGACTGTGATGTCAGTCCCAGCAAAACTGTGTGTCTGAAGTAGGCACTGTTGTCTAGTTATAGGAGGGCCTGTGGGCAATAAATGGAGGACCATCCAAGGCTTGGAGGCTGTTTCCTTTGTCTAGTGGGAGTGCTAAACAAGCGAAGTCAATGTTCTCTGAAGAAAAGGGACCTGGGGCCAATAGGCTGGGGGCATGCCTTTCTGAATTTCCTCAGTGAGTTCTTCACTGTGGCTCTGGGGCTTCAAGGATTTTAGTCCATGGTCAGTTGGGTCTATTGCTGTGGGCCTGTGTTGAGGCAGGATATCATTTTGGTACGAGCGTGGAGTGCTCACACAGCAGTGGCCAGGAAGCAGGGGGATGGGGAGAAAAAGCCAACAGACAAGACACATGCCTCACAGACACAGCCCTAGTGACCCACTTCCTCCAGCCAAGCCCCATCGTCTAACGGTCCATTCAGCTTTGACTTCATCAAAAGATAAATTACTTCACTGACAAAACTAGAGCCCCCATGAATCCAGAATACCCCTTGACACCCCAAGAGTTCAACCACGTGTATCTTGGAGGGGTGCATTTCATAACACTGAGTATCTCCCACACTTCCCGAGACTGTTTGTCTTGTGAAATACCAGGAAGGAAACTGAGTCTTTTAGATAAATTTGATTTGATTTGGTCAAATGCTAAAGTCGCCTGACTGGGAGGATTCAGGAAGAGCCTGTACCATGGTTGGGTATTCCTACCCTATGCCCCAGCCTGACCTATTGTGTGGACTCCCTGCTGCTGTCCTGGGGCTTGTTCTGGCTCCAGTGCCTGGACTCCTGTCTCTCCAAGCGCATCCACCGTTCATCTTGTCATTTCCAGCCTGAGCACACACTGATGGAGAGGTGCACTCTGCACGCAGTCATCCTGGAGCATTCCTGAGGATCACTGTACACCAGAACACCCGCCTGCTGTAGAATGTGCCACTTGACCTGTCTCTTCCCGTCTAGACTCTTTGATGAAGGGGGTCACATTTTCTTTTTCTTGTGTATTGATGTGTTACCAGCAGCAACAGAACCTGGAACTCAGGAAATCATCAAAAAATATCAGAAAACATTTCTGGAATAAAGATTGATCATTTTTGGCAGGATAAAAATCATAACAGCTTAACTAAAGTGACCAAAAATATTCTCAAAGTATGCTGACAAAAAAATAGGTAGATAATGGGGCTGGAGAGATGGCTCAGTGGTTAAGAGCACTTGCTGCTCATCCAGAGGAAAGGGGTTCAGTTCCTAGCACCCACATGACAGTTCTTAGCCATCTGTAACTCCAGTTCCAGGGGATCCAGCACCCTCTTCTGGTCTCTGCTGGAGCGAAGCATGTATGTGGTATACAGACATACAGGCAGGCAAAAACAACTATACACATAAAATAAAAATGAAGAAATCTTAAAAAAATAGGTAGATGAGGAAATGAACATGAATATGTTCTTTTATTTCAGAACAGCATACATCCAGAAGAACAGAGGATCTATTGAAGATTATGAAGTACATTTAAAACTACAGACACTGTGTCCTTTCGATGTTTGTGAGAGGATAGAAAGAGAAGTAGCACAAAGCATAGAGACGCACTATGAAGAGAAGCCCAGGAAGTATGGGCTTCACAGAAGGGAAGCCCAATGTGCTCAGTGCAGTCGCCCGGCTCCCACTGTACCCGTTCACTTCACTGTGCTTCTGCTTGCACCACTAACTGCGTCTGCACCACTGCTCTCCTGCGCAGGTCTCAGACCCTCTTGCTGCAGCAGCAGCAGCAGCAGACATCAGGAAGTCTGCCCAGATGCTCAGTGCTCCCTAGCTGCCGGGAGTGGGAAGCATGTGGCTTCCATCTGACGGTTCTTTGTAGTCTGCCCGCTGAAGACATTCACCTGTCGTGGGTAGAGCTCATGGTACATCACAGGTGACCATTCCTGAGTGAGGCCGAAGATGAAGATCAGGCTTTCTCTGTCTAAAGTGGGCACTGAGAGCAGCCTGTTCTGGATCTCCATGAGAATCAGCTGGGGCTTGGCCAGGTGTGCATCAGTTTCATGTCTCCCAGTTCTCAGTCCTAACTTCCCCTCTTCCCAGGACCCTCCAAGCATCCTACATTGTGACCTTCAGCTCAGCTTCTGCTTCTGAAGAGCCCCATGTACCAGGCTGGCTCTCCCTCTCCAGGTCCTCCACCTGTGAGACTCTGCCCTTACAGATCCTCCATCTGTGAGGCTGGTCCTCTCTCCAGGCCTTGTACCCGTGAGGCTCTCTTTCTTCCCAGGTTTCAAGCCTGGGATGAAACAGCCTATGAGCACGAAATGGTTTTCTACAAGTTTCCAGAGATCAAGGAAAGCATGGTAGTGGGTGCTGCTTCCAGTAAGACTTCCTGCTGTGACCACACTGTCCTCTTGTGGGGTTACTTTAAGGACCATGGTCCTGGGCAAACCCAGCTCAGGAGTCCCTGTGGAAAAGAGGCCTGCTGGAGTGCTGTCCACACGCATCTCATGTTGGTTCCCGAGCTAGTCCTTGGGGAGGGCAGCCGACCTCATGGTGTGCTTTCAAGGTATGTTCCCAGGATTGTTAGTCAGATGTGTTTGAGCAGATACATGGTCAAGGCACCTGGCCCTGTATGAATAGCCTTGCTCACAAGGCTACGATAGCCTTTCCACATAGGCAGATGTCACCTGCCCAGCTGAGAGGCCTGAGGACAAGATGTCTGAGCCTGAAGAGAAAGCGTCGCCACAGGGCAGGTTGGTCCTTAGCCACAGAGCCCTTAGAGGTGCAGATAGCTTGAGGAGATGGTAGTGTCCCCCACCCCCATGTGCTTCTCATGGTTTTCAAAGGGTGTTATTGGTTTAAAAATAGGCCTGTATTTGGAGAATGGGGGCAGGAAAGAGGCAGCTATAGGAAAGAGTTGTGGGCTGGATGTAGGTATAGCCAGGGCTAGGCGGGGTCCCTAGAAGCAGGTCATTGTGGAAGGGCAGGTCAGGGTGGTCCTGGCTGAATCAGAGTTCACTATAGGTCAAGGAAATCAGGTTAGTGTCTCTATTTATCTTGGCACAGAGTCAGCACTAAGCTGCTTACACTTGTGGCTTCTGCTTCTCGCTTTGCTGTGCTCTCTGGCCTCTGGCAGATTGGCCTACTGAGATAAATGCTTCTGTCCTGGGTGCAGAAGCCAGACATGGCCCACTCAGCCTCACTCCCTGTGAGAACTGGGCTGTGCCTTCTGTGTCTTGTAAAAATGGGTGCTCTTCAAGGCCCCATGTAGACCATCACTAATTCTAGATTAACTGTCTGGTTCAGATGGAGTCGCCCTTCCCACACCTGCTGCTTGCCAAGGCTCCATGGCTCCAGTCAGTGGGGCTCTACTGGAGTGGTTTGGCCTGGCGTAAAGTGACTGGGGTGACTCTTGTCAGACCTGCTTCTTTGATCTTCTTCCAGGGAAAGCTTTGTACATTTGTCCCTTGTCAGGGAGCGAGACCCTTATACCATCCTAGCTCTCTGGGGCATGAATCTTGCTTTGGACCTTGCTGAACATGAACACTTCGTAGGGTTAGCAGTCTCCTTGAAAGCGTGGCCCAGCGCTTCCATCCTCCGCCTCTAGTGATCTGTCTTCTCTATGGCCTGTCCTAACTTCAGGTGAGTTGACCTCATTTTCTTCAACAGCCATAAAAGCCACAGTGGAAATAATATGGACATGAACTCAGGATTTCACCATCCCCTTAGAGGTGGTCCCAAGCCGGAAGGCAAGAAATTGAAAGGAATCTCAAATTGTACCCACTGGATGAGGTTTCTTCTGGGATATGGGGAGCCTTAATAAGTATAGTTCTGCTCTGCTGCGCCTGGATCTATGTAAACTAGGGTTCCCTGGTACATTAGTGACCTTTCTTTTTCATTGCTGTTGACTAAATACCTCAAGCAACTCAAGAAAGCAAGTGTTTGTTTTGTTTCCTTTGAGGATACAGTCTGCCATGGTAGGGAAAGAGGAAGTAGCTTGGCTCTGTGCTGGGAGTGAGAGGCAGCGGCCACGCTGAACCTACAGCCAGAAAGCAGAGAGAGAGAAATGCTGGTGCTCAGCTGGCTTTCTCCACACGTGGTGGTGAGTTTTCCTTGACAACCTGATGAGATTGAGAATCACCTAGGAGACACACCTTCACGCGTGTCTGCAAAGGTGTCTCCTGGAATTTTAACTGAGGAAGGAGGACCCATCCCGAGTGTGGGGGGCACAATCCCACAGACAGGGGTACCAGACTGAATGAGGAAGGAAAAATGGAGAAAGTCAGAGTGGCCAGGGGAAACTTGAGGTATTTTAGGGGTCTCACAGCTCACCACTCCAACCCCAGCTTAGCCAAGGCCACTAGCGGACAGAGAGGAGCTTCAACTCGGGCCCAACTGTGGCTTCTAAAGTATAGGATGCCAATGCTCTGGGGATCTGCTCTTGTGGAGAGGGAGAAGTGAGAATCTAGCAGATCAACCAGAGCATCCGAACTGCTGAGAAGCAAATGAGAACAGACCTCCGTTAGGGATTGGTGTCCGTTCAGCCTTGGGGAGACTTAGGTATGGAACTTGCCTCACGGTGCTTAAATTCATTGCACTAAGTGGTTTGGGCTTTATATGCTCTGGGGCTCTCAGTCTGGGAAGAAACCTTTTAATAAGTCATTACTAAAACCATTTGCCTTTCGACTGTTTGCACGCACCATTCTTGAAATATCTCCTTCTTAATTCTCCAGGATATTGATCTTTAGCAGGACTCTTTCCCCCGTTGAGGCCCATCACCCGTGTCGTAAAGCTGCTGTGTTGAGTTGCAGGCTTGCGCAGACATGGAGGGCCGTGGACCCCTCCTCTGCCATCAAGGCCCACCCTGGAGGAAGGGGAGAGGCGTTCCTGTCTCTCTGCCAAGCCTGGAGGGCCGGGAGCTGTAAAGTATCCATGTAAAGTTGGGGAGAGAGTTCCTGGAATGTCAGAACTTCCCATGGCAGTGCAGGGTGGGGCTGTGGGGCTTCTCTGCCTGTGGCTGTGGCTGAAACCCACATGAACTTCTGCTGCCTCATACAGATGCCAGGCCTGGCTCAGGGTGGAGAGATGGCCTCTTTTGGTGCTACTAGGCCTGGGCACAGTGTTTGTGAACCCCAGGGCAAATGCATGTGTGTGGCCCCTTCTTCACAGTCTCAGGACGGTGGTAGAGGGGCAGTAAGTCGCGTGCAGGTCCTGTCTGGCTGTCCAGATGGCACACTCTGGTCTCTGTCCTAGTATATTAGCTTCCTACCTTTTTGTTGTTGTTAAAGAAACAAACAGAGAGAGGTCACTGTGCCCGCTGTCAGATATCACAGCTGGGCCTAGAACCCAGGCCAGGTGATCCCAGAGTAGACTTTGACTCCGTAGGGTATTCTGGGAAGTGTGGGAAAGTCTGGTGGTTTGCTGCCCTGCCAGCACTGGAAGGCCAGAGGAGTCCTGTGCCTGTCATCCTCAGGGACACTGGCTTCTCTATGATCAGCATTTTCTATTGTTGCCATTGGGGACTGGAGTTCCCAGGACAGGAGACAATCAGGGCCCTGCTGTGGTTAAATGGTAGTGCTTTCTTGGTGTCAGACATGGCTGGGAGCTGGGCATAGATGGCCAAAGAGGTTGATGGGGTTTGTTCCAGTTCCAGGGAGGCCCTGTCTCCCAAGGAAGGGGACAGATATCAACCATATATTCTTTAAAACTTTGTGTGACTATTTTGGGTTTGTTTATGCATAGCTGGCCTTTCAATCTACTGGTAATCAATTTTGGGATATGATTTGGTGAAGGTTTATTTTTATTATTAAAGCGTGTGTGTATGTGAGTGTATGTGTGCAGATTCCTGAGGAGACCCCAGGACAACCTTGGGTCTCGGGTGTCATTTTTCAGGGTATTTCTATCTTGCTTTTTTAGACAGGGTCTCTCTCTGGCCCAGAGCTTGCTGAGTAGGGGAGGCTGAGTGACCAGGGAGGCCTAGGAAGATAGTGCTCCTGTCATGCCTGGCTTTTTTATGTGGGTTTTGAGGACTGAACTCAATGGCCTCCTGCTGCAAGCACTTTCCTCACTGAGAGTCACCCCAGCCCACATTAGATATCTTTGCCCCGAGGGGCCAGTGTGGTGCATTGCATGCTATGTTACTGGTTGTTGTATGTTATTGGCTTACTCTTACTTTTGCCTACAACCGCACTGGAGTGAAGAGTGACTAGAAACGTCCCTCCGGGAGGCTTGGTGTTACCCCTGTGGTGAGAGAATCTTCAGGGCTCAGGAGTCTGGGCTCCATGGTGTCCATCTGAAGCTCAGGAGATGCTGTGTCCTGCTGAGAGGTGACAGCATCTTTCCCATTAAGGGATGGGAACGGGATCCAGACTCCTTCAACAACGTTTGTGAGCTCAGCCTTGGAGCAGAGGACCAACCTCGAGTGGTCAGATGGAGCCTCAGCTCCATGGAGGTAATTGAAGTCTGGGATTTTCTTTTCCTGGCAACTTCAGCTTCCTAACGTGTGGGTGGCCTTCCTATACATTCACACATAAAACCCAAGTAACCCCGAGCTCTCTTAAAGGGGAAGGGGGGAGAGGTGAGTGGAACTGACTGTGAAGCTTCTCTTTCTTCTGGAACATTCATTCCATCCAGCAGTTTCAGTGTTTTTTGAGGAAGAAGGTGGCAGGCAATGATGGATAGAAGGTCTAGACACTGAGGCCGCCCAGGATCTGTGGTCAATATGGTGGGGGAAGAAATGGTCCCCCAGTACTCTAGAACAGAAGATTTGGAGTGTCCTTTTGGTTTTTATTGTTTTGAGGCAGGGTTTTGCTGTGTGGCTCAAACTCACAGCTGTCCCCCTACCTCAGCTTCTCAATCGCTTGAGGTTACAGGCATGTGCCATCATGTCTGGCTGGAGCATCTTCTTTCTTAGGCCTCAGAGAGCCCTGAGGTGCCCATGTCTTGCTGGAAGTTTATCTCTGTGTTGGCTCCCTGCGAGGAGTTGCCCTGGTGTCTTCTGCTGGGGCCAAATGTGTCTCAAACCACTCATGAGCTGTGGGAACAGCAGCCCACAGTCTTCCAATGGGTCTTGCTGCTGGGGGAAATGCAGCCCTTTTTTTCTGGTCCACTGCCCACACTGATAGTAATTGACTGTTGCCCATTATGATTCCCCACAGAAATGGGAATAGCAGCCCAGAGTCTTAAAACAATGTCCTTTGATCTGAAAATTCCAGGAAATAAAACACCTTTGCAGTTGTGGAGTCCAGACGGGACCTTGTTTCCAGAGGGCCTGGAGCTGCTGCCCTGAACCTGCTGGTCTCGGGTGCAGTCTGGCTCCTTCCTGCTTGGTAGCCTGACAGTCGGGAGCTGTGATGACGTAGGCCCTTATGCCGGTGACTCGGTAGTCCTCACAGGACCCAGCACTAGGCAATAGGCTCTATGGTTTCCTCACCTCTCCCAGGGTTAAGCCAATCTCCCCAAATGGTAGGTATCTATCTGTGTGATGTGTGAATAGTCTGCCAGAACCAGCCATGCAGGGACAGCTGCACTCGGAGCAGGAAGCCTGGATGCTGCTCACGTGCATTGTCAGGTGGAAAGTACCCTGCCCCAGCCTGGCACCTGACTGAATGGCTGGCTGGCTGGATGAATTGGCACTTATGGACTAAGTTAGGTTCCTACCCACTTTCCTATATCCAAGTTCATATTCAAAATGTACATTTAGAGATGGGCCTTTAAGTCGAAATTAGATTATCAGCATGTCCCAATTCAGTGCCCTTATAGGAGGAAGAGACTGAGACAGACACACAGAGAGATGGTCATATGAGGATAGGGAGAAGTTGGTGTCTGCAAGCCAAGAGGGAGGTGCCAACCCGGAGACACCACATCTGTGGACTTCTGGTCCCCAGTCTGAGGCTCTGTCCGTTGACTGGGAGAAGCTGCTGCAGTGTTTGAGGGGCTTTGTCACAGCATCTGTGCTGAGAGCTGGCCCGAGGCCTCCCTCCACAGTCTCCTAGACTTACCATAACACAAAGCACCTACTGACACTGTCTGAACCCCGCAAAAGCAGGAACTGGACATTCAAGACAGTGGAATTCAGAGTATCCTCTATGTTAGACCCCTATCTGGGGGACCTTTGGGTGCTGTAACAAACATGACCCCTAGGTATGGCATTTGAGGGGCTGATGAATGGTCCTGGCTGGGTGTACTATGGGCTCTGTGGGCAGCTGGCTGGGGCACAGATGGTGGAGCATCTGTGTGCCGGGTATCCATTCCTGGTGTCCATTGTGGAGCCTGCTAGGTGCATTCTTTGTAGGGACTTGCCCTGAGGAGTGTCTCTTTGTGGGCTCAGCAAGTGGATCGCCTATTGGTGGACAGGCTCATTTTCTGTACTGTAGGAACAGTATTCTCCTAGGCTACATGCGACTTCCCCCAGACAGCTACAGTGCCTCCACAGGGATGTGTTTTCTGCCTGTTGTCCCACAACGAAAAGCTTCTAAGCGTGCTTAGTGTTTTCTGATGCCCAAGCTTCCTTTGGAATCAAGGTTCTGTGAATCCTGAAAACAGAGACACACTCTAGGGTCTGGAAGATAGACTCAGTCAGAGATGCTCTTGCTCTTACCGGGTCACGGCTCATTTCCACCTCTCTGGGCTAGGTTGAGAAGCTGCTGGGCTGCTGGACTGCTGGGCCTCTGCCTGGCATGAGAAGGGACATGCCAAGACCAGGTCTCTGCTGGGCTTTATGACCAGCGAGTGTTGACCTTGCTGGGTTACAACCCTGTGGGTGTCTGGAGTGTCTGAAGCCTAGGTGTTCAGCTTCCATGCACCCCCACCTGGAACAAGACAGTTCCAAGTGGGACCCAGACACAGGTGAGCCCAGATGGCTTGAAAGTACCCATCAAGGGGAGGGCATGGAGGGCCCTTGGGAGCAGCAGCTGGGTGGGTGGCGTCAGACGTGTGTATGAAACAGTTGGGGTCTAGACTCATTAAGGAAAGAGTGCTGGCAACCTTTAATGACTCCCCACCACTTGTAAAGAGTCCCAGAGGGGAGCCGCAGCAGGAGAGAGCACTAACCCCAACCCTAACCCTATTCCTGCTGGGTGAGGACCCCCGCCTGAAGTGGGCCGGAGGAAGGCCTCACTGCATGAGAAGCTCCAAATGCTGTGTAGGCTAGGGAAGCTGCCCCGTCAGGAGTGAAGAGAGCATGGGCAGCTGCGCTCAGGGCTCTCAGGATCTAGTGGCTCCCGAGGCTCTGGGCTGGATGTTGTCCAGAACCTGTGGCTGGTGATTCGATAATCTGAGACCCTCTAACTACCCATCTCTGGAAGCGAAGAGCCACATGACATCCCCGGGACCCCAGGGTTTGCCTTTTCCAGCATGCCTTGTCCCCATGCATACACACCTCCCTCATGCCCCCAGAATGCATCATGGCATGGTATGTATACGTGGAACTCATGCTCACAGAGGGGCCTTCCAGAACAGTCTCTAATACTCAGTGTCCCCACCCAGCCTGTATCATGTCATAGGCCAGGACTAGATACTTGTGCCACAGGGAGGCTGTGGCTGTTTTTGGGTAGGGGGGGGATCTGACCAGTGGCAGGTGAGGTGGGCACTTACCCTTTTGCCCAGGCTATATGGTCCCAAGGCCCTGACTGTACTGTGCTTAGGTGTTCCCATCGCACTGACAGCTCTGGCCAACCAGCAGATACACCCTGCATTGACCCTCCCCCTCTGAGCCTCCCCTCCTCTCCTCTTTGACTTTGTCCTACCTGGGTCATAGTCCTCCACAGTCAGCCTCAGGAGCTCTGCCTCAGGCCCTGTTTACAGTGGGACAGTGTGGAGAGCAGAGACACGCCTGCAGGCCACCCCGCTGGTTCCAGGTGTTCTATCCATTGCTGTCCTGGAGCTCACCTACTTACCAGAACCAGCTGTAACCTCTCTATCCCACCCTCTACTGGGAGCGACCATGGGGCCGAGGGACCCTGCCACTCCTTTCTGCGTCTTTTATTCTTCTTTTTGCTTTTCATCATATATTATATTATATATATTATAACCACACTCTTGGTAATTTTCACAGAGTAGTAAAGCTGAGATAAAAACTCTGGAGCCACAGGGATTGACATGTGACCCCGACGGCTTCATTGCTGCCTGTCGAGCATAAGTCACTTGGCCTCGCTGAGCCTATCTTTGCATCTGTGTATGCGCATACGTGTGGGGTCGTGTGTGTGCACTTGAATGTGGGGGCCAGAGGACAACCTTGGCTGTTGCTTCTCAGGTGCCACCCACCTTGTCTTTGAGAAGGTCAGAACTGGGCATCGGATCCCCTGGGACTGGAGTTTTAGATCGTTGTAAGCTGCCATGTGGATGCTGTGTGCTGGGAGTCTAACCTGGGTCTTCTGCAAGGGCAACAAGCGCTCTTAGCTACTGAGCCAGTTCGCCAGCCCTTTCTGTGCTTTTTTAAAGGAGGTAAAGTTACCCGCCTACTGATGTAGCTGAAAGGATGGAATTGGATAAGATATTCAAGGTTCCTGGCCCGAGGTGTGGCAATTCAACTGAGGTGGCTATGGTTATGGTGGAGGGGCCAGAGATACTGAGCCAGAAGGAAGCACTGGGGAACTAAGCACAAGTACTAGGTTCTATCTGAGTCTTTGAGGAATGCCACCAGGTGAGAGCCTATAGGTCTTCTGGGTAATTTCTTCTGAGCAGAAAACAATGTGTGAAATAGGAGAAAGAGTCCTTTCCAGAAACAGCAATAGGACCCTGCACCCTCTGTGGCTGGCACTGGCCAGTGCCCCGCTTCTGAGCCCAACTCGCCCCCAAACTTTCCTCCGACCACTCATGCTCTGGCCCACTGAGAGGAAGGCAGTTCAGTTGTAAAACTTGCTTTTTGGAAAGCTAAGAGTTATGGGGAATGACATTAATTTAAAAGCTTTTAAGGAGCCAGTTCACCTGTGAAAGTGCTCCCCTGGCGATGGCCTTCCTGTGCGGAAAGCTGCCCAGCCTTTAAAAGGATTTTAATTAATGTTGCCGAGAAACACACGGATGGCATGCAAGGCTTAAGCGAAGGAGCAAAAGCAACAGCCAGGAGTTTTACAGTGTGAAGCTAGTTTTCCTAAAGGCGACTGAACCGATCCCACACATTTAGCCTCTGGCCACAGCCAAGATTGAGCAGGGGCTGCTGTTAGCCTCACCCCCACCCTCAGGATGGAGTGGCCGCCTCCACCAGGACCTTTGCCGTTGGATTGCAGTGGTCTTTTGGGAACCCCTGTCTCTCACCTTCTGCTGGGTGGCAGCCCTCTCACTGCCTGCCCAGTGTGCTGTGACCTGAACTTGAACTTGACTTTTCTGACTAGATGCCCAAGTGTGAGGGATGTGTGGGAAAGTGGGTGAAGGCCAACTGGGCATGCGCCCTGAACAGATCTATGACGGTGAGTTCAGAACGCTGCTGATGGCTGTGCCGGTTAAGGAAGGATGGCACTGCGTAGCCAGACAGCTGTGTCTTCTGAGATAGAAGTGACAGATGGCCCTGTCTCCTGCTGCCTTGAGCATGCGTACACAGCCACTCTTCACCCAGCCACTCACACTGTGAAGCTTTCTGAAGGCTAGGCCTCCATCTTCCTAACATTATATTTTTGGATCCCTTTGTCCAGCCTTGGTATTCCCCATCCTTGCCCAGCATGGCTGTCAGATCTTCAGGCCATCCAGCAACATGCTGCCTGGTGTCACAAAGAGGTCAGGAGACCCCTGTGAGTCTGTGCGTGTGCTGGACCCGGAGCAGGGGGCCGTCAGCGCCTGCAGTCCCTCAGGCTGCAGGTGAAGAGTGTCCATGTCTCCTGCTGCCGTGTCCAGTGGTCGCCCAGCACTTTGGTCTCAAAAGACACAGCTGTCTGGCCACACAATGCCTTCCTTCCTTAACTGGTACAGGCATTGGCAGCATGGGGTCGCTGTTTAAGGCTGGTTTCCCAGGGACCCAGTAGGTACCCAAAGACCAGTGTCTCCTGTCTGTCTTACTCCCAGAGCAGGCCTCCTTTCTGGGGAGGCCACTTCTCATTCCCTATACTACTCTGGCCAAGGCTTCCCCCTTAATATTCCCAAGGCTCTTCCCCCATGTTCTCCTAAGGTCATAACCCATCTTCTCCGAGCTTGGCTGTCTGGGAAGCATGCCGTTTGGAGCCTCTTTTTCTTCCCTGATGACTTCAACTGCTGGGAGAAGGTCCTTTCCTGTGCAAGTCTGGCTTCTATACAGAAAAATTCAAGCCAGGGTGAAGTTTGAAAATAGGATCCCTGAGGCTGTCCAGGCGCCTGCAGGATGTCCACGTGCTGGTGCCCTGGTGCTTGTGGAATGTCCTGGTATTTGTGTGATGTCCGGGCATATGCAGGATGGGTGAGTGCCTGCATGATGTCCAGGCATCTGCAGGCTTCCCTGGTACTGGCAGTATGTCTGGGTGCCTGCAGGATGCCCTGGTGCTTGCAGGATGTCCAAGTACCTGCTGAGTGTCTAGGTACCTGCATATGATTCCCAAACTCAACTTTTGAAATTGCCCAAATGAGGTAGAACATGAAAGAAACATGATTAGCCACATTCAAAGGCTAAATTTCTGAACCCGGTGTCTACACACATTTGCATCACAGATCACGGATTTGGGAGGAGCAGGCTGAGTGTGAGAGGCAGCCTCTGCCCTCCCAGCTTGATGAAAAGCTCAGGCTGGGAGGCAGGGAAAGGATCTGGAGCAGAAACCAATGAACCAGGACGGTAAACAGGATGCAGTTCTACCCTAAGCTCCCATGACAGGGAGTCTTCTAGAAGAACTACCAGGCTTCTATGGAAGGCTTGAGGGGATGCAGAAAGCAGCTTAGAACCCCCAGTAGACTGCCATGATCAGCCTACAAAGTGGCGGGAAGGCCAGAAGCCTGGACGCTAGGGGAGCTCCTGGAGAACACTGTTTGGTGGTAGGAGCACTGGGGACTCTTGGGAGCTCTGTTCTCTCTGTGATGGTGAAGAGGCGGGAGACCCTGGGCAGGTCTTCCTCTGAGA
Source organism: Cricetomys ansorgei (assembly GCA_026225945.1). Classification (NCBI taxonomy): domain Eukaryota; kingdom Metazoa; phylum Chordata; class Mammalia; order Rodentia; family Nesomyidae; genus Cricetomys; species Cricetomys ansorgei. Next base: position 3,169,039 of record JAMJFZ010001791.1, read on the forward strand.
AATGCTGTATTCCTAGAATTCTTTGGTGTAGACAAAGAGACCTTGAGCTGAGAGAGAACCAGCTTGGGGGCCAAATAGCATCCTATCCATCAGAACTGTTTCAGTAGACTCTTTCTAGAGATGGAGCCATCAGTGTAAGGCTGAGGGGGAGAAGACACTCCCCATCTTTGGGGACATCCATTCTTCTTCTGTCCTGGACGTCAGAGGGAGTTAGTTCTTCTGCCACGTAGATTTGGGGTATTAATCTCAGATTCTCAGGCTTGACAGCAAGTGCCTTTACCCTCTGAACCATCACACCAGCCCTAATTTTTTGAGCTAGTATGTGGTTTCATTCTCCTTAAGGCAAATATGTTAGTCAGATTTTTTTTTTTTAACCTGAGAAAATAACTTTGGCTCCCAGCTTCCATCTATGGCCACTTGGCTCTGTTGCTTCTGAGTTCATGTGTGATGAGGCAGAGCGTTTTAGTGAAAGGCATGGTGGTGTGGAACCTCTCACCTCACCAGAGAGAAGAAGGAGAGACAGAGAGGAAGTATCTGGAGCCAAGACATACCTTTCAAAAACATGCCGAGACCCACTTCCTCCAGCGAGGCTCTGCCTCCTAATACCGCCCCCCCCTCCCCATTTTAAAAGAAGACTTGTTTCAAACAGTTTTAGGGCCACAGCAGTATTGAGTGGAAGTGCCAAGAACTCCGTGTATTTCCCGCTCTCCTTCCGCCAGCCTCCTCCAATCTTGTCCCTTCTCTCCGCTCATCTTTCGTGCCACTTGGTCTAGGATTTGAGTTGGTACCCTTCACAAACACAAGTGGAGGCAAATCTATTTACATGGTACTTTCTCAGATCCTCTGGTCCCTGATTTTCTCTCTTCCCTATTGGGTCTCCTCTGAGTGAGTCTCAGCCTTCTAATTGGCTGGGACATCTCTCCCTGAAGGGTTGTCAGTATGTCAAGTGCAAAGGCAAGGTCATAGTAGACACTTAAATTTCTATATTCACTATTGTTGTGTTTGTGAGCTCAGTCTGTCAGGCTTGAGTCCTTCCGAGGCCTGCCTTGCTAAGAACAGGCAGTCTGGCATGTATCTGGGATATCTCCTTCCCCTCACTCCTGTTAGACACACAAAGGAATTTTTTCCTAGCTTTTCCTGTGAGAAGCTAATGGATAAAACCTTACAAAACTGTGATGGCTAGGGCTGGAGAGATGGCTCAGTGGTTGGGAGAGCTGGTAGCTCTTCTGGAGGACCCAGGTTTGATTCCCAGCACCCATATGGAGGCTCAAAACCATTTGTAACCCACGCTCCAGGGGATCCAATATCCTTTTCTGAACTCCACAGATACAGCACACACAGTGTGCCTACATATACACAGGCATACCTCTCATATGCATAGAACAAGTCCTGATGAACAGGCTTGAGTTCTGCTCTTAAGCTGTCCAGATAGACCGTCCAGCAGTTTGTCAACTCTGGGCTGGGTTTCCCCAGCTTGGCGCCAAGTCCCAGAGATCATTCTGCTTGTAAAGTTGGTTCTTTCCTCCCACCCATTCCTCTCTCTAGTTTCAGGAGCAGAGCTTGCTCCAGGGCCTCACCTTGCTGAATTCACATTTGTTGATTTTTCCATTTGTCCAGGTTTTTGCTTAATAGGACAAAGTCGAGCGCTCAGCTCTTTACACATGTAAACAGAAGTCTGAATTCCAACACAGTTTTAAAATTTAAATTCCCTTTCTATGTGGCTTGTGTCATTCCTGTAGCAAAACTACTACTTCGAATATTTAAGGGGGCAGGAAGTAGAGAGATGAGCACTATGGACCAAGATGCTCACAGCAGTGAAGTAGAATGATCTGGAAAGAGCCAGGGTGCCTAATGGTAGGAGGAAGTGTGCGTACATTAGGCTCAGTGAAGACAGCTTAAACAGTTGAAAGCAGCACGGAAGGGTGTGGCTTGAGCTTGTGAACTCAGCACTTCAAAAGTTTTACAGGTTCCAAGTTTTCCATAATATAAATATTTGTTCCATTTATGCTTAGAAAGCATGCTGTGAAGTGCCGCTCCGTGGAAGGCCCGCCTGATCTTCTTGCCTTTCCCTGCTTGCTTCTTCGTGTGACTAAGCTTGGCTCTGAGGTCCTAGCTGGGCTGAGCTCCCCTGGGGAGGGCTCTCTCAGGCCTGCCACCTGTGTCTGATGGTTGATTTCCCAGTCAAGTCCACTCGTCTGGTTCGTCGTGGCCCCCATGGCTGCCAGATCTAACTTCTGCCTTCTATCCTACTCAGCTTAGCAGGCTTCCTCATTTCCTGCTGCTGTCCCATCAGCCTAGGCTTCTCCTGGATCCAGGGCATTTACCTTCTCCCAACAAGGTCCAGGAAAAGCAAGAGGTTGGATTTCAGAATGAATGGGAAGCCACAAGGATCTCCCAGGCAAGACAAACCAGTGTCAAAGACTCTGATCTCCGAGTGACCCCCCAGGGAAGGATCAAACATGGGTGGGAAGGGAGGACTGGGAAGGCCTCAAGGTTGGGTCTGCTGATTGACACAGTCCCCTCCCCTGTGCCTATCCAAGACACCGCAGCAGTGTTCCTGCCTCCACAGCATGCTCCCCGGCTGAAGTGGATTCAATGGTGGAAACCTGTCTGCGGCTGCCTCTTCTCAGCCCAAGTACGGTCGATGCAGCACAGCTTGGATCTCAGAGCCTCGAGAGCTGTCCACACAAATCCTTTCAAACATGAAAAGCCGGCATGCTGGCCTCTGGCTTGCATCTCGGAGCTTTGAACTAGCAATTCGCCCGCCAAGAACGTGTTCTGAATGGCTGTTTTGCATGGCAGGGGAGAGCTCTTGCAGACTCTGAATCTAGATCACTACCAGAAAATGGGAAGCGCCTGGTGATTTTGGAAGAAAATCCTTCCAGACTTAATTTTCAGGACCCACGTGATTTCCTGAACTACAAAGAGCACATTTTAGCAGTTGTGTGTGGAGCAGGCAGCAAGAGCCCCTTCTACCGACTTCAGCTGCCCTGAGAGTGTGCTGTGGAAGGAGAGCTACGACAGCGGGTTTGCTTTGGAAGGAAAGTTCCGGTGGAGAATGAAGATAGGAGCCTGGGCCTGGGTAGGGTCTTGTGCGGAGCTCTGGAAAACTTGGAGGAGCTGTGGTTCCTGAGGGAACTCAACTACATCTTTCCATGGCCCTGGCTGCAAATCTCTGGTACTTTCTGGGTTGCCTAACAGGGAGCCAAGCAATTTCCTACATCAAGCAAACATCCCTAGGAGGAAAGGAAGGAGAAAGAGCACCAGTGGTGGTCATGCACAGGAACTGTCCAGGGGCACAGCGTGGAACATACGTGTGTCTGGGGAACTCTTGGGTCCCCAGAAATACAAGGCTAGAGACACAGCAGGGAGCATTCCTGGGCGGACCTGATCCCCAACTCAAAGCAGGCACCAACCCCCATTCAGGCTGTGTCCTGGGGGCTGAGCATGGGGTAAGATACTTTGATGCCCGTCTCCCAGAGCTTCCATCAGGAAGATGTTACATATGGGATACAGAATTGGAGGTTGCAGTGAAAGTGACACAGAAGGGATAGAAAAACACAGGTGGTTTCAGGTCAGAAGAGGGGGGACTTTGGGGCTTTTGAGCCAGGACTTGCCCTTCTCATCCCAAGCCTATTTGAGGGCCATTTGGGCAGCAGCTGTTGGTTACTAGGTGACGTTTCTTGGGTAGCTCAATGCTACCCGCTTGTGGAGGCCTTGTGCAGAGGGGCCCTGTCCAGGACTTGGACCACAGAGTGACATCTCCCTGCCTGAAAATTCACTCTTCATTCGTTTTTTTCCCCCTCTGGTATCTTATCAGAACCAAGAATTCAGCATGTCACAGGTCACAGGTGAACAGGTCAGGTGTGGAAATCGGTGAGACAGAAGAGGGAAGTCTCCACTGGGTGGCGCTCTTCAGCCCGTGCCGGAGGCTTATGCTTTGTCTTCCCTTAGCAATCACACTGTGTTCTCTGCCGCGCCTCAGAGGTGGTGGGACACTGGTGATCTTGAACTCCTTCCCTCCGTGGAGGGAAGGTGGGAGACTGGAATGAACTGTGTGGGCGGTAAGACTTTGAATTTACCTACTGTGGGTCTCAGCTGAGCCCTCCGGTGGAGGGATACCGGGAGACTGAACTGTACGGCTGAGGTCCTCAAGGTTGCTTCCCTGAACGTGAGGATGGGGTGGGACAGCAGAGTTTGCTTGACAGCCCTACCCAGCTGGCTGCAGGAGACAAAAACTGGCTTCTGGAGGGCTATACTCCTTTGGCCTCTGAGGACTAGCCTGACCCCCCCCACCCCCCTCACCCTTTGCCTCCAGTGCATACTTACTCAACCCAGGCCTGGCTTTCTTCTGTGGACCTTGCTCTCCCAGCCGCCTGGGGTTCTGAAGGCAGCCTTCCTCCAGCTATGGGAGGGATAAAGATGCACAGGAGCAAAGCTGCACTCCTCAGCTCCAGTGAGCACATCTCTGCCTTCCTCTCGGTGCCTCACTTTCGCTGTCTGCCCACCGAGACAACAGTTTCTGCTCTTCTCACTCTGTCTACATCAAAGGTGCAATCAAACTATACTCAAAAAGCTTTGGAAGTCACGAGGAGCTTTCAAAGCTTTACTGAGCCTACCTGAAACCGAGGCTGCTTAGACAGGAAGTGGGAGGCGTCTGCTTCACCTAATCCTTTGAGGATTAAACATGACAGCCCCTGTGTCAGAACTGGCACAGCACAGGTGCTCAGGGTTGTATCTGTTATAACAGCGCTTCGAATGCTGTCTCATCAAGACAGTGTCTGGTGTGCAAAATCTAGCTATCACCTACATATAGGGGAAAAGAAGCATAAAATACACATTCAAGCAAAAATTAAAATTACACGAAACACAAGATAATCTACAATTAACATCTCATCTTATTTCATTTCAGATAGTATTCATAAAATAGCACATACTTTTTGTTGTTGTTTGTTTGTTTTTTGTTTTTTTGAGACAGGGTTTCTCTCTCATAATTCTGGCTGTCCTGGAAATCACTCCGTAGACCAGGCTGGCCTCAAACTCACAGAAATCTGCCTGCCTCTGCCTCTCAAGTGCTGGGATTAAAGCACCTGGCTTAGCGCATACTTATTTTTACAAAAATCAGATCAGCACATATATTTTGCACTATTATTTTAACATATGTCCAGAATCTAATTCTTTGTTATCAAATATCTTAATTTTTTTAAAGTTCTTTCCTGGCCTGGTGTGGGACACATGCTATAATCTTAGCATACACACTATGCCAGGGGTAACAAGAGCATCCTGAGCTACAAAATGAGATCTCTCAAAACAAAGGTGAGCAAGTCTTTTGTTTCACCCCAAATTCTGATAGGAACAAGTGCAGCTAAATCTCTGTAGTCTAATCAGGTGAGAAAACAAGCTAGGACAAAAATGTTAGGCCCAGCGATGAGCTTATGCATAAGTTGTAAAAATACAAAACATAAAACCTACCTCATGCCCACTTCTGAGTACATGGCTCCATCCCCAAGGAGCAGTCCTTAACCTCTGCCCTTCTCCCCTCAACCTCCATCCACCGAGTTCTTCCTCCTGTAATTCAGAGTCTCTGAGCCTGTTGAGCAATATTCTCCTTCCTCTCCCTGCTCCTCCTCCCCTTCTTCCCCCTCCTCTTTCCTCCTCCCCTCCTCTCCTCATCCTCTTCCCCCTCCTCACCCCTCCCCAGTCACCCTTTGCCTTTCCTTGTGGCTTGACTGCGCCACCCACCAGACCTGAGGGGCATCTCGTGGCGATTGCCTGTGTGGATGACTTCACGGAGCACATTCCATAATGCGTGCCTGCCATGCTGCCTTTCCACTCATCGCCAATTTCCACTCGTGGCCAACGGACACGTGGTCATCCTTCTTTCTGCTGTTGGCGACAAGGCTGCTGTGATCTGGGTGTGTGGTTCCCAAGTCCCTGACCTGTTCTTTCAGTGCATGTCCGGTCGCTGGGACATATGGCGCCTGTGCTTAACTCTGGGGACTGACGGGCCACTCTAAGCAGCGACACTGATATTCATTCCTGGGGCAGTGCCCAAGCCTCTGCTATCCCCATACCCTGGTCAACACTGGATGCTTTCTGTATTTTGATAAGTAGCCACCCTAATGTGCACAGTGGCAGTATGGGTAATTTTCCTTTTTTTTTTTTTTAAATAGTCAAACAATGCAGCAGAAATGCCATACTGTGTATTCTTACCAGTAATTTTGAATAGAGGCGAATGTCAGATTTATTATTGTTGTAATTGTTCCCATCTTTAGTTTATGTGTGTGAGTGTCTCCCTGTATGTCTGTGCACCATGTATGTGCCGGGGCCTGCGGATCCCCTGAATCTGCAGTTACAGACAGTTTGGAGCTGCTGCTGGGAACTGAACCCAGGTCTTCTGGAAAAGCAGCTAGTGCTCTTAGCTGATGACCCCTCCATCCAGCAGCACATGTGTCAGAGTTAAGGAGAGGGAGGGGGAAGGCACCTATTCAAGACAAGTAGACAATGACCGTGTTTTGATTTTGTGTCTCTCTGAGTTATATTGCTCAAAGGACTTAATTTATGAGGGGTAAAGATTAAGCAAAGTTTTGAAATTAAGTAAAAATGTAGGAGCTGGTTTATTTGGCTTTCTTATCTTAAAGGATTTCCTTTTGCAAACGACTTCGTCAGGTGGTTTTACGAGGTGCTCTCTTTAGATGGAGGGGTGAGAGAGGAGTGCTAACATGGCCAAGGGTTCCAGCCACTCTGGCCCTCAGGCGGTGTGGCTTGAAGCTAACACCCATGCTGACTGCTGGAAGAACGTGGGAAGGCAAGTCCTCTCTGTATTGCCTTTGTGACTCACAACACTTCCCCGTGATGTTCCCACCGCCTCAGCCAGGGACAGTGCTTTCTACATATTATTTCATTTTTAATTAGCATACAAGTAACAAGTTTCCTTGTGGCATTTTCTTTCTTTCTCTCTCCATTCCTCCCTTCCTTCCTCCCTCCGTCCCTCCCTCCTTTCTTCTTCTCTTCCTCTTTTTTTTCTTTTTTTCTTTCTTTCTCTTTCTTTCTTTCTTTCTTTCTTTCTCTCTCTCTCTCTCTCTTTCTTTCTTTCCCTCTCTCTTTCTTTCTTTCCTTCCTTCCTTTTTTCTTTCTTTTTGGTTTTTCGAGACAGGGTTTCTCTGTTGTAACTCTGGCTGTCCTGGAACTCTCTCTGTAGACCAGGCTGGCTTTGAACTCACAGAGATCTGCCTGGGATTAAAGGCGTGTGCCACCACTACCTGGCTCCATGGCATTTGGTCCTTTCTGCTCCCTCTCTGCTTAGATTCTCTGTCCCCAGGCTTCTCTTTAATACTTTCTCATCACAGGTGAACAACAACAATTGTGTATATTACTATTATTATTGAGATTATAATATAATTGCACCTTCTCTTGATACTTTGATTCCCCCACCCCATCTTTCTATCTTGCTTCATGACCAGGAGCTTGTAAGAACATCACCCTGTCAGTCTCCTGGGGCTCAGTCTTCTCTCAGTCTTCAGTGACGTTATGAACCATTGACTCTAGAGCCAATGGGAGCCAGTGCACTTGGTACTTTGTTGGGACGGATGCTCAGGTGGTTGAAGATCATTGAGGAAGCTTTTCCCTGTTGGGTGACGTGATGGCTGATTGCAGTTGTCAACTTGACACAACCTAGGGTCATCTGGAAGGAGAGTCTCAGTGGGGGGTTGTCTAGATCAGATCCACAGGATGTGTCTGTATGGGATTGTCTTGAATGTCTTCATGGGTATGGAAAGACCCAACCTGGAAGAGGGCGGCACCATTCCCTAGGGTGCGGTCCCGGTCTGTGTGAGCAGATAAAACTGGTTGAACACAGCATGCATGCATTCATTTCTCTCTGCCCCTGACTGTGAATGTGATGTGACCAGCTGCCTCAAGCTCCTGCCCCTGTGACTTCCCCACAGTGATAGGCTGTACCCTGGAACTGTGAGCCCAAATAAATCCCTTTTCCCCTCAGCTGCTTTCTGTCAGAATACTTTATCATAGAAACAAAAATGAAACCCGGACCAGTGGTCCCAGCATGTCTGTTACACGTGGTCCCTGTGTTATGAAGGTTTGACCTACCATTTCCTACAGATAGGCTTTTATTTTCTTTTGTATCGGGAATTGAACCCAGGACCTCACACCTGTTAGGGAAGTGCTCTAGCACTGAACTATTAAACCATGGAGCCAGTGTGTGTGTGTGTGCATGTATGCCCAGCTGTCTGGCGATAGATTGCTGATATCTGTGAGCACAAAGGGATGGAGAGGAAGCACAGTGTGGGATACAGTCTAAAGAAACTTCTGTTTCATGCTGGGGATGGTTCCTGGAATGCTCATCAAGATCCCAACTTTAGAGAAAGAGAAACTGAGGCCCAGAGAGGGCACTGCGGGCCAACAGCCTGGGACAGCCAGCTGCTTGATGCCCACATATCTTGGTGTCTTGCTCCCCTCTGGGTGACTGGTGGCAAGCTCATGCTGGGAGGCCACCTCACAAGAATGGTATATGTTGCAGCCCCAGATGACAGCCTCTGGGCCCTGCAGGGGGTAGGATTCCTGATAGGTCTTGCTCACCATCCTGCACTTCTCAGGGAAGTCAGTTGCACCTCTTAGCTGCTGCCTCTGCCTCCAGCAAGTTTTAAGAATTTTTTTTCAGTGAGAAATTAGGTGTTGTATTATCATACAGGGTACACACAATTATTTTAATATAGCTAGAACTCAGAAAAGTATAAAAGGTGGAGAAGTTCCATCTTTGGCTGGCCCAGGTAATGAGTTGGTTCCCTCTAAGACCAGAGGTTTCCTGCTGCGATGAGAGCTGACTTCCTCCCCCAAAGGAACCACCTGGCTCCTTCTATGCCCAGAAAGATACTGTTGGCCTAAGAGAGCTGCAGAGCCCCTGTCTGTTCTCTGTCTCCTCACAAATGTTGGTTAGAGCCTGAGTGTGTGCGTGGGGGTTGGTTACAGACAGAGGGATAGGCTCCTCTAGGTGCACAGTGAGGGCACCCAGGGAACCACACTGCTTCTTGTCCCTGCTCCCAGACTCCTAACTGCAAGAATAACAAGTCCCAGAGCTGCCAGAGACACAGCATGTGGCATTGCTCTTCTTCGTGGAAACTCTGTCTCTTTCTTTCCCTCCAAACTGCAATAGGGGGGCTGGAGGCATATCCTCCGGAGTCAGGTCAGGGAGGCAGTACCCCCCTTGGTGCAGCTGGCTGTCCCCAAGAACCCTGCTGGCTCTCACAGTGGAGAGGCACTCATGTTCCCTCCTGCCTCAGAACTCCTGGCCTGGCATCCCAGACTGTGAGCTGTGTAGTGCCTTTTCCCATGGCAGGCCTGGGAGGCTCGTTATAAACACTCCCCAGTGCCAGAGCCTGTGGACGACCCGTTCCCTCCGTGTGCAGGAATGTATTTGCAGCATAGCTCATCACTTTGAAGACGAGTCCAAACTTTTATTCACATTTATTGACAGGAAGTTGTTTTTCAAAGCTGCAGGCGGCAGGCAGGCTGTGTGCCAAGCGGCTCCTGCACCTTCTTGAGCTGGCGCGCACTGGGGACCATAAATTGCACCCCACCTCTATTCTTTTTCCTGCAAATTTGCCCAGAGGTTGAGCATTACTTTTTCCATTCATAAAGTTTCTTCCTTTAAAATTTTTTTAGTCTTTCTTTTTTCTTTTTTTTTTTTTTGTAACAGAAAATCACTTATTAGGAGTGTAAAGGCTTCCTTTTTTATTTTTCCTCTGAAATGCTTCAAAACGTATAGCGTTGTCCACAGTCTCTTCCCTGCCCCTTACTGAGTGGATGGTCCCTGCAAGTGTCCCCCTCCAGCTGAGTGGCCCCCTGGACTGTCTGCCATAGTCCTCATGTGGATATAGGGGGCAGCTAGGCTTGCTGAGCACAGGCCTGTGCCAGGCTGTAGAGGCTCTCTAGCTCACTGTGAGGCCCAAGTTCTCCTTCCCAGACATTTCTTTGGGAATGTGTAAGCTGCTGGGCATGGGGACCTATGCCTCCAGCCATTCCCCGGTACTTCTCACCAGGAGACTTGCCCTGCAAGCTCAATCTGGGTGTCCCTGACCATGAGGCTCAGATTTGTGCCTGATCCTGGATGGGGCAGATTCTTCCACATCCGCTCAATCATGGCTTCCACAGAACCTCTCTTCTTCAGAAGACTCCTTCATCCAGCACTTGGCTTCTCACTGCTCTGGCGTGGGACCAGCAAGCTTTCCACCCTAAATGGGGCACTGGCTTCTGAGAGCATGGAATCCCTCTTCTCCATATGCTACGCTACACCCGTTGTTCAACCTGTTGCCGGGTGGGATCCACCTGCTGAGAGGTGTGGCCTTTTATGTCTAGGAAGTGATTGCAGGACTTCTCTGATAGCTTAAGCATCACCAAACCAGGCATGGCTGTTGTTTGCTGTGGTCTCTGGGCCATTCTGTACTTCACTGATCTCTGGGATCTCTCCGGGGCCCCTTGGTCTATAGCTGGCTGCTCATGGAGTTGATTTTGCTTTTCCCTCTCTTCTCCAAGTCACAATCTCTCTTCTCTCTCTCGAGTTACCCTGAGGGCTACCTGACTCGCCACTGTCCCTTGAGTCTTTCATGTTTACGAGGATGTAGATGCTGCCAGTTTCCAGGAGGATGTGAGTGTGTGTTTCTTCTGGGTTTGCAGACAGGCTGTGCCCTGCCATCCGGGTGCCCAGGAGCCCAGGCTGCAGCTGGAGTCCACATCAGCTCCAGTGTGCAGATGACTGGCCATGGCAGAGCCGGGGTGTTTCCCTGATGGCTGTAGTTTATGTGCCCTTTGGGGGAACTCCTTGGAGAGTTTTGATTCTGTCTACTGAGGGGCCAATCTGCCTTTATTTTTATATTTTTTGTTTAGTGTGTGCATATCTTTAAAGATTTTTAGTTTTAGTTATGTGTGTCTGTGTTGAATATATGTATATGCGTATGCAGGTGCTTTCCAAAGCCAGAAGAAGGTTCTGGGTCTTCTGGAGCTGGAGGTACAAGTGGAGCTGTCTGATGTGGGTGCTGGTAATTGAACTTGGGTCCTCTGAAGTGGCAATTCTTGTCTTAACCACTGAGGCATCCTCCAGCCCTTGGTTTAGGTTTTTCTGACCTCCATGAAGACCCAAATTCCCAAATAAAGTCTTTGTATGCTGGCCTAATTCTAAACTTTTCACAAGCTAGCTCTGTACTGGACTGGGGAGGAGGGAGGTGTGTAGGAAGAGGTTGGAACGATAATGGATCTACTTTGTCATGGAAGAAATAGGGGGGACTGTGGTCAGCCCTGGTGTAGAAGAGGGGACCAGCTTGGGTGTGTATGCAAGGGGTCTGGGTAGGTGCCTTGAGGGTCCACGGGAGGACCTGTATCATGTGCTGCTCCCAAGATGGCAGTGGAGTGATGAGACTAGTTCTCGGGTGTAGGCACAGGTTGTCCTGGATTCTCACCTCTTCTTGGGGTTCTGTGAGCTCTGTGCCCACACCTGAGCAAGAGCGCCGAAGGCCCGGATAGGCTCTGGTTGCCCGCAAGTCACGTGCTAGAGAGGAAAAGCCTGCGGAAGACGTTAGCGGCTAATCATGCTTGATCACCCACCTGAGCTTTGGTCTCATCCGGGAACTAGTAGTTGGACCTGATGGTTCTGTCTGGGGTTCCGGGAGCTTCTGGATGGCTCAGTGCATAATGAGGCTGTGCCACGTGGGTGAGTCCATGAACACATCATTGAGGAGGCTGCCATATGCATTGTTTCCACTGTTGAGACGAGAGCAATAGTCCGAGGCCCTGTCCAGCTCCCCAGGGCCATCCTCACCTATGAGAATCCTGAATAACAAGAATGTGTAGCTGGCCAGCCATGAGCCCAGCCCTCTTGTTCAGCTGCCCTCCCATGGACTCTTGTTGTAGGCGGTGGGGGAATCTCTGGGCTCAGCAGAGGACTCTTCCTGCCTCCCCACATCAGGGTCTTTTCAATCCCTCCTCTTGGCATGCGCAGGCCTGTTCTCGGGTAGCTTTCATCGCTTTGGGGGGTGTTCCGTCCACATTCTCAGGTGGAAATGTTTAAGTGCAGTCCCAGCAACCACCCCTTTGGATCAGCTACCCCGGCGTGGTGCCCCTGCAAATGGGGCCCACATGTATGGTGGTGCCGGAGGGAGACGGCCGGCTTGCCAGGAATGTGGTGGGGGCCTCTGGGCGTGGGGACACATTGAAGAAGTGATGCGGTGAGCCCACAGGGAAGCAGCGGCTTCCTCTGCCTAGAAACGCTGGGGGAGACCTCCTCTGAGAGGGTGGGTCTACCCAGCTGCCAGATGCTGAGAGGTGGCGCTGGAAGATGGCGGGTGTTCCTGTCCCAGGGGCTACTGGAGTGGCTTCACTCTAATGGTCTTGGCCCCGGTAAAGTCTGAGTTGGTGTCACCTGATTGCTATCTTGCATTCCCACACAGTGGCTGATGTGGGAACTGGGTGTGAGAATGGCACTCCCTTTCTGTCTGCCTAGCCGTCTTGAAGTTTCTTTCAAAACGTCCATTGCCGAGAACTTGCATAGTTGCTTCCAATCCAGCTTTGGAACCACTCTAGGAAACAAGCCTTCTGCCCAGTCATGTGACTCCTATTGATAAAGTGACTTCTTGCGGTGTGTCCATGGCCACAGGGGACTGGCACTCAGACCCCACAGCCACACTCTGCTGGTTTCCATTCCTGGATAGGTTGACACCGCAGGCTGCCTCTGACCTCACACTTCTACTAGCGTGTCTAGATATGGCAGGCGGCACTGGGGTAAGTGTGGAAACCTTGCAGAGCTGGGCTTGACTTTAGTGGAAACTGGAAGCTTTTGGGCTAGACCAGCTGCTCACCCCTGGCCACGCTAGAGATACGGGGCTGGCTGGAGTCCAGCCCACAGTGTGGTCTGCTCAGAGCAGCACCCCAAGCCTTTACCGTGTGAAGGATGCGCAGGGGATGGACAGCTGCTAGTCAAGGACAGTCCTGAATTCCCTAATTCTGGGAGAAATAGTCCTACAGTCCTGAGAAGAGGAATGAAGGTGAAACTCCCACCTAGACATCCATAGTCAGCCCTGCGAGGACAGCAGAGACAAAGGGAATATGCAAAGCGGCCAGCTAGAAGGCCGCCTGTGAAGAAGTGCCTGTCAAGTGGCCATTACTGGTCAACAGTAGCCAGAGGACATCTTTAAAGCCCCATCGAGGTCCCTGTGTGACTGAGTGGGGGTGGTGGGGAGGGTGGAAAATGGGGCCTTAGGGGATTTGTCATTAACAAAGTGTAAGGGGACAGGTAGGTGGGAGATCCAGTGAGTAGTGTGTTGGGAGAATGAGCCAAGGTCTCCGATCTTGGATGATTGCACACAGGCAAATGAGCATTCTCTCCCACGGAGGGCGCAGGTCAAAGAGACAATTGCCAGCAGTCCATCTGCCAATCCTTGCCATTAGAGTCCCTCGAGGAAAGTTGTTGCTTATATCTCTGTCTGTCTCTCTCTGTCTCTGTCTCTGGATGTTTTCCTGTATCAGTTTCAAAGTTCAGGTCTTCCATTGAGGTCTTCGGCTCATTTCAAATTGGTTTTTGTACAGAGTGAATGATAGGGGCTTAGTTTCTTTAACATGTAGATATCCAGGTTTCCAATTTGTCAAAGAGGCAGGCTTCCCTCTAAGGCAGTGGTTCTCGACCTTCCTAATGTTGTGACCCTTTAATACAGTTTCTCATGTTGTGGTGACCCCTCAGTCATAAAATTATTTTTGTTGCTACTTCATATCTATAATTTTGCTACTGTTATGAGTCATGTAAAGCTCTGATATGCGGATGGTATTAGGGGACTCCCATGAAAGGGTCGTTTGACCCCCCAAAGGTGTTGCGATCCACAGATTGAGAACTGCTGCTCCAATGTCTGTTCCAGGCCCTTTGGTTGAAGGTAAGATGGTCGTAGCCATGCAGGTTTACCTCTGGTTCTCTCTCCTGGCTTCTGTGCCATTCACTGGTCTGTGTGTCTGCTTTTGTGACTGTGTCCTGCCTCCAGGTTGCTCTTGCTGCTCGGGACTGCTGTGACTCTCTGGGGTCTTCTGTGTTTCCACAGGAATTCTAGGAATGCTTTTCTGGTTCTGCAAAGGATGTCATTGGGATTTTGATGGGGATTGCACTAAATGTGTAGATCTTTTGAATGATATGGCTGTTTTTACAATATTAACTCACTGATCCACAAATGTGGGAGCCCCTTTTTATCTTCTAGTGTCTCTTTTAATTTAGAGTTTATGTTATCATTGAGTGTATGTGCTTGTGTGTATCATAGCAAGCAGAGGCCAGAGGACAAATTTTGCGAGTTGGTTCCCTCCTTCCGCTGTGGGTTCTAGAGACTGAACCCATTTTCCCAGCTGATCTAGCTCACTCGCCCCTTAGTTTTTGTGTGATTCCAGTAGTTACTGTGAAAAATGCTGCTGTCAAGGGGTAAGGCAGGGCCCTCCCCTTCTCTTGGTGGCCATGTGATCTCTCTTCTCACACGGGCCATGAACTCTCCGCCTCAGCGGCCGCCACTCCTCTCGTGCTGTGATGCATCAGAAGGACCTCACCATGCTGCGGATGTTGGTGCTTTACTCCTGGGCCTCTAAAACGGTGGGCTGAATTACATATATTTTCTTTATATTACTCAGCCTCTGATATTTTGTTATAGAAGTGATAAATGAATAATATAGCTTTTTCATAGGACTGCTGGAATTAGCAAAATAAATAAATAAATAAAGGGCACTATGAATAAATTTCGGATTAATAATAATTATCCTAGAGTATGTCTCATTCAATACGGGACATAGATACGGCCAAAATATCTGTTGTTCATGTGACATTAAAAGTGAAATGTCTGTCCTGTGTTGTACCTGGCAATCTTACTTCTTCCTCTGCTCTTTTGAGTAAGTTCCCCTGTGGGTGAGTCTCAGCAAGATGGCTCCTGACCTGGGTAGGTTGTGTCCCCCCTTCCCATTACATACCTTCCCAGTGTCCTGTCAAGTGTGAGGAAGTGAATTGTGGCCCTCCCTCCTTGCTGCAGGCAGCTTAGTGTTGGTGTGTGTGTGTGTGTGTGTGATGTGTGTGTATGATGTGTGTCGTGTGTGATGTGTGTGTGTGATGTGTATGATGTGTGCGATGTGTGTGATGTATGTGTGCGATGTGTGTGTGTGTATGTGTATGTGTGTGATGTGTGTGTGTGTGTGTGTGTGTGTGTGTGTGCACAAGTGCTTATGAATGGACAGTGGACAATGCATGCTGACTTTTATCAAAAGCCTCCTTGGGATCTGTTGGGATGATCGCATGGTTTTCACCCTTTCCTGACTGACATGATTTATACTTGCCGACTTCCTGTTTTGCGTTCCTGGTGTGAGCTCACGTGGTGATGGTGTAGGTTTCCTCTGCAGATCTCCACTCTAGCTGTGCATAGGTGAGTTTGGTATGCAAGTTGTAAGAGAAACCTGGAGGAAATATTGTGCTGGGTTCTAAAATGAATTATTCCTATTTTATTGTTAATTAGTTTTTAAAATTTATTATTATTTTTTTTTTACTAGGTGGTGTAGGGCTTTATTTAGCACCAGTATGTGTTCTTGTATAGCTTGGAGCACTTTGTCAGCAAGACAAGGCACCCACTGTGCAGGCAGATTTCTTCCCTTGTGGTCCCATCCAGATCCTTAGGGGGACCGACCCCTTTCCTTGGGCTCCATCTCCCCGGTGCAGGACACTTTCCCAGCCAATGTTTCCTTCTCACAGATCCCTGTAGAGGAGAGGGATTCTGTTGAGTAATGGTGACGGCCACTTCTCCCTATCAGCAAGCTCTAAGCACTGGGGTGTGGTCCTTCTTCCCTCTCTCCAGGCAAGGGCCAGGGGACTGTCTGGGTGACAGACATCAGTGTGCTGGAGGACTGGCTTTGGAGGATGACAGGTGGAGAGGGTTGTTGGAAGCCCTTTGGGCCACATAGCCTGACAAGTGAGTCGGTTTAGACTAAGCCACGTGTGGCCTCTCTCTTTTCTTCCTCCTCCTCTTCTTCTTCTTCCTCCTCCTCCTCCTTTTTCTTCTTTCTTTCTCCCTCTCCTTCTCCCTCCCTCCCTCTCTCTCTCTTTCTCTCTCAATTGCACTGAACTCGGGAGGAAGATGGTGGTGTGTATATTAAGCCCGGAATCTTGGTAGCAGTCTGCAGCTCACATAGCCGATGCCAGCAGCTTGTCGCCAGGAAAAACCTTCTGTTCTTCGATTCTCTTCTCCAAGTTCAGTCAGCTGAGGCTGTGAAAACACTCGTCTCTGTTTTAAAATTATACCCCCGTCGGCAAATCCCAGTGGTGTGCTTTTGTTGCTTCTTTATTTCTGACTAATTGGGCTGCTCAGTGGTTTGCCTTTTTGCAGAACCAGCTCAGGGATTTACTCATGGATCTCATTAGTCCATTCCTGTTTTTCATCTTAATCGTTCCCTTCAATGTTTTGCGTATTTTCCTTACGGATATATGATGTTTTTATCTGGCTCCTTGACTTGGAGGCCCCTCTATTCACCCACATGTTGATGGTTTGATCAGGAAGCCTTTGAGTCCTATAATGGCGACAGTGCACAGCACTGCTTGGAACAGTCAGTTCTGTGCAGCCGATGGTTGTGAAGGGAGGCGACGGCAAGGTGCTGTGGCTCGGATGTGAGTTCTTCAAGGGCTTCTTGAAGGCTGGTCCCCAGGGTGGCGCTGCTGGGAGGTGATAGACCCTGAAGACTGTGGCTCCTAGTGGGAAGAAGTCCAGCCATCGAGACACACCTTCAAAGGAGAGTGTGGCATGCTTTCTTTGCTCCCTAGCCGCAAGGTGTTCAGCTTTGCTTTGGGCTTCACCATGAACCCCAAAGCCCGTGCGGTCACGGGCAGGGATCCAGCTGTGCAAAGGACAGGCAGTGTAAGGCTTGAGCTATTCTCTGGAGTCTTCGTACACTCAGATATGCAGAATTGAATGTTGGTGATAATTTCTCATAGTTTGGATATTTTCAATTCTTAAATTTTATTTTATTATTTTATATTAATTCGATAAAACGATGGGTTTTGCTTTGACACTTTCATATACACAAACGTGCTGAGATCATATTCAGCTGTTACCCACCCTTGTTTCTCTTCCCTCCTAATAATCCCCTTCTTCTTCCCAAGTACTGTTTGCCCTTCCTCCCCGTCCCCTCCTCTCTCCCTTTCCCTCTCTCCTTCTCTCTCCCCGCCACGCATACGTCGCATACATTTCGATTCCACACATCAGCAAATAAATATTCGTCTAGTCATTGTGAAGATTCCTCAAGAATTTAAAACTAGAGCCACCACGCGATCCACGATCCACGCTGGGTGGGCACCCGAAGAAACACGGAGCAGCAGTTAGTGCTCGTGGCTCACACTAACCAAGTCTCAGGCTTGTCAGGTGCCCATCTGAAAAAAAAAAAAAGAAGAAAAAAGGAAAGCTATTATAAAAGAATACAGAAACCCATTAGTCAATTTAATTTTAGGAAGAAATGTAAACAGCTTCAAGTTTTCCCTGAAACGCACACTGAGCTAAACAATAAAGTTCACGACGTTTGAGTACCTGTCTGGAACAGACACACCAGGGAGTGATGTGCTGTCCCTTCAGATGCTGCTGCTTTTTCCTAGCTGATATTTGGCCTACGTTACATTCATGAATGCAGACGCTGTGGGCTCTAATTTTTATTTCTCCTATTTCCCTTGTGTGGATTTTAATATCAGGCTTTATTATTGTTCTAAAACAAGAACAGATGAAATTCAAAGACAGACAACGTGTTATTTTCAGAAAGCAGTAAACATTTCGTGCCGGACACGACTCTCATAAATCTCTCTCAGCCGTCAGGGGTGGCGTGCTCGGTTCCGCCATCTCCAAAATTACATCTTTGCATTCCTGCTATTCATTCTGAATTTTGTCTTCTCCTCCTCCTAGACACTAAGGTTTATATTCTGTGAGTCTGCTTTTATTTGTCATTTTTATCGTATGTTTGTCTTCTCGCTGCTTTTGTATGTAACCTTTCTCCTTTCTTGGAGTTGATTCCAATTTGTTCTATTTTTAAAGAAACCTGACCTTAGTTGGGTACCTTGTTCATTAATTTCCAATCTGTCATTTCTATAAATTCCTGGAGAACCGTTTTGACTGCCTCCCAGCTAATGGTATTTTATCACTGTTTTAAGTATTTCTGTTCCCAGTATGATTTATTCTTTGACACGATTATTTTCAAATTTATTTTTCTTAATGGGTGGGCCTCCATGAACATAGCCAACTCTCATTCAGTTTCATTATGTGTCAATAATATGGTCTACATAATAACGTCCCTTGAAGCTGGTTGAAGCTTGTTTTATAGCCTGAGAGGGAAACTCACAGATTCAGACACAAGGTTCCCTCATGTGTAGAATGTGAGTCTGGTTCCTAGCATCCTTATGGAGTGGCTTACAACTGCCTGGGACCACGGTTCACACTGGAGATGATATGACGTACACTTCCGGTCTCCGTGAGCATGGGTGAGCATGCATAGACACACAAATAAAAAACAAATAAAAATACATGTATATATATTTGTAAATATATATGAATACACACACACACATACACACACACATATACACACACTTAAATTGTTACAGGGTGATGTCTGTGCAAGACCATTATGTTAAACTTGCTAATTATGTTCTGGTCTTTTTTCTTCATCTACTTTTTGGAGGGGTGTTGCATATTAAGATTGGTGTGAATTTGCCCAGTCTTACTTTATACTGTAAGGATGTTTTGTTAGACTTGCCTGTTATTATCCTGTGACAATCTCTATCCACAAAGACACTTGTGGTCTCATTTGCCTCATGGTTCTTGGACCTGCTGTGGCTACATGTCTGCCTGTTCTTGTTCTTGTCTCCTCCACAGCCTCTCTCCAGCCCACAGTGGGGACAGTACTCTGTTGTTTCTCAAGCCTGGACCATTCCCCTGAATTCCCCATTTGTCAACCGCTACTGTGTTAATTTCACTCAAGCATACTTTGCACTGGGAACCCCAGCTGAGGCCCTGGATGGGAGGCTCCTGGTATGATGCTCGAGAGCATTGGATAGCTTGAATTTCTTCATTCTTGAGGTTAGTTGATTCACATCTGCCTCCCTCATTAGATTGGCCGGTGCCTAAAAGGCCCGAGGAGATTTGCATTTTAAGGATGATCATGGCTGTTTAGAGAATAGACAGAAGATCAAGGGAGGGATGCAGGACTTCAGGGTCCAGTTAGGAGTGCTCTTCTTGGTCAGGAGAGAGCTGGGAGAGCTGTGGGTAGCTGAGAGCACCAGAGAAGTGGGCAAAACTTTCAGTTCTGGTTGAGGGTCAATGTACTCTGCGTGTGTGCATGAGCAACACAGGCCACAGAGGACTGACCATGTGTTGAGTTGTCTGCATTGTGGGGTACAGTTGAGGAGGCCTTGGGAGGGCAGTAGCTCCTCAGGTGTCAGGGTGCACTGTGAGGGCCATGTCTTGGCTCACGAGTGGACACAGGAAGCATTGGGAGTGCCAAGCCTGGGAGGACTGGGGTGGATTCTACAGGGTGTGTTGCTGTGGAGCTGGACAGGAGCCCTCTGTGCTTGAGGGCCTGGGGCTGGTCCAGGTCATGGGGGTCTTTACACCTTCATTCACACAAATCTCTAAAGCTGTTTTCAGAGCCAGCCTGGCTAGTGATGGGAGAGGCTCAGAATAAGTAGGTGCTGGAGGATGTAAGATCAAGAAAGACTACCCCGGGGGTACCTGAAGGAGGAAGACTTAGGTTCAACTCAGTTCAGGTTCTGGGAGTCCTGATTGGAAGCTGCCAGCCAAGGCAGCTGGGGGCAGCTCATGCAAGTGGGGTGCCTGGTGGGCATCCCACGTGTCTAGGGGCTTATCTAGCTCTCTCTGGTCAGTCCTGAGTTGGACGTGGAGCAAAGTGGGGACAGCTGCCTGTCAGTGAACCCACCTGACACTGGGCTGCAGTGCATACCAGCTGTGGCCCTTTTTGTTCTTCCCTCGGTGAACACCCAGCATCTGTTGGAACATGAGAAAGGTAATGTTTGCATAAAGTGAACAGCTTTGCCCACAGGAACAGTGATGATGATCACATACCCATCTGTCTTGCCATCCCTCCCTTCTGCCTCGCAACCCTGTGCACGAAGGAGGGAAGTGCTCCTTCCCATTCACAGAGGAGGGAATTGAGGAAGAGAGGACACTGAACGAACTGAATTGACACAGGATTGGAGAGACCCACAGCTGGCTTCATTCCTTCTCTTCTCAGGCTCCACAAGCAGGAATTCCTGCTCAGGAGCTTTCCAGGGACTCAGGGGAATAAACCCTGCGTGGGGACAGCTGATCTGGGAGAACAGCCAGGACGGCCAGTGCAGGTGTCTGATGAAGGGAAGGTTCCTTCAGGAAGTTTGATCAGGTCTTCTCATGCATTTAGCTTGCTCCAGATGCCTGGCCTTGAACCATGTGTGTTTTCGTATCAGTAAAATTGGCCTATGCCACCGAAAGCCAGAGCAAAGCTTTCTAAGTGAACCCCACGCATGTTCTCCATGTGGTAAAAGATGCAAACTATTTCACAGAGCAGTAGCGACAGAGGAAAAATATCTCTGTATCCAAGACTTTTGCTGTCTCAAGCATATCTCTAGAAGCTTCTTTGCCTTGTTGAGATTGACAGTGTGTGCAGCTCACTTGCTCCTGAAAGTCCCCAGTGTCAGCATCTCTACTGGGCTTCATGGCAGACACATTGAAAAATGTCCTCAAATGTGGGGAAGGCCCCCACACAGATAGCATGCTCCCACATCAAACATGGAGTTCTTGTTGAAATGTGAAGATGCAGCTGGTGGTGGCGGTGGTGCACGCCTTTAATCCTAGCACAGGGAGTCAGAGGCAGGCAGATCTCTGAGTTCAAGGCCAGACTAGTCTACAGAGTGAGTTCTAGGATAGCCAGGGATACACAGTGAGGCCTTGCCTTTGGAAAGCCTCCCCCCCCCATGCTCCTCTCCCTCCCCCGCAAAAAAGAAAAAGAAATGTGAAGATGCTTAGTGACTGTGAAATCCCCAGCTGCACCCACTGATGCCGAGCAACTCACTGGACAGGCGCATCGGCACCGCACGCACCACACTGGCCAGCTGTAGCTTGCTGGGCAAACCGAGTCTATGGTCGATGAATTTTTCCTTTTATATGTGAGTGTATGTGCATGACATATGTATGTGTGTATGTGGTGTGTGTGTGTGCATATGTGTCTGTGCATGTGAGGCCAGAGATGGACACTGGGTATCTTCATCTATCTCTCTTCATTTTTTTTTTTTAATATTTTTTAACTTTACCTTTTTTAAGTTAATTCTTTGAGAGTTTTACATTTGCTTTAACCATATTCATCCCCCTCCCCCAGCTCTTTCCAGACTTCCCCCATTCCACACCCACTCAATTTTGTGTCCTCACTTAAAAACAAAAACCATGGAGTTCAACTTGTGCTGTCTATAAACTCGCGGATGTGGGGTCCTGTTGGTACCAGTTGTCAATAGTGCCTGTTAGGGTGTGGCTTTGTGCTTACCTTCCCATCCGTGCTGGAATGCTGCCTGGCTTGATTTTGTTCCTTGTACGTACTGTCACAATCGTGGTGAGTTCGTGTGTCCAGCTGCCCTCCTGGGTCTGGGAGACACTGTTTGGATGAAGTCACCACCACTTCCGGCTCTTATAATCTCTCTGCCTCCTCCTCCTGAGCCTTGGGAGGAGGGATTGTGATGCAGCTGTCCCATTTTATGGCTGAACACCCCACAGTCTCTTTCTCCACTTTGTTCCATGTGACAGGGTCTCTCACTGACCTAGGGACTTGGGCTTTCTTGAGTCTGGGGATCTGAACTCAGCTCCTCAGGCTGCTGCAGCAAGCACTCTAAGGATTGAAATCCCGCCCCATGCATGAATTCACACATCATCTCCAGCTGCTTCTCACCATGGTGGCAGAACTGAGCAATGGGCACAGACCTTGTGTGATAGTTACTTTGACATGTCAGATGGGTTGGGTCATAGGGTGCCCGCGTAGCTAATTAGGCCTTCTTTCCTGTTGGGTCTGTGGATGTTTCAGGAAAGGTGAGCACTTCAGTTGGCAGACTTACTGCATTGCCTACTCTGAAAGGGTTGGAAGAAATGAAAAGCCAGGGAGAAGCTGGCTGCCATCTGCCTAACTGGACCCACAGTCTTTAGTCAGCCCAGCACTTGGGGTTCCTCTTCAGCCTTGGTCTGGAACTTACATACTGGCTCTCCGAGTCTTAGGATTTCTAACCACACCATAGGCCTGCAGACAGGGGATCATGGGACTTCTTGTTATCCTGTCATATGTTTGTACATCTTACAACATGCAAAGCTCTTCACAGGAAGATCCCCTTTCACTCCACACCTAGCATGACACTGTAGTTACTCTCAGCCCAGGAAATGTAGCTGGCGACGATTAGGGTGGCAGGAACAGACTCACGGTGCAGCAGAAAACAAACACCAAGTACCACAGAGCTGAGCCGCTGCAGAGACACCGCACTAGGGTTTATCCTTCTGCTAGGTTTTCCCACATGCGCGTGCTGGCGATTAAAGAAGGAAGTGTTTGAAGAGAAAGCGGTTTCCATAAACAGTTGTCTTGATGAGCTGGAGTCAGCACAAGCCGGGGACAGTGCCCTGGAACCCTCTTTAATCTGTCTTGTGATCTCATTTCCACATGGGCCAAAGACCATGCTCATGTGACCTTAGAGAGAACTGGGCTTGGAGCCTGAAGATATCAGCTTCCATCCAGGAAACGGCACGGCCTGGAGGCTGTAGATGAGGTCCGTTGTCCATTCTGTACTGCAGACTCCAGAGAGTAGAACTCGGATGCCATCGTGCTTCTAGAAGCTGGCGCTGTGGTTCCTAGGACAGAACCTTCTGACTGCCCCCGTGAGAACATGGTAAATGTATAATACGGAAGCTCCATACACAAAATTTTCCTGTCATGATGTCACCTGGAGCTTCTGAAGAAGCAGTTATTCAGGAGAATCGGCTGAGTGGATGTAGCTAACATTTGGGGCTCACAGCTGAAGATTTTTCTGGAAACAGGACCCATAGGGCTGGGTGGAGTAGAGAATGACCTACAGAAAATTTGCTTGTACTTGTGACACATGGTGCCTCAGGACCTGCAAATAAAGACTATTTGTGAATCACCCACTGCAGATGCCATCAGCTGTGCAGTGTGGAAGCATCATCAGATTCCTACACCTCTCTGGCCTCTGGGGCAGCTGTGCTCTGAGTGCTGTGTTGCTAATTTCACAGTCCAGAGGCTCTGGGTATCTGGAATACCATGGGTTGGTGGCTGTGAAGTGACTCAGCCCAGCACGGCTCTATTCCTTATGACTTATTGACCATGAGGGTCAGCGAGCCCACCCCAACCTTTCTTCAGGGTGGAGCCTGTGAAGATCATCAGAGCACCACTGTGGGGTATAGAGAAACTTTTCAAATCAGTCAGATCCAGATTGGAGCAGAGAAATCCCCACAACGAGAATTAGAGAGGCCATGAGGCCCGTGTCTCTGCTCACAGGGCTGCCGGGTGGAGGTAGTCATTCCTACCATTTGGCGTTATCTCAAGAATGAAGTCCTGACATCCCACAACTTTGAACACTGTGATGATGGAAAAGCTGGCTCACTCACCCAGCACTTACGGCATCCACACTGTGCCCTGGGCTGTCTCCTGAATTCTTGCCTATCTTCTCAGTTTGTCCTTCAAATATGAAGCCTTGAGTCCAGGGAAGGAGTTTAATTGGCTCACCATGGGCCCTTCTCTGTAGCTGTATACCTGCTGTGGCAGCTTAGCAAGAGAGACACGGAGACATTCTCATATGTAGAAGCCCTGCCAGACCTCAGCAGAAGGAACCACTGTCACGTCAAGCAGCATACGCCACAGTGGAACCTCGAGCATCTCGGTTCAGGTGTTTTTATTGATTCAGGAGCAGATCATAAGCAATCAAACATCCCCCACAGAAACCCAACACCTGCGAACAATACAAAACGCCAAGGCCTATGCATCCCTTTTTCCAACAGTGCACAAACACAATTATTTGAACATAACTAAAAATAAACTTCCACAACAACTCTCTTTTCTTTGGGGGAGCTGATTTAAGAGGTGGTGCTGAGCCTGATGGACTGTGGGAGGGATATAAGGTGGATCTCCAGTGGTACTGGGGGCTCATGTTGCTTGCCCAGGGTCTGCGCCAGGCTGCATGACTGGTTAAGATCCTCCAGGGCCGGAACAAATGCCACCAGCCTTTCGATTCTCTTTTGAGCTGGTGTGTAGTGGCTTGGAAGTCATCCCAGTTTGGGGAGCTCTTAGTGGTGTTTGTAGGCATGGATTGCACCGCTGTAGAATGTTGGCTTGTTTTCAGACATGACATATCCATCATGGCGTTAGCCACTGGCTGTCTATTTTACAGAGGAGGCTATTCTTTATGTGTATAAGGGGCCCTGCCACAGGCCAACAAGTTACAAAGTCAGAGTTTAACCAGTTGAGGGAGCGATTAAGTTCAAGTTTGGTCACTTACCTGCAGTAGGGGCCCCGGGTCCCAACCTCAGAAGATTCAGCCTCCCTGGGCACTGGCCACACCAAGTCCTTCTGTGGGACTGGTGCTGTCCAGGTGATTGATGTTGATGGAGGGCTGACTGACCCTCAGCCGTGTGGGCATGAGAGTTGGACAGGCCCCTCCCGGCCCAGCACCAACAATGGTGAGAGCCCTATGTTCTTAGTAAGAGAAGAGTCCCAAGTGGCCAAGGCAGGGCTCCTTGGCGAAGAGTGGGGACCAAGAATTTCCTTACTACAATGATTCCAGGACCCTTTCAAATGGAGCCCAGTGGAGAAGCCCTTTCTGTCACTTGTAGTGGTGTCAGTGTCTGGACTGCTAGCTATTCCCAAGTTCCTTGTGGACGTAGAGGGGAGAGAGGGCGGAGGATATTGTCTGGTATGTATGCTATGTGTGATGTGTGTTGTATGATGTGTAGAGCATATGTTGGGTGTGGAGTGTGGCAAATGGTCACACATATGTGCGTACATGGCATGTGTCTCATGCATATTATTTGTGTGTTGTGTGTGTGCTATGTGGTGTGTATGTGTAGGTTTGTGGTATGGGTGTTATATGTATATGTGTATAGTTTGTAGGATCTATAATTTGTGCGCGCGTGTGTGTGTGTGTGTGTGTGTGTGGGTTTGTGGTCGACTGTTTGTGGAGTGTACATGATTTGTATGTGGTGTTTGTGGTGTGTAGCATGTGCTGAGAATATGTGAGTTCGTGCTGTGCTGTCCTGTGTGTGACATGTATGTAAGGACTTCATTCCACGGGAGCCCTGCAGCCTGGCAACAGCTGGAGTTGATGCACTGAGCAGGTGTGGATGCTTTGCCCCCAGCTACAGCTTTATTGTATTCTCCATGGAGGGTTTTCCTGCAGTGTAGTACAAAGAGAGGCTGTAATCTCCTTTCCAGGGAAAAGCGTGGTTAGTTCCTTGTCTGGATGTTCTAGGCTCCCCCTCCTCACCTGGTGCTGACATACGTGGCCTTTCCTAGATCAGCCAGTTCGTCCTCCTTACTTCTGCCAACACAAAGTCTCCTTATTTTTGCAAACATTTATATATATACCACTCAATCAATATTTCAGAAATTGGCAAAGCCCTAATATTTCTTGTTTTTCCTGTCTGATATTTCCCCATACTCCAGTTACTTGATGTCCTCAGGGATTCTGCTCATTTGCCACAAGGCAACTCTCCTGGTCCTACCAACTTCCTAATTACTCTGCCTCAGACTCCTGTGCTGTGAATTTTCACCTCTATCCACAGTAAATACAGCGGTGGAAAGTGCAGGTGCATCTCAGTCTAGGCTCCTAAAGGTAGGGCAAACACCCCACCAGATTCTCTGCTCTGACCTCTGGCTCTGACCTGCCACTGGCCTTGGGAATCTGGATACCAAGGCAACCAGGGTTTCAACGAGGTTACCACCACACCTTCTGATCTCAGCAGACGCTGGGCTCCCCATCCCCTCTCTCTTGTTAGTCTCCAGGCCTCATGAGTCCACTGCCTCAGTATCCCGAGACCAGCCCATCCATCCTTTGTCAGATCAGTACCTGTCTCCCGGGCTCAATTCTTCTCTTGTGGGTTTTGTGAACTGGCTCACAAAGCACTCCCAGGGACAGACCTGACTGCCTTGACCTTGAGACAATCTGTAACCATTTAAAATTCAGGGAGTCTCCTCATACATCTTCTGGGGTGGACCAGTGACGTTGAAGCATCAGAATTTGTGGGATTGTAACCAGGAAAGAACTTTGAGGGAATGGCGACTGTGATTAGAGGTGAGGTAGCCCAGGCTACCTCTGTACTGAGGGACATGTTTCTTGCTGTGTTCCATTTCTTGTCACTAGGGACTGTACTGAGTGCTGTGTGCATGTGTCTGTCTCATGGAAAATAGGGCGTATTTTATAGATCTCACCCTATAGCAGAGCTGAGTTACACAGCTGGCTTTTCATGTTGATTGATTTGGTGTGGATGTGAAGGTTTCTTTGCATAGAGATGGCATGAGCTGGAGGCTGTGTGAGAGCAGACATGGTGGGAAGATGTCAAAATGGATAAACAGGGAAGGTGGGCAAGATATCTGGAGCCACATGGAATGAGGGTCCCAGTGGGACTATAATCTTGGGTGACACATAGGCCTGCCACTTCCTCTTTAGACAGGCAGGGCAGCCTACCTCTGGTGGGTCACCTTCTATCGTGGACATGCAGCTCTGCTCTTGTACTGTTACAGAGGAGGCTGAAGTTTTGGTCAAGCCCTGGTGCTTGAGCAGTAAGGGGTTTGCAGAATGGGATCTTTTACAAGTGGGGCGTATAGGAGATGGCATATTCACAAAGTATGTCTTGTGAACTCGGTGTGAGCTTGGTAGAAATCACTTGTCTCTCTTCCACCCTCTGGTTCCTCCCAGATACAGTTCTGACCCGGAAAGTATCAACATAATTCGTGAATAAAGCCTCTTTTTTTGTGTGTGGGGTGCACAGAAAGCTCTGATGCAGAAATTGAAATTTCATACCCTACAGGGCCGTGATGGCTGCAGAGGTCAGAAGGCAGCCCTCTCCTCCAGCCACTAGTGAGTCCGAGGCAACATCGCTCCTGTGTGCATCAGAGGCCCATACACTGGAAGGCGTGCTTGACATCTGTGTCTCCCGCAGCCCTGAACACGCTCAAGTCTTTCAGCCTTGAGGGGGGCATGTCCCACTCATCTGGTGAATGCATCAGCCCAAAGCAATTTGCTTTCTAAACAGATGTCCCGGGGGCGGGGGTTGGGGGAGCACGGCTAACACTGCCTAGAAGTCTCCGGAAGGCTCTTTATGAGGCTTCTGACTGGAGGCTGGGGGGTGTTCACAGAATTCACTTTAATTGAAACACACCTAATTTGGGCACTTGAGCTAGATATCCAAAGAGAGTCCAGTCCTCATCCAGAAGGAGGGTTTCTGTTTCCCACCTGCGTGTGGGGGTTTCTCAGTCTGCTTTTCTGAACGACCGGGGGCAGATCCCCACAGGCCCACAGGTCCCTCTGTGTGGACCCACGATGTGGACCCACGATGTGGACCCACTCCCACATTCTGTCTGTTATTCACCTGCTGATTCCCACACGGGGGTCCGTGTCGTACTTGGAGCCCATAGGTGTACATGCAGCCACAGCATGTAGGTGCCCAAAGACCAGCAGAAGCATGGACATTTGGTAGAGGCAACCGATGGACTGGCTTCTTGGATCGTGCTCTCTGTGTGTGAGTGACTTTCCCTCCCTCAGCAAGCCATATGTATCTTGGAGGAATGTGTAAGTTGCCATAGATTGCTATTTCCTTTAGGGATCTCCCACACCTTCCTCGTTCCCCCGTAAAGCGGGTCTGTGAGTCACCCCTCTTAGAGTTCTGTTACTGTTATTGTCGATATGGACGTAACCAAAGGGAGACCTTAGTAAGATCTATACCTGTTCAGATTTACTAGAAGGTGAAGCGTCAGGATTTGGAAGTAAGAAGTCTGGTGTGGCAGAAAAGGGCCGAGGTGATACAGGCAACGTCGCAGGCCAGGCCGGCCTGTTGGCTGGCTTCAGATAAGCTTCAAGTGAGAGAGGCACTGTAGGAAGAGAGGCTTCCTACAGAGGGGACCATGGAGCAAGGGCTCTCACACTCTCACGCATCCGATTCCAGTGGGTTCTGTGAGCCTCTGCGGGCTCATTACTCCTTGACCTCAGTCCTCCCATCTAAATGGCATGACCCGGCTTTCTGGCCCCTCCTCTGCTTCAGAGTGATAATTCTGAGGTAGTTGAGAGCCGCCATTCCCAGCACCTCAAAGGAGGGAAAAAGCTGAAGATCTGCGAAGCCACCCGAGGGCTGACTCCAGACACTGTCGGAAGGCACTGTGTGTCATGGGGTGCACCGTGGTCTGACTTCTGACTAACGGTAGATAGCACTAGAGATGGACTGCCCCTCTCTTTTGCTTTGTTACCTGAGATTCTGACCCAGAAGACTGCTAGGGGAGGCACCTTGCTGCCTTGGAAGAAAAGAGATACCACCTTGTGACATGCTTCCCTGAGGGCTGGGTTGGCAGGTCTGTGGAATCCCAGGGACTTCATTCGGACTCCTAGGCCAAGGGACAAGAGATAATGATCACATCAAGCCTAAGCTCAGGTGGTCCTGGGTGTGAGATGGAACTAGGGGGATGGGGGGGGAGGGGGCTGTGATGCCTCATTACTAAATGCAGATGCTGTGGGAAACCACAGCCTTGCTGCCTGGCAGTCTTGTCACGGGCCTGGACCTCCCTGACAGAGGCTGTCTGTCCCTGTGCAGCGGGGCCACTCTCTGGGGTTCACTGTCAGATGGCCCATGTGACTGGTATTTAAAAGAACGTTGCCTAAGTTCCCGCCACTACGAAGATAAGGCATGGACACAAGACTGCTGAGGTCCAGCCCCGGCAAGAGTTCAGCCATCCGGGAGGCAGAGGCCGAGTCGGGAAATAATATGAATAAAGCCACACCTCTTACGGATGGGTCAAGTCTTCTTTCTTTCTTCTTGGATTTTCTCTCTTCTTCTCTACTCTACTCTTTTTCTGTTCTCTCTATATCCTCGCCATAAAATCACACATATACACATTCACACACATCTTGTGGAAGAAGCAAGGATTTAACACACATAGATCTTACCTGCACATCTTGCAAGCTTCCTTCTTCCCTTCTCTCGCCTCTTGTCTGTCTCCCTATTATTTCCCACACACCTATCTACCTTTTAAACAACACTCTCTACGTGAGAGGAAATCACATCATAATCACGAGTGCTATTTTTCCCAGTGAATGCTTACAATTTGCATATTTAAAAAGCAGGTTGTTTTCAATTCCCACACATGATTACACACGGACACCCAGTTTTACATGTACTTTCCCCCCACAATACATCTCTATCTCAGAAGCAATAATTTTGTTATTATAGATTAACAGAGTTTAAGCAAGCCAAATAGTCTTATAGCCAGCTTCTATCGCGGTTACTAGGGAACGGGTATGCGTCACAGTACCCTAACTTACACAATTATTATTTAGTTAACACAATGAAACAAATTTGTTATTGACTAGAAAGCTTTAAGTCAGGGGTCTTTCTGTTTTTCTTAGGTAAAGGAGAATCTGTCCAGTCAAATGCCACCTAGCTCTGTGTCCCCAAGGCGTGCACAAAAACTCATCAGTAATTTTATAATTGTAAAAACTAGGAAAACATCAAATTAATTGTGGTCAAGGAAGTTCAAACTTAGCAGTGGGCACTGAAGCTCATTTGCTATACCTAGGCCTGTTTCTCATGGATGAAACGCATGGGCCCCAGCAACCAGGCTTTCTTTCGTTCTTGTTTGCTAACCCTGACCGAGTCTTCAGCTACCAAGAATGTTTTCCTATGTAGTTCCCTAAGTTGCTTGTTCCAAAGCAGCTTGGCAAAGCACCCTAACCTGATGTTATCGATTAGTTATTGTTTCTGGAGTTTCAATAGAGTCACTAATTCAACTGAGTGGCACTGCCTTGCCCAAGTGGCATTGCTCGAGGGAAAATCATCACCATTGTTATGTGTGCCAGCAACACTACCCAGTAAAGGGTTAGAGACCCCCATAGAACGTTCATTCCACAAGAAAGACAAGGAGACCATGGTAGCAACAAGCATGATAAGGCCCAGCAGTGGAAAAGGGCATTCAGGAGCCAGTCCCCCAGGATTTTGTCAAGCTGAGGTAGCCTCATGGTAGTCTTTGCTAAAGCGGTGAGCTATACCCCTCAGTGCTAGCTCCAGTGCTGGCTGCTGTTCCCCTGCATTGCCCCCAGCACAAGACCCCAAGAATGATGGCAGCTTCAGGCCTGGTATAGGTGATACCAGAGGGTTGGCTATCACAGGGACCAGGGATTTGGACCAAGGAGGACAGGTCACAGGTGGGCAGTGAAGACAGCTCATTACACAGGTCCTGGATGCAGAAGTCAGCAGTAGCAGACCCAGGATACAGGAGGGCCACAGGACAGTCTGAGAGCCACAAGTCATCATCAATTCAGAGACTCACAAAGGACACTGGAGGGCTATGTGCAGGGCCTGCCAGAAGGTCCCTGAACAGCAAGAACAAGGATTAGGGCAAGAAGATGGAATTGCCTGAGTGACACTGGTGGCCAGGCCTGATGACTGGTTGACCCAGCTTGAGATCTCAGGGTCCTCCACAAAGCCAAATGGAGACTGGGGATAGCTGTTTTGAAGAGGGGAGTGTTCATATCTTGCCATCTTAGTGGAAAGGTCTGTGCATGGTTGGCCACAGCAGAGTTGAAAGAGCTTGGGGTGGAAGCATGTTCCTGCTGGCTGCTCTCCCCTCTGGAGGCTGGATTGCTGGAGAACAACTTACCTAAGGGCTTCCCTGGGCCTCCCAGGCCCTCAGAGTCTTTGGAGGTGCTCATGGGGTGGGGAAGACAGGAGACACGCTGTCCAACAAACCACACTTTCATGTTCATGTCCAGAGCGTTTTAGACGGACCAACCCACGCATGTGAGAAGGGTTCCTGCATCTCAGAGCTCAACCTGGCATCTGAATCCTGTGGATCTCTCGGTGTCTTCCGTGGATTTGGCTCTGGGTATCCCAGTATCTCTAGAGGCCCTTTAATGCCTCGCCATGTCACATGGGTGCTCTAACCAAAGTGGCCTACCGGGCGGGGTTTTGCTTGTTTCCCATGAAGCTTCTAAATGCACGTAAGATGATTAGCAGAGAATAAACAAAAAGAAGCCCAAAAGGACCTTGTTCAATTTGCAACTCTCCGAGACTTTTTTCATGAATAAAACCGCACACAGGTGCTCAGCGACTGAGGCAGCGAGCCTGTTGTTCCCCTAGGCATGGGAGAGGCGAGGCTCTGACAAGATTGGCCAGGGAGTCGGCAGCAGGAGAGGGTAGGAACCGAGTCTGTGCTGGAGTTACTCTCTGGTGATGGCACAGGTCTACTCGGCCTGTGGAAACGGGTGCAGAGGCTCAACGCTCTCCCAGCAAAGGCTTTGGGAACTGCTCCAAGCCATTTGTCCTGACAATTGTCATTTGCACATCCAACAGTTGCGTGTGGATGTAAGTGGATGTGACTCCGGACAGCACTTGACTGAGAGGCTGAATGATCTGCAGCTGGTGCTGGCACAGTTGCCTTTGAAAGGTCTCCGCCTTCAGAGGGCTGACCTCCCACAGAAGAGGAGCAGCCGTGAAACTTGGGGTGACAGCACTACTCTAGGGGGCGATGTGGATGGTGCTTTTTCCCGGAGTGTCTGATGTGTGGTAGATACTGTCCTGCGTCACATCTGCTGAGCCGAGGCTGGCTCATTAGGAGTTCCCAGATCTACCAGGTGACACTCAACACATGTGGGGTCCGGGTCTTGGCTCCATGTTTCTCGGCAGAGCTCTCTTCTGCTGGGGTGGGCAGAGAGGGGATACTATTTGGTAGGCACCAGGCCAGAGCCAGGGACACATGTTCTTCACATGCCTTCACCTTGGGTGGACACACGTGCAGCTGAGAAATGGAAATTCCCATCCAAAGGCCCAGGAGCCATCCGTCAGGATAGACTGAGGAACAGACTCGTCAGCACCTGCCTCTGAGGGCTGCCCTTGGGTGGCAGAGCACGCCACCCCAGCAGTGCTAGCAGCCCGATGGCCACATGTGATGTGTGTTCGTTCAAGACACAGAGTCCTGTTTGAGAAAGGCATCTGCCATGTACTTCACAAACAGCTTACAGACAGTTGGCTTTGGTGATTTAAGGGTCTCGGTAAGGTTAAACACTGTCATGCAGAGGGGAAAGGGCACGCAGAGGATGGGGGCCAACTGCGTGGCCCAGCTGATTAAGCAAGAAAAGCTACATTCGCCACCCCACCAGCCAGAAAAGCTCCTGGGGCTCTTGGGAGAGAAACCATGTGCCAGGGGCCTTGCAGTCCTCCCTTCTGAAGTGCAGGTTCCCACACTTGGTCTTCCTGGAGGCGAGCTTTCTTGTTTTCTGACAGTCCGACAAGGTCATGCTTCGATAGGTCACTGTGAATACAAATGGCAGGGACACCGGTCCAATGACAGCTCACAGCCCAGGCCTAGATGCTCACCTTCCCAGCATTTCAGCTTGCATTTTGTTCGGTTGAACTTGCTACGTAGCCCAAGGTGGCCACGAACTCTGGGCAAATCCTCCTGTCTCAGCCTGCAGGATACTCAAGTGATACTGTTCTTTTTAAAGTAAGACTTCTTGGTTCACCTCCACCTCAAGGCACCAGTCTGTGAACGGTCATCTAAGCCAACACTTACAAGGGACCAGAAAACCTTTCGTGACAGATGTCAAAAATCTTCATCAACTGGGAGAGAAAAATTCAGCACATTTTACCATTTCGTTGGAGAAAGGAAAAACAAAAAGGAGCAAAGGATTAAAAGTATCTGAAGTTTTCATTGAAGAAAGCAGAAACTTTGCTGCACCTGCCTGGTGCCTGCTTTCCCTGGCGACTGTGCAGGGCCTTGGAAACATTCCTGCCCCGTTCCAGCCCCCCTCAGGACACGTGATCATCAAATTTTCAGTGAGTCTCTTTGCAAATTAGAGCAGGGACGTAAACTTAAAACCTAAAATGTTAAATGTCATGGCAATGGGGAGAGAGTGGCCAGGGATCACACGGAGAGGGCAGAGGACACCTTGTGCGTGAGAGTCGGCGTCTCCCACTGCTCAGGTTGTCAGGCTTTGTGACGAGCCCCTTTACCCACTAAGCTATCTTGCCAGCCCTGAATATAAATTTTTTTAAAAAAATTATTAATTTTCAATTAATTAATTTTTATTAATTTAATATTAAAATATCATTTTTTAATTTTCCTGTGTATTTTTGCCTGTTCATGTGTCTATGTACCACATGCATGCAATGCCTGTGGAGGCCAGAGGAGGGCACCAGACCCCTGGGAACAGGAGTCGCAGACACTTGAAAGCCTGCGTGTGAGGTGCTGAGAACTGAACCCAGGTCCTCTGAAAGAGCAGCCAGTGCTCTTAACTGCTGAGCCATCTCACCAGGCCAAATTAAAATACCTTAAATGAGAGAGTTGAATGAAGGGTTTATGGAGTGGCTCCATATTTTTTGAAAATTCTACCAACCTATGCTATGCACGTCCTCAGACATTTTGATTTCTGGCATGTTAAAGTCTGGGCTCTTTCTGTCCACGAATGTTCAGCTGTGAGACTAAGAAAGGAAAGAAAAAGGGTGTGTGTTGTCCTGCGGAGTGTCCAGGTCTCTCTGTGATGCTCAGGGGGCTTTTGACTTCTTTGTTGAACTTTACCTAACAGGTCTACTCTTGGAGACTCCTGTCCTGAGGTTGGTGTTGTGGAAGACCACAGCTGACTCCGGGAACCAACCCATGGGGTCACTCTCTAGATGCTACTACTAAGCCAAAATTTCCAAAAAGCCAAGAAGCAGGCAGGGCCACCTCACACTAAGCACCAAAGCAGGAAGGTTAATGGAGTTGCCTGTACACATAGGCATGTTGGAAAGGTCTCAGAAAACATGGACACATGGAATATCTCAGTATTAATGAGTTCACTTCAAATCCATCTCCTTCCCCAATTATTATGCAATACTGAGGTCCACTTGGGAAAAAAAAAAATCAAACAAGCATGTTGAAGATATCAACCAGTAGGAGACAACTTTGGGGGAGACTTTCAAGTAAATATCTTCAGATGTTCGTGTGCGCACTGGTGGGGACGCTCAGACTTTCCGTGGCCGCAGACTCCACCACTACTGCCTGCGCACATGTGATGAAGATTTTGTTTTGTCTTATTTGTTTACCCTACAAAGCTGGATTTGGCCAGGCAAATGTGGCTTATGCTTTTAGAAAAAATGAGATTTAAAGATCTATAAGTAAAAAAAAAAAAAATCAATTTCACAAGATATGAGTGTAATTTGTTTTTTATTTCATAATTTTCATTATAGAAAGAGAAAGTGCTCATGGTCATTAAGTTTATAGTAGACTGAAAAGTCTCAAATAACTCTTTATTGAGGAAAAGAATAAAATACAACTCTGGTTTTAAAATCTGGGCCTTCTGTGAGCTCACTGTAGATTTTGGGGGTTGCCAGTTTCTTTGTCTATAAAATATTCTCAAGAACCCTTGTCCCTGGGTGTTAGCTTTTCAAAATCCAACTAAGCATTTTATAATTTATTTCAATGTGGCTGACGTTTAGAGTGTTCTTCAGTGTTCTAAAGTCTTCTAGAGTCAGAAAGAAAGGTGTGTGTGTGTGTGTGTGTGTGGTCTTCAAGCCTGGCTAATGATCAGTGGCCAGAAGGTACAGACTGGCCCTGGGTCACAAGCAGCTTTCACCACACTGTGGTGCCTCCTGTAGTCATGGGTGCTCGCTCTGCCCTTCTTCCCCCGTAGAGCTATGATTTCATGAGGGAAAATGATCATGTTCTTTGTCATTCCTTAATTCAATTAGTTGGACTAAATCCAAAAAGGAAAATTCCTCCTCGTCACTCTCGTGATGAATTTGTATAGAAACTGATATTAACAAGAGGTAAAGGTCTATAGCTCATGCTTTGATATTATTTTGTTACTTTTAGAAATTAATGTTATACTTACTTAGTGGGAGATCTAGGATAATTTATGTAAAACCGAGATTATCTGCCCTCTGAAGGTTTGATACAATTTCCTCTGTAAAACTGTCAGGGCCTTGTGCCTTAAGAGGAAAACTTTACCTCTTCTATTTCTTTTCTCTTTTTTGCTTGGCCAGCTGGGTTTTTTTTTTTTTTTTTTTTTTTTTTGGCTTGTACTGGCATATTGTACTCTTTTAGAAAAGTACTAACTGATTTAGGTTTTCAAATATATGAATATAAATGTAAATGTAAACATTCATGGCATGATGCTTCTGTGTTTTACTTCTCAGCAAGAACAAAATTAAGCCATTTGAAGGAAAATGATGGAACCAGAGACTACCATATGAGCCAGACCCATAGAGACAAATATTACATCACAGATTCTCCCATATGTGGAATATATATGCATATGTGTATGCACCGTGGTGGTTTGAATAAGCATGCTCTCCCATACACTCATATATTGGAATAGTTGGTCCTCAGTTGGTGGCTGATGGGAAGGATTTGGAGGTGCGTTACTGGGAGTGAGCTCTGAGGCTTCAATGAGTTAGCTGTCTCTGCCTTCTGCTTGTAGATCAAGATGTGAGCTCTCGGCTGCTGCTCCAGACGCCTGCCACCACGCCTTCACGCCATCTCTGAACTCTAAGCCTCTGGAACTGTAGGCCCAACTCAACACTTTCTTCCATCAATTGCCTTGGCCATAGCTTTTGCCACAGCAATAGAAAAATAACACGCACGTGCGCGCGGGCACGCGCGCGCGCGCGCGCACACACACACACACACTCACACACACACACACACACACACACACACACACACGAGACATGAATATAGAAGGGGAACTATTTGGGATGGGGGAGGGGAAAGGGACAGAAGAGGAAAGTGACAAGTGAATATTGTCAAAATGCATTCTACATTTGAAAAAAAATATCATTATGAATACTCCACTTTCCACAGTGGTAGAGACTAATATCTAAAGAATACTTAGTGAGTTGTCTATTATGTTGACTTTTCAGATGAGTTACCATTTATATTTACCCATCAGTCCCACGGCTATTTCCCCTATCCTGGTGGACTTCTGCTTTGATCATCATTTCTCTGTTTCTTTTGTCTGTAGTTTGGCTCTTTTCATGCTTCTCTTTTTTAGAAATGTTGCAGTTGTACCTCGACTCCATTTGTTTTCATCTTTACTGACTTCTAAGGATCAGCAGTTGTATGTATATATATATATATGTATGTATGTATGTATATCTGCTGTGGTTTTGGGTTTTGCACCAATGGATTTGAGGCAACATAGGTTGGAGATACTTGAAAAAAAATTGTGTCTGCCCTGGATGTGCACAGATGTCCCCTTGACATTACTCCGTAAACAGCAGGGTGTACCATCTGTCTGCATGCTCGCCTGGTCACAGGGGTTATGAGGCATTTAGAGATGGGCCGAAGAATGCAGGAAGGTTTGTGTATGTCACATCAAATATTGTGCCATGAACATTTCAGATGTATATCCACAGAGGGGCTGGAGTCATCAGCCTGTTACCAACTCACCCGCCCAATACACACAAACACATTCCTCCCCCCCATACACACACACACACACACACACACACACTCACATACATACATACAACATAGCACAGACATACAGACCCCCCCCCACATACTCACTCACATGCACACATACACACACACACACACACACACACACACACACTCACATACATACATACAACATAGCACAGACATACAGACCCCCACACACATACTCACTCACATGCACACATACAACATACACACACACACACACACACACACACTCACATACATACATACAACATAGCACAGACATACAGACTCCCACACACATACTCACTTACATGCACACATACAACATAACACACACACACACACACACACACACACACACACACACATACACATGCCCCATGTGAGGCCACCAAAGCCCCCCTTTCTGTAGTTGGTCATGAGGCCACAGCTGGTGTCCACATTCTTTTTCACCCATCTGTTCCATGCTCATCCTGTGCTGAGTTCCCAGCACATGCTCCTCAGTGGTGGAGAGGTGTGGACCCTTGTGGAATGTTTGAGACTTCTCTTCAGTGACTGTACTTTTTCTCTTGGCTTTTACGATCAGGAGGGAAGGACTTGGAAGCATGTGGGGAGCCCTCGTTTTCAGATATGGTTCCTCACCCAGCTGGAGGATCTGGCTGCTCCTTGAGTGAAGTGGGGCTGGTCCATGATAAACACACAGATGTACAAGGGTAGAGTCTCCAGAAGAAATTGTCCTGTGCTGGGAAGCCTGGATACTCAGCTTAGGTGGGCATGGGAGTGGCCAGGCTGTTAAAGTGAGCTCCTGAGCGGTCTCCTCCTCTGTCCTTTACAATGTCAAGGACACTGAGGAGACCCGCTCACTACCCTGCTCCAGCACAGTGATTGTGTTTCCGGCACAGCCTTAGGTTCCACCACTCACCGGGGAGTCAAGTGTCTTAGGAATTCTGGTGTCCATGCCAGAGACAAGTGTCCCACAAGGAAGATTTAGTCCCTGGCTTGGAGGAAGATCTCGCCATCTGCCCCTTGCGGGTAGGAAACTGTGAACTGTCTTATACTGTGGCTACCAGATGTGTTAAGAGGTCACTGGCCAGCCAAGGGACTTAGAAAGAAAGAAACAGGACCTGGAGAGAGGAGAGCCTGAGGCCTGTTATATCTCAGAGAAGACAGAGCTGCCTGCTCTGCTCCACCATATCCAGGGTGGGCCTGAGTTAGGTCCTGCAGGGTTAGCAGCACACGGAGATCTCCCATGGGCTCCTTCCAGTTGAACTGTGTGTCTGTGTGCTGACTAGTTCATGGGTGTGGCTCAGTTTACCTCAGTCTATCTGCTTCACAAACACTTCCATTTCAGTGTGCTTCATTGTGCACATGTATACACACACACACACACACACACAGAGTGAGTCATGCCTTAAGCCTTCTGAGAGTCAAAGAAGAGAAAATGAACAGACGCCTCACAGGAGGTGCAGGCCTGGTATTGTTTTAATCAAAATGAAGACAAAGGAAGAAACCCAGAAACCCGGGGTTTTAAGAGAAAAGCTTCATGGCAGGCGACTCCCTGACCTTCCCAGTTCTCTGGCCCCACACTGGGAAATGCTTCCCAAGAGGCCTGGAGGAGGAGCCCATAAGCTCCTGAGCCCTGAGCGTCAGAGGGCAAGACCGGAGTGTGATTAAATTAAGGTGTGGAGCTGGAGAAAGATACAAGGACCAGAAGATCGTGCTCTAGAAAGCAAGAGGCCGTCTCCGAGTGGGAAATCTCAGGCCATTTTTATGTTCGTTGTTATCTGTATGTTCACGATATTAAATACCATATTGTTGATCAGAAAAAAAAAACTTACAGATTATTTTTTAAAATCTACTTCTCTGGCTTCATTTACCTCAGTAGCTGAGGAGGATGCCTTTGTTCCAGGCCACCCAGTGGCTGAAGAGCAGGGCTTAGAGGAGACACAGCCTGGGGCACAGACTTCATGCTTTGTTATATCCCAATCTGTATGTGACCTTAACTGGCCCACCTTGCATGCCAGAGGGGAGAAGACTTTGACATGATTTTAAAAATCATCGGTTGAGATGAGGGTCACATGACATCAAATAGAGCAGCGGTTCTCAAGCTCCCTAAAGCTGTGATCCTTTAATACAGTTCCTCATGTTGTGGCGACCCCCAAGCATAAAATTATTTTTGTTGCTATCCCATAAATGTAACTGTGCTACTGCTATGAATCGTAATGTAAGTATCTGATATGCGGATGGTCTTCAGTGACCTCTGTGAAAGTCATTTGACCCCCCCCAAAGTGGTCATGACCCACCAGTTGAGAACCGCTGAAACAGAGTAGCTGGTTCAATGGTGGCAAGCAGCTTCACAGTGCTACGGGGTTGCCCTCTGCCTGGTTCAGAACATCTCCCACCAGTCCAAAGTAAAACCACCACCACTGCCACATTTGAATCTGCAGGGAGTCCTGTAGGCTTGTATCTTGGATGTCTGTTCCCTAGGTGGTGGAGCTATGTGGTGAGGCCGTGGACTTTCTAGGATGCCAAGTCTAGCTGATGGGGTTAAGTCACTAGGACTGGGTTTTGAAAGTCATACTAGAGTCCTGCTAGACTAGTCTAGTCTAGTCTATATACTAGACTCTCTGCCTCTGGGATTCCACTATCAACAGCTCTACCACACATTTACACAGCTATGGCTAATCCACTCCTCCTCACCTTCGGCTCTGTTCTGTTGTTGTAACGAACACCATGACCAAAAGCAACAAAGGGGAGGAAAAGGCTTATTTCAGTTTACAGGTTACACTCCACCATTAAGGAAAGTCAAAGCAGGCTCTCTTGCTGTTGTGTCCGTTCAGCATTATTTCTGCAAGGAGCTCACACACAGTCGAGAAAGCATGAACCACGGAAGAATGATGCTGCTAGTTCACTCAGAGGCTCATACGTAACTAGCTTTACAGTCCAGAACCATCAGCCTAGGGAATGGAGCCACCCAGAGTGGGTTGGACACTCCTTCATCAGTTAACAATTAAGGTAATCCTCTAGAGGCATGCCCACCGAACAAAGTCTCAGCTGGGCAATCCCTCAATTGAGACTCCCTTCTCTAGTGATCCTAGGTTGTGTCTAGTGGACGGTGAAAGCTCACCAGGACAGCATCTCTGAAGTGATGGACAGAATCCCTCCGGAACTCTGAGCCCAAGTCAGTCTTCCGTCCACAGGTTGCTCCTGTCTGGCATTGCAGTCCCAGTGATACAGAAACAACTGAAGCATCCATCAGACAGTTTCTCCTCCCCACTCACCCACAGCTATTCAGGGACTCGCCCATTTGCATTCTGTTCCTAGGAACTTCTTTTAAAAGAAAAAAAAAAATCTAGTATTCTTATAATTAAAGAAAAAAAAAAAGTAAATCATAGCTCTGTTCAGCCCCTGTGGAGGCAAATGTCCTACTATGTAAGTGTAAGCTCAAGTGTAAGGTGACTTTAGGGAAATCTTTCCAGGTGCAGGACCTGTGGACTTGGCTGGATTTCTGCCTGTTGGACTCCAGATCCCTGAGGTCTGGAGCCCAGAGTGCTGGTGTGCTGGCCTCGTGTGCCAGCATGGGCCTGGCTGCCCCACAGGATACAGCCCTTATTCTAGCAGAAGCTTTGACATTCTGAGCCTTTCATAATTAATTTTTTAATTAATTATAATTTTAATTAATGTCAGGTTAAGCAGGGTATCTGGTGGGCACTGAAGATCACACCTAAGAGAAGCACGCATGCACTCCAGACCACAGGGTGATTTTGCTGACCCAGGTGGCAGCTTCAATCACGTCCAGGAAGGGGCCTCAACACCCACCTTTTCAGTTCAGACTGGTTCCTTGGGGCTTTGAAACCCTGGCAGAGATTCATAACCTGTGAAGTGTCTTTGAACTTAAAGGACAAACTTTCCTTGAAACATAAGCATTTTCAATAATTTAAAGTAATGGACTGGTCAAGCCTTCAATGACCTTAGGAAGGAGGGAAGAGAGCTACTTACTTCACCCTGGGAACTGGGGGTGGGGAGGGGGCAGGGAGGAGGACTGAGGTGGTGGAGAGTGGAAGAGAAAGCAGGGGGAGCTGGCCAGCAGCCAGGCGTGAGGCCTTAAGGCGTATGGCCCGTGGTCCACAGAGACAGCAGGCAGAGCTGTGCCTCTCAACCGTCACAGCTGCAGCTGCTCGAAAATCTGAGCAGTTCAGATGGGAGTCCTAGAGGTTGGAGAGCTTCTGCAACTCCCCCTTCATCTCCAAGGCCACCCTAGAATCTGCCCACATACTGATCTCCTGGCCACCTTCCCCTCAACACTGTGATTGACAATTCAAAACACTTCTGAGGCTGCGCTTAAGGTGCTGTCCGCGGAACTTCACCCACTTTCTGTGGCAGGTGTACACAGGTCATAGGATGACTTCCTGGAGTCAGTTCTGTCCTCACACCCAGCTTTATCATCTGGATTCACCAAAATTAGCGATCGAATCATTTGTGCCCAGGCATATTAATTAATTTTGATATTAAAAGAAAAGAGCCCCGCCCCCAGGACAACAGCAGCCCATTCAAGACCTTCTCCATCATAGCTGGACTAGCCTTCTTATCCGCTGAACTTTCTTTGTACATTCACCCTTAAGCTTTGGTGCTGTATTCTCAGACTTTATTTCTGAAATGTTATAACATAAGGTGGGCTGGGCACGGTGGCATACAATTTTAACCCCAGCACCCAGGAGGCAGACCTCTCAGTGTGAAAAATAGTTATGTGGTCAGAATAACAAACACCAAATTTAGTTTAACTGCGAAAAGACTCGGGTTGGCACATAGCAGTTAGGGACCGTGGGTCTGGAGACTCATTTCCCTCTTCCACTGCAGGAGTGGATGCTTTGTCTACAGACATACAGGAAACAGGGCTGAGATGGAACTCAGTGGGTGGTGTGTTTGCGTAGCATGCACAAAGCCTGGGTTCAGTCAGCACCGCATGACCCCGGTCCTCCTGAGCCCACAGTCCCCTACCACTGAGTGCCACCTGGAGTCTTCACAGCTCTTGGATAAATCAAATGTGGAGTTTATCATTCTGATCATATAACTATTTTCTACAATCAAAGCCTAAATTGTACCCAAACCACATCTCTCTTTTTGGTTTCTCTGAAGTGAATCAACACCCAATGGTCTATAAAATTTGTTTATTTTTCTGTTTACTTGCGTTAAATTTAGCCTCAGACTTTGGTACAATCTCTAAAAACCCTCTTCAATGTGTCAGTCACATCTCCAAATCCCTCCATGACTGAACTCATCCAATCAGAGCAGGCTGGAACTCAACTCCTTGGGATCACCCTCCAGGGAACAAAGAGATTCGCCCCACCCAGGAGAAAAGAGAACACAGCACATACCACGAAACTAGAAGGATCCTCTATGTGCAAATCAGATGTAAAGGAAGGGCAGGGGCTTGTCACCCATCCTCAGCATAGGCCCGCCTTAGAGCTGGTGCAGCACAGACGTGACATCTCAAAGACGTCAGATGCTAGAGCATCATTGAGGCCAGACCCAGGGCTGCGCAGGAGTCCCTGACCACAGTCCAGAGACACGTGGGAACCAATGGGGACCAGCTTTCTAGAAAACTCACAGGAGAGGAATTTGAGAGCCTCGTGCTTGCTCCTTCTTGACATTGTTTTAGCATCGTATGGGTGTGGCCGGGCTTCGCATTACCTAACATCAGCGCGAAGAACTAGGAAAATGGAGTTATCTGCCACGTCATGCAGACTCCAGCAGGTAGAATAGATGTCACTGGCCCTGTAGGAGGCAGGCAGGTGGTGTGTGGAATTGTGGTA
Source organism: Cricetomys ansorgei (assembly GCA_026225945.1). NCBI lineage: Eukaryota > Metazoa > Chordata > Mammalia > Rodentia > Nesomyidae > Cricetomys > Cricetomys ansorgei. The sequence goes on from JAMJFZ010001791.1 coordinate 3,211,575, forward strand.
TGCTGGTTAATTATTGTTAATTTGACATAAGCTAGGGTCATCTGGGAGATGGAACCTCAACTGAAAAAACACACAAACACACAGAACAAAACACAAACCTCCATCAGATTGACCTGTAGGCAAGTCTGTGGGGATATTTTTAAATTATGATCGGTGTAGGAGGGTTCAGTCCAGTAAATGTGGTGCCATTGACAAGAGGTTCTTGGTTACACATAACCCAAAAAGGTAACTGAGCATGCCATGGGAAGCAAGCCAGTAAGAAGTACTCCTCCATGGCCTCTGTTCCTGTCTCCAGGTTCTTGCCTGCAAGTTCCTACCACGGCTTCCTTGCACCATGGACTGTGACTGGGATGTGTAAGCCAAATAAACCCTTTCTTCCCCAAGTGACTTTCGGTCCTGGTGTTTTATCACAGCAATGAATCCAAACTCAAGTCCTGTGGTCCATGGAGATTAGGCTGGGAAGAAAGATCCAAGCATCCCGGGAGGCTGTGCGCTGTCTCTGTCAGAGGAGCAGATGCTTTCTGATCAGAGGCTGTAAGGTCTCACACACGAAGAACAGCCTGAGGAGTGCATGTTCCCAAGTGTCATTGGATTTAATACTTCATTACCGATGGCATGTCACTGTGCGTGGCTGTGCAAGCTGCTCTCCAGCGTGCTCAGGAAACAAGTCAATCTTGAAGTATTTGTTGATGAGTAGATTTTATTTTTAGCTGAAGCCTTGGCCACATGGAGGAGATTAAGCTTTAACGGGAGCCATCTCCGCAGACAGCTGCAGAAAATGATTATGAACGCTGACGGGAACCCCAGGGGAGCTGGCGATGGGGCTTTCCCTGGAAAGACTTGACTGAGGGCAGAGCACTTTGGTGGTAATAATTTGAAAGGGACAAATGTGTCCTTCTGCTTCCAGCCCTCCAGCCGGCTCAGCTGCCGCCTCCAGATTCACTGGTCTCTGGCCTCTGGAAATCCAGACCAGACACCCATCGCATGGGCAGAGCTTCCAGAAGAGGACTCAGTAGGAAGGGTTTGCGCTGTCTGCAGGGCAGGATGCCTTTGGTGGCCTCTGTGTGCCTGTTGCCTTAGGCACTCTCCAGTAACTATGATGGGGGAAGGAAGCCTGCAACCCTTAAAGCCAGAGGACAACTTGTGGGAGTGGGTTCTCTCCTTTCCTCATGTGGGCTCATGGAGTTAACTTAGGTGCTCTGGCTGGCAGCTGGCAGCTGGCACCTTTACCTGGCTCCATCCTGTTGTTACAATTATTTTGGATATGGTTTTAATTCGCCATGTGCCCGTGTGTTCACTCTACTTGGGCCTATGTAGTCAGGTGCAGCTGGTGGGACCCAAGGAACCCACTCCCTGTGAGCGTCAGGCCCTGCGTGCCCAGTAAACCTTGTAGTAGGACAGCCCTGCCACCACTTGAGGACATAATGGGAAGAGAATTAAGGGGCCATGCCATACTTCTGATGAGCCAGGAAGCCTTGGTCCCTGGGGATTATACCACAGACATCTTCACCCCAGAAATGCTGGCATCCATCAGAACTACTTTTCATTTTCTTTTTTGGCTCTTGGATGTTGAAGGCAGGGCTGGTGAGTGGACTGGAGCCGAAGAAAGGGAACCTCTGTGGGCTCCAGGGATGCTGAGCAGAGAGGGCAATGTTTACATAGCTGGGTCTGACTCAGGAGTCCGAGGTCAGAGGCTCAGTGTTATGAACATCTATGTCAGAACACCAAGGCACATGTTTGTGTTTTTCCACAGTAGAAATTCGCCAGCTATATGGGCTGCAATTTACCATGCAGCTCCACATTCCCTTGATAGCCGTTGATTGACAACCACAGGTTCTGTTCCAATCTTTTTACTGCTATTAGCCCCATTTACTGGTATTCCAAACACATTATAGTTCATAGATGCTCATGTGCATCTGTATATGTACATATATGTAGGTTGCACAGTGACCTTGTAGACCTCAAAGAGTTTAAAAAGAGCTCATTGGATTCAGAGATAATAATGATGGGGCATGAGTACAGGTGGTCAGGTAGGGTGCTAGTGAACTCAGTTGGTGAAGTCCTGGAAGGCACCGAGACCCAGCCCCAGAGGGGAGAGGCAGGGACCTTCCTTAGGAGAAGTGAAGAGTCAGGTCTTGACAGAAAGACGGACGGATGGATGGATGGACAGGAAGGCAGTTTGAGTGGACTAAAGTTAAGTAGTGGGAAAGTCAAGTAGTGGGGATGACATTGAGCTGAAACCCTGGGGAGAGCGGGGAGTCCTCTGAGTGTTGGTGCCTTGACATACATGCCAACTTGTCAAATGGCACATTGGTGAGGCCATGCCACACGGTGTTAAGTGTCCTTCTTTTTTGGGGTCCAGGCAAAGGTGTTATATGCTCTGTTGGTCTTGTGTGTTTGATAAAATACTTTTTCCCATATTTATGTTTTGTGTGTCTCTCAGTGCATATGTGTTTGTTCATGTGTGCCATGGCATGCATGTCCGTGGAGGTCAGAGGATGGCTTGCAGAAATCAGTTCTCTCCTTCTACCACGTGGGGCCCAGGGATTGAACACAGGTCCTCATATTGGGCGGCAAACACCTTTACCCAGTGAGCCGTCTAGCAGGCTCTGTCTTGGTATTCTTGACATGGTTTTAATATACCCATGTGCCCACATGTTCCCAGTCTACTTCGGTAAGTTCTCAGGGTGTATCTTTCACTTTTATGAATATGTCATTTACTGGTTCATGCTTCGTGGTTAGAGTTGGGCAGGTGGTGATATTTACATGCACAAACAAGATGAAGAGTCACTCTTCCTCCTTCGTTTGCACTCAAAATGGTGCCACCTGCACGCCACTGGTGCATACAACACAGAGTAACTTAGAGCAGACATGGTCTAGTCTCCTCACCCAGACTGGACCACAGGCACTGGTGAGCCCGAGCTCCCTGGGCCACCAGGCTGGCTCTCCAGGGTGGCTGACATTCACCCCTAGCACTACCTTTCCTCTTGGCTCACAGTAAACTCCAGGACTGCCTAGGAAACCTGTGGCCAGCTGAAGTTACCTTCTTCCCCAGCCTCTGTAGCACTGTCCCTCTGAAGCACAGAGATCTCCCCATTCCATGGCCACCACACCCCAATAGCCCACTGCCATGATTTCCCTGGGAACTCCCCTTCCTCTCTTTCTCTACCCTTGCTCTCATGCTTTCTCACCAGCTTCTACGTTTCTGAATCATAGCCCATCTCCCTACCCCTTACCCCAGGTACTGGCTGGAAAATTAAAACCAGGGGACCCTGGCCACTCCCTTTGTGGGTGTATTTGGAGAGCTGGGGTTGGCAGGCAGGGACCAATGCCTGCTTCCCAGCATTCCTGCTCGTTTGTAATCTGCTGGTCACTGGCCCTCACCTAAGCTGCTCACCTAGGCCTTCTCTGTCCCTCACTCTGCCCTCAGCAGGTCATCTGCCCTCTCTGATCCGGGAAGTACTTAAACTGAAGAGTAAAGGAATACCAACAGCTCCCTAGGACTCAGGGGCAGTCTGCTGCCGGAGACAGGTTCTGTGGCTCCTTGGCCCCACACTGTTCTGCAAGGCCGTGAGTTGCAAGGGTCACTGAAAGATACTCCCTGCTGTGAGGTCAAGGTGGGAATCCACGCTTTGATTTTTAAAATCACTTTTGCTTTTTCCCTTGAGGTGGCTGACGTCTTTGAAATTGATAGTCACCAGAATAATAACGATACTTTTGTGAACGGCACACAGAGGTCCATTTGCTTTTCTTAAATATTCTAAGTGCCATCGCTGCATAACCCATCTTGTCCGTATTCACAGGGAAAGGACACATAGTCACATGACCTTTGCACACAGAGAAGCTTCTTTTTGACTTTTTTCCTGTTCTATCATTAACTTGCTCATCCCAATACAGCCGTCTCCTCTCACGCCTGGGTTTCCCTTTTATGATTGCAGTTACCTGTGGTCAACTCCAGCACGAAAATGCTACATGAAAAAACCCCAGAAGTAAGCAATTAATACATCTTACTTTATGCATTGTTCTGGGCGGTGCGATGACATCTAGTGCTACCCTTCTCTGTCTCACCCAGGATATGAATCACCCCTCATCCAGTGTTTCCACACAGTGTACATCCCCAACCAGTGAGTCCCCTAGTGAGCTATTAAAGCACTTGTGTTCCTGTGACTCTGTTTTTAAATTTCATGTCCCAAGAGCGGTGACACTGGCAACGTCAAAAGAGGACATTATTATCATTCTCCTGCTCTCTTATTAATTATGTATCTCTTAACTATACTAGTTTATAGAGTGAACTCTCACAGGCACTGTTGTATAAGAATTAGCTAGCTGTAGAGTGAGCTCAGTGCTCTCCCTAGTTTCAGGTCTGTCCTGAGGCCCTGGGATGTTTGCCTGTGGTTGCGGGGACAACTTCCCTACATCCATGATTTGCAAGGAAAGTTCTAGCATTTGGTGGGATATAACCCTTTTTTTGTTATTGATATATCCATCTCTCTCTATATATCTAACATATTATACATATACCTAATTATTTATATATATAATGTATATAATAGTATATGTATATATAACATACATATATCATACATTATATATATATATATATCATATATCATATATCAGACAGGCATGGTGGCGTACTCCTTTAATCCCATCACTTGGGGTGCTGAAGCAATTGGATTTCTGTGAGTTCAAGACCAGCCTGATCTATATAACAAGTTCCAGGTCAGCCAGGGCTATGGACCTTGTCTCAAAAATAAATTTTTAAAAGACTGTAATTTTATTTTGACTTAAGCATATACAAATTCTGAGTGAGTGTATTCCACATGGGTGTGGATATCCACGGAGGCCAGAAGAGGGCACTGGTTGGAGCTGGAGTTACAGGCTGTAGTGGGCCAACCTGCATGGTGTTGGAAACTGAACTCTGTTCCTCCAGGAGAGCAGCAAGCACTCTTAACTCAGTCTCTCCTTTCACCTTTACATGCTTCTAGGGTCAAACTGGGGCTCTTGCTTGTGCAGCTCACACCCTCCCCCACTGGGCCACCTTGCCGGTGTGAGGGCTGTTCTTGGTTGTCAGCTTGACTAGATGTGGAATTAACCGAAACTGAAGCAGCTGGGTACAACCGTGAATGACTTTTCTTGACTGAATGAATGATTTGAGGCAGGAAGACCCACCTTTAATCCAGGCCACCTGCAGGTGGCAGCCAATCTAAAGAGGGAGGAAGAAGGAAGCGTGCCCTCTTTGGCTGCTTGCCCTTGCTGACCTTAGCAAGTCCATTCCTCTTTTATTTCCATTTTGTACATATCTGTTCATTAGAGCCCAATTCTTTGGGATTCTGGTGCACACCGAAGACAAGCTGAGACATTCAGCGTTGTGGACTGAATAACGAACTACTGGATTCTTGGACTTTCCATTGATAGACTGTGTTTGTTGGGTTAGCTGGATCACAGTCTGTAAGCCGCTCTAATGAATCCCCTGTCTGTATGTTGTGAGTTTTATAGTGGCCAGGTGACTGTTTCCGTAGAAGATTCTATTAAGTTATTTTGTCATCTTAGACTTTTTTCTGTGTATAATGTCATGATATATGCAAAAATATTTTCTTTTATAGCTTTCTTGTGCCTTACTTATTTTTTCTTGTCTCATTGCATTGGCTGTAATGTTAGAATCCCATGAATCCAGGACAAACAAGAACTCCTCCATTTTCCTCCTTTATAGCTTTTGAGACAGCAGGGCCTGGTTGTGCAGGCTATAATCCCAGCTCCCTGGGAGTCTAAGGTCTTCCTGGGATACAGAGTGAGTTCAAGGTTAGTCCAGACTACATAGCCAGACCCTGCCTTCAGATAAGTAGACAGAGGACTGGGGCTAGGGCTCAGTGGCAGAGCACTTGCCTAGCATGCACAGGGCCCTGAGTTCAATCCCCAGGACCAAGTATGTGCAAAATAAAGATAGAAAAGCAATTCTTGGCTTTTTATTATGACCCTTTTCCAAATCTCAGGAGAGATACAGAATGATGATCTATAAACTTCTTGCCTAGAGCTAGCACCATTAACATTTGGCCATTCTATTCTGTATTATCTCTAAGCCACTGGAGAATGATCTATAGACCTCATGATATCCCAGCCTAGGTATTCCAGTTATTGCAGCCTAACAGTGAGGTCACTTAGCATGTAACAAAAGCCCAGGAAAATTAGCACCGATGACACTGTCATCAATCGTGTGACAGGTATTCAGATTTTACCAACTGTTCTTCCATAAGGTCCTGTACTGTGGGTTGTTTTTTTTTTTCTTGATTCAGGAACCAATCAAATACCACACACTGGATCTGGGGAGTTGGCTCAGGGCTAGAACATTTGTTTAACATGTGGGAAGCCCTGGGTTCCATCTCTTGCCCCACAAGAAAGATAAAAAGTCACACATTGCACTTAGCTGTCACTCCTCGGCCCCTCTAATTGGGAACAGCTCCTCATCTCCCCATGCCCCTTTCTTTGGTCTTTTGAGAGCTCTTTAAGGAATCGAGATCTCTTTTCCCTGGAGGCAAGTGGAATTTTAGTAGAACATGTAGCAACCCCATCAGAATATCTCTTGATATATTTTGTTTGTTTGTTTGATACCTAGTAATAGAGGAAGAAATTGCACTCGGTTCTTAGTTTTCCAAAATATTCCCATTCGTCACTAATGGGTGCTTAGTTTTGTGAGGCATTTGGTGCCTGTCTGCTTAGCTCACCAAGTGGTTTTCCTTGATCTGCTTTCACAGTTAGTTTGCGTCATAGTACCAGATTCTCTAACGCGGAGTCACTGTTGAATTCTCTCTCTGCCAGGATTTATAGTGTCCGGTCAATCTTAGGATTCTATTTTCTAGTATTGCATTGGGATTTTCTTTTGAATTTTCTTGTGTTGATTTTTATTAGTGTGTGTGTGTGTGTGTACACATGCCATGGTGCACATGTGGGTGGGGTCAGAAGACAACTTGAGAGAGTTAGCTCTCTCCTTTCACCCTGTGGGCCCAGAGATTAAACTCAGGTCATCAGGCTCTGCGGCAAGCACCTTTGCTGGCTGAGCCCTTTCAGGTGCCTTGTTTAAATTGTGAAGCTTGCTGGTCTTTTCTTCCCCTCTCCTGAATTATGCTTTGCTGCCGTAGGGAGCTTGGCTTGTGGTGGGGATGGTTTTTCATCTTTTTCTAGTCCCTGGAACAGAGTAGTTGAAATAGAAGCGTCAGGATTTGAATTTGTAAAAGAAGATTGTCAACTGTATATATTATTTCAAGTATATCCATCTGAGTCATTCATATACTTTTGGTTATTAATAACTAATTTCTAATATGCTCACCAAGAAGAAAGAAGTTTGTTTTTAAAGTTGGTCTTTTGCAAGAAATAAGTTTTTGTTTTGTTTCTATATTCTAATTTTTTATTTACTTTTTCAATGATACTAGCTTTTATTATTTTTGTTTGATACTTATTTATTCATGTAACCTTCTAAACTCTTACCTCGTTGAGTTAATGCATTTCCATGCTCATGTATATTCCCTGTTAAACTCCCTGTAAGATGTCCTCCGTTGGCAGTCCACAGTTGTTTTGCATAGTTCTTTCATTGTGACTTAGTTCTCAGTGTTCATAATCTCCATTACAATTTCTTCCAGACCCATGAATTATTTAATGGTGTTATTTGGTTTCCAAATGTACGGGTAAGTTTTAGCTGGCTTTGAACTTTTATTTCTAAATTCATTGTTGACTGCATATTTTCAAATCTTGGGTTTTTTTTTTTTTTCAAGACTTCCTTTCTGATCCACTATGTATGTGGCAAATTAGAAAAAAATATTACATGTGTGTTTGAAAGAATGTGCATTTGCGAGAGGAATAATAACTCACATTATGGGGGTTTGATATTTTCTGTTCTCATGGGTACTTTGAAAGCTTAATTCATCTGTTAGCAAGGAGACTAACAAAACGTCTTGCTCTGACTGTAGGTTTGCTGACTTCTTACAGCTGTGTCAGTTTTTGAGATGTGCGTGGGTTGGGGGCTGCCAATCTTCCTAGAATTACCACTTTGATCTTTTTCATCTCGAACCACACTTCTTGCCCTGAAGTCTGTTTGATATAATATGCATAAAGTCACCCTGGCACTCTTTTGTTTAGCAACTGAGTACTTGTTTTATCCCTTCGGTTTCGCTGTGTTTAGGGTGTGACTGTCATAAAGTGCTTAGTGTCAAGTATTATATAACAAAATGTGGAGTGTGCTCAACTGTGATTAAGTGGGACCTAATTTTCACTCCCTGCTTCTTTAAGTGCATTCATCCGTAGTAGCCTTGCATGGCTATGGACTTAGGCGAGGCCTGGACTCACCCCTTACTTTCACATTACCACCTGAACTCAAGCTAATCTCAACTCAGAAGTCAGATATGTGCAACCCAAGCTTTCACTCAACACCATTAAAAAAAAAATCACTGTCTTTATCCATCTGCAGAGCATCATGGGTGGAGAGCCAGAGCCTTCCAGGTCTCTCCCTCCAGTGCAGCTGTGGACAGGAGCTTCTGGTCCTCAGGGATGGCTTTCTCACGGGCATCCTGGCATCTGGTCACTCACACTCATGTTCACTCTTTTACTGTGCCTTAGGGATCCATTTCTGCCTCGCCCTCTATCTCCAGAGGGTCCCGCTCTGTGGGTTCTGCCTTTTGCCTTTTCTGTTGACTCTTAGGAGAACCGAGCTAAAAGCATCACTTTCATCCAACCTGAACTCCATATGTAGGTGCTTCCTATATCCTTTTGATTCTCGCTGTGTTCTTGAGCGTGTGCAGGTCCCACCACTGAGCCCTGGTGTGCCAAGTTTCTTTTGAGAATCTGGTACTTTGCTTAGAATTTCACAGCCCTTATAATCAAGGGAAAAGCTTCAATTTTAGGAGCTGTAGTTGTTTAAAAACAGTTTTTTAGAAATGTGAATCTAATTCGCTTACATTTATTGTGATAATTGATACATCCGGATTTTTTTTCATGCTTTTTAAAAGCATGTAACAAGACTGACTATGGTGGTGCACACCTTTAGTCCCAGTACTTAGGGGTAGAAGCAGCTGGATCTCTGTGAGTTCAAGGCCAGTCTGGTCTACATAGGGTGTTCAGGACAGCCAGAGCTACATAGTAGAGATATCCTGTCACAAACAAACAAACAAACAACAAAAACAACAAAAAAGCATGAAACATAAAACAATGGGTTTCATGATGACATATTTGTATGTGGATACAACATACTGTGACCTTACCTCCATCCCCCTCGCCTTGGTCCCCCTCTCTGGTCATCCTTTTCTGTGACCCCCATCTACATTCATACGACTTGTTTTATTTTCTGCTATTTTGTCTTAATTTTTCTATTAATTCCTTTGTTTCCTTTTCTTTTCTTTCTTTCTTTTTTTTTATTACTTTCCTAGATTTGTCTTTATTTCCATACTTGAGAGTTAACATCCTTCATTCTTTCAAAGGTCACCTGTAGCTTTTTAACAAGTGACCTCACGTTTTTTACTTTATTCGGAGTAAAGGCAAGCATCGAGAAGGAACTGACCTTCTTGTCTTCTTCCCTCCCACGTCACTAATGAGAATACTGGTACCCAGCACATTTCGAATAAGTTTGTTTTCCATCTCATTTGTTTTTAATAATGGCGTCATCTGAAGTTCAGTGCTTGATGGGGTCACATGCTGCCTCTTCCTTGGCTGGATCTCGCCACACCCTGTTTTTGCTTTTTATAGGGGAGGGGGCTCATTTTTCTTTTTACTAAAGTTCACTCTTCAGTTTACAAATGTGTCTGACTGTATCTACAGCAGCTTACTTCAGCATGGGAGTCTAGGTTGGCTGCTCTTTACCATTAGCACCTCAAAACTACAAGCTCCAGGCTTTGGGACAGCCTGACACTGATCTTTGTTTTTTTTACTGGTATTCCAGATGTTTCCCTTTCCTCGCACGCTCCTCATCTGATGTATGGTGTGAATGCCTTTGTAAAATTTTAGCCTTTCTCATTTATGAGTGAACTTCTTCAAGTTGAATACCGGTTCTTCGTTCATGGGTAATTTTCTGCAGTTGTACTGAATTGTCTTCACGCTCTTTTATTTGCTTTTTCTGTAATCCCTCTTATACGTATCTTCAAGTGATTCAATTGCTCCCTCATGTTTCTGAGCTTAATTTTCATCTCTATGTGGCTTTCTGAGTGATATCCTCAGGTCTGTGCTCCAATTCATGGATCCTCTCTTTAGTAGTATCTGGCATACATTTTGAGCCAGCTGCTTTTTTTTAGAGTTGTAACTCCAGTGTTGTGATTTTCAGTGGCAGGTCTCCTAGGGGGAACTTATCTGAAATTTCTACTCCCACTGAATGGCTCTACTCCTAGTGCTGCCATAAAACCCAATAATCTAATCTTAAAGTCCTTTTCTATTTGATTCATTTCTCCTTATTTCACCAAGTATGAGCTCTTCTGAGATTTGGTTCTCTTAACTGCCCTATGGTCATATCTTTTTTTTAAGAGCTTCACACTTTTATTTAAAAGCTCACTTTGTCTGGGTGGACACTAAAATCCTTGGACAAGTTTCTGTTTAATTGTGCACCTGAGTAAAATGAAAGTTGTAAATGAGCCTTGACTAAGACATTATTATTATTAAGATTTTTTTAAGATTTATTTTTATGTATGTGTATGTATGTGTCTATATGAGTGCATACTATGAGAGTGCAGTACCCACAGAGGCCAGAAGAGGGCGTCACATGCCCTGGAGCTGAAGGTACTGGAAGTTGTGAGATGTTTGACTTGGGTATTGGGAAATTTAAGGTCCTCTGCAAGAACAGCAAGTGTTCTCAATCAGCAGGCAATCTGTCCAGCCTTGATACAGGATCTTATCAAGAGAAGGACACACATGGGCAGTAGGTAGAAGGAAGTCCAAGAAATTCCAAACAGGGTCACAGATAGATAATCTATTGTAGAAGGTATTTAACCAAAATCCCAGTTATTCTCCCTAATAAAGAAATGCAAATTGAGATGGAAATTGGTAGCATTTCTGTTCACGAAGAGCTATAGTATCTAACAGCAACAAAGGTTTTATTCTTCTGCTGGTGGAGTTTAGTTTTCAGGGAAGCAGATTAATATTGCTAAGACAGCATGGTGCCCAGGGCCGATACAACGTTTACTGTCCAGTGACCTATGTGTTTTACAGGCACAAAGACTATCTGCAAAAGCTGAAAAACACTTTGCCTTGTGTCTTTTATACATGGATGGTTAATTAAATTACAATCCATATTTCTTCTAAAGCGTTTTCTTGATGGAGGAAGAAGCCTCAACACAGAATTTTAAAGCAAAACAAATGGACTCTTAAGAAGGCAAAAATGTGCACAGAGCGTCATCTGGACCAAAATATGTGCATCTGTCAAGAGCAATTACTTTGATGGTAAGACAGGGAGTTGTTTTTATGTCTTTTTGTGCTTTTATGTGCTTTCCAAATTTTCTATAATGTGATGTTATTACCGTAATTAATATAAAGAATCAACCGTGGGAAACAAGGCTCTCCAGGAGAAAGCTTCGCAGGTAGACCATGTGTTTGCAGGTCTGTGTCAGTCTTTGCTCCCCTTGCCCCATGTTGCCTGCAATGAGCAGCCTCTTTCCATCCACAACAGTTTGCGCTGGGTGGAGGCTGACTGTGTGCTTGGATTGATCCTTGGGTAAACAGCTCATGTCCTTAGACTGCCGGGCCCATAGGCAGCTCTGCCTGGGAGCAGTCTCTAATTCAAACTATAGAAACGTGCTTGGTGGTAACTGCAGGTGAGTTTATTGGGAGGCTTCTCTGAGGAGCCCCTGACTCTGGAGGACAACAGCTGCTGTGTGTTTTTCAATCGGAAATGTATGGATGGTGTTTGATAGAGTGTTTGCCAGGGAGGTTTCCTTCCCCAGGGGGCATTGGGTGACGTCTGGAGATGTTAATTATGGTGGCAATGGTTGTATGTTATTGTTTGTTTGTTTTGAGACCAGGCTGACTTCAAACTTACAGAGATCTGCTCACCTCTGCCTCCCAAGTGCTAAAATAAAAGGATGAGCGTCCACATCTGGCATAACGGTGTGTGTGTTAGCAGCTGTCAGTTAGTGGGTGGAGGCCAGGGATGCTGTACACATCTGCAACGCCCAGGCCAGCCACACAACAAAGAATTGCGTGACCACAAGTATCAAAAGCACCAAGGTTGACAGACTTGAATTTAGACATAAAATATTTAAAAACTCGTATTCACAAAACTCATAAACTTTTATTTTTTTCCTAGTGCACGCACGCGCGCGCGCGCACACACACACACATACATACACACACACACACACATACTACTCTCACTCAGACATATATTTCATACTTCTGCTGATTTCTTGCAAATAATTTTCAAGCTTCAAAAACTATTTGTTCAAATAACGTAGAAAACATCGCCAACTTTCTGCTCAGTAGAGGGGCAGCAGCTCTTCATGTGAGCGGGAACAGAAAGGCCTACCCAGGCAGTTATGTGGGGGTCCCTTAGCTCCCCTTGGAAGCGAGACTCCTCAGCGTCTAGAGTGAAGGTTCTAGAAGTCCCCTTCCCCCTGCAGAGGATCATCAGGGTTGCTGCTCAGCATATTCACGCAGAAGATTCTCCCACAGGGGGCAAAGCAAAGACACATGTTCTGTCTTTGTTCAAAACAGTAACACATGAGTGTCTGCCCAATTTACGTCACTGTGCATTTCCGTTAGCAACAGCCTCTTCAGGAACCACACGTGGGCTGGACGTGCTTTCGATTGGTTTCACTGGCTCTGCTCCAAGGGCCAACGGGGGCGCCTGGGGATCCAGAGCCCCATGCGAGCCCTTATGTAGTCATGCAGTGTTGATAAAGATACCCCATCATGCCCTGGCTCAGTTTATCTGTCAAACACGGAGCTGTGTCAGAACCGCTTTGGTTCTGCACGCCTCCAAAACGCCAGGGTTTCAGAGTACTGTCTGAAAGGGGCAAGATGGTATCGTGGGCCACGGAATCCGCAGCCCAGTCATCGTGGTTTCCTCTTCAGAATTGGAAATGGATTCAATTTGCTTTCCGCAGTTTCTGTTTAACAGGAGTGCTCTGACTCATGAGTCAATAGGGGTTTGTTTGGGATGATTTTAGAGGGAAAGTAAGTTCAAAGAGTCGTTTGATAGGAGACAAAACTAGAAGTTAGTTGTGCATGGTGTTGAAAATAATGTATAAACGGAAAGGTACGACAATCCCCCTATTACCCAGCGTCTCGGGCCCTACGCATTTGGCTGCTGCATTTTTATTTAATTAATAACTGTCTTTGGCCACTTTTCATCTGGTAAAGAGCCCGGACCAGGAAACAATGAGGAAAACATTACTCGACATATTGCCAATAAATTAGAACACAGCAACTGTGGACATCTGAGCCTGGCTGGGCCTTGATCTGTTCATGGACCATTAAGAATAATTTCCACAGGGTTCTCGCAGGTGGAGGAAAAAGCTGGAAATGCTAAACACTTGAGGCAAACCAAGAAGTCAGAGCAGAGAGCCGGTGATGCTGTGACTGAGCAAAACCTGCTCGCCCGGCTAACACCAAGGTCAAGTTCACCACGTGGAGAGCCAGGGCTCCGACCTCTCTGATTTCTCAGGTCTTTGCCAACCCGGGGATACCTGTAATTGGAGATGCTAAGTGTGTGGGCCAGGTTGCTGGTTCTTTGGGGACTACTTGGGGAGCAGTGTGACAGACAGAGTTCCAAGGCAGCTTGCAGATTTGCCCTGGGTTACACAGCCCGTATATCATGTGACTGTGGGACCAGGACACTGCGTATTATTAAGAGGTCTTACGTCAGATCTGTGAAGCAGTGTTATATGCAGAGAAGTCAGCTTCTGTCCTTGCTCCCTCCTCCTGCAGGTGATTTTGTCACCGGGTAGACTTTCTCTTCCTATTTAGAAGTAGAATACATGCTTATACACTTTTTATTGTATTTGTTGATTTTCCCATTGCTGAGACCAAACACCCAACAGGAGCATCTTAGGGAAGAATTTACTTTGGCTCACAGTCCTAGGGACGTAGTCCGTCATGGTGGGGAAGGCATGGCGGCAGGAATGTGAGGCAGGGCAGAAGGATGCTTGTGCTCAGCTCATCTCTTCCTTGTAAGCCAGTCTAGGACCAGTCCACAGGTGTGGTAATGACCACATTCAGAGTAGATATTTCCAGCTCACTTAACCCAGTCCCTTACCCCATATGCCCAGAGATAATTCTAGATCTGTTGTCAATCAGCACCAATCTCATTCATAGTCTTCAAACTTTTAGTACAGAGTAACAAGAGTGTACTGTTGCTGTGACAAAACAGCCCGACCAAGACAATGTTCAGGAAGAGAAGCTGTTTGGGCTTGCAGTTCCAAAGAGATAAGAGTTTGTCAAGGTAGGGAAGTGTGGCAGCAACAGCAGGCATGGGGCAGGAAGGGGGCAGGCAGGGGGCAGGCAGGGGGGCAGGCAGGGGGCAGGCAGGGGGGCAGGCAGGGGGCAGGCAGGGGGCAGGCATGGGGCAGGCAGGGGGCAGGCAGGGGCAGGCAGGGGGGCAGGCAGGGGGCAGGCAGGGGGGCAGGCAGGGGGCAGGCAGGGGGGCAAGCAGGGGGCAGGCATGGGGCAGGCAGGGGGGCAGGCATGGGGCAGGCAGGGGGCAGGCAGGGAGGCAGGCAGGGGGCAGGCAGGGGGGCAGGCATGGGGCAAGCAGGGGGCAGGCATGGGGCAAGCAGGGGGGCAGGCATGGGGCAGGCAGGGGGCAAGGCAGGGGGCAGGCATGGGGCAGGCATGGGGCAGGGGGGCAGGCAGGGGGCAGGCAGGGGGCAGGCATGGGCAGGCAGGAAGGGGGCAGGCAGGGGGCAGGCATGGGGCAGGCAGGGGGCAGGCAGGGGGCAGGCAGGGGACAGGCAGGGGGCAGGCAGGGGACAGGCATGAGGCAGTCAGGGGGCAGGCAGGGGGCAGGCATGGCGGTAGGCAGGAAGGCAGGGACTGGATCCTGACAGCTCAAACAAGAAGCAGGGAGAGCAAACTGGGGGCATGGCAATTCCACAAACTCTCAAGGCATACATCCTCCAGCAAGGCTGTACCTTCTAACCCTTTCCAAATGTGCCATCAAATGGTGACCAAATGTTCGAATGCACGCACCTAAGTGGGCTATTCTCATACAAACCCCAATACCATATTGAACCTACCTTGGTTTTTAAAAAAGAATTAAATTAAATTTTATGTGTGTGTGCCTGTGTGTGCCTGTGTGTGTGTGTGTGTGCGTGTAAGAGCATGTAATATGTGCAGGTGGGTGCCACAAGATCCCCTGGAGCTGGGATTATAGGCCCCACCGTCTGTGGGTGCTGGGAACTGAACTTTGGTCCTCTGCAAGAGCAACAGTCACTCTTAACCTCTGAACTACTCTAGTTGCCGTATCTTGGATTTTTAACGCAACAGTATATCCTCAATGTCCCTTAGCGCTACATAGACCTTTCCGTTGCTTTTTACAGTTGTATACTATTCCATTTATTGATCTACCACAATTCATTCCACCGTCTCCCTTCTAAGCTCTTTTGTGCCGCCTCCCACCTTTTGCTAGGTGGGAGTGACTAGAGTCATGGTGATCTTATGCCTTCATATTAGCGTGTTTTTCTTAATGTACACTCCAGATCTGTCCTGAGAGCAGGAATTGCTGGGTCATCAAAGGTCACACAGATGTGCCACTTTGCTAAGCATGTTGAACTTCCTGTTCACTGGATGACTTGCATTTTGTGTTCTCGTCTGCAGTGTAGAGGGAGGTGAACATTTCCCTGGAGCCTTCCTCACCAAAGGAAAACCCAGCACATCTTGAAATTCAGCTGTTTGACCACTGTGCTCTGAGAAGAGTCTGTAACACTGGACAACATGATCTGAAAGACAGGATGCAACTTGTATAAGCCTCATGTCAGAGAAATTAACATGCCAATTAAAAGGAAGGTGACTTGAAATGCATTTACAAAGGCAACTCTAAGGAAGGGGTGTCTCCAGCTTCCACCATGACACTAACTTGGCATTGACTTCCTGTTGAGCCTGTCGACCCTCTCCCCTTACTCATGATTGACAGCTTCCCTCAGTGGCTGGGATGCATGGGTCCAGCCCTTCTCTCTGCCAGGTCCAGGATCCCATCCCTTTGGGGATCCTTTTGAGCTTTCCATTGTCCTCATGCCCTGGAGTTCTCAGTCACTTGCAGCCCATGACTTCTGCTTGCTGTTTGCCCACACAGCTTCTGAGAGTTCAGGGTGTAACACAGAGCAGGAACTGGTTGTCTGAGCCCACGATTCCACCCGTGCTGATCTTCGTTTTCACCTCAGCCCTTTAACCACCCGTTATTTCTCTTCAACATCTTTTACTTAAAACTCTCCTGCGTACACTTCCCCTTTGTATGTCTTTCCAGGATCGATTTTATGGTAACTGAACTCTTGTTCATTGGAGACTATTTGGAAAATAAATGAAAGTTTTAAGATTACAGAAAAAGTGATCTGAACACAAGCCCAGATGTGGTGTCTTACATCTTGGCTTGTTTACTTCTGGAGCTTTCGATGCTTTTAAACACCATAGGGACCAGGGTGCACACGCACATTTTCCCCAGCTTTTCTGTTTATTGCTCTTTCTGAGAACACATGGCTTTATTTATTAATGGTGTAGCTCTTTCATAATTTCTTAATTTATTTTCTATACCCTATGCTTTCCTTCCTTTTTGATTTTTTTTTAAACTGGGAAGATTTTATCCCATTCCATCTTACTAGAATGTATAGATGATTATGTTTAATTGCTGCATTTGAAATGAAATATCTGGTATTGATTTTCCCTACCCTGATTATTATACCCTTATTAAAGTCAGCATATATGAAGGTACACTAGGGGGCGCCAGTGAGTGGCTCAGCGCCTCTATGTTTATGCCCCTAACCCTCAAAACTTAGCTTCTGATTTCAACTAACTTCCTTTTGTGAACATTTGCTATACAAATACATGTGTTGGCTCAATGTTACTTTTCATGACTGTGTAGTGTCTCCTGTGTTGACTCGCCTTAGTTTTATTCCATCAAATTCATGTTTCTAGGTGATCAGTGTGCGTCCTTTCTAACATCTTCTCCTTGAAAACGCTCCAGTAGCTAGTGTCTTTCTGACATAACTTTTGGACGTGTTTACATGTGTGTGTGGGGAGGGACTAACTTGCTAGAGTAGAATTCATGGGGGTGGGGGATGGGGATCCTTTGGAAATTGGTGGTCTGTGTGTGTCTCCAGACTTCAGTTCAGGACAACTACCCTCCTGTCCAGTTTTCAGGAGAGAGAGAGAGAGAGGGAGAGGGAGAGAGGAGAGAGAGAGAGAGGGAGAGGGGATGGAGGGAGAGGGAGAGGGAGAGGGAGAGGGAGAGGGAGAGGGAGAGGGAGAGGGAGAGACAGGTATGAGTATTCCTGTACGTGTGGGTGCCTGTGCACAGATGCACCTACCTGTGTAGAGGACACAGGTCCATCTTAGTGTCCCTGTTGCCTAGGAACTCCCCCACCTTATTTTTGGAGAAAGTGTTTCTCACCAGCCTGGAGTTCTCTGAGTAGATCAGGCTAGCCAGCGAGCCCCAGAGATCCACAGGTCCCCAGCTCTGGGATGATAAGCATGTTCTACCACACCTGGCCGGGGATTCTGGGGATCAAACTCAGGTCGTCATGCCTGTGAGGTTTATCACATGAGCCTTCTCCCAGCCCCTTTTCTCACATTTCCTTTCTCGTGATGGGGAAACAAGGCATTGTCTTCTTTAATGACTACTAAGATTACTTGTTCTCCTGGTCTATACAGGATGGTCTGTATCACACTGATTCTTAAATGCTGTCTGTATATTGGCACTCTGTCTTCAACTTGATACTATGCATGCACTGGCCCACTCTGATGGTGAACAGCGTGCCAATCCTGGCATTTCCCTTTTCAATCCTGTTGCTATAAAGCAGTTTTGTGTGTTTTCTGTTTTCTCTTTATAGTTTTTGCCACCGAGACTCAGGATTACCAATTAATTACTAATCTTATGGTTGTGTACATTATTTAACTTTTTTTTTATAACTTGTATAAACTTATTTTGACATAGTGCGTACCATTTTAATTACAACTGAGATGATGTAAGCTCAAAGCAGAGAACAGAGTTTAACTTTATGAATGCATGCAAGTTAGCTACTAAATGCCTTCTAGTAACTGTGTGTTTCCTGTGGACCTGAAACGCCACTGTGACTGTGTGCTTAATGCATATTTATGTAGACGTGCTATTCAAAAGCTGGAAGATTAAAGAGCACATCTGAATCGGGAGTCTAGCAAGTGGCTGCTAAGGGTTCAGATAATGGTCTCTGAGACTGGATTTTGTGCATACTGGCTGGCTGCCAGGGGCTCCTGGGGCTCCTTGAGGATCATACCATACCTGAAGCAGTTCCTTCTGGTCCTCTGGGCACAGTTGTGGGGTGCTCAGTTGACCCTGGCCTCAGCTTTAAACTACTGCAAATCAATTTTTTCTCTTTTTCCCAGGGTTAGAATTTGAGGTCCCAGAGGGGAGAACCAGGTTTTCTTCCCTTTCAGTCCACTGACCCAAGCACAACGCACACCTCCCTTTCAGGTGGGCTTTCCCAAATGGCAGACTGTCTTAGTCATTGTTCTACCTCTGTGAAGAGATGTCATGGTCAGGTCAACTCTTAAGAGCAAAAGCATTTAACTGGGGGCTGACTTATAGTTTCAGGGGTTAGTCTATTGTCCTCATGGCGGGGAGCATGGCAGCATGCAAGCAGACATGATGCTGGAGCAGTAGCTGAGAGCTCCATCCTGATCCATAGACAGAGCCTAGGCTGGCATGGGCTTTTGAAACCTCAAAGCCTACCCCCAGAGACACATTTCCTCCAATATGGCCACGCTTTCTAATCCTTCTAATCCTTTCAAATAATTCCGCCCCTTGGTGACTAAGCGCTTAAGTGTATGAGTCTTTGGGGCCATTCTTAGTCAAACCTCTACTCAGACCTCAAGACAGAGATCTGAACACAAATGGTTATTCCAGAAATTGCTGCAGGTGAATGCCATCTGAGACTGGAAAAAGACTGGCAATGACCTCTGTGGACATCTGGGCCTATTCCCTCTGGGCCTGCTGGCCTGCTGTGGAATGTACCTTGGAATCAGTAAGGCGGAGGGAACTGTGCTATTTATCTACCAGTTTCTGCCAGTCCTTGGGAGGGATGAGTAGCTCCTCAACTCCCCGATCCCTGTTCCTATTCTTTGTAGAGAAAGCCTTAAGGCAGAGCACAGCTCTTTTAGCAGAAGGCAGTGACTGCCAAGTGTGTCAGCTGCAGTCACTCCTACAGTGGCTGGATTGAGGGTTAGCTCAGAGCCCAGGGCAGGAGGGTGGGCTAGCCTAAGTCAGTGTAGTCAGAACCCACCCAGCGGAGGTCAGGAAGGCGGTTCACCATGACTCATCCCTGAGTCAGAAGAATGTTTATTCTCATTATTCAGAGTTTTAAAAGTTCACAAATGCTTCCCTCCCACAAGCAAACAATTGTCATGTTTTGTTCTAAGACACTAGCTGAGTTCATCAGTTTAGCCTTTTACCGTGTAGAGATGGAGTGCACGCCTTTGTGTTGGCTTAGGAGGAGATGGAGTCCCAAGACAAAAGTCTCATCCCTGTCAATTTCCTCTCTTGCTCTGTAGCAAGATGACATGAGGGAGACTACCCCTGAGAGCACCCCGTAGTGATGATCGCCAGCCAATGCTGCTAAAGAGGGAATTTATCCTTGGTGCTCACTGGCTTCTTTTCAAATATTTGGGTGGGGCATTTGCATCTCATATTTTAGTGACAGGGAGGGTGATAAATGAGATCATAAACTGAGTTCTATTGTCATCACTTTGCAAGAGTTAAATAGGATTAATTATGAATACTCTGGACCCGGACCTCCCCTCTAGGTCAGGAGTTGAACAGGATGGTCTTCTGTCTCTTGATACATTCTCTGGACCAGAGGAGTCTAGCCCCTGCCATTTCAACTACCTCCTGCTCATAGGTCAGCAGGGGACTGAGGCTGTGAATTAAGACAGTTCACTTCTAGCCTGGGAGTTAGAGGCCTGCATGCAGCCTCAAGGGAAGGTATCTTCACAGAGGCCTGTTCCCAGGGACCACCTTCTCTACATCCCAGGTTTTCAGCCACCCCACAGCCGGGCTCTGCTGCTAGACCTGGCTAGACCTCCACATGCACCAGGTTGAGCAGGCTAGGATCATAGGACAGGCATTATGGGGAAAGGGATCCTGGCCCCTTGGAGCCTGCTGGTGAGTTTCTTGGGCTCCTGGGTAGTGAAGACACCAAGAGGCTCCTCTCTATGGGGAACATACAGTTCCTTCTAGGGTAACGACAAATGAGACACGTGCTAAGGCTGTGGTCATTCCTGTTCCTGCCTGACACTAGCTAAGTGAAGCTGGTGACAGTGACGATGAAAGAGCCATGGGGGGGGGGCAGGGATGCAGGGGCAAACTGAATGATGTTGGAAGCTTAATTTATCTCTAGCACTAGTTTTTGCATTGCAGGAATGGAAGGAGAGATGAAGCTTGAAGGGTCTCAGGGGACCAGAAAGGCAGGTTTCTCTGGGAAGGCTCAGCCTGGCTCAGGATCCTTCAGACTAAGAGATCCAGAGGTGGCAACAGATCAGGGACTGAACGTTGTATTCAAGGGGCGCGTAGATGGTTACGTTTGCCGTCACCCAATCTACAGTGTGTATGGCATTTCACCAAGTAAGGAAGGTCTTAAGTGAAGGTTGCTAGCAGTGGTAACTGCACATGTCCTTGCTGAGAGACACTGGGCAGTGGAGGTGGAGAGGAAGAGAGAGAGAGAGAGAAATTGGGAGATGTCATGCCTTAGTTCTCACTTCTGGCTTGTCTATTTACGTAATCAATAGTCAAAGATGGTCTCTAGTGTCTTCCTATCTGTTGATTTCCTCATTGGTACCTAAGGTCAGCAATGGATTACCTCAGCACCTAGGGCTTCAGCCCAGGCCTGCGTCCCTAAGCAATGCTGCTGCAGAGGTCTCCATGTGGAGCTGGAGGGAGGTGGGCTGGCCAGATGCCTTCCCTCCCAGAGAGCAGAGAATCTGGCCAGTGTTGGCAGCTCATTTGTTATCCATTCTTTCATTAAAAAGTAGAAAATTTCTTAACTCACAGAAACTGAAGGAGAATGTGCACTGCCACACAGTATCAGAGCCAAATATTTAATGTCAAAGCATGCACGAGAATGACTTGTGTCTTTTTGACTAATGGGAAGTCAGGGACTGACTGTTTGCCGGCCTTGCCAGTCAGCAGTGTTCTCTACCCTACCTCTCCTCCTGCGCCATTGCTCAGCACATGCTACAATGACTGCTGGATCAATGGTCCCATAACCTCAAATCAAACGGACATAGTTATCAGGCCGTGCAGGAATCCTGTCTGGACGCAGACCTGGAGTCTGAGTGCTCCTTGCTTTCTGAGGTTTCTCCCCTCTGCCCTGCCTGTTCCATTCCCTCCACTTGGCTCTAGCTCTGTCCTGAAGAGCTCTCTCCATTCCTTCCAGGCACCTGGCATCAGCTAGAGGAATGGAGTATGCTGAGAAATACAGAGATCACACTCAAACCTTGGATGCAGCCTCTTCTGGCTTTGTGAACTTGGACAAGCTAACCTCCCTTGTGGGAGATGCATCTAAGCCTCGGGTCCAGGCCTTGTTCCTTTGTCTGTGAAATGCATGTTGCACAGAGTGATGTACGTTTATCTCATGGGGCTCCCATGAGGGATGGATTAGATAATGTAGGCAAAATGTTCCATGGTTTGTAGATAAGGGGGGGGGCGATGAGTAAGTCACTAACCACGAAAGATCTTGGTGGAGGGACTGGCATGGCACAGCTGCTTGCCAGGGCCCGGGTGTGGCCTGTCCCCCTAGCTCATGTGCTGGAGTTTATTTCTCAGAAGCACAGTGTGAGGGTGTGATGGGACAGAGACCACTGAGGTGCTGGCCTGACGAGGGGCTGATGGGAGTGCTTCCGGGATCCTGCTTAGCCCCCAGGAGAGGTTGTTACAGAGAAGGCCTGGCCCTCCTCTCTCTGGCTTCCTGTTATCCCCTTCACCTCACAGTCACATGCATCATGGTGACACCATCCATCATGAGGCTCTTTCCAGAGCTGGGCAGGAACCAGCACCATGTCTTCAACCTCCAGAATTGGGGTCCAAGCTAACCTGCTTTCCTTATAGAATGATGAAGGGATTAAGGGGTTGCATTATAGTAGCTTATGAATAATGCATCCTTCAATATAATTTAACAAAACAAGCTGACAGGTGATAAAAACCACCTAATTAATAGGATACTTCCTGTTCTCCAAGTCACTTGCAAATCCAAGATTCAGTGCTGTCTTTAGTGTGGTGAGACCTTCTGGGGGCAGGTTTTATTTTACCCCAAAAGGCTCGAGGCCATGTCATAGCCTCAGAGATCCACGACCCCCCAGCAGTGCTCACTGGTACCCTCTAACCTGCTGTGGCATTCTCTCCTCTGTAGAAACTTACTCCTCTGTGTCTGCTCATCACCTGGGTCTCCACTCAGCTCAGCTCCCTAGCCCTCGGGGAGGAATGGTGCTTTGTTACCTGCAAAAGCACTGAGGCTTCTAGGCCTGTCACTACCATCTCCCATGGGGACAGTTGCTTCTCCTGCTGAACATGGTGCCCTTGGGCAAGAGAAGGGAGTAGAGTCAGAGCATTTGATGTTGTTGATGGGTCTGAACTTAACCACAGAAAGACGCACGGATGAGATGTTCTGGAGGGTCACAGTCCATCCACATGTCTTCAAAAGTGTCAGTCTGAAGGCACAGGTTGAGCCCTTCTGACCCATGGCTCTGGTGAGAAATGACTGGCTAGAGCGAAGCTGATGGAATCACTGTAGTTTGGAGAATTTTCAGGAGCTGTCATAGTCAGGAAAAACCTGAACGGGGACGATGTGATTGGCGCCAGGTGACTGTGTGGAAGCGCCCAGGACAAGGTCTTCTGCAGATAGCACCCTGGGGGAGTGGAGAGGACCTGTGCTGAGAAGCTTCGAGATTTCAGAAGTCAACCGGGCCAGTGGGGAGAGGGTCTGGAGTGGCCCAGTGTGCAGATGTAAGGCTGGGGTCGGGGTGGGCTAGGGGGTGTGTGGCCCCACACTGCAGCAGTCCTGGGTACAGGCAGGGTGTGATGGAGGGACAACTGCTCTACAGAGGACACTCACAGGGCTCTGCTCTATGATCTCAAAAAACCAAGAAAAATGTAAATGAATTCAGAGATGCAGGGGAAAGGACAGCAGAGGAAAGGACAGGTGAGAGGCTCGTGTGTGTGTGTGTGTGTGTGTGTGTGTGTGTGTGTGTGTGAAAGGGAGCTGGGAAGGAGCAGTGTGTGCCTTTGAAGTTGGAGTGTATGGGAACCTTCCTTCCGGAAGTTTCCTCAGTGAGAGACCCCCTCCCACCCCCCAGAATACATAGGGAGGAGGCAGTACAGGAAAGATGTCAGTAAAGAGGAGAGCAAAGTTCTGGGTTTGGGGGAGAGATAGAGCTGTCCAGTGTTTGAATGACTGGTTTCCCCAAAGAAGCCCATGTTCCTGAGAGAAGTCTCCCTTAAATAGACTAGAGTTCCCAGGTGGAGTCTCTAGTGCTCTGTGGGCGACATTTAAACTGACTTTCCAAGAGTCCATTAGGGGAACAAAATGATGTTATATTCTCTTAGAAGACTGCTTAGGAGTAACCAAGCCTGGGCTGGAAAGACAGATCGCTCGGCAGTTAAGAGGATGCGATACGCTTGGGACCAGAGTTTGGTTCCCAGCATACAGCAGCTCTCAACCACTTGCAACTCCAGTTGTAGAGGATCCAATGCCCTCTTCTGGCCTCCACAGCAACTGCACTCATGTGCACCACCTCCCCCAAGGCACACATGCATATCCGTAATTAAACATAAAAACAAATCTTAAAAAGAAGGAAGAACCGCCAAGCCTGGATCCGAGCACAGGGAGTGACCCAGGTGTTAGGACACCGTAGGATGACAGTGGGCACCGAAGAAAGGGAGGCCGCGCTCACGGACTGGCCAAAAGAGCACGCACAAGTGACTCAGGACAGTTCACATTCATTACATGAAAAGGGATGATTAAATCCGTGTGGAAAAGATAGATTGTGCAATAAATGTCAATGGCATAAGTTGTTACGATTTTTTTTAGGGGGAAAAATTACCCTAGCATCCTAAAGTTAGATTCTTACCTCATAGTGAAATAAATTCCAGATGGTTTAAAGAGATAAGTAGAATTCAAGTAAAATGGTAAAAGAATTCGAGGGACACATTGGTGGACATTTTTTACACTTCCTGGGGTGAAAAGGACATTGCCAACATAGCAATGAAGTCAGAAAACAGAGTTGAAAAGTTGTACGGCCCCATACGGAAAGTGCCCGGGAAAGACGGACAGAGCAGGGAGACCACTGCTGCAGTTCCAGCCCTAGCTTCGGCCACACCCCCCTCCCACTAAGGAAGCCGCTGTTTTCTCCTCCTAGCAGCCAGGACTCTGGGGATTCTTGTCTTCAAACTCCTTAGGTCAATTCAAGAAACGACAGCTGCATTCATGGACATGTCAGCAGTTCCCAGCTCAAGGAAACCTGGTAAGTTCCAGGGGTACATGGCTGGCCTTCCATGGTCATCGCAGACTTAAATGTCATTGAGGCATAGCAATGGATGGTCAGAGAGATACGCAGACAGCAGGGTGCAGGGTCAGCCGGGGTAAGACAGCGCGATGGCTTATCCCACATGGCCAACATGGTCATAGTCTTCTTGGCCTCCTCCATGCCAGTGGTTCTCAACCTTCCTGGTGCTGAGACCCTTTAACACAGTTCTTCATGTCGTTGTGACCTCCCCCGCCCCATAAAATTATTTTCATTGCTACTTCATAACTGTACTTTTGCTACTGCTATGAATCGTAATATAAATATCTGATATACAGATGGTCTTAGGTGACCCCTGTGAAAGGGTTGTTCGTCCCCCACCCAGGGCCGAGATATGCTGCTCTATGCAGTGTGCTCCTCATGCTGTTGCTGTGAATATCTTGGGATGACCCAGAGTCTGGTGGGAGAACAAAGGATCCGTCTGAGCTGGAGTCCTTGGGGGTCTCCCTAGCACATACTTGATGACTCCCTGACTGCAGTGGCCGGGGCTGCCTCTGGGTGCGGTCACGGGCCTTGAGCCAACTGTGTGAAGACTGAAAAGTTGCATTAATCCCTTGACACCTTGGGTTTCCTTCTCAGGCTTGAACAACCCGCCAAACTCTGCAGTGGAGATGGGGAAGAAGGAAGGAGTGGAAGAGGGTGAGAGAACAAGGAGAGGGAAACTGAGGCATGGGTTCCTTTGTGTGATTGCGGATCCTAGAGCTTAGAGTACTGAATTCAATTGGGGTCCTTTGACGTCTTTTCCCCAGTCCAGATGACCTCTGCTTCTGAGGTTGGCCATGTGGGGACTTCCTGTCTCCTTAGCTCCTGTCTGGGTACTGGGGTACTGGATATAGGGGGCCTATAGGCAAGAGGGCAGCCATCTAGCTGCCCTCTGTCTCCCACAAGCTGCTCCATTCACCAGAGGCCAGAAAAAATCCTTACAGAAGTGCTGCCCAGAGCGGAAGAGCCAGGGCTTCCCATCTGTGGTCCTACTAATCACTGCTGTCATCTTGTCCTCAACTTCAGGCCTCCTCCCTGTGCATGGCCATGACCTCCGTTGACTGTGGCTTCAGTTCAGTGTCATGGCTAGGTCCTTGAAGGTCAAGTCGGGAAGAGGGTCCCTGTGTTCTTCGTGTTCTTCGGGAGATTGACTAGGCAGAGACAGGAAGTGGGCAAGTGACAGAGGGTTTCAAGACAACTGTACAACAGGGTGGCTGCTCAGCCACACTGAGCTCTCCCTGGAAGGGACCACAGCCCCACGTGTTCTCATCCCTTTAACCATCTCCCTCTGTCTCTGACAGGTCCCTCGAACTAGAAGATATTCCAACCCCAAACAAAGGCAGGGAAGAGGGCAGGACCCATTGGTGCCAGTTTTCCCACACAGACCACTCAGACCTGCACTTGTCCCCAAGTCTGGTGAGCTCAGACGACCCATTCTGTCAGGCTGAGCCATTGCCATGGGGTGGCCACACCTGAACTGTCAGAGTGTCCTCCTGTGGACTTCTCTAACGTCTGGTGAGTTTCCTAACTCTCTCCAGCCACCCTCTTTGGGGACCTTGGGGACTAGCCAGCCAAGGGTGAAAGGAACTAATTATCTACCTACTGTGTGGAATAAGGGGCCTGGGGAGACCCCAGAGAGGACCCAGATGGCATGAGGGTGACAAAGCATGAGGATTAGAGTCTAGATTTTTCTGTGAGGACTCTTGGGTGCAGCCTGGGTCTGGGGATTCTGCACAGTCCCAAGAAGATCCTCAGGAGACTTGGAGGTGGGCAGGCCTGGCGGTACCAGCCTTCCGCCACTGCAGGAAACGCTCAAGGCAGTTTCACTTCACCCGAGTCAGGTCTATTTCAGCTAATAGTTTTCAAGGTTGCAGTTCATGAGCACTTGGTCCTGGGATGCAGGGGCAGGGCATCAGAACTCCACAGTAGGAGTGCACGGTATGGCCCAAGGCCCCATAATTTCAGTTTTTCATAATTTCAGGCCCCAAACTTCCCACTACGACCCACCTCTTAAAGTGTCCACTACTCCCAACGTCACCGTTCCGGTCAGGGGACAGTCATCTCTCAAACCACATACATCACAGTGACGCAGATACTGGCAGAACCTACTTGGGTCTATGAATGATGTGTCAGTCACCACCAGGAGTTCTGAAGGGGTTTGCCTCAGAGAACAGGCATAGGACCTACTTGCAGCCACTGGGAATTTGATGTGGTGCCATGGGCTTAGGGGCATGAATCAGGGGCCTGGAGGGAGCAGGAATGGGGAAAAGGGAAGAGGGGAAGAAAAGATACAAGGTCTCAGAGGCAGAGGTGGCAGAGGATAAACACGGTCCTGTGGCTTGCTGCTCTCCCCATTGGCTCCTGTGTTCATCTGGTACCACTTTGCAGTGAGGCCAATTGTGGGTCCTCCTCGAGCTGTGAGAAATAGCTGGCCAGGGTCCTTCTGCCTTTGTTGTAGTGTGAGGGGTTTCTTCTAAAAGCCCTTGGCCCCTTGCCTCTCCAGAGAGGATGAGTTCACTGTGTTTCGGTCTGAGGGCCAGGTGTTCTCTGGCCTGTTCTGACCACATCCTCCTGCCCTCATTCTTCCTTCCTAGGGAAGCCCTTCCCTTCCCTGGGCACTGGTGGCTGTGTCTAAGCTGGTTTGGTCACTGCTGAGGACCACAGCCCAGCTTGCATCCTTTGATGAGAACTCCCTATTGGGACACACATCATTCAACTCAGTTGCCTCCTCCTCTAACTTATCCTGGTTCCTCAACTCCAGCCAGTTGATGATGATTCTCCTTTCATCTTTCACCCCAAATGTCATCTTCCTGGATCAAGGTGACATTTGCCCCTGGGGTGAGGGAAAAGTCTCAGATGCTGGCAGCTGAACCTGTCCTGCTGTCCTTACTTCCATGGCATGCCTCTCCTCTTCAACCCCCCACTGTGGGGGGTTACTGCTCTTTAGCTTACACGATCTTCGTCTTGAAAGGTCTCTGGGTTCCGGACCCCCAGAAGCCCTGCGCTTGCTCGTGCTATGCACTTCATGTATCTTGTATCTTAAACTCTAGAACAGGGGCCACAGCAGTAATCAAATCCCGCGTATTACTGGGTATGTCTTGCCCCAGAGGTGTTAGAATAAGTGCGGTAAAAGGGAACAGGAGGGCTTGAAGCTGTACCTTGGAAGGCTGATCATGCCTGGGTTGACTTTTTAAGGCCCTGATCAAACACTGTGCATGAGGCCAGGCCATTCATACTCGATGGAAGCGTTTGTAGTTGCACGCTGGCCGTGACTCCGCAACAGACTTCTGGGGAAGAAAAATGTTTCTGCTTTTGACCACTTAACCGCGCTTTCTCTATAGCCCATTGGATCCCGTCGACAACTCATCTTATACATCTTGGCTCCGTCTTGCAATAAGTCTGTTTGAAGGCAACACAACTCATTAGCTGCCTTAGATGGCCCGCAGCACGCAGCGTAGCCAGCTGGCAAGGGATACTCCGTGTCAGCAGAAATCCTCGCTGTACTCCTTAGCTCTTTGAAAACCAGATTCTTGTTAAAGCTGACTTATGTGTAGGCCATGATGGGGTAGGCCTGGTGACATCATGTGTTCTTTGATGGTTGTGTCCCCCCCCCCCCCGCCCCAGGACGCAAACATTCCTGGGAGGTATGTAATGGTTGGGCCTCTCTCACTGTGCAGTGTGAACATTTGGGACTCAGGCAACTGGCCTCAGGTATTTAGTGGGCTGAAAAAAATACAACAAAGAAAGATGTGTTTTTATGTAGTCTCAAACTTGAAGCATTTCAAAGCTAGAAAGTAACCCAAACCTCATAGTAGACGGTATTTGAAATGTATTTAAGACTAGAATCCCAAGCCCCTTTCCACTGTGATCAGAAGAAAGCCATATGTCCCCTTGGGCTATTCCGTCTGTTCTACAGAAATGAAGGCCATCCCTGAGCCCCTATCCAGTTTTGAGGCACTGGGTGGGGGCGGGAGGGGGGACGACTCTGCGGCTGCAGCTCTGGGTGCAGTCAGAAGCCAACACAGGAGTGAAACCATTCCAAGGTACCAGGGGCATTTCCCAGCTGGACTGAACCTCTGTCATTTTGCAAGAACAAAATCCCACGGCCAATGCTCAAGTTTGGGACGGATGAACTTGCCTGGACATTCCCCACTACCCGTGAATGTGCACTTGATTCTCTGTTAGGAACTCCACTGGGGTCACTCATTCTCTACCCATGCTGTGCAGCAAGGGCTGAGGGGAGACTGTTGTTCAGAGCTCAGGTCCTCGTACATCCCCAAGACTACCCAGGCCTGCAGAACCTGGAGCTCAACCTTACCTTTATCCCCACTCGAGGACCTCTCTCCATTCCGAGCTTAAGTGTCTCCCACACTAAGCAGCGAGCTTTGTTACAGAAGTCTATTTTTAGTTATGTTTAAAATCGTTATTTTGTGCACTGTTGGGTGAAGGGCTGCCTGGGCCTTGGCATTTGTATGGTCTGCAGGTGTTGGCTTTATGTAAAAGACGTTTGGTTGCTCATGATCTGCACGTGCTATAGAACACCTGAGGAGTTGCCCCTGAGACAAGGCAGCTCACCCCTGGGCCCTGAAGGCTTCCTCTGGCCTTGCTCTCATGGTGTGGTCTCTTAGCTAATCTTCAAGGTGGGGCTCTGTGAGTTCCCACCTCAGGGTGAGGCTTGGGGCAGCGCCTCTTCTAATCAGGCCTTGCAGTCTCTGGGTATCTCCAATCTCAATGCTCACTCATCAGCATCAATAGGTGAGGTGTCTGGTGGGCCTCTACCTCCCTTGAGGGCCCTCCAAGTTCTTAACAGCAGGAAGAACAGCTGTTCCTCTCTTGGGCTAGCACAGGGCCTGCACTCTGAGGGTGAACCCCTGCCTTCACCAGCTTGCACGGAGCTCATCCTGAATGCACAGTCAGTGAGGCGCAGTGGTTATGCTCTGAGGCTCCTTAGACACCCAGAAGCAGCCCGCTTATAACGTCCAGGCTGTCATAGGAGGTGCCTTTCCTGGGCTGGGTTTTTTTCACTGCCACCTGAGAGATGATTGCTTTGATTTGCAAAGGGTAACTGAGTGACACTCTATCCGGAATTCTCTCATGGAGGCTCTTCCTTGCCTGCAGGGTACATGGCAGTTCACCTGGAGAGGAGGGTGAGTGCGAAGCAGGTCCCAGCATGACCAGAATGGGTCGGTCAGGACAGTGGGCTGTGGTGGAGCTGCGTGCTCTCGTACAGGCTTGGGCATCCTCGAGATCTGTACTCTGAGGCTGCACCTTCCGTCCTGGGGCCCATTGCACCCCTCTCCTGACCCCCTCTTCACCCCAGTTCCCTAGAACTATGAACAAGGTGTCTGGTACCTTTCAGCAGATGTGTCTTGGATGGAAGAGAGTTACAGGTTCTCCTCAGTTTATGATGGGTTCTGCCCTCACCACGACCCAGGCTCTATTTCTAGCACCCACATGGTGGCTTACAATCCTCTGTCACTCTAGTACAAGGGGATCTGATGCCCTCTTCCGACCTCCATGGGCACCAGGCACACACGTGCTACACATGCATAAATGTAGGCAAAACACTCATACACATCAAAAAAATAAAATAGACAAATCTAAACATAAACAGCAAATCCCTTTGTTTTAAGGGTTACTTAACATGAGTTTATGTGTTTGCGGTTTCTGCCTTTATATGACTAGGTGAGCTAGTTTGTTCCCCTCCCCCACCCCCACCCTTGTTCAGACAATCAGAGTTTTAGTTTATTTACGAGTGTCTCTGTTTTGTTTTTCTAGCTAATTTTGGGTTTTATCTTTGCAACTTCCTTTTCGCCATTTTCTTCTCGATTGCTTTGTTTCCCCAGCTTATTGATAAGACATTTAAACTTCATTGTTTCACATCTAGAGATTTACACTCTGCGTCGTGAGCTTTCTTCTGGGTATGCTTTGACTTTAGCCTGTTGTTGGTCCTTTCCAGCCTCACCGTGGTAGAAAGTCTCCAACTGATGTCTGATTGTGCCTTTTGCCCTGGAGTTTTTAATTGACTCTAATTACCCAGTAGTAGGTTTTTTTGTGGTTGTTGTTATTAATTTTGCATTTTGTTTCATTGTGAACAGAAAAAGATTGTTTGAGTTAAATCTATGCTCTGAGATTTAGCATGAAATACAGTCACTGTTCTGGAGAGTCTTGAGTCAGGGGTTTCTGTGCACCAGACGGGGCAGCTTGTTTAAGTTTCCCGTAGCCTCATTGGCTTCTTGTTCATCTGACCACAAGCAGGCAGGGGCGGTGTGATGGTGGGCTCTCTGTCAGGTTTTCCCCTCCGCGTCTCTCCTGAAGCCGTTTTCAGGAGCTCTGTCCCCTCGCGTGTGGCAGAACCATGCACTCTGTATCGTAGCTCCTGGTGTTAGGAACGGTCAGTTTTGGATGTTTTTCTTTCTTTTTTCTTTTTGCTTGAATTCTACCTGACTGTATATCAATAAAACAAGTGTCCTAGCTAGCTTCAGTTGTCAGCTTGACACACCTGGGAAGAGGAACCTCAACTGGGCAGTTACCTCCAGTAAATTAGCATGTGGGCAAGACTATGGGGCATTTTCCAGGTTAATGCATGCAGCAGGAGCGTGAAGCATGGTCACCTTGTACCCACAGTCAGGAAGCATAGAGAGACCAATGCTGGTGTTCAGCTTGCTTCCTCTTTTAATTTAGTTCGGTAACCTGGCCCAAGGATTGGTACTGCCCACATCAGGGTAGTTCCTTCCACCTCAGCCAAACCTTTCTGGAAACACCTTCATAAGCACACTCAGAAAGAGTGTTTCCATGCTGATCCAGCATCTAGTCAAAGTGATGATAGATTGACCCTTGACCTTCTACTCTGTCAGAGAATGTAGCCTTTGTGTGCCATTTTCTGTCCCACTCTTTGTATTGTTGCTGTCTTGGAGATACAGGGCTTTTGTGAATCTTACATATAAGAACATTGGAGCATTTGGAAACCAAGATGTTCTTTGGCATTTATACACTGGCCATCTTGAAAACACTACGTATACTTGTCAGTGGTTTTTAATTCATGAAAATCTGGGCAAATAAGCACATCCTACACTCCCCAGGTTCCCATACGCTGCCCCCATTCTCCAGCAGAAGGTATAACCTTGCAGCCCTTCCCTCTATGTCCTCTCCTCAAACCTTCTGTTGTTTCTCTGCATCTCTGCCTAGAAATTCTTCCCTCTTAAATGCTCCATATTCTCTCTTCAACTGTGTCTAATCTGCTGTCAAATCCATCCATACATCCATATGTTCAGTGTTTTTCATCATGTCTCTAATACCCATTTTAAAACCTCCAACTTCTTGGGCAAGATTTATTACTGTTCTTTTATTCAGTTAAACACATCAGTGTAATTATTTTAAAGTTTATGCCTAATAACATTATTGTCTGAAGCTGCTTCAGGTCTACTTCTTTTGTCTGTTGTTTCCCGTGACTTTGTTTTCTTAATCTCTCCATCTTTGACTGTCTCTTGGAATCTCTCTCTCTCTCTCCCTCCCTTGTGTGTGTGTGTGTGTGTGTGTGTGTGTGTCTGTATGTCTCCCCCATATACACACAGTATCCTGATAGCTAAACAGGCAATCTACTCTATTCCTGATCAAGTCTCCAGCTTGATCATTCCCACCTATTTTTACTTGTAAACCTGGGATTTTCCTTTTTTATTAATCACCAGATAGAATGTATAAAAACCTGGAAAGAGAATTAAGGTCTCAGATATCATTTCTCCCCACAGCTTCTTTCTAAATGGTAGCTAGCAACATTCACAGTCCAGGGCACCTGACTCTTACCAGGACTTGAGGGGAAACTGAGTCTACTTTTCTAAGAGTGATCCACTTCCCCTGTGCTCTATGATCTTCAGGTTCTCCAGGAACTCTCTCCTTGGTGGCCTCTGTGTACCCTCCTTCTTGGAACCTAGAGCTCTGCTTTGCTCTTACCTGTTTCTTCTGGAATGGACACAGAACCCTGCAGACAGCCCAGACTGTCTGCTCTTTTCCCTTTCCTGGATCTGTGCCTGGCAACGTTCCTTCTGCTGCCTTAGCTGCCTGATGTCTTCTCTCAGGTTTTCCTTTGTCTGGATTCTCTACTTTTTCTTGGCCGAAGGGTTGGTGGGAATTATCTACTTTGTCATTTCCAGAGGGGAAGTATTCAGCGTTCTCCTCTCCCATTTTTTCAATATTGTTCATGTATTTATTTTACGATTATAGCGAGTTAAGATACTGACAAATGGCAGATAGGCGTGAAGTTGGCACCAGGGGATTGTTAATCAGCTTCCTGAGCCCCTGCGCTCTGCACTGTACCAAAAAAACAAGTAAAAAGCGAAGTGGTGACCACTGGGGAGCCTTCTGGTTTCTTGTACCCAGGACTGCCCATCAAGGTTGTGAAGGCAGTGTGCCCTGGAGACAACAAGCACCAGTGGGTGTGTGGTGCTGTTCTGCCAGCCCCAAGTGGGCTGTGATGCCAGGAGCCTGGACACCTCCTGGAAGTCAGCCCACAGGGGACACCCTAGGAAGAGGCACTGTGGACACCGAAGTCCTCCGAATTGTTTGCTTTTTTTTTTTTTTTTTTTTCTTTAATAAGCACTTTGGGTGTATCTTCTTCATAAATCTAGAGCCTTCACCTCCTCTTCATTTAACTTACTTTTCTTTCCTCTTTGGCTTTTGGATTAGTTGGAAAGCCCGTATAAGTTTACAACATGAATAGAGTATAACACGGTGATATTTTGTGACTCGAAGCCAAGTTAAACATATGGCCATTTGAACGTTATTATGTTGAAAACATTTTTTTTTTTTTTTTTTGGAAATGCCTTTTATTCACTTTCGGGCAGATCTAATTATAGATGGATTTTTAGCTTGCTTGTTGAGCACATGATTTGGTAGGTCTGAACAAATGAGAAGGGGCCAAATCTCCCCCATGGGAGCAGGCAAATCTGTGGGTTGTAGGTTTTTTTTTTTAAATATTAACTGTTGTTCAAAGAATATTAGTTGTTCTCCCAGGCTTCCATGTACCCCACTTACAGCATACTCCATTACAGTAGAACTTTACCATTGTGTAGAATTCACCTGGCAGCCTCAGCGTTCATACTTAACATTTAAGCTTCAGAGGAGACTGTGCCCATGCTATATAAACCTTGCCAGCGTGCCCGCACCCTGCCTCTGTCTCCTAAGGATCCTCAGTGACATCCGCCTCCTGCCATGCAGTGGTTCTTGTTGGGAACGTGCTATGTGTGCTGTGCAGAACGGGGTTCTCTGGGGACTACATTGTTGGAGCAGTGCTTGGTTCTTGATTTCTTGCTGGAGGGTCAGGGCCCATGGTGCTTTACAGTTCCAATGAATGACACAAAGGCAGTGAGCTTGGAGAGATGGATGGCAGGTCCCTGGCCACCCCAAGCCTCATCTGTTTAGTGTCCATTCCACAGAGTCACCTTGGGTGTTAAATAGAATGAAACACAATAACGAGCTTTGCTCAGCCTCGGCTCACGATCCCTCAGTCTTGAGGGTGTGTGTGCTGTCATTGGAGAGCCAGAATGGGCTTCCTCATGTGGAGGCTGACCTCTGACTCCCGACACTGTTCCTGATACTACAATATCACACAAAACGACGGACCGGAGAAGTGCTTTCCCGGAAGATGTTTTATGTCAGAGCTAGGGAGCGTCATGGCCTTTAGGGTGATCACTGGAATAGTGCCTCTCACCTGGGAGCCTGAGCAGGGAGCTGTGAGGGTGTCAGGACAGTAGAAGAGAGCCTTGAAGGTAGTTCAAGGTAGCTGGTAGTTCAAAACACAGGCAGTGATCCTGGACTGCTGCGGAGTGGGACACTGGCTCTAGGGAAATAAAAAACCTGGAGTACGCCAAAGCAAAGGTCACCTGGCTCCTAACAGATCCTTCCCTGCTTTAAAATCACAGACATAACATACATACAGAGAGAGAGAGAGAGAGAGAATAAGAACACAGAGAG
Source organism: Cricetomys ansorgei (assembly GCA_026225945.1). Taxonomy (NCBI): domain Eukaryota; kingdom Metazoa; phylum Chordata; class Mammalia; order Rodentia; family Nesomyidae; genus Cricetomys; species Cricetomys ansorgei. The sequence goes on from JAMJFZ010001791.1 coordinate 3,246,249, forward strand.
AAAAGATTACAAAGCAGAGGTGACTCCAGAAGCCAAAGCCCGCTTCTTACAGTTGTGGGAGGGTTTAACGTCTGTGAAGGGTCGTCCTTTCACGCTTTAAAGTTGGCCAGTTTGAAGAAAAACAGGACGGCTGATTGGCCCACAACTGCTGTGTCTTGATCCTCCTTGAACTTGTTAAGCCAATCCATCAGCAAAGGCCTACTGGCAGGGAAAAAAGTCCACAAGAGCATTGTTTTAAGCGGCCACACAAATATTTGTGTGCTTATTTATTTGTTTTTGACTCAAGTCAAGAGGGTGAGAAGGAAGCCAGCCATCTTGGAAGTTCACCACTTTTATTACCTAGCTATGGTGTCTCTCCTTATCTGCCTACCCTGGAGTCTGTCTAACTCCTCCTCCCTCAGGACGACATGCCAAGGGAGGGAGCTCTGGGAATGAATGACCAGCTCTCATCAGGCCCCTGATAGGGAGGAGAAGCCCCTGGGCAGGAAGGAGGTGGGAGGAGCCATGTTCCAGAGCCTGGAGCAGTGTGCTTCTCTGGTGATTTTGCACCAATTCAGGCAGACTACTGAAGGACAAGAGCAATGTGGAAGAGAGGGCTGAGAACTTTAGTCCAAAAATTATTTGTAAAAAATGTTCAACTCATTTGATTATATTCTCTATCTATTCTTTTGAAAAGTTTTAAATTTGACTTACCTATTGTGTGTCAGCATGTGTGTGGGGAGCAGCGGGTGCTCCTGCTAAGGTATGTGTGTGGAGGACAACATGGGAGCTGGCTCTCTCCTTCCACCGTGTGGGTCCTGGAGCTTGTACTCAGGTGGTCAGGCTCAGCTGCAAACACCTTTATCTACTGAGCCATTCATTGGCCCCATATTTCTTATAATACGGTGTCTCACGTTAGGGCAAACTCAGGCTTCTATTTCAATGACTCAAGAAAAAGGTTCTTGATCTCTATGTGTATACTTGTAAGTAGTTAGGCTGCTGTGTTGTCTCACCAAGAGAGATGAGGAGGCATTTTCATAGACTCAAACCCTGCCGGAGGTGCAGAGGGGATCCAGCATCATGGCCAGTGCCGTCCTGGACAGAGGACTCTGAGCATCTGAGCTCAGGTGTTTCTATTGATTCAGAACTCCTCAGGTGCAGACCATAAGCAATCAAACATACCCACAGAAATCCAGCACCTGCAAATAGCACAAAATGCCAAGGCCTATGCATCCCCTTTTCCAACACTGCACAAAAACAATTATTTTAAGAACAGCTAAAAATAAACTTCCACAACATACTCGAGTGTTTATTACACTCACATATGGTTTCCCCACAGCACATGTAGAAATATTCTTTCCCAATACCCTTAAATTTTTCTGAGAAGTTCTTATTCCTAATGTGATAGGTAAATTAAAGTTGATCTGTATACATTTATACCTTTTTATTATTTTAGTTAGTGTACAAAATAACAGGTTTCATTTTAGCGCGCACACACACACATAAAATAATCATATGTACATATGATTAACCCTGCTTACTTTGCCTGCCCTACTCAGCGTGTGGGTATATGTCTCTGCGTGCATGTGCACATACGTGTGTGCATGTGTGAATATATACATGTGTGTTTTGGGGCACATGTGCGCATGTATACATGTGTGTATGAGTGTGTGCATACTTGTGTGTGAATGTGTGTGCATGTGTTTGTGCATGTTTGTGCATGTTTGCTTGTGTGTATGCATGTGTGTAAATGTGTGTGTGTATGTGTGTGTTGAATGTAAGTGTGTTAGCCAGGTTTTTTGATCCCTGTTAATAAATACTAAAAGATAAAAGACCTTCTAAACTTACTGATACCTGGCTTTAAAGTATAGCAGAAGATATCAAACTGTATAAAGCTTTTGCTTTACAAAGTAGACAAGAGACAAAGCATTAGTCTGACTTGTCAATATTCTTGAGCTAGAGATGTGGCTCAAGGATGTAGAGCACTGAATACTTTTGCAGAGGGCCTGGTTCAGTTCCCAGCATCCACGTGTCTGCAACTCCAGTTCCAGGGGGATCTGACATCCTCTTCTGGCCTCTGTGGATACCACATGTATGTAGTACACAGACACACAAGCAGGCAAAACACTCACGCACAGAGACATCAATAATAAAACATTGTCGTCATCCTCCAGCAGCGGACAGCATCCGACCGCTGTTTGTAGCTGAGCACTTACGGTTACCACTTAACATAACTGAGGAGGGGCATGGTCCTGGTGGGGCTGGGGCTGGGTGGGATGTTTTGGGGAAGGAGTTTGAGGGGGTGAAGCTCAGTGCTACACTGGGAGCTGTCAGGAAGTAGAAGTGAATCTAGGATTGGTCTGCCAAAAAAACATTACGTAGAGGAACGTACCGTGTGACAAACTGTTCCTGGGGGGACGACACACACATACGCATCTACTCACCCCAGAAAGAGAACCCACCACAGGTCAAAGTCACGATTGCACCAAAGTCCGGCTTGGTGAGCCTGTGGGTTTTAATTGGGGTTACTAACAGGAGTGTGAGCGAGGGATTACTTACAGAGCAGGGACAGCTCTAACGTAGCTCCATCACCAAGGCCCACCCACCGTGGCGTGGCAAGTCCCGTGCTCTCGGCATCGTTTGCAGGCAGCTGGACAGACAGCCCTTGAACCTCTCCTCTGCAGTTTAGCTGGTCAGTCTCCCACACACAGCGGACATCAACTCCTTTTATATGGCTGAGGAGGGGCTGTGAGAATCTTCCAAGACTCTTATCTCCCAGACACGAAGGCTTTTGTTTACGTCCAGAGTCCCTTGAGCCTCTTCCTTTGTCCTGAAGCAAATATTTTAATTTAGCGGGAAGTGCAGAGTGATGGCACAGGCAGGGAGATCTCTGCTCAGGACAGAGAAGTATCTATTGCAGCTGCGGGGTGGAGGAAGGGATGTTTGGGATTTGCCCGTGTGGTTTTGTTGGTCACCTCACTTGGACACCCTGTGTCGGGGGCTGAAGAAGCCCTGAGTGAATGTGTAAAGAGGGAGTTAAGTCCTAAGTGAACGTGCATTGTTTGACATGGGTGTAGCGTGTCAAGGACCGATGCCGCAGACCAGTGGGGGCGGCAAAGCCTTCTTCTGGTCCAAGCAAGTGTGGATAGTGTGTACAAGTATGCGTGCTTATGAATGAATGGCCAGTGCGTGCAAAACTAGCAATGATGGCTTCCTCCTGGGTGTTTACAGCCTAAGTCTGCCCCTATAGACTACAGCTAGCTAACCCTCCCCGCTGCGCTGTCCAGAACTAACACAGTGAGGTTCTGGGTTGTCCCATAGTTGGCGCCACTCCCTCCAAGTGTGCATGGCCCACGCAATCCCAGCTTTCCTATATGTCTGTCCTTCCTTCCGTCTCTCACCACTCTAGTCAGCTCTCCAGGACCAAGCAGGAGGGGACACCTGTCATGGTGACTTTGTGTAAGAGGACGGTCCCAAGGTGCAGTGTTCTTTGTTCTTTTCAAACTGTCTCTCCTCGATTGGCTGAGACGTCTGCTCTCCAAGGCCCAACGCACCTTACTTGAAGTACCTGTGGGCGATCTGCAAAAGGTCTTATACGCGACTATTTTCAAAGGCCATTAACATTTCTCCTACTGCTGTTTTGTGCAAAGGTTGCAGGATGTTACCTTTGATTTTGACTGTCACTGCAGTTGAATTAAGAGAAACCTGGGGCATTAGTGGAGTACACCCCAGTAAGAGAGGGATACCTGGGGGATTAGTGAAGTACACCTGGGTGAGAGAGGGTGAGGTCATTTCATCCCCAGGCACAGCTAGATCCTGAGGACTCTGACTTAATCAGTGGAATCACAGGCTGGTGCCATTGAGGAGTGGGAAAGAGTGTTGCAGGCTGGGCCTAACTGGGGGAGATGCACACTGTGGATGGGGCCTTGTGCGGGAAATAAGACAAGAACGAATTCAAGAGTCTAAAGTACTGTTCTGCAGAAAGGGAATCGGCATACAAAAGAGGCAAAAATGAGTGGTGCTCTGATTCGGCAGGAGGCAGTGGTTTTTTAATTCCTAACTGTGAGAAATTGCTGCCTTCCTTTTCTCACAGGCCAGGATATAGTCACAATCCAGCACGGCCCCTTCTCAGGTCCCCCATCCTATTGGTTTAGGCTACAAATGGTGCTTGAGATTGCCCCATTTTCTCATCATGGGGGCAATCCCACAGCACACTGCCGGATGCACTCTAAGAGCACCTCATACCGAAAACGGACCCTAACAGTTTACTTCTCACGCGCGGGGACAGTTTCCCTGACTTCTTCCTGCCTTGTTCTCCACTTCCTGGTTGCTGTGAGGTGAGCAGCACCCTCCACGACAGGTTCCCACTGCTGTGATGTTCGGCTGGAGCGCATGGGTCCAGCGACCACAGACTGAGCCCTCTGAACGCGCAGCAACACACACTTCCTGCCTTGCTTCTCCCAGGCATTTCTGCCATAGAGCTGGGCAAATAACTAACACAATGGGCTCCTGGGTGGACACTGGGACCATGCATGCTAGCTCTCTCTTCTTTTTAGGCATTTAATGTTTAAGTTCCCCTCCAACTACTCCCTGTCACAAGGGCTTCATCATCAGGCAGCTAAAAGCATTTTTGGGATTTCCTGTGTGATTTCTTCTTCAATCCAGAAGCTATTTATATTCATTTCACTTTGATTTTCAAATATTCGGGGAAAAGTTGAGGTATGTTCATATCATTGGCTTGTGGCGGATTTTGTTTTAGTCAGGGAACATATTCTGTCGAATCGCAATGCCTTTGAATGTATCGAGAGTTACCGATAGCATGTGTGTACACTTTATTTTGGTGGATATCTCTGTGCACTTAAACATGGTATAAATGTCAGTCATGTCAAGTGGGCTGACTGTTGTCCGGGTCTTTAACGTCATCAGCTTTTCTGTTTTCTTTCCCTGTTAGTAACTACCAAATGGTGTTGAAATGGCCATTGGTAGCTGTGGATGCTTTACGTATTTTGAAGTACTATTATTAAAGGCCTATGTGTATAGATTTTTTTAATCCTTTTTAAATGAGTAGTGACTCTGGTCTCTCACTTGACTAGTGTTTCTTTATCATGCCATGTTTGTTGGAAAAACTATGCCAACTAGGTGGTGTAAAACACGGCAGATGGGTTGTGCCCAGAGTGGGAGAAGATGATTGCATAGACAGAACTTGGGGTGAGAGGGAAAAATGGGGTTGTGCCAAGCTGTCCTCCCTTGAAACCACACTCATTGTCTCCTTTGTGTCCATCGTGAGGCACGGGACGGGACACTGAGGACAGTTCCAGCCCTTGGGTAGCATCTGTCCTGGTAGGAAAGTGCCATCCGAGTCACGAGGGGTGCTCTAGACAGACACCTTTGTGACACACACAGCTCTCTGTGCCCTGCTTGTGCTGTCCATTCCTGTAGGGCTATGTGCATAGTCGAGGTCTAGTTTTAGGGAGACCTTCGTGACTTCTGTCTGTGGACACCCCTCCCCAGATGAGGCTTCCGGAGGCGGCATGGTTTACGCAGCTTGCTGTCGTGTCACAGCTGGGAGTGGCGAGAATTGGGGTCCCACCCAGCTCTGAGGACCCCCAAAGCCAGGCAGCCTGTGGTGTCTCATTTCTAAAGGATCTCCTGCTTACCTTCTCTCTCCCACCCTTGCTTCCCCGCTCTCACTGAAGGGAGACACACGGGCTTGAAGCCATCAGAGGAGGCAGCACTTGGGGAACGGCCCATGGAAGAGGCACATTTGGACACAGAGCTCAGCCTTGAGGCGTGGCTCCAGGAGCCTGTTGACCACGGGGCTGTTATGGCCTGGATGTGAAATGCTCTCCACAGGCTCGTGTGTTTGAACGTTTGGTCTCCAGCCAGTGGTGCTGATTCAGGAGGTTATTGAAGCTTTGGGAGACAGGGAAGGCCTGGCTAGCAGATGTAGGTCACGTGGGGCAGATCCTTCGTAGTTGAGGTTTAGAACCCAGTCCCTCTCTCTCCTGGCCTAACTCTGCTTCCTGTACCACCGAGATGGGAGGGGACCTTGCCATACACCCCTGCTGCCCTCCGTGCCACCGACTCTCCCCTGCCATGATGGACTAAGGCTATGAGCCAAAATAAATCCTCCTGTCAGGTTTCTTCTGTCAGATATTCTGCCATAACAGAGGGGGAAGTAATATAAGCTGCTCTGACTGTACTGGAGAGCAATATGGCCAGGACCCAGCAGGCCTGGCTTCTCACACCTAAGCCCTGGCTTGGGGCACTTGGTTAGGAGAGCAGCTCCCTCAGCCAACTCCAAGAGTCAGGTTGGAAGCCTGGGTGGATTTTTCTTTCTCCACTGCTCCACCCTTTAAGTTCAGGGTGTTTCTGCAACACTGAAGAATGCAGATAAGAAGTCAAGCTCCTCCCTAGAGGGAGGGGGCCAGGATTTCTGGGTTTGGTGGGATCCTGGGAGTGTTGAGATGCTAAACCAAGGCACAGCCCTCTCTCGTGAGGAGTGTGAATTGCAGATGGCTGCTCTGACCTACACCCTTTAGGAGAAGAGCGGTCACATCCCAGGCTGGACGGAACCCCGAATCATTTCTGGGCGAAACCTCACTCCCCGTCCCCTACAGTCCTGTGTGGGCCTCTCCTCTCTGCCTGGCCTACCCTGTTTCTCCACAGTCTTAGGAAAGCGAGACTTCAAGTGTTCGGCAGATGTAAGTTTTCAAGGAGGTGACCCAGGTCCAAGTTTGCCAGAAACGCCAGAAACACCGTGGTAAAACTTAATCCAGTCATGTTGGTCTTTCTCCAAATGTGATTTATCTTATACTCATCAGAACTTGGATGAAGCTGGGAAAGCCAGCTCCTTTCTTCCCTCGCTCTGATTCATCCATTAGTCCGGGACCTGAGTCCTTTTGCACTCTGCTGTGTCTTGGCCATGGCTTCCTTCACATTCTATTTTCGTGTGATCATTAGCATTCCTTCCCCCCTAAACTTTTACAACGTTCAAGTCAGCCTTTTATATCCTTCCCAGAAGGGCCCAGATCTCGTGAGCTCCTGCTGTAAACAATGACTGCCTGGCCTTAATGCCGAACACGTTTGAATATCTATAAAAAGCCAGGCTCGTTGGTGGGTGCAGCATACACAGTTTGAAGACTCGGCAGAGAGGCTGGGGTGCACACAGATAACCTGGCCCTTCTGGCAGCGTCAAGCCCAACTGCTGTGTCTTGTTCCAGAGAAGCCTGAAACAGAAATGTCGCCCTGGCTTTGGCATAGCCAGTGGGTTGGAGCCTCCATACTACCTAGCCTAGAGAGCCCAGGCAACTGGCTGCATCTGCTCTGCTTCAGTTTTGACATCTTGACTGTGGGTCTTCTTCATGGGATAGAGGGCCAAGTGTCCTAAATAAGCAGGAAGCGCAGATCCGTTGCATGCTCAGCTTCTGAGTCAGGTCTCAGAGGTGCGGAGGTGGAAGTGTGGTCCCTCCCTCTGGCCAGGTGTGTATCACCTTGCTTGGAGTTCTTATCAAGGCTGTGCTGTCCCTGGGAGACTGGCTAATGTCTAGAGACAGTTTTGGCTGCTCTGATTTGGTTGTGTGTATGTGTCTGCGTGGGAGCGGGGGATGGGGTGGCGGGGGAGGGGGGATGGTGGTGGAGGTACACTAGCGTTGGTTGCTAGGGACCAAGGATGTTGCTAAACACCATATTGCGTACAGGATAGCACTCTAATAACAAGAGTGCATCTGGCCCCAAAAGTCAGGAAAGCTGAGATGGAGCAGCCCCAGTGTGTCTGTAAAGCTGCCCAGGATAACAGGCTGCTGAAAATCTGAAGGGTAAAGGCCTCAGTAATGGGTGAATCCAGGTCCCTTGGGATCTAGGCTATTGGGGCCTATCTGTTATGACTCCTACAAGACCACCAATTCTCATTTGACAGGTGGTGCCTTCATGGATCTGAGCCTCTCCAAGCTCACACTAGAACTCCTATTCAAATAGCATGGCCTGTCAAGCAGTGTCCATCAAGGAAAATCTACCAAAAGTTTGCATTTTGAGTAGGCACCGTGCTGGGAACCTGGCCACCATGTAGTCCTGTATGGATGGGGCCTGTAGAAATGTCCTGATTTCCTTGGCTTCTGTCTCTGAAACCTGGGCTTGGACAATGATACAAAGCCCTTCCACAGTGAAGCCCAGGACTGCCTCCTTCCTCCCACCATGCTCTTACCCAGGTCTGCCACCGTCATGATGGAGCTGGAAGAGTTCCAAGCTCTGGGAAGACATTCTGCCCACCTCAGTGAAGAGCCAGCTGGAAGAGCCAGTTGAGGGCTGTGACAGAGGCCACTGTTGCTCTTGGTGTGACATTTGCATAGTAGGAACCAACTTCCCTGACCACTGCTGTTCTCAGAATTGGGAATCTCCATCAATGTAGTCTCAGACCCCACCTGGGCCTGCTGAATCAGAAACACTGAGCGGGACACCCCACAACCCCTGCTGTGACTGTTCCCACCCCAGGAGACTCTGAGGCAGAGTGGACTTGGACCACCTGGGGGAAAGCAAGACCAGGTGAGTTGAGTTCCAGCGCTGCTTACTCTATCCAGGCAAAAGCAAGCAGGGCCCCTGGTAGTCTGCTTATCTTGCAGGGGTCTTAGACCTTCATGGCCAGCATAGTGGCAAGCCTAGAGAGGTAGGAAGGCAGTTCAGCTCAGCACAGCTCAGTAGCCAGTGTTGGTTTAAACTTTGAGAGTCTGACTCCGAGTGGTTTATTTTAGGCATATTTAAGCACAGAATAATTTGGTGAACGTCATTCTTGTGACGAACTCGATCCTGCACGCACTAAAAAACATACATAAATCTCCCTGAGAAACAAAGTAAGCTAAATACAGATCAGATGTGACTACATGGAAACTCTTTGTAAAGTCCATAAAGATAGGTCCTACGGATGGACTGAGGAAAACAAATTTACGACAAGGGTCTGGTGCCAGAAAAGTCTCTAGCCACACAGATGGTGCAAAGGTCACCAGGTTAGGAGGCACATCCGCTCCATCTTTCTGGGTGGATAACAGGTGTTGTATTCCTTTCCTTGAAGGAACCACCCTGTGTGCTTAACATCCAGGTTTTCCTATTGCTTGTGCCTCATACCACCTCGCTCTCCATAGAGCTTCGGCTGCCTTGTTAGGAGCACAGTTCCTTTTACAGATAAACGGTGCGGCACTGGTGACCCTAACGATTACCTCAGCCCTGTCATTTGAGAGGATAAACTCAAGAAGCTCATTACAGTTTTAATTAGACAAAACAACTAAAAACTACAAACATAAAAAAAAAAATCCCATGTGAAGATGGTGGCTGGGCAGTGAGCGGTCTGTCAGGGCTCCAGCAGCTGCCCCGTTGCCCCCCCCCCACCCCCGACTCAAGGGGCCCACAGTCCTTCACGTGTTTGTGGGATGGGAGATGCTACACCAGGTCCAGCATGGAGAACTGTAAGAATCTGGAGTGGTTCCAAAGACTCAGTAACAGTGACAGGTCTGGAGGAACCTTGGACTGTGAATTGAGAGAGGAAATATGGTGGAATGGGAAGGCATTTTTGACCCACAGCACGGAAGGGGCGAGCCAGGAGCTGAGTCTGGGGGGGGACAGCATCTCTGCTGGGCAGGCCCATGGTATACCCCATCGCTGCCTGCAAGGCAGGGGCTCCCACTTGGGCTCTGCCAGCGGTCCGCTGGGAGCATGGAGGAATGAGTCTGGAGGAGAGTCAAGAATGGAGAAGCAGGAGCAGGCCTGCTGGGCACCATCGCTACTTGACAGTCCGTGGTGCTGCCAGAGGCATGGAGGAAACAGACTGTGGGGGGAGTCTGGGATGGAGGATCAGAGCCTCTGGTAGAACTCAAGATGGCGGTGGCAGTAGTCAAATTCCGACAGGGCTCTAGTCCCTGCCAGTCGCCTCTGCACAGGCCGCCTCTGGCTCCTCACGTCTGTGCAGACTGGGAGAACTACACTGGTGCCTCGTCAGGCAGGAGGAACTTTGTGAATTGAAAGTGGTTGGAAAGATGCAGGGTCCATGACACATCTGGAAGGTCACAGCCGGCTCTGAGTGGAGAGGAGGAATAGTGGAAACAGCATGGTGCTTGGTCTTGGGCTGGGGTTACCAAAATACATTGTATGAAACTCAATTTATTAATAAAAATTATTATAAAAAACAAAGCAAACCCCCAAGCCTCTGAATTGATGCAGATAGGAGGAAACACGGCAAAATGAATCCAACGAATCCAAAAAGAGGAACCCCCTCCCCCAAATGATGACATTCCATTGAAAAAGCAGTGAAGCATACCAGAAGCGAACCATGGGATTAGAGCGTGCATTTCATCTCCACCAAGGATGTTGCTAAATACTCTGTGGTGTGCAGGACAGCACCCAATAACAAAAGCCCATCTGGCCTCGAAGGTCAGAGCTGAGACCCAACATCCCTGGCCTGCAAGACTGCCAGGCTAATGCGCTATTGAAAATCACCATGGGGATTTACAATCGTTCCTCATTACTGGAATACTGATAGCTCCGTGAGAGAAATGCTTGCCACACAAGCATGGGGCCCTGAGATGGAGACTCAGACCCATGTAAAAATGCCAGGTATGGCCTTGTCTGACTGAGATTTCTATTGCTATAATAAACACCATAATCAAAAGCAACTTGGGGGTGGAAAGGATTTACTTCATCTTACACATCTTGATCACAGTCCGCCATTGAGGGAAGCCAGGACAGGAACTCAAGGCAGGAACCTGGAGGCAGGAGTCATGGAGGAACACTGCTTACTGGCTTGCTCAGCCTGCTTTTCATATCACCCAGGACCACCTGCCTACGGGTGGCACCACTCACAGTGGGCTGTGCCTTCCCATATCGATCACTGATCAAGAAAATGCCCTACAGACTTGCCTGCCAACCTGATGGATGCATTTATCCATTGAAATTTCTTCTTCTCAGATGACCTGGTTTGTGTTGAGCTGACAAAATACATAAATAAATAAATAAAGAACCAGCAAAGGCAATGTGCATTTATAATTCCAGAACTGGAGAGACAAAGATAGGTGGATACCAAGGGCACATTAGTCCTCTAACCTAGACGACTTGCTGAGGATCAGGCCTACTGGGAGACCCTGTCTTAAAGTAACAAGGCGCCTAAGGATGACACCATAGGTTGTCTTCTGTCTTCTGCACACACACACACACACACACACACACACACGCACACTCAAGCAAATACATTTAACTTTTCTCTTTGGACCTCATCATTGGCACATGTGTTACTTAGAATTATGTTGTTTATTTTTTAGGTATTTTGGCATCTTCCAACTATGTAATTTTTAAAACTTCAAGTGTACTTTCCCCATCATGGTAAAAACCCACAGCCTGCATGATTTCTAAGGTATGTTAATTTATGTCTCAGAATGTGGTCTACTGTAGTAGAGGCTCTGGGCCAGAGGCATGCGAATCTGTTGTGGTTAGTGAGGTAGTCGATAAACGTCAGGAGGCCCGGCCGATTAATGCTCAATCCAGGAACAGTTGAATTACAGTTCAGTTCTACTATAATTTTCATGTGAGGTTTTATTTTAATCTGCCTGGAAGCTGACTTGTGTTTCATTTTGCTGTAACTTGAGATGCTCTCAGCCTTGGTGCACAGGTTCGTGTGTGGACATGTGTTTTCATTTTTCTTGGGTCTACACCTTGCCGTGACTCTCAGGTAGCCTGTGCGTAGTCATTTGAAGAACTACAGGCTCTTTTCCAAAGTGTCCACAGGACTTCATGAGCCCACCCACCATGGTAAGGCAGTTTACCCTTTTACCAGTTACTTAAGATAGTAGGACAATTTGCAGCCTATCTGTCCTGACTAGTTTTATGTCAAGTTGACACAACTTAGAGTCATCTGAAAAGAGGGAATCTCAACTGAGAAAATGTCACCATAAGATCCAGCTGTAAAGCATTTTCTTAATTAACATTGATGGGAAGCCAGGGCCCCGCCTGTTATGGGTGATACCATCCTTGGGCTGGTAGCCCTGGTTTTATAAGAAAGCAGGCTGACCAAGCCATGATGAGCAAGCTCCTAAGCAGCGCCCCACCATGGCCTCTGCATCAGCTCCTGCCCCCCAGGTTCCAATCCTGCTTGAGTTCCTGTTCTGACTTCCTTCAGTGATGGACTATGATGTGGAATTGTAAGCCAAATAAACCCTTTCCTCCTCTACTTGATTTTGGTCATGGTGTTTCATCACAGCAATAGTAGTGCTAACTAATACATTATCTTTTCTCTTTTAAGAGATGACACTTCAGTATATGAAGAGAGACTTCATGCAGACAGTCATGGCAGCTTGGACAGGGTTTGGTTTCTTAACTCAGTCAACTGTTGATGTCACATTTCTCCCCTTCAGGCTTTGACTTGCCTCTTCAAATTCCCACCCACTGCCAGTGTCTGTCTCTCCCCTATGATTACACCCGCTGAGACTTCTCCAGCAAGGCAGCCTTCCAGTGCCTCCATCTTCCCTGGCTGCAGGTGACCCTGCAGGCCCGAGTTCCCTGGCCCTTTTAGTCTGGTCTTTCTCTGAGTTCCTCAGAATATTCTGACCTACCACAGATTTTGTTAATCCCACCAGGTGAGAATAAGGAAGCAAGCTTTATTAAATTCTGACCAGGACGATGGACATGGCCAGGTCCATTCTAGAGATTCCTAGAAAATGGCCAGGAGTTACTGTAAGTCAGGTCCTTATAAAGGCAAAACCCATAAGGCTATGTACTTCTCACCTTCATCCAATCAGGGAGAAGCGTGCATCCCATACATCTTGACCATTTCCTGTCTGCGTACCTCCTGTCTACTACTGATCAAGCTCACCCTGTGCAGTGTGTCAACCAAGCTTGTTTATAGAAGTGAGAACACATGGCTTCTTATCTTACCTGAGCAACAACCCTTAGTGTTTCAGGAAGTTATCTATTCTTGGGCAAGTGGATCTTATATAGATTTATCTGTCCTTGGGCAAATGGGGCTTACAGGTTAGAGGCATCTTTGTTTTATAGATCTCTTAGGTACAGTAATTAAAACATAGAACATAACAAACTATCACAATTTCTTCATTCTTGGAGTACACAATGGGTCTACATGGTGTCTGAAGAAACAGGGAAGCTGCCTGGGCTAGCTGTGGCATCCTAAAGATCTAGATTCATCCATCCTTCGTTCCCCTGCCTTGTTGTCTTTGGAGTTGCGGAACAAGAAGCCAAGCTGGATGTGCCTGCGGCCACGCTCCCCACCCAGGCCTGCTTCTGCAGCGTCCTTCCTCCACAGCGGGACCTTCGAAGACTGGATCCTGCAGGTCAATGTTCTCCACCAGCACTGCTTCGCTGTATCATCCAGCCAGAGAAGATCCATCTATGAGCGACAGGGCCTCTCTCTCCCTGCCTCTTGCAGCAAAAGACCCGCTCAAGTGTCACTTGGGATTTGAGGGTAACTGAGAATCTGACTCTTGTTTGAAATTCCTGTTTCATTGGGGATGAAGCAATAATGTCAACATCCTCGTGGCCTTGAGGTGACCTTAGACAGCTCCAGGACCTGAAAGGAGTCATTGTTCATGGTTAACTATCACTCCTTGCTGCTAACTTAACCTTTTACATTTACATTGCTCCATGGTGGCCCATGAGATTACTGGAACAATCAGGCAAAGTTCAGCAGTGTGCACGGGGAAAGCGCATTTATAAGATCAACAGTCATAACCAGCATGTTCTGGAGACAGCATGGGGGAATCCCTATATCCCCAACTTTCAGCTTTTACCCATCTTCGTGTGTTTAGGCCCAGAGCATGCATCCAGAGAGGAGCATCCATCTTTCCACTGCTACAGCTGAGTCTCAACTTCATACATTCTGAGTTTTATTCACTATGGCTCAAAGAGCACATTAAGACTCCTTGGGCAAGAGAGCAGGGAAGACGGGAAATCCCTAAAAGGCAGTGTGGATTTTGTTTCAGCATGGTCAGGAGAGCTCAGGCCTCTCAGCCTGGCTGGCTGAATGCTCTAGAACAAAGCAGAAAAATAAAATGGTGACTAAGATGGAATTGATACCCTTTTAGGGCCAAGGGTGGGTGGGTGGAGATCCGAAGCTCTCACAATTACTCTTAGAGGAGCCTCCTTCCTGATTCGTAGCGTGTGTGCAGTGATTGACATCCCCTCGGGCACTGTAAAGAGTTCTTTCCCGCTGTGTCCTTACCTGGCCTTGGCATGAGGGCAACAGAGGTTCATGTGATAAGTTTGCTAGTATTTCTTCCTTTCCCTTTTGTGGACAACCTGGAGCAGTATTGGTGTTAATTATTCTTTGAAGATCTGATAGAATTTGGTAATTTGTCTGTTTCTGGACTTTTCTTTGATGGAAGACTATTACTCTCTTATTCTCATCGTTGACCATGGGTCTAGTTAGATTGTTTATTGTTAGGCACAAAGCAGATGGGAGGGGATCCCACATGGCAGTGCTGGTGACAGAAGGACTGGGCCCAGTAAACAGAGGACTGTTATTGGGTAAGTAGAGACCTATGGGCAGGTTTTATGTTTATTTTCATTTTATTTATTTATCATTTATATATTGTTTATTTTATTTTTATAAGAGAGCTCCCTTAGCCCACCCCAAAGATCATCTAGATGCTAGGACGTCTAGTTCCTGATCAGTTGGGGCAGGTTAGCCCGTGTCAGCTCGAAGACCCCATTCTGCTGACTGTCATAAAATCTCTTTTGCTCTTCTCTCTGCTTTCTGCCCCAGATAGCCTTTGCAGTTCAGTCCCCAATAAACCTTTGTTTTCTACCTATGGAATGGTCTAGTTCAATGGTTTTACTATGCCCTCACCAATTTGAATATCTGAATATATCATATGTGTTCGTGGATTTGTCAATTTCTTTCAGAATTTCAAAGTTGTTTTTTTTAAATATACTTTCCAAATATTCTCTAATGACCCTTAGTATCTTATTGGTGTCTATTGTAATGTCCCCTTTTCAATTCAAATTGTATTAAATTGGGTCATATCTTTATTTTGTTTGGTTTGACTAAGGGCTGAATCCCATTTGTCTTTACAAAGAACTCATTCTCTGTCTCATTGATTCTTTGTGTTTTCTTTTTTTTTTTTAACCTCTGTCTTTCTTTCCTCAATTTCTTCCCGGCTCTTTATTATTTCTCTCTTTATACTGATTCTGGGTTTGGTTTGTTCTTTTTTTTTTTTAAGACCTAAGGTGCACCATTACTTATGAGGTCTCTGTTTTAATGTAGTCATCATGAATGTAAACTTCCCACCAGAACTGCTTTTGCTATGCCCAAATTTTGTGGGCAGCAGCTTGACACTAGCAATTTTAAAATTGTATCTTTGATCACTTCAGTGACACACCAGTCATCTGAGCCGTGTTGTTCAGCATCCATGTACTTGTGTGGCTTCTTTGTTATTGGTTTCTGGTTTTATTCTATTACTATCTAATAAGATACAAGAAGTTATTTTTTTATTATCTGTTAAGACCTGTTTTATGGCCTGAAATGTAATTTATTTTGCAGAAAGTTCCATGAGCTTTTAAGAAAGAAATGTGCATCTCAGACCTTGGATGGAATATCCTGTAGATGTGTGCATTTGGTCTATGGTACAGTTTGACTCTGAAATTTCTGACTCTGCTACAGCTCAGCAGAGGGAACCACCTGTCACGGCAAGTGCCATACTAGACAGTGGAACCCTGAGAGTATGTATTGATACCTAAGCTCCTCAGGTGTTCTATTGATAGCACGTGCAGATCACGAGGAATCAAGCATCTTTTACATAAAGCCAACACCTGCAGACAATACAAAATGTCAAGGCCCAGGCAGCCCTTTTCCCAGCAGTGTACTAAACAACCATTTTAAATATAACTAAAAAATAAACTTCTGCAACAGATTTCCATAGTGGCTGTACAAGTTTGCACTTCTATCATCAATGAAGGAGTGTTACTGAAGGGGATTTGTTAGAATGACTTACAGACTATGGTCCAGCTAATCCACAATGGCTGCTATGAACAGAAAGTCCAGGAATCTAGTAGTTGCTCAATCCACAAGGCTGGATGTCTCAGCTAGTCTTTAGTATACATTGGAATCCTAGAGAATTAGGCTCTAATGCCAGTGAAGGAATGGACTTGCTAGCAAGGTGAGAGCAACCGGTTAAAGATCAAAAGCTCTCTTCTTCCATTTCCTTATATAGGCTTCCAGCAGAGGCGTGGTCCAGATTAGAGGTGGATTTTTCCAGCTCAAAGATCTGGATTAAAGCTGTGTCTTCCTACTTCAAAGATTCAGATTAGATACAAATCGTCTTACTTTAAATTAAGCAAGAATTCCTCATAATGTGCATCTCCATTTTTAGATTGTAGTTAATTCCAGATTTAATCAAGTTGACAACCAAGAATAGCCATCACACCCATTATTTGGCTGTTTCATTTAGATCACCTCATATGTGTATATATTTTAGGAAGCGTCTACTATATTAGGTTTCCATAACACCCCTCAAATGGCCCTTAGTTTCAGTTGTCTATCTCTGTATTACTTCCTTCAAACCCCCTCTCCCCTCATTGAATTAATAGCTAATACCCACCTATAAGTAAATATATACCATATTCGTCTTTCTGGGTCTGGAATACTTCACCCAGAATGATTTTTTTTCTAGTTCCATCCATTTACCTGCAAATTTCCTTTTTTAAAAAATGTCTGAGTATTCTCCATTGTGTAAATGTGTCCCATTTTCTTTATTCATGTTTCTATTGAGGGTGATCTGGTTTTTTCCAATTTCTGGCTATTATGATTAGAGCAGCGATGCGCACAGCTGAGAAAATGTCTCTGTGGTAGGATGGAGTATCCTTTGTGTATATATCCAAGAGTATATAGCTGGGTCCTGAGGTAGATCGATTTCCAACTTTCGGAGGAACTGCCATACTGATTTCCATAATGGATGTACAGGTTTTCACTCCCTCCAGCAATGGAGGAGTGTTCCTCTTACCTCCACATCCTCATCAGCATGAGCTGTCATTTGTGTTACTGATCTTAGCCATTCTGACAGGCGTAAGATAGAATCTCAAGGCAGTTTCGATTTGCCATGTCCCTGATGGCCAAGGATGTTGCACATTTCTTGAAGCGTTTCTCAGCCATTTGAGATTCCTCTTTTGAGAATTATCTGCTTAGATTTGTGCCCCATTTTTAATTGAATTATTTGGTTTTTTGATATCTAGTTTCTTGAGTTCTCTGTATATTTTAGATATTAGTCCTCTATCAGGTATGGAGTTGGTAAAAGTCTTTTTTTTACTCTGTTGGCCGCCCATTTGTCTAAATGATGGCGCTCTTTCCCATGCAGACGCTTCTCAGTTTCATGAGATCCTAGTTATTAATTGTTGATCTTAGTGCCTGTGCTAACAGTGTTCTATGTAGAAAGTTTTTTTTTTTTCCCTTGAGCCAATGTATTCTAGACTTCTCTCCACTTTCTCTTTTATCAGGCTAAGTGTATCTGGTTTCATGTTGCGATCTTGGTCCATTTAGAGTTGAGTTTTGTGAAGGGTAATAAATTTGGATCTACTTGTATTCTTCTACATGCAGACATCCAATACGACCAGCACCATTTGTTGAAGATGCTTTCTTTTTGTTACTATTGTGTATTTCTGGCTTCTTTATCAAAAATCAGGTGTCTACAAGTGTGTGGATTTATTTCTGGGCTTTCTATTTGATTCCATTGATCAGCATGTCTGTTTTTAAGCCAACGTGTGTGTGTTGATATTTCATGACAGCTCTGTAGTACAACTTGAAATCAGGAATCGTGATACTTCCCGTAGTTCTTCTTATTATTCAGAATTGTTTTAGCTATTCTGGGGTTTTGTGTTTTCATATGAAGCTGAAAATTATCCTTTCAAGATCTGTGAAGACTTGTGTTGGAATTCTGATGCGAATTGCACTGAATCTGTAGATTGCTTTTGGTAGGATGGCCATTTTTACTATATTCATCCTACTGATCCGTGAGCCTGGGAGAGCTTTCCATCTTCTGAGATCTTCAATCTCCTTCTTCAATGACTTAAAGGTTTTATTATACAAGTCTTTCACTTGCTTGGCTAGAGTTATTCCAAAATATTTGTTATTATTATTATTTGAGTCTATTTAAAGGGTGTTGTTTCCATGATTTCTTTCACAGTCTTTTTATCATGTGTCTACAGGAGGGCTACTGGTTTTTGTGAGTTAATTTTGTACCCAGCCACTTTGCTGTGTTTCCATCAGCTGTAGGAGTTCCCCCATTGGAATTTTCCAAGTCACTTATGTATATTATTATACCATCTGCAAATAAGGAGACTTTGGCTTCTTTCTTTTCAATTTGCATCCCCTAAGTCTCTTTCAGTTGTCTTATTTTTCTAGCCGAGATTTCACGTACTATGTTGAATAGTTACGGAGAGAGTGGACAATCTTGTCTTGCTACCGTTTTTTAGTGGAATTTTTTTGAGTATCTCTCCATTTGTTAAGGTTAGCTACGGGCTTGCTATAAGTTGTATTTCTTATGCTGAGGCACGTTCCTTGTATCCCTAATCTCTCTAGGACTTTAATCATGAAGAGGTGTTGGATTTTGTCACAGGCCTTTTCTGCATCTAATGAGATTATCATGTGGTTTTTTCTTTCAGTCTGTTTATATGGTAGATTACATTTATCATTTTATGTATGTTGAACCGTCTCTGCGTCTCTGGATTGATACCTACTTGATCGTGGTGGATGAACTCTGTGATATGCTCTTGAATTCAGTTTGCAAGCATTTTATTGAGTATTTTTGCGTCTGTGTTCATAAGGGAAATTGGTCTGTAATTCTCTTTCTTTGTTGGGTCTTTGAAGGGGACCCTGCAGGTGGTAACAGCAGGCAGGGAAGTGAACTGTGAGGCAATCAGAATGAAAATTCAGTTCAGATTGACTTTGTTAACCTGGATCAAGACTTCTGGGAGTCTGAGGTCAGGCTATTTATTCCCAACAAATTTAAACAGTATAATTTGGAAAAAGTTTCCTGGTGTAATACAATTTCCCATGCACAAAGAAGCATAATTACATTGATATTAGACTCAGGGCACATGTCATATTTTCCAAGAAGGTGGGTTCTGGAGATAGCCTACCTGGACTGGCTTAAGGGCCTAAGGAAGGGTCTGGCCTGATCTTGGTCATACAGACAGTGTAGAGGTCATCTGGGCTATTAGCCATCTCTGGTCCTGATTGTGGGAGCTGGGGGAGCCTCTGGCTATACAGATAATTCAAGGGTAATATAGACTATTAGGTACTTCTGGTCCTGGTTGTGGGAGCTTGGGGAGCCCCTGGATGTAAGGGTCATTTAGATTCCTAGCCACCTCAGGTCCTGGTTGTAGGAGCTTGATATGGCCTGGCCCAACAGATAGCGCAGACCATCACTATTAATCCCTTCTAATTCCCAGCTTTCCTGGGTAGAAGAACAGATTTTACATCTTCCCCATTGGAGTGACAATGATGTGTGCTTAACATTCTTGGCTTCTCGGGAGATCTGTGGGCTTAAGGACATTTGTGCTGTGCTCCCAACAGGTCCTTATGTGGTTTGGGTATCAGGGTAACTGTGGCCTCATAAAATGAGTTGGGGATGTTTTTCTTTTTTCTGTTTTATTTTCTGGAATAATTTGAGAATTATTGTCATTAACTCTTCTTTGAGAGTCTGGTAGAATTCTATTTAAAACCATCTGGCTGTGGCTTTTTTTGTTTGTTTGGGAGACTTTTAGTTACTGCTTCTATTTCACTAGGGGTTATAGGTCTGTTAAAATTGCTTATCTGATCTTGATTTAACTTTGGTGAGTGGTAAATATCAAGATAATTATTCATTTCTTTTGGATTTTCCAATTTGGTGGAGCACAGGATTTTTAAGAATGTCCCTATGCGTCTCTGGATTGCTTTAGTGTCTGCTGTTTTGTTCCCCTTTTCATTCATAATTTTGTTAATTTGAATATTCTTTTTCTGCCTTTTAGTTTGGATAAAGGCTTGTCAACTTTATCAAATAAACAGCTCTGATTCATTGATTCTTTGTAATTTTTTTGTTTTTATTTGATTGATTTCAGGCCTGAGTTTGCTTAGGTCTTGCTGTCTATTCCTTCTGGGTATGATTTCTTCTTGGCCGAGGGTTTTCAGGTGTGCTGTTAAATTACAAGTTCGAGATAGTTCCAGTGTGTGTGTGTGTGTGTGTAGGCCTTAGTCCGTGAACTTGCTTCTTAGAAATGCCTTAATTGAATTCCATATGTTTGGGTGTGTTGTGTATTCATTTTCATTCAATTCTAGACAGCCTTTAATTTCTTTCTTAATTTCTGTCTTGACCCATTTTTCATTCAGTAGCGAGTTGTTCAGTTTCCATGGGTGACACAGGACGTTTTGAAGTGACCAAGTGACCCGTGCAGTTTTCCTTATGATTGGATGTCATTTGGGCTTTTGGAAACAGCTTAAGGTATAAAAGAGGCAGTGGCCAGTTGGCTGTTACAGACAGTTGATGGGAAGGCTCAGACAGAGGAGTCAGTGGCAGAGGACATTGATACGAAGGCAGGCAGGAACTAGGCTCAGACAGAGGGCAGCTGCTGGGAAGGAAGGCAGCCAGCCACCAGACTGAGACGAGGGACAGCTAATGGGATAAAAGGTTTTAAGAGTTAGTCCTGTTCTCCAGATTTAGACAGATAAAGACAGCCAGAAAGGGCTGTAAAGATTTCTTCCTTTCTCTCTTTTCCTTCCTAACCTTTTAGAGCAAAGGGGTTTAAAAAGAAGTTATAAGGTAAGAATCTGTCTCAGTAACAGCCAGGCAAGAAATCAAGGAGGCAGAGTTCAGTTAAGAGTGAAAAAGTAACATTAACAGTAACAACTGGCCCTCAACAAATACAGCTCAGCTACAGCATTAGGAAATAGTTATGTTGCCAGGACCAGATCTCTCCAGTTCTTTACGCAGGCACTTAGTACTGTGAACTTGCCTCTTAGACACGCCCTCATTGAATTCCATAAATTTGTGTGTGTTGTGTTCATTTTCATTCAGTTCTAGACAGTCTTTAATTTCTTTCTTGACCCATTTTTCATGCAGTAGTGAACTGTTCGGTTTCCATGGGTTTTTAAGGTTTCTGTTGTTTCTGTTGCTGGTACCCAGCTTTAATCTGCGGTGGTCAGACAGGATGCAAGGTGTTGTTTCAGTTTTCTTGTATCTGTTGAGAGTTTTTTTTGTGTCCAAGTATGTGCTCAGTTTTGGGAGACTATTGAGTGAGGCGCTGAGGAGAAGTTATATTCTTTTGTGTTTAGGTGAAATGTTCTGTTAGGTCCACTTGGTTTATAACATCAGTTAGCTCCAGCATTTCTCTATTAATAATAATAACAACAATAATAATAATAATAATTATTATTATTGTTATTATTGTTATTTGGTCTGATTCCTTGTCTACTGGTAAGAGTGAGGTATAGAAATCTCCCATTTTCCATGTATGAGGATCAACATGTGATTTAAGCTGTAGTAATGTTTCTTTTATGAACTTGGTGCTGCTGTATTTGGTGCATAGGTGTTAAGAATTGAAATGCCCTCTTGGTGGATTTTTCCTTTGATGAATATGCAGTGTCCTTCCCTATCCCTTCTGATTAGTTTTGGTTTGTAGTCTATTTTGTCAAATATTAAAGTGGTTACATCCACTTGCTTCACAGTTTCATTTGCTGGGAATATCTTTTCTCATACTCTACCTGAAGCGATGTCTATCCTCGATGTTAAGGTGTGTTTCTTGGATGTAGCAGGAGAATGGATCTTGTTTCCGCATCCATTCCGTTAGTCTGTAATTTTTATTGAAAAATTGAGACCATTGCTGTTTTGAGATATCAGTGACCAGCGATTGCTGAGCAATGGTGGCACACGCCTTTAATCCCAGCACTCAGGAGACAGAGGCAGGCGGATCTCTGAGTTTGAGGCCAGCCTGATTCACAGAGTGAGTTCCAGGACAGCCAGAATTACAATAGAGAAAGCCTGTCTTGAAAAAGAAATATGATTAGTGATTGTTATTTCTTGTTATTTTGTTGTTGGTGATGATGGTGCTAGTGTATGTCTGTTCACAAGAGCCCATGTACACATGCTTTCCCTCTTTTGATTTTGCTGGTCTGAGATTATTTATTCCCTGTGTTTTCTTGGGTGTAGTTAACCTCTTTAGGTTGGAGTTTTCCTTCTAGCTCCATCTGTAGATCTGGATTTGTAGGCCAATATTGCTTAAATTTGGTTTTATTGTGGAATGTCTTATTTTCTCCATCTATGGTGATTGAAAGTTTTGCTGGGTATAGAACTCTGGGTCTGTATGGCATCTGTGGTCTCTTGGAGTCTGCAGGTCTCTTGCAGGATCTGTCCAGGTCCTTCTTGCTTTTAGAGTCTCCACTGAGAAGTCAGGTATAATTTTAATAGGTTTGTCTTTATATGTGACCTGGTCTTTTTACCTTGTAGCTTTTAATATTCTTTCTTTGTTTTGTACATTTAATGTTTTGATTATTATACAACGAATGGACTTTCTTTTCTGATCCAGTCTATCTTCTGTTTGCTTTTTGTACCTTGATAGGCATCTCCTTCTTTAGGTTAGGGAAATTTTCCTCTATGATTTTGTTGAAAATATTTCCTGTGCCTTTGACCTGTGTTTCTGCTCCTTCCTATGTTTCTATTATTCTTACATTTGGTCTTTTCACAGTGTCTCAGATTTTCTGGATGTTTTGTGCCAGGAGTTTTTTAGATTTAACATTTTCTTTGACTAATGAATATATCCATTTCTTCTATTGTGTCTTTACACAGTGTGCCTGAAACTCTCTTTTCCATCTTTTGTATTCTGTTGGAAAAGCTTGCCTCTGTGGCTCCTGTTTGAGTTCCTAAAATTTTCATTTCCCGATGTCCCTCAGGTTAGGTTTCCTTTATTGATTCAATTCCCACTTTTAGGTCTTAAATGGTTTTAATCAGTTCCTTCCACTATTTGTTTTTGCTTTCATAGACTTCTTTTTTTTAACAATTCACTTATTTTTATTTTATATGCACTGGTGTTTTGGCTGCATGCATATCTGTGTGAGGGTGTCTGATCCTCTGGAACTGGAGTTACAGACAGCTGTGAGCTGCCATGTGGGTGCTAGGATTTGAACCCAGGCCCTCTGGGTTAAGAGCAATCCGTGCTCTTAACCATGAGTCATCTCTCCTTTCCCTTCATAGATTTATTCAAGAGATTTATTTGTTTCCTCTTTAACGGCCTCTGTCATATTAATAAAGTCTGTTTTAAGGTCTTTTTCTTGTGTTCCTGGAATACTCAGGGCCTTCTGTGACAGGGCTGCTGGGCTCTAGTGATAACATATGGTTCTGGCTGTTATTGATTGTGTTTTATGCTGATGTCTAGGCATCTGGAGTTGGGAAGATTGTCATTCTAGGTTGTGATATCTGGTCTTGTCTTTGTTGAGTGTTTGTTCATTGGTTTCTGTTTCTTCTCTGGTTCTTAGGAGAATGTGGTGGCTATATGTTGCCTTGTAGAAAGTTCTTCTGAGATCCTGATAGGTGTGGGTAATGTGAATTCCAGGTAAAATGTGTTTCTGGGTATTGGGAGCTGACACTTAGGGATGGAGATGGGTTAGGAGGGGTGCTGAAGGAGTCCACGAGGTTGGGGTGGGGAAGAAAAGCAGGGTGTACCAGGATCTACTTAGTCCCTTGGTAATGGGGTCAAACAGTGAGGAGAGGCTACAGCAGAAAGTCTGCTACAGAGCTGGAGATGAGACTGGGGAATTGGACTTGGGGGAGTGGAGGGCGAGTTGAAGATCTGGAGTTAGCCTACCTATTTCCTGGGCTAGAGTGGCCCTCTCAGGCACCTGAGGCACAGCTAGGAAAAGTAACTAATGCTGTCATCATTTTTTAATAATATACATTCTGTCATCCTGGTCATGGCAAAGCAGACCAGATAATACATGCGGTCAAGATTTGGACAAAGGGTAAGAAGAAACCCTGCTAAGAGGGACAAGCTGTACCCATATCCTAGCCAGGCTGGTAGCTATGTGGATATGTAAAGGGGGAGAAGAATATGGGGCTCAGGACTCTTTCTAGCTGTTTGCTCTCTCCAGAACTCAGATGATAATCTGAAGCGGGACTACATGGAGATCCCTCTAATTCCACCTGACTCTATGGACTTTAAGCTCATGCAGACAATCACACTCTTTGGACTCTTTGGACATCTGGCCAGAAGCAACTTCCAGGCCACATATGTAGGAACTTGAAGAAAGCCATGAAACTTTCAATCAAGCTGTTGTTAAGAGTGACAGACACACCATCTAAGCCTTAGCATGCACAAAAGGGGGTGCCTTCCATATCTGCCACAGGGAGGGGAGAAGGGTAAGGTAGACAAAGGTGGGGGCCATGCACTTTGGGCTAATGTGCAAAGCAGGAGCAGGAGCTGGGCTGCGGGCTGTGAGGTGTTAACAATTTCCTCAACTGCCGCAGGGGAATGGAGGAGCCTGGAGCCCAGGCCTCGGCAGATAAATGGCTTGGTGTGGTGTTAAGTCCTGTATTTAACAGCTTGATTAATGGGCCAGAGGAGAGCAGCTTAGCTAATGAAGTGTGCAGGTGGCTGCTGGAGGGGTCAGGGCTGCTAAGGCAACAATGGCCATCGGGACCTGCCCATGAGAGTCCCCACCTCTGTGTGAGTGCAGGGAAGCTACTCTCTGAGAACTCACCCTGGAAGACATAAGTGAGAACCTAGGATGTGTGAGGCTGTAGGTCTTGGACTTCTGAAAACACACAGCCCAGGGAACCCATGACAAAAGTGCCGTAAACATGCCTCAAAGTTCACAGGTTAGACCTGGAGATGTAAGGAAATACCAGGGACTCTAGCCTAGGGGGTGGGAAGAGAAGCTCCTGTCAGACAGTGGACTTCCAGATTTGCATGACTGAGCGATGGACCCCATAAGCTGCTTGTTTCTTCCCCCTGCATTCCACAACGCACAGGCTCCCCAGTCTCTCAGGTCTAACCTGGGGCACCCTGGCCTCTCCACACCAAGACTCACAGCCTACAGGTCTCAGGAACATCACTATTGCCACATGATCCTCCTTTCTCCAGCTGCCACCATGCTACTTCAGACCGCGGTCTCCGCACTCCCAAGCTCCTCACAGCCATGCCATTGCTTCAACCTCCACCTGAAGGCTCTCCGTGGCTCCTTATGGCTACCTTGTGTCTGAGCCCCACATTTGCCCTCATTGCTCTCCTGGTTTCCCATCCGTCCTCCCGCAGAGGGCCCAGCTCCTGACACACAGCTGCTTCGGGAGCTTGGACAAAGTCTCAGGGCTCCTTGCTCTATCTTCTGTCCTGGCTGCTTCTGGTTCTCTTCACATTCCACCTCCTCCCTGACTCTGCATCAGATCCTCAGGCCTGGGATGAATCTTCATTAAGTTTGTCCAAGAAAGAGATGGGCCACCAGCAAGTGCTCTTGGGTAGCAGCTGTGAGACAAGAAACCAGCACAAACACACAGAAGCTTAGCTCTTCATGTCCGGACCCAGCTTAGGGATCAGGCTGAGGGGTCTAGTTGCAGAGGGACCCACTGCTGAGTTCTCCAAGCAATAGGAGAGACTACTTTGCTCCCCTCATTTTAGCTGAGCTGAGGCAGTGGAGATGAAGAGGACGACGACCACCCAGGTCCGGAGCATCTCTGAGTTGCCTTGGGCCCTCACCACAGTGTGCATCCTGATGGTGAGAGGACAGTGTAGCACTCATCATCACAGCCAACCTGAGCCTCAGGGATGACAGTAGTCGTACCAACTACACAGCTGAAACTCCACAGGGACCCTAAAAGCAGAGGCCAGAAGCATGCCTATGCGGTGGCAGTGTTGGGTGGCATAGAGTAGGATGGGTGGGCTGGGGGGCTGAGTTCTGTTGCTACAGCCATGGTCTTGGCTGGATCAAGGGCCCCGAGTACCCTCTGCAAGCTCATCTGCCACAGGCTTCTCTAGTGCTCCCTAGCCCACTGTATTCAGAGGTTATTTCCTGAGACTTGGCAAGCAATCACACCAGTGTCCTCATTGGCCTGAAGCCCAGGCTTCATCCCGTCTCAGCAACTCTGTGGTCAGATACCCGGGTAATGCCATCCCACCCTGTCCTCCAGCTTCTGCCCCTTCCTAACCACCTCCGATCTCCTCTGCCCCCAACTCCACTAAGAAGGGTGCCAAATCCCTCAACATGGTGCTCTTCCCCTCCCCTCTTGGTCTCTGCACACGGATGTCTTGTTAGCCACCACTCTTCTTCACCCCATTCTTCACTAGCAGGCAGCTCTGCCTACTCTTCAGCTCTCAGGTTGGCCACTGCAGCCTCTGGAGAGGCTACCCTCCCCACTTGAGTTTGGCAGAGGTGTTTTTAGTAGCAGATGCTGCTTCCCAGGCCTATGTAGCTGAGGATCAGGAAAAGGCTGCCTGTGCTGAAAAGGCTTCTACAAGTCTTGCGTGGAGGTAGTTCATGCCAAGCCCGCCCTCAGGTGAGGGCTTGGCGCACCTTCCCAGAATGCCTTGCATCACTATTGACTTCACAAAGACCTCTGCACAAATAGTCATTGCTCACTCACACACACACACACGCACACACACACACACACACACAGACGCAACTTGGTTCAGAGTGGTTGCGTAAGACATGGCAAGGCCTCCTTGGCCTAGTGGGGCAGGAAGCTGGTCACTAAGAGGGCAAAGGCTACGGGACCTCAGAACTAACATGAACCCTGTATCTCCTGGCCACCCTTACAGGTATGTAAAGTTTCCGCTGTAACACCTTGCATTCAAGAGTCCCAAGGCCAGACTCTAAGAAATCATGGTGGGTCAGGCTCTGCTTAGCTTTAGACAAACATCCTGAAAACTAGTCTGTGAAGCTGCTCCTCTGCTGAGAGTACCTCTGAGCTGCCGTGGAGATCATCAAAAGACACCGAGTCATGAATCTAAAGGCCAGGTGCCCTCTCATTTCTGCCTTACACTGCTCCTAACTTCATCTGCCTGTACCCCAGGCTCTCCACTTACGGAAAAGGAATGGTCACTGCAGGATCTGCCTGTGAGGGTGGTTTTAGGTCACTTGACACTGAACATTTTGCTAGAGCAGCATTCCCTGAGCCTCCCAGGATGGGGGCAGCCATAAGATCATAACCAGAGTGTCTGACAGTGAATGCAATAACCTTGTCCCTGGAAGGTATGATCCAGGTTCTTGGAGTAAAATCCTGGGCTGGGACCCTGGTCACTTTCATGATTTCTCTGAACGTGGCTTGTTGAGCATTTTACATCTTGAAATGAAGCATGGCCTAAGGGCGGGGACTTCTTTGGCTGCCTATGGGTTAAAGCCAGTGGAAGGATGTTGCAGACAGAGAAGCAATCCATATGAGCGCAGAGGAGAGACAGACGGCATCGCTAGCGGTCCTCCACGCATGAGGTGTTTTTCCCACTTCTGGCTGCAGCCCCGGGCTCTCTCCAGCAGTCTCAGGCCATGGTTCTGCTTTTACACATGGACATCTGCCGGGAGG
The DNA here is from genome assembly GCA_026225945.1 of Cricetomys ansorgei. NCBI lineage: Eukaryota > Metazoa > Chordata > Mammalia > Rodentia > Nesomyidae > Cricetomys > Cricetomys ansorgei. Next base: position 3,273,749 of record JAMJFZ010001791.1, read on the forward strand.
GAAAGCAACAGTTACCAGTCACCCACATGTCACACCGTAAATCTACACGATGACTCTGTGAGGCACAAGAGTCCAGCAGCTTTATGAGGTGCCGCCTTTGTGATTAATGGAGCCAGGAGGCTGTGCAGCCAGGAATGGGGGAGAGACAAGAAAACATTGGCATAGGTATGCATATATGCACATAGCCAGACGTGCAAACACATTGACATACACACACAAACACACATGCATATGCACTCATAGACACATATGTGCACATATACATACATATATGCATGCACGTACCCTCAAACTCTACACATTTACAGACAGATACATACTCATACATGCACACATATGTACAATCATGCATACTCTATGCACAGGCGTTTGTATACTCAATGCACATACGTGCATGCACACGTTTACATACACATGCACATTCACATATACACACACAGCTCCTACCACATCATCCCAGGGACAGTCACTGCAGTTTTGTTTTTTTTTTTTTTGAGACAGGATTTCTCTGTTGTGACTCTGGCTGTCCTGGGACTCACTCTGTAAACCATGCTGGCCTTGAACTCACAGAGATCTGCTTTCCTCTGCCTCCTGAGTGCTGAGATTAAAGGCTTGTGCCACCACTGCCCGGCTCATTTACTGCATTTTTATTCAGACTTGACTCCACAGACTATGGCTACCCATTGGGGGAAGCCGAACGTCTGTGTTTGCCGAGATAGTCTGCCTGTGGTATGCAGTTTTCTCTATTGAAATTTTGTTTTCGGCACTGGGACATTGACTAAATATACTCGGAGAAACCTCACTGGAAGCGGTGTGATAGGACAGGCGCCTGAGTGGAGGGGCCTTGTGGAGCCGGCAGGAGCGGAGCCCCGCTGCTGCTGCTGCTGTTAGACACTGTTGTCAGGTTTAATAGTCACAGCTATGCTCTGGACGGGGCATTGTTTGCCACATTTTCCAAGTGAGGAAAATTAGGTTTAAAGCGTGTCTGAATTCACAGAAATGAACAGTGGCGGGGCTGGGAGCCAAACCGCGCCGGCGGGTGCCAGAATCTGCTTGGTCTAATGTGTCCCACTGTGGGTAACGTGCACCCGTAAAAACTGACAGCAGAGCGTGGCTCTGTGCCCAACTGATCCCTCCAAAAGCTAAGCAGGATTCACTGAGGACCTCAGCGATTACCGGCAAGTACAGCTCTGAAATTCTTCCCTTGGTTGCTTTACTTTCTCCTGAAGGTGCAGCCACTCCACTATGTGGGCTTGGCTCCTGTAATCTTTCATGGAACGGGGGCCTATAACTTGAGAACGTCCTCACGGTGCGCACTGGAGATCAATTGTCAGGTGCTTGTTAAAAGAACGGAGAGATGAGGGTCACGACCGAGCAGATGAGTGCACAATTGAGTTCAGGGTTACACGGAAAGGACCAGTGTGTCCGTGAGGGCTCCTGCTTCCGCTGTCCCTGCGGGAAGTTCAAGAGCCTGAAGGTGAGGAACTGCTCACACTGCCTCAAAGGTCTGCAGCCGGCCAGCACCTTTCTCTGACAGAGCTCAGGCCAGGCACAGAAGCCTGGGTCCATGAGAGAAAGGTGCTGGCGAGAGGAAGGAAGGCTTCATCTGTCTGATGGGGAGGGAGTTTGGAGTGAGGAAGTCAGGGCAGCCGGTCCAGTGAGGAGGTTCTGCTGTGGCGAATGTGGGCCACTAGGAGGTGGGCAGCTGTGGAGGATGGACCTGAAGGCGGGTGTGACAGAGGAGGCGAGGTCGAGGCTGAGGGCTCACATGAGTGAAGCACAGAATCACTGTTGAAGAAGGCAAAAAACGAGGGGCAAATATTGTCATAGACAGCAGGGAAGAGGATTGTTTGGAACTGAAAAGCTAGACTACCAGGGCTGGAGAGGTGGCTCAGTAGTTAAGAACACTGGATGTTCTTCCAGAGGTCCCAAATTCAATTCCCAGCAACCACATGGAGGCTCACAACCATCTATAATGGGATCATTAATGCCCTCTTCTTACATGCAGATAGAACACTCATGTAAGTAAATAAATTTTTAAAAAATTAGAAAAAGAAAAACTAGACTACCCTGCTTAGAGATAAATATAAAGAACTCTGAAACAGAGTCATTGGTTCTTCTGTTCTGCCTGTGTTCAGAGGATTTGCCACCCCAGTGGATCATAGCAGCTGGGCTGTGGGAGATGAGGACATACAGGGAAGGTTCACAAGCCATGCTGGCAGTACAGGCCTATGGGCTGTGTGGGAGACTGAGGCAGGAGGATTCCAAGTTCAAGGCCAGCCTGGGCTACAAAGTAAATTCAAGGCCAGCAGGGGCAACTTTGTGAGGCCTTACCTCAAAATGAAAAGTAAAAAGAGGCTGAGGGCACAGCTCAGTGGCAGAGTGCTTGCCTAGACTATTCAGGGTCTTAGGTTCAATCCCCAGCTACACACACACATACACACATGCATTCACACACACATGCATACACATGTACACATACACACACATGCACACACACATACATACATATACACACATATACACATGCACTCACACACACACGCATACACATGCACACATCCACATGCACACAGACGTACACATACATATGCACACATACACACACATATACACACACACACACATACACACACGCATGCATGCGCACACACACACCAAAAACAAAAGTGGAAGCATGACTTTAGAGTGAAGGCTCAGCTGCTGAAGATGACATCTGTCCACCCCTGGGACCCCGCCCCCGGGTTTAACAGGGTGCTTTCTCAGGGCTAGAGCAGAAACCTGGGGGCTCGTGCAGGCTGTAAATCAAAAGAGAGAATACAGATAAAACAGGAATCCCCAAAGTATATGTGACTAGGTAGGACTTGAAGGGGGAGCTTGTCCTGATGAAAGAGATTAGTTTCTGTGGGAAGAGGGAAGCTACCTTATTAGACAGCTTGAAGTGGGAAAACATGCAAAGAGCTCATAGGTCCCATGACCTAGAGACATCATGGGTCTGGGCAGATTTGAGTGGACTTGGTGTCTCTGTCTTGAAACCGTGTCTGTCTCCTTTCCTGCCTCCAGTTTTGGGTCAAATTCCACTCAGCGCTGCACGTGGACCGTTTGAGAAGCATTTTGTAGTACAGGGTGAACTCGACCTAGACTAGCCTGCTCTCTCCTCCCACCATCAGCTGCTGTGGCCAGAAAAGGAAGAAAAGAGGTGGCATTCCTGTTCCTGGAGGGTCCCCTTACTCCCCCTTGTCAGCTTTTCTCTTCCTGCCCTGTGTCTGACCCTCTCCCCAGTCCCCTGGTGGAGAGCCGACTTGTAAACACCGACCCCTGCTCTCCATTCTCTGGGCACTGAGTAAAGCCTTTCTCTCACCAACACTCATCTCTCAGACGTTGGTTTTTCTGTCCCCAAATTTCTCCCCAGCTTCCTGCCCCCGCCTCTCCTAAGCCTCACACATGTTCTCTGGAGTCCAGCGTTCCCCTATCCCATGCTGATTTGCTGTTTAGGTGTGTTTCATAGCCTGGTATCTCTGATCACAGATGTTAAGCCCAGGGCTCTCGAGCAGCTTAGCCTATTGCTCTGCTCTCCACAGAGCCCCAAGCTAAGAGACTCTGCAGGTTATTGAAAGGTTATTAATTCAAGTGAATTACCCCAGGCTCCTGTCTCTTCTCCCTCCTCCAAACCATCTGTCTTGGAAGCTGCCGCATCTCACCGTGACTCCAGGGAGAGGCAAGTTGCTCCCTCAAGAAGGCATTCTGTTTCCAACTGTGCTGGATAGTTTTATGTCAACTTGACACAAGCTAAAGTCATCTGAGAGGAGGGAACCTCAATTAAGAAAGTGCCTCCATAAGATCAGGCTGTAGGCAAGCCTGTAAGGCATTTTCTTAATTCGTGATTAATGAGAGAGAGCCCAGCCCATGCTAGGTGGTGCCATCTCTGGGTGGGGCTGGCTGGAGGTCCTGGGTTCTATAAGCAGGCTCAGCAAGCCATGGGGAGCAAGGTTGTGGAAGAGCTGCTTTTCACAGAGCTCTGTAGGGGGTGGGACTTGTGGAGCAGGTACCATGTCCTTAGAACCACCACAGTCTTCTGTGTGAACACGGGTCTAAATGGCTTTTGGGTTGCCTTTCCTGTTGTCATATAGGTTTCGTTGTGGGGATGCATAAGAGCTATTGAAAAGGCTCCCACTTTATACATGTTCAGGTGACTTTGTAGCAAAAGGGAGACATGTTATTGCTGGATATTGATGAAAATGTGCCTTTTCCTCAAATAGACCCATCTAGTCTTCAGGTTTGAGAAACCTCGAACCTTCATCTTTAAATGTTGACAGACAGCAGGGCTGCGGAGATTGCTCAATGGGTAATAGCATTGACTGCTCTTCCAGAGGACTGGGGTTCAATTCCAAGCATCTACATGATGGCGCACAACCGTCTCTAACTCCAGTCCCAGGGCATCTATCACCCTCTTCTGGCCTTGTGAGTAGCAGGCACACACGTGGTGCACAGAGATACATGCATGCAAAACACTCATACACATAAAAGTAAATAAAAATTTCAAAAATACATAACTCTATCTATATATCATAATACTATTGTAAAATTTTGCCCTTTCCTGATTTTCCCAAAGTTTAAAACTCTGCTTTTCATTATCAGAAAGAGCCAGGCTCCACCCCGCCCCAACCTCAGATCCACACTGTAAAATAAATAACACAACATTCCATTAAATTAGCCTCCATAAAATGGTGCAGTACATTTTTTTTAAGATGATGAAAAACCTGAAGACATCAATGGCTTTTTATCAGAGAAATTTCCCTCACCTCTGAAGAAAACTGGAGTTAATTTAAATAGCACCCGAAATAGAAAAGGAGAACTGTGCCAGCCAAGTTCTCTTTCAAACAGCGAAGCTAAAGCTCACAAAGGTGGATGTTTCTCATAGTTCCCATGCTGAAAGAGGTGACCTTGAAGATCCACACATCTGTCTGCATCTGGACATGCCATGTAGCTGTCAGGTGGATAGCTCACGTTGGGTGTGTTTAAAAAACAGCTTGCCCCATGTATGGAGCAGGTCCCACTTAGAAGTCATTTCAGTTTCAAAGGGAGATTACAGCCCTTTGAAATTCCCTTAAAGGAGAAATTCCACCTCTGCTTTTTATTATCCTATTGCATTAGTTCTTATATTAGGATAAAAAGAAACACATTCTGCTCTTTAAACAATAGGAAAGGGAAACATCACCCCTGGCAGCCTTTCTTTCTTGGGGAATTCTAATCCATTCATATCCTCAAAGGCACTTTCATTCTTTGGGGAAGATTTGAGGGCCAATTAAGAGTAGCCCCTTGGGACCCAACCATGTCCTTGAAGTTTTATCTTAGTAAAGACACAGATGCTATTTAAGATGCCTGGAGTCCAAATGGGATAAGACTGGTGAGGTACTCTGAGGAATCACCTGGGTGGAGTGTGTAGTCCAGGTCCTGCCTGCTCAGTGCTGCAACCATCTAACCCAGGCCTGGGAGATCGGTGGCTATCACAGCTCCCCTTTCCCAACCAGCAAGTCCTGGGTACACATGCTCAAGGGGCACACCCTGAAGGAATATTTTCCTGTCTGGAGCTTTGGTAAAAGGTCTCCCTAAGCCAACCCGGATGTCTGTGGAGCAAGGGTTGAAGCTAGCTCTCAGCCGATGCAACTTTTTTGAACTAGGAAGCTGGTTTTAAGCAGGAAGCTCAGAGAATGGCTACAGGACCAGGGAAGGCTTCTTAACCAGCCTTCTGCTGGCGGGAATGTGCTTTGCTATTAAGAATGAGGCTTTCTAGATACTTTATGTCATCTAGCTGTGCTTTACATTTCTGTCTAAGTTCCTGGAAATATTCATGCTGAACATCTAGAGCACAAGCCACGCCATTCCAGGCATGTTCACCTACCCGCACTGTGGGTATAAAATATGCAAGTGTGTTGTGGGTGAGTTTTGGTCGGTTCTTCCATCATCACAGACTTCACTTTTCTCAGAACAGCTTGGTTGCCTGCTCTCTGGACATGTTCTGCTGCAAGTCTGTCACACTGACTCGGCTCTGGAGACTCACTAGCCAGGGCTTCTGTTTGACCCAGAGATTCCAATCCTGGTTGGCACCAGCTAGACTGGCTACTCTGCCTACCTTGTGTCGGCCAGCCCCGGAAGTGAGGACATGGGGATGGCAGTGTGATAGTCCCCACCACAGAAGCTTCATGCCCTATCTGTTGCTCTCTCCTCATCATCCTGTCTCTCATCACTCAAAAGGCAGAGAGCATGTCTGTCTGCCACTACTCCCTTCTCACCTATTACGTTTGTTATAAGAAGGTCATGACCAGAACTAACCAAGTGATGTCTGGACAATCCAGTCAACCATTTCAGCTTTGTTACAGCATGCTATACCTAGTTTTGTTACAATTGGTAAGAGAGTATAAAAAAAACAATGTAACTTTAAGAAGAAAAACATGTTCTCTGAAATGAAAATGTCATTGGGAAATGTCAAGTGGGCAGCCTGTGGGTCAACATGTCTACCCACAGCGGATGATGGTAGCCTGTGAATCACTGTGCCCAGTGCATGCTGGGATCTGTCTGTCGTGTCCTGCCTGCCTGCCAGCTGTATGTGGGATGGGATCCTGGTTGTTCTCACAGTCCCAAAGCCAAGGACAGCATGCTTTATGTATTCCACACTCAAAAGTACACACAGAGCAGTAAGCTCATATCGTTTGGAGCATTGCTTAGTGAAGGGAACCAAATTCCCCAACACAGGGAAGTAGTTGATAAATTCTGTACATCTACATGACAGGGCACAGTATACACACAGAAATGTTTACTTTTGAAGAATAAGGACTTAAGAAAATTCTTTTTATATGGTGTTAAGTGAAAATTAGCTAATTACATAACCTTACATATACATATGCACATATACACATATATGTATATATGCATATATATGAATACATACACACACACACCACACACACGTGTGTGTGGTGTGTGTGTGTATATATATATATATACACATATATATATATATGTATATATATATATATATATATATCTCCTGATCATGCATTTGAAAACTTTTATTCATTACTCAGGAAATTAATGAGCACTATTGCCAAATGACATCATTTGAGGGGGAGGGATTCTACATAAAACAAATTCCTATTCTCACAGAGTTTGTTTTGTAAGCAGTATAGACAGAAAACAAAATAACTAAGTGCATATTTTATTGGGCTAAGAGCCCTACAGGGAAAACACTTTGTGTCAGGCAATGTCTTAGCTCATTCTTGAAGATGTAACAAGATGCCTCCAACTGAATAATTTATAAATGACAGTTCTAGAAGATAGAAAAATACAAAATAGAGGTGCCAGCAGTTGGTTGCTGGTGAGGGCCTTCTCAATGTGTCTTCACATGGCAGAAGAACAGAGCATATAAGAGCCCAGCTGGTTCCCATGGTCCTTGGTGAGAGCAGAACAACCCCAAGGCCCTGCTTCCTCAGAGTTCTGTGTTTAGAATTAAGTTGCAGTGTGAATTTGGGAGACACAGACTCACAGAGCATAACCTGCGGGTCTAGGGACCTTGACATAGGATTGTCAGGGGTGCTATAGGTAAATCGCAGTAAGGGACTAAGCCATGTAGATTCTGAAAAGAAGATCATTCTAGAGAGAATAGGAAGCCAAAGGGTGTTGAGCCCAGAGTTAAGACCCGTGTGCCTGAGGACAAGCAGGGAGGCCAGCGAGGCTGCAGCAGATGGAAGCAGGGATGGAGCCCAGGCCCCAAGGTCCCAGTACAGACAGAACTCAGGAAGGTCACTGCAATGACTTTAACTTTTTTCATTTTAGTCATTTTTATTGCTTTTTAAAATTTTATATACCGAGTTTTGCTCATATTCAGCCCCTTCTGGAACTAGCCTCAGATCTGCCCCCTTCCCTACCCACTCCACTTTGGGTCCTTCTTTTTTTTCTTCACTCACCAATCCAACTTGTGCTGTTCACATTTTCATGGATGTGTGGCCTTCCACTGGAGCCTGGTCGACCCAGCAATGGCAACACCCATAGAAAACTGACTCTCGCTCTTCCAGCGGCTGTCAGCTGCCAGCAGCTTCCTGGCTAGGGGCCGGACTTCATGTCTGTCTCCCCTTCCGTGTTGAGGTTTTGTCTGGCTTGAGAAGGCACAGGCATCGTGCATGCTGTTGTGACTGCTGTGAGTTTATATGCTCAGCTGCCTCGCCATGTCTGGAGGGCGCTATTTCTGCGTGTGCATTTGCCCCCTCTAGCTCTTGCAGTCTTCCTACCCATCTCCTACAACGATGGCGCCTTGGGAGATGAAGGCCCACCATAGGTGTTCTATTTAGGACTGAGCTTTCTGCAGTCTCTTATTCTCTGCACTTGAGCCAGTTGTGGGTCTCTGTGTTAATCATCATCTGCTGGAAATAGAGGCTTCTCTGATGAGTGTTGAGAGGCTTAGATCACGGTGCTTCGAGGTTTTCACCCAGTGCATTTTGATTATTTTCACCACTTTACCCCTTACTCTGCCTCCTAACTCCTTCCAGATCTACCCCATTTCCCCAGCCTCTACAAACTTTGCGTCCTCTTTTTAAGAACACACAGAGTTCAGTTTGTGCTGCTCAGACTCTCCCAGGTGTGGGGCCAGCCACTGGAGTGTGGTGACCTTGGCTTTTATTCTCAAGCAGGACAGGGCAGAAGGGAAGTGATGTGAGTGTGACCCAGATACTAAAGGGCTCATCCTAGCTCTGCACTAAGGCTAACTGGGGCCAAGACTGTAGCGTGTGGGTACCTTTGTGCGTACATGTGGTGGTGGACAAGGCAGGAGGGCGTCAGCTTCAGCACGTGGCCTTGGTCTCCTCATCGATGACACCAGGGCTTAGAATATACACAGCTATCATGAAGGCAGTTTATGGACAGAATTTGAAAGTCATAGACCAGTATCAACAGTAGTAAAACAGCAGTCTTAAGAGTCTAGGATCTCTGTGACTTAGCAGCTAGAGGGGAGATGGGGTGATAAGTCTTCAAAATCTTTTTAAAAAATGATTTATTTAATCTTATTTTATGTGCATAGGTGTGAGGGTGTCAGATCCCCTGGAACTGGAGTTACAGACAGTTGTGAGCTGCTATGTGAGTGCTGGGAATTGAACCCAGGTCCTCTGGAAGAGCAGCCAGTACTCACGGAGCCATCTCTCCAATCCCAATTCTTCAAAATCTTGAAGAAGGTCTGTCTCGGGATCAAAGCCACAGTTAAATATAGGTAGCAATTAGAGAACTCTCCAGAATCTGGTTTAGGGGCTCAGTCTATGATGTCACACCCACTGTGCTTTGGCCATAGGCTGCAGGCCACATGACAGGAGGTTTTAGGGTATCAGAGGGCTTGGGTGCAGTGGGCACTTGGGACACTGTTTTTCAAAGCTTTAACCCATTGCCAACGGGAGTAGAATAAGAAAGGGAAATCCTGCTGCTTCCCATGTTTCTCACAGCTTGCTGGTTCCATGTTTCCGAGTCTGCAGCAAGATGTCTCTTTCATTCCAAGGCATTAGATATGTTAACTCCATCTGCCTACGCTTCCACTCCCCATAACCACTGAAGGCTGTGAACATCTTTGGTTCTGTCTGGGACACTTAGCTGCGGACAGCCTGAAAAGGAAGCTTAGAGAGACCTTGAGGAATCTTCCAGGAAGGCTTGTCAGAGCCCCTCTAATCCACTCACTGTGTCTTCTGCCCTCTGTCACAGTCACATGGATGAAAGGAAGAGGTGTCCTGGTTCTTGAGAGGAACCGTGGAGCACACAGCCCCTGGTGCTGAGCAATTCCTGGCCATGTCTGCCTTGTGCCTCTCTCCAGATGTGGTCTTGCCTAAGACAAACTGCTGTGACAGGGTCTCCTCACCAAGGTGCATGTGGCTGCTCAGGAGGGTGGTCACTCACTGTGCTTATACATTTTGAGTTTCCATTGATAAGTCTTTTAAAATGGCAGCCGATCTCACCTGTGATTTTTAACAATCTTCCTTATTTCATTTTGATTTCTGGGTCATATGAGCTCAAATGCCAGAGTGTCCTTATCAGGGAACAGCTCGACTGGCCTTTGACTGCCCTCAGCAGGCAGCTGACCCTGGGCCTGCACACTCTTAAGAACCTATGTGTTCTGAAAGTCAAGTGGCTCAGGTTTGGGTGCCCAGCTCTTGCTGCTAGAGAGCAGTGCTGAAGGGGACAGCTCCCTGCTGCGTCTCTGCAGATGGCAGTCATATCCCTCAGAAGTCAGGTGCAGATGCAGCCGTTGGCTGGAGTCAGGGGCAGAGAGAGATTCTTTAGCTATGCCTCTGGTGATCTGGGATCCCTGCCCCCAACCCATGGAGAATGGCTCCCTACCCTTCTCCTGAACACTGCTGACATAGCCTTACTTGGTGATGTGGCTCTGTCTAAATCCATGTTCACCAATACCAGAACCTGGAAATCCCATAAGATAATCTTTGGATCATGATCCCTACCAATACTATCAATGTATGCAGTATCTAACTGCTTGGGATTTAAGCCATCACAGGAGACAGAGGGATGCTTGAACACTTGGAAGTGGTGCATGAAGCTTTGACACCAGCCACCTGTCACTGTGGATTGTTGTAAAAGTTTATTTTTAGTTATGTATATAATAATTGTTTTATGCACTGTTGGGTGAGGGATTCCCTAGGTCTTGGCATTCTGTATTGTTTGCAGGTGTTAGATTTATGTGGGGGATATTTGATTGCTTAGGATCTGCACATGCTATCAGTAGAACAACTGAGGAGTTCTGTATCAATAAAAACACCTGAGCTGAGATGCTCGGGGTTCCACTGTCCAGTATGGTGTTGGCCATTATGGTGGTTCTCTCTGTTGAGGTCTGGCAAGGATTACACTTATGAAACTGCCTCTGTGTCTTCTTGGTGAGCTGCCACAGCAGCATGACAAGTACAGTGGGTTTGGGGAAAGTGTGTTCAAAACAGCTAGATAGTGGTTAATAATTGTGACCAACTTCTTGGCCATGAAGGGATACATTAAATTCTTCACATGCCTGTCTCTAGGGTTACTCATAGACACTTCAGGGCTTTGTGTGAGAAGCCTTCAGTCTTTGCTCCATTGACCTAAATCCAATTTCACTCCTCCTTGAGTCCCTTTGTCATCCACATCTGAAACCTGTCTGCCTTTCAGAAGATGGACCTCAAGACACAGAAAAGCAAGCGGTTTTGGAGGAGCAACAGGGGCCATGCTCCTCAGGCTGTGAAAATGACCCCTGGCCTATGATCTGTGCCACTCTCCTGTGGGTGTGCTCAACTCCTGCTCTCCCTCATTGCTGTGCTCCTGGGCCAGCAGGTGCTTTGCCTTTGCTTCCAGGTCTTCCCTCCTCTGTCTCTGCCCAGTGAGTTTCCTTTCTGTCCTTAGCTCTCCCCTCCCTCTACCTCTCCCCTGCAAGATTGCTCTCATGGATCTTGAATTCCTAGTGTCTTTGTAGAAGTCCAGCCCACTGCCTGGGCTCCCCCTCTCCGCCAGTTCCCTCCATGGTTCCTAGTTCATGTGGTCATTCCTGATAGCAGCAGCCTTTACTGAGCATCGGTTCAAATGTCCTCTCTCTTCAGTCTGCCCCCTGACTCCAGTTTTGGGTCTGATTTCTATTCCTGCCTGTGGATTCACTTTTGCCTTCCCTGCCGCACTCTCCTGAGTGCTCACTGCTCCCCTACACTATTTCTTCTCTTTTGCGACCTCCTGTACCTTCAAGTGCAGGACAGGGACTCTCTCTATGTTGGTTCCCACCCATCCACATAAGGGGACCTGGAGTGCTACCCCTGCTGGATCTCCTGCTGCCTAGACAGTGGCATCACAGTCTTCTGAGACCTTACTTCCGCTGTCCCCTTCAGCAACATGATCACAGACAGCACCCAGAAGCTCTTGGGTCCAGGGTAAGCCCCCTTCCTTAGCCTCCACAGCACTATTGGCAGGAATGGGAAGAGGTAGAGCCCCGGATCCTTGTCTTGGTTATGCTTCTGTCACTGTGACAAAGCACCATGGAACTCACAAAAGAAAGCATTTAATTGTGCTTATAGTTTCAGAGGGTTAAAGTCCGTGATGTCAGGGCAAAGGCATGGTGGCAGAAACAGCTGAAAACTCGCATCCTGATCTGCATGTAGGAGGCAGAGAGAGGGCACACTGGAAATAGTGCAAGTCTTTTGAAACCTCAAGCCTACCCCCAGGGACATACTTTCTCCAACAAGACCACACCTCCTAATCCTTCCCCAACAGTTCCACCAACTAGGGACCAAGTATTCAAACATGAGCCCTGGGGGCCCTTCTCATTTGAGCCACCACAAGTTTTTCAGCCCTTGCTCTTGTGGCAGCTTTAACCATTGCTTTCTACCCAGCATGCTCTGCTTGTCTGGGTCCTCTACCACAGGGCAAACTAGAGCCCCAGGCATCTTTAGCCCTTCTGGAATTCCCATGTAGGGCAAGGTGTCCCCACCAAATACCAGACAGTCCTGGCTTTCCCAGCTCTATCTGTCTGCCCAGCACCCACCATCAGCTTCTGGATTATGTGTTGTCTACCCCATGGCATGGCAGCTCGGACTGAGCAAGGACTTCAATATATTTTATTTCCTGCAGCTTTAGGGACAATACCTGGCAAAGACAGCAAGTTGGAAGTCTTTGAATATTTAAGGAGAGAATGTCTGGGCTCTATTAATGATGAGATGGCTTCATACTTAGCTCACTTCCACAAGCCCTGCCCCTCATCATGGGCCACGTGACTGCTCCTTTGTGGTGGTCTTTGTACCACACGACTGGATTGTGTTATTTTAGGACTGTGGTGTGCACTGTTATCCCCTACTCTGCCCCGGAGTGTTACCGCACCACTTTACATATAGCTCGAGGACGACGTGACTGGAAGCTTTCACTTCTCCCCTCCCAGGTTTGTACGATGGTTACACATTTTGCTTCATGTATTTCAGGCCTACAATACAGTGTGGATGTTTTAAAAGACATTAGAGAAGACTGAGGCAGGTCTACTTGTGCACCGAGCCTCCATTTCTGCTCGCTGTTCTTTCCTGCAGGTGCATGTGGTCCCCTGGTGTCACCCCTACCCACGACTGTGCGTGCCGGACATGAGGCTGACTTCTCTCTGCTTCGCTTCACCCTCATCTCTGGTGAGCCTGTCCCTGTGTGTGGCTTTGGCTTTCAGTACTTCAGTGTGTTTTGTTTGTTTCACCTCGTTCCTTTGTTTCTGGCTCGCATCTCTTCCTGACAGGGAGCCAAACGACATCCTTTTATGTCAGGCATCTTCCCCGCTGACTGAGTTTGCGATTTCTTCTTTTCATTCTGTTCAGCAACTTGTCGTTTGCTTTTTTGCATTTCTTGCCTCTGTTTCTTACTTTCGTTGAGTACAGAAAAACCTTTGGTCACTATTTCTGCACACATCCATCTCTTCTCTTTTCTCAGACTCTCCTTGAAGCTCCAACTTAAAGGTTCTTATAGGTGGTAGAAAGTGAGTACCCTGCCCCATGGGAGCTAAGAACAGTGAGTGACCTGGATGTTCAGCTCAGAGGGAGGTGTAAGATGGACACTTCTCACCAGTCTCAATGGCAGAGGCGCCCAGAAGTCTCTGTGGATTTCCTGTGACTGAGGAAGGGGCTATGCTGTGATAGCTGAAACTTGGTTTTGTCTTCTGTAGTTTCTGTGCGATAGTAAATCTGAGTCCTTTGATTTTGCCCTGTGAAGAAGTAGAGGAGGAGAGGAGTCACTTCTGCTGAGCTTGGAGGCATGGAGTAGGAGCAGGAGCAGGAGCAGGAGCAGGAGCAGGAGCAGGAGCAGGAGCAGGAGCAGGAGCAGGAGCAGGAGCAGGAGCAAGGCTGATCCTGGTAGAGAGGTGCTCTGAGATCTCTGTGGACTCATGTTCCATCTGGATCCATAAGAGGAGGGTGTTGCTTTGTAGCAGCAGCAGGCAGCAGTGTGGGGTCCAAAAGGAAGGGAGGCAGCAGGCAGCCTGTGTAGTGACCCCACGCAACACACGTGTCCACGACCAGAGTTCTCAACATGATATGAACTCCTCCCAGGACTTAGTCCTTTATGGAAGGGAGATACAGAGATGCAGCTCAGTTGGTAGAGTACTTACCTAACATGCACAAAGCCCCGGTTAGACCCCCAGCTCTGCATAAAACAGGTGTGGAGTACCATGCAATCAGAGCATTTGGGAAGTGGAGACAGGGGGATTAGAAGTCCAAGGTCATCTTTTGGGTTATATATTTATTGAGTTTGAGGACAGCCTCAAAAAGAGGGGGAAAAAAACAGGAAGGAAACAAGAAAGAATAAGAAAGGAAGGAAGGGAGGGATGGAGGGAGGGAGGAGTGAGGGAGGAAGGTAGGAAAGAAGGAAGGAAGGGAGAAAGAAGGCATAAGGTCACAGGACAGAGGTTGTGATTTACAAATAGACCTTAGGCTCAGGACCCCAGAGACTCCTTGGCTTCTTCCACATATTTTCTTCTCCCAATCAAGTGAAGATAGAATGGCAGCGAAGCCCAGCTTGTTGTCGCAGAGGAAGAACAGAGCTGTGGCCTCGCATGCACAGAGCCCCATTCACCGCTGCATTGGCCAAGCGCTCCTGCCAAGCCTGCCACCTTCTCCTGTGTCACGGCCCCTGATCACTTCATTAACGTTCATTACCAGCAAGAAGAACGGCACCTCTGACCTCCACCTCCGCCCACACCCGCCACGTGGCCAAGTTCTAATTTCAGCCACGGAAACACGAACATTTCAAAGGCCCTAAGTGTTTTCAGAAGGGATCACAGCCCATCAAGAAGCCGTGTGCAGAGCCACTGAGAAGTGTCACCCGTGAATGACTGTAGCAGCCATTGATTCTCCACACACTCGTGCGGCCATTGCTGGCAGTTCCCAGCCACCTCACACATCTTGTCTTTGTGTCTTGAGCTCCCTGGACCCAGGAGTGCATGCAGTGTGGACTGTATTGGGTGGTCCCTCTGAAATAAATGGTAAGCAAGTGTCCCTCACATCCTCAGGACCTTTGACAGCCCAGTGACTAAATCAACCACGGCTCTGGGGAGGTCCCCTCACCAACCCCATCCTTGAGGCTTTGGGAAGTTCTGGGAAGCTAGAGTTGCTATCTAAGGGTACCACGTGTCCGGATAGATCTGGAATGGCAAGTCTCTGTGTCTAGTGACCAGCAGAAAGTAGGGCAAGTGAGTCAGATGGCAAAAGACAGCCAAAGGACATCTTGGAAGACGTACAAGGGGAAGCAACCTGTGAGAATTCTAGCGGGCAGAACACGGCGGGGACAAATTGAGTAATCATGAACTATGTCCCAGGTGTTAGGTGTGCCCTACCAGCTTCGGTTCAGTCATTCTCCGCATCAGTAAGTCTCCGTTCCTCTCAGGGCCTGAAGGATAGAGCATAGTGTTGGAAACACAGGAGCAAACTAGCCCTGGCCTCATGGGATCGAGGACAGGTGGGTGTTTGCAGATTACTAGAAGGGTTACATTTGGAGGGTATTGAGAATCATGGAGGTAGGGATGCCCCCTAAATGGGAAGCAGGAAGGCATCTTCAAGGGGGCGTAGAACAGAGTCCTCAACGGTGGAAGTGGAAAGCTGTTTAGGGAGATCCAGATGCTATGAGCCCAGAGGAAAAGACAGGAGGGAAGGGCCAGATCTTACACACTCCTGTTGAAGAGGAAGAGCACACAGGTTCTCCCTAGGCATGATGGACACCTTCGGAGAGTACTGAGCGAGGTGGAGACACCATCTCCACTGTGCTAAGAGGTTGCTCTGGCCACAGCAGATGAGGACGCCACCCCAGCATGTGAGGCGCAGGGGGATGAGGGGGAGCTCCCTCTTCTTAGAGCGTCCCAGGTCTCCTGGAGATGCTATGTGGCTAGAGCAATGTTTCCTGGTGTTCCCTGGTGGGCCTTGTCTGAAGGCCTGATAGACTGGGCTCTGGGTGGAAGTAGAATACTGAGCCTGAGGAAGAGCCATGGAACTTGAGACATGGTTTGGATAAAAAAAAAAAAAAAAAAAAAAAAAAAAAAAAAAAAAAACTGACAGAATCTGGAAGTAATTGGGTGTTCAGGCAAAGCTGAGTTCTCCCTCAGTTTCTATACTGAGCAGCTGATGGATGACAGACTGTTCAAACGGACAGTGCTGGGCTGTGGAGTCCGAGATGCATCTGGCTCCTCCAAGAGATGGCCAGCTGCTGAAGGTCAAAGGACACCAGTCTCAGGGCTGGGATTCCCACTGAGAGTCGGTGGAAGAGGTGGCTGTATAGTGAATGCTGAAAAGAGGCAAGCTAGTTCCCCAGGGTCTCAGCTGATGTGAAGGCCACAGAGGCCCCGATCTGAATACTGCTTCCCTCTAGTGCAAGTGGCCACCCAGAGAGTCACCCTGAGCCTGGCCCATCTCCCCTGGAGCCAGACCTTGTCTCTTTGGAAATGCACCACTGTCTTGAGAGCAGTTGTGTTCTGTTCCCTGAACAGCCTCCCCGGGAGGGTCTGAGACTAGGTCTGACATAGGTCCTCAAAAAGAACTGAGTTCTCATCTCCATGGAGTCGAACACCAGCTCAGAGTCTTGTCTTTTTAAAATTGTTGATTTGACCTCTGCGGCAGGAGTCCTCTGTTACCTTCAACATCAGCTGACGCCCCTGGACAGTAGCCCACCCTGCTGCATGTACCTGGCCCCTTCTCAGCACCTGCAGTCACGTTTTTCATGAATTCTAAAGGGTAATCTCCAGCCCTGAGGGCCAGAGTTGAATGTTCCCCAAGGGTCAGGAATTAGGCAGGCCAGGGAGAAGAGCTGGTAGGAACTTCACTCCAGAGGAGCCCAGCAAGCCTCACAGTGGTGGGCAGGAAGGGCTGGTCTCCATCTTGCCCATCATCATGCCTGACAGATGACCAAAGAGTGAGAGCTCAGACTTCATACCCAGGCAGGTGGCACTGATCACAGACGCAGCCCCGCTGTGTGGCCTGAGTCAGAGGCCCAGCAGGGGACACGCATCTCCAAAGGAAGATGTGGTTTCTGGCTGAGTTGAAGATAGACCAGTGTGGTTTGATCATGGTAGCCTGGTCCTTTGAATTCCTGGGAACTAGTAAGAGGCTGCTGAAGACGAAAGAAATGCCTGGAACAAGGGTAAAAAAGCAGATATGAACCAAACCAGGGCAGCAGGACCAGATGCCTGTTGACCCAGTGACAGTCTCTAGTGGTCATTGGCTGGGCAAGAAAAGCTGATACCAGAGCCTGGAGAGCCCTTTGGAATACTACTGCTACTGGAGAAGACAAGGCCAAGGTCAGAGTTCAAGTCTTGAGCAGAGCAGGACCAGAGGACGAATTCGTCTGGGGCTGGGAATGGTCCCTCTGCAAAGGGGCTTTAGACAGGAAGGGAATTTGCTTATTATCAACTATTGACTCTAATTTTACAGAAACCATGTTTCTTGAATGACGTGGAGACTCAGAAAACACATCCTAAAATTTATTTCCAAGTCCTGTGGAATATACTTTCCCAAACCGTGATCCTCTTCCGTGGACCAAGCAGCTTTTCATCTTCTGTTCTTCCAATGAACCTTTCCTGGGACCCCTAAATTAAGGAATCCCAGAGGTTTCCCTTTAACTGGTCATCTTGGGTCTCAGGTGGGAGGGCGGCAGGCCTGAGCTACAGGATCCTCTGATGACTCAGGACGTGTTTACTCCTGCAGCTTGATTCTCTGACTTTCCAGGAGGAACTTCATTTGTGGCCAAGCTCAGCTTTGAACTTGTGTTATCCAGGGGTCCTCCTCCACAAAGAGTAAGGGAAAGGCTCCAGACGGCAGGTGATGCAAGGGGGCTCCACTCACTCCAGCCTCTGCGGGCAGGTGTGGAGAAACCTCCATCAACACCAGCTGCCTCTGTCACTGGACTTTATCAGTGATTGTTTTAGAAAATAATTTTCATCTTTAAAGAGTTGGTCCATTTCAACTGGTGAATCTATTGTTATACGTGTGTGTGTGTGTGTGTGTGTGTGTGTGTGTGTGTGTGTGTGTATGCATGCTCACATGTGTGGGCACTCATGTATATGTGTGTGCACACGCATCTGGAGGCCAGATGTTGATGTTAGTTGTCTTTCTCGATCATTATATTATATCATATCATATTATTTACTGAGGTAGGGACTCTCACTGGTCACAGAGCCCACTGACTCGGCTAGCCTAGCTTTCCAGCTTGCTCTGGGGATTCCCCTGCTCTGCATTCCTAGTTCTGGGATTATAGTTAGGCCTCTTGCCCATCTGACGTTTACGTAGATGTTGGTGATCTGAGTTCTTCGTGCTTGCATGGCGAGTGCTGTCACTTCTGAGAGCGCCTCAGTCTTGCCGGCATAGTTCAGACACACTCCGGTGTTACTCTCACAGCTCCACTCTCTGCCGCTTGAGGACTCAGAGGTAATGTTCTGCATGCTTCAAAACACGCACCCTGTGGTCGCACAGATGGTTCCTCACCGGTCAGACAGGCTTGCTGATACCGTACTTGTCTCCTTGATCACTGGGTTCTCTGTCCATGTTCCATCACTCACTGATAGATGTGGATGGAAATCTTCTGGATCGTTGTGATTTGCCTGCTTCTCCCTCCAGGCCTGCATGCTTTTGCTTCATGTACTACAAAGCTAAAGGACCCATCGCGTGGTTTTTTTTATGACCCTGTTGTATTCCCTGATATGGCTTCTTATCGTTCTGCCACTTTAGTGGCTGTCTTAGCGCTTACAGTGCCTTTAAGCTACTGCAGCCTGACTTCGGGTAATGCCGCCTGCATTTCTTTGCTCCTGGGTTTTATGCTGACATGGTCATGCATTGCGTTTATGCAAATGTTGTAAATCCTATACCATGTTGATTTTCAAACAGCCAATTTTTAAAGGAGGTCTGTATAAAATAAGAGAAACACGATTGTGCTCCTACAGTGGCCACCGGTCCTGGCACCCCGATTCCTCTGTGAGGATTTACATTTCACTTGGTGTCACTTTCCTTCTGACATGATTTCTTGAACATCTCCTATAGAGTGACCTACCGGTGATAAATTCTTTCAGCTTTTTTTTTCCTCCGGAAAAGTGTCGATTTTGTTTTACTTTCTTTGGTAGATCTTGACATTAAAATCAGCTATTTTGGGCTGACAGTTTCTTCGTTTGAGATCTGAGTGCTGTTCCCTAAACTTGTGGATGTTGCTGAGAAATTTACTCTCGTCTCACATGGCTCCTCTGTTTGTAAAATGGCATTTTCTACTTTAAAGCTGTCCCCAGCCACCATAGGTTTTGAAGCTCATTGCTACCAATTTCTTCATGCAATGTGTGATTCCCAATGGTTGAGCTTATTGGGTCTTTGAGCTTGGAGTCTTTCTAAAATCTGGAGTGAAGATTGACCGTTCTGTCTTGACCGTATGTCTCCACCTGTGTACGCCTCTTCTTTCTGGCTAGGACTCTCACCGCACAGCACTCCGGCGTCTTGACAGTCTCTGCTACCTTGCTGGCCTATTTTTACTTCTAAGTTCTTTTCTTTTGTGGTGCTTCCATTGTCATGTACTCAAGTGCACTGATAGTTTCTCCTGCAATAAACAATCCACCGTTAATCCATCCCTGCTGTATTTGATTTCAGACCTTTACGGCTCTCGTTTCTAATGTTCACTTTGTATTTTGCCTATTTTCTGAATCTTCACTTAAAAATTTTGAACACATGGGACACAGTTATGGCAATTTGATTTCTCCATCAGTCTCAGTTCTGGCTTTGTTTTGGTTGATTGGTTTTCTCCTTGTTACAGGTCATATTTTCCTGTTTCTTTGCCTGCCTGGTGATTTTTGATTGGTTGGCAAATACTGTGAATTTCATCTTATTGGGCGCCGGGTGACTTTGAACTTTCTTCAGGATGCAATTGAGTTTCTTCATGCTCTGGAGTCCTGCTTTTGATTTGTCAGTTGGGATCAGCACCTCTTTAATCTAGGACACTCATTCTCTGTGGGGTAAACGCTGAGCCCTCTACCTGGTGACCTCCATCAAGGCTTCTGAGTTGGTGCGTGGTAACAGACATCACTGCAAGGTCTTTGTGAATGGCAGGCAGGCCGCCCCCTCTTCCTTAAGGTGGCTCTTGGGTAGTTTCCTCACGTGGATCCACTTGCTCAGATGGTGGCGAGCCTCTGCCCACCTCAACTCAGGGGTTCTCTCTCCTCTGGGGCTCCACCTTATCTCTCCACACTGGCAGACCTGTCTTCTCAATGTTAGGGGTCTGGTGGACTCAGCCTGGTGCTGTGTTCTGAAAACAGTGCAGAAAGCTGGGCTGTTTGGGGGGGCTCATCTTACATTCACCATCCCACAGGGACTGCTGGCCTTTGGCAACTGATTTAGGGTTTTGAAAACTGTTATTTCACACATTTAGTCTGTTTTGTTGTTTGTTTCTGCTGTAGGAAAAGTGCAGACTTGGTCCTATTATTCCATACCAGCCAGAGGGAATTGACAAGGTCTGAGGGTATTTGCAGGCTCTCTCCAGGTATACTGAACCTGTCTTTCTTACCTTAATGTCTCAGTGCCTGAAATGGCCCAGGCACTTAGTAAATGTCAAATGCATGTAGGCTACATGAACAAACAAGTAGAATAATTCAGCCAGGACGTCTCGGTTCAAGTGCAAGGTAGCCTTCCAAACTTCAGGCTACAACTGTAATCATCACACTGATTTGTGCATGGACCTGCTTCCCATAGACTAAATTACCAAGGTCAAGGAAGCTTTTGAACGTCTTCTTGCAGTGCTCCTGAGGTTTAGTAACTCTGTCTTGCATGCACAAGACTTTCAGTGAATGTTTGCTTAGTGAGGGATGCTTGGAAAACATACCGTCACTAATGTATGGAAATGTACCATCACTAACGTACGTCCATAGGAAAAGGAAGGAAAGAGATTGTTAAAGTGGGCACGTGAGAAGCGCTTGAAAATCAATTAGATAAAATCCAGCATAAGCTGGGTAAAAGAAAGGAACAAGGCTTTGCCGTGTACCAGGTACCAGAGCCTGCAGACACCCAGCTCCCCACTGTTGCCAGGGGCGTGGCACCTTCAGGGCTGTCAGTCACTGGACAGATAGTCGGGAGTGACGGGTGGCTGGCGAACAGCAGAAACCGGAATGCCAGCAGAAGCAGGTGTCACATATTCTGTAGGACACAGAGGTTTCCAACTACAGAGTGGCTCTGTCCCCGAGTGAAGACACAATGGGTCAGGACACAGTGCCAAACCCCTCAGTTCCCACCAAGGTGAAGGAGCAGAGTGAGCAAGAAGTGCACTCACTTCTCTTCCTTTCCATGGTACTTTTGCGACTTTCAAGTTACCCAACCTTTCCGAAGACCCGTAGTTCGCACTGAGTTGACGTCAAGTCCCAGAAGTGAGTGAGCCCTTCCTGCTCCTGGGTCTAACACTGCCTCAGCTGAGCCTACCCTTGAGAGGCAGGGTTTCTAGCCCCGCAGACTGCCATACTTGACTTTTCCTTTCTGCTCGGTCAAGTACCTGACTTGAAAACACCCCGTGCTTCACTGTTCAGTAAAGTCTATCGCCGGATCTCAAATACTCTGGTTTTGAATCGTCTCGGTTCTCCAGCCTCTCCCTTGTGAATGCTCAGCCCTTGAAGAAGAAGTGGGGGACCCCCCCCAACACCCGCAGGAGCCTCCAGGGACAGACAAATCCTGCAAAACTCCAGGAGAGAACAAAGCCCCCTCCTTGAAGGCTGCGCTCAGCGTGGCGCTGGAAGATTCCGGCGTGCATCGCCCCCTTGTGGTCCCGCTGCGGACGAAAGACTTCAAAGGCAAGCGGACAATGTGTTCCCTATTAGGAAAAGGCTCAGCAGACCCTCTTCCTTCCACATGTGTGAACACACGCAGAGGCAAGCCAGAGACATGCCATGCCACAGCGCTCTCCTTTGCAGTCAAGAAATAATGCTAACCTTAGATTTAAAAAAAAAAAATCGCGATTCCTGCAATTCAGGGTGTCCAAGCTGGGAAAAAAAAATGTCTAAGATGGTCTTATTCAAGAGTAGAGGAGACTCTGAGTGGCTGGCCTAAGATCACACAGCCAACAGCTGGTGGTTTTGGATATAGCCTTGGCTACATATGCCACAACTGGCCCCAGGGGTTCAATGGCTCTGATCCTTCACCGGATACTGGAGGACACCAGGTGAGGGCATCCGGAGACCTAGGTGGACCGGTGAGCTGTCTGATACTATTGCTGTCTGTGGCTACCTTCACTTTGAGCAGGTACCATCTCTTCCAGGAGCCAAGGGTCAGACCCTTCTGCCCAGCACCCAGCCACAGAGGCTCAAGGACGGTAGATGGTAAGGAGCAAGGTTGGCTTGCAGGTCCTGGACTCTCACTAGCCTCCTTTCACTCAGATGCTCTGGGCCACTTTCCTTGGCTAAGGAGCTAGTTAGTAGGGGCTACTGTGGGGCTCAGGAGCAGATTGCAACTTTTCCTGTATTTGTGTTATTATTTAGTGCGAGACTGAAATGTTATTTCTGTTTTATTGTGATAAAATATATATAGCATGGTGTTTCCCGTGCTGACCATTTTCAAGTATACAGAGAAACACAGAGACCACTGCTCAGCAATCTTCCCATCCGACACTAACTGCTGGTCTCCTGCCCAGCTCCAGGAGCCTGCCATTCTGCTTTGATCCCATGAAGTACTCTTGGGACATCACACACATGTTGCCACATGGCATTTATTTACATCCTCACATTCAGATTTCTTGAGACGCTGTCTTAAGCATATGTGCTCGCAATAAAGCCCAGGCTGACCTCAGACTTGCAGTAATCCCCCTGCTCCAGCCTTCAGAGCTCTGGGATTATCAGTACCATACACCATCATGCCCAGTGGTATTTAATGGTGGTATTTGTCATTTGTAAGCTGCTTATTGAATGGAGTTCAGTCTCCTTTCCATGTTGCAACATGGGTCAGAATGCACCCTCACCTCCTATTAAGAACAACAACAAAAAAAAAAAAATCATCTTTTTTTTTTTTTTTTTTTTGATGCTACAACTTCTATAGCAGCAGGCACTGTCCTGTGGGGCTCAGTGCACCTGCTCAGCAATGTTAGTGGCTGTAGGGTCCTACCACTCTTGCCTGAAATGGGCCTGTGTCCTTATGGAGCAGGGTGTTCAACAGGCCCAGGCTTCTCAAGGCAATCAGTGGCTACCACCTGGGATTACAGGTATGTGGGGTAGCCTAGAACATTTTTTCCTCACCCTAGGCTCTCTTGACTGCCCTTGGCTGAGGCTGCAGACCCCAGTCAGATGATATTTGCAATCTGGACTTGAACTCAGAAGAATTTTCAGCTTCCTGTCTTTAGGGTAGATCTTAAAATGCAGAAAACATGCTGGTTTGTGGAAAAATGGCTCTCAAACTAGCAGATGTCACAGGGAATTTGTGGGTCTGGGGTGGTTACCACTGAGGTCGGTAAGCCCAGCATGGCCACAGAACGCTGCGTGTTCTGTGTCACACCCTGGCTTTCCACTTTGTTGAATTTTCAGGAAAATACAAAACCCACTCTCTATAACTGCTAGGTTTGGGCTTGACTTCCCACCCTACTCTCCCAGCAAGGCCTGAGGCTCCAGGATTGAGGGCTTTGAGAGCATCTTTACTGATTAATTTTAATTAATGGCGAGGGTCATTGTGGGTGTCAGTCTTTGCTTGCAGTGTCTGCAGCCAATGGTGTTTGGAGCCTTTACGGACTGAAGTGCTCTCCCTCGAGAGCACTCGTGCAAGCCTGACCACTTCCCTCAAAGCATAATTACAACCCAAAGCCAAATTCAATCATGTACCTCCTGCTCGATCCCTGCCTCCTGGAAGGCTTCCTTGCTGAATCCTGAAGGAAAAAGAAGAAGGAAAAAAAAAAGGCCATTTTCCACCCAGCCAGGCTGTCTGTGTCCTTCCAGATCTGCCAAATGTCTCTTTCCCCCAGTTTACAAAAAGGCCAATTCCCGGGTGCCCTGTGTAGCCCAGGCCAGGCTCTGGGGTCACAGAGATCGCGGCAGGAGCCAATTCCACACCACCCTGACGTCCAGTGTCCGGTCCCTGAAAGGAAGCGGTGGAGCCTCCGAAGGTTACCTAGAGTTCAGTGCCGTCACTCAGACAGCAAATAGGTGAGCGGTGACATAAAGTGCTCGCAGAAGACGACGTATTCATGAACTCCGGGGATAGCTTCAGAAAATGAAAGTGCCACCGAGGGAGATTCCTACTGAAGACCAGGGCACGTTGTGTGAGCTCAGTGGCACAGAACTCGAAACGTGAAAATTCCCAGTCTGTTCTAAACCACCGCCTCGGCTAATTAGGGCAAGGTTTTTCTTTCAGACAAACTTCAAGTTTTCTGCTAAGTGCTGTTCCGCTTAAGTCTCTTAAACCATAGTTTTAAAATTGAAAGTGTGTTCTGGTAACAAGTCCATAACTTCTAATAAACTTGATATAGACCATTTTGTAGTTAATGAAATTCTTCTTTTTTTTTTCTAAATTGCTTTTAAATTTTCCCTTATTTGAACTGCCACGAAATGGAAGGCTGCTAAATGGAGCCAAAATGAATTTCTTCTTTATCGCAGTGGAGAAGGCACTAACGCTTTCCCAAGCAATTCCACATTTCATTAAAAATAAAAACTAATTTAAAATCACGCAAGGAAAGCTACTACCGTCTTCTCTCTCTCTATGGCTCCCGGGTAAAGTCTGGATATTCCGAAGTCTTAAATGCAGCTATTTAAAGAAATGAAACTGCCGAGAAAGTTGATAAATCTGGTGTGAGGCTTCCTATGATTTCATTTTCATAATCTTGCCTGGAAAAAAAAGAAAACCAAAGAGCACACAAACCGTAAACCTCTGGTTTTAATGAAACCTCTTGTTATCCTCATACTCGGCGGAAGTGTTGGTAACCGCATGTGTGTCTCCTGGAAAGAGTTTCTAGGAGGTAGGGATGGATGGCTTTGACCGTTGTCTCTTCACTTCGGAGGTAACACCTCTGACGTGGCTCAGTGGTGGTTTTGTTTTGTTTGTTTGTTTGTTAATTTGTTTTTTTAATGAAAACCCGTGTCTCAGGCCCCTGGCTTTTCCTGAATTTGTTTAGATAAGGGAGAAGAGCAAAAGTCCTTTCTATCTGCAGTTTTCTTAGGTTATAAAACACTTTTGAAAATCTGCCTTAAGTCAACACTAGGAATAGCGTCCCAGGGCCGGAAGATCACTGAGGTTGAGAACCCTTTTCTCTGATTATTAAGCAGGTGTAACTTGTACACAAAGCCCACGTCTTTATTTTTGCACGGACACACAAACATGAGCCGGGCAAAGAAGAATGTTTTTTCTGAACTGCAAACCCAGTGTTTAAACAATGGGTGTGTTTGACTCATTAACTCGTATAAAAAAGACTTTGTGGAAAAGTCGAGCTTGGCTGCCCAAGTTCCTTCCCAAGGCTTGCGACGGGAAGTGTATTGTATAATTAGGAAACAATATACACCAGGCAGCTTTAAGCAGCTAATTTGAAACAATATTCCACTTGACAGTCACTGTTTGGAGGATAAAATGCACAGAGCCAGCCACAGCATAACGTTTAGCGGGCCAGCAGAGCTGGAGGCTGTGCCCGTGGTTCAGGCTCCATCTACTGCCTGCCTTGTCTGGGGCCCTCATGTTTCCCTTTCCCTGCCTGTTCCTAGAGCTGAGTTATTGATGCAAGCTGCACAGCCTTTGATTGTGTCACCCAAGTGCCCCCCCCGCAGATTTACAGCCACGATATACCTGGCCATCCTTTGCTTAAACGCAGCTGACCCTGCCACACCGCCTCTGTCTCCCAGTCGGTTGTATCGTTCAGGGACTCGGATGTGTGAGCTCCCTGTGGACTTGACACTGGAGTCGGGGTCCCACAGGCTCACCAAGCCAAAGCCCTGCAGGTGTGTGGCTTGCCCTTAGGCTGCCACCAACCAATGCCAAGATTTCTGTGCAATTATCCAGGGTTCCATGTTCCCCTTTAATCAGCTGCTCACACCTCCTGGCTGTTGAATGTCACAGCAGACTTGGCTACAAACAGTGAAGACTGGGCTCTTGAAAGAATTAAGGGCAAAACTTCTCTGCTTAGTAACAAAAGTAAAATCTGTCATTATTCCATATAGGGGAGCTTTCTATTACAATAACAAAAATATCGATCCTGTCTGGTGTATGCTTTGTTCTCGTTGTGGGATTTTTTTTTTTTTCTTTTTGACAAAGGAACATTGTGTCTTTTGTTTATTTTCATCCATCTGATGGAAGACAAAATATGCAACAATCTTTTACCCAAGGGCAATGGTCCTGGGCTCATTTCAGAGAATGTTGAACCTATAGACTTAAAAAAGAGACTACGCTTCCCAGAATGACAGCCATTAAGTCGTAAACACGGCTTAGAATCTATTCTACTCCAGCAAATAACCATCATTTTCTAGAAATCTAATTCTTTAGGTAATTAAAGTCACTTACTTATTTGAGGACTTAAATGTGCTTTAACATTTTAAATGCTCTTAGTATCTGTGTAAAATTCAATATTTGGGGCCCAGTGTTGCATTCCGCGGCACACTGTAATTTTACCGGGCTCCGTAATGCATGCTGGTGTTCTTGTAATCATAGTGTAAAAAGGTTGGTATGCCCAGAAAAAGGCGTGGGGGGCAATCTGGGCTTCACCAGGCTGGGGCTCTTTTTTGCCCTGGAGTCCTTCAGCATCTCCAGACGAGTGTCAAAGCTTGATTTCTTACAAGTGAGGCTGAGAGTGGGTCTCCCAGCGTGTTTATTGATACAGAATGTTGGAGCTGACAGACGGGGCCTTTGCGTATGATCAAGCGACTTTCTGTGCAAATCTTATGGATATGTGGCATTCCAGACTTTAAAGGGAAGGAGAGGTCGTCATGGCAACGGCACATGGGGGCTGGAGATGGGGGGCTCCCCTTGGGAACTCAAAGGCCGGCAGAATTTTAAGCATTTGCAACTTAAAAAAGAAGAAGAGGAAATCTGTGCAGCTCTGCCAAATATGTCTCCAGAAATGGAACATGGTGAGAGGGCCCTCAGAAGGACCCAAATAAATACAGCTCCGGGCCCCACAGTGGGGCTGAAGAGGCCAGAGCTGGCTGAACACACTGCAGGGCCTGGTCTTGTGCCACTGCTGAAGGTTCTAGAAGAAAGAGACCTTTCGAGAGAGGCTAATAATTGGCCAACAAGTGTCCTTGGCCTGGCCACCCCTGGTCACCCACACTCGGTGTCTTCAGCTGGAGAATACAGTGTGGCTCTAGGTAGACCTAAAGACTGGCTCTATGTACCTTTTTGTCCTCTCCTGGACTGCACCAAACCCTGGTAGTGGCTCCCTGCGCAGCCAGAAACATGTGCAGGGGTATTCTGTTAATCTCTAGAATCACAAATAACAAACCAAAGAGAACCAAGCATAAAAATGACCATAGCCAATGTGATTTGTGGTCACAGGATATGCACGAGGAAAAAAGGTAGCAGACAGCAGATGGGGATGCTTCAAGCCTTCTGGAAAGGGTCCTTATCAGAAGCCTCCAGTCCAGCTACTTCACTAAGCCAAGAAGATGAGTGGATGGAAAGGTCTCCTGTATGTCCCCACAAAGCCAGACAGCAACCTTCCAGCTTCTGTGGGGTCCAGAGAGGACAGTTCCAGGGTGGATATCCACCTATACTATGAAGGATCCTAAGACAGCCTGGGGCAGGCAGCCTCTCATCAGAGGAGGATTCACAGGACAGGGGGCATGTTTACAGGAGACAGGCCAATCAGATAATGTCAGCATGAAAGCAGTGGCTGAGTTGACAGGGGTAGGAAGACAGGACAACACTGAGTGTGTTTGCATATGGACTCATCCCGGACATGACCACCGTGGAGGCCTGTGACAAGGCCTGTGACAGGCAGAGGCTCCAGCTACTTGAAACAAAAGCATTCCGGCAGAGAGGGTGCCCAGGAGGCGCCTGCAGTGACGGGGCTGCTCCTGCAAGGCTGCAGGGGGAAGTGGTTCTCACCTGCAGGGCCTGGCCGGGCTCCTGCTCACTGTGCTCACATGACCCAGGGGTCACTGGGCCTCATACTATCTTCTTGCAAAAGGGTTCTCTCTGCCTTTGAGGACAGGCAGTTGAAGAAAGAAAAGTCCGTAGAGATGAGAGAGGGAAGGGGGACGGGTAAGAGTTCAGGGAGTGGCCTTCCTTGCTGTCTCTGATGGTAAAGCACGCATGTTGGCATGTGTGCTTTGAAGACAACATGGAACATGAAGAGATGTCCTAACAAAGGACCACTGGCTTGCACATAGACTCAGGGGTACATCCATTGTGATAAAATACATAAAATTCATCACATTAACTACCTTAAGTGCCGAGTTCTGGGTCACTAAGTCCATTTACACCAAGAAACCATTACCACCACCCACAACACTCCATCTCATAAAACCACACTGTGTCCCCATGAAACCCAAGGCCATAATTCCCTCACTGTATTCCTGGCTCCTCCATATTCTCTCTCTCTCTGTGAATTTGACACTAGGCACGCCATCAAAGTAGAATCAATCCACATGTGTCTTCTTGTGACTGGCTTACTGCCCGTAAGGTGTGTTCAAGTTGCAGCACCTGTTGGGCTTTCCCCCCTTATGAAGGCTGAATAGTATTCCATCACCTGTGCATACCACATTTCATTCCTTCATAAGTGGAAATGTGGGGTTTTGTTCGCCTCTGCCTCATGTGGTAACATAATTGTGCAAGAATCAGTTCTTGGTTTGTGCTCTCAATGCATTTACTCAGATGTGGGATTGGTGGGTCATAATGGTGATTCTATTTTATTTTATTTTATTTTATTTTATTTTATTTTATTTTAATTTTATTTTATTTTATTTTATTTTATTTTATTTTATTTTATCTTGTCTTTTAGGGAAAGGCTCTGCTGCTTCCCACAGCATATGTACCATCATGCACGCCTACACGCTTTGCATAAAGATTCCATTTCTCCATATCATTGCCCACTCATGTGACATGCAGGTTTTGGAAACATATATCCACAAAGATTCTATCCTGAGGATGTGAGGCAGGATCCCTGTGGTTTGGGTTTCCTTTGTCACTGGGCACCTTCTCAATCCTATTAACAGACTATGAACTAGTTTTTTTTTTTTTTTTGAGTCATATCTGTTCAAATCCCTTATGCACCTTTTAAAAAGACAGTCTCACCTTATAGCCTGCTGGCCTCAACCTCACTATGTAAATCAGTCTGGCTTCAGACTATTAGAGATCCACCTGTCTCTGCTTCTGGAGTGCTGGGATTAAAAGTGTACCACCCAGCCTGGCTCTCTCCTGTACTTTCAGTTGGTGTTCTGTGCTGCTGTGAGCCTTCATCTTCTGTGTGGGCACACCCTTCCTCAAGAGTGTTCACACATATAGTTCCAAGTGGTTTTCTACCTCCGATGGCACCCTTGCTCCTGAACAGGGATGTGACATGTTTGAACACCCAGACCCTGGCTCAGCCCATGCTGGGTCTGTGGTGACTAGCCATACCTTGTCCAGATGGAGTAGTGGATGTGCCTTTCTTGTGAAGACTGAATTCCCCATCAGGAAACCCTCAGGATCAAACCTGGGGCACAAAGCACTTTGTGACATTGGCAAGAAGGCTCATTGGGAATGTCCTCATGTAGCCAGAAAGTCTTACAGGGGAAGGAGACCCAAGACTCTAGGGAAGAGAGGCTTCCTGGCATGCTGATGGCTGGCATCTATGTATGTGTCTGAGTGCGGGAGCACTGACAGCATTCTGGGGGCCTGGTGTGTGGCCTCCCCTCCCCCTCGGTCCACTTCACCTCACCAACTCCTGGGAGCCTGGAGATGGGCTAACTCCATCTCTGAGGATGGCCGAGGAGACAGAAACCTCAGAGAGACCAAGATACTGTATATCAATGCTCACAGCCACACCTGGACCACGGGCCATCTGCTCTTGGAGCCATGTGACAGCATGGGGCAGCTTGTCATGACCAGAGTTGCAAGACCCTTACTGCAACTAAGGGGGTGGTTACAGAGCTGTAGAGTTTTGTCTCTGTAAAATAAAAATGCCTTTTACTGAACACAAACTCTGCCTTCCTGAAAAGTGCATGCATGTGTGTGTGAGTGTAAATTTCCCTTGCATTTGAGATTCATGTCTTTCATTAATTTAAAGGCATATTGTTGATATCTCTTGAACTGCTTTGATGATGATGATGTCATGAAGTACTTTACTGTGTGGCTCTATGCTGTGGAGGATCCCTTTTTCCCTGAGCAAGTGCCTGGGCTGAACCCTCTGTACCTGTATCTGACAGCTACCGCCAAGCCCTCAGCCCCAGCTTCAACACATGGTTCTTCTTTGAGAGTCAAAGCTGTGGCTCTGCACTGTCGCTCCATTCGGCCCTCAGTGTGTCTGTGCTGTGGCAGAGGATGTGTGCAGAGGAGAGGGTGGGGAGCCACTGTGTGTGAGCTGCAGTGAGACAGAGGGCTTCGCTGGCGGCTCTGCTTTCCTCTGGAAGATGCCACTTCAGGGCGGCGATGCCCGCCCTGCCAAGCACTGGTTGTGTGAAGGGCAGAGAGAGGGCTGGTTCCTGACTCTGGGGACCAAGTCAGCACACAGGGGCCCTGCTCTGAGCTGGCTGCTCACTGTGGCTGCATGCTTTCTCCACAGTTCCCCCTCTGATGGTAACCCTTGCTCCACTCTGCTGCTCTGGACAGGGACTTCCAGCTCAACCTGGGTGGGCATCCCAGGGACAAGGGGCTGTGAAATGCACTCTGGCGGGAGTGGAGAACTTGGGTGGCTCTGAAAGGAGTTTTGTTGAATTAGTGTCGCTGGCACCGAGCACACGCATTCTTTCGGCGGTTCCCACATTTTGAGCAAACAGTGTAAGTCGGTTGGAAGGGAACCTCGAGGCACTTTGGCCACAAGGACTTCCTAAAATTCGATCCCACTTGGAGGATCCACATCTGTGCCTTCCTGATTCCAAGGCTGAGACCGGGCAGAGAGGAGATGCAGCGACGGGCTGTCTCGATCGTCCCGGGGGATGGACGACTGTGCTCGGTTGTCACGACTGAAAAGAAAGAACTTCACCAAGGAAAAAAAAGAAGGTGCGACACGAAGAATTAAGTAGATTCTAGTGTCTGAGCTGTCTGACACCAGTAGCCACTGGCTGGCTTTTCCGTTGAACCAATTAAAAATTTTTTTGATAAGGAAAGATGTCCAAGCCTGGTTTCAGCCAAGTCACAGTGCTCTCTCTGTCCTCCCTGTCTAGGAAGAGGCCCTTTCTCCTGGAGCGAGATTGTCCCCGCAGGAACCAGTCCAGAGCTTCCAATCAGAGCAGGCAGCCCTGCAGTGAGTGTGGGGAGCAGGAGAGCAAGTCGAATATCAGATTCTTATTTTTTAATTTTATTTCTTTCGGGGTGGTGGGGGTGTGTGCACAAATGTACCACAGAATACATGTGGAAATCAGAGAACAACTTA
The DNA here is from genome assembly GCA_026225945.1 of Cricetomys ansorgei. NCBI lineage: Eukaryota > Metazoa > Chordata > Mammalia > Rodentia > Nesomyidae > Cricetomys > Cricetomys ansorgei. The sequence continues at coordinate 3,305,234 of JAMJFZ010001791.1, forward strand.
TAGGGACTGATTCTCTTCTCTCCCCATGGGGGTTGGTGGCAAGCGCCCTGATCAACTGAACCATCTGGTCAACCCTAATACTGAGTTGTCAAAGTACTTCTTGCACCTTGGTAATTAAAAAGATTATAAGGACAGCATACCTTTAGCCCAGCAATCTACTTCTAAAGCATGATCCTGGGAAATGTCCATGAGAGTGTGCAGCCATTCTGCTGGAATGAAGTTTACTACAACTGCTTATAATAATAAGAAACCACCCAGAAGCAAAAACAGAAGTATGCTGCCTTGGGGTGACTGGGTACTGTGGCTTTCAGTTTAAAAGGCAATCTCTAGAAGAGCTAGCCTGCAGACTGTCCATGGTAGAGCACTTTCCTAGCCCTGGTGAAGTCTGTCAATCTCCCATCACTGCCAAGAAGTAACAGTGCTCATTTATTTATAATACTCTTTAAATTAAAATGTAATTACATCACTTTCCCTCTTCCCTTCCCTTCCCTCCCCCATACCCCTTCAAATTGATGGCTTCTTTTTATTATTGTTCCATATATAAGAAGATACACAAATACATATGAACTGCATTCTCTAAATATATATAATGTCTGTGTCAATATAAATGAAAGGTAAATAATATTTTTTGAAAGCCTGGTTTAAAAATAAATAACACTTGTTGGCCTTTTTGTGTTGTGAATGAAAGGAACACACACACATACACACACACACACACACAGAGCTTTTTGTTAAAGAGAGATGCTTGAAAATTAAGCATAAACCCACCATAGGATCCACCTCCTCTACTTCAAGGTGTGTGGTAGAGGAGCTCCAAGGCAAAGCACAGCAAAAGCTGACACCTGTGTGCGCATGTTCACTGCCGTCAGACTGTGGAGTCAGCTGTGGGGACTGTCCACGGGTGGATGGAGAATATACATGATCTACACGCAGTGGGCTTTGTTCAGCCACAGAGAATAAAATTATGCCACTTGCTGGAAAGTAGATGCAACTGGAGATTATTATGTTAAATAAATACGTCAGGTGCCTAGAGACGGAGATCTCGTGTCATGTATTCTCTCCTTTGTGTGTCCTAATTACACAGAACTGTGTGTGTGAAGGTGAGGGGGGCAGAAGGGACGAGTGGTAAGAAAAAAAAGAGGAGGGAGAACTAAAGGGGTGTGTGAATGTGGTCAAAATATACAAGGTACTTGAATGAAATTGTCTACATGAAGCCCAACACCGAGCCATGAGCAAAAAAAACTACTGTTGCTCTCAACACCATTCATATCGGTGGCTACGAAGGTGACACAGTTAATGCTATCTCTCAGTCCGTGAGGCAGCTCAGGGCAGTACTCCCTGGCTGTCAGTGTGGGAGTCTTTTGCCTCAGGGGCTTGGTGTGTTGTGTTTTGTTCCTTCCCACATCAATATAAATGGGACTTGGTTCCTTAAGGGCTTTCTGAATGGTTCGTACTCAGTGTGTAGAACACATCTGGCTTTTGTATATTGACTTTGTCTCTTGCAGATTTTCTGAATCCAGTCATTCATTTGGATGGCTCTGTTTGTTCGACTTGGGGATTTGTCACGTGTAAGACCAGCTCTTCTGCAAGCACGTATTTTCCTTCTTCCTTCCTGGTTTGGATGTCATTTTGTTGATTATTTATTTATGCCTCAGTTTCCTGCCTTGGGTCTACAGTGCTGTGTTTAATAGAAGTGGGAAGTGTGGAAACCCAGGCCCTGCTCCTGATCTTAGGAGAAAGGCTTCTAGCCTTTGACCTTTGAGCATGGTGTGAGCAAGTGGACAGATCGTTTTAGGGTTTTGAAGTAGATGCAAATGAAATCTGGAGTCTGGGAGCTAACCCCCACAAAGGCCTGAGCTTCAGCTGGACTTCAGTGCAGCCAGGCACACAGACGGTGCACACTTAGTGTTGTATAAATATTTTATCCTCTGCTGTCTCACCTCATCCTACAAGGGTGTGGGTTACTCCTCCACCCAGCAAGTCCACACGCTGTATGTGCTGTGAGCTGTATGTGCAGCTGCCCGGTGATCTGAATGTTCAGATCTCCTAATGCTTGTGTTCAAGTAACTGTTATTTTTACTTAACAATAGAGGGGAAAGTGCAGCTGTAGCAATGGCTGGAGGTTTTATTACATCCTATTGTTACTGTTAATCTGTTTTATTATACTGTTAATTTCCTATTGTGCCAAAATTTAAAACATTTTATTTGTCATTCGTATGTATGCGTATGATGTGCGTGTGTGCACACACACGTGCACACACATGCGCTCTGGAACCTGTATGGAGGTCAGAGGACAACTTTTGAGGAGTTCTGTCTCGCCTCCCACTGTGGGTTCCAGAAACTGACCTCAGGTCATTGCACGGCAAACACTCTTGTTCACTGAGCGACCTAGACAGCCCCACAATCAGTGTTTGCACGCAGCTGGAGGGACTTCACCAGCAGCTCGTCAAGGTCCGAGGAAAGCTGTGGCTCTGTGCCGCTTCTATCGGGGACAACTGTGATCACGCGCAGTTGATAGAGTTTCTGTGAAAACCCCAAGGCTGGGAATTTGGTTGCTGTTTGGGGACATCCATCTGACCTTCATTGCTTTGACCACACTCTGTAGTCAAGAAATCACGGGCTCAGAGAAAACCAACCCCTCCACGAATATCACTCAGCTGCCTAGCTATCTTTCCATGCCCATGGCCCTCTCTGAAGGCCAGGGTAGACATGCCCTGAACTACCATAGAGCCCAGAAAAGCTGCATGCAGCAGGGCATGGCCTGTTCTGTGACCAACAATGCAGCTCCTCCAGAGTTGGTGGTGTGTTTGAGACCATCAGGCTTCCTCCTAAGTCTGCATGGAAGCAGAAAGAAGCCTAGGTGAGCAGTGTTGGATCAGCAGCTGATTCGAAGGCTCTGGATTGGAACTAATAATACCCACATCTCAACCCTAGGAATTCTCACTTCTCCGAGCTACTTCCACATGGTCCCTAAAAATGAGGCCACAAAAGCCTCAGGATGCGAGGGAAATGAGACAAGCACCACATGGGGCCTTCCTGACAGAGCAAGTGGTCACATCTGTAGACACACGAGAAGAGCAAATCAAACCTTCTAGCTGATTAACTTCAAAAACTCTAAGATTATCCTGAATTTTGGCACCTGTTCTTATGGATTTTTCTATGTCCTCATTCTGGCTGAGACAAGTGCAGAGTCTAGGGTGGGAGGAGGGAGGTGGGCAAAGGCAGATGAGCAGCCAGGGGCAAGCGTTCTAGTACTTGGGAGCCTATCAGCCATCCCGGGAATCACAAAATGCCTCAGAAGAGAGGAGAGGAAACCTTCTCTCAGCCACCCTCCCCCCCAGCAGACTTGAGTGCTGGCTGCCTCCCAGAAGGTGGTTTCTTTAGGGTGATAGGCTGCTTTTCAGTCCTGGGCACCGTGGGCAGCAGGGGTGTGTGATAGAACATGATGGGGGAGGTAAGAGTGGTTAGAGCCAGCTGTCTGTGGAAAGAGGTATGGTATCATGAGAAGCAGACACCCCTGCATCTCCACTGCATGGTGGGCATCTGAAATGTTCAAGTAAAAGCCTCAGAAAAGAGAAAAGACCAGGTCTGTGCTGAAAAAGTCATTCTGAGGGTACCAGCACACCCCTCTGCCCTGGAGGCAGAAAAATACAGCCTTTCTATAATATCAAATCTGCCACAAGGAAATCAAACCTTGGAGCATCATGACAGAGTGCAAAATGCAGGTTAGAGGATGAGAAAGAAGACGAGAGATGAAGGAGACAGGAAACAAATGTCCAAACCACAAGAGTGGCCGAAAGAAAAGAATCCGAAGGCAAAGCAAAGTCAGCGCAGAACACTTTCCTGAGCTGTTTGAAAGAGGCAGCCAGCAAGGGTGTGTGTGTCTGTGTGTGTGTGTGTGTGTGTGTGCCAGCAAGGATGCTGGACACCCAGTCTCAGGACTTGTTCTGGTAGAAGAGGGAGAGAAAGAAGAAATCAGGCAAGAGTAAGAGAAGACGGCAGAGCAGAGCACACGAAACATGGATGATTATATCATGTTTCTAGAAAAGAAGATTAAATCTGAAAACATAATCCTCTAAATTCACCCCAATTAGGATTCGTATGGGGTTTCTGTAGCTTCCTAGAAGAAGCACATTTGGAAGAAAGCATGTGGAAATGGTTTCAACCGAAAAGAAAATATCAGGGCTGGAGAGATGGCTCTGTGGTTAAGAGCACTGGCTGCTCTTAGAGGACCTGGGTTCGATTCCTGACACTTACAGGGCAGCTCACAGTCGCCGTAACTCCAGTCCCAGGGGAGCCAATGCCCTCTTCTGGCCTCTGTGGGCTTCTGTGTGCTGTGCCGAACTGAAAACGCAGTTATTCAAAGAGTTTACAAAGAAGCAATGCTCCTAATCTCAGCCTCATCCTGCTTTGAGGACAGAATACTGAAGGTCGGTCACTGTAAAGTGAGGGAATCTGTTTCTCAGAGTGGAAAAGGGTTACCGTGCCTGGCGAGAGCTGCTCGGGCTTCAGAGATGGAGCCTCACTACTGAGTCTTCCCAGATGAACAAACGCTGCCCTCAGGGGGCAGGTGTCCTCTTTACCAGAAGAAGATGTAGCTAGCAGAAGGGATGCAGCTGAAGACACGAATAACTTAATGGAAACAAAATCTGAAAACCCATCAGCACGCAGCACAGGGAGGTAAAGAAACGGAAATGCAAATGAGAGATAAAGGCACAGAAAACAAAATGGAGAGCCTCGACCTACATCTCAGACGTTTCGGAGAGGGTGGCAGATATGGAGGCTGGGGAATAGGCAATGTCCGCAGAGATAATGCTGGAAATGTCTCCGGGTCTGGGGGACATAGACACCGAGACTTTAAAATCCTTCTGACTTCCAGAAAGATAAGTGAGATCAAGTGTGTGGGAAGACAGAATGTAGCAAACCATGGAGCATCGTGGGCAAGGAGAACCCCTTAAAAACTATGAGAGGCAAGAGAAAGTAAGAGAGGAGCCTCAGTGAGTGAAGCAGCAGGCCAGTCATCAGCATGGCCAGTGGAGGGATCAGCAAGGAACAGTGAGGCAGTGCCTACAGTCACCGCGCTGGTCCACAGTGATGGCAGATGGACTGGGCAGGGCAGGGCCAATCACCCCAAAAGACGAGAGAAACGTGACTATTCAACAAGTATCACAGAGATATCAGGCCATCTGTGGTTCACTGGAATCTGTTGGATGCTCAGAAAACACCCTGCTACTTCATGGAAGAGTCACCAGGAAGATGAGTTTAAAAAGAATAACAGTAGAGGCCAGGCAGGGTGGCACACACTTGCAATCCTAGCACTTGGGAGGCTGAGACAGGGCGATTGCTACGAGTTTGAGGCCATCCTGGACTACAGAGAGGGTACTGGGACCGCGACCGCCTAGCCTACTTAGCAAGAGTCCTGCTGTAGTCGTTACTTTTCTTTTGCTGCTATAAAACACCACAGCCAGTGCAACTTCTAGAAGGGAGAGTTTATTTGGAGCTTATAGGGAGAGTGCATCATGGCAAGAAGGCCTAGCAGCGAACTGCAAGCCATGTCAGGAGGAGCAGGAAACTGAGAGTTCACATCTTCACCTGCACCTGACTGGAGGTGGCTCTGGGCTTTTATCTCAATGCCTCCCTCCCAGTGATGAGCCACCTCCAGCAAGGTCCATACCTCCCAAACCTCCCCAAACAGCACCATTAAGAGTGGGCCAAGTATTTAAATAACTGATCCTCTAGGGGACGCTCTCATTCGAACCACTACATTATCTCAAAGCAGGGGTGGGGAAGAGTAACAAGAATGGAATGTAGAATGAGTAGATTAATAACGGATTTACCATCACTGACGAGAAAAAGCAAGCTCCCAGTAGTCTTTTCAAGACCCGGTGTCCAGACTGTGCCTAAGTGGGGGGGAGACTGGGTGTCCTCGTGGGTTCTTTTGGAAGAGGTGGGGACACAAATCAATAGAATGCTTTTGAAAGTGATTTTAAGTGTAGATTAAGAGCGACCACTCAGCAACACCATGCCTACTCGTCTTCCTTGGGGGTTAAGAAACGCGAGTGCTCAAAGGCACTCACTGCCACCTCATTTGTAAGAAGGAAGTCTGAGCACAGCCCGAGTGTCCATCACCAGATGCAGGCCTTCAAATAAATACCAGAAAATTAGTGATGAAACCTTACACTGCCCATGTAAACTATGACCCCAAAGTCTGAAATAATAGTAGAAAATGTATCCCATCCCTGTTAGCTAAACTGGGTAAGGCTTCCAAGGCCCTTTTAAGGAGGCACTGCTTAGGATACGTGGGGTAATTGTTCTATTTTGTTTATGCTTGCATGTAGGTGTGGGGTAAGTGCCAGTAGGTGTGTGGAAGCTGAGGAGATGTCAGGTGTCCTCCTTTATCTCTTTCTGGGTCTTTTCTGTTTCCTAGACTGGTTGACCAGCTGGTCCCAGGGATCCTCCTGTCTCCACTCCCTTGCCGTTAGTACGGGGGTTATAGGCCCATGCTCAGCTTTTTGCATGAGTGCTGGGGATTTGAACTCGGGTCTTCATGCTTGTACAGCAGGTGGTCTTACCTATGGGTCCATCTCCCAGTTCCTGGTGTGGTTACCTCTGAGTGACCATTATGGAAGTCTTCCACTGATACTTGCTTCTGTATCCTCCACACCTCCAAACACAGGTTTGATCACATTATCAAAGTCATAAATGATGGCTTCAAGTATTTAGAGGACCTGGCAGAGAGAAACAGATGACCTGGGGGCACCCTGCACTTTAAAGACTAGCAATCAGTGCCCTGCACAGAAATTGTATCTGAAGGCAGAGGTGTCCGTGGGAGAGACTGTGAGCCAATGACTTTGAAGACAGAGTTTGTTCTCGAACAGATGTTTGGTGAGACAGCTCCAGATGAGCACAGGCTGTCTCCCTCAGTTCTATGCCCTTGGGCCAAGCAGCCAGCCACCTTCTCTCCTTCCCCCAGAGGACTCAGTCTCAACTCAAAGAATCGCTATGGGGCACTGAGGCTGCCAAGAGGAGACCAATTAGCACAAAGTAAATATTTCTCCACCAGGAAAGTGGACGACGGCCACCAGAGCACTTCTCCGAGGGCAGAAAATGCAGGGTTTCCTGCGTCCTGGGCCAGCTGCAACTAGAGATGAAAGAGACCGGAGTGCCTCTCCACAACCTCCTGGGCTAGGGCCGGCCGGGCAATTAGGCCTCAGCATTTATTTATGGAGCTAATTTTGTGTGTACCGTTCCTATTTCCGTCAGTAGATAAAAAGCAGAGATAGTTGGCTTGGCACTGGCCTCGGAATACTCTGGGAGTCCCATGCGGGGACCACTTGAAAGCAGAAGGTTCTGCAGGGAATGGTTCTGAATTAGGGTCGTGGAATTCCACTCCACCACAGCCCCAGCCTCCCCTTTCACCATTGCGCCTTCCTCCAGTGGATCTAGGGAGGGGATATTTATAGGATTCCCACCATTTATGGGAGGCACTTCTAAGAGAAAAAATAAGGCGGGGCAGCATGCTCTCCTAGTAAAAGCTAACGGTCTGGTTGTTTACTTCTTCCCCCCACCCTCCCCCACCCCACCCCCATCCTCTGCTCCAACCTCAGCCTGCATCGCCCTATTTCCCAACACACCCAGTCAGCTTCAACCCTCCCGAGTCTTTCAACTTAGACATGATCAGTAATTGATCAGGAAGCCCTCCTACCATTCCTACAGCAGACAGGTGACCCTCAGATGCTCCTCTGAGCTAGCTGATGTATCCCTGCAGGGTTCCCTGACTGCCAAGTCACATTTGGGATAGTTGAGAGCTTGAACATTTACTATGATTGGTTCCCAAAGAACTTTCTCACCTGACATTGTTATTTACATTATATTTACAGAGTTGTTTTAAAGTTCACACGCTGAGCACCAGCAGGGTAACAACTTAGAAAGGAGTAATTGTACAATTAAAGCATTTTTAAGTTTGTTTTCCCTCCTTAGAAATAATGCTGAACTTCAAACCTGAACTAAAATGCCAGACAGAGAAAGAGTTACCTGATGTGTTTTGAGTTTGAAAGTGGTTATTTTTAAGAATTTAGAAGTGGTTTTCCTGCTCCAAACATTCGCATGCCACGGTCTTCTAGAAGTGTTCGAACACGTTTTTAAATTAAAAGGCACTCAGAGGGCTACAAAGTGATTTGTTAATGCCGTAAGGACTTTCAATATGGGGGAAAGCACCTTGTGTGGGATTCAGCACCAAACAATGTGCTCTCTGCTGTACCTCTCAGTGTGGAGTCAGATCCGATAACCTGGGAGATAGAACAGAACGATTCTACAAATCTCAAAAGCTGCCCTGTGTAGGCTTTGCTTTATAAAAAATTAAAAGGGGCTTCAAACATATCTTGCTATCTGAGATAAGACTCTAACTTGAAAGAATAGGCAGGGATGACAAAAGAATGTTTTATTTGAATTCTCAGAGAGACAACGTAATTAGTCCAGGAGATTAGAGAGGGTAGCCTGGTCTCCCCTGCACACGAAGGAGACACGCTTCGTCCTTGGCTCTAGTCCAACCTGCCTTCTGAAAATGCAAGTGTCTAGCTTGCTCTGTGCATTAGCCTGCCTCTGAACAGTACTAACCATTTTGTGGTGGCTTCTGTTGCAAGCAGAACCTTATCTTTAAAATGCTGGAGTCCTGGAAGAAACATCTGTTGGGCAATCTGGTAGAGAATAGTTCAAAAAGCTCAGAGTCCAGAGTTGTTGCCTCTGAGAGCAGTCCTAACTGTTTGCCCAGGGAAGGAGGAGAAGCTCCCTGTGAGCACCCACTACCTGGTTTCGGAGGAGCTGGTGCTGGTACTGAGCTGGCATGGACGTATCTAACTCCACCCTCATGCCATGGTCCTGCAGAGTCGGTGTTGACTCTTTAAACCCATCCTTGAGCATTCCTTGGCTTGGAGGCTTTCCTGGAGTACCCTGTCAGGGCCTGGTAAGCTTCTGGGAGGCAGAGGAGGCTGAAGACTCCAACCCGAGAAGACCCAAGAAGCTGATGTCTCAATATGACAGGGCTGCAGTCCTCTGGAGTCTAGAGCTCATCCTCGGAGCAGAAGTTCAGAGAATGGACCAACTATGACAGAAGGGTCCCCTCCAAGGAGACACCAGATCTAACAGCTGTGGGTCACACATCTGGGGATGATATTTGGTGGCACACAGCACACCACAGAGTGCACATCATCCCACTCCAATAATCAGCTGAGGTTCCTGATGGAGGATAAGTGCCCAAAGTCAGATAAGGGGTGGTGCCTTAGGGTGGAAGCTGTACAGATCTCACTAGGAAGGCACAGAGATGACCCCACTCAGAAGTTAAGGGAGCAAGGATGCCAGTGGTGTAACTGACCCACAGAAGCAGCTGAGCCATAATGGAGCCAGGATGTTCCCTGGAGCTCTAGAGGTAAGGACACTGATGGACTCACAGCGTACGGGCCACAGCCGTAAGTCTTGTCTGGAGCAGATGGGCATCCTGCCTCCTCCCTCTCTCCCATCTCTTATCTTCAAAGCCCAGCTGGTCAGGGAGTGGACAAGGTTTTCCCCACAGGCTACTCAGAGCAGGGGGCTCCCCACAGTGCTCTGAGCAGGTGGTGAACAGGCAGGGACTCAATTAGAGCAAAGGATAGTGACCGGCACACTCCACACCTCCTGCTCCTTATTTTTCCCCAGAACAGGTAACTGATGCTTTTTGACTCCAGTTGCCTTTCTCCTTACACTCTGGGTCTCCTACCTGATAAAGCGGCATGGGAAGGCCCTTCGTCAACGACTGATGTCTGCCGTTCTAGAGAACAGCTAAGCAATCTTCTAGAGGGAGAACTCTGCATCTGTGGGGATTTTAAGAATTTGTTCTCTTTTGAAATTTTGTGTGTATGAGTGTTTGCCTCACGTATGCAAGTGTGTCATGTGCGTGCCTGTTGCCTATGGAGACTAGAAGAAGGCACTGGGTCACAGATGGCTGTGAGCCACCATGTGGGTGCTGGGAGCTGAATCCAGGTCCTCTGCAAGAGCAGCAAGTGCTCTCAATTACTGAGCTGCCATTCCACCCTTCCCTACTCTATTCAGTTGAGGTTCTAAATAGAGGAAAAGGTGATTTGTCCATAACCTTGAATCCCAGTTGTTTGACATAGTGTCTGAAGTGTAATGATGTCACAGCCTGGTGCACATCTGGCCATGGGGTAGCATTGTGTGTGGAGAACGCAGTTGATGTGATGTTGAAGTTCTTAGGAGGCCAGCGTCCTGTCCAGGCAGAGCAATGAGATACCCCAGCACACAAAAGCTGGATGCACCACAGGAATCCAGCCATGAGGATTACCAGCACCCCAACAGCCTCCTCCATTGTTACCTCTTCTAAAGCTCACAAAGATTGTGAGCTCAACACAGATGGTCAGGGCTGTCACAGATTTATTTTTGTACTTTATATAAATCAAATCCTGCAGCATATTTGTGTGCTGCTTCATGGCTTCACATTAATAGCCTTCCATTTCTGAGCACTCAGTGCTTTTGATGGACGTCCAGGGCCCCCAGTGAGCACTCACCACAGCGTATACAGGGTTGGACATGGAGCACTTAGGGATCCTTTAGTTTTCTCACTTCTGCGACAAAAGAACTGACAAAAGTGGCTTGAGGAAGGAAGGGTTTATTTTAGCTCACAGTTCAAGGGTATCGTCCAAGTGACAGCAGGAGCCTGGGGCAGCTATCACATTGCATCCAAAGTCAGGAAGGAGAGAGGGATGGATGCTGGTGCCCAGCTCATTTTCTTCTTCTTATTCAGTCCAGATCCCCAGCCCACGGGACTAGAGTGGATTTTCCCACCTCAATCAACCCAATCTAGGAAGTCCCCCACAGACAGGCCTAGAGGTTTGTCTTCTAGGTGATTCTAGATCCAGTCAAGTGAATAACACTAACCATACAAGGCTATCAGTCATGAAGGTCCATGTATAACTAAACTTATTTGTCATTTAAAAAAAATGAATATTGGGGGCTGGAGGGATGACTCAGAGCTTAAAAGCAAAGACTGCTCTTCCAGAGGACCCAGGATAGATTCCCAGCATCCTTATGGCAGCTCACAACCGTCTTTGACTGCAGTCTTAGGGGATCCAGTACCTTCTTCTGGTCTCCATGGGCACCAGGCAAGCATGTGGCACACATGCCATCCACATAAATTTTAAAAATTTCAAAAAGTTTAAAAATAAATGAATATGAATGGCAAATTCCAAATTCCTTTCTCAAGAACTGATAGCTAAATGTTCTCATCGGACTGACACCTTCAGATTGGTGTCATTTTATCACACAATTCGATGACCTGCATTTAAGTAAATCATCAGCTGACTTGGACCATAGCTTTGCTGTCAATGAACTGTAACTGCTGTGTATGCATACGTGTGATTTAAAGCAGTACACATTTGTGTCTTGTAGTGGCGGTGAGCCAGGAGTCTGGACACGGCTCATCTGGGTTCTCTTGGATAGGCTGTACATTCATCTGGAGCCTTCCCAGCTCGTTCAAGTTGCTGATAGGATTCATCGTAGTTGTAGGGCTAAGACCCATAGCTCCTGGACCTCTTCCAGGTCAGCAGGAGAGTACCCTTGACCTCTGAGCCCCATTACAGGGCACACCTGATTATCTCCTACCCATCCACAATCTTCTGCCTTTTACAGGTCCTACCTCAGCATGGCTGCCATGATGGGCAACTCTGGGACTCCAAACTGGAGCACTCTCTAACACACTTTTGGTCAGAGCCTAGGCAGCTACATTCTTGCCTGGAGTGCTGGCGCCTCCAGAGTAGCCTGTCTAGCATTTTCTGTTTTTTCCATGGTCTTGCTCTTCTGAGTCCCATAAGTCCCTCACTTTCTGCTAGAGAATGTCCCTTGTCGTTTCCTGCAGGTGAGGCTGCCAGCAGCACATACTTGCATTGGCTTTTCTTCCAGAGCATCATTCCAGGCGTGGCACTCAGGCCTGCGGTCTGTGTTTGTGTCCTTGGATTTCCATAGTTTCTGCAGAGAAACTCACCTTTCTTCAAGTCACTCCCTCCCTGATCCAGGTACTGCTTCCTGTCACTGGTGTGTATGCATGTGTGTATGTGTGTGTGCGGTGTGTGTGCGAGTGCATGAGTTCATGTGTGTGTGTGGTGTGTGTGCCTGTGCACGTGTGCATGTGTGTGCATGGTGTGTGTGTGTGCATGTGTGCATGTGTGTGTGTGGTGTGTGTCTATACACGTGTGCATGTGTGTGTGTGGTGTGTGTCTGTACACGTGTGCATGTGTGTGCATGGTATGTGTGTGTGCATGTGTGCATGTGTGTGTGTGGTGTGTGTCTATACACGTGTGCATGTGTGTGCATGTGTGCGTGTGTGTGTGGTGTGTGTCTGTACACGTGTGCATGCATGTGTATGGTGTGTGTGTGCATGTGTGTGCATGTGTGTGTGGGTCTGTGCACGTGTGCATGTGTGTGTGCCTGTGCACATGTGCATGTATGTGCATGTGTGCATGTGTGTGCGTGCACATGTGGTATGTGGTATATGTATGTGTGTGGTGTGTGTGTGTGTATGTGTCTGTGCATGTGTGCATATGTGTGTGTGCCTGTGCACTCATGTGTGTGTGTTGTGTGTGGTATGAGTGTGTGTGCATGTGTGTGGTGTGCATGTGGATGTGTGTGTGTGGTGTGTGTGCCTGTGTGTATGTGTGGTACGTGTGTGGTGTACATGTGGGTGTGTGTGTGCAGGCCAGAGGATAACCTCAAGTGTCACACCTCAGGAGCAGTCCATCCTGTTTTTAAAGACACTGTCTCTCACTGACTTGGGACTCAGCCATTCAGTTATCAGGCAGGCGAGCTCAGTGATTCTCTGCCTCTGTCTTCCCAGCATGGGCTGTCAGGTCTCTGTCACACTCAACTTTCTAATGTGGGTTCTGGAGACTGAACTGAGGTCCTCATCCCGGCAAGGCAAGCACTGTATGGGCACCATCTTCCGTGGTTGATTACAATAACTTTGCACGTGGAGTTTATCCCATTTAGGGTGTTTCCTCAGATGTGTTAAGCTCAAGTATTTGGGGAAACTTGGAGAGTTTCAGCCATTATTTCTTAGAATACTTTTTCTGGGTCTCCCTTTCTTCCTTCTTCCTGGGACTTTGGTGGACACAGATCTCTGGTTATAGTTCACAGTCCCGAGGCTCTGCCTGTTTATCGTTTCTTCGGTGCTTCTCTGAGTCTATCCAGTGAATTGTGATTTTGTTCTCGTCTTTGTTTTGTTTTAGATTTCAGTAGTAGTTTTCAAGCATCAGTTAATTTGGGTTTTATTTTTATTTTACACAGACTTTTAAGCAGTTACAATTTTTACTGTGTCCTCCTGGCCCATATTTCAGAGGCACCAATCCAGTAATGCCTGTTAGTAAGTGTCACACACACTCTTATGAAACAGGGTCTCACATTATAGGCCTGGCAGGTCTTGAACTAAGTAGACTAGTTGGCATTGAATTCAGAGATTCACTTATACACTTCTAAAGCTGTAAAATCAGAATGGGAAACACTGCCATTCAGAGGGTAGGTTCCATCCAAAAGAAGGGATCGCTGCTCAGATTCTTGGCCCCTGTGTCTTTCCCATGTGGAACTGAGGACCTCTTGGTAAAGACACACCCTCCTGCTCTGGGTGTCTCATGAGGCACAGGGTCTACTTCCATTTCTAGACCTTTTCCTAATTTTACAGTTCTAAAAACTACCTCCCACTGTTCTGGGAAAGCTCCTTTTTGGGTCTTGGTGTTTCTCTCAAAAGAATAGTGGTTTATGTGGCAAACTCTCTTTAGTCACCAGAATCTTCTTTTTGTATGAAAACTGTGTATGTGTGTGTGTGTGTAGGGGGTGTGCACATGACTGCTCAATGTTCATATGTGTGCAGGTACATGTGTGCATGCATATAGAGGCTAGAAGGCCCACTCTGTGATATCAGCCTCAGGAACACCCTCACCCCTTGAGACAGGTCTCTGACCGCCTGTGTTTTTCTGCGAGAGAACGTCTTGACAGTCTGAAGCCAAGGTGTAAGTGTTACAGCTCTGAGGTGGGGAAGGTGTCCCCAGTAGAAGTGTCACAGTTCTAAGGGGAGGTATATCCCCAGCCGAGCCGCATTACGTTCTGCTCCCTGGAGAGAAGTTCCCCTGGGAGAGTGTTACAGCTCTAGGAGGAAAGATCACCACAAAGTCACGCCTACAACAAATCTCACACAAGGGATTTAATGGGGAAAGACACAAGGAGTGCCTGCCCTGTTTGGGAGAAAAGCGGCAGGGAACTGACCAGGAAGCAGGTCTTATATAGGGGTTTTTGAAGGTGATTTCCTAGTGCAATTTTCCAACATGGGGGATAGGGAGGTTTTCAAGCCCTTGGGTTTCTAGCTCAGTAATTGGTGGGACTTTGAGCTCAGGGATTGGTGGGTTTCTGGCTCAGTGACTGCTCAGTGATTGGTGGATTTTTCAAAGCCAACAAGTGAGCTCAAATTTTTCAGAGAGTTTGGACTTTTTAGTGAGTTGGGACTTTTCATCTTACACTGCCCTGGAACTCACCAGTCAGGCTAGACTGACCAGACTCCAGTGTTCAAGAGGGAGCGGGGCTGAGCTTCCTCTGTCCCTCCTCTTCCACCTTCTGTGGGCTTTAGGCAGTTGGCTGGTGGGTCACATGGTCATGTTTCACTTTCCTCTGGTCTTTTTTGTCTCTTAAGACGACAATTGTTATTTGGTTTAGGGGTCTTTCTGATTAACCCAGTACAGCATCATCTAGAGATGATTAATTTGATTATATTGGCAAAGCACAGTTTCTAGGTGGGTGAACATTTTGGGGACCACTAGGCAACTTATTGTGGGTCCTGATGATCGGGAAGGGCAGGGCCTGCTCCAAGTCCTCCTTGAGAATAACAGGTAAGTTCAGAATATGCCAGAACCGCTCTGTCTTCTTGAGATATTCAGGATCCTGATTCAGTTTTGTCCAGCCCCACCCCAAAGGCCTGGAGGATGGTGGCCAGTTTCGCTCTGGCACTGCGCTGAAGAACAGGAAGTTCCGCCCCAGCCAAGACTGACAGGAAGCACGCCTGAGATGGCCGAGTTGCTGTTCTCAAGCCATCTGGAAGTCCGCGCAGTTTCTCAGCTGAGGTTGCCACATCTGGGTGCTGGTGATTCAGAGACGCAGCCTCGCTCTGGTTTCCATTTCAAGTGATGTTTACAAGGAGTCTGAGCCGGTGCCTCTCAGAGAGTCTTCTTTAATATATACCCGCTTACTTCTCGCAGAGGCCGCTTCTCCGTGTAAAAGCAGAAAATAACGTTTTCCACAACCATATATTTGGAAACGTTGAAGAGATTAACGAATTCTCATTTGCAAATCAAGTTCAGATCGGCTAGTCTGCAGGTTTAAGATGTTGTTATTTTATTTGCTAATTAAAACCATCTCCCTAAAATTTTGCTTCCCTCCCTAATTTAAATAACAAAGAGAAACAGAGATAGAACCACATCTGTTGGATCTTCTCAAATATTTCTGAATTCAGGGCGGAGGGAAAACATGAGCCACCCAGAGCATGACGCACAGACGCTGAGACAATCTGCATGCGGCCAGGCACACAGTCAAGGCGAAGGGAACAAAAGTGTTTCTATTTCTGCTCTCAATTAAGTGTCAGCTCCCCAACCTTTTGTTCATCTCTCTTTCATGACAAAACCGAGTCTGGGTTATCCTAGTCTACGTTCATATTTCAATAGCCCTCCTTTCTTACATCCATCCTCAACTCCATTTTCAGCTGGAAATTCCTGACCACACTGTATGTCTAAAGGCCAAGGAGCACAGAAAGCAGATGAGGCAGGGGGATGGAGAGGGTGAAATAGGGCTAGGATTTAATTATATATGTACGGCAGGGGTGTCTGTGTGTCGGTATGTGCATTTCAGTGTCGGTTCCTGGGAGGTCAGTGGTATTGAATTCTCCAGGAGCTGGAGTTACAGGCAGTTGTGAGCCACTCGATGTTGGACCTGGGGATTGAACTTGTGTCCTTTGGAAGAGCAGAATGTGCTAAAACCACTGAGCCATCATTTATTATATATATAAATATATATATATATCATACATGTATATATATATACATGATGTATATATCATATATATGTATATAGAAGTATATATATATATATATATATACACACACACACACATATTTACTTTAAGTGGATGAATGTTTTGCCTTGCATGTGTTATATGTCTGCTCATCACATGTGTACCTTGTGGAGGTCAGAAGAGGGTATCAGATCCCCTATAACAGGAATCATATAGGCAGCTGTGAGCATGCTGGGGATCAAACTCGGATCCCCTGCAGGAGCAGCCAGTGCTCTTAGCTGCTGAGCCATCTCTCCAGTCCAACAACACCATTTTCCAATGTTCACAAACAGTGCAATTTGTGACTTCTTCTTATCAGGAGACGCAGCAGAGCCATCTCTTTCACTCCTCAGTTCAGCCATTCAGTGTCCTACACACAGGGCACTGTTTGACTTAATGTCTCTATATTATCCATGCCTGTCTGAGTGAAGACAGAACTCCACAGAGCTGAGAGGGTCCTCAGCTTCTCAGACCTGCTGAACACATCCTAAGCTTCCTACATGGGGAATTGCCCATCTACCAGATGCAGACTCCAGCCCATAACTCTACCATTTCGTTTGAAACCCTGAAGAGGAGTTCTCCCCAGAGAGACACGTCTCTGGGATGGCAGCTGTAGGTTTGCGGTGTGTTTAAGCCAGTTCTCTGGGTCCTTCCATATCAGAGGAGCTGGAGCAGAGGAGAACACAGGGGGAGCTTGGGGCTGGAGGGTAGAAATATCCTTGCTGTCTCCAAGGAACTCTATGGGCAAGGAAGTCCTACCAACAGGTCATCCTGGTGAGATGGGATAAGATTGGTCCATGTTTGTCTCTGCTCTGCCGTTGGCTCCAGTAATGGTGGCTTGTATCATGTGTCCATATTTGGCTCTTTCATCTCCTTGATGGATTCTTCTAAGAACCCTGAGTTCTAGCAACAGAGATCAGCTCTGCCAGGTCAGTTGTTGCCAGGTGAAGCCTATGCACTGGATCCTTTGCCTTTAGAGTTCCTTGTATTGTGTGCGTTGTTATGATCCACCTTGTGTAGCCCCCAGAATCCCTCTCTGTTGTGTGGTGTTGCCATGCTCATATGCTGAAGACTAGGAAATAGGACAAGGGAAGGATAGTGGCCTTCTTGCCTCTTTCCCACTGTGCTCATGTTTCCGACCTCTAGCCCTTTCTCTTGGACAGGTCCAAGCCATGGACTCCTCTCTCCACAGGCTGGAGAGTGTCTTTGAAGCCTTTGTATCTCTTAGCCTAAGTCCTCCATTGACTATCCCCCATAGCAAGCCCTCTCAGAAATCTTTAACCCTGAAACTCAAAATCCCTGATGAAGCACCCACTCCGCCACAGACTGGCCTTGCCCCTCCCCCAACTGGCATCCTGCCACACCCAGAACACTATCCTTCTTACATTCCCCCCCACTCCCTGGCATCTCTCCTGCCTCTCCCAGTATGCTCTACTGAACCTTCAGCAGAGCCACAACCTGCCTCTGCTCTGCTGGACTTTCCCACTACCTCCTCCCACTCACATCTGGCTAGCTGGGACCCAAGTATACCCATTTCCTCATATACAGGGTTGTATCTCTCAGGATACATGGGTGAATTTAGAGCATCTTTATGATGTGCCCTCCCTTTTGCCCACAACTAGACTTTCAGCTCACTGAAGTCATGCCTGTGCCCTTCCATCTTGACTCTCCCCACTGCAGTTTCTGGCCCTCTCTCTAACAGACTAAACTCTTTCCTCGCTGTTCTGCTGACACGGTCCTTAGCAGTGAACTCCCTGAGAGAAGGTCCTCAACGGCTGGCCTCCAGAACTTTCATCTCCTTTTCTAACTATCTCAGTCATTATAAACCATGCTTCTAGAACTTTCTGTATTCTGTGGGATCTTCCAAGGCCTAGGGATGAAGCTCAGGCTGGTGGAGTTCTGAACCTCCAAACCTCAAACAGAGGAGGAGGCCTGTTCCACTCCATTCTCTGACAGACAACCATCCCGGGAGGAAGGGCAGCCTGCTTCACAGCCCACCTCTGCCTCTGGTTGTGACCTGACTCTTGGGGATCTCGGCAGCCCTCCCTGAAAGTTGCCAGGCACGTGGAGGCAACAGAGTACGCTGGGCTGGGGCTTTGTATGTGTATGGACTTGAGAGGCTGGCTCTGCTTCTACCATCCCTCCGCTCTCGGAGTTCACAGGCTCTTGGAGGTAACAGCGCGTCCTTGGCAGGAGTTCTGAGCCAGCTGCAGGCCAAGTCAGCAGCGTCTCCTCCTCTACAGGCTCTGCTGATGTGTCCTAGGTCCCTGTGGAAATGAAACCCAGCCTCTCCCTCTACAGGCATTTCGCAGTGGGACCGCCTGTGAAAGCACACGGAGTGACTACCGTGTACATGCCTCATAGCTGCTGCTTCACAGAGCTACCTCAGGCGTCTCCTTGGGAGCCAGGTGGCTCCAAAGCCCACCCTCTGTGTCTCTGACCAACTAAAGGCCAGCGACAGTGCTAGAGAGAGGGGCTGCGCTTCTGCATCGTCTCTCTAGCTCCTGCCACGGTGCTGCCTAGACATCCAAGGCCTCTAGCTAGATGCAGATGTTCCTCAAAGGCAACCCAGAGAGGTCCAGGTCACCTGGACATTAGGCTCCCCCAAGACTCTGATGATGTGGAGCTGGGATGAAGCTGGGAATGTATATGAGCTGGGGCAGACGGGCAAACATGCCAATGGTGGATACCTCTTGGAATTTAAACACAGAGATTTAGACTCAGGACGTAAAGTAAGGCAAGCACGGCAGAGAAGGAAGCAGCGCTCACAGTGCAACGCTGTCTGGGTCCCGAGGCAGGAGCACCAGCGAGGGAGGACTTGCATTCACTGGAGGGCCCGGGTCCAGATGTCCTGCAGGAATCTAGGCTGTCCACTTGCTGCTTTTTTCTCCTTGTAGGACTTTTTAATTTTTTGATTTTCCAAATCTTTTATTGAAAACCTTTATTTCAGCAGCCATGTGCTTTTATTTTTGTTTTTCAGTGGCTCACTTTCACTCCCTGTTCCCTTCTCATATCGTCTTGTTCTTGTTTCAGAGGCGAGGAGAATATCAGAAGCTGCACATTATTTTAATGTATTCTTGTTCCCTGAATTATCTCATTTCTCCTGACTGTGTCCACAATTGCATCTTTGTCCTTCCTCCTCTGTTTCATCTCTTGATGCTCCACACGAGAAGCCTACACCTGGGATTAGGAGGCTGAAGAGACAGCTCAGTGGTTAAGTGCATTTGTTGTCTTGAAGAGGACCCAGGTTCCATTCCCAGTACCAGTACCATTCCTGGCTCACAACCATCTGTAGCTCCATTTCCTGTGGAGCCAATGCTCTCTTTTGACCTCTAGAGGCACATGGTACACACATACATGCAGGCAAAACACTAAACCACGTAAAATAAAAATTAAGTAAGCCTTAAAATCTCTGGGGTTAATATTTTTTATTTCATAGGTAAATGTACCTGGGATATCAATAAGAAAATATCTGTAGCATGGTTAACTGACTAGTTTCCACTGTAGCTCCTTTTATCAGTAGGCTATGTCCTAAGATATTCTACCAGTGCCTAAAACTGAGGGTACTACCAAACACATACACGGTCAATGAATGATAATGTTTAGAAATGGAGCACAAAAGGATGTTAATAGCAATGACTAATAATAAGATAGTGTAATTATTTAAACCTATAAAGTGTTCATTTCTATATTTTCCTATCTAATATTTTTAGATTTCAGGGAAAGGAAATTGGAAAGTTAACCAACACTGTGGAGGAAGAGAGATTCCTGCGTACGTTATAGATGTAGGCTTTCGTGTTGAGTGGGCTGGGTTACCGAGGCTGGGTATGAATGGAAGCAATGATGCTAGCATTTCATGGTAGGGGCTCTGTCCCCTCTCCTGCTTCTCACTGAACACACTGATCTTACTTCATGCCATCAGGTCACAGGGAACGTGGAGCCTTTCATGGGTCTTGGGAAGTGGCATCTTGTCCTTGTACCCTAGCAAGCCCTCCCTGTTCAAATCCTGAGAACTGTGTGATGTGCTTTCTGGGGAAAACGGTGACCTGGAGAGACGCAGAAGACTGGAACTTTGCAGAGAGGATGAAGAGCAAAGCGATTTGCAATTCCAGGATTAGTTGTCTTTGTTTTGTTTTTGTAGGGGTGTGTGTGTGTGTGTGTGTGTGTGTGTGTGTGTGTGCTGTTGCTGTATTTTATTTTGCTTTTTAAAGACAGGGCATCATTGTGTAGCCCAGGCTAATCCTGGATTTTGTGATCCTTTTGTGTCTATATTCCCAGTGTTGGGATCATGGGTGTGAGCCACCAAGCCCTGCTCTTCACATCCTCTCACACAAAGCTCACGAGACAGGTCAGTGGTACACTCTAGACACATAGTTTTTTCTTACTTAAATTGTGACAGGAGCACGGTGGCTTGGAGAACTCAATCCACAGCAGTTCTAGCTGTAACTGGGTGTCACAGTTTGGGAAACTGACCGGATCGCTCTCTCAGACCCTCCCACAAGACATCTGGACTGGCTCACTACGCAGTGACCAAAGGAAGGGATGGTTGGGAGATTATACTGGATAGGCACCCACCTCACCTTCCTAATGTTTTCCTCCTGGGAATCTTATCCGCCTACTCATCAATGCTCCTTTTAGGAGCAGCACTTCCCCAGAGGCTGGCGGGGCCTAGGCAGGAAGGCAAAGGCTGCAGCTTGCTTCTGACTTTCTCCCAGCTGCCATCCACCTCTCTCACTGGCTCTTCAAAGTAGACTTTGAAAAGAATGCTTTGCGGAACATCTTTCTTTGCCCAAAGTGGAAAGACTGATGTCATCAGGCCCAGAGCTGTGATTTCACTCCAGCTCAGTGGGAGGCATAATGTAGCTCCCTGGAAACAAAGCCCACTAAACACATACATATGCACACACCAGACACACACACACACACACACACACACACACACACACACACACACACACACACACACACACACAAACACACACTCAGAATGAATACTAGCAAACCCTCTACCATTCAACTCTATGAAAACACTTGCAGCTCTTCCCACATGCTGGTTTCCATGAAAAACGCACACCTGACTCCATGCCAAGTCATGGCAGCTTAGCAAGCATCTACATGTGGTGAGTGTCTTTCTCCATTTTGTTGCTGTGTAAACACACATACATGTAGCATAAGGTCTCCTCTTGTTTGACCAACAGTAACCATAGCAACCTTAGTAGAGGACACCTAACATTTATTGGGCATGAGCTATATATCAGATTTTGTCAGCAGCGCATTCCAAGGAGCTGCTCAGCTCCTCAGTTGCTTTTCTTGTTGCTATGATGACACACCTAACAATAGTAACCTAAGGTAGGAAAGGTTTACTTGGCTCACGTTTCAAGGTGCAGTTCATCACAGCTGGGAAGGCAAGGCAGCAGGAATCTCAGGCAGCTTGTCACATTGCATCCACAGCCAGGAAGCAGAGAGACATTTTCTGGTGCATTAGGTTGTCTTTCCCTTTCATTCATTCAGTCCAGGGCCCAAGACCATGGGTTGGTGCCTCCCATAGATATGGTGGGTCGTCCCTCTTCAGTTAAACCTTCCTGGAAATGCCCCCCTAGACACACTTAGAGGTTCATATGTGTCCACGGTGCTCTAAGTCCCACGAAACTGGCAATGAAGAGTGACTATAACAACTAGTGTCAGTTACTATTACATTAAACGGATGTTGTTCAGTGTCCTTAGGAGGACCTAGTGAACGAGGAGACCTTCAGTGTCACAGAGTGGGGAGCTGGTCCATACATGGCCTGAAAAGACCCAAGTCTCTTCTCTCACAGGACTTCACAACTGGACATTTCAACTTCTTAGAGTGGGGACAACTTAAGGACACACCAAAGCTAAGCTCTGCAGCCCCATCTGTTCCTACAGAACCTCCGCTCCAACCGGCATTTTCCAGACCTCCTGGTTCCTTTGCAGCTTACAGAGTGCCCAGCATCTGAGAAAAGGTGGGAACTCCATACATCTGATGAGTATCCCTGACAATATCCCTTCCCAGAGGCCCGAGAACTTCCAAGGCGGACCCAGATCTCCAGAACCCAGGCAGACTGGGCCAGTGCCTCTTGCCTATTTGCTCTCTGGTATTATTCCAGTTGAAGTGTCAATCTCTCCTGAAGTGAATGAACTGTATTCCTTCCTATTCCTTAATTTTAATATCAGACAGCAGTCCCCAGTATCAAAGCTGGAGCAACTCAAAGTTCTTTTTTTCAATTAATAAGCTGGCTAGATTTCTCTGGGACAAGAACTACATAGGTTCCTTCACCCCAGGCCCTGAGATACTGGAGTGCTTGCTGGCTCTCTCCATTGTTACAGAAATAGGGCAGTAGGAAAGCCCACCGGGGACATGTCAACAGCACTTAAAGGAACAGTTCTCCACAACTCTCATGGGATGGCACAGCCCCAGGGTGCCGTGTGCCCAACCAGCCATGTCTTTTTGGGGGATTGGGGGTTTGTGAGTACAAGAACCAGTCTTGATCTTAATGAGGTTCCCCACACATCCATCAGAGCTATTGTCACATTCTGTCAGAAATCCCCTTCGGCACCCTGAGGAGGTCCCACAGAAACCCTGAGGTTAGCTTAGGGTTAGCAGGAAAATTAAGCAAATATATGATTAAACAATTCAGGAAGGGCACAGGGCCTCACAGCCAGGCTTCATTTAGGAAAGCACAGAGTAGCACTGTTAGAGACTATCCCGAGCCTGGGCACTACATCTTGTGCTCACCAGGGAAGCTGTCCAGAGGGCTGGTGTGCAGTGTCCCGCCATAGCGGATCAGACCGGCAGCACGGTGGGAAAGAGTGCTGTGGCGGTCTGTTATCAGTGTCGGCTCTTACTGGAGGTGCTGGGAAGCACTGTGGGTCTGTCTGTTCCTGAGATGGAGGCACAGCTGCTTATTCCTAGGCTCTGGAGGATTCTAGGGGAGCCTTCTGCACCTCCAGGGCATTGTCTAAGTTGAGGAGAGCAGTGCTCTTGAGAGAGGGAGATTGCAGAGCTGAAGCTCTCTTACCACAGGCCACTCTGGGATCGTCTGGAGTGGGAAGGATGTTAGAGGAAGCCTGGAAGATCCCAGGCATCAAGGTCCCTCTCTCTTGTCCACTGTCTCAGTCATCAGAGAAGCTTACAGGTGTGCCCTGCTGTCACCCTCGTGTGTAGAACCGAGGCAAGAATGTTGAGTTACTCACCCTAGATCACAAACTCCATGGACACCTGTCACAGAGATGGGATCCCTGAGGCCTGAGTGTCCATCTTTGTCATCATTTTCCAGCAGAAAAGACCCGGTGAAGGGAGATGGAGACCTAGGGTTGAAACCTTCAGGTGCCAGAAAAGACCTTCTGTAGGTGAGGTAGAGGTCACGATGCCTGTGAGCCCCTGACACCCCATTGGTTTCAAGTGTAAGGGAAGTACACTTCCCAAGTGGATTGGGAAGTGTAAGGCCCGGCTACTCTCATTCGAAAGACTCGGGACCTCACAGGACCTCTGTGTCATGAGCTACAGCGGTGTGAGAGACAGTGAGATGGGGAGCAAGCATGCATGGTGTGTGCTCCATGTGATAACACATTCCTCACATGTTCAGGGCTGCGAGTTCTCTTCCCTCCGGGAAGAAGCACAGCACAGCTCTGCTAAAATAAAAGGAGAAAGAGCCAACCAGGATTGATGTAGTGTAAATACGTCCATGATCCCAAAAGATAAAGTGTCTTCTGAAGCAAGGGTGAAAGGCAACCAGGAACTGCATCCAGCCTGTGCTGTCCTTCTACCTGGAGGGAAAAAGACACATCTGTGGCTCCAGGTACAGGGTTCCAACCAGAGCTACCCTCCAGCCTCCATGTACTTGGCCCCAGATAGACAGGGTTTCCAGGAGATGTGTGGGCCATAGGCTAGGCACACTCTGGAAGAACTCTGCCTTTCCGTCTGTCTCCATCATGGCTGGGCCTGCCACACCCAGATCTGGAGCAGCCAGCCCTGGGGATGGAAGGGCTGAATGGAAAGCTTCCCCCAAGGCTATGTTCATGGTCATACAGTGACAGAAGAGGAAGAGTCACCATTCAAGGAGCTAAGAAGTCTTTGCTGCAGGGTGAAACTCACGAGAGGTCAGTGAGCATGGGAAAGATTCCAGAGGCAGATTCAGCACCGAGAATCTCCAGCTACACTGGCCAGTTGACTCTGGGTATAAGGAAATCCAATTTATTGTCCAAAAGTTTTCCTGAGAATGAGAGGGCGGCTCTATCACACCCACACCTGTGTGTGTGACCCATACTACCATGAGGCCCAGTGTCTGGGAGAAGAAGCCTCAAAATCTTCAAGATGGTAGCTTCTGTCAGGTGCCGGGCAGAGCTGATGACACAAGGCAAGCAGGGGGACCAAATTACCCACGGTGACAGGCTTCTGAGGGGTGCTGTGGAACGTGGGTTAGTTCTTTGGCAAGGCAGAAAGAAGAGGTAGAAACCATATCAATCCACAGCTGAATGTGAAGCTGCTAAGTGTAGATGTTTGGTTGGGCAGCTGATGCCCTAAGGTGCATCTGCATCCTCATGGCCAGTTACTTCATTTCGGAAAAGGTTGTTGCATATGTCATGTAACCAAAAACCTTCAAGTGAGGAGACCGCATGAATTATTTAAGGCAGTACAAAAATCTGATGGCCACTGCCATGATAGGAGATGCAGACATGAGCGGAGGCTGGTATGAACACAGAGGTAGAGATGAGCATGAAGTGGCTGCAGCCACCTAACAGCCAGAAGAGACAAGTGTGTCTTGGTCACTGTTCTATTGCTGTGAGGAGGTACCGTGATCAAGGCAGCTTACAGAAGAAAACATTCAATCGGGGACTTCTTCGGAGGCTTAGCCCATTTTCATCATGGTGGCACACAGGAGTGGTGATAGAGAAGTAGCTAAGAGCTTCCTCACAGGAAGCAAGTAGACAGAGAGACACTGGGCCTGGTGGGGGGGGGCGGGTTTGAAACCTCAAAGCCCTCTCCTAAGGACACACCTCCTCCAACAAGGCCACACCCCCTAGTCCTTCTCAAACAGTTCCACTAACTGGGGACCAAGCATTCAAACCTATGAACATATGGGAGCCATTCTCATTCAGACCACCATGGTGTGTGGTGCTTTTCTCATTGCTAAGACAAAATGCAGGACAGAAGCATCTTAAAGGGAGGATCTATCTGGGCTCTTGTTTTTACCGGGCATGCGTCATCATGGTGGGAAGGGGATGGCAGTGGGAGTGGTTCAGCCCATAGCGATGGGTCCTTATGTTCACGCAGAAGAATGAAAGGGCGAAGGACTCAAGACAGCACCTCATACAGTCGGGTGAACAAGATGCACTGAGAGCCGAGGTGTGGCAGACACATGGAGGGAGGGATGCTCTACAACATCTAGGCGCTAAGCCAACCTGGGAAGCAGGAGTGTCTCAGGGCAGACATGTAGAGCCTAATGTCTGCAGTGAGAGCTGCAGGTGACTCTCAGTAGATCGACAGGTCTACCAACAGCCTGTCAGAAGAGATACGTGTTTCTAAGAGAAAGTAGTAGCTCTGTCTGTCCGCACTGCCATTTTACATGCAGTAGTCCCCATTCAGTAAAAAGGCTATAAAGTGTCCAGAATCTATAAAAGATGAACTATCAAGAGGGCAAGTCATCATTAGAGTCAGCCTGAGCTGACGCCCGGTATTGGAACGGCAGACACGACCCAGCACACCGCAGCATAGCTGAGGGCAGAGGACAAGAGAGGCAAAACGCACGGCAGATAAAGTCTCCAGGAGAAATAAATCCTACACACAAGGGGTGCAAATCGGAATTCAGGGATTTTGTTTGTAGTCAGAGATGAATTCCTCTGACAAGCTTATCAGACGTTGGGCACCTTGCGGGTGAGTCGCTCGACTTGAAGTCAAGTCAATGTAAATAATGAACGGAGTGTTTGAGAGCATGGGCAATGTCAAACTCTCCCTTGCCTGTCTTTATAGTCTCAAGGGCAGAAGAGCAGAAGAGGGAAGACAAGGGAGAGAGGGAGGGAGAGGGAAGGAGGGAGATGGAGGGAGGGAGAGGGAGAGAGAGGGAGAGAGAGAGAGAGGAGATTGAGAGAGATTTGTGTGACCATGGCTTACAATTAAACCAAACTAAAGACAAACAAAGATTGAAGAAGCTTAGAATACCTGAGGCAGAATAAATAAATGCAACTCTAGCAGCCTGGACTATGGTTTTCAGGATAAAAGCAGGCAAAGAGGGCAAATGAGCAGGCTGGGGATTTGGTTCCAGAAGGCTCTGGTCTGTAAGATGGTCCTGGCTCCATGCTGAGGACAGCAGGACCCTGGGATAATGCAGGAGGCAGAGTCTCTGCCTCCTCTTCCTCCTCCCCCCTTCCCCTACCTCCTCTTTTTCCCCCCTCCTCTTCCCCTCCTTCCTCCTCCTTTCCTTCATCTTCACTGAACTGACCATTTTCCCTAAATTTGAGCATAAAGAAAATAACAGTCTTGCATATGGAAGGTGCTCTGAGGTGAGCTGTTTCCCATCTCCAGGAGTTACTGCTCTGAAAGGACAGTGCCTCCCGGCCCCACACGCTGCCCAGGAGGTAGAGTGTCATAAAATACGGAAAGTAAGGGGTCTGGTTGAAACACTACCTCCTCCAACCCTTGGCAACCACCACCTGCTTTCTATCCCTATGGAGCTGTTATCTCTCTGGAATCTTCTACATATATGGAGGCATTCAGTGATGTGGCTTCTTGTGTCTGGCTTCTTTCACTTAACATAAGGTTTTCAAGGCTTGCTCTCAGCGTCGTAGCCTGTGTCGGTCCTTCATTCCTTCCATGGCCGAGTAACACTCCATTGCTCGGCTATGCCCGGTTCGTCGGCTCATTCCTCTATCCGTGGGCCCATCAGAACTGTGATTCAGCGCGTATGGGGGAGTGGTGCTGCCATGAGTAAATACATAAGTGTTTGTTTAGCACTGTTTTCAATTCTTTTGGGCTGGTATACACCCAATAGCAGAGTTTTGGGGTCCCATGGTCATTCTGTATTTAAGCCAAGCTGTGAATCACAGTGGCTGTGCCGTGCTCATTTCCTTGGCTAACACTGTGTAGAGATTCTGGGTTTTCTACCTGGGTATTTTGTTTTCTTATTTATTTACTAGCACCACCTGGAGCTGAGAAGGAATGCAAAATGGCCTGGCTGTTTGGGAAAGTAGTTCGGCAGTTTCTGCTGAGGCTGAGCAGGCATTCTATAGAACAAACCATTCCACTCCTAGAGATGAGAAACACGCGTGTGCATCTGAGAGAACAGAGACAAAAATTGTCTCAAGCCAATGAACATGTAGAACGGACATCCGTGGTGCGCTCAGGAGAGACACGCTCAGATACTCAGGGGGGCCGAGCGGAGTGGTTTGAATGAAAGGGGTCCCCGTGGGCTCATATATTTGCAACCTTAGTCCTCAGCTGATGAACCGTTTGGAAGGATTAGGAGGTGTGCCCTTGTTAGAGTAGATGTGTCCTTGTTGGAGGAGGTGTGTTGATAGGGGTAGACTTTAAGGCTTCAGAAGCCCTGCCAGGCCCAATGTCTCTCTCTCTCTCTGCCTGCTACCTACAGCTCAGAATGTAGCCCTCAGCTACCTCTCCAGCACCAGGCCTGTCTGCGTGCTGCCATGCGACCCACTGTGTTGTGGAAGCTTATTTTTAATTATGCATAAAATAATTGTTTTGTGCACTGTTAGGTGAGGGGCTCCCTAGGTCTTGGCGTTTGTATTGTTTGCAGATGTTAGACTTATGTGGAAGGTGTTTGATTGGTCATGATCTGCATCTGCTATCAGAAGCTCACCCGAGGTGTTCTGGATCAATAAAAACACCTGAGCTCAGATGCTCAGTGTTCCACCGGTGAGTATGGCGTTAGCCATGACAGTGGTGAGGTCTGGAAAGGTTTGCACCTATGATTACGTCTCCTTGTCTTCTTGGTAAGCCTACACAGTAGGTGTACTACTACCCCCTGCCATCATGATAACAGACTAACCCTCTGAAACTGTAAGCAAACCCTCAGTTAGATGATGGTTTCTTTTGTAAGGGCTGCCTTGGTCATTGTGTCTCTACACAGCAATAGAATGGTAACTAAGACACGGCGTAAATGCAGAAACATTGTTCTTAAGGCAAGAAGACGGGGATCAAGGCCACACCTACGTGGTTCTGGTATCTGACTTTTTGGAAAAGGCAGAACTGGAGCCGACATCAGACCAGAATAGGGCTTGGGGGATTTCCTGGGACGCCACAGTGGTCTCGGTCTGTCAGACCATTCAAGTGGGTAAAATTTAACGCACAGACATAGCTTTGAAAACTGGTGGATTTCAAACCAGAGTCTCAGAAACCCAGTTCTTCCTTCTGCCCTGCAGAGGGACTCTGCTCCTGCTTTCCTCCAACGTGAAGGGTGGGTGACCACAGACAGTGAGAGGAAAACGCACTAAGGAAACTGAGTCAATTCTCCCATGGATGCTCGTTTGGTACCAGGTGTCATCAAACCTTCGTCATCAACTTTCTTTTACCTTTCCCTCTCCCTCCACCTTCCATCTTCCTCCAGCTTCTCCTCTTCCTTTCCCTTCCCCTTCCCCCTCCTCTTCTTCTGCTTCCCCTCCCTCTATCCCTCTTCACGGAATTGACCATGTTCTCTAAATTCGAACATAAAGAAAATATCAAGTTGTCTGAAGGTGCCAGTGCTTGATTATATACCCATTGTTGATTATATATATATAAAAATACTAGTTGTGAAGCCTGTATAGAAGATCACCCAGTGTTCTGGTCTCCTTGCATTAGGACAAGACAAAACAAGCAAACAAAAAGTTAATGCACATGCTTCCTTCCTTACCTATCCAGCCTCTGTGGTCTTCACGCCTCTCTGACCCTACGTAAGGCTGTGTGCTACGCTGCTGCAGAATGCCTACTGTGGAGTGCAAAATGAGTGGAGGGTTGCAAGTCCAGCCCATTGACAGCACTAGAGATAGAAATGTTGCACAAGGAAAATCACCTTGTATGGCCCAGGGAGTTAAAGGATGTCTTAAAGTTCTTCTGAAGTTGACATCCACCATTGTTCCTGGGGTGTGTGACGGAGCATCTGTCAAAAAAGGGATAAAGCCAGTCTGAATTTATTTTTATTTTTGGGTGTGTGTGTGTGTGTATGTGTGCACATGTGTAGGTGACTGAAGTGTGTGTGAGCATGCACGTGTTTGTGCACTTGAGTGTGGGTGTATATATGTCATGGTACTGATAGAGGACAACCTGAGATGTTGCTTCTCCAGGTCCATTTTGTTTGAGAAAGAGTCTCTTTGCCTCTGTGTATGCCATGCTAGCTGCCCCAGACCTTCTGGAATTCTCCTGCCTCTACCTCTCATTTTGCCATAGGAGCCTTGGGATTACAGATTTCCCTTACCGTGTCTGGCCTTTACATGGCTTCAGGGGTCCAAACTCCAGGTCTCACTCACAGCAGTGCTTTTCCCAATTAAGCCATTTTCTTAGCCCCAGTCTGACTCTATACTTAGAATTTAGAGAGTATCTCAGGGGTCATGTATGCCCTGAAGTTTAGGTGTAAGGGGTTTCTAGAAGAGGAAGGTAGAGGTAGAAGGGTGTGGGGAGTAAGGAAGCCTGGGGCAGGGGGGTGTCCTCATCCCATGTGTGCTTCTAGTGTGGGGAAACCCACTGCCCTGGATATTGCTATGGGGCTGAGCTGGGGTGCCCAGGACTGAGCTGAAATGACCAGGACTGGGCTGTGGTGACCAGGACTGAGCTGGGGTGCCCAGGGCTGAGTTGGGTGCCCAGGGCTGAGCTGGGGTGCCCAAGGCTGAGCTGGGGTGCCCAGGGTTGAGTTAGGGTGCCCAGGTCTGAGCTTGGGTGCCCAGGTCTGAGTTGGAGTGCCCAGGGCTGAGTTGGGGTACCCAGGGCTGAGCTGGGGTGACCAGGGCTGAGTGGGGTACCCAGGGCTGAGTTGGGGTGCCCAGGGCTGGTATTCATTCTTCTCCCCCGAAAGAGACAAAAGAATAAATCAGGAAAATGAAGTCAAGTGAGTCTTAAAATCTTTTTGGAAAAAAAAAATATGTAGCTTAAGGGTAGGGGGTGAGGGTCAGAGGTGTGATTCCAACCCCCCAACACTAGAAAAAATGAAGTGAAATAAGCAAATAAAATAGCAGGCATGCTGGTGAGATGTCTCATTGGGTGAAGGCACTTGCTTCCAAGCCTGATGAACTGAGTTCAATCCCCAGACCCACATGGAGGAAGGACAGAATCAACTGGCACATGTGCACGATTGTACACACACACACACACACACACACACACACACACACACTAATAAATGCATGAAGATACAAAAAAATTCAACATGTATGATCTAAGAAAGTTAAACATTATCACATTTCTTTCCAGAGACACACACACATTAACACCATACACAGAACACAGAAAATGCACATACATATGAACATAGATATGTAAACACACACACATGCACACATGCAACACAAGCACACACACACAAACACACAGTCACACGTGCCTACAAACACACACATATGCACTTTAACCAAGGACATCCTGTTGTGTGTCTTTCTCCGTCACTCCGGAGAGGCCTGCAGCTCATGCTTCACTGCTAGTGACCTCCATAAAAAAGGAATTTGCCACACGCCTAGAACTGTTCCCCTACAGATGTCTTTGGTGTGTTTTTATATTTGAGATGCAATCAAAGTCTTAACACACAAATTTAATCCCAAGTTCGTGGCTTTAAACATGTCAGATAAGTAGTGGCGGCTGCTCAAGTCACATTTTCAACTCATGAATTGGGAGTTTTCTGAAGACTGTTTTGAAACATGTATAAAGTTTTAATTTAAGGTCTGCTAAAGCTCAAAATTGTCATGGGGAAGAGAGGCCATAATTTGTAATTATATAATATAGGGGACGATAAATTCAAATGACCTTTTCGGGAATGTTTATGGCTAGGCCACCTTGGAGCAGGACTTTACGAGGGTCGGGCATGTGTGGCCACCTAAGCCCCCAGCACATATTTAGACTAAGTAGATAGGGTCACACTCTGTGTTTCCCCAGTGCCTGCTGGGGACCCCAACAGAGGTTGCCATTTTTGAAAGAAGATGCTTCATGCTGAGTGAAACTGGTTATCCATACTGATTGTTGGTTCAAGGGGTTGTGGGGGGGCGCAATGAGTTCCCAGGTATTGAAAGGACTGATCCAAGGTCATCCCAGGCAATAGTGGAGGCAGAATCAAGTCTCTTATGACCCCACACTTGTCCCCTTTCTGCCTTTTTATGTAGCCAGTGCTATAGCTGGGTCTTCGTAATTTGTTTTCTTACATGGTAAAGCAGTATGTACGTTGCATGCCTTCCTGTCCCAACTAGTTTAAACCAAATAAAAAAGACACTGTTGCTGTCTTGTGTTGGATCAATGTGACCTCACTCTAATCCAAGCCAAGCTTCCAGGACCTTTGTCATACCAGGATCAGTCAATCCCTGAGCTTCCCTTTCCGAAACCTCACCCTCCATACCCCATGCAAGTACACACGTGTGCATTTACCTGCAGACACACACTCCCCTCCAACACATACACGTGTATGGTCACACGTATGTACATGCACAAACACATGGGCACATGCTGTATTCCCCACCCCAACTTCTATATAAGACATGTCCACACGCTCTCCTTCCTTCCCCCCGCCCCAACACCAACATGCACACATGCAAGCTGTTACTTGGCTGTCTTTTGCAATAGTTTTCTAACTGGCAGCTGCCTTCAAAACCAAATCAGTTGTGGCCATCACTTCCTTGGAACGTCTCTTTGCTTCCCATTGCTACCAGCAAGAAAGCTAAACTCAGTATCTGGTTCCATGTGAGTCTCAGGAGCTTTGCCCACTCCTCTCTGTGATCCCCAAACCCACACGCATTGTCCATCAGCCCAGTGTCTCTTCCTCTTCATCCTCAGGGCAGCAGCCTGCCCCCCTGCCAGTGCTTTACAGGAGCAATCACAGCCCTTATCCCTGAAGTCAAGCCAGCCAGGTCTCACCTTGAAGGTTCAGGCCTCTCATATCAGATGTGAGGTCCCCACACAGAGGGAAGCAGAGCTGAAGGGTAGAGAAGGAGAGGCTGGAGATAAGTCCTTGCGTCTTCTGAATGTAGCCTAGCCTGAAGCAAGAACAGGCCCAAGATACTCATATCAATAAGTTAATAAATTCTTTCTCTGCTAAGCAGACTCAGGTTGCCCTTTGTTTATCTGAAACCAAGGATGCCAGGCCCTGAGCTGCTACAGGTACTCCCATTGCAGGGGTATGGGCACCGTTTAGCCATGGGCATGGCTCCAGACTTGGCTGGTCTTACCCATTGTGGTAAGAAGTAAAAGGAGTCCTTTGGGAGTTGAGCAGAGGGGCAGAGCCAACAGCACCATGTAACACCACTGCAGCCACCCACAATCACCATGGACTTCCTGGAACTGGCCTCCAGGAACCCCATGCTGGGAGAGCTGGTCTATGAACCCTCAAGGGGCAGGATGATTCTCTCTGCCTCCAATATTTTTACTCATTCTCCCACTAGAGATCTGCAGAGTGGTGCTAGTATGATCTGTGTGGGGGTCCTCACCCTCCGTGGAATGAGCCGTTTTCTCAGAAACTCCTCCGTGACTTCGAAGCATGATTCCTAAGAAAGCCTGGCTACATGCTTGCATCTACCCTTTGCTCACCAGCTCTGAGCTGTGAGCCAACTTCCTAGCAGCAGCCAAACAGTGACCATTAGGGCTTGTGCTTGACTGACATTGTGATTCATAGATTTGACTATATCTGATGTGTTCCCATCAATGGCCACTATTCTAAGGTCATTCATCCTGCCCTGCTCTGGCCTTTGGAATTTTGGAATCATGTTTAGGCTCTTCTCCTTTTCCCCCCCCACCCCTCTTCTGAGACAGGGTTTCTCTGTTGTAACTCTGGCTGTTCCAGAACTCACTCTGTAGATTAAGGTGGCCTCCAGCTCACAGAGATCTGTATGCCTCTGCCTCTCAAGTGCTGGTATTAAAGGCATGCACCACCAGCACCTGGCTAGGTTCTTCTCCTTTTAACAGGACCAAGTAGGTTAGGATTACATCCTGTCCTTGTCTTCCCCTGCAATAAGATGCTCCAGTCTTGTACAGCACAGTTCGGGCCCAGACCTTGACCAAGGACTCTTTCACTCCAGCAGACAGCAGAAAGGTCAATGATCTTGTTTTCTTCCCAGGGGTCAGGACCAAGATGCCCATTGCTAAGAAAATACAGGATGAGCCCTGATTCCACTGGACTGGGCACCATCACGTCTTATCTCCTCTCATCAAATATGCACGTCTGTCTTCTTTGTCTCTGGAGACCTTGACTCTCAAAGATGTGAAATAATTACCATGAGGGATGACAGAGAAACAGTGGTGATTTTATCACTTGAAATGTGAATACTGACAAGTATCTTCGTTGTCTTTCTCATCGCCGTGAGAGAATACCTGGCAAAAAGCAATTTAAGGGAAGAAGCATTTGTGCTGGCTCACGGCACAGGAACGCGTGGCAGCGGGAGCAGGAGGCAGCTGCAGTCAGGAAGCAGAGAGAGGTAAATGCTGGTGCTCAGTTCACTTTCTCCTTTTCATTAGTCTCAGACCCCAGCCCCAGGAGTGAGACTACATTCAAGGTGGGCTTTCTCTCTTCAGTTAAAACGTCTCTGAAGACGCCTTTGCGGATGTTGCCAGAGACCTGTCTTTTTAGATGACACTGAATTCCACAAACCAAGGCAGCTTCAACTCAGGAAAAAATGGAAGAAGAATAGGAAGATGGTGGGGATGCTTCCACCCCTGACACAGGACTAAACCCTGGCAACACTGCAAACACAGTGGTCCTACCATAGGCCACAGCACACACAAACCTGAATGAATCTCCAAAGCAGAATTTTTGCTGTCTACGTTCTATACCCTGAACATGAGCTATCGTCCCTTTGAAGTGTGATTCCATCCTCTGCTGCTACTGTAAGGAGGCAGAGATTGGCTCTAGAACTTACTTCCTGGAAGCTACTGAGCTCATCACTGGGACTTTATTAAACCTGAGGTTTTAGGGTGAGAAGTAAAGGTCTTTTCAGCTACCCAGCCTGCTAGATGCTCACACAGGGAAGGCACTAGATGACCCAGTCCAGCTAGGAAGGCACTGACACCGGTACAGAGCACTGCTAACAGATCAACAGCATGTGATCCCAAAACAGCTCTAACATTCAGTGAAGCAATGCCAAAGGCTCCTGTGGTTTATGGAGAGAGGCCACAAGCTTGATATAATTCTCAAAAGTCCACCTCTGGAATTAGGGCTCCTGTAGACAGGGTGTGGTGTTCACTGTCCCCTGTGTCTACGACAGTGATTCAAAAGGAAGGTGCCCAGTTTGCCTGCAGTGCAAGTCACTGGCAAGCTGCAGCCAGGGACAACGATGCAGAAAGAACCAAGAAGCCATCCTCTTGATAAATGTCGTAACATATTCTGTTATACAAATACTGGTTTCTGTCATCTGCTTCAGCTTCACCTCACTCAACTCAAGAGGAGGTAAGGGCATGCACACGGGAGCCCTGTTAAATACCTGATCTCATTTCCCACAGCTTCATAATGACAAGCCTGCAGGAGCACCCAGGTGTGCTTTCCGATCCTGTGAGTCAACTAAAGGTAACGGCAGTAGCATTAGACATTCATCTTTACTGCTTTCTATATAGCTTCTGGGGGGTTGTAAAAAATGTTTCCTGAGTATCAGACACACATTATATTATCCTAATAAAGCTCAGGAGCTGTCTGAGTGTGTCCTAGCATTGAAGACCATCCCCAGGTGACAGTACCAGCAGTGTCACTAACACCCAGCCAACAGCCATCAAGCTCACTATGAAACAGAATGCCTGGTCCTACTCCTTGGCTAAAGGAGAGCAAGCAATGGAAGAGCTTTCAGAACTTCAGGTCATATTTTTATTTCATATATCGAAGTCCTATGAAACAAAGCACACGTTTCTTACACACCGTAAAAGAAGCGTTGACATAATTTTTCACATTTGATAATGAATAAATAGACCAAGAGCTGTGTGTGCCCATGAACCCTTATTGTGCTATATTTCACGCACGTCTGAGTGAACCTGGGTGGTCTGGTGGATATCCACACACAAACACATTTTGTTCCTGTGTTATTAATACTTCAGTTTTATTAGCCTTATTAATTACTTGTTTTTAAAAGTGAAAAAAAAAACCAAACTCGGGTGATATCAATAACCAAACTGGTTCCTTTTTCATTAGTGTTTCAACCAACCTGAAAGGAAAAGAGAAGGCTGAGTGTCACCTTCACCTCCTCCTGTTTGTGACACTGGAGACATTCTGCCAAGTGCCCATGCCTCATTTTTTTTTTTTTTTTTAAGTTTCAACTGAGACAATGCCTGAGAGAGAAAGGTGTTCCCAATTCTGCCAGCAAGGTTCCCCCTCACCCTCAGTCTACATACAATTTTGTTTTGTTAAAAGTGTTTAAAATAGAAAAAGATCCACGCTGAAGAAGAGCGACGAGTTAAGTGAGTTGCTGGCTGGGAACCCACAAATGGCCGACCCCTGGAGCCTCAGGTGAAATCTTCAATGCAAAGGGGAGCTCTCATCTGGAGTGGCAGCTCCATGTTCCACCCGATGTCCCCACCCCCATCCTCAGGCTGAACTGAGCCCCAGGCTGCTTGAGACCGACCAGGCTTCTTGGCTAGGCTGTTTTCCTTTCCATCTCAACTATGACCTCTGCCTGGTGGAGGACGGGAGGAGGGGAGAAGACCGAGTGAGAAAGAGAAACACACAGACACAAGAAGGAGAGGGGGCTGGGCTGGGTACTGGAGGCGTCTGCTGGGAAAACACCCTTTAGGTTTAGAGTGAGGACAATATCACCAGATTCATTTAAAGCAGACTTTAAAGAGGACCAGACCGGAAACTCCTCACCCTGAGCGATAATAGAGTAGCAAAATTGACCCAACATGCTTGTACCCGACGCCTTCCACCCTGAAGTCCCAGAAAAAGCCACCTTAGAAAGACAGGAGGCTGGTATCTGGGTTCTCTCCTTTGCTTCTTAAATTAGTTTTGATTTTTTTGTTTGATTTTTTGTTTAAAGCAATGCTACTTTGGGCACTGGATCAAATGTGGCCTTTCCAAAAGGGAGGACGGAAGGCAACTGGCCTGGGTTGGAGGCTGGGAGCGGTGACTGAAGCCCTAGAGTGTTTAAGGAGCTACATGTACTGTGACAGTCCGCTGTGAGTGGGCCTGCTCTCCACAGAGCATTGTCCCAGTGGTGGTCGTTGGATGTGCCCAAGAGCAGAGAACCAGGCCTTTAAAGCGAGGGGGCAAGAAGTACCATACACAGCCATTCGAGCTCCCTAGGACAGTGGTCTCAGACCGCGGGCCCCACCTCGTGGCTTGCCCAACTACCCCCAGGAGCTGCTGAGGCTGAGCAGTCTCTGGCCCCAGGTTCAACTTCAATAAGATCTAGCCAGCCAGCCCTTGATCACAGGGTTCCTCTGACAGCCATGCTCAAGCCCAGCCTAGTTGAGCCAGGGTCACCTGGGAATAGGTTCAAAGGCACGGAAGCTGTAAACCACCTCCAGACCCCAGCTAGAGCGGCCCGGCGAACAAAGAGACCCCAAGCACTTCAAACGCGCTGGCGCTCAGCGTCCAGATGGCAAGGGGCTAGGGTCCACAATGCCTGTCCTCCAAGGCCTGACCCGGGGTTCTGCAAACCTGAGCCCTCCTGCCGAAGCTACCCATCAGTGCCCAGGGTAGGGGACTCCCGGCAAGGTCAGCCTCTCCCTATTCTCGGTGTTCTGGGTCCACCACCCGCCTGTAAATGAAGCAGAAGCGCAGAGGCTGAGGCTGAGCCTCAAGCCAGGACCCAGCCATTGGGGCAGGGCCAGACAGGCGGGCACAGCGGGCACCCGGCGCTCCCGCAGAGGCTCGCTGTGGTACCTAAGCTATAAAACATCTAGGGGGAAGGTTCTGAAAAGCTGTCCAGGCTGAAGTTCAAAAAAAAAAAAAAAATCGATATTTAAAAAAAAAGTGTCCCCAACTCGCAGGCTGGCCGGAGTGGAGCTGCGTCTCTATGAATCTTACAGGCGAGATCGTGGGGGTGGGCCTCTCCGCTAGCACGCGAGTGCTCCCAGGGGTCGTGGAGCTCCTCCTGCACAGCTCCACTCACTGCGGGCAGGATCGCCTTGCTGACCGTGAGGTCTCAATGGGCGCCCCAAGAGGCTCCCAGCTGCGTCCTTGGTCCGCGGAGCACATCTGGGCTTGGACTCGCCTCCTCCACCCTCGCGAAGACTCTGCACCCTGGCAGGGCCCAAGCGGCTCCACGAGGCTCAGACAAAGCCGGGCCCCGCTGAGCCTAGGGGGTCAGCGCTGCAGATTAGCGGCCCGCGCCTGAGGTAGGAGCGCAGGCGGCGCGCGCGGACCTTGCCTCCGAGATGCCGGCCACAGTCGGGGCCGAAAAAGAGGAGACAAAACTGAAAGTGCCGCCCCGGGGGGGGCGGGGGCGGCCGGCGGCGGCCCCAGAAGTTGTCCTGCCCCTGGCCACGGTGGCCAATCAGCGCGCCGCCCTCGCTCCTGACAGCTATTTAGCAACCCAGCCGGGATAGAGTTTCCAAAAAAGTTAGAATAACTTCCTCTCCCGGAGACCTCGATTTTGCACAAGCCGGCCTCGAAATCAGAGACTTTGCGAGCGACCCGGGAGCCTGTGCTCCGCGGCCGCGGGCTTGGCCAGCGGCGTGCGCTCGGCGCCCCCCCAGCCCCACGCGCGCCGGGCGGGCGCCATGGAGGAGGGCTCCAGCTCGCCGGTGTCCCCCGTGGACAGTCTGGGCACCAGCGAGGAAGAGCTGGAGCGGCAGCCCAAGCGCTTCGGCCGGAAGCGGCGCTACAGCAAGAAGTCGAGCGAAGATGGCAGCCCGACCCCGGGCAAGCGCGGCAAGAAGGGCAGCCCGAGCGCGCAGTCCTTCGAGGAGCTGCAGAGCCAGCGCATCCTGGCCAACGTGCGCGAGCGCCAGCGCACCCAGTCGCTCAACGAGGCCTTCGCCGCGCTGCGCAAGATCATCCCTACGCTCCCCTCCGACAAGCTCAGCAAGATCCAGACGCTCAAACTGGCCGCCAGGTACATAGACTTCCTCTACCAGGTTCTGCAGAGCGACGAGATGGACAATAAGATGACCAGCTGCAGCTACGTGGCCCACGAGCGTCTCAGCTACGCCTTCTCCGTGTGGCGCATGGAGGGCGCGTGGTCCATGTCCGCCTCCCACTAGCGCCGAGCCACCCACCTCCGGACCCGCACGCCAGGGTAGGTGCTGCGTGTGATGGGCACCCTCGACGCACGGGTGGGCGGACAGGCCAGGGGCATCCCCTCCTTGTGGAGGTGCCTCAGGCAACCGCGGGGGATAGGATGAGCTTCTCCACCCTGCAAGGATTAGCGGGAGGTGGGAAAGCTCTTCTGTTCCAGGGGCACGCCCGAGGCCTTCTGCCAGGGGCATCAGTTCGGAAACCACTGGCTAGTATCTCCCCAGCAGGGTCCGAATATACTTCTTGGACAAATGGTTACACTTTCCATTCTTGGTGGATAGGTGTCTGTGGATGACCCTGTGGGGGAGCGGCTGTCAAAACATCTTCTTTAGGCCAGCGGAGGCCAGGAGGTGAGATGCCCTCTGGGTTGTGGCCGACTCGTAGCTTAGCGCTCATTCTGAGGAGCCACAGAGCCCATGCACGGTGGAGACAATCAGCTCTTTCTGACTGCAGTTCTGGCCGCGCCTTTGATGCTAGGGTGTTGGAGCCCTTGCCGGCTCTGTAGGTACAATGATGCCGACCGGTGGCGCCTTGGGGTTTACCTGGGAAGGCAGGGAGGTTTCTGTGCTGCGCTTGGGCTCCAGGGTGAGAGCCATGCGGAACAGATCGCTGGGAGCCGGGAGCGCAGGAGTCCCCTTCTCCCCCAAGGTACAGAGACGCCCAGGCCTGGATGGATGCAGCTGCTTCGAGTCCCAAGCTGCAGGCAGGCAGGTGGATCCTATGGAGAGTTAGGCGCCTAAGTGTACCAACCTTGAACTTAGAAAGAAACCTGAGGGTCCCGCCTGCGTCGCAGCCAGCAGCGGTCCAGGCTGAGAGTGGGGGATGAAGCAGTAATGCGCCCTGGGCCCTGCTGGGGAGAAGGCACCTGGACAGGGCTGAGCACTGCATGGTGTGTGTCTCTTTGAAGACCCGGTAGGACATCCTCTGCCCACTGCTGCCTAGGAGACACCTTCCAAATCCTCAGGCAGCTCCAGAGGCAGTGTCCTCCAGGTGACTCAGGAGATTCGGCTCTCTGGAGGCCTTGCACAGGGTCTTTTGAGGGAGAGTGTAGAAAATCCTTCCTACTTAATTTGCCTTAGTTTTTCACACATCTTGTATTTTTTTTTTAATGAAAGTCTTCATGTTACAAAAAAAGGAATTTAGATTCATCAAGACAAGCGTGGCCACCCATTGTCACAGACATATCCATTTCCATTTTTACCATTTTATATCTTGAAAGTTGCTGGATACAAAAATGATTGGTCTCGCTTAGCGGGTTTGTTTTCTTTCTTTCTTCTCCTTCTTTCTTTCTTCTTAATCTTTTTCTATTTCTGTTACCAAAAAATATTTTGATGAAATAACCCCTGGGATAAAGATCGTTTTATAGTTTTAAAGAATAGCTTTTAACAGAATCACTTGTGGGAATCTTCCCCTGCGTTTGTCAAAAGCAGATGGAGATTGTCTCAATCACGTATTTCTCTAGGAAAGAAAGTTTGGGTTGGCTGAGCACTCGAAGCTGCAGAGGGATAATACATTAATTCTGGTTTTTGTTGCCTGAATTATGAGCATCCATTAGCTAGCTTCCACTCACTCTTCATCCCGCCATGGTTTACAGCACATCCGGGGAGGCAGAGGCAGATGAGATGCCATCTTTTATATACACACACGTAGAATTTGTTTAAGGAAAATGTCAACAGAGTTATCATTAAGATAGCCCATCCAAAAATTATTGAAAGCCAGCACCAGGAGATATTACTCCGTCACAATAATTTAGTAGGAACATCTAAAATTCATTTTAAGATAATTGCTCTCTTCAAAACTTTGACTCAATCACATATTCCAATCAAATGTGTTTCCAAAATCTAAATCTAAAATATCTAAAATGCAGCATCTGTAATAAAAAATGAAAAAATGTTAAGCGCTTATTTGGGCAAAAAGGCATTAAACTGTCAGATAGCACAATGAGCTGGGGAAGCAAGACGCAGGCCTGTTCCCTTTCATAAAATCAAACACAATGGCTAGTGAAGGGAGCAGCTGTCTGAACACACGGAAGACGCTTCAGAAGGAAATGCACCGCGTTTGAGGCACTGACGCTGGACCTGCCTCGGTCTAATTTATTACCGTTGTTAGCAAACACCTTTGTGTTCTTGTTCTTAACACATTCCTCTTACAGAGCATAAGCACAATTGTAATTACTTTAATCGCCTGGAAATAATGCTAATTGTAATTGGTTATTTCTTTGTAACATTTCCAAGGAACATTAATTATGTGTCTCAGGAAAAAAATAAACGTAGACATTTCAGTGAACTGTATATGCTTTTAATGTCTATTGTGACATATTTTTACTAACAACACAAAGCCTAAATTGTCCTTGCCTGTGGGGAGAATCACGGCCCATGAAGGTCAGATTATATTAAAGTTTATCCTGTCCTTCCTTGGCTGCATGCTCAAAAACTCAATAAGACTAAATGTCGGCTGTCTTCCCAGGCAGTGAGACTCATCTAACTGAAAGAACTCTCAGAAGAGGTCCAGAGTATTTATGACATGCTGGAGCCCTCTTAGTGAGGTCACTATCACCTGGCCCAGGACAGGGAAAAGCAGCCATTTCTGATCTGCTATTTATCCCGCTGTCTTTGTCTTAGTTGAAGGAGGTATCATCTCCCATTCTGCTGACTCTGCACAATTATCCAACAATGGCACTTTCTTTTTTTCTTTCCCTTTCTTTCTTTTCTTCCTGAGCACTTTTGGTTCCTCTGGAGAAAGTAGGTATCCCCCTCACCTTCCAATCCATGTGTCCCTCTCCTCTCCCCTGAAAGCTTGCTTCGTGGAGGTGTTTGCTATATCCGGGGTGATAGCTAGTCTCAGAAGAAAACCCTTCTTGGAGAGGAACGGAAGTGCAGAATCCCAGAGGAGCTTTTGTCTTTTGAGTAATCCAAGCTGAACAACTGAGTTACCTGAAGTACAAGTGAGATGTCTTACAGAATACCCTACAGCAAGAGCTGCTGGCGGGAACTGACATCCTAACGATCAGCAGCACTGTCCAGCCTCTCCTCTGGCTGTTGTGGGGGCTGGACAGGATGAAGTGGCATTTTGAGGTCATTTGAGAAAACACCTCTTTTCAAGCAGGTTGTAAGCCTGGAAGCACTGACTCTTCACCAGCCTCAGTCACCCGTGTCCTGAATAGAAGGCACAGATGTGGGGCAAATTTTGCCTGGCAAAGAAATCATGAAGTCCACTCTTTGTGCACAGGGCGCTATAACTCATAACTTGAGTTTAAATCTGGTCTTTAGAAAAGCAAGTATTTTAAGAAGCCAAGTTTGAGGGCTTCACTTTTGTGGCAGTTCTTCAGCTTAGTATCTGCATCTATCCGTTCTCCCCTGTGAATGGGGCTGGAATGTCGGTGTACGGTTGTGAAGCGTGCTACAGAAAGCAGAGTGAACACAAAGCTCTCCAGCAGCAGTGAGTTCACGAAGGAGGCTGTAAAATTCAAAGAGATGGATAAGTTACTGTAGCCAAGAAACAGAGCCGTGATTACAGAAGGAACAGGATCTAAGAGACACACACATGGCTGTTTTCAAAAGCCAAGATGAAACTCGAAAGCCAGAAACTGCTCCCAAAGACACTGTGCATGGTCACCTGAGCCTACACATGTGATAAAACTGCAGAGCACTGACACACACACACACACACACACACACACACACACACACACACACTATGAGAAAACACCTGAAAGAGGTCTAGAGGCTACGAAGTTTTAGAGTCAGGGAAGGCATGAGAAGTGAGGAAAGCACAGAACCTCCTGGAAACTTAAAGTTACCTCAAAGTTAAAAATCCTGAAGTATGTATTGGCATATAATCATTTTCTACTCAATGGGTTTCATGAAGACACTTTCTTTCAAATATGTCGTAAACTTTGATTATATTCATCCCCTTACCCTCCCACTCCTCCTAATTCCCTATTTCCCTTCCCAGTTTAAAAAAATTAAACATATTCTATAAGAATTAATCTCTGCATTTAAATGGGCCAGTGTTATAAGGAATTATTATTGTGTTTTATC
The DNA here is from genome assembly GCA_026225945.1 of Cricetomys ansorgei. Taxonomy (NCBI): domain Eukaryota; kingdom Metazoa; phylum Chordata; class Mammalia; order Rodentia; family Nesomyidae; genus Cricetomys; species Cricetomys ansorgei. The sequence goes on from JAMJFZ010001791.1 coordinate 3,347,758, forward strand.
TGAGTAATAAACGAAAAACCTATGCAAAGGTCCGTGTGTTTCCTCATTTGTGTTATTGTACTTGTATTTAGAACGTGAGGTCTTGATATAGTTTCAATATATCATCAATTAGAAGTTCCCGAACAAAGAGTGGCGTTCCGGAAACATGAGAGCGAACAGAAATTCTACGAGTTTGCTTCCAGACTAGTAGAGAAAGTCCTTTGCAAATAGATTTGTGAACTTTTTTTGTCTGAAAGGGGCACACATACATCTGTGTTGGAGGATGTTAATACTGTATCAGCTTTCATCAAAGTTACATAAAATTCTAAGGAACGATTTAGAGCAATTCACCAAGTGATGTAAAGGTTGAAATTTCAGAGTTGTGTGTGTGTGTGTTCACATGTATGTGTGTAAGACACAGCAAGAGAGAGACAGAAACAGAGACAGAGAAACAGAGATATGGGATGAGATCTCATATCATGGGCTTTGTTTTCAGAATGCGTTTTGGGATTCCGCTCTGTAGTAAGCCTTCCAATGTGATTTAGCTATGTTAAACAGTGCCTTCATTGTGTGTTTATTTGGGATGAGAATGTGATGCTAGGACTGTAATTTTCATGCTGATGTAAACTGAGGCACAGTGGAATTTTTTTTTCCACTTCTGTGATTAACAATGGTTGTTACATCAAAGGGAGCCTTGGATCCAAAACAGGAGAGACTAGCACATGACTTTACCCCAACGTGAAGGAAATTTTCAGTGCTTTGAAAACAGTCATTTTGAACAGTGCTTGAGCAGCTTGGGATGTTTTTGTTTTTGCCCTCTAACTCTTGCTTAGAATCTTGTGATGGTCCTGTGATTGTGAGTGAGACAGGACAAGGCTGAGATCCCCAGGTACCGGGTCTATGGAGCTGCCCAGGGCTCAGCCTCCTCTTCCCTTATTCGTGTGACCAAGGGAAGATGGGGACAACCCAGCCTCTGCCTCTTTAGAACTGTGACTTCATTTCTGAGATCTCAGGAGAAGCATCTTTGACCTCGCTGAGCCCTTGAGTTCTGTGGTTCAGTTTTCCCCTACTTCCATGAAGGCTGGGGTTGAACTCTAAATACAATACCAAGTAGTGATTCTAAAATATCCTGTCTAGCTCACGTTCTGTGTAAAAAGCATGTCCACTCACGACATGTGTAGGGGGAAGACATTCCGGAGTTCATCTGTGTTTCTACATATCTGGGATGTGACTGGCAGCCAGTGGCTTTGAAGGAAACTTTGACTTTCAGTAACCGTTTGTGTCCAAACATCCACCCTGAGCCTGAAGTTGGTCGTGCGGCTGCAAGCAGAGGCTCGGGAGGCTCAGCGATAGTGACAGCAGCTCCAGTCAGCTGTTGGAAAGGGCAGGGCCGCACTTTCTTCTCAGCACAGAAAAAAGGCAGGCCCACACTTTCGCTGATTTCCCATTGTGCCACAGACAAGTGCCACCCAGACTTCTTTTCTTTTCTTTAATTTTATTTTTATTGTATGTTGTGTGGGTGGTTTGCTTACATGTGTGTCTGTGCACCACGTGTGAGCCTGGTGCCTGTGGAGGCCAGAAGAGGGCATCGGATCCCCTGGGACTGGAGTTACAGATGGTTGTGAATCACCATGGGGCTGCTGGGAATCATACCTGGGTCTTCTGGAAGAGCAGCTGGTGCTCTTAACCTCTGAGCCATCTCTCCAGCCGTACCCCCACCCAGCCTTTCTGTGACCCCTGTTCAGAAGGTCCGAGAAAGTCCTGCTGCTTGGACTGCAGGAAGGGGCTGTAAAATAAACAGATTCCATAGAAGAAACATAGCCTGAGGCTGAGAGGCTGGTGCCCACTGCCTCCTGGGTTCCTTTGTGTGATCCTCCCACAGTTAACACTCGCTGAGCAGAAATGCCAGCAGCCAGCCTTTTCTTTCCATCATATCTAGAGAAGAATATTCCAGTTTTCCCTCTCAGGTCTGTTAGTGGACTGATTTAGCTGGGTGTGCAGAGAGATCAGAAGTTGACAGGCAGTTCCCACTGCCACCCCACAGAGGATAAGAATGTTAGCAGTCTTCCTCAGATGTTCACCCCAGAGGCTAAAAGGGGTGCCCCTTGTAAATCAGGCCAGGCCATTGGCAGGTTTAGCAAGCTCTACACTGACTGGGCGCTTCCCAGAAACTTGTACAAATGTTTAATCTTATTCTTAAAGAGAGTCCTTGTTTTGATATAAATAAAAACACTGTTACTCATTCTGTGAAAAATGCCTAAATTTCTGCAAAGTGTAAGGGAAAGGCATTTCTTTTTAAAAATTGAGTATCAACAGATGTGCCTCTGTTGATATGTTTGAGTTGATATGTGAACAGCATCTTTGCTGGGGATTGGTTCTCCTGAAATCAATTAGCTCTGATTCACAGACTGCATATATGTGAGCTTCTAACTATTGCAATGCAGCCCAGCCACCAGGATTCTCCTCTTCAACTGGATCTGATTATGTCACTATATGTACCTAGGAACCCTCTAGTGAAGGGTGTGGTTACTGAGTCTTTCCTCCTGGTGAGCACTCCTTCCTCCGGAAAGTCTGTCCATCCTCCTCTGACCCAGTGCACTTGTTGAGTCTTCAGATAAGATATCATTTTTGTAAAATGACAACAATTTACTGATGTCCAAGTGAGGTTTCCTATATAAAAACATTAGAGGGAGACCAGAAAGCCTGGCTTGGGCTCCCCAGGGTGACAGGGCCACATCTGAGGGGCAAACGCATCCTCTATATGGAGCTTCTGTCATTCCAGAGCCCTGGCAGCTCTATGCAGTGTGAACTGCTCACCCAGACCCACAGACCCACATGTGTGCATGAAGACCCCTCTCCTTAGCTGGCTGTTGTCCTTGCTTTTCTAGATTATTACTATTATTGCAGTTAGTTGAACAAAATACCCCCGATCAGATATTTATATCTGCATCCTAAAAGCCTGGAAATGTCCTACTTTGTTGATTTTTTTTTTCTTCCAGAATGATTTGCTTTACCTTTCCCCAAACTGCACAGGGGACCTGATGCATGGCAGGCCAGGTAACTCTCTCAAGTAGAGCTGAGAGAGTTATGGGGTTGATCTCTCCTGTGCAGCCGAGGTCCCGTCCATCCCCTATAAGTAAGTTAAGGGCAGCATGGACTTTGAGGTGATTTTCCAGATGACAAGTTACTGCCCATTTCAGAGCTCCCTTTGAACCATCTTCTGAGCGTGGAGGCTTTCTCTAGAGAGCCAGTGGAGTCGGAATCCTTCTGTTCACCCCCTGCTCTTCCAGATACTGGTCTTATATCATAGCCTCGCCCCGTGTGTCACACTGCAAACGTGGTCATTTCCATATCATTTCAGCATGTAACAATCACACTTCATCACGTACCCCTAGGGACTTTGTATGTGTTAGTGTGCAGTTTGTGCTTTGTAATAGGAAAAGGTCCCCTTTCCCAAGAAGGACAAAGTAAATTGAGATACGAACAGAAAAAGTGCTGCGAATCTCCTGAGATGGGCACAGTCGGGAATCAGAAGTTGTAGTAAGAAATCTCTAGTAATGTGTAGTAAGGAAGCAGAAGACAAGCCTGTGTGAGCTCCCCTCCACTGCTGCCCACAGAGTCTCACCTTAGCTTAGAATCCCTCAGAGATTCAGAGACAGAGTTCAATCAGAACAAGCCTCTCCTGCTTGCCTTCACAGAATAATACGCTGTGAAGTCTCAGCAGTTCTGTGGGGCCAGGCTGGCCCAGGGCAGACCACTCTGCAGGGCCCAGAGCCTTGGCCTCCTGTCAGCTCTCAGGCACTGCTCTGTGAAGGGAATCAAGATACAGCAGCGGTCCTGCACCTGAGGACCCTACCAGGACCAGAGGCCTTGAGATGTCAGAGGAAGCAGAAGTCCTCAGAGCAGGAATTGGAACCCTGGGAAGAAGGCTCGAGGGGCCCAGGGCAGGGGCATCAGGGGCACAAAGGGACCCTTTCCAGACATTGAAGGAAGGATCCTGAGGGCTGTGTGCAAAGAGCTGTCCCACTACCCTGGCATCTCTCGAGCCCCAACGCCTTGGGCAGCAGACTCGTCCCTCTCTGAGTGTGAGCCCAGCACCACTCAGCCTCCACAGAGCTAATGAGAGGAAGTGGGAAATAGTGATTCAGTTTGATGTCCTCTCCTGGAGTTAATAACTGTAGATACAATGCCATGGTCACTGTTACTTCAAAAGCCGCTGTGCCTTTGAGGGCAGCTTGTAGAGGAGATCCTGCTAGGTGCCGCCGAGACTCAGAGAAAACGGAATCAACCCTGTCTTCAGAGGGGAACCAGACCACCCAGGAAGTAGAGCAACCTTCCTCCTGAGCAGCAGGACTTTGGTGATGACAGAAAGTGCCATGCTGAGGCTTTTCTATAGTTGTCTCCTGGTCGGGTGGCCCGTGCTATGCTCTCCGTACTTACAGCAAGTGTTGTTTGATGCTAATTACATTAAGTTTCACTTTTTCTCTCCAGAGAGAGAAAGGGCGAGCAGAAGACAAAGCCGAGCTTCCTGTGTGTGTTTGTGTGTGTGTGTGTCCCTGGGTGTTGCCTGTGCCCCTCCCGCGTGGTGCTTCCCAAGTGCAGCCATTAGGAATGGCTTCTGGGGACGACTAAATACTTGTGGCTGAGTGTGAGTGGCGTGACTCCACACAATGGATTTTGCAATTAATTTAGGTCAGTTTCCAGAATAAATCACATGGGATTCTTTCCCTTTAGAAACTTCTGACGTGGTATCTTTCTAATTTGGGAAATTTTAATTAGACAGAAACCAAAGGCTGTTGCCTTTGTAGGAAGCAGGCTGGTTCCCCAGGGGCTCTCTTGGGCGAAACCCACTGCATTGTGTCTGGCACGATGAGACACCGGAAGTCAGGCATGGAGTAAGGAACACTTTTCTGCTCCAAGGTCTGCTCTCTGGGACTCAGTTTCACCATTTTATAAATGGTGCAAGTTTCTGATAGCCTTCTAACTATCAAAACTCTAAGTGCCAATCTGGACCACCAACTCCATCACAGAAACAACCCGAAGCCTTGAAAACAGGCACGCCAACGGAAGCGTGTGTACCCGTAGAGATGTTCACAGCAGCTGGAGGGCAGATACAGCACAAGTGTCTATCTGCTCAGGAAGCGGTGGATAACATGAGTTTCTCCCAGATGCAGGAAGGAAGACCAGAGCCACATACTGCCAGGATCAATCTTGAAAACGCGAAGCTCAAGAAGTGAATTGAAAAAGACCATGTCTCAGCACGATTCTGCTTATATGAAGTGTCTGTAGAGGCAGAAGGCTGGCTGGAGGCTAATCAGAGACTAGCTGCCGTGGAGTGACTGCCAACAGGTGTGGGATTTTTGTATGGAGTGAGAAAAATGTTCTGGAATGTTCTAGTGACGGTGTTTCCACAACAGGAATGCATTTGACCCGACAGTTACGGAATACTTAAAAAATGTATCAAATCACAAATTTTGATTTTTTTTTTCACTATGCCCTCAAATCCTACTTCAGAAATGCTTGGTAACACACTCTTCTTTTGCCTCTGACTGAAGTAAGGTGAACTCTCATTCCTCACAGCTCTCAAAGCTTGACGGAGTTCTTGAACTCCGAGGGGTGAGGTAGAGAGAGCAAGTGTGGGGGCCACCCACTGACAAGGCGAGGGAACATTTTGCACATTGGTAGTGGGGTGGCTAGAGCTTGCCTTGCCCACCTTGGCGACAGGGGCAGGCCCATCTGGAGTAGTCTGTCCACCTGAAGAGAAGACCATTTCAGGCTGGTGTATGGCTCCAGAGACCCTGCAAGCATTGGTACCAACAGCAAGCATGTAAGATGCTGTCCCCGGAAGGGAGGGACATCATGTCACTCAAGGCCGTCAGGTTTTCTCTCTTTCACACCGTTTTCTTACCTTCCAGATTGGTTAACTCTGCTGTGTTCCACATGGGTCCTTGAGATGTCATAGCCACCTAGCCAAGAGGAACAGGCAGGAGGGTTCTGTATCTTTGCATGCAGGGTCCAATCTTATTCTTTAAAAAATATTACATTTACTATCTATCTATCTATCTATCTATCTATCTATCTATCTATCTATCTATCATTTCTATCTATCTATCTATCATTTCTATCTATCTATCTATTTATCCATTTGTTTATCATCTATAGCTATGTATCTATGTATCTATCATCTATCATTAATATATATCTATCATCTATCTGTCTGTCTATCTACCTATCTATCTGTCTATCTATCTATCATCTATCTACTTCTTACCTATCGTTTATCTACTGTAAGCGTGTGCTGCAGCCCATGTGTGAGAGGACAGTATCAGAGGACAACTTGCTGGTGTCAGTCGGTTCTGGCCTCTCATCACATGAGCTCTGGTGATCCGCTTCAGGCTCTCAGTCATGGTGGAAAGTGCTTTTACCTGCTGGCTCATCCCACAGGTCCCCAGTCCCATTTCTCTCTGAAAGGCATCATCTTGGTGGCACCATGCACTCTATTGCTGAGATGTTTATAGAAATCAGACACTGCTGGCCCTAGCATCGTCTGGACAGGAAGACCTTCCAGCACATCCTCAGGAAGCTGCCAGCAGACGAAACTCGCTTAGCTTGACACTGCCTCTCATCCCTCCCCGCTCCCCTCACCCCAAGATGAAGAGAGAGAGATTCTAAAAGTGTAGACGGAAACAGAAGGACTGGCCTGAGACCCTGGTTAAGCCATGCTGTTGTCTTGATGAGAGAACCGGGTTGTTCTACAGTATAGACACTGCATGGTCTTGCAGCCCCTCTGTTCCTGCCCTAAGTGGGTGGGCTGCCCTGCGTCTGGGCTCTGAGCTACAGACGGATGCACTTTTGTTCATCGTAGACTCTCACCCGCACAGCCAGCACACTGTTTTCTTAGGGACACTGCCCATTTCTCTAGCCACTTAAGCTTTTCAGCCACTCAGCAGAGATTCTGCCTTGTCCATCCCTGCTCACATGCGTCTGTGTACCATTGCTCTCCTCCTGCGGCTTCTAAGTGACTTTCAGGGATGCCCTGCAGGTTCTGTGAGCCAGGTCACTTGGACTTACTGTGCTCCCTCTTACCCTCAAAGCAGGGGCCCTGGTTCGGAAGGATCCACTTAGTCAGCTTCTCCCTCAGCACAGCTGTTCCTAGAGAACTGATAGCAAGGTCAGGCTTCCTGCTGAGTCCCCAAGGGCAACAAGGATTTTGTCCCTCTGAAGTCCCATGGATGCATCAGTAGGAATAGTTACCTGCCACATCACAGATGGATACAGCTGGGACATTGATGACACTGTCCTCCAAGTCCCCACAAGGACTGGTCAGGACCAAAGAACGATGCTAACAAGGGCCTTCTGACCTCTAGTTCCTCCAGCTGCCCATCCCAAATATAGCAGGACAGGTTCTCAAAGAGTAACACTCACCCAATCAAGTCTTGGCCTTCTATAGGCTAGAAACTATGTCAATCAAAAGTTTAAAACAAACTGGAAAGAAAGTGCGACGGACATTCCGTATCCACAGAGGTCTTCATAAGGCTGTGAGGAAAAGCGGCCGCAGGGACAGATGTTCCCTTAGCATCTCTGTCCAGCAACATCCACTCTGGCCTGCTTTACAGTGGGTCTTATTCCTATTAGACATTGAACGAACTATAGTGACTTATGGAGTAGAAAATATTAGCAAAAATAGGCATTCACATTAATAAAAACAAAACAAGAAAAGTATGAAATTTCAGTGATAATACAAGAAATTCTGACAAAATAGGCAGATGTTATGGTTCGTTAAAATGAAAAATTGTGGTCCTCCTCAGAATCGAGAAAGGTAGGGAGTGGGCCTTGCTCCCCATCTCTGCCCTGGAAGATAATTCATATAGTTTGCCTAAGAAGAGTTACATTTTTTATGTTGGGATCCCTTTTCAAAGTACTTTCTAGATTACCCAAGCTACAGCTTTTACTTACCCCTTTGCAGTGCTGGGGGTGGAAGTCAGGGCTGGTGTGCTACCCTGGGCCAGACCCCAGATGGATGCTCTTTGACCCCGCAATTCTGCCACTAGGAACCCTTCTTACTGAGTAATGGCTGCCTAACAACAAATCCGTAGTTATACTCTCGTTGGTGAGAAATTTTGAGATGTTCTAGGAAGCTGATTGGATGAATAGGACTCTCTGCATCTACTCAACAGACTTGTTATAAGAGGATGCCAGATAGTATGAAGGGCTGGAGGCCATGCAATCCAAGTTTGAAAACCGTAAGCACGTCCAGGTAAGAGCACCAGAGAGACCTACCAGCGTAGGGGCCCCAAGACAGATATCTAAGGGGAAGTCTCTTTTTCCTCCTAACTGCTTTCCCTTGCAGCTGATTTCCTGGTCTACAGGGTCATAGCTGAAGCCTTCAGTACCTGTGGGTATTACCAGACTCTGTGGACATGCTTCCCCCTACCCCCAGTACCATAGTGTTTAATTCATAAATTAGACACAGTGGGAAAATAACAATAACCAATAAACAGGCCAGTTATAACCACACAGTACAAAGTCATGAAGAACGCCCCACACACACACCTTTCATTCTGTTGTACTATATGAAGTAGAAAACCCTGAAGTGAGCCTGGGATGGGGACAGTCATGTTTTCTAAATGGCCTGCAATTGCCTTGAATCACTTTTGGTCTCTGCGAGCACTGACACACAGTTGGCCAGCAGTTCCTAAAGACAGAAGATGCCCACCAGCACCCCTTCCTACAGGAGAGGCCAACCACCCGTCTCTGCCCACCTCCCTGAACAGTACCTTCACCATACTGTCTCAGCATTGCCCCAGGAGATGGGGGTCTCACTTGAACTGTCTTTCAGCATCCTCTCCATGTCCTGCTGAAGTGGTCTAGGAAGGTGGGGTGCTGGCCCAGCAGCTGCAGGCCTTGGATTTGACCCCTAGACCTACAACAAAAAACTAGGAAGTGGCCCTTTGAGGGATATTGTCCCATTCCTCCATCCATGAAGGGTTACCGCCATCCCTGCCCTCACACAGCATCTGTTGGGTTAATCTGGTACATTCCTTTGGAATGTGTCAGCTAGACTGCCTTAGGTCACAGTGTACCTCACAGGCTCCTCTTGACCACAGAGGCTTCAGTTTTGGCCATGAGCTGCACCTTGAGCTCCGTCTGCCAGGGCCATCTGCCTGCCATGAGGTCCCTGAATGGTGCTCAGTTGTCAGACAGAGATCCCTTGATCCCACAAGATCTTCTGACTGGTTCCTTTCTACATTCCTACTCCTCTCCATGCATTTGGGAATACACTAATCGCTGGCTACTGCAGATAGTGGAAGCAGGCAGAAAACAAAAACAAAGAAACAAACACACCTAAAGGAACTCACTGGCTACTCCGCTGAGCCGTGCTGAGAAAAGCGTGTTAATGCCATCTGAGTCCTGGGAGTCGGAAGGAAGCCACTCTCCTGCAGGTGTTCGCATTGCCCTGCCATGGGGTAAAAGGTCACTCAGCACCCAGGTCCCAGCCTGGTGTTGCGTGTGGCACATGCTTAGGACCTGGGAGAGCTGGTGGCACCATGTGGACTTTGATTCTGACCCGGGCCCCCTGCATGTCCCATTCTCTGGGACCCTGTTGTCTGCAGCCCCTTCACAGAATGGATCACCAGCTGAGCCTCCGCAGGGCTGGAGACCAACCAGGCTCTGAATCTTGTGTCTCCTTTTGGAGTCTTAGTCGTAATCTAATTTTTGTTATTCCTGTTTTCTTTCACACATTTGACGCATACTTCTGGCAAATTCTAGGACCACACTTGCCAGATGACCAAATCCTTTTCAGAGTAATGACTGACATTTTTGTGAGTTTCCATCAGCAAGGCGGGAAGTGGCCAGAGGTGAGGGGCAAGCTCTCCCATGCTCGGATCTCCTCTGCAATACTCTCTGCCATAAATATGTCAAGCTCTCGTGGACCTGCACCTTGGTCCTTGATTCAGAACCGCGGATTCGTTTTGTAGAGACCTCAAGGAAGCTAAAAGTTAACGGCTGGGGTCAGTCCCCTGAAGGGGCCTCCTCCATGAATCAGAGCCCTGGGAGCAGGGTGACTCAGAGCAGAGCTTGTGTCTCCTGGCTGTGTGAATAAACAAAGCAGGAAAGTCTGACTGATCCCTGGGGTACAGGGTAGGAGGTGGCTCCCGGCTCCAAGGACGCCCCACCCAGCCCAAGAGCCAGGTCAGCCTGAGGAGGGGAGATCAGGGTGGAAGGCTGGACCTCGTTGGAACAGAAGCTGAGCATGGTAGAAACCGATCAATGGATGTTTGTGGACCTGCTGTCCCAGTAGGTAGAGGTCATGTGTGTGGCGTCTTGGGACACTCTGAGGATAAACTACTACTGATACCTGCTCTGACGTTGGTGATGCCTGGACTGCATAGACATGTAAGCCAGCCTTTCTGTGCCCTCTCAGGCCTTGTACCCGGGGAAACACTGATCGTCCATGCCTTTTCCTGAGCACCAAGTACCGTAGTGGTGGGATTGCCCCCTCCTGTCTTCTCCCTCCACAGAATCCAGAGTATGAGATGTCTAGTGGGGTTGGGCCTTGGGTCAAACAATATCAGAGGCTCCTGGAGTCTCCAAACATGCAAAGTTCAGAGGACCTGGCTACTAAATGGCTGAGGGGCCCTTCTCTTCTATTGCTCCTGAGGACACAGACATCCTTTCTCTGCAAAGGTGGAGGGCCATAGAGGGCACAATAGACGCAGATGGTCTGCACCATTCTATCATAGGTATCTTCAAAAAAAAGCCCAGAGAGGCCAGGGCGCTCTCCATCTCACAGATAGGGAAACTGAGGGCCCCAGAGAGACTGGATAGCAATGGGCAGAGGCTAGGAAGTTCACCGGGTAGTCTGCGCTTTTAGCAGATTGCCTAAAAATTCCATTTCCCCTGTGAAATATGTCCCAGGTCCTAATGAGGTATGTTTTCGAAAATGTGACAGCCATCCATCCCAGACACTCCTGAGGGTGAGAGCCCATCTGAGTCACTGCTGGGCACTTGCTGGCATTTCCTGTCCTCTTGTCGGATACTTTCAGGTGGCGGCTCAATGCGTTCACTGCCAGGAGGAGATGGAGTGTGTGTCCCAGCACTGGTGTCAGTCGCTGTGGCCCGGGAGATCTACCCCCACGCCTGCAGATTGAGCCTTTACAGTCACAGGGGTCAGAGGAGAGCTGAGCAGGGAGTGCCTGGTATATACTGTTTGGGGGCTTGTCTTCCTCCTGAAGCATGAGAATTAGCTCCGTCTTCTCCTAGAAGCCCTTAATACCCTCGGGGCAAATCCTCTTTCCATGTATAGTATGAATTAGTAGCCATTTATACATCTGCTTTACAGGAACCACTTCCTACTGTTGTGCCATGTTGAATTTGTCTCTTACAACTGTGACAAAATGCCCCACAAAGGCAGCTTCAGGAAGGAAGGGTTTATTTTGCCTTTATACAGCCTCACTGAGGCTGTAGTCCGTCACGGTGTGGGAGGCATGGCGGCAGAAGCAGGAAGCAGCTGGCCATGTTGTATCCACAGTCAGGAGGCAGAGAGATGAACCCTGGCTCCCTCAGCTCCCTTTCTCCTTCTTATTCAATCCAGGACCCCCACACAGCCCATCCAAAGAATAATGCCACTTACACTCAGGAGAGGTCTTCAATGCTCAGTTCAAACATTCTGGAAAAGTCCTCACAAACCAAGAGGTGTCTTGGTGTGTCTCCTAGGTGATTCCAAATCCAGTCAAGTTGACAAGGAAGATGTCACATGTGATTGTGCTCAGCAGGGACAAGTGACCCGCTTCCTGACCCTCTCCAGCTATTCCTCACGTTGTCAGCCTGTCCCCAAGCTGATTTGATTTCCATTGTTACCAGGGTGATAGGAGCTATGTGTCCCACAGAGTGTTTGGCATTACTGCCAAATGTTGGTTCCTTTACCCTCGTCCCCACCCACTGCTTAGCCGTTTGACCAACCTGCTTGACCTTGCCACATCTTTCTTCTGTTCTGCGAGGAACCTGACCTCTCCACACTGTGCCCAGTGCTCAAGAGAATAGAGCGACGGGGATCCAGACACTGGTCCCTAAAACATGGCAATCCCATGGTCTGTGACTTTGCTGCTGCTTCTCTAGAACTCCCCTCTGACCCTCTCCAGCAGTTGCCTGAAGCATCCACCCATGGGGGTGCTCTGGTCACCCCGTTGGCCTTTACTGTAACCACCCTGGCCCCAGAACATCCTCTAGTGATAGTCCCTAGCCACCCAGTGTGCCTCTGTCAGAGTCATTTGTAAGGCCATGTCAGGCTGCCTTCCTCAGCAGAAGGCCTAGCACTGAGTGAGGCGTGGACAGAAGAGCATCTGTAGACTCACTGCATGTACACAGGGATATCCGAGTCCCACATATCTAGAGCCAACAGTGAGTCGAAGCTGGCTTGGAACCCTATGTCATCCTAGAGATGAGAACGGCGGGCATTCGACTGCTCCTTGCCTTAGCCTAGCCAGCTTCACAGGAGCAAAGAAACTTGGCTTGGTTGATGCTTTTTCTGCCCTGAAGCTGGAAGCACAGATTCTCCACATGCAGACCAGGCAGTGCTAGTGCCCAGTCTCAAACAATGAGTCCCATTCTTGTGTCCAGACCACTCCCCCAACTCTACACCCATAAAAGGCACCCCAAAACCTGCATTAAATGAGACCACCCTACGACACATGCTTCTCCTGAGTTTGTGTACTCGTCAAGGGCTCCACCAAAGACAGGATGGAACGGCTGTAAGAACCGCACCGTCCACACCGTGTTCCTGAATGGCTTTTCCACCTGGGGACGGCCCAGCCTCGGGCAGTTTTGGTCACTCTGCCAGGCTGAAAAGGTGCAGCTGGGATTTCTTTTACAACACACACACAGGCTGGACATGCGTGTGTGCTCATGTGAAGCTTCACCACGGGCCAATGCTGAGACGTAGACACTTACAAGGCAGTGCCAGACTCAGCAAGCTCAGTGGAGAGCGTGCAAGGCGGCTGGGAGGGAAGTGGCATGCAGAAAGCCAAGGGTAGCTTCATGCATGGTTCTGGGACCAGGCAGAAGGATAAGTGAAGGCTGCAGGAGGTGGGCCAAAGCTGATGATAAGCAGCAGGCAGTGTCAGAGACCCCATCTGGAGGTAACTCAGCAAACAAGCAAAGGACGGATGAAATAGAAGCAAAGCTCCCAGGAAAACTGCAGGCTGAGAAGACAGCTAACATTGCCCAGTCACCTCCCTGTTGGTGTGATGACCACTGAAGAATCAGTCCTGCTGACACCAGCCCCCGGAGTCCGGGTGTATTGGTCCAGCTGTGGATTCCTGCACCTGGCTCCTGATGCCTTGCGGGAAAAGCCCCGGGACCTCAACAAGCACAACGCTCTAGAACGTAGCGCAGGCAGGAACTGACATCGGAGGCCCCTGTAGATGGAAATATTAATATCTCAGGCAGGTTTCAACAAAGAACAAAGACAATTCTCCGGATGTAAGCCTGGACAGCCTAAGGCAAAGGGTCTTAGCTCTCATGGACTGACCCTGAGCATGTGGCATCCAGGTAATATATTGATTCAAAGCTCTGTCTCACTGACAGGAAGGCCTTATTTACACAAATGAATGAAGCCTCACTGCAGACACTGCAGAGTCTGCCAGCTGACTTGTGGTCCCAAGAGACAGGTGTCAAAGCTGGGCACTCAAGGTACTCCCTGGTTTCTGGCTGCAGAAAGCTGCAAAGGCGGTAAGGACTCTTCATTTGCACTATCATGAACAAATGGTTTTTACACGAAGATTTCAGAGGGCTACATCCATTGTTTTAGCCTTTCTGCACCTGCCCACAGGTGCAGGAAGCAAGTCTTACAGAGTAAAGCAAGCTGCAAAAAGCCTTAGGAAGCGCCCTTCCCCCACACAGCACAGAAAGGACATCTTACAGATACAGAAGCCTCACTCCAAAAAGACAGAGCTATATAATAGCTGATTCAAATATTCCGCTACAAGTCCCAAGCTTCCAGTCCGCTCTCCTGGGAGTTGCTTTCCTACTGTGGCACATACTGGGCTTCATCCAATTCCACAGTCAGGCAGGATTTGAAAAGGAAAGCCCTTAAGCTTGCTCACTAAGCCCAGAAGCGGGGGTGGGGCCTGGGGGTGGTTCAACAGGGTTCAGCCCCCTGCACTTAAGGGTACAGGCACACTAGACAATAGTCTCCTTCCAAACTACATCCCACAAAACCCAAATGGTATTTTCTGGGGTTTGGGGGAGAAGGATAGGAATGTAGGCAACCCCAGTGACTGCACCTGTGACAAGCCACGTTCTCAGTGAAGTTTTTTGCTGTTGCCATGCACTAGAATAGTCTTTGATAGAGTGAGTTTCAAGAGGTTGAAAGTAGGTCTCAAAGAATTCAGTAGGCATCGGGTGTCCAGGTCACAAGCAAGGAGAGAATCAATCATTCTGTGTCCCGTAGGGTGGTGGTGAGGCTTGTGTCAGCCTAGTGTTTGGGGATGTGTGGGATAAGGAAGGAGGGAGTTGGATGGCTTAGCCTGTCCTAGGCTGGGGCTCTGGTGGGATCAGCACCCTGAGAGCAGGCTATGAGGGCTTATGGAATGGTGAAATAGCAGGTGGTCGGCAGAAGCAGGGCATGGAGAGCATATGATTCAAGTGTTTCTTTGCAAAAGATGAGTCTGGGGAGAATTTAACAAAGACTCCAGCAAAGTCACACTTGGAGTGAGCTGAAGGACTGGTCTGCACAGAGTGGGAGCTGACTCCCAGTGCATCAAGAAGCAGTTCAAGGAAGGCGTTTCAGAAGAAGTCTGACCCAGGCTGCTGCTGTGACTTGTGCTGATGGAGAGACAGAGGTCTGCATTCTCTAGAAATGCAATCTGTGCTCTCAGCAAAACTTACAGGAGGCAGGAAATAAAGGCAAAACTACATAGTTTTGGTACCATGAAGCCTTAAAATTGCTGAGACAGTGAACCTCAGGTTCTGTGGGAGATTCGGTCTCAAACACTAAGGTGGAGAGCAATAGAGGAAGACACCTGACATCAACTTCTGGCATCCACATGGATGAGTACACACACATGCATACACACACACACGCACACACACACCAGGAGTTAATATCCAGAATATATGAAGAATTCTAAAGATTCAATAATTAAAACTCAGAAAATCTGAGTAAAAACTGAGCCAAAAGTTTGGATAGACATTTCCCCAAAGAGAAATGACCAGCAAGCCTTTGAGATGCCCCACTCCATGGCTGACCTTCAGACAAATGCAAATGCAAACCACTGTGAAATTCCACCTCTAGCTAGCTTCTAGCACACATAAATAAAAGCAAACAATAGCAAGTGTTATAGAGATGACCTGGTCACGGAAGAGCCTCTGCAGATACCCAGGAAAGGAGCAGCTTGCCAAGGCAGTCGCTGCAGACAGACACCTGCTGGCAGGTGAGTGTAGACCAGCATCCAACTATGGCAGGAATCACTCCAAAGCTTTCAGTCGTGATGCCCAGGCATAAGGCAGCACATCCCCTGATACTTCCTCCCTTAGCATTTTCTTCTCTGTTGCAAAATAACAGTATGTAATTCAGTGGATATTTCAATATCCAACGATGTGAAAGTGAGGAGGAATGCCGCTCATGAAGTTAAGATGCCCACAGCAAATGTGGAGTGTGCACTGACATCACTCTGAACTGGTGTATGGCAGTGCACCTGTCCCCGGGCTGGTTCTGGGGACAGCAGCATCAAATGAGCATCACAGACCTCAGCATCCTTTGAGGGAGTCAAGAGTCACGTCTCTCAGGTTCCCTGCCTCTGACACTGAGTATTAAAAGCATTCCCGATGGGTCTACTTCACAAATCCCAAAGCTCCATCAGTAAGACCAGCCATTCTAAACCATCCCCAGAGTGTACTCAGGCTATGAGTCCATGACATGAAGACTTCTGTAGATGGGGCCAGCACTGGTCATTTGTCTACCTAGCTGCCCAACTATCAGAAGTTTTGTGGGCATATACTGGGGCCACATGTCTGCTCCCTGAATATGCCTGTTCTGTTTTTCCACAGGTAGATGCTATAGTAGTTCAGGTTAGAAATTGCTAGAAGACCTGACTAGGGTATGCACCTAAGACTACTGTCTTGACCCGCCAAACCCCTACATTGGCTTGGACCCAGCTCTGCCTTACAGCACATGGCCCAGACAGATCTTACCATGGAAGCGTAGAGCACTGTTTCTCTGGGCTGAAATTCAGATGGGTGAAAGAAATGGCCTTTACCTGGGCTAGCCTTAGCACTCAAGGGCACAAAGTTGACCCTGAGCACTGACACAGGAACTCTGGCTGGAGACTCTTCTGTGGATGTGACGCCAACAGGTCAGAGAAGGTGTGGGGACAGTCAAGACCTGCTGCCGAGACTGTCCATAAGTCATCTGCCTTCCAGTTACCGTGGCAGGGGCATCTCCTGTTCCGTTTTTAATTATAAAGCATGGTGTAAAGTTTGCCGCCTTTAAAGTGTTTTTAGATGTGTGGTTCTGTGGTACCGACCATGCTGTGCTATGCTAGGTGAGTGATTCCAAGCACACTTACACAGTTAGAACTGTCAGTACCACCCATTCCCACATGTCATCTCCAAGGTTGAAACTTAGAACTCATTAAACACTGAGTCCCCATCTCCTGCCCTGGCTCTTGGTACCAGTCTACGTTCTGCCTCTGGGGACCTCCTATGACAGGAATCCCAAAATATTTATCCTTTTGTGACTAGCTTGTTTCAGTTCGTGTATGCCTCAAGGTCCACCCAGGTTACAGCTATGCCAGCATTTCCTTTTGTAAGGCTAGATGATATTCCATGCTGTATAGCATTATGTATATTCACTGCTCTACTGATGGACACATGCCTGCTTCCCACTGTGAATACTGTAGCTATAAGGAAGGTTTGCAAATAGCTCTTCAAGTCCATTCTATCAAGCTTCTTGACGTCCACCAAGCTTGCTGTATCCCATTGTAATCCGGGTAGGTAAGGCAGCTGGGCCCCCATAGTACCAGACTTCCTGACCCACCCTCCAGATGTGAGTGGATCCTCACAGCTACAGTTCTGGGTTTCGTGTTCTCTCTGCCACATTAGCCCCTCCCTGCGGTCAGCTGTCCTTGCATAGGTTCTGTTCATGCTTTCAGAGAGAAGCATATATAAACTCCATTGGGGAAGGCACTGACTGGGGACAGAGAGCCACAGCATATCACAGCCTGAGTGGATTCACTGTGTTCTTGCCACTAGAAGGCTCCAGAAACAATGCAGAAGCTATGAGAGATCATTGTTGGCGTCCCCTCCTTTGAAATGGTTCGATCTAACTGGGCAAGCCAGGGAGAGAGGCGGGGACAGCTGGAGTCTGTCACTCTCCTGGGCCACAGAGGACTCAGTTCTATTTTTCTTCTCTGGGTTGAACCACGGTGGCCAGCAACCCCTCAAGGAGCCCTGATGGCAGGAGAAGGGGTGTCACCTCCAGACTCAGCAGAAGGAAGGGTCACCTCAGAACCCCTCTGATTGCACTGCCTTTTGGGACAGATGAGTTCCGGAAGCTTCCTCACTGGATGAAGGTGAATTCTCAGCCAAGAGATGAAAGACAGAAAAATTGGAAGGCTCCGTGATGCCTGCCAACATTTCCATAGACGGTCCCTGTGGCTTTGCGCTTCACATAGCTGGAAACTATGGGATCTCACACCATCTTTAAGAGCTGGGCTTCTATCGGCTACAAGGCTACAAATTCCTGGTGACACAGGAGCCAAGGACACGCTGTGAACTTCTACTCCCTCATCAGGGGCCACTGTGAGTCAGGCCATGCAAATTCCCATGATGTCAGCCACTCTGTGGAGCTTCTGGGAGTCCTAGGTCCCTGTGCCTCTCTCCCCTGTCCCCAAGTAGCAAAGCATAAATAAACAGATGGGAAGTTACCTCACAGATCCCTGGCAAAGCCCTCTGGCCTAGCACAGCCCTGGCTGGGTGAAAGTTTACTTTAGAAGATTCTGATGCAATCGAGAAAGAAAGGAAAGATAACAGAGGTGGCTGGTTGTGGGTTCTATGAACTGTGAGGCTAGAGGGAAGTGGATTCAGGAAGGACTCAGGCCCTGGGGTCAGGGTTCAAGTCTCCAGCCCCATAACTGGCTGTAGGGATAGGGATCCTGGTTAAAAAAACAAACAAACAAACAAAAAAAAAAACCTAGACAGTGGTGATCTGTGCTCATTAGAGACTACTGTCCTTACTGCCAAGAAACTCGATAGTAAGAGACACAAGTCTCCTTGTGTCCATAAGGACCCAGTTTTAACCCCTCAAATCCATATACAAAAGTTGGGTGCCTTGGTAAATGCTGTGGTATGCATCTGTAATCCCAGCACTGTGGAGGCTGATACAGGAGGATCCTTGCAGCTTACAAGTCAATCGGTCTAGCCTAATCAAGAGATTCAGTGAGGTATCTTGTCTTAAAAAATAAGGTAGAGAGCAACTGAAGAAGAAAACTCTGCCTACCTTGCTCACATACATATGCATACAACTGTAGGCATATGTGTGCACACATAACCCCTTTCCCCAATAGATATATAAATAAAGCTCAAGGCTAGCCTCAACTACATAGTAAGATCCAGGCCAGCCTCAGAAACACAGCGAGACCTTATCTCAAAAATAAATGCAGTGGTTAAGAGTACTTGTTGCTTTGGATTGGAGTTCTGTTTCCAGCACCCTTACCAGGTAGCTCAATATCAGCTCTAGGGGATCCAGTGCCCTCTTCTGGCTTCCACATGTATATGCACCCACATGCACATACGTATACATATATAATTAAAAAATAAAATATTTTACACACATATATAAGGTGCATGAGGCCTGAGCAGGTGATAAACAGAAGTACTATGGACGGTGGAGATGTCCATCTGGGAGAGCTTTTGTCTAGCTGAGTCCTGCTCCCTTCGCCCCAGTGACCCCGTTATTAGGCAGCACTGGGTGACAGCAGCAGTAGTAGAGACAAAGTCCTCACCTATGAAATGTCAACACAACAGAAAACAGATCTGGAGAAACAAAAGCGTGTGAGTCCACAAGAGCCTTCACCACAGCCCAATCAACGCTAGCAAGGGACCCAACAGAAGCAAAAGATCAACTTCCCCAGAAGCTTAAATTCTAGAACATTTGCAAGAAAAGTATGTATCAATCAATGTATCAAAGAATAAATCATCAGGGAAAAGGAGGGCTTATTTACAGGACATAAAGGTAGTTTAGCATATATGATTTTCAAAGTTTGTAATTTTGTGATACACTTCAGCAAAATATACTAAAGAGCGTTCACCATATTCATGTTCCTTTGATCATTTATGTCAACCCTATAGTCGGAGAAGAGAGCGAGCGGGGTGGACCCAGTGCGTCCTGAGGCCGTGTGTCGCAGCGATGCTTCTGAAACAATCTCTCTGCTACTTGAAACTTCAGTGCCTTCTAACAGGAGCCTCTTCCTGTCTCAGAGCTGTGAGCAGCTCTGGGTTGAGTCAGCAGGGGTGTCTGGTCAGACTGTTTTTGTCTTTTAAAGTAATTCCGCGGAGGGAGGGGTTGTAAGGAAGAAAGAGAATCAACACAGCACACTTCATTCAAGAATGCCACAGTGGCTTCTAAGACCTTGCTAATTTAAGAAATAATAAGATAAAGTAATTCTGCAGAAAAACACACACACACACACACACAAAATAGGACTACTGAAGAGCAGAAGATTAATATTCATAGATGATACAATTGTCTGTCAGGAGCCCCTGAATAGCAAATATTTTCCAGAGTCAGTAGGACCCGTGAGCAAGCTATGATGGAGCTCAGCTCTTACCAAGGGCAGAATTCAACACTCTCTCACACACATCTGCCATAGCCAACTGTGAGCAGAAAAGATGTCAGTCACAGAAATGAAGCATGGGACTAGCCAGTAAAGTGCTTGCTTTGCAAGCATGGAAATCTGAATTCAGATTCCCAGAACTCATGTTAAAAAAAGAAACCAAGCAAGGTGGTGGTGGTGGTGGTGGTGGTGGTGTGTGTGTGTCTGTGTCTCTGTGTGTGTGTGTGTGTGTCTGTGTGTCTGTCTGAAATCCCAGTGCTGGGAGCAGGAGACAGGTCGGTCTCTAGGGATGGCTGGTGACTTGTACACGTATATACACGTGTGCACACACACAAAGCAACACAACACAAAAGAAAAGTTAGATACTACCTTATATATACCTAATGAGAAATGCGGGAGATGTCTATACAGAGAAATCTCAGCAGGGGAATACAGCGGGACATGGCTTTGAATGATCAGTCCTGTCTACGTGGAAACATGTCGCTGAGTGTGTAATTTCTATACCAAATCATACATGCAACAATTTCAAAGCTGTTGTAATAATTCTTTATATGCACAGAGACAATGGACGGAGCTTAGACAGTTTTAGTAAAGGTTCATTAGTTATGGGGTGGTGTTGAGCTGAGTAGAACAGGACCCTGTAGGCAGAGAAAGCGAGGGGGGGGCACAAGAGCACGATGTGAGGCAGAGAGCTCAGGGCAGACAGGGGGGTGCAGAGAGAGGCGGGGGGGGGCAGAGAGGAGATAGATAAAGAGAGAAAGGCAGAAGAGGAATCCTGACGGGGTTATATGGGACTGCTGATGCAGTCCTGCTGACACAGGACAGGTACTCCTGTCTGAGGGCAGGTTAAGGAGCCGGTACCTGGCTACAGAGGGTGGAGCACCAGGAACAGCACCTAGCAGCTCTGGCTACAGAGGGTGGAGCGCCAGGGACAGCACCTAGCAGCTCTGGGGAATTCACAATATTCCCTTTTGTTATGTTCAGGTGGCTGTGAGAATGGGGACGACAGAAGTATCGAGATTGATGCAGAGAAGTGAGGAGGGAGGGGTCTTCTGCTGCTGATGCTGCTTCAGGGGCACCGTATAAAATATTGGGTGCATGTTGGGGAGCATGTGGAACATGGATGATTTGAGCCACGGAGCCCTCACAAGCAAGCTAATATGTACCACATGCAGGTATAGGGTGAAGGGGCAGCGCAGCCCACTGGGTAGAGAGGGCTGCATTGTTCCCAGATGATGGGACATTTTCTAGTCCTTGCCTCCGTTCTGTGTCACGAGTGGGCCACCATGTGCTCTGTCGGAGCTCACCTTACACTGCAGAATTAGCCCCACACTGTACCTTCCCTACAACCCTCCAGTCTCAGACTAACAGCTGCCAAGTGGCCCTCAGAAAATCCCGAAAAGCACAGTCAGGCAGCCTCCTACCCAGGGCCCCAGGACTTATTAAGGCCATGGGAATCCACAGACCCGCTCTATGTACCGGGCTCTGGTGATTGTCAGAGCCCAGCTGGGAGGGATCTGGGTTAGCTCCTGCCCTTAGCTCTGACATAGCAGGTAGCAGCAGGGGCCCCAACACAGGTACTCTCCTCCCTGTTCCGGCGTCTGCTCCTTCAGGAGATGCCACACAAGGAGCGGTCTCCTCTGAGAACAGCAGTGAGCTAAATTTCACACAGTCTCCCTCCAGTAGTTGCCTGTGACCACTGGGACAAATTTAGTGGAGACAGAAGGACGAAGTTCTCATGGTGGGAATCTGTGTACCTCTCTTTATAGCAGGCTGACTTCTGGAGCTGACTGCCTTTGAATGTTTAAGTGTTAATGTTGCAGACAGCGGTAAGGATGGGTGTGTTGAATGTAGGAACATGTGACCTCACTCTAGGGGCTGAAACACCCAAGTCGTAAAGAGTGAAGTCATAATACAACAGCAAGAGAGTCTCGTATGATCAGCTAGAACTGCATGCTTTGCTCAGAGGAAGATTCCCCAGACGCAGAAATATCAGTGTGTTAGCAACCTCTCCTGAGACAACACACCCTGCCTGGCTCCTTCCCCTTTACTGGGATCTGATCTTGCCTTTCCTGTCTTGAACTTCTTAGAGGCTTAGGATTGGCCCCACCTTAGTGAACTTGGTGACTGAAGAAGTTGAAAATGGATTCTCCACTAATGAGGGGCAGTCTCAGCCCGTTCTCCCAGGACTGGGGGTCCTTGATCTCAGAATCCCCTTGCTATATATGACGCTCTTCCCAGCATGCACCCATGTGTGCCCTCCCTGCAAGACCTGTCAGTCCAGTGCCTTAGACATCCTTGCCTCCCTCTGCCCTGTGGCCCTTGCTCGACACCAGTATGCCCAGCTGAAATCGATACCTGTGAAGACCAGGGGCCCAGTCAGTGGTGTTCAGTGGATTCGCTGGTGGTTCTGTATGTATGGCAGCCTTGGGGATCTGGTCTGTGAGACAGTGCTCACAGGAGGCTCCCAGAACTGCAGAAAGGAGGGTGCCATTTTGGTGCAGATGGGATGTGAGAAGGCTTGCAAATGGGGACTGGGGAGAAGTGTCCCAAAGAAGAGACTTCTGGGGCTCTTACGAGGGCTAGGTTCCAGGAACATTGCTGCCTTGGGAGAGAGAGAGAGAGAGCTTGGTTGGGAAAGTCTGGGGTCTCTGCCCTGAGTCAGACGAGGCAAACTGTCTTGCTTGTAGGGTCTTCTAATTCATCCATCTCAGCTCAGTTCAGCCACCAGGCTGAGTGGTCCCCAGCCCACCCATGAGTATCCTGGTATCTACATACCTGGAGGAACAATATGCCCTCAAGATGGAGCACAGAATCTCCCAGCTTCTGGGAGGAAAAAGGTCCTCTCTCTGAGGGAAGAGGGTCTCCCTCTTCCCAGCCATGCCAGCTTTTACCTCCTCCTCTTCTCCACCCACATGCATTCTCCTGAACCCCTTGATGAAGGGTCATACAGAAAGCCAGGATGTAGGGACTTTCCAGACATTGGGGCCTGTCCCAGTCCAAGCCCAGATCACTATCTTGGATGAACTTAGGTAGGTGGTGTGGCCCGAGGGCATGGAGTTCCAGCCTCTCTGTAGCTCAGGGGCCTACCTGCACTGATTTGCCTTCTCAGAATCACCAAGGCCACCAAGCAGAGAGGAGGCTGGAAAATCCATCACTGTGGTTTCTACTTTCACGCTGTGGTCTCAACAGAAACAAAAACCCAGTGTCCCTCACTGTGCCAGAATGCCCTGCCTTACAGAACAGACAGTCCTTGGGAAGCATGTAGGAACCGAAGCCTGCTGCTCTCATCCCAGCCTCCCTAGGCTCCCACTGGCCTCGTGACTGTGACTGAGTGTCGCCTCTTTCTGCGCCCTGCCTCCCAACCAGGAGCTAGCGGTCTGTAAAAACACTCAGACCCCTGAGCACTCCTGCAGGAGCAGCGAGCACTACAACCTAGAGCCTGATTTTGCTTTGTGATGAGGGGGCTGTGGGGTCTGTTTGGAGTACTGGGAGGTAGGAACTCAATTTTGAAAGTTCTCCAAGGACAAAGGTTTTTTGAAAACAAAATATAACCATAGTTTCTGAGTTGCTCTGCCAGAAAGCTGGGGCACCCAGGATCGGGTTTCCTAAGCCAGGTGTGTCCCTCCAGGATGGACTGCTCAGGCAAAGCCACCAGCCAGCCAGTGAAATCCAGGGTTTCACAGTATGCATACAACCTCCAACACTGGCTCTTCTAAGTTAGGAACGGGGAGGGGTAGACTTCCTTCCATGATTCTTTCTCCTTTGTTCTGCTTCTCAGCTAATTCTAGAAACTTGAACGAGGGCTTGGAGTTCCTGGGTCTCCACTCTCTAGGATTTATTTACTTATTAAGGTAGTTTATGGGGATGAACATTCAAACCAGGACCTCATGCGTGCTAAGCAGGTTCCCCACTAGTGAGCTGTCCTCAGCCTCCGCTGTCTGCATTGTTCACTGGAGCAGTGCTGGGAGCACCTAGGGGGGACTCTGGTGTTTACTGACTCCTGTTTTATTATCTGGACTGCAGAGCAGTTCTGACCATTTCCTCCTGTGGAAATGCCCTGTGAACAGCATGTCATAGTCTATGTGAGTACAGGGTCTGCACATAGGAGAATTCATATTGGGTCTGTGCATACACATGAAGGCAATGTGTGTACATATAGGGAGCCATGCACAGTAAACTATGTGGAGATGAGGATCTGCGCACATGGTTGGAGCAGGGCACAGTGGGGACCCATGTACACAGTGAGAGCTGTGCACAGTGGGGAATCCATTCATACTTTAGGAGCTATACAAAGCAAGGGTCTGTGCGCATAATGGGAGCTGCGCACTCATGAGAATCCACGCACATGGGGATTCGTGCACATATGGAAATCAATGCACACAGCGAGAGTCATGTACACATGAGGATCCACGCACACAGTGGGAGCTATGCACACATAAGGATGTGTGCACACAGTGGGAGCTGTGCACACCTTGTATGCATCCTTGTATGCATATAAGGGCATCCGAATGCAGGGTGGGTGCTGTGCACTTGGTGGGAGCAGCAGAGCTTGGTCACATACCAGCTCTTTTTTCCATTTGACTCACTTCTAAAATTCTCTGCTGATTTAAAATCCACTCCTGCTTGCTTCTGCAGCTGTGGGTCCCCGAGGAGCCAGGCTGGCTTACTTGACATTAAACAGGAAGAATCAGGAGAGAAAGGACAGAATAGAAGGGAGAGAGGCTAAGGACACAGAGCTCTATGCACCGCGAGGCAGAGACTGCCCAGCGGCTTTCAGCACGCCTCGTCCCTCTAATTCCAGCAGAGCCAGAAGGTGTAGGATTTTGAAGAAATATCAGGGAAAGCATTTAACACTTGAGACAAAGAATTTTCTAGAAGCCTGACTGGGGAGGAGCCCTAAGCCCACTGAGGGAGCTGGATAAAATGTATTCCTGGCTCCATGGGCATTTGAGAGGGTCCTGGGGAAGGATGCAGATGCTGTGTCTTGTTGGAGGCAGGCTGGGGGCTTGTTCTGCCTCCCCAGCTGTGAGATGCGCATAACTGTGGCTCTTCTTGCCTTTTGTGTCTGCAGGACTCCAGTAATTGATGGCTGATAAGGCTGGCAGCTCTGGTTTCAGTCTGTCTCACCCAGCCTTAACTGCCTTCAGCCTCTCCACCACCCTGCTTATCTGAATCCCTTCCAGCCTCTCCCCTCCTCTCAGGAGTCTTAGAGTGAAGGCAGGCAGCCTAGGTCCTCCCTAGAAGGAAGGCAGCTCAGATACTCACTGTGCTTGGGGGAAGACATGGACCCTCACCTCCATCACCTGTGCACCCTCACCTCTGCCCTGGCGTCCCACTATCCAGAGCCACCTTCAGGTCTCCTTGCCTCCTGCTGCTGAAGAGAGATCCTGCGGCCTCCCAGACAGAGGGCAGGGAGGGTCCACCCCTTCCAGGAGCTCCCCTGCACATTACCTGGTATCCATACTGACCTTCTGAAGCTGACTTCTGAAATTGCCCTGCCTAGTCAGGCTAAGGATGATGAGGGTTAAGTCCAAAACAAGACCCTAGGCCTGGAGATGACTCGTGAGGAGACTGCAAGATTGTGGTTCCGCTACACAGGCCCCAGGGCAAGGCTGGGGGCAGGGAATGGGCAGTTCTTTCTGTCTGCTTGGATGCTGGGATAAGTGGCTGAGGTTAGGGTGATAGATATGTCCCTGATAAAAAGGGCCCCTTCCCCCAGTGCTAGCAGAGCTAAACAGTGGACTCTCAGCAGACAGCTCACTGCTCCCTGAGGAAGATGGCTGTTTCTGAGTTGCTCACACCAGCAGTTTTTCCCACACTCATCATTTAGCAGGTCCATCTAGCTTCCCGGGACACTGGAAGTGAAGGCAAAGAGAGACTGTGAGCTAGTCTGTGGAGGCCATGTTCAATATAGTTAGGCCTGAAGGCACATCTTCCCTGGGAAGAGTAAACTCTTTGCTCCTGGAAGGCTGCAGATCCTGCCCAAACCCTGCAGATGGTTAGAGGCTAAGCCATTGTAGCCAGACTGTGCCTTTCCTCTCTAGCTTTCCCTGGCCTGGTCTTCAGAACAGTACCCCCTTCCTGTCTCATATCCCTGGTTCTATGTCCCAGGCTGTAACAGGGCTCTGCAGAGTCAGGAGCCCAGCTCCTCTGGCTAGTGACCGCTTCTAAGGGCTTCCGTGGTGCCTCACCAAAACCCTGACGATTGCTAGCTGACTAGGCCTGTTTCCTGTAGTGAATGAGGAGAACGAAGATCTGACCTTTGTAGCTTTAGGGAACCCTCAATCTTGGTTGGAGACTGGTACCCATGACTGTGCCATTTCTCACCCCCCAGTGCTTTGAACATCTCCTGCTTGCACATGTACGCATCCAGTACTCTGTCTTTGGGATTTGGTACCAGTTGAGACTCCATCAGTGATATCAAGAATGGTGCTGTAGACTCGCTGCTGGGGTCCCTGGAAACCTAGAAAGTCACACCATAAATTCTGCTGAGAAGCCCTGGGGATGCGGAGGGAAGCAGGAGCTCCTGGGATCATGCCATAGAGCTCTTCTGTTCATCTTAAAACTGTACTTGAAGTCTCAGCCTATAAGTCCTATCCTTGGGGGTTTTCCCATGAAGACAAACATGCAATGAGCCTCACCCCAACCCATCAGAACGGTCCCCACATTTAATGCCAAACCTTCTGCTGACTGTGCTCCAGACTGAGAATGAAGTGGCGCTGAGAACGGACAACTGCATGCCTGTGGTTAGCTCTTCCCAGGGATGGTTGTGTCTTCAAATAGACCATTACAACACCCTAAACTCCAGGTGGACTGCTCAAGGAGAAAGTGTTTTCTTTCCAAATCCTTCAAATGCATTGAAATATCACCCGCGACTCTCAGTTCACAGTACAGGCTTGCAGGAGAATTCTGTCTTTCCAGGCGCTGCAGGGGTCTCAGTGATAAGCACATACAGCTGTGCTGGTCCATCTTCCCATCAGGATCTCACCCTATCCCGCATCCCCAGCATGCTTCTGGGCTGTCTTCTGGTTGTCAGGGTGGTAGGTGTCTGTGAGACTCCATCCTACGCAATGAGCATTTGGCCTGCGATGTCTGTGAGTTTGGGGGATGCAGAGATTGACAGGGCAGGGGGCGTAGGATGGGCCGTGGGAAGAGGTGAGTGTTTGGCAGTGGTGCTCTGATACCAGTAAGAAGAAGAACAGTCACACAGAGGTACCCAGTGCTGCTCCTACAGCTTCACCCCACGACCACGTCAGAAGTGCAGGGGCCGAGGAGGGCAGAGAGAAGGCCAGCAGCGTGATCACGCTGCCCTGGAAGGTTTGGGCTGGTGACTACATCAGGAGGTCTCAGGACGTGCTTGAATACCTCACAGCTGTCTAGTCCAAGGAGAGGATGACAGGACCATGAGAAATTCAGGACAAGGCTAATCCATTCCGGCTACTTGTAATTTCCTTGCATGGACAAAAGAGGCCGGTTCATCAAGACCTGGGACTATCAACAAGGACTGAAGCTCTCCAACCAGGACCAGGACAAGCCTCCTGAAGTTGCACAAGTGACACCCACATCATCTCGGATGAGTACAGGGACCCACCCCCAGGCTTAGGGAGAGAACACAAAGGAAAGGAGAGCCTCTCAGCCCAGCGGTAACTGCTTTCTGCAGGAGAACCTACTACCATTATCCTGCTAATGGATAATTAGTGGATAAATTAACCCCCTTATCATTATACTCATAGATGAATGCTATCTCTCAACCCTCACCAGAGAAGCTTCTTATTGCAGGAGGTGGAGATTAACACAGACCCATAGCTAGTCAGGGTGCAGAGGACAAGAGACGGCAGGGTTCTCAGCCCTAAATGAGACATCCTCGTCACACCCCTCCTCTCAGGGCTCATGGATCATTGCCGGAGAAGCGTGGAAAGACTGTGAGAGCCAGAGGTGGTAGACGGCCTTAATGAAGCAGTGTTTGCTATAACGGGGCAGTGACACACATGGGTTTATAGCACTTGAGACAGCGTAGGCATCGACCCGCACAAACTCAAGTCAGGCGAATCCCAGAGTGGAGAGGGGAGGTGAGCCTCAGTCACTGCCCTAGCTGAGGACAGTTGAGAGGGGCTGTCAGGATCATTTTTCTTGGAGGGTATGACCTCTGGCAGGTTGGCCACGCTCTGGAGAATGGCCACATTATCTAAAACTATGTGGGCATCACAAATCACACGCACTGGGCTTTTGCTCTATTTTGTTTTTAGACATAATGTTGCCTGGATAGGGAAAGGGAGGAGCTTGAAGAAGGTGTGGGATCAAAGCACAATTTATACAATTCTCAAAGAACTGATTTAAAACTGAGAAAAAATAAAAAGGAAAGAGTAACAAAAATATAGGGGTCACTGTATCATCTTTCTGAGATTTTCGTCCTTAATTATCAAATAATTTTCATGGACATTTTAATAAGGAGGCTTCTTAGGGCTCATTCAGTGCCCTCCTGCCACACCTCTTTCTCACACCTGGGGGTCCCCCAGCCGTGATTCAGCCATATGAGTTTGCAGAAACCGAATCCTAGCATTTGGCAGGTTTCTCTAAGTTATTCTGTCAGTTCCTCCAAATCTGTCTGTAGGTTACCTTTCTGTTTTATACGGACCTGCATTTGGAACTCAGTACTTACAGGTTCCATGGAGCACTCGGAGGTGAACCTCTTCTTCTCACTCCTTAGAACTCCAGCAGTTGGATGGGGTCAAGTGACTGGTTCCAACCAATGAGCCTTGGGAGGAAGTGGTACTGGTGTTTCCTGGCTAAAGCACATCATGTGTCACTCTGGTGTCTCTTGCTGCCCCAAGTTGCTAAAGGTGACATATGGTGCAGCTATGAGATGTTGGAGACCAGCCTGAGTCCCACCCTGACTGCGTAGAGCAGAGCCATGCCAACCCCAACAAGCCAGAATTGAAGATTCAGGAGTTTGTTTGTTGTTGCAGGGAGGCCTAACTCACTCACCCTAACTCACCCTAACTCACAGAACCACTGTGCAGCAAGGAAGAGCAATCCCATAAAGCACAGATCATACCCTCCTGGAAAACCTTCTGTCAGCACACTCTCTTTGTGAGATCTGTGTCCTTCAGGAGAGCTGAATAAGGCGAGCCATCTAAAACCCACGCCCCAGGAGCTCAGCTGTGGAAGGCACCTCTTTCTACAGTTTTCACCAATTATAGAAACTCTTCCAAGGTTCGGTCAGGATTTTCTGTGAGCACTGGATGCGGAGCTCTGAGATCAGATTTCCTTAAAGTCACACCGATGAGAAGGCTGAAAGGCTTCAGTGGTCTTGCACTTTCCACGAGCATTATTTCAAGTTTTTATCTTCCGTTCGGATTTATTAGCTTATTTTCAGAGTCCTGCCTCCGGTGAGGGTTTTGTTGAATTTTTTTTTCCCCCTCTTGGTTTACTTTCATCCTTTTTATTTGATTGCAGGGCAGTGTTTTGTTTAAAGTGAATTCGACCTGAATTCTTTAAAGCTGCCCAGGACATCTGCATCGCATCTATTTACTGACCAGGCTTGATTAAAGAGAACCTGGGAGGGAAGGTGGATTTTTGGATCAAGGCCTTAGAGTAGATGGCTGAACTGGCTTATAAACATCGACATTAAAACCATTTTTTGCATATTCATGGGGTCTGTCCTGGCAAAAGAATTAACCATGGGATGTTAAGATGGAGTTTGACTCTTAATTAAAGCTTTTAACGGGTAAGTTAGGGCAGGGCTGGTTCCCACGGAGAGCTTCAGCCCCGGGTTTGTCAGAAAGTTTGTCGCAAACATTTGGAGACTGCAGTTGGCGACTCAGCTCTGCCGGTTCCAAGGTCTTGTTTGGTGTCTCAGGCCCCGAGCTTTGCTATAATTCAAATGAAAGTCATCTCAGCCTTCAAAACTTAGGAGTAGTGTTATGCTCAATAGGAAAAACAATGCAGGGACATGTTTGCGGATCTAAGAGTCCCACAAATGACTTCCCAGGCCAAGGCCACCAGAAACAAAGCTGGACGTGTCCTTAGATGCCCACTGGCCATTCAGGCTCTCCAAACATCCGGTGCCCTCCTTGGGCACATCCACACACCCCACTGTCCAAGCTGCAGCTGCTCCAGGGCAGAGGACCCTTCTCCCAGCAGCAGACACGTGGTTGTTCCTGGAGTCCCAGCAGGGCAGAGAGGGGAGGGATGTGCAAGCCAGCCAAGAAGAGATGCTGGCTCTGACTGGCTGACTCAGTTCCCTGTCTTCACACTGACTTCCTGCTGATGAACCAGTCAGGACCATGCAAGTTTAAAAATCCCCGCCCCAAACTGTGAACTCAGTAGATAACAACTAGAGCAATCTTGAGATAAAACTTGACCTTTTCAGAGAAGAAAAGTGTGTGCGTGCATGTGTGTATATATGTGTGTATGCGTGCATGTGTGTGTGTATGTGAATGTGTGTGTCCACACATTTGTATATATGTGTGTGCATGCATGTGTGTACACATGCCTTTATATATGGTGTTTCCATAGATATGGTGCACACACGCAACACACGCAAACGTTTATGCATTATACAAATTTGCCTATAAACAAATTCTACCAATATAGGATTGGAAACATTTGAAAATGACTTTGTGTGTCCTGAGCATATATGACCTTTCTCTAAGCCATGCAGCATGTGCATGAGCGCATGTACAACACTTGTATCATAGCAGGGGTTCTATGCCATCAAAAAATTATGTAAGTCTATGACACGCTCTGTTTTTTTTCTTCAAAGCGTAGAAACCTCTTCTACTGAAGGAGGATGTGTGTATACTCTGCAGATACTGCTCCGTTTTATGCGAAGGACTTGAGTGTCCGCCAATGCTGGTATCGTCTGGGATGCCTAGCGGTGGTTCTATGTGTTAGGTCTGTGTGATACCAAGGCATGAAAGTCCTATGGTCTGTTCTTTGGCAGACAGTCTTTCTCCGTCAGTCCCTGATTTCTGGACCTAGAGCAGAATGCTATGCTTGTTTTGTATGACCAATGCTTGTTGTTGAGTGATGACTTTCAGGGAAATTTCTGCTTATATTCACACATCTGTGGTCTCTAGTATTACATCACCTGGGAAGAGTAGGTACATAGAATCCCAGAGAAGCCAGTGACCTGGAGCAGCACTCCTCCTCCATACGCTGGTGGCTTCCTTTGTTGATAGCTGCTCTGGAGCTCACGTGTTTGTTACAGAATTCTTAACCTGCAGTGAGTACCAGCCATGCGTCAGGTTCTCCTCACCTTCAGGGCAGGTTACACCACTGCCCATTTTATAGATGAGGCAAGGATTGCAGAGAGGGAGATGCCAGTCCCTGAGGTGCCTGGCATGTGGGCATGGAGAGATGCCTACACAGAAGTGGGCCCAACTCAGCCTGTGATCCCATGGAGGCCCCAGGAGGTGATCCCACCCCGTGCATACCGTCAAGTAAGAACATAAAGGGGACACTGGAGGAGATGCTGTAGGAGTGAAGGCAACCCTCAGTGTGTGGGGGGAATTCTGGGCAAAAGCCCGTGTGGTCTCCTCATGGACCAAGGAGGTGGACCGCCAGGATGTCACGTGTCTGCGTCAGTAGGCTGCCTGTAGCCATGTCTTTGAGGGATAATCGCCCTGCAACCATACCCGCAGAGCCATGCGGGCTCTCCAGGAACGGACAATGAGGACACAGGGTGCATTGCTTGCTGTTGGCAGGTACACGGTTCCTGTGGTTCTCTCCTTGACTTCCAGTGTTCTAGAAACCAAGAGCATTCTTCGTCTCGTAGTCCATAATCCCTTCCCACAGAGACTTCTTCTCTAGAAAAGAACCAGGATGTGTACATATGTGCTATCATTCCTCATGTCATTTTCTACTTGTGAAAAAGAAATACAGAATAATTGTCCTCCTATTCAAAAAACACTTGGAAAGCAAAATAAATGCATAAAACTTATTTCAATATCTCACTATTTATGAATGTGGAATTTTAATTCAGGAATATTAATTTTTAAAATGTAGCAATTGTGGACATATTTCTGGATCTCTCTACTTCACTCAAATGGTCTGAAGTGACAGGGCATTTGCCCAGAGAAGTAATCGTGGAGCCCTCTCCCGACTCTCCCGACTCAGTGTCCCTGAGCACTCTGTGAGGGTTGCTGGACTTGCATACCCCTCCCTGATTTTTGCCCCTCCACTCAGTTACTGGGGCTGTGCAGAGTTTCAGAACTTCAGGGAGCTCATGTTAAAATGTGGACCCCAAGCACCTGCTTGGTGAGAACATACATGGCTTAAGCCAATAAAGCACGGAGCCTGGCATACAAAAAGGACCAAGCTATGAACCACCAGTGTCTGGATACGTTCTCTGCTGCACCCTGCGTGTAGAGACCGTTGCTACGCCATCCTCCCATCACCTCCCACAGTCCAGCCTTTGGTCCTCCTTTGTCTTGTACCACTGGCCCAGGCTTCTAGGCAGCAGGCCTGCTAACTGCCTGCTCTCCCTCCTGGAAGTCCCCCACCATAGGTTTCCACTTCAGCTCTTACAAGAATGCTCGTTCCCAGACTCTCGCAGCTTACTCTGCGAGTTCTATCATAAGCAGGAAGCACAGAGCTACAGAATAGGATTCCTAGAGCCCAGATTCAAATCCTAGCTCAGCAAGTTACCCAGATTTCACAAGGATGGTTGTATTGCCCTCTCTCCTGAGGACCTGCTTTGGAAACTTAGGCTTCTCCTGAATCTGTGTGAGCTAGTCACTGTGGCCTCTGTGACTCCCCACTGGCCCTGTTGAATCTGCATCCCCAGTCTTCTGGGCCACGGAGGTATACCTGGTCATTGGAGTGCATCTCTCCTGGCTGTACTCATCTCTACAATGCATATCCAGTACGTCTGTGCCCGCGACACTCATTCCCGTCTCCGTGCTGTCATTTGGGGTCTCATGTGTCTCTGGCTGCTCCCTGGAGCGGCACTGGCCCATCACAGATCCTCATCCTCACCTGCTTGGCTAGGCCTCTTTTCTCTGCTCCATCGCTTCTTGCCCTGCCCTCAGAGAGTGCCAAGGCTTTCCCAGAACTTGCGGTGCTTCTGGGATTGTTTGTGCTTGTAATGTATATTGACTGTACTCCATGCCACAGCATCGTAGCCCTGAGTGGACTTACATGACCGCTTCATTAGAACATTTATGGCACGTTTGCTGAAGCGATTTACTGTGCTGTCTGTCCCCAAGGTAAGTAGCGAGCTGGTCCAGGACCGTCCCAGCCGTGGCCGTCTCTGCATTCTGCATCCCCAGCATGCTCGTCTGCAGCCATCCTTCAGACTGTCAAGCTGGTGCTGCTGGGGGCGGGGGGGGGGTGCGCAGGTGTTACCTAGCTCCACCTGAATGTGTTAACGCCCCAGAGTTTGTGCTTGCGCGTCAAGGTGCCTTGAATGTGAAACAGGGTTTCCGGCCAAGACTTGAGTTCTGCCTGCCATCTTAGCCCACCTGTGTCCTGTGTTCTCTCGTCTCTGGGATGACAGTGTTTGACTAGATGGTCCCTGCAGGATCCTCTGTCACCACAGCCTGGGATGGAGCAGTTTTTCACTCTCTTTTCTCTCCCCTGAGTTTTATTTGGGAGCTGATTCAGCCACATCTCAGGAAGTCATAAGTCACTGGGTGAAGTAGTTCCTGGATGTGGAAGCGGCGGGTCCTGGAAAGGGGTCAACTCCTCTCTGGTGATCTGGCTCATTGTGGCTCTGAGGCTGGGGAATGCCCTGTGCAGTCTTTGATGACTTGGGAGGAAGAATGACTGAGCAAGAGGCTGCCAGAGAAACAGGAGGATTTGGCAGTGGACACTGGGCCTGGCCTTGCCCCGGCAGCTCCCACCAGATGGACAAACGGCAGAGTCAGTTCCTGGGATGTGAGGTAGAAGGTGGGTAGAGAATGGCCCCACAGTGACACTGGCATAGAAATTACCTGACCCTTCTCCAGTTGTTTTTGGGCCACTGGTTGAGCCTTTCCAAAAGTCAGCCTGGAGTCCCTGAAGGAGAGAGCCAAGACAAATGAGAGAGGGAGCGGCAGGGAAAGGGAGGGGTTCCCCTTTGTCACACATGGCAAGCCCAGGACAGATGCATGCATGAGTCATGGAGCTGGAGAGAGGGCAGAGGTGGGGAAGACCTGTCTGGCCATCTTTGTTTACAGTCGCACTAATCCTTTCTGCAAATGACTCGCCTGTGTAGGTTCGAAAGTGCCAAGACGTTGTCACCCAGAGATAGCCAGAGAACACAGAGGCCTGAGCAGCGCAGGTGCGCTGGAGTCATCCTTCCCAAGGTCCAGCAGCTGCAGCAGAGTCGAAGCAGCAGGTTCCAAAGCTGCACACATAGTACAGACCCCCACCCTGAGCCTGGGAGGGTTTTGGAGAGCGCCATCCACCCACTGCGATTCCGGGAGCTTCACACAGGCAGGAGGGGAGGGAATGTCACCCGTGGGTCATTACAGGGAGGTGCAGAAGCCTGACTCTCTAGAGGGTTAAAGGACCCCCTTCTGCCATCACGGCAGCTCCCATCTCCATTCTGGCTAGCTTTGTCGACCCCTGGGGCTAGTGTCACAGCACCCTCGTTGTCTGATGAGATACACAGCCAAGCTCTGGCTCAGCTCTCTAGAAACAGGGTCCAGAAGCCCACAAAGGAGACCACACAGTCACTGCTTCAGGTAGGCAAGAGCTACAATAGCCCTTTGAAGGGTAGGGACCTCCTGTGAGGGGCCCGGGCATAGCCACCCAGAGGAAACTATAAAAGCAAATGAATCCCAGAAGGCCCATCGCTTTGCAATTTTCATTTGCCTCAGAGAACAGCCCGTGTCTGTCCCTCCTCCATGGCCCCACTGCCATCTTTCCTCCCATACAGGTGCCCCCCACCTCCGTCTTCAAACTCCTCAGAAGGTCTCTTTCAGCCACTGTGCCTTCGGAAGCTCACTCAGCCTGGTGGTGTGCCAGGATTCTGAGGCCAGTCCAGTGGCTCCATGCTTTGCCCTTATGATCTCCCTACCACCCAAGTCGTCCAGAGGCTGCTCAGAGATATGGTGGCCAGACATGTCTGGGAGGGAAGGAAGGTCAACTGTTGCACACCCCATGTTTGTCCCATAAGTCTCCGCTGGGCAATCCCATCTAACACCAAGCACCTAGCACCCAATCTACCCATCAACTAGCACCTAGCTAGTTCCCAATGTCTAGCAAGGGAGCTAGATCATTGCTCCTAACTTGCCAGGGTCTTAAGAATCCAGATTGTCCTGGCTTGCGGCTCGTGAAAGGTAGCATCTTCAAGCCCGCTCTGCCTTACTCTGAGCTGTGTTGGCTGTGAGGATCTGGACTGGAAGAAAATTCTGCCTTTGGGAGCAAAACACTTCACTTCCTCTCTGTCTGTGCACATGCATTTGTCAAAAAGACAGCTTGCTTGGGGCAGGCAGCAACAGGGGTTTGTGAGTGTGTAGCTTGTGGCTGGCAGCAGGCCTGAGGCTGGCTTCCCAGAGCTGGTGTCTCCTCAGAGGCCCAGCATGCTCCTTGAAGCAATTACCCAATGGAAAATGAAGCCCTTTCCGCTGAATGAGGTGATTGGGTGCTTATCCCTAGCACCTGGGTGCCTTGTTTTTCAGCTGGAAAGTCACTGATGGTGGCCAGCAGTGGTCACTGCATGGCCTACCCGAGTCTGTCCCGAGAAGCCCACAATCTGTATATCTGGGGTCATTGAAACTGGCTGGCACGACTTCAGGATGGGGACCACAATGGGGCCAGGCCTAAACAAGGGACAGCAAAATGTCCACATTCTTTCTTCTGCCGTTACTCTAACCTTCTGTGTGATGTGGGCTGTCTCAGCCTCGGTTTACTTCTAAACATGGCTAGGAGGCTACCAGATGTGGACAGCCAGACCGAATGCTCAGAAGCAGCCTAGGAGAGCTAGGAACTTTGATCTGTGTGGGTGTGGGTCCAGGATCCCAAGTAAAAACCAAGAGGCTCCTGGATCTCACTCTGCAGTGGCAGTACCTGCTTCTGAGTAGCAGAATCCAGACTCATGTAGCTCGCTCTGGGTTGCTGCACTAGCCTGAGTTCTGCGGCTACTTGGTAGGCACCCCTAGCACAGAACTCCTTCTTTTTCTCTATCATGGTGGGAAAAGCCCTCTGACTCCCAGCGTTGAGAAGGCACACATGCCAACACAGACTCGGAGTCTCTCCCAGGTTGTGGAGAATGAGACTGGCCTGAGGGCGGAGTCCGCAGTCTTCTCTCTGCCCAATAATGTCAGCCTGGTCTTCACCAACTATCCTTCCGTAACAGGTGACAGCTGAGTTTTCTGAGGCTCTGCTGTCTCCCTACAAATATGGAGTATGAAGGTCAGGAGACAGGACCTGAACCCACTGCTCCCCAGCATCAGCCATCACTGGCACAGCAAAGATTGTGTTTGCAGGATCACTCATCTCTCTACCCAAGCTGTCCCCAGCCCACCCTGGTCCAGGCCTGACATATCTGCGGTAGGAAGCCATTGCTTTCCTGGCATACTGAGAGCCCATGTTCTTGGCTTTGGGAGCTACTAGGTTCTCTATGATCTCTTTGCTGTGTCCCTCTTTCAACAGGTACTACGTGCACGTCAGGGGCTGTGGGCCAGTCTCTTAGTTACTGCCCTATTGCTGTGATGATACACGATGACCAAAGCAACTTCTAGAAGAAAGCATTTAACTGAGGGCTTGCTTACAGTTTCACGGGGTTAGTCCGTGGTTATCATGGCAGGAAGCAGATAGCATTGGCACTAGAGCAGTAGCTGAGAGCTTTCTTTACATCCTGATCCCCAGGAAGCATGGAGTGGGGAGGGGCAACTTGGCCTGCCATAGGCTTTTGAAACTTCAAAGCCCACCCACAGTGACACACCTTCTCCAACAAGGCCACACCTCCTAATCCTTCCCAAATAGTTCCAACTGGGGACTCAGGGACAAATATATGAGCCTGTGGGCCAGCTGTTCTCATTCAAACCATCACAGCTGGCCTGGGGCCCTAGGTAGGGAAGGAGACAGCCTCCTCCCTTCCAGACTTTCACCATCATGGCGACATGGCCAGCCTGAGCACTGACTCAAAATGTCTCCAAGACCCTCAGAGCACCCACACAGCAGATCTAGTCATTACTCCTACTTACGGTTTTTGCCAAGAGAAGGTAAACCACATCTCTAAGGTCTCCCCACTCCTAGGTGGATGCTGGGATTCAGCCCAGGGTCTGGCTGCAGTCCTCCTGGCCTTGGCGTGTGATAATGTAGGGACTTGTACTGGCCCTCCTTCCCCAGGTTCCCTGTGGCTTGCTATTCATTCTGAATTCCTGGATTTAACATTTTTTGTCATTGGAATTGATTTTTTTTTTTTCCTGGTTTTGTGAGACAGGGTTTCTATTTTGTAACTCTAGCTGTCCTGGAACTCACTCTGTAGACCAGGCTGGCCTTGAACTCACAGAGATCTGCCTGCCTCTGCCTCCCGAGTGCTGGGATTAAAGGGCTGTGCCACCAGCTGGAATTGATTCTTTAAAACACTACTGAGGCCACACTTGTAACCTCAGCATTTGAAAGACAGAGATAGGAGGACTGAGAGTTCAAGGCCAGCCTGGATTGTATGCTGAGACCCTACCTCCAATGTTGACCAAACCAAAAGTCCCAATCTGATTTGCTGGTGCTGTAGGGTTTTCGTTCTGATGCATGGGTGAATGTTCCATCTTTTGGTTGGTTCTTGTACTGCTCACTGACGGGCTGTGTTGGCGTTCTGTGTGAGGGGTGCTGTGATTAAATGGATACAGAGGACCGATAGGAAACCTCCATATTATCAACCTAAAATTACTCTACAATAAACAGACATGAATAAATAAAATAAAACAGGAAATGTACCATCTTGTTTATGTTCTGGAGTAGTTGAAGTTGTGCAGGTAGGAATTACTGTCCTTCGTGGCTTCTATTAAATCCCCTGTGAACCAAGTTTAGCTGTTCCCATGGATCCATATGGACCTTTGGTAAGTGGGTCATTTTAGCAGGCAGTTAGCCGTGGGTCCATTCTGCTTTCCTGAGCTTTCTTTGCTGAGTTTAGTAGACAGAACAGTGCAGTAATTAAGGGACTGACCTGGGAGTGATGGCTCACACTTGTAACCCACCATCCTTAGGATGCAGGAAGTTGGCAAACTTGGAGCCATCTTGGGCAATGCTAAAATGGAGGTGGAGGGCAGCTCACAGATGGGCCACCCAGCCTGGTCACCTTCCTGCTTGTGACATTTCCTGCAGCAACTTTGGGAAGACACACCCAGGGTTGCCAGGGCCCATGGGTATCCCAGCCTAGCCTGTTGGCCTTCTAGCCCAGCCCACAGCGACTCTGCAGCTCCCCCCTCTTTCCCATCCCCGATTTGGCAGTGGGGGTACCGCACTGTCTCTAGTCGCACTGTGGAAGCAGAAGCTGGGCACCCAAGAGGTTCCTGTGGGTCCCATAGCTGGAGGGCTGGCCTGGTGCCTGGACATTCTAGGACTGCTGTCAGGTAGGGGACGCAGGTGGGAACCCAGTGTGAGTCTGACTGATTTTGTTTCTTTTTGTGTCTGAATTCCCATAGGTTTTTCTTCTCAGAATCCAGACATTTCTTTGTGGCAGGGCTCAGTGTTCCTGCCATATCCACATCCCCTCTAATCTGAACACTTTGCTATTTGATGGCTGGGGGTATATTTCTGGACTCTTCCTTCAATGACTGACACCCATCTCCAGGGCAGGAGGCTCCCCAGCAGTGTCGGACCTTGGGGCTTGCTCCCCACTTTCCCATCCATGACCTCTTTGATTAAAATCACTTCACCCTTAAGCTTTTTGTGGCTTCCAAGAGCCTTTTGTCCAACCTGCTTTCTCTTTCAAAGCAGACCACACTTCCCATCAGGCTTCTCCCCGAACGGTACATTCTGCTGTTCTGGGGAGCACTGCCTCCACCCCTGGGGTACTTAGTGGGTGTTCCTCATGGACATCTCTCTGGTCATGACACCATGAGCCTGATTGTATTGTTGCCTGCTTGGTATTTAGGGACTTCAGACTGACGATGCCGCCGGTTCCCTCTCTCCAGCCACCTGTTGGTGGTTGATGTGGGCAGCTCGGATGTTGCGTCCAGGCTCATCTAGGATGGGAAGGGCCCCAACGGGGGCTCTCTAGAAGCCCAAGTGGAATGAGCAATGGGACCCATGATGGCAGCCTCATCTTCTAGTCCAGCTGTGCTCCTACCCAGCCTAGCGCTCCCTCCACCTGTGTAGAAGCAGAATCCCAGGAGTTGAGAGGGCCTCAGCCTTAGGGACCACAGGGTGTCAGTGTAGGAGGTGGGAAGCAGGAAGGCAGGGGCAGACAGGCAGAGGCTGACCCATTTGAGTAACTGAAGGTCTTGTGGCCCGTGGACCCAAGAGTTCATTCCCTTCTCATTCTCAGGGAGTTGGTCAGTTAAGATAGGACAACACCCTGGACACCTTCACACTGTAGGTGGTGGCCACATCCATGGCCCTGTGGTCACTTCCCCTTCTGCCTCTTGGGGCACCCCATGAGAAGCTCAGATGTATTATATGCATGTGTGTCTATGCATGTGTGTATGTGTGTGTACACTTGTGTATGCATGCATATGGTGTGTGCGCATGTGTGTGTGCAGAGCGTGTATGTGTGTGTGCATGTGTGTGGTGTATGTTCATGTGTGTGCATGCATGTATGCATGTGTATGTATATGGGCGTATGCATGTATGTGTCTATGTGTGTGCATGTATACCCATGTGTGTGTGAGTGCGTGGTGTATGTGCTTATGTGTGTGTGCATATGCGTATGTGTGTGTGAATGTATATGCATGTGTGTGTGAGTATACACACTGTGCACCTTTTTAGACAGTCCAGCCAGTCTCCTCTGCGGCAGCAGCTGGCCTGTGCTTTACTTGAGACGGGTTTCAGTGTCCCCACTCTGTTCTAGTTTGTATATGTGTTTCTTTGGCTCTTGATTTTCTGATTCTTAAAAGCCTTTTCAGCAACTAGTACCGTTCTTGCACATGCCTACACTCAGTACAATGCTGGGACGTGGATGAATGTGCACGTGGATGAAAGGAAGGGGAGGGAGAGAAGGGGGTGAGGGAAAGGGGGAGGATGGAAAGGGAGACATGTGGTAGACAGTCACCTCACAGCCTTCCTCCTGTCTCACTTGCTGGAGACTCACTAGTGTGGCATGCCTTCCTTTGGCCAGCCCGAGGCCCTCAAGAGCCTCTTAGTGCCCAGTGGTCTGGGTCAGGAGCCACTGAGCGCACTTCCAGCCCAGCTGCAGCAGCTCTGCAGCCAGCTTGGGCCAGGCATTGAGATCCAACAGGAGGCCCGTGCATGGGGCTCGGGTGGCCCTTCAGTGGGGAGCACAGATGTTTTACATTTGCCCACATCATGTGGGGGGTCAAGGTGACATCAAGAGGGTTAGGCGAGGAGGCTCTCCGTCAAAAAGACTAATGAACCTGCCACTTGCTTCTGCCTGAGCCCAAGGCCCCTAGGCAGATGAAGCCAACCCCGAAACCTACCCTATTGGGACAGCCCCTGCCATTCTGGGCTTTTCATGGACTATCCTGTGCTTCCCCTGGCAGGCTGGCTCAGCTCAGATATCAAAAGCTGTTGTAATTATTTCCTCCCACTGAGGAAGGCTTCCATTTAGCTTTCTCTTCCCCCCTATTAATTATCTAATTATAACCATATTCTCCAATAGAGCAGCCTTTGACTCTGTGCCCAGGACCACTTAAAAAGGCTTAAATATTTGAAGCGTTCTGAACTTAAAAAAAGAAAAAGGAGGAGGAAGAGAAGGAGGGAAGGAGGAAGAGAAAGCAAGCGTACATCCGTGTGTGTGTGCGTGTGTGTGTGTTCTCACACACACACGTGCACAACTAGTTTTAGGAAAAATCTTAAACTTTCCGGATTGTTATCATAATTCCACAAAGGGAAAGCATTTAGGAGCTTTGAAAAGCCCCTAACAAGCTCAGGTCTTGGGAGCAATAGTGCTGAATGTCTGCAGCCCTTACACACTGGCCAGTGTAGTCATGACTGCATGGTGTTCTGCCCTGAGGAGCCAGCAAGAAGCCAGATGCAGCGCCTGGTGCAGCTCAGTCCCGGAGTCCGGCTCAGGCCTGCCTGTTCCCACATCAGGGGCTTCATCACCCGCCTGGACGCTACCTTCAGCATGCTGCTGATTCCTGGTAGCAGCTCCTGCCAACCGATACCCTTTCTCTACAGCCTTGGACTAAATGGCCACCTCGTTCATTCTGGCTCTCAGACCAACCTCCAACCATCTCCCCACACAGCTTCAGAGATCTAAAGGTGGGGCACAGATGAGAGGTGGAGATGAGAGGTTAGAACCTCCCCTCGAGGACCTGACATCCCTCCAGCAGAGGTGCCCTCCCCTGAGAGCTGTTGTTTTGTCTTGTCACCCATCTATACCCTCCCCTCACACACCCAGGCAGTTTGATTCCAGATCAGGGAGTAGAGTGGGGTAGGCTGCTTCTGCACAGAGCACCCAATGTGTTGCTGGCATGTGTATGCATATATGTATGCACACATGTGTCCATATATGTATGTATGTATGTGTAAGTGTATTGCCTCCTGGGCCATGGGTGTGTGGCATGTAAGTACAGCCTCTGACCACCAGCATGACATTTGACCTGCTGTCCATTATCTGAATGCTACAAGGTGGGCACAGTAGAGGCCGTGCTAGGTAACACCCAGAAGGTTCCTACACCATATCATCCTGAGAGTACAGTTTGTAAACTGGCAGTAGTACCGAGCCTTAGTGGCCCCGATTTCACTGGCTTACATGGCTTAAAAATCAGTATGGCCTTGTACTGACGGAAAAGTTGTGTATCTCAATAGGAGCTGAGAGAGCAAGAAACACAGAACAACATATACGACACACCTCCCCGGACACACACATCACACATCCCCACTCTACATACACTAAGCAACATCACACATACACTAAACACACCCATCACACACCACACACAGGCCGTACACACATTACAAACCACAGACTATATACACACATAGTACCCACACACTCTGCACACCTCACACACCATGCACACTAGATACATACGTCACACACCACATAAACATACCACATATATGCTACACACACACACCACACATACACTATACACACACATCACATACCACACATACTACACATGCATAACACACATCACACCCACTACATACATGCACCACACACAATACATTCATTTTATATGCATACCACACATCACACACAATACACACACTATATACACATACATTGTACCATTATCCCGCACACACATACACACAATTTTGTACACGCATATATGCCCCACACCATGCGCAGAGGCATGCGAATGGGGTCCTGGCCTATCCAGATGTTGATGCTGTGGTACTGTAGCTGCGAGTTTATGCTATGGGGGAAATGGGTTGAAATGCTCATAGGATTTTTCTGCATGTTCTAATGCAATTTGGGAATCTTATCATTTCCAAAGCACAGGTCTAGATTCCCAAGAATTTGCAGGAAAAAATCTGTCTGCCTTTGCCTGCAGCTGTCAGTTTTTCTGCAGCCTTGCCCCACCGCCAACAGTGTCCTTCCAAGGGCCTCACCCTGGAAGCCCACTGTGGGTGTGTTTCCCAGGGGCCAGTGTGTGGCCCTGAGAAGAAACTGGTGCTGTGCTGTGTGGACCTGGAAACTCTGAAGTCTGCCCTATACCTGTCCAGCTACTGTAGGGTGGGGGGAGTTGGGAGTGGTACAAGTAAGACAGATGTCTATACCTGCAGCTGAGGTTTCCTCAAAGAAAGGCCACACTCCCAGGATGCCAAATGCTGTGACAGCTCACCCTTTTCCTTCTCTTGCAGACCCACCCGCATGTCCCAGGCGTGAGCGGAACTGGACGTGTCCCCGGCTGTGACTCTCAGCATCTGGACAGCAACCTCGTGGCTCCTCGTGTCCCACCGTGTCCCAGCCGAGCATTCAGAGGGGACGACAGTGGTGTGGGACAGCAGACCCAGGTTCACATCCTCCTCAGAGATGCTCCGTGGGAACGGCGCCCGCCTTCCTACCAGTGACTCGTGTGTCCTCATCTCCTCACCGCTGGATTTTCCTCCTGGGTTTTAGTTTGGGGAAATCTTTCTGCAAAGTTCTAGATTCAGGAATGCATCTGTAAGGATGTGTTGGATTGTATTTCCCTCTAAGTGCCTTTTTAATGTATATTTTAAAATAAAACAGAAATGCATTCTTGTAGAACCTGTTTAAACTGGACCAAGGCTCTCAGAAAGAGAACCCAAGATCCCTCCCACCCCAGACCTCCCATGACTGTTTCGAGGAAGCTTGGAATTCTCGCGTGCACACACCTGCTCTTTATTTCTCCATGGCCTGCTCAGCTAGCCATTTTTTTTATATCCCCTGTTCAGTGTATATGTTGCTTATTTGTTTATTTATTGAGATATTTTACCAGCTAAGTGACTGCCACGTGCTGT
The DNA here is from genome assembly GCA_026225945.1 of Cricetomys ansorgei. NCBI lineage: Eukaryota > Metazoa > Chordata > Mammalia > Rodentia > Nesomyidae > Cricetomys > Cricetomys ansorgei. The sequence continues at coordinate 3,391,071 of JAMJFZ010001791.1, forward strand.
GTATAATGCTCCACACCCAGGAACAATAAAGAGGCCCGCACAGCCCCGCCTTTGCCCCTCTGTTCTCCTCTCTACGCCTGAAAGCTGAGCGGGTTGCAGGAAAAAAAATATATATATCTGATCACTGTAGAGGGGATGAGAAAGGATGAGAGACACATGTCTGATTCTCCACACATTAATAGTGGTAGAGATTTCTAGAAGCCAGCGATGCTAATGTGTGTTAATGTTAGCGTCAGCAGACCTGGGCCTAGAAACCAAAGTGTGTTGATTTTAATCACTGTGACAAAGAAACAGAGACAGGGAAAACAACTTGAAAGAGAAACTACTTCATTTGGGTCATGGTTTCAGAAGTTTTTAGTTTGCAGCTGGCTAACTTCATTGCCTTGTGCCTGTAAGCAGGCAGTAAACCACACGCAGGTGTGTGCAGTGGAAAACTGCTCATCTCGCCATGGTCAGGAAGCAGATAGAAAAGGGCTCAGCATCTAACCTGTCCTTCTAAGCAAGGCATCATGCCCTGGGACATGTGGCATACAGAGTCTCCTTCCCAGGACCACAGGAGGCCTGTGGCCCACATCTTTTGTCCTACCCGAGCCCTGTGGTACCTGCACCTGCTCTGTTGACACAGAGCAGGCCAGAAGCTAGAGGAGTTTCCTACATGAAGGTGTGTATAAGAAGGAATGTATGTGAAGATGAAGGAGTTAGTGATGGCCCGAGGCTGGCTGTGGGGTATGGAGTCAGAGGGCTGGAGCCAGAGTATGATGTTCAAGTTTTGTTGGTGGTTGGTTGCCCACAGAGGTTGGGTGAAAGTCCTACAGGGAAGGGTATAATCCAGTTACAAGGAGTTCCAAATCCTGACTCCACTTAGTATGTGGTAAGTCCAGTGCTATTTCCAGATGGTGACTATAGAGCGAAAGACACTGAAGGGCGGCCATCGTCCATGCAGCAAGACTCACAGAGGAGAGGTAGTCTGGTGTAGGGGCCTGAGATGTCCCTGATGATGACACGGCAGATGACAGAGAGCAGAGCCAGAGGGATGGAGCCAGGAAGCGGCATGGCTCAAGGCAACAAATGGGTCACATGCCACATGTGGGGTAATCCCTGGGTTTGTGGAGCCCTACTCATGAGATATAGGCTACAGGGGTAGAAGTCTATGGGGAGTGTAGGAGGGGGGTGCTGTGGGGACAAGCTGGCAGTGTGGAAGCCAGCAGAGACATGGGATGACTGAAAGTTGATGGGACTGGGGGGCTGGGGCATGGTCAAAGGCATCCGTCTCAAGATGGTGTCTCCATGAAGCTGGGCACAGAGGGTGGCCCAGACTTGCCATTGAGTGGATAGAATGTCCTGCAGGAAGCTTCGTGGGGTTCAGGCATCTGCTCCTACGGTGTCTTGAAGCAAGAACAGCACAGAGATTTCCACTTCAGCCTCCATGGCTCACCACCTAGGGTCACGTGCGCGCACGTGCGTGCGTGCGTGCGTGCGTGTGTCTGTTCATGTGGAAGCCAGAGGTTTGGCAGTTGGTGTCTATCACTCTTCAACTCATCTACTTACTCATTTATTTTGATTATGTCTATTTATTTTGTGTGTGCACATGTGTGTGCACATGTGTACCATGGCACACATGGACATCTGCAGGAGTTGGTTCTTTCCTTCCACCAAGTGGTATTAAACTAGGGTCATCAGGCTTGGAGACAAACAGCCTTCTCACTGAGCCATTTCACTGCCCACTATATTTTCTGAGGTGCTCACGGATCCAGCTAAGCAGACCTGCCTGCTTCTGTCTCCCAGTGCTGGGGTCAGACTTATACCACCACATCTAAACGTTTTATGTAAGTGCTGTGGATTCAAACTCAGGTTTTTATGCTGTTGTGGTGATCACTTTCCTGACTGAGCACAGTGCTGGTGGAAAGGACCAGAAGGGAGTTGTAGTGAGCCTTGGGGCTATTGCTAGAGACAGCGCTTTGGCATGGGGTGTCAGAGCTGGGGTCAGGGTGTCCCCTCTGAATAGCTACTGCGAAGCAGCACTGCAGCCACCAGTGACACAGGGAGAGCAGGACACCTGAGGCTCTCAGTGCATACCCCACCAACGATGCCGGGTCTGAATTCACGGTCCTGCACTCCTCCTAGGCGTATTTCCCACCTGCTTATAACACAGAACATTTTAACAAATGCATATTCAACACTTCCACCAGGAACAGAAGTTAGACAATCGTTGAAATGGCCAGGCTTACAGACTATGGGGAGGAAGAGCACAGGAAACTTCCTCAACACGCTGACATCTTGAAAGGCCACCCGCCAAATGGGAACCTTGACAATGACTTGGGAAAATAGAAAGCACAGCCGGGTGTAATATTCTTAGAGCACAGATGGCTGTGGCCCTGGGGTCACGCATACTCCCAGGCTCTGGGAGCCCTCTGTGCATCCCTGGAAAGAATACGCAGAGACGGTTTTGTGGTTTGATAGGATCCACAGCACAAGGACACAGCAACCAATTTCTGTGAAGGAGGGATCGTGAGAACCCAACCCAACCCACAGGGCTGTTTTGAAAATGAATGGACAGGGAGGAGTGGAGTTTGAAATGGCCTCCGGATGTTTGCCTCTAGTGCTTGGCTATGCGGGCGTCCAGAGATGAAGGTTGGCGCCCCACTCTGAGCTTCATGGTTCCTGTGGACTCCGTGCAACCCAGCTTGCCAGGTGGATGAGTGGGGAGGACTCTCACTTCATACTGACATGCTGAAAGAAGGCCCTGGGATACCTGTGCAATGCTGTGCCCGTGAAGGGGCAGGAGGCGAGACTCTAAACAGGGCGTGCCCCGAGAGCAGCTTGTGCTGGTGTGAGTTGCCTATCTTTTCTTGTTTAGGGTAGATGGGAGTGGCCTCACCTTCCCTATGCTGGGGTAAAAGATTCACACAGTCCAGAGTGGTTTTGCTCAACCGTTTCGCTTTATAGTCTTTCCACAAAAGCACTCCTCTCCTTGGCTTTACGTCTTTAAAACTTACTGCTCCCTTAGTTTTGTTCAGATTTTTAAAACGTTGTTTTGATGCCAAGATTAACAAATGTGTCTCTTTATCATATTGGAACGGACCCAGCAATTCACAGATTAAACAAAAGCAGACAAGGCTAAGGAGTTGGAAGGGGTTGCGAGTTTCTATTAGTTGGATGGTCCTACTGACCTTCAGACCCAGCTCCCCACACTGTCCATTTTGAGGAATTCTAAAGGTGAGGGAGAATCAGAAGGCCTCTCTCTGCCCCCATGGCTTCTTCCTCCATGTAGACTGTTTTCCTGCCCATTGCTCTCCAGCAAAGACAGCCCCCATCTCCACTCAGCTATCTCTGTCCCTCCTACTCGGCTGATTGGAGGGAGGTGAACTCTGGACAACCACTTAGCTGCCAAGAGCCCAGGCATGGGTGGCCTCTATCAAAAGGATGAGCCGGGCCAAGCAGGGTCCTCTAGGGGTTTGGGGAACAGAGGCTTCTCTTGTTGGCTGCAAGAGCTGAAGCCAAAAGGATGTGACTCTAGAGTCAGCAGCAGGGCTGGGGGAGGCGGTGGCATGTGAACCCTAAGCAAGCTGGGAGATAAAATAGCAGAGTCCACAAGGAAGCAGAGGAAGTCAGCTGGCAGAGAAGCCATGCAGGGAAGAAAGATGGGCTCATCACCCAGGAGCAGGTGAGGAGAGTCCGCTGGCCCTTGCTGGCCTCGGCCTAAGTGAGTATTCTACAGTATACGATGGTCCCAGTTCATGTTCTACAGCTCTAGCAAAATACCTGTGATGAGGTCATTTATAAAGAAGAGAAGTCCACTTGGCTACTGGTTCTGAAATGTGGGAAGTCCACGTCCATGGCACTGGTGCTCATTCAGCTTCTGGGGTGAGCAGGCAGAGGCGGTGCATGATGAGACAGAGCAGATGTGCTAGCTTAGCTTTCTCTTCTTCTCAGAAAGCCAGCAAGGCCTTCGTGGAGGCATCCCCTGACCTGATCCTAATTACCCAGATCAAGCCACAGCCGTGGAGAGCCTCTACCACCCTCTTGAGTCACCTCTTTGCTTCAGTTGCTACCAAGCAACAGGCTGGATGCAAGTGTGTCCCGAGCATCCGGCTTGACTCATTCTCTGCCCAGGGCTTTGTGGCCATTTGACACTCTTCCATTCTGGACACGCCCAGGAATGCTAGTGCAAGAGGGTCACACACTTGGGGCAACTCTGATTAACACCACTCCTCCAGGTCCCAGAGTGGGACAACTCTGAGCTGGTCTCCATGGGTGCTGCCCTCGGCTGAGCACCGCTCAGCACAGCCGAGCCCCTGCTGCCTACAGTGATGTCCAGCTCAGCGAGGTGTCTCAGATCAAATCTTCTACCTTCCTTTTCTTTTTCTAGCCCCACTCTAATCTCTCGCTTACTGAGTATTTCATAAAATAAACTGACCTGAAAAAAATTCTCAGCTCTGTTCTGAGATAGAAGCAAAGAATCCTAACATTTTACTTCTGAAACTTGGGGAACAAAGTCATCAAAGCCAATTCCTGCTTTAAACAAAGATTCAAGAAAATTTAAATCCTAAAATATAAAGAAAAATGGTGTCCATATAAAAAAAAAAAACACAAAATACACAAGCCATTAGTGCCTCAAGGCCACCAGACTGTGCAGATTTGAGAGTCTACAGGGAGCAGAGACCTCCAAAGAAGGAGACTCTACTCAGAGACTCTCTCTACTCTTCAGAAACCTTCTTGTCTCCAAATGAGCCAGGACATTTTCCACTCTATAACCAGAGCACTTTGAGAAAAACAGTCTTGGTTCTGAGAAGAACACAGAGGAAAATTCACCTGTGAAAAACTGTAAATACTAACAATCTGATTCATATTTTTATCCCAAATTTAGATTACTTGGGTGGTTGAAGCTAAACAAAAATGGAATTATAAAAAACATTCAAGTATGCTATGGGAAGACAAGAAAGTAAAAATACAACAAACTATGCAAAAAGGAAAATAGCATGCATACATCCTAATAGGTTCATAATTACACTAAATGTAAATGATCTAAAGATACTAATAGACAGGAATTTCTAGCTTGGATTTAAAAAAAAAAAAAACAAAAAAAAACAAATCAGGACCCAACCATTCAGCTACCCTAAATGTGCATATACCAAACAATAGAGTTGCAACATAGAGCTGATGGGGCCAGGCAAGCTGGCCTAGCAGATAAAGGCACTTGTTGCACATGCCTGAGGATCTTAGTTCAATCCCCAGAACCCACATACTGATGAAAAGAGAAAGAACCAACTCCATAAAGTTGTCCTCTGACCTTTATATATGTGTTTGTGGCATGAGCATTCCCTCCCCTACATGTGTGCATGCACACACACACACACACCCCACATACACACACAATAAAAATAAATTAAAAAAAATAATAGAGCAGAAAAAAGTAGACAAATCCAGTTACAGTCGAAGTTGTCAGCACCTCTCCCAATAATTCATAGAACAATCTAACAAAACAACACAAAGAACGTAGAAGCCAATGGTATCTAACATAAATGGAGACAGGACACCCGCAAGCAGCAGAGTAGACACTGTTTTAAGTGCCAATAAAATGCAAATCAAAACAGATTGTATCTTGAGCCATAAGATAAATTCAACAAATTCCAAAGAGTGAAAATCATAAAAGTATGTTATCCAACCATAGCATATTCAAGCCAAAAACTAGTAATTCATAACAAAAAAAAAATCTATCTACAAAACTTAAACACACAAATCAAAGAGTAAATCTTAAGGAAAAATTCACTGAAAATGAAAATACAACACATAAAATTTTGCAGGACACAGCTATACAGCAGTGCTAAGGAAAAAATGATAACAAGAAATACGTACATTGAACTGTCTCAAATACAAAATTTAAGCTTTTGCCTAAAGAATCTAAAAAAGAAGAAAAATAAATAAATCAAAAGAAAATACAATAAAGATGAGAATCAAAATTATTGATGTTGAAAATATTAAACAATAAAGAAAATTAAGGACACAAATTGGTGAGACCAATAATGTTGACAAATTTAGCAATACCCACACAGAAAAAGGGAAGGCAAAAATCAATACCACTCACGAAATAGAAATTTACTACAGACCCTAAAGACCTCAAGAAGATAGTAAAGGCATACCATGGACAACCCTGTGTAAATCTGTCAACCTGGATTCAACAGACCAATTCTAAACACAAAATAAAACCAGCAACCTCCCACTATTTGCCCAGCATAAACTTGACTGTTCGAACAGCCCATAAATATTAAGGAAGCTAAATTTATAATTTAATACTCAAAGTTCTACTAAATATTAAACTAGGGATTGGTAACAATTCTACACAGTCTCAAACAGAAAACAAATAGGAGGAAACAATTAAATTTATGAAGCTAACATTACTCTGATACAAAAAAAAAGACAGTTGAATAAACAAAATACTTGGGGAGAGGAGGGAGGAGAGCTCAGCAGTTAAGAGTGGGTAGTGCCTGTCAGAGGACCTGGGTTTGGTTCCCAGCACACATCGCACACGCACACGCACACGCAGCACGCACAGGCACAGGCACAGGCACAGGCACATGCACACACACTGATCAAGTAAGAAATATTGCAGTAGTGCAAGGCTGGTTCAAGACTTTTCTTTATTGGATTTAAAGCCCCCCTCCATAAGATGGAACTCCTGTTTGGTACATTAACTTAGCCAAAATCCATGGTTTGTTAGGTCCTAGATCCTAGGGGAGAACCTAATACTTTTATTCTACTAAATGGACTTAGTGATAAACTGCCCCCAAGTTCTTACCTTTATTCCTACAGATAGTGAGCCTCCACCCCTCACCAGAGAAGCTTCTTTTTACGGTAGGTGACAATGAATACGGAAAGCCACAATTAATTAAGAGACTGTAGAGTGCCCAGCTATGAGGACATGGGACAGCTATGTAACATCCCCATTTCCCCTAAGGCTCAGAGATCATGAGGGAGGACTGAAAGCCTGAGATAGTGGACATCTGCGGTAAAACATAATTTTCTGGGTGCAACAGGACCTTTACATGCATGAACCCACAGCAGCTGAGACTACATGCACAAGACCTGTACATGCTCAAATCAGCTGAAATCCCGGCATGGGCAATGGTGGGCCTCATGAAGGTCTAGCCCTCGATGAGGAGCTGTTAACAACTGATGACAACTGATGGCCAGTAGTGAAGGAAAAAAATCAGGCATTGGGGATAGCCTTATAGCCATGCACAGACTTCCAGCACTACATGGACTTAGAAGGGTTTTTTTTCTTTAATGCGCATGAAGTTGTGAAGAAAAAGAGTAAGGAGAAGGGGAAGGGCTGGAAGGGAGGGAATGGGGAGGGAATTTGATGAAAAGACATTATACACATACATGAAACTCTCAGATAATAAAAAGAAGAAGAAGAGCTTTGAAACACATCATTACAGTGCATTCACGTTGAAAGAGTAGAGGAGAAATGGGAATCGGCCTGTCGACTGATGTGCAAAGCAGAGTTCAGCACCCACTGACGGCAGGAACCGGAACTCTTGGGAAAATAGTCACAGAGGAGACCTAATTAGGTAAAAAGCATCACAGAATCCCTGTATCCAGATTCCACTAGTTACGAAAGACTGAAGGTACGATAGAGAGACGGGGTGTCACTCTTGCTGCCAATCATCACACTGATGGAAGCTTCAGCCACAGCAATAAGACAAGAAGAGGAAATTAATAAAAGGCATACACATTGGGAAGGAAGAAAAGAGACTGCCCCTGTTTTCAGATGTCACATCCTCTACACCAGTGGCTCTTAACCTTCCTAAAGCTGCGACCCTTTAATGCAGTTCCTCATGTTGTGGTGATCCCCAGCCATAAAATATTTTTGAGGCTACTTCATAACTGTAGCTCCTGTTATGAATCATAATGTAGATGTCTGATATGCAGACGGTCTTAGGCAAGGATCTTTTGACTTCCAAAGGGGTCGTGAGCCACAGGTTGGGAACTGCTGCTCTGTTTTTTTAAGATTTTTAAGAGGAAACTCACTCAGTTCAGAAAGTTCCCAGCTATAAGACAAACAGGCAAACATTGATTGCATTTGTGTGTGTGAGCAATGAACACAGGGGTCACTGCTGCTTGATTAGTGTCCTGTCGACCTGACACAAGGGAGAGTCATTTGTGAAGAAGGAATCTCAATTGAGAAAATACTTTCATTAGATTGGCCCGTGGGCAAGCCCAGGAGGCATTTTTTTGATTGATGGTTGATGTGGGAGGGCCCAGGCTACTGAAGGCAGTGCCACCTCTGGGCAGGTAGTCCTGAATTGTATATGAAAGGGAACTGAGCAAGCCTTGGGGAGCAAGCCAGTAAGCAACATTCCTCCATGGCTTCTGCTTCAGCTTCTGCCCTGACTTCCTTTGATGATAGACTGTGATGTGGGAGTCTAAGATGAAATGAACTATTTTTTATTTTTATTGAGACTCAATAGGAAATGGTCAAAAGCTTTAGCAGGCACTTCAAAGGGAGATTTATCACAACGAAGCACAGCGGCCACTGGGGAGATGAGAATGAGCTAGCTGTCTTCACACCCGTCGGAAAGGCAACATACCATGGCATCCCGGTCTCTGGGGAGGATGCCCAGGATGTAGGTCACTTACACATCTCCATAATGAACATAACACGATGCAGCCATTCAGAAAGCAGTTTGGAAGGTTTGGAAAATTCTAAATACCTCATAATGCGACCCAGCGACTTTGCTCCTGAGCACGTATCGTAGGAAAAAACAATCTCTTCACAGATGTCTTCAGCAATGCCCTACACTAAAAACAAACTGTGACACAAGCTGAGCTATATTCACAGCCCCAAATGAGAGTGCAACTGAAAGAAGCCACTGAGCACAGCTGGGACGAGTCTCCAGAAAATGCAGTGCGTGGAACAGCGAATTCCAAAAGATTTAATCTGGACAGTCCTGCTTATTCAGCAGATGGACTGCAGACCAGGAGCAGAGTCGTCATTGCTGGGGTCAGGGAAACAGGGAGGAGAGTGATCCCTAAAGCACAATATCACAGATCTGGGGATGAGACTCCCCGGAATCTGAGCTGTCTTGGGGCGACGGTTGAACGCTCTGCTTTGACTTCATAAGGTCAGTTTTCTAGTCTCATTTGCTGGCTTTCCTTATACAGGATGTCCCCAGTGTTGGGCACTGGGTAGAAGTCACATGGGGGGCCTCCAGGTAGTGTTTCTTACAACTGCCTATGAATATATAATTATTTGATTAAACTTTTAAATTAAAACAAGCTACACTGCATGCAAATAGAGTTCACGAAGAGGGTGCTCTCAGCTCCGAGAAAGTGTCTCTGCATTGCCATGATGTGGAAAGGACAGTGAAGGGATTGGAGAGGTGGCTCAGTGGTTAAGAACAATGGCTGGTTTTTGCAGAGGACCTGTGTTCAGTGCCTAGCACCTACATGGCAGCCCACAACTATCTAACTCTAGTTCCAGAGGACTCTGATGCTCTCTTCTGGCTTCTGTGGGCACTGCATGCATGTAGTGCATATACATAAAAGCAGGCAAACACCATACATGTAAACTAAAGCTAAATAAAGGATGGTGACTTCCACGGGGACCTGGGGCTGAAAGGCAGCTTCAGTGTTGGGTGAACTATGAATCTGACCTGGGTTTATGACTCCTCTCCATGTGATCAATGAAAGGCCTCACGATTTAAAAAGCTTCTCAAATCTTTCAACCCCTTTTCTCCCACAGTTCCTGTACTTGCTGACAATGCTTTTCCATCACTGCCCTTTGTAAACCCAAGAAAACCAGAGGACATAGTCTGAGCTTGCTTTTCTGCTGCACTTGTCTGCCAACTACCATTCTGTGAGGGCCTGGCCACCATGTGTGTACCCCCTGCTGGGTCTCTGGTCTCTGGCATGCTGCTTAGAAGGTAGGACCAACTCAGTTGCTGAGTTGTTAGAACTGTGTGGTCCAGTACTCTGCACAGTCCATCCAGGGACAGCTTTGTCTGCTCACAGCCAAAGTGCTCTGCACTTGTACTTTGCCCAGCTGTCAAGATTCCGCCACTGAGTCCCTTCCTGGTCTAAAGAAGATTTATTCCCTTTGGCTGAACAGCAAGCTGGTTCTTATCTATATGCAAAGTGTCCACAGAAATGGAGGCTGAAGACAAACCGCCTGCGAGAACACACTCAGAACACACTCTCTGTGTCACCGAGGGCCGTAGTTCTGATGCACAGTAACACACTGCACCTGTGGCATCTGTCTTCCCAGGGCCAAGTCCTACTAGGAATAACGGCCACACTTGCTGCTCAACCCTTGGCTCCTAAAGGAGTCCCAGGCGATGGGTCCTTTGTGGGCTCCCAGGTCAGATCCATAGCCAGAGTCTAGTCACATGGCAGGAAGTTCTCCAAGACACTTCTCACTTGGAGAGAAAATACACATTTGAGTTTGCTTTCGTTCTTGGCTCACTCTCCTTCTGTGCTGGATAAGAATGGTTTGTGCCTTGTCAACCTTCCCCAGCATGTGACTGCAGCGATGACCTCTGCTCTCCTTCTCTACCGCCCAAGCTTCCAAGTAAAGATTCAATCAGCCAAAATGGCCCAGAGTGGTTGGGTGTAGGTGGATGCTGTGACTTCCAACCTGGCTGGTGGCAACTGGTCATGGGCTTCTGAAATCTAAACTCTGGAGTGGCTAGAGCACAGATCAGTGGTAGCCACTTGCCTTGCATGTGTGAGGCCCTGGGTTCCAGCCCCAGAAGATCTGTCAGTCTCCAGAAGGGTGACTCTGCAAGAAGCCATGCCAGATGTCCCTCCCTCTCAGCTCTTCCGGGGAACACACAATTGGAGCCTGTAGCTTGTGTGTGCAAGCATACAGAGGGAGAGAGAGAGAGATAGACAGACAGACAGACAGAGACAGAGAGACAGACAGAGACACAGAAACAGATAGACAGAGAGAGACAGCTCTTCTGGGGAACACACAATTGGAGCCTGGAGCCTGTGTGTGCAAACAGACAGAGGGAGAGACAGACAGACAGACAGACAGAGACAGAGAGACAGACAAGAGACACAGAAACAGAGAGAGATAGCTCTTCTGGGGAACACACAATTGGAGCCTTGGGCCTGTGTGTGCATGCAGACACACACACACACACACACACATGAGAGAGAGAGAGAGAAAGAGACAGAGACAGAGGCACAGAGATAGAGACATAGACATTCAGAGAGAGACAGAGACATACAGAGAGAGAGACAGACACACATACACACCCACACACAGAAAGAGACAGAGACAGGGACAGAGAAAGACAGAGAGACAATGACAGAGACAGAGACAGAAAGACAGAGAGACGAGCACACACACATACAGAGAGAGAGAGAGAGAGTAATGAGAGCTCTCTGACCATTATCTTGCTGACCTCATGCCAGAGCTGCCTTGATCAGAAGCCATTCCCACTGCGTGAGGACCTGGGATGCTTTCTTAGGGCTGGGAGGGTTCTTTCCAGCATGAGTCACCGTCCGCCTCTCTTCCTTAATTAGTGCTCGGGGAGATGCTGCTGTAACTCTGGTGAAGACCACAGAAATTAATCAAAGAATATCTTAGACCTGAAATCTAGTGAGAACTGCTATCCGGCCAAATCCCCCGGCACTGGAACCTGGATGGTGCAGCGCTCCTCTAGAAATGGAGTTTCAGTCTCCCACATGCTCAACACTCCCTGCCCTGGCACTTCCTTCCTCAGTGTTTTCTGGAAGGTTTTCTACTTGTTTTTCTGACTATGGCAATTTCTCAATCCACTACATACCACAATCCTCAATAAAAATGGTTCTCATGGAACCCTGGTCCCAAGGGCTTGGCCAAGTACCGCTTCTTGGACGTGGTCCCTGTGTGTCTGCACACTCTGGGATGCAAAGCACAGGAGGGTTATATCCACATTCAGATAAACCCCACCCTTGCTAGACTCCAGAGGATCAGCCAGCCTTACAGGTGCCAGAACCAGGGGCTAGTCTGGAAGTTGTCCAACAAGAAGGTTCTGTGGTCCCAGTTATCCCTTTTGATACTAAGTGTATAGTAGGACCACATCCAGAACAAGCTGGAGAACAGACACACAAATGCAGCTCCCAGCCTAAGAAGCTGCCCCATCTCCTACAGCAACCATCCCAGGAGGCCACCCTTCACCTAAAGTGCCCAGCCCAGCAGGCTACCCATAACCCATAGCACCCAGCACAGAAGGCTCGGCTCCACTCCACACACAGCACACAGCTCAGGCACTACCCTGATTACCCACAGTGCACAGCCTAGGCTGTCTGGAAGTCCTTCCCTTGCTAGACCAAGCCCTCCAGGTCAGTGCCTCTCTATCCATCTCAGCCCTGTATCCTTAGCCCCAGCAGATCACAGACCTAGGGACATCAGAGCACAGGCACGAGACACACAGGCTCATCCTGCCGGAGCACTGCCACAACCACGATGCAATTTCTCCAAAGCAAACTCCAGTGGAGCAGAGGGGAGGGGTGTGAAATACTGACAAGAAAGGCAGGTGCTCCCACAGAACCACAGGAGACTGCTAGAAATGTAGAATCCAGCCAAAAGAACCTATCCCCTCACAGGGCCTCTGTGAAGGTAAGTCCACATTGTCTTAGGACACCCCCTCCATGTGCCTACATTGTCTTCATGGCTTGACTCTTACGAGTGTGAGTTTTCATAAGTCTTAGAAGGGCTTTCTGCCTTCCTGCCTAAGACTGCAGGACTGTCCATGTGCACGTACCATTCACAGGGCTTGCTAAGCTGGGTCCCTGGGGAAGATGAAGGGTGTTAGTGACTGCACTGGACAAGGCTCCTAGATGGAAATGACAGCCATTGACTTGTTGAGTCCCCTTAGGCAAGCAGAGAGCTGCTTGCCGGGGCGCTAAGCTTACTACAGGGGCTTCTGCAGAAGACCGAACAAACCCTATTTTGGGAAGGAGACCAGCTCCTAGTGTTGGGGTCATTAACAGCGTAGACTTGGAAGTGCTCTGGTGACAGTCACAGGCAGAATGGGTCTCCAGAGCAAGAAGCGGAAAGGGAACACACCCAGCTGAGCCTCTGGTCTTACCCTTTCGGACATCTACAGGCGGAAAACCCAGAACTCACAGCCACACTCGCTCTGCCTTCAGCTCGGCCTTCTCTACCCTGCACTTGTTGCTATTTTCTAGTTTAAAAGCTTATAGTTGGGTGGTAGTGGTGCACGCCTTTAATCCCAGCACTCGGGAGGCAGAGGCAGGTGGATCTCTGTGAGTTCAAGGCCAGCCTGGTCTACAGAGTGAGATCCAGGACAGCCAGGAAAAAAGAAAAAAGCTGAAGTTCTTTTCCATGGTTTTTTAATGTGTGTTTGGTGCATGAATGTGTATACATGTTGGGGATGCACATGTATGTAGGCTAGAGGAGAATGTCAGATGCTCCCTGCTATCACTCTCTGCCTTATTCCCTTGAGGCAGGATCTCTCACTGAACCCAGAGCTCCAGGTTCATAGGCTGGCAGCAGCCATGAAGCCCCAGTGATTCATCTGACTCTCCCGCCACCCCAGCACTGCAGTGGCTATCCACATATAAAATCATTTCCTTGACAAGATCAGGTCACTCTGATGACCTGTCACATAGGGTGGCTTTCCTTGTCTTGGCTCAGACTTGGAGTTTATCTTCAGCAGAGAACACATTTTCCACCCAGGGACGTGGGTGGTGTCTGGAGATAGCTTGGCTGTCTCCAGTGGGTGAAGCCAGGGGCACTACCGCTCTTCCCGCAATACTCAGGGCACAGGTGTCACCTCTTTAAGAATATTGAGTCTGCTCTTAAGTGCATGGAGCTCTCTGCTCCAACCAGGGCTCTGACCTATGCCGAGAATGGAAGGATATCCTGGGTCTAAGCCCAGCTATCGTGGGATCTTGCTGGAGGGCGATGAGCAGAAATAGGTGGACAAAGGGTGGGGAACAGAGAAGCTAAGTTCTGTTTCTGTCCAGTTCCACTCTTAGATAGGGTTTCTGTTGCTGTGAAGAGCTACCATGACCAAGGCAACTCTTAGAAAGCATTTAATTGTCTTGCTTATAGTCTCAGAGGGTTAGTCCATGATCAGCATGGTGGGGAGCATGGTGGCAGGCAGCAGGCCTGGTGCTGGACCAGTAGCTGAAAGTTTTACATCCTGATCCACAGGCAGACAGCAGAGGAGCCACTGGGCCAGGCATGGGCGTTTGAAACCTCAAAGCTAACCCCCAGTGACACCCTTCTTCCAACATGGCCATACCTCCTAATCCTTCTCAAACAGTTCCCCAGCTGGGAATGAAGCATGCAAATATATGGACCTGTGGGGACCATTCTCATCCAAACCACCACACATATATCCCATAAAGTCTAAATCAAAACAATCGCTGGAGTAGAATCAGGAGGCACAGAGGGAAAATAAACTAGGAAGAGAGCAGCTCTCACACTGGTAGTAAATGAGGACACGTCAAAATGTCAACACAAAGGAAACCAAGACCAAGGGCTGCACACAGCCACTCTGACCACAGCACAGGAGACATGCGTCAGTCATGAAAACCTCGGCAAGATGCCCTTTCGTTCCACATTAAAGACACATTTCTGGGTAACAAACAGATCAAGGAGCAGACAAAGCCTGCGGTAAAAACATGTCTCAGACTGGAAGATTTAAAAATTAGATGCTAAGATGAAGTTTTGGTCACGGCCGTGAGCAAAGGGATTTCCAGGGCTTCAAATGCCTGCTCTAGCAAAACAAAGAATAAAAAAAGAAAATGATCCAACCAAGTCTGCAATCTATGACCTTAAGGAGGTCTAAGGAACCAGATGAAAAATATGAGTGAAGTAGGCTAAGCGCCTTTAAACGTGAAGAAAGTTCAGCCAGCCGCTACGGCCAAGAGCTCATCCAAACAAAATAAATTAGGGTACTTGTGACTAATCTTGAATGGGGTTTGTGAACCGCAGCCCTGCTGACATTTGGACCTGATCACATCTGGGGTGAGGGGCACTCACCCTGTGTTGCAGGCTGATCAGCAGCACCCCTGGCTCCACTCTCTGGAGACAACCAAGCTATCTCTAGACACCGGTCACATCCCTGGGTGGAAAACTTGTTCTCTGCAGAAGATAAGCTCAGAGTTCGAACCAAGATGAGGAAAACCACACTACGTGGTGGGTCATCAGAGCGACCTGATCTTGTCCAGGAAATAAGTTTACACGTATATGGTTCTATTTGTTTGCTTGTTTTTGAGACATGGTCTTTATAGCCCAAGCTGGCCTGGAATTTGCAATCCTCCTGCCCCAGTCTTCTTAGTGTTGGGATTATAGGTGTGTGCCATGATATTCTGCTCATATTTAAACATACTTTGAGATATATCATGTGGTCAGAAAGCTTGAAAAAGACTTCATGGGCTGGGGAGATGGCTCAATGGTAAAAGCTCTTGCTGAGTAAGCATGAGGATCTAAGTTCAGATCCTCTCATGTACCTGAGAAGCGAGGCATTGTTGTGTGCCTGTAACTGTAATGGTGGGGTAGAGACCAAAGGATCCTTGGAGCCTGCTGGCAGCCAGTGTGGCTGAAAAACCTAGAACTTCAGATAGGTGGGTAGTTAGGTAGGTAGATAGATAGATGATAGATAGATAGATAGATAGATAGATAGATAGATAGATAGATAATCTGTCTCACCCAATAACTTGGCCTGGGAAGGGCCCATTGCTCCCTCTCAAAACATTGGTGACCCCCCCCACCATCATCTGAAGAGCCTGCAATAGTGCCTGCCTTGCATGATAGCCCCTCTTCTAAACCAGTTCCCCAGTCCAAGTCACCAAGCAATAGGAATGAAATCCACAAAGTTGTCAGCTAAGGGCCTGGGGAGGAGCAGAGAATGACCCGAAGCAGCTACCTCTGAGTCATCCAGTAAGTAACCCCAATAAATTCATTGGTTGGACTTTGTGGAATTGTTACTTGGTCTGTTGTTGGTTCCCTACCTGGGATACATAGATGTTTATCCCCCTCAGAAAAGTCACACATTATTGGTAACTGAACATGGACAGATAAAGCCAAAGACAGGCTTAAGGTGAAGAGTGGGTGGTGTCCTGCAATGGGTGATCAGACCTGCAAATCATGCCAATGCAGATGAGGGTAGACCGTTAGTAGTGAGTCCCACTGTGGCTACCTTTCCCCATGTGCTCGAGGGTGGTGTGCCACCTTGCTGCAGCAGTGACTACATGCTCTCTGATATGATGCTACAAGCAACTAAGGATGAGATTTCTGGGGAGACTCCCAAGGAAGCCATCTTTGTAATAGTACGTCTACTGTGTGGGCTCAGCCAGGAAGACAAGGAGACATATTCATTGGTGTGACTCTTCCAGACCTCAGCAGAGGGAACCACCATCATGGCCAGCGCCATACTCACAGTGGAACCCCAAGCATCTGAGCTCAGGTGTTTTTATTAATGCAGAACTCCTCAGGTGCAGAAATAAGCAATTAAAAATCCCCTACAGTAATCCAATACCTGCAAACAATGCAAAATACCAAGAACCTAAGCATCTCTTTTCCCAGCAGTGCACGATTATTTTATACATGACTAAAAATAAACTTCCCCAACACAGCTTCTTTGATGAATGGGGTCTGCTTTGTGAGTAGGGGGGTGCCCCCAACATTGCTGATAGATTAAAGAATGTATCATAGCCCCCCTAAAAGTAGTGCCTATGAGACTAGATCATAATTAGGCTAGGTGTCTATGGTATGTGGCCTTTTTTTGTGGGTGATAAGACAGGCAGTTGAGGTTCAACCACCCTTCCAGAAAGACCTGTCCCTTCTAAGTGGGGAGTTACAATCGGAGAAGGACATCAAGTTTCTAGCCCCCGATGAGCATCGGACTTGACAGGGAAAGCGTGGGGGACAGAGCATCATGAGATGTGAGCATGGGAAGGAAGTGGTGTGCTGTTGCCTACACTGGCAGGATGCAAGGGAATAGCGCCTGCTTCCACGTTAGAGCCCTTCCTGGGATCCAAAACACATGGAACCCATGGGCAGAGGCAGACAGTGAGGAAAGGGAAGATGTGCTAGAAGACACCTCTTGGGTCCAACCTTTAATACAGAGGAAGGGAAAGCCCACGACTCAGCATGCACAGTTAGGGTGTAGGAAACTAAGACAGCCAGGGAGCACTCTGCCGTGAACTGCTGGAGTTGGGACTTGGCTTGGCCCAAGCCCAACAGTGTCAGAACCACAGGAACCAGCTGTGTCGTTCTTGGTGTGGAGATGGCAGAGGCGGGAAATCTCGAGGCCTTTGGCCAGTAGGAATCCCAAGGCTCTGAGTGCCTGGAGCTGTGGCTTCTAAGAAGCAAGAAGTTTCTGCCAGCTCTGCCTTGATCCCATCCTTGGCATTAGCCTTGAACCCCTGGATAGATGTGCTGAGCTCAGGGACAGGATGGAGTCCTGAGGAACTGTGGGAATCTCCAAGGCCGTCCCTGTCACTCCCTACCCATGTCTCTCCCCATGCTCCTCTGCGCACTGGTATCAGCTAGATGGCAGCAGCCGGCCCTGGAAGTCCCGCCTTGCTCTCCCGGTGCTCCTGAGAGCACTGCAGTGTGGGTGGCAAGCCCATGTGCCTGTGCCTGGCCTGAGTCTCAGCCTTCTGCCTCAGCACTCATGTAGCCAACATGTGGGACAGTGATGGGAGCAGCAAAGGCTCAAGATGGTGAAGCAAGGTGATACCCAAGGGATGACAGCTGGTGGGGAGGGCCAGTCTGTGGGACAGGGGTTGTGAGGTCAGAGTAGAGACAAGGGAACTTCTCTTAGCCTCTGTTCCTCAGCTCTCACCAGCCTGCTGTTGGGCATCCTGAATCCAGGAGAGGACGTTCCTACCTCCACATTCTCCTCAAAGTGCTCACCGCGCAGCCTGAAGTAGACCACCCTTTCCACAAAAGCAACCCAGCCAGGAAGCTGTGGAATGATTATCTAATGTCCTTCTCCCCAACCCGGGGGATCTAAATTTAAGCAGGGAATAGTCTACTGGCTCATTGATATTTCAGTTGGGGGCCCCTGTTTAGGCACAAGGTGAGCCTCTCCACCCCCCACCCCAAACTCCCCAGATATTCTTTCGTCCTGCAGTCAAGGACCAAGATTCTTATTCATGACAGTTTTGGAGTTGTCATTTTCACTCTTGGCTCTTTCTGCCTCCTATAAAAGATAATCCTCTCCTCCTCCTCCTCTTGTTCCTCCTCCTCCTCCTGCTCCTGCTCCTCCTCCTCCTCCTCCTGTTCCTCCTCCTCCTCCTCCTCCCTCCTCCTCCTGTTCCTCCTCCTCCTCCTCCTCCTGTTCCTCCTCCTCCTCCTGCTCCTCCTCCTCCTCCTGCTCCTCCTCCTCCTCCTGCTCCTCCTCCTCCTCCTCCTCCTCCTCCTCCTCCTCCTCCTCCTCCTGCTCCTCCTCCTCCTCCTCCTCCTCCTTCTGCTCCTCCTCCTCCTCCTCCTCCTCTTCTCCTCCTGCTCCTCCTCCTCCTCCTCCTGCTCCTGCTCCTCCTCCTCCTCCTGTTCCTCCTCCTCCTCCCTCCTCCTCCTCCTCCTGCTCCTGCTCCTCCTCCTCCTGTTCCTCCTCCTCCTCCTCCTCCTGCTCCTGTCCTGCTCCTCCTCCTCCTCCTGCTCCTCCTCCTCCTGCTCCTCCTCCTTCTCCTCCTCCTTCTCTCCTCCTGCTCCTCCTCCTCCTCCCGTTCCTCCTCCTTCAACTTACTCATATCATGAAATAGGATTTTTCTACTGTGAATTCCTTCAGCATATCTGCAAGATGATCCTTCCTGGAGGGTTTTGGGTGTTTACTTAAGAGTCTGGCAGGCTGTTTTTCAAGTATTTTGTTCGTTGTTCTTAGACTTCCCTTCATGGCATTGTACTTGTCTTTTCTGTGCTGTTTTTGTGGATTTTGAGGATTAAGGTTTAAAATGCTGTGAAGCCCAGTCTTGTCCTTCTGTGTGTTTTGCATCATGGTCTAAACATTGGGATTTACATCCTGTTAACACAAAACAATTAAAACCAAATAATTTAGCTCAAACCATCTCTTGGTACCCAGTTTTTAATATGGTCTCTTTTATATTTTCTTTGTTTAAAGTCTGTTTGGGAATGTGTGTTTTCTTTTTAAAATAACTAACTCCTTTCATTAATGTTTTAAAATTGTCAGTTTATCATTTTCCCATCATTTTAGTATAATTTGATCTATCTTCTATTCTCCAATTTCCGCATCTAGCTTTCTCTTTATAAAAATAAGGCACGGGAGTTGGAAAGAGGCGCTGTTGAAGTTCTTACCACACAAGCTGGAGGACCTCAATCTGATCCCCCCAAATTCAGATAAAATAGCACAGCTTGGGGGGTGCCTGCTTGGTATTGCAGGACCAGAGAATGGGGACCATGCTGGGGAGGCATGAGCTGAGCCTATGCAGTGAGCCCCACTGAGATCCTTTATTAAAAGCAAGATGAACAGCACCTGAGGAACCACACCTGAGACTGACCTCCACGTGCATACACAGTCTTAAGGAGAGCTGGTTCTGTTTCTTTTACTGGTCTCATTTGGAAGGCAGAGCTTCTGAATCTACCCCATTACATGAATTTCGCCCTGGAACTCCTCAACATTTTATTGTTTTTCATACCTTTTTTTTTTTTCTTTTTTATAGCTAAGTGTTCATTGTCCTTACTTCAGGTTTTCCTTCCTTGGTGTGTGTGGTGTTTAAGTTGCTGAATTTCCTATTTTATGTGAAGTTTTGACCCCAGTCCCATGTAGTGAGCCTTTGGGTTTACAGGGGATGTTTTTGAGTGGTTTATACATCTCCATCACTGTGGAAGCCTGCAACCCAGTCCTCCCAGCCTCACTAGAGACAAGCCTGCATCCCTTATCTGAAGGGCTATTTTTCCACAACTGTTCTTAACTTTTTTATATCTGTCTACCCAATGGATCTCCAAAACTAAAACGAAGTTGTGATCACATTGAACCTTAAACTGTCCACACAGTGACCAGCACAGTTCACTCCAATAATAACCACTGTTCAAGTACATGTGTCAGCTGACTTATTCTTCGAAGTGTCTCTCAGAAGTGAGCACTCCTTCAATCCCATTTTACAGGCGAGAAAACTAAAGTTCCAACCTGGGGGATTACTAAGATCTAGTCAGTGGGAAATTTGAGCTTTGGATCCAGGCAAGCATCAGTTCTAGCCCTGATCTGTTCTGAGGTCTGTGGAGTGAGTGGAGCCCTTGAAGGACGTGAGCTTGCAGGTTACACAGGAGTACTGGGAGAGATGGAGAGCTAACTGGGGCTTCCCCGTGTGGCGTGGAAAGACACAGCTATTCATCCTCAAGAGGGCTTGAAGAGGAGGAGCAGGATGAGAAGGACAAAGAGTGCTGTAGAAGTTTATTTTTAGTTGTACTTAAAACATTGTTTTGTGCACTGTTGGGTGAGGGGCTGCCTAGATCTTAGCCTTTTGTATTGTCTGCAGGTGTTGGGTTTCTGTGGGGGATGTTTGATTGATCATGATCTGCACCTGAGGAGTTCTGAATCAATAAAAACACCTGAGCTCAGACGCTCAGGGTTC
The DNA here is from genome assembly GCA_026225945.1 of Cricetomys ansorgei. Classification (NCBI taxonomy): domain Eukaryota; kingdom Metazoa; phylum Chordata; class Mammalia; order Rodentia; family Nesomyidae; genus Cricetomys; species Cricetomys ansorgei. The sequence goes on from JAMJFZ010001791.1 coordinate 3,411,636, forward strand.
CACTATCTGGTATCGTGCTGGCCAGGATGGTGGTTCCCTCTGCCGAGGTCTGGCAGGGCTTTCACATATGAATATGCCCCTGTGTCTTCCATGCTGAGCCACCACAGTAGGCATACTACTACACAAGAGGACCAGAACAAGGATGCAGAGAGGACAGAGGCTTGCCAGCAGCTCTAGCAGCTGAGAGGCAGTGAGCAAGCTCCTCCTACAGCCGCTGGAGCTGTCTTACCATTGACAGGGACGTCAGACCTCTGCTTGTTTTAGTGTGGTCGTTTATCACAGCAGTCCCAGGACACTGTATGGTCCACCCCAGCTGTATCCCTAACCTCCCACTCCTCCCTCGGCTGTTTGCTCCCGGCTCCTTCCTCCACAGTGCCCACCAAAGCCCTGGTCTCAGGCATGTTCCTCCCCAGGTGTCCACACGCAAGCTCATTCCTTCCTGCAGATGATCTGTCCAAATCTCATCTCCCACTGTGACCTACCTTCCTTCCCTGTCCACTATAACACCCGACCCGACCCAACACCCACATCTGGCTCTGCTCCCTGCCACTGCTCCCTCTCCCTGCCCTCCCCCTCCTACCTTGCAGCACACCTGCAGTTCACTGATACTCCTTGCCATTTGTTCCCAGAACATAAACTCCCTCAGGACGGGGGTCTGATCTGCTTCACTCTCCTTAAGAATTGTCCCAAGAGCCTGGAATGAAGCTTGGCTTCTGGTGAGTACACGTAAATATTTGGTGAATGGATGGGTGAGAAGGTCACAAGTAGAGCTGCCTGCTGGAAGAGAGAGCAAAGGAGGGGAAGCAGGGCTGCCCAGTGGTCAGGGCTAGAGGTGTAGTTCTGCTGGGTAGGGAGAAGGCCTCTGACCTCTGACCTCTGACCTTTGGCCTTTGGCCTGAGTGTGCCCGCCACCCCCTTCCCAGCCTGCACCAAAGGAAAGGAAGGCGGCACCACGAGGAGTCTGTGGCCACAGACTGATCTATCACAGCTCCTGGCACTCAGAAGAAAACCCCCCATTCAAAATACCTACTTGTTTTTTGTACGGACCGGTGTCAAATATTAAGTGTAAGAGCAGATGAGAAGACATGTGATGTTTTCTCAGTAAATACTGAGCGAGCCAGAGTGGCCTCTATGCCCGCTGACCTGCAAGTGTGACGGCCCTGAGGGCTCTTTACACAGAAATAATGCACTGTGAGTGTGCGCTGCTGTTGGGATCCTGGCTCTCAGAGGCTGCTCTTCTGTCCCATTAATTACTGCTGTGGAGGAAGTGAGGTCAGGCCTCCCACCAAGGCAATGGGGCTCGCAGGGCCCCTCTGCGGTTCCTCGGGAAGGTGTTTTTCTTATCCATACAGCATCGCCATCTCAAACCAGTAAATCCAGTTAAAGCGAAGACAAAGAGGAGAGAGAGGAACTCCATCTGGGGATGTGTCTTTGAGTCTCTACACAGACAAGGGGCCACCATGCCCAGGAGCAGGACCTGCCCGCATCTCAGGCATCCAGAACCAGGGTTCTGGCCAAGGGCAGGGATGCTGGGACTGGGGGAGGGTAGTGTGATAAGCTCAATGTAAAATGAGGAGACAGTGACTCCTGGGGGCAGGCCACTTACACACACACACACACATACACACACACACACCAGCCACTGGCCAGCTGGGTGATGACTCTACACACGCACGCCCTCCCCCCAGAGCTCAGAGCAGTGCTCCTGCAGTCTGTAGCTCTCTAGTGCTGGCCCTGTAAATGAATGGTTTCTACTCTGTGTCTCCCCAAGGTCTCTGGGGCTCCGAACAGCAAAACCGTCTTCCCGGGGGCCATAAATGTCCCAGGATCAGGTAGTATGAAACTCTGGGTCGGGAGGGGGGACTGTCATGGGCCCTTGGTGACAGGCAATTTAGAGGTCTCCCTCCTTGTTGAATGAAAGCTCTGGCCAGGTTCCAGAGGCCACCCAGGGCCTGTAGAGCTGTCAGCTGATGTCTGTGTTTCCAGTGCTCCAGGAGAACAAGGAAAAGATTACAGGACAAGAGGAAGAGTCTCAGGGCTCGGCTGTCTCGATTTCATCTGTGGGTTCCCCTCAATGGCAGGCAGGTGTGAACACTCCATGTTGTTTGTAGGTGTGTGTGTCTGTGTTCCTGTTGGTCAGAGGTGTGAGCCCATGGGACCTGCCACAGAGCCTGTGCATGTATATGGTCCCAGACTGGGGCTGCTTGTTTCTTCTCCATGACTGAGGTCTTTCAGGCCAGTGTTCCGCCCTGGCTGACACCAGGCCTGGTCTTCCTGTGAGCTGTTCTCAGCTTTCTGTGCTCTCTAGCCAGGTGAGTGTCGCTTTTGTCTGTGTCCCACCCCCACCAAGGTGAGGGACAACTGCTGTCATTTTAATCCAGAGCCAGTTCTGTACTCAGCGACTCTCCAGCAGCTCACCGTGCCCCCTCCTCACACTCACGTAGATGTGAGGTCCAGAAGGTGTTTGCTTAAACCCCTGACCTACATTCTCCACCACGCAGCCATCCAACCTGGAAATGGCTGGGCAGCGCCATTGCCAACACAAACAGGGCTGCACTGTGCTGTGCTCTTGGTGGCTCTGGGCCCCTCCCCCCCACCCTGCCTGCCTGGCCCACACACCTCCACTGTGAGACCCTCCTGGGGATTGCATACCAGGCTGAATCCCTCGCAGTGGATTCGCAGTGGGGTCTTTAGGGCCTGGCTCTTCCCTAAATATGCATGGACCGCTCCTGGTATACCTCTGAAGCACAGCAAAGCCGGAAGCCTCCTGCTTCTCCTCCCGCATTCAAATGCAAGCTGGGGCTTTAACTAAGAGGTGTGGTCTTGGTTTAGAGTACGGTGGGATTTCCAAACTGGCCTGGGGATGGGCCTGATCCCTCTGACCTTTGAACACCTCCATGAGCCAAGGTTCAAGGTTGAATAACATACATAAAATAATGGCTTAGGGCTGAACAGTCTATAAAGGCTCTTATAAAATAGGAGGCAGCTAGAAGCTTCAGGCCTCTGCTTGTGGCTTTTGGAAGGCTCCGAGGCCTGGAAGTCTCGGGTTCCAGTGTAGAAAGGAGTCACTTGCCACTGTTCTGACAGACTAACTAGGCAGAGGCAATGAAGAAAAGGCAAATGCAAGAACACACAGACATCCGATCAGGTGGATTGGGCTCTCCCATGGAGAAGCTGGCGTGCTTATTATATAAAGTTGAAGAGGGGCTGGGGTTATTGCATACAGCTGAACACTGAGGTGGGCATATACATCCAGATAAACAAGGAGGCAGGGTTGCTGGGCATAGCGAACAAGGCTGGTTAGCTAATCTCAGCAGAAGCTGTGTCTGTGGGGAAACAGTCTTCAGGCTGTAAGCATCCCAGGGAGAAGGCTATGGTGGACGTTCTCTGCACACACTGTCAACGTCTACGCTTGGACCTTAAGAAGCCTTCTCCATCCCTCTGAGCCTCACTTGGGGAAGGCTTTGCCACCTCCACGGGGCTGAGACCTTAGGGCTCCCTGACATGGCTACGCCCATGTCAGCAGCATACATTCCCTTAGGACTTCACTACATTGCTGTGTCCCTCCTTAAGATGCTGTGAGAACAAATCAGAAAACACCCAATAGAGAGATTGTATGTGTGTGTGTGTGGGGGGGGTGTAACGTTCAGCTCCCTCCCCCAAGGTATGCTTACATTAGGGAACCACAGGCCCTGGGACCTGTCCTCTGAACAGGGGTGGCATCCCCAGGAGGACATGCCTCCACAGCCCAGGCCTTCCTTTCAGGTCCCATCTGCCCCCACCTCCACTCTCATCTACACAGCCCCTAAGACGAGACCCTTTGACCTCCCAGTTCCCTCTCAAAACATCCCGGCAGCTCCCTGACTGGAAACCCAGTGGCTCTAAATAGAAATTTATGTGGCAGACCTCTGGGGAGAAGCCAGAGGGGTTTGTTTAAAAGTAAATTTGTCAAGCCAAGCCGAGCCAGGGTCTGACCTACAACCTCTGCTGACCCTCCCCAGCTAGGGGGAGAACACCCAGCTACATCAACAAGCCATGGCAGGGCTTCCTCCATATGCCCCGGTTCTCTTAGACAGCAAGAAAGAGACAGCTCTGGGATGACTGTAGCCCCCTATACCTCAGGTTCCTCAGTTGTCCCGTGGGGCAACTCCAGTTCTACCAGCATTTCTGACCCAGCTGCCCTACCTTCACACACACACACACATAGACACACACACACACACACACACTTTCCCTTTTCTCAGGTGCCCACCTGCCCAGGTGGTCCAGGGTCAGCTCTGCCCATGAACAAGACTATCTTTCATGCTCTGGTTGTCAAGGGCAAATGCACATGTGGTCACACAGCCAGGAAGAGTGTCTGCCCATCTGTAGGCAATCAGATTTGTGCTAAAGGGGACACGATGCCATCCCATGGTCCCGAGGCCCTTTTCACTACCAGTGAGACATGAACTTGAGACAAGGCAACTCCTAGATGTGGTGATTTGTACCTGCGTATGCCAGGTTTCCTGGGTGAGAAACAGAACAGTTCTGCAAGATCCCAGGAGAGGGCCAGGGGTGCCCTACACCCTAGAAGTTGCCCCGTTACTCCCCCGCCTACCTTTCCTTCTCCCTGGTTTGTGAGTTTCCTGCTGTACTCTACTTCTCTGCCTCTGGCCACATGAGCCCCGCTCTGTGTTGCTGCTCCCGAGACCCACCCTGCCCGGTCATGCCAGGACCAGGACTAATGAACCACCAGCCTGGGGCATCAAGGTGTTCCCAGACAGATAGCTGCCCTCACCTTGAGCACTAAGAAGGGATGAGGGGAACAGTAGGCTGGGGTGCTCCCAGAAGGGAAGAGATAAGAGAGCAAGTCTCAGACCTCAGGTGTGGACCTAGGTAGGGTGCTCTCATTCGACAACTCTAAGGCTTTGTAGGCCAAGGTTTGAGTCATTGTTTCTCCAAGAACATCTGTCTGCTTGGTCCAAATCCTCTCCGGCATCCCAGAGTCCTTGGCTTACCTTGCTTAGCCAGCTCTAAGCCATCTTTTAATGCTGCATGAGGCCCTCCAATGGGCCAGGCTGACCCACCCTACCGCCCATCTTGTCTCCTCCACCTCTCTGTCTCATCTGCTCTGCAGCAGCCAGAGACCATAGGCTATGTAGCCACCCAGATAGCTGACCTCAGCCACACTGAATTCTCCTCTGCCATCTGGTGGCAGAAGTTTGCAACTGCTGCCATTCTGCCACTGCCCTGGAGCTGACCACTTGGGCAACTCCCAGGTCCCTGGGGACCAGCCTAGAGACCTGCTCCCCTTCTGAGTCATGAACAGTGAGGGAAGCTGTTAGCTGTGAGGCCCTGTGTCCCTAACCCTGACCAAGTCCAGCAGGGAAGCAGAAGAGTCTACCTGAGAAGACCCGAATCCCACCGGTGAGGAGGAGGTAAGGATGTAGAATCCAGAGTTCCTAGCCATAGTCATCCCCAAAGCCTCCATGGGTGCTACAACCTTTCAAGTTGAAGGGCTCTCCCACAGGTCTGCCTTCCCCGCCAGCAACTCTCCTGCCGTGTGTACTGTGGGCAGCACAGAGGTCAGAGGGGAGCTATGCCAGCTTTTTCACCCCTCGCTTGCTCTCAGCCCAGCCATAGCCTTCTGTGGGCCAGGGCGTGGGAGTACACGGGGCCCCAGTCACACACGCTCCCAACTCCAGCCTCACAGTACAGGTGGCCACACACAACACCATATCCATAGCTATGATCCAGAGGACAGAGATAGACACGTGAGGCCTTCCCAAGACCTCCCCCACACCCTTTCCGTGTCTCAGGGTTGGGCTGAGGACATGGCCAGGGCACATCCCTGTGCTCACTGCCTGGAATCCCATCCGGAGTCACTAAATGCAGTTACCCTAGAACTCAAGCGCCCTGGAGAGGAACACCAGCCCCGCAGCCTGCCCACTCTTTTGACTCCTGAGACAAGGCATAGGTTCCTGACCCTTTCTTTCACGGACAACACAGGAGCCCTCCGGGCTGAATCACCAACATCGCAGGCTCAGGCTCAAGGTCTCTTTCCTTATGTTCTTCTGGGTGTGGATTCATCGTGTACAGTGTGGGTTTTGTGTGGACGATTTCTTTTATGAGCATCGTTATACTTTGCCCATATCCACTCTTTCCATTCCCACTTCAATCCTTCTTTCCTTTCTCCTCATGGTCTCCTCCCTCCCCCTAGTCTCCCTCCTCTTCATGTATGTGTGTATGTATATACACATATACACACAGAGATATACACATACATACATATATGGTTTTACACATCTATAAATATAAGCCATATATATGGTTTATATGTTGATAAAGAATTCTAAGATCTACGAATGAGAAAGAAAATGTGAAATTTGTCTTTCTGTGTCTGACTTAGTTTACTTAATATGATCTTCAGTTGCATCCAGTTTTTCTAATAAATGGCATCATTTCGTTCCACTATGTATGGACCACATATTCTCTACCCATTCACCCGGCAGACACTTAGGCTGGCTCCTCAACTCAGATACTGTGACCAGTGCTGCAAAAAAATGCAAACGTGGAGGTGTGCTGTGAGGTGCCTACAGCAGATTCCTCCAGGTCTATACCAGGAGGTAGTCTTCTGTTTGTTTTAAGGAAGCTTCATACTCATTTCCATATGGATGAGCATTTCCAAACAGGGAGCTCATTTACATCCCTGGCGGTGGCTAAGGGCTCCCTTTGCCCCTGTCTTCAACAGCATTTGTAGTTTGGTTTCTAATGACTGACAGCTGAAGCTGAACGCTCTCTGTGCTCTGTGCTTCATGCTCTGTGAACTGCCCATTATTTCACTAGCTCGGTTGTCTGGTTTGGGGGGTATTTAGATTTTTTTAAAGTTATTTATATAATCTGGATATTAACCTGCTATCAGATCTATATTGAGCAAAACCTCTCTCCCGTTCTGCTGCTGTCTTTGCTCAATAAGTATGTCTTTTGCTGTACAGAAGCTTTCAACTGTCATACAGTTCCATCTATCAGTTCTTGGTGTTATTTTCTGGGCTACTGAGCTCCTTTTCCAAAAGTTCTTGCTTGTGCCTATATTTTGAAATGTTTTCCTCTGGGACTTTTAAAGTTTCTAGTCTAAAGGTGTTTGACCTGTTTTGAAATCGTTTTTGTACAAGATAAGAGACAAGGCCCTAGCTTCCTTTTCTTTATGGGGATATCCCATTCTCCAGAATCATTTGTTAAATAAGTTTTTTTTTTGTTTTTTTTCTCCAATGTCTATTTTTGTCATCTTTGTCAAAACCCAGGCAGCTGCAGCCGTGAGTCTGTGTCTGGGCCCTCGATTCTGCTCCATCCATCTGTCTTTTGTTGCTGTGGCTTTGCAGTGTAACTTGAAGTAAGTCAGGATGTTTTCTGCACATGCCCTGGGAGTGTAGTGAGATTCCTGCTGGGCATTGTATGTATGTCATAGGTGCACACAGAGACTCTGTGGGAGCCCTCTGTATACACCACGAAGCGTACAGAGACTCTGCTTTGGCACGTGCAGAGAGCACAGGAGCATACAGAGACTTGGTCAGGCAGACCTTCAGCAGAGCTGGCAGACATTCTCGAAGGTTCTTCTGTGTACACTAACAAGCTCACAGAGGCTCTGGCACCCACCACCACCTCTCCCCACCCTGTGACCACGGAACTGTTGTTTTTCTGTTTTGGCCCTGCCAAACTGGGGATGGTCCAGGACTTATGTTAGCAAAGGAAGACATTCTCCCTGAAAAAACCCTTAGTCCGGGAAAACCTAGTCAGGTGTCACTGGGTGTGAACCTCACCTTAGGAAACTGCTCTGATGAGTTACTTTGGAAGCATACACCACTCGATTGCCTTTTCTCAGATGCTTAGACAAAAGCAGTCAAAAGCAGGAAATATGCTGGGTTATTAGGCTGAGCAAAAAGCTCCCGGACTTTACGTCCGTGGTGGGGGGCAGAGAGCATGGGTGGGATGTGCTCTTGCTCCTTTACCCTCAGGAAGGGGAGTGCCCTGGAGGTCTGTGGCATCCATCAGAGTCTTCATGACCCATCCAGACAGTGAAAGATTCCTGGATCCCAAAAAGGGCAAAATAATTCATGAGGCTTGTATTTCATGCGACACGTCAGTTATTTATTGGGAAAACAGCTTCTCTAGGGGAAAGGGAAGGGAACGAGCACTCCCACCCCTGCTCCTCCTCCTCTTCCTCCTCCTCCTGTCTCCTGTCTGCCTGGCCAGGGACTGCATTCCTACCCTGGTCCCTAGGGCCCACCTCCTACCTCCTGGCTGACAACTCCATCCCCAGGTCATAGCACAGAGAAATGGCCCTGGGCTTTTGCAGTCCCTGCCAGGAGGTGCTCTGACCTCTGCCAAGTCCTTCGCAGGGCTATGGAGAAATATGTTTTTCTTTTAGACATGTTGACCTATTTTTTTTTAAAAAAAGAAAAGCTTTCAGTTTAGGGCATCCGTCACACAACAATAAGAAGAAAAAAAGACACAATTTTCTCCTCCCTAACAAATTGTGCTGGCTCTTTTCTCGTTGCTATGGTGCTGGCCCCACTATTCACTGCCGGGGAATAACCAGCCTCCAACGGAAATTTGTGTTTTGCTTTTTCCAATCAACACATCCTGAAACCCTGACAGTATTGCAGCTCTCCTCAGATACCCAGGGAACAGGGCACAGCGGGACAATGAGAAGATGCAGTGCGGTTTGCCCTCCGACCCAGATTCCCACTTTGAGGATGCCGCTACTTCCGCCTGGTGACCTGTGTTTCAGTGGGCATCTATGGCCACATCTTGTCAGAATTATTTATGGACGGGTCTCCTAAAGCCACACCTGGATTGGATCTCCTAATGGCTTCCTAGACTCGTGATAACATCATGATGATGATTGAACACCCAGAACACAGACTGACTTTTTTCTTATTACTGTTTTATTTTTTATTTTTTGGTAAAGATAACTTCGTGGGCCCGATGCTAAGCTAAGAATAACTGCAAGTAATACCTGTGGGGCAGGCAGAGGAAAGACATCCAAAACACCCACACACGACCCATGCAATGTGGGGATGCAAAATAAGCTTTTCAGAGCTTAAAATTAACTAAAGACTTGCACTAATCCCTGAGAGCATTTACTCAAGAAAACAGATTGGCTCTCAGTACAGTGAGACATGCAGTGTTTTCCCTCCTCTAACCCCTCCCAACCCTCTCACAGCCTGCAGCAGCCTGGCAGTACAGGGTCTCTCAGGCCCAAGGAAGCTGGGGAGCTTCAGCACTGTGAGGAGCCAGCTCGTGGAGAACCTCACTTCAGCCTGTTGAAGACAGGCTTAGCACTGCAGTAGCTTAGGGTAACACCAAGTGGAGGAAAGTGTAAAAGGAAAGATGAGAAAAGAAAAGTCTGGAATGGTGCTTGAAAACACTACACCACATCATGGAATCTCAAAGTGGGCCTTGCACACCTAGGGCTGAGCACGTGTTCCAGCTCTGGGTGCGTGAGAAGGACTGAGGTACCTTTGGCACTGGCTGAACCTGAGGCTCTCACAAGCAGGAGTGGAAGACACCTGCTTGTTGGAGAGTTAAGAATCACCCCAGTATTCAGACAGCACAGGCTGCAAGAGGGCCCAGAGCTAAGGAAACGTCTCTCCAGCCTGGAGAAGCCTGCTAAGTAAGCACACACTCGGGGGCCATGAGACAATGCAGAATTAGCTTTCTGAGCAAGCAAATCCTGATCACACCACCAACTTGAGGGCCAGCGACTGCTGCTCCGTTGCTCAGAGTGGGCATATTGTTGAACAGCCTCGGATACGATAGAAGACCTTGAGACAGATTTCCTTGAAGCCACAGACTTATTCAATGCCATGGACACCCTGACAAATAAAGGCATGGTGGTGCTCTGAGGAGAATTCAGGCCCCCAGACCAGAGACAGATGGGGCAGGTCATGGGATTGGGAGTAGGGGCTCTGAAGAGAGGAAATTGGGGCTGACTTGATAGAAGTGGGTATCTTCTTGTACCTCTCTGAGAATGAGGGGTGCTTCACAGCCTGGGCCTGCAGACAGGCTCTCTGATTCCTATTCTGGACACTGGGAAGAGGATGGGAACAGGATGTGTGGCCACCAACCTCCCCTGCGATATACACTCCAATTTGAGATCCTGGGACCTGTTAGCTATGGACTCTCAGGCGATGGCTCGGAGGAGTCCATCAGTGGCTGTGAGAGCAGAAGGTGGCTTGTGCAGCACCAAGAGCCTAACATTACATTCTTACAATTATGTTATCCAAAATGCTTATGAAGGAGGCAAGGCTGTAGATGAGTGTGGCCCTTGCGGGGGAGTCAGAGCTGTCCTGTGTCCCGGGGAAGCCTGGGGGTTGGACTTAATAAGGAACTTAAGTAACTATTGTAAATATATTTACAGAATGAAAATAAAAACTATTTAAAATAACTGAAGGAAAATCAACAATCGTGTCTCACTAAACAGAGATGATCAATAGAAAGGAACACAAAGTCCTACCAAGACACTACTTACAACTGATGCCTTCTGGGAAAGAAAAGATCAGTTTTTCACCAATGAAGTGTCCCTGCACATAGCAACCATTCCATGTGGCAGACCCCATGCCCAGGATTAGTTGGCCAACACAAAACAGACTCCATGGTTTTTGTTTGTTTGTTTTTGTTTGGTTTGATTCGGTGGGTTGGTTGGTTGGTTGGTTTTTGGGAGGTGGATAAAAAAGAAAGAACCTGAAGTTGAGTGGGTAGGGAAGCAGGGAGAATCTGGGAGGAGTGGGGGAGGGGGCATGATCAAAATATACTGAATGAAAACATTTTAAATAAAAAAAGGGTCAAAGCAATTCAGTGGGAGAGGGAATAGTTACTTCAGCTAATGGTGCAGGAGCACTCGAATAGCCACATGGGGAAGAATGACGTCGTGCCCTCTTCTTACCTGTACAAAAGTAATAAAAATGGATTGAGCTAAAACCAAGACATTTAGATGATTTGGAATTAGGCAATTGTCTCTTAGCTTTGACGTTAAAAAATAAGCAACAAGGAAAACAGCAGATAAAGGACTTCATCAAACATCAAATGTAAACACTTGTTTTACTTAAAGTATATATATATATAAAGTATATGTATATATATATATATATATATATATTTTTTTTTTTTAAGAAGAAAGTCTGCAAAATGGTAGAAATAGAAAAATCACACATCCGGCAACGGATTGGTGTCCAAAATAAGATTTCTTCCAACTCAACAATAAAATGACAGTTTCAATAGTGCCTAAGCACTCCACAGAACATCCAAATGCCAGCACACGCTCCCAGAGGGAGACCACATCTGCTGTGACAGCCCTCTCACGGTAGGAAGGGTGTGGAGAAGTGGAACCCTCTGCCCTGCTCGTGGGGTCTTATATCACAGGACATCCACCTGTCCAGCAGCCGCAGACAGACACACAGATGTGTGCATGTGGACAATGGCGCATCCGTCTGCAGTAAAGGACGAAGAGCTGATCCGAGTTTCTTTGTTGCACACGACCCTTGACAATGCACTCAGTGAAATGAGCTGTGTGCAAAAGTCCATGTATTATGTGATTCATTTCTAATCAGATATTCGAAAAAGAAGAGACTTTATAGAAATGAAAATTAGAGTTCCAGATTCCAGGGGTTAGGGGGAGGGAAAGCAGGGGTGAATAATAAGTTTTCTTTTTGGAGTGATGGAATGTTCTGGAAGGAGATAATGGTGATGCTTGCAAAATATTGTGAGTATACTAAAACCCGCAGAACTGTAGACTTTCAGGGTAACAGCAGGTACAGTGTGATGGCACTCTGATGGAAAGCAGGCTGCATTTCATGCATAAAATACACTAAGCTTCTGAAAAAAACAGACTATTTTTAATTTAAAACAAAAGAAGCCAGGAATAATTGCAAGCTAATTAATACCCATCATAGCCAAGGAATAGAACTTCATCAGTTGCTGGAAGTCTTTCCTTGTCGCAAGGAAGGGTGGCCGCTGTCATAGCATCTGTGTTGATCATTCCCTGCTCTTCCCAGACCACAGGTATCCTGTATGTACCCAGACGCAGTCCCACCTGCTTCTGAATGCCTTGCAGGTGGAACTGAATGTAAGCTGTTCTTAGATTCTGCTTTTTCTTTTTCAGCTGCTTGTTGTGATCCTGTGTGTTTGATCCCGTTTGTTGTGATCCCCTTTGCTGTGATCCCCTTTGTTGTGATCCCCTTTGTTGTGATCCCGTTTGTTGTGATCCCCTTTGCTGTGATCCCGTTTGTTGTGATCCCTTTGTTGTGATCCCCTTTGCTGTGATCCCCTTTGCTGTGATCCCCTTTGTTGTGATCCCCTGTGTTGTGATCCCTTTGCTGTGATCCCCTGTGTTGTGATCCCCTTTGCTGTGATCCCGTTTGTTGTGATCCCCTTTGTTGTGATCCCCTGTGTTGTGATCCCCTGTGATCCCCTTTGTTGTGATCCCCTTTGTTGTGATCCCCTTTGTTGTGATCCCCTTTGTTGTGATCCCTGTGTTGTGATCCTGTGTTGCTGCATGTGACACTGAGCAAATATGCTGCAATGTACCCACTAGTGTGACCGTGGGGAGCACAGCTGTGGAGATTCCAGAGCAGTGGTTCTCAACCTGATCACGACCCCAGGGGTTTCCTACAACCATCTGCATATCAGATATTTACATCACTATTCAGTAATAACAGCTAACAGCAGCAAAATTAACAGTTATGGAGTAGCAATGGAAACAGTCTTATGGTTAGGGGCACCACGATGTGAGAAATTGTATCAAAGGGTTGCAGCATTGGGAAGTTTGAGAACCATTGGTCTAGAACATCCATAAGTTTCTCTAGAACAATCACATGGAATTCCCAGGGACTCACAACCTCAGCATCACAGGAAATGCCCCACTTTTCCTCAGTGGCTGAAACAATTAAGACTCCCACAGTGTGAGCTCCTCCCCGGGCCACACCTTCAGCAACTTCCTGCATGGTCAAGCTTTCTTGCCAGCGTGGTGGGTGTGCAATATTGTCTCACATTGTGGCTGAGTTTGCACCCCTGTGACTACCCATGAGACAAGACATTTTTAGTAGTTTATTGCTATTTGGGTATATGTTTCCAAGAAATGTCACTTAAGAGCTTTGTGTGTGTGTGTGTGTGTGTGTAGGGGGGTGTATATGTATGTGTAGTGTGTGTGTGCGTGTGTGTGTGTGTGGTATATGTATGTGTTTGTGTATGTGGTATGTGTGTGTGTTTGTGTGTGTGTGCCTGTGTGTGTGTGTGGTGTGTGTATGTGTTTGTGTATGTGTATGGTGTGTATGATGTGTGTGTGTGGTGTGTGTGTGTGTGTGTGTGTGGTGTGTGTGTGTATGTGTATGGTGTGTATGGTGTGTGTGTGTGTGTACGCACGTGCAAGCAGGTCTAAGTTTAGGTCTGAATATGGTGTCAGGTAGGGATCTCACTAAGGTTATGTAACAAGTGGCCCGCCCACTTTGTGGCCCAAACCAACCACACATTGCGCAGAGAGGAATTCTGGTGGAGCCTGTTCTTCATCCTCTGGCTTCTGTTTGTGACAGTTCTTAATTTCTGTCATTAATGAGACTAAGAATGCTAATGAGGAACTCCCCAAGACTTCTGGTAACACTTCTTTCCTGCCTTTTAATTCCTTATTGGCAGAGGGAATGAACCAACTCCTGCACCTCTGCGGGCTTCCGTGGAGAGCACCTTTGCCTGCTCAGCTGTCTCACACTCACATTTCCACTTGGAACCGGCATCTCCCGAGCCTCTCGCACACAGCGGGGATTTCTCCAGTGGGACAGTTGCTGCTTCCTGACACCACGGTATCAGGATTTCATGCAGGCACCCAGTAAGGAAGCAAGGAAGAGAGGATGAGCCAGGTAAAGCGGTGTCACCGTGCCACCAGACTGGTCAGAGTATTTGTAAAGTTCCCTCTGGGCTCACAGTTTAAGAGAGTGTCAAGGTCACACTGAAGTCTGGAGATGTCTGGTGTAGTCATTCTTGGAAACATGGACTCTCCTGGCCACCATTTTTCATGTGGGCACCCAGCACTTCTGGCCTGCTTCCGAAAGTCTGTGCTTTCCCACAGGCTACTTCTTAGACCATTCTGAGACTTTGTGCTCTGCCCCAGTGTCCTGTATCTCCAGCCTGGTCAGGTCACACTGTCTCTGTTGTTACAGGAGGTAAACCTATGTGAGCACAGCTGGCTCACACGTCAAGTACCTATGTCACGGTTGTTTTCTTTGTTACTGGGTTGTAGAAGTGAAATGATCTTTATATATACGTTTTGTGAGCACTAAGTCCATTAAATCCTTATTACATCTAATGACGACATGCTAGCTTCTCTTGGTTCTTTTAAGCACACAGCGAGGACACACAGGAACACTGACCATTTTGTCCCCTTGCTCCAGTTCTCACGATACTTTCACTCCTAGCTTAACCGACCTGGTGAGGACTCCCAGGGCAGTGTTGGGGAGGGGGCGTTTTGCCTCCCTGCCTTTAAGGAGTGTCTTAGTCAGCATTCGATTACCATGACCACAGCAGCTCTTAGAAAGGAAAGCTTTTAAGTGGGGCTTGCTTACAGGTCAGACATTTAGTCCATTGTCACCATGATGGGAAGCGTGACAGCACACAGGCACACATGGTGCTGGAGAGGTAGCTGAGAGTTCTACATGTGGATCAGCAGACAGCAGGAAGAGAAGAGCCACTGGGCCTGGCTTGAGCATTTGAAACCACAAAGCTGACCCCCCAGTGACACACTTCCTCCAAAAAGGGCACGCCTATTCCAACAAGTCCACATCTCCTAATCCCTGTCAAGTAGCACCTCTCCCTAATGACCAAGCACTCAAATATATGAGCCTGTGGGAGCCATTCCTATTCAAACCACCACATTCCACTCCCTGGACCCCTTAGGATTGTAGCCATCCATTGTGCTGGCTAGTTTTATGTCATCTTGACACAAGCTAGAGTTATCTGAGAAGAGGAACCTCAATTGAGAAAATGCCTCCAGAAGATCCAGCTGTAAAGCATTTTCTAATTTCTTAATTAGTGATTGATGGGGGAGGGCCCAGGCCATTGTGAATGGTACCATCCATGGTCTGGTGGTCCTGGGTTCTATAAGAAAGCAGGCTGAGCAAAGCCATGGGGAGCAAGCCAGTAAGCAACACTCCTCTATGACCTCTGCATCAGCTCCTGCATCCAGGTTCCTGCCCTGTTTGAGCTCCTGTTCTGACTTCCTCTGATGATGAACAGTGCTATGGAAGTTAAGCCAAATAAACCATTTCCTCTCCAACTTGCTCTTTGGTCTTGGTGCTTTGTTACATCAATAGGAACCCTAACTAAGACAAGAAGCAAGCTTTCCTTTCTCACCACTAAACATGTTTCCATGTTGAATTGTATTCCCTGCTGATCCTAGTTACTTAAGAGTGGTTATACCTGTCTTTTAATTTAGCACCTGCACATTGTCCCTTTAATCTGATAATTAATATTTATGTTAAATCAACTGTCTTCTTGAGATAAGCACAATGTGGTTAGAGATCACTTCCCACTGCAGAGCCACAAGCTGGGTTGGTGGGTTATTTAGAGAGCAGGACACCAAGAAATACGAGAAGTGTGCTGTCAGCCCTTCGCATGGCAAGATAAATCCATTCCAAAGGGGATTTGTCCTATCTCTAAACTCCTACGACAAGGCAGGGAGATGTATGCATGTGAAGATGGGGTCACATTTGAAGCCGTGAGTTTACTATCTGAGGATCCAACTCTGTCTTCTCACACCAGAGGAAACTAAAGATGGTGTCCTCACATCCTGTCTCCTGGCTCAGTCCCCCTCTAAGGACAGCAGAGGCCAGTGGATCCAGGAGACCTCAAAGAACAGAAGCTCTGAGTCCAGACACTGCAAAGGACTGGGAACAAGGCAGCTATCTGTGCTGAGGCTCTGCAGTGAGCAGGAACCACGTGGCTCTGTGGACTTGGCTCTGCGTTAACCAGGAAAGAACAGTGTAGCTCACAGCATGGCACCCAAAGAACCCAGGGTGAGGACCAGCCCCTTAACCCCATAGCCTGAGTTAAGGTGCCTCAGAGAAGAACAGGAAAGCCAAAGAAGGTAGAGACTCCAAAGTAAGCCACACTGAGCACCCCACAAAGACATCACCAGTTTTGTCAACTCTGGGGTTGTGTTATTGTTTTGTTTTTTAGACATGGTCTCACTATGTAACCCTGGCTGTTCTAGAAGTCACACTGTAGACCAGGCTGGCCTCAAGCTCACAGAGATCCGCCTGCCTCCAGAGTGCTTGAGTTAAACGCATGTGCCACCACACCTCGCGAGCTCAACCATGAATTTTCTAATTCTAGGTATAGGAGGAGGAGAAGGCCCTCCCACCGCAGGCTGCGTTACACCCCATCCTAGAGAAGACACCAGGGATGGGTGTGTGGAATGCTCTAGGACCCTGGGTCTTGACTCTGTAGGCTTGTACACGATGGCTGGAAACACCTGTCCTTCCCAGTCCTTCTGCCCTCCATACCCCTCTCTAGCTCCTGCTTCTCCCAAGACCCTTGTCCTACTTTCCATTAGGAGCTTCAGACATCTTGTGATGCCCCACCTCTTCCCCTCCCCTCCAAGGCAGCCTGACAGGCCCCAGCTGTCTCTCTCCGTTCTAATACAGAGTCACACTCACCTCACCTCCAACCAAAAAGCAAGGTGGGGCCCGTAGGGAGGACAGGGTCTTTGTGAAATTAGCGCACGTGGGCCTGTGCATCACTGCTGGGCTCCAGTGTGGCCCTGACTGCCCAGAATAGACCGCCTCTGCCCTGGTGCAAAGACCTGTGCTGTTAGTTTGACTCCCTGCTTTCATGACCAGTGCACTCATGTCGTCCTCCTCACACACCGCTTACCAAAGAACCCCAAATGAGAAGTCGCTGGAGGGCCACTCAGCCCCCCTGTGAGGAGGCCGCCCCCCTGTGAGGAGGCCACCACCCTGTCAGGACAGACGGATGGACTGAGTTCCAGAGCAGGGTCAAGGCAGCCAGGCGCAAGAAGGCCAAGTCAAGACCAGCACAGGTAGAGAGAGTCTTGGAAGTGGAGAGTGGACTCTGGGCTTCCAGACCTAGAGTTGGGTAGCAGTCCCTGGGTTGGGTCCTCTCTGAACACCCGTGAGACACATGCACCACAGAGTCACAGAATCGGTGCCCAGAGGTGAGCAGTGGCTTGTTCCTTATGGTTAAAAATGGGGCTTTCTGTCCTCCGAGGCTCCAAGCTCTGTGTTCTCCACATTCTGTGTACCTTAGATTTTTCCTGCCCCCCATATTTTGGGTCCCCCATGCTCTGTGAACATCAAATTCTTTGAAACCCACCCAAGCCCCTGGCCAGCACAAGTGGATGTCACCCTAAGAAACTCTCTTGTCCCTTCCTTTTATGATGTCATGTGGCCTGCCTGCACATCTATGATACTATTCAAATGGCCCCAGGGGAGATACTGAAGGAAGCAGGGAGGTGAGGCCACCCTGTGACACCTGAGGGGTTAAAGCTGCAGGGGAAGGCCTCTGCTGCATCTGGAGATGCAGAAGTGGTGGGACCACGTGGAGGCTCTGCCTCCCTCCTGTCCTGCCAGCCCTCGCCTGTTTGGAGGAGGGTATTAGAACATAGTCCGGTCACACAGGGACCCTCCGAGGTCCTGCTAGACCCCCTGACCTGGTAGAATGTGTCAGTATGAGGATAGAGGAACGCGAAGGTCTCTGTCACCCCAGCGCTGGCTCCAGCCACACAGTGTCTGTGGGGAAGGGGAAGGCAGAACACACTATTAAAACACAGTGTGAACACATAGAAAGCCATGTGAGGCTGAGTTCTCGCCGTGGAGAGTGGATAGAGGGCAAAACAAACCTGCAGGAGGAAGTGGCTTCGCAGTGCCCAACGAAGTCCTAATTAGAGACCTCTCTGGAGCTCTGGGGACGAATTATTTACAATTCTTCAAGAGGAATGATTATAATAATAAGGTTACCGTGCCCCAATTAAGCTTATTACGCTCTTTTCCTCTGCTTCAGGAATCCTCTGAGGTCTATCATCAGCAAGAGGCAAGAAGGAGTGAGCCGGCCTTCCGCTTGCGGGAAGCACCCATGGGGTGGCCCGTGTCCCTCACCCCTCTCGGGGCTCTCGAGGTCAGCCTGGGCAGATGGCAGGCTGTGTGGCCAACAGTGTGGTCCCTTAATGGGGCAAGATACTTCCTTTCTCTCTGATGGCCTAAGGTGCCCTGCTGACTAAATCAGAGGTAGGGAAGGCACGGGACTCCATCACTGCCTGTGAAACCATCCTGCCTAAGAAACCCATGGTGAGGAGAAGGCAGCAGCCACTAGGAAACAGCACCAAACACAGAGGGGTGCTGCTATCTGCTCACTCCTCTGTAGTTCTCTCCAGTGAGGCACACATCCCTGGGCCCACGGACTGCGGGTACTGGGTCCCACAGGCTAGCTGTGGGGATGTGGTTGCCATGTCTCCCCAAAGAGGCCTCTGTGCTCTTGCAGGCGAAGGATCCTCCTCAGGCTGTCTTGGGGTCTACAGGACTATCCTTGTATTTCAGAACCCTGCCCTGACACTGCCCTCACCTCAGCTCCCCCAGGCTCAGCAGTGAGAAAGGTGGAGTCTTTGCAAGACAGCAGGCGCCTTGGAGGCCAAGCCCAGTCACTCAAGTTCCACATCTCCACATCCACCTGCAGGGGCTTGATGCTAGTCTCCCAAAAGATAGGTCAACATCCAAGACTTCGTCACTGTTACCTTTGCAGACATGACCAAGGATCTCTAGATGATGCTCTACTTATAGACTCAAAAGCCTAGGATCACTTGGGACCAAGCCAGAAGAAGAAGGGAGGGGGCTACCTGAGACTCTTCAGGGAGGGAGGCCATGTCCACATGTTCATCCAGAACTCCTGGCCTCCAGAGTTGAAAGGCACAGTATGACTCAGTCCCCAGGTCCTGGTCCTTTCTCTTCTCCTGTCTTGCCTCTCTTGCCTCTGACAACGGCAGCTGGTAGCCACACCCTGCCAGCAGAAGGTGTGGCCAGATTAAAGGTGGGTCTTCCCACTTTAAAAGATTTAATTAAGGAAAAAAAAATCCTGATTGGCAGAGGCGATGCAGGCCTTTAATCCCAGCACTTGGAATGCAGAGACAGGCAGATCTCTTTGAGTTCAAGGCTAGCCTGTTCTATAGAGGAAATTCTAGAACAGCCAGGGCTACAAAAAAGAAACTCTATCTAGAAAAAAACAAAAAAAAGAAAAGGAAAAATCCTTCACAGGTGAATCCACCTTCTTGAGTTTTAGTTAATTTCAGATGTAGTCAAGTTGACAACTTAAAATAGCTATCACAATAGGTATTGTCTGTGGCCATGCTCAGACAGTGGGTAAACAACTGTGGGCATGTCCAGACAGTGGGTGACAGCTGTGGGCGTGTTCAGACAGTGGGTAACAGCTGTGGGCATCTAGACAGTGGGAAACAGTTGTGGGTGTGTCCAGACAATGGGTAACAACTGTGGGCGTGTTCAGACAGTGGGTAACAACTATAGGCACCCAGACAGGGGATAACAGTTGTGGATGTGTCCAGACAGTGGGTAACAGCTATGGGCATGTCCAGACAGTGGGTAACAACTGTAGGCACCCAGACAGGGGATAAGAGTTGTGGGTGTGTCCAGACAGTGGGTAACAACTGTGGGCGTGTTCAGACAGTGGGTAACAGCTGTAGACACCCAGACAGGGGATAAGAGTTGTGGGTGTGTCCAGACAGTGGGTAACAGCTCTGGGCATCTAGACAGTGGGTAACAACTGTGGGTGTGTCCAGACAGAAGACTGAAACTGAAGAAAATGGTGCTGGTGTGGGATCAAGAAGCAGGCAGCAGAGCATGGGGATGGAGATGCACAACTGTAGGTCCAGCACTCTGGAGGCAGAAGGAGGGTTGTGGGCTTTAAAACAACCTGGGACCAATAGCGAGACTTGCTTCAAACAGAAGGAGAAGAAGGAGGAGGAAGAAGAGGGGAGGGAAGAAGAGAGGAGAAAGGGAAAGCGAGGAGTGACACCTAAGTTTGAGGATGGCAAGATCCCAGAACCTTCTGCAGTGGAGCTGTGCTCTAAGGACTGGGATAGACACACAACTTTGGAGCTCATGCCTGTGAGGCTTCTTGACAGCCCTTTAATGGTTCTGGTCAGTCTTCCTTATCGGCCTGGCTGGGTTTGGAGTCACTGGGAGACACACTCCTGGGTGTGTCTGAGTGCATCTCTAGAGATGTTTAACTGAGAAGGGAAGACCCACCCTGGATGTGGCCACGGGTCCCTGAGCTGTGATCCCACAGTAAATAAAGAGGGAACAAGAGCACAGAGTCAAGCACCTGCAGCATCTCTGCTTCCCGCTGCAGACACATGGGACCAGCACCTCACACACCTGCTGCGTTGCTCTCAGCGTGACTTCACCACGATGGCCCACACCCTGAAACGGTGAACCAGAGTACATGGTGGATACACTTCCTCACAGTGGGATGGCATGGTGGCAGCGTTGGCCCTGTGGTGGGAGGAAGCAGCTCGCTCACACCTTGCTGAACCAGGGGACAGAGGGGCACGCAGGTGCTCAGATCACTTTCTCCTCTCTCCTGTTAGGGTCTCAGCCCTCGGGATGGTACTGCCACTCGGGGTGAGCCTTATACCCTTCTCCCCTCACTTCAGCCTCCTTGGAAATGCTCTCACCAATACACAGGAAAGTGTGCGTTCACTGATGCCTTAGGCACTGCTTAATCAGTTTGAATTCACCATGGAAATTAATCCTTTCCTGCGGGAAGAACCGGCTTTTCCTGGTGGCTGAGCATTCCAGGGGCAATGGGAGTTCCTAAGCTTCCTATACCCAGGAGGGAGAAGGAAGGGGAGGGAAGGCAGCAGAGCTCTTAGAGGAAACACAGGCTGTCTCTTTTCTGACCCAGAGAGGGGAAGGATCAGCTGTAACTGAAAATCCAGCCACTTATCAGAATGAAAGGTCCACAAGGCCAGTGGCATGCTGGGGAAAATGTTCGCAGCACCCAGCACGGGCAACATGCTGATTTTGCTGGAAATAAAATATTCCCTGTACTCCAAGGGAAAGACTTCGCAATCGGTGAGGACAGTGTGAAGAGATTGCAGATCGTTCAGATGAGAGCGCTGCTCCTAAACCAGGAAGTCCACCTTCACTCAAATAATCATCAGAAGGGAGCAAGCTGACATTTCTCATCCATTGCACAGACAAAGAAAGCAAACGTGATTAGCACGACAAGCCAATTGACTGGAGAAGCCATTGGTGGGGCTTGAATCGGCCCATCCCTGCATGGGAAAACCCACATCTCCTAATACTACCCACTACACCCAGTCTCCCCAGCAACGGCACTACACAACACATTTAAGTATTCCAGGATAAAGCAATTTTTTTTGTATTTACAAAATATTGAAAATAACCTGCATGATCCCCACTCTGGGGTATGTGTTGAATTGATGATGGACAGTCGAGAGCTATGTCATTTCAAAAGGAAGAGATTTCAGAGTGAAAGGAAGTCTCAGGCAGAACTCCACAGGCTTCAGAGTTCTTCTTCTGAGAGCCTGCCACCTCTCACCGGAGGGAGGCCAGCAGGGGTGCCTACGAGTACAGGCGCCATCTTGGACAGCTGGCTGAAGTATGTTGGCTTACTGTGATCCGCAGGAGAAGCTGAAGCAGGAACCACCCAGCTGCGCACAGTCAGTCCACCCTCAGCACTTAGGCTAACATGTTCTTACACCTCTAGATTCTTGGTGATTTGTTATACAGTGACAAACAACACCACAGAAACAAGCCAACAATTTCAGTTTTGTGTTGTTTTAATAAAACCCCAGACTACAGGGACAATGTCCCTTTTGGCAATCTTGGCCTTCCTTCGTATATTTGCTTTGAATCATTTTGTGTGTGTTCTGTGTATATCACAGAGGCTGAAGAGAGCTTCCATAGAGGAAACTTCTGACTGTTTTCCCTAATCCTTCCAGTCTTCCACCTGTCAGAGCGCCATGAGAAGGTCCAGGATACGCCAGTGTGTAACCCTGTGCTGGTAGATGCCGAGTCTTTGTGCAGCAGAACAGCTCAGGCACAGCTTCGCTCAGCAACATCAGGCAGTGATGACCAGCTGCGCCCCTGCATCACCTTCCCCACTGAAGGGATCAGAGTTCAGAGAAAGGGCTGGAGCACCAAGGGCCAGTCCAGTGCAGGTCTGATGCACATCAGAGCCTAGGATCTCTCCTTCTGCCACAGAGTGGAAGCATTCCCAGGAGCCAGTGAGATGGCTGGCACTTGCCGGGAAGCCTGAGAATCTGAGTTCATTCCCCGAGATCCTATGGAAGAAGCTAGAAATAAAATCGGGGGGGGGGGAGGATAAAATCTAATGGTTCATCTTCAGAGCTGTCTGGAGCCAACTTAGTCCAGATACAAACAGAAAACACCAGAGCCTGCTTATTCCTGCCAGTCTAGCTATCCGACCTACCAAAAGTAGACATTTGGAGTAAAAAGTTATCCACAGCAGAGCTTACCCGCAATGTCACGTGCCTATCACGCTTTAAAATAAACAGATCCTAACACAAGGAGATGCATCCATGCATGGCTTTGTTTAGAAGAAGAGAGACATATGCCACAGAGGAAGGAAGATCCAGGGGGCAGGTGAGACTGTGTCCTCCTGATTTTGTAAATGATGGAGGGAGGCGCATGGGTCAGGGTTCACAAATGGCTCTCACTTTGCAAGGTGGAAAAAGAAACTGCTTCGCTTGTCCTCAGTCTCCAGGACGCTTATGATGACGTCTTTGTTTCTCACATGCGAAGTGAATAAACGTATCGTGTGTCCCAGCCTCTCGCCCTGTCACTTGGACTTCTGATCTCAACATATTTGTAAGCCTGACCAGTTCTGTGCTGCCCCACAGAGGCCACAGCTGAGCTGTGGGGTTCCCTCAAGCTCCGGGAGGAGTCAATTAGCAGTGGAGTAAGCTGTAAATGTCAGTGCCTCAGTTGCTGCTGAGGGCCCAGTATGTCTGTCTAGAGCAACACTGTCTGGAGCTCTGAACAGCCTTGCAGTCCAGGGAGGACTATGACCACTGAGAGAGAGATTGAGAGGAGCGTGTTTCTCTAGTGGAATCCTGAAACAGCTGGTGACGGAGCTGTCCCCGAGCCTTTTTCTGAGACCTAGAAGCCACATTCTGCCAAGGGAAGGAGGCAGCGTTCAGGCAGAGACCCAGGCTCCTTGGCAAAGGGCAGCTGGTTCCCACGGTCCTGTGCTGACCCACCCAGTCTATGGCTGGCAGCCAGTGTATCCTGTCTTTGAGCCACACCTAAGAGAGTCTTCACTTACCCTGGGACTTCTTGTCCCAGAGCCATGTGGGCCCATGAACCTCGCTGGCCTCTCAGGGAGGGCTCAGCTGCGGTGCAGCAGCTCTATGGGATGGTGAGCAGACAAGTCCCTCCCTCCCGGGCTGTCAGTGACTTCATATACCTCACCACAAAGGCTGGTTTCTGGGGCCAGAGTTGTGTCCCCCAGAGGATGAAAGGGGTTCAGGGTGGTGTGATACTGACATACAACTTAATGGCATGTTGCCCTCAGCTCTGGCCAAGTTCACAGGGCCTGGGAGGGCAGGGCAAGAGAGCCCAGCACATCAAAGTTTCTAACGTCTCAGAGATCATCGAGGCTTGGACCTCTAAGGTCACCACTGTGGTTGACTCTGAGCAAGTCTCACAATTACGGCTCTGGAAAGAGCCACACTGACTTTTCTGTGACCTCAAATTGATACTCAGAATGCTCGAAGCTCCTTAGAATGTCACCTTTCTCCTCAGTCCTGGAAACACTTGCTGGTCTCCCTGCCAAGGATGGGTAACACTGGCATGCTAGTGCCAGCATTCAGGGGAGGGTCACTGTAGGTCAGCCCTGAATAGTGGCACTGAAGTCAGCAGCATGCACACACACTTCATGTTCCCAAGAACAGAGGAGAGATGCCAACTGCTCATCCCACCCTGGTCCAAACTCCGGCTCTTGGCTCTAGTGAGAGCAATTAATACAAGCCAGAGATGCAGGAAATCAGCCGCCAATTGGCAAGGCTAAGAGGACCCTTCACATGAACCCCAGGCACCCACTCGCTGGCTCCGGCAGAAAGCTATGTGAACGACCACATCTCCGAAGATGGCTGCAAAGGCTCAGGAAGCCAACAGTAAACAGCCTTCCCTAAGCCAGTCATCAGGTTGTAGAACCTATAGAAACTGTATCCCAGAAGAGAAGGCAGGTCAGTAAGCCTGAGGGCAAGAGCGAAGAGCCAGGAGTCTGCACACAAGGGACATAGCTGGGTGCCTGGCTCGTCTGTGTCCTGATTTCACAGGAAATGGCCCAGCCATTGCAGGTGATCTCACACCCCAGCCACCCTGGCAATGTGCCCCAGAAGAAGGACTGGCCTCTGTCCCACATGTCCCCAGCCAAGAGAGGCATGAGCTTTCTTAAAATCCCTTTCAGAACCGCTCGCACACAGGATTTGATTAGTTACATGGGTGTTTCAACATAAAATATGGCTCAAGGATTGTCTTGGTTAGGGTTTCTATTGCTACAATGAAACATGATGACCAAAAAGCAAGTTAGAAAGGAAAGGGTTTATTCAGCTTACACTTCCATATTGCTGTTGATCAGGACGGGAACTCAAACAGAGCAAAAACCTGGAGGCAGGAACTGAGGACATGGAGGGGTGCTGCTTACTGGCTTGCTCCCCATGGCTTGCTCAGCCTGCTTTCCTATAGAATCCAGGACCACCAGTACAGAGGTAACACCACCCACAATGGGCTGGACCCTCCCCCATCAATCACTAATTAAGAAAATGACTTACAGCAGGATCTTATGGAAGCATCTTCTCACTTGAAATTCCTTCCTTTCAGATTTGTGCGTCAAGTTGGCATTACGACTAGTCAGCACAATATTATGTCCATTTCCCACGTGTTTTCTCTCAAATTTGGGAGGAGAATCTCACTTCCGGAAAGTGGAGCAAGAGACAGAGCCAAATGGGAATCCAGTGGCAGTGCGATGACCTCAAAAAGGGAGCAGAGCTGACCCAGACAGGTCTCCAGTTCCATCAGAGAGCCAGCCTTCTGGACCTGTGTCTTCAGGGCACTGCCTGGCCATGAGCAGCATTCCCAAGCTGAGAAATCTCGCTTAGAGTTTCATGCTAAATGTGGGCTGAAGCTCAACTGTGTGGCTCCCAGCCCAGCCCTTCTACCCATTCTTAGGATGGAGAATGGAGGTTAAAGGTCAGTGAGCATCAGTGACACCTGCTGGGAAGGGTTCTATCCTGAGATCCCAGTGCCCTGTCAAATATCCCCACAGATGCTGAGTGGGACAACCTAGCTTCAGAGATCTGCCTAGCTTCAAGGAACGGAGTTAAGGAGGGTGAATGCTGGTAGGACCAGGAAGTCAAAGAAGTGAAATGTGGCCAGCTCAGAGGAGTTCTGGGGACCCCTCACCCACCCACACGCCCACTTGACATCTTCCTTAGCTGCGACTTCCTGCTTCACTTTTGACTTCCACTTTCAACCCTCGGCATCCTCAGCTGACCTCCTTCCACCTGCTGGGTCTCAGCATGGCCTTCTCCATGTCCTCCCTGGCCTGTTTGTGTCTGGACAATATAGCCACAAGCACAGCTTACCCTTCAGTGTCACACTGCGAGAAGAGGGTCCCACCTTGACAGGCACTCGTCAGATTCAGGGCAGCGGCGTGAGGCATCTCCCTCAGAAGGAATACGAGACTGGGGTGGTCTGAACACTAGCATCTTAGGTAAACGCTGCTCCCTCTGCTTGCTTGTGTCTTGGTCCCAGTGTGGCATGCGGCCGTGGCATGTAGGTTGAGTGTGGCTGTGAACCCTGAGAGCCAGGGCTGGCTTGTCATCCCGGCATGACTTAGGATGCTTTGTCCTGGGCGCCTCGGAGCGCTTCTGCCTTAAATCTGACTTGCTCATCCTGGTGCACAACCTCTTTTTGCTCCAGTGTGCTTTGCCCCTGTCGTTTGTTCCACATCTTTGTACTCAGGGCAGGGAGGTGGAATCCTATGATGTCAGCTTTTGTACAGGAATGTAATTCCTTTTTCAGTGCATGGTGAATCCTAAAATAATTGAAATAATTTCTGCTGCTTATGTGATCTTTCATCCACCATGGCCCTCCTTTTGCTCACTTTTATCTAGTGACTTTTCTAGATGTACAAATGTTATTTGGATGCTTTCCCTGAAATACAACTCAAAACACCTACACCTCCTTCCCAGATCAGGAAAGGCGTTCCATGGAGCTTACCTTGTGTTTCCACAGTCAAGTGTTGGTTCCAGGAGATGCTTCACATGTTCTGTGTGGAACTGGAGTTGCCTTGCTTACCTGGGTGTGTGTTTGGGGTACACAGCCACATTGCTATGATTTGAAGTCAGGGAGCCCTGTTTTCCTCCTATTCTCTTCTGGAGCCCTGAGGAGGTGTGAGTAGTCAGTCCACCCCAGGGGTCTCTGTCATGCTTTGGCCTCACGTTGGCTTGCACTGGATCTCGGAACACCCCCACCTCGTGCCCCCCTTCCCCAACACCTCCTCCTCTTTGGTCTAGTGTTTTATTATCGCTGGCTCCAAGGTTGCTGATTGGCTGTGTTCTGTGTCAGTCCCTCCTGCACTTTTCATTCTGCCCCTTTCTGGTCACCCAGTTGCTCTTTTTAGATTATTTCTTGCTTTTCTTTTCCAGATGCTGAATACCTCACTTTGGGCCACTTTTAGATGATTCTTGTTCTGCCTTCTCCATCTTCACCCATCCATCCAGAGCCCCCGCCACACACAGGCTCCCACCCAGCTCGCAGGGCCTCCTCTCCACAGGGCTGCATTCCTCAGAGTGTAAGGTGGATCAGTCAGCCCCCAGCTAATGGTTGCTCCCACCAGGTAGACTGCAGGCTACCGCCTTCTCCTCCTCTTCTTCCTCCTCCTCCTCCTCGTCCTTCTGGGCATGCACCACAGAGGTGAGGCTGAGCTTCAGGAAGTACTTATCTGGACATTCATTCCACTTCCTTTTGGGGCCCCATGTTGAGCAACTTAGGTCTTCACCTGACCGTGGAGCTCTCTCAGCTTAGTCCTCTTTATCTTGTTCTGAGGTTCTCACCTTGTTTCAGACTCTGAAAATATATGACCATTTTCCTGCTGTACATTGTAGAGACAAGGCCTCATAGTGTACACTTTCAAGTCAAAGGGCCCCCATCCTTGTTTTCTTAAACCAACTGAGACTCAACACTGAGTGCCTCCTGTGCAGCTGGCAGCAAGCATACCCACCCTGGCATCAAAGGCCCTGGACTGTCCCAGAGGGTTCTGCTCACTGGCATTCTCCTGTAGTACCCATCGGCAGCCACTACTGTTCTGTCCCTGGTGCTTAAACCCCTAGCCAGAGGCGAGAACCTGGTTCAGGTCCCAATGTGGTCAGACCTTAGGTGGGCAGGATACCGGGCTTCCCCTCCCCCCCCCTCCATGGGCTTTCTGTTTATGAAACAGGGTCAGAGTTTTACAAAAGACAGAAAGGGCCTTTGGCTTCAAGCTTCTCTGGCTTTGTGCCTGGAAACAAACAAACAAAAAAACTCCCTGAGGCCAAAAAATTACAAAGAGCCTGGTGATCTGCTTGAAACTGAACAAGGGAGAAAAGCACAGAAAAACAAAGGTTTACAATCCAGAATATCCCATCTGACACCTGGCAGAGGGGCACAAGCCGGTGAGCCACCCTTATAAAACACATCTTCACTAGCTGACAAACAGGCACCAGGTCCAGGGTCCCAGAAGGTGGGGACATTCAGTGCAGGCCACAGTATGCTCAGGTCCATCCTGAAGGCTGTGCCACACCCTGGTGTGGAGTATGGCCACTCTTGGTTGCCAACAAAATCCTCACTGATGTTTAACTGTGTTTAGTGGGCTGGAGAATGGTATGTTTATATGTTTACAACATGTAACTTAGGAGTGGTTCTCATGACTGTCTCTTAAAAAAGGCAAGCGTTAATTACGGAATCTCATGGGCTACAGTGGTCTTGGCTCAGCAGATTGCTGCCCTCTGTCCCTGTGAGAGGCTGGGTGAGGGGACTCGGTCCTCGTTGTGCAAGTTCCCCACTAGCTCCCAAGCCCTCCCCAGCAGGGGCTCTCGGTTCCACAGTCAGCTGCGTCTGCCTGTGACTGTAAAGAGGATACGAAGCCATAAAGAGAATTATGGGTTCAGTAGTATCACCTCTGAAAGCTGTGAGTGAGCCTAGTGGGTGAAAGGGCCTTAGCAGACCTAACATTAAGTTAGACATTCTGGTTTAGGGTGGGCTCTGAATCCCACAGCACTGTCCTTATGAGACGAGGGGGAAGGCCACTCGAGGATGCAGACACTGGCATGCTTTCTCTACAGACCATGCAGTGCCAGGGCCAGCAGCCACCCAAGAATGGAGAGAGGCCCGGCATGGACTCTCCCTCAACCTCAGAAAGAACCAGCCTAGCCATGATGAATGGGGACATTTTGCCTCCACACCTACAAGAATAAGTTACCACTGTCAAGCTGCAGAAAGCTCTGGCTTCTTACAGAAGCCTCAGGACACTCAGGTAGGAGCTGAGACAAGATAAAACACCATGACCAAAAGCAACCTAGGGAGGAAAGGGTTTATTTCACCTTACTGCTTACAGTCCATTGTGAAGGGAAGTCAGGGCAGGAACATGGAGGCAGAATCTGAAGCAAGCGCCATGGAGGGGTGCAGCTTACTGGCTTGCTCCTCCTGGCTTACTCCTCCTGCTTTCTCACACCATCTAAGACCACCTGCCCACGGGTTGCATTGCCCCCAGTGGCCAGGGCCCTCCCATCTCAATTGGTGATTGAGAAGATGCTCCACAGACTCTTCTACAGTCCAATCTGAAGAATGCAGTTCCTCGATTGACAGACAGACATTCTTTCCCAGTAAGAGGGATGGCCTTTGTGGTGTGACAGTAAGTCCAGGCAAAGAGAATCGCTCAAGAGACCAGAGAAGCAGTGTCACACTGGTGAAATCGTCCCCATTGGGATATATTGCTTCTATAGTTCCAGGTGAAGCCCTTGGAGATTTCCTCCTGGGATAAAGTTTCCTGCCTGGAAAGGCTGTTGCTCTGTAGAGCAGAGTGAACTCAGACCCAGCTGTCAGAGGAGCCTCGGAGGCTCCCATGAATGTCTGAATCATATCACACACACAAAACACACACACACACACACACACACACACACACACACACACGGCTAGCTGATCTTCCTAATATACACTTCCATCCTCAGAAACCAGAGCGCTGTAAGAAGGACCCAGGAGTCTATACTTCTACAGAGCCATTGTGTCACCTGGGGATGGGGACACAGGAATAAAACCAGGTACTTCCTGGTCAAGACATGTCCAGACTAATACCTACTAATCCAGAACCCATATTGGGGACCAGTTGGCCACCAAGAACATCCTCGTGGGCTCAGAGGCCCTCTGCCACTATAGGCTAATGGAGCTTTCATTGCCCAGGCCCATGACTACAACTTCATCTCAGTGGTTTTGACTCTACCTTTGATCAATTACATCCCCTTTCCCATGAGTCAGATCCATCTGCCCCAAGGGACGCTACCAGCCCATCAGATAAGGGTGGTTGGGAGTGTGTTAACTTTTATTGTGTATGCATGTACAAACACACATGTACATGCTTTTTAAGTCTTCAAGATCAAGGCCGGTGAGCCCCCTGGGTTGGAGTGGAGGGCAGAGGCCCTGGCTGTGGCCTGCAGCTCACCCTGTGCCAAGTGCTGACATATCTGTGGCTCCTGAAAGCTGAGATCCTGCTCTTCACTCTGCTTTGCGTCTTTGGCCCATGGATATCAGAGCTTCTCTCCCCCTCCATAGCCAACCCACCCTGTGCCAGGCTTGGACTCTCTCCAGACCAACCTGGGTCCCCTGGGTCCCCTGACCCACTTTGACCTTCCCCCAGGAATTCTATTTGGTGAACTTATCCCGAGTACTAGCTCTGTGTCAGCTAGGGCTTGGGGTCACAGAAGTGGACACATCTGCCCTCCTAGGTCCCGTAATCTGCTGGTGGGCGTGGGGCAGATGCTCCACAAACTAATACACAGATACATATGTCATTTCTAGTGTTGCTGACTAAGGAGATGAACTCTCTGAGAAAGAGAGGATGTGTTGATTTAGACTGGGGTTGGGAGGAGGAAGGCCCCCTGAGGCCAAGACATTGAATGTAAGACCTAAAGGTGTTGGGTTAAGGAGGTCCTTCGGGAGAGTGAGGGCAGTGTTTGATAATGCTCTAAACTATGTTTTCCTTTTCTTCTTAATTTTCTCCTTTTCTGTTTTTGGTTTGTTTTTTTCCATCCTATATAGTCCAAACTGGTCTTGCATCTACAATTCCTCAGTCTCAATGTCCTGAATGCTGGGATTACAGACATGCTCAACCATACCTGGTGATTCCTTGAACCCTGGGGGTTAGGCAGTACTTCTAGGAACCAGCTCCAGCTGTGACCAGTGCTTGGCAGCAGTTAGCAGAGTATCCAAGGAGACCAGAAGGGTGCCCAGTGGGCAGCCTGGACAGTTGCGTGGCACAGTGCAGTTTCCTTAGGGGTGGGGAAGTGGAAGCCCCAATGGGCTCTCCAGAACCTGCTGGCTTTATTAACTTATGACTTGGCACAGGAGCCTCTACTTTGGTTCTGACACCATTCAGAGCTTAGGGGCTAGGGAAGAAGACAAAAACAAGCCATTAGATTTACCAAACACAGCTACCACTGGCCTGTAGCAGGACTGAGGAAGTCCTCCATGCTCTGAGCACCTCCCCTGCCCTCCTCTCCAAGGCCAGGAGGGGGCCCTGGCTTTGCTTTTATACTTTGATACAAGCCTTTGCCCGCCCAGGCTCTCCAGCAGTGGCCGGACATTGACAACTGTTTGAGGGGATTTGAGAAAGGAACAGTCTGGACTTTGAGGTAAAGTTAACAGTTTAATAGAAGAAAAGAAAAAGAATAGATTTTTTTTTCTTTATTTAAGAACATGAATTTATGGAAACTGTACTTTAAAAATTGATATTTGTGGAAAAACTCCACCGTTGTGTAACTTTGTGGCTTTAAGCACATTTTTTCATCTACAAAACTTCTGAGATTCCTGTTTTTAACTTAAGGACAGAATTTTCTCTGACTTCATTGAAAGTCTCCCCAATGAAGAGCTCTTGCAAGCTCTTTTAACCATGTGTTAAAAAAGATTACAAACTGACACCGCTCCTCTCAATTAAGTTGCAACAACAAATTCAGATTGTCAGGGAAAATGAATGCTGACAAAATGCTAGGGGAAAAAAAAAAAAAACCAACACTCGCCAAGCCAGCGAGTGGGGTTTCAAGATAAATGTGTAATTATGGCTGCCCCCTCATTTGGATGTCTGTGACTTTGGAGGCAACCTTCTTTCCACCAATCACAGCCACTAAAACCGAGTTACAAAGTAAAAAGCACTTAGAAGCAGGCCTTGGGGGTCACTGTGTTACCAACCATTGAGCCAAGAAGTTGGGGTTTGGCTCACATTAAGAACAAACGCTGTTTGACTCCCGTGTGCTTAGCGTGACAGCGAGTGTCTTGCAGGTCACAGCAAACAGAAGCACAGATGTTGGTGTGGATTCTGCCCTTCACACTAGGATGCCCTGCCCCAGGGCATTGGAGTCCCACCCCAGGGTCCCCTGCTGCTGGCATTCAAGGACTCTGCAAGTAGAAGGTGCTGGGGTGGCCCAGGTCAGTGGAAAAGGAGCTGCTTGGGATCCCAGAGTCTTTTCTAGGCACAGATGCAGGCTAAGGACACCTGTACGTCCACTCCTGTCTCTAGTGGTACCTGTGGGTAGCTTTCTAGCGAGTCCTCCAGGGACAGAAAGCGGCGTGGAGGACATTCAAGAACTCATGTAATCAGAGGCACCCCAGGGCACTGGTGGCTGCCCAGCCTGTGGTACCTGTGCTCTTGGAATCCCCTGTTACTAAGTGAACACCCTTTTGTCAAACAATGGCAGGGATCCTAGGAGTTTGGAGCTATAAGGCCCAGTGGCTTTGCAGGCATATGGATTGCCTCGATGCTGGCTGGCTGGTTTCATGAGTTTCTCTTTTATTGATGTGTGGCTAGCTCAGCTGGGTACTGTGGGTGCAGACAAATACTTACTGTGGTCTTTTTTTTTTTAACCCACAAAATGGTTTCAAAGGCACCATGCTAAGGGAGCCTAGCTGGACCCCAGTAAACAGATCCATTTACACTGTCTAGGACCCATATCTGGGTGTCACAACTCCCCAGGGTTATGCATCTGGGCAGTAAACCTAGACTTCTGTTCACTAGGAAGACATCAAGAAGGATGTCTTCCCAAAGTGACAGCCCGTCGGAGGTTCAGGGGACACTTTAGACTGTATGTCTGGGCTCACCAGACTCATTCCAGGGCTGCATTTCCCAAACCTATTTGAACACAGAACCCTCCTGTTTTGTTTTGTCTTTTGGAAAAAAAAAAAAACCAATTAACAACCTTGCAG
Source organism: Cricetomys ansorgei (assembly GCA_026225945.1). NCBI lineage: Eukaryota > Metazoa > Chordata > Mammalia > Rodentia > Nesomyidae > Cricetomys > Cricetomys ansorgei. Next base: position 3,444,188 of record JAMJFZ010001791.1, read on the forward strand.
TGTTTCATGGAGCCCTGGTCTGGGAAAGTCATGTACCTACCTGTGGGAAGATACAGGTTTTCCAGTGCAGCTCAAAAGCCCCAACAGCTGTGGAGAAGACTGAATCCAATCTCTGGCCAGGCTTGGCGGCAGCGCCTCATGCGCAGCTGTGTGTGTACTGTGTTTCTGTGACGCAGACCTTCTAAGGACGGTGTGGCTGATACGGGAAAGCCATGAGCAGGGCTGGCAGTGGGCAGGCTGACAGTGGGGAAATAGCACCCATCTAGACAGAGACCTCTTGGCCTGTGCAAAGTTCTCACATCATTCCAAGTATCTCATTATCTCCTCCCCCTCTGGACTAAGGATCTGATAGGGCACGGTGATGATCAGATGGGCCCGCTCACCAGTTGCCTCCAGGGCCCATGGCCTGCCTAAGCCAAGCCTATCCTTCAGCTGGCCAACCAGCAGGGAAGGGTTGCTGCTGAGATCTGGGGTGTGGGATGGAAATGTTTTGCCCAGGGGTAGTCCAACCCTGAGTGGGGCTGGCAAGTCTTGCTGGAGGCCAGGACTCAGTCAGGATGGTATTTGGATGGGGTGACTATTGAAGCGGTCAGGGACAATGGCGTGAGGGAGGGACCATCTGTTCTAGCTTCACCATGGTGCCTGTGCTGACTCGCGAGTGACCAGAAGTCAGACCCCTCACCATCCTTGTACTCAGTTTCCTCAAGACGCAGTCCAGGAAGCACAGGTGTGATGGATGTGGCTGGGGTGGGGGGGAGGTTCTCACAAAGGTGTGGCTGGGCCACGTTCCTCTAGGGGGCTGCCTTGTCGCAAGCCAGGACTTAACCTCAGAGGCACGGCTTGGCCAGGGACGGGCTTTGGAGCAGACAGTGGCTAATCAAAGCCATCTTGTCCTCCTGATGAGGAGGTTCAAGCAGACACAGTCCCACCACGCCTCCCTTCTGCTTCGGCGGCGGGAGGCTCAGCCGCCTCTGGGTTCAGAAATGACCCTTGTTCCTGCTTCCTTGTGGGAGTGCTCATCCCGGCGATGCACATCTTGAATCATCCTAATCTGCTTGGCGAAGCGTTTCCACCTGTGGGGTTTGGAAGATTCATAAAAGAGACAGAACTCCCTGCGGCACGAGGGAGAGCTGTGCATCAGGAATTTGACTTATGGAGACAAACCCAAACACGCATAATTTTTTCTGCTAAGACTGGGGATGAGGGAGGATTACACGTGTGACCTCAGGTCTGCTTCGGTTTCCTTCTCGAAGACAGACATCTACACGGCTGATTTTTAAAGCCCCTCTTTAAAAACCAAACACTCGCATCTATGCGCAGAAAGTTTCAGCGAAAACGAGAAAGACTAAAACGAGTTGACTTTTCAGCGTTCAAGGGATACTTGTGCAACAGCGGCATATCTGTACAAGCAAATATTATGCAGCCATGAAAAGTAATAGGCACTTGTACATGGGTCAGACATAGGTACCCGCGCGCGTTCATGCCAGCACATGGTATGGCAGGAACACCCAGCACCTGCTCTGAGCACACTGGCTGCAGCCGTAAGCCGATGGGCAGCGTGGGTCCTGCTCAGCCACTTACAAGTGCCAGCCGAAGGTTGCTTTGTTTAGATGGCCAGTGTCTCTGTAAAACTTATTTTCTTTTTTAAAAACGTTAAGTAGAGAACTATTCCCAATTCTGTAATACCCGTTGCTTCTGAGTCCACAACAAGGGTCATGGTCGTTTTCCCCCAGGTCCAGCCTCTCTGAACATCTTCCACTGGATGTAAGGATAGGTAAGCCCTGGATCATATCTCAGGGTGCTGTGCTGTGAGTCAGCCCAGCTGTGGGGTCTGGGGGTGGGAGTTAGCTCTAGGATACACTTCCCGTTCCAGCCGAGAAGCAGCTGCCTGCCCCACAGCCTGGGGTCTTCAGCCATGTTCTTTGAGTCCCACAGGTTCTAGGTGTGCCTCAGCGCTGACAGTCCTGTGGGAGAGGGAGGGTACGGGATGGTGGCCAGTCGCTGGCCATTGCACTTTTGGTCAAGCTCCTTTTAAAGAAATGTTTCTGCCCTCGAGGTGAGTGGTTTTGGAGACCTGGCGGGTATGGAGCCAACAGGAGTTCCAGCCTTGCTGGGCCACCTGGGGCGGTGACCTCAGCCAGGACGCTGTGGCTTGCAGCTTTGCTACTTCTCAAGGCAGAGAAGGGAAGTAGGTGCCGCCTGTGAGGTCTTCAGTGGGAGAGCGCTGTGGAATTTGGGCTGGAGTGGCGTGGGAAGTTAAGAAGGGGCAGTGTTTCAGAGAGGAACTTCAGACTACACACATGCCCGATCTGTGGGAGATGTCGAGGGCAACAGTGGCAGAACGGACCAGAAGGTCTCCTATTAAAGTCCAGTCTACAGCCAGCACCTGCTAACACCTAGGGGTATGCTATGGACAGGACTGGAGGTGGGGTGTGGGTGGGGAAGAGGCTCCTTCCTCCTGTCTCCTAGGCCTGCCCCTTGGCCTCAGGCCTGGTTTACCATGACAACCAGGAAAACAAGTGTTTGGGGAAGTGACCACCCAAGATTTGGGGCTGAGCAGGGTGTGTGCCACTGTTAGGTGACATCAGTGAGAGGCCTCTTCCTTAAAGAAAAACAAACCACCACGGAAGGAAGGGCACAGTTAGCAGCATAGCTGCGAGAGGCGGGGAGCTCAGCACTCCTTTCTCCTCCGCGGCTGTCCCCCAGGGACCCTGCTTGTCCTCCATTCTTGGCATGCAGTTGCTGCATGCTCTCGAGTTGACACAGATATTTTTTTAAGTCACATTAGATTTCCTTACACCCACTTCCTCCCCACGGACATCTCCCCTTCCCTGCACAGTGAGTGTCCAAGGCCAGCGGGCTGACTCCCTCCTCCGTCCAGTGCGCACTCTGCATGCGCTCCCCCACATCTGGTCTCTGGTGCCCTCCCTCACACATCCCCCATCCCTGGTCTCCAAGGAGGAGATTTGGCCTACATCTTGATAGTTGCTTTTCACAAGGATGTCAGAAATCTGGCTGGAGGTCCCAGAAGCCTCCCCCACCCCGCCCCTGCCTACACTAGCATTCCATTGCATCCCAAACATCTGGATGCATCTGCAGGGCTGAGCTAGTTGTCTCAGCTCACATTTGCACGTGGGCACTGGGACCTTCAAGCCTAAATAAAGCTCAGACAGAGGGAGGCTCTGACCACCAGCCTGTGGCTCGTGTCTGAGGTTAGAAGACATCATTGTCCCACAGACTCTTCCACGGTCTATCCACGGTCTCACAAAATTCCTGACTAATCAGAGTGGCCCTCCAGAGCAGGGGGAGGGGTCCTGGGACCTGCCAGCCTTGCCAGGACATCATTTTGGAGACCGCTTCCTGCCATCTGATCCAAGGTTTGGCCCTGTGGACTCTTTTAGGCATCCCAGGTACTCAGCGAAGAGCCTTAAAAATGTTGAAGGGCTTGGTAGATGGCTCAACTGGTAAAGCACTTGCCTTGCACGCACCAGAACCTGAGTTTTATCCCAAAGACCCTGTAAAGGCACTTGTCACCCCAGATCTAGGATGCAAAAAGAAGCAGATCTCTGGTGCTCACTAGCCAGTCAGCCTGGCCTGATAGGAGCGTTCCAGGCCAGTGGGATACCCTCAAGAAACAACACCTGAAGGTGACCTCTGGTCTGCTCATTTGCAGTGGACACATGCAAATGTGGACACATGCAGGTGAAACAGGGGTGAGGATGAGAGGAAGTGGGGTTCAAAGTCACCCTGAGCAGTAGGGCCACCTCTGAAGGATGGGAGCAGTGGTGGGTTACGTTCTGATAGAGCTGATCCTGTGGCCACTTGTCCTTTCTAGCAAGCCCCTGAAATACTGAAGTCAGGAGTCAGAGGGGTCTGCAGGGCTCAGGTGTCCCAGGACTTTCTTGTCCCCTGTTAGGACCTCTCATGGCCCCTGGCTTCCAGCCACACTAGCCGTGCTGCCTGCTTATTTCACTCAGGATCTTTAACACAGTCCAGAGCTAACTTCTTATCAGATTGCACTGATTAAACTCCTGATCCAGGGTGGGGTCAGGGCTTGCTCTCTTCACAGTTATGCAGCGGGCACACTAGAGCAGAGGGTGCTGCCCTAACAATCCAAGAGATCCATGGCGGTACCATCAGGGGGCTCCACACCTCAATGTCAATCTTCCTAGTAGCTCACCAGTCCCTTGGCAAGGTCTCCTGGTGCAGGGATCCCCAGGGAGGGGTCCTCAGGGAAGGGTCAGCTTGTATTCAGAGGGGACTCACCTCTCAGAGAGAGAGGTCACTAGGGGGAAGAAGAGCGAGAAGGTCTCCATAAACCTTTGGTATAGGTGGAGAACTGGGTGGGGGCTCTCTAAGGGTATGGAAAACTCGTCTTTCTCAGGTTACCCACTCCACCTCCCACCCCCATCCCAAGTTACAAGAACCTTAAAGTAAGCAAATCTGTTTCTGTAGAAGAACTCAGGCATACCTGTATGCCGGTGGGCGTTACACACACATGCACACACGCACACGTGCACACACAGACACTCATATACACGCACCCGTGCACACATACACACGCATACACATACACTCACACACATATACATACATATTCTGCTCACACCCTTCCTACTCCCCCCACCCCCAGCAGACCTCCTCTGCCAGAATCCTGGCTGGCCCATCCCATCCTCCCACCTTGCTGCCTGCTCCCAGGTTGATTTACCGCCCAAGAGAGTGAAGAAGCCCAGACTCCCGTTCTCCGTATGGACTGCACTTCCTTGCCAGCAAAGTTCAAGGTGGGGTCAGTCCTCTTCAGCATTGGCTTCCAAGCTCCCTGCCCAGCTGGGCCACGGTGTCCCTTTGGGGGAAGGAGACCTCCCAAGCAGAGAGCCCAGAGAACTGAGGAGGCTCGAGGAGTAAGGTGGTGCTGTGGCCCTCCATTGTGAATGCCCTCCCAGATGCAGCCTCTCTCACACTGTGTAGGGAGGGTAGGACTCGGTCAGGGGACGGGCTCCATGACCTCCACTCCTTCTGTGTTTCCAAGGCAGATGCTATGCATAGCCTGGAAGGCGTTGGTCCCTGCAGACAGCAATGTGCCAGGCAGGCCAACCTGCCAGAGAATCTGAGCTGCAGACCCTTTCTGCGCTTGGTTGCATCACCTTGGACTGGGTGCCCTGAGGGCATGGACCACAGAGTCTCTGCCTGGCTGCCGTCAATGCCCAGGTGCTCAGAATCACGGAGGTCCTAGTGAGAAATTTTCCAAGGAACATCCTGGAGGAGGGGAATCCTGAGAACCAACATCAGCGCAAATGTCACTACAGGGACAGGTGGGTGGGTAGGGTAGGGGTGGGGTCTGTTGGACGGGTCCAAGCCAGCCAGTACCTTTACTTCACACGTACTCCTGTTTTAATGAAGAACTTTTGTTTTTCCTTGTTATAGAGCAGCATGCGTTTTTCTTGTTGAAACTTTAGGAGGCATGCTCTTAAATAAGCAAAATGACAACATTTAACACACAGCCGCACCACAATGAGAGCCTTGATGACATTTTCAACCCCTGGGCCTCTGTCCCCTGCTCTTTAGTCTCCCAAACCACAGTGTTCCTGTTGTGAAGCTGGACTCTGGGCCGTTAGTCCTCATCCACGCTTTCCTCAGAAGCAAGGCGCAGTGAATATCCTGAAAGTGTGGAACTGTCTTTACCTCCTTGAACAGTTTTTAGGTGCAGGAGCTGCTGACACCCCTGCTTCCTCCTCTCCTGCAAATTCACATCCCCACCACGAGAAGCAGATGTAGCTCTGAGTGACCAGGAACTTGCTCTGTGGATCAGGCTGCTCTCCAACCCAGAGCTCCACCTGCCTCTGCCTCTGAAGTGCTGGGATTAAAGATGCACCATAGCTGGGCTTCATGGCTTCTTACTTTCTCGAAGGACTGATGTACAGCATTCTACAGGGCCCTGGAGAGTCTATAGTCAGGAGAAAGGGAAAGTCATTCCTTCAAAATGGATTCTGGGTTCACAGGCTGCAACTTCCCTTCTCCCCAAACTCATCAAACCATAGAAAAATGATGAAAACAACAACACCCCCCCCCAAAAAAAACCCCAAAAAATCCAGCCTGTGATTGTGCCAGAAACACACCTGTTTTTGCTTCCTGAGAAGCATGAGTTGTCACTGGACAGGAACGTGGACAGGACCTCTTTGAACCAGAGAAGGTTGACAGCCTGCAGGGCACAAGTCCGTGGGCCCAACAGTCCCCAGGAGGTTCTGCCTGGAGATGGCAGCAGCAGGGCTCTGGGGAGCTCAGATCAGAATGTGGTCTCCAGTGTGGGCTGTTGATGGAGCCAGTGTTTCCCTCTTAGGAAGAGCCTAGATCTGGAAGGGAGGGGGGCCGTGCCTTAGGGACTCAGGCTCAGAGCGCAAGAAGGAGCCCACCCTGAGTTTGCTGCTGGCCTTCCGTGGTTCTGTCTTGAGCTGCCTGCCCCCTTCTCACCCTCCCAGCGTGTCAGCTATGCTTCTCCGTCCAGTTTTTACTTCTTCGTTTACAGGGTTATAAAAGTTTCCTAGAATTGTTGGGAATACAAAAAGAGTGTGGAAAACACTTGGGCCGGGACCATGACATGTGGGTGTGGGGAGCCAGCGTGGCTCCCTCACCGGCCAAGTGACTCACGCAGGCCAGCGCTCGACCACCCAGAAGCCAGGTCTCTGTCTCCGAGGGACAGTTACTGCTTGTCATGGGCCTCTGGGATGGCTCAGGAGGGGTCCGGTTTTGAAGGTGGAATCCAGGGAGTCTGGGTGTTCAAACCATGTCACCCTGGGTTCTGGGGTGTACTCTGCCACCACTGTCCCTCAAATGCCCTGGAAAGACAGGTGTTCTACATGCGTGTGCGTGCGTGTCATAGGTTTGGACAGGAGCCAGTCTGGAGAGCATGAGTACTGTTTTGGTGGTCTCATCACAGACTCTGGCACAGGAAGAGGCAGTACCCTATCTATTCAAGATATCACTCTAAGAGGAGTCACATTCCTGAGGGCCCAACGGAAGGTGACAGGCCTGTGGATAATGGTCCTGTCCCATCGTGGGGCCTTGTTGGTTATATTTTGCCCAGGTGTCTGTCCATGTAGACTGGACATTTTCAAAAGCCGTCCCTTCCTCCATCACAGACAGTGCGCCCAGGGCTTTATCACTAAGTCTGAGATGCAGCAAAGGAGACTAAGGTCAACTCCAGGTATGAACATGCCCCACGGCCTCTGTGACCCCCTCAGCCTCGGATGGCCCCAGTGAGCTTCAGGCTACATTGCAGAAACCTCAAGGTTTCTTCGTTTTTCCCACCAGACAAATTAAACACTTGGTTTTTGTTGTTGCTGTTTGTTTGCTATTTATAACACTCAAGAGAGACCTAGGCAGGCCCCTACTAGGCTTCTGTAGGCATCTGCCGGCAATCCCTCCAGCTCCGGGAGGTGAGCCAGCTGGAGTTTGAGCCAGTCCCTACTTTCATGATGAGGTGGCCATGGCAGTCTGTCAGTGAGCACGGAGCGCTCGAGTTTACAGTCATTGGACAGTTAATCCAGCCAGACTGGATGAGTGGACTTTATGGAAAAGTGACTTGTGCAGAGCCACCCGGAGCCTGGACCTAGCAGGGTGGCCAGGAAGACCTTGCCCTGAGGGGTGAGGTCAGTGGAGGGTGACGTGACCTCTAAATTTAGAGAGCCACAGAAAGGGGGCAAAGGCCCTCAGGCACTATTTGATGACAAACCGAGGGCAGAGCAGAGGCAGGACCAGCTGGGAGTCCCGCACCCATAGCTGACACGCAGTACTCCCCAGTGAGGGCCTGAAGGAAAGGGGGAGAAAAACTTCCAGAAACATCTGTACATCACTCCGTCCTATCCCCCTCCTGGGCTGCACTGTGACCCTGGGGAACAAAATAATCTCCAGGGGCTGTCCTGTCCTTAGATGTTTATCTTTTCCCAAGGTAAGGAAGGTCTTTCTTCTTCATTTCAAACCCCAACCAAAAAAAAAAAAAAAAAAAAGTCCTGTGGCCTCCAGGATGGCTCTGGATCCTTCTGGAAAGTAGGGCAGAACATTTTTGCCATTGTAAGGTCAGGTTGCTTTCTTTGCTCCAACTGCCAGGAAGCTCACAGCTGATTACCAACCCACTCCTCACAGCTGCACAGAACCCCGTGGTGTGCCTGTGGCTCCTTTGTTGGCTTTGCCCCAGCCATGCTCCAGTGCCCACCCTGTCGGCTACCCTGGAGGCTGTCCTAGGTCTCTCCCCCAAGGAAGATGTAGCCTCCCTCGTGCCAAGCACCATCCTAGTGCCCAGGTCCCCAGTGTCCCAGATGGCCATGTGGCTGCTGATAAAAAGGCAGGTACAAAGCAGGGTCCTGAGGGCAGGGTCTGGTGTAACTTTGCCTCTGCCAAGGTTCGGTTCCTGTGGCACTGCTGGGTACAAGGGGCATCTCTGACAGGCCTGAAGCTGGGCCTCCCTGAGGGCCACCAGCTCCCACTCCCAACTGGGAAGAGTAGGGTACCGTGGCAGGCTCCGTATTCTGGGTGATGTGGTTCTGCCTCCCCAGAGTACTTCATGCCTCTTCCACCTCCAGTGGGTGGAACCAGGCCCTGTGGCCATGCACTGGAGTCCACAGGAGGATGCTAGAGTTGTAGCCTTCACCATGGCTATAAGCTCCTCCATCCATTCCATACTCCAGCAGAATTCAGAGAGCAATGATTTTCATGTTTCCTGTAGCTTAAGGATCTTTCTCTCCTGAACTCTGACTGTCCACAAGACACCTGTGCAAGAAAGGAAGTGCACCCTCAGCCCACGACACAGACCTTCCTAACTTCAGGTCCTGCGTGTCCCAGCCAGAGTACAGCATTCCAGCTCAGCTTGGTGGTCTAGGGTTTTGTGTGTGACATGAGTTGAGCTGAGAACATACAATTGGTGGTGCTGAGACAAGGGTATACACGGCTTCTCTGTGCCGTGTCAAGGCTCGGGTGCTCGTGGCTTCTGGGCATGGGTGTTCATATTGTGCAAGTTAGAGATGAGTTTTCTCTAGTTGGCTCCAAACCAAGGCTTTGTAAATGCCTATGAGTTTCTTGGAACCCTCCAAGACATAGTATGTGTGTGTGTGTGTGTGTGTGTGTGTGTGTGTGTGTGTGTGTGTAGTGTTTGTGTGTGTATGTGTAGTGTTTTGTGTGTGTGGTGTGTATGTGTGGTATGTATGTGTGTATGTGGTGTTTGTGTGTGTCTGTATGTATGTAGTGTGTTTGTGCATATGTGTGGTGTATGTGTGTGTGTGGGGTCTCTGTTGCTACAGACACATTATTATGGTCCACACCAGACCTCAATAGCACGCTGCACAGGAGGAAATAAATGTGCCCTCAGCTTGAGTGTGGACCTAGACTCCCTGTATGGCACTGCATGATCATCCTGGATAAAGGTTGTGGGTGCTGGACAGGGAGGCTAGGAGCAATGTCACCATGAGTGATGCCACAGCATGGCATGGGCCAGATGGGCTTTACACTCAGCTGTGGAGGCCGTAGGAATAGACTGCAGAGTCCAGAGTCCCTGGCAGCTACATTCTAGATGCTTCATGGTCTCCCTTGCGAACTGTGTGGCTTACCGACCGTGGCAGCAGAGCTGAGGTCCTGGACTAGCTCAGTGGGAGCTGCCAGGTGGCTGCTCAGGAGTCCCTTGTTCACCCATCCAACTAGGGTGCTCAGCAAAAGGCCCTCACCTGCTAATGTCTGTGGTCTTGGCTACACCATGCCAAGGTGTAGCCCTTCAGCAAGGGCTGAGGCCACCCTGAGACCCTGGCTGTGCAGAAGAGAAAGGGACACCAGGTTCCTCAGCCAGCTCCCTCAGGACACCTGCCCAACCTCTCTCCCTGACCTGGTCAGGCATCTCCAGCTGCTTAAGCACCCCAGGGGCTGTGGAGGTTTCCAAGCTTGTCCTCCAGGACAGGAGGAAAGGGGTTAGGCAGGCTTCCTCCTGCTTCCTGCGCTTTCCATTAAAGAAGCAGCCGACTCCCTGCCCATCTGTTTCTTCTTCAGATAAAATCTATTTTCGGACAGAAGTATGTGCTCTGCTTTGCCACATGCCTCCCCAGCGCTGAGACGCAGCCTCCTCTGTGAGTGGCTGCAGCTGTGGCCCAGTGCATCCCTGCAGCATCTCTGAGCTGGGCTAGGTGGGGGTCAGGCCTGGGACCCACTTCTGCTGCATGGGCCTGAGGGAATCATATGGAAAAGCTGTGAATCCTGTAGGTGGCCTGTTCAGGTCCAGAGCCCCACTCTATCTTCCACTCGCCCAGGGACTTTGTGGGCTCTCAGGGCCTTGCATGCTGTCAGAGAGGTCTTAGCTGCTGGCCTGTGAGTTATCTCACAGGGCTCTCCCAGGAGCAGTATTCAGACTCTTGAGACTTAGCACAAATACTCAAGGACCCCTCCTGCCTCACTTCCTGTCTTGGCACTTCCTTCTTCTTCAGGTTGATTTCCACCCCAGCAGGGGACCGAGGGGAGTTCCAACCCTAGAAACTTGGGAGTGATTTTAGCTGAAGTTGACTTTGCTTTAAGGTCTGGGTGGGGTAGGCCTCAGATCTGTGCCTGTCGGAGGCCAGGGCAATGGGAGGCAGGACTTTGGGACAAGTTCAGTTACAGCCAAGATGGTGTTCTGTGCAGCAAGGAAATGCTTCCCATGTCAAATGAGTGTGTTCCTCAAGCATACAGCAAGCACGAGTAAAAGAACAGGCAGAGCAGTAAGCAGAGAACACTGGGTAGCAGATAGATAGAAACAGCTGAACACCGTCAAACCGGGGCATCCACAGATGACTGGGAAGCCATGCTGGACTGGCCATGTTAGAATTCTCAGTCAAGAGTCCAGAAGGGCTGATTTTCCGTGAACGAGCTCCCCGGTGAAAGAGCAAATGGCAGTAGATAGATAACCACGCACAGTGGGAACCGACAGGGAGGCTGAGGTGGTCAGCTGGAGTTCCTGATTAAGCTTTCTCTCTCCATGCAGAACTGCCAGCCACCCACCCCCACTTCAGGGACTTTTATATCGCAGGATAAACAATAGTTGGAAACGTTTTTCCTCCTGGCTGTTCTCAAGAACGCGGTTTTTTCTATTCTTGGACTGACTCCCCATCTCGGGTTGGTTTGGAGGACGCCCGACACAAGCGTGCTCGGGTCTGAAGTAGGAAGAGCACTTCTTTGGTGAACTTGAACAGTGCATGACAACTTACCAAAATGGTGTTCTATCAGGCATCGTCGTGCAGGATGGAGGCATCTGTAGCCAGAGGGTCATGTGCCTTTGTCCACACAGCCACCCCTCCCAGGTCACGCCAATTGTCATCCCATCTGTAGCCCAACAGCAACAGTGCTCACTAGACCCCACTCAACCCTCTGAGTAGCTTGGCCTCAAAGCAGCTTTGTTGAACCAAATGGTTTAAGGCACGTGTTGGGTTGGACTTGGTCATAGGAAGCCGCTGCTTGATCAGCTCCTTCTCCCTGACCCTGGCTCCTCCACAAGAGCCGAGTGAGTCCCATGCAAGGTAATGGAAGTGGAGCCAGCAGGACTTAGACTTTAGATCATGAAACAGACGAAGGAGAGAATGTTCTGAGCTTCTTAGAAAAGAGATAGATATAGGGCAGCTCCGTGGAAGGATCTGGAACACTAGGCTCTTCAGACAACCACAGGAGGATTGGGCCCACTTTCCACACAGACCCTGTGGGGCTTGCACGGGAACTGAGATATCTGGGAATTTTGAAGAGAAGAGACCACTCTTCCCCACTAGTAGAGCCAAAGGTATCAGGGATGAGTTCACATTTGTCCCAGCCCCGGGCCACCAGAGGTCACATGATCACTGCTCCATAGCCATGGCCAGACTGCCCATTCCCTGCCTCTCAGCTGATGGGACATGACCCCAGCAATGGCCAGTGTACCAGGTAAGGTTGGGCTAAACAGAATCTGCCAGATCCGCGGACTGCACTGGTGGACCCTGCATGCCTGTAGAGGAGACGCTAGGACTCCAGGCCACAGGCCTTTCCCCTCAGCACCCAGAACAGTTTTCTCACTCTGGATGACAAGGATCAGAACCAGATGTCCCCACACAGAAGCCTGAGGTCCGCCCTATATGCCGTGCCACCCAGCTGAGGACTCTGGATGCTGGCCACACCCTCAGCCTCCCTGGGCACACTGGCCCTTCCTATGTCCCTTCATCCTGCTTGCCATGGGAGCTGCCTGCTCCAAGTGGGACTCCATATGTCTAGGTCCAGCTTTCTCAGGGACTGGTTCTGCTTACTTTCTGGGCCAGGCCACCACGAGAGCCAGGCTGTGGACCGGGAGTCAGTGCTGCTGGCTTGCCCATTCAAAGGCTGTTTGGGGGACAAAATAAACAAATTTTCTTGGAATGGCACTAGGCATGGAAGCCCTTCCCCAGCTGCCTTCCAACCTACGGTCGCCCCTCCTAGCACGCCGTGCATGGCACTTGAGATGCATAGGCAGCAGGAGCTCAGTGCCATCCCTGCTCTGTTTAATCCGCCATGTCAGCCTTCGCTGGCGTGAGGAAAACTAGCTGTGTTCTCCATGGGCGTGTGGACCTGGAGGTCACTTTTCAACAGAAAATTGGGGAGAAAGGGCAGAAGGCTAGCAGTTGCCACTTCAAGCCTGCGATCAAAGTTCACATGAGCAGAGATGCTGGCCCTTCCAACAGATCCTCTGGGGGTGCAAATGTCAGCGGAGGCAGAGAGGAGCCACATGTGGCCATAGAGCCCCCACTGCGCTAGGAAGAACAGGCTCAGACCTTCACTCCATTTCACAACATCCAATTTGAATTTAAGTTACATAGCCCTGTGGGCCAGCAGTGGCTGTCTGGGACAGAGCGGGCCCAGAAAGCCAGGACAGCTCACTGAACTGGAGGAGACGGCGGAGCCTCTCTGATGTTGGAATAAGACATCTGTGAACACGGGGCCGGAAATGTCGGTACCAGGAAAGACACAGAAAGTGAAGTCTGTTCCTTTGGAGCACGGCGGTGGGGTCAACACACTCTTACCAGAGTGGCAATGAGGTTGTACACTACCAACAGTGCTTATACTTTAATATTGTCAATAGGGTTCCAGCAGTCGATACCCTACCAATACTGTCCACACGCTGTCAGCAATGTTGATGGCATCCGTGCTCCACCAGCAGGGTGCCCATGGCGTCTGTAGATACCATCTGTACTCTGTCCATGCAGCATCCATGATGTCTATACTCCATCAGCACCGATTTGGTGGTGTCCCACCCTGTAAGAGCATCTGTGGTGAGAACTGATTTCGGATGTCATCCTCACTGTTACTAGGGGGCTGATGAGCAGCACCCTCGGGCACGGATGGTGTCAATCACTGTCAATAGGACATCATGGCACTGTTGTGATACTGGTGATGCCCTGGGACCCCTTGTCCTCTGTTGGTTTTTGTTTTTTTTTTTTTAAAGATTTATTTATTTACGTATATGAGTGTTCTTTCCACATTGACACCTGGACACCAGAAGAGAGCATCGATGACTGTAAGTCACCGTGTGGTTGCTGGGAATTGAACTCAGGACCTCTGGAAGAGCAGTCAGTGCTCTTAACCACTGGGCCATCTCTCCAGCTGCCCTTTGATTCTTTTTATCACATCTCAGTTCAGTGTTGTGAGACAAGATCTCCTGTGGTCTAGCCTGGCCTCTGCCTCATGATTGTCTTGCCCTAGCCTATTGAGAGCTGGGATTGTTTAGATCTATTTATTTAATTTGAGATCATCGATTATTAGTATATAGAAATACATTTAATTTTCATATGGCGATTTATTGTTAAGATAGAATCTCACCATGTAGCCCAAGCTGGCCTTGAACTTGGATCTTGCCTCAACCTCCTGACCGCATGCTGAGATTACTCATAATGGCCTCATGTCTGTTTTACATTTTGATTTCATATCTTGTAGCCTTGCTCAAACCCTCTGTTAGATAATACATTGTTAGATATTAATATTCAAATGTTGAACTAATTTTGTTCTTGGGATGAATCCCACCTAGTCATGGGATGGTTCTATATTTCTGTATCTTGATGGATTCAACGTACAATGGACCAATCTTGTTCAAGATCTTAGGGTCTGTTGTGGTTTGAATGCGAAATGTCCCCCACAGGCTCTTGTATTTGAAATCTTTGTTCTCAGTAGGTATTGTTGTTTTGGAAAGTTGTGGAGCCTTTAGGAGGTGAGATCTTGCTGGAGAGAGTAGGTCACAGGGCGGGTGGGGGGTGGGTGGGCGGGCTTGAGGGTTAGTGTTGGCCCTGGTTCCAGATGGGTCTGTGTTTTCATCCTCTGAGGTGTGAACAGGCAGCCTTACATGCCTGCTGCCACAGACCCAGTTGCCCCAGCCACCACTCCTTCCCTCCCACAAAGGACTGCACCATCTCAAACAGTGAGCCAGAAAAAGTCCTTCTCCCCTTACATGGCTTCATGGTGCAGCGACTAGGGAAGGGCCCAGCACAGGTCTCAGTGCATGTCTGTGCCTAGCTGAGGACTGCTGTCTTCCTGATGCTCCTGCCCTAGAGTTCCACAAGCTCCTTACTTCACGTGCTGACCCTTCTGCATCTTCTCAGCTGGCTCCTCTGTGGATGCAGGGCCTCCTCTCAGCTTGCCAGCCATTGCTCTATCCTTTCGTCCAGTTTCACGGCCATGATGGACACCTAGCCTGAAGACACTGATGTGAAATTCTAGTCAAGTTCTGCCTCTGTCTTTATACTCCTGTGTCCAAGAATCTGCCACCATCTCCAGCTGCAGAGCTGGTGAATACTATCTGGTACCTAGCTGGTACTGTCAGCCTCACCAGACCCACCTCAGGATGCTGTCAGTCTTCTCTTATACTGCATCAGGGTACCCCCTGAATTCCACACCTTTTCTCTTGCCCTGCTCACAGTTTGTCAGACCAGTCGAGTCTGGGCAGGTGTCTCCTGCAGGGTCTGCTATGCCTGGTTGCTGTACGATTTTGATGGAAGGGCTCCAGGTACACAGGAAGCTCTAGGGTCTGTGGGTATCTGTCCCTTCTCTGGGCACTCCAGTCATTCTCAGCTTATCTGTCCCTACCCCACTTTCTCAATACCCCCTATAGCCATGCATACTACCTGGATGGCTCTTCTTGCTGCCCACTCCATGCCCCTTGCCCCCTACCTGCCCCCTACCTATCTCCACTGTGGACTCAAGCTATCTTACCTCTCAGCATCCTGGTGAAGTTACTGGCTTGGGGTGTTGTGTGTCTGCTTTCTGTCTCCTTGGCCATGGGCCTGTCCATAAACATTGACAGAACCTGTCACCACACAGCTAACCAGTGAGAAGAGAGGGTGAGTTATGTATGGAAATTGGTGCTGAGCAGAGGGGCCAGAAGAAAGCCCCTTTGTACTTTGTAAGCCCACAGGGGCCCTGTAGGTCAAATGAAGAAATTAACCTAAGGGATCCCAACGAGGTGTATCACCTTCCAGGTTTTCACTTCTCCAGGATTCTGAGGAATGGCTTGAGGGTCTGACATTCATGAGTGGCACCACCTCAATTTGTCTTCCTGGGTCAGGACTTGGGATTCAGGGGTGGATGGCCAGCGGGGTATGGCTGTGATTCTGGGAAACACCACTAGGTGGTGCTGGAATAGCACTGGCCTCCCTTGTGTGTGTGTGTGTGTGTGTGTGTGTGTGTGTGTGTGTTGTACTATTTGATAGAACAAGTGTCCTCAGACCTCAGCTTAGCCTGCTTCCAGCTGTCAGGCCTTCACAGCAGCCATTCCTATGTTGTTTGGGGCCCTCAGACACAGGTGTGTGGCTGTGATAGAAACCCATGGGATCAAAGTGGTTTTTTTTGTTTTTTTTTTTCATGCATTCCCAGACTTGCTTCCTGATCTGCTGGGGCCGTTTTGGGAACTCCCTTTATTCTGGCAAAATCCAGCACCTTGCCTTACTGTGTCCAATGTCCCACTTCCAACTGCCACACAATTTGACCCTGCTGCACTCCTCCTGTCCTACCAGCCCGAGAAAAGGTTCACCCCAACCTACAACTGCTTCCCCAGCGGAGGTGGCTGTCTTGGATTCCAGGTAGCCATTCACTTTGATGCTTGGTATGCGCTGCAGGGAAGTGACCGCCCTCCCCCAACCTTGAGTTTATTTTGTTCAGTCTGCACATGACCAGGGGAATGGATTGGTTAGTCAAGGTTTTCTGGCTTCATTGCTGTTCCTGCCTAGTCAATCTAGGAGCACTGCTACTTAAGGGGCCAGGCTGTGAAGTAGTGTGAGGAAAAGGAAGGGGCCTGGCATAAGCAGCCCCTTATTTAGAACCCAGGTTGTTCTGATAGGCATGAGGTGGAGCCTCAGCAAAGCACATTTTTTTCAGAGGCTGGCACTTTCCTAAGTTTAGCAAGAGCTTTCAGCAGTCCTAAACTCTGCCACCCACAAGGCTGGGCGCTAACAGTTCTTGGAACTATTGAAGCAAAGCTTCCAACTTCTCAGCTTCACCAAGCTCTCCACCAAGGCTTTGATGGGCTTCGTCCTGACTGACCGAGGTTTTACAGTTGACTTTATGGTGAATAGTTCTGAACATTCTCCAACTTTCTTCTAATCTAATGAGAGGTAAGGCCTCTCAGGATGGCTGGCACACAACAACTTTTAATCAAAATGAAAGAATCTGGAGACCAGGAGATCTTTGGCCCAGGGGATGCCCTCTTCTAGGTTGCTTCCTGTGGGGTAGGTACCACACTAGGCTGAGTCAGGAAAGGAGGACCGCCAGTCCCAGGAGTACATGGGAGGACAACCCTTTCTAGCCTTCAGAGAAGTGGCTGCTGACACATAGCCTTAGGAGACCTGAGGCCAGGGGCATCCAGACCCTGCCTATAATTTGTTAAAGAGCATGGACAGTTGACACACTGTGATACGTAAACTGAGATCACAGCAAAGATGTTCATGTTCATTTGGCTGGCTGATGTTAGCCTGGACAATGCTCCTCTGGAAAGCAATCTCCACAGGTGAACCTGGACTGGTGTGAGTGGGGATGGCCCAGCCACTGTGTAGAGGGACCCATGTGTGCTTCAGGAGGGAGATGGGGTACTCAGCTCCATGTTGTTAGTGGTGGGAATTAGTAGCACGCACACCTGCCCTGAGTCTCAGAGCAGCACGTGCTTGGCTGTGGGAAGCAGCGGAACATAGACCCTGGTCCCCTTTCCTGGGCCTTGTTCACTACAGAGGCTGGTTCTAAGCCAGTTCACCACAAACAACTTCAGGGGAGACAATATGCAAAATGCTCTAAGTGGCTGGGAATTTAAAATGAGGAGACTCCATGGGTGAGAGGTCAGCATGGAGTTCAATCCAAGTGAGGGGGCCCAGTGATTCCCCTGGGCACAGGAGTCAGTCCCCCAGGGTTCCAGACACAGGCACGCTGAAGGAGAGAGCACAAGCAGATAGCGGAGATGGGAGGGAATTAACGCAGTCTTTATTTACACCACAAGAGTGACAAGTGTGTGATGTGGTACAAACACTGGACCCGGGGGGTGGAAAGAGGTGACCGCCAGAGGGCACCGCCGGTCAGTGAAACCCACCACACAAAATGAAACAAGAATGAGAAAACCAAACACGACCTCCAACCCCGCCAAGAGGAGAAAGCGCCGCGGAGGGGAGGTCCAGACAATCAAAGAGAAAACAGGCTGTTACAGAGTGAAGGTGGCCGTGGCTGCGGAGCCCACGCAGCATCGAGTCGCAGCGCTCAAATGGCTTTGACCACACTTCTGTAGTGAGCTCTTGCTGAGTGAGGTCGAGCCTCCTGTGCATACATGGAAACAGCATGTTTAACATTCTTACAGGTTGGAAAATGGTGCCTCCTCAGAGGAGTGCACACCCCCAGAACAAGGCCCGTCTGCATCCTTTTCTTCCCACAGAAGACTGATTAATGCGAGGCCAGGGAGGCCATCAAGGCTGGGTGCGGAGCACCGCCAGATTCTTGTGTGGGAGAAATGGTTTCCTCCAGTGCCAAGCGTTGCTTAGACACGGGGCTCACAAAGGCCTGGACTGCTCAATGTGGAACCCCAGCCCCGTATCTTCCAGAAGGAAGGAGCCCGTCAACACAGTTGTGCTGAGACAGGGACTCCGGGGACTCACCGGAACCCCAAGTTCTCAACCAGAGGCCGGTGATAGCAGGCAGGGTGCACCTGGCCCTGTGCAGGGAGGGAAAAGGAAACGAACAAACGAAATGAAATCCTCCCAACCAGCTTGAGAGACAGGCAGTGGGGTCTCGAGTGTGGAGCTTGCACATGGATACAATCGACTGACTTTCTATCGGTATGTCCAAGGTGCTAGGTAAACTTCTTAATGACAAGTGTGTAAGTAGTCCTTTTATTTTTCTTACAATAAAAAGTACAATTTCTTAAGAATAAGTTCAATAAGACTCAAACTCTCCCCTCCTCTCCTTCAAGATTTTGTTTTGTTTTACAGAAAAAAAAATTTCTGCATCTGCAAACATCATGAGAGGGGAAAGAAAGGCATTGTTTCTCCTTCCCCAAAGCTGCCGAGTTTGGCGTGCAAAATCCGTATACAATATAAAGACATGCCGGCGTACATCCATGCAACCTCCAGGTGTAGGAAACTTAAAAAAATATATTTATATATTTATATCTATATATTTATATATGTATCAATGCCCATAAAATACATGGGCCCAAAGTCTACAAAAAGGAGGATGGAATGAGCGTGTGGCTGTGACCAATGAAGAAGGAATGTTCTGACGGAAAGAAACACAACCAAGTCCATCACCAGTGCTGCAGGTACCATAGCAAAATGGTCCTTCCTCTTGGGGACAGATTAGAAAGTAAAGAAAAACTGAAACACTCTGATAAAGCGGCCCTTGGGAGCCAGAGCCCCAGGATGTCCCAGTGGGTGTGGCCTTGGGAACAGCCGCCTGCTGGTGGGGCATGGGCTCTCAGGGTGCAGCTGGAAGACCCAAGGTGAGGGGACACCAGCATCCTGAGGACATGGTGTCTTCCGGCTCCCCTTAAAGGGATGTAAAGTGCTTGCTCACAGCTCCCTTGCCAGCACCCACCAAGGCCTTTGTAAAGTAAGGGAGAAGGTGGAAGGTTCAAGGTCCAGGCAGGGGAGTGCTGTGGTCCTGCCCTGGAGGTCAAGGCCGACCTTCTGCCCTCTGCCCTGGGTGATGACTGTGGGGAGGGGCCACGTGTGTCTTCAAAGGGAAGAAAAGGCTATATGGTAGGTAATGCTTTGAGCTCACAGGGAAGCTGGAGTGAGCTGGCTCCCTGGCCAGGTCCTGCATCAAAGGGCGACTGAATGGGATCAAAGTGAATCCCTCTCACAATACCCTGGCCGCCGAGTAACCTATTACCCATCACCTGAAAAAGTTAGACGGTGTGTACCTCCCCACGAGTCGTGGCTGGCACAAAGAGGGCAGGTGGCAGGGTGTGCAGAAAATGGGCCAAGGCGGCCAGAAGAGAAGCTAGCTGGCTTCTGTCACCATGCAGTGCCAAAAGCAGGGGAGGGGCTGCATGGGCTCCCTCAGGTCAGCTCCTGCCAAGGGCCAGAGCAGCACAGGGAGGAAGCAGTCAGGCATGTCCCAAGACCTCTCTCCCCCACTCTCTACCCACTAAGCACTGACTCACAGTAGCCCAGAGGTCAAAGTCCAAGAATGTGTGCTCAGCCTGTCTGTCAAAAGCCTGATCCAGTTTCCATCTACCCTGTAAAGGCCACCGGACTCAGAATCTTAGCTGGATGTCCCTTCTGAGTATCTCAACCTCCTCTCGCCAGTCTGAACTTCACACACTTTGGAATGAAATTGGCGGCTTTAAGTGCTAGAAAAGAAGTCAGCAGTAAAAAGAGTCAGTTGTCATAGGAAAAACAACAGCAAAGACAAACCTCAGGACCCTGTGTGCTCCTGCAGGCTCAAGTGACAAGGGCCTTGGTTCAGCAGCCACAGGCTACAAACCCAGGGCTATGGCTCCAGCCAGAGTCCAGGCTATGAGGCTGCAGTGGAAACCCCTGAACAGGTGCAGGTCTGGGCTGTGGACATGCGTCAAAGGTCTTTGGGAAACTAGAGTTGGAGTTCTATCCTGATGGAGTGGTTAAGAGTCACACTCATGAATGCCCACTACCCTCATGTCCCATGTAGCCTGCCTGCCCTTATAATACTACTAATGTCACAGGACAGAAGCCCCTGGCTGTGCGGCTCCTGGGCGGAGCTTGAAAAGACAAGAAAGGGCACCATGCAGACCTGCTGTCCACTCCTGGGAGGTTCGCTCTGAAAACCAAACATGACAGCAGCGATCCTACGCACAGCAGAGCTCTGCCTGCTGTACAAAAAGAAATGAAACCAAACCATAAAAACAACCTTCAGAACTAAAAAAAATGTACAAGTAAGAATTTTGAAAGAAAACATTTCAGACATTACCACCTTCAGAAAAGAGCTGAATGGTGAGGGGAAAAAATGTAAAATCTACAAAACAATGTTTTCTTCAGGATCTTTTTTGTGAAAAATTCATACAAAAATCAATAGCAAGTTTATATCCTTTGCTATAAAAACTCATCAGGTACATATGTGCATGGAGGCTTGGAGAGGGCAGAGGCTTTGTTAGAAAATAATTAAAATTAAAGTACAAACTGGTAGGGAAGTTGCCCAGGGGTGAACATGTTGGTGATCGGGAAGCTGGCCAATCTGGAGCTCAAAAATCCTCGGGCATCAATCCAGACCCCAGCCCTCAGCACCTCAAAGCTAACACACATGTCTTTCACCTGCCAGGACCTCTGCGGTCTGGATTTATTATATATATTTATATATACTTTGTCTATAAATGCATTATAAATATTTTATCAAGATCTCATAAGAATCAAGTTTCTTAGCTTGGAATACAGTGGAATATATATTATACATATATATATATTTATTTATACCTAAAATTTAAGCAATACTTCATGCTACCTGCTTTTAATGAAAAGCATTCCGATCGTAACACTGCAGTGTGCCTACGACATGCTTCACAACCGAATGGAGATGCTCGACTGCTACGTGACGGATGAGAAAAGAACACTTTGGATCCGTTTAAAACGTGTTGGACTTCAGAACTGCCGGCGGTGCTCGCTGCTTTTTGGAACTACCTCATTTTCCTTAAAAAGCGATCAAACCAAACAAGACTGGCTGCACTGCGGCCCTCGGGACAGTGGCTGGTGCCTACACTTGTAATGCAGGCCAGCATCACCAGGCTCTGCCAGCCACAGGACACCGTCACACCAATTCTTGGCGGCATTTTTTTTTTTCTTAAGGCATTGTTCCTCAGACTTCAGAAAACCCAGCCACAAAAAAAAAAAAAAAAAAAAAAATCCATCAGAGCAATAAAAAAAGGCACAAACTCGCATCTTCCGACGGCTTCGAGAAGCTCCAGCTGACTCCCAGGCTCACATTTCTGTTCTGTCCAGTTTTTTAAAGTTTTTTTTCCAACTCTGTCTCTCACTAAGCTGTGAACCCCCACAGCACCCCACTAAGGTTCACAAGGCAGGCCAGAGCCATAAAAAACTTTGTTTAAAAAAAAAAAAAGCTACAAGATGAGTTGAGTGGTTTACACGGAGACTGTGGGATTGTGGGTAAGAATCAAATGTTAAAGCACCAGTTTTAATCAAGTTTGTTCTGTATTATTAGATCTTTGATTTTCATTTTCCTCATGTCAACTCGATTCAGCAACTCTGCCCAAGTTGCCACAGGCTTCTTCCTTCGCTGCTTCCCCTTCCCCGGGGGAATCCACCAGCGTGTGCTTGGCTTCCACGTGTCTGTGTGCCTGTGTGTTGCGCGCTGTCCTGTGTTCCATGTGATCTGCCGCACCTGGTGTTCGTGTGCGTCTCCAGACCTGTGGTCCAGGGCGGCGGAAAGGCCTCCCGTTGCTGCTGCACGCCTGGTGTCCTTTTGTACTCAGAGAGAGCACCAAGGCAGGACGCAGGAGTGACACGGGAAAGTTTCTTGGCTGAGCTTCAAGACAGACAAACAGAGGAGAGAACGGCAGCTTTGGGGCTACAGTGGTGGCTCCTCCTCCATGGGCTCCTCCTCAGACCTATGGAGGAGAAAAGGGGGTCAGGCGGGGTACGTGGTGGGTGAGGCCCTGTGCAATCAGGCTCCCAGTCCCACAGCACTGTTCAGATCCCTGCCCTACCAAGGCTCAAGTACTGGTTTGTAGAGTGGCCAGTACTGGTTTGTAGAGTCAGGGGGCATGTCTGCCATCTGTCCTGTCCCCACAGGGCTAGCTTGGCACAAGGCTGGGTGCACACAGTAAGATTCTGTCAGAGTCTCATGCACAGGTGTACCCAGCAGGCCTTAGGAAGGGAATGGGCAAGGGCTTACCTCTTCTCAGCAGGTTTTACACCTACAGACAGTGAGGCCATGGCGGTGACTGTCTCAGCTTCTTCGTTCTCACACTTCTGTGCCTCAATCAGAGAGTGCCCCACAGTGGAGGACAAACGCTGTAGGCAGCGCCAGTACTTGCCTGGGGGAGAGGGGATACTCAGTGACTTCCCCATTTCTGCAGGTTGCTGGCTTAGCTCAAAGGACACTGGGGCCCTATAGAGACTTTCATTTGTGCCTGAAAAGTGCCTCTCCGATGAGTGCTGCCTGAACTCATCAACATTGGCATCTATGAGGTACTTTCTGCACCATAGAACACCTGGACTAGGGTAGGGGCTGTTGTGGGGTCTGGCTCTCCATATTCATGGGACTCTGCCTTGCTGTGGGCAACCAGAGATTCTAGGAGCAGACAAATGCAGACTTGCTGGCATCTAGACTTGGGGAGTGTCCTACCTGGAGCCTTGTAGATTCTGGGGTATATCACACCCAGATCCAGCACAGAGAGCTCTACTTGTGCAGCTTTTTAAAGTCAGGGGCATCAGTGGAAACAGCTCTGAGGCCAGAACTAAACGATCCAATGAGGAGCTGGGAAAAGCCTTCAGGCATGCATCATCCTTGTAAGCTTTTTGTACCAGGATAGGCATACCAGAAAACCCAGGCAAGGAGTGTCAGCTGTACCTGGGGCAGGGTGCTGCATGGGTGCCTGGCTGGGTGCCTGTTGCCTAGCCCTGGGACTTGCTGCTTGAATGGGAGATGGGTTCTACCCTGTGCTGGGTACCTTGAGTTTAGGACACAGGCTTACAGCAAAGGCACCCTGGTTCTGAACATCTGAGCTAAGTAACTTGAGACGACTAGTGCCCGGATTCTTTTGAACTCCAGTATGGTTGAACTGGTTCCAAGAGTCTCTACTAGTTCATCAAAGCCAGGAAGGCCAGGCCTTGTGCTCCTACTCGGGGTCCCCATGATCACTTGGCCAGCCACTTACTGTGGATGTCAATCACTTTCTCCACGGAGTGGACAGCATTGACGTTGGGTCTCTGCTGCAGAACCTTTTCTGGGAGAGGGTCAAGCTGTAAGAAAGACAAAGATATATTATGATGGCAATGGAGAGCGTATAATCTATGTATGTATTTAATGGGTGTCCAGAGATAGCACCTCATTTGTAGGGAAGATAAAGTAACTTTTAAAAGTCAACATGTCTTTTTTTTTTTTCTTTTTCTTTTAAGACTTCCCACAGATAGCCTTTCCTCAGGGTAAAATGGAGTGTATTCATGGGTTCCCAGGTGGAGGACAGGCCCAGGAGCAGGCTGCATACAGGACTTCAGCTTGGAGACATCTGCATGTGCCACTTAGAGTGGAGAAAGAATGGTTAGTTTCTGAAGTTGCACTTCTCTGGTGTGGCCTTGTAACACCCAATATCTCTCATCTCTTTTCTCACACCCATGGAGATGATAGTGAATGGAGGGAAGTGAGCAGGGCTCTTGTGGACGAGACATCTAAGGACAGGGCATGAAATAAATAGCAGGGCCCCAGGACAGAATGAACATCTGCAACAAGAGCTACTCAGACAAGCCTACAGATCACGGAGCGCTAGAGCCAGTCCCAAAGGGAAGGTGATCTTACCTCACCTCTGTGTGGAAGCCACAACATAAAGTCACCCTGAGCTTTTGCCTGGCCTCAACCGTACATAGTTGCTGGGCTTCCTGATCCAGGGCACCTGGCCAAAGACACTGCAGCCCTGTGTGTGACATCAGTTCCCCAACCTGGCTGCATGTGAGTGCTGCCAGTTACTGTCCAGGGAGCATGACCTAATCAAAGACAGTGCTCAACAAGAGCCAGCGGGAGCCTGGGGCAGGAGGAGCCAACACAGCACCCTCAAGCCATTTACCAACAAAAGAAGCAATGGCTGATGCCAGGATGGGCAGGAAGGGATGAAGGTATGAGGCAGAGAAGAAGCCAGACAGTGTTCAAGAGGGAAGCCCCAATAAAGCTTCTCTAGCTCCTAGGAATGAACCCTGGTGGAAGAAATTATTGTGGACTCTAGAGCTGGGAAATCCCAGGCTCAGGCAGGGAAGAGACTGGCAGGGTCAGCAAAACCAGAAATCTATAGGTAGGTATGCAGAGCATCAAAGGGAGACTCAGAATTCTGGAAGTAGCTAGAGAAAACAGGTGATATCCACAGTCATGGGGCAGGGCATACACAGCTTTCCAACAGCCAGGGAAGCAAAGGGCAGAGGCTTGATATCTCTATGTGCCAAAAGGAGGCAGTGGCTACTCTGACTCATATGCCCAGCGAAGCTGTCATTAAGAGAGGATGGAACAAAGGCATCTCCCCAAACCACTGTGGGATGTTGCCTAAACTGGCCCCTTTCCTAGAGGAAATGCACAGGACATTCCCCAGACACAGTAGGAATGCCCTGCAGGAAGGCAAGAAATGAAGGATAATGGGGGAAGAAACCGCCTGAATGTAGAGTGGCTCAGAACCAACGTGGGTGACACATGACAGCAACAAAAATGCCCAGTCAGTGAAATTGAGTAAGTGAGAGAGGAAGGCATGTAGCCTGGGAGGGGCTGAGACTAGCATGCTGCCAGTTTGGCAGAGAAACATGCGAGACCTAGTTAAATTAGAATTTCCAAAGAACAACAATTTCTTAAATATACAGAGGTCATATGTTCACTCTGGAGATTCCAGTGAGGCCACTGTGGTCCAGGCCTTGGCTCACCCAGGATAATGACACCTCCCAACCCTGTTGAGGGTGCTGACCTATGGCGAGGATGCCTGCTGCACATCTTTCAATGGGGCACTGGGAGCATAGGGAACTTAGGGACCCTTTGATCAGATTACATTAAGAGATGGCAAGGAAGGAAACTTGGGAGCAACAGAACAAGCCAGATAGAATGATCTGGATAGTGACCAAAAGAGCTGGAAGTGACCAAGGTCCCACCTACAGCAGATGGCTGTTGTAGAAACAACCTAGCTTTGGGCTGTTTAGCAAGGACACATACGAAATCTAGGAGGACAGTTGAAAGCCAACTGTCAGAAACAACTGCTGGGCACCGCTGGCCCAAAGAAGGCTGGGTGTTGTCTTAAATGTTTAGCACAGAGACTTGAGGGCAGACTGTGACTGAATGTAAAGAAGGTTGCATGCCAATGACAGATCTCCAGTACATTCAAAGGACAGCATGGTTTCATACTCTATCTTTAAACAGTCTTAAGATGCATATACTGAGAAGAGACACAGAGAATGTCCATCATGGTGGGAGATACCAACAGGCTTTTTTGAAACACAGCAGACAAACCAGCCCAGAAAGCAGGAGTGACTAAGAGATCGGCAAGCTTGTTGGTGGACACATGTGATTCCAGAAACATGTGGAATGTCTATGCTGACTGACAAGAGCAGTAGCCCCCCCAGCCACCCCCACCAACTAATACCTCTTCTTTGTATGACAATAGTCTGTTAGGAACTAGCAACAGAGACTGAGTCCTCATGCCTGAAGATCCGAGCACACTAACTCATGACCAGAGAATCAGTCACAGAAACTAGTAATTGGAGGTCAGTGAGATGGCTCAGTGGGTGAAGGTGCTCGCTGTAAGTCTGATAACTTGAGCTCAATCCCTGGAACCTCCTTGATGAAAGGGAGGCTGATTCCTTGAAGCTATTCTCTAACTCCGTATGTGTCATAGGACACATGCACGCGCGCACACACACAGAAATGGAAAAACAATTTAAAAAAGAAACAAACACTTAAAAATAAGAAATAATGAGAGCGGGGACAGGGAGATGATTCAGTAGACAGCATGTGCTGTATAAGCATGAGGACCCGAGCTTATGCCCCCACCTAGCAGATGGTGATGCTCCCAACAGGGACTGATGTTCGGTTGAATGGGGCCCAAGGTCATTTGTGGATGGGAAGCAAGAGTAGAAGCCAGACCCTCAGATATGGGGTCATAGTTGCAGCACAGTAGTAGGGTGTTAGCCTTCACCAGAAGACTGTATAGGTTTTTCCAGAATCCTGGTTCCTCAGCTCTGTTAGGCCTTCCTTGTACCAGACTTTCCCCAGATTAAATTGAATTTAATATGCATGCCCAGGGTACCCTGGACCACACGCTCTGTTGTATGCAACACGCTTACCGTGGCCATGCCTCTGGGGCACAGAGGCCCCCAGCCACAACCCTCTTTAGGGTTGTTGTGGCAGCACTGCTTCTTCTCCAGTGTCTGGGACCTGCCTCCCACAAGCACCACTCAGTGCAGTGGCTGAGCAGAGCACCCTGGGACTCCAGACAGGAGTCCGCAACAAATGGACAGGGGCCAACTGCCATCCGAGCAGGCCATATGTCTGCTCTCTGCCTGTGCCAGCTGCTCTGAAGTCTTTCTCACCTGCACTTTCTTCCCCTTTTCTGGAAAGTATTTCCCCATGAAAGCTGACATGAAAACGGGAGGGGCGAGATGGTGGCCTGGGCTTTCGGCAGTGAAATGCTGCGTCCCCAAGAGAAAGGACACAGGACTAAGAGGGTTCATCCCTAGGGCTGAAGGTTCTATGTGTTTTACTTCAGAACAGAGAATCAAATGGCATTTGGACACTTGGGATGAAAGGTGAGTCTGCACTCCAGACATGGGGCCAATTTGTGAAGACAACTGTGTTTAAGGAGTTTGTCCAATGCCATGTATAGAGCACTTCATGAACAAGGGACTCTGTTCTAGTGATGGAAAGGTGGGACCACAGGGAGAGCAACTCCACACATCTCAAATTACCAACCTTTCTCTAACTGGGATGCTATTCTTTTGCCCACCACAAGTGCTTACAATTATGGGTCTCTTATGGCATCTAAGGTCTCAGGATACTTCAGTCACATCTACCCTGATCGCCCACACTTGCCCTCTCTACTCCACAAGTGGCCCCCTTCCTCTTCCCTAACAGTCTCCCTTCTACTGTCATAGCTTTTCTTTATTGTTTCCAGATTTTGTACGTACAAAAATGTGTGATGCTTGTCCATTCCACTTCATGGCTATATATGTCTGTGCCAGTACCAAAACTAGGTAAGGCCACAACAAAAAAGGAAACATTGCAGGCAAGTCTCCTTGGTGAACAAATATGAATGCAAAATACCAGGGTGGGGGGTGGGGGGCTGAGTACAAATTAAGTTCAAAAACACATTAAAAAGATCACACTTCATAACCAAGGTGGATTAATTTCAGGAAACCAAGGATGCTTTAGTTAAGTAAACTTTAAGTGTGGCATAGAAACAGAACTAAGGAAGAATCACACAATCATTTCAATAGATGTAGAAACAGTCTTCAGCAAAATTCAATACCACATCTTAACAGAAGTGTGGAAAAGCTAGAACAGTAGGATAACAACCTCGACACAATAAAGCCTCTACACGACAGACCCACATGCCTTCCACCACCATACACTCAAAATAGTGTTTGGAATCTTAGCCAGAACAAGGAAAGAGAAAGAAATAGAGAAGATACAAATAGTGAAGGAATACAAATTATCCCAGTGCCTACAACATTATTCTGTACTTTAAAAATTCTAAAGACTCTACCAAAAATTGCTTATATCTGATAAACACTATCAGCAAAACAGGATACAAAACAACATGAAAATCAGTATTTTTTAATATATGTTAACAAATATGCTGAGAAAAAACAAAAATGATTCTACTCGTAAGTCTGATAAAAAAGTAAGAACAAAATAAAAATAAACTTAAGATGTGAGATACCTCTATAACAAAAATTATAAAACACCAAAGAAAGAACATAGAAGATAAAAGACCTCCCACATTAATGGATTGAGGGACTTAATATTGTGAAAATGGCCATATTATTGAAAGCCACTCATAAACTTAATGCAATCCCTATCTAAATTCCAATGAATTCATTACACAATCCAGAAATTCGGCTGGAAAAACAAAGGCACTGAGTAGTCAAAGGAATCCTGAACAGAAAGTAATACTGGGGGTTCCATGGTACTTAGCCTCACACACTACTCTGGAAGCACAGGGGCAAAAGCAGTGTGGTTATTCCTGTATTTAAAGCTATTGCTTGAGCAATCTACAAAGTGCCAATTACTGTTCTGTAAACCTGGAATCTATCAGTGAACAATACCTCGCCGCCAACATTATATAACACCAGGAGACACTATGCAGAAATCACAGTCGGTCCAGCATAGACAGTGGCACCAAGCACGATGGGAAACAGAGCAGGGTAAAGAGATGCAGAGCGCTATAATTCCTAATACAACACTTAGGGTGCGCCTGCCTGACAACCAAGTGGGCTGAATGACAATTTTCCAGGAGGTTTCAAAAGCCTAATGCAAGCTACATGGAGTTGGTTCTGCAGGATACTCCCTCATTAGCAATGCCACTACCCACTTATCCATCCATCCATCCATCCATCCATCCCCTGCAGAGCACAATCTTGCCTATGGCTGACTTGGAATGAGGCTTACGAAGTGCTGGGAGCAATGCAGGGGAACAGCAGCCAGCATTGAAGCTGGCATTGAGGGATACAGCTCATAAGTTTAACAAAGACTACAATGAGCTTACCTCAGTTTGACAAAGTCATGGGGGACTGGCTCCTGAATGCCCTTTGCCACTGCTGGGCCTTATCACGCTTGTTGCTACCATGGTCTCCCTGTCTCTCCTGTGGTGTGAAAGTTCTTTGGGGGTCTCTAACCTCTCAGTGGGCAGTGTTACTGGCACACATAACGGTGGTGAAGATTTTCCCTTGAGCAATGCCACTTGGGTAAGGCAGTGACACTTGGTTAAACTAGTAATTGAACTGAAACTCCAGAAGGAATAACTAAAAAAAAAAAACATGTATCGTTAGGAACACTGGGTGTTTTTCACATATAGGATTAGACTAGGATGTTTTGCCAGCTGCCTTAGAATTGGTAACATAGGAAGAAAACATACTTTGCTAGGGACTTGTTTGGTCAGGGTTAGGGAAGCTAAAACAAAGAAGGCTTAATTGGTAGGGCACATGAGTTTCATCTATGAAAAAAAGAAACATGATAAAGAAATAAAAAATGAGTATCAGTGCCCACTGTTAGGCTTGAACTTCTTTGACTACAAATAAAATTGATTCTTTCCGCTGATGAATTTGGGGTGCAGCTTGAGGATATAGAGCTGTGCAGAAGATTCTCCTTTTACCTAAGAAAAGCAAAAAGACCCCTGACTTAAAGTTTTCTAGTTATAATAAACTTGTTTCACTGTGTTAACTAAATAAGAATTGTGTTAGATTAGGACACTATGACGTGTCCTTGTTTCCTAGCAACCACAAGACTGCTATCTACCAGCTACAATAGAAGCTGGCTGTGAAATCACTTGGCTTGCTTAAACTCTGTTAATCTATAATAGAAAAAGTATTGCTTCTAGGATATAGATATATTGTAGGGAGAAAATATTTGGGGAGCTAGGTGTTCAGGTACGGGTTTTAAGATAACTTGTTTTTTAAAATCATGGAACTTATAATCACTGAAATGTAAAACCTATAATCATATGTAGAGTTTAAGTTTATGACTAAGATGTGATTATAATGTGATCTTTCCCCATGAGGGGCTGTGTCAAAAACATATATAAGATACATGGGAAAACAGACAGACAGTAGAAGGAGAGAAGTAGAGAAGGACAGAAAAAAAGCCCAAATAAAGAGAGAAGCCTAATCTCATCCATAAGAGGTGTGATTTCATTTATATTATTTCACCAACTCTGCCTCTCCCTTCTGGGTCGCTGAACTTCTGCCAGGGCTGGACCTCGGTAACAAAGTAGTCCAGAAGATGCCTGTTTCTAGCATGGGCCTACCTGGAGTCTCATTCTTTTGGTGTGGGCAGAGCTTGCCCAGATAGCTGTGTTTTCTAAACTGGAATTCAGGAAGGGATTCTCACAGGCATCTAAGGCCAATCAGAGCAGATCCAATGTCGTTTGCTTTTCATGGGCTGGCAGTAGATGAGCCTTCTTTCTAACCTTTGAAGTCCTCTATTAAGTGGATGCCATCCTCTTCTCTCCCATCAAGGCAAAACTCCTGGAAAGAGCCACTTCCATCCTCTCCCATCCTGGAATCCATACGTCATTCCTGTGAGCTCATGCCTCAGCCCCATGCTCGGTGCACTGGGACAACTGTCCATTGTGAGATTGTTCCCTCTTGAGAGGAAAGGCACATCTATTCTTTCCAGGAATCTGGACTCTGGGCTCCCTGCCACACCCTATTGGCCAAACATTAGCAACAGGTTTGCAGCCAGCTCCTCTGCTTTCAGTTGAGTTTCATTGGGAAGATCTGACATAACTGTGTCCAAAAGGGGCCTGGGTTTCCTTCTTTCTGGTCTTCTTTCTCTGGATCTACACCTAACTCACAGGAAATGGCCCTCTTCTACCTTCTGGAGTTACCTAAGACCAACACCCTAAAGGCTGCTGTAACACTGCCTGGTCCTAGCTCTCCTCTGGTTCTTTGTGAAGGTCACCTAGTTATCATCTTAAGGGCAGACTAAGCCAGCTGTCCCCTGTGCCATGCTGGCCATACCTAATTAACAGAGGCCTCTGTCAGGTGTGTAAGTAGATTCCTTGTCAGGGCCTTGGAACTCAGGACCACAGTGGGGCTTTTCCCACTGTCTTTGGTCACATAGTGTAACAATTTCAGTGCAGAGTTATTTGTGGTAAAGCACAAGAGGCCCTAACATTCTAAAGCTCTTGCTCTGACCTGGCTTCAGGGAGGCTTAAGCCCGCCTTTTAGAACATCACTCTTGTTACTGGGGCATCTGGGCCCAGGAAGGAGATCATAAACTTCCACCTTAAGCAGATTCTAATGATGAAGGGTCACTACTTCTCTCTGTCCTCAGGTGCACCAGACCTTTCTCTGGTTAGCCAGAGTGTGACTCCCTATAACAGCACATGTCCAGGCCATGGGCTCTTGGTGAGTCAATGGACACAGGTCTATCCAGTTTAGGTCTGAGAATTTTCTCATATTCCCACCTCCTTCAAGTCAGACCCTGCTTTTCTCTTACTCCCAAGGAAGATAGGTACTCTAAGCTCTTGGTGTCTGACCCCATACCCAGAAACATAAACTGCCTCCTGAGGACTCTCCTTCTCATCCACTGACTCCTCCTGCCCTCAGTGTCATCTTCTACACTGAGGGGGACCATTTGCATGTGGCTTCAGCTCACTCTTCTGGCAGAGGATTGCCTTCCACTGGGGTCTCTGTCTGGCCCTCTTCCAGGCCCAGAAGATCTGTCTAGCTCTCTAAGGGCACTCATATGCCATGCACTCATCCCCAGGGTCTGCTGTTCCCCAGACCTGTCCCTTTGGATTGTTACCCTTTTCTCTGAGAAGCTGGAGGTCTACCTCCAGCTGGGTTGTGGCAATAGCAACCCAGGCCCTACCTGTCTGGCAAAGAAGGGAGCTAGCTCAATGTCAGGAATTGTTGGTGATGCAACAGGGCCTCAAGCGTGTATCTGTGATCAAGTGGTCACTTGTGCACACAGATCTTTCCCATGAAGATGCAAAACCTTCAGAATGAGATGGGTTTTGAAAAAAAAAACAAACAAAAAAACAACAGATTAAATCACAACAGGACAAAAAAATATGATTCCTTTTGCAAAAAGGTTAACGGATCTGGATTTGGTCTATAATGGAAGACAACACAGACCCTGTGCAGTAGGGGCTGGGGGCTAGAGGGCAAGCTCAAATCCAGCTTTCACAAGTAAGCCACGGTAAAACAACACAGCTTGGAGGGCCCTCCCAAGCCTGTTTGGTAAAATGGTTGGCGTATAGATCTGCAATGCAGATCAACGTGAGGCTCAGTGACCAGTGACCAAAGCTGATGCATGACAGTGGTGAGAAGAGGAGCCAGCTTCTCCTCCAATGATGTGACTCTCCTGAGATGGGGAGGATGTCACTCAGACTACTTCCCTCTTGTCTTCTGTGGGACAGCACTGGGCTAACTAGAGGACTGGTAGTCAACATTCATAGGACAAGCAAGCATTCCAGCCCTGGCAGGATCTTGCTGCCTAGTGGTATCCCATATGTGCTATTCTCTATAGGCGTGCCTTTGGTAGAAAGGCTATAGGGGATGATGTGGGACTTTCTCAGGCCAGATTAGAAAGGATACTACACAGGTCAGAAGGCAGCCAGCCAGGAAAGAGCACATCATCAGTATCTTGTATTCCAGACAGACTGGATGTAGTCAAGTGGGGAGCCCTTAAGAAGGTGCAGCAACTTCATGGTGAATGTCGTATTGGCCAGTGGGGTACACTAATTGAACAGAGAAGAAGATACCCAGACACAAGTCACAGATGGTTGTATGTGGGTAAAAGTCATTGTCTGAAATGAAGTGTGCATGTGAGTGTGTGAAAGCTCACATGGTACCTCTGTGTAATGTGGCAAGAGCCTGATGGGAAGTAGTGGGCCCTCAGCTGGAGCCACCTCAGCTTGCTACACACACTACACATGCGTAGCTGCTTTCCGTTTTACTGAGCCTTTCCATATTTGCATCTTATAGCACAGGAATCTGAACATGACAAGAGGCCAAACTTGTCAGTGAACACCCTTTTAAACACCTCATTTTATGTCCTCCTTGAACATCCCCCAGCCCTTGGGATTAGGTCAAATGATATGTGGTAGTGAACCTGAAATGTCACAAGAGTATGAACACATGCCAGCCTCACTGAACATCTCTCACAAGAGTGATAAGTCTTTGCCAACCACCCTTGTCATGTCCCTTTGCAAAGGCCCTGCAGTCCTCATGCCTGGCTGTGCACTGTGGGTGGCCTTCTGAATATGGCCAGGAATTCAGAGGGCTGCATACAGCCTGTTTAACATGCAGCATGCACACTTTGTCATGACTTTCACTGTGGCTGTTTGAGTGGAACTACTCAAAACTGGCTACTAACAGCCAAGCTGATCTTTAGAGGTGCCCACACCACAGTGCAGATGCCTCGACACCTGTACACTTGGCCACTCGGTGTCTCCTCTGGCAGTGAAGCTCCCTGCATGCAGGCCACCACTATCTACAGCTGGCTGCCCAGCATGTACCTGCCAATTTGCCCAACACACTGTATACTAACCCTCATCAAGGGCTGTAGGGCAGTGTGGGGCTTTGACCAACTTTTAAGCATTAGTGAGATTTTTAAATAACCTTTGATAAAACTAGTGCTTCCTGCTTTCTGATGGTTTAGTAAAGACTTTTGTTGTGGTTATTCAGAAGAGCAAATGCTTAAGGAAGGAACAACGGGCCTGGGGTGAAAGCCATGTTTTCTATTGTATCTTAAAGTAACTAGCACTGAGAGTCTTAATCCTTCAGTAAGGGCTACACACACACACACACACACACACACATACACACACACACACCCCAGTCACATTTTAATTATGGAAAAGGTCTGAACATTTCAAAGGCACAGGATTTCATCCAGGGAAGCACCCACAAGCCAGCTCTTGGTACCTGCCTTTGGCCAGGGCTGTACTTCCAGCTGGTTTCTCTTCTGAGCATCACATCAAGTTTCCTTCAACATATGGTCAGGGGTCACAGCTCTGGCTGTCACTTCCCACCTTCTTCAGTGTGAAACCATCAGCTGCAGGCTGAGTCCATCCCCTGAAGCTCTGGGATTCGGACACATCCTTCACATGCATGGCTCTTCCCCATTTCCTTCTCTGCTGTGACCTGGCTTTTTGAGCCCAGCCTCTCCATGTTCACCCAGATGTCTCCTAGTTCCCCTGCCTTTGGCATGCTCTGCCCTTCTACTATCTAGCCTCCCTCTTTTCCTGGGATATTCAAGGAACTCCATGCCAAGATATATAAGAGGCCTCCACTAAGCCACAGACACCTGACAAGTGCCCATGTCTTGACCTCCAGTTCCCAGTATCTCTCAGTGGGGTCATGATCTATAGTAGGCTGTGGGGAACTGAGGCTTGGCTGCTATTCCTAGGTTTCCCGTTGAACACAGTTGCAAGCTGCCACCATGCTAGTGCCCTGATCCCACTCATGAACTCCTGGCTCCCCACTACCCTTAGACCAGAAGTCACACAGTAGGAAAGTACTCTATGTACTGCTCTTGTCTTCCTCTAAGGGGCAATGTCTAAAGGTGACTGTTGTGGGGAACCTGTGTTCATATGAAACACACCCTAGAAAATAATGCCCATTAGTCTGGTGGCCTTTTTTGCTGGGCAGGCAGAGTTGGGGAACACAGAGCAAGCCCTCTGCTATTCCCCTCCCCAGCCAGGTGTGGACACTTGTGGCTGACTGCAGTCTCAGAGCTGCCTGCTTAAGTACCTGCTCTCTGTTGGGCTTAGATGTTACTCGCTTGTGCCAGCTGCAACAGAGGGTACGGAGGCTTGGCATCCATGAGCCCACGGAGGGAGCCCAGTGTTTGGTCAATGTGTCCTGGGCCTGACAGAATGACTTGGCTAAGGTATATACCCACTTCCACTGAAGAAGGGGCACCCTATTAGTGGCATGAGGGCAGCGGTTGTATCCAGGTGTAACTAGGAGGGTTTCTCTTGTAATGGGGTTTAAACCAAAAATAGAGTATGCATTTTTGTTCCACAAGCTTACAAGCCATCATAGTGAAGACAGCAATTTTTACTCACACCTCCTATCCTGTGCTCTCTAGAATGAAACTTGCAGAGCAGATCACACAGATGATGTACCCCAACTATGAGTCTGTGACAACACCCCACCCATTAAGAGCCTTAACTGCCTTCAAGAGCAATAATGAACTGTGTTATCACCTGGCCTCACCCTGGCCTGGCAGGTGCTGGCAAACTAGGTCAGAGAGGGTGTTCATTAAGAGCCATTTAGACCCTGGCCTACAGGGTAGGGACAGCCTGAGAACTGATGTGTTCACTGGACCAGCAGCTTGAAAAGTCACGAAGAGCAGGTGCAGCAGGGGCCACAGGTCTCAGAGCTGCTGACCCACCTGCCACTATTCTCAGAGGCTGAGGTACATGCATGTGACACTCGAGGATTATATGAGCTACCTTAGGGTACAGACCCAGTAGACCCTGGGATGTAGGCTCCAGAACTGAGCTCCCCACTCCTGGCTGGTTCCTTCCAAGTACCTGCACAGCACCCATAGTGGAGCAATGTGAGCAAGCCCTATGAAGCAATAATCTCATAGGTTGGGTGACAGATACACACACTAGTCACAAAGGCCTACACAGATACAGTACTTGGGAATTGTTCATGGAAGGTATGTGCCAGCTGTATCACATGCATTAGGGGCTCCCAGGACTTATGTGACAACTTCACTCTCATCCTACCCTGCAGCTTTAGTGGATCTCTACTGAGTGCAGCTATACAAACAAGGAGCTAGGAATGCCAACAAGGCACCCTCATCAGGCACAGTGGAAGGGAACCCACATGGTGTTCACTCTTCTTCAGCTCTCAAAGCTTTACTTGACTAGGCCAATGTTCTTGACTTCATCCTGCAGCACCAGTGCGGCAGGGCAGAGCCCTAACTTAAGCATCACTCTTGAATGCAGAAGCCAAATGATTGTTGAGTAAATAGGCCCTGGACCAGCCCTGAGCTAAGAATTCAGCTTCACGAAACCTCTGTTTGTACTGGGGAGCAGAAGAGTAAGTTGAAGCCTGTCCAGCACATTAACTTTGATGTTATTGACACAGGAACACAAGAAGGGAGAATGTGCTGCAGCAAGCACCTCTGAGAGGCTTGGGCTAGCTCTGTCATACCAGTCACACCAGTCCTATTATATGGGGGGGGGGGACAGCTGCACCCCAACACCAGGTGAATGGCCCTGATGCCTTTCACCATCTGAGTTCTGGGCAGCAGCAGACTTTTGCCTGTTGGTGTGGCACATTCTGCAGGGCCTTGACGACTCCATACCTCATTTCCCAGCAAAGCAGAAACACATGCTTCAGAGGCATCACAGATGGCTGTCAAGTCATGGCCTCCCTCAAGGGCCAGCACAATCCGGCCACCAGCTAGGCCCATCAGCTGCTTCGTCAAGTATCCAAAACCTGCAAAGGCAGTGGGACATGTTAGTTGAGCATTCCAGAAACTCCTCCTGTAAGTACCAGGGGCTAAGATACTACCTCAAATAACTGAGGCCAGCTTAACATATTCATTAGTTTGGCTTCTGGATTTCACCTTCATCACTGACTGTGAATTTTGGTTTCAGTGCCGTATCTGTGTAATACAGCCAACCCCATCTAAAGGCTCTGCACCATATGCCTTCTAGGCATCTGATGTGCTTTACATATACATAAACACATGGAAAGGAGCATACCCATGTCAATGCTGTGTGTGGCCACAGGGCTTTCCTATATCCTTGTCTGGGTATCTGCTTCCATCTAGGGTCAAAGAGTCTTGTTTGTGTGCACAGCCCCCACCTGGTGGGCATCACTTGGTGGGCATGGGGTTACAACACACAGCCAGAAAGGCTCATGTTGGGTAGACAGTGGGAAAGCCCTAGTAAGCCAGTGGCCTTGATCAGTTCACTTACCAGACCAGATTCAGGTCCACACTAGGCTGTACCCCCTGCCAGCTCTGAGATGCTAGTGGGCAGAAACTTATGGCAAACCTGGGTGTCTCTGATGGAAACACTGGCTTTGGGACTGCAGGATATAAAAGCAGCTCAAAATGTGGTAACAGAGACTATGATGCATGCTGGGTGCTCTTTGCCCCCTGTCTGGACTCCACAGCAGTACAGGGGCTTAGAAAAGCCTTGTACTACAGCAGTGACACCCCAGGCTACCTCCTGTTTCATTATTCCCTTGTAATCCACACCTCCCTGGCGAAGTTGATCAGGCTTTCCTCCTTGATTAGATGTGCTGACTGGCAGGGAGGAGAGGGCAGCTCCAAGATGCCAGAGCTTTGACTGAAGAACACACTACAGCCAGGTTTTAGGACCCTGGTCTACTTGTAGCCAGATCATTGTGTGACCCACGGTGTTATAGCCCAGAGGCCTTCCATATCTTTTCCATGTGCTGCAGCAGAGCAGAAGTGGAGGCCACAGACAGTGCCAGCAAGTTCTCCCATGGAGAAGTACAGCAACTATATGATAAAGTTCTCTTGATTGGTTCCTTCTCCAGCTCCACAGCCTATTCAAAGATTAGAGGGCCTGCTCCTCTAACAGAAAACAAAACTCAGCACCATGCACATGTCAGTTAGGTAGAACCAGGACCCCACCCTGATATGAACAAGGGCTGCATGCTCGCAGTCCAGCTGACAGAACCTGGGGCAACCCCTTGTGAGTTTCTATCCCAAAGGGTAGAGTCTGTGGCTTTCAACTCTCAGCTTCCTGTTTGTTAAAGGCTGTGAGCAGAATGAAGTTCTTCCTACTGACTCACACTGAACACAAACAGCTGAGGGATAAGCAGATGAGAGCGGGGAAGGTAAACTCTGGGGACTTACATTTGGCAGAGAGATTGTACCCGCCAAGAGGTGTGGGGTGGCCCTCCACAGCATCAAAGCCTGATGACACCAGTACCACATCTGGAGCAAACTCATTTGCGATTGGCATGACCACCGTTCTGCATAGGACAGGAGAAGACATTACTGGGTCAGCAAAGGACAAGGCATGTGGAAAACTGCAGTTGTCAAATACATTGTTTGAGGCTTGTGGCACCTGCTGTCCAATCCCCCACAGGTTAGTGACCCAGGAACTGGTGGCTCCTGATGAACTGGAAGGAAATCAGTGCAATGCCTCCTCTGGACTCTCCCAAGCATCAGTGTGGCTTACCAGCTCAGCTGCCCTCCCCACAGTCAGAACACACTTTTCAGAGCTCTCATCTAAGGAAGGCATACTGTGATGGCTACTACTGATATCAACTTGACAAGCTCTAGAATCATTTAGGAGAGAATTCACTGAGCATGCCCATGAGGGATTATCTAGATTAAGTTAGCCACTGGGCTAGGGTAGGAAGGCCCATCCTAAATGAGGCTGACACCATCCTAGGAGCTGGTGTCTTGGGCTGCTGAGCAAGCTGACACTTACACACCTCATTTCTCTGCTTCCCATTGCAAATGTAATGTGAACCTCTGCCTTAGGCTTCTGCTGCTATGACTTCCCGGTTATGACACCTTTGAACTGTGAGCCAAAATAAACCCTCCCTTCCTTATGTTGCTTTATTCCCAACAATGGTTCCCAGCAACCAAGACATATGACCATCACCCAGCATGAGGCACTGGGAAGATACAAAGGTCCTAGCTAGCTTTCTGCATCCCTGCAGAGTGCCGTCCACATGGGCTTTCCACCCACCTGTGCTCTGTGCCCATATCAATGGCCATTTGTGCATGTATGAGATGTGATTTAAATTAAATTTAATGTGAATTAAAGAGAAAAAGACTCCTAGAATGGCAAAAGGGGAAACTAATGTCACATTATTATATAGTTAAAAGTTATATATAGTTATTATTATATAGTTAAGAGAACTATATAAACAAAACACTATCAGACAGTCCAATGGCTAAGTCACTCTACTTCTCAACCCAAACCCCATCAGCCACATCCAAGTCATGGTGCAGGGCCATGACCAGAGTCCTGAAACTGACCCAGGAGCTATAGGGTTTCCAGCATCCTCAGAGGCTGCTTCATCAGATGAGGGATGGCCAACACCAACTTCCTTCCTCTCCCTCTGGGGGCCAAAAGGGACCCCAAGAGGGAGATACTTGTGGTCTCTTAGCTATAGTAAGTGTTCTGTGCTCCTTGAGCAGACGAGGAAGGTGAGTGGAGCCTGGTCATGTGACTGCATAGGCAGGTCTAAGAGCCTGTTGGGGCTCTTTGCCTCTTTTGGGGCTGTCTGTTTGTGGAGCCACCCTACCTAGTCTGTCCCACCCAGAAGACAACTGTGTCAGAGTACTAGTACATTGTGGCGGGCCTTTATAAATTGTGTACACAGGAGACCCGCAGGAGGGACAGATGCACAAGGAGAGGGTTATTCCTATTACTATACACTTAAAGGCTGAAACAACGCTCAGCAATTCCATGTTTTCCTTCAGCCTCTCGTACCTAGTAAAATTCCCTGTCAAAATCAGCAGAATTATTATTCTGCCCAAAATACGCTCAGAATTTAATGGGACCACTCAGGAAGATTCTAAGTGGCATCTTGGCTGCCAAATTCCCCTGACTTCAGGGTGGTAGAACATATGCTGTCCGTATTAGAGCTCTCAGGGACAGCTCAGATAGAGAAAGGTAGGGTAGAGTGGTGTGGCCTTACATGCTACCTTCAGTTGGCTTGGCTCTGGTCGGTATGGAGAGGTCTTAAAAAATACACTGATTTCAACCCCAGGTAACTTCAACCTAGACATGCATTTCAAAACAAAGCTGGGCAGTTGTGAAGGCGTTGGGGTTCTGTTGCTCTGGAAGGTACGTACAGTTTAGTGTTTCCTGGCATTGCTTTTTTCAGGCTAAAGGGACTTCCCAAGGCCAATCTGTACCCTGGGGACTCTGTGGACCATTATTAAAGTGCAGGACACATCCAGTTAATCACAGAGGGCCAATACACTTTCTGCAAAAGTCTGGGCAGGAAGTCTTTTAGTCTTGGAGCCACATGGTCTTGGGTGAGACTGGGTACAGATTCCTTGGGATGTAAAAGCAGCACCCACAGATGATGAGGAAAGATGCAATCCACTGGTATGGATTCTACATAGGGGCCATGGCTGTGGAACCCTACCAGGGTCATCTGCATGGCTTATGTCCTGTTCTTCAGTGCAGGACTTCAGTCTCAGACTACATAGCTGTTGTGCCCCACTGTAACAAAGGCATATCAGACTACCTTTTTATTGGTACAAGGCATTTAAGCTGAGCATCTACCTAGTGTACACACTGGAATTTGTCCAGAAACTTGCCACAGTGGTCAGGAGTAGGACTTGACCCTCTAGTAAGTCACTTAGGTTTCTACATGACTGGCATCATTTCACGGTGTGGGCTTGTGTCCCTGACGCATGCTCTGCAAGCCTCTCTGAGGTCCTGGGTCTTCCTTGGGGATGTGGGACACCGAACTGACGAAATAGCTGGAGTGACAGTGGTTGTCCACATCATACCAAAGAGACCACATCTTGGTGATTCAATAAAGATGCTGTCACAGAACTCCCATCTTTGCAGAATAACAGAACCTATCATGATTTTGAAAGATTTTAAAGCCAAGCCAATTATTTTCAAGTAAACTACAGTTGTTTGTGCCAACTGTGCCATCTGCTAAGTATTGCAGCAAGTGCATACAATGGGCTTTAGTTCTTAGCTTTGAAGAGTAGCTGAGCTACTTAATATCTAATACCTGCCCCAAAGAAAGTTATGCTAAAATTATTATTAAATGGAGCTCATTACAAAAATAATGATGCTTACACTTGCTGTGTTTATGGTCCAGAAGCCAACCAAAACAAAATGTAAACCATTCTCCGGGCTGGAGCCAAAGTGATCCCATGCACACATCGGACAGATGCACAGTCTTTGAGTATCCCAGGCTTGGTGTCTTCTCAGATGACTCTGAAAATGTGCTGAAGCTAGGATAAGTGACGATGGCCCTGAATGTTCGGTATGTGTTAGACTATAGTGGCTCTCGGCCTGTGGCTTGTGACCCCTTCGGGACTTGAGTGACCCTTTCACAGAAGTTGCCTAAGACCATCTGCATACCAGATATTTGCATTACAATTCATAACAGTTGTAAAATTATAGTTATGAAGTAGCAATGAAAATAATTTTATGGTTGGGGGGTCACCACAGCATAAAGAACTGTGTTAAAGGGTCACAGCATCAAGAAGGTTGAGAAACGCTGTGTTGGAGGCTGTCTCCAGCATTCAAGTGTGACAGTATAGGAATTGTTTTTGCTCCTTGTTGGGGCATGGCTTTTTTTTTTTTTTTTTTACTATCAGCTGCACTCCCTGCTGCACTGTGGATGTGCCTCCTACCCACCACCTTGCAGGAAGGAACCTCAAGGAACGTCCCTATTTGACTGATGTTCAAAGAAAATGGGATTGACCTTATATTTTACCTCTCAAAATAATTTTGGAATCATTAATGTACATTCTAAAATAGAAGATCAAATATTTGCTGTGGGCCTCCTTTCTATTTTTTTTTTTTTGGTGTGTTTATGTGTGTATTTGTGTCTGTGAGAGACTGGGGACAGGAAGGTTAAGTTTCCCAAAACAGCAGATCTATTTACCATCTGCCAGGAGGAAGAAAAAAATGAGTCAAATGGGCAGACCTCTGAGAGGTCTGGAAATGTGACTACAGTTCATCCCTTGGTACAGGGAGGGAATGAGGACCTCTACAGTACTTGGATGCACAATACAGTGGCTAGGCTGAGTGGTTACAGGGCTCTCTGAGGGTGGCCACAGATTGTGGACTTGTCCTATGTATGTTGTATGATGTGTGTTGTATGAGGTTTGTCTCTTCTGAAGCTTGGGCAGCCTCCATTATCAGTATTGTCTTGGTCCCCTCTTTCACATAAATGACCCCACATCTGCAGCCTGTGGTATGTGGGCTTTCATGTATATGCACGGCTCAGAATACATATGCCCACACCTGTCTGCACTATGGCTTGCTTGGTAAAAAAGAGGGACTGGTGCACCAAGCAGGGATGCAGACCTAAATTGCACCTCACAGAGAAACTATTCATTGCCAGTCACATAGAAAGGTAGTGCCAGGCACTATCCAGGGGCCCACAGCCATATATCCCATGTCTTATGAGAGGGCAGAATGCACAGCATCTTTGAAATGCACACTAACTGAAGTAAGTGCCTCAACAGCTAGGTTCCCACATGAACAGGTGTTCCTAGCTCCTGTGCTCTGGGAGCCCCACAACATCATCTGGAGGCCACCAAGCCCTGTGTCCCCTCATCCAGTCTTGCCACCAATGTCATGTAGCAGAGCTACCAAGGCCTACCCCCATCCTGACACCCTGTTTTCACCCTTATCGCTACTTGCTCACCATTGCAACACTATCCTCCACAGTTCTTCTAGGCTGGCAGCCTTGATTTGAGAGTTTGCCTTTTCCTCCACAGACCTCCTGATTTTCAGTACCTCTTCTCACTTATCTATACCAGGAAAAAAAAAAAATCCCCAGACTCTGTATAGGGGACATCCTCAAGTTGACAAGGGCTTGGGCTGGTGGAAGGCTCTTCTGGCCTGAACAGGATGGTCTGTCTGACTTTCTCCCCAATTCAGCTTCTTCTCTCAGGAACCAGAGGAGCAGGATCCTCACTAGAACATTCTGTCCTAATGCACCCAAAACCCATCTCTCCTGGATTACTGAACGCCCACTCAGATACTTTTTCACAAATGTCCCCAGACAGAGCATTCTCTGCTACATACCCAAACCTGCTCTTCTAACTCTCTGGCCTGATGCTGCTCAACCTCCTGTAAGTGCTGGAGATCACGTTTCCTATACTCATTTCAGCCCCAGTTCCCCTCAATGCCATGGTTTGTCACTGTTTAGCAAGGTAGTTAATCTTGCCCTCTAGGCTTCTTCATTCGTTGGACTCATCCATTCAAACACCTTGCCTGGCTCATCTTGGTGTCTTTAACACCAGCCAAAAAAGACAGATCCTTTATTATTCACCAGGCAGAAACATTCAACAGCCCACCAGGATCAAGGGGGACAGACAATTTCCTAGTGATGCCCCTTCCCCCACAATGCTTGGCCTGGGCCTCACCTCTGGGGGCTTCTGAGACCCCCTGGTAGTTAGGAGCCATCCTCCTTTGCATCACAGAGCCGCAAGCTTTATCCCTGGTTCCTCGCTGGGGCCCAGTAGGTCAGGAGAGGCTGCTGACTCTGCACTTCCAATGCTGAGCTCTAACGGCTCTGTCTCTTGACTTCTAAGACCACCACCACCACCACCACTCACAGTCTTTGATGAAATCCTATCTAGGAAGCAGTGGGATGCTTTGGTGAATTGCTACGACCTTTCAAAAGGCAACTGATGGTCTGACCAAGTCTTCACACAATGAGTGCTACAGCTGTCAGAGTATGTACTCGCAGGGATCGTGTGTATCTTACCACCACCATCCAAACAGCTGTTTGGAAAAGGCAACAGCAGCAGGCTGTACAATGAAATGAGGGCTTGAGGTCCACTGAGAGGCAGTGGGCGTTGTAGTTTGAGGCCAGGGTCTACCCAGTGAGAAATTAAAATGCCACCCAGAACATCAGCACCCCTGACATCTTCGCTAAGCTTCCTGACGCCACACATGACTGTGTCACTGCTGAGGCATGGCACTGAGGACAGGTACAGGAGGCTGAGGACAGTGTATCACCCCCTGTCCCCAGCCCATGATGCTCCGCCTGAGCTCCACCAACTTCAAAGCTGTGTCTGGCTTGAGGCCTGGTTTGAATTATAGTTCCTTCTCTCCTACAAGTCTCTGAGCCTGAGGAGAAAGTGTCGGTCACTTCTGGATTTCATTAGGAGCAATTTTCTTATCTTTTCCTCATTGGAGGCTTGATCCCCTGAAAATGTGCCTGGGCAGGAGAGGGCTCTGAAGAACAAGGTGCTGCCTTTGAGGCATGCCTTGTCCCAAGGGGCCCCAAAGTGGAAAGTTGAAGAAGAAAGGGGAAGTGAGCCTCTCACCCTTCTTTCCGCACCTGATGCCCAGGGAACCATAAATTGTGAACTTCAAAGTGCTACTTTACATTAAAAGAAAGAAAGAAAAAAAAGACCTGAAACAATTTCCTTTTTCAAAGAAGCGACTGAAGCTTTAAAGGCGCCCTCAATAAGGGATTATCATTCACATACTTTGACAAACGTTAGGACAGATGTCAGGGTGACTAAGGAAGGAAGGCTCACCTCAGAGGCTGGCCAGGCAGGTCAGACACTGCAGATACCTGGGCAGGGACACCAGGGGTCAGACTCGGGACCCAGGATCACAACTGCAGGCATACTCAAGAAATGCCCCCAGTGAGCGCAATTCAGGAGGCAGGGAGCAAGGCCTGGGGGATGAGGGCCAGCCCAGTCACCCGGCTGCAAGGACTGATGTGAGTGGAGGGGATCCATTTACTGTCATCAAGAGAGTACCATCTTCTTTCTGTACCAGAGTCACCATGAGGCCTTCGCAGGCCCTGACCTGCAAACAGCATCCACTCAGAAATAAAGGCTACTAACTGGGCAGTGATTTCCTCTCATACTACTGATACTTCCCAGTGCTGTGGAAGGGGCCAGGCTTCAGTGCTAGTGGGTGAGTGCACGGCACCCCCTTGGTTCTAAGGTTCAGCTTTCAGAGTCTCCAATGTTGGGGGAAGTTCCTAAGTGAGGTGGGCTGGGTGTCAGAATTACATTAGCACAGATCAGTGGCATGTAGAGACACTAGGAACAACCAAAGGGATCAGAGGAAAGTGGCAGGTCAGTCAGCATGAAGCTTCTAAGGCCGGAGGGATCCCCACATGCACCCAGCCAACAGCTGAGTGGCAGACCTTTGTAATTTCATCAAGTGAGATTTGTCACTTCTAGGCTGGTTGACTCATACCCATTGAGTCAGACAGACCTTTACCATACCAGACC
Source organism: Cricetomys ansorgei (assembly GCA_026225945.1). Taxonomy (NCBI): domain Eukaryota; kingdom Metazoa; phylum Chordata; class Mammalia; order Rodentia; family Nesomyidae; genus Cricetomys; species Cricetomys ansorgei. Next base: position 3,488,981 of record JAMJFZ010001791.1, read on the forward strand.
CCAATCACCTTTCCGATGTGGGAATGAGAATCTGTTATAAAATGAGCAAGCAGACACTGAGAGGTGTTGTGAGACTTTGGTACCACAGCTAGAGCACATGGCATGTCTACATAAATTTTACAGACACATCTCACCAGCTAGGGACATATATACTTGCATACATGCAGACACATGGGCTCACACCTCCAGAGTTCTATGTCTTACAGGCATGTACGCACACAGCAACAGGTGTGCGTGCGTACATACACACACTGCAGACAAACACAGAAAGCCAAGTAGATAGTGTCCCACAGGGACAAACATATACATATACACATCTACATGCACACAAGGCACATACCTGTACACACATACTTCATGTGTACAAAGGTCAAGACATGACCCAAGAATTATAGAAAGAGTCAGAGAAGACCCCTGGAGGTCTGATGACGCTCTCATCCACAATACAGAAAAAGTGTCCTATGAGACTGAAGGGTCCTCAGGCCCACCCAGGTACTAGAATCACTTCTGGGCTATGGCCAACTCGCCTGGAGCCTCTTCAGTGCCCTGCAAGCTGGAGAAAGCTGCCGTGGTAAAACAAGAGGAAAGTGGCAGGCCCAGCCATCCACTGTTGGTTGCAGGAATGGCTTCAGTCTGGCCTGATTGAAATAAAAGAATTAATAGATGGCAAAGTCAATGCTTTTTAAAAAGCAACCACACTGCAGCCAATCTAAGGGACCACAGCAGCACAAAGGATGTGGTACAACAATTGTCTGATTCTCATACATATAAAGAGGATAGTTTTCCTTTATTCATTTCCACTTTCTATCACCTCACAAAGGGTTTGTGGAAGGATAAGCAGGACATGAGATCTGAGATTTACACCTTCAGTTTCTAGTGATTCACAGAACATTTTCCAGCAGAGCAGATGCCTTTCCCCTCCCCCTATTGTCTCTCCATCTTACCACTGGACCCAAAAGGCTCACACAAGAAGAGAGCTGGTAACAGAAGTAAGACAGTTCAAAGATCAACCCCAGAGACTCCAGTCTACTTGGCTGTCCCTGGACTCAGAAGGACCAGTCTCTGTGGGTGGACAGTGGGCTACTTACCTGAAGGCTGCCAGGTACTCTGCATCTCCCATGGGAGGTTCGAGGCCACCCGTGAAAGCCATGTTGACATTGAAACCCACTCCTGGCCCTGTGCCCACCTGTGGCCACAAGGAGAAAAACTGTTGTCACCGATGCTCTGAAAGGAATACCTGACACAACTGACACTTGAATAGGTTGTGTTGTGCTGGCGTGCTGGTAGGAATAGCCATGGGTCTTGTGGATTCACCTGTGTGCTCCTTAGTGAAATTGGCCACCTCAGTGCCAGGCACTGATGTCAGTGGAGCAGTTTTCACAGGGCTGCAACTGTTAAAAAACCCTGACCTAGGAGGAATTACTGAGAGACACTCCTGAGGACCTATGTGTCTTGTGTGCACAGAAGCAGCTCTGTACTGTGGGACTGCCTTTAGAATGCGGGCTGTGTTCCCAAGCCTACCCGGTAGAACCTGATGTCAAGAGGGCAGAGAGGGACACAGTTGTGCTGCCTAAGGATGCTCCCTAAGACAGTGGCTAGAAATGCCACCACAAGAGAGAAGCAGGCGTCCTGGAGGAGCAGTACAGCAACCCCCTTGTACACGTTTGCTTTGCCCTGAATAGAACCAGAAATGGTGTGTAGGTTCTCATCATACTTTAGACAAAATTATGGCCCATGTCATGCACAGCATAATCCAGGCTAGCATTTTCTGGAAGGGCAGTCTGAGCTAAAACAATTGTGACGTGCTGCTTCCTTGGCAGTCAGATATGGCCTGCATCTGCCCTGCTCTCCAGATAACTACAACACCTGGCTCCAAGTTGGTTTGTTCCCCTGGTTTCCACCAAAGTTCCACACACTCTACATACCTCATCTGGTGCTCCACTGCCTGGAAAGAAGTTCCCATCGTCATAGCGGTGCAGGGACACGTAGAGAACATTGGGGTCATTGTAGAAGGCCTGCTGGGTCCCATTCCCATGGTGTACATCCTGGGAGACCAAGAGAACTGGCTCAGGGAGGACCAGGCCTTGAGTATGGCCCTCACCATCCAGCATCCCCTGTCCCCTGGGGTAGCAGCTCCTCTTGGTGACCATCCTGGAATCTTCTGCCAGGTTTGCACCTCATGGTCAGGTGCTAGGGAGTACATCAGCATCATTAGATGCTGAGGCTAAAGTCTGAGTTGGAAGCGCATCTGTAACTCTGGCACCAGAGCACATTCCTTACTTCAGTGAAGAGCACTGGGCTAGGCTTCTAGCAGAGATGAGGCTGTGATTTCGAACAAAGCCATCTGATTAATCTTATATGACTGCCTCATTTGTGGTAAGTGCACTTCCTCACTTCCACCAGGACAATCACTGATTGTGGGCTCACTTGCAGGCACATGTGAGATTTCTCATCACAGAGGGCATATGGCAGATCAATCTAGGTGGCTGAGTGACAGGTGTCCAGGCCCCCACATTGCTTCAATGTCCATGCATCACAAGCATCAGAAGGCAAGAAAAAAAGAGGAAGCTTTGGCTTCTGCCAGGCCTGTGGTCACCCTTGTGGGCCATAGGAATGAGTTCCCAGGACAGGCAGGCTGGGTAGCCTTGTACTGCATAGCTGTGTTTATGTGTGAAAAGCTTTCTCCTCTACAGGGTCATCTATGCTCAGTGTAGGATGTGGATGGCAGTTATCCGAGAAGACAAGCGCTCCCAACCCCCATCCCATTCACTAGGTCCCTGCTGGGAGGAGGAACCACGGGCAACACTCTGCACAGTAAATGCATGGGCAACACTATGCTCAGCGAGTCATAATAGTGTCTATGTATGTCACCATCATGCAGTTTAATATAATGTGTGGCCCTGGGGAGAGTGTCTTGAATCTGGGAAGATAAGACAAAGTGTCTGTGTGGCTCATCTACTGACTCAGTTATTCCCAGAACATAACTGTCATGTCTATGCTGCTATCAACTGCATGGCACTTCTGTCTTTGCCCCATCTCTGCCTTTTCCCTGAGGAAAAGCCAGCTTGCAGGAGGGGACAGGCTCACTGGTGTATGGAAAGCTGTACTGCCTTCCCTGCCTTGCTCAGGCCCTGTTCTGATCCAAGAGTTGACTTGTCTCCTGGTTTATGTTTTGTTGCTTCTCTCGAAACTGAGAAGGGCTTGAAATCCGATGACATCCTGCCTGACGTAGGCTTAATAAAGTATGCTATGAGACATCAGTATCAAACAGTTTCCATTAGAACCATTGGCTTCTTATAGCTTTTCATATAACACACAGTTCTGCAGAACAAGGCCACCCAGCACACTTGTCCTAGGGATCACTTTTCACAGCCAGGAACAGGGTGATCACGGGCCTGGCAGAAGCCCAGGCTACCTCTTTTCGTGATGCTCGGAGCTCGTGACACTCAGGCACTGTGAGTAAGAAGGAGTGTTAGAGTGTGTACCTGATACCTGTCTCCAGTCATCGGACAGTGTGCTGCTTTTGATGTTTGGCTTAGCCTCAGAGAAGAATCAGCTATTCCAGACAGTGGGGCTGTAAGAAGCTGTACCTCATTCAGGAAGATAGAGGCTCAATCAGTTGTGTGAGGTGAGTTCCAGTTAGTGCAAGGTGGGCAGCCAGGTTGACATCCCCAAGACAGAGCACACAGTCAAGGCTAAACATGATCTTCAATACTCTAGCCTCCTGAGAGGCAGTGCTGAGGACCAGCCATGGTGGCCTCTCTCAACTGTGGGTACTATCCTAGCAGGTCAGAGCCCATGACCGACAGGATCAGCTGGCCCAAGTCTTGAGCCAACTTCTAATGGGTGCAGGTTTTACTTCTCTGATCTCTGAAATGGTTTCCAGAAAGTTCAACTCCCTGGTTCCAAATGTCAATGGAGGTGAAGGCCCATGCTCAGTCAGGCTGTCCACTGGGGAAACAGGTGGGATGCATGTTCTTCCCAGGCCTGCCTGGGGAGGTAGCCACTCACCCAGTCCACAATGAGGATCTTGCTCACATTCAGCCTCTGCTGGAGAAGTTTGGCTGCAACTGCCACGGAGTTAAAGTAGCAGAACCCCCTGCAGAGAACGACACCTAGTTACTGTTTTTACACAACTCACAGCAGAACACCTAGAGGTCTATGAGATTCTGGAGGGTTCAGGTGAAGGCTAGCTTGCTCCTAACTGGGGACCTTAACTGATGCTGGTGATTGACCAAAAGACACATAGGCACACAAGCCACGCTAAATACACATACCACATATTCACAGGTACATAAGCACATGTGCCACATAAGACTCACCCATCAGACCATATATCACCCTCCACAGATACACATGTACACACCCATGTATAAGCACACACACCACAGAAGACATCTACCCTCAGTAAACAACCCCCCCCACATATATCCCAGATACATACATAGGCACACCTAAGTGTATACACCACATGACACTTACCTACAGACATATACAACATACAGATATACACAAACACACATGCACACACCACAAATACACACAGATACTGTTAATGGTTAATATTGGTTGTCAACTTGACACGATCTAAAAGCATCTAGAAGAAACCTATTTGGGATTATCTAATTGGGTCACAGCCTCTGGGCAAAGCTCTAAGGAATTGTTTTGCTTAGGTTAAAAAAGGTGGTTAACCCCTACAGAACTGTGAATGGTACTGCTCCTGTGGGCTAGGGACCTGAACATCATCACACACATCTCCGGCATAGTCTTCTTGGTATTGTACTCATCTCTACCACTTGAACCATCTCTTTGTTAAACCCAACAGGGAAGCCAACAAGTCTCAGTGCCTAGATTCCTTGCCAACTCAAATTGCCATGTCTACCTTGGCTGTGGGCATGAGAGACAAAGCAACACACTCTGGGTGATGAGCACGAGGCCACTCAGCTCCTCCTCGGGCTCTCAAATGCTCACCCAGTCCCGTCACCCATGCTTTTTATCAGCCTGCTGTTTCCACTTACATGGGTGTGCTCTCCTCGGCATGGTGTCCTGGTGGACGAACCACAGCAAAGCCGTTCTGCAGAAGAGCAGACAGTGAGAAATGATGAGGAAAGACATTTATTTTTATTCACAAGAAAGTTACCATAAACACCAGCCATCAGATTCAGACTCCACAGGAGGATGTGGTTACCACTACTACTGGACCCAAGACATGGATGGGAGACGAGCTGAGCCTTGTAAGAAGTCTTTTTAAGGAGTCTCTTCAAAACCTGATCTGAGGACAGACAGTAGACCTATGTGGGTCAGGACTGCAGCCATTGGAGGGCGTGTAGGCTAGGGTCTGGGATGGTCTTGTTGCCTGTTGCTCACCAGCAGCCTTGTGGCAGTTGCAGATACGAATAAAAGAAAGCTGGGCATGGTGGTGCATGCAGTAACCCCAGCAGGAAGATCAGGAACCTGAGGCCAGTCTCAGCTATACTGAGTTGGAGGTTGGCTTGGCTACATGAGAACTTGCCCCCCACCCCCTGGAAAAAAAAAAGAGTGCTCATATAGGCTGCTGCTGGTCCATGTCATGCCTCAAGCACTTGGGCCCATCCCCTATCCTGACTGCAGCTTAGCTGTGGGGGAAATGGGACAGCACACATAGCACCAACTCTACTCCCATCCAGAAGAATCACTACAGAGCTGGCACTGATAACATGGCTGCACAGCCCACTCCCCATCACTCATACTTTACAGAACCATCCACACACTACAGGGGCTGCTGCTGTAAAAACACTTGGCCAAGCCTTTAACTCTTACCGCAGCAGGAAATGGTATGGCCGAGCTTTAACTGAGCACAAAAAAGGTCAGCCAACTACTAACAAGGATGCTGGGTTGGTGAGCTGGCTACTCAGGACAGGATAAGGGCAGTGGTGAGGCTAAGATCCACAGGGCAGATGCTACCCTCCGACACCCAGTACTGCAAACTTACTTCCTCATTCTTGTGCCTACACTCTGCTGAGTCTTGGGCACTGGCTTCGGGTCTAACAAGCCTCAGGTTCCATCTGCCTTTTGCACTTAGCAGACAAAAGTATGGATGGTACTGAACAGCAGCCATGCATGGCACGGGGGCACACCAGCCCCACACCAAATGAACTCCCAAGGAGTCATTTCCCCATGGACATCCTCATGAAAGGCTTCCACAATGTGTACAACCTTCCACCTTCAGGCCCATATCTTTTAGCATACCATGTTGAGTAGAGAAGACACCATGGTGGTTCTGAGTATGGTCATGTGTGGGCTAGAAGCCTCTCTGAACATATCACTGTAATGTTTATAGTGCATGCACATTGCACTGACCTTCAAGGTCTGCCACGTGCCAACACTGGCACAGGTCAGAAAGTTATCCAGTTTCCCACAAAGACCACAAGGCACTGTCCTTCCAACCCTAGCTTACACAAAGTCAGTCGCTCCCTGCCAGCTTCACATTGTTGTAAGGCAGGTGTGAATCCAGCAGCCACTCATGATGCTGGATGTCATTTTAGAAAGAATACTCTGAAAAATGTTTCATTTTAATTTCAATACAGATGACACTGAGGAGCTGGGCTACATGAACAAAAGCCGCTGGGCTCCTCTGCAACTGGGAAGGGGTAAAGGACTCTACAGAGCCATCTCAGAATGTGAACTATACATTTTCACCAGCATGGAAACACCCACATCATCCTGGACAGGAGCTGCCTGGCACCAATCCTTTCCAGTCCCTTCTCAGAAGGGGCAGTGGCTGACCCTCTTTGTGCTGCTCCACTATGGTGATGACTTACCTTTAGCTCTCCTGTGGCCACCTTGAAGACCAGCTCCACTACACAGCCCACAGCCAGGCGGGCTGCCCCTGATGAGTGCACCTCATTCCATATGGTGTCACTATCCACCTGTGGAAATAACACTCCTCAGTGAACCACATCTTGGGTCACAGTCACTGCCACCACACAAGGTTGTATAGCCTGGATCCCCTAATGCTCTGACCCTGTGTTGTAGACTGGCCAGAAGAGGCATGGAAACCCCACATCAGGTACATTTTTTTTTTAGGATGTGCCAAAACAGTAAAGAATGAAACAAAAGCAAGTGACCAGAAATACTGTGTTCTACCCCTCTGGGATACCCTTCTTTCAGCTGCCCCAACAGACCTGGAGTTGACAGTAAGGATACCAGGTGACTGATTTCCTCACTTTAAACTGGAACTACAATTAGTGGCTCTATTTTGTGTTGAATTTAACTGCAAGCTCCTACTATGGGCTGAGAATTAATTAAATGGGACTAGTGCCTGAGGCATAATAAAGAACCCCAGGTCTGTCCCAGATGGCAGAAAGGTGGCCTATTAGCCTCCACTTTGAACAGCAAGAGGGCCAATCAGTTGTCTACTGGCTTTGGCAAAGGAAAATGCATTACAGTTTTGAAAAATTATGTGTGTACACCTGTACGTGTGCATGTGCGTGTGTACGCATATGAGCATGTGCATGGGTAGGGACACATGGAAATGACACTTGCAGGAGTCAATTCTCCCCTTTCAACACGTAAGTCCCAGGGATTGACTTGGGTTGTCAGGCTTGGGAGCAAGTGTCCTTACCTGCAGAGCCATTTTGCTGGCCCAGGAGAATGCATTTTTAAGGTATGGCTAGCTAGAAACCATTCAAAGCTGAGACACTGGCTGGTGGTCCTATGTCCAAGCTTTGGCTGAAGAATCCAATCATTACTACCAGCTCATTATGTCAAAGCTGACAGTGCAGAGTCACTCGACCAGCTTGCCTTGTGACTCTAGGGGACAGCAGTGTCCTGGCAGTCTAGGCCAGGCTAGGCTGTACCAAGAAGCCGTGAGCTCAGTGATCATTTCTTCCCCAAGGTTTAAGTGAGCCTGGCTTTACAGCCTCACTAAGACATGGGGAAGGGACTAAGCAAGGCATTCACCCACTCTTCTAGATTTTCTGTAAGGGGTACTTTTCTGGGCAACACAGGTAAGTATCTGTAGCCTGGCCAAGCCCTCTCCTGTACAGAGGAAGGGATAAATCCTTAGACAATCCCTACTGCAGGATCCCAGGCTGCTGAGACCTGACAAGACTGCCCTGCTGTTTTGTTCCTATTTCTGTGCACCAGCTGCTTCCCTTGAAGTGGTACTAAGGGACAGCCCTGTTCAGACAGGGTAATGATGCTAATGTGAACAGGAGCTTTATAGGAAGGATAGACATAGGTAGGAAGGAAACACAGAGCACCTGGGAAATGAAAATTAAATAATAAAAATGGAGAATGTGGTAAATTTGGGTGAGCCTTGGGAATCAGGAGGCTCAAGCTACAGGTGGGAAGAGGTAGGAGAATTCAGAGTCCCGACCATACTCCCAGGCAGGGTTGGACAGAAGCAGAAAAAGTCAAGAAGAACACAGGCCCTAACCAGTGTGAAATTCACAGTAATGAGGAGAACAAAACAGAGTGTTTTCATTTGGTTTGGGGGGGTGGGGAAAGGTCAAAACTATTTCAAACCTCTACTTAAGAGAGTGAAGTAAGGCTGAGTTTTAAACTCTAAAAGAACTGTTACATGAAGGAAATGGTAATAGAAGGCTGCTTTCAGGGACAGAAGACCTGCCCTTGGGTGCCTGTTCCTCATCCCACACAAGTCTCAGTTCTCCCACAGCATGTGCATTGCTCTTCCTGACACCTCAGTGGGTTACCCTGGAAGGAAAACTGAGTCCACGGCTCAACCAGAGACCCAAGAGTCCACTCAAGCCAGAGCCTCTAGGCTGTCTTCCTGCCTCAAGAGATTATGTAAAAGCCTGAAGATCCTAACTCCCTTCCCCAGGCTGGGTCCCAGGGGCTCCACTCACATCTGTGTAGTTTATCTGTACTCATCTGGCATGCCTGCTGCACCTCAGATTTGGGGTTGGTGGTGCATGAGACTGCCTGGGTTTGACCCCCAGGTCTGAGCTTGCATTTAGTTTTCATTTGCAAATTTTAAATGCTGCCTTGCACAGGGCCCACTGGCTGCAGGGCAGTGCAAACCCAAAGCTTTTCAAGTCGGGCCAAAAATTTGCCCGGAATTAAGAGATTGCAGCTTATTTACAATACAAAATAAAATAACTCCAGGAGGGCTTGGTGGTAATATGAATAGATGCCATCGATTCTCTTTCTGACGGGGCAATTTTCAAAGCAGCGATTTCTGTAAAGACTCAGGAAGAAAACAATTTTGTTTCATTTCCATAACAGAATCCAGACCTCAGCTTTACCCCACGGTCTATGATCAAACACGGTACAGGTTTGGCCAGGACAACTTTGGCCATGTGCTGGCTTACTACACAGTGGTGCAGTTGGACTCTGAGAGTCAGGTGATCAGACAGGAGGCTTGGTCCCATTCTTTCATCCCAGAGGCAGGAGTATAAGCAGAATCTCTGCCTCCTGAGGCCAGTTTGGCGGCAGAAGCTAAGGCTGTTTGTGCAGGTTGAGTAGACTGCCAGCTTTACCACTTACGTGTCTCAGATGTCCCCCAAGTGACCAGTTGCTTGTATCACATGGTTACAGAAATGCACGGCTGCCACAAACCAGGGAACGTCTTACAAATGTCATCTGACCCATGGGTCAGTGACCCCTGGTCACTGCACAGAGAGCTTTGTCTAGAGTACCAGTTAGAAGGTGGCACTGTTAAACAAGCCCACCCTGCCCCAAGAAGCCTCTGTGGCCTGTGTAGCCAGGGACACAGTGCTGCTGGGGATGTAGGCTCTGAGGCACAGCCTACATATGAGGTGCTGTGTAGGGCTCCGGATGCGTCGTCAGACAACCTTCCCCAAAGAAAGGTGCCTGAGTCTGGGGAAAAAAAATGTTCCTGGCTCTCAGATCCTTTGAAGCCCCACATGGCCCTGCCTGCCCCATAGCCCTGTTTATGGAAAACACCTGGCAGCCATTACCCAGTCAAGAGAGCAAAGCAATGATTTTTGTGACCACTGGGTCTCTGAGAACAAACAGGACACTATTTACACATTAAAGAAATACTTACTCCAACACCACCACAAGGAAGTCTGACAAACACGGAGGTTAGTGAGCCTGTGGGGAGAAGGACAGGGTCAGAGGATGAGGGTAGCACTGGCTCTGTGAGTGCCCAGGCCTTAGAACATGCTGGGCCAGCCTAGTTATTAGAGCCCCGCTGGCTCCATTGCAGGACCGGGCACAGTCGAGATTCTGATAGCATTACTGTCTCCCACTGGTTCTCAGGGCAAAGAACCCCAGGCTCCAACTTCACCTACTGTGAGCAAGCCCTACCCCCCAAGACAATCCCTTTGGCTCCCCCTGAGTGTCATTTCCCAGTCCTAACATGGCTCTAGGCTGGGAGATCCCCATAGACTTTCCAACAGTGAATGAGGGAACAGGGCACAAGTGAAGTCTGCAAGGAATCTGTTCAGAAACTGAAGATCTTTGGGGTCATGGAAAAGGCCCCTCCCATTCATAGAATGGGACTCACAAGTAACACATCACTCATGCCGGACCCCTCCTGGTGACGAAGGTGCTCCTAGGATGTGGACTGCAGTTTCCCTCCATCTAATTCCAGTATTAGGAGAATGCAGAAGACCAGTCTACAACTCAGCCCTAAGTTCACTCCAGGTGGACAGAGCTGAGGTGTCAACATGGTTCCCAACTCTTAGGACTTAGGTTAGGAGAAAGTACATGACTGCCTCTCAATACGCCTCTCCCACTAAGGACTGATTTGCCTTCTGAGGTGTATGTGGGCATACATCTGAGTAAACTAGCCATTCCTGGCCTGCTCCAAGGGGCACTGAGCAGCTATGGGCAATGCAAAAACAAGGGCATACCTAAGTATTCCCTGCCACTAGCAGTCCTCAAATTCATGCTGAGGCAACAGCACTGTTGTGACCTTCTGCTTGCTGCTGTTTCTTGAAGGAAGGACCCTTGGGTCCTATCTGGACCAGCTTCTTACCACTCCTGCCCTTCTGCCCCACATGGCTAAGCACCCACAGCCTAGGTTCAGGGCTTGGTTTTTATTGACATGTAAGGATACAGGAGGCAAAAAAGGAGCATTAAATGTACTTTCCTTCAGTGACAGGAGGGTAGAAAGTACACATGCTCTAAACTTGGCATATACAGGTGCTTGCAGCAGAGGGGAATCTTCAGGGGGATGAGCTCCCATGTAGGGAAGCTGTGCAGGAGACACCATATCAAACCAGTGTCTTAAATGGTGTCCATCCTTTCTAGAGATGAAGAACATACAGGGAATAGGGATAGATAGGGTAGGCAGGGAAAGTCTGGGCCTTTGGTATAAGGCTGGGAGGGATGAAGGGTGTAGACTACAGGTCACATCCCACCTCACTGCGTACTGTCCAACTACAGTCATTATGGGCCTGCATCACAGACTAAAGCCATAGCATGGGGCTCCTGGCTTCTAAAGCCAGGAGTCAGCCAGGCATGGAGTGACTGTGAGACAATTCTTTCACCATTATTCCTCACTCCAATAAAGTAAGTTCACACTGGTTATGTGGCACCCAGGGCTATGGAAGCATATTTCCCCTTGAAATTATGGCCAACCCCGTGTATGTTACAAGTGTCAATCACTGAAATAATTTCAGACTCATTATCTAGCCAGCAAAAAAGGAAAAAGGAACTTCATCACATAGTAAGCATAGAAAGCACACTTGAGTAGGAGGCAGGGCATAATGTTCATGACAAGGAAGAGCTTTCGTGTCCATCACCAGCTGTACCCAAGGGTCCCTCCTCTAGACTGAATATCTTTCACCACAGCTTAGGCTACAGCATAGCTGTTGGTGGTCTGGGATCACAACCATCTCAGTCAGGCTGCAGAACATGCCTGAAGCCTAGCCTTAAGGACTATGTCCTCTGGTCTACTCACAGCAGATGCTGGTTGATGTTTCAGGGTGTGGATTGGGTGAGACAGACACTGGCTTGCCTTCTGTAACTCACACTGTCTGTGAGAGCCAGTCTTCTAGAGGTCTGCCTTGTCTGCTTTACAGTCACCTTAAGCCAGGCTCTGTTTGTTAGCACTGCTGTTAAGTGCCTCCTTACTTCTAGGGATGGTGACTAGCACATCATACCTGCCATTCACTTCAGTCCCATGTGGAATGGCATATCACTGAAGAACTACACAGGGTTTTTGTATATGGTAGAGAAATGTGTGGATTGGATTGAAAAAGTAAAGAAAAATCACAGTTGATTTAAAAATCTAATTAGGGGTACTTTAACAGAACTTGGGATAACTGCTATTACTTGCCTCAAATACTTAGGCCAAGGATGTTTGGAAAGATCTGTGGTTAGGACACTGCAGAAACTTAAACCTGGGTCGTGAAGAGTTAGGTGGGAATGGACTAGGTACCTTCCACTGTGTGAAAGTGCAAAGCTTAGCAGGAAGGAAAAGGATACCAAGTGAGCCACTCAGATGGGCACCACTTGTACACAACGACACAGAGTGTACCAATGGAGTCAGTCACTGATGTGGCTGCTGGGGCACAAGGATGAGTATAGGGTGTGGGGGAAATGTTCTAACAAAGAAAGAAACCCACACACAAGTGGGTTCAGTGGAGTAGTTCTGGCCACAAGCTTACTATGTTCATGTGACTGGTGGGAAGTGAGTGACCATGTCCTAAGCTTTGCACACAGACCAGTCTCCTACTCCAGAGGCCACACATCTAGTTCTACACCTGTTCTGATAGCTGTAGCGAACCTGGTTTGCAACTAGTTTAAAACTCAGAAAATTCTCATTGGTAACTCTGGTGGGTTGAGGATGGGATGGATGATGAAATGACATGTTTAGGCAAACATTCCTGAGATGGAACCTGTTCGTCAACTCCAACTGAAGAAGTCCTATCTTGGGCAAAGGTCCTGCCTCATTCTGGGTCTACATGTTGCCTCTCCTGGCTGGAGACTATCACTAGAGCTGAGAGGTAAGTGTGTAGGACAGTGGGTTCTAAAAGGTAAAACAAATGAGATGGCCTAAAAGTTCCAGAAGAACCTAGAATGGCCCTGGGTCAGCAGCATATAGCATCTGGACCACACAGTCCCAAGCTACTCTAACTGTTGCTGCATGGGGCCACAGGACTGACCTCTGGACCATGTTATGGGAGTTGCCTCTGGGATGGGCCTCTTGGCTACCTGGCAGCTTCCTGATTAGTCTTATCCAGGCTAGCAGTGTCCCCCAGTGGTTGAGAAAGAATGGAGGAATGAAACTCATGCTTGTCCCTCCTGTTTGCCTGGCAGCCTGGCTGGGTGAAAGTGACAGAAGGGTAGCCATACTCCAGCTCTCTTTGGGGCCTCACGGCAGGTCACCTAGTCCTACTGCTAGCTCTTAAGACTTCAGTTGCTGCCTGCTGTGGTCTTCTTACTCCTGAGATCCTTGAAATCTTCCAAGAGACACAACTCTGTGTTCTAGCACGAATCCCATCACTACCCACCTCCTCCTGCCACTGCTGGTAGGGTCGGGCTCCACAACAAACCCTGGTCCTTTCCTTCCAGCTAGCGTTTGCTCCATTTTTGGAAGATTGCCTCAGCTTCTCTTCCAGACCAGGAACTTTCTCCGTTAGTGATCACACTTGGAATTTTCAGTCTCTCAATATCCTATCTTTCCTTCTTCACTACTACCCTTGTTCACAGTATTTTCCCTCTTTAAGGACACAAAGTAAGGCCCCAGTCTCTAGCTGCCTGGCAAGCACTGTCCTGTCTTCTCCTGACCTAGTGTGGAGCCCACATTGGCAGCTTAAGATGGGAAGTGGCTTTGTAAGTATGAACTCAGCACCAGTTTGATTGAGGGCACTATTTGCTGGAACTCTCATTGTTAGTGTCCTTTGGACTGGCTAAGCTCCTGCAGAGGGGTCCCTTGTTTTCTGACTGAGAGTGAAGGTGAGCAGCAAGGGGCCCATTAGTGGGAGATGAGCTTAGTGCAGCTCAGGAGCCCCCATTGTGGGGCCATGACCATTAAGTCAGAGCTCCAAGGCTGAGATCACCAACCCTAGCTCTGTCCTTATCCCTACTGTCTGTAGTCTTGGATCACTGCAAAAGTCACGGTCTCTGAGCTGTGAGGTAACCAGGTAGGTGATGTAGAGTACACTCAGGGATTACATAGCTCCCACCCCCACCCCAGTTTGTCAAACCTATTTTTATTGGATAAAGACCCTGGTGGCAAGGCAGAGTAAGTTTCTGCTAGCCAGAACCTACCCATAGTGGGGGATAACTGACAGGGCCAAGATTCAGCCTCTCATTCTGCCATCAATGACCTCAGTGTAGCCAGGCCTCCTCTCAGCCTTTCCCCTAGAAGTCTTAGAAAGGAACTGCAAACAGGACATGGGCTAGGCACTCCTTGTCTCAAGTATTCCTCAGCAGCTTCCAGAACTGACTGTGGCTCCAGGCTCTTCAGAATCCATGGCCTTAATAGAAGCCAACTTTCCTATCCTGGCCAGTCACACAGAGCCTGGGAGGACATCAACAGTGGTCCCAGCTGCAGGGGTCAAGGACTGGAAACATCACTCGCAGGAGATCAAACCTGGTAGGGATGTAAGGAAGGTCTCGAGTACCTAGAAGTTTCTTACTGTCCAGTTTCTGTCTGTTGAGAGGGTTTGTGCCATAGAGGAGTGTATGGGCCTCTGAGTGCACTGTCTGCAGCTCTTCCAATGTGGCCTTGCGTCCACGGATACACTGTGGGGACACAAAGTGGGAACATATTTCTATGTCAGCTCAATCTTTACTTCAGTAAGGTCAATACCCCAGAAGGAAAGCAGTATGATGATGAGAATTGACACGATTATTGGATTATTGAAAAGTAGAAACAAAACAGCACACAGCACAATATTTTAAAATATTTTAGATGGTTTGCATTTTAATCACAGCTTTGAAAGACATTTAAAAAGATAATTCTAGCCTTCACTGTCACACAAATGATTTGCCAACAAATTTTTACTTTGCTTTCTGAAATCAGGGTCTGGACTTAGAATAGCAGGAAATATCAGAGATGGGGTGAACTGCCTGAGTTCATTCTCAAGAGGGCTCAAAACCACTGCTCCTAGTGTACCTTCAACACCAGTTCTCTGTGGCCCTCCCCTGTGCATGGCTGGCACACCAGAGTCTGTGCTTGCATTAGGAGGCAACTAGGAGTCCTGTGCTCCTCTGCAGTTTGTAAGCTCATCTAATCAATACCTGAACTAGTTTCAGATCTCCAGAAACTAGCAGATGAGTGCTTGCTCTTCAGCTGAGGTGTTCATGCAGCCTAGCTGGCCAGTAGCTTATGAATCAGATGAAGTATTTTATAGGGAAATAGCTCTGTGGGGGTCAGGCCAAGGAAAGTCCTCACCACTCAAGAAGCTGTAAAAAGGAATCTGACCTCCCCGTCCTGACCATTTGTCTGGTCCAGCAGGCAGTGACCTTATGGTGAGGAAGAAGCTAAACCCTGGTGTGGGCCTGGTGTGGCCCTAGTTCTGGCAGGCTGGTAGAGGGTCTTGGGCCTACAAAGAAGACCTCTTTAGTTCAGAGCCCTCATGGGGTGAAACTACCCACAAGGTCCTCCAGTTTGTGCCTACCCAGAGCAAAGAATAGTCCAGGCTCCAGTTTCAGTGCCAATGGTTTGACACCAACTCCAATGAGGAAGGCCTAGGACTTAGGCTGCGAGCTAGACCAATAAGGGGACTTGATGTGGATGTGTGCTCTCTTGGGCTGAGTTAAGGAACAGTTCCTTTGTGTCATGAGGGGCTGCCATAATGAACTTCCCATGTTTAGGATTAGGGGAGCCTGTCAGTGTTTTTACTGTTGTCAGTGGTCCTAAGCCCCATCTTGTCCTAGCCTACCTCTTCCCAGGCTCTTGCCAACTCTGCTGATCTCCATGGCCTGACATCTAGGAACCCTTTGCCAGTCATCATCTCTCTCTCCCACTGGTTTAGATGTGGCCAATGTCTCTCCCACATCTACAAAGGCACAATGGGAGGTGAGGTCATACTGCTCTCTTAGACATTTGAGCTCTCACCCCTGCCTGGCTCCACCTGTTTCCTTGGCGGAGAATCTGTTTTACAGTCCCTGCTTGAGTGTACTTTCCCAGGAGGGCACAGACATTAGTGAATTCTGGTAACTGAAGGATGCTTCAGAGAAGCATCTGAATGGGCAGGAGGGTTAGTCCATCCTGCAAGGGCAGCAGGAACAAGAGAGGAAAGAGGATTTTTCTTATGGCTTGGGTACACTGGCCAATGCTGCCCCCAAGTGGTATAGCATTCCGGATAAATTTCCAAAGCAGGTGCCTGTGGCCTTGCCTCACCCCTCACTGTTCATCACCCCACCCAGAAGGACTTCAGGACAGGGTATAGGCCTGATACTGGGACCCAAAACTGAGGTATAGTGAGAGTGGTAAGGGACACTGGGGCTCACGGAGAGGAAACAGAAACAACTGTATGCTTCACGAGGCACTTGCTGGTGCCTATGAAACTCCTTGTGTCCTGTCCTAAGCTGATGTGCGGCACCACCTGAGGAATAGATGTGGAGGGGTTTTTCTAGTTGAGGAGAGGACACAGCAGGCTTCCTCGGCAGGGACCGCAGGCAATCCTGGAAGGTGGGTGATGCCAGGCCCACTGCACAGAGGGGGAAAGAAGGCCCGCCTGAGTCTCCAGCTCCCAGCCACAGTGCCCTGATCTCTGTGCCCGCCCTGCACAGACTCATCCTTCCTCCACAGAGCTCAGGCTCCCAAGTGCGCGGGACCTGCGACTGCACTGCTGCCGGGGCACATGTGGGCGGTACCAGGAGAGGCTCGTCATGATCGGGGGCAGAACCCTTTTGTATGTGACCAGCTCTGTTGTGGCCAGGTGTGGGGTGAGCACTGGACTCCACTGGCAGGTAAGCCAGACCTCTGAGAGGAAGCATGGCAGCTGGGGAAACTGAAGAGTAGTACCTAGGGAGACAACCTTACAGGAGCCATCCCACACAGCTCCATGGGCAGAGGGCCTGGCATAAGGGAACCAGAGGCAAAGCTAACCAGGGTAGGGGGTACTTTTCATGCTGGCTACTGCCTCATGGAATCTTACATCTGAGGAAGAAAAGGCCCAAAGCTCTCCATGTACCCCCCAGAGTAGCTTTCTGAATGCAATCTCAATGAAGTAGATAGGCCTGACGGGGCAGGTGGGCTCATCTTCCCTCTGGGTCTTAGATCCTTCCCTCTCTCATAAATATGGATGCACACACTGGTCAGCAACAGGGAGCATGCTGGGAAGTAACTAGGAAGAAGGCAGAGACAGCCATGGGAAGTCAGCCTGGTATTATGGATTTGAGGGGCACAGGACAGTGTTAGCAGCTTTTGTAGAAGATATAGAATCTTAGGGAAACAGTTTGGACTTTGCCATGAGAAGCAGGCAGTGTGCCCCAAGGGCTCATGGAAAGGAAGCTACGTGCCCAATATGGTAGTGTTGGTACTGTGGTATCTGCAAGAGGTCGGTCTGGCAGAAGATGACTGGGAAATGGGGCCTTCATCCTTAGAAGTTATCATGGCTCAGGCCTATATGACTTAAGTTCTCAGATAAACAGGCTGTCACAGAAAAAGGCCAGCACACACAGCAAGTAGTCTCTCCTGTTTCTTTGTCATGTTGTGGCTTAGTACTTAGGGAATTCTCACTATATGTTGGTACCTTGGTTTGGATCCTCCATCTGTAAGAACTGTGAGGTGGTAAACAGATCTCTTAGCTTTATAAAGGACAAGCCTCACGTATTCTATCACAACAAAAGAAAAGGTGCCAAGATGAGCTTCTCAGAAGTCCCTAGATATACGTATGGATGGAGATGAGAAAACACAGGCACTGTTTCCTGGACCCTCTCCATTACTACAACATGAAAACAGACTGGCAGACTCTGTGAATGCAGCAGGCCAGAGGTCACATCCAGGAGAAAGCAAGGCAGCAGGTCTTCCTCTCTCACCATAGGCCCCATACCTCACACTTCCCACGGAGGCCAGTCTCTTGCAGGCGGGACCAGATGCTCTGGATCCTCCCAGAATGTTCCGGGTGGCTGTTGGTGTTTCCACAGGTGCACTGATGCTTCAACATCAGTGTGTCATACACGAGGCCTGCAGTGGAGCACAGCTGAAGTTAGAGCAGTACCTAGGGCTGAGCCAGCCAATGACAGAAGATGGCCCTGGAATAGCAGAATTCCCAGGGGGAGCAGAATAGACCTGGTTCTTGGTTCAAGTACACTCTATCCCCTTTTCAACCTGGTACCAGAGGGTAAGGATAAAAGCAGAGCGAGAGACTAAGCTCTACCCTTCAGCTCACAAAGACTGGCTGCACCATGGGGCCAAGTTATATGGGTAAAAAGGTGAAAATATAAGACCATATATCACTGAGGTCCGTGTGGCCTCTGGGCTACACTGACTTCTAGGAATGACAGGCATTGGCCCTTCCAGCCTGTCTGCCTGGTCACTGCAGGTCCCTTGGGTGGGGGCTGTCCAAGGTACCACATGGTCTAGGCCAGCATGAGTTCTGTGGCTTGCCAATAGCTAACTTCCAGAGCAGCTGGACACTGGGTGAGAGGTGACATGTATGGGTTTACTCAAGATGGACACGAGAATACAAAGGGGGCTGGAACTCGTATGTGAGATGCACAAACATGCCTATCTGAAATGAGCAAGTATATGAACACAGCTTAGGAGTTGCTGATCGCAGAAGTGAGCCAGCTATGACTGGCCCCACAGAGCTGCATACAGGAGGATCTCTTCTGACTAGCCACAGAGGGCACTGAGCACTGTTTACATGCAAGATGCTACCAAGGTTTCGACAGTTTCCCTGATCTAAGCTGCAGTCCTTTAAGGACGCGTTAATTTCAGACAACGGTCAAGTGATCATGGACAGAACACTCAGTAGGTTTTGTGAGGTGCAGTTTTAAGTTTGTGGGGTAATTTTAATTTCTAGATATTACTACTGAAACTTTTCCCTAAACAGGGAGTTTTCTCTAGAAAAGAACTTGGCTATAACTGCGGTGTTCTGCAAGAAGACATTTTGTAAGACATACAAAGGATGAAGCCATTCTATATTTTTCTAACTTTTTCCCATTCGTAAGGAAGAAGCGTTAAATGCGAACACTAAGAAGAACAATCCTAGCTCCCCTGCTTGCCACCATAGGGAACTCTTGGAAGAAGTGGTGTGGCTGTCTTGGGTGGATAGTCTCTGTCCCTGCCTCTATGTAGCTGAGGTCCACACTCCTCTGCTGAGTTCACTCCAGAATAAGACCTAAGGTGTCACTGACACAATTTCAAGCCCACAGGGCAGGTGCAATGCTAGAGGGGGAGAGAGGTCTAGAGTTAGTTCCAGGTCTTGCTGTGCTCTGTTCCAGCAGAGCTGTCCACTTCTGGAGCCTAATGGCAATGCTGCTATCCTAGGCTTGGTTTAGGGAGGGGAATACACGCAGGATCAAGGCTGCTATTGCTGCTGAGAATGGGAAGCAGGAAGCTCTATGCCGGCACACAGGTGGGATGGGACTGCTTTCTGCAGTGAAAAGAGAAGATAGTTTTCTTGTGGCCAGCCCCAGAATAACAGCATCATGGTGTGCCCTCATGATGAGTGTGGTTCTCAAGCCTGCCATGGTGCTGGCTGTCTGTCTCTGGAGAATATGGCCTGGGTTCTTCCCAGACTTAGCTGCAGGCTGCCCCCTTAGCCTCATCAGTAGCTTGTTCCCCTGCGCCCAGGCAAGAGGCCACTAGTTACCTGTGGTGAACCTTGGTTTGGTGGGGGGCTCCTGGACCGACATGGGGAAGGTGGCAGATGCTGGGGAGGACTGTGCCCGGGACAGAGGTCTGTGGCTACCAAATGACACGGGGATGCCAGCAGCCTCCATAGATGCCTGGTAGTTCCTTAGCTGGTGGATCCTCTGCTGCTCTAGCAGGAGAGCTTGCTGCAGGGCAGGAGAGAGGGCCATTAGTGGCAGAACATTTCCCACTACTCACCGACACTTAATACTCAGTCACCCATGGCCACTGACAGGCCTCTCCACTGTGGGGAAACTAACCATGGATGCATGTCTCCCTACTGTGGGCCATGAGTGGGACCATAGAAGAGAAGGCACTTGACACACAGGCCCTGCTTAAGAGGATGAGGGGACTTGTCATCTCAAAGGCCTACGGGGGGTGTGGTGCAGGTAGGGTTTGGGAAGAGTTCTCTAAAGAGTTGCTAAGCTGTAGTGCAGTGGCTGGTGTTGGATGGGGGTCAGGTCTGGGGCTGGGAGAATCACTCTGGCCAGATGAAAATGGGAGAGTGAGTACACATTGCCACCCCTCCACAGGTTCTTCTGGTAATGAAAGAGTGACTAATATGTGGGCTAACTCAGCATGAGAGCAAAGGCAAACACAGAAGGGCCAGCTCTATATTGTCTAGTGTGTTCCTGCCCTGGCCTCTGGCCACTCTAGCATTCTCATGTGAGGAAGGTCAGAACTGTGGGAGAGAGAAAGAAACATGGTACTAAGGGCTTACCTGCCCAGGGAGAGGACAGGGTTGACAAGGGCACACTGTGGGGGAGGCAGAAGTGGGGAGATGGTCTGTGAAGTTAGAGGGGCATCACTCAGGGAATTAGTCACCCCGAGGAATGTGAACCCTGATGGGGACTCTAGGGACTGGCTGAGATGTACATCCCCAGGAGAAGTCAACCAGCTAGGTGGAGTGAGGAAAAGATGAGGTTCCCAAGGTTGGCTTGCCCAGAGGCTGCTCATTTTGTAGTGAGCAGAGGAAGCCACATACTAGGGCCTGAGATAGCAGAGAAAGGAAACCATGTCATCCCATGCCAAGGCGTTAGATTAAAAAGGAAGTTCAACTTCCACCAATACCTGCAAACTTCACCCCAAATCCTATTTGATGGAGAGATCTCGTGGCTCTGGAAAATACTCCTGAGAAGTAGGGCCCAGTGCTGAGCTATGAGCAGAGGAGGGAAACTTTACCTAGATGCTTGCAGTCTTCCATAGACAGGAGGGGAGCTGCAGACACTGGGGCCACAGCAGGGAGGCAGAGCACCTCCTGTAGGAGGCCATAAACATCCATGCAGAAGCAGAAGGCTCAGAGTCCCCAGCTTGCACCAGACCACGGAGCCCAGAACACTAAGCAGCTGACCCTCCTCTGTGCACTTTTACAAAATGCTGTGCCCAAAGTCCCCAAGAAGGAGTTTCACTGGTTGTTCTCCAAAGAACAGAGGAAGTAAGAACTACTAAGGACTATCTTATGCTTGGATCATCTGGTGTCTGGAAGACACCAGTCCTGAAAGCAGATACTAAAATACTCTGTGATGTACGTCTGTGTGGTGACAGAATACTGGGTTTCAATGAGAGCAGTTAGGCAATGGCTTTGAGGGTCTACTCCAGACATAATAAATATGTCCTCATGTTCCTTCGGGTCTGTTAACCTGGAGCAGTAGACAGTCCTAGCCACTAAATGTCCTGAGTGTCTAACTCACAAGATGCACAGTATTCGTCACCCTCTGTTAATTCTACTAGAGCAGTGGTTATCTGATGGGAGCTAAGTATCCCCAGAATTAAATAAGATCCTTTTGCCTGAGACAGAGGGAAGCATCACAGAGCTGGGTGCTGGGGACAGAGTATGGGATCTATTCTCAATGTAGCTACTCAAGAGAATCTACATGCTGTAGCTTCTACCTAGCTGTTCCAGGGACCATGTGAGAATGAAAGTCCATCCTGGTATTACCAAGTGTTTTGCAGAAGCAGCAGGGGGAGCCACATTTAAGGTATTATGGGACTGAGGAAGGGGCTCAGCTGGGAGAATCCTCAAGTCCAGCAAGCAGGAGTGTATCTGTGAGCCTATACCCTAGAATAGTATCCAGGCATCAAATACTGCTTCTTAGGAATATAACTAGAGCTCAGGACTCTGGATCTCCTGGTCTACCTGTTACTCCTGAGGCAAAAGCAGCCTCCCTGGTTGGTGGCTCTCTGGCTATTCATCCAGAGTTACCCACTCCCCGTCCAACTCATGTAGAGAGTGTACAACAAACACATCCCACCTCCCGTGAAGGCAGGAAGATGGCCAAGGCCAGCTCCGTGAGTGTCTGTGGTTCAGAGGACAGAAGGAGAAACTGAGGGTCAGCTGCCTGCTCTCCTTATTCCACACCTGTCTGAAGAGCAGCTCCTGCTCAGTGGCTGGGCGCTGGCTGGGTTCCACCTCTCGAGTGGGCTCCACCTCCTCCTCCTCACTCTCAATGGGCTCCTGCTTCACCTGCACACCAGCTAGGGAGGACTCCTTCTGCCCAGGGAGCCTGTCTAGGTAGGGCTCATCCAGCAGTGCCTGGTGTTCACGGAGCTCCTCTTCTGTCTCCTCAGGGTGGCTCTCAGGCTGCCGGGGTGGCTCACTGGGTTTGGAGATCATCTGTAATGCAGAGACAAAGGAATTTAGGTTGGTCACAGGACCACTCTCCACAAGTCAGGAATACTCTACCATGAAGGTGTGTGACTTTACCCACACAACATGGACCCTCGCATCATCTGAGATGCACAGGAAGCGATGCTCAGGGCTAAGGCAATGTGGCCTTCAGACAGAGGCAGACAGGTACTAGGTGCTTGGTGCTCATGCGGTGATTCTGTGTGCCAGGGCAGAGAAACTGAGTAAGTTGCAGGTGTCAACTCAATGTGCAGAGGGGAGTAAAGGTGAGCAGGGGAGAGGTCAGTGTTAGTCACACAGCCACAGCTGCTGAGAGCAACATCTTCCCCAGATGCTGCCCATCAGGATGCACTGTGGCTGGAGGGGAAGACACCCAGTACCCTGCAGAAAGAAGCCAGTATAGGACTGGGAGGACCCAGCAAGAAGTTCTCAGAAGCTGCCTCTTTGATAGCTTACGGAAACACTGAAAGGACCTTCAGGACATACCATCAGTCTGGGAAACAGTGCTGGTGAAACCCTGCCAGAAGCATATGCCAATCTCCCCAGCTAATTTTTATGGAGGTACCACATGGCTGTGTAGACAAGAATTCTCTAATTAGAAAGTCTAGCCCACTGGAGCTCTTATTGCTAAAACCTCAAGAACAAAGGCAGAGAGTTGGAAGGCAGAACCAAGGAGATACTGGTTCTCCAGTATCTCCAGGCTGTGTAGTCAAGAATTCTCTAATTATGTTCTGAAAGTTTAGCCCACTGGAGCTCATATTGCTAAAACCCCAAGAACGAAGGCAGAGAGGTGGAAGGTAGAACCAGGGAGATACTGGCCATGGGCATTGTTCCTTACAGGATGGACGAGCTCTATGGGACATTAGTGTGGTGACGGTGGCACTTGTCCTGGATCTTAAGCACTCTGAGCATGTACATGCATACAGTGAGGTGGCCGTGTGAAGTCCTAGACCTGTTAACTAGCATGGCCGAGATCGTGTCATATTGTATACACATTCAGGACAGCATGCTGTACACTGTAAACAGCCTCGCTAAAGCTAGGCAAAGCCCATGTAAACTCAGTGAGCTGTCAAGCCTCCCTCCAGCTGATGGGGATGACCTGGCAAGCAGGCTTCAATAAAAATGCATTGTTAAGTATTTGTTCCACTTCACGATTTGTGATGTGTCAATGACACTTTCTCCTGGGTACCCCAAACTTCTAACTCTGGCTTTGGTTGGGGGAAAGGTAGGTGACCATTCTGGCAAGCAGCACAGCTTCTGTGGACCCTGCTCAGACATTCAGGCTGAGGACATCTTAGGCTGGAAGTCCTCTGCATTTCTGCACCCTGCTCTCCCCAGCACCAGATAGATGCTCTCTAACTGGTAACAGGGTGAGGTGAGCTGGGTGTCAGATATCAAGTTCGCTGACAGGCTTGGGCCCTTCAGGTCAGTGCTATGGCAGGGCTGGAAGGAACAGAGTGTCTTGAGATGATGCAGAGGAATCTCCCTCGAGAAGGTGGCTTCGACTGAAAGGGAGTCTTAACAGGGGGTGGACAGGACCCCAGAGGAGAACAAGGGTAGCTAGGTGGGTGGGGCTGGGAAAACTTAGGACCTCTGGAACAGGCTACCACTGCACAGAAGAGCACAGGTGTAAAAGAAGCGGCAACAGGGCTATGAATGCAAAGCCAGATCATGGGATCAGAACATGGAGAGGGCTCAAAGGACCTCCCCTTTGGCCCTGGGTGGAGAACAGCAGGGGAAGTGAGAGGTACAGTCTGGCTAGAGAAGCTGGAGTATAAGCACTGGACACAGATGACAGGTCAGGACTACGGACAAATACCTTCAGGAAGTACTAAGTAGAGGCAGATGTGGAAGGTGGTCTAGAGCACAGATGCTCAAACAATCTGGTAGTAAGACTGAGGCCCCTTCTTCTTCCCTCTACCCCCTCTCCCCTGTCTGTCTCTCTCTCTCACTCACTCACTCACTCACTCACTCACACACACACACACAGGAAGGAGGAGGGGGTGAATAAAGGTGGAAAGAGGTATTAGCCCTGTGGCTGAACCATCCAAGGTGATTGGGCCCTCAGGAACTCAGCTCTGAGTGGTTACAAGTGCCCAGGGGCAGCAGCAGCCCACGATGGACATGAACCCAGGGTCCCTACTGTAGGGCAGTGCTCAGGAAACAAAAAGACTGTTCAGAGTAGTAGGCCATGACAGGTGGGGGCAGTCACAGGAAGGGTGCTGGGTGTCTCCTGAAAGGGGAAAGCAGGGCAAGTGTGTTGTGCACAGACAGGATCCACTCCTGGGTTTGTCCAACACCATCTTTATGCTTCAGCACTGACGGAAGGTGTCAGAAGAGCACACGCAGCCCTTTACCCCAGCATCCACCATACGGCTAAAGAGAAGAGGGCCCTTTCCTCAGAAAGCTTTATGTGACAGCTGAGTCCCAGGACCCCCTCAACAACGGGCCTCTGCCCTATGGCCCCACAGCTCCCTTTGTTTGGTGTCACATCTCTTCAGTGTCCTTGTTCCTCCTACGGTCCGGAGTACCTTCTGTCACCTCCTCAGAGGTTACAGCTCAGTGTCCACTGGACAATGTCCAGCTTCCCCAAAGGCTGAGTTGATTCAGGTAGGAACTGAAAATGGCAGATAAGGTAAAGGAATGTGCCCTAGGACCCCAGAACAGGCTCCTGTTGGCTGGCCCATCACCTGAGTGCTGACTGTGCTGAGGAGGGTGCCCCTGGGAAAGGTCGGGGGTGCTCACATGCCCATGTTTGTGGGGCTCTTCTACTCACTATGCCTGACGCTGGGAAGGCCTCGGGCTTCTTGCCTTTGCTTTCCTGTCAACTCGTATGTCAAATGGTCCCCACTACCAGGACAGGCTTTACTGCTTCCTCTCCAAGCTGGGTACAGGTGGCCAACAACGTGGGAGCTGGAGCTGCATAGGCAGGTCTGCATTCTTGGCAGTGGCCAGGCAGGCAGGAACTTCAGAGCAGGGAGCAGGGAGGCTCCCGAGGGGCCACAGCTTGGCTTGGTCTCCCTCCAGAGGGTACCGACAAGGGATGTTACCATGGCAACAGGGGGCCATTCAAGAGCCTTGTCAATGATGCAGACCAGGCCCACAGCCTGAAGTGGGTGGGCCACTCTGCGCAGCACTGATGCAGGTGCTGGCGCAACTAATCTTTGTGAGCTACAGTCACAAATGGATTCTCTCTCTCTCTCTCCCTCTTTGAAATTTAGCTCTGCTTCTTTGTGGCTACAGAGAGGGGATCTTAATTCAGAGCTGGCGTCAGAAAGCAAACTTGCTCTCAGGCAATATGACAAAAGAGGCCAGTAGGGAGGCAAGCAGCAGCTCATGTCAGTTGCTGTTGTCCAGAGGCTTTTGGACATCAGGGCCCTGTTTTATCCAGGGATGAGAAAAGACACACACACACACACACACACACACACACACACACACACACACACACTACATATCCAGAACAACAGGATTAAAACATCAGACTAGAGTTCAGAGCCAGAACCCCACTGGCAAGTGCAAGGTATTTAAGAGCTATTGGATATTCTCCTAAGTAGATACCCACAGAAGTCCACGTTCTCGTATTCAAAAGAGTGAGGCTCAGTGACGCCAACACTTTGCCTATACAAAGATCAAGTGATCTTGTAGACCCAGCATTGCTGCAAGAATTGCTTTCAACAATGTGGAAGAGACACCAGATTACCCCTTTTCCATTGAAAGAGGAAGGGACATTTTCTAAGCACAACTTCCTACTTTTTGCAACAAAGCTGCAGTGAGGTGGGTCTAGAGGCAGCAGCAAAAAGGGGTGTTTCCCTGATAAGCTGATTACTACACTCATGCCTTGGACAGACTTCTTTCCCTGGATGGTTTCTTCCCTTAGCATGCCTTTATGAAGCACATCAATGTGGACACATCAATGTGGACACAACACTCATGTCAGGAGCTGATACCCAGTCAGGTACACTGGCTGCCACTGCAATCCCCAGAAGTCAAGAGGGGAGCCAGCTCAGCAGGTCTGTATTGGAAAAATGGAAGTGGTCACAAAAGGCTGCTGAAAACAATACTAGAATGAGTAACTTGCTCCTGCCACATCTTTGGAGCACTGGCACTTTAAGATGGAGGCTGGATGCACAGTGGGCAGTGAGCCCAGCCTAGTCCCCACTGTGTCAAGCAGGGAGTGGATGATCCCCAGGGAGCAAGTTTTTCATATAGCAAGGCAAGAACACTGGTGCCACATAGCACAGAGAACATCACTGTCTTCCTGGGCGTCCCAGGAAAACATTGTATAAACGTTTCAATCAACTGTCATTTGCTATCACAAATCAATCACGTAACAAACCCCAGTGAGATTATCCAGTTTCTAAAGTAATCTACAAGAATACGCCACACGTGAATGGGTGTTTCGTGTCTTCAAACCTCCTACCATACCACTCAGGTAGTGACATAATGAAATTAATAAGCCTAGGCTGGCATCAGAGAGACAGATATGAAAGTGCTTTTGACACCTGGGAGTACAGACACTTGGCAGGAGCCTGTCTCGCCCCCAGCAAATACCTTTCCTGTGCAAATGATAGATGTCTGGATCCCTCAGTGCACTCAGAGTGCCTGGAACGAGGGCTGTGGGCTAAGGGACTTGGGGGCTGAGGAGCTGATATCACTGTGTTTGACAGGCAGGAGGGCCTGGCTGAGCCTCTGCTGGGGATGTGGTCTGCAGCAACTTCCTTAGGAAACCAGCTTGATCCTGGACCTCTCAGCTTGTAGCAGGGATCATGGTGGGATGAGTGTGGACAGGAGTCACTTGTCAACCCTGTCCTGGGAATATGTGAAATCAGGCCTCTGATTCACTGTGGGGCACTCAAGACCCCTTTAGATTGGGGTCACTTCTGCACATGCTCATCTTCCAGGACAGTCTCTCATCCCTGATCCTTTCCCACTTTCCATAGGGAAGCCACAGAAGGCTTGGACCCTGATGACAGGCAAAAGACCCGTGATGGGGTGCCTTCATCTCAGTCCTCTCTCATTTTCAGTTTCCTGTGGTTAATCGACATCTAAAAATATTAAATAGAAAATTCTAAAAAAATCAGTTCCTAAGTTTTAAGCTGTATACCATTCTGTACAGCACCATGGAAACTTGCACTAACCCACTCCATCCCACTAGGACGGGCACCATCCTTTATGTAGAGCAGTGGTTCTCAACCTCCCTAATGCTGCGACCCTTTAATACAGTTCCTCATGCTGCGGTGACCCCCGACCATAAATTTATTTTCATTGCTACTCATAAATGTAATTTTGCTATTATGCTACTGTTATGAGTTGTAATGTAAATATCTGATATGTAGATGGTCGTAGATAACCCCTAAAGGGGTCGAGACCCACAGGTTGAGAACCACTGGTGTACTGCATTCACACTGCATGTGCTACCCTTCCAGTTGGTTAGTAGCTGCCTTGATCCTTGGTTTGGCTGGTGTTCACAGGACTCTGTACTATCCAGGTTCAGAGACCTACTGAGTATCTTGGGATGTATCTCAGGTAGCGAGAATGAAAGTAATCCATAAGCCGTGAAACTTACACTTTTAAATTCGCAGAACTGTAGAACCATCACTACAACCTAACTTGGGGACATTTTCATTACCCCTAAACATAAATGCCATAATCACTGACAGTTGTTCCCATTTCCCTAAAAGCTGTAGCTCTCGACAACCACTAACTTGATTCATGTCTCTAAGGCTTTGCCCATTCTGGTCACTTCCTGTGAGTGACACACAGTAGGGGCCATCCGTAACTGGTTTACTTTCCCAACTGCCATGTTTTCAGGTCCATACATGCTGTAGGACCCCATGACAAGGAATGTGTTCTGTTACCTGTCACCACAGGATAAAACCTGGAGATGTTCCATCTACCATTTGGCTGCTATGAACAGTACAGATGAGGTTTGTGGACAACTTCCATTTCTCTTGGAGGACAGCTGCTGGGCTGTCATCTGAATTGATATTGAAGATACCTGACTGACACATTTGATGGGAACATACCAAGTCCCTCCATTTCCCTACCTGTCAGAACCACATCGTTAACTTCTCCCACTGCCTCCTCCTGTAGTTGGTGCTGAGGGATTTTGGACAATCTGTGAGCCACAGACCTCTACCGGCTGGCCTGGTCCCAAGCTGCCTCTGATGGTGTAGCTCCCACATTTAAGTGGTTACAGGTGCCTGGTGACTTTGAAAATGTGTTTCAGGGACTCAAGGCCATTGTAAAGCTGCAAGCCTTGGGTTAGGGTTTGCTTGAAGATCTACTTGGCAAATGGGATGGCAAATAGGGTAAACAATCCCTAAAAGAATTGCCTGTGTGGACTGCCCTACACAATGATGCAGAGGCTTCTCTAAAGAATGTTGCCTGCTGTACTTACATGTGCAGATGGACTGTTAGGAAAGCTCTAGACACATCTGTACCCAGTTCTACACAACAGCACACCTCCCTAGGCTCTGGGTTATGCACCAGACCATGTACTTTCTGTTCCTCCCCCATTTTTGGCCACTCAGGGTCAGCAGGGGCTGAGGAAGACAGCAAGGCACAGACCATCTGGCTCCAGGTGAAGGGTCCTATGGGCATGGGGGCAAACCCACCTTGCTGAGGTGCAGCTGCTGCTGCTGGAATTGTTGCTTGTGCTTCTCCAGGAACTGCTGGTGCTGCTGCTGGATCACCAGGTGCTGTAGGGCCTGTGCATTCTGTGGCAAAGGTGCTGACTGTGTGCGCCCCAGGGGGCGGTGCTGCCGCAGCTTGTGAATGGATGGGGACACCCTGTCCGCACCAACCAGGGACTGTGTGTGGAGGGGCAGCGCCCCCAGGCCTGAAAGATACCAGTCTGAAGATAATATGGAGGAAAAAAAAAACAGCAGAGGGGAAGAGGAAGAAGAGAGGGGAGAGACGCTGTTGAGTAACCAGTGGAGAAAATTACAAGCTTGCCAGCCCAGGTGCCTTCTATGAAACATGACTGTCTGCATACAGGCCCAATTCCAGAGACTGTAAGCCTGGAGCCTGGGCTTCAGGGGAGCAGAGAGTGTAATTTGAAAGCAAGGGCATCTGAAGATTCCATTAATGCAGTCTCTCCAGGAGCTCTGCCCAAGGCTCACTTCAGAAGGTGTGGCAACAGCCTAGAATCAGCCTGCCAAACCTCTCACAGGTGTTTCCAGAGGATGGCTGTCTCAGCTCCAGCACACATACCCAATTACCAGTTTGCAGCTGACCTGCCGAAACTCAGAGGCAAACTGACAGCGAGAACCTGGTGCCATCAGATACCCGGGCACTGTCAATTCCTCTGTAGGAGACTTCACTTTGTATCAAACAGAGTGGTAGTGGGAGAGGACGGGAGGGTGGCAAAGGACAGAGAGCCAACCTCTAGGAGCATGATGGCTGCACAAAGATCAGGCAGGTGCAGTGACACCACATAGCGTCTAGACAGCACAGGGCAGCAGTGGCTGCAGGACGGGGGCAGATGTGGGTTCAAAGTAGTGGGAAGGTCTAAGAGAAGAATGTTGGCTTCCACATACTTTCTCTGGTCAGTCTGCCCAGAAAGAGGACTGTGGTGCAAGGCTTCAGTCTGTGCTAAGGAGCTGACCCCTTTGCCAGTGGGTGTTGTGCTTCGACAGTGCTCTGAGATCAGCAGCTATGGCTATATAAGTAGTGGGTTGCTGTACTGTTTTTACTTTGGCTTGAATGCTCACAGGCCTGAGCTCTACACACAGTATCATTCATCATTGCTCTAGAAAATGGGAAACTTGAGTCTCTAAGGACAGCTGCTACCAAGCAGAAGAAGCCTGTTCAGGAGGCTCCTTTCCCCTGGAGAACAGAAGGAACCTAGTGAGACTCAGAATTATTATCACATGGCATGGAGAGAGGGGGGCAGTGGGGAGAATGGGTTAGGGCTGCTGGGGGAATAGTGTAGAGGTGAATCACAAACACAGGCCTGACATCCCAGCACTCAGGAGACTGAGAAAGGAGAATCAGAGTTTGAGGCTAGCCTGGGCATCAAAGCAAGATTTATCAAAACAGTAACAAGGGACCAAATAAATAAATAAATAGACAAACAAACAAACAAACAAAAAAAAACCAATCCAACTGAAAAGGAACAGCCTCAAGCAGATCAACACCAACTAGGCTGTTGGGAGTCAAATGCTGCCTATGGTAACTGAGTTTTTTCACTTCCTCACTGTGGGAAGACGAAGCCTATAGTGAGTGGCTTTCCAGAGAAGAGGGAGAAAGGAGTCTGAGCATAATGAGCAACCCATCGTCACTGGGACACAGCTCTCCTAGCTATGGCAAGGGTGTCCACTCTGTCTCAGAGGGTACCAGCAGCCAGAAAGGCTGTTCCTGTCCAGATCACTGACTCGGGAGAGCCAGGTGCACACTGGAGAGGAAAAAGCACAAGACAAGAACACAATATCATGTCCTACAGATCGACTCACACCAGCAGGTGGAAGGACCCAAACACACCAGCCAGAGGCTGGCCAGTGGAGCATTGGAACATGTACAAGGCCAGCTCTCAGGCTCCTCTGGCTGTGATTCCTAGTGAAGTAACAGGTGTGAGAAAGTCACTCACTGACTTAAGGATGGTGTAGAATTGGGCAAGGCCACCAATAGGCAGGGATCTGTGTCTCATAGGAAATATTTCTTAGGCCATCATTTCTAAAACATCCCTTCATAAAGTGTTCACTAGGTAAATGTCACAAGTTTCCTATTTTTCTCTAACTTATATTTTTCTAAATGTAACCATCCTCAAGCTAAGAACAGAAGTCAGTGGTCTGTCCAGGCCAATTCTGTACTTCAGCACTTGCTTCCTTAAGCTGCAGGGAAGCCTGTCAGAGTGAGGGCAGGAGGCTAAACAGAGGGGCACTGGCATAGACTTCTATTCCTTGGTCAGCTTTCTAAGCAGGACATAATGCCTTGTGAGGTAACTATCACATAACAGGGACTCAGAGTTACTACTGTTGTGTGGGCTCAAGTGTTCTTTCCAGCCTTCTCTAGAAGCTACATGAGGCTAAGGAGACTAATCTAACTACTCAGAGACCTGGTTGTGGTTCTTACCTGTGACAAGGGGCGTCTGGGTGGGTGGCTGCTCCAGCAGGACCATGTGCTGCAGGAGGGGGTTGTGAGCTGCTCCACCATCCCGTTCTAGGGGTGAGGTGCTCAGGTACGGGGTGAGGTGGGTGCCAGGAAACAAGGAGATCCGCTGCTGGAGGGCTGGGAGAGCGAGCCTCTCAGCATCCTGCTGGCCTGAGCGCACCAAAACAGCTGCACCCTGAAAAGCACAACTGGGATATTCAGGCTCTGGGAACTGAGGCAGACAGCCACCCCCCGTCATACAGACCCATGGACAGAAACTTACCGCAGCAGGGCCAGTGGCAGGAAGCCCCAAGGTGATGTTGGGTAAGGATGGTGATGTATAGAGAGGGAGTGGGGCAACTGAGCCTTCTCGAGTCACGAGTCTATGTGCCAAGCTCGTCTGCAGACAGAAGACATCATGACCATCAGAGTCTGCCATAGATGTTACAACACAAGCAGCACATCTAGGACTGCAAGGGGCACTTATACCATAAGGTGTCAACACATGGGTACCTGGTACAAATACAGGCTGCACAGACTGTGGCCTCCAAGTAAGTGTAAGACCTTCAAGCATACTACAGGTACAGAATCAGGGCTCCCATTCCTGAGTTTTTTCCTCTTAATGAGCTCTTGCTACCTTGTTTGTTTTTATTCAATTTGCCTACTTACCATAAAACCATGTGAAGGAGATTTGGAACAGTACAGTTAAATATTTTCATAGTTAGGATTTTTCCAAGAATGACATCAAAAGCAGAAACCAAGGGGAACATTATTGACAAGCAGGAAAAACCCTGTTCTTATAAAAGACAGATAATGGTGACAATAAGATCTGCAATGTACAGGAAAGACAAAGACTAAAATACAAAGAACTTGTCAATCAAAGACCAAGTAACATGAATAGAACTCAATAAAGACAATAACAAAAAACCCGTATTAAGGGAAATGAAAAAAGTGCTCAACTTTATCAGTGACCGAAAAACATATTTACCAAGTCATCAAACTGGCAGATTTCTAAAGGCTCAGAAAAGCAGAGACACGTGGCCATGGGAATATAAACTGCTGTACTTTTTGCAGATGGATTTGGCAATCTGTGTTTGGAAGCCTTAAAAGCTAAGTTGCCTTTGATTGTGAGGCTCCACTCTGAGGATGCAGTGGTAAGAAACAGTCCTAAGGAAGTGGCTCCCAAACACATGTAGACAGCCACAGGACCATTTAAGCAGTCACATGATGGCAGCAATATGTGGCTTCAGCCATGTCAGCCATGGTTAAATGAACATAGGGACTTGTGTATATCAGCACAGAGGTCAGGAATTAGCCTGATAAACATGATGATACTTCTGCGTTTTAGTGGTTATTAATCTATCATTACTGGTGTCATTTTTAAGGTTAGTGTTAAGAGTCAGAGGTAGGCTTAGGGTTAAGTTTGTCATTAGAGTTAGTATTAGTCTTGCGTTAGGAATAGAGCTAGGTTCAGCATGAGGACTGGTGGCAGAGCCAGGGGACTGTGGATAGGGTTAGATTACAGCTTGATATAAAGTTAGTGTAGGAGCTACAGTTAGTGTTAGAACTAGGGTTTAAGTTAGCTTTAGACTTAAGCTTTTTAGAGTTTGAAGGTAGGGCTACAATTTCATTTGGGGCTAGTGATTAAGCTAGGATTAAGTTAGGGTAAGAGCTAGGGTTTGGGTTAGTATTCATGCTAGGTCTATAGTTATAGCCAGTATTAGATTTAGGGTTGGGGTATGTTTAGTGCTAAGGTTAGAATTAGGACTATGCTTAGAGTAAGACTAGGGTTAGAGTCAGTCAGTATTCTTTAGGTGTAGAGCTTAGCCGTAGTGTTAAGAGTTAAGGTTTTGAATACTGTTAGGGCTAGTTTATGGTTAGCACTAGGGTTAGGTTTCTGATCAGTGCTAGAGTTAGGGTAGGTTACAGCTAGGATTACAGGTAAGGTTCATTTTATACTATTTCTGCCTGGGGTAGGGGTAGGGGTGGGAACACAGCCTGGTGGATGGAGTGCTCCAGTATGTGCCATATCCACTCTTTTTGCAGGTAGATGGACTTGCTCAGAAGGACTATGTTTATCTCCACCATCCCTACATGCTGGGAACCTCAATGCATACTAAATGTGCAAATAAATGAAACTACAAGATGCTAGTTTCTGGTTTGGGCAGGTGTATGTAGGCATAACGTGGTGTTTACTATGTATATACGATCTCATTTTCTCTTAGTTCTTTTAGTGTACCGTGTAATTAACAACTGAGAAATAGTCTTAACACAATGAAATGCAACTCCTAGGAGAAAAGAAGCACATAAGCTGAAAATTATTGATGAACAAATGGTCACCTGACTGCATCCCTGGTCAGAAAACTATTTCTTCCTTCCTGCAAAAGTACAAGTGGCTACTTCCCTAGGTTTCATGCAAGAGACCTGGAACTTCATGATGCTTTGGGGAGCCACCTGGGAGTTCTGCACTAGACTGTCTCAGGGATGTGACAGGAAGCAGGAAGGATAGCTGCTTTCCTTGTGCCACTTGGCCCAAAGCAAAGGCTCTAGCTACCATGAAGTTTGCTTATGAAGTTCATCCATACACAACATAAGTAATGATTAAAGGGCTTCTGGGAAAAGTACTTTTCCAAGACTTTCTCTCAGTCCCCCAACCCAGTGTGTGTATGTGCGTGCGTGCGTGATCTGTATGTGTTAAAAGTAAAGTACTTTTAAGTCTCACTTCAGGGAAGATGTTTTAGCTGTCATGGAAAGCAGGGCTCTTCTGCAATGTGACCAGTTGAGAAGAAAATAAGTAGAGCTTCTAATGTTTGCAGAGGAATAATTTCTTTCACCACTCAGGTGGCTGCTTAGCCAATTTACTTGTGGAACTAAAGAATCTTGCTTGGTTTATGTTTACTTGCTCACACAAACCACGGGTATTTGTGGTGTCTCCTGTCTTCAGGCAGAGCTCCATGTACTACAGAATGGGCCTGTGTCAGCATCCTGGGAGTGCTGGGATTCCTTAGTGAACGAGGGCCAGCAGGCAAAACCTGTGCACATCTTGCACAGTGTGAGCATGCGCAGTTTGTAATGAGAGGTGTGTTAGTTACCAGCATTTCTGTAGAAAGAGGCCTTTGAACATAGCTGGGGCTCCCCAAGGGCCCCGCTGTACATAGCCCAACACATGAGCAGCCCTTAGTCACAGCTCATCCAGTTCTAATATCTGAAATTTAAAAGGGATGTACGTCTGTGATCTGATACTCAAACACCAGCTCTGCCTGTGACGAGGACTGCACACTTGCTGTCCTTGGGATGCTCTGCATGCTCTACTGGCTGTGGTAGCTCAGTGTACACATTAAGGCTTTATGAAGATCAACATACAACTTTAACTGGAGCAGTGCAGCTCCACCCAATGAGGAGCTGTGACACTACTGTGACGCATCTAACTGCCCACATCACATATGTATCTGGGCCGGCGACAAACAAGAGGGAACCGGAGTTAACATCGTAGGGCAGGAAGCCGTTTTGTGGTTTTGTTCTGAAGCTAATTATAGGTGGTTCTCAGCAATGACCTCAGTCCTACAGAAAAAACTGTTAAAACTTCTAACAACCTAAGAAAGAACTTGAATTGGAAGGTTACAGAATAAAAATGATGAGAGAAATAGAAGTATGAAATAAAAGGAACCTAGACACAACAGAGTGAACCTCCTCCTCACAGTGATCCTCTCATGTCTAAGTTTCTAGACATAAAGGGACTAGAAACTTGAAAATGCTAAGCGCTATATCTCACCTGAGGCTACCAGCTCTTTGGAAGGGCAAGACTCATTTCTAAACACTGAAGAAGGAAGTCAGTAACTACATTACTAATTACAGACTCCTGAAAACTAAGAGCTCCCAAGAAACTTCCCACTCACTCGCTCACTACACTCAACACGGCAGACAGCAGTTCTGGCTCAATCCAGAAAGCTGTTTCAGGGCGTTCTTCCCCAGCCTGCCCGGGAGCAGCGGCACCACTGGAGTAGTCTGAGTTCTCCTGTGTTTCCCTCACAGCCTGGTCAGAGCCCATTTTCCCCATCTATGAGAAACTCAGAGAGCAGCCTTCTCTGCTGCTGCTGCACCCTGGGTCAGGCATGTGGGTCAGGGATGCTTGTGGAGTTAGGGGAAATATGTAGTGAGTACAGGTGCTGGGATCTACTATTCTGGAAAGCCACCTCGGACCTGTCCTCCCATTTCCAATCCTTTCCTTTCTCCCACAGTGGTGTCCATCAGTAACATTTGTTTCCCTGATACTTGGGTTTTGTTGGCTGTTGTAACTTGTGTATTTCTCAAGTACGTCTTTTTTACTCCATAACCATGCTCACATGCCTGCTGCTTGCCCCAAGTGCCTTAGTACACAGTGTGCACGATGACAGCTGCTTCTGTGACATACGGGGGAAAGATCAGGGAAAAGGCATGTTGGAAGTTCCCAATATTGTGGGAACTGAGGCCCTCAAGTCTCAGGAAGACCATGATGAGGAGAATGGAAAAATAAGAAGGCCCTCCCCAGGGGACTCCCACAGTTTGGTCCTCACTGGAGAGTCAAGCACAAGATACTGGTGGGGGTGCTTGGCCACTTGAGTCTATGACTGACCCACCTCAGCTGGAGCGCTGGGCACGGTAGGTGCGATGCCATTCTCAGTGCTGACATTGCCAGAGCTGCTATTGGGAGAACTGGGACCGGAGCCAGGGGCGCTGCTGCACGCAGAGTCTGTAGATGAGAGACAGCAATTGGGGTTGGGCACTGAGCAGAGGGCCCTACTGCCACACGGGTTTCTGCTTGCTAGTCTGTTGGCAGGCAGAACAGGGCAGGGTTTCAAAGCAGGAATGGTAACAATTCCCTTGGTTTTGGCTTTGCTGCTGACCTCCCATGAGCCTCCCAAAGCTGAACCTCTGGATGCATGGCTGCACCTTTCAGGCTGTGCATATTACCCATTCCATAGCTCTTCTGAATTTCAAGATGGTTTGAAACATCAGAAAGGTAAGCTCTTAAACATTCATTAATATTCAAACAAAAGACCAGCGAACACAAAAGCCCAATGCTTTTTAAAAGCTAAAGGTCAAATTCATTGTCTCCATAAAAACAATTTTAAATGAAAGCAACTTTAGACTGTGACTGCTCAGTCTATATGCAATCCTCTTACATTACTATGATCTACCTAGCATGCAGGAAACATAGGCAGTGGCTTCTGCAGGTCACCAAAGTGATCTGAAACCACACAGCAGAGTCTTAACAGGGCTTGGCCCTGATCAGCCACCAGGCACAATGCCCCCTCACACCCACAGGCTGGCTGCTGTTATCTCCAACCACACAGGGTGGGTGGTTACCCTCTATGCCCAGGGGCATATACTGCACTTTTGATGTCTGGCTCAGGGGCATTCTCACAACGGCATCATCTGGTTAACACTCCTCAAAGACACACATGAACCTCTTTCCGGAAAACTCCAGGTATTTGTCCATCAGCAGCAGCACTCTGAGATCCGAGTCTAGCCCCAAACCTGGACCAAGTGGGCCATGGAAGTAGCTCAAGGATGCCTTTCCTTAACAGAGCACAGCCACTTACTCATCTAGCTAGCAGGGTTCCTCAGCTGTAGAGCTGATTCTGAAAACTGTCTGTATCTCTGTCCTTTGAGACAGAGGAGGGGAGGATGGAGAGGACTGGAGCAAACATGCTCACAGCCCTCCAGAGCTAGCAGGAGCTTGGTCCTCCTGAGTTCATAAGAGGGCATCCTTCCATCCTCTCATAGAAGAGGAAGCTATGCACCCAGTGACTTCACTTGCCCTGGCCTTAACTATGCTAGCACAAAAACATCCTCACATTAATCTTGGCAGGTGGGGAAGCCTTGGTCTTCTGTGGGCTGGGTGGTCCACCAGTCACTTGAGGCCATTTCCCACCCTCTAGCAGCTGCCTACACCCTACCTCTACTCTAGAACCCTGTATCCAGTGCTTGTGATGAGAATCCTGCCACAGACACTGATCGTGAGCACAGGACTCAGTCTGTTCTTTCTCTGTCCCTCTCCTCCAAATGCCAGTATTTCTCTGAATTTTACCAGCTGGGAGCTCAAGAGTCTTCCTGGACTGAAGAAAACACATTTTGCTCAGCTTTCACTCTCTGCCCTTGGAGTCACAATGTCCACAGCAGCCACCATGCCCTACCATGAACTATGCTCCCTGCTGCACCCTGCACTATGCAAGTCCTCCTTAGACATACACTCCTAGGAGATATGCAGATAAAAACCATCATCTATATGCTCCACTGTAGGGCAATAAAATTTGGCTATCACTTATGATTTTCACTTTTAACAAACTGATGTTTTAGTGCCTTATTCATTCTGTTTCCAGGAATCTGGTCTATGAACATGCATACAAATGCATGGCCTTCTGTTATTTACATTAGCAAAATGAGGGTGTCAAAAAGTACTTGTAACAGTTTAAGTAAGGAGGATAATGGTTGTATGGTAAGAGGCCCGTGTTCAACTGTGGGGTGAAAACATGCATAGCGAGGAAGCAGGCTGAGTGTAAACCCTGACTCCAGGCAACATAAGTGCTTCTTCAAACTCTTCAATGAACATGCACTTTACTCTAGTGCAGTGTGTGAGCCTGCCATGCCCCCTGGCCCACCTTATGGGCCTCCTTGCAGGGTGTGGGCCTGTTCTGCTAAAAGACCTTTTCTGCTCCTTTGCTCTACTTGGAGCAACCTAGCTAAAGTTTCTTTCTGCTTGTTGTCTGAGAACCTGGAGCACCTTCCCTGTCCCAACTACCCAGTGGCCATAGTGACCTGGGCAGCACAATTCTCTATTCTCCAATTTCATGTATCGAACGAGCTGTAATTCAGAGGCCAACTTCTCTCCACAATTTACCTAGCCAGCATGGCTTCTGCTGACCTTCTTGCCCTAGGCTTTGAGTGCAAACTCCCATCTAACATAGATCAGCATTGATCTGTCATGAAACCATCTCCTTTGGCTTTATGCCTTACTTAGATAGCAAGATCCCAGAAGGTAAATGACTCTTTGTCTGTGCCCAGCCCAGTCTTCTCTCTCAATTGATGCTTCTCAATAAGCATCAGAGGTCACTGGAGTGGTGTGACAGTCAGAGCAGACTGCTAGAGATTCTGTCTCATGAATAATCTTATCAGTTAAAGTGCAGAGCCTAGGCACATGCGAGAATTGGCTCACATCAGGTGCTGCCACAGGCAGCCAGGCTGCACATCAGAACGAACAGTTTCTACTCAGCTGTCCTATGAAAGTTCCAACTCAACTCCCAGGTGAGGGAGACAGGCAAGTGTCGGTTGTAACACTTCTTGGTCTCTCTAGGCAAATTGTTTCTAATAGCACAAGCAGGGGACAGACATCTGCATGAAGATTGTGATAAGCATGAGTTCTCAGGGTCTTAACTCTTCTTTAGATGTGTCTCAAGACAAAGTGTTTCTGATAGAATAAGCAGGGGATAGACAACTGCAAGGGAGGCTGTCAAAAACGGGAGTTCCCAGGTATACAAGTGGCAGGATCTTCTTTGTACAAATCCAAGCTCTACAAGCCAGTCCCAGAGTGAGTGAGTGAGGGCTCACACTGACCCTGTGTCTAGAAGAACACCTCTCTGTCCTTAGGGCAGGTATATGATACTTGGGTCCTTGCTCTGAAGGATGGCAGCACAGAAGCCCTTTTGTTTTTCTCTGGGACATCAGCACATTCACTGAAACAAACTGGAAACAACTGGGCAGGTGCCACTCACAGACCAACAAAGCCTTCAAACATGTTCAAGGTCAGGGAACTTCCACCAGATCAGCTCTGAGAAGCTTCCCTTTTCCTAGATGCTACAATTTTAGGGTGATGGGGTGAGCCCTGGGTGAGGTGAGGACTTAACCTAAGAGGGAAGTGCTGCAAGGAACTTCCTAGGACGGAAGGGCTGCATCCTGTTGCTTGTCCACCAGCAGGTGGGGCCAGCACCAGCTTGTTCACTGAAGTGGAACTAGCTGAGCTCCTTGCTTTTCCTCTGCTCAGCTGGGCACACTGGTGGGGAGCAATCTGGGAGGCTCCAAGGCTCATGATGCCTATGGGCAGTAGAAAGCAGGCAGAAACATGACATCACCACTGAAGAGCAGGGTAGTTTCAAACCAGAGAAACTCTGGGCATAACCCTGAAGTGTCAGGCAAGATAGCTCTCTCACTTAGGCCCAATGGCAACCCCTTGGGGGAACTGAGCCAGGGAGCAGGACCAGGCCAGTTGTTCAAGTCCCCTATCTCTAGGTGGCTGGGCCCAGCACATGCAGTGCTACTGAACAGGACTGCATAAGGGAACTGTGCTGGGTTTATACACATTTGTTAGAAGTATCAAAGTGCAGGTTGTGAGTGTGTGAGGGTGGGGTGGTGGTGGTGGTGGGCTTACCTGCTCCCTGACATACCTGTGACATCCAGGGGTCGCTTTTTTAGAGCAGTGGCCACTGGGCCATCTTTTCTGCGCAACAAGGGGCTGCTCCGTCTCTCAGCTACTTTCTGCTTAAGCCTTGACCGTAATTTCAGGTTGGGTTCAGAAGCTGCATGAAAGGAGAGGTTGTTATAGCCAGGCAGACACAGCCAGGGTCAAGGGTATCATGCTGGTGGTTTAAAATATGCACAGCTAGGAAACTTCCACTTAAGTATAGAGTGAAAGGTAGGGCTCTTCTGATAGTGGGCTTAAGCTCCTGTTACCCTGTTAGTGGATGCGGTGGGTTGGGGGTCAGCGTGATGTGTATTCCACCCTGGGCATCATTACCACAGTGTCACCATCTGATTTAATGGCATAGCAAGAAACATGAAGTGTGACAATCACTCAATGAGGATGTCTCTTAAATAATGGTCTACTAAACAAGTCACCTGTAACTTTAGAGCAGTGCTGCTCTAAAACCTGAGGAGGGCTGACAAAGGCACCTTTCAGGGCTGTCAACCATGACATCATCGCAGCTTTCAAATCACCGGTTTTCTTGTTCACCCGAAGACACCTGCATCTCACAGTGCAGGAACAAACACCAGCTCCAGGTGCTGGCAGTCTCTGTGAAGGCCAACTGAAGCTCCAAAGCATGGGGTGCAAGACTAGTCAGGCTGCTTCTCAGAGCCTGACTTTTTTGCTGACACTGGCTAAAGGCACAGCTGAGGTTGGGACCTGGTTTGTTTTTATAAACAGCTCTCCTATGCAGACAGAATCATATAAGGCCCTGCAACTGTGAGGCCATGATGGAACTCCATCCTCTGCAGGAAACTGCAGATCTACTTCATCCCTGCTCCTAGGGTGGCACAAGCCTGGAGCTTCAGAAGTCTAGTGGGAAACCCTGATGGGAAAGGGCATGGGATTCTGTAGCCATCTGCTTCCAGAGGACAAGACAGCCTGGGAGTGCCAAGACACCCAACCTGCCAGAGC
Source organism: Cricetomys ansorgei (assembly GCA_026225945.1). Lineage (NCBI taxonomy): Eukaryota > Metazoa > Chordata > Mammalia > Rodentia > Nesomyidae > Cricetomys > Cricetomys ansorgei. The sequence continues at coordinate 3,529,850 of JAMJFZ010001791.1, forward strand.
CTCTCATGTCTGCTCTGTCAAGCTTGGGCATCATGTTGATTTTTGAGGTAGTGACATGTCAAGTTAGCCTCTGTGAATCATGGGAGAAGTTCCCTACCTCCATGTGGCATCATCCTCCAGCCCCTACAATCAGGACTCAGAGAGGCCAGGGTTCTGAGGCAGTAGGGGGCAACCAGGACCTTTCTGGTCTGTCCTGAGATATGTGGGCAACTCTGAACCTTCTTTTGGAAAAAGCCTGAGGCAAAGTGCAGCTTTAAGATTCTTGGACAGAATGGGACTAAGCAGGTCTCAACAGCTTTGCAGAAAAGTAAAGGCAGGTTGGGTCTGATGGGTTGAGAGAAAGGTCTGATAAGGAGCAAAAACCAAACTGACAAAGGCTGCTACCTCACCACAGTCAGGTTTCCATATTACAGGAAAGCCCTGCCAAATGCTGAATGAACACTGGGCCAGTGTTCTTAAACTTCCTGGTTTTCAGAACCAAGAGCCAAGTAAACTCTTTAGTCTCTATACATTTTCTGGTCTTGCTGATTTTGTGATTACAACAGAAATTGGACTAGGACAAGCACAAACTGTAGGAAGGATGCTGTCAATGGGGACATGTATCTGTGATCCAATCAAGCCCTGCTATACTTCAGCTTTTGTGTGCTGAGAAGCACTGTTAGTATCTTCAAAAAGGCCTTGCAGACCCAGTGAGGATACTTTTTTAAATTAATTAATTTTTTTCTATTTTAATTATTTTTTTATATGCATGGGTATTTTGCCTGTGTATATATGTTGGTACACCACATGCATATAGTGCCTTCTGAGATCAGAAGAGGGCACCAGATTCCCCTAGGACTGGAGTTACAGATGGTTGTGAGCTGCCATGTAGGTGCTAGGAATTGAACATGGAAGATCAGCTAGTATTCTTAGTCATTGAGCCAAATCTATAGCCCTGAGGGTGATTTCTCAAGGTTACCAGAAGCAATGGGAAGGGGCCAGCCTCATTTAAACCTGGGATACAGGCAGAATTCTGGTAGAAGGGGGACCCTGTAGCAGAGATACCACAGCTATCAATAATACAGAAAGGAACAAGGCCTCTGATAGGAAGTTAGAGCTGGGCTACGGGAGAATGACAACAGAGCCTGTATTTGGAAAACTACCTATCTCTGAGCTGGAAGAGGTGAGGGTAGCAGGGCCTGGGGTCTGAGCCTAACACTCAGCAGGTGCACACAGCTGCCCGTAAGGTCTGGACTACTGAGCTGGGTTATTTCCATATGGTTTTTCACTAAGTGGAGTTGAGAATGAGGCTTCGTAGGACAAGTCACAGGGTAGAAGGAATCCAGACCACCCAACAGCTGGGGGGAAGTGGAACAAAGCCTTGCTCTAAGCCAGCAATTCTCAATGGGGATAACGACCCCTTTGGGGGTTGAACAACACTTTCACAAAGGTCGCTTAGACCATCCTGAATATCGGATATTTACATTACAATTCATAAAAGTAGCGAAATTACAGTAGCAATGAAAATAGTTGTATGGTTGGGGATCACCACAACAAGAGGAACTGTATTAAAGATTGGGAACCACTGCTCTGAGTCTTCTGTGACTCACTCAACTGCTTTTCAGAGCAGCTGGGAGGTGAGGGGGAAGAGTGTTTCCTGAGCCACTAATGTGTGGAGTAGCTGGGGATGGACTCAGGCAGCTAAGCTCCGACCATTGTAAACTCAGGCAAGATGAATGTTATCTCTATGAGAGAAGACAGGCAGACATAGCATAGGTGTGAGCTGCCATCTCAGGGAGTCTGCCAAGCCCTGCACAAATATGCCTGGAATGTAGAAGAGATCAGCACAAGATTGCTGAGGATTTATTTAACTTTGTTTGAAGATTAAAATCCTTTAAGGACCAAGATGGGCAAACTATATGCAAGATCAACATAAATTAACGTAAAGTCAGAGCCAGGAGCTCTTCAGATACAGTTATTCAAGACTGTCATAATAACTTGGTCACGGCATATCATGCAGGAAACCTCTCTCAGTGTGTCTTTCATATCCCCACTTCATCAGAATCACACAGAAGTATGCTCAGCATTGGTAACATCGGGGACTGGAAGACATTATGTCTAGTGTGCAACAAAGCTCCTCCCTGAACACTATAGGAAATTAAATGCTTCCTCTGGAATCCATATTATTAGTATTATTAATGAACTTGTGGTGTCACTTAAAATTTGGTACGTAATCAAACCTTGATTAAGGTTTTCTGGAGCCTCTCCAGAGTGTGAGAAGCATTCTTTCCCCTGTTCTCAGGGAGTGGGGTTTGTAGGTGGGCTATATCACAAGGCTAGATGTCAACATGGAAGTGGCTTGGCTCCCAACAGTCCCTGGAGAAATGCAGCCCAGCACAAGGACCAACAGGGGTGTACTTTGATTCATGAAGAAGCCTCAGGGTCCTGTAGACCATTCAGGGTCTGTACCACATGGCTGTGATGACCAGCAGTAGGTAGTGGTGTGTGTCTCTTGTTTTGACAATCTCTCAGGCTGCATGCTATCAAATACTGGATGGCTTCGGAGCCTAGAACAGGAGGTGACTGAACCCTGCACCTCTATCTGTAGGATGATAACAGCTTGCAGTCCTGTTGCTTTAGTGCTTGGGCAACACAGGCCAGTGGTATGAACTGTCTCTTTCTGTTGACCTCTAGAGGAAGGTGTCTCATAGGTGTCTTCTGGGAGGGTATATCATTTAGTGAGAGCTGACTACTTTGCATTTAGGCTGTGTCTTCATCCTCTATAGTGAGAGCCCATCTACCAGGAAGGCAACATACCTGACATGGCCATCCACCTCACACACTTCACATATTAGTGAAGTCCTGCTTAGGCTGAGCTAAAATGACCCTCCCTTCAACTCCCAGCTCCTGGCTCTAGTTTGCTCAAAGCCATGCCAAATCACATCTGACAGTCCAGGGTCCTCTAAAACTTTCTAGTTTAGGAAGAGCCTGCTCATCTCTGTGATGCCTCCTGAAGAAGCCATTGCACATAGAAACTTTGAATTCCACAGACTAGTTTAGTAAGAGCAGGTGTGCGCCTCATTTCTGAAGGAATTCCCCTGCACTGCCCTGCAGGCTGGGGCTGACCTCTACCAACAGGCTGAGGCTATGTGGGTCCACACCCTCCGGAGCAATTTCCAGAAAGCACACCCTTCTTGCTATCCCAATGCACTGTCCACAGCCACTTCAGCCCTTCTCTGAAGTACCTCTACAACCATCACCTGAGAAAGCCAAGAGTGTCAGGGCTTGCCTTGTGTTATAGCATATTCCTCTTGCTTTGACAACAGTATAGTCTCCTTTACACCTTTTCCCTCTGTTCATAAGAGAGCTGATGTACAAAGCTGTGGGCCAACAGGGATGCCCCTGCAGGACCCAGCACATCTTTCTCATGAGTCCTTGCCTCCATACTGGGCACCCTGATCACCCCTGTCTGGGTGCTACCCAAAGGCCACATAGAAAGTCCTTACGTACTCAATGACCTTGGCCAGCACACCCACAAGAACTTCCTTAGTCCTGGAACTACCCTACTGTTCTGGACCATAGTGCAGAGCACTAAGCAAGATGCTCTGGGGAAGAGGCCAAGTTCTATGATTCAGGAGTACATGTATGAGACCCATTCCTTTCAGGATAAATCACACAGGGAAGCTTATGGCCATCTTTAAAAGGTGTTTGAATGCAAAAGCCAGTATCCTAATCTAGCACAAGATGTCAAACCGCCATCTGGCTCAACAGGGGTCAGTGGGCTGCTGTCACGATGGAGGCACTCAGGCAGCTGACTGCACACTGACCTGTTTTCCTAAGAGGGAAGTCATCTTTGGCGTCATACATTCCCAAGACTGGGTGGTTGTAGGAGGCTGACACCCCACTCTGGGGTGGAGAGCTCTGGTCAAGGGAGCTGTGCTGTGTCTTCCTGGAAGAAGGCAAAAACAGGTATTAGTGTGTCCAAGTATCCTAAGCCTCAGGATATTTTGAAACCTGAGCTTTGGTTAGCCCCTCTTCTCCAGGGGTGAAGAGAGAATAAACCAAAACAAATGGGCCAACAAACAAGAAACAGTGCCTACAGTTCCTATCTGTGTGTCCTGTGGCCCATTTTTTGCCCACACCTACCCTCTGCCAGACTGTCCTCAGGGTGCAAACAGGGGAAGATCAGTGGGCCCAGGTATGAGAAATTACAGGAAAGGCTGAAGGGGTCAGCACGAACTCCTAGCAGGTGCTGGTAATGCCCACATCTGTCTGTCTCCCCAAGCACAAGGCTCTTTGAGGATTTTCCTTTTGCAGAATATGCTCATCACTCATGCCCACTACAACAAATTCCTGGGCCATCTCCTTTTCAGGACAGTTCAGCAGCAGCTCAAATCTCTACCCTGGGGAGTTACTAGAGAAACTGAACTTCCCATGGCCAGGGACAACTCTAAAGTTGGCCAGATGAGAAAGGCCGCAGGTGGATGAATGCTCAGAGTAGGGAGGAAGAGGCAGGAGTTGGGCTGCAGGGTAAGTCTAGGGCACTGAGGCTACCCTAGATGACCTTCAGTAAACCTTTCTGCATACACTAGCCGCCAAGCCCTCCTCTGAGACATTCTGTGGTCTTGAAGACAGGAGGTCTACTTAATGACTCAAAACATGTTTACCGACTTTCTAGTTAGACTTTGCTAAATGATTTATTTGAATACACAGTACTTGGCATTCATACACCTGGAGTTATATGAATCTTGAGTGGGAGCTCTCAGACATGCATAGGTATATATTTAAATATTTGAAAGCATAACATGCAAAGAATGAGCTGAAGGGACTCTCAGTCACAAATCTAAGAGGGAAGCCCTGAAGACTTCTTCAATGCTGTTACAATGGAATCCTTGGCATTCCTTTTCTCTTTCCTACAAACACAGAATGGTGTGTGTGCACACACACACTTGTGGGTTAAAAAGATAGTCAACTCTAGGAAAACAATTTAAATATGGAAATTAAAACAAGTGTTATTAAACACAACTACCGTTGTTATGCTTCATGACAGGGTTTCTTCCTAATGAAGAACAAGTTGGAAAAGCTGGTCACTCCAGATCTAGTACATCTCCTCTTACCGATTCTCATCTCTTGAGATGTTGTTAATATTAAAACCCAGTTTTCTGCCAAGCCTGTAAATGAGCTGAAACAAGAGGTTGCTATGGACCACCTGCCTCGAGCCTGGCCCACAGCTCTTAGAGCTGCCTACCTCCTTGGAGCTGGAGCTGGCAGCTATGCTAGATAGTGGGGCCTCTGAGGGAGTCTACAGATTACAGAAGGGACCTTCATGTCCTCAAAACCAGCTCACTTTAAGAAGCAGCCCCTACCCATGGTCCTTGGCACTGCTCCCTCTGCATGCCAGGAACAAGCAGCTACTTGGGAAGAAATGCCAGAAGGTAGCCTCACTATTGTCTCCAGATGTCAGGCCAACTCACCTCACCCTGGAATAAACTCAGTGAGGAAGGATCCAGATGTGTGATCAACATCAAAATCCCACCCTTGGCTATCCCACTGACACCTGCATACACACCCACCATGTAAGTTCATAACTTATTACTCAACCCTCCTCCACAGACTCACATATCCTTGCATCCCAGAGGTAAGGACCACAGAGCAGCTTCTAACTCTGCCTGACTAAGAACAGCTACCAGCTTTCCAACCTTTTTATTTCTAGCCTAGTATGCAGACAAATTCAAGGCAAGAAGATGCTGGTTCATGGACCAGGCCTTTATTAAGAGGAAGTCTTTGGAGCTAGGGGTATACTTCAATGGAAAAATACCAGCCTAGCACGTGTGAGGCCTGGGTTTAATTCCCACCACTACCACCACCACCACCAGCACCACCAAAACAATGACAAAATAAATAATAGAATAAAAATAGAGGCAGTTCTTGTCTTACTGAAGATAGAAAACAAATACTGCTGTTTTCTTTTTAAATACCACCTTGAATGTGGAATAAAACAACACAAATTCAAGCATTTAAATTCTATCAACAACTGGCCTTTCCCACTACATCAGATTTATACTAGTGATTTAAAATAAATAAAACTCGCTAATCAAGTGTAACATCACAGTTCAACAGAAATGTGTGAACTATACATGTAATTTACATTTTCTAGTAGTTACATAAAAAGGAGTAAAAGAAATGGGTGAAATTAACTTCAGTATTCTACTTAACCTTAAATATAAAAATACTATTTCAACATATAATTAACACGAAGCTTATTCATGGAAATACTATGGTCTGGATTTTCTGCATGTCTCAGTTTCACAGGCCCGGGAGCCAACACATGGATGGCCACATTGTACTGTGCAGGATCAGATGAAGTTTTAAGGTTTGAATTGTGGACATTCTCCTTCCCACATGGATTGTCTTTATACCAATCAGGCCTTGAACAGTCTCAATTCTAGACTGTCCTTTCTGTCCTTTTGCTGGTTATTCTCCAGCTTCATTTTGCTGAGTCCAGTTTTACATGACTAGGGTGGTGAGGGTGGCTATGTGTCTGGCCTGCCTAAGGACACTGTGTGTGTGTGAGTTCTCCACATCCTGCACAATTGCAGTGCACAGTGACCCAGCCTCTCAGGCCACTCACCTGCTATGGGCTTGTGGGTCATTTCTGTTTCAGCTACTAAGACCACAGACGATAAGCCTGGGTGTGTACTTGTATCCATGGGCAAACACTAGAGAGCACACCGCTGGGTCACAGTACCTCCCTAAGATCTGCTAAACCATTTCCAATGGGACTGTACCATTTAGTTTCCTCCTGGCCAGCCATGCCCACCCTACACCCCTGGGTCTGTTAAAATTTAGCCTGTAGTTCACCCTGTAGGTGAGACGTGGCATCTCACTGGGATGATAACTCATACAACTTACTTTGTGACACACCTGTTCATATCTTTGCCACACATTTGTTAAGTTGCAGCAGTTTTACAAGCACTCTACAGATGCACACTGCAGGGTTTCTTTCTAGTCTATTGCTCACCTTTTCCTAAAGGTACGGTTTTCTTGTTGTCTAGCCATTTCAAATAATGGGTTCACAGCTGATGATGAGACTTTGCCAGTTCTTACAAAGAATACATGGTTAATTTGAAAGTTTTATTCAGCTCTTAAGGGTAATTTCATTGCTGGAAAGAAACCCCTCCCCTAATGTTTCCTTTCAGCAGTTTTGTTGGCTACTGTCATGCTCAGATCTCTGGCTTTGGGCTGCTACTGGCAATCATCTCATGATGTGTGAAGCTGGGTAGTGGTTTGGCTCTTTCTCTTGAAGACTGTGTTCTGCCACCTTGTCTTGCATGGATCAGCCACTGCATGTGAGTGTTCCCTGCATGATGGTTGGTCAGGATCATCCATGCATGTTCATCAAACTCAATAAAAAACAACCTGTTTTTCTGGATGGTGTGCCTGATACCAAGTTCTGCCACTGCTAGCCAGCTTGCTCACAAACTGTTTCAGGAAAAAGGGCTTTGTGCAGGTCAGGGACCTCCTTAGGACAAGCTCTAGGGAAAGGTCTCTCATTACCTCTTCCCTGGCTACCTATCCTCTCTAGGGGCTATTTCTTCGATCTCAGTATGTACCTGATTCCTTTCAACATAACTACACACCTGTAGGAGGCTACCAGATGGCTGAGTCCTGTTCCCAGCCACATCCACCTCTACAGTCCCTGTTCCTGCCAGCCTTTCTCCTCATTCCTTGCTGCTTCCACTGTCCCATCTGTCTGTACTGTGACTGCCCTCCTGCGGCTGTAACACAACTCACAAGTCTCACTTCTTGCAAGGTTGCCTCTCTGAACCCTGTATTTTCTTACAATAGCACCCCACAGTGAACTCCCTAGGTCCTAAGATAGCCTGCCTCATCTTCTCCCCCTCTGAAGTGGTTCCCCTTGCTTGCTGGTGTGATGGCAATCTTCTAACAAGTTGGCACCAACCTGTCCCAGGCAGCTCTCCCTTCCCAGGTCCCTGTCTCTGTCTCTTAGGCCCTGTCTGGCCCTGCTGCTCTTCCTATCTTGTACCTTGGAAAGATTGCACCTCCAATCACCATCTCAACTGCTATCCTTGGCTGCATCTCCCTGATCATCCTTACACCCACGGTAAATGTAGGACAACAGAGCCTCTGCATGGCAGAAGCCCAGGCTGATCTCTCCAGAAGAGGCTGCAGACTATACCACAGGCTGAGGCTCTCTCTGACTCCTCCCCATTTCCTTTCTCAGGGGTCTTCCCACTGAGGATCACTCTTCACTACTCCTCATGGGCCACCTGTCTCTCCTTCTTCTGAGCCACATGAAGACCAGTGGCCTGCATTAGTAGACTTGCAGTACGTGCAGCCACAGAGCATGTAAGGGACAATGAAGAGCCTCACTGTTCAAATGCTCCTCCCCAGGCTGTATTGTGGTAACTGAGGTCATCTATACAAATAAATGGGCCACTTAAGTGGCATCGGTAAGGTTTTAGTAGGAACAGTTGTCTATTTTGACTCTAGGAAAGCTACGAAATTAATGACTATATTTTGATTTAGAAAAACTACCTTATTGTTTCTTTCCAGCAATAAAATGATTCTTAAGAGTAACATTAAATTATTTTAAATTAGCCATGTGTTCTGTGAGAACTGGCCAAGTCTCCTCAGTGGGCTCTATACTACACCACAGACAGCCCATGCTGGTTGGGCCTCTACCCAAGCCTCTTTTTTTTTTTTTTTTTTTTTTTAACCTGGGATAAGTTAGCTGCATGCATCTCCCTGCATCTCCCTGTTTCGAGCTGCCCATTATGCAAGACTGGCCCAGGCCAGTATCTCTTCCCAATTCATTCATATTCTCTCTCTCTCTCTCTCTCTCTCTCTTTCTCTGACTCAATACCTAGATCATAAAGATGCTGTCAGGTCCAAATAGAACTCCAATTCCCCAAAAGGCAGTGTGTATGTTCAAAATTGACAGTGTAGGCTCAGTTCAAGCTGGATTATAGAAGATTGCTAAAAGCCTAGTCAGTATTCCTTAGGAACCCGTGAAAAGGGCTTCTGCCCACCGAAAGGAGTCATTTCCATTCTCTTCCACTGACTCTGGAAAAGGGACACAAGGCTCTCCACTGGCATATACTTGCAGTTCCATATCAAAGTCCATGCTGGCCCCCAGGCTCTTTCAGTCCCTATTTCTAAGTCCACACTGGCCCTTCCACCCACCTCCACTCTTCCTCTTCCTCCTCCTCTATATAATGCACGGTTTCACCCTCTGCCCTGGCATTCTTGCTTTTCTTGAAGATAGCCCTGTCCAGTCTGTTTCTTTTTCACTCTGCTCTGGACTCTTCCAGATGCTTCTGGCTATTTTCTCTCTCTTAACCATAACTAAAAGAGTTTCCATTTCAGTGTATTTTCCCCCTTAATTGTGCCTTCGCTTACAGATGCCGAAGTATTCAGACTCTGATTAAGCATTAGATTAAAACTGAGTAAGAACCAGTGGATAACTGGGCCAGAGGTCCTCTGGAAGTGGTTCCTGTGGTATTTAAGCACTGTTCTTAAATGGACTGGACACTACCAAGAGTGCTGCTTGGCACTCTGAAGACAGCCTGCTCCTCATCTGGTGACACGCATTATCCCCAGACCTCCCTTTAAATATGGTTATAGAACTGTGGGGGTTCAATATAACCACCACCCCCACATTAGAAGGTCTTTAAAAATCTGATCCACTCAAACCTGTCCACGTATGTGAGTATGCCAGACACCCAAAGAGCTGGCCCAGGTCACTTACCCATACCAGTAGCGGGGATCACTGGAAATGCAGTGGTTCAGGTTCCGGTGGGCCAGAGCCTTCTTCTTGTTGAGAACAAACTCCTGCAGCTTCATCTTCACTTCTGTGCTCGCCACAGCACCTAGGAGGAAAAGCAGAGTGAGGAGAGCAGTGTGGAGCAGGGAGTGCGAGGAACAAGGCAGGAGGAGGATCTCCCTCTGCAGGCTCTCCCGAGGCCAGGGAGCTTTAAGGTGAGGTATTCTATCCAATAGTGCATGGCTGCACTCTACTGAAACAGACTTCAGCATGGAAAAGGTTCCTGTTAGCTAACACAACTCATTTCTGCAGGGAGTTTTCATATATTTGCATTAAAGTTTTGGAACCAAGTACTGGAAGTATGGTGGCTCCACTTTTTCTACTGAACAAGCAGCAGACTTTAAAAGAGTTCCATGCAAATGAAATTTCCTACACAGCCATGAGGGGTTGGGGAGGGTCTATTCTACTGAAAGCCGGTAGCCAGTGTCCTACACACACTACAGCGTATGGCTTTCCTAGCATCCAGTGCATCTCTGTCCCCTTCTGCCTGGTGCCACATACTCTGGTGGGCAGATACTGTCATTTTACTCAGGTGGAAGCTGTATATCCCAGGGCTTTCTTGTGGTGTGGTGACTGTTGCTGAGAGCTATGTTAAAGAAAACCACAAAATCCCAGAAACAGACTACACAAGGATGCCCCAACTTGCCCTGCAAGTTCTGTGTTCCACAGGCTTACTTCCAGATACCTCAGTTCTGTGCCCATCCATCCTTCTACTAAGGAATATGCCAAGGGCTCCCTGCTATCATACACTATCCAGGCATCATCTTGGATGGTCCCCCAAACCCCATGCAGCATATAGGGTCAGTAGAGTGATCCTCTCACATAAAAACATCAAGATATTTTGCTAACACATTTCCCCAAATGTCTGTGCTCAATGACACCCTGCCCCATCCATTGGGCACCAGGGGCAGAAACCCTCTTGCCAGCACTCAGGGTCAGCTCCCTGCACAGTCCACTGGTACCCCGAGAAGCTCTGGACAGTGGTGGGACCCATGCCTACTGTACTGTTTTGGCCTGACTTAATCTCCTGGCTCAGTTCTTCCAAGTAATTGCTCTCTCGCTCTGTATGTGTGTGTGTGTGTGCGTGAGAGGGAGAGGGAGAGGAAGGGAAGGTGGAGGGGGATCCGTGGACAAGTCCTTGTCACTTGAGTTATTTGGCTGTTTTTATAATTTATTGAGAGCCTCCATATTTAGACTGTACAAGAAAAACTACAAGCAGATATTAACTGGTCCAGGTTGTAGGAGGAAAACACAGAGGTCAGATGAAGGTCTGGAGAGGTCAAGTCCTACACACCATCTGCCCTAGTCTTATTTCCTGCAAAGTGTAGACAGTCTGGTGCCCACACACTACTTTTTATGAAGTCTATTCTGGTTTTTCCTTTGTCACTGCACTCCACACCCTGCCCCCATTTCTGTAAAGCTCTGCCATTAATTTTTCTTTCCAAAGTTGGATAATCATTGGGGGTGGGAGGGCACTGAGCTTAGCATTAACCCCTTGGGTTTAATCCCCAAGACCACCAACCAAAATTAGAATCCTGTCAGCTAGTCTTCTGGCCCCGGGTTTATTAGTATTGTTTTCCTGTTTTATTATGCAGAAAGCCCTCGAGCCTTTTCAGCACATGGAAAGTTAAGTTGTTACTATCACTGGAGTAAGAGCATCTCCTTATCACCTTCAACAAATGCTCAAGGGAGAATTTCTGGTTACACTTCCTCTGGTCCTGCACAGCAGACCAACTGCCCAGACCACTGTTCTGCAGACATGGAAGGTAGGAGAATCTGCAGGCTCTATGACAGGAAACCACTATACTAGTCATCCACATTCTAGTCTGTCTGTCTATGCATGGAGGGATCATATGATTATGAAAACATCTGCTCTACATGTGACACTCCCAGACACTCCTGAAAGCAACAGGCTAACACTGAATAGAAACACAAGCAATATAAACCAGAAAAGGATAAAGCTTGCAAACACACCAAGTGTCTTTACAATGGACAATAAAGGCTGGTATGGTGGGACAGAGAGCAAATCCACAGAAGAGCTATTTGAAAAGAGAAATGCGAGCCTACTGATAAAAATAAAAGCAAACTTAATATCAATGCTAAACATACGAAAAATGAAATTAGCATTTTCACCTTCACACTGATGAAACTCTTAGGTTTTAAATGCTGTGTAGAATGCCAGTAACAGACCAGATGACAGTGATGATCTCAGTGGTGAAAATGATAACAGTAGCCTAGATGGTCCTCTCTCTACATCTTTACAAACTGCTGCCCAGAAGGATGAGGGGCAGGAAGCCATGGAGGCAAGCAAGAGCCCTTGGTATGCAAGATAAGGAAGGCCTGCAACTTTCCACAAACCAGTACCGGCTAGCATCCCTCCTCAGAAAATGGGAGATTCCATGACAACTACTGAACCCAAGAGTGCTCACGGAGCTGGCCCTGGCAGAGCCTGCGGTCCCCTGGAAGCCACACCTTCCTCCTGCCTCCACAGCACCACTTGAGGTGAATGGTGATGTGAGACAGCGGCCAGGTGGTAAGGCTGAATGAAGTCAGCACAGGCCTGGCCTGCAAATGACACCAACAGGGCAAGTACAGAGACACAATTTCTGAAGCTCAGAGGGAATCATCTTTGCTCTTGGGTTCCACAAGGAGAATTCAAAAGGAAAGGCTTGTAGGCCAACTCTGTTTCCCTATTGTTAGCTCAGGCTTCTCTTTCCACATATTTTTCTACTAAAGGAAAGTTCTAGAATCAAAAGCGTTCAATAAATAGACAACAAAATTGTTTTCTTTTAACTGTAGCCACACTGATTATCGCTTATCCACAAGGCATCTTTTCATAGCTCTTGAGAAGGACCAGCGCTGTCCCAGTCAGTGGTGACATCATCGCTCACATCAGCAAGCGCCTGGTCAGTCAGGTGGGTCTGAGTAAGTAGTCAAACCAGGTAGGAAGAGAGAAGAAAGAGCAGGCCTGGATGGCAACAGGACTTGTGGGGAGGCCCATGGGAGGGCAGGGGCTGGGGGACCGAGTAGGCTGGGCATAGTGCTCACCAGTCTACCCCTGAGGTCCAATTAAGCTTCTGTCTGATAGTCTTTCTCATTTCCCTGTGCCTCTGGGGAAGGTATGAGTTCACAAATAGGACAAAGAATCACCCCCAGGACTGGGTGACAGACCTAGGACCCCAGCTTTTGTATCTGTGCCTCTCTATTGCAGTGCTACAGATGGAGTCCAGGCAAGGCATGGTGCATGCCAAGCAGGTGCTCTGTCACTGAGTACCACCCAGCCTGGGCATCATTTTTAAACTGGGTCAAGTGTTTTATCTCAAGTGAGGGCACCTGCCAAAGGCACGCCATGGTGCCACACTATTTGTACTCTGTGTAGAGGACAGACTTCCAGTTCTTGAACCTAGATTCCCATGTGTTTCCAAACGGGAACATGGTTGATAAAGGCAAAGCTGCTGTTACCTATGAGACAAAGTGCCGTGAACTCTTAAGAAATCACTGTGTATCAAGTGAATTTTATTATTTGCCATCAATAAGTAAAACTGCAGCGTGGATGAAGAACTAATGTTTTACACTGTAAATGTTTACATATGTATACAAAACTCATTAAATATTAAATAGTCAGTTAAACAAGACCTTAAGAAATGAGATAGCAGATAGCAGATACGTTGCACTGAGTTTTCAAATGTAGAAACTGAAGATGCCTCCTGCCATTTGCCTCTGCTGTCATAAACAAAAATCCCCTTCTTGTCTGAGCCTGACATAAGAGCACCTTCCAGCGCTGGGCTGCTGGCTGCCTTCTCACCACAGGACCGTACTCTTAGGTCTCCCAAGTCTATGCAAGCTTGCCAAAGACTCAGCTGGGCAGTTTATTATTAATAATAAAACCTGACCACACAAATCCACAAAGTGAAAACCACGGCTGCTGCCTGTGATGGGACCAGAGTGAGCTGAGAACATTCCAACACAGGGCCAACAAAGGGCAGGGCTTAGCGCAGCGCAGAAACTGTTTCTGACTCATAAACAGATCTGAGATGTTTTCTAAAGTCATATTCTGTGAGCCTAGAGATAATATTTTTATTGGACCAATTTTGTAAACTCTGAGAAAGTAATTTAGACTGAGTTGCTTTTCAGCAACGAGAAAATTGTTATTTGTTGGTTGGTTGTGCTCAGATTGACTGGCTGACACTTAAATTTTGAACTGTAATCTTTTGATAAACAACCACTATTTCCCCTTTGAACATACACACACATACACACACACACTCACTTACTCAACCCACCACCACTACCACCAAACCCCTCAGTAATAGAGGATACAGGCTGAGGCACAAGTGAGCCACAAAGGGGAGAAGGAGTAGCCAGTCCCAGGGCTAGGATGTGAGTCCAGCCTGGTATTGTGCCAGTTGCTTTGGGCTCTGTGCATGCACTCTGTAGGGTAGCACAACTCTGCATGTACACAGTCAAGACCCTCACAGACGCCTATGAGGACAGGGAGCTGGCTTCCCGGTAGAAGACAGCCCTGCACAAGGAGCACCAGTTAGGCCACAGACTTCCTTACAAGAGCAGTAGGGCTTGTCTAGGCACTCAGCACTGGCTACACTTGAGAGCTGCTGAGGAGTCTGTGAATGAAATACTGAACTCAGGTTCACTGCAGGCCAATTCACCAGAGCATCTGACCCGAGAGTGACAAGTGTCATAGCAGTCAATTACAGAAGCGGAATCTGCACCAATGCTAGACGCAGTTCCCAACAGGCCTGCACTTAACCTCAGGAAGGCTCTCAGTTGCCTTTTAGAACTTTGCTCTCTAAGGCCACGGCTGAGTGGGGTGTGACAGTGCCTGGGTACATCATTCAGGCTTAGCATTTCCTTCCAAAGGCTGGCAAGGAAAATACCTTGGAATTTTATCAGTTAAAGTGAAAAGGATTAAATATGTTCATTTTTCAAGAGTGAAACATTACATTACTAATGATCTAAAAGTGTTAATTTTGTACATGAAAGCAATTTCTTAGAATTTGGAAATCATGAATAGAGAAATAAACTGAGAAGAGAGTAAATTAGCAACAAACTTAAAATATATGTTTTGAAACAATTAATTTTTAAAATATACAAAATTACACTGGCATATTAGACAACTTCCTGATTTAAATTTAGAATTCATTTGGCATAATAACAATCTTTACACTTAAGATAAGCTTGAGAGTGCATTTACTTGACAGTCATTTAATTCCTCTTAAAATATAAGGACTTTGCTTTATAAAAGCCACATTTGTAAGTACCTCTAATCTAATGAGGATTCATTAGAAGTAAGATGTCAATTGTGCAATCTAAAGCTTACACAAAGGCAAACCTGCAAGCCCAAATATACTCTTTCAATCCCGACAGAATACAGACCACAAACAGAACAAAGAGGAGAAGAGTCAAGAGAGCTGGGGATGCCGAACTGTAAGGATCACTACTTCAAGGGATCCAAGCAGGTTAACCTGGTTAAACCTGCTAGGAGTTGTCAGGAACTTCTACAGCCTCTACTGGCAGCCTCAGGGTACTGGGGGATCTTGGGACCCAGGGTTAAGCTGGACAAAAAGAGGCAGAGGATGAGCCACTCTGATCAACAGTTTCTCTGTGGCTACCCGTGGACTGGAGAATAGGAGGCACAAGGGGCCAGGACAGCAAAGTCTGGAGTGCAATGAAGAGGAAGGACCCAAGAAGCATCACAGGTTCTGAGGCAGGCCTCATAGGGTACAGCTTCTGTATACGGAGGCCTGACACTCATCTCTGATAAAAAGAACCATGTACTAAGATTCAAATGTTTTAATGAATCTGGTCAACTTCACAAAACAATATCAGGAAACCCAGTCCGAGCCAGTCCTGAATCACATCTCAGTTTTTCATTCACAGACCAACACTAGGCTGAGACTCCCTGGCAATAGGAAGGTATGACAGAAGGAAGGGGGGCAGGCAAGGGGGGAGGGGAAACCCAGCCAGAGGGCCACTCTAAACTGACTATGCATGGCAGAAATCCCATGGAACTATAAATATCTGAATAAAAATGTGAAATTGTGCTATCTAGAAAATAAAATCCATTGGATAAATTTAACAGCAGTTTACATCACAAGAAGATACAAATTAGTACAATGGACATCTGAATGGGAGAGATCTCTACAAGGAAGCAAATGGAAAAAGAAAAACAAAATGTAGGGGTCACAGAAAATGACCCTAACCCATACAACTAATGCCTCAGGTGCACTGAATGAGGGTGAAAGTAGTATTTCTTTTGAGATAAAAGGTGAGAATAATCAATTCTAATATTAAAGTATTAAATCGTAATACATAGAAGACTACAAATTCCAAGAAAACAAAGAAAAGTACTGTTAAAAGTGTATCTGAGAGTTGGGTGGTGGTGGTGCACGCCTTTAATCCCAGCACTAGGGAGGCAGAGGCAGGTGGATCTCTGTGAATTCAAGGCCAGCCTGGTCTACAGAGTGAATTCCAGGACAGCCAGAGTTACAACAGAGAAACCTTATCTCAAAAACAAACAAACAAACAAAAACAAAAAGAGAAACAAAAAAACCACCACCACCAAAAGTATGTCTGAGAAATACTTCAAAAGAGAGACTCTTAATAGTAGCCAGATAAAAAAGATTATCTTTGAACAAGGAACAACAGGGTGAAAGAAATTTGTGAAGGGAATAAGGTCTTCAGAGTGTTAAGAGAAAACAAATATAAACCTAGTAAATTTATACTTAGCAAATTAACCTTCAAAGATTAGGAAAATAACATTTAGACAAAGATTCATCACCTCTAGATTCCATTAGTGAAAGAAAACTACCACAGGTGAAAGTTCAGTCATGTGGAAATGAGTCCAATCTGTAAAGGAGAGTGTAAGTCCTAACTGAACCAAACAGTACTCTGTGAATTTAAGTGAGAATAGATTTGATGGAGTCAAGTTGGCTGTGGTAACCACACCTGATCAGTAAAGGAATGCCAGAATAGTCATTACCAAGATGGCAGAAAAGGAAAATTGTATCATTAAAATCTAGAGCAAGAAAAGGGAATGGAAAGAGGTTGATAATCAGGGTTTGTAAAGTACAACGGCACACTTAAGTACAAACATATCAATACTTCTATTAAATATACATGGGAAAAAAAATACTTACAGACAAATATTAGACTATGTGTCAAACCTTAAAGAATACAGATGTCCATAGAGGAAAATTTATAGCTTTACATTCAGATGTCAGAAGAGAAGGCTAGACTCAATGATTTAGATATGTGACTCACAAAGCAAGAAAGAGTCACAAGCTCAAAGAAAACAGAAGACAAAGAGTAAGGTTAGCAGAAATGAATGACCCAGAAATACATTCAACAGATTTTGTGTCCATAAAGCCAAAAGTTAGATTTCTAAAATAGATGAACATAACTGATAGAAGTCTCTGGAGAGAGACTAAAAAATAAAACTTAAGAAACCAAACAACCACCAAGAAGAGAAGGTGCAAACATCCAAAACTGAGGATGTAAAATGAGAAAGCACTACAGTTCATATGGACAAAAGAGAGAAAGAATGCTTAGCCCAACCTGAGACCAGAGCTGTTGTAATGTCAAGCCTGGCAAAGGCATTCCAAGGAGGGAAATGTTGGTCAGTATCTTTCCCTAACATAGTTGCAGACATGCAAAATATGAGCCAACCAAGCATGCAGCAAATAAAAGAAGATAATGCTTTATGATCAAGAGAGGCTATTCTAAAAATGTCAGATGGAGTTTCTATCCAAATAGATCTATTTCACATTCAAACTCATAACAAACTAGCAAAGGAGGGTAACTTGATATAACAAATAGGTCAATGGAAAATGTGGCCAGCACAAGCAAAAGGGAGACAGACAGAGGCCTGTTTTAAGGCCATCTTTAAGCCATCATTCAGGTGGAGTCCTAGCTAGGCCAGTCAAGTAAAGATGGTGGAAAGAAGAAAAGGCAGTGGAAAGAAGAAAAGGCATTCTGATCAGAAAGGAAGAAAAAAACCTGCTAGTATTTATAGATAACATGCTTCTATAGGCTGAAAACTTGAACCAACCTGCTAATAATTAGAACATGAGTTTAGCAAGGTTGCTGGGCACAGAGTCAAGAGTCAGCAGGTTGCTGATTGCTTTTCAAAATTGCAAAACCAAGCTATGCACAATACTGTTAAACCAATCAGATGGCTTGAAATATGCCTGCTATAGTGCACACAAGTCTCCTGGGCACACAACCCTAATATTTTGTTAAGAAAAAAATTAGAAAGACCCAAAGAATACTGAAGGGTTAGGAATAATCAATGCTGTAAAATATCACATCTTACCAACTAGATACACAGAGTCAGTGCAAATATCAGGTAAACCCAGGATCTGTGTAGATGACAACAATCAACTAAGACTGTCAATAAAAATACGAAGTGCCAAGAGTAGGAAAGATGAAGTAGGAAGATTAGCATTGCTGGGCCCAGACTCACTTCCAAGCCATGGTGACTAAAACTATTCAAGTACTGATACAATGACAGCAAAGGCTGATGTCACCAACTGGGAGCATGGAAACATATGGGTGCATCTCAGTTCTGAGATGTGCCAGAGGGGCCAGGTGCACATCCTAAATTATGACACACACACCAGTTCCAGCAGAATGAAAGTCCACACAAGTGGGAAACTATTCAAATGTCACAAAATGGTTTGGAAGAAAATGAGTGGTTTCTAAAACACGACACAAAAGTACACAAAGGAAACAGAGATTGGATTAAGGTAAAACTGAGAATTCTGTGCTTAACAAACACTATTATGAACAAAAACCATTGCCACTAGGTTGACAACACGCACAACTAACAACAAGGTTTGTTCCATAACACACAAGGAGCAGCTCCACACCACGGCAAAGGGAGCTATCTCATCCGAGGCATAGGAAAGACCTGACTGAACAGGCCCTGGAAGGGAGCTCTGTGAGGCCAGTCCCAAAGTCTCACACTGCACCTGGGTGGCAGTAAGGAGAAGGCAACACTAGATGCCAGAGGGACCACTACAGAGCTGAGATTGAAATGACTGATATCAGCAGTGCTAGTGAAAGGTAAAGCATGCAGGCCCAGAGGCCAAGCAGTAAAAAGGCCCTAGCTGGGGCTCTTTGCTGGGTGGATGGCTCCTAGGTGCTAGTATCCTGGCTCCCAGGTTACCCCTTGTTGTCACAGACATGTCTGTCTGCATCTTTGTATATCACATGCCAAAATGATTCTCAAACAACGTCAAATAACAGACTTTACAAGAATGTTTTAAGTGTAAGTATCTTGTTATGTGGTACAGATGGAGATTAAAATTCATACAAAAATTTGTTACAATGATTTGTAAAGATGCTAGCCATTTTCAGTGTTTGCAGATAATGGATTTTGGGGCTCTGTCCATGTGGTAGTTTGAATGAAAAATGTCCCCCATAGGTTCATGTATTTGAATAATTGGTCCCAGTTGGTGATGATGCATGTGGAAGTTACAGAACCTTTAGGAGGTACAGCCTTGCTAGAAGAAGTATGTCACTGGCGGCAGGTTTTGATTGTAGCCTAGTCCCATTTCCTGACCCCCAAACCCCCACAATACACACACATGGCCTCATGTATGGTTGCAATGTGATCAGCCTGGTTCTTGCCCCTATCTCCCTTGGCATGATAGACTTTGACCCTCTGGAACCATAAGCCAATATGCATTCATTTTTCCTTAAGTTGCTTTTGGTCATAGTATTTCCATCACAGCAACAAAGAAATAACTAATACAGTCTGCAAGGTAGATTTTAGTAATAACTGCTGCCGTAGCCTCTTGACTATATCAAATCAGGCTCTTCTTAGGGAGATCAGCCATAGCAATCTCTGCATCAACAAGTCAGACTGTGGGAGGAGTGAGCCTCACAGCAGGACTGGCTGCACAAGGATTGTGTCCTCAGCTGCAAGTCCACCAATAGGGTGACACTTACTTTGGAAACACTTAAAACATGCTTCCGAAGAAACAGAGGGAAGACCTCAGAGAGTGACCTAAAACAATCACACTGAAGACACTGGTGACTCCTGTGTGGGGTGACAAGCCTCTCTAGAGCTGCCTGGGGAAGCAGCACAGATGACACAGGCAATGGCCAGGAGAGGCTGGCCCTGGTCCTCGCTTTGCACGCCAGCACTCACTCTCTTTGCCCTTTTCCTTGTTCTTGAGCTGCTGCAGCTTCTGCTCACGATGCTGTTTCTCCAGCTCCTGCTCCTGCCGGTGCCGTTCCAGTTTCCGCTGGTGCTCCAGCAACTCCTGCTGGTGCTTCATGGCCAACATCTCCTGCTGCTGCTGCAGGCAGAGGAGGACAGAGGTCAGAGCCTTGGAGACCCATGGACACCCAGGAACCAACCCACCACCCCCTGCCTAGGGTTCCCGGGATGCCACCTGGTCTGCCCATTCATCTAAGGTGGCTTCAGAAGAAAGCGGATTCCCAAGGCCTAAACTTCCTCTGCCCCTTTAAGGGCAAGACTCACAGAACAGCCTTGGATCTCTGCAGAGTACTCAGGAAGAGTAGGTGACCTTGCAGGGTGTGAATGTTCTGAGTATGCCCCAGAGAGCTGAAATGGCAAGGCCAGCTTGTACCACTGCTGCACACCTGAGATGTGCAAGACTCTGGAAATTCCACCTAAGAGACTCAACCACCAAGAGTTCACATTAAGAATATTCTTGCAACACACATAGCAAGTCCAAGCTCCTTGAGGTGACCAGAGAATGGTGTGCGTTCACCTGAGGCAATGCTGCCCACCTCAAAAGAGAATTAGTTATCAACAGGCAAAGGCACAGGGTTGAGTAACAAGCAAATTTAACAGGACATGGAGAAGTCAATAAAGGTTCTATCAATGTTACATTCTAAAGTAGGAAAAACTACTGTGGCATGTCAAAGATTAAGAAGCTGGTGAGAAAACAGAGGGGTGGGGTGAGGAATGTGGGGGGACACTTCAGGTCATCACCTACTACCCACAGCTGTGGAAATGCACTTCATAGCACACCTAAGGTCTGGGCATCTTCATGTACACATTAGAGCTCATGTTTCAAAATATGGTATGTCTAATGGCATGAAAACGTAAAGTCCTTATGAGAAATAGTTAAATACACAAGGTAAACAAAAGGGAGAGACTGCAGGATTTATGATACACAGATAACAGCAGGTAAATACTGTCATCAACTTATAAAAATGTAACAAGCTGCCCACTACAGAGGCTGAGGCACAAAGGAAGTAAGGATTCCTAGACATGGATTCCTAGAATGGGAAAAATGCTTGTTCTCACTAGTCAGACCCCTGACACTGCACTGAAAGGTAAACAAGAACCCTTCCTCCAGCCCTAGCCTGTAACCTCTCAGGGTCTCTCACTTCAGCAAGGCCCACTGGCTCCTCTTCCCTCATCCTGAGAGCTGTTTCCAACTGTCACTGCATTAGCGGGTGGGTGACCTGTGGGCATGGGTAATCTTCTGGTGTTGCTCCCTCATGAAAGGAAGAGTGGCATGTAACAGTAATCAAGGCATTGGCAACTAGGTGGTCTGTGGAACTTTCTGCAGAAAAAAACTGTCTAATACAGTATGTTCTCAACCAGAGTGAGTGATCAGTGACTAAGTATGGAAGCAGACTAGAACACGCAGCCACTCAAGACTGTGAAGGTCACAGTACAGAATACAGCTGTGACAAGAAACCAATCCATGCCTGGGACCTTTGGGGCACTTTTCACTTAGACCTGAATCCTTATGGCTTAGGAGAGGCTTGTGATGGCTAACCTTTTTGCCCATTTGACTACACCTGAAATCAACTGAAATCTCAAGCTGTTGGGCCTTCCTGTGAGAAATTTTCTTTTCTTTCCTTTTCTCTTTGGAGACAGGGTCTCTCTAGCCCTACCTGTCTGGAAACTCACAATGTAGACCAGGCTGGCCTAGAACTCAGAGATGCCTCTGTCTCCAGAGTGCTGTGTTTAAAGGTGTATACTTGGCTTTCTGAGGGATTTCTTAGATTATCTGAAGCAGAAAGAATCTGGGCTACATCTTAGGGTGGCAGCCCACATAAAGAATATAGAAGAAGCAAACTTTGCTTTTGCTTGTTTGGCTTCCCTCTCACTGGCAAGTTCATCTATCCTGTTGCTTAGACTTCAATCCTTTGCCAGTATTAGAACCTACTTCTCTGGGATTCCAACTGAGACAGATTTGGAATGCTCCATGACTTCTGTGCTAGACTGGGCTTGCTGAGACATCTAGCCTCATAGACCGAACAACTACTGCATTCTTGGCCTTTCCATCATGAGACTACCAGACCATGGCCTGTAATCCAGTCTACTAAAATACATAAATCATATATATGCGCGCACGCGCGTGCACACACACATACACGCACATACACACACACACACATTGTATCAGTTATTTCTTTAGCAATCTCTAAGAGAGAGCAGGTCAAAGGAGAAAACTGAGGTGAAGAGGCAGTCTAGCCTCTTTAGGTTTAGGAGGGCTGGCTCCTGAGCAGGATTTTCATGATGTCCATGTGGGCAAACAGTTGGCCCTTCAACCTATGCATGAATACATGAACCAGCACACAAGTGAATGGTGTGAGATCCTACCATGTGTGCATCTGAATGTGCACGGGTGTGGTTTCAATGCACATGAGTGAAGATGGCTGTCCTTTGCAGCTGTTGCCTCTTGTGTGGTCTCCAGCAAAGTTTATGGAAAACAGATAGGATATACCCAGAGAAATGTCCTAAATGGGTCTGGTGATCACTCAGAAGAGGAGCTTGAGCCAACCTTCGGGCACTGTAGACAGTGTTGTATATTCCACGGCAGCTCCAGGAATCACCTGAAGAATCCTCCCCAGTCCACAAAAGCCAGGAGGTTAGCCCAGCTACAGGTAACCCTGACACACACCTCTCAAAGTCCACACTTCCAGAAGTGCTCAAGCTGCGCAGAAGGCCTGGCCAGTACCCTTCTCTAACCACAGGCCTTGCAGGTCCTTGGTTGGATTTCCCAAGACAGAGTCTGTCACCAGCTTCCACAATCAACTATAGCGCTGGGAAGACTGAGGAGGTGGGGCTGTAAACTGCTCTGAGTTTGTTCCAAGCAGAATCACAATATGCCACTTACCCGGCATGTGAAATTCAAGTCACATCATAAAAGAATGTGATAGAAAAGTGATAGCAACTGCATAATTTCCTAAGCTAAACATTCCTTTTCCACTCTGACAACCAAACCTATAGGCACGAAATACAGTCATTCAGTCACTGAAATGACTTTCCGTAAAACATAAGAACTTCATGAGCAAAACAAACAGGACTACCAGCTTATTCATGCTACATGCATAATAAAGTAGGTGCTGGACACTGCCCTGTGGGTCTAGCCCAGAAGATCCAGGCAAATTCTCAGACAACCATACCCTCCACAGACACCCTGAGGCTGGCTGAGGCTAGCCCTAGCCCTAGGACATAAAACTATAACTTTGTCCTCATCTGTGCTATGTCCCCACAACTGCAGAGCAAACCTCCCTGGCCTTACTTCCCTGATGCTATGGAAGTAGCCTGACAACAGAGCCTCACAGGTTTTAGAGCTGTCCAGCACAACTGTGGTCATGTGCAACAAAGATTTACTGGAGAGACTGAGCAGGTGGCACTGGACACTGTAGAGGCCCCATAGTCACTGTCCGAGGGGAACAGTCATGCCCCACAATGGCTCAGAAAAAACTCTGCAATGGTCCTTTACCATAGAAAGGCTACCTGCAGAAAGCGCCACACTGTGTCCAGCAGCACTGAGGTAGGTCAGACTCCTGGCTCTCTGGTTTATATTTCAAAGTCACCAACATGGTCTTCTGAGAGACAGCAAGACAAAATGAAGCAAGTGGCTCTCTCTGTCCTGAGTTGGGAGCATGCTTTTGAGGACCACAAGGTGGCGAGGCAGAGAGGGAAGGATGGGCAGGCCAGCTGCTTGGCCTGGTCTGTCCTCACACTTGGCTAGCTGCCTTCCCCATGCTTCCACTGGGCAGCAGGACTGACCGACAATGAAGACCAAATGACAAGGAGCTGCGAAACACTCTGAAGGTCTAAAATGAGGCTGGCATTCAATATCTTTATCTTGTATATTGCTTCTGAGAGACATCCTCTAAAGAGGATGGTGTCATACATAGGACAGATACATGTCACTCTGAGGTCCAGATGAGGATATCAGGGAGACACAGCCTAGCTGGATGGATGGGATGAGGGACCAAGCCTAAGACATTTACAGTCTCAAAAATCTCATTCTCAGTCAGCCACCCCTGTTGCCAGTAGTCAGTATAGATAGGTCTAATAAAAGTTGGGATCTAGGCTCCTCCTGGCCAATGACACTAAGCCACTGAATCCAGATCCAGGACTTTGATAATAACTTCAGAACAGTAACATTTTCCTATCTTTTACAGGAAAATCAAATTACAACACTGCACACCAAAGTAAAGGCATAGAGGTTAAGCCATATCCTCTATTAGCGTCATTCCAAGAGATTGCTCCTGACCATTGTGGGGAAATTCCATCCCAAGGAGACAGCCACATACCCATAAACTATAGAGCTGCCAGAATAAGTAGGTTCAAAGAGTGCTCAAAGGTATGGTGGTGGTGTCCACAGGTAATGGCACCCACAAGGTGTCACTAGACAATGACATCAAGTAACTCGATCTGCTTTAATCACCTTCAGAAAGCAAACATGGTAATATTTTTAAAATAACAGTGTAATTATTTTATAATCATCCATTCCAAAAAACAGCCCCATCCAGCTAGTCCTGTTCAGAGTCACCTAACCCAGGAGCATGGAATGGGCTACTGCTGAGCAGTCTCAAGGGAAGTAAGAGTTTCCTGGTATAGTCACAAAGACACACAAACCTGAAATCCACAGGAGCAGAAGTCCAGCAAAATTTCACAATGGTAAAAATTTCAGATTATAAATAATGACCAAAGACTCCCTACAGCAATACTGCTGGTGCTGAGTGAGTGCCACATCAGACTACTGAGATGTCCTGCATTTTACAGTCACATAGCTAGGGCAGAAAGATCTGTGCTCCTCAGCCCAGCAGGACAAGACACTCTGACAATGACCCTCTGAGTCTAGGGCCCCCTGGAGCTTAAATTTTCTCCTTTCTTTGATCACATACAAATCTGTCACAAGGAGCTCCCTCCTTGGCTCTCCAAGGGCAAGGTCTGTACTGTCTGGGGAGAAGGGTGACATATATACAGACCCACTGGAGTATAGAATTCAGGCCATAATAACAGGTCTTCTGGAAGTGCTGATTTTACAGTGGGTAAAACCAAGCTATCAGTATTTAGTAACTCCCTACCATATCCAAGACTCTTCCATGGCATAGGTAGAACTGCTAAGAAGATATCTTTGACAGACCCAAACACCACCACCACCATTACTATCACATGGAACTGTTAAAGCTATGACGATCACGGTGTATGAGCATGGCCCCACAGGCTCATATATTTGAATACTCGGTCCCCATTTGGAAAGGATTAGGAGGTGTGCAGAAGGGACAGGCTTTAAGGTTTCAAAAGCCCACAGTGCCCTCTCAGTTACTGCTCCTATGCTATGCCTGCCTGCCTCCCGCTATGCTCCCCACCATGATAGTCATGGACTCACCCTCTGAAACCATGAGGTGCCCTCCGCCTCAATCCTGTAACAGGAGCACTGTGCTGGGAACAGCCAGGCAGAAAACCTTTTGCAGAGGAGGCTACTACTGTTTGTCTCATGATATAAAAGTGTCTGCAGTGGGAAGGAGACATTCTTTTACAGAAGAAAAGAAATAGAGAAAGAAACAGTTTCTTCTGTAAACTGCCTTGGTTACGGTGTATTATCACAGCGATAGAAATGGAAGACACATGGCCCAATTTTTCTAACAAAATAAAAACAAAACCAGCAACAGCAGCCCTATTTTAATCGGAATTTAAATTGTGTTCACACTTAAGCCGATGCTCAGTTTTGAGTCACATGATCATCCCAATCTTAGCTTATTTGACTCCAACTTTTGAATTTACTAGACAATCAATGTAATAGACATATTTTTTTTCAGTGTAAACCCAATCAGACTTTTCAAAAGTAAACAAAAATAAAAGTGTTCTGTGCTGAAAGGCCTGATGCTGAGGACAGGTGTTCATCTACTGCTCCAGCAGGGCAGAGAAACTTTTGGGTCTCTAGGAAGCTTCCATAGTGATTAATGACTTAGTGATTAATGACCTAATCAGAAAAGGTTACAGTAAAGCTCAAGTCTGATCTGATAACACATGCTACTAACATTACATGCTATTCACAGCACTGCTCAAATACCAACCTCTCTGCTCCAGCCTCAACGAAACACAAGCTAAGGCCATGGCCATTTAAAAAGCGGTTCCCCGGACCTAGGGGTACTATGTGACCCTAATATCCAAGTACCTGTGTGTGAGACTGTGTGTGTACAGCCACATGTGCCCAGGGTATCCTGATGGCCACAGCTGACTTAGGAGCCATGCAGATTTTAACATGGCAAATGGCTCTAATAGCAGGCTTATTCTCAGGTGTGTAGTAGTTACTTTTTTCATTGTTGTAACAAAATATCTGACAAAAATAGTTTAAAAAACTTTTACAGTTTAAAAAACTATTTAAAAACTGTTTAAAATAAACAGTTTAAGAAACTCTGGCTCAGAGTTTGTATGCTGGATACTTTTATGTCAACTTGACACAAGCAAAAGTATCTGAGAAGAGGTGGCCTTAAGAAAATGCTCCCATAAGATCTGGGCTGAAGGCAAGCTTGTAGGGTATTTTTTTTTTTTCAATTAGTGATTGATGGGGGAGGGCCCAATCTATGGTGGGTGGTGCCATCCCTGGGCTTCTACAGGGAAGCAGGCTAAGCAAATCATGGAGAGCAAGCCAGTAAGCAACTGGCTTCTGCCTCCATGGCTTCTGCCTCGGCTCCTGCCTCCAGGTTCCAGTTCTGTTTGCGTCCCTGTCCTGACTTCCTTTGATGACAAACCATGACGTGGAAGCATAAAGTTAATACACCCTGTCCTCCTCAAGTTGCTTTGGTCATGGTGTTTCATCACAGCAATAGTGACCCTAAGTAGGACAGTTGGAAAACACAGTCTACCATGATAGGGACCAGTCAGGAAGCAGAGTAAGATGGAGGCTGGTCTCAGCTTAATTTCTCCCTTTTATTCATTCAGTACCCCAGCCTGTAAAATAGTGTCCTTATATTTAGGGTGTATCTTCCCACCTCAGTTACCCCAATCTAGAACTCCACCACACACATGCCCAGATTCTCACCTCAGTTACCCCAGTCTAGAACTCCACCACACACATGCCCAGATTCTCACCTCAGTTACCCCAGTCTAGAACTCCATTACAGACATGCCCAGATTTTTGGCTCCTCGATTATTCTAGGCCTTGTCAAGTTGATAATATTAAAAAAGATAAAGGTGTTTTTCTGATTAAAAGTAATACTAAGGGGCTGGGGAGATGGCCCAGCAGTTACAAGCATTGGCTGCTCTTCCAGAGGACCCAGGTTAAATTCCCAGCACCCACATGGCAGCTCGCACCTGTCTATTACTCCAGTTCCAGGGCTTCTGACACCCTCACACAGAGATACATGTAGGCAAAACACCAATGAACATAAAATAAAAATAAATTATATATGAAACTAAGCATAAGCAAATCACCTATAGCCCAAAGCATCTAGCTATACTAGTAACACAGTAAAACTAGACTCAAAAACTAGACCCAAACCACCCATAGGCATTGGGCCAACTTCCTCACATTACTGGGCCTCGACAGAAATATTAGGTGGTCAGATTTGTACAGTCTTTTAATCCAGTATTTTCAATGAAAGCTGATCCCTGACCTATTTTGACATTTAGGGACAGACTCCTACACCCAACAGCCTAATCTGTATGGTCTGTAGAATGTTCTATAATAACTATGCTTTATCATTTTGTGTGAGTGAGTTTAAAAAGTATACAGCAAGCAAAAGTAAGGATAAACAGCAAGTGGCAGATAACTACAAATAACAAATAAGACTGCAAAACACCATCAAACTGAGCATGCATAGCATCAGCTGAGAAGACTAGAGTAACCCAACTGAGAGAGTAAAAAAAGGTAACATCAAATTGGGGGTTTGCAAACATCAGGCCTAAATCATTGGGAAAGCACCACTGAAACAGTCAGCTGGAGTTCCCAACTAAGAATGTCTCTGGTGGAGCAAAGTGTCCCTTCCCTTTGGGGAAGTCCTTTGGGAGAGCGTCTAATAAAAGAACAAACAGCAATAGATAGATCTCATCAAATTCTGCTCACCACATCTAGGAGAAACCAATTGGGGTGGTTGAGATAGTCAGCTGGTGTTCCTGATTGGGCTTTCTCTCCATAGTTGAACTTCCAACTTCCCCTTCCTACTGCAGGCACTTTTTATATCACGAGAAGAACAATAGCCTCCTCTGAAAAGGTTTGTATGCTACAAACAGAAATGGCGGGAGGAACAGTCCATTCCCAGATGAGGGACACTTTGAGACTAACATGTTTGGGTCTGAAATGGGGAAGGGAACCCCACTTCCAAAGCCAGTTTTTCAATGAGTTCAAAGAATACGTGACAATTCACCAATAAAATGTACATCACATAGCCCCTCCAATGTGTGTGTGTGTGGGAGGGGGGTATGGCTGCCTGACTGCTTCCAATGGCTAATGCATGCTCTGATCTCGCCTCCACAGCACTTCCCAGTCATGGTACCTTTAATCCTCACCCTTCAGATGCCAGCAGGACCAGAACGTTGTCATTGAACCTGGGATAAGTCACACACTTGGACGGTCAGCAAAGAGTAGTCAGAGAAGGGCCACTGTCACCTCTCCTAGCTCTCTCTGATGTGTGCAAGACAGACCCAGTTGGCTAGATGTCACTTAACATGTTAACATCAAGAACTAGAGGAAGAAAATGAGAGTTGCCACCCTGTAGATGGGAGCCATTGGGGACAGGCCAGCTAATAAGGGCAATAGCAGTGTAACCGCTATGAGCATGAGCCCACATGCTCCCCGCATCACTGTGGGACTCAAGCCAAGCTAAGCAAGTGTATCCATTTTTTATTCCCTTTCAATATTGTACACACACTTTTGCTACAAATGGACTCTGTTCAAGACCATGAGTGGCCCCTGATGGTGCAGCCTATACCAGCTCCCATAGCAGCTTGTCTGGGAGTATAGCTGGCTGTTCCCAAGCCCTCCATGCTGCACAAGACCCATCCGTCTATTCAGATCTGGATTAACAGCTCTCTTACCATCTACCCTCATGTTACCTAAAAAAGATAACACTGGAGATATAACCAGGATAAGTCAAGCACACTCTTGAAGAAAGAGTGAAATCCAAGTCTGGCGCAGAGTGTAAAAAAGAAAGAGATAGAAGACAACCAGATTACAGTAGTAAATCCTGTCTGACTTGATGGACCTGGACATCTGTTTTCCTTAAAGCAGTGGTTCTAAACCTTCCTAATGCTGGGACCCTTTATTACAGTCCCTCATGTTGTGGTGACCCTCAACCATAAAATTATTTTCATTGCTACTTTATAACTGTAATTTTGCTATGGTTATGAATCATAATGTAAATATCTGATATGCAGATGGTCTGAGGCAACCCCTGTGAAAGGGTTGTTAAATTCCCAAAGGGTTTTGACCCACAGGTTGAGAACTGGTGCCTTAAAGCCACCACAACTCAATATGTTGTTCTGAGGCTATATTCAAAGATGTTCAAAGAGCCTTTAAGGCAAAATCTCATGTACTTTCCTGAGATAAGCACAGGGTAGGTTCCATTATGCTCTTTAGCTGAAACATATTAATGGAGCAAAGAAAGTCATCCTTGAGTGTGGAGCTGCTGACTGGCAGGATGTATGTTGTTTGTCCAGGGTTTTTATGGGGCACTTGGGATTAAAATGTTCTGGGGCTCTCAATAAGAAACCACTTCCATCTCCACTCACTGGATCAACTGGCTCAAATCCAAAGGCAACCTCATTACAGCACCCTGGAAACAATTCACCCTTCTAGGCACAACCAACAGTGAGCAGCAACCCCATGTGTCTATCATTCACTGTTTCCATCTGATCCCAGACACTCAAAGACAAGCAAGTGAACTGCGCAGCAGTAAGGTCTAGGAAGGAAGGTAAGTACCAGCAGTGGTGCTTGTACCAGGGTTGGAACAGGAGGCTACCATGGGCCAGAGCTAGAGTATCACTAGGTTGCAGGGTGTCAAGTACAAGGGCAGAGACCCAAAGCAGCACAGTAGCCTGCCATTTTAGTGTGTGTGTGTGTGTGTGTGTGTGTGTGTGTGTGTGTGTGTGTGTGTGTGTATTCTTAAGGAAGCTGTGTACCTCCTAGGGTATACAGCTCTTCCAAGCCTCACTCCATCCATCAATAGCCTATCTCCAGCTTGTCCTTACAGCTTTAGCTCAGTGCTGCACTCTCCTGGCCATGGCACTTTTAGTCCTCACTCTTTAGGTGCCAGCAGGGCCTAGCCCTCATTATCCTAACACACAGAAGGTGTCAGTGAACCTGAAATATCCATACAAATGATGGCCAGACTAAGCAAAGAATAGCCAGTGTTAGTTGCTTGTATCTTACCATAGCCAAGGTTCTGTGAAGATTATCAATTGCACTGTTAACCAGAAAATACACAGAAAGCTCACTCTTGTCTGCAAACACCACATCCCAGAGGAGAAAGCAGAGTTAAAGGACATTTGGGAAACATGAAGCCTGATGCTCAGGAGCCATAACTTCCTGACATAAATGAGGCATACTCAGGATTGCACCAGAGTGGCCATCAGTGCTCTTGGGCAGAAGGTGAAGTTGAGCCTGTTACAGAGAATCCCAAGTGCAGAACTGATCTGCACAACTCCTCTGGGCATAAGATTGACCAAGGAACCAGGGATACGTATCAGGCAAGGACACCTGAATCATGAAGAGCACCTCAGGCAACATTACCTGTGTTACCTGAAACAGGTAGTGTGGAGATTAATCTTCACTGTCAACTTGATGAGATTTAGAAATACCAAGGAAACAACCCTGGGTGCATCTATGAGGATATTTCCAGAAATATTTGCCACGTGGAAGGTCTGCTCTTAATAAGACAGCACCATTTTCTGGGCTAAGGCCCCAGAGCATAAAAGGGAAAAAAAGAAAAAAACAAAACAAACAAAACCAAACCCCAATGAGCATCACTCTGGTCCTGACAGAACCAAAATGACCAGCCACCTCATCTCCACCATGCCTCACTGATCATATTCTATATCCCTTTTTCAACCGGGAGGCAGAATTAACCCTTCCTCCCTCAAGCTGCTGTATGTCAGGTACCTGCTCACAGTAACGAGTATTATACAGGTAGTAAAGCAGAATAAACACAACTTTGGTCTCTAGGCCATGAAACATATGCCCTGTCCTTTGGAGCCAACTACCCGAGTCTGAGTTGTATTCTCTACCTGTTAAAAGACTATAAAGACCTTGCAAAGGAGGGCTGTAAAGAAGCATTTGGATGCTTCTGATCTTCTAGAGAAGCAGTAGTCCCGGCACAGACAACAGGACCCTGCACAGGCAGCTGCCCACACTTCAAAGCCAGGGCTATGCCACAGTGCCTGGGAGGGTGCCATAGATCTTAACAGAGCTATGGAAATTTTAGTTAATTTGGGAGAATAACAAAAAGAAATAATTTTTGTTTGCAGGTAACATCGATAACACAGAAGACATGAAAACAAAAATCAACACCAGAAAATTCTATCCAGTGGTAGATAACACGTAAGAGTGAAATCCAGGACTCATCCATGCACTAGCAGTAAGCAAACAGGAAAAATAAAAATGCAGAAACAGATTTATTCACAATGGAAACAAAAATATAAACTATCCCCGATTAAACATTTATATACATTTGTGAAAAAAAATAAAAACAAAGATTTGCTGGGGTAGAAATTTGAATCATATAACTTGTTTCTCGAGTAGAAATTCATACTAGGAAGGTACTCGCCCACAATCTCAAGTAATTCCCGGCATAACTGTGGAGAGAGACTTTAGGAGAATGGTTGTGAAGTTTATCTGGGAAAAGAAATAGGCCAGACAACCCAAGGAAACTCTTTGCAGAGGGACAAGGTATGGGGAGATGGGCAGTCGATCTAAAATCTATGTGAGTCCCGCTGGAGCTGCATGGTGTCAACACAAGGATGTAGCAAGCTAGATACAGACACAGACATGTACATGTGCCTATGAGAGGGAACAGAGGTGCTATTTTTAATTGTTCAGAAAGAACATTTGATTCACGATAGGACAAGCGGGTAACTACTCTGTATCAAGTGAGAATGAGCAGTGGAGGCTGGAATAATGTCCCTTATTCATAAAGAACACGCCTACACCTACAGGGAAAAGACTAGCACTGCAACTGAAAGCATCACAGAAAATGAAGAAACACAGACAGCCAACAGAGATGGCTGAATACACTGGCAGTTATGGATGTGCAGTATGCTGGCTAATTTTCCATCATCTTGACACAGGTTAGAGCCATCTGACAGGAAGGAACCCCTAATGAGAAAATGTCCCCATAAAATTAGGCTGGAGACAAGTCTGTAGAGCATTTTTTTCTTCCTCTTTTTTTTTTTTTTAATTTCTCTTCTCTCATACAACTTATAGAATACATCCTGGCCCCGTCCTCCCCGATCTCCATCCCCCCTAGGGCATTTTCTTAATGAGTGATTGATGTGGGTGGTGCCATCCCTGGGCTGGTGGTCCTGAGTTCTATAAGGAAGCAGGCTGAGCAAGCCATGGGAAGAAAGCCAGTAAGCAGCACCCCTCCATAGCCTCTGCATCAGCTCCTGTCTTGAGTTCCTGTCTTGGCTTCCTTCAGTGATGGACTATGGAGGTGGAAGCAAAAGCCAAATAAATCCTTCCCTCCCCAACTTGGTTTTGGTCATGATGTTTCATCACAGCAATAGTAACTCAAACTAAGACATGCAGGAAATGTGGGAGATAAAAGAGAGGCCAATGAACTAAGGATAGATGGACCATGAGTGTCCCTGGTCCTGTCCCTCAAGCTCGAAGAGGGGCAGTCACTGCCTCTTGCTTTGCACATCTGGTTAACATGTTATAGTGTCAGCCACACGGAAAGCCTGTGCCCAAGGGTATTGTATCATGGCAGTGTGGATGTTCTTTTCTGCTCCATAGCAGTGCGGAGGTTCTTTCAATCTTTCAGTCCCATCCTGCCCAGCCTCTCAGGATGCATCTATGTCTACCATGGGCTGTATAGTGTAGGCCAAGGGCCCTGGCAATTTCTGAATAAGTTTTTTGGTCTTGGAAAGCCAGTTTCTGTGTCACTTGTTTTAGACTGGCATAGGGCCTTGGGCTGGGAGATTGGATTCATACAGGAGTCTCAATAAATACGATTTTAAGGGGAAAATTACAAATGCTAGAAAAACCAACAGCTGAACAGGAGATGTCATCTAACACCTGTCCTGTGGGGTTCAGCGGAACAGTACATGTATGATAGTCACAGTGATTACATACTTAGTTCTTTAACTGAAAGGACAGGTGATGTACAGCAGGCCTAGAAGAAGCAGTACATACATGTATATTCAGGATGGAGTGGGTGAGCAGTCTCCCCACAGAGGAGGGAACAGCTGCATTGAGTTCTGATGATGGAGGACAAGGCTGGAGGTGTGCCCAGTCAGTTCTGAGGCCTGAAGTCATGGTGGAACAGCAGAGGGGCTGGGCCCACTACAACCTGCTGGCCTTGCATTATGTTTCGAGTAGAAACATTTTTCTTTGATAAAAAAAAAAAAATACTAAAAATAATACTGCAAATCTACAAGGGTTACTACTCTAGGTCACTCACTGGATCTTCCATCTCACCTGGGTCTGAAACAGCTCCAACCTCTATAGGAGCAACTCCAGCTAAGGACACAGCACCACCTCTCCATTCGGCCTGCACCCCGCTCCCCAGGCAAGGGAGAAATGAATGCTACAGAGAACCAGGCTTGCGACAGAGATAGGTGATTCTGAGAATTACAACCCTTGGAAAAGACCTTGTTTACCCCAAATTAACAACTGAAGTTTTACTTTAAAAACTACTCCTGCTCCAATTATAAATTATATTCAAATTCACTGATGATTTAATGACACTAATTAGACTGTGTGTTCAAGAAATCTGTCTGACAAACACCACTGCCAAGTGTCGTTAACAATATGATGGCATGAAGAGAGTTCAAACCATCAAAACAAAAGCCTGCTAATGCAATGACACAATTATACAATATAAAGGCTTTTATGATTTCAATTTTAATGAAAAAAATGAAACATGATTAAAACACAAAGGAAAATGTAACCTTAAATTTCTATGCTTAAATTTCTATGCTGAGGTCCTGTCTCAGAAGTCAACTCTGAAGCTACGTTTCTGGGCCTAAGGCTTCTCTCCTAGCGTCTAGAACTGTGGGGAAGAGGGACATGCTTCCAGGAACTCACTTGTGCTGACACCAGGTATCTGGGTGCTAAGCGAGGACTGGGCTAGGGAAGTGCACCCTGGCTGATGGAACCCTAACTTAAGGGTTTTCTTTATGTTTCTTGCTAGCGCTCTAAAAACTCACATAGGCAGGGAGATTTATTTCTGAGACGCTCATTGTCTGAACCATGGGAACATCTAATCAATTGACAGAACAAGAACATAAAGTTACTCTTTACTACACCTGCTAGAGCCTCCCACTACACATCCAACCCTGTTTTCCTGTCACGCTGCGTGCTGCTGGCAAGGCTCCTGTGTATAAACAGCTGTGAATAAGAATGTTCAATGGCAGGGACACCACAGGTAAACTATAATTCAGCAGAGCTCCCGAGTCTATCTTTGGCTAAAGTCCATGCTGAGTCCGGAGGAAAGCCAGTACATGCACAGATGTGGCTGGTTCTGAGGTAGCCAGGACAGTTACAGTGTGTCCAGCTGAGGTCCACCTCCCTGAACCTGTTTCTCATGTCACAGGGATCACTCTACTGCTTGCTCTGGGGATAGAAAGGGCTTCTGGCCTCTCTACCCAAATGCCTGGAATTAGTATCCCTGACAGAGTTCATCTACATATAGGGCTGGCCTTCAGAGAGGGACCTAGGCCTCAAAACCTGGCTACAGAACCAGCCTCTGGGACAGGATCTCCAAAGCATATCAAAAAGCTCAAGGTTATAGGACAGATACCCGTCCTACAGGCCAGTCCAGAGGTGGAGTGCAGCTGTAAGGCTTGGAAACACAGATAGGGGACAGACTGTGAACATCTAAGAACAAACGGTAAGAAAGGGCCATGATGACAATGGTCAAGAAACTGCTGTCGAGGAGCTGGGCCACATAGACTCTGAGGGGACTGGCCACATAGGACATGAAAAAGCTAAGACTTTGGTTTTAAACTGTTTTCAGAAGTCATAGACATGTGAGGCTAGGCCTCATGTAGAGAATAAGACAAGCAGCCTGGTAAGGTGGTACTCAGTTAGCTAGCATACCAGGGCCATTGGGTGCCATCACCTAAAATGACTTCTATTGCTTTCCAGCTGGCACGTAGCCCCTGCCTGAGGCCAGCTTAAATACCCTGCTTGTAGGCCTGGAAAACAGGGCCCCATGGGAAGAGGGCCTGGCCATCCATATCAGAGCACTGGGCAACTATCAGCAAGATTTTCTTTCCTAGGCCTGATGGTGGCCTCCCCTATCAGGCAGGAAAAAATTGGGAGAATTGGGAGTATGAAGAGCTTGGTGCTGGGAGATTGTAACTAGCCCACCCCAAGCCCAAGAGCACAGAGCAGCAGTAGCAACTGGCCCACCCCAGGACAATTAACAGAACAACCATCAAAATACCAAAGCTTCCTTGCAGACAGCTCTCAGAGCCCAGGGTGAGGTTTCCTAACCCACTTTTCTCACAAGGCCCAAGCAGGACAATGCTCTCAGCACACACATTCCTGGAAGTGAGGACTTAGAGCTGCTACTGGGCCGCTTTCCCAGGGTAGGCAAGGCTCTGTAATGTGCTATCTGAACCAGGGAACAGCCTTGTGCAGTTTCCTCAGCAATCCACAGCACAGCCTATAAAAGTCATTGTCCAGGACCCTCCCATGGTTTATGGGACTGGCATATGGTTTATGGCAATGGCAGCAGTGCACAGGTGGTTAGTACCAATGCAGGTCCAGAAGTACTAGATGCTGAGGCTCCATCTTGGTCCTGTTCTCTTGAGTGGACAAGGTGGTTCTGGGAAAGCCACTACTGTGCAGTGAATAGCCCCTGGACGAGGACAGAGACTTCTGACCATACATCCTCCATCCTGAGGCCAGCTAGACCTCAGATGAAAATACCTGACCAATACAGTGCAACTACATGAGACTCAGGGCAGGACACAATGGCTGCTCCTAAATTCCTTACCCACAGAAAATATTGTTTGTTGCTGAAGTTGTGATGTGTTGGGTGATTTTGTTACACAGCTGTGGGCAACTTGTACAACTCGTATGGGAAGTCTTTGCTTTAATGTGGCTACTGCAAAATGTACCTTCTACTAGGCAGTGTGGCTCAACATGTTCTTGGTAGAGACATTCCTGGCCTACCAGCGTTACCATATAACATCTACATGACACTCATGTGTGTTTCTTTCCAACTTATTAATTTTAAATTCTGGGATCAGATTAAACAGCTGTAGAGAATAGGCATTAAAAAAGTCTTTATTAACAGTGTTCCCCCTTCTCCCCCTTGTTCTTTTTAATTAAAAGAAATGGTGAGTTTTTTTTTTTTTGGGAGGGGGGGTCATTTATGAAAAGTCAGTGGGAAAATCTGTGAAAAACCACAATAAGCCCCAAGTCCTCTGAGGTGTCTGTCACTTTTTAGCCTGTCTTCCTACTGGGCATCTTCCTACATGTGCACGCATTTTTAGAAGACAGCTTCTACCATGAGTTCTTGCATCCTCAATAGGACCCATAAGACCTAGGGCATTTGTAGCAGCCTTATAATGAGGGTCACCTGGTTCCTCGGATGGGACTCTGTGGGTAATATAGGGCCTAGGGGATAAAAGGGATCATGTGCCAGATGTATCCCAAAAGGTAGCAGGTCCTCAGGTCTTAGTATTCCATCGAGGATGCCAGTCCTGGGGACAGAAGGAGCAGGTGTCACCCAGAAGGTGCCTAGTCTGTGGGTCTCAGCACTAGATTAGGTGATGCCCACCCTGGGCACAGAAAGAACAGCTGTCAGCTATCCACACCACAGCCTAGATGAAATCATACCAACCACGGGGAAGAAGCAGGTGTCACCTAGAGGGTCCCTGGTTCACAAGTCTCAGCACTCCACAGGTAAACAGACCCTGGACAGAAGGGCAGGTGTGACACAGAGCCAAGGCTGCTGCTCACCTTGATATGTTCATGCAGCTGGGCCTCATGCTGCCGGGACAGCTGCTCGTGCTGCCGCTGGAATTCAGCAATAAGGATCTGTCGCTGGATCTGCTGCTTCTGTTTCAGTGCTAGGAGCTCCTGCTGCAGCTGTTGCTCCCGAAGTGCGGGTTCCAAAGGAAGTGAGAACTGGTGGTCCAGGCGCAGGTCCATGGGTACTGCTGCAGGGGCCACTTGCAGAGGCAGCGCTGTGGCCACATCCACTGTGGAGAGAGCACAACACAGGAGAGTGGATCACTGTGGCAACAAGGCTATCCTTGAGGTCTGGATCCTTTCTCTCCTGTAAAGCCTAGAAGACAACTATCATGGGGTAATGGTGATCTAAAGGGCATCTGGTGTTCCTTGGCCAATGGCCTGACAGGCACAAAGCACAAGGCTCAGGGGTCACAGGGCTCTGTCCTCAAACACAAAGATCTCAAGGCAGTGGCAGGTCTGGCCAGGAGACACACTTCCACTAAGTTCTTACTCCCCACCCTTAGCCACAGTGAGAGGCCCCACTCTCAAAAGACCCCATTGCAGGCCCAAAGGTCCATCTGACGTCATATTGAAAAGTCAATAAAGGGAGACTATACTAAAAGGCTCTGCTTAGCCAAGAGAGGAGCCAAGTGCCAGTAATCTCATGAGCAAACAGCCTGTACTTTGCTTCTGCCCCTTCTCCTAGTAAAGCCACTGCAAAGCTATGTATGAGCCTCAAGAACAGTGTGTGCCATAGAAGTGGTCCAGATAGACTCTCAAGTGGAGAGCCTGTTGCCATGGTAAAATGAGCACCCTCTTGAAAAACATGTTTACCCAACCAACTGCAGCCAATAAAGCTTGCTCCTGGCGGGCAGCACGAGCGTTCACCAGGGTGGCTTCTGCATTCACACTGTGCCTATGCTCTGCCAAGGAGAGGACACCATGATTCTGATTTGAAACAGAAGCTGAGTCAGTCTCGGTGCTTACAAATTGATTCTAAATTATAGTGAAAGAAACAATGTGGAGGAAAGGTAAGTTTCCAATTACCTACACAGGGCCAGAGAGATGGCTCAGCATGTGAGTAAAGGCACCTGCCACCACGCCTGACAATTTGAGTTCAATCCCCAGGACCCACACAATGAAGGTAGAGAGAACCAACTCTTGAAAGCTATCCTCTAACTTTTATATGTGTGCTACAGAATGCCTGACCCCCCCTCCAATGTACATATGTACCCATACAAAAATTTTAAAACACAATAAACAATAAAAGAAAAAATTACCAACTTGATGAAGAAGCCCCACTCCTGCTGCAGGCTGTGTTATGAGCAGTGTGTCATGCACAGACTCCTTGGGATCTAAAAGCCCAAAGCATAGTGCAGTGCCACTACACAGCACCTGTCAACAGGAGGCTCTGCACACATTCACTGGGTTAGGGCAAAGGCCTATAGACCCTCCATCCAGAAAGCCCCCTCCTGCTCTGGTTGCACTGTTTCATCTGCCCACATACAAGCACTGAATCCAGTGGCACTCTAAACTTAAGTTTAGAGGGAAGTTAAAGCACAACACTAGTGGCAGGTACCTGACGTCTAGCCCCTGACCCTCAGGTCAGCACCTTGACTTTGACCAGAGTCCTCACTAAGAGTAGCTATCCTGCATCCCTGTTTCTTGCTAAATCTTTAGGTCCTTCTCACAGATTGGACCAAGACTGTCTCACAGCTCTCTTCTTGGGTACTTGACAATCTTGAGACCACAGACTTGAGTAAGAAAGGTGCCTGCTGCTCTTGGTCCCTGGCATTCCTGTAGCCACCCCTACACAGCAAGTTCCAAAGCTGGCCTCAGTTGCCAATGAGTGGATCCCTGGTCCCAGGACTCTGCCTTATCCTTCTAGGGCAAGGCTTGGAAGAGCTCTAACAATCACCAGAACCCCGATGTTCCCCTAGAGAGAGCCTAGGATAGGATGCAGGAAGAAGGATGTGATCACAATGCAGACCCTCTTGAGTTCCCTAATGAAAGTCACCATCTTCCCATCACAGGTCCACGCACCACCCTGACTTCTGATCTGGCCCTGTGATCCCCACTGAAAGCCCCAGGGCTGGACTGAAAGAGAGCAGGAACAGACAGAAACCAAGGAATATCTAGGCCCTGGGCCAGTAGCCTGCCCAGCCACAGGAACACCAAAAAACCTAAAGGCAACTGGAGATCTTCATGCCCAACAGAACCACACTGAGGCCCATGCGCTAACCTCTCCTACTAAGCTCAGTGAAGATCAGCCAAGACTTCTGCTCCTCAGCACTAGTGAGGCCAGGCTCACTGCTTACAGGGATGTTTCCTCTTTCTGCACCTTGGCTCAAGCTAGGTACACTAGAAGCTTCTTGTTTTATCTATGCTTATTCCATAGGCAGGGGCTTCTCTCTCACACACAGAAATAAGAACTGGATTACTCTCCTTTTTGATCTCTTTTATTACAAAATGGAACAAGATCAAAAAATTATAAACAATGTTGGTTTTATAAAACATTATTTCCATGTTTACCTCAGTTTCTCTTTTAAGGACAAGATATTATAAAGGGTAAGGAATTAAACTGAGCAATCTCAGGAAAAAGAGGAAGACTTCCTGGAGGAGTTTCAGCACAAGCTCCTTCCCCAGGGGCCAGGCTGTCTGACTTGACAGTAGGTAACGGTAGGTGCTACTTGTTGGGGTTTTTATCTGCCCCTCCATTTAGATCTCACAGACACAATCCTGTAATCTGTCAATCTCTTGGTTAAATGAGACTGCCTTAAGCTAATCTGTCTGTCTCTGATTTCCTAGGCTAAATTGCATCACCGTTTTTAGTCACAGACACATACAGTCCCTGATGGGTTAGTCTGTGGCCATTTTATTTTAGAAAGTAAGTTGGTTAGGGGTAAAAACTAGCCTATAATCAATCAGTCAATTTTATACTCTTAGTGTCTAGTTAAACAGTGATAGTTTAGCTTAAATAAAAATTCATGAAAAATTAACGAAACCATGAAACTGTCTCACAGCTTGCAAGCTATCTTTTCCTGTATGTTACCTCACTTGGCCCTGGGGGGAGGCAGCAGGTGTGACTCCTGCTATAATTTTGCTGACATCATCAATGATCTACATATTAATAAGGTTGTATCAAAGATGCTGGGCATAAGAGCATGCCTGCCATCTGCTATTTCTAATTTTCACAGAAGGATACCATTAGGAAGGCATAGAAATTTAAAAAAAAAAATCAAATACACACCTTTAAAAGGGATTGCTTTGGTTAACTCAAGAACATAAATAGGCCAATCATTTCTACTAATGTATCCATATATGGTAGCTAGGATGGTGGAGTTGAAGAGATGGCTCAGAGGTTAAATGTATTTGCTGCTTGCTCTTCTAAAGGACCAGAGTCAGTTCCTAGCAGCCATGCTAAATGGCTTACAACTGCCTACAACTCCAGCTCTAAGGGATCCAATAACCTCCTCTGGTCTCCATGGGCACAGCTGGTGCAGTACTGAATGCTTAGGAACTGGTGGGACAGGGTGTGCAGAGGACAGCTGAAGGTGGGCTGGGCAGCTCCAGGTAGTGGCAAGACTGAGCTGCTCAGCAGCTCCTTCTCAGTCATAGGGCAGAGTGACAGCCAGCCAATATTTTCCTACTGAGGCTGGCCTTAGAGCCTGTTACAAGGAAATCACACTTGGTGCAAAGGATACTAATGTGAGTGTGGTAAGAACTGAAGTTCTTTCTTCAGTAGAGGTTAACTGTACTACACTGATAGTCTTCCCATTGCAACATAAGCAGAATAGCTTCTGACCTGAAGGTTAAGGCTGGTCAGCACCAAGGAATGTTAAAGAGTCACAGGTTCTCTGAACAACATCCAGCATGTGTGACTGAATGTGAGTAGGACTTACTCTTTGAAGTACAGGGGAGGGGGCACTCTGAAGGTATTTATCTTGCACTGAACATATCTTTGTCTTAACAAAGTAAGGCTGAGGCTGAGGACTGGGGGGGGGCAGATTGTATTTCTTGTTTTGAATTTTGTTGCTTCTTCACTTGTTATGCTCAATTTACAAAAGTTTTAGTTCCTAAGGCATTATTTTTGGAACTATATTTGAGGCTGTAACCTCGGGTGTTTGTAAGTTCCCTAAAATGTAAACTAGACTGAAAGGAGAGTGGAGTGTTCCCATGCTCACCACGCACGATAAAGAATCATAAGACTACTACCGGCATCAGCTCTTCCCACAATGAGAACTCTGACCCTGCCTCCTCATGAGGACACTGTCCATGCTTCCTGCCCCACAGATATCTGAGCTTCCTATCCAAGTGCCACCCATCCCCAAGGTCAGCTTTGCCCAGCTTGTCTTTTCCATTCTGCTGTACATGAAGGCATGATGATCAGTGCTCGCGCCCTAACTTCACAGAGCCCGACAGCTAGAGAGGAAGAAGCTGCTGAGGAAAGGGCTAGTTCCAAGTCCTCTTGCTCT
Organism: Cricetomys ansorgei; assembly: GCA_026225945.1. Taxonomy (NCBI): domain Eukaryota; kingdom Metazoa; phylum Chordata; class Mammalia; order Rodentia; family Nesomyidae; genus Cricetomys; species Cricetomys ansorgei. Next base: position 3,571,540 of record JAMJFZ010001791.1, read on the forward strand.
GGGCTCTGTGTGGACTACAGGTCTCTGGACAGTATCTACAATGAAGGGTTGAAGAGAAAGTGGCATCACTGCCACAGCCCAGTACCACAGAGCAAGAAAGACCCAGCTCTACATGAAGAGCTGTAGTAGGAGCCAGCACTGATCTCCAGTGGAGTCTGCCAATGAGCTCCAGGAAGCATTTCCTTGGTACACCAAGTGTTAGGAAGGCAAGAAAGACTGCCTTGACCTACATCCTGAGGTACCAATCAGAACTTCACTCTTGGCTACAGAAGTTGAAAGAAGCAGAAGATCAAAGGCCCTTTGTTACCTGTGACCCATATCCCTTCACTTGCCACTTCTGTGGCTTCCTCTCAAGTATGGACACCTTGGCATACACAAAATGAGACCTGGAATCCACACAGGCAAGGAGACTGGGCCAAGGGCTCCTGAGAACATGGCCTGTCCAACCCCATAGCCATCATCAGGAGCCAAGAGGCATGGCTGTAGTCCTGCTCAAGTGCCAGCTGCGGAGATTGAGGCCGTGGTTCCCTTTCACTCACGAGAACACAGCACTGGCAGTTGCGTCAAGAATGACTTGTGCTATTTCTGTATCAAAACCACTGGAAATGCCACAAGTTCTCAACAGAGGCTGTTGGTGCTTTTGACCCAGGGCTCCAGGAGAAGAAAACGAAATCCTCTCTTCTTAAAGGATACTACATCAAAACAAAAATGCCTGTATTCTCAGGAATATTCTATGGAGGGGCCGAAAACCCCTCCATAAGCTGTGCTTTGAAAAGCCTATCAATACAATTGGGCCTATGACGTCCGCGAGGGCACAAAGACCACATTCAGTGCTCCAAGGAGAAAGGCAGGTCTGCTGGGAGCAAGCCCTCCTACAGGAAGAGCCTCCAGCCTTCCTCCCAGATCCTGCTTTCCATTACGTGGGTCCCTCCTCTTTCCCTGACACCACTTCACGCCATCACACAGACATGGAATGAAAGCAGCACTGTTCAGAGAACACACCAGAGTTGGGGGTAACCTCAGTAAAGAATAACTCATTCAGCTCCAGGGAAAAATAATAGATATCTCAACTATGTAACCATGGCTTCCTCTCACTGACATTTGCCTGTATGGGGGTGGGAGGAGAGTGAGAGTGGGAGGAAGGAGGGTGAGGACACTGGCTGCACAGAACTTGAATCTTGCAATATGGCATCCACACCCAAGGGCACAGTCATCAAGCAAGACAAGAAGGGGCACAGGTAATGCGCCACCTCAGCACAGTCCTAGATTGTCTCCCACTGAGCCCCTGGGAACCCCCTGTACCTATCCAGGGCAAATGCATTGGGGTCTCAGTAAACCTCCCCTTGCTTCTCTGTGGCACGGGCAAACCTGAAAGTGTATTCTCTCTCTGGTCAGAATAAAGGCAGTGGCATGAGTGTGGTACAATGACAGGTGACCAACTAAGGCAGAGAGGTCTCTGGAGCCCAAACTTCTGAGACAAATGACCCGAGTCTATCTGGGGCAAGTATACAAGTGATGCCAAGAAGCAAGGAGTACCCAGCGCTGTGTGGCAGGGACTCGCATAGGCTTCCCATGGTCTGGGAAGAAGCTGCGAAGTACTGCTCTTCTACTTGCATCGTGGCCATTCCAGGACTCGGGTACAGCTGAGCAGAGAGCTCTCAGAGGAAGCAATGTCCTCAACTGCAACTGGGGTAAGCAGGGCAAAGAGCAGGTGGGGTGATGTGCATCAAAACAAGTTTACACAGACTCAGCTAGGTATCTGGTATTCAAGAGAGCAGCAACAGCAGGCCAGCCATAGAAACACCAGTCTTAAAGGCCCATCTGCTCCCATGTGGCTGGATGTCCCAGTCTCCAGAACAACTGTCTATCCAGATTTGCCTTTCTCATCTTCTCCTGGCCTAAGTCCCCCAGTATTCTCCCATCACCTTTATTACACTTCTTGTTCTTGTGTTTCTTCTCATTCTGTAGGAACTCAGGCCCAATCCGACTTGGAAAAGGAGGTAAAAGAGTATGACAACATGCTGAGGTCTTTTCCTTTGGCAATGGACAGCACTGCAGATTGAAAACCATCTCTTCAGAAATGTGAAGACACTGGTGATTCATGTCTTCTTGCTGCTGAGTCTGCCACTGGAAATGGGAAGCTATCTCAAGTCTGGACCCTGTCATGACCTCTTTTTCTGATGTCTGAGACTACCTGAGACTACCTACTTGGGCTCCTTGTTCTCAAGTTCCACACTCTGTGCATATACTTACTGGCCCTTCAGTGCTGAGTCCCGCACTCCAGCTGAGGGCTACTTCTCATAGGTATTTCAGAGTCACTCTGGATCGGTTCACTGACACCAGCTTTCCTCCTCTTCTGGAACTCTGCGTGCATGGCAACGAGACTCTTGAAACAATCCCCTAGCTTTCTTTTCCATTTATTCCCATTTTCCTCTCTTTTTTTATACCCAATAAGATTTCCTTAAATGTATACCCCACTTTTTGAAGTTTCTCATTATTCCTGCTATTTTAACTTTGATAAACCACACAGTCACATTCAAACTACAACAACGCCTGAGTATTGATGCTGCCCAGTTCCACAGCCTTTGCGGGGGAGGACATGGACAGCTCAGGTAAATCATGGGAAGAATCTTCTCTCCAGTTTCTGCTGCCCAGTCTGTCCTGGAGCCACCTATCTTCGGTATAAATGAAAAGTGGATTCTACACACTGAGCTTCTCAAAGGGCATGAGTCAGAGAACCCCAGCTTGGTGCCCGTGCCTCTGCTCCAAGGCCACCTATCTTTCCATAGAGGACTGTTCCTACTTCGGCCCTGGAGAATGAAGGCTAAGTCTTGGAAGCACCTGACAATCATCATGAACACAGTAGCCTAGGACCCTGCTCTAGTTACACATCCTCAACTTAAATGTGTCTCCATGCAGATGACGTCTGGGTCATAGTCTGTAGAAAACAAACTTTCAATGAATACCTTTGGAGGGGAAGCAGTCAGAGCCATCCAGCACAGTGAAGGTGGGGTTCTTGTACCTCCATACCACCAGACTCTTCACCTCCATCCTTTTCCTGAGGGAAAGGAACTCTGTGGCATCACCCCAGGTTCTCTTAGTGTTCTGGCAAGGGATCTGGCTCTGTTGGGTCTGCGAAGTAACCTAGGTTCCCCAAACCTGTTTTCCACCTTCTAAGATGTGGCCCATGTGCCCCTCTCTTGCTAGCTTATGACCTTTCACTAGAATGTTCATTTTTAAGTTTTGGGCGGCAATTTCAAAAGTACACAAAGCAAGGCCAATGGGCCACGTACACAAAGATGGCTTAGTGGGTAGATGTGAAGACCCGAATTCCAGCACCAGAACCCACATGGTGGAAGGAGAGAACTGACTTGCTTTATGTGTATGTGGGCTAGCACGCGCGCGGGCACACACACACACACACACACACACACACATGCATACACAAAATAAGTAACTTTATAAAAATACACAAAGAAGAAAAAAACGGGCAGGTCCTTCTCACCTTCTACACACTTATCTACCCCTCTTCCTTCACACCATTGTGGCCATACACACCCAACAAATGTCTCTGAAAGATTCTTACAGATACCATCAACATATCCAAACAAATTAGTAAGAATTCTATGTTATCAGTGAGCAGAAAGTCACTTCACTCTTCAGTCTCAAATCAGTCGGGGTATGTTGTATGTTCTTAGGACCTGGCAGATTTGGCTGTGATTTTCCAGTGAGAGCCCAGGAGCCCAGTAGCCAGTGACTGGGACAGCCCAGGTGGGTGTTAGCAGCTCGCCATACCTGCTGCCAGTAGCACTCTTCTGGTTCTTTAGTTGCTCCTTCATGTATTCGCTGGGTTCTTTATATAAAGCTCTGTCTTGTCACTATGACAAGAGAGTTTTATAAGAAAAGTGAGGCAAGTACTTGATTCCTTTTTTTTTTTTTTTCCAACTTTCATAAAAGAAGAGTGGTCTCCCAGTGTGGGCGGCATGTTTTACAATATCCTAATGACTGGAGTCTCTCTTAGCTGTAGATCTCACAGACATTTAAGCAGTCATGTCCTCGGCCACAGGGAGCCGAGGCTGCCAGCTTGGGGCTGGTCCAAGTTCTGAAACCCGTTCTGGCTCTTCTTACAATTTTCTTGGCCCTCGTGTGGGTCGCATGCTCAGCAACCAAACTATGGCTATTGGGGTAAGTGCTACTATGGGTTGGGACTTGTGACATATTATGTTCTTACTGTCATTCTTGTACATTTCTGTGAATGAAATTGCCCATGTGTTTCAGCCTCCATCTTGCCTTGGAACTTCAGAGCACAAAACTTATTAAGACTATCACTCACAAGGACTGAACAGCTCTATCTAGGCTCCACTCAAAATTCTGATTTATCTGCACTATCCTCTTTCCCAAAGATGTCTGAAATGAAATTACAATTATTTAACGTGCATGTGAGCACACAGGTGCATATCTATAAAGGAGTTATGGTGGAAAAGTCAAAGGCACTTTGTAAGGCAAACATCTAAGAATGTTTTGTAGGAAGCAAGCACAACGCAACACAGCAGAGGCCTCGCCTGAGCCTCACAGGCAGGGAGGTCTTCTGTAGCATCTTTCTCCGCTTCCCTGCAAGCAATGCTAAAGCAATCCCTGTATGCAATGCCAAAAAACACTTTGTTAACAATTTACCAGAATAGAAATCATGCTTGAAAAAGAAAACAACAATGGTACAAACAGAGGATGCTTTATATTGTTTTCTTTCCAGCTGAAACCAAAACGTAAAGAAAGGTATTTGTGGATGCATATATAGGAAGGTTTTCCATTTGGCGCTGGGCAGGAGAAATACGTGTCATACACTGCTTATGCTAAATAGAATCTCTGAGCTGAGTTTCCCATGTACAGCTCTGGAAGTCATTAAGAAACAGCATACTTTTCTAAGAAAGGCACCAATTCACCCCATGTTTCTGTCTTCTGGATGGGAAGGTGAGCATCCTGTTTCCAAGCCTATGGGAAACACTGCTTCAAGCTGGAAACAGGAAAGCTGGATAGAAATGTCCTTTTCTTTCCAGTACCTTGGTCCATACCATGCCCTGCCTGGAGGCTGACCTGCTAGAACCCATATACATGCATATATTGACTTGTTTCGTGTGTGCAAGGATTCCATAGGAGTCAGTGCAACTGTACCCTATTGGACAAGTGAGAAATGTAAGACAGGTTGTTAAAGTAAACTGCTTGTAAACCCACAGCTAGTCAGCACCAAAACAAGAAAAAGCTCCAGTATGCATGAGTGGCATTAGGATCCTGAGGAAGAGGCCCAGCCCAGCCCAGGGAGAACCAGGATTCATGGCTCAGCCTGGGCAGAAGTTCTCAGAGTGGGCAGGGTCAGAAACCAAGCTCAGACCCCACCCCACTGGTGCCAGCTAGCCTTTAGGGCCCTCACTGCACTGACAGCATCTAGGCGTCCTGCAGCTTAAGAGGCTTTGCTCTGGAGCTGACACTGCACCATCACAAACCTCCCTTTCAGCAGAAATGCTCAGAGATATATAAAAACACCAGAGCTGAGCCCCTCACTAAAAGGTCTCCAGGAGGCCTTGCCTGACCCCTGCTCCCTCCCTTCAGCTGAGACTTGAGCTCAATCAAAGGCTGATCCTCAACTACTTCTTGGCTAGAAAGCCTGCAGCCTGAGGACCACAAGATGCATTCTCTTTCCCGAACAGCTCCTATGCCCAGACAGCAGCCACCTACCTACCCAATCCCAGGAAAACAGGAACAGCAGGAAAGCTCTGCCTAACCTGACTGCAGACTGGAGGTGGGAAGAAGAATCCTTGAAATACTATTTTCACTATCAAAACAAAAGGCTACAATTAACCCCAGGTGTGTCTCCCTCTGGTGTCTCATCATTCTCCCCAAGCTAGTGCTCACCTCTAATACACCTGCATCACTTCCCTTAAGCATAGGTTCTTCTAGGCAGGAAAGGCCAAGGAGACCACAAACAAGGGACAGTGTCACCACATTGAGCCAAGGTAGCTGTAGCCAAACAAGGTGATCCTCTATGACTTTGTGCCTTCCATACGCAATGGGGTGATCCTCAGTAGCCTCCTGTCTTCTGCAGACATCCCCATAAGACAAGGCCAGAGGGTGGCTGCCTGCACATCGGGGAGCTGGCTCCTTTTGACTCATAGGGCCTGGAGGCTTGGGACCTGCTCTGCAAAATTTCCAGCGTGGAACTAAGATACAAGAAGACATGCTGGCACAAAGATGGCAAGGAGGGCAATGGCAGGTTGAGGTACCTGGAGCCAGGTTTGAGTTCAAAACTAGACCCATGATTCTGAGGACAACACCCTTCCCTGTGCCAACCAAAATAATAGTAGATATGTCCTCACCACAGTGGAACACTGAACTTCTGTGAGAAATGCTGGGCATGGAGCTGGCACTGGTGTGGGGTCTGGCTTCATCCCAGCACCAGGACATACTCTGGGGCAGTCACCATCCATTCTGGAGCAACCAGGAGTGGCACAGAGCTTCTTGGCGAAACTGTCTATGTTGGGCCTCAGTATTCTAGACACCTGTTAGCTAGAAAGTGAGCCGAGAAAACATTTCTCCACACAGAGGTAACCAAGATGATACAGCCGTGGTATCTGGGAGAGTTCAAGAATGGCAGAAGGTTCTATATTGAACTGTTTCTGGTTAGATGAATTCATGAAGGAAAAGCATACTGACAAAAACAGGGGCAGGGCAAGCCCATACACCCTGCAGGACAGCCAGTGGCCATCCAGCTAGATACAGGTATGCTCATGCAAGTAATAGAGCTGGAACTGTTCAGCTCACACACATGTAGTGCCCAGCTCGGGCTGCCAGCTCTCCAGGCAGCACAGTGAGCTGTCTGAGAGAAGTCCAAAAACAATAGCCAGGGCCCAGAAAGCATCAGGGACAGGAGAATGCCCCGTGGGCAGCCCTCCTGAGATAAAGAACACGGAAACAAATAAGTCTGGAAAGAATTGTCTCCCTCCTTTTTAATAATCCATCTTAAGATGACACAAGGATCAGGAATTAACTATCAAAGAAATGGAAACTTTCAGAAGCCAGGGAGTCTGACACACACAATGAGTGACCATTCTTTTGGTGGTTTCTAGTTACCATCGGCATGTGTCCTTTTATCTTAATGCTGGACCTCTTAAACTGGAACAGCCTGGGGTTTGCCAACATATGGGGCTGAATGATGAGGTCCTCAAGATGGGGACCCAAATTCATGTCACATCACCTCTGTCTCAGGACCACACCCCAAGCCCCTGATGGAACAACCCTATCCTTACCTAGACCACATCAGACAGTTGGCCCTAACCCAGAATCTTTTGCCTACACATGATATATGCTGAGCACACAGGTGAGGTGTGGCCAGATGCCAAGGGACAGAGAAGCTAAATTTTTCATCAGCCTACCTTTGTGTAAGAAGGACTCGGGCCCTCCAGTTTCAACAGGCATCAGAGACACTAGAGAAGTAAAGAAGGGCTACAAGTCCAACCCCACACCCACCCCTGCTGGGAAATAAAATGCTCTCTACAGTGTAGAAGAATGAAGGGAAGAAGCAGAATCAAAGTTACCATCACATTCCTGGCTGAGCCAGGAGTCATGGTCTGGAAGTACACAGTGAAGCAGCTTCTGTGAGTCTGGGACTCACTGAGGCCACACAAAGGAAACTCACTCTGTGGAACAGTCTGCAGCCTCTAGCCAATATGCTCTGTGCTCGGCAAGTTCATGTAAAGGGTCCCCACTCCCCAGCCACAGCCTAATGGGAACTCAGTCTAGACCTCATGAAAACGGGAAACTGAAAGCACCAAGTGCCCCTGGAAGGTGCCTGCTCTGTGGCTCTAGAACAAAGTGAAGACCTTGGGAAAATAGCTGGAAATAGAGGCAGTGACCAGAGGGGCCTTGGTACCCAGACACTGCTAATGATCCAAGTTATCTGCCAACATCGCCACCCTTAGAGTTCCTTTCTCAGGAAGAACCATGTCTGTGATTCTGAGTATCTCCTCACAGAGGGGCTGAGGACTGCCCAGGTCCAGGCCCATCATGAGGGAGCTGGCTTTTCTCTCAACAGCTAGGAACTGTGACATGCTGAGTGGGTATCATGTCTCTCCTCTGACGTACCCATAGAAGGCCCTGAGTGCTCGGGGGGAAGTCTTGGAATGCCTTCCTCCAACCTCAGAGGCCCAGAGCTTCTTGGGAGTCCCTTGTCCCACAGCACAGCCAAGCCTCCACAGCCTGCGGACATAGGGAGGTTCTTCTTTCTCATCCACCCATTCATTTCCCTGTATACTCAGTCTTCACACTTGGCCATCCTACATGGCAGGAAGGGGCATGCCAGCGTATGTCTCAGTCGGGGATTCAAGTTCCAGAATTAAGCCTTGGATCTGCCAGAATTCTATAGAGAGTCTGAGATGTAAAAAAAAATCAACAGCTAAAAACTTCCAAAGTTGAAGATACACACCTACAGACAGAAAACACAACCAACTGGAAAAGTACAACACAACATTAATACAGTCTCACAAAAAAACCAGAGCCACCAGAACAAAGGCCCCCAATGTGTAAATGAGCTCTTCCTATAGAGGGACCATAGAAACAGGAGCCATACTGGCTCCCCTCTGGGGACCAAGAGAGAACTGACACACTAGAGGAAGAGCAGAACTAGCACAGAAGTAGTACTGACACATGTGGCCTGAAGCCAAGAAGCTGCAAGCTGATGGGGAGCCTTGTGAAGGAGCTATGGCACTGAAATGTGGATAAGGCAGAAATGACTCTAAGACACAAGCGAAAGAGGGCATATTTCCTCAGTCTGGAGACACCCAGAGGCATCAAAACCTGGCAACAGCTAGAGATGTATGGAAAGGGGGAGGTAGGTAGGGGTGAAGTGGGAAAATTCTGAAGCACTAGTTATGATTGGGGTTCCATGGGACAACTAGTGCTTCACAACTGGCTGCTAGAAAATGAAGTGTCGTGTGGGGTGGAGTGGGATAGAAGAGAGCCATCATAGAGAATTTTAAGTGGAAAGACAGCCCTCTGCTCCCAACTCCAGAAAGGTACACCTGATCACCTCCAGGCAGAAGTATACAATTAAATCCAGACAGTTTGCCACAAATAATCCATCTTGATCCAGTCAAGTGTCTAGCTCCAACTTCCAAATGACAGGCAACGAAGACACATTTCAAATGACGGATAGGGCGGAACCCAAGTAAAATTTGGAACACAAAATTCCACTGCAAGACCAACTACCTCCAGCAGATAAATCTCAAGAATACAAAATAAAACAAGGTAGGGAGGAGAAGCCTGTGAATTAACAAGGGTTTGTGATATGTACCGGCCACCATGTGGTGTTACATGGTCCTTGAGGCAAACGGCAGACTCCAACTGTTACAGGTACCCCCAGGGACATACAAACATTGAGTGAACATTTGATATGAAAGAGCTGTCACCCTTATCTAAGCATGAAAATGGTATCAACTGCATATCTGCATTGAAAACAAAAGACCCCTGTCCTGGCAGCCATGGTGGCACATCTAGCACTTGGCGGGCAGAGGTAGGAGAATGACTGAATTCAAGGCTAGCCCTTTCTATACACCAAGTTCCAGGCCAGCCAGGGCTATATGATGAGACTAGAAACAGACAGGCAGATGTGTGCATGACAGTTCGGTACGTAAAGAGGCTCTGCTGCCAAATCTTGATGATGGAACCCACATACTGGGAAAGGACCAACTCCCACATGGTGTTTTCTGACTTCCACAAGCATGTCTTGTATATGTGCACGTGCGTGTACACACACACACATACACACACACACACACACACATACACCCCAATAAATGTAAAAAAATAAAAAACCAAAGACAGTATTTCGCCTTGGGGGATACTGAACAAAGTAGGAACACTCTATCTGACAGAATTCTTACAGATGTATAAGTTAGACCTATTGTTAAGAAATTAAACAAAATCAGAACAAATGTAAAAGCAAGATAAATACATGAATGAAGAGAGAAACATTCATTGCATGCTCACACACCAGTAAGTTAAAAAACAAAAACAATGGATTCTTTGAAATGACTAAGAAGCAAACAAACTTCTGATAACAGGGATTCAGAAAATAAAGAAAAGTCTCAAATTAAAAAGTAAGAGACAAGGCAGGGCATGTGGTGGTGAGACAGCGTGTGTCGTACATGCTGGGGCTGAGGCTCCATCTCAAACACTGCAGACACTTTATTCACTTATAGACATACATAAAAGTATTAGACGCTTTCTTTAAAAAGAGCATTTACTTCAGATATGGCAGAGATTTTAAAAGCAATGAAATTTAAACCAATACATTTTAGAACCTGTATAAAGTTAGAAATATGTAAAGCACATTTCTGAAAATATAACTTTCTAAGGCTGATAAGACCCCCCCCAAAAAAAGGCCAAATAATTCTATACGATCATCATAAACTGAGACAATATTTCAAAATCTTACCACAAAAATCATTCCCAGGGTACTCCTGGCAAAGTTCCAAACAAGTGATGCTTCATTTTAAACAACATTCTTCAAAGAAATACAGAGTACGGGGAGCCCTCGTTCATCCTACCAGTGAGTAGAAAACCTCACAGAACTATACAAAGACTGTGAGAAGGACAGAAAGATCACGATCTCGGCCACAAAAGTCTCAAGTGGTATTAGCCAGCTTGCTCCAGTAGTCTATATGAAAGGTAAAGGACTCACACAAGAGAGCTAAAGCTAGCAGCAGGACACTACTGAAGACACACAGAAATGAATTCACCACACTGTAACTGCAAGCGTAAGACAAAGCCAGGAAAACATTGTTAATCAAACCTCAGCAAATCCAGCTATTGGTTTGACGAAAGCAGTGGAGATACTTCCAGGAAGTTGACGGGAACCACTGGAGATCACTGTGTAGAAAACAAGACTTACTAAACATGTTGGCATGGAGGGTTATTTCTGTGGGCAGGGGCACAACTGTCTCTACTCCCCCTACAGACCACAAGGAATCCTACAGGTACTAAGACTCAAAGTGAAGGAGAAACTGAAGACTTTGAGATGATGCTATTGAAAACATCCTCATTTTTCTAGAATAGACTCAAAACGTACAAGGAGCTTCTTACCACGAAAGATTAAACCAATACACTAGACCTAATGAGCAGGCCAGCCTCACAGGGCTCCTGACACATGGCAAGCCAACTGTCTTAGTTAGGGTTTCTATTGATGTGATAAAACATCATGCCCAAAAGCAACTTGTGGAGGAAAGGGTTTTTTCTTCATCATACAGCTTACAGTCCATCACCCAGAGAAGTCAGGGCACAAACTGATGTAGAGGCCATAGAGGAGTGCTGCTTACTGACTTGTTCCTTCTGGCTTGCTCAGCCTGCTTTCTTATAGAATCTAGACCAACTCCTGCTCAGGGGTTGCACCACCCAACAATGAACTGGGTGCTACCACATCACTCACTAAGAAAATGCATTATAGATTTGCTTACAGGATAATCTTATGGAGGCATTTTCTCAACTCAAGAGTCTCTCTTTCCAAATAACTCTAACTTGTGTCAAGTTAACAATAAACTAGATAGGACACTAGCACTTAGCAAAGGTCTGCCTTTAGTATAGAAGCACATTCTGTAAGGCAGTATGACCAAGAAGCTGGAAGGGAAGACCCTCAAAGACAATTAGAAAGAACCATAGGCCTAACCACCATCAGTAGTTTGGTGATTCCAGACGTCTGTATCCGTCTATACCAGAGGTTTTCAACCTTTGGGGGACCCTTTCACAGGAGTCCTCTAAGACCATCTGCATATCAGATATTTATATTAAGATTCATAACAGTAGCAAAATTACAGTCATGAAGTAGCAATGAAAATAATTTTACAATTGGGATCACCCCAACATGAGGAACTGTATTAAAGGGTCACAGTATCAGGAAGCTTGAAAACCAATGGTCTATGCCCATCTTGTTTCAAAGCTACACCTCTGATAATACCAAGTGCACAGAAACATTGAGCTGGTGTCATGGGATATAGAACCTTCTGGAAAGCACTTGTTCTCTCTTATAAAACTCAGTCTTGGTTCTAAGACCCAATGCTGTAGCTGAGAAGTGGCATCAAGAGTTTGTGCAATGGAAGCTTGGGCCCCAGAGTGACCATGGGGAGGGGTTTGCTTTAATGTGTGGGAACAGTGGGGTCAGTTTTGCAGGTTAACACATCTAGAACTATTCCATGAAATCTTCCGGCTTTATTTAAACACACTTTCTCACAGAAAATACATTTACATTTTTTCCTATATATTCTATATCAGGTGGATTACACTAATTGATTCTTTTATAGCCTTGCAGTATTACTGACTTACTATAATCTACCCATGTTACATGTGCAGTTTACTGAGTTTTGGTACATGTATATACATTTTATTTTAAATTATCCTAGTTGAAATTAACTTGAGTAAAAATTTCTGAAAGACATAATGAACTTATTTCTTTCTTTATTGTATTTTGGTATAAATACAAAATTCTGGCAAAGCAGTCAAAATTACCAAACAATACAACTCAGCTCAGAATGGTAGAAATGGTTCTCTATTCTTCAGAAGAGCCATTAGAAAAAGGTCCTACTACCCAGTATGGTCCAAGAGGGCTGTGCCAACTAATTTTATGTCAACTTGACACATAGCGTCACCTGAGAAGAGAGAATCCCAAGTGAGAAAATGTCTCCATAAGACTGGGCTATATGCAAGCCTCTAGAGCATTTTCTTACTTGGTATTTGAAGGGGAGGGCCCAGTTCATTGTGGGCCAGGCCATCCCTGGGTTGGTGGTCTTAGGTTCGATAAAAAAGCAGGCTGAGCAAGCCATGTGAGCAAGCCAGTAAGCAGTACCCCTCCATGACCCCTGCATCAGTTCCTACCTCCAGGTTCCTGTCCTGCTTGAGTTCCTACCCTTGTGCCTTTTGATGATGAACTGTTACATGTGAGTTCCTCCCAAACACTATGATGGTCACAGTGTTTCATCATAGCAACAGGAACTCTAGGACAATGGCCTAACCCACTAGTCTCCTTGTCAGGCTTAGTAAGCAAAGATACAAGAATGGAGTACACAGCACTGGCTTTTATCTCACTGAGGTGAGAGAAACGCTGACAATTCTGCACTGCAACATGCCATGTTCTTCTGTCCCTATCTCACCTCTCACTGTGCTGAACTGCCAACTGGAGTCCCCCGCCAGCTCCAATTTGCTGAGGAGTTCTCTGAAGCAATGACTGTGGTTACTCAGCAGCTAGTGCTACAAAGATAGAACTAAATTCCCAGCAGGGGACTGCAGTATAGCTTAGTGCTACAGGCTCCCCCAGCATCAGTGAAGCCCTGAGGTTGTTCCCTGGCACCACAAAGAATTTTAAATCATCATCATTAAATTTTAAAAATCGAACAACCTCTGCTCATACAGACATGTCAGGCAGGTGTAGGTCCTGGGATAGAATCCCCAGACTCTTCAGGGACATTCTTAAAAAAAAAACAAAAAAACAAAAAAACAAAGGCAATAACAACACTGTTACTGACAAATGGCACTGGGACTGAACTGCTGCTGGAGTTGCTGACCTAACATCCCAGCCTAGCCTAGAACAAATCCACTCAGGGTGGTCCTCCAGTGTGCAAACTGCTCAGGGACACTGGAGCTAGCTCTAGGGCCAGTGGGGGCATGTGTGGAAGCAATGTGATTGCTGGATCCACGCAGGCTTCAACCTGCAGCTCCATCATGTATTCCTAAAAGGAATGACTGCAGCTGGTTGAAAACAGACATCTTTTGCAGCCATGAGATACTGGGAGCCCCAATAACCTATAACTTAAACTGAGTTGACAAGTTCAGAGCGCCTTGGTCTCTTAGCCTCTTGGACAGCAGAGAAGGGCATTCATTCTCCACACATACAGAACTGCTTTGGGTAAAGGACTGCTCAGTGGTACTAATACCACTTGTCCCTACACCATATTCTGAGGACAGTAGGAAAAGATACCATGTAAGGAGACACTGCCACAGGATTCTGAAAGCTAGCAAGCAGCTGGCCAGCCAGAGAGCTGTGAGGGTGCTAGGATTGCTAGCTGCCATTAGCTCTGCATTCCCTCCTTCTCCTCTCCTACCCTTCTGTCCCTAGAGCTTCCAGGCTTTGTGCTTCAAGGGTGCTGACCTGAAACAAGGCACTGAAGCCTGGCACAACAGGAGCCAGGCTCTGGAATGGGTCTGAGCCTAGGGAAGGAGTAGAAAGGGCCTTCCCTGGGCAGAGAGACAAGCCCTGCCCATTATCCTACCATGTGAGGGAGCTGGTTATTCTGATCTGTCTCACTTGCTAGAGTTTGAAATACTGGTCACTTAGGATCACACTTGGGAAAAGACTCAAGCTTAAAAATAGAACCAACTCCAAGCAAAGACACTTCCTGGAGTCTTTAGAGCTACTAGTCTCCAGTCCAAATACCTCCAGTCTGCAGGTGTACTATGTGCTATTTCTCCATCAACCCCAAGTACTTACAGGCTGAAGATGTGGCTAAAGTCTCTATGTCACTCTCTGTGGACCCTGAGAAGCCAGGCACATGAAGTTACCAAGAGGTAGAGGATAGAAAACAGGAAGAAAGGGGTAGAAGGCTAGTGTCCCCCTACCCAAATTCAGAACAGTCATCTCCAGGATTGGATGCACGTGAATGCCAACAAGCCATAGGTCTATCCATATGTGTGATGTGCAAGCTTTACAAAGATGTAACTAGTGCAGATGTACACCACTTAGAGGAGATGCTAGAGGACACGAGGGCAGAAGAGCAAGAATAAATGGACAGAAACAGCATTGGCAGATGAGAACTTGCCCTTGACTCGGGATAAGTAGGTACACAAAGGATGGGTGCTATGGACTCAGCAGCAGAGTAATACTGTGGTCAGATCCATGCTTCCAGTTCTGTGCCAGATTATTTATGGTTTCCCCCAGACTCCACGAAGCACTGGCAAAAAACAAATTTCACAAAGAACTCAGAAAACTCCTAAATGCACACAGCTTGGTTTGTCCTCTCCAAACTCATGGTGGCATTAGTCCCCACTGTGAACAAGAGGGGCAGGAGTGTGCAGCATATTTTACAGAGTATCAGGGCCCTCCTAGAGGGTTCAGAGCTGCTCTCCTGAGGTTGGACTAACCAACTTGAAAGAAGGTGCTGTACCTCTCTGCATTTGCCCTCTGCATTCTGCGTTCTTACGGATGAAGCAGTAGAAGCCCCGCCAGAGGCTGACCCCATACTCTTGGACTTCCTGGCCTCAAGACCTGTAAGTTAAAGCAAACTTCTCACCTATGTAAAGTACAGCTTTAGATATTCTGTCACTACAATAACAAAAAAATCCTCACACAGACATGCCATTACAGAGTGCAGCCCATGAGCCAAAACATGTTGCAGAAGAACCACAAGTAATGAGACAAACAAAAGAAAAACCCAACTATAGGAACAGGAAACCTCTTGCGATGTTTCATCTATATTCTGAATATATGTGAACGGCTATAAAATCACATAAAATAAACATAACACACATTTGAAATCTTAGAAATTGTCCGGTGGTGGTGCTGCACACCCTTAATCCAGCACTTGAGAGGCAGAGGCAGGTGGAGCTCATTGAGTGAGTTCGAAGCCACCCTGGTCTGTAGAGCAAGTTCTAGGACAGCCAGGGCTACACAAAGAAATCCTGTCTCAAAAAACAACAAAAAAACTTATAAACTGTCTAAAGTTGAGCACAAAAAACAGTACCCAGTCTTACACACTTGAATAACAAAAACAACAACTATCTAAACAAGAACTGAACTCAGGGCAGGGGGAGAGGGGAGAAGATAAAAATAAAGGGGAGGTCACAAAGACACCACTAAGTTCTTCCACCCAGTGTTAGGATGGAAAGAAACAGAGCAAAGGGATCCCAGGCGCCAGGAAAGGAATTCTTAAGAAAGCCCTGGGTACTAGGACCACTCCCACCAACAAAACTACAGTACCTGCTTGTTCCATAAAAGCTATCAACAAGGTGGGGAGGGGGGAAGCACATAGGAAAGGTTTGGGGTTCCCTTGGCTAACCAGAGACTGCCAGAGAAGGCCCGTTCATGTCACTCTATGCACCCCCTTCCACCTCCAACTACATTTCCCTGCATGCTGACAACAGGACACTGGAGGCTCTTCAACCAGAAAAGCAGCCACTTCCACACCTGCCAGTATTCTTAAGTGTTCTTTTGCCAGCCCTGTTTGCCACGGATGGAGAATCACTTTGATAGGGACCCCCCAATGTAGTGCATTTTTTTCAAGACGCTTACCAAACAATAAACATAAATTTAATTCTGACGACAGTGCAGACATCTAAGAACAAAACCGTCTTTACAAATCACTGTCAGTGCTCTATGCTAACAACACAGAAGGCTTTACTCACAAGGGTGTCCCAAATTTGACTCAGACAGAACACAGTTCTCCTCTCCCAATGGCTACATGCAACAACTCTAACGAGCTGTTTGAGGAGCTCCCAGTGCCACACCTGCCCTCGATGTGAGAGACACCAATCATCTACAAGGAAGACATACTCAGTCGCCTCACTGCACCTCTCCTGGCATTCCTGACACTGATTTTATCCAGGGAGGAGCAACTAGTGGGGCTGGAAACTAGAGCCTCGCACAGGCTAGGCAAGTGTGAGCATAAAGTCCTCTTTGCTGGCCGTACAGCACGAGTCCACCTGGAAATGATATGCCAAGTGGGTTGCTCTGCTACACGGTGATGTCAGGGTTAGATTTCTCCTGCTGTCTATTTCAGGACTAGCCTCAAAGTTCTCTAGAAAAATCTTTTTAATGTTCCTAATTTGTTCTATATCCCCCAAGAGGAAAAAACCATCTTACAAAAGCAGAATACCTAAAAGCACATATGAACAAGAACTGTAGATAGAGCCTGATGTAGTGGGCACCAGGAGAAGCACACAAATGTGCTTCCTGGAAACTACGTACAGCCAGGCCATACCCATCAAATACAGTGAATGTGCCCTCACTTTCATGTGTGAGTACTGCTCAAAGACAAGCAGAACCTCCAGAAATAATGAAGGGACAGAACCACACACTGGAGACTGCTGCATGACGTTATAAACAAGGTGTTACTGGGAAGGAATTCTGCGAGTGTACCATTACACAGAAACATCCAAACTAGTATTTTATTATTGAACACCGACACATCCTATGGTCACAGCCATGCCCTCACAGGTGGAAAATCACAGGCTGCAGAGTTGCTAGTGGCCAACTTAGTCCTTACTCATAAGTGTTAAAGCCTTACTGGACCTGCTCTCAGCAGCATGCATCTCAAGCCACCTCTGAGAGCAATCTTGATGGATAAGAGTATGTTGTTGGAAAGTTAGAAACACTCCAGTGGACTGGGAAGGGCACCAAATCTGCATTGTCTTTGTCATTCCAGTTACATAAGGTCAGGGTTACATAAGAACACAGAATTTCGGAATTTCCTTCTTAGCAACTTGGTTATACATTTCACCTAACAGCTGGGCCACAGTAGGAACCACTATTACCCAACACAAACAGCACAAATATTTAAAAATAGACGCTTCTTGTACTTTGTGGAGGGAACAGGGATGAACTGAAAGCTGCTTTGCTAAGGTAGTGGGCCTCTTCCAGCTCCCTCCCCTCAAGACAGCAAGAGCATTCAACCTGGGCTTTCTGGAAATCAATATGACCTTACCTGACTTCAGATGGCCAAAGAGGAATGTAGCATCCTTCAAGGGCTTCCTGGGTCCCTGGGAAACAGAATCTGTCCAAAAGGCAACTGGAAATCTGGTGTGTGTTGGGCAGGAGTGGTAGTGGTTCAGATGTTGGCATCTAGAAGAATCTACTGGTAACTTGTTGTGGGTTAGCCACCTGACAAATGAGTGACCTTGGGGAAGTTACTTGGACTGCCAGCCTATTTCTTAAGCTGTAACTACTAAGGTACTTCCTGTAAGATTCATACTGCAGAAAACACATGGCACTTAGATGATGGGGGAGAGTGTTGTTACAAGAGAACAGTTGTCATCAGTGTCATCATTTTTACTGAGCTTCCAGAGCTGAGCCCTGAACAAATCCTCCTGAAACCTATGGTAGCCAATGCCTCATATGTGGACATTCATTCCCTCTGGGTTCAACCCAGTTCCGTGGCAAGCCCCTGGAGGATGGTAATGGAGAAACAGAATGTTCTGCTACCTCTTGCAGACAGCTTCTGCAGACTACACTGGGAACAAAGGCTCTTTGGTGGCCCTGAGTAAAACCGCATTTGCATTCAAGGTTCACTTCTGAGACTTCTGAATGTTCTCATATCCCTTTACCTGTCCAGGAAACTTCTCAAGTTCGTGCTTAGACTCACAGTGCTTCTCCATAATGGATAGACAGTTTACCTCTGACAGGAAGGTCCATGACCCCACAAGGTAGGTCCCATCTACATTACCCACCATAGTCAATTAACATAACTCCACCATCCAAGTGCTCAGGCCAGTCCCAACCTACCTTTGGCTCTGCTGTCTCCCTCACATCCCTCAGGAGACATCACCTGAAAATTACACTGGCTGCCAGATATTCCTAGCCTCAAGGATTTTCTCTATTCCCACTGTACCTACCAGCTGTGCCACCATCCCATCTAGTTTGCCACTGGTTTTCAGTGGGTCTTCCTCCCCGGTGCCCCTCCCAGGTAACTACCTCCCATCATCCTCCACAGCACCAGCCAGGTTATGTCACTGTGCAGGACTTCCAGGAGTCTTTCTCTTTTACCCAAAGGCTGACTAGAACATTGATAAGTGACTGGTGATGATGCCATCACATGGTCAGCATCCTTTCTGCCCTGCCTCTCCTGCCTGCTAGCTAGTACTAGAGTATCTGCCAAAGCCTGGCACCTCCCAGCCACCAACATCCCTCAGGTATATCCCTCAATTCCTGACCAGTTCCACCATCCAGTGTTGCTGAAGTCATGTCAGCTTCTCAAGAAAACTAACACCAGCTAAGACCCTGACCGGCCCTGTTCTTGCCCCCTATACTTTGACTGCCCTTCCTCTAGGCATAGCCTAGTGCCACAGAATCAAGGATGTCTGTTTCAGTTACCGGTGTACATATCTCCAAAGCTAAAGACAGAGCCTGGCTGCAAGACATTCAACCTACAGGAATGAGTGAGTGAAGGATGAGCTAGTCTAGGAGTTCCTAGACAGCCCCTCTGGGTTCGTCCTCCTCACTGTCCTGTTACTCCCTATGGCATTTAGTATTTCTGACCTTTCCTTTAATCCTACACAAGAGACACCTTGAAGGCCCAAAAAACAGATCACAGGGTAAGCTGTCTTCAAAAACCCAAAGGCTGAGTAACTTCTAAGATGCTACAATAATCTTAGCAAAGGTCTACTAGACAACTCACACTTTCAAATTTTAAAACACCTAAGTATCTTTTTTTAAAAAAAGAATCATTAAAGGCATTTCAAAATAATTCTCTTGAGAAATGAATGTTTTACAAAGTTTTGATGTAACACATTTTACAAATCAAAAGCCATCTCATTCCTACCCAAAGGGAGGGGTATGACCTAAACTCTTTCACCAAAACGAAAAGACCAAAATAAACAAGCTAAATGCTCAACCTAGTTACAAGAACATCCAAATAAACACAGGGGAGGTGGCACAGGGATGAGAGAATGTACACAGCCACAAAGGCAGGCGATCTGTAGGAAAGACATAGGTTCCTGGAAGGCAAGCAAGAGGTGCCAGGCCCAGGCTGACTCAGCATTCCCATTAATGCTCTTCTCAGTCAACAGACACAGCCAAGCTGGAAACAGGGAGGGAAGGGTGTATCTAGAGAAAGGGAGTGAGACACAGCCCAGGCTGATTACAGTGCTAGGGAGGCCTTAATGAGATAGAGCTGGCATCCCCTACCTCAATCTCTTTACCAACCTGCCAGGGCAACCTGCTTCTGCTCTCTGTACCAGTCCACACACTTATCCCATTAGTCAATGGCTCCTTGATCTATGTACTGGGATTTTGGTTCCACATGCCAGGAGCCACTTGGAAACACAGAGGCCTGACCTGGGTCCAACCAGCTATACAGAGTATGGCCCTAGAGGGATTCTCCCTTAGAAGTAACCAAGTGCTGGGAGTAAGAAATATTATGCAAGGCTAAAGTGTGGCTACTGAAAACTAAAGTCACATCCCAATTACCTAAGATGGACAAGAATTGACAAAATCCTCTTGCATGTCCTGGCTGACTCACCCGAGATACCAAAGCCTTAAGCATTCTAATAAAAATTGGTTACAAACCCAGATTGAAAGTGCTTTGAGTGCAAAAGATGTCACAGTGCATAAATCTGTCTCTGTACACTGGTCCTGTCATAAATGACACGTCTGATCCACAACACCAAGAAGCAAACCCTTCCTTCCTGCCCTAGCTGCCTGGAACTCTCAAGTACCCATGGAAAATGCAGCCTAGTCCTCCTTTGTACAGGTACAGACCTAGAGGTTATTCCTGAGACCACTACATTTTCTTTTTAAAATTAAGAAATGTGGGGTGGGTTATGGACAGATAGCTTAGATCAATCTCTAGAGACCATGTAAAAAGCTGGGCATGGTTGTGAGTACCTGTGATTCTAGAGCTGAGGAAGAAGAGAAGGAGACCCCTTGGGTTTGTCCATCCAATCTAATCCCAGACTTCTAGGTTCCAGGTCAGGAAAGATGGTGGGTGCTATAGAACACACACGGTTGACCTTTGACCTCCACACAAACAAGTACCTACATATATAGCCCCATCACACACACATAAGTTACCAGCTTCAGGACACTGAGATCCATGGAACTGGGATAGCTTTGGAGCACACCACGCATAGTGAAAAGTGTTTGTTTTGGACAGCCATGATCAATGTCCTGCCTCAGCAGACATCCTGTGGTAGACAAGGAGTTTTTCTGGTCTGCAGCTGCAACAGCAGCAAAACAAACTGAAAGGATTAGAAATTTAAACAACTCCATGTCTACCCAAAAGGAATGGTTGCTTTCTTCCTCCCTAGCTGGGGGGGGGGGGGGGGGGGGGGCGGGTGATAAAGGAGCCCAGTTGGGAAATGGGCTGGCAGAACAGAAAAGGGCAGGGTCTAGGCTGGGGATGGGAGATGGAAGCTCATCCAGTCAAGAGGGTGCATTCAAAACCAGAGGCATTTCTGGTAAATGATGGAAGTAAGCACAATCAGAGTGGCAGGTGGGTTGTTAAAGAGACACAAGACCCACATAACCAAAATACAAGTGGAAGATAACACAGTGGCAAGCACACTGTGTACAAGAACTTGGAAAGAATATGGACAGATCCTGAGACGGTATCTCTTTAGATACAGCCTGGCTGGAAAGGCAGTGTGGGTTCAGTTATGCCTCTGGCAATAGCCAGAGATCCCTTTCAACAGAGAAAGAACAGAGCAGAACCAGGGCTGAATGGAGGCTGTAGACTTCCTGTGAAATGCTTGAATTTTTTGCCCCAGGATACTGGTACCCAGCACCCATTCCAGAGTGAGGTTACAGGGGTTGAACAAGACTGAGAGTCCAAGCTACCAGTATTGACCAGGGCCTTGAAAGGCCTTGTCAGCTTTTGGATATCCATGTCTCCTATAATGAACAGACAGTGGGCTCACCAGGTAGAGTAAGACTGTCATCACTGAAGCAGAGCCCAGACAGGCAAACACCACCTAGGAGGGAAACCAGACAGCACCATGCCCCCAGCGAATATGGGAGGACAGGGCTGACACACCTTAAGGACAAAACAGGGACAACAGGCAGCCACATAGCCAGTAAAGGGCCCCAAACATAACTCTTCAGCCAGTCCATCAGCAGCAACACATGAGAGTGAACTAAGAGGCAGGTCGGTCACTGGGAGAATAGCTTTACCTCGCATCTCAACCAGTCACTTTCCCCATTAGGTGAGCAAAGGGCTATGGTGAGGGTAGGCAGGCACAAGAGACATTGCCAAGAATCCTATTCCATACCGGGTGACTCACCACCCTAAATCCCTCTGCTGACCTACTCCCTGACACCCTTGCTCTTGTCGATGCCACCTACCAAGAGCCCTCTAAAGACCCTTTTACCCTAGCCTGTCCATTGGTCTTCCATGAATCAGCTGCGTGCTTCATTTACAGAAATTACTGCTAGGGACGACTTTACAGAGCCTTTGGGCTGGGGTGGAAGGTAGTAAGATCCAGAGGAGAGGGTCAGGCTGACCACAGGAACAAAGAAATTCAGAGTGCAACGGGAATACAAGATGGTGTCTCGGGTGGACTCAGGACAGGTCCTTCTCTGCTCTCTTTAATACTGAACCCAAAGCAGAAAGAAAGGGGGAGAGAAATGGGATCAAACACACACTGCCCCAGGAGACTGTGCTGATGGTGGAAAGCAAAAGCAAAGAGCAGAGCAGGACTACTCTGAGCTGGGGGTAGGGGAGACCTGGGTGAGCTGCCTTTGGGAAACTCCATGAGAGACTAAGTCTTAAACTCCCAAGAAAAACTCCAGTTTGAGCGCTCCTCGGCATGCACCAAGGGAACAGGTGATGTGGGGGGGAGGGGGGTAGCTTCCAGTCCTAATAATTCTTGCTACAAAATAGTAAGGCTTATCATCACCAGAATTTCTTGTACTCATGAATGCAGGACAAGGACTGGTCTAGAAATGAGATGTGACTGGCAATGAGGACTGCCTGGACACTTTTCTTACTCAAATGACAGGATGTCTGTTTAGATGGGACACACCTTCATGGAATGTCAGAAAATAGATAAGATTAATTTAGTTGTCAGGAATACAGCACAAGCTGACACTAACACAAACACACTTAAAAATGTTTCTTTTCCATATTATAAAAATGCAAGATTAAAGATATCTTGCATTAATCTTCAAGGTCTTTTTAGCCCAAGCTTATCATTCCTGTGAGGCATTTTGACACTTGGTTAAAGTGACCAAAATGGAGTTGAAAGTATGTCTTCTATGCTAGTGGTTTCCCAGACACTCGCCAACATATAGGTCCCATGGGACGTTCCTCACATCCTGTGGGTGCATGCCTCCCTCTGTCTAGTCACAGCACTTCTTCTATATGCTGCAGACATTCTGACCTTCAACACTGCAAAAATGTGTCTTACATCCAAGGAGGCTACAGAGGTAAAAAGAGAAGAGTGAATTTCATGAGGAATTCTTTGCTGATACATCACCCCCTGGAGCAGAGAAAGAAAACGAAGGCACTGGGCACAAGAAACACTAGGTTCTTGAGCTGGTTCGTCATAGCTACATCCCACACCGTCTTCATTACTAGTCAGTGTGACATTAAGAGACGACATTTATCGAGGAACTACTAAAAAGCTGACACATATATTTGAGCTCAGTGAGAACTCTGCAGGGAAGCATTATCATCTGAGAGATGAGAAAACAAAACCCAGGTCCTCAGCAACAGAATTCAAACAGGCAGAAGCAGCAGTCTGAAGGCAGGTCAGACAGCACTGCAGGCCACAGCCCCTCCTCACGCTAAGCAGCGGGCTCTCAAGGAGCAGGGTACTCTTTTCATGGCAGAAACATTAACACAAGGCCTACTTTTTTGTGGCTTTCTTAAAAATTACACTTATTTACCACTTTTTCATAGCCCATCAGGCCATGTAAGAAACTCTTATCTCATTCCACATCGGGCAAGCAATAGGAAACTATCTCAGAAAACCCAAACTACAGCACTATTAGACAAAATGACTAAGCAAAATGAACTTGAGAGAAAGTGAAAATCAAAACTTCTCAAAACAGTCAAACTTTAAAAGCTGGACATGTTCATGAAATATTTAGGGCTCTGCCACCTGTGCTCAATGTTCTAGGGTAAAGCCAAGAGTATGGCAGGTGGGAAAGGAGAGGCAGAGGGCACCAAAACACAGCTGAAATGCCATCTGAGTAGGCACCAAACCCAAAGCATTCAGCCACTATCACACTTACTTCCACTTCTAAAGTGACCTGCACCTCCATTGCACTCCCTCAGTAAAGTAGGGCTTCAAAGCACAGACTAGTGTGTTGACTTACCGGAACTGGACATGTGGTTCACACGGGCAGGACTCAGCAGCTCCACTGGCTGGTCTCGGCCAGAAAGTCCATCTGAGGAACAGAGGAGATACTGGCTTCAGAAATGGAGAGTTGAGCACAAAGTTTTCCACAGTGAAACTGGGAAGGCATGTGTCCCCAATTCTTTTAGATGACAATTTCAATCCCAGCACAGATTGTTTTTACTTGCCAGAGAAAATGAAAGGCTCTTTGTAGAATAATCAAAACAGCCCCCAGTTGAGATATGGAAAACTGGGATTCCCGCCTGAGGGCATCTGGTTGAGCTAGCATGGCTCACTTTTATTTAGCCCAGACTGGGCTTATCAGAAGTGGGCTTCTCTGCAGAGACCGCAAGCATTAAGATAAAGGGCTCCCCCTCTTCCAAGATAACAATGAAGAGTCTGGACATTGACACAAGCAACACAGCTGGGACACGTGTGGCAATCAGAAGGAAATGGGGTGCTGGGATACTCCAAGAAGCCCTGAGGAATTCCTTGCCAGCACCAGTGGCCTTATAGAGATTACACAATCATTTCTTTGAAATCCATTTTTAGATCACATTCAGGAACCAATTTGACTATTTTTGACTTGAGGCAAGAATGAGACTGGAACCCACCTACCACCAGAGCCTGGCACAGGATGGGTGTCGACCTCCTGGTCACTGTTCTCCCTAAACATGGAGGAAAGGAGACCCACAAAACCTCACAGAACCAGACTTTTCCTTTAAAATCAGCTTATGAAAAGTGCTATTAAATGTTCTGCAGTGACGAGCATACCACTGCAGACCTGCATCAGTAGTCACCCTGAGTCATTTAAAGAACACTTCACAGGGCAGTCATGTGGCTCCCACAGACAGGATTTCAAAGCAGAACACAAACAGATAACAGACCAGGCCAACCAGGAGAGCCAATCTGCTTGTCCTCAGAGGAATTCAAACTCTGAAGATAGAAGCCTCTGCTCAGGAGATCCAAAACGGGAGTTGGAGTGGGACTGCTCCTCTGCACCACTCAGAATCAAACAAGGGTGTCAGTCAGCTCCTTTCCCATTCACAATGCTCATCCTAGTTCCAGCGACTTTAGCATTTCATAGTAGTCAGAAAAAGCACGCTGAGCCTATCTGGGGATACCATGGCCCAGGCTCCAGGGATCAGAAGGAAGATTGAGAGGTCACTGCCACATCTTATGGACAATCACCAGGCCCAAACAATCACCCTACTGCTCATAGCTTGAAGGCCTTCTCAAGAGCACAGTCACCTGAGATGGCCTGACCACTGGACTGTAAAGCCACCAACAGTCTCCTCAAACCTTTATTATGACTACTCAAAAAGAAATCTCAAGGGGCAGAAAGTACTTCCCAAGCCTTTCTTTCCTGCAAAGAAATAAGTGCTTACTACAGTAAGCATTAAGACGCTCCAAAAGGTGTATGTGCATTAAAAAAAAAAAAAATTTAAACTCACTATGAATAGTTTTAGAGATCCAAAAGGCACCCATGCTGGCTGCAGGGTTCTGGCGGGCTAAGTCAGCAGCAGGTGCAGGGAAATCTACAGTCTGCCTTGCTCTGAAGGTCCCTCGGGGTTCTTCCTGCTCCTGCCACCAGTCCATCAATAGAGGGCCTTCACCAGTTTCCCAACGTCCACCTAACACTTCTACCTCGGAAAAGCCCAAGTTTGATAGCTGACCAGTTCAAAGCACTCCAACCCTGGAACAGTATGCCTGCAGGCATGGAGACCGTTTCTGGAGCATGGGCTTTTAGCTGGTGTCTACTTTAAAGGCCCAATGACTCTGGATGACACAACAGAACCTACTACGCTCCCACAAGAGACTTGTCACATTTCCAAGTGGTTGAACACAGTGTAAGCTACAAAAACTCAAGACTCTCTGTGTACTCATGTATTTTAATCAACGTGTGGCATGACTGAGTCTTGACCCATATGCAGGATTTCTTGGCCTTTTACTGGTGTATGTCACTTTAGCCTTCAGGATGATGTTCACTGTGCATAGGAATTAGCTGTCTAGCCTCAGGCAATAATACAACGATGAAATAACATGGATTCTGCATATAAGTCAGACCTTAAACTTGACATGTTCCAGCCTTTCCTAGAATGGCATATTTCATACCCCAACACCCACCAACTCTGTCACCAGCTGTGAGACACGTTCTAATTCAACTCAAACACTATCTACCTATTGTTCACATTGACCCTACTGATGGGACAATTTCAAGTCTAAAATATCAAATAGCTTGTTCTAGAACAAACAAAATTAAAAAAATCTTACACCTTAAATTGCATATCATTCTGAAAACAAACGAAAACTTGAGTTTTCCCACCCTATCTGACCCAAGATATGAGCTAAGCCTTGTTGAGCATATCCACACTGGGGATATACCGACCTACTTGTTACTCAACTACTTAGCAGCTGTTTCTGTTACCAGATCAACTGCCCTGGTACTTCAAAGCTTGCATTCAAGTAATTCTTGTTTTTTAACAGCAGCCACAAAGCACAAGAGCAGTCACATGAGAAATCCAGACATGCCAAGGAGAAGCTGCAAAGGACTCTTCAGTCCATATCACCATCATCATAAGAGGGTGAGTGCCACACAGGACAGTGTTTTCAAAGATCACACATAGAGAACTTACATGAGCACTTTGTTATGATTGCTCTACTGTATATCTCATTAGCTGTTACTCTCTTGATGTGCCTGATTTGTGCATTAAACTTTATTAATGGTACATGTGCACAGGAAAAACACAGAAGAGTCAGTACTCTGTGGTTTTGGCATTCACTGAGCATCTTGAAACACAACCTTATGAATAAGAGGGCAACTGTCTTAGCATTGCAGGATTATTAAGATAAAAATGAATACCTATATGAAATTACATGATCCTCTAAATCCTGAGGTGCAGCAGCTGCAACTCTACAGAGTTGGGATGGTTGTGAAATTAGCTTTAACTGTCAGCTTGACAATCTATAATCACACTGGTAGAGGTTCTTAAAGACGAATTATCTAGCTCAGATTGGGAATGTCCATGAGAGGGACTGTTTTGATTGTTGATTGATGCAGGAAGACACACCCTAAATGTAGACAGCACCATTCTATGGCTGGGCCCTGAACTGTGTAAGAATGAAAGCTAGCTGAGTATAAAGCAGCAAGCAAAGATGCATTCATTTCTCGCTGATCTGGACTGTGGATGTGTTGTGATTACCTGTTTTGAGTTCCTGCCCTAACTTCCCCTTGATGGATGTGTAAGCCAAAGACTCCCAAGAGTTGCTTTTAGTCAGGCTGTTTTATCCCTGCAACAGACATAAAACTAGAACAGTGAACATTCATCCTCTTCCTGCCTCATTGACCTGGCGACAGCTCAACATCATCACTCAAAAGATTTTGTGAGCCAATGTCTGGTCCTCCTGCTCCTACCTTTATACATTAGATTGGTAGGGCTAGCAGCTCTGACCCTGGAATCTCTCAGATTTTCCAGTGAACAGACTCCAAGTCATCTCACTAGCCTAAACTGGGTATGAACAAAGAAGAACCAAAGGCTTTCTACTGTTCAGGGAATCCCAAAGACTCCAAGGGCCCAGTGCCAGAATCTGGGCCAAAGGGCATATCCTGATCTTCTTTTACTGAGGAGACTGCTGCACTCTAAAATGGTATCCAAATCCCTAGCCCTGTGTCTTCACATATTTGAGGACCAACTCAAGATAGGTGGAATTCAATAACTGATTCAGCACTACTGTGATATGACATGTAAGAAGTGACTCTGAAAAGAGAATCATCTGCAAGCACACATCAATTCCAGGAGGCTGAACATCCCCAGGTCACTTGTGGAGCTCAGCTTGGGAATGGCACTGGCTCTGCTCCTTTTAAAACTGTATTCTGTGCAGGCTGTGCTGCACATGGCATGAAGTGCAGTGCTTTGTTTCTGGCTCTTTTTTTTCTCATGAGAACAGCCGAGAGGTCTTACCTTTCACCACCAGTCAGCAGAAGGCTGTGTTGCAGCTGGCATCTCAATGCTCAGCCAGCTTGCTGGTCCTGTGCCCAGTATCACACCTTCCTGCTCGCTGTAGCTCGTACAGTTCTTCATACTCAACAAAGCAGGACCTAACATTCTTCTCTGGAATCAGCCAGAGCAATGGCAGCCCCTGTACTATCATACTCACAGCAATCTGTGCCTGTCCCCCCTCCCCAAGAGCCACAGCCCTGCTGCAATGGTGACCGTGTTAAGTCTCTCAGAGCTTCTTTAAAGTATTCGGTGTCAAACTCTTGAACTACTTGGACTTTACCCTAAGTGTTTGGTATTTTCATTACGATATTAAAAATATTACTAAAGCATAAAAATTTTAAACTGTTAGAGTAGCTTAATTTCTGTTTTAGTTTGGTGATGCATACAGGCAATGGGTATCCTTGGATCTTGCTAAACTCTTACCCTTCTACTCATCTGTCCACAGCTTCTCAAGCTCTCCACATGAAAAGTTACAGTGCCGCCGCTCCCTTCCCAGGCCTTGTGTTGCTTGTTCTTACAGTTCTGGGCTGGGACTAACAGCACAAGGACAGTGGCCAAGGACTCCTGCCTTGTTTCTAGTCTTCCTGGCAATGTTGTTTTGGCAAGAAGCGTGGCACCTGTTGTAGGTTTCTGACTGCTAATTTTTAGCATGCTGAGGAAGCTGCCTGGTGTTTCTGGTTTGCCAGGACAGATCTTTATTCAAGTATGTTTGCTTAATGTATTTAACCTTTCTGTATCAATCCAGACCACTGGGAAACTCCTCCTTCCATCTGGAGATATGGTGACATTCTTTTTTTTTCAAATGCAGCCAACATTGTTTCCTTTGAGGAAAAAGACCTGGTCAAGTTGGATGAGTTTTGAGAAAGAAAAAAAAGCCAAAATCAGACAGTAAGAAGTTAGAGTGAGGCCTGAAATCTTCTCCACTCTGGAGTCAGTCTTCTACACTCTTCTCAGACTTAGTGTCACACTTCAACCCACTGTCACAATCATAGAAAGAGGTAAAATAATATATTGAGCTACTTGGCAGGAGACTGATACAGAAAAGGTAGAGATGTTCACAATAATAAATGATAGGCTCCCTTTCTAATGGAGATGTTTTCAGACACAGTTAATAGGGAACCTTCAAGGTTATGTGGCAGGTATAATAATTCAAAGTTTTCATGGTATTCAGTCTTCCTGTCCACTGAACTTTTAAAAAACAATCTTTGCAACAGTTGTGGGTTCAAAGAATTTAAAGGTGGCTAGCTTCTGTGTATACTCTGTCCCACCTCCTTGTCAGCACCTACTTCAAAATGGCTTGTATGGGCCGCTGCCCACACACACACCCCAACCACCACATAAGAAGACTTGTGAGGAAGACAGTAAATGACAGTGAATAATGAGCCATTCTTATCACATCACATCAAGTGTGCCACACTTCTATGGCACAAATATGGTATGTCCACCCAAAATACAGGTTGAAACCTGATTGCCAAGGTAACACTGCTGCGTGGTGGAAGGCACTGACTGAGAAAGTTACTGGGTCAGTGGGAGGGATTAGTGCTGCTCTGAAGGAACTGGCATCTTTCTCACGGGGCTAGATTAATCAGTGCATCCATGGTTGCTATAAAGACAGCCCAGTTCTCCTGTCATGCTAAACGCCACCATGTTATATGAAGCACCATACCTTTACCAGAGAACGGCCAGAGGACAGCAACATGCTTCTGGGCTTTCCCACAGCATTTTATATAATTTACCCAGGTCTAGAGTATTCTGTTACAGCAACAGACAATCAAGCTAATAGACATAAAGCACCAACTGCCTGTGTGAGTGCTGACCACCCACATGACTGAGGCACATTTCACCACTGTTAAGATACACCTTTGATTTCCTATCCATTTTGCTATCTCTAGGAAATGTCACTCAGTGCAGGTCATACAGGAAAAGTTACATGCACTTTTCTTCCCTACCTGTGTCTCAGATGGTGTGAGTTCACAGGGAGCACCCCACCAGCAGAGGGTAGCAGGTGCTGGGCCTAAGAAGTTAGGCACATAGGTACAAGTACAGGGCCAGCTCAGACGGTGCTTACATGGCTTTAGGGGATCAGGTAGCTATGAAAAAACCTTGAAAGGTACCTACCTACCTGGTTCTAGGCCCAGTTCTGTCATGTACACATGACCTTGGGCTCCAGAGGCTACACTTCATACTCTTGTTCATCTCCAAAGCAGGGTAATAATAGAGGTGTCTCAGAGATCTGGGTGAAGACATTCCCTCTGTCCTCCTTGTTGCTCTGGCCCAATCTCTAGAGAGCTCTGCTCTAGCTACACACACAGAGGAAATGATTCCACTCCTCTCAGATCGATCCTTGCTCCCTAAGTTACCTGTTCCAACCACTGGTTTCTTTGTAAAAGGTGAGAGGGTGTTGCCACCCAGCCACAGCCTGGATTACTCCACAAAGGACAGAGGGAGAGGCACCCAATGTCACTTTACATCTGGAACCATGTGGCTTTGAGAGAAGCTGCAGGATGCAGAACTACAGATGCTGAACTAAAATCTGACTTAATGAGAAAGGGGGGAATTCCTGAGTTAAGGACATTTGTGCACATATATGTGTCTTATTAAACTAGGTAATAGAGGAAACAGTTTATTTAAACAGGTTAGGACTAGTGTGGTGATTCTGTGGGTAAAGGTGCTTGCCCCTAACTAACAATCTCAGTTTAATCTCTGGGACCCATATGGTGGAAGAAGAGCTGACTCCTACACACTGTCCTCTGACCTGCACATATGTATTGTAGCAGGCACAGACATACACATGCATGCACATACTCAAAGTAAATTATATACATATATATATATATATTGAAAAAAATTGGTTAGCTCTTACAATCTAGGAGAATATATATCTTGTCTGATGAACAAAGAAGGAACACAAATGGCTTTCTGTTTGCC
This sequence comes from Cricetomys ansorgei, assembly GCA_026225945.1. Taxonomy (NCBI): domain Eukaryota; kingdom Metazoa; phylum Chordata; class Mammalia; order Rodentia; family Nesomyidae; genus Cricetomys; species Cricetomys ansorgei. The sequence goes on from JAMJFZ010001791.1 coordinate 3,602,547, forward strand.
TGAATAGAAGTGGAAGTACTGCCCTTCTCCTAGGAGGCCTGGCCATGAGAATAGCAGCCTGTGGCATCTGTGGCTCCGGCACTGTTCACTGCTTCCTCTCCCAGCAGCTCAGTGTGCAGTCACAGACAACTCTGCATCCTGGTGTGTATTCAATGTGGTTTTACCGAATTTGTTTGGATCAGTGGCCAGCACATCATCCCCTTGGTCCATGGTAAGGCCATTGTCCCCAGGCCCTGACCCATGTGACCATTGCTGGGATCCTACTGGCACCAAATATGCCATTCAGTTGACTTACACAAGTCTGGAAAATGGCCAGCTACCAGATCCCCCAGCAGACCTATACCCTACTCTTCTCTGCTGAGCACTCCAGCCCCCATGTTCCTTTATGCCACAGCCCTTTCCAGGCACAGTAGTACTGCACACCCAGCTAACACCAGGCTCAGCTTTCAATAAACCCGGCTCCTCCCTGTGTGAATTTCGCTAATAGCCTTGAGTGCCCCAATCCATTAAGTTCTGCTTTTTCTTGCCACGCAGGTTATTGAGAAATACCAAAGTTCTATAATAAAGCTCACATCTGCCCATTAATAGGAATTAAACTTTAATGAGTAAGTGTCGTGAATTCCTCAGGCATGCCCAACATAGTTTATGTGTATTTATTAGAGAAAATGAAAATGGAAGAAAGAATCTCTTTCTCTAAGCACTATTTTTCCTTTGGGGTAATCGGGCAGACATTTAAAATGTCAAGGATAACCTATGAGGTGTTCTTGCTGTTTTCCCCCCAAGAATTACAACTAGCTACAGCCACAGTAGGGAGAGGAGGATGGGAGAGGAACCAGTTGGGGATGATTTTTTTTAACCTGTTTTGAACAAGCGACTGAGGAGCTGGGGTTTTTTTTTTTTTTTTTTTTTTTTTTGTAATATATAAAAAGAACAGCTATTAAAATGGAACACTGATGACAATGGAATCTGTCTGCTGGAAATGCATGCCAGAAGAAAGAAATTCCTGGCTTACAGGCAGTTTTCACCTATGGAACACCTTGACCTCAGTGCACTACAGTGGCAGCTGGCCACTGAGTGGGAGTTGGGCTCATTGCCACGGCCCCACATTGAGAGAAGATCAGACTGTACAGCCCCAGTGGAGCATCAACCCTCAATATCTGAAGTGCCGTGTCAGTGAGTCTGGATTGCTTTCACACTGATGGTTCTAAAACTGTTAAGTGCACATGGGAGTGTGATGGCATCTGGGATTTGCCTGAAATGCTCAGGAGATAAAGTAAGGCAGGGTGTATGGAGTGGGCATGGCAGAGAATTCCAGGGCCTTAAAGAGATGGAAGCAGGGCTTACTATACAAATCACCCCCTTTCTTTTACATGTATTTGTTGCTTGATGCAGCCAAAAATAAAGATAGGTCCTCCCTTCTTCAAACCAATGAAATCTGTCTAGCTTGTCTTCTCACTAATGTTCCCCTGCTCTTTGGTGTGTCACCAACCCTACCCTGGCCAATGAATGCACACTTCTGGCTCCTGGTCAATCTACAAGCACGTGCTAAACCCCTGGGGTGTGGAAAGAACACAACACAGAAGCCCAGGACCACCAGCACGTATTACGCCCATAAACAGCAATCTTGCAAAAGCACCTTTCAACTGGACCTCCTCCTTGGTTGAGCTGACTAAGATTGGCTGATATAAAGTGGTAGCAGGCAGATGGGCCCTTAGGCTGGCTACTCAAGGTTCTTCAAAGTTCTATCTTAGCACAGGTAGTGCATTTGGCTTCTATCAAATCCCCAGGAAGGCTCACTGTCTAGGACCATGCTCTTGCCTCTGCCCAGACACTCGGGACACCAAGCCGAAGCCGAAGCCGGCAAGCAAAGGGAAGCATGGTCAGGTGTGAGCCACAAAGAACCAAAAGCTGGTTAGCACTCAGGAAATTTTCCCTAGGAAGATATAAATGTAGAAAAATGACAGTAACCACACAGCCAAGAAGCTCTAGAAACAAGGAACATACAGCATGTCCAAAGAGGAACATGTGTAGAATGCAGCACATCCATAGGCAGACAGTGTCCAAGGAGAGAACAGGCCTGGCCTACCCCCAGGAGGTCCTGGCACAGAGCACAGGGCCAGGGTGTCAGAGGCTCAACAAGCAGTGACTGAACCAGCAGGTAGGTGACAGCAAGGATGCAAAGAAATATGCAAAAGAAACATCTTTGTCTAGATGGCTGCCATAGCCCAGGTCTGTCTTCTGATCAGGGGCAGATGTCTTGTGGAATTAGCTACACGGTGGTGGTCTCATGCTTCTCTCCAGGGATAGGTCTGCTCCACAGAACAGGATAGCCTTCAGACATTTATAAATGAGTTCACAAATCAGTAGACAAAGCCCTAGCCCGCTCTGCAAACAGTACTCATTTCTGTGCTTAAGAATGTTCCTCTACCCTGTTCAGGGGACTAACTGAGTGCACTGTTTCAAGGCAGTTTTACTCAGAGTAGAAGAGAGGAAGACAACCTTGGAAATGAGATGTATGGTTTTCTCAGAGCCTGTATGACCAGTGATGGGCAACAACTACTAAGGATAGTGCAGCAGTACCTCAGACTCTTGAATTACATGCAGCAGCTCTCAATACAGGCACCTCCGATCAAACAGGAACAGTTATCTCAAGCAGAGATGCAGCCCCAACTCTGATGCCCACTGGTAAAGAACTGACCTTACCTATTGCAGACATCAGCTGCCCATCTGTAGGACCAGAAGCTGTGGTGGCTGCAGCTTCTCTTCCCCTGCCATCTCCTATTTTCTGAAATGATTCCTTTAAAGAGGAATTGGAAAGGGGGGTAAGGCTGTGACCTGGGGCCTGGTGGCCTTTGGAATTTAGGGTCAGACATGCCCAGCTACATCAATTATTCAGAAGCACCCTCCAGCTGGACTTTCTCATCTGTTAAGCTTACTATGATTGGCTGATATGACTTAAGTTGACTTATGTAGAAGGAAGTCCATGATATGAGTTCAGTCAGAACTTCGACTAGCTCTCCACTAAGGTGCTCCATCCCAAGATGCCAAAGCATCTGATGGGAGTGCAAGACTCCCTGCAAAGTATGAGTCAGCAACCCAAACCACCTTATGGATGAACCTGCCTCCAAACACTTTCTACACTGTTGAACATCACCAATTAGCTAAAGGTGTCTGTGGTTAAGTGACAGGAAGCCTGAAAATAGGTAGATGTTAACAAGCAGCTCAGAGGAATGAGTCACTAATCCTACTACAATAAACCCTAACCGGCCATTAGAGGAAGTCAGAGGCAGCCTGCCCTGTGGCTGGACAGTGCTGAGGCCTTTATCCCTCTGTTAGCTCTGCTTGCTCTGCAGTACTCACTTGGTCTTCTACTTGGGTTAAGTGTCCACCAACTAAAAAATCACAACTCCAAATTTCAAAACTTGCTCTTAAAACTGTAAGACACACAGGTCACTTTTATTTCTCATGAAATGTTATCAGTCTCCCTTAGAATGACAAGAATTATCAATTGCCAATCTGAACAGACTGAGACTGGAGACACAATTTTAAAATACTCTTATTTCTTAATGGCTGAGTAAGGTCATTACAATTGCTCCCATTCTGCAAGTCTCAGCACCCAACAATCTATTAGGCTCAAGGACCTTCAGTTAAATGGTGTAACATCCTAAAAGTAGCCGATTATTTCAGTGCAAGCCATTCAGAGCCCAAAGTCTGAAGAACGACCAAAATCAAATCTTTATTTTTTTTATAACTGTATAAATGTGATCCAAATGTTTCCACCACTAATTTTTCCAAAAGGGACATGCTATAAATAAGCAAACTACAACTGCTCACTGATATGTATAGACTCCTTAGATGTCTCGATGGGCTTAATTACAGACCACTGCACTGGTCTATAACTTGGCCTTCTTATTGAACATGTCTGAGAAAGGCTGTTCTGCCTTGGGTGCCAGAAGGAAAGCAAGGGAGGCTAGCCCACTCCCCCGGGGGAGTGGGGGTTGGCAGCAAGTGCCTAAGGGGCGGGCTGACCATGGGAATCTCGCTGGGCCAGTGTGGGCTCCAAGAGCACTTTCCCCTCCACCAGAAGGCCACTTGGTTCAAAGACCTCCTCTCCTGGAATTTTGTGGGATAATATTTGCTATGATTCGCTAAAAACACATTTCGCTTTTCTAGACTGGTCTTACAGACCCTCCTAGACCGAGCCCATGTCCTGACTCACAGCCTCACAGGCCGTGCTCATGCTTTCACCAGTCAGGCACTTGTCTACGTGCTCCCTTCACCCGGGCTCAGTCTTCACCATGGAAAAGGACAGTTACTGCCCCTGTTCCAAATTAAAGGAGCAGAAACTGGGGTAGGGATGTGACGACCAGGCTCTAGACGGATCTCCCATGCAGCATTCGGCCCCTTGGTCTGCACACAGGGCACTAAGCAAACTGCTGGCGTCACTCAGCCATGGATGGGCTCACAGTGTGCTCCTCAGGCTGCTACTGAGAAGCTGGCAAGATCTGAAGAATACTCTGGAAATACCAAGTCCTGGCACCTCAAACTCCCAACAACCACAAGGTCTAATAAACGGACTGTGTGGTACTGGTGCTAGAGTCATTACTGCTTTAGACAAAAGCATGTAGAGACCCACGTGAACTGGGAGCCTCTAAGCAGGTATCTGAAGGATATGCAAGGGTCATGTAAAGGGCACCAGAAAGAGTCCTCCGTGAGGAGGAAACCACAGGCAGAGGATGGAAACACCGTATGACTGGAAGAGTGCAGTGGGACAGGAGCTATGGTTGTGGGTCCCAGAGCCATGATGAGGACCATAGGGCTTGGGTATTTAAAGGCTCATTTCATATGCCCAGAAGGAGATAAGCTAGAGAAGAGAACTAAAGGGTAAAGTGGCATTGGGAAAAAGGGTGGGGGAGCTCTTCCAGAGCCCCATAGCTGAGACCAGCATAGTCACCAAAGAGCTGCAGGTGTACTCTCTGGGGACCCACTTTGAAAAGCAATCCATTAGGACTATCTGGTACCCTGCATGCAGCTTGGCCAGGCCATATCACTTCTAGGGATATAGGAGGCAGAGGCCTGGTGAGGGCATCAAGTCCACAGGGAAAAGAGCCCGGATGACAGCGTCTGCTGATTCTTGGAAAGCCATTTAGCACTTTGAAGAACCGACACTCTTAATCTTCCTTGGGTCCTTATGATTTTCTCAGAAAAACAAAATCACAATGTTTAGGGTTTGTTCAAGAGTTCAAATCTCACAATCCCTAAAACTTTATGGCGTGTTTTGGTTTCACTCACTCTGCTGATCATGTGTCAGTTCTAGGTCCACTCGCCCACGTTCTTCAACAGCACACTTTCCAGCTGCCCTGAACAAGTGCAAAACACTTCCCTACCCTAGGCTAAGCTTTGGTCTTCTGAAATCCTGCTTTTTGGTTCTTTTGTTTGTTTGTTTTTTGTGGGTTTTGTTGTTGTTTTGTTTTTTTTTTTGAAATCTGAGTTACAAAAGGAAGAGGAAGTGGCATACTGCAATCTAGATGCTACATATCCCAGGCTTTTGCAATAAGGAATGTGCAGTGAAATCCATGATGGAGCTGGTTGCTTTTAGTCTTCTCATTTGCCTCACTATGGCTCATGCTCTCTGACTGGGACATGACCAAGTACAAGGCCATTATCTCTCTGTGTTACTTTTGTCTAGAAGGTGAGTCCTCGACCTGCACTATCTCTTGAACCAGTGCCTCTATATTGGCCAACAAGTCAGTCTGTGTAATAGAAAAAAGAGTTGGTCTCTGTTCCCATGAGGGTTCAGAGGTATCCTCTGACTAAATAAACACCTGCCTAAATTTCACAGCTCGACCATCATTATCAGGAGCAGATCAAGGTAGAGCCTACCCTCTAGGGCTGGGACCTTGGAAAAACCATCCAAGTACCATCATTCTGTCCCCAGCGCTCAGTCTCCAGGGGAGGATGCTTCCCAAGAGCCTAAGGACCCTGCCTTCCTTTGCTGGCTCAGGTGGCTGCAGTTCCCAGGCCTCCATCTACAGCTCTGCTGCTTGGGAGGCCATCACTGTCACAGTACTGTTCTCATTACAGGCCCCCCTATCTAGGAGTATCCTGTAGGCTCTTTTATATGCTGTCAATAATGCTGCTGGCACTCAGATATTCTTCCCATGGAGTAGCTACTAGAAAGGAGCTTTCTTCCTGGAAGCCAGCATCTTCTCTGCTCTGACTAGAAAAGTGACTTCTAGTAAGTTAAGTCTGGCTTTATACTACAGTAGATTCTGAGATATGGACCCGGAATGAGGGCTGGAAATCCAATCTAGTAAATTATTATAGGAAAGATGTTCAAATTAAATGGAGGTCCTGGAACAGGACTCACGCCCCAGGTCTGTTTGGACCCTATTGTGAAGCTCAGGTTCCATCTGGACTTTATCAACTTGTGTAGCCAACAGGACTGGATGGACTACAGGGCAAGTGCCTGGCCCTAACTAAGCCAGCTCCTCTAGACCTCCAATATCTCTGAAGAGTCTTCCTGTTGGGGTGGGATAGTCTATGAGGAGGGGAAAAAGGAGGTTTTTCTTGGGTTCTAATATACAGTCAACTTTTAAAATGTTATAAAACTTTCCTTAGTTTTTGTGCTAACAGTGCAGAGTACATTGATTTAATTGTATGTTTTTTAAATTTCTTCAACAAAATTATATTTAAAAGGAAGGATACAAATGTCATAGCATGTAAATGTCACCATGACTACTAACATGTTAGGTAATGTGTGTATGGTTGCCATCCTACCGGACATGACCACACACTCCCTTCAGTCTTGCCTCCATCTCCACACACTTCTATTTGCTTTCTGGACTCTCAACAAATGCTCTCCCACTGTAGCAGGTGCATTCAAGATAATTACATTCTGGATGTTTAAATCACGAATCCCATAGCACATGACTCACCCCAACAAAGCGGGTTTCCCTGAGTCTCCAAGCTGTAGCAATCAACACCACGTTTGTATTATGCACAGCATGGATGAACTCTTTTAACTTCTCCACGCTGGGCCTAACTAAGGTATAACATTATTCCATTTTAGACAACCAAAATTCACATTCTAAAAATACAGTGATTTCATTGTATTGTGCTCTATTTTAATCTTCTAAAGATAGAGCTAGCTCCAGGAGAAGCGATTTGCTGTTGGCTGTGGACTACACTAATGTCACTGACAGGATGTGGATTTCAGCCTGCAGGTTCCACTGAAATGACAACTGCAGTGGGTAGTGCCGAGGTTTTGACAGTGTAACATGGGACCCTGGCCATTTGGCTTCCAAACCGTGACTCAAGAGCTACAATGCAATTCAAGGATAAGAATGCTTACCTGGTAGGCTAAGGCCACATGTTCCACCTAGTAGGCCATGCAAGTGTCTTTGCAGAGCTGGAAGAGAGGTTCCAGGCCAGGACAGAACTCTCATGGGCTGCCCTAGAGAACTCTCTCTACCAGGCCAAGGAAACAGAAGGGGATATTGAGGGAAAAAAATCTCTGAAGAAAGTTGGGACCCTCAAGGCAGTGTTTATGTTGGGGATGGCCTCCAGGATCATTATTTGTGTAATTCTCGAACCCCAGGTACAGGCGTTAAAGTAAAACTTGTCCAGAACTGGGAAACCTGAGAGTCACATGAAAACAGAGAATAACGGCTCTTCAGAGAGCAATGTCCTACTGCAGATGAGTTCTTCCAATGAAAATTTAAAATTATAACCGATAGTGAAAACAGCCCACAACCTAAAAATTAGTGAAGACAACCACCACAAAAATAACTAACGCATCTACGACTGCTGTAAGGAAATTAAAAAGACATGAATATAAAATTTTTTAAAAACATGAGTTTTAATTAAGCATTTATATTTCAGAGAAATTATTAAATAAGCTAATATGCATACTTCTATCATAAATTGTATTTATCAATGGTGTCCTACCTTCAAGATATGGTAAGGCAAAGGCATCAGGCTAGTAAGAGTACCCAGCCAACATAAGACCCACGAGATGGAACTTATACTCGACACTGCTTGGGTGACCAAGAACCAGAGACTACATAGCCCAGGGACCTAGGGAAAAACTAAATACTACTGGTCTTCAAAACCAAATAAATAAATAAATGTAGTGAAAAAAATGACTCCTAATGATATTCTATACTATAGAATGATATTCTATAGTAATAGATAATGCCTTGCTCAGCCAGCATCAGACAGGACTAAAGATACCCACAATTAGACATTATGGGGGGGGGTGGGAGAGAACCACCTTGGAACACTCAGCACTAACCCCTCCCCACTCAGGGCTCAAGGAACCCTACTGAATAGGGAGTAGAAAGAGTATAAAAACCAGAGGGGATAGAGGATACCAAGAGAACAAGGCCCTCTAAATCAACATGACCAAAGTTTACCTGAACTCAAAGAGACTGAAGTAGCATGCACAGGGCCACTGTGTATATATTATGTCTTCCAGTTTAGTGTTTTTATTGAACTCCTGAGTGTGTGAACCAGTGGGTCTTTGATTCTTGTCCCTGCTCTTGGGCTTTTTTCCTTCTGTTGGTTTGTCTTGTCCAACTTCAGTGTGATAGTTTTTGTTTTATCTTATTTTGTTACTTATCTTACTTTGTTATCTTTTATTATTATCCCTCAGAAGCCTGTTTGTACTAATGAGATACAGAAAGGGAATGGATCCATACAGAAGGGGAGGTGAGGAGGAACTTGGAAGAGTAAAAAGAGGGAAAATTGTAATCAGGACATGTGAGAAAATTATCTATTTTCAATAAAAGAAAAAAATGTATATCATATATTAAATGATAAAAGTTAAAAAGGATGGAGAGATGGCTCAGCAATTAAGAATACTTTTTGCTCTTATAGAGGACCCATGTTCAGTTTTCAGTACCCACACTGGTTCATAATCATCTGTAACTCCACTTTCAGAGGATCTGATGTCCTTTTCTGACCTCCATGGGTACCAGGTACATACACAGTGGACACGCATACACACAGGCAAAATACTCACATAAAATAAAGTATATAAATCTAATGAAGTTTTAAATAAGAGTTAAAAGAATATCAAATATAATAGGAAAAGGGAGCCAGAGCCTAGAAAAAGGAAAAACTAGGTTTTTTAATGCCAAGTTTTAAAACAGAATAAGAAGTAAAATATTTTTCTAGAATTGATAGATTAGATATAGTTAAGAGAGGAAAATAGAAAACCAGACTACAGACCTAGACAATTAGAACACGGCACAAAAATAAATCAACAAGGAAAAGAGGTCAACAACAAATGAGTGAGGTAGCCAATACAGACCTAGTGTGAATTACAGAACTAAAAAGAGAGAGAACATACAATATAATATTTAAAAATGACAGTATTCCAGGATTCAGGAACATTACTAGTTTTTCTTTTTAAGTCCTAAGTAGGATAAACAAGTACAAACCGGCATCTAGTTGCCTTGCAGTAAAATATCTGAACATCATCATGGGACGTTATCTATATGGCATAGAGACAGTAAGGCAGGCTACCCATGAAGAAATAAAGCTGGGTTGATGTTGGTTTTTGGTTGAGATCAAGTGTCAACACCTAATATTTCCACTATTTGAGGACAACATATTAAATGAATTTTTGGAGGTAGGAGATGGAAAGGATAACTGGACTGAGAACTACTTTCTAACAGCGGTGGAAACAGGAAAAGAGTAAAAGATAAAGAAGCACTCCCTCAAATTGCTGAGAAGTGGAGCTAATTCCATTTCTGTACTCAGCTAAACTTTCATTCAAGAAACAGGGAGTATGGGGAAAGACACTTTCAGACAAACAAAAATTGTTTACTGGACCTAAAGAGATGGCACAGGAATTAGAATACATGTTGCTATTGCAGAGGACCCAGGTTTGGTTCCCAGCACTTACGTGGTGGCTCAAAACCACCTGCCCCTGCAGCTCCAGGGCATTTGATGCCATCTTCTGGCCTCCACAGGAACCAGGCACACACACACAGCACACATATATACACACAGGCAGAACATTTATAGACATAAGATAAACCTAAAAATATTTACCACTCAGAAACCATGGGTCAAAAATACAAATAATGAAGAAAAGTCATGTCCATGGTGGATTGAGATGATAATGCAACGCTAAGATAAAACATTACTGAACATGTAACTATACACAGCTGTGTACTAAATAACACCAAGTTCACACAATCATCAAGACCACTTTTACCAAAAGTAAATGTTTCCTCAGACTTGTTTCCTTTGTGTGTAGTGATGTGTGTGTGTGTGTGTGTTTTAAAATCACTGTTTGAAACACCTTGCTAGCTTTATATAAGTACAAATCTCACAATACAAAATTTTCCTCTTCACTGACATTAGAAAACCCAAATAAGTATATTTTCAAAGGATGAAGCTGGCAGTGCTTCACTTCTAAGAGCCCACCATTTTTCCTTGGTGCCAATTTCTTTTCTTGAATGGATCACATCCAGTGCAGCTGTCCCTGAAAACAGAGGGCAGAGATAACAACTGCCCACTGTGGCTGTTGCTTTCCATGCAGAGTAGGCAAGTGACTGCGAAACTCTGCAGAAACTGTCTAGTGCTCCTATAAGAAAGGCAAACTCATTAACCCTGCTTGGAAACAAAAGCTACCAAGGGCTTGAGTGACAGCAATCACTGCTGCACATGGGCCATTCTCACCACAAGCCACTTGACACCACATTTGCATGTCCGAGAACTGTTCTTTGAAATCAGCCACACTTATGCAAAAGCAACTCTTTGTGAGAAATAATCAGCAAAAGATTGCTTAGTTAAAAGTAACCAGCTCTTGGGTAAGTATAAACCCCTCTATGCAAATAATTTTGTATTAATGCAAATATTATGTTTGTCTTTTATTTTAATGCAAACAGCATCTGTTTTGCACAGCCACTGCCATTGCTTTGTAGTTTGTGCTGAGAGCCTCAACTGAGTTCCAGCTGCTTGTTAAGAGTGGAGAGCAGATTTTCAGAGAGCAGAAAATGCCAAGCAGCTCTTCAAAAGAACAGAAAGCAGATGAATCCCATGGCTTCTCTCTCACTGAGGAAAAGAAACAAATCCAAGAATGGATCCCAGAATCTCTTTTGTGGAAGTTTAGCTATATGTATGTATGTGTGTGTGTGTGTGTGTGTGTGTGTGTGTGTGTGTATGCGCGTGCATTTTTTTGTTAAAAGTTTGGGAGAAAATTAAGATTCCTTTTCATAAATCCATTTGCAAGAAAACCCATTCAGAAGAACACAGATTAAAAAGGAGAATGTGACCAATGGGTCTCTAGCCCAGCACCATGCTGCCTGACATAGCCCAGTCACATTCTCCTTCTCTGGCAAAGAGGGACTTCTGGAAGGTTCCCTGTAAACACTAACTACCCAAAGTTACTCTACTAATTCTCTTCTACCTTGTCTGCACGTAGAGAGAGAGTTGCTAGTGTGTGTGTGTGTGTGTGTGTGTGTTGGGGTTGTGTGCTGGGACAATGACTTGCAGAATGAGTATGTGGGTGGGTGGACAAATCAGGCTATTATATGTGGGAAAACATCATAGGAACAGAAAACCACCTAAGGTTCTTCTGGCTTCAAATACATACAAGTTCCTAGTCTCTACTCAACCAAGAACAGCTGGCAACAGCTGGACCTCAAAACACTAAGACATGACATATACACCACTCCTAAGGAGCACAGAAAAGCGCAATCAGATGCACTAGAGTCCAAGTGTCTCCATGGGTGAGGCCAAGGACATCCACCTGTGTATTATCAGATGTGCCTCAAAACAACTATCTACTCTCACATACACTGCTGCTAAAACCCAAAGATACCCATTCACAGGCTGGAAAGATGGCTCAGCACTCTGTACTGCTCTTACAAAGGACCAGGGTTCAGGTCCTAGCATGTACCAGACTGTTCACAATGGCCTGCAGTAGCAGTTCCAGGGGATCCATTGCCCTCTTCTGGTATCCTTGGGTGCCTGCACACATGTGCACATACCCACACATAAGCACAAATATACACATAACTTAAAATATTCTCAAAAAAAATCTATTCAAGTAATTCTTTGTGTGAATAACAAGCCAACCATTCTAATAACCTCTAATAACCTATCAACCATTAGCTCAGCTTTACTTTCATTTCCAGTAACCAACTCACAGGCTATCTACCGCCTCATGCTGTTCTCCATTTCCTTTAATAAATAAAAATATGACAATGTGATAAATAAACTTAAAGAACAGAAGAATAGGGTGAAGATAACTTACCACAGATAATTATCAGAAGCTAGACAAACATCAAATATATCTGTAAAGGTACTGGTCAGTTAGCTAAATAGGAAGAGATTACAGCAGCAGATGGAGGTTGCAGAGCAGGGCTGGCATTTGGGGCAGATCTCCACTGAAGATCATACACAGTGCTACCCAGGAAACTCTCCAGAACCTTCCCACTCTGTCCCTCTCTTTACACATGAGGCTCATGAGTAGAAATCTAGAAACTAGAGTGTGGGAGGAAGGGACAGACTCTTTCAGTCTGAAAAGAAAAAATCCCTAGACATCTATCCTCCTACTCCCAATCCTCAACCCCCTTTGTAACAACTATAATCTCTAAGTTGAGGAAAGTCAGTAAATAATAGTCTGGTGTACCATTTAAAAAACCACCAGTCAGTATAATGTACCACATTAACAAATAATAAATTTTACACCATCTCAGCAGAGAACCAGAAAAAGCATTTATTGGTAAAATTCAATATGAGCAGGCAAGGTCCTCATAGAAATGCTAGAGCAGAATCCCACAACCTTGAATTGATAAGAGTATTCCCAAAAACAAAGGGAACTGGGAAGATGGCTCAGTGAAGGTGAAGAACACTTGCTATACAAACCTAAGAACCTGAGTTCAAATCTCCACCACTCAGGTTTGGTGGCAGTGGGAAACAGATGTGGCTGCATGTGCCTGTAACCACACTGCTGTGGAGGTGGACACAGGAGGGTCTCTGGGGCTTACTGGCTACCAGCCTAGCTTCAGATTTAATGAGAAATCATGTCTCAAGGTAAAAAAGGACAGAGAATGATAGTATAAGATACCCATCATTCTCCACTGGCATTTACATGCACATGGATCTCAGTCCTGTCCCTGCACCTCCTCCTCCCACACACACACCACAGAGTAAACAAACAATGATCTGTAGTGAGCATCTTAGTCAGCAATGGCACAATGGAAGTATGCCTCCTCACCCCATTCCCAACCAGAGCAAAATGAGAATGTCCTCTATGCTAATCTTGGGAATACACCTAGCCAATGCTAAAGGCAAGGAAAAGAAAGAAAATCAAAATGATCATCACCTATACTTGGCATGTAGAGAATCAAAAAGAATCACAAGAACCAGAATTAATTAGTAGTAAATATAGAAGGTCAACAGAAGGCCAATATACAAAAATTTACTGTGTTTCTACATATAGCAACAACCAATAAAAGAATTACAAGATACCAAAGATGAATCTGGAGAGATGACTTGGTGGTTAAGAGTACATACTTTTCTTCCAGGACCCACAACCCCATGTAAATATAGCTCCCCCCTCAACACATGCGCTCGCGCGCGTGCGCACACACACACACACACAATTAAAAGTAATAAAAGTAAATTTTTAAAAACTTCAAAGATAACAGCAATAATCTTGAAAATCTTCAAGGCCTAACAAAAGACATGGAACCCTTCTATTCGGAAAGCCAGGAGCCAGTCCATGGAAGTACATGTTCTGCACACACACCCACACACACTACACACTTATATGTATTGGTACTCTGTGATGAGTGTGGACTCTGAGAGCGGGGGCAGGTGTAATGTGTCGCAAGTCATCCTCAGAATGAGGAGAATGACACTGAGACTTGACACGGGCATCAAGTGTCCTAAGCCCTCTTCACAAAATGGGAGAACTACAGCTTGGATAGAGTCATGTTATGAGAAAGAGAGAAGTTGGAGCACCTGACACTTGAGGACTAGGGCTTGCTTAGTGTCCAGTAAAGGTCTCGTGTCTCCTCCTCCTCCAACACCACAGGTGCAGAATCCCCTCTGGCCTGTATGTCTCATTCTCTTCGCTCCAACTGGGAAACAGCCTAATCAAGTCTTGCTACACAGTGATCTCTACCTAGGGTATGAGCCCTGTGTCCTTTTCCCAGGGTATGAGGGCATATCTACTACACTTGGAGAGTGGCTTTGTCTTTACTGGGATGGAGATTCTCACCTAAACCCAAAAAAACAAGCAGAAGAGCCCTAACCTTCAGCAGCCACTATGCAAGCCCAGCTTTCTGTGTGACTGAGGCAGAGAAGCAGGAACCTGCAGTCTCCACCCCACAGAAGTAGACAGTGAGTTTTATTAGCTCAGTGGACACAGTCGTGTGTGTGTGTGTGTGTGTGTGTGTGTGTGTGTGTGTGTGACAGAGTGGAATGGGAAGAAATAAGACTAATAATACTTATTCTATCCTACAAAGATAAACAGAAAACAAGTAGGAAAGGCTGAGCTTTGGATGAGCTCCAAAGTCTCTATAGAAATTAACTCTACACTGGAGCACTTGGCAGGTCCTAGCTGATGTGCCACAGATGAGGGTAAGGAGGAAGGGTACCAGCCCCAAATCACTGCATCTTCATACCTGCCTGGGGTCCAGTGCCTCAGGAGGCTGCTGTGCAACATCCTGAGAGGACATGATGAAACACTGTTCAACTATTACCCCAAACAGGCATCAGCCAGTGTACTGAATGACACACAGTAGTCCAAATGGAGCACCTAGGAAGCCACAGGCTCACAGAGGAAATCTGCCAACCTAGCCAGGAAAAGGAAGCCTTCAAAGGTGTCTCCTACCTGAACAAAAAGATGGTACCCTGAAAAGGGATAGCAAGACAGAGGGGAAGATGCAGCTGGGCATCCTCAGAAGGTTGAGGCTATCCCTCCATTATTCCAACAGGACAGAGCAGCTCCTACCACCTTGGTAATTCTGCCAGGAGTCTGAGTCAGTGCAGCCTAGGATTCTGACAAAGTATGCATCAAGGGGTTTTGGGTCACCTGAGCAGCATGATAGTGCCACAGGAGGAATCCCGTTTCCTGGGGATGTACCTTTGATTGAAAGCCTTGGGCACAGGGACCCCCTCCCCCCCAGTGCATGTCTATGAACTTGGGAGTGTGGAGGATATATCCCACTGGAACAAACCACTGAACTCAGAACTCATCCACCCCACATGTGTGCACAACTCCCTGTGGCTATTCAAACCAGCATTATTTCCAGGAAGTAAAATAGAGTTTAGCAGATTACAACAACTTTGGTTCAATGTCAGAGGCCACAGGAAGTCACTTTAAGAATGGGACCTTAGATTCCCCCATAAAAAAAAAGAAACAGGATATAGCTCACTCTCTATGGAGTTATAAACGGAGGAAGAATTTTTCCTTAAGACTTTAAAAATAATTAGAGAGGAACAAGAGAAAGAAGCTACTGTGTGGGCAGAGGTGAAAACCTAATTAGAAATGGATTAGGGTTTTCTGGAATCACCCTTTTCCTTGTTTGACCAAGTCAAGGATGAGGTAATGTCATTATCTGCAAGGAATTATCTCCACTGCGTAGCTCCAAGAGTAAAAGCCAACCCTGCACTCTCAGACAACAGTTAGCTATCACCTCGGCCTCACCCTTTGCCCAAGCCCGTGTAGGTCCAGAGCAGACACTGCGGGCACTCCCGATGGTGGGGGTGGAGGGCAGGGAGGGAATCATCACTTTGATGGCTATGTCCTCAGCCCAAGTGTGCAGATGTGCTCTGGAGCTACACAGACCACAAGGACAATCGAGGAGCCCACTTCAAGGCCCTCGGAGAAGAGCATGAGGTTCCCAGTGTCTGGTCTCTTCTTGGAATCTAGGTCCCAGCACCTAGAAGTCCATCTGACGCGCCTGTGCTCTGGGAGACACCCCGCCACACAATGGAGCCCAGCAGAAGTCAAGACACAGGTGAGGCTCTTCCTGCAAGAGGAAATCAAAGGGCCCACACACCACCCTAGTGGGTGACACTTGCAGAGACACTGCATTTAGTGCAGTGTAGCCTATGGAGGAAGGATTTCACCCACAGCACTTGGGTGCTAAGGTGACGGAAGCCCCTCTAGACACACATTTTGTCTTACGTCCTCAGTTGCCCTGGCTCAGGCTCATGGCGTGTTTACCAGCCAGGCAAGGTGACTGATGGCAGCTTCCCTGTTCTAGTCCACAAACACGGCACTACTTCACTACCTGCTGAGTGCACGACACAGTGTCTAAGGACACAGTTGCCTCAGTGGCCACCCCAGAGTGTCCCACCCACTGCGTAACAGTCTCCTTTTCCCTTCTTACTCAACTCTCCAGCAGGTAATGCCTCCAAGTCTAGAAAGTGACTGGCAGAGCACTCAGATGCCAAACACAGCATTACCACCTCTGTACCCCTACAGGCACCACAGCCAGGCCCACACATGTCTGCTGTTGGAGGAAGGGAAGCAGGGGAAAGAAGACAGGCCTGAGCACAGTAGCTTAGAAGGATTCTTGCAGAGAACACGTTCTAGATGGACAGATGGTCAGGGAAGGCCTTGGAGTTGGGGGAGTCACCTACATCTGAAGGGACTCCAGGAGACGAGACACCATTAAGTGTGATGACAGCCCTGACAATGTCCCTGACGGAGGAAGGAAGCTGCCTGGCTGGCCTAGGTCATCTAGCACATGGTCCAGGCTTCCTACTGCCCACACTCTGTGTCTCTTTGTACAGAATGAGAACTAGGTAACCTCTCCTACATCCATCAGTGCCCCAGGCTCTGAAGAAGCACTGGGGATAGGGGTGGAAACACTTCAGAGAGGGTTGACCTAGTCTGTTAGGACTTTAGCGGATGGAAGCTTGCCCCCCCCCCAAAAAAAAAACTCAATGACAGGAAGACAAAACGTGGCAGGACACTGCGCTAAAAAGGCAGAGAAGCGCACCCCCCCACTCAAATGGGGAAGCTACTCAGTTACTCGGGAGATGGCTCACATCAAAAGTCTCCTCAAACACTCGGGACCCCTCCCCTGCTGGGTGGACTGCTCCTAGAGTGGCTCACTTAATCTCACAGTGCACTTAGTCTCATGCATCTGCTAAAGGTTAAATTCTGTTCCAGTCTGTAGACTTAAACACAGGTATTTCCAAACACACAAATTTGCTCATGAGTGTGCTTGATGTAGGGAGGAAAATGGCTTTTGTGTGGTTCGTTTTTAAACATGTGTGCAATGTAAGAATGCCTCATAAAGGTCACTGGGCAGATGTGACAGTTTATCTTGGAGAAAAAATATGACTGTCTGAGACTCTGAGGGGATGCAGCCATGGGATTCCACAGGTCAAGGAGTTCCATGGTCAGTAAGTTCAGTGTAGGTCTCCAAACACATCGGAGGAGAAACAAGAACACAATGGCAGATGCTGGGTATACTTTCTCCAGTTGGGGCTCAAAGCCCTGTGGGCCTGTCACACCATGCACATTTTCATGAGCACTGCTTCCTTGTGGTGGGCCTGACCTATGGCAGGTCCCTAGGCATTGTATGAAGGACATGGGTCAGGGTCACTGTTTCTTCCCATGCCGATTCTTACACCGACTGCTCCAGCTACTTCCACAGTGTCTACAACACAGCATTTATTTGTCTTTTCCTATAAGCTGGAAGTTACCTCTTAGAACTTTCAGATGCCTCTCTTCTCCCTACCCACAACAAGCCAAAGGGGCAGGAAGGGGTCAAGGCTGCTGAAACACCAGCCTGGCATCAGCCAAGGAAAGACCTCCTACCCCAGGTCACCCTGACCCCTAGCTGACAAGTGAGGTTCCCCACAGGATGTGCTGACACTACAACAGCGTTTGAGGAAAATCACTGCTTTTAACAACTTTTAGAAATTGCATGTTAAACTCTTCCTTTCCAAAACTTGAGACTTCTAGCAGACACAGCAACAGATTGTCGTGTAGGATGTCTGCTTGGGGTAGCCATCTTGCAGAATCACTCTACCTGAGACACCAAGGGTTACTCTAGGAAGCATGCTTATGGAAGACAGGCCCATTGTCTACTGCATCCAGCACTAGCAGGGAAGGGGGATAGAAAAGGCCACTGGATTTGGTGGGGTCCACTTTGGATTCCATTTAGGCTGTCAGGTTGAGGGAAAGGAGAGCCACCCCATGTGGGATGTGTACTCCCAACAACCTATGAAGCACTATGGTAAGCTAAGGGCTCAGGAGAATCTTCCTAAACAAAGACCCATGAGCAACTTCCAGAAGAGTCACCATGAGTGTATATAATAAGGACAGTGACTCTTAAGACAAGGGAGTATCTAGGATCTAATATATACACCTGGACAGAAGCCGCATGAGCAACACCCAGTATGGTACTCTGGGGTCCTAAGTAATGAAGGAAGCAGCCTGGGAGGTAGCAGGTTAGCCTGGGTAAGATGTCTGTCCTCTGACATGTACACCTTCCTGTGGAAGGAGGGCATAGCCATGGGGTCCTAAGTGATAGCACTCAGGACCCAAGCCACTGCTTCTCAGGCACCTGTCCCTGAGTGCAAAGGGGTTCCCTGATGAGAAAGAGACCATTTCACAGAATGGTGAGTTCCTGGAGGGATTATCCATCATCCTGGTGATGGCCCCTGCAGAAAAGAATCCAAGTCACTGGAATCAACATACATTTGAGGAGCTACAAAGAACCAGGGTGAAGTTCCCAAGGCCCAGGAAATGAGAAAGCATAGTTAACAGGACTGGGAAGTCCTTAACATGAGCTCCACAGCCCTGCCTGGGCACCAAGGGAAGCCACTGGGCTCCAAAGGCTCCTGATTTAGAGCCTAGGCTCAAGCTGCTTTAATCAAGCTGCAGGGGTAAAAATAAGGATTCTCTTGGCTTCTCCAATAAGGCCTCAGGCCCCATATATGCTGTCAAAGGCCCTTCCTTTGCTGAGCTCCCATGTACTTCATCCCTAGATTCCAGAGACAGTTAGGGCCCCCATCCCACCCATGCTCTCCAGCTCAGCTAGAGCTGGAACCATACAAGAGACAGTAGGAACAAGGGATAGCCTAGGCTTTGGGTATATGTTCACAAAGACGATCACATAAGACAATTCAGTACATTAAGCTGCTCTGAGGAGGTTCTGGGACCACTGAAGTGACACAAGTGCCCACAGCATTCTACTATTTCATGTAGGGTGAAGGAAAGTGAATGAGGCATGTTACGGATGGGCTAGCACTGACAGCAGTGTTGACCATCTGGCCAGGAGCAGTGATGGTCAACCCTCTCCTACATGATATCCTCAGAACAAGAACATGGCCATCCTGACTGCTCCTGTTCCCCAAGTTGTGCCTAGTGGGCCCACCAGCTCCACCCAACACTAGCAGTAGTACCACAGACCAACGGGTAAGGCACAGTGCCCTGTCCTAGGCCTTCTAAGCACAGTAGGTGCAAAGCAGTGATCACAGACAGAAGCAGCAGAGGCAGAAGGCCTGCGGTAACTTCTAGGACCATCTGTCATCCATGCAACACTGGGTGCTTTGTTTCACCTCGGGGAATTCAGCTCTACAACCTGGGAAAGACAGCAGGTCCCTGCTCCCATCTACCCCATCCATGTGCCTGGAGTCATGTTCCATAAACCCTAATCCATAACCATGAAGACCTCACCTGGGCTGCACATCACATCATATTCAGGCCCACAAGTAAATCTAAAATGTACAGTTTTAGACAAAGTGCAAACCCATCCAGTGAAAACCTCTAGAACAATATAGGACACAGTGAACTCAGAAAAAAAAAAAAAAAATCTGTAACTGTTCCCGGAAGAGCCTTACATAGCTACAGAGTTGAACACACAAGTAACTACCCACAGACCGGAAACGCCAAACCACAGCTCGTAACCCTTCCTCATGGGGAATGCTGGCAGGGTGCATGAAGTGAGAGCCTGGAGCCAGGGCAGGCCCCAGTTCCTCTGGAAGAGCCTGTAGCTTGCCTTTCTACCATTGTCTGCCTGCAACTGGCTGTGAACAACAGGGAAGAGGCCCAGGCCAAGAAGCAGAGCTGTCTATGGCCACTGGCCAGACTGAGCAAGAACTACTTTCACCACTGTGCCCACCTCCAGATTTTCATACAGTCATTCGTCATATTCCTGACACGTGGCCTTCAAATGTCATATCTAAGAATGGAAGCATTTTCCTAAAAAGACAAATGTCATCAAGCATTTTTTTAAAGCACGTTACACCAAACTGCAAGCTACAGTTGAATTCCATGCATAAATCAACTTTCTTTAACTCTGGTCTAAATTCAGTTGAAGTAAGCTTACTACAAGAATCAGGACTGATTTTGAAGGGATTTATGTTCAATTGTGACTTTTTATTGCTCAACTCTTATTTGGATTCTGTATTCAGTGCTTCTGCTGACAAGAGTGGGAACAGAGATGGGTAACGCCTGAGGTGGCAGGAGCGGACAAAAAGGCCATCATGGAAAAGCAGTGTCCACGCTGTGCCTCCAATGGAGCCAGCCAGCCAAGAGTCAGGGTGATTTGGAGAACTAGGATTGCTCAGGGCAATGTGGGACTAAAAAGGGTGATGAGTAAACAGCCAAATGTCAAGGATAAAAACATTTATCAAGAAAGCAAGTTCTCTCCCCCATCTGTGCACACAGTTCTGAATTATCACATGAGCGAATCAGAGCTCCCTTCATGCTCACTGTCACAGCCATCCCACACTACCCTAGCTTTGTGTTTACAAGCTCCTGCCCCAGAAGGACCAGGAAGTAAGCAGAGGGCGGTGATCAACAAGTAGACATGGAACCAGGAGAGGGAACAAGGCTCTTGGGCATGAGAATGGACTGTTTTAAGCCTTTTCACCCATGCTTAACCAAGAGCAAGTAAGACACTGAGATAAAGGGGGAAGATTCTAGGAAGAAGGAACAAGACTTTTGTACAGGCTGCCCTGGAGGCTCCTGGGCCTAGCTGGGTAGAACAAAGGCAGAGGAGAGCTCCAGCAAACCCCGATCTCAGAGACCTACAGGTACCTCGTGCTCAGAAAAGCTAGGCAAAATGGAATTCTGTTAGCTTTTCTTCCTATTTATTTGTTTAGTGTGTGTGTGTGTGTGTACACACTCAAGTCACAGCAGACAAGTGAAGGAGAGAAAACAACTTGGGGGAATAGGTTTTCTATTTCCACCACATGAGTTCTGGAATCAAACCCAGGTCATAGGGCTCATTGGCAATATCCCTTAGCAATGGAGCCATCTCATAGCCAGAAATAAAGGGCCAATTTTTTTTTGCAACTGAGCTTAAAACAGGCTTATTCCAGGTGAACACCTGTGGGAAAGAACCACTAGAAAACAGTTTCCATGGACCTGCATGCAGCTTACATCTGTGCACAGGGGTATGCAGGGGTCCTAAACAAAAGGCACCCTCTTCAGACATAGGAAGGACCAGGTTCCATTTCCTGGCACTCACAAGGTGCCACTTTGATGCTTTCCAGTTCAATTGATTTTCATGCCAGTTCATGGGACTATTCTGTGAACTCTGACCTCCAGTGCCTCTTTCCCCAAATGAATGAAAGGGAGATACCATACCCTTCAGTCTCAGAGGGGCTGTCCTTCATGTGAACAGGTTACTACCATAGGTCCCTATGGGTCTCACACACAAGATGACATAACCCATTCTAATTTACACACTACCTCTAAGCCAGTCAATATGTGAAAGTATAAGCTGTCCACATGCAGAGTGTGGTGACTCGCCCAGCCAGGATGGCAGTCAGGCCCAGTTCACGTTCTTAGTTTTGAACTTCTTTAATTAATCATGAATAGTCACATACCAAGGCTTTATATATACAGGCACTGGCTCCTCCAATAGTTGTGGTAGTTGTATCTGCCAAACCCCAAAGCCCACCTTCAGCGATGTCTAGACATAAAACACAGCTAGGAAACTCTGGGGAAAGGAGCTGGTTCTATACAGATGTTCCTCTTTTTCTCTCTTTCAAATCTTATTTTATTTTACGTGTGAGTGTTTTGCCTGTATATGTATCTGTGTACCATGTGCCTTCGGTACCTTAGAGGCTAGAAGAGAGCACTGGATCTCCTGGAACTGGATTTGTGAGCTGTCGTGTGGGTGCTGGGATTTGGACACAAGTCCTTTGTTGGAGAATCCAGGGTTCTTCACCACTGAGCTATCTCTCCAGTACTATGTTCAGATGTTTTTGAGGTCAATGAATACACCCACCAGACAGGTTTCTGAAGCTTGGACTTCCCAGGGCAGTAAAGGAGAATGTGCAGCCTGGTGGCTATGCCATTAAGTCTGTCACAGGGCTGCTCCACGCAACTAAGGCAGCTCTCTGAAGCCTGACCCTCCACAGGATGAATGTCAACTAACAGAAAACAAAAGTGAAAAAGACCTTTCTACATTGGGTAGTACAATCTCTAGCAAACTGAAGGGACAGATCTGCCATTTCCACAGGACAATCATGTGCACAAGTGGAAGGAGAAATGCAGACCTAACAAAGAGCAGGGAGAATCAGGAAGTACCATGGTGACATAAAATATGAAAAGGATGCCCAGGGAGTAAGAGCTGAGAGTGTGCTTTAGACAGTGTGGAGGCTAAAATAACCAGATTTTATAATGCTTCCAAGCCTCCAGTGAACAGCTATTCAATGTTTTTATAAGTTACTAAGCTCACGAATAGGGAAATCACTGAATCTTCAGCTGCCAAGTGACATGCATCCTCACCCAGGAGCAGCACAGGAAGGTGGAAGTGGCTTCAGTACATACTGGAGGGCTTAGGAAACCCAACCCAGCAAATGCTACACTACCAGCCTAAGAATACAGTGATACATTTTTAGTCAGAAAGACAGTAAATGTCTAATTCAAGGTTACACACAGCCTGATTAGTCACTCCCCAACACACTTGCAACTTATGTATGTGATGTATGTGATGAACTCATGAACTCTTCTGTTTCCTTTCATCAACCTAGAAGTGAAGGCAATGCAGGATGCAGAACTCAAAAGGGTAAGGCACAGTGTTAAGGCACAGTGTTCTGAATCTGAATGGTTTAGACTGAGCTTCATGGGCTTTGTGCTAGTCTCAAAAATCCTCATATGTGGAATCACCAGGGTTCTGAGAACACCTCTGCATCCTCAGGGACTGTCTGTAATGACGCATCTGCCACCACTGTGCATGGTCTCTTCAGAGCTTCTCATCTGCTGGGAGGCATTCTCAGGATCCTCAGGGGGACAGACATGAATTGTGGGAAATGAGTCTTTAGTGCTGGCAAGGGGTTGGGGGAGGGGCAGGTTTGGACCCTTATCACAGGTGCCAAAGCCCTGCCCTTAATCCTGCTTTGACTCTGCTTGCATCTTTTTGAGTTCCTGATGGCTCTGTGCCCCATAATTAACCTATCAATAGAGGAAACAGCCATCTGAGAATTACAGAGCCTAGAAGTTTTTTAGAAGTTTTGTTCAGAGCAGGAAAGGACTCGTTAATGCTGTAATGCTCAACAAGACCAGCAATCTCAGCCCAAATGAACACTCACTACATGACGCAGATTCCAACAAACTGCACAATAACGATGAAATAGCATAGTTTAAAAAAACCAACAAAGAAACTCGGCTCTCTCTGAGAAACCTTCAATTTACTTGGCCACTTTCTCATGGACATTCAATTAAAAACAACTGTGGGAAAACAAATCCAGCCACTGGAAACAGCAGAAGCCAGTAAGGCCATAAAACAGGCATTCTCCTAAGAGCCCTGGAAGCGTTTCAGCATTGATATTTGACACAAGCCAGGGCCCAAGTCTGGGCCCCAAGAAGAGGGCCACACCTCACCCCACCCAAAGTGAGTTCAATAAATATCTGGTATGACAGCAAAGTACAAACCACAGAAGGGGAGGGGTGTTATCAAAATTTTAAACTTCTACATTTGTGGACTCGCTTAATCTGTAAACTGTTTTGCCTTAAGAGCATGAGTTCCATCCCTAGAACCCCAGTAAAAATGCTGGGTGTGGTAAGGCACACTTGCAATCCCAGCACTGGAGAGACTGAGACCAAAAGATTCCTGGACCCCACTGGCCAACCAGCCTAGCTTAACTGGTGAGTTGCAAGCCAGTGAGAGACCTTACTCCAAAGCAGGTGGACAGCATTCCTGGGTTTGACACCCGAAGTTTCCTTCATGCACACCTAAATACACACATGACTCATTCACACTTGAACTAACTAAATAACGAAATAACTGACTAAATAAATAAATAAATAAATAAATAAATAAATAAATAAATAAGGCAAACACTGTGTTTCAAAGGACATCGTCCACAAAGGAAAGGGATATCTGGATAGCTAAACATCACATAAAGGAGCCATATCCAGAATATACAACCAACATCTACCATCAAGCATAAAGAAGCAAATAACCTACATGAGAATCAGCTTAAACTTCTCTGCAAAGAAGAGAACAAATGGCCAAAGAGCATATGGAAAGATGTTCAACATCTTTAGCAAATGCACATGGCAACCAGGATGAGGCACTACTTCACATCCACTAATGAGAATCAGGACAAGACTACTATCAGTGCCACAGTATCTCCCAGCCACCCATGGGTGCGCCTGACCAGCTCTGTAAGTACCCCAGGCTGGTGCTACCTGACCTTGGTGGAGCAGGGAGCAAGTTTATCTGCAGGTAAACAACTGAGGCTCGATTCCAGCCCTTCAATTCTGAGACAAGCACAACTCTAGCTCTTGCTAGTTTTACATCCTTTCGCTGAGCTGCAGATAAATTCCTCAAAGGGCTTCTTTCTTCCTCACTGGCCTAACAAGAAAGCCACCATCAAGGCCATCATATGTATTCTGAAATCAGGCTCAACAATGACCCCCAAAGGTGTCCATACCCTCATTCCTACAGTCTATAAATAAGTTCGTTTTCATGTCATTAGTGACTTCTCTAAGGTGATCAGGGATCTTGAGATGAGAACCAGCTAAAGGGTTAGTTCCAGTGTAGGCGTGGGAACTATGCAACATAACAAGATATCTTGTCATAACAAATCAGGAAGCCAACACAGACAAGGAAGTCACATCCACTTTGGGGCCCCTACAGGCCAGAGAGATTTTGGGTGCACTAAAACACATGGTTCACAGTTATCCACAAAAAAAAAAAAAAAAAAAAAGTGATAAAAACACTAGCTTTGGAAGATACAGGGTGACTAACTCATTAGGCTAAAAACTGGTAAACAAAGAAAGTTTTCTACTTGAACCATCATGAGAAATCTCTACCCAGCACAGGGGGGAAGGAAAGTGCCTCAGATTGCCATTCTGCAGCCCCAAGTTAGCAAAGGCAAGCCAGCAAGGCTAATAGTAACGACTGACCACCCAAGAACACTGGCACAGCTTCTAGTGTGGACCACAAGTCACCATAAAGATAAAGAGGGGCACCATGGGGAACAAGCAGTGGACATTAGACAGAACCACATCCCACTCTGCAACTACACTGTGCATCCATAGGCAAACATGAGAAAGCAAAAGTGCGAGCAGCAGGAAGGAATCTGTAAATGAATGGTAGCTCAGTCAGTGTCCATCAGCCAACAGACCTGACTCAATACCACACAAAATGTCCCTACAACATTCTAAGGTAACCCAAGTTTTAAACAATGATTTCTGGTAGTATTTAAGAACTGTGGCACTGGTATTGTGGTTGTATCTTTTTAGACACCTGTGTTGACAAAGTCCTTATGAGACAGTGCAGTGAGGGAGACCGACCAGCCAAGGCAGTACTGGCCCCAACAAGTCACAGCAGAAGAGGAAGAAGTGCAACTGGTCTGTGTTCTTGTCTCACTCCTTTGAGAAATGTTTGCAACAGTCGAGCTGCTGAAGGCACTGTTCTGGACTTGGGTACTGCTCTGCACTGCAGCTGGGTATCCCCAGTTGTCTACAACCATAAAGGAGCACACTCCCAGGCTATGCAGAAGACAAGCACCCTAGAATCTCCTAGGCTGCCACATGAAAGTCATTCTGATTATTACCAAAAGGGAACAAAAAGGGGGGGGGGGGCGCCAAACCCACTGTGACCTTACCTCCTGGCTTATAGGCAGAATGAATGCTCAAAGAGGCTCACTGGGAGACATGCTGGGACACTGGGGCCTGGCCTTGCTGATCTGAGTCCAGCCATGGCTGTGACTAGCCAGGAGACCAGGACATCAGCTAGCCTTTAATAGCTGATTCAAAAGCAGTGAAAGTAACGTGACAGTCAAAACAAGAACACTATCAGCCTACTTCAAATAAAAACAAAACAAGCAAACTACTGAACTAGGGTCCCCTGGGAGTCAGCTCCACAGTGGGGCTCCCTCAAATAGACACAAAGCAGAGCTGTCACTGTGACTTTACTGAAGGCAGACTGGTCGGACCTGCCCAAAAGGTGTTCCAAAAAGCAGAGGATCAGGAGTCTTATAAAATGTCCTTTCCTGGCTGGACTGGAAGCAACTTTCAGGCCAGCCAGCCTTTTACCCAGTGTCAACCCCCTTCCCATTTCTCAGGGAAGAGGAAATATTCCTTTGTAATTAAGTTTTTCTTAAAAGGAATTTTTCCTGAAATTATTTTATGCAACATGGAAAGAAGAACCAGTGGCTCTGCTTTAGGTTGCAGACATTCTGACGTGCCAGTGCAGCTACTGCCGAAGGGTTACACACAGAGCACTCGTCAACAGTAAAGGAACTGCACCACTGCACCATCTCCTGCAGCTCATGGTGCTTTCGGAGGGAAGATGGGGTCAAGAGGCAGGCCTCTGGGGCCCAAGCCATAAGCTACCTAGGTCCACAGCCCAGACCACCAGGACAAGCGCACTGCCCAGTCTTCTGAGGCTATGCCTGGTGAATGTCTCCTGCTGGATGACGAGCTGCCAGCCTTGCTCACGGCTGCTTTCTTCACATGTGGTTTGATTGACGCAAATCAAGAGGCAAGCAAATGATTCATAACTGTCCAAGCTGAAGGCTCACACAGAAACGACACTAGCTCGAACTTGCTGACTCACCAAGAAGCTACAATAGCCCATAAGACATTGTTAACTCAAACTCTCACACAAATGTAGGTACATGACTCCATGGCAGTAGATACATGGTACCTCAAGAAAAGGACATTATCCATATTCTTACCCTGCACAAGCATGGTGCATGTTCACAAAGTGAGGTGAGGAAATCATGTGGAAGAGGCAGCAACCTCCAGCCATGCATCTGCACAGCCCCAAGCATGGGGGAGGGGTAAGCGTGTGGGTGCATGAGTGAGTGTGTATTTGTGTGCGTGCATGAATGTGTGTGTGTGTGTGTGTATGCGCTGGAAGGTGTGTGGGTGTGTGAGTGTGTGTGTGTGTGTGTGTGTGTGTGTGTGTGTATGCGCTGGTAGGTGTGTGTATGTACTGGAAGGTAGGTGTGTGTGGGGGGGGGTGCTCGCATGTGTGTGTAATGATAGGCACAACTAGGGTATGATGATAATGACTTTCTGCTTTAGCTTCAACTTTAGTCCCAAGCATACTCACCTTTAAGGTACCATGCAAGGGTAACATGGAAAGAAGGTCTTGCTTCCAGGAGCTCACAGAGAGATGAAGATGTTGGACCAGCAGGCAAGCACCCATAATGGTGGGCAAGCTCCTTCCAGCTGTGTTGAACAGAACATTAAAGGCACAGCGTGCTGTGTAAGGTAGGTGAGCTACATGAGGTGTGAGGAGCAGTAGGAGCCCATGGAGTCACAAGGTCTCCTTTATAAGGAAGGAGGTCACACAAGGATTTGACAGTGATGGGCTCTAGTGATCACAGCGAAGCCCATGAATAGCAAATTATTCAATAAGCACTGAGGCCTGATCCACTGAGGAAGCCACACTGGAGACGTCTTGAAAAACACTGACTAATAAGACTGACTCCATTGTGCTGATAACTGATATCACAGGGCTTTCTGGGTGCCTAGCTTTGTACCCCTGCCACAACCCTCACTCCATATAAGCAAGGCTACCTATTGCTGGTGGAGGTGGTATCGGGGGCCAAGTCTTGAACATGGCTTCTACACAGCCTCTGCATCCCTGGTAACCTTTCCCCAAATGGGTGAGTAACTGTATCTAGGACCCTCAGCATCATTCCCATTGATGGAGAAAGATTCTTTGCAGCTGGAGGCCAGACTCAGAAAGCTCAGGCCAGGCCATTCCCAAAAATGCAGCCTCTGCAAACAAGGGCTGGCAGCAAGGACAGAGCAGTGGAGTAGGGGGAAGAGCAGAGCAGGGGCATGACATCAACCTGCAGCCACCTTGACTCTTGCATTTCTTCAAAAATGGGCAAAACAGAAGCCCTAACCCCAACACATGCACAACCTCTAGCACTTAAGGAGTACCAAGCAAATCAGTAATGAAGCTGCTCACTGGTAACAGCTTCTCTCTCCTGAGCCTCTTCCCTGCATTGATGCCATCCAGGACTCTGTACTGTGCTAAGTTTTTGTAGCTAACCTTTCTAAATAGCCGGGGATCCTTGAGAACAAGACTGGATCTAGCTATTCTTGGTCCCAGTGTTGTGCCCACCTAGCACAGCAGGTGTCCCCTATTTGTTGAAGGACAAGCAGAAGAAGGAACATCAGTCCTGGACCCCTCTGTGTACTTGAAGAACAAATGACAAGCACCCAGGTACAAATCCACAAAGCACCATCATCTCTATTGTTGGCAGATATACAAGATCAGCACAAGCCTGGGTCAACAGAGAAGCCGGAAGGTGCATCTGTGCCACAGCACTAGGATGCTAGCTAGAAAGGCCTAGTGCGAAGACCTCCACAGGGCGGACGTGTGGAGCACAGACTCCATGTCACTGGACCTTGGTCCCTATGGCATTTCTATGAGCCAACAAGCAAAGGACTACTGTACCAATTGAACGGGCTGAAAGGTACCACCCAGCCTGGCACCCGCAAGAGCCAAAGTTGATAATATCAGCCTGAAAGAGGCTTTTCCAAGGCTCCCACCAGTACTAAGCAATATGCATAGAAAACTTGCCATTTTTTCACAGCAAGTCCAAGTACTCTGCATCTGCAGGAGCCAAGAGGCATCTCTCCTCACTTGGGCCCCATCTGCATGTAACCACCCACTCTACCTGGGCCCCTGGGGAATTCTAGGTTTCTGGCCTGAGACATGGTAAAGAAGGACTGTGAGGAGGTATGGCAAACCCTAGAGGCAGTAAGGGTTACATAGATTAGCTGAGTAACAGGGATTACCTCCAGAGTAACCTCCAGAAGAAGTACCTGCCAAACAGAATTTTCTACAAGGCTACCCTAAGGATTCACCTAATCTGAAAACAATTTGTAAAGAGAAAAATTTAAGGAAGAAAGGTATACTTTGCAGCACTCATCAGTGAGGACATGTCTAGAAAGTCTGGCTGGTTTAATGTCCATCAGCTCGTAGCTGCTCTCCATGCACAAAGCAGACAGGATATTGGCCTACCAGCCACTAGAAGAACCTGGGTAAACCCAGAGCTGCAATGGGCTGAACCCTCCAGATCATAGAGTTCAAACTTAACAACCACTCTATGTTTGCAAAAACAAAGTCAGGATTTACTGTTTTTTCCAGAAAATTCTGAGGTTCCTGAGGCTGGTACCTGACCAAGAGACCCTCACTGGATGGTGTATGTTAAAAACCAGGAAAACCCTTTACTTGACATCATGTTGCAAACCCACACACAACACACACACACATTAGAGTAAGAAGAAGGGTAAGTCTTGTTCCTTGTGTTTAAACCAAAAGGCCAGGATACAGGCTGGTGTAGACTCAACACCTGTCTTAACACCAGAGTCCTCTTTCCCAGAATGAACTAGGAGCGAGACAACCAAGCAAAGGGGCAAAGTACCGGCAGCCCAGGAAAGATGTGGATGAAAAGCCAGAACATTCACACCGCCTCACTGTGCCTCGTGCAAGCAGAGGCCCGGCATAGTGGCACAAGACTCTTCCTCATCCCTTTCTGTGGATGCAGAGGGTATCTGAGCAGACTCCTGAGTACAGCATGACTCTGTACATAACTTAACTACCAGCATCCAGTGTAGAAACAGAGCATGTTGTGACCCATGCAAAGGGTACAACTATACTCCCTTCCTGGTGCCCATGAGTTCTGGATGATCCCCATTGACATTTCAAATTAGGCCAATGCCATATGTAGCACTTTGAGGCCCTCTCCCAAATCTGAAGCAGCACCTACGGTACATGGATGATGTGTACCCCCTAATTCCAGTCCCTTCAGCTGATGTGGAGAATTCCTGGCCCCCTATAGTTCCAGAAACACAGTTCCAGGAAGCTAGTTAGATGGGTCAGCAAAAGATCTGGGGTGTGCTCACCTAAGACACATACTGGCTCACCTAAGACACATGTGTCAACCCTGGAAGGCAAAAAAGGCCATCTGGGGAGCAGCAATGCTGCATCGAGCACTACTGCAAGGCCAGAGGAAAGGCAGCAAGGCACGTCCCTTAAAGCACTGTCTGTCCCAACACTCCTTCATGTGGAACTCCACACAGAAGCAGATGAATACAGACTGCTTCTGGGAAGTCCACTCACGCTGCATCCAGTGTTCTTGGTAAAATGACTCATCCATGCCCACTGCCCCCTCCAACAGGCAAAGCAGGGCAGAGTCTCCACAGGGAAATCAGGCAGCTGTTGACCCTCTACTGGGCCCAAACACTGAAGCCTCATGAGAAGAACACTGCTCTCTCCTGTCATAGTGGTCAATTCTGCCCTACATGAGGAAAACGACAGATGTGACCAGAATGTTACACAGAATGCCAAATGACCCACTTGACCATCACCTGCCCCTATGCAGAAGCACGCAGAACAATTTCAAACCAAACAAGCCATCTCTAGGAGATTTGCTCATCCACAGCTGAACTCATACACAACAGGCTTTAAACTAGTAGCTGGAGGACCAAAGGTCTGCTTCTATGACGTATGACACTGAACTAAAGAGTTGTCCCCAGAAAGAAGGCAACAGGAGTGTTGCAGAAGACTTTTAGCAAGAAGAGGCTGGCTTGCTACTTCTGGTGAAAATGATGGGCTGAACACCTGAAGCAAAAAGAAGTGGTTTCCGGTTGGAGTGTGAGGCAGGACCAAGGCCCATGACTTCTAATCTGGACACTGAATGCAGCTGGAGACCCCAATTAGAGGGAACAAGGCAAGACTAGGGCAAGTCAGGCTAGCTACTAGACAGAGCCCGGAATACCACTAGGTTGATCTCAGAAGGGACCTGACCACCCCAAGGTGTCTGCAGCACAAGAACCCAGTCCTAGGCACAGTCAGGAGAGGCCTGAGTAAATAACCTAGCAATGAGAGCTATGGCTCTCCCTTGCTTTTAATAGATAAAACTAAGCAGATGCAAGTTCACATAATTTCAGACCATAGTGGCTGTGACTGGCAGCCATCAAAGAGGACAGTAGACTTGGAAAGACAAAGGTGGCTCCAGCAGAATCTGGAGTAAAGGCTTAACCCAAATGGATCAGGGAATGAGGGATAAATTGAGGACTAGAAAAGAAAAACCAAAGATATTTCCCTGCCTTTCAATTTGACACTGACTGGGCAAAGACATCATGTGGTGACATAGGAGAGAGGGCTTACAGAGTAGGAAAGTGAGACACTTCCTTCCTCCCACTCTTGTTGTAGGAGGACCACTTTAGGACAGAGAGACTGAGAGTGTCCAGGGCTGAGGCTCTCTACCAGTCACAATGCCATCTGCTGCAAATGAGGGTACTTGGATAATATTAAATGCCAAGTAGCTTCCTTCTGAGAACCTTATCATTACCACTCATGAGGTACTGGTCAGGAGGGAGCCTGGCACAAACCTTTATAAGGCTGATTTCTGACAGGAAACGGGATGCAATAGATAGCCATGATTATGGCTCTTCATAATCTAGCTCTCCAGGGAGCAGTCGGACCAGAATAGCTGATATGAGGGGACAGAGGTAGAGAACCAAGAAATGTGGGTGGGAGGAGTGGGGGGGATAAGATGGGAAAGAAGCTAGGTTGGAACAATACAGGCTGCAGAAGTCAGCTGCTGCCATCAGGACCAGTATTGAGAAGCCTCAGATAAACATCTCAGTTCTGCCTTCTTCAGCTGACTCCCCATCCTGCAATGTCAGGGTAACCCCCGGGGCACCTGCCATGTATCAGGTGACACGCATGAAAGCTGATCAAGAGGGTACCCCTGTATATCACATGATAAGAAAAACAAAGCTTACAAGAGGTAAGCTTGTATCTGTATGAACTGCCACCAGCCACACCAAAAATAATCATCATCATCATAAATCAGAGCAGGAGCAAACTTGGTGGTAGCTGCGTCAAGTGTCAGCACTGAACATGCACGTTCCCGGTGCATCAGAGCCTCTCCTAGTCCTATCAGATAGAGGAAGACATGGCCACACGGCCTACAAAAAGGTTATGATAAACAGAATCCACTCATAATAGTTGGAGAAGGACATGGCCACACTGGCTCAAGGACTGGGCCATGGGAAAGAAGGAGCCACAGGCAGCCTGTCTAGCCAGGGCTGGAGCATGAATGCATGCATATTTCAGAGGTAGAGCTAGAGGTAGAAGCACAGAGATTTCTGCCAGCAAGTACTAGTACTGCTAGACCTGGGACCTCAGTAGCGGATGGGGAGAAGTTTAGAGGGACAGGAGGGACTGGAAAAGTCAGCTAACACAATGCCAGGACCTTCCTCCCTGCGAAAACTGAGATTCTGCACTAAATTATGTTTCTGTCACAATGTTCAGCTTACCAGCATAAAAAACACCCTCCATGAGCCAGAAACAAGTAAGAAAAAATAAGTGAAAAGAACTTAAGTTGAGCTGATGGCATAGCTGAAAGCGATGAGCCCCACTAATGTCCTATTTCAGTCCAAGGAAAAAGGCAGAGAAGGCACACAGAGGTCCTGGGGCTCAGGACACAGGTGGAGTCCAGCCACAGTATCCCGCATTCTCTGCTGTATTGACATTCTCTGTTGTATTGACAACAGGTTCACAGGAGCAGCATGTGGAATTCCTGCCTGAAAAAGCCAAACTCCAAAGCCATACTCCATCTTCACAGTACAACCAAGAGCCCAAAAGCTCCACTTACAAAGGAGCTTTCGAAGGTGAGATTGAAGGCATGAAGTCACGCTTACTGCTGAAGACACCCAGAGCATCAGAGGCAGGTGGATATCTAGAAATTTGAAGAAACTTCATTAATTTTTTACATACAACCGTCTCTGCACATATGTTTTGATTAAGTAAAACGTTTGCTAAAATACTTAAAAAGTTTAAGCAATGAAAAGGGATGCCAGAGCTGTCCACAATATTAACCGTAAGAACCAAATAAGCTTTCAAAACTAGAAAGTATAATTGATGAATTAGAGAGAGAGAGAAAAAAAAAACAACTCAGATGTTTTGCCACAGACACCATACCAAACTATCAACAAGGAAATTAAGTAAATTGGAAAAGAGTTGTTGGGGGGTTGGAGGGGCTTTAAGAAACAAGGGAGAAAAACAAGAGGTAAAGAATTGTGAAAAGCAAATTGAGGTAAAGAATGAAGGCAACAGATCTATATTTGAAGAACTACAAGCTGGTGTGCCCAGAATTGAGAGAAGGACAAATTTACAAAGAGAGAAACGATATGTTAGAACAACACAGAGGAAAAGAAAAGATGTCCTAGAAGAACAAACCTACCAAGGAGCAAAGAAGTCACACATACCCAGATAAAAAAGGTTGCCTGGGGAAGGAGGGACACTATATTGACAAGAAGCCACTCAAGTGCACAGAACTTGGAAACCCAGAGATGAGGAAGAATCCAGCATGTAAGAGAGGAGAGGAGAAGAACCATCTTGAAACCTTGTAATGCAACCTTTCAAGAGGGAAGGCAAACATTACAGGTTTAAGAAACAAGACAAAACCCACACTGTATCATTAACATCTCCCAAAGCTCCTACAGGCTCTTGCCCCAGAAGAAAGTGTTCACGAGAGAAGTTTAAGATAGCAGGTGACAGCGAGTAAGCTCGGAAATAGGTGGCCAAGCTCTGAGCCTGAGAACCAGGGATTCTGTACAGCACAGAACATAGGAGTTCCACTTTGCTGGAACTTGTCAGAAAGCATTCCTGTCACAGGCAGCAAACCAATGCAGATGCAGCAGCTCCAGCTGAGGCCATCCTTGCCAGGAAACTCCTTGAGGCCTCTGTGATGTCTTTAACAGGGCTAGGACCCCATGCAGGACATCATACAACTCATTTGACCACCATAACTCCTCTGGGTGCAACAGCTGGATCAGCAGGCTTGTAGTTTATGGTGACCTTGACAACTTCGAGGAGTCCCACTGGGTACAGTGTAGAATGCGCTAGATGTAGGACTTGTCTGGTGTCCTATGATGAGCATAGGAGTATGTTTTAGAGTAAGCCCACAGAGGGGAAGTGTCAAATTCTTCCATCACAACAAAGGTTGTGCACTATCAACATGACTGCTCAGAAAACTCAGAAAGAAAATGAAATGTCACACACCTGCTGCACACATTTCACATAGCACTCCAGGGTTTAAGGACAGCTTACAAAAGAAGCAAGGCCAAAGTGTCACAAAAGGATCACAGGCAGACAGCCAAAAAACAGGGTGGGAAGTAAGTGCTAAGACGATGGATAGAGTCTAAGGATGACCTTAAAAGAAGTTCATATAAAAGATTGATTCAAAAGGAGAAATAAGTATATTAAAAATGAGAGTACATAACTATAGATCCAGAGACTTTTAAGCATATGGATGTATCGTACTTAACTGATGACAATAAAATGTAAATGAAATGGATAAACTATTTAAAAGATTATTCTAAAATGACGAATCAAAGTCAGTTGTACGTGTTTACATGTGCCTATAACCCAGCACAGGGGAGGTAAGGCACATTTAAGGCCACCCCCGAAGACTCTGCTTTAAAGAGAGAGAGAGACAGAGACAGAAAGAGAGACAGAGAGAGAATCATAAAGTCAGGCTACAGGTAACCATTAAAGATGTTGGGAAACTAAGAACTCCAACCATGGAGAACACAAGACCACAAAAGGCTTAGATTCTCAAAATACTTGATAAATAATTCTAATATTAAACTCTTTTGGAAAGTAATTTAAAAGCTGACATCCAAAAGGAAACTAGAGGCCACCACAACTCAGCAATAGAATGAAGGTTCCAAAGCACTACATCTTTATGCAGTCCAGCAGAGCTGGAGTCATCATAAACTGAGAGTCTGCAGCAGGAAGTCGAGAGTCTGCGAGTCACCACAGCAACAAATACAATAAAGATACTGACCAAATGAAATATGATCAACATGAACTTAACCTGTGTGGAACTTGCTATATTCTTGTTTGTGTTTTTGAGACAGGGTCTCATGTACTCAGGCTGGCCTCAAATATGCTCTGTAGCTGGTGTTGGCCTTGAACTCCTGATCCTGCTGCCTTCACCTCCTGTGCTGGGATTACAGGTGAGTTCTATAACTCCTATTGTTCCAGCCCTGGGAACACAGATCTTCCTTCCCATAGCCAGGAGGCCAGAAGTAGTCTACTATCTCCTGGCCACTCCAAAAGACTAGGAAATACATCTAAAACTAAAAAGGGATAAGAAAAACTGACCCTCTACAGTCAATACCCTTTCTCTAAGAAATACTGAAGAAACCACCAAAATCTGCTCAAAAACCATAATAAGAGTTTAGAGTAATGAGGTGATTTTATATATAAAGTATTACATATATAATATATGTGCATATATATTTACATATATACATATACAATATGTATACACATATATAGTGAGTTTACAAATACTAATCTTAAAAAACAAAAAGATGTTGTAGAAGTTTATTTTTAGTTATATTTAAAATGGTTTGGTGCATTGTTGGGTGAAGGGCTGCCTAGGCCTTGGCATTTTGTATTACCTGAAGGTGTTGGCTTTATTTAAAAGATGTTTGATTGCTTATGATCTGCACATGCTATCAACAGAACACTTGAGGAGCTTAGGAATCAATAAAAATCACTTAGATGAGACGCTTAGGGTTTCATTATCCGGTATGGCGCTAGCTAAAATAGTGGTTCCCTCTACCGAGGTCTGGCAGGGTTTACATCTATGAAAATGCCTCCGTGACTTCCTTGCTGGGCTTACACACCAGCTAACTGCTACAAAAAGAGAGCTACACAGGCTGGGCAATGGCTTAGTTATAAAGAGCCCTCTACACAGGCATGAGGATCCAAGTCCCTCAGACCCACAGAACCAGTGGTGCACACCTGTTACAGAAGTGGAAGGAGAACAAGAGGCTATGTGAAGCTGAGTGACCAGCCAGCCTAGCCAAATTGGTGAGCTGCAGGTTCAGTGAGAGACTCTATCTCAAAAAGCAAGGGGAAAGCAATTGAAGAAGACACTGGAGATCAACCTTTTAACTCCACACACATGTGAGCACACACTTGCACACACATGTGCACATGAATACATATCACATTCACACACCACAACAGTTAAATTACATATAAATAAATAAAAGACCATCTTTAACAGAAAAAGAATAAACTACAATTTACAATAAATTCTACATAAGATTATTATAGAAAACATTATAAAAAATCAACTGAAAGACATTACAGAAGTACAGGGTCCTGGGTCCAATCTGCAGGACCAGGAGCATGGGTGGTAAACACAAAAGATCTGATCATTGGCCAGTGGGATGGCTCAGGAGTTAAAGAAGTTTGCCTCCAAACCGGACGACCTGAGTTCAATTCCCAAAATCTACATAGTGCAATGAAACAAGTGACTATTTTATGCATCACATGTACCTTGTGACGCACCCACACACTTACACACATAATCAAGCAAACAAACAAACCAATCAATAAAAAAGATGCAAGAGACCTGACTACACAAGTGAATATACTATAAAAATGTCAGTTCTTCACCAAACGTGTCCATATATGTAATTCCAACTAAGTTTTCACTTTGACCTTGAAAGGAGTTTGCTCTCAAAGATGTCACTACCAAGGAGGAGGTGGAGACCCTGACAGGGAGGTGACAGCAGAGGGCCCCTAAGAGGCCAGAGTCCACGCCAAGGGGATGGTGAACAGGACAGTGCCTCTTGGGAACAAGATAAGCTCCTGTACACTGTGTACAACCAAAGCAAGGCACAGGGAGCATGACAGTACAGTCACCACAAGGAAGGGCAAAGACTACATGGGAAGGCAGGTGCAGTCAATTCCTGCTGCAAAGGCTCATTCCAATGAAGGAGAACTTCAACTGCTAGAAGATTACTGCAGGGCTAGTGATCTCTATGCCCTAGACAGAGGTTTCACTGACACTCTGTCTCTTAATATAATATAAAAGAAAAACCACCAAAGAAAAAAATGCTGGTTTTGGCTCAGCCAGAGGGCAATTTAGGAAGCATTTCTGCATATAATCTTTCTTGTATTAAACACCATCTTTTAAAAGGTGCTTGACGTTAACCAGGAAAAATCCACTCAGGTCTTTTCATTAAAATCTCAAAATGTACTAGAACTTTTTACTAAATTTGTTATTTCTTTTCTAGATATGAGCTACTATTTCCTGTATTATTACCCTTACATGGTTCCATGTTCAATTAAATTCTTGCCCTGGGAACAAAGGCCTTCCCAAAGAGCTGACCATGAGGACAGCTGGTACCAGTGGCACAGGGACCCCATATATCAAACTACTTTCATAGCTGAAGGATATTTTTTTTCTATGTGCACCAAGAGGAAGGGGAAGAGCTCTGAGACCTTCATTGTCACCAACAGAATTCTGGACACACTGAGTCCAAACAATGAGGGGGAAAAAAAAGCAAATACGATGAGCAAGCTTGGGGCAGAGGCAAGCCTATGCACACCGTGATGCTCTGGGTACCACATAGTATGCCTGGATCACACATTACAGGAAGGGGTTTGCTCTCTTCTGGTGTTGCACAGGGATGTCCAGAATTGAAGTTTTTACTTGAAAAGCTTTATATGATCATGGCTAACAGAATAAATAATCAAGACAACAAGAAAAAGGAAAGGGGCTGCTCAGAAGTGGGTGCCCACCTCCACCTCATTGTATGCACCCCACAGGATGACCACATGTCCCTGGATAACTCTTAAGACAGTTACCTACACTCCTAGCAAAGGAAACATCAACACAAGCTTTCCTGGGCCCTGTTTAATGGAATACAGCAAGGATTACCATCACAAGGGCCTAGGAGTTTTGTGAGAAAGCCAAGAACCAAGGCAAGGAATGGACTTGCAAGTCATCCTGGCCTGCCATGGCTGGCCCAGGCTGGCCAGGCCAAGTGTAAGCTTCCAGGGCCAGCTGCAGGGCCAAGGACTGCCTTACTGGCCAACAAAACAAGCCACAACAGCTGTGACACCAACAGGCACACTGAAAATAGAAGGGTGTTTGTTTGCATCGCCTGTGATAAAGACCTAGGTGGAGGTGGGGCCCCGAGAAGACAAGAGCAGTGAGGAGTGAGATTTTAAGAAGGTTAAATAAAGCCTTGTGTAGTGTATACCCACAATCCTAGCTACTGGCTGGAGGGATCAAAGTTCAAGGCCAGCCTGGGCAACAGCATGAAACCTGTCTTTAAAAAAAAAAAAAAGAAAGAAAAAGAAAAGAAAAAGATGGCTAGCTCATCACTTAGAGAAAGACTGTGGATCTGGGGTGACTTTGGAAACAGGCACATACTCCACCCCAAATTTGAGTTGTACAGGTGCCAGTATGTAGTACCTCATGGGACAGCCTACAACCAGCCTATTGCTGGAGCCTAGAGTACAAAAACAGCTTTAGAAGACAGCCTACAATTAACACAGGAACAATCATCTTCTTAATTTAGGTTAATCTCTGTTTCGTAGCCCTTGTTGGCAGTGGGAGTACTAGAGCTATCTGTGTGAGTGCTTTTCATCTTGTTATTCTAGTCCCCACAGTTTGAAGATATCAAGGAAGATCTTAAACGTCCACTAGCACCTTCTAGAGAAAGGGTGAGACTCAAAAGAGCTCACAGGCCTGGCCCTCCCAGGAGAATGAGTCTTTGTTCTGAAGAGTTCACTGCTACTGATCAGCCCTTTGTTTGCAGCCTGGCAGCAGATCCCGGTAGGACACTGCTGTTGGGGCAAAAGCCTGGCTGGGGGCAGGAAAGGCTGGCACCGTGCGCTCTCTGAAGGAAAGGGGGCACAGAGCCAGGCCTGGCCCCAGAGGCAGATGGGGACCTGACTGCAGTGTAAGAACTCCAGCAGTGTTAGTAACATTGCACACTGCCCCTCTAGCACCAAGTATTGCCCCCTTTGCCCTGGTCCACAGGCAGTGAGGTCCAGGTTCAACCAGTTCCAGTCCCAAA
The DNA here is from genome assembly GCA_026225945.1 of Cricetomys ansorgei. NCBI lineage: Eukaryota > Metazoa > Chordata > Mammalia > Rodentia > Nesomyidae > Cricetomys > Cricetomys ansorgei. The sequence continues at coordinate 3,641,893 of JAMJFZ010001791.1, forward strand.
GGAAACAAGAGTTCTCTGGCTCGGTGGCTAGGGTGAGAACACCAACCCCTGGTCAGCATTTGTTGTTTGCCGGATGTGTGACGTAAAGGCTTTTGAGAGCTTCTGAGAGAGAATAGCAATCCCATAAACACAGACGTCCCTGGGGTAGGAGCCAAGAGAATCCAATGGGCAGGGGGAGGCGACCCAGCTGTATTGGAAGAGCCTTGTACCACAGCGGCAAGCAGAGAGTCTGGAAAGAGAAATCTACCAAAACCTTTATTTAAACCACCTATCTTTATTCCAGAAAAGCAAATCAAAGCCTACCTGGAAATTGGAATAAAAGTTATGGGTGAGGTCAGGAAATAGGTGTGATTAAGAGGCACCCCAATGTCCACAGATATGACCACTGGACCAGAGAGAGACAAAACTTTATTTCTCTCTCTCTTTTTTTCTTTCAGATGAGGGAGGCAGGATAGAAGACAGCCAATGAGTCTATCTTTCACACAAACACACACACAAACCCACAAGGGACCAAAAACAAGGTGGGAAAAGGTACCCAACAATACCCACAGACAAGCCCTGTTGTAGCTCTTCAGCATTAATAAGGTCTGAAACTTTAAGTTATCATATAAACAATACACAGGAAAACCCCATTAGATGCAGTTTTACTTTTAAGAACATGTAACCGAACATCCCTATAGAAATATACTAGGAATGGCCACTAGCCTGGAGGATGAATGCAGCCCAGATCCTCCTACCCGACCCCCAACAGAGTCCCATGAAGGAGCTGAGATCTGTAGGATATGGACTCCTTGAAATAACAGAGCCCAGCTTTGGGACTTTGGGACTTCCAGGATATTGATATGGTAGCTATCTTCAAAATGCCAGGAAGAGTCTTCCCCAAAGCGTGGCTAAGACCTGATCCTTTCCCAGTGTTAGTAAAGAATTTTAAGAATCTCGGAGAAAGCCCTCTTTCAGAAATAAAGTGTTCAGGTCAAAGGCAGATAAGCCTACCAGGACAGGGTGGGACCCAAGAAGTGAAGACACAAGGCAGGACTCCAGATAAGCATGAAGGCCCGTTCCTGGTTACCCTAAGGCACAGTGGGATAGGGAGAACTCAGAGACCTTCTAGTATATTGCACATCTGCTACCCTGGTTGTTCTATTTTTCTTCTCTTTGGCTCCACCCATACCCCACACTGAGATGCTGGCCTGTGCTCCATGGACACAGCATAGGCACTGCGGAAACTCTTAAGTGTTTGACTTGAAAACCCCAGAGACAGCAACTCTGGCATCCTTCCTTCCTTCCTTCCCAGTGAAGCTTTTTTGGTAGAAGACTGCGGCAATAGGCTTTTCTCATTAGCAACTTCTGGGGGTAAACATCGAGGCAAGACTTCAAATGCAATGAGAAAAAAATACAGCAAATCAACCATAGGTATGTCTGGAGAGGGAGCCAGGCCACCACCTCATTACCATCCTGTCCCCTAATCATCCAGCAGGAGCTGCTAATTCTCAAATAAAACACACTTTGGCATGCACACAAAGTACAGAGTTGGTCGGGTCACACTGATGTCCAAATAGAAGAACCCTTCATACTATCACCCAAGAGGACACGGACGACCAATTTCACCACACAGGGACCTCCCTCCCTCCCCCGCCTCCCTCAGAAGACCATGACATCTCAAACCCAGAGGACCTGAAGAGAGGAGCCACATAAGGTCCATTCCATCATCATAGGGGTATGGATGATGTCAGCTCTTGGAAGAACTCTAGTGGATGCAAAAGCAATCCTATCTACCATGTGGGCGGAGTTGTCTGGAAGCAGGGGACAGGATGATAACAATCTGGAAACTACTCAGTTACCAGGGCACTGAAGTGGTAGCCAAGGGGATAGGAAAACAAAGCAAAGGCACGAATGAGTGTTGAGGGTAGAAAAGCAAGCAGCCTGTGAAAAGGCATGTCTCTTGGTCTGTCCTTTCCTGGGAAGGGAGAATGTGGTGTGGAACAATGAGGAAGAACCCTAGTGTTCACCTGGCTGGCCCAGGAGAGAACAGAGCTGGAAGCAGCAGGAGCTGCTCGCAGGGTAGACAACCTCAACCTCACCTCTGAAGCACACAGCTCAGCCTGGGCCTCCCTTTCCCCACCTGTGAAATATCCATGCTGCCCTCCTTGAGATCTTATGAGTCCATGTTAGTTAATGTTGAGGAACTGCTGAATGGGCCAGAACACCAAAGGTTAGGTCAGTTATCACTCCAGGGAATCTATCAAAGGTCAGAGAATACTTACAGGTCTAGCCTAGTCTCTGAAAGACATCCAAAATGGATGAAATATGGACTAGTGATCACAGCTAGCTGGTAAGAGAGAAAGACAATAGGCCAGTTCCAACAGGGCTGGCCATGCCCAAGCTGGAGGGAAAGCTAAGCTGGAGTCTCAGCAAAGGGAGCAGAAGGTATTTCTTTCCCCATCTCCATGGTTGCTTGGGCTTTGTTTTACCCTGGTCCTGGGGATGGAATCCAAGGCTTTGAGGCTAAAGGCCAAGGGCTCCATCACTGAGAGGCATCTCTACCCATTTCAGGGGGAGGACAGGGTGAATGTAGGAGGACACAGGGCCATGCTATGCACTCAAACTCACAATCTACTTACAGGTATGTACCATATCCAACTTTCTTCACCGGTTTCAGGATTTTATTCTTTGTAAAATGAGTATGTTCTACTCCATAAGCAGGGACAACTGTTCATGGCCATGGACTCTGAACCAGTTCACCCTCACTTCATTGTTTGCTACCCATATCCCTATCTCTCCAAGGGTTTCTGTCCTGTTCGCCATGTCTTTGCTTCTGAAATAAAATGTCCCCACCAAGACCAATGACCACAGAATCACTACAGGATTCCCTGACCCAAAAAAGCTAAGGAAGTCCTCCAAGATAGCATCTTCTTAAACTGCCTATTTCCCTAGGACCCTTGACACTCTCAAGACTTTCTGGTTCTACCAGACCAGCATTCCACCTGCAGGAGCTTCTGACAAGCTACTGTGGCTCTGACCCTCATAAGGTAGGAGCTGACAGCTGTAGCCAACAAGCAAGAAGGCCAACCATGATGAACCAGTAAGCATCGGAAAAGCCTGCAAGATAGGAGAATTGCATCATCCCATTTTGTAGATGAGGAACACTAAGCCTCAGAGATACAAGGTCTACTGTCCAGAGACAGGCTGAACTCCAACCAATGCCTATAAAGACAGATAGCCGGCAGAAGGGTTTGTACTACCATAAAGTGATGTTTTCCCATGTCCAACACATTCACCTTAATACCAACCCAGTGTGTGCTGGTGTCAGCCCCAGAGTGCAGTGCCCTCACTCGCTGCTTCTCTGCTCTGGCTGTCTTCATGAATTACAGTCTCGCTTTTTTATATGCAGACAGCTAGCTGCATGCCAGTGCTTGATTTTAAAGGTCACCCCATAACATTTTCCTGTTTCAGGGCCATTATAGATCAGGGTCACAATGCTGGCTGGCATTTAAAAGAATCTGAACTGTTTTGTTTTCTGTGTTTTAAGGACTTCACATTCATCTTACCTTTCTGCTCTTCTTCCTTGAAGATAAGTCATGAAGTAATGAACTGGGGCCCAAAGGTGTTCATGAACAAGGATGGACAGGGTGCTGGCTTTACTCCACCCTAGGCTCTGGAGCTGAGTGTCTGTGTAGCTGATGGGGACTAAGACATGGCTTTAGCCTCCGCCCAGGAAACCTGAGTGACAGGTTAATTTGGGCAGCAATGGGTAAATGATCACACTCACCAGGCCCATCTGAGGCACACAATCCTAGAATTACTGTCTCTAATTTCCTCGCCATTCATTATTTCACTATTTTTGCCAAAGACATGAACGGAGATGGAAATGGCTTCCAAAAGATGTTTCCTGGCTATAGGAGAAAATAATACAATTCCATTCCTGTTAATTTTTATATAAAAAACAAATAGGAACTAAGCTTTATATAAATAAGGGCTGGCTTATGACCTTTCTTGGGACCAATCAAGGTCACGTGGAGGATCACAAGACAAGTGCAGTAATAACCATCAGGTCCCACTGGATTGTTTTATGAAGCTCTGATGGAATCAGAAATGAAAGAAGACAATGGGGGATACACTCAAGCCTCAACAACTCCCATGAGCACCAGATACAGGACTGGGCATGTCTGCAGCCTTCTCAGATGCCACCTCAATCGCTATGTAGAATCTCCAAAGTAGATTCTACTTTGAAAGGAGCCCACCCTGCCAGAGGCGGTGACATGCCACTGAAGTAACTACCTGAGAACATAACCTAGATCTTTGTATTGTCACTGTGTCCAGACCCCAAAGTTGCTGAGACAGAGTGAGAGTGCAGAGTTCAGTCTGGACTCTGTAGCTTACTTACCACATGCCCTCAGACTGAAGCCTCACTGGGCTGAGATATCCTTAAGCAGGAAGACTGGCCTTGTGAGACAATCACAAGGGACTGACCACCACATGACAGGTGGGCCTCCTTAGCTCTGCTCACTGCTAACAAGTAGTGAGAGTGCCAACTACACTAGCAGCACCCCAAGAGTCACCCAACAACCCATCACTAGTTACTACTCTAGATTAAGAAGGCTCTCAACAGCCCAGAAGCCCACACCATCAACCTCCCTTACACAGGCCTACCACACACAGGGTGGAGACACACAAAGGACCACAAGCACAAAAACAAAATTTTAGAAAGGTGGTATGAAACAGGCCTAGAAAGTAAAAGCAAAGCTTCTAGACACAAAGGCAAGTATTGTTCTTCAAAGTGAGCAAACCAAGTCCATACTACAAATCCTCAAAGTCCAATCACACTGCTGCTGTGGCCAGAGCTTCTGATCACACTCCACCACTATCTCAGGCACACGGGGGCAGTGCTGTGGGAGATGGGCACAAACTGCAAGGTAGCACTCTACCTGCAATCAGTCCCTGGTGTGTATTTTTGCTTGTTGCAATCACAAAGGAAAAATGTATTTCACACAACAGAGATGCAAGGACTGAGACAAGGACCCCATCCCAAGCAAACCTGTTTATGAAAGGTTCAGAAAAAGACAAGGGTACCAGGGGGTCTCTAGAGCAGACAAACTCAGACTGAATCTAGGCTTCACAGATGATAGACCAGACCCCTTGACAAGCTGTGGCTTATCAGAGGCTGACAGACCCTGGGGTGTCAAAGGGGCTAAAACGCCTACAGAGTCCAACCCAGCTATCTCAGGGAAGGCCTGGGGGCAAGCTGTACCTCTCTGTGGCCTTCTAGAGTCCCAGCAGTCCTAGTCCTAGCAAGCCCTAACAAACCATCACTTGACAAAAGCTAGGTGTACTATGGAGGATTCCTTATGAAGTCTTTGCAACTCATCAGAGGACGTCGCCTCAGCTACCTCATTTCAGGCTTCAGCCGGAACATTTGCCACAGGGTTAGGAACACTCTGGGGTGCTTATAACAAACAACAAAGTCAGTCATGTTCACCTCACATTCAACAGAATACTCAGATGACCTGATATCTCTCATGACTACGTAGTCAGCATGCAAACCTGAAGCATGTCACAAGAAGGAGACAGCTACTGCAGATGCACAGTTGACACGTAGTAGTTTATGTTGATGTTTAATAGGTCAGTGACCAATATCTACTTAGGGGCCAAGCAAGTCACAGCAATCTCCACACAAATGAGCATGACTTGATAGAAAGGCCTAGGTGGCACTTGGTGGGTCCTACGGTGTGCCAACCCTTCCAGACACCATACCAAGCCTAGCCAGGATGCTTACCTTTGGGGCCAGTTTTCTGCCCTGGTCTGCTATGAGGAAGCACCAGACTAGTCCAAGCAGCAATGAGACACAGGTTGGCAGCCTACAGCTAGGGATCCAACAGATGAGGAGAAAGCAAAGACTAGGAACAGGTGAGAAACAGGAGACAAGTGATAGTTGTCTATTGTGCAGCCTCTCCTGAAGCCCATCAAGAAATCCTATTTGGTCTTTTGTGTCTAAATCAGTGGTTCTCAGCCATGCTAATGCTGCAACCCTTTAATACAGTTCCTCATGTTGTGGTGACCCCCCCCAACCATAAAATGATTTTCATTAACTGTAATTTTGCTACTGTTATGAATCATAATGTAAATATCTGATAGGCAGATGGTCTTAGGAGACCCCTGTGAAAGAGTCATTCAACCCTAAAAGGGTCATGACCCACGGGTTGAGAACTGTTCGTCTAAATGATCTTTCTGAACAATGGGCACGTGCTGTGCTTGCTACTGTTGCTCATACAGCCCTAAGGGTCCCAGAACCAGCAATGAGCCCCATCCTTTCCCTGGAAATGCTCCCAACTGACCCAGCATCACTGTTCTCACCTATCTGGGGATTTCAGAAGGATGAAGGCCCTTACACTCAAGACATGAAGAACCTGCAAACAGAGCTGCTGTGGGGCACCCACTAGCCACAGATGACTCCATGAACTGAACTCAGTTCTACAGCCACATCAGCCCCCCTTGAAAAGCTCAGCAGCCCTCTGCCTAGAGGCTTCCTAAAGGGTGGTGCAGCTACAATCACATCCAAATTCCAGCAAGTCCCAAGTTGAAGGACAGGAGGCCTCTGCTTTTATAAAGTTATATCTATATCCCAGAACCAGTTCTTCTTCCTTCAACTGAGCAGAGAAAGTATTCTCAACTGTCCTTGACTCTGTTCCAAATGGGGTGAGGCTGGGTAGAGTCTTTCTGTGGACCATGAAACAGGAGTGGAAACAGCCACCAAAGAAATGGTGCACCTTCATCTCCCATCTCACTATGAACACAAGAAGGGCCCAATTTCCCCAGTCTCTTCTTATTATTTCCCCAGCAGACTCTTCCTTTCCCTTTTCTTCTCTTTAAAGACCTATGAGAGAGAGAGAGGGGGAAAGAGAGAGAGAGAGAGAGGGAAAGAGAGATTGATTATGTAGCACACATGTGGAGGTCAGAGGACAACTTTCTGGAGCCAGTTCTCTGCTTCTACTATGTGTGAACTCAGGCAAAGCAGGCTTGATAGCAAATACTTTTACTCCTGAAAGTTACCTCACAAGCCTAGAGGTACATTTTTCTCACCCTGTCCACTTGAGCCTTACAAGGGGTCCATATAACCCCTTCCCAGGAAGGAAAGCTCAGTGTCCTCTTTGACCCACACCATCTGAGAAGATACACCCCTATCCACCTCTGATCTCCTGAGAGCAACATGCAGTCCACAGGTCCTGTCTTCCATATTTGTTGAAGGAACTAAGCCTTTCTATGGTGCCTTGTGAGACAGGTAGCAGTCACTCTATGGAGATCAGCCTCCCTGTTCCATGTATCTGCTACAGGCCCCTCTGGGAAAGGGGCATCTCCCCTCAGCACAAGCCTCAATATGTCAAGTGTCTCTCACACAGCAGCCACCACCATGAGAGGATGATAGTATTTCTTACCACAGGGACTGTTCCACCTTTTAGGAGGGGGCTGGAGTGGGGGTGTGACAACTAAAACAAACCATCATCTACCTGCCACAGGGAGCTATGAGCTTGGGGCAAGAACACAGGCCAAGTAGTTCGGGAGTTCACAAAGTTGTCCTATTCCTGATGCTACTTTGTTTTTTTTATCTAAGCTGGCCCTGAACTCATGGTGATCCTCCTGCTTCAACCTACCAAGTGCTGACTTGTTTCTTCATGAAGAAAAACAAGAACAGTATCTTCAACTGCTGCCATGCTCCTGGGTGTGGTTACTGGACATCCATCAGAAGCCTTACAAGACTACTGACATCAAGGAGGGCATGTTGAAGCCTGAGGCCACCAACCTTTCCTAGGCTCCAAGTCCTTCACTGAGGAGTCAAGAGCGATACCCTAGCCAAAAATAACTATAACTGATGCCAAATCAGCCAGAAAACACTCCCAACTCCAGCCTCCCTTCATGTCTCTTGCAAGCTGAGGCTGGAACCAAGAACTCCATTCTGCTTGGATAATAGTTTACTCAAACACAGTGTATAATGAACATACCATGGTCAAACCTAGAGCAACACTAGCCAAAGGAAGCAGCTAAGGTTTCCAGGGATGTTTGAACAAGTTCACTTTGGAGTCAGGGACAAAAAGTAAAATTAGCAGCAACCTTACCTGGTTTCTCAAACCAAAGTGGCCAATTAATCCTCCTAGGACAGCCCTAAGGTATGCCAAGCTAGAAATGAGCAGCAGAGCAGGATAAGGGGAACCTCAGCCTTCTGTATCCACTATGGCTTAGGCAGAAACAGATGTGAAGAGGAACAGCTTCCCCCACAAAGAAGGAGAATCCAAAAGGTAATGTTCCCAGTGCTCCAAACTGCTCAGCAGGTCTTTCCCTCTTTCCAGCTACAAAGTAGAAGGAATCGAGTAACTGTTGCCCAGCCCCAAGCCCCAGCTGAAGCCCCTGGTAAATAGAACAGCACTATTCTCTAACTTCCTTTGGCTTTGGCCTGCTTTGTGTAGGCACAGAAACAGTGTCCCAGGGGAAAACTGGCAGCCAAGCCATCATCTTGTCCACTTATCTCTCCCCAGCCATTCCCCCAAAGCAAACCCACTTGAGCCCCTGCTTTTAAGGCCACACTTGAGAGACCAGCAGGTACTCTAGAATTGAATCATGGCTGCCATTTCCAGCTTCCTATCTATAGCAGTGGACCCCCAACCAAGTGTTTAGCCTCGTATATAAAACAAGGACAAAAACTCACACAAGACAAGCCCTAAGCTAGGATGTTGCCCCTGTGTGTGTGAGACAGGAGCAGAACCTGTTGCTGATACTTTCATTTCCTGCTTCAAGGATTACAGGAGATAAGCCTTGACTACATGGAGCACATCACAATGACACCAGGTGGTAACATAGTGACACTTGCATTATTAATCTGAAGCAGCCGGTGAACAGTGGGTCCTGCTTAACCCTGAGTACCCATGAGGACAGCAGGTAGAACTCAGCATACCTGAAACCATCCTGCAAACACAGCAGGCAAAACACACTGTTTAGGCATTGTTATTCTTCAAAAGACATGCTGTTTTCCAGGGACCTGGGAGTAACAGCAAACTACACAGATGGCAGGGCCCCTATGCCAGAGTCCTAGGGTGAGAAGCTTTCAATCAAGCTGTCACCCCTGTGCCATTAAAGGAAATGCTGGGGGAAAATGGTTTATGTGATAGAAACTAACAAACACACAATACAGACTTGCTGTTCAAGAGGAATAGGACCCTACACAGTGATACTTTTAAAGTTAACAAAACCATATATAGATGAGCATGTAAAATCCTTTGGAGCCCAAGGCCTCAAGTGACACATACGGCTCAGTCAAGAACACATGTTAAGGTCCCCACAGTTTAACCACAAACCCTAGGCCAAACAGGTGGGCCTGAACTTTTCCTACAGACTGCCATTACCATCTCAGCAGTTCACTCCTATTGGTAGTCTACAGATCTGTGTGAGCCAGGGTGGCAGATGCAGCAGCAGCAGCAACTTAGAAGCTCTTTGACAGACCTCAGTTCCTCACATTCAGGACAGGAGAATAGAGCTCTCCTTTGCTTTGGCCCTGACAGCTTTACTAGGCCTAGGGTGGCACTATGTATCTTGGGACTTCCTTTATTGTTCTCTTGGAGTGGGGGAGAGGTTGACAATGTCCTCTGGGTGTACGAAGTACATGTTGGTGGCCATTCTGCTCCTGAATTCAGCCCAACCATTCCATCCTTCATGACTGACATAAACCAAAAGCTGGAAAAGGTGTTCTTCACCAGGCCACAGGGCATCTGTTCCATGTTAGGCCCCACGTGCCCAACAGGCCCTGACAAGCCCTCTGGCACAGAGGGGCCTAGCCCCAGGCCCACTGGGCTTACTGGTGGTAGAGGGACACGGACTGACTACAAGAGTTATGGCAAAAGTTACCCCTGCTATCCCGTCTAATAGGCCACCCTGACTTCATTTCCCACCCACCTCCACATCAAGCCAAGTCAAGTTAATTCACCAAAAGAACTTTCTAGAAGGGACTGAAAAGCTGCAAGGGGACATGATCTACATCTTCCTGAGCCTATGGCAGCAGGGACAGGAGGAGGTACAGGCTGCTGGCCAGGGTGAGCAGCTCTGTTCTTTAACCCATTATACTCCAGTCTTAAGCATCCAGAGAATCCAGGAAAGGCCACTGCAGCCAAGATGGTCTTCTCAGGTCCTACCTACCTCTCAGACTCTACATGTTCTATCTTGCAGGCTGAAAAGGATCTGGAAACCCTGTTCAATGCCTGGATCCACACACAGGCCCAGCCAATATAGACTCCTTGAGCACACACAGCACTCAGATCTACCTGCCAATAACAGTGGACATCCTCTGACAAGTGAGAACTATGCTTCTGTCTCTAGGAACCCTGAACTGCTTTAGAAACAAGAACAGGGAAGAGACTACATACTGAAGGGTGGTCATCCTCCCAGGTTTACCTGCCCAGACCTCTAGCAATTCACATGATCTTAACTGATTTTCTGAGAGTCAGAGGGCAGCTGACACCAGAAGAGGATTCTGGAAGAAGCTCTACTTGTTCAGATGATTTTCTGTCTCTGACACCACACCATACTCAGTCTATACAATGTTGGGACATACCTTCTCCAGGTTATGAGCAAAGCAGAACAGGATATTCAAAGGTTTTGCATTTTCTTTCTGTAAGTGGTACTAGCTGAAAGCACCTACCAGCCAATGTGGATTTAAGAACAGTTGCACTAGACTAGTATACCCAGATATGCAACCGACCCTGTCAGTGTCAGAGGTCTGTCTCATTTCTTCTGCGGCTTACTAACAAACTGAATACAACACACAGCAGCCAATACCTCATGACCTATCCTCATCTACCTGTAATAGAATGTCCACATGACAAGAAGCTGGGAAAAGCTAGAGACTGCCCATCCTATGGCTCTGCCTGGTAGATACCAAATGTGAGGATATGAACTAGACATTTCCATCTCTGAGCCTCAGTTTCCTCATCTGTGAAACAGAGTTTATAAAGGTACCATCTGATAGGGGTATCTGAGGATTACAGAGGAAATTGCATTAACACATAAATAGCAAGGCTTGGGATCTCTTAGAAGATGGTTGCAACCTTCAGAGTCAACAGAGCCATGGAAGGGTCCCTTTCCACCTCCCTGAGCTGGCTGCTATGACACAGCACACCAGGCTGACTAGTAGAACCCCTGGTAATAGATTTTCCTAATCGGACTTCAACATGGCCTTAGGAACCAAAGGGTGTTTAGTCAGTAAAAATATAGCCTTGCTCAGGGCCAGCCATTTTCCTGACAAAGCAGGAACTACCCTTCTGGCCCAGGTGAATGAGCAGTTCACATTTTAAAGGGCAAAGACATATGCTCAAGTCCGGTCCAGGAAGAACAAGGTAATAGAGCCTGGACAGTCCCATTTTCCCACTCAGTACAGAGGCCTGGCCACCAGACTGAGACCCCACAGCACTTGCCAGCTGCCTGCCAGCTCTCTTGCCCTTCACAGGGCTATACGTGCACAGCAAAGACACTCTGTATGAATGTCCCCCAACCCCTGACACACAAGCAAGCCCACTAACAGACAAACTGCATACCCACTTCATTCCTAAACCAACATCTTCAGGAAGCATACCGTGGACCAGTTAGAGGAAGCATTATGCCCAGTGCTCCCACAAACGGGGTTTAAATACTGAAAAGTTAATTCTAAGGCACTGGGAACACTACTGAACAAAACTCGGGAAATCCCTTACAAGTTTCCTAGCAGTTCAAAGGTACTTTACCTTCAGTTAAGACCTTGTTCAATCTCAGAAGCCCCTCCAAAACTGCTTGTCCAAGGGCAGTTAACACGGTGAAGAGAAAACTACAGTATTGCTCTGCCGGGCTCACTGGGAAGAATCCTATTGCTCAGCCCTGACATCTGGTTTCTATTTCATATGCATGTTGTCACATTACATAACAAGCAGATGATATGAGGAGTGCCACAAAAGTTTCAGCCCAAGACTCACAGAGAATGTCCCAGACATTGTTTATCTTCAGGCTAAGAGCATTCACTCAACCAAACTGGACACTGGGCTGCTCAAAGCCCAGGGAAGTACCCAGTCTCCAGGGCAAGCAAAGCAAGCCTCCTCAAGACAGCCCTTAAATGAGCCCAATGCCCCTTCCTTCCTCTCCGCTGATCTTCATGTGGAATGACCTCTGGCCTACATTTAGTTTTTCTGCACCTGGAAAAGGACTTCTGCCTAGGAGGTGTACAGGAAGGTGATAATACACAGAGTCACAGTGGAATCAGAGACAGAAAGTTCCTGGAACACCTTCTGCTCCACCTGTCTGGAACCCAAAAGAGAAGACTCTACATAGGGTACAGTCCTTCTAGCAAGCATCCCAGAGTTCTCCACAACTTGTCTGCCCTGAATTCACTGGCCCAAGCTTATCTATAGAACTTTGGGGTTCAATGACAGAACACCCCAAGTGCACACTTGAGGCAAGGAATGACACTGTCATGCCACCATAGCAGGCAGGGGTCCCTGGGAGCTGCTCCCTCTAATCTCTCATGGGGCTGATATAGATTTTGAGGCCTAGCATCAGGCATGAGATCACAAGTTTCTCTAGAGTCAACCAGAGCTGGTGAGTAATCAAGAACCATTGTACTATCTCAAGATAAACAGCTTTGGTCAGCGGAGGGGACAAAATAAAAAACTGGGTGGGTGTACATGTACATACATGTACCTGTCAGGGTCAATGGTCAGCTTTGGGTGTCATTCCACAAGAGCCATTCACCTTTGTTTATTTGAAATAGGGTCTCTCACTGGCCTTGGGCTCACCAATTCAGCCAGGCAGGCTGACTAGTAAGCCCTAGACTCTGCTTGTCTCCACCTCTCCAGTGTTAGGATTACAAACGTGTATCACAACAGCTGTTTACACTGGTGCTGGGGCTCAAGCTCCGATCTTCATGCTTACGTAGTAAAGAGCAACTGAACTATCTCCTCAGTCATCATAAAACATTAGTACAGACTGAGCCAGGCTGTGCCAGCAACCTGTGTCTGGTCTACCCAGCTAGGCAGAAGTGGGAACCACCATGTGTTTGGGATAGTGGTCCTGTGTACAGGACTCCAAAGAGAACAGTGCTCAAATGCAAAGTGTGTCTACAGATCAGCAAACGTGTGAGGAGCTGGTTCACAGCTACATAGAAGGGACAGCACATGTCTGTGGGCAAGGCTCAGGGGAAGTCTACTGAGAGGCACCACCTGCTGGAGCCCTCTAGACAGGATACACTGGCCTAAGGGCACAGCCTCTACTGACAGATGCCTGGTGTGAGCTGCCCCACTCTGTGTGAAAACAGCGATGAAAAGAGATCAGAGGCCCAATACTACACTGTTGGTGAGTAGGCCTGAAACACATATACACATGCACACTTACACATGAGGCGAATTCTGAGGGCAGGCAGGCTCAGAAGACCAGGAGTGGTACTATTTAATTGCACTCTTGCTTCCCAACTGGGAACAGCTACACTGTCACCTTATGCCAAGCTCCTTATGGCATAGACAAAAGAACAGGGAACTAACTACTAGAGAGTAGAAAAGGCAGAACTGAACCTCTAGAAGACTCAAATGGCAGGCTATACCCAGCCTACAATCCCTGAATTACTACTGTCTGCATTTCAAACTGGCCACACCCATAGCGTGGCCAGGAGACATTCAGACAACAAGCCATGAGTTAACTTACACAGGCTACACCATTAATCAAGTCAATGCTTTCCTTTCCTTCCAACAAATACATGCTAAGGAAGATCGATGGGTTCAGCTGACACCTCAGCCATCCCGTGTCTAATGGAGGTAGCAGGTCTTTCAACTCTCTGCACTTCGCCCCAGCTTTACTACCATGTGCCTGCATCAGCCTGGAGGTCACTCAAAAAGGGAAAGCACTCAAAGACAAGTAAAGTAAACCCAGTCCATTGAAAGGTAGTTCAGTTGTGGAAGGTCTACCATACTCTGCGCCCAGGAACCTGCCTGAACATTAGGGTTGGCCTCAAGAGAATGCCTCAACAATTGGGAGGGAAGGTGGGTCCCACTAGTGACAGAGAACAGCTTGTCTGTCTCTTGCCTCTCATTTCTTCTTCCTTGCATACTGAATTGGACTCTCAGGCCCCTAGTTTAGCCCCCAAAGAATAGGGGGCTGTTCTCAGAGCTGGAGTTCTGGAGGTTCGCTCAGGCATTAGACTGCTTTGGAGAAGTTAAAGAAACTGAAGAAAATCGCAGCCCCCTAACTTGAGTCTGCAGCTGATGAGCCTCAGTGGAATGTGACAGCATCACCACTGAACATAACTATGTGGTGCATGCCCACCTAATAAGGCAGAGCAGCAGCAGTACCTGAGCAAAGACTGGATCCCAAGGCCAGTCACATCACAGAACAAAGAAAACACTATCTTCGCAGGGGGGTACTCAGCACTACTGCAGAGTTTCAATGCCAGGACCCTAGCCAATGAGGGCCAGACGAAAGGGAGGCCATCTCCACAGTAGGCACTGATGTCCCTACCACATACAGCCATAAAGTAACAGTGCAACCCACATTCCCAGAGCAGGCTTACCAAGGTGAGGGGTACTACTATGAGTCCCCAGCATGGCACCCAGGAGGTCCGCTCATGTACACATGCAGGCACACATGTGCTCCTTTTTCCCTTAGCCATTTGATAGAACACGAGTCACTCAGTAAAATCCAAGCAAAAATTTCCCGTCGCCCTGCACTCCAAACACAATGCTTGCTTGCTGTTTATGAGGTGTGGAGTCAGGTATGGGTTCCACTGCTGCACTTTCATAAACACATGTGGTTGGACTTCACTTTTGTTCATCATCTGTTCTATGTTCCAGAGGAACAACAAAGCACTTTTCTTTGTATGTCCAACTAATGAAAGCTTTCACACCAGTCCTTATAAAAATGGACACTGAATTAAAAACAGGGGCTGTGTCCCAAGGGTGAAGTTGGTATTTGTTGTGCCAAGACTCCACAGCACTCACCAGAGCAAGAACAGAAAGAGAAGAGGGTGGCCAGCACTCTGTACCCATGGATGGACACAATCTACACAACAGAGGCTTCCAAAGAGTCCAGGACAGCAGTCACAGGCTCAGACCGGCAGGAGCCTGGTTACCCAGGCAGATCCCCTTACCTCTTGGATTTCCTCCTCAACTAAAGGAGCTGGCTCATTCACAAGCTCCAGCTCAACTTGCAAGGCCCACTTTTAGCATACAGGCAGGTCACCATTGTGCTTGCAGCTGGGAGGCCCTGGGAAAATGAAGTGGGTGCAGCTTGCATACAAGACTATCCCAGAGGAAGGCTGAGGCACTTCCTCCTTTGATTTCTGCCCAAGGGCCTTGGGGAACCTGCAGAGTAGTGATGACCAGTAAGGAAGCTCTCCTCTGTCCCAGACTTGCTTTACCAAGCTGGCTTCTACTTGGATTCATTCCTTATTTGAAGTGTGTTCTACATGGAGAACAACAAAAGTCCTTGACAAAAGAACTAGATGGGATGTTCCTGAGGTGACCACGTCTCAGAACTGAAAGGCTAAGGCAAGGGCCCCAGAGGTGTTAACAACCCAAGAACAGGTCTTCTCTGAGGAGCCAAGACCTGGAGGAAAACTAAACCCAGGCTTGATGCTCCAAGTTGTAGGGACTGCCCCTACAAACTTTCAGTGGGACACTTCCAACAGGGCAATGACATCTGGGCATCAATTTCCCACACCACTAACAAGAGTGGCTAGGCTGACCTTCAGCCCCTCTGAACCCGCAGATTATTCCTGCTCTTTCACATCCATAGTTTCTGGCAAAAACCAGTGCGCCATAAGAGGAGCCACCTGAGGACAGTGACCAAAGCAAAGGCTGAAATGAGATCCTGTCCCTGGCAGTGTGGCAGAGGCCACTTTTGACCATGTTTTGTGCAAAGTTGTGTTGGGTGGAGCAGCAAAGAATGCCCCAGAAGGCAGGAGTTCAGAGCAAGGCAGATGTGGGGACAAGGCCAGAATACAGGCCTGCCACTGCCCAGAAGGGAGCAGATCCAGAAAGAAGGTGCCCTTGAAGACTCAGAGCCACAGATCACCTTGCAGTAGTTTGGGTAAGAATCTGAACAGCTGCTGAGAGCTGACAGACATCCCTGGCGCATGCACCCTGAGGTATGCTCTAAGTGGGGCCTCAGCCACTGAGTAGAAACATGCTAGAATCTCTCTGGAAGAATGTGTCATCAACACATACACTGGTAACAAAAAGTTGTAAGGTCAAGAGTCGTAACAAGTCATGAGGAGGCACTGGGCTAGGAGAGCAGCAGAAGGGTCATTGAACAGTCCTGTTATGTAACAGCTGCGCAGCCCCTGGAGAGCTCCTAAACTCCCTGTGCCTCAGTTTCCTGTCTGCCAAAAGGG
Organism: Cricetomys ansorgei; assembly: GCA_026225945.1. Lineage (NCBI taxonomy): Eukaryota > Metazoa > Chordata > Mammalia > Rodentia > Nesomyidae > Cricetomys > Cricetomys ansorgei. Next base: position 3,658,274 of record JAMJFZ010001791.1, read on the forward strand.
GAATGATAGCCCATCTTTCCTGGAGGGACAATAAGAAGTAAATGAGATTGTATGCACTAGTCATTATATCTATTACTACTATCAGTACTTGTTTAGGCCCAGTTAAAAATGAGCCATATAAATTATAAGCCTTGAAATTTTAAAATAAATGAATGAATAATAAATAATTAAGTAGATAGAGCTGAAGAGAGAATTGTTGAACAGTGAAAAGCCCTACAGAAGTAATTCAGAATACACTACAGAAAGACACAGGGACATAGACTTGAAGGACAGAGGGAGGGGCTGGAGGGATAGCTCACAAGTTAAGAGCAAGCACCCACATCAGGTGGCTCACAACTACTGTAATTCCAGCTTCAGGGGATTCAATGCTCTCTTCTGGACTCCATTGGGTACCTGCACTCAAATATGCACATACCCAGAACAGAAACAAATATAACCTAATTAAAAATAAAATAAATCTTCCAAAAGGTATGATGGGGGTGGGGTGGGGGTGGGAGAGAGGCCAGAGAAAGATACACACCATCACTGGCCTTCCAGAAAGATTCAGGGCAGGAATGTACACTTCAAGAATGTAAGTTCTCAGAGAGCTGAGAAGCACAAAGAACAGAAGTACACCCGAGACACAACGGCCTTCCAGAAAAGAAAGATTCAGGGCGGGAATGTACACTTCAAGAATGTAAGTTCTCAGAGAGCTGAGAAGCACAAAGAACAGAAGTACACCCGAGACACAACGGCCATAGCCAGGTGAAAGGACACAGAGTCCAGCACAGGGTAAAAGTGGAATTTCAGCTATTGGTACAAACAGGGAATTCTAAATAAATAGCACTGGGACAACTGAAGCGTAATCTGGGTGAAGATAAAATTAGACCCAAACACTACCACACCCAAAGATAACCTCTTGAATGCCCAAGGTATGATGCACACACAAGCTGCATAGCAGGAGGGAGAAGCAGAAGCCCCACTGGCTGCACAGAGGCTGGCTTCCTACTGGAAATCCCAATACAGGTGCAGGAAGGGCACAGTAAATGTCAGTAGTGTCAAAAGCAACAAGAAAAGAGGAGAGATCCTGTGAGGTAAATTCGCAGCTCAGGGTCACAGTCCTTAATATGAAGAACTCTGGTAAAGCATGAGAACCAAGTCCAATATCCCCACAGAAAAACAGCCTTTGAGAAGGAAAAGATGTTATTGATCTATCCAGACGGCAAGTAAGAAGAGACACTCTGCTGGCACAGCATGTAGGAACGGCCTACCATGCCAGACTCAGCTAATGGGACAATAAAACAGTATCCCCTCTTTGCAGAAAATTTTGGAAACTATAACAAATTATGCATCTATTAATCTTTCTACAGAAATCACTTTGAACAGTAACTCAGACAACACAGCTCCTATAGTGTCACGTGTACAGCTGCTCCCTGAGTAAAGCTCCAGTGGGCACATTGCCACATCCCCTTCATAGGGGTGCCTGGTTCATAGAGCCAACTGCTAAGAGTTTCAAACAAGGAGGGATCCAGGACCCAGTAGAAGTCATGAGTTAGTGAAGATGCAGGATGGTGCGCAACCATGATCCTAGCACTAGAAATGCAGAAGAGAGTCCTGGGGCTCCATTGTCAGCTGGTGCAGCCTAAAGGGAGAACTCTTAAGTTAAGTGACTCTGTTTGATGTCAACCTCTGGTATACCCCCAAACACATGCAACGAGTATACCCACACATAAAAATCAAATAAAAACACTTTGAGGCCTCACGAAAGGAACAGCAACCCCAGGCCTGGAACATTGTACCGAATCATCATGAGGAGGGGCCTTAAGTTCTGGGGACCTGCAGTGGAGCCAGGTGAGATTTCCTACAGGTCATCTCTGGGGCATCGTGAGTATCAAAATGATAACATTAAAGGAGTAAAATCCAGGTAACAAATAAGAATCTTGGAGTTCAGATGAACATAAACAAAAAAAAAAAAAAAAGAAAAAAGAAAAACTCTTCAGAGTGGAAATATCACCTTTTAACACAATGACATTGATCAGAGTCTCCATGGCCACAGGAGATGTCTTTATAACAACAGCAAGGTCAGGCAAGCATCATGGGAGAATTCAGAAGCCTCAGATCAGAGGCTAGGGAATACAAGGGTACCTGCAGTCCCCCATTATCTCTGTGCTGGGCATGTACTAACTGCAGTGGGAGACAGCAACTTCTCAGCACAGGCGTCTGGCAACACCACCTCAGCCTCATGAACTAGTGGACACAGGGCACTGAGGCACTAGCACATACCTCTGTAGCTCCCAGCCAGACAGAAACCACCCAAAACTAATCATGAGGAAAGGAACAGAGTCAAATGGAAGGACATTTTAAAATGACAAGCCTGTTTCCATACTGTTACTGTCACAAATCATCAAAAAAGACAACTAAGGCTAGTCCAGCTTAAGAAGACTGTGGAATGTAAGACATGAACGCTAGGCAGGACCTAAGGTTTTCTTTTGACATATAAGCCATTTTTCCCAGACAAAATATGAACACATGTGCACTACAAAGAACAATGCTGGGTCACAGTGAACTTTCTGACTTTGGTCATGATGTGGGGTGATGAGAAGCTGTCCTTGTTTTAGGTAATACAGGATGGAAAAAAAGTTAAAAAGACCCCCAAATTCCTGAAATACATTACTCTTCAGATTGAGTTTAAAAAAGAAAAGAAAAGAAATGCTGAGAGAAAATGCACAAGATTAAGAGATCAGGGAGCACTGAATCTACATAAGCCTCAAAGGGACATCCACATTATGGAGCTGGGTGTGACACCATAGAGGGACATCCATGCTGCATAGCTCCAACACCACAGACGGAAGAACTTCACACCCAACAAAGAGCGTCAAAGATACCATTCGCAGACAAAAAGCAGACAGGGTGCACTCCTGAATGGAAAGTAAGAGTGAGGAAAGCATGGCAAGAATAGGATGGGACAAAATAAACATACAAGCAGAACAGAGACTCCAGAATGCACAGTTAACAATAATACTAGTAAGCACAGAAACATTAAAACAAGATTATTCCGAGACATCATGGGCAGGGCAGGAAAGGCACCTAAAGAGCAACCAGAAAAAAAGACACTCAGGCCACCCATCCTACAGATCAGTAGCCAAACATCAAACAGAAATGGGTTCTTTAGGCAAGTAGACACAAACAACCCACAGAGGAGGCTGATGTCTGGCTGCAGTTCAGCACATGCCCAGAGGGCTCCCTTTTTCTAGCCTGATGGCCATGACTGGCAGGGCCTGTCCAGTCAACACAGCATGGCAGGGGTGGAGGAGTAAAGCAGCTGCCACAGCACCTCTTACCCCCCACCATAGACCACTTGCACCTGTACCAAGAAACACAGGCTCACAACACCACAAACACACCATTACAGGGCAAGGAGTGTGTCAAGAACATGCTTAAGGCAGATGCTAAACAACAAGGGATTATGACTACAGATCCTGCATTGAAGACTGAATCTTGCCCCAGGTGGTAGTGGTGCACTCCTTTAATCCCCGCACTCAGGAGGCAGAGGCAGGTGGATCTCTGTGATTTTGAGGCCAAACTGGTTTGCAGAGTTCCAGGACATCCAGGGCTATACAGAGAGACCCTGTCTCGAAAAAACACAAACAAACAAAAAAAGACTAAGTCTCAAGTTTCATCCAAAAGTTCCTGTAAGCTACAATGCATACACTAAAGTTCCACTTACATAACGTTTAAAACCGTATACCTAAATCAATATTGTTTAGGAACATGTATGTAAATGGTTTAAAAAAAAAAAACTTGTTAAAAGCAGGAGAAAAGAGGCAGAGAGTCAGGGTCCTTGTTGGGCACGGATGCTGTTGGTGTGTTGTTTCTTTACATAAGGCAAATAAAAGACTGTGGGTTTTTAACAGTATTTTGTAATTACATTTTAAAACAGGTGTGGGGGGGGGGGGGGGACCAAAAAGCTTGATTAAAGGAGCTAAGAAAATATGTCCACTACAGGCTACGTAGATAGCTCAGTCAGTAAAGTGCTTGGATCAAAAGCACAAGGACCTGAGTCTGGATCCCCCAGCACCCATGTGGGACAGCCTCAGGATGTGCCATGTGGACACAAGGTCTCCTGTGCTTCCAACCGTGAAACAGGTTCGTCCCTGCTTACAAATGGCCCAAACCTAACACTTGCAATAACTACAGGTTCTTCCCAATTTGAAGATTTTAAATCTATGAAACTTGGAGCATTAACTTACCTGACTTTTTTGCTTTTCTGAAGTCTTTCCTGCTTTTGCATGAATTCTACAGCATCCCTTGTGGAATCCTCCTGTGATGGCACTCCTGGTGAGTGGCTGTATATATAAAGTGCTATGCTATTCTTTCCACTCAGGGTCTTAAAAGTATGCTTACAAGTTAAATATGCTTATCATTTTTGTTTTATTGTTTTCTCTAACAAATCCTAAAATCAAGGCATTTGAGTCTCATAAAGCCAGACAACACTTGTATCTTCTAAGAGGTGATGCTAAGTAGGGTCCAAACTGAGAAAATGTGGGAGAAGGCCTACTGTGACCAAGTAGCAATGAACTCTTTCAGAAAAGTCCATGCCTGCATCCTTCCCAGAGCTTCAAGCCCAAAGATGCACATCCTGACAGAGACAACCAGGGGTCCTCCAGCAGCAACTCCACACATTCCACATTCTGCTTGGAGCTAACTGGCCAGCCATCATGCTACTTGCAGTCCCACTATGCACCTTTGAGTCAACTTACACATAGTTACCTAGAGATCTGAAAACCTAAAATCAGAAGGCCCCTAGCCAAAGCCCCTGAGGCTTCCCAACAGACACAGGAGAGAATCACAGCTCATGCCTACAAAGACACCTTCTTACCCACAAGAACTCTAGTTGATAGAAATCTGCAGTCTGGTACTTAAAAGCACAGTGCTGCCTCAAACTGCTCACACAACCTTTTCTTGGCACGTCAGATTTCTCATCTACAAACTGGGAAAACCTAGAGTTCACAGTACTTGCTCCTAAGCTGTCACAGGAGTCCGATCTGTACACCTGTAGGAGGGCACCTGGCATGTCAAGCATGTCAGTCACATTACCATCATTCATTCTTCTGCTCTCTGACACGTAAGTGTCACCAGATTCATCACTGGCCCCAGTTCTTGGAGTACCCTTCAATGTGGGAGATGCTCACTGAAGGATTCAAGTTGGGAAAGGTAGTGGTGTGGAATGGTAACCATACCAGCTACTAATGCCCCAAGATTCTAAATATAAGCACCTTGAGACCCTCACTCCTATTCACTGATGAGCTCACCACATCTGACTGAAGCACTTGGGCATTCTTGTGGGCCTGCCTGCTGTGTGATTCAATAAAATTTCCATGAGGAAATGCAAACATTAAGGCAAAAACACATGATGACACAGCCAGGGGGAACACATGCCATAGACATTTAGGTAGCAATATTATTAAAATGTCTATCACTTGTCTCAGCTATCCTATTCTTCTGAACTTGTATCCAAAAACACTAATAAGAACAATCAGCTGCAAGCAAAAAGATATGTGTATAAGAATGTTCACTGAGGTACTGTATGCTGTGGGTAAGTTAAACTCCCATTTAGAGAGGATTTGTAAGTGCTGAAATATCAATGACTACAAAAAGACAATTGCTCCGTCGAGTTTCTTACAGGAGCATGAGTAGGGGCGTGAAGACAGGAAGGGACAGGGATGAGGGCAGGCTACCAGGGAATCCGTACCAAGCATAACTGCAATTTTCTTAGAACTTTGTCACAGCTAGTTGGGCAAAGTGAGCAGTTTCCTTCCATTGCATGCCTTTAAGCATTATCGGATTTTAAGTTGTTACTACATGGAAACTTTAAAAATTGGACATAGAATCATTTTTCTATTTATTAAAAAAAAAAAAACAACTACTTTGATGCAAAATCAAAAGGTGATACTGACAGCTCCTGAGAGCAGGCCTATGGTGGAATACCACCTAATGCACGGCTGACAGGCCAAAAGCATAGGCACTCTGCCTGAGAAGCAAGCCTGTTCCATGGGGGAACCACTGGGAGAAGACAGTAGATCCTGGGTCACCTCACTCTACCCCAGATATCAGGGGAAGTAAGATCCAGTCAGAATCAGAAACTACCTAAAGTAGTATCCTCTGGCTCCATCCAGAATGTGCCTTGCGAAGGAGGAACAGGATGGTAGTCACACAAAGCTGAAGTCATACTACCTGAGCATAAAGGGATGTCACAAAATTCAGAGACAAGCACATACATGCTTTTAAAAACCTGTAACTTTAAGTGAACTTTGAAAATTCAAAACAAAATATATTCTTTATAGCTTCACTTGAAATTCAGACCACAAAAAGTGTACCTGCATGGGACCACAGCACTGAGGCACTCAGAAAGCACGGATGAGGCCGACAGGACATTTAAAACTTAATAATGAACACAACTGGCAAGCAGCACTGGCTCACTGCTGAAATATGTTGCCCCGCAACAGAAACTTTGAACATCTGAAAAGTATTTTCAAAGAAAGTGCTCAAATATTTCTGAACTTGGAACTCAAATTCGGTTTACAGAGGCAAAGTCTAAGCAGTTGGGTATAGGAAACACAAGTTTGGGCATCAGGCAAGAGAGCCCATTCTGTCACAATGAAGCCATATGAAGTTCAAGTGGGAAGAGATTCGCAAGGTACATCATTCCAAACAAGAACGTTTATAAAGAAAATTAAACACAAGAGGAAGAGTAACAATTTGGTTCTTCAAGCATTTTTGTTTAAAGATAAGAACAGCAGTATTTAAGCTCATTTAGATAAAATGAGTAAACCCTGTTCCCAGCAAAGGCTAGTTTGCTCAGCAGGAACCTAGCAAGGCTGACTCCCCAATGAGCAGCCCACCTGCTACAGTCAGTGCATTCAGGCTGGAGGGCAGATCCCAATGGGGACTCTGCAGCTAGCTGAGAGAACAGCTTGGAAGCACCACTTACTGAGTTCTGTCTGCAGGACTACAGACCTAAGCTGCATAACACCTGCCCGGACTCCTACAGATGCCTTTTGCAAGCACTCCATTCTTCAGAGAGGGAGACACAGCAGAAGAAGTTACTGAGCATGCTGATGGTAAAGGAACTCCAGTGGCAGGCACTGGAGTCAGGAAAGGAAAAGTTGCAAGTTTGGCCACAACAACCTGGCCTAGGAAGGGTAACAACTATACTGATCTGAAAAGATTAACAATTGCAGCTGATACTGCTTCCAAAGAAAGGTTTCTAAGACACAATGTTTCCCTATGGCCTAACCACTTAGAAGCAAGCTACATTATCCAAAACAGAGCAATGAAGGCAGATCTCCACCTCACACAATGACCAAAAATTAACCCAAATTCAAAGTTCTAAATACAGAAACTAGAACCAGAAAACTCTTGCCAGAAAACAGGAGATCTTCGTATCTTGGACCTGGCAGTGGCTTTTTAGACATGACACCAAAGTCATCAACAAAAGGAAACAAGAACTGAACCTCAAAAGCAAAGACACTGGAGAATGCAAAGGCAACACTGAGTGGGAGAAGCACGAGCAAGCCATAGACCAAACGCATCAAGTACTTACGCAATTTGACAATAAGAAAACAACCCCACGCAAATGGCCAAACCCTAGATATACATCTCTACGAAGAAGATACATAAATGGCCAGTAAGCATATGAGGAGGTGCTCGGTAGCTCTATTTATTAGCAAAAGCAAATGAAACGCAGAGTGAAATGCCATCTTTAACAAAGGCAAGGTACCAATAGTTAGGGAGGATAAAAAAGGTAGACACACTGAGCATTGCTGATAAAAACATAAAATCATACAGCACTGTGAAACTGTGGTTTCTCAACAATTACCCGTGGCACTCTCATGAACTTCCCAGGTCTGCCCCAAAGAGTGGGGACTCAAACAGATACAAGTCCACCAAAGTTCACAGCAGCCAAAATCTGGAAACCGCCCAAGTCTACATTAGCAGAATGAATAAACATGGTGTGAATCAAACAGAAGGGAACAGTATTCAGCCTGAGATTCTGTCAGGCGCTGTACACAGATGATTCCTGAAACACTGTGCTGCATGACGTAAGCCCAGCTGAGGATAAACACTACATAACCCCACTTACTTGAGGTACCTAGAAGTTGATTCCAACAGAAAGTAGCATGGTGGCCACTGGACTGGAGGGAATGCCTAACAGCTACTGAAAGGGACAGTTTCTATTTGGAAAGGACAGTGTCGGAAAATGGGTGCAGAAACATGTATAAGTACTTGTGTCATCACTGAGATGCACTTAAAGATGGTCACAGTGGGAATGTTTACACTGCCTGTGTTTTGCCACAATAAATAATAGACACACAATGAACCAAGAAACCCACATGCACATTGGAAAAGATCAGAATAACACCCAAGTGTAAAGAAAAGAGTAAGTGCTCAACAGCATAGCTCAGCCTAGGCCTGAACTATGAAAGCAGGGATTACAGGAATGTGCTGCCACGCCCAGGCAAAAGTTATAAAAGTTTTCAAGACATACTAAAGGAAAGACCCCAGGAAATGGGGAACTCACCACAGGTGCCATATGTTGTTAAGAACAGTAGGGCTAAGGTGGGGGTGGTTTCAGAGCCTTTATTGAAGGCACCCCAGTAAGCAAATAGCTACTGCTTCTGTGGCTTAAGAGGCCCACTTCCATGCTATCTTAAGACTCCATACAGCAAACAGAACCAGTGGAGCAGTTTCCATGAATATCCTGTCCACAGAGGATGTTCTGCTTTCATTCCTAACAGAAGCTCATAAACCCAAGATTTTCCCAGGCCCTACAAGTTCAAGGAGAGATAGGAGCCAGTGAGACCACATCACCTGCAATGACACCCACATACTCGTTTCCAGGAAAAGCTTGGCTTATGATGACAGATTAACGGCCTTTACTGAACATATGTTTCAAAACCAGAGACTACAGAAACCCCAGAAGCCACAGGGACCTGGGGTCTCATAAGCTGAGTCCTGCTTGGCTCTGTCCTCTCTGCTGCATCTGAATACTTGGCCCAGCCATGAAGCCTCAGCACAGCCTGCAGCAGAATCAGTATATTCCCACAAAGGCACACAGCTTAGGGAGCCAAGTGACATTAACAAGTGAGCTTCAGCCTAACAAGGATCCTTCCCTACCCAGAGGAAGGGAAGGATGAAGGAGAGAAGTGACCACGCCCACCTACAGCTTAGGTGGTGTGGGAAACACTGAGTTCCAGCTCCACTGTGGCAGGGCCCTAGAGTCTATCAAGGGACACTTGTGGCTGAAATGTCACCTTGTGTTGGCATCATGTTATGTTAGTACTCATAGAAAATGAGTAGAAAACAAAGATCCCGAGATTCTATTCTGTAACTCTGCGGGGGCAGGGGGGGGTGGCTCTGAGGGAATCTGCCTCAAACACAGGATGATCTGACACAACCATAGTGTATGCTCAGGGCTCTTAGCAGCTGGATTACAGAGGCTACAGCCACACATACTCCCTAAAGACATCCTAGGAAGCCCCAATGTTTGTCTTGCACTGACAGCAGGCCATCAGTTACTAGTTGTGTGGATCAACTGTGCAGCAAACTGAAACTCAAGTTGTTTTCCAGGAGTCTGAGGGAGCCATGGCAGGTCATTTGATCATGCTTTGACCAAGTATGCACTCCAGGAGAGAGACAGTCCCTTGTTCTGGCTCTTCTGATAATACAGGCCAAGACTAAAAGGGTGTCTTAGACAGAAGGGAGAGCTGAGACAAGAGGAGAGAGGATCTCACCTGCTGGTGAAAAGGCCCTACAGTGAGTTTGCTGAATTTCTCAGACTTTAGCAGCAAGTTCTGAGGTCTGAACAGCAGGGAACATATTCACTCTCTAGGCTCCCCTGATGATAAAACCAGAGTGAATCTCACACAGGGACCTTTCCAAACAGAATGCCAACTGAAGATGGTAACTGTTCTCAAAGAGTAAAACACCCAATGGATGTGTGTGAGATGTTGGGAGAAACAGCACACAGTTCCATAAATAAGCTGCATCTGAGCCCAGCCCATAAGCACAGCATGTGGTGCTAAGCTAAGCACCCTCTGAACAAGGACTTGGTGAGCAGCAATAGTCCCAGCGGCCTCTTTCTACAGCTGCCCATCCTGGGGCTTTGAGGGCAGGCAGGCCTGGCAGGGTGTCAGGAGTGGTGGAGCTGAGCCTGGTGTTTATGTCTGATCCAGACGACTGAGGGTTGGTGACGATTTACTGACGCAAGAGCTCCCAAGCACTGCATGCCAGAAATTAATCAGGGGAGGAAGAATTCTTTTTAAGAAACCACTTGGCCCAGGCCGCCCGGCCTGAGGCTGAGAGTGTAAGCGGAGCCACTCCTCCTCTGGGAGCAGCACACCCAAGGTTTCCAAGTAGCTCCAAGCTGGTAAATCAGGCCCAGGCCCAGGCTGGGGAGGTCCTGCCACAATGCCTGGCTCTGCTGTGGCTGGCCACAGTATCCAGTGGCCTGCCCCAGGGCCAATCTTCTCCCAGAGGCCCCTTAAAGATGGCGACTGCAGAGCCCCACCAGTGTGGACACTCCATGGTTGGGGGTGTCTATGAAAATGAATGGAAGCCTCTGATCTTGTAATCTGTTGCTATAATTCCTTTCTCAAACACTGGGTTTTAGAGTCTACAGATCAGGAGACCACCTAAAGATAAAAAAGCTGGAATGTGAAGGATCCAGCTTCTGTAGCAGCAGCAGCAGCAGCAGCCTCCTCCCGGAGTGGGATGCATGGGCAAGCTAGATGTTCCTGCCACCCTCTCTACACTCCAGATGCTACGTGACATCAAATACATGGTCAACTACACACAACCATATCACATCAAACACATGGCTAACTATGCACAGCCACGTGACATCAATTGTATGCTCAACTACACGCAGCCATGTCACATCAAATGCATGGCTAACTATGCACAGCTGCATTACATCCAACACACAGTTCACTACATATAGCATATTACATCAAATGTATGGCTAACTATGTACAACCATGTCACATCAAATGCATGATTAAGGACACACAACACATAACACCAAATGCATAGCTAACTACACGCAAAAGATAAATCTCCCTCCGGCATTCCTCTATCTCAAAAACAAAAAGAGAAGCCATTTTGCACCCCATCTCGAGTGTGGTAACCCCCAAAGCATCCACCTGCCAGCCTCTGGGTTATTGCAGCCTTTTGGATCTTCCTTGATTACAATCAGTATATGAGGATAGGGACAATCCTAGGATCAGGAACTAATGCCTTTAATATACAGCTCCACCAAGGACCCACTCCCGCTGCCCAGCAGGTGTTCTGTCCCTGGGTCCCCAACATGCCCTGATGCCCATCACACCCCCTCCTTTCCAAACTATTTCCCAAGCTAACTCTTGAATTAACTCTTCACTCATGCTAAGGGGGCTAGATGCGCAGATGGGAAGGCAGGCAGGCAGGCAGGCAGGCAGGGAGGGAGGGAGGGAAAGAGGAGGGGAGGGAGGGAGGGAGGCTTTGCACCACTTACAAGGTGCAACACAAATCACCTCGTAGAAGATCTAAATAAAAGTGCTACTGGAGTGGTTCAAGGCTACAAACAGAATTCAGCCCACTTCATTTCACTACAGCATAAAAAATCAGCTAACCTGTAAAGCATGGACAGACAGAACAGAGCTGTCTGAACAGTGCAGGACAGGGGCCCAAAAGAGTGGCCAAACAGCATACCTGTCATTAGACAGAAAACAGGATAACTGGCGCTGGCAAGTAAGACTTGACTTCCACTGTGGACTGCAGCAACTGAGCTACACCAAACCATCCTCCAGTCAGGGACAAGGGGTGTTAAGGATAAAATTTAAACTGCTATAGATGTATGTGTCTGCAGGCTTTGGAAGAGGAGGACTGCCAAGGCAGTCAGAGCTTTGAAGCACCAATATGAGAGGGTAGAGAGGAGGGAAGGAGATGGGAAGAGCATTTCAAGCCATCAGCCTCTCAGGCAGCTGCTAGCTTGTAAGCCACATGCAAAGGATAAGGTGGTTTCAAGCTCAGCCTGACCTTCATAGGACCTGAAACTGGACTTTACACCCTAGGAGGCAACACAGGGAGAGAAAGAGACAATTGCAATAAGGCAAAGATGTTTATTCTAACACCAAAGTGTAAGGTTCCCAATTTGTCTTAAAATAGCCTCAACACACAAAGATAAAACCTGAGAGGACTAAAAGGAGAATGCCTCCCACCCACAATCACAGCAGGGCCTTCCAAAGGCAGCAGGCCACTGGCCAGGCCACAAATCTGAACACCACAATTATCAAGCTTGACTAAACTGCCATAGAACTGAATTTGTGAAACACTTGGAAGACTCGCCAAAATAAGCACAAAAAACTAGGAAATTCATAACAGTTTCCAAATAACCCACGGATGCAAGGAGGTATAAAGAGAAATTAGGTAATATGTTAACTGAATTACAAAGCAAATGATATCAAAAAGCTCACACAACCTGGCTAAAGCCATGCACATATGGAAACCCCAAGCCTTAAGTACAGTTAGTACAAAGCAAGAAAGTGTGAAAAACGTATTGATCTGAATAGTTACCTTAATCAGTAAACAAACAAAATAGCCAGCAAATTGAAACTAAAGAATAAAATGAAACAAAGGTTTTAAGAGCAGCCACTGATTCTTATTCAATCCAACTGAAAAATTCAAGAAATTCAGTTTGGTTCTTTACAAATACTAACATAAGTAGTAACTCCCTGAGTCCAGTGAAGAGAAGGAATAAGTAACACCAGGGGAAAAAAAGAGAGATAATGACAACCCACAGATAGTACAAAGATGAACGTGTAAAAGAAACTTTAGAATTGAAAATTCGGACAGAATAAGCTAGTGCAAGAAAAAGTAAAATGTCTAAACAGCCCTATCACTTTAGGGCACCTGTCTTCCCATACATAAAACTCAAGAGATGGGTTCACCTGGAGATTCTTCCAGCCATTTCCAATCACATTCAGAAGGCTTGATGGACGAGCACACTAGGGCCCACAGGTTAAATACAAACTATGACCTGATTTTTGTCCCACCTGCAAAGCAGAACAGGTTCTTACATATCTTAAGTAGTGTGCTGGGGGCGACCTGGATATATATGTGGTCTACAGAGCTGTCTGACTCTACCAAAAATCTTTGCCAATACTAGAAATAAGAAAAAGCACAGCTCCGTTACACGTTAAGGGGCTAGCATTAACCTATTATCAAAACTTAAAAGAAAAGACATTTAGCCAGGCAGTGGTGGAACATGTCTTTAATCCCAGCACTCGGGAAGCAAGAGACAAGCGGATCTCTGAGTTCAGGGTCAGTCTGGTCTACAGAGTGAGTTCCAGTGCAACTAGTGCTACAGAGAGAAACACTGTCTCAAAAAAAACAAAAAAGAGAGGGAGGGAGAGAGACAAGAGAGAGGGAAGGAAAGAGCGGGGTAAGATAAATTGACTGACTGACTTGGAGTCTGTTGTGTATATTATAACAATAGTTACAGAAACTTCATTAACATTGAAAAAAAGTAAATCAAGAAGATTTATCATATTAACCAAATAAAAGGAAGGAAAATTAGTATTAATTGATGCATAAAATGTCTACTATATTAAGCCAAACTAAATGAAAGTCTTAACTTTACAGACTGAAAGATTGAGTATCTGTGGTTCATGCGGTTCCACCAAAGGTCTTAACATCCTCTGATGAGAAAAAGTCTTAACACACTAGAAACAGATGAGAACACCCTTATCCTGACAGACCATTTATGCAAGCCTGAAGCAAACGTCACACTGATGGTGACATTCTGGGAGTCTTCCTTTCTGACTCAACAAGACACAGATGCACACAATACAGTGCTGCTCAGCATGTGACTGGAGCAGTGCGACAGTCTAAAGCTCAGCATACAGAACACGCACCATCCAGATAGCATGCACTGTTCTAAAACCTGAGAGAATCTACAGATAAACTAGTGTAAAAAGCAAGTTATGTGACGTGTCAGGTAACAAGGTGTCTATACAAAAACTAATTGTATCTCTAAACATCATGAACAACAAAAAAAAAGTACATTAGTAAACAACAGAAAAAAAAACCCAGAGAAATCTAACAAAAAGAAATAAATCCTCAACTATGAAAAACACAAAATGGACATTAAAGACCTAAATAAACAGAAACATACACCACACTTACAGGTGGTAAAATTTGAAATAAAGTTATTCCTTCTAATAGAGACTCTAGAAGGTAACTGGAAAGGGCTTTAGACAGTTAAAGAAAACTCACAGCCCAGCACAACTAGTTAAAAAACTATAATTGGCTGAGATGGCTCTTCTGGCATAGGCAAGTAGAGCAATGGATCAGAACAGTCTAGAAGCAAACCCACTTACATAGACCAAATTAACCAAATACTTAAGTGAAAAGTGTCTAATCCCCTCTTCACACCATACTTAGAAATTCCTGATGGGCCCCAAAACAAAATCAGAATGGTTAAGTGGTGACATTTCTACTAAAATACAGAGCATCCTCAGTTCCTTTGGACAAGCACAAATAAAACAAGTGAATAATATGTTACATTAAAATTAACAGCATCTGTTAAATAAAAACACTAAAAAGAAAAAAGGCAACCCACAGGATTGACAGAAAATAGCAACGGGAATAACTGACATAAAAGTCACATATCCACCCAATCTATACAACAAAAAAAAAAAGCTGCTACAAGTCAGTAACTAAAGCAAAGGCAAGTTGGTTTCCTGAATCTCCATCCAGGAACTGAAGAGGCAACTTCCCCACTGTCCATATATTGCTGGTCATATATTGCTGGTCATCTGTATGAAAGTGATCAGCATCTTTAGTAACATGGAAGACTTGATTCAGCCAGAACAGTAAAGAAAAGAAGACAGTAAGGGATACCAAAGATTGCATATGGGACAGACAGAATGCTCACGCAGCGTAGGTCAGAGCATACAGTCAGCTAATATTGCCTAGACCATCTGCTACAGGTAAGTTATGGCAGTATCAAACAAGAACTCCAAGTCAAACCATGCAAACATCAGTGTCAAATGAAAGAGTACCTTGGGTTAGTCCACCCAGTGAAACATTATACACCCATGGTAATGGACCTGCCATATCTACCTTGCAAGCACACTGATGAAAAGAGCCAGACAAAAAAGAGCAAATGTATGATTCCATTAAATAAACTTAAAAGAACTCATAGGAATAAGAAAGGAAAATGGAAGGTGACTGACTCCCAAGCAGGGAAGGTGGGTGCAGTCGAGCAGGACGCTGTGGTCACTTCTCTATCTGCACAGCAGGTCCAGGTGCTCTCCTTTCCTAAGCTCCCACTGAGGCCTCACACCTGTCTGGATGCTGGCATCGAACAAGAGAAAGTGCTCACACAGGAACACTTTGGCCTCAGTGTTTACAACAGCAACATATGAACACCCAAAACAAACTCGACTCCCACCAAAGATGTCTTGTTAGACGGGTGACCTCACGTCCACGTACAACTATAAAAGAACAAAGCAAGCACTAAATGCTGGAATGCCTGCAATGAGTGAGCGGCCACTCCTGAAAGAACACCTGCTAATGTACTTCATTGTTGGAACTCAAGTTCTTAACAGACCACAGTGCATGGCCAGGGCGAGGAACCAACACTGACAGATAGTTAATAGCTAAAATTAAGACTTTTCTTGGATTTCCTACATTTTCCATGATTTCCTACTTTGGGACCCCATCCTGGAATCCCACCTTTCCTAGATGCTTTTTGGTTTTTGATACCCTTGGCAGATAGGAGGAGGGGCTGGCAGGTATGTTTGGATACACTCCTTGCTGGATCTGATGCTTTCCTGTGGGAAGACCACAGCATGAAGAGCCAGTCTCATCACACAGACTTAAGAGTTGGGCCTAGAACTAGCTCCTGCTCCCTGCTCTACATTGGTTTTATAGAACAGCTAGGTGTCAGGAGAACAGTAGCCAGGGAGTGTGGCAGGAACTGCAATCGCTGGAGATGTGGCTATTATATTCAGGCTACACACAGAGCTTCTGCTGTCTTCCCCAACAAATACCCCCTTCAGCTTTGGGGAGGCTGCATCAGAAGCTTGCTCCAGCACCAAGCCCTCACTGACACAGGGACTCCTATGCCACCAGCTCACCCAGGGAAGCTCCAATCATAGAACTCTAGAAATGCTGGTGACCACTACAAAATTTCTTCTAACAGGAAGGAATTGGGGCTCCATAGAGTCAATAAAATACGGCCCAAACCTGGCAAGCAAGGAAATCAAATGCTTCCGTCTTCATTCCATATTGTGGTGATTAGTAGCCACGTCAGATGGCTGCTGCTGGGTTTGACATTTTGTGACTCTTCCTTTCCTCTGAGCCACCAACTTCCTTCTAAAAATGAGGACAAATTAACAGCATATCCACATATCTGACCAGAGCCAATAGCTCCCAAACAAACAGCAACAGCAGAGACCGGATGCACCCAGAGTAGCCCTGGCTGTGTGTGGCAATGCTTTCCAGGAACAGAAGAGCAGACAGGACAACTGGCTTCCACTGAGGTCTGTAGGCCAGGCCCTTGTGGAATACATGCAGTGCATACTGGACCCAGGCCAGGCTGGGGACAAGCTACAAATGAGACTAGCAAAGCTAGTTTGTTTCTGCACATTGCTCCACCTTCAGCAGGGACAAAGAAAAAGGGAAAAACTCCCAAGGAAGACCAGGCCACATAACACAGCCAGGAAATCCTGCCTGGCAAAGGTACAATTCAGCCCACCTGGCAGCACTGGCCTGGCACTGAGAATGCTCACAAAAGAAGAGATGAGGGTCCAAGAAGAGCATAGTGAAAACAGCTCTGGGCTGGCATAAGCCATGCCTTACCTCAGGCTTAGAAACACATTGCTTCTGATACCACCCTGGCAGCCCAACGATGCCATGCTCCCAGAGGCTGATAAACGTCTCTCCATGGCCTCCCTGCCTTCCTCTGCACAGCCTGGCAGCACAAGCCTCTGCCCATCACCCTCTTCTACAAACCTTCTTTCAGGACCTTGAAAATCCCTCCATTCACCTCTCCAACAGTCCAGTAACCTCTGTGGGTTCAGACTGACCCCTGACAGGGATTCACTGGTATAAACCAACATGCTAAATTCACATTTATTCACGGTAGGTATTAAGTCTAAAAGTGGCACTTGATGGTCAAATGTTCTATGCTCACCACATAAAATAGAACAAATTTAAGTCATGCTATATATCTACATTGGCTCCCTAAGTCTTACAGTTAGCAGTCACCATGGGACTTCTTGGGGACTGAGACAAGGTTTAGAACCAACAGAGACCACAGCATTCGATGACTAAGCTCTGAGCTCTGTCAGAGCTCTGTGAGCACCCACAGAAAGAATACAGCCAAGAACAATAATTCAAAGCCCTCACTCAGGCAGGAGACTCCCATCCATATGGGCCTAGGACAGGCCCTGAAGTTCTTGCCCAATGCTGAGATTCTTTTAGGAGCTCAGGTTAATTTCCCAGTGGGAGAACTTTGTTTTCAGCCAGATGTGTGTAAAACTCACTTCAAAGGTATCCAGGCAAGCAACTAAAAGGAGGAGCCCTAAATTTAACAGTGACTTGTGAAAACTATAAAAGGTATAAAACTAGAAAATGTAAAGCTTGGTTTTATAGAAAACAATCATGAAGATATTATTGTCACAGGTAATTTAGCTCATGCCTCAAGCTGAATGTACTTCTCAGTGCATGCCTATAACCCCAGTACTCAGAGTTACCTCAGTTATAAGGCAGGAAGATCTTGAGTCCAAGACTAGCCTGGGCCATAAGGTGAGTTTCAGGCCAGCCTGAAGCAAAACAAAACATCAACCAAAATGGACAATCTAACTCAAATATTTTGAAGTGCCTGCCCACTCCTACCCAAGCAAAGCCCTTCCACTGTAGGAGTGTCTAGGTGTTAACTACCTAACTCCTTGCTACCCAGAAAAGACCTTTGCAGGGAGACATCACAGGTCATCCATTTTCCAGGATCCCAGCTTCTATCAATTCCCTCTTCCTAGAACGGCCCCAGCACACCCCCAGAACACCAGGTTCAAGGCCTGTGGTTCCCCAGCTCTAGGCAGACACTGGTTGCATTCTCACACCAGTACACTCCAGTCTATGAACCTCAGTTGCAGAGTCGGGTTCTGCCTGCAAGTTGACATGACTTTAACTGACCTTCCCATCCACCATGGGATGTTTTTAAGATGCTATCCATGACTGGGAAGACCGAAGAGAACCAAATCACAGGGTAGACAACTGAACGACATCCAGAGGTTAGAAAGGAGCCCCAATACGAACAGCCCAAAAGAATGACCAGACTGCCACCTAAAACCCAGCAGGTGCATTTCCTATAGGCTAAGCTCCTTGGGACACTGAAGCCACAGTGGGGACTAGGCATGTCAAGCCCCAGCAGCCCCAACAGCCCAGGCTCCAGTGCCGGCAACAGTGCCAGGGCATGCACTGCTCCTTACAGACTGGTGGTAACTGCCTGAAGGTGGACACAAATACATCCCTCAACTGTCTACAGAGGACAGTGACACCTACACTCAGAACCACTTTCCTAAAAGAGAATGTCTTTTGCAGACATAGGACTCCCAGAAGGCCCACCAATAAGGACATCTGTGCCTGGCTGTCTTGGATCCTCAGCTGAGTGCCTCCACTCCTAGGCAGGCCCCTAGCTACCTGTCTTGAGAGGTAGACAAACGTCATTGAAGATCTACTTCCTCTTCTCAGCCACCACATTCAGGCCCTGGCTCACTGTCAGTGCCCAGGTAGGCTTTCCAGGGAACCCTAACCTTCTACTTTCTACCATCACTAAGGTTACCACTAGGGACTCAACTATCCACACACATAACACCAGGCACAGTATGAAGAGAACTCTGTGTAGCTCCAGGTTACACAGAAGCTTCCCAAGGAAAATGCTGGCATTTTCTGCATCCAGTGTCTCCTGGCACTACCTCAAACTTTTTAAAAAAGGAAGGAAGAAAAGGAGGAAGGGAGGGAGGAAAGAAAGGAGGAAAGGAGGGAGGGAGGAAAGGGGAGGGAGGGGAAAAGACAGACTCATTATGTCTCTCTAGTCCTTTCAATAGACCCAAACAAAGCACTGGGCCTGCATAGATGACTCGGTGGTTAGGAGCACTTGCTACTCTTTCAGAAGTTCTGAGTTCCAGTCCCAGTACCCATATGGTGGCTATGTAACTCCAGTTCCAGGGAATCTGATACCCTCTTCTGGCCTCCATGGGCACTGCATGCACATGAAACAAACATGCAGACAAAACATCCATACACATAAATAATAAATTTATTCTTATAAAAAAAAAAAAGCAATGCCACTGCCACTGATCAGAAAAAGGAATGCAGGATAAGGTGGCCACAGCACTTGACCAGTCACAAGGAGCCCCTCGGCTGCAAGCAGCAAAGCAAAGAGTACGGGCAGGTCTGCAGACTGCATCAGTCCAGGAAAGAGGCACAGGCCAGGACTGGCTCATGTGAAGATGAAAATAAGGAGCATCAAGATCTGCAGCATGCTGCTGGCTGGATATGGGAGGGAGGGGCTTCCACTCAAAGCATCCAGACTTGCTTCTAAACTGTATGCATTAGAAACTATAACCCCACAGTTTTCTCAGAACATCAATAGCCAACAGTGAGGTCCTTTGAGTCAACAAGCCTCTGAGAAACAGGGCTCTAATTAAAGTCCACTTTCTCCAACAGATTTCCTGGGAGAATACAAGAAGAGCATACCAACTATGAGTGCAAACTAATCAAAGTGGAGCCTGCAGCTCTTCCAGTGGAGGCTTTAACACCTCCTGTGAAGGTCTGAATGTCGGCGTTTCCCACCCAGTATAGGAGCATTAAGAAATGAGGCCACTGGGAAGAGATGAAGTCTGACGACAACACGCAGAGTATACTAAGGGCCCTTCAATAAGGAGGGGCTCCTGGTGCCATCACAAAATGAAGTAGGGTGGGTCCATGCAGAGGACAGCCAGGGAAGCTTTCACCAGACACAGTCACTGGCACTCTGATCTTAGCCTTCCAGCCTCCAGAAATGCACCACAAATTTCTGTAGACTTTTAAGCCATATCACCATAGAGAATTTATTACAGCAGCAGGAAGGAACAGAGACACAGAACCTAAACAACCAGAGCAGTATTCTAAAAACTGTTCTGAGAGTTTGAAATAATAATAATAATAATAATAATAATAATAATAATAATAATAATAAAAAACAGGGAGCTGGGAAAGTGCTTAGTCAGTAAAGTCCTTGCTGTGCAAGCATTAGGACCTGAGTTCAATCTCCAATACTCATGTAAAAGGCTTGGCAGAGTGGCATGTGTTTGCAATGCCAACACTGGGGAAGTGGAGACAGAGGGTCCCTGCCGCTCCCCGGCCAGCCAGCATACCCTAAATCAGCAAGCCACAGGTCTCAGTGAGAGATCCTGTTTCAAAAAAGGCAGAGGCAGCTCCTGAGGAATGACATCTGAGGCTGACCTCTTGCCTCCACATGCACACACATGCATGTGCACACACACATGCACCCACACATACATGAACACATACCTGCCCATCTCAATCTTGGTCATCAAGGGCTGACATGACTGGACAACAACCAATCCCACCATCTAAAGGGAATACAGAGTCAAGAGCTGATTTGGTTCTTGTGAGAATGTCACTGAATGCAGAAAACCAATTCATCCTTTTTATGACCACTAAATAAGAGCACCAAGATACTCTAACCAACTTCATAGCTCTTTACAAATGCTATCTCTGATGAGTTTTTAAAAGGATGTAAATTAGCCATATATAAAAATAGCTTTTATTTTTAAAACACACAAACATCACCTCTAAATATGCTTCACTTCTTTTCCAAATACACAGTAATAGCAAGAATTAGGAATGGCCGACATACTGAGTGGTGCTTCATGGTAGATCCTGAGCTGCTTAGAGCACTAGATGAAAGCAGTATAAGCCTACTGTCTCACTTCATTTTTGTTTTAATCATTATACTGTTCCTCAGGTGTCCATTTCTTGTGTTCTCATGAAATAACCAGGAAGTACTGAGGAGAAGCACTAAGTTTCACTCAAATCTCTAAATTAACATGGTTCACGGGCACACACGCAGTTCCTTCAACTCAGCTTTCCAGGACCAGCAAACAGAGCTCAGAGAAGGTTCAAACATACCTAATATGCAGTGCACTTGGTGCAGAAACCAGAAATTCCAAGATGGTTGAGCTAGGATGGCCAAGAACATGGTAACTCTGTGTGTACCAGGAGAAGGCAACACAGGGCAGTAAAGCCAGGGCCTCTGTATCTAGAGGCGACCAGATTATGGCCCACACAGACTGCAACAGCAAGCCCAACTCCCTACCTCCAAGCTGAGCCTTGCCTCTGCCAGGCCAGGTAACCCAGGCAGGGGCATCATGCCCTGCTCTTCAGACTCAGCCAGTACAGCCCTTCTGGGGGTCGTCTTCAAATGTATACAGTTCTTCTGGGAGCTTCTGTGATCTGATTATCCCTTCATATGGCAAGAATCACTCCGACCCTGGAGTACCTGCCACCCCTGCCTGCCTGGCCTGGAAGCCCCAACTATATAGAAAGGCTAACTAGACTTATCTGGGCCCAAAGCACCCAGAGTTCTGCTGACCACAGAGAAGAATGTGTGGGTGATGGATTCCAGCTCCTGGCTGGCCTCTGAAGGACTGTCCAACCTCAACCAAGGCAGTCATTTGATGGTAGGCAATACTAGTTTCCTCACCCACACAATGGAACGAAGGCGTTCCAGCTCACTTCTCAAGGTTATCACGCTACACAAATGTAATGACTGGAGAGCACAATTTAGAACAAACTTGCTATTCATTCTGGTCCCTTAACAGCACAGCAGTGTTTGACTTGGAGTAAGCAAGTGATCAATGCTGATTTATGATCACTACAAGTTTTGAACACCTATAGTTAAACAGAGCCAGTTCTTCAGCTGGAGCAGCTCTCGGCCTTGCACAGACCAGCTCTGGAGGCGGCATGCATCTGCACACCTGTCCCCACGTACGACCTGCCCCCACTGCCGGGCGCTGCAATTATGGCCTTTCAGTTCCAGCCCCAAGCTGTGCTCAATGGTTCCTAATGATTCAAGATTGAGTTTTCTGTGTCAAATACATACCAGGAGTTCATTCTTAAATTTCAATATCATTAATCATCTAACATTCAGCATCTCAGAACTCAGAAATTTGCATTTCTACAATGGGGGCTTTGAAAGAAGGACACAAATGCAAATGCTCCCCAAACTGTGTAAGAATTTTCAGAAAATTGCCAAAACAAACCATCAGCACACCATTGACAGTGAATATTCTGAGCTCTTCCTAGCGACAGAGTATTCGTGATTTTTAAAAGACAAAACACAATTTGAGGATTGAAAAAAAAAAAAGGTTGAAAAATAAGTCCTTATGTCTACATGATTTCCAGAACAAATCTTGACTGATTAAGATCCCAGATAATCACGGCATGGAGAAGCCAGGGTGGTGACAACTTGAGAGCTGCACATGCTACTGGGGTGGCGGCTGGGAAGATGCCAGCAAGATGCGTGTACTGGGAGCTGGGCAGGAGGTGGCAGGAAGCACACAAGGCATTTTGGAAGCCTTTCCTTCATAAAGCAGGCTGAAGCACTCCCAGGATTACATACTCCCACCCAACTCTGGTCCAGTGCCTGAGGTATCTCAAGTCCTTCCCCAGAGAACCTGATGCATGCACAGAAGAAACAGTCACTTCTCTGTGACCCTGGCCAGCTCAGTCTTGCTCCCCATTGTCCAACCCACAGAGTGACTACCTCCCAACGCCCCTCCTGCTCTCTCCCAGAATCGAATAAGGCTACTCCTCTCTGGCTGACTATGCTGCGTGAGACTACCTCCTTGCTGATACTCCTAGACTTCCTGCTGGCTGGCTACCCCTTAACTGACTACACACCTGTCCTGCAGACCTACTGACATCAGCCATGGTCTACCCTGTTCTCTTATACCAGGACTCACTCAGAGTCTGCAACTCATCTGCTACCAGCTGCCTAGAATCCACATCTGTATGCACAACAGCCCCACAAAATCCATTCTCAACCCTACTGTGCAGTATCCCTGAAATATAAACACTGCAGAGCACAATGTAAAAGCTATTAAAATGTTCTTTTATGATATAATTTCATTACCATTTAATTTCTTCATTACTATATAATAACCTTGGCAGCCAAACTGGTTGAAATAAATAAGACTCAAGACTATACATGTGAATGATAGGACCCGGTATGAGCCTCTAATACCAACATTCAGAGGTAGATGCAAGTGTTTCCCTATGAGTTCAAGGACAGCCTGGTGGTCTACATAATGAGTTCTGGGCCAACCAGAGCTACATAGTGAAACCCTGTCTTTAAAAAAAAAAAAAAAAAAAAGTGAGGACTAGAGCACAGAGATGGCAGGAACCTCAGGACTCAGCTCAGCCCAGGACAAGGGCAAGGAGCCTCTTCCTGGAGACCCAGAGAACAGCCCCAGTCATTCTGTTGTGTTCACACAGCCTTCAGCTGCTTCCATGTGATGTTTCAGACTGACAGAATATTATTAAATCATAGAATGCCCTAAATTAAAGCACTAATCTTGGATTACATATGCTTCCCTCACAGTAGTTACTTTATTTGTAATCAGACACTAGCCAGGCCTCTCACTAAGACCCAGGGAGAATAGGAAACAGGAAAATAGAAAGAAGTATCCTGGCCCTGTGTGACTGGCTTCCTATCTGAAGCCATCAGCTAGGTCATTGTGGATGCCTCCTAGCGGATACCTACCTTCTCTAAGCAGAGACCTTCAAACAAGGAAGTTCAAACACACTGCACAGACAGGTAGTTCAAAGGAGTGAGTGATCAGATGACAATGCCAGGGTTTCCTGGTAGCCAGCCTGTCACCAATATCTAGGTGCACTTTAACACCAACAAAGACAAGAGCAATTATTGGAAGGGGAAAGGGACAGGAAATAAAGAATGGCTGCTTGTTCTTCTAGCGAACACCGGCACATTAGTCCTTACACTGCTATTTACAGGGGACCTGCCTCACAGGCAGAAGTCTAAGAGCTGAGTTCACCACAGCCTGCCTGGGCACATCCCAACAGTGAGGGTTTCAGTGCAGGATGAGACCAGCAGCATCATTCAGAACCTCTTTCTACAGAGTCCTCACAAGCTGAACCAACCCAAGCCCTTTCCTGGGGCTGCTCACAGCACTGGAAACAGTTATTTAGAGCAATAAATCCCAACAGCTAGGCGGCTTTTACGTCAGAGACCCAGGGCCTGGCTCTAGCAAAGTCCAGAAAGAACGGCAATAAAATCATAACGCAGGCCTCACCCAGCACCACAGGGAGTTTAAAGGAAAACAGGAGAGAGGAGTTATACACAGCAAATAAAAAGGCCACTTCATCACCAGGCCAAAGCCAAGCTCCCCTGCCAATGTGAGAGAGGACCCAAAGGCCACAGGACTCCTCCAGGGCCTGATGTGCCACCAGCACTGCGCCAGGCCACACAGGAGCAGGCAGGAGTGAGCCAGGCAGGCCAGGGCATGGGGCCAGAGGGAAGACACTGGGGTCACAGAGGAAAGCAGACAACTAAGTCAGTGACAAGGAGACACCAACATGACTCTCCTGGTTCCCTAGCTTTGTCCCAACACAGCCAGAAGCTTCCTGTTCCAAACAGCAAACTGAAGGTTAGGGAGCTTTGTGGAAGAGGCTGTAACTAACTCGATCCTCTATATTAAAACTGCCCAATATTAAAAACCAAGAGATTAGTTAATTTGACTATTAAATCTCTTTCTTCCTGAAATCCACTACATTCAAAATATAAATAAACTGTGGAAAGATTCAAAGCAATGCCTAACAATGGGAAAACCCAGAATACTCACCTGAAAACTCAGAGCCAACAAGCAAGTAAATGTCACCAGTAAGGACCAATGGCCTAGGCACACAGCCAGCTCCCCTCTTAGCCATTCAGGACCCTGGTGTGCAGTGTAGAAGGCACCTGTTATATGACTGCAGGATACAAATCTGCAGAAGACCAGGAGGCTGGAGAGGCAGGAGGAGTCTCAGCAAGCTCCAGGCACTGAACAAGCACCCAGCCACAGACATGCAAGCATACTGATGAAAAGAATGGTCACAGCACACAGCAGCTCTATCTGACCCACCCCAAGAAGACACAAGAAGGCATACACAACCTGACACAATGGGAAGAGCCGCCTAGAAGACCAAAGACATCAGACAAGCAGAGGGGCTGGGAGTGAAGCTCAGAGGAGAAACACTTGCCTGGTATGCAAGAGGCCCCAAATTTGATCCTCAACAAAGGGAGGGAGGGAGCGAAGGAGCAGAGGGGCGAAGGGGGGAGGAGACAGAAAGAAATGAACAGTGATGGGTAAAATTCCCCACACCAAGGGCAAAAACTCTCTGGAGAAGAAAAGCCAGAATCCAGTTGTCCCCATTTATGAGGATAAGGCTTGAAGAAAATGGCTGGGAAAAGACAAAGCTAAGTAGATGTGGCAAGATTCATTAGCCAAAAACAGGCAAGTATTTTATGGAACAAAATAAACACTGTACTCCGGTAAGAAAGCTCATTAACCAAAAGAATAGACATTAATTTTTAATTAAGCACTGGAAGAAAAACACTGAAATATATACAGAAAAATGATTAATAATGTTAAGACTATAACAAAATTATAACTACAGTAAAATATAACTACAATAAAAAATTTTACTTTTCTCAGAATCAAGCAAAGAGTAGAGGCCATCCTGGGCTTAAAAACTCAATTGAGTTAATAGTTAAGTAACATATAGAGAGAATGTGCAAATATTCTTGTACATAACTAGGCCATACATATGTATGAGAGAATTTTAAATACAGCACTAAGATATACTTACGGACTTCTTCAGACCAACATATTAAGAAGAGCACATTTTCCCCAAATGCCTGGGTAGTATATACAAGATCTGATTATATCCCCGTCAGGTCAGAGTATGCACCCCATTTAAACAGCAAAAAGAACACAGTCATTTTGTCCAGCATACTAGCAAAAATAAAATAGATGGAACCTGCCCAGTGCAAGAGTATAATAAGGAAGTTCAGTTAGACAACATTATGGAACAATTTCACGCCATCCTCAAGATATTTTAAACCTGTATGTCTGCTAATCCAGCTTCAAACACACAAATTGTCACAGAATGTTACATTTATGCACACACTGGTATCAAAGATGTTCACAACACACTAACATGAAAAATATCTAACACACAATCTCACGTACAGGTGTGAACACATGTATCACTGCATGTTCACACACAGGAAAGATACACATCTTCATCTCACTGCAGAGCAGGAAGCATGCCTACATACCAATATCTATTGTAGACATTTCAGTCTATACAGCTTCCTCCTGCAATCACCATAAACCATTTGTTTACAATAATCAATACATGAGCAACTGAGTCATTGAGACCCTCAAACCTAAATAAAGCCTAGAACCTGCCCTCAGAAGCTCTCAGACAAAACAATGATGCCCCAGAAGTGTGTGTGACCATTCTGTTCCAGGCAGTCCTGGAGGAAAGGCCTAGACCCTAAGCCTCTACCTCTACCTAATGGAACAGGCTCAGAGGCAGACTGACAGAACCTCAAGCATCCGTCCTGGAATCTGTCTAGCCTCCTGTGTGTATCCAGGACAGACACTGACACCTAAAGCCCTAGAGACTACACAGTGCACTAGAAGTAGCCAAAGACAGCTGGGAGTTCTGCAGGAGTCCCACACTATACAGTGCGTGAGGGAGGGCTCTCTGCATTATCATAGTTCATTCTCTGCTACTTTCTAAGGCCAAGTCCCAAATGTATGTGCTAAGGCCCAAGAATGCAATTTCTAATCCTGTTCAGCCCTTCCAGCTCTGTGACCCTAGACAAGTCCTTTGTCCCAGCAATTCCAAAAGCATCTAGGGCTGTTGGGAAGCATAAAGGACTGTGAAATGCTTACTGTGACACCAAAGAAAGCAAACTAAGATGCTGGAATGGCTGTGTGAAACTGAGGCTGCACCCCACCCAGGGTCTTCAGAGCAGCACTGACCCTCACTTGCCCTCACAAGACTCACACTCTCCAAGTTTACCTGCTGGTATTTATCCATCACCTACTCAAAAACAATTCTTTTTCCTGGCATCAAGGAAACCGCCTACCACTAAAGTGGGCATGCAAAGCCAGGGCATCCTCTGAATCCCCAGGAGGACTCAGTCTCTTGAACCAAAAGACAAGAACCCACAATTATTGGGCACTTACTGATGCTGCAAACCAAGAGCAGCTGCCACAGAAAAGCACAATGTGACATGAACAAGCAGGCTGCAGTGATGGCAGCACATGTCTGTAAATCAGAGGGCTAGAAACCAAAGATGCAGGCCTTACCTGGGTGGCTTTGGGAGCTCATTGCTAGCAGTGTCAGCTCCTTAAGTTCAAAATGGCTCAAAATGTCCACGTAGACAGTAGCTCCAACAAGCTCCAGATTTCCACCAGCACATGCAAATACAAGATTGAGGAGGCTCGGGTCCCAGCCAAGTAAACTGGAAGTCTCACGGGAAGCGTCTTGTAAACCAAGTAATCCACAAGAAGAGCAGAAGCTGTCGCCTGGTCTTGTAGGGATGAACCTGCATGGTCAGAGAAGAAAGGAGCCCTTAGCTGGATGTGAACCCTGGATCTGGACACCACCTAACTAAGGAAATAGGTTCTGCTTTTCAATCTTTTCATTCTTTTGTTTATAAACCCAGGAATTGGAAAAGGCAATTCATGCTAAACCATTTCTATCAGCATGAACCGCTAAGGTGTGTGACATGTCACGTGAGCAACAAACCATCAGTAGAGCAATGTTCCTCATTACCGCTGCACTGCTGACATCACAGAGCTGCTTCTCATGACAAGATACCCAGCGGTATCCCTGACCTCTATGCACTCGAAGCCAGGAGCATCCCCCAATCATGAGAGCCAGAAATGTCACAGAGAGGCCAAAATCAACCTCAGTTGAAAGTCTGCTCTAGAGCTATCAACCACCCTTCCAGAAACGTCCCCACCATGAAGGTTTGGGGGAAGAAGCAGTACAGAACTCTGCTATTGATACAGATATATTCCAAGGTGCATTTTGAAAAAGGTGTCACTGTCCTACCTTGCCTTTTCATTGACAGCCATTGAGACTTTCTGCACATAGCCACCATCAAAAAACTTAGTTCAAATTCTGCTTTCCCACTTAAGAATGCCATAAATTCTTCCTCACATTCCCATCTTTATAACTATGTATTCCTGGGTTTATAAGGAATGAATGACCATAAGGAAGAGTACTGAAAGGCACCTGGGGTAGCCCTCCCAACAGGCAGCTGCTTGGTAACATCCAAACTCAGATACTCCCCGCTGTCCTTATCTTTCTCTGCCTTTTTGCCCACAGGAACCACTGCCCAGATAACATCCTACCCCAGAAGGCACTTTTCCAGGTCACTTTGCACCATTTGGTAAGTCCTTGGGAAGGGTTCCCTGCCAGACACAGGAGGTTTGGGAAGACTGCAGGTTTCAGGGCACTGTCAAAAGCCCTGGTAATGTTTAATAAGTTCTCCCCGGGACCAGACTTTTCCACAACCCAGTCACTTCAGAGACAGCCCAATGAATGCCAACACAAGACTACCCAACTGACTCTGGCTCCAGTACCTACTGAGGCATCTGTCTGTATTTCTCTTCCTTTAAGAATTGACGAATCCTTTTTTTTTCTCACTATATAGACCAGGCTGGTCTTGAACATACAGTGATTGGCCTGTCTCTGCCTCTACTTCTGCCTGAGTGCTGGAATTAGTGTCCACTATTATGCCTGGTCTATGAATCCTTTTATTAAGCAAGTAAAGTATTTTCCCCAGCTGCTTACAACTGATCAGCTTATCCTGTCTCTAAATGTGGGCTGCTCAAGGTAGTTTCCAGCTTTACATTATTGCCTACAACTTTGTGACCCTTATCTTTATGACGAATGATCTGCATCCAGTAATACCATGACTTTTATCCTCCGGTTCAGAACCCTCATTCTTCTCAGTCAGGACACACTTCCTTAAAGAGATGCAGGTGGCACAATTCTGCAAACCTTGTGGATCTCAGGCACATAGATCACATCTTGGCTAGGTATAAGTCTCAGGACACAAGCACCTACCCTAGAACACTGTTCCCTTGAATCCATGGAATATCCCTAAGGCTAGCTTCCCCAGAGTTCTTGTCTATGTAACTTTTAGGGCTGAGAGCTGCTGGTGTCATTTTCTTCTGCTTACATGCTACCATATCTTTTCTATAGCTTGGAAATTTAAAAATATTGTCCGACGGTATACCGCTAAGTATCCCTTGATTCATCTTGCTCACAACAAGACCCTATGTATGCATCTCCATCTTCCTGCTCTGGAAAATGCTCAGTCACCTTTGATTATTTTTGTTCAACTCATTCTGGCTTCTTGAGAGATTCTATGCTGCTGGCTGGACTCTCTTCACAGATCCCACCCCTCCTGCCTCAGATACATCTGTTGTTTATTCTGTATTCCCAGGCGGCCTCTCTGGTACATTCCGCACGTGACTCCTGAGATCTTCCACAGTATCGGCTTTCTTCATTGCGGTCCTGATGCCATTTAAGTAAGCTTTAAATATTATTCTCCACTACTTCCCTTGCCTACCTTCATTTGGCCTGATCCTCTTCCTAAAGGACATCTGCCCCCCATTTCTTGAGCCATGTCAAGTCAAACGTCTAAAAAAAACTTTCTTCTAAGACAATTATCATGTTCTGAGGTGTACTCTTAAGGTATTCTGGGACACTTTGTTGAAAGACCCCAACTGGGAACTGTGATTTATTTATCTTCAAAGAACAGCCCCTCCAGACCAGAGGATCACCCAAACCCACTTTGCCCTTCCTACAGTTAAGTCAGCTTTCCAGGGTTGCAACTCTCACCCACGGCTTCCAGAAGGCTAAGTACCACTGATAGAGATGAGCCCCTTATAATACAACCACGAGTTTTTGTTGTGACACAATATATATGTTCTGGGAGGACGAGTACTTGTCAAAACTGAACATTAAATATACCGGGGCTTAGGAAAACAGTGAGGTACATAACCAACACACTACAAACATGCATGATAAAAAGCATTACCATGGTTCAAAAAAGTAATTAAATCATCCTAACAAAAAGTCCAAGAAATACAGAATTTTAATATTTAAAAGCAGCAATAACAATTTAATAAAAGAGGATGAAGAGAAATGCTTCTAAGTTTGGGAATCAAGGACAACTGGGCCCATTCCCACCTGTATCTGTGACCTCATCAAATTGTCCAGACACTCTACTAAGGGGTAGAGCTTGTCAGACTCATACGTGCTAATAAAAATTTTTGATTTTGTGTTTTATTTTGGTATTGTACCAAAAAGAAAGAATCACCATCAGATAGAACTGGAAATGGTCTAGAGATAGAAGGTCACTCATTTTATGTAACATAGTGTTCTCCAAGCAACAGAGGCCCAGCAATGTGCTACCTACAAGAACACATTTTCAGTATAGGCCCATGATCCATAATGACATTAAAGTCAACAATTGTGTATAGCAAACACAGCAGTGGTCCCACTCAAAAGGATTACCATGTGACATGGTGTTGATCTGAGCCTGTGTAATATTCACACCATGGCAATGATGACAAAACTATACAAATCATTCCTACAGGAGTCATGCAAAGAAGTTGAGGCTTAGCACCATGAAGAGAGGCTATTGGTCAAAGTGCAGCCCAGTAGCAACAAGGGACCCCAGCAGTTATGAAGATGTCAGCACCATGGGATGACCACCAAGGAACTGCAGCAGCAGGGAGCCAGCCAGAACTTGGAGGACAAACTGTGGGTGCTGTAGAGGACAGAGCCAGAGAAGTAACCCAAGCCCTTTGGGAGGAACCCAGAAGATCATGAGTGAATTCCAGATAATTGGATATTGATAATGTTTTTCTGCTCTCCAAAGACATTGTGAAATCTCGATAGATGTTTGGTTTCATTTGATCCTGTGCATTAGCAACCCTAGTGATTGTTCCTCTTGTAAATAGTTTTGCTGGGGTAGTGTTAAATTGTATTGTAAAGATAAAGCAATTTCTGTTTGTTGTCTTATACAGAAAGAGGGAAATGCTGAAAAAGTTTATTTCCAGTTATGTTGTTTTGTACATTACTGGGTGAGGGGCTGCCTAGGTCTTGGCATTTTGTATGGTCTGTGGGTGCTGGCTTTATGTAAAGGATGTTTGATTGCTCATAATCTGCACATGCTATTAATAGAACACCTGAGGAGCTTAAGTCAATAAAAACCCCTGAGATGAGAGGCTCAGGCTTCCACTGTCCAGTATGGATGGCACTTGCCATGATAGTGGTTCCCTCTGCTGAGGTCTGGCCAGGTTTGCACCCATGAATATGCCTCCATGTCTTCCTTGGTAAGTCAAAATCATGAGTGTACCGCTACACGTTCCTTCACAGAAATGCACTTGACTATGAAGTCACAAACTAAAGGTGGGAAAAGATTTATTACATAAACCATGCAGGTGAAGCCCCACTGTCCAACTAATTCTATTTAGAACCCCCCCAAGAGATAATGAGGAACCCTCTGGGTATGTCTGTGAGGGCCGTTCCAGAAGGAAGAACTGAGTAGTAAGTGTCATCTTGAGTACAGGAAGCACCATCCCATGGGCTAAGGGACCCAGAGAATGAAAGAGGGAAATGGAAAAGCCAGCTTGACACCAGCCAGCCACCTTTCTCTGCTTCCTAGCCCACCATGACTTGAACTGCTGTGCTCCACCACACCCACCACACCATGATCAACTGAACCGTCTGAAATCATAAGCCAAAGTAAACCTCCCCTCCCTTGTTTCTGTCAAGTATTCAGTCACAACAATGATAAAAGTGACTAATACACAAACACTGACTGAGACCAAGCTGTGAAGGTGACATTAGCATCAGACAAAATAAACTTGAGAGTCAAGTTATCACAGAGGATGCAAAGGCCCAGTTCCTAATGACAGAGGGAGCAGTAAGTTGAAGAGCAAATAAAAACCACGCTTCACACTAGAAGCAAAAGTAAGAAAAGCACGAAGGAAATGGGCACATTTACCATTACAACTAGAATTTCAAATGCTCGCTCTCAGGAACTGTCACAGCAGCAGACAGAAAATTAGCAGGATATTAGGATACACACACACCTCAACGTGACACAACACTGTACAAAAGTAGTGGGGTGCACTTTCTTCACTGCCCTTTAACACACAGAGCAGGCACTGAGACAGAACAGCTTTAGGCCCATAAAACAAGCACCATTAAATTTAAAAGGACTCAAGTCACATAACATAATTTTATTTTACTAAATAACATAATTTATTTTACTAAACTGGAATTATGTTAAAAATCGGTAACAGAAAGATATCTTTAAAACTCAAAATATTTGTAAACTAAACAATGCTTTCAATAAGTGCACCACACAGCTGTGATCCCAGCATTTGGAAAGCGGAGGCATGAGAATCAACAGTTCAAGGTTATCCTCAGCTAAAGAGTCTGAGAGCATTCAGGGCTACATGGAACCCTGTCTCAAAATAAACAACAAAAACACTCACGAATGAAGAAAATTAAAAGGCACTTTGCAATGAATTAAAATGGAAACAGAAGATAGCAAAATATGCAGTGACCAGAGGGAAATTCTCAGCACTGAATTCCCACATTAGAAAAGACAGTCTTGATTCAATGATGGTGGGATTCACTTTAAGAAATTAGACAAGAACAAACTAAACTCCAAATAAACAACAAAAAGACAATAGCAAAGAGTAGAAATCAATTCAATGAAAGAGAGAAAGAAAAACAAGGCCAAGCACAGTGGGGCACACCTGTAACCCAGACATTCAGGAGGCTCAGGGAGGAAGAGAGTGAGCTCAAGCCTGGACTACACAGGGAGCCCCTGTCAGGAACACAGAAAGGAAGAAAAGGAAAAAAATGAATGTGACTGGCAACGCTTTAGCCAGACTGATGATGAAAAACTGAGAGAATTCAATGCTATCAAGAAAAGCAAGGGGATAGACTACAGACCAAACAAACAGTAAAAGGATACAAGGCAGCGTCACAGACATGTTTATGCCAAGGACTTACATGAAATTAACAAACACCTTGAAAGACCTAAATGTCAGTTATTTGAAAGGACAGACTCATAGCAGGGGTACATCTTCTGGGTCCCAGATCCATCACAGGGGCATCTGCAACTCTTGCCATTGTGGGGGTCTACCACCATAGCACTTGGCTTCCTTCTCTTATGCATCTGCTAGCTGAATTCAAGGGCAGAGGGGCCCTTGTCATTGCATTTGGTCACCTGCATTAATGAAGACAGTGGATATTTATTTCTTCTGTGCTTCATGCTAATAACCCAATGCTATCAATTTACTCTGGCTTCAGCTCTGTCTACTCGAGTTCCATTAAGTCAGCCCCTTGTGCTTTCCTGACAAGTTTTCCATCTTTTTTGTCGAACATTTGTTTACATCAAATTAGCACTAACACTTCAGGTCCCAAGTCAGCCACTGCAGTGTTTCTGCTGGTTGCCCTGTCCTCACTTTTAATACCTTTCTCCAACAGTGAGAAACTTGGCTCCTACAATGTACAATGTATTTACTGGTTGGGTTTTCTTACAAGCTACATTGTGAGACCCTGTCTCAAAAAATAAATAAAAATAAAATACAAATTCAGGAGAAAAAAATACTTATAAAAGTAATTTTAAATTTAAGATTCTTATAATTTCCACATAGGTTTCTCTTGTTGAAGAAAACTTTTTGTGTTGCAGAATCTGACACAAACACAAACGATAGGAAATAGTGTAATGAACCCAAGGCACCAACTTCAACAATCATGAACACTGCCACCTTGCTTCATCCACATCTCCTTTTCCATACCCTAGATACTCAAAATCTAACTGTAAATGGTTGCAGGTGAGTTCATCTCTAAATCCTATCATCACCGGTTGGCTTGGATTTTCTTGTCCTTCTTCTTGTTCTGTTTGTTTTTAATGTACTGACAAAGGAAAGATGAGAACTAGCTTTAGCACCATCTCCTGAAGTTCTGTTACAAGCAAGTTTTCAGAAGATTTCACCTTCCATGTGAGAGAGGCAGAGCCTACAGGGTCCCAATCAGGGCAGAATCTGGTGGTGTCTGGAATAGGCCATGATGACACATAAGCTGGCTGGGGACTGTCTCTAGAGCTGGAGACCTTGTATTCCATTAAGTCACACACCAGCCTCTGAAGTTCCTTCTTGGCCAAGATAGCCACTCCCCAGTGTCACTGGAAACTGTTTGAGAGCCAGGCCCATGGTCCTAAGAGAAAGCCAAAAAATGATCTGGATACATAGGCAGAAGATTATAGACAGCTAGAAATGAGGAGACTGAGAGGCCAGGTCCACAATCCATGTGCAGTTCACTGAGCAAACCATTCAGCTCAGACTTGGGGACCAGACCATGGTAAGTCAGAAGACAGTAAGTATGTAGGCCCTCTGGCCCAGGATGCTCCAGGTACCCCACAAATGAAAAGACCATGTCTGTAAGTGACAGAGAGAAAATGAGTAATTCTGATTCACAAACACCTTCGGGACAACAGTGAGAGGTGTGGCCATCCTGCTAATAACTGCAGTCTTGACACTGGGCACAAACTTCTACAAAGACATCTCTCTCTATTTCTACTCCTACTCCATGCAGAAAAAAAATGGCACCATAGCTTAGTGTACTGAGGTTACCTGGGTTCATCCCCGTTGCAATTTGGAAATTCTGAAATCCTAGTTGGCATTTCATATGGAGTAAAAAAAACCTTCCAATGAGCAAGTTTTAGCAGCTATAAATCTTTAAGAGGATTTTTTTCTTAAATCTTTATAAAGTTACCAAAAAAGGGGTGAGCAAGGAGAGTATGTTCTGCCCCTTACCACCCAGTGGCTGGTGGAAGAGCAGTAGACAGTTAAAGACACCATCGAGCAAGAAGTGACAAGAGTACAGAGTAACAAGTACAGATCATCTCCAGAACATAGCAGGCCTGAACGGGAGTTGACAGCAGGATGCTGCTCTCACCACTGCAAGTGATGCCATCTTGAGACCCTCGCCAGAGCAATAAGACATGACAAAGAATTGGAAGGATGATGTTGCCATTCACACACAGTACACCATACGCCATACACACAGAAAACCCAGAACAATCAACCAAGAACTATTAAAACGTCTACATTAACTTAAGATTGCAAAGTAAGAGGATCAATATACCTAAGCATTTCTACACAGCAGGGACAAATGGAAAAAAAGTGACATTTATGACACCATCAGGTATCAGCAAATATCCAGGACTAATTTATCAAAAGATGTAAAGCTTCTAAGCTTTATTGGAAAATATTTTTTAAAAAGATTTAATTGAATAAAAGAATATTGTATGAATATGGATTAAAAGACTTAACAATGGTTCAGACATCTATGTTCCCCAATTAATTGGTAGCTATGCAATCACAATAAAAATTAAAATTAGTTTTTTGTAAATTGACAAGTTAATATTAAATTTTACAAAGAAACATAAAGGACCTGGAAAACTTACACTCCCAATTATAATGACTTATTATAAGCCTAACATTTAAATGTTAGGACAAGCCAAGGAACAGAGTATTCTACAATGAAATCAATACAAACAGGGTTAGCTGATAATAGCCAAGATTCCACCCTAAATCCTAAGGTTTCAGTCTTTGTCATGACCCATCTAGCAACCTGTCATGAAAACACAAGACGAGTTACAGACCCAGTCCAAAAGACCACAAAGACTTTTATATAGTTAGGGAAATCTCCACAGACCATAAAGTGAAAAAAGAAAAATGAAGAACTCAATTTATCCAGACTCAGCACAAGAGAGAAAAGACAGTCACATAGCACGATAATCAGTCTGCCACAGAACATTTAACAAGAGACTGACACCACCTAAAACACACAAGTAATCCCAACTCTGAAGAGTTGACAACCCCAGATTTAAGGGAGGTGGGGAGAATGGGCAAAAGGTAAGAACAGGCACTTCACAAAGAGGTTTGAAAATCAGTCAATCAATGATAAACAGGCACTCTGCATCAGTGACAACAGCAAAATGAAAATAACTACAACAGGGCAGGACAAACTCATCAAAATGTCAAATTTCTAAGCAGATAAGCACCAAGTATTCCGTGAGGACATGGTAAAGCCCGAGCTCTCACACTAACCTTGAGAATATCCTGGAAACAAACCCCTGGTCACAGGAAATAACACAACATACACAAATCCTGTGTCCCACAAATGTCATTCCAGGACAGACACAACCTATTCTATAGTCATGAAGCGGGCTGGGGATGTGGCTCAGTTGATAGTCTGCTAGCCTAGCATGAACAAAGCCAGGGCTTTGATCTATGCAGATGAAGACTAGAACCAAATCCCACAGAGAAACCAGGAATTAGGCTGAGTATGTGTCAAAAATCTTCGGACACAAGGCATCAGCAGAAATCTCAACAAAGGAGAGCAAGGGAGAAAGCTGCTAAAAGGGGATGACCATTGTGATGATGATATTAATGACAGTAAGAGGAGGTGCAAAATCCACCCTTCAAGTAATAGAAAACAAGACTCAAAAGTTCAGAGAAAAATTAAACACACAAAAAGCAAGCACACAAGTGTGGCATTGGGTTTCCCATCAGTGACTTATGGTCAGTATGCCTGCTAAGCTAGCTTCTGTGAGCTGAAGAATAATCTGGATGCAACAACTAACATGGCCACCATGGTCCTAATGCCACCTGCTACCTAAATGGCATGCCCCCACATCACCCAGGGTGATACCCCCAAATGTGTAGTCAACCAATATCTGCTTACAAAAACCCTGCCTCTGCATCTTAAACAAGGCCCAACACCCTCCCAGCACCAACTGGAATTCCTATGAGGTTTGTGGCCTGAGGCTTTTTGCCTTTCGTTGAGAGCTGCACACCTCGGTGCACCTCACTCCCCGAGTAAGGGAGAGCAACTCAGCTCCTGCTCTGTCTCTACTTAGACACCCCACAAACCACACAGGGCCACACCCTAATCAGCCTAATGTCCTTAATTCTGTCACTGCCATCTGATAAAGGATAGAACTGGCAGTGGGTTCCACTAGGGCAAGAACAGCACACAGAGAGGAAAAGGTCTATGATTCATCAGAGGCATCACAGACTTTCCCACAAGCATGGCAGGAACAAAGGCCCACCCAGTAGATCGCAGGCATGACGCTACCCAACTTCCCTTGTGTTGAGACTATGGCGAGGATGCTGCTTCCACACACCAGATGAACGCTCCCTCACCTGCTCGGTGTCTGTCATCATTACAAAGTCTTCCATTTTAAATGAATATAATTTTATAAAAAGCAAAATGCCTTGTTTCTCACTCACCAAAAAGAATGAAGAGAAGGCACAGTATCAGATGACAGTAGTCACTTCGGGGGAGTATACCAGAATTGTCCTCTGCCCCTTTCCTCAGCACACCTATGCAGTTCAGTGCCCTCTTGGCCCATAGCCAAGACAGACCTGGACCAAGCTGGGCCCATGTGGTTGTACCTTCCTGAAATGGCCACAGAAAAGCACTGCCATGTTGTATATGACAGCTCCAGGACCTGGGCTGGTGGCAAAGGACAGCACCCAGCAGATACCACAGCCAGAGACAGTAAAGAATACCAATAGAGCATCAAGGAAGGAGGCAAAATTGCAGGGATAGGGATGAAGTAATGGCTGCAAGAAAGGTGCTGTCTACACACACCTGGAGAGTGTCAAAGGACTACTACACTGAGAGGCACAGCTATAGGGCCATGACCTTACCTCCCTGCACAAAGGACTCCCTAATGTCATCTGCAGGCCCATGAGCTGCCTGCTCTCAGCAACTATCCCGAAGCTGCACTTGGGACCCCCCACGACACTGTGTCTTTTGAGTATTCCTCTTTCACTCCAGTGAGGGTGTAGTGAGATGATTCTGCCTGTGGTAAAATGGTCTTTCGGAAACAAACTTTGCAGACTTCCAACTCCCAAACTCTCCAATCTCATTTTTTACTCTCACTTCCCAGGCATGCACCAACCCCTGATCACACAAGGCAATCCTTGGATACGATATGCTTCCACAGGGCAAGTCATGGAGACAGCAAGTGTCAAAAGCAATGAATCCCAGGGTGAAGGCAGGTAAGGAGTGGTAAGGAGGTAATCCTGGAGACCTGTCCTTCCTGTGGACAAATCAGAGGAGCTAAAGCTGGGAGGCAGGAAACTCCATGGAGGAGGAGAGGAAAACTGAGACTTATCATTCAAAGGGCACATGGGTAATGAAAAGAGTTTTGGCAAGCCTGGAAAAAGAGGGACTCTGTACTGGGGTCCCACTACAGGTACATGTATGTGAGCCCTAGTCATGAGCAGGCTGCCTGCCAGAAAATAAGAAAGTCATCATGATCACACTGTAAGTGCTGGTAATGATTAATAAATGAGAGTTCAAATACCTGAGCAGGCAGTACCCATTCAGCTCCCATCTGCCTACAGGGCTACCAGCTGCCCACTTCTTCCAGGCTTTTCTGCAAAGGGCAATCCTAGCTTAGTCTTCCAGATGATCCCTGCAGTCCAAGAAATCTGAATCCTTGGATGGGGTACAAGCATCCCAGCCTTCAAACTACCAGCTCAATGGTCTTCTGGATTAACTGCCCTCCCAGCTCATGGCCTGGTCACCCACCTGGGTATCATCCCCAAAAAGCTCCATAGAGCACCTACTGAGCAGGGCTCAGCTGGGTTAGGCCCTAACCCAGGCTCTGCACTGAGAACTCCAAGACCCTTAGGGACCAGCTAACAGCATCTGCCTCATCATAGGTCATTGAGAAAGAGCAATAATAATGTCTGTGACTGAGGTCTGGCCCTCTCAGAGGCACTGCAGGCAATTCCTCAGGTCTGGGCCACATGGTAACTGCAGGGGGAATACAATGCAGACCACAGGCTTCAGTCAGGAGAATGGTGAGGAGTCACTGGCCTACTCCCTACTACCAGCACCAATAGCCTGCTAAGAATAAAAAAGTAGGGCACAATCCAGTACTGAGACAATGCAAAGTCTTAGTCTCTGACCCCTGAGCACCAAGACCAAGAGTTGAGTTTGATTCATGTAGAGAAAGAAGGCAGAGACAGCCTGATCAAGTTTGGAGGTTTGGACCATGTCAGCAAGAAGTAACAGTGAAGAGGTGCAAGCTCTGCAAT
Organism: Cricetomys ansorgei; assembly: GCA_026225945.1. Taxonomy (NCBI): domain Eukaryota; kingdom Metazoa; phylum Chordata; class Mammalia; order Rodentia; family Nesomyidae; genus Cricetomys; species Cricetomys ansorgei. The sequence continues at coordinate 3,697,621 of JAMJFZ010001791.1, forward strand.
GATTCATGGGTCTTGTTCCCAAGCCTCCAGTCAATTACACACTCATGTACATACACATGCAGATATTGAATGTACTTTGCAATTATACAGTATGTTGTGTATTACTTACTGCTACATATAAACTACTATTACATGTCACATATTCCTGCTATATGAACACCTCTTAGAGTATATGCCACACTTCCTGTATAACACACACCACTTACAAACACACTGGTCTCTGTCCATCTTTTTTTTTTTTTTTGAGTGAGCAAGTGTTCATGCTCACCAGGAGGCTGACAAGAACCTACATTTTATAAAAGCCACCCACCTTTCAACCCTACCATAGCAGGTACAGTTTGAGCTCTGCAGTTGTTTATGACTGTGAATTGATGCTACCAAATAGTATACCTACAGATGGTTAGAACAAGTTTCACTCTTTTTAATTTTAAAAGGCAATTTGCACACTCAAATCTTAATAAATTGCAGAATTACTTGGGTTATATGGGTCCCTCTCCTCTATGACCCTCCCTTCAGAGCCATGTGGCATGTCCTCTTCTACTTGGCCTTTGAAGCCGAGTTCAGAGAAGGAAAGACACTCTATGTAAATTCCTTAGTGCACAGCGATCTTCATTAGAAACTTCAGGATGCCAAACCCCAGCTGCTGGTAAGACAACTGGTGACAAAAGCATTCAACACACAGCACATACATCAGGACATGTACATGCATATACAGAAATTGAACTGTCAGCCGGACATGGGAGGAACACACCATGTCATGGTGAAGGAAACAGTCTTGGACCAAGTGTGGCATGCCACTTCCTGATTGCCTTTCTCCCTCACTTCAGTGGAAACGTGCAGCCCAGGAGCTGCAGGGCAGACCAAGGACTCTCAGTGTATTGTTTGCATATTCTAAAAATGCACTAGAGTTGAGCAGTCTCCTTTTATTCTGCATAGTTAGTACCACACAAATATGCCTCTTTGTTATCTCTAACTGTATCTGACTGCTCTGCTAAGAAACTGTAAGTTCTGCGGGATCTAGAACCATTTTTCAAAGCTTAAAGAAACAGAAGTGAAAAGAGCGGAAAAAGAGAGGATAAAGGTACACTTCATTCAAATGCAAAATATGTAAATGAAAGATGACTTCATTTCCTCACCCCAAACTACAAATGATGTATGTAACTTGTCCCCACGTGGTTTAGTCTCAGACTGTACAACAGATGCACCCTCCTCTACTGCAGTGTCCTTTGCTCAGGAAGTGTTTGTGTCCGGGCTTCTGAGCCAGCATACAGCATTTGGGGATAGTTAAGTGATGGGGACCATTCTGTGTACTGTAGGATGCTCACCAGCCTGCCTCAACCCACCAATGCCACAAGCACAGCTTATTATGACAATCCAGACAATCTCCTTCACTATTAAGTGGCTCCTGGGGAAGTATGGGTCAAAAATGCCGAGGGATGAGAACCCTCCATCAGACTCAACCCAGAGTGATACAGGTCACCACATATCCACCAGCATGAAAACTGGCTCACTGACCACAGCATGATCACAGCAATGGAATCACACAGCAAGGGTACCACTGTGGCCTCAATACTAGGGCTCCCACTTCCTGTTCTTTTCAGTCTGAGCACAGAATCCCACCACTGGCAGCTGGCTGCCCAAGCTAGGCAGGGTATGCACCCACGAACAGATTAAAATTAGGCACCCTAATTATTAAACTGTCACTGTAAAAGCCGGGAATACCAGTTTTTAAATGAATAGGAGAATTAATGGATTTCTTCATTTGCTTGCATTTGTGCTACTCAGCCTGTCTTTTATTATCAAGGCAGTCATAAAAAATGCTTCTGCCACATATGCAAATTAAATCATTAGTATTTTCCCAATTACAGTAACTGCTTATTTGTATTGCTGATCTATTCTTTCAATTTAGTTCCCTTAATATTAATGATATTAGAAATGCTTTAATAAAAATACTTAGGCAATCAAGAAACAAAATTCTCATTATATACCTTTCTGATCATGTAAACGGAGGGCCACCCAGTAGTAACACAGATGGGCCACCTCACAGAAACTGAGGATAAATCTCAGAGATGTAGGGCCCTCCCCTCTAAGTAGGTTTGCCCACCACTCCAGAGGCCCCCTCAACAGGAACAGGTGGGCCAGGGCTCCTCAGGATACAGCCCAACCCAAGTAACGGCTTCTACTCTACAAGGCCAGATGAGAGATACCTCTGAGGTTAACATATCCATGCTACAGGCACCTATCTAACAGCACATCCATCTTGCTCTAGTCTCCCCAGTACCCAGAAGACACCTGGTTCCTGTGCCAGCCCATCCCAGATGCTCAGTACTGCTCCACACCAGTGGGGCCTAGCCCTGTTCTTCCAATAAGGGGTGAAGTCCTGAACAGACCTTTGTCAGTCACAAATTTCAATCTACAGTATGAACAAGTCAGCAAACTATGAGTCTGGAATCTATGTAGAGATTGAGTCTTACCTAGAAAACAGATCTGGGCAGTGCTCAGGTAAGAAGAGTCCTCTCTCAACCAAGTTGAACCAACTGGGCAGAACAGGTGCCTTGTACCTGAACCCTCTAAGAACCTCAGAGAAATCCACAACAGGGGCACAGTCCATGGGTAGAACAGCAAAGACAAGTTCATCTCCAAACTCAATACACTGAAAGACTAGGCAGTCAGTTAAACTGAGTCTTCCCTGTTCCAAATGAAAGACAGCCCCAGCCTGTCCAGCTCCCAGCGTTCCTCTCAGATGGCTGGGCTAAGAGGCTGACCCCATACACTGAGAGAAAAGAGAAACAGGTATGGAATGGAAATAAGAACACAAAGAGGACAGTGTTAAGTCCATACAGTTCTGCAGGGTGTGCAGAAAAACCTGATCATTCGGTAAACAACACCAATCATGGCCAACAAGGACAGGAGCAGGAGCCACAAGGAAGAGAAGCTGAGAGACAGAAGCCTCAGAACAGAGGCTCAGGGAGCCAACAGACACTGGCATCTGAGCTCGCCTCTGCAGTAGCTGAGTAACAGGATGCAGTGTACCTCTTCCAACAACACTCTGGACAGGGAAAAAGAAAATGACCCCAGGGCACCTTTGACCATGCTAGTAAGAGCTGGCTGCATGCCAAGCTAGTATTGAGACAGGTTCTAAGTACCTATCACTTCTATCAGGTGTACTTAATCTGAGATGCCTGGGATACCTGGTGGGCTCCAAAGATCCACAACCCCCTAAGCTATAAGCAAAATGACATCTGGAAGCCCTCTCCTCCCTTTGTAGAGAAACTTTCAATAAAAAGAATGGTCTTTCCTCCAAAGGAGGAACTTGACTGCAAAGATGGGGCTGACTGCTTCACTACATACTGACTGTGGCTAGGCATACTTCCAGGGCCCTCTGCTTTTAGCCCTTAAATGTTCATTGTATTAATTATGGATGGGGTAGTATTTTAATAGTTTGAGATAAACTTCCATATTCATGAATCCATGGAAGCAAAGTATCAGACACTGATGAACCTTGAGAAGTATCTCCTTGTATGTCCTCCAGGTTCCCACACTGCTGTGGGTAGGGGCCAATGTAGGAGCACTAGTAAGCCCAGATGTGGGAGAAAGCAAACACTACATAGAAAAACACACACACACACACACACACACACACACACACACACACACGTACACAAGGAACCAGGACTCTAACTTCCATGGGGTGTGCCCCATCCTTCTCATAATTCTCGCAGGAGTTTGGATTCACATGACTAGGGCTCAAGCACCCCAAGCCCACAGTGGGAGGAAGCCCTCTCTTAAGCACTAACCAGGCACTGCCTTTCAGCTGAACTCTGCTGCCTCCTAACTGCCCTCATACCAGGAACCAAAGAGAGTGTTCTCAGTCTCAGCACACTGGACATGCAGGATGGCTACTCCAAAAACAAGAAAGCACCCTGTCCTGGAGCCCTTCAAGGTCCAAAGGCAAGGGGGATTCTAGCCACCCTCTGCCAGCTTAATGGCAGGAGAACTCTGCCCTATTTCAGCTAGAAGTACCTAGAAGTACTTCTAGTACTTCTAGAAGCAACCAGCCTCAAGCCTGAAATAGCTGTGTAACTGAGGCATGAGGTTTAGCTGTGTAAGAGCAGCACATACCTGCTTTGGTGCTATGATAGGAAGAGGTAACATGACAAGGCCCTTGGAGCCATGGAGTCCCTAACAATGGCCTTATCCACCACTCCTCATAACTCACTAAGAGGGCAGGAGGCAGGGAAGGGCAATGGTCAGTACCAAGAAAGCCAAGAGGATGTGACACTGTCACTTGAGTCAAGAGTGGGCTGTGTGCCCATCAGAGACAACTAGACAATCACCTACAGCTCTGTCCTAACATCCCAAATTAGCCTAAGGCAAGAATTCATAGAGGCCTGGAGCAGAAAAGCCCAGGATCTCCTGCAAGCAGGGCCTGAGCAATGTGCCCACTGAGAACATAGGAGGAACCTGCATAAGGAGACTAAATGAAGCCAGAACCCTGAAGATGAGGCAGAAATTAGTGTTCTAATTCAGGCATCAGGAACCATGGAACATTTGGGAAGACTGGAAAGAACAGAGTAAAGGGAAAGATGACAGACCACACAGGGTAACAAGTAGAAAAACTGGAGGCTGGGGTCTGAGGGAAGATTAGATCCAAGCCAGGAAGGCATCCCTGGAGCAGCCACAATGATAAGCCAATGTCATAGTCAGGAGTGGGTCAGAGGGTCCTGGCCACAGGAGGACCCATGTAACATAGCTTTGAAGCTATCTTCCCAGGAAGAGAATGAAGTTAAGATAAATTCCCATGGACACCCAGGACTGTCAAGCCAAGTAGGAAACAAAGCCTGGGGCCCTGGATGATTCCAGAAACAAAATGGACAATATAGAACCACAAAAAGATGGAGGATGGAGTCCTCCAGGCAGAAGCATCCTCTAGCCTCCAGGGCTATCCTGGCAAGGACTGAGGCCATAGCTATGCCTGAAAAACTAAGAGGAATATGCTAAGGGAAAGAGGTCAGCATTAAATGTAAGAGTAACTCCTAGCCTATGTCTGAAGTCTATAAGAGCCCAGGCCCAGAACCCTGAGGAAGGGGCCTTATCCTCCCAGCGCCCAGCTTACCCCAGGCCATTTGATGAGATGACACTTAGAACTTCTGCCCTGGAGAAGACTGCTCGGTACTCATGGCATCTAAAGATTAAGGCCTAGCATACATGCAGAGGAAAACTAGATAAGGACCATATTCCTTGTGGTGGTTTGAATAAAAATGGGCCCCATAGGCTCACAGGAAGTGGTACTATTGAGAGGTGTGGCCCTGTTGGAGGGAACATGCCCTTATTGGAGAAAGTGTGTCACTGGAAGAGGGCTTTGAGATTTCAGAAGCTCAAGCCAGACCTAGGGGCTCACACTCCTTCCTGATTCCTGCCAATCAAGATGCAGAACTCTTGGCTCCCTCTGCAGTACCACATCTACCTGTGTGCTGCTTCGCGTCCCGTTATGCTGACAATGGACTAAACCTATGAACTGTAAGCCAGCCCCAGTTAAATGCTTTTCTTTATAAGAGTTTCCATGGCCATGCTTTCTCTTCACAGCTAAGCAAGAATCTCATCAACTTAACTCTAAACACCATCACATGCATAGAGCCCCAAAAATTCCACAGGTCCTCAGTGACTCGTAGTGAGCAGAACGAGCACTGGCTGACTCTCTTCCCACCAGAAATCAATGAAAAGAATGTGAATTCATGCTGGACATGGCTCCAGTATGCATGCATGTGTATGTGTTGGCACACTCAAATGCTGAGGGCTGAGTGCACATGTCTATGTACTGTGTGGACAGACATGCATGGGGGCAGGAGCTGCATTCCCAGAACTGAAGTAGAGCTGAAGAAAGGGAAAGGGAAGGGTGGCTAACAAACAGCATAAACAAGGTCGCATGCCAAAACAATTGCCAAGTCCATAATATCAACCAGTGGCCAGAAGATTGCCCAGCCTGTTCCATAAGGCCACTTCCTGCCTGAGTCTTGCCATCCATGGTACAGGTCCTCAGTATGCATTGCTCAGGATCATAAGTCACCAACACAGCCACCAAGAGAGTCTTCCACCTTACCTTCCTATGTCAGGAAAGCTGTACAGGGTCTCTCTGGTCAGAATGTTCTCCACACCAGGCATAGCACATCATAGCACAGACACTCCCTTCCTCCACACACATATCTATGGCTAGCCTGTGCCCTGCTGCCAGGGATGTGATACTTGATCCTCATGCAACTCAGCCATGGCAAGGTCCCATCGCCCTGGCTGTGCAGACGAGAAAACAAGAGAGGTCAAGCAAATTCCAATAGGACAGCTCACATGCGACTGCACCAAAGGCACACCTGACCTATTCTCAAAGTCCAAGCCCCTCACCACACATTTCTGCCACCCAAAGTTACAGGCCTATATGAACCCTGCCCTTTCAACTGAGGCACTACTCCACTGTGCACCCCGGTTAATATAGAGGTAGAAAAGGCCCAGGCTCATAGCAGCTGCCATCTTAAACTCACAGCCCTCACAAGGGAACTTGCCATGCTAGGAACACTAGCATCTTCAGTGATCGGCTAGAAGCAAGCGCATCCAAGCCCTGGGGCCTAAGGAACCACACGTAATGACAGCAGAGGACCTGGCCCATCTACCCTAAAGAAGCACAGCAAGACACAGCTGGCCCCATGCATGTGGGCCTTAGAAAGCAGTGATGCTGATTCCCCTCATGCTAGGGCAAGGACAGGGCTGGGCTGCCAACCTCTGCTTTCTGCATGATAATAAAAATCTTCAGATACATAAATTCTCTTATCCAAGCTGTAAATGAACAGACTGAGGCCAGGAGGTGGGATAGCTGCACAAGCTGGAGGACCACAAGGCTCAGGCTCTGAGACCCCTCAGTCTGATTCCAAAGTATATTCTTTCCAAAAACTCACTGGCAGCACTCAGCAAGGACCTGAGCTGCATATTTACTATGCCTTCTAAGGAGACACTTGGCACCTGCCCACTTCTACCTGTGGCAGGAGCTTCCTGCAAAGCATCCTCAGGCAACTGATAGCATAAGGAGTAGGACTACCCACAGAGGGAAGCTGGCTAGTGGGTCTGGCCCTACCCTCTGGGCTTCTGTGCAGCCCAGCTACCCTGGTCTGTTTTCTGCCTTTCTATTTACTTAGAATCCCAGCCATGAACATCCACCTCACTGGCTGCCACCAGACTCTCCACAATATACTTCTCTTTCCACCCTGTGGCACTACTAGGCCCATGTGGAGGTGCTGAGTCCCTCTCTGAGGTCATCTGTATTCCCCAGTTAACCAGCAGAAGTAGAATGAAGCAGGGCCCTGTCTCTGCAAGAGGCTACAGCAGCCATGTGCACACACCACTAGAGAATCCCACCCAGACCCTCCAGCTGACCTTGCTGAGCATGCTCCACCTCCTGAACAGATCATTCTTCTCTCAGAGAAGATCACATGGGTCTCAGGTCTTCAAAGTGTTCAGCACAGCCTGTGCTGTAAGCCCCTAGCTCACTCAAGGACTGCTCCAGAACTGCTGCAGAGCCCAAGAAAGCTCCAGGTGCTTCAGGATGCTGGCAACAACCTAGCAACTGCCACCCTCCTCGGCATCCCTTCCCTTTCCCTCCCTCCAGACAGCAGCCATTTCCACAGAAGGAAGCTGATGTCCTAGCCAGTTTCCGGAAGGGGTGAGCCCAGCACCAGCATGTAGGCTCAGCCACGCACAGGCTGTGCTTCTGGTGTCAGTGCTTGACTCAGACATGTTTTAAGACCAAAGCCAGACCAAGCAGCAGGAACTCAAGACTGCTGAGGCAAAGATGATCTTTCCTGAAGGGCATGCAGTAAAGGAGTTCTGGGGCACTTAGCAGAGCCTTGTCACCATGAAGCTGACTCTCCTAAGACCAGGTGCAGAGGGAAAAAAAAAAATTCTTACACTGTAGAGGAGCCAGCTCTTGCCCTGCTGGAACACTTCCTCCATCTGTACTTTGGAAAGTGGGCCAGTCAATTTCCCAGAGTGCATGGTGTCCTCTGTACTGCCATAGAGACCCTACCCGATACAGCTAACACCAGGAATATCTCCTGCTTTACACTCAGAGCTGCTGAATATGGCCTTTCCAGTCATCGCAGAAGCACATCACCTGGTCACCTATTCTACACTCCTCCATTCCTCAGAGGCTGCCTGGCCCTTCTAGAGAATATACTGCTATCCACAGCAGTCTCGTGGAGTGGGCAAATGGGCTGCACTTCTCCCTCAGTCCTTCTCACCCTCCACAAGGTCCCTCATTGTGTCACTGATAGCTGACAGCATCCATATCCTGAGCATCCAGTCATGAAACTTCCCTCCAGCTTTTCACCATTACCTTGCCCAGGATGCAGTGACTCCTGCTCATATCAAGGGGAATGGTGAAGGGAAAGATTCGAGGAAGAGGAAAACCCTTCGCAACTGCATTTGCGGCACAGGACCACAAAATAGCTCTTTTCCACAATATCAGTTAGCGTACTGAAAATAGAGACCTACCATAAAAAAGGCCATCAGGCCACTTCCACTGCCCCTCCTGGGGACAGGGCAGCACCACTAGCCCAGGTACACATCATACCAAAGTGCTGTGCAAACTTACCTGCTGTGCAGGTCTTGTCTACAGGTAAGGACTATAACACGGGGCTCACGGCATTTCAAGAGCAACTATCCTGAGCCCTCAAGTCCTTGGTATCCATCCATAAGCTACATATCAGTCCCTGCAAGGACAAAGACAGATAAATTCCTGCTCCCAAATGACCCTAACATCCTGTAGGGAGACCTCCTAACCACAATTCTGGCAGATGAAGAGATAAGCTGGGGGGGGGGGCATAGAAAGTCCTACAGTTGCATCAAAGGCCTGATCACCATCAACACCCCTGCAGATGACATGTTCTGCCCTTCCCCCTATTCCTACCAGAGGCCTGCCAGCAAAGAATAGTGTGCAGCATAAGGTGGGGGAAATGAGAAAAAAAAAAGATGCCTAGAAACTCCTATGGGTCTCTTCTCCCTCCATCCTACAGATGGCATGAGATACACAAAGGCCATGCAATGCCAACCAGGCAAGGAAGCCGTAAAGGTCAAGCTGGGGGGTTCAACTCAGGTTTGACTCAACATTCATGCTCTGTCTCCAACACCTTGGAGCTGAAGAAGGTCAGCTTCAGAACCACTAGCCTACAGTACAGGCAGACAGTCACACACACATCGCTACACCCATAAGGCGCCCACCCCAAAGAGTCAGGAGACAAAGTACTTCAGACAAGTCAAGACCCGCGTTAGCATCTTTGCTCTTCTAGCTATATTCCCACTTAGATTCTGATAATCTGCCACAAGAGTACATCCAAATGATGATCACAATCTACCCTGATGGAGGAAACCCTCTTCTTTGGGAAGGACTACTAACTAATTCCAAATCCCAACACGCTCTTCCACAAGGCCCAGCACTGTGGCTTGCTCCATGCCAGCTGCCAGAGAGAACAGCCAGCCCTGCTGCCTGGGGACTTCAATGGGTACTAAAGTACAGATCTTTCAGGTCAGCTGCCACTTCAGCTGACAACTGCAGGAGACACTGGGCTACTGCAAAATGTACAGGGCCATAAAATGAAAGGCAACAAGCTTCTCTGGAAAAGGAACTCACCAGAAAAGTTGAGACCTCAGCAGCCCTGGATGTGTCCCTCCAGCTCAGAGAGGCAAGGAAAGAATAACACAGGAGCTACACAGAAATATCCCACAGAAAGAGGCCAGAGGCCACCTATGCCAGTCCTACCTAATACAGACTTTCATAGATATGCCATAGCAAAAGGGGCCTCGTGCTCTGTGGCAATTACCAGCTACTTCCTAGGCTCTTTAAAGTCCAAGGGCACCTTAGACTTAACTGGCCAACTGTATCCCCTGCCCAGGAGGCCACAGCCTAAACCTGAACTAGTGGATCACAGGGCTCTAGCATGAGTTCAGAGGTGAGCAAGCTTTAAAGGGTGCCCACTAGGCAGTACAGAAGAGCAGGGACTGTGTGTCTTGACACATCCTGCTGACCTGCTAGCTGCCACATTACAGCAATGGCATGAGCAAACAAGCAATGGCTTATAGTAGTAGGCTTTGCTGCAGACACCAATGGCAAGGTGAGAGGTTTTCCTCCACTGGTTCCCAGCAACCTTCTGCCATGAATAGCTTCTCTAAGGGGTTCTAGGTGGGCCACAGAGGAAGGTCTCAACAGCACCACTTGTAAAAGGGAGTGAGCCCCCTCCCCTCAGTCTGCAGCTCCAGCCACTGAGTACAGTGACCCAAGCTTGACATGAGAGGCCCTCCATGCTGGGGAGACCCTGGCCATGCCATGAGCTACGTGGGAGCCTCTAAGACAGACCTCAACACAGCCACATCAGCGGCAGAGTCAGGCATAGGTGTAAGAAACAGAACCCAGCAAACACAGCCACATTAGACACCAGGTGAGCACACTGCAAGGCTCAGCAGCCCTTCACAAGGACAGCCCCCTGCCGCCAGCACAAGAATGCCCAGCTCTTCTTTGCTCACACACTCCCATTATGCAGTCTTTGGAGCTGGGTTATCACCCCACCATGAGGGCCTTCCTACCATGATGAAATCCCATCACTATGGCTCTGACTCAAGAAGACCATACCTACTCACTATCAGACATAAGTCCCTTCCCCAGCTTGCTCTGGCCTCTTACCACCCCAACACAGGGAGCCCTCTTAGCCTCCCTGCTTTATGATTCACACAACCTTGCTTCTTGGGATGGCAACCTTATGCACCTGCTATGTGTCTGTTATTCCTCCTAGATCCCTATCTGCATCTGTGTTTCTTTCTGGTGGCTAGTGGTAGAAAGGAGGTTTGGGATCCTCCAGGCCTCTGTGCCAACCACAGAGCAGGTGTTCAATGGAGTCTCATCTCCCAGGCCTCGCCTGAAACTAGAACCTAGGTTTGTGTACAAGATGAATACTTAGAAAACAAAAACAAGATCCATTAGAAATATTCAGGACCTTCTTCGGCACCAGAGACTGGGGTAAAAGAAGCATAAAAACTTCTGCTTCAAAAAGAAATACCCTAGCAAACAGCAGACCATAAAACCAATGAGGGAGTCGCCATTCCATGACCATTGAGACAGCACTCCCACTTGGAATGCTGCTTCAGGCTTTCAGGCCATAGCTGATTTATTGTCTCAAGCTTAAACATCAATCCAACAAAAGCTCTTGACTCACACAGACGGAATACTTCATAGACAACAGTAAACTAACAAAGCCCAACATGCAGTTTTAAACAGAGCAGACTCTAAAATGTTTATGTACACAGCCATATTACAGGATCATGTTAAAATTATGAGGTTAAGTAAGAAGTGATTAAGTAATGCTATTAATTCCAAATTAAAACAAACAGGAGAAATGCCTTTAAGAGGAGCAGCAGAGTGCCACCTTGAACACCACAGCCAGCCCCCTCCACCCACCCAGGGGACAAGCTGGGTGCTTTTGCCCTGGCCAGGCACAATGGCCCATTTGCTACTTGGCAGCTGTGTGTAAGCCCTTTCTGCCTCTCACTCCTTGCTACATCACAGAACCCACTTCACTTGTATTTATGGATCTACTTAACAGCGTGTAATCTCCAAAATCAGGAGCAAGAAGTTCCCAGATGCTGAGGGGAGGGGCTAGGGAACAGGCAATTCCAGAACACAAGCAGACAGCACAGGGGCAATGGGCTGGGTGTATATCCTCAACCAACTCTGTCCCAAGGCCTACACTGCGTTGCCCACTCAGTCATCAGGTATCTGAGCTGCAAGGTATCAGCACAAAGCAGGCATGAGGCACTCACAGCCTTTTGACTCCTTGAAGTCTTCAACGAGCAAGAGATGACATTAAACACCCAATGTCACAATAAGCTATTGAAATTGCACAACTGGAGAACATGAGAAAGGAATAAGAAGGCCTTTAAGCTAAGCTGAATAAGACTGAAGAGAGGACAGAAATGAAGGACTGGGGAAGACAGGCAACAGGAGCAGTATGTGCAAAGGCCCTGGCCAAAGAGAACCAAGAGGAATCAAAGAAGCAAAGCAGGCACGAGTAAAAGCCCAGCAACGAGGCAAACACGTAAGTGAAGACTAGGAAGCCAGAGGCTAATAGGCTTTCTGGGTCTTCCAGAGAAGCCTTGACAGGATTTCCTGCATGGAGAGATAGGTAAAGATTTGCTTTCATACAGGTCAGTTAGGACCAGCCTGCAGCATGGACTGCACAGGAACAGCAGACCCAGGAGGCCAGGCTCATCGTGGAGAGTTTAGGAATAACACAGAGCAACAAACAGCTTCAGATTCTTCTAATGCTAAGAGTATCTATCAGCCTCCCAAGGACCTAGTTATTCTTTTTCTTTTTCTTTTTTTTTGGGGGGGGGGGGGGAGAAGAGCAGTATCAATTGTTTTAATATTACTATTATATCATTTTAAATGCTTTTATAGCCGATTAGTGATGATGCATGCATTTAATCCCAGCATTTGGGAGGCAGAGGCAGAGGCAGGCAGACCTCTGTGAGTTCAAGGCCAGCCTGGTCTACAGAGTGAGTTCCAGGACTGTCAGAGTTACAACAGAGAAACCCTGTCTCAAAAAAACAAAAATAAATAAATAAATGTTTTTATACTGCAAAAATGTATAACCAACACCAACACATATAAATACAATGAAAGTCCTTTATGCCTCCTTCTCCTCATACTCCAGTGGCCATCAAAATCATCTTGTAGACTCCTTTGAAACCAGAAAGCCCAGTCTGCAGACTGCTCTGGGCCAAATGCCTCTGCCTGCCATACGCAGGGATATTCCCCCACCCCCACAGTAACAAGGGTACTCAGACCTGTACTTCTACAAATGGCAGAGCCCATATCCTGCATGTACCTGGGTGTCAGTGTGCTCATTAGTCTTTCATTAGAGTAAATTCTAAGATATAGAACTGTTTTGATACTTTCCCAGAGAACATTAAACATTGTATATGATAGTATGTATTGTTCTCTCTACAGAACAAATATGTGTGTAATACCTACTGCTTCCACTGTGGTTCCTATGGGCCTAGGCCCCAGTCTAAGCAATTGTTACATATAACCTGTTAAACTCCTGAGGACAGGAACCCTTATCACAGCTGTAATCTCCTGTATACTGGGTTATTACCAGGGTTTTTCTTCTTACTGTGAAGATCTGGTTACCTGCATTCCTTCCTAATCTTGTAACAGGGAAGCTCATCCTTTCATTGTTGGTTTGCAAAAGCTCTTTACATACTGGCCATTAATCTCATAAAGGCCAAGTAGATTACATATCCTTTCTCTTATCACTGAATCTTGGTTATGGAATCTTCCTTTTTGTTTTTTGTTTGTTTGTTTGTTTGTTTTTCAAGACAGGGTTTCTCTGTTGTAACTCTGGCTGCCCTGGAACTCACCCTGTAGACTAGGCTGGCCTCGAACTCAGAGATCCACCTGCCTCTGCCTCCCAAGAGCTACAATTAAAGGCATGTGCCACCACCACCTGGCTGACATTTTTCTCTTAATGTTAAATCTGCCAATATTTTCTATTAAGGCTCTGCCTTGATTTTAGGATAAAAACACATAAGTGCATTAGTTTTTCAGTTTGTGATCCCCAAATACATTCTTCCAATAAAAATTTCCCACATAACTGACAGATGACCAGTGAAGACTAAGCCGCTCTGGTTGAAATGGTCATAGGTTATAGGTCATCTTCTGCCACCACCGCCTGCTCCCAGACAGTCTTGGAACATCTCAAAAGACTCAAGCCAGCAAGGAGCAGGCTTGAGCAACCACTGGCTAACTTAATTGGACTATTCTGGGACTATGCTGTTTTCAATTTTTGTGATGCTAGGGATAGAACCCAGAGCCTTTAACGCTACACCTGGCCCAACACTACACAGCAGACACAACATAAAATAGCATGAGAATAATATCAGAGTTGCTTCCATGACCCAGATGAAACCCAGAGAGCCATGTTAGCTCCAAGGTCAGGCAACTCAACACTACACTGGAAAGGTATTCCAAATTATCTTCTCAAAGTAGCTGTGCTTGTCCACACAACTCACCAGCACTGACCTTCCACACCAGGCTCATTCTGTCTCAGAGCAGAGGCAAAAAAGAGGGACTTGGCCTTTGGGACTCAAGGCTGTCATTCTTCTAGCACATTCCTTCTATTAAAGGATGTGTAGCATCACCCATCTCTTGTAACTATGGGAGCGATAAAGGAGACCTGGATGGAAAGTACTCAAAGAATGGCCAATAGCCCTGATTGGGTGCTAATTAAACACTAGCTACTGATTTGTGTGATTTCCCTGGTCCAGAGAAGACATTCTGATCTACTCAGGAGCTAAGAAGGTTCTAACCTGGTCCAGTTACATGGAAGGTCCCAGTGGAAGCCATGTGTAGACCCTGGTCTGACCCTGCAGGAAGTAAGGAGGCATGTCAGGGAGGCAAGGGCAGCAACAAAGCCAAGAGCAGCTGCAGATGCCAGCCCACATTCCACCCTAAACAAAGCCCACCCTGCTCACTCGCATGAGCCCAAGAGCAAACAACTGACCTGACCAGAACACAGCTGATCTCAGCTCAGTGAGTTCTGTGGAAATGGAGTAGGGTCTGTTCAAATGCAGCAGCACTTCTTTCTGACTCAGCCTCTACCTAGGTCATCAGCCTTGAACTTCAAAAGTCAGGGTTACACTTAATGCCCAGAGTTAGCTGAACAGCAGGATACACTCTGGTCACCAGGGACCAAAACAAAGCCACTCCAAAAATCTCTTTGAGACCCCCTACCCTAGGATAGACTGGGTTACAACCAATGGGACATGAGCTCAACTCTGGCTTCACCTTCTGCACAGTGCCCCAGTGCCCTAGAGACATCCAGGGACTGATCCTGGGACTGAGCTCCCCACCCCCAATCTTCCAGCACCAGCAGCAGGTGTCTCTCATTTCTGCATCTCCCTGGCTCACTACATCAGGTATTAATGTATTACTTATGGCAGCTTCAGAGTTCTGAAAAACCAGCCGTTTTCAATAGAAAATGGCATGGACGAGCTCGACAGGAGTGATGAAATTTTCTTCTGCTCTGGCAATTAGGACGGCACAAAGTCGCCTTTCCTTTGGTGCCACCCCCAACATCAAAGGATTGGAATTCAAAGCCATTCATGCTGCATTGAAACCTCACAATGAGGCTGGAAAATGGAAGTCGATTACTGGGCAAAAATATGCAGTAGTTAAAAGGAAAGAGTTATAACGAAATTAAGCTGCAGCAGCCCCACGATGTGTGGAAACTTCCAGCACTAGAGCTCTTCTGGTACACATCAAGAGGGGCATCCTCCTAACACAGGTTTGAAACCAAAGTCAAGCTGAGTGCCAGGAGCCCCACAAAGATGAGAGTGCCACGTTGAGTTGCCCACCTCATGCAGCAGCAGCCCCAGGTTTCTGAGAAGGTACCACTGGGGGCTTTTTATGTTGCATAGCTCTCTGAGGCTGCTAACCACAGAACGTTCTGGCTAAGGCTGCTTTGGTCACATCTGTCCTTGGTCCCTAGGCCTTCTAGGCCTGTTTGCAGTCCACAGTCATTCCCCTCTCCCACGGGGCTCCCATCTCCCCTATAAGCAGACAGCAGACCCCTAAAGGGGGCAGTGTTACCTCTGCCTTCTAGCAAACCCAGCCTCTTCTGAGTGATTACTGCTCTTTAGGAAGGCATTTGATCTTTAAAAGAAAAGCCAGAACACAGAAAACCATAGAAGTCTTACAGTGTGTTGGGTGTGTGTTTTTAAAGGCATGAAAATACTTCCCTCCCACACAAATGGGGAGTTCTTCTGGGGAAAGATGCCACAGATCCCGAGGAGTGGCAGATCTGGGAAAGCGGATGGGTCTTAAAAATAGACAACTGAACCTAGACTAGAGCTGCAGAAGCTACCTGGAAGGAAAAAAAAAAAAAAAAAAAAGAATTTTTAACTAAATCTCACGTATTTTTGATATCCAAAACTCCATTCTGATGAAACTTCTAACTGGGTGGCATTTTGCATTTCCAATTATAATGGAGTAATTGTGTTGCCATAGAGACTGCAAAATTCTGCAATAACTTTTGCTGCCTTGTAACTGCTATAGTGTATATTTGTGTACAAGCAGCTGAGTTTTCTTAATTCAACCTCCCTGCCTCTCCCCAAGCAAGCACTACCCCCACCACTACCACCACCTTTCTGGCTATTCTGAAACCACCACACCAGCTTTCATCAGGCCGGTTGAAATAATGCACTGAATTATCAGAAGCAATTAAAACTCCCGGCAACCACGATTATATCACGGAGGAAAAAGCGAAACCAGGTCAAGGTGCAAGCCGCCAGCATCCCCCTAGCCCCAAAGAGAGGCAAGGCCAGAGCTGTTTACACGTTAATACTCCCAGGCCTTAAATGCTTAGGTGGTTTGTGGGAACAGGCAGAAAAGCCTGAGCAGAGAAAAGCAGGGTGGCAAAGTGACTACACAGGCCTTTCCTCCCTCCCGGAGCAGGCAGAGTGGCTCTCAGAAAGCAATTAGGTAGGTCTCTACAGTAATGCAATTAGGATTTAGTTAAGAAAGTCATTAGTTCTAAAATGACTTAAGTTTAATTTCTGCGACGCTTTATTTGAAAATCGTGTCACAGCAGGTCAATTTACAGCATGCAATAACCAAAACACTGCTATCAGCGACTGCAAGTTATTAACAAATTTTTGGTGTGCATTAAAGAACACGGGTTCCACACCCGGCCTTTCCGACCGACTCCCGCGGTGTGGGCTACAGCTGTGCTTTCGGAACCCTTCGCTCAGGGTGGGCACCGGGTCGCCTCCCGGGCTCGCGCAGCTCCTCGCCAGCACAACGGCAGTTCGGGCCCAGCCACGGCCCCCGCCCCGCAGCCCGCCGCCGCCGAGGGGCGTTTTCTGCAAACTCACAGGCTGACAAAGTTACATAAACGCCCCGGCCCCCGCCCCCGCGCGCCCACCTGCCCGCCCGCCGGTGCAGGCCGCTCTCCCGCCCGCCAGCCCGCGGTGTAGGGCCCCGAGGCCTCGGCGGGGCCGGGCGTCCACCTGCCACCAGCGACCCGGCGGTGCGGACAATGACGGCCGGTGGCTTACCGCGGCGGCGGCGGGCCGCGTCTAGCCCTGCTCGGGCGCTTCGAGCCGCATCTCCTCAGCCTGCGCCGCCGCCGGCGGGCGGGCGGGCTCGGGCGGCGACGGCGACAGCAGCCGCGTTGAGCGGGCCCGGCGTGAGGCGGCGCAGCGACGGCGGCGGCGCGAGCAGGCGCGCGGGCTCGGGCTCGGGCGGCGGCGGGGATGGTGCTCCGCGGCGGCGGCCCCACAACCTCCCCTCCTCATTCACAAAAAATTGACCCACGTTGAACCATGATGCTGCTCCCCCTCGAGCTCAGAGCCGCACGGGGATAGGCCGCGCCCTATGCCCGTCAGATGCCCCGGCCCCGCCCCTCCCGCCGGCGGCCCATCAGCAATTGGTTGCAACGGCCTTGCGTCACCTCCCCCCTGCGGACCCCGCCCCCTGCCTGGTTTCTAATGAAGAAAGCGTCAATTACGGTTCGGCCCCACCTCTGAGAGATCAGCTGCCCTTCCATTGGTCCGCGAACCCTAAGCCCGCCCCACAGCAGCCCAACAGCCGGCCCTACTCCACGGGCGCTGCAAAGAAGCTCCGCCTCTCTCCGCCCTTTCGCAAAAGTTCCGAACCACATTGGCTCCCGGCATTGTCAATTCTTGTGAGCGGGGCGTACCGAGGACTACGGGCGCCAGCGCTGGGAGCTTCGCTGTGGAGAAAGAGCAGGGACCTGGGGAGGGTACTGACTGGAAGCCGTGGCCACACCTGCTCGGCAGCCTGCAGCGCTGCCCGAGTCAATACCGTGCGCCTGAGCTCCTGTCTCATGCTCCAAAGGAGCGCGGAGGGGCGCGGACTGAGGCGGGGGCCCAGCCAGGCCTGGCTGTAGCCTCCATCTTGGGCAAGGCACAGGTCACGTGGCTTGCGTGCGGGGGGACTCTGAGCCCAGAGGGAGTGCGCAGGCGCAGTGGGCCCCGCCCTGCCCCGCGGCCGGCGCGCCGCTCGGGGGTGCGGCTCTAGCTGTGGGGCATTGCGTGGCCGTGGGAACTGGGCATACTGAGACTGCTGTTGTTGCGGGGGTGTAGGCTCTGTACCGCCTGCGCCGCGTCCGGATGTGCTGAGATGCGGTGCACAGAAGGAGTCTTCACTGGGCCTCTTGGAGGCCAGGGCCAAACGCCTATGATTGGCATTCGGGGGTGTGAATGGGCATGAAAGGTCGTGCTTCTGGCGCCCCTTTGAGCAATTCCTGTCCTCAGGAGCATAGTCAAACTTTTCATCTTGTGTCCCTGGTATTTCCGGAATCCCATGTCCAGTACGAAGTAGAGAGGCTCCGGGCCTCCCTGCAGGGCCTCTGACTAGTGGTCTAGGATGCTGGCATATTTACTAGGCCTTGTAGGAATGGAGCAGAGATTAATAGCATTTTTGATCCATGACTTGGGAAAAACTGTAGGTATGTGTATTAAAACAATTCTCAAAATGCAATGGATTCTTCTCATTACCTCGGGATAAAACTTAGAAAGCTTCATTCACTGGGACAAATTCATATGCTAGGATTGCTCAGCTGTGAAGCCAAAGGATGCATTGTGGAATCGAAAAGAACAGAAGAGAATGACCACACTTAGTAGTACTAGTGCAGCCGGTTGTCGAAAAGTACACTACCAGATTTCCATACAAAGTAATGCAGGATCCGTAGCCAGCTATCATACAGCTTAAACATGAAGTTCAAAAGCACTTGAAAGGATTAAGACTTGCAATAGTCTGACATTTTATGAGTACTGAATGGAGGACAAACCTGAACAAGAGCTACATGAGAAAGTTCTGGAATATAACCTTAGAAGCAATTACTTTCAAAAGGTAGAGTTGGGGCTGGGTAGTTGCTGTGCCGATTAGACCTCACAGAGTTGTGCTTGGTACATAGAAGGGCTCTAGCTGCAAACTGCGTGTAGGGGAGGGGCTACCCTAGCATTACCTCAGATTTCTATAGTGCTTTACAGAGAATCCCAATCTCAAACTGAAGCCTCGTGTTAGGAATCAGTCCTTAGACCAGAAATAAAGACAGACCCCTAATACAAAACACCCAAAAATTAAAGTCCAATTAAAATTAAATACAAAAAAGAAAAAGAAGACTACTTTCAGACTGGAGATAGAACACACCTGACTGGCACAAACAAGGCCCTGGATTTCCTCCCCAATATTGAGAGTAGTCAGGATAGACCAGACGGACATACCTATAATCCCAGCATCTCAGAGCTCAGAAGTATGACATGCATGACAACCTAGGTTGCATGACAAAACACATTCGTAAGACCCTGGGTTTGATTGCCAGGACCTAGATAGAAAAAAACTTTCAAATATACGAACAGCAATAGTGAACTTGCACAGAGTATGTGATAAGCATTGGGCTAAGCGCATTAGATACTTTAGAACATATGGCAGAAGATTCCCAATCGTCAACCAGAAAACACTGTACATACCTAAGTATAACTTCCAAAGCAACTGAGAGTTGGCATAATTGGAAAGATGAACACTTAAGAACAGCCAAGAAGGGACTGGAGAGTTGGCTCAGTGGTTAGGAACACTGACTGCTCTTCCAAAGGTCCTGAGTTCAATTCCCGGCAACCACATGGTGACTCACAAACATCTATAACGGGATTAGATGCCTTCTTCTGACATGCAGGTGTACATAGAGATAAAGCACTCATATAAATAAAGAAGTCTTTAAATAACGGTCAAGAAGAAGAATGAAGGTAAAACTGCTCCCAGAAAATACACAGGCTTTAAGGTGGAAATCAAAAGGGATTGTCTATCCCAGGCCTGTGCCTAGCCAATTGTTATTTGTAATATTATCCCTAATATTACCCCTGTAGGAACTTAAAAAGTTATGAAGGTGGCTTTTCAAATCAGTGAGAAAGAGAAGATGGAATACAAACTGCTAATACTTTGAAGAAAGTAATTAATGGATTTCTACCTCATCAAGAAAATGGAGACTTAAGCATTAAAAAAAGTGTTTAAAAAAAAAAACCTGTTACTGGACATTTCTGTCAGGCATACCATCAACATCCATAAAAGGAAGTAGTGATCATTTGACTGTTAATTAAAATTGTTAATATAATAAGCAGAGAAGTGGACAAACCCCAGTTGCGAAATACCCAAGAACATTACTCAGCAGTATGAAAGTAAACCACAGGCAAATGAATGTGAGTAGCTTGGTGATGAAACCAGACAGCAACAGAACACCCAGGAACCAGCCCACAACCAGAAATCAGATGTGTAGTTCTCTCTGCTGGATGGTGGCAGAGACTTGTGTGGGAAAAACAAGGGAGATCTTTACAAAGGGAAGAAAAGATGCACGTGGAATGTGAAATACAGCTTTCATGAGGGTAGTGCCCTTTCAAAACTCACTGGAATTAAGAGCTACACCTTTTTCAGACAGGCTTTACCTGAAAACAATATTGCAGGAAGTAGCTGCCTCACTTTTGAGGCATCAGGACACAAATGAAGTTTAAGGCGGGGGAAAGGCTTACATCATCTTCATAGAGGCTGGTCTTCACAGGAAGAAGGCTTTCAAAGCTGAGACAAGGACAGCATTCCAAGCCAAACAAGCAGAGGCAAAGACAAGAAAACAAAAGAAGGAACGCCCAATGAACATGACAGAATGTTCTATTCCTTAATAACAGGAGAAAGGCAACACTTTATCTGTTGATAAAAGCAAACGTGAAAAAATAAGCACCATTACACGGTCACAGGCTGTCACCTGATGGAAACTTTTAGACAATTTCTTAACTACAGGCACAGATGAAACTTTAACTTTCGTATGTTTTTTCAACAAGTGATTCCAGTTATGGAATTCTATTCTAGTCAATGTGCTGTCAGTCAACATCTAGCTAAAGATTCACAGAATGAATGAATAAATAAATAAATAAATAAATGGTTGGGTTCCACAAGATACCTCATTGGGTAAAGATGATTGCCACCAAGCCTAAAGACCTGAGTTCAATCCCAGAGACCCAGGGTTCAATTCTAGGGTGATGAAAAGGCCCCACTCTTGAAAATTTTCCACTGACCTTCACTCATATGCATGGCCACATGCATGTACAAGTGCACGCTTGCAATAAATAAATGTAATAAAAATGGAATGGTTTATATAATAGTAGATTTTTTTCATTGTAATTTATATTGATAAGCTGTCCTGTGTTGTTTGAGCTTTGCCAAAAGCTGGCTTGGAAAGTAGGGTTGCCAGATCCAGACTCCAGACCCAAGCATGCTTATGTCAAGTGTCCTCTAAAACCGCCTGCCCTGGGTCAAGCTGATCTCTGACTCTCTAACAGAACGAGGGTAAACAGGAAAGAACTAAGGGCATTGAAGACATTGTGTGCTTAAGAACAGCTAAAAGGTAGACTATTTACAACTGAGATTACTACTGTTTATCCCATAATATGAAATGCCTACAGTGGGAAAGAGAAAGGAGACGCTCCTCCATGAAGAGTCTTTTACACAGGACTCTCTCAATTGAGAACTCTGGTTGACCGCCTCAGCTTACACAGTCAGTTTCTGCTGGATACTTGTAACTGCCTGATCTGATGATGTTATCTATCTGCTGCTATTTGTCCTTTTCCTTGAAAGCCTTACCTGAGGGGACACTGTGATCTGCCCGGAACTCCAAACGGCTTCCTTAACTGGACTTCTGTCATCATTTTCTGCTGGATGTCGTAAGCCTGGGATTTGATATCATGATTTCTTTGCTCTCTGAGTTCGGTACTCCAGAATTCCCTGATAGATGTTGTGAGCACCATCACTAGATGCAATGTTTTGTTATCTGCTGCTTCTCTTTGCCTGCTACTCACTGTTTGTTTCTTTCTTTGTTTAAACATCTACAGGCTCACTCATTCCAAACTGGAAGCACAGCTATTAAAGACCATCTCCTGACTGCCTAAAACACAGATGGAAAGAAATCCAACATTGTAACATTGTTACAGTATTGTATAATTTTTATAAAAGCAAACATTCACAGATTCCAAAATATAAGAAAATGTATACACCAGAGTGACCAAGGTGTTCCCAAAGCTATCTTCCAACCACTGGAGGGAGAGAGGACACACTCTTCCCTTTGCTAAAGAAAATACTGGGTGAGCAACTGACTCAGACAAGCTGGCTCCTGAATTACAGGGGTGCTGACAAGTGGGAAGAGGTGCCAAGCAGGCATGGGAGTCACCAAAACTCATGCCACCCCAACCCTTCAGGCCTGGTCTTTGTCTCACTGCGGTTTGCCCACCAAGACCCTTCCCCAAACCTACTCCAAACAAGAATGGTTCAACCAGGCTATTGATACAAACAGCCACAGCCCCACAAACCAAATCAACCATCTCAGGACCTCCCCTGGCTCAGGTCACACGAGTTTTGGCAATGGACTATTGATTCACTAACTGTTTGTTTGTTTGTTTTGAGGTAGCATGTTGGTATCCCTAGCACATAGAGGAGAGACGGAGAGCAATGGTATAGAGGGAGCCCAGGAAGAAAAGAGGCAAGGGCAAGCTAGATTCCAGGGCCCTGGAGAGAGTCCTAACTCAGGAGCTAAGCAACTGGGAGGGGAGGAAGTAATTTTGAGACATTGCTTTTTGAGTAATTCAAGACAAAGTGTCTTAAACCTAGTCCCCCAAAGCAGAGACTAGACAAGGGCCATACAAGGTATGAATGATGGGTTAAGAATGGAGATAGGGGATGAGGAAGGAAGGAAGGCAGACAGGCAGACCAGTTCTGTCTATGTTATAGTCCGCCAGCCTGTGTGTGCTTGGGAAATAAAGGGAATGTGTTCATCTACCAACTCCTAGTCCAGTGACAAAACTAGACCCACAAGGGCTCTGCCTCACCTTCGGGTAGGGTAATTATAAATTCCCAGTAGCCCCAGTGGCCCCAAACCCTACCCTGAGCATCAGAACGGACAAACACAGAGGCAAAAGTGAGAAGCCATTGATCACACCTGGAATGTGGGGAACATAGAGGACCAGATACACGGGTTTCAGGGATGCTGTTACAGTGGCCCCTTTCAGTGGGAAAGGTTCATCTTGAAAAACTTAGAGGGTCACAGGTCAACAACTGAAACAAAAGGAGAGCACTGCCCGGAAAGACCTTGATGAAGACTAGTGTGTCTGCAGCCCAGAGAGTGTGTGGAGAGAGAAAGAGAATCACCTGGAGCCAGGCGAGAGGCAGACAAGACTCTCACACCATGCTCTTGACCCTTAATGGCAGAGTGTCCCAGGAAGCAGTTCACTGTAATAAGTACTCCTTTCTTCTGTGGACTAATTTTCTGTCTCCTTGAGGTTCACTCCAGAGCAGGGTATCCACCTCTGTCTCATCCTCTTCTCCTTGTCATTGGCTCCACTTCCTACCTCAAGGACCTTCACTTCCATGTCCTGCCCACTGACCCAGACACTACTGACAGCCGCATGGCTTGCTGTCAGCCTGAGGGTGGTCAGCCCTGAGCGGTGGCCAGTAAAACAGCCGCAGACCACTTAGAGGTGGAGTCCAGTGCCCAGGATGTGGAGTGTGTTCTGGAAGGGAAGCTGTGGCACTAGAGGTGTATCACCCCTTTTCCCCTCCCCCCAGACTCCTCATGCCAGCACGAGGCTGTGGAAGTATGAGAGGCAGTCCTCGGGTTCTGAAAAAGCCCAACAAAAACATTCTGAAGCAGGGACAGGTCTCTTCCTGAAGGAGGGAAGCAGGCTGGCATGGACCAGTTGAATCTCTACTTAGTAACGAGGAAGAACAGAAGGACATTCAGGCAAATGCTGGGAGAACTACCAGTATAGGGTAGGATACCAGGGACCATAGCTTTGTTTTATAGTATGTTTGTCAGCCTAGGTAAAGAAAAGGGGATAGAGGTGAAAAGAATAACAGGGAGTATGCTTTCGAACAGCCAGGCCAGCAGATAGGGGATTGGAAAAGAGCTTGAGCAGAGACAGGCAAAGAATCACTGTGAGGCCAAGACCAGCCAGATCGAAGGCAGCATTCATGTAACAGTTCAGAGTCACTGGGGCTTGCAGTACTCGGAAACCCTGTTGTAGATAACTTGTGTGGTGGATGATTGGGCAATTGGTATAGAAACGGAGAGCAAAAACTGAGGGTCCCAACTGAACTATGGGTGGAGGGTAGAGGCCTCAGTTCACATGTGGATCCAGACTTCATGTGGGGAATGGATAGTAGATGGGAAAAGACAGGGCCACAGACCTGGCATGTCCATGAAATGGGCTGCAGACACCTTTCTGAGCTGGACTGAGAAACGGAGACAGAGCAAAAGGATGTTGTCTTTCCCAGTTTCAGCATGGGAAAGGGCAAAGTCCAGGGTCCTTCAGAGGTGTAGACTAGCTAACAAAAGATCTATGAATGTGGCCTGAGAGCTAGCCCTTGAGGACAGACATAGCTAGGTGAACCAGAAATCAAGAGGACCCACAGCAACCAAAAGTGCGCCTCTCACTCTGGACTGGTCTACACCACCTGCAGCACAGGGAACTCTGTCCCAGGCACTGACACAAAAATGAGCCCCAATGGGAGAGTAGCCCAACTCCCAACTTGAGTTCTCAGGGATTCTTAGCAGCAGAGTCTCACTCGTAGTGAGCTCATGACCAAAAATTATACAATCTAAGTGTTTTATATAGAATGTGAAATTGTATGTAAAATTATAAAATCCAAAGGAAGTGATTCACTATGAGCAAGCACCAGTAGACAAGTCAAAAACAGGGCTTACCTCTCCCAAGATATGGGAATAATGTAAGAAAATTTTAAAATAGTGTGTTGGAAATGACTAAAGAAGTTAAGGAGAGCCACACCAGATATGTAACGAAACAGTAAGATGCAAAGAGAATAAAGAGCTGACTTTCTTAACTAATGGGAACTTCCACACATGAAGATTATAGTTACTAAAGTTAGAAATTCAGTGGGGAGGATAAAAGAATATTCGGCGACGTTAACTGGTGACTTGTAAATGGATCGGAGGAAATCGTCCACATGCAAACCAGAGAACCAAAGAGAGGACTGTGGTCAGGAGCCACATGGATACCTGGCTGCTACACCCTACCCATACCTGGAAGTGCCAATTGCTTAGGGCTGTGCCCTCTGGAGCATTGTCAAAGGGAGTTGCCACACCTGGCAGTCCTCTCTTTCCTCCCTAAGCTGGTGCCTGGTTGCTGTGTTAGAAAGGCCATCCCTCTACAATGCCTAAGCTTTGCACGGGATCAGGAAGCAAATCAGGATGAGCCTGTCTCTCAGCCTTGCTCAGCACCTTCCACAGCCCTGACCTGTCACACTCCGTGTCTCTGGTGTATAATTCACGTGTACAAGATCCTTTATCTCAAGCTGAGCCTCTGGGGTCTGATCTCAAACAAGGCAGCAAAGGAGGGAAAGAGAGGGAAACGATGGCATGGTGGATGTTCTAACACGTCTAGAGGAAGGAGCTTCTCAGATCTAGGAATCTCTGTGCGTTCTGAAGATAGCACAGGAGTGACTCTGTATCACACCAGTGAGCCAGAAGCTTACCAAGCGTCATCCGGGAGAAGTGACAACTTGCCTCTGTGGTACTAATCATGGGAACTGCAGAATCCCTGAGTCACAGATTTTGCTGCTGAGAAAGAACCTGATCACCTAGCAGGCTGCACCAGCTGAATCTCCACTCAGTGATGAGGAAGAATAGAGACACATTCAGGCAAATGCTGAGAGATCTTACTACCAAAAGTCGCTGGTGAAAACAACCAGGGAAGAATAGTCCTCAACTCAAATCAACTGTACTGGCTCCAGGACACAGCATGCTCAATAAGTAGGTTCCATCCATTACCAGCGCTCCTCTAGCGGTTCACAGAGCAGCGGTCCCCACTCAGGGAGCACCAGGACCCAGGGCACTGCTGTCACATGACCGGGTTGACACAGAGGCCAGGACCATCCTCAGAGCTGGTGCAAAGAAGGACACACTGGACAGAGATGGATGGAATCCGGCCTCTGCCTCCCTGTGCATCTTCTACAGTGGCTATGTTACACAGTTGCCTTAAACTTTGCAGCTAGACGCTTGCAGCCATGCATATTTCTGAGCTCTCAACTTCTGTGGGCCAGGAGTCTCCGGGCTGCGATCCTGATACCAGTCATCTGAGGCTCAAGGCCCTCTTCCAAGTGCACTGACTGGTGGCAAAACTCAGTTTTTTGGAGTTGTGGTGCTGAAGTCCCTGCTTTCCTGAAGGTATCAGCTGAGGCCTGTCTGAACTCCTAGAGACCACTCTCCATTTTCTGCTTCTTGCCACTCCATTGGGCAATCTGTGCTTCCAAAGCCAGCAGGAGAACCCCTCCAACTTGGCCTCTCTTGACTTCTAAGTGTTCCTGATTAGATCAGGCACATCAAAGTCTCCTCTTAGATTAAATCAAAGTCCACTGGCTCAGACAGAGCCTGCAAGACTCTACAAAATCCCTGGCATGCAAAAGGAGTGAAGACTGTGTCTTCCTAGAGCATGCCACTTTGCCGGGAGGGCCTTTTAATCTCTGATTTTTATTCTGGAAGTGGAAGATCCCACCTCCCGGGTGAGTAGTACACTCTCTGGATAGTAAAAAAAAAACAAAAAAAAACAAAAAAAAAAACCACGAAAGAAAAAAGAAAGACCCATTTTTTAGTGGGAAGTCATAGCCCAGAGACTGCTATACAAATACCCCTATTAAGATAATCCTCATTTCCTTTAGCCTCCCAACATAACATTGTTACTTTCTATAATTGCTTCTTTCTGTCCAGCCCAGTACAAAAGCACTTAGGTTTTGAAGTTGTGGGCTTTCCTTTCCTATGAGCACTCCGGGTCATGTAAATCCTACAGTAAGTAAATGTGTGCTTTTCTGTCTCAGGCCCAAACTCCCTGATCCTAGATGAATTGGAGAAGGAGGGGATAAGACTTTACCTCCAAGCCCCTACTGTGCACAAATTCTGTCCACACTCACAACGGGGCTCTAGGGCACCATACATTTCCCTGTACGCTGGTCCAAGGCTCAGCCAGATTCAGGATCTTATAGCCCACTTTTACTCCTCATCTACTCCTGAGTGTGTCTGATGCTAAGCCAGCTGTACATGTTCACATCTGTCTTGTGGCCTCACATATTCTCTCCATCTGTTCTCTTCTGCAGCAGAGCACCTGAGACTGAGATTCATTTAGAAGAGACAGATATTAAGCTTATAGAGACTAAAAATCCAACATCTATTAACCTCATCTGTTTGGCTTCTGATGAGGTCCTCAGACACTCCGTGAATGGCAGAAAAAAGTGTGAGGGCAAGAATGTATTCAAAGACTGAGTGGAGGTAGGGGGTGGCGTGTAGAGCAAACTTGTGAACATCAGGAGACAGTGTGCAAAGTGAAGTGATAACTCGCCTAGTCTCACGAGAACTGTATTATTCCCTTCTTGAGAAGGGAGTTCCAATGACTAAATGACTTTTTAAAATACTACTGTACTTCTCTGAACAGTGCATTGGGGACCAGGTCTCCAGAACAAGAATTGCGGGGATAAGGGGGTATAAACCATATTCAAGTCATATCATGTTACCATGGCCAGTGTTTGCAAGTGGTTCATATATTTCTGGAATTAAATATTAATGGAATTCCCCTAATCTCAGAGTATAGAGTTCTCTTGATCCATGGACACCAGTTTGGCTTGGGATGTGCGTACTTATCTATAAGATAATGGAGCCTGGGAGATGGGAATCAGTTGTCACGGTAGGAAAAGCCAAGGGCAAGCCCCTGAAGTGACCTTCCTGCTCCTTTGTCGGCTTCCTCTTAATCCTACCCCTGGCCAAGGAAGAAAATCATCTGCAAAGTACCACAAAACTAAGAAGACTCTAAACAGGCATGCGGTGACATAGTAACAGAAAATTTCTGGTGTAAAAAAAAACAAAAGACCTGAGCCAGGCAGTGGTGGCGCACGCCTTTAATCCCAGCACGTGGGAGGCAGAGGCAGGCGGATCTCTGTGAGTTCAAGGCCGACCCGGTCTATAGAGTGAGTTCCTGGACACCCAGAGTTACAAAAGAGAAACTCTGTCTCGGAATGAAAACAAAAAACAAACACACACAAAAAAATGAAAACAAAACAATGATCTGAGAAGGTGTGCGGGGCCAAGAGAATGTAAGCACTGTGTGTTGTGGTTCTGGGGGCTTTGGCTTTGTAGTTTGTTAACATTTTCCAAGAAAGCACTAACCTTGAAATAATAAACAAGTTCCAAATCATCGGTGAGTTCGGGAAGAGAAGGGAGAAAGAGTTCTCCAACCCAATAGACTCTGGGCAGGAGGCAACGGCAGCAGAAGAACAGTCAACAGCAAAGCAAAGAGAAAGTTAGGAGAATGCTCCACACACATCTGTTTCTGCATCAGTTTCCTTTCTGTTGCTTTGATAAAATGTCATGACCAAAAGTAACTCAAGGAAGAAAGGGTTTATTTTAGCTTACAGTTCCAGAGAGTTAGAGTTCCTCATGGCAGGAAAGGCATGGCAGGAAGCTGGCTGTTTACATTTTTATCTACACACAAGAAGCAGAGAGAGAGAGAGAGAACAGGAAGTGGGGAGAGGCTATAAGCCCTCAAAGCCCAGCCCCAGTGACTTACTTTCTCCAGCAAGGCCATACCGCTTAACATTTCCATAATGTCCGTCAACAGTACCATCAACCAGGAACCAAGTTATCCAGAAATGTGAGCCTATGGGGGACATTTCACATTCAAATGACGTAAGAACTAGATTATGGTCCATTTTCAGTATAAGGAACACTTAGAGTTGACAAGTTACAGGTGGCAAGAGGCTCCAGGCCCCTCTCTCCCCAGCTGGCAGTTGCTGCCTGCTTGTCTCAGAACCCTTGGAGCTGGAGAGTTACAGGCAGTCTGCTATGTGACTGAGCCCACAATCAATAAAGGGGGCAATCTCAAGCCCCAAATTATTATTTAGATAAGACTCTATGTCCTAAACCCAGGAGATGGGGGAACTTACAAAGGGGGTGATCATCAGTCTATGGGAGAAGAGGATAGGAATTTCTTATGATCAGGTACTTTAAAAAAAGATTTATCATTATTATTTTATGTGTATTAGCGTTTTGCCTGCATTTATGTATGTGTGCCATGTGCATGCCTGTGTCTGCAGGGACCAGAAGAATGCCTGGGATCTCCTAGAATGGTTGTTAGTCACTAAGTGGGTGCTAAGAATGGACCAAGCTCCTCTTAACCATCAAGCATCTCTCCTTTGCTCTTTGTTGCATCACTTTCTATAGACGGCGCATTAAAAACTGCTTCATTTTCATGAGTCCCTTAGATTTATTACTCAATCTTCCATAACCCCCCCTCCACAATAACAATAAATCACAATGAAACCACATAGGCTAAATTGGCCAGGTAGAGACACCTTGTCATGTTGGATTGAAAAATCAAAGCCACCTATTGCTTATAAGTGCTAGCATCAAACAAGATAACGCATAATCACCAGTGGTCTGAGGAGAGAAAAAATAATGTTTAAGCCAAAACTTTCAAAAGAAGCTTCTGTTATTAGAAGACTGCTGACATTTTTCTAGGGAAAGAAAACCTTGTTGGAAACCAAGGTAACCAACTGTGTGACGATAGACAAGAAGATTGACCGGGAAGACGCAGCAGCTAAATCTTCTTTCAGCCAAGCATTTGACCTCATGATAACAGAAACCAAAGCTTCAGGGGAGGAATATGTAAGCCCACAGCATGGCGAGTATTAGTCTCTTTGTAGGTGTTACGCATGGTTTGAGTAATAAAGCAACACATTTATATTAATGTCCAGAGATCGAAAGTG
This sequence comes from Cricetomys ansorgei, assembly GCA_026225945.1. NCBI lineage: Eukaryota > Metazoa > Chordata > Mammalia > Rodentia > Nesomyidae > Cricetomys > Cricetomys ansorgei. The sequence continues at coordinate 3,727,538 of JAMJFZ010001791.1, forward strand.
TCCTATGCTCCTGGAACCCTAGTAAGAAAGCATGTGCTCTCCACAGAGATGACGCCATGTACAAGTGACTGGTCTTGCACATGTGAGAGGCCACAAGCAAATCTTAGCATGCTAGGAGAGCTGGCATCCTGCAAACCACCATGAGTGCTAAGCTCAGAGATCAGCAGTTCTGCCTCTGTGAGCAAACACCAGAGACGAGGAAGGGTTGGAATGACCGTGCTCCTAGGTACCCATTAGGAACATTAAGAATTTCAAAGAGGATAACAACTGGGTGTAGTGATACACACCTGTGATCCCTGCATGGGAAGCAGAGGCAGGAGGATCTCTGCAAGTTCAAGGTCATTGAGGACTATACAACAAGTTCCAGTCCAGCCAGGGCTATGCAACATGATCTTGTCTCAAAATTTAAAAAACCCAAATTAATTAATTAGTTAGTTAATTAATTAATAAGAAACTACTTACGATGCAAGTACCTTATAATATCTAGCTAGATATAACAGAAGTTGTGTACAGATGGAGTTATAAAACCATTCAAATAACTGGAGATAGTCCTTAAATTTCATCAACTCTAAAACATGTTTTAGAAAAGTATTTTTAACATCTAAGAACTCAGATAGGACTTCAAAATGACCCTGCCTTAGCTCATTGTCATGTGTTAGCTGGTAATGCTTTTTTTCTTTCCTCGTCACAGAGTACATAATGGTTTATCTTTTAGTTGGCAGCATCTTGGATGCAGTTAAATAAATACCATATCCATGGATGGAAAGACTAGGAACCGTGTGAGCAGCCTTCCGTCTGCTATATCACAAAAGCGTATAATTGTTGACGGGCTGCTTCTGGAAGTAGGTCAGGCAAACTTTGATAAATCGCCAAGGAAATGTATCTTGATCAGGTGTCACCATCTGTCCTAAACTTTAGGGATGTGGCTATAAAGCATCGCCCTGAGATGTACAGAGATGTATGGGACAGAGAAGTCCAGCACACGTGCATGCAAAAATGTGAACTCTAACAGAGATTGTATCCGGGAGCATGTAAATGTTCTGAGTCTGTGGCTGAGTGAATGAACTGCGTGGCACCTCTAAGCAGCAGAGTATTAGATAACCAGGAAAAGGAACGGTTAATTATGGTTACGTGATCACATTTGTGAGCGCATGCTTGTGAGCAATGAAGACAGACCACTGAATCACTAGGCTCGTGCAAGCGGCTATCCCTACGGAAAGGATGAATAAAACAACTATTTCCTCCCCAACAGGCAGACTTGGCAGAAAAATAATCTGTATGGGGAAAGTAAAACTTTAGAGTTTTAAAAGGCAGTTGGAGAGGAATAGGTTATGGTCTGTGGGTGAATTTTAAATACAGGATGAAAAAAAACAAAAACGCAGAAACCATAAAGAAAACTATCACCGTTCAATTCTATTACCCATTAGGGAAAGGCAAGCTAAAGCCACAGTCAGTTGCTGAAATATCTACAGGAAGAGTTAAAAGCACAACAAAACAGAAATGGTGACGACGCCTGGTGCTGCTGTGTCCGAATGGCGTCAGGCACAGATGTGGGATGTGTGCGCACAGCTCTGAAATACAGGGATTTTGGTTTTTGTTTCTTGCAGGCTTTTTTTTTTTTTTTTATAACAGTGTAAACAGACATCTAACATAGAATCTGGTGATCCTGCTGCTCAGCCTTCTCCCCTGGCGAATGTGAGCTCTTGCTCACACAAAAAACTGGATGCAATGTTTATTGACTCTATTCACAGCAGCCATGGAAAAGGATTTGTTGTCCTTCAGTCTGGGCTGAGTGAGTGAATTGGACATCACCCCTCAACGGTGGAGTATTATATAGCCAGGAAAGGACTGCACAGTTGTGGTCATGTGGTCACGTCTGTAAGCATCTGTCACAATCTAAATCTCTCAGCGGTTACTGTGTGTAGAAGCTCTGAAGCAAACCAAGGCTAGACCTTTCCTCAATTTAGCCTCATTGCTACCCAGCAGACTGGTATGCTTGGGAATCTCATTTCTTTCAGGAGTGAGAGCAAAGAGGCCTGGAGCTGTGAGAAGGGAGCCACCTGAGGGTGTGCAGAGGATGTCTTAGACATCTCCCCACCTCTGCTGTGGAAGCTGTTGCAAGGAGCAGCCGTTGCACAGTAGGCCTTGGAGTGTCTGCTTGGTGAGTCACTAAGGAATTGAGGGCGGAGCTCAAGCTGACCCAGGGCTGGCTGACCCCAAAGGGTATGTTTTAAATCTGTTCCATAACTGTGTTATCCCTTTCTTCAGTCCTGGCTCATTGAGCATTTTCTTCCTATATTGGTTTAACAGAACAATTAATATCATTCCTCTGTTAAAATTAAAACCACTCTGTGGCCCACAACACCAAGGTAAGAGCCACTTATAAACAATCAGTAGGCCACTTGCCCAGCATGCATGAAGCTCTAAGTTCGATCCCCAGCACTGCATAAAGCCAGGCATGGTGGCCCATGCCTAGAATTGCAGTATACAGGAGATGGAGGCAGAAGGATCGCAAGTTCAAGGTCATCCTCAGTTACATAGTGAGCTTAGTGCCAGCCCTGGAACAAAAGAACCTGTCTCAAAGGAAAAATCAATAACAAAACCCAATAACATAAACAAAATGTTAAACAAACAAACAAACAAAAACCAGTCCCTCTTCTTAGACAAAACATCTTTTATCCCAAAACTCGGGGGTCACTCCCCTAAGCAGTCTTGTAGAACCCACTGGCTCCCCAGGAGGACTTCAAAGCAGCCCAGGAAATCACTGTGAGCACAATGGGGCATCTGTTTGTTAATTTTAATTTTATTTTCCCCACTAAACATTCAAGTGAGAAACATTTGGAGATTTATATTCAGGGCACAGGACCAAATGGTATCCGCAGCATTTCTTTGTTAAATATAATTAATTTTCTTGGCTTTTTTCCTCCATCATGACAAGGCTGGATCATTCCCATTCATCCTATTTATAGGCGGACCCCTCTCCCAGAGTCAGCACGCCCACAGAGATGTTGGAGGGAGACAGCGGTTCTGTTTCCTTTCTTGTTCTGCTATCAGAAAACAGGAGCCAGGTACTTTATGGTACCGACTTTTAATTAAAAAACAAAAACAAACAGCAAACGAGAGATGAGATTTGACTGGCTTTCAGTTTGTCTAAAGCAGCCAGCCAGCTCACCTGGTTTCACTGCCAGTGCAGTACAGTGGCGTCAGAGCACCTCAGAGCTGGGGAAGGTGTAGGAGGGAGGTTTCTGTGTTGCTGGAGAGCGCAAAAATATTGCTGCTTCTTTTCCTTCTTCTCTTTTTTTAAAGACAAAAAAGGAAGACTTTTTTGTCACATGCTTACACACACACACACACACACACACACACACACACTACAGTTAGAATCTAAAGAACTCTACAAGGAAAACTGTATAGACAATGTTATTTTTCCAATAAAAGATATATGTGCTCTGGCCCAGTGTTGGTTTTAAGTGGAGATATTGACTTTCATCTGACGGATGAGTGGAGCATCTTTCTCCTGAAATATTGATGGTAGATTACACGAAACCACAAACTATCTCCGCAAAGCCCATCATCTGTAATCCTAATGGTCTTTTCTCTCCTCGGGATGACTGCTACATTCATGATATGATGGCTTTATTCTGTCTTGGGGAAAAACTTTTTACCATACTGCTAAATTAACTTGTCAAAAGGCTTCAAACTTCGGAAGCTTTTACAGTTCAATTCAGTGCTATTATTCAAGATTGAAAGGGAAGGCCACGGACTGTAAAAGCTTGCAAAAAATAAATTTCACAGGCTTTCATAGACTGAGTGAAATACTTACCTTTTGTTCAGGTTGTATGTCTTTATTGAAGAGTCTGCGATAGCTCTGTTTGCCTATAAATCCTCACTCTTCCCTGAAAGGCTGTGCATTCTTGTCTGCTGCCCTTGAGGCCACTTTCAATGTGTCCCCTCTCGAGGACAATTCGCGTCTAGAAAATGCACTCAAGCCAGCACACTCCATGATGTGGGGGCAGATGGAAGTCAAAGATCTCCAGCTTCCAGAACAAACCTTGATCTTTTTAATTCTCTCACTCTCAGAAAAATATTTGTAAGGGGCTGGATGGCCAATTACTGCTTATAAATGCATGCCAACTCTCAGGGCACATTCCAGGGGTCACTTCTATATTCCAGGGGTGAAGATGAGGAGACCTGGTTACAATTCTTGTCAGCACCCTCGCTGTGACAGGGAATTCGGAATGCTGCGTGTCTGGCTCTCAGTGACAGCACAGCCAGATGGTGGGTCAGCTCTACCAACCACCCATGGTTGGTAGAAGGAGATCCCATGGGTTAGAGGTCAGCTGGCAGCCTGGTGTAGAGCCAGCCCCCTCCCCCTAGGAGTATTCTGGCAGGGGGTGGGGAGCCACCCACAGAGGAGCCTCTGTTGTCATGAAGTTGGCACGTTTATGTTTTAGCCATTGGAGGGCGGTCTTTGCGATGGGTGGGCTTTGCTGTTGACTGAGATTCTCATGATTGTCCTTCAGTCAATAGGGACTATTTCAATAGTGACTCAGAACACTTGAGATATTGTAAAACATAGATTTCCTGGCCCTGTGCCAAGGACTTAACAAGACTGAAGAACAAAATTTGTTTATTTGATATTTTTTTTTGCTCGTTCATTTGTTTGCTTTTGAGACAAAATTTCTCTCTGTGGCCCTGGCTGGCTGGAAACTCGCCACTGATACATGGCTGGCTTCAAACTTTGAGGTCTGCTCCTGCTACTGTCTCCTAAGTGTTAGGCATATGCTGCCACACCCAGTTCAGGAGAAACAATTTATAAAGATATGTCCCCCACCCTGATCACAGTTAAAGGCAAGTTGATAAGCTCTCTTTCATGAAGCTTGTCCTGCTTATCCTTATCATAGAATGGAGTTTTTCTATCTACCTCTGAGCAGGCTTCAGCCACCACTGGATCTGCCCTGTCTACCATGAAGCCTGCCATGCCTACCAGGGAACCTGCCCTGTCCACCATGGAGCCTGCCCTGTCCACCATGGAGCCTGCTCTGCCTACTGTGCAGCCTGCCCTGTCCACCATGGAGCCTGCCCTGTCCACCATGGAGCCTGCCCTGTCCACCATGGAGCCTGTCCTGACCACCATGAAGCCTGCCCTGCCCACCATAGAGCCCACCAACCAGTCTTTTGCCCTGAGTTTCTGTTGGGTAAAGCCTTACTTTCTGAGACATTTGAGAGCTCCAGTATCACATGAGGGTTCTCTGCATCACACATTGTGACTCTGATTGGCTTTTAGGTAAGTGATTCTAGCAACAGTCCCTGTATAGTAGTTCATGCCTCTACACAGAAGTGCAGGGCAGAAATAGGTAGGTTTGAAAACCACATAGGCTGTCTAATTGGTACCTAAGATTGCAGACTGGTACTGGTGGTGGTGGTCGGGGTGGGGATGGGAGGGAGTTAGGCAATCCCTTTGGGGATTCTGTGAAGTACCAAGTAAGACTCACAGGAGAATTAGGAGGGGATCTGGCTTTAGCAGCCAGGTGTGGCAGGATCAGTGACCGATGGCCCATTCCAGGTCTGTGCAAGGGTGGAAGGTGGAAGGCAGGTTCAAAGGTCAGCAGCTGAGTTGGATGTCCTGCTTAGACAGAATCCACTTTCCTGCTTCACGTCCAAGGTCCTGCACTGAATAGCACATGCCAGAGAACTTGGTTCTGGGATGTGACCTCTTCCCAGGTCTCTCAGTGCTTCATCTCAAGTGTCTAGTTAAACTGGTGCATTCCTACCTTTTCAGAGGGACAGCGACGCAACCCTAGTGACTTCTGAGAAGGGGAGTCATCCTGAAGTCAGGAGTTCAGGAATCCTCTGCTGGATAGCCATACTCTACCCATACAGTCTCATCTTTCACTTGAGTAGCTTTGGGAAGAATCACATGAATTATAGTGCCATGAGTTTGCCAGGCTTGTGTTTGACGTCTTACATATGGACCATTATGACTCTTTGCTGCAGTCTTAAATAATACCCTCCATTATTCTTGTTGTCCAAGCAGAAAGATGAATACACAGACTCTAAGTGGCTTCCTAAATTCACGCAGCTAATAAGGAAGTGTCAGGGACAGGACAGACATCTACCTGCTAACTCCTCTGGGCTTTTCACCAGCCATGCTTTCTTCTAGTTTGCCCACAGGTGGAAGATGCGGCTCCTGTACTATGGATGCCAGATCCAACCAGGTAGAGGGGGTCCTGGCCTGAAGAGCAATGGCATGTGCCTCCTGCTGTCAGAGCTTGGTTTTTCTGTTAATGACAAAAGACTCTCTGACTCACCGAGACTCTTTCCTGAAATGGCAGGTTTTTCTTTCTTCTTCCTGCAGAAGTTTCCTGATGAATTCAAAATATAAACAGAGAAGTAGAAATGGGATTTGCCAAACTGTCTCCAGAAGGATTTTGGTTTGGGGCTTGTCTCTTGGGCAGCACATGAAACAACAGTTCTGGATGTTACACCTGAAGTTTCTGACAGCAAGACAGGAGGACCTATAGAAAGTAGTCAAAAAAAAATCTCCCAATATTTTGAGAAGAACATCTCTTTTGAGACCAGAAGAAATAGAATGTAAGGCAAGGAAGTGGAGATCACCAAGCCACCAAAAGTCAGTGCAGGACCGGAAAGATGGTTCAGTGGGTAAAGAGGCTTGCTACCAAGCCTGACGACCTGCGTTAGGTCCTCAGGATCCACGTGGTGGAAGAATAGAACTGACTCATGCAAGTTGTCCACTGACCTCAATATGCATGTGCACATGAGCATCCACACATAAAATATACACATACGAATAGCTAGATAAATAAATGTGATTTTTTAAAAGGTCATTGCAAACGTGTGGGATGCATCTCACATGCAGACATACATGAGCATAAACAAATGTGCTGGACCCTGGGTCTCGGTGTCTCCCAAGTACATACTGAAATTGTTCCCCGCAAAAGATGATGGGATAGAAGTGGGACCTCTGGACAAGGAATGAGCTCATATGAGGAATGATAGAGAAATCTTGGAAAGCACTAGGCTATGGATTAACACAGGACTCTTGATAGGTAGCCCTGCATAGGGTGCTAGTGTGACAGTCTCATTTTCATCAGAGGAAAGGGTCTGAGAGGAGAGCACAGAGACTGGGAGAGACATTTGGATAGTAAGCAGGCTGCAGGCCTCCTTGGGGTAGCTTTTTAAAATGAGGTTGAGTGACAGAAACTGAGGTAAACACAGAGAGACACAGAAGAAGAGAAAAATAGATGAATAACAAAGAGATAGAGAAAATGAGGAGGGATAAATACATAGAGACAGACAGACACAGAGACACGCAGAGAGAAAGGCAAAGAGGGAAGTGAAAGTCAGCTCAGACCCCTGTCCTTCACGGAACTGATTCAATATGGTTTCCTTCCTAAGCCCACGGTCTGAGATGCAGAGAATCCTATGGATTCTTTTTTTCTGCCTCCTTTCTATTCTCTCGATGACAACAGGCCTGGGTCTTACCCTTTCAACTAATCTTACACAGAGGGTGAGTATTGGAGCCTCCACTGCCTGGAGATGTCCTCTCACTTTTTTGAGAGCCGCTCACAAGGGCTTAGGATCAGCACATCTCGTAAGAGGTTCTGACCCTGGGTCTGCTTCTTCACTAGCAAGCAGGCAAACCTCACATTTCTCGGGATGCTGGATAAGCCATAGGACCAGCTAAGAAATTCATGCTGCCTCCCTTTTCCCCTCTCACCTCCATGGTAGGAGCATTTCACAGGGTTTTACCACTCTCCAACATGAAGTCCTTTTCTACCCCAGGCCCTTTCCCCAAAATGACTGGTCCCAGCTCAGAGCTTTGCTTAGTGATGAGGTTCTCTCACCCTGAGGCTCATGACTCCAAACCATTCACAAACCTTGTGTGAGAGACAGGACCCTCGGAGCGGAGGACAGCAGCACTATCTGTAGATGGCGAAGTGCTAGAAGACAGAGAAGGAAGGCGAAGACTGTGTCCCCACTCCATACAACAGAACACCATCTTGCCCAGATCTGCTAGCTAGTCTCTAGGTCTGGGAGCTCTGAGCTCTCAACTCAGCCTGACGTTTAAGTTGTGATTCTTCTAATCTGTCGGCGTCTCTAATCTTATCTCTCCTGGCCAGCAACTGGTGTGGTAGCGGCCAGGATTCTTGATGCCAACTTGAAATGTGAACGGCAGCTAGGTGGGTCTCCAGAGCTAGCTTTACTTTCTACACAACTAGAGGACAGTATGCCATGTTTCCCTAGCTCTTTGCTCTTCTTCAGGTTTTAGAAACCTGGAGCATAGATGTGATGCTGAAGGCACAGCTGCTTGCTATGACCAGGAGGCAACAGGCATGAAGATGGCCAGGAACTTGCTATAGATACTGGAGCAGAAAATCAAGAGGTGCCTCAGTTCCTGGATGTCACCAGCAAGGAGTCAAGGCACCTGGGCTGTGCATTTCCACATTTGCGTATGTGTGTAAGTATGTGTGTGTGTGTGTGTGTGTGTGTGTGAGAGAGAGAGAGAGAGAGAGAGAGGGAGAGGGAGGGGGGGGGAGGGGGGATAAACTTCAATATCCTTGAGCTGCAGGGGTTTAGTCATATGTGACTTGCGGTCTAAAGCATTCCTAATTGATAGAAACTATATTTTGAAAAAAAATTAAAATATACTAAGCAGAACCAGGACCTTAGCAGACATCTTTTACTGTCTATAACCTGACTAAGTTCTGCTGAGTTTTGTCACCCTTTCTGGTGTAAGAAACAATTAGCATAAATATTAGTTTGCGTTTACAGAAGTTTTCACTAATGGAAAATAACACAGGTCCAATCCTGAGGACCAGGAACAGGCACTCCCAAGAAAGGAAGCACTGTGACCTGCAGAACAGGCTTCTAGAGAGAGTGATGTTAGTGCAAGGTGTAGCTGTTGCACCCCAGCTCCAGCCCCAACCCCACACACACCACCAATGCCAGAAGACAGGAGTGTTGAACAACCAATGTGGAAGCAGGCTCCAGGCTGCGGCTGGCTGCAGTATACACTCTACAGCCTCCCCTGTTTATATGCAGTGTAATCACTGGACACTGCTCAGATTTGCCTTCTCCCAGGCGAACCTGAGCGGTTCTGGGAGCAAATGTTCGTGGGAAGTCCCTGTCTAGTATTTTTGTGTGGATCTACCCCTTAGGGTTTGTTTCTCCTCTTCCTGTGCTTCCTGCTGTGGGAAACCACAAGTGAGCACAAATCACTTCTTCTCTGGGTCATTACCTCCAAGAACATCCACGCTGGCTGAGCTCCCCGAGACCGTGAAAACCAATTTTAATCCAGTGTGTCTTTGAAAGCAGTTCTCCTTCCCAGAGTGCCTTCAACTACTTCCAAAAGGACGCACCGTTCGAAATTGTAATTCCATTATCTCAGACTGTGACATAAATGCCAACCCTCTGCATGAATCGTTTTCAACATTTTCCCTTGAAATAAGAGTTTGGCCTGTTAACCTTTTCTTACTTTCTAAAGCTGTTTCTACCCAGGAAGTGAAACACTGCACATTCAAGCTCCAGGCACACATGTATTTGTATATGCTGACCCATACTGGTAAGGCAAATCAAAGCCTTTTATGACTTCTGTCCTTTTATTTCCCTCTGTTGACTTTTTTTTTTCCTCTGAGATGACTGTGGCTTTGTAAAAAAATGTAACATTTGTGCTGGAGAGATGGATCAGCAGCTAAAAAAGCACTTGCTGCTCTTACAGAGGACCCAGGTTCAGTTCCCAGCACTCATGTCAGATGGCTCACAATCCACTGAAAGCCCAGCTCCATGGATCTGACACCATCTTCTAGTCTTCATGGGTACCTGCACCCATGTGCCTATATCCCCATGCAGATACAGACAGACAGACACACACACACACACAAGCATGCACACAAATAATTAAAGTAACAAAATTAAAAATTAAAAATATACGAGGCTTATTGACTTTAAGTCAAGTAAAATTTACTTACATATGTGGCATCAGTAAGTTTCAATAATTGCAATAAATTAATTGTTGAAATGCATTAACCATTACATGAGAATACATTACTTAATTTATTTTCTCGCCAATTGTGGTTCTCCTATGGGAGAGTATATTAGTTACTTATAAAATACCCTGACAAGCTGGGTGGTGGGGGTGCATGCCTGTAATCCCAGCACTCGGGAGGCAAAGGCAGGCAGGTCTCTGTGAGTTGGAGGCCAGTCTGGTCTACAGAGTGAATTCCAGGACATCCAGAGTTACAACAGAGAAACTCTGTCTCAAAAAACAAAACAAAACAAAAAATACCCTGAAAAAAACAACTTAAGGGAAAAAGGGTTATTTCTTATGTGCACTTTTAGGGTACATCATGGTGGATAGGTCAAGGTGGCAGGAGCTTGAAGCAACTGCCTAGAACATGCTGGGGACTTGGAATGGTGTACCCCCCTATCAGTTCATTCCAGGAGTGCAACGCAGACTCTGTCATGCCCTATACCAGGAGCAGAGAGTTATGTCTCTGACTGCATGCTGCCGCTCAGCTCCCTTTCTCCCATGTATGGTCCAGGATTCCAGCTAGGGAATGGTGCCACCCACAGTGGGCGGACCTTCCCACCTCCACGTGTAGAAACATGATCCATCCCCTCAGAGACATGCTCTGGTGATTCTAGATCTTTTCAAGTTGACAGTTAGAACTAACCAGTGCTGAGAGGAATTTGAATGTCATTTTTAGTTCTGTATGCTTATCACTGAGAAAAACAAAGGACATAGAGCAAGCTCTGTAAATATTGACCTATAGGAATGGTTACTCACTAAAGATTACCGCATAGAGGCACCGTGCTTTTTGTGGGGCTTCTCTGCAACACCACTTCTAATTTCCTTTCAGTATATTTTTAAAAGTTATGACTTTTGCATGAATGGCAACAATCCACAGAATTTCTAATTTCTAGGTGCTGGTAGGGTTTTCTGTGGGAAGACGCCTGCTCTTCAGGCATTGTCAGATGAATGCATGGATTATTTATTTTGCCATTGACGCAGGCGACTGTGACCCGTGGCCTCCCTGGTTGATTCCATTCGCTAGCTCACTTACCCACACCAGCTACAGCTGCCTGTGTGTTTATTTTGGTCGTGCATTTCAAAGGCCCATTTCTACCCTAAACAGACATAATGGAGCAGCTGTGGCTGATAAAAACTCCGGCATAATCCTCACCCTCTTGTACATATCCTGTGGTTTCAGATTTAATTTTAAAATTTCGCTTAACTCTTGATTCTCAATTGATATAGTGGGTTCTATGGAAAATGACAGCAAAGCTGCTCTCTCCCGGAACAGGAATGAACAGAGCCTCTTCCTGCCTCCCCAGCAACCAAGATGGCTGACCCAAGATGGCCCCTCCTCCTCAACAGGATGCTAGATAACAGGCACGTGGATGGGCTGCCAGCATCTACAGGTACCAAGCCCCTATGAGGCAGGAATGTGTGGCTAGAAGAATGAGGCCTGTGACTAGCCTAGGCCTTTCCTGACATACCGCCACACGCCTAAGGCAGCTCTGAAGCCATATGGACAGGACTGTTAAATCTAGATTAGATGAAGCCCAGAAACTGCAGTGGACTTGGGGTGGTGTACCCCTGCGTATCTGTTCATTCCACAAGTACAACACTGGCTCCATGAAGTACACGAGGTGAGAAGGTAGGCAAACAATATATTGTGTTTATTTATATCTGAAAACAAAAATAAAATGTTCCTCTCTCTAACAATCCATAAGCTCTGGAGTCTCCTTAAACCACAGGCCTTCAAGCCACAAAGCCTGTGTCCTGTGGATGGAGCTGACACACTGTGGTGCAGTGGCCATGCATTTAAAAACCCAATGAGTCCTCCCAGCATCCAGCAGAAAATCCATATTACCCGGTGCTACAGAAACCCAAATGAAACCCTACTGCTGGCAGTGTACTCAGTTCTGAGTTCGGCTGGACAGAGCTCTACCCAAACAGCTTCAGGGAGCCCACAGTGTTAGTCAGTTTCCACAGCTATAACAGACTACCAGAGACAACCAACTTATACTTAGCTCACAATTCTGGAGGCTTCAGTCCAAAATCCACAGGTAAATGTTGGAAGGAATGTACGGAAGTCAAGAAGAGAGGAAGAGGCTGGGAAATGCCCCAGTGGCCTGAGAGGACATTTTACCATGTTCCTCCTCCTAAAGGTGTCAGCACCTCCCAACAGTGCCACTTTGGAAGCCAAGCCTTCAGGCTTGGGACTACCATATAATGATCACACACAGATATTCTGTACATGTGGAAGCCTTGCCATGTGAACAGGTAGCAGAATTGTCTGATTCTTTTTGGTTTTCCATGCAACTACTTGTACATCTATGAAGAACGAATTTCATTCTTTGTGTTCTTTTCTCTCAAAATGTCACTGATGAAAACTTCTAGCAGAACCGTGCAGGACAATGAAGACAATGCAAACACTTGACTTTGGGGAGATGGTTTTGTCAGCAAAGAATTTGCTATTCTCATCCCCATCATTCACATGAAAAGCTGGGCGAGGAGGTAGGTCCATGATGTTACTCCACTGTTGGAGATCTGGAGGCAGGAGGATCTCTGCGGATTGTTGGCCAGCCCAATGGATGAAATACAGGTTCAGTGAGAAAAACAAAAAAGGTGGGAATGATTGAGGAAGACACCCAACAATGACCTCCAGCCCCTACATGCACATGCACACACATGAACTTGTAGACACATGCATGGACACACACATAAAAATAATACTTGACTTTTATTTTACTTTAATGAAAATATTTCTGCTGCTTCATCACTAAGTCTGAACACTGTACATTTGTTTATTTTTTATTTGTGTGTGTGTATGTATGTGAGTGTGGGCGCACGCGCATGCGTACATGTATGTGCATGTGATTGCCAGAAGAGAGCACATCAGAGCCCCTTATGGTTACAGACGGTTGCTAAGAACCAAACTCTAGACGCCAGGAAGAGCAGAAAGCACTCTTAAGTGATCCATCTCTCCAGCCCTCTTGTAGGTTTCTTTTCGTCAAGCAAATGCTCTTTATCAAGTAAAGAGCATTTTCTTTTCTTTTAGTTTCCGAGACTTTTTTTTTTTAAATCATGTTGTAAACTCATCAAAAACCTTTATTACACAGATGTTGAGACTTTTTTTCTCCGTTGGACAGAATGACTCTGATGTAATTTTCAAATACTGAATCACCCCCCTCTATGTAATTTTGATGAAGACGACTTAGACATGAAGTGCCACTGAAAAATTTCCCTATGGAAAATAATTGCAATACGAAAATGTATAAAACTTGGGTGTGTGGTTAATAAGTTACCATGCACCGAGCGCTGGACGAAAGACCCACCCTCCCACACAGCTTCCCAGGCACCCCTCCTCCCTAGCCTGCCACAAGCCCAGCTCTTGCTGCAGTCAGTCTACCGAACTATGCATTTCCAGACATTGTAGTTTCACCTTGCATCGTGACCGTTCTATGGATGGAATCAGTTTCTTTCCTTGTTATTCTATCCTGGGTGTCTTTGCTGGGTTTCTTCTTTCTGTTGCTGGTTCTGGTTCTCTCTCACGTGGTCTTGTCTGCTCATTTGCTTGGTTGTCTTTATTCGTGTAATGAAAAAAGACACGTTTTTATTTTTCGGGGGGAAACAGGAGCAGTGTGGTACGCTCTCTGCTTCCAGAGGAGCTCTAACTGTTTGTGAGGCCCCTCAAGTTACTGACACTTTATTGACATGTGGGGCTGGGGTATTCCAACATATCCTGATAATTCAGAGCTGAGCTCTATGTTCACACTAACATCTAGGGGGAAAAAAGTTGCTAGAGCAAGGAGAGCCAGCAGTGCACATTTCTTTCTGACTCTGTTCACAGAAATTGGTCACAGAGGGAGATTGACACCATGCAAATTAGCTAACATCACAAACAAGAGCTTTGCATCTCAGAAAGCCGGTTGTTAAAAATGTATTGAGACCTGGCTGTGCCTAAGGTTCAAGTCTTTGGAGTTGAGTTCTGAAGTGTGTGTTTTTTATTTCTATCTTTTTTTTTTTTTTTTTTTTTTTTTTTTTTTTTTTTTTTTTTTTTTTTTATTAGGCTCCCTGCTCTGGACTGGGCCCAGACTCCAGTTTTTGTCTCCTTGGCTGGCGAGACTATTAGATGTGCCTCAGGAACCTCCCACATCAGCGAAGCTCATTGGGCAGAAGCTGACTTGAAAGTTGTTTCCATGTTGGCAATCATGAACAGAACTGCTATTAACAGTACTGAAGCATGGGTTTTAATTTTAGTGTGTGTGTGTGTGTGTGTGTCCGTGTCCTTGGGGGCCGGAAGAAAGCACTGGATGCCTCAGAGCTGGAGTTACAGATGGTTGTGAACTCTCTGACAAGGGTGCTGGGAACCAAGTTCCAGTCCTCCGTAAGCATATCAAACACTCTTAACCACTGAGCCATTTCTCCAGTTCCACCAATCTGTCTCTTAATAGAAGACCTTTTTAAACCAGTAAGAGAATACAGATACTGTCTGTCCTAGCAGATTTCCACTCAGCTGACAGACACCATTGGGAACCACGGGATGGCATTCAGCCTGTCTTGCAGCCAAGGCCTTCCTCTGCAGGCAGTGAGAACTGGTGTGCATGCTGACGCAGCAAGTTACTCACTCTGACTGGATGGGGTTTGGTTAGGATCGCCGCTTCTCCTTCTTACTCTGACTCATGTCAAGGGCACACACCTAATAGAGAAAGCGCTTGAATGGACTCAGTAGGATCCATAAACCACAGCCTGTCGTGGGGCTTTGACATTAAGTATGATGTTCCACAAAGTAGCTGTTGTCTCATGGGCTCTTTTCCCCACCTTGGGTTTATTCACTCTTATTATTTATTTACTTTTTAATATTTATTTATTTTATTTTATGTGTGCGAGTGCTTTATCTGCATGTATGTATGTGCGCCAGGTGCATCCCTGGTGCCCATGGAGGTCAGAAGAGAATGTCAGATTCCTTGGAACTGGAGTTACAGACAGTTCGTGAGCCAGCATGTGCTGGGATTGAACCCAGGTCCTCTGCAAAGAACAAGTGCTCTTAAACCACTGAGCCATCTCTTCAGCTCTATTTTTAATCTTTTAAAAAATTATTTTATTTTAATTATGTGTGCCTATGTGTATACCTGTGTGTGCAGATATCCACAGAGACCAGAGTTACAGCTATGAGCCACCAGGGTGAATATTGGAACTGAACTCAGGTCCTCTGGAAGAGCAGTATGTGATCTTAACCACTGAGCCATCTCTCCAGCTCTATGCTTGTTTTTAAAGATGTGCAATTAACTATGAAATTGAATATGAAAGCATAATGCTTTCTGTTTTTCTGTGTTTGCTTGCTGGGCTCTTCTTAGAGCGTGGTGAAGATACCTCTTACTATATTGTAGGAGCTCCCCACACCCACTCCCATTACTGCCTCTCTCCCTATATCCAAGCCATCATGAAGTGGGGAGCTTCCTCTGCCACATATTCTTACCACAATGTGCTGTCTTGACACAGGCCAGAAAGCAATGGAACCAACTGACATGGACTGAAACTTAAACTATGAGTCACAATTAACTTTTTCTTTTTTTGTTTTTTGTTTTTGTTTTTTTGTAGCTCTGACTGTCCTGCAACTATGTAGACCCTGTTGGATTGAAACTCACAGAGATCTGCTTGCTTCTGCCTCCCAAGTGCTGGGCTAAAGGCATGTACCACTACACCTACTACCTTTCCTCTTTTTAAACTGACTGCCTCAGGTACTTTGTCACAGTGATGGAAAGTTGACTGACAATCATTTGTTATACTACAGGGACATGTGTCAGAGTTCAAGTGTGTCCTACAGACCACATAGAAGGTGTGAAATGTTGACAGAGTCCCTCATGCTTCTGGGACCTTTGCCTCCTGAGCTTGACATTGACTGTAAATGCTGAAGGTTCTGGTAGTTTCTTTTTCATTCATAGAAGTTTCCATCATGAGAGCAGCTTCAGGTGGGTTGAGAGCAGGGAGACCACATCAGCCTCAAATTTCATTCTGAATATTTCCCCCAGATAACCTCTAATGTTTCTGTAAACGTAGAACTAACAGGCTTAATTCAGAATTTTCTGGGGAAC
The DNA here is from genome assembly GCA_026225945.1 of Cricetomys ansorgei. NCBI lineage: Eukaryota > Metazoa > Chordata > Mammalia > Rodentia > Nesomyidae > Cricetomys > Cricetomys ansorgei. Next base: position 3,743,666 of record JAMJFZ010001791.1, read on the forward strand.
TGGGATTGACAGTCAGGATGGCTCTGATATCTCAACATAAGTTCCCTGCTTCATCTCCTTAGGGATTGTCTTTAATGACTGTGTTTTTAAAAGTGAGAAAAAGCCGAGTGACGGAGAACAGAAAAGGAAGCAATGATCCTCTCCCTGAAATCACAGCAGTCTAGGAGACATTTCAGTCAACACACAGTTCTGAAGCTTTTCATTTGCAGCTGTGAGAGGCGGACTGCTGAGACCCAGCAATCCAAAGCCTTCAGAAGATGGGACATTGCACGTGTGCAAAACTGCTTCCATGGCATCCCTTGTTAGGAGGCTTTCTGTGTGGATAGACCCAGGGTCAGTGTGGGCCTCCAGCTCTAGGATGTGGCATGGGCCGAGTCATGTGCCCTGAGCTCTGAGGGCTGGTGCATCCTCTGGTCTGGACCACACTCCTGCAGAGGCTCACGGGGATAGACAGGCCAGGGTATCACCATACTCTGTGCTCAGTAGGAAACCTCTGGAAGGGATAGAACATGCCAGATGATGGACAAGAGGCAAGGTGGCAGATGGAAGAGAACAAAAGGCCCTCCAGGACAAGGCTGGCCTCTGTGTGGGAAGTGGTTGGGACAGGTGGTACAGGAGCCCCTGCAAGCCCCAAGAACTCCACACTGACCTCGTGGGTGGGCCTTACTCAGGTGGGACCCTCATTTGTCATTTGGTCAAGGGGATGGGTTAATGAATGCCCAGGTCACAGATCTTGGCTCTGTTCCCCTTGTGCCTGTGTGCTATTGTCCCACAACGTAAGGACAGGACGCTGTGGTATGGAGAGTTCTTACTTCTAAAGCTACATTATCTCATCTCTAACCATCCCAGGGGACTGCCAGATGAGGGGGTGTGGCCCAGATGGGCCCCTCTGCCTCATAGGGATGATCCCCTCAGCCTTTTACTTCCTGCAGGTGCTTGTTCCTTGGCTCCCAAGTCTCAGAAATGATTGGGTGTAGGGCCTTTGGTGCACAGTGCTGCCTCTTCAGTCTCCCATCTTGATTTCTTTCCATTCCATCCAGGGGTCCTTGGGAGGCTGCACAGAGACTGGGAGAGCATCTTCCCTGAGATCTCACCCAAGTCCTGGTGCAGCTGTTCTGAACAATCACATACTGCATAAAAAAGCCTCTGGAACAACACCCCCCTCCCGCCCATGTATCAATTTTCATAAAGGGGCCAAGAAGAGAAGAGCGAGGGATGCTCAGTTGACAGGATCGAAACTGCCTGCTCCCTCTGCTTTGGCAGCGGCCAGACTCCAGAGCTGAGCCATCCTGAAGTGAGCCGCAGAGCTGTCTCTCTGAACACACAGCAGTATCCTCTCTCTCTGCGTTGTCTGGGCTGTTTGCACAGAGCTGCTGTTATACTACAGGATGGAGCACAAGGACCATGGGGATCACAGATGGGCCTTGGCCTTGGCCTGGGGTACATAGGTTTCCTATGCTACATGTGTACATGTATGTGTTTGAGGTGAGTGATAAAGGCTGGCCCAGGGAATAAAGCAAAGCTTCTACCCCCTCCTCAGTTCAGCCCAGCTGTGCCCACTGTAAAGCTCTGGCTTGGCAGTTCCGAGGCTTCTGCTGGTGAAATGAGGATGGCAAGCCCCCTGGGGCCGAGCCTGTGAATGCCACACAGGCAGGGGGCCTTTTCCTCCTCCTTGGCATGGGCTGCTGGCAACTTGCCAGACTGGGCTGAGCCACCCCCAACAGACAGCATAATATAGGTCCCAAATCAGACCCTTGAGGCCCAGGCAGTGACTTAGGCTCTGTGTGCTTGGCACAAACAAATGGAAGATGTCTATAAACTTCTTTAGTTGGACCCAGAAATGGGTTTTGCTTAGATTACTTCTCCCAGGGGGGGATGACAACCTATTTTTAAAGGTTCAAGTGAAAAACCCTTCTTGCAGCTGTGAAAATACTTTCGGGGTTAGCCCTCCCATCCTCTCACACTGTCCCCACTGCCAGGGAAAAAGACAGATGTGTTGTTGGCCTCAGAGCTGGGGAGGGAGGTCAGTGCTTGCACCTCTTCCTTGAGGGACACTGGGGTGGAAGCACATGGAGAGACTGCCACTGGGGAGACTGTCATGCTCTCTCAGGGGTCACGGGACTTCAGGCCTTGCCACACAGCATTTCCCTATACTGATTTCTGTACATGGAGCAATGGAGCCTATGGTGAGCAGCAGAGAGCCGGGGATCTGCCCCTCACCCCAAAATGAGTATAGCTTCCCCCCCCGCCCCCAGTTCATCTGTTGGCCCTGAGAAGAGCAAGGCTTCTGTTAGAGAGTTGGACAAATCCAGGCCTTTGAACAATGTCCATGACAACCTGAGGCCTCAAGAGGAACGCGCCAATCACTGTGGCTTGGTTTACAACATCTGGAAGGGGCTGTGGCCTAAATCACCTAAAATAAAAACACACAACAAGGTGCTTACCACTGTTCCATTTAATTCCTCAGAATAACTTCTGGGGGTGGGGGTGGGGCGTCTGTCGTGCATAACATTTCCTCTTTGTGGTGGTCGGGGACAGAACCCTGCAGCTTCACATGCTAGAGCCACGGCAGCCCTTTCACGGTATCTCACTTGTGTTTCCTCCTGCTCTCTGAGATGCTGGGACCAGAGGCAGTAGCCAGAATCAACTCGCTGCGCATATGAAGACACAGAGACTAACCTAAGTCCATCTATCCTGTACATCCCATTGAGATCTCAGGAAATAAGTCTGTGGGTTCAGAAGGTCTCCAGAAGGAACTTCCCTCAAACCCATGCACCAGGTTCAAATGGGGCTCTGCCACCTTTTCGTGCCTGGGATTACTTTAACTGATAGCCATGCGAGGATTACTCTTTTTTACTGGCTTTCTTCAGCTTGCTGTTATGGATTCACAATGTTTCCCTCTCTGTTTTTGTCCAGGTGCTTGTAGGATTAGGGGCAGGAATCACCTGGCATCAAAGGAATAAGCCCAGATAGGAATTAGGCCCTACAGATCCAGCTCAGGGGTACTCTACTCCAGGCAGGCTCCCTCACTTAAGCTATGCCCTCCCTAAGCAGGATTGCCCCTACTCAGGCATGGGTCCTTCCCGGGAAGTCCCCATCCTCAGACAGCCTCCTCTCCAAGTGCACCCCTCTTCCTTCTTGCCCAGAGGGAGTACAACCCTAGGTAAGGGCTGGATAAGCAGACAGTCTGGATGAAAATTATCCTGTGTGTCCTCCCAAGCCTCCCACAGGCCAGCTGCTCCCTGACCACCACTTTGGATTCTTGGGCTTTTCCATTCTGTGGCGAATGGTTGTGTATGTGTAGGTCTCAGGGTCCCCTCTGTGGCCTGTGCTAGGTGAGTGTCTTAGTCAGTGTTCTTTTGCTGTGAAAAGACACCATGACCACAGCAACTCTTGGAGAGCATTTAACTAGGGCTTGTTTACAGGTTCAGAGGGTTAGTCCATTGTCATCATAGCAGGGAGCATATTCCACAGGCAGCAGGAAGAGAGGTTGACACTGGGCTTGTAATGGCTTTTTGAAAAGCCCATTTTCAAAAGCCCATCCCCAGTGACACACACCAACAAAGCCACACCTCCTAATCCTTTCAAATAGTGCCATCCCTAGTGACCAAATATTGGAATCTATGAGCCGATAGGGGGTCATTCCTATTCACACCACCACAGCCAGTGTACACCTCAGTTTCTGGCACACAGTGGCTACCTAAGGGACACATCTTTCCTTCTGTGGGTGAAGTGATCCAGCAGTGGGACTGCCTAGGAGTCCATTGGTGGCTGGTGGCTGGTGGCTGTGGTTGAGCTGGAAGCAGGCTCATCTGCCTACTGAGATCCAACATGGCTTTAGGGTTAGTGTGTTCCTGGAGACAGCACCAGGCAGTGAGCATGTTGGGGAGAAGTGAGGCTCCAAAGTTCCAGGGATCTGAGTATTATGACCTGGGGGATACAAGGTGCTGGTCAATGTTTAGAACTGGCTAGACTGTGGCACTTGCCTTTTCTCTGGTGTAAACACTACTATTTTGGCTGATATCTCGAAGGAGTGGGAAGATCATAAGCTTTGGGGAGCTCAGGCTGACTCTGGGACACAACTGAAGAAGTTGACCCCAAGGACAAGGTTCTGGGGTCAAGACGGTTGAGTCCTCATGTCTGTTACTTCATGCCTGTCACCCATAGGTCTCGTTTTGTATGCTGGATGTGAACAGAAGGAAGCAGTCCTCTTCCGGTGCCTGGCACAGCAGGAAGAGTCAGAGTCTCAGCACAAAACTATAGAGACCCTTTTGCCTAAATTGTAGCCAAAGCAGATGACTCTTTCCAAAGAGGCACTTTGACGAGATGCCTCTATCCCAACCTAGGTTGGGGCCCTGGCTCTGTGCTGAGCTGACATCAGTATCTCCTTGTCTTATTTACTGTTGCTACTGCTGTATGGCTCTGCAAGTCTCTTTCATCTCTTGTGTAGGACAAGGCTCGGACATCTGCTCTCCAATCTTGGGGGGCTGATGTGTAGCATGGTCAGCTTCCTCTGACCAGCACAGCCTGGGAGATCCCTGAGCTGGATCAGTCCCATTGCTCCCACCCTGCATGCTTCCTCTTGACTCCTGTGGTCCCTCATCCCTGGCTCTCAGGGGCAGGAAGATTGGCCAGTGTTCTGCCCACACCACTCACCCTTGGGCGAACCTCTATTTAGGAAGATCAAGGCCTTGAACTTCGGAGCTGGAAGGCCTGGTCCTCTTCTGGCTACTTCATCTCTGAGCTCTCTGTTTAGACATTACAGACTGTGAAATTAGCACACAGAGAGCAATGGTCCATCTCAAGTTATGTGGAAAGACCACCTGGTCAGGAAGGGAGCACAGCCAAGCCCCAGGTGGTGACCTAGGTAGACAGAATGCAAGGGAAGGGGAGAAAGGCATAGCCTCCTGGCAGGACTAAAACCTCAGTCCAATTCTGCTCAGGTCGCGGCTGTGGGCACTGCCTTGGCTTTCTGAACTTCCAACAGGAGTCAAAGCTGACATCTTCCAGCTTCATTCTAGAGTGAACACAGAGTAAATGCCCAAAAGCCAGAAAAATCCTTCATGCCCATATCATAAGAATCCCAGGGCCCGCCATAAGGGCTCCCTTCCGCTGGAATAGCAAGAAGGTGCACTTTAGACTCCATTTGCTGGGCCAGGAGTCTCCTGTTTTCCTCTTTGAAGACCCCTTGCTTCCTGGAAAGATACTGGTGTTTCGTGACAGGCTGGCCTCTGGCCTTGTGAAATTCAGTCCTAATCCCTTGGTTAATAAAGTGACTCATGTCTGGGCTTGCCAGCTCTTTGTTCCAGGAGATAATAACTTGTGCCGAGTGGCCCCTTGTGCATGAGGGTCACATCTGATTAGTCATTACTTTGTTTTCCGTGGCTGCTCAAACCTTTCTGACCCTCTGAGGGGGGGAGTGCAGGGGCCACCATGGACCGACCTTGGAGGTGCCTGTTTGGACTCTGTACGTTTTCCAGGATGCTTAATGGCAGGAGTTGTGAAATGTGCTCACCTCCCACAGAAGTACCTACACTCGGCTTGTTGTGTGTGGCAAACCTCTTCTGCCCTTGCAATCTGGGCTGCTGTGGGATCCCACCCAGCTGAGACTACTCTGCACGGAGGAGCCCGGTGCTGGCAAGGGTTGGCAATTAGTTTGTATTCCCACAAACATTTTCATGGATTCAAGTTCTTCACAGAGAGAATGAACCAGAGGGTAAACTGAACCACAGATTAAAGGGCTGGTGTCGGGCAATTCTTTGAACTATTTTCTTGGGTCTGAGCCACCATTATCTGTAACATTCTATGAAAAGCCAGCAAATAATTGTTTTCCCCCCTGACTGATTTTGTTCTTTTCCTCTTAGCAAATATTGATTCTCTCCCCCTTCCCCCTCCAAACTTGGTGCTGAATGGAGCTGAAATTAACAGGGCTGCTTTTGTTTAATACAATGAACAAAAACTTGTGTTGGAGGGGTCTTGTCCTGCCAGAACATCTGCGCATGGCCCAGATGGCAACTGGGCTCTGGAAATAGGGCCTGAGAGCCCAACTCCTGCAGAGTCAGCGTGGAGGAATGAGTGCGCTGCATTTTAATAGGTCCCTACAAAAATAGTAACTTTCGAAAACTTCTTGGCAACAGAAGTCTTTTTTTTTTTTTTTCATTTTTTGGAGAATGTGCAAAGATTGTGGGACTTCCCTATTAGAGACTAAATAGAGGAAAGCATGGTTTCAATCTGAAGATCTGCTCCCAAGAACTACAAGGACATGTTTGTAACACAGACTTGTGCGGGTTCACAGGGCAGTGGGAGATGCTGATGTTCCCTTAGCAGCGGTGACATGGCTGTCCCAAGCATCAGGATTATTCCTCTCTCTTTGAAAAGTTGTAAAAAGGGTTGTTCTCTGTCAAGGGCGTTCACTGGGAAGTGTTTGTTTATTTTGAGGTGCTGTCTCATGTAGCCCAGGCTGGCTCAAACTCATTACATAGCTGAGGAGGACCTTGAATTTTTCTGATCCTGCCTACACTTTCCAAGTGCTGAGATCGCAGGCATGCACCACCACACCCGTGCAGTTTGTGGGTGCTGAGGATCAAATGTAGGGACCCATGCATGCCGGGCAAGCCCTGTACCAAACAAATTACATCCTAGTCCCAAATGAGAGGTGTTTTCGAGGGTGAGCTGCAAAGTCTTTAGTCACAAAAGCTAGCAAGACAGACCTTCTTCATACTCATCCAATCCCAGCTGCTGAAGCTTTAGCTTTTTGGGCGGAGTGGTGCCTGGAGCAAGTTTGGAATGGTAGGCAGCCTCAAGAGCTTTTCCTGCACATGTAAACATTACCCAACGCCTGGAGTTTCCCAGGATTGTGACAGACCCAGAACTGAGGGTGCAGAAAGAGAACTGAGAGGAGGTCATGCGCATATCGAGTGAGGCAGTTCAGAGTCATGACTATTTTAGGTCCTGGCATTGGTCTCAGGTGCTAGCTCTGGAAGTGCTGCAACCCTTCGGTTCTGCCTGTGATGGTTCTGGCAGAGACCAGCATCTCAGTGTGGCTGGTGAGCGACCTGAACGTCAGCTCAGGGGAATCTTATGGCAGACAGACATCCTTTTGTACTCAGTTGCTTTTGTCCAAAATGATGCTTGCGTGTCTGCCTGGTTCGCTCTCTTCTGTTGCTGTGAATAAGCAATTAATGATTGTAGATCTGTCAGTCGGAGGCAGATAGAGCTAGTTATAATTATGCTAGCAGCCAGTGTACAGTTCATCACGACTCGCCTATATCCCTCCACTCCCCTTTCCTACCTTGCCTCTCCTCTTTAGGTTTATTTTCTTTTATTCGTGGTATGTGTGCATGTATTTTTACAGGGGCCCTCGGAAGCCAAAGCGCCTCACTTAATCACAGACTTTCGAGTGGCCTGATCGGGGTGTTGGGCTCCCAAAGCTAGTTCCTCTGATAACCCAGTAAGTGCTCTGAACTGCTGAGTCATCTCTGTGCCCTCTTTTCCTATCTGTATTGAGATGAGGTCTCACTATATATCCCAGGCTGGTCTGGAACTCACTATGTAGCCTAGACTAGCTTTGAACTTGTAGCAATCCTCCTGCCTCAGCTTCCTCAGCGCCGGTTACAGGCATGTGGTCCCTGGCGCCATCTAGCTTCACTTCTGTTTCCAATGGGGTGAGGGTTCATGCTTTTCCTCATGTTTATTTTTTTTTTGCGTCTTTCCAATGGAGTGCTTATTGTAGTCTTCTGCTCATACCCTCTAATTTGGTCGATTGGTTGCGCACGGGTGTGAGACACTACAGTCTGTAGTGATTCCTCACACAGTCTCAAGCATGCGCTGTATGGAACCTCTAGGCTGTGGCTCACACTGACCCTGACAGGTGTGTTTCTGTGGCTATAGTTAATTAATTTTGATCAATTTCACTTACATATATGTAAATGGCAGCATTTCCCTTTATGGATACTGTTCTTTGCTTCCCAGTTTAAGATTTCTTTTCTGCCCAGTGCTTGGGAGGACAGAGTTGCATTTTATACCTAAACCCTTTGTTGATTTGCCTTTCCAAGGAGACCTATTGAGGGCAACCAGTCCATCCTCATTTGTGCAAGACTCTGTTGTAAAAATTAAAATTAAAAGTCTTGTGAGGGGTGATGAGAGGACTCTTTGGGTAAAAGCGCTTACCGCCAAACCCAAACCCTTGAGTTCACTGTCTAGAACCCATACGGTAGAAGGCAAGGACTGACTCCTTCAGGTTGTCCTCTGACCTTTACATGCGCACTTGTACAATAAATAAATGCATGTAAATTAAAAATTGCGAAGTCTCAGGGACCCCTAGGTCCTGAGCAAACTGGGCAGGCTTACCTCTCATTGAACTGCAGTTGATTTTCTTTTGGATGTGCTCTCATGTTGGGACGTAGTTTTACACTTTCCTGAATGGGTGACACGTAACTGTAGCACTACTTCCTATTCCCCAGTCATGCATGACTCAGCTGCTTTATGAGTGTTGATTGCTAGGAAGTCTGGCCTTCCTGTTTGTTTTTCCTTTAGATTGTCTTGATTATTCCAGGGTCATTTTTTTAATTTAATTTAATTATTTAATTTAATTTAATGCTTGAGACAAGATCTCTCTATTATATAGTTCTGGTTGTCCTGGAACTTACTATCTAATTCAGGCTAGCCTTGACCTCACAGAAATCTACCTGGCTCTGCCTCCCGAGTGCTGGGATTAAAGGTGTGTGCCACCATGCCTGTCCCTGGACTTCTGTGATTTTAAATAAAGTAAAAAACAAAAACAAAACTGCCAATTTGTTGAAGAGATTTTGCAACTTTGATTGGTATTACATTTGAATCCGTAAATGTTTTAGGAGAATTCGTATACTTACAATATGGACTCTTCTTATCCATGAACATGGTACCTCCGTGGTATGTACTGACCTGGGACACATTTATACATTTGATTAGTTTTCACATGAAGAGATTGTACCTTTTGTTAGATTTATTATTGGGAAGCTTATGTAGATGGTATTTTTAAGTATATTATTTTAAAAATATTAACATTTTATCTTATGCATATATTATAATTGATTTCTGCACATTGACTAACTACTGCGGTAAATTCATTAAATATTACTTATGGCTATTGAAATATTTGTCCCAGTCTTTCTAATTCTTATGTCATTTATCTTTTTCTCTGGCCTCACTGTGCTGGTTAGAACTTCTAATCCAAATTAAATGTAAATGTGAAGTGATCCTTGTCTTGCTTTATATATGAATATATATTAATATAAATATGTCATGATTTTACCTATAAGTACACTGGGTATTTTTCTTTGTTGTTCATATACCAGCCCCTTCATTATATTTTTATTTTCCTGTTTTCCTAGGTATGGTATGGATAATTTTCTTTCAAATCTTCTTCCAACTCATTAATTCTTTCCTCAACTGTATCTAATAATCTCCCTGTAGTTTATTTTCTGGGACAGGTAATGGGGAATGTACATACATATGTGTGTTTGTGTGTGCGTGTGTATGTATGTGCTTATGTCATGTGTGTGTGGGTGCCTGAGGAGTCTAGAAGAGGGTATTGGGTCCACTGGAGCTGGAGTTACTGGAGATTGTGAGCCATCTGGTGTGGTCCTCTGAATGAACAGTATGCGCTCTTCACTGCTGAGCTGTTTCTCCAGCCTAATCACTTCTTTATTAATTAGGACCTTATAAATTTTAAACATATGTGTTTTTACCTCTATTGACATACAACAGTTGTACATATACATGGAAGTTTTACTGTTCTGGTTATTACATTTTCAAATATATAAGCTCAGTCTGCATCTTTAAAATTTGCTAAACCACAAGTTACAGTTTATTGTGCACTACAGGTATTTTGTTGATGCTTGTGTATTATTTTTCTAAACACAGTATGTGGATTTGTTTTTAAATCTGTAACTGAAATGACAGTTGGAGGCTTAAGAGTCCATTTGTTATTTGTTGTTTATGCCTACTTCAATCATGACAAATTGTATTATTAAGCTCTTGACTACTTTTTATAGGAATAACCTGAAAGTATCAAAATAGGTACAAATATCGAAAGAGCTGGGTTGGCTCAGCCAATCCCACTTACGTTTAGCCACTCAGAAGCCAGCAATAGTAGGGGCATCATTGGAAATGGAGGAAGAACTGCTGAAGTGCCTCATTCACTGGTCACTGGAAGAAGCTGGCCAGTTAGTACTCGGTCACCATGACAACAGAGAGCCATCTGGAATGAGAAAATGTGGAATGTTAGTCACCTTCATGTATACTAGTCCTGAATGCCATCCTGTTTGACAATTGATATTGGCTTAATGATGTCTCCTTCAAAATTGAACACTGAGGTTCCAACCCTAGTACTTCAGAGTGTTACTGTGTTTGGAGATGGGGCCTTTAAAGAAGCAACTGAGTTAAACTTGGTTCATTAGGCTGAGCCTACACCAACACAAAGGGGAAACTAGGCACATTCCTCAGACACACATAGAGGGAAGACCATGGGGACATAGCTGCCTATAGGCCACACTGCAAGCAAGCCTTAGGAGGAATCCTCTTGCCCACACTCTGATTTCAGACTTCCAGCTCCCAGAATCTAAGGAAATAAAGTCCTGTGTTTTAGACTGAAATTTGTGACATTTTTCTGTAGTGGCCTCAGCAAATGAATACAATGGTTTCCACACAGCCAGTGCCACCACCACCACAGGACGGGAGCTGAACTTTCTCCTGGCAAAGCTATTTTGCAGAAGGTATGTAGGACATGGAAGCAAGAGAGAGACAGCCCTGTGGAACTTTCAGAATGGACCACATGGCTCAGACAGCCGTAATCTTTACCCAGCTCATGGCCTGAAAGCAATGAATGTGCATGTGTATTGTGTGACACAACTGTGGCTCTTGTCCAGTGTTGTGTGCTGTCCTGTGACTCACTTTTTCTGTGACTGGGGCTTTTCAGTTTTGTTACCACACAGGGACAAGTTTTGGTTAAAAACAGTCCCATTATGTCATACATTTCAGATGACAAGTTTCATGTGATCGTCTCTGAGAATTTTATTATCGTTGGCTTCTCAAAGGATATATGGTAAAGATTACTCTGATTAAATGCCATCAATATTGACATGAAGATTAGACATCTTTGAAATTTGTGAAATTATACAACATCTTCAGGCTTCATACTAGGTCATTTTAATAAGGTTTTACCTTGCCATTGTTCCTGCTGGCTGTGTGTGTCACCCCATCCCAGTAGCTGCAGATTATAACCAAAGTATTATCATCCTTAAAGCTCAGGAAGGCTCTGGAGGGGCATTCTACTCTCAGAATTCACTAGCTGCTTTTGACTTCAGCAAACAGGGCCAATGATAAAGCGGGGCATCTATGCTTCTGGGTTAACAGGAAGCCCACGTATTATGGTTAGTTTTAGTGTCAACTAGTCACTAGTTAGAATCAACTGAGAAGGGAGACTCACCTGGAGAACTGTCTTGATTGTGCTGATTGATGTGGGAAGGCCCACCCAATTATGGGCAGCACCTTCAGGTAGCAGCCCAGATTTAAAAAGGGTATTTCAGAAGGAAGATCATCATCTCATCTCGTGTGTGCTTGGCCTTCCCTCTTGCTGCAGAGTTGATTTACCCCGTTGTTGCTACCACTGCTGATCTTTTGCTGATAGCAGAAACAGTATTTTCAAGCTTTCTTTATGGTATAATACCAGATCTCCAGGAACTTCCCAGGTTTCCATCATCTGTACTGCTCTCATCATTATCTTCTAAGCTCCTACAACAATTCATTAATCTCTGAGTACTTGATGACTTTTCTAACCCAGACTTTCAAAATCCTTCAGTGATCCTCTGAAAACATGTGGTCATGTCTGCCACATTGATACCCTACTCCTGGTACCAATTTCTCTACTAGTTAGGGTTTCTACAACTGTGATAGAACATCATGACCAAAAGCAACTTCTAGAGGAAGGACATTATTTTGCAGTCCATTATTGAGGGAAATTGGGCGGGAACACAAGGCAGGAACCTGGAGGTAGGAGCTGATGCAGAGGCCATGAAGGGGTGCTGCTTACTGATTGCTCTTCATGACTTCCTCAGTTTGATTTCACATAGCACCCAGGACCACCAGCCCAAGGGTGACACTGCTCACAGTGAACTGTGTCCTCCTACAACAATCATCAATCAAGAAGATGCACCCACGTGCCAATCTGATGGGGCCATTTTCTTAATTGAGGTTCTCTTTTCTAAAATTACTCTAGTTTATGTCACCTTGACATGAAACTAGCCAACACACCACATTTCCTCTCATGGATGCTCATCACTTGAATACATGTCACGGTTCAGTTACTCATACCAATGGGTTCTTATTCATAGCAGGTATATCCTCCTACTGCAGGCAAAGTGGCCCCAAAACAATAGAGACCTCTGGTTATCTTCCTCAAGACTTCTTAAGAGCCAGGCTTGCTGCAGAAGGATAGCCAAGATTCAACTCTGGACTTCTCATGCCCACAGATGCTGCCTGCCTCCCCTGGGAGGATGACCCATGTTGAAGTTTCTTACGAGAGCCCCTTGAAGGCAGATTGACAACTCACCTGCCGTCTGGAGTGTCTCAAGAGAACTGCCTCCTACCCCTTGTTTTTGTAGCTGCCTATACTTTCTCATCTGTTGTCATTCACAGGAGACTCGAGAAGCTTTCTCAATGTTCTTATCAGGAATAAAGGAACAGATACAGAGGTGCCAGCTGATGCCATCCTGCCTGCCCAGAGTGTGTGTCCCTGAACCAACTCTTCCTTCTGGAATGGCCCACTACAGCAAGCCCTTCCCACTGGCTTGTAATGCCTCTCTAGGCTGGCTCCTCCAGAGTGGGACTGGAAGACAGGAGGGAGGAATTCAACAGCAAGAGGAGACATAGCCTGTCCATTGTCCTTTGCTCAGAGGTTTAAGGGATCTGGGGGTCCAACTTGGAAAGTCCTTGTGAAGAATGGAAGCTTCCCTGGGTTCCGAGACCTGGGAAAGGCTTCAGGGGAACACCTTGTCTCCAGGGACTTATAGATGGACCCAGCCAACAGGAGCACCTGGATGGAGTGCATCAAGGTCACTCTGCTGACCCACCTGTCTAGTTCCAGCCTAGATAACTCCAGAACCCATTTCCACGTCCACTGTGCACAACAAGGGCACCCTCATTCCAGTAGAGGGGTTTTTCTTTTTCTCACGGGGGCTTCCAAGTCTTTCTCATATCTCTCCATCCTTCAAGGGCACTGTCTAACCTGCCTCTTCCCGCTCTTCCTCCCACCCACATTACCCATTGGAGGAAACTGATGCCAAGAAAGGGTGGGCTAGTTAGGCTTCCTCATACCCTTACCCATAGGAGATCAGTGTCCAAGCCTGGTTTATGCTAGTCTTTGCTTTCTTCCATGTCCTCCTAGTCTACTCAACACTGGGTAGGACCACTTTACCACACTCACTGGACCTGAGAAGACACTGAGGCATGGTGTGGTGAATGTCTTTCTTCATGACATGCAACAAAAAAGTAGACAGGCTAAACCAAGAGCCCTGGTCTTCTGATGCCTGAAACATTGTGTCCAAGCTCGGTGGTACTCCCATGAGGGAGCAGAATGGAATGTGCTGTAAAGGTCCAGGCTGTAGCCAGGCTGCAGGCTGTTCTGATTGTGGGATGTCATGGCCATGGCTGGCCAGACCACCACTGCTAAGCGGCAGCTCAGAACACTGGGAAGCCACAGGCGGGGAGGACAGCCAGCGCTGTGTGTGTGTCCCTCTGCAGGCTTTCTTCAGATCCTCAGAGAAGCAGTCTTGAGGACGTCCCCTGTGTTCCTTCCGTGTCTGAGTCTGAGGCTCGCTGTGGGGTGTAATTAACACTCCTGACAGCCAACTTAACACATGAGCTGTCTTCATTCAGCTACAGCCCACGGGGCTTGGTGACACAGAGACGCTGCCACTGTGGGGGTTGTAGCTCTTGATGCTCCCCATTCAGTCACTCCAGGGGCCTGTCCCCCGCAGCCCCTCTCTCTGTTCTTTCTCAGACTCCCTTTGTCCTGTCTTGGGGGTGGCTGTGGGGGCCCATGCATCCCATCAACTGCTGCCTACAGTGCCCCTTGAACAACTGTGCCAGGTTGCCATGGGCACGGCCCCCCAGGCGCAGAGAACAAGAGCGCAGCGAGGAGGGCTGCTCCCGGGCCTCAGGCTCCAAGCTGCTCATTATGCTGCGTGTTTTGTTTTAAATTACCTTCCGCCGTGAGGGTGTGTTTTATCCCCACTCTAAGTACTGTTGACAGATGTGTTAATTCATGTATTTAAACAGATATTTAGCAACTGGCAGAAGATTCAACTAAAAATAGGTCATCTTTCTAAAGGGCTCTTTAGCATCGGGCTGGTACTCATAGCTGCTGCTCATGGCTGCTGTCATGGGACTTGGGGCAGCAGCCATTTTCAGCCTGAGGCCACACCAGTGGAGACAGGAGGTTCAAGGGACAGATAGCAAAAATACAAGCCCTCTGTAAGGTGCACACCTGACCAACTGTTTGGTGTAGAAGAGGGATCAGCCTCTAGGAATTTGCACCTGGAGTGGCTGACCTGGTCCAAGTTGTGGGTACTTCTCTAGTACTAAGATGAGAGTGGTCCCTTTGTGAGCCTCAGTGTGTATACGTGTTTAGAGATGTGGCTGGGAAATGCCTGGTGGAGTGCACTTGCTCAGAGGTCCTAGCTGAAGCTTGAGTGCCACCTCCTATTGGCAGGGGAATCTTATGGTTGATACCACAGGGGGAGAAGGGGCTGAGATGGGGGATTGCTGTGCGGGGAAGTGACTGGGTAGGTCACCTGAGATTCAGGCATGGAGAAGGGTCAGAGCTGGTCCCTCTGACAGTGCTCCCTTTCCCAGCTGTGTTCCACCATCTCCCACACATATCTCATCCTGATCCTGAGATGCATCTTGGCCCCCTCTGACCTCTCTTTCAACACGAGGTCACTTGTTAATCATAAGACTCGCTGTCCTCACCATCAGGGTTAGGCACAGGTGGGAGATTGTAGATACTTAGCAGGTTGGTGTAGATGCTGGGCTGCTGGCCAGCTATAGGGCATGGTATCTCTTCTTTGGCCAACAAAGGGTTATTGTCCTCCTTTAGACCAACAGAGTCCTTTCTGTGAAGTCAGTCACCACCTTATACAGTCCTGTATACAACAGGACAGAGGCCAGAGTGAGCCAGGCTTTTCTATCCTTTAACTAGTTTGAATAACGGCCTATGAGGTGGCCTAAGCAGTCCCGATCCTCAGCCTTCTCTGTGACATCATGCAGAGTCCCAGGACCTGATAGAGTACAGGAGGCCCTAGGGGTACAGATACTCCAGCAGGACACATGCAGAGTATGCCCTGGGCTCACGGCTGGCCCATCTACAGACCCTATGGCTACTCCAGACCAGCTAGAGATTTGGTGAGGCCTCAGGCCTCAGGGCTCCTGAATACAGAGTAGGGAGGCCTCCTTGCTAATTAGGAGCAAGGCTCTAATTTCTTGTACCTGTCTGTAAACTTCTGTAAAACCCATGCAGAGTGACAAGTTGGAGGGCCCCATGCCCTTGTAATTAATTGATATGGCCAGTTTCTTTTGGTTGCATTATGCTGAGGTGCTTTCTGCCCACCTGGTGGCTCATTGGCCTCCCACAGCCTCAGCTCTCTTAATCTAGGAGCCTGAACTAATTAAGGTGGAGGCTACTGGTGGAAAATGTGCAGCCAGCCAGGCATGGCTTTCATTTCCACACACTGGCTGGCTAGCAGGGCCCATGCACCTCCTGATGGTGCCATCTCCTCACCTCCTAGTGCCCCTCTCCCTGTAGGGATGCTCCCTGCTGCTACCAATTCACTGCTGCCCTCTTCATTTGCATCTAAGTGCTGGTGGTGGTGGGTAGGAGCAGGAATCACTAGACATCACTCAGGTAGTCTCCTTCCCCAGGAAGCCCCTCTCCTCAGACATGCCTATACCTAGGGAGGCCTCCTCTCTGGAGCACACTCTTTCCAGATAGGCCCCTTCCCTGGGCATGCTTCCTCCTGAGACGTGCCCCCACCCCAGATAGCACCCCCAGCAGGGTGCTGCAGCCCTGATTTTCCTCAGCTGTTTCACAGGGTTAACCCAAGCAATCTCAGGCGTAGTATAACTTGGGGCAGCAGGACATGTCTCCAAGGACTTGTATGACCAGGAAGGTACATGTGGGAACAAGCTTCCCAAAAGGGGTGTGGTATGGCTGAGGTCACAACCAGAAGTCAGTCCGCTGGGACTGCGGCTGTACTAAAGAAGGATGGAGACCTGAAGATCAAGATCTGGTTGGGAACCAGAACAAGGGATGTAGCATTTCTGAGCAATCTGTGAGAACTGAGAAATTTCCTTTAGGTGTGATGGGGGGCTGTGGGGGTGGGGCAAAATCTGATTTATATCCTGAGATGTCTACTCATATTGCCATGGGAAGATGTGTGTGTGTGTGTGTGTGTGTGTGTGTGCGCGCGCGCGCGCGCGCACGCATGTGATCTGTATAGTGTGTACACATGTCTGCAGTGTTAGTGTGTGGCATCTGCAGTACATATGATGTCAATGTGTGTGTAGAATGTGTGCCCGTGTGCGTATATGCTTGTATGTGTTGCACGTGGTTTGCAAATGTGTGCATGCACATATGTGATGTGTGGATGTTAAGGGATGTGGCTCAGGAGGCTGCTGCAGGCATCCTAGTCAGAGATCACGTTGTTAGCCACCCTCCTAGCAGGATTTTGGGTCACAAGACAAAACGTCCCCTGGCTATTCTGAAGGCCAGGACTCCTTGGAGTAGACTAGAAGCTCTGAGTCACAGAGCCACCTTCATTCTGGGAATGACAGGGGACCTGGGGAGCCTCACTAAGGGGTCTGCAATGTCTTCTGCTTAAGACTTAAGTCCCACAGAGACCACCAGATTATCACAATGACATCCCCAACAGTCTGTAAAGCGCTTCTCTGAGTGGTGTCCAGCTCTCCTTGCAGGAAGACCCTGGCCCATTCCTGCTCTGCTATACCCCTGACACTGAGACTGGAGATGGTGTCTTCCTGCTTCTTGAGGGGCCTCACATTTCCAAGCCCATGTTCTCTGCACATACCAACCGACTGTTTTCCATTCAACACTGAAATTAAAGTGACTTTGTGGGGCTATTTAAGCTACAGATGCATCTAGTGTAAGCCGTGTTTACGTGGTGACTGGTGACCACTTAATTACATGCTGATTACAGCATCGTGGTGAGGCGATCGCACAGTAAGTGCTGTGTCATTAGCCCTGATTATGCCGTGTCCCAAGCTCATAGAGGCTGCATGGCAGTCGCTGTTAGACCTTCCGAAGGCATCCAGACACCCGCAGTGCAGCCTATGATTATCCAGGGCATATGCAAGTATCTATACAGACAGACAGCGTGCAGGTATGTGTGTGTGTGTGGGTCCATGTGTCTAGTATGTGTATTTGTGTCTATGTGTATGTGTATATATATATGTGTGTTATGTCTGGTGTGCATGTATGTTGGTGTGTATGTGTGTGTATACATGTGTCACATGTATGTAAGGAGTATGTGTGAGACCCAGCACATGACGAGTTGTATCAGACACAGCCTGTAGGAAGTTGTTTTAGGGTATTCACTTACCTCCTGGAGGGCCGCCAACTCCTCAGCTCCAGAGCCACAAGGTTCCACGACATCTCCAGGGAAGACTTAAAGATCCAAGCCTCAAAGCTCTGGTCTGTTGAGGCATGGTTTGACACTTTCTGTGTTCCAGGCTGGGCTACTTCTAGCTGTGGAGAAGGCAGTCTGTCTTGAGGAGGTGCTCTGTGTTGAAAGAAGTGGGGTGCAAGTGGAGGTGGAAAGCAATGTGGAATGCACCACAAACCAGTCCTAAACACGGAGATCCCAGAACTGGAGAGAGAACTCTGGGGCTCAATGAAGCTTCCTGGGTACAGACAGATATTAGGTTCTCCAGGGATAAAGAGTAAGTCAGGGTGGGAGGTCATGCCATATGGTATCCTAGTGACCCTGGGCCTGCAGGTCTGTTTACAGTTCCATGAGGTCCTAGAATCATAGTCCAGGAGGGATAAACTTCTCTGTATGCTTTAAACAGGGATCCTGTTCTGTGCATCTAAAATTGTCCTCATGAAAACCCTGAGTTCAGGAAACAACATGAGGAGACAGAAGAGGGGGCCAGGCCTCAGAAGGTTCAAGGCCAGGAGAGAACTGAGGGCGATTAAGTCAGGCAGAGCAGGTCCGACAGCAGCAGAACCAACCATCAGGAAGTGTTGAGATGCCGAGTGGTGCTAGGCTAGCCTCTAGTCCCTATGCCGTGTTCCTGGGTCCTCTTGCCATCACCCTGTGGACCCCAGACTGCTTCTTAACTATGGTAAAGAGATGAACCACCCCATGGGGGCTAGGAGTTGCCTGATGTGCCCAGCTCCACACTGGGCACGCTAGGTGTTTCGTGAACTGAGGGTGGAGAGCCCTGTTCCAGGCTAGGGGAAATGGTCAGGAAAGCAACAGAAAGTGAACCTGCCTACAATGAGAACATAGAGAATTTTGAGGAGGGCGGGGACCATATTTCAGTTGTAGGAAAAAAAAACCCAAAAAACAAAACACCACATAAAGGGCCAACCAGCATCCCTGCAGCATGGCATGGGTCAGCAGAGCCAGGTGGCAGCTCTCTCTTTTCTGCCCCTGAGGCTGTTCCTTCTCTCTTCTGCGCACTTGTGTCTGGTTCTACTAGAGACGCCGGGATCCAGCCAGGCACAGTCTGAGTGTCTCTCCATCATGGGATGCTTCCACATTCTCCCCGCCATGGCCACCTTGTGTTGTGTCTTCATCTTCTCTTCCACCCAGATCTCCTCTCTGAGCTTCAGCTCTCTTCCATCTTATCCCATCCATGTTCCAAAGGCTGCTGAGACTGAGACCTGATCAGACAACATCCTACCCAACTTTCCAACTCAGTCTCCACCACAGTCCCCTCTCCTGGACACACTGGCCACTTGGCCTCCTTTCATTCCACAGAACAAACCGTTCTTCCTGTGATCACTGTATCACATATGCCCCTCTCCCTGGAATGTTCCATCTTTTACTTTCTTCTCTTTAACTTCCTTCCTTTTTCATATTTCAGGGAAGGCATATGGGGGGTGGTACTGATACAGAGATCTGGTCCAGATTGGATTCACTCCTGCATCAGTTCCTCTCTCTGGTGGTATTCACGCAAAAAGTTGACTCATTTGATCACCAATTGCTGTGTGCTCTGGGCCATAAGCTCCTGAAGCTGCACTGCTTCACGAATTACAGGATCCTATGGCTTCTGGTACCTGGCACATAGTAGGCACTCAAAAATATTTATCAGCTGCGTGAATGAGCTGACAGGGCTTGTGAGGGGCTGAGGGAGAGGTTGATGGCAGAGAACTGGGACACCTGTCATTTGTCCATCCATTCAGCAGCCACTACTAGTGCCTGCTCTGCCTGTTCCCAGGAAGCCCTCCTGACCCTTCGTTCTCCCTCCCCAAAACTTCTGGCTGTGGCCTGATGCCCCTTCGACCACCTGGTGCTGCATTTGGCCCTCAGAGCACTTGTGATGCATGGTGGTTGGTGGTCTTCTGTGGGCACTGGCAGAGCCTGCCATGATTCTGACACCTGGCACTCCTCTTGGTGAGGAATCCATGGGCCCAGGTAATGGGTGGAGTCCTATGATCTCTGGATCCAAGTTTTCACCTGCTCTCTTAGGTATCAGATCTTTTATACCAGAGGAACTGGTTTACAAGCATCAAGGGCAGAGTGTGTATGCCTGGAACCATGTGTCCCTCAGAATGTCCCTGGTCTCATGTCCCTTTATGCATCTGGGATCAGGTTTCCTTTAATGTGTCTGTGAACACATGTCCCTCTGTGTGCCCAGGGCTGTGTGTCTTATCATGTGTTGGAAGTTGTATGTCCTCTACATGCCTGGGGCTATGTGTCTGCTCATATATCCGAGGCTGCGTGTCTTTCTATGCACCCGGAGTTATGTGTTCTTTTGTGCGTTCAAAGCTGCTTGTACCACGTATCTGCTTACGAGTCTGAGCCTGTACATCTCTCTGTGCACCCAAGACAGCATTTACCTGTGTCTGGGAGTTGGAGTTTCCTGTTGCACTTCCTGCCAGCCCTGGAGTCAGCTTCTAACCTGAGCATGCCTCCAGGAAGCCAGGCAGCAGGGAAAGACTGAGGTGTTGGGACCTCTGGTGTGCTCTTGTGTGTTGGTAACTGTGACAACATCCTACAGGGGCTTTAGCCTCTCCAGAGTGAGAGTTGGGGACAGTTCATAGGAATTCATGTTTGACAACCTGGCTTTAGTTTGAAAGGCAGAAGGGACCCAGTGAAGTTTTAGAGCAGCGGAAGTGCATGCCTGAAGCAGGGCTGCATGACACATTCTCTGCTCTCAGTGCTTTGCTGAACACGAGACTGGGACTGTGTCCTGTGTGTGCAGAAGCCTGTTTTATGGGGCCACTGATCATCTAGTTTAAAGAGAGCTGTTGAACTAGGCCACTAGACAGCCAGCCTGAAGTGCTACAAGTTAAAAATGGAATGGCACAAATCTCTGGAGAATGGTAAACCATTTGTTAGTATTCCCTGTGTTTCTAAATGGAAAGGCATCCAGATTACCTTTTACCTCAGAGCTACAAGAGTGGTTGAGTTGGATTTGGGATATCGGGAAGTAGGGATTGCTCTCCATGGCTCACTGGCTGCTCCTTTCTCTGCCCCAACTTCTAGCCCTACCATCTCCAATGCCTCCACGACCTTTTCTGATTCTTTCTCCACTCCAGGGTCAGGATAGGGGTGGACAGTGGTCCAAGGGCGGTTGTGTGCTGTGTGCTGGGAAGTGTAGCCGAGGGACATCATTGCTTGTCCAGGGCAGCAGCAACAGAGCATCAAGATGACTTCTGAGATTTCCAGTTCCAGTTGCAATTGACCAGGACTCTACTCACAGTTGCAGATATGGAACAACGGATCTCAGACTCTCACCCACAAGTGTCTCCAGCAGCGTGATTCACACTAGGTCAGAATGTCCGCAGCAGGTAATATGAGCACATACACCAACCGCTGTCCATGTACATGACAGAGTATGAGTCAGCCATAAAGGGAATGAAATACTACCACCTGCCACCTGTGGGTGAACCTCAGACGCTGATGAGTGAGGGAAGCCAGGCCCCAAGGCCATGTAGGAGAGTGTTTGTTTGTGTGAGAAGCCAACACAGAGAAAGAGAGTGGGTGGGTGGCTGCTCAGGATGGAGAGGTCTCGGGTGGGGCTTCCTCTGTTTTTGAATGCTGGACTACCAAATGCCACTAAACTGTACGCCTTAAATGGTAAGCTTTGTGTTGCATGAATTTTCTTAAAATAAAGGGGCTTCCACATGGCTTTGCCTTATATATGGAGCTGTGGAGGCTGGACATGAGCAAGGCCTCATCCAGGGAAACACCCACCTGGGGCCTGATGGAAGACAGCAGGGTCCCCAGGCTGTGTGGGTACTGCATAAGGGTAATGCTGAGAGGGTGTGTGTGTTGGGGGCGGGGGAGAGAAAACGTAGTGTCTTGGTCTCGCTCATCCACAGGCCATACAGATCCTATGGGACCTCTCACCAGTCCCTTGATGAGCCTTCCTTGTGTCTCCTGAGGGTGTCATTCTGGGAACCAGTTGCATGGTCTCCATGCCCAGTACAGGGACTGGGTGACCAGAATGCAGCTGCGGGTGCATGTGTTGGGAGGTCCACAACCCTGGGGACTATGTGAGTCCAACTCTTTTATGTAAAGACAGCCACTGATCCCTCTATGGTAGCCCAGAGTCTCTCTGTAGAGGAACAGCAGTCAAGGACTCTTTGGAATAAGGGTACACATCCTCTGCACCCCTTGGGCCCTTCGGGCTACGTTTGTCTTCATGTTTCGTTGTTTTCTTTGGATATGTCACATGGATGTTAAAGTGAGAATAGCTCATGACCACAGCCAGGTTTTCCCTTTGCTCAGCACCCAGATCTCTCGTTCCTTCCTCCTTGTAGCCCTCCTTGTCTAGACCTGTGCCCCTCCCCCCGTGGAAGCCCCAGCCACAGGGCTTTCTCTGGCCCTGTTGCCTCTTTGCTGACCTCCATCTGCCCACTGTGCATGCCTAGTCCTCTTCCGTTTGTGCTCTCAGGTGTGGCCGTGTCTTGTCATGATGCACTGTGCTCAGAAGGAAGCAGGCAGGTACAATCTGTGTTGAAGTGACCTTTCATGATCTCGTAAAATCTAAAAGCACTAATGTCCTATGGAAATGGCTGTCAGGCCAGAGCCAGAGTGACTGCTTGAACACAGGCCAAGGAGCCCATTCACTCCAATACTGTTTTCTTCCGGAACAAAAGTAAACACTTAGTATGGCCTTTTCCAAAACTTATGAGACTTGTGTAAACAAACATGCATTCAGAAGAGATGAGCATGGCCACCTGAAGCACTACCTCCTTGTCTACCCTACCACCATTTGGAACACCTCTGAAGGTACCAGATCTCAGTCCTGAGTGACAAGGTCTGATCAGGAAGACAGACCACACTCCTATTATCACCCTTTGAAAGTGACAGCTCCATGATGCCCTCTTCTTTGAAGGTGACATATAGTGTCTTGTGTGGGACATGTTCTTCAGTCCCAAGCATTGCCCAGGACCCTCTCCCAGCTCCTGCTTTTCCCACATTCAGACTCCCAGAATCTGAGCTCAAGGCTCTTCTCTCCTTCCTACCCTAGGTTCTCACCACAGGCAGACCCACTGTCATCTTTACCTCCTTCCTCTTCTTTTGTTTCTTGACCAATTCCTGCCCCTTCTCTGCCCTCATCTGACCCTCCCACGTGCTGGAGATATTATCAGGCTTGTCCATCCTCCACTTCTGCTGGTTGGCTCAAAACAAACATACAAGGTGGTTTTTGAACTTCTCTTAACTCCATGCCTTTCATGAGCTGGGCTCGATGTCATTGTAGGTGGATTGTGTCATTTGAAATGATCTTCCCACTATAAACAGATGCTTCTGTGACTAAGGCTGGGAGCAACGCTAATCTATAGATGTCAACATTTAGAAAGCAATCTGGTGGATACAACGTGCTTATTTATCAAAACAACAGTAGTAGGTTCCCCTTCCTCTAAGGCCTATGACCTCCCCAGCACAGACTTGGCTAAGTGTATAACACCAGGCATGAATTCCCTCCTGTACATTAGGTAGGCCTGAAATCCAGTAAGTGGTTGGTTACCTCATAGCGGTCATGCCACTATTACACCAGGTGCATCCTGCCCGCAGATACATTGTGCTGATGTAGCTATTGCACTCGGGAACTCGCAGTCGCTTTGACCACCTGCACAAGATTGCACCAGTCAACGTTCCTCTTTGTGGGGGGATAGGGGTGAGATTCTGGCCCAAGGTTACGCTCTAAAAAGTTACTGCTGCTCTAAATAGCTTCTTCATTTGGAGCACTGGCTTAGAGCTTCTCAGGGCCCTTCTGAGGTCTACATTAGACACCTAGGGTTTTCATCAGAGCAAAGGATATTTTTTACCCAAAATACAGACTTTCAGGTGGAGTCTGTGCCAGGGGTGAGACTTCCTGTGGCACGAGGGCTTCAGCACTCTCAGTGGCTCTGTAGCACACCCGTCTCAGCTCCATGACACCTTCTGCTTCTGAACAGGGAGCCCAGGCGTGCGGCGGCAGGTGGGTTCTGGGTCCCTTCTGCCTCAGAGCATGAACTGGGCCTGAGGTGGCACATGGGCTCAATGGTCCTGTCTGCCTCTGAGCATGGAGGTGGCTCTGTGGTGATAACTCTTTCGGGCAAAGAATATCAACAGGCTTTGGATCCACTAGACTCTGGACTCCAGAAGAATGACTTTTCCCATTGGTCTTATCAATAGCACATTGCTAATGGATTTGTCTGAATAAAATGCACACTTGGAGTAATTTTTTTTAAAAAAACCAACTTTATCCTATTGATACAAAATAGTATTTTTGCCAAGTTGTAACCATGGTGAGCAAATGTAACACTTGAAGGAAACTTGTTTCCCTGACAATCTCCATGTCAATAGACCTATTGTTCACATGTTGTTAAAAAATATCTTAGGGGTGCTGTTTAGACCCTCTTCTCCAGGCATGAGTCATTTCCTAGCAACCACCGAGGCACCATGTGATCAGCTGCCAGCACTGGGGTAGCAGTTTAACGCCACATCAGCCACAGTATTCTAAGTATGCACGTCAGCATCACCACCTGTTATCCTCAACACTGATGGGACCTGAGAGAAAACAGCCAGGGTCAGGAGCTGCCTGGAATGAAGCACATAGGCAGCAACACCCCTTCCCTCCTACAACAACCCTTAGCCCTATCATCTGTCCACTGACGGACAGCCTTCATGAGAAATCTAAGGCTTAAGACATGCCTCAAAGATTCCCTCAGACACGTGGATCCCTGCTGCCTAAGGCATGTGGGCTGTCTTTCCTGCAGTAGGTGACATCTCTCTGCTCTAGCTGAGGCTGAAAGAGCTCTGGTCAGAATCACCTTTGATAAGATATGCCGTTGGGACATTAGGGGTAGGTGGCCAAAGAGCCTCAGCTAATGGTTCTTTCCAGTGGCAGCTACCAGCCATTTGCAGCAGAGCCTTCAGGCTGCTATGGCCTATGAGTGAGTGCCTTTGCTCAGGAGGATTGTGGCTACTATCCTGGGGCCTTGTGGATGGTAGAATGAATACCAGTGTCAAGAATTCATTCTCCAGTCATGCTGGAGTCTAGGGCAGATAGATAGCAACTTCAGCAGGCACAGCCACCTTGGCTTTGTGAGATTCAACTTGGGCTGAGGGCTTGCTTGTAAACACAAACTGAATCACAAGAGGAATGCATGAGAAGCTCCAAGGAAGTAACAGGGGCACACTGTTGGGAAAGAAAATAGTTTTCATAAAAATGTAAGAAAATGGTACCAAAAAAAGGGAGGGGGACTGCAAATAGCAATCCAAATGTTTCTCAACAAGGTAGCTTTTAAGAAAGGGCGTAATGCACTGTACAGTTGGTCAGAGACTCCTGTGTGTGTCTTGACGTGCTTCCCCACAAAAGGCCTACACCAGAGGGGCCTCACATGTGCTCCATCGCCACAAACAGCCCCACTAGACCCAGAAATGGCCTAAGCCCACCTCTCTAGAGACAAGCAAGTGATGTAACAGGCAAAGATGCAGGACAGCAAGGGCTAGAGGATATCTGAATGTCTTGAGGGAGAGCCAAAGAGAGCAGTCTGTCAGGAGGCCAGGCAGGCAGTACAGAAACTTCCAGGCCTTCTACACAGGCTATTCTGGAGCTGGAAGGGCAAGGACAGTTGGAAGAGAAAGGTGAGTCTGAGGCATCAGCACTTAATATGACAGAATGTGTCCTTAAGAAATGTTTGGCCCCAAAGATGATCTTCCTGAGTTGATGCAACGAACCAGTCCCCAGTGTGTCCTTAGATCTACAACACACAGTCCCTGGAATGAGGGGCTAAACATGTAGAATGTCTGGGGTGCTCTTGCTGAATAGGGGCAGAGCTGGTAGATGGTATTCAGCAGGACAATGTCTGTGACTCAAGGATGTCGCATCATGCAAAAGCAAGAGCCACAGGCAGATGTCTCACATGCCCCTCTTGAAGCACATCCCACCCATCCTTGAATGGAATAGATAGCAGAGATGGAGACATTGGCAGAAGACAAACACAATACTCCCCAGACTTCGAGAAGTGCTTTGAGGAGCCAGCTCATTAGTGCATCAGGGATCAGGAGAGGGAAAAACCCCAGTAGCTAGACTTGTTTTTAGGTAAAAAGCAGGTCAAGGATTTTTCAATGAGAAAGAGACACCTATGGAAAATGAAGAATGGTTGCTGACTGTCTTGGTCCCAAGTTACAAATGGTGTTTCTTTTCTAAACTCTTGCAAAACCAAAACAAACCCCAAACATTAAGAATTTAAGACCTTGGAACTCCAAGTGAAAGGCATAAACAGGACCAGGCCTGGCAGATGGGAGGGTCTGAGTGCCAGTGGAGGAGGGAGAGGAGGCAGGGAGGGAAGGAAAAGGGACAGGGAGGGAAGTGCAGAAGTCTCCTTTTGCTCACATTTGTGCCCATGGCACATTGGAAAGGTCCCTATCATGGTAATATGGGGCTGGGCCACTGTTGCTGGACCCAGGATCCAGTCTGGCACATTTATTATGTCTGCTGTTTTGTTTGTGCGTGCTTTACTTGTCCACAGTATAAAGCAAGGTGGGCTTGGTCATCAGGCCTGCCATCCCAGTGACTTGAAGGCTTTGGTTGGAGGATCACAAACTCAAGCCCTGGCTAGGTTGCAGAATGTGTTCACAGTCATCCTGGTTAACTCAGTGAGGCCCTGTGACAAAACAACAAAGTAAATAAAGGATTGGGGGGTACAGCTCAGTGGCAGAGAATTTGCCTAGCTTATGTAAAGCTTTTGGTTCAATTCCCAGTACTGCAACAGTAGCAACAAGTATATACAGACACAGACACAGATGACACACACACAGACAGACACACACACAGAGACACACACACAGACACAGACCCAGACACAGACACAGACCCAGACCCAGACACAGACCCAGACACACACAAGACACAGACACAGACACAGACAGACACAGACACACACACACACACACACACACACACACACACACACACAGGCACAGACACACAGACACACACACACACAGACACAGGCACAGACACACACACACACACACAGACACAGACACACACACACACAGACACACACACAGACACAGACACACACACACACACAGACACAGACCCAGACACAGACCCAGACACAGACACAGACCCAGACACAGACACAGACCCAGACACACACAAGACACAGACACAGACACAGACACAGACACAGACCCAGACACACACACACACACACACACACACACACACACACACACAGACACAGACACACACACACACAGACACAGGCACAGACACACAGACACACACACACACACACACAGACACAGACACACACACACACACAGATACACACACAGACACAGACACACACACACACACAGAGGCACAGACACACACACACACACACAGACACACACACAGACACATTCATACACACATACATATTCACACACATACACATACATACACGTACACGTTCACATACACGTACTATTCACTAAAACAGAGAGTGCCTGTCACTTATCACGAGAAAAGCTCAGAAACAGGCACAAACTAGGCTAGGGTTAGGGTTAGGGTCAGGGTCTAGGTTTACAGGGAGCCTCCTGGTCATGACACACCTCTTGAGGTGGTGAGGCCAGGGCTTTCCTGCTTGCTCTCTTTCCTTTCCTGAAGAAGGAGGCTTACTGCCGTCATTTCCAAATGAATGGATGTGGAGGATACGGTGTCTGCAGCAAGGTGTGGCGCACAGGGAAATGTTCTTTCTGGGAACTTGCACGAAGGGATTATTTATGAAACATCAGCTACCATATGCTTTCCCGTGCTGGTTCACAGGGTAATGATTCTTATAATTACCTGTGTTTAGAAATACCTTCATGCAAGGAAATAAATACGCCTCCCACTGAGAATAGCAGCAGCCCCTCCTCTCTGCTAATAAATGATATTTTTTTTCCTCCAGTGCATGGAATCCTTTTGGCTTCCTAGGGCAACGTGGGGTAGAGAAGTCAGGGTGCTCCAGCCCTGCTTCCCTGAAACCCCTAACCAAGGTTGTGCTCCTGTGTCTTGATGAGCTCCTGCATGGACATCTGAATGGGCACTTTCAACTCTTGCTCCTCAGCCATATGCTAGAGTGAGTCCCCAAAACAAGCAGCACCAGAATGTGGGTGGGAATGACCTCGGAGTGAGATAACTTAGAGCAGTTAGTTGGCACTGAAGCTGTATCCCTCGCTCAAAGATGAGGCTTTGTTTTCCCCTTGCAGTTAGAAAGTTCTCTGTGAATTAGAGTTATCAAAAGGCCTTTTCTTACCCTAAAGCTCGGTGGCTGTATTCCCAAATGAGCAGAGTATACGCTGGGGGTCCTGGGCACTGGGGGACATACTCATTGATGTGTGCGATAGAGAGTGGATTCTGAGTTGATTCATGGTGGTTTGTCTTTGGAGGGGATGGACGCTCTGTGAGGTAGGATCTAAGGTAGACAAGGCCACAGACAGCAGAGGAGCCCAAAGCCTTAGTAACTTTGAAATTGACACACCACTGGGAGGGGTAACCAAGGAAGGGGTAGGAGGAGGGGGCAGAACAGTGGGAGGAGCAAATGACATGGGCAGGCAGGGAGAGTGGCAGGCTATGTTTAGGATCCTGGCATGGCTACAACAGAGAACGGGCTGCTGAGGAGACCTGAGTTAGGCTAGGAGCAGCAGCCTGCAGGTACCCACCCTGCAGCTGGCTACTCAGTGACCCAGCTGTGGAAGTCTTGTGTGGCTGGACAGGTCATTCTGTCTCCATTCCTTCATGCCATCCACCCATCCATGAATCGAGGCTAACGGCAATACCAGATTCCTGAAAGGACACTTCTATCATGTCTACAAATGGCCTGACAAATGGCCCAGCATACACACATGCACACACACAAGTATGGGCATGTGGCACAACTGTGCATATATGTGCATGTTCACAGGAACAGAGATACACATCCATACCCAGGCAACTGCCACCCTGCCCATGGGTTAGTTAGCTCCAGTCTGAAGGAAGATTGGAGGTGGGGGCGCTCAACGCTCCTAGTAGAGGAACAAGGGCAAGGCTCCTCTGGCCGTGTTTCTGGATACCCAGTGTCCTCAGGAACAAAAAGCATTCCCTTTCCTTTTCCTCTTTCTGTCTCCTCCTCCTCCACACACCATGGCTCTGGACATACATAGTAACACATGATAAAACATATAGCAAGGTCTGTAACATGAGTAGATAGAGCCATGTCTGGTATAAACCATGGCTTCATCATGTCAGGGGACATCTTGTTCTTAGTTGACAAGTTTTCTGAGAGCAGCTGGTGTGTGGCCCATGCTGTGTGCACCCGGTGTGAAGTTCCTCAGACTGTCCTTGGGGTGTGATGCCCAGTTTTGGGCAGTTGTACACAGAGACTTTCTCTGCTTTTGCGAGTTTTCTGTGGGAACACAACCTGGCTTCTCTAACTGGTCAACTCCTCAAGGGGCTCCCCCAGTGAGTTTGGAATCTTTCACACATGATATCACAGCCAGCAGCACAGTACCCACTGTACAGATGACAGCGTGACACACAGCATAAGGAGGCGGGGTGCCAAAGAAATGAGGTGTTGAACTTCTGTCACATGTATGCACGGAGATACTCACTAAAAGAACATTTGGCTCCTTTGCATGTGGGGGTCTTTCAAAATGCCTCTGAGAAGCAGGGAGGATTTTAACCCTGTCTCAGAGAAAGGGACAGCATATGGCCAACTAGGGACTATTGGCTCATTCACTTTAGAGAGGCCTGGCCCTGGCTAGTAGTCAGCAGGTGTGGGGTCACTTCTGACTCTGGCAGTTATAGCAAAGCTGGTGCCCCTATTCTGTCCCCAAAGACCTCAAAATCTTGGCTCCACCCACAGAATGAGGTTCTGGGATGCTGGTTTACACACACACATACACATACACCCCAAAAAATCCATGTTTTTAGTCAAATTTACACAAAATCCAAAATATCTGAGAGGAGGCACTCCAGCCAGTGTGCCACCCCAGTGCAGTAGCCATGACAGCAAGCATGGCTCGTCCAGCGACTGGAGGGTTCACGCACATATCTGACCACTTACTTGTTCTCACAGCCATTTGTCCACCTGACTGAACACCCATGGACAAAGTGGTTGCCCAGTGAACCCTCTCTGAGACCCATCACAAGTGACATCTGTTTGGTTCTGAAGATCTAAGACGCCCAGATTTGGTGAGGGACTCACTGTTTCCTGCAGGAATTGGACGAGCATGCAAATAACCCCGGTGTAATGAGATAAGAACACAGATGGCTCCAAGTTAGGTTTAGGGTTAGGCGTAATTAGGGTAGCAGATGGGAAATTCAAGTTAAAATTCAGTAAGATTTTAATTAAAAGATTATGTGCTTCCACCCTGAGATCTTACAAAGATGAGCTCAAGTCTCGTGTGCCTGCCACCCCCACCATCCCAGCAAGCACAGACCTGAACACAATCTGTTTAGAGCTGGGGGACATCACCCACCCTGGAATTGGTGGTCCTCCTGCACCATGCCCCTCTCCCAGCCTGGAGAGATCGACTCAGCCACTACTCTTTATCTGTGAGTCCTAGGAAGGCTGCAAACATGGATGTAGGGCACCAAAGGGTGAGGGGAGTAAGGGAGAGATGAGCGCTATCCAGTGTCACCCTGGCCGCGACCAACAGAATCCTTTCCCTTTGGCTCCTAAGCGGTCCCAAATCCACCCCTGTGAGTTGCTCCAGGGTCAAACTCCTCCTGGATGTGCCAGGATGGCCTGCTCTGCCTTTCTTTGCTCCTGTCATCTACTCTTACCTATGGCCAGGGGGCACTCCTCACTCTGGGGATACCTAAGGGCTGAATTCCAGGATTCTGCTGGGTGCCTTGGGCACATTCCTACGGTTCTTGTCAGAGTTCAGGGCCTGTGCTACAAGGCTTCCTGTGGGGTTTCCATTCCCAGCTTTCTGGGGGTGGCAAGAAATTTCCCTACCGTTTGCAATTCCTGTCACAGTGTCTCTCATATGTCAGAGCACATGTGTTGGAACCAGCTCTCAGATTTGCTCTTCTCTCCCTGTGCCTGTCCTTCTATTTGGGCCAAACTTTGGGCCTTAAGCCTACCTTTTCCAAGTGCCCCTGCCTCTCCAGCAGGCTGACTCCAGTGGGCTGGCCCTACTATTCCATTGGTTCATTTGTTCTCAGAAAGTCCTGAGGGGAACCTGAACAAAATGTGGAAAAAAGGTCCATTGTAGCTTGGCTTGATGCTGCAAGCCTATATTCTAGTTACTGGGCAAGCTGAGATAGGAGGATTATAAATTCAAGGCTCACCTAGTCAATGAATAAGTTAAGGGCCAGCCTGAGAAACTTAGAGATACTTCCTTAAAATAAAAAGCAAATCAAGGGGCTGGAATACAGCTAAGTGGCAGAGTGCTTTTTAGCATGAGTGTGGCTCTGGGTTCAACCCCCAGCACTGGGAAAAAGAAGGTACTTTACAGTCTTTTGATGAATTGATTTTTCTTTCAGTCCATCCATCCATCTATCATCCAACTATCCTCCTGTCCATTATCTACCCATTTATTTATTCATTCATCCATCTATCCATATATCCACCCACCTACCCATCCACCCACCCCCTCAGTCTCTCACCTATTCATCCACCCACCCACCCACACATCCATCTACCCACCTGCCCATCTGTCATCCATCCATCCACCCACCCACCCATTAATCCATCTACTCATTCATCTATCTACCTATTGACCTTCCTACCTATTTATCCATCCATCCTTCCATCCATCCATCCATCCGCCCAATCACTTCCCCACCTGTCTATCCACTCACCTACCCATCTTTCAACAAAGACTGGATTCATTCCCTCACAGAGTCATTGAGACAGTCTACCATACAATCATTTTACTTTTAAGAACATGGCTTGCAGGAATTTTTAAAGATCAAAGCCAACAGTGTAAAAATTAGCACATACACTCTCTCTCCCTCTATCTGTGATGTGTGTGTGTGTGTGTGTGTGTGTGTGTGAGAGAGAGAGAGAGAGAGAGAGAGAGAGAGAGAGAGAGTTGGAAGTGTGGATATGATGTGTGTGTGGGTATGGTGTGTGTATTGTGATGTGTGGGTGTGTTTGTGTATGTATGATACGTGGTACATAGTGTGTGTGTGTGTTTATATGGGTGCATTTGTACATTGAGGCATGTAAGGTGTGGAGTAGCTATGAAAGTCAGAATACAACTTCAGGTGTCAGTCTTCGGACACCTACCTTTTCTGTTGGAAAAGGGGTCTCTCATTGGCCTGGAATCTTGCTAGGTGGGATAGATGAGCTAGCGTGAGTGCTCCCAGGGGTCTGCCTGTCTCCGCCCCTGGTCTGGTCACTTGTCCATAACATCGTGCTCTGCTTTTTACGTGGCTTCTGGGATCCTGACACAGGCATGGGCCTCCGATTTGCTAAAACGGAGTTATTTCTCCCACAGGTTTATCATAAGTGCCTTGTAAATGTGATGCTTGCTTTCTCATCCCATACTGCCATGGCGGGGATGTGCTAGACTGGAGAAGTGCCGTGGGACCTGGTCCAAAGGTAATCCAGTCAGCATCAAGTGAAGAGCGTCAGCCAGTGAGAAAGGCCTTGTTTGCCCTCATCTCTGAGACTTCACTTGGTGGCACTGATTACCTGTCAAATATTTTAGAAGGTTGTGTAGAAAGGCCAGAATTCCCATCTTCTTTTCCCAATCCTACTGCTTGTAGTTTCTGTTTTCATCAGCATTGGCCATCAGTGTGTAGTGCATCTGACGACTGATGAACCACCAGAAATACGTTACCACTGAAGTCTGACATTTCTTCATGTGTTCGCTGTGGCTTTGTGTGTGCACACACTCATGAGTGTGCAGAGGAGCGCCTGCGTGTGTGTATGTGAGTGTGGATGCCGGAGGTCAACTTGGGTGTCATTCCTCCACTCTGCTTCTTGAGGCAGGGTCTATCCTAGGACCCGAGGCTCACTGATTTGGGTAGGCCCACCTCTGGTGAGCTGAATGACTTGTCAATTTCCATCCCTCCAGTGCTGATGCTGGTTATGTCTTGTCTTTCTTTCTTCCTCTTCTCCTCCCTCCTCCTCCTCTTCCTCCTTCTTCTTCAGTTTTTGTTTGTTTTTCAATACAGGATTTCTCTGTATAGCCCTGTCTGTCCTGGAACTGGCACTGGCTCTGTAGACCAGACTGGCCTCAAACTCAGAGATCCTCCTGCCTCTGTCTCCTGAGTACTAGGACTAATGGCATGTGCCATCATGCCAGGCTCAACTGTTGCTTTTTCTATTTGGGTACTGGAGATGGAATTCAGCTCATTACATTTGTGCAACAAGCTCTTTACCGACGGAGCCATCTCTCCAGCCCCTCACGTCCCAATTTTTGACATACACAGTGTCATATGCAGGTCAGATTGTGCCTGATGGAGGTCCTCTTCCCCATGGCCTGGCTCCATCTTCAGTCCCTTCCCCAAGCCCTTGGAAACCTCTGACCTTTTCACGCTCTCTGCACTTTGTTTTATTTTCCAAGATGAAAGAGAATGGATTGTATACATACTATAGGGATAAATAATTAAACAGAGAGGAGAATGTGGGAATAAAAGAGGGAGAGGAGGAATGGATGGAGCAGGTGTCCTAGGAAGTTAACACAGGTGGCCATACTCCAGAGAAAGGGTGGCCTTGACCTGGAGATGCCGGGCTCAGCACAGGCTGCAGGAGGAGGGTGGAAACATGCCAAGGAGAAGCTGGAGGAGATCGTGATTGATGCTTTGATTATTTAATGGTGCCCTCTGGATGACTCTGACAGGTACAGGGAAGGGAAATTGTCTCTGAGCAAGAAAAGAGAGCAGGGAGATGGATGGTGACTCTGTAGCCACCAGTGTGGCAGCTTTCTCCAGGTCAGAGGCCACAGTGTGAAAGTGACTTGACCTGCCGCACACCAGGGAAGTGACAGGTGACCAGGAGGCATAGGTGATGGATGGGAGGCAAGTTTTGTTCAGAGCTACCAGAGCACGGCTTCTACTTCTGAAGTCCCTGGTACTATGGTCACACTGCCAATCCTGAGCACACCAGAGCAACATATACAGCAGTGGCACTGCTTCTTCGCAGAACACAAGTGTGCCCTCCTTTCTCCCAACTAGGAGCCAAACTCAAAGCACAGAGAAGCAGAGCTCATACGTCACTCCCTGCCCAGTGTTCTCATCCTGAACAAGCCTGTCTTTGCAGAGCATCTTTTCTCAGAGTTCCTGTAATTCTCTTCCCCCACCAGCTTTTTAGCGGAGGGTGGGGAGTGGCTAGCATTTCGTGTTTTCATAAAAGCCATATTCCACCCATGTTATTCTGTAGCACCCGCTCAGAGCCAGGTCTATTTTTTAAAAAGCATTTGGCACTCTGAAGTGTTACATGCGGCTCAGTGAAAACAGCAATATGTGGAGACTCAGAGGATGCTGCTCCATGTTAGGCACAAGACGTGACCAGCCTTAATTCTTCTTCAGCACACACACAACTCAGCGGTGCCTGGGGCAGGCCAGCCAGGTGAGACTTCTGCTCCCTCTGTGTTGGTATCTATCTGCATGTGTGCCAGGACCACACCAACTTGAGGGCTTCCTGGACTAAGCCCTCCGGGTCTCGATAGATCTTTGTGACAGTTCCAGGACTGCCCAATGGCTCTGAGTGATCTGGACGCCAAGTATAGGAGCCAGAGCCGACCCCGAGTCTCCCCTCTTCCACACCTGTGCATGCCAGCTGCACTGGGCATGCTGGTATGATGGTCCTTCATCACAGTCAGTACCTGAAAGGTGGATTGTGGGTTCCAGGCACTACGTAACCAGTTCATAAGCTTCTGTTGGAACCTGAGTAAGAATAGATCTCAGCTTTTCAGAGATATTGAAAGTCAAGTACAAGGCCCCAGCCTAGGTCAAGGCAGACTTTTACCAGTATAAATGCTAGGGAGTCAGTGACAGCCCACCCTCTGGAACTCAGCCCGCTGTGATAGGCCAGTTCTGTGCTAGGTTGAAAACCCAGCTCTCCTTGGCCTATAGGTCACTTCTGACAGTGTGTGGCCTCCTCCTGGCAGGTCTGTCCCATGCTGAGTTCTCCCAGAACTCTGACTTGTGACATAAAGCAAGAAGGGAACTCCCTGGGTCTGTGATGAAAGAGTGGCTCCTGAAGTATTCTTGGCCAGGAAGGAGGCTGGCTCCTAACCTCTTTCAGTCCTCCCTGGACACTGGGATGAGCCCAGTGCTGTCTGACTCTACCTATTTCTGGTGGTGGAAGAGGCAGGGGCTTCACCTTTAGCTGACCATAGCCCCAGGCAACATGGACAGAACCCCAGAAAGCCAGGAATCTGTTTGAACGTCAATCTCTAGAGACACTAACCAGATCACTTACTTTTACCAAGTGTGGCCAAAGGGCAGAGATAGTATAAATCTTTCCTCACAGCTCAAGAGAACTCAGTTCTCCTCATGTGTAGGTACTCTGTCTTGTCTTCTTACCCTTGTTTTGATTAGCTTCCAATAGCCAGAGGCGATTTGATGGCTCTTGAGAGTACAGTAGAGGCAGAGAGCCCCAGGGGAAGCTTAGGCAAGAGTGGGTCCTGGCCCTGTCATGTCTTGCTACGAGTAAGATCTAGAAATCTTGGCATCGCCTCTAGCTTTCCCAGTGTTCTCACTGGTGCTACAAACACGACAAGCGTCCTTGAGGGCCTGGACAGATCTCTGCAGCAAGGCCTGGCAGTCTTCTGCCAGCCGCATTTCTGTCATTCTTGAATCCTGGTCTGGGCCTCCCCCTCATTCCCTACCTACCAGATAGCAGCACCATTCCATTAGGGTAGCACTGTCCCCTGCATCCTAAATCCATGCGAGAGTCCAGGCAGGTGGAGACTGTTGGCTACATGGATATCTGATATTGTGTTGTCTTTTGAAGGTGCTAGAGCACATACTTGTGTTCTGTGTAACAGAGGAAGAAGGTATGGCCAAGGCCCTGTGATGCTGCTAGAGCCCAGACAGACCCTCAGCTTCCTACTTGGCTGCATCTGTCTTCCTTAGATAATTGATCCTTATGCCATGTGGAGGTACAATGTATTGGGACACCCAGGAAGTAAGTGGAGGGGGCATGCCTGGCCCAGGTCAGGTCCACCTGTATGATGGCCAGTGGGTCACTTGCTTCTTATGGTTGATACATAAAGATAGATGAGAATTGCAAGGGCAGCTTAAATTTAAACCTTGGTTATAAATGCATCAAGGTTATGTGTACATTTGTGTGTACATTTGTGGAATGCCTGGATTCATGAGGCATTGCGCTGGTGTGCAAGAACAGTGGAAGAGAAAGTGGAAAAAAAGTGGAAGAGAAAGAATGAGAGAAACATCCTTCAATTCAAGAAGGACCACTCCAGACAGTGTGGGGGGTTTTCTAAGGGTCTGGCAGCTGTGTCGCAGGGAGTTCTGGCGGGGGGCACAATGATAGCTGGGGAGGGCATGTTCTGTTGGGCTCCTGGTGGCAGAGAGGAAGTCCCTCCTTCCTCTCCCTGTGTGGCTGCCTGTATGGTAGTCAGGGTGTAGCCATGAAGTCCACCAGTGGCCAGCTCTTGTCTCTTCTTGCTGCAGGCTGTGGCTAAACTGTTGACACTAGCAGTCTATGCCTCCAAACCCTGGACACACTCTCCTGCCTCCACACTGGCCATACCTGAAAGCTGACCATTGTTCTTGGATTCCAACAGAAGGGTCTTGAATCTTGGACTGTTCAGGGGACTTGGAGCTTAAGAGAACAAGGCCTGGCTTGGCGCCCCAGCCTCAGTCCTGCAGATATCTGAGTTCGCTAGTTACATTTACTTATTTTACTTTGTGTGGGTGTGCATGTGTGGATGAGGGTGTGCTATGGCGCATGTGTGGAGGTCGGAAGAGTCAGCTCCATCTTTCTGCCATGTGGAGCCCTTGGGAGCAAACTAGGTTGTCATGCTTGACTGCAAGCCCCTTGACTTGCTGAGACATCTTGCTGACTTGTGATTGAGGTTTTCAGAAGTTGATGGAAATCGAAGTGACTCCAATGAGAAGGAGCAGTAGTTTGAAGCAGAGCTATCTAGGTCTGCCTTGGCAGCTGATGGAACTGGTTCAAGGACAAGGTGTCAGGGAAGAAGCCTGGGTGTGCAGTTCTGTGCTTTTGAAGGAGTTGCCTGCCCTCAGTTCTCCATCTGTGACATGACACCTTTGGGATGGGGCCAGACAAGTTCTGCCCCAGTGTTCAAAGTCTCTTTTCATTTTTGGCCAAGTGCATTGCTGGTTTGGAGTCAGGATCCTGATGAAGAAGATACAGGAGTGGCCTGGGCATGTTCTATGTTCTGTGGACAGCCAGGGGAGGCCAGCATTCCTGGGGAGCATTTGGGAGTAGGAAGCAGTGAGAGGAGTAGTAGCAGAGCAGGTGCTGCGCTGGTTCATTCCTGCTGTCCGATGTCCCGAGGGCAGGACTGTCCTCATCCTTCTGACTTTCAGCACAGCTTTGAGAGCCTTAGCCATTTCACTAGCACTTTATGAGCTGCTGGGTACACTGAGTTGCTGGATACAGTGAGCTGCTGGGTATAGCCTGGTGGATACAGCAAGCTGCTGGGTACAGTGAGTTGCTGCTGGGTGCAGTGAGATGCTGGATACAGTGAGCTGCTGGGTACAGTGAGCTGCTAGATATGGTGAGCTACTAGATACAGCCTGGTAGATACAGTGAGTTGCTGCTGGGTTCAGTGAGTCGCTGGGTACAGCCTGGTAAAGGAGAGGGGGAGGATGACAGATGTTGAACAGGAGCCAGCAGATGCCCTTCTCAGCTTTATCGGAGTCTGTCAGAAAGCTCTCCTTCACACTTTAAGTGTTTCACTAGACACCGCATGCATACTGCTGCCACCGTATATTGGGTAGAAGCCCTTGCAGGATGTGGTTCCTCATATGACTCTGCTGGCCCTGATGTGGTGATGAGTCACATCAACAGCCAAGACCTGGACCAAGGGGGATTTAATATCTGGTCTTCACCTGCCTGATATCTAGATGCATGAAGCCTTTTCTTCCATCCTTGAGGTCTGGGAAACATTGGCAGCAGGCTCTGGATGAATGGGACCAGTATGTCCAGATGCAAGGTTATGTAAAAGAGATAGGCAATGTCATGCCTTTAAGAGCTCTGCTGGAGAAAGTCTCCTTGGGCCTGTGGGTGACCTCGATGCTGAAGGGCAGGGGATGTCACATGGTAAGGCAGCTGGGTGATAAGCAGGAGGCAGTCTGGCTGAGTTTAAGGCAATCACTGGGGATACCCAAGTATGTCCTTGCTGTCTCTCCTTCCTGTCACAGGCTAGCTGTTAGTAATACCCAAAGGGCCATGTTTTAGGAACTGTCTGCAATGACAGATGTTGACCCCAGAGGACCACTCTGCAAGGTCCTGTTGTATTCTTCCCTGTGTCTCTGGGGTGTCTTGAACTGAATCCTATGCTTAGAGACATGTCAGACAGTGGTGGACATGAGATTCAATCCTGAGGAAGCTGGAGCCCTCTGTCTGCCCTGTGATAGTGGATACCTTCAGTTTCCCACTCCCAAGGTAACATGGAGTCACTTGGTCCACATGTATAGTGGATGAGGTCCAGCTCTTGCTTCTGCTAAACAGTCTGCGACCCATGGTGATTTCACATGAAATCACTTTTAACACTGAGATGAATGTGCACCAGTATAAAACCCAGCGACCTCATGTACTTTCAAGAGCCCACAGTAACATCTGCTGTGCCGTGCAACCACCACCTCTGGCTTGTTCAAAAAGGTTTCATCAGCCCCACCAAAACCCACAGCCATTTGGCAGGAAGCCGCATTTAACTTCCTCTCCACCCTTCAGAGCCACAGAATGAAGAAGGATCCCTCGAAGGTGAGCAGAGAGTAAACTCAAGGTTCCCACAGAGGCTTCTGATTCTAACCTTATTCCAGCTCAGAGAGGAACCCAAGGTGGCTGCTCAAAATGCCCAGAAACCCTTGCGACCAGCTGCCATCTTCCACCAGAATGGTACATGACAGTACTCCCAGTGTCACTGAGCAGCCGGGGCTGCCTATGTTGTGCTGATGATTGTGTGACTCTGGGCAAGGTACTCAACTTTTTTAGGAGAAAGCTTCCACTAATTTTCAAGCCTTGGTGGGGATAACAAAGGTGCTCTTGATGAGGATGGGGTCAGATCTTTAGATGGCAGGTACCCTCCCTTCAGTGGCTCTGACTCTGGCTTACTGCAGCAAAGTGACATTCCACACTGAACCTGCTGTCTGTTGGTAGCTCCCCCTGTAAGCTGAGGAGGTTAGTTGGAAATGCTCTTCTAGACATGGCACTGTTGCTTCTGAACTGCCCATCTTAACTGGAAGGTGAGGCGTGCTTTGTTTGGCAGAGAAGGCTTTCTTGGTCCTCTAAGAGTTGTCCCTTGGAGCAGCCATCCCAGCTTTCTGTGCCCCAGGGACTGGCTTGGTTCACTTCCATCATGCAGGGCTGGCCGAGGGCGTCTGGAGGAGCCTTTGCGGCCACTGGACCTGGGCTGCAGACCTGCCTCAGCTTAGCTCTGACCACCTGCTGTGATTTGGACACTCCAATCCTTTGGGAAAGTCGTTCAATTCATTCAGCTTTAGTTACCACCATCCTTGGAGTGAGCAAGTGAACGAGCATGTGAATACAGATTCTCACAGCTCTCCTTTTGATTTGAACTTAGATGGCGTGAGGAGGGAAGATCCAGAAGATGAACACAGGTTTAGTGAGGGCTTGGCCTGTGTTGTTCAAGTGGCTTGAAGCAGGTGTGGAGCGGAATGGACTCCCTTACCACAGCCTGTGGGATAGGCTCACGGTCCATGCTGACTCTCTATCATTCTCCCCAAATTCTAGCTCTTGAGGGCAGAGACTCTGCTTGGCTCACAGCTGAACTCCCAGTGCTAGAATAGGAGCTTGGACTGATGTATCGCTAGAAGCCAGCCCTGAGGAAAGGGTGCCCAGGCTTACCCACAGGTTGTTGGTAGTATTGAAGTACAGAGTAGGGAGTGGCCAGGCTCAGCATTCATGCAATCAGCTGCCACATCAATAGGAAGCACCAGGAGAGGAAGGGACAGATGTTGGTATGTACCAGACTAGCAGGAGCAGGGCAGGAGGCCCAGCAGCAGTGCAGCTCCATGCTGGGTTCCAGCATTAAAACTGAGTCATACTGTTGCCCGGATGGAGACCACAGCAGCGCTTGCTGCAAGGAGGCAATGCAGGAGCTACAAAGGAGACACAGAGGTCTTCAAAGTGGCCACAAAACCCAAGCCTTTGACACTTTGAGTCAGAAAGACCGTCACCTTTAAGCAAGAGATTCCCAACTCCAAGGAAAATTTAAATTTTTTTTAGCATAATAGGTTTGTTTTCCCCCCCACCAATACCCTTTCGATTCTGCTTGTTTTAACCCGGCACAGCGGGAACAGCAGCAGGGTGTGGTCTCTGTGTACGCTGATGCCGCCTGTATGTGAGACCTGAGATGGCGCGGTGGACTCAGGGAGGTCCAGGCCAGTGTGTGAGAGAGTAACAACCAGAAAGAGCCTTGACTTTTACCTCATGGTAAATTCCAGCAACGTCTGCCATCAAGCGTCTCTGCGTTAGGCTCTCCAGAGACTCGGACCAGGAGAATGCCTGCCTCCATTTCCAGCTCACCTACACCCGTAGATCATTATCTATCCGTGCTCATCTGTGTCTGTAAGTATCCGTCTCCGACTCTGTGTACACATCTCTTCATTCTCCCCTTCGATTTTTAGGAGAGAATTCATTTGGGAATTGACTTGCACAGCTATGGATGCTGAGCGAGCAGCTCCGCAGCAGGTGGTCTGTAGCTGGAGACCATGAGAAGAGGTGGCACACAGGTCAGCGGCGATGGGCCCAAGGACTGGGAAATCTCACAGTGTCACCTGAGGACTACAGCTGAAGGA
This sequence comes from Cricetomys ansorgei, assembly GCA_026225945.1. NCBI lineage: Eukaryota > Metazoa > Chordata > Mammalia > Rodentia > Nesomyidae > Cricetomys > Cricetomys ansorgei. Next base: position 3,784,343 of record JAMJFZ010001791.1, read on the forward strand.
CCAAGAGCCTTGGGGGGGTCACTGGTGCATGTCCTGGAGTTTGAAAGCAAAGGACCCATAGTTCTGGTGCCCTTTGTGTGTGTGGGTGTGTGTGTGTGTGTGTGTGTGTGTGTGTGTGTGTGTGTGTGAGAGAGAGAGAGAGAGAGAGAGAGAGAGAGAGAGAGAGAGAGAGAGAGAAGAGAAGGGAGAAGAGGAGAGGGAGAGAGAAGATAGAGACGAGAAAGAGAAAGAGAGAGGGGAGAAAGAGAAGAAAAAGATAGAGGGAAGATATAGAATAGGGAGGGAGAAAAGAGAGTGGAGAAAGGGTAGAGAGGGGAGGAGAGGGAGAGAGAGAAGATAGAGGGAGTGAGCGAGAGGTGAGAGAAAAGGAGAGAAGAGAGGGGATGTGAGAGAGGAAACAAGGGAGAGAGGAGAGGAAAAGACAGGAGAGAGATGTAGAGAGATAATGGGGAGAGAGAGGAGAAGAAGGAGAGAGAAGAGGGTCTGGGGGAGAAAAAGGAAAAAAGGGGGGGGAGATTCTACATTTTTATACTTTCATTAATAATTTGAGTTTCATACAATGTATCTCGATAACATCCTCTTCCCATTCCTCCGTGTTCCACCCTCCCACCCCTGTGCTTTCAAAAGAGGAAAAGAGAGAAAGAGGGAAAAAAAGGAAGAAGAAAATTAATTCAAGCTTGTGTGGCAGAAGCATGGATGGGGGGGGCTTCACCATTGTCTTTGGAGGCAGAGGGCTGCTCTGATTGTGTACTTTGACCTGGCTCATATTAGCCCAAGATGAAGCATTATAGAGCTCCACCTGAAGTTGGGCTTCACTGCCCAAACCCAGACACCGACTTTGTCCCGTGTGTCCCAGAAGGTGCTACCACAGGGAAGGTCTTCCCCAGCCCCTCCTTAGCCGTTGAGGCACCCACCACTGAGCCACACAGCCCTTGCTGGTTCCACAGTGTGCTCCTTCTCAGCTGTGCTTCTGAGACATGGGAGGAGGAGGAGGAGTGTGTGCAGAGGTGTGCAGGTGGGAGGGGGAATCCCATCTCCCGGCTTAATGCTGATGGCCACTGTGCAGTAATGGAGGGTAAGGGTCTCCCTTCTCCCTGGACGCTCTCCCAGCTCTGGGTGGGCCAGCTTCTACAGGATTTTGGTGTCACACTGCCCTGTCATTTCCTGTGAGGAAAGTGCCTGAGGGTTTCACCAGACTCCTTAGCAGGGAGTGATGAGTGACACCTATACTCTGTTAGTTTGTCCTGAGGAGATTCCTGACTCCTCCCTGTAATCTGTCACCTATGTCTCCCCCCCGACAGACCAACCCTCCTGACAGGCCCTGTCCAACTTTGGGACACCACTCTGGTCTGGTGTGATGTGTATCCCATCGTGGGAAGATAGATGGTCACAACCATCATCAAGATTTCTTTGCCTCAGTGAGCCCTGGAGGACACAGAGCTTCCCTCCAGGGACCTGAGGCAGAAGCTGGCCTCTCTCGGGGTGTCAGGTTGTTGCCTGTGAGTCCCATGTTTTTATTTGAGAAGCCAACTGTATCTGGAGTTGTTTTCTCTCCCATCCATTCTCCTTTCCCATGTATTTCTGCTTCATGATTAGATGTGATGAATATGCTTTCTGCCCTGTCCAGTATTAGAAGGCCATCACAAAGAGGCTGGTGCTATCTGGGTAGGAGAGGTAGAAGACCAGGCTGTACATGGTTGTCTCCCAGTGCATGCACAGTGTTGAGTTTGTTCCTAGAGGCATTGATTTATTTGCAAGGGATGAGCTGGCAGGCACAAGTCACTCATGGGACTGGGTCTCCATCCTGGTCCCTAGCTGAGCTCCCAAGACTTCAAGAAGAATAGCAGGAGTTTGTGGGCCCAAGGGGGCTACTGTGACTATGTGGAACTGTTGGGGAAGTTTATTTTTAGTTGTGTTTAAAATGTTTTTATGTACTGTTGGGTGAGGGGCTGTCTATGGCATTTTGTTTTGTCTGTAGGTGTTGGATTTCTGTGGGAGTTGTTTAATTGCTAATGATCTGCATGTGCTATCAGTAGAATACCTGAGGAGTTCTGTAAGAATAAATACACCTGAGCTGAGAGCTCAGGGTTCCACTGTGAATATGGCACCGTCCATGATGGTTGTTCCCTCTGCTGAGGTCTGGCAGAGCTTGGACTTATGAATATACCCCCATCTTTTCCTTGCTGAGCCGCTCCAGCAGTAGTGTACTACAGGGAACTGTAAGTGAGCAATTAGATGCTGGAGGGCTTCTCAGACCCTGGGATGGTGGCATGAGCACCAGGGCATGGTCAGAGACAACCCTATGCCAGCCCTGAATACTCATACTACAGAGTATACCCATACTGCAGAATGTACCCATACTGCAGAGCACACCTATGAGAATGCATCCACACAGCACAGGGCACCCACACTTAAGAATGTGATGCCTTGCGCTCAGTCTTATCAAGCCTCTGAGAACTGTTAATAGTATTAATTATTAATCTAATTGTAAATCTACCAAATTTAGCAAAACACTGCCCGATTAAATAAGTTAATGTATGCAAATTGGTCACAATGTAGTCTGAAGTAAAGACTGTACCAACAGGAACAATTCTCACCATCAGCCTGCCAAACGAAGACTTCTTTCTCAATTTTACAGGCAAGATCACTGAGCACCTCTATCCCATAGTCCCTGGCTTCTCCTTCAGCACTCTACCCTCCACAGATTCTAGCTGGTACATGAAGTTGGAGCCCCTTGGACCCTGGGCTGCCCCATGCTGTGAGCCGGTTCCTGCTTTTGCTGTGAAGACAGGGATTCTAGAGCACACCAGCCTTTCCCTGTACCCCCACCCAGGGATGTGGCCCTGGCCAGCCACAGCCAGGCAGGCCATGCTTAGTTCTCTAGGATCTGACTAATTGTCTGTCTTCAGCCTGTGTCTGATCAGAAATCTTAAAGAAAATGTCGTGGACAGACCCGAACTCCTGTGCACACAGCAGACAGCCTCACGTTGGCAGCGTGAAGCCACCGCTGTGACTCGCAGACACTCCCCCCTGCTCTGCCTGGGTAATTTCCCCTTTGCCACAGAGTGACATGATAACACTGGTAATCGGGTCATTCTCCCCAAACCTCAGCCTCTATGTCTTTCTTAGCAGGTGCTAAATTGACGCTCCAGCTGCGGAACAGTAACAATTAGCTCCATTAACGTCACCACAGCTGTAATTTTTGAGGAAACGAAAAACATTAATAACTACTACCAAAAGCTGAAAATCAAGGCGAACACAAAACACAACGGCCCTCAGAGGTGAGACGGGCTCAATGGGTGGCTACCCCTGGAGGGTCGGGAGGGGCCTCGCTCACCCTGAAACTGGGCTCTCCTGGTGGGAAAGGAAAGGCTCTAAGGGCTCAGAAAAGTAGATGTGCTCAGTGGCGGGGCCCAATGGAACAATATAAAAATAGCAATTGGCTTCGCACATTGGAGTCCAAGCTGGGGTAAGGGCAAGTGGCTGTATCTAGATAGTTTACAACCCTTTTCTGTCTGCACTAATGTTCCCCTATGCACACACATGTGCATCCCACGGCATCTCCACATTTATGATATAATTCACGAAATCACTTTTACATGTGCACACACTGTACATGCGCCCAGGCGCACTCATACTATGTAAGTACACCAGGTATATACACTACGTACATATACAGCCCATAGTCCAGGCTCGCTCATGCATCACTCACACTTCGTATATACACCAGGCACACCTACACACATGCACGGCCCACAGTGCACCCAGTCACACCCACATAGCACACATGTACTCACACAAAAACCTTGTCGTGTGTGCCTGTACCACAAACCATCAGACCCATCCCTTAGGTCTGGCACTGTCTCCCGGATGTTGTGTGTCATTCCCTCCCACTCCCCCACATGCACAGAAAGTATTGAGATATACTTGGAGATCTAGGATATGGTGGCCCAAATGCTTTGGCGAAAAGATAAGATGACCAGCCATCTGGTGCTGAAGCAGTTCTGAAAGACACAGTATCATTTCCAGTAGCGATTTAATTTTCAGAAACTTAAAATGAAAAGGCAGATTGAAGTGATTTCTTCAAAATTTTGATGTTTATTTAGTGTGGGTTTTATTTTGCCATTGTGCTGGCTAGTTATATGTCAACTTGACACAAGCTATAGTTATCTGAGAGGAAGAAACTTCAGTTGAGAAAAAGCCTCCAGATGATCAGGCTGTAGACAACTGTGTAGGGTATTTTCTTAATTAGTTACCAACGGGGAGGGCCCAGCAAATTATGAGTGGTGCTGCCCCTGGGCTGGTAGTCTGGGTTCTATAAGAAAGCAGACTGAGCAATCCACAAGGAGCAAGCCAGTAAGCAGTACCCCTCCATGGTCTCTGCATCAGCTCCTGCCTGCATGTTCCAGCCCTGCTTGAGTTCCTGCACTGACTTCCTTCAGAGATGGACTGTGATCGGAAGTGTAAGCTAAATAAACCTTTTCTTTTCTAACTTGTTTTTGGTCGTGGTGTCTCATAACAGCAGTAGTAACCCTAACCAAGACAGCTACTAACATTAATAAATATTCCTATGTGAAACACACATTGGAGAAGGATGCATGGGTTTTGCATGCCTAGATTGTCTCTATGTTACGTATATCAGAAAAATATTAGATGAAAAACAGTTTGGAGACTGGGGACACAGTTTAGTGGGTGAGAACTCGTGGTTTGCCAGCTCAAGGTCCTGAGTTCAAGTCCTCAGCACCCACGTAAGAAGCTGGGCATGGCTGTATGAGCATGTGACCCCAGCCTTAGTGTTTTAAAATAAATAAAGCACATCCTGACACAGTTTTCCAGTCCTGCAAGGTGGCTCTGCCCTGTTCCCTGGCCTGTAGCAGTGACTCCCAGGCGGGAAGCTACAGGGGATTAGCACGGTGGTTCCCATGCACCCATCCAGTCTTTGATCAGGACTCTTGGGAGTGTTGACAATGGAACATCTAGGTTTATTAAAGCAAGGGTGGTTATAGGATAAAGGCAGGGGCGGGTCTTTGGTACCCAGGGATGTGAGTCATTGGTTAAGACAGGGATTAAGGGTCATTGGTTAAGACTGCCTGGAGTAGCCCCATTTGCATCCTGGGGTACTTTGAGTATTTTCCAGGGAACAGGGGTTTAGTTGCAACTGTAGGTAAACAACTCTGCCAGATCATTGTCCACCTTTGGAAGGGGGTGGAGTTTTGCTGTGGTTTGTGGTCTGTCAGTGACTGTAGAAGGGAGAGGCCAGATTCCTGCCAGCTCCACAGAATGAGAGCCTGGGGTCATAAGCGCTTGCTAACTGGCCAGTCTACCTGGAACAGCTGGCTTCCAGATCCACGAGAGACCCTGTCTCAAGGCAACAAGGCTGGGAGTGATAGAGGAAGACCTGAAGTCCTGTCTGGCCGCTACATACATGCGCATTCGTATTCACACCCCCACACATGTGGATGCACTGCATAAACGTATGATATATGCACAGCGCTATGTGATTATGTGTATATTCTCAGAGGCATGGTGCATACACATGCACCACCAATTCAAATGTGTACACATGTATACCTGCCAAGGTTCACATACATACCCATGAACTCACTTGTGGATACATACGAACCCAGTGACTCACATGTGCACAAGTGTGCACCCATCAACGCATACCAGTGTACATGTGCATTCTCCAGCTTACATGTGCACATGAATATGCTCATAGACTCACATGTGTACACACATGCACTCAATGACTCAAATGTGGACACACGCACCTGCTAACTCCCGTGTGTACACACATGCACTAACAAGTTCACATGTGCGTCCATTGACTCACACATCTACACGCTGTACACCCACCAGCTCACATCTACACACGTGAACCCACTGCATCACAAGTGCACCAACTGACCAACCAGCACCTATGTACACCCACTGACTCACAGGTGCATCCATGTGCACCCACTGACTCATGTATACACACATGTGCACCCACTGACTCACACCAGCTGCAGGATCACAGTCTTCCCTAGTTGCTCTTGAGCTGGAGGACTGCAGGCAGCATTTACAGAAGAGGGAGAGCCAGGCCTTGAAAGGCAGAGACCTAGACTGAACCCCTCAGGGCTGAGAGTGGAGCTGGAGACACGGAACTCCAGGGAGAGAAGCTTCAGAAGTTTTTGGGTGCAGGTGGCTAGGTGCAGGAAGTGCCCCACCCTCCTACTAAAATCCCTCCCAAGGAAGAGAGGTGTTACCTTCCTGCTTCCTGTTCTATTCCTTCCACCCTCCCTGCACCTGCAGCAGGACCCTGACGGGGAGACCCTGGCCCCTCAGCTCCCTCAGTGCTCCTGTGGATGCTCATCACCTACTCCCCACTCTGGGTCTATTTCTCTGGACTCACTCCTGGTGTCCAGACTTGGTGTGAAAGACCTGCTGCCATGTGTTTTAACTTCCTTCCAGCCTAGAAACCATGTTTCAGGAATAAAACTCATGCTTTGGCTTCATCAGTCACGATCTCTGGAGGGTGTGCTCTGTTCAGAACAGCAGCACATGCAAACTGCCCATGTCAGAGCCCACAACTCTCTGCCATCTCCAGCAGACTGGTTCCAGGAACCGCACTGTCTGCTGACTTGCAGGCTCCGTGAGCTGTTTATCTTGCTACATCCAAGCAGGATTTAATTAGAAATTTATTGCTTTTTCTAATTTGGGCATTTCTCCTGAAAGGTGGTCTGAGATGATTTATTTTCTCTGTCCCAGGATACTGTGTTAAGCAGTAGTAACAGGAAGCTGTGTGGACCCCTTCCTATGGACACACGTGTCTCTGAAATTGTGCCTGGTTTCCTTGAAACAGCAGAGCCCTGCCTACCCTTGTCTTACTTCTCAGAACCTCAAGACTGGCCATGGGCTTTTATCCACATACTGATTTGCCAACCAGGCTCCTCTTTCATCTGCTCACCCAGTGGCAAGTCCTGACTCCCACAAAAGGCTTGCTGCTTGGCCCACCGTGCAGCATCTGTACCTTCTTTCCCTCACGTGGTGGGCATGGCCTCTGGCTTCAGACCTCAGCGGCTATACCACAGCAGGTATCCAAGCTCACATGGATTTGTTGCCTGGGGAGACAACCCTGCTCTTTGATCCTTCGTATTCTTGAATCATGTGAGTCCATAAGCTGCAGGGTGTGGTGACCTCACCAGGAGAGATTCTCCCAAGGAGCTGGTGTGATTGGTGTTGGATGCACAGCTGAATCTCTGGGAGCACCACGCAGCAGCAGACCCCTGTCCTGACTTGAGACTTCCACGCTCCTTACATGGTAGATTAGCTCATGTGTGAGTGAGTGTGCATGGTGCATGTTTGTAAAATATGATTGCACATGAAAACGTGCAAAGGACCACTCTGTTCTGAGAGTAACTGGTAAAAGGCAGGCCTTCTACCCAGTCTAGTTGCAGAGCAGTCAGCTGAGATACCTGGGCTTTGTCCTCCAGTTTTTAGACTTGTCATTTTGCTAAACTGGCACCGGAAGGGGTTGGATCATGGAGAGGGACTCACTGGACCCACTGGAAGGGGGTGGGTCATGGAGAGGGAACTCAAGACCCCTGGCAGACTTGTTCCCATGAAGGGAAGTATCAATCAGAGGGTCCCTCGACTCATGCCTGGGCCCTCCTGTGCTGAGCTCCAGACCTTTCAGAAAATAAGACCTGATTCTACCGAACAGTTCTTGCACTGGGTTGTGTGACACTATTCCTAGGGAGATGTGAACAGATGTCTACTTACCCCAGATAAGGAATCAATGATAGATCCAAGCACAGACAACACCAAAGGCCAACCTAGAGAACCAATGAATTTTATTGGAGTTACTTACAGGAGTAGAAATGACTCAGACAGCTGTATCACCGAGGCCCACACACACCAGCATGGGTGACAGCTCACAAATGCTGGGAACTGGAATACTCTGCACAGCCCTCAAGCAGCTCAGTAGGTTGGAGGGTGTCCTTTCTAGGCAGCTTAGCTGGCCACTGTTTCTTTCAGGCAGTTTGGGTGCTCTCTGTTTCTCCCAGATGGTTTAGCTTGTCTGAGAGTGACTTTCAGCAGTCTTTACTGATTATATACTCTTGGGGAAGGAAGGGCTTAGTGAATCTGGTCAGTTTCAGAGACTTCCTGAAGCTACTATGAGTTGTTTGCTTCCTATCTGAACCCCTGCAGTATTTCACCTCTTCCAGAACATACTATTGTTTTACCTCTCTGTAAACATCCTGTCTTAAGAAATTTCTCTCCAAAATGGAAGGTTTTAATCTGGCAGGAAACTATACTGCCGCAGAGATCACCCAAGAGCATAGACAACAGGCCAAGTCAAAGCAACTTCCAGTTTCCTGGAGAACACTGGCATTGGGCTTGGGTCCTTATCTGCAGAAGCCCATTCATGCAGCCGCTTGCTGAGACTTCTCTCCGAGAGGGGACCACAGCTCTTTACACTGTGTGTACTCTTCAGATCTCTGAATGTGGGATGCAGAGTGGGCATGTAGTCACTGGGTATGTTTTACAGAGTGATAAGGTGGCCTGGTTCTCCTAACCAACACAGATGGAACTTTCTGGAGCTGAGGGTCCCAGTTCTTCCCATTTCCCCATCATTCAGGTGTTCTGTGAGCCTCTTGACTTTTCTTTGAATTTATCCAGCACGTAGCTGCCCCAGGCCTGTGCCCTCAAGTGTTCCCTCTCCTGGCACCTCTTGCTTTCCTCAGCCTGGCTTTGTCTGCTTGACCAATTTTCATGTTTTTAGTGATACTGTTTGACCTCTCATGGCGATGTGAGCTCTGGTAGAAGTTGGGCCTGTGGCAGCCAGGACTGTGTCAGGACACCATGGCACAGTACTTCTAAGCACTGGGAGCAAACCTCTGTCCCGCTGTGTGACCTGGTGCCATGGGAGCCACAGTGCTGTCTGATCACCTTGATGGATGTTGTGGGCACAGGGAGCAGCCACCGGGCTAGCACTCCCACCAACCCCCCCAGAAGCAGTACAAGCTGCTGCCCACTCTGGACAGTAGTGGAGCCTTGAACCTCAGCATGACTCCCTTGGTTCCTGAAGCCATAAGTCCACACCCCTTCCTGTGAATCCACAGATAGATTACCCAACTCCAACCCTAGGTGGAAATGCTCAGGCAGGACTGGTGAGCTTTGGCTTTGCAACTCATTTACCATGTTTAGACCAGCCCATGTCACAGTTCCAGCCGCAGCCTCGACCCAGAGGGAGCCACCACCCCCATTTCTGAACCTTGTGACTGGCCTGTTTCTCAAACACTTGGGACTTTGAAGATGCTAGCACTGTAGAGTAAGGGTACTGAATGAAACTCAGGATGAACTTTGAAAGCTGACAATGTGGTTGACACAGGAGCCCTGTACTGCGCCCAGGGTCTGTGCTGCTATTCACTTTCCTGTGCTGCCCATGTGAGCTCTGGTCTCTATTTACTCTTGGATGAGTACCTAGGCTGGTGTAGTGTATAGGAAAAGGACCCTTGACTTCTGTTTATTTTAATAGAGCATAGAAGAACCTTCATCATGGAAGGGGCTTCTCCTGCAGGCTGACCAGCCAGGGAACAGCTCTTCTTCTCAGCAAGAGAGGCAGAGGGAGAGGGATGTGCTCTGAGTTCAGGGTCTGCCAAGAGTGTATCTGGAGGTTGCATCCTCCTCCTGCAGGCAAGGAATCTGGCCTTTCCTGGTGACTCTTCTCTGGTGACCCCTGGGAGAGTTAAAGAGCTGGTGCACACAGCTAAGATGGCACCTCAAGTTGAAGGAGCCCCCAGCATGCTGTCTCCGATACAGCAGGCCACAGATGTTTCTAGGAGGGAAGTGTGTACTCCCAAACCCATTGCATTGCCCTATTGCTTGTGTGTGTTCATTTATGCTCAGTGACCTGGTGGGCAGCTGACTAGTGCAGCGGCAGTTTACTCTGAATTCTGCTCTGCAAAGACTTTTAGCTGTACCCTGTGTTTCACCAAACGGGGAAGGCATAGGCAGGTTCTGGGAAGTGGCCAGACTCAGCATGGGACATGGCTAGACAGTCTGCTTTTCTTGCATCACGCAGTTGCCAGGAGCTCTAACCCGGAAGGTTTGACCAGGCAGGTGCCAGTGCCCTCACAGGACCTCACTCCACGAGGTGCTTATAAACACTGGCTGTTTTCCTGCTTCCTATTTGCAACAGTCATGAGGGATCCTTGCGAGACAATGCCGATAGCCCGTGTGATGCTGCTGTTCAGCAGCTGACATCTCCTGAGAGAAAAAACCAGAACCCATCTAAGCAGGTGGAGGGATCGATTGCAGCCCGCGCTACCTGTCTTGTTGTCAGGACGAGAGATATACGGTGGTTTTATTTAAGATGCTGCTTCCGCGCTGGCCCCTGGAGAGGCACATCTCGTCTGTGTTATGCTAAATCTTTAATAGCTTTTGACTGTAATATATGCTGCGCGGAAACGCATCCGGCAGAGCAGTCCGGCAGTGCAATCCGGCAGGGCGGCAGGTTCTCTGCACTTACCGGGGAAGGTGAACGGTGAAGGCGGCAGTTTTGCTGGTATTTACAATGCCGGCTTTGCCAGCAGGAGAGACAGAGTCAGAGGCTCTGGAAACAGCTAAGATGGGATGGGATGCAGTCTCTGAGCAGTGACTCTCGAGCTCCCCAAGACACTCAGCCTTGAGATTCTGGGCATGAAGCAAGGTCTGGGCTCTGTACGGTGTCCCTTTTCAGTGAGGTGAGCCACCACACAAAAAGGGCAATGGTTGCACAGGAGCTGCAAGAAGGCTCCAAGCCCATCTGAAGTGAGACAAGAGCCTGGTGGACCCGGATTGGAGCCTTCAGTGTCCGGGCTCCTTTCTTGTCATCTCAATCATGTACCTGGACTCAATGGTTTCTGGTCACTTTGATTCCTGCTCAGGAAGGTCAGCTCTGGAACTTGGCTCAGTGAACACTCAGGGTTCAGGCAGTGAGGTCATCACGGCCACGAGTCGGAGAAATTTTGGGTCATCCTGTCTTTAACCCTTGACTTCTGGGGAGAGAACCAAGGTCAGTAGCCATCTTCACTGCTGGAGGGAGCACTTTTCCTGGGACCCCATCCCACCATGCCAGCTGTGGCTTAGACCCACGTGATGTCCTGTGAGAGCTGCTAGGCCAGTTCTGTCGTCCAGGTTTTTGCTCTGCAGGCTCCACCTGGGCCTCCGCCTGACATTAGCTACACGCTCACTCGGGTACCACTCACATCATGGCGGCCTTCTCTCACTACCACGGTCCTCTCTGAGGTCCAGAGCCAGGCTCGGTGAGCACTCAGGACTCGGGTGTGAGTTGAATGGAGCTCTCACCTCAGAGCTCAGGTCTGCAGGGATTTTATTCATGTGGGAAGTAGCCTGACTTGGACAGTGGTTAACTAAGACACTCTCTTAGTCCTGTTTCTGTGGTTCTCACAGAACACCACACATTAGGTAACTGAGAAAGAGTTTAAGTGTGGTTTTCACAGTTCCACATGCTAGGAATCCAGGAAATGGCTTTTCTTCTGTGATTGCCCTCGTGCCCCATGTGGAAGGCCAAATGTAGCAGAGCTAGTCCCTGGAGAGATGTTAGTGCCACCTCTTCACACTGCTACATGAGGATTGTGCTTCCACCTTTCCTTCTTGAGGACACACACGTTCAATTTGAGTCCCCTTTGTGCATGTCCCCTAGCAACCAAGAGAGAGACGGTTACAGATATGCCTGGTGATTCTGTTGTAGCCACCAGGCATGACTATGCTGATGTCCCGCTCTGCTCAGGGTGAATGTATGAGGGTGTAACACCACATCTGAAGAGAAGAGACACAGTTTCTTAGGAGCCACACACTGCGAGCGTAGATGCTAACTTAAGACTCTCCTACCTTAGAAGGGTCATCTAAGGAGAACTTGCATGCCAGAACACTGGTGTAGAGATGATGGATGAGTGTCCTCCCCAGGGAAGGAATTGCTAAGATACCCAAGCCTGCTGCCCTAAACTCCCTTCCCTCCTTATTTTGGTTAAGTTAACTGAAGTGGGAAGATCTGTCCACTGTGGATAGTATAATTCCCTAGGCTATGTTCCTGAACTGAATAAACAGGAGAAAGTGAGGTGAGCCCAAGCATTCATTGCTCTCTGCCTCTTGACTATGGATACAATGTGATCCACTGCTTAACTTCCATTTCTGTGACTTTTCTGTCATGAGTTACTGTACCCTCAAACTATGACCCAGAATAAATCTTTTCCACCTTAGTCTGCTTTCATGACGATATTTCATTACAGTAACAAGAAAAGTAAGACACTTCTCCTCCCTGTCTTCTCTGACACTGGAAGTATAGTTCTGAGTTGTTTCTTCTCCACTGATCTCACTTTAGGGACATGGCTTAGCCAGCATCCTGTGGGGAGCCATAGGCTAGATATAAAGCCACAGTCAGAACTGGTCCATGGGTCCTGGCCTGGGACAGGGCTGGAAAGATGTGTACTGAGTATAGGCCCACCAGCATGACCTCCTGACTTCTGTGTCAGGATGACTCTGACTTAGCTAGACATCTGCCTCTGCCTCTTGGAACCTCCATGCCTTTGCCAAAGGCACGGGGATCCCTGTCCAGGATGAGTTCCACCCTCCATGCAGTCTTCCCTCCCTGCCTATGCCCCTTTGCTCCTGCTACATGGAGTTGCCCACTGACACATTTCTGAGGACAGGGTTGATGTCACAGCTTCCTAAGTCAGAGGGAAGTCACATGGCACCAGATCCCCTCGTAGGGTCCACTAGATTCACCATGGAGGCAAGACTGGGGCTTCAGGGCCTCACCAGACACAGGGATGCCTGCTTGCCTTGCAGATGAGCCATAGAGAGTGGTCCCCATTGTTCCTAGTCACCAATGATCCAGGATCTTAGAAGCTGTGGACACGAGAATGCCCATGGACACCAACGCAGATCTCACCTTAAAGGGATGAAAGATAGTTTATTCTAGAACCAGATCTGAGTAACCGTGGCCAGGGAATGGTATTCAGGTTGTTCCAGTGTAGTAGCAGATTCATCAAGCGTTGGTACTTTTAAAATACTTTGTGCTGGAGCCATCCCAGCAAAATGAACAAATCTCTGTCATAGGTGTCAGATGCTCTTTGATGACATTCTTAGCTTTGGCTTTGGAAACTAGGGGCCTGTTAATATCCCCAAAGAACATACACAATACTTACAAGGATGTTGGGTCAGACACAGAGGTATCCAGTAAGAGGCTATTAATGGGACTAAAGATAACTCAAGGTAATTAGGCTCCCAACCTGTAACACTCCAACTCTCTACAACCGTTGACATTTTAGTCAGTCAATCACCATTGTGAAGCTCCTTTTCTGGGAGCTTCAGTTCACACCCCTAACATTCTCCAAGGTGAACACTATCGTGGGCTCCATTGTAAGGCTGTTCTGCCCACCGACTCCTGCCCTTCTATGGACTCCACCTTCATCTGTGTCAGGGTCTAACAACCTATATGACCACCCCAAATGTTCTGGGGATGGCTATGTGTAAACACACTGTATTACCTCTAACCAGGAAGCATCCTGCTGGTGATGAACTCTCCACCATGACTCTGCTGTGCAAGAGTCCCCCACATATCCCCACACACCATGAAACACAGATGTTCAAAGGAGCTCAGAGCACTGGAGGGAACAGTGTATAGTGGAGAGTATGCAAATTCATTACTGTGGGACAAAACTGTGCCTTTGAGAGGGTAATATGTACTGAAGACTCTTCTAGAAGAGGGTGGGGTTTGCAGTTTTCACAAAGCAAATTTTGCCATCAATATGTTTGTCAAGAAGCTGCCCCATACCTAGAACTCCAAGGATCTCAGGCTGGGCCAGGCTGTCCCACCAGCATGGTGACAAACAGCTGCTACAGACAGAGTTCAGGCTTTAGTCAGGACAAAGTTTATTAGGAAGACAGTTCACAGGTGGGACCCCCAATCTCACCTGGCTGTATGGTGATAGTGTCTAGCCTCTCTGTCCTGCCTGCATCCCACTTTGTACAGCAGCCTCACCAGCTTGTCTTCCCAGCTATGAGCTTGTGTGTGTGTGTGTGTGTGTGTGTGTGTGTGTGTGTGTGTACCCCTCTTCTCACCCCTGACCTTGTCACCTAAAGTCCTTACTTCAACCTCTGTCACTGATAGACACCCCAGGTTGCTTCTGATGGATGTAGTCCTCACGGTGTCTGGTGTCTTGCATGCTTTTGCAACCTGTCCCAGAATCTGTTTACTCCAACAGTCTGTTGGCTCTCAGGAGGCTGAAGCCATGTCCCTGTCTCCCAGTTACTCACACTGTGTCCCTGCACTAGCTTGCTGGTTGGAACATGGGAAACATCCCACAGATCCTTGTGGGAAACACAAAGTGAATGCCCCATTGTTTTGGAAAGCCTTGTGTGACCAGAGACAAATGTACTCCCTCAGCTGATGCATACCACACAGATCCACAGCAACACTGAGCCCTGGTTGGCCTACCAGGCCGTGGGCAGCCTCACAGGAAGCCACAGAGATGTGTCCCGGGTTCCCCATGCCAGGCCAGAAGCCCAACCTGGTCACTCTTATGACACTGCCTCCGGGGGAAGGTCGTCCTAGCACTGGGCTGCTTGCTGTGGTGGTTGGTCCCAGCTTCTTTGATAGGACCGTCAGGCCATGACTAATTTTGTCATGATGTGAAGTGTTGGAAATGTAGGGATGATGGGAGCTGCAAGGAATCTGTGAGCTGACGGCAATGGCCAGGTGGGAGTTGGCTTTTTTGGGGTGCATAGCGTGGTGGAGTCAGGCCTCCACAGTCATCAAGGTTATCTTAACAGGCATTTGGGAAGCATGAGGTACTTGTTTCTCAGAGCACCCTGGCTGCCTACACTCAGGTTCCCTTACCCTTGCCCCATAGGCTCTCTCTGACACTTTGCACATGTCTCTGAAGCGAGGCCCAGGGCCAGGCCTCCTCCTGTCTCTGCTGCAGGAGTCCCATGGTGATGAGGATGTGTCATCAGGTTGGAGGACAATGACCAGAAGTCTGCCCTGCTTCCATCTGTGTACAGAGGCAGGTGCAGAATTTCCAGCAGGTATACGCCTGCGGGAAGCTGGCTAGAACCTTTGGCCTCACACTACAGGCCGTCCTTACCAGCAAGAAAGGCACGTGGTGTTCCAGACAGAAGTGGGCCTAATCCACCGCTCTGTCCATCAGAGATGCTGGCTACTGATCACCAGATAGCCAGTGCCTGATGCTGGTGTCATGGGTTCTTTCGGATCAAGTCTAGTCTTTCATAGGCATGGAAGCTTCCAAAGATGCTGCCCAGCATCTTTCAGTGTTGCAGACTGCCCTGTGTCTGAGACATGGGTGCTTCGGAAACCTTTCCTCTTGGCACTCTAATGTTCTTCCTTCCAGGGGTCCTGTGATGTCTCAGCTCTGGCAGGATCCTAAGTAAAGGGTGGCACACCCCTAAACATAGACAACACAGGACCGATGCAGGCTAGCGCCTAGGACAACCGGCTATGACCCTGGCTATGCTGATGTGGCACAGAGGGTGAGACTTCCTGGTTTGTTGGTATCCTGGTCTTCTGACAGAGCTGTGTGTAGGAACCTCGGGGC
This sequence comes from Cricetomys ansorgei, assembly GCA_026225945.1. NCBI lineage: Eukaryota > Metazoa > Chordata > Mammalia > Rodentia > Nesomyidae > Cricetomys > Cricetomys ansorgei. Next base: position 3,799,948 of record JAMJFZ010001791.1, read on the forward strand.
TCTCTAGCCTGTACCCCAAACTCTCTGGATTCTCCCCTCAGCCAAACTCCAACAATTCTGAAGCACGTGGTCAGGTTGCCGCAGTCACGAGCCCGCTTTTCTAGCGCAATTTCTTTGTGTCTTAGTCAGTTTTTCATCTCTGCGACCAGTTTCTGAGGGAAGCAGCTTAAAGGAGGGAATTTATTTTGCTCATGATGTCAGAGGGTTCAGCCCTTGTCTGGCTCCATTGCTTGGAGCCTAAGGTGTGGGTGGAGCGCAGTGGAGCAGAGTTGCTCAGAATGTGCAGGCAGAAAGTAGACAGAGACAGGAAGGAACATGGGGTTACGTGGGGATAGAGTCAAGAGGCTTATTTACTTATTTACACTTGCAAAAATAAGTTCATATTAACAGGTTTTGTGATTTGGTATGGATGCATTTTGGGGACAGGCCCTCCGTTTCTCTTATGGGTTTGCTATGAAGAGGAAGTGGCTCCTGGGGCCATTTCTTTGAACAGTAGATCTTGTCCCCAACTCTTTGTCTCTATCTCTCCTCTTCCATGATATTTCTATTTCTATGATATTTCTAAATATTCCGTGATATATTTTATCACAGGTTTAAAATTAGTGAACCTAGCTGACTGTGGACAGAAACTTCTAAAATTGAGTCCAAACCAACCATTCCTCCTTCAAGTTATTTATGTCAAGCCTTTTGTTACAAGACCACAAAACAACTAATTAAAATTGGTATTGAGAAGTGGGGTCAGAGGTCATGGCTGTGACTGTTCCTGACAATGTGTCACAGAGACCCTTTAGAGATGGTTTGTGATAGGAGTTTGGAGGTGTAGTATCATGGTTTCGTTTCCCATTGTTGTTTTGAAAACCTCGACAAGAGCAACTTAATGGAGAAAGGGTTTATTAGGCTCACACTTCCAGCTTAACTTCCATCACTGTGGGGAAGTACATCAGTGAGTTCTTGAAGTAGCTGGTTATATGAAATCAAGAGTCAGGTTCAGGGAACAATGAATTAATGCATGCATGCTAGTCTCAGCTCACTTTCTCCACTCTTATATACTCCAGAATCCCTTGCCTAGAGAATGGTGCCACCCAGAGTGAACAGTTTTTCACATCTAAGTTAACAAAATCAAGACAATGCCCCTCAGACAAGCCCCTCCCCAGACATGCCCACAGGCCAACCAGATCCAGATACCCCCCACTGAAAGGCTCTTCCCAGCTGATTCTAGATGGTGTTGGGCAACAATCACCACTAATCATCACACATAGGTTACAGCGTTATGGGTGAGTTTGGTAGAAGCTCCAAAGTCCAGAGTGTGGACAGTGAAGGCTATTCAAGAAGTTTCAGATGGGAACAAGGACTCTGGCAGGAATCTGAATTAAGGCAATTGCTTTAATTCATGGCACATTCTGGCAAATAATTTGCCTGCATTTTGCCCGCCTGTTAAGACACTTAATGTCAGGGTGATGGACTAATGAATCTTTGGAGAAAATTTCAATGTAGTACAGCATTCAGCAGGTGGCATGGGCTTTGCTAGGTGCTTTTAGTCATACTGAGAAAATAGAGAACAAGAAGCAGACCAGAATGATTTGAAAAACTTATAGTTTGGCCCAAAAGCTGCCTTGAAGGTATGTCAGCACTTGGCCATACAGCACCCGCTGTGGTGTCTGTCCTGAGTGTAAGTGTGTGAGAGCCTTGATTTATAGCCAGATGGTGGTGGTGCATGCCTTTGATCCCAGCACTCAGGAGGCAGAGGCAGGTGGATCTCTGTGAGTTCAAGGCCAGCCTGATCTACAGAGTGAGTTCCAGGACAGCCAGAGTTACAACAGAGAAACCCTGTCTCAAAAAACAAACAAATAAAAGAAGTCCTTGCTTTGAGAAGCAAGGCACTCTGTTTGCCTAGAGTCACCTAAGAAGTTGTTTCCCAGGATTCATTTCTTCATGCCCAGTAGCCCAGGCACTCAGAGACTTGATGGTTCAGAATTTGAGTCTCAAGGGAGACTCTGAGCTTGGACTTTTGAGACATGCTGGAACTAATGAGACTTCAGGGATTCTCTGAGGTGGTTCAAACACAGTTTGCTTTGTGATGTGGACATGACTTATTGGAGCCCAGGAGTTGTGGCTTAGATAAGAAGTACCATCAGCAGGGTTTGTGTGTTGAAGGCTTGGTCCTCAGCTAGTGGCACAGGACTGACTTCATTAATGTATTAACCTGTTGACAAATTCATGGTGGAGTGGGCTGTAATTAGGGGCCAGGGTGTGTGCAAAGTCTGTGTGCCTTTGAAGGGCACATCTTGTCCTTAGACCCTTCCTCTCTATCTTTTTGCTTCTTGGATACCATGAGGTAAACAGTCTGTCCCCCCACCCCCACACACATACAATACACTTCTGGACATGATGGTCTGCAGGCCCAAAGCAATGGAGCCAGCTGACCATGGACTGAAACCATGAGCTCAAACGAACCTTTCATTCTTAAGTTGTTTCTGTCAGGCACTTTGTCACAGCAATACAGCTCCCTGGAGAGGAGGAAGAGGAGATGAACTGGAACTGGGGGGACTGTGGACAACAGTGTGGTGAATACCTGTTCAAGGAGGGGGAAGAAAGAGGGAAGGCATGCCCTGGCCTGTGCCACAGCAAGGAGAAAGTCTGGACAGGCAAGGGGTGCTCAGAAACCAGAACATTGTTAGGGGAGTCCCACCTTGGATGGATGTGGCTGGGCTCTGCCCCCAGCATACCCATCACTGCTTGGGATGCCCAGGGGTGTGTGCTCATCACAGACATGCTCATCTGTAGTGCACCTTGAAGATCGAATCTCTGTCATGGTACCAGTTTCAAACTTAAGCCTTTGGTTGCTGGAGTTTGAATGTGCTTCCCCCAATTTCAGGTTAGGAGCTTAATCCTCAAATTCATATTGGAGGTGGAGCTTTGGGGATTAGGTGTGGTTAACTGAGGTCATGAGATTAGAGCCCTTGATGCCACTGTGGCCTTGTGAGAAGAGACCCATTGGCTGGTCTCGTGTGGTGCCTGTCCTATTATGATCCACACAGAAGCTTCTCCAGATGGCATGCTCAGGCCAGCATTATGTCCATGGGCTCCCCAGCCTCTAGAACAGTGAGCCAAATAGACTTCTGTTCTTCATACACTGCTTGGTCTCAGGTATTTTTCTTACAGTATATGCTTAAGAAGCCACCCTTCTGTTCATCTGCACCACAGGGAGAACATTCCTAGTGGTCACCTAGTCCCAGATCTGTAAGGTGTATATAGAATAGACATGAGGGAAATCCAGACCTGATCCAGGTCAGCAGGTTGGTCACAGAGGACAGAGCTAAGCCCACAGCCTGCAGGCTGGAGAGCAAGAATACATGACTTTTGGTTTAAGTAACCGAGGGATGGGACATTTTGTTTTGCAGCATGTTGAAGAGTAGCTAGTTGATACATTTTGGATGAGAGGGTGAGGTATGGATGAATTTCCTCAGTGCACAAAGCCTCTGTGTCTCCTCACTGGTTTTCCTCTTCACAGTGACAGCTGAGTGCAGAGGGTGGGGCAGCTCTTACAGGGCCATTTACCATAACCATAAAGGAATCCATGGCTTTGCCTTGAAGCCAGGACAGCAGGGCCTCCACATCCAATGTGGAACTCACCCACTCAGCCGTCCTTCGCAGGCTGCAGTGTTTAGAATGGTCTCCACAGCGGCACATTCACAGCGGTGCGAAAGGAAGCAGCATTTCAAGGCTGGCTGCCAGCTCAGATGCTGACTAGCTGCCACATCCTGGGAAGAGTTCCTCACCATTCTGATCTTCAGACTCGTCATCCGTGAAGTGGAGCGCAACATTTTCCACCTCTTGGCACTGAGGCCAGTGCTGACGAGCAGCGCCCCACGCACAAAGCGCCTTTTACAGTGGCCATAGGTGGCACCCGGGTGGGCAGCAGACATTATTAGCAGGCAGTGAAGAAGAGAAATGAATCAGACCAGTTTTCTTTATGAATCTCTTGACATTTAAGTTGCTATAAAGAATTCTGGGTTGAAATAGGGATTTGGTGCATTGAGTAGTGGTAAATTAGAAAGAAAAGATATTAACACAAGTGAGGAGAGAGAGAGAGAGAGAGAGAGAGAGAGAGAGAGAGAGAGAGAGAGAGAGGTGATGTTTTGAAAGCTGCAAAGCAAATGGTAGAGAAGCAAGGGCCAGCAGAGTGGAGATACAGGCATCAACTGGGGAACTTTACGAGGTTTATGCTGCACCCCTAAATCCATGCTGAACAGAGAAGTTGGGGTGTAAACAACCCAGGGTCTCTGCAAGCTCTGTTGTGGAAGACAGCAAGGAAGGGCTGTTGGCCTGGCTAGGAACAAGCATGGCTTCCAGTGGAGTGCCATTCCATAGCCCTGGGCCTTGGGAGGTACCCGGTTGGAGGCACCTTCTGGGATCTTCTCAGATCTTCTTTCTCTTTAGTTGCAGCTTGGGAGCTGGCTCTCCAGGGAAGGCAGTCAGGTAGATGAGGGAACCAGCTTGGCGCAGAGAGTGGTACTGTCTGTCTACCTCTCTCCCCCACAGCCTGTCCACTGGGAACAGTCTGTCTCTGAGCATAGAGGTGCCTGCCGTCCTCCTGGCCATGCTTCTGCCCTCTGAGGACAGAAAGAGGACATTGCAGGTTCTTGACCTCTGGGGCTCCAGTGACTCATGTCCTTATAGGAAGAGGAGGGGACACAAACCCAAGGATGAGAAGGTGGGAGAGTGGATGCAGAGATGGAAGCCAGGCAGCCACGAGCTGTGACATGCTTGGAGCTACCAGGACCTGAGAGGTCCAGAAAAGACTCTCCCTGGAGCCTTGGGATGGAACATTGATTTGCCACAACCTATTTCCGGAACCGGAAAAGACAGAATTGTTGTAGCACACCTACCATGTGGGCTCAGCAAGGAGACACAGAGGCATTTTCATAGATGCAAACCCTGCCAGACCTCAGCAGAGGGAACCACTATCCTGGCCAGTGCCATACTGGACAGTAGAACCCTGAGTGTCCGAGTTCAGGTTTTTTTATAGATTCTGAACTCCTCAGGCTTTCTACTGATAGCACATGCAGATCACGACTAATCAAACATCCCCCACATAAATCCAACACCTACAGATAATACAACATGCCAAGGCCTAGGCAGCCCTCTTTCCAACAGTGCACGAAACAATTATTTTATGCATAACTAAAAATAAGCTTTTGCAACACAGAATATCTGCTGTTTATGGCAAATTGTTACTCAGTAGCCTCAGGCCAGGAATGCAGCTGGTATCCAGCCAGAGGGCAAAGAACAGGCAGAAAGGAGCCTAGGGTAGGCCAGAGAGGTGAGGTACTGTCTTGGAATGTAGCTCCATCCAGCAGGTCACACTCATTGACAGCAGGCAGAAAGACCATTCACCGCACAGCCCTGAAAAGCTCGCAGGTAGAACCTGGTGGGGGTAGATGTTGGAACTGGACATGGACTCCTAAAAGAAGAATGAAAGCACTGATGCTAGAAAGGAGATGGAGAGAGGCGAATCTGCCAACGAGACACACCCTAGAGAGTAATCAGTATTATAACAGAGGAAGAGAATGCACAAACTGTGGGTGCAGGGAATGGGTGTAGGACCATCTCGTGGACTTCTAAGTTCTGGCACTCGATGCTGTGTGACCTTCACCAGGATGTCTAGCCCCTCTGGACCTCACATATACCATCTGCAGAAGGTATAATAATAATTTTTGTTGCTAGGAGTAAATAAAATTACAGAAGTAAGGGGCTTAAGAGCAGTCCCCAGCAGACAACAAACAGAAGTGTGTCCCAAATGCTATAGGGAGAACAAAGACTGAGGCCAAAGATATAACAGAAGAAAATTTCCAGGCAGCAGCGAGCCTGGCATACAGATTTGATAAACAATCATCAGTGAAAAATGACAACACCCGTTGTGAATGGAATTACAATGAAAACGAATTAAGATATGCCTGTCCTACAAAACACGTAATTATTGAAAATAAGAACATATGCATACGCTAGGTTTGGAGCAACCTCACACTGTGATGTTAACGGAACAGAACTGGTTGAAGACAAGACGCAGGGTGTGACCTTGTTTATAAAAGCCTTGGGTTCTGGTGTCTCCTGCTGGACAGGCCTTGGGTAGCTCCCTTAAAGTGGCCCTTTGGCAGAGGAATAGATTCCCGGTGAGCAACTCTCCTTGTTCCTACAGCTCTCCTTAGCTAGCTCAGTGTTGCTTCATTTGATATTCAACAGCTGTCACGTAAGGGGTCGGGGAGAACTGTATGCTAAGACCCTGTTCATTTGCAGGGAAGGCTGGATATCTAGCTCCCCAGGCTCCACATCGGCTGAAGGTAGGCGTCCCCAGCCCTTCTCTGTCCCCATTCACTGCGCCTGCCTCATGCCTCATTCTCCTCAAATTCAGACAGGGAATCAGTACTCTCTGGGGTGCAGCTTCAGGGTGCCCGGGGCCCAGAACTGTCCTTGTAACCAGGCAACACTGATAACTTTTAAACTGGTTTGATTACCCGGAAAAAAGCAAACGTCCACTTTATTCTGTTTTTTGCATCATTGGCAGAAAGCATCGGCTGTTGCCAGGCAACAGCTGGGTGCACATCCCCCTAGGCAGGTGGTAGTGATGGGCTCATTGCTGATGTGGCCTTGCTCATCCCTCCCCTTCACAGTCACTGACCTGTGTGACTGAGCGTGCCATGTCCCTGGCCCTGAGCCAAGTATGAGAGGCTGCAGGCTAGGTTAATGCCTCTTCCCGCATCATGAACTCCTGCCTCCCTGTTGGCATTGAAGCCTCCATCAGAGGTCCCTGGGGCAAACAGGTTTCCTGAATTATGCATTTCTATTGACCTTGCTGTACGTCTTTGGCCCTTCCTTCATCGTGTGGCCTGTTGACTGGAAGATGGCCTTAGAGAATGGGGAGGGGATGCTTGGAGGATAGGCTAGAGGGAGCATGAAAAATGCCTCCTGACTTAGCACTAGAAACCCCCATCTGTGTGTGTGTCTGCCTGTCTGTCTGTCTGTCTGTGTGTCTGTGTGTGTATATTTGGACTCACACCCAAATGAGCATATATACATGTTTATGTGTCCATGGATGTGGGCATGTACATTCATGTAGATGTGTGTGGTGTGTGTGTAGCATGCACATGTGTCCAGATTGTTCACATGCATACAACTTCCCTAGTCTCTTCTCTGGTCCTATCACCAGCCTGGACGTATAGCTGTGGCCTTCCTGGGCCAGCCTGCCCTTCATTCTCTCTGTCTCTCCACCCAGGATGCTTCCTTTCCCTTCATCACGATCACCTGAATCCCCTAATCTTTTGGTTCCTGGAGAGTCCTCATCGTGAAGCTGGCCATGTTCCTGGGACTCACATATATTGGGCCATCCTGGTCATCCTGTGTCACCTTGGGTGCGTGTCTTTGCTGTGTTCTGCATGTGAGGCTGGGGTGAGGCATTCTCCTTTGGGTCAGCCATGACCCTGAGCTTTCAACAATGTTCATCTTCAGCCACTCATTTGTCCAGGGCCACTCCTCTGGAGCATCTGCACACACGTAGATCAAGTGCTTGGCAGGGGAGTTTGGTTTTAGGTCAGCTGTGAGCTCCATACTCCAAGCTTCTTCTAGATACAGTGGTTCTCAACCTTCCTAATGCTATGACCCTTTAATACAGTTCCTCATATTGTGGTGACCCCCAACCATAAAATTAGTTTCATTGCTACTCCATAGCTGTAATTTTGCTACCGTTATGAATCATAATGTAAATATCTGATGTGCAGATGGTCTTAGGAGACCACTGTCAAAGGCTGCTTGAACCACCAAAGGGGTCGTGACTACCAGCCTGAGAAGCACTGCTCTAGAACCTGGCCCTTTCATTTTGCCAGACTCTTTTCTCCAGAGCAAGGGCAGTTTGGAAAACTTCTTCCTATCCTTTTACCTTAGGGCTGGTGGGAGCACAGGAGTCCAGGCTCTGGAGGGATCCTGAGTTCTGACTGTGCTTGTGACATGCTAACTGTGGCAGCTGGAGGTCCCTGAGGGAACTTCCAGGAGCAGAGGCCACCTTGGCCTATTGGTACATCTTAGGAGACCTTTTCTTGGGGTTCTAGTGAGAGCCAGCTCGTTGCTGCAGAAGGTAAGATGGAACCCACATCATGGATCTTCCCTCTAGAGTCTTGCATCTGGGTGTAGAATATGGCACCCTCAGGCCTCGCTGGGACAGAGCTTTATGTTCTGAGTCCTGTACAGCAAAGCCAAATATGATTACATGCTTTTTAGCAGCTGTTTGAGTTTGAATACCCTATTTGTATATTCTACCATAAGAAATCGGACAGATAAGAGGCAAGCAAAGATTGGAACCTGGAATGATCCCTTCAAGCATGGTCTGTGTCAAGGCTCCAGCAATGATGTCATTATTGTCCCCACCATGCCTTCTTCTGATTGCTTAGTATGGGATCTACTTCCTCTGAAGTAGCCTAAAAGGAGAGTTTGCTATATCTCCATGGGACAGATGTGGAAATTGACTAAGACAGGCTGATTGACTTGCCCAGGGGTTCACAGGTCTATGTGGGTGAGTCAGACTTTAAACACTGGCAGAGTGATATTTGTTGCTGCCTTCTAGGGGGTGGTGGATTTGTGAGCCTGTGAAGAGTCAGCAGGAAAGCCACAAAGCAACATCACCTTGCTGAGCACCCTCAGATCCTTCTGTCATCCGAGCAGTGTGGGTGTGTCTGGATGGCCCAGGAGCATCCTGTGTTCCATGTGATCCTCGACATAGGAAGACCTCAGGTACCCATCATGCTTCCCACTGCTCGGTGTCATGTTTGCTGGTCGAAAACTGCAGCATTGACAGTCACCTATCACAATGGACTTTTCACAATAGTTAGGACTGCCATTTCCTGAATGGTCGCCATTTCCTTCGTGGGGTTTGGTTCCTTGTTGAGCTTCGTCAAGTCATGGGACTCCCAGAAGGAAGTGGGAGATGCTGTGGTGGCTGGGAGTCTGCCTCCCAGTATGACTCTCACCTTCCTGCTCCTGCGAATTTGACAGTGAGACCCCAAAATCTGACAGGAGGTCCTAAGAAGACTGCAGGCTCCCTCTAACAGAGGCATTCCCTGCCCTTGCCCACTGCTTTCCCTGCCCCGCCCACTGCCCCCCTGACCCTCCACCCCCCACTGACTGAGAATCTGTGTTGGCCAGGGTGCTGGGGCTCTTTCTATGACCACAGAGGTTTCTTCACATACTAGATGGAGACATGAGTAGCATGTGCATCATCCTGCCTGGGACTTGAGAGAACAGATAAAGACAGCTCCATCCATATGGTTGGTTGAATGGTACCTCACCCCTAGATCTCTTGGTATTCTAATCTAGGAACAAGTGACTATCATATCACTTAGAGAAAGGGTCTTTGTAGCTGTGAAGTTGAGGGTCTTGGGATGAAAGTACCCTGAAATATCCAAGTCAACCCTAAACTCAAAGGTAAGTGTCCTTATAAAAGGGAGAGGGAGAATAGAGAGGGAAGGGGAGGAGGGAAATGGGAGGAAGATAGAAGGGGAAAGAGGTAGGAGAGGAAAAGAAGAGGAAGATTTTGAGGTGGGAAGGTGGGAAGGTGGGGAAGGGGGAGGGAGAAGATGAAGAAAGAAAGGAAGAGGAAGAGTAAGGAAGGAAGAGGTAAGAAGGGAGAGAAGTAGGAAAAGGGAGGAAGAGGAGGCAGGAGAAGAGAAGAAAGGAGGAGGATGATGAGAAGAAGGGGAGGAGGGAGCATAGGACAGGGATGAGGATGGAAGAATATGAGAGGAAAGGGGAAGAAGGGGGGAGGAGGGAAGGGGAGGAAGAAGGGTGTGACGGTCAGCTTTAATTGTCAACTTGACACAACCTAGGAACAGCCTTAGCTGAGGCATTATTTGGATCAGGATGGCCTGGGGGTATGCCAGTAGGGTATTGGCTGGATTGTTAGTTGATGTGGGAAGATACAGTCCATTGTGGGTGGCATCATTCCCTTGGCAGGAGGTCCTGGACTATATAAAAACTGAGAAATCAAATTGAGCATGAACAAGCAAGTGAGCACGCATGCGTTCATGCCTCTCTGCTCTGACTGTGGATGTGTTGTGACTAGGATGTGAAGTTCCTACCTTAACTTCCCACACTGATCACTGTGACCTGGAACTGTAAGTGAATAAGCTCTTTTCTCCCATAAACTGCTTTTTGCTGGGGTATTTTATCACAACATCAAAAATGACACTAAGAATAGAGAGAAGGGAGGAGAGGGGGGAGAAAGGACAGTAGGAGAGAGAGGGAAAGGAGAGAGATGAAGGAAAGGAAAGGAAGGAAGTGAGGAGAGGGGAGGGAGGAAGGGGGAAGGAGAGAGATATAGTGGTGTGACTACAGAGGCAAACTGCCACGGTGTGCATATGATTCTCCCCCAGAACCTCTGGACATCGGGGGATAACTTGTTGGAGTCCATTTCTCTGTCCATCGTGTGGAATCTGGGGCATTCAGTCCTCAGCTTTGGTGGCAAGCACCCTTAATTTCTGAGCCATCTCCCAACTTCCTGCCAAGCAGCTTCAGGAGGCAAGAGCTCCAGGCACAGAAACTGTACTCCTGTAAAATGCTGCTTTATGGGTGCAGACTGACTGGGGCATGCCCTGCCCTGGTGCTCTGCATCCTTTTCTTCACATTAAAAAATTCAAGATGATTATAGATTTTCATAAATTCTCAAAAATGATATAGAGATCTCATTCCCCTTCACTCAGATTCCCCATAGGCATGTTGTAGCCATAGTACAATATCATAACTTGACAGCCCATGCCAGCCATCTCATGTCTACATTCTCCCTTCTGTCTCCTGGTTGGGTCTGCTCCATGGACAAGGAGCAGCTCATCCATAGGTCTTCTCTGACACAAGCCCACCCTCTCTCTCCTGAATTCCTTATTAGCATTACACTCTTGCATGCCCCCCCCCTGCTGCTTCAAGAATGGTGTACACTCTAACCTTCTAGCTCACCCTTCCTACTCCACATAGCATTTCTTCCTATCTTAGATACTTTTATATTGCTATGAAAAGACACAATGACCAACACAACACAAAAGGAATCATCTAATTGGGAGCTTGCTTACAGTTTCAGAAGGTTAATTCATGACCATCATGATGGGAAGTGTGGTGGCAGGCAGGCATGGCTCTGGAGTGGCAGCTGAGAAGCACAAGGCAGAGAGGGGGGAAGGAAGGGAGAGGAGAAAATGAAGGAGGGAGGGAGAGAGAGAAAAAGAAAGAGAGGGAGAGAGAGAGGGAAAGGGACTGGGTCTGGCATGGACTTTTGAAACCTCAAAGATACCTCCCCCCACACACACACACTGTGACAAACCGCCAACAAGGCCACACCTACTAGTCCTTCCTAAAAAGTTCACCAACTGGGAACCAAGCATTCAAATATATGACCCTATGGGGTCATTCTCATTCAATCCATTACAGCCTTCAGGGTCATTGTCATTCAAAACACTACAGGTCCCAGCAGTTGATTTTGTTGTGAGCAGTTAATACAGTGGATGGATCCAATGGTAACCTGTCACCTGAGGAAGGACATTTAGGATGTGCACATCCGTGTGCTTGTCCAGTTTGAATACATGTCCACATTTCATCTCCCAGAAGGTGGATGCTGGGCCAGGCAGTGAGGACTGGTTGAGTTGGGAACTCCAATTTTATCACCAACTCCTTTTACTTCTCATAAACTCTTATTCGTCAAAGATATGGAAAAAGAAAACTGCGAACTAAATACTAAAGAGTGTAAACAAGCATATATATGATATTTGTGTCACAGCTTTTATAATGTTTTGTTTGTATAAATTTACATTTTAAAACAACGTATAGCTAAATTCAAATGTCTTCTGGAAGTTTTAAATGATTAAATTTTATCCATTTATAGTTTTTGTGATTGCTGATACATTTTAACCTATTTTCACCAATTTGTTTTGCGACTTATTTTTGTTCTGAAATTTCTATTTCTTTCTATGCTCCGATTTGAATCAATTGTGTATTTGGCCCAGGTGTCTCCTTCTCTACATTTCTGAGTTATCCAAATCTGTGGTCCATTTTTAGCTCTCTGGAAGGAATCCTGAGGATTTCACCATAAACTTGACTCAAGCTAAACTTCCCTTAGAGATCTGAGTGCCTCTGTGGTTCCCAGGATGTGGAACTGTGTAAGTTTAACTGCACACCAGCAGTGTCCATGACACTCAGCCTCTTCTTTCTGTCCTTCACTCTGTTGGGACTTTAGTATGATGATTTCTAAGTTGATGTCTAGATTCGTGGGTATTTTCATTTCTTCTCTGTGTTTTCTGGCTATTCAAAAACTTTTCTTTGTAATTTTCATGCCTCTCCCCCCTCCCCTTTGTGTGTGTGTGAGCTCAGATTCATACGTGTGGGTCACATATGTGCATCTGCATGTGCACAACCTGGGGGTTGTTCTTTGAGTACTGCCCACCATGTTTTTGAGTGTAGATTTCCCTTTGCCCAGAATTTGTCCACGAGACACAGCTGCTTGACCCGTGGGGACCAGTGATCCTCCTAGCTCCATTTCCCCACTGTTGTGATTACAAGCACACGTCACTTCGCCCAGCTGTTTAAATGTGAGTTCTGAGGTCTAGACTCAGGCTCCCATGCTTACAAGTCAAACATCACCGACTGAGTCATCTCCATGATCTGGAACTGTCTTTCATTTTAAACGAACAGCTTTCTTTATGATTTCTTACAGTGGGTCGTTGGTGGAAGCTCTCACAGTTTGCACGAAGACTCTAGAGCTTAAGACCTATGGTTGACTTACTGAACCCTGGACAAACTGAGGAGACCGGGGGATGGCACTCCTAAAGGTCATCATGCTGGGGTTACCACACCGTCAAACGTATCATGGAAGCTTTGAAGAGGCTAGAATCCTCCTTCTCTGATATCCTCATTATGCCCCAGAGGACACAGGACAGAGGCCACCAGGAGCAAGTGCCACCCTTCCAGGAATGTGCAGAGTCATTGTCTTGGCATTTTTTTGCACTGTTGGGGTCCCCACGTCACTGCCCCGGTGCTTGGTTGGACATGTTGCTTCTTAGCAAGTTCTCTCTGCACCCTGCAGTGTCCATCCTGGTCTTTGGGTTTCAGACATCCCAGATTCTGCCAGACAAGTTTTGGTGCTTCACATGTGACAAGTCCAGGGGTCTCAGGAAGGTCCTTTAATGTTGTGATGACCAAGCATGTCCTGAATGCTTACTGCTATTGGCATGAGGACAGCTCTGGCAGGCTTTGGGTTCTCCTTACTCAGGAGTCTGGTGTCCAGGCTCATGGAACCTGTGAAGCCTGTGGATGCCTGCGGGTGTTTGTGGGGAGCCAGTGTGGAGACCTCGTTGGTGCCTGTGCAGAGCTTGTGGATGCTTGTGTAGAGGCCACAGACACTGTGTAGAGATAAAGTAGAGCCTATGTGGAACTGTGAAGTCCTGTGCAGAGTTTGTAAATCTCTGTGTGAAATCTCCGGGGATACCTGTGTGGAGCCCATGTGGCCCATGCATGGAGATTATGTGGATGAATGTGTAGGGCATGTGAAGAGCTGGTTGATACCTATGTGGAGCTTATGGATGCCTGTGTGAAGCCTGTGTGAAGCCCATGGATGCTTATGTAGAGCCTGTGTGGTGCCCAGGAAAACTTCTTATGTGGAGCCCGTGTGGGTGGAGCTCATGGATTTCTCTGTGGAGCCTGTGTGGCGCCTATTTGGAGCCTACATGGAGACTTTGTGGAGCCTGTGGCACATCTTTGTTCTGTAGGGTGCAGTAGCAGCCTCGACTCTTTTCCAGGGGACAAGCGTGGGGAGTCCTGGCAGGTCCATACGTTTTAATTCCCTCTCCTCCTGCCACAGCAGGCCTACTCTTTATGCATCCAGTGGGAATATTTTTCATTATCTTCCCTCTCAATTTAATTAATCCACATCCCGTAATGAACCTTGAAATTTCAATTAAACACACCATTACCAATCAGTGCAGAGCTGGTCGTTGGTGGCTTCTTGCAGTGTGCTGGTGTTTTGTGGGAGTACACTGTTTCATCTGCTCTGGCCTGGCATCACCCTGTCCTGGGCCAGGAGGGCTCAGGAGGGCCCGGTGCTGCACTCTTTCCTGGGGAAGCTAGGCAGGGCTGGCTGGAAGATTCTCACAGGATTGGTGTTCTTGGTGCCTGGGTGAGTCCCTTCTAAAAAGCTGTACTAAAGGGTGCACTTTGCCACTTCCTCTCCTTGGCTGGGCTCCTGGTGGACTAGCAAGAGCTGGCAGGACTGGCCAGAGGGTGGTTCACCACCAAGGTAACATGGTGCCTTGTGATGGAAGGTGGAAAGGCCCATAGCTAGCAACCGAAGGGCTCCATGATGCCATCTTTGGGTGCCGATGCCTGCTACTGACCAATGTATTTTACAGCCCAGTTTCCCTACTCTGGTCTGGATGCACTCTGGAGCTCCCTGGAATAGGGCAGGCTCAGGCTGGCTGTCTCTAAATGCAGCCTCTTGACCCCTTCCCATCCCTGTCCTTCCAGCCTCTTCTGAAGTTTCCTCTCTGTCATCTACCACATAGGGACCTCATCTCAGGTTCTGATACTGGGGTTCACCATCTGGAACAGCAGTGAAGGCTGATGAGTGAGATGACTCTTGTGCCTGGACAGAGGCTGTCCCACAAGGGCCAAGCATCTTTGTGTGGGGAGCTGTACCCCACATGGCAGTTGATGATGCCTGGCAAAAGTTTGCTGCTATAGCACTGAGCGGTACAGTTGATGATCATCACAAGATGGACATAGCTGTGTGCCAATAAAATTTTATTTAAAAACATGGCACCTGGCCACAGACAATTAGTGAGTTGCTGGTGAAATCCTTACCTGGCACACTTACTTGTTGGGCTGTGTTCCCCTGATCCCAGTGACCACAGGTGTTCCCATCTGTTGCCACGGTAGTATTCACTTGAACTGAACAGTTCCTGTATTTTATAGGTTGTTTTTTTTTTCTGTTGTGGTATAGGCATGTAGTTATAGTAGGAATAAAATTTATCAGTAATTAACATGCTTTTGGAAGCTGTTACTGAGAACACATACTGAGAACTTTAAAATGGTTAAACAGGAGCCCAAGCACATGTTTAGAGGCTGGCTTCTCTGTCCTGGAGGCAGCATCATGGGCTTCCAGATGGTCCTTAGGAATGAGAACCAAGGAAGGATAATGGACACTAGCATCATTCTCACCTCAGTCCCTGCAGTTCCAGGGGGTTGGCATAGGAGTGACGTCTTACACACTTACACAAGATAAACTTTAGAGACTGCATTATAGAGCATGTTATGGTTTAATCAAAGCTCACTTTGGCATTGTTTTCATTTTAAGAGGCTGCATTCAACATTAAATGTCAACTTTTCTACCTCATCCCATGAGGAACAATTCCTAAACTATCTGTGTCCACACCCACGATAAATTGTCTTCTGTACAGACACTGAAAAAATCCTAGAGAATTTGAAGAAAGAGAAAGCATGTTGGAGAAATGTAGTTGTTAACCACTATTTGGGCTTACCAAGAAAGACAAGGAGGCATTCTCATAGGTACAACCCCTGCCAGACCTCAGGAGAGGAAACCATTATCATGACAAACCCCATCCTGGACAGTGGAATTCTGAGCATTTCATCTCAGGGGTTTTTATTAATCCCTAAGCTCCTCAAGTGTTCTTTTGATACCATGTGCAAATCATGAGCAATCAAATATCTTTTACAGAAAGCCAACACCTGCAGACAATACAAATGCCAAGGCCCAGGCAGCCCTTCTCCCAGCAGTGCATGAATCAACCACTTAAACATAACTAAAAATAAACTTCTGCAACAGAGAGAAATGAGGCTGTAGAGAGCAACACCCTGCCCATTTCAGTAGAGTAGATGGTCTCTGATGTCACATGGAGTCATCTCCTGGAGTGTCATAGCTTATGGCATCCTTTTGGGTCACAGGTACAGTGTAGTAGCCTGAGTTATTTGGAGAACTTGGTGTAACATCGTGGTCTATTTGGTTCACCTAAGCACTGAAGCATCCAAAACAGTGCCAGGGCTACCACAGACTTCCAATAAATATTTGCTGTGAGTGGAATGAAAATTTCCCCCACAATCCTGAAGCCTTCAAAAAGGTTAGTAATATTGAGTATTTATTAAAAATCACTTCTGAGAAAGTCTGGTTTCACCTGCATCCATTACTTGAGGACTTGGCGTGTAGAAGACTTGCTGTTTTTCCTCCTCCTCCTCCTCCTCCTCCTCCTTCATTCTTCTTCTTCTCCTCCTCCTCCTCCTCCTCCTCCTTCTTCTAAGGCCAGGATTGATGGAGGCCTTCAGATTGAGCTCATCAGACTTTGTAGCAAGCCCCTTTGCCACTGTCTTCTCTTTTTCCACTCCTCTTCTCGGCTATTTCTGCTTCCCTTCACCACTGCCCTCTTTGAACCACCCTCTGGGTCCCAGCCTCTGTGCTCAGGCTGGGAGCACACACAGGAAGGCTGGAAACTGCTCTGCACAGAACATCTGGCTGAATAGGGAGACAACAGAAACCCTGGCCATCAGAGACTGCAAGGAGAGTGTTCCTGGACACACCAGGGTGGCTTTGAGGGTTTGCCATGGTTTGTATTAGTTTTCTCATGGAAGTAACAAAATAACTGAGAAAAACAACTTTTAAGGAAGAAAGGATTTAATCTGGCTCAGTTCCAAGGTGCAGTACATCATGACAGGGGAGACACGGCAGTGGGAGGCAGCTGGCCACATTGTATCTGCTGCCAAGAATCAGAAAGAGAGAGAAAGACGGGGGTGGGGGGAGGGGAGTGGGGTCAGGCTATAAAACCTAAAATCTCACCCCAGGTGACCAACTTCCTCCAGCAAGGCTCCACCCCTTCAGTGTTCTACAACCTTCCAGAACCGTGCCACCACAAGTATTCAGACACTAGGAGCGTATGGAAGACAACATTCAAACCACATGCTTCATGCAGGGAGAGGGCTGCAGGGAGTCCACTATGACAGGGATGGGACGATCGGGAAGGGGTAAGGAGGTGAAGACTTCAGAACTCATCTGTGGTGACAGTGCATCTGCTTCAGCCTGGCAGGAGAGAGGGGGAGGGCTGGCCATCCAGTATTCTCCAGGAGAGTGGGGGAGGGCTGGCCATCCCAGTATTCTCCAGGAGAGTGGGGGAGGGCTGGCCAGCCCAGTATTCTCCAGGAGTGTGGGGGAGGGCTGGCCAGCCCAGTATTCTCCATCTCCTTTATGTTTCAGGCTCCATTTCTTAGCCTTAGGCTCAGTCTCCGGTTATTTGAGTGCATAGCTCCCAGGGCACTAACCACTTCCACCCCTCCCCATCAGGGTGAAGGCTCTGAGTCCAGGGTAAGCCTTTTTACCTTCAGCTCTCTACCCACACTCAGCAGGGAAACTGATTCTGGCTCATCACCTCAGACTTTCCAGTCCTTGATCGGCTGGCTCCAGAGTCGTTAAGGTGACGAGAGATAGTCGAGGGAAGATCCTCGCACGTCGGTGGCCGGGACACAGAGAGAGCAGAGAAGATATGATGTACATGCACACGAAGACATCAGAGGTACATTTCTAGTGATCTACTTCCTCCACGTAGTCCTACCTCCCGATAGTCCACTCACCTGTGACCTACCCACAGGCTAATCCGTTGGTTGGGCCAGAGTCCTCACGACTCTGTCCCCTCTTGGTAGAGCCAGGAGCTGGGGATCAAATCTTCCATCCACAGGCATGTTAGGAGACACTTCAAACCCAACCCATAGCAGTGTGCAGAGGGTGCCCTTGTGCTGCCTTCCTGTGTCCTCGAGTGCAAGAGGGTCCTGGTTACTGGACTGTGGGTATCTTCCTGCACTGGTGTTTGTCTGCTGGTGAAGAGACTCCTCCCTACCTCCTCCCTTCTTACCCTGTAGTTTTGTAACAGTCCCGCCTGGCCTAGGACTCCTAAAACACAGGGCTTAGCGAACATTCCCAGAAGCCAGCTGTGGCCCAGAGGACAACTCCAAGGGAGAAGACCCTACGTAGTCATGGCTCACCATACAGTATGACTGAAGTGGGTGCTGGTGCCAGGCTCTGCCCCACTCTCCCCTTTGTGAGCTTCTGCTCTGAGTTTCCTGCCTCATCTCCAGGGCCCTAGGGGAAGGGTGGGAAGCTACGCCTCTGTGCAACTCTTGTCTTCCTGGGTTACATTGGATCCTCAAAATGATGCCATCCATTGCCAGAAGAGCAAGACTGAATAACCTCCAGAAATGTTTGCAGCCACCAACCTTTTCAGGGACCCTCAGAGGCTCTTGTGTCCTGTCTCTCAGGCTGGCAAAGTTCACACAATCTCCCTCAGTCTTGGCCCACATACACTGCCAAGGAAGGAAGCAGAGGCCATGATCAGGGATGGAGAGTCATGCACACAGAACAAGGAGAAACACCCAGGCCCTGAGTGTGGTCTACCTCACACTGTGGGACTACCCTATCTCTAGTCCGTGTTGCTACAGACTATTTGGTTTTCCTAAGAAATGGTATGTTGAAATATAAACCTCCCCCTCAAACACACAATAAAGAGATTAGGAAGTGGGGCCCTCAGGAAGCAATCAGGCGGATTCAATCCTTACAAAGGAGACCCAAAGGCCCCCTCGCCTCTTCTACCACGAGGTCACCTGTGCAGCAGGAAGTTCCTGTCACCAGACACGAAATCTTGCAACCTCTTAGTCCTGGGCTTCTAGGCTGTGAACTGTGTGCAGTAAACGGAGGAGGCTGCCATCGTCCATTGTCGGCAGGTTTGTGATGGCAGAGGCAAGAACGAAAGCATTCCTGCCATGGAGACAAATCACAGGGCAGAGGCTCTAGACATGGCCTCCAGGATATTCAGTTGGTTAATTGTTAACATTGCCCTTTCAGCCTGTGTTGAGCACCGTCCTGTGAGAGTAGCCTGGGCCAAAATGTACGGATAGCTCCCACTGTGCTCTCCTAGGACAGTGACAGTAAGGGGCACCTACTGGGGACAGGAAGAGAGGTGGAGCAGGGCTGAGCTACATGAAAGTGGGGGTCCATCTCGCAGTGGCCTTCATGAGGACCACATCTTAGGGCTGCCCTTTTCACAGGTGTCAGGAGGATTTTTCTTCGGTTGCCCTATGCATGGGCCCAGGGTTCACCCCTCGGAGCATCCTCTGCATGTCCAGGTTCTACAGCCTGTGCAGAAGGCAAGTGGCATGGGGGTGACTGGCCACTGTCCATTGTGACCAGGCCATTTGACAACTGAGAATTGGTGCAGGACAAGACAGAGGTGGCCAGAGACCAGACAGGTGTGTAAGAGGGACCTTCTGCTGGCATCTGCTTGGAATGAACTGCCTGCCTGCTTTCACCGATGTGCCCCACAGATGGTGAGGCCAGTCTCTCATAGTATACAAGTAGTGAATGTGGCACTCAAGAGTGGCCTCAGGAAGCAGGCTAGGGTATGCCGGGGACTTACTGGTGTGCGTGGCAGTTCCTAATCATATAGACAAGATTTGGAGCAGAGTGACTGGAGCTTCATCTAGATCCTTCAAGTCTGCAGGCCCAGAGAAGCTAGGTCCTCTCTCCAGGCCTGCACCCCGTTCCCATTGCGAGGCATGGGGTCAGAGCTCTTCATGCTCTTCAGCTCTCCTGCCTTTCTGTGGACAGGTCTCTGTCCCTTCCTGCCTTTGGTGATATCTGACATGGAATAGACAACAGAAACTCTAAGAGCTGGGTGTTGTTGACCGTCTCCGTGCTCTGAGCTAAATCTGGTGGATTCAGGGTACACACCAGGAGGAGAAAACACATAGTGCTTATGTTCTTCCCTCTTGGTCTTACTCGAAGGGCTGAGTGATAAAGACAGGAAGAGTAAAGGCGCCTGAAACTGTGAAACTGACTTTCTAACTTGGGGAAACTGAGGGAAGACTTAACCACTAACCCTTATAAGGCTAGAGATGCCTGTCCCCAAGAGGTGACTAGTTCCTACCAGGGACTTCCCACAGTCATGTTACAGTGAATCGGTCCTGCCTGGATTCTGAGGTTCAGGGCTGTTTCCCATCCTCCTGCTGCTCCCCCCAATTGGGTGCAGGTGGTGAGAGGAAATAGGTAGCAGCAACATGGAAACAACCCAGTGACAGTGTGTGCAGCGGCTTCTGTGACAATCAAGATGGATGACCAGGCTAGGGAGATGAACAGGAAAGGTATGGCCATGCATCTGTGATTGGTTAGGCATGCTCAGTTCCCTCCTCTTGGGTCCTCCTTTCTGCTAGAACTACAGCCCTGTCATCCTTCTCTGGAAGCTAAGGACTGAAGAAAGCCTGGGCAAGGGTTTCTTCACTATTCCCTGATGCTGCATGGATTCTGGATGATTTGGTGTGTGTGTGTGTGTGTGTGTGTGTGTGTGTGTGTGTGTGTGTGTGGTGGGGGGGAGAATTTAGCAGGTTTGTTTACCTTCTGGCTCAGAAAATAAAAAGGAAAGATAGGAAGAAATAAAGAAATATTTGCCACCCTTGTTGGCAGACTGAACCTGGAAGAGCAGGAGCTGAGAGTGAATTGGACTAATGTCTCAATACAATATCCCTGAACCTAATTCCCTCCCTCCCTGGCTCTCCGAGTCTCATCCAATATATACTCTGAGCAAAGTTCCCAGAAGTCTAAGCTGCACACAACCGCAAGGACAAGCTGCACATGGCAAAATTATGTTTTTTCATAGCAGCACATAAACAAATCATAACCACTGGTAACAAATAGTCTAAATCAAACTCGCTCTCATTACTACCCCTGGGATGGGCACAAAAACATATTCTGAAAACTGTTCTGTTTTTAGAGAAACCAAGATCACAAAACTCCTTCAAAACATAGCTACATGAGAGGGGGGAGGGAGGGAGGGGAGGGAGAGACAGAGGGAGGACGGGAGAGAGAGACACACACACATCTTGGAAGCCAGTGCAATAGGTTGATTTGGAAGAAGTGAGCAGTGGATGCCTTCAGCATTCAGCTGCTTAGGAAGCAGGTGTTAGCACGCTGTTGCTGGTATGGCGCCGAGGTCCCTAGACACACAGACCTGCTCTTCATAGCAGCTGTCCAAGACGCTTGCTTCTATTTGCTCAGACCCAGATGCAGAAGCTCAGTAAAGACTATGAAAATATCAAAGTTAAAGCAGAAGGGTTTAATGCCCTTTGTGTGGCTAGGCACAGCACAGCAGGCACTCTTATTAAAAGCGTAAGCAAGGAGGGCCCCACGCTGTCAGAGAGTGGGGCCACAAGCTTCAGAATTACAACACTGCGGACCAGCCCAGCACTAAACCGACAGGTGAGATTAATAGATAGGGTTGTCCAGAAGAAATTTAGCATCCTTAATAATTTAGTCTGTTATTAAGGTGATATTTCAAATCAGCAGCCAAAGGATGGATTATTCAATAAGTGTCTCTATGATGTCTACCTCAGGCTTTGGGGAGAAAAATGAAGTTAGAGTCTTGGTTTACATCTTATACCTTATGGGTTAATGCTCCAGCTATAAATATTTAATGTTCACATAATCACTAGAGCACCGAGAAATTTGTGAAAATTGAACCAATGCAACAACCGTGAAAAGAAAGGTCTGTAGGGTTGACAACATAAAGGTCTTTACAGACAGCATACTCGGCAGGGTGGGCTCCGGAAGACCGGCAGGGTGATGGGCCAGGGAGCATGGGTGGAGAGCAGCTGGGATCCACTCCGAGGCAGGGGAGCAGGCATGACTCGGCAAAGCCCCTCAGAGGTGCCCTGGGTTGAGGCAGAGCCCAGGTTTCAAATCCCTCCCAACCACACTGGTCATCAGATGAACCAAGACCTCATTGAAGCTATTGCAGTGGTTCCTGCCAAGAACCGAAGGCAAGTGGCTTCCTGCCAGGGTCCTTCGGCTCAGATAGGCCACTTGGGAGCACCCACCAGCAACACTGCAATCAGCGCTAGAAGATGGCAAAGGCTGGGGTGATTTTTCCAAGACGCACCAGGTAAAGCAATAACCCTTTGATAGATGACATTATTAAACACACACAGAACGGATCCTGAGAGAGATGGAACATTCATTCTAGAAAATATGAGCAACAGGTGCAAGCAGGTGGTGGCGGGAGAAGCTGCGTAGTGCACAACAAAGACATGGAAACAGTATCAGGCCTCCCTAGCCAGGAAAAAGGCTGTTATTTGTCATTTGGTGATTTGGCAAGACTCTTCTTAAATGACACTTGAAGATGGCTGGGGATTAATAGGCACACTTTTTTTTTTTTTTTTTTTTTTTTTTTGCACATCGACTTTATCCTTAGGAAGTTTACCAAACTTACCTGTTATAATAGTTATCTTAAAATTACTTTAGGTTTATAAGTGCGTAAGTTTTTAATTTTCCAGAGACCACATGGGTTCATATTTTCCTTAATGGTTTCTGGCTTTTATAATGGGCTTAAAAAGCCCTTCCTTACACCAAGATTTTTGTTTAAAGTCTCTCTTTTTCTAATGGCACCCTTTATGGCTTTATAACGTAATATGTAGTTCATAAAACCTGCCCTCTTTTTCAAATGGTTTCTTGCAGTTTTAATGTGTTTCACTTTTCTGCCTAAATAAATGACTTATTTTGACAGTGTAAAAAAATCCTCCCAGAATCTTTATTAGCACCGCAGTGAATTTTATTTAAGCGTCACTGTCAGTTTTATACCGTTCACATTTACCATTCGCGTGTGTTTGCCTTTACCGAGGTCTTCAGTTCGTTTATCTTAACATGTGGTTTTAAGAGAAGAGGAGCAGTCAGATGAAGCAAGAGCAGAATGCTGGTCCGTATCGACTCCGGCGAGGGGCTCCTGGGACCTATCATTCTGTCTTTCTACTCGGCTCTGCCTTTGAAAACCTCCCACGTGAAACTTAAAAGACTGTCTACAGCTGCCCTCGTCTTTCTTCGTGGACTCTAAGTCACTGTGAAAGGCCTGGTTCTGCTGGCTGCCACTGTGAATAGGATTGTTCTCAACATGTACTTGATATGGCTGCCCCGTCTTTATGAGCCATAAAGCAGCGAAGGTTGACTGTAGCCCTCTGCTCATTGATTTGTATAAATGGAACACAAGAATTCCTGAGTGCTCTTCAATAATTCATGCTTTTATAAACATGGAAATCCACTCCAGAGCGTCTCCA
This sequence comes from Cricetomys ansorgei, assembly GCA_026225945.1. Classification (NCBI taxonomy): domain Eukaryota; kingdom Metazoa; phylum Chordata; class Mammalia; order Rodentia; family Nesomyidae; genus Cricetomys; species Cricetomys ansorgei. The sequence continues at coordinate 3,823,117 of JAMJFZ010001791.1, forward strand.
GGAGACGCTGCACTTGGGGGGGAGTGACATCTCTGGGGACCCGAGAAGAGCTCTGCCGCCCTTAGGCTGAGCACGAAGTAGAGACACGGACACGCTCCTGTTACACACAGCTTCCTGTTCAGCCTCATGACAGAGGCACAGCAATGTGTCTCCTTGGGTGAAGAGGAGTTTTCTTGAGCCACACACAGACCCTCATTTGGACCTAAGAGTGCGCTTGTGCAGAGCCACTGTTCTGGACTCAGGAAGGCCAAAGACACCCCAGTGACGCCCTGATCCTGGGGATATCAGCAGGATCTGTGCAGCCTCTGAATTCCATTGAACTGTGTGTTTCTTCCCCTTAAGTCTCTAAGGCCAGAACCCTTGATGGTGTCTCTAGAGGAGTGAACTGATTGCCCTGTGAGATCTTTTCAAGGCATTCCCTGCTCTGTGGTCTGCAGAGAGAGATTTTAAATTTCAGGTCCATCGTTTTGCTATATTGAGGATTTCTGTAATAAATCCTCACCTCACCAAACAATCATGAGATGACAAAGAACAGACTTGTGTGGAATTCATGTGTGTGTGTGTGTGTGTGTGTGTACTGTGGGAGGTGTGTGTGTGTCTGTGTGTGTGTGTGTCTGTGTCTGTGTATATACACTATGGTGTGTGTGTGTCTGTGTGTGTGTGTATGCACTGTGGGGAGTGTGTGTGTACTGTGGGAGGTGTGTGTGTGTGTGTGTGCACTGTGGGGAGTGTGTGTGTACTGTGGTGTGTGTGTGTGTGTGTGTCTGTATGCACTGTGGGGAACATGTGTGCACTGTGGGGAGTGTATGTGTGTGTGTGTGTGCACTGTGGGGAGTGTGTGTGTACTGTGGGGTGTGTGTGTGTGTGTATATATGCACTGTGGGGAACATGTGTGCACTGTGGGGAGTGTATGTGTGTGTATGTACTGTGGGGGCATGTGTGCACTGTGGGGAGTGTGTGTGTGTGTGTGCACTGTGGGGAGCGTGTGTGCTTTGTGGGGAGTGTGTATGCACTGTGGGGAGTGTGTGTGCACTGTGGGGAGCATGTGTGCACTGAGGGGAGTGTGTGTGTGTGCACTGTGGGGAGCATGTGTGCACTGTGGGGAGTGTGTGTGCACTGTGGGGAGTGTGTGTGTGCACTGTGGGGAGTGTGTGTGCACTGTGGGGAGCATGTGTGCACTATGGGGAGCGTGTGTGCACTGTGGGGAGTGTGTGTGCACTGTGGGGAGCATGTGTGCACTGTGGGGAGTGTGTGTGCACTGTGGGGAGTGTGTGTGTGTGTGTGTGTGTGCACTGTGGGGAGTGTGTGTGCACTGTGGGGAGTGTGTGTGCACTGTGGGGAGTGTGTGTGTGTGTGCACTGTGGGGAGTGTGTGTGTGTGTGTGTGTGTGCACTGTGGGGAGTGTGTGTGCACTGTGGGGAGTGTGTGTGCACTGTGGGGAGTGTGTGTGTGTGTGCACTGTGGGGAGTGTGTGTGCACTGTGGGAGTGTGTGTGCACTATGGGGAGTGTGTGTGTGTGTGCATGTGGGGAGTGTGTCTATTAGTGTCCAGTATGAGGATTTGCTTTCATGCTGTGGCTTAACACTGGGGAGGCATTTCTTGGCCTATGCTGCTGTGGGTTAGCTGGGAAGTTTGTTTGTCCTGTGACTGTCAAGAGAAGGGTAGTGAGGTAGGACAGGTGGTCTGCTGCTCTTTGCTCCTCGGTCAGGCCTGCAGTTGTAAGGCTTCAAATTGTGAGACAAACACCCTCAGACTTAAGAAGGTTCTCTGGGAAATGCATCATCTGACCACCTCTTGCTCCTGTGTCCCAAATCCTCTGAAGTGGTGGACCTTGCTCCCAGGGCTGGATGACTACTCTGCGTGACCTTTCTTTGTCTCCTAGTTCCCCTGGTTTCTTTAAAACGTCACCAGAATACAAAGGCCACTTCATAATATCACACTAAGTTCTTTGAGGTTGGAAGTTTCCAGAGTCCGGACTATGTGACCCTAAGTGCCCCTCCAGGTGGCTGGTGTGGGGACGGCTTGAGGCTGAGGACGGCGGGGACCGGTCTCTAGTTCAGCCAAGAGGATAGCTAAAGAGAGTTGTCTAATTCGCACGCTGAACATGGCTGCCAGGCATGCTGGCTGGAGCCATTCCTGACTCCAGGAAGAAATACAGGACAGAAATAAGGCTGTTAATTGGATAACATTTTGGAGAACCCAGGGGAACTAGGGACAGAGAGAGGTCACACGGATGAGTCATACAGCTCTGGGAGCAAGGTCCACCATTTTAGAGGATTGTAGAAGACAGGAGCAGGTGCTCAAATGATGTGTTTGGCAGACCTTTCTTTGGGTCTGGGGACAACCATCTCATAATTTGAAGCCATTTTCACTTTTAGACTTAACATACTTCCACACCCGGGCAAGCACGGGTTGGAGTCAGACAGTTGCAATGTCTCATATGGTTCTCCCTTTTTGCGCTACAAAAATTCTAATAAAGATTGATGTATAATACTTTTATGACTTTTTGTATTTATGCTTGCAGTAGAAATTTAAAATCAAGTTCTTGAGTTACAAACACTCTTTGGATACCAACCAAGTGTTAGTGACACTCTGCTGTAATTACAGCATGCACTTTTCTTAGTCTGTCGTCTTTTCTTAATCTTATCAAATCTTCTAAAGTTTAGAAGGTTCTCAGGTCAAGGCAGCTGATACTCTCTTTTATGAGTTTTGGGTTTCACCTCCTCGTTAGGAGACCTTTCCTACTCTGGTTGCTAGAAACGGACTCCTTATATTTTCTCCTGCTATTCTTATAATTTAAAAGTTGCATAATTGATTTATCAGGGAGTTGTTTTTGAGTTTGCTGCGGATGAGAATCTGAGCTTTTCGAGTTTCCTGGCAGGTTGCTGAGAGTCCTCCGCACCGATTTGAAGTCCCCACTTGTCACTCAGTGTTCTATGCTGCACACGATCAGCTGCCTAGCTTCTATCATTCCACTCTGTGTTCTCAGCCAATGTCTAATTGATTAATCTCACTGTACAGTTTAATTTATGCACAGTGGAGAATACCCCGTGATTTCCTTCATTTTCCTGGCAACTTCTCTATATTTACGATTCTGTTAGAGTATTGGAATAAACTTTCCAAGTGGAACCTTCTTGTGTTCTTTGAGCTGAACTGAATTTAGTGTACAGTCTGTGTGTGCACGTGGAGGGGACCTCGTGTCTTTCCCTATAAAATTCTCACACCCAGAAACAAGTGTCTCTGTTTAAACTAACTCCCTCTCCATGTATCCCCTGCGAGATTTTCATGATTTTCTATGTTTAGATGATTCCTACCTCTCATTACTTGTGCTTCCAGAAAAGTCCTGAATTTTCTCCAAAGATAAGCTCGACCTCTTCTTTGTGACATCACGCACTGTCAGTGACAGCGTCCCCTTTGCACATGCTGGGTGCCTGGCTCGGGGTGCACCTGGCCTACACTGTACCTTATGTGTGAGCAGAAGTGCTAAAGTCTTCTTCGTAAGAAGTCACCTGTTTTGTTCAGCTAGAGCCCCCCACAAGGACCTCATTTAATGTTCGCCTTTGTAAGGACAGGCAATGGCCCTTTCTACAAATATAGACAAATTCTGAGGCTCTGTTGTTTGGAGCTTCAACCCAGGAATTTTAGGGGGCACAGCTAAGCCTATGACAGACTGGCATGTCCTCAGTGACTCTGAGAACACTAACAATGCATGAAGACTGTTTAATGTGTTGCCTACCCTAGATCTAAAGGGATTAAGGCCAGGTAGTTATGGGCTGAGATTTCTGAGATCATGGGTCAGTATAAACATTTCCTTTTTTGGCGGGGGAGGGGGTTTCAAGACAAGGTTTCTCTGTTGTAACTCTGGCTGTCCTGGAACTTACTCTGTAGACCAGGCTGGCTTCGAACTCATAGCAATCCACTTGCCTCTGCCTCCTAAGTGCTGGAATTAAAGGCACGAGCCATCACTGCCTGGCGCATCTCCTTTTACGTGGATTTTTTTTCTGGTATTTTGTCCAAGCGATAGAAAACTGACTAACACGTCTGCTAAGAAAATGGACTTTGAAAAAAAATGTTATAAACAAGGCTGAAGAGTGGCTGCAACACGAGCATGATGGGAAAAGACTCTTAAGAAAGAGCTGACACCTCTGAGCAATCACAGTGTCACCGAAGGGCACATCAACGGAGTAGGGATTTAGATGGTGCCTGTCCCCAGCAGAGAGGATCCAGACCCTAGGACATCGGCCGATGCCACACCCTGCCCAACATTCTCAGCTCTGTGTTCTCTTCCCATTGGCCTCCAGTTTCCCAATGTTCCTCATACCAGCATGGGCACCTGTTGGATTTCTCAGCAACGACATAAATGCGCCCTCAGCACACGTGCGTGCTGCTTTTTAGGAGATCTTTCCCTTAAGCCATCTTCTGGCAGATTCTATATGCATACCGTGCCCGTGTCTGGGTGCCTGCTTGGTCTCGGACTGGTGTGGGCCTGGCGAATGTCCATTGTTGGAGCAGCCTGCCTGCCTTCAGGATCTGTGGCCCATGATCCATGCTCCTGATACACTAGCTGGACTTAATTTTCTTTTATTTTTTTATTTTACTATTTTTTAAGGGCACAGGGGCAGGAGGGAGGAACAGGGAGGAATGGGAAAAGGGTGTTATCGAGAAACATTGTATGAAACTTAAATTATTGATAAAAATATTATAAAAATTAGAATGCACGGATTCATCTTCGAAGTTACAGCTTGATCTGTCTCTAAAATAATTTTCTTTAAGCATCATACCCATCCATTGAGGCATGATGATTCCTGCATCCTTCACATTCTGGGTATCACAAGCTGATGAGAGATGGGGTACCCTAGGAGGTGAGCGCCTTTTTTCACGTTCATACGTTCATACCGGTGACTCCCCAGAGTCCCAGTTGATGAACTGAGCTATACAGACTCTACAACATGGTGAAGTTCACCAATCTGCCTCCAATGCCATGTGCTCTCTTCTAGTTAATTATTTTGATTTTAGAAAAACGCTCTTCGATCTGCGCTAATTGGTGAAAGATGTACAAATTCTGGGGTTAGAGCCTGTGACTGAGCAATGACCTGGAGGACAGTGAGCAGCTCACAGAGAGGGAATGGTGCAGCAGAGAGCGGGTGAGCAGGTGACGCGATGGTGGCAGGAGCCTGCTGTCATCCTCCCACACCTCTCCATCTCCAGGCCGGACCTCGGGTTGGAAGAAGACAGAACTGCTCCATGCACAAAGGGCCACTGGGCTGGGAAGCCATGGGGACTGGCTCTTTAAGAGCCCATGTCCTGTAACATAGCCTTCATATCCTTCCTGGTCCCAGTGGGATCTGTTCCCCTCAGCTCTCCTTTAGTGTTGATGGTAATGTAAAGAAGGGCATGGGTAGCAATGGAAGTAAAGGCGCCTCGGATCACTGTCTCTGTGTGTGGTGCTTTTACTTCTAGAATATGGCAACTGACCAGCCTAGGAGGGGTTTGGATGGCAGCACCCCTGCTCACTCTGCTCCTGTCTGCTCATCAGCAGGAAAAGCCAAGCCTGGTCTGCTTGTGCCCAGAAGATGGGCTCCCCGGGACACTTATCAAGTCTCTAGGAGAGTGTATTAATTATGCTTCCTGTTTAGGAGATAAAATACCCTGACAGAGCAACTTTAGGGGACCGAGGAGATGGCTCAGTGGTTAAGAGTGCTTGCTGCTCTTCCAGAGGACCCAAGTTCAATTCCCAACACCCACACCAGGAAGCTCACAGCCACCTGTAACTCTAGCTCTGGGACAGCTGATGCTCTCTTCTAAGCTTTACAGGCAACTGCACTCATTTGTGTAAATACAAATACATAAAAATAAACATTTTAAAGCAATTTAAAGCCAAATTTGGTGGCACATACGTTTAACCCCAGCACTCAGCGGGCAGAGGCAGCTGAATTTCTGAATTTGAGGCCAGCCTGGTCTACAGAGCAAGTTCTAGGCTACTCAAGACTACATAGTGAGACCTTTGTCACAAACAGCAAGCAAAAAATAAATAAATGTTGTGAAAGTTTATTTTTAGTTGTATTTAAAAATCATTGTTTTTGTGCACTGTTGGAAAAAGGGATGCATAGGCCTTGACCTTTTGTATTGTCTGCAGGTGTTGGATTTCTGTGGGAGATGTTTGATTGCTAATGATCTGCATGTGCTATCAGTAGCATACTTGAGGAGTTCTGAAAGAATAAAAACACCTGGACTGAGATGCTCAGGGTTCCACTGAGTACGGTGCTTGCCATGATGGTGGTTCCCTCTGCTGAGGTCTGGCAGAGCTTCCACATATGAAAATGCCTTCTTGTTTCCTTGCTGAGCCACCCAGTAGGCATACACCTACAAATGATGCATCAACACGGGGCAGGACATCATGCTAGCTAATCCAACTTGGAGACAAGGAAAAAGAGAAAGAAACTCAAGACTTCACAGAATCCAGAAAAATACCAGAGGATAGAGATGTTCAATTAATATAGGTATTAATTGAAGGCTCCTGAAAGGAGAGGAGAGAGAGAAAGGAAATAAACCTGTATGATGAGAAAATACTGTGAAATTAATAAATAAATGAGGAAAAAAGCTCTGAAGTGAGAATCACAGAATAGAGGCCTTTAAAGAAAGATATTTTCATGGTAAAAACAATTCAGTTGGGAGCAGGGAAAAAGCAAGGTTCTTACTGCTTTTCCTGATTATGGAGCTGATGGTCCATCCTGCTGGTGGTGGTAGCGTATGTACTGTTTTACAAACTAAGTTTATATGTGAAGCTCAAGACTTTGTGTTTGAGATCTGTGGAGGGGGTTGTATGTTTCCTCAGCAGTGATGAGAAAGAACATCAAATCATCAGAACATTTCAGCCAGAGATTCTTCCCACTGATCCAGGACCCCCTGCTGTTGTGGAAGCCTCTGTTTAGAGCCAAAAAGCCACTTGTTTAAACTGAAGAGTTTTTTTTTGTTTTTTCCTGCAAACTTGTCTACAAGAGCTCCCGATAAGACACATCTGCTGTGGTGATGAGAACTCCACCCATCTGGGGACCCTTCCTGCAGACAAAGTGACCTGTTATTTTTCCAGCAAACCAGACTCTGTCTTAAAATCTGGAAAGTGTTTCCTCAGAGTCAGCATGCAGGAACTATTTTGCAGAGGTTGTAGCTTGTGCTGGCAGCAGAACTTGGTGCTTTAAGAGTCAACTAAGTGGTGCTCGTTTTGAAGGCCTGAAGGGGTCTTTGGAGAGCAGCTGAGGCTTGACAGTGTGAGAGGCCAGGAGAGGCCATTGGTGAAGGTGCAGCCCAGTTGTAGCAGAAGACCCCTGCATTCTGGAGATGTCAGTACCATGGGGTGATCACCACAAGCAGCAGAGCAGCAGAGCAGCAGAGCAGCAGAGCAACAGAGCAGCAGAGCAGCAGAGCAGCAGAGCAGCAGAGCAGCAGAGCAGCAGCAGCAGTGGAATGGAGCCAGCCAGAGCCTGGAGGACAAACTGTGTGTGCTGCAGAGGGCAGAGCTAGAGAAATGACCCCAGCCCTTTGGAGGAGTTCAGAAGATTGTGAGTGAATTCCAGATAATGTTTTTCTGTTGTCCAAAGGCATTGTGAAAATCTTGATAGATGTTTGAAATCATTTGGTCATGTATATTAGAAGCCTCATAATTGTTCCTGTTGTAAATGGTTTTGCTGGTGTAGTGTTAAATTATGTTGTAAAGGTAAAACAATTTTTTATACAGAAAAGGGGAAATATTGTGGAAGTTTATTTTTAGTTGTGTTTAAAATAATTGGTTTTTGTGCACTGTTGGAAAAGGGATACACAGGCCTTGGCCTTTTGTATTTTCTGCAGGTGTTAGATTTCTGTGGGAGATGTTTGATTGCTAATGATCTGCATGTGCTATCAGTAGCATACCTGAGGAATTCTGAAAGAATAAAAACACCTGAGCTGAGACACTTGTGGTTCCACTGAGTACGGCACTTGCCATGATGGTGGTTCCCTCTGCTGAGGTCTGGCAGGGTTTCCAACCTATGAAAGCACCTCCTTGTCTTCCCTGGTGAGCTGCCATAGCAGTTTACAGCTGCAAATAAATAAAATGAGAAAGCAACTTAAGAGGTTTATTTTGGTTCACAGTTTGAGGGTCCAGTCCACCATGGCAGGGAAGTCCTGGTGGCAGGAGTTTGAGGCACGAGATCACATTGCACCTGCCATGAAGAAGCAGAGTGATGGGTGCTTGTACTCAGCTTGCTCCTTCTTTTATATTCAGTTCAGACCTCCAGCCCATACAATGATGCAGCTTATAGGCCAGGTAGGTCTTGTCATGTCCATTAACCTAGCTTATTAATAAATATCCCCTTACAGGCATGCTTGGGGGGTAGCCCACTCTTTGTAATCCCTCGCAGATGTTCCCTGAAGTCCTTGAGTGTTCCTGAGTCCACAACAGAGTTCTTTCAGGACCCCAGGTATGGTTTTTGGAGATTCCACCTGTGGTTTTTAGGAGTCACGTTGGTGGGTCTCAAGATCCCACCTTGTGGTTCGTGGGGTCACACCTGCCATTTCTGAGGTCTTATACAGGGTTCATTTAAGCCTGACCTCTGTTTCTTGGGGTACCATCTGGGATCCTGAGCTCTAGTCTATAGTTCCCTGGGGTCACAGCTGTGGTTCCCCAGAGCTTCCCTGAAGTTCTCTGACTTCTGGTCCTAGAAGGTGTGTTGCAGGAAGGTAGAGCCCTCCCATGGTCCCCATCTACCCTCAGTGTCTAATGTCAATTCTGCATGGGCCATTCAAGGCAGAGGCATTCACTGACTGTTACTAGGTGAAGCAAGCCATAGAGCTGGGGTGGAGTGATTCTTGTGAGCATATTCGCCCCACAAGAGATGCACTAAATGTCTTGAAACATCTGTTTAGAACAATCGATTCTTCCAATGACCCGTAACCAATGGACCAAGAATTCCTTGGCTACCCCAGAAATGATAATCGGGATAAAAGCAAACACAAAATACTGAACACCCTGCAAGACAGCCCTTTTCCCCTTGATGCTGTCTAGCGCCATATCAAGGTCACCGATTCATTTAAAGAATCCCAAAGGGCACTTGACCTCAATTTTTATAATTTTTTCACTGAAGTGCAGGAGAAACTTCCTTGCTGTTCTCTTATTCCCCCTTTGTGACTCAGAAAAGTTAAAGTTTAAATGGCAATTCTCTCTGGAATTTAATATCTGTTCTCAACTACCCTGTTTAATTGCTAACCAATTCTTTCGAAAATTGAATCACTATATTACATTGTGTTTATGCACTGATGACCTGGGAAGGTTGGCAGGGTTCTCTGCCAAAGTTAACAGCAGCTGTGTTTCAAGCTGTGAGCATTTTATTAGGAAAGTTCAAGCCGAAATTTTCTTCATTTTAATTTCTTTTGCTTTTTAGACATTTTAGGTTCAAGTCCTGCATTGGGTATAAGGGTGTTAAAGCTGGGACTTTAGTGTGTAGAACTCTCTCCACCTGCTTGATAGTTGTGGTAACATTCTTTTGAAAGCCTAAGCAAGGCCTGAGAACATCATGGGGGATGTTTGCAGATGAAAAGAGCATCGTGGAGGTGCCTGACACCACCAGTTTAGTCCTCTTCCTCTCACATGGGTGCTCTGGCCTGGGAGAGGCCACTGGCCACTTCCACCCCTGGAACCCAGCTCTATCTATGAGAAAAGCTTTACATCTGAGGATCTTTGACATTCAAGGTCTAGGAGTCTTCCTAGAGTTAACGACTCTCAGGAAAATATAGCATGGCAAAAAGAGATGCGTAGACTAGACCCTGGCTTGCCCCCAAGCCCACAGCTGATCCCAGTCAACTGGCTTTTTCTGTTTTTCTCAAGCTCATCTGATGGTGTGCTGGTGGGCTCTTGTTGACTTACAGCAAACCTGAGTCATTGCAAAGAGGGAGCCTTAACTGAGAAGATTTCTCCATCAGATTGACCTGTAGACAAGTCTGGGGGTATTTTCTTGATTAATGATTGATGTACGAAGGCCCAGCCCACTGTGAGTGGTGCCAATCCCTTGGCGGATGGTCCTGGGTTACGCAAGAAAACAGGGGCCTAAGTCAGTAAGCAGTGTTCCTCCTTGGCCTCTGCTTCAGTTCCTGCCTTCAGGTTCTTGACTTCCCTTCATAATGAATTATAAACTCTAAGGTTAGAAATAAGCCTTTGCTTTCATAGGTTAGTTTTGGGCATGCTATTCTTCACAGCAATAGAAAGCAAACTAGAACATATTTCTGCCTGTGTATCCTTTCCTGGGCAGCACAATGTCCTGTTATGTCACTGATACTGTGTCTTCTCAGGGTATCTTGGAAGCTTATTTACATCTGTTGTAGAGAGATACCACGTGCACTTTAATACTTCCCAATCAATTTTCACAAAGGAACATTACTTCTTATATATGTGTTTCTGGTTTTAATGAGGACTGAGGCTGTTATGCCTGATCCTTCTGAGAAAGAGTAGAGAGCTCAAAGCAGCTGCTTAAAAGGCCTTTCTTGAGAAAATTGTCTTGAAATGTATCATTTAAAAAACCTTTTACTGAAGTAATTTAATGCAGAAAAAAAAGTGTGTGTATCTTAAGTGTGTGGTTGGCTGGACTTTTGTAGACTGAACATGCCCAGAAGAGCAACTACCCCATAGAGGGGGGATGTGTTCAGCTGAGGGCTCTGAGCCTGGTGAGGGGATATGAGAACTAAAGCTTCAACTCCAGCTGGACTTGTTTAGGCCCCTTGGAATTGGGAATGCATGCTGATCAAGTCTGGAATCTCTTGCCTGCGGGTGCTGCCCTAGACCTCCAGGGCCAAGGCCGAGAGGATAGAAATCACTACCTGTTGATTCCAACACCCTTCATTAATTGCCATGGCAGCTCCATGTCTTTAAGTATGAGCTGTGACAATGGGCAGCAGGCAGGATGGTTGAGTTGAGTGAGGTAACCAGGCTCCTGGGGACACCGCCTGAAGCATTAATAAAACTGCCATGCACACCAGCCAGGTTCTGATGCAGAACTCTTTGGGTGATCTTGAGCAATCCTGTGGTCAAATCTGTGGTAGACATGTTCCCTGTTCCTCCCTCACCCACACCCAGAAAACTGACCCTACTCTGCCTTTCCGTACAATTTCTCCCTCAGTCGGCCCGGACTCTGCCTTTGATTTTTACTCCCCAGTTCACTCTGCCCTGGGCCAAGTCATCTCCTCTTGGGGTTTAAACAACAGAAATGTGCACCAGTGACTAGCATACCTTCCAAGAGCACGAGTGGCTTTCCACGCCTAGTCTATAGCTACCCGTGGATGCACACGCTCCTCCAGACATGCCTGCCATCTTGCTTGGGTGCTGCCACACCCACCTGTGCCTCAACCTCTGACTAGCCGAGTCCTACCAGGAGCATCAAGACCGTAGGCTCACACTCATCACTGGACAATTATAGATGGCCATGTTGACATGCAGCAGTTAATAAAATGAACCAAAGTCCCTATGGTACTCCTTTCCCCATGGCTCCCTTCTCAATTCCCTGCTATCTTTCCCTCCTCTCTACTCCCATGGACACCACAGTGGCTATTCCCTATTATCTCCCACTGGGCTGAGGAAAAAACTAAGATATTTCTGAAGTTTGTGAACAGTGTTATTTCTCAAGTATGTTAGATGTTTGCGTGCGTGTGGGGTAGACAAGGGCCCTAAGATACATTCCCTTGTTGTCGGGATGGGTGGGTAGAGGCAGCTCAAGCTTTCAAAGAGCTAGGGATTCTTGTATGCCATCAAAATGCATGGCAGAGAAGAGGTCCAGTCAGGACACACTGGCACCAAAATGTCACAGAAGGACATCATCTGCCCCTTTGGCAAGCCAGACTGCCATCGACTCACCTAGAAGGACTAGACATACACAAACTAAGATCCAGCCCTTTCCTCCATGGGGACATGGAGGCTCTGATTGCTGGGGCCATACTGAAAACACTTCGAATGCCATTCTGGAGACTGAACACCACCATGGCAGTATTGGGCCACTAAGAGGATAAGACTGCTCCCTGAGACCACAAGTTCCTTCCACCAAAGTGAGGGAGAACACCCACCGGACACTCGGTCCCAAGGGGAACAGGCCACTGCCTCCGTACAGTAAGCACATCTGAGCAGTCAGCGCTCAGTTTGGGGGTCATGAGGTCACCACCCTGTGCCTTTTGTTGTAGGAACTTTGATTACAAACCTTGGGGTTTGATTTGTTCTGTTGGACATGTAAACCCCTAAAAAAAAATAGAAAACAAATGTATTCACTTTAAAAATACAAGCTTACCTGTGTGGGGTATTTAATTAACTGGTTAATAAAATTAAGAATTTGATTTGTTTGACTTGAATTGATACAGCAATGGATGACTTCCCTAACAGGGTTGCATTTTATGTTACATTTGTTGTCAAGGTGGTTTGGGGAAGACAGAGTCCTGGATGGATAACTTAATTCTCCAAGTCACCTTCTTCCTGGACCCTCTGGGTATTGTGGGTTCTCCCCTCTAACTCTTCTCAGCTTTCTGTAGCATGGACCTGTGAATCTCACCCACTCCCACTGTGAGTTCTGAGAAGCCCAGGTGCACAGTGGCATAAAGCAGGAGAACCTGGCTTAGGGGGAACTGTGGGGGGGGGGTAATGCGGCCTTGGCGCAACCCATCCTTCACTCCTTTAGCAAGGCTACATTTGAGCCAAACATGGCTCCAGGCCCTTGCACACCGTCCATAGTTCTCACACTCAGCTCCTCATTTCACACACTTGTGCACTAACAGCCCCTCACATCAATACTACTCAAATACATACTCACACACATACCTCAAGTATCCTCACACCCTCCTCAGACAAACTCCCGCACACTCCCACAGGAGAGTGACAGTCACAGTCTGCACGTGCCATCCACATCTGTGCAGTGATGACTGTGAGCCTATGGTCTTGATGCTTCTGGTAGGACTTGGCCAGTCAGCGGTGGAGGTACAGATGGGTGTGGCAGGACCCAAGCAAGATGGCAGCCGTAAGGGATATCTGGAGGAGTGTATGCATCCACAGGTGGCTATAAACTAGGCGTGGAAAGCCACTCGTGCTCTTGGAAGGCATGCTAGTCACTGGTGCACATTTCTGTTGTTTGAACCCTAAGAGGGAATGACTTGGCCCAGGGCAGAGTGAACTGGGGAGTAAAAGTCAAAGGCAAGAGTCGGGGCCAACCGAGGGAGGAATTGTACGGAAAGGCAGAGTAGGGTCAGTTTTCTGGGTGTGTGTGAGAGAGAAACAGGGAACATGTCTACAACAGGTTTGACCACAGGATGTCTCAGGCAGAGTGGGACCGAGCACATGTATGTTCCCAACAACAGGAGGGGCCTTCTAAAGCAACCGAACTCCTACCAGAACCCCGGGCCACTGGAACCATGGTGATCAATGATGACTGTCAACTTGGCAGGATCTGGAATCTTATAGGACATGAGCCTGTGGGAATGTCTGCAAGAGACTTTCTAGATCAGGTTAATAAGGGTGGGGGGTCATCTAACATAAATGTGGGTGGCACCATCCCATGGACTAGAGTCCTGTGCTGAATCAGAGAAAGCCAGAGCTGGCTCCTTGCTCTTGGCTTCCTGACTGGTTACAATGTCTCACTGTGGCTGGATTGTATCCCCTCAGACTGTGAGTCAAAGCAAACCACTTCTTTCTAAAGTTGCTTTATTAGATACTTTGTTACAAAGCAACATGGAAGGGCCCTCTTTCCAGGGCTGCACTTTCTCTTTCCCTGCTCTGCCAGCTGTGTACCCTGGTGTGTCTGCACCCCAGCGCCTGCCAGCGTCTTTAGCTCATTTCCTCTGCTTAGGTTTTTTCTTTTTAATCTGCGTACTCTTTTCTCGTTTCTTTTTATAAAAGGAAGCCTGACATTCATTTAGCTCTTTCATAACGTTTCAAGGAACTGAGACGAACTCTGTGTCTTATAATTAGGACTCTGGGCAATTTTAGGAAGAAATAACCACATCTTCCCAAAGTCTTTATAAAACTTCCTGGGAAAATGTGACCGCACTGTTTCAAAGGCACAACAGCCTCCTTCCTGCCCCATGCAGGCCTTGATTGGGGATCTTGGTGGCACCTTGCTCACCATCTCTCCATGATCTGTGCTGTGGCAGGAACATCCAGCCTCCAGACTGGGACAGACCCCAGTGTTCTGGGCTGGCTCAAACTCAGTGGTGAGGGGTTGGAGAAGCATCAGGAATCATATTTGGTGCTTTCCTTTGGCCTGGGTGACCCTACATTTGAAGCTCCCAGTAGCTTATCAGGCCACAGAATTGAGACCTACACTTTGGTAGTCTCTGGCAAATCTGTAGCCCTAATCCACTTTGCAATCCCATTGGGTGCAGCCAACCTGCAAGCCAACCAAGAGAAGACCTCACCCCCGCAGGGAGGTGGCAAGCAATCCTTCAAGCTGGCACTGGGAGACATACCTCACAGCTCTCAGGCTCAAACCCTCATATAGCCTGGATGTTTGTCTCTGTGGAAGTTACCTGTCCCACCTTGGGTACCTCTTCCTAGAATTCCCTATGGAAATATATCTGGGGTGCACGTGGCTCCTCTCGTTGTGGTGACTAGGCAGTGTGGTACACATCTCCACCACTGTGTCTTGGGCTATATGGCTCACAGACCCGAGTCTGGATCTAGCCTCTTCACAGATCAAGTCCTAGAGAATCCTGGTATTGGTCTTACTGCTCTCCCTTGGGGGTGCCAGAAGTCTGTCTCCTGGTTCTGGCTTGATTCCCCCTCTCAGGAGCTTTCAAGTCTCTACTTTTCTGGCAACACCTTGAATTTGATTCCCCAAACTAGGCCTAGGTGGAACTAGGCCTATGTCTTCCTGACTGGGGCCTTGACATGTTCTCCTACTGTCTACTCCAGGGGAACTGGGGACTTGTTTGGGTTTGCTGAGTCTTCTGTAAGCACTGACAGGGCTACCCAGAGCTCTGTCCAACCTTGGGAAGAGAGCTGGACTCTCAGCATCCCCAAAAGCTTGGAGGTAAGCAGGCAAGGTCTGCCTCTGTGTTTCACTGAGCAAGGTCAATCAGAACGGTACCTGTAGAAACCCTGATCACCCCAGCCCTACGAGCCCCCAGTGTGAGGAGTAGTGTCCAGCCCCAGGACACACCAGGAGGACATCATCTTACTTCCTTTCTCCTCTGAGGTAGAGGAAGACGGTTGGGGATGATTATGCACCTGGGTTCTGATTTGGTTCTGCAGAGCCGCTGGGGAGACCACATCCTCGCTGGAAGTGAGATCACTCAGAAACGAGAGGCTGGGACTCCAGGTGTGTGTGCAAATGTGAGTGTGTGATAGAGTGTGTAAGTGCACATGTGTGCACAGGAGTGATAGTGTGAGCACATGAGTATGTGTGGACACAAGTGTGACAAAGCACTGCTGTTGTATGTGTGTGTTTCTCTTCATGTGTGCACATGTATGTGTATGTGTGTGCACATGTGTGCATGCACACCCATGCATGGACAAGCATTGCTGCATGTCTGTATAAAGTGAGCACCTAAGGCCAGGAGTACATGCCAATTGAGTTGCCTTTCAGATCATGGTGTCTACTGGGTGCCTTATCTTCCATGAGGTGTTTTCTCTTCCCTGAGGTGTTCTCTTCTCTGCCCTTGACCCCTGGGAAGGAGAGTCATTCCTGTTTCCCTGCACTCCCAGATCATGAGGAGATCTGTGGTTTTCCTTCTGTGTGAGCTGATCCCCTTGGGCTCCATGGATCAGTGTTACATCACCAAAAGCCAACTATCTCCTGTGTTTGAGGCTTCAGTCTCTCCGGAACCTGAGGACAATAAGGTCATGGCTGGGTCCCAGGGGCCCAGTTGCTTTCTTCATGGGCATCCACTAGCGTTCTCACCTCTGACTTAAGAAGGCTGAAGTGGTGGGGAGATGCTCTGCATCTGTGGAACCCTGGGATCTGTCTCCTGCCACCAGCTCTGATGTCTCTGTGTCGTTTGAAGGCATTCCCACTTCCAGATCCCCTGAGACTCACAGGATCATCTACACAAGACTATGGAGGGTCTCAGGGCATGAGTCTGGGAGACCTGTCCCAGAAGGCCATGTAGGCTGCAGGCTCCATGGGGACATGTAGCCCATGTAAAAGTACAGGATTCTACAGGCTGAAAATACTGTACTTCACTCTTAACCTCCACAAGCTGCAGAAAAATACACACTTCTTCTATATGGGTACAGACAGACAGACACATACTTAAGAACATATATGTTCACACAACTTATGCACACATAACACACATACACAGCATACATAGACACATACACACTCACATCTACTCATGCACATATCATCAGACACATATATGTACAACCAATGCTTCTGTGTGTATATATATGCAAATTTGTATAAATTTCCATATATGCATATTTTCTTACACTTACAGACAGACACATAGACACATACAAACATATATATACATATATATGTACCACATACCCATACTTCCCACACATATAAGCAATATGTGTACCTATATACACATATACCTAAACATACAGAAACATACACATAAATAAGAACACAGAAACATACAACACATACATAAGAACATGCGTGTACATACACATATGCAATACAAGCAATGTACACATGCTCATGCACAAACAGGGACAAACAGGCATACCCGTGAACTATGGTTCTCCTGCCCTACTCCTCTGCACAGGCTGCCTGTCCCTGTGTTCCAGCTGAGCACTCCCCTCCCCACGCATACCTCATAGTTAGTAGGCCTTCCTGTCACAGCCTTCCTGCTTACTTTATCCACCGTACACATCAGAGCCGCAGTGGCATCATGGCTTCTGAATCTATCTCATGCTACCGAAGGACAAAGGCTTCATAGGGCCAGAGAGAGGGGATCGTCACACCATGTGGTCTCTAATGGGCAACTCGCAGCAATCAGCCAAGCTTCAGGCTGGGGCCTGAGTCAACCAATCATCTGCTGTGTGACTTCGAATAATTGGTCTTTTTTATACAACTCTCCTTTATTGATAAACAGAAAATGATTCCTGCTTCTCACTCAACCCTATGAAGTGCCTATAGAGTATTGACCAGTGTAATGAGCTCCATAGATCCTGGATTTTAGGGTTCTTTTACACTTGTTGTGGGAGACAAACTACCCAGAGGAGTGCTCAGTAGGGCTAAGAAGATGTACAATGTGCAAGGTATCTGAATCTCTTCAGACGCTGCCTCCTCTAAGCCTACAAGTGGGAGGGGCTCCAATCACACGGATGTTTGGTGAAGTGTCCATCCCAGAGGCAGGTCACTTATAAGACAAGAAGCTCTGTGGACCCCTAGCCATTCTGGATTTCATAGGCCCGGGTGAGGAGTTTGGATCTACTTTCAGTGCAGAGTGGGAGGCTCTCAGTGGAGGGGAGATGGATTTGAATTAGGGTCAGCGTGGCTCCGTGGAAGATGGACTCATAGGTAGAGATGAGACTGACAGGTAAAGGCACAACCAGAGAAGCAGAAGGGCTTAGATGTATTTCCAGGAAGACTTAGGGTTGCAGAGAGACTGGTTAGACGTGAGTGTTAGACTGAAGATACTCCAGGTTCAGGTAGGAGAAGCATGGCACTGCCCATTGAGCAGTGCCCACTGGAGACCGAGCAGGGAGTGGTGGTGAGAGAGGGAATGGATAGAAATCAGCTGGTGAATCTGGAAGGCTGAGTCTGGGGAACGCTTCGGGGAGAGGGACAGGGGTTCTGTGTACAGATAGTGTTTAATGTCATGGCAATAATGGGGTTGCCCAGGGATAATAGCACCCTGTCCCAAGATTGTTGTGAGACACAGACAGGCGGGTCCAGAGCTGCTTGGCTCATAATAAGCACCAGGGCCATCAGCTCAAACAAACAAGCAAGCGCATCCATCTGGCACTTCCTGTAGGGATGTAACACTGGAGTGGTTGGCCAGGGTATCTAGTTAGGAACAGGCCAGGCTTGGTGGAACTAGGGCACTGTGCCATCCCCTGCAGCCTATGGGTGTTCAGGCTGTGGGGGAGGGTTGGATGGAATCCTGCATCCATCGCGTGGGTGCTATACTTAATGAACAGTGCATGGGGGGAGGGGAAAGTATACTCCTATATGGTGCAGATGAGGCAGCAAGTGAGGGGAGTTTTGGGAGAGTATGCAGATGAGTACCTAGGCAGACAGTGCCAGGTCCACATTTAGGCAGGGCCTCAGGGCTCTGAGAAAGTGGCATGAGACAGAGGTTACAGGTTGTTGTGGAGGCTTGGTGACATGATGGGGGTGTGATGCTCCAGGAGGCTTGGCCACAGAGGATAAAGAAAGTTTGGGGTGTCTACCAAGATCAGTGCTCAGATCCGAAATATCCCACTAGGCTCTTGGCTAAAGTGTGATTAAGGTCCTGTGGATGGGGAGGAGGCTGTTGGTTTTGTGGAGTTTGGCAGGGATGTGGGTCCATCACAGGCAACCCTTGGAGAGTCCCTTTGGTGGCATAACAGAGAGGCAAGAGGGATCCGTGAAGACTGTGTACAGATTACTGCCAGAGCCTCTGGAAGTGGCAGGCTTGCTTGGGCCCAGGTAGTGGCAGTGGGTAGAGCTGAGGGCATGTCAGAAGTGGTGACAACTAATTCCAGGCTGGCCACCTGCTTCAGACACCAGGAGCCACCTGTTCACACGTCCACCAGGCTAGTCTGCAGAGCACTGTGTGGAAGCCAGGGTTACCACACCTTCTGCCCTGGCTCTGAACTCCTTGTGAGTGGCAGATGCAGAGAGGCGAGGTGAGGGATGGCTGCGGTCTTTCCTATGGATCGTAACTCTGTGTGGCTGTCTTCATGCACCAGAACCTTAAAATGGCTGGGAATCTGTATTTGACTTCGTGGTCTAATGCCATCTCCTTGCTGCTCATGACACGACAATAAGCCCATGCTGGTGTCCTCTGGTGTCTTAGTTTGCTTTCGATTGCTGTAATGACCAAAAGTAATTTGAGAAGGAAAGGGTTACATGTCCTGATCATAATCCATTATGAAGGGAAGTCAGGGCAGGCACTGGAGGCAGGAACCTGGAGGCAGGAACTCAATCTGATGCCAGGGGATAATACTACTTATTGGCTTGCTCATCTTCCTTTTCTTATACTACCTAGGACCAGCTGTCCAGGGGTGGCACTGTCTACAACTGGTTTGGCTCTCCCACATCAATCATTAATCAGGAAAATGCCTCCACAGACTTACCTGTAAAGCTAATCTGATGAAAGCATTTTTCCCTATTGAAGTTCCTTCTTCCTAGATGACTGGCTCATACAAAGTCAACAACAGCTACTGTCACACCTGATGTCTCAATCTTGGATAAAAGAAGTCATCAGTCCAAGAAGAGGCAGAGACTATGTGCCAGTCTAATGTGGATATAAGGACACTTGGAGAAGGGCTCTAATTTAGAGGGACATTGTATAACATTAGTGAATACTTACCTGGACTTGTGTTTGTTTTTTTTAAACCCATTGTGCTAAGTGTCCCTGATTGACTCCACCTTGACCAGGAAAGGAGCCTTGGGAAGGATGCCTTCTTTGTGGTTAATGCAAGATGAAGAGATGTGTCCACCTGAGTGGCAATAAGATTTTGGTTAAGGAGTTTCTCCAGTTCTGGGGTTCAGTGATGGTCAGCACATGAGTTCTCAGAAGCCTGGTGTGCATAAGAAGCCCAGTAATGGAGGTGGAGGAGATAGAATAAGGCCCCAAAGATGCAGAACATCTCCCATGGAAAAGGAGTTTTGCAAGATCTTGATGCTGAAGGTGACTCTAGATTCTACCAGTGGCACAAGGTTAGCACAAGTTTCCTCATAACAGAAGCAGGAAGTCAGGAGGTGGGAGGGAGAGGAGAGGAGATGGAGGAGGAAGAAGAAGAAAAGGAAGAGGAAGAGGAAGAAGAAGGAGAAGAAGAAGGAGGAGGAGAAGAAGAGAAGGAAGGAAAGAAGGAAGGAAGAAAGGAAGGAAGGCAGGCATGCCACTGGCTTTGAGGTTGTGCTTGGAGCCAAAGAGTGAAGACAGCCTGTTAGAAGTAAGAGGATGTCTGGGCACTGGGTGAGGGGAAGCAGAAGATGCTGGGGCAATTAACTCTCCCCTGAGCCAGAAGATTTGTCACCCCTGGTTAGGTCTTCCTAGAGAGATGGTCCAGAATCACATGGCTGCATTGACAAAGGACATCCTACTGTCCTTTGTAATCATCATTTGCATACTTGCCCCAGCAAGTGAAATGAGATCCCTTGGATGATAGCTTTCTAGTTGGGATTAATTTTTGAGATTTAACAGCAGGTACTTTTCCTCCCTCCCTTCCTCCCTCCCTTTCTTCCTCCCTCATTCCCTCCCTCCCTCCCTCCCTCCCCCTTCTTCCCTTCCCTCCTTCCTTCCTTTCTTCCTTCCTTTCTTCCTTTCTTCCTTTCTTCCTTTCCTTCCTTCCTTCCTTCCTTCCTTCCTTCCTTCCTTTCTTTCTTTTTCTTTCTTTCTTTCTTTCTTTCTTTCTTTCTTTCTTTCTTTCTTTCTTTCTTTCTTTCTTTCTTCTTTCTCTGTAGCCCTAGATGTCCTGATGTCCTGGAATTCATTATGAGACCAGGCTGGCCTCAAACTCACAGAGATCCACCTGCCTTTGCCTCTTGAGTACTAAGATTACAGGTATGCTCTACCCAACTAGATTATTTTTTATATTTTTCTATATTTTCTATACTACTCTCTATTTCTGTGGCAAAATACCTGACGGAAACAACTCATATGAAGAAAGGCTTATTTTGGCTCACAGTTTCAGGGGGCTTCAGTCCATCATGGTCAAGGCATGACAGAACATCTCAGTCCACAGCAGAGAAAAGCCTGTGGTGGCATTCAGTCCAAGAAACAGAGAAAAAGGTAGGGTCAGGCTAGAACCTTCAAAAGCCTGCCATAATGATCAATTTTTACCAGCGAGGGCTTACCTCCTAAAGGCTCCACAACCTGAAATAGCACCACTAGTTGTGGAACAAGCATTCCAAACATAAACATACAGGGAATGTTTCAGATTCAAACCATAGCATTTCTCTTATGGCCCTCAAAGGCCATCTCACAATGCAAATAAACTTTGCATTTGGGAGAGTAAAAGAAAGATCAGACCAAAGCAAGACCAAAACCCAGTAGGATAACTGTTAAATCTGGTGGCTCCATGTCTAGAATCAGGAACACATGGTGGCATCGCCAGACTTCTAAGTGGTTTGAGTATCCTAATGCCCATAGCACTGCAACCTAAGTAGATACAGCCTCTTTCTTGGGCCAGTTCTACTTGGTGCCTACAGCTTTCCTTTATAGATGCTATTCTTGGGCTCTCCAACGCTCTGGGGTTTCCTTGGCAGTTTAGGATAAATCCTTAGAGTTTCTCACCCCGTAAGAGGCTTCCTAAAGGGAATCTGACCGTATTTTTCACTGCCTGTACTCCCAGGTTTTCTCCCAAATTTTGGGTGCAAGCCTCTATAACCCGGTAACTCTTGTATTCTGCATGCCTGCAAAGTGAGCATCATGTGGATAACCTCAAGTTCTGCCAGCTTTAGAGGTAGCCAAGCCCCTTTGACCCTGATTGCAGTGGTCTCTGAGTCCCGGTATGGTTGAACTGTAGAAGTAGCCTATACTTCTTTCTTTTTAAAGGGGTGGGCTTCAAATTCAAACCCTTTGGTTACAAAATCTCACTCTCGAGCACCTTTTCTATTGCCACATTGCAAAGTGTATGGCTCCTCAAAAGTTTAAATCCCTTTAAGAATCCCAGCCGCTTTACCCACAATCACTTTATCTGCACCCTTAACATGCCCCTTTCTTAGCCAAACTGCACAGATTTTCACATCTTCCTGTTTTATTTTCTTGTTCCTAATTCTCACTAAAAATTTGGCTAAAAGCAAACACCAATAATCATGCCGATTTATACTATTTTTAATCTTATCTGCCAAATTAATTAGTCCATTATTTCAAATTCAGCCTTCCTCAGATTTTTCAGAATATGAGATAAAGAGCATGAGTAAGTTCTGTTCCAGAATGTAACTTGAATGGCCTCTCATCCAGTCTAAATAGACTCCTTATTCCTCCCTGGAGCACCCTGAGTCTGGTTTTCACTGTGTGCATTTCTATCAGGATTCTGGTCTACTGAATGCTGACCAGGATGGCTCATTAAACTGTGCGTAAAGCATCATAGGGCTTCTCTAGCCCATTCTGCAGATTAGTCCAAATTCTTCCGGCAAGTTCTAAAGGATAAAGAACAACACAATTAGGGTTAGTAACAGTAATAACAACAACCCTGTTCCTGGTACCAATTTCTATATTAGTTATTTTTGCATAGCTATGATAAACTATCTGCCAGAAGCAACTAAAGAGAGGAAAGGTTTATTTTGGCTCATGGTTTCAGGGTTCTTCAGTCATTTTGGTGAAGAAGGCTTATAGACAATCTCAATCAATGGCAGCAGGGGTGTGTGATGGTGGCTGGTTGGCAGATCAGAAAGCAGAAAGAGAAGCAGGAATCAGGAGTTCTAATCCCTCAAAGGCTCACCCTAAGGACTTGCTTCCACCAGCTAGGCCTCACCCCCTAAAGCTTCCACAGCCTTACTAAATAGCACCACTAGCTTGTAGTAAGCATTCAGAACCTGTGGTGGGGTAGCATTTCAGACTTAAACCATGCATTTTATTGAAACAATAGCGACAAAGTGACCCACTTGTATAATTTGAGGAAAAGAAATTGAGCCAAGATTTAAAGAATGACATCATGGTGCTATCCAGTCTTTCTCTCTTGCACTGTGCAGCATGCTCTATGTGGTGCACCCACATAGATTTTGACCCAAATCCATTCTCTCTTTCCTTCTTTCTTTTTAAAAAGCTTTGTTTCACATCTCTCTCTCTTTCCCTCTCTCTCATCTCTCATCTATCTATTTATTTATTTATTGTGTGTTTGTGCTCACTCATACACATGCCGTGTAAATGTGTGGAGCTCAGAGAACAACTTTTGGAAGTCGGTTCTCTCCTTCCACCAGGATCCAGGGACCGAACTCAGGTTGTCAGGCTGTGTGGCGAGTGTTCATTCCTAGCGAGCCATTTTACCAGCCTCCGTTTTCTCATCTTCAAAGGGTGTCACATTCTTTAGTCACATAGCTGTCTTAAGGTTAAACAACTTCAAGTATAAAAATCCATATAATTTTCCCCAGTATATATCAAAATAGATTTAAAACTAATCAACTTTTTAAAAAAATTTTTTCCTCCATTTACTTCCTTGATTGTTAGAAAAGATTATTTCAGTACCCACAATCTCATCTAACACATCAGAAACCCCGAGGAGTGTGCAAGCTGCCGGGCAACCCCAGCATGGCGCCACGGCCCCTCCAAGTTGGCTCAACAGGAGGTCACAATGGCTCAGAGGTGCAAGCTCTGCTTCCCAGGGAGCTACTCTGAAGCAAGCTATTTCTGTTCTTGAGTCAGAATGGGGATATAGGAAAAAACGACTCTCGGGTTTCCTTTTCCCCTGTCTACGACTGCGGAGGTGTCCCATGGGTGACCGCGTTCTGCTGCATCGACAGAGGTTTCCCCTGCCCGTCCCCGCTCACCGACACACTCCACCGTTTCTCTTGCTGTTCTCTCAAGCTTGGCTTCTTAAAAGGGCTTTGCCCTTTCTCTCTCATGAGCATTTTTAACACATTTCAAAAATAACAGAACAGTGTTTTTAAAAATTGAGCTTCACACAGGGTTTCTTCTCACTGAGTCACGCTTCATCTTTTCCTTTGGTGAGGCAGAGTGGAGATTAATTTCAGACAGCCGAAAGAGTGATGTCATGTCATATGTAGCCACCGTCAAACAAAGGAGAGAGAAGGGTTTGCCTCAGGCCACTCAGAAAGGAGGTCTCCAGAAAGGCCGGGAGAGGCAGTGTGTTCTTGGGAATCCAAGCACCGCCTGGTCAGCCAAGAACCAAAGAGAATTGAGCCCTGTCCTCGAGATGCCCCATGTGTCTCGGAAGCTGGCACCAGGCAGTGCTGGCACTAAAACCTTGTTGGGGAAAGTTATTCATAGTCAAATTAGAGTTCTGACAGTTACAGCGAGCACACATGATATTTTAAAAATATACATAACATATATTTTACTTAAAATGTAAAACGTGGTTTTCCCTTGCATGGCTTCTTATTTAGCACGACGTCTCTGATGGCTAATTCGGATTGTCAAAGTGGTTGGACCGAGCAGCGTCTAGGAGATTAGTAGAGGGCAGCTCTGGATGTGTCTGAAGTGTTTCCAGAGAAGACACACAAAGCGGGGAGACCTGCCCTTGGTGTGGGCAGCACCACCCCATTCCCCGGAACCTGGATGGAGTAAGGGGAGGAAAAGGGGAGCCAGTAGTAGCCCTCTCTCTCTCTCTCTCTTTCTCTCTCTCCCATCTCATCCCTCCTCATCTCTCTCTCTGTCTCCCCGTCTCTCTTTTTCCTGGCTGCTGTGGTGGAACTGTTCCACTCCACCACACACCCCCTCCCTACCATGATGGAGCAAAGCCTCTGACACCATCACAAATAAACTTCCCTTCCTCCCTTCCTCATTCTTATCCTCCTTTCTCTTTCTTTCCCTCCTTTGTCCTCCCTCATCCCCTCCCTCCCTCCCTCCTTCCCTTCCTTCTTCCCCTTCTTCCTTCAATTACTCATCGTGGTGATGGAAAGTCCGACGGACAGTGGCTGACAGCCCACCCTGTTCTGTAGCCTGGTCTCCCCTTTCCTCATCATCCACAAACCAGGACTTGACGGTATCCCAGAGGGCTCTGTCAGCAGCCATGCTCAACACCTTCTAGTCTCTTCTGGATGGCTTTATCAAACTATCCCACCTGCATACCCTAAGACTACATCTGGATGGCCTTCCAGTGTGACCTGGCTCCCTCCAGACTGATTCTTGGAAGATCTGGGGCAGAACTATGGAAGTTACATACATGGAGATGTTCTGCCTGACAGCCCCAAGTCTTCCATGGCTGAGCTCTCATTTCCAGGTACCAGAAGTCAGGATGCTCTAAGGGAATCAAGACCTTTCTCCCAGGGCCTCCCTTGGTGTGGTGGAGTGGGCATCTCCACAAGCTGTTCTCATGTTGATTGTCCCTACTTGGGGCACATAGACCTTCATCCAGATTCCCACCAGGATTTCTTTAAACTGCTAAACATGCTTTCTTTAACTTTCATCTAGAAAAGTTTCTTACTTTCATCTAGAGTGGATACTGGCGGTTATATGAAGGATGGTGGCTAACTTGGTCCCTAATCTCTACAATGACCTTTGGCCTAGAATGTGCCTGTTCTCACCAGACTGGGGAGGGCCCTTTAGGGGGAGTCAGTACACTGAAGCGCACTCTTGTTATTTAAAGTGTCAGTGCTCCAGTTTGTTTATATATTCTGAAATGTGTTGAAAGGCTGGAGTTGTGACTCCTATATAGTAGCTTGTCTGAGGGACTTCAGAGCCAGCAAGCTGGGTGCAGAGACCAGCTTCCAAATGAGCCCCAGCGCTCGGCTATGCCAGGAACACTTGGGGTCATCCTGCTGGGCGTGGATCTGACTTATAAGTGAAGTAGGCGTTGAACATATACTTCCACGGACCTACACAGCCTACGCATGGGTCTAGAGATCGCCTCAGCTCTTATTTATAGTTCTTATTTCCCAAGATCCCACTGTGAAGAGCCATTCTGAGGGCAGCCCCATCACTGGGGATGGAGGGCACAGTACATGGGTGGCACTGAAGCTATGCCACAAACTTGATTGAAAAGGAATGGGCATTTCTGGTCTTGCCTGGTATAGTAAAAGAAATCCACCCTCTTCTCCCTGAAGAGGGCTACAGGACAACCCCCACACTTAGGTAGCAAGCCTTGCCAATAGGACTCGCCAAGGAGAGGGCTGCTTGCTTGAATCGAGAAGGACCAGGAGTGTGAAAGGTGTGTGGTGTCATGGTCTCAGGCTCGGGGGTGGGGGAGGGAGGGAAACGCGTCTCTGAAGTGCCATGATTAAACAGCTATGGGAAGATAACGTCTGACTAGATTTGGGAGGGAACTAGAGGCCAATCCGATTCAACTTTGAATTGACTTCAGGTTTCAAATACTTTATTTTGTAAATCCAGCGAGTATCATCTAATTCCCAGCAGATGTCCTGTGCTGAAGTGGGAAGGACTGTCCCTGACCTTTGGGTGGCAAGATATGGTCAGCGAGCTGCTGTGACTTGAGAGAAAAGAAGCCCACTTTTCCAAAGGGCCCAGCACTGATGCGTCTCCTCGGCTAAACTCACCTTTTGGACTGTGGTGAACTGGATAGCCCCTCATTTCTCCTACCCTCATTCGGAGCCATGAGTCCTGGAGTGAGCCCCCTCAAAAGCCTTCCTCCGTCCCACTCTTTCTGGCCTTTAGAACGCCAATTCCAGAGCAGGGAGTGGGGAGCAAGTTCCAGAAGGGACTTCTCTTCTGCTCTGCATCTGAGGCTTCTCCATGGTGCACGCGGAAGCTGCTGGCCCAGTGCACACAGAGCACAGCTGACAGTCTTACGAGGACATGAGCCTTTGTTGGGAGTGATTGAGTCTTGCATTGTTTTGCCAACTCCCAAACAAACGGATGGATCCATTTGGAGCTTGTCTGTCTTTGTTGTAAAGCAGCAATCATATATGTGCGAGATAATGGGATGGCTGACTGCAAACTTGAATTATTTCATTTTATGGAGTCTTAATTAGATTTGTAATGTGGAGCCCCTAAGTACCAAATGTTTGCTTAGGTTTAATGAGACCTGTTATGGAGAGCGAGAGAATTGTAATTGTCCCATTACCGCAACAGTGATACATATTGCGAAGTTTGGCATATATCACATTATAAAAGATACTCTTGACACCACAGGGAGCAGCTCCTTTCTGTTTGCCTCGCTGTCATATTCTCTAGATTTCTGGCTTGACACGCCCCCCCCCCATTCCCAGTTTTCTTCATCGAGGGTAGAATGGTTCACTTTGCAAACTGAATTGAGGCTTTGGCCCTGGCCATCGGCCCTGGGGCAGAGGAGAGGTTCCCAGCTGAAAGCCACATCTTTGGTCATATCTGGTGACATCTTCCTGCCTGAGGACATGTCTTCTGGCAGAAGCCAGTAACCCTGGGACAACATGTAGGGGCCAGACCCAGTTTCAAGGTGATATTTTCTTTCCTGTATTGATGCTCCCAACCATAGGGAGGGCCCCGCATTCTGGGTTGCATCTGAGCTATCTGGTGGTGGATTCCTGCCTCTGACCACTGTAACTCTTACAGTCCTCTCTGCTTCAGACCAGAGACTTCTTGCTGATGCATTTTCTCTCCAATGACCACCCCCCCTCTGCCCAGATGAGCCTACTCTGCAGACAACTACCAAGTGTCTTCATCTTTCTCTAGGCGGCATCTTTGGCTTTTTAATATATAGATGCAGCCAGGCCTGGCCACGGACAGACAGGTGTCCCCAGCTCATCACTAGAGCCAGTTGGATGGATAGCCCAGAGGTCAGGCCCTACTGCTCAGCTCCCCACTCAGACTGATGCCCCAGTGCTGTGAGAGACCTTGCCTGTCCTTCCATTTGCAGCCTGAGGCTGGAGGAAAAGGTGGTGTGGCTCCCTGTAGCTTCTACCCTCTGACCAAACATATTGGTTAGTTTTCTTCTGGATCAACTCCCAGCTCCTTCTGAATGACTCTAGGCCTGTCTCCTTGCTATGGTGGATATAGAGTTTATGCCTACCCTCTTGGTTCCTGGGAGGATTGTGTGAGCAACACCTGAGCCATGAATAAAGGACGCTGTGTTGTAAACACTGATCCGCTTTCCCTCACAGATTTCACAGGTCGTGGCTGTGACTATCAGCCCTCAGTGTGGCTCCCTGAGGTCCCACCACTGGGTAACCATAACCTGTGGTATCCTCTCCTACAAATGGTTGGTCTGGTGATCCTGATGCTGGAATGTCACTTCTGCCATTAGACTGTAAGAGACATGGTGATTTCTATCTCAAGTGCCCTCTCACCTGCCTGGATTCCTGGGGAGCCCACCTGCTCCCCAGGATTCAATTAGGGTTCTGAGGTCATGAAGTGACTTCTCCTGTCCACGCCAGTCTTTGGATATTGGCAGCCCTAGGCTATAGCTTAATGAAGTCATGAGGGACCCCAGACCAGGTTAGACTTCTGACCATGTAACTGCTGTTTTAAGCTGAAGGGTTTAGAGAACTGTGTTCTGCAGCAACTGGAAACTGAGGCACAGTTTCTGCAGTGATGTGTTCTAGACTTAACTCATAGATCCCCGCCCCCTGCAGAGGACCCAGGCCCCTCCCCTATCCCCTGCTACCCAACGCCCCAGTCTCCTCCACTCTGTCCCTCCCCAGAGTGGGAGTGGGATCTTTGTGGACCATCTATCTGCCATTCCTCACATGTTCACCGCACCCTTTTGTCCCTGAGACCTTGTCTGGGTCTGGCTCTCATTCATGTCTGTTCTGAGTCCACTCTTCCATAGCGTCCTCTGTGGGACCCAGGCTGAGTTATAACTGTGGTCTCTAAGATGGGTTGCACACGATTGTGTAGGCTTGATGGCCCTTGTCTTCTGATGAGGTGTGTTGTAAGCATGTTCCAGATCATCCCTACGTGGTGACTGACATGCTTATCTTCTCAGCCAGTAGGGAGCCACGTCCTTCCCCGGTCATGAGACAATGGCTCTTGGTTGCCGCCCAAAGCTACGCTGTGACTTCTGACCCACAGTAACGGGCGTGACAAGTGTGCTGTTTCAAGTTCATAGGCTTGCAACAATATGTCACAAAACAAAAGATACATGATACTGACCCTGGGCTTTCCTGTCACTGGGGCTTCCCAAGAGAGGTAAAGATAGTCAACACAGCAAAGGTAGTCAAGAAACAAAAGCAAGCATATTCCCTTGGGCCCTGGTGAAGTTTACAGCTTCTGAGGTGGCCACAGCCACCAGGAATCAGATTCTAGGACCTGCAGCCCTGCCTCTTCCTGCAGCTTACCTTCCTCAAGCTGTCCACACCTGCATCCTTCTTGCCTTTGTGTCTAGAAACACAGACAGACAGAGACACAGACACACACAGAGACACAGACACACAGAGACACAGACACACACAGACACAGAGACACACACAGAGACACAGACACACACAGAGTAACAGAGACACACAGAGACACAGAGACACAGACACACACAGAGACACAGACACACAGAGACACAGACACACACAGAGATATAGACACACACAGAGACACAGACACACACAGAGACACAGACACACACAGAGACACAGACACACACAGAGACACAGAGACACACACAGAGACACAGACACACACAGACACAGAGACACACACAGAGACACAGACACACACAGAGACACAGAGACACACAGAGACACAGACACACACAGAGACACAGAGACACACAGAGACACAGAGACACACAGAGACACAGACACACACAGAGACACAGACACACACAGAGACACAGAGACACAGACACACACAGAGACACAGACACACACAGAGACACAGAGGCACACACAGAGACACAGACACACACAGAGACACAGAGACACACAGAGACACAGAGACACACAGAGACACAGAGACACACAGAGACACAGAGACACAGACACACACAGAGACACAGACACACACAGAGACACAGAGACACACACAGAGACACAGACACACACAGAGACACAGACACACACAGAGACACAGACACACACAGAGACACAGAGACACACACAGAGACACAGAGACACAGAGACACAGACACACACAGAGACACAGACACACAGAGACACAGAGATACACAGAGACATAGACACACACAGAGACACAGACACACACAGAGACACAGACACACACAGAGACACAGAGACACAGAGACACAGACACACACAGAGTCACAGACACACACAGAGACACAGATACACACAGAGACACAGAGAAACAGACACACACAGAGACACAGACACACACAGAGACACAGAGACACACACAGAGACACAGACACACACAGAGACACAGACACACACAGAGACACAGACACACACAGAGACACACATAGAGACACAGACACACACAGAGACACAGACACACACAGAGACACAGACACACACAGAGACATACACAGAGACACAGACACAAACAGAGACACACACAGAGACACAGACATACACAGAGACACAGACACACACAGAGACACAGAGACACACAGAGACACAGAGACACACAGAGACACAGACACACACAGAGACATAGACACACACAGAGACACAGAGACACAGAGACACAGACACACACAGAGACACAGACACACACAGAGACACAGACACACACAGACACAGAGACACAGAGACACAGACACACACAGAGACAAAGAGACACACAGAGACACAGATACACACAGAGACACAGAGACACACAGAGACATAGACACACACAGAGACACAGAGACACACAGAGACACAGACACACACAGAGACACAGATACACACAGAGACACAGACACACACAGAGATACCAAGACACACAGGCACACAGAGGCACAGACACACACACACAGTGACATGAAGGCACACAGACACACAGAGATACACACACACACACACACACAGAGTTTTTGTGGGATATTGAGAGAGTGATCAGAATTCTTTGTGGAGAACTGCAGCCCTATCCTGTCCAATGTCTGTGAATAGCCCGCCTCTGGTTTTGTTTCAGTGGTTTTTCTGCATCTGGAGGGACACTCAAATCTCTGAGAACTGCCACCTTAAAATACTGGGGACAAAATCAACAGTTTCTTAGGGTGACCAGATGCTTAGAGGCATGGGCATGAGGCCAAAATTTATGATCAGGGGCAAGAATGCTTCTTCTCCTTGGCCCTCTGGCTCCATAGCAGCTCTGCAGCATGTGCTACCCAGTTGGAGTGGGCAAGTCATGGGATCTGGGGTCTCTAGGGGTCCCCAATATATACCCCTGAATTACAAAATGCCCAAAAACTCACCGAGTCCCTGGCAGCCAGAAGAGGCTATTACATTTTTGCCTGTAAATGTCGGAGGCAAGCTCACATGGAAAGTTCGTGCAGAGCTGTAATCAAAATGATTACAAGGTACAGCAAGAAGACAAAAGCAGCAGAGTCAGACGCTAAGAAGATTAAACAAAGAAACACACAGCTAAGCATTTGCCTGCGAATGTCGTGGTTCAGAGCCGCTGTCTAAACAGTGTTGAGCCTTAGAAATAAATTGCTGGTGGCTGGCAGGGAGAGGCCTGCTGCTAGAATGTGCTATGCCCCAAGGGACCAGAAATGGTTCTCATGCTGGGTGAGGCTAGGGTAGCAAACCCAGGAGTTGTTTATCAGCCTGGAAGTTGGCCAAGCCACTCAACAGGCCCTAAACTAGAAGCAGGAATTGTGGTGGGTCACATGGGCTGTCTGTAACATGTGAGCATGGGGGCATGCAGCATCGGGCACAAGGGAAGTGAAGGAAGTGTCTGAGACCTTCCTTGGTCCGAGTCAATCTGGTTGGGATCCTCAGCAGCCTTCAGGCCCCCCACAAAACTACCAAGGGAAAGATACTCTCCATTGGGTACCACACACGGACCAGGCTTCACACACAGAAGGAGCCCGGAGTTCAGCTGTGTGTTTAACCACTGTGAAGTGGGATCCTGACCAGGCCACTGCACCCGTGTGGAACTCGGCTTCCTTGCCATGAGGACACGAATGTTTCATTGTTGTCTCACACAGAGCTTGCAATCTGTGTATCCTGTGGCCTGTGCAATCTCTGCTCTATAACCTCCATAGCACAACAGGGACCTCAGCTCTAGAGAGATCTCACTTTCTCTCTCAAATTCCGTATTCTTACACTTCCTGAGTCGCGGCTCCTTGGCCACCTGAAGGTTTTTAATTTGCTGTTTCGACACGAGGTCTGTTTCCTCTTTCCTCATTCTCTTCTTGTTACCCACAGCTCTGTGGTTTAGGAACAAGAAGCATGGGCAAGGGGAGGGCTGTGTGGAATGGTCTGGGAGTGTGAGGGACACACTGAGAGCTGGAGACACAGCCCTGGGATTCCACCTGAGGGTACCCACTGGTAATACCTATGGGCCCAGGTCCACCCTGGGGAACTAGGAGTCTGGTTCTAAACTTTCGGGTGCAGGGTGTCCTGGTAGGCAAAGCCAGTCCCTGCACCTGCACTCTGGGCTTGCGCCTAGGTTTGGAACTGTCCCCAAAGGTCATTTTCTACTCCCTCTGGCCCTGGGTTCAAAGCCAAAGTTGCATTCTGTAAGTGCAGCCTGAGACAGGTCACCTTATAGGGGACTTACTGAGAAATTTCTCTCTGGGGGAAGGAGTTGGGGAGTTGACAAGGAAAAGAGGGCTCCTAATCCAGAGCCAATTTCCACACTCACCTTGTCCTATGGGAACCTGAGGTGTGGACTGTGTTTGTCTGTGCTTGTTTGAGTTATGGATGGAGACTTCATACCCCTGCATGGCCAGTCACTGATCACGGTGTTGTGATGTGTGGTATGGATTGTATAGGTGTATAATGTGATGTACATGGCGTGTTGCATGGTATGTGTGGACATATGGCATGTTTGCCTGTGTGTGAGGTGTGTGGGATGTGAGGGGTTGTTGGATGGGGGCTCCATCCTTTGCCCAGGTAGAGTTCCAGTCCTTATCCTGCCTTGGGCAGCATTAGTGGGTTCTACTGGTCAATTGGGCTTCTACTGTGTCAAATGTTACCACTGAATAGGGTGGTATAGGTTGGGACAGGTGATTCAGAAGGCCTAAGCATGAACAGTGGGAATGAGGGGGTGGTGGGAGCTAGTCTTTCTGCTGAGCCTTATTCCTTACCATGGGGACAGCAGAATCCAGGTGGAGCTGAGTGTCTGCTCTGCTCTTTACATCAGCAAAGCACTGTGGATGATCCCTGCTCGCCCCCTGACAGCTCAGGGGCTGTTCTGATCCTTGCTTAGAGGCAGTGAGAGTCAGGAAAGTATTAACCGACAGGGCTGAGCATCCACCCCGATTCCTGTCAAGGGACGTGTTGGGAGGTCACTTCTGCTGGTGGGCACAGATGGAAGCTGCACACACCATGGCCTTGCATCCTGACCAGGGGCTGCTCAACCCATCACCCTCACATGAACTTGAGTCACTTCTGCCCGCACACATCCCAGAAGGGACACTGCCTGCCTCAGAAGGTTAGGGTACAGCTGATTCCCATGACCAGATATTCAGTTTGTTCAGTACAGAGATGGACAGAGGGAAACTTCTTGTCAATCAGCAACCAGGGCAGCCACAACTTCAATGTAGAATACAATCAATAGACATCAACACAGCTTGTTGGGATTATACCCGAGAGCTTTGAAAACAGGAGTCAGAGAAGTGTCTCAACAAAGATACATTTATCTCAAACAAATTTACAGAAAGTCAGTTAAAAAGTTATGAAGAAGTTATAAACAAACAGCCACAGAAATCACAGGAAAAGGCACACTGAGAACGGCAAGACCTTCCGTGGATGAGCTGTGGGCAGAGCAGAGGGCAGCACCAGCATGTGGGAGCTCCGAGCAGGTCTGCAGCAACCTATCTGAACAAAAGAAACTGAATGGCCACGAAGATGGAAGCCTGAGACAGATGTGTGTGGGTAACACTGATGTTTGCCTCATAGGTAAGAGGACTCCCCCCTCTACCCCCCACCCCGATATCCCAAACACACTGACCAGGAAGACCCATATCCACAGATCCAAAGAGCCAAGCGGTCCCTGGCCAGGATGAACCCTAAAGTGAACAAGTAGAGGAGCCTGAGGAAGACGTAGAACCACACAGATAGTAATTGCTCAGGGAAAGTAGGAGCTGGTCTGTGAATATTGAGCAGAGTCACAGATTTCACATCAGAGGACTGGAGACAAGACCATGGAAGGATGGCTCCACCACAAAGGCATAAACCCCATCGTGTGCTTGAAGAACATGGGGAAAAACTGTTAGACACAATGGAAAAGTAGAAAGCCCACAATTTGTGGTGGCACCCACCAAACTCCACCGTCAGCATCAGATGCAGGGTGTGGATGTAGCAGTGAATGCAGTCAACAAGTGTCCCCACGGGGCGCAGACAGTCCACAACA
Organism: Cricetomys ansorgei; assembly: GCA_026225945.1. Taxonomy (NCBI): domain Eukaryota; kingdom Metazoa; phylum Chordata; class Mammalia; order Rodentia; family Nesomyidae; genus Cricetomys; species Cricetomys ansorgei. Next base: position 3,857,242 of record JAMJFZ010001791.1, read on the forward strand.
GTGTTCACATGGGGCGCAGCACAGTTCACAACAGCGTCCCTATGGGGTGCAGACAGTCCACAACAGGGTCCCCACGGTGTACAGACAGTCCACAACAGTGTTCACATGGGGTGCAGCATAGTCCACAACAGGGTCCCCATGGTGTACAGACAGTCCACAACAGGGTCCCCTCGGTGTGCAACACAGTCACAACAGTGTTCACATGGGGTGCAGCAGAGTCCACAACAGGGTCCCCATGGTGTGCAGCAGTCACAACAGGGTCCCCACAGTGTGTAGTACAGCCACAGCGGCATCCACACGGTGTGTGGAACAGGACACCCATGTAACAACTGTGCATGACTGCATGCATCAGCTCCATGGAGGGTGGAAACAAGGGAATCACCGGGACTCGCTGGCCACCAGCACAGCTCCAGGTTATGTGTGAGACCCGGTCTCAAGAAAATAAGACGAAGAGTGACAGATCAGGACAGCTGCCACCTTCCTCTGGCTTAGCTGCATGCTCATGTGCACGCATGCGCTCACACATACCAAGAGTATCAATCAATGAAGTCATATAAGGAAGCTATTGAGAAAAATTTATATCTGACTCTCTGATAAATTTGAACAAATGATAAGCTCCTGGCAAGACTGATTCAAATAAAAAGAAAAAAAGGTACAAAGCAGCCATCACAGGCACCTTGGTTACTTTCCCTGTTGTTGACATAAAATACCCTGACAAAAGCAGACGAAGGAAGTTCGAGGCTCACAGTGTGATGGTACAGTCCATCATGGCAGGGAAGGCGTGTTGACAGAGCTTGTGGCCGCTGGTCAGAGTGCTCCTCCACTAGGAAGCAGAGAGCAGTGGATGCTGCCACTCAGCTTGCTTTCTCCTTTTTATTCAGCCCAGGACACAAATCCAGGAAACCATACCACACATTTCTATGGTCCTTCCCACCTCAATTACCCTAATCTAGACAAGTGCACTCGGGGTCTTACTCCTTGGTGACTCCAGATTCTGTCAGGCTGATAATCAATTTTGACTATCACATAAGAAGGGAATGAGACACCACCACAAGCCCTACAGACACAAATTTGGCAATGTTAAAAAAAAAAAAAAAGGAGCAATTTTTCACCTCCATCCAAATGTCCAAAACTTAATCAAGATGAAATAAAATCTGAATTTCTCTGAAAGTCATTTAAAAAGTTGAATTTGTAATTAAAAATCTCACAGATGATTACTTATGGTGCTGGGTAAGTAGAAAAATTGAACTCAGTTCAAACCTTACAGAGAACCAGCCCACACTGGTTCACATATGAAGCAGGAACTATAAAATTTTAGTGGGGAAATAGGTGAAAATCTTTAGGGTTGATGGTAGTAAAAAAAAAAAAATCTTCAGATTTGTTATCAAAAATAAGGGAGGAAATTGACAAGTTGGGTGATCTCAATGTTACAAACTTCAGCTCTGCTAAGATGTAGCAATGCATCTGAGTGGGCGGAAGTGCATTCTAACCACGCCTGATGGGAGACTACAATCCAGGCTAGTGAAAGAGCCTATAAAACTCAACAATATTTTAAAAATCCAAATAGCAATCAGGCCAAGAAATGACACTAAAAGCATGAATGAGCTTGTGAAGAGGTTCAGTGCCACTGGCTGTTAGGAAATGCACCAAGAAACAGAAGTAAAAGAGCAACAAAGCAAATGCTGGCCCGGATGTGAGCGGACTAGATCCCACTGCTGGTGGGAATGTCAAACATGTAGACACTCGGGGAAACACTTTGTATTTTCTAACACCAAACATGACCATAAAACCTGCATAAGCGCTCTTGGGCATTCATCTCAGAGAAATCCAAACTCAACCCCACCTACAGCTTCCAGCTCTGTCTCCCTTCTTAGTTGCGTTCTGTTCGTGCGTGCTCTCTGATCTGTCTCTGTGGATTAGTGAAAACCTCCTTGTCCACTGCAAAGCTTCTGCTTTCTCAGAAAAATGCCAGCTTGCTCCTGATCTCTTTCTGCCCCGAAAACAGATGTAGTCATCTTCTCTTCCAGTTTGCCTTCCTCCCTTTAACTTCCCAATTGATCACACTATGCTTTGAATTTCTTTTGATTATTTCAGTCACATGAATCATTAAAGTTTCTAGTGCTTGATGTATTGGTTTTCATATCTATGAAATAATTTGAGTATGCTTCCTTTTTCCTCTCCAGTTTTTGCTATACAATTTCTTCACTGGAGAATAAATAAAATTAATTCTACCCTACAAATAAAACTCACAGGAAGTTCGGTTATAGTTCTTCATTTAAATTGGGCTTAATATATCTATTAAATCCATCTGTCATTTATTTACTTTATTATATCTATTTTTGTGGTACTAAGGGCAGAAGCCAGGGTACCAAGCATGAAGCAGGCTCTGTACACTAGCCACACCTCTGAACCCCTGTCTTTGAATGCTATGGATTTTCATTTGTATTTGGCTGGGTTCTTTGAAGTTGCCTCCCAAATTGAGCTCAGGGTTGTCATTCTCCAAGATCTGACAGACAGAATGTCTGTTCAATTCTTGATGGTCAAGAACATCTCTATGCTCAGCAGACACAGCATCTAACAAGCAGTTCTATTTTTTTCCTTCCTGGGTGGCCTTGGGCATTATTTTTCTGGAATATGATTATCTGGGGGTGCCATTTGAGATGTAGTACCCTGTAAGTAAGTATGTCTTGTCTTCTTTTCCAGTTTTAGTTGGTCTTGCTTTCTGTCTTAGTCTCCTGGTTCTAACAGTTCTGTTCTCTCTTTTGTGAGCTTTGGTTATGAACTGTTAGCTCTTTTTGTCAGTCTTCCAGGCCTTTTATTTTCTCTATAATCATTTAATTTTTTTCTATCTTTCTCTGTTCTATTCTTGATTTTAACACCATCAACTCTTCTTTCTTCCACATCTACTGCAATTTTGTAGTATTTCCCTGATGTATGTCTATGCACTACATGCAGTTCCTGGAACTGGGGTTACAGGTAGTTGTAAGCCACCATGTAGGTGCTAAGAATGAAATGCTGTTTTTCTGAGAGAACAGCTCATGCTCTTAACTGCTGAGCCACCTCCCCAGGACCGCCCAACTTAGTTTACCTTGTTGACTCTCCCAACCATTCCGAGTTCTTCCTCATCATTGTCTCCTTCCTCCTTTTTCTCCCCCTCCTCATTTTCCTCCTCCTCTTGTTCTTCCTTTTCCTCCCCTTTCTCCTCCTCCTCTTCTTGTTCTTCTTCCTCCTTCTTCCCCCCTCTCCTCCTTTGCCTTTCTTTCTCTCTAACTTCAGGGCCCAGAAGAAGTTCAGAACAGAGGATTTTAAGCCAAGTTGGCCTGGTCATCCTAAATAAAGCCAGGGGTATATAATTTTTGCCTAGGGTGGTAGATGAGTTACCAATGTATATTTCATTAACATGGCATCGGATTCAGGGTGGAGTCAAGGGTAAGTAATTTACTGATGTTTATGTTACCATAGGGGCTTATGCAGCACAGTTCAGAGGAAAATCAAATGTCACTTTTCTTATAGCCCCAGCTGTCTCTGTGGTGTCCACCTCACCAAGAAGGTTGCTTTGGCTTTCTGCCTTCCTCTGAGCAGCATGCATACTCCTTCACCTTTGGTCTCTGTAGCATCTTAGCTCCTCTCGAGCCATCCCCATTCTGTGGCCACCTCCTTTGATGACAGATCACAGGGTACCACCTGTGATCTCTAGACACAGGCCTCACCCAGCTAACTAGCTGTGATTTCTGTGAAAGCAGAGAAGTATCTGGGGCATCAGTAACATAGGCTGGTCTGTCCCAGGGCACTTGATTCAGACTTGAAAGTAGTCCTCAGCCACCCATCCCTCCCTGCCCATTTTCTCTTTCTAATCATTAGATCTTCCTCACGATTTCTGAAAGTTATTGCTTGAAGACAGCCTGAGGATAAGACATCGGGTCCTCCAGGTGCTCCAGCCAGAGCCTTCTGGCCATTCCTGTCAGAGGTGACATATCTACTTTGTCAGAAACACTCACTCTGCATAGCCCTGGGCTGAGACACTGGGAGGAAGAACCATGTGCTTCTTCAAATCTTCTCCTGCAATAAACAAATGTCTAGCTCAATAAGGAACAGGGAGTCAGTTCAACTCCGAGCTAATGGAAGTCATGATAGCATTTAGCCTGAGTCCTTGGGGAGACACTACTGTTGTGGAACGGGAGTGGACAAGAAGTCTGCTTGTGGGCTTTCTCTTTCTTTCTCTCTCTGTGAATTTGTGTGTGTGTGTGTGTGTCTGCAATCCAGTTCTAAGATGGTTTGGTTAGGGTAGTAGGTAGACTCTCAGCTAATAGTTTGCCAGAGTCCTCTGCCCATGGAAAAGGGCTCCAGACTGCTCAGCAGAAGCTGGCAGCTACCTGGGCAAGGTTGTCTGGGCATAAGAATGGTAAGACCCCTGTGCAGCTGAGCTATAGTCAGCTCTGCTCCGGGCTTACGGATCAATGGGAGGTGGCTGAACTCCTCAGGTCCACTGAATGCTCTGGACCGACTCTGGAAAGACTGAAGGTTTTGTCCTGCTGGGCCACTGTTATGCTAGGTGCTTTCTGGAACATGGAGCCTGTCCCAGTGAAAGCTCCATCCACCTTTCTCTTCCTCCTCTCACAGAATTATGTTGAGTGGCTGAGGCCTCCGAGTTCCCTGCAGCAGCAATTCAAGGAGAGGTCACAACTAGATGGCCTCACTGGAAACTGGGCTCTGCTTCTTCATCCTAGGCCTTTGGCTCAGTGTCCTGGAAACTTCTGGAAACTGTCTGTGATTTCTGGCAACCTCACCCTGCTGGAGGCAGCCGGGGCTCTCTGGGTTCTCAGGGCCTGGCTTTGGAGTTTCTAGCACATAGGTCTGAAGTAGTAATGAGCCTTTCTTCCCATCCATCACACTTCCAATGACAGCACTCAGATCAGAGGGCTCAGGGCAGGTCAAGGCCCAGGAGCTCCAAGGCAGTCGGTGTATAGTCCCCCAGTTTTAGCTACAGCTGGTGCCCTATACTGTCCTTAGCCACGGTGACCATCTGCTGTCCTGTCTGCACTCCCCACAGACACAGTGACTCCTCTACAGCTCTGTGAGGAGGGTTGTCACAGTGTCTACCTTGCTCACGTGGCTTCTCAGGCCTGTATACCTGCATCCGTCCTCGGAGGACGCCCTCAGCAGTCCCCACCCTTCCCTGCCCAGCTCTTGGCAGGCCAGCAAGTCTGAGTGGTGTGGTGTGTTCATCCCCCTGATCCAGAGTTCTACTCATCACCTGTCCCAGTGGGTCCCTTCCGCACCCCCATGTCCTCATCTGTGTTCACCTCCAGACACGTGGGAATGCATAGAGCTGTTCATGTGTCCTAAGGTGCCTGTCAAGTCCCACAGGTGCCTCTGTCACCAGTCACAGCTACATCTCACCTGCTGGAAACAGGCCATGGAGAGGACTGCCTGCTCTGCCTGTGGATGTTTGGCTCACTGTCTAGGACTCCTCGGTGAGCTACGGGGATAGTTTCCCAGTGAGAGTCAATGGACAATCTGGCCTTGCAAAGACCTGACTCCCACGGCAGGAAACACACATCGTGGTCCATTCCCATTCAGTACAGTTAGCAGACACTTCCCCACAACAGCCATCCCTCACCCTTCCACCTTCTGACATCTCCTTCCCCTCCTTCCATGGACTCATTTTGGGGGAAAATGTCTTTCCTTAAAGGGAGGCCAGTGAGCTGCTCTCCAGTGAAGCTTCCCCGGTCAGGAGCGCCGTTCCAGGTCGGCCCTCATTCCTGGCAGCGCATCAGCCGGCAACCTCTGCTCAGACGTGTCTAATGAGGGGATCTGGGCAGGTGAAGCAATCTTCTTCCCAAAGTAAGCCTGTCCTGCCCCCACACACTCAGCTTCTCTAGTCTGCACCCCAAAAGAAGGGTTCCTTATGCCCTGTCCCCACATACTCAGTTTTTCCAGTCTGCACCCCCAAAGTGGGGCTCCTTGAACCTCCACTGCATACTTCTCTGCTGAGAGGCCGAAGACTAGACTGTGCAGCTTGGCTCGGGGGTTCCCATCAAGAGCTGGCCCACCTCTGCCATGCTCCCGCTGCAGGCATTCTGGAGGAGGCCTCTGTGGAATGTGTGTCTAAATGACATACTTTGCTCCAGCCCCCGAGCTAGCCAACTTCTCTTCCACCTCCTGAAAAGGATTGTTTTTCCAGTACGTGACCCCAACATGAAAGTGGTGGAGGGCGCCTATCTTTGGTTCCCACGCTGACTGGCTGCTGCTGGCTCTCACCCTTTCACTCAGATGAGCTGTAGCAGGAGCCAAAGAAAGATCTGAAGGAAACCTGTGGGTGGAAGGAAGCCTGGATGTCGAGAGCATCTCATTTGCTAACTTTTTGAAATGTATCCATTCTTCAGCTTTTGCAAGGGTCTCTACCTACCATTCGTGGTCAGACAAGTACATGCTTGCTTCACCCTTGGTGCCCAGGACCTCAGCCAGCTCTGATCTCAGCAGGTGCTTGTCAGTGTCCCTATGGAGTCTCTGGGGGTGCAGAGGCCCTCTGACTGTGAGCCCAAAAACCCAACATCCCCCACCATGGAGGCCCTCCTCGCCCTGCTCCTCCAAGGAAAGTCTATATTGTCAAACGTTCCCTGGAAACAGAGCGATCTCACCTGTCCAAAGGAGAGTTTCTGTTTTCTTTTGGGTATAGTGTAAATAGCTGCACATTTCTAAGACAGCACCCTGGGTGCCTACTCAGGGCCTTTTGTTCTATAGAAAAGCAAACAAATAACAAAATGTATTGGTCCCAGGTTGTTAAGAGCCAAAGGCTTGTCTCCTAGTTTACCCCAGTTCTAGGGTCACTGATAGCTTTTCTGAAGACAGGGGCTTGCTTCCTCCGCTCCCCCAGACCCCCCATGCTTATCTTTTATGTACTTTGGAGGAGGCAAAGGAGGAGGCTTTCGTGACTGGCAGATGGAAGAGCTCCCAGGGTCAGCCATGATCTTCCTTCTCCTTCCTCCTTCCCCACCATCATGATTACAGGGAGCCTCTGTGGATGGCAGGTCGCTGACAAGTGGAAAGAACTCACGGGGACTGGTGGTAAATGGCCTGAAGTGTCTGGAGTGGGCGCCAGCTCCTTGACTGCTCTTTGCACGGCCTCTGCCATCCATGGCTCCAAGCCACCGTGAGTAGAGTGATTGAGGGGCTCAAAAGCCTGGGCATTTGGGGTGTATACTGAGCTTAAATTACCTTTAAGCCAGCCCACCTGGGGAAGACACACCCCGGGGAACGGAGGCCTGAGGTTTCCTAACACACCTTGGCTACAGTGCCTGCTGGAGGGAAGATGGGGTAAGCTAGGCCACGAACTTAGGGGATTTCCTCAGTGTCTGTGGGCGAAGACAAGATGGAACAATGCCGCTGTCTTCCAGTCCTCAACTGCACTCACCTAAGAATGTGGCACACTCAGGTGAGCCCTGCTCCCCTGCCCACGTGTACACCCAGAGCTGCACACATGCTTAACATGCTTGTGTGCTGCCACACTCACTGTATGCGCATGTGACGAGGAACACATGTACACCAATACCCACAGTACCGCTGCGCATACCTCTCATATGAAGAGGCCCAGCAAGGCCCAGGTATTACGCTGAAGCCTAGAGGAGGAAGAGAAGAGCCTTCCACTGCCACCTGTAGGGCCTTAGGTTCCTTCTTGTCAAGTAAAAGATTCTTAATAGGGACCTTGACCTTTGCACAGGGAAGAGATTGCTTGTGGGTGAGGAAGCCCAAATCTTCCCTGGCACATGGGTTAAACTAGGTCATAGATGTTACATGGCATAAGCCACCAATGAATACCCCGCATCATTCTTGTAGGTACTAACACACATAGAGCCCTAGGGATGATGCCAATGCCCTGTGTACCTCCCTCCTAGCTTGCAAATGGCACACCTTTAACCCATTGCCTCTTACCTGCTTTTGAATGTCAGTTCCCAAAACTCATGAGTGAGCATGTGTTCCCAACATTGTAACCTGTGAAAGCCTCTGCCCCAGGCTGTTCTGTCCCTGACAACTCCTTACAGTGAGCCCCACCCGCACCTAGGTAGGACAGACCCCGTATCTAGTGGGGCACAAGAGTAGCTAGATGCAGAAGGAGCCAACTTTCATCTTTCCATTTACAACTTAGCAAGGAGTTGAGAGTGGACTCAGCACAGGAAGGAGTTCCTGTTGTGTACAGGCAGCAGCAGGAAGAGGAGACTCTCTAGCAGGGTCCTGCTCAGTGCCTCAGGACCTTCTTGCCCAAGGCTGGAAAAGGGTAGCTGGGAGAAGAGCCTGACCAAGGCCTCCAGGCACTGTGGGAAGGGAACACTTGAGATGAGCTGCACTGGGGCCCCATAAGGGTCCTTTTCTATCATGAGGGGAGAAGCTCCTGGATGCCTTCTGCCTCTCTGCCTTTGGCTTTCACATGGTTATTCTCTGCTCTTCCTGACCTTGGGCATCACAAGTTAGGTTGCTGTCTTTCTGGCTCTGTGGCCCTGCAGAGTGTGAGTAGACACAGACCTCAGAGTCTGAGTGTCCAAGGCAAGAATCTCCCTCCCACCAGGTCTGCTGGATTCCGGATTCCATGCCCAGCTTGTTGCAAGCTCCTGTTGCTGTGGAGATGCATTGGCTTTTCAGGTGGGGACTTCCGGTCTAGAAAACCAGGTTCTTACATGTCTTATGAGAGACAGTCCCCAGAGGCTGTTGCCTGGCTTTGTACTGACTGCACACTCCCTCGGTGTCCTTCTGGTGAGGATCCATTTGCTTCCCTCTGGCCTGGCTCTGGAGACCCCAGCTACATACCCAATCACCACGCAGATCAGACCCTACTCCCGTTTTCCAGGGCCCCCAGATGGGATGAGGTAGCCACAGTATGGGAACATTGGGCAATTACACATGAAATACTTGTTTAATTATTTACCTAACAAATTAACTCAGTTTGTCACAGAGAATGGAATTAGTTTTATTTATCAGGTGCATTTAAGTCAAAGTAAGCCAACTTTTAAAATGCATGTAGTACATATAGCAGCTATTTCTAGCACAGTAAAGCCAATTGTTTTTAAAAGGACTAATGCTGGTGAAGAAAGAAACTGCTGCAGAGTTTGCTGGTTAGTGGAAAGAGGGGACTGTACGAAAGGCTCTGAGCGTACTTACAGATAGCATTCGGTATCCAGGCATTCATATGCACATCTATCATTTTTCAGATTGAGGTTCTGTTGGTGCAATGGGTGCAGTTCTCCTGGGATGCTGGGCCTGGCTCCTCTCTCTCCCTTTCCTCTAACATGGCTCACCTTGAGACCCTGTCTTCACACATATACTCTCCCAGGGCCATCTTACCCATTTTCCCTTGCTCATGTTTTGGTTTCTAGTATTTCCCTGCTATGGCACTGGAGTCTATCAAGACACTCGGTCTCCTCTGTCTCTGCTTCACTCACCCAAAACCTCCCTAGGCATAAATGAAGCTCTTGTGTCCCATGTGGCCGCAGAGCATCATCCACTCCTGCTCGGCTGCTCAGGTGGAGGAATTCGCTCCATCTCCCACAGGACTTCTGGCCCTGAATCTATGGTGCTTGGTGCTGCCCATGCCAGATCGGGAGTCTGGCGCCTCCTCTGATGGAATCCTTAAAGCCTCTCTTCTATCTGCCAGAAAGAGGCCTTTCGTGTGTTTGGTGATCTGCCGTTCTTGCATCTTCTCAGTACTACAGTAAGATTTTAGCCACTACACATTTCAATTCTATTCTTTCTTTTATGTTTTAGGTAGATATTAAATTAGACAATCTTTAAATATATGTATTCTGAGAGTTTTCTTTTTTGATGAATGATTAGCACAGCGTGGTCACATTTATTATGCTTTGTGCTATCTTCCTAATTACTTTGTCTATATTATTTCATGAGCTTTAATTCTATATTCTATATACCTTTCTTTCCTACCTTCTGAATGGATAATTTTTTATGCAGTTTTTAACACATTGCCTTGTACCATGATTCTCTCACTGGCCACTCCCTCAGATCCATATTTATGCATCTTCTCCAGACCCACTTCCTGAGTTTCCCATCATCCTTTGCTGCCCCATGAACAAAGCAGGTCACTAAGGCTGATGTCCCTTTCCTCTGTACTCTTTGTCCATCCAACCCTCTTCCCCACAGCATGTGGAAATCACTTAGAATTTGACCCAAAATTATTATACATACAGATTTGTTTTGCTTTAGTCTTTGCTTTGATAAATTATTTAACCAACTATATTTTCTACAAAAGAGTCTTTGTGTGACAAACTTTCCAAGGCCAAACTGTCTGAAAATGCCTTTCTTTTGCCCTTGCCTATAAATGTTAGTTGATCTGGGTATAGAATTCTGAGTTTATGGACTGTCCTCAGCGTGGAACTGTCACAGCACTAGTTTCTTGAATGAACTATCACTGACAAGCACAATGCTACTCTCCTGCTTATAGTAGTTAATGCTCCACAGGTATAACAAAATGCCTGGGGCCAGGTACTTACAAACAGAATTTTAGACTAGCGGTGGTGGTCCACACCTTTAGTCCCAGCACTTGGGAGGCAGAGGCAGGTGGATCTCTGTGAGTTTGAGGTCAGCCTGGACTACAGAGCCAGTTCCAGGACAGCCAGGGCTACATGAAGAAACTCTGTCTTGAAAAACAAACAAATAAACAACAAAACAACGAAACAAAAAGAATAGCATTTAGTTAGCTGACAGTTTTGAAGGTTGAAAATCTGAGACTGGGGCCTCATTGTTATTTATTTATTTATATTTCCGCCATCGATGATGCCTCTTGATTGTGTCCCAACGTGGTAGACAACATCACAAGTAAGAACCTGTGTGAGAGAGGGCACACTGCAAGGTAGGGAGCCAGAAAGCAAGGAGGAGCCACCTTGCTATTTTCTAACAGCCCCTGTCATAGAAACTGACAGGGTCTGTTAGTCCTTTCTGAGGACACTGCCACAATTAACGCTGCTTCGACTCCATCCCTCAAAGGATCTGCTCCTCCCACGGGACCACAGCCAAGCACTGGTAAACATCTTCACCGATTGCATTTGCCTGGACAGAGAGGTAATAGGGGATGATTAGATAGACAGATGATAGACAGATAACAGATAGACAGATGTGTTGTATACTGAATCTATTACATCAATTATTTATAGGTAAGTGACAGATAGATGATATTGATAAAAACAACAAATGTGAATAACCTCACATGTACTCAAGGATGCGTAGTACACACATTTTCCTCTAAGCTGTTTGGGAGTGGATTCCAGATGCCATGTGCTTTGCTTGAGCACTCGTGTGTACTCTGTAAGAATGGTCTTACCGGGAAAGTGAACACTGACACTACACTCACAGGCAATATTCACATTTCCTAAGAGTCCCAGTATTTCTCGTCACAGCTGCCTGTCCAGCCCACACCTGGGCCAGAATAACCCTGCATTGTTTTGCTATTGCTTTAGCCTAGGCCACAACCTTGTCAGCCCTGAATGTGACTCCAGTGAAGGTTCCAGGGGTCATCTGCAAGAGGTAATGGTTTGGCTCCCGTGGCACAAGATTTTCCGAACAGTGTGCTCAGGGTTATGTCCATGATGCCAGTGATTATTTGCAGGACTAGGTCCACGGTGTGGGTGACAAACCACAGGACACATGGAGGGGGCAACCCTGACACCCACAGGGTGGCTGTTGGGTATTCTCATCTGTGAGAATGCTGTTGTGTCCCCCGTCTAGCTGTAGTGGCTCACCTACTATTCCCACCCGATCAAACCCTGTTCCCAGTTTTCACTTGTGTGGCCAGAAGGAGAAGACCCTCTCCCTCCTCCAACATTCAGCCATCATCTCAGGCCACTGAGGAGCACCTCAATGACTGCAATGCGGTGGCCCTGAGCTTCTCATTTAGAAGCTCTATCTATACTGTGAGGCAGAGCACCCCCTCTCCAATATTTGTTCCTGCACTCAGCATCAATAGCCAATATGAGTTTAGATCCCAGATCTAACCTGGGAGTTGAGCATCACTCCCCTTGTTTGTACAGATGCACATCAGAGGACTGCCTGAGGATGCACCTTGTTGGTGACACCCAGATGATGCCACACTGATCTCGGAAACTGCAGGCGACAGTATGGTTAACTCTAGGGCAGCTGTTCTCAACCTGTGGGTGGTAACCCCTCTGGGGATAAAATGGCCCTTTCACAGGGGTTGCCTAAGAACATCTTCATTTCAGATATTTCTATTAGGAGTCACAACAGTAGCAAAATTACAGTTACAAGATAACAACAAAATAAATTGATGGTTGGAGGTCAGTACAACATGAAGAAATGTGTTAAAGTGTCACAGCATTAGGAAGGTTGAGAACCACCGCTCTAAGGTGTTTTGGTAAAATCTGCGTCCTTCACTCCCAAAGAGGACTCTGGCTCTGCCTGCTTCTCCAGTGTACATCTCTGTCAGCACCTTCAGTGGCCTTCAACAAAGGCTTTGGCTAGGTGTCTCCCTCGGCTCCTGCATCTTGAGTCAGCACCATCTCCAGGGTGCTCAACAGCCCTTCTTCCTCATCTCCCAGGAGAGCGCCAGACACCTCAGTCAGGGACCACCCTCCTATTCAGTGCAGCATGAAGTGGGGAGCCAGTGTCCCACCTGCTCTCCCCGCACTCCCAGACACCGCAGAAGGAGCCCAGCTATCTGGAAAGACATTTGACGGAACATAATAGGGATCGTGAAATTGTTTGTTCCGTTTGACCTCGTGGTGATATTTCTGGGAAATCACTTTAAAAGAAAATTCCCAAAATGAACAAAGACCCATGCACGAAGAGGTTTATTGCAGAATTATGCAACTCATAAAGTAAACTGGACACCGCCGCCGGTCAGCAGGGGAATGCCGAGCGATTCAGGCACACCACACCCAGTGCGAGGAGTCCTGCACCGCCTCCCAGATAACCTTTGAGATTATAAAGCAAAGAGAAGAACATTTGTGATGTGTTATCAGGCAGGAAAATGAGAGCGTGGAGCCTGTGTATGCCTTGAATAGAGTTATGGGGAAAGGAGAAGAGTTTGTTTTCCTGAGTGGCTGAAGTTGGCATTCCACCGAGAGGGAGGTGTCTTTCTTGGCTCAGGGGTTCTTCGTCTGAGAAGGCAGAGGCGCTGACCTGGGCACCTGTCCCAGCACAGCCCCAACTGTTACGGAGGTAAATCACACAGAGTCAGCCTGGAGAGGGCTGCTCCTCCGAGGGCCAGCATACCTGGTCTTAGCGAGTGCAGAGCATTCCCAGTGTAGGGAGAGTGGTATGGGGGTGAGCAGCCTGAACCAGTCAAGGGAGCCGAGGTAGAGGTCGGTGGTCGTTTACCTTCTCCCTATACAGTGTTCCTCGGGGCATCAAATATCCTGGAAGCAAATGACAACCGCAGTGCTTCGAGAAAGTGTGTGGAGGGTGGAGCTAACTAGGCGGCCTTCATGCTCCGCTCTTCTTACTTGCTCCGGTGCGTGGTTTATACTGCGGCTGTTTACAGTGCCCCTGTCCCAGCATCTGGGAGAACCGCTGCACAGCATGGCAGTGACCGTTAGAGGGTAGGTGTTTCCCAACTACAGACATGATACGGAGCGAGGGACGAATCACAAGTGGGGAGAGAGAGGAAAGCAGAGGTTGGAAGAGGAGGGATAAAGTAAATTCAAAAAAGAAAATATCTGAGTGGCCCACATGACCCTAAAAGCAAAGTCATAAACTTGGCCTGAGCATGTGGTCAGGCCCAAGCCAGAGGCAGGGACAGGAGGGTAGGATGTGAAGCCTTCAGGCCCGTCCAGATTCTGAAAGATAAACAAGACTCCGGTGCCCCCTCCGATGGAGAATTTGAAGTCTCCAACCCTTTGAGTAGCAGAAGGGATGCCTGCATGTTTGGCGATGGCAGGCTGCTTGATTCATCTCCGAGCTGTCCTAGCCCAGTCACGTGGGATTCTCCAACAGAGGCAAACCCTGGTTGCTCTACAGTGACATCACTTCCAAGGGGGTCATGAGATAAGCCCCTGAAGGAGGAAAGTCCATGGAGGGTCACTCTGTGGGGATGAAGAAAGCAGACAATCAGGGAGAAGTGTGGCCACTGGTTACCCTCTGGTTCTGTGCATGGACGTGCAGAAGTCTCACTCCACCCTTTTGATAGAAACTACAGCAAGGGGCTTGGAGGTGGCTCAGTGGGCAAAGCACTGGCAGCACGAGCTGAAGAACCTGGGAAGCAGGTCTCAGTCAGTAGCCCGTGCCTGCCATTCCAGTGCTCCTGCTGCAGCAGAGACAGGAGGATCCCCACAAGCTCTGGGGACAGCAAGCCTGGAGTACTTAGTGGTGAACAAGAGTTCCTGTGTCAAAGTGGGAGACCAGAACCGATGTCTAAGGTTGTCCTCTGACCTCCCTGGAGCACCATGGGTCTCCCACACCTCTACATATACACAAGCACACGAGCACAGACAGCACACATGCAAAAGATTAAAAATTACTAACAACATGGTGTTTTCCCAGGAGGAATTCTGATGTCAGCGATCGTATTTTTTTAATATAAATATTTTTTTCCTTTAGCAGAAAACGAATCAATATTGCTCTCAGGATAACATTTGGAAAGGAGCATGTGGGTGCAAGCAGAGTGGGGTGAGCTGGGGGTGGGGTAGAGTCCCTGGGCTCTGCCTCTGGCCAGTACTACAAAGCAAGTCATCTGAACTCTCCACCCTTAGCTTTTCCTCCTGGGAAATGGAACCAATTGAGGCATCGAGAGCCTCGTGGGGATCTGCTGTGCCGTGCCACTGTTAACTGGCTGCAGCTTGTCCTCTGTCTCCAAGTCATAAAGTCCAGATCTGATGTTCTCAGGCATTTAATGTGATCAGTGCGGCTGGGGTGCTTGCCAGTCAGTGGAGCCCGCAGGGGTCTGTGCTGCTTTCCTCCACTCACGAGGGATGCATAACTTGGGATCTGAACCAGATCATGGGCCTGGCGTCTGCAGGCAGTAATGGCTAAGGGCTGGGCGGGGAGTCTCTGTGGAGCCTCCCAGAGGCCCATGGATGCGATCTGAGTGGCAGATAACAGGTCAGCAGGGGATGGAATACGCCTCCTTCCTCGCCAGAGCGGTGACCTGAAATGACTTGTCCAGGGCTGGCTGGGCAGCAGCTTCAAGGAGGGGGAAATGCAGTGTGAGGGCCCCATGAGTGACCTGTGCTCCTGCTACAGATGGAGCAGCCGGGGAGTTCCAGGACACGCTGCCTGGGCTGGAAAGTGATTGGTGGACAGATAGAGAGGGTAGAACCACACAGAAGGTTGCCATAGGAAAGGATGATCAGGCTTCCCTAGCTAGTTATCTCTTGTCATTTGTTGAGAGGACTAAGTTCAGGAGTGGCTGTGAGGTGGGGTGGGGTGGGGGGCTGAGGCCACCAAGTCACACGGAATATCTAGCATAAGCTTCCTGCTGCAGTTCAGGGACCATCCAACACCCCTTGCAGTGTGCCAGTTTGAGAGATGTTTCCAAGCTCCTTGCAGTGTGTTCAGGACTTGCCAGGCAACTCTGGGAGGACAATAAAGGTCCCTGGCCCACCATCCCTCCTGCAGTCTCCCCTTGCCAGGGTGAGAAGAGGCCCTTTGACCACATACTGGGGCTTCAGATAAGGTCTAGACCTGAGGCTGAGCCACCCATCTCTTCCAGAACAGCCTGTTTCTGGCAAATGTCATCTCCCTCCTAATCCTGGAGACTGGCGTTCAGCCCAGCCCCAGTGTCCATTGTGTCTCCAGGGAGGAAGCATGAAGCAGACCGTATTCTGTATCAGGAGCAGTCCAGTTTTGACCCGCTTATTAATATCCCACCCATTAGTTCAAATCCAAGCTGCTGAATCCCCCAAGCCCTGAGTAAGCAAGGGCCAAACCCTGAGGGTTAGAGGAGGAGAGGGAGGCGCCACTCTGCCCCATCCTCACTGGGAAAACAGGCCATAGGAGCAGGAGCAGACAGACCATAGGCTCTACGTGTATATGCTCCTGCTACCCCCCTGCAAAGCAGGGCAGTAACAACCTGGCTACACCACACCACCTATCCATGGGCTCCTTTCCGTGTCACTACCAACACTCATGCGCTCTCAGAGCCAGTGAAGCTCTGACTGAGTGGCCTCCCAGGCCAGGGGACCCAGTGCTGTCGGCCAGAGGCAGGGCCAGAGCTGCACATGCTAAATGCTGTCTGGGCTAAGCAGAACATTGTGGGCAGTATGAGGAGCCTGGATAGTGAGGGGACCTGAGCAAGGATCAGTGAACAGGGGTGTGGTCTGTGGCCCAGGAGCATCTTCTCATTGATGGCTGCATGGGAACTACCTCTGCACTAGCAGGAGTACCCAGAGGTCTCAGTTCTCAATCCCTAGAACAAGGTCGAAATGTGAATGAAATGCCCACTCCATGATCATGCTCCCACATAGCAGTCTCTGCGGAGGACACAGGTAGCAAAGCATTTACCTACCACAGAGAAGAGACCAGCTGTCAGTCAGGTGTCCATGGGGATCAGTGAACCATTTTCTACTAATGAGTCCATGGGACCTATGGAGTCTGGGTAACAGGGCCAGAGCTCCCCCTTCCTTCTTTCTGTGTGTGTGTGTGTCTTGCTGGACAGTCTCCTGGACTCTGGGGCTAGACCTCAGGGCTTCACTTGTGTGGTGGCTTGAACGAGACTGTCTCCCATAGGTTCATATAGTTGAATGGCTTATCCCAGTTAGTGGAACTGTTTGGGAAGGATTGGGAGATGTGGCCTCATTGGAGTAGGTGTGGCCTTGTTGGAGACATGTCATTTACAGTGGGCTTTGAGATTTCAAAAACTCATGATAGAGTTGCCCAGCCTCCTTCCCTCCTTCCTTTCCCCTCTCCACTCCCCCATTCCTGCAACTTGTGAATCAGATGTGATCTCTGTTACAGTTCCATGGCTGCCGGCATGCTACCACACTCCCAGTCATGATGATTATGGACTAACCCTCTGAAACTTTAAACAAGGACCCAGTTAAAGATTTCCTTTTCTAAGTTGCCTTGGTCATAGTTTCTCTTCACAGCAGTAGAACAGTAAATAAGACAACTTGCTAGACACTCATAACTCAGCTCTGGTCAAGACCAGTGTTATAAGCCTATATCCTAGGACTCAAGAGGCTAAGGCAGGAAGACAATAAGTTTGAGACCAGCCTGGCTTATATAGTGAGACTTTATCTCAAAACAAATCAACATGTAGGCTGAGGGAGATGGGTCCAGGAAGGGTGGGTGGTAACTCAACTCTTGTCTCTGTAGCTTGTCCACAAACAGTTCCGAGGAGCTTGGGTGGCCACTGCTTCCCACAAACAGTTGTTTGGAGGTCCTCTACCACCACCACCATGGCCATTCATACCTCTTACCCTTGACCCAAAACAACAGAGCCCCCTCAGCATCAAGTTCAGTTCTGGTACTGGGTAGGAGGGCTAAACTTACCATGCTCTCAGCTTGCAAAGACTGAAGTTCACCAGACCAGTGAGAAGCCAACCTGCAGCGTCTCCCTCAGCCTCCTCCTAAGACTGTTGCACCATGGCCATGGGAGTGAAAGGAGCTTCCTGAAGTGCATTATGGGTTTGCTAAGCTGCAGACACAAAGCCCAGCTTCGGGTCTGTGCCAAGCCTTTCACCCATGAGATATTTTGATTCTTACTGATGTCATATAAAATAACAGCTTGTGAAGGGGCTTCTGACCCACTCCACTAGCTCTGAGATATCAAGTGTTCCCCTTGGCAGAGCATCATCTCCTCCAGTGGGCTCGAGGCTGTACCCTGATAGCTCCACTATCATTTAGGCACCACAGACCCTCTCCTGCAGCCTGGCAGCTGTGGACCCAGACATGATGCTGGGAGAGGCTGTGACCTGGGAATCTGAGTGAACCCCACTGCACAAGCCCATTCTGCAGCGTGAGAGCCAAGGCATGATTCTTGATGCCTCACTACCTTGATCCATATCAACCCAGACATACGGATTCTACAGACTTTATCATACACGCAGGTTCCTGTTTCCACAACAGAGATGATAGCCCATCTGCAGGTCCTTCCTGCTGGTCTTCGTCGCTGCAACATCTCCTGTCTCCTTTGGGCTTTCTGCAACCACTGACCTCCTTCATGCCCATTACTTTGCTGGCTCAAGGATTATAAACATTCACTGACCTTTTGGATTGGCTTTACTCAGACAGCAGACTTCCTCTGAGACTAGCCAAGTGGAGCCATTTGACTCCCTCCAGTTAAAGCACCAGGCAGCATAATAAGGTGCCCACCCCAGCAGCTGGGGTGGAGCCCCTGGGGCAGCCCTATATGGAATATAGTTCAAGGCCATGGCCTAGTATTCTTGGTCTCACAGAGTTTGCCACATGTGGCTTCTGTGTCGGAGCTGGAGCCACAGGGTCCCAGACCTACCAGTTCTCAAGCACCCAGAGGTCTAGAGTCCCAGCTCCCTTCCTCTCTGTGGCATGGACTAAGGCAAGCATTGGACACTCTTCTATTCTGCCCAGCATTCAGCAAGGTGTATTAGATATGGCTGGTATTTCTCATCTGTGTATTTTATTATGAAGATTTGTTTTAGGGGTTGGAGAGATGACTGCGGTTAAGAGTGTGTACCACTCCTCCAGAGCACCAGAGTTTGGTTCCCAGCACACACAGCAGGTTGCTCACGACTGCCTCTAACCAGCTCCAGGAGATCTGAAGTTCTTTTCTGGCATCTGAGAGCACACAACACACAACACACAACACACACACATGAAAAAAGAAAGAAAATTAAGGGATTCATTTTGTTTTTAATTGCGTGTAAGTACATGTCTACGTGTAGATATGTGGGCACGGATGTAGGGTGCCCGTGGAAGCCAGAAGGGGATGTAGGACTCCCCTGGAACTAGAGTTGCAGGATGCCCAAGGTGGGTGCTAGGAACTAAACTCAGTTCCTACGCAAGAGCTGGAAGCGCTCTTAGCCACGGGCTCATCTCTCAAGCCCCAACCTAGATACTTTAAATGAAAAGATTCACTGGTAATCTTTTTTTAATTAGAGATAAACCGTGGTGACTTAAGACACATTCCCATCTTCCCATATGAACCACGTCATTATTCACCAGTAGCGTGCATCTCTACAGCTCTGGAGCCCGTGACGCTGTAGGTGCATCCTCAAGGTGCTCGTGGGGACCTTGTATGGGAATCCTCAACGGTGATTGTAAGTCACGTGATCAGGGAGGCGCTCCGTCCCCAAAGATCGTGCAGCTTGTTTGTTCTTCAGCTCCAAGTCGCTCTAAAAATGATTGAGTACCACAAAGTTGTCTCTTTCAAGTGGTTCTACCCATCAGGATTTATCATGCCAGAAACTAAGACTGAGCATCTGAAATATCCACTCACTAAAATAACAAGAATAAACCTGTCATGTGTTTACACAAGTCATGCCGACGGAAAGCAGCTCTGCTTGCCTCTTAAGAATTCAGCAAAAATAGTGGCATTGCAACACTGTGTTTTGCATGCGCCCTCCCCGGACTGCACGGATGGCAGCAGAGTTCTCTGTTGTTTCTACAGCCTTCGGTTGAATACGTTGTTTGGGCTGAGGCATGAAGAAAACAAGACAGATTTGCTGGAGGGAGATTTTTAGTAATTTTTCTTATAATTGTGGGTATTATTCTTTGACAGCACATCAAATTTTGCTTTGCATTTTCTTCTCTCGTCTCCTTTCCCTTTTATTTTTCTTGTGGTTAAAAACAAATAACATGGTCGGGCAGTGGTGGTGCCTGCCTGCCTTTAATCCCAGCACTTGGGAAGCAGAAGCAGGCAAATCTCTATGAGTTCAAGACCAACCTGGTCTACAGAGTGAGTTCCAGGACAGCCAGAGTTACAACAGAGAAAACTTGCCTCGAAAACAAACAAACAAAAGAACAAATAACATGAGATCTATCCTTCAGCAGACTCTGTGTGTGTGTGTGTGTGTGTGTGTGTGTGTGTGTGTGTGTGTGTGTGTGTGATTATGTGTGTATTTGTGAGGTTCCTGCTCTGTCATTCTCTGCTTTATTCTCTCGAGAGTATATTCTCTCACTGAATCTGGATCTCACTGCTTTTCAGCTACGCAGGCAGACAGCAAGCACTAGGTTTCAGGCACATGTGGCTATGTCCCAAAGTTTTGATTTTTTTTTTTCTTTTTTTGGTTTTTGAGACAGGGTTTATCTGTTGTAACTCTGGCTGTCCTGAAACTCACTCTGTAGACCAAGCTGGCCTCAAACTCACAGAGATCCACCTGCCTCTGCCTCCCTAGTGCTGGGATTAAAGGTGTGTGCCACCACTACCAGGCTGTGCCCCAGCTTTTTAGGTGGGTGCTGAGGACTTAAAGTCAGGTCCTCTGCTCATGCAGCAAGCACTCCTACCTGCTGAATCATTTCCCTGGCTTTCTTTTAGCAGAATCTTAAGTACACAATCCGCATGCTAACTGGAGGTGCGATCTTTCAGAATCTGACCTCCCTCTGGGTCTTACCTACACTGACCTAACAAGAGCGCATGCACCCCTGCCCTCTCTATAACAGCTACTTCACTGTGGGTGAGCATGCTTCCCTTGTCCACTATCCCTTGCTGGACAGTAACGTTGTTCCCACACCTTAATCACCATGACTGGTGCTTCAGTGGACAGGAGAGCACCGGTGTCTCTGTGAGAGCTGTCCAATGTCTTTTGGACACATACCTTGTTTTGGACACACACCTTGCAGCAAAATGCCTGGATCACATGACCCTTTTATTTTCTGTGCTAAAATATCCTCTTGTTATTCTCCAGAGCTGCACAGTTTGCATGTAGGTCAGCAGGGTCCAGACTCCACATCCTCAATGGTTCTCCTTTAAGGTTGTTAACAACCATCCTGACAGGTGGGGCGTGACACCACACTTGGGTTCTGATGTGCATTTATTTCCCCACCAGGATTTCAGGTACTTTTTAATTTATCCGATCATCATTCTGAAGTCTTCTTTGAAGAAAGGTCCTTTGTCCACTGTTTCGTTGGACTGTCAGCGGTTGTTTGAGAATAAATTGAGGAATAACACATACATACATGTTAGTTTTTTCAAGACAGGGTTTCTCTGTTGTAACTCTAGCTGTCCTGGAACTCACTCTGTAGACCAGCTGGGCCTTTGTAGACTCAAAAATAAAATCCTCCTGCCTCTGCCTCCCGAGTGCTAGAATTAAAGAAGCGTGCCACCACTGTCCGGCTGAGAACTCCTATCATTTGGAGCCCTCCATCAGGTTTCAGATATCCTCTCCCACTCTGTAGCTCTCCTCTCCTAGTGGCTGCTTGCTGTGCAGAGCATTCCAGCCTTGTGTCGGCTCTCCAGTGTGTTTCCAGTGATGCCCCTGAGTCCATTTCCAAGACCGCTGCCACGGGGCTCTCACTGTGTTTCCTGTTGTTTCCTATTAGGCCTTTGCAGTTTCTTGATCCATGTTTAAGAGTCCAGCAATGAATCTACACATAAAGGGTCAATGAGTCTTCAACAAAGTTGCCAAGAACACGTGATGGAGAAGGGCTGGTTACTTCAAGAACTGAACCGGAAACTGGAATCTACAAGTAAAAGAGGGAAATTGTGTGTCTCATCGCACGCACAAAACTTGGTTTCTCTCTCTCTCTCTTTTTTTTTTAAAGAAAAAGATTTTTTTTTTTATTATTTCTCTGTGTTTGTGCAGGTGCCTGTGTGAGCATATGAAGGGTGTCAAGTGTCCTTTCCTATAACCTTCACTTTTTCCTTTGAGGCAAGGAAAGAAAGGCAAGCCCCCTTCAGCTGGGGCTAGTGTTTTCTTGGCTAGGCTAAGAGCCAGAAAACTCTAGTGATCCTCTTGTTTCTACTCACCTTAGAGCTGGGATTAAAGCCGTGTGCATAATGCCTGGGTCATTACGTGGATGGTGGGATCCAAACCTAGGTCTTCATGATGCAGAGGAAGTACTTCCAAACTTCTAAGCCATTATTCTAGCCTGATGGTAGTGTCAGTAAACACCCCAAAGGGGTCAGTCAGTTGTTCTTTCAAGTAGTGATAGTATTTCTTCCCTAGAAATGGATCCATTCTGCCAGGGGCTCTCCTCTGGGTGACCACTGCAATTGTTTCCTTGGTAATATAACCGAATACCTGATAAGAAGCAACTTAAAGGAAGAAGGCTTTATTTTGGCTCACAGTTTGAGGAGGACACAGGCCGTTATGGAAGAAAAGGTATGGCAACGGGAGCTTGAGACTGTTGGTCACACTGCATCCATAGTCAGGAGTCAGAGAGATGAATACTGGGGCTCAGTTCACTTTATTTTTTTATTCAATCTGGGATCCTGCCTGGGAGGATGCCAATGCCCAAATTCAAGGTAGGTCTTCCTACGCTATTAACCTAGTCTAAAAACTCCCTCATAGACATGCCCAGAGATGTGTTACTACGGTGATTCTAAATGCAGACAGGTTGAAAATGAAAATTAATCATCATCACTATCACCATCTACTTTGGGAAATTTTCTCACCTCTACTTTGTCAGAGCAGTAAGAAGGCACACAGCCTGAGATCCAGAATGCACATCGTCTCTCATCCACCCAGGGCATCCTCCGTGGACTGCTTTCCTCTCGTTTTCCCTCATGGATGCTCTTGGCAGTGAGATACAAAGTGGTGGCTATCACAGAAAGGTGCACCATGGAGACATCGTGAGCAGCTTGGTTTATTTATTGCAAATGTCAATACAGAGGGAAATGAAAGGGGCCTCTTAGCATCATGAAAATGGACTTGACCTCACATATGACCACGAAGGTCTCAGGGACCCAGAGTCATGGACCACATGACTGCTTCACTCTAAAGATCAAATTCTTTCTTCCATTTTTTGTCTTGAGAATCTAAATATTTTTTTAACATAAGACACACTTAAGAGCAGCTTGTGATGCTTCCCCAAAAAGATCTAACATCAAATGATAGAAGCTAAAAATAGTGATTTCCACGTTAACAATAGTCTTAGAGTCTATGTACCTATCTGAACAAAATTTTGAAAGCAGTTGAAGTAAGAGTTACATGATATCTTAGACAAATGTTCACTGCTATGGCAAAATACCTAAGAGAGTCAACTTAAGGAAGGAAAGATTTATTTTGGTTCATGGTGTCAGAGGGTCCTATGGTGGGAGACCAGGGAGTCTGGAACCAGGCACAGGTCTAACTTTCAAAGACTTTCACCTCTAGTGACCTAGTCTGCCAGCCAGGCCCCAGCTCCTAAAGGCTCCACAGCCTTCAAAAAGTGCCATAAACTTGGGCCAAGTCTTCAAACCATGAGTCTGTGGGGAGCATTCCAGATTCAACCATAACAATATGAAACCGACAGTAGGTACTGGTGAACCCAGCAATCAGCTTAAGGAATGCCACACTGAGTCTCTGGCTAGAGGCCTGCTTATGCCCACTTCCGTCCCCTCTAAGACACTGCCGTGTTACCTTCTGAATCTGATGCTTATTCTCGCCCTGAGTATCTGTCCCTAAACAAAATGTAATGCCTTTAGGACAAAATGTTCCAGTACAGGGAGTGTTTGTCTAAGCTTCTCTCAGACACATTGTCATAGTGCTGGGTATGTGTCAGAGTCACTGGACATTAGCAATTTGCTATCCAAATTGGTCAGGTCATGCGCCTACCAGCAGCCTACAGAGCTCCTCTCCACATCTATGGAGGAGCATGACATGAAGAGACTTTTACATTTGTTGCTGTCATGGATACAAAGTGGGGTTTTTGTAATTTCATTTGTGTCTCTCGGATCATCAATGACATGATTGCTTTTTCAAGTTTGTATGCCAGTGCCGACTTTTCTGCTATAAGTTGACTTGGCAAAATTTTCAAGGTGACACAAGTGTTTGATAATTTCTGTGTGGCACTGTGGTTTATGTCTTAGTATTTTTGGATTTCAGCACTGGCCACATTATGTGACACGCCTTCTGTAAGTTGGTGGCTTTAAGAACTTGCTGTCATGTTCCTGATGTGCAAACAGGCCGTTCTCATTGTGATTCATGCTCTTTAGGATTCCTTCTCAACTCCGGGGCCACGGCATATCTTCCTGTCTTAAAATAACTGTGTTCAAGATTTCTTTTCCAGGATGCAATAACATGCACGTGGAGTTTCTCCTTGGGTGCCATCCAGTAGAGATCTAGTTTTTTAAGGACAAAATTGCCCAGGTGGATAGAAAATCTCCCAGCACTATTTGTTGAATTCTTTTCTGTGGACTGAGACCGTACTCTGTCCTGCTACGGTTCCCAGGTGTTTGGAGAAGGCTTCCTCTGAGTGGGTGGGTCCGAGTGGGTGGGTCTGCTGCTCTCCTGCCCAGCTTGGTGAACTTAGAGGTTAGGGCTGATGAGCAGTCCGCTCAGTCTTCAGGCCCCCTCCCGGATCCCACCTGCACTTGTGCGTTTGCTGGTTTGAACGTTCAGTTCTGCCGGGTTGATTTTGGTTTTGTTTTGTTCTGTTTGCTGAGACAAGTGGCTGAGACAAGACATAGGCTGGCCCCAAATTCACAGAAATCCTCCTGCCTCCACATCGTGAGAGCTGGGATTACAGGTGTCAGTCTCCACTCTGAGTGTCTTCCGGGTCTTGCTTTGTGTGTTTGTGCCTGTTGCACTTTCTCCTTGAACTAACCCCTCTGTAACTGAGGTGTCCCTCTATACTCCTGGGGACTCCTTGTCCTGAAGTCTCCTTCCTCTGGTACCACTCTAGCTGCCTTGTAATTAGAGTTTATGAAATCTTTCTTTGTAGAGCTTCCTGTTCTGATCTACCTGTGTCTTTGTATGCCCTGTAAATGGCTTTGAGATCCCCCTTATATGTTTAAGCTAGCATTTTTCAACCTGTGGATCATGGCCCCTTTGTGGGTTGAATGACCCTCTCACAGGGGTCACCTAAGACCATCTGCATATTGGATATTTACATTATGATTCATAACAGTAGCAAAATTATAGTTACAAAGTAGCAATGAAAATAATTTTTATGGTTGGGGATCACCACACGAGAAACTGTATTAAAGGGTGACACCATTAAGAAGGTTGAGAACCACGGGCTTAGGCCATTTAAATTGCTCATTCCCACAATGATTACTCCTTTCTACTTATATTTCAACCCCCTCATACATTTTTATTGTTTCTTTTTGCAGTAAACAGTAGATTAACCTTTAGAAAATTTAAAAGCAAGAGACATATGCATTCCACTGGCTGCCTCTGCCCCTCACTTCCCTGTGTGGACCTCCAGCATGGGTGCTGACATCTGAGCATCTGCCCAGTGCTCTGCACAGGTTGGCTCGCACAGCCCTTATGGCAGCATGAGCCAACACACGGGGCTTTCTTCTTTACAGCAAAGGAAGTTGAGGTCAGGACAATTACAGGAGCCTCTTAGTCTCAGAGGCAGATCCAGGACTAGAATCTGAGTCTGGTTGCCTGTTGGCCCATGCAACGAACCAGTAGCAGAGGCTCAGAAGACGGGAATAGCCAGACAGTGTGTCTAGGTATCCCAGGCAAGGTAAAATCACCTCACAACAGGGCTGCTAGGAAAGAGGGCTGAGTCTTCTGTGACCTGGCATGACAGGGAGCTGAGGGAGGGAGCAGTTACCCAGGAAAATGCAAACAGGACAGCAAAGTCAGAGAAGGTAGCCATTATCCAGACTGATGAGCTGACAAGGAAAGAATTTTAGATCACAAACCACTTTACCCATAGGATATGTGGCCCTAATGTGCAGGTCCTTGGGGAGCAGAGAGACAGAAAGAGGCCCAGACAAGCATGGGTGCAAAGGGAGTAGGCTAGGAACCTCACCTGTCCTAGGCTAGAACAGCGCACAGACTGTGAAGGCCTCTGAGCAGACTCCTTTCCTCGGGTTGCCTCTGGCCCACGGCTATCATCTCGGGCGCAGCAGGCCCGAGAACCTAGGTCAGGTAGGTGCGGACTCCTCGGCCCAGCGTCCTGACCATTTTCCTCCCGGTTCTGTACCCTGACTTCCTGCTCTCCCACAGGATTCCTTCTCCTTCCAGAGAGATGCTGTGAAGTCTCCATCTTAGAGAAAACCTCCTCCCCTCCCCAGAGGACTCAACACAGATAAACACAGAATCAAACGACAGCCTGCTCAGGTGTAAACGGTGCCAGTTGGAGGCTCCTTCACCCTTCCACGGCCATCCTTCTCCATGTCCATATGCCGACAAAGATAAAATCCACTCGGAACCCGGGCACTTAGAAACGCTGATAGAATCAATGAGGTTACCTGTGTTAGCGCATACGAAAAGCAAATAATAAACAGAGCCAAGAGTGCTTAAAGGAGGTGATATCACGTTTGTGCTTGATCTAGGAACGGTTCAGAACGCCCTGCCAGACCACAGCCTTGCACAGGCCAGCGCTGCCTCGCTCAGAAAATACTTTTGCAAAGGCGTTCGCTCAGCACGGCCTGCCTGAGCTGGGACGATGCCACCCTGTTATTGATCCTTGAACACGCCTGTTATGAGTCTCACTGGAAAGGATGCTGTTTCAAAACAAGCTCTGTGAGCCTCCCCGTTTTGCCTTTAGAGATATTGATTTGCCTCTGCACCCTTGAATTTGCAGGGAGCTCCCGATCTCTGAGAATCTATCTGCTACTTGGGGTGACAGGAATGGAGAGGGGAGGCGCGGGTGGTACACGAAGGCCCTTTCAACTCTTACTCCACACATGGGGCCAACCAGCATAGTAGCAATGTTTTCAGGCAGCAAGAGGAGCCACAATCTGAGGGTGTCACCAAGACTTCAAGCCAGCCACTCCCACATACGTCTGAGGACTGCTGCCATTTAAGTGGACTCTTACTGAAGACTGGATTGATTTTGTAATCTAATAGTGTACGGGTAAGATCTAGAAAAATTGTGCATATGGCCTGTGGATGTACTTCTCAGACTCATTCGTATCAGTGACATAGACACAGAAGGACTTTGTGCGACTAGGAGACAATGACCAGGAGAGCACCAATAGGAAGGTCCCAAGCTCAGGAGAGAGTTGGAGCTTTGAGCTACTCTGGGCTGCAGAGTGGGTCTTATATCAGAGAGCAGGGCTTTCATGTGGGGACATAGTGGGAATGGGGTTGACCAGCAAGCCCCTCTTTGCTACTAATAAGGATAAAAAAAAAGACTCACCTAGGGACTAACCATGGTTGCTGAATGGAAGAGGAGAAGCAGCTCAGGGGCCAGGGCTCGGGGGAAAGACTTCCTGTCTCCTAGCTGTCACCTACTCCTGGCCTTGGTGGCACCACCCAACCCTGCTGTCTCCCAGGACTCCTCATGAGTAGAACTGGCGTTCATACCTGCCTACTCAGTACTGATTTATCTTCAGTGTGCTGTATTCCCCCCTAAAGCTTGTCCCCTGTCCTCATGGTGACCCTGTCCTTGCCTGCCCTTGGATCAGTATCCTTGGCCCAGGTTGTTTTAATCCCACTTTTCCCCCTCAACCACAGTGGCTGTCTGATTATGTCTCTCATTTGCACTTTGAACATCGCATCAGGCTGTTTTCCTGAGAACCCTAGCTGCCATCCACTTCCTGCAAGAAACAGCTGGCCCCTTGGAGCGGCGTCATGAGATACCCACTCTATCACCGGTGCCAAGTGTTAGGCAATATAGCCTTTGGCTCTTGGTTCTCTTGCCCTTCCCCGACCCACACAGAACCTTGTGAGGCTGTCTTTTTGCTTCTTGAACATACTTTCAATCTCCCACTGCCAGGTCATTAAACCTGAGCCCCTAGTCTCTCTTACCTTTGCACAGCCAGAGGGCTCCATGGTGAATGCCAGGAATGGCTTCTTGGTCCTGGGTCATTGCATGCACAACAGCCAGTTGGCAAAGGAACCGGGGATTGGTCCCATGATGCTCAGGCTGCAGACCAAGGTGGGGAGAGAATACAGAGGAGGGAGAGAGGATGCCAGGGCAGATGCTAAATCTGTCACCAACCCGCAGGTGTGAGGGCCCAGCCTGGGTTTTGGGAGACAAGATAGGTTTCATTGCTGCCAGAATATCTTCATGGCGACTCCAGTTCCAAAGGCGTGGGGTGACAGCTGAGGCCGCTGACCTCACTCAGTAAGTTGAGCTTCGCTGTAATCCATCTGCCTACCCACCCAACATGCCAGCACCAGCTCATATAGCCGCCAATCTTGGTGGGGGATGCGAGCAAGTGCTGTTGTTTTTCCATTTCCCCACCTCCCTTGGGGCACATCTCTGAAGACCAGGTTCAGACACTGTGGACAGGAGGCTCAGCTACATCTGGACCAGGCCAGTGTGTTCCAGCCATACATGAGCTGCTCAGTGCCCTCACTTCCCATGTAGCCTTCTGCTCTCTAGCTCCCATTCCTAAACACAGCCTGAGATTTTGGGGTCATGTACCACTCCCCATTTACAAGGGCTGCACCAGTCCAACCTGCTTCTCTTGGTGAAATATCTTCAGGACTCTGAAGGCAGATTCACCTCCAAAGAAGCTGATTGACTCTGAGGTTCACCCTCCTCTCCAGTTCCTAGGGTGTCTGCATTCCAAGATCTCCATCTTGCTCTGTCCTCCTTGTTCCTGTGGCACTAAGGTACTGCAGATGTCTGTGAGAGGAGCTGCTCACCTCTGCACAGCCAGCCTTGAGCCCATAGAAGACTTTCACATTCCTGTTCCAGTGTGGGCTGGAGGGCTTTCAGGAAGGGTCCGCCCACTCCTGACCACCCTGAGCCAGCTGGTTCTTACAGAACTCGTGATTCTGGGGTCAGGGTTCAGGGTTCAGTCTGTAACTGGGAGTTGAGGGTTTAGAGTACACTTGGAGCTGGGGGTAGGGCATGTAGCTGGGAGTTGAGGTTGAAGAAGCCACTTAAGAAGCTTTAGGGTCCAGGCTTTAGACAGAGACCAGAGATGGACTAGGGCCCCTAAGACAGAGGACAGAGCTGGAGGCTAGATCAGGGGCTAGAAGCAGCTGGGGAAGTAGCTGGGGCATGAGGGTTCCAGGCAGGCTAAATGCTGGAGATAAAGGGGCTTTTCCTCTCCAGTGGGGCCAGCGCTAGTCCTTGCCCAGTTGCTGGGGTCCAGGACCCAGAGACAGTCCCCACATGCTATAGTCATGTTCCCACCCCAACAGGGACTGCCATGCCTGTAAGTCTCTGAGCAAACCAGGAGCCAGGCATATGTGCAGAAAATGCCTAACCATACACAAATGCCCTCTAGGTTCCTGCCCCCTTGCCTCTCATGATCATGGGTGGAGGACACCTCTACCCCAAGAAAGGATATGGGACTCCCCACCACTCCAGTTAACTTTAGTGGAAGGCTCATAGTCACCATGCTGGGTCAGGACTGAATGGTCACTTAGAGCTGGGTTCCATATCAGACTGTGGCTGGATTACAGGATATTGCTCCCCGCACCCCCACCCCCACCCTCCAGGTCATGTGGTGCTCTGGGCTTTCCTCCTACCTTCTTCTGGGTATTCCAAGCTGCCTCTATTGTCCCCTCTTGCTTTCATGCAAAGCCATGTCTCTTCTCTCTGTCTGTAGCTGGGTCCTTCCCCACACCAAGGTTTGAGGGGACAGAATTAGAATTAGAGTTTTAGACAAAAACGGGTCTTAGAAGCCTTCACTCCATCATTCATCTTCAAATTCTTCTAGATGCTGGGCCTAAGATTCAAGGCAATTGTCACTGGCCCACACAGCCTATGCTAGGCCAAAAGCCAGTTTGTGAGAGTGGGGGTGCCCCTCCCTCAGGGTCGCAATGAAATGGGGAAGAAAGGGCCACACTGGGCAGGCTCTGGTCCCCAGAGAGTACAGGACAAGAACCAGGCTCCTGAGGGATGCTGCTTAGGGCTAATGACACATACTTCTACTTAACACGTCACACATGGGACTTGACTCCGCAGTGGGTGTGCAAACATCTTCTATTTTGTTAATTAGGACAATTCATCCTGTTGACAGCTCCGGAAACACTGTGTCAGGCTGAGCAGAGCCCAGGGCAGGCTCCTGGGTGCTAGTTTTTCACAGTCAGGGCTACTGAGATGAGACAAAGACATTCCTGGTCTTACGAGCACCGCACCTGATCACGATAACAATCTTCACTGTCAACTTGTTTGGCTTCAGAATCGCCTAGAAGTATGGGGTTGAGGGGGAGGGGTGTTCCAGAGAGGTTTAACTGACCTGGGAAGACATACACTGATGTGGGTGGCACCTCCCATGGGCTGGGTCCTGGACTGAATAAAAAGGGGAAAGGAGAAAGAGTGACCACCTCACTCATCTCTCTCCTTCCTGACCACAGACACAGTACCATGGCTTCCCCACTGTAGTGGACCATTTCTCTCAGACTGTAAGCCCAAATCTGCCCCTCTCCCCTAAGTTGTTTTTCTTATGCATTTTGTCATAGCAGCGGGAAAAGTGGCCATGAATACCCTCACACAGAGCCTGTCAGGGAGACAGCTGGGTAGCAAGTAGCCTCACTTCGATGATTCATACAAATAGCAAGACTCACGCTCACGGTCACGCTCACCTGTGTGTCTGCTCATATTTCTCCAGGCAAAGCCGCTGGCCTTTGTAACTGCATAGAGGTAGGAAATGGACTCCGTCAATATGAATACGGGAAGACAGCAGCTGGACTGGCTCTTAGCATTGGTTCCACCTTGGCACGGCATTTGCCAATCCCCTTCACTGAGTGGAACCTCAAGTCTGCACTCAGGGCCTCCTACTGAATGCCCCGGCCTGCATACAGCTTGCTACCACTGTTCCCTGGGCCAGCCTGGGTCCTACCCACAGCTTTCCAGTGACGTGCTTATCTCCCCATTGCTCACTGTCTTTCTTCCCTCTATATACCTGTCTTTTCTCCTGCCCACCTGTGCCCATCTCCTCCCAGACAGTTTTCCTGTCTCTGCTGTCTGCCCACCTTTGAGACACCAGGTTCAGCTCCACATGTCTTATGGTGGTGAAGCTCCAGGATCCCCTATGGGCTCACGTATGCTCACACCAGTGGGTGATCAGGGGAAGAGGCCAAGATGTTCAGGCCAGAGATCTCTCCTCATCCTGCCTGACTAGGTGGTCCCTCACTTCATAACAGATGACTTGAGACAGCACTGCTGTCTGGTGACCAGGGCTGCCTGTGCTCGGCCTTCTGATCTAGGCTTCTCAGGGGGAGCTGTGGGGTCAGAGGAGAAGCTGCAGTTGCCCTCAGTCCTCCAGATGCCATCTTACTTGCCTTCTGATCTACCTCAGGGGCTGCCCACAGCAGGTCCCAGCAGCAGAGAGGAATTCAAGGGTACTGTGCTGCCTGGCCTGGCCCTACCTCGGGATCAGGGATGGATGGGGCCGCAGGTGAGCCACGGGTGGGGGTGTCCAGAGACTGTTGGAAGGAGGGTGTTTTGAACACTGTAGATAATTCTGCTCTGTCCATTTTTTTTTGGACTGTCTTTATTGTTTCCCTCTCCCTTTTGTGACAGACTTTACTCTGACAGGTGGCTACCATGGCCAGTCCACCCTCTCAGCATCTAAAGTCACAGCCGAGGTCTCTGTGAGAAAAGTCACACTGTTCGCTGTTCATTATGTACTTTCTTTTGAGACCCTAGTGGAGCCTCACAGGTGTTTCTTGTTACTGGGTAAACTCTTGCTAATAGAACCAGCTCATCACACTGTTCTTTTCTAGAACCTTTATTGAGATATAACGCATTGCACCTCCTTTCTCGTTTAATGTCTGTGATTTGCTGCTTAGGTGTCTTTATGGAGTTGGCCAGTGACTCCCAGGCCATTAGGTCTGAAAACCATCACCTTAGTCTCAAAAGAAATTAGAAAACAGAAATGGGTGAAGGGAAATGGGTTTATTTACAATTTGGCCGAAGCAGGGAAGGAAAGAGCCCAATTCTTTTCTCTCCACTTGGCCGGTGACAACCTCACAACATGTAGAAAACCGCAAAAGGAAGGGTGCAGATTTAGCTGCAGGAGTTTAAGAGTCCCTCCAGGGGGGAGGCCTTCGGGGCCTCAGCTGTCCCCACTCTCAGTATAGAGGGCAAAAGACTCCCCTCCCCCTCCCCCGGGCAGATTTACTAATTTGTTTATTACGGAGGCCAGTGCTCGGCATGGCCACACTTGGAGGTCAGAAGACAACTTTTCAGAGTCACTTCTCTCCTTCTGTCACGTGGGCTCCAGGAACTGGACTCAGGTTGCCAGACCTGGTGGCCTGCGTCTTCCCCTGCTGAGTCCTGTCTCTGGCCCGACTCTCCCTGGGATTGGATTATCTCCTCCTCCGCGCCATCTGACTCCAGCTAGTTTTTTCTCGGCATGGGATCTCGGCCGCACCGTCATCATAACCACTTTTAGAACACTTCTGAACCCTGAAAAGAAACTCAGTGTCCATGAGTAGTGACTCACCTTCTCCCTCCCTTCCCCGACCCACTTCGGGCAGCCACAGCCACTTGCTGTCTCTGAAGTATGTGGCCATCTGTGACCGGATCATCCACGTGGCACGATGTTTTCAGGGTTCATTCACATCCGTGACAGGATTCCACCCTGGTCTCAAGGTCACAACATCTCTGTGTTTCGGGGAGGGGCTCACAAAGCACCGTGTGCTGAAGATTTGCTCCCCGGCATACCAAATGTTGTTCTTGTGTTCTGCAGCTCGCTCTGACATTAATTCTGGCGGTTTCTTAGTCACTTCCACAGAGCTCACCGCGTATCGTGTTGTTCTTGAAATAGTGTTGTATCAGTGATTTTTGAAGAAAAATAAATATGACCCAAATTGTTGTGTTTTTCTCTTAAAAGTTGACAGCTTATGATTTTCGCAAACTGAAGTAAATCATACTCTGCTGATAGTTTCATTATATTTTTAAAAGAAAGCTCACAGTGTGGTAAAGTTTAAGGAGCTCACATACCTGGGCATCTAGTAAATACACTACTAATTAACTTAACCTCTGCTAATTACGGAGCATTCATTCCCACCTTTCGTCTTTGAGAAGTTGTACTTAGTTAAAAAGCTTTAGCCACTACCTTCAGCATAGTCCCCCAGAGGAAAATGGTGTTACATATGACAGAAACCTCACAGAACACTGGTTGCCAGGAATAACAGGTGAGAGGAGTATTAGAAACAAATCCCAGGAATAATGTAGTCAAAAATGTGGTCAAGTTCACATTTCTGTCATCCCAGAGGAATGGAATGTGGGAGTCAGAAAATATTCTGACAACAAAAAGCAGATGTGATGGTTAGTTTTAATTGTCAATTTGACTAGCTCCAGAATCACCTGGGGAGAGAGTCTCACTGAGGGACTGACTATATCAGGTTGACTTGTGAGTATGTCTGTGGGGGATTGTCTTGATTATGTTCATTGATGTGGGAGGACCCAGCCTCCCATGGGCGGCACCATTCCCTGGGTTTGGGTCCTGGATAGTTTTAAGAATGGGGAAAGCAAGCTGAGCACTGAGCATGCATACATTCCTCTCTGCTCATGACTGTGGATGTGATTTGACTAGCTGTTTGATGTTCCTGCCTTGACTTACCTGCTACGCTGGACTGCAACCTGGAACTGCGAGCTCAAATAAACCCTTTATCCCTTAAATGTTTTTTGGTCAGAGTATTTTATCACAGCAACAGAAACGAAACTAGGACACCAGCAAAGTAGTGATGCCTTCTGCATATGCAGACCTGCATTGTGTGTATGTGTACATGTATGTATGTGTCTGGGATTGTGCCATTTACTATGTGCTAATATGCCAAGAACATTCCCTCATAGCTTGAACCTTTAACATGAATTTTAATACTGTACACCATTTCATTTTTGTGGAATGTTTAAGCTCTTCCAGCTATTGCTATGGGGTCAGTGTTGCCATTCACTTAGCTGGGTCCTTTTGTTGTCAGGAGTCATGTGGGTGCTATTGACCAACTGGTTGACCTAGCTTACGTGTTGTCATTCATACCACACTCTGGCACCCACCAGAGGACTGCAGAGGTCCCTTGACAGGGGGACAGAGACTAACTAGAGGTAACTACAAGCTGTCTGATCTCTCTGGGAGGCCTGCCTAACAGGAAACTGTTGGGAACATAATTACAAAATGGTAGATGTGCTTATACTGCAGAGTCAGAAAGAATCCTGCATGCCACAGCACAGTAAACAGAAAAAAAGTTCCAATAAGCCAAAAGCCTCCATCAGCAGATGAGCATTGCACCCCAAGAACGCTGGGCAGAGCTATCTTACTTAAACAAAGCACTCAAACTGAATGTCTGCCATCAGGGTGGGGCTTTACACAGGCTAGGTACTTATAGGGCAGCCATTCACAGGAGTCCCTGTATCCCCTTTATTACAGGGCCTCCCCGACTCCCATTCTTCCACCTGCCTCTGACTTGTCCCCGAGGGCTGGCCCAACACTGCAGTTTCGACCATGTCTTCCCAACCCCCGTTCCTCGTGTTAGTGTCTCTGTAGCTCTCTTTACCATCCAACATGACCATTTTCCTCCCTTTGCTGGGTTGCCATCTGCCTCTCTTCCTGGAAGCAAATCTGCCCTGAGGCAGTGGCTTGGAATGCCTTGCTCACAGCTGTTTCTCTGAGTCTTAGGGGAGCCTGATACTGGAACTGCTTGTAAAGGGGAGAGAGGACCTCTGTGCCCATCCAGCCACAGTCAGAGGAGCAGGTGGCTCAGTTACACAGGGAGCCAAGGCAATGTGGACTCACTAGGTGGGGAAGGTCAGCCTGGATGGTATTCACCTGCTCCAGCCCTTGTGTTCCCTCTCCAAGTTCACAGGGTGTCAGCCCAAGCAACCCTCCACCAGGATGCCTCGCCTGGTTTCTGGTAGGAATGAGGGCCAGGAAGCTAGCAAGCAGCAGACCAGTGCTTCTGGGAATGGTCCCCGGACTGAGGGCCAAGGCCCAGCCATGCCAGCTTTGCACAAATGTTCAGTGTCAGCAAGAGTCCTGGAGGTTCTGGAGGGCAGAGAAGCGCCTCCTTGAGTCCTTCTCAATTCTTGCTGCATTGTTGGACAAGGGTGGTGCCTGCAGACCAAACTATCTTTCCCTAAGGGATTGCATTCCAAGGCTGGCACTAGAAGTGGTGGCTGCGTCTGGATGCTGCCTTGAGGCGTGTGTGTCTGTGTATGTGTGTGTGTGTGTGTGTGTGTGTGTGTGTGTGTGTGTGTGGCTAAATGAGGGAACATTTGGAAAGTGGGAAAGTCTTACAGAGTGGAAACATTTATCTTGGAAGTAAGATGAGCATAAAACCATGGCTGAGAGGGACTGGATGTCACTCGAGAGACAACATGAATCTGCCTCAAATTATTCCCCAGTGAAATGGGGATCTGCCCTGGGGAGGCCAAGGAACCCTGGTGCTCCTGACCCTCCCTCTCACGTAGCCCTACAGTGTTGGAATTTTTAAATAGGGCCCCAGTGAGAAGTAACCCCCCTTGGTCATTTGCTCACCAAGCAGAAGGCACCCTGCCTGTCAAGGGCCTTAAAACATGGCTTCAGGGAGTCCTGGCATACTGTGCTGCACTCACTCATTCTCTTCGAAGCCCGAGTCATGAGTTAAAAGCCACCCCTTGCCACTGCTATCACTCAGGCTTGCAAATGTCCTCTCCAATTCATCGGTCCCCTTTACCAGTTTTTAAGCTGGGCTAGCAGTCCCTCAGTCAGGTGAGGCTCAGCGGATGCCTATTCCCAGGCAAACGTGTCCTGATTGAATCTCACAGCCCTGTTTTTACTTGCTAATGCTGTTTTTGATTTGTGGATCTCATTTGACCTTCAGATGAATTTAATAATGGCCTTAACAGGAGAACTTGGGAATGCAGCAGGGAGCTGCTCTGTCTTGCCCCGGGGCCATCCCAGGCTTCATCAGTGGTATTCTCTGTGAATCCTAGGATGTGTTTTCAATCAAAGATGACTGCCTGGACTGCCAAGGGGTGGATTCCAAGCTGATTTTCTCTTATTTTTCTAGATGCCACAGAAACTGGCTGCCCCGCTGCTGGAGAGGCAACCCAGCTGCTATTCAGGAGTACTCTATGATTCATGGTCACGTCCAGGGCCCAGGGTCTCATTTCCCGCACTGTGTTCTTTCCAGGAGTAGGGGACACACATGTAGCCATGTTCTTGTGCTCTAGTCCTGGGTCCCAAAGCATGTGTTGATCTTGTCTGGGGCAAGTCCTGTGTTCTTTTGGGCTCCTCTTGCTGGCACTATGAAGCTGTTGGACCTCCACACGGTCCAGGTCTCAGGTGAATACTCACCTGAGCTGCCTATGGTATGTAATTCCAAGGGTTAGGGACCTGGAAGGTCAGAACCCAAGGCACCCCTGGGGTTTCTGGGTGATGGATGACGTATGCTGTTTTCCACATGGGTTAACAATGAGTTGGGGAAGGCTCAGCCAGGTGAGTCACAGCCATAAACAGCAAGGCCAGGACTAAGCAGGGTTCTTTCCAGCTCTGAAGTGCATTCCCAAGATGTTAAGATACTTATAGTTAAAGACATACTCCTGAGGAATGTTCAGGAAAACAATTCCCATTATTACATGAACTCAACACACATTTGGGAACCAACCAGAGACTTGAACACAGGAAGAAATGATTATGTCCCAGAACTTAGAAAGTAGAACCCATGCAAACATAGAGATGTCCATCTGGATCAATGTGCCTCTGGCCCTGTGCCCTTGGCCATGACCTGTGTGGGCTGAGTATACAGACAACCCAGGTGACGTTCCACAGACTGGAGGAGACCAGGAAGGCTAAGCATGGACAGTCTTCTTCATGTGATGAGTTGGAGTGACCACTTCGTGGGTGTCCTGAGGACAAAGTGAGCACGGGGGAAATCAAGCCTGTCACAGGGTAGCTGTGGTGTGTGTTCTCTGAATATGGCTTAGGAAAAATGAGCAGAAGCATGCCCACCAGCTGCACCTGTGAGATCACCCTTGCTGGAAGGCCCGGTGGGCAGGTCTGCAGATCCAAATGTTGACATACCCCTCTTCTCTTTAAAGCTGAAGTC
This sequence comes from Cricetomys ansorgei, assembly GCA_026225945.1. Lineage (NCBI taxonomy): Eukaryota > Metazoa > Chordata > Mammalia > Rodentia > Nesomyidae > Cricetomys > Cricetomys ansorgei. The sequence continues at coordinate 3,894,156 of JAMJFZ010001791.1, forward strand.
CAGCTGTGAGTCTAAGAGAATCCAGCGCCCACTGTGTGGACATATCAGCTAGACAGGTCTTTTTCAAACAGACTCAAACCTTGCCCAATCCAGGGCTCATGGAGAGTCACCTGACTCTTAAGGAGCTGCAGGCAGACCCATTGCACAGGAAGCCACCTGTCCACATCTGAGTCTCCATGCCATTTCTGTGGGGTTTGGGGGTAATGCAGGCTCAATACTGGAACCCTCTGGAGCCTTGGCGGTACACAGGCCTCTGAACTCCTATGTAGAAGGGAGCAGGGATATGTGGAGGCAGACCCTCTCCTTTATGGTAACAACAGACAGCTCTTTGAGGACAGCCCCTCCACAACCCAGGGTCCTGGTGTGCTCTGCAGCTCAGTTTCCTGTGTCCCTCCAGAATTGACCAGCACATCACAGAGGCAGGACTCCCCACCTCATCATCAGTGTCTTTTGGGGGTATTCCCTGTTCCTTCCTATAACTATAGAAATTGCTCTCAGGGCACATAGAGGCAATCAGAGAACTGGAAGGAGCCAGAACACAGAACAGCCCCTGACTAACACCTGAGCACTGTGGGAGAGAAGGCCATTAGCTGCCCACATCTCCTGTTGCCAGACAGAACCATGGCCACTCCAAGCCTCTTGTCCTAGCTCTCTGGTGCAAGGCCTCCAGACTATTTTAAGGTCTCCTGATCAAGATACCCTAGGACTGCTGTCCAGCCTTGCTGTTGGCCTAGCTGCCAACTCCCCTCTTGTGTAGGTGTGTGTGTGTGTGTGTGTGTGTGTGTGTGTGTGTGCGCGCGCGCGTGTGCTCGTGTGTGTATGTTTGTGCATACTCCTTGAGGAACTCTTGGTGGGGGTACCATCTGCAGTCATGCAAGTGACCTACAACTCATCTGACTTGCCCATGGCTGCTGAACCTGACCCGGGTTGGTGCTTAACTATGGGTTCAGTTCTCTCCACTCTAGGTTGCTTCCTTTTGCCAGGTCTGGATCTTGCAACTACTTCTCTCCTCATCAGCTGCTCCTGAGGGGAGTCTGCAAAGGCTGCAGGATTGGGGGGATGGGATTATACTCCAGCATGTACCCTGATTCCTCTTGCATCACCCGTGTTCCCTCTGAGCCTGGTGTAAGCCTGAGTGAGGTGAGCCTGCAACTCTGAGGATCAGAAGCCTGGGCTCAGAGAGAGAGGGAATCAAGGATTCCCTGCAGGTGTTTGCCTGGAGGGACTGGACTACAAGGAACCCTTGAGAGCCTCACCTAATTGGTATCTTCCCACTCACCTGGAGTCGGTGCCCGGACAGAGACCCTCTTTGCCTTGATGGTGTGCTGTGGGCAGAGACACAGCTGTGGAATGTTGAGGCAGCCTCCGTTGAGGGTAGGGCTCTTTCCTAACCATCCAGGGAACCTCTCCAGCTACACTATTCGGCTTTCTGGATCCTGGAACTTCTGTTGCCCCCTCCTGCCAAGTGCGTGGGCATCTCATGCCCATCTTCCAGTGCCAAGAGAGGCTGAGACAGGCAGGGACAAGAAGAGAGATGTCAGGAGGTCCATGAACTGCCATTGCGCTGTGAACTCTGGAGCTTCCTGACAGCTCTCCCTTTGTCCCCGCCTGTTATACCATGAGTGCAGATGAAAAAGCACGATGCTTCCAAGGAGTGGCACCATTGTCCAAAGCTCCTGAAGTCTAAAATCAGGTAGCCTGGGCATGGCTGAGTGATGATTTCAGGGGATCCCAAGGGGATAGGCAGCCTTCTTGCAGAGGTACATTTGTGGAACTGTCAGTGTGGCCAGATGGACTGAAGCTGAGTAATGAGGCAGTCGGTTGGAAGCTGCCGTGGGATGCTGGGCAGCGTGTTATGGTCCACCCTACAGCTCCCAGTCATGTGAGGATTTCCTGACTTAAGACCTCTGGTGGGAACTCCTGTACATCCCCAGGTGAGTACTGAACTGAGTGACTGTGTGGACCGCTGCCTGGGTCCTAGATGGAGTCATCTGCCTACATCTGGATGGGGTCTCCTTTCTGTATCTGGATGGGGTCACCTGCTTATGTCAGGATTGGGTTGTCTGCCTGGGTCCTGGATAGGTTCACCTGTATGCATGTGGGTGAGGTTATTTTACTTGCCTGTGTTTTGTTGGGGTTACCTGCCTAGATTCTGGTGGGCTTATCTGCCTTCAGCTGGGTGGGATCACTTCCTGTCTTTGAGTTGTACTGCTTCCGTTATCTTCTCATGCCAGGTGTCCCCCACAAGCTTTAAGATATGGAAGGCATGCAGTGAGTGGCTGTCACACGCCAGGCGTTTGCAGCCCTAGGAGACCCCAAGCAAGCCAAGTGCCCGCAGCTGGCAAGTCTGTCCCTTCTGCCAAATAGTCACAAAGTAGAATTATTCCCGAGGCAGCTACCTCTTCCAATAAATAAAACATGCCTTCAGGGACACTGCAGAGAATCATGGGGGTGGGTAGGCCCCTTTTTCCAGTTCTGAACTGTAGCAGCTGAAACAGGAGAAAGTCCTTGAAGGAAAGGCCTCCCTACTCCACGGGGCCCTGTGGGCAGACACCAAGGTCCATGGTCACCCAGAGCACGCTGACTGTTTGTGGGCTCCCGAGGTCTGCTCAGCCTCACTGAGATGAAGCTCTTCTCTCAGGACTGTGGCAGCAGGTGACCTCATCAGGACCCACCATTCCTGACTCTAGAGTGAAACAATGCTTGACCAGCACAGCTCAGGGCTTCTGCTCTCTACCCTTGGGGACAGGTTGTCAAGGATAGACTGGAAGGGCAGGGTGCCTCTGGGCTGGTGGTGGAACATGATTGACAGGGAAGCCTGAGGCGGGATGCCCAGCCCAGAACAGACTGGCTGCTCCACGGGGCCTGTGCAGACAAAGGCTTCATCGGAAAGTGAGGACTTTACTGGGGCGAAGCCCTGGGGCTCCTGAACCCTCCCATGATGCGTTCCCAGGACCCTGTGCTCCTAGTCTATTGGAGCGCTTCATGAGCCATGTAAGCAGGCACAGTCCTATTGGAGAGGTCCTATCTCCTTTTATTTTAGACTTGAGCTAAGGTCAAGGTGAAACTAGCTTCTGGGGAGCTCAAGGCTAACCCCAGTGAGGTCAGGGATGACTGAGCCCTAGTGGTCAGCATGCCGTAGTCTCCTAGCCCCGGCTTGCTGCATGGGTGTCTACTGGACGGTGACAGTAAAATGGTCTTAGCACAGGGTTCCCATAGAGACATTTGTAATATGTCTCTTCAATAAGGCACATTCAAGCAATGGAATTTGTGGGTTCTATGAGGACCATGGGAGAACACAGAAGTCCCAAGGATGTCCCCGTAGCCCTCCGATACCCGTGGTGGAAATGGTGGGCATGTGGAAGTTCTCATGTTGCCACGTTTCTTGGGATTCCTTAGCCACATTGGGTTTAGGTCAGTGCACCGCCTTGTGGTCTTATCTGAGAACTGCATCTGCTCCTAACCCACTGCCTCCCTGGTTCTCCCGTGATTTCTGTCCAACATGCTCAAGCTGACCTTTAAAGCTTCCATAGTTCCTATCAGAGGCTGTAGTTTGATTCCATATAATGGAATCATCTGTATGTTCTACAAACTGGATGTAAACACCATGCAAGCACCCCCAACTCCACTCCAGCGACCTCTAGCAAAATGGCAGGAAACAGAGCTTGGCTTTCCAGGTAAGAGTTTCCCAGCAACCTTCTCTCCAGACCAATGCTTGTACCCCTCTCCCAGTCTGTCAGGACACCTGGGAGCACATACTGGTGCACATAATGGATGTTCCTACCATGTCCTCTACAGACCACATCTCACCCTGCACTTTCCCAGACCATCTACGAGCTGCTGCACCAGTGTGGGGAGCCTGTGCCAGATCCTGGTCCCCTTCCCCAGCCCTCGAGAGCATTCAGGAATGAGCATCAAGGGTGAGGTGGGTGAAGTGGCTTTCTGCAGAAGCTGTTTCCTTGTACTCAGGCTTCTGTCTCCAGCCCCACAAGGCCCCACCCATGTCCACCAGGGTTCTGTACATTCACAGATATGGCCAGGGTAACATCACCCCATACCACAGACAAAGCCCTGCCTGCAGCCGGTAGAGCTGAGGGCCCTCTGCTGCACCAGCAACTGCTGAGTGTAGTGTGAACCCCAGAGGGTTCACCTGTCCTCATTATCACCCTGGTGGCCACACTTTCAGCCGTCTTGAGGGCCACTATCTCTGTACAGCCTGTTCTGTTCCCTCCTGATGAGGGGGTCTGTCACCTCACGTGACAGAGGAGCACAGGGGAGGTAGGCACCCCCATATCCCACACCTGAGGCCACCTGAGAAACACACACACACTCACACACACACACTCACACTGTCATGCATGCAGACATATACACAGGCACATGCTCACACACACACACACTTTCATGCACGCAGACATATACACACGCACACACTCACACACACACACTCACACACACACACTCACACTGTCATGCACGCAGACATGCACACCTGCACATGCTCACACACATATACCACCACACTCCCTGCACACTCACATCACTCGCTTCACACTCACACACATGCTCAGCTTTACACACCATCCACTCACACACTTGAGCGTATTCAGCCCACATCTTCTAAGAACAAACAGCCGTCTCCAGGAGCAGCTCAGATTAAATCCATATTTAGGAGAATTTCCTGAAGAAAACATAATCAACAAAGACGCAGTTCCACCCCAGGGAGACGGCGCTTACCTCGTTATGCAGAGCAATTTAGCGCCTCGCTGACTAGAACTTTCTGTTGCAGAATATAATATTTGCTTTCCCTTCGAATCAGCAAAAGGCCCATTAAAGTTATTTCCCGAAACAAAGAACCATCTGTCCCCTAAAGGTGGATTTAAGATACTGCCTGAAGCACAGAGCTCCAGCACCCAGCCGGGCAGAGTGTGGCTCTAACTGTATGGTTCATCCTGGGTGTGCTCCCAGCTACCAGGGGCCTGAAAGCAAGAGCAGCACCTTCTTCATCTTGTCCACTGCCCAAGAACTGGGTCTCCTCTGGGGATGGGGGGCATAAATACTCTTGGAATACACGAACTTTAAGGTAATTTCCATAAACCACTTCTACCTGAAAGCCAGGAACCAGGGAGCAGGCAAGACAACCAACAGAGAGACAAAATGATTTCCAATAAACAGTCTTAGGAGAGATTATCAATGTAGCAGCTATTGTGAAAAATTCTTATCCTGGGATGGGAGATAACTCTATCCATAAAGGGCTTACACATAAAATGAGGACCTGAGTTCAACCCCTAGAACATGAAGAGCTGGGAAGGATGGTGCATGCTTGTAATCCCAGCCCTGGGGAGGTGGAGACTGGGGTCCTCTGAACTCTCTGGCCAGTTGGCCTATCCCAGTTCCTCTGAGAGACAGTCTTTTCAAATAAGTTGGATGGCTCCCAGGGAACAACATTCAAAGCTGTATATCCACATGAATGTGCATCTGCACACAAACACACAATGTATCCACACTCACCCCCACAAACAAATGAAATGATTGTCTTAGAAAATTCCACACCCACTTATCCATACTCCAGAATTCCACTGAGAAAAACCAGACAGGAATGTTCTAGAAGCCATATCCAAAAAAGCCAAATACTGCACAAATCCATTCACCCATCAATGGAGGACATACACTCTGGTATATTCGTATGTCATCAAGTGAAGACAAATGAACTCCCTGTGGTATATCCATGTACCATCACTGGAGGACAGAAGACATCCTGTGGTATGCCCACATAGCATCAGTGAGGCGAGGTGAATAGCCGTGGTGCACCACATACTGGAAAACATGCAGCACAGTTCACTCCCTCTGAGAATGTGTGACCATCACATGTTAACAGGAACCTTGAGAACAAGAAACGAGCTATGAGGGAAAACTCAGAGGAGTGTCTGCAGCAAGGCTTGACTGGATGGGGCCTGAGAGAAATTCTGCGGTTAGGCATGTGACCTGAATCTTCGTAGGATTTGAGTTAGCGAGTACAAGGCTCTGTGGACTTACTGGAGCACATACTATGCAAAGTGCCAAGCGTTATGCTCAGAGGGACAGTTGCAGGGTGTAAGCAGTAGGTTAACAAAGAAAAATGACTTCAATTCAGTACCCTGACTTTGCATCTCACTGACTAGAAAGGAGAGAACTCGGACGAAAGCCAGTGGAGAAAGGAAGATGACTCAGTTAGAGAGGTGATGGGCAACACGCTGAAGCCAGGCTCCCCGGGAGACCAGCAGGCTTCCTGTTACACTCTGATAGAGAGAAGGAAACTCAGCCACCCACCCCCACTGATTGCAGAGCGTGCTCGAAACCCCACAACGAACTGTTGTTAAACTCCAGCCGGGAGAATCACTGATGGCATTTGGGAAGAAAGGAACTGGCAACTGTGGATTTGAAAGGCATAACATAGAAGATGGATTCGTGAACAGCAGTAAGTGTGGGCTTGTGGGCTGCTGAGCAATGAAACAAGCGAGCAAGACACAAAGAATTGGGGTGCTGGGTTACCGGTCGTGCAATGTAAGATGTGCCCAGGGCTTCTAAATGTTTGAAAACATGCATCATAAAATACTTGAAGAAATGACTGTCCACAGCTCAAGACCATTCCTGGCAACCCACAGGAGCTATGGAGCGTGCTCTCTGCAAGGATGTAGTCATGCAGACTTGCTCGTTTGATACTCACGTTTGTACAACCTCCTCAAGCCTGTGAAGCAAGCACTCTAATGACAGAGTCATCTCCCCAGCCCTAAATGTGATTGGTGGGGAAGGGGTGGTAGCAGCGTATGCACTTGTGAGTGCATGTATGCATATGGAAGTGCATGTATGCACATGTCAATTGTATGTGGGAGGGCATGAGAGATCCATGCCAGCTGTCTTCCTCAATCAGTGCCCGTCTTGTTTGCTGAGACAGTCTCCAACCGAGACAGGAACACGCATATTCAATTAGACAGACTGGGCAGTGAGCCCCTGGGATCCTCCGGTCTCTGCCTCCCCAGTGCTGCAAGTATAGGCGTGCAGCCTTTACATAGGCGCTGGGGACTGGACTCAGGTCTTCATGCTTGGGAAGTCAGCACTTTGCCTACTCGACCATCTCCTCAGCCCCTAAAAGTTATGATTTTTAAAGTCAGCTAAAGTAGGTGAGGCTGGTTAGGTCTAGACAGCTACTCAGAGTTTCCCTTGCGTTCAAACATACCACAGTTTGCCTCCCTGTCTACCTGGAAGGGAGCCCCTTGCTTTGTTTGTATCTATGAGACTGAGATGTGGGTCTTTGGGGAGAGGCATGCTGGTATCCTCTCAAGTATCCTGTACATGTATATACTACATCTGCATGTGTAGAAGTATATACATCTACATGTATATATAGCTACATGCATATACATCAGATATTGGTAATGTAAGGGCTAAGCAATACACATAGAATGGGGCAAGGCTGGGAAGGAAATCAAGGAGGAATGAATGTTCCCAAGCTATTCAGGTACCCCAAAGGGAAGATATGAAGAACTGGGAGAGCCAGGCCTCAGAGTGGAACAAGCTCCACTCAGTCGCCCTCAAGCTACTAATAGGAAATAAGCGGCACACCTAGCCATGACCTCTGTCCTTGGGGATGGCACCATCTGCACATCTGCATCCAGGATCCTCTGATCACTGTGATGCTGATGGACTCAAGGAGATGGAGGCCCAGAGTGGGGTGCAATCCTCAGAACAGGAAGAGATACGTGTGGGTATCGAGTAGAGCCCAACCAGGTTCCACTTGCCACATGCCTTCCCAGCCACTTATTTTGCTTTTCTTCATTCATCCTGTTTCACAGTGACAGAGACTTGAGGAAGTTTATTTTTGGTTATGTATAAAATGATTGTTTTGTACAATGTTGGGCGAGGGGCTGCCTAGGTCTTGGCATTTTGACTGCAGGTGTTGGATTTATACAGGGGATGTTTGATTGTTCATGATCTGCACGTGCTATCAGTAGAACACCTGAGGAGTTCTGTATCAATAAAAACACCTGAGTTGGGACGCTCAGGGTTCCACTGTCCGGTATGGTGCTGGCCAGGATAGTGGTTCCCTTTTCTAAGGTCTGGCAGAGTTTACATCTATGAAAGCACCTCCATGTCTTCCTTGTGGGCCTACAAAGACTCGGTCGACTGACAAATTTGTTTATTATTGATCCCATCACAGATGTCATATATAATTTAGTAATGAGTGCATACAAAATATAAACTCTATGCAGTAGAAAGGCCATTCAGCTGGGAAATCTCTGGTCTGCAAGAGCCACTGGACTCCTTCTGGAAGGAGTAGATCTGTGGTGAGTAGAGGCAACTGTAGTCTGGTGAAGGATGATTCTGCCCACCCCCAGCAGGAAGGGGTCTGTGTGGCTACAGGAAGAGCCCCCCACCCACTGACCTGCATGGTCCACTAGACCCAGAAGACCCTCAACCTCCAGGATGACTGGAGTGATGCTGGCAGGAGACCCCTTGCTCTGAGCAGCTCGGGGATGAAGTACTTCTGAAAGGGAAGAAAACTTCCTCCGTGACAAAAAGCAGTGAAGATAGATTCCAGCTGGGCTTCTGGGGGCAGAATATCAAAAGCCGCTTCCAAGTTCTAACTAATGAGTTCTGCACTCCAACCACAGAGCAGAAGGTGAGGGAAAAAGTGGAAAAAGACCGGCCATCCTGGGTACATTTCACCATCATCTGATTCAGAGTCAGGGGGTTGGAGACCAGGGTTAGGGGCAGCAGGCCGGCAGCATTTGGCTAGGTCTCTGGGCAGCACAGTGTCTCTTTGCCGGGACACTCAGAGGGTCCTCTGTGTTCACACATCCCTAAGCTAGGCTGTGGGATTGAGTATAACAACTGTCCAGTTTGCCGAGAGGTTAAGAGGAGATGATGGATGTGCACTCCATAAAGAAGGTAACAAAGAGCAGATGTCAACGGGATCTCCTCATATAGCACAACCAACTGAACCTGGAGGCCAAGTTAGGGCTGGCTGCCGACCAGTCCTGCCCAGCCAGGGGAGAAACCCATGAAATTTGCCCTTAGTACACATCAGAGGCCCAGTGGCCCGGGAGAGGACCTAGCATTTTTCTTATTAAAGTTTTAATTCGGTAGGTCGCTGTCCTGACAAGGACATCCATGAAGGGAAAGGTTACTGCTTTCTCCCCTCCTTTCTGGAAGTTTCCAATGCCTCTGCCTATAGTGCTCAGTCCTTAGGAATGTTTCTTGGGTGTGCACCCGATGATGACATACCAAAGCCTGACATAAGCAGGAAGTGAATGTACCAGCCAAGCACTTTTTGAGAGTTACTGAGAATCTTCTTCTGGGCCACTCTCCCAGGTACTTACTCCCAGGGAGAATGCAGTCACCTGTGTCCTTATGACCAGCCTTGTAGAAGCAACCAAAGATGGCTTCTGGATGCCGGTGCATGCTTTGGGTCAAACCCAGCATCCTTTGTGTGCTGTATGTTCCAGCTGGGAGGGATGCCAGTTCCCCATACCATCCTGACTCTTTCCTCACCTCACCATCTGCCCCACATCTGCAAAATCAATGCGGACTGTGCTTTGCAGATCTAATGGACCTATTCTAAGGGTCCATAACATCACCCTTGTGATGGCTGGTGCAGACCTCTGTAGGAAGAGCCCAGGGGAGATGTCTGTGTCCTCCAGCTCACAGAGTCTGCTGAGTCTGCGTTGGAATAGCCATTCATCATAGTGACCTCATCCTCACTCCATCCAGCATGCATTCTCATCTTCCTCCTCCTCCTCCTCCTCCTCCTCCTCCTCCTCCTCCTTCCTCTTCTTTTAAAATGCCTCAAGGGATGTGCGGCTGATAACAGAGGTTCGGCCCAGCCCGAGTAGGCAGTGGGGGTAGACAGAGAGCCAGCTCTTGTCAGACTCTACCACAATGCTGTCCTGTGCCTTGAAGATCACCCCCTCCCTGGATCTTCAGCTCACCAGCTCATTCTCAGCCTCATGGTACCTTCCTCAGCTAGCTGCCCAGTCTAACCAGACATTACTTATTGTTGCCCATGGCTTACTTTGTCTGTCCCTTCTGAGTCTCCTGCCACTATGCCCAGAAAGGCAGCACTTACTGTGTACCCACACTCATGTATATGGAGTCCTTGCTAAGCATGAGCCGAACAATTCAGGTGCTGAGCAGCGCGCCCAGTATTTGGCATGTGTCCTCTTACAAGCTCCAGACAACATCCCCCAAATAAGGTTGGCTAGCTCCATTTCATAGACGAGAAACGTTAGATTCTGAGAAACCATGAACTATAATTCCAAGTCTAAATATTTCACTTGAGCCACTTTATTATTAGTTGTAGAATGAGAAGAGGCCATGTTGCTGAAGTTTATTTCTAGTTGTGCTTATAATAATTGTTTTGTACACAAAGGAGGAAGGGATGCCTAAGCCTTGGCAGTTTGTATTGCCTGCAAGTGTTGGCCTTATGTAAATCTGTGACTAAGATGTTTGCTCGTGATCTGCACCTGCCCCACTACTCTTGCAGAGCCATTGTGGTTCACTGAGATCTCTGTGTGAAGAGCAAAATTGCTGTGGAGGAATTCTCTCTCCCACAGTCTCAGGCTACAAGGAGAGAACACTCCCCCTTGAGCCTTGAGCTCCTCCACCATAAAGGTGACATAACTCAGCTGCTAAAGGATTGTGGGATGAGTGAGACTAAGCTACAGGTTTCCTTCATTCTGCAAAAATAGGCCTTTGACCAAGAGGCCAGAGTTTTTGTAACACTTGAGGAGCTTCTATATCAATAAAACACCTGAGATCAGACAATCAGGGTTCCACTGTCCAGAATGGTGCCAGCCATGACAAGTTGTTCCCTCTGCTGAGGCCTGGCAGGGTTTACATCTCTGAAAATGTCTCCTTGTCTTTCTTGTTGCACTACACAGTACACAGTAGCTATTAGCAGCAAGGCTGCACCTCTGGAAGTCATCCAGGCTAGCCAAAGGAGTATTGGCCTCATGGGTGCTAGGGTTTGCCTCTTGGGTCAGGAGCAATCAATTACTTTTCTACCTTCCAACCCTGGTTCATGCATCCCTTTGGTCTTCCCTAGCTCAGCTTTTTATTAGTATGTGCCCTTGTGATCCCTGAATATCCTTGGGTCTCCTGCTAGGTCTCAGTTTCCCAGGGAAAGCAGCTTCCTCTGATTACTGCAAATTATTCCTTAGACGAAAGGACTTTTCTCGCCCCCATAGAATTCTGCACTTCGGTTAGTGCGTGTGTCACACCACACAGGTATATTCGTCTCCACAGTAGAACGAGAGCTCCCGGCCGTCAGAATCATTGTATTCAACTCTGTTTCTTTTGGATTCAGACTCAGACAGTAGTAAGGACTTGGTAAGTGATTGGTGCATGGATGGATGGATAGGTAGACGAGTGGTGGTTGGATAGTTAGATGAGTGTTTGGATGAGTGGGTGGATAGAAGCATGCGTAGGTAGGTGAGTGTGTGGGCGGGCAGATGGATGGACAGTCAGTGCTGAGTGGACTGTAGGTAAGTGAATAGATCGATGAATGAATAAACGAATTCTTCTATGAGTGGAGATATGGAAGCACGAATGGTTGGGGAGTGGATGGCTGTGTGGGCAGAAGAATGGATAGATGGATGGGCGGTGCTTAGGTAAGTAAAAGCCAGAAGGAAGGATGAATGGTTGGATGAGTAGATGGGTGTATAGATGCCGAATGACATAAGTCAATGGTAGATGGATGTGTAGGTGTGTGGATAGATGTGTGGGTGGATAGATGGATGACGGATGGATGGATGGGAAGCCGGCAGGTGGTTAGATAGGCACTTAGACGAGTAGATAACAGAGAAACGGATGCACAGGATGAAAGGATGGATACACGAATGCATGAAGGTGTGAATGAATGGAGAGGTTGGATGGAGCAGCTGGCTGGCTGGTACGGTGGATGGGTTTATGGTGGATGGGGGCGTGGGTGCATGGATGATACGTTCTTGAATGAGTGGGTGACGGATGGGTGGAAGAACAGGTGGGTGAATGTATGAAGGGATGGATGGATGATGAGCGGATGTAATGGATGGATGACGAATGCTAAATGAGTGGATGAATGAAATAGTGCATGATGGGTAGGTGGGAAGAAGAATAGATAGATAGGTGAGTACATAGGAGCGTGGGTCATTGGGCGTGTACTAGACATGCCCGAGTGTTTGTTATTATCCATCTTCTCACAGATGTGACTTGGGTGGCTTTGAAAATAGGAGAAGCCAAGGAAAGTGGTGTGGGTGGCATCTAGAAGTAGAGAGGGAAAACAGAGGGTTGTCCCTTAGGACTTGTTGAAGGAGCACAGATCTGTCAACACCTCAATTTTAGCTCAATGAGTCCCCTATTGGGTTTCTGACCGGAAGTTACAAATAAATGTTTTCTAAGCTACTAAATACATAACAATTATACCAGGGACTTCAATATTCAACAAAGAAGGACAAAGTGCTTGAGGATTGTCCCTGTATAGGAGATTACGTCCATTCTCCCAAACAGAGTTCTGTAGAGTAGTGGGTACCCTCAAGTTAGGGCTTCAAATTAGACCTATATCCTTGTGTATCCTATAGCCTTGCCCTTAGATGGGTCCTTACACTTTCTAAAGCTCCTCTTGGCCCACGGAGCTACATCACCTTTCTGCGAGGAATGTTCATGTTCCTGCCAGCAGGATGTGTTGTTCTTCTTCACTTCCCAGGCACAGGCATGACTGTGTCTCATCCAGGACCACCTCACCAACTAAGGTCCAGACGCCGTCAGGGACACACTACCTCCAAGGCTCATTAGAGGATCTGTGTTTCCTCTCTCAGCCTATGATGGCTCTAGGCTTCCTTAACTTGTGGCTGCATCATCATTCCTACCTCTGTCTCTATGGTCACATAACACACACACACATCTGTCTCCCCTCCTCTCCATCTTGGTCTCTTCTTCAAATCTTTATGGAAGTTTTCTGTGGCCAACATAAAAGTACCAATAGAAATATCCTCTTTGTTCCAGAGATTGAGCGTCTGCAATCAAGGTGTGGGCAGGGTTGGGTCCATCTAATGGCATCAGAAGGACCTGGCCTGATTTCCCTCAGACATTGGTAGCACTGGCAGTGCTTGGAGTCCCTCCACTACGGCATCTCCACAGCCGCTGCCTTCATCGTCACATGGCGCCGTACAACTGTCTTTGTATTTAACTTCCCTGTTTTAAAAATCCGTCCTACTGGATCGGGGCCCACCCTGGTGACCTCATCCTCACTTCATTTCCCGCAACCGCCCTGTTCCCAGAGATGGGATTTCAATGTATTTTAGGGGGCATGATTCAGCCTAGACAACCTCAAATCTTCCTCTTCCCTTTCTTAAACATCACTGTAAGCATTACTGAACACTGGGCCCCTTCATCGCAACACCAGCACATCTGTACAAGTCAACCTCACGGGTTCTGGAGACCAAGATGGGGACAGATCTTTCTTGGGACCACAGTTCAATCCACATATGTCAGGTCAGTGGGACACATGCTTATTAGGTCCAGCCACGACTCTGCCATAGCTCCATGGACCTCTACTTTCTAATTTAGGTAAAACACATAGCATTTCTCAGTGGTCTCTTCAGTGTGATTTCCAGAAACAGCTTTGTCCAATTTTTACTGGATTTTCCTCTTTGGAAAGCTAATTCATGGCTACCTCTTGAGAAGAAGCAAAACACAATGGACAAAAAGAATGAAAGGGATTTGCAAAGGGTCCCCACAGGGGTCTGGTGCCCTCCACAGGGAACAGGAGGCCCCTACAGAGTTAGCATCTGCAGAAACAGAAGGACACAAGAGTCATATACACACTGCTTTTAGGACCAGGTAGGGAGAGGGCACTATAGAGAAAACATGGACCCTGTGGAGCCACTCACAGCCAAGGGAGAAGCAAGGTGTAGTGAGACATTAACATGTCAGCTACTTGATACCACAGTGCCAAACAAGTTTAACCTGAGTTGACTGAACACATACTGTGACCTGTGTCATCCCTGGGACCTGTTGTGTGCTTATAGTTACTACAGGCCAAAGGCAAGAACCTGGTACTATAACCTCATCATTGTTAGGAACTATTCTCCTTTGCTTCCTGAAGATTCCATAGGAACCTACAGCTGAGCGAGGTCAGGCCCATCCTACTATTAAGTCAATGGCTTCTACCATGGAGTCCTGAGCATGACTAGAGTATCTTTCCCAGAGAAACACAGCCAGAATAAGTCTGTCCTATATACTCAGTTACTGACATCGCCCTGCTCCCTACCATGAAGATCTTGGGAAGCATATGAACTGGTCTAGCATAGCACAAGCCATTGGGTATGGAATGTGCCCAAGAAGCAAGAGATGGGACTTGATACCTCTTGTCCTACAGAGCCAAGGCCAAGCCAAGAGTGACAGAACTCACTGATGGTTCCTGGAGCCAAGAACTGTGGACCAGGTCCCAACCTGTAGCTCCTGAGCATAGGCCTGGGGCTCTGGCACCACCTTGGATTCCTGAGGCCTGGCCCTGGCCCTTGGCTGGAGCAGAGATGTCCTGCAGCGTGGTGGTTTTCAGGTTAGTACCCAGGCATGTGGGGGAAGGGAGTATCCACCTGCCCTGCACAGCCAACAGACTCCACTTCAGACTTTGGAGTCACTGAGGATCAGGCAGGTTCCCCAGGTCTTCGTAGAAAGCCAATTGTTTCATCCCCCACTTTCCCAGAATATCCTAAGAACTCTCCAGGCAAAACCACACTCCTGTCCATAGGGCAAGTAAAACTGAAACAGCTGCTATATTTAACAAAACACACATCCCGTTGTCATGGCAACCTGTGTTCTAAAATTAGAAATGCCTCACACAGTGGGGTGGCTGCCATAAAGAGAGCTGCTCAAAAAAAAAAAGCCTCTCCATCCATCGATCCTCCGCAGGGGAGCTCGGTGCCCCAGCCCAGCCCACCCACGCTGCAGCCATCATCCTCACACTGGCACGGTCTCCGCCATCTGGAGTGGATGAAATTCCTCTCTAGTTTCCTCCAATTGTGCCTACACTCGGGCTGAGGAGTTTCTGTCCAGCTGGTGGGGGTTCTCCTTCACTAGAAGGCACTTGACCGCCCCATGATAGATGCACTGGGGAACATGGGGAGGGCAGCTCGCAGGAGGCAACCCGGAGCCCAGGGCAAAGAGCCAGCTACACCCTGGGGACCTTCGAGTCACTCCTTGCCTTCAGATGAGCAGGTTTCTGCTGGTGTCTCACAGGGCTCAGCCCGAAGCCGCTTTCCACCTCTCAGAGTCCAGCCCTTAGTCTCTCTCCTCTGCCTGAGCACTGCACACCACCCAAGAAACTGGGGAGCTGGGCCTTTGGGGTCACTCCCTGCCAGACAGCTTTAGGAAGTATGTGCACTCACCAGACATCAGGACCCCTTTCTCCTCCCAGGCCCTGGGACTCTGCAGGCTTATCCCTTGTGGTCCCTTGGACTTGTCTCTGCACTCTGACCACAGGCTCATGTTCTCCACCCGTTTCCTAGTGAACCACAGAGAAGCCCATGCACCCCTTAACTTCCATGGGGTTCTGAAGGTAGGAATGAAGTGAGATCCTCCCACTTGCTGTAACCCTGCTGTCATATTGATTTTGTGTGTGCTTGATTTTTAACAGATACGAGAGTGTATGGTCACTTGGTCATGGCCCTGAATACCTTGTGGTCTCTGACACCCTTGGCCTGCTCCACGTGATTACTCATTTCCACCCAAGCCCTGCAGATGCTGCTAGGCCCTCTGTCCACAGCCGTTATCCTCCGTGGCATAACACCGGAACCCAGCAGGACAGCTCCCTGGAGGCACACATGGCCACAGCTGTCTTGAGTAAGAGCCTCTGTGGTCACTCACAGGAAGCCCTCAGGAGATGCTGCCTATTAACCTTGTGCAGATAGAGGGAGGCTCGCGAGCCTTCTCTAGGATGCCCCTCTCCTCCCAGAAGTTAGGTAGGAGGTAAACAGTTGCTGAGGGTGGGGGAAATGATTCAGTCGCGTAACCACCTGTAAGTGGCCTCGGGTGCTCGGATGACACAGCTTTCGCGAGCTGTTGCTTATCTTGGGATGGGGTTTTCAGTGATACAGCTCTCCAAGAGTCACCCACGCTTCTATAAGTAATGACAGTAAACCCACTGGTTTGGCAAGCTGGACTCCATGGAATCCTTTCTTTGTTGTCTGTACCCCATCTTTCTAGGTGAATAGACACTCCTTTACATGCCCCCTGGGGTGGGGGTGAGAGTTCCTGCCACAGCTCCGTCTCAGTTGAGTCTCCTCTGTGGTCAAGACACAGTGGGCTGTAGTACGTTTAGCCCTTCAGCTACTAAAGGCTCTGTGCTTTCCCAGCATAAGGAGATCCCAACAGGAGCTGCTATGGCAGCCACCCCAGGTGCTTAGTGAATGGACACTTCTGTGTCCCTAGGAAAAATCCCAGGAGCAAGATTACTGGTCTGGATCCACACATGGCTAGCTATCAGCTGTCCCTGCTGCCAGGCTGTACCTGCAGTGGCTGCAGCATCTTACACTTCCTCAAGACTGTGCCAGGAAGGGCCATTGCCAGGACTCTCACTGTGCACTTCAGCGCTCCAATGGGTGTGCTTGCTGTGGGAAAAGATCTGAGCCTAAATCAAAGGACAACACTGCCTCCCCACCTCCACCAGAGGCCATCTTTATGATTCTAACGTGCCAGGTGAGGATCCTGATGTCTGTGCTTTACAGGGACCTATGCTGTCTTCTCCAGCACACACAGTCATGCACACAGGGTCTGGCATCACAGGGCTACATCACTGCCAGAGGTCACCCACAGTCGGTACCACTGCCACCGAGAGCATCTTTACTGCTGAGCAGGAAGCATCTTGGTTACTTGTCTTGTTGCTATGACAATAGATGCTGAAGGAAGGGGCTGTTCTGGTTCATAGGTTGAGGGTACAGTCTTACAGCAGGAGCTTGAGGCGGCTGGTCACATTGCAGCCACAGTCAGGAAGCAGAGAGATGAATGCTGCTGCTCAGCTTGCTTCTCCTTTTTATTCAGTCTGGGGCCCAAATGTGGGCCACTCACATTTAGGGTGGGACTTCCTTGCTGTTTAACCTTTCACCGACACAACCAGAGGTATGTTTCTATGATGATTCTAAATTGTCTCAATTTGACAATTGAGATTAATCTTAACAGATTTAGAGGGAATTTGAGGACAAGGAAGCTCGAGTTTGGGGACCTCAGGACCTGGGGGAGTGATTTGGTTGTAAAGTGATTGCTGTGCAAGCTTGAAGACCTGAATTTGGATCCCAACATCTGTGTAAAGGTCAGGTGTGGTGGGGCACAGCTGCAATCCCAGCACTGGGGTCAGGGTAGGGGTTGGAGACAGAGACAAGTGTTTTCTTGGAGCTTACTAGCTATCTAGCCTAGCTACATGTAGCTCCAAGTTAGGTGAGAGATCCTGTTTTGTAGCAGTACACCTACTGTGTGTCTCAGCAAAGATGACAAGGAGGCATTTTCATAGATGTAAAACCATCCTGAACAGTAGAACCCTTTTGCTGAGGTCTGGCAGGGTTTACATCTACGAAAATGCCTCCTTGTCATCTTTGCTGAGACACACAGTAGGTGTACTGTTGTAAGTGGTGCCCAACATGGGGTGCCATTTGTATCAGTTAGCTGGTGTGTGGCTCACCCAGAAAGACAAGGAGCTATTTTCATAGGTGCAAACTCTGCCAGACCTCAGCAGAGGGTTCTACTGTCCAGTGTGGCACTTGCCATGATAGTGGTTCCTTCTGCTGAGGTCTGGCAGGGTTTGACCTATGAAAATAGCTCCTTGTCTTCCTGGGTGAGCCACACACCAGCTAACTGATACACCATTTCCAAAAAAATATGGTTGAGAACAGTAGAGGAAGACACCCAGAGTGGACTTCTGGCCTCATACACATAACCACACAACTGCATGAGCACACATGTGCGTGGACACCCGCAAGCATGCCTACATGCTCACACATTTCCAACAGGCTTGGTCCCATCTAACAAAAAGAGTCCCTACGAGAAATCGTCAACAGTTACCCGGAGAAGTCTCTACTAGCGCATGAGACCAAAGCAGAATCAGAGTACCTCAACCTCAGAGCACCTGCCCACCTCTATTCCAGAGGATACATGGAGCACTGGGATCCGTTATACCCACCTCTGAAAGAAATATGGTAGGCTCTTCCTGGACTTGACAACGGCTCTGACACTGGCAGTACCGATAATGAGTTGCCAAGTTAAGATGAACTTTCTTAAGCGTTGAACAACCACAAGTAGTTGATCCCATCATGCTGGAGATGCAATTATTGCTCTGTTTTCTTTATAGAAAGACTGCTACGCAATAATGTGAAGAAACCATGAAAACTGCAGACAGAACAGCAGAGGGGAATGACAGGCAAAGAATTACCCGTGATTGGTGATACATGTCCGGCCTCTGATGCGTGGGGTACTTGTGAGGTTTCAGAGTATGGTGATTGGCTGAGAGTCTGCTCATTTCACAAATATTCACATTTACAGCTAAGTTTATATTTACAGATTTCCTGCTTTCCTTATGTGGTTCCCAAAGGCGTAAGAGCCTCAGGCCGCGCACCTATGCCCACTTCTATGCAGAGGGCTGCGAGCCTGTGGGTGGCGGGTGTGTATGTACAGTTCCCAGCTTCTCTGATTGACAGTGGGGGTTGAATGGGAGATAAAGGAAGTTTCCGGGGACCATCACAACCTCATGTTTAATGTTGATGGGGCAGAGGCCTCTCTGAGCAGGAAGGAGCTCTGTTAGGTGTGTCAGTAACAACCTCCTTTGGGGAGCAGAGTCTGTTTTTGGAACCCATAAAGTTATGCTTCATGACCTCCATCGCCTTTAAAGGAGCCCGTTCTTGGGTGTGTATGTTGTGTATGTGTGTATATATATGTGTTGGGGATGGGGAGCCTCTGTTCCTGAGCATGTGGAGACCAGAGGTCAGTGTCAGTTTTCTTCCTCTATTCTTCTCCACTTAGTTTTGGAGACAGATTCTCTCCTTGGACCTAGATATCAACTGTTCAGCTAGTCTATCTGGCCCCAGAGATCTCTCCAGCACTGGGTTTCCAGCACACAGCACACAGGTGCTAGGGATCCGCGCTCAGGACTTGATGCTTGTGTGGCAAACACTTTACGGAACCATCTCTCCAGCCCTCCAGCACCCTCTGGTTCCCTTGTGCCACTGTTGTGGGGTTAGAAGCCCCCTTCTGGAGGAAAGGCATGTGTGACAGCGGGAGTCATATGACAGAACCTCACAGGAATGACAGGGGATCCCAGAAGCTTGGCCAGCTCCTTCTTGAGCAGGGACTTGACTTTTCAACCCACTTCAACAAGTGGATAGCCCGATTGCCGTGGTCTGAGCACAGTTCACCAGACGTGGCTTTTCATGGAGCCATAGCCAGAATTCAAGGCCGCTGAGTGATGGCTCTACATCAAACCTGCCGCTTCGGACTTAACGGCTTAATGCCATCAGTCTGATGATCCGGTAGCCTCTTGGCTCTCATTGCATTTCTGAACGAGTTGTTGACCTTGTCCTGTGTAGCAGGCAGTGCATCTTCCTGGCTCACTAGTGCTGCATAGCAAGCACCCCAGTCGTCAATGCTAAAAATAATGAGGACACCCACTTAGCTCACAAATGTGCGCTTTCCAAAGATCTGCGCAGACTACAGCTGTCTGAGCCCTACACTGGCAGTGTGAAGAAGAGGGCTGTGTAAGGCAGAGGGCAGTCTGAGGTCCAGGGGACAGTGGGAGGCAGAAAGAAATCTGAGATACAGAGGGGCGTATAAGACAGAGGGCAGTGGGAGGCAGTAGACCATAAGACGCAGTGGCCCTTACTTTGCAGGTGCTGAGAGTCTCAGATGCCCTTACAGATGGAGAAATGCTTTCTCAGCTCCCAGCCCAGCGGGTATGAGCTCAGGTAATCAGTACTTCCAGGTTCGTAAACAGATGCTTTTATTTAATGAGGGAATTTGCATGAGAGGAAACATCCGTGGACCTTGTGTGACCTGAAAAGTGTGTAGGTGAGGTGCTTTCATTACTTCCTCTATCGCTGCGATTAAATAGCTGGAGGCAGCAACTTAAAAGAGTAGTGGCCAGAGAGATGGCTCGGTGGTTAAGAAAACTGGCTGCTCCTGCAGAGGACCCAAGTTCAATTCCCAGCACCCACACAACAGCTCACGAAACAGCTATCTCTAGTTTCAGAGGATCTGATGCCCTCTTCTGGTCTCCCAGGGGACTGCACATGCATGATGCACAGACAAACATGCAGGCCCATTCACATTAAAGAGAGAGAGGAAGGGTATATTCCCCTCACAGTTGAGGGAATACAGTTCATTGTGACAGGAAAGGCATGTCTGTGGGTCTGGCCTTGGTAGTGGAGGTGGGAGCTTTCTTACATCTGGGTACACCAAGGAGAGAGAGGGAGAGAGCAAGAAAGGACCAAGCTCTATAACTCCAGAAACCCATCACCCCAGTGATTGGCTTCCTGCAGCTACACCCCACCTCTTAAAGTTTCTAAAGCCTTCTAAAACACTTCCTCCATATGTGGGACCCAATGATAAAAATGAGCCCACGGGAGACATGTCACAGTCAAACCGTTAACATTCTACACCAAGCCCCCATAGGCTTGTGGCCATGTAATCAATGCATTCTGGTGAATATCAAAAGTCGCTGTAGCCTTTAACAGTCCAGCACTGTTCAAAAGTCCAAACGTCTCTTCTCAGACTCAAAGCAATGTCTTAGCTGTGAGCCTCTGTGAAATCAAAATGCACGTTACACACCTCACATACCCAACGGTGCAGAGTAGACATTTCCATTCCTAAAGGGAGGAACGGGGGGGGATAACAAGGGAGGATGGACTGAAGCAGGACAGAAACTCAGCAGAGAACATGCCAAACTCTGCAGCTCTGTGTCCAGCATCTGGGGTCATGAGGGTACTGTCGGTACACTAGCGGGCTCAGCTACAGTACACCGCGTCGGCTCTGTGGCCTACGGGACACGTGTCTTCTCGCAGCCAGTGCAGCTTGGTGCTTACAGCTTTCCTCAGTGAACAAGTCGTATCTATGGCATCTCGAATATCCCAGGGTCTCCCCTGCGACTTCTCATTCACAGCTTCACGCACAGTCTATCAGGAGCTCCTTGCAGAAGTCTGCTACACATTGCCCAACCTCAGTAGCTTTCTAGAACCTTGATATAAGCTTCCTCGACCTCTCTCTGTTTGCCTTACATGATGTCTGTGAAGAAAGTCCTACATGTAGGCAATGCCTGGTTCTCATGGAAGCTTTGATGTAAACTGGCCTCCTTAGGACATGGCTGCAGTGGCCTGTTTTCTTGGTAGAACCTGGAAACACACTTGCCAAGAAGCCATTTTCCAACTAGGTGCCCTGAAGGCTCTACCTTTTCTATTCTTTGTAGTGAGTTTTCATTTTTATACCCTAAAACTCCCTTGATAGGGAGGGTCTTACCTTCAGTCACCTTACCTATGGTCCCAGTACAAAGTCTGGTTCTCTCTTAATTCTGACATCTCTTCAATAATATTTAATAATATAAATAAAGTTATAGATCCTTTATTTGTCCCTACTGCCTTGTCCAGAAACTTTAAACTCTTCACTCTCCTTTCTTTGCCAAATTACACATTTTAAAAACATATTTCTGTTATACTTTCTCTTTTGAATTTTCACTACCAACCTCATTAAATGCACTAAGCAATAACCGTGCCACAGCCTGAATATTTTGCTGTTTTGGATTTTCTTTCACTAAACAAATCACCTCATTTGATGTCTCTCAAGTGTGTAGAACACAAGCAGAACACAGCTGGATGCTTTTTGAGGATGGCATGAGTGACTTTAGTCTAGATCCCAATATTCTGCTCCCCTTCGAAACCTCGGGACCCTGGCCTCCACTGTCCGCACGTGCCTCTGCATCCTGGTCTGAACTCGCACCGGAGGAGCCCATTTGCAGCACTCCGGATCCTCCTCAGCTCACAGTTCTAAATGCTTCCACATTGTTCTTGCAAACATCCCAGAAGGCCTAAGAACCACACAGCCATGTTTATTGCCAAACTACAACTCAATACCAATTTTCCTGCATTGTTACTTTCTTATCACTATACTAAAACACACAAAGGAAGCAACTGAATAGAGGCAGAATTTATTTTGCCCCAGAGTGTGAGTGTATGTGGCAGCCCATCGTGGTGGGGAAGGACTGTCTGTGAGTGGACCATGACTGTGGTGGGTAGAGCTTGCTCATATCCAGGTGGATCTGGAAGCAGGGAGAGAAAGAGACTGGGTCAGAAGCAGGGCTGGTTATAAACCTCCAAGAGGCATGCCTGAGTGACTCACTTCCTCCTGCGAGGCCCCACCCCCTAAACATTCCATAGCCTCCCCCACAGCTCCTCTAGCTGGGAACACAGGAGCCAGTAAGGAGCTGAGTAGGGGCATTTCAAAATGAAATCGGAACAGTAAGGCAGACAGTGTTCTGAGTGAGTGGGCATCTACAGCTGTTATCCCAGAGAACTCACATCTGGCGGGGCATGCACAGAGCCCCATTCCTCAGAGTCCCCCTGCAGCAACAGCGAAGCCCCAGGGCCTAGTTAACTGCAGGCTTAAAAATGGAGCAGGAGCTCCTCCAATTATATTTTCCATAAAAATACAATTTCCAAAAATAGATGATTATTTTTGTACCTGTAAAGCCAGGCTGATGTGACTATGTGTGACTTTACGCTGTTGAATGGATCTGACATCAGCTGCTGGCCTTCAGTCCTTTCTTGTTCTGCAGAGACATCAGGCCAGCACCTTTCCTAGTGATCAGAGATGCAGAGCTATGGAATATACAGAGGAAGCCATGGGTTCCGACTCCTCTCCACCGTGCTGTGGGGAAGAAAGATTCTCATTCCAAGGGAAGATGGCTGGAGGGAGCCCTTCAAGCTTTCTGAGTGAAGCCGAGGAAAGTCCTTACCCAGTGGGTGTGTCACCTCTGCTTCATCCCTTTCCCAGGTGGAACTCATTCTCACTAGTTGCTTCCTTGAGGCTCCTGTGGGTCAGATGGCTCCCTTCTGTGGAGGGAAGGGCTCGTTCTTGGGTGGAACTCTAGCAGAGTGCATACAGGGAGTTCTAGGAGATGTTCACACGGAAGGCCAGGCCTTGCCGACTCAGAGCTGTCTGGTGAGACGAGCATACTGTCATCTAGTGCCTGATCACAGGCAAGGAAGGAAGCCGCCGAAGAGAGTAGACGGTACCTGGGGACCTCAAAACACAAGTTGAGACTGCCTGTTGAGTTAGGAGAGCAGCTCCAACAGAACTGGGGGGAGCACATTGGGGTACCCCAAAGCCAGTCTGAGCTCTGTCTTGGGCAAGAAGGAGAGAGGAAGGCAGGTTGCAGGGCAGGAATTTTGGTTCATGGCCAAGCTCTTTTCAGTGTCCACTTTCTCAGCTATCAGTGGAGAGCACCAAGCCCCAACCTCTCCTTCCATCTCTCAAGTGCCGCAGAGACTCATCATTCTGCCCTGAGAATCAAGAGATTCTCAACCCAAGAAGAGATGCTGTGCTTCCTGTCAGAGCTGATGACACCTGTGTAGTAGTGCCCTGCTGTGGTGGCTCATCAGAGAAGACAAGGAGGCATTTTTCATAGGTGCAAACCCTGCCAGACCTCAGCAGAGGAAACCACCGTCATGGCCAGTGCCATACTCAACAGTGGAACCCTGATCATCTGAGCTCAGGTGTTTTTATTGATTCAGAACTCCTCAGGTGCAGATTATAAGCAATCAAACATCCCCCAAAGAAATCCAACACCTGCAGACAATACAAGATGGCAAGGTCTATGCATCCCTTTTTCCAACAGTGCACAAAACAATATTTTAAACACAGCTAAAACTTCTATAACACACCTGCTTATAGGAGAAGTGAGATAGAGCTGGTAGCCTCTGCAGTAGGGTGGCCATGTAACAAGGAGATATGGGGGGGACGCTCGTGGGGGCGGGATGCAGTAAGGCATAGACCTCCCTACAGGCCCGAGAATACTCATCAATCTATTTGAACTGGAAGCAAAGTCCTGATGTGAGCAGCCACCATTTTAACAGACTCTAAACTCTGATTCCCAAGTGAGAGCGGCAGGTGTCTTTTCTCAGCCTTCTTCACAGGAGTGACATGGAAAACCCATTGCCTCCTCGTAACAGGCACGTGGCTCCAATGACCTGTGACTGTTACGGACATAGCTTTCGGGAAGGAGCTGAGCATGCAGTGCTCCACAGCTGAAGCATCACAGGTCTCTGATGTAATGACAGGAAGCAACCATGATGTGTCTCACTGTGACTCTGCTCCTCTTCCAGCCTCACGGGACACAGAGCCTCTGACAGGCACATGTGTTGAAGCCATGACTCCTCCTCATTGGGAGGTCTTTCCTTTTTATCCCTCTCTGGTTGAGGAGATTCAAGGAAAACGAAACCACACAATTCAACCGCAAAACAGAAGAGGAACGTGCGCGCCAGGGCTTTGCCATTGTTGAGTGAGTCAAGCCCAACAGTTTATTTAACGTGTTGTCTGGCACTGGTTTTCAGTTTGCAATGAACCTATTCAGGACAGGAAGCGCCGAAATGCTTCCAGCTGATGGAAATTTCCACCACGCTCCATAACACTGATGGTGAGCCAGTAGACCATAAGAATGGTCTTTGGATCCATACCGTTCACCATGGAGCTGTCTGAAATCCTGGATACATGAAAACCACAAGGCACAATCTCCTGTGAGTGCTCCAACGTGTACTTGAAAAATAAATGGCTGATGATGGCCGTGTCTGTAAAGTGCTTGCTTTGCAAGCATGAGAATCTGAGTTCAGTCCCTTGTGCTCGCGTTAGAATGCTGGCTATGGATGCTGGGTGTTAAAATGGCTCAGGGGTTGCAGCTCTGGTTGCTCTTCTAGAGAATCTGGACTCAATTCCAAGCACCCATACAGCAGCTTCCAACCATCTATAATTCCAGTTCCAGGGGAATCTAACTTCACTGTATGGTCTCTGCCAGGTCCTGAACGTACATGGCATGTGAACATGCAGGCAGGCAGAATGTCCCTACACAGAAGAGTTAGTGAGTAAACAGATAGCTAGATGCTGGGTGTGTCAGGGCGTACTTGTAATTTCAGAGTTCAGGAGTAGGAGACAGGTGGCCCCTGGGCACATCAGCCAGCCCATGCCAATAGAGCTTAACTGGCAAGGCCCAGAATAGTCAGAGATCCTGTCTCAAAGGAAGTGGATAGTATTCCAGAAGGTGACACCTCAGTTTGACCTCTGGCTTCCACATGCCCTGGAAAACATACTCGTGCACACACACATGAGAGGGGGAGGGAGGGAAGGAGGGCGAGAGGGAGAGAGAGACTGATATTAGTTGTTATTCTTAAACAGTAGCCCAAAATCATTTAGATCAGTTCATTCTTCTAAGTCACTTTTGCTCATTAAAACTCTTATCTTCCATGTGCACACATCAGAAGGAGGAGCACAGCCAGGCACGGCTCCTTAGCAGAAGGATGGAGAACAGCAGAGTAGTAGGGATGTCAGCCATCGCCCTCCTCGGGTGTAGCCCGGCTTAATGACAGTCCTGTTTTTAACACTTAATCGTGGCATCAGGGTGAATCCTCCAGAATGTGTCCCTCTGAGAGTACACGATCTGATGATCATGAGTATGGGTCAAGCTTTGAGGGAAACAGGCAGTGGCTCTGCAGGAACACTGCGTGCGGGTAAGCAGCACAGCGGCTTCACTCCTGCTGAGTAGGGAAGCTCGAGGATGAGAGCCTGGCTGGTCACCCAGTGAGTATAACTCAGAATCCTGTCAAACAAGCTATGAGAGATTATCTGAGAGGTCAGAGTCATAAAACTTAAAATCATATTATATATATATATCATATATATATACACATACATACATACACATTATATATATACATATTATATTATATATGTATAATTGAAAGAGAGAGAGGGAGAGAAAGATTTTGAGGGATTGGCTTCCATGGTCACTGAGGCTGAGTAGCCCTGCAGTCTGCTGGAAGCAGGAGCTTGCCTGTGGCCTGTGGTGTGAGCTCTCTAAGGAGGGAGGCCTCAGAACTGGAAAGCCAGTAAACATCCCTTCCTTCTAAGACCTTCTTGAGAGAGTAAGCTGAGCCATCTTGCCCAGGCTATAAGTCAGGACAAGGAGCCAACGCCTACCACCTTCTTTTCGTGTTTGGTTCAGGCCCTCCATGGCTGGACAAAGCCCCTGGGAAGGAATGTCTACACTACTTAGCTCACTCACCTAAATGCTTATCACCTCTGAACACACTGTTCCAGACAGACACACAAGAACTATAAGTCTGAGCACACTGTAGCTTAGTGGGTACATAGAGTTTATACACACATACACACACACACACACACATACACACATACACACACACACACACACATACATACACATACACACACAGACAGGGGGAATGGGAGAATCACACACACACACACACACACACAGAAAGAGAAAGAGGGAGAGGAGCTGAACCAGATACATCTGTGATCAAGTTATGTTGAATGCAAACATACATACCACAGCAGCACACTGCTTCCTTTTATCACCTGTCATAAGTTTAATTTTATGAACAGCTGAGTTTCTGGAAATCAACCCAAATGTCTTATCAGGCTATTGACGGCACATTAGAAAAACATTTTGAAATCTTTACTCAGAGTGTTAACTAAATGGAGCGTTGAAGAACTTCAGCTTTGAAGACTTCGGCTAATGCAACGATTAGGAAGCAGGAGGCCTGCAGACCACACGAGGAATGAAGAGCCAGGGACTCTGGGCCACATGGAGCAGCTACTGCTCCTCAGATTCACCAGCCCCCCACCTGCAGTCCTAACAGCAGAGTCCTGGTTGTTTTTATAACCATTCAAAATACTTGGAAGAAACCAATTCAGGAAGAAAATGGAAAAGGCATAATTCCTCCAAAATAGGAAAGTGCCCTAGAAACTTCAGATTCCTGGGGGAATATATCACTTTGTTCCTTTGTAATTTTTTTATCCACAGGAAAGAAAATCAGACTTGCTGCTAATTCAAGTATCAGAGTTAGCAAGTGACATTTTTAAGTAACTATGATAATATATTAAGTAGGGAAAATATACAAAATAAAATCTAAAGGATTTAAACAAACAAAAATCTCTAAAAGTCAAATAGACCTGCTACAACTGAAAACCACAATATCTGAACCTAAGAAATTATTCAATAGATTTAAAAATAACCAGAAAACTGTGGCACAGGAGTTTGAGGGGGGCAGGCAGAAGTGCTGGGTGATGTTCGTGTCCTCAGGCCTTAGGACCACGACAGGACCCTTTGAAGAAAGACGTTGGAGAAGATTTTGCAAACTTAAAAGTCTATGTGAAGAAAAAAAATTAGGCAAAAACGGGGCCAGGAAGATGGTTCAGTGATTAAGGTGCTCGCTGCCAACCCTGACAACCTGAGTTTGCTCCCCAGAACTCACAAGAGAAGAGGAGATAATTGAGTTCCACAAGTTGTCCTCTGACCTCCACACATACGCTGTACACATCAGGTGGCATACCCATGCCTATGCATAGGTGTCTTCACAGCACAGCTCTGAGACTATCTTGCCTGGTCTTCACCAGACCACAAGGAGCCTTAAGATGGAATCACCTTTTAAGAGAATCCTATGGGGTGGGGGAAGTTAACTGTGTCCTCTCTCCATGCTCTTCTTTGGCTGGAACATCCTGTGACACGGACTATGATCTTAGCCTGATGATTTAGAGGGAATTGCAAGTGCAGTGGCTGAGGTTGCCCTCTACCCTCTCCTTCTAGCACATCCTCATAGATCTTCAGGGCACCTTCATGGCCAGCCTTGCTCTGGGTGTGGTA
The DNA here is from genome assembly GCA_026225945.1 of Cricetomys ansorgei. NCBI lineage: Eukaryota > Metazoa > Chordata > Mammalia > Rodentia > Nesomyidae > Cricetomys > Cricetomys ansorgei. The sequence continues at coordinate 3,922,081 of JAMJFZ010001791.1, forward strand.
TCACTGCTGTTAGAAAGTTGATGCATTACATAGAGAGGATGTATGGGGTAGTTTGAAGGCAGCCTCTATGAGAAAAGCATAAAATTTATGCTTGGAATAACTTTACAAAGCATATGAAGCTGAATATGATAGTGTAAGCATGTAATCCCAGCACTCAGGGACCTGAAAGTTCAAGACAATCCTGGACTAAATAATGAGTCTCTCCTCATGTATCTCTCTCTCTCTCTCTCTCTCTCTCTCTCTCTCTCTCACACACACACACACACATAATGAATAAAAATGGAAAGAAACAAACAGAAAACAAATAGTGAGACTTTACTGTAATTATATTAAATGTAAATGGCACAAATTCAAAGGAAAAACAGATCATGTTACACAGATGAAATCTCTCTTGTGTATATGATTTAAATTTGATATTTTGTGGCTTTCCTTTGGTATATCTTAGTTTGTGGAGGAAATCTCTTAAGAGAGCACCTATTTTTAATGGGATAAATTTATACTCTGTACCAGAAAGGAATTAAATTGAGAAGTCTTACAATTTTGCAGAAACTAAATATGGTAAAACATTCAGAAGAACCATAAATAGATATGGTTCACTTGACACATTTTATCTTATGTTTGCAGAAGAAATATACTCTCAATGAAGGCATAAAGATGGTTTCCATGGAGACACTCTGTCTGAGAAGTTTACACATTGATACATGAACAGCAGAGTGAAGATTTTCCTATATTTTGTAGACTTGAGGCTGATAGATACCTCAACACACATCATGACCAGCCAGTGGAAGGTACCCATACTTTAAAACATACTGATGACACAATAAAAAGCTGAAAGAGAGTGAAGTTCTATGAAGAGATAAAAATGGCAAATATTAAAAAGATAAATATTGGGCTACATAGTGAGATTCTGTTTAAACAAACAAACAAAAAGGCTGGGCATGGTAGTGGTGCATGCTTCTTATCCCAGCACTGGGGAGGCAAAAGCAGGTGGGTCTCTATGAGTTTGAGGCTAACTTGGTCTCCAAAGTTACCATATACAGTGAGACCCTGTCTCAAATTTTAATTAATTAATTATAAAGCTAAAGTTCATGAAAGAAGTTTAGAACGGAGCTGGAGTGTAGCAGTACGCTACAATCTTTTACCCTTAATTTAGTGAAAGAGAAAAGAAAGATAGAAATCTTCATGCTTTTCCAAGCGGCCTTAATACGGAAAGAGAGAAAGGTAAAAATCTTCACAGACTCTTCTTAGGCTGTCCTAAGCTCGAATCTCTCCGACCTTTGTTCTTTTAGGAATTATCACACTAACTAACCACAGCAACACAACCAACCAACCACCAACCAACACCCACCCGACTCTCTGGGCTTCAGACATTTTATGTCCTAAGCCAAAAGTTCCCATAAACCCATGTGGCAGGCAATCCCAAAGACAAGCTACAGGTGCCAGAATGACTGCACCTAACCAAATTATAGTCACCTGCGTCAATCATTCCAAATCCAACTCGAAAACACCTACCACACCTGGGATGGGAACACAAACCTGATCCAAACGCTATTTTGCATTTTTTAAAGGAAGCAAAATATCAAAAAGTTCTTCCAAGTGTTCTGCTACACTGGAGAGTTGGATCAGCAGTTAAGAGTGATCGCTGTCACTCCTCATCGCTCTACTGTTGCGTGTTGCCCCTCTCTAAAGCACAGAACAGAACCCTGACTGGTAGTAGCCAGATTTATTAGTTACATAAAGCAAAGGATTAGGGCCACACCATCACTAAGCACAGTGAGTGAGCACTGTCATATCAGAAGCTTCCATAAACCATTCCAATGGAGCCACAGTGGCCTGGCCTGGGGAGCATTTCCCCCACAAGCACCACCATCAGTCTGAGAACTCCCTTGGTCCATAGATCCAGTGAGGATAGTGCTCCCAATCCCTGCCCATTCCTAAGCTGTGTAAACCATGCTTGTACATGAGATGCTTGATGTCCCAAATGTGCTTGTCCCAAACTGGATAGGGATCAAATATAGATGCAGAGGGGCCCACTCATTGGAAGTGTAGACTGAGGACCAATGGTAGAACTGGTGGGATTACTAAGCTGCTGTGGCTTTTGTGTTCAGAGCCTAGAGTCCCCAAGGAGCTCAGCACACCAGGCTCTTACCCCCCATAAAAGGGATACAGCTGTGTTAGGCTGAGAAGTCCCCCATAGTCCCCATGACAAAGCTGCTGACTCAGGCCCAGACACTTCTCCATACCTAAGTGGCTTCTGGGGTCAGGGCTAGCTTCAGCTTACTTTCCTACCCTACAAGAATAGGCTTGAAGCTTCTGAACAACTGAGACGAAGGGAAAGAGCACCCTTCTCGGGGTTTATGCAGCCAGGGAGGTCTTAATCCAGCCCTTGTGTGTTAGGACACCTCACTTGCCTTCCTCGGGGAAACCCAGGAGCATTTGGTTGCTCTGTTCCTCATGGTGCCTTTCTAGAACATGTGACTTATTCTAGAAGGTTAGTTGACGAGACACTGCTTAACTCAGCCAGTGTTCCCATCGTCCCAGAGGAACCCAGGCATTAGATGCCTGTCCCCGATCTTGTCCAAGGCTTCTAGATCATCTGTACTATTTGGTAGTCAGCACAAGTCAGTCTGGCTAGCAAGTCCAGACACACAAATAATGAAATAAACCCACCCAGGTGCCAGGGCCACTATCAGGGCTGAGCTCTCTACAAGGACTATTTCTACAAGATTGGCCACTCCTCAGGAACGAGACAAGTTGTCCCTCCTGCCATGGGGTTACACTCCTGGTCAGAGCTGTCCAGAGCGGGATGGGCAGCCCCAACTCTGCAGCCTGTGCAGGGCTTCTGTGGCACGCACACCCTAACCTTCAGCCATCACATCACCTCTGGGCTATTGGAGCCATGTCCTGATGTTACCACATCTTCCTCCAGACCATATTTTTAATGAGGAATTTCCCAGAATATCTGCAGTTAAATGACCACAGCCCTGAAACAACTCTTGACCTCTTTCAACGTTTCTTAAATAAACTCCTTTGTTGAAATTTAACTTCTATATAGAATATTGACAAATTGTCAGAATACTGCTTACTGGCTGTGCACGTCGGGGTGACCAGTTCCAGAAAGAGCTTTTCTGTTTACCCGGGGCTCTGACACCCTCCTGCGAGCTTTCTGAGCGGAAAGCCACAGTGCACTCTCTCTGTTCACAGGCTCTGTAAGAGCTGCCCCTTTGAGTGACTCAGCAGTATATTTGGCTGTTGCTGCTTGGCCGGATGCTAGCTTGAATCCATCCTCTTGTGTTGACATCTCTGGCACCCATGTGTGCCGCTCCGCTGGGTGTGAACATCAGGGCATGACAGTAGGAGGCAGTCACTGTAGAGGGGCCCTAGCTGGTCCTGAAGTAGACCTGCCCGTTGTTGAACTTGGGAGCTGTGTGCATCCGGTCCTGCAGGCTCTGCCCACTCCAGTGAGTGGTGACAGCGGGTCTTCTCTCTACCTCTCCACCACAGAAAGGCTTCCCTCTGCACTTTCCCGTGATGCATTAAGTCAGCTGGACTCTTGTCAACAGTTTGTTCCAGTCTCCTGCTCTTTCCCTACCTGTGGAGGTGGGGATCTGACTCAAGGCTGTCTGCAGGCTAGGCCAGCGCTCCATGCCACACCCAGCCACACCCCCTGCCTTTTGCTCATTTTTCTCACGAAGGGCAGGAGTTCTGGACAACCCTGTGAGAGTCAACAGCTGCATGGATTATAGGTACTTCCTCCATCCTGGCGTTTGAATTCTATCTCTTGTTTTCTTTCTATTTCTGTTCGATATGTTTCCTATCTTTTTCTTCTTTGCCTTAGTGTCAGGTTTCTTCTTTACATTTTGTTTTCCCTTCTGCCGGCTCCTTACTAACTCCATATCCCCTTAGTTTTGCAGGCAGGATTTCACAGGCCTTGAGAAACGCATTCTTTGGTTACAAAATTCCGAAAGAAAATTTGTAAGATAAAACACGCGTCTGTGTAGCATGTAATTATTATGCACAGGAGAACACGTTAGGATTTATTTCATGTAAGTATGATTTTATATACTGAAAATGAATAATGTGGCCGAGCAGAGGGCTCACTGGGTAAGACTGCTTGCTGTGCAGGTGTGAGAGCTGGGATTCAGATTCAGAGCTGGGCTGAGGGGTAGGGCAGAGACGAGACAGGGGATCACAGAGGTCGCTGGCTAGCTAGCCTAGCCCAAAAGGGGAAAGTTCTAGGTTCAGTGGGACCCTGACCTAAGGGAATAAAAAAGACACCAAGAGAGGAGAACACTCAAAGTCCTCCTCTGACCTCTGCCTGAGAGTCCATGGGTGCACACACTTGCACACACATGCAAGCACATGTGCATACAACACGCAAAGACACGCACGTATTCCCAAGCAACTCAAAGGTCGTGGCTGCTTTCTCTTTTCATTTGATTATCCTGAGTAGTCTGTGTTTGTCCAGATGACCTGGGCATTTGTCCCCCTCCTCAATCGGCTCCATCCTGGATTGTTCCCCCGCCGAGGGAGACTTCGTTTGTGCACTGCTCTTACTCCGTGAGTTCTGGCTGCACACTTTCTCAGACTCTATTTGAAAATGCCTCTGCTTTACCTTGGCTTTGAGATGATCCTGTCTCAGGCGTAGAATTCCACGTTGGCAATCATGTCTTAGTGCTTGAGTGATCGCATTCTCTATCATTCTCTGATTTCTCCTTTTTTTTCTGCAGAGGAAGCAGCCGTCAACTTTATTTCTTTGAAAATAACGTCCCCTCCTCCCCCCCATCCAAATCTCTTCCCATAACTCTCTCAACTTTGAGTGTTCACGATAGAAAATTTAGCATCTTGCTTGTCTTGGGCACACAATTCAGCCATCTCTGTCCCGATTTAGCAACTCCCTTGCCCCTGCCTGTACCCTGAGCACCTACCATTCCTACCACTGTCTGCAGAGATCTGACTCCATTAGGACCCTCACAAGTAGACTCTGTGTTTGTCCTCCCGTGCCTGTGTCCTTGGGGTCCTTCGGTGCCTCAGCACATCTCAGAACGTCCTCTGTTCCTCTAAGTCTGTGTGAGAGCTCACGGTATGCATGGACCGCATTGTATACTGGACATTCGAGATGACTCTGCCTCTGAGCTGTTGTACACAACACTGCTGTAAACACCACTACACGCACATCTCCCTGGGATGGTCTCCCATTTTTTTGGAGAATACACCTAAAGATAGAATTTTAGGATTACAGGGTAAACACACTTTTGATCTCTTGAAGAAGCAACGTATCTGCTTTCACTAGCAGCTATACCATGGTATATTCTTGCCAACAGTGGAGATGGTCCCAGGTTTCCCACACTCTTGCCAGCACCTATTCTTCACATTTGTTTTTTATAGCAGTCATCCCACCGGGTGAGTTGAGTTTCCTTAAAGATTTATTTATTTATTGTATTTGGTTTTTAGTAGCTTTCCTGTAAGACGCCGAGCTTTGGATTTCTTTAACTTATTCTTCTTGGGACCCGTAAGTTTTCCTGGTTCTCGGATTACCGTATGTATTCTCTAGGGTTCTGCTTCACTGGCTGCCTCTAGGTTCCCACCTTGACTTCCCTTCACAATGGATTGTACGCTGTAAGATGAAATAAACCCTTTCTTCCTCCACGTTGCTTTCGGTGGTGGTGCTTATCACAGCGATAGGAAGTAGAAAGTGTATTTGGGGTTTGGGAAGTTCTGGGCCAGTAAACATCCAAATACTGCTGTGCTCTGTTCATCTCCCTGCCAGACCTACTCCCCATGGCTCTAGTAGTGTATATGTTGAACTTAACTTTTTATTTATTTGCTGCGTGTTTGTGAGTGCGTGCATATGGAGGGGTACAGAAGGGTGGGAGAGTGGCCATATGCATGCCACAGTACACTTTCGAAGGTCAGAAGACCTTCAGGTTAGGTGGTTGGTTCTCCTCCCATCGCGTGGGTCCCAGGGGTTGAATGCAGGTCATCAGGCTTGGAGGAGAGCCCCTCACTCTCTGAGCCATCTCGCTAGTCCTATTGTGCCTTTCAAAAACCATCTCCCATAAACCTTTGTCTCATTCTGTGCATATTATCTGCATATGTGTCTGGTGCCCACAGAGGTCAGAGGTATTGGATCCTCTAGAACTGGAGTCATGAGTGGTAGTGAGCCCCGTGTAGATGCTGGGAACCGAACCCAGCTCTTCCAGAAGAGCAGCAAGCATTCTTAACCACTGAGCTGTCCCTCCAGCCCCTCATCCAGGATCTTGATCCCTTGGTTTTGCTTTGACAGCAATTTTAAGTGCATTCATCAAGGTCTTCGACAATGGCTGTTAGGGCTTTTGTTGCTGCAGTTCACTTTCTAGAAGCAGACTCTTTCTTTTGACTTTGCCTTGCTGGTGTTGGTGCAGCTGATGGACGAGCATGAACTATACCCTACTCCTTTCTGCCCAGCAATAATGACTAAATACAAGCATCTCCTGACTGCTCTCCAAGAGCCCACTCTCTGAAGTGCAGGAGAGTTGGAGTAAAGAAGCAGTTAGCCTGCTCCCTGCCACACTCCCAGAGTATGAGGAGGATATATGTGTACTCTGTGACCCCTGAAAGGTGACTTCAGATGAGTAAGCCTGTCTGCCGACGGATGCCATAATGTAGGCGACAGCCAAGAATATGACATCCGAGGGCTGGTGAGACGCATCGGTGTGTATAACGTGCCGCCGAGATTGGCAGCCTTCCAATTCCAGGACTAAAATGGTGGAAGGAGAGAGCATGCACCTGCAAATTGTCCTCTGGCTTCCTCATGCTCACTGTGTTCACACACACACACACACACACACACACACACACACTGGCTTCCTCATGCTCACTGTGTTCACACACACACACACACACACACACACACACACACTGGCTTCCTCGTGCTCACTGTGTTCACACACACACACACACACACACACACACACACTGGCTTCCTCGTGCTCACTGTGTTCACACACACACACACACACACACTGGCTTCCTCATGCTCACTGTGTTCACACACACACACACACACTGGCTTCCTCATGCTCACTGTGTTCACACACACACACACACACACACACACACTGGCTTCCTCATGCTCACTGTGTTCACACACACACACACACACACACACACACACACTGGCTTCCTCATGCTCACTGTGTTCACACACACACACACACACACACACACACACTGGCTTCCTCATGCTCACTGTGTTCACACACACACACACACACACACACACAGACACACACACACACACACTGAACCACCCTCCTTGAGAATCAGAAGTAACAATGGCTGTGAATTCTCTCTCTCTTCTAAACTCAAAACACATCGATGAAAGCACAAAGGGAATATTGGGATGTTTTTCTCACAAACTGGTTGTAAAGAAAAAAAATGACACACACACATACACACACACACATACACACAGAGGGAAGCCGGAGGAATGGAAGACTTACAGGGTGTCACCAGTCACACTCAGCGTTCGGATTTTGACTCAAGTGAGCTGGAAAGAGTAGTCAGCACTTGGGAGACTCCGAGGAGCAGAACCAACCTGTGGCTGATGATGCTAAGGATTTGTGACGGTCTTGAAATCCATTATCATGTCTAAAAATACAGGTCCTTATTTTTAGAAATACACATGGAAGCTTTCGCGGGAGATGTCACATGATGACTTCGGTGTGTTTCTGAGGAATGCAGAGGAAGGAAGAATCGTGAGGGAGGTCGAAAAAGGAAAGGGAAAGACGGGCCATGTCTCAAACTGAAAATGGGGAACAGGATGCAGGAGGGTCCATGATGGAATTTTTGCATGCTTGAAATTCTATGTAATCAAGTGTGTTTTCAGTGTGCCAACAAGTGAGTGCTTCGAGGACGCCTGTCTTTGCATCGCCTGCTGCTCTGCCTCAGTCTGTCTTTTCATCCTTCAAGTTCCTAAGTAGGACAATTAACTTCATCAACTTCTGCCCCAAATCTCCATGGCGAACAAGGATCTGGCTGGTGTTGTCTGGGAGGGTCAAGTCTCTCATTTCCCACAGGAGAAAGACCCTCCGCTGTGGACCGGTGCCCAGTGTGTCCGAAGCCAAGGAAGAGGCGCTAAGATGTGAACACTTGGTCAGAGTCAGGGTTCTGGTTGACAAAGCAGCTGGGACAAGGAACAGGGCACCAGCTTTGTCTAGAACTCGGGTTCCCACTGGGCAGCCATTCCTAGGTAGAAGTCCAAGTCCTAGCCGCCCCTGCTTGCTGGATAGCACAGCGTGCATGACTCCAGGGCAGTTTCCGGTTTGCTCTTCATTGCCTGCTGCCAACTCAGGGAAGCACTCAACACCAGCTAAGGGCCAGCTCCTCATTTAGGAAATGAAGCTGACTTGCATCCTCATGGGCTTCATTGGTGATCAGTCATGGTCAGAGGCACGGGAGGCTCTGGCGGAGGGGAGGCTTTCGCTGCATGAATACACGGCGGGGACAGCTAGTTCACATCCTTCCACTTCTGAAGTTGCTATGGAGGTATCTAGATGCTCTGGACGGAAGCAAACTGCATGAGAAACACGGGCCCCATTCATGTTCAGAAGTTCAGGTGTGGGTGCGGAACCTCTCAAGCCCCCACTCGTCACCTGACAAGAGACGAGCGGTAAGCCTTGGTGACTGAAAGGAGTTCTTTCTTCCTGGTGGGATGGCTGAAGGATGGGTTGTCCTCCTGCTTGGGGCTAGAAGCCCTTTATCTCTTGCAGATCAACCACAGAGGACCAGACATCGGGTGGGTAGAGCCTTTCACAAGAAAGGGAGTTTGCTGCAGCCAGGAGTAGCAAGTGGAGCAGAAGCCACCAGCCCTGCCCAAAGACACGAGTCTCAGGGGCCGCCACACAGACCACGCGAGGGCCACTCCCTTTGCATGTCTGTCAGTCTGTACATTTCCATGTCAGCCTGTGAACGGTATGCTCCCTGCTCACGACAGGACGAGGGCGATTTTAGAAAGCATCTGCTCCATGTTCTCAATAAAACTCAGGGAACTCTGAAAAGAGATGAAGCGTGAGAGAACGAAGTGACAGACTGGGATGAAAACGGAATTGGCTGAGCGGTAGCAAGAGTTGGAGGAAACTGGGTGGGATGGAGGAGGGGCAGGCTGAGGCTTTCGAGCCAGGAAGCTCGCCTTGCCTGGAGACTCCATCTGCAGAGAGGCTCCTGGGGATGCAGGAACATCTGGCCCTAGCTTTAAAGATCTATGAATAAAAAGATGCAGTATCTCTTCACCCATTGACCCAGCCCTGCTCTTTCTCCCCTTAACTCTAGTAACACAATTCTTAAAGCTGCCTACAGAAGCCAGTAAGAAGGGTAGGGTTTAAGACTAGGCCCCACATCTGCAGTCTAGGAACAAGCTGATCACATATGACACTCACCTGCTTCCCGCACTGTTCCCAGGGCTACCTGCACACCTCTCACTGTCCCCACAGCCTGTCTACACTCGGTCACCTTGCAAGTGGAAGCTCATTCACTGCTGACCCAGCATGATCCTCTCCCTTGCTCCCACCACTCCCTGACCCAGTCTCCTGAAAGAACACCTGCTCCCCGGGTACTCCCTGCTCTCTGACTTGTGCTCATTCTACAGGCTGTTGTGGGGAGGGGGGTGCACTGTGCCCACAGCACCCCTTTCTCTTGTCTCCTTAGAATGGCACTTGCCATTCTTTCCAAACTCAGAGTTTGTCTGGGTTAAATTTCTAGTTTGAACTCAGCCTTATTACTTTGGCAATTTAGCCTCACAGCACCTTTGTTCTAGTCATGGCCTCTGGGGGGCAGCGGCACCAGGGGACCCCTGACATCTCAGCAGCAGCCACATGTTGTAACAGATCCTCAACAAGGCCCAGGAAGAAAGCACATGATCACCTCTGAGGTGCAACTGCTAAGATGCCTGACTCTGGAGTCTTCTGCATGTTAGTGCTCTCCAAGCCACCTCTTTGTCTCTGTCAATCCAGGCTTCCTCCAAGACAGTGCCATAGCTTTAATGTGCGCTGCCCCCCTAGGCTCCTGTATTTGAACACTTGGCCCTCAGCTGGTAACGCTCCATAACTTCATGGAAACTTTAGAAGTCGAAGCTTTGCTGGAGGGTGTACATTTCTGAGGGTGGGCTTTCAGACTGTACATCCTGGCCCTACTTCCTGTTTGCTCTCTGCTTCAGGACTACTGGTACAATGTGACAGGCCAGCCTCACAAAAGGAATGCACACACATTGTGCAGGAGACAGGTGTGATGCTTGGCACGAGAGAGAGAATAATTAAAGATAGCTGAAGACAAAAAAAATTAAATATTCACTCCTCTAGAGACAAGGATGGCCACCCCAAACTCAGTCGGGCATGTCCGCTCAATTCTGAAACCCTGGCAGCTGGGTCAAAGACAGGCAGATATCTGGAGCTCACTGAGTAGCCTGTCTGGCTGACTGGAGAGAGCTCTGTTCAGTGGAAAGCCTTGTCTCAAAAGATAAGCTGGAGCGCAGTGGAGGACGGCACCTGACATCAGTCTCTGGCGTCCACACATGGACACACAAGCACACACACACATACACTCACACAAGAACTGGCTGACCAGGGGGATGCTACCACCTCCTGAGAGCCAGCCTAGACCTGAGGCTCAAGGTGACCCACCGAGGCCACACAAGTTGTCCTCTGATTTGAAATGTCACTTTCACTCCACAGTGAGGGGAGGGTACCCTCACAGGACAAACTAAGATGCTGCAGTGAGAATCCTTGACCAAAATCATGTGGCCAGCAAGTAACAGTGGCCTTACCTTCTGTTCATTGAATACCAGCTACACTGACTGGACAGAAGGAAGGGTCACTAGAGAAAGCCACAGAGACATTCTACTCAGATGGCTGGGCTCTGGTGATGGCTATGTTTGTCTTCCAGGCTCCTTCCAGCTCCATATTTAGGGGCACCCTCCTTTCTGGTATTACAGAATCTTCTGTGCCCCTTTGAGTAAAAGGTTGGGCTCCTCACATGGCCACGAGAATCGGAGGACCTCGGGCCTGAGCCAGACATCTAGATCTCCAGATCTAGGCCCGCCACTTCCCCTCTCTTAGCCTCGATTTCCTTCTCTTCAAATCAAAGGCTATCCTGGGTAGGATGCTTGTTTCTTCTACTGCTGACCTAAAATGGAGGACTAGTGCCTCCCCCAGCCTTGGGGCTAAGAGCTGGCAGGATTAGACACCAAGGAGGACAGAAGGATGCATGGGTCGAACATTGTCGGCTCAGTCTGTGGCATGCAAGCCTCCAGAGAACCTGCCCGTCCAGCCAAACGGAGGCATCCAGCAAGTATGCTCAGTAGCCTCCTGTTGGACCACACTGTCCTCTGCCGTGCGCACACCCTCTTGGAGAATCCCTTCCCGAAGGAGCAAGCAGTATAAGCTGCTCCATGTCCTAGGTGGTTTCCAGGACAGACACACAGGCGAGCACAGCATCTGTACTGCTTGCTGAAAGGCTGGGGTTTGCTTGGGATGCTGAATTATTATTCAGGTCTCACAGGCTGCAGCGACATTCGCCTGCAGGGCCTCCTGTTGACTTGACGATGTGCTTCGGTGATGCCTTTTTGCCTATTAAGCCTCTTCCCCAGCACAGCATCCAGAGCGCTGGCTCCGCAGGCCTTTGTTTTATTACCACCCTGCTCTTTGGCTTAATGAGGGCACTGCTGCTTGCTAATAAGAAGCACACTGCTGCTCAGCTCCCTTGTGGCCTTGGCCCAGGGGACCCATCTCTAAGCCCTTGCTGGTTTCCCTAGCCAGTGGCTATAGGGTAGGACAAGATTCCTCTCTCTATTTTGTCTCTCTGGTTGTCTTCTGGGAGTCACTAAGCCAGTTCCCATCTTTGTTCTCTCGTGGTTCCAGGGATACCCTGCTTCCAAACTTTCCTACAGGAAGGGACAGACATGGCCAGGCCTCCCTTCCTCTGGGAGGAGGATGAAAGGAATGAAGAGTAACAGGGTCTTCAGGACACCAGGGGCCCAACACATGACTTCCAAGAAGCTATGTTACACGTCTGACTTTTGTCATTGTCAGATTAAGCAACTCAGACAGCACAGGACAGTCAGGGGAGACAGGCCTCCAGCTACTCATCCCAAGCCTCCAGCCAAGTTCCAGAAGGATGGAGACTAATTTCTGAGTCCTGGGCTTCGCTCACGTTCTAGCTGGTCCTAGGAAGGGACCTGTGCTTCAAGGCAGCTGTTTCACATCAGCTCAGCCCATCTTTGATCCTCATATGACTGAGACCAGAGGAGGAAGGGTAACGAGGAAGGCTATAATTAAGCAAGGCAGATTCCTCAGCTTCACAGTGGCTGGAGTCCAGGGAAAGGGGATGGGAAGCGGGTGGGCCATGTGCGCCTCCAGGCCAGGCTGTCTCCAGTTCAGCCCCCCAGGTCAGAGCTCAAACCTCCTGGAGAAACAGCCCATCTTTCTGAGAAAAGCCAGGGGGATATTCTTCCTGCCCTCAGGCACCTCTGAAGATCATGTAGCAATCTTTGAACATACCAGTCTGAGCATATAAGCTTAAAGAGGTTAGTTATCCCAGGAACGCCGATCGCAGCACAACCAGGCACGGTTTCCAAATCCTAGTTTGAGGATTGCTCTGGACTTCTTCAAACACAGCAAGTGTGGGGTGCGGGCCTTCTCTGCACAACTCTGTGCTTCTCTGGCAAAATGTTCTTTCTTTTTGGGGAAGTGATACATGCTCCAGGGTGGAAGACAAATCCCATAACCCAGACAATAGGCAGGGACAGCAGAAGACCACCACACTCCCCATCTGCACCGCAACTGCAGCCACGTTGGCTCCAACACCCTTCTATCCAGAACAGAACTGGCTGAGTCTAACGCCTTCCATCAGGCCAAGGCCAGTGAGGACAGGAGGCGGAAGACACGGGGCCATCTCCTTCCAAAGCACTCGCAGGGAAGTGATGTTTAAGGTGACTGTCCTGTGACTGTCCTGATAAATGGACCCTAAAAGTTTCACACGTACACAGCATCCTGAAGCTGTCCAGTTGGTCGATAATATACCGTAGAAACAGTAGTTCTGGAGCAAGAGGCATGTATATAGTTGTTTTAGTTACTTTGTGATTTTTAAAACTTACATATCACAGCTTACATGGCCAGTCTTCAATGCGAGTATAGCTTTCTCTGGGTTGTTTTTTCTCTATTTCCTTAGTTTTTTATAAAATAAATATCACCTTTTGGTCATTCTTCCTTTTTGTTTTGTTTTGTTTTTGAGACCTAGTCTAGGAACATAGCCCAGACTGGCCTTGAACCCCTGACCCTCCTCTTCCATCGGGAGGGGTTATGGGTGTTCACTACTGTGCCTGCCTCACCTATAGTTCTCCTATGAGACTCTTCACTGACCACCATCAGTGAGCTCTTCTCAGCCTTTGTAATGCTTGTGATTCTAAAAGTAGTTTCTTTAAAAAATCTCATTGTTATTTTTGCATCTATGATCACATTGCATATGATCACGGTTGCTTTGCAGCCAAGTTATTTGTGCATTCCTCTTGCTGTTTCTGACAGGATAGCTTCCCTCCAGTGCGCTTGTGGACAGCCTTGTCGGCTCTGAGCTTGCTTTTCACCTTGGCTGGCCGTGTCTTTCTGGAACAGAAGAGGCATGTTTTCCTGTGGTCACGGCCGTCAGTATTTTCATTATGCGTCCTAGAGCCGCGGTCATGTTTTAAAAACAGCCCCTTTCCAAAAGTTTTATGCATTATTTTATTCTAGAAAGTTCTTAATTTTGCTCTTTCCTATTTGATTAGTGTGAATTTTTTCCCCTGGTAATGACATAGGACTTACAGCTTGGTCTGTCTCCAAGAACCACACCATTTCCCCCGACTCGATCTGAAGAGCCAGTCTCTCTGTCTGTCTGTCTGTCTGTCTGTCTGTGTCTATCCCTGCAGGTTGCCACAGGTATCAGAGGCAAGCTCTTCAATGACAAATTGACTCCTCGTGTGTATATCCTAGACATGCTCACCTTTAGAAATTTCCTTCTGAGGTTGGTGACTTTTCGTTTCTCCATTGTGTCGCAGGAGTCTGATTTGTGCAGAGGCATCAGAAACGACCATCTCAGGATGCAGCCCTCATAACCTCCCTTCTAACCCCGCAGTCGGCTCTAAAGGCAGCCTTACAGGGCCCTTCCTACAGTGCCAGAATGCAGGCAGCTCTAGCCCTGACCGTCTCACACTCCCCTGTTCAGCAGCTCGTCCCTTAGGGCCTTGCTGTCCCTGCCCAAGCCTAGGCTGTGTTCCTAGGCCATGTAGAATCCCTAAAAGTGGAGTCCACTTCTCTCTTGCCTTCACCATTTGTGTATGCTGCTTCTGATGTCACTGGTGACTGGCTGGTGAGTAGAAAGCTGTGGGAGTGACCGTGAGTGGCTGGGCTCCAGCCCTTTCCTCTCTATCTCCTACACTTCTAACCTGGAGTCCTATGGAAGGTTTGTCAATGGCCAGGGACTCAGCCTTTGTGCCTTTAAAACCCACCATTATCTGTCATGCTCTGCGGACTGCCTGTGCTCAGATGGGAGGACATGGGCAGCAGATAGAGAAACTGATAGGGTCATGGCTGCTTCATCCCACACCCATGCCTTTGCTGGGGTGCCTGGATGGATGGATGGCTAGATGACTGGCTGGCTGGCTGCCTGGATGGCTGGCTGGCTGGCTGGATGGATGGATAGATGGATGGATGGATGGATGGATGGATGGATGGATGGATGGATGGATGGATGGATAGATGGATGGATGGATGGATGGATGGATGGATGGATAGATGGATAGATGGATGGATGGATGGATGGATGGATGGATGGATGGATGGATGGCTGGCTGGCTGGCTGGCTGGCTGGATGGGTGGATGGGTGGATGGAAAGGTTAGTGGATGGATAAGTGGGTGGCTGGGCAGGTAGGTGGATGAGGAGGTGGATGGACAGATAGGTAGGTAGATGGATGGGTGGATGGACAGAATCATGGACATCTAGGAGGATGACTTAGTTTCTGAGTGTGAGGTTTCTGATTTTACAAGTGAAAATGCTATTGCTTCACTGTGGCAAAACGCAGTATAAAAAGCTGTGTATGATGGTGTTTGGACAAAGTAGTATCAATAATTAGTCACGTTTCTTTGCTCTGCAGTGACTTTTGTCACATGGAGTTACAATTTCCTTTTCACAATCCCTACTGTCAATCCAGCTCAGTGAATCCCTACCGTGGGTGATATGTTAGAGACTGCTCTCTCCCTCTTCAGTCTCTTGAGGCCATTCCTCATCCCTAACCTGTTGGACTATACAAAAGCTATCCATTTGGGGAAACTGGTCTTTGGAGATGAGTCTAACCCAAGTTCAGTTGTTTTCTCCCTGCAGCCAGTGCTACGGGCTGGACTTTGTCCAAATGCTTTGACCTTCCATGAAAGTGATCCAACTTGGGCATGGGTGGGAGGGCCAGGCAAGGTGCCAGCTGCTTCCTGTAGATTAGCAAACAGACTGCATTTGAGACCTCTCCCCTCAGACCATCGGGCGTCAGCAACAACGCATGACTACATAACATAAGCAAGCATGTTCTGAGCACAAGAAACGGTCAAATCTGCTAAGGTTTTAACAGAGCCCTAACATGAGATGTGGCCCATGACTGTGAAGGCTCTGAGCACGAGGAAGGAGCTCTCCTTAAATTCACCTTTGGCTCTTCCGAGCTGTTTAGAGCAGGGCTAGCTGGATTTGCACGTGCTCAGAGACCTTGTTAAATGGGAATTCTGAGCCAGAGGTCCTGAGGTGGCGCCTGAAGGTCTGTGCTCCTGACATCTGTGATCCTGTGTGTTCACAGATCACATGGGAGGAAGCAGAGAGATGCATTTTGGCTCTTGGCCACCATCATCCATGCAGAAATCAGGAGTGTGAGCAGCGCACTCCCCTGAGGCCTGGGGTCATGTTTCATTTGTGCCATTACAATCCCAGATGAGTTGCCCTGCAGCTCCTCATTGCCCCCTTCCTTCAACCCTCCTCCCGCCTCCTCCCCTGATGAATGAAGACAGTGTTTAGAACTGATAGTTCTCATAGGGTCACTTCATCTTCAAAAAAAAAAAAAAAACCCTGAGAGTTTGATGCAAGGGACCAAACATGACGGCAGTCCTGAGGTCTGCTGCTGGTGGGTTTGCTTCGGGTGGTGAAAACAGATCTCATCTCTACCCCAGCGTGATGTCATGCATGGCAAAGACACCAGCTGGTTTCTCCAGTCTTCTTTCTGGCAACGAGGACAGGAGCTTCTCAGGGGGTTACACACTGCTCCTTCCTTGGGTCCCTGTGAGCTGAGCCCCATGTAAGTATTGGTCACACCTAAGGCAGGCAGCCACGACACCATCTTCTCTATGTACCCTGAGGGGGATTCAGGCCCACTCCTTTTTCTAATAGGGTCTGCGAAAGGTCCCAGACAGAGGGGCCCTCAGAGCTGTACTATGTTCCCCTTGACCCTTGGGTGTGGACACAGAAAGGACACTGGGAAATGACAGCAAGGCTGAGCTCAAACGTCAAGAAAATCTGACTAGGGTTCAGTGCTTAGTGGGTCTGGGCTCTCCAGGCATTTTGAAGAGGAACTGGGGAATCTCTGAAATCAGGAAATGTGGAAGGGCTTTTCTTAGATCCGCCGGCAGCCGGGTCCGCTCTGACCAGAGGTGAATGGAGAACAGACTGTCTCCCAAATCAGGGATTTTCACTGCCCTAACGTGGGTTCCACAATTTCAATCCTTACATTTAAAGTCTAGCTTTTACTTCTGCCTCTACCCCTCACAGAAACATGCCCAGCCTGGGTAGGGGTCCACTGGCATGCTCATAGAAGAAGCCACTGGGTCCCTCTTTCCAACCCCAGCAAAAGCACTCAATTCTTTCCAGTTCTTGGGAAGCCTCTTTCCCTATTAGGAAAACTGACGGACTAGAAAGTACTGGATGCCACTTGGAGACTCAGGACCAGCACGGCTGTGAGTCAGGGCTGTGCAAGACGGCTGTCTGACATGAGGTGGTAAGCTGCTGATGACCAGCACTGCCTGAAGTCTAAGGCTGCCTCCTTGGTGGGCGTGGCTCTTCCCGGGGCATCCTGCCCTCCCTCCTCTGCCCCACCTGTGCAGACTGTTACCTGTAGTGGAGAATGCACAGGATTGATGTGAGCTTGTGCAGGCCTTTCGCTTGACTCTCCCAATCAGCCTCAGAGGATCCCGCATCTGCAGCGTGCTCCTGTCTCTATAATCATGGGAGCTACCCCAAATGTCACGGTGTTTGGCACCTTGCTCCCGGGCCTGGGGTCGCTGTTCCTAACAGTTACGCTTTAGGAAGCCAGATAGGAGGTGTGTTTGCACTGTGTGTGGGCCGAGGGAGTGTCTGGAGGACGCCACACAATCACCAACTCTGTCTTCTCCTAGTTGGTTTCCAGTATGTTAATAGAAAAGCGTGTGTCAGCAGGACTGGTGCTCTGGGCTCTGGTTTACAGTGGGCACATTCAGGGAATCCACTGAAAACCAGGACAGATGCCACTCCAAACACACAGACACACCTCGCTACAGACATGCCTAAGAGACCACTCATAAACACACAGAGTAGGAGCTCATCCAGTTCACTGCTGTGTTTCATTACCTTTTACATACATACACCTGTCTGAAATAACACACGCCAGTGGTCTCAGTGAGAGCTTGTGCCAGCTAAATGCTGACTCACTCAGGAGTCTCCTCACAGACTGCTCAGATCCATCCCTGCCAGCAGACTCCACTCCTGGTTTGCTTGTCGAACCTTGAGGTCCCAACATCCTCTGAAAACCACACTTCACAGTCAGGGAAACTGAGGCAGGTCAGGACTGAGTCAGATGCTCAGGTTTCAGCAGTTTGTGAGGTCAAATGAATGTGTTCTAGGCAGCTCTGCCTTTGAGGAACTGAAACCGAACCGTGAATGGACGGCAGTTGGTCATTGATCCAGTCACCAAAGGGGCATGTCTCCCCCGACTCCTGCATTCTGAGAACCTTCTCCAGAGAAGGTGGGACTGCCTAGCACCCATTCAAGACTTCTCACCTGCATGGATCAGAGTGATGCACCCAGTCCAGCACCCAAAGGAGGACCACAGAGCTTCCGTCTACTCTCCAGGGACTTCCTGGGGCTGTTCAGCTTTCCTCTGTCTCAGCCGTTGCCACCCCTCACCCAGAAGGCCCTCCTCCCAGGCAGGCCTTCCCTCATGGGCCGCAGAAGAGCCTTCCTATGCCCTCCACCACAGCCCCTTGGTACCCTGGCACCAGTGTCCGGATCCTGTGCTCCTGTCCGTGAATTTGCTGTGCTGTCACATCCACAGCTCAAGCAGAAGAAACGGAGACCCAGAGTTCAGCAGGCCCCTTGTTTGCCCCTCGTTTCCCCTGTCTGCTGGACTGGCAGGGTCCCTGCTAGAGGTTCTGAAGCTAAATGAAAAGTGGAGACTTTCCATCAGGGCCCAGGGCAGAGCCTGGTGTGGAGCCCGGTTGCCCTGCCATTCACCCTGCCATTTCTTTGCTGCCTCCACCTTTCTGGCTCTCTCTGGGCAGCTGACAGGACCAAAGGGGATCCAATTAGGTTTCCCTGTTCCTGACTCTGCCTCCTTGGAGCCATCCCATCCTTCCTCCTTCCTGCGAAGAGCAGCGACCCTGCTGCTCAGTCTTGCGGGCCTGGAACTCTCTCAGCTCCGCTCCATATGTGCTGAGCGCCTCCCTCAGGCAGTGTTCACCGAAGAGGCTCTGTCCAGCCCAGGAGCCTGAGAACACAGCAACCGGAGGGGTAACTGCATAAGCCATAGTCACAGCATAAAGAGAAAAATTGGCAAACGGGTGTTAAAATTCTCAAAACAAACTTATTAGCTAATGCAGACTGTCACCATGACAACCAAACAGCACAGAAACAAACCTTCCCAGTGCAGATTCATTACAGGAAGGCTTCTGAGCACCATTCCAAAGGTGTATTATTTTCCACTTTCAGTTATAATAAATTTTTTAAAATAAACTTATTTGAAACACAGCTGCAGAGCGGGGTGTGGCAGGAATCTGCGCATAGAAGCAAATGCACTCACAACTTTACATCGACTGGACCATGGAGTGTAGCTGAAGGTACAAGCCAAGGCTGACCCAGGGGTGCGAGCCCATCACTGTGGCAATGGCAGCTGCCCTTCCTCCTCGACAGAGTGACACAGAAGGATCCTTGAGACCAGCAGCCCAGGCTTTGAATTGAGCCCTAGCCTGGTGTTGTGTGACTTTTCCTGAGGAGTCTTTCTCTCCGGCCCAGCTAAAGAGGGCATGGACAGACCAAATGATTCCATCTGGGTCCAGCTTGGTGAACCAATGAGCTATTAGGTTCCCAAGCCAGCTACATCATGTAAAGCCCACTCCTGCCTGCACGGGTGACAGTTCACAAACACCTCCCCCCTGGAGTCCCCACCTTCCAAGTCTTATATGTGAGTACCCCCAAAACCAAGTGTAACCACTGAATCAGGTTTGCATTCAGCCAGGGATGGGGGTTGGAAGTGAGCGAGCGAGCGAGCAAGCGAGCGGCTAGAATTTCGGGTGGGGTCTAATGACACACTCAGATCATTAGTTTTCTGATTCCAAGACTGTAGAGGCCACGAAATGCCCAGAGGACTGGGTGCTACAACACCTGGGCACCTTCTCTGTCTGTCTGAACCTCAGCTAAATCAGGAAAGCATGGCCACACTAGCCTGAGTGCCTCCCACAGGACACACGTGTTCTTTCTGCAGAAGCAGACGGCGAGCACTGCAGGCTGAGCGTGCGCCTCAGTCTGTCCAGACCACTCACCTCACCTCGTTCCGCCACCGTGGACAGCCACAGACGGCGGCAGGTGGTGGATGTGGCTGTGTGATGGAGCTCCACTCACACGGTGGGTGTGCTGGCTTCTCATAGATGTGACAAGGCGTCTGAGAGAAACACTTGACAGAGGAAGGATTTGTTTTGTCACATCGCTTCAGAGGCTTGGTTCCCACGCAGCTGGCTCTGTCTAGGATGGAGCGTCGCGGTGAACAAGAGTTGCACCTCATGGGGCCAGACAGGAAGGGGCATGGGGCAAGATACAGTCTTCAAAGACACAACCCTGACAACCTCCTTCCCTCAACGGGGTCCTGCCTCTTTACATGTCTACCTCCTTCCAGTAACACCAGCAGGTTAGTTCATTGTCGAAAGCAGAGCCCTCATGGTCCAGGCACTTACAAAGCCCCAACACTGAACCCGTAGGCTCGCCCACACCCGATCTCATGGAGGCACCTTCTCAATCGAGGCACCCTCCTCTCAGATGACTCTAGCTTGTGTCAAGTTGACATAAAATTCACCAGCACAATGCATCTGATGCCCCTCAGCAGTAGAAAGAAGGAGATGCCGCCACACATGGCATGGGGACTGCGGCAGTCTGAATGAAAATGTCCCCCATGGGCCCACAGGGAGGTGTGGCCTTGTTGGGGTAGGTGTGGCCTTATTGGAGGAAGTGTGTCACTGGGGTTGGGCTGTGAGGTTTCAGATGCTCAGTCCAGGCCTAGTGTCACTCTCTCTGCTGACTCAGATGTAGACCTCTCAGCTGCCTCTCCAGCATGTCTGCCTGTGTGATGCCATGCTTCCTGCCAGGATGACAATGGACGAAACCTCCGAGCCAGCTCCAGTTAAGTGCTTTCCTTTATAAGAGTTGCAGTGGTCATGGTGTCTCTTCACAGCAATAGAACTCTAACTAAGACAGGAACTTCAAAAGTCAGAGGCTGGGAACCGAAGCAATTCTGGGACACAGTCTAGAACCAGCAAAATGCCCACTGGTGACACACCGAGACTGGTGCTGACAGCAGATTCTGACAGCCAAGGACTAGGGTACTGTGCACACAGTGGGAGCAGTCTGGGGCACCTTAGTATCTGCTTCAGTCAGAACTCTGCCTTATTGTAAATGACTTTGGCATCAATAAGGTGATTTCAGTGGTTTTGTTTTACCCTGTCTCAATTCTGATGTTTTTTCAAATCTCATGTCATCCAGACTGGCCTCCACTCACTACATAGCTGAGGGTGACTTTGAACATCTGACTTTCTACCTTCCAAGTACCGGTATTACAGCTACCATATCCGCACAATTGAAGTTTCTTTTTTTGTTTGTTTGTTTGCTTGGTTTTTTTTTTTGTTGTTGTTGTTTTTTGTTTTGACAAGGTTTCTCTGTTGAAACTCTGGCTGTCCTGGAACTCACTCTGTAGACCAGGCTGACCTTGAATTCACAGAGATCCACCTGCCTCTTCCTCCTGAGTGCTGGGATTAAAGGTGTGCGCTACCATCATCTGGCCTTGATTTAGGTTTTTAATAAGAGAGCAGAGATAGGAAAGCAGGGAGATGGGTGATTTTGTGGCAGTGGCCTTGTCTCAGGGTCACGTCTGGCTCCTGTGACCTGTCTCACATTGTGGTAGCTATCTATTGCTATAACAGAATACCTGAGAAAAGCCAACTTAAAGGAAGAAAAGTTTATTTGGCTCATGATTTCTGAGGTTTCAGTTTGTGGTCACTCGGCTCTGCTGTTTCTGGGCCGTGGCGAAGCAGAGCACCATGGAAGAAACATGTGAAAGAACACAGCTGTTCAGCTCACGATGGCCAGGAAACAGAGACAACTGGGAGCAAATATACCCTTCAAAGCCTCGTTCCTAGTACACTTCTTCCTCCAGCTACGGCCCCACGCCATAGTAGTTCATTTGACTACAAGTTCATCAGCAGGCTGATCTGTTGATGAAATCAGAGCTCCCAGATCACCTTTCATGAGCCTTTAACACATGAGCCTTTAGGAGTGCCCAGGCACAATGCATATCAAGTGCGGGCATCGGGATTATGTGGCACCAGCCAGAGGTCAGAAATGAGTGGGTTGTCTGTGACAAACTGCATGCAACAGTTCCTTATCGAGGACTTACTGTATGCCAGGCAGTCTCTCCTGGGCAAGAGAATACAGGAGTGGACAAGGCCACATCATTTCCTGCAGCTGATGATAAGCAAAAGAAGCAGATACCTGACTTGCCAAGTTATGACACAGGCTGGGAAGGAAAGCAAAATCGGAGACCAGAAGAGGAGACGTGGAGACGTCTAAGCCACACCTCTCAGGGAAGGCTCTCTGGTAAGGGGCTTTTGGGTTGAGTCCTGATGCAGACCTGAACACGGAAAGGAGGACTCACCAATGGCTTTGATATAGAAAGGGACCCAGATGAGGCAGAGCCATGCAGGCCATGTGACAATCGCCAGCTGCAGGGACAGGGGTGATTGGCGGGCAGGTGGGGTGAGTGGACATGTGGCCGTAGGATTGGGGCCAGCGTGGGAAGAGCCTGGGTCCTTCCTTAGTAGGAAGTAGTCCTTAGTAGTAGTAGTCCTCCTTGCCTGCAGTTGCTCCCCAGCCTTAGCTCAGCTTCTTCCTTAGTACAAGTTTGCTGTTGCAGGAGACTTTGCTGCAAAATGGGGTCCTAGGCTAAGCCAGTAAGAGTGTAAGAACCTCAGTAAGAACAGTAAGAACCTCAGCATGGCTCACATACGTGGGTAGGAGGCTGCCCACCCCACTCTGAGCCCCACATTCCTCAGCCTGCTCTCCAGAAAGGCCTGTGAGGGTCTCTTCCTCACCCCAGGACAGAGGAAGCCCTTGTGGATAACCCCCATGCACCAGGATAT
The DNA here is from genome assembly GCA_026225945.1 of Cricetomys ansorgei. Taxonomy (NCBI): domain Eukaryota; kingdom Metazoa; phylum Chordata; class Mammalia; order Rodentia; family Nesomyidae; genus Cricetomys; species Cricetomys ansorgei. Next base: position 3,944,769 of record JAMJFZ010001791.1, read on the forward strand.
GTGCACTGGATTGCCTGGACCAGAATTGCCATCACTCAGGACAAAAGTCACGTTCACTCAGCAGGAAGTAAAGGATGTCTTCCAAGTCACTGGTCATAAAGTTGTCTCGTGAAGTGGAGGGAGAGGGAAGTGGGGGGCATGGACCTAGTTGGTCTGCAGACACATATTTTCATGTAGAAGTTCTGCTTCCCCACGCCAGGGAAGGTGTGGGGATGAGCATGGTGTTCCTCTGGGGCAAGGCCCTGAATCAGGCAGTACTGGGCCAGTCGGAGCCTGGAGCCGCTGGAGCCGCCCAAGGCGCAGGCTGCACGTTTGGTTGCTCTGCTCTCTTGCCGGTTTGAAAAAGAATTGCAATCTCCGCAGCACTGCAGCTTGTCACGACTGCAGAAAGACGCTCCAGGCTGCAGTACCAAAAGCACTAGAGGAAGAGGTTCCTGGGCTGAGGATCGTATGCTGCTTCGACAGAATGCAGGGCTCCGAGCTGACGGGCAGGAGTCACCCAGCCATGGGGACACCCCAGAATTGGTGCCCCAAAGGGTATGCTTCCTAGTGTGATGGGAGATGGGGCAGCACCTGAGCAGAGGGCAGATTCTCAGGTCCTGCCACACAGGCCACACCCGCCAGATGATGGTAGGTGAGCCTGCAGTGACAGGTGGACCCATGAAGGCCACAGACTATGTGATGGCAGCAGACTGCTCACCCTCAATGAGTAGCTCCACCGAGCAGGGAGATGGGCTCACCCGGGAACCTTCCATCACAGCTTAACACGCGACCTTGAGCTCACTCTGATTGTTACCTCCATCATACAGAGTGGGAAGGGCCGGAGATGGAGCACAGTGGGTTCTTTATCAGTAGGTACAGAGGAACCTGGTGCAACCAAAATTCAGCCACAGAGCTGTGTCCGGAAGCACGGGGTGTGGAAGCGTGGGGTACAATCCAGCTGTGAGGTGAGACCCTCGTGGGCTTCATGATCAGTTCCCGGAGCAACTGGACAGGGATGGGGGAAAGGGGCACTCACAGCCTTCAGATTTCCGAAGCCATGTGAGCATGAGTCGATCCAGGGGCAGTGCAGGGCCTGGGCAAAGCCACGGGGTACCGGCTTCACACGGCACAGCCTTGCTGCCCGAGGACACGGGTCACAAAGAGCTCTGTGCCTGGCAGGAGCGAAATTCCACAAAGCAGCACTCCCCACCCACAGGACACCTCCCTCCTTCCTTCCTTAGGTCCTCTCTCGACATTCCCTATGGCTTGTTCAGGCTAGCACACAGCTCTCACTTAACTCCTAGCCTAACAAGCAATCGATGGGTGGTCACTGAAGGCCACCCGCCCCCTTTCCACGGCAGGAACGAAGCCCAGCCCCGCGGACTTAAAATGGAAAGTACCGTAAGTTAGCAGGGTGGAGTGTTTTCCCACAGTCACACCCTGGTGGGAGGAGGAGCCCAGGGGACTGTGGGATGGCTGTGCTCGGATCAGCCCTCTGCTAGCTCATCAGACTGGCGGACAGGAAGCAAGTCACCCTGTGCTCTCATTCTACGTCTAGTCCATGTAGCCCTACAGTTCTGGTCTCTCCCCTGGGTCCGCGTCAGCATCTTTGTCTGTTTGAGAATGTCATAAGCATTTTGATCAAGCCCACCCATTCCCTTTCCCCACAATCCCTGACCTGGACCCCTCTCCACTCTTCCTCCTAGCCTTACGTGATCTTGTCTTAAAACACCCACTGAGTCCAATTTGTGCTGCATGCGTGTGCACAGTGTAGCGCTGTTTGCTGGAGTGTGGGCGACCTCTTGGGATCTGCACCCCTGAGAAAGCTGACCCTCCCTCACGTGTTGCATGCCATCATCTTAATCCACCAAGTGAAGAGGTTGCAGGGTTCCTCCTACCAGTCGGGCGTCAAACTCGGTAGGAGGCACGAGGTCCTTGTGCTCACAGATAAGCACCAGGGAAACTGGAATGTTGAACACTCAGGGTTGTTTCTCCAAGGCATAACCCGTTACCCACCCAGAAGGCTGGGAGCAGACGTGGTTAATAGCTACAAACGGCCAGCAGATCTGGTGATGTTTGAACTATCCGTGTGGCTGGGGACCACGCCGGATCCTCCTAGACGCTTATTGTAAGCTTGTTTTTCTCATTCAATCTATAGAAGCTACCTTTATGGAGAGAGTCACATGTACTTTACAAAGAGTTTCAATGTGGTCAAGTCCAATCTTTATTTAGCTTACTTTGTTCCTCAAGGAGATTTATATATGCTTTATTGTGCATGTGGGATTGAATTAATTATCACCAGGAAGGTTTTTACCAAATTGTTCTGTGCTTAAATATGCCTGAAATAAACTACTCGGGTCAGAGTCTCAAAGTTTGAACCGACACCAGATACTTATTGAATTGAATCGAACTACCTTCTTGCCTCCCCCAGATCATTACTCTGTCAGCCATGGTGGTCACAGAGACCCCTGCAAACAAAACAAACAAACGAACAACATGTGAGCAGTGGTCTTCTTGGCTGATGTTGCGAGTGTCACACTCAGGACTCTCTGTGGTCACCTTCCGATCCAGCTGCCCAGACACCTCTGATTATTATGCAAGCCGGCCCCACCACCTCCAGAATCTTACACTCTGAAGGTAAGTGTGTCTTTAATCAATGGTGAAATTTCCTGAGTCCTAGAGAAACATCATCTCCCTCACAGTCAGCAAATTCCAGAGCCTGGGTGCCAGTGGGTGGGTCAAGAAGGAAGCCACATGCCTTCTCCCCTCTCTAAGGAAGCACAACTTTCCAAGATGTCAAATGGTCCCACTAGGCAGGGCCTTGGGCTCCCTGTGCAGGCCCACTGTGAGCTGAGCTCAGGTTACTATAGACACCTAGGAAATAGCACCCATGCTCAGTCCACACCAGCTTTAAATATCAATTATCTTTTCGACTTCCGTGGCTTTCTTGAAAGCACATCTGGACTCACAATAGAACTGGAGTGTTATCCTTCATGGCAGATGCCATTCCTTTCATATGCCTGTGGACTCCTAAGAATAATTTCAGGTGCAAAGCAGTGTCATTGGAGACTTGTAGGGATCCAGATGTCCTGTCACCCCAGAAGTGACAAGGACCCCCACCAAGGGTATTAATGGAGCGTAAGGAGGGAACATGGATTTCTGTCCACACCTGAAGTAATGGGACAATTAATCTCGTATCTAAGAAGTTAATCAATACAGGATCTGAATAAGAGCCAGAGTTCAATAATGCATCGGGTTTCATTGACTGTCACTTGCCATCCCAAGACCCAGGAGGATTTGAAGCTGAATGAAAAACAAAAGAATCTGACAACAATGAAGTGGCAAAGAAATCAGAATTCCATGAAGGTTCCAAGGAAACCGTCATGACAAGGCTTCAACGAGCAATTGTAAGCGTGTTGGACGTAAATTTAAAGCACAAACAAGCAAACAGAACATTCCAGAGGACAAAATAGAACATTCTGACAATGAAGTAGAAGATACAACAAATACCAAGTGGCATCAGGAACATGGAAGGCTAAAGGGATGTAAAGGCGGGTGGCACCAACGCTTACCCTGAAATAAAGAGACCCAGAGCCCATGAGAAGTGATGTGTGTGGTGTAACATCTAAAGCAGACACTAAAATTGCCAGCAAGGCACATAATACTCCACAGCAATCAAGGTGGAACGCTAGAAATGTCCACTTGGCCCGCAGACACTGGAGGAAGGAAAGATAAATAAGCAGCAAAAATGAAGGCAGAAAGCATATCAAGGACTATCCTACATCATAGCCAAATGGTCTAAACATACCAGTTACAGTCAGGAAAAGACCAGCCAACTAGAACAGGGCTGAGGACACAAGAAATGCCCTTCTCATGGTGTGGTGGTTTGAATGAGAATGGCCTCCATAGGCTTATATATTGAATGCTTGGTCCCCAGTTGGTAGAACTGTTTGGGAAGGATGGGGACACGTGATCCTGTTGGAAGAGGTGTGGCACTGGGAATGGACTTTGAGGTTTCAAAATCTAGTGCCATTTCTAGTCGGTGCTTCTACCTCCAAGTTGTAGATAAAGGTGGAGTTCTCAGCTACTGCTGCAGCAGGTTATGTCTGCCTGCCTGCCGCCATGCTCCTACCGTGACGGCTATGGACTCCAGCACTTTGAAACTGTAAGTCCCAAGCAAACTCTTTCTTCTAGAAGATGCCTGAGTCATACCTGGGTTGACCCCTCAGGCCAAAACTCCACGCCTACAAGGTCCACAGCACCTCTGCCAAAGTCAACAGATGGAAGACACATGTCCCTCCCCCATCTTGCCTAGGTGCTCCACATTCCTGTGGTTTTCCTCATTACAGCAATAGAAAAGTAACTAAGGCACAAGACGAGGTGCAGAAGATAAGGTCCACAAAGCTGTGTCAAACAAACCTCAGTCATATGTAGTCAGGAGCAGCTGCACAAATATTAAAGGGCACTTAAGAGCAAAGAAAATGACCAGAGACAGAGGGACATAACAGAACAAGAGGTCATCCAACCAAGAAGACAGAGCAATCACAAATGTATACATCCCCCAACTAGCGCTGTAAGACGTAAAGTGGAAACTATCAGAAACCAAAAGAGCAATCTACAAATCCTCAGAGCAGTGACTTAAAAACCTTCCTCTCAACTATCAGAAAAACTGAGCAAGAATCAACGTGTTAGTCAGGATTTGCTGGAGTAACAGAACTTACAGAATGAATCTGCCCATGTGTATAGAAAGAGGATTTGCTATAATGACTCACGGGCTGTGGTCCAGCTAATCCAACAATGGCTGGCTATGAACAGAAAGTCCAAGAATCCAGTAGTTTCTCAGTCCACGAGGCTGTGGCTGGATGTCTCAGCTGGTCTTCAGTCTACACTGGAATCCTGAAGAAGTAGGCTCTTCTATTGCCAGTGAAAGAATAGACTGCGGGCGAGGCAAGAGCAAGCAGGCAAAGGGCAAAGGGCTTCCTTCTTCCAAGTCCTTATACAGGCTTCCAGATTAGAGGTGGGTTTTCACAGCTCAAAAGATCTGGATTAAAAGTGTGTCTTCCTACTTTATAGATCTTGATTAGAAGTAGATCTTCCTAGTTCAAATTAACAAAAATCCCTCCCAGGTGTGCCCTCCATTTGGGGGTTTTAGTTCATTCCACGTGTAGTCAAATTGATAAGGCTATGGGAAAGCTCATAGCATAAGCCGCAGAACTTTCCCAGCCTGTGGAACACAACCTCCTTTTCAAGGGCCCGGGGCTCATTCAGCAAGACAGACTGCTGTAAAGCAAACGCCATCAAAGCTACAGAATTCTCTGACTAAAGCAAATCAATGCAAAGATCAATACCATTGGAATTTTACCAGACAATCAGAGACTAAATAGCCCACCCCAAAGTAGTTTATGAGCCAAAAATGGAGTCTCAGTAGAAATTTTTAAAAAATACATTGAACTGAATGAAATGAAAAGCAACTTATCGATATTCACCTGAGAGATCTAGAGCCACACAAAGAGGGAGCTTGACATCATTAAATTCCCTTATTAGAGGAGCTGTCTCGAGCTGGTGCTGGCACTCATTTACCCAGCATGCACACGACCCTGGGTTCTACCTCCAATACTGAAAGAAAGGGTTGGAGGAAGTGGGGAGGGAGAGAGGGTTAGGAAAGGAGGGGGGAAAGAATGAGAGAAAATAGCAAGGTGGTAGATTTTGAACACATCACAGTAAATATAAATAGACTAAACTCTAATTTAAAAGAGATGATCAGATTGGATCTTGATATGCCCAAATATTCTGGTAAAAGAAAAGGAAGGGAGAATCACACCAAATAAACAGTATTTCCAAGAGCTGAGCTGAAGGGGCGATACTACTATCACACAAGGAAGGTCTGGGGGAGAGGAACTGCCATTGGAAATGAGGAATGTGAGCCTGAGGAGCTTGCTCTGTGGTTAAGAGCTCTGTATGCTCTTGCAGAGGACCTAGGTTCAGGTCCCAGCACCCACATGGCAGCTCACAACTTTCTGATGACTTCAGTTCCAAGGGATCCCACACCATCTTCTGGCCCTCACGGGCACTGAATACACATAGTGTATAAACATCTGTGCAGCTCAAACCCCCATAAACATTTCTTTTTTTAAATTATGAGGAATATGTCATAACCCTAACTTTGTGAGCATTAAAATCAAGAAGAGAGATGAGCCTTAGAACGGGGCTGCAGAGCACACCAACACAACTGATAAAACCGAAAGGAAAAGCATATGAGGTCACATCTCCGTCAGAGCCCGAAGGTCTCTCCCCATAATTAGTGCAACAGCCATTAGGACAATGAATAAGGACAAAAAAATGGAGTCAACCCAGGAACCACTGTGAGCTTCCAGAACTTCCGCCGGAGAGGGCATGGGTGAGCTACTTTCAGTTGCACGTGAGGCATTTATAAGACAGACAGTGAGAAAAATCCCAGTAAACTTAAAACCATTCATATGATTTAGCTTGCCGTGACAGGGGACTTAGCCAGGGACACATTCCAGAGAAGTGTCAATACTGGACAATCCCCAAATATTTGGAAGCTAAATAAAATCTTTTAACCAATTATCATGTGAAAGGGAAAGTCACTGGGAAACTTAGCATTCTGAGATGAGTAAAAATACAGCACAGGACACCAGTGTTTGCAGCACAGCTAAGATGTGCAGAGGCTGATTTGAGATACGGCATGCGTCCATCACTGAAGCAGGTGACCTCCGGGATCCTCACTGTAACGGCACAAATCCAAGAAGCATCAGGAATGAAATAAATATAATATCAAAACTCAACAGAAATGTAACAGGCACAGAAAAATATTTAAAAACAAAACAGAATGCAGATTATGAATCCCCTTATGCCCAACCCAGGAGGGAGAGCCCCCGCTATACTTGGGGGGATTTGCTTGGGCTCTAGAAGCAGCTGACACAAAGTGATGGTGAGCACACTGTGCTGCAAATGGTGAGAAGGGCAAGGGGTCCCCGGCTGGGGTCAGGGAGCAGGTGGGCGCCAGCACTTGGGACTTGGATGTCAGCAGCAAAGATTGGCTGTGTTTGCTCAGTCAGTGTGATGCTGACTCTTGAATGTCGACTTAATTAGACTGAGGACTGCCAGGAGTAGGAACGCACACCCCTAAGGTTTGCAGAGAGGCTTAGGGAGACCTGTCCTGACTGTGAATGGCATCATCCTGCAGGCTGGGGGCCTAGAAGGACTGAAAGGGGAGAGAGGAGGGATCCCCGTACTGCAGACTTGTTGCTTCTCCGCTGCCTACTCGGAATTAATGGCTCATTCTGCCATTCCCTCCCATCCACCATGGACTGAAGCCTCTGAACTGTGAGCCAAGGTAAATCTTTCTCCCTTTAACGTTGCTCCTCTGTGCCGTAGTGCTGGAAAACTGACCAGCGTCAACTCTTCCAACGATGAATGCCAAAGAGTGTGTCCAGGCCAGTGAAAAGGTTCCAGTCAAACCAGAAGGTAAATGTCAGGGCATCCTCTTCTTCACCACAGAAGATCCCAGGGTCTCAGAGGCTCACAGTGGGACTGCTTATTCCAGAGACCTTGCAGATGTCCCAAGATTTCAGCTTCAGCCCTGTCGTCCTCCCCTCCCCCGCACTTCCCTGCTAAGGGAGTTGCCTGGTGCCTGACACTGATTTGACTCTGGGTGAAGTATTTCCATGGTGGCCAGCAAGGTCCTTAGAGACTCTGCACAGGCTTCAGAACCTCTGTACGGTCCATGAGACTATGCAAAGCTCTGAGTCAGACTGGTCCTGGTGTGCAGCACCAGGGAGCAGAGATGTCTGGCAGCTTCAGGATTGGTTACTGTGTGAAACAGGATTGCAGACACCTATTGTGGGCTTTTGTGTCCCTGCGGTGAGGTCAGCTTGGTTCATGCAGAGACAAAATGGCCCTGAATTACCTGCAGATTTTAAAAGCTCAGCTTAATTGGAAACAAACTTTCAGGGCACTAGTTGCCTTCTGGGGGAAAAAAAAATCAGCTTCAGAAATGCAAAACCAGGAGGCCAACAAGGCCCTAGAAAGATCTACCTCTGGGCATAATGTGAACATTTTCTGCAAAGGAACCAAAGGAGACAATTCTCAGCATTTAAAACAAATTGTGCTGATGGCTGATATTTCCTGAAAGATCCAGGCTGTTGAGATACCGAGGACGAATCAAGCAGCTGGCACAGGCTCCCTCGAGGCTCATCTGAGGGACAAGAGGAACAGCCTCAGGCACACTGCCAGGGCTCTGAGGGAAAATTCATGTCCTCAGGGGAACCAATTCATGTCCTCAGAGTGTATGCTCTGAAAAGCAGAGGGAGCATCAGATGCTGATACAGAGGGGAGTCCCCCATCCCTGAGATCCCAGGGAGGGCGGGGGCGGAGGGGTGCTGGTGGTTCAGCCCCTGATTCCACAGGACAAATTCATCAGAAATGCCCCTGCAGAGCTCTGAGGACATGGACTGGTACAAGTGAGATACACACTCAGGGGAAGGAAGACCAGCTGCTGAAGATGGAAGCGAGGCTCCTAATGCTCATGGGAGGATCCCCAACTGTGAAAGCTTCGCTACAGTCAGAAAAGGGAAATGCCACATGTCGCATCTCCAGTCTGCACCAGTGCCCACTGGATGCAGAGCCCGTGCCCTGCAGAGGCTAAGGATGGCCCCTCAGATCACAGGACAGAGTAGCCTCAGGCTGCAGGTGCAGAGCTGAACACCTGCAGGACACAGGCCAAGGTTCCTCTGGTCCTGGCCATGATAGGAGAGAGCAGCTCCTGATGGCAGGTTGGGAGAACGTTGGGCTGATACCTGCACAGCCTCCGAGAGAGAGGGCTGGGCCTAAGGAGATGTACACGGAGGAGGGTTTGGAAAACTCCAGAGTATGTTTGTGTTGCTCATGCCACATGGAGGGCTTTGCTAGAGAACCATCAGGACAGACAGACTTCAAACAGCAGGTGCACACAGGTGGATGGGGGAGGGGTTGAGTACAGGATAGACAGACAGCGCCTCCTAGGTTAAAGCCTAGAACCCAGAGCTCCCATTGGTTCCCAGATGCAGTGTAGTGAGTTCACCACAGCGGAGGCCACAACCTCTGCCTTCCTGATGCCCATGGTTCTCTGAAGTCTTGGAATCCATGGCCCAGCTCTCTTTACCCAACTCTCCCACAGTGGGTACCACTGATCATTTTCTCCTCATGTCAGACATCAGAGGGTCCCAAGGGGCTGTGGAGCAGACTCCAGGTAGAAGACTCTGTCTGTTCCCCTATTCTAGAAAGGGAGGCAGACATGACTATGTGTCTCCCCAGTTAGCCTCAAATCTTCTCTATTGAGAAACAGAGACATCTGTCCCCACCTAGTGTTGTCCCCACAGCCAGACCCCAGATGGGCGTCACCTTCTGGGGTACACGCAGTGAGCCCCCTTCTAAATTCTAGATCCACGGCAAGGGGCCTTTCCCTTTGCCGAGATGGCTTTGATGACTTTTTTAGTTTTATCGCTATTAAGCGATTATCCCCTGACTCAAGCGAAAACAGCTTGCTGTCACTCCAGGATAACGCGTTATGAGCAGCGTGTTTAATTTAAATAACTGGTGTGCTCACTACCAGAGTATTTCCCTACTTACAGGCAAAATAGTTACAGTATCTTTCTTACTGTTAATAAACTTGCCAAAACCCCCAGAATCACAGTCAGAAGTTTGCCTTCTGAAGCAAATTTGTTTTTTTTTGTTTTTTTTTTTTTTTTTTTGTTGCTGGTACACAAGTGATGCATGCTGTCTGGAATGGACACGGTGAGAATCTGGCATGCAGGATAGGACTCTGTGGACATATGTCACATGCATGTGGATCTGTTTGATACTAAACTGCCGTGTCTTGTTTGGTTTCCAGATGGTCTGAGTATTGTCACTCTAGAGAGTCCCCACTGACCCCAGGGTCCCATCTCTGGCCCTCTCTCTGCTCCATGGCTGCGGCGAAGTGGGATTGCTGCCCTTGCACACGCGCACTTGGATGCAGGTTAGAACCCCGACTCTGAGGACAGTGATTCCCAAATGCAGCTCATCTGGAAGGCAGTCTTGAGCGGACCGTGTCTTCTCCTGCCTTTCTGGCAAGGACAGCAAGCCACCTAGTACTGTCCTCTTTAGGTAGCATGTTCAGCAGGTCTAGGGTTCTCCTAGGATGCTTATCTGGTCATGGGATGTCCTCTTTGTAAACGGATAACGGCTGCTGCACAGGCCAAATGAAATGAGCCTGTGTGTAGTGTACCACGCTGAGCCGGAATGGCTGTCAACTGCACCACCTGCTGTGTTAGTGACACTGATTCTGAGCTCTCCTTCCCAAGCCCACTCACTCACTTCTCTGTCTCTGAAACTCTGCTTGCCTGTTTTACCTGGGCTTGATTTGCTGACTGCTTCCAAATGTTTAAAGTACAATATTTGGTGACAAGAGCAACTAAAAAAATAAGGGTTTTTTTTTTTGGCCCCAGTCCGAGGTCCCAGTTCACCATGGTGGGGAAAGCATGGCGGTAGGAGCAGGAGGCAGCTGGCCAGGTTGCATTCACAGTCAGGAAGCAGAAAGATGAACCCAGGAGCTCAGCTCCCTTTCTCCTCTTTATTCAGTCTGGGACCCCAACCCATGTGATGCTCCACCCATAGTGGGTGAGTCTTCTCTCCTCATTTAACTCAATCAGGAAAATCTTTCACAGGCATGCCCAGAGTTCATTTCCTAGGTGACTTTAGATTTTTGTCAAGGTGACAGTAAATATCAACCATCACATTAGCTTAGCATCTAGTGGCCAGAAGCTCAGCATAGCCAGGCTGGGCTCTGTCAGGGTCATGGGAGCCTGGAGTCAGGATATGGTCCACTCCATTCCTAGCAGATGTTCTGAGAAAGATCCCCTGTGCAGGTCATCAGGTCATGGCGCACCTGTGTTATGGAGGACACAATTTCTTGCTGGCCATAAACTGGGGCTGCTCTTCACTTCAAGATCCTGACACGGCCCCTGAGGTATGTTGGCAAGTTCACAACATGACTCCAAATAGGTCAGTAGGAGAGGAGTGTGTGGCTCTGAAGTATAACATATTATCTTAAAGTGCTGTTTCAAATACACCCACACACATACACACACACGAGAGAGAGAGACAGAGACAGAGAGAGACAGACAGACACAGACAAACACAGACACAGAGATACAGAGACACAGAGAGAAGAATGCAAAGAAACAGATTTTTAAAATATAAGCAATAGGTACTAGAGAGATGGCTCAGCAGTTAAGAGCACTTGCAGCTCTTGCAGAGGATGCCAGGCATCTGTGAGCAGCCTGCAACTCCAGCTCCAGGGGATCTGATGCCTTTGGCCTCCAAAGACTCCAGTATTCATGTGCACACACACTTTCTCACACACACACAATTAAAAATAAAGATGTATTTATTTATTTTATGCATATGTGTGTATCTGAGTTTACATATGTGAACCATGTGTGTGCAGGTGCCCGAGGAGGCCAGCAGATCCCCTGGAACTGGAGTTACAAGCCATTGTCAGCCACCCAATGTGGGGGTTGGGTACTGAACCCAGGTCCTCTGCAAGAGCAGCATATGTGCTCTTAGCCACTGAGCTACTTCTTCAGATCTCATAATTAAAAATAAAATAAATCTTTGAAAAAGACTCAAACAACAGGAACTGCCTGTAGAGCAAACAAATGTAAGGTTTAACACAGAGCCTTCAAAATAGTCATTATAAATTATAAATATGTCCAAATAACAAAAGAAAACCTTGATTAAATTAGAAAATACAGGTGTGAAGATGGTGTCTCATCAAGTAGATACTATCAATAAGAAGAAATTTTTTTCTTTTTAAATTCAGCTGGAGGGGGATGGTTCACTTGGTAAAACATCTAGCTTGCAAGTGTGGAGAACTGAGTTTGACCCTCAGAACCCACCCAAGAAACTGCACACAGTGGCCACATTTGTAATCCCAACAATGGCAAAGGCAGAGGTCAAAACAGGTGGATTCCCTGGAGCTCTTGGGCTGGCTAGCCTAGCTTACTTGGTGAAGAGCTAGCCTAGCCTACTTGGTGAAGTTGCAGGCCGGTGAGAGGCCCTGTCTCTAAAATTGGTGGATGGTACCCAGGAAACATCTGAGGTTGTCCTCTGGCTTCCACAAACATGCACACAGTTGCACCCCGGACACACACAATACACGTGTACCCATCCACCAGGATATCCGCTGACCTCCACAAGCATGCATGCAGGTGCACCCCCCATCCACCACAGACCACAGACATGCACCCACACATGTTGCAGAAGTTTATTTTTAGTTATGTATAAAATAACTGTTTTATGCACTGTTAGGTGAGGGACTGCCCTAGGTCTAGGGCGTTTTGTATTGTTTGCAGGTGTTGGATTACTGTAGAGGTTGTTTAATTGCTAATGATCTGCATGTGCTATCAGTAGACCACCAGAGGAGTTCTGAATCAATAAAAACACCTGAGCTCAGATGCTCCGGGTTCCACTGTCCAGTCTAGTGGCAGCCAGGATGGCAGTTCCCTCTGCTGAGGTCTGGCAGAGCTTCCACCTATGAAAAATGCCTCCCTGTCTTCCTTGGTGAGCCTCCCCAACAGCAGCCTAACAGCAACACACACACTAGGTTTTTCTCTGACCTTCACATGTGCACCTAACATGTGTGGGTACACAAATACACACACGGATATTCTAATAATAAGGTGTCTACCAAAAGGACATCAATAAAAACTTCACTGGAAGCTCAACTGTTAGGAGGGAAAGGTGAACTGGAAGAATTAAACCTATAAACAAATACTCTGAAATCCAAACAACAAAGTAAAAATGAGAAGTGAGATGATGGAAGAGCTGGGGGACTGTAAAGTGGTGGATATTTGGATAATGGGGGGGTGAGGGGGCAGAAAAATGTTTGAAGAACTAATGGTTGAAAGCTTCTCAAATGTATAAGAGAAGGAAACAGTGATCTCCATCCCAGGCAGCCACTGACCTCCACATGGAACAGGCCTTGGTTGCCTTTGACTGCTGATGACTGTCCTTTGGGCAGCACCTGTAGCTAGCACTGTGCTTCCATAAGAAGATATTCCTGTAGCAGAGCAGGGAGATCGGAAGTCACCCGAAGGTGAAATCATCCAGACAGCCCAGGGGTACTGAGGGTCAGCTAGAACTCATCACTGAGATTCTCACCCACCTGAGACCGGTTCCTGCTCACCACAGGACTAGGCTCACCCCGGCTCAAGGCTCTCCCTGTGAAAGTCTTGAGGACTACAGCCTGTGACACTGGACTCCTGGCTTCCGCATGAACCAGGCCTGTTTCTGCAGGCCCAGCCCCCTCCTCCCACTCAGAAAAGGAAACCTCACATCCAGATCTGAGTGTTGAGTGGTGCACTCACAGTTGGCTGTTTGCACCTGGAACGTTGGATCCAAGTGCCACTGCGTCTCCTTCCCCTCTTCATGTAAACCCTGCCCCTGCATCCTGAAGAGCCAGGGACATGGTCTCCAGCATCCCCAGCCTAGGTGAGGCAGGCCATTAGCTGTGACCTTTGTCTAGGGGCTGTGTGCTCCAGGAGTTCTGTGACTTTATTCCCACCGACTCCAGTTCTTCCCATCTCATATCCGTCCTTGCCAAGATTCTCTGCAAAACCAGTAATTGTCTCCAAAATATTCAGAAAAAAATATGACTTCCACTATAAGTTTGTCTATTCAACTACATATCCCTCTTCTATCTATTTACCGGCAATCTATCTACCTACCTACCTATTTATCTATCTATCTATCTATCTATCTATCTATCTATCTATCTATCTATCTACCTACTTACCTACCTACCTTATCTGTCTCCCTTTTTTTCTCATAGCTATCCGTTTATTCTTTGGAGGCTCAGTCTTGCTATGTACTGCAGGCTGGCCTCAAGATCTCCATACTCCGGCTTCAGTCTCCTGGATGCTTTGCTTACAGGTGTATGCCAATAGCCACCATAGCCTGCTTGTAGTCTTTCCAAACTCACTGATCATGAAAACTACAGCCTCTGCTTCTTGCTGCACACGTCAGGGTCCAGGAGTGGAGGAGCTTGTTCCAGGCTCACAGGATGGCCCATCTTACCCAGGTTGGGGATGCTGCAGACCATGTCCCAGGCTCTCCAGCAAGATGAAAAGGAAGAGAAAGGAGTCTCAGTGGCACTTGGATCTGACGCTCCTGGTGTGAACAGCCAGCTGTGCAGCACTCAACACTCAGATCTGGATGTGAATTCGTGTCTTACACAAGAGAAGTCTTCCTGAGCAGGAAGGTGATGTGGGGGAAAGACTCATCAATGAAGGAGGCAGGTTTATGTGCCTACAGTCATGTGACAAGCTGTTTGCTTTAGCACAGTTTAGAACAAAGATGGGGGATAGCTGAAACAAAGTTGAAAAACATTTTGTCCCCTCCTTTTCAACACTGGGGATAGATTCCAGGGCCTCGCATATGCTTGGCAAGAACTCTACCACTGGGCTATATATCAGCTTCAAAGATATTTGAATCTGGGTGAAAGGTTAATAATTTTATTATCTCTACTTTTCTAAAAATTTACAAAAAGGTTCTATGTTGGAAAGAAGGAAAACAAAATACATATTACTTATTTCTACACACGTAGGTGTATGTATGAACAGATTTCTGTAGGATCCCTGATAATGTAAAAGAAAATATTTGCTCAAAGAACATTCTCTGTGTCTCTGTCTCTTGGCTAACACCAAGCGAGGCCTATTCTTAATAGTTTGTTTTTCTTTTAAATTGTAGGTAACTTTGTTTTCAATACTGACTTATCTTTTTGCAACAAAATACAGGGTAGGTAACAAAACATTTGAGTTTTGTGATCTACCAAGGGGGCTTTGGCTTGAAAATCATTTCTTTCTCAGCCATATGCCCTTCTTTTCATTGCTCAGAGCAACACGGATGTGTTTTCAGAATACACAACAGGCTTTAAGACTTTTGCCTGACAATATATATATATTTAAATGGCTAATTGTATGACAAATTCAAGAGAAATATAATTTTTATTAAGAATTCTATAAGTAACATTTCTGGTGATAAGTTGTTTCCTTCTATGGCTCTTTTATGAAAAAACTAAGTATTTTATGTCATGTTTTTCTTAAAATGGAAGAAAAAATAAACAGGCCAAGACAATACACACGTGAGGGACAAGTTTCAATATAAGAGTAGGTTGGATTCAGTACACTGTGGCCTCAAGTTCACAAAACCAAAGGGTGAAGCTGACTGTGGCCATTGCTAAATATCCACTCTATAATTCTGAACACCACCCATATTTGATGCAGACATCAAAAAAGTACTTAAAGCAGACATGGTTTCAAACAGCTTATCCTGGTGACCTCTGAAGACGCTTCACAGTGCTGAATCAGGGGCATGTAGGCTGAACAGCCAGACCCAGGCAGGGACGGGAGAGGTCATTCCACAGCGGGAGAGAGCTTGTTCTCAGCATCAGATGGCAGGTTTTATGGTGAGCATAGATTCCAGAGGGCATTCAGCAGATAGACAGGGAGGATCTTAGGCCCAGGAATGGTGGCGGAGAGGGAGTGGGCAGGTGTGGAGGCTCAGACTACAGCTCACGGTGAGTTAGAAAACAGAAGGACAGCTGGGGCTTGGGAAGGCAAGTGGGCTCTGGGCTCTGTGTGTCAAAATGATGCAGCACTGCAGGGTGCTGTGGCAAGGGCCAGTTGTTACAGCCCTAGCCTTGGGGCTGAGCACATGGGAGGAAACACCTTTAGAGAGCCCAGGTAGCCCAGTGTCACAGGATACTTCCTTAAGTCCAGAAGCGCCTGTCATCAGCTCATGATGGGTGTGATAGCCAATCAGGGGTGATAGCCAATCAGAGACAAGAGCTGGATTCAAAGGTGGCATTCTATTGGCTTCCTGACTGTGCCCTCAGTCAAATGCATGTCAGCTATGGCCTTGAGCCCCTATGTCACCTTTGCAGGACACCCTGGGCTCTAAGGTCCTGTTTTCCTCCTGTCACAGAGGAGAACTGTCACCTGTCCTCCCAGGGTTTGTGCAGGACAGGAGGACAGAAGGCACGTGGCTCTCACATCAGTGGCTCTAGCAAGATCTAGTAGGAATCTGTAATGGATCTTACCTCTGTAGTGCCTACTCAACGTGATAGACAGGCTAGGAGTCTGGAACATAGCCCTGGACCTAAGACACTTGCTGTCTGGCCTACTAAAGTCTTTCTGGTCACCCTCCACCTTGTTTATAACACTAAGTCTCTGTCTCTGTCTCTGTCTCTCTCTCTCTCACACACACACACACACACACACAGTTCCAGAGTAGGGAAGAGGGAAGGGACCCAAGGTTTCTGAGGTTCTAGGCCTCTCCCTCTAGCTCTCCTCCTAGCCCAGGTCCCATCCTCAGGTGAGCATCCCCTGCGGTTGGGAGGTCCTCAGATTTGAGACTTCCTCTGGCTTCAAGGTATCTCCAGCATCAAGTCAGAGTTGCAGTGGGCGGGAGGAGGCCCGGCCAGGCTCAAACACTGCAGCCAGACCCTATGCCTCTAAGTGTGTACAGCACCTTCCAAGTCCCTCCTCCTAGGGTGCCCCTTCCTTTGGCCTCCCTGAAAGGGAGTCCATCCTCATGAAGTAAAACAGGAAATGCTCGGGAATGCTGTATTAGTTGCTTTTCTTGTTTTTGAAATACTCAGCCAAATAAGTTGAAGAGGAAGGGTTTATTCTGGCCCCGGTTCGAGTTCAGTCCCTCACGGCAGGGAGGGTGCAGTGGCCCCGGCTCGTGGCAGCCATTTATGTTACATCTGCAGTCAGTACGCAGAGAAGCCTAGGACCAGTGACATCAGAACTGCAGGTAGGTCGGTTTATTCTCTTCACACACCTGTCTGGTCACATGCATGCTTAATCAATGACGAAACTTAGGCTGGGAGTCTGAATGGGTGGAGGCAGGTGGGATTCAAGAGGCCCTCTTGCCTGGCCCAGGTCACCCGATTGCCAGCCTCGTGGTGATGCCCAGTCCCTAAAGCTTCCCAGGTCAGTGCTGAACTCAGATGACATGGTCAGCACTCTGGTTCCCTCTCACTGAGTCATATGTACCTAGAAAACCAAACTTTTGAGATACCTTGAATGGGAAACACCTGTAGGCACACAACCATGGTAATAACTACATGGTACCTTGGAGACAACTACCAGGCCTTGCCCAGAGGTGGCCGGAAGGGATAGTAGCTCTGGCAGCCAAACACCCTAGAGGCATCTGTGGACACACCATCCTACAGGCTCCATTCTCTTGGCTTTCCACTGGCCCTCTCTGGATGCTTCTGGGAGCCTGTGAGGTCAGAGCGGAGGCCTGAGCACTGCTGACAAGGAGGGTGGGATGCCGGCCAGTTTAAAAAGGGAAAAGATGATCTGGAAGCATTTAGAAGGAAGAGAAGTAATTATACCTGCTATATGTCTATTCAAAAAGCTTGGCAGCTTGGAAAATAGGGCCCGGAGCTGCCATTTCTTCCCACTTCCTGCAATTTCCCCTGCTATTGTCCAGGGCTCCCTGAGCCAGCTCGCCCTTCTCCCAGATGTCTCCTTTTCAACAGCTGCTGGTTCCTAACCAATCCTGTCAAAAGACTCACTTTAGGCAGAGGAGGAGAGTAGAGAAAGGAGGTAGCTCCTACACTTAGGGAACACTAGGCATTGGCATTGGGGCTGACTTTGCTGGCCACAGGGCATCTCAGGGCTACAGAGACTTGACAGCAGGCAGCTGGCAGCAGGGGGGCTGTGTGGGGAATTCTAAGGGCTGGGATATCTGCCAGAGGAGATCTAGGGCTGTGAGAAAACAGTAAGTTGTAGCTCACACTGAGCACCAGGGTCCAATGTATTGTGTGGACCTTGAGATTCTCCTCACCCAGAGCCCATCCCCAGGTTAAACAGCCTGGACTCCCAGACTTCCTCAGGGTCTGCAGGCTGCCAAATTGCACAGCCCCACAGGTCCTTAGGGACTCTGAAAGTGCTGTGTGAGAGCAAGATTATCCACTGATAGCAGCAAGAAACCCTGAGGAGATGGGCACCCATGCTGTAGGAGACACTTCCTGTTGGGCAGTAACCAGAGCGTGTGTTTGGGCATTGGCTGATCATCTTTAGCCCCAGCTATGCTCTCCTCCCAAGGTAGCAATGACTCCTGTGACCTTTGAAAAACGAATCTAGAACATGGTCCTGGGTGGGAGCCGTATGTTCGGGTACCGTGGCTGTGCCTAGTTGATAAGGAATGGGTACAGTGACAGGGTTAATATGATGGGGAGCCTTTTTACCTCCCACTGCCACCCTAAGTGCTCAGATACAAGATTTGTGAGTATCAAGGAGGCAGAGTTATCAGAGGTACCTCCTCATCCCTCACGAGGCACAATGTACAGAACACATTCGGTGTCTACAGAAATCACGTGGTTCTCCTGGGTAGCTGTGTGCCAAGGGATATGCAAGGATGCGAGCTTCCTTCTTGCTGTGGCTTCAGTTCCTGGATGAACCACTGTCCTAGGACAACAGTGAGCTCAGGGCCTGGAGGCTAAGGGCCTGGATGCTAATCAGCGAGGCCAGTCTCTTCCTGACCACGCTGCCCCAGTTTGGACTTTACTGCCTCTTACCTCTCATAAACAAGGAAGAACGCTTCTTTCGTTACCTGGGCTTGATCAGCAACAGGGCCTTAGGGCAGCCATTCTCTCTAGGCTGGCGACTGGGAAAGATAGGAAGCTGAGCCAACAAGATTAAAAGGCTGAGGACACAATGACCCTTGTCAAAAAAATGGAAGGCTTGTAGAAACCTAAGTAGTTTTACTAGGCAATTAAGGGAAGGTACACACATCTGGCCGTATCTTCTCACTGTGGGACACCTACCAGCTGTGTAACCACCCTGCATCAGTTTCCAAACAAGAGGGTCCTTCAAGACAGTGCTTTTTTCCAGTTGGCCAGCTCTTACCCATAAGGAAGTTCTCTCTCCATCTCTGCCCTACCCCTCGCCTCTCCGCTGCTCTGTTCTGCTTTGAGCACCCTGAGTCCCTAAAGCACCTGAAGGATGGAGCCAGGCAAACCCGTGAGTCTGCCTGCAGGGAATGCAGACCACAGGGATGCCTTTGCCTCTGACAGATGAGTGGCCTAAAAGCACAGCTTTAATTTGAAGCTGATCTGCATTTCCCTGCTGCAGGCTATGGAAAAGGTAGAAGGCAGAATGTGAGGGAGTGCTAGGGATCCTGGGATGCAGGATGCCCACAACTGGATCTTGCCATCTACTGGGCTGTGCCCACTGCAGCAGCCCTAGGTTCAGCACGTGGTGGATGTGACCGCCTGAGACTGTGAGGAGGGAAGCCAGTGCACATGTCTCTGTCCTTGGTATTGCACTGGTTCCCAGGTTGGCTCCAAGGTGGCTTCATTTCATTTCTTGCCACTGACCTGCTTGTTGGCTGAAGCCTCAGTCACATCCCACTGGACTCTGCCCCCCTCCCACCCCTGTCTATGCATTTTGCTGTGAGGCTACTGAGTTTGATAGGAACACAGGGGCCCTCTGCTTTCATTTACTTAGCAGGAGAAACATCCTACTGCTGCTGGCACCACCCCTGCCTAGGAAAACGCAGGTTTAAAGGAAGACTTGTTTGACAGGCTTCCTGTCAGAACACTAAAAACATCAGTAAAGGTCAGCAGTTCATGGGTGCCAATGATACCCTGCCTCAAAGATTCCGTGCCATTGATCCTTTGAGGTAAGTCTATACTGGAGATTTCTGGTTCTAGGGCACAGTGAGAGTTCCAGAGAATGGCTGCCCAGGGCTATGCAGCTGAAAAAAGGCCCTTTCCCTCAAACTCCCTGGTCAAATCCTGGGGTTTCCCCCTTCAAACCCAACTGGACCGGAGGGCTATAGGTCAGGGGAGAAGCACTGCCTTCAGGGGTTGGCTTTATTTATATCAGATGTAAAGCCCAGGGCGGCTCAAGCTCTCCCTCCCATTCCTCCAGTTCTGAGCAGCCAGTGCCTGCTGCTTGTTTCCTTTCAAAGTCTAAGTGTAGGGTGGTAAGTGCAGCACCATCCTGCCCACTGCACTGCAGCCCTAACCTTGCAGGTCTGCCCCAGGGTAGGCCTGTCCCCCTGGCTCCAACGCACACTGCTTACGACCAAACCAGAAGTTCTTTTTGATAAACAGAACACAAAATGTTTCCAAGCAATTAGGAGCCAACAGGCTTTAGGAAAGGGGCCCATCAAAAAGAAAGAGAAGAGTGGTGTTTATTCCTGTTGCACTGCATAACCAATGCATCAGAGCCTGACTCTAACCCCTGGAGCACCCTGGTACCCTGCATCTTGCAAGTGGCCACCTAGTCACTTGCTGTCCTCACAACACAGCTGTGCCTGTGAGGTGGCCATTTGCCACAGCTCCATGGCTGTGTGGTGGGTTACAGTTGGAAGCAGTCTGATGCCTGGGGAACGTGCCAGCTGCCACCAGGCTGAGCCTTGCTCTGCTGAAGATGAAGACTTGGGAAACCACAAGGGCGGTTAAGTCCACGAGGACTTCCTCTCCAACAGAAAACACCCAGAAACTGTGTTAAGACAGTGCTTAGTTCCTGATCCTCAAAGTGCTGAGGCTGCCAGTGTGGGCTATTCAAAGTGCATGGCCTTATTTCAGTCCTGATTCATGTCTTAAAAGGTGGGAAGCATTTTGTGAACCTAATGAGGTATTGCACTGAAACCAGATTAGAGCATCTCTCAGTCTCCACTGTAGGGCTTCCCCCTGGAGGAACCTGGGAAAGTGAACTCATCTTTTTTTGCCCAACACACAGAGTGAACACAGGACATGGGGCAGATGGACCTCCGGAGCAACACAAATCACAAGTGTCACACTACACACAGGAAGTAGAGCCACCAGGGAAGAAACGTGGACTCTCGGGAACTGAGTCTGTGCTGTGCTAACTTACATGTGCTAGTCAACATGGCTGAGGTCTCTGGGCAGTGGCCCAGCACCCACTGCTGAGAATCTTACGTGTCTGCTGTGCAGGGTTTCAGCAGTGAGCTCCTTCCAGCCATGGGCACTAGGTACAGCCAAGATAAAGATGCTTTCTCTCTTTAACCGTCTCCTCCATGGGTTCACATGCTACTCAAAACCACAGCACTCCCAGGGCTGGTCCACTTCAGGAGGAGGGAAGACGGGGAGGTGGCAACAGCAGTATGGCTGAGCACTCTTCTGGAACATGGAAGTGTTCTTCTGTACTTGTATTGACACCACCACCCCTGTGCTGAGTACCTGTGAGCCCCGTGCTTCTAAGAAACTGAACGCAAACTTCATTCAGTTTTAATTAAGTTAAACGTAAATCACATGTGCTATAAGCAGCCACAGCAGGAGGCTCAGTACAAGCTCACAACTTAGGAGGGACAACTTACAGAGGAATGCCCCAAGAGCAACACGGATCTGCACTAGCTCATAAGGGCTCTTTCTCCTAGGTTCCAATACGGGTGAACAGCAAAATGTAATTTCTTTTTTTACTTGGGACTGTATCCTGATTTTGTAACAGCCATCTGATCCTGTGTCTGTGCCCATATTCCATGCTTGGCCTGCCCTTCAGGGACAGGAGCAAGGAGGCAGCCCAAGATGGTGACCAAGCGAGTCTGCTCTAGAAGACACCATATTATGCAAGTCTGTGGTGATTCTTCTTTCCCTTTCTGCTCTAATGCGCACTGTTAAAAGAACAAATGTTTCAGAAAAGCACTTCAGCATTGTGTGTGAACGACCCAAAGGGCAGAGAAGGGATGGCAGGGCACGGGGCTGAGCACCACCACTAGCAGGCATGTGTGGGCCGTGCAGACACAGGAGGAGGAGCTACAGAGCCAGCTTTATTTCATGAACTTGGGAGGACTGAAGGACACAGCACTGGATATGGGACCTCTAAGGTCTTTCAGGACAGACCAGCTTTCTTTTGTTTTTCCCCAGATGATTCTAAAATAAAACTAGAAGATTTCAGAATCTTTTCAATGAAAGTTGATTCTTTCAACTCAATTGACTAGGCATAGGGCAGACTGTTTTTGTTAGACCATTTTCTTCTGGTAATTTCTTGATCATTTGCTTTTTTCCTGTTGTCTTGTAAAGCTCTGGAGTTCAGAGTTGGACAGAGCAGACATCTTTGTGGTTATGACACAGCTAGGCAGAGGGACCATTCACTTCAGCCAGATCCACTTGTCACCCACCTCGGCATTGTACCCAGGGTTGTACCTGCGGCCCGGCAGCTGTGGGGGAAAGACATTAAAGCACTGTTTAGAGTAAAGACCACTTTCCCAACCCGCAGAGACCAGTCAGTTACTGCCCACCCAGGACCCAGGGGAACACCCAGGGATCCACTACAACGAAGCAACCTTGCCTACAGAAGTCGGGTCCAGGACAGAGACCCAGATGGAGACATGCCCCTAGCACTCTCACTGCTGTCATTACGGTGATGGGCAGGAGGGACAAGACAGAGTGGTCGCACTCAGTGAGAACTGGCAAAGGGGAAATGCCTTGTTTTCATGCCTTGACTGCCTGCTTGACTACTGTGAATGGAGACATTAGTTACCTTTGAGAACCAGTGATGAGATCATCATGAAGAGGCCACTGGTCTTGACTTGGAAGAGTGCATGAGCGGAGAGCATGAGCTTAACATAAGGCCTGGGAAGTACAGGCAGGTGAGGAAGACAGCACAGGGCCTGGGGGACAGAGTTAGGCCTTAGGAAGCCACCAAAATGGCCAGGCCTGAAGGAACATTGGAAAGAAACTACTTTGGAAGCAAAGAAGACATGGGAGGCCCTTGGGACTGTCACTGGGAGCTGAAAGGACAAGACCTCAGCCTCCCTCTGCCAGCAGCTCTGCCCTTCTCTAGCTGGGTGCCATAGCTACAGGGCTCAGAGAGAACTACAGACAGGCAAAGGGCAAGATAGGGACCCACAGCCACCAGGGTAGCCTATCAGTACAATGGCTGCATGAGTGCAAGCAGAGGCTGGAAGCATCCTACACCCATTTCCTTAGAGCTAGCAACGGGAAGCTTTCCTGGAGAGAAGGTGGTGTGTCTGGAACCGCCTCAGGCAAGATGCACAGGTTCAGTGTGCTGGAAGAAGCCCCACAGAAGAGTCACTGAAACAATGCCTCTCCAATTGCCATCCAGCTGAAGAGAAGGTCAGTTCTTCTCACTTGTTGGACCAATCCATACAATTATGTCTAATGAATAGAACATGTACACTTTTTAGAGGACCTCTGAGAGGGTTTGCATCACACAGGGGCCAGTCAGCTGGCATGCCCAGGGGTTTTAAACCACCATTGTCCAGAATTTTAAACTAGAGCAAGTAAAAATTAGCTCAAGACCATCGACTCTGTTGGGCCTCACCAACGTTCACTAACGGCTTCACAAAACCCACTCTCTGGAATTCTTGGAGAACATTTAATTGGCCTATAAAATTCAGTGAGGGGTGTTCTCAGGTTCTGGGGAGAAGGCACAACACTTGAATATACATAAAGCACCCCTAAGTTTCCAGTATCTGTGTGCTTGTCTGTGGGCTGGAGGCTATGCTGAATTAAAACCAACATCAGATCACTGGAAGGCTACAGAGGAAGCCCAAGGGGAGATGCTGAGCAGTCCGAAACAGGAACAACAGGACACTCTTTTGTACCTTTTGAATGTTAAGAGGATGCACAGGTTTTTTTTTTTTTTTTTTCCACACACACATAAGTCACTTGCCTCAAGCACACAGCTCATTCAGAGCAGGAATTTGTACACTTGTCTCCGACTTCAGAACAGGTCCTGAGCCCAAGTCCCTAGACACCCCATCCTCCCCACTCTGCTGAGGGCGGGCCTGTGCTGTTGAGTCCTGCTGTTTCCAGCCCCCACTCCTCCTTACAACACTTCCCCTGATATGTGCTAAGGATAAACTCCCAGAAACAAAACTGCTTGCTGAAGCAGAACAGCCTGAACAGCAGGTGTAGACAGTACCCTCCCTATGGGTTTAACTTGACAGTGTGCAGGCTCTGGTCTGGACTACTGTGCTGAAGCTTAGGCATGGGAGCTGACTCAGTGCCAAGTCTTAAAAATCTAACCATGCTCTTGGTCTCCTAGGGCCCCCCACCATCAGCCAACTGTACACTCCAGCCTTGGCCCAATGACTGTCCTTGCAAACAAGGCAACCACCTCACCCACTTGTGTACAAGTTGGCTATGGTGGCTTCACCAAGGTCCAGTTGGGAGCTTGAAAGGCAGTGGCAATGTGTCATCTTGTGTATCCCAAGTAAGCCACTGAGTTTTAGATTCAAGTGACGTGAAGGAATGGGGTTCTGAGAGTTGTAAAAGATGGCCCCCTCCACATGCCACAGCCATCTCGAGTGGACACTTCAGTCTTGAAGCAGCTCAGCATGGGAAAGTCCTCTCTGACCACATACTGAACTTAGGTTAACTTTTAATACTGCAGCCTCCAGCCCCAGATTTCAGTAATGAGACCTGCCAGACTAACCACCAAGTAACAGGAGTTTCTTAATATGGTTGCCACTATGCCTGGCCTCTCCCCTCCAACAGAAACACTTAGAAACTGGAAAGCTGAGTCCCATGTCCCAGATGATTCTGAGCAGGTCAAAGTGTATGGGGTAGAAGGTGGGTAAGTAGGGTCTAGGTAGAGAAAGAATTCCAGGATTTGTCTCAGGGCAACTGGTCTTTGGCTAAAGACAAAATGTCCAGACAGGACAGGCAATATCCTACAAGGCTTAACAAAGAGCCCCCAGGAGCTTCGTGCAGAATGAATCCACAGCTACTCCGCGGAGACTGTGGGTCAGATGGGCTCCCACTGGCCCTTCCTCATACATGAGCACAAGAGAGATCCCAGGCCATACCATCCCCCTAAACAGGCTCCACCAGACGCTCTGGGAAAGCTGGAACTGGGTGCTAGCAGGCTTAAGGCTGATGTGCAAGTTACTGCACTGCAGCCAGAAAACTCCTAACACTTGTCTCAGAATAGAATAAAATCTAGCATTCCGAACCATAAAACTCAATGTATTGCAGCTAGTGATACAATTCCAGACACATGCAAGTGGAAAATGTGACCCTCAACCAGAGGAAAAATCAGGCTGACTCAGAAATGACAAAGATGATGAATTTGTGAACGGGGACATTAAAGCATCTGTTAGGAAAGCACTCGATATGTTCTGGGAACAAAATGACAGATGACAGAAATAAGGGAGAACTGGAAAACAAAAAGGACCAGGCAGAAGTTCCGAGTTTAAAAATAATATTACTGAAGTACAAATCTTTGGATGGGTGTGGGGTCATGCAAATGTGCTACGTGCGGCTGCTACTAGGGGGATATGAAGGAACCATCCTTGAGACTCACCGTCCTGCCATGGCAGGCCACACCCTCCCTGCCAATGGCTGGGTGTAAAGGAGCAGTGCCAGTCTGCTTTGTGGTCACAGGCTCTTCCCAGACGTACTCTCTCTAGCCTGGCCACATGCCTCCTGTATCTGTCCTCCCCGCTGCCTGTCAGGCATGCTAGAGGCTCTCCTGCCCCTTCTGGTCTGCCCTTCTCTGCTTCCTTCCAATACACTGCTTCAATACTTTGTCTTCTCTTTCTTTGAAGATCCAAATGAACACAATGGAACAGCATATTTCTTAATAACATAGAAAAGAGTAATAAACATGAAGATATAACAGAATCAATTAAAAATAAGACAGAAAGAAAAAGGACAAAACAGTTCCAGTGATGAAAACTTCTGTCCAACAAATGCATAAATAGAGTCCCCCATACCCTGGCTATACCTCTCCCAAATGCTCTGAAAGGTACAGTCACCACACCAGAAACTTAGCAAACCTCTGCAAGATAAAGACAGCCACACAGGCACACCACAGCGACATCCCTAAAAACAAGTAGTAAGGTACTGAAAGTAGCCAGACATGAAAGGTCCTGCGGCACCAGGACCAAAGACAAGAGTGACTTCAGAAACAATGCAGGTACAAGGCCTCAGAGAACCTTCCATGTGTTGTAAGAATGGTCAAGCTAGAATCTTGTATCAGTGGAAAATAGCTCTCAGACTGAGTTGAAATAAATATTTTTTTAGACAGCCAGCCAATGGAATTTGTCATTATCAGACCTGTACTGTAAAAACTGTTAAGTTAATCAGGCCAAACCCAGGTCCAAACAAGGCATGGAGTGTACCCAAAATGACAGTTCAGGAAGAGGACAGAAGCCCTTTTCAAATCTCCTTAAAGGGTAAAGTTTACTATACAATGGCTTCTAGAAGTAACATTATAGCCATGCAGTAGACCTTTGTTCTCTCCCTTTTCCTAAATTTAGGTTTTTTTAGTTGGCTTACAAAATAGGAGGTTTTGATTTTTTTTTCCCCATAAACCCATTGTTTTGTTAACTCCCCCAATCTCACACTCTTATTTTCCTGGCTCAAACCAACCCACACCCAGCATTAGCCTCACTTAAGGTGTCTCCTGATGGCTCCTCTCTAGATCCTGACTTCTACAAATGCTCCAAGTTTAAGCATACAGATCTATAGTCTAAGCTGGAGCGACACGTGAGAGGATATGTGGTGACTGTCTTTTTGGCCTTGGGTCACTTCATTTTTCATTTCTCTCTCTCTCTCTCTCTCTCACACACACACACACACACTTCATTTTTCTTCACAGCTGAGTATTTTGTATATATCACATATATTTTTTTAAGCCATTCACCTGTTGACAGACATTCAGGCTGATCCCATTTCCCGGCTATTGTGAGGAGAGCAGCAATTAACACAGATGTCTCTGTAGTAGGGTATAACGTCATTTGAGTCTATGTCTAGGGTAGCACAGCCGGGTCATATGGAAGGTTCACATGTAGCTTTTTGTGGAACCTCTACACTGGTTTCCACTGTAATATACCAGTCCACACTTCCACCGCCAGCGAATAAGAGTTCTTCTGTGCCCATAACCTCAACAGCATCTGCTGTCATCTGATTTCTGGATAACAGCCATTTAGACTGGGGTAAGATGAAATTTCAAAGTGGTTTCAGTTTGCATTTCCCTGATGGCTAAATTATGCAGAATACTTTCTAAAGTATTTATTAGCCATTAATATTTCTTATTTCAAGAATTCTCTATTTAGTTCCAAAGCCCATTTTTTAAATTGAATTGTTTTCTCGAAGTTTTGTTTTTTTTTGAGTTCCTTGCACAATCTAAATGTTAGTCCTCTGTCAGATGTACAGTTGCCAGATGCTTTCTCCCATTCCATAGGCTGCCCAAAAATCTCAGTGCCAAACACAAATCTCTCCTTAAAAATACGGAGTATAGGTTTTTAATATTCTTCTTGGTTACCCACCAGAACTAAATGATACAATGCACCTCGGCTTCAAGATACAGAGAAATCAAGCTGGAACTAGGCCAGCAGCTTCTTTTCTGATAGCTAGCTTGCACAGTGCTGGAAGGTGCTATGCAGACTAACGGGTGAGTAAAGGCATCAGTGGTCTTACTGAGCTGTGAACCCCACATCCTATAAAGCCCATTGTGAGACAAGATGTGTCAACAGGTACAATAGTGGCACTACTACTATGGGTAACCCACAATTTTTGGATTAGATTTGAGGCCTGCTTCACAGGAGGGACTGCATACTTGGTACTATAAACCTTTGCTCTCAGATGCATGCCTGGGAGACCAAAGGTCTTAGGGGGAGCTAGCTGCTATTGTCTGACATGACATCAAACTGCCTTTTAAATACTTAAGATTTATACTCATGGATAAATGCTACTCTTGACTCAATCAGAGAAGCTTCTCTGTGAGTGTATAACAGTGAATGCAAAGACTCATGGCTGCCTAAGGTGCTAAAAATAAGTGATGGCTTAGTGCTCATCCCTAAAAAGGATATTTATACACTTCTTGTAAGACTTAAACAACATCATGGAAGAGGGAAGAGAAAGAATTTAAAAGTGGGAAGAAAGTAAAAAGGACCGCAAAATGTTATCTTCATGGCATAACACAGGCACTGAAAACTTGGTCTTTACGCTACTGACACTTTTTCTCAAGGTTCACTGTAGACCCCATGCAGTCCTCAAAGCAGCATCCTGAGCTTCCCTCGACCTTTCCACAGTACCCAAGGTGCACAGCTTCTGTACCACTTCCTTATACCCAGCCAGTTCGCTTTGCACACTAGCCTCCTTCCTCTTCTCGACATGAAGTGCACTGACGTCGAGTTTAAAGTGCTCAGTTGGACCTAGTAGCTGGCTGGTGGCACTTCTGAACTTCCCAGGATTGGAGCGAGGCAGTGTTGTCTCCCAGCCAGCAATTACAGTAGTACTTGCCAATGCAGTATGAGAAGATCACTAAGTAGAGTTGTTTGAGGTTTGAGCATAGTGGCTGGAAGACACTTCTGCTGCCAGGGAAGCACCTTTGCGAAAGCCGCAGATCCCCACACTGTCAATAGCTAGAAAGGAAACTAGTGGAGGGGCCTCATGCATTCATCTCTGAATCATCCACAGCACAATTTCCAGAGGGAAATTTTGTGATAATTGTTGCTGTCTTTAATGGCAAAGAAAATTCTGTCCCTGAGAAGAAAGTCATTATTACTTATTGCTATGCTTCGTGTCAACCCATCATTTTTTAATAAAAGCAACTTAGTTTCCTTAAAAGACAAACAAATAAACAAAATGAACATTCCTCTAAATGGTCACAGTTCTTAGTCAACAAAGAGGAAGACACAGTACTTCCGTGTAGAAAGAGACAGTCCAAGTCCTCTTTCAGAGGAAAGACACCAGGCAATTAAAGTTAAGGTCAGCCGATGGCTAGGCTGAACATTCACCTTGATCCTTGCCACTTCACCAATGCCCATCCGAAACTACACTGTGGATTCCTTAACTGCGACTAAGAACAAGGGCACAGCCAGCACACCAGCTTGATCTTAGAATGGATTCTGGTGGCCTGCCCTCACTTTAATGCTGACCAGAAGACTGCGCAGTGCATTTTCTTGTGGGCGAGTAGCACTGTCAAAAGTCTAAAACTACCTTTACATTTTGAATAAGACACTACTAAAAATGACAAATAACAGCCACCGTGAGAGAAGACATGAGACAAAGCACAGGAAGCATCTGCCAGGCTCAAAGACCAAGTGAATAATAATAATGGTGCTCAAAGGGTTAGGAGATGTATTATGATAAAAGAGCACCACAGTGATCTCAGGCGGGCCAGGAAAGGTGATTTTTTTTCTCTTATTATTATTTTTTTTTTCAGGCTGGCCTTGAACTCACTGTACAGGTAAGGATTACCTTGAATTCCTGGTCCTCCTATGCCTATCTCCCAAATGCTGGGACCACAGGCAACCACGCCTGGCTTATTCTTGTAACTTTTAAGATTTATTTAAGTATGTCTTCCAGTGTGACTGGATAAATATTCCAAATATTCAGAAGAGCAAGAGTTGTTGTTGTTTCTTTTTTCCTCCCTCAGGTAACTAGAGAGAGGTTGACATGAAAAAGAATAGAAACTATTTGCTATCCCAGGCAAATGCTAGCTGAAAAAAGTTTAAGGTGCTGTACCAACACTCATCACAACAGACTTTAAGGCAAATTCTATTAACTAAGGGTACAGACAAGAATGTCAAAGGCACAAAAGGGAAAGTACTAACTACCTTGCCAACCAACAGCACACTCACATCACCAATGAACCCAAAGCTGACAGAACAGAGGGAGGCAAGGCCAGGAATGCTGTAGACCCTCTTGCTGCAGAGACGTCGGACAAGTTGGACCTGAATGAGGCTGCTTCTGCGTGGCGGAAAGAGGCAAGGAGTGCAGACATGGAGGCTATAGGGAGCAGCTGTGCCCACTGAGGTAAGATGATGTTAGCCCACAGACCACGGCAAAGAGCCACCTTAGCCTTGGTGTGAGGAAGCTAGAGGTCTGCACAGCCCACTCAGGAAGAGACACATGTGTGTGCTTGCATCATTGCACCAACATGAATGGAGGATGTCTGGTGGAGGTCTTTCATGGCTATGTTTCCAAATTTCTATAGTGAATAAAGTTATTTTCAAAAAAGCCTAAAGAACCTGCTTAAAGGAAAATGCTAACAAACAAAAGGGGGTGTGGGGACTGGCCACATTCGAACCCTTGATGAACGCTTCTGGTGGTCTGCAGCCTCTGCTCAGGTGACAGGAGTACAGGCACCCGTCTTAGGGATGCAGACCCACATGTGTTCACTTCAGTGCCGCGACATTTCAATGGCTTCACACTTTCCAAAATCCAACAAGCTATAGCAAACCACAGACAGAGGACTGCTCCTTCCCATTTTATGACACTCCTTGGTGCAGGCTACTATTTCTGTTAGGCCCCTGATTCCTGGCTGAACAGCTGGAAATGATTCCCCACACCAATGGAGAAACAAATGACTTGTGAAGAAGGTATGTAAATTAGAGAAAGGTGTGAGTGGAGTGGTACCTGCATCTCCACTGTCTGCCCTGAGCTCTGCCATCTTTGCTGCACTGAACCATTTGGTTAGAGGACATTCCATAGAAATGTAATGATTCAGAGATATACTGAGAAGAGTAAGGGGACATCAGATGTAGCTGTGAAGAACTGGAGAGAGCAGCTAAAGAATGGAGGACATGCGTCCATCAGGACAGTCCACCTAGAAATAACACTGCCATCTGGGGCATATCTGAGGACTCACAGCTTTATGACTGGAAGTGAGGGGGACAGCAGTAGATCCATTCTTCAGAGAGGTGGTTAAGTGGCCACAAGTACCCCAGACCCTGTCCCCATGGCTAGGGCTCACCTCTCTGAAGCTGTTGTAGATCCGGCTACCCATATAAGGTCCAACTGTGATTTCTGGGAGGTAGACAGGGATGGTCGTGAAATTCAGCACATCATACTTATCCTGAACCCTGAAAAGTAGGACAAACATGGATTACAATAAGTCATCAAAATAAGGACCTTCAGGCAAGTCTTATCATTTACTCTTAAAGGATCCATATTAAAAAAAAACCAAGATAAACGCTGCTCACAAGCAGGTATCTTCGAAGCACCACCTCTCTCAAACATCAATGGGGCCATGTATCTGCTCTGCTGAAACAGCTCTAGAACAGGAAGTTCTGTGAAACTCTGGTGCTTTCAGATAGTGGGCTCTGAGGAATAGTTTGGGAAATGGGAAAAGGGAGCTAATGTGTTGTGCAAGTTTTAGTTTTGTACAAAATACTATTTTGTGCACTGTTGAGTGAGGGTCTGCCTAGGTCTTGGCATTTTGTATTGTCTGCAGGTATTGGATTTATGTGGGAGATGTTTGATTGCTCATGATCTGCATGTGCTATCAGTAGAATACCTGAGGAGTTCTGAGTCAATAAAAACACCTGAGCTCAGAGGCTTGGGGTTCCACTATCCAGTATGGCACTGGCCAGGATGGTGGTTCCCTCTGCAGAGATCTGGAAGAGTGCACACCTATGAAATATGCCTGTCTCTTCCTTGCTGAGCCCCCTGTAGCAGCCTGACATCTACACCAATGTGTGCTTCACATACAATAGCAGGAAGAAAGCTACCAGCAGATGGTAGGTCACCATACTATGCACACCATACCCTCATAAAAAATATGTGCCAAATGGCAGTGGCACATGCTTTTAATCCCAGCAATTGGGAGGCAGAGGCAGGCAGATCTCTGTGAGTTCGAGACCAACCTGGTCTACAGAGTGAGTTCCAGGACAGCCAGAGTTACAACAGAGAAACCCTGTCTCGAAAAACAAAAAACTAAACAAAACAAACAAAAAAAGTAACGTTAATACTAGCAGGGGAGGCAGGGTAAACTGTCTGAAATGGAAGTGACAGCGACACGTGGAAGTTGCTAGGTAGCACATGCGGCCAGCCACACCTATCAAGGGTCAGCTTCATTTCTGGTACTAATAACCTGTGGGCTTCTCTCCTTGCTTTACCATTTTGTTTTGCTGATGCAACAATGTTTATACTGTTGTTACAGCTCACTCTGAAGTTGGTCTCAACCACTAAACTTGAAGAGACAACATTTTAAAACCTTTAATTTTTTTAGAAAGAATCATTAAAGCTGGGCATAGTCATGTGGGCTTGAAATCCTTGAATGCTTCATATCCTTGTACTTGGGAAGCTAAGGCAAGGGACTTTCTACAAGTTTGAGTCCAGCCTGGGCTACCTGGTAAGACAACTGTCTGAGGGGAAAAGGCACCAAAACTTTTCTTACAGGTTCAAGAAACAAAGCATTTTTGACAGATACTTAGCCACACCTAAGTTGTAAGGGTAAA
Source organism: Cricetomys ansorgei (assembly GCA_026225945.1). Lineage (NCBI taxonomy): Eukaryota > Metazoa > Chordata > Mammalia > Rodentia > Nesomyidae > Cricetomys > Cricetomys ansorgei. The sequence goes on from JAMJFZ010001791.1 coordinate 3,976,998, forward strand.
AGAGGATGTTTCTTGCCTGCAGTTTCCAAGTGGAGAGTCTGTAACTGTATCTGGTTCCTGGTGGATAGACCTTGTAAGAAGTGTCTAGGCGCACTATGCAAACTTGCCGACAGCCAGGTCCCCACAGGACCAGAACAACCCAAATGGAATGTAAGGCGCATGGGTCCATGGGTCATGCTTCCAAAGGAAACAGAGAAACGAGGGCTGTGGTAGGCTGAGCAGGCCTAGTGTCCTAGCACAAAGGCATCACTCCCACAATTCATGATTTAGAGATCCAAATCCCACTCCAACCAGCAGCTGTCCAGGCAACCCTGCCTGCCTGTCCTCCCATATGGGTTTGTACTTGTTTAGGTAAATGGTCATACTGGACACAAAGATAAGGTTGTTTTTCTCAGCTTTCATACCAGTTGGTTTTATCTGCCAAAAGATATGAAAACATTTAAAAACAATTTAGGCACGCAAACAGTAACCTCTGTAAAGGACATAGAGCAGGTGTATTCTGTAAACTTGCTTTGTTTAGCTGTTCGATAAAATTCCACAGAACCAAAGCCCATCTTCGGCATCACCTTCTAGCACTCTCTCTCCTCATAGCTACAAGCTGGCAACTTTCTCATGCACTCTTTACATGACTGTATGTATGCCAGAAGCGTATGACCACACAACTCTCCACTGTAACACACAGAATTATTCTGTACCTACTACTGTTTAACTTTATTGAAGTGGTGACAAAATATTTCAACCGAAAAGGAACTACACGGTAAATGTCAGTATCAAAGTAGTAGGGAGGTGTCTGGTTTTCTCCATAGCTGAAAAGCCTTAGAAAATGCTAGAAAATATAGAATTTTGTCCTGGGAGTATGTGAAATATACGGAGCAATAGCACCATCTATGTTTAATTTGGCAAAATTACAATTAACATATGCCTCAGAAAAAGTTAGAACAAGGCTTTAAAGTAACCTATTGCTATTGTACAGTAACCTATTCTGTACCTTAAACCTGGCAAAGTTCAATTCTTAGCAGAGCTCAAAGAAATGAGAAGAGCCACAACACATCTCCAGTAAATACTTCTCAGAAGTCAGCTTTAAACAGGAGATTGAAGCAAAACAGAGAGTAAGTTGGACACTGGAAGCTTTATGACTGAGATTTCTCCGTCAGCAGAAAGTACACCTTTCTCCCACCTCCAAGAGCCCGTTCCCCATCCTCCTGAACTGCAGTTCTGCCTGAAACTATGTGGAGAGCTTGCAGCTGTCTCCACAGTACTAGATCTCTGTGTGGAAGTGAGCTCTCAGCAGCCTCAGCGAGCCTCGTGGGCACCAGGTGGGGCTCTGTGGAAGCTGGGAGGTTGGGCAGGGGTGGGTGCACTGACCAATGCTGAAATTAAATAGAAATGTTCTAAAGCAATAATTTGGTCAAGTCCTGGACCTAATGAGTATAACTGGTGAGTGGTACACTTATAATAATTAACTCAGAAAACAGATCATAATTTTCACCCAAGAAATTAAAATCAACACAATTACCACTGAAAACTGTTATGAAACTAAGGAGAGGACAAGACAGAGAAAGGACATAGCCACAGTCAATGAAATGAAAGCAATGAATTGGACACTGTAACTCACAACCTCTGGAAAATTACAGCACACAGCTCTACACCCTGATAACCATATAACTAAGTCATTACCAAAATTATGATTTTTTAGCAGGGATCAGATCAACACATGTTTCAGATCACATTTAGAAAATGACATGGTATTATCTGTGGGAGGTCAAAAGCTAGACATACTCCCCAGTGTCAGCAAGTTTGTCCAATTTATAGAGTCCTCTTTTCCTATATGCCAGCTCATACACTTTGCCCAGCAGTAACTGATCCTAACAAGCAAGGATCACAAGCCATTTGTGTGACAGACCCACAGCATTAAGAGGAGGCACAGGAAGGTAATAAGGCAGTGGTGATTCTGTGAAGGCTGTAAAAACAAAGAACACTGGGACTCAGATGATGACCACTTGATGCTGGACCAGGAAGGAGGCCACAATTCCTGAAATAATCCAGGATCTGAAATGTCAGTGCTTGAGGGCACTCTTCATAAATGAGAAACAGGAACACTTAAAACAAACAAACTACCCTCTGGAGTTGTACCAGAAAACAGTGAGAACAATTAGTAACTGACCAGAAGCAGACATTCAAAATGAGGGCATCAAACCACCATGGAAGAGAGCAACAGGGATAGGAGAGACCACAGTGGAGTACATCTTCCTTTAGAGTGGACTTCAGGGAGACGTGAGGGTTGGCATGAAAAGAGAGGGACCCAAGTTAGAACCATAACCTCAGACTCAACCCTGAGCACATGACAGAGCAGGGCAAGACAGCCATAGGTTCAGAGCACACCAGCATCTCCATTTCCCAGAGTTGAAAACAACAGATCCTTCACACAGCCCTCACATGGACTGCAGTCACATGGCCTTAGCAGGTCAAGCTCCCTGAGCTGGGGTTTCTTTATCTGAAAAGATCCATGGAGTAGAGAGAACTTACCCGCATACCCTCCTGATGTTGCTAGCACATGCTAGCAAAGAGGATTTCAGCAATGAAGGTCAGACAGTGACACAGTGAGGAGTGCTTGTCGAGCAAGGTTAGAACCATAAAGTAGAAAGTATCACTAAGGTAAACTTACCAACATACACGTACAATGTGCAACGCACAGACAACAAAGCCAACAATGTTTTCTAAAAGAGAGGCACGTAAGTTACTTTCCTGAGACTGTGATTAAAAAAAGAAAACACTGACTAAAAGCAACTTAGGAAGAGTTTATTTTGGCTTATGGTTCCAAGAGGGACAGTCCATAATGGCAGAAGTCAGCAGGGAGCTGACACATCACACTTTCAACCACAAACAATTAGCAGAGAGCAAACTGGAAGTGGGGTGAGGCTATGAACTCTCAAAGACCACCCCAGTGATGTACTTCATCCAGCAAGGCTCCACTTCCTAAAGGTTCTACAACCTCCAACTGGGCACTAAGTGGTTCAAACACCTGGATCTATTGGGACATTTCTCATTCAAATCACATTCCAGTCTCTGGCCCCGATAGGCTCCCAGTCAGATCATAATGCAAAATGCAGTCTATTTTAAAAGTCCCCATAGTCTTTCAGTTTTAACAATGTTCAAAAGTATAGTCTCTTCTGATACTCATAACAATGTTTTAACTGTGACCACCTGTAAAATCAAAAATTAAAATTACAGCCTCCCAACATACAATGGCACAGAATATGCATTTCCATTCCAAAAGGGAGGACATGAGAGAAAATACTTAACCCAAGGCAAGATGGAAACCTATCAGGGCGAACTCCAGATCCTGTAGTTCCATGTCAGATGTCTGGGACTTTAGTTTCTAAGGGCTTAGACTGTGGGACTGTCCAAGGGCTAAGAGTGTGTTGAAGCTAACTTTTGAATCCTGCATCGCCCCTAGGGTTTGAAAATAGAAGGTGTTCGCTGCTCCACACCTTAGTCCTGGCTTGAACCCAGCCAAATTTAGGTATGATAAGCAAACATGCCTCTCTGCCCTGCGGGTTGGATTACACAGACTCAAATGCCACACACAGGCAAGGCCACTCCCACATAGGATGTCCTAACCAATGGACATTCTCAGGGTCATGGGCTCCTCCCCGCCTGTGATCCTTGATATATAAGCTACAGCCCCCATTAAAGGGAGAGACGCTCACCTTAGCGTGCTCATGAGTGATTTCTGTCCACCTGCAAATCACAGAGGCCCGCCAAGGTCATGGCAGGATGCAGTAAAACCCACAGCCCCAAAGCCCCTCGCCATGCGTCTGCCATGTTCCGCTGAGTATTTTGGCCTGGAGTGCGCCACTGACGGCCTGGGACTCCTGACAAGAGGCCAGTGGTGGCAGTGGGCCACATGGCGAGGGGATTTCCAATTCCCATGGACTACATTAGATGACTCTGCTCCTATAGCTTTGCTGCCTCCAACATACACATCTTTGGGTTGGTTCTATTCCTTGTGTGTAGCTCTTGCTGACAAACATTCCAACATTTAGGGTCTCTACCACAAAACAGGCTTTACTTTCTCAGCTCCATGCAATAACCTTGCATGGCCTCTTGTCCTCTTAGGGCTGGCCTTCATGAAGGACTCCCCTGCAACATTCTGCCTGTCCTAACAGCTCTCTAAAACCATGGAAGAGGAATCCCTGACTCTTCAATTTTTGCATATTTCATGCCTCTAGAGCCAATACCATGTAGATAACACTGCCAGCTTGGGCTCGACTCTCCTTGCCTTTCACCACATTGGTATGCTGAAGCTTCCTAGAGGAGAAACTACTCGAGCTTTATCACAGGTGAGAGCTTAGCTGGGTAGAGTCTCACCTTCTGGGCATCTTATTCCTCCAATGTAGAGCAGGTGGACTCTCCTTTAACTATCTTAATCTCCTTAAACAAGTAAAGCCCCCCTTGAAAGAAATGCCCTGTTTACATGCTTTGGCTGCAAAAATTAAACTTCCTACTGTTTTTTTTCCTTAAAATTGTATATGTTGTATTTCTTTCTGCCCCATTTGTTCTTTTCACTGTAGAATTCACCGTAGAATTATGTATGGGTTATAATAACCATACCAGAGACTCAAATTTTTTCTGCCCACATTCCCCAAATTAGTCTATTAGTTAATTTAGCTTCAGGCAAATTCTTAGAAGGGCAGAGACAGCCAGATTCTCTGCCAAGATATCACAGCCTAGTTGTTAAGTCCTTGCTTCCTCTAAAACCCCATGAGCCCTCCACTGTCTGCATTATTCTCAGTGCTACAGTCTTTCAGGTTCCTACCAAGACAGTCCATTAAATTCTGTTTACAAAATTCAACTGCTTTTTTAGTCCAAAGCACCAAAACCTTCTATGTTCCTTAACAAAACAAACACACGGTCAGGTTCGTCACAGCAACAGCCCACTCTCTAGTGCTCAAACTTCTAAAACAGCAGGGCATAAGGGCATAGGATTAGTAAGCAAACATTTTCCTCCTGGGTGACCAGGGTGATAGTGAATGAACCATTCCTATTTCTACCCCGATACCTAGACTCACTAATCCTGGCTATAGGAGAAGCAGTACTATATACTGAATGCAGATTCAAAGCGTATATTATCTTCTAGAGGACCCTGAAAGACACTAAAGGGAAATCTTCACAGTGGGCAGAACTACGGGCACTGCACGTGTTTGTACATTTTATTTGGAAGGAGAAATAGTCAGATGTATGACTGACTGTATATTGATTAATGGGATGTAGACAATGGTTTGGCTGGCTGGTCATGGCTACAGAAGTTGAAAATTGCTTCTTGCTTGCAGTATTCATGTGGGATTCCAACGTATATTTAGGACTCTAGGAATCCTCCAGGCCTCCAGCACCAGATTGGGACCACAGAGAAATCTAGCCTCATAGACTGAATTACTACCAGATTCTCAGCCTCTTCCGTGTGAAACAGCCATTGCTGGACAGCATCCTATAAACCAATCTAATAAGTCACACACCTACCTACTACTACTACACAACACACACCCTTATACAAGGGAACCAAATGTTCAACTCCATTTCAAGCAAAGGATTTGGAAGCCATTACTCCTGTCCTTCTAACAAGAAATATCTGAAAATCAGTTATAGGCATCCCACAGTATCCACAGGGATGTTTTCAGAGACCCTATGGATAGCAAACTCTAAGGACATAAAAAGCACAGTCCTTGCACACAGCCTCCATGTTCCCTCCCATACACTTTCAGAAGCCCCCACTTTGGACACAGCTGTCACACCACAATGCTTAAAGAATACCCAGAAGGAAAAGTCTTCACATTCTCAGCACAGTCACTTTTTTTTAAATTACTTGTCTGATGTTGTGGCTAGAGCAGGCTAACTGTCCTTTGCTTAGAATGACAGTTACAATATACTAAGTGATTATAGCTTGCAGGAGAGTGGAATAATGCCAGCAATGCTGTAGGGGACAGAGGGTGCACCCTGCTGTCAGCCACCTGCCCTCCTGTGGAACAGCAGTGGACACAGATGAACTGGGAATGACAGTTACTAAAAATGTGTTTTTTTCTAAAGTATGCTAAGACATAAGTAGAATTATATAAAAACAATCAGTTAAATTCAGAGAAGGAAAAAAGAAAACAATGTAACAAGTAGAAAACATGAAACACGGAGAAATGCATTCCAATATCACTGTTCTCATTAGCATAAAAGACCTAAGCACAAAAAACACAACTGTTAAATGGCATAAAAAACAAGATCCAACTATTGCTGTGTAAGAAAATGATTTAAAATTGAGACAGTTTAGAAGCAAATGAATGGAGAAAAAGATACCACGCCTATGCTAACTGAAAGTAAGTGTCTTTAAATAATATTTCAGAGAAGCAGACAGACTTCAGAACAAAGGAAAATACCAGGCACATACAGACGGGCATGAGGCAAAAATAAACAGGATTCAATGGAGAAAGGGAGAGCTGGCACTGCCTGAGCTTTAACCCCCTCTTTCAGAACTGACAGATCCAACAGAGGCACAGATGACGCGGTCACCACATGCCTCAGCTCCATCAACAGGCACGCTCAGCACTCCCCATCCCAAAGAGAACCCACACTGTCTGCTCAATGGAGCACATATCAGGCAAAAGGCATGCCAGCCAGTAAAACACCTGAATGGAGGTGAAAGAAGAGAAACAGGCAGAATGTATGCAGGCCACATTGGGATCGGAAGGTGAAGAATAGTAAGTGGAAAACCCCAGATACGACACCAAACAACACACTCCTAAATCACATGTGAGCCAAAGAAGTCGCAAAGGAATTTTGAAAATATTTTACCTCAATGCAATTAAGAATGTTCCTTATCAAATGTTAGGCTGCAGGAAAAGCAGTACTAGAGGACAGAGAGTCTATCTCAGCTGTCCAAGTTTCTATGCCGGGATGCTGCAGAGAGCAGCTGAGACCCAAGGAACCAGGGTAAAAAAATGAAACGAGCAAAAAAAACAAAACAAAACAAAACAAAAAAGCCACCGGCTGAAAACAAATGAACAGACAATGCCTGGTTTTTTGAAGAGTCACCAGCTGGAAAAGGAGACTCACAAAGGCACCTAAACAACCAAGAGGAACATATGCTGAAATTTAGAAATTGCATGGCAAGACAATTCTTTTCTTTGGAACTAAAGGCAGGTTTTATTTGATTATAACTGCACCATTGTATATATGTATGCACATATTCATGTGTATATGTGTGTCTCTATGTGTGTACAGAGAGCAGAGGACAGAAGAAGAACCTTCTTCATTTACTCCCAATCTTAATTTTTGAGATGGGGTCTCTTACTAAATGGATTTGGCTGGACTGGCTGCTCAACAAGCCCCAGGGATCCTCCTGCTTCCACACAAGGATATACAACCACATCCAGCTTTTTATTAGGGTGCCTGGAATCTTAACTTGGATCCCTTAATAACTAGGCCATCTCCCAATCCTAACTATACTTCTTAACAGATAAAAAACTCACTATCAACAATTTCTGCAGAATAATCTTGCAAAAAAGAAATCAATAGTTGTAAAACGTATTTATTTGTAGTCTGGCCCAATAACAATTCTTCCACCTTAAGAAAGTAACATGGAACCAAAAAAAATGTGCACAATATGTACATTATTGTGCTGTGAATATGAAGAAATAAAAATTAGGAAAATCTGTATCAAATAGTCAATGACTCTACTTTATCTCAAAGGTTAATAAGCTTTTTCTATTGAGGACCAGATAGCAAGAGGTTAAAAAATGCAGCAATTGTGCTATGAGTGGATCTCATCAAGATATTTCTCAGGCATTAACTGGGAGGACAGTACAATTTCTGCCATACAATCTTTTTTCCCACCTAATATGCAAATGTAAGAACAGTCTGAGGAGCTCTGGGTGATCTGGCCAGAGACCAGTGTGTCAACCTGATTCATTCCTCAGTGTGGTATAAATGTGGCATATACAGGTAGCCACTAAAAATAAAATACTTAAATGCTCTAGTAAAACAGGGACATGCTTGTGATATTACAGTAGGAATAGAAACTATATATAAATGATACTCAGAAATACGTAAATACACCCTCCATAGACTGGGAACCCCATTAAACTGTCAATTCTGGTTCCTGACAGTAGAGTGGCAGGTGATCTGGCTTTTGATTTTTGTTCCTAACTTCCCAAGACAAAAGGTGTGCCCTAGCCCTGTACTTCACCTGCTATGTGCATGTCCTCTCTCTGGGAGCCTAGCCCTGAGGAGGTGTGAGCAGCTTACCTAGTGCTGCCCCATGCTGCTAGGCGATCCTTCTGCCTCACCTCACCATTGGTGTCAAGAACCTTATGTCCAAGAGCCTTACATATGACTGATTAACCCTCCTTAAAAATTTACTGTTGTACTAAAAAAGTCACAACTCACATACATTATTTCACCCACTTACTTCCACACACAGCTTAAGGAAATGTAAGCAAGGTGCAGCACATGGCAGGATCACCACTTAATCCAAGCTTGTGAGTAGGAGAGATGAAGAAAGTGCACAAGGGACACTAAGCGCAGATCCAATTTTACAAAGACACAATTTCAGAGGAAAAGCAACAACAGACTTCACCCTCCATGCTTCTGGACACCACAGTGAGTGAGGATACAAAGACAACCCCGGGCATGAGAAGAGGGCAGAAAACACTAGGGAAACTGAGAGAACAGCACCTCTGAAAAGCTCAGGTGATCAAAAACCACCATTTAGCAAACATTTCTAAAGCATCATGGGAACATGCAGTATAAACAGAAGGGTCCTTGAAGAACTTGAGCTCACAGCTGAAATGGAAAATGAGACATTCCCACATACTGGACTAGCTGGGCAGGTGCGGAGGTCCCTGAGATGCTTAATCAGACACAGGAGAGTGTGCTTGTTCCCAAGGCTCTTCCACTCTAGGGAGGGATATAAGCACCGTTCATGCGGAAAAGCAAACAAACATATAGGGAAGTAGGAAACAAGCAAAGTACTGAAGAACAGTATTAACAAAAGAGACACACGATACCTACAATTTATGGGACACAACAATGTATGAACTTCCAAGGCTCAACTGGGCCACCCGGCTCTAAGCACTTCATGCTACTTACAAATTACAGCAATTCTGAGTAGGTTTTAGGTTTTTTCTCTACTTTACAATGAGGACCCAAGCACGACAGCTGGATTCTTAATGTCCTCCAAACGTTTACATGTTCATGGGTATAGTCACCAGCTTACGGCTGTGTGTTCTTGGGGATTCTTTCTTTGTTTCCTGGCCACCATGAACTGAGGGTCTAATTTGAATGTGTTCACCATGCTGTGTTGCTTTGACACAGGGCCAAGCCACACAGCCAAATGACTATGGTCCCAAACCCCCAAAACCAGGAGCCAAAATAAGCTTTTCTCCCATTGTCTGTCACCATGACAGAAAGCTGACACACTGAGGTGCACTTGCTTAGCCCCTCAAGGAACACCTCTGACCTAATCATGACAGACAGTCCCTGCTATTAAGTACCTTTTCTTTAATGACTACTTTTCTGCTTGTGACATCTGGTTCTTTCTGTTTTTCTTTCTGTTCATCCTTCCCTACAGTGAAGACTACTGGGAGCACCTTCTTGACATTCACAGCAAAGCACAAACTGATTCTCTGACAAAAATAGCCTTAGGGAGCATCCCAACTGACTTCAACACTGTAGAGAAAGCTCCAGTTTCCGAGGTATCAGAGGTTCCCTGTTGCTTCTGTTTATCAGTGTCTATCAGCAAGTTTACAGGTCCCTGCTGGACTCTCGTGAACAGGTATTCGTCCAACTGCAGGGCGCTCACACAGCACCCACAGGCAGAGCTGGGTGTTCCACTGGCCAGAAGACTTAGAAGGAGTCTTTGTCTCGTGCTTTGATGGAGGATACACTAGATTCTTTAGACTTTCCCAGAGATGCAGTGGGTTACTTTCGTTGAGCTTAATTCTGCTGCACAGGCAGTGAACCCATGGGATGGAACATGTGCAAAATCTATACTGACACTTATTTTTGTTTTCCACTCAGCAAATTCAGTCTCACATTCTGCTTCAGTGCTAAATTTTATAGATGAAGAAACCAAGACACATGGTGTAAAGTGACCTGCCCCACACTCCTACCAGATCAAACCCTAACCCCACCCCTGCAGTATGGTACAGAGATACTATGATGTGTCTATCTTTACTAAGCTTTCAGCATCCATTCCAACCAATGAGAAAAGCAGTTTTTACCTAATACTTCAGTTTGATTAGAAGTTGAAATCCCACTTAAACACTACGCTGTGAATTAATAAACTCAGTACACTGATTCCTCCTCCCATGTGAATTTATTTTGGCTTGTGACTGCTGCTCCAGGGACAGAAGGAAGAAAACAGCTGCAGCACAGAGCACATGTTCACTTCAGTCACCCCACAGCCGTACAGACAATGAACCCGGAGCCTCATAGGCAAGTGCTCTACCACTGAGTTTTATCACCCTTGGGCAATGTCCTGCTAATTGTATGTTAGTGAGCTGGCTGACCCCTAGACATCACAGGTGACCACAGCTCCACTTACTCACTGGGTGGAGAAAGCAGATTGATTCATCCTACACAGTCTCAAGGGCCAAGGACACCAGCACCACTGAGGAGGCACCTGCATCATGGCACCAGGCAGGGCCTCTGCAGTAGTCACAGTCATTTACTTCTGAATATCAAGAAGAGAGACATAAGCACCAAGGCCACTCTGGTGTTTGGGCAGCCCAGGAAGAGCCAAAGACACCTCAGCTGCAGTACCAAAATGCAAGGCCCTGGGACCAGTATCTGGGCAGTGGCAGGAAATGGTGGACAGTCAGAACTTCACACAAAGGCACACTCCAAACACCACATACCCCCATTATTGTAAGTTAATAGACCACTAAGACAGCAACGCTAATGTAGACTGGTCTTCTCAACCACTGGAGAGGCACTGTAAGAGAAGCACTTGGACCTAGGAATATGAGACCAATCAAGGAAGCACAAAGCAATCCCTTTAAATGGGGGTACCCTAAATGCTGAAATGTTCTAACATAAAGCAAAGTTAACAATGTTTTCTTTACAAAACCATTCCTGAATGTGTAGTAATAATGAGAAGCACCTCCTCCAGGAACCTCTCCTGTATGCACATCTGCATGAAGCCTGAGCAGGACCTGAGTGGCAGGTAAGCTTCCCATGCACTGGAATAGAGCTGATGGCCAGTAGCACAGCCTGCACAGTAATCAGGACCAACAGGAAATCTGCAAGGTCAGAGGACAGGCTGAGCTTGAAGATCACTCCAGAAGTGTCCATATAAACAGATTCTAAGAAGATGGCACTGGGGTTGAAAAGAGGATGGAATGGGAGGCCTAGAGCACATGTCACCTATGAGGGCTAGGCACTGAAATGCCACAGAAGGCTGACTGGGGAAATGTGGGCGATAGGAAGACTGCACACAGACAGATGGCTGCCCTTCCCACAACTGTAGTCTGCTTCTTCCACAGCTCCTTTGCCTGTCCACACTGGTTTAACTGTGGGAATGATATCCCCAGCATGTCTTTACCTCAGCCTCTCCCTCTGCTGTCCCTCTGACACCTGGTAAGCTTCAGACACAAGGGTTGAGTTGATTTCCCTTGGGGTTCTTTATGCAAAGGTCTACACACCTTGGTCATTCAGCCCCAGCCACTCACACTCCCAAGTGGCCTTTATGACACAATAGTTCCATCCTTTGCTCTACATGCCCCACTAAAATGTGTCTCTGCTGAGAGCAGAAGTTTTATCTGATCTTATAGTCTTTCAAACTTGAACCAGGCCTGGCACAGGGTAGAAGCAAAATAATGATGGAATTAATAACAACAAATAACTATGCACTGAGCCCACCAGAGAATTCGAGAGTTGTTTGGAAGGGAAAAGGGTAAATACCTCAGTGCCCGCTGGAGCAGGTGACAACTACATTGAAGCATTAATTACTAAAAACTGTCTACTTCTACAGCAAGCAGCAGACCCCTGTAGTGTACTCCAAGGAGCTGTTTGTTCCTGCCCCCAAAGCACCCCAGTGACTCACAGCAACCGCAGGTTGTGAAAAGTACGGTCGTCCTGTTTAAGCCAAGGCCCTTTGTCGTAGTTAAGGTATTCAATGTCCTCTATCACCTAAGACAAGAAACAGAGAACCCCATTTAGAACTGTGAGGCAACACTGCAAATTATAAACATTTGGCAGAATTACAGCATGTAAGTCAAGAAGAACAAAATGGTGGGACTTGAGAGCTGTTCAACATAATTCTGCCTCACCAACACTCTAAAACACCAACGGGACAGAAGCTGTCCTGAAGACTGGATAAAGAGTGAACATTAAGGACAGGCTGCCCTTGTCTTCCCAAATGAGTCCCTTCTAGAAGGAAAGGCTGAGCCACAGAGAGAACAGAGAAACTCGAACACCAACACATTCTGGGAGAGCCCAAGCCTCCAGATCTGCCCCTTCAGAGAGGAATCTTCTCACATTCAATGCTCTTCCGGAAAATGTCCAGCTCAGACCTCACTTAAAGGTTCATTATTCTAAGATAATAGCACCTAAATAGACACACGTATATACACACACGCACATATATGTACGTATGTATTGTATATATGTTATTAGTCAAAAGATATAAAAATAAATTGAGTAGGAACAAGTTGGCATTGGACCAGGAAGGTAATGAAACTAGTCATTCAGTCCAAGTAGGACAAGCCAGAAACTCTGAAGAATGCTTGCAGCAGAGCCTTGCTAAAACACAGGCTCCTTCTGGAAACACCATGCTGTTACCAGGTGGAAGAGCTCACCAGGTCCCCTTCCTCCTGCCCTCTGTACAGAGAGGAACTGAGCACGCTGGCTGCTCACAGCCATTAGCTCTGCATGATCCTTCTGCAGGTCAGATGAGCCTGGGCTGGCATATGTGGCTTGAATTCCTATGCTTCTTATTGTTTACCAATCCCTTTCCTGACCTTCATTTCTTTCTGAAATAGGGTCTAGCTAGCCTGGAATTCAATGTGTAGATCAGGCTGCCTCAAACTTTCAGCAATCTTCTTGCTGCTGCTTCACAAGTGCTGGTATTACAAACAAGCCTCACTGTGCCAGGCCTGTTTGCTGGTAATTGAAGTTTTAGATACAATGAATAAAATATAATGCACTTATATTCAGTGGGAGGGTTGCTGTATGTTGTTGTTAACAGGGTCTCATCATGGAGTCCAGGCTGATCTTGAATTCAGTGTGTAGCTCAGGCTGGCCTCAAACTTGTTTTACTTTGGCCCTTTGTTAAGAAATGACCTTTTCCCTCCTACTTCACTTTTTTTTTTAATATTAAAGAGACTGTCTTTGCCAAACTTAGATAGTCTCTCTGTGCTGTTTCTGGAGTCTGGTGAGCCAAAGACAACCCACTAACCGAGTGATTTGCTACTCCCTGCATTAACACAAAGTTTTCATTACTGCGCATATGATTTGGTATTTGGGAGAGCAGATATCCTGAATTATTCTTTTGCAGAAATTTTCTTGGCTGGTATTTATTAAGTTCTCTGAAAACTCCATGAAGATTAACTGGAATTTCACAAAATGCAAAATTAAGGGAAAAGTTCTCTTAAAGTTCTCTTTTCCTCTAAACTACTGCAAGGTTCAACTCTAACATGTTTTGTGATACATGTCTCAAGATGCATTTTGTATCTTTGCCTTCTATGATTTTAAGATCACCCAAACAAAGCTATTTTTTTAAAAAGTCAAAAACTTTGGCTGGCTATAGAGATGGCTCAGCGGTTAAGAACACTAGTTGCTCTTCTAGAGGACCTGGGTTCAATTCCCAGCGCCCACATGGCAGCTCACAACTGTCTGTAACTCCAACTCCAGGGAATCTGACATCTTCACACCAATACACGTAAAATAAAATTAGACAAAACAAAACCAACCAACCAAACAAACAAAACAGAAGCGTAAAGAGTAAAAAACTTCATGGCCCAGGGAGGGTGATGAGCAGGGCAGATTCTATTTGATTATGGAATGTCAATGCCCCTAACTAGTAGGAATCATGCTTGTCAAGGTCTGGGGAACCCTGTGCATTAAGTTTAAGAGCATCTGCTACTGGGTAGCACCGCCCCACCTTGGTTGAGTCTTCAGCTTCCCAGTCACTGTACACCAAAACCTCACACTTCTCACTGTAAGACAGAACGAGAGGCACATAGTCAGCATTTCCAGGTAGAAGGTCTGTGCAGATGTCCAGTTGCCACTAGAGCCCCTGTTCTGACACAAGCACCCCCACAGTCTGTGACCTGGGTATTCTGGTGTGCATGCCACCATAGTATAACTGTACAGGAGGCAAAAGTCCCTCACTTCATTTGGTTTTATTCATAATTTTAATTTGAGAATTTAAACACTGAAAATTTTCAGTATCAAACAATCTAACTGTAACATCTTCCCAGTACACCAAGGACATAAGAACCCCACAAAGTGACAAAAGCACACTTCCCTTACGCTTCACCATTAACTCAGGAATGGAAGAAGACAGATCCAGTGATGCTAACCATGACATCACTGAAGGATGCCTACTGAAAGGACTCACGGGACTGTGTATTCATGGATCTCCTCCACAGGTATGGAGGAAACTTTCAAGCCAGTTTTCTAGACATCTAGCTGTTACTTGAATAAGAATGCACAGGACTTCTAGTGCTAAAATTTGACATGGACTTGAGCATAGGTTTATTTTTAGCATCAAGAATTTTAAGGATAACAGGAGTGCGGAAGAAAGCAATAAAAAAATAAATAAATAAGAAGAATTAAAAAAAAAAAAAACCAAACCCATCCAAACAAATTGACAAAACCTGAACTGACAAGTCTCCTGCTGGCTCTGCAGCCAAGGCAGGGAATGGGAGAGAAAGCACTCTGGGCTATGTTTTGCATGTCAAGCGCTCTGCTGGGCTCACCTCATCTCTGGGAGGAAGGTTTTCTTGTAGGCATTCTCGATGTCCTGGAGATAGGCAGAGGTGACCTTCATTTCATGTGGCTAAACAAAAGCAGAGAAAGCAGACCAGGAGGCTTTCGGACTCAGCATGACAACAACTAGAGGCACTGCTTTTTTCTAAGGAGCTATGAGCTGCAAGGCTTCCAGTGAACTATTCCTGATTACAGAGGAACCCATGCCATGACCCTCCTCTACACAGAGCAGGGTCAGGAAGACAAACCCTCTGTAAAGCCCTGCCAGTCTTTTTGCTGCGTCTCACACCCAGTATAGGCAATGAGGGATCACGGAGACTGGGAGGCCCACTCTTTCCCACCTGCCTCAGCTTTCTCCTATTGCAGACCTTGTCTCAATCTCTCTGTGCTTTCCCTTCTGTACCATTCCCACCTGTTCCTTTACTCTAACTTCCCTTGTCATCTGAAGACAATTTTTAAAACATTTTAAAATTCACTTAAGAGTGGCAAGGTTCAGTATTTTAAACTTCTGACAGTTTAGCCCATCCTGGCTCATCTTCTGTGGTTTTTTATTTATTTCTTTGCTCATTACAGGACTACATTACATTACTCATTACATTACTACAACATGAGCTACTGAGCACGGAATTCACCTATCCAGTTAACACACAGTCCTAGCACCCTGTATCTAGTACACAGATACTCAAGAAACATGTGTGGGAGGGAAGAGGAGAGGGAGAAAATAATTATTAAGCTTACTGTTTTGACTTACAAAATAAAATATTCTAAAACTGGATTGTGATAGAAGTTGCCATAATTTGCTAAGTTTGCAAAAGATCAATTGTGAATTTCAACTGGATGCATGTAATTAAGTATACATCACATTCTGTATGAACTAAAGCTGTTTGGCAAAAGAACAGAGCCATCACTCATTTTCTGAATGCCTGCATCCCCAGCACCTAGACCAGGCACAAGAAAATGTGACGGTCAACTGCACTCTGTTTATGAAAGTGAAGGGCCTGACTTCCCTGGAAAATTCACTCCAACCAGGAGCTTTACTCTAGCAACTGTGTGACAGATGCAGGCATTTAGTATGAGTAGGTGAAGAGCCACAGGCAATGTCACCCCTACATTCCACTACTAGCCATGGCCAAAGTGAAACAAGATCACATGTGGGTAGATCATAAAAGACCCCCAGAAACATAAACACCCATCACAGAAACAACTACCACAAACTTCACCAAGAGATACTGCATAAAACATGGAGTTTTCAGTAACTTTGCCAAATGAGTTTTAGATTCCCATGGTTATTCCCAAAGGCCACAAACTTGGAGGCACAGATTGCACTAAAAGAAAAGTAGGAACACATACTCCCTCACAGAAGCATTCCTGTCTTTATAAAGTGATGATTTTCATGGCTGGTGGTACTAAGACTTTACTTTGAAAAAAACAGAACAAAAAATCCAAAACAAAACAGTTGACAGCTCTAATTTTAACCTTACAATTATTTGAAATACTATTATCTGCGATAATAAAATTGCTTCCTAGAGATATGAAATATATGACTTGAGTTTTTTCAATGACTATCTGTCAAAAACAACCATGATAAAAATTATTTTACTGGCAAAATTAAGTATCTACAGTTCCCTCTGTTATTTGATGGCAAGACTTGATTTATCATCCCACCTAAGATGAGCTCTTAAGGAGCCCGAGGCACATGGAGGCCCACACTAAATGGTTTACTTGTGCTTCTCAGGGGAAGGAAAGAGCTGGTCCGCAGCAGTTTGTAGGTACCTGGAGGGTCAGCAAGATGGTTCAGTGGGTTAAGGTGCTTGGCATACATCCTAGAAACCTGGGTTCAATCTCTGGAACCCATGTAAAAAGGGAAGGAAAGAACATCACAAACTGATCCTCTCGCTTCTACATGTGTGCTGTGATACATGTACCACCACGCCCAACTTACATACAATAATAGTAATAAATAAATGTTTTAAGGACACCTAATGCCTGCATCAGGAAAGATGTTCCTGGAGCACCAGTAAGGACACAGCACCAAAGATGGCCACTTCAGGACCACTGCAGCAACCTACGTCTCCAACACACCATACAAAGGCCATGTCTGTCTCATGACCAGCATCTCTGGGAACCAACCAGAGTGTCAACCAAAAGGGCAGCTGGGTGTGTGGGAGCACATGCTCTCTATTCCAAAACCAGTACATGTGAAAAAAGGGAGGTTCCATTTGCACGATTAAAAGTACAACCAAGCCACTTTCATCTCTAGGACAATGAGACACGAGACCCCCCTAGAGAAAGGTCCAGGCAGGACAGAGGAGATGCTCACTCTGTCTCCCAAAAAGAACGACTCAAGAGACAGATGTGTCCTCTTGGCTGGGACCTCCTGCAAATGTCTCCTGTCATGTGAAGGCCATTGGGAACTGGCACCCTGCCCACGCTGATCACAAAGTCATATAGAGGCCTAGCTCTCGTGGGTACTGACTCACATCTCCTTTCTTCTGGATCCGTCTCTGTATTTCTGGCACGGGCACATCGATATAGATGACTGCATGGGGAGGCAGGTACTCTGGGGCAGTGAGCTGCTTCACTTCATAGTAGTGGTCCACACCTGCATGAGAGAGCCCATCATCATCAAACTACACTGCTACCGGCTTCTTCTGGCACATGGGGATCTAAACTATGACCCTAACCACCACTCACAGGACAAACCCTGAGTATGTCTACCTCACTTCCTGGGTGAGTTGGAGGCACACCAGTGTTCTCCATATGTGTTTCTTGAGCTGGGATGCAAGATACACCTGCTGTGTATCTATTTCTTTATGGTACACAGATAAGAGTCTGGTCAAAAGTATTTCTCAAATAATTCAACTGAAAAACATAGAATATTTCAGAGTTTAATGGACTACACATAACTATCTACTGAGTTAGATTTACACCAAAAATAAACTGGGGGCATTGAGACTGCTGCAGTCACCTTACCCTCAGCACACAGCACACAGCACCCACACAGTCTTGATGATCAGAGACTCAGGTTATTCAAAAGAACTACAACCCAGCATCATCATGCACACCCTATCTACACTAACCCCCAACAGGGAGAATGTGCCAGGTTCACATTGGGGTATTGCCACACTTGGGCACTTCTGTACAGTGTTGAGAAAACACCGTTTGCATGGTAAAATCTAAAAGTGACAGGTGGGTGCTCACACTACAGCCCACTGAAAGACACTTATTCCACTTTACACCGACCCTCCTGGTCTTTGTGTTGAAGGCATTATTTGGATTGATCTGTGACCAAGAGCAAGGAGGACCAAGCCGGAACAGGGAAAGTGTTATGGAGGAGGAAGTGTGCCCACTTCCTCCTAGGGTTCTGTGAGGACTGCCCTGACTACATACACACAAATCCAAGCCAAGGAGAAAGCCAAGCTTGTCTTGCTTGTTAGACTTGCAACGTACCATCCTTGCCCTCTGCTTGGGTAATGTACTACCTTGCTTCCTCTGTTCCATCTCCATTAGCCTGCTTCTCTGTATCAACATCCCATTCCTTAGGCCACTTTTCCTCACTGTACGCCACTGACTTTAACCAATGCACTTTTCCCTATTCTGGTACTAATATGACTGGCTACAGTGATCAACCTTATATAGGTGAAATCAAATGGTCACCTGTTACTGCCCAAGTGGCATGGCCAGCCCCCTCCCACCCTTTAGCTACCCCTGTGTATGTGTAGCCATGGAGTTTACCCTTCAGGGTTTCTAACTCCTTAGTAATTGTCCCCAGGGTAAGTGAAGGATAAAAGATACTTATTTAAGATGAAGAGGACAATGGGCGCTTGGTGTGCTTCCTTTCCCCCTGGGGAATATGGTATGCAATGGTACTTATTTAATTCAAAATAGTCTCCCCTCAGCCTCTACAGAGGTAACCGCAACAGCAGAGGCACAAGCATGCCAGAAGGTATGTTACACAACTCACACTGCTTTCGGATGTAGCCCTGGTTGTACATTGCTTCCAGGAAGACAAAGTCACTGTAGATGGATCGCTCCAAGACCACACCTTGTCCTGTTAAAACACATAAACAAGTTTTAAAGCAAATGGATAAAAGGTACTGCTAATTAGAAATTTCATTTTAGAAACGGGAAAACAAAAACCCAGTCACTTACAATCCCAGTTCTTACCAAATACATTCAAAGACTATATGCTAATCTATAAGTGGAAAACACTTAAAACCATAGTGCTCTTTTGGAGTGGGGTAACACTGTCTCCTTCATCACCTGTGACAGAAGAGGAATATGGGCTCTACACCAACTTCTTCAGTCTCACTGTCAACCCCTCCTACCCTTCATGTCTCACTCATCACAACCATCCTGAACTCTCATACATTTTTTTTTAATTTTTCTGAATATGAAGAATTAAGTATAAAAATGTTTCAAGTTCAGAATAATTTAATAAATCTTTGTATCTCATGTATCTGGAAATGGGACAATTCATGTCCTGATCCTGTCACAAGAAGGGGATTCCAGCATTTGGTACATTGTTGTACCACAAGGTCAAAGTAACATTCCTGTTTCTCTTGAGACCATCTCCATCATTAAAGAAAACTATTCTGTTCTCTTTCAACAGCAGCTTCAGATTATCACCTCCAAACAAAACAATCATGTCCCAAAGAATAGCCTGGTTCAGAGCATTATTGATAATTGACAGAGAACTGCTTAACGCTCCAATGAAATACACTTCCAGACCATCAGTGTTATGTAATGAATCTCAGATCACTTCTCTAGGTCTAGTGTCTTCTACATCGTTTAGCATGATCTGAGAGATGTGCAGCCACATAGGGACTCTCCAGTCTTTGAGGTGGTGTTGCTGAAACAGCCAAAGGTGAGTGCTCCCATAACACTCAAAGAGAAGATGACTAGGAAGCTCACAGGAGAGCATCTCCCAATATATCTTGGCCCTCCCTTCTCGGCAGCAGCAGGACCCTTCCAAACTGAGCCTGAAGAAGCTGTGCTCAAACCTCCCAATGCTTCCTTTCTCTTTCAGAGGTAAGACCTCTAAGCCCAACACTTCTCACCTCCGTCACTATCACTGACAGCCTTACTCACTGCAATATAGTCACTCCAGATGCTCAAAAGTCCCCAAAACCCACCCTGCTGAGTCTAGGCAGAGCCTTCCACTCTGAAAGAATGATCCAGGCCCCACTCACCACAGAGAAAACTGGTTGTTTTGGGGGTTTGAGAAGCTGGTTGTTAGGACCTTCACCTAGGACCAGCTTCCCCAAAGCACCCACTCGCTCTTGTCATGCGTATTTCCGGTCAGTCTTTATCCTATTAAAATATAAGCCTCCTTCCTGCAGTATTGCTAGCTTTTGGAATAAGCCTAGCATATAGCAGGCACTCATAAAATATTTAGTAACCGAACACAGCATAAAAGGAAACAAATCACTGTGGACTTAACATGTAAAGTGTTTCTTTTTAATTTAAGAAACAAGTAGTCAGAAAATAGGGTAGAACGTGCTTCTAAAAAAAATGGACTGCCCCGAAGGCCAGTATCATTTCCAAGCTACTCTTGGGCTTCCCTCATGTAGGTCCTGGTACAAAACCCAAGAGGGAGACTCCAAATCATATAAGTTCCTAAGAATAACACTAATCAATACCACTGGGAAATAAAAATGAGACATTTCTGTGACAACTTCAGGACAATATAGGTTCTGTGGACATGCTGTGCGCACAGAAACCTATGAGTCCAAGGCAATGGACTTTGTCAGCTATCTCAAGGCCTTAGGGATGCACGGGTTATAAGAAGGATGAAAAGACATCCTATTTCTCACAGCTCAGAATCACTGAGCCAACTTACCAGGGGCAGCTGAACTTGTTTCTAAACATACCATCAACCACAGGGAAACCACTACCACAGGAAGTAAACATAGCCTTATCCATAAACCCCCACCCCCAGTCTTTCCCATACAATCTGTCTATCAACCATGGGGCAGCCACTGCAATACAAGGTAGGCATAGCCTTGAACACTAGCTATAACCACCCCGCCCCACACACACACACAATGTGCCACTGTGAATACAGTTCCTGGCACATGGCTTTGCTATAGGATTAACAGTGTGTCTGCTGTTAAGTTTTCAGGACATTCTGGGTTCAGGTCCAAGTTAACACCAATAGGGCTGTCTCCTAACATCTACACACATTCTTATTCCTCTTACGTCCTAACTGCTTCCTGGTCCTTGCTAAACTTTGCTTGCCAGAATATACTCAGCTTGGATAACATCTGAGGTCACACTCTCCCTAACCGCATAGGTCCCTAGAATCCTGCATTTTTTGTCTTCCCCCACCTCTACCATCTTTTCAAGGTTTACTCTGTGGTAACTTCCAGCCTGGCCATTGTCCCTCCAGAAAACCCCAATTGGCTGTCATCCATGTCTCTATAGGACACACAGTCCATCCTCATGAATGTGACTTTACACACTCCCAGTCACCTGTATGATCTGTCATCCGTCATGTTTGTGCTCAGAGCAATGACATAACTTCTACAAGTTGCAGGTCTCCCTGCAGTGAGCAGCAATGATAAGGCTGTGCTATTCTGAGCCTACATCAACAAGAGTTTTCAAGGATTTATGATCTTACTGTAAACACAAAACTTTCCTAAAGTAGCTTATCAGAAAACCTCTACTCAGAACAGGATCAAGAAAGAAAATGCCTACCACCCTGGCCAAGGACACAGCAGTACCTGTGCTCAACAGGTGCTCCAGAGCATCTGAGTACTGTAGGAGGCGGCTGGCATACAGCCAGGACTGCAGGCGGTAGCTGTTGCCATCGTTGCTCTTTGGGTCATCATAAAATTTCTCCAAGCTACAGTTGCCACTGAAATCCGTGTGGAGGGGCTTCCCGTCACCTGTGACACTGCTGGAATACTGTATCCCTGCTTCTGGATAGTGCTTCATGCCTAAGGAAAAAATACCTGGATGAAGCATGGGCAGACCACTCACTCCTACAGTAAGTGTGTGGTTGGACAGAAAAACAAAGAAAGTTACCAGGGCTGGGCATCAGAACCAAAAGAAGGGCACCTTTTGCCCAGACTTCATCAAATGCTCAAGAAGCACACGAGCTGCTGTGGAAAACAGCTAAAGCGCATGCTTCACCACTTCCTGCAAGCAGGCAGCATGGCACAGCCCCTTCCAACCCTCACCCATTGCTGCTGTCCAGCACCACCAAAAGGCAAGTAGGCAGATGGCTGCACACGGAACTGAAACAGGTCAGTATGTCTCCCCATCACCCACGTGAAGGCAAATGTAGGGACAGCTCCTCTGGCAGAGCACTCCCAGGTAAGATCCAATTCCAGTTGGTAACTGCCATGGATTTTTAAATTTGCTACATTTGAAAAATTAAAAATATCCTCCACAGTTTGCTCTTTTTGAGATAGGGTCTTCCTGTGAAGCTTTGGCTGGCCGAATACTCACTATATTATCCAAGCTTGCCTCAATTTGATGGCAATCTTCCTGCCTCAGCCTTTCAAGCACTGAGATTATAGGCACATATTCACCAAGCAACTAAAAAATGCAAAAGACCTAGTTTAGGTCTAAATTTATCTAGTCAAGAGCTAAGCAAATTCTAGGTGGGATAAGCAGCCACATGCCTGACAAGCCAGGGCCGTACTGCATGTCAATACCTAATTGCTCTGCGATGTCCTTTGCGAGCTTGCTTTTCCCAGAGCAGAGGTTCCCGTCTACTGTTATCACTCGGCTGTTATTATTCAGTTTTTTGGTTGTCCTATCTCCAAGCATGAAGGCCAAATGCCCATACTTCAGCTTGCATCGCACACTGGTATGAATTTGTTCCTGAAAGACACATCACATCAGCACTCTGATTACAGCAGGCATTAGCAGCTATTACATAAAATACTAAGAGGTCCCTCTTGTTTGATGATTTGACCCCCTTCTTCCTCAATACAAGCTCCCTGAGAGTTGACAATTTACCTCCTTAGGTCTTAGAACAGGGACTGAAATAAAGATGCTTGCTATGTTAACGAAAACTCGATGAATAGATGGGCAGACAAATGGATGGATGGACAAACGCCAGAGGGGAGAGAGACCTTAGAGAATAAAAGCACCTCTCTGATGTAGGCTCCTGTCTTCAGTGTGTCACCTATTTACCCCACCACTGAGTAAACACTTTAAGCATGAGAAAGGTAGAAGATTTAAACTAGAGTTTCCGTACTCTAAGGCCAAAGTGTGATGTCCTGTACAGTGGAAACTGTTCACAATCCAGCAATAGAAGATTGTCCTCCTTCAACTCCATAATCATCCACAGAAGCCCAGCTCCTAGCCTCTGTGGAAGAAGTATCATCTCCCTCTCTTGCTGCACCAATGCGAAGGTCGTTCCCCTATCTCTTACCCACAAGGCAGGACACATCCTCATCAGCAGTGTCCTAGTCTGTTCACCAAACGGAAGCTAAAATAATCTACTCTTCCCCAAATAAAATTCACCAAGGGGAGGACAGTGGAGGAAACATAACTAAAAGGTGAACAACTGAAAGGGTAACAACTTTTAAAGAAAGAAGAAAACTTATCTCACAAAGAGAATACAGATGACAAGTAAGAGCCTAAGATGTTCCCATGAGAACCAGGAGATGCATGATGAGTGCTCACGGGATGCCCACAAATACAAATGACTGCCAGCGCCAACGCAAGCAAGACAGCATGCAGCAGGATGCTCTGCACTACTGAGGGGTACAAATGGAAGAGAGGGAAAGACAGATGGCTATAAAACTGCAGTCTAACGACCCAGCAACTATATCACCTAACTGATAAGAAACATTCCCACAAGAAATTTCCATGCATACTTAAAGCAGCTTTATTCACAATTGCCTTGAACTGGAAACTGCCAAGATGGTCTTTGATATGGATAAATATATCCAAACTATGGAAGTATCATCCAGCAATTAGAGGAATGGCTAAACAAGCTCTAAAGACATGAGGAAATCTTTTTTTTCTTTCTTGCTGTTTTTTGGGCTTAGTTTTGAGATAAGAGTCTCACTATGTAGCCCTGGCTGGCCTGGAACTCCCTATATAGACCAGGCAGTCCTAGAATTCAGAAATCTGCCTGTCTCATGCTAGGATAAAAGATGGGTACTATGACATCTGGCTTAAGATTATTTGGTGTGTGTGTGTGTGTGTGTGTGTGTGTGTGTGTGTGTGTGCGCGCGCGCGCGCACGCACATGCCCCCAAAGAATCCAGAAGCTCGATGGAGTTACAGGTAGCTTGGAGCTGCTTGACGGGGTACCAAAAACAACTCTTAGTCCTCCGGAGTAGCAACAAGTACTTGCGATGCTGAATTATCTCTCCAGTCCCGGGAGTGAATTGTAAGCATAACTGTAAAACTAAATGTAAGCAAAGCAGTGTGGCTGATGACGCTAATCTAGAAAAATGATAGAAATCAAGAGCAGTGGTTGCCAGGAATTTGGGGGGTGGAAATTAAATGAATATTAAGCACAGTGGATTTTTTTTTTTTAGGGCTGTTAACTACTACTCTTTTTGATGCTGAAATATGCCTCATTGTCCATTGTACAAAACCAAAGAACTTCACAGCATAAGGAACTCAAAGGATGCAAACATCAAAACAACAGGGAATATGACTAAACTTTCAACACACAGATATGTGAAACAACTTCACTGAAAGAGGTGATGAAGGGACAGAGAAACGAGTGCAGCCTCTAAGAGTCAAGGTCAAAGCAAAAGTGAATATGCTCTGTGCTCTAGTTGGTAAGTGTGGTCCTAACGAGGCTAAGCTGACAGTGCTGATTCAGGCTCACATTCACACACACCCCACTTCTCCCTCTGGCTCACATTCCTAACCCCCACCCCCACCCCTCTTCTATACAAAATAAAAACCCTTAGAACGAAGGTCAACCCCTTTACAATTTGACACCTTTGTAGTTTTAGCTACTAGAAAGCAAACAAGCTATGATGCTGCCACAGTCATAATAGGTGTCCAGTTTCCAGCCACGGTTCTCTCGACACCTAGTATCACCCACTTGCCTGCATGCACCTTAGGAAAGTCCTAATCCTCTCCAATCTACCCTAAATGGCTCTGTTACTGCTCCACATCATGTCACCCCAGAGTCTACAAAGCGCTCGATAAAGCAGCTTTGCCATTCACTGAACAGGTGAGCGCGCGGGCCCAGGCTCCAGGGCTCCAGCATCGGTGATCCCCATATGCAGCCTGGAGAGCGAGTACCAGCGCCGCGCTAGGAGCTCCCAGCTCAAGGGTTTGATCAATAATGCTGGGGCGTCAGGGCTCGGAGCAGAAAAGCGAGGCTAGGCGCCTGCCGCTCACCACGCGCTGGACTCCGGCCACGAGGCCGCGCGCGGACGCCGACGGCCGGACAAGTCTCAGCAGCCTCAAGGCCATAGCTCCGCCGTCCCCGCCGGCTCAAGGACCAGAGGGACGCGAACGCGACGGGGTCCTTTTCTGTCTGCGGCGCGCTACCGTGACGTCACAGCCGAGCTGTTTGCGGCGCCTGTCGAAAAATCTTCCGGAGATGGGCGGGGATGGGGCGTGACAGGTATGGGGTGGGGCGGTGCTATACGAGATGGGCAGTGCTTAGGCCTAGTCCTGCTCTCCCGGAATAGAGTTAGCATCAGTAGACTTTATATTCTAGACCCTTTGGGCGAGAAGCGCGACTGGATTCTAGACAGTTGAACTACGGTGTGTGGCGAAGGGCGAGAAAAGCCTCCTGAGCCTTGCGGGTTGCACGAAGGCGGCCTGCTCTGAGCTAGAGTTCTCCCATTGAGGGGTGTGACGGAAGTATGGCACCTCCCCGCTCCCCCCTACCTCGCTCCCTAGGTTATTCTACCTGCTCTGCACCGGAGTTCTGAAGGGTGGACCTGCTCGCTCCCTAGATTCTGTGGTGAGAACCCGCCTCCCCGCTCCATGCCAGAGCTCTAAGGATAAGTCCTACTCCCTGGATTCTATGGACGTCAACCACGCCCAGTCTGAGTTCTGTAGGGAGGGTCCACTTTCTGCCCGCCTATTCCTATTCCCCACCCTAACCCTCTCCCCGCCGTGCGTCTGACAGGAGGACCTGCCGCCCTGTCTGGGCTCTGGGAGTGTAACCAGCTCTGGACCCGTTCTGAGCTTTTGTAGTGCTGAGAACTGAGATGGCTTCGGGCCTGGAACCGAAGTGGTCTCCAGTGCAGAGCTCCCTGCCTCACTTCCACAGATTTTACAGCCGCCTTTTAGCTTTTAGCTACAAGATGCTCTGGAGGCTAAGAAGAGTCTGAGGCGGCCAGGGAAGTGCCGATAGGGGGAGGATCTCCCAAACAATGGAGAGTCCCGGGCTGGGCATGGACCACCTCCAAGTAGGTGACACAAAGCCTCCCCTACATTTCTTATTTCTAGAAGTCCCATTGTCCTTTCCAGGGTATTGAGAATGGGAAGGGGAGCCCTCTTCAGATTCCCCTGGCTTCCTGATCATCCCATTTTGCAGTTCCCCTCCAGTGCACTAGGTGTCAGTCCCAGGCTCAGCCTCAGGGAAAGACACTGTCCACTCCCTCCTAAGATAAAGTCTGTGTTTGACAACATCTACTGGTGTCATAATGAAAAATGGTGTACGTCATTAGCTTGCAGGTCTTAATGGTGCTACTTAAGCTGGAGTTGGTCTATCTGTCCCGAGCTTGCTGAGAGTTTTTATTTTGAGTTAACTGTGAGATTTTCTTAAATATTGACTACTGAGTGAGCATTGAATCCCTGGATTATCTCCCCGATTTGATTATGTATGTCATTCTATATTAATGAGTTGTACTTAAACTTTTAAAAATAATCCATCACATGTTCATGGAGGATAGTTAGGGACTCTTTGTTTTGTCTTCATGTCAAGATAATATAGGTTTCAGCAAAATGACTGGGGACGTATTTCCATCCATTTTACTTTCCCTGGGTGCTCAAGACCAGTGGGTTTCTTGATAGGGGTCGAGGCTCTCCTGGAGCTGTTGGAGGAACTCCACAGCTGTTCAAAGGAATAAGTCTACTTGGGTAGCAGCTCTCAACTCCAGCAAGACGTTTCTTTAGAATAATTGGTTGACAACCATTCTAATACGATAATGACATAGTAGATGACAAATGACAGCAGGAGGCTGGGAACTCCAGAAAAAAGACAGAATAAGAAATTGGAGAATGGAATTTGTAAGCACCATTGCTCACTTACCGAGCCAGGCTTAACTGATATGGCTGATGAGAAATGAATCTTAACTAGGCAAAGCTTGGAGGGGCTACAGCAAGACTGAGGCTGAGGCAAGTTTATTGCAAGCAATCAGAATTTTTATACCCTTAATTGGAAACAGTAGTGGTTGCCAGGATCAATGTAATGACATTTGCAAGCTATACAGGGTATACAAGATTAATGTCTAAGACAAACTTCTATGTGCTTTGATGTCTTGTAGGGAATGCAAGGAAACACAAGATGGTCTTAATGCTTCAGTGCCTGAGGGAGTGCCTCAGTTTCTCAGGAACTGAAAGGCACACGCTGCCCCAGGAGCCACATACTGTAACCTGAAAGACCTATTGTTAGTGCTTTTATTAAGCTCAGAGATGGAAAAGTGGCTTGGCATTCAGGAGTCTAGGAACCACACAGCTCTGACAGGAAGGTGCCCTGGCAGTCAGGAGCCTAGGGACCATACAGCTATGAAGTCAGGAAGATGTCCCCAATAGGAAGGTAACCTAACATTCAGGAAGCCAGTTACCACATAGTTCTGGCAGCTCTGAGGCAGGGAAGGCTTCTCCAGCTGAGCAGGAGTGTTATAATATAAAACTCCTCTCAGCTCAGCTCAGCTCAGCTCCACTCCTGCTGTGCTCTACTCTGAGGGGAGAAACTTTCCTAGCTCTGAAGGTAAATATCCATGGCTGAGCTGAGGTGTTCTTCATGCTTCTTCTCTTTGCGGCTGCCTCCACTTGGGAGGAAGCCTGTAGCTGAAACTGTGTCCCCTACTAAGCAGAGTCCAGAAAGCTGTTCTTTTATATAGTGTCCCTGAGGGTGCAGAGCCTCCTAGGGTGGCCTGTGATTGGTGGGATTTTTTTTTTTTGCCTTTATTTGGCTAGTCTAGAGAGGGTTGAAGGGCCCAGATTAGGACCATGTATGTTAGTTTGGGCTGCTTCTGTGCTGCTCTGACAGGTTTGAGGACCCCACAGCTGACTGGCGAGGGAGTGGGGTCCCTGATAGTTCTGGGTTGGGGGAGCTTTCCTATGGGAGGTCTCCAAGTCTCAGAGCTCCCCAGCCTTGCAGAGCCAGACTCCCACAAAGGAGAAATATGCTGGCTCCCCAATGGTCCTGACATCATTTGGGGCTCATGATGGGCACAAGATGTGGTAGCTGGGACCCCTGGGTCCCCCAGCAAGGTAGCAAGGAAGTCAAGCAGCAGCCCCAAAAGGCAGCTGGCAGCAGGAGGGACTAGGCTGCTGGAGAAAGTTGGATTTGCTCCATGGCAGAAACACAGATGGCAGTGCAATGGTAGTTGGGGTTGGGGAAGGGCACCAGGCAGTGAGGCAAAGACCCCTGGAGTACATCCACTTAAGGAGAGAGCAGATGGGGGCCTACACATATGCCGTATGCCTCTCAAGGCAGCTAGACCAAGCCAACTCCATGATTCTCTTTAGGAAGTTTCATAATCTGTTCCTCAGAGAATGAGTTTTTAAATCACATTTTGGTGGTTGAAACAAAACTGTAACATCATTCATGTAGTGCCTCATGTGTATGCAGGAAATACTCAAAATAATCATATTTAGAAAATGGGGGTGCAGACTGGAAGAACCTAAATGAAAGTAATATTTTATTCAGCACATGGGGTAGTGAATCAACCCTACAGCAGTTTTTTGTAAGTTTATCTGTATACTGTAACACCTAGACTTGGCATTGAAAAGACTGCAAAATGATAGTCCCAAAACATAAACAAATAAAGATGGAATTCTGTTAGAAATCTGTACAAGGCATTCACTGGAAGATGGAAGAAACACAAAGGAGAGAAAAACAGAAAACAGTGATTTCATGGAACTAAAAACTTTCTGCACAGCAAGAGAAGCAATTAGAAGTGATAGCCTAAAAAATGGGAGAAAACCTTTGCTTGCTACATACCTAACATAGAATTGATGTCTAGACTCTAGAAAGAAATCACCAAACAGCCAAGCTAGTAAATGGGCCAGTGAAATGAGCAGATAGTTCTCTCTGTAAATGATGAAACAGTAATAGCTAATAAGTATATGAAAAAATTAAAAAACACCATTAGTGATCAAGAAATGCAATTAAAAGTATGTTGAAAGCCAGACATTGGTGGCACATGCCTTTAATCCCAGCACTTAGGAGGCAGAGGCAGGTGGATCTCTATGTGTTCAAGGCCAACCTGGTCTACAGAGTGAGTTCTGTCAGCGTGAGTTCAGGCTAGCCAGAATTACAACAGAGAAACCTTGTCTTGAAAACAAAAAACAAAAAATAAAATAAAAAAGTACATCGAGATTCCATCTCACCCCAGCCAAAATGGCAGTCATAAAGAAAATGAATAACAACAAATTCTGATGAGGATGTGGACAAAAAAGAATATTTATATATACACTGCTGGTGTATATTAATCTAGCCTGTATGGAAATCAGTGTGGAGATTCTTAAACTGGAAATAGAGCTACCATATGACCAAGCTATACCACATCTAGGTGCCTACCCAAAAATTACAAGTCAGTATGCCACAAAATATTTGCAACTCAAAGTTTATTGCAACACTGATCACAATAGCTGTTATGGAGCAAACCTAAGTGTCCAGCATCAAGAGAACGAAGAACATGTGATAGATACACAAATGAAATTTTGTTCAACCATAAAGTATCGTGAAATTATGCTATTTGGGGGGAAAGGATGCAAGTGGAGATTATCATATTAAGCAAATTAAGTCAGAAAGACAAATATCTCATTTTTCTTCCTATTTATAGGTCCTAGAGTTTATAGAAGCATAAAATAATGTATGTACTGATGGAATAAAAATAGAAGGGAAACTGGGGAATAAGGGGAGTGATTAAGAGGTGAGAAGAGGGTGGTGGGGGATAGGGAATGTTCAAAGTATACTACATATGAGCATGGAAGTAGCCTATGTAAACCTGTGTAATCTTTTAAAGTCATTTAGATGAAAAGTCATACATAAGCCTTCATAGATCAATTATATGACAACCTTAATAGTTCTATGTTGAAGAAATTTAATTTGTAATTTCAAAATCATGTAACCAAAAAGAAATCCTAAACATGTTTTTACTGAGTTTACTTAATTTTTTACCTAAAATTTTATAAATTTTACTTAATATATAAATATATAATTCTAAATACGCACAGTCTCCTCCAGAAGACAAAAGAGAGAATACTTACCGCTATGTGTTAGGATGCCATAACTTTCAAAGCCAGTACAAAAATCTAAGACTTCCATAGATCAATATCTCTTATGAATTTATACAGGAAAATCCTCAAGAAAACATTAGCAAATTAAATCCAGCAACATATAAAATGAATAGTACACCACAAGCAAATGTGATATAGTCAAACGATGCAAAGCCATCTGTTATTTAAAAATCAACTAATGTGAAAATGAATCAGAGGAAAAGAAATATTTGTGATCAGACTGCCTGATATAGGAAAAGCATTTGACAGAACTCAGTTTTCATTCATCCTAAGAGAACACATCTGCTCCAACAAAGACCATACGGCAACTGCATCGTCTTCATAAAGCATGGCCACAAAATCCTAAAGCTAGCGTCATGTGAACAAAGAATGGAATTTGCCTTCTGAATAAAAAGCAAGGATTTCTGCTTCCTTCATATTTAACAATGGAACCCTTAACCTACATAATGAGGACAAAAGGTATAAGCAGAAGATGTATGGGAAAGGAAGAAATATAACTATTTGTAAATTATATGTTTTTTACTTAGAAAGTCCAAAGAGGATGACAGAAAAGCTCCTAGAAGGAATAAATAAGTTTAGCTGGGCTATTCAATATAAAAAAAAACATGCAGGATTACACAGTTTTCTGTATATGGCAGGGTATAAGTTAGAGATGAATGGCATATGGAATTCAATTTATGCTTGGTCTAAGTAAACTGTAATACTTGATTTTAAATATAGCACAACGTCTGTAGGATGTAATGCATAAAGCACCAATGCAAGAAATCAAAGAAGACCTCAAAAAATGGAGAGGTTTATATATCACAGATCAGAAGAAACTCACAATATCAAGTCTTCCCAAGATGATCTATAGGTTTAATGGAATTCCCACTAAAACCTCAGCAAGGATGTTTAATAGGCAGAGACAAGAAATTTTTTGCAGTTTCTAATAAACCTGACTGCGGGGGTCCTGGTGGTCCAGCTCTGGCCCCCGCGGAAAATGGAGGTTCTTTCTTCCACGAAGGATGGGTAAACCCCAAAGAAACACGAGACAGTCTTGGTGGCTGTTGAAACCGCACGAGGCCTTTTTATTAAATGAACTTGGCGCACGTGGCGGCTTGGGACAGGTGCGGCGGCTTGGGGCGGCCGCCGCGCTCGGGCGGGAGATGTGGGCAAGAGGGCAAGAGAGCAAGAGAGAGAGAGCAAGAGAACAAGAGAGAGAGAGCGACCCCCGTCCAGGGCTTTTATAGGTTCCCTGGAGCCCTGGTCTTGGGCTATTTTGATTGGTTCCTCAGTCGGTCAGGTGTGGGAGGAGCCGCCTGCACCTGAGACGCAATGGTGCCTGGGTATTCTGGGGAAGAAAGAATCCCTGCTGAGTGGTGTGGAAAAGCTGCTAATAACTACTAACTTAGGGGAATTTTCTGGGTATTAAATTTCTTAAATCTTTGCAATAAACCTGGGTTGTATTATTGCAATTTACTTCTGGATAGCATGGCTGTGTTCCATTCCAGCCCACAGTAGCCAGCTCAGGGATTGTTTTTGCTATTACTATTGGCTTATACAGATCTTATTATTGATGAGAGAACATATGCCACCGTACAGTGAAGACAAAAAAGGAGAAAGGCAGTTAGGGAATTCCAGTTCCCGGCAGTGAATTCGCTTCAGGAACCTTGTCAAGCTAAAGCATTTCATAGCCTGGGAAATCTGGGCCCCGTCCTGGTGGTCCAGCTCTGGCCCCCGCGGAAAATGGAGGTTCTTTCTTCCACGAAGGATGGGTAAACCCCAAAGAAACACGAGACAGTCTTGGTGGCTGTTGAAACCGCACGAGGCCTTTTTATTAAATGAACTTGGCGCACGTGGCGGCTTGGGACAGGTGCGGCGGCTTGGGGCGGCCGCCGCGCTCGGGCGGGAGATGTGGGCAAGAGGGCAAGAGAGCAAGAGAGAGAGAGCAAGAGAACAAGAGAGAGAGAGCGACCCCCGTCCAGGGCTTTTATAGGTTCCCTGGAGCCCTGGTCTTGGGCTATTTTGATTGGTTCCTCAGTCGGTCAGGTGTGGGAGGAGCCGCCTGCACCTGAGACGCAATGGTGCCTGGGTATTCTGGGGAAGAAAGAATCCCTGCTGAGTGGTGTGGAAAAGCTGCTAATAACTACTAACTTAGGGGAATTTTCTGGGTATTAAATTTCTTAAATCTTTGCAATAAACCTGGGTTGTATTATTGCAATTTACTTCTGGATAGCATGGCTGTGTTCCATTCCAGCCCACAGTAGCCAGCTCAGGGATTGTTTTTGCTATTACTATTGGCTTATACAGATCTTATTATTGATGAGAGAACATATGCCACCGTACAGTGAAGACAAAAAAGGAGAAAGGCAGTTAGGGAATTCCAGTTCCCGGCAGTGAATTCGCTTCAGGAACCTTGTCAAGCTAAAGCATTTCATAGCCTGGGAAATCTGGGCCCCAACACCTGACCATATGAATACCTCGTGTTGCAGCAGTTATAGGCACATACAGCGTATGTGTACCTAGGTCTAGCCTAGATACAGTTCTGTGCAGCTCACCAGACTGCACAGATAACAGTAAAAAATACTACCTGGATGGCATATAGCAGCATTACACATCCTAGACAGTACCCATAGTACTGTCAGCCATTAGCAAAACACAGAACTGCATGCTGATATACATGTGAATATCACCAAGCAATAATGCATGAATCATTGCTATATGCACAGACAGGAAGACACCCAAACATATGATGCTGAGCCAAAGCAGAACATGAAAGTGTAAGTGCTTCCTGATTACATTAATGAAAATCAAAACACCCAGATTACTTTCTGGCATTAGAAATCAGCATAGTAGTTCTCTTAAAGCAGAGAGGATGGCTAAGGATGGACTCTAACTCCTGATCTACCTGGGAGCTAGTTGCCCAAGTCCACATTCAAAAAATATATCTAGATGAAGACTCATTACTATAGCTAGTTTTACAAGTTTGTTGAAGTCCATTAAAAATGTTAAGTAGCATTAGATGTTATATAAGAGGTTTATTTGAACCACATTTGAGAATGTTTGATGTCTACTGAGAAGTATTACTCAGTCCCAAAGTCTTTTTCACAGCATCCTTAAATTCAGTGTTCCTCAGACAGTAGATCAAAGGATTCATCATAGGTGTGAGGACAGTGTACACAGCAGAGATGAGCTTGTTGGAGCTCCGGGTATCGATGGCCTGGGGCCGCACGTACATGAAGATCATGGCCATGTAGAAGAAGGTGACCACAGTGAGGTGGGAGGCGCAGGTGGAGAAGGCCCTCCATCGGCCTGTGGCTGAAGGGATCCGCAGCACGGCCAGGGTGATGTGTCCATAGGACAGAATGGTGGCCAGGAGAGGGAACACCAGAATGATGAAGGCCAGGATGAAGTCCACCAGCTCTGCAGTAGAGAAGTCTGTGCAGGCCAGCTTGAGGATGGGGGAGATGTCACAGAAGAAGTGGTTCAGGACATTGGAGCCACAGAAGGTGGCACTGGAGATAAAGTAGACCTTGATCACAGAGATGGTGAAGCCACTTGCAAAAGAGAAGGCCACAAGCTGGACACACAGTCCCGTGGTCATGATGACTTGGTAGCGCAGTGGGTGGCAGATGGCCACATAGCGATCATAGGCCATGGAAGCCAGGAGCACACACTCTGTGCACACCAGGGAGCTGAAGAAGTAGAGCTGAGTCATGCATCCAATAAAAGAGATGTGTTTCCTCTGCAGGAGGAAGCCATCCAGCATCTTGGGGATGATGTCTGACACATACCAGATCTCTAGGAAAGACAAAGAGCCCAGGAAGTAGTACATGGGCCTGTGGAGGGAGACGCTGCTCCAGACAGTGAGGATGATGGCCAGGTTCTCCACCAGCACAAAGAGGTAGGCGAGCAGGAAGAGGAGGAAGAGCAGGTACTGCAGCTCAGGGGCAGTGGGGAAGCCCAGCAGGATGAATGTGCTGACCTTGGTGATGTTCTGCCCCCTCATCCTCTGCACCTGCAACAGATCCACAGGCCAAGAGGAGGGGCCCAGTGTCAGCTGAGGGAGGACAGGGAGCCAACTGGGAAGTTCAGCAGGAAGACAGAACTCCTGGTCCCATGAGCAGCAGGGAAAGGAATTCATTGTCCTGCCGGGTCTTAATTGGAAGACACGCACTTGCACTTGTGTTTGGGTGCAGTAAGGAGGAGGGGACACGGGGGAGAGGAAGTGCTTACAATAGGTGCTTGAGATGTAGGAAGCCTACATGGCCCATTAGGAGAGTATCTAGGGTCCAGAATGGGTTTCTTTGCTGTGTTGCTGGGTTTGAGTTTTATATTCTAGGAAGGGTATGCCTTGGTTTCTCCAGTCATCATCAGCATCCACCCCTCTTCAATGATGGCAAACATGATAATGCTTATTTTATATATTTTCCCCTTGAATCAGAGTTACCAAAGCTGGTGGTTGCTCTGCTGTGCTTTTATAATATAAACATTGATCGTGGAGAAAGAAAGCTGGTATAGACGGGGCTGTGTGTGTTATCCTGTGGGGTGAATAGAGACAGGGCCTTGTTCTTTGGTCTGGAAGCAAGAGTATAGGGAAGACTATGTCCTGCCTCCTTAGAGCTGTGATTGTAATGGCCTAGGCTGCTGTGATTCAGTGAGGTCTCCAAGGCTGCTTGGTCTGTGTGACCAGTTACTCACCCCCCCCCCACACACACCAGGAGGAACTCACACATCCTGACACTCCCGCAGGTTGATAATGGCATCACTGCCTTTCCTGGCTACAGACTGGAGTAGGCTCTAGGAAGCTGGCTTAATCTGAACATAGGAAAACTCCAGCCAGAGGAGATCCAGGAATGTTCCTGGAAGCACTTTTGGGGGGAGCTAGTCTCTCACCAGATAAAGAACAATGCCCTCTGTGGCTACATCTGTAGTTCTCAGGCACACAGATTAGAGAACTGGAGAGGGAGACTGGGCACAGCACTCCATGCAGATTCAGACAGGGAGGCCGCATGATGTGACTGGAAACATTGGGTGAAGCGAGGCCAGGCCAGGATGGAGCTGTGGGGATGGCAAGTTGAGGACTATCTGGGTCCCATGCAGCAAATGTTGGCCCCTTGCAGCTCCAACAATAAAGGGAAATGAAAGAAAGTCAGTATTGCCACTTGCAGAAGCTATTCTATTGGTGGGAATGAGGAATGGGCCCAGGTCTCAGAAGCACTGATAGAGTTGGACAAGGGTTCTAGAGAGGTGGGCAGTGAGCACAGACATAGAGATAGCCACTCGAATCCACATGGTGAAGTCCTGCAAGATTCCTGCTGCTCGGGCAGCAGGCTTTGGCACAAGGCACCAGGCTGACCCCAAATTCAATGGGGAGCAAAGGGCTCCAGGGGCTTCTCAGGCTCCCAGAGAACTGACACAGGAAGGAGATCAAGAGCTGTGGCCCTTCCAACCAGGGATCCTGGGCATGGAGTTGTGGAGCAGCAAGCAACCACCAGTTCACAATCATGGAGGTATCAGTGCCAAGGCTATTGTTTATTCAGGAGGATGGGTCTGGGTCTAGGACAGGCTCCCACAGCCACAGATAGTTGTTGAAGCAGCAACAGTGGCACCAAACAGAGGCAGAGATCTGTTTCCTATAAACATCCGAGCCACATGCCAGCTCCAGGATAAAAGCCTGTGTGGGCTGATCATAGAGCTACTATCACTGCTGTATTGCATTCCCCCAGCTGCAGCTTGGCAGCTTTCCTATCCCATGTGTCCACAGGCCTCTGGGCCAGTGACTGGGTCTGCTCTCCTGTTTTCTCTTCCATCACTCATTGGTAGCTGTACTGCTCAGCCAGGTGTCATGCCTCTCCTATTTAGTTGTCCATACATGACTCCTGGCACCTCATAGTGAGGCCCACATGTCTGCCCAGCTATACAGCTGCAGCCCATCTAGCCGCAGTGCTTAAGAGGAGGTAGAAACCAAATCTGATGTCAGACTGCTCAAGGCCGCTGAAACTACCAGTGCTGATGGCTGGCCAGCTGCAGACTGGCAAGTGGTGGGTAAAGGAAAGTCTGGGGACATAGTTTTCAAGGTGCTTTTTGTGGCACTGTAATTCCAGCCCCAGAATTTTGGTATGCAAAAGAAGAAAGCAGTATGTGAATACTTAGGTGTTCAGCTGGCACCAGTGGTTACACATTTGCTGGGAAGGGCAGCATCCCCTGAGAAGGCTGTGCCATCAGAGCCCATAAGGAGGCCTTGGACCCCCAGTCCTTTCCCTCCTGTTGACTGTCATAGCATGTGCGTGATGGTCACAAGGCAGACTCAGATTTCACACATTTCTGATCTCCTTTTTGATGAACCTTAAATCCAGTGACAATAACTGTATAAAAGATGGCAAAGAATAGATACCTGGTAAGAGATGGCTACATGAAAACCCTGGCAGATGTTGAAACCATGCAGCCACAGGCCTGAGAACCCCTCAAGCCACTAGAAATAGGAAGAGGGAGGGAGGGTTCTCCTCAGAGATCAGGTGGGAGAACAATCCTGCTACACTTTGATTTTGAACTTCTGGTCCCCCAAAGTTTGAAAGAATAAATGCCTGCTGTTTTAAGACACAGGCTCTGGTGCTCAGTGGCAGTAGCCTTGGATACTGGAAGCAAAGAGAGAGGAAAAGAAGAGATGGACGAACCCAGTTATTTAGCCTGCCCAGGAAAGTGCAGTAATGGGAAGTGTGGGAGAGGGTCCTACATCTCCCCCAAGTCTAGGAGCCCTGCTTGGGGAGGTGTCCTGGGAGTGCTGTTGGATAGCCCTGTGGCTATCTGTAAGGTGGCCTCAGCAAACTTGGAATTCACAGGAAGGTTCTGGGATGAAAAAGAAACACCTAGAAAAGACATGGCGCAGGGCAGGTTTGCACTTGGGATGGGGATTCCTGTCATCAAGGGTGAGCATCCTGTAAGAACCCAAACTTGCCACAGCTGTGGGTTGTCCCAAGGTAACATGGCAGTTTGCTGCCATAAAATGCTAGTGTACGGTTCAAGGCTGAGAAGTGACTTCAGCAGCACTTACAATGTCCTCCAAGGCATTGTCCCCCATGCCTCTTGACGCTAACTCAATAATGACCCTGCCATTGTAATCTCAACACAATCCAGAGTAAGGCTGTGTCCCTTCCTAGCTGAGTGGCCATAAATTGCTTTAAAGTTCCTGGAGAAGACACTGATACACTCCTGTGGACTGGGTTTGCCTGGGAGTGCTCTGACTCCAGGATGGTACAGACCCCATAGACTGTGTTTACCATTGGGTTATGACCAATGATCACTGTGAATGAGCTACTTAATGCTGGATGTGGACTGGGTAGAATCTTGATCTGCAAACTGAGCTCCATCAGAGCAGCATGCTGTGTTCATGTACATTGGCCGTAGCTATGTGCTCTTTCAAACCTTCTATTCTGGAATCATTTTAGACTGACAGGAGTCTGTGGACCCTTGTTCAGCTCCCTCAAGGGCTAATGGTCTGTGGATGAGAGCATGCTATCATGATAAGGGGTGTAGCCCAGGCACTTGCTCATGACTGCACCCTCTTTGTGTGGCTCTCACCTGTTGGTTATCCATATTCTTCCTGGCCCCCAGTCCCCACTGACATGAGAATGGTTGAGTTTTCATGCCAATTACATGGTACTGAGGGGCCACACAGATTCTGACAAGGAGCCAGGAGTTCGCTCATCACAAGCCAGATCTGCCAGGTGCTAGTTCTGCTCAGACAGAATGCCCTTGCCTGGACAGAGTTCAAACTCAGGTCCATGCAAGAAACTGAGAGAGGAAAGGAAGATTTCTGCAGAATAGAGGTGCTCTAGGACTCAGCAGGAGGGTCCTGCTCCATGCCTGGCCGTAGTCCTGAGCTCAGAGGCCACCCTCATGCCTGGTAGAGCCAGGTGGACAAGAAACTAGCCATGGTGGGGAGCAGATGTATTCTGATCTACTCAGTGCAGTTAGGATGATGACTAAGGCCGTGTGCTGCTAGATGGTAGGACACAGCAAAGTACCCCAAACTATGCATTCATCATGGACCTCCAAATATGCACCCAGCACAATTCTCACAGATCCACACTCAACACAGCACCCACCAATGGTTACTCAACACAGCACCCATTGATAATTCTCCAACACAGGACCCATCAATATGCACTTAGCACAGAAATCCTGAGCATACACTCATCAGACTGAGCACACCACCCATCCATGTACACTCAGCACAGTACTCACAGATGCATGCTCACACACTGTCCACC
The DNA here is from genome assembly GCA_026225945.1 of Cricetomys ansorgei. Lineage (NCBI taxonomy): Eukaryota > Metazoa > Chordata > Mammalia > Rodentia > Nesomyidae > Cricetomys > Cricetomys ansorgei. The sequence continues at coordinate 4,015,648 of JAMJFZ010001791.1, forward strand.
AACGTGCGCTCATTGCAGCATGATGCATTGCACATTGTGGACACATTGCAGTGCCCACAGATGACCACACAGCGCAACACTTACAGACACAAGCCCGTTTGATTAACACCGTAAGCAATCATGCTGGGTACTATGTCTGTGGAGGTGAATCCTGCCCCAGCCTCAATGTGGGCATGTATGATGGGGTTTCAGTCACACTTCACATGTAGCTCTTCTGTGATGCACGCTATACAACATGCTCTAAAATACATTCAGGCTTGAGAAGCACCCATCCTACCTGGGGCTCCGGAAGCCTCACTTGGACAGACTCTAGGAACAAGGAGAAATCGCTTCCCGGCTGGTGAGTTCCAGGCTGGCCACAGTGACCAGATGAGCTCCAGACAGATTCTTAGGGCATGGGCTCTCAGGTGAGGGAAGGAACAATTTTGACTTTTGGAGCCCAGTGTCTCCAGAGCCCAATTACCCCCTTGCAGCTGATGAAGCTGCCCATGCTGGTAATGAGCTGACGGGGCCTCTGGGGAAGACTGTCCCTACTGCTGCCCTTGCCTTTGGCCTGTGGAGCCTGTGAGTTTGTGGGTTGCCTCCCCACTTGCCTAGAAGCCAGCTACTGCACTTTCCAACTACACCCCATGTTTCTCAGCAGCTGGACTACTGTCTTGCAGAAATATTCCATCCTCTCATAAGTTCTCTCTGAGACAAATGACTGCAGCTAAGCATGGAGATCATGAAAGATTTGGCAATGCCAAATGGATACTGAACGTGCGTGACATAGAACTACACGCAAATTAAGGAATAATGAATGCAGGGCAGCTGACAACACTCGACTCTGTTGCATCATGAGACCTCACTGCGGTCTTCCTCCCAAATAGGACATGCGTAGCATGTACCGTGCGTGCCCTCATGCCATGTAACACTAGAGAACTCTGCCTGAATGCCGCAGCTCAGATTCCAGGCCACTGTGTGAGGAAATGCAGCATTTTTACAAGAGCACACTTTTCTGTTCTTCTAAAAGTATAATGTTTTATTTATGGAAAACAAAGGCTTTTAATGTATTCCTACTGTCATTGCTCAAGCGTCTAAGAATCAAATTAGTGTTATCTCTCTATTGTACTGTATTAGAATGATTGATTTATAAAATTGCTGTTTGAGTCATTGACTTGCCTTTCATAAAAAGTGTTGAATTGATTTTGTCTTGATACAAAGAATTTCCAACAATTTTTGGAAGGATCCTAAATGTATTTCTGCCATTTTGTACTACATATTTAGGTGATGCTGTATTCTCAGTATTGACAGTTATGAAATCAAGATATCTATCAACTGATGAAGATGAAGACTTTCCATGTCCTTCAGTGTCAAGTGTTCAGCCAGATTTTATTCTTTCTGTAAAAATAGACAAGCACATCTCTGTGATTAAATCTGCAAATCTGCTTTTATCTTTAATAAATATAGGAATTCTTCTATACCAAGAATTGTTTTAGAATAAATTTACATAAGCTTTATATCAGTAAATACTTGATTTGTACCTATGTTCCAAGGGTTCTATAAAATTTCTCATGCAAAAATAAATCATGAGTGGAAAGTATCTAAGAAGCCTTCATCTAAGACACAGCAGCCAACTGGACAGCCTCTTACTGCCTCCTGATGATGGAGAAGCTATCAGTTCAGCATGTGTCAGATCAGAAGTGCAGGTCCAGGGTGTTGCTTTGTGGAATATTCTCCTGGACAGTCCTCAGCCACATATTCTCTTAGTGCATCCTATGCCAAAGACTCAGAAGGAGGCTGTCAGGCAGACTGGATGCTCAAGCCCCAGGTAAATTGATAGGAAAGGAAAACCTTTCCGGATTCAAGCCAGGCCAGTCATGGAGCTTCCTGCCCTACATTCATTGTACTGTTAAGAAGGGAAACAGCAGATGTCCACCCACATGCACAATTGTGGAGTAGTGCTAATTTGGTCCTACAAAGGGAAGCAAATATCTTCTCAGGTACAGTGGGGCTGTCATCAAAGCAACCCCAAGTGGACAAACACCTTTCCTTTGTCTCACTGTCACATTGCCACCATTAAGATGATGCTTGTGTGTATCAAACTGAATTGGAAATCCAGGCAGGTTTTTGTGCTGCATCTGCCAGTGCTGTCATTGATAGGAAGTGAGCTTTCCACAGCTCTGATCAAGCTTCCTCAGAATTATCTGCTTGATAAATGATGCTGTGCCCCTGATTTGGAAAAAAAAAAGGGGGAATTGATACCTGAAAGGATATGTAAACATGGCCTAAAAGAAGGCTGGATGACTACCTGGTCGTTCCTGAGCTTTTGAGGCTTTCTTGTTAAAAGCCCTGCTCCGTGAAGCTTGGGAAGGGGAAATCATCCAGGTAATAAAGCAAATGGTGAGGTTGCTGTTCCCAGTGTCCTAGCATAGCTCCCAAGCAATGTTAGGTCGGTGAGAAAACGATCAGCATTTCATGTGGGGTGTGTCTGCCCACTGACAGACGCAAGCCGTTGAATTGCCACCTGTGAGGAATGTGATGGTTAGTTTCAATTCTCAACTTGACACAATGTTGAATCATCTTGGTAGGGAGTCTTAAGTTCTCTAGATCAGGCAGGATGTGGTCATGTGTGTAGGGATTGTCATTATGTTAACTGATGTAGGAAGACCCAGCCTAAAAGTGGTGACATCTTTCCCTAGGTTTGAATCTTACACTATTAAAAAAAAATGAGATGAATAAACATACATGCGTTTGTTCTTTCTATGCTTCCGACTATAGATGTGACTAGCTGCTTCATGTTCTGGCCACCTTGACGTCCCTGCAATGATGGACCTGGAATTATGAGCCAAGTAAACCCATTTTCCTCAAAGTATTTTATCACAGCAACAGGAAAGGGAATTAGGATAATGTGACATTTGGAAAATGCAGATTTAAGTCACTGCAGCTGAGAAGAAAGGCTGCATTGAAACATATTAACAACAGTACATGTTGGCCAGGATTTGGAACCACTGGCATTATCCTACACTGCTAATGAGAATAGAGTGGGTAGATTTAGTTTGGAAAATAGTTTCGCAGTTTTTACTAAATCTGGCCATACAAATACCTTGTGTTGCAGCAGTGATTGCAGGCACATACAGCCAATGTATACCTAGATCTAGCCTAGATACAGTTCTGTGCAGCTCACAAAACTGCATGGATAACAGTAAAAAATACTACCTGGATTGCATATAGCAGCATTTCACATCCTTGACAGTACCCATAGTACTGTCAACCAATAGCAAAACATAGAACTGCATGCTGATATACATGTGAATACTATTGAACAAGAATAACACATGAATCATTGCTACATGCACAGACAGGAAGACACCCAAACACAAGATGCTGAGCCAAAGCAGACCATGAAAGTGTATGTGCTTCATGATTACATTCAAAAAAACCTTCAAAAACACCCAGGTTACTCTCTGGCACTAGAAACCAGCATAGTGGTTGGGGCAGAGAGGGTGACTTGGAGTGGACTCTAATGCCTGATTTCTGTGGGAGCTAGTTCCCTGAGCCAGCAGTCATAAAACATAATTGGATGAAAGCTCATTACTGTAGCTAGCTCCATAACATTGCTAAATTTTACAAAAAATAAAGGAACACTAGGTGCTATACATGCTATGCAAGACAGTTTTTTTCCATCACAAATTAAATTCTAGACCATGTAATGTCCTACTATAGAGTGTGTCGCAACCCTAGGGTCCTTCTCACAGCATCCTTAAACTCTTTGTTCCTTAGGCAATATATCAAGGGGTTTAAGATGGGTGTGAGGACAGTGTACACAGCAGAGATGAGCTTGTTGGAGCTCCGGGTATCGATGGCCTGGGGCCGCACATATATAAAGAGCATGGCCACGTAGAAGAAGGTGACCACAGTGAGGTGGGAGGCGCAGGTGGAGAAGGCCCTCCATCGGCCTGTGGCTGAAGGGATCCGCAGCACGGCCAGGGTGATGTGTCCATAGGACAGAATGGTGGCCAGGAGAGGGAACACCAGAATGATGAAGGCCAGGATGAAATCCACCAGCTCTGCAGTAGAGAAGTCTGTGCAGGCCAGCTTGAGGATGGGGGAGATGTCACAGAAGAAGTGGTTCAGGACATTGGAGCCACAGAAGGTGGCACTGGAGATAAAATAGACCTTGATCACAGAGATGGTGAAGGCACTCGCAAAAGAGAAGGCCACAAGCTGGACACACAGTCCCGTGGTCATGATGACTTGGTAGCGCAGTGGGTGGCAGATGGCCACATAGCGGTCATAGGCCATGGAAGCCAGGAGCACACACTCTGTGCACACCAGAGAAATGAAGAAGTAGAGCTGAGTCATGCAACCAATAAAAGAGATGTGTTTCCTCTGCAGGAGGAAGCCATCCAGCATCTTGGGGATGATGTCTGACACATACCAGATCTCTAGGAAAGACAAGGAGCCCAGGAAGTAGTACATGGGCCTGTGGAGGGAGACGCTGCTCCAGACAGTGAGGATGATGGCCAGGTTCTCCACCAGCACAAAGAGGTAGGCGAGCAGGAAGAGGAGGAAGAGCAGGTACTGCAGCTCAGGGGCAGTGGGGAAGCCCAGCAGGATGAATGTGCTGACCTTGGTGATGTTCTGCCCCCTCATCCTCTGCACCTGCAACAGATCCACAGGCCAAGAGGAGGGGCCCAGTGTCAGCTGAGGGAGGACAGGGAGCCAACTGGGAAGTTCAGCAGGAAGACAGAACTCCTGGTCCCATGAGCAGCAGGGAAAGGAATTCATTGTCCTGCCAGGTCTTAATTGGAAGACACGCACTTGCACTTGTGTTTGGGTGCAGTAAGGAAGAGGGGACACGGGGGAGAGGAAGTGCTGACAATAGGTGTTTGGGATATAAAATGTCTATATTGCCCATGTACCCCCACCCTGGATGTAGAAGGTTCGTGCCTCCTACTCTGTTGATGGGTCTATACACCCTACCCTGGATCCAGAAGGATAGGATCTTTACCTCAATCCTTGAAGGGTTAAAAATATTAGTCCACATTCCCACCATGAAAGTGTGAGTATTGATGAGGCCATGATCTTCCTCCTTTATGGGAAAATATAGTTGGGACCATGTCCTTACCTCCCAGAATGCATGAGTGTAATGGCCTAGGGGCTCCTGGGACTGAGTGAGGTCTCCAAAGTTGGCTTGATCATGTGACTAATTGCTTCCCCACATCACACCTACATTAGCATGGAAACACACACTGGCAGCAGAAGGAACTCACACCCTTTTCTCAAACCCTTGACACAGTCTCATGTGTTGACTTAACATCCCTGCCTTCCTTGGCCTCAGACTAAGCTAGCTTAATTCAAACATGTGAAAACTGAAGCCAGAGGAGGTCTAGGGCAATTCCTGAAATCACAGTGGTGAAGGTTGCTCTCACCATGGATCTCCTCCAAAGCCATGATTGCAATCCTGAAGGACACAGAGAGGCAGAGAAAGAGATGAGGTGTACCAACCGCATCATCGCCACATGGAAAGCTTCTTCTACAGGCCTGGAATTCAAATGAGTATTCTGGGCAGGAAAGGAAAATTCTAGAAGTACACTTCCCAAAGAGAGATTTGAATTTGAATTTGCTGTTATTAAAGCAGCTGTTCCAGCTGTAAAATGTGTGTGTGTTTCAACATCCTCCAAGACATCATGCAGTCTCCTTAAATCAGTTCGGTAATAGCCAGTGCCATTAGGAGCTGAAAATCTTGTCCTGGACACGGTCCAGGGTGCCTGTGTTTCTTCCCAGCTAAGTGGCCACAGAGGGCTTTGAAGGGCACATAAGGAACTCAGTGGAGGGCCATCGACACTCTGCTATAGACTGGGATTGCCTGGGGGTGCTGTGTCTCACATCCCCACCCAGGACCATACCCACAAACCCACAGTCTGAACTCACGGTTCAGATGTGGCCACCCATCACTGTGGGTGAGATAACTGATAATGGATTTATGGGATGGATAAAATCTTGATTAACAAATTGATCCTCTTTACAGCTGCATCTTCATTTCACCAGAACCTTGGGCCTGGTTGTGTGCACTTTCAAATAAACTTTCTATTTTACAATCATTATAAGCTGACAGAAATCTATGGACCCTTTGTTCATCTCCCTCTAGGCTAATGGCTTTCAGAGTGAGGTGTGAGCCCAGGCACTTTGCTAATAGCTACATCTACTCTGTGTAGTTCTCACCTGTTTGCTCCCATCTCTCTTTCTGCCCCAGGTCCCCACTTGTTTTTGAGCTTCTGGTCCCCCAAATTGTGAGAGAATAAATGCCTGTTAAGACTATGGTCTTCAGTAATCTGTAGGAGAGAAGCAGGCTACAGGTGAGCCCACTTTGGGACACTCCGAGGATGACTGCACTTCATGCTGGAGTTCATGGTTCTTGTGGAGACTGAGGGGCCACACAGGTCCTGATGAGGAGCCAGGGGTTCGCTCATCACAAGCTAGATCTGCCAGGTGCTAGTTCTGCTCAGACAGAATGCCCTTGCCTGGACAGAGTTCAAACTCAGCTCCATGCAAGAAACTGAGAGAGGAAAGGAAGATTTCTGCAGAATAGAGGTGCTCTAGGACTCAGCAGGAGGGTCCTGCTCCATGCCTGGCCGTAGTCCTGAGCTCAGAGGCCACCCTCATGCCTGGTAGAGCCAGGTGGACAAGAAACTAGCCATGGTGGGGAGCAGATGTATTCTGATCTACTCAGTACAGTTAGGATGATGACTAAGGCCGTGTGCTGCTAGATGGTAGGACACAGCAAAGTACCCCAAACTATGCATTCATCATGGACCTCCAAATATGCACCCAGCACAATTCTCACAGATCCACACTCAACACAGCACCCACCAATGGTTACTCAACACAGCACCCATTGATGATTCTCCAACACAGGACCCATCAATATGCACTTAGCACAGAAATCCTGAGCATACACTCATCAGACTGAGCACACCACCCATCCATGCACACTCAGCACAGTACTCACAGATGCATGCTCACACACTGTCCACCAATGTGCGCTCATTGCAGCATGATGCATTGCACATTGTGGACACATTGCAGTGCCCACAGATGACCACACAGCGCAACACTTACAGACACAAGCCCGTTTGATTAACACCGTAAGCAATCATGCTGGGTACTGTGTCTGTGGAGGTGAATCCTGCCCCAGCCTCAATGTGGGCATGTATGATGGGGTTTCAGTCACACTTCACATGTAGCTCTTCTGTGATGCACGCTATACAACATGCTCTAAAATACATTTAGGCTTGAGAAGCACCCATCCTACCTGGGGCTCCGGAAGCCTCACTTGGACAGACTCTAGGAACAAGGAGAAACCTCTACCTGGCTAGTGACTCCCAGGCTGGCCACAGTGACCAGATGAGCTCCAGACAGATACTTAAGACATGGCCATCAGATACAAGTGAGGGAAGGAACAATTTTGACTTTTTAGCTGGAGCCCAGTGTCTCCAGGGCCCAATTACCCCCTTGCAGTTGATGAGGCTGCCCATGCTGGTAATGAGCTGAGTTGGGGCCTCTGGGGCAAGCTGCCCCTGCTACTGCCCATGCATGTCAACCTGTGGAATGCCTGGCTTTGTCGGTTACTCCCCACATGTACTCCCTACTTGAGGAGCACTGTATCGAGGGTCCCTGGGTCACCTGTAGCCCTGGGCTCAACAATGATAAGAGTGCTTGTGTTGAGAGACAGGCTGGTCCTCAGAAGGAACCTAGGCCTGTGCAGGGGCAGCAAGGTGGGAGAAGAAAGTGTAAACACAGAGATGGCTCTGCTGAGCTCTCTGGAACCATAAAGCATCAGAGGGGCTGGATATCACAGTAGGTCTCGACTCATATCAAGACCCCCAGGACCTCACTCTCAGGGAAGGATCTGATGGACCCACAAGGCCTTCCACTCTCAGGCCTCATTTCCCCATATCTCAGTTCTCCTGACCCCTCTGTTGTCTCCGCGCTTCCCTCCACCTATACATCTTAAAGCTTCCCTGGAGGGTCTTGGCCAAGCTTTCCCTGTGGCTTGTTCTTGAATTTCCAGCCCTCTTTCCCTCACTTCCTTTAGTCTCCACATCCTTCTAGCACCTCTTTCCTCTGGTGCCTCCTGGACCCTGTGCCTGTGGTAGCCCCATTCCACTTGGTGCTCATCTCTTCCTCTTTGTGTGTCGAATCTGCTTGTCTCTCTCTTGTAAGGACACTCGTCTTTGCATTTGAAAATGCAGGTAATTCACAATGAACTTGTGATAGGAGTTCTTTCACTAATTATATATGAAACAGCCCTTTTCCAAATGAGATGCTATTCCCAGATATCAGAGATTCGTGTGTTGGGTGATTTGCAGCTAACTATAGGGACTGTGCACTGTTTATGTTGTATATGTCTCAAGTCCCATTCTTACAGTTAACCATGACTATCAACCTGGTAGGATGCATATTTAACCAAGAGGCACACCTCTGGGCTAATTTCTGAAGGCATTTGGAGATAGGATTACCTAAGCAGGGAGACCCTTCCTCAGAGTAGGGGACAGCTTCCAAAGAGATGTCTAGATATAAAGAGGTCTGAGGAAAACATTGCTTTTTGCATTTCCAATACTTGGTGACATTGAATACCTTTTCATATGCTTATTGTCATGTGTAACTTTTTTGAGAACTGTCTGTTCATTTCATTAGCCCATTTATTAATTGGGCTATTTGATTCCTTCTTTAGGTTTTTTAGTTCTTTGTATACCTGGATATCAATTCTCTGTCAGGTGTGTAGCTTGCAGATTTCCTTGCATCCTGAAGGCTGTTAGTTCTCTCAGTTGTTTTCTTTGATGTATAGAAACTTTAATTTCATGATGCTTAATTGATCATTTGTCTATATCTTGATAAACTGGAGTCCTATTGAGAAATCCTGGCCTATACCTTTATCTCCAGGTGTTTTCCCAACTTTTTCCTCTCACAGTTTTAGAGTTTCAGGTCTTAGATCCGTTTGGAATTAATTTTTGTGTAGGGTGAGATATAGAGATCTGACATCATTCTTACACATGTAAATATCCAGTTTTCCAGCACCATCTTTTGAAGATGTTTTTTCTCCAAGCTGTATATTTGACATCTTTGCCAAAAACATCAAGCAGCTGTGGCTGTAACATCTGGGTCCTCTGTTCAGCTCCGCAGATCTGCATGCCTGCTGTTGTGCTGGCGTCACGCTGCTTCTGTCACTATGGCTCTGTTGTACAAGTTGAAGTTAGTGGTGGAAACCATCCAGCATTATTCTTTGTGCTCAGGATTGCTTTGGCTATCCAAAGTCTTTTGTTTCTTCATATGAAGTTTGAAATTTCTTAAATTTCTGTGAAGAATGGCAATTTCTTTCTTCAGTATTTTGACTTTTTCATTGTAAATGTCTTTCACTTCCTTGGCAGTTTTTTCCCCCAAGGTGAGGTGTCTTGTTTTTGTTTGTTTGTTTATTCCCCCTCAACCTCCTATGTGTACTGAATTTCACTGGTAGCTATCATAACCTATACCTTTTCATCTCTAATTTTCTTATTTTGGCTTTTCTTTCACTTTGTTTTGATTACTATGACCAAAGGTTTGTCCATCTAATACACTTTTGATAGAATCTCTCTTCATTTAATTGATTCTTTGAACTATTTCTCATACTGTTTCTGTTTTATTATTTTCTATCCTGATGTTTATTGCTTTCCACCTACTGCTTTTCAGCTTGGAATGTTCTTTCTTTCTCAGGCCTTATGATACAGCATTAAATTTGGGACATCTCTATTTTTAAAGTATAGGCCCAAAGCGATGAACATTCCTCTTAGAACTTTTTTCATTGTTTCCCATAAGTCTTGGAGTGTTGTATTTCCATCTTCATTCAGTTTGAAGAATCATCTTATTTCTTTCTCGATTCCTTTAATGACCCAGTCATCATTAAATAGTATATTGTTTAATCTCTGTGAGGGTTTTTTTTTTTCATTTTCTGTAGTTTCTTTGTGATTGATCTCTAGTTTTATTCCATTGTGGTCTGATAGAACACAAGAAATTATTTTAATTTTCCTGTATTTGTTAAGACGTGTTTTGTGTCCTAATATATATATTCTATTCTAAAGAAAGTTCCATGGGGCTCAGAGAAGAATGTATAATATGCGGTATTTGAATGAAATAATCTGTGTACATATGTTAGGTTCAAATGCTCTGATTTGTCTTCTAACTCTGATGTTTCTCTATTTTTTAATTGGTTAATGTGGAATTAAAGTCACCCACTATTGTGTTGAGGTTAGTGTGTGACTTTGTATCTAATAGTATTCATTTTATGAAATTGGATACACCTATTTTGGTGTTTACATTTAGAGTTATAATGTCATTTTGATGAATTGTGCCCTTAGCCAGTATAAAGTGACCTTCTTTATCGCTTCTGATTAGTTTTGGTTTGAAGTCTATTTTGTCAGATATTCAAACAGCTATGCCTGCTTGTTTCTTAGTTTCACTTACTTCTAATACTTTCTTTCCCATCCTTTCACCTTAGGTAATGTCTGTCTTTGATAGTGAAATGTGTTTCTCGAGGCAACTAGTAGATGGAGCCTCGTTTTTATGTTTTTGGTTGTGAGCCTTTAACAGCTGAGCCATCTCTCCAGCCCTATATTCTCATTTTCTAATCCAGTCTGATATGTTGGGAAATGAGAAAATTAATATTCAGATTATTCCTGAAAGCTGTGTGTTAATCTGTGACTCTTTTATTTTTGATGCAGCGTATGGTGCTTTCCACATCATCGTTTTCTTAATTACTATTCTAGCATGGTAAATTCTTTCTCCTTAGCTTCTTGAATGTTTTTCATTTTCTTTGGCCCCAAGAATTCCTCTATAAAGCTGACTTAGTGATCGTGGAGAGGTTTTCTTTATCTTTCATCTACAACAGATAGTTTTTCTGGACATAGTAAGCTGTGTTAAAAGCTGTGGTCACTCAGAATTTGAAATAGATCCTTCCAAATATTCTGGCTTTTAAAATTTCTGTTGATACATCACCTATTTCTTTGATGGGTCTCTCCTTAAACGTGACATGATGTTTCTCTTTTATAGTGTTCTATGTTTTATATGTTTAATGTTTTAACTATAACATGGCCTGGGCTCTTTCTTGTTATGTCCTTTCCATTTGGTATCCCCTGTGCTTCTTGTACCTGGATTAGCATCCTTTTCCACACATTTGGAAAATTATCTGATACGATTTTTTGAAAATGTTTTCTATGTCTTTCTATGGCAGCAGGAACATGAGACAGCTTGTCCTGTTTTATCCACTGTCAAAAGACGGGGAGGAATAGAAAGAAGGCTGGAGGGCAGGCTGTGTTCAGTTGGTTTCTTCATTTTAATTCAGTCCGGGGCACCGTTCAATGGGATGGCCACAACTATATTCAAGATGAGTCTTCTTTCCTCAGTCAAACCTTTCTGGAAACACTTTCAGTAACATATTTCCGGAAAGGTGACATATGAAAAAGTGTCCTAGGTAACTCCATACCCAGCCAAGTTGATGAAGATTAAGCACCATAATGTTGAAACTCTATAACTCTCTGAATTTATTCTTAATTTGATGGCTGACAGATCTGCTCAATTAAAACTAGTAATTTTAATTTTTCTGATGCCATTAACAAGTTAGAGCCTACTCTGCCTTTCTAATCAGTGATCCTAAGGCTGGCATGAAATTCCTGTCTCTTAAATCAAACTCACCAAACTAAAACCCCAAACCCCAGCATACCATTGCTCCTTGCTCCTTGCCCCTTTCCCCTTTCCCCTTGCCCCTAGACCCTTGCCCTTTGCCCCACAGAAACACTAGCTCTGTCCTGGGCCCATTGCAGCTCTTGGCTTGAACCTTATTCCTATCTACTGAATAAGATCACTCCCTCTACCTATTTTAGTGTCCAGGCTGAACTGGTTCAGACCTCCAGAATGTCTCCAGGTCAGTGTAACTCAAATGGGACCTTCAGCTTCCTTCCAATAGCCTTTTTCCTGTTCTTATGTGGCTCACAGCCATGTATCTGGAAGCATTGCTCAGTTCTGTGCTTTCCCCACCGTAATCCCAAATGCTCACTTGAAATCTGGTCACACTGTATCACCAGTGTGTTCAATGCTCATTCCTTCTAGAGAAGCCAAACGTCTCCTGCCCAGTCTCCCCACCTCCCAGAGGGCCCCTGTCCATCCTCACACAGTTGCAAGTAGGCCTAGGTAGGAATTTTAAGCTTTAGTGGCCAAACTTGTGCACGCTGGAGACTGCCCCCAGCATCTCCCTCATTTGCAGACACCAAACTCCAAACCCATCAGCATCTCTGTGCTCTGGACCATCTCAGCTGCTTCCTGCCTCTGACTTTTGCTGCTGCCGGGGTTATCTTTACTTCTTTCCTCTTCTCCACCCTTCAACTCAAACCACACTGACTCCTGTTCTAAAGCGTACGGGTCATACCACCCAGGTTCTCCTCAACCACCTCTTGTGGGTTTTATTTCTACCTCTTGTCCCAGGAACCCCTGAATCCTGCTTCACATGCCACAAGCCACAACCCCCAGCCCATCTCCTGGTTGGCTAAGGGGCACCAGGCACCATGCTGAGTTTTAAGGAATCAACAATGACCCGAAGACATAGTCCACACTTGACTGTCAACTGGGATCAACTCAAGCAGTAGGAAGACTTTATTTTCTAAGCAGCAGCAGAAGGGATTTAGGGAGAGCTCTCTGAAGAAAGAAAAAGCCTAAAGCTTTTCTCTGGAACTGTTACAGAGTGTGCACTGTGAGTTAAAACAAGTCCGTGGACTCTTACAGTTCCCAGACACCGTGCTTTAGGAACTCCTGGGGCTCACTTTGCCATATTTCAGTATTTTCACACTTCCCCCTACCGACACCTACTGAGGCCATAGACCTCAGCTGCCAGTCCCAGCAGGGATTCCTGTCTTCAAAAATGTAGATGGTCACCTTAAAGGGATGGAAAATGGATTCAATTTTACAAAGTCCTGCTCTGCTCACATATAAAAGGGGATAAATGGCATCACTACACAAACAGTGCCCATGACGTCCTCTCCATGAGGAAAAGAGTGACGCTCCAAATATCTTCAGCACTATAGCAATGCCAAGTGTTCCCACAGTCCCACCACCAAGGACACATGCCCACATGGAATCAGAAGGTGCCTTCTCTACTACGATGGCATTTGACTCAACCCTAAGGCCTTCCTTAAGGCATCTTTAAACTCTTTGTTCCTCAGGCAGTAGATCAAGGGGTTCAAGATGGGTGTGAGGACCGTGTATAGAACAGAGATGAGCTTGTTGGAGCTCCGGGTATCGATGGCCTGGGGCCGCACGTACATGAAAAGCAAGGCTGTATAGAAGACGGTGACCACAGTGAGGTGGGAGGCACAGGTGGAGAAGGCCCTCCATCGGCCTGTGGCTGAAGGGATCCGCAGCACGGCCAGGGTGATGTGTCCATAGGACAGAATGGTGGCCAGGAGAGGGAACACCAGAATGATGAAGGCCAGGATGAAGTCCACCAGCTCTGCAGTAGAGAAGTCTGTGCAGGCCAGCTTGAGGATGGGGGAGATGTCACAGAAGAAGTGGTTCAGGACATTGGAGCCACAGAAGGTGGCACTGGAGATAAAGTAGACCTTGATCACAGAGATGGCGAAGCCACTCGCAAAAGAGAAGGCCACAAGCTGGACACACAGTCCCGTGGTCATGATGACTTGGTAGCGCAGTGGGTGGCAGATGGCCACATAGCGGTCATAGGCCATGGAAGCCAGGAGCACACACTCTGTGCACACCAGGGAGCTGAAGAAGTAGAGCTGAGTCATGCATCCAATAAAAGAGATGTGTTTCCTCTGCAGGAGAAAACCATCCAGCATCTTGGGGATGATGTCACAAACATACCAGATCTCCAAGGTAGACATGATGCCCAGGAAGTAGTACATGGGCCTGTGGAGGGAGACGCTGCTCCAGACAGTGAGGATGATGGCCAGGTTCTCCATCAGCACAAAGAGGTAGATGAGCAGGAAGAGGAGGAAGAGCAGGTACTGCAGCCTGGGGGCTGTGGGGAAGCCCAGCAGGATGAATGTGCTGACCTTGGTGATGTTCTGCCCCCTCATCCTTCTCCACCTAAAAGAATCAACAAGGCATTGGGAGGGGCAGAGGGGCAGCTCTCAAGGAGAAAAGGCAGCCAAACCTGCAGATAAGACTGACCCAAAGTGGTACACCTGGCTACTACAAACACCAGGGAAGGAGGAAAATACTGCAAGTTTAGTTAATACTTAACATGAGGTGGTGTGGCTCTGACAATGGGCTTGGAAATAGACTGTCCATATCCCCTCTCTACCTACAGTGCTAGCGAGACTGTAGTTTGCACTCTGGAACCCTTCAAAGCAAATCTGTGAGCATGGGAGAGTGGTGGGCTCCTCATGCTTGTTTAAGAAAATGACTCGCAATTGCTAGGGTCACCTGGGGTTATTATTTTGTATCTAACCATTCCTTCCACATTAGCAGGGGTTGGACCTTTGCTTTGCTTCAGAAAAGAGTTTTTAAATAAACATGACATCAACAGGACTCCAGGGATGGTGGGTCCAAATTGTGGAGATGCTATAATCAGTCATTCCCTCAGGACTGGTTTTCAGGCACAGGACGGTGGCTCCATCTCCATCTCTATAGACCACACAGGCATCAATAATATAAGACTTTCAGCACCATTCAGAATCAGAGAAAATCGGAACTCCTTTGAAGGCAGCAGAGTGGAGGGAGTCTAGGATAATGTCGTGATGCCCACAGTTAAGGGAGGAGTCACCCAGGGTGGAAGCTGTGGTCATACACTCTGTGCCAGTCCAGGGGTTTCCCTTAGCCAAGGGAAACCTGAGCCTGAGCCTGACTCAACGAGAGGAAGAGCATCTTCACTCTTACCATGTCCAAGTACGTAACACGGACCATCTCCTCACTGCAGCTGGGAATGAGGCTTGTCTCATTCAGTCTTTCAGTCTGTGGACTCACCTGAGGCCATGTCTGCATCAGTGCACAAAACAGGATCTTCTAACACCAGGGCTGCTGCTCTCTTCATGAGTTACCAACAAGAGAAAAAAATGGACCCATATGGGTGCTGGCTAGAAATGTTGAATGTTGAGATGGGTAAATACAGTGGCTGTTACCACCTGACATTACAATCATAGACTCCAAAAGCAAAGACCACGGGATCAGCTGCAGTGTTCAGAGGGAAAAGCAGAGAATCCTCTCCAAGAAAGAAATGCAGGGCTACAGGGAGAAGGCTGGTTTATTAACCTAAAGCAAGTATGTGAATTAACCAGCCATCTGATGTTCCTTTGGGGTGAGCTTGGCTATGTTTTATTGCTTAATACTATGGAATAATGTTCAGCCATTCAGAAAGGGCAGGCCCATCAGTCAGATTTGATCATAATAACTAGCACATATTAGAGAGACTCAACCTAAGAAAGGAAAGTTTCGTTTTTGGCTCCTGGTTTCAGAGGTCTTGGTCCATGGACATTTGCACCATTGTTTTCAATCTGGTGATCCAATCACATCATGGTGGGAGCACGTGGTGAAGACCCACCCCATGACTGCAGGAAGTAGGGGACCCAACATCCTCTTCAGGATGCCTAGTGACCTAACTCCTTCCCATCAGTACCCCCTCACACACACACACACACACACACACACACACACACACACACACACACGGATTTCACCATTCCTCTGTAACTCCCAGGCTGTGATTAGAGTTTTGACGGATGGGTTCTCAATGGACAAGGTAGTTCAAATGTAAATATAAAACGTCTCCCTCAGGCTCATGCTGTTTAAATATTTGGTCCCCAGTTAGGTGTCCATGGCTAACTATGGCCTAGTAGAGGAAGTGAGTCTTGAAGGCCATTTATGATTCCGGTGAAGGCTCAAGTTCTCGGCTTCCCAATTCTCCATGTTGTGAGAAGGGGAAGCACAAGCGACTGTGAGCCACATTAAACCTTTCATCCCTTAGGTTGCTTCTGTCGGGTACTCTGTCACAGTCGCAAGAAAAGTAATTAATGCACTCAAGGAAAAAGGCACGGTGAAGCCTGCCTATCGTTTCCCAGGATGCACAGTGAAGGTTTCAAATGACAAATGCAACCTCAAGGCAGAAGAACCCTCAAGCATCTAGACAGAATAAAATGTTTTATAAAAGAGAAGATCAACTGGGCTAGATTTTAGTCTCCAGTCCCAAACGTTAAGAGTCCAGAATCCAACAGGGCAGTGTCTGTGGAGGGCTGAAGGTATGTGACCAGCTGTATCCAGACCTGGAGCCACCCTTGTGTGACTGTGGTCAGACTTCTGATCACCTGTTCTGAACAAGGACTCACACACTCTCCCACAGTGTCAAACACAAGTGTCACAGCCATTAACCAGAGACAAAGCAGTAATCCTGGGCCGAGAGCATCCCTTAGGAGCTAGGAGAGGACTGTAGTGGAACACTTGGAATAAGTTTTTGTTATTTTGTTTTCTGTAAAAAATGCAAAATAGTGTTTGGATTAGGTTTGTGTCCCCACCCCAACTGTGGAATAGTTGTTTTCAAGTTGGGTTTGGAATGCTTGATGAAGGTGGCTATAATTTGGTTAGGGTGCAGTCATTCTGGCACCTGTAACTTGTTCTTGGGATGTGTGCCAAATGGGTTTATGGGAACTATTGGTTTAGGGTAAAAGTCTGAAGCCCCAAGACTCAGTGTGGGCAGTCGTTGGTAGTTTGTTAGTTGGGTTGCTGTCTTATTGTGATAATTCCTAAGAGAACAAAGGTTGGAGAGATTGAGCTTACAGACTGTGAACTGAGACACTTGTCTGAGTCTCTGTCAGCTAGTTCTCTTCAAGCTTAGGACAGTCTAAAGGAGGCTGTGAAGATTTCTACCTTTCCTCTCATTCTATATGAAGGCTGCTTGTAAAACTGGTGAAGATTTCTTTCTATCTTTCCTTTCTCCTTTCCTAAACAGGGTAAAAGATTGTAGCAAACTGCTACAGAGGATTGTCCGTAGGAGAGGGCTATGTGCTATTTTAAACATCCTTCAGCCCTCCAGGAGCTCTTGGCTCATCAGCAAAGCAGCACACGTCAGTCCTTGCCAACTGAGAAGATACTCAATGGAGGTAATATTTCTCTGGGAAAACGATAAGCCACGTTTAAATGTTTAAGGGAAACTTGGGTGGTGCTGAGATTGTAATAAAAAAAAACCCTATGTTTAGCCCCATTTCAAAAGAGGATTTTGAAGTCTGTTTCATCCTTAGAGTTTGTAGCTAGCAAATCTTTTCGAGGTAACTAAGTGTTTAACAGGATGTGGCTCCTGTAAGTGCCAAAAGAACAACAAAAGAGCATAGAAAGAGAGGAAACAATAAAACACATGGGCTGACACAGAACAAGGACTGGATTAAGAAAAATACCAATATGCCAGGCGGTGGTGGTGCACGCCTTTAATCTCAGCATTCAGGAGGCAGAGGCAGGTGGATCTCTGTGAGTTCGAGACCAGCCTGGTCTACAGAGTGAGTTCCAGCATAGCCAGAGTTACAACAGAGAAACCCTGTCTTGAAAAACAAAACAAACAAACAAAAAACAGAAAGAAAGAAAGAAAGAAAGAAAGAAAGAAAGAAAGAAAGAAAAAGAAAGAAAGAAAGAAAGAAAGAAAGAAAGAAAGAGGGGGGTGGAGGAAGGGAGGGAGGAAGGAAGAAAGGAAGGAGCCAGTGTGAAGATAAATGCACACTGAATAGGGTCTCAGCAAAGGGGACTTCTGACCCCAGTGGGGAGTGGGTTACTCATATCTACACATGGGCCTGAGGTCTCAACTGGGAGCTACACACTTAGGCTTGGGGATGAAAATGAAAGGGAAGCATGAACCAGAATTACTGTCTCATCAAGGAGAATCCATGCCCCAAACAGAGAGTTTTTTCTTATATAACCTTTTATTAAAATAATTACTTCAGCTTAGGATCAGAAAAATAAGCTCCCCTCACCAAAAAAAAAAAAAACCCAACCCAGTATTAGGAGGACGCAGAGAGGGAGCAATTGCAGGAAACTAACACATCTTAACTGAGCATCCAGCAGGTGTGCCACCCCGGCTCTCTTACAGCTTCCCTCACAAGTGAGAGGAGGCGCCCTGTAACCTACCATGTTAAAAGTGGTCCTGTGAGGTGAATACCAGAGGCTCAAGGCAGGGGCTGTTTCCTGAGAATGCTGCCATGGTGACAAGAGAGAGCTGATGTCACCGTGGAGCTAACAGGGCAGTTGGTGGGACTTCAGAGAAGAGGCACTGACCCAGAAGTCTCGCCTATGCAGACCTTGGACCTTCCCTGCATCATGTGAGCCACATCTGAGCATGTGGGGTTCTTCCCAATTGATTTTAGTGGCAGTCAGTTCCTAACACTAACACTTGACACAGGGAAAAGGGAAAGCACACACAGTCGTCTGATGCTTCACTAAACTCAGGAAACTTGAGGAGATCCCAGGGAGTAGTTCCACAGTTAGTTAGAAGAGCATAAGCTATGCAGGAGCACAATTCACCTCCAAGATCAGGCTAGACAGCGAGCTGTCAAAACATGTCCACTCCCTCAGGGAAGTCAGTTCTCATAATGTGATCAAAGCGATCCACAGCCTTCAGTCAGCTCCACCCCACAATGGCGAAGAGTGGCGACTGTATACCAATGCTCCCTTGTACTGCCTGCTATGGAAGAGATAAAGACATGACAGCTTGTCCCTATTTTTAGAGGATATTATCTTTTCGTCTAGAAAATCCATAACACTGTCATAACTGAGGGGTTTCTAAACAGATACTGAGGCAGAAGATCACCATGAGCCTGAGGCTAGTCTAGATTTCATGGTGTGACCCTGTCTCAAAATACAAAAAAGTATAGTAGACTTCCTGTATGTCCCTGCTAACTAGGACCTTCCTGGATAAGAGTAAAGACTGTCCTAAAGATCATAAAGATGGATTTTGGCTTCTTGGGTTTTGGGTACTGGGAAGTGCACTTGTGGAAGAGGACCTAGAGATGTAGGGATGCTGGGTTTTGGTGTTCATGATCACCATGAAAGTGCCAGGAGTAAGCAGTGATACACAGGACTCATCAGGAGGCAGGAGGCAGATGGCAAAACTGAGGTGGGAACCTCCACCAGTTAATCACCCACCCAGCTTCACTGAATGACCCAGCTTCACGGCAGCCATTCCAAGCAACTGGATCAATCAGGAGAAGACAGCCCCCAACCCACCACCTTCATTGCCTGTGAATGTTAGTAGAGTGGAAGCAGTCAAGATGCACAGCTCCTAACTGGGAGGAGGTGGTGAGCCGGGGGCAGCAGGTCGGTGGGACTGGGCACAACAGGGTGGGAGCAGCAGCAACGAGTAGCACTTGGGGAAAGTTGCCAGGCGATAAGCATCTGCCGCTCAGCTCCCTGGGAAGAAGAAGGCAGAGACTACATATTACGTGACTGAGGGATGTGAAGGCGGTCGGGATCAGTCCAGTTGCAGGGATGGTGTGGAATAGGAGGAGGAGGACTTGATGGACCAGTGAGGCTGATGGATTGGCTGTCATTCTGATGGGTGGTACAGTGAGAGCCAGTGGAGGCAGGGAGGAAGAGTGCCAGTATGAAGCTGCTGGTCCCTCTGGGAGGAGGCTATGGACAGTGCTGACACATTTTCTTGACATGATCCCTGAGAGTTGAGGATGACATTGATCAATAAATCATTGGCACCAGATGAGAATTTGATGGGACAAGGAGAAAGACTAGAAATATGATAGGCAGTGCCCCTGGGGTATGTTGAGACAGGGGGCATTTACAGAGATGTGAGGTCCCAGCAAGGCCAAGCAGAGTCTCCCTGCTGGGAGTTCAGGGGCACAGGACTGGGATGGAGCTTTCTGACTAGTGTCCAGGACCACAGTGAGCAAATGGAGTAGGAAGTGTTGGGATGGAAACACATTTGCATACAGAGCAGAGTCCTCTCTGGAGAGGACAACAGAGAGTCTGGAGACTTGCCTATCTGCCACTTCTCAGCTCAACCTTTACTTCTCTGTCATCTTGAAAAAGAACTAGCTTGTCAGGCATGGAAGCTCGAGAGTTCAGCTTTGTGGGCCTTGCTATAGCAGCGCAGAGTTCACAGGGCAGGAGTCCCTGCAAGGTCGTCCATTGCCTGGCAAGACTTTTGGCAAGTGTCTAGGTGAAGATTGGTTCCTAGGAGAAGCCAGGGAAATGTTCCCACTCTGCGGTCTGAGTGGCAGTGGACAGGAGCAGGCAGGTGAGACTGTGGGCTTGGCAGGCCCTGGGAAGTGGAGAGGCCTGGAAGCATGGGTATCCACTGCCATGCCTGTCCCCAGAGCCCCCAGGCCGACTCTGGAGGAGTGAGCGGTTCTCCTAGGACTTGACTGGGATGGAGTTTGGATTTTTCCTTAGATTCAAACCTGGGAATGGGATGGGACTGTACTGGGTTTTCATTACAGTCTGGGGCCCATCTACCCAAGGAGTCAAGGCAGGAGCCTGGGATGGGGTCAGGAAAACGTGCTTTTTGTGGTCTTCACACTTCCAAATTTCCAGGAGTCTTGTGGTTCTCTCTGGATTCACCAGGAAGGCAACAGAAGTGTAAATGGATGAGAGAGGAAGCAAGAAAGAGCAGGACAGCAAAGGGGAGAGTGAGTGGGTGGGAGGCAGAGAGAAGTAGTCCTCCCGGAGGCTGGGTCCTTGGTTCAGATCCATCAACACCCATTGCTACAGTGAAGGTGGGCTCTGGGAATAGCAGCTGGCCACAGTCTGCCTGCCCCGGCAGTACAGGGGGTTGGCTTATTGGCACTGGACACTCGGAGGGTGAGCTTTCCGATGTCCCTAATGCATCTCCCCAGCCAACCACAGGCCGAGGGAGAGGTATATGCAGGGGAACAAGCCAGCTTCCTGTGAGTTAGAAGTGGAGCCAGGCAGATACCAGCACCTGCTGAGGTTCAGAACATTTCAACCATTTTTTCTGGAGTGAGGGACAAGGGACCATCTCCTGGAGGGGGCACAAAAATGGAAACTGGAACAGAATAGTACCTGGAGAGGATGTTAGATGCAGAGAGTGTGGGGGTGCTGGAGAATGCATGTAAATACCAATGGGAGGCAGGGGGATGGGGGCATGGAGCCCCTCTATAGAACAGTCAGCTCTGAGAACAGTGATCCCTTCACCAAGGAGGAAGGATGCCATGGGCCCCTACCTGGGAGATCTGCAGGAGTCTGTGTGGCTGTCTTCAGTCTGCTGAAGCCCAAAGAATCACTTCTCCTGGTCCACTGTCACCCCAAACATGTGGCCTCTTCTGCGGCCTGACTGATCCTAAGAATAGCTGGCCTGCGTGGACTACAGCTGGTTTAAAGGAGGTGCTGAAGAAAAAGGGCAGTTGGCTTCTTTCCCCAAGTGCAAGGATGTGACTCCAGGGCCCAATTACCCCATGGTAAAGTGTATCTGCCCCACACCACCAATTAGCTATGGTCTCCTGAGCTGGGTGGCATGGTCTGGCAAGGAACTCAGCCCCTTTAGTGCCACTGCTGCTTGTCCCTAGAACCCTGTCCAAGCCTTCAAGCTCTTGGCAGAGCTTCCTCTCCACTCCCTTGTTCTCTGGTCATGTGGTCCTGTATTGGCCTTTGCTCTTCAAGGCAGGAAAGGACATGACACTGTGGAGCGCTATGACCAAGTCTAGCCCAGGAGAGGGTGAGGTAGGCCCCTACTCAGTCCTGCAGTTTGTGAGTGTCATCATTCGTGACGGGAAAGGGAAGGCTGAGCTTCTGACTGACGGTAACATCTTTCCTTTGGGGGCTCAGCACAGATACCACAGCTGAAGTCTAAGGCAAATAGACTTGCCTGGTGGGCAGAGGGATGGGAGTCGCTGAGCCCAGACAGGAGAGTGAGCACAGGGTGTAAACAGATGCTTAACCTACCCGTGTCTTCAGGAAGGTCAACCAAGAACAAAGCTCAGCCCAGTTTAGAAGTGAGATGATAGCCCAACCAAGCCTCAAAGGAGAGTCATAAACTACCATGAGCCTATAGGTGACACAATCAATTGTGACCAAGCAGGCCTATAAGCTTCTCAGAGAAGCTAAGCTAGAACACAAGACAGCTATAAATGGTGGCAGGTTCAGGGAAACCAGACTTTCATATGCTGCTGGCACGAAAGGAAGTATAGCAGTTTCTTATTACATGGTAGAGGTAGATGCATATTCATGTACAACTCCATACACTACCTGTAAACGGCTGCTCCTTTCATAATCTCTCAAAGCAGGAAATAGCCCAGTGCCCTGCAATGTGCTATTGGCTGAGCAGATTGGAGCCCTTCAGGTGCAGCCTGACACAGTCCCTGAGAGTCGAGGATGACATCGGTCAATAAATCATTGGCACCAGATGAGAATTTGATGGGCCAAGGAGAAAGACTAGAAATATGATAGGCAGTGCCCCTGGGGTATGTTGAGACAGGGGGCATTTATAGATATGTGAGGTCCCATCAAGGCCAAGCAGTCTCCCTGTTGGGAGTTCAGGGGCACAGGACTGGAATGGAGCTGCCTAACTAGTGACCAGGCCACACGTGAACTTTCCAGATACAAGATGGGGTGGGTGGGTCTAATGTTCCCATGTGTTCATTGTTCATTTGGGCATCTCCTTAGTTTCCAGGAAGAGCCAAAGCATCAAGTATCTGTTCCTCCTGGAGCCTGTGAACTCAGGACTGGGTGATCCTTTCCCAGATCTTGGGGAACATTAACCAACCCAAAGCTCTAAAATAATCATGGTTATAACACCCCCCTCATACTTCACAAAGTTGTACGTACCCAGAGTTAAAGAGACCAGCTCTTGACAATGCCTGGGAGGGGTAAATGGCTTGTGGGCCATGCCTATCAGCTGGCAGGAAGGTGTTCTTCACCAGCAATAGAGAGACTCTTGCTGTGTCATGGTCTCCATTATTTGCCTCCTTTAGATGCTCTTTAAAAATGATGTTAAAATTACTTTTATTGATTAATTTGGTTAACTGACAATTTCACACATGTGTATAATGCATCCTGATTACCCCCAATACCCTCTCTTACCTCCCTTCCAGCCCTATCAGCTCAACTCCTCCCTCACAGTCCCTTCTCCAGATTCATGGCTTTGAGCTTTGTGACCCATTTGGTTTAACACAGACCATCTGTGAGCACTGGAATGGACTTATCCTTTGGAGCTTGGTGAGGTCACCTGTAAGGACACAGCTGAACGCAGTGACTCCCTCTTTCTCTGAATCTACCAGGAGCAAATAGCTCAGAAATGAGGGTAAAGCCTCCTGGGACCCTCCTCCATCCATGCATGTCTGTTAACAGATCCATTCTCGTGCAGACCAGTGCTGTGAGTTCATGATTCTGATGGCTAGGTCTTGCCCAGAAGATAGAACTTCGCGGTCCTTTTCTTTCTCCTCCAGCTCTTACGTTCTTTCTGTCCTTTCTTCTACAGTGTTCCCTGAGTCTTGGAGGGGGTAGTATCAATGTCTTGTTTAGGACTGCTCGCTCATCCATCATTTATTCTCAGTACCCTGAGCAGCCAGGAGTCCACATTCACCACTGTTCACTGGAAAGAGGCTTCTCTGATTATGGCTGAGAGAAGCATTTGTCAAATTTCCTGGGATGCCTGCAGATCACATCTTGGTCCATTTTCATTCAGGTGCTGCGACAAAATACCTGACACTGAGTAATGTATAAAGAAAAGAGATTGCTTAGCAGAATATCGCATCAGTCTGAGAAGTTAGAAGATCAGGGCTCTCGCCTGGCAGAGGACCCTTGCTGTGTCACAGAGGGCAAGTGACTCAGGAAGAGCACATGCGAGGTGCTGAGCAGGCACGTGGAAAGAGTGTGCAAGCCGGTGGGTTGGAGTTAGCGTTCCTAACACCCTGACACCCACTCTCCAGCTAACCAAACCAGTTAGAGGGAGAACTCAGAACCAGCGGTGGCATCAGCCTGAAGGGAGGACTCCACCCCATGCTCTCCGTGTCTCCCACACAGCCCGACCTCTCACTGCTGCCACTGGAGCCCTTTACATGAGTCATGGTGGGGGCATCCACACTCACCCCAGCAGGACCTTACCCCCACGTGGGCGTTCTCCTTACAGTAGATCAGATGCCCACTGGCCACAGGGACTGGTCCTTGGCCACTGCTGGTCAGTACAGAGCCTCACATGGGGCTCTTGCTTAGCCCCCACTGCTGCTCATCAGCCTCTAGAGACTTCTTTCTTCCCTCAGCAGTCTCATGAGCTCGTTACAGTTAGAGCCTTCCCAGAGCTGCTTCCTGGACACTGCCCATGATGGATAGGACTGGAAGTCCCTCAGGTAGCCTTATTACGGTGATGGAGGGAAACACTTCCCACAGGGCCCTGTTCACGTTTGTGATAGCCACTCCCATTTGTTCTGGAACTCTCTTGGCACTGATCTTCGAGGTTCACCCAAGACATTATGGGAATTTCAGGTTCCCGAGTTATTTTATACCGGTCAGAACTAGAAGCAGTGTCCTGGCCACATAACACCCTGGATATTGTTTCTTGAACAGCAGACTCTTGGCTGAATATTTTTTTGCCCAAATTCCAGTGTCTGCCACGGGGTGGCGCCCGCGGGCTTCATCTGGGAGCTCCAGCAGAAGCTGCAGATGTTCCCAGAATCCTTGTGCCCATCACCAGGTGACCCCAAGGCGCTGAGGGAGCCACTGCATTTCCTTTCCCAAGTCAACAGAGGACTGCTCCTATTCAGACCCCACACCCCCTTCCTGGCCTACTTTCTCCTTTCATGTGGTCTTTTGGGCAGGAAAGGCCCATAGTCCCAGAGGTGGAAGACACTCCTTGAAATGCAGACACCGAGCTTCCTCCGGGTTCCAGGCTGGTCAGTCAGCCACAGCAGAGGTGTCTGCACTTTTCGGGAGAGCCTCAAGGGCAACGTTCATGATGTGAGCGGGCATGTTAGCACCCTTTCTACCAGCCCTGGCTTGTTTTCCTCTATTTGCTAGTACCACAAGATTAGTGTCTTACCACCCTCAGAGCTTGAGCCAGGTCCGAATCCTGCCCAATCACATAACAGCAGCTGATGAACTTATAGCATTCGGTAGGCATCCTCTCTGCATGGAAGAAGACTGAGGTGGGGGGGGGGGAAGAGTTTTCAGATCAGCCACTTGACACACCACCCTGCCTGTCTACATTATGCCTTCCTGAGGCCACAGTACTGTTACTGTGGTGTCCAGGCCATCTGTCCTCTTTCCCAGGCCACTTGGGCTACTGTGCATGGATCTGTTCACAAGCACCCCAGCCTCTAGCAAGCTATTTAAAAGTCATCGTTCCCTTTTGCCAATCAGCTGTCCTTTGCTATTTCAAATTAAGGGTCTATGCAAGCTGAGGCAGTTCTATTGCTCCTACAAACATGTCTAGTTAATATCCACTAAACTCAATCCAGTGGTTCTCAACTTCCCTAATGCTGTGACCCTCTTGTATAGTTCCAGGTACTCATATGTGGCCCTGTCTGTATTTGGGCAGACCACCTGGAGACAGATAGAGGAATGGTGTCTCAGTTCCCAAGATCATTGGAAATATACGCTTTCTGATGGTCTTAGGCAACCCCGGTAGGGGTAGTGCCGCATATGTTGAGAACTGCTGCTTTAGTGACTAAAGGGAAGTGACCCACAAGCCAGGCCAAGCTGAAGGATTGCTTTGTCACTCTCCTCCCTGGGAAGAAGCTAAGCCTTCTGGCCTCAGGCTGAGCTCTGGGGAAGAGAGGTCAGGCAGCTTTACTGGTCGGGCAGCTTCACCAGTCTGGTAAGGTCTTCGGTTGGAGGCTAACAGCTGTGGGGGAACAGAATTCCCCAGAGACGGTTGTCAGTGTAACAGCTTAGTTTATTGAAGCAAGAGTAGTCACATTTATAGGGTAAAGGCAAATGGTCCATTGGCTAAGGCAGTGCAGATGGGACAGCCCCATTTGCATGGGGGGGCTGCTCATAACCAGATCTAGGTGGTGGTGTTGTCATTGGCTGGGGCCAAAGTCCTGGGAGAGCCTCTTTTGCATAGACAGAAGTTTCACAGGGACCAGAGGAAGAGACCTTATAAGGTCTTATAGGGAGAAGAAAGGCCCAGTCTGGGGTCCTTCTAGTGGCAGCAGTCAGGTAAACATTAATCAAGCCACATACCTTTGAAGAGGCAGTGCCCTACTGGGAAGGCAGGCAGCATAGGAGCTGGCTGGGAGTTGTCAGAGTAAGAGAGGAGCAGCTGAACACCTTCCACTCTCAGGGTAAGAATTCCAGGGTTCAAAGCATGGTTCAGCCCCCTCTTAGCTCTAAGACAGCTCCACTCCAGGCAAGCTGCCCCTGGCCGGACCTGACCTCCTCTCCTATAATGCATGGAAAGAAGTGCAGTCACTTCACACATAACTGTTTTCAGCACCCCAGCTTTCATCTAAGCCACACATCTGTCCGGATAGCTCTTCGTTAATTTCCATTTTCAGGGCTTTGATGGTCTCAGTGATGACCTGCAGCTGTCCTTAGTGTCTGCTACTCTATTGACACCATCACGAGAGGTTTAATTTTTATTTCCCTTGTCTCCAGCACATAGGAAACAACCCGGTTTCCTTTCATAGTGTGTCCTCCCCGACTTCTTTAGATTCATTCATTGGATTGTTGCTTCCTGGGTGAACTGTGTGTGGAAAGTTGTGTTACTTGAGAATAAACATTTTGATGCTTTGGTCCTTTCTCGGTGTCTTCATTTTCCTTGGCTTATTAAGCAGATGACCTTTGGCACACTGTCAAACACAACAGAGGGAGCAGACACCGTGGCATTCCAGATCTGAGGGAAACCACTTTTCATAACCAGCCACAAAGTAACCATACGGCTTTATAGATAAGCTCTTCTGGTTCGAGGAAAAGTCATTTTTCATTTATTCTTACTTTCCCTGCTCTTTACTTTGAATGGGTGTTGACTCTTTGTCAAACGTTTTTCTGTGCTGATCAGATGATCAAATGGTTCTGCTAGGTTCTTTTTCATTAATATTGGGAATTTGAACTCACAGAGAAAACCCACTCTGTGAGGATATGGTACCCTTTTTTTTATACTGCAGGCTTATGAATGTTTTTGAGACTGTGGTTTTAGTTAATGAGGGTTTGTCAGCTGTTTTTTGTAAGGTCCGCTATGTTTGACAGCAGAGTCTTACCAGCTTCAATCACAAGCTGGATTGCAGGTCCCTCCTTGATATTCAGAAAAAGTTTCTCATAAATGAAAATTATTTCTTACTACATTTTATAGCAACTTCCATGAAAATAGCTAGCCTGGCATTTTCCTTGAGGAATTTTTATTTGAATCCTCATTTATTCAGCAGATTACACTGATTTTGTGATTTCCATCACATCCTGCATCATCAGCTTTGATGAGCTGGAGTTTTGCAGATCTGGATTCATATTCGAGTAGTTGAATTTATTGGCACATTCCTACAGCAACAGCTGTTTCTGAAGACAATTGTCTCTGACACTGGCAAAAAATGATTTCACATGTCCCCAGTTTGTATAACAGCCACAATCAGAGACAACCTTGTAACTATCATCACCAGATCTGCCACAACAGCAGCAAATGGAGGTGATGCCACTGCTGACTGTGAGCCTGGACTCAGGAGGTGACGTCACACCAGAAGAGCAAACCTAGTGGGCAGCTCAGCTCTAGCTGGATAACAGCTAACAGCTAACTGCTGGGGAAGGATCGCTCCAGGAGAGGCTTGAGGGAGATACTTTCAGTAGACAGCAGATGTTCCTTCCCCAGAAAGGATAGCAGTTTGGCTGTCACCATTGTGAACAAGCTATGTCAATAACAGAGGATCGCGTTTGTGTCTTTGTACAGTTTCAGTTTATTTAGTGACAGTGTCTTCATGGGCTGCTGCCAGTTTCATTTGCTGTTCATAAGTACGCTCACTCTGCTCCTGTGGCCATTGGCCAGCACAGATTCTTTTATGCCATTGTAAATTTCATTGCTAATTTTAATAAAATTTCAGATCACATGTTAAACTCCCTGCAACAATATAACCGAGGCCCTCACAGAATGGCCCAGAATAGGCTACAGAGGCTGCAAAGGGACAGAACCGAATCAGCGGAGAGATGCACACACAGTCTCAGATAAGCGATTCATAACAGAGCTTGGACACAGAACTCAGTGCAGAGTTGGCGAGGGAAGGCCCACAGACAGGCAGTGTCGAGAGTTTGAGGAGAGCTGCATGCCACAGGAGGAGGAGCCACGCATGAACTGGAGCCAGCAGCAGGTGCGCAGAGTTCCTCACTGTGATAATTTTCCTGGTCAAAGATTGTGACAAGTAGGCCACATGATGAGTCAGAGTGTTGTCGTATTTTAAAAACTCCTGTTTTTATAATCCCAGTTGATGTTGCCTCTGGTGTGATTAAAGACTGTGTCCAGCCTTGCTGATGAAATCTGATCTGTTCACTGCGGTCAGTTTTTATTGACACAGATAAATAATCAACCTATCCCATGCCTCATGGCATGTACCACAAGGTGGCTTTTACTTATATAAGTAGCATGTCAGTTTTTTCTTGTCACTTGTACTCAAAATGGAATGACCCAAGTCAAAACTGTTGCTTTGGAAAGGTGAGTAACTCAGGTCAAGGCACAGCCTGAAGTTATCCTACTCACACAGAGGAACTGGAGCTGGGCCAGCCCTCCCCAGCCCTCAGACATGATGCTGCGGGGGCTTTCTAAAAGTGCTGACGGAAGGACACACAGAGCAGATGCAGGTGGCCTGGATGCAGATCAGGGATGCTGAAACTTGTTGCCTTAACTTCGTCTGTTGGCTTCTAGGCTCCAATAGTCTTTGTGGGGTTTGAATGAAACGGTCCAATTGGCTAATAGGGAGAGGCAATATTAGGAGGTGTGGTCTTGTTGGAGGAGATGTGGCCTTACTAGAGAAAGTATGTCACTGGGGGAGGGCTTTGAGGTTTCAGAAGCTCAAGCCAGACCTAGTGGCTCACTCTTTCTTCCTGCTGCCTACCAATCCAGAGGCAGAACTCTTGGCTCCCTCTCCAGTAACCATATCTACCTGCATGCTGCCATGCTTCCTGTCATGCTAACAATGGACTAAACCTCTGAACTATAAGCCAGCCTCAGTTAAATGTTTTCCTTTATAAGAGTTTCCATGTTCGTGGTGTCTCACAACAATAAAACCCTAACTAAGAGTCTTTCTCTACACAGCAAACACCTATGGCCAGCAGTGTCCATGCTCCAACTCTCCTGCTTCACCTCTGCAGAAGGTCTGGGTCCTTCTTCTGGTTACTTTTAAAAGTCCCAGGGTAGAGGTGAGGCTCTGTCCCAACTTCTGTCGGGTGCCTTCCCCTCGCAGAACAACTCCGGATACATAGGATAGCAACACACTCTCAACGCACGTACTGGGAGGTCTGCAGACCAGTCAAGTCATGCTGACAGAAGTATGGAGAGAAGCCACAATGTCTGGGTTTTGTGTCCCACTGGCTTGACTCTCTGCTCTTTTCAATAACACTCTTCTAACCTTAAATGCTCCTTGGATGCTTGCGAAGTCCCTGGTGCTCAGACGAGACAGCCCTGTTGCATAGCCTTCTTTCTGAGTAACGCAGCAGCAACATAAACCGCAAAGGTTACCTCAGGGTAGGTGTGCAGTCTGGAGTTTGGGAGCTAACTATAGATTTGTTTTGACTGTTCAAGTTGTATCGGGCCGTTGTGCAGTCAAGGATATTTGGGAAATGCGTCTGCTTTCCTCGGATTGCATTGGCCCTCTTCCTGGGGAGGGATAACGCTGACTTAATGCTTTCCAGCTTTTGCAATGGGCTCTTGTCTGAGGAGAAAGGGAGCTTTCTCCCTTCTCAGGAAACCACAAGGGAAATGAGACAACTTCCCAGGATCCTTGGACAAGCACCATGAGGATGCTAAGACTACATTTGCAAAACCGCCTGCCTTTAAAAGACAAGCCAAAGGCTTGAAGTTCAGAGAACATATTTTCAAAAAGGCAGCCAGCCTTGTCTCCTGCTCAGAGCCTTTATTCCACTCACACACGACACCATGTATGAGATGAGTGACGTCGTCTGCATTACGTTCTGTTCCTAACCGCTTCCCTTGGTACGTTTCCTCATTCTTTCCTCTTTGGGTGAACTGCGCACTTTTAATACTCTGTTTTGTTTCCCACGGATATTTTACCTATACTGTTGGTGGATCGGTGGACAGAACAATCCTCTCAGTCATGTCTGCACCCTGAGCCCTGGGATCTGTGAATGCCATTCTACAGGGCAAAGATGCAGAGATGCCTGGGATGAGGACCTTTAGGTGAGGTGGCTGTCCCAGGTTACCTTAGTGAGTCCTTGGGCTTCCGAGAATCCTTAAAAATGGAGAAGGAGCTCTCCAGCCTTGAAGATAAGTTGGTGGACTAGAAGCTTCCTCTGAATAACTAGGAGGTGTCTGGAACAGATGAGAACCTTTTCAGCCCATAGATCACAAAGTTATGTGCAGCCAGCAGCAGCTCTTGGTGCGCAGGGAAAGGAAGCTTCTAAAGTGATTGCAGCCTTGCAGACAGCTAGTCCTGTGCCCACCTAGCCTCAGCACCAACGGCAGCAGAGCAGCAGCGGCAGGAAGCCCC
The DNA here is from genome assembly GCA_026225945.1 of Cricetomys ansorgei. Classification (NCBI taxonomy): domain Eukaryota; kingdom Metazoa; phylum Chordata; class Mammalia; order Rodentia; family Nesomyidae; genus Cricetomys; species Cricetomys ansorgei. Next base: position 4,046,256 of record JAMJFZ010001791.1, read on the forward strand.
ACCCCACCCACCCACCCGCTGCACCAGCTGTCCTTCCCTCTGCACAGTTCCAGGGCCCAGAGAGAAGCTCCTAAGACTTTGTTACTTCTAAACGTTTTTATTTTTCTACTTTGTGTTCCCCCCTTTTGCTTTATCTTTGATATGTTTTTATTTTTAAGAGATTTTGAATTTTATTCTTCTTCTTACATTTATCCAGTGTATGTATTTTCCTTTATTCTGGAATCAGGTTTTAAGCGTTCCCTCTTTCTTTTTTCCTGATGTTCTTATTCCCTTTTCTCTATTTTGCTTTATTTAACCTTAGCTTCTTCTTTCACTGCTCAATTTCTTTACTTCATTCATTTATTGGTTCTAATTTTGCCTTTATTGTTTTTAAAGATCATACCTTTATGCGATATTTTCATTTATTTTCTGTTGCCATTGGTTGTGTATGGGTTGGATTTAGTTGATTTCTATTTGTATTTTAATATTAATATTAAATATAATAACATATATATAATATAATAAATATAATATTTTAATATTAATATTAATTGGTTTAGTATTGTTGCTGTTACAATTTAATGTTCTGAGTGATACTTGGCATTGACTCCTTATGAAAAGGCTGATCACTAAGTCCCCAAATAAAGTCAGAAGGTATATCATCTCCCAAAATGAGCAAATCTCAGTTCAGAAACATGAAAAAGCAAGGCAGCATGCTTCAAAAAGTCATAATTATATAAATGAATCCAACGATACTTGTATTATATAGGGCTCTCAAGAGTTACAGAACTTAAAGAATGAATCCCTTTCTCTCTGTCTCTGTCTCTGTCTCTGTCTCTGTCTCTCTCTCTCTCTCTCCCCCTCTCTCTCTCTCTCTCTCTCTATATATATATATATATATGATTTATTAGAATAGCTTACAGTCTATGGTTCAGCTAATCCAACAACACAACAATGTCTGGGTATGAACATAAGTCCAAGAATCCAATAGTTGCTCAGTCAGTGATGCTGAATATCTCAGAATCCTGAAGAAGTAGGCTCTAATGGCAGTGAAGGATGGACTTACTAACGAGCCAAGAGCAAGCAGAGCAAAAGCTTCCTTCTTCCATGTCCTTATATATAGGCTTCCAGCAGCAAGCACGGTCCAGGTTAGATCTGGATTAAAAGATATGGATTAAAAGTGGTCTTTCTACTCAAAGATCCAAATTAGAAGTAGATCTTCCCACTTCAGATTAAGCAGAAATACCTCAAAGATGTGCCCCCTATTTTTGGGTTTAAGTTAATTCCAGATGTAGTCAAGTTGAAAACCAAGAATAGCCATCACAATACTGAAATGATTGAAGTACCAGACAAAGACTCCAAAGTCTAATTTAAAAATGATGAATACTATCAGACAGGATTTAGATAAGCAGATGAATAAAATAAGAAGTTAATTTAGGACTTGGGCCAGAAAATAAGCAACATAAATACAAACTTAGCAAGGAAATGTTGATTTTGAAAATAAACAAATATCAGAAATGAAAAGCATGACCACAGAATAAAAACACAGTGGAAATCATCACTAACAAACTAGATAAAACAAACAAAAGAAGATACCAAGGACTGAAGACAAGGTAAAGACATTCAAACAATTCAGGGGGGAAAAAGCAAGTATGACCAAAATTTTATCATTATGAGACATAAAAGACCAAGTTAAGAATCCACAGACAAGTTAAGACAAAAACTAAAGGCAGAGAAACAGCTATTCAATACAATTATAGGGGAAAAACTTCCAAGCCTAGGGAAAGAATGGATGGACATCCAAGTACAAAAGGCATTGAGAACCCCAAACACATGACCAGAAAAGAACCTTCTCATGCCACCTTACATTAAAATGACAAGCCTACTGAGCAACAAATAACATTAAAAGCTGCAAAAGAAAAATCCTAGCTGGCTTATAATAGCAAATTAGAAGGATGAGACCTCTCAGCAGAAACACTAAATGCCAAGAGAGGGTGAAATATTATATTTCAAGACTTGATAGTGGACAACTACCAATCAAGATTGCTATAGCCAGCAATGTTACGTTTTTAAATTGATGGAGAAATACCTTCCAAGGAAAGCATAAACCAAGGTACTTTGTGATTACTGTGCCAGCATTGCAGAAGATGCGTAAGGGACTATGACACAGAGGAAGAGGAAGGGGAGGGGGAGGAGGAGGGGGAGGAGGAGGAGGGGGGAGGAGGAGGAGGGGGAGGAGGGGGAGGGGGAGGAGGGGGAGGGGGAGGAGAAACTGTTGTAAAACTGTTGTAAATTTATATCACCAAATAAGCCACCAATTTTATAAAACAAATAGTAATGATCACACAGGGATAGATAGCTATGTACACAGTATTAGTGGATGATTTTAATATCCTGATCCTATCAATAAACATTACACCTGTGGTAGTTTGAATGAAATGTCCCCCACACTCTTGGACATTTGAACACTTGGTTCCCATTTGGCGGCACCATTTGGGAGGCTTCAGGGTGTGGCCCTGCTACAGGAAGTATGTGACTGGGGTAGGCTTTGAGAGTTTAAAGACTGTCGTTCTCAGTTTGCTCTCTCTGCTCCCTGCTTTGTGGTTCAAGATGTGAGCTCTTGTCTTGTGTTACTGTCATCGTGCCTGCCATTTACTTCCATCATCCAGATTCGTAAATCCATACAAACATCTGTAAGTTGCCTTGGTCAGGGTGTCTTATCACAGTAATGGAAAAATAGCCAATACAACATTAGGACAAAAAAAATCATCAGATAAACTTCATAGTTAAGCTGTATCACAGATCAAATTGGCTTAACAGATACCTACCTACCTATTGGATGTTCCATCCAGCAACCACAGAATACGCATTCTCCTCAGCATCCCTTGCAATCATTTCTAAAATAGACCATTTATTAGGCTATAAAGCAGGTCTTAACAAATACAAAAGACACAAAGTAGCATACTGTATGTTGCTGGATTATAATGATTATAACAACACTGGACATTAGTAGCATTGGAAACTACAGACTTTACAAACACACACACAGAGCAACTCAAAAGCCCACTCTCCAGTGATCAGTAGGTCATTGAACATATTGTCTAGGGAATTTGAAAATGCTTGAAATCAAATGAAGATGAAAATACAACTTGCCAGCACCTCGGAATATAACAGAGATATTTATAGCTGGGAGTGTTTACATTAAGTAAACACACCTGAGAAATCTCAGATGAAAAACTTAGTATATGGAAATAAATGATAAATGTCAGGGCAAAAATAATGAAATGGGGATTAAAAATAATACAAAGAATTTTGAAGCAAAAAAAGATTCTTTCAAAAGAATAAAGAAGATTAACAACCCGGTAGTGATGAAGGTTTAATCTAATCAAAATCAAAAGCAAGAGAAAACCTAAATAAATACAATGGAGTCAGTTGATACAATTAGGGAGTTCTTTGGAAACTTCTATTGCATTGGAAAGTTAAAAAGAAATGGATGAATCCTTGGACACAAATGGCCTATCAAGTTGAATCGAGAAGATGTACACTGAGCACAGAGTTGAAGAAATCATAGACTCCCGACAATGAAAAGCCCAGGCTGTGGCAATCATAACCGATTCCCAGTGGATCTTTAAAGAATTAAGACCAAGCACGATGATGGTGGTGCATGCCTTTAATTGAGAGGCAGAGGCAGGTGGATCTCTGTGGATTCAAGGCCAGTCTGGTCTACAGAGTGAGTTCCAGGACAGCCAGTGTTACAACAGAGAAACCTTGTTTTGAAAAAGAAAAAACAAAATAAAACAAAAATTAACATCAATGTTCCTCAGATTGTTGCATAAAATATGAAGGCATGAAGAAAAGGAAAACTGCTGAACTCTTTCTATGCAGCCAGTGTTACCCAGATACCTAAACTAGATACAAAGACAAGAAAAGAAAACTCTGGAGCAGTTCCCAAAATTAACTGGATGCAAAGATGATCAAAATGGAATTCTCCAACAGAAAGTATCACACCGTGGCCTGCCTGGTTTCGTCCGGGATGCAAGGATTTCTCAACATTTGCCAATGAAGGAAAATGGATGGATCTACAGACAGAAATTGCACGGTTTCCTAAATAGATGCAGAAAATGTCTGGAAAAGTTCAGTATCCCTTTATAATAAAACCTTTGAAGTAGCTAGGAGTATTAGAAATGTACCTCAATGTAGCAATGGCTAAAAACAGACCCACATCTATCGACATTCTAAATGGGGAGAGGTTCAAAGTATTTCCTCTACAATCAAAACAAGTGTGTGAATCTCTCCACATTTATTAACAATTCAATAAGCAAAAGAAATAAATAAGAGAGATACAAATAAAATGGAAAAGGTATAAATATAACGTGGTCCTACATTTAAAGGCTACACCAGAAACCTTTGAAATCTGATGAACATTTTCAGCAAGTAGCAGGATACAGATCAGCTCACAAAATCCAGCAGCTTTTCTGCACATTAATGACAGGCTTGCTGAGAAAGGACATAGGAATAAGACTTGCACTGAAAACTTTAAAACAGTGAAGAAAACTGAAGAAGCCTAGAACATGGGAGGATCTCCCATGCCTGTAGATCAACATGTGAAATGGCTATACAATCCAAGTAAATCTGAGACTTACTGAAGCCCCTTCTGAATTCTAATGACATGCATCTCACAACTAGAAAATACAATCCTAAAATTCACATGGAAGCACGAAATACCCCAAATAGCCACAGACGTTCTAAGAAGAAGGAGCGATCATGGAGGCATAATGTTTGACTCCAAATTATTCTGCCTAGCCATAGTTATAAAAATCATCGCGGTACAGGCACAAAACAGACATACAGAGACATACGGAGGAGAGAACTCAGAAAGAGCACAACACAGATATAGCCCCTTAATAGTTGACGTGGCTGCCAAAAATACTGGAGAAGGGAGCATATTCCACAGTGGTTCTGGAAGCTGGATAGCCACATGTACGCGTGTGGAGTGCAACTAGATCCTGCATCTCACCTTGTACGAACACCAGTTAAAATGGATCAGAGACTTTAATGTGAGACCAAAAATTCTGAAAATTCTAGGGAAAGCATTTCAAGGCATAAGCGGAGATGAAGGTTTTCTGACTGGTCCTTTGGACTGTGTGAAACTCAGAAGCGTATTACACATGCAGAGCAAGTAAGCGGTACCCAGGCAACCGCAGGTCATGATGTCTGCCAGCTGAGACAGCGATTAATAAAATGTGCAAAGAACTTAAAAATAAAATACCCAAGCCCAAATAATACAACCAATAAACAGACATATGCACTGAATAAACAGTCCTCAAAGGGTGAACTACAAATGGCCAACAAATAGATGAAAATACATTAACCATCCTTAGCCATCAGGGAAATAAAAATTGGATTATGATTCCATCTTACCGCAGTTAGAACAGCCTTATCAAGACAGCAAACAACAACAAATATTGACGAGGGTGAGAGGAAAAACCAACCCTATACTAAAAGCTAAAAATAGAACTCCCGTGGGAGGCAGACAGTTCCTTGGTGCCCACCCTGAGGAATCTAAGTCCTACCGCAGAGACGCTCACGCACGTGTGTTCACTGCGGAACTATTCAGGGAAGCCCAGCTATGCAACGGGCTTAGATGTCCATCAGCAGACAACTAAGAAATGTCAATAAAAATAATTTTAAAACGAGTTGTTTTTTTTTTAATCCCAAAGAAGAATGAAATGACATCATTTTCAGAAACATGATTGGAGCTGGAGGTGTTCAGCAAGATAAGCTGGACTAAAAAAGACAAATATGTCCTGTTTCTTTCATATGCAAAACTTGGACTTAACAACAAAGGCATGGCAGTAGAGGGGGACCCTGTGAGGGGGACGGGAGCCAGCAGGAGGGCGAGGGATGAGAAAGGAAAGGGGTCAGGAGAGTAGGAGCTAAGCTGTGTGCGTGGTAAACATCGGAAATGTCATAATGAAGTCCCCCACCCTGTACAACGATGACATGGTCAGCACGGAGAGGGCAGCAGGGGAGAGGAGGAGATGAGAGGAGGAAGGACTGGTCACTGACGGGCGGGGCCTGGGCTCCTCCAGAAGAGGGAAGAGCAGACAAGTGTCTCCTCTAGAGCACACAGCTCTCCTCATACCTGATTTCCACTCTCTGGTGCCTTTTTTGGGTCTGTGGGGTAGTTCTCATGAGAGTAGTTTTTTTTTTTTTTATTTAATTTACTTTTTAGACAAGGTTTCATTCTGTAGTCATGGTCGGCTGGGAGCTAGGTTGTCCTCAAACTCACAGCAATCCTCCTGCCTCTGCCTCCCAAGTTCTAGGATTACAGGCATATGAGGTCACATCCAGCTGAGCGGCAGGTTACTTTAAAGTGAAACCACTTCCTGTCCTTGGCACATGCTGCAGGTGGCGATTTCCTCCTTTTCCTTCCTGTCAGGCTGTGACCTATCCAAAGGGACCCTCAACAAAGTCTGGACAGAAGGGGGTTCTGGGGTGGATTTTCACTCTCCCAAACTGCTCACTAAATAAATTCCTTGTCTTTATAAAGTACCCACATTCAGGTATTCTGTTATAGCAATAGACATTAGAGTAACCCTTGAACAAGACTAACACCCAGCACGTCCTAAAACCCTAGACCCAGCATGAAAAGAGTAAATATCCTTTGCAAGCCCACACAAAAAAAAATTACTCAGAATTCTCTATATGCTGTCATAAAATAAATAGCTTAAGATCATACAAATGATTTATTCTGGTTACTACAAAATCAGCAATACATGAAGTTTTATAAAACTCACTGAGATTTGTCAATGATGCATTATGTGTAATATAAATTATATATTGTTACATAAATTACAAATGAAGTGTTTGTCAAAAAAATTACAAAGGAATTTAGAAAATATTTTGAACTCCCCGAGGGAAGGAGACTCACCCACGCGCATAGGGCAGCACTATTGGACTCAGGGGGCTCCTGGCAACAAATGAACACAAACAGAGAACTTGAAGCTGAGACAGGCACTGGGGCGGGAGAAGTTGGGGTAGTGGTGGATGGGTGTGGTCAGTACACACTGTATATGTGAATGAAACCTTCCCAGAATAAAATATTATTTAAAAAGGACACAATGAAATTGAAAACACAACATATCGGTGTTTAAGGGATTTGACCAAAGCATTGATCCAGGAAAGTTTGTAATTTTAGAAGAAAGAGCACAAATAAATAAAATTAAGATTTTACTTTTAAAAATATAAGGGAGAGAAAGGAAATCCAAACCAAACCTTTTCTCTTTACCTTCTCGGTATTTGTTATGGTACTGCTTTGCAAGCTGCAGAGTCTTCACAATTCCCTGGGGCAGAGCTGAGTCCTGGTGCAGATCCAGTGCCCATAGCGTAGATATAACTTTTCCTGGGAATTATAGGGCAATGACACTCAAAGGGTAAGCCTTTTTAGTACATATTAATTGTATAGAACAGTGGGATTTATAACATTTTCATACACCATATAATGTGTTTTGATAACATTCACCCCGCCCTGTGACCCTCACCGCCCACTTCCGATGGTCCCTCTCTTGCTTTCGTGCTTCCCCCAAATCCACATGTGAGAAAAATGGTATGTGACCAACTGGCTTATTTCACTTAAACTCATGGCCTCTAATTTCATTCATTCTCCTGAAAACAGCACAAATCCATTCTTCTTTAACGATACATAAAACTCCTTGTCCATGTACACCACAGGCTCTTGATCCATCCAAGCACTGGTGTGTACGTAGGCTGCTGTGTAGTGTTGGTAAACATGGATGTGCAGGTGTCTCCAGTGAGCCGGCTTTGATTATTTGGGTTGAGCATGCAACAGTGATACATTCGGATTATATGCAAATTGCAGTTTTAGTGTTTGAGGAAATTCCCACTGATTTTGCATAGTGTCAGGGCTAATTTACATCTCCACCAACAGTGTCTAAGTCTCCACCCCCTCAGCACTGCCTCCGTGCCAGCCTTGGCGTCTGTTTCCTTGATGGCGGGGTTTGTGTAGCGACTGAAATAGAATCTCTCTTGATTTGGTTTATATTTCCCTGAGGGCCGGAGACGTTGATCGTTTTCATGTAGTCATTTATATTTCATGCCCATTTATATTTCTTTATTTGAGAATTGACTGCCTGGTTCACTCCCCCTTTATTGACTGGATTAATTGCTTTTCTGGCATTTAATTTTTTAGTTCTTTACACATTCTGGAAATTAATCCCCGGCCAGATGAACAGCTGCTGTCGACTTTTCCCTCTTTCTGCAGGCTGTCTCTTTGCTCTGGTTTTGTTTGTTTTGTTTTGTTTGCTTTAATTTGACCCATTCCTAGTTGCCAGTTCTTGCTGTAATTTCTGGACTATCCCATCCCATTCAGAAAGTCATTGGCCTTCCCTCAATTTTGAGGCATTTCCCTATGATTTCTCGTTCCACTTTTAGTTTCCAGCCTTTCCTTAGGGTCCTCGTTACTTTTTCAGTTGGTTTTTGTGAAGGGCGAGAGCCTGGCATCCAGTATCAGTATTCCACATCTGGATTTTGTTTCCTCAGCAGTACTGGCTAGAGGTCACCCTTCTCAACAAATGTCACCTCTTCTCTTTTCTATCGTTTGTCTGTCTTTTGTTTTTTGTTTGGTTGTTTTTGTTTTTGTTTTGCTCTTGGGGATATAGAGCATCTTTGCTTGAACATCCTCCCTGAGCTTTATTTTAGTAACTTCATTGCTCTCACTCTCGCACTTACATCTTCACTCATTCTGCGGTGACCTGTGTGTGTGAGTGACGGGCTGTTGCTTCATTCTGCGTGTGAACACCCAGCTTGTCACGCTGTTCACTAATGAGAGCACTCTGCGCCTCGAGAACTCTTGGTGCCACTGTGGAAAGTCAATTGGCTGTATGTGTGTGTGCATTGATTACTGGACTGTTCCACTAGTCTGTGTGGCTTCTTCCATGCCAGTGCCATGTTGTTTTGGTTGCTATAGATTAAAGGCATGTTCTTTTCCATGGATACAGATGTTAGTGGGGGAGGAGAAAGGGTGTCGGAGATGGGCAGGTGTGGTGACACAACAATGGAACATACTCAGTTCCATAAAAGATATTCTAAAATGGTTAAAATGGTAAATTGTACTTATGCGTATATTAACACATTTTAAAATCTAAACATAAGTGCAATGGCCGTGGGTTGTGGGAAAATGGGTCATCTTGGCACCATGAATGTCAATTCATATGTCAACTTCAGGTTTGGCAAAGAAGTCTCACATCTGACACTGTCTACCGTTATGGATCTACAGAGACCACTGTTCAGCTACAGGCCAACCTTCCCAGAAGTCCTTTAGAAACAATGGGGAAAGATTTCAGTATATATTCTAAAATACGTGTCACTGTTTCCAGTTTGAACTTGTATTTACGATCTGTATGGTGGGACACGTATGATAGTGTGAGGGGGCAAGAAAAGTTCCAGGAAAGAGAAGCTGTGCTGGGCTTGAATAGAGGAGTCAGAAGTGGGTTAAAGTGGCTGGGAATGAAAAATCAAAAAGTTTCTTTGGGGTATGTCTATTTTGAGAGTTCTTGTGAGATAGCCAGTTAAAGATGAGGTTTCTGCCCCACACAGGATGCTATCGATCTTATAAACATTATATTAACTTATCAATAAAATTTAAGTGTTTAATGCATTCATGGTTTTCCTAGCCATTGAAACTTAAATTTCTCTTCATTGAGCTTGAACATGTTTATGATGGTTAATGTTGTCAACTTGATAGGATCTAGAATCCCCTTGGGGATGGGCCTCTGGCATGCTTGAGGGAGGTTATCTTGATTGTATTAATTGAGGTGGGAAGACTGCCCACTGTGGGTGACACCATTCCCTGTGTGGGATCCTGGACTGCACAAGAGAAAGGGGGCTGATCTGCCACACGCAGTCATTTTCCTCTCTTTCCTGACTGTGTCACATAGAGCAGAAACACGGAACTCGGGCAACCCCAAATGTTCATTTAGCTAAATACCATCAAATAAGGAGGAGACATAAACCACACAGAATTTTATAAGTTTGCGAATTGTTTTATGTTAATCATAAAGAAAAGATCCATAAATCATAAAACCTTCACAAAGAGGGGTCATTACAGGGATATGAGAGACTCAAAGCAGACGCAGCATCATAAAGCCCCACTCAGCATGGCTGATGATTCATGAAAAGCTCTCACCTGGGACTCCCTTTCGTTTAGGGATTGTACCAATCTATCTATGTAGTTCCTACTAACCTCACTTTTAGCTAATGCATCTGAATAATTCAGGGTGTCATGTGTTGAAAGCAACAACTCAAGATTCTAGCTCTGGTATGATGTGACCTCTACTTCAGTCTCCTGCTGCCTTGACTTACCACACCATGATGAAGTGTGCACTTCAATCTATGAACTAGAGCAGCTCTGTGAGCTTTAAGACAGTTCCTCATGTTGTGGTGACCCCCCTCAACCATAAAATTATTTTCATTGTTATTTCATAATTGTAATTTTCTACTGTTATGAATCTTAATTTAAATCTGATATGCAGATGGTCTTAGGCGACTCTGTGGAAGGGCTGTTTGACCCCCAAAGGGGTCACAACCCACAGGTTGAGAAATGATTAATTAGAATAAACCCATTTCTCCTTTAAGTGACTTCTGTCAGAATATTTTACCATAGCCTTAAGGAAGGCAAGACAATATTCAACATCACACTTCAATTCTTCACATATGACCAACGATTAATCATTGAAATTTAAAATCTTTTCATGTTGACTGTTCATTTGAATTTTATCTTCTGGTCTGTGTCCAATCTTTTTCCCTTCCCCAGTTTTAAAATACTTGTCTTGCTTGTCATACCTCTCCGTATGTGCTGGGTCATTATTTGCTGTGCATCTTGTATTTGCTTATCACCTTTGTCTGGGGAGTCCCCCTGCCCATTGGCTTCCGCTGGAGCTGCCCTTGTCCAGAAACCATTTGGCTGGTGACCTCCAGGATAAACTCGACCAAGCCTTGGCCCCCACTGCTTCTAGCCTTGCATCTCTCAAAGGACAGATAACCTCGTTCCAGGGGTCATGTTAGACTTGATAACCACTGGACAGAGGGAAACTTGTGGGAGGGATGCTGTTTTTACATTAATTACTCTGAGCTGGTGAAACAAAACATACAAGTACTCAGAAACCTCCAGTGGGACCTACAGGCTCACTACACCCCTAATGCCTCTATGCCTTGGTATTCAAACCCCCTAATTGCTTGATCCAGTTTTTACAGCGACAGGTAAACAACATTGCCAAAATCACCAACAGTCAGGTTCTAGTTCAATATTATGCCTCCCCCTTATAAATAAAAAATAAAGGAGGAGCTGTGGGGCTGTCCTGGAGTTAAAGATGGGGCAGAAGCATGCTTGAAACCCCGGAACTCCCATTATGAGAGTGGAAGGTGTTTGGCTGTTCCCCCATCCCCTGTTCTGGCAAACCACAGGCTGTGCTGCCTGCTTTCACAACGAGGCACCACCTCCTCTAAGTTATCTGACCTGGGAGTTGTTTACCTGAAGCTAGGATTTACTTCTCCCTATATGATTATATAAGGGTTAGGGTTAGGGTTACCCTAACCCTATGATTCCCAGGAAAATAGGTAGGCAGCCCCAACATGCAAATGGGGCAGTCATGCCAATGCTGCCCTAACCAATGGGATTCCCCTGACATGTCTGGGGATCTTTTCCTCTCTATGTAAGTGTGACTCATTCTCCCAATAAACTGAGTTACATCCTCTGACCTGTGCTTCTGGGCATTCTTTACATCCTGCTGGCTCTCGGAGCCTCCAATTGAAGACCAGCATGGACCCATAGACCCACACCCTATGCCCCACCTGCCTACCCCCCCTTCCCCGAGAGCTTCGTCCTGGCCATGGTAGAGCTACTTTCTGGGGATGGAAGCTGACATGAAGAAATCCCACACATCATCACTTCCAAGGTTTGTACTTTTATAGACAACATCTCTAAAATGAAGTGAGTAAAACCATTCTCAGTTACATATAAAGCATTTTCCTACATGAGCTTCTAGTATTTTTGTTTTGGTTTTAATCTATCTGAGTTTATTTTTCTATTAAGTGAAGTAGGATTCAACTTCTCTTTCAAATAAAAGACTCGTTGTCCCAAACTCCACTGGATTGAACACACTTATGTGTGTCTGTGTAGTCCCCTACTACTAACACTCCTTTTAGGTAATGTATCTGAGTAATTCAAGGTGTTTTGTGCTACGATCAACAAGTAATTTACTAAAAGCCTCAACCATGTTGGTTCTATTGCTGTGCATTATAATACTAGGAGCTTGAAGTTTCTTCAAATGACCACATGGGGTCTCCCATTTTTTCTTCTCCCCTTTCCTCACAATGTTGGGTTTTATTTTAGAGTTGATGACTTTGTATTGTTTTATAGCAGTTTCCTGTGAGTTGAAACATTTTATCTTAGACAAAGAATTAGGAATTAAGCAAAACTTATAAGGCTCAGAATGTAAACAACTCACAAGTCTTAGAAAGTTCCTGAAACTGACAAGATGCACACAGTCCCTGCCCAAGGTTATATGAGCAGTACCAATTATTTAAAGGAAGAGACTCTCTAAGGACCCACCCCTGAGCTGCCTGCAAATTATGAAGGGAGCTCCAGATGAGCAATTTTCATGAATCACCACTGATGCTGAGTGGGGCTTTTTGATGAGGCAGCTGCTTTGAGTCCCCCATATCCCTACAATAGCCCTCTTTGTGAAGATTTTATGATTTATGGATCTCTTTATGATTAAATAAAGCAACTCACAAAATGTATAAATTTTGCATTGTCTATGCCTCCTCCACAATTGTTGGTATTTGACTAAATGAACATTTGGTGTTGTCCAGGTTTCCAGATTCTGGTCCTGTGTGGCACCAAGATGTCTAGAACCAACTAAGACACAAGAAAAGAGTGAAGTATTCACCTGGGCCTGTGAGCTGTGTGGTTTCACTTGGTATATGGTGGTGGTACAATGATTTGAAAATCACAGATGCAGCAGCTTGCCAAGCTGGCCTACTGAGAGCCAGGTCAGAAGTCCTAGCTCCTTACAATACTGTTTTGATGATTTCTTCTCAATGGGAGTTGGTTGTTAGTGAACTTTGCTTATTAGGATCCCCAAAGTGCACAGGATGAATCCTCAGGAGCTACTTCCCTTGCTCAGTGGTTCAGAATCCAGATTCTCTGGGGCCCTGTCCTTGGCTCAGTTATCCATGTTTGATGAGCTCATTAGAAACTCTGAAACCAGGCAGAGTCTCCAGCCAGTTAGTAGAGGTTGTTTGAAGGTGGAACCCAGGGGAGCAGCTACTTCATAGATGGAAAATAAATTCTACGTCATTAATGCACAGCCTGGATTGATGAGTGCCTTGTTTCCAATAGGGACAGAGCAGAGGGAAAGCAGCCAAAGGCAGTTTTCAGGTGAAGACAGCGCTGGGCTTGTGTTCAGAAGACATATGCTGGAACCTGGCCCAGCACTGGCCCTGAACTTTCTGGACTGACACAAAACACATCCAGGCACCGTTAGTGTTTGACTCTCAGTGTGTTAATACGAGGCTCTGTGAGTTCACTTTTAGCTTGAGTTTGGAATTACATAAGGTGAGTTGACTAGCATATTTGGAAATGTGAATTTGCATATGGCAGTTCAAGAATAATAAAAGTAAAATGAAGTTAGAACGATCCCAGCATGTCTGAAACGAAGTCAACTTGGTCATGATGGATGACCTTCCTAATGTGATCGTGAATCAGATTGCATGAATTTTACTGAGAATGTTTGTGTTTATGTTCATGAGGGAGATTAGTCCGTAATTTGTGTGTGTGTGTGTGTGTGTGTGTGTGTGTGTGTGTGTGTGTGTGAGCGCACGGGCGTCTTAGTTTTGATATAAGAGTAATATTGTCTCCATAAAAAGATTTTGGAAGCCTTTCTTTTTCATTTTATGAAATAATTTGAGTAAAATTGATGTCAGTGCTTCTTTGAAATTCTGAGAGAATTCTGCTATGAATCCATCTGGCCCTGGGCATCTTTAGTTGGGAGATTTTAAAACATATATTTTATTTAATATTCTTACATACATATAATGTGTTTTGATGAAACTCATCACCACCTTTATCTCCATACTTGGATATTTTTTTTTAAATCACTGCTTCAATCTCATTGCTGGATATTGATCTGGATCTGTTTAAATTGCTATTTCATCTTGGTTTAATTTTGGCGTGTCATGTGCATTTCTTTAAGGTTTTACAATTTAATGGGATACAGGTTTAAAGGTAATTCTTTATGATTTCCTTTATTTCATTGTTGTTTGTAATCTCTTCTTTTCATTTCTAATTTTATTAATTTGAGTCTTTTGTTCAATTTGTATAAAGGTTTGTCATGACCATCTAAATAGATGAAAAGAGGACCTTGATAAAACCCAACATTTCTCCATGAACAAAAGTCACAGGGAGTCTAGGGATGGAGGACGCAAACCGCAACAAAATGAAGGCTATGGACAATAAAAAACATCTTCCCAATAACTTATAATACTAAACGGAGAAGCGCTCGAAACGTTTATACTAAGATCAGGAATAGGACAAGGGTGTCCACTCTCTCCCTTTCTATCAAATATGGGGCCTGAAGTCTTAGCTAAAGAGTAAGACAAGGGGAAAAATAAGAGAGATACAAATAGGAAAAGAAGCCAAATCATCTCTAGTTACAGATGATATGATTATATATAAGAGACCACGAAGACTGCACAAAAAAACCTCTTAGAACTGATGAATACTTTCAGTAAAGTGGCAATATTGAAAATTAACACACAAAAAATCAATAGCCTTTTCAAATACCAGTGACAGACAATGAAAAGGAGATGAGATAATCAATTCCACTCACAAAATATACAAAAACTTAACCAAGGGAGCAAAAGACAGAAACTAGAAAAGGGGCATTTTAGGAAGGGAAGATTAAGGTGGGAAAGTGGCAGAAGAATACAGATAAAATGAAAAGAGGGGGTATGGTGGGTTGAAAGGTTCAGGTATGGAATGGGAGTGGAAGAACATGGTGCTGGGGGAAGGGCTTAGCTAAGACAAAAGATGCATAAAAAGATGCACAGAAACCTATGATCTTGTAACTCAAGTTAAAGCACTTAATAAGAGGGGTCAGTAGAATATAGATGGCATGAAAGAATGAAGGGAGAAGAAGGTTAAAAGGTCAAGGACGGAGGGGGCAAAAAGGAAGCAGGGTGTCTGAACTCAGGTGTTTTTATTGATTCAGAACTCCTCAGGCGTTCTACTAACAGTGTGTGCAGATCGTGAGCAATCAAACATCCCCCACGTAAATCCAACACCTGCAAACAATACAAAGCCTCAAGAATTAGGCAGCCCTTCCCCCAACACTATACAAAATAATAATTTTTTACAAAACTAAAAATAAACTTCTACAACAAACACAGCAAAAATTGAATGGGAAAATGAAACATGAGTGTAAGAGAAAAGGTAGAAAGGAAGAACAACTCCTGAGTGCTATTTCCTAGCAGGGAACTAGACCCAGCCAGGAGTGCAGTTGTGTGGGAGCTAAGAAGGGAACAGGAAGGATTTTGGATGGGGCCGGCTGTGCTCAGATTGCAGGAGCCATACTGTGGGGTACTGATATGGTCTATGATCTGTGGGGGAAGCAACACCTCTGTTGGGGCTTAGGTGCCCGGTTTACTAGAGTAAAATCACCCGAGAACTACATCACCATTGCCCAGGGTACATGATATTTAGGAGCAGATCAAAGATTGCTGACAAATGTGTGAAGGAGCCGCCAGCCATAGAAGCAAAGTTGTGGTCATTAAAAGGAAGTAGCATGTGCACTTGTCAGTGAGATCATAGGCAGGTGGCTCCCTGGTTACAGTAGCCAACACGCCTTGGGATGTGCAAAGTCAAGCAGGAGACACAGGACAACTCAAGTTTTCAGTTTGAAGTCACAGGAAAGAACAAAACTGCTGTCTCAGCTCCAACACAGGCAGGGAGCAGATATTCCTTGCATTCAGGGAGTAGCCAGATCTTTGGTGCTACGCAGGATGGCAACTAATTAAAGAAGGACCACCCACATTAAAGTGGCAATTCACTTCACTCAGTTCATGGACTGCAACATTAAACGTATGCATGTCTTCAAAGAAACACCCAGAATAATATTTGACCAATTATCCAGATATCCAGTGTCCTAGAGAGCTGACAGATAAAATTACCCATTGCACCATATCATAAACATCTTTAAAAATGATGGAATTGACCGGAGTCGAGAAGCACAAATGCGTATGGCAATGGTAGGAGGAATCTCAAGGATTATGTGCAGTGTAGAGAGGGAATGGGCATAGAAACCAGCTGATAGCTTATGTGATTGCTACCATGAAGACACACTTTGCCATGTTGTTAATGCCAGGGAAAAAATAAGCCATAATAAACCCAAAAGAGAGCATCCAAGAGCTCACATCTGCACCCAGGAGTTCAGGCCTGCAAATAGGGGTTCACATCTGTACTCAAGAGCTCATAACTATGCCCAACACACACTCAGGAACTCAACTTGTACCCAGGAACTAACACCTGCACTAGGAATCTAAACCAGTATCCAGGACTTCAGTCCTGCACCCTACATCTAACCCAGCCCCCAGGAGATTACATCCACACAAAGGATCTCATACCTGCACCCAAGAGTTCACCCCTGCATAATGGAACACACATTTGCACCCCAGATTTCAGACACAATTTCACTTTACACTGTCAAGGGTTGCCTGCAGGTATAGCAACTTTGCTGGCCATTGTCTGAAATGTTAGCAGAGACACAGATATGCTTCCGTGATGCACTCTAGCCAGGATGGGAAGAACATGCTGACTGGATCTTAGAATTCAGATAGATAGGTTATGACCTTATCATCCACCAGTAGAAACGTGGTTGTTGTCTCAAACCCAGAGAAGATCTTAGGATCAAAACTAAAGAGTGTTGTGATCTGTGGCATGAGGTCATAATGAAAAGCGAAGACATTCAGATTCATGGGCGGAAACACAGCCAGCTGCTGAGGGAGGGAAGGGGTTACTCTGGACACTGTGAGGATCTTTGTCTTTTCTGTCTCTTTGGGTTTGATCATTGCTTACTGGCTTGAATTCCTTTGAGCAGAAATCCTGTTAGTTTTTTCAAGCCTGAAACAATCAGAAATGAACAGAAAGACTTCTAATGACATGGGGGGTATTGGGTTTGTAGAGTCAGCAGACTGTGTGGGTCTAGTTGCCATCTACTGGAGAGTGGCTGGACATCTACCCTAGGGAGTCCCCATATCATTCTTCCCACATTAACATAGTAAGTTGGAGAGAGAAACAAGGGAATAGGCTGTGGCCAGGAGACTACATTGCCCCATAGGAGTGATTGTTCTAATGAGGGACATGACACAGGTGGTCCCAAGCTTTCCTTGCTGAGATTCTGGTGGACCCTTCAAGCTTTCCAGAGGACTGCAGGTTTCTTGCCAACCCATAGAGAGTGGGTGTCAATGAAGCAGAGGTTTGCCACAGCCAGTCTTCCACCTCTAAAACTCAGG
The DNA here is from genome assembly GCA_026225945.1 of Cricetomys ansorgei. Taxonomy (NCBI): domain Eukaryota; kingdom Metazoa; phylum Chordata; class Mammalia; order Rodentia; family Nesomyidae; genus Cricetomys; species Cricetomys ansorgei. The sequence continues at coordinate 4,063,827 of JAMJFZ010001791.1, forward strand.
GAGTTAGAGTCCCAGCTGCCAGTATCCAGGGCCTCCTTCATTGTCCATTGGAGGCCAAGAGTTCCAGCACCGCTAGGTGTAGAGCATCTTGCCCAGAAAAGTGACCCCCCAAGGGCAGGCGCCTCCACACAGTGCCCTGGTGGAGATCACAGGAGAACAGGCAAAGTGAGGAAGCCCTGCCTTCCCTCTTCAAGACCCAGAACCTGCTGCAGCCAGAACCTGCACAGTCAGTCTCTTGCAAGGATTCAAACACCCACCTCTGCTCATAGTCATCCCACTCCAGGCCCAGGAACCCACCACTGACACAAAGAAGGTCCAGAAACAGCAGATATCTGCCTCTTCACATCCTTTACAGACCAGGCTCAGCAGCATGGGGCACTGAGAGCCATGAGCGTTAACTATGTGACCCTGGGGTGAACCTGACTCTCACATAGGAAAGGTTATTTCATTGTGTTACCTGTGAGGAGTAGGAAAGCGTGAGGAGAGAGTGGGTGCCAATGAAGCAAAGGTTGGCACCAGTCAGTCTTCCGTCTCTAGAGCTTAGGGAGTTTGAGTCCCAGCTGCCAGCATCAAGCGCTTTCTCACCTAGGGGCTGCCTCAGTAAGCTGGCATGTCCTGTCCTGACCATCCCTGGTCTTGGCACAGGTTAGAATGTGCAGTTGTGGGAGGGAGGGGGGCTTATTAAACGCTAACTCCAACTTTTCCGGCAGGTGGGCTGAAACTCTTCATCCAATCAGCTCATAGGACGCTGTATCGTGCTTGCTTAGGAGGGTCAAAGCCAAGGGGAGCACCAGCTTTCTCTTCATATACAATGTCTGTCAGCTCTCCCTCAGCAGAACAGCGTTCTCAGCCTGTGTCTCCCTCTCCCTGCACAAATACCCTTAGATGTTTTTCCTCAGCAACCTGGAGAGATCAAGATTGTCCTTGCTCCAACTGGAAACAGAGGACAAGCTTTCATTTATACGTCATACCTATCACCATGGAAATCTGGGTAGTCGGTACTGTGACTCCTGGCAGGTGTGTCAAGGGTGTGAGCCCAAAGCCATTCCACACACGCCTTTGAGATCACTGTGGGAATATCAGCTATGTGGGGCATGATGGGCTCAGATATGTCCTCCAACCGCCAGATCACTCCTGTGTGGGTGAACTGTGGAGGAGAGGAGAGGGCACAGCAAATGAGCTCACTCAGAAACAAAGGACCCCTTGAAGCCTCCAGGGTAATGGAGAACAGACACTCTCTTCTCCCTGTCCATTATGGCACCTCACAGCATTGATTGTCAACACATAATATGTCATCATAGCCAGGCATGATGAGAACACTCCTAATCGGTCAAAGCTATGATCAAAGGAAACTGACGATGAATGGCAAGAAGGCCAGCTCTCTTTGGTTTTCAATGGCAAAGCAAAAGCTCATATAAATCCCAAAGATGAGGTGGAACAGGGAATAGAATTGGCACTGAGATCCAATGAGAGACTACAAGCATGTCCCAAGCATGTCTGGAACCCAACCCTGCTGCTTCTCAGGACACGAGTCTCAGCTGCCCCTTCACCACATCTCCAACATCTTGTCATTAGCTGGAGCCCCTCATCCTCCATCAAGAAAAGGGTCTATATATTGATTGCTGTTATGGACAAGACTTGAAGCCAGAGCTGTTGAGCATCCCCCAGGGTATACAGAGGCTCAGCCTCAGCATGCTGAGGGCTATTCCCTACTCTTAAACCCTTCTGGAAGGGGCAGGATCACCCAGACTGGGGAGGGCAGGAGGTTCTCATGATTGTTTTGCATAAGTAAGGCCTGAGTGGTGTGGGTGGGTGGTCTCAGTAGGCGGATGTACCAATGGAGCTGCTCTGGGCTGTCTCTAATTGCAGTAGGACAAGTTACTTAAAGGAGTTGTGGGGACCTTGAAAAGCTGTCTACACTCAGTCACTCAGCTCTGGGAGTCTCTCTGAATCCTCAGGGCACTGCCCAGCCTTCCTCAGAGGGAGAGCTCAGCAAACACCTGAGAACTAAGTAAATCAGAGAAAATGTCGCTTTTTAAGGTCACTCATGATCAGAGAAAATGTCTTCTCTTGAAGTACACTGTTGCCTTTAATGATATCAGTGAACATCAAAGTTCCTTGAAACATGAAGATTCCTATAGCAATTCTATAGATAATGGATTACTGCAAAGAGTTGCAAGACAGAATTGGACAGAGTCATTTACCACCTGCCTGAAAGTAATAGCTTCAGAGAAAGGGGACTAATACCAGCAACTTCATAAACCCTGAACTTTTACTCTCTGTAAATTTTTACTCTCAGGCTACTCAAGATCTCCTGGAGTTCACAGCAGCTAGAAGGCTTTTGGACAGTGGACAGCAAGTCGACAATGGGTGGCTGCAGTCTGTGGAACATCCGGCTGCACCACTGAGGTCTGCTCCTTATCTCTTCTCTGTCTACCTCTGTGTATCTGTTCCCACCCATAACCACACCAGTCCTCAGCATGGAAGGCTCTCAGCAGTGTCCTTGCAGGAGTTCGTGCTGGTAGGATTTTGGGGAAGTACCTGAACTCCATCGTGCAGACCAGCCTCACGTTCCAGCTGCCCTTCTGCAGCTCCAACCGAATTGACCACTTCTACTGTGACGTGCCTCCATTGCTCCGGCTGGCCTGTGCCAGCACAGCTCTCAATGAACTTGTTATGTTTGGCATCTGTGGGCTCATCATTGTGTGTGCTGTTCTTGTGGTCCTCGTCTCTTATGGCTACATCGCAGTGACCATCCTCAGAATGTGCTCAGGGTCAGGACGACACAAGGTCTTCTCCACCTGTGGGTCCCACATGACAGCCGTGTCCTTGTTTTGTGGAACTGTATTTGTCATGTATGTGCAGCCAGGAGCTGTGGCATCCATGGCACAGGCCAAGGTGATATCCGTCTTCTACACCCTGGTCATCCCCATGCTCAACCCCCTCATCTACAGTCTGCGGAACAAGGATGTAAAGGACGCCCTGAGGAGGCTGGGACAGAGACACAGCCTTGTGAAAGAGGGTGGCTGGTGTTGTCAGCGGGGACCGTGCTAAGGTCACAGAAGCAAAGATCCTTGGGAGACAGAGTTCCTATTTTGTCTACCTATCCTGTTTTCTTGGCTCTGTTATTTCCTACTTCTTACCTTCCTTCTCTACCTAGGGCAATTAAGCACAGTGGCCGTCATTCTTTATCCAATTCTAACATTTAATTACTAGCTTTTTGTTTGTTTTATCAGTTACTAAGAAAGCTATGGTGAATTCTAAATTAGCCAGGGCCTTCCACTCTACCTAGAGCCCATTCATTTGTCTAGGCTGCTCACAAGTAGTCTCCCAGGATCCACCTGTCTCCGCCCCCCAGCACTGGGGTCACAGATGTGCATGGCCACACCTGACTTGAAGTAGGAGATGAGGGGAGGATCTAAACGCAAGTCCACAGGCTTATGCCACAAGTCCTTTTACTCACTGAGCATCTCCCCAGCCTAATCAACATATGCTAAATCCTTGTTTATATGCAAACTAAAATGCGAATGTTATCTGTTGGATTAAATATATTTACATGAAATAACTATATTAATAAACTTTTAACAAAAAATTTTACTTATATATTTATATTGCCCATTCCTTCTTCAAGTATACACACTATGTAGCCCATTTCATCTTTTTCTTCCTACTACTTTATTTTGTAACACATTCTCCTTTTTAAGCACTGATTATGACTAATATCTTGGTTTTATCAACTTTGCTTTCAATAGATACATTATATTTCTTCTGGTGATGACCTACGGGAATTCTAATGGTCAAAGATGGATGTTTTATCATGAAGAAGGATCATAAATACCATAGATTGACAGATACAAGTTGATAGATATGTCTGAATATAAAATTGGAAGATGCTGAGCTCTCAATTGACTCTTGTACATAGGGAAGAACTTATGTTGCCTCGCTTCTGTGATGTACCACTGAAAATGTAGATAAATCTTCATCACAACCTACTAGGAAGGAGCATGTTTTTAAACTGAGACGAGCAGCCATCTTCACAGAAGTTCTGCAGCTACAAAGGCATGATAGCATATACACCTAAGTATTTTGCTAAGCCCAGTGCATGAGGGAAAATAAACTGTGCTCATCGATGACTGACACAGTCACAAAAGAGAATTTGACACCACAGAACTTCTGAAGGAAGCCATCAGTCCTCCCACAGTGAGGCTGCTCAGTGGCAGCCACAGTAGTGGTGACAACAATCAGATCCTAATCGAGCATTCAGAACTGACTGATGACTAACAAGAAACAGACAGGACACAGGAACTTATGAACAGTACCATGGGACAAGGTTATCAAGCCCAGATTATGAGAGATTTTATATAGTGAAAAGTCTAATTAATTAAATACTTTAAACTCAGAAATACACCAATTCAAGAGGAGATCTTAGTGGTTCTATACTAAGAGGGTACTGATTTCAGAGTTAAGGGAAGCCCATTCAGGATCTACACACAAGTATTGGATATTTGAACTTTGACAGACATTTGAATATATGAGGGACTTCTATCTCCTTAGGTTAATAGCAGTATAGAGCCCCTTCGAACAGAAAAGTCCCAATGCTTAAGAGATGTCAGATGAAATACGCATAGACATTTATAATGCATATGGATAAGTTCTCTGCTATGAAAAATACCTCAAAAGATTTCTTTTGGCTTACAGCGTCAGTCCATGACTTTAGCTCTGTTGATGTTGGTCCATGCTGACTGGAACATCATGGTGGCATGCTAAAGTGGAGGAACACACCTTTAACCTCATGATGATCTGGAATGAGATCAGGAAAGGAAATGGTAACCAAGTACACTATTCAGAGAAATGCCCCAGGGACTCATTTCCTCTAGATATGACCCCACTTCATGTGAATTCTTCTTCTGACAAACATGCAACCATCTTGGGGAAATCAGCACAAGGATATTTTTTGCATGATGAAAAATCTATTTAGACATCTCTAAGAGTCCCTAACTCTTAACACGTATAACATCATTTAAAAGACCAAAAACCACTCCGAGAATGAAAGTAAAATCTCAGCTGTTTCTGATAAAATAAAAATAATTTATATACTCATTGGTAGTTTGAATGAAAATGAGGATACACCCCTTAGGTGCATATACTTGAATGCTTAGTTACCAGTTAGAGGACCTGTTTGGGAAGGATTAGGAGGAGTGGCCTTATTGATGGAGGTCTGTCAATGGGAGTAGACTTCGAGGTTTCAAAAATGCAGTCCAGACTGCTTTCTCTCTCTTCCTGCTGTCTGCGGATCAGAATGTTCAGCTCCTGCTGCAGCACCGTGCCTGTCAGCTTCCCACCATGATGATCCTGGACTAACTCTCTACAGCTGTAGCAAGACCCTGTTTAAATGATTTCTTTTTTGAGAGTTGCCTTTGTCATGATGTCTCTTCACAGCAATAGAACAGTAACAAGACAATTCCCAAAGCACAATGACACAGAATAAATTTTTCCACAAGAGATAAAGGAAGCATAGAGAGGGAGGGTGGAGCAAGGTTAAGACCCAGATCCACCAGACGCCCCTATACAATGTTCATTCCCTGGGTCCTGTGTTGTCAAGATACAGGCTTCACTGCCCTTGAGGAAGCACATCCCCATGGCCTTGCATGGTGGAGCCCACACAGCTCCTCCCATTGCCTACAGCTCTGCCTAGTAGACATCCCACCTGCCTGCATGCCCTGGGCTCACTGCTGCAGCCTATGAATCACATGTGACCCTGACACGTGCTGCCCGCAGGTAGAGCAACCTTGCTGTCCATTGCTGTCCACTGTCTGACTTCCCAAGACCTTCCTTTGTAATCTGAGGAGAAAGCACTCATGACTTGACCCTAATGCCTGCATTTTCAGATCTGCTAAACCACAATCTGTAGGGTGATGCCAAGCTCTGACCCCAGCCCAGGCAAGAGATAATCTCTTTTCCACTGCGTTTGAGTGTTTGCGTTATTGAGCACAGATCCTGAGGGACACTTCTTAGGTGGCCTATGTGTGTAGAGAGCTCTGGAACTCCTTATTTTAGAAAGAAAAGTCTCCCGTGAGTTTATCATGGTGCTGTGATGATAGGTGGGGTGGACCAATTCCTGACACACCTTCAAGACATCTTTCCTGTTGTCCTGATGGAAAGTTCTTGGCTTCTCTCTAGTGGTCTCCTTGCAAGTCTCTTCAAAGACCATGTCTTCCTTAGTCCCAGATTTGCACATTTCTTACCTAAACTAATAGTGTCAGGTTTCTCTGCTCAGCTGTTTGTTTCCAATACTCACTGTAAGCCTGGCTAAGAGTACCCAGCAATAAGCACTTCACGGTGTGATTGCTGGACTGCCTTAAACTTTCTTCCACCAGACTAATCAATCTATCACATCTAAAACCAGCTTCCCCGAGATTCAAAGAGGTTGACAAAATATAGACAAACTCAGTCAGAATGTAAGATTCCTTCCTGCAGTCCAGTTTCCAATAGATGACCTTGTGCATCTGATTCCTCATGAGCTGGGCTTCACTGTGCACATTCCTGTCAGCAGTCTGGTCTTCTGAACCCCCAACGAGCATTCTCAGAGAATTCTAGGTTTCTGCTAGCTAGCTCCTTGAAAAATATCCTAATTGTCCTCTCAAACCAATTGGAAAGGTTTAAGAATCACATGGGAAGACATTCATAGCAATCACCCCACTTTATAAGGGTTCTGGTGATTCAAACTCAGAACTTTACCCTTGGGCAGCAAGAATTTACCCACCAACCCAACACCACAGAATGGAAACTCAGAAGTTCTTGAGCATAGGCACAAGCAAGTTGTTTCTTAAGAGAAACAGGACGAAGGAGGGTATGCAATAGGCTAAGATGCTGCTTATAGGACATTAATGACAGAAGCGTTAGCAGAGGCCCAGCTGTGTCTTCATGCACCTTGCCAGGATGGGAAGGAGCATGTATATTGATTCTCAGATTTCCGATGGAGAGGTAGCAACCTTGTCATTCCCGCAGGAGAAACTTAGTTGTTGCCTCAAAACCACGGAAGATCTTAAGAGCACATCTAGAGAGTTTATGACATGAAGACATGATGAAAGCCTGACACATTCAGACCCATAGCAGGGACAGAGACTACTGCTGAGGAGGGGAAGGGTTACTCGGGTCTTCCTCTTCTCTGCCTTTTTGTTGAATCACCACTTACTGGATGGCATTCCTTCAGACAGAAGCAAACAGAGAAAGAGCAAGAGGGGGATGGAGGACATTTGCCCAGACTCTGATGACACTGGGGGACTTGGGTTTGCAGAGTCAGCAGATTGAGAAGATCCGTGCTCACTTAGGGTAGAAGGAACTGACAAGCTGCCTTACAGAAGAATCCCCATCACACTTCACACATGAGCATGGTAAGTAGGAAGGAGCAACAAACGATTGGACTGTGCCCAGGAGGCCACATTGGCCCTTGGGTGACTGCTCTAATGAGGGACAGTGGACACAGGTTCTCTTGGGTTGTCTCTGCTGTAACCCCAATGGTACCTCAAGGTGACCCAGAGAACTGCAGGCTTCCTGCCAACCCATAGGAAGCTGATGAGGCAGAAATTGGCCTCAGCCAGTACTCCACCGCTGGCACCCAGAGAGTTAGATTCCCAGATGACAGCGGCCAGCACCTCCTTAATTGGCCACTGGAGGCCAAGAGTCCCAGCCCCGCCCAGTGCAGACCTTCTCTCCATCAGAGTGACCTCTCCACACAGTTTCCTACTGGCGATGACAAGGGAGAAGTCATCGTTAGGAAGTCCAGCCTTTCTTCTTTACAAAACCAAGAACTGGACACAGCCAGAACCTGCCCATCCGGACACTCATGGGGACCCAGGTGCCCACCTCTGCTAACAGTCACCTCACCCATTTCCCAGGAATCCACAGATGATCTGATAAGGGACAGGACCAACTGGTGATCACCCCCACATGCCCACCACACACCAGGCCCAGAAGCACACAGGGTGCTGGAAGCACGGCTGTTGGCTTTGTGACCTGGGGTAGACCTGACTCTCTCCTCCAAAAGGTAAGTTCATTGTGTCATCCGTGAGGAGTAGGAAGCTATGTAGGTGGTGTTCGAGGGGTAGAGTAAACAGTACACACCCGGGCCTGCCTAAGTGAGTTGGCAGGTCCTATCCTGCCCATCCATGGTGTTGGCACAGGTTCCAGTGTGCAGTTTTAGGGGTGCTACCCATGTTCAACTCTAGCTGCAATTCTGCAGGCCGGTGGGCTGAAGCTCCGTGTCCAAGCAGATCACAGGATGCAGGGATGCCGCTGGCTCATGAGGCGCAGGGTTGGAGTGAGCAGGGGTTGTCCCTTCCATCACTATCAGTCAGCTCTCTCACAGCAGAGAAATGTCTCATCCCTTGCTCTCTATCATTCCAGAAGTGTCACTAGATAAGCAAGACGGGGAGATCAAGCTTTTTGGGGGATTCACAGTAAACAAAGGACCAGCCTTCCTTTACATATCACAGCCATTCCCATGGAAACCTGAGTCAGCACCATGACCTCCTGTGTTTGTGTCAAGAGTGTGAGCACACAACCATCCCATGCACACCTTCAACTTCACAGTGGAAAAGTTTTCCTTATAAGTTCACATTGGGTTCAGATGCCCCCCATATCACTCCTGTGTGAGGGTAGACTGTGGGGGAGAGTAGAGGGCACAGGAAATGAGCTCACTCAGAGCAGAGAACTTTCCTAACCCCCAGAATGATAGAGGAGTGGACATCACACAGCCCCCATGTGGCTCAGCACAACAACATCTGTCTTGATCCTGTGTGACCAATACCGCACTAACCACAGTCAGCCCCACTCAGGACGCTACTAGCCTCTCATTGCTATGAGCACTGTAAGGGAAAGTGAGCTGGAATGACCTGAGATCATTGGATAGAACCAACTCTGCCTGGTTTTCAATTGGGAAAGAGTAAGATCTTTCAATTATCCAAAGTTCAGTTGAAGCACAGAGCAGAGCTGCCAGAGAAATCAATTCTGAGGGCACAAGTGTGTCCCAAATATGCCAAGGACCATCCTGCTGTTTTTGATGTGGACTTGGCTATCTCCCCTCCAGGTCCTATACAGCCAGACAGTACCAGGAATCTCCTGGCTTCCTCCCTACACTGATAGCCTCTGCATTCCATGCTCAAAATAAGAAGACTTGGCGCTGAATGGGATAGACAGTGGCTCAGCCTGGGAAGGGCTGCTCCTTACTCTCTTTTCAGCCTGGAGATGGGAGAATCACACAGCCCAACTTCTGGAAGGGCAGGGGGCCCTTGTAATATTCTCGAATCTGTGAATATGATGAGGCTTGGGAAGTATGGGGTGAACTCAGGGGACTCAGGGGACCTTGGATGTAGTGGGACAGGATCCTTTAAACCCCCAAATCTGAAGTGCAACAGGAGACAGAGCTGGCAGTAAGATCAGGTTCAGTACCATGAGCATGTCCCAAATATGCATGGACCCCAGGCCTGTGTTTCTCAGGACACAGGCCTGGACTACACCCTCACCACAATCTCCAGTATCTTGTAATTTGCCAGGAGCCCCAACTATCTGCCTCAATCTGCCTCAAACCGGCAGATTGCATATTGATGTGACTCTCCACCAGATTTGGAGCTGCTGACATGCGGTCAAGTGTCCTTTCAGGGGTCACAGACACAGTCTCAGCCTCGCGAGAGCTGTTTCCCTACTCTGAGACCAGTCTAGAGATGATAGATCACATCTCCCAGTTTCTGGGGGTCAGCAGGTTCTCTTGTTCATTTTATGGTCAGTGAGTAAGATGGAAGGGCAGGATGGGATTTGGGGTGTCCATATAAGTGGTATCACTCTAATGTCCTTAAAAATGGTATCACTGGGGAATGTCCCTGGAGGAGGAAAGCAAGCAACTCAGAGGCAAGTGTGGGGACGCTGAAAGGCTGTTTGTACCTGAGAGTCACTCAGCTCAGAAACCCTCTTTGCATCCTCAGAGCCAAGCTCAGGCTTCTACACAGACAGAGCTCAGCACATCTCACGAATGGAGTAAGGCAGAGGAAATGTCCCCTTTGAGGTCACACTGGTCTTTCTGAAGGAGATCTTAGTCTCTCGGTTTGTGGACAGCAGGACAGCAGGAACTGATGGGTCTCAGCACTCCGTGGCACATGTGACTTCAGAGGTGGTACCTGTTTCCTCTCTGCCTCACCGCCCTCCCTTCAGCTGACCCCACCCATGGCCACACCAGTCCACAGCAATGGAAGCCTCTCTGATGTGTCCTTGCAGGGGTTTGTGCTGGTGGGATTTGGGGGAGGTGCAGAGACCCAGGCCCTGCTCTTCACTGTCTTCCTGGTCCTGTACGCGGTGACCGTCCTGGGCAACCTCACCATGATCGTGGTCGTCACCCTGGATGCCCGCCTGCACTCCCCCATGTACTTCTTCCTCAAGAACCTGTCCTTCGTCGACCTCTGCTACTCCTCTGTCATTGCCCCCAAGGCCATGGCCGACTTCTATTCTTCCAAGGTTATCAGTGTGGCCGGTTGCGCTGCGCAGTTGTTTTTCTTCTCCTTTCTGGGAACCAGTGAGGCTTTGCTCCTGGCTGTGATGGCCTATGACCGCTTCGTGGCCATCTGCAGTCCTCTGCACTACCCGGTGACCATGTCCCCCACAGTCTGTGCTTGCCTTGTCCTGACCGCCTACTTTGGAGGCTGCCTCAACTCCATTGTGGAGACCAGCCTCACTTTTCAACTTCCTTTCTGCAGATCCAATCACGTCAACCATTTCTTCTGTGATGTGCCTCCACTGCTCCAGCTTGCCTGCGCCGACACCTCCGTCAATGAGTTGGTGATGTTTGCCATCTGTGGTTTCATTCTAATGGGGGCCACATTAGCCATCCTGATTTCCTACGGCTACATTGCCATGACCATCCTCAGCATGGACTCGGGATCCGGGCGGCACAAGGTCTTCTCCACCTGTGGCTCCCACTTGACAGCCGTGTCTTTGTTTTATGGCACTGGCATTGCTATATATGGCCAGCCAGGCGGTGTGGCATCTAAAGAGCAGGGCAAGGTGGTCTCCGTCTTCTACACCCTGGTCATCCCCATGCTCAACCCCCTCATCTACAGTCTGCGCAACAGGGATGTGAAGGACGCCCTGAGGAGGCTGGGACAGAGACATGCAGCTGTGTGAAGGAAAGTGGCCCTAAGGGACAGAGTTCTGGGGATGGAGGGAAGGTTTGTGGAAGATACATCCCATCACTGGGAGAGGGGGATTATGTGTGTTTTGACTCTCGCTTTCTTGCTTGCTTCCGGGTATCTTCCTGCATACTTTCTCCCTTCCTGCATTTCTGCTTGCCTTCATCCATGGCCTTGTGTTCCTGGAACAGTGAAGTCCCACGGGGTAGACACCACTATAGTAGGACAATTATCCGCGAGGGTGTGGCTGCTCCATGGAGCAGAAATAATCACACCCTGAGAACCAGCTTCTCCTTCAGGCAACAAGGGGGTTCTCAAGCTACTCTGTAGAACTAGGTTGGGGACCTCCCCTGATGAACAGGACCAACCACACCACACCTCTTGTTTTTGTCTCAGTTCCTGTCCCCACTTCAGCTTAAAACTCATGTCAGTAATCTCATAAATAGTCTTAGGTCATTGGGCCCTGCTATCCACTCTTAGGGTAGTGACATTGATCAAACTTCCTGTCTTTGACTCTAGCCCTCACTCGGCATACTAGGACGGGTGGCCAAGCCTAGCCTATCAGGATAGCTTGGAGCCGGGGCTTAAAATACCTGTTACGTTACAAACTCAAGAAAATTTGGCTAATTTTGTGGGAACTCCCACTTTACATGTCAATTTGAACTCAGTCCTTTTGAAGAAGACCTTCTTATGTAAGCATCAGATGGTACACATCCACAGAGGGCATCCAGGAGCGCATGCATCCACAGCCAGCTCCCAGTTGTTGCCTTGGTAACAACACCAGCGCAGCAAAGCAGACTTACCAATATCTGAAGGAATGGTAAACTCAGGCTGATGACAGAGTGGAACAGATCACGATCACTAACTTATTTTGTTCAGTTCATCTTTAAACCTTTTGCTGTTGGTATTGTGCAGCCGAGAAAACCTCACTGATGTTAGATTTCAGAGCGTTGTCTTTGACATCTGTTCAGTTCCAAGCCAGAAAAAAACTAGTTTTTGCATTTCTATACTTTAGCTAGGATAGGTTTGAGGTGGCAATGTTGAAAAATTGATTTTCTTAAAATAAGCAAAAGAAAAGGAAATAAAAAACCCAGATAATTAATGTGAGAGGGGTAAATCAAAACTCTGTATTACCATCACACAGAAATATACACACAACAGAATAGCAATTCAGAGACACAAGCCAGCAGCTACACCAAATGACACGTAAGGATTATATGAGACTCTGCCCAGACTTCCCCTGCCCGCCCTAACCCTGGCACCAACAGGTAAGGAGTCCCCAGGCTCTGTCACTAGGGTCAAACTTTCCCAGCCTGCCCAGGTCCAGTGCTGGCAAGAAAGGACTCCTCAGACACACTACCCCCAGGCCCAAAGTTCCTGTCTGCACAGTCCATGGTGTTGATGGGGAATGAGTCTCAGTGGACTCTCTCCTATACTCAAAAATTCCCCCTAACTCCCCTGCAGACAGATAAGCAGTCCCCAGACCATCAGCCCCAGGCCCACAGTTCCACTCAACCAGCCAATTCCAGATGTTCAACTTCCTGTACAAAACCAGAAACGACCCAAAAATTCAAGACAGCAAATCTCCTCGAAAAAATGACTAATCGTATACTAATGGACCCAATGAGAATGGCCTCAAAGCTCTTCCTGACACCGTTCAAGCTATTTCAAAAGAACAATAGCTACATTTGAACAATTTAGAGAAGATGTGGACACACTCCAAGGGGACAAAGCCAGAGGTGAGTGAAATAAGGAAGTCAACACAAGACGTGAAGGCAGAACTCAAGGAAGGGCTGGAATTGCTGAAGAAAAGCAGAACTTGAAATGGTGGCAGGTATGAAAATTCCAGTAAGTCGAAATGCTACTTGAAATCAGCCGCGATGATCATACACTAACAAGGAACTGAAAGAACACAGAACACAGCTCTGTGACATCAGAGAGCATGCTTAGGAAAAACAGTAGGAAATCACAAAGACGCTGAGCTGAACTCAAGTACTGAGAAGGTCCCAGAGATGGTGAGCAGCTTGAGAGGTGAAGCTGCTTATGTAGACTTATATAGACTGATATTAACGTCTTTCTCTGCTTTAAGAGCTGATCAGCAGAGGGGGAGAGGCCATTATAATGAAACAATTCTAATGAATGAAAGTCAGAAAATTCGGGATTGTGGATCAACAGTGTTCTGAAATTCTGTAAGAAACCCCGTTAGCTCTTGATCTGAATGGGGAGCCCCCAGTTGTTATTCAGGGACCATAATATCAGGCTCTCTTCTCCTGTATCTTATTAGAGCCCATAATAATCTTTTCCTCTAACACAGAATTTGTTCCATTCTGTAAGTATTCAAGGGACCAGAAGGAGAGGGAGGCAGAGAAGAAGGGGTGGAAAAGCCAGGGGAAGAGGGACAGAAGTAGGAGTAGAGGAAAGGAGACTTCTCGTCTTCAGTTCTGATGCAGCATTTGATATTTTATTTCTTATAAACTAGCAATTTCATCATTTCTTCTCTTAGTTTCCTTCACATCCCAAAGGAAGCAGGCTGTCTTTGGCCCTGTGTTTAGCTCTGTTGCCCACACTGGAAGTTCATTATGCAAAAACCAAGAGCAAACCAATTTGGGAATATCAACTCCACCCCTTTAGCCAAATATTGCAAGATAAAGGGCCGTAACTACTAAACAGAAATCACCCCAAAGACCAAACAAAAAATGATGTCCAAATTTGCTTACTTGTTCCAACCATTTCGTACTTACTCCACATACTAAACTATCACAGTGAACACTTTAAGACTGTAGAATTAATAACTAGTACTAGTGAGATCTCACATCACAGCATCTGCCTTTACATGACACCCAAGCTGAAAGGTTGGCAGTGCAGAGAAAAAACAGAAATTAAAATAAGAAAACCCAGGACACCAAAAATTGTAAGATCATGAGTAAAAATGAAAACTAGAGACAAGGAACCAAACACTGAAGTCTGAGAGATCACGCGTTTAACCCACACGTGACTATCTGTGGCTGGGCTACACAGAGCCCAAACCCCAGTTCTACATAACAATTTTGGGCAGACATACTTAACTGAAGGCAATGTTCTGTTATTAATATATTCAACTTCAAATAATACCGGAATTCTCAACTTATTTGGGCAATGTGCAAAGTGTGTGAAACTTAGGAACACTCGGCTCTAAGTGTGTGTCTCCTTTTATCCCTTCCCTCCCGGCGTGGGCACAGATGTGAAAGAGGAGGTGGAAAGATTGTAAGAGTGAGAGGTGGACTGCTTCAAGAAAAACAGCATTTTCTGAACACGACACAGATGATGCACATGTGAATTCACAGAGATTGTGACATCCCAGCAGGGAGAAGTGGGGTGGACACAAATTCCACCACTAGCCAAGAAGCTGTTTGCAGTTAGTAGATCCTGGGAGAGGGAAAAAAATGTTTTCTTCTATGGAGTAACACGGGGTATTTCAGCCATACTCCTGGATAAGTCTGGTGTTCGATTCAGACTCATGTGTGTGTGTGTGTGTGTGTGTGTGTGTGTGTGTGTGTGTGTGTGTGTGTGTGTGTGTGTGTGTGTGTGGTGTGTGTGTGTGTGTGTGTGTGTGTGTGTGTGTGTGTGTGTGTGTGTGTGTGTGTGTGTGTGTGTGTGTGTGTGTGTGTGTGTGTGTGTGTGTGTGTGTGTGTGTGTGTGTGTGTGTGTGTGTGTTCGGTGTGTGTGTGTGTGTGTGGTTGTGTGTGTGTGTGTGTGTGTGTGTGTGTGTGTGTGTGTGTGTGTGTGGTGTGTGTAGTATATGTGTGTGTGTGTGTGTGTGTGTGTGTGTGTGGTGTGTGTGGTGTGTGTGTGTGTGGTGTGTGTGTGTGTGTGTGTGTGTGTGTGTGTGTGTGTGGTGTGTGTGTGTGTGTGTGTGTGTGTGTGTGTGTGTGTGTGTGTGTGTGTGTGTGTGTGTGTGTGTGTGTGTGGTGTGTGTGGTGTGTGTAGTATATGTGGTGTGTGTGTGTGTGTGTGTGTGGTGTGTGTGTGTGTGTGTGTGTGTGTGTATGGTGTGTGTGTGGTGTGTGTGTGTGTGTGTGTGTGTGTGTGTGTGTGTGTGTGTGTGTGTGTGTGTGTGTGTGGTGTGTGTGGTGTGTGTGTGTGTGTGTGTGTGTGTGTGTGTGTGTGTGTGTGTGGTGTGTGTGTGGTGTGTGTGTGTGTGTGTGTGTGTGTGTGTGTGTGTGTGTGTGTGTGTGTGTGTGTATGTATGTGTGTGTGTGTGTGTGTGGTGTGTGTGTGTGTGTGTGTGTGTATGTGTGTGTGTGTGTGTGTGTGTGTGTGTGTGTGTGTGTGTGTGTGTGTGTGTGTGTGTGTGTGTGTGTGTGGTGAATGTGTGTGTGTGTGTGTGGTGTGTGTGTGTGTGTGTGTGTGTGTGTGTGTGTGTGTGTGTGTGTGTGTGTGTGTGTGTGTGTGTGTGTGTTTGTGTTGCTGCTGTTGCTTGTTTTCTAAGAGAGAGGAAAAACATGAGATTGGGCGAGAAGGGAGGGAGGAAGAGAGAGAGTAAGGGTCTAGAAGGAGTTATAGGAGGGGAAGTAATTTGATTAAAATATGTTGTATGAGAGTCTCAAAAGGTAAAATGTAAAATATGCTTTTAAAACGATTTTAAAATAAAAATTTTAAAATTAGATAAATATTTCAAGAGTTGTGGCCACAAGAACCAGCTGGTTAAAATGGGCAGTAGAATAAAAGAACTCACCCATCATCCCAGGAGTCTTTGAGCACCACCCTGGACCAAGAGATAAATTATAGTTTTATCAAAAAAAGAGAAGATTGTAAGGAGAGCGAAGCTGAAGCAAGTGATGGCTGCAATCCTAGGCTGTCCCTCAAGGAGCCCTCAGGGAGCCTGCCCAATATGGGGGGGCACTGTCCCAAGTAGGGGTTTCCTTCATGTTGGGCTCAGATGTTTCCATTGCCATCATCGGATTCACGGTGAGTCCTGGTTAACCCAGGAAGTCTCTGAAGGCTGGAGTCAAGCGCACAGCATTTCTTTAATGAAACAGTTCCCAGAAATAGAAATGCAATAGAAATAATAGACATAGACATAGAAACGCTGGATGAAGACAGTGGAGAATAACCGTTTTCAAGGAATGAGAAACCCAGGCCGCCACGTGCCATGCAGAGACAACTCCATGTTTCTGGCGGGAAGCAGGAAGCAATGACAGCACTGCTGTCTGTCATCTAACATGGATGCTAGGACGCAAATGTCAGAAACACAGCAGACGCACAGACGATCCACTGCTGATACATTCCAGGTCAGGAGAGCAGGATGGTGCCAGACTGGCTGTCACTAGACGAGCAAAGAAGCAGAACCCTGTCACCCACCAAGAGAAGCTTGACAGAGGCATCAAACCCAGGCACCGATCAAGGCGTGACTCGTGGAGAACACTCCAAGTCAGAGACGTCAGCAAAAATGATCCCAGGAAGACTCTAGCTTCTCAGGAGATAAAGTCAACAGTTAATAAATAGGACCTCATGAAACCAAAACAAACAAAACAAAAACTTCTGTACAGAAAAGGGCACAGTTAGTTGAATGAATAGACCGGCACGGAATTGGAGAAAATATTCCAGAGTCATAAGTATGACAGAGGATAAGTATCTAGAATATAACAAAACCTAAGCTGTCCATACTCCCATAGATGATTCCACACCCATGCACATGCAGGCAGCACTCATAGGACTTGTGAGTTAGATTGAGAGAGAGAGCTCACGCGCACGCAATGGGGTCGGAAAGGGAAAGTGAGGGTACAGCTAGGGGAGCGGCTGGAGTGTGGACTTGATCAAAGCACATTATGTTCGTGTGTAAAATTCTCAAACAATAAAAAATGAGGAAGCATTTTCAACAAAATCAAATAACCAATCAATAAGTGAAACGAACAGACAGTTTGCAAAAGATGAAACACAGAAGCCAGTACACATACAGGAAATGTTGAACTGCACTAACCATCAGAGAAATGGAAATTCAGACCCCAGAAGGGAATAGAGATGGCGCAGTGGTTAAAAGCACTGGGCACTCTTGCAGAGGAACCAGCACTCACATGGAAGCTCACAGCCATCTGTAAAACCAGTTCTGGGAGATTCAAAACCCTCTTCCAGCCTTCACGGGCATGGCACACATGTGGTACACATACATACATGCAGGCAAACACACACAAAAAAATAAAAAGTCCTAAAAAATACAACGCCAAAATCCCATTCAGATGATAACAACATTGTTAGTTAAATGAAATTGTCTTGATGACAATCATTAAGAAAATAAAGAAACAAATGAGTGCTGGTGAAGGCATGGCCCTAGGAGCCCCTGTCCACTGCTGGTCGGAACGTAGACTAGTCCAGTCACCATGGAAGTCGGTATGGAGGGTTCTCGGAAAGCCAACCACAGATCTTCCAAACGATCCAGCTGCAGCTCTTCTGGGTGTTCACCTGCACAACTCCAAGCTGTCACACTGAGAAGATTCAACCAAGAAGCTTCTCATCCTTCTCTATCCTTGAAAGAGAACAAAGAGTAAAATGTCAGCTAGAAAGCTAAACTTAATTGCAACTCCTCACAGTCTCTCCCCTCCCCTAGGGACATAGAGTCCAGTAGTGCTACTCCCCCAGGGTGCTGAGAACAGGCTTATCAGATATTTCCCAAACTTCCTGTGCAAACACCAGACATGCTCCTTAAGACGTTCTTAGTTTTCCCTACCTCCTCACCCCCTCCCTTGCGGTATTGGTCACCAGGCCTGATCAATACCTACCAATACCTACCACTCATTTTAGAGGTCAACCCCCTGGGCCAATCCTGAAACACCAAGGCATGTAAGTCCCTGCTTGCATCTTTTTTCCTATATAAACTCAACTTCCCCTGTGAGCAGAGCTGGCACCACACTTGCTGTCAGGGAGGCTTTGGCCCGGACTCGAGTCTGAATTAAAGAGACCCCATGTGTTTTGCATCAGATCAGACTCCTTGGTGGTTATTGGGGATCTGAACGTGGGCACAATGTCACAGAGACACTTGCATGTCACTGTTTACTGCAGCCCCAGCCATAGTAGCTGAGTCATGCAGTCAACCTAGGTGTCCAGCAACAGAGGAACGGATGAGGAAAATGTGCTGTGCATACACAATGGGATTTTTGCCAACCATAAGAAGAATTGCCAAGAGCCATCACTGAAGACCTCCAGTCTGCTGTGGGGTTAACCAGGCTGGACAGCTCACGGGTTTGCACAGCTCCAACGAATGTATCTCAGAATGGTTACGCCCAAGAGATTTGTTGCCCGAATACCCCTTGCTGCTGTAGAGTCTGTTAGTGGTGGCCTCTGTCGTGCTTTCCTTGTTTCTTTTGTGGTATGAAAGTTCTATGGGGGTCTCTAGCTCCTCACTGGGCAGTGCTACTGGCATGCACAACAACAGTGGTGATTTTCTAAAAGGCAGTGCCACTCAGTTGAATTGATAACTCTATTGAAACTCCAGAAAGAGTAACTAATCTATAACATCAGATTAGGGTGTTTCACAAAGCTGCACTAGAACTAAGTAAGAAAACACTTCTTGGTAGCTGAAGGTTTGGTCAGGGTTAGAAAGCAAGCACAGAGAAAGTCTGGTTGCTAGAGCCCCTGAGTTTCATTTTTGAGAGGCATGTCTAGGTATAACAAAAGAGTTTCCGTGTCCACTGCTAAGGTTGAACTTCCTCGACCACAATTAATTGGATATTTCTCCAAGTTTTCACAATTATAAAATTACTGGTGAGTTTTTGTGTGTGTGCCTTGGGGACTTAGGGCTATATGGCATGTGACTGGATAGATTCTCCTCTACCTAAGAAACACAATAGGACTCATGACTCAAAAGTTTTCTAGTTAATAACAAACTTGCTTCACTGTAACTAAATAAGAACTGTGTTAAGCTAGGATACTATGACCTGTACCTGCGAGCTACAATAGAAGCTGGCTGTGAAAATACATGGCTTGTTTAAACTCTGTTAATCTACAGTAACAAAATTATTGTTTCTGGGATATAGATGTACTGTGGGGGAACGTATATGCAAAACTGAGTGTTCATGTGTAATCACGTGTGGGAATTGAAACAATCTGTTTTTAAATATGTAACTTGTAATCGTTCACCGGGAAAAGCAGAACTCATGATTGTGATGTGATTTCTTCTTACGTAGAGGGTATTGCTTCAAAGGTATTTAGGTGCATGGGATATAAGAAGGAGGAGAAAGGAGAAAGGAAGCTTATGAGATGTATGAGTGAGATGCATGTATGCTGGCCGTCTGCAAGGAGAAGGGAAGAAGGAAGCATGTAAGATGTGTGAGTGAGATCTTTGTGTGTTGGAGCTTTGCTTCTTCCACAGGATGTATGTTAGTGTGTGTATGTGTGATTTTAGGCAGAGGACATATGGAAAATTGATAGGAAGAGAGAAGCCTGAATAAAGAGTGTGTGACACATCCATGAGACATCTGTATGTTTTTCCCCATGGCTGACCTGCTGGACTTTGTTGATACACAGGAATCTAATTACCCCCGCTTTCTTTTTCTTTCTTTCTTTCTTTCTTTCTTTCTTTCTTTCTTTCTTTCTTTCTTTCTTTCTTTCTTTTCTTTCTTTCTTTCTTTCTTTCTTTCTTTCTTTCTTTCTCTCTTTTGCTCTATTTATCTCTTTTTCTCTCTTCTCTATTTATCAATTACATTAGTCATCCAACACCACACCTATCCTGGGACCCCTGACCCCCAAGCTGAAGCTGGTGTTTGGTTAACATCAGTAAAGAATCAAGCTATTTCACCTGTTGGAAAATTGATAAACTAGAGACAGTCATATTAAGTAACTTAAGGCAAGTGCCATGTGTTATCTGTGGATCCTAGATTTTATATAGATACTTACAACCATGCATGTACATAGGTGGAAAGTAGAAGTAAAGCTGCCTGGGGAAATGTAATCAATGATAAGGGAGTGGGTTACGTAAAGGGGAGGTACAGAGTGTGAGGGGAAAGATGGTCAACACATGTATTCACCTTGAAAATTAGATTATTAAAGAGATGTGAACACTGATATGTTATCTGACAGGTGAGTACTGCCACCAGCTGTATGAAGACACCAACCAAAGCCACAGACAAGCAGTCACACGAGGGACACATGGCCACCAGCTAGGGGAGCCACAGTGTCAAGCAATCTAGACACATGAATGGATACATGGCCAATGGCTGAGAGGAGCTCGAAGTCACTACAGTCAAAGAAAAGCACCTCCCTTTGGTTTGGATAGACATCACTGCCACTGGTTGGATTATGAATTCCTTTAAGCAGGAACTGTATATGAGTAAAGGAATTGAATTCTTTAAACTGATGGGAACAGCAGGTGAAGGGCTGTGACTAGGGGACCAAACTGCACCACCAGGGTGACTGTTCTAATGAGGAGCATTGGTCCTTCTGAGCTGACATTGCCACACTCCCAGTGGTCCTTTCCCAGGTCCCTGAGGGCCAAAAGCTTTCTGCCAATCAACCAGGAGAGGATGCAGTCGGAAAGAGATCGGCCAGAGCCAATGCTGCACCTCAGGAGCCCAGAGGTGGGGGTGGAGTTCCAACCACCACAGAGGACAGTGTCTTCCTAATTGGACACTAGAGGCCAAGGGTCATATGCAGAGAATCCTCCCAAGCAGTGTGAACCCAACTACAGACACACAGTGTCCATCTGAGAGGGACCGGAGAGGAGCTAAGGCAAAGGAGGCAAGGGCCTTCTCTCTTCACAGGACCCAGAGCCTTAGGCAGCAAGAGTGTGCATACCCAGACCCTCACAGAAACCCAGGTGCCCACTGTGTCCACTCCCACCTCACTTCACTGCCAAGAAAGCCACAAATGACCTGAAGAATGGACAGGAGCAACTGACGCCCATCTTCAGAAAGACAAAGCTGGCCTGAGGACTCTGGGAGATAGGCAGTGGCCGTGTGACCTGGTGCAGACTGGACTTTCACCTAGAAAGGGTAAGTGTGTCACCTGTCAGGACTGCAAGTGTAAGAGACTCCATGGCTAGAGAGCTTCCTTTAGCAGGAAGAAAGAGCTTGCCTTAGCAGCAGAAACTTCCCTGTCCTGAAGAGACCTGGTCTTGGCCCAGCTTGGAGCTAGTAGTACTGGAGTCTCCACCCTAGGCTCAGCTGGTTAAACTAAAGCTGATTGTCCAGTCAGGTGGGATAAAGCTCTGTCACCAGCTCCTGAGAGGCAGTGATGGTACTGGCTCGGAGGGGCAGGGCTGAGTGAGGTCAGGCTGTCCCTTCTCTGTCACCCAACTGCCCTCTCTGCTGAGTCCGTGGGCACCCTGAAACCTTGGCAAACTGGAGATATCGGGCTTGTCTTTGCTCCAGCAGCAAGCAGAGGTCTGGATATGTCATAGGCACTTCCATCACATTTACCAAAGAGGAAGCCCGTGTGGTCAGTGCCGAGACCCTGCTGGGTCTGTCAAGAGTGAGCACAAAACCCCTCGTACATATTTGAGCTTGCGTCAAGAAAGTCAGCCACATAGTAAATTGTGGGTTCAAATGGGGCCCTCCAGGATCCATGTCCCCGCTGTATGTGGTGTATGGAGGATGAGGATGGCAGTGGTGGATTTTGCAACAGTGGAACCCACCCCATTCAGAGATTTCCTCCAGCCCCCAGAGTGATGTACAGCAGACACTTATCCCTACTTACCCAAGCTCCCAACTGCAGCAACCTCCTGCATCCATCTCAGGGGCCTACGGAGTGGTGACCTATGAAAGGTCAGTCCTAAACAGGAGACTCCAGTCCTATGCTGTGCTTCCTAGGATGAAGAGAAGGTGACTGTGAATGGGCAGAAGGCACTAGGCAGAGGGCAGCCTTATCTGCTTCTCAAATCAGAAGGAGAACATTAACTTTAACCCTGAATGCTAAATAGAAGCAGGTAGCAGAGTGGAAGCCATGAACGTATCCCAAATATGCTTGGAGGCCAGTCCCGCTGACTCTCAGAACGTGGGCCTGGGCCACACACTCATCACATACAGATGTTCATTGGCAGAAACCTCTCACCTCCTCAAGCAAGAAGAGTCTCTGCATGCTGATTGCCACTGTAAACCGGGCTTGGAGTCAGAGCTGCCTATGTGAGATCAGAGTCCTGTAGGAGACACAGGCACAGCCTCAGGGTGGAGACATCCATTTTCCTACCCTGAGTCCAGCCTGGAGATGAAAGGATCACCCAACCTAGTAGCTGAGAGGACAGCAAGTCCTCATGTCCATTCTATGGCCAGCAAGTAGGATGCGGGACAGGGTAGGGTTCAGGAGGGGCGTTATAAACAGTGCCGCTCGGGAATGTCGCTGGAGGTGGAGAACAAGCAACCCAGAAGCATCTGTAGGGATGCTGAAGGCTGCCTGTGCCTGAGAGTCACTCCGCTAAGGAAGCCTCCTTGCATCCTCAGATCCATAGTTCAGCTCCCTGCACACACAAGGCTCAGCACTTCCTCATGCAATAAGTAAGTCAGAGGAAATATCCTCTTTCAGGTCACACCAGCCCATCTGGAAGGAGGTCAGGGCAGCCAGTGAACTTTTGCACAGTGGATAGCATGTCACTAACAGGACCCTGCAGTGTGTGGAACATCTGATCGCTCCGATGAGATTGGCTCCCTCTCTCTGCCTCACCGCCCTTCCTTCAGCTGACCCCACCCATGGCCCCACCAGTCCACAGCAATGGAAGCCTCTCTGATGTGTCCTTGCAGGGGTTCGTGCTGGTGGGATTTGGGGGAGGTGCAGAGACCCAGGCCCTGCTCTTCACTGTCTTCCTGGTCCTGTATGCGGTGACCGTCCTGGGCAACCTCACCATGATCGTGGTCATCACCCTGGATGCCCGCCTGCACTCCCCCATGTACTTCTTCCTCAAGAACCTGTCCTTCGTCGACCTCTGCTACTCCTCTGTCATTGCCCCTAACGCCCTGGCCAACTTTCTCTCCTCCTCAAAAGCCATCAGCTTTGCGGGATGTGCCACACAGCTCTTCTTTTTCTCCTTATTGGCTACCACTGAGGCTTTCCTCTTAGCTGTGATGGCCTATGACCGTTTCATGGCCATCTGCAGCCCCCTGAGGTACCCCATGACCATGTGCCCTATGAACTGTGCCCGGCTGGTTCTGGGCACCTACTGCGGAGGCTGCCTGAACTCCATCGTGCAGACCAGCCTCACGTTCCAGCTGCCCTTCTGCAGCTCCAACCGAATCGACCACTTCTACTGTGACGTGCCCCCGTTGCTCCAGCTGGCCTGTGCCAGCACAGCTCTCAATGAGCTCCTCCTCTTCGGCCTCTGTGGCTTCATCATCGTGAGCACCACCTTAGCTGTCCTAGTTTCCTATGGCTACATCACAGTGACCATTCTTCGGATGCAGTCGGGATCCGGGCGGCACAAGGTCTTCTCCACCTGTGGGTCCCACATGACAGCCGTGTCCTTGTTTTATGGGACTGTATTTGTGATGTATGCACAGCCAGGAGCCGTGGCATCCATGGCACAGGGCAAGGTGATATCTGTCTTCTACACCCTGGTCATCCCCATGCTCAACCCCCTCATCTACAGTCTGCAGAACAAGGATGTGAAGGACGCCTTGAGGAGGCTGGGACAGAGACATGGCCTCCTGAAGAAAGGAATCAAGTAAGGGTCACGTCAGCACCGTGGAAAGAAACAATCCTTGGGAGATGCTTGGCGGACTTTGTTCTTGGCGGACTTTGTTCTGTTTTTCTCTTTATTGTCTCTTTATTCTTTATTGTCACATTCTGGCTTTATTCCTTTCTCCCATCATTTAATCCATTGACCCATTCATCCATGAAGCATTTACAAAATGTGAATAAGGCATCGTGTGTGCCATAATAAATGAAACGGTTCATAGTTGAAAGAGCCTGAATCTCTTTCACAATTGTTTGACAGAAAGCAGAGCATTAAAGCAAGAGTCCTTGAAGCAAGTATTGGAACCATTGTCAACATCTCCCAGGGAAACTTCATGGCTGCAGATTTCTCCATGTTGTTTTCTTTCCTTCGCAACTAAATCTGATGACGGTGTGGCAGGAACTTCTCTCTGCGTATCGAAGAATGTGGTTTTTAGAAGGTGTGTGTTGATCCATTCTCACATTGATCTACTATAGAGATAGGCTAAAATTACAGCTCTGGAGAGCTCGGGAGCTTTGCTCCTCAGTTTCACCACCTTCCTCTGCTCATAAAGCCGCCCTTCTTGTAGGGCCCCACGGTGCACCTGCTGGAGGCATGAGGAACCCGTATTGCAGCTGGCTCCCAACATGTCCCCTCAACCTCCAGCAAGAAGCCACACTTAGATTCACAGTTCAGGGCCTTTTAAAACCTGTCATGTCAGCTAGTAGCTATATCAAGGATCTTATCGGCGCAGATGTCTCCGAGTCTTCACTGATGAAGTCTCAGTGGCTTGTGAGGAGTGGAGAAAGTCATATTGTTCTCGTTGCAGATTCTGAGTTCTGCTGACCCGGAGCCTGAGCTGAGTTCTCAGTGGGCCTCCTGGTCCTATTCTCCATCTTCATCCCTCCCACCCTTGGCCTCTGGCTCTGGGGCTTCTGGGATACATCTCCCTTTCCCACATCTCTCCGTTACCTGGGTCTCACCAGCCAGCTGTCCTTTGTACACAGGACTTGTCTATGTTCCTGCCCTGTGTGTCTGATCCCAGCCCTCCTTCCCCTGCTGTTCCTGCCCAGGAGATCTGCATAGACTGACCTCCAAGCAGTGCTGAAGAATTCTTCCTATTTCCCCTCCCCGAACTCCCTGAAGGGCTCCATCTACTTCCTGTAGCCATCTAGTCTCAGCCTCCAGAGTCCATATTATTCCCTGGTTATATGTTCAGTCAGTATCAAAGACTTTCTTTCTTCGAAGGGTTCTGGAATGTTCTGCTCTGTGAGTGGCATGCATCTCTTCCTCTCTGTCTTCTCTTCCTACATTCCTCTGTGTTCTATTTGACCCCGCCCTCACCAGACCCACATGGTTTTTGCAGTGGAGAGGGAGCAACCCACATCCCCCACTCTCCTGTTCCTCTCCAGTCTTTACCAGTTCTAACCACCACATGTTATTTCCAACACTGACAATCTTCCTCTCCCTGGAAGCCTCCTCTCCATTCTCCTGACCCTTCTCATTTGCTATGTGTCTGGGCAGCAGCTTTTAACCTCTCGTCTTTCCCCAGTAGAGATTTGTATTTCAGATACTTTATACCACTCTTTAGCAATCTTTCCACCTGGGAGCCTCTTCCCACCCCTCCGGTAAGCTAGGTCAAGTGACATAAACGCCTTCGGTATCCATGTCTCTGGAAAAGCCCTTTCCTCACCTTCGTTGTCATATCTAGACTAGAGAGTAAATGCCAAGAAATACCTGGTGCTCTTGTGGCTGTTTTCCTTCATGTCGTATCTCTCATCAGTTGCTGCCTTAAACATCCCCCTTTCGTACTTTTATTTGGATAATTTACCGACTTGCATTACATCCTTATGTAGACACTGTTAGTTTTAGCCCCTGAAGGATCTCTGAAGCTTCTTGAATTGGGGTGTCCTTTTCTGCTTCTCATATAGGAAGCTTTGTGTCAATATTTCTTTAAATAGACCCTCACTTTCTCTCTCTGGTCTCCTTCCATGACATCCCTGCTATGGGTATCAGCTCACCTGCTGTTTAGCAAAGGACTCGCTTCCTCTCTACACAATTCTTTTTGTTCCTATGCCGGTGTAACTGCAGCATATAATTCAATACACATGGAAGGTGTAGTACCTCTGCCTCTCTCTACCTCACCCAGACTCGGGTCTTGGGAGCTCTTGATTCCACCATGCCTTTATTAGCCATCGTCCACAATGTCACCAAAAGGTATGTTTAAATAACTATTTAAATACATCATTAACTTTTCCCAGTCATAAGTAGGGTATCTATAGGAATGGGTGTGGCAAAGGGCCCTGATATATCACAGTCTCTTTGGAGAAGGGGCTAGGTGGGCTCCTGAGGGACTTGTAGCAATCCAATCTGGAAGCGGAGGCTTCCCCGGATCCTACTCTGTCATACTGGAGTCTTGGATGGTATTGCCTCGGTCATGGCCAGTACATCCACCTTCCTAGCTCTGGGATGGAAGAATCAAACTCTAAAATTCCCTAAGGAGTTCATAACTCTTGGGTCAAGGAAGGGAAATTGTGTCCAAATCCCATCATCTATTTGTGACCCTTCCAGTTTTTAATCTTCCAAGATCAAGCACCATCATGGTCCTATCTATTTAAGGCTAGTCCAATCTTGAACAGATTTTCATAGCACGGGGGTGAAACATTCTAAACTGAAATGCTCAGCGTCGATGGATTCATGAAAATAAGAACATGGAGGAGAAACAGAGTCTGCAAAAATAGTAAATTTTTGATACTGTAGTTACAGAATGTAGCATACCATCTAATACCTAAGAGAGGAAACAGCAGGCTAAATTGAAACAGACTGAAATATCTGTAAATTTACTGAGATTTTGGATGATCTGAGTTATTTTTTCACACACCAATCAAAATGAAGACGAATGGAGAAAACAGACTTCTCTGGGAGTGTGTCCTTAGGAGTCACTTTGGAGAAATTTTGACATTTCAGAGAGTGGTGATGCAAGAACTTACTATGATCTTGCTCACCGTGAGCAGTCTCCATTCAGAGCGATTCCACAAGGGTTCCCTTGCCTTTCTCTTCTTACAGGACAGACCCAGAGAGGCTTTGCAAAGCAAGAAAAAACAGAAGAGCCAAGCATCAGGATAGACAGCCCCGAAGCCCCACAGTTGGCCACTATGGTGGCCACTCAGTTCATTAAAGAAGTTCTTTTGGGAAATGAGATTGGAACGTGTTCTATGAGGTGCATCGCTCAGGTTTATGAATTAAAAGGATGAAAATACAGTTTAGAACTGATAAAAAGGGGTTTGCAAGATGTTTTAACACTCTTGTTTGAGATCTCTCTCAGGAAAGAATGCAGACTCTGTACAGCTGGTCTTTGCATGGTCTTGTCAGTTACATCAAAAATATTACCTCTGAGCTCTTGGTCAGTGTGAGCAGATCCTGGGGAGGTGAAGTATTTTTCCCTTTCTCATGCTTCCCAGTTCTCTGTCTCTCTATCCTGATTCACCCCAGACTTTTATTCTTTTATCTTAATAGTTCGTGATTGTTAAGGGTCCATTTGCTGAAGCTTCTCGGGCTGAACAGGCCCACAGACTTTGTCTATCCGTGAAGCAAATGTCTCTGACTCCAATGTGAAAGGGAGATGAGAAGGAAAATGGGCTTAGGGACTAGGGGATCATTATTCAACGGGAACCTAGAAGAAGCACTGTCATTACTATGAAGAAATAGTCTTTTAACACTCTGCTGTGTGCTTTGCTGCCTATGTGGTCTGATGAGTTCCCAAAGGGGATGTTTTCTCACCACACCATGAACAAGAACTAGAGGCTAATGGATAGTGGTGTGAGATGCTGAGAATGTGATAAAACACAGAAGAAAAGGCCAGAAAGTAGACGGGAAAGAATCTGAAGCCACAGTTGTTGGTCACACATGATTATATTAACACTATCTAGAAGGAAAAAGGGGGAGGGTAGTTTAAGTACAGCCAGAGTTACAACAGAGAAAAATCTGTCTCAAAAAAAAAAGAAAGTTGCAATGTATTCAATTATTTATTTACTTGTTTCCTGATAAAAAACTTCAAGATTTTAAAGGTTGACACGTGAAAGAGCCTTTGGGATGTTCTTGAGTATGAAGACACTCTCGAGAAACAGGTTTTATTCTAGAGATATGAATCCATGAGGAACATCCCTGCAGCTCACTGCAGAGGCTGTGTTCAGGAGGACCCAGGAAGAGTTCTACCCAGCTACAGTTGCCAGGACACTAATATTATATAGTCTCCTGGATGTCCTGCATGGTTCAACAGAACTCGGAGGGTTCAGCAGACCCCAAAGTCTTCCCTATCACACAGTAGAGAGATGAACTGTCCAAGGCCTGATGTACAAGTAACACAAAAGCCCAATATCTCCACAGAACTGTAACTGCCAAGAATCCCAAAAGACAAAGCCAGTCACCAAATAGCAGCCGCTAAAACAGATTGGAAAGAACGCAAGTGGCTCAAGGGAAGCAAAACCTGGGGAGCAATGACTGGGAGGCACTTGCCAGGGGCTGAGCTTTCTTTCTTGAGAGTCAAAAACAAAGCCCAAATACTTGGCTCTCTGTTTCAGCTAGTACAGGGGGAAAGCAGCTGATGCTGGCTAAATCTGGGAGATAAGAAAAGTCCCTGGAACAATGTGATTCTAGCAGCTATAGATATTTTCAATCTTCCTTCTTGCTCCAGGGTCAACTTGATATGAAACCTAACACCGTTAATGCATCTTCACTCCTTACCGTGGGTCACCAACACTGTTACTAGAATGTTGAGGGTCAAAGTCTGAGTTCTGGCAGTCCTCATAACAGAGGCTTGGTCACCTGCCCTCAATTAGCCAACTAAAGGCATTTGTGAAAATCAGAAAACAGAAATGTAATCATTGCTTCTCAGCCTATGGCCAAGATCAAGTGTTGGAGATGTCTTCAATGTGGCCATATTTAGAAGGGAGATACAGATATCTGGTGACTCTCCACCCACCCCAAGTCCATCTTCAGGTCCTGACATGAGGTTTAGGTTTCAATAGAAGACATTATGTACGAGTAACTAAGCAGTCTGGTCAAGGTGTGGTCCCACCCATCATCAGTGTGATCTCAGGGAATGGCACTCAGGACAAGGCAAAGCTATAAATAGATCAGAGAATCAGTTGTGCAGGGTAAGTAGGGGGAGCAGACTGAGCCAGGAGAATTCTAGGTCATAGCAACTACTCCGCATGCTGCAACAGTGGGTGCACGCTGCTACCCATTAGTCAAAAGCCACAGAAGGGACTCTGACATGCCAGTGTGGGTCCACACCAAACAATTCACATTCCACTCCAGCAGAGGGTGCTGATGATGGGGCTTCATGCCTGGGGACTCAGGACAGGTGGGGAACCTCTGTATTTTCTGCTCAATCTTACTAGGAATCTACAAGTGCTATAAAAAATAAAGACTCATCAAAACTTGATGCTTTTTGTATTCTGTTTAGTAGAATAATCCAGAAGCCATGTATGAGTGTGGAGATGAGTACAGTTAAGAGAGGTCAAAGGAGAAGGGCTGCCAGGCCACTGGGCCAAGCTGTTCCTGCTTCCCCCACAACTCAGTGACCAACAGCACCTGCTCTGCATCCCAGCACCCTTCTTCCACAACTCAAGACAGAATGCCTATCACTACTGTGATCCCTGGTGATCCAGCTAGCAAAGCCATGCTGTGGACCAAGCTTAAATGATCAACTCTATGATCAACCTTACACCTCTTCCAGTGAACTTCCCACAGAGGCAGCATCAGTGAACCTCTACCACAGAGAGACCCCAATAACCACTGCTGTGACTATGACCGCCCACCAAAGCCACCCTAGCTGCTTTTGTTGTGGTAGCCACCCCCCGGTCAGGATCTACTCACAATCATGCAGATCAGGGCCGATTCTCTCTACAAGTGACACCAGATGTAGCAGAGAAAAGAACTGGTGAGTGAAAAGCAAACACGGAGAGCAGAGCACACCAGGATAGCCATAGTAATGAGATAGGTACATCAGACAGTGGACCAGAGAAACTGAGCCCCCTTCCCACAGCAGCTGGATGCGGTTACTAGACAGTGCTGTGCCCTGGAACACAAAGTTCTACCGCACAGTGGGCTCTCCCATGTCCCTGTGGAATATGAATCCCCGGAATCCTTGAGAAGTCTGACTCCTAATTCACAGACGCTAGCCTGTAGTGCTGAGGAGGCAGGAGGACCTGGGTGGGGAAACTCTAGCAGGAAGAAGAATTCTATGGAGTCCTTGTTTGTGGAGACCCTGTTTGAAATGGAATGAGACTCAGTATGTGTAAACTCCTGAGACTGGTGGCTCTTCTGACCTCCCGTGCAGACTGGCAGGTAACAGACTAAGTGGGGAGAAATCACATCATCCTCAGGGGAAATTTCAGACCTTTATTGTGCCTTTTATTTCAGGTTGCTGTCATCTTGTATGTTTATATATTTTTTAAACTTTTCGTACTTTCATTTCTGTTTCTAGTTGGATCGTGTGACCGTTTAGAGCTGTGTATGTTGGTTGTTAAGTTTCTGTGTTCTAACTTCTGTTTTACTAGCGGAGACCCTCATGACTGCCCCTTACCTTCTAGGCAAAAGCATCTTTGCTGCGTTCCTATCTCAGTGGCCTCTCCAGGAACTCTCACACCTCCACCCCATGGACTTTCCTACCATCCACGCTTCACACCCTCTTTTGTCTCGTCATCTTCATCCCTTCCTTATTTTACTACTTAAAAACAGATACACTTTGCTCTAAAAACTATCTATAAACTATGCCTTCTCCAGCCACCACCCTGCCTGACGCACTACTTCTGCACCTGCAGAAGAAGTCAAATGTAATGCACAGAGGTCTCCTAAGGCGATGGTGTCAGGACTGCTGATAAACTAACAGGGGGCACTACTGCGTGCTCCCAAAGTAGCTGCAGGAAATTTAATTCATAGTGGACAACCTCTAGAAGGGCTCACTTTAAACAAAACAGACAACTAAAACAAGAGTGGAAAAGCCAGAGGATGTGGAGGAGCTGTGAAATGTCTTCTGAACTTGATAGATACAGTCACTGTACTCTTGAACTAATAAGGAGGTGTGGCTGCCTGCGCAGACTTGGGCATTTCAACATTGATCATGGATTGGGAGGGGAGCTTATGAGACCCCCACCCCTAACCCTAGAGACATTGCCTGTAAGTGTTTGTTGGGGGAGGGAGGTCATATTCATCAGTGGTGCACCCATGGTTAAGTTGCCTTTGACCTAGTAAAGAACCCCAACGAACTCATGATCATGTGAAGAAGGAAAGCCTAATGAAGGTCAGTGGACCACGTGCACGCGTGCGCGCATGCGCGCACACACACACACACACACACACACACACACACACACAGCCATGCTAGAAAGGAGAGGGGGAGTGGTTGGAAAGAAGGGACTCAGAGGAAGTGGAGGGGGTGAAAGAGGGTAATGGAGGAACTCAATGGAGACATCAGGCCCAGGCACTGACCAAGCTGTCTCTCATGAAATGCTGTCAAGGACAATATCAAGGGCAGAATGAGTGAGTATTGTGATCTGTTCTCATAAAGACAACAGATAGAGTCTGCAGGGATGAAGACATGGGGGAGACGGAGCTAACCGCCGAGGAGCAAGGATCACCCACCAAAAGAAGAGCAAGCCCTTTAGTGTGGGCCATGACTTACTGCTCTAATTTTTAATTCCTTTAAGTAGGATTTGCACTCAATTAAAACAATGACAAAAGAACAGAAAGAGAATTGAGATCATCTACCAGGCCTCATGATAGTACCAAAAGGTCAATAGTCTGATTCATGAGTGCAGGAGGAGCAGGCTGAACAGTCCCATACAGGACTCCCTACCTGCTTTCCTCATGTCAGTATAGCCATGGGGTAGGAGGAGAAAAGGCTGTGGCCAAAAGGCCCTGATGCTCCACTTGGGTAATTGCTTTAATGAGGGCCATTGAGCTAGGATCCCTCTGAGTCATCCACCATAATCCCCAGGTCCCTGAGAACCCCATGCTTCCTGCCAACTCACCAGAGAGGGTGGCTACAAGGCAGAGATTGTCCAGAGCCAGTATTATACCTCTGGAGCCTAGGGAGTTGGAGTTCCAGATGCCACAGAGGACAGTGTCTCCTTAATTGGCCACTGGAGACATCGAGTCCCAGCCCTGCCATGCAGAGTATCCTCCCCAACACAATGAACCCCAGTATAGACTCGCGCACACTGCCTGATAACAGGTGTGAGAAAGGGAGAAAGGCCAGGAAAGCTAGTCCTCACACTTCACAAGACACAGAACCTGCTGCAGTCAGGGCTTGCACACTCAGACTCTCACAAGCTCCAGTCCACACCTCTGCCACTATCCACCTTATTCCATTGTCCAGAAAGAAGGAACAGCTAAAGAAGGAACCTAAAGAAGGAACAGGAAGCCTTAATGTCTATCTTCAGCACAGATCAGCCTCATGGCATGGGGATCCAAGGAGCATGGTCGATGGCTATCTGACTTCGGGTAAGTGCTGAGTGTCATCTAGATAAGGTAAGGTCAGTGTGTTACCTGTCAAGGGATGTGGGAAGTAGGATACTCCATATTCTAGGGGCATCAGGAGTGCGTGCTCAGCAATAATCATAGACTTAGCTTTGTAGGCAAAGCTCTCCTATGTGGCCCAGCCTCACATTAGTCCAGAGCAGTGCTGGGAAGCTCCACCCAGGGTACGCCATCTTGAACACCAGCTCTAATTCTGCAGCCAGGGGGGCTAAAGCTCTACATCCACCAAAGGTCATGAGGCTGCTGCTGGCTTAGGAGGGGCAAGGTTGAGATGAGCACAGGCTGTCCCTTCGCTGTCCCTGTATTCTAGGTGTCCCACAGCAGAGCTGCCTGTGGCCACCTTCTCCTTCCACTTATGTCTCTAGATGGATTGTATCCTTGGCAATTTGGAGAGATTTTGTTTGTCCTTGCTCCAATAGGAAGCATAGGACCAGCTGTGGCATGGACAGGTATATACACATCACACTGGTCACAAAGGAATACCATGTGGTAAGTACCTAGGTCCCTGCCAGGCATGTCAAAAGTGAGCACAAAGCTTCATGCACACCTTGGAGCCTGTAGTGGGAAGATTAGCTATGGAGTACATGGTGATATCAGATAGGGCCCTCCAGACTCCATGTCCCCACTGTATACAGTATAAGGTGGGCAGGGCACCAACTGAATCCATACAGCTCCCAGGATGATGGAGACCAGACCCTCCACCATCTCTAACCAGGCTCCAGCAGCTTCCCACATTCCTCCTGAGGACAAACAGAGTAGCAGTCATAGATAGCCCCATAAGACATTTATATTTATTTCAGGCTGTGGCCATAATAAGAAGAGAAAATCTCCACGAATGGCCAAAAGACACTGGACCGAGGCCAGCATCATGTCGTTTTCAATGGCAAAGATAAGACCTTGTAAACCACCAAAGCCAAGGCTGGGGAAGGGAACAGAGCTGGCACTGAGATCAGGTTAGAGGCCATAAGCATGTCCCAAATATACCTGGACTCCAGTCCTGGTGTTTCTCAGGACACGGGGATGCCCATCACCATAACCTCCAACATCTAGACATCGGCATCATGTTCAAGCAAGCAGAGCCCGCACACTGATTCCACTGTGTGCCAGCATGGGAGCTACAGCTGCCGAGGTGAGGGCAGAGTCCTGCTGGGGACACAGAGACACATCCTCATTCTGGGAAGAGCGGTTTCCTGCTCTGAGGCCATCCCACAAATGAACGAATCAGCCAGCCCAATTTGTTGGGGGAATGGAGTGTCCTGATGAACAATTTTGAATCAGTAAGATGATTAACTGGGGGTGATTGTGGGACTCAGGAGACAGCTACATCAACAGCACTGCTCAGGAGTCTCCCTTGGAAGTGAGAGCACAGGACCAGGGGCAGCCGTGGAGATGAAAGGCTGACTGTGCTGGACCGTCACTAAGGTCTGGAAGCCTCTTTGCATCCTCAGAGCCCAGCTCATGGTTCTACACTGGGAAGACTCAGCACATCCTCGTGAATTAAATCAGAGGAAATGTCCTCTCACTGGTCACGCCAGCCCATGTGGAAGTAGGTCAGAGCAGCTGGTGAATTTTTGCTCAGTGGACCAATGGGTCCCTGAAGTCATTAGAACATCCAGTATCAGTCAGTTCTTTTTCCTCACTTCAGCTGACCCCACCCATGGCCATACCAGCCCACAGCAATGGAAGTGTCTGTGCTCTGTCCTTGCAGGGGTTCGTGCTGGTGGGATTTGGGGGAGGTGCAGAGACACAGGCCCTGCTCTTCACCATCTTCCTGGCTCTGTACGTAATGACTGTCCTGGGCAACCTCACCATGATCGTGATCATCACCCTGGAAACCCGCCTACACACCCCCATGTACTTCTTCCTCAAGAACCTGTCTTTTGTCGACCTCTGCCTCTCTTCTGTTATTGTGCCTAATGCCCTGGCCAACATCTTCTCATCTTCCAAAGCCATCAGCTTTGCAGGATGTGCTGCTCAGTTCTTCCTTTTCTCCCTGCTGGCTGCCACTGAGGCTGTCCTCTTAGCCGTGATGGCCTATGACCGTTTCATGGCCATCTGCAGCCCCCTGAGGTACCCTGTGACCATGTGCCCCATGAACTGTGCCCGGCTGGTTCTGGGAACCTACTGTGTTAGCTGCCTGAACTCCATCGTGCAGACCAGCCTCACGTTCCAGCTGCCCTTCTGCAGCTCCAACCGAATCGACCACTTCTACTGTGACGTGCCTCCATTGCTCCGGCTGGCCTGTGCCAGCACTGCCCTCAATGAGCTTGTCATGTTCGGCATCTGTGGGCTCATCATTGTGTGTGCTGTTCTTGTGGTCCTCGTCTCTTACGGCTACATCACAGTGACCATCCTCAGAATGCGCTCAGGGTCAGGACGACACAAGGTCTTCTCCACCTGTGGGTCCCACATGACAGCCGTGTCCTTGTTTTATGGAACTGGCTTTGCTATATATGGCCAGCCAGGAGCCGTGGCATCCATGGAGCAGGGCAAGGTGGTCTCTGTCTTCTACACCCTGGTCATCCCCATGCTCAACCCCCTCATCTACAGTCTGCGGAACAAGGATGTGAAGGACGCCCTGAGGAGGCTGGGACAGAGACACAGCCTTGGGAATGAGGGTGGCTGCTGTTGTCAGCGGGGACCATGCTAGGGTCATAGAAGCAAAGATCCTTGGGAGACCGAGTTCCTATTTTGTCTACCTATCCTGTTTTCTTGGCTCTCTTGTTTCCTATTTCCTACTTTCCTGGCTTCTTTTCTTCCATTCATTCATCAAGCCATCCACCCATGTGTCCATCAACACACCCATCTGTTCGCTCTCTAACCGGTATTCTTGAGTGTATATCATTAGCCAGGCATTTACAAAATGTGAATCAGGTACATTTTTTTTTTTGTCATCAAATGGTCCATAGTTGGAAGAAGCCTGAATCCCTTACACTCTGGTTCGACAGAGGGCAGATCATTAAGACAAGAAGCAGGTTCAGGAACCATTGTCAGCATCTCCCAATCAAGCTCCGTGGCTATAGATTTCTCCGAGGCTTTTTTCTTTTCTTTCATCACTAAACCTAATGGTGGTATGGTAGGAACTCGTCCTCACAGTGATGTAGTATAAGGCTGGGCTAAGAAGGATAGCTCTGCAGACTCCTCCCCAGCTCTACAACATCGCTGCTTCCTCCACCTTCCTCAGCTCACGAAGCTGCCTTCCTCCTGGGGTACCACAGTGCACTGCTGGAGACATGAGGTTCCTAAATGCAATCGGCTCCCAGCTTATCCCTTCAACCTCCAGCCAGGGGTTATAGATGAGGCCATAGCTATATTCCCAGTTAAGGGAGCCTTTCAAACCTAATTTAGTAGCTTGTGACCATATCAAGGTGGCATTTAGCATCACACGTATCTCCAAGTAAGAATGACACCATGGTGAAGTCTACTTCACAGTGGTGTGCTGTTCTCTGCACATGGGGCTTGTCTGTGTCCCTACCCTACGTGTCTAATCCCAGCCCTCAGTTCCGTGCTGTTCCTGCACGGTGGGAATTGACCTCCAAGCACACAGCTGAAGGCTTCTTTCCAGTTTCTCTCTCTGCGAACCTCTCAGGGTTCCATCCACTTCCTTTAGCTGTGTAGCCGCAGCCTCAAGACCCTAACAGATTCCCTGATTTCATATTTAGCTAGTCAGAGTCTTCCTTTCTTGGAGCAGTTCTGGAATGTTCTGTTCCGTGAATGGCATGTATCTCAACTTCAGTGATATTCTCTCCACCACCATCTTCTCTTCCTCTGTTTGCTTCTGTTCTCCATCACACTATTAATTTTTTGCCAACTTGTGTGATTTTAGCAATGAAGAGGGAGCAACCCAGGTGATGCCCTTCCCCAAATCAAAACAATGTTAGGAAAAAGCAGACAACAGCGTGTAACAGTACACTACTGTGTCCGTCCACAGAGAAGACACAGAGACATCTGCATAGATGCAAACCCTGCCAGGCCTCAGCAGAGGGAACCACCTTTCATGGCCAGTGTCACACAGGCAACAGTAGAACCCTGATTACCTGACCTCAGGTGTTTTTACTGATTAAGAAACTCTGCCCCCTCATCCAAAGGCCTATTTGCATAATGAAGGAAACCTGTAGCCTAGTCTCATCCCACAATCCTTTAGCAGCCAAGCTTTCTCTCCTTGTTGCTGGAGAATGTGGGAGGGAGGACTACAAGAATTCCTCCAGGGCAACTTTGTTCTTCCACAGTGGCTCTGACATTGAGCAGTGAGCAGGTGCAGATTATGAGGGAGCATACATCTTAATCACAGATTAATAAAAAGACAACACCTGCAGATAACACAAGGTTTAGGCAGCCTTTCCCCAACAATGTACAAAACAATAATTATAAACATAACTAGAAATAAACGTCTCCAACAGCAAAATCTTTGTACTTGCTCTTACCTTGTTAGTGGTGCAAACAATGAAGACTCAGCTTCCAGTCTTTTCGGGGAAAGCATTACTTCTCAGTCGGAAGCCAGTCTGACATCAGCAGGGACAAAATTTCCTAACAATATAGAAGGAAAAGATCCAGATCTGTACACAGCTTCATTAAGATGCTGTGCTCTCCACTGACCAAGAATCAAGGCTTGGTTGTCTCTGTTGTCACATTTGAGACTTTTTCTTCTGCTGCAAGCAGGATGCCTATTTTCTCCCACAACGGGGGACACAAGTCATGAGATGATTCCAGACACTGATTCCAGACTTCTGATTCCAGACACTCCTTCCCTCACCATCTCACTGCAGCTGCTCGAGGTTTGGTTTGGGGGGTGGCAGGGCAATGTATTGAGATGGTGGCAGGCATTTTACATAGGTACTAGGGACTCAAATTCAGGTCTCCTGTTTACCCAGCAGCATTTCACCCAGGGAGGAAACCCTAGTTTCTTTTCTTTTTGTGACATAAAGTACCCAACCAAAGCAACTCAAGGTTTATTTTACCTTACAGTTGGGGGGAGGGGCATATCGAGGCAGAGAAAGCATAGCAACAGGAATGTAGGCAAGTTGGTCCCATGGCATCTGTGACTGGGAAGTAGAGAGCGGACCGAGATGTGCCATGGTTTAAAATCTCAAGGTCTTCGCATAGTGACCCACTTCCTCTAGAGAGGCTCCACATGCTAAAGGTTCTAGAACCTTCATTAGTATCTCCATCTGGGATCCAAGTGCTGAAACACAGAAGCCTGTGTACCTCACATTTAAAACCAGTTCAACCCTCTGAGGGATCCTCTGTTGCCCCAAGCACAGGCTCAGCAAATCTCACAAATCCCCCACAACTCTGGGCTCTGACACAGTGACATGAACCTAAACATCCAACTTCTCAGACCATTTTGTCTTTCCCCTTGTGAAGTCTTACAGCAGGCCGGGTTTTATCATAACCTAAGGTTGCATTTTTAACCTGAGTTTCTCTACGTCCTAATTTATATTGACTCCAAACAATATTAGAGAAAAAGGTCAATTTCTGTTTTTAACCATCTGCCTTTAAAATGGCCTCAATTGTGTAAATGCAGACTAATGGCCAGTTTCTGGAAACAGAAGTTTGGCTGCACAGAGCTTTGCCTTTGTCCTGCTGTTTGCTTCTGTACCTAAAAGAATAGGGAAGGAAAATGAAAATATTCAGAAAGAATCATGAGACCCTTTCAAGCCACCCCCACCCCCAACCTCCCAGCAGCCACAGCTGCCCTGCCTGAATGGCACTGGCCTGTCCCGCACTGCCATCTTCTGGGCATTGGGTGTCCCTCCAGTCAGGTGACTAAGTTTCCTCAGCTGTGCTGGAGATGCCACAGAAAGACCACACCAAACGTCTTTACTGTAGTTGCAAAGGCATTACCGACGCACACAGCAGCTGTGTAATGAGAACCTATGGAGTCTATGCTTCTCCGTTTTCACTTTAAATGCTATTGTTTGTGAGAAGGGAATGAAGCATTCACGGAAAGACAGTTTCAAAGACTGTTGTGAATGCCCTGTTAATGTCATAAATAGGAATAATTTAAGAGAGTGAATCTTTTAAAAGAGTGACAGTAAATATTTTGAGCCATTGTTTGATGTTATGACCAGGAAGGAAGAGTGTCCATTAGCTGTTTCCCCTCTCAGTGCCAGGGCCAATAACAGAGAAGTGTGCTTTATGTGGGTGTGTGGTCACTCATGGAGGAGATGTGCTTACTTTAACCCACCGATGGAACCAATATGAAAATGGCTCTGAACACAAAGAACATTTCCATCTTGAGCTGCACGTACAGAGGATAGCAAGGTAACAAATTAAAGTGTCATGGTCCCCTTCCACAAAACACCATGCAGTTAGGACCCAGAAATAGCGTCAAGAATCAGAGTCTAAGAAGGCAAAGTTTCAGGTTGACATTGAAAAGCTGAAGAGTCTGGTCTGGTTCACTACATGTCAGACTGGGCTTTTTACAAGGCAATCAACACAGGTCTGGGGGTGAGGGTAGGCACGGGAGTCTTGGTATTCACAGGAAGGAGACAAGAGTTTTCCTTGTAAGTAAGTCTTACATCCGAAGTGCACTAATTAATGCAGTCAGCCCTTAGGTCATTCACTACGACAGTGTCTCAGACAACTCTCCTGCTTTATCAAAGGCAGGACAGTGGCTAAGGACATCAGTGGATATTTCCTTCAAGTGATGTCCTCTAAACTGTGATTTTCCCATGAGACCCAAGAGGAGAAGATGGAGAAGATGGGAACCTCTGTAGAGGTCTCTATCTCCAGCACTGCTTGCATGCAGTAGACAGTAGGTATGTCTCCAGATGCAAAGGGGATAAAGAAATGAAAGTAACATAAGCCAGAAAATAACTCTGAGCAGATAAGCAGCAAACACACACACACACACACACACACACACACACACACACACACACACACACACAATTTACCAGCGCTATTTCAGAGGATCCCGGGTGCCACCAGGCTGGGTGGTCTAAGGTGCTGCATTCAGTGGTTCCAGAGTGATCCCCTAAAGGTGTGACAGCAGGAGATGTGGCCCAGCACGGCCATCCACGCAGCACAAGTCCTTCCATCCAGCACAAGTGGGACCACCACACAGCTGTAGCCAGGTGAGGCTGAGCTATGGCGAAGCAAGGCTGGGGTCTATTAAGAAAAGCAAAATACTCTCAGGGCAGAGTGTTTATGTTGCATGTAGGAGGTAAGAAAGAGACCCACTTAGTGTTTAATCACAGCTCTGTATGATTTGTGGCTTTTGAAGGTGTGGTGCTCAGGGACATCACTCACAAGCGGGCGTAAGAATGAAGCAAAGTTTAAAAATTAAGTAGAAGCTGTGAGCTGTAAACTGGCTTATGAGGCACACTGCTCAGGATGGGGATGAGAATGGCTGATGAGGTTAAAATGAGAGATCATGAAGACGTAAGGCATTTATCTGGCTGTAGACAAGGTTAGTCACTCATGCCAATGTTCTCGTTTGACACGCCTCTCAGAGAAGGTCATCCTGTCTTTGTGCAGTGGGTTTCTGCACAGTCCTCTCGGGGACTCAAAACCAGGAAGACATCAGCCAGACCCCAGAGGGCGGTTCATGTGGGTTCAGTACCCACCTAGTCTAGTATGAACTCAGGTTAATAAATTCACCTGCAAGCATTCTGTTTCCAAGTGGGGCTCTTCCTGGGTTTCCTGGTGGGTGTGAGTGGGACACACAGTTCTACCCACCAGCTTGTGTTCTTTTCCCAGGAAACAGGGCTGTGGCTGCTGAGTACAGATCGTGTGTACATTAAGCAGATCTGTGGTGGTCCTTTTACTCAGTTTTAACTCATCTGCCGGTTTTCCTCTTTCTTTCCACTCCCGAGAGAGACGTGGTAAAACATTGTCCGTGATCTGCCGATGCTTCTCGTCTTTGATTGGAAGTTTTGTTGATGTGTCTTTTTCTTTTTCTCTCGTGTATCTTATTAGGGTTTATTAACATGTACTACATGCATTCGCATCCTTATGCATGCAGATAATGTACTTTGATAATTATCACCCCGTTGCCCTTTCTTCTCCCTCCTTCCCTGTGCTCTCCTTCCCCTCCCGAACCCCACTTCTACCTTTATGTCCCCTTTTAGGAGAGTAAGCAAATGGGTTTAATTAGGGTTACTACATGAGTAAGGGGTCATTTACAGGAGCGTAGACAACTTGCCAGAGACTATACCACTTAAGACCATCCCTGACCTCTCCTCCAGCAATCAGAAACTGCCTATGGATCCTCAGAGAGGGGGGGATCTCCTGAACAGCCTCTTCCGTCCTTTGTGAAATACTGATATCAGACTCACTCTTAAGGCAGTCTAATGAAAGCAATCACAGATGCTGAGATTCAAGAGTTCACAGGGCAGTGCGGTGCATGCCTTTAATCCTAGCACTCGGGAGGCAGAGGCAGGCAAATCTCTGTGAGTTTGGGAACAGCTTAGCTGCAGGGTGAGTTCCAGGACAGCCAGAGTTACAACAGAGAAACCCTGCCTCAAAAAACAGTGTCAGTAGAAAGAAAACAAGAGTTCACTAGCCATGTTGTGCATAGAAGACAGCATGAACTCCACATATCCACCCCATCTTTCAGAAATTACATTAATTCTTCTTCTTTTCCAGAATGCCCCTTGAGTCCTAGAGGGGTTAATAGAGATGTCCCATTTTTGACTAAGCATTTGACAGAACTTTGACCACATATGGGGTCTCTGCAGTAACCACCGATCATTTCAAAAAGAAGCTTCTTGGACGAAAGCTGGCAGCAGCACTAATGTATGAGCATAAAGATAAATATTCAGAAGTTAATTTAACGGCACATCATGCCCATTTAGCAAAACAGCGTGGATAGTTTCCCCACACACAGATTATGGTATCAGATATGAATTCCCTCCTGTAGAATGGACCTCAAATCCAATCAGAATATGGTTGGTTGCTCCATAACATCCATGCCACTATCGCACCAGTGGGTTCATCTTGCCCGAGTGGGGGAAGGGGGAAGTCATTAAGCATGTGGCGTCCACCACGAAGTAAAACTGCAGGTGGCAATTCTCCTCCAGCAGCCTGCACAGCACCTGCTGCCACTCTTCTGTCTAGGCAGGAAGACACTTTCAAATCAGTTACAGCTTGATTCATCTATGCCTTACAACCAAAGCACATGGTATCTTTAGCAATCCGCTTTATATATCCTAAGTCATCCTTGAGTATAAACAAGGTAATTTTTTTTCATCTGTCTGGTCGGATAGAACATTTTCATTACGAAACATATCTTTTATAGATGATCATTTTTCTTTAAGCCTACTTAAACCCTTGCATCCAAGTTTCCATGGCTTAACCATTTCAGGCATTTTACTTTCGTGTTTTCTAAACATGCATATGAAAGTGGTGCCTCTTCCATACCCTGATTTGACTCTTGCATCCCAGGGGACAAAACTCTGGGGGATTGTTGGGCTTTTGTCAGTTTGTGTTTGCTTCTGAGACAGGGGCTTACTAGGAAGCTCAAGCTGGCTTCAAACATGTGACTCTACTGATCCAGGCTCCACAGTTCTGCGGTCACAGGCGTAGGCCACCACTCGTAGCTTGCAAGGTACTTTGCATCGATCCACACTTTCACTCTGTCTGCTTTATTACGAAGCGAACTTAAAGTGGAATTGGGATGTGGGTAAAGAAGAGACCATATTA
The DNA here is from genome assembly GCA_026225945.1 of Cricetomys ansorgei. NCBI lineage: Eukaryota > Metazoa > Chordata > Mammalia > Rodentia > Nesomyidae > Cricetomys > Cricetomys ansorgei. Next base: position 4,105,806 of record JAMJFZ010001791.1, read on the forward strand.
GCACCAGTCAAACCACAAACTACAGTGAAGCACATAGGCTTGATCATGAGTTCCTGCTGACACGAAAAGTACCGACCGCTAGAGGGAACTAATGAGCCAACTCGCTGTCTTGAAATGGTCTCTAACAGGATGGAGCCAAACTTTCTCCAGCATTTCCCGGATCAATGTACATATGAGGACACAGTGGCCAATGATTAGACGGCTATTCTCTTCTGAGGATCAAAGATAATACAAAAGTGATTTCTCAGAGAACAGTAGCTATCTGTACAGCAAATATTAACTTCACAGAAGCACTACAGTTGTCACCGTCTTGGAAAATTCATTGAATTAATGAAACTAGGCAGTGCTGTCAATGGCTATTTCCATATAGAAGAAGACAGCCAGGTACACTTCTCCTGAGAGAGGAACCCATGCATCCCACAATACAGTCAGGTCAACAATGTCCACAGGAGGGTAATAGCAACAACTGGATTCCATGCAGGCCTCTAGATTCAACTGGCAGGGAGAGCACAGGGTGGAGGAGTATGCCAGAGCATTAGTGAAGTGACACTGTCAAGCTCACGCCTTGGAAAATTCTCCTCACCTCTTTCAAAAATAAATGCAGCCAACATCCTCTGCTTCTTCATAAGCAAAAGCAAAGGAGGGTGCTGTGTGTGGAGAAGGCATCAGAGATCTGTAAGAACTTTTCTGAGCTTATTTGAATAGCTGCACCAAAAAAAAAAAAAAATCACATGACATAATGGGGGTTGCTGCCTGTGTGGACGCTGATGGATACTTGATTAAATTGGGGAATGAAAATCCTATCCTGGACTTTTCTAGAAATAAATGTCTTACGTTTTAGAGACGTGTAGAAAATACACTTGAAAGAAATCAAATGATGTGTGATACTTGCTTTGAAATAGTTCAAGGCTTCGGAGTGCTGTGGGAGGGAAGATTACATGATACTTACCCAAGCTGATGGAGCGGGTTACCGTTGATGGTGAGTGAGTGGTATTTAAAGATCACTATGCTATTCTGAGTTTGTGCATATTTTAAATTACCGCTGTCATAGCTGTCAGAATGCCAGTCTTGTGTTTTTCTCTGGAGGTGGGGACTCACTGTGTATCCCAGGCTTGTGTCAGAGTCACAGTCCTCCTGCCTCTGCTGTCCAAGGGCTGGGACTCCGGTCTCCTGTGGCTTGCACCTGCACACTTTGATGGTGGATGCTCTCCTTCCTTTCCCTTTCATATTTACATTGCTTAACTAGACAATTCTTCACTATTCCTTGAAAATCATCTCCTCGCACTGCTACCCCTTCCCTGTAGGCCCACAGACTTGCTCTGGTGGAGGCTGTGAACTGGGAGTCACAGAGTAGGATCTAGGTCACTCATTCATTTATTTCATTTTTTGGCCAAGTTAAAAAATATTGCAAGATAGTAAAATGTTAGGGGATTGTATATAAAATACAGTTTATGAATTTGCTTACACCGTTGGTGTTTTAGTTTGTGTTCTGGCGGTGTGATAAAATACTGACCAAAAACAACCTTGGCAGGAGTGCCTCAGTTTGCTTTCTGTTGCTGTGATAAAGATCATCGCCAAGGCAACTTGAGGAAGAAAGGGATTATGTGGCTTAGTATCCTGAGTCACAGTCTACCAAGGGAAGCCAAGATGGCAACCGGAGGAAGAACCTGGAGGCAGAAACTGAAGCAAATGTCCTAGAGGAACTCTCCTTAATCACTTTGCTCTCCATAATTGTTCAGCCTGCTCTCTTGCACAGCCCAGGAATCTGCCCAGGACGGCACTGCTGTCAACAAGACGGGCTATTCCATACTTTATCAATCAAGAAAAAGCCCCACAGGCCAATCTGGTGGGAGCATCTTCTCAATCGAGATTTCCTCTTCTCAGATGAATCTAGCTTGTGTCAAGGAGAACCAAATGAAACGAAACCACCCGGGACAAAGCTCCTAGGCGTGGAAGGCTTGAAACACATGACACCTAAAGAAGCACTGGAAGCGGATCTCAGCTCAAAAGCAAACGTGGTGAGCAAAGACGGATGCGGGATGAAAAGAACTCACCAGTCGGAGGGCTCTAGGCTGACCTTCAGGGTGGCCACGCCAGCCTAGGCAGGCTGCTTAAATATGATCTTCATCCACTGAACTAGAGTTAAAACTGGATATTCCGAAGATGCCCTGGAGGGTTTCTCAAAGACTGAGGCCTACTGGGCTTGTCAGTCCACAGTAGAAAGAAGATTACATATCCTCTAAGGAAGTACTGTTTGGAAATATAGCCCTAGCAAGAAGGTTGGACAGAAATAAATTAAATCTAGCTTTGTTGTACCCCCAGATGTGTAGGACTTAATTTGGACCAGAGAATTGTTACCAAAAAAAAAAAAAATTAGCTACATTCCAGGATTCCAGGTCAGGATGGGCTACCACAGACCTGACTCTCAGAAGACAACACAGAGGTAAACTTTCAACTCCCGCCCTACAGAAGAATTTTTTCTTATATGGTTAAAACAGCAAAAGAAGAAAGAGAATAGAAGTTATCTACCTAAATGATGCAGAAGTATTTTTTTGTTTTATTTATGTTTAAAATGGTTGTTTTGTGCATTGTTGGGTGAAGGCTGCCTAGGCCTTAGAGTTTTGTATTGTCTGCAGGTGTTGGCTTTATATGGGGGATGTTTGATTGCTCATGATCTGCCTGTGCTATCATTAGAACACTGAGGAGCTTAGGTATCAATAAGAACAAGATGCTCTGGGTTGCCCTGTCCAGGATAGCTTTTGCCATGATGGTGGTTCCCTCTGGCAGGGTTTGCACCTATGAAAATTGTTCTTTATCTCTCTTGGTAAAGCCACACAGTAGGTGTACAAATACACCTAGACTCGTAGATGGTACTGAGGGAGCCAAGTAAAGGCCTAGAAGGAGTGAGTTGACCTGGTGCTGCGGGCCAGGCTCTTCACACCATCCTTCTCAGGTCAACATGGCCAGGGGCATGGCTGCAGCAAGGGCTATGCCATGAGGCCATAGGGTCCCAACCCTGGGGGGACTGCTTTTATGATGTAAACTGGGTGCAGGGTCGCTCTGAATTAGTTTTGCTGACGACTGCAGGCTCCTTGCCAACCTACCACCGAGAGGAGTAATGAGATATCATGGCTAAAGAAACTCCATGTTATGCTAGGCATCTATATTGAACCCACTAACCATTTGTCTCTGACTCCAGGCCCTGGAAGATAAGTTCCCAGGAATCCTGACTCAGTGCCCCACCCAGGACTATCTAACTGCTACTATATAACTAAGTGCTTTTCTTTCTTTCTTTTTTTCTTTTTTGTTTCTGTAACTTGCTTTCACAGATACCCAAAGATAGTTTTGAGTCACTTAACTGGGCATAACATACCAGTTTTTGCTTGGTTGGATACTGAAGGCCTTCTTGTAGTTTTTCCCCTTTAAAAATCCTTCCCTTACTAAAATCACAAATTTGGCTCAGAGACTGTTTGTCCTGCTAGCAGCTAATCAATAAATCTTTTAATTATAATTTTATTGAGTCTATGGTCTTTTCCCAGGGGTCACAAACTCCATAACAGGGACAGAGTTTGACTGCAGGGAATTGAAATCCCAGCTGCCAGAGGCCAGTGCCTCCCTAATTGGCCACTGGAGGCTATAAGTCCCTGATCTACCCTGTGCAGAAAACCCTCTCAAGCAGAGTGACCCCAAGAACAGGCACCTGCACACACTGTCCAGTTAATGGGAACAAGAGAGGAAGCAAGACCCACACCCCGCCTTCAGAAGACCTACAGCTAGTGCAGAACCCACACACCTGGAGTCCACAAGGGACTCTGGTGCATTTCTGAACTCATGGTTACTCCACCTCGCTGCCCAGGAATCCATAACTGATCTGAAGAAGTGCAACCAGCTTCCACTTCTACATGTTCAACGGAGACCAGGTTCAGCAGTACTGGGGCACTGGGAGCATGGCTGTTGACTGTGGGACCTGGGGGTAAATATGACTCTCACCTAGGAAAGGTGAGTTCAATATGTCACCTGTGAGGAGTAGGAGACCATGTGGATAGAGAGCAGAAAAGGAGGAGTGAGGACTCAGGAGGCTGGCATGTCCTGTCCTGGTCATCCCTGGCCTTGGTGCAGGTCAGAGTGTACAGTTTGAGGGCCTCTACCCTTGTTGAATTCTGCAGGCGGGTGGGCTGAAGCCCTGCATCCAACCAGACTACAGGAGACAGTGCTGCTGCTGGCTTAGCAGGTGCAGGACCTAGGTGAGCACAAGCCATGCCTTCACAGACAGCGTCAATCAGTTCTCTCTCAGCAGAGCAGCTGCTCAGCCCTCAGCCCGCTGCCACTCCCACTGATTCTGAGGACACCAGAGTCCTTGGCAAGCCAGAGTCATGCTTGTCCTTCCTCCAGCTGGAAGCGAGGGACAGCCTTGACATTAACGCTTCCTGACATTTCACATTCACTGTGAAGAACAGTGTGAACTGGTGGAGGGCTGTGGGGAGCACTGAGAGTGTAAACGCAAAACCAATCCATCTATAACTTTGGACGAGAGGTAGGATAGTCAGGCATACTATGCATGGTTGTCTCAAATAGGTGTCTCTAGTCCATGGCCCCTGGACCATGATGGGGAGTAGTGGGTGCATCACTGGGCTCAACCAGCCCAGGGAGACACCGAGGACACTGGAGCAGATACAAGCCTCTTTAGCCAGGATCCTCAGCTCTGCAGCCCCTTGCATTCCTCCTGGGAACTAAGAGAGAGGTGACAGCCAGCCCCACAGAGGACACTCTTCTGTTGTCAGCACTGTGATCACTATGAATAGGACAAGGCTACAACTATGTCCCAAGTGTCTGGGCCCCGGTCCTGGTTTCTCAGTACATGGATCTGGGCTATGTCATCCTCAATCTCCAAGAGCTACATATTAGCAGGAATCCTTCACAATCAATCAGACAGAGTCTCAGAAAACTGATTGTCATCCTGGATCAGGCTTGGAGCCAGAGCTACCAAGAAGGTCAGCATCCTGCAAGACACAAAGATATGCACTTGGGTGTAGGAAAGGCTGATCGCTGCTCTGGGATAAACCTAGAGATGGAAGGATGAACCAGTACAGGGCTCGAAGTGTAGGAAGCCCTCCTAAACGCTTCTGATCAGTAAGGTAAAGCTTGGAAAGTGTGAGGTGGGTCTCAGCAGCCAAGTGTACCAAAAGCACTGCTCAGAAGCCTCCTGCACAGTGGACAGCAAGCAACTCAGGTGCAGCACAGGGATACTGAAAGCCTGCCTGTACCCCGAGGTTCTCTGGGATGTAGATCCCTCTGAATTCCAAAAGCATAGATGAGGCCCCTTCACAGAGAAGGCTTGAAACAAATTAAGTAAATTGGAAGAAACGTGACCTGATCAGGTCACATCAGCCCATCTGAAAGGTCAGAGCACTCAGTGAACCTTTGCACAGTGGACAGCATGTCACCAGGAGGTCTCTACAGCCTGTGGAACATCCAATTGCACCGGTGAGTTCTAATCCCTCTCTCTGCCTCACCGCCCTCCCTTCAGCTGACCCCACCCATGGCCACACCAGTCCACAGCAATGGAAGCCTCTCTGATGTGTCCTTGCAGGGGTTCGTGCTGGTGGGATTTGGGGGAGGTGCAGAGACCCAGGCCCTGCTCTTCACTGTCTTCCTGGTCCTGTATGCGGTGACCGTCCTGGGCAACCTCACCATGATCATGGTCATCACCCTGGATGCCCGCCTGCACTCTCCCATGTACTTCTTCCTCAAGAACCTGTCCTTCGTCGACCTCTGCTACTCCTCTGTCATTGCCCCCAAAGCCATGGCTGTCTTTGTGTCCTCCTCCAAGGTCATCAGCTTTGCAGGATGTGCCACTCAGTTCTTCTTTTTCTCCCTTCTGGTTACCACCGAAGGCTTACTGTTGGGAGTAATGGCCTATGACCGTTTCATGGCAATCTGCAGCCCCCTGAGATACCCTGTGACCATGTGCCCCATGAACTGTGCCTTTCTGGTACTGGGAACCTACTGTGGAGGCTGCCTGAACTCCATCGTGCAGACCAGCCTCACGTTCCAGCTGCCCTTCTGCAGCTCCAACCGAATTGACCACTTCTACTGTGATGTGCCTCCATTGCTCCGGCTGGCCTGTGCCAGCACTGCCCTCAATGAGCTTGTTATGTTTGGCATCTGTGGGCTCATCATTGTGCCTACCACTCTTGTGATCCTCGTCTCTTATGGCTACATCACAGTGACCATCCTCAGAATGCCCTCAGGGTCAGGACGGAACAAGGTCTTCTCCACCTGTGGGTCCCACATGACAGCCGTGTCCTTGTTTTGTGGAACTGTATTCGTCATGTATGCGCAGCCAGGAGCCGTGGAATCCATGGAGCAGGGAAAGGTGGTCTCCGTCTTCTACACCCTGGTCATCCCCATGCTCAACCCCCTCATCTACAGTCTGCGGAACAAGGATGTGAAGGATGCCTTGCAGAGGCTGGGACAGAGACATGGCCTTGGGAATGAGGGTGGGCAGTGAGGGGCTGTCCAAGGGCTGGAGGGAAGATTTCCAATACAGCACTGGCAGTCTCTTCCATCCACCCATTGTGCAATGGTCCTTGAGTGCACACTAGAGAACAGGGACTACGTAACCAGACAACCATGGGCTGCTCTGTTGAGAAGTGGATCCAGTTCCATCCTGCTGACCACTGCGTGATGCAGAAACATCCTTACATTTGTTGATATTGAAAGACGTTTTTTTTTTCCTTTTCTATGAAAGGATTAGCTGTTTTCCCATAATGTACACAACTGAATAAATCCCTAATATCACGGTCCTCTCCCTGATCCCACCCAAACGCAGTGCTAGGCATGGCTCCGTGACACCGTGAGAGCCTACAGCAAGAGTCTCTGGTTTCCCTTCAGTTTCTTTCGGCTCTCTCTACACCACTGAGGTGAGATGTGTCTAGAACAACTCCAGTGGCTGAAGAGGTGGCTCAACAGTTAAGTGTCCTTTGTGTTCTGCAGAGGACCAGAGTTCAGTTCCCCACACCCATGTCAGAAGACCTGAATGGCTCGTGATTCCATCTCCAGTGAACCCCATTATTGCCTCCATAGGCTCCAGCACTCACTTGCCACTCTGACAGACAGACACACATACACACAAATGAAATTTGATAAGTTACATGAAATAACTATAAACATATTGCCAGCGTTCCTCACAATGAGTTCCATGGCTCGAGCGTCCCACATCCGACAGAGTCTCTCACAAAGATCCGTGGTCTGAAGTTAATGCGGCCATGAGAATACACATATTATATATGTAAGTATGCATGCGTATATTGAAATCAATTCATTTTAAGCCCTCAACCCTGGCAGTTCATTAAACTGTGTCTCAGAAAAGAATCTACAATCCTACCAAATCCTCCATACAACCCCAGGCATTTGACCCAATTCTGAGCCCAGGTCCCGTTGCCTTCTGAGAGCAGCCAATAAGATAGCTGAAGCTGTTTGTCTTTGTTCTTGATATCTGTTGCTTAGCATTATCTTTGTAAGATTAATCCATGTGCTGTGTGCAGTGAAAGTTGCATGGTTTGTACCGCTGTATGTGATCGCAATGTGAGGACACCATGTCCTCTGCTCTCGGGGACATGGGAACTGTTTGTAGTTACTGTCTGCTAAGGTAACACTGCCATGACCTTGGAAATTACTGTAAGTGCAATTTCTTGGTAATAGGACACGCAGAGATTAATGTTTTGGAGAATCTGCTCATTTTCATTTGCTTGAACACTCCATGGGCTTAGTTTGTGTGTCTCTATGGCTAGGCAGTAAGTGGGAACTTCTCTTCATGCATCTATTGGCCACTTGTTGGTTTGGCTTTTAGCTTCACTCTTCATATGATTTTTTGTTTTTGTTTTTTGGGTTTGTTTGTTTGGTTATTTGTTTTTACCATGTCTACTTCACACAGACTTCACACTTCACACATCAAGATATGGGGGTCTTTGTTGATTGTTTGGTTTTCCAATATCATCTCCACTTTGGGGTTATTCTTCCTTGTGTGTCTTTTGCTCAGCTGAAGTTCTTATGCTTAAGGTTTGTGAATTCGGCCACCTGTTTCTTTATGGTTCATGCACTGTGTCACATTCACAGGACCTTGACTTACTCTAATCACACATGGTCTCCCCGGCTTTGAGTCTGAGTTGATGCCCACCGTGTCAGTGAGTCTCTGAAGGTCTCTCATTATTTATTTGCTCACATAAAATTAATTTTCATGTTTGGCATGATAAAGAACCATGTTTGGCATGATAAAAGCCTCTATTTTTCCACACACAACCACTGACCTCATAGAAGGCAAAGTGCAATTTTCACAAGCAACTGTGCAATGCTATTTTCTCCACACTCCAGAGTTCACACTTCCATGTGCTGTTCAGTTTTACTTTATCCCATTGTGCTTCCTACTACCCCAGTGTCTGTATGTCCGTGTGTCCGTGTGTCCGTGTGTGTGTGTGTGTGTGTGTGTGTGTGTCCATGTGAGTGTGTGTGTGTCTGTGTGTGTGCGCGCACAAGCCTGTACTCCATTGTATTCTTTGAGAATTTTCCCTGTCCTATATTTTTATGATATAGTGCTAATATACAATAATGTAATTAAATATAGCAAGAAACACTAAAACCCAGGTAAATTCATTTTCCAAAAGAAAATTATCGGAAATAACTAGACTATATTTAATAGCGAACATTAAAACCTGTAATTTCCTGAGTAAATAAGGAAGAGTGGAAAAGTTCAGTGATATTGTTGAGGGTGAACGATGGTTGAGTGAACAGGATTTACCATTCTCATGGGCGATAAACATCAGCATCCAACTTACCTGATAAACCCAATCAATCATATTCGACCAGACTTTCTTTAAAAACTGGACAAACTAATCTACAATGTGATGGGCCACCTTAAAAGTAATCCCAGCCACTATTAAAAATGAGAGCAAAGAGGAGGAACATGCTTTTGTGTTTAGAAAGCACATCAAATGTCAGTATTATGGTACATCCATAGCAATATGAGAAAGTTGTCTCAAATGACTGGGGGAAAACAACCTTTGAAATGCTACTGGAAGCAGTCTGTAAGGAGGTATTCAATATGGAGTAACTAGTATTGATTAACACACTCTTCAAAATGAGGAGGGATCAGAGGGAAGAGCTCAAATTCTGCTTGGGTGTTTAATTTATTCCATCATTTGAGAAACATCTGGCCAGATAAATGCATAAAAGGGGAAGATTTAGTCACCCATGGGAACTGTCACATTAAAAAAAAAAAGAAGGAAGAAGGAGAAGGAAGGGAAGAAGGGAAGGAAGATAAAAGAAGCCAAGGAGAGGAGAAGCCAAGCCTTGTGATCCCCTGGAAGATGTAACAGACAGGCTAGACTCAGCAACCTGATGAGGAAATGCACCCGGAGAAGGAATCTGGATGCACGCTCCTGCATCCCTGCAGCTGACCTCAACATCACACTCACAATGCTGGAGAATGTCTCCCCTGTGCCTTCCCTGGTGCGATTCACTTGTTCTTCACTGCTGCATTGTGTACAATGGAAAAGAGTAAACAGGAACATCCTGCATCTGAAGAGTCTTCCCATAAGGGGAAGTCTGTTCCTGTGGAACTGAAAGCGGGACGAGGTAATGGACACCCTGTGTGGACCGCGGTGTGAAGTTTAACATGGTGCTTCAGAGTGCAACAGCTGGGAGGTGGAATGGTGAGGTGCATTGCTCACCCTGCCAGGTGACAGCAGAATGCTTCTCTCCTACTGAGTTGGCTCCGTCGGCAACCCACAACACAGAAAGCAAGGTTATGCTTCCACTGATTTAAAAGGCAGACATCTCAAATCAAGTAAAAATCTCAGCTTGGTTTCTTCAATAATAAAAATAATGTATATGCTCATGTGGTTTGAATGAGAAAGGCCCTGGGGGTGCATGTACTTGAATGCTTAGTCACCAGTTAGTGGACAGGGTTGGGAAGGATTAGGAGGAGTGGCCTTGTTGGTGGAAGTCTGTCATGGGAGGAAGACTTTGAGGTTTCAAATTTCCAATCCACGCTGCTTTCTCTCTCTTCCTGTTGCCTGATGATTAACTTGTTCAGCTCCTGCTGCAGCACCGTGCCTGTCAGCTTCCCTCCATGATGATCGTGGACTAACTCTCTACAGCTGTAGCAAGACCCTGTTTCAATGATTTCTTTTTTGAGAGTTGCCTTTGTCATGGTGTCTCTTCACAGCAATAGAACAGTAATTAAGGCAATTCCCAAATCACAATGATACAGAATAAACATTTCCTCAATAAATAAAGGAAGCATAGAGAGGGAGGGTGAATGAAGCTTAAGACCCAGATCCACCAGACGCCCCTACACAATGTTCATTCCCTGGGTCCTGTGTTGTCAAGATACAGGCTTCACTGCCCGTGAGGAAGCACAGCCCCATGGCCTTGCATGGTGGAGCCCACACAGCTCCTCCCATTGCCTACAGCTCTGCCTAGTAGACATCCCACCTGCCTGCATGCCTTGGGCTCACTGCTGCATCCTATGAGTCACATGTGACCCTGACACGTGCTGCCCGCAGGTAGAGCAACCTTGCTGTCCATTGCTGTCCACTGTCTGACTTCCCAAGACCTTCCTTTGTAATCTGAGGAGAAAGCACTCATGACTTTGCCCCAATGCCTGCATTTGCAGATCTGCTAAACCACAATCTTTGGGGTGATGCCAAGCTCTGACCCCAGCCCAGGCAGGAGGCAGTCTCTCTTCCACTGACGTTTGAGTGTTTGCGTTATTGAGCACAGATCCTGAGGGACACTTCTTAGGTGGCCTGTGTGCATATAGAGCTCTGGAACTCTTTATTTGTGAAAGAAAAGTCTCTCAGTGAGTTCATCATGGTGCTGTGATGATAGGTAGGGTGGACCAATTCCTGACACACCTTCAAGACATCTTTCCTGTTGTCTTGATGGAAAGTTCTTGGCTTCTCTCTAGTGGTCTCCTTGCAAGTCTCTTCAAAGACCATGTCTTCCTTAGTCCCAGCTCTGCACAACCTTTCTGACATAAACTGAAAGGTTCAGCCTCTCTGCTCTGCTGTTTGCTTCCATTACTCATTGTAAGCCTGGCTAAGAGTAGCCCGCAATAAGCACTTCACGGTGTGATTGCTGGACTGCCTTAAACTTTCTTCCACCAGACTAATCAATGTATCATCTAAAACCAGCTTCCCTGAGATTCAAAGGGGATGACGAAATGTAGACAAAGTCTGTCTGACTGTAAGTTTCCTTCCCGCAGTCCACTTTCCAATAGATATCCTGGTGCATCTCATTCCTCATGGGCTGGGCTTCACTGTGCACATTCCTGTCAGCAGTCTGGTCTTCTGAGCCCCCAACCAGCACTGACCAACTGACTAAACTCTTCTCAGAGAATTCTAGGTTTCTGTGAGCCAGCTCCATCAAAAATTTCTAAATTGTTCCCTCAAACCAATTCTGAAGGTTTAAGAATCACATGGGAAAATATTCACACCAATGATCCCACTTCACCTGGGTTCTGGGGATTCAACCTCAGAATTTTACCCTTGGGCAGCAAGAATTTACCCCACTGACCCAACTCCATATAAGGGTAACCAAGACCTTCTTGGCCATGGGAACAAACCAACTGTTTCTTAAGAGAAACAGGAAGTGTTTCCCAGGATGAAGGAGGGTATTCAATAGGCTAAGATGCTACTTACAGGACATTAATGACAGAAGCGTTAGCAGAGACCCAGCTGTGTCTTCATGCACTCTTGCCAGGATGGGAAGGAGCATGTATATTGATTCTCAGATTTCCGATGGAGAGGTAGCAACCTTGTCATCCCCGCAGGAGAAACTTAGTTGTTGCATCAAAACCACGGAAGATCTTAAAAGCACATCTAGAGAGTTTATGACATGAAGGCATGATGAAAGCCTGACACATTCAGACCCATAGCAGGGACAGAGACTACTGCTGAGGAGGGGAAGGGTTACTCGTCTTTCTCTTCTCTGCCTTTTTGTTGAATCACTACTTACTGGATGGCATTCCTTCAGACAGAAGCGATCAGAAAAAGAGCAAGAGGGGGATGGAGGACATTTGCCCAGACTCTGATGACACTGGGGGACTTGGGTTTGCAGAGTCAGCAGATTGAGAAGATCCGTGCTCACTTAGGGTAGAAGGAACTGACAAGCTGCCTTACAGAGGGATCCCCATCATACTTCACACATGAGCATGGTAAGTAGGAAGGAGCAACAAGCGATTGGACTGTGCCCAGGAGGCCATATTGGCCCTTGGGTGACTGCTCTAATGAGGGACAGTGGACACAGGTTCTCTTGGGTTGTCTCTGCTGTAACCCCAATGGTGCTTCAAGGTGACCCAGAGAACTGCAGGCTTCCTGCCAACCCATAGGAAGCTGATGAGGCAGAACTTGGCCTAAGCCAGTACTCCACCGCTGGTACCCAGAGAGTTAGATTCCCAGATAACAGCGGCCAGCACCTCCTTAATTGGCCACTGGAGGCCAAGAGTCCCAGCCCCGCCCAGTGCAGACCTTCTCTCCATCAGAGTGACCTCTCCACAGTTTCCTACTTGCAATGACAAGGGAGAAGTCATCGTTAGGAAGTCCAGGCTTTCTTCTTTACAAAACCCAGAACCGGCCACAGCCAGAACCTGCCCATCCTGGACACTCATGGGGACCCAGGTGCCCACCTCTGATAACAGTCACCTCACCCATTTCCCAGGAATCCACAGATGATCTGATTAAGGGACAGGACCAACTGGTGATCACCCCCACATGCCCACCACACACCAGGCCCAGAAGCACACAGGGTGCTGGAAGCACGGGTGTTGGCTTTGTGACCTGGGGTAGACCTGACTCTCTCCTCCAAAAGGTAAGTTCATTGTGTCATCCGTGAGGAGTAAGAAGCTATGTAGGTGGTGTTCGAGGGGTAGAGTAAACAGTACACACCCGGGCCTGCCTAAGTGAGTTGGCAGGTCCTATCCTGCCCATCCATGGTGTTGGCACAGGTTCCAGTGTGCAGTTTTAGGGGTGCTACCCTTGTTCAACTCTACCTGCAATTCTGCAGGCCAGTGCGCTGAAGCTCCGTGTCCAAGCAGATAACAGGAGGCAGGGATGCCTCTGGCTCATGAGGCGCAGGGTTGGGGTGAGCAGGGGTTGTCCCTTCCATCACTATCAGCCAGCTCTCTCACAGCAGAGAAATGTCTCAACCCTTGCTCTCTATCATTCCAGAAGTGTCACTAGATAAGCAAGACGGGGAGATCAAGCTTTTTGGGGGATTCACAGTAAACAAAGGACCAGCCTTCCTTTACATATCACAGCCATTCCCATGGAAACCTGTGTCAACACCATGACCTCCAGTGTTTGTGTCAAGAGTGTGAGCACACAACCATCCCATGCACACCTTCAACTTCACAGTGGAAAAGTTTTCCTTATAAGTTCATGTTGGGTTCAGATGCCCCCATATCACTCCTGTGTGAGGGTGGACTGTGGGGGAGAGTAGAGGGCACAGGAAATGAGCTCACTCAGAGCAGAGAACCTTCCTAACCCCCAGAATGATAGAGAGTGGACAACACACAGCCCCCATGTGGCTCAGCACTGCAACTTCCTGTCTTGATCCTGTGTGACCAATACCGCACTAACCACAGTCAGCCCCACTCAGGACATTACTAGCCTCTTATTGCTATGAGCACTGTAAGGGAAAGTGAGCTGGAATGACCTGAGATCATTGGATAGAACCAACTCTTCTGGTTTTCAAATGGGAAAGAGTAAGGTCTTTCAATCCTCCAAAGTTGAGTTGAAGCACAGAGCAGAGCTGCCAGAGAAATCAATTCTGAGGGCACAAGTGTGTCCCAAATATGCCAAGGACCATTCTGCTGTTCTTGATGTGAACTTGGCTATCTTCCCTCCAGGTCCTATACAGCCAGACAGTACCAAGAGTCCCCTGGCTTCCTCCCTACACTGATAGCCTCTGATTCTGTGCTCAAAATAAGAAGTCTTGATCCTGAATGGGACAGACAATGGCTCAGCCTGGGAAGGGCTGCTCCCTACTCTCTTTTCATCCTGGAGATGGGAGAATCACACAGCCCAACTTCTGGAAGGGCAGGGGACCCTTGTAATATTCTCGAATCAGTGAGTGTGATGAGGCTTGGGAGGTATGGGGCAGACTCTGGAGACAGCTCTTCTGATGACACTGGCATCCCTTGGAAGGAGTGGGACAGGATCCTTTAATCCCCCAAATCTGAAGTGGAACAGGAGACAGCTGGCAATAAGACCTGGTTCAGCGACATGGGCATGTACCAAATATGTGTGCACTTGGGCATGTACCAAATATGTGTGCACTTCCGTCCTGGTGTTTCTCAGGACATGGACATGGGCTACACCCTACCCACAATCCCCAGCCTCTTGACATTGGCAGGAGACCCTCCCACCTTCAAGCCGGCAGAGTCTGCACATTGATGTGGCTCTCAACTAGACTTGGGGTCAGAGCTGCTGATGTGATATCAAGAGTCTTTTCAGGGGTCACAGGCACAATCTCAGCCTCAAGAGAGCTGTTTCCATAGAGATGATAAATCACATCTCCCAGTTTCTGGGGGTTAGCAGGTTCTCTTGTTCATTGTACAGTCAGTGAGTAAGATGGAAGGGCAGGATGCAATTTGGGTTGTCCTTAAAAGTGGTATCACTCTAATATCCTTTAAAATGGTATCACTGGGGAATGTCCCTGGAGGAGGAGAGCGAGCACCTCAGCGGCACGTGTGGGGACACTGAAAGGCTATCTGTACCTGAGAGTCACTCAGCTCACAAACCCTCTTTGCATCCTCAGGGCCAAGCTCAGGCTTCTACACAGACAGAGCTCAGCACATCTCAGGAATGGAGTAAGGCAGAGGAAATGTCCCCTTTGAGATCTCACTGGTCCTTCTGAAGGAGATCTGTGCCTCCCGGTTTGTGGACAGCATGGAACTGATGGGTCTCAGCACTCCATGGCACATGTGACTTCAGAGGTGGCAACTGTTTCCTCTCTGCCTCACCGCCCTCCCTTCAGCTGACCCCACCCGTGGCCACACCAGTCCACAGCAATAGAAGCCTCTCTGCTGTGTCCTTGCAGGAGTTTGTGCTGGTGGGATTTGGGGGAGGTGCAGAGACCCAGGCCCTGCTCTTCACCGTCTTCCTGGTCCTGTATGCGGTGACCGTCCTGGGCAACCTCACCATGATCGTGGTCATCACCCTGGATGCCCGCCTGCACTCTCCCATGTACTTCTTCCTCAAGAACCTGTCCCTCGTCGACCTCTGCTACTCCTCTGTCATTGCCCCTAACGCCCTGGCCAACTTTCTCTCCTCCTCCAAAGCCATCAGCTTTGCGGGATGTGCCACACAGCTCTTCTTTTTCTCCTTATTGGCTACCACTGAGACATTTCTCTTAGCTGTGATGGCCTATGACCGTTTCATGGCCATCTGCAGTCCCCTGAGGTACCCTGTGACCATGTGCCCTATGAACTGTGCCCGTCTGGTTCTGGGTACCTTCTGTATGGGCTGCCTGAACTCCATCGTGCAGACCAGCCTCACGTTCCAGCTGCCCTTCTGCAGCTCCAACCGAATTGACCACTTCTACTGTGACGTGCCCCCGTTGCTCCAGCTGGCCTGTGCCAGCACAGCTCTCAATGAGCTCCTCCTCTTCGGCCTCTGTGGCTTCATCATCGTGAGCACCACCTTAGCTGTCCTAGTTTCCTATGGCTACATCACAGTGACCATTCTTCGGATGCAGTCGGGATCTGGGCGGCACAAAGTCTTCTCCACCTGTGGCTCTCATCTGACAGCCGTGTCCTTGTTTTATGGGACTCTTTTTGTCATGTATGCGCAGCCAGGAGCTGTGACATCAATGACACAGGGCAAAGTTGTCTCCATCTTCTACACCCTGGTCATCCCCATGCTCAACCCCCTCATCTACAGTCTGCGCAACAGGGATGTGAAGGACGCCCTGAGGAGGCTGGGACAGAGACATGGCCTCCTGAAGGAGGGTAGGCAGTGAGGGACTGTCTTGAGCCTGAAAGGAAGGATCCTGTGGGGATCACTGAGCAGTGAAAACCACTCCCTTTCTGTCTTCAAAATGAAAATGAATATGTGTTGTATCCATTTACCCATCAATTTTCAGTCTTTTCAGCTATTTCATGGACACAAACTTGACCTAGTGTGAGTTACAAAAATGAACAGAATCTACTCTGCATGCAGAACTCTATAGTTTTTAAGGAGTGAGGGCTCCAGTCTCATGAAGATCAACCTAGTACTTCAACCATCCTCAATTCAAAGCAGGGCTGTCTCTTCTACCCAGTTTCTCGGCTTCTCTGGGCCATGCGCTGGGCTTCCTCTATTGGAGAAAAGTTACGCATTTTTGTAACTCAATCAAGTTTGTCGGTAAACAAAATGTTTATATCCAATTAACCTCCAACATCAGAACTGCTGTGGTGGCCACTTATGACTGGTAACTGCAACTGCCTCTGTCCTCTTAGGCCTCTCTTCAGTCCAGCTTCCACACCACTGCCAAGAGGTCTTTGAAAACAATAGCTTAAGTCAATGGCCAAGGCATTCTGGCAGAGTGAAGTTGGTGTCGGGAGGGGTGGATTGGCTAGGATGCTCATAACTAACATCATGCCTCTTTTAAGTCCCCAGTAGGTCTGGAGAGCTGGTTCAGCTGTTAAGAGCTCTTTCAGAGGCCCTGAGTTCATTTCCCAGTATTCACACCAGGAAGTTCACAACTGAGTTGTGACATGGGTGTTGAGTCTGAAACTCTAGCTCCAGGGTGTCTTACCTCTGGCCTCCTTGGGCACCTGCACTCATGTGCATGTTCCCATGTGCAGACACACATACCTACACAAAATTAAAAGAAATAAAAATACATAAATAATAAGAATCCTAGCTAGAAGTCTGTGGGTGGTTGGGTGGCTAGGTAGTTCCACTCAAGCTGGAAGCTTCTTCATCTTGCGCCTGTTCCATCCCAGCTCTCAGAGATGAATCCACAGACAGAGCACCCAGCTTCTTAGTAAGGTTGTGTGAGGAAGTATAGACCTTCACTTCATATGTAAATGCACTTGTACACAATATACACACATAGTGATATATATTCAAATATAAATAAATAGAGACTTGCATATAAAAGAACATACTCAGATCATAACCAAAACTCGTCAAGGTCAATTCAACTAGGTCAAGAGAAAGTATTTGCCCAAATCTTAAGTGTCCTTACACTACTTCCTACCTTGCCTGGGCAGGTTAACTCCCATCCTAAATCCAACACACAGACTCATTTTGCATATTTTCATGTCACACAGCTAGCTGTGGATAGAAGCATACAGCTCTTTTTCCTCTGTGACTGTCATGTGACAGCCTATAATACTAGACTGTTTTTTTCTGCACAAGATTATTTTATTATATTGATTTCATCACCGATGCTCCTCAGCTTAACAAAGTATGCGTCCTGATAAAAATCATCAGACGTTTAAATACATAAACTGAAGATGCATTTAGTACTTCTAACTTGGCAAATATTCTAGCTCATCAATGTTTGTGTTATAAGGTTACAGTTAAGGAAAACTATCTAACACAATGCTGCTTTATAGCAGAATGCTAAGTATCTCATGTGGTTCAATGCTTTGCTAAATATGGAAAGTATAATGGTTGTAGAAGTGAGCCTTTACATAGATGTAAAGTTGGAAGTAAGCTAAGCCTAAACCTGTGTAAACTCTGAAGACTATCTGATATGATATTAACATCCCAATGTTATTCATTCAGCCTACTGATACAAACATTTAGTTTGCTTCCACTTATCAGCTTTGAAGATAATTCTTGTTTAGCTTTAGATCTTTTAAATTTTGATTATCATACGAAGAAACAAGTTTTATTGTGACATTTTCCTACACATGCACACATATATTCATATATATATAATTAATGTATAAATGTATGAAAGTATAAAAAGGCCTTGTATATAAATAAATATATATATAATACATACACACACACACACACACACACACACACACACACACACACACACTCTATTCCTGTTCTCCCATCACCTTTCCCAATACCCCCAGCTAGTCTTCCTTTGTCTTCTCAAATTGTTCCCCATTATTCTTTCCTAATACATACATTCGATTGCCCTCACTTGTTTCTCCTCTCCACATTTACACATCCTCGAAGGCCTTCCTTTCTACTTTCATATATATGGGCGATCATTCCATCTCCCAGTGTCTTTTTCAATTTTGTTCCTTCCATGTTTTAAAGTTTTCACTGTAGAGAGCTTCACTTCCTTGGTTAGCGTTTATTCTTAGGCTTGTTTAAAGCGCCTTTGTTAATGTGTGATGCTTTTCATTGTCACCTTCTCTCACTGTGGCTCAGAGTCTACACCAGCTTGTTTATGGCTCCTCTCCGCTTGAGAAATTGACTTGTATACTTTGACTTTCAGGCTACGGGCACCTCTGTCCTTGAGGTGTGTTTCTTGGAGACTGTAGACAGCTAGACTGTGTCCCAACCATTTGCGTGTACTTATGGCTGTGTCCAAGCCGTTTAATGGGAAGTTGCTACTGAAAGGGATTTGCTCATTCCTGTGCCTTTGGTTGGTTGTTTCCCACGTGGCTGGATAATTGTATTGGAATTTCGAGTTTGTTGGTTTAATTTGTTGGACATGATGGATTCCTCCTTATCTGATGTTGGTTTGTCCATTCCTCTGATGAAATTCAACTTTAAAACAGGTTTACCGAGTATTGAAATCTTGGTTGGCAGTTATTCACTTTCAGGGATTGAATATATCATTCCACATTTCCCTGTCTCCTTAGGCGGCTGTTGGAGATCTAATGTCACATTGATAGGTTTGCCTTTACAGGTAAGTTTTTATTTCCCTGTCCTAGCTTCTAGGTGTTTAAAAAATATTTTGACTATGTAGTATACCATGGAGAGGTTTCTACTCCAGTTGCATCTATTCGGGGTTCTAAATGTCTCTCGTGTGGTCTTATTTTTAACTCACTGACTAAAACCAGTTCTGCCCATAGGTACAGGGGTGAAATTGGGAGAGAGATGTGTTAGGTGATTCCAGAGGGTGGGAAGCAAGTTAGAGAAGGGAAGAGTCATGTAGATGTGATCAAGGTATACATGAAATATATTGTGTGTGTGTGTGTGTGTGTGTGTGTATATATATATATATATATATACATGAAAAATAAAAATATATATAATGTATATATACATTATATACATGCATGAAATTTTCAATGAATAAATTAAAAATATTATTAAAATAAATTCTAAATAAATATACAAAGAATTTAAATTATTAAAGAAACAAACACCTCTTATGGTTTTGGATGTCCAATTCTTTCTCTAGATTTGGGTTGGTTTTTGGTTTGGTTTTGTTCTTTTTGTTTTTTGTTTGTTTGTTTTGTTTGTCTGTTTTGTTTTGCTATAATTTCATTGGCTTGATTCTCTATGCCCTTAGTTTTATTTCTGCTACTTCCTCTACATCATGGTTTCTAAGATTTGATCTTTGACACTGTGGCCACGGTCCTAGCTTTCTTTGTTCATGTTTGGGTGTGCCACTTCTTCCACCGCATCCTCATCCTGACGTCTCTCCATCTTGGTCCAGCCTATCTGTGACTTCACCCATTGCCTTTTCCATTTACAGTGTTTCTATTTGTCTTTTCTCCCCCCACATTTCAACTCCTTTGCTGAAATTTCTCAGACATTTTTCAGACTTTATTCTCTATTTTTCTGTTTCCTCTCCTAGTCCTGTGTTGATATCCTTATAACTCATCTGCCTGTCTATATTCTCCTTCAAGTCACAGATCATGTTTTCTAGTAAACTTCTGGGATCTTCATTTGGTCTTTGTGGTGGTTTGAATAATAATGTCCCCCAGAGGCTCATATATTTGAATGTTTAGTCACCAGGGAGTAAAACTCTTTGATAGAATTAGAAGGATTAGAAGGTGGAGCCTTGTTGGAAGAAATATGTCACTAGGGGTGGGCTTCCCTCTCCGGTGTCTGTCTGTCTATTTATCTATGAGTCTCTCTCTTTGTCTTTCTGGCTATCTGTCTGTCTCTCTGTCTGTCTCTCTGTCTGTCTGTCTCTCTCTCTCTGTCTGTGTCTCTCTTGCTCCCCTTCTTTCTCCCTCTCCCTTCCCCATCTCTCTATGTTTCTGAATCAGGATTTAGCTCTCAGCTGCTTCTCCAGCACAATACATGACTGCCACCATGCTTCCCACCATAGTGATCACGGACGACAATGCTGAAACTGTAAGCAAGTCCCCAGTCAAATGCTTTCTTTTATAAGAGTTGAAGGAGATGTGTTGTCATACCTTTCCCTGCTTCTTGTGTTTTTGTGTTTCAATTTGATGTCTGTTGGTTGGGATATTTCTTCTGATTGTTTGCAGGGGAGGGGTATTGGTGAGCACTCTACTCTTGAGGAATCAAATCCCTGTACCACTCAGAAAGAAGAACACAAACTGCTGTGGCAACAAGATCAAACCATTAGATATAGAGTTATGCATAAAACCAATCGGAGCTCCCTGCACAGCACTAGTTTGCTAAAAACAGAAAATAAGACAGAAAATGTGCTGAAGCCCATTAATTCTGACACTGGATGGAGTCTGCATGACAGAGTTCCGGACTCTCTCGCCAGGGAATTTTGGCTCACCCAGCTATTTTTGCCCCCTTCATCTCTTTGCTATAATGGCGACAAAAAGCCTTTCATCAATAATAATAATGTCTACATGGCCTACCCAAGCTGGCTATTGTTGGTTGAGAAAGGGATGCAGCCATTTTACTTGAAAACCTTGCAGGCTTTTAAGTCCTGTCATGTGCAGGAGCTACCTATGCATACTGCTATCATATCATAAAAGTCATCCCTGGGGTGGTGTTGGTACTCCCAGGAAGAGATAGATAAGCCTTTAACTGAGAGAAGCTAAAAAGAAAATTAGCACACTTGGAAAATGAGTCCACACCAAAAGAGCTGAATTCAGCCAACAGGAACATCAAATGTTCTTTGATAGTAAGATAACTTTAAACCTTGCAAACTGCAGGAGGAAGGACACTGACTCCTTCCTAGGCTTGACTGATATCTGCATGCTACCAACACCTGAGTATCAAGATGGCTCCTGCTGAGACATGACTGGCATTTGCTTGTGACTAAAATCTGCACATCAAACTGGCTCCTTCCAAGATGTGACCAACATCTGCATACCAAAAACTGCATTGGCCTTTTAAGCTACAGGAAAGGTTTTTTCTGTGGCAGTCTCTTTTGGTGTGACTTTTCCCCTGGCAATGTGCATTGTCAGTCTCTCTCTTTCTCTCTTACACTTTTTCTCTTCTTAATATGTATGCTGTTGATTATTCTATTAAAAACATTCCTTCATTTTATTTCTAAAGTGTTCTATACATGTCATTTCAAAGCACAATTGTGTGTGCCATTTTTCGGGTCCCATAAAGAATGAACTACTGTGTTTATTTGTCATACATTTCCTTCACCGGTCGGTTTTCTTCTGTGGAGTGTTCATGGAACCTAACACGGGTGAAGGCTGGAAAATGGTACTGCTAAGGTGGGTGTGCTATTAGGAAAGGTGGAGATGGTAAACTGATGAAATGAAGAAGGGACAGGGAAATACAAGGTTAAAGAAGAGAAAGACAGAGAGAGCAAAGAGGAATGGGTCAAAGGGAGAAGACCTAGAGATTTAAAAAAATTTTAACATCTTAAAAAATTCCAAATCATGAGAAAATTCATGATCAAAATTAAGAGAAATATAAGAGGGATAAAAACTGAAAACATAAAACATAGAAGCTTTCATTTTTAAATGTTTTATTTGTTTGTTTGTTTTGTTTTTAGACAGTCTCACTACGTATCCCAGGTTAGCCTTGAACTCATAGAAATCCTACTGCCTCAGGCTCCTGAATGCTGAGATTACACATTGAGGCATCATGGCTAACACATGAAAGCTTTGTAAAAGTAAGATAAAGCCAAGATACTTTAAAAGGATAGTAGAGAAAAGGGAAACATGAGGCCAGTAAAATAAACAAGAGTAAAAAGATGGTCCAATGTTGGAAATGTGTAAAAAATAGATAAATAACATAGAATAAAAACATTTTTCTTTAGAAATATAATGTAAAAATGCTACTGAAATATCATGACAGGAAAGAGAGAGAGAATTGGGGACAAAAAGTAAATTGGAAGAAAATGAAGAATTGGGGTGCCTTTTTTCCTGGACCCTTAAAAACTAGGTAATGTCAGGTATACATAGGTGAGGGGGGTCACCTGAACCTGTAGACCCTTGTCTTCCCTGTGATCTGTGCCCGTGCTGAGTCTCTGTTATATCAATGTTTGACATCTATTAGAGCTGTCTTCATTTCAGTGGATTCCTTATTTGAGGACCCTGGGCCTCTGCTAGCTGTAGATGTAGATTCTGGGCAAAGATTTTTTATTCTTTTGCCTAATTAAATCACCGGTTCTTAGTCCTGGAATCCTGGAGTCTTTGAGCATTCTTACAATCTATACTTAAGCCTAGAACTAGAAGGCTTCAGCCTTCATACAGTCTAGAGTATTTAAGCCTCCATACAACCAATAACCTCCATAAGCCTCCATATAACCAATCTCTGAGGCTTACTGCTGACTGAGCCACTCTGACTAGCTCCTTCTTAACTCAAAGCTGATTGAACTCAACAAACTTTTCTGGTTCAATCTCTTCTCTAAGCTGACTTGTTAAAACTGGACTTCTGAGCCATCTGACTGTTCCTGACTGAACTATTCTAACTCTGGTTTACTCTGGCTGATTCTCCAACTGTCTCAGACTGAACTGCTCTGCTTGGCTTCAAACTGACTCTTCCTATCTGATATTGACTTCTTCTGCCTATCTGCCTTTGTGTCTCTGTGTCTCTCCTCCAGCCTGTAACTCACTGCTTCAGACTACTTCTGTGATTGACTGCTCCATACTGTCTCAGTCAGCCTCTCTGCATCTCTGCCTCATCCTCTGTCAGACTGCTTCATTGTCGCTGTGTCTTGTCCCCTGACTGTCTACTTCAGACTGCTCACCTCATACTAACTACTGTAACTGACCTGAGAACCCACTTTTCGATTGTGAGAGTTGGGTATGTCCTCATTCTGACTCACTCTGCTGACTCTTCCTCTGATTAGTCACTTTGCCTGTCCTTCATTCTGACTCATCTCAGACATCACTTCCAATCTGACACTGACTCTTTCTGAGCTTTGCCTCCTGTGTATGCTTCCATACTGTTTCTGTCTTAGGGATTAAAGGCTTGGACCACCACTGCCTTCTGAATACTGGGATTAAAGGTATGTGCCAACAATCTTAACATTCTTTCTACATTCCATATGGATCAGAGAGGCCTCTGAATGTGATTCCTTCATATAGACCCCTGAATTATAAACCCTTTCTTCCTAGCTTTCACACAGCCCTATTCCTCTACAGCTAACCACACTTGCTTGACTTCACACTCTGTGGGCAGGCAGGTTCTCCCATTTTCAATCCTCTAGAGTAGCTAATGCTTTAGCTTGGGGCTTTGTGTGTCTTGGAAGGATTCTGGAAATCTATTGTTTAAAACTGGGCTGCCCTGGGCCTGAGAAAAGTGGACACTTACAAGCCATTGAGCCTGAATTCCACTTGCTACTGGTCCTAGGATGAGAGGCATCACTAGAATGGCATCCAGCCATGAGCTAGGAAGACTCCTCTCCACCACTGACCCAACCCACCAAAGAAAGCAGTTTCAGAAAGGCACACCACCACCTGATCCTAGGCTTGTGGGAGCTCTGTGCCTGTCACATGGGTAGGACTGCCAGTCTCTTCACTGGGACCACTGCTTCCCTTCATCTCTCCTGGGAGCCTTGCTGCTGAAGCTGTGCTCTGCCTGGCTTTCTTCTGTGTACATCTGCCTTATTTCTCTGTACTGTTCAGCTTTCTCCTTTTGTGTTTTCAACCCTATTCTTTTAGCTCTTCTTAGAATCCATTGTATTTTTCACTCATCCTGACTCTCCTCCTTTACTGAGTCACCCAGTGACAACTTATAGTTCAGCATCTCACTGGGACCCCGATTCTACATGCATCATACATCGTGTGTGTGTGTGTGTGTGTGTGTGTGTGTGTGTGTGTGTGTGTGTGTGCACGCGCGCATGCATAAAACAAATCCCTACAGAAATTCTTATCAGGAATTGATTGTCTTTGATTCCAAACAGCTCTCTTGAGATGTGAAATGATTTTTTTAGTCTGATGAATAGTTTTGCTGCTGTGCACTGCTGTGAACAAGCACATTGTCTTGTCTGTTCAATGAGCTCCATCCACTCTAGGGCAGAGTGTGCACGTCACCATTTTAACTGTCCCTTCTCCAATAGCTAGTGAGTTTAGGCAGCTTTTCACATATTTGTAGCCATTTGGATATTGGGGGAAGGTATAGATGGAATGCCCACTCCTGTATTGCTTTTCTTTTTCATATTTATTATCAAAACTCTTTATATGTTCTGATATAAGTCCTTCATTGGTTACAGAATTTTCAAAACTTCCTCCCACTTTGCAGTTTTCCATATTCATGTGAATACTAGTGTTTTTTTTTTTATTCAAGTCAACATAATTTCTTCAACACAATTTGCTCGTTTCCTTCATGGCTACTCAATTCTGGAATCTTGAAAGAATATTTGTCCTCACTAGATCTCAAAGAATACTTCTTGTTTTTTGTTGACAGTCACATGACCCAGACTATGGACGCTTCAGCTTGACAAAGATCCTGGGCCTCTGTTGTTGGAAAATTGGAATTCCTTAACTGTTTTGCCCCTTTCTTATCTTTGCTGTACGGTGACATATGTTTCTCATCAATAATAAGGTCTGCATAGCCTAATAGTAATATCCAAATGAATCCCCGAGCCGGCCACTGCTGGCTGGAATGGAACACAGCTATGCTATTCAAAATTAAATTGCAATCACCTCCAGACTTCCAAGTCCTGGAATGTGTGAGAGCTGCCCAGGTTTATTGCAAATGCATCATAAAACTATTCCTAGAGTAAATGCTGATCTTCCCAGAAAGAGCTAAACCTTAATAGATAGAAGCCAAAGAGCTTAGTTAGAAAGTTAGTGCACCTGGAAAAACAAGCGGATAGTTAGCCCTTCACTAATGAAGAATATAGCAAACCTGCTCCAACTTAAAAGTAAACATTCCCAGGACTTAAAGAGAGAAATAGCCTTCAACCTACCCAGGCCACCAGATAAGACTAGAAATTTAGACCTTTGACCCAGAAGAACAAATTGTACCAAGGAATTTAAAAAAAAAACCCAAAAACATAAAATCTTCCTCTGGCACTTTCATGGCACCCTGAACTATTTGTGCAGGGCAAATGGCAATATAATTCAATCAACAGTGACAGCCCCACCATCCACTAACTGGTCACTGTATCATTTACTCTCTGATGGTAACTGAGAAACCTTGAAGCCTGCAGCTGTAAGGGGGAAAGACACTTTCACATTGGTTCCCTTTTGATGACGCCTGACCCCTGCATTCCGTTAGAGAAGCGTCCCTGCAGTTTGCTACTTAAGCCACAGAAAAAGTCTTGGAACAGAAACAGATGGTCAGGAGAGATGAGGCGAATGAACTAACTGAGGAGAATAGATTGAATGGCCTAGAGAATTGAACTGCAAGCTTAGAGAAACTTTGTTGTATTCCCTCAGTGTGCACATTGTAATTTTCTTTGATTTTACTCTTTATTTTTCTTTATTCTTCTTTATTTTACTATTAAAGAAAACGCTCCTGTGTGTCATAATCATACATAAGGCATATTCCACGTGTGTCATTAAAGCACGTTAAGCGTGCCAACTAGGGTCCCATAGAAGAGTGAGGTACTGCGCTCACTTGTCGTAGCTTTCGTTGTTCACCCTTCTTCATGAAAACTGAGGAACCCATCATGGGGACTAGAGCTGGACTTGACCCCCCCACACAGTTTTCTTTATGTTTTTCTTTGCTCACTCTTTCATTTTGGTATCTATGTACATAGATTGATTTCATGTGCTAATTTTTGCTGCCCTTGTTTATCTCTAAGGAGTCAGTCATCCTGAACCATGACTGCCATGTCCCCGTACACTTTTCCATCCCAGTATAAACAGGTAAAACTGCGAGACTATTGTGTTCCGCTCTGTGATGCAGAACCTGGTGCTGATGGTGCCAGGAATCTGTCATCTTGAGTCCAGTCACTCCCAGCCACTATAGGAGCCCTCTTCTTGCCCAAAGAGCAGACACTCATGTGTTTTGTTCCTAACAACACCCCTACTGCCTGGCACTCTGTACTGTCCCAGTTCAGCCTCCTTACTTCAGTCTCCTGGCACTCTGCACCCAGTTCTCACACACAAAGACTGTTTTCTTATAGAACATTCCCCACAGACTGTTTTAAATATATTTCCCAATGTTGTACAGCATCCTCTGCCGTAAGCCAAGAGTCCCTGTACACACAACCCATTTCTAGAGTCTATGTTATTCTATCAGGCTATTTTGTCAGTTTTTATGCTATTTTATAATTTAGTATTGGATTTTAAAAATAAAGTATAATATAGTCTTTTGATACATATGAATAAAAGTAACAAGTGGCATGTAAAGTATTTAGAAATCATATAAAATGTTATGGAAGACATAAAGAAGCATTGAGAGGCACAGAAACACATAATGGGTGAGGTTTCAAGTTATGAATATGCAGATTGTAAAATGTCATGGTACAGCACTATCAAAAAATACTGGACAAATGGGCTCTGAAATACTTCTGCAGTAATCAGCTTTAAGAGTAATCAATGAAATCTTCCCCTCAATGAGTAGAAAGAGAAGGAAGAATGTGCCTGCTTAGCAGGAAGATGCCCTGATTCTAGAGCTTCCCAGTTTGGATGATGAATGACCCCAAAGGTCCTGTGTGATCTGCCCCACAGGCTCCCTGGTGTACCATAGCCTCTCTGTGTGCCATGGCAGCTGAACCAGGCTCCCTGGTGTACCATAGCCTCTCTGTGTGCCATGGCAGCTGAACCAGGGTGTTGACCAAACAACTTTTGTGTGAAACAACAAAAACTTACTACTCAGAGTTCTGGAAGCTAAAAGTTTAAGGTTAAGATGCCATGATTTTTTCTTAGGTCTTTCCTGGGATTGCAGATCGTTTGTCCTGTATTGTGATGTATTCTTCTCTTATGAGGATAATAGCAATATTGGATTGACCCATTCCTGCAACCTCAATTTACCTTAAGGGCCTACTTAAGGTACTGTCTCTAGATTCAAAATTGCTATATTCTGAGCCACCTGGGATGAGAACTACAACGTATGATTTTGGTGATGGGGGGTACTATCTAGTCCATAACACCCCACTTTGGCCACTCTAAACTTCTTTCCCATTTGCATGCTACATTAACCCCATCAAAAATATCTAAGTCTTTACTCCATCCCAGCATCAGCTCTAATGTGTCATCTACACAACCCTAACAGGTGTGTGTAGGTCAGACACAAGGTGTGGCTCATCCTAGACAAAGTTGCTCTCTAGATGTGAACTTGGAAACAAGACATCTCCTTCCAAATTACAATGCTGGGGCAGGCAGAGGGCCAAGAGCAAGGAACTAGAAGAAAGGGTGGCAGGCTTCAAGTCAGTCTGAAGCACCACAAAGAGAAATTTCTCTAGATTTTAAGGCTCAAACGTAACGCACTGCGGCTTCTGCTCTCCCGCCATTGTCTGGTGCATGGTGCTGTGAGGTGTTACTGCGCTGATGTGTCAGCAGCCTGTGCTTTTCTGTGTGTATTCCCTGCACCATGTATAGAAATAGCATGTGTTAAATTTTAGATAGGAGGCGGCATCTTTTCAGCTGTGGGAATTAGTGAAGTAGTGGATATTATAGGCAAGCCTTTTTGTGACAGTGTTTCCATTTTCCTTCAGGTAAGTGTCTAGGAGTAAAATCACTGCCCTATTGAAGGGTGCGTATGATTTTATGAGAACCTGGTCGGTCCCATTCCTGAGTGATTAACATTTATATCATCCCTACCAATAAGGTAAGTTCCAGTTGTACACACTCACACACACACACACACACACCCACACACACACACACACTCTCTCTCTCTCTCACACACACACACACACACACACACACACACACCGCATTTAGAACTGGCTACCTTCTGGATAATATACTTTTAAAAGTTTCTCTGTACAGTGTCAACTCAATGTATCCTATGGGGTAGAGATGTTTATCTTTTTATTGAGATTTTACAGTGTAGTAAAAAATACTTTTTTTTGCTTTTCTACTTTCTTGAATTAGGAAAACTTCAAACAAGCTGACGTTAACTCAGTCAAAACAGTTTGCACAGGTGAAGCCCTCAAATCCAGAACAGGCTCAAGAGCACCAACTGTCACAATGTTCTGGTACAATCAGAAAACAGGAAAGGTTGGAGAACTCACCTGCTTGGCACTGAGCACCCTCATAAGGACATGGCTGGCCACCTGTGACTTTCTGCTACCAAGGAACACCCTATGTTATGTCTGAGATGTTTACTACCAAGCTCAGCTGCGGCTCATTACATAAGAACTCTGCACAGGGCACACTCCCGAGCCAGACTCAGTTTAGCCTATGTTCTTCAAGGACCGTTAACCTTTAGATCAAGGTAACTAGTTTTTCCATTGTTTTTAGTTTTCAGACCTGAAACCTTGTCTATTGCTCAGACAACTACAAAGTTGTAGTTTTTGGTTTTTAGTCGGCTGGTTGTGTTGTGTTGTGTTTTAGTGATGCAGCTTTATATCAATGATCCACTTGAATTTTTATTTACAATGTGAGACAGGAGCTTCTGTTGAAGTTTCATGTCAACTTGACACAAGCTAAAGTCATCTGAGAGGCAGGCCTGGAGGACATTTTCTTAATTAAGTTGACTGATGGGGGAGGACCAGCCCACTGTGGGTGGTGCCATTCCAGGGCTGGGGGTCCTGGGTCCTATATGAACACAGGCTGAGAAATCCTTGGGGAGCAAGCCAGTAAGCAGCGCCCCTCATGGCCTCTGCATCCGCTCTGGCTCCAGGGTCCTGCCCTGTCTGCATTCCTGTCCTGGCTTCCTTCAAAGATGGACTACAATGTGGAAGCGTAAGTCAAATAAACCCTTTCCTCCCAAAGCTGCTTTGGCAACGGTGTTTCATCACAGCAATAGTTACCCTGAATAAAACAGGGCTGGAGATGATACCTCCAAGTAAATATTTAGTTCCAGCGCGTCTGTTGAAGAGACTGTTGAATTTCCTTAGCACCTTCATCAAAAGCCACCTGACTCGGCATGGGTTTGTTCAGGGCTCCGTATTTATGCTGCTGAGCATTCTGGGGAAGTCTCTGTAGTGTGTGCACATTCTTCATTTCTCTCAACTACTGAAAAGTTGAAATGGGGGAAAGTGTTCTGTAGATTATATAATAACTTAAGAAGCAAACTTTTATCGATGTAATCGGATCACATGAAACTCCCACCAGCTGTGGGAGCTCCAGGGAGACTCAATCATCTTGATATTTGGTGCCATCTTTTTAACTTTACACTTAGCTTGTTGAAATCAATGTGGATTAGACCTTTACTGTCGATTGACTTTGCATTTTGCTGATGCCTGAGGGGTCTGGGCATGACCTAGGTGTTCTCTGGCCATTTATATGGAGTTATATATGAGTTATACACAAAACACCTTTTGCCACTTTTTATTAGCTTAGACAGGCTCACTCTTGATTTATAGTTTATGACATAGACAAACTTTTCCTGACAAGTCATGTCAGAATGTGGTCTGTGGACATCTCTTCAGAGTCTTAGCTTGTCCATGTCCTTGAGAGTATAAAGCTGAGGAGAAATTGTCAATGTCTTGAGGTGGGTACTGCAGTAATCCACCTCAGCGCAGACAGCCAAGCACAGGCAGAGGAGGCAGACACCCTGCTCCAGATTGGTGACAGAGATCAGACCCTGTGTCTCCCATGGAGGAAGGACACTGCAGTCAAAGACCAGGTCTGTCCTGCTCCCCTCAGTACTAGGCTGGATGGCCATCCTACCCTGTGAACTCCTGCTAGCCTATCTACAAATCGAGGCGACTGTGCCCTCCCTCAGAATGTTCTGAGGATAAATGCTAGGCTCAACACTGGCTTTCAATGAATGACATCTTTTGGGACCATGATCATCAGTAGGATGTTAAATAAATAAAATATAATTGCTCCAAATGCTACTTTCATGGTAGGTCTGGTGGTTTTCCTGCCTCAGCAAGAGTTCTTACAGGCTTTTCCAACATTTATATAACTTCACTGGGCACAGTTGGGCACATGAGGTTGAGCTTTCCAAGGAACAGTATAAATTAAGTCTCAGCAAAATAAAATTTGAAGTTAAAATAGACAAAAACAAAAACTAAGCGAAACAAAACACCCAACCAAAGACTGCTGACCAGAATAAATACCTCAGGTCCTGCATAAAGAAAGCCCCAATCTACAGACCCACAATTTAGAAATTCATTTCTATAGAGCCACCATGTAAGCAGAACAGACAACACTAAGTCCAGGGAGACTCCAGGACAGCCTGGTGCACCTGCTCTTCAGAGGAATTCTTCCCTCTGCAGCTCCCTTCCAGGCAATAGCCAGATCATCCAAACAAAATCAGCTAGTAAAGTGACTTGCATGCCTGCAGACTAAATGTACCTGTCCAAATGTAACTCTTCAAGTTCCATGAGTGCTAAGACATGAAGTCACTCACTCTTTCAAAGCATATGCTAAGCTAACAGACCTTGTCCCTGATGGCTAACCTTCCTTTTTTGTTTCATCTATAAATATAACCAAAGCAAATGGAGTAGAATCCCAGCCTGAGGCTGGGAAGAAAAGCATCCAGAATGCTAGCCTCTACCGAGGACTGCTGGCCCATCCCAGGTGACCATCCACCTTGGCTTTCCACTCTCCTTCCTCCCTCTGGACTAAGCACCTTCTCCTAAGGCTCCTCTCTTCTGCTCACATGGGGCCATCTGCAAGAGTTCTATCCTAGGTGGGGCCAGCGTCCACCCCCTGCTCTCTGAGCTTCAGCCTTTACACTGGATTTGCACATGCTTCCTTGTAAGGCTGCAAGCATGACCTTTTAGAAATATCAGTATACGTGTACATATATAATCACATGTATAGGTGTTTGTGAGTAGTGTGGTACAGGTGATGTACTGTACAGGTGATGAGTTTTGTATACATGTATGTGGTAAGCGGACCCCTGGACGCTGGCTTGAAACACAAAGTATCCCACCTTTTAAAAAGATCCGTTTCTGCTCTGGTCTTAATGGACAGAGTATGGACAAGGTCAGATAGCCCGAAGCTGCTCAGTTCTGAGAAACTGCCCTTCCAACTAACACAACCCTATTGCTTCCTCATTCCACATTTCCACCCTTGTAGATTACACGGGAAGCCCTAGAGAAATCTCACAGCTCCATGCACTTCCTTATCGCTCACTCTGGGACATTCTAACACTACCTAGGAATACTGGATAGACTAGACTAGTCCCATGCCAGATAAGGTTACCATAGATACCTGCTTACACACTCCCCGCTCTTCTCCCCACTCCGAAAGTTGTATAAATACTGGTACTACGTGTTCAATAAATCGAAGGCTTGGCCGGACAGATTGTCTGCCTTTCACTCCTCGCGCCCCTGCCCATATCCCATTGCCACGCCTTCTCCTGGGGTCTTGGTTGAAGATCCCGCGGGCCGGGATACATGTATGCATCATGTATACTCACCTAAAAAGCATGCTTTTACACGGTGTGCATTTTTCGTGCTTGTAACAGGTAAAAATGCCATTTAATGCATTTCTCTCTGTGCCCCATCTTTGCCACCCACACAGGCCCTGAGAAGTTCACTCTGTGGTAAGATGAGAGGCCTCGTTCACTGTCTAGTGAGTGCAGGATGCTGCAGAATGGCTACATGGCACCCCCCAGCTGCTGAGCGTTCATTTGGTCCCACAGTTTTGTTATGGAAAACTCTGGAAGAAATGTACCTTTAACTGCACTGCGTTGTCCATGGCGCACGCAC
This sequence comes from Cricetomys ansorgei, assembly GCA_026225945.1. NCBI lineage: Eukaryota > Metazoa > Chordata > Mammalia > Rodentia > Nesomyidae > Cricetomys > Cricetomys ansorgei. Next base: position 4,137,852 of record JAMJFZ010001791.1, read on the forward strand.
CTTTGGTGTCCATTGCTGTGGCCACACGGCTTCCACACAGAAGACACGTCTCTCAGCATGGGGGAAGGACATGTCCACTGCTGCTGTGTGTGGGATGTTCTGTGCATGCCTCAGGTATATCCAGTCTAAGCTGGATTTCCTTATCAATCTTATATGAATAGTCCTGCCACTATAGTATTGCTGTCCATTTTACCCCTCTGAGCTTCCTATGTGCAGGTGCTGGGTGCTGGGCGCTGGGTGCTGGGCACTGGGCGCTGGGTGCTGGGTGCAGATTCATGGCATCATCTTCCCTTTTCCCCTCTTCACCACCAACAATGGACAGGGTTTCATCTTCTTAGAATGTTTACATTGGCTTGACCAATGTAAACGGGCTGTTCTGCAAATTCCTTTTTAGTTTTCTGTTCCACTGTAAGTCCACTTTGCTAAAGAATATGGCACTTTGGCTCTGTGACCTGCTTTTAGAGTAATTTCCAAACCAACCGTCATCTGGCCTTGCTGATGGCCCCTGAAGGAACACCAAATGGGGCCTAGCACCTCAGAATCCTGGACAACCTGGGCCAAATGGCAAGTCAGTACCCACAAAAAGGCCAGGAATATCACATGGGGTCAGGAGCTTATGTGAAAGCCAAGGGTAAGCACAGAGTTCTTTCAGCCCATAAATGTGCTAAAAGCAGCTATTACACAGTGCTTGACTGCCATGTGCGGGATGCTGCTGAATGTTACCCGAGTAACTTGCTGACCCCCCAAGTATCCACAAGGAAGATGGTATTGCTACCTTACAGCTAGGGTACAGGCCAGCTTCAGCCCACGGGGACAATTGGGCTTTGAGTCAGGCATGAGTGCCAGGATCCTGTTAACCAGTCTCTCCCCTTCCCTCCTCCTCCTCCCACCCCATCTCCTCTCACACACACATCCTGGACCAGACAGCACACTGCAGATGTGCTTAAGTTCCTTGTCCCCTTTAGACTGGTGCCAGGCTGCCCATGCTTGCACATTCCCCGGTTTCAAGGTGTACTGTCTGCTGTTGTACTGCACTTCCTCCCCATTCACACTGAAACCCCACAACCCAGGATGTATTAGGAGCCAGAGACTTTGGGAAGTGACTTAAGTAGAGCCTGTGCAATGCAATCAGGTCTTTCCCTAGGACAAGGCTTGACTTTTCTCCTCAGGCCCTAGGAGGTGGTTTGAAAACCCATGGACAGCAGGCATGCTGCTGTTTGGTTACATTTAGCAGAGATTTTCTGAGAACCTACCACACGTCAGATGGTCTGCCTGGTGCTGAGGACAAGTGGGCGAGATCATCCTCAAATATGCTGACTGCTGCTGGACTTCCCTGCTACCCTTGGGGTGACAGCCACCTGGAAGCACACAGCATTGACTCTCAAAACCGCTTGGCAGCCAATAAAAGCATATTCTGGTTCATCAGGAAACTATTACTCATACAGAGCCTCCAGTACAGCCTGGACAATTCAGTGCTGCCCGCAAACCTGCAATTGTTGACCCAGGCTGAATGCTTCTGACACAGGGACCATGATGCCGCATGGTGCCTGGTCCTGCTCCCTGGAGAGTGGTGTGGTTGAAGCAGGAATCTGTTGACCTTGGCTGATGCCTGGGGCCTTTAGGTCCACGGTGGATAAAGGACAACCCAGCCCTTGAATGCCCAACTTTGGCCTCTGGAGGGACAAAGGGCCGTTTTGAGACTTTTCTCAGCATCTCTTCTTGGCTCCCAGCAGTAATCACAGCAGTCAAATTTCTAAAACAAGGAAGAACCTTTTCTACAAACACAGCTTCTGTTAGTACTGCTGGCTCAGCTTTGGTTTGTCACAAACTTGAAGGCTTGCGGGATGTGATAGCATGCACCTTTAGTCTCAGTACTTGGGAGGCAGAACTCTGAGTCTGAGGTCTGCCTGGTCTACATAGCAAGTTCCAGGACAGCCAGGCATACATAGTGAAACCTGTCTCAAAAACAAAACAAAATAAAGTGAACAAACAAAAATACAAAAAAAAAAAAAAAACAACCCAAACTGAGGCTTGTCTCTGCTCCCTAGCACTTTCCTGTATCTTGGTAATACTGTCTTGCCACACACATGGCTGGTGGAAATCCTGGTGTAATGTGACAGGGAGATGGCTGTTTCCACCCAACCCAGGAAGAAATACTTCCTCCATTGTCCTTACAGACTAATCAACCAAACTAGTTTTCTTCTCCTCTGTTTCCAAGGCCATATAACTCACACTGGGTTTCCCTAACACCCTCCCCTCAGAGTCAGGAGCTGAACAAGGACAAGATTCTTGGTTAGCAGAAAACATTCTCCAAATAAATCATGGTTGTCACTGTGTGGGGGCCACCTGCTGCTCCCCTGCTCTGGGAAAGAAAAAGTCCTCTCAGAATGGTGGCACTTCCATCTCACACAGCAGAAGCATAGCCACTGTTGGCTGTGAGACTGTGAGATCTGACAGAAGACAGGCCAATCAGAAATGTCCCCAGATGTTCTCCATGGGGCAGAACCTCCCTGAAGGTGTGTCACTGGAAAGAGCGGAGGCCAGCAGACAGGACATGAGCTAAAGTAATTTTCACCTGGAGTTGACCCTGACAGTCAGAGGTGAAAGCTCCCTCTTCTTTTCAGTACTAGAGGAGCTACAAGGATTCTATGAAGGAAAAGGTGGACACCATAAAGCAAGCACAGGCTGAGGTGTGCAGGTGACTATCCTGATGCAGCTTGGACCACACTAGTCTGAAACAGGCCGAAAGGCAGCCACCTGGGGTTCCTAGCCCTAGTCTTGTGAGCCATGCTGTCCTTACAGGGTTCTCTGCACAAGTGAGTAGTTACTGTCACTTTCCTTCACCTCCAGTCTTTCCTACTTAAAGACTGATGACCCCAAAATAGCATTCATTTTTACCAGTAAGGAGACGGATCACTGGCCATTCCTGCCCTGAAGAACAACCTTCACCATGAGACTGATAGAAAATAGTCATTTTTGTCTCAGCCATTTCTAATTCTGACCTTGGCTAGTAAGAAGTATTTTAAAAACTGTCTCCCATATTCTTTACCCTTCTCTAAGAACCAGCACATGCATTTCTCATGGAGAAGGCACCTTTCTACTCTATCTACTCTACTCTAGGTATCTCTTTCGACCTGGGATCTTGCAATAGTAGCAACTCTGATAAGGAGGCTGGAGACAAATACGCCACCCACTGCGGTGTGCGGCGGGTCTCTGTCCACAGGCAAGGGCAGAGCTTCAGTCAGGTCTCCAGAGTGCAGGCAGGCACCTGCACACAGGCTCGTGCAGCCCAGTGCTCAGCCCGACAGAACATCCAGTCACTACACTGAGAGCCGCATGGTGTGCATGCTGCAGTGATAGACATAGTTTATTTCTGTGTTTGCACATGTGTGTGTGTGTGTGACATTCATCTACAGGCACAGGAATTAAGATTGCCCGGCATGATATGGTGCTGTTTTTTTTATTTTAAACAAGGACAAGGGCCGGCATTCTCAGCGACATCAGCATCCACTTTGTTCATAGTCCCCTTCCTTAGTTGACCAGATCCTGATTCCTAGTGATTTTTCACACAGTCTCTACAGTCATCGGATCCTGTCCTGAGAAATTCAAGACATGTCACAAAGATGGAGTGTATACGTGACTGACGGCCTCACTGGACATCATCATCATCAAAGAGATCTTCAAAATCTATGAAAACAAAAAGTAACACATTAATAGGTGCAGGACCCGCAAGTGAGGAAACTGCTTGACAACAGCTGGAGAGACAGAGGTGGTAAACAGTAACCCAGTAAAGGACACCCCAAAGCCAGACTGTCCGCTTCATCCAGCCAGAGGGAAAAAATACTCTGGGGAACAATACTATCTACAATGCATTCTTTCTCTCTTTCTTTTTTTTGTCTGTTTGTTTTTCAAGACAGATTTTCTCTGTTGTAACTCTAGCTATGCTGGAACTCACTCTGTAGACCAGGCTGGCCTTGAACTCACAGAGATCCACCTGCCTCTGCCTCCCGAGTGCTGGGTGTGCACCATCACGGCCCAGCTTACAGTGTATTCTTAATCTCATTTTAACTTAGAAAGCATTCTTTATAAAGCACATGGGTGTGCTGTGCACACATGGACAACCACCTTGCAGCTGGGCAGCCATCCTGAGCATGAGGACTCCAGTGCCACACCTGAGCCAGGAGAGTGAGAGTGTGAGGGACGGGAGCTGGCGGACTGAGCCCTTGAGAGCGATTCCTTTAGAGAGCCTGAGCCAGTGAGGCTCCAGACACACAGCTAGACCCTGCTAGTCAGAGTGTATTTTACAGTCAGCATTCAAACATGCCATTGGTGCCCCCAGCCATGGCCACTCACTCTTCTATTTACACATTTTCCAAGTTTCCATCTATTGGGCGGTGTCAGGGCAGGAAAGGAGTCACCCCACCCATATGTGCAGAGTTCATCTCCCGGTGGCCAAAGTTGAAGGGAAGGAAGCCGCCTGAATTCCCAAACTAGACTTTATGAACTAGACCTTCATGGGAAATGACAGTGTCTCCCATGTGTCTCCCAGTGTCTCTCACAGTAAATGGTTTCCTAAGCACCAGGACTTGGCACAGACTGTAGAACAGCATACATTCTCCTGAGCTCAGGCAGTGAGGAGGCAGGAGTGAAGACAAGGGCCCTGCATTTCCTCCCCTGTTCAGCACGGCTCACTGGAGACTGGTGACTGCTGCCCATGTTACCAGGTGCTCCCTGACAGTGTAGGCTAGGCCACTTGCTGCCTACAGAATCACATGCAGTAAACACAGTACACAGCTGGTCTCTCAAGTGCCATGAGCTGACACAATGAGTGGGACTCTGAAAGAGGCCTGTCGCGACATTATGAGCCCTACAGGTAGCACACTCTGCATAGCCAGGCGCTCCTTGAGGGGCCTCAAGGCTGCGCTGGAAAGCAGTCAGTAGCCCTGCACCATCTACTCCCTGAACAAAATGTAGAGAAATGTCTTCGAGGGCTCCACTGTTACATCTCCCTGTTCTGACACCAGCTGGGGAGCAGTCAAGTCCCCAGAGAGGCATGCACCCAACTGACAGATGACTTTCCCCACAAGCAGTGACCACATGCCAATGAGCCCCCAAACCCTCAGGGCTCAGGACTCCAGGGGGCCCCTGGTAAGTTAGAGATCAACATGGCATGATTAGTCACAGTTTTTTGGGAAGCAGTTAAGGTGGGACGAAAGGGGAGAAAATCACCACTGCCCTCCGAGTAGGAAACTTATCCCAAATTCCCACTTGCCATTTGAACTCTATGAAAGGGTTAAAGTAACCAGGAAGAACAAGGCCTTCAGAAATCAGAAGAACAAAAGGTACCAAACATGCCCTGTCACGTGCCTGAAGATATTCACTGTTTATTTGGTAAAATATTCTAACTAAGAAAGCCCTTAGCTGTGAGACAGAAGTATATCCTCTGTCCTGACTTCAGACACAGGGTGAGCTGACGCAGAGCACAGCAGTTACTCTGCAGAGGCAGGGGACATGAGAATCCAGGTGGGCAAACAGGTGCAGCCAGGAAAGGAAGGGAAACAAACCACCATCAGGAGAGAGTAAAGAGAAGACAGAGCCGGGCAGGTCCCTGTGTCCAGCCTGGGAGACAGGCCATAATCAAAGTGTCCATTTGCACATGTTATCCATACCAGTCCTCAAACTCAACCTTGGGTAGTGAGTGGGGGAGGCATTTAGTTCATGTGTTTCCTCCGAATAGGGCCGACAGCCAGAGCTAACAGCCAGAGTGATCACACCACACGCTTAGAACAGTACAGACAAGGGCCCAAGGTCTAGGCCACATTTCCGTGATCCAAATTATCCGTGACACAAAGCTGCCCACGGCAGAGGAAACACAGATTAAGCCTGGCACCCCATGCTGGCATACTCACCATTAAAAAAGTCCGCGTGGACTGCCTTTTCATTGGCTGCCAAGTCCATCAGGAGCCCGGTGCTACCTCCAGCCTGGAGAATGAAAGGTAAGGTCAGCCCATGTGTTGTTTTTCAGGAGCAGGTGGCAGGCTCATTACCGTATCCACCCCACCTCCCTGGAACAGAACACTGAGCGACAGGAAGAATGCTCAAGCTTGAGCCAAATTTTCCAGACAAAGGCAGTAGTGTGTATGGGGAAGCCAAGAAAATCACTTTTAAGGTCTCTCCAGGTCCTGTGCTCTTTGAGTCTTCCTTGGCATCACCTCAGGTAGTGTTCTCCTGCTGGAGTCTTCAATTCCCTCCTGGACAGTGCCAGGGGCCATAGAAGTACAGCAGCAAGCCGAACATCTGCTCTAGACCCTCCCCTTTCTGAGAATGTGGCCATTCCCCTTGGGAAGCTGAGGTCTGGGAAGCTGCTCTCAGCGGACCCTCCAGGGCCCACAGTATGGTGGTGGTAAACCTGGGCACAACCAATCTGTGAGATACGATGCACTCGGGACCTGGTCCCGTGTAGTCACCTGGGATGGTGGGAGCAGAGACCTCTGGCAGCAGCACCCTGGACAGGTGGTTCAGAACCCTTCCTGACCGAGCCCCACCTCCCCAAGGCTTCTTGCTCTACCCTCCCCTGGTTCTCAACTGGCTGAGCACCATTTCTGTGTTCCCTTTCATGTCTGCTCTCTGGACATTCTGCCTCCCTCCCCAGCATCACCACAGGAAGCCATACAGGCTCTGCCTCTGAAATCCTGAAATCCGAGCTCCTTCTGCCTTCATTGCCTCAATCAGAACTTCTTCAAGTCTTTGTTCTCCCTGTTTCCACTTCTCTACTTTCTCCCTACAAACCCAAGCTCCACACACCCCATCCCCACTTCAAGGAACAACTCCCACAGGAGGATGGCCTGTCTCTCTGTACTGTGATGCCCACACAGCACCTGCTGCAGGACTGAAGAGCTGGGGCTGAGAGCAAAGGCTTCAACAGTGGATCACAGAGCCCACGCACTCATTCTGCAGGCTTCATGGTGTGGCCCTGTCTGTTCCCTCCCACTATGTTCAATTACATGGCATTCCCTTCCTTTACTAGGCCAGAGAGCATCACCCTTCCAGAGCTCTGCTCTTATGACTCTCTTCATCCATGTCCACATGACACCAGGCCACATCCATCACTATCTGACTCAGGGGAAGTGCCTCTTGTGAGCTTCAACTGAACCAGCCAAAACCCCTTGGATACTTCTGTAAAGCACCCCTACCTCCACCCTGGCTATTACACTTAGGATTTGCAGTCTGCCTCTTCTGGCCATACCTGACCTCTCTACGGACAGGGGTGGGGGTGGGGGTTTTGCATTAGAGCATCTCGCTATTGGCTGAGCTTTGAGGGAAGCAAGAGCTGGCTGACTCTCCTGATCATAACCGTCTCACTGGAACACCTATACCAGATAAAATCACTCTGTGACCATGGTGGAAACCAAAGGGACAAGTCTGCTCCAAAACCCTGTGTGTCTACAGGAATGAACCAAGTCACAACGCAAAGCACACAAATGCCAAACATCGCCCTTGTCCTTCCTCCGGGGGCTAGAGGCTGGCGGGCAGTCAGTCCATAAGCCTCGCTCCGGCCTTCTCTCTTGGGAAGATTTATCAGGAGTCCCCATTAGAGAACTGTCTGCGAGCAAACCCCACTTCCTCGCTGCACTTTACAAAACACAAACTCAGGGCCCTGCGACGGTCACCGCCAGCGCCCGCTTCCCCAGCCGCTGGCAGCTCTCGAGTCCCCGGGGGCGTGCGCTCCCGCGCGCGTTCGCGGGCTGTGCTCCCGCTCCCACGCCCCGCAGCCGCCGCCCCACCTCGTCCAGGTCCACATAGGGCCCGGCGCCCTCGGGGAACATCTCATCCACAGCCGGCTTCATCTCGAAAATGCAGCACTGCGCCCACTTCCGGCCAGCCCCATCCACTTCCGGCGTTCCTCCGAGCAGGTCTAGGCGCCGGAGGACCGCACCTCAGTGGTGCCCCGCCCGCACAGCTGCTAGGCACCTGTGCTGTCTCTGTCTCCCTCGGGGCAGGCTAGGGCCGCAGAGTTAAAGACCAGCTTCACCTCAGGAGCACAAGTGGTCGGAAGAGAAAGGAGACTGTCTATTTCCCAGCAGGGATGCAGTTCAAAACCATCAGAATGGCTACTGTACAGAATCCGCAGGCTTTGATGGGTTGGCAAGAAGGTGGGGATTGGACTCCCAGGCGCTGCTAGGGGTAGCAGAAACACAGAAGTTGTTGCTCAGTGGCCGTGGCCCCGTAATCCAAGCCTGGCTTCACTTAGGAATCGAGCTAGATCACCTCATCCAAGAGGAGGAAGCAGCCCAGTGCCCAAGGACGAGTGAACGCAGACAAAAAACGGTCTTTATCCGCACGGTGAGATAGTGTGGAGTCTTAACTAAGAAGGGATTCCTAACCCATGGGCACGGACGAGCTTTGAGGACGTTTAGTGAAACCAAACAAACGCTGTGATCCCCCCTCATATGAGGTCCCTAGAGCACTTAAACTCCTAGAAATGTCGAGTTGTGATGGTGGAGCCAGGCTTGAGGGTGGCAGTTGTTGAATGAAGTTTCAGATCTGCAAAGTGAGGAGTTCTAGAGGTGTGATTGGGGGGGGGGGGGAGAGGAGGGTCCATTATATCACTGGACTGTCCACTGAGAGGTGGCTAGGGTGATACATTTTAGGGTGCTATATTGTACCGCCGTTTTAAGAGAATGAATGAAAGAAGAGAGATGAGGGAGGGATGGAGAGGGGGATCATGAGTGAGAGAGAGCCTAAAATGGTCTGACAGTCTAGACCACTCCAGTGAGACTCCTGAATGTTCCCCTAGGACCCCCTGTGCACCTTCTTGTAAAGTCCAGGTTTAACAACAAAATATCCTTGTGTAGCAGATAGCTACTGTGTCGGTCTACAAAGACAAGGAGACATTCTCATAGAAGCAAACCTTCCAGGTTCAGCAGAGCGAACCGTCTGTCATGGCAACCACCGTACTGGACTACGGAACCCTGATGATCATCTGGTCACAGGTGTTTTTATTGTTACAGAAGCTCCTCCAGTGTTACAAAAACTCTTCCCTCTCATCCAAAGACCTATTTGCATAATGAAGGAAACCTGTAGCTTAGTCTCATCCCACAATCCTTTAGCAGCCAAGCTATGTCACTTTTATGGTGGGGGAACTCAAGGCCCAAGGGGAGTGTTCTCTCCTCGTTGCCTGACACTGTGGAAGAGAAACTACAAGAATTCCTCAAGAACAACTTTGCTCTTCACATGGAGATCTCTGTGAACCACAGTGGCTCTGCCAGAGAGCAGTGAGCAGGTGCAGATCATAAGGAAAATCTTAATTACAGATTTACATAAAGCCAACACCTGCAGATAATAAAAGCTGCAAAGGCTTAGGCAGCCATTCCCCCAACAATATACAAACAATTCGTATAAATATAATGAGAAATAAACTTCCCCAACATCCCTGTGAAGTCAATGTAGCAAGAAGTCTGAAACCCAACTGATATCTGCCTGCCCTCCATCCCGATGGGGCTCCTCATCTTCCACCATCCCCAGACTGTCATCTGACCCTGCCTTCAGCAAAACCCCTGTGTTACCTCTGAGTCATTTTCAGCTCCCTCCACCCTACTCCTTGGCTGTTGCTCCTGTTTGCTAGTATGGTTGAGCCAACAGCAGTACAAGGCTGTTGCTCCTGTGCCTGTCACAGTGGTTTGGATGGTCTTCCTTAGTCTGTTCATTGTGTTCAGGGGCTTTTGTTTGTTTTATTTTTCTTTAACAACTTTGAGAAGTCAAGAGCTTGGGGTTTGGGCTGCTAGAGTGAGAAAGGGGGTCAAGGGAGAGGGCAGCTCCAGGGAAACTTGATCGGTCAAGATACAATGGGAATTGTGACCTGGGCAGTCCCCATCACCACCCCCAAACCTGAGCAGACAGTGAGGGATCCAGGTGAAGGAAGCAATGACTGGAGAGCCTCAGATGCCAGGTCAGTGCCGTCTTTCGATACCCAAGTGAAGGTCAAACCAAGGAAGCTGAGACAGGCTGGCAGCCAAGAGGAACCTCCCATTCAATTTCTCTCCCAACTGGTGTGGGGGGCCATTAACCAATGTGTTCTTGGCTTGCATGCCTTGTATGTGTCAGGGACGCTCACCACCCATACAGAGGCTGCCCCTGCACTATGTCAAACTGTCTGCACACCCTTCCACACCCACAGGACTACCCAAGGTGACTAGTCCCTTCCTCCAGCAGCCTCAGCCTGGTGTTTCTCCCTTCAAAGGCCAAGTGTGGGCTATGGCTCTCCCTCACAAACAGGGATCTGACTTCCTGATTCCTGTTGCTCCCAGGAATATGTTGTATACTAAGTGTGGGTGCCTGACCCCAACATGACTGCTGTCTATCTGGCAGGTGAGGGAAGGAACTGCCTGGGATGCTGTCTGGCTTGCCTAACCAGGCACATGGCCTGAACAAGTCAGGCTGTACTGGTGTCTTTGTTTCAGCCCCCTTACAATCTGGGGCCACCATACCCAACCCCCAAGTCATTATGAAGATGGAATGATAAAGTAACATCTAAGGGTGAAAGCCTGAGTGATGCTCCTATGGATAGAAATCATACATGTGTTTATTAAAGGCATGCTCAGAGGCCATCAGAATAAAGCCCAACCAAGTCACAGAATGATAAGAGCACACATCGGCTCCTTGAAAGAAACCTACAAGGATCTTATGCATCTTCGGAGGGAGTTTATTGAGCATGAGCCCTACTCCTTGCCCACCACTACGTCTCTGGACCACCTTAGGCCCCCAGCCATTGCAGGTAGGCGGGCATCAGACTGAACACAGCTCAGTCCTCCTGGTAGGGGACATGGAAACCCAAGGTGCTCCCCAGAGGGAAGTGTGCGAAGAAGGTTCTGGCCATGTCTTCTATCTGTGGGTAGGCGCCTTGGGTCTGGAAATATTGCACGTAGTTCCAGAAGTCAGAGGTGGAGAAAGGCCAGTAGGGCATGGCTGGTGGCTTGGTGTAGGGGTCTGAAAGACATGGATAACCTCCTCAGGGCCTGTCCCATCATCCTGGCCAGAAGAAGATCCCCTGTACAGCCAGGGAAAGCAGATGGAGACCCAGGTGCCTGCCACAGTGATAATACCTTCCCAGCCAGGAGTGGCATCTGAGTAATTCTGAGTGTCCTTCCTGCTAGAGTACCTGGTCTGGGGGACAGAGGAGAAAGGGGGGGAAGGAAGAGCAAAGTGGGGCCTTGTTCTTGTCTGGGAAAATGTTGGGCAGAGAGGCAACTAGGTGACAGGAAATTAGGGGCTTGGGCAGCGTGCCAACGAGGCTTCAAAGAGCACAACGCCCCAGTTGTAGAGAACAGGACAAACCACCTCAGTGGTACTGGACTGATTTGGAACTCCTGTGAGGGCCCAGGGTCTGAGCCCAGGCTAAGGGTGGGACTCTGAGGGTTCATCCATCTCCCTCCTGCCTGGGTGCTCCCACATGGCAGAAGACAAGGCCAACTTGATGCTGTCCTGGATGCCCATTCATGCACAGCTCCTTGCTGGCAACAGGACCTGCATTTCTGCTCCCAGGAGAACTAAGGACCCCACTGTTTTATGTCAGCCAGAGATAAGCAACCTCTGCTCCCCCACCCACCTGCATGCACCAGTAACTTATGCCAGTGAAAAGAAAGATACTGAAAAGTGTACCTGCTTCCTCTGGCATTGGCTTGGCTCCTGCAAAGGAGAAGGAGAGCCATCACCTAGGGCAGCCATCATTACTAACCGAAGACCAGGACAAGGGCAGTGGGGTGACATGGAAAGGCTGGAGAGCTATGGCTACTGCCAGTCCCGGAGTGGCTCCTTACCTGCAGGGATCCCCAGCAGGGTGCCAAAGGCCAGGCACCACAGCACACAGGCCTGCATCCTCACCAACCGCAGAGCAATATACTCAGGACCACCTGCAGCAGGAAGAAGCCAGGATGATGTCGCTGCCCCCAGGACTAGCCCATCCTGCCACCCCAAAGTGGACTGCCCTTGGGAGAACTAGCATTTACAAAAACAGCTACTTCTGTTTCTGTTTTTCTAAGCCACTATTCTGAGGTGAAATCTTATTAATTTTGACTATTGAAGAGCTGACTCCCCCACTCCCATCCCCATCACATACACCAGGTCCACCCTGTCTGTAGAGAGAGCAGTCCAAACCCTTCCAGAGAGTACCCTGTTGCTTGTCTATCCAGCCCAATCTTCAGCCTTGTGGGGCCACTGCCAGTGCTCAGGCTCCTCTTTATAGTAGGGCTGGGGACAAGGAAGGAAACATCTCCCGCCTGGGTCATCAAACTGAATATTTCATCCGCAGGCAGAAGACTGTGAGTCTCTGTTTTCCCCGCTGGTGGGAGGAGTTGTGGGAGCAGCTGGGGGAACAGACCACAGATCAAATCCCATCAATTTTCAAAGCTGAGTTCAGCATGGGTGCCTCTAATACTCCTCCATCTCCCCACAGGGAGGGCCACTCTAAGCGTGATACAGGGGCTACTGAGATCTTTCTCCCTTGGTGAGGGAGTGCAGGTGCAGGCTTACTGAGAAGGTCTTGGGGTCACCCAGGACACCAGTAGAGCAGCCAGGGACAGGAAGTGTGAGGTCAAGCTGGACTCTTCCCCAAACCAGAGCTTTCCTCCAAGTCTCTAATGGGAAAAGCGCCATCCTAGCCCGGGGATACCAGCAGCCAACAGGGGCTATTTAGCTCAGGACTCTGTGATTATTCCTTGGTAGAACCTGTGCCCACCTGTCTGAGAAAGTGTAGCCCCTGCTGGATGCAGAGCTTATGTCCAGGTTGATGGTCTCCATTGTGCCCTGGGGTCCTAGCACCCTGCTGGATACAGAGCCTACAATGGTCTCCATTGCTTCTCATCATCTCAGGATTCTCAAGGATTCTGGTACCCTGTTCTGGAGTTGTGTGGCCCAAGGGTCTCAGTTTCATTGTAATTCCCCCCCCCCAGGTCCCCATCCAAACAATTCATGACTTATACTTTCCCAAGTAACAGCCTAAAACCCAGACACCCAGATATAGATGTGATCCAGTAGCACTGGAGCACAGCCATGCAGCAGAGGGCCTCTGGGTTTCATTTCCAGAACTCCTGTGCTCCTTTATACCTCACCCATCCATCTCTTTCTCTCTCCCTCTTCTCCTGCAGACCACCCAAAATAACTTTAAAGGGGACCGTTAGAATGGCTCAACAGGTAGAAGTGCTTGCCGCTAAACCTGATGACCTGAGATTGATCCCCACAACCCACATGATGAAAGGAGAGAATCCACTCCCACAAGCTCTTCTCTGACCTCCACATACACACCTGCAAAAACATATACAATAAGTCAATTTCATTTTGTAAAAGGGCGAATAAATTCCAGGGGCCTTGTGTGGGGATCCCAAAACAGTGGTTCCTATCCTTTAATAATAGCTAGGGTTCCTTCTGAAATTCAACACTGGAGGCAGGGAGGGGTTTATATCCTCACAAACTCCCAAAAGCTAGGACCAGGTACCATAATATGGTGGGCCTGCTCTGAAGCCTGAATGATAGCCAATGCCTGGGAAACAGTCCTGTCATGTACCCTACACACACACACACACACACACACACACACACACACACACACACACACACACACACACACACACACACACACACACACACACACACACACACACACACACACACACCTCCTATGGAGACATTTACCTCCTGTGAAGACATCCAAAGCCTCAAAGGCCAGCCTTGCTGGACAGAGGCCCCCTGTTACTTCCCATGGCAGTTAGTTTGAAGGAGGCCAGTGGTAGCAATGCCAGGATTGGGACTGATTCAGAGGTATCTGGCGCCCCCTGCTGACCATCCTGGGTCATCACACATGGCCATTGGTCCGGGAGCCTCAAAGATGGTCCAGGTCTATACTCCAAAGTGCCAGCCCAACCCAGTTCTATTCTCCTAGAAGGCAGAGCCCAGATTTCTTGCCATTATTCTTTGAGCTATCCTCACTTGGGCCCAGATACTTGCTCATAATGTAAAGTCCAGAAGCCACAGTTCATTGTGTCACTGTGCCTCCTGTATTCTCCTCACCAAAGGCCAGCCTGGCTTTAATGTGTTGTGAATACTTCTACACTGTTCACACAGCCCCATGCCCCCAAGGGTTGTTTCCTGCTTCCTGGACTGCGGCCAACGTAAATACTGCGGAGTGGAGGGGAGGGTGGCTCACAGTCTGCCTTTCCCCCGGGAACCTTGCCTCTCTCCCCTAGTCTGTCACTCTGACCGAGTCTTCCGTCCCACAAGGTAACATTGCCCTCCTGCTCTGTAGTGTTTGGGGGCACCTGCAGAATACCTGGGTGTCCCAGGGACTGAGCAGTGCCTGTTTCACAGACAGGGCTGGGGAGTCTTCTGGCTGGATACACACCCCAGGAAAGCGATCTCACGTCATCTGACTACACAGTGCTGGAACTCAGAGGCTCTAGAAGCCTTCCGTGCAGTCCCCCGTTCCTCTAAATATGCTTCCCTCAGACAGTGCTGTCCCTGCTCCCACAGAGGGAGGGACAACCTTCTAATGTCACCTACATTTGTTCTCAAGTCCACAGATTCCTATTGGACTTCGTATTTTTCATGAAAGAGTCTAACTAAACGTGATACCTTATGAACACGAAGTGGAGACTTCTGGGTGAGTGTTGAGCTGACTTGGAAAAGCCTGCCAAGGTGGAAGTCCCCACACATCACTACAGCTGGTGTGCGTGTGACAGCTTTAAAAGACAGAAAACACAGTGGAAATCTAGAAGAGCCTGAGGTGAGACAGCGGGTCTCAGGCTGCTTGGAGCGGAGGTGCAGAGGAACCCAAACTAGGACTTGGAGTTAAGTGCTTCTGAGATGAGCTCCAGGGGGCGCCATGCTCACAGGCTACCAAGACAGGGTTTGTATCCTCAGAAGATCAAAGCCTCTTCCATGTCATAAGACGGACCACTTACAGACCTGAAACTGAAATGTGTACGCGTGTGATCACCTTTTTAAATACCTCATCCCTTCCCTGAGCTGACTATGGAATATCCCAGGTCAACCCCAGAGAGGACCACTCCAGACACAAAGGGGGACCTGACCTGGGGTAGGATGAGATGGGGGTGGGGGATCCTAGGGACCCCAGGGTGACTTGGAGAAATACAGGATGTGTGGTTACATTTGACTTTTCAAGCAATCCTTGGATAGTTTTCTAGTGTAGGTTTTGTGTCTTAAACATCTCCAGGGATCTGCTTGTGCCCAAAATAATCAATTTAGCTGAAACACTCATCTTCCAAACACCACACACATGCACAGGTATGTTCACATTTACAATGTACACAGGCAAACAGTCGTCTATCGCTGCCATACCATAGAGTAAGGGAAGCGGTGGGCTGCAATAGAGGTTGAGACTGGAGTCAGAGGGCATCTAGAGCAAGGTGTGTGTGGATCTGCCTGAGGTCAGAGTCCAGGATCAATGCTGCAGCCCCTCCCCTCCCCTACCCTGTAAGCAACCGGGTTGCTGATTGCCAACAGACCCAGACACCAGCCCTAGCAGAACTGTAAGATCATACTGAAGCCAAGGATCCAGGTGTTGCTATGAGCTCTGCCCTAACCACAGGAAGCTCCAGGGGCTCTAACTTGTGGCTTTGGGATGACACAAAGGGTTAAAAGTTAACTGTTAACTGAACCACTGAGCCAGGCATCTCACTAGGAAGTTACTCAGTTTGCCACAACCGAGTAACACTGCCAGCTACCTAAGAGGTAGAGTAGGCTTCCCAGGGATGGATATTTAGCATGTGGTCATTTGTGGCCCCCAACAGAGAGACAGGCCTCACAGAACCTATATGGTCTTGCCCATGGGATTCTTTATCCTCTGCATAGAAATGCCTCATGGGAAAAGATTCCCAGAACACAGGAAGGCCTGGTGTTGATCCTGGGCTGTGAAGAACACTACCTGAGGCATTTCCCCCAAGGATTTCACCAAGCTGGACATGCTGATACAGGTCCAAGGATCGACTATGGACCCCAGTCAGGGGACAGGATACCTGTGACACAGAAAGCCTCATCACTAGAAGTGGCACCAATTTACAATACAGGCCCATGTACTCACAAGAGGCCCTTCAGCAGCCTCGGCCCTCCCACCAAACTACTGAAGAATGCTGATCTGCTTGCCGTAACCCAGCTTTCCCCCCAGCTCCTTTGAACCACAGGTGACTTAACTGTCCAATTTCTAATACAATAGGGAAAGTTAAATGTTGTCTAGGGTCTGTCAAAGAATGCCCAAGGCTTTGTAGGGTAGACTCCAAGAGTCCCAGATACAACCAGACCCTGTGGAGTGAGTTCTGAGGGTTCTGGGAAGGACCTGCGAGCTCGGAATCCAGCCTAAGAGGAAGGTAGAGGTATCCTGTTTCTGGGAGGAAGACTTCCCTATCACCAGGGGTGCCGTGGGCTAATGAAGTGCAGAGCACCAGTCTCTGGCTTTCTTGCATGTATGCCTGGTTATCACTCCAGGTCACAGTATAGACCCTGCCTGGTGCTGAGTGTTCTTGGTTCAAGACCTCAGGCTTTTAACCGGAGTCACACCTAGCCACACCTGTTCTCCGGTGGGATTTTCTTTGTGGCTACCTTCAGAGAGGACACTTGATTGAAAGACACTACCTTTTCTTTGTCTTCCTTTGGAGAAGGGCTGCCAGGCCCAACTCTTCCTGGATGTGACCTTCTAGAGCAGGAGCCCAGATGCACCTGACAATGGAACCAGAAGAGCACAGCCAGTACCACCAAAGGGCAGATTTGGCCATTTACAACTCTACTCGGGCCTGAGACACCTGCAAGGGGAGGGCTGACTATACAGGAGTAGAAACAGACCTGCCATGGTATGTGTTGGGGCAGAGAGGGTTTCTGTCCTTGGGAGATCTGACCCCAGGCTAAGGACAAATGGTGCCCGCACAATGGGGCAAGTCCTCCTGTGATTAAGATGAGGCCTGCTCAGCAGCAGACCCCAGGACGCTCAGTACCTACACTTCAGTGGCATTTGGCTTCCTGAGTCTCTGGGCAAGGCCAGGTTTCCAGAGCCACTGTGCTGAACCTCCCAGCTGCAAGAGGAGGCCAAGGCTGGGCCAGTTCTCTGTGACCTGAAATAGATCCATTGTTTGTCCTATTCAGTACCACATGAAAGCCGGATTTATGGGAACCGGGGCTCAGCATGTTTCTCAGCCTGGCTGAGGCATCTGGGCAGTGTGGTCAGTCCTGTTGCCCCTGGGGGGCCCCTAGGCTCAGCCTGAGCAGGTCTAGGTTGGAGTTGGCACCAGGCTCCCAGGAGCTTCCTGCTGACCACCCACCGTGTTCCTCTCTGACTTTTTGGCTTTTCTCTCCTAATGTGGGTAGAAGAGGAGAGATGAAAGAGCAGGTCTCCCGTCTTGCTTTTGCTGAGTGTCCTAGATTTGCGATCCATTGATTCATCCAAGAAGCAGGTATTAAGAGCCCACAGCACGGGGCGTCAGGAGGCTCACTCTGGGCAGAGCCCTGCTAAGCAGAGAACCGAGTCTGAGAATTAAAGGGCTGGGTGTGCTTTGAAGCATGTGCTAAATCTGTCTCTGCGGAGGGCTGGGAGGCTCCTGTCCAGCCCACGGCCTTGAAAGCAGGATGCATTTCCCATCTTGCTCCCAGGGAGACATCAGCAATAGCGGCTGGCCCCAGAGGCAGGCTGAGGGGCGTGTGCACGGTGCAAATGGAGAAATCTTTGTAAAGTGAAAAAGAGAAATGAAGTCCATCGCCTTCCGTGTCCCCTGTCTGAATCAACCCGCCATGGTATTGACCTGGCTGAACCTCTCCATCCCTCTGGGTTCTATGCTCTATGTATAACCAGGCTCAGCTACAGCCTTTCCTCATGATGGCATTTCTCACTGGCTGATCCAGTTTGCATGTCTGCTGGATCAATATACTTTTAGGTTCACCCATTCTTCCTGACAGTGAGAGTACTTCTCCTCAGTGTCCCAGTGGCACCTGGATCCCCTTGGTGGACAGTTCCTCTGTGGAGGGATTGCCTTGTACATTGCAATGTGTTGCTATCCCTGGCCTCTGGCTCCTAAATGCCAAAAAGGCTCTCCTCTATCATCAGCCTGGATGTTGTCCGCACCACTGGGGCCACACTGAGTTTCGGAACTCGACCCCACCGTACGCACAGCACGCTTCCTCAGCTGTCCCCTGTAGAGGAATACCGATGCTACCATCTCGCTGCCCTGCGCAGGGTGCACGAAGCAGGCAGCCTGAAGTGTGTCTTAGGTTCTTGCTTTTCCTTTGTGTGGTCGATTTCCTGAAATGGAACTAGGGAAAGGAGTCTCGCCTTCACCTCATGAGATATAAACCTCTGTGGGAACCCGCCTGGTACGCTAAAGAGCCGTGCAGCGTGCGCGTGAGTCACACGGTTTTGTAAAATTTTCTAAACAAAACCAAAAAGTCCTGGCGAGACCAAACCTTGGTATTTAAGGGGGACCAGTTACGCCTATTATGTCTTCATCATCCTGTCCCCATCTTGTCCATTATATGCTAGCATGGGTATCTGGGGTGTGGGCGACTATTAGTGCGGACTTGGAGAACACATTTACAGTTGTGTGCCCACATCTGGCAGAGGGGGAGCTGGCTTGGGATGGGAGTGAGTTGCCATCAGTCCTGGCTGGCCCATGCTGTGGCAGTGGAGCCAAGCCTGAATTTACCTCACTTTGTAAAGGCAAGCAGTGCCTCACCATTTAATAAGGACTTGGATAGGAAGGGGTGGGGCTTTGCACAGGGCCTGTGAACCCTGGGAAACAGCTGAAGGTTGAGGATGTAGTGGTCATTAATATGTCCACAAAGGCAAGCTGTGTCTTTATGCCACAGATCAGTGCCTGACCAGAAGCCCATTAGACGCCGCCTCTCACTTCATAAATGATGGGAAATGGTGAGACATGGAAATTCAGAACCCCTGTTTGGAGACAGCCTCCTAACAAGGAAGTGTTCCTCCAAAGGTGACAGTTGTGCGGGAAAGTTGATGTCTGGTGTCTCCCCACTAGAGTACCACACCTCTGAATCACTGATACATCTTGTCCTAACATTCCCAGACTCTGAGGTTTATGAAGTTCATAAAGAGCTGTAAGATTCCTGAGTCTCCTTAGAGAGCTCAGAACAAGCCAATAGCGGTTAATAAATAATAAAGGTTTAAACCGTGTGCAAACTAGGGACCCTCACCCTGTAAGAGGTGCCTCCCATCTCTCCCCCAGTGCCATGGAGGGATCTGGCTTGGCTGCCACTGGTCACCTTCTGAGCCTGTGGTCCTCAGATGTGACTCCATATGGCACCTGGGAGACCCTTGACTAGCCTGCTCCTCCTATGTCCTTGCTTTCAGCCCATGGGACGGTAAACCATAACCTAGATGGCGCTTCAGGGTCTATGGGAGTCTCTGAAATGATGTTCTTGTCCTGCTTTAATTCCAGTGTAAACTCCAGGGGACCCTAGGCTGGCTCTCGGCTCAGATCCTACCTGGGGTCTAGACAGTTTTAAGTCTTCAGAGTTTAAGTGAAGAAAGGTGGGGCTGAGGCAGAGCAGGGAGGAGGCCTCATACAGCCTTACCATCTGGTCACAGTCTAGGTATCCTCCAGGTATCTGGCTGGAGTGGCCAAGTGACAATATGGCTACCACCAGGCCAGTGTGGTCAAGAGGAAGTTGGTGGCATACCTGGCCCCTTGTGTCTCCTTCAGTTCAATGACTCCACCCTCCTTCCCACTGTGAGGGATTCTGGGACACATGTGTCCTTCCAGAAGTGTTTTGCATGTGCTAATAGAGTTGCCAAAGTGTGTGGCTCCACTGCTGGTCAAATGGTGGCAGTTTCAGGACAGAGCTGACCTCTGCCTGTTAAGTCCCCATAGTCCTGGGGGTGGGGGGCATCAGAACCTTCTCTCATGCCATGAAGATGCTCATGAAGATGCTGAGCAGTCATGAGTCCTAATGTTCTCCTCCACAGCCCTTTCCCACTGAGAAGCTGCTTCTGTGAATGCCTCACATTTACACCCAACGGGACCAACATGCCTGGCACATTCTGCTCAGTGTAGCCAGGCCAGTGGGGAGACTGATCAGCACAAGGTGAGCCCTGAGGTCATGGGGGACTCCGTTGGGGCCAGGGGACCTCTGATCAAATGTGCCTTTGCCCAATGGATGAGGGTATGGTCCCCAAGAACCTGACACAGCACACTCACATAGGACTGTGTTTGCTGTGGCTTTAGGAACCACTGGGGTACCGAGTTGAAGTCAATATGACTGCTTGAAGGGACAGGAGCCCCAAGCTTCCCACCACCATCCTGGCTTTCAGGCAGGTTTCTGACCTGGATCCTGTGAACTTCCACCTGCCACCCACTATCTCATCCCATGCTAGGCTCAGAGTCTACATACAAGATCCGAAGCTTGGGGTGCAGGGCTTGCACTTCCAATCTACTTGGTTTGTCTCCACACATGCTTCCTGCTGGCTTTGATCTTGCAGGCTCCTTCAGAGCCCTTCTGATGAGTAGTGTCCAGGAAGAAAAGCCACAGGAATGTGGCACAGCAGCACTACAGTTGCCAAGTCAGCCCAGGCCATTCCTTCCTGGTCTTTAGCAAAAAAAAGAAAAGAAAAGAAAAAAAGCTGAGCTTCCAGGTAACAATGGAACACAATGTGATGAGCACTAACCCGTGTGACAGGGACATCTCTGCCACAGGGAAGCATCTTGCTCCAAAGTGGCCTTGTCTTAGAGTGTGCATAAGCACACACATACATAAAACAGACATACACAGATACACATAGATACACATGCATAGTCACATATGTGCACACATGCACATGTATACATTTCCCCACCACACAAGTGCATGCTCCTTATGCTATCTGACTCTTTAAGGAGAGCCCTATCGATCCACCTGTTGGTGATCCTGTGGTGTTTGCTCATCATTCACAATGTGCCAGATCCCAGATCTGGTTTTAGGCAAAGGAAAAAAACAAAATCTCTGCTCTGCTCTAGGACCCAGGCAGTATCCAGCCACAGTCTCCTGCATGAGCAAAGAACATTCAGAATGAGACCCTGCTCAAGTAATGGGGACAGCCCTCGGCATATGGAATTACCTCTACAGAAGCCAGGTTCCCTCAGGTTGACAGCTGTCTAACAAAAACATGTCAGGCTAGTTAGGGCAAGCATTCTCCACTCGAGTCCTGAGAGACTCCTTCAGCTTTGGTTCTGTGAATAGATGGATTATCTGGAGTCCTCAAAGCAGAGGATGGAGAGGGATTAGAATCAAAAGTTATCTTCAAATTGTGGGGAAAATCCAGCTGAAGACTCGGCCCAGTCCATGTCAGAGGATCACATGACCTGCTGAGTGCAGATGATCTGCTGCTATGATGCTATGGGACCCCAAACACATGTCAGAGATGGGATGTCACAGAACAGGGAGAGAGGTCCCAGGTGGTAGGGACCAGGATCATGTCATTTTTCATGCTTACATCCCTAAACAGCTCTCCCAGAAACCTCCTCTCTCACAGCAGAGACACACTGCTTCTGGATTTGATCCCCCAGCACTTGATGTTTGGGGCAGTTCAGGCTAGGGTGCTGAGACCTTGCATGCAGCCCTGCCTATGGACCTGGGCTCCATGGCTGAGTTGAATGGTCATCCAGGGAGAGCCTTCTGCTGATCTGTGCTGCAGCAACTGCTGGGCCTGCCAAGTTTTCTTCTCACAGAGGCAAACAGAATTAGAGCATGCTCTGAGCCCCTGCTGTGGTCATGGAGATGCTTCTGCTGCCAGAGACTAGCATGATACAGAAGAGGTTGGATGGAGGCCCCAGATTTTGGAGAAACTGGGCTATGGGGTCTAAGCATATCTTTTGTAGGAGGGATAGAAGCTGGATGGTCTGCTACAGAGCCCATCGGGGAGTCTGTATGGGTTTGAGCAAATAGGCGCAAAATCCCAGAGAGAAGTGGTGTGTGTTTGTATCACAGATGGCTCACAATGATAGAAGAGACCCTGGGGGAGAAGCCGGGACAGAGGATGGACCAGTCGGTGACGAACCTCTGAACAAAAGGGCAAGAAGATGTAAAGGTCGGGGTCCTCTCCCCTGGCAGCCTTCGAGAAGTCTGGTATCTGATACCCATGGCTTTTCTCAGAGCTATTTCTAGGCTCTCAGCAACCTTTGCCAGGTGGAAAAACCCTGTGACCACAGCAGGTCTGTGTGGGGTGGGAGCCTCTTTTCTTCCTCCCACCTTCTCTAATTAGGCCACCCCCACTGCACAGAGCAGCAGAGTGGGCTCCCAGGGGGAGGCCTCAAAGGGCTCCCGCCCATCACTCAACTGACCATCAGCAAGTTGTCTTTTAGAAAATTGATTTTTGGCCAATTTGTCTGGATGCGATAGCCAGTGTGGTGACTGATGGGCTCATTCCACATGAAGTACGAGGCCAGCCTCTTCCTGGGAGCCAGCAGCAGCGAGAAACAGGCAGCACTGTGGCATTCATGCAGACAGGGCTCCCTGGTCCTAAATACCACAGAGTCCCCGTGCCCAGCCCAGCCCAAGAATCCTGTGCACTTGTTCTGAAGTGAGCCACTACTAAATCGAGGCTGAGGGTGGCAGGGGACAAGGGCTGTGGGGGACGAGGCCACAGAGCCCATGAAGGCTGTGCAGGTTGAAGTCAAAGCCAGAAGGAAGCTGGAGAGGGCAGAGTGGTAAAGGTAAAGGTGCTAAAGCAAGTTTACAGAAAGGGCCTCCAGAATTAGAGACATCAGCTGGAACCTTCTGGACATGGTTTGGAAAGGGATGGTAGGGGACAGTGTCTGGGCTTGGAAGATCCCAGGTTCCTGAGCTGCGAGCCTGCCTCTTTGTAATCTTTGGTGGAAGCCTCAATGGGTGATGGGCTCAAAATGACACTGGGAGAAATGGGGTAATGGAGTTATGAGCTTCACATGTTGCTCAGGTCAAGAACTTGCCTGGAGGCCCTGGACAGGAAGTAAATGATCATAATCAGTGCATCCAAGTTATGGGTTGAATTATGTCCCCCAACAGACAGTTTGAAGTCCTAACCTCACCCATTAGCATTCCTGTCCAGTCTCTCCCTGCTCTCTGATCTGCTCAAAGCGAGCAATCTCTGCTGCTCCAGCCATGAGCCATGCCCACACCCATGACAAACTGCACCCTCAGGTCACAAGCTAGAATAAATTCTTCCTTTCTCAAATTGCTTATTCTCAGGTGTTTGGTCACAGTGACAAGGACAGTAAATGACTCAGGGATATTTGCAAACTTCATGACTCCAATGTTCAGGTGGGCGCAATGTGTCCATGTCTAGGTTCTGACCCAGTGACTTCCTATGGCGAGGTCACTCCATGATTAGTGCTATTCTGAGAGATCAGAAGTGCAGGACCTGGCTGACCTTTGTGCCCAGAACCTCTCCTGAAGACTCCACAGAAGGGCAAACAGGGCAGCCACCTACTGGGCAAGGGAGAAATAGAAGTTTAGTCCCATAGTGTGGTGTCAGCCTGTAGCATGCCCGCAGAGTCAGGTTTTTCTAAAGCTCAGATAAATGTCCAGAAAGCATCCAGTGTGTTATAGGGTCCAAACGATTCAATTACTACACTGACATACAACTTGTTGAAAGAAAAAAGATTTTACTGAGTTCAAGCAAAAAAACTCGCATACCAGAGACACAGTCTGATACTAAGCTTAGAGCTGCAACCCTGACTAGGATTCTTACAGAGTATTTAAGCTTGAAAACTCAAACATTTGTGCCAGCACAAGCAGGACATAAGCAAAGGTCAGTTGTAATTTCCAACCAATCAGAAACTCACTAACAATCATGGTCAGAGTAACCACAACCCAGAAATTAAACATCCCAGTTCCCAAAAACAAGTACCCAACAGTCGTCTTGTTCTGAGTCCATGGGTGGGTGGTAAAAACGGGGACTTTTTACATTTTTCCTGGGAACCTGAATCTTGAGTGACCTTGTTTCTAAACAGATTCCACAGTTTAAGATGGCATTGGCTCTGCCATCTCACAGTGAACATAAAGTTTGGAGGAAGTTTTCTGGTCTCCTGTTCCAACATTCTCCTGTCTAGAGCAGGTTATTCTCCATAAGCCTTGGTTCCCCTGGCTGCCCACTCCCCAAGTTTGCCATGGAAAACTTTCTAGCAGGACCCCTGAGTTTGCCAGGCTTTGTGGATAGCCCTGGAGCAGAAGTGGGTTAATGGCAGCAGCCCTCTCTCTCCCCCAAGCTGCCACCAGCCTTGACAAATGCAGTCACGGTGAAATTGCTCTTGTGGCCTGGGGCCAGCAGAGGGAGGAGAACCATAAATCCCAGGTGGAGACCACTGTAGGAGGATGAGGACAGCTCTCTGCTAATGGCACATTCCATCCAGTGGCACGTGTCACTCCAGCCCCCATGATTGAGGGGCCTGGGGTGAGAGATCAGTGTCAAGCCCAGTCAGTGCTGATTAATGCAGGGCTGGCCAGCAGGGACCACACAGAGCAGTGTTATGCTTAACTCATTTGGTGACTTTGCTTCTCAAGCAGCTACCCTGGCAGGGATGGGCAGCAGAGGCTGCGACACCCAGAGGCCTAGGGTGACCTCATGAGAGCTGAAGCTGTCCCCGTGCAGGTCTGTCCACAGGGACCCACAGCACAAGGCAGGGCCTGGTCACAGTGACCCAGGAGGAGCCTGCAGGGCCAGCCTGGTACAGCTGTCCCCAGGCATCTGGCCAGGCAGACGTTATTGGTAGCAAAACTGGTTCAGTGTCAGAGTAGTGAGCAACCTCCTACCAAGTCAGGGCTGAGGGTCCATCTGTTGCCTGGGTAACAGCCCACCAATGAGGTGATAGTCTGCCACTTTCAGGCACCTATAACATGCTGAGCCTGAGGGTCGTGTCTTTAATTTCTCCAGAGTCACTGTTATCCCATGCAAGACACTGAGATGATGTCCCCAGGAGAATGCCCAGGATTCCACACACATACTAAAGGTGAAACTGAGTTTTCTATATACCCCCAGAGCGCCCCAGCACCCTCATGTCACCCTCCTTCAGCAGGTGCCACCCTGCCTGAGGAATGAGAAACTGCACCTCTTCAAATGAGAAAATGCCAGACTCTCTCAGGATCAAGTGCAGCAGGAGAAAGGGACTGAAGCAGACCCAAATGTCCCCCAGGAACTGTGTGTGTATGTGGGGGAAGGTGTTTCTGTGGGGACTGGGTCAAAGTTAGCCTTGGCTAACTCCACTCCAGGTCTTCTCCACTGGTCTCTTCTGGGCTATGTGTCCTAAACACAGCACACCAGCTGCTCCGATTCACCTCAGAAGTTGAGACTCACCACATCAGGAGCAGCTCGAGGGTCAAGCAGCCCTATGGGGCACATAAACCAAAATGATGACCGCACTCCTAACCAGCAGGCCTGGTCCACCCTTAGGCAGCTTCCAGGCTGAGGTCTTAGGCATAGCCCAGGCTACATTCTGTGATAGAATCTCAGGTGCACATAGGACCCAGAAGCTAAGCCTGATAAGATGAGCCACTGGTGGTGAACCTTGGGCCCGAGTCCTCAGCTTAGTTTACAGGTGGCACCCCTCGCTGCATCCTCACCTTGGTTCACAGGTGGGACCTCCTCACCGCTTCCTCCTGTGGTGGGAGGGGTAAGACAGAGCCTTGGAGCCACCTCTGTAGGCCCAATGCCACCCTGAGGCTCCCTCTCTAATTACCCCTCAGAGTCCCTGTCTCCTGAACTGTCACCTTAGCGTGAGAACGTGAGCAGAATGGAGGGCACAGCTGTTCACGGGCCCATAGGCTGTCTCTGGCCTCTGCTTCTCTCTAAATTTCTTTATCCCATGAGACCTAAAGGCCTGAGAACAGGGCTCCATCTCTTCCAGAGAGGATCCAGCTTCCCGCCCTTTGCTGATGTGTTCTATGCTCAACCATGGAGGCCTGGAATCCAGGAAGTCTTGGGGATCTAGAAGAGGTAGCACCCATGCTCAATAAGGTCAATCACTCTGGGTAGTGAGCCCAGTCCCTTGCCAGGTCTGCAGCTGTAGCAGGCATCTGGGCCGTAGGAATAGGCAGAGACTCCAACAATATGGATCTCTCTATTGGCCTATGAAAGGTGGGCATACCTCTGCCTCTGGGCGGACCCGCAGGCTGTAGGCCAGCCTGTTTACTAAGAGTCGCTCCCCATTTTCAGAGGTGTACTTGTCAGTTAGGGGACAAGTTATATAGTATCTCTGAGGCCTGGGAATGTGGAACCTGGATCCGATGGCCAGATAAGGGGTCAGAATTCAGCAGTCATCTCTCCCCGTGAAGCTCTTGGGCAGGACACGAGCCAAGCTTCCTTCAAGCCTACCATGTCTAAATTCTTACCAGGGTTACTCAGCCCACACAAGCAGCCTCAGGACAAATGGCCTGAGGGACAATCTCTGAGGTGAGTGTGTCACCAGGGACCATGTATCTTCCTTCTGCTCTGAACAGGACCGCAGAAAGATTTCACAAATTTTCTGAAAATACCAAATGTTTGATTTTCTTCAGCCTCAAGTGGAAAGTGGTTAGAATGTGATTTCAAGACTGTTTATTAAGTTGAGATACATTTTACCATTTTGTTATGTCAACAGTATTGAGTCAGTTGAGAATTTGATTTTGTGAGCCAAGGAAGCAGTTGTTTATATAACTAAGTTAATTATATTTTTAAAAAGTGTGTCTGTGATCAACACATTTTCATTAACTCAGTTTGGACTGAGGATTAAAGGCTCACTAATGACCAAACTCTATTTTGGTGGCTGGCCTGGGCTCGGCTGGTGCCTCCCTGAATCTGGTCACTGAATCCAGTTATGTTAAACCTCCTCTTGGTGCTTCATTTGAATTGCAGGAAGCAAATTATGCTGTCAATCATATCCTGTGTGAAAAGAGTCTGTTCTCACTTAGCAAACAGTGATTTTTGGAGATTTCTGTGCAGGACATACAGGCTTCTGAGTCCCAGACTGTACTCATGGAAAGCCAGGGGTATGTATGATCACCAAGAGACAACAGTTTCTGAGTCCATAAAGTTTCTAACCTATGCAAGTTGGTTACAGGATTATCCTGTGGCTTTGGACCATATAAACAGTCAGTAGACCTTTGGCTCCAGGGAGTGGAAACCTGAGCCTTACAAATCACACAGCCATGGGTGACATCTCATCACCTGTGCCAAACCACTAGGAGCACCTACAAGCAATCTGTAGATTCCACCACACGCAGTGGGGAGCAGTATTCAGGGTATGTGTGACTCACCAAGTGACACCCTGGGTGGGATGCCACATGCAATAAAGGAAGAGGCTTTGGTAAAATTAATGGATATTTTCAGTCAAAGCAGGTGGGGCACAGGGAAGAACGGGGTCAGGATCTGCAGGATAAAGGTCTGCAGGATCAGGATCTACTGGGTCAGGGTCTGTAGGGTCAGGAACTGCAGAGAAGCTGAGGTAGTGCTAAAGGTTTGGTACGAGGCTGAAGAATTTAAGTTTCATCCAAGAAGTAGTGGTAGGTGCTCCTAAGTATAAACAGGTCTGTCTGTTTATTTCCAGGGTTGAGGATTGAACCCAGGTCCTGGCATATGACCTACACTCCAACCCTTTTGAGCAGTGTGTCCCTAAGTGCTCCAGACTGGATTTGGACTCCTGATTATCCTGCCTCAGCCTCGTGAGTGCTAGGATTACAGGTATGCACCAGCACATGTGGAGTTTTATCTGGAACATTGCTATGTAGACAGGTGACAAAGGGATTTGTCCAGTAACTTGGCATCTTCCTTTGTTTGTGGGGCCTCATGAAGGTAGTCTTCTTCCCCACTTACACTTATCAGTGCAGTTACCTGATGCTTGCTGGTCAGTTCTACCACTGCCCTGGTTGGGATCAAGGCCCATTGCTTTGAATGACTTCTCTGAATTGTTCAAAGCTCAGGGAGATGAGCCAATCAGACCCAGCAGCTGGATCCTGACCCTCTGGACAATGATCAGATGCTGGCCCAAGAGGCTTCCAATCTCAAGTACCTCTGATTGATGTACTCTGGCTAGAAGACTCCCAGAGTCTTCACATACCACACCCTGCTGCCTGTCACTAATGGCTTCCCGGGCCCATCTCCCAGATGAGATAAAAGGCCACTCTTGCACAAGGGCCACTGAATTTTCACGTTTCCCTCCTTAGGCCCCCATGGAAGAGGTCGGGCTTCCCCCCATCCTGACCTCACCTCCAACATGTAGACACCTGTCACTCCTGACTAGAACCCTGTAACTCTGTTTACCAAGATCAAGTCAGGCATACTGAAAAGGGGGTTTCAATATGTATATCTCAAACACTCTTAAAGTAATGAAGAGGCTTGATACACAGAGACTTCTTCTTTAAAAAAAAATTGTGTGTATGAGTGTTTTGCATGTACGTATGTCTTTGCCCCATGTGCATCTCTAGTGCCCACAGGGACCAGAAGAGGGTGTGGAATGCCCTAAGACTGGAGTTGCAGACAATCTATCACGTAGCTGCTGGGACTCAAACCCGGGTCCTCCAGAAGAGCAGCGAGTGTCCTTAGCCATGGAGCTATTCCTCCAGTCTCTAGTCTTCTGCTCCTTACCTCGTTTACATGGTTGCCTCCTCGGGCTGTTTGAAAGGTCCTGAATAATTATATTTGTTTCCTTCCTTCATTTAGCTTCTGGAGATTTTTCTCTCTACAGTCTCAGTGACTATAAATGTAACACACGCCTCAGGTGACATGATCAAATTTTATGGGATTGTGTAATTAAAAAAAAAAAAAAAGAAGTCTTCTTCAACCCCATCCTTGACTGGACAACCGCACGAACACTTGCTGAGATATTCTTTTGTTCGTGTATAATTTATTTTATGTGACTGAACTCCTGCTCTCAATATCTATGTCTTTAAGCAGTGCTTTAAGAGTCTATCTAGGGGCTCAGTGGGTAAAGGCGCTTGCCACTAAGGCTGAAGACCTGGGTATAGGCCCAGGGACTCACACCGTGCAAGGAGAGAACTGACTCCTGCCAGCTGCCCCCGACCTCAGGTGCTCCAAGGAATTCATATATGCAAATGCCCATACACAAAATAAATGTAAAAAATACTTAAAATTCTATGAGGGCATTAATTAGGAATCAAAATAAAAAATAGGAAAATAACAGCTGGAGATGTGGCTCAGCAATTAAAACCACATACTGCTCTTGCAGAGGTCGTGAGTTCCGTTCCCAGCACCCACATCAGGTGGTGCACAACTGTCTGTAACTCCAGCTCCAGAGAATCCGATGCCTCTGAACTCCGTGGGCACCTGCAAGCACATGCATACTCCTACACCCATACACAGAATTAAAATAAAATAAGTATTTAAAATTAGGAAAATAGGGAAATGGGAACAGCTGCAGCTGAGACACAGAACTCCTGCCTACTATGTGTGAGGCCCTGGGTTGAATACCCAGCACCACCAGAAAGAGGCAGGGGAGAGATTTTTAACGTGATTGTGGAACTCTAGTTCCAGCACGTGAGAGGCAGAGGCAGGTAGATTTCTGAGTTCGAGGCCAGCCTGGTCTACAGAGCAAGTTCCAGGACAGCCAGGGCTACAGAGAAACGCTGTGTCAAAAAAACAAAACAAAACAAACAACAAACACCTAAAATGATGATGGCTCCGCCCCTTTCCATGCCCGTCCCATCTGCTACCTTTGGGAGGATAGGAGTGGGTGGAAGAAGGGCTGTGCTTCAGGATCATGTCATGGAGAAGGAAGCACGGCCAGCCCTCTGCTTCTAGTTGTGTGCTAGAACGGCACTTCTAGAACTGTACTTTTAGTCTGTACACTGGGGTGATGTCACCAGAGCTTAGACCCTGAGCACAGACTGGGATCGTAGGTAGACAGGTGGGGGCTGTCCAAAGACAATGCCCCCCACACCCCACACCCCAGATAGCTTTAAGGGGTCGGAGACAAGTGACGTGACTGATCATGTGGGTACTGGGAGGAAATACAGCGGCACAGAGTAGGGCAGGGACATGCGTGTGCATACTTGCTGAGGGGGCAGATGTGTCCATCTTAATATTGCGGTTTTCCAGCCCAGAACTTAGACTTCACTATTCATTCTAGTCATTCTCTTCTGGTCTCCATTGCCCTACCTATCTAGATGATGAAATGAATTTCCCTTTCTCGACCTGCTGCACTGGCTAGAGTCTCCAGTGTGCTGTTGGACAGGGCAGGCACCCTTCCGTATTGCTGATCTCAGTGAGGCAACATTGGTTTTCACCATGAAGCCCGGTGGAAACTGTGGAGTTTCTTATGGGTTTTAAATAAATACCCTTAGTAAGGTTGTGTCTCCGAATTTCTATTGAGCATAAGAACTGGATTTTACTAAACAAATAGTTAATTGACATGAACATGATTTGTTCATTTCTTTCTTTTGAGTTAAATTTTCAAATGTTAAAACAACCTATCATAAGGTGACAAACCATACTAGGTCATCATTTTACATAGTATTTGGTCCAATTTGGTCCAAAATTTGGCTCACAGTTTTGGCAACCATGTGCAGGAGAGACAGTAGTTGATGGGTTCCTTAGCGTAACCTTGGCTTTGGTATTGGGGTGATGTTGCCTTCACAGGATGAGCTGGGAGCATTTCCCCCACTTTGGTCTTCTGGAAGAGTTTTGTAGGAAGATATTATATTTCCTCTGCGCATTTGGCTAAATTCCTCAGTGAAGCTATTGGACTTGAGTCTCGTTGTAAAAAAGCTTTTTGCTATAAGTTCAATCTATTTAATGAACGAGCGGTCACTCAAATGTATTTCTGCCTTGAGTGAGCTTTGGTAATTGCAAAGAATTTGTCTATGTCACCTAAGGTGTCAGATTCATTAGAATAAAGTTAGCCACAGTGGTCCCTTATTATCCTCTGATGCTGTGGAATCTGTCATGATGTCACTGCCCCATTCCTCTTATTGTTAATCTGTGTCTTCTCCCTGATACATCTGACTGGAGATTTATCACTTTTATTGATCTACTCTAAGAACCAATGTTTGCCTTTATGGATTTTCCCTCTATTTTTTGTTTTCTAGTTCATTGATTTCCATTGTAATCCTGGTCCCCACCCCCCTTTTCTATTTACACTGTGCTTACTAAATCTTTTTCTGGCCTCTTAATGTAGGAGATGGGGCCATCAGCCTGCAATTGCTCTTTCTTCCTGAACTGGGCGTTCTGTGCTCAAAAGCCCTGCTTAGCAGCGCCTGCACATGGCCCAAAAGTGCACGTGGACAGGCTGGGCTTCCACGCTCACTTCGTTCCATTTCCCATTTCCCTTTTGATTCCTTCTTTGAGTTATAGGTTGTGTGCTATTTAATTTCCAAATAGTTGTAGATTTCCAGACATCTCTCTGCTGATGAATTTGAATTTAACTCCACTTTGTCAGGGTGCATGTCTCTGTTTGCTTACACCCTTTAAAACTGGTGCCTTGCTTTAAGGCTTAGCATATGGTCTGTCTTAGTTCAAATGTCCACTTGAAAGGAAGACCTGTTATGCGGGTGTTGGGCAGAATAATCTACACATGTTATGACATCATCCTCTTGGGAAACTCAACCATAGCTCTAGTGACTGGGGAATACTGAAACATCCCGTCTTCTTAGGCTGTAGTCGAGGTTTAGTCAGGGTTTAGACTGAGTCAGGCACTGTCCAGAGCTTTTGCCCATGTGGTCTCCAAGCAGCTTTAACAAGCTTCAGCCCACAGGGTGGGACCCAGGTGTGGGGTGACGAGGTTCATGTACATAGAGGAGGGTATGAGAGTGTGCCAATAAGAGTGCACAGGAAACAGAAGGACTTTGGAAAAGGAAGCGCACAAGCAACATGGGGCTCACCCTGGAAAGGGGACAGTGTCTGTCTGATCTTTTCTAGCACCACGTGCAGCTCTGGCGGAGCTCTGCAAGCTGGGACAGCTCCTTTCTTGCATCTTAAGGCAGGTGAGCATGTCACCATGAAAGGACAGTTTCCTGGTGCTGTAGACAGCACCTGCAGCAGACCTGAGGGGTTACGGCCTGTCCCTGCTAAGCCTGGGGCTGGAAATACTAACAGTCTTGTGGGAAGCCCAGACAGAGATTTATGGAAAGCTGTTTTCACCACACAAAACAGGATCCATAAAATATTGACTGAAAAAATAAGATTGCACACAGATCTGCATTGATTGTCTTTTCTCTGTGCATGTCCTCATTTTCCCCATTCCTGTACAAGAAGAAAAATGTCCCTTTTTCTTGAAGGGTCCCTATGTGTGTTCTCTTCCCCAGAGCCTGCCTCTGACACTGCCTGTGTTATTCTATGTGTTTGTACATCCCACACACAAAGACGGACTCGCTCCGAGAGGTTCACTTAGCCTTCCTCTCCCTATCTTCCTTGCTTTTATTCTCCCTCTAATCCTCCTGCCCACCTGCCACCCCTCACCTCCTCTGAACTCTCCAGAGGCTATAGCCATCCTATATAAAAGAGGCAGTAGTCATGTGAGTGAGCTTAAAAGTGAATTGTGCCTCGGGGAGCCTTGTCTTGACCCCAGCCTTAAGCAGTGCCTGGATTCTAGACTCACCTGAGCCTGAGTTAGGGTACCAAGCTAAGCTGTGCTAGGACTGTTCACATTCAGGAGTATAGGTGTGTGTTGTTTTACGATGCTAAGTTGAAGGTTATTTGTTACACAGCGGTAGATGACTAATACATAAACAACCCCTACCCCTGTTTCCCTTTTACCTATTCTTCCCTTTGGTCTTTACATCTCCACTGTTTAGGGGTGTCCAATTTGTTGCCTTGATTCTTCTATGTCCACCCTCCTTGACCACCTTCCCCATGTCCAGATCCTCCTGAATTGCCTCTTGGGAAGCTGCAGGCTCACAAGGCACTGCAGACTTATTCATGTTCTCTCTATGCTGGGCAGAACCCGCCGCTGATATTTGTATTTGTTTTTAGGGTTGCCACAACTCACCAGAGACTAGACGGCTCAACACAACCCCGAATTACTCTTTCACAGTCCTAGAGGCCAAAAATCTGAAACAAGCTGTCAGAGGGCTCCAGAGAGGAGTGATTCTGGGGCTTTACAGGGATCCTCAGTGTTCTTGGCCCGTGGTAGCATCGCTCCAATGTCTCTCTGTGTACATCTGTGTACAAATTTGCTTCTTCTTAGAAGGAGGTAAGGTGCACCTAACCCAGTGACCACTTCTCAGCTGATTCTATCTGAAATGATCCCATTTCCAGATAATGTCACATTCAGAGGTCCTGTAGATGAGACATAAATTGACAGTGGCACTATGGAATGGAGTATAGTGCTCAGGGAGCAATCATGTGACCACTTTGGGCTTCTTTTATCTTCTGCTGTCCCCTGTTTCCCGTGGAGAGGACCTACTCCTCGGGTGACCCTGTGCTGCATGCTGTTACCTTTCAAAGGTGTACTTTCCTCCCAAACCCAGCCCCAGCCCCAGTCTCTCCTCAGTATGTCCCTGCATGGGGGTGAGGTCTGCATGTCTCCTCCAGGTCCCTGGGCTTTGCACTCAAAGCACCAGCCACGGTTGTGATGTTTGGGCCCTCTCCATCTCTATGAGGGGCACTAACCTTGGAGGGTAAGAGTGCAGCCTGGTGGGGTTATCTGAGGGCTGAGCCTGTTGGAGCCCGGAGGGCATGGGCTGGGCTAGGAGTAAGGGCACTGAGGAAAACAGAGCCAGCAGAAGGAGCTTGTCAGGTTTGAGGACACTGATCCCACATGCCTGCTGGTCTGAGGTCTTGGTAAGTCCTTTTACTTTTCTGGCCTGTCATGTGAAAGGGATCAAATTCCTTGCAGCTACCTTAGCTTTCTGGTGGAAATGCTTACACAACTCAGCTTACAGTGTTCTGCAGCATGGAAAACCCACACCAAGAGTCCTAAGTAATTCAGGGGCTATGATGCCCCTGATACCATGTCCCAGATGCCATAGAAGTCACATCCTCTTTGAGAACAGACTCTGTAGTAGTTAGGCTACTGTGACAGCTCAGCAAGGATGACAAGAGGCATATTCATTGGTGCAAACCCTGCCAGACCTCAGCAGAGGGAACCACTATCATGGTAAGCGCCATCCTGGACAGTGAAACCCCAAGCATCTGAGCTCAGGTGTTTTTATTGAACAGAACTCCTCAGGTGTTCTACTGATAGCATGTGCAGATCATGACCAATCAAACATTCCTCACATAAATCCAATACCTGCAGACAATACAAAATGCCAAGGCCCAAGGAGCCCTTTTCCCAACTATGCACAAAACAATTATTTTATAAGTAACTAAAAATAAACTTCCACAACAAGACCCCAAGAGGGAAGGGTCTGTCTGGAACTCATAGGCTTCCCTGAGTAGCCCTGGGGCACCAGTGCTGTCCTGTATGGAACTAAAGTTTGCTCAGCCCCTGGGACCAGTGAAGACTTTGAACTGCACTCAAACTGTTTTGGTTTTAGGCATAGTACAGTCAAGGAACCAGTGGGAGCTCTGCCTGTGGCTGAGACTCCATCAGGA
Organism: Cricetomys ansorgei; assembly: GCA_026225945.1. Classification (NCBI taxonomy): domain Eukaryota; kingdom Metazoa; phylum Chordata; class Mammalia; order Rodentia; family Nesomyidae; genus Cricetomys; species Cricetomys ansorgei. Next base: position 4,172,338 of record JAMJFZ010001791.1, read on the forward strand.
CCTGGGGCCTCTGTAGGTGATGCTTGAAGGACAGAGAAAGAAAGCTGCAAGGCAGAGCCTGGAACATTCTTCCCTCTTTGTGGAGCAGAGCTGGTTGGCCATACGCTGTCCTGGGATGTCCTGGATTATGACCAAGCCTGGCCTTCGTGTCCCCTCACCATTGTTTCCTGGGGCTGAGCACTTCAGTCACCCAGCGAGCAGGGCTTCGGACCCTGCTGGGCAGGCAACCAGACTTCAGACATGTGTTGGAAGATGCACTTTTTTCTCTCCTGATTGTCAAGAACATGTGATCTCCCCAGGTAGCACATGAGGTCTTGCTTGATGTCCAAAGAGCCTGCATGTGGAAGTGAATGTGCCATCGAGTACCTGCAGCTTCCATGGACACTCTGTCTTCACCTGGCCTGCTGCCCAGTCCAGCCTTGGCATCCCTCCCAACACTCCATCCCAGTTCTTCCTGCCAGGGAGCTCTCAGGATCCACTTAACCCACAGATGTTCAGCTTTCTGTCTTGGTATCATGCCTCCCCCTATACCCTGGTCTATGTTCGGTCAGAGCTCTGTCTTGGTCCCTAAAAATAGAGCTCTGTTTTGAGAGCCCTATACAGTGTTCTGGGGTTCAGAGGTGACCCTAAGTGGAGGTGATTTCCAGTCTTGAGAGAGAGGATGCAGACAGAAAGGAGAGGGTAGATCTGGGAGGCAGGGGAGATCCTGGGATGGAGGGTCCTGGTGTCTGCTGGGGCTGGGAGTGAGAGGAGGGGCCGAGTTGGTGAGGAGGTCTGAAGGACAGGAACCACAGACGTGGCTCATGGCAGCTGGAGACCATGGCAGCCGCTGCGGGTGGCCCGCTGCTTTTGCGGATGTGCTGTGCTGCTGCGGTCCCCATTGTGTTCTCACAGGTTTAATTACGTCTCCCCAGGACTTGGGACTTTTTGAGCATTCTTCAGAATGACCTGGCAGGTATTCCTCAGAGATGTCATCTTGATTAAAAAGAAAATTGAAAATCTTCACACCGTTTTCCTCATGATAATAAACAATGGAAAACCTGAAGATCATTCTGTTTAATACCACCAAGCCAGCATCACACAGCCGAGGAGGACTCACAGGAGGATCTAAGACATGAGAATAAAGACAGCAGGATCTACCTTGAGCAAAAGAGCCACTATCAGGGAAAAGAGTGGGACATTCAGCCCACGATGTCTATACCTCGCCATGCAGATGCTTCTGGTATTAGGATCACCACTGCTGGAGGAAGCAGTTCACTGAAGATGAGCTACACAAAATCCATGTAAGGACAGTTCCAGTAGTCACCATAGAGTTCAAGCTCTCAGTGTGCTCAAGGCGTGACTTCCTTCTGCCAATTGACAAAGCACGAGGAGTTAAAATCAAAGCAAAAATCTGTTTCTTTTGGTGATTCTTGTTGAAGTAGGCACTGCAGCACATTATGGTGTGCTTCTGTAAACTGAACGTATTCAAAGGAGGAGGGGAGAAGAAGTTTGTAAAGGCAAAGCAAAACATTTTAAAAACAAATTCACTGTGATCAATGACCAGGGTGCTGACAGTCTGAGGCCTAGCAGATGTTTGCTAGGTGGATACATGACACAAAATCGCTAGGTGGACACAGAATGAAATCTTACATAGGGCTGCAGTGGCTGTCTTAGTTACTTTCCTATTGCTATGAAGAGACACCATCTCCAAGGCAACTTATAGAAGGAAGTGTTTATTGGAGGGTAGAGTTCCAGAGGGTGAGTCTCTGACTATAGTGACAGGGAGCATGGTAGCAGGCAGGCATGGTACTGGAGCAGTCGCTGAGCGCTCATGTCTGATTCACAAGCACAAGGCAGAGAGAGAGCTAACTAGAAATGGCATGGGCTTTTGAAACCATCAAGCCCACCCCCCAGTGATACACCACCTTCAACAAGGCCACACCCGCTAATCCTTCTCAAATAGTTCCACCAACTAGGGACAACGCATTCAAATATATGAACCTATGGGGGCCATTCTCATTCAAACCACCTCAGTGGCCTTGTGGGTAAGATGCTTCTGGCAGAGTCTTTGTGGAAGTCATTACTGAACAATCCTGTGAAAAAAGCACCTCTTCACAACCTCCCAGCTTTCAATGGCCAATATCAATTATACAAAATGCTAGGCTTCGCAGTGCCATTTCTTCACATAAATATGATGAACTTTGATCATGCTGCTTCTTCCGTCGCCCTTACACAGCTCACTGTACCCCTCCTTGACATCTTCAATATCCTCATTTTTACTTTTATGAGAGAAAACATGTGACATTTATCTTTCCAGCTCTTACTTTGATCTGTCACGTGACGATCTCTAGTCAGTCATATCCATTTTCCTGCAAATGAAATAATTTCATTTTTCTTCATGGTTGAAAATTGTGTGTGTGTGTGTGTGTGTGTGTGTACATTTTCTCTATCTGTTCATCCATTGATATGCAGTAGGCTGGACACATAATTTGCCCATTGTGACTAGTGCTGTTAAACATGGACACTTGCTCTTTTGTTTGGGTGTCAAAATAGTTCCACCTTTATTTTGTCATTTTTCATATCTTATCCCAAAACCTATGATAAATGGTAAGCTAGTGACTGTTATTTCTGAGCCTGGGTTTGCAGGGTGTCTTGCCTTCCTTGGTCCTAGGACTTATTCTGATTCAAACCTGCAACCATGTTGCTGTGTTATGAGCTGCCCTGTGGAGAAACCCAGGCTTCCAGGGACTAAGGTAGTCCCAGGAAACAGCCATGCCAATAATCCCAGGAGTGAGCTTGGGTGTGAATCATCTCTCAAGAGCCTTCAGATGAGACCATAGTCCTGATCAGCAGCCTGACCGGAGAGCCTTGATCTTCCACATGGCTTTGACCCAGGCTGAGCCAGAAACCCATGCTCTATCAACAACTCCCTCAGGACTACTCAAGAGTGTGGTGACTGGGAAATACATGCATTATGGTTTAAATCTAAAATGTCTCTCACAGGCCCATACTTTCAGAGCTTGGTCCCCATCTGGTGACACTAGTTTGAAGGCCTTCAGAAGATTGGATCTGCTGGCAGAAGCAGATCAGTAGGAGCAGGCCCTTGGTGGTTCCATCTGCCCTGCCTGCAGCCTCCTGAGCAGTCTGTCATTTCTACTCTGCCAAAATGAAAAGACCCATTGACCAATGCTCCTGCTACCATGAACTCTGCCATACTGATACGGGGATTTTGAGAGTGACAGGACCTTTCACAACCCAACTGCACATGGTTCAAAGACCTCAGATGCTAGACAATCAGAGTCATGAAAAGTCAATCCAGGGTAGTGGCTCAGAGTTCACTGTCTAATGCCAATGAAGATTAATGATACTGAATTTCATGGGAATGTGTAAAGGGGAAGTGAGGTTTTGTTTTTTGTTTTTGTTTTTGTTTTTTGCTTTTGTTTTGTTTTTGAGAATCATGGTGGTTGGAATGAAAATGTCCCCATTGGCTCTGGCATTTGAACACTTGGTTCCCAGGTGGTGGTGCTGTTTGGGGAGGACTAAGAGATGTGACCTTGCTGGAGGAAGTACTTCACTGGGGGTGGGCTATGAGGTTTTAAAGCCCTGTGCCCTTCCCAGTCTGCTCTCTCTGCTTCCTGCTTGTGGTTCGAGTTGTAAGCGCTAAGCTTGCTGCTCTAGGAGCCAATACTGCTGTTTCCCCACCACGATGGACTCTAATCCCTCTGAGACCGTAGCCTGAATAAACCCTCTCTTCTCTAAGTTGCTTTCCGTGGTGTTTTACCACAGCAATAGAAAGGGAACTAATATACGAATTATTACAGAAGAGTGAGAAGTTAAGGAAAAGTGAGAGAAACGCTGCCTTGGGAGACGAAAGTGAGAGAAACGCTGCCTTGGGAGACGTTTCCAGAAAAGAAAAAGCCCAGGAGTTGTATAGTGAAATTGGACAAAGGCAAAGGTAATCTACACTGAGGTTGGTTCTCTGGGGATTGTGGGCCAAGCTGATGGCCTGCCCACACACACTGCACAGCCCTGGGCCCAACTAGAGAGATGATTGTGTGCTGTTATTTTGCTGCCCATACAGCAAGGGTGGTTGAAGCTCCTATCTTCCCCAGCCTACCTCTGATCTTGATTGTCTGCTAGCCATTAGCCCTGACCGGTGTTGCCATCACCAGTCTTGTCTGGACATCCACTAATCAGACTATGTCCTCTTCGTTCTTGGCCAATTTGTCATTTTACTTTGGCAGAGTTAACCCTATCATCACCACCAAGATGTAGCGGCAATCTTTCTTGGTTGCCTCCTTGTCTAGGAGATGGTGTGGGGACTCTTTCCTGAAACGAATTGAATGTTTCTTCTTAGAAGCCATCCTTACTTGTATTTCAGTTAGTTGCCATAGCCTGCATTGGAAACAAGGATATAGGAAAGAACAATGGTGCACTGTGTATGTCCCTAAAGATGGGGGTAGAGGCAGTAGCCCTGTCCCTCCTTATCTAATTAGCTCAACTCACTCATACCCTCTAAAAGCCCTCTTATTCATCTTCCTCTATGCTCCAGACTTTCCCATTTTAACCCCTAATTTTCCTTTAATGCCCAGCTTCTGTTCTCACTGCAATGTATGTGAGCAACTTAACTATTTCACCGTGAGCCCTTTCCCTTGCTACCTTCAGAGAGCTGGGTTCTGCAATGAGACCTCTTGAAGTCATGAGAAAAACTCAACCCTTCCTCATATTGCTCCTATTGGGTATTTTGTCACAAAGATTGGACAAAAAGACAGTGCAGAGAATTAGTTCCAGGCAAGTGAGGTTGTTACTGTGTCTTAGCCTCGCTGACCCTCAGGCTTTCGGAACTGGTCTGTGGACGAGTTTGGAGATGTGGGCTGGGGAAGCCCTAGCATGCTGTCGCCAATGATCACTGGCTAATTCTGACAGGGATCTGGAAGGCCAGGATGTTGAAAGAAAGGCAAGACATTAAGAATGTGCTTGTGAAGTTTCAAATGAGAACAACTGTTGGGAGTCGGGTTAGAGGCTACACGTGGTGTATTTGGCAAAGAATCTGACTACGTTTTGCCTGTGTGTTAAATATTTGAAGTAAGGCTGAATTCAAAAGCAATGAACTAATTAATTTGGCAGAGAACATTTCAAGAGAGCACAGCATCTAGCCTATCACATGGTTATTGCTGATCACTTTTAGCCAAGTTTACAATAGAAAAACAAGAGCCAGAAGCTGAGCAGAGGGAAACAATGTATTACTTGACAAAGCAAAAAAGTGCGAATATGTTTCAAGTTGTGGACAAAGTGGCTGTCGGGGTCTAGAATGGCTAGAGCTGAAAAAGAGATTGGTACCTTTAAAGAGATGCTAAGGTCTTTGTACTGGGAGGGCAAAATTTCACCTAGGGAAGGCTCCAGGGCATAAAAATAAGACTTTTGTTTTGAGGAGAGAATTCCACGAGGGTCCACTGCCCGTACAAGTGCTCATCAGACTCAACGATATGGACATTCCCAGTCTGCTTCAGTCAAAGTGGTACAGGGAGCCTGGCTGTTTCTCAAACGGGCATGCAGACCGCAAGAGTTATGGGATCACAGAGGCTTGCACCAAGACTCCATGTCACTCTGAGATTGAGCATTAACCTCTAAACGTTTCATATCAGACATTCTTTCTGAGAGTGGTGAGAACAACCATTTCTAAGAAAATCTGATAAACTTTGACCAGATACATTGGATGAGCCCTGCAATGGTCAGAGGTGCTTGTGGCTCACGGGGTAGCCCTTGGGTCCCTCGCACCCACACCAGAGCCTTCAGGGTGGTGGAATCCTTGGGTGACTCACTGAAGCACACTCCCACTCACTCTTGTGGCCCTCCTGCTGAGCGTGGCTTACTGCTGGGACAAAGGTCTTGCTGGCTGGTGTTGTGAGTCTCAGAGAGCACTGGGAGCAAAACATAGTTTCCGTAAAGTAGAAACTGCTGCCCGTGCTGCCCGGGTGCTGCCACGAATGTCGCAGCTCAGATTTGGGGAAAGCATGGGGTGCTTCTCAAGGGGTGATGGCCCAGTTAGAATTAGGCAAAGGAGAAGAGAGAAAAGCCATACACAGGACAAGGGTGTGTGCAGCAGGAGGCATCATGGCTCTGGGATGGGCACAACAGTGACCATGCTGTCTACAGACCCTGGTTGCCTGTGGGACTGCCCCTCTCCCAAAAATTGCCAGTTCTCTGGGGACATGTCTATGGGGAACATCCACATATTTCCTGATCCTCCTGCTTTGGGTTTTGTGCTGCCCTTTCCATAGCCTCTGGCTTCACAGGACTTGCAGATCCCTTGAAGTATGGTTATGATGGACCCCTTAACCACAGGAGGAATCAGACTTCCTGAACACCTGCCTCTTTATTGGATCAGGGGAGAGGTTTGAAAATGTCTCCTCCCTCGCTCCTCTGCAGTTCTCTCTACGAGCTCCTTCACTGAATATTATGAAATTTGATTAAGATAAGGAAAGGAATGTTTTTCACTCAATACCTTCTCCTGGAAAATCATAGTTAAAGTAATTCTGTGTGGCGAGGATTTAATTAAGATTGGATTGTGAGTGCTGGGGATGAGATTAGCGTCCAGCATTTGGTCTAGAAGCTCTCGGTTGGCCGTAGTGATGTGAGGTTTCAGGTAAGTTCTTCCTGCTCTCTGGGCCTCTATGTGACTTATTACTTTGACTTGGTGAATTCTGGAAGTTGCTCACTTCTCCGTCTGGTTTTCTGTATTATAAATGTCTCAGATGGAGGAAGAAATGGCCAATATGTGCTTTCCCTTGAGCAGAAGCAGAAAGAGTGGGACCCTGTCCCTGTCAGGCTATGACCTCTGCCTGGCCTCTCCACTGGCTGGCTGCTAGCTTCTGAGGCTGAAAAATCAGGGTACACCAGGAACCCTGAGAGGAGATGGGGTTCTGACTCGGAAACAATACCTTACTTAGTGAATGGAGTTAGCTGAGGGTGCCAGGATGAAGTCGTCTTGGGTTTATAACAGTCCCTAGTCCAGTGCAGGCATCCTTATGCGGGGGAGGAATAGCAAAGATTTGGAAGGAAGACCGTGTGACGATAGAGGCAGGCTGCAGCAACGCAGCCACAAGCCGTGATTGGATGTTGTCGGGATGAGTGAAGAGTAACCTCTTGCCAGCACAGCCCTGAGAAGTCTTCTGAATGTACCCGTTCACTCACTGCCTGGCAGCTCTGGGGACCCACTTGCTTATCCCCAGCCACTGCGGGGATTTGACCATAAGCCACGACTACAAGTCAGGATGGCTGAACTCAGTTAAGAAATGGCTTTCAACATCTGGTGGCACTTAGATGATTTGGTGGTCACACTGGGGAGGTGATCTGACCTCTATGTGTGGAGACCAGGGGTGCCAAGATCAGCCCCTACCACAACTCGGACTGTCTTCTTGGAGCTCTGTGAACCCTGGCTTCTCTAAAGCCTCTTACAGAGGGACCTGGACAGCCCCTTACTGAGCCCCAAGGGTCAGCTCACATCCACTGGTGCCCAGGTCTCTGTCCCCAGCCATGTAGGCCCCCCCACGAGAGACTATGGTCCATCCAAAATGCCCTTGGCATGAGTAGGGGTGCTTCATCACATATCCCAGCTCTCCTACCCAGAGACCCCACTGCAGCCTCCACCCGACTCCTGTCTCATTGTCACCAGCCCATCCCCTTTGTCTCACGACCCTGCAAAATATTCTGGGTAGTTTATTTGGAAGAGGGTATGCATGGCTGCTGGCAAGGCTGTGACTTGGATATAAGTCTACTTCAGATACTCTCATCCCCACCACTGCCCATTTTGATGTCCGATGCCTCATGGGACAGTTGAACTGGGGCTGGTGCAGACCTTGAACAGTCAGCCACATGGAGAGCTGTTGCCTACCTGGACTGCCCTGCCCTTGTCTCACATAGAGCCTACTCAGCCACATGATCAGCCTCTCTGCAGCATCTAGAAATTCCAGGCATCTGTAAATCAGGACTTCCAGGGACCTTCTGTGGGTAGCTATGCGAGCCCTGTCTAGACCCAGATGTAGAGGCAGCGTTTTCGTGGTCCTGTGCCTCCTCCTGTGAGTGGGGACACAGATGTTCACATCCATTGATGCCCAAGTCTTTGTCCAGCAGTCAACAACCATCAAGGCCTTCATCCCTGGCCAACCCTGCTCTCCCCACAGTTGAGGCCCATCACCCACCAGGCCTCCCCTTCTACAGCAAACTCAGAGGAGAGCCGGGCCACTGAAACCTGTTCTGGGCAGGCGGCTCTTTATTCTAACCACTTCTGGAGTCTCCCTAGCTTTCCTGGAGGCAGTGGCTGGGTAGTTCTGCAGTGGAGTAACTGGAGGGCCCACCCCCTCACCTTCAAGGGCACTGTGAGCACAGGATCTTCCCAAGAACAGAAATGGCCTGTCACCCTCACCACTGTCTACTTTCAAGTCTGCCTGTGGCCATGTACATCACACTAATGTGATTTGTGCTGTCGCTTTAGTTCGCATTGTTTTTTCCAAGATGCTGCCTTATACTCCCAGCATGCATTTGGTATGGTTTTGCCGATGGATCCTAATAAGTATGTATGGTGGTTCATCTTCACTGTCAACCTGACTGGATTTGGGATTACCTAGGAGACACATCTCTTAGTGTGTCCATGAAGAAGCTGTCTTTTGTCAGGTATTTTGGTCACAGCCATGAGAAAAGTAACTAATAGTTACTCAGTGTGGTGTGTCATCCGGATTGGATTGAGAATGATTAGCTCACATTCTGCTTCTCTCGGGAAGCGGGGTCAGCAGAAGCTGTGGAGGTGGTTTGGAAAGAATTCCACAATCTTTGAGGCACCAGCCAACAAGCAGAGCTGCTTGCTGTCCCCTTGAGTGTGGCTGGACCCAGAGTTCAGCTTCTCACAGAAGCATGCAACAGCAGAAGCTGTTAGGACAGCTGAGGGACTAAGAATCCCAGGAAGGATTAGACTTAGCACCGGACTTGTGCTGCTCTCACTTCTCCTATCTTTCATCTCTTGTCCTAAACCTTGGATGCCATCTTGCACTCTATGGAGAGGCCCATGCGATGAAGAGTGGAGAGAGACTTAGACCCTCAATGTGTGAGGACACATGGCTGGTTGACGGTCATGCCCAGCTGTCCCCATAGCTGAGGGAACCTCTATGTGCATATCTCTGAGCCCCACTTTATGCTGGGAGCCTCAGAGGACAGGGAAAGATCCCCCAGGCCCTCAGGATCCTGCACTGACAGCAGACGGCAGGACACCCAGCACCTTGGTAATCAGTGAGGGCACACAAGCCTAGGGAGTATAGTGCAGAATGAACCCCTCCATGGTTCACATGCGTGGCCTCTGCAAGGTGGTAAGAGCTCAAGGCCAGCTGTTGGTCCTACTGGCCAATGTCACTCACAAACATTTAAGGATGCATGTGCCAGCAGGAAAAAAGAAATATTGAAGGGAGGTGTGGAGGGAGGAGACATCAGCCGGAGACCTCATCAGGCAATCTTATTAACCACACAGCACACAGCTGTTAATTACATAAAAATTAAATTGGCAATAACTCAAGCAGAAACCTCCAACTTGACACCTCACTTACCCCCTGCTAGGGAGCCAGTGTAATCTTAATTAGCAGCAGGATCCAGTTCTTTGCCCTCCCGTTTCCCAGCCCATTCCTTTGGTCTGTCTGGGTCAGCTCTCATGGTCCATCCCAAACTGCAGAAGGTGGAAGGAGGGAGCCTGGACAGAAAAGGAAGTGGGGTGTACACTTGTTCTTCACGGTGGCCAAGGATGAGTTCTGACGTGGAGGTGTTCTATATTGTGGCTTGCCCACAGGAGAGCCTGTGACTCCTGTGATGTCCTCCGCACCATGTGCCAGGAAAAACCCCTGCTCTGCTACTTGCCACTGGCTGCCAATGGTGAGCCTGTGATACACACACTCAATGCAGCACCCACCCAGGACTTTGAGGACTCAGTTCTGCAGCGGGTTCCAGAGCTGGAGTCAGTGGGGCTCGGCAGTCACGCCTGCACCTCCCACCCACACAGGCCCAGCTAGTTCAATGCACAGCTCTGCCTTTCTCACTGCTTCTTGGGGAAAAGACTGCAAGGGAGCCTCCCTCCCTCTGAGGATGCTCCTTCCCTCTGAGAATGCTCCTTCCCTCTCATGTGCTTCCATGTGATACTTCAGAGATCTAAGCCACAATTCAGTGTGATGATCTCCTCTTCTGACTGTACAAAATAATTTGATCATGGATAATGGAACTGTCTTGAATAATTAAGCAGCTGCTGGAAGCTAGATGAAGTTCTGATGCCTCCTCTCCTTTATAGTTAGTACTGGGAAACTAAATGCAGGTGTGGTCAGGCCCTATCCTGCCCAAGACTCAGTATGCATCTGACTGGGCTCTGGGGTGATGTGCAAGTCCACTGAAAACCCCCATCCTCCATGACTCCAAGCTTCCCACCCCCACCCCACCCCACCCCACCCCACCCCTGTCCACTTTCCTAAGCAAGCTCAATTCTCCATGGCTCTGGGCTCAGACCCCATGCCTACTCCCACTCCCTCAACAAGCTCACCGGTGCTTCCCAGTAGGCTTCTCCAGCCTACTGGGAAGTAAAAGGTTCCTATGTTCATCTACATAAACATCTAGAAGCTCTTCACAGAAAACCCCACAAAAGGCATTTCTCAATCCTTAATAGAGCAAGTAGATTTAAACGCAACTCAGAATTCAGCATGTGACTACTTTAAAATCAATAATTAAACACTTTCTATTAGGTATACGTCCTGTGTACAAAAATATGTTCATTTACACATCAGGGAAGTATTTACAAACATAGACTATGTGCTGGAAAAGCGGGGTCTCGACATTGTCCTTAGGCTCAGTGTATGGCTATCTACTGATTTGTCTATAAATTGTGAATCATAATATGCCACAGATGTGGGACACAGCATGCCCACTGTAGCTGTGACCACAGTGTTTGTAGGCGTTAGTTTCAGCTTATCCCGTCTGCACTGACCTGTGTACCCGGTGACTGCTTTACCCAAATGTAGACAGACTTCTTTTGCAGCTGCAAAAACTTTCTATTGAAATCCATCACGCACATTATAGAAAAGAGAAGCCACGGGCTTTGGATGAACGTGTCTAAGTATTGGGATCTGAGATTTACCAGTACACTGATACACTAAGTCCTGCATTACTCACACAGAGAATGCAAGGATGGTTCAATGTTAAGAAATCTGTGGAATTCGTGTACTAAAGGATAAGAGGAGAAAAGCATGCATCCATCGCAGCACCCTTTACAACCAGTTGAAAGCTGGCCATGGACCAAACACACATCAAAAGTGGATGGAGTGGATGAATTAGTCATAGAGAGTACTTGGGATGGCCTGTTAGGCCGCCATCCGAAAGAACTAGGTAGATCTGTATGTCCTACATGGGAAGAATTTCAACATTAATTATTAAATGAAAATAGAAAGCAGAATGGCAGGAGGAGAATATTAATATCTAAATACATGAGACAGAAATATGAATAAAGTATTTTATGTATTTATATAAATATGATGCATAATTTATGTATAAATTACATATGTATAATTTACAAACAATTGATACATAACACAAGATGTAATTTACATCCATAACTTATACATACGCATGTGTGCTTGTCCCTTGTGTATTTCAGGCCTCTCGCTTGGATCTGCCCTCCTTCTTGAGAGCGCTCAGGCTCCCTCAGAGTGCTGTGGGTCACACTCCCAGGGGTCACTGCCACTGAGGGCATCACTCTCTCTCCAGGGGGAGGGTCCTCTCCTCTCATTCTGAAGCCAGCTCATTGGTCTCTGTATCTTCTCCAAAGGCTCCATTGCTGAAGAGCATCCATTCACAGTGATAGTTCTTCTTACTATTTCATCTGGACAGGCAGGCCATACCCATTCCTGAGACTAGTGGAGGTCTGCGAGGCTCCAAACCTGGCATCCTAGCCCTTCTGAGCACAGAGGAAGAATGAGTTGGTGTGGGGGTCCACCACTCCCTGTGACCCTGGACCTGGTGCCATGTGAGCAACAATGCCTTGCCTTTCTGGTCCTACTTACCCTGGGCCCCACAGAGCTGATGCACACCACTCACCCACTTAGGGAAGGGAGGCCCCATTCCCTTCTTCAAAGACCTTTTCCCCCTGCCCTCCAAATATATCCCACAGTGTATAACTAGCCACTAGGAAATCACCCTGCCTAAGGAAGCATCTCCTGAGCCTCCACCCCAAGGCCTGGGCTCTCTAGGTCATTCCCAGCTGGGAGTCAGGGTCTTGCCTGGGGAATGCACAGATGATAGAAGTTTCTGTGGAGCTTCTGTACCAGAGAATTCCAGATTGTAGCCCATGTGTAGGTCCAGGTGGGCCCATGGGGTCCATAGTCTAGGGTCTGATATTTAGAGAAAGCAGAGAACTCCTATATAGGATTGCCCAACAGGGATCCAAAATCTCACCCCTGTAAGGGAAGCAGGCAGTTTGGATCTGTGATCAATTTCTCAGCCTCTTCTGGGCTCCTAAGCATCTACTTCCCAGAGCACCACCTTGAGCCCCAAATGAGTTCTTATCGCTAGGTCCTAGCTCTGCGGTGTCTTCTGCCCTGTGATATTCCATTTCCAGCCCGGGGGCTGCGGCTGTGAGTCCCCTTCAGTCCCAGCATCGCCATCTAAAAATAGTTTCTGCCTGGGCATTTCCATTAAGAAGCCACCAGAATCTGCACACTCCTCTCAGCCCCAAGACCCCCGAGCATTTGGTGGACTTTGTGTCTTCATTGCCCTAACCCGAATGTGAAGGAGAGATGGAAGCTGGAGAGCAGAGTAGGTAGGGCCAGCTCTGGCAGGCAGGGCAGAGGGTGGGGAGCCACACCTGCGGCTGCTGCCCATAAACACCATTTAAGCTGAAGCTCATTAGCATGCACCCACTGAAACTCAGATCCATCATCCTGCCGCTGTCCTCCCTAAGGCGGAACCACGGCACTCTGAATGTGGCTGCTTTTCATCTGAATTTACTCCCTGACAATACAAGATTACAGGAGGCCTCCCCGAACAAAAGAGATTGTTCGACAAACAACCATCCCTCCCTACCACATGGGCAGCTGCCACCCTCCACTGGGTCTCCTGGGCGGAAGCCAGCTCCGTCAACCACTTCACATGGACAAGACCTTGTGAACAGTAATGGCTTTGACTTTTGCATGCCATCCAGGTGGCGGTGAGTTTTCTGTTCCTTCTTCCCAGGGAAGATGGCCTCCTTTTTCCTGTCTCTGAAGAAGTGCTGATGCACCCTGGCAGGGTACTGGGCAAGAGTGTTTGGGTCACCTGCAAGGTCCTGCAGTGAGCTACAGTGTCTTTCGCTGGCCAATAATACTCATCTTGGCCCGCAGTGGACTCTCTATAGGTCTCCAGCATGAGACAGAACTTGTGTTTTCCACCTGGGACCCCTGAGAGCCCACAGGTCCCAGAACCTCAGCTTCATCCTGGCCTGACTGCCAAGAGGAAGCCTTGGGTCTTCTGATCCAGCATAGCATGGCTTCAGGGTACTGGGAAAGGTACTGAGCAAACACCTTCCCCAAAATGTGGGGCACGTGTTGATCAACATAAACCTGCTGAATTGGGAGAGAAACTATATAAACTATATATATATAAAATCTATTGCCTTAATTTAAGCTGTTGGTCAGGATGCCAGGGGCATTTCCTTTGCTGTTGTTGTTCTTTGGTTTTACTGTCCTGGAGGAACATGGGCCCCACCACTCCCCAGTCCTGTGGCCACACTTCATTCTTCCCACCATTCACTTGAAGTGCAACGTAATTTGCCTTTGGTAGACAAGTCCTGCCCACTGATCTCACATTGTAAGAGTCCCCATCCATGGGCCCCACCCCACAAGTGCCTCAGCCTCTGGGCCTATCACAACCACACCTCCTGCCATCCTCACCCCCATCAGGCAGGGATCCATTTTTCTGTCCTCTCTTGAGATCTGCGCCTCAGCATTTCATCAAGGGCAGGAAGCTGGGAGATGGACATGTGCCAAGTCCAGGAGGGGAATTTGTCCCCCAAGTCAGTGCTAGCTGGGTAGCCTGCCCTCCTACCCACAGCTGTGGTAGAATATGCTTGCTCAGCAAGTGGGCAGCCAGGCCCTCAAAGGAAACACCAGTGGCAAGGGTACTCAGCCCCTGGGGAGTCTCAGAGTCCAGGCATGGTCTCCAGGATGGGGAAGGGAACCTTCCCAGCAAAACTGAGCAGAGGAGACAACTAGAAAAACCACAGATTCACAGCAAGAGCCTGGTGTTCATCCATGTGCATCTAATACACGGCATTGGGGGAATGTTTGCTTCCCTGATCATGTGCCTATGTCCCACACAGGAAGTTAAATTTCATGACAGAGTAGATACCTGTCCGCTGCTGTACCCCAGGGATCTCCAGCCTTAGCCAGTGACTCGTAAACACCCTTGTTTTGACCTTGATGCAGCTTTCCCACCCTTTGTGTTCAATATCTTTCTGGCTCCAGATCTTCTAGGAGCCTCTGTAGCATCTTACTAAGAGTTCACAAGGACTGGGAGGAGCAGACAGCTCAGAACCAGGGCTTAGTGACCCTCAAACTGAGCCCATCTCCCCTAGACTCTTAGATGGTTCCGCTGCTCTAGAGAAAGGGAGAAGGGACCTTGGAGAGGCAGGCATAGTATGGTAAGGTCTCCTAGTCAGGTTGCAGCCTCATTCTCATCCCTTACCAAAGACTTCCCAGGCCTCAGATGGCAAACGGCTACTGCAAATGTAACATACAAGGACTCTGAGATGGCCAAGGCTACCAACTAACTCACCCCCATGAGGATGCAGGGGCCTCTGCTAACACACCATGCACCTGGGCTTCTGGACAGTATGGAACCTTTCCTGCTGCGTAGTCTTTCTTGCTGACCACTTCTCTCTTTCTTTGCTAAAAAGAGACTAAAGCCAGGCCTCAAAAGAGGAGCTAAGGACTGTGCTTGCTTGTCCTCACAGCCTGAGAAGGGGCTGGTTCCAGCTCCAAAGCAAGTTATCTGCCCAGCCACTGAAGGTGGGCCCAGGCCTGACTCCTTGGCAGAGTGTGCACCTGTCTCCGCCTAAAGCTTCCCAGACAGGCTCCCCAGTCACTACCCTGGGCTACCCACACAGAGCTAAGTAACAGCTGTGTCTGGCTGGGCCCCACCTCCAGCACAACTGTGATTGTTTTCCTGGAAGCTTTGCTGATGACTAAGCAGAAAGGGATTGGAAGGATGGAACATGGCTCATCTCTATACTCTATATGGAGCAGCTCACGCCTCGGCCACTACAGGCAGGGTTCCTCCACAGAGTCAAACATGGTATAGTTATGCCAGGGTGCTTTGCCTTGGCAGGAACTTGGCTGAGTTGGATCTCCAGCTGTTGCAGAAGACGGGCTGCTAGTGCTCGGATGGGAAGCCTGGAGCCTGCTGGCTAATCACAGTAGAGAGAGTTTCTCCCACCATACCGGGCCCAACCAACCTCCCGGAATGCCACCACCAGGGGTCAGTGGGGCACTGCCTCTCATGAGCAGAAATCATCAAGACCACCAGACCTGCTCACACCCACACTGCCCAGGATACATGGGGACTACAGGGACATTTGAGAATCTACAGCAGGGATGCTATACCCTTCCTTCAAAGTCTAAAACACTGATGAGCTGGTCCTTCACAGAGTGTTAGTCACCCATCCAGCCAGGCTACTGAGGGCCAGGTCACTCTGGAGTATTTGTTTGAATACTCCCTCCCCCTACACCTGTAGCCTTGATAGTCACGCAGCTGTAAGCTGGACCTCCTGGTCAGACCTGAGCTTGCCTGATCAAGGCTCTGGGTCTGCTTTACCCTCCTTCACTGTTTGCCCAACAAATATTTCTGTCAAATTTTCTTAACTGTGTCAAAAATTAAGTGCCCATAAAATGTAGATACAATTTCTGGGTTTTTCATCCTGCTCATTGGTATGTTTTAATTCTTGTGCTAATATCACTCTATGCTGGCTAGTTTGTTTTTTGTTTTTGTTTTTGTTTTGTCAATTTGACACAATCTAGAGTCATTTGGGAAGATGAAATCTCAATTGAGAAAATGCCTTCACCAGACCGACTGGTAGGTAAGACTGTGGGGAATTTTCTTGATTGATGATTGATGCAGGAAAGCCCAGCCCATCGTGGGTGGTACCATCCCTGAGCAGGATAAGAAACCAAACTGAGCAAGCCAGTAAGCAGCACTCCTCCGTGGCTTCTGCTTCAATTCCTGCCTCCAAGTCCCTGCCCCACTTGACTTCCTGCTCTGGCTCCCCTCAGTGGAGGGCTATTAATACAGGAAGTATAAGATGAAATAAACCCTTGCATCCCCAAGTTGTTTTGGTCATGGTGTTTAGTCACAGCAATAGGGACTCTAAGACGCACACACTCTCACAATGACTCCAGCTTTATGGTAATTGTAGCAAGGGTGGAGGGTACAAAGCACACTGGGAACTGAACCCATGGCCTCACTCATGCTAATCAGGTGCTATAGTACAGAGCTCTACACCCAGCCCTATACTAAGCCTTAGGATATACTATAGGGGCTCCTAAGTTTCTTTTTCCATGTTGCTTTGTGTATTCTAACAGGCATGTCTAACTTGCCTGTGGGCCACATGTGCCCCAGGACAGCTATGAATGTAGGCCAACACAAAACTGTAAACTGATCTAGAATATGAGGGTTTTTCCCTCCTTTCAAAGACAATACATTTACTTAGTTCACATGTACTATGCTTGTTTCCCAGGGAGAGTATACACATGCCAGCAAGGCCAGGGGTTCTGCTTGTCTGTCTCTCCCCAGGGCTGGGATTCCAGTGAGCACTCTGTTTGACTTTTACATGGGTGCTGAGAATTCAAACTTGGGTCCTCATGCATGCATGGGACACTTCACCAACATCTCCCCAGCCCCATCAGATGCTCTTTAACAGCTCCTAGGGTCATTTGGTTCTTCTGCTTTATTTTTCAATTGAGTTGATTGGTTTCTACCATTAACTCTGATCATATTATACATGTAAATGAAGCACATGTATGAAATGTGTGTACGCATATGCATATACGTATGTTAGATACTCATACATACAAATACAGGCTTGTACTTGTGGAGCACGCGCTGCTATTTGAAGACTGCTTTTTTTTAAATGTGCATTTCTATCTATGTGAAGATACTATATATGTATTTATATGTACAAGATAAACTTTAGGCATATTTTATTTACATGTAAACACTGCATGTACTAATGTACGATGTACATAATTTTATATAAATTTAACCTAGATATTTTGGGTGTAGTTTGTAAATCTTACACTTGAAAATAGAGCTTATCAAACTGGCGGCCGTGGATTGAGCTGGCCAAATATCCAAAGGCTCACAGAAAATCCTACTCTTCTGGGGCGGAATTTCCGAAATGTCTGAGCTGGTATTAATCTCAAAAGCCAAAATACAGTTTCCCATCTCTGATAAGAACATAGGCAAGTTAGAGACAGCCCATCTATGAAGTAGCGTTGATACAGTGCATTCCATTTCAAAGCAAAGCCCAGCCACTGCATGCATTGTCTCTTTGGAGACATTTTAGCTTTGGTCATCCGGTGATCCATACAGGGTCGGTACAAGCAGGCTCGCAATGTACATGCAGCAAGACACCGGGGTGAATCCATAGATAATTACACACATAACATTACATGCTGCAGATTTAGCTATATGTTATACATAAATTATGTATCACTTATGTATTATATGCTTAATATATTACAGATACACATGTATTTTATATACATGTACAAATACATATATATGTGTGTGTATAATATATACATTATATATATACATATATATTATACACACACACACACAAGATATAGGCAGGTATATTTGCTACAACTTTGCCGGATACTTTTAATTCTTTTCACGAGGAAACTGACAATCTGAAATGGCCTTGCAGTTGGTCTATGGGTTTGGGTGTCAGGATTGGGTGGTGATGCCTCTCAGAACCAGTGGGAACCTGTTTTCACTGTGTTGTTTCACTTTGGCGTGCTCTTCTAATCTGCTGACGGAAGCACATAGCTCTGAAGGCTTCCTAGTGGAAACGGGTTTTGACACACGCCTCTGACCTCTCCTTTAGGCGGATGGCTGGGCACAGTTGTGTTTCCACCAGTGAGCATTTCTGAGCAATGGACTTTAAGTAGTTTGTTTCTTCCATCTGACACCTGAGTTATTGGCAGAGAGTTGTTTCAGACATTAATTTCTTCAGCATCCAAAAATGACCCCGCCTTCCAGTGACAGGTGACTCATGTTCTTTTATGTATGACTGGTTGTTTGTTTGGTCTGTCTAGTGGGGGAGTTTATTAATTTTGTTCTGAGAGAACCACCCGAGGTTCCATTAATCTTCTCTAATATTTATGTTCTATTTTACTGATTTCTGTACTCTTCTATTTACTATCCTCTGTTTGCTTTGGTTTGACTTACAGCTATTTTTCTTGTTTCTCAGGGTGGAAGCTGAGATCAGTGATTTGACTTGTCTGTCCTTTCTAATACAGATATTTATACTATAAATATATAATTTGTGTTTTCTCATCAGTTCAAAATGATTTCTTGCTGGGAGGTTGTGGCTCATGCAGGTACTCAGGGGGCAAAGACAGGCAGATCTCTTGTTAGTTCAAGGCCAGCCTGGTCTACAGAGTGAGTTCCAGGACGGCCAGAGTTACAACAGAGAAACTCTGTCTAAAAAAACAAAAAAACAAAAAACAAAGAAAAAAAGATTTTCTAGTGTTCCTCTTATATTCTTTGACCCATGGGTTTTTAATTAGTTTCATAATGTTTGCAAGTTTACCATCAGGAGGCACACTCACCCTATATAGAAGATCAGGGACTAGAGAGAGCAGCATAACATTAACACACAAATGAAGCCAGTTGGCACAGGCCTGGAAATGTTCCTCCCTGTGCCATGTGCATGGCGCTTGTGTGAGAAAGCCCAGAGTTTACAACCCAGAGAAATGAGGGGGTGCTACAGAACCAGCCTATAAAGGGCTGTGAGCCTCTGGCTGCGATGATTTTGACCGATTCTTTCCAAGCTCTCTATCTTGCAGGCACCCTCTCAGGTGTGCTGGAACAGTGCTTTCTTCTGGTGGGGGCCTCCACAGTGACAGTTATAAAAACAAATGAACAAAAATGGAATCTTGCTCTGCTCTGGGGTCTGTTTGCATTTCTCTTCTTCCTCCTCTTTTTCCCAGCATGCTCAACCTTTGTCTAGCCGGTCTCTTCGTTCCACGAAGCCTTGTAGGACTCTGACCAGATTTATACTCCCTCCTCCGTGGTCCAAACACTCCCTGGCCTGCTGCCAGTTGTCAGCCTTGCTACCCGCACTTTCCATCCTCTATCTGTTTTGGGACATTGCCTGGAACACAGTAGGAGCTCTGTGAGTGGATAGGTGATTCCGGAGCATGAGGGCTCAAAAAGTACTGCCCTACTATGTGAAGACAGTCTATGCTAGGAGCCATGGGGGAGGAATGGGATCCTGTGGAGACCATCTGGATGGCGAGTTACTTTTCCCATTGCTGTGACAAAATTGCTAACAAGTTGTAATTTATGTGGAGAAAGGTCTATTTCAGCTTGTGGTTTGAGGAGAGAGCAGCTGTATCTGCCTCTTCCGCGTAAAGCTGGAACCACTGCCCTTTCAAGGGAAGGGGCGATAAACACGAGCATCCATTCTTCCTCAGCAAAGCAAACACAGATGGGCGAGGCTATCAGCCAGCTCCTCCACACCGCTGTTGTCTCTAGGGACAACCAGCTTACGGCCGGCTGCTCATGCCTCCCACCTTGCTCTGTTTTCATAAAAGATGCACACTGCATTCCCTTGAGAAGTCCTGCTCTTCACCACCGAGAGATCACTGGGAATGTGCGGGCCAGCCATTCTCAAATACTCAGTGTCTTCCTGTGTCTGGAGATTATTGCCTGGAGGAATCAGGAGACTTTTCTCTCACCTTTAGCAATTCCTACCTGCAACTTATAAAAATAAATGTGGGAAGCCCGGGGGTGGGCTGAGAGAGATCACATTTACTCTTTACGATCTGCAGCCAGTCCTTCGATTGCCGCTCGGAAATCTCACAAATGAACGGGTACCGCTGCCTCTCTGACAACCCCACATCTGATTCTGCTAAAGTCATGTCTGTATATGCCCAGTCAAGACTCCAAAAATCTAGAAATTTCACAAGTAGGTGCTATGGCTGGGCTGGCTGGGCTAGGCACTGGAGAAGAGTGGGCTTAGGCCCATGGTGCCCCAGGTGAGGTCTGCCTCTCACTGCTAGGAAACTAGGCCCCTGTTGAACTGTGGTGACTGGCATCAGAGCCCTGAAAGTGACTCATGTGACACACTTGGTTCTGGCGTATTTGGACCTTGCTGTTTGTCTGTTTTTGTTTTGTTTTGTTTCTGTCCGATGACAGGGTCCTTCCCATGTATGCTCCAGGTGTCTGGGGCTAGAGCAGGTCAGCCCTGCTATCCAGCCATAGCACCCTGGTAGCCATGGAAGCACCTCTTCTCTTTAGTTAAGCCTTCCCAGATGGAGACAGGAGGGTCAGAAGCTCAAGGTCATCCTTGGCAACATAGTAAGTTCAAGACTATCCTGGGCTGCTTGAGACCATGTCTCAAAAGAAAGAGGAGGAGGAGAGGATGAAATATATTAGGCACTTGTTACCCTGACTTCTTTTATGTCAATCTAGCTTTTTAAGATGCTAGAAATAACCCTCAGACCCCTAGAGAGATTTTTCACCTTCCAGACACCACCCTTCCCTCAAGTGTGAAGCTGAAATGACCTTGACCCATTTTAACCAGCTGCTCTCTTGAAGGCTGGTCCTTGTTCTTGCCCTGCCCAGGGGACAGAGTGTCATTTCCAGATTCCTGTGCCAGAAGCCACCCTGGAAACATTTCTTGGTCACTGCCTGTACCGGCTAGTGTTATGCCAACTTGACACAAGCTAGAGTCAGTAGAAGAGGGAACTTCGATTGAGAAAAAGCTTCTACAAGTTTGTTATGTGGGCAAGCTTGTCATGCATTTTCTTGATTGATGATTGTTGTGGGAGGGCTCAGGTCGCTGTGGGTGGGGCCATCCCTGGGCTGGTGGTCCTGGGTTGTATAAGAAAGCAGGCTGAGCAAGCCATGAGGAACAAGCTAGTAAACAGTGTTCCCCCTATGACCTCATCTGCATCAGCTCCTGCCTTGAGTGTCTGCCCTGACTTCCCTGGATGATGAACTAAAAGCTGTACGCCAAAATGAACTCTTTCTTCCCAAGTTGCTTTTGGCCATGGTGTTTATCACAGCGATAAAAAGCTAAGGCATTATTATTCATTTTGCCTTATCTTCTCCTATCACTGTGATAAAATACTCTGTCGAAAGGAATTAAAAGGAAAAAGAGTTTGTTCTGGATCACAGTTCAAGATACATTCCAACATGGTGCAGCAGTCAAGGAGACAGGAGCCTGAAGCACCAGTCACGTGCTTCTACCCATCTACCATCAGGAAGCAGAGCTCCTCTCTCGACGTTCACCACCCAGTGTCGCTACCCAGAGAATGATGTTACCCATAGTGGGGGGAGAGGGTGGTTCCCACCTCGGTTAATGTAATCAACATTATCCCACAAGCACTCCCAGAAGCCCGTCTCCCAGGTAGATCTAGATTCTGTCAAGCTGGCAATTAGCACTAACCACCACATGTCTCCTGCAACCATGTGCCCAGTGACTTCCAACAGCTACTTCTTCTGGGACACTTAAAGGATAACTGGCAGGCCCCAGGTGGGGCCCACATGCTGGGGAGACAGCTGACCTCTCAGAAATCAGAGCTGGATTCTGGGCAGGATGTGGCTTTCTTTCTCACAGATCACCCTGCCTGGGTGACTGAAACCCAGGGTGGTGATGTGAGGAGCAAGGGAAAGCAGCCCCTGAGGGCATGACCACAAGGCTCCAAAATACATAGACACAGCCGTGTGGTGAGTGGAACATTGGTTCATGGACACTGCTTATCTCAGCTTCTTGAAACACAGAGGAAATGCAGGCACAAATTTTGTAATTGCTGAAGAGCATGGTGATGGTCGGTGGCCATTGCGTCTCAGAGAGTTTCAGCTTATCAGCTTAGTAGACAGTGAATACCTATGATGTGCACAATGAAAGTGGAGTGTTTTGAAAGTTCTCTTAGAAAACACTGATTTGTAGTTTTGTGCCTCTGCTCAGCTGAGATGTAGAGTGGTGGGAGAGTTGGGGTGCCCCAGCCCTGCCTGCAGATCCTAGCAGCTCTTCTCTGCCACACCCCATTCTGGCAGTGTCAGGCCCTGAGAGCCTGCCTTGGCTGAGCCATTGTGTCCCGTTGGAGCAGGAGCCTCAGCTCTGTTCACAGCACACCCATTTTGTAGCTCAGTCACTCCAGCCCACACCACAGGCCCAGAGTGGCCAAGGAGCTGACAATTCCCCTCCAGAGCCAGCTATCAAGAAAGTAGGGGTCAGCCCCTTCTGGCTGGGGGATCTATACCCAAGTCTAGGCAGATCCTTCTAGAATCTCAGTTGCACTTGGAAAATTATGTTCCGCTTACAGAGTCTATTTCCTAGTCATGGCTTCAGGTGGCCATGCGCCTCTGTAAACTGAAGCCTCACCTCAGAAGGGGGCAGGCAGAGAGGGGCCCCCTCTGCTTCTCTTCTGGAGCTCACGGCCCTACTCACACTCTTCCTGTCTCTGCTTTCTGGGAGACAAGGGGCAGGGGAGGGACATTCTAGGCATCACAGTCTAGGTAGGGTATTGGGGTACAGGAAGTCAGAGTATACATGGACCTCAGATAGTGGGCTAGGTTCTTACAAAGGTATGTGGTCTCCAAGTAACCTGAGCCAGGAAGACCCCATCCTCTGTAGTCCCGCGTGATGGAACCTTCTCCCCCGACGTGGCCCTCCACTTGGCCTGCCACTACCACCCCACCGGCCTCTTGTCTGGAGTTTCAGGACGTCAGCAGCTGCTCCAGGCCAAGCGGCTGGGCGGGATGTGGCCGCTGCGTGGCTAAGGGTCTTGGGGCCATGTGTTTCACCTCATCCTGTTGTGACCTTGGCAGGCCTCCGTGAGGTGACAAGTGGACAATGACCACTCGGGACACGCTTCAGTAGGCATCTTGCTTTATGGGGGCATACACTTTGTATATCAAGAATCACAGGCCAGAGTGGAACTTTTGACCCTGAGAATTCCCATCAGCTTAGGACATCCTACGTGGGAGCGGCTTTGCCTGTGTACGGAGTTTGAGTCTGTGTATCCAGTTCACAGAGCAGAGAGGCATCATATCTAAATTTGGCTGGTTTAAGCCAGGTCTAAGGAGTGGAGCAACGAACACCTACCGTTCCCACCTTCTGGGGGTGGCATGGGGTTTAAGTCAGCTTCAACACACTATAGTCCTCGGACAGTCCCACAGCTCTCAGCTTGCTGTCCAGTCCCATCCCCATCTGACAGATGCCTCTACCTTAGCTGAATGGAGCCTGCCTGGAAGCTCGTTCTCCTACACCTCACTGCCCAGCAGCACACTGGAAGGAGACTGCAGTTCAGCAGCTCATCTGTCTGAAGCTCATGGAAACATCAGGGTGAAGCCATCAGTGAGCCCACCCCTAACTCCACCCCACCTCTGCCTAGCCAGTAGCCCTGGGAGCTTCCCTCCCTGGGAATTAGCACATTCACAGTTTAAGAGCCAGCACCCCACTGTCAGGAATCTCAGTGTCCCGCTGGGACCTGCAGCTTGTGGTGCTCTGAGGCACAGCTGCCCTGGAGTGACACCAGTTCCCATGGTGCCTCTTACCCACTACCATGCCAGGGCATGGGCTGGCCCCCAAGTTGCTGCCAGCCCCTTCCCACCCAGAGGCCTCCACATTCTATTGCAGGCTGCACCAGCATGCTAGCTTTACGTGGAGCTGGGGACAAAAGTCCAGGGCTTGCTGAGTGAGCTACCCCCCAAGAGCAGTTATTCACTTTTATATGAACTTATAAAAACTACCAACTTAGAAAAACTGAGATTAAAATGTAGGGAACCATGTCTCACCCCAGACTCAACCCATGTTGACATTTAGCTATTTCAGCCACAGACATGTCAGCAAGAAATGACACCGCAGAGCCAACTGAAGACAGCATACTCCTCCTGCGAGATACACCCTGCCCTCTATGCTGCGTGTGCAGGTCCTGCCAGTGGACTGCAAGCACTGACCTAAATTTTGCTAAGTGACTGAAAAATTGACTATAAGGTTGTCTTTTTAACCAGCAGCTCTGAGATGTCATGATTGGATCAGTCTGTCTTGAAAAACCAGGCTTTGCCAGGCAGTGGTGGCACATGGTTTTAATCCGAGCACTCGGGAGGCAGAGGCAGGCAGATCTCTGTGAGTTCAAGGCCAGCCTGGTCTACAGAGTGAGTTCCAGGACAGCCAGAGTCACAACAGAGAAACCCTGTCTCGAAAAGGCAAAAACAAAAACAAGAAAAGAAAAGAAAAACCAGGCTTCAGGCCTGAAGTAGAGGCAGATTATGCCATACATAGTCCTAAGCTAATAAACAAAAGCAAAAGCTCTTACCGGAGGCTTGCTTCACATCCCCGCTCCCCAGGTTTGCAAACTGTTCGTATGGGTATGCACACATATATGTGTGTGCATGCACGTGTGTTTAGGGGGAATCTTATGTGAGTTTAGGAAATCATCATCTACCAAAAATAGGGAAGCATCCCTAGAACCTCATACACCTCCTAAACCTAAAATGAATGTTTTAATGGATGCCTTTTAAAGTGAATGAGTTTGAATCTCAAGAACTACATAGAGAGCATGTGAATAAGATCTGAAAGGGAGCTGAGCAGATTTCTGCAGGTTGCTGTGTAGGGTCGGTACTTGGAAGTAAAACTTAACAGAAGACCTAAAAGCAAATTGATGCAGCTGTGGGGACGGCTCAGTCGGTAAAGTGCTGGTGTGCAAGCATGCGGACCCGAGTTGGATCCCCAGCACCCACAGAAGGAGCTGGGCTTGGCAGCACATACTTGGAACTCCAGCACCAGGGGCTAGGGCAGAGAAAAGAAGCCATCTTGTCTACTGAGTCAGCAAGCTTCAGGTTCAATGAGAGATCTTCCCACATCAAGACAATTCCCCACACACATGACCTTCTTTGATACCTTCTTCCCTGGTGATTCTGGAGTGTGTCGTCTTGACAACTAAAGCTAACTACACCTCAGTACCTTGGGATGTGACTGTGTCTGGAGACAGCGTCATTAACGAGGTGATTCGTTTAAGGTATGTTCAGTAAGATGGGCCCTCATCCAAGAACTGGTGTCCTTAAAGAAGAGTTTGGGGCAAACACAGAAAGCAATGAGGGTCAACCATGTGAAGACACAGGCAGAAGATGGCCGTCTACACATGGAGGAGAGACCTTGCGTGTGCATGTACATATGTGTGCATGTTCTTCCCTTCAGAAAGAACCGATCCTGCCAGGCACCTTGATCTTCAATTTTTGTTGCTTCATCCACCCAGTCTGTGACTAAAGCAGCCTTAACAGGCACGTATGGCAGAAGTATTAGATTATCGACAATGCAGTACAGAAAGACGTGAAGGTGTGGAAAGCCTGCAGAAGGAAGAGAAATGGTGCAAAGGGCAGCACAGCCCAACATAAAATAATGCAAATCTTAGAGGGAGAAGAAATACATTGACAGACAGATAGGCATGAAGAAGCCCATGAGAGCTGGTGCAAAGAATATCAAACTGAGCCCCACCTGGACACACAGCACTGAGGCTGCAGGTATCCAACCCCATTGGTTATCCGTTCTGTATCTGTTGTGACCCTCTGCCAGCTTGCGTCCTCTAACTCGGAGGCAGGTGCAGTGAACAGAACACTTCCCAGACTGCCTTGCAGCTGGGTACAGTCATATGTCAAGAATCCCCCAAACATTGTACCGGCCTATGTCCTAGTTGGTAGTGTGGGTAACTGTGGGTGGAAGGGTGGGTCTTAGAACACAATGGTAGAGGCTGATCTGGTTCCCCCGAGGTGGCCATTAAAACTACATCTCATTAGTGCTCAGTGCAGGTGGCAGGAAGCTACGATGGCAGCTGACTTGGGTGGCTTTTTAAGCAAATGTCTGGAATGATCTAAAAAGTGAACTTTTCCCAGTGTAGTTGAAGAAAGAAAAATGGGGGCATGGTGATGAAGTATGGACAGGAGTGGTCCAGGTGGGGTCTGGACCTAGAGGAAACTATGACAGAAGGAAATTGGTTATAGAAATCATCCAGGAATCAGACATCATCTCAGGGAGGGGAGCTTCCACTCACAGCAGAGTCCAGGGAGGAGAGACATACAACCAGGGCCTAAGTGTCACGGCAGTGGCCAGAAAGGTAGTGCTGAGAGTTCTCTGGAAATCAGTCACTGCAGAGGATGTCTCAGAACCCCCAGTGTCTGGGGAAGGGACAGATGAGCCTATCTGGAGGATTATGGGTTCAAAGGCAGTGTCTAGCAAGGGTCACCAAAGGCCAAGTAACAGCTTTAGAAAGGGAGGGGTCCTGGGCTAGAGGAGGACCCTCCCCATTCTGCATTCAGGAGATAGGGTGGATTACTGGGAACGTTATCCATTTTTCCTTGGGAACCTGGAGCGTCCTGGATGAGAGGGAGCTGACAGTGGGTCACACTGTGTTGGGGTTCAAGAGCAGGAAACGGGACAGAGTAGCTTCTATGAGGGAAAAGAAGCCAACTCCACTCCGGATGGGCCAGGAGAGTGTGAAAACATCTCTGGCTCAGACACCATGCCCTTGGGGCAAGTAATCAAGGCAAAGAGAAAATGTTTTCAACAGGAAGATGTATACCCCCTTCAAACAACACCTCCTTGACAGTACATTCCAGGAAAGGGGCCTTTCAGTCCATATGCGAGAACATTCATTTGCCAACTGCATACCTCTGAAGTCTCATGTAGCCCAGGCTCACCTCAAACTTGTGATGTGCCGCAGACACATTGAACTTCTAATCCTCTGCCTTCACCTCCCAAGTGCTGGGGTCACAGGTGCACCCACCACACCGGTTTCTCAACTGCATAATTCTTTCAACTCAGCAGCACAAGCAGGGCAGAGGCAGGGCCAGGTGGAGGAGGGTTCTCAATCACCAGCGGGGAGCAGGAAAAACTTGTTACCATTTTAAGCCTTAAAACAATCAGCAGAAATTTCAGGATTAATAAGAAGTTTCAACAAAGAAGTAGGGTGTGAAAAGAAACCCAATAACCAAAGATGTTCCCTGAGGCTGAGACAGCCTGGCAGAGCAAATAATAAGACACAAAAATAACTCATAATTGCATCAAAATCCAAAAAAAAAAAAAAAAGTGAGCAGAAGCAAACCACAGCACTATGCAGGGTCCTATCTGGGGGTGGGGTGTTCTTCAATGTAAACGGGGACAAGTGGCATTTTCATGTCTCCAAGTGGCAGACTAACAGGGCAGAGTTGTTAATTCTTTGCAAAGTAACTCACATGTTCAACATATTAGCCAAAAAAAAAAAAAAAAACTTTCAGGAAAAAATATTTAAAAAATAAAACATCCTAAAATTTATTTCAAAAAAAAAAAAAACTAAGTAAAATACATTGTCACGCAGAAGAAGCAAGTTTCATATTTAAACATATAAGAAAACCACAAGAATTAGGTTTAGGTTAGACACACAGTGGGATGTTAATGGAAAGATCAAGACAAAACACGCATGCAGGAAAGCTTCCGGGGATAAAATTCAGACACCAAGGAAGCTGGACCTCACTGCAGGCCTGGGAGACATGGGTGACTTGGGAACCACGTGCCAGCTACAAGGAGCGGAGCACTTCATGCTCTACAACGGAAATACTGAGGCATTAAGCTACAGGCTACTAAATAACAAGACAGTAGACAGATGTTGAGGGTGAATTTTCAACATATCATCAGGTAAAAAAAAAAAACCAAGGGAAAATGGTATACCGAACCTCAGTGATATATGTCCATCAAATTAAAGGGATAACAAAACAGAACAAATCGATGGAATAGAGCTGCTAACTAAGGGGCTGGACAGACGGCTCTGCGGATGAAGACTTGCTGTGCAGGTGTGAGGAACAAAGTTCAGATCCCTAGCACCCACTGAAAGCCGGGGCGATTCCAGCACTTTGGAGGCAGGATCCCAGGGGCAAGCTAGCTAGAGAGACTAGCCCAAGTGGGTCAGCTCCAGATCCAGGGGGCGACCTCAACCCCAAAAAATAAAATGGAGATTGACCTGACATCACTCTCTGGCCTCCACATATATGTACACACAGGTGCACCAACACGCATGTAAACATGCAAGCGAGCAAACACACACACACACACACACACACACACACACAGAGGAAGAGAACTGCTAAATAGAAGATTTGAGAATCGACAGAGTAATATACTTTCTTAATCCAGATGAATTTGAAAAGATACAATAAAAATGACAGTTTAGCTGGCTACTCCACAAACAAAATGCTCAGTTTGGCAAAAGCCGTACCTTTTTAGAAACACAAGCCTCAGCTACTGGTGAGGACAGGAAGAAACGTGCCCTTCCTGGGAGCCATGTGAGCAGCTGGGCAGTGTCTCATGCCGGCAATCCTAGGACTCTTGACCCAGACAGAAAAAGAAGGGCTGCCACAAGTTCAAGGCCAGCCTGGGTTATATGGTAAGTCCAAACCCAGCCCGAATTGCAGTGTGAGACTTTAACTCAAAACCACAAAGCCAACAACAATAACTCATAGGAATCCACCCTAAAGAAACAGTGATAAGCTCTGACCCTCCCTCTATATGCCTGTCTTGGTCTCCGTTTCATTGCCGTGGAACCACCAAGGAAACTCTTATACCCGAAAGCATCTATTTGGCGCTGGCTTACACTTTCAGAGGCTTAGTGAGTTATCACGGCAGGGACATGACAGCACTGATCGCTCTGGGGCAGTAGCTGAGAGCTACATCCTAACCCATAGGCCAAGAAAGCTGGCCTGGCATGGGCTTTTTGAAATCTCAAAGTCCACCCCCAGTGACACACTTCCTCCCACAAGGCCACACCTCCTAATCCTTCTAATCCTATCAAAGAGCTCCACTCCCTGGTGACTAAGCATCCAAGCATACGAGCCCATGGGCCCATTCTTATTCAAACTGTGACAATGCCCATCAAGTTAAATGGATTTTCAGGTGCTCACACCTCACCATCCCAGAAGTTTACCAAGAGGAACTGATTCTTATCACTCAGAATTAAACCCAGAGGACATAACTTGCAGTAAACAGAGGCAAACCTGGTTCGGCCTCCTACCCCACCAGTAGCCTCGCCCAGACCTTCCTTCAGGTGCAGGTGTCTGAGGCATCTGGTTTCCTGGGAGAACTACACAGAGCTCTGGTCAAACAAGCCCTGGCCTGTGTATCCAGCATGACATGCCACATTTCCTGACACACATCCTTTCCCAGAGAACCCTGCTGTTGGGCTAAACTTGATACAACAGCCAGAAAGAGTAATTCCAAGTCAGCCTGAAGAGAAGCAGGCCAGTAAAGAGGGCTCCAGGCTGGCTCTGTCTTGGGACATGCAACAGCGATCTAGGAGACCTGTCTTCTCCAGGGCATCTGCCCTCTCCCCTTACCTGTGTCCTTTAGTTCCTGATTCTGGGCCCAGGTTCTCAATCCTTTATCAGGTGTGAGGTTCCTAGCAGCACCCAAATCTAGCACCTAGTAGGCTGGGGAGGCAAATACCAAAGCACCCACAACCTACTGCAAATGATGGCCTCCCACCACCAGGGGGTGCTGAAGCTCAAGAAAGACCCAGGAGGAATGCTCAGACACACTCAACAAGGTGCGGTGTCAGTCAGTCTCCAGATCCCTGTTTACAGGCCCAC
The DNA here is from genome assembly GCA_026225945.1 of Cricetomys ansorgei. Taxonomy (NCBI): domain Eukaryota; kingdom Metazoa; phylum Chordata; class Mammalia; order Rodentia; family Nesomyidae; genus Cricetomys; species Cricetomys ansorgei. Next base: position 4,202,218 of record JAMJFZ010001791.1, read on the forward strand.
CCCAACCCCATCCCAACTTCCAGAGTTAACCTGCTAAGGAGCTGTACCCCAGCTGATCAGGACTGATTGGGAGCCCCAAATCTACAGCCAGGCTGGGCAAGCCCAGGCCTTCCTTTCTGGCTTGGGGATAGAGAATAGCTGACCATCAGCACAACCCCACAGTAGGATTGAGAAGTGCTGTCTCCTGTGTGCAGGCACCTCCTGCCCCATACATGGTTCTAGCAGGTCCATTTTTTGGAACCTGAGAGGTCCCCCCTCCCCCCGTTTCACCGCCCTGTCCCTCAGGAGCCCCCTATACTAGAGCCACTATTAACTTGAGCTTCCTTATACCACACAGCCCACAGCAGATGTGAAACTTCTGCACCCAGTCTCAGAATGACCTTAAGTGAGTTAAACAGAAACACATAGCACCACAATGGAAACACATCACACGGAAGCAAAAGCAATATGGAGACACTGCTTTCTCCACGGAGATGCCCCCTGCGCTCCCAGTGCTTCACTGGTCGGAAGAGGCCATGGCCTCATGGGGACTGAGCCATGGTCCTGCCTACATGGCTGTCACTTGCTGTGCAGACTAATGACAGAAGGGAACCTGGACCGGGTAGAAATCAGCAATGGGTGGTCCTGTTTGAGTAGGCTGGATACTTCAACATCCTCTTTGCCTCTGGTTCTCATTTCTCTTGGTCTGAGGTGGGGACCTCAACTGACCCTGAGCTCAGGGGGTACTCCCAGCCCGGAACCTTCAGGGATATCCACCTCCACAAATGGCGCCCATCTAAGTCCCCCAAGAAGGTCTTGTCCCTAGACCTGCCCTCATGAACCTGAGACACCCCCCACCTGCACCTCTGCTTCCCCAGTGAACCTTCTCAGCCCACTGGCTCTCCCACCTCCCCCTGCAAGAAGCCCCCTCCCACACACACACACACACACACACACACACACACACACACACACACACACACAGAACATCTCTCTAGGCTCCTCGCCCTAACATGGCCCCCTTCCCTCCCTCCTGCAGGGCCTGTTCATGCCAAACCCTGGAGCCAACCGGACAGAAGCACGCGCTGGCCAGGAAAGAGATCTGCTGGGGGGCAGGTCAGGGAGCAGCAGCTCAACAGGACTGTTTGTCCTGGTCCCTGGGCTTGATGGGATGCTGACAGGAGGCAGCTGGTTCCCAGTGACAGGCAGCCGGGGGCGGTGGCACCTGTCATCCTTTCTGCCCTGCGTGCTGAGCTTGGGAGGAGCTGTGTCCCTCCCCACTGGGCTGCAGAGTCTGCCACACTCAGGCTGCCGCAGGGAGATGAGGAGATGGCCAAGCAAAGCCACGCCTATTGTCTCACAGCCTGAAGGGCCCTGGGCCCTTATGTAGCCCCCAGAGCATGGTTTTGAATGCCACCCCACCAACTGCATGCACCCGGAGACTCACCAGCTGAGAGTCCTGGACTGGAGCTGTCTCTGCTCCTGGGGATCTGAAGCTGGGGAAAGGAGGAGGCATGGAGTCCTGGGAAGACCTGGGCAGGAAGAAAAGGCACCCTAGAGCCTATTAACTGACCCTAATCCCCCTCCTTTCTTCCCTCCATTCTTGCCTCTTCAATCATGCAGTTTCCCTGACAGAGCAAAACCCTAGCTGTCCCATTGTTGCCAGGACCCTGGGCTTGGGATGGTCCTAGCTCAGGTCACCAGGGTCTGTCCCTCAGTGTCCCGGCCTCAGCACCCAGCTCTTCCCTGCTCCCTCACAGGGTTCCCTGAGCATCATCAGTCTTCTTAGGAACCCCATCAAGAGCACAGTTCTCCCACGGAGAGAGTTCAGAGTCACAGAACCTCCTGCTTTGTGCCAGCTAGGCCCATCCGATGCCATCTCCACCTCAGCAGCAGGCCAGGCTGCCCACTTCTTTGCCTCCTCAGCAAGATTCAGAGAACTGCTGTCTCCCATCAGGGAACGCAGTGTTCCCAACTGTCTCTCCTGCTGTTCCTTCTTAGGAAAATTTTCCTTCAAAGCATGGTCTTACTACAATAACCTTGACTGACCTGAAACTCCTTATATAGACCAGGCTGGACCAAAACTTCTAACGTAGACCAGACTGGCCCCAAACTCCTTATGTAGACCAGGCTAGTCCCAAACTCCTGATGTAGACCAGGCACCCCTTGAACATGAAGAAACCCTTCTGCTTTTGCCTCTCAAGCACTAGGATAACAGACATGTGCCACCTCTTCTCTCCTCTCATCCCACCCCACCTGTGTGTGTGTGTGTGTGTGTGTGTGTGTGCGCACACACGTGCCCCACTGACTTTAGACCTGCTTACATGAGCATGGCTGGGTTGGGTTATATATTTGAGCAAGGGCAACTTACCAGTGGCTACACCACTAAAGAAAATAACTTCAGCAGCCATTAACAGCCAATGCTCCTAGAGGAGAGGTCAGGGCCTCATAAGCTCCGCCCCATCTATGATGGAAAGGTGAGGGACCCAATCTCATTCCTAGTGTGGGATCCTGAGTGTAGCAGCCATGCCATGCCCAGAAGACAGCATTTCACAATGTTCCTCCTTACCCTTTGCCTCCTTCTCTCCCTGCCCCCTTCTACCTCCTTCCACCATGCTCTTGTGCCTTGGAGGGCTGATACAGATGTCTCATTTAGCATACCCAACCCTCCAAACTTTTCTAAGGGACATGTTTTGGTTTGTACTTAGACTGTTATCTCAGTAAGACTTAATGCTGAGAATACTGTGGGAGGCAAGTATGGTTTAACTACTGAATTTCTCACACCAATTTGACCAACATGGTTTTTCTTATTCCTATCTGTCCCCAATGTATTTTTTTTTTCAATAAAGCATGCTTGTGATTCCAGCGTAAACACTTCCACAGGAAGGTAAAGTCTTCCTTGCTGTCCTCACTCCCACACCCATGGACCGCCTCCATAATTACATCGGGAATTACCTTACCTTACTCGTGACTCTGGAAAACACCAGAAGTACAAACAAATCTGCCTCAGAGCCTTGAGCCACCCTGCACTATACTTGCTCAGGAGGCATCAAGGTAGACCTGCCCCTTTCTCTTCCCACCTCCCTGAGGCTACGCCCAACACACTGTGGTGTGGACCAGCACTTGTCCACACAAGAACTTAGGGGGTTTTCTGTTTTGCTGTCACTGAATAACCACAGTAAATATCTTATAGGAATGACACTGTGTGCTCCCAGCATGCCTTTGGCCGAGACATAGAGAAGTGGCATCAGTGGGCAAAGTCACTTATACCCTTGTGGGATCCTGCGGGTCCCTGTGAGCCCCCGTGGCCCCCTGCAGGCCCCTGTGAGCCCCCGTGGCCCCCTGCAGGCCCCTGTGAGTCCCCGTGGCCCCCTGCAGGCCCCTGTGAGCCCCGTGGCCCCCTGCAGGCCCCTGTGAGCCCTCCACAGGAGCAGTAGTGTTCATTCCCATCAACCAGCATATGGACACCTGCCTCTCAGAGCTTCTCTTGGTGAAGTTGTTGCCCATTTTTTTCAAATCTTGTGAGACATGGAATCATAGGACTACTTAAATTCAAGTTTATGTCTTTGGAATGAGAGCAGAGCCCTTCTCATACATATGGGGATGTTTTTCTCTCATCTGCTCATATCTTGTCAGTTTTCCCACAGGAAGCTAGAGTTTTCTTCTCAGGAACACCATCCTATCAGTGACATGAACCCTTCACCTGAGCCATGAGTGTCACTCAGGCAGGGCCCACCCTCGGACGTGAGGACATAGCATTGACATGTACAATGGTCATGCTCGAGAACTGCACAATTGGGCTAATAATTTTAAAAAATCATATTTTACATAATTCTGTATTCTGTTAGGTTTCATTCTCAGCTACCCTGAGCTGCACGCAGGCTGCAGGCCATGGGTCAGACATGGCTGGTTAATGGTGTGTTTTGTCCACATGAGTCTGCTGGTGAGCTCACTTCATCGTTGCTTCTCTGCTTCTAGTTCCAGATCGTAGCTGGGAAGGCTTCCTTTGTCTCGGGTGTAGAGGAGGGCACTGGTATGTGTCTAGCCTTGTGTGGGCCTTTTGATGGCCTTCCTAAGGAAGGTGGGCCCAAGTCTGTCTCCATTGTTATGGCTATCAATGGTCCTGAGCCTATCAGTTAAAAAGTTTGTCTTTGCCTGGCATGGTGGTGCATGCCTTTAATTCTAGTACTCAGGAGGCAGGGGCAGGTGGATCTCTGAGTTCAAGGCTAGCCTGGTCCACCAAGCAAGTTCCAGGACAGCCAGGGCTACACAGAGAGACTCTGTCTCAAACAAACAAAATGTCTTTTCCACATTCTTGGGAATTTCACCTTTGTGAGTCTAGTTCTGTGTTTCTGTTCTACCCTTCCCTGGCCCCCCACTTCCTCCTTGCTTCCAGTGAACCCCACTGAGAACCTCACCTACTTAAGGCAGAGCTCTGTAAGAACAGAAACTGATCTGACTACATCCTGTCCTTCAGAGAGAAAGAGGTGGTCACCATGGTGACAAGGCCTAGGGCAGCAAGGGAATCACTTGGACTCAAAGCTGAGGGCTGAGGGAAGCTACAAGGTGACATGAGGCCATATAGTCAGGCCCCCTAAGCCCACAGGGCCAGGTCTCTAGCCCTGAGATTCTCTGGGAAGATGACTTTGGCAAGAGGGATCCTTGATGCCTGCTGAGTCTGGTTCCCCCTCTGCCATCCCAGCCAACCTCCAGCCGCTATAACAGTGAACAGAGAACAGGTGGTGTTCAGCTCCGGCCAGCTCAGAGCGGGTGGGACCATCATCTCCAGGCACGGTGTCCCGGTCCTTACAGACCAGACGAAGGTGTGAGACCAGTCCTCAGCTGTGAAGCGTAGCAGGGGCTCAACGACAGTTTCTGTCATTCTTTATGACCCACCCACCCCCACACCCCACATGCTCCCCTCTTGACCCTCCAACTTCCCCTCTCCCCCGCCTCAGCCCTCTAGCCTCTCCCCTCCCCTCTCCCTTCCCTTCTGTCACTCTCTATGCCTCTCTGGTTTTCCACATTTTTAACAACCTCAGAGATGTGGCTGGTATACCGCGTGTTCACCTCTTAAAGGGGAAGCTTCCCTGGGTTTACCCTGTCACGAGGTCTTGCAGCCATCAGACTGCTCTAATTTTAGAACGTTTTCATCCACTCCCAAAACCGCGTCCTGTGAACAGTCCCTCTGCCATCTTTCCCTCCTCCTCCAGCCCTAGGCAACCGCTAATCCACTCTCTGTCTCTGCAGATTTCCCTGGTTGGGACACAGAAGTGGGATCATGCGGTATGGTTTGCTGCGACTGCCCTCTATCCTCCGTGGAATGCTTTCAAGGTCCATCCATGTCTAGCCTGTGTCAGGGCTTCATTCTCTTCACTGCCAAATAATATTGCATTGCGTGATCATGATACCACACGTAATTCATCCTTGCGTCGGCTGGTGGAAAGTTGGGCAGTTTCCCGGTTGGGATATGGTGACTAACGCTGCTCTGAGCTGCTGCTCCAGCTGTCAGGAGGGCTCATTTAGATGTTCTTGCTGCCAGGCCATAGGCACTTCTGTGCTCATCAGTCTGAGCGGCATTTTATTTTTCCATCAGCAAGACCTGGCTGTCCTACATGTTCACATCCTGACCACACTTGGTATTGGCCGTGGCCACTATCCTGGGTCTGAACCACTATGTGATGTCAACCAATTTTCATGTCCTTAATGGATAATGATCTTGAAAACAGTATCTACTGTTTTCAGTAGATACTATGTATCGTCCTTGAAGAGATTTGTATTCTGATCCTTACCCGTTTTCTAGGTAGGTTATTGTCTTGGTTAGCTTGACATAGCCTTGAGTCGTCTGATAGGAAAGCCTAGATTGAGGAATGGCCTACATCAGATTGGCCTTCAGATATGTCTGCTGGGGACTGTCTTGATTATTGATGTAGGAAGGCCCAGTCCACTGTGGGCAGCACCATCCCTAGCAAGGAGTGCATATGAGAGCAGTGCCCATGGAGGCCAGAAGGGGGCATCAGAATACCTGAGTTGGAATTATGAGCTGCCTAGCATGGGTGCTGAGAATTGAACCTCTGTAAGAGAAGTACATACTCTTAACTGCTGAGCCATCTCTCCAGCCTCTGTATTTTTTAAATATGATTTCTTTTCAATTTGCTGTATGTTACATCTGGCCCCCTCAGGGGTAGGGCATCACAGGGACTCCCTGGGTCCCTGGGGCTTGGTGTTGAGGAAGTTATTTCTCCACAAACATAGTGCCAGTGCATACTGTAGGATTGCTGGGCACCCAGAACCTCTCTGAACCTAGGTTTGGGGATCCATAAACTGAGAAGTTGGGCTAAATGATCCCCAAGTTCACTTTTGAGAAGTAGCCATCTTAAATACCTCTTAGAAGCAGCAAGCCCCTAATCTCAGGATCCTTTCTTCGTCATTCCAGCTGTCTCCGGCAACTGTCCCTCTACATGGCTGTTTCCACGAGAAAATAAACTCTGCTGGTGGTACAAACACATCTGCTGCCTCCTGGGGCTCAGCACCAGGGCTGTGCTCCCCTGGGACGCATGGTGACATGCAGCTGTTGGAAGAAAAAGATGTTTCCCAGCAGCTGGATCACAGGGAAGTATGAGACGGACAGCAGATCTACAGCTTGTGGAGATCACAGAACATGTGGATAGGGGCCAGAAGATCACGTGACCATATGCATGCCTGCCCTGTCTCCAGTGCTGGTCCCTCTGCCCACCTATCAGGGTATTGACTTCAGCAGAGCTAAGCATGGTGGAGGTGGGGTCTCCAGACCCTCAGGTTGGAACCTTTTCCCACAAGTCCTGGAAGACCTCCCTCAGAATCTGCAGACACACATCTGCCCTTGTAGAAAACAATGAGAAAGTGGAAACACACAGGATGGCTAGAAGGTTCTAGAAGCTTGTTACCCCAGCGGCCTCGCACGCCAAAAATTCTGTGAATTCACATAGACGAATCGAACCCCAGGAATACTAGGGGCTCACTAGTCTCCTGGGAACAAATAAAAAACCATAGTGAGAGGCGGGTCCGGGGGGGGGCCCACCCGGGCGGGCTGGGTGAGCCAGATGTATGTAGTTCTCAATATGCCATTGCAGCCCATTCTCAATGCCGTAGCCTCTGAGCAGTTCTCAGGGGTCTTCCATCCCTGTGATGTTCCCACTTGGTGCTGTCTGGCTCCCTGCCTCCAAAAGACATGCTCATAGGGCTCCCCTTTGATAGGGGAGGGTCCTCAGGCCAGGCCCAGCTGAAGCACAGCCTGGGCACAGGCCAGAGAAGAGGGGGTAACCAGCAGCTGCAGTCAGCCTTGCTCCCTGCTGGCTCTGTGGAGCTAGGACTGATCTCTAGTAGCTGATGTTCCTGCAGTGCTGGACTCAGGCTCCCAGGGGCACCAGGACACGGCAGGAAGGACATCCACACCTGCTCCCCAGAGTGAGGAAAGGTGAATGATTGCCTCGGCCATTCTATGTTCTCTGCCTTTTGTTCAGGCAGGGCCGTGAGATAAGCTTTGGTCACCGGGCATGGGTCAAAGTGACGTGTGACTGCAGCCTTAGGCGTAATCCCATGGCAGGGGTCGGGAATGCCCTGTGGCAGGCCCTTCCCTCGGAGAGTCTCACCGTAAGAGTGAAGGGACTTCGAACGCCAAATCAAGGAGCCCATGCAGCTGGAGCAAGGACAGAGAGAGCAGTAGGCTAACCAGGAGCCAGGCCTCTGAAGACCAGGCCTCTCTGGCCACGAGAAAAACATGGGTGATGACCCTAAGATAAGCAGTCTTGGGGTAGGCGGTCTGAGCAGATGGGTAGGACCTGATGCTGCCTGGCAGAAAGACCCCAGGGCCAGCACTCTGAGACCATGTAGGATACCTTCTCAACACGGGGTGTTTGTAAATGGGCTGGATGAGACCATGAGACAGAAGATGGGGTACCAGCTTGACTTCTATTGAATTATCCAGTATTGGGCAAGAAGAGAGGTGGTCTGGTCTGGAAGGGTGGGGTTGGGGGGGCTGATGACATCAAGCTTATTGTGGTGGCTCCTGAACACAGACCCTGGGAAGACAACCAGCTTGCCTCCAAGGGGCTGGAGGGGTGCAGTTACAGAGGTTTGGGTGTTTCTGTGCATATGTGAGTTGATCTATTCCTGGGAGCTGCTGTCTGCTGGCCTGGGCCCAAAAGGACATCCAGGCTCTGTAGTGCAGATGGGAAGTGGAGGGAGGACCGTTGATAGGGTCCTGAATAGATAGAAAAAATGGATCTTGGAACAGGCCTGAGGGAATGTGCCTTTCATCCCAGCTACTTGGGAAGCTGAGGTAAGAACACCTGAGCCCAGAAATTTGGAACCAACTTCAGCAACATAGTAAGATTCAAAAAGAAAACAAAGAAGTGTCTCTCCACTCTGTGGTCTGAGCACATGTGTTCTTGCCTATGTGCCTGTGTGCATGTTAAGGTGTCCAGAGCCACTGTTATGCTCAGCCACAGCATTCGTATGGGCCCTGCTCCTTGGTCCCACTAACAAGGTGCTAACTTGGGGAGGATACAAAATGGGGGAGAGGCAGGAATCTCTAGGACCCTCCAGAAACCAAGACCAACAAACAGCAGAGGGGAGGGTGAAGGGCTGCCCCTCACCAAGATGGCCACCTGAGAGTCATCCTGTAAGTGCTCATTCTGAGTAGCCCCGTCCCTTTGTACCAACAACGTCCCAGTGCTTTGCCGGGAGCTAAGTGAGGCTGAGTGGTACAAAGAGGGTCTGTCTGTGCCATGCGCAGTCTTGCTGGGACAACTCTATCTGGAGGATGCCTAATGGCCCTAACCCAGTGGTTCTCAACCTGTGGGTCACAACCCCTTTCTTTCACAGGGGTCGCTTAAGACCATTTGCATATCACAGATCACATATCTGCATTACGAATCATAACAGTAGCAAAGTTACAGTTATGAAGTAACAACAAAAGTAAGTTTATAGTTGAGGGGGTCACCGCAACATGAGGAACTGTGTTAAGGGTCACAGCATTATGAAGGTTGAGAACCATTGCTTAGCCATTCTCCCCTTCTGTCTGATCCTCCAGAGGAGTAGAGATGCTAAATTTTTGGCACATGACCCAGGTATGCCCTCTTAGTTTAAAGAAGCTAATAGTCACCCAAGGTCCTGCTCTGGATGGCCCAACAGCCCTACTTGAGTCTATGGAGCAAGATCAAACCAACACAGTCATGCCTGTCACCCACGATTTTTTCTTGACGATGAACCCATAGCTACAAGGAAGAGCTGCACTGGTTCCAGGGCCCAACCAGGCCCAGGGTTCTCCCCAGGGATTCCCTCACCCCAGAATGGGTCTGCAGAGGCAGCAACCACACTCAGTTCCCATCCCTAGCTAGCTGATTTCAACAGGAAATGCTCCCTCCCAAGAGGCAGATGCCCCCAGAAACCAGGCACCTAGGCCTGTCTCCAGTGGAATCAGTCTCTGAACTTGTTTGAAAAAGATGGCCTCCCATTTCTTTCTTCTTTCTCCCCCTCGCCACAGGTCAGTGCCTGGGTCAGCACCCAGAGTAGGGAACTGGGAGCTGTGGAGATAACATCTTCAGGAAGGGAAAGGCATGTCCATCAACTTTTACCACTCATCCCAGGTACCTGCAGGACAACCTCACCCCACCCATCCTCCAAAGGGCCCTGACCAGGCCTTGCAGGGCTAGATCTAGCCATGTTTCTTAATCAGCGTCACATGGCAAGGACACTGTTCCTCTGCCCCAGGACCAGGGCTGCTCTCTAAGAACATGAGTCTTCGGGCTGGGGAGATTAAGCCCCACAAACTTGAGGGGGCAGCTTGGCCTGAGACCGTGACTCACTAGTTCTTTGTTTTCTGTCTCTGCCGTCTCTCCCCATCTCAAGGCCCAGTGACCTCAAGGCCTACTCTACCCCTATTCTACTCAGAGAAAACGAAGGCTTGGGGACAGGGCTGTAATCCTGGGATAGCTAGCATCCTGCTTTCTGTAGGTGAGGTGCTATGCTCTCATGTTGGATGTTGGGGTGGGGGGGGCAGCTAGAAAGGCCTAGGTTGTGTTCCCACTAAGCTATGACTCACCATTCCTGATGGGCAAGCCCCCACCTCCAGTCTTGCTGTTTCAGCTTCTCCCTAAGTCACAGGCCAGTCCCTGTGGGAGGGGACACGGTGACCTGGCCTATGAAGCACTGTGGTTCCTCCAAGGCTCTGTAAACTGTGAAGTATTATGATTCACTGGGGATTTTGTACACTGTAAAGTACTGCTATTCATCCAGGGCTTTGTACATTGTGAAGTGCTGAGTGACCATGCTCAGCCACTCATTCATAACAAGCCGAGATGAACAAAGGGGCGGGGACCAGGCTCACGGGTCACAGCCACCCTGTTGACAACCTAGGAGTGTCCCAAGCCTTCTGGCACCAACTCCACCAGAGGCTGGTGTGAACCCCTGCTGGTAAAGGATGGAGTTCACAGACAACAGGAGATAGCCACCGTGTCCTCCCTGCCTGCCTTCGGGAGAGGGGTACTGGCTCTGAGGGGCTGGAACGAGAGTTCACTAGAGCTGACCACGGGCTGGCTGGCGATTGTCCACTGAGGACAGGGTCTAGGCACCGGCAACTTCCACATTATTGGAGTTAGATGCCCCCACTCCATCTCCGTCTATCATAATTATTTTAATTAAGAAGATAAGCAGCAGCTTGTGAAAGATTTAATTATAATTAGCAGGTGACAGTACTCAGTGAGTCAAATGGCCAAACGGGTGCTGGGGTTCTCACATCCCTGTTCAGACACCTGAGAAATTAACATTTGCAAAACATGGGCGGGCTGTGGCTGCCGAGGCAGTGAGAAGCCACGTCTCCAGACCCTGGGAGGTGGCAGAGTCCCCAACCTGCTCCAGCACTGTGAGGAAGGTACCATGTAGCCCTGAATGTCCCAACCTGGGCCTGCACTGCAGTGACTACACTGAGCCCGGGGTTCAGAGAGTCCAGCACACAGTTGACACACTGCAGTCGCTGAGCTTAACAACCTTTGATCCAAGCTCTTGTGTTGTCTTCCAACCTGGGCCGTGGATAGGCGGCAGCAGGCACAGCTCACAGGAGCACACCCTGGACTGGATCCAGGTTCACAGCTGGGATACACAGAACTTAGTGAGATGTGACCCCGACCTTCATGTCCTGGAAGAAGTACAGTAATGGGAAGAGAGGTAACCCTCAGGACCAAACAAAACCTGAGCTAGGACAAGGTGGCAGCCACAGGGCATAGAGCTAGGAGCAAGGAAGCCACAGTGGCTTGGAACAGGGAAGGTTTCCAGGACAGAGCTGGACCTGATTTGGAGAGATGCCAGCTAGGGACAGCCTGGGGGCCGTGCACCAAGCCTGAGCCTATAAGGACAGCAACAGCTCATGGCTGTAGACTGGGAGTAAGACCTGACCTAACTGTCCAGGCTCAGTCTGTCCTAAGCCCATGGCTGTGTGACCTCAGAGGGATTCTTGTGTCTCCACTAGAGTCATCCATGTCTGCGGCAGTTCCTATTTTTTGTCAAATTGACACACATGTTAGAGTCATCTCGGAAGAGGGACCCTCAATTGAGAAAACGTTTCCATTAGATTGGCTGTTGGCAAGTCTGCGAAGACATTTTCTTGATTAATGGTTGATGTGGGATGGCCCAGCCACAGTGGGCGGCGCCCGTCTCTGGGCAATGATCCTGGGTTATATCTTAAAAAACAAGTAGACTGGTCCATGATAAGCAAGCAGCTTTCCTTCGTTGTCTCTGTTCGCTTCAACAATAGACTATAATCTCAAAGTGTAAGCCAAATAAACCCTTTCTTCTCCAAGTTGCTTTTGATCAATGCTTTATCGCAGCAACAGAGAAACAAGCTAGCACAGCCTGTCACATTACCGGCTGCAGGTCTTTCCTTCACAGAAAGCAGAGCGGCCATCCCTGAAGGAGGCTGTGGAGGTCCGGCCTGGGCTGAGCTAGACACCCTAGACATCCAGTTGAGGAGGATGCTGGAGCTGCTAGACCAGGCCGGAGTTATCCAGAAGAGGAGCCCTCCTCTGGCTGCACCAGGTTTTGAGGACTCAGGATGTGAGGGAGCACAGGCTGCAGAAGCACGGGCTGCTGGACTCTCACTCACCTCTCCAGCTCCTGGTGGCGCCAGGTGTTCCTGCTTATGGTACACTTCTCTGATCTTCGTGGGGCTCTTGTGGCCTCCTCCCTACATCTGGCTCGGAGCTCCTCTCCTTTCTCTTTTAGACACTGGCAGTACATTATGGTCTGTCCTCATTGAAAGATGATCACATCTCAACATCCTTAATGGCCTCTGTGGACACTAAATAGGGTTCGTGTGTGCAGGTATGAGGCTTAGGAGAGAGTGTATGGGGGAAGAGACTCTTTAACCCACTTCACTCCATGGGAAGCCCAGGGGGGAATGAGCTGAATACTCAGTGTGCCCGTCCATCTGCAGCAGGCGAGCAGCCCTTATGCATGGACACCAGGGCTCAGTGTCCTAGAGGCAGAATCAGGACCAAGAATTAGAACCAGGTGGATGGGAACATCTTGTCCCATGCAGTCAAGGACTTGTTAGTTCTCAAGCCTCCCAGAGCCTCAGTGAGCCCCTCTGGGCAGAATAAAGCTGGCCCATCAGGCTGAAAAAGCTGGAGGAATCACTTTCATGGCCCCTCCAGCCCTCACACCAGGACGCCTCGATTTATTGCCATTCTACACAAGCTGAAAGGAATTGCAAACGAAATTAGCCAGTGATTTAAAGAGAATTGATTTTATCTAAAAGCTCCGCTAAGCGCTGGCTGGTCCCCATCCCCCACTCGGTGAAGGGAACGGTGGCTGCCGCTTGCTGATTGCCCCTCTCTGCACCTGATCTAATTTCCTGCCCTGGATGGCTCCTCCAGAGAAGGCTAGCTCCTCTGTCTTCTGCTGACACCTGAGCTGGGACTTAGGGCTTCGAACTGTGAAGGAAATTGAATTCCTCTTGTGCTTCGCCCCTGTGTCTCCTGCACTAGTTGTGCAGAACGACAAAGGATTGTAGGACCCCTACTCTAGGATCCACTGCAGAAGCCGTCTGCATCTCTGTGCTTCTAAGAAGGGTGATGGGGGATGTCCCCAGCTGGTGCTCTTCTCAGGGAGATCAGGCCCAGTTTGAGGGGAGGCCGAGATTCTTGGCTCAGAATCTTAGTCACATGACCGTCAGAAGGTCAAGTTCCACAGTAGAGAAGCTGTAAAATCGGAAGTGTGGAGACCACCCACAGGTGGGCCTAGTATTGAGAGAGATGCCATATCATGATGAGCACAACCCACTGCCAGGATTGTGTCTTTGGCCCTTAGCCTCCAGTCCCATTAGCCAACGAGGTGAGTCTGGGAAGACATCTGCCACTCCAGACTCAGATCCTGTAAGCAGCAGGTCACATCTCCTCGCCCTGTATCTAGGACTGCCCTGCTGCTCAAAGGCACAGCGGGCCCCAAGAAAACCAGCATAGCGTTTGCCAATCTTTCTTCCTCTGTCCTCAAGAATCCTCATCGACCAAGCTGTGATCCTCCACCCAAGCACTGGAGCACACTGCAGGCATGTCTGACTCTATAGGGCCAGCAGACTTGAGCCTCTCGAACTCAGAATTCCTGTTCTTCACAGGCACCAGCAGTCAGACCCTGACTCCCACTTGACTGACAGTCAAGGGTAAAAGTACTACCCACCTCCCCATGCAGAGGACAAGAGGAAAAGGGGACAGGCCATCTGCCCTGACCCTGGTCACAGTCTCATGCTTGCTTCTTGCCTGTCCCTCTACCATAACCTTGTCCTGGCTTCTCCAACCCTTGTCATTTGGCTGCCTGGGCATCTGCATTCTCAAATTGCCCACTTCAAGTTTAGACCCCACTAAATGCCCCTCAACCCTGCATCCCTTTGGCTGTTCTTTAACCCTCATCTCCATGGCTGCCTCTCAACACTGCATTCCACTGGGTGCCCCTCTGCCTGAAGTTCCTCCCTGTAGATCCTCTGGTGAGAAGTTCTTTTTTTCCCCTGCCCCCAGGCTGGACCTGGGATTTTGTTGTCTGACTTTTGGAAATGACTATAAACAGTAGAAGGTCAACAAGGTTGCCTAACCCAAAACCTGTGCCCTATACAGATGCCGTGGGGCTACAGAAATGGCTCTAACTGGAACCCAGAAATAAGACCCCTACTTTCCCAAAGACACAGAGCAGTCTAGCTGAGCGAGGACCACCAAACCCTGAACTCCCAGCTCCAGCTGTCCTGAGAGTGTTCTAATATCACCAAACCTCCACTTGGGCCCAGGACAACCATCTGTTTTCTCATCCTCTAGGCTTCCAGATAAGCAAGGCAGGGCCAGATTTGTCAATCAGCTGCAAATAGACAAAAACAAAGGTGCTTTGGGGGCATTTAAACCTTCCAGGGAGACTGCTCAGCTGGCAACAGAAAGCCAGTTTCTATCCAGGATAGAAGTCGCACATACCTGGGATCACACACATTCCTTCTGATTGTGTTTCCAGCAAGTTCTCTTCCCAGATCAAAGCCAGCAAACCTTTCCCAGGTCTTTGCCAGGCGGGTCCTGAAAGATTTTTTTTTCCCCTCCAGTTGAAAGAAGCCGAGGAGTAGAGCTGAAGCCTTCTGCCTAGGAAAGACTTTCTGCCTTATTCAGGGTTTCTATTGCTGTGATAAAACACCATGACCAGAAGCAACTTGGGGAAGAAAGAGTATTTCACCTTATAGCTGCCAGGAACTGTCCATCACTAAGGGAAATTGGGGTAAGGACTCAAGGCAGGAACTAAAACAGAGGCTGTGGAGGAGAGCTGCTTACTGACTTGCTCTCCATGGCTTGCTCAGCCTGTTTTCACTTGTCCAGAGATGACACCATCCACAGTGGGCTGGGTAGTCTAACATCAATTATTAATTAAGAAAATGCTCTCCAGGCTTGCCTACAGGCAATCTGATTGTTTGAGACAACAATTAAGATTCAGCTTCTTGGATAATTCTAGCTTTTGTCAAGTTAATAAACACAAAACAACTAGCCAGCACACTTTCTCTCCCTGGGGCCTTCTGGCACCCTGGTGTGGCCATGAGCAGTGGGATCAAATCCTTGTGTTTCTCTCTAGAGATGATTAGCCCTGCATGAGCTGAGCAGTAGACACATAACCCAGGCTGATCAGTCTTCTCTGTCCAGCCTAAGATACTGTCTGGTCCAAGGTAGGGCAGCTGGACCCATAATCTGTCTGATAGGTGACTCAGAAGTCTGTGGACACTCTTAAAGACATCAGTGTCCCCTGGAGATGGCTAACTTAACCATAAAGTATTGCAAAACAGAGAGTGATGGACAAGTTCCTCTGACCTTTGACATCTGACCTCCTGGATCCAGCTGTATCCAATGAAACTCGTCTGACCCTACATTCTCCACTTGGTTAAAACAAGAAAGTGTCCCATTTCAGGTTTAACGATGGTGTCTGGGCTGGGGATGGTAGAGCGCTTACCCAGAATGTCCCATGCCTGGGTTCCATCCCCAGCATGGCATAAAACAGGCATGGTATTCCATGCCTCTAACCTCAGAGCTCAGCAATCGAAGACAGGACCATCAGAACTTCACTGAACCCTCAGCATGAGTTTGATGCCATCTTAGACTATATTTAAGATCCTGTTTCAAAAACAAAAAGCAAAACAACAACAACAAAACAGACTTAAAGTGTCCATCTCTTGCACAGGAGCATTCTCTGGTCACTAAGGGACTGGATCGGGCTGGGCTGGCCTGCTTGCTGTCTCTGATTGGTGGAACAGCGGGAAGGATGAACTTGCTTTTCCCTGTGGGTGGAGTTTCCTCTGTCAGGGACCTGTAGTGTTCACAAGTGGGATCAGGACTCAGAGGCCAATGAGGCAGGAGAGCCTCCAGCCAGGAAACCCCACCTGCTGCTGTGAATTACCAAGACAACCACCCTCTGAGTTTTACCCTACCCACCCACCTGCCTTCAACTTCACCATAAAGCCACACAGTTGTAAACCTCTCCAGTCAGCTTTCTAGGAACTGCTTGAGCCCACACATGGCCTAAAGGTATGGCTAGCTATTCCAGCACAGAGACCACTCCCTGATCAGTTTCAGACAACCCTCCCCCTGTGCTGTTCATATATTCTCTCTCTCTCTCTCTCTCTCTCTGTCTCTCTCTCATCTCCACATACACAACCGACCACAAGTATCATTTTCAGACCGTGTTCTCCTCAGGTCTTAGAGTCAAAGGCATCAAAATATCATGTGGCCTTCTCAGAAAGGGCTGTCCTTGGAGCTGCCACCAAAGGCAAATACCTGAGGTGCACACTGGCCTATTTTAAAGCGATCTCCTGGTGAATTCATCCCTGCCTCTCCCTCCCCTATGAAATCTATTTTAAAAGATCAGAATTTTCTTTATATCTACCTCTGAAATGTGCTACAAGAGAGAAGGGAAACATAAATATATCCGGGTTCAGGGTGTGGGGTCGAAGTGAGTAGGAACAGAAGGCCCGAGAGTCCACAGGCCCAGAAGGAGTCTGATGTTCCTATCCTCAGCTCAATTTCACAGCCCTTATAGGTGAGAGTAGAAGCTCATGACCTTGCCCCTACCTAGCTCTGCCTGGGCCTCTTTTGGCCCCACACTCAGGCTCTGAAGTCTCCTGGTGGTGGGCAGAGCACTTAGCTTTCCGCTGGAGTCCTCCACAAAGGGTCCTTGGTAGTGTGACCCAAACCACAGCCTATTAAACTCTCAACCCTACCCTGAAGGGTGGAACTAACTCTCTTTCTGGTGGTCTTGCCATACTTCCTCACCCCCCAAAGGGTTACCTGGCATGTGGGAGCTGCAAGAATTCACAAAAGGCCAAGGAGCTGGCCCAGGTCTGAGCAAATAATAACCCTAGACCACTTCAGAATCAGAGGAGACAATGGCAGAATGGAGTCACTAGAGGAAGCCAGTCCCTCCCCTTGTCCCTTCGCTGGGTCCATCAAAGATCTACCAGTTGGCACCCTGACCACCACTTGACCAGGGGATACAGTTCCTGTGCAGTTTCTTGTAGCTGTTTGCTGTAATCTTTTACTCTCAATTTAGGGAAAGAGAAAGGAAGGAGAGAGAGGAAGAAATCTTCAACTGCTCTTGCAGGTAGCCTTGATAGAGAAGGAGAGAAAGGAAGAGATCTTCACAGCCCTTTTAGGCTGTCCTAAGCTTGGAGAGCAGGAGCTGACAGTGAGCCAGACTAGTGTCTGCTCACTATCCAAGAACCCAATCTCTCCAACCAACTTTCTAAGCAATACCCAATGAATCAACGACAAACCAACCAACCAACAACCCACCCCAGCTCTCAGTGCTTCAACCCTTACATACTCTAAGCAAAAGTTCCCAGAAACCCGAGTGGCATGCAATTGTAAGGACTAGCTACATGTGGCAAAACACCTGCACATAGCGGAATTATAGCCACCAGAATCAAGCATTCCTAATCAAACCCGTAATCATCCACCACACCTGGGAGGAGAACAAAAACATAGTCCAAACGCCATTTTGCATTTTCAAAGAAACCAAAATAACAAAAGTTCTTACAAGCATCCACTACAGTTCCTACTTTGACAGCTCCCTCAACGGCTGACTAAATGAACATTCGGGTGCTGGAGGCCAGGGCAGTGTGGCCAGCATTTCCCACCTCATTCTGTCACCCCAGCTCCCAGAAAGGCATGGCTGAGGCTGCCCTCCTGGCCTGGCTGACCTCAGCGTCAACCAGTTTCTGGGTAGGCCTTCCCCAGTGTCCCAAACCCCCGGACTCCTCCAGTGTCCTGAGTATGGGGAACAGGAACAGGGCTGAAGTATATGACCCTGAGTCAGCCATGCCTTTACACCTGTACCAGGGACCAGCACCCAATCTCAGCTCCTTCCCAGTTGTGTTGCTTCCTCTTGAAAGTCCTGTGGGAGCATTGACCCCACAGAACTCCTAAGCAAGGACCCATCATGCCACAAAGAGCTCTTGACCTTCACCCTGGCCTCATACCGTACCTCTCTCTGGAGCTGCAGTCTCTCCAAGCACCCATCTATGACTGGACATACCATCCTAGATCTGCCTCCTGCATCTGCTGACACTACTTGTGTCTGGAAGCCACATGTTGAGGGCCCTCTGCTCCCTCTTAGGTCCAGTACACAGTAGGGAGGCAGCATGCTTGGTGGGTGGGCGCTGTATGAGCCAATGCAGGGCAATCCTCTCTAGATGAGATATCCAGGAGGAGGTGGTTAGAAATGGCCCCATGGGGAATGCATGCCTCAAGTTGAATGCTTGGACATCAAGCTTCTTGCAGCTGTCTGCTAACCTGCATTACTCAGGAACCCCTTGGGGTGCCTGTAAATCCTGCTGATTGACCACGGCTTACAGCAGCAGCAAGTGTTTCAAAAGAGCCTCGGGTTTGCAAGGACATTTCCCAGCAGCCTCTGGGGCTAGCTCTGGGCCTAAGCTCCTGTGTGAACAGAGGGGGCATCTCAGGGGAGCCCAGTGAAGTCCACTGGAAGTAAGGTTGGAGACCCCTTCCTCTAAGACTTCAAGTGGACAGGCAGATCTAGAGAGACCTTCCCTGACTATTCTTTTGTCTCTGGGAAGAAAGAGCCTGGGCCATGGAAGGGAATAGAGAAGGAAGAGGGGGAGGGGGAAAGAGAAGAAGATGGAGGATGGGTAAGGGGGAGGAGGCGCTGATGGGAGAGGAAGGCAGGAGGGGGAAGGGGAGAAGGAGGAAGGAGGAAGCCTTGTGCCATCGGACATGCTCTTCTCAAGGCTGAGAGCAGGAGGCATCCTAGCTGGGGCCCCACAGCAGGCCCTTTCTGGAAATCTTCTAGAGACTCAGTCTATTTTTGCTCTCTGACAACACAACAGAGGCAGCGCTGTGACTTATCTCTGACACAGAGAGAGCTTTGTGTCCCAGACTCCACTGCCCCAGCCCCCACCCCAGTCCCAACTCAAGGCAAGAGTAGGGCATACAAGGCGTCCCATCTGTCTGAGTCAGCGCCTCCCAGGACAAGGAAGCCAGAGTCGGGCCTTCCAACCTGATGTGGGGTGTCGTCTCCCATTGCTTCCAGAGGCCCACACAGGGTTTTCTGCTTCAGGCACCATTGTCCAGGCTTACTGGTACTCTCTCAAGCCTTCCTAGCCTCTCTAATGCTTTGAGGTGCATGCTTGCCTTCAGCTTCTCCATGGTAGCCCCATTCTTCATTCTGAGACCTGAGACAATTTGCCAGACAATTTTAGCACAGAAATGAGAGCTTTCAGGAAGGGCAGAACTTCAAGGACCCTGCAGAATATGTGAGTAGCCACTGTGGGACTCTGGCTGGTTGGGGACAGCCAAGCCTTTCTACAGCTAGCAACTGTAGCATGGAGGACTGCATGCCTGTAACTCTGAGCACTAGGCCTCTGTAGGGATTGATGGCCTGACTGCATCACTATGGCCAAGGAGAGCCAGGCAAGCTGCACTGCAGTGCCCCATGGCTCACAACATCTCCAAGAGCTGATCTCAGGCTGAGCTGCCTCTCCCCTGACGGGCGGGTTGCTTCCCTGCCGCTGTCCGCACACTCTTCCAAGGTCCATCACTGCCCATTGACTTTGGCTCTTTTTGTACCTCATTAAAATACTCATCGGACAGTGTTGCTCCCCTCTGGCTTCCATCACTTGTCCTCAAACCTTGGAGGTTTTCCATGGTGCAGTATCCTCGTTTTCACCTGCATAGCAAGTATTCCCCCTTCAAAGGAGTTTGAGTTGTTTTCTGCTTCTGAGATTTTTACCCACAAAACTGTTCTCAATGTTTGTCCATATCTTTTGTTGGGGGGGGGACACTTTCATTTCTCTCGATAAGTCTGTAGAAGGAGAATCACTAGATCCAGAAAGAACAGAGGTATGACTTCATGAAAAATAATAGCCAAACAGATCTGAGCTGAACCTTCTGCAGCTCCCTGTTCCCTTAGATGCCCTCCCAGCTTGAGCTGCCATCCTCGGACGCTCAGGTGATTGGCCCCACTCTTCTGCATGGGTTTTGCGAGGTTCAACCCAGAGGCCTCTCAGCACTAACCTCCCTCCTTCCCGTCTGTGTTAGGCTGCACACCGATGCCTTAAAAGCTACTGCTGGTTTTGTGTCTTTGTTCAAAACTTATCCTCAGAGAAAGAGAATGATGCCAGCTATGACACCATTTATCTGACTCCATCATTTTTACTTCCCCTGTTGCTGGAAGCAGATGACTTTATGAGTTTCTGGAGAATGCTGAGGGGGAGTGTGTTGTAGAAGTGTATCTTTTGTTGTGTTTAAAATGGTTGTTTGGTGCACTGTTGGGTGAGAGGCTGCCTAGGTCTTGGCATTTTGTATTGTCTGGAGGTATTAGCTTTATGTAAATTCCTCATGATCTGCATGTGGTATCAATAGAACACCCGAGGAGCTTGGGTATCAAACTCCTGAGATGAGATGCTCAGGGTTCCACTATATAGTATGGTGCTTGCCATGATGGTGGTTCCCTCTGCTGAGGTCTGGCGGGGTTTATACCTATGAATATGCCCCCATCTCTTCCTTGCTGAGCCACCACTGTAGATATTCTACTACAGGAGTGACTTAGTTAAGTTACTATTACTGTAATGAAAAACCACAACCAAAAGCAGCCTGGGGAGGAAAGGGTTTATTTGGCTTACATATCCTGTAAGTGAAGCCAAAGCAGGAACCTGGAGGCAGGAGCTGATGCAGAGGCCATAGAGAGGTGCTGCTTACCAACTTGCTCCTCGAGGCTTGCTAAGCCTGTTTTCTTATAGAAACCAGACCACCAGTCCAGGGATGGCCCCACCCACAATGGGCTCGCTGCTCCAACATCAGTCACTAATTAAGAAAATGTGCCACAGCCCAGTTTTATGGAGGCAATTTCTCAATGGAGGGTCCCTGCTCTCAAATGACTATAGTCTGTGTTAAGTTGAAATAAAACTAGCCAGCACAGGGAGTTTGAAAATAACCAATTTTTAAACTTCCTTTTAATTTTTGAGATTATAATATAATTACAACATTCTCCTTTCCCTTTTCTCCCTTCAAATCCTCCCATATACCTCTCCCCAATCCCCTTCAAATTCATGGCCTCTTCTTTCATTAATTGCTATGATATGCATATATGTATATACATATATTCCTACCTATAACCTGTGCAGCCCATATGGTTACTTGTACGTATGTTCATTTGACCATTTGACCATTTGACACTGGACAGTGTGCTCTTCCCTGGAGATGACCCCTGACCCACTCCCAGCATCCTCAGCTGTCTATAGTTCTTCATGTAGGGTTGACACCTCAAGGGTTTTTCCCTATCCTCTCTGGCGTGTCCACTGGTGTTGTCCTCATCTGGTTCACATGTCTGCGGTCACCTTGGAGAGACTTTATGGATGTAGGTTCTGACATTCCTACAAGACACAGTCTCACAGCAAACTCCCTGGTCCTCTTTCCACCCCTCTTCCATAGTGATCCCCGAGCCTTAGGTGTGGGAGTGTTTTGTAGATGTATCCGTTGAGACCGGGCTCCACTACCTTGCATCTTGATTCTTGTAGTTTTCTAAAGTGGTCTCGGTTTTTTGCAAAGAGAAGTTTCCCAGTGAAAGATGAAGACTATACTTATCTGTGGGTATAAGGACAGACCCTATAGATTGTCTTCCTTGCTGAGCTGTGGCAGTAGGTGTACTACTACAAAAGATTGCTTGATATTGTTTCCAGCACCCCCACCAGCACTCCTCTGCAAGTCATAACTCAGTCTATTGTCCCATCATATTCATTTGCAACATAGGAAACCAGGCAGAACACAGAGCAAAATAAAGACAAATTCCTTCCTAAAGACAAAAACCCTAAATCAAACTTCAGCGCCAATTAAGACATTCAATAGTCGTGTCTCAGTAAACATACCGATCGTGATTGTGCACTCTGAACAAGCCTGGGAATATGAAGGCATCCGTCTGTCACTGTAATTCACCCTAGGACAGCTCAAAACAGCCTGTGAGCTCACTGCCCCTCACGATTTCTATTTTGGGATACTTATGGCACGACCTCCTGCAGTTGCAACCTGAGCAGAGACCCTCTGCAGGAAGTCTCCAGGGACATCTTTTATTTTCCTGACAACAAGGAATGGCACTCTCTTTTTGGCCTTCCTCTTCCTTCCTGGAAAGCAGGGATGATGCCTGGAGGTGTAGCAACCACATGGTAACAGTGAGGGTAAATGTCACTTCTAAATGAAGTAGAGCAGTGTGATGTTTGAATAAGAAATGTGTCTTTCAGGCTCATATGTTGAATGCTTGGTCCCAGTTGGTGGTATTGTTTTAGAAGGTGCTGGAAACTTTAGGAGGCAGAGCCTAGCCAGAGTGGTGGGTCACTGAGGTGTGCTTTGGAAGGCAATACTTGGCCCTCAATTCCTCCATCCTCCTGCCCCCGCCCCCGTCATTGCATGGGATGTTCCCGCATAACAGATGGAACCCTCTGAAACCCTGAACCAGAATAGATCTTCTTCTCGTATTTCTTTCAGACATTCTCCCACAGCAATGAAGAGTCTAACACAGAAGCTCAGTGCCAGAGAAGTAGTTTGCTCCCGGGACTAAACCTGACCATGTGGTTCTTAAGCCTTTGGAACTGACTTGTGGGAGGAATGTGGAAACATTTGGAGAAACAGGCTGGAGAACGCTTACAATGTCAGCATCGCCTGTGGGTGACTCTGGTGGAACTCAGACCAGAATGCCAAGAGGAATGTGCACAGTGAAGGCTGTGCTCAGGTCTCAGATGGGAACAGGGACAGAAGGGAATTTGTCTCCATCTTGTCCATGCCCTGAGACAAAGCTGACTGCAATAGAGAATTTTACATGTAGAAGGCTTGAGACAGGACTTGTAGTCTAGGGTAGCCTTGAACTCTTGGCAATCCTCCTTCCCAGCCTCCCAGATGGCTGGGATTGTAGGCATGAACCATAATGTGTGGGCCTTGGTGGCTTTTAGTCAGTTTAATAGTGAGAACTGAGAGGAGAGAGAAGAATAGAGAGAGGAAGTTGGAGAGATGACTCGGTGGTAAGAACATGTGGTGCTCTTCTGGAGGACCTGAGTTTGGTTCCTAGCACCCATGGCAGGTGACTCGTCTGCCACCTGTAAATCCAGCTCCAGGGGACCCAAGGCTTCTTCTGACTTCCATGAGTACCAGCACTCATGTGCACATACCCATATGCATGCACATGTACACACATACACACACACACACACACACACTTTTTTTTTAAAAGTAAATCTTCTTTTAAAAGAACAAAAAGATTTGAAAAATGTCCATTTTGGCCAGAAAAATGAGTACATTTAAAATTGAGGTCAAGGAAAACCATGCTGTTAAAGAGATTTAGATCTTAAAATAAGCCAAGTATTTCTGCATCAGGACAATAGGAAGGATGTTCTGAACATCTCAGAGATTGGCCAGACTCCACCCATCTCAGGTTCAAGGGCATAAAAGCTATAATTCATTGGAAAGACTTCGAGTCCAGCGCTAAGGGCCACCTACTCACACAGGGCCACGAAGGAAAATATTTCCCTGCACTCAGCCACCTAAGCACTCAGAAGCCACGGTAGCTGAAGACAGTGCTTCCCAACCATCACTCAAGCTGTCAGCAACATTGGTGTCATCCACATAGTGCTGGTTTTGCCGGCATGCAGAATGCAAAAGCTGTAAGACCACAGAGACATCACCCAGATTTCAAAGGAGAGCCTAAGAAGCAAAGTGATCTGTTGCAGGGTCTGAAGGCCTGCAGCATCCCCAGAGAAGATGATGTGTGCAGCCGAAAGGCTCAATAGAGACCCCATGGGGGCCCTGAAGATCCCAGAAATGTAAAATGTCAAGGAAAGCTGACAGGAAAGCAGGTCCAGCTAGGGAGAGGCCATGTAGGCTGCAACCGGCAGGGCCATAGAGTAAGCCACTGCAGCCCTTGGGAGCTCCGGTGAGAGGGTATGGCCCAGACCCAGATCAGCAGGATTCTACATTCCTCCTTCTGGGTGTCGGTCCTACATTGTCACCTCCCTGCTTTTGTGCCCCAGTCCACCCCTGTTTTTGGAATGGGAATATTTACTCTGTACTCAGTCTGGGAATTATGTACTGCATTTTGGCTTCTACAGGAACTCACAGCTAAACGTTTGCCTTCGGTCTTAGAAGAAATTTCTGGACTCGTTAGAATTTTTAAGACTTAAGAGACTCTTGGAGACAGACCTAGAGCGTTTTACCTTACGAGACGGTCATGACATTGGGAGCCAGAGACAGAATGTTATAGTTTGGATATGAAATGTCTCCCACAGGCTCGTGCGGTCCCCAGCTGCTAGCAATGTCTGAGAAGGCGGTAGAAAGTGTAGGAAGTGGGGCTTGGCTAGAGGAAGTAGAAGACAGAAGGCTGGCTTCTGAAGGTCATACCTGCTCCCTACTCCCTTCTGCCTGGAGGTGAGATCTTCCACCCTGACTGAATGAAACCGGGAGCCAAATACACATCTTTCCTCCTGATACTGTTTCAAGTTTGCTGTCACAGTGACAAAAAAAAAAAAAAAACAATGTCTGATGGACACAGCAGTAAGAAAGGGTGAGATCCTTGAGCTATGGCCGAGCGAAGGCGTCAGTGGAGTGGGCAGCCTCAGTCCACATTAGTTTCTGTCTTACGCGCGTGTGTATACTTAGGTATACTTAACTATCATAACAATTTGTTAGATCATATGTATTGTATATTTAAAGTACTTAAATTTTTTTGTCTTATTTCATAATCAGAAGATAGGCATACTCTTCTTTGTACAAATCAGTGTTCATTTGGTTACATGCAACCAAGTCCAGGCCCCATGCAGAACACAGAGACAAGACCAAGTCAGGAAAAACTGAGCAACCATATTAGAAAAGACTGGGAGCTGCTGGGTGAG
Organism: Cricetomys ansorgei; assembly: GCA_026225945.1. Taxonomy (NCBI): domain Eukaryota; kingdom Metazoa; phylum Chordata; class Mammalia; order Rodentia; family Nesomyidae; genus Cricetomys; species Cricetomys ansorgei. The sequence continues at coordinate 4,227,125 of JAMJFZ010001791.1, forward strand.
CTGGGGATGTCCTTGAACAGTCACCATGACTACAACCCCACAAGACAACCAGACACTGGCACTTGGTGACCCTGAAGAAGGGCTGCTGTGCTCATGACACCAGCTCAAAGACTCAAAGACTTGCCCTGGCTATGCCTTGTGCAATGCCTGGAACCTTTGAAGTGCCCTGGCATGCCTTTGGACACACCCAACACATCTGGACATAATCCAGCAACTGGGCATTTTCTCACCAGAGCAGTAGCCTGGCAGGACCCTGAGCACTTCCGCACCGACACACTCACAAGTTCCATCCCTGAACCCAATCTTGCTTCATCCCAAAGAGCCACGTCAGGTGTTTCTGAGTCCTGGGAACACGGAGGCCATAGAGGCAAAGCATGGGGCGATCTCCAACAAACAAATGGGTGGATGACCCATGGGAGGGCAAGATGGACAGGCAGATGAATGCACACACAGACAGACAACCAGCAGCTTTAGCAAGCCATGTCAGTGATGGAGAACAAGCTAAGCTGCGGCCCTGGGATAGCCATTCATCCTCTGTCTGTCATTTCCTTGACTCACACCAGGTGGCCAGATGGACAGGTCTGTGGGGCCGTCGGCATCATCAGGCAGTGGTCCTTCTCTCTATGGAGTCTGGGTAAGGTCTGGTGTGCTCAATATTTCTCAGGCCTGGGCTTCCTAATTTGATTTTGTTATGTCTGTGTTCCTATGGTCCCAATTTACTTTGATACATTTAACAGAGTTACAGGCGGCACTCTTTCTACTTTGGAAATAAGTTATTGGTATGTGCCTCACGGCCGGTGCGGGGTAGGTGGTGGTGCTTTCAAGTGTCTCCTGTGATGCAGAATCATCATGCCTTTGTGTTCGCACTTAAAATTGAGTCAAGTGCTACTTATAAAATGGAGTCTCTCCAGGCAAGGCACAGCTTGAAAAACCACTGTTTTACACATATGGATTATAACCTGGTATAAACACAAGTCTGGGGCAATGTTTCCCTCAAAAACTGGGTGCAGAATGAGGTCCATTTCATCTGTCTCAGGTATGAGGGTTGAGCTTTCTTGGCAGGACCTCGTCGAGGGTGATGTGACTGTTACCTGCATTTCATAGATGAAGTGGTTGGTTCAGAGAGGCCAAATAATTTGCTGCAAGACACACAGCCAGGGCCTTAGAGATCTGGGATGTTGGCCTCGGTGAAGTTGCCCAGTCTCTAAAGGCTTGGCCTTCAGCTGCCAGTGTGGACTGTTGTCAAATATATATTACATTCCAAAATACAAAGACATGGAGAAGTTATAGGCTCCATCCATGCTGTACAGCCTGAAAGAGATAAATCTGTGGGCTAGCCCCAAATAACGGGACCACTACACACACCTGGGATTATCAAAGTCTATCAGCATTGCTCAAAGAGATGGCTGAGGAGAAAGGTCAAGTCTGGACTGGTGGGGAAACTGAGGCATAGTGAGAGTGGTGGCTACAAGTTTCGAGACAAGTTTCAGGAGAATCCAACAGTATGGTTTCCCCTAAGCTGAACAGTATTCCCTGTGCTCAGACCTGCAGAGTCCCTCATGGCATCTCTTGGGTCTCATGGTGTGATGGTTAGTTTTTTGCTTATTTATGTATGTGTTTTTTGAAACAAGGTTTCACTATGTAGCCCTAGACTGGCCTAGAATTCTCTATGTAGACGAGGCTGGCCTCACCTTCAGAGATCTGCTTCTGCTTCTGCCTCTGCCTCCCCCTTTCAAGTGCTGGGGTTAAAGGAGTGATGGCTAGTTATAACTGTCAACTGTACACAATCTAGAATCACCTTAGAAAGGAGTTTCTTGGGGAATTGTCTAAATTAGGGTAGCCTATAGGCATGTTTATAAGAGATTGTCTTAGATTGAGATGGGACGTTCCCTCACCCTGAATGTGGGTGGCATCACTTCATGGGTTGCACCCTAGACTAATTGGAAAGGAGAGAGTAAGCTGAGCACTAACGTGCATGCATCCTTTCATTGTTCTCTGCTCTTGACTCCCAGTGTACTGTGACTAGCTGCTTCAAGTTCCAGTAACCTTGACTTCCCAGCAATGATGGACTGCAACCAGGAATTATGAGAAAGAAAAAAAAAACAAACTTTCTCCTCTAATTTGCTTTTGTCAGGGAATTTTATCACAACAATAGAAAAGAAGATCAGAACATATTGACAAGGCCACCTGCTCACAGCCTTGTCTGCCCCATCCTCCCATGGTTCAGAAGGCTCAGTCGATAGTAGCAACAAGAAAGGCATGGAAGCTTGGCTTCATGGCAGAAGGAGCATGTGGTGGGCTTGTTCACACCATGGTGGTGAGCTTGTTCACACCATGGTGGTGAGCTTGTTCACACCATGGTCGAGCAGCAGCAGAGAAAACAGGCCAGAACCAGACTTGGGTCTGACCTTCAAAGGCCTGCCCCCATGTACCTGCTTCTGCTAGCCAGGCTCCACATCCTAAAGACTTACCAGATATCTAAGTAGCATCATAGGCTGGGGATCAAGAATTCAAAACACGAGCCTGTGGAGACATTCCACATTCAAACCACAGCAAGATGGATTCCACCAACACCCTGCTTGCTATTCAGTGAAGCCTCACACTAAATGGAATGTCTTGTGTGATTCCGTTTGTACAATGTGTTTATAGGCAAGACTGGCTTTGATGATGGATGCTGGGTCAGGAGAATCTTCATGAGGAGTATGAGGGAAGCATCCGGGAAACTGGAAATGTCTGTGACTCTCTCTGCTTGTGTGCAGGACACCTGGTGGTTTTCCCTCCATGACAATCACAAGATCTGGATGCATTCAATGTGTCTCTTCTGTGTTTGACATACTCAGCAAAGTAACATTGAACTTGAGAGTACCAGCTTCACATTAAAACCAGGGAAAGACTCAAAATCTCACTTTTGAATTTGAAAAACCACCAGCGCCGTGGTTTTCCTTGTAACTGCAGCATTTGCCTCTGGCCTAGATTAACATTGTCAGTAGAAGATAATGAAAGCATGCAGGTAGCAAGCTCAGCCGAGGGACAAATGCCGAGAACCATTTCCTTATGCTCTGGTCAGTGCCTGTCTCCCGGCAGAGAGAGGAAGGAAATAGCTTGACTTGAGCTTCTGAACATGAGAAATGCTGGCAACAGCAGCAGCAAAGGCTCGCCCTGGGTCTGTGTCCACTGGACTGAAATGGGTGGCTCCCAGCTTGTGTGGGCACCGCCCCCTGTGCTATCAAATGGACTGAAACTGCAGCATGCCTGGCTGCAGCCCTGCCTTTCACAGGTCCCCTGTGCCTCCAGGCAAGCATGGAGGAGCCTCCTCTGCAGGCTTCCTGCTGGCCCAATTACGGGAGTGAATTGGCAAGATGACAACACCATTATTGAAAACCAAAGAAATATGATTTGGGCTTGGCTGCAGTACAGTGATGGAAAACCTGCTGTGACATGCTATTGGAAGGGAAGTTCTAATCCAAGCAAATGTACTTCGGGTTCACAATGGGGAACGTTCTGGCTAGGTGTCCTTGAACAGATGCAGAGGTCCATGCCACTTGAGCTTTAAGACACGCTCAAAGCCAGAGAATTGGAACAATGAACAGAAAGATATCATTGTCTCCTGTGAACTATTCTGGCAGAAAGCCCACACTGAACAATCCAGAAGCAGACTGTGACAAGGATAACAAGGTGTCTCTGAACAGCCAGTGTTTACACAGGCACATGGTACCTACCTGCAGAATACCAGCACCCTGGGACACTCTGCTACAGGGAGCAGTGACATGATACATTGGTTCAGATGGGCCTTCCCAGCTCAGCAAGGCCTTTGAGAATTGACATGGGGGTCCATCGAGCCCATAATGTAGCGTCGCATAGGAAAGCCTTTCTCTTCCACCAGAGCATTTACTGGACCACCTGCTCCCACCAGCCAGCCTGTCCCTGGACCTGAGCAACTCCACTGGCACAGCATGAGGACAGTGGTACTCAGCCCTGATGGAACTTGGGGTCACCCTGGAAACTGAGAAAAAGCTTGCTTCTGACTGCCCTCAGTGGGCCAGGCTTGTCTTGTCTGGGTTTTAAGTATAGCTAGCATCTCCAAGCAAGCTAAGAGCCAGATTCTTGGAACAGTCTGCATCTGCTGTTTGGGGACACCAAGTCAAAGGGAAGACATGCCCTCGGGCTGTGCCAGTCACCCTCCTCCACCCCATGTGACATCCTGGCACCGCAAACAACCCTGAGCTCCCAGACAGTCCTGGCTCCGCCACTGCCTCCCTCTGCCACCATCTAAGCATTTGTCACCCCCCAAGGGACACTCTGCTCACTGGGACAGTCAGAGTCTGCTTGACTGCCCTAACCCAGGCCAGGGACAAACTATAAACCTAGCTGAGCAGGGTGCGATGCGTGGCCTGCACACTTCCTGACTGACATATGCCTAGGCCTGGGTGGGTTACAGTAACAGAGGAATCATTAAGAAGCTGCCTTGAGTCAAGAGATGAGCCCCAGCCTGCAACTCCTGCAAGCAGACCTTGTTTTCTTTTTAAGAACCAATCAGCTACAGAATCCAAGAATCCCATGGACTTTCATCTACTAAGCTAGATGTTTAAGTTGAACCAGGGTTGACAAGAGCAGGTCGGCAGTTCTGTTAGGAATCTAGAATCTGACAGTGTGTCTGCCCTTCTCCTCTGTGGCTTCCTTATGAAGGTGCATAACAGGGTTCTTTGAGATGAGTAAACCTGTATAATTTAGCTAACTTCTTAATTAAGTGGTGTGTCATCTCAGCTATGGCCTTCCAGCCCTGTCCCTCTTCTACTTGAGTTCATTTTCATTCTGTGAGTGGTTTGGTGGCAGACATCCTGAGCAGCAGGCCTGAGGGCCAGCCAAGGGACAGGACAGGCAAGGAGCTGCTCCCAGGGCTGGTGTGTTGCTGTGGAAGAAGAGGGTCTCCCTTGAGGTCTCGGGTAGAAACAGGTGCACAAGCCTAGATTGACTGTAAGGGACCCTCATGAAGATACAGTCAGGGTCTGGTGGACTTGAGATTTAGAGGGCATTATTCTCCCTGAGCTGATGAGAGGCTGTCCCCAGGTTATGGGGAGGAGGCTGGGACCTGAGGTTGAGGAATAGTGGCCACACCTTAGTCTGAAGTCTATCACATGGTGTTTGCTGCCTACAGCTCTGATCATTTAGATCACCACCACACCAGCTCTTGCAGACCCTGGAACACTGGGAGCTGTGGCCCAAAATAGCTGGATCTACACTGGGAAACTAGGGCTTGGGGTGGGCCACAAAGTACAAACCCCAGCTCGGTGCCCTGACCCTGTCCTCACATCCTCCAGGCCCTTGCAACAAGGGTGGAGGACGAGAGTCAAAGGCCTGGTCTGGGTTCTGCTTCTGGGTACCTCAGTACAAGCTGGTGTCCCAGAGTGACCCAAACTGTGGTTCTCTAACCAACATTTCAGGTCCCATGAGCTCTGTGGACTGCTGCCCGTTGGTACCGCAGGAGGAACAAACCCTCTCCGGTGGAGTTTCCAAAGACGTGGAGGCATCCCAGGCTAAGAGCCAAGATTTGGCCCACTCATCTTCCTCAGCAAGCACCCAGAGAGGAAGAAGGGTGGCTCCCATCCGGAACCAGTGAGAAAGACTGGCCCTTGCCCCTTCCCTTCTAGATGCCCACCCCATCACATCCTAGTTTCAAACTAGACCAGGCCACTGCTTTAAGGTGGGTCAAAGTTCCATCTCTCTCCAAGATCAGATTCCGTCTCTTCACAGAACACTGAAAGCCTTCTGCTTTTTGGCCCAGTCCCTCTTATCCTTGTTGGCTCAGAGCCTAGCCTACACCAACAGTGGCCTTCCTGCCCCAAAGTGACCTGATAGACAGAACCTAGTTTCATGACATAAAGACCACCGGTGGGGATTGGGATTGGTGTTGAGTGACTCCTTGGAGCTGGGTGCTATGTCGTCATGACCCAGGAGTGTAGGATGAGTGAAAGGAACCTGGGGCCATCTCTGTTGAAGAGCGAATGTAGCACTGAGGGACACAGAGGAACTGGTGCCCTCCTGACCACAAAGAAATTCAGAGGCAAAAAAAGGTAGAGGCAGATTGGCTGAGAACTCCCTGGATGACCAGAGCTTGCCAAGCTACCACTGAGCCCAGACCCTTCCATGAGAACGGGACTCTTGGAGCATGTAACCTTGGAAAGATGTCCTGCAGCTTTGGGCCCTAAGCCCAGTTGCTTGAAGGAAAATATTGACAGACATTTATTGCTCATGAATATTAATGACTTTCAGGGGCTGAAAAATATCTTCAGTGAGTATTTCGAGTGAAAAGACAAGTGTCAGTGGATGAGAAACATTCATGACAGATTAAACACAAAAGATCAGCTACATCCAGAATCCATCACTTCCCTCCTGTCACCACGGAGAAGACAAACAGCGTAAAAGGACAGGAGGCGGAGGGCAGGAGCAGCGGCCAGTGTCATATGTAGTGCTCCAAGAGACCTGTGCTGTGGAAGGTTCTAGGCTCAGGGGCAGCTTGGCAATCTCTAGCCAACCAGGGCAGCTCTCTCCTCCCTCCTTTCCTCCTGTGGTTAGGAGGTCTCTAATTCCTCCATGTCCCACAGCACAGCCTCAGCTCTGGAGCAAAGACAGACTCCACTCATCCCACACTGTCTGTTGATGACAGTTCCACCACTACACGTACCGAGACTCCCACCTGTTAGTGTTTATATCACAAAACAAGGTCCCGCTCACCTTATCACACTGGTGGTACGGGAGGACCAAATCCAGAAAGACACCCAGCCACAGCAAACCACTACTAAGATCCTTGGGAGCTGCAGTTCTCCGTGGCTGAGCTGACAGGGTTAGGAAGAGTGGGCAGGTGCTCACAGAAGCCCACACCGAGCCGCTCAGAGACAGCTGGGCGACATCTGTCAAATTAGTCATGCATCGTCCCATGGGTCTGCAGGTTCTGTGTATTTTATCCAACGTGTGCAGCTTGTCCATGTACATAGACACAGCTAGTCATAAAATCCCAGCTTCTAGGATTGGCAGCAGAAAGTGCCTGCTCCTAACAAGTAGATCTGTGATAGTCAGCTCCATCAGTACACACAGAGACAAACTGAAATCCATCTGTCATGCCATGGGCGCTGGGTGGGGGAAAGTGAATATATTAAACCTCTTCTGATAGATGCAGGACTCCAAACGTATTTGATTATCATTAGGTAGTAGGCCAACACACCCTTGTCAAACTAAAGTTGGTTTTATGTGCTTACATGTGTAAACATACGTCCATGCTCCAAAACCCCCTTTCACAGTTGATGGGACCTGGAAGGGCAGAACAGCTCCGCAGTGCTACTGTGTGTGTTCACGTTTTCCACATCCTCAACCAGCGAACCCCACCCGCTTCAGTCTGGGACCCAGGACCCTCTCCTCTCTTCTCTTCTTTAACACCTTTTTTTTTTTTACATCTCCTCTCCTTCCCTTTCTCATTTTTTTTTTTTTACCTCCACCTTCAGGACAAGGCATTCCACAGACATCTAGCCAAGCGGTGGCGGGATGGTGGCAGCAGGCATCACTGGGAACCCGAATTGGGAGGGAGCACCAGGACCATCCTACACTGCCGTGGTTCGCTTTTAACCCCACTGCTCAGGCTGTCACTTGACCAACATGGAGGAAGGAGGGTGCTGGCTTGTGGCGGAGACTGTGTGTGACAGTGACCATGTTTAGTCCTGTTTGATTCCCAGCTGTGATTATCTTCAGAGACTGGCACAAGGCCTGAGGGCACCACAGGTAGAGCCAGCCACTGCAGGTCGTCCATGAGAACACGGACTCCGTGGGCTCCTGAGGTTCCTTTTTCTTCCAGTACCTTCCTTGTGGGTAAGTGTTCTTTCTCAGAGTGACTGTGCAACTTCCGGATCTGGTGACTTCATATTCAGTAGTAGGGGTGACAGGCAGACGGTAGTTAAGGCAGTGGCCATCTGGACCGCCTGCCCTAGACTGCACCGACCAGCCTCTGCTCAGCCATGGAGGTGTGGTGTTAGTGATCCTGTGTGGGAGGGTGACTCCTGGCCAGGTGTCCCTGCCTTGCTGCTTATAGAGCCATCACTGAGGGACTCGGAGAGCCCTTAACTACAGAGAAAAGGAAGCCTAGAGAGAAGGGCAGTGCTGCCCTGGCTGGCCTAGAGGAGTCCTTTCCGGGGGTTGCTCCAGCCTCAGAGGAAGGGGTGGCCCAGGCAGACTCCTGACAGCCTGAGCTTCTGCTAGGCCTCTGGAGACCTAGGCTAGCTGTGCTCTGGTAGCTTGAGGTGTGCACTGGACACGCTGGGGCCATGCTATCCTCAGTGGGTCTGACCTGGCTGTCCTTGGGAGGCAGTTGCAGGCCCAGTCTTGTCACAGGCGACTTAGGCCCTAGCGATACCCAGACAGCCCGTGAGGCTGAGTAGCACCTCCACTCAGATGGGTGCCCAGGGCAGAAATCAGCAACTTAAGTCAGTTCTGCAAGCCTCCAGCTTGGATGCTTTGCAGCCAGCTGTGGCTCTCCAGGGCTCTGGAGCACATCTGGGTGTCAACAAGGCCTGCTGCTTGGGGCCACGTGTTGTTTCCAAGGTTTTGACCAGAACCCCAGGGCTGCAGGACACTGTGATCAAGGAAGAAGCAGGATGTCCATACCCAGGGGCACATCCCCAGAATTGCCTGCTGTTTGCCACAGGACCCTGCCTCCATTCTTATTTCCAAAGCCAGTAAAACTACAACAGCATATGCGGGTCAGGTTCCACTCCTGGCTGGGCAGCCTGGCCATGAGAACACTGGCTCGGGTTTCTCCTGAGATAGAAGCCCATTGTTGCCAGCTCTCCCCTGGTATTTCCCATGCAGAGCAGAGGCCTCCAGGCTGGCTCCTCAGTCAGGCTGGTTGGGCCAAGGGGCTTCAGAAAGATGAGCCAAGTGGGACAGGTGTGATTTGATTAGGAGCTGGGAATGTGTAAACTGACCTCTTAGTGGCTCCTGCCACCAGAGCAGGAGGAGGGTGAGGGCCCAGGGTGTCAGTGTGTCTCCTGGTGCTTTGGTTGCTCTGCTGAGCCAGCCACCCTGCAGAGGGGACATGAAGGCAGGAGGGTCTCTGTATAGCCAGGCCCAAGTCTAGACAGGGCTGCACATAATGCTGGTAAAGGGACAGGTTTAAAGAGAATGTGACTACTGGATGGTACAGTAACACCAAGTACATCCATCTGCAGCTGCAGCTTCTGCATTCCCCAACAGCCTCCCTTTCACATTCCGTCTCTACTGGGGACCTTACAGAAGCTTGTACAGGGCTTGTACAGTTTGTCCTTCTGCGATTCACCAGTGTTCCTGTGACTCTTCTGCGTCAGAATCTCCTTCCTTTTCATAGCTGGGTAATATTCTGTCGTGTGGATGGACCCTGTGCCTATCCATTCACCCTCTGATGGACACGTGGGCTGCTTTCCTCTTGTAGATAACACTGCTTGATCACTGTGCACAAACATCTCTGAGCTTCTGCTCTCAGTTCTTCCAGGTCTACGCGCAGAAGGAGAATCGCTGAGGCATATGGTGACTCCAAGCCTAACCTTTTGAAAATACCAAACTGCGTTCTGCAGTGGGTACACCGTTCCACATCCAGCAGCATACTGAGGCTCCAGTTTCTCCTAATCGTGTGAACGCTTGAGCTCTGTGGTTTTGATTAAAGCCGTTGTGGTGGACAGGAGGTGGCATCTTTCCACGGTTGGACTCACATTTCTCAGTGATTAACGGTGGTGCCGAGCCTCTTCCTGTGCCCACTGGCCACTTGTACATCTCTGGAGAAATGTCCTTGCAAGACCTTGAAAGTGGCAGATTTTGCTACTCAAACATTCTGTCTCACCTGAAGCCGACGTGGACACTGTCCCCATAGCCTGTGTCATCTTCAGAGCCACTGTTGGGAACTTGGCTGAGAACCAGGAACTGGCAGAGCTGGTCGCCCCAGCCCTCCCACCCCCACTCTGGGCCTTTCCCTGCAGCCCCCAGGGTTCCTGAGCCATACCCATTGACTGGCTTTGGCGAGAGAACATGCAGGCTGCGCTTTCTCACGGTTTGAGTTACAAACCCCAAGCGGGTTTAGTGATGGGATTAATTAAATGGATCAGAAATTGCCCTTCTCCTTCTCTGTGTCTGCTTTTCACCTTGCTTTCAGCAAGCACCTACTTCAGAACCATCAAGGACTTCCCCTCCCCCCCTGAGACCAGGCGGCTCTCAAAACTACTGAGCGCCAATTAATTTGTCTCATTTACATGAAAAAGTGCAGAAGATGTCTTTTTACATAATTAACTATATTTTGCAAGTCATTAAAATTCTGAAGCCCTGCCCACAATAGCACCCTATTCACCACCAAAGATAAGTGCCTTGGCGGGTGGGAATGGCCCCCAGAGGGGCACCTCCCTCATACATATTCATGGAGGGCTGTGCTGCCAGCCCCTTGCAGGGTCCTCTCTCCCTCCCTGGTTTGGAAAAGCTGGTTCCTGCTGGCCCAGTGGGAGGGTAGAAGGCTGGGGTGGGTTCTTGGTGACCACTCCCTCCCCAGGCCAGCACAGACCACGTTCTGCCCTTAGAACCATTTCCAGCAACCCAGCACACAGGGCTCAAGATGGCTGTATTACTCCGGGCTTCCAGTCACTTATCTGAGGACAAGTCTGAAGGTATCATTTTGGTGGCTCTTCCCAAGGTAGTAGTAACCTTCCAAAAGGTGGAGCCTTGTCTTGAAGGGGACGTTCCTCTCCCATGTTGGTCTGGTCCTTCATTGGGGATGCTCTGGGATAGAGACAGGACCCTTTTACTCAGCTCCCCAATCTCCTCTGGTTCAGCCAGTGAAACTTTCTGAGCCCATCAGAGCCAGGTGGACTCCAGCTGGAGTTCCAGTAGGAAGCTCCTGTTTGCAGCCCCCCAGATCTGTCTCTGCTTGCTTCCCTTTACTCCTGCATGAGATGAGCACCCATCTATCATTAAACAAGCTCAAGAGGATCTGTGTTCTGCTGGGCAGCCCTGACACCCAGGCTTGCACAGATGCTCAGATTCAGGGGTCTAGCAAGCTCCATCAGTGGAGCCCCTTACTGGGCAGATGTTTCTGCCACAGAGAGATAAGCGGCCCCTCCCCACACAGCTTACATTCTTCTGGGAAGACTTCAGGGGACAGAATCATAGACAATTCAGAGTGGGGCTTCATCGAAGAGCAAAGCAGGAGAGGGATAACCATGGGGTCCAGTGGGTGTGGGTCTGAGGCAGCTCAGAACTTTCTGGTGCCATGGAGGGAATTGGAGCAGGCAAGTTAGGGGCTCCAGTGATGGATGTGATGGGGGCGCATCTACACCAAGCAGAGCACATAGGAGTGGCGGAGGCTGAGAAAGACTCAGCCAAGCTGCAGAGACCCCCACCATTATAGAGACAGGCTGCTGTGCAGCCAGGGTGTGTTGCTTGGGGTCTGAATGTCTCTGGTTCAGAGTGGTTTACAACACTCGTGAGTGGAATTTGTCATACTGTGAAGAAAGGAGTAAAGTTGTCCTGCTCCAGGGATGGGAGAGACAGCCAGGAAGGCCCAACTGGCAAGGATGGTGGTTATCACTTGTGGGTGAAGAAATTGGCTGTAGCAGAGACCCGCTAGGGGAACAGAAGAACACCAGGTGACTCTGGTGACCATGAGTCCTAGGAACCCTGACAGCTCTGTCCTTCCCCCAGGAAGGGCACACAAAGGTCCCACATGACATCAGAACCAGGAGTCACATAACTGTGTGCTCCACGAGGTCACTTCCACCCCTGTTGAACGCAGCAGGTGCCTGGGTCAGCTAGCTTGATGGTTGGGTGGGCAGGAGGCAAGCTGTTCATGTGGAGGTCCTAGCAGGTGACTGCACAGAGCCCCTTCAGGGCAGAGTGGCATGGGTGAACTTAGCTGCTGAAAATCTAGAAAGTTCTGTGGGACCTAGTGTGAGCCTGCAGGGTGTAACTCCCAGGTTAACTGAGGGGGTTCAGTGTACCTCAGAGAAAAGGAAAGGCAAGAAGTTCAGATGTCTACACATGACTCCAGAGATCTTCCTCTCAGATAAACTGATTGCCCAGCTGGGTCCAGATTTCTACCAAGTCCACCCCTCAGTGCTTCACCCCAGAAAGTTGTGTCCCTGGGACCACATTGCCTCCACATCAGTGCTTTCGAGAGTGGGCAGTCAACACAGGAAATGTTCAGCTTTCCTCAGACTGAAGAAACTTAACCAGAGCAGCTGGGAACCAGGTCTTCCCAGCAAAGGGACAATTTGATAACTTGGCCCATGTGCAGCCCTCTGCCCTCCAACCCAGAAACCCGCCACAGACTCTTGCAGAGAAGTGGACAACAGTTACAGGGTTGTGGAGCTGGGAAGCTGCTCACCGAAGGATAGAGTGTGCCAACTTTGGGAACTATCTGAGAACGTGCAGTAGACCCCAGGAGACCAAGCTCAGTGGAAAGCTTTAAACTTAAAATACAGAAGCATCAGTGGAAAAGAAAAAATCATGTTCTGAAAGCTGCAGAGAAACTGAGTGACAGCCTGGGAGCCAGGTCTCCCTCTCTCCTCCACCTTTCTCCTCCCCTTTGTTCTTCTCTCTCCTTCCTCCTTCCTCTCCCTCCTTCCCTCCTCCCTTCTTTCTCTCCCTCCTTTCACTCCTATCTCCACTTCCCTTCTCCTCTCTCTTCCATCCTTCCTTCTACCCTCCCTCCTTCCCTTCTCCTCCTCTCCCTCCTTCCCATTCTCCCTCCCCCTTCTCTCCTTCCCTCTTTTCTCCCCCTCCACTCCCCCCCCCTACTTCTCTCCTTCTTTCTTTTTGACATTCTACCAGATACAAGGATGGCTTGATTAAACAGGACCTAAACGAACTCAGGAGGAGAGTAGCTATGGCTCCTGGGAAGTCTCAGTGGAACTCTTTTGGGAAGCAGCTAAAACTCTGTATGGTGCTCCATGGCAAATCAAGATAAGACTTGAGAGCAGAGTCTGCCCTGGCCTCTTGTGTCGCAGTGGCATCTCTGTGAAAGTTCCTGGTGGAACTTTCAATGGCTGCCAGGCCATCGTACCTCTACCTATAGCCCTTTTCCAGGCCTTTCTGATGGCTGCCAGGACACTTGTCAAGGTGGAGAGCTGTCAAGAGGATAGCTCAGAGGCCACCCCATCCCCCAAGGGCCTGGATCTACTTTCTAGACTCGTCGGAGTAGCTCCCCACTTAGGTTCTTCTGACTTGGCTTCAGATGAGCTGGCCTGAGGTGCTGAATAAATCCCCCACTGCAGGTCAAGCCCATATCCACCTCAGGACCTTCTCTCCAAGTAGCAGCATCAGGGACCTCATTCCTGTCAGGGGACAGCACTGACCTACAGCCCCCAAAGACACCATCACTGTCACTGTTGAGCTCAGATATGTAGGCCAGGCCTACCTGGTCCTCCCCTGGTCCAAACTTGACTCTGAGCTCTGAACGTACCAATATTTCTCTCTGCCTCTGTCTCTCTCTGTCTCTCTCTGTTTCTCTCTGTCTCTGTCTCTCTCTGTCTCTGTCTCTGTCTCTCTCTCTCTGTCTCTCTCGCTCTGTCTCTCTCTCTTTATCTCTCTCTCTCTCTCTCTCTCTCTCTCACACACACACACACACACACACACACACACGCATACACACCAAGGAAAGCCATGGCCTGAGTCAATTATATAAGAAACATCCAGTCAACAATGTTGTGCAAGCTGGTTCCAGGCTAAACAATCTCATCAGAACAGCAAGGCCCTTGCAGCCTGGAGCAGGCCTCATAGGCCGTGCCCCAGCTGCATAGCCCAGATGGGATGACCTGAGGCCTGGCTAGGCTGACCTTGTAAGACTTGTAGGACTGCCTAACAGTTTCCACCACACACTGAAGCCATGGGGGATTGTAGTTCTTTTCCAGTTTTAAAAAAATGTGAACTAAGGACTCTGAGTCTATCGCAAAAGTCAAGGCAGAAGCACTAAAATGTTCATGTGTATTAGAGGCATACTCACCAGCGGGGGAAGGGGGTTATGCCAAAGAAAATCTAGTGTCAGCTGCCTCTCTACCATGATTAACTCCAACCCATCTGCCTGCCCCAGAGTTCTGACAAAGCCCTCAGACATCTGTCCAGCCTCAGCTTCACAGTTGCTGCAGTGTGGCAAGGCTTCAGGGGCCCTCAGGACAAGCCCTGTGGGAGGGTATGCTGTTAGGTCTGCCATTGACCCACAAAGTCATCCTCACCGGCTGACCTGGGGGTCAGGGAGGCACTTTTCCTGGGCCCTGTCCTGCTTCTGAGTCCTAGAGCCCAACTGGAATGTCCCCAGTCCAGGACAGGATGCTGTGCTAGGGCTGGCAACCCCCACAAGGAAATGGAGGTGCAGTTGTACTTTAGAGGAGGCTGTGGAGGAAGCCTAAAGGTGACCAAGAAGCAGAAGCAAGTCTTTCACTTAGCCAAACATCCCAGCACCCTAGATCTTGCTGACAGTCTGGGTCAGGAGTCTGGGTCTTCAAGGTAGAGGGAGGAACAGACAGGAAAGATACAGTATGAGCCCAGCGAGTGAGAATGTGCAGCACCGTGGACTGTCAAAGAATCTGCTGCCTTTCAGTTCAAAGGGCCGCTGCTCAGCACAGGGAGTTCATCCCAGGCACGGAAGGAGACTGGCTAGCCAGCGGCTGAATGGAGGACTTGGGAAATGAAGGTGGAGACCCCTGCTCTGCAGAGGCAGCCTCAGCCTTAGCCTGTCTCGTTCTCCTTTGTCATTTCTCCAGAATCTGGGAGCTTGTGTGAAATAGATTCAACACTCTCCCCTCTGGTCCCATCACCTTGTGAATTAATATGATGGGAGCTTGAACCTCAAGCCACATCTCTATATGCCTCATTGAGAGGGACCAGGGGAGCAGGCCCAGGCCTGGGCACTGACTGCAGGGAAGGAGATGCTGGTGCCAGCCCGAGAGTTGATAGTGCCAACTGTATCAACCACGGTGGGATATTTACACCACAAGAACTGGCAAAGCACTAGACATTTAGATGGTTTTTAATCTTAATTTTTAGATATTTATCAGCAGCAACTATTGGTCTATGTAAGTTTTCCAGTCTAAGACAAAAGCATGCCCTTCTTGCCATCCCTCTTTTTACGTAATTTATGTCTTCATTCAGGACCTGTGGTGCCCGGCATGGAGGATGCACCAGATGCGCATGCCACTCCCGAGGGACCCTCCATCTGAGGGCCCTGAGTGCAAGTGTGTCAGGCTCCCACAAGAAAAGTAAAGGCTGCTGACCAGGGAGGTTAGAGGTCAAGGCCTGTTGTATACAAAGGAACAGAATCTCTTACACAAAGCTTCAGGGGGCTCTGTATGCTTCCCTCTGCCTGGGACAGCAGGTAAGTGTGGAGGAAAATGAAACAGGACTGACCATGAGGAAGAGTGGGCAGTCAGGACCAGGGCAAGCCATGACCAGGAGGAAATCCCTGCCTGAACCTTCTGAGAACTGAAAGGGCTTTTCACATTTTGCTGAAATCAAGTCTATAGTTCACTGTGCCCTGTCCCTTACCTCTCCTCCACCACATTGGGTAGTTAAGTGCATAGCCTGATGCTCTTGGGAATGATCTGTTGCTCCCATTGTCCTTGGATCAGTTCCATTGCTTCTGATCCATTAGAGGGCAACACTCAGTGAACAGGTTCCATTGCCTACACCTGCACCGCTCAGCCTCCCATGGACAAGTTCCATTGCCTGCACCTGCACTGCTCAGCGTCCAACGAACCAGTTCCATTGCCCAGGCCTCACTACAGAGTCTTCTCTTCACCCCCTTTGAGTCAGAGCCTACCCTGTCTCCTGTCCGTAAATCCTGCCTCCTAGTTGGTATTTAGCCGACATTTTTCTCAAGAATGAACAAAATGAAACCTGACTTCAAAGAAAGGTAGCAGATAGAACTATGCCAATGATAACATCAAGCTCATAAAAAACTAGAATTGTGAAAACCTCACATTGTGAGCTGCACGCAACACCAGCACACGAGTGTCCTATGGTGTGCTGAAGTGATTAGATGCCTCAGCACTGGGGAGGTCCTGCAAAGAAGGGAGACCCACACAGGGGCCGAGCCAGTGTTTCCCAAATGGCCAGAGGATGTCTCTACAAAAACCACTGTCAAACATCCATTCCAGACCCAGACAGAATCCGGATTATCATGTAACAAATAAAGAGGTGCTGAGCTAATGAAGACACTAACGCGTCAGGGTTTAGTTAATATCAAAGAAGAGCACCCTCAGACCCTCAGTTATCTATGAATCCAACTGAACTCTCATGTCGCCAGCTACACAGCCTGCGTGAAGCCACCGTTTGTGGCAGACACACTGTGACCACAGGTGGGATACAGAAGTAGCTGGAAAAATCGAGCTGTCTTCTAGCAAGCCCAAGACTAGACAGCTTGAAAACGTGTCTTTAAAGAAAAAATAGGAACAGCAAGATGGTTCAGCAGGTATAGGTACCTGCTGTCAAGACTGGTAACCAGGACCCACGGTGGAAGGAGCAAACTGATCAGCCCCGACGTATGGTGGTGCGTGTACACACCACACACACTCACACACACAAAATAATAAATAAATAAATAAATAAATAAATAAATAAATAATAAATAATAACTTTTAAAATAGTGCTACTCTACCCTTTTATTTGGGAAATATTTACATTCTTCATCAGAGTATATTATCCATGCTGAAGTGTAATGAGTTTAAATGAAAACAAAACATAATTAACATTTTTCTGTCCTCTAACCGCCAGCACAGAAGCTCTGACAGCTACCACCCCTATATAGACAGGGGCCTGGCAGTGACCTAAAGATCAGCTGAGAACTGCTGATCTAAAACCATGAATCACTGGTTGGAAGCCAGCAGATAATTGTGTCTCGCCCGCAGGCTACTCCGTCCTGTCTGGCAATTGCCAGGAAGTCACCCACGTCGGCACAGAGCCAAGTCACGGTCTTAGCCCTCAGTGATGGACACTTGAGGCCCGTAGGCTTCAGTGCTTGTCCTATTAATCAAGACCCTTTAAAGGAAAAGATTTTCCATTCGTGAAGAAACACATCACCACTATAGGCAGTTTAGCAAATACAGCAGATGTATAAAAACAAATAAAACCCTCCACGCAGTGACAGTGATGCCGACATATTCCTTCGCTTTTACTAACCTTGCCAATGGTTATTGGCATCCCCAGCCTCCCCCAGGACTCTAGTGAGTCTAGGGCTCTGAACACCTACAGATGCTCTGAGCCTCTTCAGGAGCATATAGGTATGACAAGGCCCAACACCAGAAGAAATATGTCTGAAGTCTCCTGGGACAAATGGCCACAAATGGTGGCTTCCCACAACAGAGACATGCCGTCCCTTGTTCCAGTCTTGGACCTGTGGGCAAGCCAAAGCCTTCCAAGTCTCTCGGGAAAAACTTGTGCGTGCCTTTCTCTGCCTGTGGTGGCTGTCAGCCAACCTCAGAAACGCTGGTGTTACGTCCCGCACAAGACTGTGTTCTGAATACTTTCACCTCTGCAGATGAAGCTGTTTTGTGAGGTCATACGAGGTGCTATCTGGCTGGCAAAAGTAGGTGGCAGGGACTTTGAAGGTGATAGCCCAGCCTCTGGCTCTGGCTGCTCTCTGCTTCCTGGTCCACTGTGAAGGGAGGAGCTTCTGCCCATGCCCCCGCCACCACGGAGGGGACAACTCTACCGTGTGCTCTCTGTGGTGACTGGCTGAAATTTGGAGGTAGGAGCCAGAATACGTCCTCCTGTAACTTGTATCTGCCATGTAATGGTCACAGTGATAGACAAGTAACTGGAGGTACCAGAGAGTGTGGTGTTGGGGCTGTGATAGAACTGACTATATCTGCAGGCGGAATGTGGGAGAGTTTAGAGATCAGGCTAGACAAGTCTTGGAACAGTGGTTCTCAACCTTCCTAATGCTGTGACCCTTTAATACAGCTCCTCCTCATGTTGGGATGATCCCCCCCAACCATAAAATTATTTCTTTGGTACTTCATAACTGTAATCTTGCCTCTGTTATGAACCATAATGTAAATATGTGATATGCAGGTGGTCTTAGTTGACCCCCATGAAAGGGTCATTTGACCCCCAGGTTAAGAACTGCTGTCTTAGAATCTGTGGGCTATTCTCAGTGTGTGATTCCAATGGAAGTTCAGAAGAGAAGAATGTAGATATAAACACGGACAGTAAACACTGCCAGGAGGCACCATATGGAGCTGGCCTACATGCCCTCTTACTACTTCCGATAAAAAGTATGGCTAGGTTTTGTCTATGTTCTGAAATTGTGAGTGAGGCAGAATTCAAAAGCGATGAACTGACTTGGCAAAGGAAATTTCAATCAACGTAGCTAGCTGGTTGTGGCATGGCTATTGCTGGCTGCTTTTCAGGAGGTTTATGGTAAGAATCTGGAGTAAAAATATGTGGAAAACATTACATTTAGCCAGAAAAGGAGTGTGAGTCTATTTAAAGTTTTAGAAAAGGCAAGTGCAAACAGAAAGGCTGTAATTTCTAAGTATCTTGGTATCGTTAAAGAGAAGCCACGTGACCAGTTTGTTTGTACCTTGAGGTGACATGCCACCCATGTCATGCTGTGGGTATAAGACTGCAAACTTACATGAAATATTTCTTTTAATAGGGAGGAGCTTCAGAGTGTTCTGCTGGAATCCAAGAGCTGCAGAATCGTGAACGCACGTGACCAGATTTCTGAGAAAAATATGGGAGGTCAGGCAGTGGGAAGCAGGATTGGATTTCCGGCAGGGATCCCTGACAGAATGATGTGTGAAGCTGTATAGGTGAAGATAATCTACAATGGAGACCCTGAAATGTTGGGGGTGTCAGGAACGTGGGATTCTCTAAGTAAACTGGCGTAAGAGAGGCCACGTGTGCTGCAAGTAGCAGGTCTGTAGTGTTGGGAACGCTCTCCTCGTTAGCTCTAACTGAACTTGACATAGCCTAGAGTCCTTTGAGGGACTGCCCAGATCAGATCGGCCTGTGCCCACATCTATGAGGGGATTCTTTTGCCTGTTAATTGATGTAGGAGGGCTCAACCCACAGTGCCCAACACCATTCCCTGGGAAGGTGGTTCTGGAGTACGTAAGAAAACTAACTGCATGTAAGCTTGCCCAGGAGCCATTAAGAGTGTTCCTCCATCATTACTGCTGTCCTTCCTTGGCTGTGAGTTAGTTCCCTGGTCAGAAGTAGTGCTGCTTAATAGCAAGCATGCTTGCCTTCGGGTTCTGTTTGAGTTCCTGCCCTGGCTTCCCCCAGTGATGGACTGTAAACCTGTCCATCAGTTTACAGTCCTGTCCATCCTCCCCTAAGATGCTTTAGGTCTTGGTATCTGTCATAGCCACAGAATAAAACTAGAAGAGATGCCCAAGTCTGCTGGTGCCCAGATAATGCCAACATGTGGTCAAGACACAGGACATGGGGCTACAAGATGTGGTGCTTGCCCTGCTGGCATTTGGTCCTGCTTTTGTGTAATCTTTCCATGTAGTCCTCCCGCCTTCTTTTTTAGAATGGGGCTTTATTTTGTATCATTGAATAATGGGAGTTTCTAAGTTTCATTTTTTTATTTTATACAGGTTCACAGACAAGAGGTGTTCTTGAGTCTCAGAGGAGAGTTTTGAACAGTGTTGAGCCTAATAAGACTATGGGGATTTTGAAGTTGGGGTTGGATGCATTTTGTATTGTAGGATGCTCATATGACTTTGAAAGTTAGGAGCAAATGCCATCGTTTGAATATGAATGTCTCCTACAGGCTCATATTTTAAATTCTGGTCCCCAGTTAGTGGTCTCCCAGTCACCTGAGGTGGTGGGTCCTTTGGGAGGTTGGGTCTGGATGGCAGAAGTAGCCGCTTGAGGCGATTCTCTGAAGCCCACATCTGCCACTGTTCCTTCCTAGTTCTCGACTGTTCGGTCCATGTCACTGTCTCACACTCTCGCCGTGGATAGAGACACCCCGTGCTTTCCCAGTTTGATGGCTAGAAACCATCTTTCTTTTTCATGTCCTGACTAGTGATGTAAGTAGGGTTGTTCTCCCTGCCATTGCCACCTTCCCCCAACCAGAGCCTAAAAATCAATGGGTTGAACCTCAAGACCATGAGCTGAAACAAACCTTTTTTTTGTAGTTAATTATTCAGGGTATTTTGTAAAGTGTTGAAAAGCCAGCTAACATAGAGGCCCTTTTCCAAGCCCAGTTTCATATTCAACATAGTAATAATCCTTGGACCTCTACATTTACCCACGTCCGCTCATGCTTAGTGACCCCTAATGCTCTCCCTGGGCCTAGGTCCCTTCAGAAGAGTCCCGGCACGTGTAAGTCCTGTGGTTCTGTGGTGGTTTGAATGAGAATGATCCCCATAGACTCATATGTTAGAATAATTGGCCTCCAGTTGGTAGAACTATTTGGAAAGGATTAGGAGGTGTGGCCTTGCTGGAGGAGGTGTGTCACTAAGGGTGAGCTTTGACGTTTCAAAGGGCCTACATCATTTTGAGTTAGCTCTCTTCTTCCTCTCTGTGGATCAAGATGTGAGCTCTCAGTTGCTGCTCCAGCACACATGCCTGCCTGCCTGCCATCACTCTCTATGATGGTGATAGACTTTACCCTCTGGAACTGTAAGCCACAAATAGACCCTTCCTGATGTAAGTTGCCTTGGTCATGGTGACTTACCACAGCAATGGAAAAGTCACTAAGACAGACCGCTTACAAGCGGCTTTGTAATTCCACTACGGCTAGAGTGAAATCGTTTATTCTAGCAGCCATCCTAGCTGTCCGAGCCACTCTCCCCGGGATCCTGGGAGGTTCAGGGCTTATTTGCTATCTGGCTCCCTCTTTATTACTCCTCTCCTTGTCCTCATATCTTTGGGGATTTTAACGAACGCGGGCAGAGGCTGGGCTGAGTCAGACAGCGAGGTTGACAAGGGCTCTTCAACCGCCTGTCGCAAAAGCCAGAGAGAAAAACAAAAAGCTTTCACTAGACCAGAATTGTATGCAAATTACCGTTTTTAAAACAAAGGATTTTGCAGAAGGAACTTTACAGCTTGGCATGAGTGACAGCATCTCCATCCTTGGAAGCCTGTGCTGTTGAGTCACCACTATCCTTCCCAACAGCATACTGACGGTTAGCCTCGGAGTTAAGGATGAGAGTGAAGGGGAACGCCATGGACACTCTTGACCACAGTGGAAAAGCAAATGCTTAGAACTTGGGGCAGAGAAGACTTTCCTGAGCAGCAACAGCAAACATGCGGCCATAAGAGAAAATGATGGATGCACTGGCTACTGTGAAAGTAAAGACCGACTTCCCTGCTTCCAGCAACAAGGGGCTACGTTTTGTTCATTGGTTACCTATTTTGAAAACAAGAAGTCAATTGTCTGAAGCTACTGGGAAAACTGCCAAATCAGTGTAGACCTGAAAGACTAGGATTCCAGGGAGAAGGAAGCCCAGTAAAAGGGTCCTCCTCCTCAGAACACTAAAGCTGCATCTGTCCTAGGCAGCTCTGAAGTCCTTGTCACGAGCAGTGAGCTCTCCTCTATGCCCCCTGTCCACAGCATCCCGGACCAGCTCAGAGGACACTAACATGGTCCAACGTGGTGTCTCCCTCAGTCCCCGTGCTTACCCCAACCTGAGGAAGAATTCCCTTCCCTCTGCCTGCATTGTCTGCGCTGGCTAGTGAGTCTCACCTTGGGGTTGGAGCAGGAAGCAGGATTGGCTCTGGGGCTTGAGGAAAGAGACTTAGTGGTTGAAGTCGTGTTCTGCTCAGCTGCCTTTCCTCGCTGAGTCAGCAGTCCCAGTCCCCAGGAGGAGGAAAGCAAAAATTCTTGTGGGCAGGAACCGTTGTAACATTCTCAAGGGAGACCAACCCGGAGTGAGCTGAGAAGGTGTAGGGTCCAAGAGAATGGAAGCCAAAAGCACATAGGAGCATGGTTGCCAGGCCTGTGGTCCTCTGTGGATTCGGAGATGTTCTGGCTAAACTGCAGACCCAGAGTAAAGGCATTGAGCACCATCCTCCCTCCTACCCAGAAAGCTCTTGATCTCCTGAAACTTGATTGCTGCCAAATATGTACTTGTTTGTCCAGGTGTAAGCACATATGCCAAGGGAGTGGGAAGGAGGGAGGAAAGAGCAAGGCCACCATTGCCACTCTGGGGAGGGGAGGAAGACAGTAGATACTGTCCCAGCTCCTTGAGAAGCAGACATGAGCACCTTATACACGTGGTGAGCATTTGCAAGAATGGAGAGGGATCCAGAGCCCAGGTGGGAAGAGTCATGCCTGCTCTGCCTGCAGCTTAAGACCTGATACCTCTACTCTGCAGCTTCTCGCTTCTCTGAAATCAGTTTCAAATCAGTGGTGCATGTGTGCAGAGTCCAGGATCATCCAGGATTGCATGTCTGCCTGTCTGCAATGCACAGAGCATCAGGCACAGCAGCAGAGAGTTGTGGTAGATAGGCCGCCTGACCTTGGGTGAGAGCTCACTGCATCTGCCCACCACAGACTCTGGGGATTTTAACCCTTGTTCTATGACCTGCACCAAGAGGGAGGAAAGAGGATGTAAGTTCCCCAGCTCAGGCTCCTGCCTGCAACCGTGAGAGGAAGAATGGAAGATGTCTCATGCGTCCAACGGGTCTTGGAAAGTCTCTCTGGGGCTACCTTTTCATAGTTCCTGGGGAGCTGCCTCAGATGTTACCCTTCAAGTATCCAGGCAAACATTAGTGTTTTCATAAAAAGGCTAGCCCAGTCATCCCTGGGTAAAGGGTATGATGGTGAGCTGGTACCAGCTATCAACATCACTGATATTTAAGTCTCTGTGAGTCCAAGTATGCAAATGCAAGGAATTGTTAGCATCTTGGAGTCCCCATCTTCGAGGTGTGTGGCCAAACCCTTGTCCAGGCTTTCCTGAGAACCCCACTGCCAACTAGTGATGACCAGTAACCACTGAACTGCAGCTGGACCCTGTGAACCGCAGCAGGAGAAGCTACACGAGATAGAAGCTACACAAGGAAGAGGGGAGGTGCCCCTGTGAATTCAGGATTAAATATATTTGAGGAGTCTTGCATGCTGAAGGCAAGATGGCAGTGGGTTACAGGGCACAGAGTCCCTAAAGTGGTCTCTGTACAGAGGACGACACCACCAAGGGGCATCATCTAAGTGACAGACTTGGAGGAGGTGTGATGCAGAGATGTCACAAGGGAGGGGCCCGCCCTGGTTTGGAGGAAAGGACAGGAGACAGCCCAGCTGTGGAATATTGGTATCTCCCAAAACTTCCCAAGGACCCACATCCTCAGCTCTGAAGACAAACCATCCCAGCTCCCTCAGGGCAGGGGAGCAGAGACTTTGGGAATCCATGCCTGCCTGAAAGCCTACTGGCTTCAGGGAAGAGGGAACTGAGGAAGGAAGGGGTTTCCAGAGTCCCTGGCCTGACTCCAGCCCTCCTGTATATGTAGCGATGGCTCCAGAGAAGTCAGGATTTCCTCAGCAGGCCACATTACACGGCAGCATTGACACCCCAGAGATAAGCTTTGTCTGAAATGGACTGGAAAAGCACTAGACGCCAGGAGACTTCAAAAATCTTCCTGAACAGAGTAAAAACCATAGAGTCATAAAGGTAGAAAGCCAGGATGCATCTGAGATTCTAGGAGAAAAGACAATCACTCCCTGATTCTGCTGATTAATCTCAGATGGATTCCCCCCAAAGGCAAACAGTTTACCTTCCAGATTATGGTGGTCTCTGTAAAACATGGGTGAATCTAGAGCTTGGTGGTGGAGTATAAACCATGAAGGCATCAGGAGGTGGGGGGAAGGGTGCCAAGGAGAGGATCCTGGTGTCACAAAAAGCCGCAGGCAGACCACAGGAAGCCAGCTACAACCGTGGGAGCCAGGACAAACAAGGATGCTGTGTGAGGTGCTTCTTATGTGAAGGGTTTGCTGTGTGAGCTACTCAATGTATGAGGTGCCGCGGTGCGAGGTGCTCACTGTGTGAGGCACTCCCTGTGTGAAATGCTCTCTGTGTGAGGTGCTACCTGTGTGAAGTGTTTGCAGCTACAAAGGTTGAAAGGAAAACTTGATCTGATTTTGCACTGAAAAAGAGGGGAAAAGGGGAGAGAAGGTGACAGGAGGCCAACCCTCCAGATGTGAACTGACCATGGTCACAAGATGACAGAAAGATCTGTGGGATTGTTTGTCCCGGGAAACAGACTTTCCAGGGGATATTTCTACGTCCTGGACATGGACTCTCCAGAGTCATATATGTAAGGGCATGGGAAGCAGCCAGGCTAATAAGAAACTGAAGTATGATGTGGCTCTGGTACCACCCCTGCAGATCCACGGGTACCCTGTGTGGGGAGGCAGGGACTGGACCTGGGACAGCCAGAAGGGCCACTGGGTATAAGCTGGGTCAGGGGTGAGCAGTATACTGTGTAAAACAGCTCCTCTGGGATCAAAGAAATCCCCCCCCCCCGAGAGACTCAGCTTTAAGCATCAGCAACCACCACTCAACACCACTCCCTTGAGCTCTTGGCATCACAGTCTGCCTAGGAACAACGTGGGCAGGCAAGCTAGGCCTTACAGGAGCAGCTTCTTGGGGCCCACTGGTCTCTGCCCTTGAGAGTTGCAGTAAAAAGGATGGTGGGAGAGCCACTACTATGCTTGCCCCCCCACTAACCACTGGGGACCCTTCCACCCTCCCACAGCACCTCAATTTGAAAGGTAAGTTACCAAAAGCTCAGATCTCCTGCTCACCACCAACCAACCACTTAATGCTTCAAAGCCCCGCAGACACAAGCAATTCCATCTTGGCCCCCATCTCCTGTTGACAGCCAAGCTCCCTGTCAGTGTGATGACCTCTCCCTGTCTTGCTGGTCTCCTGGCTGGTGTCCTAGTTTCACTTCTGTAGCTGTGATAAAACACCCTGAAAAAGCAGCAAGTCAAGGAAGAAAGGTTTATTTTAGGTCATAGTTCCAGGTTACAGTTCATCATTGTGGAAAAATCAAAACAGGAACTGGAAGCAGCATCCACAATCAAGAGCAGCAGGAAAACGAAAGCATGCCTGTCTGCAGCCCTGCTTGCCTTCTCTGCCCCTACTTCTCTACAGTTCACCCCAAGACAAGGAATGGCGCCACCTACTTTTAAGATGGGCCTCTCCTAGCTGGGCAGGTGGTGGTGGCACACACCTTCAAATCCCAGCACTCAGGAGGCAGAGACAGGTGGATCTCTGTGAGTTCAAGGCCAGCCTGGACTACAGAGTGAGTTCCAGGGCAGCCAGAGTCACAACAGAGAAACCCTGTCTCGAAAAATCAGTTTTAAAAATAAGGATGGGTCTTTCCACATCAATTAACATCCGTGGTCCTCAACCTTCCTAATGCTGCAGCCCTTTAATACAGCTCCTCATGTCCTGGTTGAACGAAAGAATGTGACTGCTCCTAGGTATGGTGGAAAGAAAGCTTATGGAATATATGAGGGAAACTATAGTAGATATGAGGGAGAACATAGGCAGAGACATCTGGGGGAGTCCAGGGTGGACATGAGCTTCCAGACCATGTGAGGAGAGGGGAGAGAAGGGAAGAGAGCAGAAAGAGGGGAACCTGGAGTAGTGGTTAGGAGATCAGAAGGCCAAGAGAGAGAGAGTAACCAAAATTGCTGGAATTATATAGGGAAGGGCAGTCAGTTCCCTGGGCTGGAGAGTTCATGGTAGTGGTCTAGGTATGCAATCCAGGAGGACACTGTAAGAGGTAGGCGCTGGTTCACTTTGATATGTTAAATAGGTATCTCAGCCAGCAGCTTGTGAATCTGAGACCTAACAGTGGTGACCCCAATCATAATATTATTTTCGTTGCTACTTCATAACTGTAATTCTGTTATTGTTATGAATTGTAATGTAAATATCTAATAGGCAGATGGTCTTAAGTGACTCCTGTGAAAGGGCTCTTAGACCCCCAAAGGGGTCTCAACCCACAGGTTGAAAACCCCTGGATTAACATGATCAAAATCATCTCCCCCAGACCAGCCTGATCCAGATGACCGCTCATTGAGACCTCTTCCCAGGAGGTTCCACAATTTTGTCAAATTGTGTCAATTTGACAATTAAAACCAACCACAGCCAGAGAGCAGGAGCTAATCTCCAAAATCTACTGAGACTTAGCATGTCCTTTTGGAAGCCCAAGTCCCCAGACCCAGGACTTTAAGACTGAAAGGCACTCAGATTTTCAGGACAATAAGCCCCGGTCTCAAATGAGTGGCAGAAAGATGTCCACCCTCAGTCCCATCTGTTCTACGGTTGAGCAGAAGCCACTGGCATCGAGTGGCCTGGGTGCTAGGCAAGGGGCTCTGCTCTTACTGTCCCTCTGCCAGTGACAAGCCCCTGCCCTCTGCCTCACCTTGGTCCAGAATCTCTACTGGGAGAAGTCTGCCATGAGTGTGAAGGTTGTGTGTCATCCCGGTTTGTTGTGCCAGGGAGGAGCCGGTTTAGACCTTTGGGGGAACGCCTTGCCCGGCATGGTGATGCCAGTCTCTCTCAGCACTCTGCCCACATTTTGACAGAGTGTCACTTGTCTCTCATGCTTGTCTGTAAAGGGACTCACTTCTGGGCACCTCTTCCAATCATCATGCATGTCTCGGCCGCAGCTTCAGGGCCCACGGAAGCGCTGTCTTCATTTCTAGACGAAATGGCTCTCAGAACATGTCTTGGTTGACAACTCAGTCCCGCCTCGGTCTCATCAACCTGTCTTCACAGGCCTCCCTCAGCCCCGCCCTGACCCAGCCCTGTTATCCTGAGTGTGAATTCTCTGGATGCCTGTAGCTGCCCAACCCCCTGCTACTCTGCTGTCTCCACTGTGCTCTTTGTGCTGGCATCTGACAGCAAAGCTGCAATTGTCACAATGCCTAAAAGCAGCCAAGCTCTTGGCCCTCTCCACAAGGGCAATGATAATGAATTCCATCCAGGGCCCAGTCTCGCTGCAGGTGACCCAGCAGAATTCCTGGTCCAGCTGACACAGGAGAATGCCTCTGGCTCAGGTTAGAGTTTGCAGACCTGAACCCATCCCCATTGTCCTCTGTATATCTTTCCACACCCGGATCAGTCCAGGCTGGCCAAGTGCCGAATGCCATCATCAGGCCCATCATGCACTGAAGGACTTAACCCCAAGCCTACCACAGGTAGCAGGAAATAAACAGCTGGGTATTAAAAGGCTTGTCCATATGGCATGCTGCATGCGCCTGGGAGTGTATTCATGAATAACACTCAGATCTCCACTTCTGCAACTGGCCAATCACCATCCCAACTGCATGGCCCGTGTGATATGGAATGGTGGCTTCTCTACCGCCATGCATCTCTCCCTTGAATAACAGGGTCTGGGTGTCCTTATCTCTAGTGGCAGCTGACTGCCAGCAGAAGACTTTGCACCTCCAAGGAGCCTGTGGCAGAAGACAGTCCAGAGAGTTCTTTGCGTGACGGCCTTGCTGGCCTCCAGAGCCTGGTCACAGGGCACATGGGTTCTGGCTCGGGACTCCAGAGATAAATCCCTTGGGATGCACTCGAGACGGTGGCCGTGGCGGCACACGGAGGTGGTGTCTTAGAGGACAGCAGGGGCCTATAATGCCTTCTTCGCTTCCGTATGTTCTCTTAGTACAGTGACATTTTTGCTTTTCTTTCATGAAAGCTAAGATTTGACTTGGATTAAACCTTTTGAAGCCAGCTGTGAGAGTGGGAGGAAGTGGCGGATGTGGAAAGACACACGGAGCAGAGCACTGGCGGGCTCTCGAGGGGTCATGGTCCTCTCGGCCCTTGTGCAATGACGGCTCTGACATTTGACAGAAGAAGTCAGCACCAGGCCAGGGCATTCTTAAGTTTCACCCTTTCACTTAAAACCTGTGGCTAGTGCCTTCTTCTCACTTGCAGAGATCCTGTGTGCTGAACCGAGGAGAATCAGAAAACACAGATAAGCCAAAAGAAGAGCATCCTCCCTCCAGGAGGTCCACTTTCCTCCAGGTCCTTCTCAGCACCGCCAAGCGCCCTTCCCTGAAAGCTTGCACACCACCATGTAAAGCGAATGCTACTCACCCTTGGCCTTCACTGGAGTCCTCAGTGAAGTGGCACTCCTCGGCACAATGCCTGCTACTTTCCCCATGTTGTCTCTTTCTACTGTTATGTAACACTCCCCCGCTTTAGAGAAGGGCTGGCATTTCATTCTGGTTGTCAGTTTCCAAGGTTGCCCCAGCCATTGTCCCAAACTGGGGGCTTCCATCATATTGGAAAGGCTGTGAGTCCGAAGGCTGAGGTGTCCACAGCTGGGCTGCCTGCAGAGCCTCCAGGGAAGAGCCACCCTTTCTTTCCTCTTTCTGCTTCTCACGGCTCCAGGAGTCCCTGCCCCTCTGTGGCTTTGACCTGTCCTCTAATCTGCATGTGTTTGTCCTATAAAATTTGAACAGGGGATGCCGCAGGGCTGAAACCCTGAGGACCAAGCTGGGAACACAATGCCTGTGAATTCTGAAGTGAGTGCATCAGGCAATCTGATGACAAGCTAGTTAGTGGGTGCCACTGGGTGCCATGTTGGGTGTCCCTCCTTTTCTGTGATCCAGCTGCCATCATTCAACTGTGATTGGTTAGCACTTTACCTTGGATTGGACAGTGAGTTTTTATACCTGTAGGGTCTCTAAGCTGGAGAAACATATAAAAAGAGACGCAGAGAGCGCAAACTCTTCAGCAGGTCCAGTAGCGGCTGCTCATGCTACTTTAAAATTCAGCGTTCTGACTTCCGGGAATGCCCAGGAGCATGGTGTGCCACGCTTCTTATTTAGAAGTGCAGTGTGCCAGGTAGGCTGACTGCCAGGTCATGCCTGCACTTTCTCCTATACCCAGGGATGACAACGTCTTCATAAATTGATCTCCGAGTTTGATAAACTCTCAGACTTTAATTTTCCAAGATCATTCGATGCCCCGTGTGTCCATGGGTTCTTGGTTTCATTTGGTGAAACCATAGGAGGAGGTAATATTTCATTTGTGTATGGCATCTGTCTATCCTTTGTGGTTCATGCTGGACAAGTGAGCGTTGACTTGCAAAAAATAAGATGCAGGGCCACTCTGCCCCGGCGTTTGCCTTCAAAATGGGGCCAGCTGCTATTTTATAAAATGAAGTCACTGGAAGGTCACTGCTGTAGCTTGGAGCAGGGCACCAGTAGTAGCAATTGGACATGAGTAGGGTCACAGCCCTTACAAAAAGGGTCTGGGGGAGACCTTTCAGCAGGCAGGGTCTCGATGAGGGGGCTCCTTGAGAGATCTGGTGCTCACTACACACTGACTGCCAATTTCCTAGCTCAATGTATTTGCTGCTGTTGCTTCATAGCAGGTTGAATTGACATAGAGCACCCCAACCACCTCTCCCCGTGTATCTCTGGATGTCCCCAAAGCTCACCTTGTAAGGATACTGTCATTAGAGTTGACCCCAATCCATGTGACTTATATCTCTAAAGTCTCTAAACAAATTCACATCAGCAGACTAGGGATCAGGACTTCAACTCAGAGCACTGGGTGCAGAGAAAATTGCTTCCAGTCAACCCTTTCCATCCACTGTCACCTGCAGCGTGCCTAGGGCCTTTGAGATCAGTTCAAAGCTTCCCTTTAACCAGGCTGTCACATGAGAAACCTGATCATCAAGATTGTTTGCTCTGAATCTGAAGTGTCCCTCCAAAGGCTGCTGTGTAGACCTATCTAGGCTGTGGAGCCTTCAGGAGGTGGGGTCTCAATGGAGTAACTAGCCACTAGGTCAGGCCTTTGAAGGTCCCAACTGGGCCCTGACTCCCTCTCTGCTCTCTCTATGCTGCTGCCATGAGCTGAGCTTCTATGCCATGCATTCTCTGCCGTGATGGACTGAAACCTCTGGAGATCATGAGCCAAAATGAATGTTTCCTCCCTCAAGTTGTCTCTGTCAGAAAGTGTGGTCACAGTGACACAAAAGCAGGTAACTCAACTCAACTCTTTTGACATTGGCGACCTGGGACAGCTAACCTTGAATTCAGTCACAGGTCTTGGGTTTTGTGTGATAAGTGGAGAACAGAAAGACACGAGGACATGACGCAGAAGACAGGAACAGAGTCTATGACAGCCCAGTCTTTTCCTCATGTGACTTGTTGACCTGTAGAATTCACTTTGGCAGAACTGGTACAGTGGCTATTGGACTATCTATTAGAGAGTATGGGACCTACCTCCTTTCTGGAAGCATTGGAGAGCCAGGCAGGACTCAGCGGGGACTTCAGCAAAACCACTTATGCAACACAGGAGAGAGCCAGTGTTCCCTCTGAATTTTATGTGGTCTCCATATTCATAGAAAAGAGATGGGCCTGCTTTATCCTGAGCACCAGATCCCCTGACAAAAAGAGAATCTAAAAATCTTTTAGAGAGAACAGATACTTCACACAAGCATGCACGAGTGTCCCTGTACACACACACACACACACACACACACACACACACACACACACCACATTCACCTCGTCATCAAACCTCTCCTGAGCAATCCTGATCCTTGTCCTAGATATTACAGAGCCTACACCTGAGCCTCAGCATGAACTCTCTGGCAGGGGATCTTAATGGAAAAAGAAGGCTTAAAAAAAAGGGCCTGCATCGCCCCAGGGAGACCTGACTGAGAGAGAAGTGCCGCTTATCTGTCAGATGTGTGTGGGCCCTGAGGTGTGCTGGTCATGAGAATCGTGTGGGGCTTTTGTTGCTGGTTTTGGTTTTTGTTTTTTTGTTCTTTTGAGGGGAAGTTGCTATTGTTGTTTTGCTTTGCTTTACCTTTTCCTCGTGGCTTACACGGATGTCACCACGTAAGATAAAGATTGGTGACCACCGTGTCCCTGGGGACATCCTGAAAGTCGTTTCTCTCTTGTGGTAAGAGACAGACATCCCACACCTTGTAAACCTTGAAAGAAGAGGACTCTCCACAGGTGTGTGGTAGGTAGCAGATCCCAGCAATCAGGGGCCTGAGGACCTATTGTCTCTGGTCCCCTCGAGTGCTCATATTTTCTATTTTAATCCTAGAGAAAGAATGTGCTGGAATACCACCTGCCAAGTGGCAGAAGAAAATCTCTCTGAACCCAGAATTCTATACCCAGGCAGATTCCAGACCTCCTTATACAGGGAACTTCAGTAACCAAGCCTTGAAATTCTGCCATTCTGCTGAGGACACAGCCCAAAAAGACACTTCTCGGCATGTTTAGAACAATAGTTACAATGTAATACAAAGCAGTCTCAAAACCCTACTGCTTTCCTAAAATGGAATAAAGGGTGAGAAAACACGTATAGGTTTAGAGACGGAGTTGTCGAACAGCGAGACCGGATGGTGCTGTGCGCAGGCCTGAGATGGAGCCCAGCAACGCCTCATCCCTCACGTCCATTCCTGGCACCCTACCCATTGTGTTTGGAGTTCAATTCAAGACCTTTGCCACACAGGACTGTGCAACATCAAATTGCATTTTAGCACAGTAATATGGCCTTTTTCTGCGGAGACAGACAGCAGCTAAGATACTTTATAACAAGAGATACCTGTGTTCTACCGGTTGATCGTCAAAATGAAAAATGCAAACCAGGAAGTTATTCCATGGGGTGTGCCAGGCAGCAACTCCTCAGACAGCAAGGAAAGGGAATAGAGCGACAATTAAGACGGGTTCAGACACATGAATTCTCCAGAGTGTTCTACCCAGGCACTGAAAACAAGAAGCCGTGTGCATATGAATTTTTACAGATGCAGTTCACACACTATATAAAATCCTCCATCTTAAATGTTCCGTTCGAGGTGAGGACCCTCAGGAGACTGCGCAGATGCCGCAACCTGAACAGCAGGTCCTCGTCTCCCCAACGAATGCCCATTAGAGGTGTCTGTCCTCCTCCTAGCCTCTGGCAATTACTGAATTGCTGTCTGTCTCCGTATATTTGCCTGGGGTGACCATTTCAGATAAGTGGCTTCATTCTCGGATCCTGTTTCCTGTTTGGCTTCTTTCGTTGTGCGTAGCATTCTCAGAGTTTACCGCACGGTGGGGTATATTGGCGCTTTCCCTTCTGCAGCTTTATAACATTCCATTCTGTCCACCAGTTGGTTCCCACAGTTTCGGTTGTTCTCTCGTTCCACCGTGAGCTCCAGGGATTGAACTTGGGTCACCAGGCTTGCATCGCAAGCACCTTTAGCTGCTGAGCCATCTCACTGGCCGTGTGAACACATTTTTAATTCTCAGGCTGTGCACTCAGCAGAATGGCTGATTTTCGGGACTGGGTTACTGAAGTTCCTGGTACAGAGCCTGGAGTCAGCCTAGGTGCAGAATTCTGGGCTCGGAGAGATTTTCTTCTGCCACTTGGCAGGAGGTATTCCAGCACATTCTTTTTTCTAGGAAGAAGTACTCATGGGATCAAGAGACAATAGGTCCTCAGGCCCCAGATTCCTAGCACCTGCTGTCTACCACATACCAGACTGTGCACCCACTCCCATGACTTTACCTACATCTATGTCCATGTTTTTTAGAAACTGTCAAGCTATTAGCTTTAGTTCCTGTACCATTCAGCATCCCACCAGTGATACTGAGGCTGCAGTTGTCCTCGACCTTGTCCATTACTGCTGTCCTGGGCTCTCCTGGTGGCTTTAATCTGCATTTGCCTCAAGACACCAGCCATTCTCATGACTTTCTTAAGGAAATTGTTCATGACCTTTGCCAACTTTTAAACTCAGTTTTGTCTTCTTACTGTGGAGTTATGAGTGCTCAGCTTATCTTCCTTGTCTTCTCAGTTATATCTGGTAAAAATGAAGGGGTATAGTACACCAAAAAGAGCCAGGAGTCAGGACACAGTCTAAGGGAGGAATGGTGGTATCGCTAACCCCAGCTGAATTGCAGCCCAGCCAACAGGCCCCTGGGGTGCAAAAATGTCAAAGACCACAGACAAAGCACAAAGGCATGATGGGACTTCGGAGAAAAACTTTTGTTCTGGAATTCCTGCTCACCTCACTGAGTGACAGAGACAGACCATGCAAGAGAGGTATTAAAGTCCCAGGAAGGCAAATAACCAGGCCTCACCTTAAAGGAAATGACACCATGGTACCTAAAACATTGGTATAATAAAGCTTCAACTGAGGAAGATAAATAAATCTTTATTTGTTTGTTTGTTTGTTTTTGTTTTTTCGAGACAGGGTTTCTCTGTTGTAACTCTGGCTGTCCTGGAGCTCACTCTGTAAACCTGGCCTCAAACTCACAGAGATCCGTCTGCCTGTGCCTTACAAGTGATGGATTTTAAGGTGTGCGATACCACCGCCCAGCAAGTAAATTTTTTGGATTAAAAGTAAGTAATATTCACAGAGTCATAATAGGTAAGAACTCTGGGTTTGTATGTGTGTATGTGAGGGGGGTGTTTACGTTATGTATGTGAGGGGGATGTATGAGGGGGTGCTTAGATCTGAAAATTCTCCCTCACAGGCTGAGGTATTGAGGGATTAGGCTGAGACTGGTGTACCCAACCAATGAGAGATGACTGGATATGTGGTCTCATTAAGGGACTAATCCATAGTTATATTGAATGGGTCATTGGAACCCTGAAACATGGGGCCAGGTGGGAGGAGAGGTGTCCAGGAACATGCCTTTGAGAGATGTACCTTGTCACTGGCCTTCTCTGGTCTTTTTGCTCTCTGGTCACCATGAGATGAACAGCCCTGAACGCAGGCCCAAAGGAACAGAGCCAGCCTACCATGGACAGAAATCTCTGAAACCATGAATCAAAATAAATCTGTTCCTCCTAGTTGTTTATGTCAGATACCTTGTCCCGATATTGCAAAGTACAGTTTAAAATCTAAAGCTTAAGACCGAGGAACAAAGTAGAGGACGCGAGAACCTGACCTCAGAGCAGAACACAGGTGTTGCTACCTGTGTTAGTCAGGACTCAGAAGGGAACAGAACCCACATGATGTAGAAAGAGTCTACATCAAAGCAGTTTCATCAGACTGCCTTACATGTCAGGGTAGTCCAACAATAACTGTCATACAGGAGAGGCCAAGAGCACCCGTGGGAGCTCAACCTGTGAGGCTGGGTAAGTCAGTAGTCCCAATCTGGCACTGTAGGCCTAGAAGATTCCTAGAAAGATGCTGGTCTTTGGTCTACATTGGAAGACTGAAGAAGCTGCCTTTGTATCCTGAAGGAATCAGAAGTGGGAGCAACAGAGTAGAAGTCCCTTATTACTTGTCTTTGATTAAAAAAAAAAAAAAACCTTACTTCTCTTTCTCAGTTGAAGCTGTGTTATACCAATGTTTTAGGTACCATGGTGTAATTTCCTTTAAGGTCTGGTTATTTGCCTTCACTGGCAAAAGTGAAGGCTGAGCAAGCCAAAAAGAAAGCAAAAATGCCTTCCTTCTACAAAGTCCTCTTATCTGGGCTGATACCTGAGAGCACTGCCCACATCAACAAGAGGCATCAAGACAGACCCCACAGGCATGCCCACAGGCCAACCTAGACTGTCACTTATTGAGACTCTTCCCAGGTGATTCTAGGTTGTGACAAGTTGGCAATTATAACTAACCTTCACAGTGTTGGCTGCAGAGGTCAGGAGGAGGAAGGCCTTTGTTCCAGCACAGGTAGCTGAAGGAAGACTGCAGAGTGGAGACAGTCAAGGAAAAGCCCTGAGCATAGCACATCAAGATCACAGGCAGGGAAAACTCCAAGATGACCCAGTGGCCAAAGGGCTAGAGGATGTTAAGTTCCCTGCCACTGTGGCGGGGTGACAGTGGAGCATGGCAGTGCGGATGTCATCCCAAATTCACATGGAAACCCAGAGGCCATTGCCCGACAAGCCAGAACCAGTCAATGTCAATCAGAGCAAATAGCAGTTGCAAGGGCTAAGGGACCAGCCTCCACATCAGCTCCATTCCTCCCCCAGTGCATTTTAGTGATTTTGACATGTTGAGTTAACTGGAAATATGTGATTGATGTATTCTTACAACAGAAGGGCTTTTCAAAACGTGTGTGTGTGTGTGTGCGTGTGTGTATACACCACAAGATGCTTGTGAAGGTCAGAGAACAACTTGGGAGAGTCAATTTTCTCCTTCTACCATATGCATTCTGGGGATCAAACTCTAGTCTTCAGGCCTGGTAACAAGCGCCTTTACCCACTGAACCATCTCAATGGCCCAAACAGTAGGGCTTTAAGAGGAAGAAACAGACAAAAAATAAATGTAAAACTCACAAAGAAAGAAATGCAAATAGCCATTAGTCATGTTTTAAAGTGCATAAATTTGGTGGAATATGAGGAGAAGTGTGTAAGAGCTCGCCTATAAAATTACCCAAGACTGTGAAGATGGAATTTGCTGCTAGAGAGCCCAGAATGAGCCATGGGCAACATGTTGTCACTGTAGGGCAAATCAATACGGGACGTCTGGAAAGCAAGCTGACGGTGCACATTGTGATTGTTTCTATTGACACCTCTCTTCCAGACACTTAGAGTGTGGGGAGGCTTTGAGCCATGTGCGATTCAACAGACACTGTCCTCCCTCCGGTCTGTACATCCCCCATATGACAGCTTAGACAAAGCCTGCCACAGCTGGGCACCGGTGCAACCGCAGGCCGCTGGAAATGAATGCAAGGCCCCAAAAGGCTCTGCACTGAGCCAAATGGTAGAAGCTCAGATACCCCCAGCTTTGTTATTGCTTGCACTGTGATTTTCTTATTTCTGCCCATTCCTTGGGGGGTAATATTTTCAGAACACTTATGAAAGAAGCTGCTTTCTCATTCACACGCATGTCTAACAGTAAAATCTACCTTCAAAGAGAGTGCGTGCAACAAGGCAGAATCACTGTGAAAATCCACAGTGCAGGCCGTTCCCATGGCCAGGTCGGTGGTCAGCATCCTGATGCTGCACCAGACACAGTCAGGTGTCTCGAGGCCGTCCACGATGGTTAGCTGTGGCATAGTCCCTTAGGAAAGTTAACAGGAACTATCCCTTGCATGTGATGTGCGGCTGCTTTTCTGATGTGAAGCTCAATCCTGACCTGCCGACAGTTGGTGCCATTTAATCAATACACGTCACAGGTTGCTACTGTGCTTTTTTATCCTCCAGCTCAGAAAAGAGAAAGGAAGCGTTGAAAGAAGGAAAGAAATCTTTCCTGCCCTTGTAGCAGCCTTGAAAGAAAGAAAGGAAGGAAGGAATATTCACAGCCCTTTGTTGGCTTCTGAAGCTTGGAGAGCAGGAGCTGATAGAGAGCTGGACTAGCATTCAACAAACCAACCCACCAACTCCAACACCCACCCCACCCCACCCCTGCTCTCCTTTATATTCTAAGCAAAGTTCCCAGAAGTCCAAGTGGCACACAATCCCTTCAAAGTATCCTGCTATAAATACACACGTTTGAGATCTCACCTTGGGTATCAATCAGCCAAGGATGCTGAGTTCCATTGTGATAGCCCAACACCCAGACCCTGGGGCTCCCCACAGTCAAGGTTAGTGTCTTCCTTACCCCCATTCATCCACCATGAGCCAACCAAGGCTCCAGTCCCCATCAGGGTCCCTTGGCACCAACATGGGAGCCATGTCTGAAGGAGCAGAGGGAGGCAGGGTGGGAGAGAAGTGACCCTGACAGACTATCACTGGCTCTTAAACTTCCCTCAGAGGTGGCCATGCTGCCTCTGCTCATGTCTCTTTGGCCAAGAGAGGTGGAGTGGCACAGGACTGTCTCCTGGGGCACCTGTGACTGACCATGTTCTCCCTTCTTCATCCACAGTCCTCAGGAAAATTATAGGATGCTATTGTGAATGCTATTGTGACTCCATGACATGACATCAAAGGCAGTTCAGCCAGGCTCTGTCCCAGGCCCCACTTGTCGGTGTCTGACAGCAACCTGGAACAATTGCTGTGCCCTGTGCTGTAAGCCCCAGGGAAGCTTCCTTGGGGTTCCCCAGCAATCGAGGAACACACGGACTACTTGTAGACTCCCTTTCTCCCTCCTTCACACTCTGCCATATATTCCTGGGAGCTTCGTCTCTGAGGGTACCTGCTACCTAGAGTTCTGTGTTTCATGCCTTGGGCCAGAGATTTGCTCTCTGGGTGCTGTTTGACATCAGGAGCACATCACATCGCTGCTGCTGTTTTCACCCTGCACAGCACGAATGTATTTAGAATTCCCCTGTTGGTCAAATGCCTGGGTACCACTGCATATGCCCACTATGTTCCAAGGGAGTGTATCTGTGATGCAGGGGAAAAAAGGAAACCTTTGAAAACTACGCTAGAGGATGTCCTGTGAAGTACAAAGAGTAGGTGTATGTGTTCATCTCTGATCACTCCAGAAAAATCCACTAGGGCAACAGGGAAAAGAAGGACAAAGGGGTGGGCAGAGGCCTCACAAATAGTACGGGAACCAAGACATAGAAAGCCGATTTCCTACTGGAAATGGGAAACCTGAGGTTGAATTTGGAGGGAGTGGCAGACAGGAGCTGCAAGAGAAACAGACTGCTTCATGCCTCAAGGCGCCAGAGGGGTTCAGAGACCTCAAGTAGGGCAGGGTCATCTTGTGCACACACTAAGCAGAGACTCCTGCTCTTTCCCAACCCCCATCCTCCTGTCCTCCCTCATTGCCCTGGCACTGGGCCAGAGAACTGCTGGCCAGAAACACTGACGAAGGGGGTCAGGAGAGTTTCTCAGCACAGTCCCAGCTGTGTCAGGCTGACAACAGGTGTGCTTGGTAAAAGGCTTTACATGAAGACCACACACAGATTTTATATAAGTCTACATATCAATAGCAAGCAAGTGGCTAGGCTTCTCCACCATGGCTTCCCTATTTGTCTATGACACACAGGCCCTCACAGAAACCAACTCAACAGCTTCTTCTGCATCTGGAAGGCTAGCAGTTCATGGTGGAAACCCAACAAGTGCCCTGTAAATGGATGTTCTCCCTGTTAGGGAAACTGAGGCCCCTTGCTCAGCCTTAACCGTAGTACTGTGGAGTAAGCCATCCCTGGGTCATCGTGTTTAAATCATGGAAATGCCTTAACTGACTGG
This sequence comes from Cricetomys ansorgei, assembly GCA_026225945.1. Lineage (NCBI taxonomy): Eukaryota > Metazoa > Chordata > Mammalia > Rodentia > Nesomyidae > Cricetomys > Cricetomys ansorgei. Next base: position 4,265,146 of record JAMJFZ010001791.1, read on the forward strand.
AAACACTAAAAGAGACAGTTTAGAATTTAGGTGAGAGCCACACACATTGCTTCTGGGCAGTGTGGATTTCTCAGAACATTACACAGGCTGTAGGGACTGGGGCTTGGAGCAAAGGAATCGGAAGGACTGAAGGCCAGTGGGAGACCAGGTCAGGGTGGGGTGAGTGATCAGCCTTGCCATATACACATGTGGACTTCAGGCTAGAGGGTTGAAAGCCCCAGTGCATGTCCATGTCCTCACCCCAGCCTGAGAAGAGGACCTTGCCTGGAATAAAGGTCTTTGCAGATATTTGGAGGTCTGCTTGCTTGTGTTTAGCACAACCCATACCTCAAGAGGAACAGTCTTCATAGACACACAGCCATTAAGGAGATCTCTGAGATGCTTGTTTACCCACCTCATAGTTGTGTGGCGTCCCTGGTCTCCCAACTGCCAGGGTACCTTCCTCTCAGAGCTGTTAACACTTCCATTGAGGATACCTTCCCCACCTCATAGTTGTGTGGTCCCTGGGCTCTCAACTGCCAGGATACCTTTCCATTGGGGACACTTCCCCATCTTAGAGCTTTGTGGTCTCTGGGCTCTCAACTGCCAGGGTGTCTTCCTCTCAGACCTGTTAACACTTCCATTGGGGACACCTTCCTTCCCCATGTTAGAGCTATGTGGTTCCTTGGCTCCTGACTGCCAGGGCACCTTTCCATTTCCAGTCCCGGTTGAAAAAAGAAAAAAAAAAAAAAAAAAACACTAACAAGAACAATCCTCCCTTCCAAGAGATCCCTGGGCCTGGCACAGAGCCTTCAAATCTGGTGGAAACCAGAAAGGCCTCCCTGGGGGAAGGGATGTACATACACATGTGTATTGGCTCTCGCTGGGCAAACCCGTCTCCTGAACTGAATCAGGTGGGTATTCAGGTGTGGGCAGAGGTTCCTGAGCTGAAACCTGGGCCAGGCAGAGTCCAGGCTTTCTCACTATGGGTGCTTCTAGGTGGGTATTGGGCTACCTTTCAATTTGGCTGGTGGATAGATCTAGTGGCCCCCCTTCCTAGAGTCCCTCTTTCTGGCCCACTCAGCTCTGGTTCCAGGAGTGAGACCACAACCAGGCTTGGGCCACCCAATACAGGTGAAGGATGTCCACAGCCTGACCTCTACCAACCATGGCCCCCATGTCTATTGCATGGCTCCCTCTGCCAGCATTGCTGCTGGCGGGTTGGGAGATGCCATGTGATGCCCTTCCTGGGTGGGGGGCCCATTGTGTCGTGAAGAACATTGCCTTTGGCTGCCTAGGATGAATGGGACACAGTATGTGGGGTAGGGACCAGGGACAACACACTACAGCAGCCCAGCTTCCTCCCCCGCTTCCATGCCTACAAGGCAAATATGGCCTTTCAGAGCCCTCTAACCCCAGGATGAAGCCAGAGCAAAGGCAACAGAAAGACAGTGTTCACTATAGCCTGGCCCCAAGGCCTCCCAGTGAGATCACAATAGGGCCTGGGAAGGAGGCCCCAGTACTGGAGGTCCAGGAGGCTGTGACCAATGCCCGTTGCCTCTTCTGGTGGTTCAGGACAGGCCTGCCTCAATTTAACCAGCACCAGAAAGAAGTGCTTTCTGCTATCAGGTCAGAGGCCAAGCCATGGGCTGTTTTCTTGCCCGTCTCTTTTCAACCCCCTACACACCCTAAGCTTGATAGAGCGGTGCAGCCCTGTGGAGCAGGGAAGGGGGTCTGCAAAGACAGAGAATTCAGCAGAGACCCAGAACCCATGATGTAGGGGCCGGCACTGGCATAGAGGGGGGTGGACAAGTCCTGAAGTCCTAGGTAAGGCCAACCCTGATGCTTGGCTCTCAACCTCCTGAACCTGGCTTAGCTCCTTCCCAGATAAGGAAACAGTCTGACACCCTCTGCTATCGCTGCACAAATCCTCCCTGGGTGCCATCCTGTAAAGCTAAGCAGAAGCCTCTGAGGTCACACCCAATGGGTCATCCTAACCCCTCCTCATGGGGCACAGGCTGTTTCTTTCTTGTTATTGGCTGTTATTTCTAATTATTAAAATGGTGCTGAGCCTGGTTTTGCAATTCTCTGTCATTCTCAAAGACCTCCCAACCTCCTTTGAGACATGGGCCTTTCCCCAGAGCCACATTTCCAAATGTTCTCGTGTCTGTCTGAGTCTTAAAGATGTAGGAGGGGAGGGCAAGCTCATCTTTCCTGTACCCCTTGTTCCTGACCTTGAGCTGCGGGCTTTAGACCCAGGCTGTGGGTTGAGAGCCTTGGTTGGCCTCCTCGGAACTATCTAGGACTTGCCAGCTGGCTCGAGCTCCGCTTGCACTCTCTGACCTAGGTCACAGACCCTTTTTGGCCTCCCCAGATGCCCTCTCCACCATGTAAGGCTCCCATACCCCAGGGAGGGCTTGAGTCACTCATGCACTCCCAGGGCACTCAGCAAACATGGAGACCCACAGGAGCATCCCCTGCATGATGGCTGCTTCTATCCCCTTATGATGGGTCCCCCGCATCTATAGGATAGGGTTGGACCACAAGGCCTGGGTGTTCACAGACTAGTAGCCCCTGTGTTTCAACTGGTGGGATTTGAAATCACCACACAGAAGAAGAAGAGGGCAGCTTCGTTCCCTCAAAGTCATCTCAGATGTCAAATCGGCCATCAGAGCAAAGCTGTGGCATTTTCCCATAGGTGAATCGGTCTTTAACTCTGAAGGCCGTGCAGCTGGGTGACACGTGGCTGCCTTCCCACTCGCTCAGCCGTAAGTATCATGCAGACCTGCGGGCTGTGGTAATGGCCATGCGGGTGACTCTGCGGAAACCCTAAGGTATGTTAGCTGGCAGGTCTCTGGTGGGCTTTGAGTGAGATGTGCCGAGGGACTGGCCTGTCTACATACTGTGTCTGTACCCTTTGTTGCCACAACCTTTGAACAAGACTCCACTCAGCTGTGGAAGGAGGCATGCCGATCATTGAGAAACATTTCCTCCCAGACACTAACGCAGGGTGAACTCTGCCTGTCCACCACTACAGCTGCTGTGTCTTCCTTCCTTACCACCCTTATGCTTTCTCAGCAGCGCAGACACTGAAGTCACTCAGCTCCATCATAAGCTCAGACAAAACCACGAGGTCAGAATATTTATGCAAGATGAGTAACTCAGCAGTTCCCAGGTTAAGTCACTGCCCGTCACCCCGCAAACCTCAAGGCCAGAATATTACGCATGGGAAGAAAACATCTTTTGAAACTGTGCCCAACACAGCTTCAACATGGACAACTGCCAAACTTTAGGCCACCCTCAGCAACCAATCAAAGCCTCTGACCCCTCTGTTCCGCAAGCAGCAGCCCGCTCTCCTCCATCTCTGCTTTCCCTTCTCCCTGAGCTGAAGTTGAAGTTGCTAGGGCTAAAGGCATAGCAATGGAGTCTTGTCTGCTTATAAGCTATGGCTTGGTCTTACTCCTGCTCTGCTCTGTGCACCTGGGACTTAGAATGCAGCTCTCTCCAGACATCAGCCTTACCAGTGCCTTGGCTCTGGACCTCCACATCTTGGATATTTTGTTATGGAGGCACAGACAGTCTAGGACAAGACCATTACACAGCCTGGAGTTCAGAACTAAAGGCTTCCCCCTTTTACTCTGCAGGGGCTCCAGTTCCATGAGGGAGCGTGGGGGGAAGAAGGAGTAGAGGCTGGTCTCCCCCAGAGCTGTGGACCTCCAGAAAGGCCTGAGGATGCCAGGAGCACTAGATGGGGCCTCCATGCCACTGAACACAACCTCAGGCTGAGCTCTGGGGTGTGCAGGAGAGTCCTGGCCTATTGGGCTTCTGGCATCTCAAGTGAGGGACAACTCAACCTCTGTTGCTAAGCCTGAATTCTGACCTAGTTCTGCTGATGCAACCCCAGCCACGTGACTATAGCCCTGGGTCCATCTTGTGTGACAAGCCAATTGGTCTGACCCCATCATCTAGACATAGTACTAGGGCGGCACTTTCCCTGTCCCACACCAGCCTTGCAACCTCAACTCTAAGAGCTCCCACCTATCCATCAGTGAGTCTCCCAGGAGTGTAGTGTATGCTGATTAGAACTATGGCGCCCCCACACTGCAGCGCTCTTCTAACCAACCTGCCATCCTCAGTAAGACTCATGCCCAGCACACCCTCCTGCTGTGGATGGCCCACTGAAGTGGAGGGCCTCTTGCTTCTGTTGTACTCTTCCTTCATAATAAACACCTTTCTAGAACATTTGTAATCATGGGAGAAATACAATAAAATGATAAAGGGGTCCTAGAATTTTATATAAAGTATAAACCAAATTACATCAAGAAGAAACCCATGCAGGATCCCATTAGTGGTGTGCGGCAGAGCAGACTGCTGGTGGCCTTAGCATCCCATGTTCTGTACCCACACCTAACCCTGAAGGCCAAGTGCAGAAGAAGAACAAGCTCCATGGCTATTGTCACAGGATTCCTGAAAGACCCTCAACTTCATTACTGTGCTGGCCGGTTTTAAGTCAACGTCACACAAGCCAGAGTCATTTTGGAGGAGGGAACTTCAGTTGAAAAAATGCCCCCACCCCCACTGGCCTGTGGTGCATTTTCTTAATTGATGGTGGGTGCCGGGAGGCCAGATCACTGAGGGCTGTGTCGCCACTGAGCCAGATAGTCTTGGGTGCTATAAGCAGACAGGCTGAGCCAGCCATGAGGAGCAAGCCAGTAAACAGCACTCCTCCGTGGCTTCTGCATCAGCTCATGCCTCCAGGTTCCTGCCCTCTTTGAGTTCCTACTTCCCTCCGTGTTATACTGTTACCTGGAAACATAGATGAAATAAATCTTTCCTCCCCAAGTTGCCTCTGGTTATATGTTTTTGTTTTTTTTTTTTATCACAGCAATAGAAACCCTAAGACAATTTCTATCTGTAGTTTGTTTGCTTTCTATAACGGACCCCCAAATTTAGCTTGGGGCCACCGTCTACCCCTGAGATAAGCTAAAAGTAAAGCGCGCCTGATTTTGAAGGTCCGGTAAAAATGGCTCATCTCTGAGTCATTGTTTTCCATTGATCACACACTGAAGTAATATTTGTGTCATTTCAAGCCACTGTTTGTCGTGCAGGAATTTGTTTGAGCAGCGATAGGACACTGGTACCCATGGGTTTATCTGCACCCGTGAGGTCACCTAAGCTGATGGTGCGGCAGTGAGCTCGAAAGGCACAGTGACTGTGCACACAGCACTGTGAGCGGGAACTGCGGGCTGTCCAAGCAACAGACAGGATGACGCAGGGAACTTCCAGCGCGCCCATGTCAGAATAGGCAAGCATTCTCATGCGTTCCTGGTCAGATACATTTGTTTCAAATTACAGTGTTTAAACAGAGATGCGGAGGCTACGGCTTGTTCATGGTAGCCATGGCAGTGGTAGGTTACCACTGCAACCATTTCCGCTAATGCAGTCACTGGGGGGGGGGGGGGGGAGAACTGCAGTAGCAAGGGTGGCTCAGAAAACTGTGCACGCGAGCCTGATTCTCCGTTAGCCTGTCTGCAGACAGGCCCTGTCATCACAGGCCACTATTTGCAAGACGTTATGTCAAGTGCCTCTCATTGCCCGTCATGTGCAAATGGTTTGCTTCTTGTTAAACTCCAATCCTGGTTTGGGTTTCTCTCTGCAAAGCTCTTGATGAGGACAGGCTGTGTCTGTTTTGAGTCTGGTTTGTGTCTGTTTTGTGTCAGCTGCATCCCTTACTAAAATCAGCTCCTTCTGTGCCCCAATGAGTCTGAATGTCTCATTGCCATGGTCTTTTGTGGCCTGGTCACATGAGATGGCGGAGCGTGCCGGCCAGCAGTGTCAGTGAGCAAGCCCGTGTCCAGCACAGGGAACCAGAGGCCAGATGCCATTCTTAGCCAGATGCAGCCACCACATGGCCATCCCTGTGGTGGAGGGAGGTGACATCGGCTCTCTGCCTCTAGGAGCCTCGGCTCCTTTGAAGTACCAGCATGAGACACACTGAAAAGGATTTGCGTCAAATGCGATCTAAGGGCATGTCACTCCTCGGGTCTCTAGTCTATGCGACTCTGCGGCTGTTAAATTCAGACAGGCCTTATCGCTGATGAAAGGCTGGGGTGGGGGTGGGGATTAGTGATTGGGCACGCTCAACTCTTCAGGAAAGCCTTTTATTTCCTGGGAGTTTCCCTCTTTTTATAAATCCTCAAGGAGAGTGTGCAAACTTCCCCACACAGCTGGCTTCCAGATGATCCGGTGAAGCCGACAGTGCGTACCGCTGGGATGTGACCGTGGGTCTCCCTGGGACCAGTGTGAGGAGCACCTAATGATGAGAAATAGTGGGATCGAAGCTCACCGATTAATGAGTCTGCTGGCAAGGGAGGTGTGTAAGCAAGGCTGATACATGTGAATCCTGCGGGCAGGGCTGCAGAAAGGGCTGCAAATGAGCTGCGCTATCAGCAAAGTCTCTCAGCCCTTCTGCTTTAGGTCAGGTACCCTTGAACTGGTGGGCTGCCTTCGCAGTGCTCTCTCTCTCTCTCTTTCTCTCTGTTTTTCGTTTGTTGTTGTTTTGTTTTGTTTTTGAGACAGTGTTTCTCTGTTGTAACTCCTAGAACTCACCGTGTAGAACAAGCTGGTCTTGAACTCACAGATATCTGCCTGCCTCTGCCTCCCGACTGCTGGGATTCAAGGTGTGTGCCACCACTGCCTGGCTACCTTCTCAGCTCTGAAAGGTAAGAGGCACCATCATTTAAAGAAAAGCCTGGACGCCAAGACCCACCTATGCATCTTACTATCTGTGTCCCTGCCATGGCCCTGCTCAGTATCGCAAGTGGACGGTGAAAATATCTAACCAGGAAGCTGCACCCCTGTGTTCTAATCCAGTGCAGTTTCACATCAGCATGTCTGCTTGGCTGTGAGGCTTTCAGGGCTGGGAGCATTTGTCCTTAAGTTATCATGGCCTCCTCAGCATTTGTGATGGTCCCTTCTCTCTCCAGGCCAGAGAGCTTTTTTGTTTTGGTTTGGTTTGTTTTGGCAAGTTTTGCTTTGCTTTTCAGGGTGTGGTTTTATTTTGTTTTGGTTTCTTTGAAACAGATCAAAGCATTAGGAAAGGGGTTTTCCATCGGTCACTGTTGTAATCACCTGGGCCTCTGTGTAGTATGCATTCCCCTGTGGCTCTTAAGGATCCAGGTGCCCTGGGCACATGGGCGCACACAAACCATAAGTATCATATACATACTTGCACGCACACAAAGCACATATCACAAACATGAGCATATCTCTCTCATACATGCAATACATATAATACACACACACACACACACACACACACACACACACACACACACACGACAGACAGGACTAGCCTCTGGCTCTAAATCCAGGTATACTAATCTTGTGAGAAGTACCCTAGGATCTCCACAATGGAACCAGTGTTCCCCCGCCAGTCAAAGATGGGACAGTGTCCTAGTGGAACATCTCTGGACTGATGAGAACCCCATACCTGCCTGTGGGTAGCACCTGACACTCTGAATGGAAACATCCAGTAACCTGAAGGGTAGTAAGCTCTGTCCAGTCAGCATCAGACACTCCAAGCTCAGTCTTGGACTCCAGGCAGATTCACATCAAGTCCTCTGCAACTCACCAGCCAAGCTACCCCGGGAAGCCACTTGATGGTGTCACAAAAGCTGGATAGAGGCACACAGAAGTTGCAAATGGACAAAGAATGGTTCTCTTTGTGTTGACAGCTCTATGTTTCAGAGACTCACAGACTGAGTTTCCAAACAAAAGACTTTTAGCTCTAGGCTCCAAGAACCAGTGGCTCAGGATTCTAAGCTTTCAGAGGCCGGGTTCATTGCTGCTGTGAGCACTCTAGGCTGAGGCTCACTGCCCAGGGCTTGGAGCACTAATGTCCAGATCCAGTTACAGCCCTGGAGATTTGAATAAGGACCCTCAGCTCTCAGGTATCTCCCTTGAGCTCTCTTAGAGCTCTAGCCTACAGGATCAACTCCTGCTTCGTTTTTCTGCAGCCTCTCATGCTCTGCAGTCTCAGCTTCTGCACTGTCTCACCTCCCCAAGACCTCACTGTCTACAGTCATTCTCTGGAACCCTTTAGCTGCACTATGGTGTTACAGCTCAGAGCTTCTCGTATCAGGACCCTTCTCATATCAGGTCCTGGTGACTCTCTGAAACTGTCCATCTGCTGCTGCTAGAACCCCAGGTCTCGGTCTGCTTTTTGTGCAACCAGCTCGGCCCACTCTACTCATAATAAAGACCAAAAGTAGGTCTAAAAGCCCACTCAGGTGATCCTTGAATGAGCCCTAAACTTTGCAACACCACGGGATGTTGTACAGATACAAAGGAGAGAAACCTGATGTGGAGCAGAAGAGGGACCAGCAACTTGTGCCCAGAATGTAACTCCTCAAGCTACAACCTTGCATGTCCATAGCACTGGATTCTGCCAGTCATAACCATCATGTTGCACAGATCACAGGGTTGTTTTTTTTTTTTTTTTTTTGCTGAGTCACTAGGGAGGTGGTCTTCCTCCTATCCTGAGGAGCTGCAGGGCAACCAGGTCCATTTAGAGTTCTCAATCATCTAGAGTTCCCAACTTGTGATATTCTGTGTGGAATTGTCTAGAGCAGTCACAGCTGGCGAAAGTCCTTCTCTGAAGCGGAAGCATGCGATTCTGGCAGTGCTGTTGTTGCAAAGGTCCTGGCAGCTGAAGTACAGTTTCCCAAGTCATTTAAAGCGTTCAGGATGCCAGGATGCCAGCCCAGCCAGTTAGCAAAGGAGGGGCTGCTTGCTTGACAGCTCCCTGCTCAAGGCAGTCAGGCACAAGTGAAGGGTCTGGCAGGCATCAGTCAGCAGGTCAAATCATCACAGAGCTCAACAGCTTAGTTTATTTGAAGGAAAAGAAAGCGTTAAAGGGTGCTAACAATAAAGATAAGAACTTTTTTTTTTTTTTTTTTGGTTTTTGAAGACAGGGTTTCTCTGTTGTAACTCTGCCTGTCCTGGAATTCACTCTGTAGACTAGGCTGGCCTTGAACTCACAGAGATCTGCCTGCATCTGCCTCCCAAGTGCTGGGATTAAAGTGGTGCACCACCACCGCCCAGCTATAACATTCTCAACATGATTTAACCATGTTTAACTTGGAACTGAAGATATAGCTCAGTGGTAGAGCATTAGCCTGGCATTATTGGGTCCCTGGGGTCAAGCCCTAGTACTAGAAACTCTGAAGGAGAACTGGGCCTTTCTGACTCTGTGCGTTCCAACCTTGGTTTCCCAAGTGTGGGTGGGACTGCAGACTTCCCACATACACACATCCTCTTGAGAAGAGATGGCGGAGGAATGGCAGAGTATCTAGTCTGGATGGGACAGGTGCTTGCTGGCAGCTAGGAGCTTCCCACATAGAAGTCCCAGCCATCTACTCTCATGCCCAGACAGTGGAAGCTTCTACTGGTGCTCTACAGGTAACTGGCTGGACCACAGGCTACTGGACAGAAAAAAACAAAGCACACATGGAAAGAAAGGGCCGCCGAGGAGCTAAGCCAGCCTCTAACCTGTGTTTCCACACATTTCCCTCTATGGTACCAGGCTGATTCATGTACTGGCCCAGAGATGGACCAGCCTATGTAAAATCAAAGTGAATGACATCTACACCACAGAGAAAGGCATCTTTTCTTTGTGCTGAGCCCACCTTCCTCATTCCTGTTACCCTTGCTGTGTCTGGGCTGTGGTTCTTTCCTCAGATCAGACTGCAGCATTTGCTCCCCAGCTGTGTGAGCCAAGCCCCTACACCTGTCAGGCCATGATGTTAGCCACCCCATGAGCAGCAGCCCCAGAGGCCCAGTCCCCATGCACCATGCACCATGCACATAAGCTATCCTCTCTGTAGTCAGACAGCGCCATGAGCAGTCCTATTTCTCTGGGACCCATGGACACAGGCTGCCCTGGTGCAGTCAGTGCTGGGAGCTGTTCCATCTCTCCCATGGCAACCAGAGCACCAGCCTGGTTCCCAGGGCTCACACCTGCTTGTCATGTAATCACTGAACAGCTACGACTGCAGCCCCGCCCCCCCTTATGCCCTTCAACACTTGTGAGAGTGACAGGGTAGGCACAAATCCCCAAGGTGGCTGGCATCCAGACCTGGGGGGTTCTGATTCAGCAATCCACAGACTGACTGAATCCTCTCAGGCCAGTGAGCCCATACTTCAAGACCCCCGTTGGGTCCATAAAAGTGTTCAGCCTTGCGTTCAGACCTGGGAGGCTAGAATTTTCCATGCTAACTCAGTAGTCACAGGTGAGGAGATCTGGAATCCCTGAGAGGAGGTTGCTGACTAGTTTTGTGCTAAGGGTGGAGGAAGGTAGCAGGAAGTGTGGTTACAGTATTAAATGCTTGCCACAGGCTCATATGGTAGAACACTTATTTCCAGCTGTTGGTGCCATTTGGAGAGGTTATAGAACCTTTAGGTGATAGAGCCTTACTGGAGGAGGTGCATCTCTGGGGATGGGCTTTGATGATTTATTGCCCAGCCCTACCTTCTGTTTCTTCTATGCATTCTGACCACTCTGCCATGAAAAGAACTGGTCTCACACTCTGCCGCATGCCTTCCCCACCACGGTGGACTCTAACTCTATGGAACTGGAATCCAAAATAAAGCTTTCCTCCCCTGAGCTGCCTGCTTTGATCAGAGTATTGTATCAAAGCAACAGAACAGAAACTAAGACAGACAGTGGCCCAGAACCTGCTTTTGACATTCAGCAGTCCCTCTAGCCAGGGTGATACTCACTTTGGATAAGTGACATGTGGTAGTAGATCTCATGCTCAGGACAAAGAGGCCTCCAGGCTCTCAACTGTTCCCTCCTTAGCTCTTGTGACCATTGCAGGAAGGTGGCCTCTACCCAAAGAGCTCCACCAACTGGGAACGAAGTATTAAAATGTATGAACCTATGGGGGCCAATCACATTCAAACCACTGTAGAACATCAAGGGAGAGAGGCCATTTCCTACCCACACTAAACCCTTCTTCCCAGTCTCATGCTCATCACAGGCACAATGACATATCAGTGGAGTACGGGGATTTCACAGAAATACAAGGGTGGCAGCATGTCCAGCCTATCCTTGGAAGATGAGAGGTCCTGGCGCACAGAGGGTACCTTGACCAAGGTCATGCCATTCAGATCTTAAGGAGTTGAGGGTGACATGCTGTCCTCTCTGACAGTACTCTGCAGTCACTGCTTTCTGAGTTTATCTTCCTGAAAAGCCTTGGGCTTAAAAGTAATTGGAAATTGATTTTTCTTTTCCTCTGTGGTCCTTGGATTTAAAAGGGTATTGTTCCAGGGCAAGTTAAGTGACTTCCTCAGCCATGGGTCCCCCAAGGTCAGGGGATTCATCCTAGACCCCCTGTCCCACAGATGTTCCCACCCCAGGCCTTAGACACAGGAAGTCCTTGCCAGCACAGAATTGCATTCCCAGTCCCAGTGCTCTGAATTCCCAGCCTCCCAAACGCTCACCATGGAGGCTTTTTCAGATGGGCCCCATCGTTTTCAGAACAGAGACCACAGTATTAACTGGGACATTGTTCTTGTGTGCAAGAGCCACTTGTTCACAGAACATCAGCTTAAACAACTCAGCAGCTGCTGTGTAGAGGGTTTGTGCGTCCAACAGGAGCTCTGTCGCCTCTGAAGCTGCATCTGAAGCATCTGGACTGCGGGGCCTTCCTGCTTTGTCAGTGGAGCAGCTGCCGGTGCCCAATCCCGTGAGTTCATCTCACCTAGACATGTGCTTAAATCTTTCCACTCAGAAAACTCTCTCTTTATCCCCACTGGCCTGGCTGAGATGATATGGAGGGGCATCTGTGTCACATCAGCACTTCAGGCTTGGCAAGCACTGCACTGCCCACCCCAACTCATGGAGGCATCACAACACCCTGAAGGAGGGATCAGTCCATTTGTAAAGAGTCTGTGGTTGTTAATCTCGTCTCAACTTGAGATCTAGAATAGCTTGGGAGATGACATTAGGCATCTCATTGAATGTCTATCTTGATTCATTCAAGAAGACCTGACACTATGGGCAGCATCATTCCCTAGATAGGGGACCCTGAACTGAATGAAAAGGAGAAGGGACCCGGACACCACATTCATCTTTCTCTCTACTTCTTAACTCTAGACACAATGTGGTCAGCTCAAGCACCCGCCACCAAGAAGTGCCTGCCACTAAGATGAGTCAAAATGAACCTTCCTCCCTTCAGCTATGTGTTTACCACAGCAACAAGAAATGCATGGGCTCAGAAAAACTGAGCCATTCTCCTGAGCTTGCACACCAAGAGGGAGAAGGAATCCCTGCTCCGGTCAGCCGGATCTCAAAGTCCTCCCTGCTAACCTTGGCTGAACTTGAGTCTATTGACTCAGAACCTCCAAAACACCCAGGATACCCAAGAGCACTGTGCCAGTGCCAACCCATTCCCAGGTCTCCCTCTTAGTTCCACCAAGTAGGAGTCAGGAAGAACGGACTTACTGTGGGAATAGAACTGCTTCCTCCTAGTTCCTGAGGCTCCAGGCTCATCAGCTTGTTTGTGGGTAATTGGAGAGGGCTCAGCCCATCCCTCCTGCCCATGTGGGAGCCTTTACAGGAGAGGGAACCACGTCACACACTCTGCATGCCCCAACAACCCCTCTTTTCAGGGCGTCAAAGAGAACTCAAATATACCATCTTGTACCCCACCCTTAGCTCATACCTACACTCCCAGTAAGCTGTGCACATCCTAACCAGTCAACAGGAAAAGAGGAGGCTGGCTCTGAAGGTGGGCCAGGCAGTGCTGAGGCTCCAGCCACAGCCTTTGTCATCCCATAGGCCTGAGTAATGGCTATTCTCTCTCCCCTGAAGGTCAGGACCCCAACCCCGAGAGGACCTCAGTGTCCTGCCCTGCCCCCATCCCACATGCTGTCAGGGCACAATATCCTAAGGGATCTGTCCTTCACCCCCACAGCACACACAGATGTCTGTGCAGGAAGAAGCCCTTGTATATGTGTGGTGGTTCAGGCAGCATCTTGGGCGGTGCCCGCAGAATCTGGGGTGCAGTCGCAGCCTGGCTTGCTTAGTTCAAGTCTGTGGGTTCCAGCTGGCCTCAGTGCAAATTAGAGTTGCTTGGCTTCACTCTGGCTTCTGGATGTTCTTTCCCCTCCACCCTGTGGCTTGGATGTCTTAAGACAGGCACAGCTCACAGGAAGCCTTTGGGGCTGCTTCTTTCTCAGAACTGGGCCTGGGGTGCTCAGACTACAGAGGTTTTCCAGGCCTAGTACCCCCAGAACATACGTCTCCCTCCCCAAGTCTGAGGAGCCTTCTCTGAGCTCCAGGGCTTTTTAGCATCATTTGGAATCTGAATCTAAGTTTGGTGTCAAAGGCATATTTGAGTTTTAAACTGGCCCCTCCACAGGAATTAAGCAACAAGGATACCCCTTCCCAGCAGTCTGGTCATGAGCACAAGAGTACTCTGTCACCTCTGACCACAGCTGTCTGGAGAGCTCATGCTCAGCAGGGCCAGAGCAGCCCATCCAGCCTCCTCTGTCACTTATGACCTCCAGGAATAGGGAGCCTCTCTCTTTCTTTTATTTTTCGAAACAGGGTTTCTCTGTTGTAACTCTGGCTGTCCTGGAACTCACTCTGTAGACCAGGCTGGCCTTGAACTCACAGAGATCAGCCTGCCTCTGCCTCCCAAATGCTGAGATTAAAGTCATGTGCCACTACCGCCCAGCAACCATCAGCCCTCTTAAACTAACCATATCCCCAGTGACCTCCACTACCTCCTTCCAGTGCCCTGGGCTCTTCCTCTCTTGATCCTTGATTCCATCCTGCTGCTCATTTACTCAGAACTCCATAGTGGGTCCTGTTGCCAAAGTACCCTAACACTGAAGTCACCTGTCCCTGCCCTCCTTCCTCATTTGTTCCCACAATACCCCACAGCATTGAATCCTCTTCCTCACCTGACCTGGCTGGAGAACTCAACTGCCACACTCAGCCCAGCAGAAGAGAGGTTTAAAGGCCTCTCCTCCCATGCCTTCTTCTGCACAGAGATGCCTGCCCCAAGGCCAGGGGCACACACTCCAAGGTAAAAGGCTGTCTGCTCCAAGGTCAAGGCATAATTCCAGAATCAGAGTGAACGTTCAGGACCAAGTCAGATGCACTCCTTAACACCAGGGCTTGGGATCTGTCCAGGTAATGAGAGTAGGAACAAACCATGCAGTTCTCTGTTTGCAAAGAACCCGTGCATACTCCCAGCTGTGGAAGAGAGACAGGGCCAGCCCTGCCAAACAGCAGACCTTGCTTTTCACCAATTCCAGAAACAGTCTCAGGGCTTGAGGAGGCACAGGGTAGGAGGGTCTGGAGAGAACTTTTCCGAGCTCCTCTCTTCCAAAATAGGGTAGGCCTTGCCTACGTGGGGGTATCAGGCTATTACTCTCTAACCATGAATACTATCAAAGCCACCCTACCAGCCTCTCCCTTCCATCAAGCCCAGTTCTGCAGTGATATGAGGCCCAGCACAAAGCCATCTTCCTCCTGCCAGGCACTGCTCTCCATCCTCAAGCAGGACCAGCTGTGTCTATGGGGGAAAAGGGGCCTGCAGGGGCTGTGGGGAAGGGACAGATGTGCAACAAGAGGGGCATTGTCCACACTCTCTGATCAAACTCCCAGGAGCTGCAGGGGTGGGAACAGCAAGGCAGGGCTTTGAGTTTGAGGCTCCAAAAATAGCCAGGGTGCGGCTGGTGGCCTGGCTGGGCAGCTGACTTCATGCCACAAGCATGCTGGGCAGCCCAGCTGTCTGAGGCCGCACCTGCTCGGTCTGAGCAGAACGCTGTTCTCTGTGGGATGGTATAGACAGCCTAGGGTCTGGCCACCCACAGCCCAGCTCCTGTTTAGGTCCCCCCTCTGGGTGCCTAGAGTGCCATATTGATCCTGTTCCTTTGGGTCAAACTCATCCTCTTGGCAGGCTTGGGTCACTGAGAGGTAGGCTGTTGTATGTGAAGGAAGAGATGCCAACTTCTTCTTGGGATGCCTCCGAGGGAAGGAAAACTAACCCCACCTACCCAAGGCAGGGTACCATCTGTTCTCCTGGAGTGTGTGTAGGGGGGGGTCCTCTCTGTGACCCCAACACTGACTCAGGAAGTTCATAAACACTACTAAGAATCATTGAGTGACATTTGTACCCCCTTTCTTGATGATGGCTCCTGTGCCCTCCATAAGCTTCTGGTCCACCAGGAGTTACTCACCCCAAGCTGCCCCGTAGATGCCTTCCTCATCCTGGGCTGGGGAATAAGCAAGAAAGTGCTCTTGAGGGGCAAGGAGTAGGCCTCTGAAGCCCCGGTCTATTTCTCAGGGCTCCCCTTGGGGCATTCTAGAAAAACAAGAATGCCTGGAGGCTCTGTGGGGGCCACCAACTCATTTTCTTGAGGGACAGACAGGTGATAACTTCCTTAGCCAGGTCCGTTCACAGGAAATTGATACCCCTGGGTCCATCTTGCGAAATACAGAACTGCAGGGCCTAGAACTCAACAGTTGTGTCTCGTCCTGAGAGAGGTCAGCGAAAGGAGGTCAAATAACACCGGTGAGCAGTCTTCACTTTTGTTGCCAAGTAGATCATATACATGTATGACAGAGTTTATGTAACACAATGGTCATTTTAAGAAGTTATCTGTCCCATAGCCTGAGAAATATGGAAAACAAAAACAAAAACCAATGTCTGCAGAGGAAGGGGATTTGGCTGAAAGAGGCCATGGCCAGACTTCTGAAGGACTTTGTGGTTTTGACCAAGGAAAACGACTTTTTTATTTGGAGGCCCCGGCCTCCTCCTTGTACCTCATACCCCTCCACATCCACGCTGCCTCCCGCTCATAGGAGCACAGACGCGGACACCACCATCTGAGACACACTCTTCCACACCCACAGTCTCACACTCACAGGAACATACTCAGGTGCACACACAGACACAGCTCACAGAGACACACTCACTCACACCTACGCGGCCTCACAAGAGATCACACTCAGTCAGATGCAGACCCCACTCACTAGGGCAAACATACTCCCTTACACACATATGCCCAGTCTTGATACCAGGTCAGTGACACCAGGGTTCCTGATCCTGTCCCTCAGTTGGCCATTCCTGGCCCTCTTCCTCCAGTGGAACATTATCCTTAGCTGCAGACCCAGTGGTTCAGGCCTGGCTGGACCCCAGCACCTGCTCGGGAACCCTCAGGACTGACCTGAGGCCAGAGTCTACCCCTGCCTCCTTCATGGTTCGTGCTGTCTGTGGGACTTAGTATTTTGAGAAGCCCTGTGGACCCAGTGGTGCTCTACCCAGCACCGAGCCCCAGCCTCCACACCCCTCTCAGCCCTGGAGCCCATAAGCCTGCATGTGCTGTCCCTGCCTACACTGGCCTTGTCTTCCTGATTGCATGTGTGGTTCTAGGGCCACCTCACTGAGAGACAGTGGTGACTGTTGGGATTCAGCAGACCTCCAGAGATGGCCGCATGAGGGTGTGCCACATGGAGTGCTCTTACACACCAGCCGCCTGCATGCTCTGGCTGTCTTACAAGGGCAGCCACTGTGGCCCCAAATGTCCTCAGAACAACGATGCTGGTGACTGGGAAAGAATGGTACCCTGGCCCCAGCTAGCATACACTGATGCAGCTGGAGCCAAATTCCTGAGGAGTGATGCAGCCAGCCACATTATCACAGGCTGTCATTTGAAGAAGCTGGTGGGAAGGGACCCACTCAAGCAGCTTCCAGCCAAGTTTCAAGGACTCCTCTGGAAAATGCCCTACCTCTCATACTTATGATGCCACATGAGAAGCCTATGGACACAGAAAAGGCCAAGATCTCAGGAAGGGAGGATCAATCTCCTGCACCAAGCAGGGCCTCTCAATCAAGATGGTGCATATGATCTAACCCCATGAAGGCTCAACAGTTCAAAGAGACATCAGCTTTGTCCCTATGCCTCAGCCCAGGGGCAGCTAGCCACCCTGTCAGAGGCCTAGCACCCCAAGGGCTACCAGCTCTACCCTAGAGAGGAGCATTCCCTACTAGCACCCCAGGGTCTTTCGAGGGAAAAGTCAACTCTACAGTGCTCCAGCCTGTACTTAAGCTTGGATGTGGTATGCTCAGCTGGTTTCTGCAGAGAGCTGGTACTTGAAGAATAGATGCTAAGGCTTGCCTGGATGTAACTAACATGCGGTCATTAGGCTGTGCTCCTCACACCCACTTCTCTGGGTTTTTTAAAAAGCATGCTAAGCCCTACGCTATGAGTTGATGACTCAGTTTCTCTCAATGCTCTTTTTACTTAAGGTTACTGTGGTGGTTTGAATGAAAATGGCCCCCATGGGTCCATAAGGAATGGCACCATTAGGAGGTGTGGTCTTGTTGGAGCAGGTCTTGTGTGATCTTTCCGGAGGAAGTGTGTCACTGAGCGGGGAGGGCTTTGATGTTTCAAATGCTCAAGCGAGGCCCAGAGTCACTCTCTCTTCCTGCTGCCTGCTGATCGGGATGTAGAACTCTCAGTAACGTCTCCAGCACCACATTTGCCTTTGAGCCACCCTGCTTCCCACCATGGTGATAATAAGCTAACCTCTGAACTGTAAGCAAGCCTCAGTTCAATGTTTTCCTTTATAAGAGTTGTCCTGGGCGTGGTGTCAGTTACTACTACCTCCTCCGCCAGATGGCTCAACAGTTTCAGCTCCATGGAGTCCACTATAGTGGCTAATGGTGGTTAGCTCATAGTGTCGTCCATTATAGGATGGATCAACAAGCTCGCTCTTTATCTGCATACCTACACCATGTGCATCTTCATCTTCTCTTGGTGGCCTTTTGGGTTGTTTCTGAGTTCTGGATGCTGGGACAAGAGGTAAGATCTATCGTGGTGTCTTTTCATCTGCTTGGTTTGAAGGAGCGGGGTGTACAGACACAGAGAGGCTGAGCTGCATGTTGGCATCTTTAGCCCCAGGAAGGTTTGTGGAACAATTTCCCAAAGTGACTTTACAGGCCTGTACTCAGTACACGGCAGTCTCTGCTTCAAACACAGAATTGTCAGTGTTTCTTTTACCTGTCGTGTGGCCCTGTGCTGGATGCCGACTGTAGCCCTAAGCACATCTCCCTGACACCACGAGCCTGGCACCTGTTCTCCTGCCTCTGGACTTTGGGTCTCTTCCGGAAGTGCAAGTCCCCGTGCTGTGCCTGACACCCTGTTCAGTCACCTGTCCTTTTGTAAGTGATCCAAAGTGCTCTTTACATATTCCAGACCCTGAAGCATGTCAGTTCTGATGCTGTGTCTACCTTCTCCTGTGCCTTGATTCCATGTTTGTGGGTTTTTCCTCCCTCCCTCCCCCTCCCCTCCTCCCTCAGCAAATCCTCATTAAGCATGTCACTCCAGTGTTCCATGCATACAGGCAGACAGGACGGACATGTGAAACAGCCCCTGCCCCCTTCAGCTCCCCACAGGATGGAGGTAGCTCAAGCATCCTAGCGGAATCCCAGAACTTACACTCTTGTGGATCCAACTGAAGAAGTGAGAGCAGGAAGATGTCAAAAGGGAAACTGGGGAGAGTTTGCCACAGGACAGCTGCAGGGTTATGTTGCCCAGTGTGGGGTGGGTGTTGGGAGGCTCTAGGCTCTGGGAAGCAATCAAGCGCCCCACCCCCTCGGCTCCTCAGGAGGCACTAAACCCACAACACTCTCCTGGCATTCATTCTTGGGAAAAAGAAACAAAAGACATCTCCACATGTGCCTCTATCTTGGTCTGCCCTCAGAGTGCCTCCTGAAGGGAGACTCAGGGCTGTGGCTCCACACACAAGGTCAGCACCAGAATCTCTGGCTACACCTCTGCCCTTCGTGAAGCTAATGAGGCTCCTAGATAATGTAGCACAATGATGGTGTGGAGAGCAGGTCTGCAGGTAAACTGAGGACAGGGGGCCTTAGAGAGCTCCGATCAGCCCCTCATCCAGGAAAGACGGGGGGGGGGGGGGGAGAGAAAAGTCAAGGAAGGGGAGGGGAGTAGAAAGGAAAGGAGGAAAAAGAGCCTCGACCTTCAGTGTCTTGAATGGTGTGCACAGCACAGATCTCTCTCCAGCAGATGCAGTGAGCAGTGCTTTTCCCACCCCCCCCACCCCACCCCAACAATCCCCTGAGAAATTAAAACACTGGTACAGAGATCTTCAGGTCAGAATGTCGCCTGCCCTGCATCCCTCATAGCCCCACCCCACCCCCATTCCTGGACCCAGACACCAATGAGGATAAGAACAAAACACTGCCTATCTGGAGGGGGCAGACAACACGTGGGAGCTGGCGTCTGGAGGACTGATACTAATTAGGAGGGAGAGCCAGACAGGAACCTGAGGGTCTGTGAGCCAGACCTGCAAAACCAGGAACCACTCATTCCCAGATGCTGCCCTGCCGCATGTCCCCCCCCCCATTCAGTACCCAGCCGCACGCCCCACCCAATTGGCCTTTGCCCCCATGCCTGGAGAGTGGCCCTGACACCTCCACCCTGCCAGCAGCAGGACCTGACCCAATACCAAAGGGGTAAGGACCTCTGTGAGGGCTGCTGGGATAGCATTCTCCTGGGGGTGCCCAGGGAAGGCTCCTAGGCCAAAGTTCCTTCTGGGGCAGGAAGCTGAGTACACTAACTTCTGTCCAACCTTGTCCAAACCTGTCTCCACCAAACTAGATAAATCAGAGCCAGTGACAGGAGGGAAAGTTGTGAAGGGGAAGCTGGAAATAGAGCACTTAGCAGCACACTTCTCTGGAGGCTGAGAGGCAGGAGGTTACATCGGGGGTGGGGGCCAGGGAGAAGGACCCTTTTGGAGAGGTAATGACTGAAGCACATAGTCCTGGAGAGAGGCTGAACTTCAGGAAGGCCTTGGAAATACGATACCATGTATCCCAAGCTGGCCTCCAATTTGCTGTGTATCCAAGATGATCTCGAACTTCTGGCCCCCTTGTATCCACTTGCCAAGTGCTGGGACTGCAGATGTGTGCCACCATGCCAGGAGCACACAGTGCTGAAGATTGAACCCAGGTCCTTGTGCATATTAAGTAAGCACTCTACCAACTGAGCTATATCCCCAGTCCTCACCCTCTGCTACACTGCAAATTCAAGATCAGCCTGGGATTCATGAGATCATCACCCATAGCTTCCATCTCTTTCCCATTTTCCATTCTCTCCTGATATCCTGGGAGTGTATGTGGGGGGGCACATGAAGCTTCCCATTCCTGCGGACTTACATCATCCTTGTATCCATACCAGCCTCATAGATTGAAGGTGTAGTCAGAGTCCTTAGCGGACTGAGACCCTCCTCAGCGCCCAGTGGCCCATTTCCCAGTGTGGGAAAGCACCTGGGGTGGCCAGAGGCATCTTTGCAGTTACAGTTGACTTGGATACAAAGCCACCTCCTTTCATCTATATGTTCAGAAATGGCCCTCTGCCCACAAAGGTCCGGAGGGCTTCACTAGCGCAACGCAGTAAGCTTGGAAACACGCTTGCAGTCACATGGTATTCTTACACCAGCATGTGTTTCTACTCTGTAATGGATTCACTCTCTGTCCTAGATACCAGCCACACCTTTTTCCCAGCACTTACGTGCTTTTCCTATGTCAATCACTCTGTTAATAACAAGGAACATCTTAACAAATTCAATAAAAATAAAATAAAAAAACCAGTTAACAAGGAATATCTTAAAAATTCTAAAAAAAAAATAAATAAAACTTCTTCATATGAATGCAATTATAGTACATAAATTATTTCAGTTTTTTGCTTCATTTCTAAGCACTATGCTTTTATCCTAGATATAAGTGTGTGGGCGCCTATGGAGAGGATAGTTTGGGGCTAGGAAGGGCAAAGGTCTCGGGTACTACCCAAAGACACAACGCACTTAGGCTGTGAGATTTTGTGTAGTGCACGTGACTATATATATTGTGCTTTTCAATTTGTAAAGCACATTCTAAAACACCCCTACCACAAAAGTAGATATGGTAAAAACTGCATTTTGGGTGCCAGTTTTAAATAACAAATACTTCCTTAGATGTTTCTTCAAAAGAACCCTAGGGTGGCTTGGGACATGGCTCAGTTTGTAGAGTGCTTGCCTAGCTAGCCCTGGCCCCAATACCCGACACTGCAGAAAACCAGGTGCAGGGCACGCTTGTGATGCCATCCCTTAGGAGGCAGAAGCAGGAAGATTGCAGGTTCAAGATCATCCTTGGGTATACAGTGAGCTCCAGGCCAGCCTGGGTGACACAAAGCTCTGCTTCAGAACAACAAAAAGCAAACAAATGAAAAGAACTGTATAACATCTAAATCAAAGGATAAATACCAGTGATAATCACAGCCCCTTGGAAAGTGGGAGCCGTGGGAATCTAACTAAAATTGTCCAGGGAAACCATCCATTCACAGTGGTGACTGCTTTCTGCCACCATAACATTCATTCCTGAATGCTCCTGAGGCTTGTCATAGTCTCATCTCTTCCTGCATCTCTCCTGGCCCTGCTGGTCCATCCCTCCATCATCAGAATGGCTACATGGGATTAATAACATGAACTGTGCCTGCTGGATGCAGAGATATGATAGATGGCCAGGCAAAATGTCATCTTCAGAGACGTCATCACTGTGAGATCAGGAACAGATATCCAGATGGAATCAGGGAGGGGTAGCCATATCCAGGAGGTCCCAGGGAGGTATCAGGACAAAGTGAAGAGCAAGCAGACACTGCTCAAGAAGGGGGCGGGGGAGCACGGTCAAAAGGGCCCCTGTGAGTCCAGGGCTGAGCCAGGGGCACACAGCACAAGAAACAAGGGAATGGCATCATGCTGAGAGGTGACCTCATACGACTACCACTAAGCATGGAAGAGAGAGAAGACTAGAGGAGATCAGAATCCAAGTGACAAATGCAGCAGAAGTCAGAGAAGACAAAGGGCAGAGGAGTGTAGGAGGGAACATCATAGTGGCCTTAGACTGCTTCCGAGTCTAAGTGATGCTTCGGCCCTCTGTCCCACTGAGATTGTTTTATGCTCAAAAATTCTTCATGTGGCTCTCAGGAAGCCATACCTCCATATCCATCCTTCCTTTCCCTGGTTCCCCACTACTCCCTAGTGCTTACCCTCTGCCCTGGGTTCCATTCACGGTCCTCTCCTTTGGCACTCTCATTCCATGGCACACTTGACCTGTAGACCTGACCTGACCATACTGTCATGTCCAGCCCAGGTCTGGAGACTCCACAGCGTGCGCGCACACACACACACACACACACACACACACACACACACACACACACGCAGCGCACAAATTTTTGAGCTATTCTAGAAAGGTATCTCAGTCTTCCTGTGCCAGGAGCTCACCTGACACCCCTCCACAGTGAACAGTGTCTCTGTTCTTCCCCATGCTCAAGCCTCAGGACCTGAGAGTACCATATGACTCCATTTCTTGGTCACTTCAAATCCAGCTTCATAGCAATGGTCTCCCACCGAGTTACATGCAGATCTGAGAGTGCCACCATCTTCAATACTCAGCGCATGCCCTGAGCCCTGCAGGAGACACTTGCCACTGTCCTGTTGACCCAGAGTAGAAAGACGAGGAAGGATTGGTCTCCTTTGCTCCCTGCCGGCTGAAGCATGACTGCCAGTGTCCTTCTGCCTTCAGGACAGAATCCACACCACTGGTTCTCTGCTTCTGGAACCCTTTTATGGTCCAAGCTACAGCGCAGGCTGCTCTGGGTCTCAGCTGCTGTATAGTATATCATGGGCCTCTCAGCCTCCACAACCTCACGAGCCAAGTTTTCATTTTACGCATATGCTTTATTGAATCCACACCGTATTAATTGGTGGTCTCCATAGAAACAGGGTCAATAGAAGTTACATATTCATGTGAGTGTGTCCTCCATGACTGTGGGATCCATGTCTGTGGAGACAACACAATGTGAAAATGCTTTTTAAATTTAATTTGTACTGAACACTTACCGACTTTTTAATTCTCTAAACACTGGAAGAGAATGGCTATTCCCATACACTTGTGTCAAGTATTGAAAGTTATCCAGTTATGATGCAAAGTCTGAATAAGGATGGCCCAGGTTTTTCCCAAACACTACAGGTTTCTATAACTTCAGCATCAGAGGACCTTTGGTTTTTTGAGACAGGGTTACTCTGTGGTAACTCTGGCTATCCCAGAACTTACTCTGGAGAACAAATTGACCTTGAACTTACAGAGATCTGCCTGTCTCTGCCTCCCAAGTGCTGGGATTAAAGGTGTGTACCACCACTGCCCAGCTGAGGAAAGTAATCTTGACACATCTTTATATAGAACTTTTAAAAATCAACAATAGAACAGTACCTTTCTGTCTCTCTCTGTCTCTCTCTCTCTGTGTATGTATGTATGTATGTATGTATGTATGTATGTATGTATGTGTGTCTGTCTGTCTGTCCATTGGGGGAAGGGATGCAAGGGTACATATGTCATGTGTGCATACAGGCCAGAGGTTCAAGTCAGATGCCCACCCCTCTCTTTCCCCTCTCCCTCATTCTCTGAGTCAGCCTTTCACTGAACCTGGAGTTCACTGATTGTCTAGACTAGCTGGTCAGCAAACCCCAGGAACCCACTCTACCCAGTTTTTATGCAGGTGCTGGGGATCCAAACTCAGGTCCTCGTGATTGTACCACAAACTCTTTGCCCACTGAGCCATCTTCCTAACCCTGAAAATTTATTTCCCTTAATAAGCAAAGGACTTGAAAAAGCATTCACAAAGTGGCAGGTAAACTTGAAAGTGTTAGTCACTCCAGAAATGAGAATTTAAGAGTCCCATACCACCAGTAAAATCAAAAGGTCTGATGATTCTAACGGTGCGGGGGTTACAATAGATCAAGGGAAACTCACATTCTGAGTGAGTGTAAAGTCTGCACGGTTTCTGAGTAGCTTCCCAGCTATGTCTTCTGAGGTAGAACATTCTCATCTATGGAGCACCCACACACGAGCCCAGATCTCTGAAATATAGACAGCAAACAAACATCCATCGACTAGAGCCCAGAACGTTTGCAAGAAATGCCTCTTCACACAACTGAACACAGCAGCAAAGCACAATGGAATTCCATCCCAACAAGCCAACAAACCTCCCCAGCACAAACTGAGCAAAAGAAGCCAGAATTCGTGCTGCAGAATTTGACCGATGTGACAGTCAAAGCTGAACAATCTCATCTACATGGTGAGGCACTAAAACTCATCTCTTCTCTGGATGTCAGTCTCAGGAGCATGCTCACATTCATGGATCTGAATCCATCAAGCTGAACAGTTCGTTTTGTGAGCTTCTGCAACAAAATGCCAACTGAATAAAAAAAAAAAAAAACACATACATGAAAATGCATGTGCTCTCTTAGAAGTTCAGCAGCAGCATGAGCAACACAGACCAGAGACAGGTGAGCCCTCCTGAAGTGGCTGTCCCCACTGCCTCAAAGAACCCTCATGTATCTATTTCCAATATTCAGCAATTCACCATCCCTGATTCTTCAGGGACTGAAGAACTAAAGGGCTCAGAAGAGTCTTAGCATGCCGTTCCTAGCTTTGGAAACACACAATTTATACACACACACACACACACACACACACACACACACACACAGAGTCAGATATTGAAAGTCAACTTTGTCCTCCTCTAAGAGGACTCTGACTTTTGGCTCTCTGCTCTGGAGCATAAGAAGATGAGTCACTCTCACGATCAGTTCAATTCCTATGCAACAAAAACACGCTCATGCCAGCCACCTGCTCTCTGCAGCTCTCCCACAGGGAACTACCAGAGCCACTGGGGAGGCAGCCCCAGGTAAGAAGTCAAGAGGTGATGAAGTATAGCCACCTGTGGGTCTCCAGCATCTCCCCTCTTTAGGCCAGGTACCTGGGAAGCCTTTATCCTGGGGGTCAGACAGCCTCTGACACTTCAGACCATGTCCTTTCTTGTGGACAACTCCCACCTACCACCATCTTGGCAGTCCTCTAGGCTGCACTTGAGAGCTGTAGAAGGCCATGTCCTGTGCCAGAGGCCCCTCTGTCTGGTGCCCAGTCTTCTCTGCACTCCCAGCAGAGAGCCCAGCCCTCTACGAGTGTCATAGAGGCTTCTCCCAGGACCCTGTTTAATCAGGCCCACTGGTAAGTCCTACGCTAACAATTGAGGTCCCTGATGCCAACAGCAAGAAGTGCCCTCAAATGCTGCCTCCCCAGCTGGGATCCACATGTACTTGGGAGGCCATCCTTATCCATTCCAGCCTGGAACAGGGAACTTCCCCTGGTTGCTCCGTGGGTCAGTTACCAGTGATGTACTAATGAATGCCTCACACTTAGCAGGAGCGAGGCTGACTTGCAGCAACTGCCCAACTCCTTGGTTTAAACCTCCCCACGGTGGCAGATTCTAAACCATCCCGTAGAGCAGGGAGAGATACACACCTGTACACTCTGGAGCCTGTAATGGCTTAGCAGCCACAGAAGGTCACTGTTAATGTTGAGTGTAAGAAGTCAGTACCACACTGCCTTCTGAACCTACTGATTCTCCGGGTCCACACTGCCAGCGTGTCAGGTACCTTCAGCTGCTAATCTTCTTGTTTCGGCCTCCTATGCAATGATGCTGATATTTAGCACACATAGGAATTCATGAACACACACTGGGGCTCCCCTGGGGCTCCCAGGGAGAGGCATGATGTCTCAGAGTTTCCAGCCACATATGCTCTTGGTTTCCCACTGCCATCTATCCTGGTTTCCCAGCCTTCTCTGCAGAATTAGGAAATAGAAAAGTTTGAAAAGGAATATGAGTCCTGATGGTTACCTCCCAAGCTTAGCATCGGGGACGTTTAACTGTTTTTCTAATTGGGTCTCTTGTCTTTTGCATTTATGTTCTAAGTCCCTAATCACTGAAGCACACTTCCGCACGGTTCTACACCACAAATATAAACACACTCATTTGCATAGTCATTGAAACAGTGGCATGTCACTACTGAGAGCTACACCGAAAGCTTGTGAGCTTCGCTGTGCTCCGAATTGTCAAATCCTGGGCAGTCACAGGTAGACGGGTAGATGCCATCCTTGGATTTAGTGAGACTATTTGGGTTTCAGGTATGTCTGAATGCGAACTAATAGCCTCTGAGTTACCAACCCTGCATCAGGATGACTCATCGCCCTTACAGTAGCTGAGTCATGAAACCTCCCATGGCTGCACAGTGGATCTGAAAATGACTCACGCACTGCTGAGTCATGATTTCCCCAGTCCCAGAACCTCAGAGCTGGAAATTCCAGAAGTTGTGTCCACTGGAGAGAGCCACCCAGGGGCCTTCAGTTTGGAGTGGCCCTATACCTTCTACTGTGGCCTTCAGGAATGCTGTGGGCCTGGGGAAGACTTGGGACATCTGGGCTCCTCTCCAGCCTCTGGGGCCATGGGCAGTGTGCTCACTGGGACCGCACAGTGGAAATTCTGTCAGGCTAGGAAAGGGTGTGATGTTGAGAAAGATTTAGCTGGATGTCCCAGTGGCAGCTGAGGAGTACCCCAGTACCCAGCAGCAGCCAACTGGCACATACGCTACCAGAGTTACCTGGACCCCTTCTTAAAGGTCACACTCAGCTGACCTCTCCCTTCAGATCACTTACACAGACAGGGCCTCCCCAGGCTCTTTCTCAGCCATGAGGAGACACGTCTAAAGGCACCCAGACCTGCAGACCTTCTCCAAACAACATACCCTACCCAGGATCAACAATGCCTATCCAGGATAATACCTAACAAGTTGTAGTATCGCCCTCATCAATACGAGGCTGAGGTTCACAGAGGGGCCCACCATCAGAGCACCTGGCAGGAACCTCAGTTATGGAGTCAGTTTTTATTGACTGGCCTGGCTCAGAGCAAAGCATCCAGAGAGGCAGCCTTAGAAAAGGACACTAGGGGCTCTCAATACCATAGAAAGCAGAAAGAGAATCAGATGGGAAAATAAGGCAGGGCCCAGGCCTCCCAGGTGACCACTAAACATAAGATTTGAGAAAGAATGTCAGAGATCTCTGACTCTGATCACCAAGAGTCAATGCAGGGCACAGTCTAGGACCTGTTCATGGCACACACTGGTGATGGAAGCTGGGGTAGTGGCCAGGCCAGAGACCAAACTCTGACCTGGCCACTAGAGAATAGGCTGCAGCCAGTTAAGCAAAAGGGCCATATAGCCTTGACTCCTGTGCTGGTTTCTGGCTCTGGCTGTGGCTGGTGGGACAAAGAGATGGCCCAGGAACAGGACGCTTGTGATGACTCTGCAGGAATTAATAGCCCTGAGGAGCTTCTGGAGGGAAATTCTAGGAACAATTAGTGTGTAGAACTGGCAGGAGAGTCCTTAGTGCCAGGCTAATCCTGTGGCAACTGGGAGCAATGAGAATGAAGGCAAACACAGGAAAGTAAGAAATAGTAAGAAAGAGCCCACAGGCTGGGGAAGTATCATGCCAGGGAAACTCCACCAGGAAGGTGAAACCATCTTCCTCCAGTGTCTAGGACAAACCTGAACACTGAGGGGGCTTCTGGAAGCTTCATCTAACTATAACAGTCCCATGGAACCTGTGCAGTGTCCATAACTTTGCTCACTGCACTCATTTGATCAGAAGCCATGCTGGGTTAGTCACACATATCTCCAGAACAGTAGCTACAAAATGAGAAACTGATGGATACAAAGTAAAAAGAGTGCAACATCTGGTCATGTGACCTTCTATCCTTACACATCCTTGTTGGGAGCCGAGTTGAAACGCCATTACAAGATGGTGCCAGTTTCCTGCTTCCAGGTTCTTCTTGCTCACATTTGGAGTAATTGCTTGCATTTGGAGTAAACAAGTTATAGCGCAGGCGCAGGAGAGCAGTCCTTGCTGCCTCCCTCCATGCTAATGAGGGTCTGGACGAGTATCCAATCATTGACGGTCACGTAGCCCTATGCTCTATATAAGCAGGGTGCTTTTTGCAATCAGGGTCTTCGCTCTCAACACTTAATTGAACGGCTGTCCTCAATAAAGCGTAAACCAGAAGAATTCTGTGTGCGGCGTCTTCCTTGCAGGCGAGGCGGGCGTCCACACATCCTGATACACAACACATTCGATCCTGGTGTTTGATCTTAAATGGCAACAGACACGAGAACCTGAGAGTTACAGAGCAGAAGGCCACCATCTCTGACCCCATCAGACATGAAAGAGTTGAACATTTATGGGTATACCAGTTGTCCTGCCCACGTCAGGGGAGACGCCAGTCAGAGGTAGGCTTGGAAGGAATCTGAGGCACACCTACAGGACCCAATATTCTCTTCCATGGAGAGTGAGCCCAATTGGCCTCTTCCAAGATCCAGGTCCCAAGAGATCTTCAGAGCCCTATACTGGGTCTGGTAGCTCCGTGTAGGCTCAGGGGCCCCTGCCCACCCCCACTGTCTGCTTTGTTTCCTGTGCCTCACAAAGAATACAGGAAGTGTTTCCCATGGTTTTTGTTACATCAGAACCACTTAGGTCTCTCACACATGAAGCTCACCCTACATCCCCAGTTCTAGTCTCAGGAGGCATCTGAGAACAAGAGGCGGAAGGTGGCTGGGCTCTGTCCCCAAGGTGCCTGGGAAGGAGGCTGTGAAACTGTCATAAAACTGCCTCATCAAGGTAGAAGACAGGTCCCTTCCCAAGGCTTTCCTGCCTTATCAGACCACATTCCTCCTGCATTTCCTACATCTGAATCCCTTTTGCAATGAATGGGACGTAGAGGTATGAACTGTGTGAGGAGGGCTGGAGGGTATCTGCACTGGAGTTATCTAGCCTGGGTCCAGGGACTAGGGCTGCTCGGGAGACCTCTGACCTCCTGGGCATCTGTCTTACTCTGGTACTCAGACCTCTCAGAGAACCGCTTATATGAGCCCTACAACACTTGAGATGTGATCATCTCCTGCACAAAACAGCCAGCTGTGCTGCCCCCAACAGCCGTGTTTTCCCACAAACTACCTCGCGGATCTGCAAAGAGAAGGAGTCCAGCCAAGAACTAAGTTCTGTCCCAGGGAGAGGTCCCAGGCCAAGAATCAGAGTCTCCTATCCCTGTCCTCCACACAAAGCTTCCCTTTTTCAACCTCTGTTTCACTATTTGAGGACTGGGAGCAGTAGAGAGCAAAGGAGAAGTGTCTGAAGGAAAAGGAACCTGGCTTTCAGGACAAACAGGTAAGTTAGGCTGGACCCCGCAATTGCCCTCAGGACAGGCAGTGGCCCTTGTCACTGTCCCCAGAGACTCACAGTCAAGAAGGTGAAGGCATCCTGCCTGCCCAGACAAGGCCCAGTCTGGGAGGTTAGAGGACAGAGACATCAAAGGGGACAGACTGGAGCTTGGCCAGCTTCTCTTCCAGTAAGGCAATAAGGAGAAGGTCCAGAGGGGGAGGGGTATCCCGCAGACAGAAAGCAGTCTCCCAAACAGGGTCCTAATCAAGGGCCACCTGGGCCCAGGGGAGGTTCAAAGACTGCAGGGACTCTAGGACTACAGGGAAGGCCTTGGATTCTCTCATGGAGGCAAGGTAGCAGCAGCTGCTGTGGGATGTGGCAGCACGTGGCTGTGGGGAGTGGCCAGAGAGAAGCCACAGGTATAATGTGTGTTTCACTTCACTGTAGCTGCATCTAATCTCAGGAGGCCCTGTGTGTGTAGATCTTACTTCTCAGTCCCAACCTTAACCTACACACACAGCTATAGGTCCATCAATCTGTGCTTGGTTCCCAGCACCCAGACCACTGGGAGCCCCCCTCACTACTCGTAAACTGTAGGGAGGATCTGAGGTTAGATATGTCCTTGGCTTTATCCCTAAGTGCAGAGCCATGTTCTGTGAGTCTAGTACCTGACTCACCCCTGGCAGGCAAGCTTCACCGGTTTCTTTGCCTTCTCTCGAAAGATTCTCTCTTGGGAGGCCTGTAGAGAAACTAGGAGAAGAAGGCTCAGATAATGAGCAGAGTAGCTAGCACCTTGTCTGAAACTCCACGGTTCCCTCCTGAGCTCCAGAAGGCAGCAGACATGTCAGTTAAAGGGAGCTCTGGCTGGAGAGCTAGACACAGGCCTCTGACAGTGATCCCACCTCCAGGTATACCCAGAAAGAGTGCCCCACTCAGAAGCAAGAAGCTCATCTGTCAGTAGCCGTCCTAGTAGCAACCGCTGAGCAGACAAACCACAGCCTGGGCATCCATGAATGGGAGGTCAGAGCCATGGGACTGGGACAGACAACCTAGGACAGAGTAGAGGAGACACGGTGGTGGCTTTAGAAGAACAAAAGGCCAGGGAATGGATTCTTCAAGAGCTACCAGAGAGGCCAGGCATAACCCCGCCCAATACCTTCATGTAAAGGCTCCACCCTTCAGAACTGTGGGAGAGCAGACTTGTGTCAACTTAAGCCCTGATTTGGGGGTGCATATTACAGCAACCCCATAAACTTAACACAGCCTCCAGTGAGAACAACCTAAGATCTCACCATGTTCAGGAAGCATGGCCAGTTCTCACACAGGAAGCCCACACACTGAGGAGCAGGTAGCCTTTGCCATAGCCCCACACTATATCTGGCACTCCCAGGGACAGTGAGGCACAGGCCTGTTCACCAGCAGTACAGGATAGAGAAACTCTGAAATGCATACCACAATCATCTAGCCACACCTGTTAGCATTTAAATCTGCAAGAATCAGTGAGATGTTCTCTATGCTGCTCTAATTTTTGGTAAATTATTAGGGGGAAAAGCAATACAAGATCTGTCTCCCACATCACACTAAAGGATCCCATAAAGTCCTCCCTGGGCCCAACATGTTATGAGGAATCTGGCTGGGGTTCTCTATCTGGAAAAACTCAGAAATGGACAAAGGGCAGCTTTATCTGTATAAAGGTTCTGGGCCCTTGAGGGGCAAGAATAAAAAGGGTTTAACTAACAGCCTCAGAGGTTTGTAGCTCTGGGTCGTGAGAACTACAGGTGTGTGGCTTCAGACTCAAAAGGCCAGGGACCTACATATCTAGGTGCTCAGGTCAGAGGCCTGCTGCTCTGAGCCTTGACTGCCAGTGGCTCTTCACTCAGCAGCCAGTGGTTCATGACTTCCAGCAGCATCTGCAACAGCAGGTGGCAGCCAGTGCTATCCCCTCAAGCCCTAAGACACTCAGTTCCTGACAGCTCTTAATGACGTAGTACTCACACCTTGGTTGCCAGACACCCTTGACCCTTAAGATGTAGCAGTTTCCTATCTCTCTTCCTGGTGACCAGGACCTACAGTCTCTCAACTTGGCTCTTATTGCCTTCTGCCTTCTCTTTCCTTCTTGCACTATCTTTCCTCATCTCATCTGCCTCCATCCCTGAGTTTCCAGGCCAGGAATTTCTGAAGCTACTTTTTGCTGCTACTGCCACTCCGTCACTATCACTACCAGGCCTGCTGCTGTGGCAGCCATCACCTCAGCCTGCTCTCACCATGACAACAGTGACCTTCAGGCAAGAAAATCCACTCACAGGCAGTGGGTTTTGATGTTACAACATCTGGGCGCAGTACAGGAGGGTATCTCTGAATGTACTTTAAAAGTAAGCCAAACAGCCTGGTTATTAAACCAAAAAGAGGGTACGGTATGGGTGTGGCATGCAAATGAAGCACTGAAATGTGTACCAGTCATGGTATAGCTTCTAGTTCTACCAACCACAAGCCTCACGTAAAGACCGATGATAGACCCCAATTACACTATTCATAAGCTTTCTACTGAGTCCCTAGGGTAAGTGTTTCCCACCCTTGACCTTAATGGGAATGGTTTCAGGGTAAGCAGGGTCATCTAGAGTTCACCAAAGCTTGTATTGGAATATCTTTCAAGATAGGCAAGGTTGTTCGGAGCCGTGGTGACAGAGCAAGCACCCCCGAGTGTGAGCTGTGGTGGTAGAGCTGTGGTCCTCTGCAGCTGCTGTAGTTCAAGAGGAGGTCTCAAAATGTCCGAAGCAGCCAAGCTGCCATGGGGGCAGTGCAGCCAGCTTTGAGAAAGTAGATATAAGGGAAAGGTCTGTCTGCTGTCATTCAAGGGATCAAACACCCAGCCCTGAGTGGTTCACTCATTGACAGAACACCAGGGGGTGTTTGTGATGGAGATGTAACAAAAGCTGAACCCCAAACTGAAATCCTCAGCAACACTTATCAGCACTTAACCCTCATCAAACCACCCTTAGGACAAGCAGGGCTGCTCTGATCTGTCTCAGAGGCAAGCTGAGTAATGATTCACACCCGTCAGCCAGTGGGTTTATGTCTTGCGTGCTAAGAAGGTCAGCAATATGTGCTGAGCTGTGATTACTCCTACCTGATTTTGAATGGCTTTGGGGAAATGTCATTTACATACCATGGGGTCCTCCCACTTACCAAATACTACTTAACGATTTTAACTTTTTTACAGAGTTACAAAATTACAACCCTAATATGACTTTAAAACACCTTCATCATCTCAGAAGCAAACCTCTACCACCGGCAGTCACCTCCTCCCCACCGGGTCCTAGATGTCCCTTGATCAAGTGCCTCCAGCTATGTTGCAGGCATCCCACACAAGCAGAGACTTGTAAAGCATGGTCTCTGTTGAGTGGCTGATTTGGTTAGAACGGTCTCAATGCCCTGTGAATCAGTATCCCATTCCAGGGTATTGCCAGTTCATATTCTAACGTATGGATACAGATTCTGATGGTTCAGGAGCCAGATGATGGACCATTACAAACAATGCTGAGTTTGTAGACAAGGGTTTGGCTGGCTATATGCTTCCATGGCTCTGAGGAGTACCCCTGCAGGAGTGCTGGGGCATGCCTTGCTCTATGTGTTTTGAGAAGACCTGCCAGCGCACTTTCCAGCCCAGAATCACTAGTCACACCCCCTAGACCCCAGCAGCGTCACAGGTATCCGCCTTCTGGCATAACATTAAGATGTGAGGCCAGGGTTATCTCAATGGCCCCTAAGGCCCTGCGAGAGGAAATACCTACAGGAGCTGCCATAAAGTCAGGACCCGCTGTGAGGAAATCACCAACAGAAATCTAAAGACCTAGAGAGTTTGCAGTGTCACGGAGCCTACACTGACACACATCTCAGGAAACCCAAGACCTTCACAGCCCTTGCACAAGGCAGTATCCTGGTGCTCCCATCCCACCTAACCACACTCAGCTGTGGGAAACAGGAAAGCAGATAAGGAACTTACTTGAGGCCACTCTATAAGGCAGACTGATCAGTGCCTGATTGTGGGACCAGTGTGGCAGGGGGTATCATAGGCTCTCAGCTAGGCAAATGTTCTTATAAGTGGTGGTCCCCAAACAATAGAATCCAGGGAAGAGTTGAGGGAGGAATGCTAAGGAACCAAGCTCAGCAAGAGGGAGGAAAGGATCTAAGAAAAGGGGGCTTGACCTGCAGCAAGTGTCCTGGAAACTACTGTTCAGACAACATGGATATGTATCCTCACCTATGACTGTAATTCTCAAATAGCGACATAATCTGGTGAAGACCTAGCCTGTCCTCATCACCTTCCTGCACCCTCCTCCAAATACCATGTCCCCGGGTTAAGGGGACCGAGCATTCTTAAACACCTTTTCTTTCAGCATTAGAGATAGAACTCAGGTCCTCATGAGTGCTGGGAAAGTAGTCTCACTGAGCTACACTCCCCAGCCCAACCTCAAACTTCTTCATAGCATACTCTACCTCAGAAGACGAACAAAATTCAATTCCTAGGCAATAAACACTCTTAATCGTTCAAGAACTTATACACAGTTCCCAAAAATTTATACTTCGAAAACTACAAGATAAACTTCAGAGGAAGCAAGACAAGTGAAGAAAAGCCACCACAGCAGAAGTGGTGAAGCACACTCAACCCGCTCCACTGTGGGAGTCAAACTGATACACATGTGGCCAGAGGTGTGACTAGCAGGATGTCAGAGAGCCCAAGGTTTAGAGATGATATGAATAGCAAGGCAAGGATGGGTAGAGAGGTTGATTTCAAAATCTCCGTTCTGAGAATGTTATTTTGAAATTCCTAAGTCAAGGAAAGAATAGATAATAATATTTGGTGACCACAAAACACGCACTGAGAATTCTAATACTGTTGCTGGGGATGGAGCTAAGTTAGTCGAGTGCTTGGAGTGGAGGAAGTCCTGGGTTCTCTCCCCAGCACCTCATAAACTGGGCATGATGGCATATGCCTGTAATGCCAGAACTCAAGAGGCAGGGATCAGAAGTTCAAAGTCATTCTCATCCATAAGATCAAAGTCAACTTGGGATATTTGAAGTCTTGTCAAATAAATAAATAAATAAATAAATGTTGTGCGGACTGGAGAGGTGGCTCAGTGGTTAAGAGAACTGACTGCTCTTCCAGAGGACCCGGGTTTGATTCCCAGAACCCACTTGGCAACTCACAGCCATCTGTAACTACAGTCCCAGGGGGTCTGATTCCCTCTTCTGGCCTCAGGGAGCATCAGGGCATGCACCTGGTGAATAGACACAAGCAGACAAAATACCCATCCCCACAGAATAAAATAAAAATTTAAAAAAGCTGTAAGATAACATAGTAGAAGAGAGAGGAGGGAGAGAGAAGAAAAGGTAAATGTTCCGTTTTCGTTGCTGCTACTAGTAGTAAATCTGTAGCTCCTTGGGGCACACTCTGACATGATGGACACCTGCCAAGAAAGTCTTGATGGAATGAGGCATACCTGCTTGCTGGAAGGTAAGAAGTGTTGTGAACTAAAAACAGAT
Organism: Cricetomys ansorgei; assembly: GCA_026225945.1. Classification (NCBI taxonomy): domain Eukaryota; kingdom Metazoa; phylum Chordata; class Mammalia; order Rodentia; family Nesomyidae; genus Cricetomys; species Cricetomys ansorgei. The sequence goes on from JAMJFZ010001791.1 coordinate 4,299,861, forward strand.
GGAAATCTCACCCACCGGCTAACGAGGCCTTGGCTAGACCCAGTGCATAGCACTATGCTTAATGGGGAATCTTCCCCTCAAGCCCATCAAAACAAAAGTTAAACCAGGTTAGAAACTCAAGAGAAAGCAATAAGGGAAACTATACAAACAAGGCCCAGGTACTTGAGAAGTTGGGGCAGGGACACTACTCAAGCATAGGCCCTTCGTGCTGGCACACAGTGAGACTTCATCTCTTAAGAAAATAAAAGGAGCCAGGCTTGGTGGCGCACTCCTTTAATGCCAGCGCTTGGGAAGCAGAGGCAGCAGACCTCTATGAGTTCAAGCCAGCTTAGTTTATATATGGAGTTCCAGGACATCCAGGACAATAGAGAAACCCTGCCTCAAAAAGGTATGTGTGTGTGCGGGATTCTACTGTCTGCTGAGGAGCTGACAGGTGCAGTGAGGAGAGGAACAAGAGGCACTAAAACTGAAAATGAAGAAATAATATCAGCACCATTTTCAGACCACATGACTGCACCTGTTAGAAAGAAAGGAAGAGAGGAAGAGAGAGAGGGGGCATGGGGGAGGAAGGAAGGGAGGAAGAGGAGGAAGGAAGGAAGGAAGGAAGGAAGGAAGGAAGGAAGGAAGGAAGGGAGGGAGGAAGGAAGGGAGGAAGGAAGGAAGGCAAGCAAGTCAACATTGCTGTAAGCCAGAGGAAGATTTGTGTAGTGACTGAATATAAAAATAACATAACAAAAATCTACATCTTTCTTAAGGACTAATGAAAACAAATTGCAGAAGATGAAAATGGAAGCCAAGACTCTATTTGAAGTAGCAATAAAATGTAAAAGTCCCAAGAAATAAAAGTAACAATAAATGTAAAATTTCAACATGAAGGGAATTGTAAAATACTTCTTTAAGACACATTTTGAACTACTTGAAAAAGCAATCTAGGCTTGACAGTATATGCCTGTACTCCCAGCACTTGGGAGCAGAAGGCATGAGGATCATGGGTTCAAGGTTCTCCTTGGCTACATAGCTAGTTTATTTATTTATTTATTTATTTATTTATTTATTTATTTATTTATTTATTTTTGGTTGTTCAAGACAGGGTTTCTCTGTTGTAACTCTAGCTGTCCTGGAACTCACTCTGTAGACCAAGCTGGCCTTGAACTCACAGAGATCCATCTGCCTCTGCCTCCTGAGTTTGAGTGCTGGGATTAAAGGTGTGCACCACCAACACCTGGACACAGCTAGTTCAAAGCCAGCCTGAGCTACATGAGGCTGTAAAAGGGGGTGGGGGGGTGAGGAGGTTAATCAGTGGTGAAGCACTTGTTATGTAAGCATGAGGACCCGAGTTCACACACTAAAACTCCTCTAACAATATTAGGCAGAGTATCACACGCTACAATTCCAGTGCTGGGGAGGTAGGGCCAGGTAGATCCAGTGTCCAGCCTAGAAGTCTTCTTATGATGGCAGGCAGGGGAAAAACTTGGTCTACTCTGTGAGTTCCAGGACAATGAGAGACCGTGTCTGAAAATACAAGGTGTATGGCTCCCGAGGAACAACACCTGAGGTTAACCTCTGGCCTCCATGAACACACATACACAGAGATACACCCATACACACACATACACAGGTACACACACACACATACACACATACACACACAGATACACACATACACACACAAACATACACATACACCTACATACACACACATGCACACACAGATACATACACAGATACACACACATACATACAAACATACACACACACATACACACACGCATGCACACACAGATACACACATACACACACAAACATACACACACACATACACACACACACACACACACACACACATACAAATACACACCACACACACACATGTGTTTGCACAGGCAGATTGTCACAGTACACAGACTCAGCATCAGAAATCTATCAACTCCCTACAATTTTTTCTAAGACATTATGGCAGTTAACAATATCAACAAAATATTTCAAGCAGAAAAACAAGTGTTTAAGTTAAAATTGATCATGAGGTATCATGACTAAAATCCCGTGGTGCTGTGAGGTGAGCAGCCTGATCATCAGCCAAGCTAGGAAGTCCGATGCTAAGCCGCTCACAAATCATCATGCATCTCAGTGCTTCTGCTTTGATAAAACACAATGGCAGAAAGCAACTCCTGGAAGTAAGGGCTTATTTCAGCTTGCAACTCTCAAGTCACACTCCATCACTGAGGGAAGTCAGGGAAGGAACTCAAGGCGGGAGCTTGGAAGCAGAACAGAAGTACTTCCTCTGCAACTGAGGCCACACCTTCACTAATAATCTCTCCTGGCCTCTCATGGCACTAAGCCTCAGCTTCTCTCCACGACCCCTTCATGCCTTCAAAACCAGTAACCCTGGGAAACCCTTACATATTACCAAGTTCAGCTGCCATTGTGAGTGAGGTACAACCTCGGCCCCCTCTAGAACACAGGTTTTGTGTGCTCACCTTGAGGAAACACATCCCAGAAGGTTTCACCTTAATGATGCTGGTCTTCTTCAGCCCCAGCTGACCACTATACAAAAACACAGCAAAATGAAAGTTTAACTTTTGTAGTTCTGGTCTCCTATTAGTCACAGCCAATTCTTCAGTCCCAGATGACCAGACACAGATGAATTCAAAATACTGCGTGGCCCATATAGAGTTTTAAGAACTCTCAAACTTTCCTCTGAAACTTCACAAGTCAGGCCTCCGTGGTATTCAGAGCTCTCAGTATTCTGATCTTCCAAGTCTTACAGAACACAAGCCCATTGAGCCCTGAGAACTTCATGGCTTTTCCAGCCCAAAATTCTAAAGTCCTTCCACAATCTTGAGGAAAACATGGTCAGGTCTGTTATAGCAATACCCCACTTCTGGTACCAATTTCTGTCTTAGTTAGGTTTCTTTTGCTGTGATAAGACATCATGACAAAGAAACTTGGGGAGAAAAGGTTTATTTCAGCTTACAACTCTCAGGCCATACTTCATCACTGAGGGAAGGCAGAAATCTGGAGACAGGAAATATGTCAGTGGCTATGGAGGAGTGCTTCTTATTGGCTTGCTCCCTCTGGCTTACTTACCTTCTTTCTTTTATAACTCAGGACCACAGGATTCAGGGGTAGCACTGCCCCCAGTAGGATGGGTCCTCGCACACCACAGGCTTGCCCACAGACCAATCTAGTGGGAACATTTTTTCAACTGTGGTTTCTTCTTCTCAAATCACTCTAGCTTGTACAAGTTGGCAAAAAAAAAAAAAAAAAACATGATATCATGTCTGAAATTAAGAAGTCTTCATATCAGGGCAGGAAGGGGAAACTTTAAATATGTGATTGGACAGCTAGAGCTACTGGAGAAGGGTTAGGTAGGTAGTTCACACTCAACACCAAAAAGTGACAGGATCATTAAAAATAAGACCAATGAGAGGATCTCATCTCCCCTGGGACAATAAAAGTGCTAAATCTTTTCAAGTTACTACTAAAGACTTGCATAACTGTTATTGCTCATGGTAGGCCTTTAATGCAAGCCTCTTTTATTATCCCTTTTCCTTTAAATACACACACACACACACACACACACACACACACACACACACACACACACACACCAAATTTTGGAGGCCAAGGTAACTTGATTCCCTAATTGACAGGTATTAGACCACTCCCTGAGATCCTGACTACCTTGTAGCAGAAGTTTATCAGCCAAGACTGCCCTCACACAAGCCTGGATGTACTGAACACCCCACGGTCGTCATGAGGAAGCTACACTGAAACTATAGCTGCTTGCTGCCAAAGTGACTTCTTCAAACTGCTTGCCCTGCACAAAACTTTATCATCACAAGCCTTGGGGGACTCTAGATAACTTCTGTAGTCATTTTCACCCAGGAAGGAAGGGAGTATTTCTCCTACAGGCCCAGCAAAAGGTCAATGACTGATGCAAACACAGGCCTTCGTTTGCAGGAAGGTCTTCTGGGATCTTTGCAAGTACCTTTACCATACCTCCATTCTGACTATACAAGCAGGCTGTGCCTCGTTTTGAGAGCTAGCCAAGAGACATCCTGACTGTGCCTCCCCAGTTCTAGACTTCTCAATTGTCTGTTATTACTCACTTTACATCTTCCCCTTTAGTAGAGTGGGCAGGGCTGGTAACAGGAAGAAGTTTCGTTGGAATGGTCACAGTGGATATAGCAACATTGCCCACGAGCTTCAGAGAGTGACTAAGTCAAAAACACAAGAAATTGAGGCAATGGAAGCAACCAGGGTTGAAGACGAGAGACTGTGGGCCTGGGTCACTGGATTTGTTTTAGGGATCTTGCTTGATTTGAGGACCAAGGATCTCAGATAATCTAGTCCTAAACGCTATGGCACTTGTGTGGTTCTTAGTCGTCAGCTTGACACAACATAGAATCACCAGGGCAGAGAGTCTCCAAGAGGCCTTACCTAGATCAGGTTGACCTGTGGACATGTCTGTGAGGGGGTTGGCTTGATGATCTTAAGCGATGTGGGCGAACCCAGTGATGTGGGCAAACCCAGCCTGAAAATGGGCGGCGCCCGCTGCTTTGACTTCCCCCACCACAGCGGGCTGCAGTCTGGAACTGTGCTAAAACAAGCCCTTTCTCCCCTAAGTTGTTTTTTTGTCTGGGTATTTTATTACATCAGCAGAAATGAGTCTAGAACACTCGTCCCTACAGGCCTGCCTGGCAGCTGTAGCACTTACAGGCTCTGCCTGCTGCTGCTGCTCTGCTTCCACTAAGTGCTGACGATGAAGATTATGATAGCTGGTGGTTATCCCACAGCAGTAAGCCTCCAACCTGTTGCCTAGAGCCCTAAGTCTCTGGCTTCCAAAGCCTGGAGCAATAGGGCCCTAGCACTCCAGGTTTGGAGCCACAGGCCTCCAGGTCTGCAGTTCCAGCACCTAAGTTAAGCCTTGGTCACAGGGCCCAGGACTGCCGGCATTGGAGCACCTTCTCTTCACCTACTCATGATTTCTAGCTGAGTAGAACAAAAGCATCCGGACAGCTGGCTGAAAACAAAATCCCCCAAACAGTCAAAGAACCTCACAGGCAAGCTTGTAAGTCTGGAACATGGAGTGAGTCTTTTCTATATAGGATCAAACCTAGAACCACAGCAAAGTGGCCTGAATCCGCCGCTCAGGGAGTCCTTTGCCATGGATGAGGTAGAAGAGAGCAAAGAGCATAGCTCCCAACCTGGAAGAACAAGCTTTTAGAGCTGACTCTCACAGCCATCTAGAGGCTAGGAGCAAGATAGCCAAGCCTGTCAGAACCCAAATGGGTCAGCCCCTGGGAAGACAGGAGACACAGGGTCCCCTTTGGAAAAGCGCCAAGGCAGGTACATAGAATACTTGTAAGGACTGCTGAGAACTGGAATGGGTAGCAGGGATGTCAGCCATGTCAAAGCCGAAGTCACAGCTCACCCATGGTCACAGCCCCCTGGTTACAACCCCCATGGTTACAGCTAACCCATGGTCACAGCCCCTATGGTCACAGCTCACCCATGGTCACAGCTCACCCATGGTCACAGCTCCCATGGTCACAGCCCCCGTGGTCACAGCCCCCATGGTCACAGCTCCCATGGTTACAGCCCCCATGGTCACAGCTCCCATGGTCACAGCCCCCATGGTCACAGCTCACCCATGGTTACAGCTCCCATGGTTACAGCCCCCATGGTTACAGCTCCCATGGTTACAGCTCACCCATGGTCACAGCCCCCATGGTCACAGCTCACCCATGGTCATAGCCCCCATGGTTACAGCTCACCCATGGTCACAGCCCCCATGGTCACAGCTCCCATGGTCACAGCCCCCATGGTCACAGTCCCCATGGTCACAGCCCCCATGGTCACAGTCCCCATGGTCACAGCCCCCATGGTCACAGCCCCCATGGTCACAGCCACCATGGTCACAGCTCACCCATGGTCACAGCCCCCATGGTCACAGCTCACCCATGGTCACAGCCCCCATGGTCACAGCTCACCCATGGTCACAGCCCCCATGGTCACAGCTCACCCATGGTCACAGCCCCCATGGTCACAGCTCACCCATGGTCACAGCCCCCATGGTCACAGCTCACCCATGGTCACAGCCTCCATGGTCACAGCTCACCCATGGTCACAGCTCCCATGGTCACAGCTCACCCATGGTCATAGCCCCCATGGTCACAGCCCCCCATGACCACAGCCCCCATGGTCACAGCCCCCATGGTCACAGCCTCCATGATCACAGTCCCCATAGTCACATAGTCACAGCCCATGAGGGCATGAGAGTGGCCGGTCCACAGAGTCCACGTCTGAGAGAGAATAAGAGAGCCCTGCGACTGTCATGGTTGCTGGTAGACAACACTGGCCCCAGTAGGTACCATGAGAATGCAGCCTCATGTCTTTGACCTTTAGGCTCATGAACACCTAGCCCTAGGGTCAGCCCAAATCATCAACAGAAGGAATCAGCCCTCAAATGTCATGACATCTCTGCCCTACCTGCAGGTATACAACCAACACCATTGTCATGCGTCTGATGTGCCTCCAAGATGGCTGCTCTATTTTGAGGTCCAAGTCTACCTGGGGTCTCCCTTACACCTCAACAGTAGGCCCTGGGGCAGCTCATGGGGCTTGGTGGGTCCTGCTCAGCCCTTGGTCATCTATTGCTGCGCTAGTCCTTGTCTTTCCTAGGACCGAAGGAGCTTCTGAGTGGGAAAGTACCTATGCAGAGCCAGCTGGGTCCTGCCCAGTCTCAGGTGGCCAGGAAGAACAATGTGTGAGACTCTACCCACCAACAGCACCCCCAGAATAATCCTGTGCCATGACATCCCAAGACCCTCCATTGACACCAGGTCCCAAGGATGCTGCCTTCCCCATCCTCAGCCTGCACTGGTCATGGCTCTTGGCACCAGGCAGAGGCAGGTCAGCTGCCTGCTCTGGGGCACAAATGGCCATTCCCTCCCTCTAGGTCTCAGGCTGGGGTAGGGACGAGGAGCAGGTGGAAAAGGACAAGGCAGGGGTCTCTGCAGCTGCTCCCAGCTTCTGATCAGGCTAACTGGCTCCCAGAGCTCAGGAATCCAGGCCAGTGCAGGGCTGGGCAGTTTTACAAGCAACTTCAGAAGAACTTGTCCCACACCCTGGAGGCCCACGCTGGGGAGACACTGGCTGTGCCTGCCTGAGCCTTCAGATCTGAAGGAAGGCTTAGTGTGAGAAATATCCAGGCTTGCAGCACAGTCTGGGTGGGAGAGAAATACTAGTCACAGGGGCCTCCCCAGTCCAGGCCTGCATCCCTGACATCCTGCCATGGCCTCCAGATCCACCACAAGAAGTCTTGTCATCCTTGTGTCCCAGTGTCTTAGAGTCCCAGACATTTGGGCACTGAAGACCCTTCCTTGATCTCCTCAACACAGCTGTATTTGTGAAGAGATTTTATGAACATCTAAATGCCCTCAGGCTACTCACTGTTCCTTAGCTAAGAAATGCTGCAGTGGGGAGGGCTCCAGGGGAGCCCTGGGATCCTGTCCAGGGCCACAGTGAGGAAACACCCAGGGCCCAGTCCAAGACACCCCTCACAGACCCCCACTCACCCTCCACCCCGTCCCATAGCACCCACCTCAGATTTCGGGCAGAATCAAATAAATCCTTTTTAGAATTCAGGCAAAAATCTTGTGTTTTTTTTTTTTTTCTTTCAAATAGTTCGGGCTTGGCAAGTCTCAAGTTGTATTTTGCCAAGCCCTCCGCCCTCCTATAATCTAAAGGAGGAAAGAGCACAAGAGACAAAACCACTGTGCATTCCGAGGGAGCCGCGGTCTGCTGCTGCTACTGCCATGGTCATCAGAATTACCCAAGTAGCAGAAAGGCTCTCCCCAGCTCTCTGTAATCTCAGTTTAGGTTAGTTTTTAGTTTAATTAGGTTCGGTTAGTTTAGTTTAGTTCTGTTTAGTTCAGTTTAGTTATTGTAAGCTAATTTATTTTAGCTGTTTAGTTTATACCTGTCAATGTGATAGATGGTCTCTAAAGGGAGTTAGAGCCCTCCCGGCCCACACCACTACGGCCAGATGAGGTCTGAAGAGGCCCTGGCTGTCGTGCCGCTAAGTTAGCATGTGAGGACCATGGGGGACAGGGATAGGAGGAGCCTATATCAATTCTTGAAAGGAGGCTCAAGCTCTGAGACCAGTCCTCCATCCTGTTCCGGGTTACTTAACAAACCTTCCCTGAACCCCTCAGCATCCCCATCCAGGGAGGGACAGACAAGCAGATGCCACCCTGGAGCCCAGAGTCTCAGCAACCTTGGCACACAGGAAGGGACTGGGAACAGAACAAGCCCTGGGGCATGAAGGGATGCTTGGCCTGAGAAGGGTTGTATAGAGGAAAGGCTGTCAGGAAGCCAGGAGGGCAGGGGGATGAAGGATAGAAGGGTAGCTTCTCCAGTGAGGGGATGACCCCAAGCCAGAGTCTCAAGCCTGGACGGCAGGACTCCAGGTTGACAGAGACTCCTTGCTAGGCTTTGTGGACAGGCAGATTCCTGGGGTCACTTCCTGCTCCCCAGCCCACCTGGAGCTGTGTGCCCTGGTATGACTGCAGCGGGGTACGGTCAGGGCCCTGGGCCATCTGCAGATGGGCACCACACCCTGTGGCTGCCGCTGAACCACAAGCCCACATGTAATGACAAGGCCGGCCGGCCTGTCCCTAGGGCTCAGAGCCAAGCATCAACAATTCTGAGCAGTGGTTTCTGCTCTCTTTCTGAAAGGACGGGGGGTGGGAGTCTTTACTTCCACCGAACATCCAACCTTTCAGATCAACCAAGAAGCAGAGCCCCAGTGCACAGAGACACACCAGACCAGTACCCAGCCCTCACTCAGGGGCCTCTGTCCCCAGACCTTGGCAGCCCTCATGTCTACATCTCTGAGTACAGCTTGTCAAAGTTTAAAAAGATACAGTAGGGGGCTAAGGAGATGACTCAGTAAAGTACTGCCATGCAAGCATGGAGACCCGAGTTCAACACCCAGTACTTATGAAAAGAGATGGACACAAAGGCAAATTAAAAGTACTGGAGAGGCACAGAAGAAGATCCTTGGGGCTTGCTGGTCAGCCAGCGCAGCCTGCTTTGTGAGCTGAAACGAACCCTTTCTTCCCTAAGTTGCTTTTGGTCAGAGTGCTTTATCACAGCCACAGAGATGAAATTAGAACAATGACTAACTTCTTTTAAAAAAAAAACTATAATTATTATATTTGTTGGCATAGTTTCTGTTTGTTTTATTTTTTGCCACTGTGAAAGATGCCTGGAACAACTGAAAGGAAGAACTATGTATTTTGACTCACGGGTTCATTGTTGCTTGGCTCAGCTGTTTCTGGGCAGGGTGACACAGAGCGTCAGGGCAGGGGTGGGGAACATGGAGAAGCAGAGCCGCTCACCTTCGTGTCGGAGAGGAAGCAGAGAAGAGTAGGAAAGGGAGGGTATGAGGCGCATCTTCCCAGGACAAGCTCCGGGTGACCTGTCTCTCCAACTAAGTCTTACCTCCTAGTCTGCCATCATCTCCCAATAAAGCCATCACACGATGAACCCATCCATTAATGCGGTCAGAACCGTCCTGATCCAGGTACTTCCCAGAGCTTAGGTCTGAACACTGTTACGCTGGGAAACAGGCTTCTATATGTAAGCTATTTTGAAAACACTTCACATCCAAACTACAGGAGTAGTAAAGAGCACATTCAAAGCAATCACTGGGCATGCATGTGTGCATGCATGTGTGTGTGTGTGTGTGTGTGTGTGTGTGTGTGTGTGTGTGTGCACACGCGCGCAGGTATGCATACATTGTGGAAACCAGAGGACACCTCTGATGTCACTCCTCAGGAATGCCATCCACCTATTTTGAGACATCGCTCATTGGCTTAGATTTCGCTCATTGGTTTAGACCAGTTGGACTGGTCAGTGAACACCAAAGACCTGCCTGTCTCTGCTTCCCCATTGTTGGGATTACAAACATGTACCACCACGCCCTACTTTAACAGAACTGGTGCCTGCAAAGTGAACATGTTACCAACTGAACCATCTTTGCAGCCTAAAACAGGATAATTTTATAAAAAACGAAAAGCATAAGTATTTTAAATTAAAAGTGCCTCACAGTAGCTGAGACAAATACACAAGACCCGTGCAAAATCAAGCCAATCAAAATCCCAGCGTGGACAGGGACAGAGCTCATGAGTTCCACCCCCATCTGGGGAGCTATTGGCACTTGATGGCTGCTCGGGGAGGGAGAGTCAGTTTTCTTTCGAGAGGTTACCTATGGCCCAGTAGATGGTCCTACGCTCATGCGTATACAGGCAGCACTAAATAGGATTAGTGAGCTTTAGGAAAAAAAAAAAGAATACATGAAGTTGGAAAGAACATGGTAAGGAGGATTGGTGCGAAGCGGTGATAACAATCGGAGAGAAGGGCAGGGAGTGGATTTAACCGAAATGCAGTATATATGCACACCTGAGATTTTCAAGTCCTACAAAAGATTATTTAAAAATAAAAATTAATTAAAGGTTCAAGGTATCATCAACAAAGATGCCATGTGACCTGGAGATCAGAAAGTGCAACTAAACATTGATTAGCCAATTGAGCGGCGCCGTTGAGGCGAAAGATTACCATTCAGCAGTCAGCAGTGCCACACACAGCAACCACCAAACCCTCAGAAGACGGCGGCACCGGATGCGAGTCTGTCTCCCTCATCCACAGCTGTTTACAACTTTTAAAAGAGACAAACTAGAAACAACGTAAGTGGGTCTATATGAAAACTGTGAAACGGTTAAAAACAATCAAATAAACTGACTAGAGGGAAGGGTGTGACATAACAGTAAATTCTGGGATGCAGACTCAATTTTGAGAAGAGATCAGTTCTCCCAGCAATAATATATAAATCCAGGGAGATCTGAACCGTGTTTATGAGATTGACAAGTTGAGTTTGAGCTTCATGTGGAAAACATTTGAAAGAAAAGCCAAGGCATTTTTGGAAAGAGTAAAATATATATCCCGTAAAGCATATTATTAAAAATAAAAGTGTGGTCTTGGCCCCAATACATGCACAATACTCAAAGACCCAAAGGGGGCATCTTAAAGCAATGGAACACAGGGTGCCAGGGTGGTCCAGACACCTGCCAGCATTTCACACAAGTGCACCAGGGAGGGGCTGAGACCATCCGTTAGAGCAAACCCTCATGTGGGATCCTCCCTAGAGACGCCCTCACAGACACACCCAGAGGTGAACTTTGCTAACTTTCTGCCTAGCCAACTGGCAATCAAGCTGGAGCACCACACAGCTCTTGAATTCCGCCCATTTTCCACCACACGGTTCTTGAATTCCAGCCACTTTTCCATTGTTTTTGGAGATTTTTAGTCAGATGGTGTGATTCTTAAGTTATCAGAAATCTGAACTTGGTCTGAGGCCTTTTTATAAATATCTTGAAATGCCCACAATCTTCCAAGATGGCACCTTGAGCACAAAGTCCTCTGATGGGACAGCTACTATATCCTCACATGACTTAGAGAAGACAGCAAGACACTTCCACAAGACCTTTACATAATGGGCACTAATACCACCTCTGAGCCCCAAATCCCCACACTACTGCCCTGGAGACTGAGTTTCCACGTGAATGGTCAACCCATCAGCAGTGGACTGCAGTCTGGAAATTGAACCAATGTCTGGCCCCTTCCAGGAACTTCACAGGTTTCAACTCAGCTCAATAGCTTCTCCCTCCCAGTGAGCAGCCTAAAAAGACCCTCAGTGCATCATACACAGAGTGCAACCCAAGGCTACTGAGGGGTGAGGAAGGAGGTTGGCCCTGGACAAGCCCTAGCATCAAGAAGGTTGATCTACATTGGCCTGAGGATAAACTAAGGATGCTCCTTCCCTGCCACCAAGAGAGCCGTTTGCACAACATGGAAAAGGCTGACACTTTGTATCATCATTTACAAAAAGGAAGAGGAATGATCTCTGATGGTGTGCAGATTTGTAATCCCAGCACTCAGGAGAATGGGGTAGAAGGGTTGCAAGTTCAAGGGTGCCTGGGCAATTTAAGGAAATCCTGCCTCAAAGCAAAAAGGGGGAGTGACTGTGAATGCATAGCTCATTGACAGAGCACTCGATGAGCCCTAGCATGTACAAAGCCCTGGGTTCAACCTTCAGCACAAAGAAGGAGTTCTGATTGACAAAAGACAGGAGGCCAGCTCACTCTGTCTCCCTCTTCCCTCCCATAGCAAGGAAGAGGCTGGCTCTGTTTCCCTCTCCTGTCCTGTAGTGAGGTAGAGGCTGGTAAGTTGTATGATTACAACTTGGTGTTGTAATCTTGGTCTTGGTGGACTAATCTGTTCCCATGGCACTGGTGGTTGACTCTGGTCCATCTTCCAGCTGTTGATGGCAGCCCTTGCTTCTAATTGAGGTTCCAGAGGCCTGTTCTCCCCCCTCAGCTTCTACTCAGGGGAGATTTGTGGTACTTCAGGACTCTGGGGGTTGGGTCGTTTTAGGTAGAGTCTCGGGGCTCTGAACCTTCATCCTGAAAAACAGCTCACCTCAGCTTTTAGGAACAGGGAAGTTGGGACGGTATGGCTCTGTTCCCCCCAACCCCCACCACATTCTAACCCTGGTGTTCCATGTTAGAGCCTCTCTGGAAGGTTGACAGTGTCAGCCCTGCATGGAACTGGCTCCAAACCAGACTGCCCCAGGCTCCACTCCACCAACTTGCCCCTCAGAACACCCTGTCCTCTTGGGTTTTACTGGAATAAGAGTAACATAACAAAATCACCATAGAGCCATTTACATCACTGTGGAAAATACCTACTCAGTTCTTCTGTCCTGTCTACAGATGACCTTTTTACCTTTGATTATAAAGCCTCTTTATATTTTCTGAAAACAGCATGCCTTTCAAGGGTGATTTGCAGCTCCTTTCTCACATCCTCTAGGCTGCCCTTTAACTTTTTTTGATAATAATGTTGAAGTTGAATTTATCTACTTTTTAAATTTTGTAACTTGCCAAAACTCACAGCCAGGAATCCTTTTCTAAATCCCAAATCACAAAGGTTTTCATCTAGGATTTTCTTCTAAGAGTTTTATAATTTTAGCTCTTTGAGACTTTTGATCCATTTTGAGTTAATCTTTGTGTATGGCGTGAGGGAGAAGTCTAACTTCAGTTGTTCTGGACTCATTCATTAAGGAGACTATTCTTTCTCCCATTAATAGTCTTGTATTCTCATCAATGGCAAATGACCACAGGTGTACAGGTCTAATGTCTGAGACCTCAATACCACTGGTCTGTATGTCTGTTTTGATTACCATAGCTTTATAGTGAATTTTTAATGTGAGTCTCCAGCTTTAATAGGGAGACTTTATTGTGGCTATTCAGGGAACATGAATATGTTCCTATGCCTCCTCCAGGTGCTCAATGGCTGGGTGCCTGATGACTTAAAAAGCCAGCACCTCCACCACCCTCTATGGTCTCCAGGCCACCTTAGTAAGGAAAGCACTTGGGTATGAGGCCCTCAAAGAGTGAGGCTGTCATATCTGTCTGCTTCTATAAAGACACTTTGGCCAGACTGTCACTAGAGGTCAAGAGTTAAGGGTGAGGCCAGCTATCAAAGCCACCAGCCACCTCTAAGAAGGGCACTCCACTTCCTGTGCCCACCCTCTCCCCAGATAGGGCGGTTTGATTCAAGGCTAGGGCATGCAGCTGGGCTTGGCTAGCTGGCTAGCTAACTCTTGGTCAGGTCACTGCCATAGGCAATGGGTACCAGTTTCTTGAACTATAATCATCAGCCTGGTTTTTGTTTAGTATTATTCCCCTCTCCTCCTCCTGGATTGGCCAGTGGCTATTTGTGAGCAACACTCCACACCAAGCACCAAGACTGGAATCCCCTTTCATCTCCAACTGCAGCTGGTTGGGTGAGGTCAGTCTTGCTGACCCATTCAGGAACCTGGAATGGGCCTGTATCCCTCCCTCCCACTGAGCTCCTCAGCCTGGCTACCCTCAGGTAGGCACAGGTCCCCTCTCTTGCAGCAAGATGCTGGCACTCAGAGAAGTACAGACCCTGCTGTCTCTCCCTGCCGGGGTCAAGAAGCTGTGTACTCCACCTGTCCGGGCCCACTGCCCTTGGCTCTTGCCCTCTAGAGACTGCCTGGAAAGAGTGTCTTTATAGAGGACCCCGCAGGACACATGTGGTTGCATCTCACCTACCAAAGCTGTACAACCTGCTCTCCAGGCTCTTGCATGCCTCCCCCTTTAACAAGACTCTTCCAGTGCCTACAGTGCAGACCCGATTCCTGACCCAATACAAGCCTGAGTCCTCCTCAGACAAGTGCAGCTGCCTCTCCAGCCTGTGTGCCTCCAGCAGAGGTTATGAGACTGCAGCCACCCCCTACCAGGCCTGTATCTCGTAGCCCCAGATGGAGGTGGATGTCCACTCTTGCTCTCTGCTTTTCCATGGATGGTAGATGAAGGCACCCTGCCTAGCCCCTGCCCCTTGTCCAGCTCAGCTCTGAGATAACTCTCCCTAGGGAAAACCCTAAGAGTAATAGGAGCCTACCGACACCCTCACCAAGGGTAGCAATGTCTACGATAGCCATGAGGAAGGCAGCGGGTCCTTTTTCCACACTGCTCAGGGTGGTTGTATCTCTGCTGAGCTGTCACATAGCATCTACTTTGGTGTTTTGGCCCTGAGGGAGGTCATATCTGTGGATGTTCAGAAAGGCCTGATAGTGACCTTGTCAGGTGATGAGGTGGGGGAGTTTCTACTAGACTCACGTTGGTGAATGGCCTTTCCCAGAGTAGGCTTAGAGCACATTGCAATTGCCGCAGGGACCTGCCAGACACCCCGACTCTGACCCACAGACCCTGAAGCAACGTGGCTAAGGCTTTCTAGGCCACACTTTAAACAACAGTGGAGCTCCCAAATAGTTAGGTGGTGGGTGTTCTGCATGTTAGTGGCCTTCTTCCTAAAACAGAAGTCACCTGCAGTGGGTGCTGGGGGTGGTACCAGGCCAAGCCCACCAGTCATCTCTCAGCTCCAGTTACTCACCAGGTATATTCAATTGGTCTTACCTGCCAGGCAGTGGTGGCACACACCTTTAATCCCAGCACTGCTACAGAGGCAGGCAGATCTCGGAGTTTGAGACCAGCCTGGTCAATAGAGTCAGTTCCAGGATTACATAGAAAAACCCTATCTCCCTCCCCCTAAATGGCTTTATCTTGGAAATGGCTTTGAAACACAGAATCAGCCCTGAATCTAGGTCAGCTTAAGAGCCATGTCCATCACACTGGAGTGATGAAGGCTAGAGGCAAGAAAGCCTCTGTGTCTCTCGAGGTTTCAGGAGCTGTACCTATATGACTACAAACCCCTTCAGTTCCAAACCTCTAGAGCTGGAAGGCTCATCTATCTCAGGGGAGAGCTGGAATCTGAGAGGGGCAGGTATAGCATCTGGCTCAGTAGAAATGCCCTTCTGGAGACGTGGACAAGGCTAATGCGGCTGCTGTCACAGGCGCTCGGGGCTCTGAGCTCTGCTCTGCAGGCAGAGTCCCCTGCAGGCTTCTGATTGAAGCTGGTTTTACAAAAGCACAACCAGGCTGCATGGTTTGCAGAACAGACCAGAAGCTGGCAGCTGTCTGAGCAGAAGAGTTGCAGGGGAGGTGGGCAGAAGCCACACAGAGGAAGGACAGCAGATGAGTCCAGAAGGACAGCCCAGCTCCCACTGTCCAGGGCCCTGAGATGACCTGCACACTGGTCTCCCTGCACCTATCTCCACGTGGAGAGCTTTGTCCAAACACATCAGACTTGGCTGGGTATTCATGTCCCAGTTCCCTCTCTCCTCAGTGACCTGTCTCAGAGTCAGAGCCGCAGAAGGGAAAACAACTCCAGGGAGACAGGACAGCTAGGCTCAGTGTCTGGGACCATCTCCTACTGGGGCACTCTAGACAGAGAAAGAAGTGGGCTTCTGCAGGGGCAAGGCTGCAGCCCATATGGGTGGCCCAATCTCGTCTGAGCAGGCCTTCTTTCAGCTGGCCTGGGTACGGAGACATGCCCAGACTTCCGGCTGATCAAAGGGACCTGGGATTCAGCAGAGCCAAACAGCTGCCAAAGTGCTGCCTTGAAGTGGGGTGCCCGCAGGCAGGGGTTTGGGGGCAGGCAGGGGGTGAGTACAGGTAGGACCACCCTTGAGCAGAAGGTTCCTGTGCTGTCTCTATCTTGCACCCCCACACAACTCTTGCCTATTCCAGCAGCCCCCAAGTCTTGGAAGCTAGGGAAGTTCTGAACTCAGACTTGAGGCTGAGCGCCTCTGTACTGGGGACCTAATGTAGGGACAAGGAGGTCTTTCCAGGGACTTGGTGTCTGAGTAAAGGGGGAAACAGCATCCTGCTTCCAGTACCCAGCACCCAGAGTCCACACAGGGGCGATCCGTAGGGTCTATTTTGGGTCTATTCTGAGACCCCACTTGAAACCCCAGATGTCATGCTGACCTAACACAGCGATGAGTCTGCTTTTCCCCCAGACATGGAGAGAAAAGGCACTACAGTGTCAGGGCAGCAAAAGGTGAGGGACAGCTCTCCCAGTCCATTGTCCAGGCTCCGCAGAGCCACTTGGGTTCCTGCCTCCTCCTGGGACTCTGATACCATCTGCAGAAAGATCTCTAGGGAGGTGGCTGTCCTGATCCCCTGTGCTCCCCCGTACTACCGCCGCTGCTGGAGGCCACTTTCCTCTCACCAGCCCCCTGCAACATCGGCTTCTTTCCTCAGGGTACTGCCTAGGATGGGGTCCCGACAGAGAAGTAGGAACCCTAGGTTTTCCATATTCCCCAGGCGCCACACCTCCTAACACACTAGTTTTCAATCTTCCTAGTGCTGCGACTACTTAATACAGTTCTTCATGTTGTGAAGAACGTGACTCCCAACCATAAAATCGTTTCCATCGCTACTACTTCATAACTGTAATTTTGCTACTGCGCAGTATCTCAGTTCCTAAGACCATCGGAAACATATTTTCCAATGATCACGGCCTGCGGGTTGAGAACTGCTGTCCTAAGAGGTCAAAGCGTCATCACCTGTCACCTGAGCCTAGTCCGTGCCTCTGACCCCTGCTGCCTGTTGGCACCACTGCACCTGTAACGGATGGCAGTGACTTGGGAATGGAATGGACGGCTACAGTCTCTTTGGAAGTTGGTTTTGGAGCCACTGAAAGATGATCACAAAGCCAAAGAAAACATGAAACATGTTGGTTCCATGGGGGAGGTAGCGGCAAGTCACAGGGAAAAGAGCAGCCAGTATGCCTGCTAGGAATCAGCAGATCCCTCGGCCTTTTCTTATGTCCTTCTGAGTAGTAAGGTTTCCATATCCTCCACCCCAAGATCCCTTCACTACTTTTATGGAGGCTGGAACTTGGGGCCAAGCACCATCTCTGTCCTCTGCAAGCACACTGTTGGCCCCTCTCTCCTCAGCTCCACACTCTGCAACAACAGAAATGCAAAGTCTGGCTTCATCTGGATTGGAGGAATGCAGGCCCTCCCCCTTTTAATATTTTATTTATTTTTGTTATTTATTTTATTATGTATGCATTGGTGTTTAGACTATATTCATGTCTGTGTGAGGGTGTTGCATCCCCTGGAACAGGAGTTACAGACAGTTGTGAGCTGCCATGTGGGTGCTAGGAATTGAAAACTGGTCCTCTGGAAGAGCAGCCAGTGCTCTTAACCACTGAGCCATCTCTCTAGCCAGTTTCCCCTGCTGGCTTGTCTTCCACCCATTCATCTCCTGCTTTCTGTCTCACATCCATACCACATGTTGGGCATGCGAGGACTCCCAAGGCATCCCCATGTGCTCTGCATACAGTGGACTCAGCACTCGTTCTTCCAAAAATCTCTCATTGTAACTCCACTCCCAACTGCCACGGGAGGTAGCCCCAACCAGGTGAAGCCCTAGATTCGGCATCCAATGCCCTAGGAGTACTTGTGCCAAGCTATGCCATACCTAGCTGAGGGACAATTCTCTCTCTGTGCTGCCTCAATGTGACTATATCTCTGTAGCCAGGAGCCCAGGGGCAAGTAAGGCCGGGTCTGGTGGGTGCAGCTCTCATCTCAGGATAATGAGGTTTCAGCAGCCAGCCCCTTAGGATGCAAAACTTCTCCCAGAAACCGTTATTCTAAAATGTAACCACTCCCTTTACTTGGTAGGTTGGAGGCAGTAAGGGAGGAGGCTGCATGGGTAAGGACAGACGAACAGAGGAGGCAATGGGGGTGGGCAACACTGTTCTGTTCCTCCCAAGGCCTTGTCACCTTGACTACAGCTGGGCTCCCTCTGCCACGGGGTCCCTTGAATCCTACTACCTGGACAACTATTCGTTGCTCAGTCTCCTTGCTCTTTATCACCAAGGCCCTGACAGGTCCTGCTCAATTAGAGCTGAGAGTCCTAGGTTACCTATGTCCCTCTCTGCCCCTTGGCTTAAATTCTGTCTTGGCTGTGGGCTGAAATGGTGGCAGACTCTCACAATGTCTCCCAAAAAGGATGGAGGGCCTCTGTGAACTCTGAAAACAGAACCCAGCAGTGGGGCAGCTAGCTTCCTGCACATGAGGTATATCCCAAATGTTGTGGTAAACACTTCTTCTGC
Source organism: Cricetomys ansorgei (assembly GCA_026225945.1). Taxonomy (NCBI): domain Eukaryota; kingdom Metazoa; phylum Chordata; class Mammalia; order Rodentia; family Nesomyidae; genus Cricetomys; species Cricetomys ansorgei. The sequence goes on from JAMJFZ010001791.1 coordinate 4,318,485, forward strand.
CCCCTGAGGAGATGAGGATGCTATTCTGTGAACTGGGTGAACTCATGCAGCTGATGGGTGGTGGGCCCCATTGGGTCCCAGGTCTGTTTCCTTTTATCCAAGACTGTGGCCAGTGAGTTAGCTCAGGTGCCACGTAGACTCTCCAGCAGCTTTCTGCCATTTTTAGCCAAGTGTCCTGATCAGTAAAAGTGGGAAGAGAAACTTGGCCTTAGTGTGGCATACACCAAGGGCTACTGCCCTTGCTACTGCCATCCCAGATACCCTACCCTGCAAGGGAGGAGAGGCTTCTGGGAACCTACCAGCCCTCACATGCTTCCCCCAGGCTTCCTCAGTCCATTCCACAATAGTCCCTGGGCTGCTCATACATCTGGTCCCTCAAGTTATGGAGACTCCAGTGTGGGGAGGAGCATCTCTCTGGAGGAAGGTCTTGGCTGCCAGTACTGTGACCTGTGGGTAGGTGCTCTGCTGCACCTTTGCAGGCAGAGTGGTGTTCCCTACGAGAGGGAGCTATCTTATACAGGGCATTACCTGAGCCAGGATGATAGCAAGGGCCACCCCATCTTAGAAATCTGCCATTTGGGACCCAGAAATGTCTCAGACACTGAGGAACTATCTAGATTGGTCAAGTCACAAAGAGGCATGCAATGGTGATGGTGATACAGCACAGAGGGGCCTCTATTGAGCCTCAGTCCAGATTTAACCAAGTCAATTCCCAGGCCAGCAAAGAGGCTACATCTAATCCTCAGGCATGTAGTGTGAAGCCAGACAACATGGAAAGCACATAAAGCAAGCAGGAGCCTGGGCCAGGTACAACTGCCCTACTGAAGGTGACAGGGGGCCCAAGCTGACCTGGTCAGGCCAGGACCAGAGGGAGCAGGCCTTGGCAGGCAGTGTGCAGAAGTGTTAATAGTACAGGGGTGTGAGGAGATCTGCTCCCTTGGACTGGCTCTCCATTGCTACCCTCAGGCAGTGACTGTATGCATGAATGAAGGGGTAACTTCCCTGGGAGTTAGGGCAGGAGAGCCAGCCCCCTGAGGTCGACAAGCAAAAAGTTTAGGGACCTCTTTGCCCACAGGGTAAAATAGAGGAGACAATGCAACCTGCAGCAGCCAAGCATCACCAGGCCCCAAGTGGGGTGCCGGGCCTCCTTCCCCTCTTCCCTATCATCCCTGATACTCTGTGGGGCAATTGATAGTCCACCACACCAGACCTGGGGTTGAGCTGCCCTGCATACTCTCTTCACCCTACTCCTTTTCCCAGAGGTCTCCCCCTATGCTACCTTGCACTCAAGCCCATAGACCTGCTTCTGCCCTCTTGCTTTTGTCGCTCGAGCATCTAAGGAGTCACTAAGAGGGGACACCCGCTGACAATCTGCAACAACTAAGTCATCTGAGCAGATGAAGGCTCGTTTTTTTTTTTTTTTTTTTTTTTTTTTGGCCAGTTTCCCGCCTTCAGTCCCCTCACCCTCCAAAACACGTCAGAGGAGAACTGGAGCCGCGCAGGAGCAGCTAGAGAGGGCGTAGAGAGGTGGGAGCTGTTGTGTGGGTGCAGGTGAGCAGGGAAGCCACGGACCTGGACAGAACGCTGGAAGCGCTGAGAAAGCAAGCCGGGTACAGCGAAGGATGGAGAGGAGCAAAGGGGAGCCGAATTCGGCTGGGGGCGGGGAAGCCCCTGATTGGCTGGCTGGGGACGTGATGTCACGTCCGGCGAGGGAAGCCCTGCCTCAGCTGCCCCCCCCGCCCCGCCCCCGCCCCCACAGGTGGTGCCGCCGCCCTGGGCGCTGGGCTTTGGGGGGGCCGCCTTCGGGGACACCAGACTCGGCTTTTGGGCTCTCGGCTCCCCCTGCCTCACCCGAGCGACCGAGCACGTCGCGTGGGCTGGAAGGGCCTGCACGCTCCCCCCCTTCCGAGAGCGAAGGAGCGCCCGGTGCGCCCCGATCGCGCCCCCAGCCGCGCCCCGCCCCGCCCGGGCGCTCCCCTCTTCCCGCCCGCACTCCCCGCCCCTCCCTGCCCCTCTCCGCGGCCGCCGTGGGGCCGGGCGGGCGGCGGGGGAGGCGCCGAGCCGGGACTGCGCGTTCTCCCGCCGCGCTCTGGGCGGCCCGACTGAGCGGCCGGACCTCGCGCCTTGCGCCTCGCGCCCCGCGCTCCGCGCCGCAGCCGCAGCCGGCTTTTGTTGTCTCCGCCTCCTCGGCCGCCGCCGCCTCTGGACCACGAGCCGCGCGCGCCGGGACCTTGGCTCTGCCCTTCGCAGACTGGGCTGAGCGGGGCCGGCCGGGACCGAGGGAGGCGCGCGGGCGGCCAGGGAGCCGCGGGCCCCACCATGGAGCTCCGGGCCCGAGGCTGGTGGCTGCTGTGCGCGGCTGCCGCGCTGGTCTCCTGTGCCCGCGGGGACCCCGCCAGCAAGAGCCGGAGCTGCAGCGAAGTCCGCCAGATCTACGGGGCCAAGGGCTTTAGCCTGAGCGACGTGCCCCAGGCAGAGATCTCGGGTGAGTAAGGGCGCAGCGTCCGGGCACCCCGGACCCCAGCACTCAGGCGGTGTGCTCTGGGCCCCTGACCCGCGCCGCCGCTAGCCTCGGGCTCCAGAACCCGCCGCCTAGACTTGGAGTGGCCTCCTGCGCCTCAACTGGTCTGAACCCCGCGGCCCTCGCCTCCGAGCTCCGATCCACTCTGTTACCCTCCCCAGTTTCCAGTCACTACACGCTATAGCCCCTTCCCCACGGCGCTGTTCTGGCCGGGCTAGTGATGAGTGGACCCCAGCGATGCGCTCTCTTTGGGTCCGGGTTGCTGGACGTCTTCAGCCCCCGGTTTGGCCCAGCGTGCAGGCGGGGCGACGATCCCAGCTCCGGGGCAGCGTGTCTGCCGCCCTTGCGGCGGAGCAAGCGGTAGCTGTGGGGCGAGTCTGTTGGGACGCAGATCCCGGTGGCAGCGGGCTAGGAACTTCTCGATGCGGACTCTTCCAGAGGCGTCAAGGGTTCTGCTTAGGAATCCCCGCGGGTCCACAGCAGGAACAGCCTGAGTGGGATTTATGGGCAGATCCTATCCTGCAAGCCTGAGTTCCAGGGAAATCTTAGTCCGCCGTGCGCTCCAGGCGACCCCAGGACTCTCGGGGATCCCTGCCCAGGAACTTGTGCCTGCCAGCACCCTGGCCCTCGCGCACTCGTGGTCCGGCCGGGCACTTTGGGGCCGCCTGAAGCTGCGAGCCCAGCTGCAGGTGGTCGGCGTCTTGGATCCCGCCCAGGGGCCTTGTCATCTCTTTGTAAGAAGAGCGGCCCTCCTGGCGGCAGCCTCGGCCCTGCAGCTGCTGAGAGCAGCCCTTCCCCTCCCTTCCCTGCTGCCTCAGGAGCTCTGGGAACCGAATCTTTATGAGCTTTGGAGCGCCTATGCAATGTCCTAAGGACCTCCCAAGCCCCAGGCTTCACCCTTAAACGTGTGCGGAGCTTCCCTGATAAGTGCAACACCGTGGCCTTGGTGAGCAGGGAATTCCTGCTGTGTGGGGTTCTTCTCAAACTGAGGGGGCTTGCAGGCCAGAGGCCATACCCAAGTGGTGCCATGGGCGTTCTGAATGAGGATCACCCCAAGGGGGTGGCCTCTGGCCTTACCTTGCTTGGGAGTGGTAGTAGGTAGCCAGGCCCTAGAGCCCTTGTCCCTGAAGAGAGACAGAACCCACAGACACCTTGTTTGGCCTGAGTCTCTTGACTAGCTCCCTCTCAAATGCCCCCCAGTCAGGCCTTCTATGCCTCTCTCTACAGACAGCCCTGCTGTTGTCAAGGACACTTCCTCACTTCTCTGAGTACTGTCCACCTGGGTGCCCTGCTGCGGAAGGTGCTGGTATAGTTTGGTTGGTGCTCTGCTCACATTCTGCCCTCCTCCAAACACTCATAAATAAGAACCTATACTGGATACCCTTACCCTGGTGGGATCTATGATCCCAACCAGACTCCAGCTTCTCATACACACCAGCCTGGGGCCTTCCAGCCTCTAGCTCCCCTTGGCATGGCCAAGCCCACCCATCTCAATGGGGCTATTTTTGAGCTTGTGCCCACCCACAGCTACTGTGCCCATGTAGGCAAAGACTGACAGTGTAGGCAGTGACAAGGGCACTGAGGACAAAATGAAGACGCAGAGGTGTGGCCCTTCCAGAGGTCTTACTGCCCTGGGGTTGGGGAACGTGGGGGGTTAGGAACTCAAGACCAACAAAATGCCTTGATATCTTGTGACAACCATGGGTACTGTCCATCCAGCTGTGGTGTGCTGGTACCGTGCAGAATTACATCAGCCGTACTAATTGGGGCCCAGTGTTTGTTCAGGGTAACCCTACTTATGGCATGCGAGGCTGAGACCTGTGTTCTTCCACTGTCCCAGTTGGTGCTCCTCAGAACTGGCACCACACTTCCCTAGAACTCCTTTGGCTGTACCTCACAGCCCTCAGAGTGGGAGTGTACCTACAAGCTCAAGGGTACTGAAGAGGGTATTAGCACACAGACTAATAGAAGCAGGGTGACCTCCCAGGATAGCAGCAGCCTCAGGGGCAGCCAAGCTCAGGGTCCTGTCTGGTTCTGTGCCACTAGACCTAGACTCCAAGGACCAGGCGCCCTCTGGTGGCCCCTGATAGCACAGTGCTCCCTGGAGCCCTGACTAGGATGTGATCCCTTTCCTGCAGTCCCCAGTCTAGACTTCCAGACAGTGCTTTCTTCTAAGGAGTATGGGAATCCCTCTGTAGATGCCTGCTGAGGTTCTACTGGGGTAGATGGTTGAGAGAGAGGAAGGGTGGCCTTTTCTGCCCCTGTTTTGGGGGACCAGAAATAGCAGTGGGTAACAGGAAACTTCCCTTGTATGAGACAGCACCATATCAGAGGGCCTGGCTCCCCATTTAAGGGACTGTTTACTTTTCTGGATGGCCTGGCTAGGCAGCAGTGATGGCAGCTGTGCTATCCCATAGATGAGAAGCAGCCAGGGGAGGCAGCCACTATGGCAGTGTCTTCCTTCTATGCCAGGACCCTGCAGAGAAGCAGGGTCTGGGTGAAGTTGCCAGGAGCCCACTGATGAACATAGCCATGGACAAGCAAGCTTCTCTTGGCTGGCAGGACTTTTCTGAGCCACAAGTGTTACTAAATGTTCTCTATATGGTTAGTTCTGTACCAGGGTGTCCACTTTGTCCTCTAGGGTCAGGGACCACCCCTGCCTGCCTGGTCTCTGTTGTCACCACAAGCCTATCCAGACCCCTGCCCCCTGGTAGGTTCTCAGTGATCAACTGCAAATGAAAATGTGTTTCTCCTGCTTCATGGCACCCATACTACAGCATAGAGATAGAGGGTGGAGAAGGCCTCAGAAGAGCACACACAGCTCTCCTTGGGGTCTGCAGCCTGGGAAGAAGTGGGGGCTTAGCATCAGAAGCATTTAGAACTGCCAAGCTTCTCCTGTACCCCAAAGTCAGTGTTCCTGTCTGCCTGCCAGCCAATGTGAGCACCCCATACCAGAAGTCCACACTGACTATCCCCTAAGGCTTCAACAAGACTCTTAGTTCTCTATGTAGGCTCTGGTCTTCTGTATAGTGCTTCATAATCTAATCTAAGGTCCTTAGGTCTGTGTGTCCTCCTATCTCTTAGAGTTGTCTGCCTTTCTCCAGAACCCAATAGAATCCATCCTTCCCTTGAGGTCTGTGGCTCTCAGAAGTCACTGGCACATTCCCCACTCTGGACCAGAAGTTTCTGTGTGCCCTGATCCGCCCAGAGAGAGATGCCCCCTGTGTGGCTCATCATGAAGCCCAAGGTGGTCCTCATCCCCTGATGTACTGCCAGGAGCTTGACTTTCATCATCCCCAGCACAACGGCCAGGCTTCTGTGTGCCCGAGGGAGCCATGATCCAGCAGGGCCATCTGCGTGATGCAATGGCCTAGGTCCTTGCTGTAGCTCTAAGGCTCTCACACTGGACAGGCAATCTTGCTTCTCCATGGAAACAACCTCTCTCCTGTTCCAGAGGCTTTCTGCAGAGTCAGCACACACTGCACAGATGATGATGTCCAGCAACTGAGAGTGCTCTTTGTGAACTGGGCTCCAAAGAGGCATTTTTGCAACTATCCCATAAGCACTTCATGAGAGAGCCCGTGTGAGCTACTGGACAGAAGAGGACATCAAGGCCAGAGAGGCCACATACTTTTCTTTCTTGGGGCTCTATCGACTAATCCCAAAGCTTATGCTGGCAGGTGTACCTCAGTAAAGCTGGTACAGAACTCCTTTTCCAGGCCCTGTGTTCTGGAAGCCTCATGCTGTCTCAGCTTGGAGACCTGATGTAGGATTTTGCAGCTCAGACCTGGTGGGTCTGATTCTGGGTATATTGATTCTCTGCTTTCGGCTCCTTCTTAGGGTCTAGAAATTCTTTGAGCTGACACTACACAGACCAGAACGACTCTTCCCAAGCTCAAGGCATGTAACACAGGTGGCCCAAGGTATGAACAGAGGTATGCTGGCTGTGCTTCTTGTCAAGGCAGACCCCCAGGATGTGAACAACTGGGGGAGGTGAGCTGGTCTACATGCGGCCAAAGTGCCAAAGAAATAGTAGTCAGACAGATGCCCTGTCCCCTGGCAAACCAAGGAGTAGGGCAGATTCTGCCCTACACTACTGCTAGTGTAAGCCTCTAGCGACAGACCTGTCCCTGGCCTCGGAAGCCTCCTCCCCATCTCCCAAAGCACTGGGGATACACTGGCATGCATGCCAAGTGGCAGGGCTGAGCTTTGGCACCAAGTCAGCATGTGAATACACCTTTGCTTTTACCATGAATCCTGTAGTACAGCTGTCACTTGTGGAGTAAGAGATGGGTAGGGAAATGTGGACCCTTCCTTAAGCCAGACTGTCCTCTTCAGGCTGGGTCCAGAGGGATTTCAGAGCCTTTCCTATGTCAGAACCTAGGCCTAGGTCCCCCAGCCTCACCCCCAGGTTAGAGCCTCTTTCCAGCCATGACTTAACCTGGCTACAGGCATAGTCATCTGGTACAGGATGCTGCCCATGTCCTTTAGTGGCTCCAAGCCAGTGTCCTTGTCCTGAGTCTGAGCACCTCGCTGATGTCCTGCTAGCATCCTTTCTTTGTGGTGATTGGGAGCAGGCCTGGACAGGCATCTGTACTGTTTGAAGTCTCCTGCATGGGAGTGTTGAAGGCATAGTCCCCTGGGTTGATATGGTCCTCCCTCCCTTAGGCTCAGCTCCACCCCCCAACCCAGGAAGAGGCTGCTGTTCTGGGTGAGGACACAGGGCAGCCAGGGCTGAGCTGAGGGTGCGTAGACCCCTGAGTTGTTCTCCGTCAGCATCCTCCATGCCAGGGAAGCTCTTGAGTGTGAGGGGACTATACTGCTACCTTATCAAGTGACAGGAATCCTTGGTGACTTCCTTGGGGACCAGCCAGCTTCACCTTCTCCTCTGCCTATGCCACTAGCTGCTCACTGCCCTGCTACATGACCCCCTACCCCCTGGGCCAGTCCCTCCTGTGCCTACCCAGAGCCACCTCTGCCACTGTTGTCCCCAGTGTTCCCTGACAGGCATACACACTCCTACTTTGAATCTCACCTGAGCAGGCCTAAGGTCCATTCGTAAATACTCCAAGTTCTTCCTGTGTGCAGAGGGGACCAGCCCTGGAAATTGTCAGCATTTCCTTTTCCCAGTGCCACAGCACCAAAGCGCGCAAGTGGAAAGGTGTAACTGCAGAGGTTGTGTTTATTGCTTTGTGGTTTGGGATGCTGGGAGCCTGAGACCCAAGCAGGGTCCTCCCTTTCTGCAGCTGTGGGAGCTGCAGCCGGCCCCTCCCAGTGTTCTGAGGTTTGTGGTGTCCCCGGCTTGTAAACCCACACCTTCATCTTTGCATAGCTTCTGCCATATATCTAACTCTGAATTCCACCTAATAAAAACACCAGTCATCTTGGGTTAGGGCCTACTCATATGCTCTTAATAGTTAACGTCTGCAGAGATCTCATACCCAAATAAAATCGCATTCTTGAGTTTGGGTTGTGGGGTTCATATTCCACATACAGGTTTTGGGGACTTGGCTCGGCGAGGAATGACACCATGAAACCTATATCTCATTCTCGTCACTTATTCCGAATTTTCTTTCTGACTGCAGAAATCCTGGGTTCCGTTTCAGAGCCACACCTCTCCCCACCTGCTCCTTGCCCTGCCCACCTGCAGCCTCAGCAGAGCTTCCTCTCCCCTCAGCTGCCCCTGCCTCCCCAAAAGGTCCTTGGCCAGGGCCTTCCTTCCCTGTCAGATGGCAGGTTAGGGTTCTCTTGCTGATATTCTAGGTCCGACAATGTTCCATTAGTGTCCAGAAATGTTAACTGCTAACCCAGTGACACATCTCTATGGTATGTACAGAACCAGGGTAGATGGGCAATGAGGTGGTGGCCTGAAGACCCCCTGGCTGGCAGCCAGTGACACCAGTGCACCTCAGACAGGCACTCGTGAGCAGAAGAGCCAAGCCAAATGGGAGGCTCAAGCCTTGGGCAGCTTCTCAAGAAAGCAGTGGAACAAGGGACGGGACAGACTGGGTTCAGTGGAGAGCCCCACAGCATGCCAAGCAGGCCGCCTCCCCCGGGGCAAGGGCTAGCCAAGCAGGCCGCTGCTCATTTGTGCAGAATGCTCCCTAGATTCTGAGGACTTGGCTAGGTGACAGGGCAGCCTCTGGGGGCTCCATCAATCTTGCTCTCTGGCCACCTGCCCAACCTCCCCCACCCCAGCCATAGAAGAGAGTTTTCCTCTCTGAGACATAGACCAAGCCCTCTGTAGACTGAACATGGGGGCCAGGACCAGAAGGTCAGCCTGTCATGTCTTCATGTGGGCATTACAGGTGGATGAGGTGAGCTCAGCTGGCCCCTGGCCAATGCAAGGGCCTGTGTCTAGGTGACTCAGAAAGGAAGCCCTGCAACATACCTACAGGGTAATTGCTCCTGAGCTCCTAGTGGACTGAGCATTGTTTAGCATGCTCATGGGAAACTGAGTCCCAGAGACTGAACCCAGGACAGAGCCTCTCTGGAAGTCTGTTGCCTGAACTGCCCCCACAAGTCACTGTCCCGGTCCGGGCTTGGCAAGTTCCTGTGTGGGTGCCAGCTGACAGTGCTAGCCTGGGCACTCACATTGCCTTATTTGAAGCATAGGACGGACACCCATGGGCCTGTCTCACAGGTGCTGAATGTAGTGTCCAAGCTGCAAGGGTGAGGTCATAAGGTAGAGATCTGGTTCTCGAGCCACAGACTCCATCAGATACATGATGGGCCAGAGGACTAAGGCATCAGAAGCCAGCACTGGAAGGATCAGATTAGGAGAGTATGGGTCCTCAGGGGCCATGTGAGGACACATGGACTTGGCTAGCTGACTGAGGAGACACATGTACAGACTTGGCCCACCATCATCTAGCCACACCCAGGTAGATCTCTTAAGGTCAGAGCTGACCCTTCACTGGTCACAGATGCCTGGGCCAAGCTGGCCCGTCTCCTCCTGAGAGACAGTGGAAAGCTGGCCAGGCTGGAAGGCACAAGACTTTTTTTTTTTTTCCTTCAGTCCCTGACTCAACATGTTTAAGATCTAGTGAGAAATTTAGCTGAGGGGTCCAGACTCTCCCAAATCCAGTGGTCCCCAGAATACAACACTGTGGTCTTGAGCCTCAGCCACACCCACTGGACTATAGTGAGGATGGTGTGTTTGAGCTATAGCACCACCATCTATGGCACAGGAGGGTGCTTGTGAGGCCTTGAGCAGGTGGCCCACCTTCTCATACTCTGTCCTGACTCATTGTGGCCTCAGAAACACCTTCAGAAATATTCCTAACCACCAAGGACAGCTGTGAACATGTCCCAGGCTGTGATCTGTGGGTGTCCATCCCTCCTAGGACCTCTTCACTGTCTGTGGCTACCTGTGTCCTCTGAATTCCTCCCTAAGGTAAGCTGTGGTGACGTGAGTGTACCCTCAAGCACCAGAGGCTCTGGGGGCTGCAGGGAATACATCCCACCCACCTGTGACCATCTGTCAATCTCTGGGGAGAAAGCTGATGCCACCTGTTGCCAGCATTGGCTCAGGCGTTTACACGTCTGCAGTTGTCATGGAGCTCGGGACACTCCGGACCACATAGTATCTAGAAGGATGAGGCTCTTAGTAATTCACCGTAGTGCTTAGTAAGTCACCATAAGTCCTAGTAATTCAGCATTTCTAACCTCTGCCGCTCCCCTAGTCTTGTTAGATCAGTACCCAGGACTCTGTTCATCCTGGCATCCTCCCTAGGACTCCAGGTTAGCATATCCCATCCAGTATGTGTGCATATAGGGCCCTTAGCTGGCGACCATAGGTCAGACTGGGCACACCCCTCCCTGAGTGAGGTGATTCTCCTAACCAGGACCCACTTTATGGAGCATTGGCAATACACCGTTCCTAGCAGTTAGTGGCTGCCATGCTTAGTGTGCTTCCCCAAGAGTAGGTAAGATCCTCCACAATCACAAGCAACACCAGAAGAAGCACTTGAGTGGGAGCTGTAGGCCCACCAAAGTCGGGGGACACTTTGGATGGGGAGAGGAAATGAAATTGAATCCAGAAGAGTGACAAGTAGACAGCAAGCAGGGCAGTGCAGAAGTCCTCACAGGTACACAAGAGGAACTCGGAGTTCAGGGACCTGGGGAAGGAGACTGACTCCCGACTGGCTTGGCCACTGTAGAAACCACCAATATTTTCATGTCCCTTTACTTTTGAAGCAGATGGCACACCCACCACAAGTTAGAAACTCCAGTGGATGTTAACCAGCTGCTAGGTCTCACAACACAGTGTGTTCATGGGGGAGGGTGCACCACTGTTCTGTAATAGTCTGGTAACTGCTCACTGAGTTTGCAGGAAATAGAGGCTGGCTTCTTGGGTCAAGAAGAAGCCCCAAGTGGCCTGAAAGTCCTCTCATCTCACACTTCTAAACTAAACTAAACTCAGTCCTGAGAGGGAGTTGGCACTGGGACCCAGGACAGAGCCCAAGTCTAGCTGGTAAAGCCAATTTGTGACCAGGAGAACCTGCTACTGCAAGGGCTCAGCTGAGAAATAAGTGTGATCACTTCTGGACAGGGAAGAGATATGGAAGGTTCACAAGGCCCTCTAAAACCCAGGGGCTGGAGTACCTACTGTGTGCCGGGTGCTGTTCTTGGTGCTGAAACATGGCATCAGACAGAGCACTCTCCAAGTTATGCGTCTGATAAGGTCAGCAAAGCAGGCAGGTATCAGTTTCCCTCTGAGCATAGCCTTGCTTGACCCATGACCAAATGTTGCTCAGATCACTTAAAAGTTTTAAAAGTACAGGACTGTGGGGGTGCAGAGGAGACCACCATGATAGCAGGTACAGTGTTTGCTGCACAGGCCTGAACACCTGTTTGATCCTGAGAACTCATGTGAAAATGGAAGGAGAGAAGTGACTTCACAAAGTTGTCCTCTGACATTCACATGAGCACCATGAAACACCCCCCACATACATACACATTCCGCGAACACACACACTCAATAATAAGTACAGGGAGGGCTAGATGTATGGCTCAATAGTGGAGCTCTGGTCTAGCACAGGCCCTGGGTCTATCCTCAGTACCTCGAAGGAAAAAAAATGTGCTGAGAAATGAGGAGGGCATCTGAGTGACCTACCCATAGGCTGCACAGGACAGGCCCTGGGCTCCCGGACCACTGGGACATTTCCTTGACCTGAAGAGCCAGCCTTTATTTCCTACAAAACTCACCAGGATTTATAGCCAAAGCCAAGAGTTTCAGAGTGGGAAAATCTAGCCTGTTGTTGAGAAAAACAGAAAAAAAGCCATGCAGAAGGGACTGGAAGAAGCTAGGCGGGTGGACCTAGGGTAAGAGATGGAGGTGAACGTCATCCACTGTTACAGTGTGGCTGAAACTCATGGCAAGAGCTGGACACTGGTGACTACCCTGGAAGGGATAGGTTTCCCTGGTCGTGGAGCCTCAGGAAAGGGTCTAGTCACAGGCCTAGGACTAGATGAGGTGAAAAGGGAAGGGTGCATTAGCTACATTGTTGCTGCTGCTGCAACAAAATACCTAAGGAGGCAGTTTACAGAAAGAAGAATTTATTTTGGCTTACAGTTCGAGGGTACAGTCAGTCAGGGTTGGGACGGTATGGTGGGAGGAGCTTGAGGCAGCTGGTCACATAGTCTCAGTCAAGAAGGAGATAGTAAATGCTGGTGCTCAGCTTGCTTCTCCTTTTCGTTTTTTCTTTCAGCATTGGTGGTCTTTGTTAGGTTATTGCTCCAATTAAATACCACGACCGTAAACAACTTGGGAAGGAAATAGTTTGTTTCAGCGTACAACCCTCAGGTAACACTCTTGTAGAGAGAAGTCAGGACAGGAACTCAAGCAGGGCAGAAACCTGGAGTCAGGAGGTGATGGAGGAGTGCTGCTTACTGACTTGCTTCTGAAGGCTTACTCGGCCTACTTTCTTATAAAATCCAGGACCACCTGCCCAGGGGTAGCCCCATCAGCAATGGGCTGGGTCCTCCCCAATTAATTACTAATTAAGAAAATGCCCTACAAGAAAATGCCATTCTTATGGGGGGCATTTTCTCAACTGGTATCCCTTTCCCCAAATAACTCTTATCCTGTGGCAAGTTGGCATAAAACTAGCCAGAACAAGATTGAACCAACAGTCTGTGTGTGCTAGGCAAGAGTTCTACCACTGAACCACATTCCCGGCCCAAAAAAGGATACTGCCCACATGCAGGATGGGTCTTCCCACTTCAACCCAATGTAGAAATCCCCTCACAGACATGCCCAGAAGTTTATCTTCTAGATGATTCTGAATCCTGTCAAATTGATATATTAACCAACACAAGGGGTGGGAGGTTATACCAGTGGCTGAGAGTGTGGTGGCCTTTCTTCAAAGCAGGGCAAAGCTGAAAATCAGCTCTGTGAATCCAGTGTAGGGTGCCTTAGCCTGTGTCTCTTCCTCGGAGTAGAGATCCCTGAGCTGTTCTGGAAGACACAGTCCATTCTGGGTGTCAGGATGCAGCCAAGTTCTGTCCTGGGCCTCTGGAGCTTCTGTTTGGCAGAGTGGACAGCCCGGGGTCTGTGTGGTAGCATCTGAGCCATGCAGAGTGGAGACAGGAAGGTATGTGAGTGAATGCTCTTGGGTTATGTGCAGTGGCATGGTGACACTGGGCTCTGAAGGAATGTTTGGCTGAGCTGATGGAGAAAGCCACACCCTTGACTGAGAGCCATCTCTTAAGGACAGTGACCTGTTCAGTGGCCATTATCCTAGCACTGAGAAACTTCACAGAATCAAGCCTGGCCTGTTGGACCTAGCTCGTCTACCCAGGTTCAAGAGTCAGCTGTACACTCCCTTGGCTATGTGCCTTTGAGATGACTGCTGTACCTCTGTGTGTGTTCTGTGCCTCTTTGGAGGCTCTCCTGGGGAACTGGGAGGCCTGTTCTTCCTCAGTGCTGATTTCTCCAGGCAGGCTGTGAGTGAGGGAACCTCAATAGAGAGAGAGAGAAGGCCTGCATTCAGGGTGGCTGAGGAGCCACAGGGCAAGGAAGTCCTGACTCAGGGAGAGACCCTAGCCAGCATCCCACACTGCTCCTTCCTGAAGCCATGTCAGCCATTCAGCTGCTGCTCGCTGATCCTATTATGGAAAGCCAGGAATTGCAAGGGGGGCCATGTCCCCAGAATACAGAAGCAGTAGAGATAGGGCTGTGTGGACAGCAGGCCAGCAATCACTCTCGGCCTGTGTTGAAAAGTAGGACCTGACTCTTAGAAAGAAAGCCAAGGAAGGGCCCCTGGGAAAGGCAGGAGGGAACAGGAGAGTGTCACAGGACCAGTTTCTTGCCAGGCCTGTGCAGGTGGCAGCCAGCAGTGAGGGCTTCTCTGACACAGTCTGGATGTTCCCATGGGGAAACACGGACTCCTTCAACTGTCTACCTATAGGGATCTGAGCTGGCTGCCCTGAGCCTCACCCCTACAGAGCAATGTCACTGGATCCCTGTGTCCCTCTGCCAGCCAGCAGCCACTGGCAAGAGCCTGAGCCTGAATGTAGACAAGGGGACCAAGACACTACCTCAGAAGACAGCTATGTGGACATCCCTGAGAAGTGAGTCAAGGCAGAGTGAGTGGTCTCATAATACCTGATCCTAGAGCCCAGAGGATGAGTCTGACCTTTGGAGAGTTGGGACTATACAAAAATACCCAGACTCTGCTGGGTGGGAGTCACAGGAGTGCTTGGTGGGGCCTAGAGGGGTCTTTCTGGAGTGGGTTGTGAGTCTTTCACAGGTGGCAGGATAGAGGTGGTCCTCCCAACAGGGTCTTGCAGGCATTTGCCAACAGCCTGGGGCCTCAGAAACTTGGCCAGGGCCAGTCAGGAACTGTGCTGACCGGTGCAGTGACCACATCTGGCTCCAGGTGAGGCCCACTGAGTCTTGGTTTTACAGATAAGGGTTGATCTGCATTCCTTAAACTACTGCTGGCTTGAATGAGGGCCCCAGAAGTCTTTCACACCAGCCTAGACTGGGCCAGGGGAAAGTTCAGCATCGGCTTGGGTCTGATGTGGATGAGTCATATCATCACTAGGAATCTGTCATCCCCTCTGATTGTGTGCTTGTGGGTGAATATTCACCAGTGTCAGTGACTTCGGTTAGGTCACACACCCATGTCTTAGGGTTTCTGTTACTGTGATGAAACACCATCACCAAAAGGCAAGTTGGGGAGGAAAGGGTTTATTCTGCTTGTACTTCCACATATCTGTTCATCATCAAAGGAAATCAGGACAGGAGTTCAAACAGGGCAGGAACCTGGAGGCAGGATCTGATGCAGAGGCCATAGAGGGATGCTTCTTACTAGCTTGCTCCCCCATGACTTGCTCAGCCTGCTTTCACCCAGGACCAACAGTCCGGGAGTGGCCCTGCCCACAATGGGCCCTCCCCCATTGATCACTAATTAAGAAAGTGCTTTACATCTGGGTCTTATGTAGGCATTTTCTCAACTGAGGCTCCCTCCTCTCTGATGACTCTAGCTTGTATCAGGTTGACATAAAACTCCAGTACATCCCACAAAGAGCTGCAAGACACAGCCATGAAAATGCAGGCCACCCCACTGGATAAACAATGACTGGCTTCTCAGTATGGTGTGTCATTACCATCTGAACCTCTGTCCCATTAAACACTAATCCCCTATTCTAGTTTTATTTCTTTGCTGTGGTAAAATATCCTGACCAAAAGTAACTTAGGGAAGGGAAGGGTTTGTTTGACTTACATTTCCAGGATTTAGTCTACCATTACAGGGAAATCAGAAACAGGAACCTGAGACATCTGGGCACATCACATCCACAGTAAAGAGTAGAGACAAGCAAATTGACCTATGCTGACAGCTTGTTAGCTGCCAACTAGCTTTCTTCTCTCTTATACAAGGTCAGAGCCCAACCTAGGGAATGGTGCCACCCACAGTGGACTGGATCCCACAGACTTGCCCCAGGAGAACATGATCTACATCAGTGGTTCTCAGCCTTCTTAACACTGCGGCCCTTTAATTCAGTTCCTCATGTTGTGGTGACCCCGAACCGTAAAATTATTTTTGTTGCTACTTCATGACTGTAATTTTGCTACTGTTGTGAATTGTAATGTAAATGTCTGATATGCAGATGATCTTAGGCAACTTTTGTGAAAGGGTAGTTTAACCCCCAAGATGCTCTCAACCCACAGGTTGAGAACCTCTGGTCTAGATGATTCCTCACTAAGGCTGTCTTCCCAGATGATTCTAGAGTGTGTCAAGTTGAAGGTTAAAACTAACACAGCTTCTCCCCAGCTTCTGACATGCACAGTTTAACTTTCCATCTCTAGTGATTTTGACAACCCTAGGGACATCACTTGGCTTCTTTGCTTGAACATAATATGTATCTTATAGCATGTCATAATTTCCTTTTTGAGGCAGAGAAATATTCCATTTTATAGTTATAGTTTGGTTTTTTTTTTATCCGTTCAAATATCTACTTTCACCTTTTGGCTCTGTGAATACTGTTTATCTCTTTGACACACACACACATACACACACACACACCAAATACATAAATATAAAAAAAATCAAATGTAACTAGCATCCTAGTTCCCAGCTACCCTCCTCTAACTGTGCTTGCAGGGCAGGGTGGGGCCACAGCTGGAAGTCACATGCATGCTGCTAGGCAAGCAGAGGTGCTGCCTGGGCAGCCCAGCCTAGGGAAGCTGTCCAGACTACTGCCTCTCAGCAGAGCATGTTGACTCCTGCTGTAGCCTTTGCCTCCCGCTCAGGAATTTCCCTGGGATAGGAATCTAGGGAGGCCAGCCCTGCTTACATGGCCATTCCTAGCCAGTGACCTTGGGCATGTCGATCTGGCTGCCTGTATGCCACCATGTCGGTGGTAGACAGGTTGTGTAGATAAAGTGATGTTAACACTGAACACTTGTCTGTGTGAGACTTACCAAGTGCTAGGAGTAAAAGCCCTTGTGG
This sequence comes from Cricetomys ansorgei, assembly GCA_026225945.1. Taxonomy (NCBI): domain Eukaryota; kingdom Metazoa; phylum Chordata; class Mammalia; order Rodentia; family Nesomyidae; genus Cricetomys; species Cricetomys ansorgei. The sequence continues at coordinate 4,334,967 of JAMJFZ010001791.1, forward strand.
ATGGGAACTCCTTTCCTTTTACCACCAGCTACTGGCTGACCTGCCTCTTGTGCCTGCTTGGAGGAAGAAGGTTTGAGTTGGTTATAGCAGTGGCCTTGTTCCAGAAATGTCCACACTGGACAAAGGTGCTCCTACTCACTGCATTTATACATGTTTTGCTATGGGAACTGACATGCCTGCAGGGGAGAGGTAAAAGAAAGTAAGTGGAGCTTTCTGGGGAAGCGGAGGTGAGCAGGCCTTGCAGGTAGGTGGGGTGGAAGAAGATGGCTGCCAGGCCAGTAGGAACAGCTGGGATGCCAGACAGTGGCCCAGTGCTTTTGCCCTGGGCTCCATCCTGGCTGCTTTGTGGTCAACCCCATCTCTTTACCACCTCTGCCACTTTGGTATTTACAAGGCTGAGGAGGAGCCTGCGTTTCGTCCCTTTATTCCAGGTAGACACATCTGAGGGAGCAGGACCAGTCTGTTCTATAGGCCTCCTCTGCTGCCCTGTGACCCAGAAGTGGCCTGCTGGGTCAGCTAGATGAGAAAACAGTATAGAGCCCCAGGACGGTTGGCATGAACCTCGCCTTTCACATACATCCTGCCTAAATCCCATCCTGCCTCATGCAGAGGTTGGTGAGCAAGAAGGCAGAGCAGCGGAGGTTTGATGAGCAGGTGAAACAGCACCTCAGGCTCTGAGTGGGCTCTGCCCTGCAGCCAAGTCACAAAGCTGTGGTTGTGGTAGACATAAACACAGGTCCTCTTCATCTCCAGTGTATTTCAAGAACATAGCATGACCATGGACACTGGGACAAGCGATCTGGCTATCAGAGGACCTTTGTCCATGTTGAGGCACCTCCTACCTGGCATTCACTGGTTGGGTGGCCTGAACAGGGAGTAGGAAGCTTAAGGGTAGCCATTTGGGTTTCAGGGTAAAGCCCTTTCTTTGGGGAGTCTTCAGGGTCTGAAGTCCCCTGGTTGAACAACTGCTCACCCAGCAGATTCCTATGTCCCTAGCAGTGTGATCAGGAAGGGTGAGGGGGGTGATACATTTCAAGGAAGAAGTGAGAGTAGGTGGCTTTCCCCAACTGGAATCAAAGGTTGGAAAGGGGAGAAGATCCACAGAGTGGGTGAACTGCCCTTGCCCTAGGAAGGACAGGGCCATAGATGGAGAGTGGCCTGGGGGGTATGGCTGAAGCTGTGACACAGTTAAGTATGCTGAGAAACATATCAGAGATCTGGGAGCAGGGGCTTATGGGAGAAAGGGCCTAGGCAGGGGGTGTTGGGGAAGATGGGGAGACAGTGGTGTCCTTTGAGTGCTGGGACGGTAGTGGAGATCTGGTGTTCTGCCATAGAGTAACCCCACACACACCCCAATGCAGTCAGCTGTCGCTCTCCAGGGAGGACCATCTATGATCCTCCCTAGCTAGCCCTAGTGCCTCCTGAGTATCTGACCTGATGAGGCCAATGAGCCAGAACACCCGCTGCACCCTATCTTACCCCTAGCCTGGGGCTGGCCTGGCGGAAGAGGTCTGATCAACAAGTCCTCAGAAAAGCCGGGCAGCACCACAGGCCTGAGGGGAGGGGGGACTTGCAGCCGCCTACTGTTTCCAGGGAGACAGGGGTGGTGCTGACGCGCCAGTGAAAGCTCCGGGAGGAGGCGCGTCCTAGGGAGCCACCTTCAGCGGTGCTGGCCAGTGAGGTTGCCACTGCCTTGCTGCCCTGGGCTGCTGATTCCAATATGCCGGGTCCCCTCGCCTCATCCTGGCCTTTGCTGCCGAGTCCTGCTCTGCATTTACTTGGCCTCTGCACTGGCATTATCGCGCTTGCCATCGGGAGTACATCCGCAGCTGGAGCAGCCGTCTGGGAAAGGGGTTCTAAGGCCAGGAGGGTGCCCGCTAAGCTGGTGTCAGGCTGAGTCTACTAGCTGTCATCTCTATCACCTTTCCTGTCTGCATTCCTCCTCCCTCGCGCTTTTACCTCTCATCTTCAGCTCCATTCTCCCGCAGCCCATCATGTCTCATCCCCTTCCCATCAAGAGCTCCATCACCAGCCCCGATTTCTCTCCAGCTCCCTACCTTCATCCCATCCCCATCTCCCTCAGGTCGTCCCGCACCATCCTGGCTACCCCTCCCTAACCCCATCCCTCCCTCTGCACCCCTATCGGCTGCCGCAGCCCCCTTCCTGCAGCAAGCCCCCCTTACTCTGCGGAACCCATCCCCCAGCCCACCCCCACCCCGCCGCCGCCACTGCAGCCTTAGCACACTCCTTCCTCCTCCCCATGTCTGCCGCGCCCACTGCGGCAAGCCCCTTCCCCGCCAATCACATCGCCCTCTCTCCCCTCCCTCTCCATCTCCTGCTTGCCGCAGCCCCCCTCCAAGTGCACCCCTCTCTCTGCCGGAGCACGCTCTGCACTCCGCGCCAGCCGCGCCCACTGCACCAGCGCCCCCTCCTCACTGCACTGCCAGAGCGGGCGCGGGCATCTGCAGATCCTGCTCGCCGGCTCCAGCTGCACAGAACCATCCCCGTTGCGGAGGAGGCAGCGGTGGGAGCTGCAGGTGTCTCCCAGGCTTTGTTCGCCTGGGCCTGGCCTGATGCTGGAGAGGCAGCTGGCAGGAGCTCTTGCCGGCCAGGAGATGACCCCTCTCCACCGAGCCCATAGAAGTGCCAGCAGCCGATGCCCCCCAGTTAGGGGTTCCCGTGCGTGATGGAGGCTCTTCTTGGTGACGTTGTCATTTGGGTGAAATAGAAGCAGGGGCTTGGGGGTCATGAAAGCATCCAGGAGGGTGGAAAGTATTTGGGGGTGAAGGGGGAGGATTGTGCTTGATGCTTTTGTAACGTCCAAGGTGGGGTTTAAATGTCCTTCTTCAGGTGTGACTCCCAGGGACTAGCCAGAAGCAGGTTTGTTGGGGAACAGGAGCAGGCAGCAGTGAAGGCCCCCTGGAGCCTGGGCAAGTGGGTAGTCCCTCAGAAAGTTGGGCCCTTTATTCCTGGCTTCTTAATACCAGCAGGCCGTCACATGCTGGAGACCCTCAGCCTCTAAGGCTGGAAAAACCCAGGAGCACAGAGGACTGGTTTACTTCCCCTGCCTCATCAGTCAACCGAAAGGATCTAGGAGCCAGCACTGGGCAGGGGGAGGGGAGGACAGCCTGTGACAGCTGTGGTGCTGAGATGTCCCTACACCACCTCAAGCCATGCAGGCTGATTGTTCACTTTGAAATGGAGTGTTTTAGGGGTGGTGAGGGAAGCAGGCTTTCATTCTTCATCCTCCCAAGAGCAAGGGAAGCTTCTGGAGGAATGGGCTTTTTGAGGTGGCGTGACTGCAGTCTCTTGAGGGTTTCAGGGTGTTGGGGCCCTGATCAGGGGGTGTCAGGGGAGGCCAGATCAGAGAGGTCTATGTGCAGCATCAGAAATGCCCTCAGGATGCTGGACTTGGTTAAAGCCCTGGGGTGACTGCTGATGGCCAAGAGGGATGCTGTCTCCATCAGGAAGGAGCAGGAGCTGCAGCTGTCAGCAGGTGGCAGGAGGGTGTGACCCTGAAGGTGGGAAGCCCAGGCTGCTGTCTGCTCTGGAGAACAGTAGGGGTGGGAGGTGTGCAGGCAGCCGGAATCTGGGAGGGGGTAAACAAGGGATGGCTGCCCATGGGTTTGCTGCCGTGGGGTACCATTCACAAAAAGCCTGGGAATTTTGTGGGGCTTTGGGTTTGGGAGCAAGGCTTAGAAAAGAAGCTCTAAACAGACTAGGAAGGGGAAAACCTGCCACAAACAATCCCTTCCCCCAAATGAAACCAGGGAGTGCTGGCAGGGGTGGGCAAAAAAAAAAAAAAAAAAAAAAAGGAGGGAAAAGATCTGGAAGAATGAAATCAACTCTGATTGATAGAGAAGGGTGGGATCCGTGGGGAACAATACTGCTACCCCCACCCACCTGGGAAGAGGGTGGAACTGCTGGAGGGCTTATCCCTTTAGGATGGAAAAAAATCACCTTTCTCCTGGGATTGACCGAAGAGAAGGTGCAGGTACTTGGGACATACTCCAGTGCTTTTCTGGAAGTGTGGAGTCTTTCTGATGTTGAGCGCCGACGGTTTCAGCTGCAGCCCCATCTGAGCTGGGCAAGGGCTCAGCAGGCAGCCAGAAGCTTCCTGTCTCTGACCTCCAGCAAGCAGCTCTGCCTTGCACGGGCTTCTGGGCAGCCTGGCCCAGCCTGCCCGGGGCCCTCAGGCCGGTGCCCGGGCTCTGGCTCCGTGTCTTCACTCCCGTGTTTGTCCGAGGAGGGAGGGAGGGACGGGGGCGGTGCTGGGGCAACTGGAACAGCGCAGGTCACCGGGCTGGCTGGGCGAGGTGGCCAGGCAGAGCTGAAGGGGAGGCCATAGGATGGGGTGTGTTCATAGTGGCTGGCCAGGAGTCTCTTGAGGCCGACCCACCCAGAACCTGCAATGCAGCGGGCAAGTGCCTGATCTTGAATAGGGTGAGGGGTGACAACTGTGTCCACCAAGATGGAGGGGAATGTCAGGAGAGATGAAACAGAGGGGGGAGCCAGGATGTGCCTACCTCTACCCTGCCAGTGTTCTGCTTTCAGCCTGGTCCTCCAGCTTTCCACCTGAAATCTTGGGTCTGCACAGTTGCCTTTGCCCTGAGTGTCCCCGTCACAGCTGACCACAAGATGTCTCCTGAACCCCGTACTGACACCTGAAGCCTCAGCTTACTGCTGGAGTCAGGGATGAATCCTCTAGAATGTACCCCAAGACTCCTTCTCAGGTAGAAGTGACCCCAGCATGTAGCCTTAAATTCCCCCTAGCAGGCCATGGCAAATGCCTACCTTGTTGGGTAGGCAGTAGATAACCTTTCACCAGTCCAACTTTCTCTAGAAGAAAGGGATTAGAACAGATGCAGACCAGGGGGGTGGAGCCTCTACCAGGCTTACAGTTCCCAGCTGTCTGGGCCCCAGACCAGCCCTTTCTTGAGGTTGTGTATTTGGTAACACGTTGGTCCCCAGGACCTGCAGCCCCTGTGGGAGACGGGTACCCTGGGCAGGAGGAGAAAGCAGAGTCAGAGTGCACAAGGCAGGGGAGCAGTGGGAGAGGCAGTCAGCATGTGCTCCCCCTTTTCTCTCGACATTGTCGAGGCACCCTTGAATCAGAAGACAGTTCCTTATGTTCTTCTACCAGCTATCAGCATTACCCTGCTTTGTGGCCTTTGAGGACCCTGAGACCAGATGGGACTCAGCTTGTGAGGCAGAAAGTCCCCACAGGTTCTAGGATGAGGTGCAGCTCCCAAGCCTCAGTAAGCAGGAGGAGGGGTCTCCAGGCCAAGACCGGGACCTGAGAGAGCAGAGCTGGAGGTTGCACTGCCAGGGACAGGAGGTAGAAAAGGCATGGAGAGCCATCACCCACCTTGGCTCCCCTTGTCCTTTGGTACCCCTGACCCTACCCCAGGCAGCTTCAGCACCTGGGGATGTCTCTTCCATGTCAGATCAAGGTCTCAGAGACCACACACAGGTCACAGGTCTACCCTGAAGCACATCCATCCCTCACCACCCCATCCAGCACACACAACTGCCTGTGTTTATGGAGTGCCAAAGACAAGGATGTGACCAAGTGACAGGCTCTTTAGGGTGAATTCATTCCTTAGGCTGGGATTTCCACTCTTAGCTAGCCTCAGGTGAGTGAGGGTTCATAGAAATCAGGCCTCTGCCCCCGCCCCCCCACAGACACACACAATGGTCACATCCTGAGGTAGCAGATTCCCACCCACCTCTCACATTTGCTGATATGCTGTCTATGTCCCTCTGGCTCACCCCAGAGCCTTCTACCCCTGATGGATGGGCAGATAGCAGCATCACATCCTAGAGTTCTCAGCAACTCACCTTTCCCATCCCCCTCCTTCCTTTCCACCAAAGGCAGTCAGCAAGGATAAGGCAAGGCAGGCATTGGCACCTGAGGCTATCCCTGGCACCTGGGGCTATCCCTGGCACCTGCTTTCAGTTCTGGAAGCTCTGTGTCTCACTGGCTCTCTGGCTTTAACCTAACAGCTGTAACTTCAAAGTCAGCGTGCCTGGCTAAGGGAAGTTTCTGGAATCCCTACTGAGCCCTCCCTCTTCTCAGACCCTCCATCTAAGCAGGGCCCCTACCTCTACCTCTCCTTTGTCTGACCCAGCCAGCCCCTAGGGGAGAGGGGAACTCTCTCCAAGCTCAGAGACAGCAGCATGACCTGTAAGGAGGGAGTGGGACAGACTGAGGTCGGGCAGACACAGTGGTTTTTGAGCACCTCAGTCCCCCACTGGGACAAAACCTAATCTCCAAGCCTCAGATTTCCTGTAAAAGGTGCCACTGTGGCCATAGCAGAGGGGTTAACACATCCCACTGAGGGTTTCTTCTGATGCCAGCAGACTGTCTTGGGTATGAAGCTGCCTAGCACATGCTGTAAGGGCTCCAAGGTGGGCAGTCCGTGGCTGATTGTGGACCCACAGCAACCCTCTGTCCTCGAGTGGGAATCAGTATTTTCTTGAATGGTGCTGCTGCAGTACCACCAGGAGCTGGCATCGCAGCACAGCTGCTCAGGATCGATCGTGGAGGATGGAGCTCCAGCCAGAACACTGTGGGGACTGGGAAAGTGTCCAGCTGGCGGGAGACTTGGGCCAGAATTGGGTAGCCATTGCTTGGGACCTAGTGCCTGTACCGAGCATGCTTTTCTTCACCCCAGACTGGTACCCAAGTTCCTGCAGGATGCTGCCACTGGCTCTGCAGAACTGTCTTCACCAGGCACTCCACTGTCTGATGTCAATCAGGTGTGGAGCTAGGTGGCCTCTGAGACTGAGGTGGACCAAGAAGCTGGATTCTTCTTCCTCCCATTTTCACTGATGGTCCTGGGCTGAGGCACTTGCCTGGCTTGAAAGCCTCTGCTGGGTTTCCCACCTAAGTTGGGCAGCCTCTCCCTCTCCGTGCAAGAACCAAGCTGGGTCTTTGTTCAGGAGTGCTGATATGGTTCTCCTTGTGTGCCTGAGATGCAAGATGTCGCACAAATCTCCTATTCTGAAGCTCATCCCTCAAATAACTCACAAACACCTGTGGTATTCCATTCCCAAGTCTTGCCAGGATCCCTGGGAGACCAGAGCCATAGGAGCCCAGCTTCACCCTACACTGTCCCTGTCTTCACAAAGGGCTCCTAACCTGAGCTGAGCCCTGTCTTGGGCAGCATATCCTGGTCCACTTCTTCCCCCTCATGCCACCCTTTCCCATCCCACAGGTGAGCACCTACGGATCTGCCCCCAGGGATACACCTGCTGTACCAGTGAGATGGAGGAGAACCTGGCCAACCATAGCCGTATGGAGCTGGAGACCGCACTCCATGACAGCAGCCGTGCCCTACAGGCCACACTGGCCACCCAGCTGCATGGCATCGATGGTGAGTAGGGAGGGGCTGGAGGGTGGGGACGTGTGGGTGGAGAGTAGGAGTCAGAGGCTAGGATTTGGATGGTTAATGTCAGCAGAGGGTTTCCCTCTTACTACAGGGCTTAAATGGAACAGTAAACCCAAACTGGTGGCAAGGCCCATAGGAGAATGGGCCTGCCCCTCGGAGGGTAACTGCTGCTCTTGGGGTGCCTCTGTGTCCCAAGCAGAGTTCCCTTTTTAGACCTACAGAGGGCTAGTCTGCATCTCTCCTGCATCTTCTGGGGTCCCTATGTTAAGCCCACTGTCCCAGCTACCTAGTCAAGGAGCTCAGACTGAGGGCTGAAAAAGCGCAGGGCCTGCCAGAGGTGGCCACCTCATGACCAGGGGCAGAAAGATTTCTGTGTTCTTCAAGAGGCTGGGTCAGCTATTTTTCAGCATCATCTATGAACCCCTCATGCAGCCTCACTGTATGTGGGCAGAGAACAGCAACTCAAATGGCGATGGCATGTTTAACAGGGAGTGTGTGGTGCCCTGGGTTTCCTGTCTCCAAAAGAGGCAGGCAAAGATGTGCTTCCTGCAGGAGGAGTAGAGCTGGGAACATAGGAACTGTGAAGTTGCGCAGGGAAAGCATGGACACCATGAGGTTAACCATAGCTGGGGCATAACTTTAAGGGCTTAGAAATCCCAAGAATGGCTCCCATGTGAGAGTGTGGAGCACCCTCGCCATGCCCCTGCCTCTCTACCCACCCACAGCAGCATGGCTTCCAGGAAACATCAGCTGGCCTAGAGAACCCCCAAACATTTGCATACCCTGACACTTGTTACTAAGTGTGAGAGGGAGGGGCTGAGCAGTCACAGACCTTGAATCTCGCTTCCAAGAGGATTGCCACAACCAGAGCTCCATCCCAGTAGAGCGCAGTGACATTTCCGGGACCTTAGAGTCTGCTATCACGTTTATAGAGTCTACATATTCATGTTTCCACCCTCACCAGAAAGTGTCTGTCTGAAGTGCTGGTTTGCAGGAGAGTCTTAAGAACTGAGACTCCTGAAACCTGAAGCTGGGGATCAGGGGGAGGGGCGGGGTGGCAGGGGGTTTCCGGAGAGCACAAAAAGGAGGGCCACTTAGGACAACCTGGAACACTGGGGAGGTAGGAGAGACAGGGCAGTTGTCAGGTAAGCAAGAGTCACTCTGGTTCCCCTCCAACCAACCCCCCAGGACCCCTCCCAGAATCACCGAATCTCAGCATCTGTTGGTTCCTAAGGCCCAACTCAGAAATGGCCTCTGGAACCCCAGCTGGAGGCCATATAACCCTAGAGAGGACAGTCCTGACTTCTGCACCCCTAGTGAGGAGAGCAAGGTCTCCAAGAGCCTGAGGAACCCTCTGCAGTATGGTGCCCAGCTTTTATTGACCATCTAAGCATTGTCTAAAAAGCAGACGGTAACTCTGCCAAGCCCGTGGGTAGTTTGGCAGAGACGCAGAGCCCCTCAAGGGGTCATGCCTCTCCTCTGTGCACAGACCACTTCCAACGCCTGCTGAATGACTCAGAGCGCACGCTGCAGGATGTCTTCCCTGGGGCCTTTGGGGACCTGTATACGCAGAACACACGGGCTTTCCGGGACCTGTATGCTGAGCTGCGCCTCTACTACCGTGGAGCCAACCTGCATCTGGAGGAGACACTGGCCGAGTTCTGGGCCCGGCTGCTGGAGCGCGTCTTCAAGCAGCTGCACCCCCAGCTGCTGCTGCCTGATGACTACCTGGACTGCCTGGGCAAGCAGGCGGAGGCATTGCGGCCTTTTGGGGAGGCCCCACGGGAATTGCGCCTGCGGGCTACCCGTGCTTTTGTGGCAGCACGCTCCTTTGTGCAGGGCCTGGGTGTAGCCAGTGACGTAGTCCGGAAGGTGGCCCAGGTACACATACTGCCAAGGCTCTGAGCAGACCCTTGGGAGTCCCTCTTGCTATGCCCTAGATGCTTGGTGTCCCCCACACTCACCCTGTTCCTCAGCCTTCCAGCCCTTAGCCTCACAGCTGCAGCCCATTCTCAGTTGCTCACAGCAGGTCCTCAAATGTGAGTCCACTCTAAGCCTGTCCATCTGTTGTCCAATCCTGTGTCCTTAGCCAAACGAAGCTGTGGACAGAATGGAGAGGGCCAGTGGGCTGCTGGGCTCAGGAAACAATGATGTAGTTGGGGCTTTGAGCACGCTGAGGCCTCACAGGCCAGCAAGGTAGCTCTCACTGCATGGGACAGCGCATGGCAGACCCATCTGGGGACGGGTATGGGGAGGATACCAGCTTTAAATTGTACTGCCCCCAGCTCTAACTAGGTCTAGCAAGTCACCTCTCAGCCTCTGAGCCTTGGTTTCCTTATCTGCCAAGTGACAGCAGTGTGTCATAGTGTCCTGGGACTGTGACCACCGAAATGTGTACCTGAAATGGCCTGAGCTAGGCAAAGCCCCACAGCCAGTTAGAACAGAGCCCAGATGTTCTGGCTTGCGTCTCGTGTCCTTCACATTGGTGCTCCCTCAGGGCTAGCTGGTAACCAGGTGTAGAAGGACTACAGGGAGGCTCAGGCTGCCTTTGTTCTCCAGGTGCCTCTGGCCCCAGAATGCTCTCGGGCCATCATGAAGTTGGTCTACTGTGCTCATTGCCGGGGGGTCCCTGGTGCGCGGCCCTGCCCCGACTATTGCCGAAATGTACTCAAAGGCTGCCTTGCCAACCAGGCCGACCTGGATGCTGAGTGGAGGAACCTTCTGGGTGAGCCCCATCCCCAGGCTGCCTGGCCTGCCCTTGGGAGCACCATAGATGGGTCCTGGGAAGCAGTAGTCCTTGGCATGGGCCAAATGGGCCAAATTAAGGGCCTGATCTGGGTGGGGCTATGGGGCCAAGGGACAGATTATTTTATTGTCCCAAGAATTATAGTGGAACAGCTGCCTCAGCATGCAAATACACCAACACACAGGTGACATGTGGCAAGCCCATGCATGCATTTTCATACACTGACATGTGTAAGTTGACGGTATATGTCTTGTGTGGTGTGTGCAGGGTCTCCCTGCCAATCACAGTGTGCCTACATGTACTAGCTTAAGGTGAGTTGACTACACACACATGCCAACACCTATGAATCACTATGAACATGTTGGTATGGGGCAGGTTAACATGTATACACATCAGCACTGGTACATAGCTGGCTAGTATGCTGATCCTCCTCCATCTGACAGATGTGTTAGCAGTATGGGCTAATGTGCACATGCCATTACATCTGTGCTATATGAAATCATGCACATGCAGACACAGTTCGTGTGTACAGGGACTGGTGTGAGGCACATCTACATGCATGCACATCAGCTTATGTGTGCATATTGTGGGCCAGCAGCTACTCCTGCACGCCTGCATGAGCTAACACGGTTGTATATGGACAGGAACTAGGCCAGCAAGATTACCAGATGTCCTGTGTGTTTGTGGAAATCTATGCAGTGTGTGTGGGTATCCACTATTAACGAATGCTCTAAGCTGTACATGAGTGTAAGTTGGACCAATATGTGCAATATTGTGCAATATGTGAACCCCTGCTGACCACTACCTGTGACTAGTGCTGCCAAGACCGTGTGTTGTTAACATGCACACGTGATGTGCATACGTATCAATCCCTCTTTCAGATTCCATGGTGCTCATCACTGACAAGTTCTGGGGCCCTTCGGGTGCGGAGAATGTCATTGGCAGTGTGCACATGTGGCTTGCGGAGGCCATCAACGCCCTCCAGGATAACAAGGACACACTCACAGCCAAGGTGTGGGAGGGCTGGGAGGGCACTGTGAGCACTGGGGGGCGATCCCAGAGAGGGCCCTACCTGAGCCTGAGAAACTCTGCTGCCGCTCCAGACCACCTTTGTTATCTCCCCAGGTCATCCAGGGCTGTGGAAACCCCAAAGTCAATCCCCATGGCTCTGGGCCTGAGGAGAAGCGTCATCGTGGCAAACTAGCACTGCAAGAGAAGACCCCCATGGGTACCTTGGAAAAGCTGGTAAGTTCAACCATCTCAGTGGCCACAGCCATATTTTTATGGGAGGGGACACAGGCAGTCTGGCCCAGAGTGCTCGCTGGCCTGACTGCCATCTAACAGGTCTCTGAGGCCAAGGCCCAGCTCCGAGATATTCAGGACTTCTGGATCAGCCTCCCAGGGACACTATGCAGTGAGAAAATGGCCATGAGCCCCGCCAGTGATGACCGCTGCTGGAATGGAATATCCAAGGGCCGGTAGGTGCCCCCTACTGGCCACATCCTTATGAATGCCCCAGAGCATGGGACGCTGGGATAGAGGCTCACACACCTTCACCAACTCCCAGCAGCGAGCACATGCCCTCTACCATGGGGCCTGCATGGGTTACCAATGCCTTGGAGGTTCACTGGCTCTCAAGGTGTGGTAGGGATGTGATGTTATGGTTAGCATGCTTTGCAGAAGCCAATGTGATGAGCTGTGGCTCTGACTCTGCTCCAGATACTTACCGGAAGTGATGGGTGATGGACTGGCCAACCAGATCAACAACCCTGAAGTGGAAGTGGACATCACCAAGCCTGACATGACCATCCGGCAGCAGATCATGCAGCTCAAGATCATGACCAACCGTTTACGTGGTGCCTACGGTGGCAATGATGTGGACTTCCAGGATGCCAGTGAGGCCCGCCAGGGCTGGGGAGGGTTGGGGAGGGATCTGCCCTATTCAGAAGAGGAAGGGTACAAGGCCTCTCCAAACTCCTCTGCCAGGGGCCCTCGGCCCTTTACCCTCATGGGTGCTGTAAGGGTCCCATGTCCTTGTAGCACAGTTGAAGCCCAGCCAGGATGTCCATCTGGCTGTCACAGAACAGGTGGGGACAGCAGGAGGCAGACCAGGGCCTAAGTCTTCAGGTGCATCAGGACTTGGATTCCCGTGTCACCCAGCACTTGGGTGCCCAGGTAGGAAAAGCCTGCTGCAGCCTCCTGTCCTCCCCAGGTGATGATGGCAGTGGCTCAGGCAGTGGTGGAGGCTGCCCGGATGACACCTGTGGCCGGAGGGTCAGCAAGAAGAGCTCCAGCTCCCGGACCCCCTTGACCCATGCCCTCCCTGGCCTGTCAGAGCAGGAGGGACAGAAGACCTCATCTGCCAGCTGCCCAGAGCCCCACAGCTTCTTCCTGCTCTTCCTTTTCACCTTGGTCCTTGCAGCAGCCAGGCCCAGGTGGCGGTAACTGCCCCCTAGCCACAGGACTGTCTTGGCCAAACCATGCAACAGACAATATTTAATTCCTTTGGCCTTCGAGGCCTAGGGCAGGATGAGGAGACAGTAGCTCTGAGTGCTGGGGCAGGGTGCATGGGGTCCTGGCCTCCTGGGTCTGGCCACGCCTGTCACCCTAGCTTTTAATTTTGTATCAGGTCAGCTGTGAGCCAGTGTCCCCAAAAGCCATGTATTTTAGGGACCTCAGGGGTACCTCTGGATGCACACTCCTCCCCTACCCTCCTGCACCACCCCAGAAACTCATGAGGCCAACCAGAAGGGCAGCTGTTAGCTACAACCCATCGGAGACCTCAAGTAAGCCTGTGCCTTCCTCTCCTGCCTCTTCCCACTGGGGACTCCCCACCAGACCCCATGGGCCACAGATGTCAGAAACTGAGGCCCATCCTGCAGCTCCCCCAGGAAGCCTGCAAGGGCCTTCAAGTTTATGCATGATACCTTCTACTCAGCAGAAGCTCTGAAGCCAGGATCCCCCTACACACATCAGGCCAGGAACCTGTCCCACTCCGGAGCCCAGTGAATGTGGTCCTCTAAGACCACCCACTGTGGGGTTCCCTTGTGTGACGTAGGTGAGGTGGCAGCTGGCATGGCCACACTAGACTCAACCCTGCCACACTGCTTGAGGGTGTATTCTGTCCTCTTATGTGAGCCCACAAAGTCTGGCCTTGGGGGTTGACGTGAGGAACCTCACTTAGGGGAATAGCCAGCTACTTCTAGCCCCTTTCCCTCTTAGAAAGGTCACCTGGCCACAGGGACACTGGGTGGCAGGTGAAACCAGCTCAGGGTCAATGGGACCTGGCACTGCAGGTCAGGAGGGTGCCTGGGCCCCTTCCTGACCCAGGCAGCTCTGCGGGAGCCGGGGGAGCATTGACAGTCAAGGGCTTTCACAGACATGCACATTCAGACCCTCGGTGTCCTTGTCCACTGCGCGCTACATCTCAGTCTTCCTTGACAGCACTGGAGAGGCTCGAGGCACCACTTGGACCCTGATGTCCTCCTGTGTGGCCTTGGGACCTGGGGACCCCCAGCTGTTGGGGCCCCTTCTTCCCTTCCGGGGCTTTGAGGATGCTGAGCTGCTGTAGCCAGGAAGACAGTGATCCTGACATGCAAGAGGCCTGGAAAAGAGACTGCTTACCACTTTCTTGCTTTTTATCACTGGGTTAGGGGCCTGCTGCCAGCACAGTGGACCAAGGTTTGCCCAGTACTCTGATCCCCTGGCCCAGGATGGATAGTCTCTGCAGTTGGGCCGTGGGTTTGTTGCTCCTGTGTCCTGAGGATACCCACCCTGCCAGAGCCCTGCTAGTACCATTTGGGCAGGGGCGGCAGAGCCAGGCCTAGGCTCCAGGATTTGAGCGCCTATGTGTCTGTCAGGACAGCAGCCCTATGCTGTACAGGGCAGCCGGGACAGTGGCCGCGCTCCGTGTCCTTCCTCCATGAGGCTCCCTGTCACTCAGTGCCAGTGGGTAAAGTGTGTTCTTTGAGTCCTCATATGAATAAAGGCTGGAGACCTAAAGTGGACACGGCCTCATGTAACTCTGGTGAGACTGCGTGTGTGTGCATGTGAGCGTGGCATGCACACAGCAGGACACAGATCAAGACTTGCTTAAAGGGGTTTAAATGTGGGTTGCACCTGTAGCCTAGGGTTTCCACGTGGTGGCGACCATTGAACATCTTAAAGTCCTGTCCCTCTGTGCCAACTGAACAGGCCAAAGTTCATGGAAGGAGGGGGCCAAGATACCAGGGCGGGCCAACCTGTGCCAGCCCCACCTGCCTTCTACATCTCAACCCACCTCAATGCACCTGTCATTATCTTACCCAGGGTGCCTCAGAGGTACCCAGGAGAGCAGTGTAGGGACCCAGCAATGTCCTGACACTCCAGTCTGTCCTGAGCTATCCTGCATCTGCAGACAGGCCCTAAGTAGCCTAAGGCCCTCAGGCCTGGCCTCACCCTCCCCTCAAGGAGCTGACCTGGCCCTATGGAAGTGTCTGCCTCCATGGTGATGAAGCTCAATCAGTAGCAGGACTCAAAGAAGCCCAGCTCAGCCAGGTCTGGCATGTCTGCTTTATCTGGTAACTGTAGCCCACACTGATGCCCAAGTACATTTTACAGTGTTCCATTCCAGGGAGCCTATGCAAGCACAGGGAACAGAGCAGAGCTCTACCCCACAAGTGCTGCTGGGCCACACACCCCAGGGAGACCTCCAAACAGCTCTCAGAAGGGAGGCTCCTTCAAAGGGCACAGCGCCTGCTGGTATTAGATTCCACCCAAGGATACCTGCAGTACCCAGGCTGGAGGCAGTTGGATCCTTACTCTCTGCCTCTTTGCAAGTCCTGGGAAGCCCTGGTGCCAAATGGCCTGGATTATTCCCCTGGAGAGGGAAGGGATGCAGTCCTCTCTCCTCCAGTGGCCAGGAAAATGAGTGAGGTGTGGGCTCAGTCTTGTGGGGAGAGGTGAGCATCCAGGTGCTCACTGGTGACTGTGGGTGGAGCACTGTATCAATCAGTCCAGCAGATTCTCTGGCTTGTGGGATATGATTTCTTTTTGAGCTGGACAAGTGTGGGTACGTAGATCTTCTTTGGAGCTATGGAGCTCTTTTTTAATTTGGCATTCTTGGACAACTGGGCTGGCTCACTTTTGAACGGGACACACGTATCCACTGCAAGGAAAAGGAGAACACGTATGAGACAGGTGTGCAACACAGCAATCGGCAGCTAGACCCAGGCCAGGACCAGCTCAGTGGCTCCCACAGCCTTGCCCTTTGAGTAACAGGCAAATGCCAAGTCAGCACCTTGCTCTTAAGTCCTGCCACAATGCTCCCCAGGAGGCTAGCTATGGGAGTCTCTTCTCTGCTGTCACTAGCTCTCAGTCTTCCTTACGGGAACTCAGGAAGGCACAGCTATCCTGAAGTGCCTAGTGATGGCAGCCAGCTCCCCATGCACATCCTGTACACCTGCAGGTGAGTGTGTTGCTTTTAGCCTCACACGTGCACTCATCCATGTATATGCTGTACTTGTGAGCCATCAGAGAGGAGAGCCAACAGGGTGACTGGGTGGGTAGGGTGCTAGAAATCCTAGCAGCAAGGCTGTAGAGCTTGCAGTATACTTCACTAAGACACCGAGGCTGCCTGGTGAGGAATTGGGGCAGTCATTCATTGCCCAGCTGGCTTTCCCTTTGTGTAGAAACTCCTCCCAGATGAGGACAACCCCAGGTATACACAACTCAGTGACAAACAAAATGCCCCAGATGTAAGACTTTAGTAATTAAACACTCCCCTTTTCTACATCCCAAAAGGATGAGTAGGGGACCTCTCATATTTCCAGCACAGAACTACTTCTAAGGTCAATCTGAAGTAGTGCTGAAGTGAGCTGGCAAAAAGTGTAAGCCTTACTCCCAGCCATCCTGGAGTGATGAGATGTTCTGAAGTATGAATTTAAACAGGTTACAGGAAAACAGTAGACTGCTAAAATGAACCCCTTTCCTCACATCATACCCATATAAGATTTCAGACTCAACTATACATTATATGAAAATTCATTTCATCATTGTGATAGTATGAATGAGAATAGCACTCATATGTTTGAATGCTTAGTCCCCAGTTGGTGGAACTGTTTGGAAAGGATTAGGAGGTGTGGCCTTGGCAGAGCTGTATCACTGGTGGGCTTTGAGGTTTGGCTCTTATTCTACCTCTCGACTACTGCTCCAGCACCATGCCTGCTGCCTGCTGCCTGCTGCCTGCTGCCTGCTGCCTGCTGCCATTCTCTCTGCCATAATGGTCATGGACTCACACTTGGAAACTGTGAGTCCTCATACATACTTTCTTCTACAAGTTGCTTTGGTCATGGTCTGTCCTGACATTGAAGAAGTAACTAAGACAACTGTTAAGAGCACACATGGGTTGAAAGAGAAGGGATTTTAAAATATATCCCATGCAAACAGTAACTGAAAGATAACAGAAGTGTCTATCAATCAGACAAAACAGAGTTCCGACCTAATTCACAACCATATCATAAGGAAGGCCGTTTATCAAGTAGATACAGCGGTTGTAAGTAAATGTGCACCTACCATTAATGCACTAGATACACAAAGCAGAAGCTGACAGATCTAAGGGGGATGTCAACGGTAACTTCAGCACCCCATATTCAGTGACAAGTGTATAATCCAAATGGAAAAACAATAAGGAAGCAACAAACTTGAAAAATATTAAACATCAAGTGGGCTAATGTCCACAGATAATTCCATCCACAACGGAGTGTGTCTGGGGCATGTGGGCCTCTCCGGGACAGAGCACATGAATAAAATCTTATCGATATTTCTCCTAACCACAGGAGTATGAAACTTAGATCTCAATAATTTGAGGAACTTGCAAAAAATCACAAGTATGTGGGGATAAATAACATACTCCTCCATAATCAGAAAGTCAAAGAAGAAATCAAAAAGTAAATTAAAAGGTAAAACACACCAAAATATGGAGTGCAGCAAAAGCAGTTCTAAGGAAAGTATCTAGGGTGACAAATGACTATAGTAGGAAAAAAGATCCCAGACAACCTAACTTCACTCGAGTAAAAAAAAAGGACAGACTATACATAAAGCATAAATAAAATCATCAAGAGCAGAGCAGAAATCGATGAAATAGAAACTAAAAAAAAACAATGGATTAATGAAACTTATTTTCCTGAAGTGATAAAAACTCAAACCTTTAGCTAGACTAAAGAAAAAAATTCAAAATTATTCACGAAAGAGAAGTCATTACAACAGATTATGTAGGGATAGAAAGGATCATAAGAGGTTACTGTATAACCCTATACCTACACATTGGACAACCTGGAAGAAATGGAGAATGTTGTAGAAATATGCAACTTACGTAGACTAAATCATGAAGAAACAGAATTTGAACAAACCTGTAGCAACTGAAGGTACTAAATCAGCAATGACAGGCAGGCCCCAAATGAAAGTCTGAGACAAGAGGACTTTGTGGATGAATTCTACAGAGCATTTAAAGGAGGATTCAATCCCTTGAAAAGCTGAACAGGAGGTGGCGGGGAGTCTTACAAATTCATTTTACAAGGCAATCATCTCCCTTGCACCAAATCTAGAAAGGGGCACTATAAGAAAATTCACAATTCCCTGTGAACAGAGACACAGATACAGACACAGAGACACTGTCACCAGCACATTAAAGGAATCACGGACTATAATCATGGATATGTCTCTGGACTGCAAGGAAGTTCAACATAAACAAATCTATGTGCTATATTATATAGTCACAAAACGAAAGATAAAAACCATACAATAATCACAATAGATGTAAAATTTAACTTCTGACAAGATTTAACATTTTAATGGTTAGAGAATAAAATTGGGCTTTCATGCAGGAGTGTATTTTGGTATGAGAAAACTCATAGCTAATAGCTTTCTTGATGGTAAGCAAACAAAAACTGAAAGCCCTTCCTCTAAGATCAGGAACAAGATGAGGATCCAGATTCATCACTTCCGTTCAGCTTATTGCCTGGAAGCCCTAGACAGAGCAAAAGGCAAGAAAATACATAAATAAAGGAATTCAGTTCTGAAAGGAAGAAGTCAAATTATCTTCACTGGCAGACAACCTACAGACTTACCAAAAACTCTTAGAACTGACAAGTAGTCTCAACCAAGTACTAAGTTGAAAAAAAATGACATAAAGCCAAATGTTTTCTATGTAAAAACAATGAATCATCTGAAAAAGCAACTAAGGAGCCTGATGTGGTGCTCACCTTAAATCCCAGCAATCAGGAGGCTGAGGCAGAAGGATCCAGAGTTCAAGCTACATAGCAAGACTTTGTCTAGGGCTATAGCTCAGAGGTACAGTGCTGGCTTCACGTACACAGAGCTCTGGGTTTGATTCCCAAAGCTGAGAAGAAAAGGGGGTGGATGGAGAGAAAATAGGGAGAGGGAAGGTAGGGAAGAAGAGGGAAGGAGAAGAGGAGGAGCTAAGAACACAATCTCATCTGTAATAACACAAAAATTAAGATATTTAGAAATGGTACTAGAGAGATGGCTCATTGGTTAAGAGCACTGGCTGCTCTTCCAGAGGGCCCAGGTTCAATTCCTAGCACCCACATAGCAGCTCACAACTGTCTGTAACTCCTGTTCTAGGGGACCCACCACCCTCACACAGACATACATATAGGCAAAACACCAGTGTTCATAAAACAAAATAAATAAAATACTCAAAAAATAAATAAAATGTTTAGAAATAAATATAACCAAGGAGGTGAAAAACTATAAACTAGAAATTAGAGAATGAGGACAAAAAAGTTTAAAAAGCCATAAGTAAATGAAAGAATAGACCATGATCTGGATTAGGAAAACAATTACTACTAAACTGCTGATACCATTCAAAAACAATCTATAGATTCAATGTAATCTCTATCAAAATCCCAATAACATCTTTCATAGAACGATACTCAAGTTCATGTGGAAGCATCAGACCCTTGAGAGCCAAGCAGTATCTGAGGGAGAACAATAAATACGGAGGTGTGGAGGTGTCCCGTTTTCTGTTTAAGACTGTTACAGAACTTTAAGTATTGAAAACAGTAACAGTAGCAAGGTAAGACCAGACAGGTAATAAATAATACAGAAGAAGCCCAGAAGCAAACACAAGCGTGTATGCTCAGCTACTTGACAAGGCCAGAAGAATACAGTGGGGGAAGCGAGGCCTTCCGCTAAGCAGTGTGGTCTGCAGAGGCTTTAGTCAGGGAAGCCGTGGCCATGGCCTCTGCTACATTGCCTGCAGCACAGACCTTGGCTACCCGCTGCCTCCTCTTCAGAGAACACAGGAGTCCCCAGGCTTCCACAGGGAACCCTGGCGCCCTTGTTCTAGGCTTCTATCTCCATCACGACCCAAGCTACCCTCTGTCGCCACCTGAGACCTTCTCAGTTCCATCCACAGTTCTTTTGCCTCTCCTCCGAAGCTTCCGATGGCCACCTGGCCATGGACTCTGGCAGTACCCACTCTCCCAAAAGGCGAGGTATGGGAGGGTGTTGAGAAGAGGTGCCCATCCACATCCAGACTCTAGCCCCATCTCCCAGACCCTGCCCTCCCTTGCTACCTCTATTGATTTCCCAGTCTATGTGGAGCTATGATCCTCTGCGTCCATAGCCTGCTAGGTCTGGCCTCCTTCAGTGTCCCTCAGACTCCACTTACCTTATCCTGCTTGCTGGCCTGAGCCGTCACATTGCTGGCTCTTCCTCCCAGGACCCTCTGTCCTGATTGCCCACACTGACCTGGAATCTGTGTGTTCTCTAAAGGCACTGTCTGGTCTCTCGCCGCTCCCCACATCTCACCACCCTGCCCCCTTGCTTCTGTCTCATTCCCTGTGGGTCTCTGAGTGTTCAGGTGGATGGCGAGACACCTTTTACCCAGACAGAAAGGACAGGGCAGCTGAGTCTAGCCCAAAAAAGAACCCAAAATTCCAGGTGAGCACTAAGAAGGGGGTTCTGCAGGGACAGAGGTGGAGGCTCTGGGCCTCACAGACATTGGTACTTAGAGTGTGGCCTAAGAACTCCCTGGGAACGTGGACCTCCAGGGAGTTGCTCCTCCTCTCTCCTGATGCCCTCAAGGGAGTCTATAGCTTCCTCAGCCTCATCAAGTATGTCAGCCTCTGCTCCTTCGTCCTCCTCATCCCCGGAGCCCAGCTGATCCCAGCATGCCCTGGGAACAAGGAGCACATGGGCTGGAGCAGAGTGGTGACCACTTTGACAAAGCGCTATGTCCTTTACACACCCTAGTTCCCAGGCAGCGGCTGGAAACAATCAGGACAACAGTTCAGAAAGCTCTGTGCTGTGCTGAATAGGCTGAGAGTCTGCTTCACTCCGCTTGTAGAAATCCCCACCATCTTACCTAACATTGGGGTGCCTGCTGGAGGCACATGCACTCTGTTAGCAAGCTGGACCCTAAACTGCATCCTGAGCCCCTGCTGCTCTAACCCACTGGGGTCCTCCAAGAAGTGCAGGCCAGGGGCAAGTGTGACTACCCTAGGGCTGCCTGCCTGAGTGGGTTACTTTGGGAAGGTGCCAACCTCAGGACAAGAGAAGAAATGCATCTCCCAAGAGGTGCAGAGAGAGAAGGAACACATCTCCCAACAGAGATGGGATTTAGATTCAAGGTGGAGGCTCTGCAGCTGAGTAGCCACGGCATGGGCAGCTAAAGATCACCAGAGACAGAACAGGGTTTGAGTCAGCTCTTGCTTCTGCTGTCCCACCCCTACCTTGGGATAGCACAGAAGGCTCAGCCAAAGGCCTCAGTACTATGCAGGGATTCACCAAAGGTGGAAAAGGTGCTGGTGGCAAGAGCCATGGCATGGGTTCTGAGACACTGAGGCAAGAGCTTGGACTTGCTCCTAGAGAGGGCTGGGTTGAGGTTCCCTCAGACAACAGGTATCTAGATGGTGGAGAAAGCCCCTCCCTCCACCTGGCCATGGGCAGGCCTCTTCTACTTCTGGGCTACATGTTCCCGAGTGACCCCGTAGCTCTTACATGCACCTGCCTCAGAATACCCACTATATTCACAGATAGTCCAACAGCCCCACTATGGGTAAGGAGGAGGGAGGTTCTGCTCTGAGCACCAGCTTTGAATGTCACTCCCCCTTCCTTCCCCGCAGGCAGGAAAGGAGCAGCATGAGACATAGCCACTTTAGATGTCCCCCGTTTTGCTCCTGTTCCCTGGCATGATAGTACAGGCCTCCAACTGCTCTGGAGTATAAGCCACCTGGTCCCATGGGAAAGATAACTGCTCTGCAGGGATCACCAAGGCCATGAGAAGATAGGGAGGAGCTGCTCCTGGAAGGAGCATAGGTACAAGTTCCTCCTGGGGTGTCCAGCCTCATCCCTGCCCCAGCATCTTGCCTTTTCTTCCTAGAGTCAATTTTCCCGGCTAAGAGGGTTTTTCCAGGATATATGCCCCCCGGCCACACAGCCCCTCCTTGCTCTAATGAGCAACCCCACCCATGCATGCTGTGTCCCACCCTCCCTCTTTCACCTTCAATTGAGCTCTCCACCAACGCATAGCAAATGTAGCTGGATGTGCTGGAACGTGGGTCCCTGGGGCACAGGGATCAGACCGTCCTGTGCTGTGGGATCCAGAGGTGAGGCTCACAACTGAGTTGAACCAGGAGAGACCATGCAGGTCTGAGCCTGTGACTAGCAGGAAAAGAAAGGCTCAGACAGAGGCCAGTGAAAGTCACCAGTGGAGGGCGCCGCAGGGAGCCACAAGAGGCCAGCATGTCTGGGTGGGGCTAAAGATAGGCATGCGCTGCAATGGTGGGCAGGCCACAAGGTCCCAGAGCAAGCAAGACCAGGAGGTGTTGTTCAAGGAGTTGCACAGAGAAGCCAGGAACGTCTTTCAGGATGGTCAGGAGGGAGGAATGGGCCTCCAGTGGGCTTTGTGTTGAAGGCAGAGATAAGCTGACTTTCACGGGTAAGATGTGAAAGTCAGAGAGGAGCCATCCATAGATCCCATGTGAAGGAAATGGCTGAAGTACAGCCTCACGTTCAAACCTAGAGGTCTCAGCACTTCCAGGTTCCCCACTGCGTCTCATGAAACCAATCAATTGCAAAGTAACTGAGCTTGGTGACCAAATCCACATGGAGCGTGTTTGTCCAGCAGACAGGAAAATGTGTCACAGCACTGCAGGTTGAGGCCACAGAGCTTAGGAGTCACCTGCAGTGCACAGGGAGAGACAGGAATACCAGCAACTACTGACCATCTTGGAAAGACCTAGGACCTTTCACAAAAGTCAGTTTTAAGCTGATGATGAAACCATGGGTCAACCAAACAGTGACAGACTAAAATAGCTACGGATACCTGGACTCTCACTCCTGTTTGAGGTCCTATCTGGGGACCACTCCCCTCAGTCCATCAGAGATGGGGGAATCTGACAGCATAATAGAAGCTTCTGTGTAAAAAGAAGCTATTTTAAAGGTGAGTTCACTATGCTACATGGTTCTCCATGTCAGAGTGTGTGAGGAAGAAGGTTAAAGAACAGAAACATCACTCTGTGGCCCTCACCTGTTAGAGCAAAATAACTTCTAAGAGCATAGCTCAGAACACAGGGAAGACTTCCTGGATAAAAGCCCAAGGAGTATATGCATGTGTATGTGACCCTTTG
The DNA here is from genome assembly GCA_026225945.1 of Cricetomys ansorgei. Classification (NCBI taxonomy): domain Eukaryota; kingdom Metazoa; phylum Chordata; class Mammalia; order Rodentia; family Nesomyidae; genus Cricetomys; species Cricetomys ansorgei. The sequence goes on from JAMJFZ010001791.1 coordinate 4,357,742, forward strand.
TAGACTGAATGACAAAATGGCCACCCTTCAAGTGTAGTAACATTCGTCACTGGTTTTGAAATGATGGGACCAGTACATTATAAACTTTAGGTCACGTTAACTGTTATACTGTAGAGGGGTGTAGGTGCCTGTGTGCAAATCATTCTAGAATACTGTATGCGTGCACAGACTATATTCCCCCAACATGTTCAGAGTGAACACAGAGATTAATATGGTTGTCACTATTATCTCCTTTTAAATAGGAGCTGGAGAAGGAGCTGGAGAAATGGCTCAGTGGTTAAGAGCATTGGCTGCTCTTCCAAAGTACCCAGGTTCAATTCCCAGTAGCCATATGGCAGCTCACAACTGTAACTCCAGTTCCAGGAGATCTGATGCCCATCAGATCAGACCATTCTGTGCTATGGATCATCAACATACAAAATAAAAAATAATAGAGAGAATGGAATGCTAAGATAAATAGAATGCTAATAGATGGAATGGAAGTGGAATGCTCATATACACCCAGCTACTGGCATGGGCACCAGCACCCCAGCCCCTAAGCCCCCACCAACACTGGCCCTCTGGAACAAGGAGCTAGGCCACACATGGTGAAAACTGACCAGTGCTAGGAGACAAAGCTCCAGTTCCTACCCCTCAGGAGCCTGCCCCCCTTGAAAAACCACCTATGGCTGAGTTCCATAAAGGGACAGCTTCTCCCTCTGTCTATGGTGGTCCTCACCCACATACAGAAGCCTTACCTGTTACCTCTGTGAACCTCTACTTTGGAGAAGAAATCAAAACCCAGGCAGCACTGTTGTTTGTTGCTGTTAGGACATAGGCTGCCTGGCTGGGGTCTTCCCCACCCTTTTAAGGCTCTGTAGCCCCTTTCCTGCCTCTTCCCCAGTCCTATGCCCGTCCACTCTACCTCCCCACAACTTCCCCAGATAGCCCTATCCCTGTCTACCTTCAGACAAGTGGTGAATGTTGCCTGCCCTCCTCTCCCTCACCATGAAAGCAGGTCTGATTCTCGGAGGCAGACTTGCAACCCTTAGCCATACCACTTGCTCCAGCCCTGTCTCTTTACCCTCAGTCCCTGTGATTTCTACTTCTACTGTGGACTCAGAACAAACACAGCACATGGCAGACAACTAGAGCATTGAAAGAGCACCCTGGGCCCCATAGGGAGTTGGAGTCCATGGAAGGCACTTAGACAGCAGAGAATGGCTCTTCCTTGGAGCCAACAGATGCCTACAACTGGGAAAGTCAGTGCCAGCATGAGCCAGGAGCTGGTACTGTCATGCACTCAACTCTCTGGCAGGGTTCTGACCCTTGACCTGCCTGTCTACCAGCCCTTCTTTCTGAAGTAAGAACAAAGCACAACCCAGGCTGTATGACAGACCAACAAGGTAGGCATAACCAACATGGATAGGGATTCTGGGACTTGGCCCAGGTAATGGCAGATCAGGGCACAGACTTGAGAACACATAGGTCACTTTATTGCCGGGTCAGGAGGGTGGGACCACTGTGACCTGTGACATGCAGCTGCAGTAGTGCAGATGCTTCTTGCATGAGGCCACCAAAGGGTACAACCCTGGGCTCCTCCCCAGGCTCACTAAAGTCCTGACACCTTCTAAGATGGGTTTTCCAAATGGGGCACTGGATGGATAAGAGGAGGCACAGGGAGGAGTATGGAGGTCCAACTGCTGAGCCTGAGCGAGAGACTCAAGGGATAGATGAGCCTGGACTGTCCCTAAGATGCCAGGCCGCTTTGGAGCAATGCTCACTAAGCCTTGCTACCTAGATACAAAATGCCACTCTCCCTGTGCCTCCCCACTCTACAGGGGGTAAGAAGAACCCCCATCTTACTCACCTATGGCTTGCAATCAACCCTCTCTATGCTTGCCCAATGCTTGCAAGTGCTACCTGAAGCAAGAGGAACTGCTGGCTATGATCCCCCTTTGAAGACAACTCCCCACCCCTGTCCCAAGATCTATAAGACAAAGGCTATTATTCTAGATACACCCCACTGAGGGTACATGTTACAAAAATCCTGGTTTTACAGAGGACAGATGAGAGATTCAATGTTTGGGGTAGGGCCCACAGGCAAGGGCAGCCCAACCACTCGGCAGGTACTAAGCTCCAGGACAGTGGATGATGCCCCCAGAACACCAGTGCTGGAATACAGCCAGACCCTGTGCCTTGCAGCACTTTCAGTAGAGTCGGGGAGAGAGAGCATGGAAGGGAGGGGGATCAAGTCAGGGGAAGGAGCAGGGAGGTCATTTACAGAAGCAGACACCCATTGAGACCCACGTGGCTAGAAACTCTAAGGAGGACTGTTTGGTGAATGCTCCAGAAGCAGACCAGGTGTTAAGTATCTGATGCAACACAAAGTCTGGTGACTAGCAGAGGCTCCGGTGACAACACCTATGCCCCAGCAAAGAGTGGCATGCCCACTTTCCAGGGAATGGTCATGCTTAGGGATGTCACCACAGGTGGTGAGAAGGGTCAGGATGGCTGCCTGACCACCCTATTATACCCTCCCCACTCCATCCCTGGAACACACACACACACACACACACACACACACACACACACACACACACACACACAGAATAACAGCTGTAAATTCTGGAAAAACAGCATAAGATGAAAGGCTTTCAAGGGAGATGGTAATTCTCTCCCCGACACACTCCCCAGGCCTGCATCTTTGTCTTGGGAAGCAGTAGACCCCTCGACAAACCACCCCAACGTGCTGCCCAACCTACTCATGATCATGATATCATTGCAGTCTTTTTTGTGGAAGTCAGTCCAGGCCCTGGTCTTGCAGTACTTGCTGCAGGTCAGGATCCCATAGCAGCGAGGACAGGGTGAGAGGCGTACCCCGATGGAGCGACCACACTGGTAGCAAAACCTATAAAAGGCAAGACTGCAACAGAACCCCTAGGTCAGGTCTGTGCCCACTTCTAAGCTCCTAAGACATTCATGCCCACCCATCCCACCAGGCAGGGCAGCTACCACATACGGACAGAAGAACCAAAGTCCTCACCCAGAGTGATCGCCATACGGTTGTTCTGAACAGTTAATACACAGCAAGCCTTTGGGTCCACCACAGATCCCATAAAGGCTACTCAAACAAATGCTTGACTAGGGCAGCTTACAAGCACAGGGAAATGGGCTGTGAGTAGCACAGCTGGAATGGATCAACTCTCTGTGGGCAGACCTCAAAGCTCCTGTTTGGGGTGAGACTCAAGACACCAGCCTCCTCCAATTCCAGAGGCGATGCTCCGCCATCACCCTCTCTAGCCCTGCCCTGTCCCTCCGGATTAATGGTGCAGGTGACCCCAAGGATGCATTGGTCCTTCTCAGAGGGTTCACAGATGACAGCAGAGATTTCTCTGCCATGGAAACACCCCGGAAGACGATGGCCAGGGGCTTCCTGGAAAGACAGCGGTTGAGCTGGGCTGTGCTCTGCCCAGGGAGGTAGCCACCCTCATCCACCCACAGTGGAGCTCAACTGTGCCCCAGACAACCCAGCTCATTGGTTCATCCTGAGAACTCCAGTTGTGAGCCTCATCTGGATGGAGCCTGCACCTGTGAGCTGGGCTGCCTGCTCAAGGCTATGCCACTCAGGACAGAGAGAAAGGGTGGCCCTGCAGGGACATAGGGCTAGAGCCCACAGCACTCACTGCTTCTTCTCTTGAGCTGAGGACTTATACAGGCTGGAATTCTTCTTCAGCCTGTGGCTTGGGGACAGCTCCGCTGCAAAGAGACCAGAGTCAGCACCTCGTGATCAGGAGGTGCTGCAGCTTGGGGAGGGGCCTCACCCATGGGCATCATCTGCACCTGCACAGGTGCTTACCCACCTGCAGCCCCTGCCCAGGTCCTACCTTTTCCATCTGCTCCCATTCAGGATTCACCTTGCTGTACCCCTAAAGGCTACCAGGCAGCCATGCCCAGCCCACAGACTCTGAGGAAGTTAATCTGGTGACCTCCTGTTTTCCTCTGAAGTCCTGATTTTTTTTTTCTTGCTTTTCTCAGAGGCCAGTTGTTAACTTACTTAGGAGCCTACAGGTGTACAGTGATGGCTAACCTTGTTAGCTTGGTGAGCCTTAAAATCGCCTAGGAGACAACCCTCTGAACATGTAAGTGAGGGCAGTTTCAGACAGGCTTACCTGACATGGCTCAACCAACCCTGAATGTAGGTGGCAGAGTTTACCCAAATGACTGACAACAGTCAAAATCAAGGCTCACTTCAAAGATAGGCCCAGATCAGTGTTGGAGGTTTGCTATTTCCAGCCACTTCTCCCATGCTCTCTAACAGCTAGCCACAGTTGTCTAACTTTTCCCTCTGGCAGGACTGCCATTCTTCTCACAATAGCCCTCAAAACCTCCAGTGGCTCTGAGGACACCATCTCAGGTTAGACTCAGTTACAATGATGTTACACCTTTGGGTCCACTTTTTCTCCAAGTGATTACGGGCTGTGGTCCTGGAGCTGGTGGTGGAGACAAAGGCACACTTCTCTCTAGTGACACCCCTACTTTAGGAACTGAGTACTCAGTGCAGAGTAGGAGGCTTGCCTCTCCTGGCATGGAATCCTGCCCTACCAACTGGGCAAGGTGGTCAGAATCCCAGGATCGTCAGCAGCACTGAAACTGAGGCTGTACCTCTGTCCCACAGTGGAGGAGGAGTGCAACAGTAGTGTCTATCTTCTGGCCATTCGGGAAGTGCACTTGCTTTAGAGCCCAGCCTTTGAAATGGGCAGCAAGAGGCAGCATGAAGATTACCGACCTCCACCCTTTTTGGAAAGAAAGGCCTTCTATTAGCGCTTTCTTGGCTACGCCAGTCTGGAGTAGCTTCCTGCCTCCCTGACTTGCAGTGTGAAGAGGAAAAGTGGGCCCCAGTTTAACAATCAACACCAGGGTTGTCTGCATGGAACTTAATGGATTTTGTTAACTAGTCATTCCCTTGTACCTTGCATGATCTTTGGACCACTTGGTAGTGGGGTGGTGCATTTTTGTTTTATGTGGGTTTTTGTTTGTTTTGTAAGTTTGATTGTATTGGGTCTGCAGATGATGCCAGGCTACCATGTCAAAGGTGGACTCTGGATCTATTATTGTATGATACCTACATCAAGCAAGAGAAGAAAGGACCTGTGCCCTCATGTCTCGGCTGCCTTCCTTTTTTCAATCAGAATCCTTTTACTACTTCTCATTAGACAGGTCTGCTAACAACTTTCAGCTTCTGTTTTCTGGGAATTTTTTTTTGCCTTATTTTTTTTTTAAATATAGTTTTGCTAGCTATAAAAAAAAAAAACTTAGGAGACTGTGACAGTGGTTAGGAGCACTGGCTGCTCTCCTGGAAAGCCTGAGTTCAGTTGTCAGTACCTGCATGGCAGTTACAGGCCCAAGGGAACCACCACCCTCTTCTTGGCCTCTCTGGGCACCAGGCACACAAGTGGTGCACATACAGACAGACAAAACAATCATACACATAAAAAATGACTGGTAGTTTAAAAAGAAGAACAATGTCTGGTGAGAAGTCAACTATTGGTGCTCCCCTGTATTATGAAGCCATTGTTTTCCTGGTGCTCTGTTTTCCTCCTGGTCTTTGGGTGTCTGACATTTCGTTATAAGGAGTTCCTGGATTTCTTTACACTTAGCTTTCTTGGGATTTATCTTCTTTGCAGGCATTAGAACTTTCAGTGTGCCTATGATGCTGTGAGCCCACACGTCTTTGACTGCTTCCTACTGCTTTCTTGTCCTTTTCTGGAACTACCCATGTGCTGGTGAGCTCATGGGTGATGCACATCTGCTGAGCTCACATCATTTATCTTAGTACCCGTCTTTCCTCTTCTTCAGACTGAACTCATCCCTGTTTTGTCTTTTCATTGGATGATTTCCTCTTCAGCCACAGCAGAGACCCTCTAAGGGAATGTTTAACGTGGGGACTGAACTGAGTATGCACACCAGAACTCCCACTTGGTTCTTTTTGATAATTTCTCTTACTTACTGATACTCTCTAGTAGGTAAGGCACTGCCAGGGTACCTTCCTTTACTTAATTAGTCACCTTGTCCTTTAGTTCTTTGAACATGTTTACAATGGCTCCCCTGTTAAGTCTGACATCTGGCCCCTCACCAGGAGTGTCTGTGGTTCATCCCAGCACACGGGTCAGGCTTTTCCTGTTTCTTTGTCTGCATGTCTTGTGTTGGTCCTGGTGCTAGGCTAGATCCCGATCCCACACCTGGTCTTGCTGCTGCTGTTCATTTGTTTGGTGATCACCTGGGATGGTTTGTGAGGTATCCCCATCCCCACAGCCAGAAGCTCCTGATACTCTTCCACATAGAGTGCGGCCTTAGGGCATGGCCACAGTCATGTCTGCCTCTCTGTCTCTGCCCATGACTGCTTAGATATCAGTTCCACCAGTGCTAGGCTGGTTGCTCCACTGGTTTCAGAAGTGTTCCTGGGACATAAATTACCCCTGGGAGCGGGCCAATCACTGTGCAGCTATTTGAGGGGCAAGTCCCTAAGGCCGGTGCTTGAGGCTTGTTCTGAACTCAGGGCTGCTCCTTTGCCCTCATTTCTCCTAGTTCTCTCTGGTGGTAAGCCGTCCTGTAGATCACCCTGTAGTTTCAGTGGATCGGTCCCCTCCCAGGTGTATCTCACCATCAGGCCTACCCTTGTCCATGTGCTATTGAAACTGAGTCTGTTTCTCTGTCTAGGCTTACTGTTTTACAGCATGGTGCCAAGACTCTGGAAACAGAGTTGGGAATGGCACATGCCTCCACGAGTGACACTCCCACTTCTGGATCTACTCAGTGATGGAAAGAAGAGGTTATATAGTCAGGTTTTCTCAGCCGGCCTCCCTCAGTACAGAATTCCTGCCTATGGTGTGAGAGATCAGAGGCCTAGCATCTTCAGTGGTGTCACACCCAAGGCAGAGCCTGTGTCCCACAATGGGGTGTGCATGAATAGAGGCATCACTTCCCACTCACAACTCAGCCCCCACACTCTCTATCCACTTCCAAATGAGACAGCTGTTTGCATCAAGGTAAGTTAGTATGTGTTGGCAGGGTCAGGGGTGTGGGACTAGTTAGTGGCTGTGTGTGTACATGTGTATGTACGTGTACAGTAAGTGGGTTCTGGGCATGAATGTGGAGTGCTAGCGTGTTTATGGGTGGGAATGTGAGTAGTGTGTGGGAAAGGGTGGTTGCGTGTATAAGAGAGAGTGGCGGGCATGTAGCTGGGAACCATTTGTGGAGAGCAGGGGTATGTGAGTATGGGAGCTGGGGAGGATAAGTATGTCTGGGGGGTTCAGTATATTGGGGTGTGAGTGTGCAGGTGGGTAGACATGCATGTGTGCAGCAAGCAGATGTGGCTGTAGGGTTGGGCTAAGTTACTCTGTAGGGGAAAGAGCTGGCAATGTGCAATTGTGTCGGGATTCGTGGCTGTACAAAGGCTGAAGAGGTCGGTATATATGCAGGAATGGGTGCGGATAAGTGGACCCTACATGTTTTTGTGATGGGTATTGAGGTGTACGGAAGTAGAGTGTACGGCAGAGGCAGTGGCTCGTGAGTGGGTGTGTATCTGGAACAATGTGAGTGAAGGCTTCTGTGGGCATAAGGATACAAGAGCGGGGGAGGCGACTGGGATGTTGGGGTGGAGTGGTGGACAGTTGGTACAGTAGGGGGTTTGATGTGACTGTGAGAGTGAGACCATGAGGAACATTGCCAGTGGGGGAGGGTATGGACAGACTGGGTGAGCACTGGCCAAGTGAAAAAGGGTGTTGGGGCATGCACCCTGAAGCCTCACCTACCTCTCTTGCTCAAGTATAGAGCCTTCAAGTCCAGCTGGTTCTCCTTGCTGAGGACTGCACGCCGTAGCTGCAAGCCCATGTATTCTAGCAGCTTTTTCCGGGCCAGGAATATCTCCCTCTCCGCCGGCATCAGAGCATGGAAGGGGCAGTGGGCGATCTTGCGATCCTGTGACAGGGCACGGGGTCACTATGAGTCCTTGAGGCTGCCACTTGCCAGCCAGCCACACCCAAGTGTCGCCAAGGACTTCAGGCCACCCAGCCCACACTGCAGACTGAGAGAGCAGGACATCTCTCCATCCTTGGTAATGTGATGCGGACACAGAAGGACACTTGCTCACAGGTGCCGAAGCACCTGTTTACCATCATCTTCTGCCCTGGAAGACTGGGCTTGGCTGTGGTGGGCTCCTGGCTTTTCCCAAGAGAAGCCAAGTCTCAGAGGGGTCCTGCTCAGAACACAGACACACCTGGTAGAATCTGAAGTAGCCGTAGTCCACAGCCGTGCCCACTGCCATCCTGTCGCCCTGTGTGAGCACCACAGGCTTCAGGATATCTGCCCCGTACCCGATGAGCCGGTCAATCTGCAGAACACAGAATCTGTCAAGCATGCAAGGCCACAGAGGGGTGATGGGAGCCACCTTCAACACTGGACTGTGCAGGGCAGCTCTGTGTGTGACTGTGTCACGAGGCGCATGGCTCCCAAGTCCAGTGGACACCCTTACTGGACAGCTGAAGGGCAGCCAAAAGGCACCACCCAGCTGGAGAGCCCAGGGACCCAGAAGGGTTGTTGTCCCCTGCCTTCTACATGGTGCCCGTCTCTCATGCGTGTGAGGAAGTCAGAGGCAAATGGAGTCGATGGGGTTGAGCTTCTCAGCCTTATCCTAAGACGCTACTCCCAGAGCGCCCTCTGGCTCCGTTTATGGTCACGGTGGCGTCAGACCACAATGGCTAAAACAGGAACACTCCTTTGCTCACTGAGGGACGAGCAGATGGTCAGAATGTGCCATGCGCATACAGTAGGGAATCAATCAGTCTTCACAGGCTGTTTCCAGCTCATCCAAGTCAGCAGCACCCTCTGCCAGCACACCAGGAGGTACAACTGCCTTCGCTTCAGAACAACCTCCTGGAGCCCTGTCTGAGCCACTATTTAACCTAGTGGTTCTCAACCTTCCTGGCGCTGCGACCCTTTCACACAGCTCTCCATGTTGTGGTGACCCCGACCATAAGGTTATTTTCGTCGCTACTTCCTAACTGTAACTTGGCCGCTGTTATGAATCGTCATGCAAATATCCGATATGCAGATGGTCTTAGACGACCCCCGTGAGAGGGCTGTGACCCACAGGTTTAGAACAACTGACTTAACCTGTACATATTATTATATGAAATGCAATGTGTGATCTGAGAGTTGTCAAAGTTCACAGTGAAGGCTGGAATACAATAAAAGAACCGTGACAGCTGCAGTTGACCGACAAGTGGAATCACGGGGGTGTAGGGAGCAGCAGTTTGTGGGCTAGATGTGGGTGTGGTGGTGGACAGCTGTAACACCAGCACTTAAGAGGCGAGGCAGAGGTCGGGTAGGGCTACAGAACAAGACCTGTCTCACAAAAATAAAAATAAAATAAAAAGGAAAAGAAAGGGAGGGAGGAAGGAAGGAAGGAAGGGAGGAAGGAAGCTACATAAATGCATTCAAGCATTGTGGGAAGGAACAAATGTACCATCTACTTTCTTAGGGTATTTCACTCACACAGGTCACAAATCCTGGGTTCCAGGAAGCCCACAATACACAAGTAGACCTGCCAGGTCCAGACACTGTCAACAGCTTGAGACCATCTCATTTCATTTCCCAAGCACTATGAGAGGTGGGTGCTGGGTGCTGGGTGCTGGGTGCTGTGTTCTTTAGTCTATTTTAGTCAAGACATGATCTTAGGATGACCCAGCCTACCCCACCCTGGACCAGCTGGTACTCTCCATCCCCCTGCCTCTTCCCCAGCATCCTCCCATGCTTCCCCTCACCAGGGCAATCTTGTTCTCGGTGCTCCTCTGTTGCTCATAGCCCAGGTCACATACAACACACAGGGCAGTGCCCAAGCCTTTGGTCAGAGGCAAGTTGGGGTCAGCTCCCTGGGCCAGAAGCTCCTTCACAACCTGGACACACAGAGAAACTCCTCAGCAGCTATAACCCTGTGTACTCATGGGTCCCACCCACAGGGAACCTGAGGGTGGAAAGGATTATGGACAAGCTCCTTAGGGAGGAGTTGCAATTCTACCCAGGGCCTGGTTCTGACACTATTTTTGGTACACATACCAATGCAGCTGGTCTGATGGCTCCACTCCTGTCTCATTGTGTAGCCTGGAAAGAGCATGGCTCTGGGGTAAGTACATACCACTGGCCTGGAGCACATCCAGTCTGGAGCCTTTGGCTGCGCCTCCCCAGCTCTCCTTTTTCTTTCACAACGCTCATCAGAATCTAGAACTGTGCTGCATGCTGATGTAGGTAAGGCCCGATTCCCCCAGCTACAATATGGGGTGGGGGACCCTCAAAGCAGAGACGATTCAAAACCTACTGTTCACAGTGGTGTCTGCCTTCCCACAGAAGGTGCTCAGTAAACAAAAGTTAAACGAAAGGAGGAATAAGAGCTGTGGATGGGTAGGCCAGTGGGAGGGTGGGTGGATGAATAGGCGGGTATGTAGACGGATGGCTGGGTGGGTGGGGGGCAGCAAGCTGAATAGCTATGTGGCTAGATGGTCAGATAGGGGGCTGGAAGGGGTGGTAAGTGGAAGGCTGGGAAGATGAACCGGTAAATGGAGAAGTGGAAAAATGGCACAGCAAACTCAGTGGCTAATTGGAGGGAGGGGTCAGTGGCAGCAGAAACAGCACAGTTGCCTACTGCACGTGGACACAGGAGCCAGGTGCCCAGGAGTCAGGTTCACAGGTGGAGACAGGCTCACCATGTCATTCCCACTGGCAATGGCCAGGGAGAGTGGGGAGTGGCCGCTCCACAGCATGTTTGGATTCGCTCTGTGCGAGAGAAGGAGCCGGACTATGTCCCTGGCACACTGTGGGAAGAAAGGCAGAAGCACATGAAGTCAGAGGCACCACTTCCGAGGAATCCCTCCGCACTGCCGATAACACAACTGCCTCCTTTAGAGCCGAGCTAGTTACTCAACTGCCAGGTCCTTGCACCAGCACCACCTAAGCCAAAACTCCAGACAGAGACATGGGGGCGGGGGGGGGGAGCGGGGGAGATGGAGGGTCCTCAGACAGACTCCAAACATTCATTTTCGGGACTAGAACAGGGACTGCCTCGGTGAACCAATTGGCTGGAAGTGTGTTTTCGTTGGATTGAGGTCAGTGAAGGACATGACCACACTGAAAGCCCTGACCTTTGACAGGGATGATAAGGAAAGTTTCTTCACTTGGTCTGTTGAATAGCCCTGCCTCTAAGGTTGGAGTCCACCATGTCTGGATAGCCCTCTGAGCTTCTCACCAGAGGAGGACTCCCTTGGGGGGAGGGGCCTCTCTCCCACCTGACCTTACTTGGAGAGTGCCTCTAATCTTGCCTCCTGATCTTATTTGAAAAAGGACCCTGGCACCTGAGCCTTCTGTGAACTCTAGATGGCCCTATGCCCCCCACTCCTCTGCCCCATGTGGATACTTAGGATACCTATAGTACTGAGTTTTAACCAATTAGGTGCTGATCTGTTGCCTTAGGAGCCCTTATATACTTTGTCCCTGAAACAATAAAATGAGCTGCCTCCCTGTAGCTGTTCCTGAGTGATCCTCTAGATATCTGGCCCTCCTTTCGGTTGCTTCTGATCCCCTCACCGCCCTGCTGAGTCAGTGTGCAATGACTCCCAAGGAAGGGGAGACCAACTGGTCTTTCTTGTGAGCCTCTCCTCTGGTATTGTCTGCGTCCACTGGTCCCTCTATTTCCCTGACTGCAGGGAATCCTCTCTAGCCGCCTGACACGCTCTGCCTGCTCACTCAGGATATGACAAACCCCAGGAGCCGGGGACCAATTTCCTTCCCCAGCCCCTTTCCCTGAAGCCTCAGTGACCAGGCCAGTGAGGTGCCAAGGGTCTGTGGAGTGGCTCTTGGGAAAGTTTCTCCATCTTCGGTGGAGGATGTGGGTGTGGTAGTGTGGACTTTTGTGGCCTCTATGCCCCATCCATGGGCTCTGACCTTCATGCCCTCACCACTGATGTCTCCATGACCCAGGTGTAGTGTCTCCTGACTGTCTTCCCATAACTTCCAAATCTGAAATATTTGTGAATGGAAAGGTGTTTGTTCAGGCCCAGGCCTTCCACAGGCCAGAGCCTTGGACAGCTTGCCTTCTTGGACCATCCCTGAACCTATTCCCAGCATGGACTCACAGCTGCCCTCTAGTGGCTCTGTTGAGGATGGTGGGACCCTGAGTCTAGCTCCTCTCCACCCTCTATGAAAGCTTTGGTCTGATGGACCAGTCAGCTGCCTTCTCCTCCCCCGCATTACCTATGGGCCTGCACATCTGCCCAGAACTCCCCTGCCCCCTGACCTGCCCTGGCCACACAGTCTCCACTGATCAGTTCCCATACCAGTCTTGCTCAGACTGGTCCTAGGGCAGATGGCAGCCAAGTGGCTACAGGACCAGGGGACACAGGTAGTGGAGGTAAGAGGATGACCAATGAGTTGGTAGTCTCTGGCTCTCAGGCATGTCTGACCCAAATGCAAAAGTGATTTCACATGGCATCCCAGGCTAAGCAAGATGTGGGTCCATGCACTGCCAGGAGCTCTTCAGAGCACAAGTGACTACAGGCCCTTTTTCATATTTTCCATTCACTTTAACCTACAGAATTCAACTCCCTCTGGAAAATTCTGGATTCCAAACCCACCACAGCCACTTCAGAAGCACTGGCCTGGCCACAGCAGCCAGGACTCCCAGCCTGGCAAGAGTGTTCACTCACATCAGAGCTGCCATCTCCTGCCCATGTCTACCACAGAGACACATGGGTGCCTGGTGCAGCACCCGAGCATGCACATACCAGTCTCCACACGTGTAGACACATGGACACACACACCACAGCTCACAGGTGAAATCTTACAGACACACAGGCACCGCATTTGAACACAGCTCTTACCTGGCCTAAGGTCCCTCATGCAGCAGCTCTCAGTGTCGGGGCTCAGCCCCTCCCTTCCCCACTGCCACGCTCATCGCTCTGACAACCCACCCACGCAGCTCAGGTCGGGGCCCCATGACTGCTCACCTTCTTGTTGTCCTCTCTCTCACAGGCCACATGCAGAGCTGTGCGTCCACCCTCCTCTGGGATGAACGTGTGCATGGTGTAGTAGCTGCTGGGTGGGCCTGGCTCATTGTTGAGCTTCAGGCTTGAGGGCAAGAGGTCGATCTGTGGTAAACACATGGGCAGATCCTGTGTCCTTTTCCCCAGAGTGCTCACTTTGTCAGACTACAGATGTGGACTATCTTCCTGCAGAGCTCCCACACACTGGCCTCTATCCTCCCTGAGCTATTGTGACTCCCACAGCACTCAGAACACCCTCCAGAATGCTGGACTCAGAGGCATTCTGTTTTTGTTGTGGCGATGGTGTAGTTTGTGTTGCTGTTGTGTGGTACTCAGGAATGAAACCCAGGGCTTCCTGCATGGTAGGAAACCACTCAACCAACTGAACCACATCCCCAGCCCTCCCATTTTTTGAGACAGGGTCTCCCTATGGAACTTACTATGTAGACTAGACTGTGCTGGAACTCATGAAGATCTGCCCACCTCTGCCTCCTGAGTACTGAAAATTAAAGGTATGTGCCACCATGTCTGGCTGCATCCCCAGCCCTTAATCAACTACTTTTGCCTGGAGTCTCCAAAGCGTGTCAGCCCTGCTTCCTCCCACGGCCAGTGTTGGTGCTGTGTCCACGTGGCTCGCCCACACCAAGAGGGACCATTGCCAGGAGCATAATGATCAGACATGCACATGAATTGCCTTTTGTCACCACACATGTGCGCACACTCACACAGACATACACACAGCGCCAGGTCAAGACAGAACCACACCTTGCCACCTTTGTATAAGTCGTCCTGGTCAGCTGCCTTGGCATCCACATCAGTGACTGCATGGAGCAGCAGCTCCGTGATCTTGACGCCCTCCTCCCCAGGAAGTGAGGCTGCGATGTGGAGCGGGGTCAGGGACTTCAGCTGCAGATGAAGTGTAGTACAGGTGAAGCCCAGGCAGCCAGGCAGGTGAGGCCCAGGTTAGGGTTAATGTTAGGGTCCTTGCTGCCTGGCCAGATGAGAGGATGCATACCTTACTGAAACCATTTCCGGTTCCCACCACACCATCTTCTCATCAGCCCCATGAGTGCAGGACACGGAGGCCCCAAAGGACAGAGGTAGACAAATGCCCACAAACAATAAATAAATTGAATGTGTTCAACGTGCCATGTAACCCATGGGTGTCCAGGGTCACATTTGTGAATGCTGGGCTTGAACCCAGTTGATTTTAGGTCATCTATCTGACACTAACTTCTAAGAGTAATCCCTCCCTTCCCTGCCAGGTCCTGGCTCAGATACCACCCACCTAATAGCCACATGGCTTCTGACAGGCCTTCTGACTCTCCTCATGGTGTCCCTCTCCCCATTGTCTGAAGTTGGTCCTGGCTGGACTGTCTCTAAGCTTCAGCAGCTCATGGTCATGGGGGTCCCTGCTCTCAGAGTAAATACTAGCAATTGAGAGTGCCAAGCCAGAGCAGCCAGGCTATGGTCAGGAAGACATGTCCCACTTGTCCCTAGCCCAGTTCCCTTCAGTATGACCTCACTCCAACAGGAAGGTATCCCTGGAGAAAGGCACTTGGAGAACACTGTGAAGACAGGGTAAGGTTAGCCTGGAAAGCAGAGAGATCCCACGGTGGTAGACGGGATGTGGCAGAAGGATGTGCGAACGCTGGCAAGCTGGTGAGGTAGCATTAGCTCTACATGGCACATGTAAACTCCTGCAGCTGCTGATTCAGGCATGGAGTCTCCACAGCCCAAGAGCAGCTGGGGCCGCCACGACTGATAACCACAACCGACGGCCAGCAGCCTCGGCACATAGTCATAATCGTGGTGACCACCTAACACATAAGAAAATGAGTGCCATCAACGGCACACGTGAGTGAATGAATGAGCACAGCAGAGACCGCAGTCTGCCACCGATGGAGATCCCGGGAGGGGATCACATCCATGGCAGCCAACCGAGATGCACTGAAGCAATGGCGGAACAGACATAGCTGGAGGGAAAAATCAGGAGATGGTGAGGCTGGGGAAACATCCCAAACTACAGGGAAGAAAGAAAAAGAAAATATGCTGCTCCTTTCTCCCCAATTAACAAACATATGAGAGCCAGTGGTGAGCCTCAGAAGGAGAGCAGAGAGATGAGGGTCGACAGAAGCACTTACGAGATCAGCTAAGAAACACCATGCTCCCCAAACTGGAAGACCAGCTACAGGAGCCAGGATCTCACAGAAACGCATAAGTGGGCCAGGGCCAAACCTGTCCCCGGTTGACAGAGGTTCTGTGCTGAGATATATGCAGAGCTGAGGCGCCATGAACCGTCTGCTGAGGATATGGCTCCCTGCAACTACTGCTGGACAATTAAACCCCCATAGTGGTCTTGCTCAGCATCTGTCTGCAGCTAAGCCTCAGCAAACCATACCGTTTGCTTCCAAATTCTTAGGAACTGGCTGGGATATGGCTCAGTTGGTAGAATACTAGGGTAGCATACTCAGAGCCCTCGGTTCCATTCCCAGCATCACATGAACTGGGCGTGGTGGCGCATCCCTATAATCACACGACTCCAGAAATAAGAGGCAAGATGATCAAAAAATCAAATTCAGGATTGGAGAGATGGCTCGGTGGTTAAGAGCACTTGTTGCTCTTGCAGAGGACCCAGGTTGGGTTCCCAGCACCCATATGGCAGCTCACAACTGGTTTGTAACTCCAGTTCCAGCAAAGACCTCTCTGACCTCACGGGACACTCCATGCATGTAGTATGCAGATATACCTTCAGGCAAGCACTCATACACATAAAAACTTAAGTGTTTTTTTAAAAGAATTCAAAGTCACCTCCAGCTACATAAGGAGTTCATGGCCAGCCTGGGATCTATAAAACCCTATCTCAAGAGAAAAATGATGGTTCTCAGATAATTATGAACCCAGAATGCTGTTACTCAACAAGAGGGTGAGAAAAGAGTATTCCTGGGGACACTGAAATTCTCTGCTGCTACAGATGTTCCCTGCTGAAAAACCAGCCCCGGATCTGAAGAACACAAGGAATCAGGAGGGACTTACCAGGATTGCATTGCAAAATCCAATGCAGAGCAAAACCCTAAAATGTATTAGCAGGTGGGCCAGCAGGTGGGGTGGTGCAGGTGGGCCAGCAGGTGGGGTGGTGCAGGTGGGGTGGTGCAGGTGAGGTGGTGCAGGTGGGCCAGCAGGTGGGGTGGTGCAGGTGGGGTGGTGCAGGTGGGGTGGTGCAGGTGGGCCAGCAGGTGGATCAGCAGGAGGGCCAGCAGGTGGGGTGGTACAGGCAGCTGATGCCAGGAATACACCAATATAGGGAAAAGTGTGGCCTGAGGCTCTCCTGCTGGCCTTGATAGGATTTTCTCATCTGCCTCGTTTGCTATCCATGTACCATTAAGGCATTCCATCTCTGGGGGCCGAAGCTGCACCTCAATCTAGGTGTAATCCTTAGGAAAGTGTGGCCCTTACAGATACACTATTCTCACTCTGCTGACATCAGTGTTTATACTTACCTGACCGTTCTACAGGTGACTGCTCTGCTACCACTAGTGTCCCCATTCCCAGGTCTCTAAGAAGCCTCAGCCATGCACTGTGGGATGAGCAGACTCCATACCCCTAACAGCAAAATGGGTAGCGTTTGGGCGTTCCACCATATATGGAGGCACTGGTAGCTTTAAACGCACAAATGCTATATTTGGAAATGGGAGTGGCCCCCAGAAGCTCAGCTGTAAAAGAGACTTGGTCCCCAGGGTGGCACTACCAGAAAGGAGGTAGTGGAGCCCTTCAGAGATGGAGCCTATGGGTGGGTCTTGGGCCATTGAGGGTATGTCTTGGAAGAGGACAGCAAAGTCTTAGCCTATCCCCTCTCTCCATTTTGCTCCCAATGTCAACCTACCATGACACACAGCTCTAGCCACAAGACCAAAGTAATGAGACTGCCAAATTCCATTCTGAAATCTCTAAACCAACAAACCTTTCTACTTTATAAGTTAACTACCTCGGAGACTTTGTTATAATAACCTAATGTGGCTAATAAAATGAACAAATGCTCAACCTCACCTGAATCAGAATAAAGGCTAAATTATACCAGTGAGGTGCCACCTTCTGGGTGCAAAGATTGTGAGTGTCCAGGCCATGGGAAACTGTGGGCTCCTGCCATGCTGAGGGCTGTCTAACGTATACAAGCCCTATGGTTTTCTGAGGCCTAACTGCAGATACACGGTGAGCAACATCACTGCGGGAAGCTTCGTCTTCTGGCAGCAGCTGCATGTGCCGCGTTTCCATCAGGTGTCCATGGTACCGCAGCTCAGCCGCAGTAACAAAGAGCCGGCATGATGGCTCACGCCTAGGACAGGAGGATCAGCCTCCTCGGCTGTGCAGAAGATTCAAGGCTAGTCTACACTACGTGAGACCCTGCCTCAAAACCAAAGCAAGATTTAAAGATCAAAGGTACTTTTCGATACAACCTCCTTAACTGGATGCGCTGGTACATGACTGTGATCCCAGCTACTTGAGAGGCGGATGTAGGACGATCGCAAGTCCAAGTTCAAGGCCAGCGGAAACACAGGATACTCTGACTCAAATACTCCTTCATGGCGATGACGACGATGATGATGATATACAGAAAAGCGTGCGCAGCATGAAGCCACCCAGGAGGGAGGAGGAGGGGCCAAAGCCTCACTAGCCCGCCCAGGCCACAGTGCTGTGGGCCTGAGTCTTCAGGTTCCCGATGCGATACCTTTGTGCTTTGATTCTGTTTCTAATTTTGAGCTTTTCAAGTTTAGGGCAAACCAATCTTATCACATAAACTGACATGAGGATGCTTTTAACTTTTACTTCCCCAACTGTGTATGACTCTTCTGTTCTCAGGCAACCCACGGAGGATCCTCTCTGACTTGCTTGAGGTCTGAACCATAATCAGAGTTCAGACAAAAGGATAAAGTGCAGCTGATATCAGTGAGCTATGATGAGGTGACAGTCCTTATCCTGTCTCATAGGGCAGCCCAACTAAGGACAGTGAGGTCAGATGGGAACTGTGCAAGAAGCACCTTGACCCTAGGGCACGAGGCCTGGGTGACTTCCAGGGACATTGGGAGTTGAGGCACTGTGGGTTCTGTGCCTGAGGAAGGCGCTTCCAAAGCTGCGGCATGGGGAAGGCTGGAAGGACCAGGCAGGGCTGGATGGTACCCACTGCTCAGGTGGGCTGGGTATGAGCAAGGATTAAACAAACTGAGCCCAGGAAGCCAGGAGTCCACCAAGACTCTGCAGCAGCTCTGAGTTCTGTTCTCAAAGTTCCAGCACTGCATACAGGTTTGTCTATCAAGAGCAGTGTTGGTCAAACATGTTCCCCAAGAGGTGAGCCTAGCTCTGGATGGGAAGAGCTGGTGCCTGATAGTCCCGTCCAGACAACTGGTTTCCAATGTGGGCAGCCACAGCACTCAGCCTTCAGGAGGGTCCGGGATGAACAGGGCAGAAAGGACACAGGCCTTGGTTAAAAGGAGACACAGAAACAGATATGTGGGCAGGAAACTCCAGTTTGCTTTTTGCTGCTGGATTTGCTGGAATAAAGGGCTTAAAGGACAGTTTGCTTCAGTTCCTCCTGCCTCTCCATGAAACTGGTGCCATTGTGAAAGAGGGCGGGCCTGGCCTTTGCTTCCCTTCATAAGCCCTCATATTACATTGCTTCAAACGTGGGGAAGGGACTGCATTACAAAATACACACATCGTGGAGCGCTGTGAGAAATAACACCCCTCCAAAACTGTATCTAGTGACACTATGAAACCTCAGTGGTAGGCCACCTTCCTCCTGCGATGTCACCATGCCTCACATATGGGGTTGTTTACTGGCAGTTGAACCAGCCCTACTGCTGTCCCTATGGAGCTGCAGGCTTTTGTGAAGAGGGACAAGGGATTCTGTGTGTGTCCTGCATCCATCTTGCTGCAGAGGCCTCTCCGGCCACTGATACCTACCTGTGGAGGATACTGAATATCAGTCCGGGCCCCGCTCTCCAGCAGCAGCCTCACCCCGTCAACATCCCCAGCCTTCACGGCGAGAAACAGGGCCTGCATTGGCACTTGACACAGGTTGGGATCCGCACCTCTATGCAGCAGCAGCTGGATGGTCAGCCAGCGGTTTCTGCTTCTGTAGGTACCAGAAGGACAGGGTGACGTTGGAGAGAATGTACAGGGTGGTTGCCACACCTGTGATCAGGACAAGAGTCTCCACAAAAGAGATGAGGGGATGAGGGGTGCTGACAACAGAGCCACACTGCACCCCAGTATCCAGTCTTTCTTGAAAATATTCAAGGCCAGCCCTTCTAAGGCCCTGATCCTCACCTGGAGGCTCAGAACCATAGCTAACACCAGACCTCCCTGTGTGGGCCTACTCCAGTCAACCTCCGCTGTGGTCCTGCAGGGCTTCAGCCCAGCAGCATGGGTCACTTAACCTCACTGAGGTTCCTCATAAGGTGAACACCAGCCCCTCCTGGGGTGGATGCCAGACGGTGGGTGCACATACACACATATACAAACACACATCCACACACACATGCACACATATACATGCACACACATCCACACATGCACACACACACACACACACACATACACCACACATATATACCCACACATACATGCACACATATACATGCTCGCACACACACACATACACACACACACCCTACACTGCCTTTGTATTGAAAAATGTGGCCCCAGCATGGTGCCCTTGCAAGGATGCTGTCTGAATTAGGATTTTAGTGTGATAAAACACTGTGACAAAAAGCAATTTGGGGAGGAATGGATTTATTTTATCTTATACTCCTAGGCAACAATCCATCATTGAAGGAAGTAAGGGCAGGAACTCAAACAGGGCAGGAACCTGGAGGCAGGACCTGATGCAGAGGCCATGGAGGAGTGCTGCTTACCGGCTTGCCCCCCATGGTTTGCCCAGCCTGTTTTCTTATACAACTCAGGACCAGCAGCTCACGTGTGACACAGTCCACAGTGAGCTGGGCTCTTTCACATCAACCATCATTCAAGAAAACGCACCAATAGGCTTGCTCACAGGCCAATCTAGTGGGGACATTTTCTCAGTTGAGGCTCTCTCTTCCAAAATGGCTCTAGCTTGTGTCAAGTTGACATAAAACTAGCCAACACCGATTCCCAGACAACAGGATTCCCAGCCTCTAAAAACAGCTCCGAGTAGTGGTGCAGGGCTGTGGTGGGTGCCCACTGGACACGTGACCCACCCTGGAAGCAATCCTCTGCCCCTACCAAGAGCATCAGTGACTTACTCAGCCATGGTCTGTGCCATTTTCCTCACAGTCCCCTTGTCTGAGAAGGAGGGGACCTGCGGCAATGAGCTGTAGGCCTGGGCACTCTTCTCCAGGATGTCCCTCGAGATGTGGATAGAGTAGTTTCGCAGACTTAAGGTAGACTCAAAGTTTGTGTCAGTGCTGTACATGGTGCTGGCATCCACGTTTTCTCCCACATCCTCTCGCTCTTTCTTTACTTCACCACTGGGACTCTTCATTGAGGAGGCGTCCAGCCTGTGAGACAGGCTCCTCCAGCTTTGGGACTCCCGGGACTGGATATTCTCCAGGAGCAGGGAATCATCCAGGCTGTCATGAGACAGCAGTGGTGACTTGAAATCCTCTCCACCTTGGGTGGAAATGTTTATATCATAGAAATTATCCATGTTTGGATCCCCAAACAAGAATGAAATTTTGGAGTTGACCAAGGTTTTGAGAGATTCCTATGGAAAGCACCAAAAAGATCTCATTAGAGGAAGGAACTAAAGCTCCTCTCTGCACAGCAGCCCCCAGGAGAACCCGAGGGGTGGCTTGGGGCTTCTTTTATAGTCTACATATCCTTGCAGGAGCAAGGACAACTCTGAAATCACTACCTGAAACTGGAAGTAAGCAACTTCGGCTCAGGGTTCACAACCACCTAAACTTCCGAGCCTACCAAACATGATCTGTCTAGAACCTGAGCACCACTGTACAAGCCAACCAGTCACTCCTGGTGGGAGGACTCACTCTTGTTCTTCATACTGATTGCACACTGTGCAGGGCTGGTACTAGATAGTGAATGATAATTAAAACTACATAATTAAAATTAATCACGACTCACTTTCTCTTTTCAATATGACTACTCAAAAAATTCTAGTTATATATATGGCTTGTGTTGCAGCTCAAATTATATTTCTGCCCAGTGGTGCTTTTCCCCATCTTCTCTCCTAGGCACCTTGGCTCTCAAAAAGAAGTCCCTAGCCTAATGGCTTCCCCATCACCAGGAATCTGTTAGAAATGCAGATTCTCTGGCCCTTTCCTAGCCACACTGTCAAGAAGGTCCCCCTTTCCAACATGCTGGTAGAGGGAAGGTCCCAGAGTCCCAGGCTGCTGCGCATATGGCTCATAGAGAGCACGTGCCCTTTGGAACATGTGGCAAGGCACAGGATGCCTTTGGGAGTTCCCAGGCTTGTTCTTCTGACCCCTACCCCACCAAATTCATCTTTCCATTCATCATATATGGGCCTGGTTCACAAATCAGGGAGGTGGCTCTGGACATTTAGATAGAAAGAGAGTGGGGTGCATGGCAGACGATGAGGATGTGGCGGCCAGCAGGAGCTGACCTGGGGCAGGGTCCTCTCGGCAACGTTGGGCTGGAAGGATTTGCTGGGGTAGTACTGGAGAAAGCACATGCTGAGGGGCGTGAGGCCCTCATCCGAGCACTTGTTCACATCAGCCCCATAGTCCAGGAGAAGGTTGACGATGTCACGGTGACAATGTACCTAGAGAGTGACGAGGTCAGGCTCACGAAGTCCGGAACTGGCTGTCAGCAGGACATGGGGAAGACTGCCTGGCATCCATGCTAACCCTCGTAACGCTGCACTATAGCAGGACACACAACACTCGTGCTTGGCCCTGGTCAAGGGACAGTCAAGTGTGTAACAGCGAAATGAAGGGATCAGTCTCAGCTCACTTCCACTAGGCCTTGCTCATCACACTTGAGGGAGTGGGGTTTTGCTTAGCAGTGAGGGCTGGCCAGTTCCTGTCAGACCAAACACTCACTATTAGAGCAGGCCACACTTGGGAGCCCACAGGCCAATGTTCCTATGGAAAGAGGACTTACCGCAGCAGCAGCGAGCACAGTGTAGCCCTTGGAGTCAGCCACGTCAGCACAGGCAAGGTTGTCCCTCAGGATTCCAAAAATCCAGTCATAGTCTCCTTCCTTGGCCTTCAGGATCATCTCCTTGGAAATCTGCTCCTTGGGGCCAGTGGGCCCAAAGCTGCTGCGGTTCCCCTCCAGGATGGCAGCGATGTTCCAGCTGGTGTGGGCAGTCTTGTTCCTGGCAACACAACAGGCTTCATAGGTATCAGACTAGACTCTGGATTGCCTAGTACCCTCCATGAGAAAGGTGCTGCCTCCCTCCATCTCTCAGAACTCCCCTTTTATCCTTGGGCTCTCGATCCCTTCAGTATCACCATCCCTGTATTACCCTGAACCCTGATGGCTGCACTGCCAGCCAGTTACAATAGAGTGCCCAGTTAGGGTGACATGCCAGCCAGTTACAGTAGAGTGCCCAGTGAGGGTGACATGCCAGCCAGTTACAGTAGAGTACCCAGTGAGGGTGACATGCCAGCCAGTTATAATAGAGTGCCCAGTGAGGGTGACATGCCAGCCAGTTATAATAGAGTGCCCAGTGAGGGTGACATGCCAGCCAGTTATAATAGAGTGCCCAGTGAGGGTGACATGCCAGCCAGTTACAGTAGAGTGCCCAGAGTGACATGTGACTGAGAAGTAAAGTACTCAGGCTAAGTGCGGCCGAGTCAAGAACCGCAACTAAACCTTGTACATGTCTGGCTCCTCTTGGCTTGCTCCAGGCTTGCTGGGAAATCTGCTCTCAATGGCAAGACCCTGTGTGAGCAGAAAGCTGGTATACTCATGGCTCCACAGCTCAGAGCCAAGCGCATACATCACACTTCTGCTCATTTGCTTTTCTGTTGGAGTAGAGAATATGCATGTCCCATGGCCCAGGTCACCACACAACACTGAAACTTCCTGTGTGCACAGAATAGCATTCGCAACCAAGAACCCATTGATTTTATTCACTCAACAGTTTGCCAATGGTCATGAGCTAAGTTGGTGGTTGCACAATAGATGGATGGCATAGGTGGATGGAGTAAGCAAACAGATATGTAGGTACATGGCTAGTGGATAATGGGTAGCTGCATGGGTGGGTGCATGGATGGAATGGGCAAAAAGATGGAAATGGGGGTGTAGATTGAGTAAGTAAATGGATGGATGGATGGATGGATGGATGGATGGATGGAGTGCATATAAGGGTTGATGGATAGGTGGATAGATGTAAGGGTGGTTGCATGGGTAAAAGGATGAATGGGTGGATGGATGAATTAATCCACTGATGATGGGTCAGTGGAGTGGGTGTGTGGGTGGATGGGAGAAAGGAAGAATAGATGGATGGAGAGATGGATGGAAAATAGTCATCTGTGCCCAGCAAATGCATTCTAAAATGTTCATTGATATCTGAGGACAATGTTGGAGGATATAAGAATAGGGTATAAGAGTAGTGGGTTCTGACTTGCCCAGCACTGTGGGTATCTTCAGACATGGCAAAGCAGTGCCAGTTTTCATGGCTTTCCTTGATAATGCCAGAGGTCTAATCAGTTTGCAGGCCCCAATCCTTCCTTGCATCCCATGTTGGCTCTCTGCCAGACCCGTCATTAACAGATGATAGTAATAACAGTCTCTTCTGTCATGGTGGTGTGCACAGGGACTTGACTCACAGACAAGAACCTGGACTTAAAGTACACACCCTCTGGCCTACAGAAGAGGGAATGTACACGGGTTTAAATGTCAAAATCTGCCTTTAGGTGTCTCTCAGTAGTTTACCCTGAGTCCCATCTCCTTCAGGGTTCCACTCCAGTTCTGGGACTGCAGCAGCTGCTCATTTACTAAGCCATTCCTGTCCACTCCTTCCCCAGAGTGGGCTAATAGAAGCCTGGAGCCCTTGCTCCCCTACACAGACACAGATGCCCCACAGCTCTGCCTGGCTCGGTGCCCTCAGGACACTAGTCTGGTCTCACAGGACAGTGGGGGCTGTTTGAGTCACTAAAGCAAATGTTGTGTGTTTGCACTCATCTAACAAGCAATGCTGAAAGGTACTCAAGCCCTCTGCAGCAGGCCGGCAATGGAGAGCATCAGACCCCTACCCAGAGGGCATCCCTATTCAATGAGGGAACAAGATAGAGAGAAAGGCCTTTCTGATCACCTGAACCTGTAAGTCTGCTTCTGGATTTTGACCAACAAAGGAGTCTCGTTTGTTATAAGCCAGGGTTCTTCATCCTCAATGAATGGAGGGATCTCGTTCATGAAGATGCAGTCATCCAGCTCTCTGCGCAGGGAGCCTGTCATAGGCAGGTGGCTGTTGTCGGTAGAATAGACATGTACCTCCGGAGGCAGCATCAGCTCATCCTTTAGGAGAAACTGCTTATATTCATAGAAGAAGGGGTCTTGCTCCTTGGGAAGACCCCAGTCCACCTTCTCCTCATCTGAGAGACTGAGTCTCTCCCTTGAGTTTGTGAGGAAAGCTGAGAATTCTGGATAGTTCAGCAGGGAGAAGCTGCCGGGAACCTCTGTCCCCAGCTTGAGGAGATGCTCATGGAACCACAGTCCAACATCCTGGCTGCCATCAGGGTGGGTCTCAATGCCTGGCCCGAACCGTTGATCTTCTTTGTACAATCCCTATAAGGGAGGCCCACAGGGCCGGGGAGACACTCAGTCGAGCTTTCTATATAGTGGCAGTTTCAAAGAATCAGGAAAAAAAAAACGCACTCCTGAGAGATGTACTCATTCACTCCACACACACTGAGGTATGAGGTATGTTGGGCACTGGGACAGAGCAAGGCCATCTTGTTCAGACAGAGTGCAGGTGCATGGAGAAAGTGCTATGGCAGGATGGGAGACAAACGGCCAGGCTAGGAGTGGCCCTCTCGAGTAAGGATATGACAAAGGGCTGCAAGTTGAAACCCTGATGGAGACATAAAAGTGCTTTGGTTCCAAGAGACTCCTGCAGCCCTGAAGTTAGCTGCCAGATGGGCAGTTTTACCTCCGAGCTTCTGTACTCGAGGACAGGGGAACTGCTGTCAGTGACACTGCGCTCAATGAACACTCATTGTTATTCATTTATTTCCCTTGAGGCCCTTCAGAGATGCTCACTAGGAACCAGCCCAATCCTATCCATCACTCTGATTCACTCTAGACCTACAGTAAATGTGGCTCCTTGTGACATCAACCTGCTCTTAGAGTATGTGGCTCTGCCTTCTCCCGGACTGACGGCACATGGCCTGGAGCTGAGCATGCTCGTGGGTGCGTGCGTGGCAAGGAGTCTTCCTGTGGGACTTTACATCAGTCTTCCCACTCCCCGCTCAATCAGTTGAGGGAGATATTGCCTTAAGAAGGGTCTCCAATGTGTTCCTCACTCACTACAATAGCAAATTCTCCCCACTCTGATTGCCTGGTTGTGCCCACTGATTTGCCCTAAGGAAGAGATGAACCCAGACAGGATAAAAAAGCAGAGTGGAGAAAAGGAGGAGGAACGAGGAGAATGGTAAGAAGAGAGGAGGAATACTCCTTGCTTTCTATGACCCCAAGGGAGAGGGCAATTTCTAGGCCTTTCCATCATACCACCTTGTGGACACAGAGAAGGAAGGATCTCAGACAAGGAAACAATGTGTAGTGGTCTGGCAGTCAAAGTGAAGTCCCTGGTTTCCACAGACACACTTCTTCTACACCAGCATCAAAGGGTGCTTGGAGGTCACTGGGACATCAGCGGAGACACAGGTCAGCCAGGGCCAAAGGCTGAGATGTAGAAATGGTAATGCCTGTGCCCTCAGCCACCATGGGACAGTCTCATCCCAATATTCTATGCAGTCTGAAGTGGGCGTTGGGTGTAAAGGAGGTGCAGGAGTGTGTGCAGGGGGGAGTACAGGGTGTGTACAGGGGATGTCCAGGGGTATGGGCGGGGGTATGCAGGAGGTGTACAGGGGTGTGTACAGGGAATGTGAAGGGGGATGGTCAGGGGGTGTGCAGGGGGATGTACAAGGGTGTGCACAGGGAGATGTGCAGGGGGTGTGCAGGAGTGTGGGCAGGGAGATGTGCAGGAGGTGTACAGGAGGATGTGCAGGGGGTGTTCAGGGGTGTGCAGGGGGGGTGTCAGGAGGATGTGCAGGGGTGTTCAGGGGTGTGCATGTAGATGTGCAGGGGATACACGGGGGGTGTTCAGGGGTGTGCAGGGGGGTGTCAGGAGGATGTGCAGGGGTGTTCAGGGGTGTGCAGGTGGATGTCCAGGGGGTACACAGGGGGTGTGTGCAGGGGGATGTGCAGGAGGATGTGCAGGAGGATGTGCAGGGGAATGTGCAAGGGGATGTGCAGGAGGATGTGCAGGGGGTGTTCAGGGTGTGCAGGAGGGGTGTCAGGAGGATGTGCAGGGGTGTGCAGGGGGTGTCAGGAGGATGTGCAGGGGTGTTCAGGGGTGTGCAGGTGGATGTGCAGGGAGTACGTAGGGTGTGTGTGCAGGGGGATGTACAGGGGGATGTACAGGGGGGTGTGCAAGGGGTATGCAGGGTCTGTAGTCTGTCAGAGGAGTGCAGTGTCTGAGAGTGGCTTCACCCTGCAGGGGAGTCGCACTGGGTATCAGACATATTTCTAGAAGGCCCTGTGAGGGGTTCAGGCAGTGGGGAGGGAGGTTCACAGACAGAAGTAAGAGGCGGGGTGGGATGTAGTCAGGTGTCGGGTGGTCTGCAGCCTGATGGGCCCTGCAAGGAGGCAGTGCCCTTATCTGGAAAGTTCAAGAGTCACTTATGTAGAGCAAGTGGACCAGGAAGAAAAACTGGGGAGCCAAGCAAGATGGGGGGGGGCAGAGGGAAAGAGGTACTTCAGGGAAAAGAAGCTGCCACATGTATGTGTGGAGTCCATGGGTGCTCTTGCTCAAGACCCAGCTACTCTACTGATAGGAAACAATTGAAGAAGATAAACCAAATGTCAGCAAAGCCACAAGTTGACCCCTTACAACAAAACAGACCTGTATTCCCAGCTGCTCCAGGGCTGAGGTAAGGGAACTACAAATTCAAGGCCAAGCTGTACGTCAGAGGGAGTTCCAGGTCAGCCTGTGTGACTCAGTTAGACCCTCCCTTAAAAGACAGAAAGAGAGCTGGGGATGTAGCTCAGTAGCTCAGCACTTGTGTGGTATGCACAAGTCTCTCGGTTTAATCTGATTTGGTTTGGTTTGGTTTGGTTTTGGTTTTTCCAGACAGGGTTTCTCTGTTGTAACTCCGGCTGTCCTGGAACTCACAGAGATCCATCCACCTGCCTCTGCCTCCAAGTACTGGGATTAAAGGTGTGTGCCACCCCGCCTAGGTTTAATCTTAATTGTGTTACCTTTCTTCTTCAAAAGACCCCGTTGAGAAAAGGAGAGATCGCCCACTGCTGAGGAATATTTATTATTATCATTTTCCTTATTTTATGTGCATTAGTGTTTGCCTGTATTCATGTCTGTGTGAGGGTGCCAGATCTCCTGAAACTGGAGTTATGGACAGTTGTGAGCTGCCATATGGGTGCTGGGTATTGAACCTTGGTCCTCAGGACGAGCAGTCAGTGCTCTTAATCACCGAGCCATCTCTCCAGCTCCCTAAGGGATACTTTTTAATCATTATCACCGATAAATGCTCATAAGGTAGAATTAGCATAGAGAGCTCTTTAACTGTAGTAATATAAATAATTCAGTATCACCACCGAAACATAAACAGACAGCTCACCACAAAAGTTATACAGACAACAAACAGGAATGAGGCAGAAATCAGCCATCGCCTGCTACTACGGTGCTCCAAACCCACACCACAGGAAGCCACAGCGTGCCCACAAGAATACTAATGTCAGAAAGACGGACTGCCGAGTGCCGGCAAGAACATGGAGTCGCCGCATCGTCCTTTATCGCTGGCTGGAATGGCATTGCCACTTTGCAAAGCAACTTAGAGGGCTCTTAGAAAACTGGTTGCACTCTAATCACTGTAACTAGAATTCTCACTTCTAGATATCTGTCCAAGTGAGAATAAACACGTGTGTGTCTGTTGCTCTTAGCAGTTGCCTCCCAGCTCACGGTAAGCAAAATTTTGAAGAACTCAAAAGAACATTTGGTGAATTAAAAACAAGCAAACAAACAACAACAGCAAAACCATGGGCTGTCCACACAGTGAAATACTTCTCTATAATAAAACTAGGGGACACCTAAACACTGGAAGGAACACGTAAACAAGAGGAGGCAGACAGGAAGTACAACATACAGCATGATTTCCTCTACGAGAATGTAAGGAGCCTGGTGGTGGTGTCCCACGCCTCTCATCCCAGCACTCGGGAGGGAGAGGCAGGCAGATCTCTGTGAGTTCGAGTCCAGCCTGGTCTACAGAGTGAGTTCCAGGACAGCCAGAGTCACAACAGGGAAACCATGTCTTAAAAAAATCAAAAAAAAAAAAAAAAAAAACACAACAAAAACGAGCATCTCCTGACATGATGTCCAAAAAAGATGGAAATGTGTGCTTTTTAATATATCTAAAAATTAGTATATAACTCAAAATAGAGAAATGGAGTTGAAATAATCTAAACTCGTTCTTGCATTTCTTAAACCAAGAATTTATCCTGTAATGTTGGTGCGGGGGGAGGGGGGTCCTAAAAGGACAGAGTGTAAAACTTCTAGACCAATAGTCTGAAAACAAAATGATTTTTTTAGAATATCCTGTCAGTCCAGATGAAGGTCGGAAGAAAGAGGAGGGGGTGCGGACAGCAGTGTCGGCACAGCACACGCAAGGCAACAGACTCAATCCCAAGCGTGCGTCTACCAATGCCAGGTGTGCCCGGTCAAAAGCAGATGAGGAACCATTCGCTAAACATGAGATTTTAATTCTTCCAGTAGCCACACTACAAAGAAGTAAAAATTTCGGTAAAATTCTTTTTTTTTTTTTTTCCAAGACTGGCCTTGAACAAAGCAGCCAGGGATGAGTTTAAACTTCTGGTCCTCCCGATTTCACCTCCTCTGACAGTCATGTACCATCACATCTGGATGTGCTGCCAGTGATCATGCTTGGGGCTTTGTGAGAGCTACTGAAGCACTAACAGGCTATATCTCCTGTCCTGATGTGGAATTCATTCTACTATAGTATTTATGTTTAGCTCAACCTTTCCAAAATATCACTTTTAAATACACCTGATATTCAACGCTTTCAGATATTTTGGGGTTGTTTTTTTTCTTAATAAATTTTTGCAATCTGGTCTGTGGGAGCTGAGGTAAAACTCAGTAGAGCAAGTTCCTAGCATGTGTATGGCCCTGGGCTCCACCCTGGAACTCCCAAAATAAAGGACCTGGTGTGTGTTCCACATTTACAAGACACTTTAGTTTGGAAAGATGTATCTCAACCATTCAGTAGACACATCATGATGGCTTGTGGCCACTGTATGGGACAAGGCAGATCTAACTGCCCAGTGACCATTATTGAGCCAAATTTAAATAAAGACACACACACACACACACACACACACACACACACATTTTCAAAAAGTAAAGAGAAGAAATATCTAAAATTATTTAAAATGATGGTGACAAATACACCACAGTGAAAATGATGTTCCCAAGTTTATATAACTTTATTAACATTAAAATTAGATCTGGGGTCATGAAATATTGAAAATGGGTTTTTTTTAAATCTCTTTTGTTTGTTCATTTTTGAGACAGAGTCTCGCTCTCTAGCTTTGGCTGTCCTGGAGCTTGCTTTATAAACTAGGCCAGCTTCTAATTTATCGGCTGCCTCTGCCTCTCAAGTGCTGGGACTAAACCTAGACTAAAGAGATTATTTTTAAAGAGGATATATCAGTTCATTATTTTTTTAAAAGGGCATAAAACAAATACCAGGGACATATAATAAATCTAAAATTCTACTCATTAAATAAATCATATGGTCTCAAAGCTTAACTTGAAACTGTAAGGAGTATTTTTAAATTTTTTCAATTGTGGTGAGACATTCTAACTTACCATGTTCAAGTTCAGAGTCAACAGAAAAAAAAACACTTTATATTCAATTTTAATAACACAAATAGTGAAGACTCAGAAAATACCATGGTCAAAAACTGCTGAAATGTGTTTAAAAGCTGGCCTCGGGGCCAATGAGATTTCAGCAAGTGGAGAAACTTGCTACACAAGCCTAGTGACCAGAGTTCCATTCCCTGAACCCATGTAAACCTGGAACCAATTCCACAGAGTTGTCTTCTGACCTCCACATGAGCAAATACACAGATTAAAAAACAAAAACGAACACTACAAAGTCCGCCATTCTGGGTAGGCATGGTGATAGAGGCCTGTAATCCCAGCCATTTGGGAAGTTCAACAAGATGATTGCAAAATCAAGACCTGCCTGGGTGACAGAGTGAGTTCAAGGACAGTCTGGGAAGTTTGGTAAGAACATATCTCAAAATTAGTTTAAAAAAAAAAAAAAAAGGCTGGAAATGTAGCTCAGCATTAGAGCATTTGCCTTGCATACACAATGCCCTAGATTTGATCTTTAGCACCACAAAAATAAGATCAAAAACCTGACCATAGTCTAGGTCATAGCACAAGTCACAGAATATTTAAAGAACCGAAGTCATACAGATTAAGCAAGCACACAGGAAATCAGTAGCAAAGAGTCAGCAAAAGCCCAAACTCTGAACATGAAAACAATACTAATGACAAGGAACCATGGGTCAAAAGCAATCAGAGGAGAAATTAAAACACACTTTGAAATGAATGGAAATGACGATATGAAGGAATCAAAATGGTAGGACACAGAGCCAGTATATATATCTAACAAAAAGCAGGCAATCAATGAGACAAGCCTAGAAAAATCGCTGGGACGGATGGGGATGGGGGATGCACAGGGAGGGCAGACAGTAAGAAATCGCTGGTAAAACAGAGCCAAGTGGACAGATCAGCTGGACCAAAAGCTGGTTCTCTGTAGGAAACAAGTAACCAAATTGGTAAACACCTAGCAAGGAGGGAGAGACTGCATGATAGGCTGCCTGGGACTTCAGTTAGCAAGATATTAGTCTCACCCACAATGAGGCACAATGCTATTAGCAAGGATCACTAGCAACACCAAGTGGTCACATGGATGCATACTGACAGCGTGTACCCACTGGTGGGGGACAAAACACCATAGACAAAGAACATTCAGACACATGGCCCTCAGGCTACACTTAGAAGTTTTCTCGGGGAAATGAAAACCTGTACTTAACCTTTACATGCACACAAAACAAACTAACTAAATGTGTGTGCACAGCAGCTTTATTCATAATCACCCCAAAGAGGAAACAGCCTAAAGGTCTTTCAGTTAAGCTGTGGTGGCTTCATACCATAAAGACTTCAGTAACCAAAGACAGTGCAGGAACCCTGGCCCATGGGGCGGGATCCACCCTGCCATCCAAGAGAAGACACAGGACCTGCGGGGTTCCACTGTGTGGACCCCTCTTGCAAAGGCAAAATTTCAACCAGTAGGTTAGCCATGGCTGGAACTGGAGGGGACACTTATTACAAAAGCATGGGGCAGTGATGTGGGGTGAACAAGCCATTCTGTACCCCAAGCACACAAGCCTACACTTGTCAAAACTTGCAGAACTTTCTATTAATAGAGTGTATATAATTGTGAATTATATATAACAGATTAAGGGGTAGAAGGGCATGTGTATTTTTTTCCTCCAGGAAAAAAGGGCATGTTTTAAATAATATGTATAAGAAAGACTCATTTTATGTATTAAAAATAAATATTTATGGCATTTTTAAATCCAAAAGATACATAACTTGGTAATATCCCTCTGGGAATAGATAGATACATTTTCATTTTTTATTTATATCCTTATTTCTGGTAGTATTATAGTCACTAAAATAACCTACTTCTGTTTAAACTTTTCCAGAACCTAAATATCTTTTTCTCCAGTGGCCTAGATAATGGCTGCACCCACTTCTCACCCAAACACATGAAGGCCCCACCGATATAAACACATACACAGAAGGCCACCCCTCACATGTGTGTTCACCCCGCAGCCTCGCCCCTCATGAACACATAGCAGCTCCTCCCCTCACATACCACACATGGTAACCCGGCTCCTCACACGAACACACAACACCCCCCACCCACGTGAACACACTGTGATCCCCCCTACCACAGTCACAGGATCTCCTCACCTGGAATAGCCTTGTTTTCATGAACATGGTGCCATAGCCTTCTCGTTGGCTCAGATAAAACATTCCTGTGAAGCTGGAGCCATTCGGCCATGTGTAGGTGCCCACACCATGGCAATGGTCCCGGTAAAATTGCCCACGGTAGACCTATGGAGTGGATAGATCAGTAGGTCTCCTGTCTAGAACAGGCCACTTCCCTCTGGGATCCCAACCCTGGCAGGTAACTACTAAGCCAGGCTGCCACGCCTGGTTAACAGTGAATGAGGACCATGGGGCTGTGATTGGCCTCTTGGGTGTCCAGACACAAAGCTTCTTTCAGTCCAGGTGGGCAACGTGGTAAATGGGGTTGGTAACTCAAAATACCTGGAGGGGTCTCCAGGCAGCCAGCTCTGTGAGCTTACCCTCCATGCTCTCTGCTCTGATATGGATTGTGGTAAGGGATGGGGTCAGAATTGCCTGGAGCTGCTGCCAGACCAGCACCCTACCCTAGGTTTGGCAGAGTCCTCCCTTCTTATGAGTCCTGGCCCCACTCTAAAGAACTCTCCATCATATAACACAGGCCTGGATGGCTGGAGAATGTTTGCTGGCAGAGGACCCTGGTTAAGAACGAGGTAGGGTTGACTTATAACTCAGTACGGGGTCCATATATGGGTGAGCCTCTGTGTCCTTGCCCTGGGCCCTTCAGGTAAGTTTATCAGGTAGGTATTTCAAGGGGCATGAGAGGTGTTACCTATCCCCAGGCACTGTATTTGACCTGTATGGTGTTAGGTGGCATCTCCCTCCTTATAAGAGGCAGGGCCAGCAGCTCTTAGGCATGATTTGTGACGAAGTCGTGAACAAATGAGAAATGAAAGACTATAAAACAGATTGGGACACAAACATGCAAGTATCACCACCACCATGGAATCCTACACTGGCTCCCGACATCCCCGAGTTCCAGGACTCGGCTGGGTGCTCTGCCCATAGCTAATTTCACTTGGAGTCTTAGAGGATTCCTACTTTCTTCCTATCCTCCTAACAAAGCATTTCTCCTCAGACCCCATTCTAAATGGTTGTCCTTTCCTCCACTGTCGCTCTCCTCTGGGTAAGTGTACTTCCAGTGATTCATAGATCAACACCCCCATGTAACACCCCTCCCCTGAAATGCTCCCACCAGAAGTAGATGGCCACAGCATGCATGCCTCTGTCCCGCCCCAGGCCACAGCTGCCATGATCAACACAGCCTCCTGACCAGATCTGGGCTGATGGGACTTTGAAAATGAGGCTGAGAGGTTTCTGTTCCCTCTACTGTTTCTTGAACAAATGGGAGGGAGTAGATGCTGGAGGGAGGACTGGAACAGGTAAACGCAGCCTTGGGCACCGAGTTAGAGAAACCCTTGCCAGAAGCAGAGCCGCATGGAACAAAGGACCCCGGGATGCCAGGGGCAGCTCCATACTGGAAAGGCCCCAGGACTAGGGCTCCTGGACTTTCCTAGACTCTTTCTCCAAGTCCTTTACCTGGACACAGATGATAGAAAAACAGAGCAACCAGAAGTCTTCCACAAGTTGCATCACTGGCGACCCTGCCAGGCCCCCAGACACAGCACACCCCCAGCTTTGCTACACACTGAGATATCATATCCAACCAGTGACACCAGGAAGCACAAATTTGGTTATGGACACCAGTTTTAGGTCCCTTCCTCCATAAGTCTCTGCTTAGGTCCTGGGTATAGCTTAGCATGGGGGCCTAGGTGCATTTTCATTTTATAGTTAAGAATATCCTTTTCAGGACGGCCAGAGTTACAACAGAGAAAAAAGAAAGAAAATATCCTTTGCCACCATTTTAATCTTAAACAGCCAGCAGTTTCAACGAGGTAAATACGCAAGTATCTGCAATAATTTGAGCTTTTAAAATATTTTCCCAACTGGGGGAAACCTACTACTGTTGTTTTGTCTTCTACGTATTTGTATTTATGTACATAGATTAGTACTGCCCTCAATCTTGGTTAGAAAAGCTCTTTTGCAGTGAACAGCAGTCAGCGCAGAGATTCATAACTGGTCAAAGTACTGAGAATAAACAATTGATAAGTACTCAGCCCTGGCCGGACATCTGATCTCTCATCCCCAAAGTTCAGGAAACACTGTGGAAGAAATGGGGGAAGAATTGAGAGCTGGCAGATGGGAAGGGGGGCTGTGACGTACGACACAGTTGCTGTGTTCATGAACCCGCAGCATCTGCAGCCTCCTGCACAGGACCCTCATGAGACTCTAGAACCGATGGAAGAGGAGCTGGCTGAGGAGCTATTTAGTAGCAGTTAACGGCACTGGGGACAAGAAAGTCGATTTTCTTCTGGGGAGTGGCTGCTGGTAGGTTGCCCGTGCTCCAGTGGAAGACCCCACACCCATGCAAACGTGAGGAGCACTAATGGGGCTCAGTGAGCTGTTTTACAAGGAGAGAGGGTATTCAAATGGGAAGGAGACATGTCGGGTAGGTTGGAGGGAGTAGAGAGTGTAGTAAATATGATCAAAATAAACTGGATACATGTATGACACTGTCAGATGTAAATAAAAATATTTTCAATAATAAAACATTCACCCAGAATAAGAAAGTAATCTTCTTCGGTCACAGCTTCCCAAACCCCACTGCATGAGTCCCAGGAAACCATGACATGATGCAGGGAACTCCTCTGGAATTCTCCAGTTAGAAAACCTTAGCCCCACCCTGTGGATCCCTTAGAAAGTTCACAACACCTGTTCTCAGGAGGAAGGTCCCTGCTAAAGCCACCTACCTCGCCTGTGGGCCAAGTGAACTCGCCGTACCCAAACTTCATGTTGAGTCCAAACTCCCCTCTGTAGACACAGCCATCCTGCCACTTCTGCACCCCTTTAACGAGCTGGATGTAGTTCCCCTTCAGGTCCTGCTCTTTCAGGGGGCTTTCAGACTCCTCCTCGCCATCCTCCCTGAAGTCCACTGGAAGGTCCCTAGAAAGACAGAGAGCTAAAGGAGGAGCAACAAGGAGCACTGTAAAAGTGGCTATGTGCAGAGCACCACCCCTCAAGCTCATGTCATTCTGCAGATAACCCTAAGGCTCTGGGTTTCCCCAAAGGGAAACTGAAGCAGAGAAGATATGGTAGTTGTCAGGGTTGCACAGGAGCGGTGCAGGAAAGTTACAGACTGACAACAGTAAATGTGC
Source organism: Cricetomys ansorgei (assembly GCA_026225945.1). Lineage (NCBI taxonomy): Eukaryota > Metazoa > Chordata > Mammalia > Rodentia > Nesomyidae > Cricetomys > Cricetomys ansorgei. The sequence goes on from JAMJFZ010001791.1 coordinate 4,393,255, forward strand.
CCACCCCTGAGATAGGACCAGTCAGCCCCTCTAGCTATTTCTAGACAGATATACCCACTGCACAGTCCTCCCTCTTGAGCTGGCAGTACCAGCCCAGGCTGGACAATAAACGGACACTCGAACACACAGGTAGACACAGGAAAGGTCTGAGAGCAGCTGGAGAGTCAGCAAACTGACAAATGAACAGATGCGGGGTGCGTGTGCAGCAGTAGGAAGAGGTGTGTCCAAGGCAAGTTTGATTCCTTCTCACCCTTGTGTTCTGAAGGGATGACTGTTACTCTGACAAGGATCTCAGCCTCCTCCCAGCTCTCTCAGGATGCTGTATGCTGAAGCACCTTCTCTAAAAACCAATCTCAATGTTTGGCTGGTGGCTAGGCTGGCAGCACACAACCTGGGATCCCTCAGATCCTGTTGATGATTAACCTTGGTTGTCAACTTGATTGTATCTGAATCAACTAAAACCCAAGTAGCTGGGCACACCTGTGAGGGATTTTCTGGACTGGATCATTTGGGAAGAGAAGATCCATGCTATATCTGAGCCACACCATCTGGTGGCAACCTACGTGGAAGGACAGGGAAGGAGGCAACTTTTGCTTTTGACTGCTTGCCCTCACTTTTGCTGGCAAGTTCATCTATCCTGCTGCTGAGGTGTTCCTCTGATGCTATTAGAACCTACTTCTTTCGTATCACAACAAATACTAAAGATCATATATATATGTATATATATACATATATGTTTTATTTTATATATTATACATATAAATTATATTATATATAATGTAGTATATGTTATATAAATATATTGTATATTATATTACATATATATGTGTTCTTCCAGTTCTGTTCCTTTAGAGAACCCTGATTAACACAACTCTAACCCAGCCCACACCAGTCAGCCCTCAAGTATCTGTCACCACTGAGACTAAGCTCAGCATCTACCCAATAAAGAAAGGATCCCACTATGAGAACACAAAATCTATATCTGGTGTATTACTGAGACAGAGAGAATCCAGGAAGGACAGATACCCAAAATATCATCATGAGGCTGAGGCATTGTTGTGGGTTTTAGTAAATTTGTTCTTTTCTTTCCTTTTTTTCCCCTCCAACAGGTCTTCCTGTGGCACAGGGTGGCGTCAGCAGCCAATGATGATCTTGAACTTCTAATCCCCCTGCTTCCACCTCCCAGGTGTGGAACTGCAAACATGTACTTCCACAGCAGGCTTATGCAGTGTTGGGGGTGGAGCCCAGGGCTTTGTGTATGCCAGGCAAACTACCAACTGAGCCACATCCCCAGCCCTGAGCTGTAAATTCTTATGTTGGAATCCTAAACACCAGTAACTCAGAAATGTCCTTACAGAGCTAACTGATCAAAGTGAGGTCATCCGGGTGGACCCTAGGCCAGTATTACTAGGGTCCTCATAAGAAGGAAACATTCATTTGGACATAGAGACATCACACGGGATAGATGAGACAGACAGAGGAGGAGGAGGTCCACGCAAGCCAGGAAGAGAGAAAGGGCATCAAACCCCAAGCCCTTGGGTCTTGGATTCTACCTTCAGAACTGTAAGAGGGTGGAGCTTGTATTGCACACCCAGACCTTGCCACTGTATAAGATACCTTGACAAAGAAAGACCTGACCTGGAGTTCCTCCCTTCCAAGATGGCACAGGGACCACTTGGCTAATTTGAGGAAAGACTATCAATAAAAGGAATTTTCAAGAAAATCACAATACAACTGGGTGGGTGAGCTGTAAAGTCCAGTGAAGAGGCATTAGAGACAGCCAGCTGGCACAAAGGGGCCGATCACTTGGCTCTGCCACTCCAATTGCTTGTCCTAACCAAGCTTCTGGGCCCCTTCATGATTCAGCTTCTTCATATGTAAGATGGCGACTGTGTGCATCTGATGGGTCCGCTATAGCAAATCACCACCGTCTGTTGCTTTCCTGGTTCCAGGGGGTGGAAGTCCAAGTCCAGGTAGCAGTACATTTGAGCTCTTGAGTGCTTGCTTCCTAGAACTTTGTGGATGTGAGTTCAGGTCAGTAGAGAAAGGGTGAAGAGGAAAAAGCAGAGTTCCTCTTTCTCTTCTTATAAGAACTCTATAGCCAGGTGTGGTGGCACACACCTTTAATCCCAGCACTCGGGAGGCCGAGGCAGGCTGATCTCTGTGAATTCAAGGCCAGCCTGGTCTACAGAGTGAGTTCCAGGACAGCCAGAGTTACAACAGAGAAACTCTGTCTCAAACAAAACAAAACAAAACTCTAGTTCTGTGGTAAGATTCTAACCTCACAACTTCATCTAAATTTAATTTAATGGCCTTCCCAAACACTATCACATTGGGATTAGAGTGTCAACATGAATTTTAAAATACATAGTCATTCAACTATGGGATTAAAGTAGGGTGTCACCACACCAGGATCCCTTTTAACGATTTTTTAAGGCCTGCCTTAATACTAAATTCCAGGTGGCCCTGATTGTTCCTTCCTGCCAGCAGGTCCCCCCCTTCACCTTCTGGCGAGGAAGGTGTAGCTCTTTATGGAATCCTGGCTCACGGTGTGAGGAGATTGAGCACTTTGCTCTTCCAGACCTCCGGGGCTGAAAGTTTTCGAGCCTTGGGAGTCCAGAGTAACAACGGAACGAATGTCTTCCATGTCTCTCCCCTTCAAACCTAGAAGCAAATTCTCTGTAGTTACAATTCGCCCTCAGGACCGAGGATAGTGGCAGCTGGAGGACCCACCAGCGACCCCACCCGGCACGGGTGACCCTCTTTAGAGTCTCCAAGTAGACCCCTCTAGCTCTTGAGGGTTCCCTGGCCTTCCCAGAGCCGTCTCTCTCCCCCCGCCAGGGCCGTCAGGACCCGTGGGATCTAGCCTTGTCCGCTGACCTCGGTCGCCCTCCGCAGACAGACACCTCGGCCTAGACACCAAGCACCTAAGAGCGCACCAACAGGAGTACTCTCACAAAAGGAGCGCGTTACGTTGCCCTGGAGACAGACGCGCCCACAGCGTGCTCCCAGCCCCAGCCAATCCGAGCCAGGTTACTCTGGCCCCGCCCCAGACCCGCCTCTGGACAAACCTCGGCCAATTCGCGAGTTGGCTCCGCCTTTTTGGTGAAGGCAGGTTCCAGGCGTCAGTGCCACACAGCCAATTAGTCTCCGGGCCAGAAGCTGCCTGAATTCCCGAGGAGAAAGCTCGGCAGAAACCCTGGGGCCAACGTTTGATTAAGGACTTCTGACAGACAAGCCCACCTTTATACAGTGGGCACGCTCCAAGCCGGAGCCCATAGCCTGGTCCTGGCAGAGGGGAAGACTTCAAGGAGAGGGGCTCCCGGAGCAGGGTTGCAGAGGACGTACAGGAGAGCGTGTCCAGAGGCACATTGACTGGCTGGGATGATGGGCCAGAACACATGACGTGCCGAAATTTTGTTTATATTCAGAAACGCATACATGGACACTTAGTATACAAAGATCAAGAAGCTGTCCTTCCGCAGCTTGCCACACACGTTCTTCAGGCACAGTGTGGCACACGCCCCTCATCCCAGCACTTACGAGGCTGAGGCAAAAAAATCGCTGCAAGTTAGAGGTCAGCCTGGACCACAAAGTGAGATCTTGCGTCTTCCCACCACCACCACCACCACCCTCACCCCTCCCCAAGACAGTCAAAAGAAATGTTTTCATAATATGTTAACTGATTAAGAAAAACCTAGTAACATTAGCTCTTTTAATTTTGGTGAATTGATAAACTTTGCAGACTCCACAGATTGATAATTGGAAACTGATCTCAGGCCAACTTGCTTTCAGCAAATTAGCGGCTTGCAATGCCAAAATGGGTGTCTGCAAACATGAAGGTGCCTACTGAGCCCCTGCTGTTGCTATGGAATTCAGTTAATCAGTGGCTAGGAATGAGACTTTTCTACTAAAACTGTTAAAGACTGAAAAGTTAACCAAAAAAAAATCCCTTGAAATCACAAATTAGACCCAAGTTGACGATTGGAAGCAATGGTGAGAAAAGTGAAAATTCCAAAAGGACTCTCCCTTGATTGCCTTTAAGGTGCTTTTAGTTCTCATGGAACTAGAAGACAGACAGTACTGGGTGCCACTAATGATGTGGACCCACCTCCTGGCCCTAGCCCAAAATTGTCATCAGCGAGAAGCACACGAATATCTGTGACATGTACTAAGTGAAAAATTCCATTGTCTGAGGGGTGTGTGTACCCTCTTGTTTTGACTTTAAATAAATTAAGACTGACTAAATGATCGGTGAAAAATGTAAGCACATATGAAGCCATATCAAGGGTGAGGTGAAGCCAGGCTTTCTGGGTCCACCCCAACATTTCTGATTCAACAGATCTTTAGCAGGCTTGAGAATCAGCATCTGTGGGCAGCTCCTATATGCTGCTGCTGCTGCTGCTGCTGCTGCTGCTCCTGCTGCTGGAATGTGATCCACACTCAGTATTATTAAGTGGTATGAAGGGCAGGAGGAGCCTCAAAATCCAGGCTAAAGGTAGAACATCAGGTTAGTTCTAAGTAGAAGCATGCTGTCCCATGTGTCCTCACAGGGGCTTAAGATTTTTTTTTCATTCTACACTAAGATTGTTTCAGGCAGCAACATATTAAGCCAAGACCCCTTTATACATGGCAAAACAAAGCTCAGAAAAGGTTCATGAAGAGTTCACCCACTACATGCATACACCCAAGTTCATGTAGTCTATTCTTTTCTCTATCATGACCCACAGAACTGATTTGTCAACTCACACTAATGGTCAATCAACGCAATTTGTCAGGGTCAGGGCTTACTTCCAGTAAAGCCCAGCTTCAGAAAGTATATTCCAGCTACCCAGAGGAGAGACTAGACCAGAGGTGGACAGACTTGGTAAGAAACTCATGAGCCCAGTAGAGCTGAACATGATCTATCAGGCCTGAGGCTTTGGAACAATACCCACCTACAATACCTTCTAGGGTGGCACATCAAGCAACCCCAGAGTAGGACTCTAAGTTTTGTTTCATTCAGTGTTCCCAAACTCTACCAATGACTCAGTTTCTCCCAGCCCCCCCCCCACCTTTACCCAAAGCTGTCTTCCATGCTGGCCACTTAAAAGCCTTCCAAACCGTTCCTCATCCCCATTAGCCAAGCCCATTCCTGGGGTCATCTGTGGTGGTTTGAATAAGAACAACTCCCAGACTCATGTACGAATGTTTGGTCACCAGTTGATGGAACTGTTTGGGAAGGATGAAGGGGCGTGGCCTTGTTGGAGGAGGTGTGTCACTGGAGGTGAGAGTTGTAGTTTCAAAAACCCTCCATATTCCAGGTTAGCACTGCCTCCCTCTCCCTCCCTCTCTCTCTTCCTCCCTCCTTTTCTCTCTCCCTCCTTCCTTCCCTGTGATTGTTGTCTCAACATGAAAGCTCTCAGCTATTGTTTCAGAGCCATGCCTGCCTTCCTGCTCCATGTTCCCCTCCATGATGGTCATCCTCTATGACCCTAAGCCCCAAATTCAATGTTTCATTTTACAAATTGCCTTGGCCTTAGCACAGCAATAGAAAAGTAACTAAAATACCATCACAGGGTGAGGCTTCCCTGGCACAGAGGAGCATCCAGAGCTTGCTCCTGGAGCTGGGATAGAGGAAACTACACCGGAATGGATGGCTCCTACAAACCGGGGAAGTAAAGTCAATAGAAAAAAAATTACACCTAGCTAAAGATCCCACCAGACTTATTGGACAATTAAAACACAGAAACCACAGAGAGCTGGAAAATTACAAACCCAGGGTTAAATGATTGTGGGCTCTCTTTAGTCCCTCTCATGGCCATTCATTGCCCATATCTGGATCTGACCTAACTCTCAGGTCCAAATTCTGGTGGTTAGACAAAAGCCAGCATTCCTCTGGAACTTGTGAAGTTGGTTCATGTCCTTATCATTGGCAGAAGGGACAAACGGCTATCTGTGGTGCCTATTAGCCTACTAAGATACATGCTGGCCTCCAGGCCCTTTAATATCACAAATACCTGTTACACATTTCAGAGTCCATGCTGGCACCCTGGCTCTTCTCACCTCACCCCTTACTTCTTCGGATCACAGACTTCCCTACTCCTAGCTTCTCACTGTCTTTATAACCCTATTTCAGCTATGCTCCTTCTTTTTGCCCTTCTCTCTTGATCCTCTTCTCTCTTTTGTCTTCCTCTCTCGCTCTTGCTCTTTCTCTCCTCTCATGGCCAAGTCCATTCTGCTGGCCATGATCAATCTACTACTTTCTCCATTTGCTCTAGACTCTTCAGATGCCTCTGTACTCCCCCTCATATCTACAATAAAAACCTTCTGCCAGGCAGTGGTGGCACACACCTTTAATCAGGAGGCAGGTGGATCTCTGAGTTCACAGCCAGCCTGCTCTACCGAGCAGGTTCCAGGACAGCCAGGGATACACAGAGAAACCCTGTCTCGAAACACCAATAAATAAATACCTTCCACTTAACCATACCTTGGAATGGTCCTGTCTTCAGTTTATACATTAACAACCTGTGACTACTAGGTAAAACTGTTTGAACTGTATTAACAGACTACTAGCTTCCTCCAACCCCCCAAAGGCCAATCAAGAAGTGTCATCAGAGAGTACCTGAAGCCTATTCCAGATTTCCCAATTTAGCCATACCCTTCTTGCCTGCTGTTTCCACCAATGTATTTGAAAAATGACTTACTTTTGTTCTGTAGCTATAAACGCTGGTGAAACTTTCTACACTAGAACAGGATTTTTGGGGCTAGAATTGTTTTCTGACCACACACTGATTTCTTGTCCCAGCTCCTTCCTTTGAGGGTTAAAAAGGTGAGATGCTGCTGGTAAGGCCTCTTCAGCCTGGGCTGGCAGCCAGCCTGACCTGGCTGCAGATATTTGAGTGTCTAGCAAAACAGGAGCATCAGGCTACAGTCATGACCTAGGAGTCACCAACACCTAGTAGCAGGAAGGGAGAGAAACCGGGGAGTGAGGAAGTAAGGAGTAATGGAAACTGATTTCTGATAGAATGCCTGCAAATCCTAAGCATGAAAATGAACCAAAAGTTTTCACTACTATAGCAAAATTGAAACTAAAATTAACTAAGTATCAAGCTGTGAGATGGTGAGGCCTCGTGAAAACTATTCCTCTAAAATTCCGGACATCAGAAAAATTGACCCTCGTAGACACTAAGTACTTCTATTTCTAATTTTAAAAATTATTTTGTGAGTGCGTGTGCATATGAGAAGGCACTCAAGTGCAGGGCAGGGGACAGCTTCCAAGAATCGGTTATTTCCTTCCACTGGCTGGGTCCCAGATATAGAACTCAGGACATCAAGCTTGTTAACAGATGCCCTTACGCACTGAGCTGTCTCCCCGGCCTCACTAAATAATCCTAAATAAGTTTTGGGAAGTCACAGCACTGACCAAAACAATTAACGATTAAGAAAAGTTAAAAAAAAAAATCCTGGCCAATGAAGACACGAATTCATAGTGGTAGTTTTATTGTTACCTGAACCATGTTTTACAAAGGAAAAGTTGGGGGTGCCAAGGGGCGATTTGCTAGAAAGCATTTAATGAAGGAGAATAAAGCTGCAACTGACACGTGGCCTGCTGTCCTGGGCATAGGGCCAGCCAGCCCCATGACCCTCACGAAAGAGGCCTCACGTCTCTGCCTCGCAACCTGCCCCGCCCACTCCCGATTTAGCCAATGCCGAGGCGAGGGAAGGCTCCGCCCACCGAGCTAGTGCGGTCGCCCTCTAGTGGCCAAAGCAGGACCCCGCAACCCGCGGCCCTCGGCTGACCCTAGGGTCGCTCGGGTCATGGGCACCGCTGAGGCCGCACCGCCACCATTCGCGCGCGTAGCCCCCGCGCTCTTCATCGGGAATGCGCGAGCCGCAAGTGCTGCGGAGTTGCTGGCGCGCGCGGGCATCACTCTGTGCGTCAACGTCTCCCGCCAGCAGCCCGGGCCGCGCGCACCCGGGGTGGCCGAGTTGCGCGTGCCCGTGTTCGACGACCCGGCCGAGGACCTGCTGACCCACCTGGAGCCCACCTGCGCTGCCATGGAGGCTGCGGTGCGCGACGGCGGCTCCTGCCTCGTGTACTGCAAGAACGGCCGCAGCCGCTCAGCCGCCGTCTGCACCGCCTACCTCATGCGGCACCGGGGCCACAGCCTGGAACGCGCCTTCCAGGTGCGAGCGTCCAGGTGCCGGGCTTCCGGGGCGGGCCCCACATAGAGCTGCTCTTCCGGGGCGGGCGGGCCCCCACCCCCGAGCCCCACCCTCCACCCTCGGGGCGGAGCCTCTGAACTGACTGTTGGGTTTCTCTGCCTTGCTCTCTTGTTTACAGATGGTGAAGAGCGCCCGCCCGGTAGCCGAACCCAATTTGGGTTTCTGGGCTCAGCTGCAGAAGTATGAACAGACCCTCCAGGCCCAGGCCCTCCTGCCCCGGGAATCGGCTGACCCCGAGTAAGCCGCACCGTTCAGCTGCTGGGTGGCCTACAGTCTATGCAGAAAGGATGCGTTCCTTCCCTCCTTTATCCACTAGGCGGCTGTCCTCGAGTGTTGCCCCCTCTTGATGGTAGTACGGGAATGTTGCCCTCTACTGAAGGGGGGGGGGGGGGGCCTCTCTTATTCATCAGGTTTTGGTCAAATCCAAATCAGCAAAGTTTTAGGTAGAGAAATTGCATGAAAGACCGAGAAAGTCTGGGGAGTCTACGACAGTTGATAGGGAGTAACAGAACAGAGTCCTAGCTGCCTGCTCCAAGGGAATGCCTGGGTTTCCAAGCAGAACCTTTCCCTGCCTCTCAGGCTTCTTTCTGGTCCCTTCTTAGACCTGAAAATAAAGAATCCCAGCAGAAGGTCATAGGCCCATCATCTTTAGGATTACAGCTTGTATGCCATGGAAGGGAGGTTTCTGCCCACCTCCCACCGCCTTACTTAACCTGTATCAATACCAGCGCCAGACCTAGCATCTTCAAGCTACGATTATGCCCTGTGCACCGTCTTCCCCCAGCTGGCTGGCAGGCCCAATAGTTGCCGCCTTGTATTGATTTGCTCTTCTAGTTCAGACACAGCCTCTCCTAGACATCCTGTTTCCTTAAGAGCCCTGGATATTTTAGTCATGATCCATACTTCTTTAAAGTAGTAGTGAGGGAAGAGCAAAGAAAAACCTGGGCTGTGTGTGTGAATTGCAGATGGTGTGGCCACTGATTAATCTGTAAATAAATATGAAGCAGTGAATAAAAATCTCAGAGTTGGTATTTATGGTTTCCCTTTTCTACTTCTCCCTGCTTGTGGTCTCTGTGACCTGAGTGGCCTGTCTGAATCAGCTTCTTGAAGGTTCTGGTCTGTTGCCACTCAACAGAATAGCCCATTTTGCCCATGAAGAGCCTAAACAGTTTGGTCATGGCTGCCTTTATGCAGTGAGACGTACTTGAGTCCCCAGATGGAGGATTCTCCCTTAAGGAATGAAGGCTTCCTTCTTAGCAGAACCCAAAGTTGAGGAGACATGAGGCATACAGTTCATGAGCAAGGCACCGGGGTGCTAGTAAGCACTGCCATCCCCACCTGCCCTCACATTTCTAGTTTCTGTGGTGAACAAGCCATTGTTTCATGGTTGCTGGTTCAAAATGCTGACTACATATTGTAGGGAACACCCAACCCTACAGCTGTGACCAGCTGGCACATCCCGGGACTGTTGCACAGGCTGGCTAATCTGACCACTGAGCTTCCTCCCCCCAAGTCCCTTATGTTCATCCCTTAGGAACCACTGCTGATCCAGGCCCAGGTTTTCACTTGGTGTGTATGGCTGATCACAACACCTTCCAAGAGGCCACTGCCCTCCCTTCAGGGCTGAGCATATTGCCTGACCTGCTGAATTGGCCAAAGTCACGTCACCTACAAGTGTCAAAGGTACAAGGGACATGATGCTCAAGGCAGGCTGGAAGACATCTGTAGAATGTATCTGGTACATTTCATTCATTCACCTCTATTCCAGCATCCAATTGTAACTTTAGCCAGGTCCAGCTCCCCAAACCTCTGCCTCAGGAACAACAGAACCCCCCTGTTTTCTTCTAGGGTCTGGGGTGTTAACATTGACTGTTACCAAAGGGGGGCACTCCAGGTAGTTTATCAGTGTTAGTGGGGTACAGGTTCTTGGGTTGGGCACCATGATGATGAAGGCATTTGGGGTGGAAGTGGGGAGCTTGGAGTTTGCAGTCTACTGACTCCACAGTGCAAAATGTGTTTGTCTCAGAAGAGCTGTTTTGGCTCCTTATGTAAATCTGGTGTGGAGGCACACCCAGCCCACCTGTAGAAGTGAAATAGCTGGATCAAGGCTACCCTACTACCACCTATTCTGTTTGCAGAAGCTAGTATCACCAGGACAGGAGGGATAAGACCCCAACTTCTGCAGGCATGATTTGAGAGACTGAAGTACAAGAACCCTACACTCTACGTCAAGAAAGACAAAAGGAACCCAGGCCAAAAGGACAGTGCAATTGAATAGAGACAATCTAGTAGACAGGCTACTGGACACATGAAAGTAGCACTAATATTAACGCCAGATCCCTTCTACTTATTTATTTATTTATTTTGATAGGCTCTCAGTAACCCACGCTGGTTTCACTCAATCTACAGCCAAGGATGACTGTGAATGTCTGATGCTTTTGCCCTGCTTCCTAAATTCTGGAATTCCAAGTGCTTTTCATCAAGCCTGGTCTTCCCACCTCTAATCTTTGCTTCTGAATGATGTCACAAGCCTTGGAATTCCTGCAAAGTCTGAAGTGGGAGCTCCATTGGGACCCCATGTACTGCCAGCTCACAGGGCACATGGAGACTTGAGGGGCCACTGCTGAAGGAAGCTACGCTTCAGTGTTTAGGCTGCACACTGGCCTCCTCGCCACTTAGCTGTGCCTCTCACCTTTGGAAGGAGGGCAGGACCACTGGACTTAAGTTTGGGGAGGCTGAATCCAGACAGCCGTGCACTCCCCAGAAGTGACACTGCAGTCACACTATCATCAGAGGAGACAGAAGTGTGTCTCTCCTGAATATTCCTTCAGCCTTAAAAGCCCCTCTCCTTCAAAATCTGTTCCTGCCAACAGGTAGCAGGACACCTCTGTCCACAACTCAACCCTAGCCTAGAATGCCCCTGCAGCCCTGCAGCCCAGCAACAGAACTGCATTCATCAGTGTATCTCCCGTGCAACTGACAGTTTCTCATTATGTTTAATTTGAATCTAAATAGCCACACCTGTGCGGGCTATGTATTTGACAGCCTTGCGTTTTCCCTAGTCGCTACGCACCACATGGCGACTGCACAGGCCAACTGGGGGACTCGAGGGGAGTCGCGTCAGGGGATCACAAAGATCTTTCCCGGAGTCTGAGACCCGACTGACCGAGGTGTCACCGGGCGTCCCTGGGAAAGCGACAGTTCCGCCTCCAAGGCTGTCCCCGGAGTTATAGCGAGTGCTAAGCGCAGGCTGAGGATGCACAGCCTCCCCGGGCGTCCAGCCTCGCGTTCCGCTCCGCCACTCACACCGCCCCGGCGCACAGGCCCGTAGCCGCACACAGCGCCCCCGGCGGCGGCCGAGCCGAGCCCGAGCGGGGCGGCGCACGGCGCGGGGCCGGGCCGGGCGGCTCCCGGAGCGACTTCCTGTTGTGCCCGCGCCCCGCCGCCGCCGCCACCGCCGCCGCCGCCGCCGCCCGGGGCCCCTCGCCCACTGCCCGCGGCCCGCAGCGGCCGCCGCCCATGGATTTCACCTAGCGCCGGTGGTCATGGCGGCGCAGTGCTGCTGCCGCAAGGCGCCGGGCGCCGAAGCCGCGCCCGCCCGCCCGCCACCGGAGCCGCCGCCCGCTCTGGACGTGGCCTCGGCCTCAAGTGCGCAGCTCTTCCGCCTCCGCCACCTGCAGCTGGGCCTGGAGCTGCGGCCCGAGGCGCGCGAGCTGGCCGGCTGCCTGGTGCTGGAGCTGTGCGCGCTGCGGCCCGCACCCCGCGCGCTGGTGCTTGACGCACACCCGGCCCTGCGCTTGCACTCGGTGTCGTTCCGCCGCGCCCTTGCCCCCTCCGAGTCGCCCTGCACCTTCGCCTTTCCTGCCCCCGGGTCGGGGCCCCCGCTGCCCGCTTTCGCCGATGCGCCTGGGGCGGAATCCGCCGGCTGCCCGCTGGCCTTCAGGCTGGACCCGTTCACCGACTATGGCTCGTCGCTGACCGTCACTCTGCCTCCGGAACTGCAGGCGCACCAGCCCTTCCAGGTCATCCTGCGCTACACCTCGACCGACGCCCCCGCCGTGAGTCCCGCCCGGATGGGCGCCAGGCTTGTGGGTGGTCAGCGGGGTTGTGCAGACACCCCTCATTTCACCGCTGGGTCAGATGATGTTAATCTGCATCCTGCTTCTGGAACACCTGCAGAGAGCGAGGGCAGCCTGGACCAGGAGTCCTCCCTAGGTGCCCGCGGTAATTCCCAGACGTTGCCTACAAGTTCTTGGGCCTGGTGGACAGTGGAGATACTGTACAGCGTGTTTCTGGGGAGGAGACTTACCTTCAGGTGTTATGCCCCTATCTGAGTACAAGAGCAGCTTTTGGTGGGCCTCTACTAAGCCAGCTGTAAGAGACCGGCATTGAGGGATGTTCTGGGAGTGCCTGATACAGAAGGGCCACCCTGTGACTTGGCCCTTCAGAGGGCTTGAGGACATCCTGGTCTGTTCTCTGGAGGTGGAAGGGCAGTGGGTGGCAGAGAGGCCTTGTAGGCTGTGAGGCTTGGCTTTGGGCTCCCTGAGCTGGATTGTGACATGCTGGGACAGGTGTGCCCCACCTCCCAGTAGACACAGGTTCTGCCTAGGCTTTCAGCACAGGGCACCCACTATTCCACAGGGCCTGGTGGAAAAGCAAAGGGTGTAGGACTAGTGTTGTGGCAGCACAGCCCAGTGGGTTTGCAGAATAGAGCAGGACCTTTGACCCCTGAAGCATGGTGCCTTCCTCCAGCTCCCCAGGGAGCAGAGTGCTCATGTGACATGTACCATGGATACATAACACAAGGGGAGCTCTGCAAGGCCCTTGGAAAGTCCATCTGCCACTGCCTGGGGAGCCGGAATGAACAGGCCAGGAGCCACAAAGGAGCAAGGTGACATCTGGGCAGAAAAAGACCAGATGGGATTCACATCTGTGGGCTTCCTGCACCCTGCTCAGGAGTCTTGAATGGGGCCTACCACCTCTTCCCAGAGTCCCTGCATTGTGCCTGCAACTGATCTATAGGGCTCGGCCCTCTGCTGGCTGTGGTAGTGTGGGACCTCTGCAGGTAGTAGGACTACTTCTTAGTGTGCCAAGTAAAAACTGAGGGCTGCCTGCTTCCTGGCCTCCACCTGTGAATGTGTACTGTACTGTCTGTTCTACCCATTGACAGCAGAATGTGGAGACACATGCAATAGACCAATGGGCAAGGATGGCCTGATGTGTGGGTCTGGGTGTGCTCCAGAGCTGCATGGTCCTCATGGGCTGAGTGGTTCCAGAGTGGCAAAGCTGACCCACACTGTGGAAGCAGATCGGACTCTACATCTACTGTTGTACATGAGCATTGAGCAGCTCAGGGCTCACATCTCTGTCTCTCCTGTGCCTAGTGAGTTCGAAGTAGGAGCCAGTCTAGGGCTCCCAGGAGGCCCAGACAACAGGCTCTAACTCAAGGGGTGGCAGTTTGGAAATGCTGCAGATTCTAGGGCCCCTCTTCACCCCAGCCCTTCATTCCCACCCCCAACAAGAACAGCTTTTTTCCTGTGCTACAGTGTTGGTCAACCCATTCCTAATCCACCAGACCATCAGCTGCTGTGGCCTGGAGCAGGAGCCCAGCCTTGAGGTGGGGCCTAGCCCAGCCCCTCTCTCTAAGGTAGTATCCTACCATCTGGAAAGGCAGTCTGCCCATTTGAGCCAAGGCATGGATGTGGCACTATAGGGTAAGAGTAGGCAGAGCCTGAGGGTTCAATGGAAGAGGAGAGAGAAGTGCTACCACTGAAGGGCAGCTGTTGCGAGGGGAGAAGGAAGGTAGAGACTGAAGGACATTTGGGAGCCTATCCTCCCAAAGTGGACCAAAACCCACTGGCAATAGGATCCACTGCAGGGACACTCCTCCGTGCAGGTCCCTGGGTCCCAAGCCTCGGTTGGCAGCATTTTGGAACTAGCTCCCCAGCAGAAAAGGCACATCTGCAGGTTTGCTGTGGGGAGGAGGCAGTGATAGGACAGTCAGAAAGACTTTGGAAGAGATCCATGCACGCTGGCAGAGGCCTCGCCAAGTCTACGCAGCAAGTACCCTATTGACAGGCAGCCTCTTGGGTCTGGAGTCTGTGGGGCGGGCATCTGGCTCTGGATCTGTCTGGGCGGGACTCTCTCCCAGGACTTGGGTTTGTGGAGTATACATATCCCCAGGTCTGTGGGGCGGGCATTATTCCTCAGGTCTTGGGTCTTTGGGAAAGGCACACCTAGGGTCTATATGCAGTCAGTACCCCATATCCTGAAGTTTGTGACATAGTTTCCATTCCCTCCCCCATCAAGCCTGGAATCTGTGGGGCAAGCATTTACCTCCTTCCCCACCTCTAGGGTCTGCAGGCAGGCAATGCCCCAGACCTGGGATCTGCAGCAGAAGCACTCCCTTCACCTCAGTCTGAGGTCTGTGGGGACAGGTACTCCCACACAGCTCTGGGGTTTGAAAGTAGGCATTCATTTTTATGTCTGGGGTCTATAAGGTGGACAGCCCCCACATACCCCAAGTCTGGGGGACAGGCAGCCTCACCAATATGACTCTACATTTGGGGTCTGGGCTCTTTCCACCATGATGACAGTCAGCCTTGACTGCATACACTTGGCCACTCATAGAGAGGTGTTGGGGGTGTTTCCTCTCTATGGCCCGTGAGAGGACCCATGTGCCCTTGATTACCAAAATAAAAAGCTACTTTGTTTCAACAGTCCTGTTGTCCTAGCAGACGGCAGTGTGGGAGAAGACATTACTTTGTAGCTGGAGCTCCTCAGTGGGGGCGGGACCTGGCCTGGACATCTGAAGATTCAGAATGTCTCAACAGCCATGGCTGAAAAGGAAGTAGGCTAGGCCAGAGACCTTGAGAGGGCAGGCGGGGTGGGGGGCAGCAGTTAGTGGGGATTGCTCTTTGCTGCAGCCCCTTCCTCTAGGCACTAGCCCCAGAGGCCCTCATATGAGTTTCATCTCTAGTCTCCACTCCAGCCCCATAGGTTGACCAGCACTGGGGCTGACTCTCTCCGTGCCAAAGTAAGGAAGCCCTGGTTTCCCATGTTTTCCTGCTCCTAAGACCAGATTGGCTACCAGCCTGTGGGAATTAGAACCCAGGTGTTCAAACAGTTCCCCAGTTTCCCTTTGGAAGTTCAGCTAATACCGTGGTGGGCATTTTCCTCCTTTCCCAGGCAGTGCTACGAGATATTGTGGGCAGGCTCCAGACATGTGGCCTCCTGTCTGGAACAAGGCTGGTGTCTGACACACACAAACTGGACTGACAATTCCTGCCAGGGGAGGGGAGTAAGTGTACCAGGTGGGCAGGTGAAGGCTGCAGGAGCTGCTGTGGGCCTGTAACAAGTACTGCAAGGGCCCTTCCCAGCACCCATTGTCCCCAGGCTAGCACCCTGGACCAGGTGACAGTATCTGCTTATGTTTCACCTTGCCCACAGATCTGGTGGCTGGACCCAGAGCTGACTTATGGCAATGCCAAGCCTTTCGTCTTCACCCAGGGCCACTCCGTGTGCAACCGCTCCTTCTTCCCATGCTTCGATACACCCGCTGTCAAGTGCACCTACTCAGCCGTTGTCAAGGTCAGGATCATGGTTGGGGTTGTTTCTGCCTCCTTCAGTCTTTTTAAGAGGCTGGAGCTTACAGCAGGCCTGCAGATGGGCTCTGTCCCACCTCCTCTTTACTCTTCTTGCCTGCCTAGACTGGGATCCCAGCTGCTCAAGGCCATTGTCTTAGTGGGACAATGCAGAGAAGCCAAAGACAGGCCTTATGGAGGTCATGTGCAGGGATCAGGGTGCACCACCCATGAAGACATGGTACCTGACAGTTGGGTTCCAGGACCTGTAGATCTGAAAGAACCTGGTGGGGATTCTTGAGTTATAGCTAAAGCATGGCAGCCTCCAACCGCAAAAGATTTGGAATTCTAATATGTGGTCCTCTGAAGGGGATATGGTTCCTTGACCTAACCTGAGAGGCTATCTGATAAGGATTTGAAGGCTTCCTCGTAGATAGAGAATTCTCTGACCTGAATTGTGATGGTCCTTCTTTGGGGGATGGAGGGCTCTCTGACGGGACCATAAGGTTCCCTGTCACAGATACAGGGCCACCTGATCTGAGTTATGAAGTCCTCTATTGGGGGTGAGTCATCCCTCAAGAGTATGGTTCCCTTTCCTGGGACCTGGCTATGTCCTGGTAGGCTGCCAGTCCTCAGCCTAGCACATTGCAGGCCCCGTTAGGGGTACAGGTGCTGATGAGTGCGACTCGAAGTGTGTACATGGAAGAAGAGGGCGTCTACCACTTCCACATGGAGCACCCTGTACCCGCCTACCTCGTGGCCCTTGTGGCCGGAGACCTCAAGCCAGCAGACATTGGGCCAAGGTAAGTCCCCTCTGTACTCTGCTACACTGTCCTGGGCAACTGGACCTTGGGAAGAACCCAGAAGGCCTACCATGCCTAGTCACCCACCGTCTTCAGATGAACGACTAACTTACCCACTCAGTGCCTGCCTAGCAGTCTGTTATCACTCCCAGGGCTACCATGCAACCATCTGTACCCTTTGGTCCTCACTAGTTCATTCAATTCATTGACAAAAGGATCTGAATAGACCTTGAGTTTATTATGCAGTTCTACCTGTTGTGGGAAGGGTTACATCCAGGGACCAGGGCCAGACAAAGCAGAGGGAGGATCCAGTGGGATAAGTAAGGCCCAGCATCAGCACACCTTCTCTACTGTGACAGGAGCCGTGTGTGGGCTGAGCCGTGCCTCCTGCCCACAGCCACTAGCAAGCTATCGGGAGCTGTGGAAGAGTGGCTGAGTGCAGCAGAGCGATTATACGGGCCATACATGTGGGGCAGGTATGTTCTGTCCCTTGGTTCTCCTGGCTAGCTATCCTCTTTCCCTCAGAGAAAGAAGTGGGGCTGGACTGGGGACTCCTTGTCTGACCCTGGGTTCCTTGTCCTCTGTCTCCTGGGAAGGAATTGATCCTGCAGGGCTGGGCCACCATTCCGGGTGGGATATAATCGTGGGACTTGGTGGGTCACGGTCAGAACCCCTCCATTCCTCACCCTGCACCCACGAGCACAGATATGACATCGTCTTCCTGCCACCATCCTTCCCCATTGTGGCCATGGAGAATCCCTGCCTCACCTTCATCATCTCCTCCATCCTTGAGAGTGATGAGTTCCTGGTGATTGATGTCATCCATGAGGTGGCCCACAGCTGGTTCGGCAATGCTGTCACCAATGCCACTTGGGAGGAGATGTGGCTGAGTGAGGGCCTGGCCACCTATGCTCAGCGCCGCATCACCACAGAGACCTATGGTATTGTCTGGGACAGCATGGCATGGGTGGAGTAGCCTTGGGCCCTCTTAGGTACCGATTGCAAGGGGCACAGAGCTCTGCCTAGCCTCCAGCTCCACAGTGTCTAGCAGTCTCTGGGGTTGAATGGTAGGCAGAAAGAGGCAACCCTGCTATCAGTACTCTAGCCTCCTTGCCTTCCCTCTTTTCTCTCCTCTGACTGGCACTCAGGAGCTGCCTTCACCTGCCTAGAGACAGCCTTCCGCCTGGATGCCCTGCACAGGCAGATGCGACTTCTCGGGGAGGACAGCCCGGTTAGCAAGTTGCAGGTCAAGCTTGAACCAGGTATTCTCTGCTCCAGCTCACTCCTGGAGCCCATGCATGGCAACCCCAGGCCCTCCTTTCCTGCTGTTCACTTGCCCTGCTGGGGCTTCTCTACCTCACCATGCCTGAATTCCTTCCAGGGCCAGGCTGGGTGCCCATAGCCCCAGGAAAAGTCTCTCAGGTGCCCTTGGTTTACCATAGCCCCACAGGGTCTTGAGCACTGGTTGCCATGGAGCAGAACAAGTTCCATTACTGTGTTCCCAGGAGTTGGTACTCATATGAGGGACTGTGGCCCTCCCCCTTGCCCCCTGCTCAGTTCTAGACTATGGCCTCAGCCTCACCATGCAAGACACAGGTGTCAAATGACATCAAACAAGGTGCCTCCCTGCAGGAGTGAATCCCAGCCACCTGATGAACCTGTTCACCTATGAGAAGGGCTACTGCTTCGTGTACTACCTGTCCCAGCTCTGCGGAGATCCCCAGCGCTTTGACGACTTTCTCCGAGTAAGCACATGGGCCCTACTACCACCTGTTCAAAACTTCTTCCAGCCAACAGAGTTGCCCTTCTCTGGGGAGAGGGAATCTGGGAACCAGACTGGGACCTGACCTGCTCAGGTACTGTCCCCTCCTTCTCCTACCCTTTCAGCAGGGCCTGTGGGCCACGTGGACTGTGATGCACATCTTTAGAAGATGTCCCAATGTGCCAGCCCTGCTCTGCCAGAGCTAAACATCCCCAGCCTTCCATACCTGCTAAGGCCATGCCCCTCATCTCACAGGCCTATGTGGAGAAATACAAATTCACCAGTGTGGTGGCCCAGGACCTGCTGGATTCCTTCTTGAGCTTCTTTCCTGAACTAAAGGAGCAGAGTGTGGATTGCCGGGCAGGTGAGGCCGCCTACCCTGCTGCAGGCCCAAGGGCCAGGAACAAGATGGCAGCAGGAAAGGCTGGTGGAAAGCTTGTCAACCCCTACTGCACTGTGTAAGCTCTAGGTCAGGAGGCCATCAGAGTAAAGTACCTCCCAGTCTAAAGGACCATGGCAGGGCAAGGGGCTTCCTGGAGGACGTGGCCCCTAGGATAAGCAAGCCAAGCTAAGCAGCCAGTATCAAAGGGCTGTGTAAAGAACATGTAAAATTCCTAGAGTAGGATCAGCAAGGTGGTGGGATTGGTTCTGGGACTAGCTGACCCTGTTTATGCATTGTTGGGGTCTTTAGGGGTCTGAGGGCTTGGGGACCACTGAAAGCACTGGAGGAGCTGGATATCCAGAGAAAAGCAGAGTTTACTAGAGGGCTTCAAGGTCTAGGAATGGTGACCCTAAGTTTCAAATGGTCTATAAGTACACTGTGGGATTGGTGGGGGGCCCTCAGAGGCTGTGTGCTTCACTCAACAGTACAGTGCAGAGCCTTCTCCGCCTCAGTGTTGTATAGAGGACAGGCATGTAGCAGGTAGAGATCCCTTGGTCACCCATCCTAGCTCTCTGGCCTTCCTTGGAGCCCCCTCCAGTGACTCCAAGGGGAAGGCACAAACTGGGGGAATCCGTGTACTCTTTGAGTACCCTGCATCCTAGAAGAGACCACCTGCCCAGGAATATCCTCAGGGTTTGGAGCTTCCTGGCAGGCTGCTGTGATGAGCCGTGTGTGGGCTGAGCTGTGCCCCTCCCTAGCCCAGACCCAGGCCTGGTCTTCCTGCAGGGCTGGAGTTCGAGCGCTGGCTCAATGCCACAGGCCCACCACTGGCTGAGCCAGATCTGTCTCAAGGGTCCAGCCTAACCCGGCCTGTAGAAGCCCTTTTCCAGCTGTGGACTGCAGAACCCCTGGAGCAGGCAGCAGCTTCAGCCAGTGCCATTGACATCTCCAAGTGGAGGACCTTCCAGACAGCACTCTTCCTGGACCGGCTACTAGATGGATCCCCATTGCCCCAGGGTGGGTCCCACAGTCAACAGGGTAGCCTGGGAAAGGGATGTGGCTCCAGCCCATCCTGACCTGCCCACCACCCCACAGAGGTGGTGATGAGCCTGTCCAAGTGCTACTCATCCCTGCTGGACTCCATGAACGCTGAGATCCGCATCCGCTGGCTGCAGATCGTCGTCCGAAATGACTACTATCCTGATCTCCACAGGGTCCGCCGCTTCCTGGAGAACCAGGTGCAGCTACATGCCTGGGGCATGACTGGGGAGGGAGGAAACCTCTCCTCAGGGACCTATCTCACCCCTTCAGACTCTCCACTCAGGCAGGCCAGTCATGTTCTAGAGAGGGAAATGGAAGCCGTCAGGACCATAGTGAGAGTAGAGGGGCCACAATACAGGTAAGACAGGAGATGAATGCAAGACTAGTTCAGAGGGTGGCCTGAACACCACCACAGAGGGAAAAGTTGGGTAGCAGAGTCCAAGGATCTCCACTGGCATCACCCTTGAGCTAGCTGGGCTTCTGGCCTGTAGGTAACCTTCCAGGGCTGGGTACAGGGGCCACCCAAGCTTCTCAGGCAGAGGCCAGCATCCCCATTCCCTGCTGAGCCCTTCCAGCCCACTCTCAGAGACATTCTAGAGGAAAAGTGAGGATGAGGCTGATGGGGGCACTGTAGCATGTGAGTCCAGGCCAAAGCTCTCTTGAGCAGCTGGGGCACATCTGGATCTAGGTGGTGGAAGGGGACAGGGAACCTGCTAGTGTGACCTCATGCCTTCCACAGATGTCACGCATGTACACCATCCCACTGTATGAGGACCTCTGCACCGGTGCCCTTAAGTCCTTCGCACTAGAGGTCTTCTACCAGACGCAGGGCCGGCTGCACCCTAACTTGCGCAGAACCATCCAGCAGATCCTGTCCCAGGGGCTAGGCCCCAGTGCCGAGCCCAGTGCAGAGCCCAGCACAGAGCTGGACAGTGCTGAGGCAGACACGAACCCAGATTCGCCAGCCCTGCTGCTCGGGGACGAGGCCCCCACCAGCACCATCTCTCTCAGGGACGTCAATGTGTCTGCCTAGCCTTGATGGTGACTGACCCTCAACCTCCCAGACACCACAATTGTGCCTTCTATGGTCCAGGCCGCCATGACTGCGCCTTGGCTCTGGCCACGAGCTCTGCCCAGGACCATCAGCCCCTCCCATTGGCTCCAGGCCAGGGGCATGGGGAAAAGGATCTTGGGTCCACTGAGGCCCGTGAACCAGGCTCTACCCTGTCCCTGCTCTCTTGCACTGCAGGCCCCAGGGCTGGCCTATGCCCACCATGCCTCCTGTCTCAACACTGACAGCCATGCCTCATCCTGGAAGCCAGCATCTGCTGAACACTGCCCTGGGGACAATGACCCCAGCAGTCCCACAGCAACAACCACAATGTGCCTTACATGTGCCAGAGGCCCAGGATGTACTGTCCTGGAAGTGCACTTCCCTGCAGAGTCCTGTGTCTGGCCCCTGGGCAACAGCCTTGCTTGACTCCTGGCAAAAGGACAAAGATATGGGCATTCCATCTGTGTGGGGGAAGGGGACAGGAGAGGATGGATCCCTCAAGCAGGCCTCAGTTGCTGTACCTGGAGTCCAGGCCCCCAGAGGCACAGGAAGAATGGCCTGTCCTTGTGGCTACCTGGGTACCATTGGTGCTCTCTGTGCCTGTCTGCTGGGAGAGGCACCAGGCTGTGGGCTTCAGCCTGGGACCACTGCAGCAGGAACCATGGTGACTGTCCCATTAAACCTCCACTCTGCAGACTTGACCTCCCTTCCTGTTTGTCACTACCCTGTCTTTTGCACCTACCCAGCTGCCCGGGGTAGGGCTGGAAGAGATGAGAACTGGTCACAGGAGTCATGGTCATAGCCTGTCCCAATAGACATACCTCAAGAGAAAGGTAGGAACCTACCTCAGAGGCCGAGGTGGGAGGCAGTAGGTGGCCCCTTGTTCTTCTCAGCAACTCAGTCAGACCTTGGCTGGGTATGACCTCTTCAGGACCCTAAAGGGAATGAACCTTCATTCTGAACCTTCACCTCTGACTCTCACTATACCTCTGCCTCTAGCACTGGGGCACCCAGGCCTTTAAAGCCAGAGTGCAAGGGAGATGTGGGTGACAGGGATTAATTTTGAAAATGCTGTGACTGAACTCCCAACATGGCAAGCTGTGGGGTTAAATGTCTCGACTGACAAAAGGAAAGCTATATGTTCATAAGGTATCAAGTGGAACCACTTAGGGTTTCTCAAAGATAAGCTGGTGACAGCCACTGCTGGGACCACTTGGTACTCTGCAGCCTCCAACTTTGGCAGTGTGCTGAGGCATGTCTTTTGTCCCAACCCACTACCAGACCCAGTCACAGCCAACTCCATACAGAGTCCTAGAAAATGGTGAGATGAACTTGAAGCCTCCACTCACTATCCAGCCCCCAGTCACTTAATGTCTCATTTACCTTCCTTTTCAGGATCTTCCCTTGCAAGAGAAAGTAGGAGTGTCTCCTAATCATACCCCCAAAAATGGGTCCAGGATTTAGGGTCACCTCTCCTTTGACAGTTCACATGCATAGTCCCCACCACACCACCTGAGGCTCTACCCCATTCAAGATTGAGAACCATCTCTCCTGACCAGCAGTGGGCAGCGGGGACAACTGCAGTGACACCTTGTAGAAGACAGGTATTACTGTTCTCATTGCTGTAACAGTATCGGACAGAAACAAAGAATAATATGCTTTGGCTGCTTTAGGTCATAGTAGCAGGGAAGGAATAGTGGCAAGAAAGGCTTGGTCTGTGGCAGAGGGAGCTTGCTGAGTACTTCAGTAGTATTCAGAAAGCAGAGACAGCAGTCCAAAACACACTGGAAGCAAAACAACTACAATGCCAGCCTCTAGTGACCTCTTTCCACTAGCCAGGCCCCATCTCCCAAAGCAGTGTTTCTCAACTTCCTAATGCTGCCACCCTTACAGTTCCTCATGTTGCGGTGACCCCCAATCATAAAATTATTTTTGTTGCTACTTCCTAATTTTGCTACTGTCTGTGTCCCTTCTCCAGCTGGCAAAGCTGGCCTGCCTTAGTCTCTTCCCTGTAGTATCTTGCTAGGACAGCCTATAGCTGTCACTCACAGCCAGTGTTTCCAGCATCCTCCACTGTGCCAACCCCACTCTTCCACTGTCTGCCTTGTGAGTCATCATCACAGGTGAGCTTTTAGCAGATGTTTTGTCCTCACGTCCCATGGCAAACTGACATTTCAAACCTTAATGTTTGCTGCCATCCACAGCTGATACCATATTCCCAGTGTCCTGCTGGGCAGCATCCCTCCTCCAGGGAGACTTCTACATTAGAGACTAACTTAACCCCAACCACAGACAATGGTCAGACCTATACAGAGATGGTGGAAGTGTGTTGTCTTTTTCTCCCCTAGGGCTACCTAGGCACCTGTGCTGATGGAGGGGGTTTTAAGTGTTTCCAGGCAATGTACCGGGGATTAAAAGACAGAGGGGTGCAAGTTCTACAGGGCCATGACCCATTTCTACTCCCATAGCCCACCCTGGCCTGTGCATAGGAGTATTTAGCAGGTAGTACCTGTTACCACCAGAGGAGCTGAGGTTCAAAGATTAAGGGACATCTGCATTTCAAAGGAATATGGACTAGTTAGGCAGGCAGGAATATGTGTGTCAAGGAAGCTGTAGATAAGGATCAAAAAAATGGACAGGGGGCCTGGAGAGATGGCTCAGTGGTTAAGAGCACCAGCTATTCTTCCTGAGGACCCAGATTCCATTCCCAATAGTCAACACAGCTACTTGCAACTGTCTAGAATTCCAGTCCCAGGAGACCCAACACTCTCTTCTGACCTTTGTGGGTACCAGGCACACATGGTGAACTGATGTTTACGTAGACCAAACACTCATACATGTAATATAAATTTTAAAAAATTAGGGGCCAGGCTCTTGGTAGAAGACTGGAATCCACAGAGACCTGAAGCCTGCCTGAGACAATGTTACCTCCTGGGTTCTTAGAGCCCTGATAAAGTTTTCTGAGATCCTTTTTTCAGGCTGTGTTCTATGCAGTGTGGAATGTCCATTAGTGCTCTCCTCCACAGAGACTTGGAAAGTTCTCTGGGAAACTTTTGTCATAAAGACAAGGCACAACTGAGATCACCCACTGGTTAGTGCCAAAAATGCAAAGGACAACACAGAACAAAACAAGCTTGCACTTGGGACACAGCTGGGGAACACTAGCTGAGAACTTTAGAGCACACAGCTCAGACATAAACAGGAGAGGGTGTGAGACAGACTACACAGATAGGAATAAGCCCTGTGAAACAGTAACAGTGGTAACAAAAGCACCAGAGACACTGGACTTTTTTTCATTAATATTTGTAGTATTTAAAACACTGGGATTCATGATTCTTGTATTTCCCTAAAGCATATGTTGTGCTCATTTACTTATTACCTTCTCATGTCCCCCTCTCCACCAACAAATTTCCTCCCCTTCCCTTCCCAACACACTCCCTTCTTCCCTTCTTTCTTTATTCTACATATTAGAGAAAAGACGGTATTTGAATCTGGCCTCTTTTTATTCTATGCATATGAGTGTTTGCCTACATGCAGGTCTTCTGCAAGAGTAGCCAGTTCTTAACCACTGAACTCTCTCTCCAGCAACCTTCCCCCCAGCTTATTTCTGTTAACACAATAGTCTCTAGTTCTATCAAATTCTCTGCCAAGAACATAGTTTCATGCTTCTTTGTGGCTGAATCCACTATCTTTATTTACCACATTTCCTTTATCTATTTAACCTATTGATGGGCATCTAAAACTAAAACCCTATCTTGGCTATAGTGAACAGTGCTACAATAAACACAGATGCATGGGTATCTCTGAAGGCTGACAGACTCCTTCAGATAGAAACTCAAGAACGGTTTAGCTTGACCATGTGATAGTTATATTTTTAATTTTTTAAAAGAACCATATTGACTTCCACAGTAGCTGCACTACTTTATATTACCTCCAGCAATTTTTGTTGTTGTTGATATTAGCTATTCTGACAGAATCTTAATACAGGGTATTTGTTTTAAGAGCTACATATGTCAATGCATACCACCCTCCCCAAAGCCCAGGACCATAATTGCCATTACTACTCAAGACCCAAGAAACTTACCTCACTACCTGTACCCCCAAAAGAGCTGGGGGATCTGGAACTCCAGGATGCTTCTTCCCTAGACACTCCTTCTAGGTCCACTGAAGTGGATGCCAGGCTCCCATCACCTCTTATACTTGGAGAACTCTAGGATGTGCATGGTGGCAGCTAGTCCTGTGGCTCAGGACCTGATAAGATGGGGCACTCACAACAGCTACCTGTTTCTTACTACTAAGTCCCTTATGGAAACCAGAGGTAATGCCTTTTTCAGGGACAAGATGTCTTCCTCAGCAGATGATCCACGTCAGCTGCTGGGGGTGAACTGTCACTGCTTCACATGCCTAAAATGCTTTGTATTTCAGATCTGCACAAGTAACTGTATATGCCTAACCCAAGTTCACATCAGGATACTTTACACTGTTCTGTCTCATGAGCTTCCTAAACTGATAGTGTTTGTCTTCGAATCCTGCAGGACCTGCCAGATTCTATCGCTGTTGATACCCCAAACTCTAACACATGCTGGCCTGAGTTTGCTATGTATAGGCTGGTCTGGAATTCATGATCTGCTAGCTTTCTCCTTAGTGCTGGAGTTACAGGCATGCTCTGCCAGCTACAACTGTACCCTCTGTGACTACCAGCATGAGGAAATCAAGTCTCTCCTCCACTGAAGCTTCAACTATTAGAAAGGGCTTGTCTCTGACCTCAATGCCATATATATATATATATATATATATATATATATATATATATATATATATATATATATATATAAATTTTTTTTGAGAAAGGTTTTCTTTGTTGTAACTCTGGCTGTCCTGGAACTCACTCTATAGACTAGGCAGGCCTTGAACTCACTGAGATCCACCTGCCTCTGCCTTCCGAGTGCTGGGATTAAAGGCATGTGCCATCACCAGCATAATATATTTTTTAAATGACAAGAGTGCTACCTCCTTTTTCTCACTCCTAGAGTCCTGATTCTCTTTGTGACAATAGACATGCCATCTGAGGAGGATCACAAAACATAGTGACTTGCACTTCTCCCTTCTCTTGAAATTTCCTCTGGCAAAAACCTGCCCTCACGTAATCAGCTTGTGCAAAGCCAAATCAGGTGGCCACATAGTGAGGAAGCTTCACCTGAATTTTGAGTGGATCTTCTAGCCTCTTGCAAGCTTGCAGATGATCAGCCCTGGTCTCACATCTTGACCTTACATTGAGACCCTAGGTCAGGACCACACATGGCTTACTTCTAATTCCCAACCTGAGGAAGCTGTGAGACAGTGTTGGTTGTTGTGTAGTGGATGATACGAACAGAATGCCTGCACATCTTGCCACGAAGACCCCAAAGTTTTCAACAGATCAACTAGGTATAGAGAAACCACATGCTCAATGAGCTCCAAACTGAGGTGACTTTGCTTTAGCACTTAGCAGTATTACTGTCTGCACCAGGTTCTCAGTACCTGGTCTGTCTTCTGGCATGTAAAGTCCGTTACAAGCTGACTTCAGCAGTAGGAAGCACTCCAGCTACACATGCTGGCACCCAGAGGCTGGAATGGGATATCTGTCTTTGTATTTCTGCACACCACACCAGAGAAGACCTCTGCAGACCCCAGGCTGCATTACGTGTGCCCTGGTGCTTTCTCATCTACAACTTGACTGTAGTACTTACGGGGCAGTTTTGAGGATTAAGGGTGGGGTGCAAAGCAGGTGACTGGCCCTGGGCTCTGTGTGTGGGCAATGAGGTGAAGTTTTTAGGGAACAGGTTAAGGTGCCATGCACTTTGAGACCTAGTCTCTCACTGGGACCCGAGGCTTGTTAGATTAGGCTAGGCTAAGCTAGCTTCAAGCACAGGGTTCCCAAGCTTGTCTCTCTCCAGCACTGGGATTATAAGAAGAAGCCATCATGTTTGGCTTTCTACATGGGTGCTGGAGATAGAACTCAAGTCCTCATGCTTCTGCAACATGCACTTTTCCATTGGAGCTATCAACCCTAAGCTACGGTCTCACTGTCTAGAGCCAGGACAAACTCTCTTCCTGAACTTATGACCTCAGAGCTAGGATGAGGTCAGACTCCCTAGATGACTTTAGCTACCAGAAACCAAAGAACTGAAACCACTGTTATTCTAAGTGGATAGAAGCTGTATGGTGGGTCTCCAGCAAACAAGGTAGTCTACCAAGGACTACCTCCCTGATTCAGTACTCATTGTCTTCTCTGGCAGCTATCATTTGTTCCGTCACTGAGGACCCCTCGACTTTCCCTGTTCTAAGACTGAGTTTGGCTCCTGTCCCCACCACTGCCCTCAACCTAAGCTGGGTATTCTGCAAGCTGACCGTTTTGTCATCTCTGTATCTCCATGGGAATGCAATGACCAGCAGAGGAGTGCTCAGCTGTCTGCACTCAACACTGGACATATAGGGGTTCAGAAGAGGATCTCCTGAGGAAATCAGGGAACACTCCCTTGAAAAAAGCAGAACAGGCAGCAAGAGGAGTTCAAACAGAAAGCGGCAAGAAGAGTCTAGATTCTCAAAGGGGTTGCAAATACAGTGTTTGGTATGTTTCAGTCCTCCCTCTGAAAGCTGGAATGACCATGGGCATCAGTGTAGTGAGGGACTCTCACACAATGCTGTGGCATGAGCTGTACCTCCGGCTGTGGTTGTTTTGCGACAGGTTCTTGCTATGTAGCCCAACCTGGCCCCATAATCCTCTTGATTGCCTCCTGAGTGTTGGGACTATAGGTGTTCCACCATAGCCAGTTTGGGCTCAGACTTTAAGTGCCTCAGTTGTGAGGATTTGTGCCAAGAGCCAGCTGCCTCCACACCTCTTTCCATCTGTTAATCTATACTACTTCTAGTCCTTCTTGGTACACTAGGATCCAAGCCCAGGGATGGAGATGGGCCAGGAGGGAAAAGAAAGTCCTCTCCAAATTGGCTGATGGAGCATGGCTACATACTGGGAAGCAAACAAATCACAGGGCTCTAGAATGACGGTTAAAACAAGTCAATCAATAAGCCACCCTAATACCATCTCTGACTAAAGTACAACCATCCTGCAGGCCTAGGCTACTGCATAACCAGTACTAACTGCCTTCCAGTCTGTAATGGCTAGTTTTATGTCATCTTGACACAAGCTAGAGTCATCAGACAGGAAGGAGCCTCAGTTGAGAAAATGCTTCCAAAGGATTCAGCTGTAAGGCATTTTCATAATTAGTGATTTATGGGGTGGGCCCAGCCTGTTGTGGGCGGGGCCATCCCTGGGCTTGTGGTCTTGGGTTCTATAAGAAAGCAGGAACAAGCCAAAGAGAACAAGCTAGTAAGTAGCACTCTCCCATGGCCTCTGCTTCAGCTACTGCCTCTAGGTCCCTGTCCTCACTGATTTTGATGATGAACTGTTAGATGAAACTGAGTGAAATAAATCCTTTCCTCCCCAAGTTGCTTTAGTCACGGTGTTCTGTCACAGCAATAGTAACCCTAAGACACTGTTCCTTCCAGATTATGGAGGTCAGGCTATGGGAATGGCCCAGCCCTGGATATGGATGTGGCCTTTTGAAGCTGTTTGTTCTGAGGTAACCACTCTATGACACTTCTGGAGTGAATCAGTTGTACAGGACTCCGAGTTGGGGATAATTTGTCACAATCATTTACAACTTCCAGGTAAAACAGAGCCCAGGCTCTTAATGATTTCTTTCAACTATGGTGCAGCTGTAGCCTGCCAGAGTCAGAATCACCTGGGTCAACACCATAAGTACTAAGTAAAAAGTATTCTAAGAGGTGTTGGACTATGTGGCTACTCCTTTTTTATAACCTCAGCAAAGAGAAATAGCGTGCTGGGCCTCAAATCATGGCACTGAGGCCTAGTGGAGTCAAGGTAGCAGTATCATGCCACCAGGACAATTGCTGGTAATGCAGGAGCTGCAAGACTCTTAATGGGAGAAGCTGAAACTTTTAAACCTCTGAATCAAGTTAAAGTCAGAAAGACCTACTTGTTCCTCAACAGTAGGTACCTGCCCCACCTAACTGCACAAAACGGATTTCACTCTATCCTTTATCCAAAACTTAGTTAACGTGGCCTTGAGGAGGCAAAAACCAGAGTAGCCATAACAGGTGGCAAACAGGTGTGATAAGAAGCTGTGGGGCTTCTCCTCCCTTTCTTAACCCTGTATGAAGACTCTAGCCTTGACGAGCACATTTGGAGAAGCAATACAGAACAGCCCCTGGCTGGCTTGAGTCCTTCCAGGAACTGGATGGGCAGATCTCAGAACGAGTGTATCCTCGACCAGGTCAAGAGGTCATCGTCCTTATCTCCTCACCGCACTGAGTAAACCTAAGTGGAGCCTCAAGTCCAGGTGGTCACCATCCATCCAACAAAACCATATGCCCGGCCATCTAGGGTCTCAAGGAATGCTCCAGGCGCATACCCTGGCCCTATTTACGCTCTAAAGCGCCTGACATCCAGTTGTTTTTAGACGAACGCCCAAGCTTGGCAGGTCTCAACCCCGGCGACACCTCTGCCTCCCCAGGGCAACACAACCGCGGCGCAAACACGAGGCCGGCCGCAGACGGGTCACAAGGAACCTTACCTAGCCAGTTCCTCACTGGCTCTTTCCGAAAACAGAGAGGAACTAGCGGTACGCTAAGTTCCTGCCTGACACCGGAAGAAGTGACGCATGCTGGGAAGTAGACGTCTCCCGTGATCAGCGCTGTATGCTGGGAACGGCGCTGCATGCTGGGATACGTAGTTGGCAAAGCGACCGAAACCGAAGCGTCTATTCAGCTTCCTGTGGTTCCCCTAGTCCTCGAGTTCAAGCGGATACAGCTGAGCCGTCTGGAGAATAAAGTATAGCGATCGACCACGGTAGCGCCGTCGCAGGAAAAAAAATAAATGGAGAAAAGGAAAAAAAAAAAAAGGGCCGATGAACTCTCGCGAGAACAGAACCCCCGAGTCCCTCCCTTGGGACTCAGTGCTGAAGCGCGTGCGCGACTAGGCAGCTGTATCATATGACCCGAGAGTGGCGTCTGGTTGGCTGCTGCCAAGTTACCTGGACAACGGAGCGTATGGCGCGGCGCGAGTCTGCACCAGTCAGTCTCGCGGGCTAGGCTCACCAGGTTTGCAGCGACGGCCACGCTCGCGGGCGGCGACCGAGTCCACGGGCCGCAGATGGGAGCCCAGGGCGCTGAAGATGCGGGCGGTCCGGGCCGAGACGCCGGCGCAGGAGCTCTTCCGGGACACCGCATTCCCCGCCTCGGACTCCTCGCTCTTTTTCAACTTGTCCACGCCTCTGGCCCAGTTTCGGGAGGACATCACTTGGAGTCGGCCCCAGGTGCGGCCGGGTCTCTCGGGTGGGTTGCGGGTTCGATTCCCACAGAGGTGGGCTCCAGAATTAGCAGGACCTGCCGCCCACTCTGGTAGTTCTTCGAGCCCATTCGGAAGAGGTGCTAGCTAACCCCGAAGATTCAGATGGCAGCTCCTCCAATTCAGGAGGTTGGGAGAAATTGAATGGCGTTATCTTTTCGATGCTATCTTGGGATATTTGTACTAAAATATATAAATATAAAATATATTATGACCCAAAGTCAGGTAGTAGGGAGTTGTTCCGATATGAAGGAGAAGGGATTAGAAACAGTATTTTCAGGTCTCTCCCACCACCTAATGTGATCGGGAGTAATTCAACGTACTCTGACAGATCTTTCTCGGCTTTTCATTTGCTTACATTTCTTTTAGTAGCTCTTGGCGTTGTGGTATGAGCGTCAAGAGGTGGCACAGAACTGAGGGATCGTTGTGGTTAACCAGCGCACATTGCAAAAATGTAAGAGCCTGTTGCTGTTGGCAACAGAACTCACTCGAATGGTACAAACAGGCGGAACTAAGTATTGTAAAGCAGACAGGAAAGTTCTGGTCACCAACCAGCAGTTTGTGGTTTCTGAGCTGTCGACCGTCAGTTTGTTGCTGGTGTATTTAATTTTATGATTTTACTTCCAGGAGCAAGTCTATCCAGAAGCACAGGTGCAGCTTCGTAAGGACTAGTAGAACACCTGGTCATTATAACGGGCACAGCCCCACTTTCTTCTCTCTAGCTACCATCAGTCTGTGTCATTTGCTGTGTCCACAGCGTATCTGCTCCCCACAGCAGTGTCACCCGCCTCGTGGCGACAAAGAGCTGTGGTAGAAGTTGATTTGGTCGTGGATTTGGTGTAGCTCAAATGGATGCCCAGGCCTAATATTTTTGTTGGTGTTTTTTAGAAGTGGCTTATCTGCTGAACAAGACTGCCCAAGAAACAGCCGGCCCCCCTGTGGCTACAGTGCTGCTGGTGACAGCTGGATGGACACCAGCCTTGTGCAGCCTGAACTGCTCGGCTCAGAGATGTTTATAAGTTTCCTGGGCAGCGAGAGAGACAAGAGAGAAAATGAGGGCCAGGGCAGGAAGAGCCCTGTTGGCCATGCCTTGTAGTTTAGGTTGTTTTTATTAAAAATGGGTTTTACTTTTTGGCTCACAACCATTTGTAAGTCTAGTCCCAGGGAATCCAATGCTGTCTTCTGACCTCCAAAAGTCATGCACATGGCCCACAGAAATAAATACAAGCAAAACACTCATAAACATAAAATAAAAAGAAATAAATGGATTTCAGGTGCCATGAGAGACCTGTAAAGAGGATTTTCAGTTAAGGAGTGCGTGTGTTGGAATGTTTTGAGAAGCTTACTCTTTGGTGACTAGGACACAGGATAATATCTTTTTGTTCTTTTTGACATGTACTATTTTATATTGAAGCCATGTGAATATATCATCTATCTACAATTGTAACAACAGTAAACAAGAAAAAAAGAACAGTGGGAAAGAAACTCACTCCAGGAAGTGAAGTGGTCAGGGTGGAATGCAGGCTGCTCGTTCAGTAGCACTGTAAGATGATCATGATGTTCGGGTTAGCCTGGCAGCTGGCTGGCTGGGGCTTTGCAGTAGATAGCCTTAGAATACTTTGAAAGGAGTGGCTGTTTGAAGTAGAAGCCAAGTAGGAATCAAGCGATTTCTTGGGACATTGAAACAGCTCAGCAGATAAAGTCATTTACTGCCAAGCCAATGACCTAAGTTTAATCTCTTGGACCCACATGATGGAAAGAGAGAACCCACTCCAGTGAGTTGGCCTCTGACTTCCATACTTATACTGTGGCACATGAAAACACACATGATTGATAAAGATTTTTTTTTTTTTAAAGGTGACTTCTTAATTTCTGGCCAGAGTGATGTGTGGGTGGCAGTCCTAGAAAACTCCTGATTTGCCTCCTTTGTTCAGGTGGGGTTGTCAGGTAGATAAGTCAGAAGCTCAGGAAGAGTATGCTAAATGGGATAGATGGTCCATCTTGGAAGACCCTAAGGATCTAGAGGGAAGGAGTAGAGAAAGAGTCTTGAGATTTACCCTTAAGCCTTAATGTATAAGTGTGCAAATGAGCAACCTAACAAGTAGTCAGCAACAGGCGAGGTGCAGCAGGCAGTGAGGGGAGAGAGGACCAGAGGAGCATGTGGCATCATGGAAGCTAGTGGGGCTTCCATGTACTTGAGGGACAGTAGACAGCCAGCATTTCTGAAAGTTACTGAATGACAAGACATG
The DNA here is from genome assembly GCA_026225945.1 of Cricetomys ansorgei. NCBI lineage: Eukaryota > Metazoa > Chordata > Mammalia > Rodentia > Nesomyidae > Cricetomys > Cricetomys ansorgei. Next base: position 4,425,746 of record JAMJFZ010001791.1, read on the forward strand.
CCTGTTATATTTGATCTCATGTAGGTGAGATTGAGACAGTTTGGGGGATTGAGGAGCAAGAGCAGACTTCAATGAGAAGGAAGGGAAGGGGCAATAGGGTTGGTAGTTTCGCTGAGAAGCTGCCATTGAAGGGAGCCTAGAAGGGAACACAGAGCTGCCAGATATTAAAAATGGAGCTCTTTATCTTGCTAGCATGCTGGTATGGTCTGCTCCAGGAATGGGATACCTGAACATGTAGAGAGACAAGGATATAACAGGATGAGTCCAGCTCCAAGGTAGCAGAAAGTGGATGGCCAGTGGCTTCTATGAAGCAGGACAGGTTGGTAGCTCATATCTGCAGGTAAGGGGGATGAAAATGTTTTGAAAAGAGAGAGAAAGGAAACAGCATGAAGTTGTCTGGGAATGTGGGAAGTTGAACCTTGTAGAGACATGGTAGAATTTCTAGCAGTTGAAGGACCCATTTGATATTTGTCACCATGTATTTATAAAGTAGAGCTGATTTCTAAACTTATCTGTTTCAGAAAAGGGTCATCAGAATTGAGCTCTTGCCAGTAAGGAAAGTGTATAGAGATGCTCCATGGGAAAACTGTAGCCAAGGAGGTGCTGAAGGATAGGGGCAACAGAGGATTATTTCCCCTTCCATTTTGGGCCAGAAGCTCAGATAATCAGAAAGTGCCTCCATAGCCTGCTCTGGATTCACGTGTTCTTAGCCACAGGCATGAATTAACTCTGAACAACTTGATTTCAGGAAATTTGTGCCACACCTCAGCTGTTTCCAGATAACCCATGGGAAGGACAGGTGAAGCAAGGGCTACTGGGGGATTGCTGGTTCCTGTGTGCCTGTGCTGCCCTGCAGAAGAGTCAACACCTCCTAGACCAGGTATAGGGCACCTCAGGCTTCCCACTTGATTCCTTCTACCTGTACACCACAGGAAGTTCTTCCAAAAGCAGGGCCTGCTGCAGTACATTGTGGCTGCACACCATGGGCGGTGGGGAAAGTAGGGCACCTAGACAGTGACCCAAGTGTGTCCTACCCACCAGACCGGAGCCACCCACATATTTGGGACACAAAAAGAGGCCAGCCTGGCAGGTAGAACAGGGTTGGCAGAGGTATCATGTGTCTCCAGTTTGGATTTTTTTTTTTTTTCCCTTACTTGATTTTCTTTCTGTTCTTTTTGCATATATAGGTTTTAAATACCAACAGGGGAAAGGTCATTGGAACTGTCTTCTGATACAGGCATGCTCCACAAGAAAGGCCTTGTGGGTTTTCTTTCCTTACAGGGCTGCTTGTTTTAGGTTGGCTCCTTGCTCAGTGTTTTTAGTTAAGGCAGCAGCCTTGACAGGGTGGCCAGTGTGTGGCTTCTCTTGTGTGTCCTGGGCCCTGGGCTGAGCTTGTTGCTGTTATTAACTCTCCTTACAGCCTTGTTGGCGTCTGACTTTTCTTAAAAGATGCTGATGCCTTGTCATATTTCCCCTGTTCCCAAGTGTTGCAGCCAGCAGCCACAGTGTCTCCCTAGAAGCAGAGCCTGCTTTTGCCTACTGACAAGCCAGCAGTGGACCTAGTTGGTCCAGTGGCTGGCCAGTTTTGAGCACTTGGCTTTGAGAAGAAGGAAGGGCTGCTAGGCCTGTGACTGTTACTTACAGCCAAGTCTGTTGAGAATCAGGTTACAGAAGCTAGGTGTAGTGGTACATACCTTTAATCCCAGCACTCAGCAGGCAGAGCAAGTGGATCTCTTGAGTGAGACTAGGCTGGTCTACAAAGGGAGTTCCAGGACAGCCAGGCTACACAGAGAAATTCTGGCTCAAAAAAACAAAACAAACAAAAAAGAATTGGGTTACTCTTGCCTGCCAAAGCTTTGGATTCAGGTCAAATGTTTAATTGGGACAGTAAAACATGGTTGGCTGTAATCTTTGGAGACATGAATTATTTATATGAAAATCTGGATTTTGTGTCTAGTACTTTGCTGTGACATGAACATGTAGATGAGGCATCCAACAGAGCAGAGCCCTTTGTTCTCGGCAGGTACTCATAGGGTGCTTCTGGTGAGGCCACGCTGTGTTAGGACACTGAGGAGCACAATGGTCCTGGTCTCTCGTATGTCTACAGTGGTTCTGTCAAGGCCACAGTGTTAGGACATTGAGAAGCACAGGTGATGGTGGTCCCTCAGGTGGTCCCTTTGGTGTTTGCAGTGCTTCCTTTAGGCCATGCTGTTGGGATGCTAAGGAGCTCACTGACTATGATCTCATGCTGTCTACTGGCCTCTTCTTGTGCATGTTAGGTCTTCCCTCCAGGACAGCCAAGCTGGTCTGACCAGAAGTACCAAGGCTTCTTCACCTGTCGAATTTGGCAGTTTGGACACTGGGAGGAGGTGACCATAGATGACCGTCTGCCTTGCCTTGCTGGGAGACTCTGCTTCTCCCGGTGCCAGAGAGAGGATGTGTTCTGGCTTCCTTTGCTGGAAAAGGCCTATGCTAAGTATGTATGATATGGAGGTGTCAGGGTCAGTCCCCAGAGGCCCATCTCAGCTGCCCTGGGCTGCAGAGCCCTACACAGTCTCGGGGTCTAGTAACCAGTCTGTGAATCCTGACATATCCACTCTGCTTTTAGAGCAGTGGTTTGTCCTACCCGCCCACTCTTTCCTTTCCATATTTCCCAGGACTCCACAGAGAGGTCATGTGTGTGTCCTCATTTCTCAATCCCAGCACAAAGATACCCCATCTATGTTTCTGAACGTTCAAGACAGTGGTTTGTTACCAGTTGCAGGGAAATGAGGAGCCTGGTGTGGAACAACACTTGGTTATCACAGTACTGCTCAGTCTCCAGTTGAACAGTTGTTCCTCCTGCATGGTGTTTGCTTGCTGCAGGCTAATGAGCAGGTGTTGAGCAGAGGGACTCAGGGCTAGCAGAATGTGAGTACTTGGGACCATGATGTTTGAGCTTCAGAGATAGTTTCTCTGTCCCTTTGTCTGGTCCTTTGGTGCCCACACTAGAAGCAGGGTAGGTCCTGACCTGGGTAGGGGACAGCAGGGACACAGCAGATTTGACATTTCCAAAGAGTGAAGATGTGATACAAAGCAAAGAGGCAGGTGCAGTGAAAGGGTGGGTTGGAGGATGCTTTGGGGTATGATGGACTGCTGGAATAAGAGAGGCAGGAAGCCCCCAATGGCAAAGCTCATACCTTCTGTGTTTGTGGTTTCTTAGGATTCATGGATCCTATGAGCACCTGTGGGCAGGTCAGGTGGCAGATGCCCTGGTGGATCTCACTGGAAGCCTGGCAGAAAGGTGGAGCCTAAAGGACATAGCAGGAGCCAGTGGCCAGCAGGACAGACCCAGTGATTGGGAGCACAGGACTTGTCGACAGCTACTCCGCCTGAAGGACCAGTGTCTGATTAGCTGCTCTGTGCTCAGCCCCAGGGCAGGTATAACTTGTGGCTACAACTCCCTCCACCATTTAGCTTGTTAGAGGAAGGAAACCTGTCCTGGAGAGGGCCGTCTTGGGTTTGTGTTCTCCTACTGCCCCTCCAGAGAGAGGTGATCCTCTTTTTTCCTAGACCAGTCCTTTCACCTCCTAGAGCAAGGGAGGACCTACATCATGTCCTGCTCACAGACAGCTAAGAGCAGTAGCAGGAACAGCATCTAAGCTGACCATGGCCATCATCCCTGCCCCAGCTGGTGACCAAACAAGGTCAAAACTATTTTTTATCTTACTGATACTTAAAATTCATGAAGGAAATTTTGTCCACAAAAATAAGAAATGAAAGTTCACCTAAATAAAACTTCTGTAAATCACTTATAAATTTTAGTGTGCTTTTTGAGTTTTCTTCTAGTGTATACAACCTTTTTTTTTGTTGTATACCATTTTGTATTTTAGTAGATAAACTTCGGAATGTCTTCCTCCGTTAATGGAGCTGCTGTGGTTTTCTTGATCCTTCAGTAATGTTGGATGGTTAGGTCCTGTGTGTATGTGTGTGTGTGTATGTGAGAGAGAGAGAGATTTTGTGTTTTTTGTTTTGGTTTTTTTTGTTTTTTGTTTTGACTTTTTTATTGTTGCTATTTTGGTTTTTGGTGTTTCAGGCTTACTTAGAACTCAGGTGGTTCTCCTGCCTCTGACTCCCAAGTGTTGAGACTCCTGGCAGTACTCCATGCCTGGCTAGATCTTTCTGCTAATAATAATACTGTAGTGAACACCTTTATAATTTTCTATTCACATTTAAGAATATTTTTGTGATATAACTGGTTCAAAAACAGGAACATCAGGTACTAGGAAGATAGTTAAACTAGTGAAGTGCTGGCTGCACAGCACAAGGACCCAGGTGAAAAGCTAGACTTGGTAATGTATACTTGTAATTCAGGCTCTCAGGAGATGGAGACAGGAGGACGCCTGGCCAGCAGATAGGTGCTTGCTGGCCAGCCAGCTTAGTTGAGTCAGTGAGCTCCAGGTCCCAGTGAGAGAACCTGTCTCAAAAAATGTGGGCAGCTGCTGCACACACATGTTTACATACCCACCCACCCCCACACACACACACAATACACGTAAAACTTGTTGGCAATCACAATGGCCAGACCAGCAACTAAGAGTTGGCAAATCCCTGGTCTGTAATCCCCTCATCAGATCCTGGGTTTGAAGGGGAAGAGCAGGGTGTGTTCACTGCTGGCCATGCTAGCTCCATTGAGCCTCCCTCCAGAGGGTGGGAATTGACCATTGACTATCAGCTCCTTGGAGCTGTTGGTGTTGGTCAGCCCCAGAACGTAAGAGGACTAATTGTTGACACTTCTGATTTTGGAGAACCCTTCTCCCTGGCAAAGAGCTGCTGGGGCCCACTGAAGCGTCTAGGACTAGGACTGAGTGGGACCTCGAGAATGGTAGCTGCAGAACCTTTGGAAGTAGAGCTGTGGTCACATAGGACTTCCACCCTCCCTGCAATAGCACTGTTCTTCTCTTCCATATCTGGCTTCTTTGTTTTGAGGTCTCTGGCCAGGTGGAATTCCTCTGGGCCTCAAGTCTTCAACATTGACTTCTGGTCCAGGTGTTTGTTCTCCATCTGGCTTTGCCTAGGGGAGGGTTCTCTTAGATACTAATAATTTTAGATATGTCAATGACAGCAATAGTGGTTTCATGCTTGAGAGCTGGCCCTGCTCTGACACAGATGGTGAAAACTGAGGCCCAGAGGAAGGAATACAGTGTGCAGCATCAGTCCCTGGTGACTGTGAGCTAGGGCCCAGCTGTTGGCCTTTCATGGCACAGAATGCCAGTGAGTACTGCAAATAGAGCTGGCCTGTGTTTAGGAACACAGTTTCTTAGCTCTGTGGAGACCCAAGGCATCTTCAACAGGTAAGAAAGCAGGAATCTGTGTCTATCCAGTTTGGGGACATGGTGATGCTGGTCTTGCACATGACTGAGCTGTTCTCACAGGGGCCAGGGAGCTTGGGGAGTTCCATGCCTTCATCATCTCAGATCTACGGGAGCTCTGGAGTAGGACTGGCCGGGCCATCCTCCTACTTCGGATTCACAACCCCTGGGGCCGTCGTTGTTGGCAGGGCCTCTGGAAAGAGGGGTGAGTACCAGGAATAGGCTGCATGTGGGAGGAGTTGATACCCTGGGGATATCCATGCCACAGTGCCCATCTGTTCTGTTTTGTGGTCATTTGTCAGGATAAGACTTGCTTTTCTGTGGCAGAGCTTACTCAGCACCTGTTTGTGCACCACCCCCTTGTTTTGTGTAGGTCTTGGAAGACCTGGGAATCATGCATTCTTCAGGGTCTGGGGTTTTGACTTGGGTACCCATAGGATAGTGAATACCTGGCCTGCATTAGCCTGCAGCTACAGTACTCAGCTCAGTTTAAAGATCCGACTAAACCAGAATCCCCTTGAGGCCTGGGAACTCTTTGAACTCCAACTACCCTCCAAGCCCAGGCTGGGTCTGGTGCCATGAAGTAGAGCAACACTCTCCTCAGTGTGACAGTTTATTCAGAGAGTAAGGGGTCAGGGCTCAGGTATGATTGCCTTAAAAAGAAGGCAAGTTCTCAGGCATGGGATCCCTTTAGAAAGGAGAGATTCTGGTGGACAGCCACCACACAGAAAGCACCTTTGCAAGGGAGTGTGCCATACAACTGGCCGTCCAGAGTCTGGCAGAAGCTTGGGGCTCACATTGGCTGGTTCACATTGCCCTGTTTGCCAGTTCACAATCACCTTGAACTTGCATTGAAATGAGATTTCCTGCAGGGGTGAAGGGTGGAACCAGGTAGAGCCAACTGAGGAGTCTGAGCTGCTGGCACAACTCCAGGAAGGAGAGTTCTGGGTGGAAGAAGAGGAGTTCCTCAGGGAATTTGATGAGGTCACCATTGGCTATCCAGTCACAGAGGCGGGCCACCTACAGAGTCTCTACACAGGTAGGACCCCAGCAGGAGTGAACTCTGCTCTGTGAAGTCTGGAGCCTGCACAGGCTGGCACACCATTGACTGGGTACAGCCCTTTCTGCCTGATTCCCTGACTGGGAACCTGAAGAAGGGGAATGGGGGGGGGGGGATTCTCGGAGGGTGAACTGCCTGCCACTTGTGTGCTTGCCTTGGCCTGTGGGTATAACAGCCACAAGGTCCTCTCAAAGCTGATCCATGTGCTCTCCCACTAGAGAAGGTGCTGTGCCATGCACGGGCACTACCTGGTGCCTGGGTTACAGGGCAGTCAGCCGGAGGCTGCCGGAACAACAGTTGCTTTCCCTGCAACCCCAAGTTCTGGCTGCGGCTGTTGGAACCCAGTGAGGTGTGTGTGGCTGTCCTTCAGAGACCTCGGAGGCGCTTAGCAGGCCAGACCCGGGCACTGGTTGGTGCCAGCCCTGCACCAGTGAGCATCCCAGGCAAGGACTACCAGGCCGTGGGCCTGCATATCTGGAAGGTAACTCCATCTGGTGGCCCCATGGTGGAAAGGTATATAGACGTATTGGAGGTCTGGATCCCAGAAGCACCCATCCTTGGCCATTGATTCGTTTTCCCATGTCCTCTGACCTTAGAAACTGATCGTTAGTTCCAGCTTTGATTCAGAGCCTACCCCCTCCATCCCAGAGGTAGAAGCTGGCTTGATCTTACAATCCCTATCTTCCCCCCAAGGAAAGAGTTTCCCATCATACTAGGGCTGCTGCTTGCCTGTGTACTCTACCTAGCTGCCTTCCTCTGGTTCCTCCCTCACACCCTGTAAGTATATAGGATTATTTTATAGTCAGCCTCAGGCATGTGGTCAATTTTATGAACTAGTAGATATTTCCTAGAATAGGTCAGTCAGGAACTGCTGCTTGCTTTCTCAGTTGCTGTATTTTAAGCTTGTGTATCTTATAGCAAGAGTGTGACAACTCACACCACTGTTCATTGTCCCTTTGTGAGTGGCCTACCTTGTGGTCCTTTCCTTGTCCCAGAAAGTACCTTCTCCAGCATTCCCCAGGCTGCTGCACTGGCCATGGGACTTTTGAATATAGTTCTAGATTTGTTTGTTCTGCCCCTCTGAGGGAAGCTCTGGGTCTTTGGCATCTCCACCTGGCTCAGGGAGGCAGAGGCCCAGTGCATGTGTGTGTGACTCTGCTCAGACCCTCCTGGCCCCATTCATGCAGGTAGAGAAGCGGAAGGTCAGCCTGCCCAGAGTCCTTTCTGCACCCCCTGTGGCTGGTACTGCATGCCATGCATATGACCGTGAGGTACACTTGCGCTGTGAGCTCTCCCCAGGCTACTACCTGGCCGTCCCTAGCACCTTCTTGAAGGATGTGCCAGGGCAGTTCTTGCTCCGAGTCTTCTCCACTGGGAAAATCTCCCTCAGGTGAGGAGCCAGTGCTAGCTGGGTTTCCTCCACCTGGCCTGAGGCCTGGCAAGGAGCAGGGGCATGCCCATTATGAGGGTAGGACTTGGGAGGTTCCTTTGGACAAAGCTGCCAGTTACTTCTGTGCTTATCCTCCTGACAGTGCTGTCAAGCCAGCCACCAAGGGAGCATCACCTGGAACAGCCCTGCCTGCAGGCGAGTGGGAGACTGTGCAGCTGCGGGGCTGCTGGAGAGCTGGCCAGACAGCTGGGGGTAGCAGGAACTTTGCCTCTTACCCCTGCAATCCCCGCCTCCCTTTCTCTGTTCCTGAGGGTGCTGGTCCCCGCTACATCCGCATCACCCTGCACCAACACTGCCGACTCAGTGACAGCCAGCTCCACCCCATTGGCTTCCATATCTTCCAGGTGAGCTAGGCTTGAGGAGAAGGTGGGTTCTGTCATTTGGGCCTGGTGGTCCAGCTGGAGGGCCTCATAGAAGATTCACTTAAAGATTTCACAAAGTCTGTATTCACTGGGGGTCATCTGGGGCAACTCTGGGAGCTCTCATGGCTCAGAATACCCATGTCTTGAGGTCATTCCACCCACTGCATGCCTCCTATCTCTGACCATGGACTTTGAGGCTTCTTTAAGGGTTCTGAGGCAGAAGCCCAGCCTCACCTTGATATGGATGTGGCCACAGGCAGATACTGTAGAGAGACCTCGCTCACTCATACCACAGGTAGTGGTCACACATACGTAGTCAGTACAGGTCCCACAGCCCATCCTTTCCTGAGTCACTCAGGGTTCCAAGTGGGACTGGCAAGAGCTGTTCTATAATGGGATTGGGTAGAGCTGGACAGAAGTCTGGGCTTCTGGCAGAAAGGGCCATGGAGTCCAGAAGAACAAGCAAGGGAGGAGAGACCTGTACTTGGCCACTGCCAGTAGCAGGACAGCCTAGTAGTAGGTGCTACAGCCACAGTCAGCAAGCTGAGAATATTTCAGATGGACACAAGCATGGCTGAGGAAAATCCCTTACAAGCCTGGCTCAGGACTTCTGGATACGTGCTCCAGGAACTCTGCCCAGGGAAGCCATAGGTAATAGAGACAAGGCCACACCAAAGGGCCTCAACATGGGGGGCTCTCTGGTGGCCCAGGAGCTCTGCTTACACCAGTTTCTCTGCCAGGCTACTCAGGCTGGGGAAGGATCCGTGAGCCTCAGACCACCTCAGGGTACTTCTTTATCCCCTGTTCTACTTCTTAGCCAGCAGGCCCAGGGAACTCTGAGCAGAGTTTTAGTTTTGGAGAAAAGAGAGAAGTACTATGCTAGAGGTCAAGGGTCATAGGCTACAGATTCCATGATAACAATGATGAGGCTTCCCATCCCATGAGGCTGTGTTCATTTTCGGGCCCTGCTTCATATTGGTCATTTGCTGAGGATGTGTTGGGCTGCATCAGAATTCATTGTGGTGGGTGGAAGCATGTATACCTGAAGTGCAGGTGACATGGGGAAGAGAGAATAGGATTTTCTCATTAAGAAGGTTCTGTTGAGGGTGTCAATACATCCCAAAATGTTGGACTCCTGGAATCTTAAGTCAGGCCACCTGGCACTCTGTTTAGAGTGCCCCTGCCCAGGGCCATCCAAGTACTCTTAAGCACTTTTGTATAGGGGCCCTGGTTAATGTGCTTAAAACTGGCTTCTGATCACCTGATATTCTTCAGGGTTGGGTACCACTGGCAGGGCCTCTGGCAAGGGTGGCTCCATGGCTTTCCTCCTTGGCAAAGGAATGTGATAGCTCAAACACTGAGAGCATCTGGTACCCTAGCTGACCCTGGGCAATATGCCCTCAGCCTGTGCTGATGGAGAGCAAGCCATGCCACCCCGTGTAGGCCTCCCCATGCTGATTCCACTGTTACCTCAGGTTCCAGCAGGTGGTGGGAACCAGGATGCATGTTCCCTGCTGCTCCAGGAGCCACTGCTAAGCTGTGTACCGCATCGCTATGCCCAAGAAGTGAGCCGCCTCTGCCTCCTGTCAGCGGGCACCTACAGAGTTGTGCCCTCCACTTACCTGCCAGATACAGAGGGTACCTTCACAGTGACCATAGCAACCAGAATAGACAGGTAGGGCTCCAGGCCTTGAAGACCAGCAGGGGCCAGAGTCCTCAGCATTATAACACTTTCTTTTATATCAGTCTGCCTTCTGCAGAGCCAAGAGATAGTCCTGTGGGCTTTGAGACTCCTTGCTGGTCTAAGCCTTGGAGTAGGGCCTGGGCCTGGTGGGAGGTGTGCGAGGCTGGTTTAGAGGGTGACCTGACATCTCTCCACAGGCCGTCCATTCACAGCCAAGAGATGCTGGGCCAGCTACTGCAGGAGGTTTGTATGCAGTGCCCTTGCCTAGTCTGACTCATCTACCTACTTCTGCATGGTGGTCTGGGGTCTTCATATCCTCACCCTCCTCCAGTAGCCTTGTTGCAAGTGGCCTCCGAGATATAAAGTGCTGTGACCCCCTCATAAAGATCACAAGACTGATCCCCCAGGGACCTGGGAGCAGGGACTGAGTCTCATTCTCGGGTGGTATTGGAAGGACAGTGGGGAGCAGAGGGCGGGGCCCAACCTCACCTTCTCCCCTTGCAGGTCTCCTTCATGGCAGTGATGAAAGCCTGACGGCAATACCTGTGTGCCCGCTGTGACCTGGAGCGGCTGCCACCCCTGCTCTCAGCATCCAGGCACATCTCCAGCAAGCTGTGAGCCTTGCCTTCTCATCAGCCCTGAGGGCTGGCTGTGGATCCTGAGGCTAAAGTAGGGTGCTTTGTCCTCGATAGAAGACATCTTGGGGTCCAGTGGGTGCTGCAGATCAGAGCTAGGACTCCAAGTGGCATCTTCATTCCTCAGTGAAGACCAGGAGATTCCCAGGGCCCAGGCCTGCTGTGGAAGGCTCTGCAGAATCTGCATACCCTTCTTCAGAAGCCTTACATCAGGCAGGCAGATTGTGATAAATGTTGAAAAACTATTTATTACTTGAATTATTTTTAGGGTATTACTTTATAAATAAACTTGAGTAATTTATGAATTGGTGTTGTTCCACAAAGCCAAGGCCAAATTATAACATCATAGTGGCCAGCTACACGATGGGAGGGTCCCAAGAGGGATGAGGGCAGCATGGGCTCTGGAGGAGGTAGCGAATGGAAAGGAAAAATTTTGGTATAGTTTTGGCATCCCACTTTGGTCTTCCTGAACCACGGTCTCTGCCTGAACTGTGACATTCAATCCCAGTGATGTGCCAAGGATATTAATCACTTCCATACATGAGTCCTAGTTAGATGTTTAGAGTCAGGGAAGGGCTGCAGTGAGCAGGCCTGGACTTGCACAAGCTGATCTTTGCTCAGTTACAAACTGCCACTTGTGTCCCACTGTGACAGGCTTTGTCAACATAGGCCAGATCTACAGTCCTGTCAGATGCCTGAACAGTCCCCTGCCCAATATATAGCCATGGGTAAGAAGTCCAAATCTCTGGGGCGTCTTCTGATTTTATTGATGTGGACAGCAAGAATGTCTTCTGTGAACCAGGACTTTGGACTGTATTGAAGAGCTATCCTCTTCATCTTTAATTGGCTTGGTCAGAGGGCTGGTGGCCCTCTCCGTCACCCCTGTTGGTATACCATAACTTCCTAGGGCAGCTATTTTTGGTGCCATTATTATTGATTGGGTAGGTAAGGGTTATCACCTGGCTTGTATTCTTTTGGAACTGGATCACACCATTCGTGGTATGTACCAAACCCGGTAATGGCAGTTTCCATCATTGCCTGGCCTGCAGGACTTGCTTAACTAGAGTGGAAACAGGCCTGAGGGTTTGGCAGGATCTTGGTCGTCAACTTGACAAGTTTAGAACCATCCAGAAGCACCATGAATGTGTCTTTTAGAGGATCAGCTGAAGTGAGCAAACCCACTCTAAATGTGGGGAGCACCATCCCATGGGCTGGGGTCCCAGACTGAACCAAAAGAAGAAACCAGCGGAGTTACCATGGTTTGTCTCTGCTTCCTGAGTGCCGATACGGTGACAGCTGCCTCATGACCCCATTGTTCCCTTCCCACCACGATGGACTATAGCACTTTTCATGAGCCAGAATAAACCTACCCTTCAGTTGTTTTAAAGCAGTATTTCATCACAGCAATGAGAAGAATAGCTAACACAGTGTCCTTATAAAAAGGATCTTTGCCTCTTACTCTCCCACCGAATGAAGCAAGATGGCCAAGCATGAACCAGGAAACAGTCGTATCAGCCACTGGATCTCCAATACCTTGCTTTTGGACTTCCCAGCCTCCAGAAATGTCAGGTGGAGTTCTGTTTATAAGCCGCTTGTTGTGTAGAGTAACCTGATGGGAGCAGCAGGTTTCTGGGAAGAGCTGAGGCATCTCAGCGGGCCTGTCTTCCACTTGCTGAGCAGACTGTGGTGGCAGGAAGGGAGGAGGGTGGGCCCGCAGATCCAGAAGGGCAGGTTGGGTGTGTGTGTGTGAGAATGCCTCCTTCCTAGAAGACTTTGGCCACTCTGCCAGCCCAACCCCTTCCCATTACAACTTCCTGCTCCAGAGTGGTGGGTAATGCCTCCTGAGGCTGTGTGGTGCCCAGTCCTGGCAGGCCCTCTCTGTCCTTTCTCATCCCTCCTTCCTCCCAGGTTCAGTCAGCCTTGAGGGTCCAGAGCCTCTAGGGTGAGTATGGAGTCCTGGCCCTGAGAGCAGGTGGTCATGGGACAAGCATGGGATAGGAGGCTAAATGGGGTGGATGGGTCAGAGCCTTGGTGAGCATCATACAGTAGATCCGATGCTAGGTCACTGCACACTTGTGATCCCCCTCCCCTTTTCTATCTCCTCTTTCCTTCCCCCTCCCCCTCTCCCATTCATAATCATGCCTAACCTACAAAGCTTCCAAGGTGTGCCTCTTTTTGTTTTTCTGTCTTTTTTTTTTTTTTTTTTAATCCTCTGATACTTACCAAATTTAAGCCAGCTTTGCCTCATTTGAAATTAATGAAAGAATCACTGCAACCTCTAGACCACCACAAAGCCCAGCTGTTCTGTCGGGGGGGTTTTGGTCTTTTTGTTTTGTTTTGTTTTGTTCTGCTTTAGTGGAGCAGGCTGGCTGGCCTTGCTGGTTGGGAGCTCTTTCTACATTCCATCCAAGAGCTCAAACCACATCTGCAGAGCTTTGAGTTGGTGCCGAAACCCCTGGCTATTCTTTTTTTTACCCCTGCCTCCTCAGAGACAGTACCCACATAGACAGTGCTGTCTCAGGTCTGGGCTGAAGCCACATGGCCTGTTGGCTCTAGTTCTCAGGGGACACAGGTGTGAGGCTCAATCAAGGGTATGTGCAGTTCTACCCAGACCAGCACTGTGGCTAGACTTGCTCCTGGGATACTTGCTCCTTTGCAGCTGGCCAGGAGTTCACTTGCCAAAAAGGTGTATCCAGCTCCAGCTGGTGGGGACTGCTGGCCAAGCACCAGTATTTGCTCTGTGGGTGCCTAGGGCCTGGATACCCATGTCAGGACACTGGTATTTGTACCTATGAATCTGTGTCCTAATTGACCTGGGCTTGTTCCTCATCCAGCAAGGATGATAAGCAGGAAGGCCTCTCACTTCACACCATGTCTTTGTTTCCCAACCTCACTTCATACTGAAGATACCAGAGTGTACATATTGGATGGCAGGCACACTGCCTGTCCCAGTGCCTTAGATGTGACCAAATGCCCAACACCCCTATCTTGCAGTCCATGACTCTTTAGAGAGAACCATCTCCACACAGGTAGCCTCGGTATCCAGACAATGAGATGACAGATGACTATATATTGTAACAGTGGGCAGGGCATGGGCTAGGGACCCTCAGGGATGGATCTGCAGTGTGGGGAGAGGACTTGGAGAACAGCACCCAGATGAGGCTAGAGGGACAGGCAAAGGCCTTATGGGGACTTCAGGAAGTCCTCATGGGCAATTAACCTCATGGGCAACAGGGAGCTGCACATAGAGCTGTGTATGAGTTCTCTCTAGCAGAAGTCTTTAGGACCTCTAGAAGGCTGTGCGGCCATGTGGGTGGTGCCTGGGTTGATCCAATGCATCCAGGAAACTGGTGAAATGTGCTGTCTGCTGCTGCACAGGATGTGTCCCCTGGGTTAGCCTGAGGAGAGAAAGTGTCTTCCTCTACTGTCTGTTAGGCTAGGGTACCTAGCCCATGCCCTGTCCACTTAATCTCAGCAATATTTTATAGCTTTGAGAACACAGGTTCCACACTTATACCTAAATGTTTCAGTGTCTGCAAATGATAGTGTAGTTTTAATTTCCAATTGTTAATAACTATATAGAGATACATTGTTTGGGCCTGTTAATAAGTTTCTTCTTTTTTTGTCTGGTACATACAGCTTCTTCTACATTTGTGTTTCAAACCTTGGTGACAATACTGTTACTCTCCCCCCCACCCCAGAATTCCTCCTCCTGCCCTTGTGTTCTCTGGCTGGGGCCTCTGGGGCCATTTTGATAGCAGTGTACATAGGAATGTTTTTAGCCCCTCCCTGTCTTATGTGAGGCTTCCTTCAGTTATATGTGAATGTCCTTTATCATGTGTAGGGCGTATTCCTCCAGTCCTAGATTGCTAAGAGTTCTGTGTGTCAGGAGTAGGGAATTTTATCGAGTATATTTTCTGCTCTTATTGAGGGGATTATATAAATTTCATCTTTTTCCTATTATGTGATGAATTCCACTGACCGACATGCTAACATTAAAACTAGCCTTCCACTCCTGGGGCACTGTTTGATGGCATGTGATCAGTTCACGTCTTGTTGGGTTAAATTTGCTGGAGTTTGGATAGGATTCTCATGTCCATATTCATGCATGACCCTGGCCTTCTCTCAACACCTTTGTCCAGTTCCGATGAGAAGATGAAGTCTGCCTTAGAGGGTGCCCTTTGGACTGTTCCTCTCTGATACTCTGAAAATAGTTAAGACTCAGTTCACTGTATCCTTACGTGCAAGATGTATCTGGCCAGGGTTTTCTTTGTAGAAAGGTTTTAAATTGTGAACTCAAGAATTTTAATGGATACAAGCTATTCTGTTTTGTATTTCTGATACTAACTTTGGCAAGGAGTGACTTTTAATAAATTCATCCATTTTATCTAAGTTGTCAAATAATATTTGGTTAAAGTTATTAATACCCTTTTTTAGCCTCCTGCTGTTAGGAAGTTAAGTCTTTTCTTTCATTTCTCATATTAGTGATTTGTATCTATTTTGCTTTGACCAATCTAGCCAGAAAATTGCCAGTTTTATTTATCTTTACAAATAGCCCTTTTTTGTTTGCTTGTTTTGTTTTGTTTGACACAAGGTCCCACTAAATTATCTAGGCTGCCATAGAGATCACTGTAGCCCAGAAAGATCTCGAATTCATGGCCTTCCTCCTTAAGTTCCCAGAGAAGCTGGGGTTACAGGTCTGTACCACCAGGCCCAGCTTATGACCAGCTTTTTAAAATAGATTTTCTCTGGGTTTGTTCTAACATTTTAAGTTCCCATTCTTTCTTTCACATTCCCTTTCTTCTACTTGTTTGGGTTAGTTTGTTGTAAGCTCAGTGACTGTAGCTCTTTTTCTTTCTTGAAATAGACATGGAGGCTACAAATTTTCCTGTAAGCATGGCATTAGCTTCTCTTATAAGTATTGGTAGGTTCTATTTTCATTGTCATTCAGTTCAAAGCATTTTCTAATGCTCTTTCAGTTATCACTGATCTTTGAATTGTTTCTAAACGTGTTGTTTGGGGAGCATTTCAAGTTAAAAATTTAAAACGACATGTTTTGGCTTCCTGAGACAGAGCCTCACTGTAGCCCAGGCTGTCTTTGAACTTACACCCATCCCTCTGCCTCAGCCTCACATGTACTGGGATAGCAGACATGTGCCATCACACCCAGCGTTTTAGACTGTCTTTAGATGTTGGAGCTCTTTGTTATTGATTTCCAGTCAGGTTTTGTTATATTTAAAGAAAATACTCTGTGTAACTTAAAGACTTTTTTAAAAGACTCATTGTGTGTGTGTGTGTGTGTGCGCGCGTGCGCGCGTGTGTGTGTGCATACATGCATGTACATTGTGTATGTGTTTAATGTGTAGGTTTGGATCCCCATGGAGGCCAGAAAAAAGCGTCAGATCCCCTTAGAGCTGAGGGTACAGGCAGTTATGAGCCACATAACATGGGAGCTGAACTCAGGTCCTCTGGAAGAACAGTATATGCTCTTAACCTCTGAGCCATCTCTCCAGCTACACTTAAAAGTATTTTCAACGTTTTTGGTTTAGTTTTGAGACAGGCTGTCAGATGTTGCCCAGGCTTATCTTGAACTTGTAGTTCTTTTGCCTTAGCCTCCTGAGTTTGGGGGATTACAGGCATATGCCACAGCGCCCGACTTAAAGCCTTTTAATTTTCCAGAGGCTTGCCTTACGGCCTGACATGTGGCCTGTTTGGGAGAATGTTCATATTCATTGGAAGGTAATCCTTGTCCTTGTTCTGCTGTTGCTAGGTGTGATACCCTAAAAATTCCAGTTAGGACAGGTTGACTGGTGCCCCAGTGTAACATGTCCTGGTTAACTTTTGGTTCCTTGTTCTGAGTTCCTGTGAAAGGCACTATAAACTCAGTGCTGGTCTATTCTATCCACCATCCCAGCTTTCTTACAATTCATGCTCAAATCTTGTAACCTCTCCATTCTTTTCTTTACTCTTTTCTTTGTATTTAAAGTATTTATCACACAGACAGCATATTATTGTTACTTCTGATTTTTTAGAGGCTTTTTAAAAAAGACTTGTTTATGTACGAGCTCGTTCTGCATGTATACCTGCATGCCAGAAGAGGGCATCAGATTCCATTAAAGATGTTGTGAGCCACCATGTGGTTGTTGGGACTTGAACTCAGGATCTCTGGAAGAGCAATTAGTGCTGTTAACCACTGGGCCATCTCTCCAGCCCCTACTTCCTAGTTTTTAAATCCACTTTAATAATCTTTGCTTTTTAAAATTTATTTTAGGGGGATGTTTGTATTGTATGAGTGCAGGTGAACATACGCCATGCAAACACAATAGAGGTTAGAGGACAACTTTCAGGAGTCCTCTCCTTTCACCCTTTCCTGAGGCAGTTCTATCTTGTTTCTGCACTGCATGCTCCAGGCTGGCTGACCCAGGAGCTTCTGAGTAATTCTCCTACCTCACCGTCTGTGTCTCATAACAGTGCTAGGATTACAGGTGTATGTCACTGCATTTGACTTTTTACATGGATTCCAGGCTAGAACCCAGGTCACTCAGCTTTCATGGCAAGTGTTCTCACCTGCTGAGCCAGCTCCTCAGTTTATCTTTGCTTTTTAATTGGATTGTTTATATGAGGCTACATTTAAGTTATTGTTGATATCACTTGGTTTAAAGTGGTCATCTGTTTTCTGTTTATCTCGTCTACTCCCCCACCCCGTACCCTTTCCCTCCTTAGTTCTGTTTCGGAGAGTTGATAACCTTGTTTTCTACTCCCTTCTCTCCTCCATTAGATGATCTTGCCATTTTGTTTATTTTTCAGTGATTTGTGATGTGCATATTGAATTTGATAATTAATTGGAAGTAGGAAAGAGTGTAAAGAAGGACGGCTGAAGAACCAGACTCTCACAGCTGGTGTCGGCAGTAGAAAGATCACTCTCTGAGGTGGCAAATTTTAGAAAAAGTTAGCATTTGAGGGATGAAAGGGATGGATGATGAAGTCATTTGGGCACAAATTGTTTTAGAGTACGCTGTAGGCACTGAGGAAACACCTGCTAGCAGATCCCTGCATGGGGCAGCCCTTAGGCCAGGGTCCAGGCTGGTAGTTTGGGGTTACAAGAGCAGGTAATGTTGGCATCAATAGGAGTGGGAGAATCTGCTGTGGAGAGTATACACTGACAAAAGGGCCCAGGACCAAAATGAGCTCACAGGAGGACAGCGGGAGAGTGAGAGGAAAGACCAGAGTAGGAGAAAGCAAGTCCGTGTGTGCGTCATGGCTGTCGCTAGAGGAAGTAGCTTTGCGGTGGTGTGGGCATGAGTGGGTTTCAGGTGCAAGAGCCTCCCAGATCACTTCAAGTTCATTTGTTATCTAGCATTTCACCAAAACAGCTCATCAAAAAGTCTCCAAAGTGAGGATATAACTTTGCCAAATGCTGCTTGCAGGAGAAGCAAGAGTGTCTTCCAGGGGTGCACTCAGATCTAATGACCTCAGAGTCCACAGAGAACATAAGGACTGATGTTTTTGGTGGCTGCATGGTGCAATCCACATTTCAGTGCTGAGGAAGTCGAGGAGATGGACACAGAATGAAGATAAGTTTGCTCTCTTGCAAGCAGCTCAGCCTCTTCTGCCACAAGTATGTAAGAGACCATTTGGAAAACCTTTACTGGGGCTTCATATCATAGGTAAATAGAAGAGAAATCTCCAAGACTGATCCTAGAAAGCAGAAATAGTGCTGCATAATTTAGCCAGGAAAGAGATGTGTTATGTTTGTGTTCAGCTTTCAAATCCACCATCACCACTCTATATATGTACCAATCATAAGCCTGGAGTGTGTGCCAACCAGGAGCAAACAAGTTCCCCCTGAACTCCTCCAGTGGGAAGATGAGCAGAGTCACCGAGACACCAACCAAGCTTGTCATGGCCAAAATATAGTCATCCAGAGCAATTACTGGCTGCTGGAGTAGTCATGATTGGAGCAAGACCTCTGAGGCAGAAAACAGGGCTTCAGCAGCCGCCATGGTTACGGTGGAGTTTGCAGTTGGAGTTTCCTCAGAGCATCCATGAAGGGCTCAAAGCAACTCTGCTGTCCTGATGAGTCTAGCCTATTGTCCAAGAAGTGACTGATTAACTCTAGGCAGATGGCATCTATTTCTATCTTGCGGTATTGAAGTTGAACCTAGACCTTCTCACATGCTAGGGAAATACTCCTGAGCTTTCTCCCTAGACATCCACTTGTGCTTACAATGTAGACCTGTCATATAACAGACATTCTTAACAGAGCCAGGTATGATGGTTCACACCTGTAATCCCGGTACCTGGAAGGCTGAGGCAGGAGGCTTGCCATCAGTTCAAGGCAGTCCTGGGCTATCTTGTCAGTTCCAAGTCAGCCTGGGCCATGGAGTGAGACTGTCAGAGGCAGCTGGGTTGGAGACATAGTGTTTTGGCATTCACAATACATAGTGTTTTGGTGGTTTTCAAGTTATATCCCAAAGGGTTACTAAGAAATTATTTTTCTCTTTTTCCTAGTTTTTAGTAAATGGAATTTCATGATTGATCCTAAGGTGACTTGAATTGGATTTCAGGATGCTGAAATAAAAGCAGGAGCCACTAGGGTTACACAAGGGCGTTAGGACATGTTTTTTTTTTTTTTTTTTTTTTTTTTTTTTAACCATAAAAGGGTCTTCTGGTAGGACTCCTAGGAAGTCACAGAGGAGGGAGAAAGGTCTTTAGCAGGTGCTCACCATGTTAGAATTAATGATCTTTGGCTGATGAGAGGCTTCAAACAGAGTGGAGTGACCTAAACCTAACCATTCTCATGTCTATTAATTTCCCTGTCTATCTTACCTCAAGACCTTGTCTCCAAAAATCCAAAATAAAGCAAAAACAAAAACCACTCTCAATAGCACTTCGCAGTGACTGTCCCTTAGCTAAGTACCCTTAGGATGTGTTTTGTCCTTCAGGTCTGGCTCTGGACCCCATTTGTTGCCTTTCTCCACTCCCCACCAGCCCACAGCTACCTGCACTTCTCCATGGCTTGCAGAACCTCTTGTGTTCCACAGCCTTTGTTATTCCTTTCTCACCTGGAAGCTGAGCTGGTCTTCCATTTCTGCCTTTTATGTATGCCCTGGGGGACTTGAGCCAGTGTCTGGCTCTCCTGAGCCATGATTTTCTCCACTGTGCAGTATAGATTTGGGGTACAGATGCAGAAGCAAGCACCCAAATGAGCCACCAAGCCCTAAGTCCAAAGGAGGCTTCTGCTCCTTAGGTGATTCTAGTTCAAGTTAAGTTGATAGCCATTTTTTTCCCCTAAGTAGGTTTTCTCTGTGTGGTCCTGACTGTCCCTGAACTCACTCTGCAGAACAGGCTGGCCTAGAACTCCAAAATCTGCCTACCTCTGCCTCATGAATGTTGGGATTAAAGGTGTGTACCACCATGCCCAGCAATAGCCGATATTATCTGTCACACTTTGGAACTCCTCTTTACCACATGTTGGTGGTGATCAAATAATGACCAATATTATTTATCTGCATTTCCATCTACCAGCTCAGACTATTTTAATCATTCCACCAATGAAAAGCCCAGAATGAGAAAAGAGAAGGACTTAGAAGAATACATGACCCTCATAACCACCAGTACCCTGGCCAGGATCACCTCTCCCTTCTGCACATGCCACTGCCTTGTGCATTTGTAGCCAAGTAGAAAGTGGTCGGAATCAATTCCCATCTTAAATTTGAAAGAGCAATTTCCTTAATTGAGCTAGGACCAGAGTGGTTGGCTGCAGGCCAGAATCTGTGTGATCTTTTCCAGCTTGAGTCCTAACAGCCTTGAGGCTGGGCCAGCAGGTCCTCTGAGGAGAGATGCCTCTATGCACATTCGCCAGAATGGGCTGCGGCCAGGGCATTGCCATCTCTGTGAAGCAGGCTGTGCTTGCATGATGTCAGCACTCTTCCTAGCTTAAACACTTCATCGGAGGCTTCTCCAGAACTGAGGCCTCTCCCCATATCTGCTGCAATACTCAGCCTTTCTCTCTCCCCTCCAGGCCTATCCAAAGGGAAGGACCCCTAGTTGGGTCCCTTCGCAGGGAGTAGTGTGTATGTTAACTGGTTCTTGTTTTGTGTCATCGAGGCCAATGGCAATGAGGAGCTGGAAATTTCATCCCTTTCATCTGCCTCTTACTCTTGTGACATGTGACACAGACTTAGTTCTGACTAGCATTGCCTCAGTGTCCTGGCCACCCATCTGGATGCATCAACTCAGTGGAGACCAGAGAGTCCACACAGTTTACTGTTGATGGGCCTTCTAAGTCTCTTCACTGGGAGCATTTCCCTTGCCCCAGCATCTGCCTGCATGTAGCCCATCTGCCTACCGGCAGAGCTCATGACTCTATTTGTTTTGTCCTGAAAAAAAAAAAAACCCTCCCCAGACTGATCCTGTCCTCTTGCATCCCTTAGTGTTAGTGTTTCATCCCTGCCATTCTCCCAACAGCTTTCAAGAATCTCTGGATGCCCACAAAGATTCTGGTGTAACTCAGTTCCTGCAAGATCATGTTGTAGGAAGGGTAGTTGGATCTTCTGTGATGCCAGCAGCTACTGATGACCATCATGCGGCCAGCAGCCTCCCAGTACCCTTGCTGTTAAGGGCAGGCCTGACTTATGCTCTCACAGCAGATAATACAGTGCACTGTGATTACTAAGCTTGGGTGAAGACACTGTGGCCTCTGTCAAGAATGCTTTCCCTCTATCTTCTGGCTCCGAGGGGAACCAGTCGACATGTACTGTCCCGTTGTATGGAATTGCTATGAGAGCTCAGATGTTCAGGCACCGAGAGGTCTCTGTGTTTAGGCAAGGGTAACTTGATGCTTCATTATGTAGCTATAAACCTGTTTGTTGTCTGCCAGTGACTTAAGACATGATGGAACAAGGTAGAGAGAGAGGTTTTATCTGGAAATCCAGTAAACCACAGAGATGCATATCAACAACTTGCCCCAGGACTGCACACACTGCCTAATAAAAAGAAATGTGAGTGGTTATCAGATAGGTAGGCACAAGAACATTTACAGAGGTCAGATGGTCAGATCTTCTGATACGCTGGATGTTTGAGGTTCCTTAAATTGAAAGCAAAGCTATTGATAAGAAAGTTACTGATAACAGTCTCCTTTTAGGTCTATTTCCTGGGGACAATTCACTCTGCAGTTGATGACAGGGTTATAAAAGTTGTCTTTTCTCTAGAGAACAGGGAGGTAGTAAGACTACTTTCCTGGGAGGACAAAGGGCCATCACATTCTCTGGAGAATAGTTTAAAAACAGCTGGTTTCTTCTACAGCAAAGATAGTGGGTTTATTTACTATTTTTTTACCTTAGGAAAAATCCAGCAGCCTGTAAGGAAAGTGGTCCTGCTGACAGACCCCTCCCTGCTGAGCTTTTCAGATGAGACCCAGAGACCCTGGGTCGGCTGAGCCCTGACTCCTGACCACAGAAACTGGGCGATAGTATCTTTGTTATCTTCAACTGCTTGCTTTCGGGGTAATTTGTCTGTGTGTGTGTGTGTAGCAACATGACCGCTCTGAAAGACACCAGTGCCGATATCAGCTTCAGCTGTTGGTCACAGTCTGTAGAATGACCACACTCTGGTTCTCTCCTTCGTCTGCTAGCTGAAATGTGTGTGTGTGTAAAGAAGCCTCATGAGCTGTTCGGTCATGGCGATACAGTTTGCATAGGTGGGGCAAGATAAAGCATCAGCCTTTGTTTTCATATACTGGCTTTCAGAACAAACTGTTTTCTTAGCATCTGATGATGAAAGTGGGTAATGAATTTTTAAAGGGTAATTATGTATTCATGGATTTAAACTGTTTGTGTTCTACTTCGTTAAACACACCTTGTTGATATCCAAAACCATTCCTTCTTCATCCTGTGAAGTTTGGGTTGATGCCTGAATCCCCATGAGCATTGCCTTTGTCGTCTTTTTGGCTACTTGGTTCTCTAGCACAAAAAGACTTTCCAGGCTTATCTTATGCTCTCTCCAGCCCAGGCTGCCTTTCAGAAGAGCTTCTCTTACTCCGCAAGAGAGATGCTGTTCAGAGACCGTGGTATGGACTTTAAGGGAATGCGTCACTATTAAGACTTTGTTGTTTAGGCCTTGTCAATGGACAGAACTAAGAAATATATTGAATATTTTTAAGATGAGATAAGTATGAACAGACATTTCAGCTCAAATTCAGATCTGTACAATGTCTACTGTCTACTTAACCTTGTACATGATTACTCCACCCCAGTACCCAGCAGCACCCCGTCATTCAGTTCTTTCATCCTCAGACACACAGCACTAGGTCACTAAGTGCTAACCATGGTTGCTGAAACTAGCTCAGATTCGTTAAATATTTTAAAGTTTTTGGATTATATTAATATAGGCAAAACAACCCTTTAAATATTTGAAAATGATTACTGAAAACCGCATTTTTTTGGTCATTTTTTTTGCAAGCAGGTGGAAATAACTGGGCTTCATAATCACGTGTAAGAGCAGGAGGGTTATGTTATCTACTGATAATACAAGTCAACTAGTTTTGTTTTACTTTCACTTTTAAGAATTCTTAAACTTTCGTTTTGTAAGGCCAGGCATGGTGGTACATACCTTTAATTCCAGCATTTGTGTAGAGGCAAGTGAATCTCTGGGAGTTCCAGGATGGAGTAGTTTATATAATGAGTTCAGGCCAGTCAGAGCTACGTACCAAGACCCAGTCTCAAAGAAAATATACAAAACAGCAGCAACAATGAAGCCTAGGGCTAGAACATAGGGCTGGAGAGATGGTTCAGAGGTTAAGAACACTTCCTGCTCTTCCTTAGGACTGGAATTTAGAACCGAGCTCCAACATTGGGTGGCTTACAATTACTTGAAACTCTAGCTCCAGGGTATCTGATGCGTTTTTTCCTGGCCTTTGAGGACGTCTACACACACCCCTTCTCTTTCTCTCTGTCTCTGTCTCTTTCTCTCTTTCTCCCTCCTTCTCTTGTTCCCCCAACACACCAATAAAAATAATAAATCTTTTAAAAATAGTTAATCTGGCTATTACACTAACATGTATGTGACTCTAAAGCCAAATCAGTAAACCAAGGTGTATGCACTGAAGTCTAGCCCCTATTTCTGTCTCTTCGCCCAATTATACCTGTACCCTATGGCTAATAAGATAATCAAAAACAAGATTTTTGGTTTATCTTTTGATATATAAAAACAAAATTATTGGGCATGGTGGGACAAACCTGTAATTTTAGCACTTGGGAAATGGAAACAGGAGGGTCAGAAGTTCAAGGCCAGCCTCAGCTACATGAGACCCAATATCAAAAAGAAATAAAGCCAACCAACCAAACTATTTAGCAAACCTCACAAGCTCCTGGATCCATATAAACAAGATATAAATTAGCTGGCCATGGTGTCACACCTGTAATCCCATCACACTGAGGCAAAGGATCATGAGTTTTAGGCTAGCCTAGGTTATATAGTAACATCCTACCTTTAAAAAATTAAGAAAAAGAATAAAAAGTAAAAGACTATAAATTGGCTGGGTCTGGTGGCACAGGCCTGTTTTTAAAAAACTTGCTTTGTTTTGGGGGAGGGTGGGGTTGGAGAGGGGATTGTTGAGATAGGGTTTCTCTGTTGTAACTCTGGCTATCCTGGAGCTCACTCTGTAGACCAGGCTGGCCTCTGCCTCCTGAGTGCTGGGATTAAAGGCGTGTGCCACCACTGCCCAGCCAGCCTGGGAAACTTAATAAAATCCTGTATAAAAATAAGAAGTAAAAGACGGGCTTGGGTTATAGCTCAGTGGTAGAACACTTACTTAGCATACATGAGGTTCCAGTAACTTCCCCAAACCCTTATAAACGTACACATACACATACACACACATACAGAAACAGAAACATGCTTAGAAATAGAGTGTATACAGAGTATCCCCTTGCTGTGTACAGCTTTGCACGCTCCATGGTGCCAGCATTCTTCCTTCAACCAGAGCCCTGCAGCCCTGGGATTGTTGCCACTCTGCAGGTCTTCCCTGCAATGCTGACTCTGAAGCATATGCTCATCACCTTTTCACTGCCTGAGATAGATTCCTAGATACGAGGTTACTGGTCAAAGAATAAATGCAGCTCTCATTTTACTGAGCACTGTCAAGTCCCCCCACTGGGGTTTGTAACATCTTAGAGATCAATGGGTCCGACAGAGGAAGTCACTCTGAGATTATCAGACTTTTGGACTTGTGCTGATTTGGTAGGGAGGTGACGGTGCTGCTGAGAGCTGGTAATTTGTGCCTGTCTTTTCCTGAGCATGCTGGGTACCATTTTCATATCTGTAACAGCCCTTGCACATAGCTTCTGTTCCATGTCTATCAGTAGCCCCATCTTGCTAACCTCAGAGGAAGTGTCTCAGAGGCTAGTGGCCCTAGGGTGGAGGAAAGGGTGATGTGAGAACCCTTGCTCTGTGTTTCTCAAGGTGGCTGTCTCAGTGTATCTGGGCCACTGACTAAGCCAGTTCCTAGCCCACCCAAGACATAGTGCCTTAGTCTATTGAGGCAGAGAGCTGCTGATCTGATGGGGCAGATGGGAAAGTCCCTCCCTGAAAGACTGGCCCCTCCTGCCCAGTACCAGCTGCCGGGTGGAGACCATTCCGCTTGAAGCAGTGTGATGCTCACCACGCACAGCTCTCAGGAGCTGGTCATTTTGTCCCACCAGATTCCATCAGTCTGAGGTCTCCACCACAGTTCAGGACCCATGAGCTTTTGTCCAGAAGCCTATCAGGTCTCTGGATTAAGTGGCTAGAGGGGCCCTCAGACTAGAAGTGGGTTGAGTGAGGAGGTCTCTGTTAGAAAGGTATAGCGTGTTCATGACCCCTGTCCCCACTCCAAGACTGGGGAAGACAGTGGGTGGTTAGAGGGCTGTGGGGCTGGTGTGAGGCCAGAAGCCAGCCTTCCAGTCAGAGAAAGGGGAAGGAGGGCCGACAGCGTGGATAAGCAACTCTGCAGCAACAAAAGGGCAATGAGACTCTGAAGAGGCCGGAACTTGTGGCCTGGTAGCACCGAGGAGGTCCTACAGTGGTTTCTGGCAGCGCCGAAACTGAGCAGCACTTTGGGAAGGCCCACCAGGCACAAAGGAGCACTGCCTGAGGTAAGTGAGCCCTCAGAGTAAGGACTGGAGGTCAGAATCTGACCCTCAGCCTGTAGGAGCCTCCTCTTGCCGTGAGTCACCTGTTGTGATCTCTGGGCAAGGGCTTGCTCAGAAAGTAGGGATACTTCAGTTGTCTCTAGGGCCCTGTTGATGCAAACCATCTGTGGACACCAAGAACAGATGGGCAGGAGGTTTCTAGAAGGAAGGACATAGATTCACTGCTGCACGTGGGTGCTGGGTTCCTACAGAAGAGGGTTGCTACTGCAGCCACTCAGAGCCCCCTCACAATACAGGAGCACCTCAGGACTTACTTAGAACCCTGACAGCTCCCCTTGGAACCTCCTCAGGACCCTCTCAGGATGTCTTCAAAACCCTTTCAGAGCTTCTACAGGATCCTCTCAGACCTTGTTGGTGTCCCTTCAGAACCTCCTCAGGATCTCCTAGGGCCCTTCGGATTACTTCAGAATCTCCTCAGGTCACCTCAGAATCACTTCAGGACTCTCCCAGGATGCTCCTGGACCTTCTCATATCAATCCCCTCATAACTCTCTTAAAACCCCTGCAAAACTCCTTTAGCTTTCCTCAGGGCTCTCTCAGGGCCTCCTTCAAGATTCTTCAAAGAGTCTTTGTGTCCTCATCATGTCCCTTGACCAGCCTATGGTAGCTTCTTCCTATCGAAGCTCTCAGCCCCTGGGTCTACAGAACTTCCGCCAGTAGAGGGCTGCAGAACTAGCATGGCTGGAGGCCAGAGTTGCCCACCTCAGGAATGGATCTGTGCATCAGCCCCAGGTGCTGCTCATGACAAAAGAGAGGCTGAGGAGAGACTGACGTGGCAAGCCACTCAGCCAAACCAGGAATCTAGTCAATATACCCATGTATGCACTAATTAGTGGACTGAGAGGTCCAACTTCTGGGAGCAGACTCCTCAGGGAGCTTTTAGCAGCACAAAGGAGAGGCAGCCAAGGAGCAGCGGAGCCAGAGCTGTCTGAGAGTGGGAATCTCTGAGTGGGAGGGCACGCCTTCATCTCCTGGATGTATTCTGATAGCCGCTCTACGGGAGGACTGTAGGGCTGAGGGGTCTCAGACAGGACTGCTAGAGCATGATCTCAATGCCTTTCCTGAAACCAAATGGGTTCTTCTTTTGCTTTTGCCTCATTTTTGTTGAAATGATCATTTTAAATCAGTCTGAGTGGAAAATACAAGCGTGTTTGTGTGGCACGACAGTCATCTAAGAGGGTACGTGAATCCAGGCCTCGCCAGGACCTGCGCTCTCAGCTCCCTGCTCCCAACCTTGTCCTCAGCCGCAGCTCCGTGGAAGGCATGCGTGGATAAATGATTACGAGTGGGCAGCACAGATCTCAGAGGCCCCGGGGCACTTTGGTGGCCGCTGCCTCGAAAGTTCCCCTCGGGTCACCTCAAACTCAGAGGCGGCTTTGGCCCTCTCTTCCACTTACAACAGTGGTCTGGGCCCTTGCTGCCATAGCAGGAAGCTGGAGAAGCCTGAGGAGCCTTCTTTGTTCAGGAAGGCCAAGTGAGGCTGAGCTGCAGCCATCGAGGAGGTAAATGGAGGCGGGGCTCAGATCGAAGGGACCCCACGGTAAAGTTACTTGTGGCATCGTGTCCCTCAACTGCCTGGCCACCTCGCCCAAGCAGCTGGTGACTTTGCCATGCACAGACCATCCTACAGCTGTATACTCATTTCTTTATTCATGTAAACTTACGGAAAATTTCAAATATACAGAAAAGTGGGGACAAGGCAGGGATGACAGTGTCCCGGTCACCCATCCCCACAGGGCCACCTCTGTCACATCCATCCCACTCCCTCAGCCTAACTCTACCAGGGACCTTCAGGAGAATCCCAGATCCTGCCACTTCCATCAGATACCTGAGAGTGCATAGCTAGCAGATGAGAGTCTTACAAGAGTTAGTCTCCAGACAAAAGTCTGGGCCATGTCATACAGCTGCCTGACGAGGCCTGCAGAGGCAAGGACCAAGATGGTAGCTTTTCCCAGATTCTGGGGTTGGAGGTGAGAGCTACAGCCTGATGCTTAACTGCACCTTGTCAGGGTTGTCCTGCAGAGGAGACAAAGACACAAACCTAACAGGAGACAGTAGTCGGGCCCAAAACCACCCAGGAGAGAAATGTGGCGTGGGAAATGCCCAGCTGTCCCAGTGGAGAGCCGGAGAGAAAGTAGACAGATGAGATTAAAAAGTGTCATTGAGGCTGGGCCCTGCAGAGGGGCGGGGGGCTGCTGGGTCCAAGGTGGGAGGGAGTGGATGGAGGGAGGGTGTCCCCGGGGTTTCTCACTGACACTTCCTGGAAAAGATATTGAGATTGAATGCTTACAGACAGCAGGGAAGGCTTCCAGGTGGTCCTGAGACGGTGAGGGGCTTCAGTTTGTGTGGCATTTCTGGCACCTGTTGCCCAGTGAAGTGGGGATATGACTTGTGGAGTAAAGGGAGCTGGCCTTGGCAGGCTGAGGACTGGTGTTGGGAGGACCTGGAGTGAGAGCGCAATGGGGAACAAGATGGATCATCTAGGGCCGATGGAGGAGTGGGACTCCCACCCCATACCCACCTCCTGTGGATTCTAGTCCATGAATCCATCAGCAAAATAACATTAGAAGTAGGGTCATGTCTCTGCTGGCTTTAGGGCCAGCTAGTGTGGGAGAGGGGTGTTCCCAGGAAGATGTGACTAACAGACCCAGTTCTGTGAAGAGGGAACAGAAAGTACCAACACACAGCAGGAGATAGTTCACATCCTCTCTGCTAGCCAGAAAGGACACAGCCAGGGTCAGGGACACAGAAGACCCTGCCTTCTGATGTTGTCTCTGGGGCTGGGTCATCTGTGTGTGTACAAATGGTCACTGGCCTGGGCATAGCACTTCAGAGGCCCTAAGACAAGTAGACTTCAAGAGAAATCAGTGCTTGAGGTATTATTGTGGTAAGACAAATGCAGAAATCTGTGTAGTTCATTGTCAACATTTTAGACGAAAGCAGGGTCACCCTTAGTGTTTCTTTTGCCTTAGATACTAGGTCAGCCTGCAGAGGTGGATGGAGCCCTCAGACTCAGGCTCTGGAGTCAGAGCGCCCCAATCTTCAAGGGCAGGGCATTTGCACTCCCAACTACCTGCAGGCCCGAGCACCTGCCTTGGTGTTCTTTTGCTGACAAGAGACACCATGACCAAACTCTTATGAAAGAAAGCATTTAATTGGGAGCTTGCTTACAGTTTCCGAGGGTCAATTATCATAGCAGAGAGCATGGTGACATGCTCTCCAGCACCAGTAGCTGAAAGCTACACGTATGGACTTAGCAGGTTCAGCACATGAGAAGAAGGGGAGGGCTGCCAAGGCGGGGCCTGGTCGGGGCATCAGGCCTCAGGGAGGAAGTGCTACCCAGGTGCTGAGGCTGGTAGAGGCGATGGGCACCCATCATCTCCTGCTGAGGACTGCAGACATGGTTCTGAGGCTGCCCAGAAGGGAGACTGAGGACTTTACCTGTCCTGGAACCTGATCAACAGTGGCCAGGTGTCTGGGACCTGGGGATCTAAATACTCTACCCCCACCCCAAGAAAAGGGCTGGGCAGCCCCAGAGGGCAACTTGGGTAACGGTTCCCCAATGCAGAGCCTAGTTTAGAGTATAAATGGAGGCTTGGTGGGGGTGTGGAGACAGGGTTGAGGGCAGTTTGTGCCCTGTGCAAGAAAAGATGGTGGGTCAGAGCCTGGCATGGCCTCCACATGTTGAGTGTCTTTCTGGAATACACAGACCTCTAGGTCACCAGGCTACTGCTTGGGAGGAGCTCAGTGGGAGAGGGGAGAGAAGTCCTGATGCTGCTGTCCTAGCTATCTCTTCAGAGGTAAGAAACTCCTGGAGTGATGTCCTCCCCGTGAGCCAGTCTACATGAGGGTAGGAGACCAAGCCTTTACCTGGCAGCACCTTCTACTGACCCACAGGGAAGATCCTGTGGCCAGAAGTTGAGGTCAGGGAGATGGTGATGATGAAAACCCCATCCAGTACTCAGGCAGGAGACGCCTCTTCTGGAAGCACTGAGGCCCCGATGGGATTCTCCACACCAGGCCGTCACCTTGGGACCCAGGTCAGGAAAGGTAGTTAGCGGTATAGGGTGCCTGTGGTAACAGTGGAAGAGAGTAGTTGAGGTCAAACCAAGGCTTCCCTTTGGGCAGGGAGCTCAGCCTGAGAGACAGGGGACTACAGTGTTGGTCCCAAACCTGCCACCAGCTGTGACACCTAGCCAATAAATTCCTTCTCTGGGTCTCAGTTTTCACCTCTGTAAAATGGAGAGGGTGCCGTTGAAGCTCTCCTTAGCCCCTCGCCATCTTTGAAGACAGAAACACTATGGCCAGAGACCCTGGGGCTCACACGGGGAAAAGGCCCCAGCTCTTAGGTGGTTAGAACTGGGAAGGTAATCTGCAAGAAGGGTGGCCGGTGGCCTAGGAAAAGACCCGTGAGCTCTGACTGAAGATGTGTGTGGCAAAGAATCCCACCAAGGCCCACAGGTGTAAGGGAATATCCTGGGCTAAGAGAATGGGCCCTGGAAAGGAGGGTTTGGCTGGTTAGGAGTGGTCATTCTAGACTGGTCTGTGGACTGGCTGAGCCAGGCCTGCCTTTGTCCTAGCCACACACGTTGATTGGGTCGTCTGTCAGGTGGGAGTGTGTGACATCTGCAGGAGCATGGAAGAGAGAAACATTGCTGCCCCCAGCCAGGGAGCAGGGTGTAGGGTACCATTTCATGACCGCAGATACTGCGGGGAGGGGGGGTATGAGTCATGATGAGAAAGAATAAAGTGAGCTGAGGAAGAGGAAGCACCCAATGGTTGGGCTGGGCTGCCTGGAGCAAATGCTTTCGTTTGCTATGTCTCTGTAGAGGTCAGCAGAGGTGACGGGGGTACCAGCTGCCCTTCCAGAAATCCCCACTCTTCAACACAGCCTCAGATCTGACGTAGGCAGTGGGGGTGGGGCCCTGCCACCTCCTTGTCGCTGTCGTCAATAAACCAACTGCCTACTCCACTTACACGCAGGCTTAAGACACACGGCTGTGAGGCTGGCTGTCCTCAGCCCCAGCTAGAACAGGTGTGGAGCCCGATGCTGCTGGGGCCAGAGCTGTGTGAGACTGATCACATTTGGTGATGCCAGGCTGGAGTCTGTCAGACGAATGATGGGCTGGGGTGTGTCAGTTGGGTAAGGCTGGAGAAGCATCTGTCAGATGTGTTGAGGCTGGGCTGGGGTCTGTCAGATGTGGTAAGGGACGGCTGGGGTCTGTCAGATGTGGTAAGGGTGGGCTGGGGTCTGTCAGATGTGGTGAGGGTGGGCTGAGGTCTGTCAGATGTGGTGAGGGTGGGCTGGAGTCTGTCAGATGTGGTGAGGGTGGGCTGAGGTCTGTCAGATGGGTGAGGTAGAGATGAGGTCCGTCAGGTGAGGTGGGGCTGGGCTGGGGTCTGTCAAGCAAGGGGGGCTAGACTGGGGTCTGTCAGGTGAAGGGAGCTGGGCTGGGGTCTGTCAGGTGAGGGGGGCTGGGCTGGGGTCTGTCAGATGGGTGAGGTAGAGATGAGGTCTGTCAGGTGAGGTGGGGCTGGGCTGGGGTCTGTCAAGCAAGGGGGGCTAGACTGGGGTCTGTCAGGTGAGGGGGGCTGGGCTGGGGTCTGTCAGGTGAGGGGGGCTGGGCTGAGGTCTGTCAGGTGAGGGGGGCTGGGCTGGGCTGGGGTCTGTCAGGTGAGGGGGGCTGGGCTGGGCTGGGGTCTGTCAGGTGAGGGGGGCTGGGCTGGGCTGGGGTCTGTCAGGTGAGGGGGGCTGGGCTGGGGTCTGTCAGATGTGGTAAGGGTGGGCTGGGGTCTGTCAGGTGAGGGGGGCTGGGCTGGGGTCTGTCAGATGGGTGAGGTAGAGATGAGGTCTGTCAGGTGAGGTGGGGCTGGGCTGGGGTCCGTCAAGCAAGGGGGGCTAGACTGGGGTCTGTCAGGTGAGGGGGGCTGGGCTGGGGTCTGTCAGGTGAGGGGCTGGCTGAGGTCTGTCAGGTGAGGGGGGCTGGGCTGGGCTGGGGTCTGTCAGGTGAGGGGGGCTGGGCTGGGCTGGGGTCTGTCAGGTGAGGGGGGCTGGGCTGAGGTCTGTCAGGTGAGGGGGGCTGGGCTGGGCTGGGGTCTGTCAGGTGAAGTGGGGCTGGGCTGGGATCTGTCAGGTGAGGGGGGCTGGGCTGGGGTCTGTCAGGTGAGGGGGCTGGGCTGGGGTCTGTCAGGTAAGGGGGCTGGGCTGGGGTCTGTCAGATGTGGTAAGGGTGGGCTGGGGTCTGTCAGATGTGGTGAGGGTGGGCTGGGGTCTGTCAGATGTGGTGAGGGTAGGCTGGAGTCTGTCAGATGTGGTGAGGGTGGGCTGAGGTCTGTCAGATGGGTGGGGTAGAGATGAGGTCCATCAGGTGAGGTGGGGCTGGGCTGGGGTCTGTCAAGCAAGGGGGGCTGGACTGGGGTCTGTCAGGTGAGGGGAGCTGGGCTGGGGTCTGTCAGGTGAGGGGGGCTGGGCTGGGGTCTGTCAGGTGAGGGGGGCTGGGCTGGGGTCTGTCGGGTGAGGGGGGCTGGGCTGGGGTCTGTCAGATGGGTGAGGTAAGATAGGGTCTGTCAGGTGAGGGGGGGCTGGGCTATGTCAGATGAATATGTTTAAGCACAGTTGGGACTGGGCTGGGGACTTAGGTCCTCAGGGTAGACTTCATCAGGGAGCTGGCAGAAGTACTTACACTCAGGACCTCCCCTCTCCTCCCGTCCCTTGCACTGTTCTTCATAGGGGTTAAGATGGGGAGGGATGGTGTGCCTTCTCTAGGGCCTGGGGCATTTCTGTATGGGGTCTAGACTCTAGCACCTGTGGATTTAGAGCCTCTGCAGTGTCCAACTGATACTGTCTTATTCCTGCCTCCATATCCCTGCCAGTGGGTGCGGTCCCTGGGCCTGATTATTAGCAGACAAGTACTCAGGGCTCTGTGTGTCCCCATCCGAACAGCAGTGTGGGTGAGGGATGGGCTGAGGTGGACTCAGGCTTTCTGTCTCCAAGACTTCTTTCCTTGGCCAAAGCTGAAGCCATGAGGCAGCTTTCTGCTTCTCCTGTATGAAAGGGAGCTTGATCTTGCCAAAAGAAGGAGGAAGGGCTTGTGCTGTACACGGCTAGCTAACCCTCCCCATGCTAGACTCATATTTCACCCCAGCTAGGAAGTTACTAGCTCAAAAGCACCATTTCCCTGACCCAGCAGCCACCAGCAGCTTCTCCAGATGGAGCTGTGGGCATCCCGGTCCTGGCTGTGTGATGGGTGCCAGGGGCCTGGTGAGGGCAACCCACCTGCAACTCTGAGTCCTGGCTACAGCCCCTGTGCTAGACTGAGGCAAGGCCAGGGCATCTGCTGGCTGAGCCCTGGGACTTGGTTTCCTGAATATTGTGGGGAGGTGTCCTGAAGGACCAGGTTTCCCAGAGCAGGGTGTTTCTACCAAGCTGTGTGTGTACCTTGCTTGATCCCTTGGAATGTTTGAATCCTTCTTCCTTAGAGCTCTGTGTTATCTTTTAAATGGACAGATGTTTTGACCTGAACCTACAAAATTCCAGGCCATGTTGAGACTAACCTCAGAACCTCAAGCTTGGGTGTGTAATGGGAGGCCTCCATGTTGCCTTGTGGGACAATGGACTTTAGGGAGGGGCCAAGCAGCAGCCCTACGCCTCATCTCCATAGGTTTCTGGTAACTGGGAAGCCAGGCTGCCTCTTCCAAGCCCAGAGGTAGAGAGTAAGATTGTGGCATGCTGGAGGAAGGGGCACCTTAGTCAGTGCCAGGGGCTCTGAGAAGGTCCTTGGGGGTCAGCCTATGGTTGTATGGAAGAAAAAAAGCAAAACAGGACTCATGAAACTGTGATTGCTGGCAAATAGGCCATTCTAATATATAGAATGTAGATATGGAATCTACACACACAAAATATTATAGCAGGGCCAGGTGGTGGTAGCACACGCCTTTAATCCCAGTCCTCGGGAGGCAGAGGCAGGCAGACCTCTGTAACTTCGAGGCCAGCCTGGTCTACAGAGTGAGTTCCAGGAGAGCCAGAGAAACCCTGTCTCAGGGGGAAAAAATGATAGCAGAATATTTATCTCAGATGGAATCTGTGCCTGGATTCTCTAATGGACTGTGGTCCTGTAGGTTCCCTGGAGGGAACAAAGAGGAAATGAGCCCTGGCTCAATCTAGCGTGCATTACATCCCACCCCTCCCCTCCCCTGCCTGCAGTCACTGGGTTGGATGCTTGTCTGTTTCCTGTATGGGGAAGGAAACATGCCTGCCATGTTTCTAAGGCAGATAGTTCTTCCCTTCCTCTGTCTTTCCCAGAAGGAAGCCCCTGCAATAAAACCTAGGCATTTGACTCAACCAATCCTGCAGCCCTTCCTGGATCTGGTACCTAGCAAGGAACAAGGGTGTGGGCCAGGTGTCCAGTGTGCCTGGGCTCAGCACCTGCTGGCGTTTCTTGAGTTAATTTCCACTCAGCGCTGTGGAGTCACACCAGCACCCCTGTGGTGGGGTCGCCGAGGCTGGCCTGAGGGTAGGGTGAGTGCTGGAGTCTGATAAGCTGTACTGCCTGCCATGCCCTGGATGTCAGACCACTGGCCAAGCCCGCCTGGGTGGGACTTGATGGGCCTCATTGTAGAGAGCAGACAGTGGAGGATGGCCTTGGGGACATTCCTGACAACGATAGTAGCAGGGGCCTCTGAGTACATCTTGGTCCTAGTGGGACAGGGCAATGACCTCTGGGAACTGTGTACCTCTGAGCTCGAGGTAGACATCCTGATCTCAGACATGAGCCTGGGATGGGTCCTTGGAATGATACAGGCCTGGGGGTGGCACCTCAGAGGTTTCCACAGCTCTCCAGTGGTGATCTTGAGCTATATGACCTGTTGTCCTGTGCTTCACGGACAGACCAAGCAGAGTGAGTGCTGGCCACCCAGATGAGAGTCAAATTTTGGCATCTTCTTGCAGGCAGGTTGGAAGCAGAAAGCTGCAAGGCCTAGCCTTGGGATCCTTAGGCCCATCGGTGGGGCTGCCTCTGAGACCTCCCTGACTTGCCTCTGACCTCTCTCTCTGTGTGCTGTGTGCTGGGTGAGGTCGGTGGGCATTGGTCTTTGCTCAGGACTCAAGCTCTAGAGAATTGGAGTCTTCTTGGGCATGACCTGTAGCTGTAACAGGCTGGTCCAAGGAAAGGAGAACTAGGGAGTTGGAAGAAGTCATTCTGTCTCTAGCTTGGGGCTAGCCACTGCAACATTAGGGCTTCCCATCATCTCTGGAGGCTTTGTTCTCCCTACCTGTCCAGTGAGCAGAGGTTAGGCCTTGAGGGTGACTTTGAGATTTTGTACAGCCTCCGTTGTTTCTTTGCAAAGAGGAGTTTCTGGTGTGTGGCGTAGGGACAGTGTCCTGCATGTCTGCTCCAGAATTCCTGCACAGAGGTGGGCAGGTCTGGGGACAGGGGCAGGGCCTTACCTTGGGGCTCCTCCCTCCACCTACCTCCACTGACTTCTTGACCCTCCTGCAGCCTCAGGACCATGAATGCAACTTGCAGCAACATCACATGGCCTGATTCACTCAACTACGTCTTCATGATCTACTCATCCTTGCTGCTGGTGTTTGGCCTGCTGCTCAATGGCCTGGCACTCTGGGTGTTCTGCTGTCGAATGCACCAGTGGACGGAGACTCGCGTCTATATGACCAACCTGGCTGTCGCTGACCTCTGCCTGCTCTGCTCTTTACCATTCATGCTGTATTCCGTGAGAGACACTTCGGACACACCAATCTGCCAGCTCTCACAGGGCATCTACCTGGTCAACAGGTACATGAGCATAAGCTTAGTCACTGCCATTGCTGTGGATCGCTATGTGGCAGTGCGGCATCCGATAAGAGCCCGAGAGCTGCGGTCCCCACGGCAGGCGGCAGCGGTGTGTGTGGTCCTCTGGGTGGTAGTGGTCACCTCCCTGGTAGTACGCTGGTATGTAGGACTGCAGGAGGGTGGCTTCTGCTTTCGGAACCATAACCGGCGCAACTTCAACACCATTGCCTTCTCGCTGCTGGGCTTCTACCTGCCACTGGCCATAGTGGTCTTCTGCTCTTTGCAGGTCGTTACTGTGCTGGGCCAGAGGCCGACCACTGATGTAGGGCAGGCAGAGGCCACCCGTAAGGCCACCCACATGGTCTGGGCCAATTTGGCTGTATTTATCATCTGCTTCCTGCCACTGCATGTGGTCCTGACGGTGCAGTTCTCCCTGGGCCTGAATGTCTGTGCTGCCCGTTATGCCTTAGGACGTGCTCTTTCCATCACAGGCAAATTGTCAGATGCCAACTGCTGCCTGGATGCCATCTGTTACTACTACATGGCTAAGGAGTTCCAGGATGCATCCATGCCAGCCACGTCCTCCAATATACCCCACAAGAGCCAAGATTCTCAGAGCCTGACCCTCACCTAGAAGAAGTGAGCACGTTCCGTGGGCCAGAGGAACCTGCGATGGTAGCAAGAAGTCTTCAAATCAGTCTGAACCTGCTATGGTTTTTGAACACTTTAAGAGACCCGGGTGGCCTAGAGGGCTATATCTGCTCCCCTGGGAAGGGCCAGAAGACTGAGATTCTGAAGACCAACTTGAAGGGCCCTGGAACAAGACTGCATACTCGCCACCCCAGATCTAGAACTCCTGGGGCACCAGAATGGGGCCATGATGGCTAGCCACTGAATTTAGAATAGAAATCTCCCCTGGAATTGGTCCTTGTGGGACCCTCAGTGTCATCCAGGTGCAAGTGATGAGAGGAAAAGAAGGAACATACAGCTCAAAGAGCCAGGAGACATCTTCCCAGAGGAGCCTCTAATTACTGCCTTTAGGGACCTCCAGACTTCCCACCACCTGTAGGTTTAGGCAGGAGGGCAGCTGTGACCTGGAAGGCTATCCTCTAAGGCACCTGCCTATCAATGTTGCTCAGACTCTATATTCAGGAGGAAACCCAATGGTCTTAAAGCCATGCTCAGCAGTAACACACTACTGTTGAAGTTCTCAGCCTCTCAATGGTGTTTCCATTTTAGGATGAGCCTGTTGATCACAAGGCTTCAGATACCCTCGCTGGCACAACTTCAGCACCATTGTCTTCGTGCTGCTGGGTTTCTATCTGCCACTGCCATAGTGGTCTTCTCCTCTTTGCAGGTCATGACTGTGCTGGGCCAGAGGCGGACCACTGATGTAGGGAAGGCAGAGGCCACCACTACCATTGGCTTTGGTAGTGGTGGTTGTAAGGAAGACTGTCATTTGGTCTGGTGCCTGCACTCTCTGGGGATGTGGCCCCAGGCTGTGAGGGGCTTCAGAGACAAGGATCAGCCTCAAAGCCAGCTCAGAACCAGAGCACATTTGGAGGTGTGACAGCCCTGGAGCTTCTCCCTCTGTGTTTTGTCTTTTGTCTTGGCTCAAATGCTGTAGCCATACCTAGAGCCAGAGCCCTTCCAACTTGGGTTTGGTCCTCCCCACCACCCACTCCCACTTCACCCAGTGCTTACTGCCTAACCCTATTTTATATGACCTTTTCTGCGGAAACCAGAAGTCTCTTCACCCTCCGGACACCAAAGAAAGGATTCCATCCATAGATGGTGAACCAGTTTACTGGAGTTACTTACAAAAGCATGGTGTCTCTATCACTGGAAAGCCGCACTCACAAAAACTGTACCACTAGATTACCAAGCCCTAGTAAACTTCCATTCCATATACACCCGGACACTGTTCTGGTCTGATGCAGATGCAGATGGGGGTATGAGGCAATGGTGGCTGGAGCCTCAGGTCTGCTGACCTTCATCTCCTTCCGAGAGAGAGTGCTAATAGCTTCACGGCCAACACCAATCTACTTACCATAGTATTGGTTTGCTTATTTCATTGGCATGACTGAGGGCCAAGGCATTCATAGATCATAGCAGCATCCTTCCTGCTCATTGCTGATGCTAGAGGAAATGGCCTGTCTACTACACCCGGCCACTCTTCCTTCAGCTCTTATATTCTTTCCACCCTCTCTTCTGCAACATTCTCTGAGCCTTTGCCTCAGAAGGAATGATGTATCTCTATATAAAAATAAAAATACATTAGAATAGAATAGAATAGAATAGAATAGAATAGAATAGAATAGGAAAGGATAGGATAGAGGTGTATGTGCCTATGTGATTATTTTCTGAGTATTATGCCTCTAGGCTACAAGAACAGACACTTATTCTAAGTAGCTTGCCCATGGTAGAAGAAGCAAAGCACTAGGAGGGAAAGAAGTAGATCATCGGGCCCCTGCAGCGCCTCCTAGTGTGCTGTGGTAGGTTCCCTGCCCACAGCAGCAGCAGAGCACTGCCTTGAAGACAGGCTCTCCTCAGCCTCTTTGTAATCACAGTTTTAGGGGGGAAATCCCATGCTCCCACAGGACAGGCTTAGCAGTCTGTCCTGATGATGCAGAGAAATGGGGTGGAGAGTGAAGGACAGAGTTTTCACACTAAAGTTGCAAAACTGGCATACTACAAAAACAAAACCAAAACTGAGGAGACAGATGGCTCATCTGACAAAGGCGCTTGTGAGCAAGCCTGACAGCCTGAGTTCTAGCCCCGGAGCCAGCATGGTGGTAGGAGAGAGCCATATCCCACAAGTTGTCCTCCAGCCCTCACACACACCCCGAGTGACCAAATAAATAAATGTGAAAAATAGCAAATAGAAGAACCTGTTGGCAAAGAGGAAGGCTGAACCCTGTGCCAATACTGGTCAGAACCACTGGAGTAGGGAGGCACTGCAGACATCTGAAGGTGACCTGTGATTTGTTTAAAACTGCATGTGACAGAGCATGCATGAGAAAGTCCATGCTATATAAGTAACTCTTTTAACAAGCTAGAGTCATCTGAAAAGAGGGAACCAAAATTGAGAAAATGCCTCTGTAAGACTGGCCTGGAGGCGAGCTTGTTTTCTTAGTGAGTAATTGATGTGGGCTCTATTCATAATAGCCAGAAACTGGAAAAAACCTAGATGTCCCTCAACAGAAAAGGGGATAAAGAAAATGTGGAAGTTTTACACAATGGAATATTACTCAGCCATTAAAAAAAAAAAAGACATCATGAAACTCAAGGGTAAATGGATAGAACTAAGAAAAAAAATCCTGAGATATCTCAGACCCAGAAAGACAAATATGGGATGTATTTGCTTATATGTGGATACTAAGTTGTGAAGTCAGTGATAACCAAGCTCCAATCTGTAGAACCACAGAGAGTAGGTAGAGAGTAAGAGACTCGGGGATACAGATAGATCTCATTAGAAAAGGGAAGTAGAATAGATAGTTATGGATGGATGGGGATGCTGGAATGGGAGTATCAGGTAGGAAGGGAGAGGGGAGCGGAGAGGGCATATGGGGAGAGACAGCTAAAATTAGGGGTCATTTAAGGGATAGTATGAAAACTTAATACAGTAGACGTTTCCTAAAATATACACATATATGAAGGTGATCTAAATGAAAGAGCCATATCATGGGGGAGACAGTCCCAACTGGCCATCTCTCGTCACCAAATGAAGTTTCCAGTACAGAGATTGGGTTACATCTAATTGAGTGGTTGGCCAAAGGGGTCCCACGAGAATCTCCAAACAACCCAGGCTATTGGCAAGACGATAGGTTGCTTTCCACAAACTGACAGCAAGGCCCCATTGCTGGAGACAACACCTACACAACTCATTGAACACGGCCCAGTTAGCTGACGCCGATACAAAGCTTTCACCCTTACGTTCTACCGTCTTTGGTAATTCTAGCATCTTTGGTATAGGAAGGTTCTCTGCATGCTACCAAAAGAGAAATATAAACACCAAGTCATCCACAAACACTTTGATCTACAATGGAGTCCTGACTGCAGGATATGCTAGGGCAAGGGTGGCACACAGCTTGTGGGAGTAACCAGCAAATAGCTGATTGATTTAAAGCCAACTCCAGGAGCATACCTGACACTGCTTGGGTGACCAAGAACCAGAAGCTAGATAACCCAGGGACCAAGGGTAAAACCAAATACTACTGTTCTAAAAAACAGCAACAAAAGACATAACAATAAAATGACCTCTAATGACATTCTGCTATACTCAGAGATCAGTGCCTTGCTCAGGCATCATCAGAGAAGCTTCCTCCTGCAGCTGATAGGAACAAATACAGAGACAACAAACAGACATCATGCACAGAGTGAGAGGTCTTGAAACTCTCAGTCCTAAATGGAATGTCTCCATCAAATCCCTCCTCTCAGGACTCAGGAAACCCTGAGGAAGAGGAGACAGAAAAATTATAAGAGCCAGAGGGGATAGAGGACACCAAGAAGACAAGGCCCTCTAAATCAACATAAGAATAGCTCATATGAACTCAGAGAGACTGAGGCAGCAAGTACAGGGTCTACATGGATCTGCACCAGGTCCTCTGCATGTATATTATGGCTTCCAGTTTAGTGTTTTTATGGGATTCCCAAGTGTGCAAACAAGTGAGTCTCTGATTCTTGTGCCTTCTCTTGGGATCTTTTCCTTCTGTTCCTTTGTCTTGTCCAACACAAATATGATAGGTTTTTCTTTAATCTTATTATATTTTATTTTTTATATTTTATTATTATTCCCTAGAAACTTGTTTACTTTCTTTTTTCTTGACAGAGTTTCTCTGTTGTAACTCTAACTGTCCTGGAACTCACTCTGTAGACCAGGCTGGCCTCGAACTCACAGCGATCCGCCTGCCTCTATCTCCTGAGTGCTGGGATTAAAGGCATGATTCACCTCCACCCGGCTGCCTGTTTGTTTTCTAATGAGAAACAGAAATGGAAAGGATCTGGATGGGAGGGGCGGGGAGAAACTAGAAGTAAAGGGAGAGGAAACCATCCATAATCAGGATATATTATATGAGAAAAAAAATCTATTTCCAATAAAAGGGAAAAAAGATTGGCCTGTAGGTCAGCCTGTTTTCTTAATAAGTGATTGGGGGATATGGGAGGGCTTGACCCATTATGGGTGGTACCACCTGTGGGCAAGTGGTCTTAGAGTGTAGAAGAAAGCAAGCTGTACAAGGAACCCACAGAGAACAAGCCAGAAAGCAGTATTCCTGCCTTGAGTTCTGGCCCTCATTTTCCTCTGCAATAGAGTATGACCTGAGGGTTGAAGATGAAATACCCCCTCCTCCCTCAGATTGCTTTTGCTCGTGGTGTTTTATCACAGTGATAGAAACGTTCACTAAGACACTATACTATGTAAGTGACCCTAAAAGCCTACCCTATGTGACATAAAGTCCCAATAACTGTTTGAGCTTCTAAACTTTCTCCGTGTACCAGCCTGCTTCTCTCCTTTGGAAGCAAATCATTTCTTAATAAATTCTCTCACTTTGTATGTATTATCTCTGTCCAATTCCTTGCTCAGAATACCTGGAACCCCTCCAGAAATGCCCACTAGACCCACTAACATAGATTGGCAATCCAACCAGGAGATGA
Source organism: Cricetomys ansorgei (assembly GCA_026225945.1). NCBI lineage: Eukaryota > Metazoa > Chordata > Mammalia > Rodentia > Nesomyidae > Cricetomys > Cricetomys ansorgei. The sequence continues at coordinate 4,466,921 of JAMJFZ010001791.1, forward strand.
GACCTTTTATCTAACTTCTTAAACATTTTATTCAGGGGTATCTGAGAGAATCCATTCCAACTGTGGACATGTTACACTTGAATACTCCCATAACAGGATAACATAGTCCCTAGCTGAGGTTATGGGCATTAGCTCTCGCCAGATGCAAGAGAATGCTCACATGTTGTAAAATAAATAAAGCATCCTGCCGCAGCTTCCCGGTTCTGCAAGGCAGCTCTGCTGTCCACCAGCCTACAGCAGCACAGTGGTTCCTGGGCAGGAAGCCGTTGGGGAGCGTGGTTCTTACTGCACACCCATCTGGTCTTTGATCAGAGAACTGTGAGCTGGCGAGAATGACCAGGATTCTCGGGAGAGTGTTGTCAATGGAACATCTCAGTTTACTGAAGCACGGGTGGTTATATTTATAGGATGAAGGTGGGGAAGGGTCTTTGGTACCCAGGGATGGGGCCATTGGTTAAAACAGGGATACTAGAATAGCCCCATCTACATCCTGGGGTGCTTTAGGTATTTTCCGGGGAACAGAGGTTTAGTTGCAGCTCTAGATGAACAACTCTGCCAGATCACGCACCTGCCTTTGGAAAGGGGCAGTGTTTTGCTGTGGCTTGTGGTCTGTCAGTGTCTGCAGAGGGGAGGGGCCAGATTCCTCCCAGCTCTTCAGAACGAGGGCTTGGGGTCATAAGCACCCTGGACCCACTTAGCTGCGTGACAATTCCACATCGGCCCCACACTCACACATCAAAGCACACTGTAAACCCACAGCAGCACCCTAGTGGGAGCCTTGAATGCTCTCCCCTTCTCTCTCCCCTACCTGAGGGGACAACAGGGGCAGAAATAAAGAGGTTATGAACCCCACTCTCTTACAATCGGATCCTGACTACTTGGAGCCTGATCCTGTCACTTGTGAGGCCTTCTACAAGGGACTACAGCCTAACTCCTAATGACCACTGGCCCTTCTCACTTAATGGCTTGTCTCAGGATGGGAAAAGGGCATCACAAATGTGCCTACCCAAGAAGACACTTAGTTGCCCTCCTCCAGTCTATCCAATTATGATTCCCACAGAATGATCCATGAGGCAAGGCCAAGTCACTTTTCCTAATTGCTCTGAAGGGACCCATTTCCTCCTGGAGTTGGATGGTAACGTGATTCTTTCTCTGAGAATTTACTCTTTGTGTTTCTTTCCTTCTGAAAGCTCTCTCACTCCAAAAGTGTGGTACAGAGAAGAACGGCATCCATCTAGAGAGAACCCACACGTGTGCTGAGGTCTCCTCCTCATTTCTCTCAAAACACCACCAAAAAAAAAAAAAAAAGGTGGTACCTTTTCCCACCCCAGCACCCGCCCCACTCTTCAGAGCAGAAGGGAGCGGAATGGCTGAGGTGCCTGAGCCTACCGTTTCCTTCCCAGCCAAACTTGCTGATTTCAGAGTTTATCAGGTTTTCATTTTCTCCAGGATGGTGATCGTCCTTTTCCCTCACAGCTGATGTGCGGCCAAGTCCACTCTGTGAGTATTCCTTTGAGGTCAGATCAGCCTGATCAACTGGAAGGTTTAGCTCTGGAGTGAAACTGGATTTCATCTCCATGGGGGGTGGTGTAAATTCCAAATCTGGTCAAGAATAAGACCACCGCAATTGAGCCAAATTTGAAGCAAGCAAGTTTTAATTAAGTCAATACTGGCCAGGAAGATGGACTCTGACCAGGTCCATTCTGAGGTACCCACGTAGTGATCCTGTCACCTCCAGTGTTCCCACAGAATGGAACCGAGTCATGTGGCACAGGCGCTTAAAAATACAGAATCCGTAGGGCTACTTACTTCCCACCAGGTCCAATTAGTGACGAATATCTATCCTGATGTACTTCCTTTCTGGGTTATATTCTGCCTACAAGGAACCAAGCACATCTAGTGCACTTGGAGCACATCCAGGGCAGTAGGGGTCAACTAAATGAGATCTAGACATTCTCTACCCAACATTCCAAGAGGTTATATCTTTGAGCAAGGGAGATTCAGGAATATCTCACCTGAACAGCCCCACCTAGCACTCCAGGAAGTTATGTCCTCGTTCCATAGATCTCTTAGGCAGGGTAAAATTTAAAACATAAATTTGTTCTTTCAATGGTTCTTCTTCCTTTGTGGATACCCACAAAGATGGCATGCCTTGGAAGTCATTGTGGTGAGACATGGTGCCCCTCTGACAGCTCTGATGCTCTAAGGGAGCATTCAGGGCACATGCTCAGCCTCTGGTAAGACTTCTTTGGTCTCACAACCTCTATCTCCCCCTCACTCATCCCTGCAGTGTACCCTAAAACTACTTTATGCTTGATCCTCAGGCTCTCAAGAAGTTATTTTCCCTTGTAACAAAATTTATTCTTTATATCCACTCTTAGACCAAGAACGCTGATGACCTAGTGACCCATTAAGCTACAATTGTATCTTGCAATTGGACCTACTTTTCTCATAATTTCAAAAGACTTTGAGATCCTATGTCCAAACCTTCATGGCCTTGTCACAGGCCCCTCAGCTGTAGGAAGGATGCTGTATGTGTCCACCAGATTCTCTTTCAGCAGCTCCTTTCCCAGAAGACTCTTCACAATCCATCCAGCCACACTTCCACTTAACAGCTCTGATCCCACTATCCCTCTCAGAACTCTCCCCCTCCTACTGCTCCTTAACACTTGTCTCCACCCGTTCTTTACTAAACTCAGGTCCTGGACCATTCTGGGTGATCAGTCTGACTTCTTCTTTATTATCAAATAGGGCTCCTGTATTTTCCACCTGGATAACACCTCGGTTAAGCCTGGATATGATAGGGAGCAAAATTATTTTCACTTTAGATACTGGAACTAATTTTTCCACCCTGGTGGCTCCGGTTCACCCCTTCACTTCCCATTCTCCTTGCTGGTGTTAGTGGAAAGCTGGAACTAGCCCAGTTTTAACCCCCTTGTAACTTATATGATAGACTAAGTTATCTTCTCACTCATCCCTTTCTGGTCCTACCTGTGCTGCCCCAACCTTTCCTGGGTAGAGAGATCATGTCTAAATCTCAGGTCCATTTTTAAGCCTCTTTCAGACTCCAAAGACTCTTATGGCATTCCTAACTTTGAGTTCCCTGTCCCTTAGTGGCCAAGAGCCATCTGGAGCCTCAGTTATCTTTCCTATAGTCTCTTCTGTAGACGCCTACCTCACCATACAAGTACAGGCCACCTGAAGTATGGGGCCTTCATACCTGGAGGTTAGCTAACAGACACTCCTGTCACAATTACTCTTAAGGGCTTTAACAGTTTTCTTCAAAGAAACCAAATATAAAGGAAGGCTTCTCAGTAGCATCCTGGCTACTGGGATAAGACACCCATGTAACTCTCTAGATTCAGCACCCCTATTTTGGTGGTACATAAATCAGATGGGTCTTCCAGAATGGCCTAGGACCTAAAGACAATAAATGAGGCTGTGTGGCTCCAACCCACCTTATGGTTTGCAATCCTTTAATGCCCCCGGAATAGATACCGTCTATGCTGGTTAGTTTTCGTCAGCTCAACACAAACTAGAGTCACCTGGGAAAAGGTAATCTAAATTGAAGAATTGCCTCCATCAGATTGACCAGTGGTCATGTCTGTGGGGCATTTTTTTAAAATTGATAGTTGGATGTGGGAGGGCCCAGCCCACTGTGGACAGTGATACCCCTGAGCAGCTGAGCAAATCATAGGGAGTGTATCAGTACACCGTATACAATGTATCAGTATACTCTTCCATTGTTCCTGCTTCAGTTCTTTCCTCCAGCTTCTTGCCTTGAATCCTGCATTCATGATGGACATAACTTGTAAACCTGATGCGCCCCTTCCTCTCTGAGTTACTTTTGGTCTTGGTGTTTATCACTGCAAGAGAAAGCAAGCTAGGGCACCCTCCAATGCCTCATGCGTGAGTGTTAGACCTTAAAGATGCTTTTGTTCTCTCATCCACCCAGACTCTCAGCCCTATTTGCTTAAAACCAGCAGGACCTTCCACCCAGAACATTACACAGTTTATCTGGTTTTGTCTCACCTCAGGGCTCTGGGATATACCCCACCTTTTTGGATAGGTCTCACCTCAGGGCTCTGGGATATACCCCACCTTTTTGGATAGGCTCCAGCCCTGGACCTGTCTTCCTTTCAATGTCCTCCTGGAAGTAGTCTCTTTCAGTTTGCAATGACTTATTAATCTGCAGACCAGACAAACCCATGTCAAAGGAATCTGCATCACGGAAAAGCTAACCCAATGAGGGATCCAGGAAGGTTGCATTCCTAGAGCATTTTGCACAACCTGCAGGTGTGGCTGAGACTCTTCTCTTGGCAGCACAACTGGTTAGCCACCTCAGTAGTTGTTTACTGTCTCTGTAACTTTAGGGAGGGGCCCTGGTGAACTTTGTTTCAGCTTTCCCAGACATGCAAATTTCATTTGCTTCCTGGTGTTTACATTTGGAGGAGAGTGTCATACAGTAATAACCCAGCTTCTTGACTGCAGCTATAACATGACTAGCTACGAAAAGTGCCTGCTGCTGTGACTTTCCCACAGTGATGCGTATGACCCTGGGCTGTTGGCTAAAATAAACCCTTCCTTCCTAAGTTTATGTTGTAAAAGTATTTAATCATACCAACAGCAAAGTCACTGAGACACTAGCTTCTGCTTATTTAGTCTTCCGGTATGTTTGATATCTTTGGCTTATAGGCCGTTAAGCTCCAGATGGGCCTGTCTCAGGGCTAGCAATCATTACCATCTACACTGACACTGTGTCCCACTACTGACTGACTGTCAAACAATGTCACAGGATGACCTTCAACCTCCTGTGATAATCATCCACCTCCTTCTCAAATACACAGCCTTGTGCCTTATGATCCTAGGATTCTGTGACAGAGAGACACCAACCAGATCCCCCAACACTCCTTCTCAGTTATGAAGCAGTTCCAGAATAAGAAGGTCTTTACCTTAGATGATTTGACCCTGCTGATCCCTTAGGGAGGTGTAAAGATAAAAAAGCCAAAACTAAAATGTGACACCCCCCCCTTCCCCCATTCTCTAAAGATCAGATCCGCATTGCCTGGAGCCTGACCCAATGGCTTGGGATGCCTTAAAGCAGTGATTCTCAACCTGTAGGTCAGGACCTCTTTGGAGGTCAGATGACTCACAAGGGTGACCTGAGACCATCTGCATGTCAGATATGTACATTGCGATTCATAACGGTAGCAAGATTACAGATAGGAAGTAGCAACAAAAATAATTTTATGGTTAGGAGTCACCACAACGTGAGGGACTGTATTCAAGGGTCTCAGCATTAGGAGGATTGAAATGCCACTGCCTTACAGGATTAGTTCCTACCTCTTAAAGAGTGTTTGCCTCAGTTTACGTCCTAAGAGGATAACGAGCTGCCATGCTCTTATTTCCAGTTCAACCCCACACACACAGGAGCATGGCCACATTTTCAGTGTCTCGTCCTGTTCATTTACTGTTGACAGTCCTATCCCTGGGGGTGCGGAATTATTGTCCCAGGTAATAAGACATTCCCTGGAGCAAGAGGTCCAAGAAAGAAAACAAAACCCTCCCTACCAATTCGCCTTTTTTTTTTTTTTTAAATTTTGATTTGCCTGACAAATCGTGGCATGATTGTTATAAGGGTAACTAACTGACTTCTGATTGGATTAGAGGCTTGCCTGCTCTACATGAGGAAATTTTATGGCTGGTACTGTAATCCTGGTCAAAAGCCCATGGCTGGGAAAGTCATAGGCCCTGGGTAGAAGCTATATTATTTACTAAGTAGTCATGCTGCCAAATGGGCTCCTAAATATTTATGCTTGTATCCAAAGCATGGAATACTTTCAACTTTGTCTCTATAGTTAAGAACTAAGCCCTCCTTTGTCTCTATAAAAGTCTTTGAAAATGCAGGTTTTGGATTAAAGATCACTATGGAGGAAATAATCAAATCAACAGTCTAACTTAAAAAAAACTGGCAAGTGATGAATCTAAAGCTACCAAATCTTTGGGGTTTTAATCTATACATGTGGCTGTGTGTGTAAATGTGTATCGTCTACATGTGTTAGTTTTGCGTATTGTTTACATGGTACCCAAGTGGTCACATAAGTTGAAATTTTTCCTTTTAGTTCACAGAGTAAACTCATTAGGCCGAAATAATCCTGGTTGGTAGCCAGATATGAAGAGAAAAGAGATTCAATCAACGCGGCTGAGAGGACCAGCGCCCCCTAGCGGTGACGGCACTGACCCTGGCTCTCTGCTTACAAAAAGTTCTCACTCTCCCAAAAGCCCTTGCTTCCCATGCGGGATTTAATGAGCCAATCCAGTGTTCAGATCCTGACCAATCAGAAAGATCCTCTAGCCACTACCTAGTGGGCCTATGAAGGCCCATGCCCCTTCATTTTTTTGTTGCCATTTTGTAAAGTGGCTGACTCCTGGTTTCAGGATCACTACAGAATAAAAGTGCTCTTGTTTTTTACATACAGGGTCTCTGTGGTCTTTGTGGAGTGATTTTTGGACCCAACAGTGGCCATGTTGGTAAAATAAAATGGAGAAGTCTAACAGCTCCAGGTCCATATTTAGAGTTTGAACACAAGTTTTATATTTAAATAGAACAAATAAAACAGAGAAGCAGAGGTATGCATAATTGCTCAAGGTGTTAGATTGTCTGGTCCCGAAAGATGGTTCCAAGAAGTCCCCATTGCTCAAGGGATGGACTGATTCTCAGGAGATTCCTCCTCCTGAGGGTTTAGCCTTGCCATCATAGCTAATTGTCCTAATGCAGGGGGTGTTCCTATTAGGGACTTGACCTATCTTGATCTAATGATAGGCCTTAATAGGAAGAGTCCTCGCTCGAAAGCTAGGGGATATTGCTTGACAGCATGTGCATATCTAGGATGCTTCTGAACTACGGTAGCCAATGCAACGTGAAAGAAAAATCTTGTCCAGGAGGCAAACGTCTTCTGATGTTTTCTGACACCTTCTCAGGGTGGGTAGATGCTGACTCCACCTGGACTTACAAAGTTAACCCCCAGAATACAATTTCTCTCCTCTGAATCTCTACAGCTTCAAGAACTTCTTGAAGTTAAAATCACTTATATCTGAAAGCAAAAAAATAAATAAATGTAAAGATGCCTGATGAATGCATCTGCTAGCATGAGGGAGTGCTATGTTTTGGCATTCTTTTTCTTTTGGCACTGTTGGAATAATATATGCTCCATGATTACAACCTCAACTATTTTTCTTTTAATCTATTTCATTATATTTTTTCTTAAAATTACTTTGTGATTTCCCACAATAGGCACCATCATATTTTTCTTGATTGGATCTTGTATTTTAACCTTCTTATAAAATTTCAGCAAATTCCTACTACACAGGGTCCTAATCTTCCCAGACACAGACTAGAATAGGGAGTTTCATGGTCTCTCTTAGACAGAGCTTGTGCCCTTTCATAGCAGGAAATACTTATAAAGACGTATCGTTGTCTTCCAGCCCCCACACCCCAAAGATTCCTGGGATCACATCTCTCAAGGAGGAGTCCAGGTGGGAGAGCTGGGTACGGTGTGAGATCTGGGAGGCCTTACAAAAAATGATGCAAAGTTAATATATGAGAAACACCTATGGGTGGAAACAAGATGGCTGTAACTGCTCCACCCACCGCCAAGGCTGACTAGCACTGGCTGAAGCTACTGGAACAGGAGCAAAGGTACTCCAGGATATTCAAAGTGACCTGTAACACATTATGGGCATGACGAACCTATAACAGGATGCATAGAGAAAGCCCATGCTATAGAAATGAGCCACAAAAACCGGGTGCGGTTAAGTAAATATTTATATCTCCAGTGGGTTTCAATAAAGAGGCAAGACAACTTTCTGAGATGGAGAACCTGAACGTCTAAGGCAGAGGGTCTCACCTCACACGGCTCTCAGGGCTCTGACCTCCTTCCTGGTGACCTGGTGCCAACCTGAAGCACATGACATCTAGGCATTTTATTGAAGGGAAGCACTGCCCACAGAAAGCTCCTCCATTAGCATTAATAGAATCAGTACAATCGGATTCTTTCCACACAAGTATCTCAGTGGCAGAGTCAACATTAGAACGACAAATGCTCCAGTCAAGGGCCACAGAGTAGACAATTGCTGGTGCTCAGAAGAGCATGCCTTTTGCATTCCAGAGGCCACTCCTAAGAAGCTGGTTCCAACGGCTAAGGAAGGTGACCTACTGGAAGTGGCTCAAGTTTGCTGGATAAGCAGTTTATTACCGGACAGAAGTGCATGCAGCGTTATATTTGAGAATAAATTTAAATATACCAGAAGGTGTTATGCAAATGAACCCCCCTAAAACCCATTCTACAGTGACACATATGCCCCAATCCTTTGTGAGTCAGCACTGTGCTTTCTTTCTGCCTTCTCCCTTGGAGATACAATCTTAATAAATTTACTTGCTTTGTTTGTTGCTATCCACGAGTCTCTTTCCAATTCCTTGTTCTGGATACAAGAACATGGAACCCCTCTGGAAGTACCCACCAAACCCACCGTCATTACTGGTACATCAATTAAGGAGACAAGCAGTGGTTCAAAGTAAAAAATTTAATAAGTGTGTCCACAGTAGAAAGGGACAGATGTATAATGACCTTTCAAGCCATCTTTGGGATGCCGACATGAGCTTTAGGTTAAAACAGAGAATTGGGGTCGGGGGGAGAGCTATGTGTAAAGAAGCAGTCCTGGCCAAGGTACAGCCTTGTCCTTATAAATTATTGTCCTCTTCTGGGGGCCCTGTCCTGGCAGGCTTTCCTGCTCCTGGAATCTAAGGTGACTTCAGATATAGGATCTCTGAGCTCTCATCCTTGAAGGCGGGTGAGATAGATTGAGTACAGAGATGCTGGGATCTCATCCAGGGCTCTGTTGCTTTGTGGGCCCAAATGAAGAGGGACCAGTGCCATTTATTAAAACCTCTAGGTGCCTGTTATATCCTCAGATGCACAGTGAAATCTGGGGTGGGGCCAGGGAGGCTGTGGCTCTGCAGCCCATCCTGGCCCTGGGGGTACAGAAGCCCAAGTCTACCTATATGAATGCTGTGCAGCCAAAGGACAGCTCCCCAGTGGCCTCAGATGGTAGTGGTGACTATAACCACCCGAGCACTGAGCCCTGGGGAACAGCCTGGTTAGGTTTCAGGAGTTCTGTGAGCAGGTGACAGCCAGCCTGAGCTGTTCTACTTGTCCCCATAGCTCCTGCCTCACCCCTCATCCTCTGCCAGCTGCTCATATCCAAAGAGGAGATATGCTTCCTGGCCTGCATCTGTCCCCTTGGGTGATGGCCAAGAAAAATTTAGCGTTGACCCTGTTACCCCTCTGCAAAGGTCTGCTGTGGGCCAGAGAGGATTGCATATCTCACCATCTTCCCAGCTGAGCATGGCGGCAGGCTTCTAGGTAGGCGTGGGTGATGGGGGACAGAAAAGGCATTTGCTTTTCAGGCTTCCTCAAAGCAACCAACCCAAGCTCCAGACGCCGGGATGCTCCCTCTGAGGAACAGTGTCAAACACTGCTCACTTCACTGCCTGTGGAACCGCAGGCCTGGTCCCTCCGTCTCTGTGACATTGTCAGTCCAAATAGGGGACTAAAGTCACCCAAGTGATCATCACATCGCTGGAAAAAAAAAAAGAATGCCAGGGCGGCTGCCCCTCCAATCAGGAGAAAGCTGTATTTAGTCTGACGGAGGACCACCACAGCCCTTAGTGACAGCAGTGATTGTGTCAGGAGAGTAGGGCAGAGAGGGAGGTCAGCATTAGCATACGAGAGAAACCAATAGGCAGAGAGGACTTGAACCTGTCCCCTCCAAGGCCAGCTCATAGAAAAACTGTGAAAACAAGAGAGCCCCAGGCACCGGCGCCATTGAGCTTCTGACCTTTCTTCAAACTCTGGCCCACTCCTTCCCCTGGAGGTGCTTTCTTCCTTAATAAACTGTCTCTGCTTCTACTGCTATTCACAGGCCCCTGTCTGATTTCTTTTTCCGGGAAATAAGGACCTGGAAATCCCAGTGAGCACTGATAAGATTCCAGTGTCCGCCAGCAGCGCGACGGCCCTATCACCAGGGCCTGCCAGCCAAGACCACTCAGGAGGTCTTATCAGCAACTGTGCCTGGTTCGCTAGCAGCTGGCAGAGGTGTCTGAAAACGGTGGAGGGATCCTGACCGCCTAGAGGCTTCTGTGATGAGCCCGAGAATGGAGCTGACTTAGGATTTGGCAAAGACTCTGCCCCTAAGCTGCATCCTAGCTGTGATAGGATTTGACCTGTGCGAGGCAATCATGGTCTGAAGAAAGTTGGCCTCTGCTCTGGACTGGGTATCAGAGTGCAGCTGTTGGATGGCAGGTACTCTCGTCTGTGTTGAGCAGGTGAAATGAAGGAAGGTTTGCACCATCGATGGATGAACAGCACGGCACAGTCCTTCCCGTGGGTTGGAGTGGGTGCTGTTCCATTGCACGCTGAGAAACTGTGGCTGCCAGCAGCGGGAGGCCCAGGAGAGGACCCGGGACATGTACAAGGTGCCAGCTGAGAAGTGAGGACTCGGTGCTGCCTCAGTGACCCCTTTGGCCAGGGGCAGTTGAAGGCAAATGGGGAGCGTTCATCTGTCACGTCAGCTTCCCACGCTGGGAGCTGTGCTCTTCCTGAGGCCCTGACTGGGTGCTCATTCCTTATCCTCTTAGGTTAATGTGGGATCACTGGCCTGGAGATCTGCAGGCGGGTGGCTTTCGTTCTGGTAGCAGGTTGCAAAGGCCAGGAGTCTCCATCAGCATTGGCCAACCTTTTCTATAGAGAGCCAGATAGTAAACATTCTGTCTGCTTTGTAACTAGTCCGAGTTGTATGTGATGTGTGAGAACTGTCAGTCACACACAAATCAACAATTGCTTTTGAGATCCAACAGACAGCAACTTGCAAAGGAAGCCAGGAGGAGTGCCTGGCCTGGTCCTCAGGTCCATAAGAGACATCAGGCTGATTCCTTTCAGCCAGTCATGGTCTGTTCAACTTCAGCTCTGGTATTTTAGCAAGTGCAGCAAGAGGTCTTGGCTACAGTACCAGCTCCTTGCTTGCTAACAAGGGGAAGACCAAGCCCTGCCTTTATCCACAACAGCTCAGCAGAGGTAAAAGAGGGCTGGGCTTGCAGAGTAATTGGACTCTAAAAAAGGAAAGAGGGTAATCATGTGGCTACAAAGGACGTACACAAGTTTTGCTACTCTCTGGACTGAGGGTGGCACAGTTGAGCAGGGTCTGAGACTCCTCTCCTTGGCCCAGCATGGGCATAGCCAGCTCCCTAATGAGCCTGGCTTTGTGACACAGCTAGAACCATCAGTGTGTGTTTTGCCAACAGATGGCCAAGTTAGAAGTGTCTTCAATAGTGAGGTGGTGTGAAAATGGGATGAGGGGAATCTACCCGCCAGCAGTGCAGTGTGGGCAGGGCTCACCTGAGGTGTGGGAGTGGGGCCTCTGTCACATAGTGACCAACAAGTTGTGAGTCCATCCTGGGGAGGGCAGTGGTGATATGTAGGAAAGAAAAGGCCCCAGGGCACAGGGATGCCCTGCATGGGGAGACCTATCCTGTAGTTCAGGGACAAAGGGGGAGGGATGTCCCACAAGATGGGAAGGGTTTGGGGGCTCCTGTGCTCTGTGAACCACGGACCCTCAGAAAGCAGCTCCCTCCTCCCAGGAAGAGCTGCTGGCTAGATGCTTGCAAGCTGCTGCCTTGTTAGGGACACCTGAGGGAAGACAGGAGTTCAGATCTGAGTCTCAGTGGATACAGAGGCACCGGGAGCTATGGGGAGATGGTCTCAGAACCTCAAGTTATGTTTCCCGAAAAGACAGCAGGGAAGCAGTGTCTACAGGTAAACAGGTGGTGACAGTGGAGGACACGGAAGCAGCCATGTTCAGGTCATGAGAAGCAGTTGGGATCAGGACTTGAGGCTGAAAAGAGAGGCAGAGGTCACAACCTTGGCCCCGAAGCTTGGGATGTGCTGTACATTGAATATGGGGAAGTGAGGAAATAGGTGTGGATGGACTGAGAGGAGGCTATAAAAAAGATGTCGCTCTTGATGGAAGAGGGGAGGCTGCTGGTAGCATCATGACCTGCACTGCCTCCCCAGTGGGTTCTCCCTGTGTCCATGATGCTCTGCCTGCCTTTAAACCCCAATTCACCCATACTGGAACATCAGCATTTTGTGAAGGGTGGGACTTTGCCAGCACCTCTAGAACTCGATGCACCGAAAACCATTCCCTTGGTATTAGAGATGAAGGATCATGAGCAGGAATTTAGCCTGTGGGTTAGAGACAGCTGGGAAGTTCGGGTTGCAAGTAAAATAAGAAAAGAAACCAATACCGAGGCAGGCTGAGGAGCCCTGGGCTGGCTCCTCTGATTCCTTGGAGCTCAGCAGAGATGGTAACAAATGTCAGACACAGGAAACAAGTCAAAATCTGAGTGTCCTGGCAGCTGGGATATGAGACCGTGTTGTGTTATGAGACCTGCTAGGTTGAGTATCTGTGAGGTTCAGAGAGGTCTGTTTCTCTTGGATGACGCAGGGCAATGGAGACCTGTCTGTAGTCTTTGGAGGAGCTGCAGTAGTTCCTATGTTTGGGTGGAGACTCTGAAATTTCTCTGTATGGCTAGAATCTTCCATAAGGCACTCAAGCCTGTGGACAGAGATTTGGAGGTGATGGCAGCCTGTCTTCCCAGCATAAAATATCCTTGAGCAATTGAGGGTAGCTCTAGTCGGGCCATCTCGGTGACCCATGGACAGTGTGAGGCATCACCTGTATATGAGTGAACCTCCTTCATATTACAGGAGAAGGCTGCATTTCCCCTTACTCAGAGGCCACTACCCCTGCATAACCATTCAAGGCGAAGGAGGCCTGCATTCTTCCCACGGATGTGGACTTTGTCACTGCTGATGTCAAATTCTGACCATATTTGAGGTCAAACATGACAGAGTTCAGTCTCATGATAGCCTTACCCGGCATCGGTGTGGAGAGAGTAGACAGTGCTCAGGGTAGCACGGCCAGCAGGGTTTCTGCCCGTTCCTATTACTGGGGCCTCTGCTCCAGCCTTGCCTGGGAGGAAGCAGAATTCTAAACGGTCCACTGTGGGCAGTTGTAACTGTCACTGGGTGTGGCCAGGCATAGCTAAGGATGACAGTGTAAGGGGCCAGAATGAGGACAGGGGTGAGGGGTGAGAACCGGGGTGGGCCAGGAATGGGCAGAGGACACACAGTAGGAAGGACAGTCAGAATCCTGGGAAATCTCGGGTGCAGAGCTGGCTGACAAGGGGTGAGTCCAACTTGGAAATATGCCAGTGGCCCCATCCTACCTACAGGAACACCCTGGGGTGTGCCTTGGCAAACCCCTGCTCTGAGAGCTGTCACTCAAGTGAGAGCTGAAGAAAGGAGTGGGGAGACCAGGTGCACACAGAGCCGGAGGATGGAGGAGACCGAAATGCATTCCGCACAGTTAACAGTTCCTACCCATCAGCTCTCTCACAGAGGGAAAGAGAGGAAGAAGGGGGGTCACTAAGGTGTTTTCCCCAAAGGGTGACATCAACAGAATTTTCACGAATATTTTCCACTTTCAAGGAGTCACTGATGACACAGCAGGTGCCACGGTCTCATCTGTTCTCTTGCTCTCTTCCAATTCCTCCCACCACCGTGCACTTTGACTCCCTGTGACTCTCCGTGGCTCTCCGTGGCTCTCCGTGGCTCTCCGTGGCTCTTGGATCCATGCTACCTTGCATCCCAGGTCCACACTGGGCAGAAGCCACAGCTCTCCCCACAGATACAAGCTTAGGATGACAGCTGCAATGGTCTCACCATCTGTAACCTGGGTTCTTGTAACGTCATGCTTCCCCGTGGCCTCAGGCTGGTCCTGTCCCTTTCTGGGTCTCAGTCTCCCTGTGTGTGCAAGGGGCCGGCTGGAGGATTAGGAAATAGACTTGAATTTAGAGAAAGAACAAGAACAGACTCCCTCTGAGGCAGGGGAGAACCCTGGCTGCGTGGCTTGACTGATTCTGGTGGAGAAGTGGTACTGGTTCCCACTCACTGCATAAAATGTACCCTGACACACTAGACAGAGGTACATACCACAAGCTGCAAGCCAGCCTGCCTCCTCATCCCCTGGGGAGCCAGAGGCTGCCCACCGGGCCTGGTTCTCAGCCTCCCAGTGATATCACCTGTCAGTACCTACTCTGAGTTCTCTAACTCTGACTTCAGTGGGGCCTGGAGAGTTTTCATTTCTGGCACTGCTTGGGGACCAGCCAGGCAGGTGTCAAACCTCCACCTGACACTTCACTCTGTCTATCCCCTTCGCATTGCACCCCACTGTTGGAACCATGGTGGTGTCTTGGGAAACACTGTTCAGACCTCAGCCTGACTTTTGACCACAGCAGCATCTTCTGGAAATGTGCCTTCTGTGGCTGGGAAAACGCTTTGTCTGGACCTAATTTACCCTTCTCTCAGGACAGGCACATGGGGAGGAAGCTCACAGGCCTTCAACAAAAGACTTTGCTTCGCCTGTCCTGTGCCTGGAAGACATCTTCAGCAGCTCCTTTGAATACATACTCACCCTCTTGTCCCATTAGTGTCTCTGTGGAGTCCTTATGACCCCCCACCCCATACCAGAGCCGTGACTTTTAGTCTTCATGCTTTGCAGCCTGACCAGAGTCCAGCACAGAGTACCCATAGTGTTCTCATCTCTGATTCCTCCAGCCCTGAGGGCCAGAGCCCAGGAAGGCAGCTGCCCTCCCTCGCGGCTGTACACGGTGAAGAGGCTGGATGCCATGCAGGGCATTGTCTCACGGCAGGCAACGCAGGTCGCCAGGCCCAACGCATCCCGGGGTCTGTAGGAAGCAGCAGTGCTTTTTAGCCAATCCTTTTGTTAGATACTTCCTTGCAGCCTTTCTTTAAAAAATTGCATTTTGTGGGACTGGAGAGGCGGCTCATAGGTTAAGAGCACTGGCTGCTCTTCCAGAGATCCTCAGTTCAATTCCCAGAAACCAGATGGTGGCTCACAAACCATCTATAATGGTTCAGATTCCCTCTTCCGGCATGCAGGTGTACATGCCGATAGAGCACTCATAAAATAAACAAATGCATTTTGTTTGATGTACACACAGCCAGGTGGAAAAACCGAAGGCACAGCGAAGTGGCCTACGTCTGTAGGCTTAGTGCCCTGTAGGTCAGAGCTCCTGCAAGGGCACTGGCTTCCCGTGGAAGGACCCAGTCCATACAGCAGGTCCCAGTATGGCAGCTACTTCTTGGCTCACAGATCTAAAGGTCCTTCCCAGGAGGGGACTTGGCACAGCTGCAGGGGGATAAGGGACCAGGTGAGGCACAACGAAGGTAATGGGAAGAAGTGTTATGGTCCTGGTGCCAGGAGCCCAGCCG
Source organism: Cricetomys ansorgei (assembly GCA_026225945.1). Classification (NCBI taxonomy): domain Eukaryota; kingdom Metazoa; phylum Chordata; class Mammalia; order Rodentia; family Nesomyidae; genus Cricetomys; species Cricetomys ansorgei. Next base: position 4,482,334 of record JAMJFZ010001791.1, read on the forward strand.
TGATTCATGGAACCTCATGGAGGCTTTGAAGAAGGTGGCCTGTCTCCAGTGCTCCAGGAGGTTGATAAAGTGGCGGCAGGGAGCCTCAGCCCAGGAAGGATGCCAAGCAGGGCAAGTCCTCTGTGGGTGTTCCTTGGCTTTGTGACCATGGGTGTCAGTTGTAAGGGGCACAGGTGTGGCATTCCCAGTAGCCACGTGCAGTCTCTTACAGCTTCTCCGTCCTTGGGCCGTGGGGCCAGCCAGCCTCCCACCAGTCGCCAGGTCCTTGTCCTGCACGACTCCTCGTAGATCCCAGAGTGATGGCCAGTCTGAACATGTCCCTCTCTTTCTTTTTTGCCACCTGTGCCCTCTGCGAGGTGGCTAGGAGAGCATCTAAAGCTCTGCTCCCAGCAGGTACCTATGCCAGCTTTGCGCGGGAGGCAGTGGGCACAGCCCAGCTGGCGGCCTGCTGCCTAGAGATGCGAGTGTTGGTGGAGCTTGGCCCCTGGGCAGGGGGCTTTGGGCCTGACCTGTTGCTGACCCTGGTCTTCCTTCTTTTCCTGGTGCACGGGGTCACCTTTGATGGGGCTTCCGCCAACCCCACCATGGCCTTGCAGGAGTTCCTTACGGCAGAGTCATCACTACCCAATACTCTGCTGAAACTGGCGGCCCAGGTGCTGGGTGCACAGGGTGCCTGGGCCCTGACCCGGTGGTGCTGGTCCTGGGAGCTCAGCGAACTCCACTTGCTGCAGAGCCTCATGGCCGTGCACTGCAGCTCAACACTGCGCACATCCGTGTTGCAGGGAACACTGGTGGAGGGTGCCTGCACCTTCTTCTTCCACCTGAGCCTCCTCCACCTGCAGCACAGCCTTCTTGTCTACAGGGCACCCGCCCTGGCCCTGCTGGTCACTGTCATGGCCTACACAGGTGAGACCTGCTCCCCTTTCTGTTGGACCTGTCAGGACCACAGCACCGCATTAGTATCCTATAGGGATGTCTGCTGGCCAAGGGGCCCACAAGCCCTTGGAGACTGGGGTAGCTACTTGGGCCTAGGATAGGCGGAGGATAGCAGCTGGAATGCTAGATCGGGGGTTGTGTGTAAGGGGGCCCTGTACCATATATGTCTCCTCAATTCCCAGCCACGGTATTCATTATATCTGGGGCAGTTGGAGCAGCCAGGGCAGTTCAAGGCTTGGTCCTGGCTGTGCTCTGCATGCCCCCAAGTCCTCCAACACCCCATAAAGGGTGATAAGTCTTATGAGTTCTTTCTCCCTGGGTTCTCCCACCCTCCACACTCAGTCCTGAGACAGCAGTAGCCCCTCATGCCTCTGATCTCTGCCCTGGCCACACTGGCATCCTGATGAGGCTCTTATGGTCCTTCATGCTCTTTTAGGGGCTGCTCTGGGCCCAGTTCAGACTGACTCAAGGCCCATACTCTGATTTTGTTTCTCAGATTTCATTTTTTCAGTCCTGGGATCCACCTTGAGGGAAGCACCCCTAGATGGGACCCCAAGACAGGGAGCACTGTAGGCTATTGATCAGATCTTCTCAGAGCTGCGGGTTCTGTGGATGTCATGTCATGCTAGAGCTGAGGTTTCTCAAGGCTCATTCCAGGAGGCCAAGCACCCAGGAAGCAGACACAGCACAAGCCAGTGCTGAGCCAACCCAGCACAAGACTGTGACCCATACTAGCGAGACCATAGAAAGGATCTCTAGCACCCTGATCAGATGGGAGAAATTGAGGCAAGAAGTACAGAGAACACAGTAGGAAGTGATTCACACCAGACTACACAGGAGCAGCTGTGCCCTACCCTATGGTCCGGGGTTCCAACCCCTACAGCATAGCTGCCTGTATCCTGCGCCCAGGCCTAGGTCCGCACAGCACTTGCTCTTCCTGGGGCCCAGGCTCTGCTCTGCCAGCCCAGTGCCACTGTCCAGCTTCCTGGCATGGCCTGAAAGACTCTAGCTGTGTCTGTTTCTCTCCACCTCTCTTTCCCTCCCCATATGTCTTCCGGGCCTCCTTCCAGGAGGTAGAGGTGTTGGAGCAGAAGAATCCTGATGCAGGAGTCTCGGGGTGAGGTATGTGGCAGTGTTCAGACATCTCTGGTCCCAGCTCCTCTCCTGTGACCGCTGGCCTTTGCTGCTGCTTGTTATCACTTGCATGCAGCAGGGTCGCCAGCTGTCCCCAATCCCCTAGTATCAAGAGCCCAGTCCCATGTCTAGCAATGTGATCTCAGAGGTGGCTCTTTCAATGGCCTGTACCAGGTAGCTTTAGCCAGGGCCAGCCCATGAGAACTCCATGCTTCTGTCCACAGCTGGGCCCTACACATCTGCCTTCTTCAATCCTGCCCTGGCTGCCTCTGTCACATTCCACTGCTCTGGGAACACCTTGCTGGAGTACGCCTGTGTGTACTGCCTGGGTCCTGTGGCAGGTAAGCGGTGGGGGCAAGGCTGGACTGGATCGTGTCCATGGGCAGGGGCAGACACCGACACACAGGGCATTGCTGGCTACAGATTCACCATGCTGCCACACTTCCTGGCTCTCCAGGTTCTTGGGGGTTGGGGTAACAAGGGTTTCAGATCTGCTCTCTTAATCTCTGTGGTGTGGGCAGTTGGAGGAAATGACTAAGATGGGCATGTCTTGGTTTGGACTGTCACAGAGGAGAGGGGATGGTGCTAGGTGGAGAGCAGGTTATGGAGCACTGAACCCTCCCAGGGCTCTGTATAGACTGAACCCTCCCAGGGCTCTGTACAGGCAGAAGGGATGGGCTGCAGTGGGTTCCCTTCTGCCTGGGCTTCCCTACTCCAGAGGGCATATTCACATACCCAGTAAAGCTGTCTGCTGGGACCATGGAGCCTCTGGGACACAGAGGCCATGCTTGGATGATCCCATGCCCTACAAGGGCTGCTGACCTAGTGGTCAGGGCATGTAGCTACTGGTCTGCCCTGTGGCTCCTTGAAGCACAGAGGAGAACCCCTCCAGTCATCCGAGGTTTGAATGGCTGTGAAGTTCCCGGGCTGGAGTGACCTCTAGAAGGCCACCAGGCGTCCTGCACTGCAGGATCTGGGCAGTTCTGGTCCTGACATCTCCAGCCCAGGTAGAGGCCACTCCTTCCTGGCACTGGGCCCAGGCGCTGTTTACCCACACTATCCATGTCCACACTTGGCAGGACTCAGGGCACACCTGCAGCCCAGGGGGATGAGACAGAAGCCACGGCTCTCCCAACAAACACAAGCATGGGATGGTGGCTGAGACGGTCCCACCATCTGTAACCTGGGTCTTGTAATGTAATGAAAAAGATAAGCCATTCTCTCTGCCCCACGTGCCCTCTCCCCACTATGGGCTACTCTTCTGTGGACTGCTTCCTATTTTTCCCTTATCCCCCCAAACAGACTGCAAGACTCCTCTATGATTTTTTAACTTTAATTAATTTGTGTGTAGGTGTATGTGCATGTGTGTACATGTGTTCATATATGTGAGCATGTATGTGGGTGCACATGCATGTGGAAGCCAGAGATCAACTTTGGATGTAATTTCTCAGGCACTATCTTTTTTTATTGAGAGAGAGAGAGAGAGACTTTCTGATGAGGCTAGGCTGGCTGGCCAGCGAACCCCTGGGATCCCCTCACCTCTTCCTCCCCAGTGCTGGGATAAGAAGCATGAGCCACTGTGTCCTGTTTTTTTGAGGGGATGGGGAGTTTGCAGACAAGGTTTCTCCATGTAGCTCTGGCTATCCTGGAACTCTTTATGTAGACCAGGCTGGCCGCAAGTTCACAGAGGTCCACCTGCCTCTGTTTCCCGAGTGCAGGACCACTATACCTGGCTTGTCTGGCTTTTTATACACAGTTGCTAGAGCTCAAAATTGAGTTCTCATGCTTTGATAGACGGGGCCAACTCTTCAGTTTTGGGCATAACTTTGTGCAGGCTGCCTCCATGCTCACCCCTCATGATGTGGGATTTACTTCCAGCCTGGTCAGCCTGACCTCAGACTTGTGACTTTCCTGCCTGGTGTGAAAAAATGACAGGCATGTGCCACCATGCCTGGCTCCAGTAATCAACTTCACCTAGAAGTCACAGGCACAAAAACAAGTTTACAAAGTTTAGTTAGACCTCAACCGTGAGGAGGCAGATAGGTAACTAGCATCCCTGGTAGGGAAGATCAGAAAGCCACTGTTGTGCTGGTCCTGGGGCTTGGAAGTCCCTGAGCAGGTGACCCCTCTGCCTCTGAACCACGGATAGCACACATCTGCTTCCAGGGATGACCAAGACAGGTCCTGTCCACAGGAGACTTTCTCTGGAATAAAGCGGCTGCTGATGGGAACTGAAGCAGGTCACATGGGTGGGAGCTACTAGGGAACATACACAACATGTTCAATCCTTAAACAGAAAAGCAGATCTTCCCTCCTTCCCTGGCTAACTGATCCCTCTGAGGACCTGGAGATCAGCTGTGGACTTAGGATTTCAGAGAAAACACGGAGACTGAGCCAGCTCCCTACCGCCTAGTTCTTCCCAACCTGGGTCTAACTCCACTCTTCTCCCCTTGTCCTCGTTAGGGTTATCATTGCCGTGACCGAAGCAACTTGGGGAGGAAAGGGTTTATTTGGCTTACGTTTCCAAATCACTGTTCATCATCAAATGAAGGCAGGACAGGAACTCAAACAGGGCAGGACCCTGGAGGCAGGAGCTGACGCCTAGGCCACAGAAGGGTCCTGCTTACTGTCTTGCTCCCTCTTGTTGCTTAGCCTGTTTTCTTATGAAACCTGGGACCACCAGCCCAGGGATGGTACCATCCACAATGGGCTGGGCCCTTCCCCATGGATCACTAATTAAGATAAAGCCTTACAGCTAGAGCTTATGGAAGTAGGTTTTCAACGGAGGCTCCCTCCTCTCTTATGACTCTAGCTTATGTCAAGTTGGCATAAAACTATCCAGAACACCCCTCCAACCTTCCCTCAGTAAAAACATTCCTGCCCACCATGCCACCGTCAGAGAGAGCCTTGAAAAAGGCTGTATAGCGCCAAAAAATGGCATGGGACATTTGTGTGGGGCATCCTGAATCCTGGGTCCCCGATCATAATCTAGAAGCATACTAATCTCCCATGGATGTTCCATGGGCTCCTGGTAGCTTGTTCTCAGTGCCAAGGGGGCAGGGCCCAGAGAAGGGGTGTGGCCAGAAAGAGCCAGAGCAGAGCCCAGGAAGTAAGCTAGCAGGGAGAGCCTGGGCTGAGATGTCCAAGCTGCTCTACATTCTGACCCCATCTCTTGCAGGGATGATCCTGGCTGTCCTACTCCATGAAGGCCACCTTCCCCGCTTTTTCCGGAGAAATCTGCTCTATCGGCAGAAAAACAAATATCGAACTCCCAGAGGGAAGCTGCCCCCAGGTTCAGCGGATACCCAGATGGCCACAAAGAGGTGTAGTGGCCAAGGGCTGGTGCGTACCAGGGTGGTAGCCACTGGGGTCCAGCTGAACCATCCTGCTCACTGAGGTGTCCCCTGAGACTTCTGGGCTCCCCTCCACAAAAACCAGTCACCAATAAACCATTGCTAAGACCTGCCTGTCTCCCTGGCCTGACGGAAGCTTCTAGAAGGACAGGTGAGGGTAGGTGCTTTTCACCTGCTACCCATTTTTCCCTGACTCGTGTTTACAGAGTGATAATAAAAAGTAAGGCCATAAAGACTGGCAAAAAGCCCAGGGGAGCTAACCTGGGCTTGGCTACCTGGTACATGTCTGGGAGGCCACAGTCAAGAGAGGCCTGAGATTTTCTGGGTACCCCAAATATAGCAATAGAACCTGAAGTGGAGACTCCAGAGAATGTTTCAGGGGTCTGGGCTGGGCACAAAGCACCTAGCACTGCTATCAAGTTTCCTACCCTTAGGACAATGGCTATTTATCCCCCAAAGTTAGGCCAACCCTTATCCCAGCAGTCCCTGGGCCAGTTGCTCTGTGGTGGGGTAGGACTAGAGCATAAAGGGACAGTCTGGAGTTTCCTGGATACTGGTAAGGCCACATCTGGAAGAAAAAAGATCCTTCCAGACCCTTCCATGCCTGCCCCTTCACTTTCCCTGAGACCTCTGCTTACCCATCCTGGCAGAATTGCCCACCTGGAACCCCTAGCCTCCTTCCCTTCACTGGTGTGACCAACCTGGGAATGGGTAGCAAGGACCCTAGTTCCCTGATGGCCACTGGAAGGGTCTGAAGAGCCAGCTCTGTGTGACCTTCAGAGCTCCTGGCCAGATGTTGGGATGGTGAGAGCACAGAAGCGTGGGGAATAGTGCCTACAAGGGATGCTGTGAAGGCTGTGTGCCGATATCCTGCAGGCCTTTACAGACGCATCAGGGCTGGGAGTGGTGTCGTAGTCGCTGCATCCCAGGAGCAGAGACCCCTCTTCATGGCCACACTGGACCCATAGAGGCTGGCAGCCTGGGGTTCTCATGGCCTGCGCAGATGACCAGGACAGGAACCCTGCTGTGACTGAAGTTGTCATGGTCCTGTTACATGATGGGGCAGAATATGCAGATAACACATATAATACATAGACGCACAGGGTGACTGTGCAGGGTGGCATATAGGGTGAATACATAGGGTGATGCATAGAGTGGTGTATAGGGAAGATCGAAGAGCCATGTGCACCTGTGCTGCGATAGTGAAAGAACATCTTGGGGCTATTCTAGAAGCTGCGTGAGTGTTGTGTGCACACTCGTACACACGGCGGCAGTGGGGACATCTTCGCATAACTCTCGGTAGAAATTGGTCCCAGAGTATGTGCCTAGTCTTTGGTGTACAGATGTCTGCTGCCCCACTGTTTCCAATACTGCTGAAAACTGACAGTTTTCACTATGGCACGTCTATGGAGTGACATGTTGAGAAGTCTCTAAAATGCCATAGATTAAGATTTGTCAACAAAATAAAATGCATTATTTTTGCAGAAAATCTATTTCTAGCCAAAAAAAAAAAAAAAAAAGCACACATCATAGTCTCAATTATCCTTCCTGCCTCACCCTTTACTTCTGAAAATTGGTTTGGAGAAGACAGAAAAATACCGACTTGCTCTGCACAGGAGAGGAGGAGGGCGAAGGGTGCAAAGCGGTGAAGCAGCCTGGGGGAATCCATGCCGGAGGAAGCCGTGTGGCGCAGGCAGGAAAGCACAGGGCTGTCTGAAGGGACCATCCAACCCCTTCACCTTCTGAAGAACCGTGAGATAAGGATGTTGGTGCCTGAGCTTGGGAAGTGGCTGTGCCAGCCAGCGGGTGCTCACCCGTGTGGTCCTCTCTCCCAGTGGGTGCAGTCTGCAGGGTGCTGATACGGAGCTTTCAACACCTGACGGGCCGGGAGGAGGGACACAGCCTCCCTACTGTGTTTTGGTTGTTGATTTGTTTTTGTTTGTTTTGTGGGATTTGTTCTCGTTTTGTTTTCATTTTTCTATGAAAATGGAAATTTCAAAATTTCAAAATTTTGAAAATTACCCTACAGCAAGTTTTCGTTGTTAATTTTTTTTTTTTTTAAATGAAACGGGAGACATGAGTCAAGCTAGGGATCTGAGCCTGGAGGAGTCAAAGCATTTCCTTGTGGCTTGGGGTAAAGGAAGAGGTGAGCTCACATTTTCGGAGGGCTTAGCCCCACACGAGTCTCCTCTAAGCTGTTTTGTTTCTCGAAGAAATGCAAAACACAGCATTTAAAAGTCAATGTGTGTTGTAGTTGTAAGGAGAAACCTGCGTCATTTCTGTTGCTGCTCCCGAGTTCCAGCAAACTCAGAAACATCCAAGAACAGAGCCATGCATCAAGTCGCAAGGCCACAGGATACTGGCAGCTGGTGTCGCCTTCTCTTCTCCTGGGGTCTGGGATCATGGATGGTGTTCAGCAGTTGAGCACTGCAATCCTATACCCTGTGAATCTTATTCCTCCCCACAGCTGGACATTTCTCCCCCTCCATGGTGGTTCCTCAGTGCAGGTGACTGGTGGGTAGTCCTTTCGGGAAAAGTGTTCAACTCCTTTGATGCTTATTTCTGTAACTTCCAGAGATGCTGGCAGTAGACATTTGTCCTAACTCAGAGGGAGGCCACTGTCAGCCCCAAATGTAAAGCTTCTATGGCCTTAAGGACACTCAGGGAGCAGAATCTGGGACCACCACTGCCAAGCCCTACTCAGTCCAGCCCAGCCAACCAACAAGGTCCCTGATTCCCTTCGAGCCCTGCTGGGCCTTCTGCCTTCTCCATGTCCTTTGTTCTGATACCCTAGAGTGGCCTGCAGAGAGCCTGGTTATGTTTGGATCCTCTGTGGACAGGAGTCAGAAACCTGAAGTCAGGGCCCAAGAGAGTCCTGTTGTCCATCCTAAGTAGTAGGGCTCTGTGCTAAGCCCCTGCCATGAATGATTCCAGACCCTGGCTAGACCTACTCTATGAGAACACCCATTATCCTGGTGCCTGGTGACCTCACAGCTGGCCCTGCTCAGTCTGGAGTGATCAAGTCACAGTATCACTTTCCTTAAGGGTCCCAGGGCCACACTGCATCTCTGGGAATCTGAACCCCAGCTTTGGAGCACCCCGAAGGGATCCAACCAGAGACTCTCACCACACTGGGAAGCTCACAGGCTGGCCAGTCTAACTGAACTCAGGACTAGACAGTGACCTAGCCACAGTTCATGAAATGGAAGCAAAGCTAGCCCCTGACCTCTGATGCCATCTTGGTCCCCACCAACCGCAAGCCTAGAGCCTACCAGGCCTGAGACCCTATGGAAGAAGCCTAGATGCAGTCCCATCTACAACCTGGTGCAGTACCATCTTTAGCCAGAGGGTGGCACCACAGGAGACTGCAGAGGAAGTCTGTTCAGGGTTCCAACCAACCCAGGGTCCTCCTTTGGAGGTAACCAGCTAATACTTGAAGCCCACTAAGATCCCATCCTCCCATGACAAAAAGAAGCAAAGTTGACTGCCTTTTCTCTCAAAGGGTTAAGTATAAAGAAGCCACTTGGCAGAAATTCAAATTCCTACAGGATCAGCACTTCTTAAGATCAAAATGTGTGTTCACATTTCATTTCTGCCCAGAAACTGTGCAGTTCTGTATTAGCCAATCACCTAAGACCGTGAGGAAAAGCTATGACCACCAGAGTGAGGTACTGGGTTCTTGACCGGCTGATACACTTTGGATTGTGTATTCCTTGTTTTGAAATCCAGGGCTCAAATCTTAGACTCTCAAACATCACCAGTGCAACAGCAACCCCAAACTCCCAGCCCAGCACAAGACCATGGCCCCATGAGAGACATCAGCACCTCAGGGAAAGTTCTGAGGCCCTGGAACCTGCATATACCCATAGGCCAGAGGTTCTGAGGCTGCTGGCAGGAGGGAAGGGAATATGCAGCAGTGTGCTCAGAGCCTGGTACATGCAGGTAGGGATAACTGGGATAGGTTCAGTCAGTACTGAGGGAAGCAGGTGGACTCAGTCAGTACCCTCCTGTATCTCTCACCCCTCAAAGATCTCTCACCATCTGCCTCTTTGACCCCCCCAAGAAGCCACCCCTCCCTCCCTCACCATCAGGGAGCCTGTGCCATCTCTGGTTAGATAGCACCACCTGTAGGCATTTTCAGCTGCAGCCAAAAGAGACATAAGTAAATGGGAGTGTGTTGCATGAGAGCCACGTTTATTTCTTAATTGGACAGAGCCCTAAGTGCACACAAACAGTACAGGAGCCTACAGCTAACACTCAGGTGTAAACAGCAGGATACTAGTCATTACGTCAGGTGGTTACGACACAAGGGGCCAGGGGGTGCCCACAGCAATCACATATGTACAAGTCAGGGACACAGCCTCTGAGTTGCAGGGGGCCCTTGGTACAGACAAATTACAGGAGGTCCAGGCCCAGGGAGAGACTCAGGTCAGTCACGACATCTGTCCATCCAGGGAGACTGTATGGCTCCAGTCCCAGGGGTAAAGAGATGTGCCTTTTGAGGTCCCCATGCTGGGTGGAGCAGAGTATCAACACCTTAGCCTTGCTCACTTTTGTAATATCAGCCACATTCAATAATCCCAAGATATCCAGGGGTCTCCAGGAACTGGATGGATGAGGAGGTCTATTTAGTACAGCTGCCGTGTGTGTGTGTGTGTGTGTGTGTGTGTGTGTGTGTGCGTGCGTGTGAAAGATGTTGGCATGTTTGCTTGGAGGAAGCCTTAGATGTGTTATCCAGGCATTAGCAGGTTCTCACAGGAAGCCAGCCCAGCACTCTCCCAGGATGCAGAAGCAGCCTACCCTTTCCAGGAAAGGTGATTATCCCGGACTAAATTGAGGTTACGGCCTGGGGCAGTATCAAGTATCAAAACCAAACTGTCTGTGGAGATGGTTTTCTAGACACACGTACTCTCTGAACTTAGCAGAAAACAGAGGCCTCAGCTAGGAAGACTTGCTTCTGCCTGATGACGTGGGCCCACCCCAGCCCCGTAGCCAGCTCTCCACGTCACAGCTGTTAGATGAATGGCCTTTCGTTGACACGATATACAGGTAGTTTTAGGCAGGGAGGGCATGAAGAAATCAGGTTTCCCCGAGCTGTGGATGAATTTCTTGCTCCATCAGATCTAGTTCTTAGGCTCTGACTCAGGACCTCTCACAGAAGTAGGGAGCACACCTTGGTTCCTAGACAATGCCAGGACAGCACCGGGCCAAGATGCAATGGCCCCTGAATAGTGTAAAGTGTGGGAGTTAGAGCTCCTAACCTTTCTACAACCCGACCCAGGCACAGGTGCTCTGTAGGTTGGCTGGCCTCAGACACCCACATGCTGGGTGGAGCCGGACTCTTCCAAGGCCTCAGCTTCAGGCTGGCTGACCTGAGCGAGTGTGGCAGGCCTGACTGCCTCTCTGCCTGCTGGGGGCTGTGTGGCCCCAGGGAACCAAGAAATTTAAGCAACTCGTTCCATCCACTTTCCCTTCTTTGAGTAGGTCATGAGTATCAGAGTGAGCTTGTTCGGGACACAGTTGTCTTCTCTCCATTCTGCATCTCAGCCTCCTGCCTCCAAGGTCTGCACTGGACAGCACAGGTCACATGGTTTTTGGTTAGGGTCCAATCTTGGTCTGGGGTGGGCGCCTTGATCTGGATTCTTGCAAGTAAGTCTTATCCTACACTTCATAGATAGTGGTTCCTGAGACCTGATGGGAAGGGTCCTGGGGATGAGGGTGGCCAGGAATGATGGTGGCTACCGATATGGTTCCTGACCCCAATGATGGGTAAATTCTCAGTTTCAGCTGGGCTCACACTGGCTGGCAGGTACTGCCACAGTAGTACCACACACACTACTGCCAGCATGAGCCCTGTTGCCACCCTGAACCTTGATGCCTGGATGAAGGGCAGGGCCCTTGATAACTATGCCAAGGGATCTTGTAGCCAGAACTCTCCTTTGCCCTCCAGTAGAGACGCTGTGAACATCGGCCTCAAGAGTATTTTTGTTATGTTAGTACCACGTGGAGACAGGCTGGGGGATATAGAGCCCAGGCCCAGCAGCTTATCTACAGGGCAGAAGGGCTGGCCAAGATGGAGGGAGAGGCCTGTAATAGCTGGATGCTGGGTGTATCTGCTCCTGATGTGCACTGGGGACCTGAGGTTTGGTTTCTGGTTTTCCAAATGGGCCCGTGGTGTGGAAATTCCCCAGATGCACAAACGAAGAGTCCCTTTGGCAGAACCACCTCAAGGTCACCCTCATCTGCCTGACTCGTTGAGTTCTCTTGCTAAGACTTACAGAAGCCCTGGCCCCTGGGCAGAGACTGTACGGGATCGCTGATCACAGAACCTTCCCAGAGCTATATATTCACTCCTCTTCTCATCAGCACCCAAGGCTATAGCCAGAGACCCTATTCTGCACACCGACTGCCTCTGCCACCCACAGCCCCACGGAAACCCAGCCACCAACCAGCAGCCTAAGCACAGCCCGGGCTGGAGCCAGTCTGCACTGCCTAACAGGGGCCAATCTTCCAATCCACACACCTCATCCGATCCTCCCTACTCCGAAGCTGCCTGCACCACTCTTAGTGTTCCCTCCGTCTTGGGGACTGATCCCCCAGAAGCAGCACATAACACCTTCTGAGTTGCCGGAGCCTTGGGACTTGCAGACCCCCTCACACACATACCCTGGTAGGTGCATCTCAAACAAGACTGGTCAGGTCAGCACATCCCTGTGCCGGCTGTGAGGGGCTGTGGCTCGTTCTCACCCCTTCCTCACTCTGCTCCTAGCAGGCTGAAGACATATGACAGGGCCAGGCTGGGGGGAGGGGGGCATAGAGTTTTAGGGGGAGCTCCACATGAACCTTACAGCCCTACCTGGAGGCATTAGAAATAAATACTTATAAACAGAACACAGTCTTATAGTTAATGTCTCGGAGGACTGTTTCAACGCCACTAACTAATGTATATTAATTATAAGTCTGTCTATGCTTAAAAAAATATTAGAACAGTGGCAATATCCTGGGTCTTGTGCCCTTTGACCTTCCTGGCATTCCAAACTTCCCACCAGAGCAATTTTGGAAGAAACAGCACACACAGCCTCTGGGGGCACGATTCATCATGTGGTATAGGCCTCCCACCAGGGGTGGGGTTGCTGGGCCCAGCACAGGTGTCCCCTGGTGGGGGGAAGGGCTGAGTGGTAGATGACAGGATAGATGGTAAGGACAGGGGAGTGGTCTGGGCCACTGGATGTCTGGAAGGCTTCGGCTCAGACCCGCATCTGCGCAGATCTCCTTCGGGAGAGCTTGGACCTGCAAGGGTTTGGGGGAAGAAGCTGTAGTCAGAGGCAGGAGTCAAGCCCCAGGTTCTCTCAGCAGACCTACATGCCACACCACAGCCCTGTGTCATTCCTGGTCTCCTTATACCCATGGAGACTTGATATTGATACATCAGTGTTTTGAAGGGGCACTTTAGCCCTCCCTGTGGCTCCTCATCAAGTCTGTGATATGGGAGGGATGGGATCCCACCCACAAGGACCTGGGTCCATCCATGAAAGCTTACATTCAGAAAGTCTTCCAGCTGGCTTATTGCATGAGCAGCATCGACACAGAAACAGGTCCAGCATACTCAAGAATGCCCCAGCCCCAAGAACATGGAGCCCTGTGTGCTCCAGCCCTCTGGAGGGTTGAACAGCTAGGCCTCCATGCAGTCTTTCTTTTCCAGTCCATCCCCCTGCCCAGTCCATACCGTATGGTCCCAGCCAGGAGCGGGTTGAAGGCGTACAGCCAGTCGTGCATGTCCTTGTCACTGTTGGCCTGCAGCAGGATGCCCCGGTGCTCGGTGCACACGGCAAATGTGTTGGGTGTCTGCAAAGGAAAGCTGCTGGTGACAGGGGCATTGTCACTCCCAAAAAAGAGCCCTTTTGGAAAGCCTTAAGAGTGGGTAGTTGGGAGAGAAGGCCAACCTGGCACAGCACAGCCCCAGAAGGGGTGGGGAGCAAGTTTCTCTGTAAAACACACACCCTGTCCTGACTACAGAGGGACCCGTCTCCATTCTGGAAGCCTCTCAGGCTGGGAAACTTGTCCTAGTTCTACATTCGTGCTGCTGTGTGTCCAGAGAATGAGCCTTACCTTCACAGGCTACATCCCTGCCTGGGACCCCGGCTGAACTCATTCATCTGTGCCCTCCATGCTGGGTGTGTGTAGCAACTGGGTTCATAGCTCACTCTTACCACAGGGAACAAAATGCCCAGTGGGCACTGGAGTCTCTTTCCACACAGCCTGGAGAGCCTTCCCTCCCACCACCTGCAAGAAGCTGGCTCCCACGCTTCTAGGGTAGTGTTTGCTTGGCCATTGGTCAATATCTTGGATAAGAGAGCTGGTTGGGCTGTAAGGTTCTGCCCAACCTGCCAGGGTCTTGGGGAACCCCATGACAAGACTTAACTGTTGGCCATTGTGTGGACAAATGGCAAAACCAGCTATCACCAATAGCTGTTACCAGGAGCCTTGCAGAGACTGAGACAGGGACAGGTCAGGAGCTATAGCCTAACAGGAAGCAGTGGGCACCTCCCCCGAGGGACTCCGTACATCTGAGCTGGGCCCTGGCCGCACCTTGAGCATGGCCTGCTGGTCCTCGCTGTACTCCACCTGGGCAGTGGAGAGGTTGAGTACAAATCTCTCCACGGTGTCCTTGTCGCTGTTGTACATGTAGGCATAGGGACGCCTCACCACCACAAAGCGCTTGGCCCAGCCAGCTGTGTGTGGTTCCAGGAAGTGCAAGTACCCCTTCTTGGAGACAATTGGGCTGTGAGGCAAAGACACACATCTGTTGGCTCAGGAACCCTGGGCAGTCAGGTCAGGTAGGGGAGCAAACACGGAAGTTCACACTCTACTACCCTGCACTAGGCCCTCAGGAAGGAACGAGACCAGTTATGGAGAGGTAGCTGACAGATATTGCCTTGGGACATCCAAGAACAGAACCAGACTCATATCTGGGATATTTCCCCAATTTTCAGGAAATTGGGGAAAAAAGCTAAAGTCCCAGAACAGTTACCTAGTGCCCGGTGTCCACTAGTTCCCCAGCTCTGTCCCATTCACCTGCCCTCTACCCTCTGATAGCTACTGGCTCTGTGTACTAGGAACACAGAAGCCTGTGTGCCTTGTACACATAGATGAGGGGTCCCTTGGCATTTAGGCACTGCCCTGCACATGGGTCAGGGCTGGGTGCCTGTTGCTAGAAAGTTTCTGGTTCAGACAAAGACCTTGCGTACCTGACTCGGATCTCTTGGATGTCAGGGACCAGCAGGCGCTGGGGCTCCTTGTCTGCCTCTGTTGCCCGAATAGGAGAGGGAGTCTTCTTAGAGTCAATATCTGGCAGGAGCTCGGGCTCTGGGCTGGCAGGCCGAGAGCAGGGCTGGGGTGTCCTGGAAATAGAAGGTGACATTGCCTTCTGCCAGGGTTCTTCAAGGAACCGGTGTTCCCTGGGAACGTCCTCCTCAGACTTGCTGGGGAAAGTGTCCAGGAACTGTCTGGATATGTCCACAGGATGAACTCCAGGGTCTCACAGAGTCCACCTGGTTCCAGGGCTGCTGGACTGAGTGAGAAGGCCCCACAGTAGCTTGTGGCTCAGCCAAGGCAGGCTCTGCATCCCGGGGAGACACCACCCCCTTCTCTAGGACGCTCTGCAGCTTCTGCCCTGTATAGAAGCCCACACGGCTTCTCTTCCTCTCTAACATTACCACTGGTAGCTGAGTGGTGCCTCAGTGTTCTTGGAAAGCCTAAAACATTCTTTAAAATAAGAAGAATGAAAATGGCTGAGCTCTTAGGAATCAGACACGGTGATGTTACAATGGGAAGTGAGGTTTCCTTTCCACACTGCACTGTATCCTCAGCCCCTCAAGTTCTGTTCTCTGACCTTCTCTCCACTGAGTATGTTGTGAGCCCTGTTCCTGACAGGGGAGTGTGTTTCTGCTCTCATGTTTCTGGGTTTGTGCTCGCTAGGAGATAGGGCACAGTGCAGCTGTGTGAGCTAGCCGGACACGGGTACTAAGAAATCAACACACCCTCCTGGCAGACCCTGCCTTTCCCTAAGGCCTCTGCAGGGACCATAGCCCCCTGAACCCACTTTCTCCATTCCTGAGTCCTGGCAACTATCACCCATTGGCTAGAGGTGCTAGAAGCTTCCCCAGGAATGCAGAGCTCACCCACCTCACGTCCGTGGCACCATAGCGTCCTTCGATCAGTGAGGGGCACGTGGAGGAGGGAGTGAGCGTAGCCGCACCCAGAGGGGACATGGATGGGTCCCGTATCAGAGTGACAGACATCTCAGAGAGCTGCAGGAGACAGGGAGTCTTTCTCAGGTGGGTCTCTGGGCCTCCAGAAGGATGGGGCTAGCACGCATTTTGCTTTCTGTCTGGTGCGCCTTCACTCCCACTTTTCAGCCAGCTCATTGCTCATTGCTTTGCACCCCTGGCCTTCCTCTAACTCCTACACAGCCCTGGCTATTCCTCCCAGAGCTCAGACTGCCCTGACCCAGGTGGGTTCCCCCTTCACAGGCTATAGAGGGTGGGGTGTGAGCTTTTGGAGTGGGTAGGGGCCTGTAGAATGGGGATTCCAGGGGATGGGGAGAGAGTAAGAGACAGGGCCTGGATAGACACCACGTGGTCTGCTCTGGGCTAGGTCAGGCCCCCATTCACACTCCAGCCTCCTCAGATCCCAGGCCCAGGGAAACCAGCAGTTTAGCTGTGAGGTAACACACTGGGCCATGAGAGTTGAGATCTTAAAAAAAAAAAAAAAACAAACCTCTCTTTGCCTGACAAGACCAGGATTGTCTCTGATTAAAGGCACTTAGGGCCTCGCCTACCTTGCTCTCACTGGCGCTGATGCAGACATGGCTGTGGGTGTATTCTCTGTTGAACGTGTGCATGAGGAGTCGTAAGCACTGTAGATAGAGAACACACCATCAGGCCTGCACTGATGGCAGTACGGGGCCTCCATCCACCCTGCCCCAGACACTGTCAGGTGGCAGTTGCTGAAGAACAGCCGGTTAAGGGGGCGGCACCTCCACCCAACACGGGATGCTACAACCCTGTGCTCCCAGGAAGGCTATGAGTTAGCATCGCCTGAAGACATGAGGCCTCCCTAGCAACAGGGGCTGGATGGAGGCAGTGAGCTCCCCAGCAGTTCAGGGATTCAAGAGATGGCAAGGCACTGCTGGGGAGGAGCCTACAAAAGGCCTCAAGCTGAGGCTTCTGAGGGAGAGTGAAGTGAGGTAGTAGGTAAAGAACTAATTGGCCCTGACCCACCCACCCCCACCTCTGGCTCCTGGCAACCCTGACTGGAGCTGGCCACAGAGCAGGTGAGCCACTGGACCACCCTAGAATGACCAGGACCTGTAAAGACAAAGCCTGGCCACTATACCCACCAGCCCAACCTACCTTGACGGCCAGCTCCCTCTGCCTCTCATTGGGGCCTCCAGAGGTGATGGCTGACCCTCGGCTGACAATGGGGAAGAGGCACCCGAAGAGCTGCGGGACTCAGAGTCCTCGCTGGAGGCTGGGGACAGTGCCTCAGGGCCAGGTCGCTGGGTGGTTTCCAGTTTCTCCCGTAGGAGCAGGTAGTGCCGAGTCTTTTCCACCTACCAGGGAAGCCAAGGTGAGTGACGTCATCAGGCAGGGAGAGTGGCTGCACCGCATAGCGGTCAGGTCCTCTGGTAAAATGTGGGAAGGTCTGCTCTGCCTGGATTACGGCTGATGGCCTGAGGAACACACCTCTGGCAGGACTCAGAAATCTCAGACAAACCTTGTGGTCTCCTTCATGGCCAGCCATACCCATCACGGTCACGGGCCCTGTCGTAGGGCACTATGCCTCTGTATCCTGCTCCCCATGTGCAGCTTCGGAGGGTGGGTTCCCCAGCTGGAGCCACTTGGGCTTCAACCTGGGTCACAGCTGGCTAGCTGCACTTACTTAGTCCTGCCAGCCCATACTTTTTTGGTCCACAGTGATTCCCACACTCACTTCCTGTAGGAGGCTCAGTTTCTCCAGCTCCCACTGGTGATCCAGGATCAGGCTGTCGCTCCGAGGCCTCCAGCCAGCCAGGTTCTCCTCACCCCGGACGTAGGCAACTGATGTGTCCAGGACCCGCCGGCGCCGGCGCTGCATCCCTACACGAGGATTGACACTCCAGCACTGACAGACATCAGGTTTCTCCAGTGCTGGTGGTACATCTGACAAGGCTCTTTCTTTTCTGGGTTCAAGATTGGCTTCCCTGGGCCTTGGTCCACTCTGTGGCTACAGGGCCACATAGCCACATGGCCACATGACCACATGGCTTTTATCCATAAGAATCTAACAGTCCCTCTCCCGCGGAACTATGACATAGGTGGCCGTAGCAGCCAGCAACTTTGACCTCCCATCTGCAGATGCTCCGGAGGCTATAGGGTAAGTACTTGCATATTGCAAGACAAGGCTCCCGACTTAGCAGAGGTCAAGCCAAGGGGTGTGGAGGCTAAGCAAGTCAGGCATCCCAGGGCCCTGACTCTTGCCCCAGCAGAGAGAGTAATCAGGATAGTCTCTTACCTGGGCTGCCCGCATCAGCCACGTGGCAAAGGCTGAGCTCATACACACCAGTCACACGGTTGCTGAGGGAGCAGAAGGGGAAGAGGACACACCATTACTAGGCACAGACAGACTAGGGACAGTTAACCACCACTGATGCCTTCTGAGCACAGACCTCATCACAGGCCTGAGGCAGGTGGCCTGCTTCAGGTTGTGGTATGTCATATCCTGAACTGCAGCATCTATGGCAGACCTCAGTTCTAGATCAAGACCCCACAGACCTCAGCTTTGTGAACTGAATGGCCCTTCTGGAAGCTGGAGCTCCTTGGTGAGTTGGGGCACACAGAGGCATGAACACATTTGTCCCCGGATCCTCAGTGCCAGGCATAGACAGTCTCCTGCAGTCCTCACATCCCGCAGAAAAGCCCTCCTGTTCCCATGATGTCAAAGGTTCACAAAGGTCACCAACACAGCCCTCTCATGGAGCTAGGTCACTGAGTCCTGGTCCCCAAGCTCCTTCCTCTTGGCTGTACCCAGAGTGGGCCCGGACACTGGTTCTATGCCGTAGAGCTGCAGAGGGTAGCCCACATCACTGTCCCTGTGGTCCTAGCTCAGGCCCTCTCACTGAAGCTATAGTGAGTGGCAAAAATGGCGGAGGGGGATGGGCCCAGTGTCTGAGGCCCGACTTCCTTGGGCTTTCCAGTGTCCAGCAATCCCCTTAACCACATCCCACTTGCAGCTCTGTCCAGGGGTCCTCCACTGCCTAACTCACCCCACCGCACCCCACCCATCCGGCTTCCCCTGTGCACTCACTGCAAGCAGTATGAGGGCAGAGATTCCTGGGGTGGGGGCAAAGGGAACCCATAGGAAGGCCTTTCTAATTCCCATGGGGAATAGAGGGCTCCCTCTTGCCTGATTGACATGATGCTTCCACTGATGCTTCCACATGTAGTGTGGAAGCTTCCGCAGATCAGCAGGGACAACTGAAGGCAGGGAGCTGGAGGGAAGGTGGGTGCTCGATCCTCACCCCCATCAGCCCTTGCTGGGGCTCAGAGGCTTCCTGACACAGGAGTGTCAGTCTGCTTTGAGACTCTCAAGGCTGTTCTTGAGTCCAACATAGTCCTCACCATGCCCAGGGCGGGAAGAGGCAGTCCTTTCCTATCCCCTTGATGGTCTCCCCTCTTTGAACACAGGCTGCCCACTCTGCCCATCCTAGTGAGCTCACCCTTCTGTGGCCCGCAGGCTTCCACTGCCAAACAGGTTGCGAATGGAGCGTGAGGCGGGTAGCTTGGCATCACGAGAGTAGAAAACCATGCAAAAGTCCTTGGTGATGACAGCTGGCTGGGTGCAGTTCTCCATCTGTGATAGATAACATAGGTCATTGGGCATAGAGATGGTCCAGAATGCCCAGGTCCCAACTCAAAACCAGGCTCAATGTCCAACCCTCCCTACCTTCCTTTAGGATACAAGAGCTATTCATTGAAGGCCGCTAAGGTCTGCTCCTGAACCTGGGCAGAATCCTAGAGGAGGAAGGCAGGACTCTGCCTCCCATGGCTGAAGACTGAGGCTAGCAAGGATCTCCAGGGCACTAGACCTACTCTGCTCCCTGGTTGTGTAACCATAAACCAGGGACATAGCCTGAAATCTTCATGCGGATCAAGGCTGAACTTGGCCATTCTCATGCTTGACTCTAAAAGGCCACAGCAAATTCTTGCCTGCTGATCCTTGCTAACTCCAGACCCTGTCAAGAATCTGTGCCTTGAATATGGGGTCAGAGCCCAGCCAGTGTTTTCCAGGCTGACTGTGTCACTGCTCCTGAGGCAGTCAGCCCTTGAGTTACTTGGCTCTTGGAGAAGTGGTGCCCTGTAGGTGGATGGCTCCTACCATCTCCAAACTTCTCCTTTGCTGCTGTGCCCAGGTAGAAGCCCTCACAGTCTCTATCTGTGCCTCAAGAGAAGGGCCACAGCTCACATCTGGCCATAGCCTGGTGGGTGCAGGCCTGGGGATAGAAGGAGTGGCAGTGAAGGGCTTCTATTTCTGTACTTTCTGGAGTACCGATGTAATGTCTGGTGATGATTCAGCCATCGTGTGGTCTCGAAGCTGAAATCCACATGCTAAACATATACTTGTGTACTGATTTTGGGCATTGCCATTAAAAGCACAAGGGTTTACTGAAGGACTCGAAACATTCTCTGGGAAGAGGGGGGGGGGTCACTGAGCCTCAGTGTCACTTTGCAAACTGTAAGGAGCGCTGTGGGTGTGGGTGTCTTGCCTCAATGTAGGCAGAGAGGGTCATGTAGATTTTCTCCCGGTAAGGGGTGACACGATTCAGCAGGAGGGAGTTATGCATGGAGCTGTCCCAGGCTGCTTCAAACTGGTAGAAGGTCCTAGAAGAAAGCAGATGAGGTAAAAGACACCGTGTGGGGCTGCTCTCGGTGGGAACGGGAACATGCAGACAGACACGGATATGGGAGAACTGCAGGGAGATCACTGGAGTAACGACTTGGGAAGCTTGGGAGGCACCAAGAAGGGCAGGCCCCTCCTCACCCAGACCCAGCACCAAGCAGGGGCCTCCACAGGGCCACTGCTTGCCAGCCCCAGCTTCCTCAGCTCCACAGTGTGGACTGGGAGGAAGAGAAGGATGCTCAGAGGACACACCAAGGGCAAGGCAGGGATGAAGGCAGAGTGAGGGAGGGGAACTGCCCAACCTCGGTCTGAGCAAGGAGGCATCACCAGGGATCTCCCTGAGTTAGCTGAACCCTCCTCAGCCATCCCTTCTGCTAAGACTCACGCTGCCAGGGGAAGGCCCCAGGGGAGGATGCTTGGAGTGGAAACAGTGGCCTGTGAGCGTCATCCCATAGGCTCTTGGGAGCAGTTCCACAGGGATAACAACCTTAGGCTCTTTCTCCTGTTCCTATCTCCAGTTGGGGTGTCAGCGGGGCCCAGATTTGCCCAGAACAGCTCAAGGTGGCTACCAAGAGCCCAGAACTTTGCACCTACCATAGGGACTCCTGCACCACAATCCCCATAGACCCTGCTCTGGAAGATGACTGTTATGTGACAGTATGTGCTCCATTTACCCTAACTCAACTCTCCAGGGTTCTCCGGGAGGAAATGTGACTCAGTTCACAGCTCAGCAGCTCCACAGCCCCACTCCATCCAAGCATCCTCGCTGAGACACAGTTCACAGGCCAGGCGGCAGCCCACTCTACCACTACCCCATGGCCAGGCCATTTAAGGGCACAGGCTGGCTCCTGGAGGTGCCTGGCCATGTGAGAGCTTGGCTGGTGCTGCCTTTCTTCCTGTATGACACTGTCCAGAGCAGAGGGCATGAGGCTAACAGGTCAGGGACACGGAACAAAGCAGGCTGGACAGGGCCACCGTCAGACATGGATCACTAAGGAGAGGTCTAAGGCAGGTGGACACAGTGGGCAACCAGAACAGGGCAAAAAGCAGGCAGCACTGGAGGAGAAGGGAAAGGGACAGAGTAGAGGGCATGGAGCAAGCGAGGGCAGGAGAATGGTGCCTGTACCTAGTGTCATTTCCGAAGGAAACGCTAAGGGCGCAGCCAGGACACACACACACACAGAAGAGAGCAAGACGTCAGAACAGGCCTCCCATGGCCAGCACAGGTGCTGAGGGTCCCTCTGGAGCCCCAGCCCAGCCCCACAGATGCCCATACCCTCAGGAAGCTGCTTCCAGCTATGACCACAAGGGTCAGCTGTATCTCTGCACTGTTTCCTGAGGTAGTACACGGTGGGGATGTCCCCACTTCATCGAGACGTCCTTCAGAACCAAAGCACTAACATGTGCGTGAGGAGAGCATAGGGGTTGGCACGGGGCATCTTAGAGCCAGTGTCGCCATTACACTGATGCCAGGGTGGGATCAGCCCTGTCACCTGGTTGGGGTTTGCACCTATTTATACCATCCTTTGCCTTCAATGTCTCTGAAGTGGCCTGAAATTTCTCTTCATTCTGAATGATGTGTGTGTGTGTGCGTGTGTTTAGACAGAGCCCCTCTATGCCCTCGGAAGGCAGTATGGCCTCTCCCCAGCCTGGGCTCCTACCCCAGCCCTGTCTTGGCCTCTCTGCCCTGAGTGGAACACCCAGAGGAATGATTCTGATCAGGCCAGTGTGGCCTCGGAGATCATCTAGGGCTTCTGGAGACAGAGTGGGTTCCACCAGCTGGATCTAAAGTGACCATAGCCCAGGCCCAGGGGAAGAGAAAACAAAATTATGGCCCTTGAGTGTCTTGGTGGAGGACTCTGCAGACCCCAGCGAGCTGGAACATCTCTGAAGGCCTGACCAGGGAGCGCCTATTTGAGGCAGGCATGATTTCATTTGGATCACTTTCCACAGCAGGACTGGGCCTTTTCAGACTGCCCCATCCTCCAGTGACCAGGTGCCAGTCAGAATAGGCTCCAACATCAACACAGCCACTGACCTGGGAGGTCATCTCCTGTCCTCTGGGTGTGTGTGTCAGGGCTGCTGCACACATGGGGCCTTGTGACCAGCCTTTACTCTCCACCAGTATGGTCATGGGGCACAGACTGTGGTGCCCCAGGGATGGAGGATCTGGAGCTCCCCTGTATCCCTAAAGCCTTTCCCGAGGAAAATCACCCTGCCCAAGGGCAGGTACAACCTGGGGGTGGGTGGTACAGAGGAAGTAGAGAGACTGCCACCTTTATGGGACCCACCAAACATGCAGGCCATTATGTGGGACCCACGATCAATTACTGTCAATCATAAGGCAGAGAAACAGAATTCAGAGAAGCTGAGGTGGCCTACAAAGGAAAGCCCAGGACAAAGACAATAGGGAGGTCCTTGGAGGCTAAGTGGGGTGCAGGATCTACTCGGGATCACTGGGCATCAGGTACCCCAGGGGAAGCTTGCACCTCCTCCACATAGCCTCTCACTCTTTAGAGACTGACATTTAGCCAGCAGCTGGGAGATGGGTAGAGGGGTCCCCAGCATTCCTGGGTCAAAAGTTAAGCCCTATTGTGAAGCATCAGCAAAGTGGAAGAGAGAGTGTCCTGAGATGCAGCCTCCAGGAGTGAGCGGAACTAAACAAGGTTGCCAGGGGTTCTCCACATCGAACTCTGATGACCGTACAGAGAAGAGACAGAGTATATGCATATACTGCCTGCTTCTTGTCACATGATGCCTTTGTGCCAGTTTGTGACTCTGCAGCAGGAGGACGTCTCCAGAAACAATGTCTGCCAACCCTCCCCCACCCAATCCACAGTAGACCAGAACTCCTCTTTAAGTCACCCAGCTTCAGATACTTTCCTATGCTAGAGTGTAGGAAACAGACTAGCAACTCCGATACACTAAGGGAGCAGTTCAGATAGCCGGGACTGTATACCAGAACTTGTTAGGGTATGGATTCCTGAGCTTCGCCCCAGACCGCTGAGTAAGAAACTCTGGGTGTGGTCTCCTTGTGAACAGAGAACCTTAGCTGACCCCAAACAGCCTTTGCTATCTGCTCGGCTGCCCTCTATCAACTCGCAGACCCTCCAAATACAGCTGAGGGAACAGGCCTGGGGCAGAGAGAGCCCCTCCAAGCCCCATTCCCAAACTGCTCCTGCTGCGGCCCCTCTGATGCCTCCCGAGCCCGTGTCTACTGCACACACTCTCTTGGCCTCCCTGTAGATGTGGCCTTCCTGGGACCCCATTCCAGTGAAAGGGATTTGAAATGACTAGGCTGCAGCATGGAGAGTGTGGGGCAGGTAACAGGGTCATCAGAAAGAAAGGGTGGCCAGCAAGGCTCCTTCTAAAGCGGGAGCCAGAATCCAAGGATGTAATAACTGGGCCTCCAGACAGCATGCTTCCTCCAACCAGCTCAGGTGACCTGGAGGGATGGCAGGAGGCCTACTGGGTGATTCTTGTCTCTCCGAAGGGGACATAGCTGCCCTTGCAGGCTTGCAAACAGGACAACCTAATTCAGACCAGGGATACAGGGAGCACGGCGCTCAGGCCAGGGGTGATCTGCATGCGGAGTACTGAAAATTCACTACACACTTGTTGCCCAGAGAGAGGACAGTGGGTGCCGTGGAGCACTCACTCTGTCTACCTCTACCATCACAGACAGGCTGCAGGGACCTGGGCAAGTGACCCCACGCCTCCACAAGTTCATAAATTAGAAACACACTTTTCCCCAGTCCGACCAGAACAGCCGAGTCAGCAATGGGAGCCCAGCTCTAGGCCGAGCTGCTGACGCTCATGCCCTTGTGAAGGTAGGTGCACTTCTTGCCTGGCCTCAGGGGCAGGCTATGAGCACGTCAGTCTCCACAGGGCGCCAAATCCTACTGTCTGTGATATTGTGAAAGGAAAGAGGACGTTGTCAGGATCGAAATGGATTCCCTTGTGTCAACTATGACAAACAAAGGATAAAGCCAGGAAGCCATGGAGGGGGGTCTCTCACCCGCAACTGCCTGGGAGTGACTGTCACAAGACAGTCAAAACCACGAGCCTGCACACGCACCGCTGTAAGGTCAGCTGCCTACCGTGTCTATCCAACCTACTCCTGACTGACGTCTCTTGGTATTGATCGCTATGATTAAAGATGACTGTTTCAAAATACCTGATGTAACCCTAAAAAAAAAAATCCTTAAAAAAGTTCCTCTTGCCTCATGCTTACTGTATACACACACGGATCACCGTGACACCCGTGATCCCATGCAAATTTGTAAATAAATGCGGTCACTCTTTGGCAAAGCTCTCTGCCTGCTGCTGCTGGCTGTCGAAGTGCAGTTTTTTAAACTGCTCCACTGTCCTGACTCTTAGATCCTGAAAGTATCCCAGTCACAGAGGGCAAACAAGGTGGGCATCAATGCAAATGGATTTGCTGAGGATCTAAATATAGAACTCCGGGCCTAAGACTGCAGCCAGAAAGCCAGGATGCCCTAGAAAGCACATTTCCAGACGGGGAGGCCCAGGTCCTCTGAGAAAGCCATCTCACTGGCTGACTGCTGTCACAAGTCCCCAGGTCACAGCCAGGACAGTTCCTTCCCTCATGGGGCTTGATGACAAACTGAGAAGAGGGGACATGCTCCGGTGCTGACCTTGGAGATCCTGTGTAACAGGTCTGGATGTGACACAGTATACAGTCAAACACAAATCCCACCCATTGCTCCAGCTCCGATGGCCCAGGACAGATAGTGGCCACATGTAGCCGGACCCTCTCCCAGGACTGAAATGAGAGTAGTACAACCAGGCTAAGTTGCTGCCATCAAAACCACGCCGTTGGGAGGCTGACACCCAGCAAGCTCTACTTCAAACCCTCCCTGTGGGTTAATGGTAGCTATCCACCTTTCTGATCATCTTGGCCTACTTTCTCCCTCTTCACTTGGGGCTCCTTTCTGGTTCTTTCCTTTAGGGGACTATAGAGCTGGAGCCCAAAGCCTGACCTGGAGACACATATTCAACATATCAAAACAGGGAAAGGGAAGATCCGAGACAAGCAGGGGAGGACGGCATCCTAGAAGAGGAAGTGCTGCTGAGCATGAAGCCTGCCGAGGATGTGGGCTGAGGCGCTGGAAGGCCAAGCAGGCCAGATGCGAGAAATGTAGCAGCAGAGAGCTGCATCCTGACACACAGACCATAGGAATGTACAGGAACCCAGAAAAGCAGAGTGTGACTCTATTCAAGGTCTATCTGGCAGGTTCTAGGGCCATAGCCCAGCAGAGGCATCCAGAGCCAGTAATGGCTTCTGTCCCCGAAAGATAGCCTTCATTTTATAACTCCCTGGCCCACATCTGCAGGCCCAGTCTTGATAGTCACTCCCTTGGAGGAGGACGACTCTGGCCAGACCTACCTTCAGGGTCAGTTGCTCAACCCAACCAAGGGAGCAGCCCTCCTTTTGCCCCTGCCTCTCCTCTTGTATTCATGGGACCCCTTCCCGCTCCCAGCCTGGTTGAACTTCTCCTTGCTGATGTAGTCTCCATTGGGCCCACCCCCTCATCACATAGGTTCAGGAGCTGGAACCTGACACAGGGCTCTTTGCCACCCCCTGAGCCTCAAGGCAAAGACAGAGCCTGCTCAGTCAGCAACTGCTGTGGGTAAATGAGTAACCCAACAAGTTTTGGGCCTCTGGACCCACAATTCCTAATGTCAAGCCAGATGCAGCTCACAGGACTGGAGGGATGTCTGGAAGAGTGAATGCTATGGGCTACAAACATATCGTGGAAAGACAGATGGGGAAGTAGCTCTCCACGAGATCCTGCCTGATCCTCTCCAGGAGGCTAGAGAACTCTCAGAGTCCTGGGAAAATGAGTTTCCAAGCCTGGTAGGATGAAAAGAGTCAATATCCAGCTGTTCTTCTACTTCCTGTGGACACTTCAGAAGGACCTGGCTTTAAAGGACCTGTTGCCACTTCTGCCCATCCAGGATAACCCATAACTCAGGGCGGGCAGAGTGTGAGGCCATCAGAAGGAGTGCAGGATAGGCAAAAGGTGGTAAGTCACAGACGCCCATGTTAACTCTCCACATCTCTTACAGAGGCTCTGTGTGTGACCACAGTGCCTTGGTGTGGTCCTTCAGTGGTTAGGACAAAAACCACGGATTTGCTCAGAAGTTATGCATTTGTACACCAAGTGCTGCTCTCAGTGACAATAATGGGAGACTCAATGTTGGGTCTGAGCCTGGAGCCCTGCACGAATCAGCTAATTCATCACAGCCTGTAGCTACCATTATCCCTCATCCTCAGGAGAACTAAACTCTAGAAGGTTCTGGCACTTGTTCATCTTTAGTTAGCAATGACTTCATCAGACTGCCTCTGGCTCAGTTGTGTGGTCCCAGAATCACATGGCGTAAGGCTTCTCCCCTTCATGACCATGGTCGTATTAATGGTCACCACAGTGGAACCCTGTCCTGTAGAACTGGACTTAGGAGGAAGCTCAAGTTCTAATCTAAGAACTGACTCCCTCCATACCTCCTTTCCTTCTCTCTCAAGAGGCCAAGCCACAGGCCTATTACTACCACATTTATTTCTAGACTGGAAGGGACAGTTACAGGAAGGTCGAACCCAGGTGCATACACAGTTCATGCTCTTGAGACGCATGAACTAAAGAAGTGGTCTCGGAGAAGGAAACCAGCTTCCCTCCTTCGCACTATGCCAGTGTCTCTTTGCTTATCCACGAGCTTCCAGGAGGCACTAGATGTCTGTAGCTGGCGCTGTCTGGCTAGAAGTCCTCTGAAACACACAGAGGCCACCAGCAGATGGGAGCCCAATTCTATACGGGTCTGAGCATAGATCCCTCCAGAGCCAGCCCACATGCCACCTCCTCCAGGGAGCCTACCTAGCTCATCTTGGTAGGGAGAGAAAGTGAGAAATGCTCAGGCTTGGCAGTGCTATGTCCACTACTTGAGTGTGGCCACCACTCCAGTTGTCTCTTGACGAGGTTTCTGCCTCCTTTAGCCCAGGTTCCCAGAGAGGGAACACTCTGCTCTTAGCCCACAGTAGTATGTAAAAAAGATCTAGTCAAAAACTCAGATGTGTCTCACATCCATGGCCCAGGGGACAAGCTTCAGACAGCCACAGCCCCATCACACTGTAGAGTCTCCTCCTGGGGCCCTCACTCCCAGGTACCCAGGGAAGATAGCAAATGAGTGCTATCTGCACTGACCATTATAACCATGACCCAACAAGGACATAGCTTGAAGCCCTGGCTGCACCCACTCTATCCCAGAGCTCTGTCTAGGTGGTGCAGCTTAAAGACTTAAGGTTCATGTCTTTAAGAAAGCTGACCCATGAGATAGATGGCCGCATGAAGCTCTGGCCACTATCCTGCAAGTGCCCAGAAGGTGACGCCTTGGCCTTCCATTCAGAACAGCCCCAAGTTCTCCCTAGACCCAGCATGGACTAGGAACTTGGGAGGCTGTCCTTCCCTGGTGTGTGCAGGGACTTCCCGTGAGCCAGGCGAAAGGAAGCTGCAGCAGTCTCCCTACCGGGACTCAGCCCTGATAGTGAGTCTGAAATGGGCACAAGCTGCATTCAAAAACCTGCTAGTCTCCTCATGGCCGGGGTAGTGAGGCTAGAGTGATGTCCCTCTTCCCGACTTGGCCTGGAAAGGGCGCCTGGGCAGCTGTGGAGCACATGGGAGCTCGAATCTCCTGGCAGTGGGTCCTGTCTGGCCTTCCCTGTGCTCCCGGCTCTGCCTGCTATGGCCCCTTGCGGGGAGTGGCTGGCCCTTGTGAGCTGGTGCAGCCCAGCAGCCAGGTTGTCCAGCCTGCATGCGGGAGATCCCTGCAACCACTGTGGCCAGGCTTGGGGTTGGCATAGAAGGCAAGGCTGGGGTGGGAGGAGCAGGAGGCCAGCCAGTGTCTACAGAGGAATAAACTACAAAAGCAGCTGAAATCAAGAGTGAAGGCTAGAAGAGGCAGGAGAGACTCAGCCAGGAAGATGGAGCTAGGAGAGGAACATAAAAATAAAATCAGAAGGATATTCCAAGGAAATGAAATTAAAAGGAGGGAGAAACAGAAAGGAAAGGTGAGCAAGTTATGAGTGAAAAAGCTTGAAAAAGCTGGAAATTAAAATTTCAGGGTGTGTTAGGTGACCAGGGAAGGAGGAGGGAAGGTAAGAGGCTGAAATCAAACCGAGGGACAGAAATGGTACCTAGGTATGTCCGAATCAAGAAACTGCCTGCAAAACACAAACAACCACACGTTAGTGAAGGGCTGGGGATGGGCAGCGGGACAGCAGGGTAGCGGCAGCCAGGGGCAGCAGGGGCAGCCGCCTGTGGCTGGAAGACCCATTCAGGACCAGGGAGGCTGCGAAGCAGGGACTATGGAGCAGGAAGAGGCCCAGGTGTGGCAAAGCATATGGCAGCCTGAGGCCCTGGGCAGAGCTAGGCCAGGCCCAAGCCTCAGCCTCTGTATAGTGGCTGAGTTCAGAGCAGCCTGGCCCTAAAAGGCTCCTAGGATGTCAGCCATGTCCAGGGAACAGGAAGCTGGCCCCGGTGGGCCCTGGGGAGGAGGCCATGGGCTAAGGAGCGTGCCTGAGACTTTCCTGGGGTAGGAAGGACTGGGGTTGCACCAGCAGGAATAGCAAGGGCAGGAGCCAAGCGAGGGGCCACGTCTGTGTTCCCCTGTTATATCTTCCCTCCTCCTGGCACCCAGGACCTCCAGCCACAGAGAACAGGACAGAAGCCTGCCAGTCAGTCAGTCCAGGGTCAGGGTTGAGCCTGTTTAACCAATGTCTGACAGCTGAAGTACAGTGAGTCTTGGCTTCCTAGTCGCCCTCTGCCTAGCCAGGGTCAAGGACACCTCAACAGCTGGGCTGGTGGGGAGTGGACAACAAGAAGACACCAGCAACGTAGTCTTCAGTTCAAGGAGACAACTAGGAAAGGAGACCCAGAAGGCTCCTACCTCTCCACTGATCTGTCCCACCACCCCCAATTTGTCCCCAGAATGCTTTGCAACAGACAGTCAGAGGTCAAGGGGGTTAGGTCACACCTACACCCCCCCAAAACACCTCTTAGCACTCAGTGGCAGACCAGCCCTCCCACCCCCAACCCTTGCCTCTGTGACCTAAACTCTCGTGCCCAAGCACAGTGGCCCACAGTCACGGGCAACACCCATATTAGGAGGCCTCTCTGCCTCAGTAGGGTGCATTTGCAGAGCAAGAGGAGATGGAAGACCAGAGGAAGCTCCAAGTCCCAGCTCATGTTTTAGTCTGACTCTCCCCCCATTCCCCAGTGTGAACCCCAGCCTATTCCCCATGGTGCTATCTTCCTAAGAAAACACCTCCAGAAGTGCTAAGTGAGGACCAGAGCCACATGTGTATACCCCAGTCTCTGTCCTGATCCCCACCGCTGCCCAGCCCTGCTCTGCCCTTGGCTGGCTCCCCACTGTGGCTGTCTATGGTACCGGGAAAGACCTCTTCTGGCCCCTCCCCAGGTGTCTGAGGAAGTGGAGCTCTGGACTCAGGAGTTGGAAGAACACAAGTCATTCCAGGGATTCTGGGTCCATACAACCCCGCAAAGGGGTGTGATCCTCCCATGTCTCTCCACAGGTGCCACACCCTCAAAAACGTTTTTCCAAAAATAGCCCCAGCTGTGGCTCCTGGGTCAGCTCTTGGCTCCTTCGCAGTGACCCAGGCTGAATCATTGGGAAAACGTCAGGCTGGGGCTCAGCTGCTGAGAAACATCCCACAAATCTCTTTGAAGAATGTCCCAGGCAATTTTGCCCAGTTGGGCATCCCCCTGGTAAGACGACTCTTGCAGTGCCTGGCCATTGGCAGCCTTTGTGGGACGCTGTCATGCCCATGCACCCTGGCAAACCTCTCAGGGCTGCTTAGGACATCTCAGGGCTCCATCACCCCTCTACTTTTCAGATGAAGAGGGGAGCTGGGAATGTCTGGAGCTTGGAAAGGGGTGAGACTCATGTGACCCACAGTCACACCTCTATCACTCGACCACCAACTCTGTGGGCTCTGGACTGCCTTCTAGATCCCCACCCATCCGTGGGACCCCTGCCAGAGACTTCAGACCTGCTCATACAAGTGTGTTCCTCAGAAACATGGTCTGCTTATTAGTCTCCCACCCCATACTCACAAACACCCAAGGACAGGGCTGAGCCCATGCTGGCCCCCCGTCAGGTGGCAGGATGACATGAGTGTGTAAACCAGAGATGAGGGGCATGCAACCAAGTGAGAAAAGACCTGGAGGCTGTGGGCCACCACTCACTGCACTGTACCCTTAGGCATCAGGTAGGTAGGCAGGTAGGCCTGCAGCTGGCCACGGCAGGAGTGGGTGGGTCAGTGATGGCCACAGTAGGCTGGTGGCTGACCTGTGTGGGAGCTGGTCAGCAGGAGTTGTGGTCCTCCCACCCTTCTTGAGGGACTCACCGGTCATCCTGGGCTGGGTGGACATATCCTGATGAGAGGATGTTGAGGGACAAGATGTTGGGATCAATCAGAGATTCATCAGTTTCTGGAGTGTTTCGGATGCGACCTGTGGGAAGGGCAGTGGCCAGGTGTCAAGGTATGTTGAGGCCTCTGGACAGAAGCCAAAGTGGCAAGTGGGTGCCCTACATGACTGCAGGCCATGCAGTAGAAGACAACAAGGTGAACAGGGAGGCTGATGGGGTGGGTCCCAGCTGCCTAGCTTAGCAAGCTCAGGTCTTTCTACCTGTGGGACAAGGGGACCTAAGCAAGATGAGGGGATGATCCTACCCGTTATATACTTTAAAATAACAATAATAGCTGGGCGGTGCTGGCGCATGCCTTTGATCCTAGCACTCGGGAGGCAGAGGCAGGCGGATCTCTGTGAGTTGGAGGCCAGCCTGGTCTACAGAGTGAGTTCCAAGGCAGCTAGAATTACAACTGAGAAACCCTGTCTCTAAAAAACAAACAAAAACAAGAATGAAAGGAGAGAGCAGCATTGTCCATGCATCATATGCTCTTCTGGGGCCTGGGAGATGCCTGCTTCTGGAGTCCATCTGTCTGTCTGTAAGAGAGATGCTTCATCTCACAGTTCCTCACCCTGGAAGCAACTTTCTGTTCCTCTGAAGGAGCACACAGATGGCTCACAAGTCCTCTGCTCCAGCACAGAGTGACCACTTCCCTCTCCTCCCCCGCACATTCTGAGAAGTCCTGCCCAGTTCACTGCAGCTCTTCAGCACAAGGACCCTGGGGAGCAGGCAATTGGGTTTCCTGAGCCAGCCCTTTCTTGATGCCAGACTCTCCCATGCTTGGGATGCCCACGGTAGGGAGGGGTTTAGGGCAAGAGGAGCCTGCCTGGAGCAGACACTCAGCCCTGGGGAACTGGCCTCTACAGAGCTCTCTGCCTGGGGATCGGATGGGCTTACTTGAGCAGGACACAAGAGGCAAGTGGGGAATGGGTTCGGATCATCTGTATCCCTCAAAGGGCCACCGGTACAGAGCTCATGGCCACCAGGGTCTCTTGTCTTTCCTATTTGCTGTCCCTTCCCCACAATGCCCACTTCACAGGGCCTAAGAGACCCACAACTTCCAGAGAGGGTTGCTAGGCTTGGGGCTCAGCTACAAACTGAATGGGATGAACGTTCACAGATATAGCTCCTCTACTTCCTTTACATTCCCACTACTACCCAGAAGAAGTAGCCTTTGGCGTCTGCATTTTTGGAAAAGAGGAGAGGAAGAAGGTGAGATTTAAGGCAGGCTGTCCATCTGAACAGGTGGACATGGTGGGCTGGGACATCATTGGATGCCCACGTAGGCAGAGCTGCTCCACTCCAGGTAGCCTGGTTCAGAAGCCAGGTGCTAGGCCTGACCTTGTCTTGGAACCAATTCACTGTGTGGACTCTCCCCATAGGCTCCTTTGAGCATTGGTTTCATGCCTTTTCTGATTCCTGACACAAAACTTGTAAAATAAAAGTGTCCATCCTGGTACCCAGACCAGCTATCCACAGCTCTGCATGCGGGGACACAGGATGGCAAATCAGTCTAAGGACATCACTCCTGAGCTCCTGCATACCTGATCATCAAAATACCCAGGACTGGGAGATGCTTGTAAAGAGATATGTCTGGGCTCCAGGGGTGGAGGGGCTATATGCTGGGATGGACATCTGCCCTTGTCCCCAATGAGAGTCTAAAGGACAGCTGGGTAGAGTTCAAAAGAGGAGGTCACATAAACAGTGTTCTTGCCCTCCCTAGGGAGATGTGCTAGAGTCCCAGCCCCACAGCTTAGCACAGCCTCCTGAGGAGACAAGACACCGCAGTGTCATCAACCAAGCTGAAGTCATTCTGGAGTGAGTACGGAAGCCCGGCTTCCACATCTGGTACAATCAAAATGCATGGAGCCCACCCTGTAAGGCCAAGGATTGGATAGCCTCCCAGAAGCTAAGGACACTTAGGACTACAGCCACCACCCAAGACCAGGCAGAGCAGAGAAGGACCCCGTGGAGTTCCCAGACAGCATGTCGTTTTAAGCCATTTAGTTGTGGTACTGTTTCAGCAACCCTGGAAGGGCAACTCGGATTAGGTAGAAGCTTGAGGTTATAATGGAGATCCAGGGCTCTTCTTTTCAGTGACAGGCTGAGGCACAGAAAGGCTTTGTGGCCTAGCCAAAGCCACACAGCACAGGGCAGAGCTGTGGTTAGAACCCTGGCATTTGCCCACTCCCGAGGGTCATGACCTCTGCCTGCCCCACTCACCCACAACCAGCTCTCGCACTTCCTTCCAGCGGATGTGGCTTCCCGTCTCATGCAACAGCGTCACGGTTATCCGTCTCTGGATGCCCTGCCACATGCCAGGAGGGGGTCAGTCGGATGACACTGGGGATACAAGGGGTTTCAGGTGGGGCAAGGTTTGAGGTGGGCAGGTAAGGCTTCCTACCTGGTGGAGAAGAAAGGTCCCCATGCATGGCATGCCGCCACGGTGGTCTACCACAGCAGGGATGTAACTGGGGAAAAAATGGCAATGGTGAGATGCAATGTCCCTCCTCTATTCCACCCATAGCTTAGGACCTGGTTCCAAGTCAGCAGATCTGAAAACAGGGGCTAGTTGACCACCTCTTGGGAGAGCAGGTAGCCCAGTCCAAAGAGTCAGAACTTTCTGAGCTGGCTCTCTATAACAGCTCTTGGGGTCTCATATTTCCCCTCATCCCCTACAAATCAGAAATCTACACCCAGTGACTTGGGCATAGCTGTGTCAGGGTTCCTGAGCTCCATGCCTTGGGCTTGAGACACATTCAAGTAGAACCTGGTCCCAGGCCTCCCCAGACACCAGTCCAGAGCCCCCTGACCCCCTCTTTCCAAGTTAGCCACTGTGGATTCTCAGTTGCTCTCAGAACACCGTTCCCAGGGCCCTCTCTTCTTGGTCCCCAAGCTGGTGTCCAGTATGCGCAGTGTGAATGCCCACTCACTCGCCATTGGCTTCTAGCTCGCAGATCTCGAAGTAGACCAGCAGGTCATATTTGCAGTGGCAGGGACCTGGGGATGGCCGTGTCATCGTGCTGAGCTTGGTGGCTGGCACTAGGAAGATTAAAAAAAGCAATGCGATGGGGTTACTCAGGGCAGCAAAGGCTACATAGGCAACAACCATCCCAAACAGAGCTGCCCAAGCGGCATACCCATGGCCACGTCACGACGGCTCTGGGCAGTCAGGCATGAAAAACCTGACACTGGTCTCAGATGCGTGGCCACTTACGCTCTCTACACTCAAGAAGGAGCATGTGTCCTTACACCTGGATATGTGGGTGGTGGTTGAGACTCCAAGCACCACTAGGGCAACAGAGACACTCTCTCAGAAGCCCTATCACATGCACAGGACCCCTCTGCCTGACCTGTTACATGAGCTACACTTGGCCACAGCAAAATATATCAGTCCACGTATGTCTTCCCAGCACTCACATCTCGCCCAGCATACCCTAAACTCAGCTCTGCTGGCTCTCCAATATGTCCGCCTCCTGACAGCGTCTGCCTCCCAGTGTTCCTGGGCCCCACCGTGTCTATCCACAGCCCCTGCTCTGGGCCCTTCCTCCGCCAAGTCCCCTCTGAGTGCTCCTCATGCCATCTGTTCCTGGATCTAAATGTCTCCCTTGTGGAGGGCTGAACTGCTGCTTCTGCAGCCTGGAAGACCGTTACATCCATACAGTCCAACCACACTTGCACGCATAGTGGGCCTTCACTGTCCCACTGGACTCTGGAGAAGCTCACCTACCTGGTTTCGATAGAGGCATGACCCGGGGGAAGTGGCGGCGTGAGGGCCTTAGGGGGCTGTGGAGGAAAGTCAGAGTGAGCATCCTTTGACTGGTGTCTGAGTCCTGGCTGGAGTGGGCAGCTCAGGGCAGGGCAGGCTGATGAGAAGCCCATCCATGTGTGCCCCATTCCCCTGTTTCATCAGACCCTGGAAGAGCCCATCTCTGTACACGCTTAAACGGGACAGGGAGAGCACTTAGGGTCCCAGACACCGTCCCAGAGGCTCCACAGGGCCCCAGGGACACAGTACCCCAAATCATCTCTGTTGCCTCCCTCTTCTGTTTGCATACCCTGGGTATCCCTCAGCTCTTAGGTATGCTCAGAGAGCAAACCTGAAGACAGATAGAGTTGGAGAGGAGTAAAGGACTGTCGACATGTCTCCAGGCCTCAGGGTTGCTGACATTCCCGGCCCATCTTCTTGACCCAGGTTGAGATGGCTTATAGGTACCATCCAGCCTCTTGAGACTTCCCTCCCCTCCCCTCCCCCAGATTTCTCTTCTGAGTCTCTACCCTGGAAGACTAAAAGAACGAGGGAGTTGGGCAGATGTTTCCTTCCTGGAAGTGGCCAGTGGGCAGCAAAACCTGGTTATCCCCTGGATAACACCCCCCCCCCCCCCCCCCCCGGTGCATAGCTGATGGCCAAGATCCTGACAGCAATGGCCCTTAAAGAACCCGGTTCGAAAGGTGGGAGGCAGGCTCAGGCCACACTCTGACCACTCTGAACAGCTAAGGAGATGCATCAGAGGCACATGGGCTTTGTAGCCTGAAGACAAGGACACTTGGGAGACCGAGGCAGCTGACCTGAGCACATCCTTGCAAAGAGGTGGGAATGGGTGCTGCTGGTAGTGGCCGAAGACCTCAAACACAATGGGCTGACTCTTAATGTACTCGATGAAGGACTTGGTCACCTCCACTGCAATCTAGAGGGAAAAGAAGGAAAGTATGGATCATTTCTGAAAGCGCTCAGTGTCCGTGAAAACCCATGCTCCAGGGCCAGCCCTCGGCACAAATTGCAGCCATGATTTCCCTGGATGCTCTGTGCCCGTGTCTGCTCAAGGCCCATTGTGAGCAGCTTTCAGGGGCTCTATTCTGACCCCAGGGTTCAATCTTAAACCCATTATGAATCCCCTGCTGCCTAGCTGTAATTTTAATACCCCAGTGTGGCACTGGAGGTTCTAGAACCTGGTGCTAGACAGTCCTCAGGACAGTCCAGTCCATTCAGAGGAGAAAGAATGATAGGGAGGGAGAACCATGCTTATTAGAAAGTGTAGAATCCCTTGTAGGGATCACTTGAAGAATCACTTGTAGAAATCCCTTGGGTGCTGGAGAATAAGGACCAGAACTTACGTTTTGGACATGGTAGAAGCCAAGAGGGGGTCCCCTGCCGGTGTTCTTCAGGGGCTCAGTGGAGAAGGCCTCATCATGGCGGTGGATAAAACTGCAAAGCAAGAAAAGGAACTTGGAGCAAGGACTTGCAGCAAGGACCTGTGGCCTCACTGAGCATTGCATGTGCCTGCGTGGCCCCTAGCACAGTCTATGTGGGTTGCATGTCCCTCAGGAGGGCACCCTACCTCCCAGCAGCCCCAGGACATAGACAACGGGCTCACTTGAACTGGCAGAAGATGTCAGCATATTCAGCAGAGATACTGGATGCCTGCAGGACTGTCACACGGAAGGTGAAGGTGCTGCCTAGACGGAGGTGGTCCAGGGCTGTGTCCAGGGGCCCATCCAGTGCAGACTTCTCGGGGCTATCTAGGAGGCCTTCAGGAGGCACAGCTGTTGAGAGTCAGGGCAGAACAATGGAGTCTCTAGATTCCATGCTCTTCAAGCCCTGGTCCCACACATGTGCGTTCCATACGGTGGAGCCACACCTACCTGAGCAGGTGTTGTTGTTGACCTCATCGGCTGAGGGCCCAGCATCAGCACCTTGACCCTGGCCTTCCACAATGCGCAGTTCCTCCTGGGAGGTCCCTGAGCGGGACATCCCCACCCCAGGGCAGGACTCAGACTGGAACTGTGAAGACACAGATTTAGAGAAAACCCTGGAGCTAGCTGGCTAGGCTAAGGCCACACTGTCACAGGCTATAGAGATCTGTGCACTGGGGCCTGGGTCTCTAGGGTCCTAAGCCAAACTTGGCACTGACCCCTAGATGAAGCACCCACCTCTCTAGGCCTCCACTCCCATTGCCATGAGTGGCCCACTTTGACTCTCTGGTGAGCTGACGTGTGAACTGCCTGAGAGGAACATTCCGCCTGTCTCAGTGCAAGAGACATAGTGAAGGGAAACAGGGAGTCACCCTGGCCTTTAGTTCTACCCACAGCACTGGGACATTTCCTGGGAGAGGTCACAGGCAGACTCTGTCATCTTGGACATCCTCAGACTGAGATCTAGAGTCATGTGGCCAAGTAAGCACACCTAGGGTGGGGTACTGCATGGGACCGATCCCTCTACTGTCTCCTGAGATAGTCCTTTCTGTGAGGGTCAGAGTGGGCGGCCCCAGTGGGTCATCTTCATTCTCACAGGTGTTGGAGAACTAGGAAGAAGGGTGGTAGAAAATATAGAATGCTGTGGGGGCCCCAGGAACAGCTAACCCAAGAGAAGGGAGAATGGGGGTGCCTATTCTAGAAGCTGGCTCTACTCACCAGCTCTATGCCTTGCTGTGTGAGACTCAGGAAGATGGTTGGACCAAGTGGGTCCTGACAAACTGGGGAAGGGACATTGTGATTTAGACAGCAAGGGATGGGGCAGACACAGTGCTCAAGGAGAGAGAAAAAGGCTCCAAGCCCATGGGGCCCTTCCAGGGTTGCCCTTGGAGCCTAGGGATCAGTGGAAGGGTTCCCCAGTATACAAGCCAAGTCTT
Source organism: Cricetomys ansorgei (assembly GCA_026225945.1). NCBI lineage: Eukaryota > Metazoa > Chordata > Mammalia > Rodentia > Nesomyidae > Cricetomys > Cricetomys ansorgei. The sequence continues at coordinate 4,519,832 of JAMJFZ010001791.1, forward strand.
ATAGTACCTTTTCAAAATGCTGGTCATCAAAGGAGATTTTAGCAGTTCCTGACTGACGGACACCTGAGCCGTAATCCGGAGCCTCCTCATCAGCTGCAAGAGAAATAAGCAGGTGATTGGTCAACTTGTTTTCCATGGAGGACAGAGCCAGACTAAGTGGCCCCAGGGCCTTGGAAGTGGGTTTAGGAACCAGGTGACCAGAGTCTTAACTGAACTGAGCAGTCAACTTCACCACCTGCAGCTCAGCAGTCTCCAGGACACACTGACCACCAGCCTGTGCTGCCTCAAGGACCTAGACACATGTCCTTGTCAAGGCCCGTGCAATATAAGCCACAAGCCTTACACTGTCTGACCCTGACCTGCCTAGCCCAGGTGCTCAGACAGAGCAGGAAGCTCCTGATACCCTCTACCTCCCTCTGCAGAGCCCAAGGGCCCCACTATGTCACCTCTAGCATTTGACTACTCCTCTGCTACAACCCAGTTAGCCAACAGTGGCTGGTAAATAGGGCCAGCGCCAATGGGGCTCAGTGGATAAGCTGACCCCAGCCCATGACCACAGAGCAGGGTAGGGGTGACAATGTATGTTTTCTAAATTCCTTTCTTCCATTGCCACAGGTAAGGAATATTAGCTGTGACCCCAAATATACTAAAATCCAGTTGTCTTCATATAACATCTGGGGACCCACATAGATCGGACTTCATCATGGACTCTTTTCTTGAATATGACTTGGGGGACATTAGGGCTGTGGCTGCTGTCAGGCCTGGGTTCTGAGCCCCATGTACCTTCCTAACTATCAGCCCTCATCTGATTCATAGGGAACCCACTCAGTTCCACTGGGTTTAGAGTGGCGGCCCTTTGAGGTAAACCTCAGAGCTTAATTTGGAGATAGGGATATTAACCAGCCCTCCTAAGAATCCCCCCAAAAGGCCCTTCTCACCAAGAATAGAGAAAGATAGCAACTGTTCTCCAGAAGGACTTGGGTGAGCCCCTTGGCCTCTGTAAATACATAGACAAAATGGATACTTCTATCTAGTGTGGTTGGGAGCTACTAGATCAGACAGGAGAAGGGCCTAGAAGGGCAGGAGAGGAAGGCCCCCGGGAAGGAGATGTGCTGGGTGTTCCTGCACCCCTAAGTGAGGATGTCTCGGTAACATCTCCTTCCAGCAGTGTGGCCAGGGTGGTCCTGAAGTATGGGCTCTTAAACAAGCTCATAATCCGTCCACTCCGGGCTCCCCTTGCTAGGTAGGACCTCTGGACCAGCACTGGGGGAAACAGTGATGAGTCTGCACTTATCTAAGCAATCATGGGCACATCATGACTGGTGAAAGGGGAGACTTGGGGGAGAACATTTAGAAATCATGGGCTGAGGAGAGCTTGACAATACAGCCAATAAATAACTTAATTAGTAGAACTGAAGTCACGTAATGTGAGCAGAACACCAGGGGAGAAGTGATTAGATATTTCAGAGTAGAGGAGAAACAGGCATGTGAAGGCCAGAGGTACAAAAACTCAGGAGTGTGAGGACCTGGGGTGTGGGGACCTGGGGGTGTGAGAAACTGGGACCCTAGGGGCATGGGGACTTGGGGTGTGGGGACCCGGGGTGTGAGGACCTTGTAGGTGGAGAGTATGGAAACTTGGGGTACATAAGAACCTGGGGGTACACGTATATCTGTGGTATTTGGGGTATGAGAACCTACAGTGTAGGAGGACTTGAGGCTATGAGAATCTGAGAGTATGAGAACGGACGGGTGGTTGGGACGTGATGACCTGGAGTAGGAGAACCTGGGGAGAATGACAGTCTATAGAGTGCACGGGAATCTGGGAGCACATAACACACTGGGGTGTTGGCCTTGTCCACAGCCTCCAGGTGCCTACCCTGAGCCAGCCCTAGTCTAACCATGGCTACCCTGTAGTGCCCCACTTAGTCCCCAGGTGAAGGTATTCCTTGCCTGGGAAGCAAAGGAATAAAGACAGTGAGTTCCCCAGGAAGGAAGACCATGGTCTAGGGCAGAGAAAGGAGTCTTTGAGCCACCCTTACAGCAACTACCGCTGACCCGCAGATACCTTTTAAACCATGACCCTCACACGGATCTCAGCGCCCTACAAACAGTCTCACCATGCAGGAAGTACATTCCAGTCCTATAGGTGAGCAAACTGAGGCCCAGTGGCTTCTGCAGCTGGCTAGTCCTGGTACCTCCTGCCCATGATGGAGGGATGGGATAGTGAGAAAGAATCTGCCTTTTACAACAGTGGAAGCCTCTATCTTTAACCTACAAATGAGGAGTCTGCACCCTCCAGCTTAGGACTGTGTCTGAGACCAGAACCTGAGGGAGGAACACAGAAGAGAAACTGAGGCAGCTGCTGAGAGCCACTTTGGGCAAGGGACTAACAATCTGCAGGCTCCCTTGGCTACGGGAAAGTGGGAAGTGAGCTGGGTGGGCAGGCAATCTACTGCTGCTGGGAGGCAGCAAGGCAGTCTCTGGGTCCACCTGAACTGTTTGGTAGGTGGGGACTCCATGTCAGATTGGGCTCAGGCATCCCAGGTTGAGTCTGCATGCCTGAGATGTCCCTCTTGAGTCCAGGAGAGTCTAGGAGGCCAGTGCCATGGGCTCGGTACAGGGAACTTTTCCTTCAACCCCACCTGCCCACCTGCCCGGGAAGATGGAAAAAGTTCCATGTTGGCCACAGGGAGGCCAACTGATGACTCCTGCACAATATTCTCCCTCCCACCTTTGCCTGTAAAGGCCACATCCCCAGGGACTCAGAGCCACACCCCCTTGGAAGCGCACACACCTGAGATGGCCTGCACCGCCACACGGAGGAAGCCTTTCACCTCTCCCTTTTCGCTGACGATGGCCACGCGGTGCACCAGGGGCACTGGGTACAGCAGGTTGCTCAGGTACACAAAGGCCCTGCAGGAGCAGAGCCACAGTCACAGGCGACCCTCAGGGTGTGCTCTGAGCTACAGCAGTGGCACCAAGGCCGGCTCACATACAACACGAAGCTGCAAAGCTGCGAAGCTGCGAGCAAAGTGGCGGGGCAGCCAGGGCAAACTCAGCGAGGTGGGCCGGGAACAGGCAAGGGGTGAGGGAGGAGGGGCTCTCAGTGCTCGGAGGAGACAGGAGGAGGAGGAGGCACAGAGGAGGGGACGGGCCTCAGCCAGTGGAGGACACAGCCCAGCTCAGCCTGGACATGGCCGTCTGGGAAGAGAACAGTTGAAGAGAGGGTTTCAGCCTGCTTCAAGGACTGGAGGACCTGGACCAAAGAGGGGCACGCTAAGTCAGCACTGACACCTACTTCCCGTCGGACGCCATTGAGGAACTCAACCCTGGAGCTCCTTCTACAAACACCTGTGACCTCTCAGCTTACCTGGAGGTCAGACACAACTCCGGACAGGTGCAACTCAAGTCTGCGCCCATCACCGGGAAGCCCGATCCTCCCTTCTGCTCAACACCATTGGTTCTGAGCGTCTCACTGAAGCTACCTCAGATGGCCTCACCACCACCTTGCCTCTCTTGCTGTCCCTCTAGGGTTGTAGGGCACCTGTCACATAGAAGTCCCCACACCCTCAGTGGTGCCCAAGCTCCTTACAGAACCATCCAGTCCCTAAGAGATCCAGGATAGCCAGCCCCATCTCACCGCTCCCAAGTTCAGCCTCTATCTGGCGACATGGGCCGACGGGTCCCTGAAGAATCTGTCTACTCTGATGGCAACAACCCTTTTTCATTCGCTTCTCAGCTCCATCATCTTACTTTAAGAGTGTATCTGGGGACTGTCTGGTTTTCTGTGCTTCTCTATATATGGCAGAGCCTCAGCGAGTTGTTCTAGCAAAACCCTCAAAGTCCGGCCTCAGATGGTGGGAGGCAGCTCTCTTCAAGGGGCCTTAACGACCACCATGTGTTACCTCCCACTCTCCCTAGCACAATGCCCTCTCAGGAAGAGCACTGGCCCAAACCCCTTTGTTCCAGGTACCTGTAGGGGAATTGCTGCGGAAAGGATATGAAGAGCCCATAGAGGGCCGTGTGGGAATTGGAGGCCAGTGAAGGCCCTGTTCTGGCTGTCCAGGGCTGGTGAGCCAGACTGAAATCTACCTCTGTCATCCCAAGGCCCTGACAACCTAGACTAGCTCTCTAGAGGGCTCAGGAGGCAATGCCACAGAGCCTGCTTGGAGTCAACAGAGCCCCAGTTCCAGGCTATCCAGATGTGCCCTACTGGGCACCACAGAGATAACGCCAGCTCTATCTATCTAAAACCCATAAAGGAGCTCATAGATCTTTCACACTCACTGCCTGACCCTCCCCCACTGCCCAGAACTAGGGTATCTGGAGCCAGTACTCAGGGAGGTAGACTGAGGCAAGGCAAGGCTCTGACTAAGTCATGTGGCAAGACTGCAACACACAGCCATCCAGGCTTTCTACAGGGCCTATTGTAAAACGAGGTGACCTCAGAGACGGCAAGACACAAAGAGGAAATACAGATCCTGGGACACCTGCCACTCCCCAGCACCTGGAAGGTAGTTTGCCGACTATGTCCCAACAATTCGGCTAGCTACGCTCTCCGCTTTAATGGATATAGAGTTTAGAGTCTAGCATGGCTCGTTAGAGCTGGTGGAATATAGCACTCAGGACCATTTCACAAGAGAGGAAACTGAGGCATAAAAAATATCAGGCAGGAGCCAGGACTGGCAACAAGGGCCAGAGCTAGGATGGAACCTGCAAGTTATCCTCCAGGTAGCTCTCAGCCCTGTTCCTCATTGCTTGTCAGTGCAACTAATCACAGAATAAATCTTGTATCTATCTTTCAGAACTTCCTCCCACCAGAGGGGGAACCCGGGCTGCCGTGGCCCATATCCAACTGTAGGAAAGATGTGATGCACATCTCACCCTGACTCTAACCCTCATCCTAATCTGTCACTGCTGGCTTGGGTTATGTACTGGAAAAGACCATCTGTGGTCAAAGCCTCTGGAGCCTCTCTGACCTCATGACCCCTGGACAGCTCAAATGGGAAGTGTGGGTCTAGCTGCAGCTGTGAGGCCAGATGTTGGAGAAGATAAAAAGGACACAATGGGCCCTCCTCCTCTCTCTACACAACCAACCTAGTCCACTCGGCACTATGGTGGAGTCATTTGGCTACAGAGAGGCTTCTGAGCCCGGACTACCTCCCATAGGCAGCACTGGTTTTGAAGGGGCCACAGACTGAACCTGCAAGACCTCTGTGAAGAACCCACTCTGCCAGTGCACCCGGGAGATGAGAGCGCCCGGGCCCACGCTGCTCAGGGAAACAACGTACGCTAGTCTTCCTTCACCTTACCTGTTCTCCAGGCACCAGAAACAACAAGGAAGCAGTGCCAGCCACTGCGGGAGGCAGAGACAGCCCTCGCTAACCTTGCAACGCCACGCCAGCTGCACAGCTAGCTTCTCTAAAGATCAGAACACTGTCCATAGCCACACTGGCAAAGACAGGAGACCCAGGAGAGGAGGCTCCAGCATGGAAGTGAGGAGCTTAGGGCTGCATGGAGCTATCGAGTGCTGCCTTTTGCTGGCTCCACATTTACCCACCTGGTGCTCCCATAGCTCTTCCTCCAGACCCTGAACTCTTGTCCTCCTCCCTGCATCACCCCCTCCCCGCCCCCGCCCCCGCTCCCATCTTCTGGAAGTGTGTTGATAATCAAAGGAAACAGGAGCCTCTGGGCACACTTCAGCTAACCACCCCACTTCCCCAGGCCACCTGACACCTGACTCTGGATGTGAGGAGGGGTCCAGGCTATGGCCAGGGAGCACTGCCCAGGATCCAGAGCACCTTGAAGCAGACTAAAATACCCGAAAGAGGAGAGGCAGGCAGAATGGGCAGAGCGGCACGTGTGGCGAGGCAGGAGGGAGGAGGCAGCGCTAACCACAGATTGGTGAGGTGCGGAGACGCATGCTGGGACCCAGGGAAGCCTTTCCAGAGGGGACGAGAGTGGGCACCCCAATTTTGCTTAAGCTTTGGAGAGAGAGCCAGCAGCTACCAGAGGATAAAAGGAAAACCAAGGTGGAGCCCTCTTCAGGGCTGGGCCTGCATAGCTGCTGCGCGGAGAAGCCAATTCTTGCCAAACCAAAAAGATCAGGATGTTGCCATATGAAGCCTTGCGCAGACCACCCCACGATACAGGGGGCTGGGCCTCTTATGGATGACTTTTGCTAAGTTTGGTCATTTTGTGAAATCTCAAATCCACAAGGGGGGAAACAACGTTGGAAGGACCCAGCTCTTTTCATGAGACTGCAGAGCCCATACCCCATTTCTCCTCATGTCAATGTCCCCTGTGTCTCCTGTCCCCTTGCCTACCTGACACCCGAAACCACCCCCAGGGCTCAGCAGGCATGGGAGGTCTGGTACTTGGGCTATAGCCCAAGGCTTGGTGAGAGAAGCCTTGGAATCTACACCTCTTGCTCAGGCCCAGCAGGGTTGAAGTCCAGACCCAGGGTATCTTGAAGGAGGATGCTATCCATTTGTGTCCAGCTGGCCAGATCATCCTACTTAATGCCAGCCTATACAGTTAGGAAAACTAATCAGATCATATCCTGGCCAGTGATATGGGAACCTGCTGCCTTCTGAAAGGCAGAGGGGATCTCACGCTATCGCCTCCGTGCAAGGAAGGAACTCCACAGAAAGTCCATAGTCTGCAAGGGACCATGCTCAGCCTTCAGCTTTCAATCCCTGTGCTCCAAGATCAAGAGTTCTGAAACTCCCACTGTCCTAGAAGCAGTCTTAAACTCCAGAAAAGGATGCTGTTGAAACCGTTGCTGCTTCAAGCAGGTAGACTACACACCCTAGAATTTCTGAAGTCATTTTTGCCTTACTGCCACAGCCAGACCTCCCTCCCTCCAGCTCATTTCCAACTTCAGCCTGTCTCACCTGCCCCAGAAGTGGCCAGGGCTTCTCTGCGAGAGCATGTGCCAACCTCATTGTTCTGGTCAGGGGCTTAGCTACTCTCCACAACCAGGCTCCACAGCATTAAGGCAAGTGGAGGCCTTTCCTCCACAGCCCTGGGTGGCTCACAGCCCTGATCTTTTTCTCAGAACAGGGTGGCATTGAGTACAAACATTATCTTCTTCTTGGACAACAGTGGAATAAGCAGAAACCACCTCAGCTGAAGAAAAAACTGATTCCCAGGACAAGGGTATGGGGCAGCCCTCCTGGGATGTCTTTCTTTCCCTCTCAAATACTCCTTGAGCCCTATACAAGGAGTCATTGGCACCAACTGCCAAGTCTTGGCCACTTCCTACGGCCACCGTAGGAACTATCTCAGCCATCCAGGGTGGGGACCAGGAGGTCTTGGCTGTAGTTGTATATCCCAAGCCCCAGCCTCTGCTGCCACTAGACCCAGACTCTTCCCTGCTGAGCCAGAGCATCCGTCTCCTAGATGTGCATGAGTCGTCCCACCATGAAGACACAAAGGGAGCCTGGCTCCCTCAGCCCCTCAGAGGCTAGCCCTAGCCTGCCTGGCCCAGAGGGTCTGGTGTCTGCCCTGATACCCGATTGTGTGCACAGCAGTGCTCCTGTGCAAAAGAGCTGGTTCCTCCTCAGCATGCGTGCCTCAACCTCACCAACCTTCCTACTAAACTGAACAGGGGGGGCCGGTCGTAAAACGGGTCCCGGCCGTCGCACAGCGTGTGCTCCGGAAAGACGTCGTCCTCCAGGTCCTCCTCCTCCTCCTCCTCCTCCTCCTCCTCCTCCTCCTCCCCCACGCTCTGCTCCTCGGCAGGCTCGGTGGTGTCGGAGTCGGGGCTTGAGAAGGTGGGGGAGGGGGTGAGAGCAGCCATGCGCTCGCTCATGCATGTGTTGAGAAGAGGGTAGCTGTTGCAGCCAGAGATGACTGAACTGAGGTTAGTGCGACAAGACAGAGAGAAGTTAACATCAGCTACTCCGGGGAAGGCGGGGCGGGGCGGGGCGGGACAAGGAGGACTCCTGTTTAAAACCAAACACCAACCATCAAGAAACGCTGCTTTAAAAGACAAGAAACAAAAGTGCACCCAGTCCCTGGGCTTGGAAGCGAAAACAAAACAGAACACCCCAAACTAACAACAATAAAATCCATGGTCAGCAGAAGGCTCTGGAAAACATCACCAACAGGTATGAGTGAGAACAAGGGTCCGAGCTGGCCATAGCCGGAGCTCTCTGAGGACCTCCTTGAACGACATGGGGGTCAGAAGCTAGTGCGTGGTGGTCTCCAAGGCCACAAAGCTTGCCTCTGTGTCCCCATCCCCTAAACACCAGTGACCTAGAATGCCTGCTCTCGGCCCCTGGGTGCTTGTACAAATCTTCCCCTGCCACTCATGGACAGTAAGTGTGGGCACTAGTGACAAGATGGCGTTCTAGGTCTCCTAAAATAAAGCTGGGCCTACAGGTACGTGACGAGGAACGACAGAGGGGAGGACAGGGTAGAATATGGCTCTTTCTTTACTTCAAGCCAAGGCAGTTCAGGGTCTGGGCTCTGACCCCACTACCATCTCTCACTTTCTCTGCATGGGAAGGGAGGAGGTGCCCACCTGCCTACCAGCCGGAACCAGGGGAAGCGGTCATAGAAGGGGTCCCCGCCGGTCACCACGTTGTCACAGTCCTCAACGACGCTGGAGGGCACCTCTGCAGCCCTGTCGTACATCTCCCGCATCAGGTCCAGGCGTTGCCTACCAGGGGTTCAAAGACCAGGAAGGCTCAAACCAGTGTGCAGTAGTAGCCTGGCACCCCATTCCTCTTGCTAGGGCACCACATTTGGCCTGGCTTCATCTCCAGCATCCTGTCAGGGTCCCTGGCTCAGAGGTCTGCCAGCTAGAAGCCCTTCTCGGTGGCCCTCAGAATTCAGCATCCATGGGAAACTTACAGGAGAGCATGGAAGTTCACCACAAATGCCTTCCGTGTCCCCCTGGTAAAAGCAAGGCGAGCTGAACAGACGAGGCACAAACGTCAGCCGAGGACTGGAGAATTCATGGGTGCCTTTTGGCAGCTGTCAGCGAATCAGACACCCTCCAGCAGGGATTCGCAACCTTCCTAACGCTGCGACCCTTTAATGCAGTTCCCCAGGCTGTGGTGCCGCCACCCCCCAACCTTAAAATTATTTTCGTTGCTACTTCATAACTGTAATTTTGCTACTGCTATGGATCACAATGTAAATATCTGATATGCAGATGGTCTTAGGCGACCCCTGTGAAAGGGTTGTTTGACCTCCAAAGGGGTCATGAGAACCACTGCCCTACAGGAACTCAGAAGTAGGCTTGGATCACGGCCCTGAAAGCTCCAGTAGTGAGCTTAGGTGAGGCAGGGCAGGGGTTAAAGAAGACAAAGCATTTTTAAATCCTTACCCCTCAGGTAGGATAAAATGTAGGAGGAAGAAAATGAGATTGTGCTCTCTAGGGGACTCAGAGTTTGGCTTCTGGAGGGATAGCCCTAGTAGATGCTACTGGTGGTGGTGTATTCGGCCTAACTCCTATGAGACACGGAGGGGAGTGAAGGGTACACACAGATTGGACAAGAAAAAGGTATGCCTGCTAATCATGTTTTTGCTGTTCACATTTGCCATCCTCAGGAGACCTGGCTGATCGGGGAGAACCCTCTCCATCTAGCTAATCCCTAGGGATAGCCAGCAACTTGCCAGTAGGTCTGCCTTCTACATACAAACCTGCAGACCCCACGTCCGCACCCCTCTCTCCTCTGTTTAAGGCTTTGCACATCTGGCCAGTGTTCTCTGCCTTAAATCACCCAGCACAGTGAAAGACTAGGAAAGCCCCTTGCCCAAGGCTGGCTTCATTCCAGGGATCTGGTCCATAGAGACCAGCTGCTCCATATTTTCCTCAGAAGTCCACTCTGGCTTCCTTGCTCCTGGTCCACCCCGGTGCCCAGCCATAGCCCTGCAGGCGTTCTGCCATTAGTTTCCAGGGCCATCTTACGGCAGATGCTTGTGTGATCACACAGTCACCCTCATGAAGGTGAAGGCTTGGCAGGAGCTGTAGTGAGTGCCCAAGGAGGCAGACACACTCTTATAACACACAAGCAACAGAGAAACTTCAGCGGTAGCGGGGCACTACAGATGTTCCTCCCTCGTCTCAGGTCCTCAGCCTTCCGGGGGACCGAGGAGATGGCTTCTCTCAGGCATGGAAAGTGGAGAAGCCAGGGCTCCCCTGTCTCTGGGGCCTTTGACACAGACCTGGCCTGGGGACACTGAGCCACTTTCCAGGCCCCTCTGTAACTTAAGTGCTCCTTTAGTACCAGAACAAAAACATTACAACAAGGAGACACGCTGACGTCGCTGTGAAGCAGAACCCAGCCTGTTTCTCTCCCCAGGGAAGACCCCTGACCATCATCTACCTCTCAACCCCTGACCATCATCCACCTCTCTGCCCACCAGCTGCACCTGAGTTTCTCTAGTGTCCAGTAGTGAGTGGCCCCATTCTTCTGGTCCTGGACCTCCACTGCGACGATGGTTCTGGGGAAGGGCCGAGTCTCTCGATCTTTGGCAGCTTCTGGAGGCAGTAGGTCTGGCGGCAGTGGAGAGTAGAGGGTGTCCGTGAGGAGCACGAACTGGAACTGGACCTGGAAGAGATAGGCAGAAGACGATCATTCATCCACCCTTTACTGAGTGGACACCAGGTTCCCAGGGGGCTTCTCCCCCATACCCTCTGAGCTCTTGGCTTTGCATTCCACAGTTCACCACACTATTCAAGCAACCACTGAAAAATGGCTGCCCCACGCTGTCTACTGAAAAATGGCTGCCCCACGCTGTCTGTACCACTGCTTGTTGACTCCCCAGAAAAGCCAGCCAAGGTGTCTGTTTCAGCTAGTCCCGATGCCTTCTTTGACCACCCACACTGGGTTCCTAGTCCACCCCAGGGCACGCTGGGTGCAGGTACTGAGTTGTGACTGTAAGCAACTAGCCCATCGTTCATGGGGAACCCCCCCTCTGATGGGTCCCACCTTCTTCTTTAGCTCCACGCTGATGGCGTTGGCCTCCTTCAGGAAGATGGCATTGCCCCACAGCAGGTCCCGTAGAGAAGTGAACTGGTACCACTTCCATTTCCGGAAAGCCCACAATGCTAGCTCACACTCCCGCTCTGTCCACTGGACTGTGGGAGAGAAGCCGTGTGAGTCATCAAAGAAAGCCACAATATAACCTCCCACAGCCTGACCTCTGAAAGTTCAAGAAGGCTTGACAATGCCACAGGACTAGCTGAGTGGATCATGTACCCAGTCCACACTGTGGCTGGGGTGAGCTGCTGAATGAAGAGTAGCCCCTCCAAAGTCACTGTAGCCAGAGGCAGGTGTTGAAGGGCAGGCTAACTTGAAAGACTTGCTTCCCAGATAGAGGCTCTGAACAGCTCCTCCTATGCTGGAATGGGGCCTCCATGTTTGCATTCCTGATTTCACACTAAGTCGTCTTGGTGTGCAGAAAGGAGACCCCAGCAGAAAGACCAGCCAATCAGACAATGCAGAAAGGTCTCAGGTCATCCAGGTCAAAGATTAAGATCCCAAAGATTTGGAATCCCCAAATGAGCTTCCCTAATTGGTTGAAAGGCAAAACTGTTTAGGAGCCATATCAACAATGACAGCTACACCTGTCCTGTAGGTCTGGCAATAGAGAAGGACACTTTCGGGAGAGGAGGGAGGGCAGGCCAGATGCTCACATGCCCTCTGTTCATGGGGGCCCTCCAGCAAAAGGGAACCCTCAGATGAGGTGCAGAATTGACCAGGTCTTTGGTGGTCTCCACATACCACACAGTGAACAAGGAGAACCCCCACTAGTATCCATGGTTCTGGCCCACCCCCATTAGCAAACACGTGCCTGTGTGTGTGAGACATGTGGTCATTTGCTTCTGTACAGACTCCCAAATCCTGCCTGTACAGTCATAACCGGGATGAAGAAGGTTTATGTCCCATGCAAAAGTACAGCCCAGCTGACCTCCAGTGAGACACCTGAGGCCTGCTCTTTCAGGCTCTGTTGGTGGGAGACATGCCATCTCAAGAGTCCCTTACCTTCATCCTCTGGTTCTTCCTCCTCCTCGTTCACCTCTGGGTAGTACCTGGAGTCCATCTGCTTTTGTAGGGCCTCCAGCTTACTCTCATAGTCCTAAAGAGATAGACAGGGCCTGCAGTTCTAGAGACTGAGACAGCCTCACCCCAGCCCCTTGGAGTGCAAGACAGGGGCCAGGTCAGCAGAGAGGGTGGCCAGAGGGAACAGAGGTCCACTCTCCCAGTGTGATAGAGCATATAGGGGCCTGTGAAGCTGAGTGGGCATCCTCACCAGCCTCTGCTGCTCCAGCAGGTATGTGGCTTCCTCCCTCTCTCGCCGGTACTGGTCCTCCAGCTCCTGGAGCCTGCAGGAGAACACCAGGTGAATCCAAGGCCATCAGACCTGGCAGGCGGGCAGCTGCCCCTAGGCCTCACCTCTGCTCCATCTCCTGCTTCATGTCAATGCCCTGCTTCTCCAGCAGTTCACGTTGGGCGAAAGCCCAGTCCACTGGCTCAGCAGGCGTCTCTGCACAGGGTGTTCGCTCACGTTCCTGGCGGGCCTGCTCAGGGTGGTTAAACCGGAACACATGACTCTTCCCCATGATGATGCGGTTTCCTGTGAGGTGGAAGCAAAACCGGCCTTGGGGTACCTGAGGATTCCAGGTGCCCTCAAGGAATGAGAGAAGGAAAAGGAAGAAGGGGTTCAGGTTCTTCCTCTGTCTGAGTCTCCCAGCATCACCCACCTTGGAACGAGCATCCAGCCCCCAAAACTCTGGCCCCAAATCACCTTTCTTCTTGCAATTGGTCCCTTTGTCGTCTTCCAAACCCAGCCCCTTGACTATGTGGTTTAGGCTTTGTAGGAGGGATTTGAATTTAGAGATACAGGTTACAGAAACCCTAGATTGCTGTAAGGGGAACCTAGTTCTGGTGGGAGCTCAAAGGATTAGAAACACTCATAGGAAAGCAGATGTAAAGACTGTTCATGAGGTTCCAGATAGAATAAGGATTCTCTTGGGACTTGGGCTAGAGCTATTCACATTACATCTGGCAATGAACACAGCTACATTTTGTCCATGTGCTAAGACTGTGTGGGAGGCCGAATTTCAAATTAATTTGGTGGCAGAAATTTCAAGGCAGCATGCCATCCAGGCATCAGTGGCAGAGGCTTTGATGGCTGGTTTTAGCTGGGTTTCTAGTAGGAACAGGGAGTGATGACCAGAGCAGAAAGGTTTGAAAAATTTGGAAGTTTGAGTAGAAAAAAAAAAAAAAAGCACGTGTAAAATTAGAGTCAAAGAAGATGTGTACACAAGGACACACACTTTCCTGTGTCCACTCATCTGAGTCCTCGGTGGCCACTGCAGCTGTGACCCAAGCAGGCCCAGTTACCTCTCAAGCTGGCAGTAGGTTTTAGCATTGTCCAAGCAATGCTGATTTTGCCAACAAGTGGACCATTGGAGTTACGTAGTCATAGAAGCTTCCAACATTTCAAAGGAAGTTCTGAGAGGCCAGGCTATCTATCTATCTATCTATCTATCTATCTATCTATCTATCCATCCATCCATCCATCTATCCATCTCTCTATCCATCTCTCTATCCATCTCTCTATCTATCCTTCACAGGCAGCTCTTGAGAAGGCAGCGTGTAAAGCTGTGAGAGTAAAGACTATGTTGCTGTGAAGAATCCAGGATACTAGAGGTCTCAAGAACACAGACCATCTTCTGGGGAAAGCCATGAACCACAAGCAGAGCCATCCCAGCAAAGAAGCCATGTGAGCTACAGCTGGAGAGGCCGGAGGGACAAGGCTTCCAAGACTTTTGGAGTTCACATCATTACCACCAATGCCCTGATTGTTAAACATGGAGCTATAGGGTTTAACATTTGCCCTGCTGGGGTTTTATCTTGCTTCAGCCCCATTCCTCCTTGCTATTTTACTCTCCTCCCCTTCAGTATGGTAATGTATGCCCTCTCTCGTCAGATACCACAAGTGTATCATTTCTATTTTGATTTTACAAGATCTCACCACAAAGTTTGCCCTGAGTCTAAGAGGACACTTTAAAGTTAGGCTCTCCTAAGCAATGATGGAATCCTACAAGTGTAAAGACTCTTGGAGACAGACAACATACACTTGGCATTGCCAGATGAGCGCAGGCCGGAAGACTAGGAGTAGAATGCTCTGGCTCCAATATGGTGGTGTCGCCATCAAAGGTTCGTATGTTGAAGGCTAGAAGCCCCGCCAGTGGCACTATGAGACGTGATCGGATCATGAGAGTACTAAGCTCATTGATGGATTAATCTATCCATGAGTTTGTGCTGGACGAGGGACTAGGGGATGGGGCTTGTTGGAGAAAGTAGGTGTGCCTTTAAAGGATATATCTTGTTTCCAAAACCTTCCTGGTCTTTTCTCTGCCTTCCTGGCTACCAAGAGGTGAGCAACTCTGTTCCAGCACGCCCTCCCACAATGATGCTCTGCCTCACCACAGGCCCAAAGCGATGGAGAGGGACCGGAGCTTCTGAAACTGTGAGCCAAAGGAAACTCTTCCTCCCTTAACTTGCTTTCTCGGGTACTTTGTCACAGCAACAGATAGTGACTGACTCTCCTGGAAGCCAGTTCCTTGAGATGTCTTCTTATATATGTGTGTATGTCTCAGTGCTCATCTGCTCAGCTCTTTCATCAGCCACATGTACATCCACGCCTCCCATCATGCAGGCAAGAGCTACATCACCCAGGGACCCTGTATATCCTATATGACTTTCCTGAAAGAGACTTTAACACCACTATGTGCAGCAGGGTGGAGATTTCAGTACTTAAAAGACCAGGACACTGGTGCTGGGAGGGTGTTAACCTGTCCCACACCAACAGCTCTGCCACAGTTTGGCCAAGCGTCCTGTCCATCTTCCGCCCTCTCCCCTGAGCCCAACAACATGGCCATTCAGCACCTCCTACCCTGACTAGCCTAGTATTCTGTGAGTGGGGCCTCTCTCTGCTTTGCATACAGTTTCAGGTCCAGGCACTCAGGTCCCACAAGTGTCCAATTTGGGGACTAGAGGGTCTCAGAGGCTGGTTAGGTGCCTATGGCAGAGCTACCTTTTGCTAGGATCAAACTGTACCCAAGAAAGGATGGGCACAAAGGCTTTGCCTTACACCTCATCTACTCCTCAGTCCCCTAGTGCTCCCAACCATACCTGACCGCAGGATGCTGGGCTCAGTGACTTTCTTGCCATTGACATATGTGTCTGCTCCTTCACAGGGCTCCAGGGTCACCACGGCTACAAGACAGAGAAGAGGGCACTGTAAGAGGCTGTTACTTCAGTGGCTCAGCTCTCCTGGCCCCCTGGTAGGCACCAGTCAGGCTCCTCATCCTTGCTGGCCACAGAATCTGACCATGATTAAGACCTCTCTAGGATGAGCCCAAGGGTCCCACCCACTTAGTAAAGGAGGAAAATGTCAAGAAGGAGACACATGGGCCCAAGCCAAGGCTGGGGAGGCAATGCTAGGCTTGGCTTCTCAGGTCCCTATTTTGGTCTTTGAGCAGACAAGAATAAGCAAAAGCGACTGGCATGTCCCCAGGAGGTCCTAGATCCCTTTGACTCATCTGCACAGGAAGGAAAGGGAACTGTGGACAGGAAAATCTAGGAGTGACAACTGTCCCAATTTAAGGCTACCATCCCAAGGCAGCCCAGTTGGACAGGGATTCAGTAATGGATTTGCAGGCCCGAGGACAGTCAGATGCCTCTAGCTTGGGTACCGGCCCTGCATTCAGAAATATGAACACCGTGTTTGCACATCAAGGCAGTGGGTCGAGCACTGAGACAGCAGCACCTTTGCAGGGCAGTGGTGGGCAGGCAGAGAACAGACAGCTGCTCCCCAGAACCACTTCACTTCTAGAGTGGGCTCACTCCATGTGGCTCACTCTCCTGCCCACACTCATCCCTACCTGCTCCTATACATACTTAACTCCATCCTTGTCTCAGCAGCCCATCATGTCCCTGGGCTCCAGTCTTCAAGGAAGCTGGCTCCCTCAAGCAACAGCCACTTGGCCACAGAGTCACCAGGCCTTTCCCAAACACCTTTCTAATAGAAGGTACCACTCAGCTGTCCTCAAGGGTCATACAGTCCTATTCTCCAGAAGTGTGATTCAGGATCTGCTTAGAGCCAGGAGGCTGGGTGGATGGCCGGTACCCTCCCCCAGCGCTGACACGCTAGGTCTCACTGATGCCTGGTTAACAGGATGGAGACAGGGTGGGTGGCAGGGGAGGCAGGAGGATGTTACCTTCTCCACCTCCCCGGGAGTCGCTCCGGAAGATGCAGTGCTCCTCCTTGATGAAGTGCCCACTCAGGACGATGTCTTGCCGCCTCTCTGCATCTTCTCTGCCCACTCTGTTGAGGAATCATGTAGCATCAGGGCAGCAGGGCCCCAGCATCCCTACTCTGGCTGGTTCACCCCTATGTGTAGCTCCCAGGAACGCCCCACTGTTCTTGTTTGTTTCTTTTTTGCTTTTTAAATACCAAGATGTATGTACTGTGGGAATATGAGGAATCAAGAGTGGATAAGACACCCCCAGCGCAGCCCAGCTATAGGGGAATGCAGATGGCCGCCAGAGGCATTTTGGAAAAAGCACTGTGGCTGATACCCAACTCAGCTCTTATGGGGCAGTGCAGGATGGTGGGAACAGGGGCCCCACATGCCCCCACCCACTAGACCTAGGCTGGCTGGAGAGGCTATAGCTCTCTCACCTTGTGGTCCCGCGCCCTTGACTGGTGACCCTTCCCTCCACCTGGCAACCCATCCAGCCCCTACCTGGTGACTCCATCTTTGATGTAGTAGAGGAGGCACTCAGACATTAATGGGTCCTCATTCAGATTGACAAGATGAGGTGTCTGCGGAGAAACAGAAGGGTCACTTTCCTTGGGAGGAGCAGAAGCGCACAGTGGCCATCCTGCCTGTCCTCTGCTAAGGCATCAGACTGCCAGACCTGGGTTTGTTGGGGACACAGTGCCCTCCCCAACCTGGCAGAGAAGAAAAGAGACATAGAGGACAAGGGTCCCCAGGGAACCTTTAGTAGGGCACCCAGAACCCCAGAGCCCCCAGCTCAGCTGGCCTCACCAGTCTGGCAGCTCCTTGCCAGGAAAATGAAGGACAGAGAAATCTCTGGGCCCAGGCTCGGCTCATCTCTACAACAGCAGGCTCAATGGGGCCAGCGTCTGGGTATTTTGTGGGGAGCTGGGCTGCAGGGAGAACTGGGAGACCCAGTTCCCAGTTCTTGGAAAGCCTAGGTGAGGCTAGGATGGAATCTGTGTGTGTGTGTGGGGGGGGGGGTTGTCTTGGATGTGTAGGGCACAAGTTGGGTTCTATGGCTGGCCCTGGATCCCATCCCAAGAGTCCTGGGCATCTGGCTCTGTCTCACACAAGAGGGTTCCAGAAAGCTCATTCCAGGGGAGACAACCTGGGAACTGAAGGCTCTCCAATAAAACTATTACAAAGCAAGATGAGGGCCCTGACCAAGGAAGAGCTTCCTTGGAGGCCTGGGAAGAACCAGCTGGTGAAGGGGTCACCCCTGGGCTACCCAGGATGGGCATATTAGTTCCCAACTCCAGGTCAAGGTGTCTGCTCCCAGTCTCCCACACCCACTGACAACTGCCTCCTTCTTCTTGTCTCAGGTCATTCTTGCCTCAGCCTCCTCCCTGCCAAGCTTCTTAGGAGCCATCATATACCTGCGCCCCAAGAAAGGGTGCTGTGACAAGGAAGAGGTGCCACAGGGACTGATTCCTGTTTCCCCAGGGTACCCTGGGGTGAGCCGCTGCCACACTGAACTATAAATCCAAGTGCACCCCTTGAGCAGGGGTGTAGAGTCCCAGCCATCAGCACCAACCACTCTCAACTAGCCCAGCTGGAACGGCTGAGTGGAGGTACTCTACCACTTATTTTTCCTGACTCTCAGGAACTCTGAGGTCCTCAGAGTCCCAAGCCAGATCATGGTCTTTCCCATCCCTCCCCAAGCTTTGGTCACAGAGATGACTGTCCACATGCCCAGCCCCTGATGTTATGTTCTGGCAACATCAAGCCTCACTTGGACCCTGGCAGAGGTACACGGTGGGCACTCTATAGTGCTGTCTCCTTCACTCCTGGGTAGTGCACCAGACTTGGGCTATGCGTAATGCCAAAAAAGACACTCCGACATAACGTATGTCACATTTGAGCAAGTTTAAGTGAACCCCTCTATGCGTGCAGTGAACTGGCCTGCAGTGTCTCGCATGGCTTCTCTTGAGCCCACAGGGACACCTGCACCTGACTCTCTCCGTGCTCCTCAACTTGCCACTTCAAGCGTCATTTGATGCGTTGTTCCTAAGCTGTCCCAGTCCAAGGCAGGTTGGCATAATCTAGGGCGGGTACCATGCAGGTGTTTGGCCCTATCTCGCAGATGCCAGAGCCAGTAATGGCCTTTCTTTGACACAAAGCCAGACCTGGGAACTGGCTATGGCTG
The DNA here is from genome assembly GCA_026225945.1 of Cricetomys ansorgei. Lineage (NCBI taxonomy): Eukaryota > Metazoa > Chordata > Mammalia > Rodentia > Nesomyidae > Cricetomys > Cricetomys ansorgei. The sequence continues at coordinate 4,538,296 of JAMJFZ010001791.1, forward strand.
GGGACTAGTGCCATCTTCCTGGACTTTTGCCACTCTGCCTTGCAGCCAGTGGAGCTGCTCTGGAAAGGAATGCTGGAAGTTTCCAGGAGTAGCACACACTTAGGGCAGAGCTGGGTCCACAAAACTCAGCTCTCCAGCCTGGGCATAACCAGTCTTGTTCCAATCTCGAGGTCCATACCTAAAGTAGTTCAGAGACCCACGTGATGTTCCCCATCCACCAGGATGTCCCACCACACAATGGAAAGTCTGAGTGAGGCTAGCCTGTGCCTGGGTCAGGACCCCCATCCTACTACACCTTCCCCCAGGAACCCCCTCCACCAGAGGCAGTGCCACCTTGTCCACATTGGAAAAGTACCATGCCCCAGCTCCTACCTTTTTGGGAGAAAACACACCCAAAGTGCCACCATCTTCCCTCATGGCCACACCCATCTCAGCCAGCAAGGCTTCCCTGGAAGACAGAGCTGCAGTCAGCACAGGCTCAGAGGCTTCCAGGACTAGCCTCACCCTGCCCAAACCACCCATCAACCAGGAACTATCAGCAGTGCCCGGGCAGTGTCCACGGGTAGCACTGTGCTCACTCAGAGATCTGTTCTTCGAGGCCTCAGTGGCCAGTGCCACACACATTAGACAGCACAGATTTGTTCCATGGCTGAACTACAACTTCCCCCAGGGTTTGGGTTTCCAGGGCTGGAGGCTGGGACCCTCTGGTTGTGCCCCTACTCCCAGGACTGTTCCCCCTCTGCTCACCTCTCCATCCGGATGGCTTCTGTCCGCCGCAGTTTCTCCTCCCAGGTCTCATTGAGCTCAGCAATGATCTTCTCTGTTTCCTGGGGAATGAGACAGAGCACAGTGAGATTCAGGGGAGTAGGTGTGTGCACTGGGGGGTGGGGTGTCAGAGGATGCAGGGGAGCCAGGAAAGGGCCTGCAGAGCACCAGAGCTCAAACTCCCAGGCACCTTCCCAGCGTGTGAGAGTTTGAGGGACGGAAGTGAAGTACAAAAGACATGAGTTTTTCCTGTGAACACATCCTAGAATAAGGACAGCAAAATAAATCAGGAGGGAAGAGAAGCAAACAGCCCTGGAAGTCGCTGGAAGCAGATCCTAAACGCAACAGTCCCTTCTCAGGCCCCGATGGCACTTCCCAGCAATGATGTGGTCCCAGTTCCTTCCCATTTACATCCTACAGGACCCAGGAGGGCCTCCAAGTTCCAAGTAGGCCACTTTATGCTCCTTGCTTCTTGGTCACCCTACATTCCTCCTCACATTAGTCTCTGTCTCTCATCTCCATGGTCCCTCAGCCCCCAGGCTCTCTGTGCAGGCCACCCTGCATTTGAGCCAATTGTGAGGCTGGAAAACCCAGAGCTAGCTAAGCCCAGTGTTGGGGACCAGGGGACTCATTCGAGAGGGAAAGCATCCTGGAACTGGCTCAGAACCTGATTACCCACCTCCCTTCTTAGTGAAGACAGCTCAGCAGGATGCCAGGCAGAGCCACCAAGGCCTGCAATGGCACCGCAGAGGTGCTGCCGGAACAGGACATCCCCCAACCCGGCCACTGCACAGCCTGCTGTTTGCTGTACCAGTGAGGGCTCACCCGGTTCAAGACTCGGTGTGAACCCTGGGCCTCATTCCTCACCTGGGCTTCCTTCCCCTGGCACTCAGGATCAAGGTCATCCAGAGAAGTTCGAGAACCTTCAAAGGCACTTGCTGCCCAGGAGCTCTGTTCATTATCCCAACCTTGCACAGTCTGATGCCTGAATGCACTGGCTATCCTGGCTGCTGTAGGGCGGGCTGGCCATGGTGTACCAGGGTGGCCAGAGACTTCTGTTATATCATCACTCTGATCCTGGGAGGTGAGGCTGTACATAAGGAGCACCCCAGGGGTCACGGGCAAGAGTCCTCTCTCACTTCTCTAAGCCTACCTTGTCTCACAGGCTGATGCCCATCACCTACCCTGGAGTGTCCCTGACCAGGCGTCCCTCACCTTCAGCCTTTCAATAGCCTCCTCACTGCCTGGAGCAAACAAGATGCGTTCGTGGAGACTGGACACGGAGGCTGCGCGGCTGGACAGGGCTGAGAGCGAAGACGAGGGGCTCATGCCCACCAGGGCATTGGTCACTGCAGAGAGATTTGTCGGGGCTTGGCTTAGCTCGGCCCCATCGCAGTTACAGTTACTGTTCTCAAGGTCGGACATGTCTACAGCTCGAAGGGAAGGCAAGATAGGAAGAGGGAAAGAAGAGAAAGGAGCCATTGGGGAAAGCAAGAGGCGGAGTCAGGGGAAGGCAAGAAACGGGAAACACAGGCAAGGCACGGCAGCCTGGCCCAGCTGTCCAGGACAAGCGCATGCGAGATCTCCTGATACCCTCATCCCTGCCACTCGCCTGCCTGACCCACAGACCCTCTCCTCCCTCAGCAGCACCCACAGCCCCTCTATACCACATTCTACTCCACACTCCCTTTGACTAGGGCTTTTTTGAAGCTCCTGTACCAGCTTCCAAGGCCCGTGGCTGCTAGCCACCTCACAGCGCCCCTGCACCTGAGGCTAGGAGCTCACCTAAGCTCACTCAGGCACCTGTCCTCCCTACACCCAGTGTTCATTTGCATCCTCTGTGGATGGGCCGCACCTCTGCTGCAGGCCAGGCTGTAGCGGTCACCCTGCCGAATCCAGAATAGGCCCAAGGGCTGCCTGGAGGCATGTAGTCTTGGCATGGAAGACACCACCGAGGGAGACCCTACTCTTCCGCCACCCCAGAATTCCATCACCCCTAAAGCTGGGGAGTTGGGCTGTGACATCTGGAGGAGAGGTGCCAGGCCCTTCCCAGTCTAAGCAGACACACAGCAAAGCAGCAGCCAACACAGGACAGCACAGGGTACTGGGGAGGTACCAAACCCCAAGGATCCAGGCTTCAGGATGGAGGAGACACTGGGGCAGGACTTGGCAGCAATCATCGCTATATTCAACCTCAAGAAACTTCCAGGGACCCAGCTGGAGCAGGAGCAGGCAGAGGTAGATCTGGGCTGTGAGCCAGGATAGCATGACCTTCTGGCCTTCTGAATCCTCAGGCTCTAACATCTGACCTTTAACCTTTACAAGCCCGAGGGCACTCAGGAATTTAGCCCCAGCCACTTTCGGCTGCACTCTGTCTCCTTAATGCCTCAGTTTCCCAAACAGACATGGATGAACCAGGATGTGGATCAGAGGCAGATGCAACCCATGTACCAGTAGGTACCCAGATTGGGAGGACTGTTGCCCTGAAGTAGGGGAGGCAGAAGGTGGTGGGGTCTTCCTCCCCACCCGTGCTGCCCTGTGGCCCCCATGGCCGGGATGAAAGCAGGGGTGCAGAGCAGCAGTGGGGAATACACACATTTGGGTCCTCCGGGCACAGTGTTGGCTATGGGGAGGGCAGGCAGGGGAGGAAGAGACAGAGAAACAGAGCAGTTTGTCTCCCGAGGGTTCATGTACCCATCTCACAGAGTGAATAGCTTAGGGTAAAGTAGGTCTTCAGTGTAGGGACATAGGACCCACCAAAGTCCCAGCAGCTGCAGCTGGCCTGTGGGAAACATTCCCTGGCCTGCTTGGGCCAGCTCCAAACCCAAACCATGCAGTTTATCCAGGCCAAGGTCAGAAAACCTGGCCTTGTCCTTGCCCGCCCTGGGCCTCCCACCCCGAGGCATTCTGCCCAGGAGCTGGAGGAGCGATGAGGCTCTGGGCAACTTCAACACATCCGGACAACTGTGGCTACAGCCAGCAGGATATGAGCATCCCCAGGAGGGAGGGCATGGGGTCCAAGAGGTCTCTAAGTCTGAGTCCCCCTTCCCCCAACCTACCCAGGGCAGGCTGGCACAGACACTCACTGTCAGTGATGTCGCCAAGACCTTGTGCATACAGCAGGTCTCGCAGCCTGGTCACCTCATCCTTCAGTTCTCGAATCAGCTTATTGTTAGGATCTTCATTGATAATGGCATTGCAGCGGATCTGTTTGGCCCGGTCTGCATATCTGGGCAGCAAAGGGATATAGGGGTTGAGGGATAGGTCCACATGGCAGGCCTGGGAGTGCTCAGAACTCCACCTGGTGAGTTCAGCTAGGGAGAAAAGCTTTGACCTAGCCTGTCAGAATGAGAAATCACACCTACTGTAGGTCCCTAGGGGACAGTCTCTAGGACAACTGGCCAGGAAAGACCTGCAGATGGGGTAGTCCAGCCTGCCTTGTCTACTTAGGAAATCAAGGGGCAGGGACAGAAGTCACAGGGTAGTGTTCTACACCATACTGAAACCCTGGACCTGAATCTGATATTCCAGGGTAGAGAGGGCTAGCCTAGGGGTGCAGGATACATGTGTATGTGAGAACAGTCACACATGTATGTCACAGATCAACATGCCCTTTGCCATCCCAGAAGCACATGTGAATATGTCGTGACACAAGCTCCACTTTCCACAGGAAGGGTACACTCTATAGAGGCCAAACACCCCCGACCCAATCAATCAAGGTGCCTCTACACCCAGGCTTCCATCCCAGGTTACCCATCCCATAGTGAGAGGTTTTTGGAGAGTTATTTGGATCTCGTTTGGTAATTTAAAGTCCTCCACTCCCACAGCCTGAAGAATGGCTTTTCCAGCCTGGTGCTACAGGGCTCTGGGCCACCTGCAGACCTAAATGTTCCTTAAGGATCAAAAGAAGAGAACAGGGCCCACGAGCACCCTGAAGCACCAGGACAGTTACTGCTGGCCTCTACGTTCCTGGTGAATGCTCCCCAAAGAAAAACCCTTTTACGAGTGTTTTTGGCTGAAACATGGAAAGACGTGTCCTTACCCCAGAGGCCCCCCCAGAACATACCTCAGCGTGCTAAGGGTCTCATCATAGTTAATGTCTGCAGGGCTCAGGGCTGCCACCATGGCCGTCCTTGAGTTTCCACCTGTGGGAAGATAATCAGTTTGTGCACAGGGTCCTCTTATTGCAGCTACGGCTGGAGATGATGAGACTCAGAGAGGAAACCGAGTCACAGTCCTGTGCTGCGTAGACCCGGGCAGGCTGGGCCTTCCTTGCCTGCTTCTCATCTCTCATTAGTCATTTCCAACCATGGGCCTCCTTTTCCCTACAGCAAAGACAAGCCATGGAGTGGGTTTTTGTTATTGCTGTTTCTTTCTTCCTTCCTTTCTTTCTTTCTTTCTTTCTTTCTTTCTTTCTTTCTTTCTTTCTTTCTGTGTGTATTTCAGAATTTGTGGCCAATATTTTTTCCATCTATTTTATCATTTCCATTTGAAATAATTCCCTCAATATTTAACATTGGATTCCTGGCTCAGAGTAGGTAATAACTAGAGGAAGAAACACTGGTTGTCAGGCCCCTCGTGGTTTGAGTGTCAGATAGTGAATCCTGTTTGGGTCAGTTGGCTCAGCAGTCCTGACAAAGTTACATGCTGAGCCTGCTTCAGTCCTCAGGACTGCCATTTGTCCATGTTCCAAGTATGCCCTTGCTCTGGCCTGCTGTACCTCAGAGAACCATGTCCTCGGGGCCACACCGAGATGTGATTCCAGTGAGTCTCCTACAGAAACTGAGGAGAGAAGGGCTTAGACACAGACTCCAGAATGGCCATCCCAGGGGATTCTCCCTGAGACCCTCCTTTAGGGCTTGAGACCCTGAGAGAGGCTTGCTTTCTTAGGTCTCATCTCGGGTGAAGGAACAGGTAACAGTGGCCACACTCCCATCCTCTCACTAGGACCCATCTGCCCCAACAGCTCCTGTGGGGCTGCCATGGTCTGAGCTGGGTGTCAGCCTAGCCAGACATGACTATGGGGAGTAGAGTCATGTGCCAAGGAAGCCAGAGAGTCCCACCTAAGACTTAGTTTATCACCCTGAGCGGCAGCTTCCCCAGCTCTAAGGCTAGCTGATGAGAAGAGGACCCTGAGGTCATTTTGGAAAGGACAGGTCCCATGTTGCACATCCATCAGCCTTCATCTCTGTCTCTCTCAGCTCAGAATTCAGGCAGCAAGGAGAAGGTTAACATCAGCCCCTCAAAACGCAGCAGGTAACAGGGCTGCTGGCATCAAGGGCTAGGTCCCTGTTACAGATATAAAACGAAGATCCGGAGAAGGGTGAGAACTTGTCCAGGTGTCATAAACAAGTTCACCTAAGAAGGCAGGCACCAGAGTTTTCGTTCTGTGGGTCCCGAGGGCCATCAGACTTGCTTTGGTTCACCCATCTCTGCCCCAGGCCTTCCAGAAGGGTTGTACTACGAACCGAATGGCCCTTCCAGGGCTACTTCAGACTTGCCCAGAAAAGGGCAAGAGGCCTCATTGTGGCTGAGCAACGTTTCTTTCTTCGCAAGGAGATGGGCATAGCCCCGAGCAGAAGTCAGAGCCTGGTGATGAGGGAACAGGCGCATACTCACCCAGGTTTTCCCGGAGAAGCCAGGTCAATACGGAGTCTCGGTAAGGGATGAAATCTGTCTTCTTCTTTTTCTTGTTCTGTGGAGACATTCAAGGTTAACCCTGAGTCTACAGGAAGGGAAGAGAGGGAGGCAAGTACCATGTTCTCAGCACCTCCCCACACTTCACCCGAATCCTGGGGTGCAGCCACCAGGCAACTCCTCTCTGGGCCGGAATCAAGGCTGTGAGCATATCCTTCCGGCTCCTCCCTCACCATCCTACTGTGTCTGGGCCACTCAACTGGACTCAAGCCCAGGGATGCTGACATCACTGGCCACTGCTTATTCCCCTACTCTGCCAGGGCAGCAACCTCTTGGAGCAGGATGAAAAGGCTTTGCCATTAATGAAGCGTTTCCAATGTCCACCCAGTCTCTTGGTTCCCCACAAAACTCCCCTCCTGTCCCTTGAAAGTCAACTTGGAGCCCCTCCTTGAATAATCTACTCTTACCGTGCATGTCCCTCAGAGTGGACATTCTCCATACTCTCGACTCTGTGAGTGACTTTAATAATTTTGTAAATTATACACAGATAGTTACTGTCCAACGTGTACTAGGTACCAATGTCCACATGGTGCATTTGTCTAAGAATTGTTTGCTGAGCACCTGCTGTGGCCAGCAGACACAGCCCCTGTCCCCGGCGCCTCCATTCTATGGGAAACACGCAGGTTGTGTGTTGTTCCATTTTCTCAGGTGCAGACACATTCATCATTGCCTTTCGGATGATCCCAGGACGAGCTCCACTATCTCATAAGGGCATAGATTTTGAATGCTCTTAAGTCACACCATCAAAGTGGGTTTCAGAACTGTTGCACTGACTTCTCTATGAGAAGCACGTAAGAGTGTCCATCACACCCACCCATCCCCTCCCCCCCCCCAAAAAAATCTCATCCACATCAGACACTTTCTGTTTTGCCTTTGGAAACTCAGTACGAGAAAAAAACATTTCTGGTTTGCTTTTCTAATTTCTACTTCTCTAGGCTGAATCCCCTTCACATGTTGAATTTCTTGTTCCCGTGGCATATGCTCTTTGCTCACTCAGCCACTTCAGCCAAGGAGCCAAACAGGCCCTCCATGATTGCCCCATTTCATCCGCTGGCAGCCCATGCCACCCCCAGAACCTCCCTTACCCCCCCTGCCATCTCAAGCCTGGATCACTGCCACATTGACTTTCCATTCTGCTGACTACCGTGCCAGGCCATCTCATTCCCAGCCTTCATTCAGCCTAAGCATGGCCCAGATTAAATCTGACTCAGCACTGCTGAAAACCTACCCACTGCTTCCTACTAAATCAACCAAATCCTGACTGTGGACCAAAGACCTCACATCTGTCCTCAGACCGCTGTTGTGTCTCATTTACAGCTGCTTCCTCTCCAGGTTCTGCTTCTCAACAAGCAACTTAATAACTCACTCCGTTCCTGGAAGTTTCTTCCATGGTCCCTCACACACTGTTCCCACAGAGTCCTCCATGCCCACTGCTCCTCCCTCAGTCCCTCACAGATGAACACCACTCCTCAAGTAGTTCCTCACTGCACACAGAGCCTCAGAGTGCCACACAGTTCAGTCATGGTTCCTCAAACAATTCTCACAGCTCTCCCAGTCACTCAGTTATCACACAACTCTTCTCTAAGTTTCTTACTGTCCCTCAAACAGTTCTCTCACAGACTCCCTTACATAATTCTCCATTTTTCAGTTTCCCTATTCAGTTTTTACAGTGTTCATAAGTTACACACACACATACACACATACATAAACACACATGCACACACATACATAAACACACATGCACACACATACATAAACACACATGCACACACAGACACACATACAATTCACAGACATACACACACACACCACACATACACTTACACACACGCCACACATACACTCACACACACAGACACAGACACACGCCACATATACTCACCCACACACACACACACACCACACATACATACACACCACACACACATACACACATGCATTCACACACAGAGACACACACCACACACTCACCCCCCATACACATACACACATACATACACACACACAGACATACACACCTGCATTCACACACAGAGACTCACACCACACACTCACCCCCCACACACACATACACACATACATAAACACACATGTACACACATACCCACACCACACATGCACTCACACACATACACCACACATACACACATACATAAACACACATGCACACACATACACACACACACACATGCACTCACACACAGAGACACACACCACACACTCACCCACCCACACACACGCACCACACATTGTTCTCCCACACATTATACACCATACAGCTCCTCATAACTCGTCAGTTTCTCTATAGTTCCTGCACGAACGGTCCCCATATCTCCTCACAGTTCTGCAAACACGGCCACACACACACTTCAGACAGGATTCCTCGCACAGTCTCCCACAGTTCCTCCTCAATATGCATGCGGCCCCTCACAGTTTCCCCACGCAACTCCTCAGTCCTCGACACAGCAGCTACGCAATTCAGCAACATTCCTCCACAAGCTCCATAGTCCATCTCCTCTCCAAATTCTCCACAGTTCCTCAAACAATTCTTTACACAGTTCCTCACATGGTTTCCCCACACAGATCCTCAAAGTTCCCTCACGTATTTCTACACGGCTCCTAATACTCAGTCAGTTGCCCATGTAATAAAGTTCTCCACCATTCTTCACACAAATCCTCAAAGGTCCTGGACACACTTCTTGGTGCTGTTCCTCACAGTTCCTCGAAAAGTTCACCTCTTGGGTCCTCACATGATAGTTAATACTGTCAATCCGGGGGACGGATCTCTGTGAGGTTTGAGGACCTAACATGAACGTGGGTGTCACCATTCCACTCACGGGGTTGGGGTCCTGGAGACCCGAGCTGTGGGATTCGTCACTCCCTGATTTCTAAGTTCCCACCATCATAGCTTCCCTGCCACGACAGACTGTATCCCCAAACTGTGAGCTAAAACAAACTCTTTCTCTCTTTGTTTTAAAAACATTTATTTATTTACGTGTGTACACACTTGAGTGCCACTGTATACATGTGGCAGGCGGTCAGAGGACAATTTCTGGGAGTTGGATCTCCTTTCACCACAGGTCCCAGGAATCAAACTCAGGGCCTTGCGCTTGGTGGCAAGCGCCTCTATGCACCGAGCCATCTTGCCAGTCCCCTTCCTTTCTCAAGTTCTCGGCGGGCAGTGAGAACAGAATCAATACAGGCTCGCTTCCTTCCAGTTTCTTTACGACTCTTCCTCTCTTTCAGAACTGCTCATGTGCTTCTTACGGTTCCACAAAATTCACTTCCCTGACAATTCCTCGCACGATTCCCACGTCGCTCCCCTCGATTTCGCAACTCCTCTCATATCTCCGGAATACCTCACACACCCAGCTTCTCGAGATTCACGTAATTTGTCACCAAGTTCCTCAGGCATTTCCCCCAAGGTTTCTCATAGTTCCTCCAACACATCCCCAGACAGTTCCTCTGTGGTTTTCTGAATATCTCCACCCAATGCAACCCGTTCACTCTCAGTTCCTCGCGTGCGTCCTTACAGTCTGTCCTGGAGTACTTCACAGTTGCCTACGCAGCTCATTGTGTTTCCCTCACACTGTTCCTACAGCCGTTCACGCACTTCCTCGCGGAATCCAACACGCTCCTCACCTGTTTCCTCTCGCAGCGCCTCCCGGTGTCTCTCACAGTTCCCTACACGTACCCACCTCTTACCACCTCAGCGCCAGCCCTTCCAACCACACGCCAAACCCGCCTGCCCGTCTGGCTCCTCGCCAGTCCTCAGGTCCCCTACCTGACACCAGGTTTCCCTATAAAGCTTTCTACCCATTCAGATGAAAGAGTTTCATGTTGGGGCCGCCATGGAAGACATTTTTTTTTTCCTTGTGTAGAATCCATCCCAATTTGTGATTACATTGTCATGTTTCTGTTTAATGTGCCTCCCCAGCTGTGGAGCCATATTTGTGCCGTTCATCCCAAGACCCAGCTACTGGCACGGCTCCATCTCAGAAGTCAACTTGGTGTCTCTTAAGGGAATGAATGGGTATGCGCTTTGCTGCTGAGACTTGCGCAGCAGGGAGCTGGGGACAAGGGCACGCTGCTTCCAACCCCTCTCCCTTGAAGTTAAAGGACTCAGCTTACCTTGTTCGGTCCAGAGTCCTGAAAAAGAAAGGACAGGGAGAGTCTGAGAACCTGGAGCAAGGCTAGGGTCCAAGGGTACCGTGGGCAGAGAGGACAGGCTGTCTTCTGAGGGACAAAGTGTAGGCAGGAGCCCAAGAACATGCCAGGTATCTGTCATCCACTGCCCAGACACAGCTGGCCACCCTAGGCTGGTCATGACAGGCAAATCAAGTAAGAGTGTGACCTCTCAAGCTGTGCCACACAGCATCTTTGCATAGTCTTAATGCTTTCAGAATAGGATAAGGCCTCTAGAATCCTTCCCTGGATGTTCTGGTGAGTAGACACTGTTGTCTCTCCTGTAGTGTCAAACTTAGCTTTTCCCCTCCAAGGACTGTGGGCTCCCTCTAGAGGACGGCCTATAATCAGGCCAACAGCGGTCAGAGCTGATCACTGTTGTACCCATCCGCAAGGATGTCAGCCAACGTGCTCACTGTTGACATGTGGTGACCCTCAGAAAGGTGCCATAATGGAGGCAGGTGATCCCTGTTTTACAGGTGAGAAAATCGATGTTCTAGAGAGTACCAAGTGTTGCTATTTCATTTTCAGCTTTGTGGCACTCTCCCCGTCTCTGGGCTTTCCCTCAAACCCCGGCTACCTCTCCGAAGACAGCCTAGGAACATGTGTGAAAGATGCCCAGCTTTCCCTTGGGGGCAGGTGAGGGTTCCACCTCTCTATCCACCCCACCAATTTAGCTGCAGAACCTCGAGCCAGCTCACCATTTCAGCCAGAGCAGAGATGACCTTTCCCAGGGTGGTCAAAGACTTGTTGATGTTGGCTCCCTCCTGTGTATGGAGAAGGTGGTCAGGATGGCAAGGAGCACCTGAAGCCCCTCGATCTAATGTGACACCCCGGGGCCTGGTCTGTGTGGTATGAGGCTGAGGCTCCGGGTCCTGAAGCTGATCTCTGAGGCGCTGGCCAGAGACCCAGCGTTCCTGCTCAGCTCTCCTCAGTGCCCTGGCTAACCTCCCACACGTCCTCACACAGTACAGCTTACAGAGGTCCTTCCCAACCAACAGGTCATTGCGTGAGTCACTCAGAAGAGGAAAATTGCTCCTTCCTGACGTGCAAGATTGTTTCCAGAGAGGATGTCCCCTCGGGACATAGGCTAGTAGGCTCAGTCCGCTGCCGCCCTACAGCCCGTCTCCTCTAGGGTGGGAAACAAAGCACTGGGTATAAGGTGCAGCGAAGAACACTGTGAGCTTACTCTCTGGCTGGTGTCTGTCTTGTTGACTAGAGCTGAGGTGCCGAGATTGGTATTCTTTCTACTGAAGACCAAAGGCTCTGGTTCATGGACCATCCCCATCTCTGTTCCGGCTTGCCTTTGGTGAAGGACCAACTTTGCTCCATTCCCAAACAGACCACCTGTCTAGCCTTCCCTGGGCATCTGGCCGAACTCACTGCTCTCTCTGGGTGAGATGGCATGGCCCTACCTTGAGTCGTGTGCCCTTGGCTCCTGTGGAGTCAGCTCGCTCACTGCCAGCCAGGTCCACCAGGCTGATTTTGCTCACCTGAAACGGCAGATGCATCCGATTCAATCTCCTGCTACAAGCTCCTGATTAGAGGCTGTTGCAGGGGCATCTTGTCCCTCTGGGACAGAGTCATGGGCCGCTTGAAGAGCCACACCCTTTCCCTGGGATCCTCCCATCTTAGATTCCCCCAGTTTCTTTCTTCATCTCTGTTCACAGCTTATTTGAGGTTCTACCTCAGTGAGGCACCACACCATCTCTTCAGAGGCTGTGAACATCTCCATGGCCCTGCCTTCTTGGGGTAGGCACTCTATACAGCAACACAGGAGGTAGACTCAGCTGGATTCTGTCAGCCATTTTCACAGATGTCCCTCATCATCTCTGATGGAATTTGAACCCAGATCCAAGAAATGCCTTGGCTGTTGCTTAGCTGTGTCATGGGGCTATGGCCAGGCTCCCTGCAGGGAGGTAGCCAGGAAGGCACAGTCTCTCCTGGCCAGATATTGGACACAAGGCCTCCTCTGCTTTCCTGAGCCCCTTACTGTTTCATGGGTACAGAGTTGGGAGCATAGCGCCAGACCTAAGTGACCTCAACACCATCAGGGACTGACATGGATTCGATTTAGCTCCTCTACAAAGCTCTTTGCCCAGGAGGTTGAGAGAATGTTTGCACAGGAGGACCTTCAGGCAAAGGGACACAGAGACTGACAAGAGGCTCCGAATGACCCTGCTACCTCCCTGGAAGCCCACAGATTGGACAATTAAGATAAAGGCCTCTGGAAACAACACCCAGACAGTGTCCCGATCCACTGAGAATGCCGAGGTGTTGCTTGTAGGACAGGCACCTGGAGCCGGGACTGCCAGGGTTGTGCTCCCTCGGCCAGGCATGCTGTGCTGGAGAACAATGCCCACCATATGTCCTGTTCCCAGTGTGGACCCCATCTCTCCAGGGAGAGTGGGAGACCCTGCCCCACCAGCCTGTACCAGGGTCCCTCAAACATCACCCTAACCTTCCACCCCTAGCCCAACGAACAGTTACCACCCTAGGTGGAACCCGCCCACCCACACCACTGCACGTGCTCACTTTCTCTGTGGTAATGTTGGTCTCTGCATCGTGGCGCTTCTGGGTGAAGATGATGTTGAAGACGGCGTGAGAACGGCTGCTGGTCTCATTCATGTTTGTAGCCGCCACAGTCCTGGGAGCAGGAAGCTGCTTGAGGTTATCTGTCCCTTACCCAGTGGTCAGGCATGAGAGTTACTAACAGTACCAGTGTGCCCACATTGGTCACTGGAACCCAGATTCTTCAATGAGGCCTGCCAGAACTCAAGCTCGGTTCCCACCTGCTAACCCATCATGGAGATGCTCAGCCCTCAAATGGTATCATGTATATTGGGGGTACAGAGTCTCGGGGGGTGGGGCTTCTTGCTACTGAGGCTCAGTATCACCCAACTGGACAGAAGTCTGTACAGGTTCTGACATGGGAAAGCCCTGTGGAAGGGCAAAGTATCCGTCATCCATCTCATGCCACTCCAGCCACTCTGGGGAGCCTAAGGAACATACCATGCCCTCAGGAGTCATGCCCAACACAAGGTAACATAGGCCAACTATGAGGCCCTTCAGGGAAAAGAGCGAAGGCTGCCCAAGACAGGTGTGTGTGTGTGTGTGTGTGTATGTGTGTGTGTGTAGTTCACTGCAACACCTCAGAACCTGCCTCTGGCGTGAAAAGGTCACAGTGCCCCTCAGATGCACTGAGGGGGTGTCAAGGTAGTTTAGGATCACCCGAGCAAGCTGGGGCAACTGATGTGTATCAGAAGGGCCATCGTGACAATCAGTGTCCCAGGCTATCCCAGTGATTGTTTATGGCCACCACGCTGACACTCAGAGTTTCTAAACCTCTGCCTGACAGAACAGCTGCCCTTGGGCACAAAGACTGGCTCTGAGCTACTGGTATTGCGAGCACAGCCCTGTGGCTCAGAGTGACAGAGCCATGCAGTCCATGTGTTCAGAACAGCATCCCTCATGCACGTGGGAGCCGAGGCCTCTCTCAGGCTGACACGCATTCTCAGTGGCCTGGCAAATGAGAACCTTACCTCCTTCGGAGTCGCTACACAGACCTATCAGGAGGTAAAGCCTGGGTGTGAGGCCAGACCAGAGGTTGAGAGTGTGGTCAAGGAGTAAAACCAGTTATCCTACATACCTGGCCTTGTTCCCCGAGTCCATGAGGTCCTGGATATCATTGTAGGAGGTTACAGCCAGCTTGGAGAGGTCCTCCACATACGGCCCCAGCAGAGGGTGCTCCCTCACACGCAGATTGCCTTTGTTCTTGGGATTCAGGAGGTCACGGACCCGCTCACAGTAAATCTCCATGTAGCTAACCTGCAGAGAAACACCATCAGGACCCCAAGTGGCTGAGCTGCCCCATCAGGATCCTGTGGCAAAGTAGGGGGCTGATCCCTGGGCAGGGCACACAGGGCACATGGGACATCCAGCCTGTGGCCTCTGTGTAAGTATGGTGTCAGCCCACCTCTAGAGGCTAGCCCAGCCTTCATGTAACTGACCCTCAAGACCAAGCTATACCCTCAGGAACCCCAGGGCAGGACAGTGGCTACCTACTGGGCAGGGCACACAAAGGGCACACAGCCAGGATCAGCCTACTTCCTCCTGCTTGGCTCTCTCCCACTCAGAGCCATCTTGAGATTTGTCACATAGCACAAGTTCCTGTGGTCACCTCGGGGCTATCTCAGCCACAGAGTAGTCCAGACTTTGCAGCTATGTGGCACCTGCCCCTACACTGGGCAGAATGAGTAGTTATGCAATAAATTGTCAGGGGTCAACTTCCCATCATCCCTAGGCTCGGAGAGTCTCCCCGTATGGGCACGCTGGGACTGTCATCGTGTGGATGAGTGACAGGAATAGATATTCATTTTAGGTCAGAAAATCATCACTGACCACGCTTAGAGCTCCCCAGATCTACTCAGAAACAAGGGGCAGACAGGAAGTCCCACCTCCACAGAGTAGGACATGTTGTCATTGGTCGTGTCATTTATTCGAGAGAAGAGGTCTTCACAGAGCTGCAAGGATGAAGGAGACCATGTTAGCTAATGAGGGCCGGTGGCCCAGAGCCCTGTTCTTCATGGTGCTGTGGGCAGCTTCTATCTAGGCAGGGTGCTGCTTTGCCAGACCCCTCTGGTACCTTCAAAACGCACATTCCAATGTAAAGGCCTGCATCCAAGTGGCCCGTCTTCTAACTCTAGCGCCCCCTGATTAGTATCTGACCCTTTCCTAGATTATCTGTTTGCGCCCTGTCATCTACAGAGCGGCTGGGACTAGACACTGTCCTGTCCCTCAGCAGATGCAACATCCTTCCTTCTCTGACCAAGAAAAGCACTGGCCAACTTGGGTCCAGAGACCTCCTACTGGAAAGAGAGAAGGGCTTTCAATGGCTTCTGAGACACCATCTGTATCTCGAGCATGTGGTCACCCTTTGTCCAGGCCATCTGCCCCCCAGCACTCACAGCCCCCATAGAGAGCACCTGCCCAGCCAGTGCCTTACCTTGTGGATATGTCCCCATTGGGCACTGTCAAAGGCTAATCCCCTCCTGCAGCCCATCCTGGGCCACTCTGCCTCCCTCCTCCCCTCCTCCTTCCTCCTCTCTGATCACCTCCCACTATCCTTTGTAGGCCCCGACCGTGCCTGTGGGATGATGCCTTGCTGGTCCTTCTCTTGCTTTCCCATCATGGTGTAGGACTTGCCAGCCCCTGTCTGCCCGTAGGCAAAGATGCACACATTGTAGCCCTCGAATGCATGCTGGAGCATCTCCTCCCCGATGTCCCTGTACACCTGCTTCTGAGAGGCGTAGTTGATGTCCTCGGGCTGCGCAGACAAGAGATGCGGCTGTAGGCTAGGGGCCCCAAGACTGGCCCTGAGCTCTCAGGTACCAAGTGGGGCCGGGGCCTCAGGATGAAGGGCTGTGCGACAGTACATCTTAATCCTGACTGGGAGTGGCTTCCTGAAGAGTCCCCTCCGAGTCATAAATGAGAGACAGAGGGTGGCTGGGCAGTGGAGGGGGCAGGGCACAGAGGTCACAGCAGAGTGAGCAGCATGTACAAAGACCCAGAGATGAGAGCTCAGCCCAGCCAGTTCATGCGACAGTGGTGAGTTGAGCAACAACTAGAGCTGAAAGGAAGTGAGATTCAGGAGCCCAGGACCCTTTGGGCTGACCTATGGCATCTAGACATTATCCTGAGAACAGAGGGTTCTTCAGGCAGAGAAACAGCATGGTCAAGCCAAAGGGCATAGCCACGGACAAGGACTGGATGGGGAGGCAGCTCTGGGGGGACTCTAGAGCCACGTTCAGAGAGACAGAGGACGGGGAACTTGAAGGAATGAGTTGCATGCTTCTAGAAGGACTCAGGAAAAGGTAGAACATGGATAGGGCTTGATAGGGCTTGATGTGGGGCCTGGGGAGGGAGGAGTCCAGGCTCCTCACATCTCTCCACTTTGGGGATGCTAGAGTTCACAGGTAGGGCTCAGCTTTGGGATTTCTGAGTTTGGAATGTCTGGGAAAGGGGAGAAGATGCAAGAGGATGTCACAGCTGTGATGCTGGGACTGTGAGCAAAAAGACCTGTTCCTTAGAGATTAGTGATCAACTCAGAGTGATCCTCCAGGTGAATAGGGTAGAGTCCTCATCCCATTTTATAGGGGAACATGCATCTCACGGAGGTCTCGAGACTCCCGGGGGCCACACAGCAATCAGGGCCGGGGCAGTTTTCACAACAGCCTGCCTCCCCTCAGCCCCAGCTCACCGAGGTATGTGACCAGTAGGAGTAATCGAAGCTGAAGCTCTTGGGCGTCTCCTTGGGCTGTTTGGGGTTGACAATGGCTGCAAGGGATATAGGCAATGAGGTTGGTTAATTCCATGCTATGGGATCCTGACCATCTATACTGCATCCTAAAGTAGAAGCCTGATCCTCAGAGAGTCCCAGGTAAATCTGACCTTTAAACTAGATGGGCCCAGAAACCTACTTGTAGGCACACAGGAGTCTCTGTCCCTCTCTTTGGGGTGGACTCAAGACAAAGAGGACATCATCAGACCAACCCTGTCTTCTGGTGACTCCTTCCTGAAAATAGTCACATTGCAGGCTCCTAGCTCTCCTAGTCTAGGGTTCAATGGCCTTCTGGTCTACCTGCCCTGCCTGGCACACTTGTACCTCCAAAGTAGCTTAAGTCTAGGGAGGGCTCCCTGTCACATTCCCAGTCCTACCTCTTGCAGGCACTCTCATGCCTGCATAGCTCATCTAGGTATTTGTGTGGGGCATGATCACTGAAGTACTCATTGCCAGGCATAGCACAACCTTCTCCTTTCCTGTTGTTGGATAGTGAGTATATTCTAGACTTATTGTTATGACCCAAGCTCATGGGCCTATCCCTTGACTTGCTCCTCCTGGGGCATCACAGTGTCTGTGTCCTCCTCCCTCTTCATAGGAGCCTTAGCCCAACCCCAGGGACCCAGATAGTTGAGAAAGCATCTTAGTCTTATAACCAAGGACAAATCCTGAGTAAGCATTGTCGTGTCACCCACAGCCTGAAGTTTCTCAAGAGAGACCCCCCCAGTAGTCCAGGAGGCCTGCAGTGCCCAAACAGCCTGACCTGACAGCACGTCTGCTCAATAGCCACAGGGAGAGAACGTGGTTCCTACACCCTAAGGCCATGTTCCCTAGACTGTCAGAGACAAAATACCTGTGTTGATGTAGACCTGCAGACTCCCAGGCCAGATGCAGACCCTGCCCTGGGGTCTCACATCCCTAAAGGACATGGACCTATCTTAGTCACCATCAATTCTGAAAAGTAAAGCTCCTCATCCCCAGGACTCTGTCCACTTGGGACTACTTTTCCTTAGTGAGAACCACAATATCACCCTCAGAATACCCTGGTGCACCCCACCAGCCCTCATCCAAGATGACTTCCTATGGTATGGGGAGGGACAAGACACCTCTCTTCAATCATGACTGTTCTCCAAAACCTGTACCTACTTCAAAATAATCCCGTCATGTCAAGGTGACTTTGTTTGGAGATGGAGGTGGGGGGGAGGTGTCCCTGCAAATGGAGTTTATTAAAGTGATGTCATCAGAGTGGACCCTCATCTGGTATGACTGACACCCTTATAAAGAGGGGAAATTTAGGGACTCACATGTACAGGGAGGACACCACATCCTGTTAAGATAAAGCAGGGTGAGAACTCTACAACACCAAAGCCCAGGAGATCTGTGGGGGCCTGGACAAGGTCCTTCCCATAGCCTCAGGAGATCTCAACCCAGACTATTCCTTAGTCTTAGACTTCAGCTTGCAGAGTGGCTACACAGTACATTCCTGAAGTTAAACTACCCTTCCGTGACTCGTCATGGCAGCTCTGGGAAACTGAACACAGCATGCCCATGCAATCCTCTGCTGCTGTAACAAGCTCAAAGGGACACCCAAGACTCTGGCCAAGCACCTGGCCCAAGCATCACTGGAGGTCCTCTCTCCTCAGACCCTGCCTAGGCCCTTAGCCTGGAGTCTCCCAAGTTCAGGGCCTTTGGGAGGCCAATGGGAGAACACAGCGACTGACCATGTATGACCTACCGAGGCTGCCTCAAGGAGGCAGAAGAGCAAGCTGACCTGGTTTCATGTCCTTCTGGGACCCAGGAACAGTGGCCTCAATGCAGCTGGAACCCAAGCCCAGATGAGGCCAGTGCCATGGAAACAACCGTGGTGCCTTCTTCAGCGCATCCTGAACCGGGACTCTGATACCATGAGGAGGAGGCCAGGACCTCCTTGTTTATGCCACCAATGTCCCACCTACCCCCTCTACTGTGGATCAGGTCCTCCAGGTAGTCCCAAATTCCCTGTCCTGGCCCCATTCTCACAGGCCCAAGCTCTAGACTCCATGCCCCAACCTCCCCATCCTCCCTAACTCTGATGGGGTCCTGGTATTAGAGTCATCATCATACCCATATGGACCCTCAGCTCCCTGAGGTGGGGCCTTCTGGGCACAGGAGGCATGCAAGCTCAGTGGGGATGGGCAGCAGGCAATGAATGGGGAGGAGAGGTCATTTCAAGCTATAAGTGCTCCATGGGGAGAGTCCATTGCGGGGCCCACCTGGCATAGAACTGAGTTTGGATGCTGCTTGCTCTGACCCTCCTCCGCCCCGAAACCTATCTTCTGGATCCTGTAGGATGTGCTACTGGAATACCTTCAGTAGTTACTCATGGGGCCTGCCTCCAGAGAAGGGAGAGAGTCCCCGCAATTTGCACAGCATAGAAGGCACGGATCCCAGAATGTCCCAGGCCTGCCTATCCAACTACAGCTCCAGCCCAACCTGCAGAGGCCTGTGTGGAGCCAATAACTCCTCCCCCAACAGTCCGTTTCTTGTTGAAGCAGAGCCCATTAGGCCAGAGAGCAACAGGCTGTCCTGTGGAAGCAAGAGGAGGGCGAAATGGGGCCACCCAGGCCTGAACACCAGTCCCCTGAACAAGCTCATTAAAGGCTCCATTCCTTCCACCCTGACTCTGGCCAGGCCCCCGGGTGCCAGGCTCTTCCAAAACCAAATGCACAATACAAGGCCTGTGGGGCCTGCACAGGGGAGGCCACCGGGTGGGGAGGACGAAAGTGGGGGAGGGGCAGCGTGCAGAGTGGCAGAGGGAAAGAAATTAATCGAGCAGTTTTCTCAGGATCAGCATGTCCCCTGCGACCAGGACCATAGCAATGAGCCAGGGGTGTGTGAGCTGAGGCAGGGGCAGTTGCCTCCTGGCCCCAGGGCCTTCTCTGTGTGGCTAGAGGCTTTAGAAGTGACCTGGAATTGGGACTGTGACAAGTCCCCAGCATCACGCCTTTGCACAGATGGGGAAACTGAGGGCTAAAGAGATGACCCACCAAGGTTGGTCCTGAGTAAGCCAAGAGCAGAGCAGAGTCCTCCCTCTCAGGCTCCCATCCCTGGCTCTCCTGGAATTCACTTAACAGGCACATCCTGGGCTGACTGACTGATTGACTGACTGATTGATTGATTGATGATTGATTTTCGAGACGGTTTCTCTGTTGTAGCTCTGGCTGTCCTGGAACTCACTCTATAGATCTGGCTGGCCTCAAACTCACAGAGATCCACCTACCACTGCCTCCCCAGTGCTGGGTTAAAGACGGGCACCACCACCGCCACCACCACCCGGCTACCTTGGGCTGATTCTTTAATGTGGCCTAGAGGGCCTGTCACCAGCCTGCCCTGAGGTCTGCACAGGGGCTTAGCTGAACCAGAGCCCACACCTCTCCTCATTCTCTGGGCATAGAGTTTGACTTAAGGAGAGACAAAGCCAAGAAGTTTCAGTCTGCCCCATTATATAGTGAGGATATGGACCACGAATAAAGCAAATAAAACTACTGTGACTGGCGCAGGCTGGCTGCGTCAGTGACAGATGGACAGATGGACCACTGATGACCTGACTTCTAGGTCTGGAATGTTCAAATAGCATCATTTACCCAGATGACAATTACAGAATAACATGACCTAAAGATGCCTGGAGCACCCTCGGTGGTTCCAAGCTCCTTCTCCCTCAGTAGGCCTAGTGGCCACCCAATGAGGTAGCAATAGACATATCTGAGGCCCTCAATTCCAGCAGCCACTTGTGAACTAGAAGTGACAGACCAGGTGTTTGCACAGGTGATGAACACTGTGAAAGACCTATCTCCATCCGACACCCCAAGGAAGGACCAGGACCGGGTGACCCTGAGGAAGGACCGGGTCCAGGTAGCTGTCGGTGCCAACCGTTGGGTACAGTTTGGACCTGCAGGGTTTGTGGAAGACAGTGGATAGAACACGCATGAGACCCAGGCTCACGTGACCACCGAGCTCAGACAACCCTGAACAGAGGTGGTGACCAGTTCTTATCCTAATATGTAAGCTTTTTAGGGTGGACTGTCATCCGCAAAGTCTACTCAAACACTGGGCCATTCCAGAGGACCCCCAAAGTGAGCCCACCCATGCTACGGAGTCTAAAGTGAGGTTGACAGCGCCAGACTCAACTGAGTACTGTTCCCAGTCTGGGTGTGGTTGTCAGATCGTGAAAACCCAACAAACCTCCCACTGCGATCTGCGCCCCTCTCTTCCTGTCTACCGCATCTCATTAAGAAATCCTCCTGATAAAATAATGAACAGAAAAGATCCACAAAGACTGGGCCTGTCTCCCACCCCAGCAGCAAACCCTGTTGTTGATGGGACTTTGCAGGCAGGTCTATCCCTGGCCAAACGGAGGGGCTGTCCGTTGACTTACTGCTTCCTACTCCCCGAGGTGAGACCATGCCTTCCACTTGTCAGAATCTGACATGACCAAAATGAGAAACACAGCAAAGAACAGACAAAGTGGGGAGCTGGAAACCCAGGGCTGTAACCATACCTTGAGTTAAATAGTGTTGGCTTCCACCACCCCCCCACACCCCAAGTTTATATTCCTGGAACCTCAGGGCGTGGTCTTATCTGGAAACGGTCTTTGACAGGACCTCACTATGGTACCCAAGCTGGTCTCAGGTGGCACTCCTGCCTCACCCTCCTGCATAGGTGAAACTATAGGCTTGAAAACAGGATGGCAAAGATGCGATTAGTTTGTTAAAGTGGGGTCAATCCTGAGTTACCCCTTAATCCTTGTAAGAAGGCCACCTGAGGACACAGAGGTGCATCCAGGTATGGCGGCACATGTCTGTGTCTCAGCCCAACCAGGAATAATAATATATGAGATCGAGGCAAGAGTTCAAGGATAGCCTGGGCTACACTGTGAATGTTAATCCAGTTTAAAGTAAAATCTGAGACTCTATCTCAAACAACCAGCAGAACATAGGGACACAGAGAGCACAGAGACCAAATGACAATGCGGGCAGAAGTGAGAGCAATGTGGCCAGAAACCCAGCCAGACAGTAACCACGAGACACTTGGAAACAAACAGAAAGAACAATCCCCTGGAGGGAGGGGAAGCACTCTGCCCTTGTCTTGACTTGACGTCTGGGTTCTAGAACCTGAGAACAAATTTCTGTTTCCACAAGCCATCATCCGTGGTCATCTGTCACTGGGGAGCCCTGGGACCCCCATTCTCCATGTGGATGAGGAAGCCAGGGCTCTTGGACATAGGCTAGGTTGGCTCTTGGGTCTGGCTAGTAGGCATGGTACCATGGCCCCATGTGACCAGCAGTGGATGGTAGCCATTACAGCCAGTACTCACTGGTGGTGCTTCCCGACATCTGAATGATGCACTTGGAGTCACGGCTCATTTCCCGGGAATTGAAGGGGCGGACACGCACCGCCACCTTCACAGACGCCCCGGCCATTTCTGTGGACTTGGTTGGTAATTCAGCAGCTGCAGTTGCCCCAGAGAGGGGAGCGTCACCTGTGGGGAAAGGAAAATACGAATTAGAAGCAGTATTCAGAGAGGCAGCGTAAGGGTGCCTGGTTGTACCCACAGGACTTCTCCACTCCTTTCAGCCTCCCCAATGACACAGTGTGGCGACCAACCGACAGGCCAAAGACCTGGGGAGCAGGTGACTGCGGATGAGAAGCACCACTGGTTTTAACATCACAGAGTTAAGCTGAGCATAAGAAGCCCAACAAAGCCGAACAAGAAGGCAACCCTCCAATGAAGAGCTGTTTTCCCTCTCCCGGAAGCTATCCATTTGCAAATAGCTTCTTGGTTAGGATTTGTTTCATTTCTCAGTGCTTGTTTTTTGTCTGGGTTGAACTTGTGCAGATTTTGTGCATGAGTGACACTGGCATATCAGCCACACCCCAGGGCAGGCTGCAGGCTCAGGAATAGTCGGCTGACACAAAACAGACTTCGTGTTTTTGGTTTATGTTTTTGTTTACTTGTGCATGTTGTAGGTGGGGTAGGGGCATATACTTTTTCTTGTTTGGGTCTTATGCTGTTTTTGTTTTAAGATAAATAATATGAAATTGGGTGGGGAGAGACGGGGAGAGAACTGGGAAGACCTGGGGAAGGAGA
Organism: Cricetomys ansorgei; assembly: GCA_026225945.1. Taxonomy (NCBI): domain Eukaryota; kingdom Metazoa; phylum Chordata; class Mammalia; order Rodentia; family Nesomyidae; genus Cricetomys; species Cricetomys ansorgei. The sequence continues at coordinate 4,561,410 of JAMJFZ010001791.1, forward strand.
AAGAATATGACCCAAGTATTTTGTATGAAAAAATCTTTTAACTAAATTTAAAACAAGAAAGTGTTGACTGTCACACCTACAGGGCTCCTTGGGCAAGGGTTAGGAATGCACAGGTCTCAGTCCGGTCCTGGTCCTGCCTTTCTCTGGTTACGTGATTCATCCCTTGGCATCGATATATAGATGCACTGAAATGTCAGAGATGAGGCTGATGCCCACCCCCAAAGGTTGAAACTGGGTCATGATGGACCCTCAGTAAACAGCTCTTTCAGAGCCTACAGAAGAGGGACAGATCTCCCTACCACTGAGGGTAGACAAACCCTCACTGGAACAAAAACTGGTGGGAGCTGGACTTCAGCTCACTCCTTCATGGCAGCCACTGCAGCCCCAAGGAACTGTCAGCCACTCTTTGGGAGCATGTGCCACCTTCCCCAAGTCTGTGAGATACCACCCAGGAAGGGCAGGTGGACCGTGTTTCCTGTGTTGACATCCCAGGTAGGGAGGAGAGTGGGGCACAGACAAGCCTATGATGCTTTTAGGACAAGAATCCTGGAAGACATACAGCAGCTTGGATGCTGCAGCCCATCTTGTGCCCTTTAAGGTGGTACCCTGTGACCAAGTAACCCCAGGCACAGAAATGGGAAATCATCAGAGAGGAAGAAATGTTTATGAGGTTAGATGATGTGGTGAGTTTTTCATTCTCCTCAAATTTAGCCACACAGATGCTCAATTCCTGTAACCCAGATATTCCAAAAGGGTTTTAGTGAAATCTGGCAAGATAAAAGTTTTGGGAAATGAGGACAAAGAATGGGCAGCATCCCTCCCAGCCATCACATACACAACAAAGCTGTGCTCATTTAAAGGGCAAGCAATATAGCATCTGTTCTCATTTTATTTCTGTTGCTATGATAAAACACCGACCAAAAGCATCATGGAGCGCAAAGGATGTATTTGGCTGATACTTTCAGATCACAATCCATCACTGATGGAAGTCGGAGCAGAAACCATGGAGGAATGCTGCTGCTTGTTGGGTTACTTGCAGGTTCATATCCAGCTAGCTTGCTTATACAGCCCATGACCATCTGCCTAGGGGATGGAACCACTCACAGTGGGCTGGGCCTTCCTACATCAATTAATAATGAAGACAGTCCCCTACAGACATATGTGTCCACAGGCCAATCTGAATTAGGCAATTCCTCATTCCAGGTTTTCCTCTCTCTAGATGACTCCTAGATGACTCTAGGCTGTGTCAACTTTACAAATAAAGCTGACTAGAACAGCAACCAAATGGGGAAGGAGGCACTGTGGAGAAGATAGAGCATGTCCGTAGACTCTGACACGACACACATTGGCCCCCTTTCTCTTTCTGGGTGGAAATGGCAATGTTTTACAAGATCAGTACTGAGTGACTGCAGAGACACCTCAGCAGTTAGGAGTACTGGCTACTCTTCCAGAGAACCCAGGTCTGATTCCCAGAACCCATATAGTTGCTCTGATGCCCTTTCTTGGCCTTCGTAGGCACTGCACACATGTGGAACACAGACATGCATGCAGTCACAACACCCATACACATAAAATGAAAAATGAGTTGTCCAATAAGCATTGGACAACTGGCTTTGCCACACTGAACCCTAAGCTGGAACTTTGATTTTGGGAGCACAAACACCCAGGGCTATTCCCACTCTGGAGCAAAGAATGCCACTTCAGAAGGTCAGCAAGGCACTCCTGTCCCAGGCAAGTGGGCAGCTGGTGCAGATAAAATGTCCAAATCTATAGCAAAGGATTCAGAGAATTACTAAGCAGAGAGGGCAACAGGCCAGGGCTGCAGGGGCTGCGGGGACAGAGAACACTGAACAGTGCTGGCTCTCAGCCCATTTGCATTCTGGACACAGGGTAAGCAGCTGGGAGACTGCAGTCTTTCCAGGCAGAGAGCTGTTGCTGAGTGACAGAAAAGTCCACGGAACTATGGTTGAGAAACAAACAGGAGGCTAAGATCTCAGGAGGAAGTAGAATGCCAAGGTGGACATACAGGCAGTTCTCACTTGCAGACATCTGCCAAATTCCGAATCCAAGGTATAGGATTTAAGAGCCCAAGCCAAGCACCTCTGAGAGTCACAGGAAACTTCACAGTGTTAGCCAAGTACTACAGACTACAGAAATCACGGAAGCCAGTCTTGGAGGTCCAGGAATGTACAGCAGAGCCCAGCAGACGAGGCCCTATCAATGAGACCTGCCACAGCCCGGCCTCTACTGGCCTGTGACAGAAGCTTCTAGAAGAGGTGAGCCATCTGCAATGGGGCACGGCAGTGTCACAATCTGGATGGCATCTCAGTCAGCAGTGTGAGCCTGTACATCAAAAGTTACAAGGTGTGGGGCTGGGGAGATGATTCAGCAGTTTCAGTTTGCTGCTTTCACAGAGGACCTGGATTCAGTTCCCAGCACCCACATGGCAGCTCACAATCATCTGTAATTCCAGTTCCAGAGGATCCAGTGCCTTCTTCTAGTGTCCTCCCAGGGCTCCCGGCATGCATATGGTGCACATACTTACAGACACCCAGACAAAACAATTTTTTATTACTTAAAATAAAAAGTAGGTATTTTTAAAAGAGTCTGGGAGATGTCAAAAAAGAAAACCAAAACTTCAAAACGGGAAAACTGCACACTATACAGACCTAGGAGTTATCAACATGGACTTTAAGATCACCATGGCCAGCATATTCAAAACACAGGGCAAAGGGGAGAGGATGCCATTGAGAAGGAGAGTTTAGCCAGGAGATTAGTTGTTTTGTTTAGAGTTAAAAATATTTATTTTATGTGCATGAGTGTTGTGCCCGGTGCCCACAAGGCTAGAAGAGGGTATCAGGTTCCCTGAACCTGGAGTTACCAATGGATGCTTGTGAGTCACCATGTGGATGCTGTGAATGGAACCTGGGCTCTCTGCAAGAGCAGCAAATACTCTATCCTCAGATTCATCTCTCCAGCCCCAGGACTGGAAATTACAAAGAATCAAAGGGAAATTCTCGAACTGGAGAGAAATGCGATGACTGAAATAAAGAGGCAAAGACACTGGATAGGACTATAAATGAACAGGACAAGCAGCAATACGGGAGTCAGCGGACTGCGTAGTGGAACCCAAAACATAAAGACGTAAGAGCCCAGGTGGAGTGTTTGAATATCTGGTAAGCAACTGGGTCAAGAGGGTGAGGCCTCCATAGTGGGCCGAGTGCACAAAGGAGGCCTGAGGAAGAATCCAGGATCTTTCCTCCATGTGAGGACACAGCAAGAAGGTGCAGAGAGTGGGCCCCTGTCAGACACTGATCACACCTCAACGTGGCCTTTCAGCCTCCAGAACTGCAAGACATTCATTACTCTGCTTCAGAGCTGCCCAGAGACAGAAGAAGAGCAACGCTCAGCACAGCCGTGGGCTGCAGAAGCTGCTGCTGACCAAACCGCTCGCTGCTCTTGACAGAACCGCTCGCTGCAGCCTGCTCATCGGTTGGTTGTCCCTGGTGGTTGTTTTCGATATGCAGCAGCCAAACGATTCCCATTTGCCTATTGTTGCTTTTGCTCCCTGTACTTTGGGGCTTCTCTAAAACTTCCTTGCTGATTACAATGTCCAGGAGCATTCTCCACATCTGGTACTTTCACATTTCAGATCTCACATGAAAGTACTTAACCTGTTTGCAGTTAACCTGAGTGGAAGACAGCGGCTCGCTTCATTCTTTTGCACATGGACAGCTGACTGAGCACAACTCATGGAGGACTCTCCTTTTCCCAGTGTGTGTATCCTTTTTTTGGTTTAGTTTGGGTTTTTGACCTCACTCTGTAGACCAGGCTGGCCTCAAACTCGCAGAGATTCGACTGCCTCCGCCTCCCAAGTGCTGGGACTAAAAGTGTGCGCCACCATGCCCAGCCCAGTGTGTGTTCTTACATCTTTGTCTAAAACAGTCAATGTGGGGCTCATCTCTAGCTCTCTGTTCTGTCCCATTTGTTTGCGCATCCACATTTATTTATTTATTCATTCCATGTTCTGCTGTTTTGATTACAACAGCTATGCAGTGTATTTCGAATTTAGGTAGTATAGCCCCTTCCATTTTGTTCTCTTTGCTCAAGACAGCCTTGGCTGTTTAGAGTTTATTATGGGCTCATGTAAGTCAGTACCGTTTTTTTTTCCTTGTTCTTTGAAGAATATCATTGGTGCGTTTGTTTGTTTTTGAGGCAGGATCTCTTATAAGCCATGCTGGCCCCAAACTTGTGATATAGCTGAAGATGACCTTGAACAATATCCTGATCCTCCTGCCTCCACCTCCCAAATGTTGGGACTACTGGCATGAACCGCCACTCCAGCCGTCCTTGACATTTAGATGGGTAGTACATTGACTTTAAATGTTTTTGGAAGAAATGAACATTTTAACAATAGTGGCTGTTCTAGTAAAAAAAAAAAATAGAGGTGTCCTGGTGTGCGCATGCGTGTGTGTGTTGGGGGGGGTATGGGTAAGGGCGTGTTGATGTTATGTCCTCTTCAGTTTCTTTCATCTGTGTTTTGTAATGTTCGTTGTGGAAATTTTTCCAGTATTACGCTGAAAAGTGGACAAGATGGGGGTGAGGTGGCTGGAGAGGTCTGGAGAGATGGCTCAGTAGTTAAGAGTACTTGTTTCTCTTGCAGAGATTCAGTTCCCAGCACTACACAATAGTTCACAACTACCCACAATTCCAATCCCGGGGGATCCAATGCCCTTTTCTGATCTCTGTGAACACTGGGCATGCACGTGGTGCACATGCATACAGGCAGGCAAAACATTCAAACAAGTAAAAATTAAAAAAGAGTAGTAAAGATGGATACCTTTTACTTTTGCCTTGCCCAGAGCTTAGACAAAGCTCCGGGATTTCCCCTGTTAAATGTAATGTTGGTTGCAAGCTTATTATGAAGGGTCTTCACCGTGGTAAGTTACATTCAGTATGTATCTCATTTGTTCGGTGTTTTTTGTTTGTTTTTCATAAAAGGATGTTGAATTTTATCAACTGTCTTGCTTTATCTGTTGAGACGATCATTTTGCCCTCATGTCTTGATGGTGCCTGGCTTTGGTGACTTACATATACTGAGCCATCCTTGCATCTCTGCAAATCATCTCACTTGACTGTGGTGTTAGATTTCCACTGCTGTTGGGTTTGGCTCTCTAGGTATTTTGTCAAAGATTTTTGCCTCTATGTTCATCAGAGATCTTTTCTTTCTTTCTTTTTTTCTCATTTTTAAGGATTTTTTTTTTCTTGATGATAGTTTTCTTCTCTTTGATGTGCACTGATTTGGTTGCTCTGTTGTGCTGTGCTCTCTCCTGTTCATTTTCCTCATGGAAATGTCTGTCTGCACATGGACAGTGATGTCTGAGCACCACTTACGGAAGACTGACCTTTTCCTGGAGTGTATTATTTTTTTGTCTTGTTTCACTCTTCTCCTTGGTTCTATTTTAATCTTTTCCCAGTGGAGTTTCAGGATAGAGAGCATGAATGAATGAATCTCAAAAACAAGGCAATGGGATAAACAAAACACAAAGAGTAAACACCTTAACTATCCCTTCATACAATGATTAAAATGGTAAGAACTGACAAAGTATACTCATTACTTTAAACATAGCTTAAAAAAAAAAAAACCCTACACAGCTGGGCAGCAGTGGCACACGCCTTTAATCCCTGCACTCGGGAGGCAGAGGCAGGTGGATCTCTGTAAATTCGAGGCCAGCCTGGTCTACAGAGTGAGTTCTAGGACAGCCACAGTTACAACAGAGAAACCCTATCTCAAAGAAACAAGAAAAAAGAAAGAAAAAGAAAAGCCCTACATGGGACAAAAAAAATTAGGACAGGAAGTAAAAAAGTAAATTTTCTAAATAAATTTGGCACATCATTTGATTCTTCTGTGTCCATATTAACTTTAAAAAAACAATTATTTTAATGCTATCATCAAGCAGTTCAGATAAATAAATAAATGAGAACTCAGCAGGGTGTGATCACACACACACTTGTAATCCCAGCACTTGGGAAGGTGGTGTAGGAGGTTTGGAGTTCTGTGCCAGCCTGAGCCACAAACAAGAACAGAAGACTCATTTTGGTTAATATTAGTGTGTGTGTGTGTGTGTGTGTGTGTGTGTGTGTGTGTGTGTAGACAAGAGTAAATTTTTTCTTTTTTCTCAATAGAGAGAAGAAGAGGAATAGAAACAACCACCTCTGGCCTACATTACAGAGCACCTGGAAATCCAGGACAAATAACACGCATCAGGAACAAGCAAGAGAACTACTCAGGAAACAAAAATGAAGACAAATGCATAAATAGCACTACTGACTGAGGGTGCGGGCCAGCACGAAGGCAAGGGCCTTTGCTGATTCCAGGCAGCAGAAAACTGGACCACGAGACAGGAGGCAGCCCACTCGTGACTACAAGCATTACCACAGGGACAGCAGATCCTTCAAGGCTACACTCTCAGTGACTCCCCAGATGGGGAGATCTGTACACCATTAAAGGGACACGGGGACTGCCTGTCTCAATGACATTCAGACACAGGGAATGACAAGATCATGGCCTGTCCTCATGGAGTTCCAGTTTCAAATCAAGCACATCTGTGTGAGCCAGGGCACCCAAGCTGGCCTCAGTATCAGCTCTGAAGCCCCTGGTGAGAACAGTCACAAGCTTTCCTGCAAAGTGTCTCCATCCATGCTCCCCCCTTCCAGTCTCCCCAGTGCAGTTGGTCAGTCACATGTAAGCTCAAAATCATAGATTGCCAAGAAAATGGAAAAGCAATGAATTCCACTAGAGTCAAGGGAGAAGGAGAGAGGAAAGAAGCCTGCAGGGATGACTTCTGGAAGGACTTCAGATTTTTAAACACTCAGACACAGTTGCTTTAATGTTTACTGAAGAAAGAAGCAATCAAAAACAAGTAAAATACAAACTTTTAGAAATCTAAAACTTAGCAGGCCACAAAGTAACTCCCAAAAGCGTCCATATTGTATCAAATGGACCATTTCACTTGAAAACAAACTAAATATTAACAACAACAACAAAAAACATCTACCACGTATTTAGAAGTTTTAAAAATGAACCTTGAAAGAATAGATACACCAAAGAAGTCATGATGGAGCTACAGAAATTCTTAGTACACAGTAACAAAAAAATACTATTAGCAACCTTAACAGGCTTCAACTTCCAACCAGGATGGAGTCACAGGGTCAGACTTAACTCTCAGAATTTGGGTAGGTTGAGGAAGTCGGATAGTTCTGGAAAGGAAGAAACTGTTCACCACCCCAGTTACACAGAAATTACAGGTGTTACCCCGGAGCCTTGCAGTGTCAATCCATGGCCAGGTGAACAGAGACCAAGGGACAGAGTGGTCGGAGGCTGAACAATCCTCAAAGCTTGTGCCAAGTAAGGAGGTACTTGTGACCCAATCGGTCGGGATGCAGGGTCCTCTTCCGCCCCAGGAATTTCAGAGTTGGGTGACTCTACACCTTCCTGCAGGAAGTCTTCTCTAGAAGACTCTAGAAAGCTTAATGGGCTTTGACTTACAAAGTCATCTCTCTAGAGAGCTGTCAGCCTGACAGAGAAGCACCCAAACGTGATCTAGAGGTAAAACATATAACTCAGATCACAGCGTAAAAACCACACCTGTGTCCAATAAATAGTTACTAGACGTGTGAAGAAGCAGGAAAACCTGCAACTAGTGAAAAGTCAGTCAGCAGAAACACAATTTTTTCTACTTTATTAGATAAAACTGAGTAATGGTTTAAAATTTTATTCACAAGCCAGACACCCCAGTGTGTGTCTATATTCCCAGCACTGAAGACCAAGGTGGGAAGATCATTTGAGCCCAGAAGTTTGGCACCAACCTGGGCAACAGGGGCATGACTCTACCTCAAATAAATAATAGATAGATAGATAGATAGATAGATAGATAGATAGATAGATAGATAAATTTATTTTCTGACAAACTAGTCAAAAAAATAGTACTTTTTGTTTGTTTTGGCTTGTTGTTTGCTTTGTTTTTGTATTTTGGGGTTTTTTGGTTTTTCGAGACAGGGTTTCTCTGTTGTAACTCTGGCTGTCCTGGAACTCACTCTGTAGACCAGGCTAGCCTTGAACTCACAGAGATCCTCCTGCCTCTCCCTCCCAAGTGCTGGGATTAAAGGAGTGTGCCACCACCACCACTAGGCAACTAATGGTATTTTATAAGTGAGTCCTACCGTACATTTTAAAAATAATAATTTAAATTTTATATAAACTTTGCAAGAAAAAAGACACAAAAGGGAGGGATGCCACGAGAAATAATATATTTCCAATTTATTCACTGAGACTAGCACAACCGTGGTGACAAATTAATCAAGGAAAATTAGAAAAATGAATATTATAGATCAACTTCACTAACGAGCATTGATACGGGAGTCCAGGAGAACTGGCACCCGAGCTGACAGATGGCTCGGAGTGTTAAGGCACGGGCCACTAAGCCTGGTGACCTGAGTTCAGTCACAAGCACACATGGTGGAGGGGGAGAACCAACACAAGCTGACCTCTGGCCTCCACAAGCGTGGCCACAGCTCTCAAGTGGGAAAACACACACACAATACCTAAGTAAATAAGTGTGATTTTTAATTAGAAAGAAAGCCCAGAGCTCCTGAAATACTGGCATTATTTAGCTTAGTGAGGACATAAAGAGTTATTTGTCATTGTGCTTCATCACACATCCAGAAAAGTGGGAGAATATATGACATTCTCAATAGACATTTAAAAAAAAAAATCAGTAGTGTTCCAGAACCACATACGATAAAGCTCTGAGCAATATTTGAAGGAAATGATTCTTTTAAATCCTAGAAGCGACCACTGAAATCCACCCAAACATCACACTTGTCGGTGACTTGAAAAAATTGTTCCATCTATTAAAAACTTAGGACCAGCCCAGGATGACTGCCACCACGTCTCCTTAATTGTTACAGAGACTCTAGCTGCATAAAGTCAGACAGGAAAAACAATAAACAAAGAGGGGGGAGGAAGGTCGAGGGAGAGAGAGCGCGCAGATAGTCACCACTCGGTCTATTCGCTCATTTGCATAGACGCCACCATTTCCCACAAATGATGAGTGCGTGCAAAGAGCTTCGGCAAGACAGTTAGGAACCTACATGTTGATACACACCAGGTTGGAGAATTAGAAACACTTACAGTGCCATTTATAATACCCAACTGCAAATCACCTAAAGACCGTCCCTAAAGGTCCCGTGAAATTGTCTCGAAGAAAAATTTAAACCTTTACCAAACGCACGACAGGAGGTCTAAATAAGGAAAGCACGATGAGCTTTCTCTGACTATTTTCCTGTATGTGTAGTGCGTGTGCATGGCGCGCATGGAGGGCAGAGGTCTACACTGAGTGTTTTCTTCAACCTTATTCTTTGAGACAAGGCCTCTCACTGATCCTAGAGCTCACCCATTCAACTAGACAGGCTGGCCAGTGTACCCCAGGAGCCCTCCTGCTCCAACTGCCTATCCCTATGGGTGCTGGGGATCAAATTCAAGTCCTCATGCTTGCCTGGCACCAGCTTTAGCAGCTGAGCTACCTCCCCAGCCCGAGATATGACCTTCTGTGAAAAACAAAAATCTCAAAAACGTTGATCTTTATGTAGATGAATCCAAAACGTCAGTATAATTTCAAACGATATCTTAATCTCTTTCTATTAATCTTGGCAACTTGTTTCTAAAGATGTGTGTGGGAGAACAAGATACTAAAGACGCCAGTAACAAGTCTGAAGGGAAACAGACCATGCACTGTCCCCTGCGCTACAGTTTGCATCTGGACTCCCCACACCCTCAGCCTGTGTGTCCTCAGCTACACTACTGGGAGGTGGTGTGACCTTTAGGAGGGGACCTAACGAGTGGTCTTCCAGTCACTGGAGAAGTGCTTGACAGAAATGGCCGAAGCCCTGCCCCTCTCTTCCTCTCTCCTAAAAATGAGGTAAAAAAAGTCTTTGCTCACAGTGAACTCCTGCCATGATGTTTCAACACAGACTCAAAGCAATAGGCCATTCAACCTTGGTCTCAAACTCTGAGCCTTAGTAAACCTTTCCCCTTCGTGAGTCGATTCTCTCAGGCATCTGTTATAAGAACAGCTACCACATTTGGATTCAGCTACCTGGGGTCAGCCACGACCTAAAAATATTACATGGAAATTTGCAAAATAAGCAGTTTCTAAGTTTTAAATTTTGTTTAGGTTTATTATTGTAATAGCTATGTTACATATTATTATAATATAATGTGATTATAATAACCATTTTATTATGAATCATTGTTAACTTCTCACTGTGCCCATTCCATAAACTAAACTTTATCATATATAGACATGTATTTATAGGAAAGAAACAACCTCGATGGGGTCGGATCCTAACATGGTATCAGGCATACACTTGGGGTCTTGGAATGTGTCCCGTGCAGATCAGGAGGTACAACTGCAGTACTGGACTGAGCGGAAAGCTATGGTGGCGCATGCCTGTAATCCCAGCATTTGGGAGGTAGAGACAGGAGATCAGGAGTTCAAGGCCATCTTCCTTTCATAGTTAGGTTCATGACCAATCTGAGTTACATGTGTTCTTATATAGATGGATGGCTGGATGGATGGATGGATGAATGGAGATAGACAGACAGACAGATAGATAGACAGACAGACAGGCAGACAGGCAGACTGGATAATATGGGGAGGGATAGAAAACCACCAATGTAAACAGAAAGGACCAGAAACAGACCTGTGGAAATATAGTCCTTTGCATGTGGTATGTAGCCACAGCTGGGGAGATGCCTCAGCAGGTAGCAGTGCTTGCTAACCAAGCATAAGAACCTGAATTCATATTTCCAACATCCATGTGAGAAGCCAGACACATCTGTAATCCAAACAGGGGTTGAGGAGGCAGGTTGCAGAGATAAAAGTGTCACTAGAGCTTGGTGGCCAACCAGTCTAGCTGAAAAAATGGGGTCAGTGAGAGAGCAAGATGGGAAATAGTAACGCGGGCTCTCAAATCCTCCGCTGGCCTCTGAGTATCTCTGCAGGTGCGAACATAGTCACAGACATATATGCATGTGCACACATATACACATACATGCACAAAAATTAAAATATAGATTTAATTTTAAAAAGGGTAGCTAGGATAACAACATCATCACAGCACACTCCAGAGGGTGGGGGAAGGGTGAACGTTCTCAGAGGCAAAGAGAATGGGTCATTGTGCACAATGGAGGGGAAGGCTAATGTGGGGCACGGGAACAGCAGAGTCCAAGGGAAACTGAGCAGCGTTGGGGCCTCCTGACCCAGGAAATGGGGCCCATATTGGGGCATCAGAGGCATTGCTACCAGTGTCTGAGTGCAACACGGGCCAGGATGTACCTGTAATTCAGGCTTCGGTGTCATATGGGGCAGCAGTGTGCACAGGGAGAGCAAGGAAATGCCAAGTCCCTGTGGACAGTGGGCAGGAGGCGATCATGACGCAGTGGTGGAGACGGCAGCCACGGCTAGAACCTAATCCTCAGAGTCACGTGTTAACAGCATCTTTAGGATGAGGAAATGACCATTAGCGGGTTCATGGTGTAATGGCTCAATACAGGAGCAACTTTAATATAAAAGCAAGCTGTCTGGCTCACTTGTTCCATCTTGAGTGGGATGCTTTTGGCTGAGCGAAGATAGGCAGCAATGCTCTTTGACTATGGGCCAAATAAGCCCTGTGTTTTGTGAGTTACATGGTCACAGGTATTTCATGACGGCTACAGAACTTGGAGGAAGATACATGCAGAAGCCAGACAAGTATGTGGGGTGAGCATGAGAAGCAGCTGCTCTTGGCCACCAGGGAAGGATGAGATTCTGCAGAGAACACACGAGGGCCTCCCTGGCAACCTAGCAGCCTTTATCTAGGGATTTATCTTTCTTTAAGATAGGTCAGTGGACTGATATGTGCACACACACACATGCCAGGGATACTGAAGGACATAACATCAAAAGGTTTCTCTTCGTGAACACTGATTCGTTTCAGGAAATATGAGAGGGAAATTTTGAAATGAGTTTTCTTCATATCATAATGAATGCACAGAATCAAAGCCAGGCCAGTCTGCACTTAAGGCTCTCAAAGAGTGAGGAGGGGACCTTCAACCATTGGGCAATCAGGCCTGCCAGTCACACTGAGACCTCATAAAATGAAAGAAAGAGTGCAGTAGAGTCACCCCAGTGATGAAAATAATGGGCGTGAACGGCCTGCAGTGGAGCAGCAGAGAAGAGGGTGGTGCTTGTGTGGTATTCTTCCCAGGGCTTGTGTTTGGGCACCCAAAGAATCCAGAAGAAGGCAGGTGCAAGGCATAGGGCTGAACTTGAAACTCTGACCTACTGCCACCATCCACTTCGTAGTGGGTAGCATTACTGGGACCATCAGTGGGCAGCTGGGTGCTTTTCCCCACAAATATTAACAAACACAGCTTCAGGACAGAGGCTGGGACAAAAACTCTGGTGCTGGGTGGGTAACTTGGCAACAGCCACCCCATCACCTGGGTCTGAGCTGGCAAAGGTTCCCTGCTCCAGTCAGAGCTCCGCTCACAGGAAGCAGATGAATCACAGATCCTCCTCTGTCACTGGATTCCCAAGATCTGTGTGTGCCAATGAGGACCCCAGCCTCTGTGAGCACAGCAAACCTGCAAGGTGAAGAGCCCAGCGAAGCGGCAGCAAACAGGCCCCACGGGGAAAGAAGGCCACTGGCAAACAAGACAAGCACGCAACACCTCAGCTTACACACTCAAGTGCTTTTAAGAGCCATCTTCAGCAACAGGAGTTGGACGCTCTGAGATGAAAGCAGTTAGAGTTAAAGAAGGAGACATGTTAGATAGAAACCAAACATGGAAGAGGAGAACTACAGAAATTCAGACCAAGAACTGGACAATGAAGTCTGAAAGTTGTCCATGAGACAGAAGAGACAAGGAGACGAACGTGAAGGAGAAAAGACAACACTACGGGAATTTGAGGAAGAAAGGAGAAAAAATGTTGGAGGAGGACTGTAAGCCTTTAAAGAAGAGACCTGATCTCCCACTCAAATGGCCCATAAGCATTGAAAAGGGAACCTGCTGAGACCTATCCATACATGAGTAAAAGTCCACGGACAGTGAAGATTCCGGAGAGTTATGGACGAAGGCTCTCGTAAGCACCTGATGCCCAGGCTAATGAAGTCATAGCCTCCCAAGTTTGGAGGAAATGACTCACAGCAAGGGGTGAGGATACAGCGGAGCCCCCTCACACACTCACAGACTCGTGCGTCATTTTCAGTAAGTCTCGCGAGGATGCGCCCCAGCAAACAAGACAGAAAACCATAAACGGCCAAAGGGCCCCAAAATCCAATTGGTGGAAGGCTGACAGAAGGCGGTGAGCATTAGGTCAATAGTAACCAGACAGACAGAGGGAAGTGGCTCCCAGGCCTGGAATGTCAGGAAAGACGGAACTCAGCATAGCGGCAGAACCCAGAGACAAAAGAAATCCATTCAATTAAAGAAAAGGATATCTGAGATCTAGAGGGAAAAAGACAAACAAACAAAAAAACTAACCAAGAAAGTCTTGCCAGGGACTGGAGAGATGGCTCAGTGGTTAAGAGCACTGGCTGATCTTCCAGAGGACCTGGGTTCAATTCCTAGCACCCACATGGTAGCTCACAATCGTCTGTGCGTATAGTTCCAAGGACATTCTCTTCTGACCTTGAGCATACACAGACACGCATGCAAACAAAACACACATACACATAAAGGTAAATTTAAAATATATTTTAAAATGGAATATATTAAAAATTATACACATACACACACATCCTGCCGAAGCAAAGAGATAGTACACAAGCAGCAAAACTCCAAGCCAGTGTTCCTCTGTACCCTGGAGTCATCAGTCACAGATGCTACAGCCTTGCCCCATGCTGGGACCTGCAGTCACAGTGACCCTAGACCAGGAGGCAGGCAGAAAGTGAGAACAATACACAAAGCTGAGTTTCCCCCTACCCAGGGCAGCAGCCTCAGAAGCTGCTGTCCACTGGCCCTGACTTGCTGTCTTAGTTTGAATTGGTAACAGGTGGGATAGGCAACTGAGACCCACTTGAAGGTGGCTGGGCAGTGGAGGTAGGGAGTTCTGGCACCCCTCTAGGGTGTTTCTGGGCATCATCATGCCCAGAGGTCAGCTCAAGGGAGCCATATAGACAGTCATGGGCCGTTGTGACTCCTAGAGCTCCACCCAGAGGGAAGGATGTCCTCCCCAGCCAGCCTCAAAAATTCACAGACCCAAGACAACCCCAGTAGATAGAATAGCAGCTGCTTACCCTGAGCTTTGGAGATAAAAGATGGTACTCACTGAGTCTTACTGGAGGGTAGGAGGTGACACTATACTATGCCCCCCCTCCCCTGAAAGGAGCAAAGAATGGGGATATAAAGGAAACGAGGAGGACAGATGGGAGGGGTGGAAGGTAGACAGAAAGCACTAAAAAAGCAGCAATTATATGGATCCTGGAAGAGTCAGGCATGACTTCTCAGGAGCCTCAGTATCTGCATCTGAGGGATGTGACCATAATGGGGATGTGACCACTTCCTCACCAGCATTTGAGAGCATCAGATAATGGAATACACACAATGGCACAGTGAGTTTATAACATATAAATGTCCCCTGCTTTCTTCCCAGACCCAAGCCTACAAGGGTGAGGAGAGAGATGGGTGTCTGCATCCTGTGTGCTGGCGATTAACAGACAGCTTTCCGAAGGAGACAGCAACCTAAAGGCCTTTTAGGTAGATCTAGGTCTGGGAAGAGAGCTATCCAAAGAATAGAATCAGACAGGGAAAAAAAATAATAAATAAATAAATAAAGCAGGGACCCAGGGATGCTGCATGTATGTGTCTCTACACTCGTGTGTCTGTGTGCATGAGTGTGACCTGTGCAGATGTGTTCACATGTGAATGCGTCATGTTTGTATCTGGTGTGTGTGGCCCCAGCCCCACAAGGTAAATGTGGGGACAATGAAGCCCATGGGGGGTCCCAATGGCCCTGACTACTCCTGCTGCCCAATCCCCTTGAGTTGATCTCTGGTCTGACCCAGAACAAGGTTAGTGGTACCCAGGAAGTACTAGATGGGTGCCAGACTCCTGCTTCTGTCTCTGCCTGCCAGCCACCCTTAGATGGGCCACAGTGGCCTTCCCCACCTGCCACCAGCTCAAGCCAGGATGATGAGAGATGAGATGAGATCAGTAAGAGTGAGCTTCTAAGGACACTGCAACCTGAGCAGGGGGGATACTCAGCTACTTGGTGTCACTGGTCCAAACCCCCCACCTGCTTCAAGAACCAGAAACAATACTGAGGCAGGTCCTTGGCATTGGGCAGGGGTAAGAAGGAGATCTGGGTTGGTGGGCCTGAGTCCTGAAATGTGAGCAGAAGACAGCACACAGGAGGACCCCCAGACCATTTGGATGTTTTGGCTTGCCCACACCACACCCCGGATTAGATTAAATGTAAGGTATAGAGGCTTTGCAGAGGGCAACCCAGGAACTAAGAGCCAGAAGGAGAGACTGGGGTGGATACTCAGAGGAGTCTGGAGGCAAAGGAACCAGGAGAGGTCTTGGCTGCTGACCTTGACTGAGTCTTCTATCCCTGTAGTGTCCCCACCTGCAGCATGGCAGGCCTGGCTCAGCCAGTCCTTCCTTGAGTCATCAAGACTCTGGTGGAGGAGCAGTCTGGCCAGGTATGGGTCTAGGACCCTGGATGGGCTCAGAGTAAAGCAGCAGACCAGCTTCCTCAATGGGGCTGGGGAGTCTCTGCACTGTTTCCAGTGTGGACAGTGGGGAGCTCTGTCCGTTTGGCACACAAGCCTTGGTTTCGCCCATGCTCTAGGGAGCATGTAGACATCTGCACAGTGCAAACTGCGTGTTCATCTGCCAGCTCAGTGGCTCAGGCCCATCGTTCTCCACAGGTGACCACTAAGCCCCTCCCAGTTCTTGAAGAGATGGACTTCCCCAAGGGATTGGCCAGGGTAGATTTTTGTATGTGATGATCCTCCTTGAACACCAATCTTGTCCTCCTGGGCTTTTTCCTGGGGCTAGTCGGACTCACCTGCTACCCTGTCTTTGTTGTACTCTCTCCCGGCAAACCCTGCACAAAGCCCACAGAAGGACTGCCCTGCTACATTTACAGAGTACACAATCAGCAGAAAGGACAGAAAAATGGGTGCAGAACAGGCTGAATCCTGACACCCCTACTCCCCCACTCCCTACACCCTGGCCTCTCCACCTCCACCCTGGGCCTGAATTCAACTCAGCCTCTCATTCGCTCTGGCTTTATGCAGAACGCCTGTCTGAGGCCAGTGTAGTCTGCAGGCTCCGTGCTCCATCTGAGTAGGACATTGGGAGAGGGGCAGGAAAAGAGAAGCACCCAGCTTGGGCAGCACCCAGTGGGGGACTCCCTCGCAAGCATTCTGCAAGCTCTCACGTCGGCTGCTTCTGAAGGCAGCCTATCTGACCAGTGGTCCACAAGCCAAGAAGGTCAGCTTGCCTTTAAGATCCGCCTCACTACAAGAAGCAGCCCCTAGTAGGGATCCCTGCCTTGGGAACAGGGTCCTCTCCAGGTTTCACATCCAGAGGATGCTGAGCATCCCGCAGCCCTCTGCCTGAGAAGACCTAGATGTTGACCCCACCCACTAGGAGCAAGGAGCCTCCAGAGGACCACGCTTGTGCAGAGCGGGAGCAGACCTGAGGTCTACCTTGGACCTGCAGCACTCCTCACCCTGCTTCCCCCAAACCCTCCACACCTGCCCTGCCCACCCCCTCCCCACAGCCTGACTAGAGCAGGTGACCAGCCACACCTGCAAAATGGCCGCCGCAGGTGCGGCCCCAGCCCCCTGAACCCCACAGCTTCCCTGCAGCCAGCGCTGCCTCCTTCCACAGAGACGCTGGGCACGATGCCCTGGCAGCCGCCTTCGGCCGGCTCGGCGTGACCACGTCTTCTGCGGGAGCCTGCGTTGCGTCTGCGGGTCCCCGGCTCTAGGCTAGCAGCAGGACTCTCAGCACTGCCTCCTCCCGCAGCCGCGTGATCCAATCCGTTTGCCCAAGCAGGCCTTAATCCCAGCACTGCGGTCCCCTTTTAGGAAGGTTAACCGCTAGGGGACCGGTCCTCCGGGCTCTGGGGAAAAGTCCCCATTCCTGGGGACGTGGGCGCGCATCGGGTCCGCGCCCTGGCGACGTCGCGCCGGCGCCCAGCAGGCCCCATGACTTGGCAATCCCTCTCTCCCCTCCCCCGCCCGCGGCCCCCATCAGCCCGCACCACCCCGCACCGCAGACCCTCCCTCTCTCCCTCCCAGCCCGAATGAGGTCCCTGCCCTTTCGGGAACGGAGGGCGGTGGCCCTCCCCTGGGAAGCACTCGAGGCGTGGAGTGGCTCACCAAGGGAGTGCGAGGGTCTTCGCAGGCGATGTTCCCACAGTCAACCGACGCCAGACGCCTGGGGACCTTTGCCAGCCCAGACGACGCTTCCCTCGGCCCCCTCCCTCCAGCCAGGGGCCACACCTGTTACTGGGGCGCTGGCTTAGTAGCCGCCAGGCGTGTCTGTGAGTGGTTCCTCCCGCGCTGTGCCTTTCAGGAATGGAAATGGGGTCTCTAGAGGGAGGAGCATCGGGAGCACTAGGGGTGATGGGCAGTCACCAAGTGCGCATTAAGCCGGTGACCCGGCCGAGGCGCCGCATCCCCCGCCCCGCCCGCCTGTTTTGCTGTCGGCTCCAGCATCTGCCCTCCCCCACCGGGAACCAGAGTGGCTGCCCTGGGCACCCTCCCCTAGGGCCTGGATCGGCAGCCGCGCCCCGTCCCGACGCCCCGCAGCCTCGTCCCGGTCCCCACTCGGCATCCCTGCCTCCCCTCCCCCGCGGATCTGTCGCATCCCTCTGTGTGGCTCCTCTGCAGTGGAGGGATACAGAGGACAGGAGGCTGTGCCCCAGATCTGCTCGTCCCTCTCGCTGGCGACCTCCGCCCACGCGGGCCAAGGGTCGCGACGCAGCAAAGGAGTCTTTTCTGCGGACCCTGAAAAGCTTTGTAGGGAGCACCAACACCCCTGAATTCGCCCCTTTGTTCTTGGAAAAGGCGGAGGAAGGTCGGGGGAAGGGAAGCCGCAGCTACAAGCCCGCGCTTCGGGCTGCGACAAGGACGCTGGAGCTGGCCCGGAATCCCCCACCCGGGGCATACTTAGTACGGGTGCGGGATGCCAGGGTCAGGTGCTGGATGATGAATGCGGATGGCGACAGGCTGGGCGAGCGGCAGCCTTACCTCTTAGGCGTCACAGGCGGCGGCCCCTCATGGGCATTGGCACCGGAGAGGGTCCCCGAGCCTGGAACGGATGCTGCCTGCTGGCTGCTCCGGGTGCTGTGACGGTGGCACCGCGTGACGAGCTCCGCGCCCCCGGCCCGGCCCGCCCCGAGCCCCTCCCGGTGCGCTGGTTGGCTGCGCGCTGCGTCCGAGCCTCAGCCGCCAGCTGGTTTGTCGCGCGGAGAGAGGGACGGGCTGCAGAAGAGATGAGGTTGGTGCGGGAGGGGGTTGGGGCTGGGCTGTGACATCACCAGTGAGGGGTGGGGGACAGACGCCGGGAATCGGATGCAACATCCCCTGGCTTAGCACTGTCTTTCATTCCCAGTGGAGAGGGACCGGGTGGCGCTCAGCTGAACTTGCCTGAAGACCCCGAATCAAGCCCTTCCTTATACTGGCTGCTTTCAACTGAAATCATAAAAACTGTAAAATCATCCACCTCCCGGGCCTGGGGTGCTCAACACAGGCGCGTCGTGGGGGTACAAAGCAAGCTGGATGCGAGGTTGCGGCGCTTCTTTCACTGAAGAGGGAATGCAGGAGCCGGTTGGAATCTGGACTGCAGGGTGTTAACAGGTGGATCTTAAAATCGCTCCTGGCGTCTGGGCCAGATCACCAGAGGGAAGCCAGAACACAGCAGACAGCGGCGGCTCACAGGATGATGCCACAGCTAGCGGCTGACCCGCACTCCTTCCCTGAGGTGGAGACCTCCACCCTTGTCCCCCTATTCCATGGGTCACAAACTATCATCACACACAATCGCTCCAGCCTAAATCCCCTAGACCTCAACCCCTATGCTTCTCTGGATCTGCAATGGCAAAGCCCAGTCTTCATCAACTCTGTTTTCTTGTCTCAGGGTTTGGATGGCAGCTCAGTGCACTATGGGGCCAACCACAGCCCAGGTCACCCAGCAGGACTCCCTGCACTGCGGTGGTGGGTGTGATGACATCACGTTACCGGGGAAACTAGGGCTCCAAGCTTCCTCTCCAAAGAGCCCCTGCCTGCAGGATCCCCTACTCCCAGTTGTTGGGCCCTTTAAATTGTTAGCCACTGAATCCACAGCAGCCTGAGGCAGGCAGTGCTCCTCCTCAGTTCGCAACGGTGCAGCAAGAGCCCTGTAAGAAGCATGGGCCAGACCCTCCATCTTCTGGCAGCGACTACCCCCACTTCCACCCCGCCCCTTCAAAGCCTGGGTGGGGGGAGCTTCCCTCTCTCTGTTCCCGGGTATCACCTGAATAAAGAAGACAGCTGATTTTCAAGGGTGCCAGGAACAAAAATACGGTGCTTATGTCTCGGTTTTCACCGTGCTTCTCAGTCCAGCAAAGCCGCTGGCTCCCAAGACAACTGAGACTCTTCTAGGTTTTCATTTCGTTTGAATTTTTGAGTCGCAAGCATATGGATGTACGGCCACTACTTTTGTTGCTGCTGTGACTAAAGCAACTAAAGGAAGGGAAGGGTTTATTGTGGTTCGTGGATTAAGAAGGGATGCTGCATCATGGTGGGAAGGTGTGTTGGTGGGAAGACACCTTAGCAGGAGCCTGAGGCGGCTGGTCACGTCGTGTCCACAGCCAGGAAACAGGGAGAGATGAACCCTGGCTCCCAGATTACTTTCTCCCGTTCCCAGTTCCTCAGTTTTCCTTTTTCCACCCTTTCTAATTCCACCCATATTTCTTTTAGTAGCACCATCAATTCCTTTTTTTTTTTCTAATTCCCCTTTATTTCTTTTAATAGCACTGCCCATTTCTTTTTTATAATGTCCTTACATGCCGCTTGGACTTCTGGTAAAGCACCCTACCACACTTTTTATTTGCTTCAGGACCACAGCCCATGAGACGGTGCTGCCCTCAGGGTGTTTTTTTTCTCTCCTCAGTTAAGCCTTTCTGGAAACACCTCATGGACAAATGGACAAAACCCACAGTGTGTCTCCTGCTGGTTTTTTTTTTGTTTTGTTGTTGTTGTTTTTCTTCAGAGACAGGGTTTCTCTGTTGTTACTCAGGGAACTCACTCTGTAGACCAGGCTGGCCTCAAACTCACAGAGATGCACCTGCCTCTGCCTCCTGAGTGCTGGGATTAAAGTCATGTGCCTTTAATCCACCCGCATCTCCTGGTGATTTTAAATTCAGCCAGGCTGACAATGACTGATCTGTTGTTTCTGTACTTATTTCTTTTTATTCTATGTATTTCTTCCACTTCATGTGTGTGTGAGGGGGTATGTAAGACCACATGTGTGTACAGGTACATGTGTGCGCATGCATGTAGCAGCCAGAGGTTGACCCTGCATGTCTTCCTCAGCCACCCACCTTGTGTACTAAGGCAGGTCTCTCAAGTAAACCCAGAGTTTGATTTGGAAAACCTACCTATCCAGCTCTATCCAGAGATTTCTTGTCTCTGTCTCACAAGCAATAGGATATCAGGTGGGCCACCACACCTATCCACCATTTACACAGATCCTGGGGTCTGAACTCCAATCCCTCATGCCTTCCAAGCAAACACGTCCACACTGAGACATCTCCCCAGCCCCCGTTTCTTCTTCCATATTGTCAGAAGTCCAACTTTGTTTTATGAATTTTCCCTTTATTTTTACTTACGTCTTTGTCTGTTACTCCCTTCATGAGTCTTTGGATACTCTTTTGACTAAGCCTTTCAGCCTTCTATAATTTCAGTGTCTATTTAAAGCTGTAGAACTCCTTCTACAGCCCTGCCTAGGACTGGCCTCACAAATTTGCTCCTGTGTCTTCATTATCATTCTGATTTAAATGTTTCTTTGTGTCCCTTATGGCCTCTCTTAAATAAGCTTACTTTCTAGTAGTGTGTGTTGCAATCTTTTGTTACTATTTTCCAATTAACCCCCGTTATAGTTAGACAACAAAGTACGTTCAGTAAGGGTCCCACCTAGAAGTAAATGTATGTGTACCACACGCGTGTAGGAGCCTGAAGAGACAAGCAGGGGCACGGGATCCTCTGGAACTGGAGTTGCGCAGGACCGTGAGCCTCTAGGTGTGGGTGGTGGGAACGGAAGCCAGGTCCTCTGCGCCGCAGCCAGTGCTCTGCACGGCTGAGGCACTTTTCTAGACCCGCTAACTTTTATATGTTAAACTTTTTGTATCTTTTTAGTTAACCCACTCTTGGAATTTTTAAGTCTACTTTAATTCTAAGATAATCCACTTAGAATAATCACTGTTATATCAAAGGCCCGGTTGTTACTGTCATATTTAAAATGTCCATTACTTCAATGGTGTTCTCATTTCTCATTGAATATACTGGTTTCTTCTGCTGTGTTATGCTTACTTTTATTCTTTTGGCAATTGCCCTGAACTCAAGACTCATTTTGATTTATCCCATATACCAGTCAGCTTAAAATTACATATATATGTGTTTGTGCAGGTGTCTCAGGAGGCCAGCTCGCTGGAGCTATAGTTTCAGGCCTTTGTGAGCCAGCCAATGTGGATGCCGAGAACTCAACTCAGGACCTCTGCAAGAGAAACAAATGTTGTGAACTGCTTAGTCATCACCTCTCAAACTCCAACAAGTCAGAATTTTTGTTACTATTAAAAAATATCTAAAGCAATGAGCTCATATAAAGGAAAGGTTCAGTGTTAGCAGATGACTCTGGAGGTTCCAGGCACAACTGGGGAGGAGCTCCTGTGCTTTGGCCTTCTGGTGAGGGCTGCAGATCATGGTGGGAGTGTATTGGAGCAAAGTGTCCCCAAGGCCTGTAGGCAGTGGTTCTCAATCTTCCTAGTGCTGTGACCCTTTAATATAGCTCCTCATGTTGTGGTGACCCCCAACCATAAAATTATTTTTGTTGCTACTTCATAACTGCGATTTTGCTGCTGTACAGTGTCTCAGTTCCTATGACCATGGGAAAATGTGTTTTCTGGTGGTCACGACCCACAAGTTGAGAACTGCTGCCTTAAGGGCTTCCCACTAGGCCCCACCTTCTAAAGATCCATGCCCCCTGCCTAAAGTGCTGTCAGAGACCAACCCTTTGTGTGGGACAGTGTGCAGAGCGCTCACATTCTCAACCTTCTGGACATCACCTTGGTCCCTTCTTCCCCAGCCCCAGGCACTGCTGAGTCTGCCTAGACTTATAGTTATGGCAGAAGCACATTCTTTTCTTTCCCTGGATCCTTGTTGTAAACCAGTTGACTGCACATTCTGAAGTACTTGATCCTTATTGTCTCATTCTCTGTGTTTGTTTGTTTTAAGACTGTGTCTTATTCAGCCCTGGCTGGTCTAGAATCTGACGTGTAGTTAAGAATGACCTTAAGCCTCTGATCTTCTTGGTGCACATCACCTCACCTAGCTCCATACTTCTTGAAGCTTCTTTTATATTTACATTATTTATGAAATGTAAAGTATTCTGACATGAATCCTGGCTAGAAACTATTCTGAAGCCTCATGAGACAGGAGGATTGCAATATTTCCAGGCCAGCCTGGGCTGTACAGTGAGTTTCAGGCCAGTGTGGCCTACAGAGTGAGACTTTACCATATATGCACACATACACTTTACAAAGGAGGAGGAGGAGGTATAGAAAAAACACTGCTGATTGGCATACTCAAAGAAAATATGGAAGAAAACATAGAAGCATTAAATTAGAACAAAAGAAAAAATAACAAATTCAGAGTTAGAGAAACAGTCTACACAAATAACCTGAAAATATGTATGAAATGGTTTTATGAATAAATCGACTGAAACCCAAATAGATGGGCATCATGGAAGAAATGGATGCTTTCCACAGAGCAGTACCCCACAGACTGGGCAGGGAGAATTTCACCTTCTTTCAAACATAAAAATAGTCTAGCATCTTCTGGTGTTGATCTGGGCAGCCCCTCACCAAACAATGCACAAAGCAAAAACAAAAACAAATTTGGCTTTTTGAGACAGGGTTTCTCTGCTGTAGCCCTGGCTGTCCTGAAACTCACTCCGTAGGCCAGGCTGGCCTCAAACTCGCAGGGATCCACCTGCCCCTGCCTCCCAAGGGCTGGTAAAGGCGTACGCCACCACTGCCCTGCAAAACATTTATTTTATGTATAACTAAAAATAAACTTCTACAACACCTGGGGTTTGGCACACAGCAAAACCCACAGAAACAAAAGTTCTAAATAGTGAGACAGCAAAACAGCAAAACAGCCCCATTACTGTAAGGATGTTATCCAGACAGACATGATCCCCAGTGAGATAGTATTAACAAGTGGAGTCTTAGGAGGGAATCAAGTCAGAAGAGCAGAGCCCTCACCAGTGAGATTCTTGATTCTTGCTTGGTACTATTCGGCATGAAATGTCCCCACAGGCATGCATGTTTGAATGCTTGGCTCCTGATTGGTGGTGCTGGTCTGGGAGGTTATGGAACCTTTAGGAAGAGGGGCCTAACTGAAGGAAGTGGGCCCCTGGAGTGTACTTTGAGGGCTGTAACCTGCCCTGCTTCTTGTCTGGTCTCGGTTCTTATTCCACTGAGACCTGGCTACAGACGCTAGTCACCAAGGAGTCATCCACTGGCATGCCTTCCCTTCCATGTAGCCCCTCAAACAGTAATTCAAAATGACGCTTTCATTCCTTCAAGTTTATTGGGAGGTTCTAGCAGGCAATTGTTCTGGTCTGAAGAGTCCTCCTCTGCCAGGGAAGGTCACCTTACTCAGCTGAACACAAGACTTCTAGAGGAACACACCGAGTCCTGAGGGAGGAGGGGACACTCACTTAGCCAGATCAGCTGAATGAATAATGAGATGACAGATGTCACAGCTAGGTGGCCTGTATCCACATCTTTCCTTCTTTGAGTACCTTTTGTTGGCTATGTGGCCGCAGCCACATAAATAAGGTGATCGGTGATCCTGGGAGCACCTTCGACCACATGAGGAAGTCCCCAGACATCAGGGTCAGTTGCTCATCGAACAATGACTCTCCTGACATTCCTGCCTCAGTCTTCCAGTCTCCAAAACCGAGAAGAAAAACTTGTGTTGTTTATACCCGCTTAAGGTATGCTTGTTATGGCATCCCAGAGAGACGGAGACAGGAAGCCTCTACAAAAAAACAAAACAAATAAAACAACTCTAAGATACGGGATTTGAGGAGCATGCAGGTTGGTAAACACATCCATGTGCCAGGAAGGTAGCATACACTATCCATAGGGGCAGAAGTTCCTGAACCCAGGACTATTCTAGATTCACCTATGACCTCTTTACCTGGCTTCTTACCATGTCCTATCAACACGTGGGTCAACCCATACGTTGCTCTGACTTCTGTGAGCAGTCAGAAGAAATTACCAAACCGCTCGAGAGGCATCAGGAGCCCATGTAATAGCCAGGTTGGATTTTGGGTGACTTGAAACTCACCACATGTGGTTGGCATCTGAAATAGGACTCCATCTCAAGGAACTCAGCTCTGCCCTGTGGGGATTCACTCTGGCTTAGGTAATGTGTGACAGAGCAGGACTGTAGGACACATGGATGGTGGTGCGAGAGCAGGAGAACTGTCTAACGTGGGGGGAATCTCACTTCAAACTCAGTGTCAGAGGTGTTGACTCTGAAGAAAAACATGCAGATTTTTTTCCTATTTAAATACAAGATAAAATATCAAGAAGGAAGGAAAACTATTATTTGCAGATGATGTGATGATCTTCTAGAAAACTCAAGTGACAGGTGGAAAGCTATAAGAGGCAGTAAGTTCAGCAAAGTTATCTGTGAAAAGGGTCAAAACCCACTGAAGAGAACTTAGTGTGAAGAAGGCAATAGTGTGGAAAGGTAGGACTCCCCTAAGTTCAAACTACATGTTCAATATACTCCCAATTAAAATAGCAGCGGAAGTTTACATGGGAAAATAATACGGGGATCTGAGAAGAGTTTGCCACTAAGACATCAAATCACAGATCAGGTGTGATGGCACACGTTGTTATCCTAGCATTAGGGAATCAGAGGCAGGAGGATTGCTATAAATTCTAGGCGAGCCTGGTTTATACAGTGCAGGAGGATTGCTATAAGTTCTAGGCGAGCCTGGTTTATACAGTGAGCTCTAGCCTACATAATGACGGCTTGTCTCAAGAACACCTAAGGGTTATGAAACTCTGACGTCAGGATGAAGAACAATATCAGATTTGTGTGATGAAGGTGTCACTTCAAACAATTTGAGGAAATGGATGGGACTTATATGAAAATATAAAACTGCATCCCACCTGACATTTGGCAGGGAGATAAATCCCTGATGGAAACATTTGGGAAGCCGGATGGAGTAGAGAACGCAGGATATAGCATGTAACCTGAGCTCTCTAAAGAAGATAGATGGGCTGGAGAAAAAGGAAAAAAAAAAGGCATGAACATCTATTTAACCCAGACAAGAACAAAATCCATAAAACAACCCCAAACCAGAGACTATTTCAACACACATGAAGGTGACGAGAATTTCCTATTGTAAGGAAAGATTTTCCAGGCCAACAACAAAGACTGAGATAGGGCAGTTACATAAAGTAGATGAATGACAGGCAAAAAGACCATCACAGAGAAATCCAGATCAAAACCGTGAGATCTGTGTTAAGCTGTACGACCTCTGGAGATGAGCCCATCTGGTGACAGCAGCGTCAGCTGTCACAGTCACACCAGGAAGAGCAGTGCCATCCCCCTAGAGGAAGTTTGTCAAGATGCATCTGCATTTAAACTGTGCTTACACTTAACACATCAGTGCTGTGTGCCTGGGCTCTATGCACACAAAGATTTTTCCCAACTAAGTAGACAAGAATAGTTATACCACACTGCTGATGCAAAAGATGGAGCTGATGGAGTGTTTATCCTTGGGAACTGGATTGAAGAACTGGAGTGTCTTTGGACTGGAGGAACATTGCTTAATGGCTTGCTCCCCATGACTTGCTCAGCCTGCTTTCTTACACGATTTGGAACTGCCCGCCCAGGGTGACACCGCCCACAGTGGACTGGGCCTGCCCACATCAGTCATCAATCAAGAAAATGCCTCGAAGATGTGCCCAGCAGCCAGCTTGATGGAGGCATTTTCTCATTGAGGGTTTCTCTTCCCAGGTGACTGTAGTTTGTGTTAAGTTGAAAAAAACAAACTAGCATGCTGGGATGTTTTAATAAATTATTTAGAGACAGTTATGAATAGGTAACCCTGCTTCCTGGTTTCCGAGGTTGGCGAGACTAGGGACCCTGTTGGGAGTGAGGAGAGGCACTCTCTGCTTCACTTTCTAAGTGTCTAGTCTTCCTCTGTCTGCAGTGTGAATTTTCAAGCTTCGTTCAGATTAACACTTTCCCATCGGTAGGGTGAGAGCGCTGATAAAGGCAAATTTTCATTTTCTCAATTTTTTTTTTAGAAGTGACCTGCTAAAAAATCTTCTAGTAAAGTGAAAAAAAGTTTTAAATATCTGATTAGAGATTTAGACATCTAGACCCCAAGCCATGCTGAACAAATAGTAGGTTGAATCATAGGAAATTCCTGGTATTTGAAGCCGGTGATGAAATCGCAGAAGTTTCAGCCACTCTCAGTATCCCTTAGTTCTTCGCATAGGCTGAGGCCCTGAGGGCTCTCCCCATCCACTTTAACATCTCTGTTGTTGTCCCTTTCCAGCTCTTGTTGAGACTATGGCTGTAGGATCTGATACCCATAGGAGACACAATCTCAGGGAAAACTCCCTGGTCCTTACAAACTTTCTGACCCCTCTTTCGCAAGGATCCCTGAGCCTTAGGTGCAGAAGCTGTATTATAGATACATTCACCGGGACTGGGCTCCACAACTCTGCGTTTTGATCGGTTGTGGTTTTCTGTAATGGTCTCCATCTGTTGCAAAGAGAAGTTTCCTTAATGAGAGGTGGGTATGAGGACAAATATTTAGAATGAGTTAGGGATTATGCTTCTTTAGAAAAGTGTTGGTTGTCCATTCTCCTCCAAGATCCACGACTCCACTAACCCTGGGTGGTTGGCTAGGTGTCTGGTATGTGGCATGACTTCCCTCTTGTTGAGCTGTTCTTATGACTTCCTAAACCTGAGCGGAACAACGATAACACGGTAGACATAGTGACATGGACAGGGCAGAGGGTACCCAGGTGGCCATCACTCTACACAAGAACTATAGGCAACCAAAGAATGCCAAGAGCAGGAGAAATAATCTTCCCCAGGAAAGAGTACAGCAATTGTTTATCCAATACCAAATGGTCAGATCTGTAAACATACACATAACATACAGACTGAAAAGATTGTATTTTTTATGTAAGAATATATGTGTAAACACACACAACAACAACAGTTAATGAAAAAAGAGGTCATAAATTTGAAAGAGAGTGAGGTGGGGTATATGGGAGGGTTTGGAGGGAAGAAAGGGAAGAGGAAATAATGTCATATTATAATCTCAAAATATGAAAGAAATAATAAAAAATTAAAGATTCAACTAACTACACAAAAGTCATAGGAAAGCAAGTCAACACTTCAGAAGAACCCAAGTTTGCAGTCTGAAAAAAATAACCCTCCAGGGCTGCCCACAAAAAGGATCTGCCCAAGCTGAGACCAGGAATGGAGAGAACTGAGGTATCCAGACAGCTATTGTGCATGTCTGGGGCATGTGTGCGTGTGTGCATGTGTGCATGTGTGTGTGTGTGTGTGTCTGTGTATGTGTGTGCGTGTGTGTCTGTGTGCTCGTGTGTGTGTGCGCGTGTCTGTGTGTGTGTGTCTGTGCGTGTGTGTGTGTGTGTGTCTGTGCGTGTGTGTGTGTGTGTGTGTGCGTGTGTGTGTCGTGTGTGTGTGTGTGTGTGTCGTGTGTGTGTGTCTGTGTGTCGCTGTGTGTCTGTGTGTGTGTGCGCGTGTCTGTGTGTGTGTGTGTCTGTGCGTGTGTGTGCGTGTGTGTGTGTGTGCATGTGTGTGCGTGTGTGTGTGTCTGTGTGTGTGTCTGTGTGTGTGTGTGTCTGTGTGTGTGTGCGTGTGTGTGTGTCTGTGTGTGTGTGTGTGTGTGTGTGTGTGTGTGTGTGTGTGTGTGTGTCTGTGCGTGTGTGTGTGTCTGTGTGCTTGTGTGTGTGTGTGTGTGTGTGTCTGGGGGGTGGGGAGTAAGGAGAAGCATTCTGGGGTTTGGTGGGAATGGGAGGTCATCTCACCCAGGTCAGCCTTCCAGGAAAACCTGCTGGGCATCCTGCAAGACGATCAGGAGGTAGGCCCACACCCTGCAGAGAAGAGAAGGGCTAAGACAGATTCCTGAAATTTAAGAGTAGAGATTCTGAAACAGTATTTGAAGTTATCTTGGCTTAGAATGTGAAATACCAAACCTAGAGATCAGGGACAAAACAAGCAGAGTGAAGACAGGTTATCTGGACAGATTATGAGGTCTCAGCCTTGGAATCCTTTAATTGAAGAGTGAATCTTGAGGGTTTAGCCCCCAGTCCATCTGGAGCTTGAGTTGAGAGAGTACTTCCACAGGGCCCCGCCTCGAGCCACGCCCCCGCAGGAGGCCTGGTTGCGTGGTAACCTCTTCGGCAGTTGCTAGATGCCCTGCCCAGACCTTCTCTAGAGCGTGTCGCCTTAGCAACCATGGGATAAGCCCGGGGCGTGAGATCCGCAGGGCTCTGCAAACCACCGCCGGTGCCTGGTCCTGCGGGCACCTGGCTCCTGGCTGCCGGAGGGAGGGCTGCTGGGTCCAGCAGGTTTCTAAAGTGCCTGGGGAGCTCTGAGGATTAGCCTTTGCTGATCGTGGGGCTGGAATGCAGCCTCCGCAGGCTAAACAAAGGAGGCCTTTAGGGATTCAAAGCGTTAGGGTACAGCTAGGAAAAGTGAGAGCAAGAAGGGGAAGGACAGGCAAAGCTTGAGATGTGTACTAGACCTCTCAGGACCATGTTCACCCCAACTTCTGCCCAAACAGTTCCCTGGAGTGACTGAAAGGGATATTACTGCCTTTGTGGCTGGTCTGTGTTCACAGAGAGCTAGCTCCCTGCTGGCCTCAGCTTCTTTTTCTGCTCCAGGCATCTGCCTCGCTGCTGTGCCGTTATGGTGCAGGCCAGCCTGGGACCATCCATACCTCTCTTCAGCTTCTCCTAAGCCACATTACCCGTGTATTTACGTGTGTGTTTGTGTGTGTGCGCGCTCTTTGAGTAGTTTTATATTTAATATATTTAATCTTTTAGGGGAAGTGTTTGGGGTTGTTTGTTTCTTTGAACAGTTTGATCTTATAGCTACAGCATCATATAAAGTGGCTAGCTCTTATTCTTAGGAAAGATTGGTCTTTATTATCTAAATTATTACGACTTTTATTTACAGATACTGACTTGATCTGTTTTATTATATCAGATTTGTACTAGATTTTAGTTTGTGAAAGTAAATGGAAAGTCACAGAAGAAATTAGATAACAATGTAGTATTTAAACATTTTAAACAAATTATCTTTTCCCATATAGTGAGAATTAGTATCAGTGATAGAAACAAGAGATCAGATGTGTTAGAGAGCAGAATTTTATAGGCCTTGCTGAATCTTTAAAAAAAAACAAAAACTTAATGGTTAGAAAGAGAAATGGAACTCCGGTAGCAGTCACTCTGGTAGCATCTATTTCCCTTTTTATTCGTGAAATATGAATCATTTTCAAATCCTGGACAGTCGTACTAGAAGAAACCTTAAAGACTCATTTAACTGAGAAACACCAGCGCTTAAGGTATATGTCATGAATGTTGTTATTGGAAACTCATGTCCTTGCATATTTGGATAAGAAATGCTAACCCAAACCTTTGAATATGTCTAGTGAGAATAAACCGAGTTAAAATTGCTTTAAGTTTCTCAGACATCTGAGCATGTTGCGGGGCCATTTAGAATGTTAATTTGTTGCTTCTTCATTTTTTTTTTTTTTAATATCAATAGAAATACAGTAATCCAATTGCTTGAACTCAGTTATAGTTTTTCCTTTTGGAAAAAGTTTGTCTAAGAGTTTGGATTTAGGCCTGGCAGTGGTGGCTCACACCTTTAATCCCAGCACTTGGGAGGCAGAGGCTGGTGGATCTCTGTGAGTTCAAGGTCCAGGATAGCCAGAGTTACACAAAGAAACCCTGTCTCCAAAACAAACAACCAAAAACAAAACAAAACAAAAAAAGTTTGGATTTAAAATATACGCACTCCCCAAATAAGGTTTCCTTTGGAAGTTTTTGTCATTTTAAAGAGTAGATTTCTTTTGTCCAAATTATACTGAATAATGAGGAAATCCCCTTATTAAAACAGTGAGAAAAAAATGGAAATTTTAAACACAAAAACCAGATTTGAGTGCAGTCGGGGTTCTGGGTAAACAAATAGTCCCAACAAAACCAAGACTGACGAAGAGACTTAATCTCCTCATCTGTAACTCTGTTAAAATCAGGATTAACATTATTTTACCCCTTAGGAATACACAAAGGGAAACACTCTATGATTGTTCTTGCTCAGGACTGCTTTGGCTGTGTGAGGTCTTCTGTGGTCCCGCATGGGTTTTAGATTCTCTTTCTGTTTCTGTGAAGAATGTGTGAGGATTTGGATTGGGGTTGCACAGAATCTGTAAATTGGCTTTGGTCATTTTCACAGTTTCAAGTTTAACAATCCGCAAGCACTGGGGAGCCTTTCCATCTTCTGGTGTCGCCCCCAGTCTCCTTTAGAGAATTAACGTTTTCACTGCAGAAGTCTTTCACCTCCGAGGTCAGGTTCATTCTGGATACTTGTTGAGGCTCTTGTGAATTCCCAGATACCACTCCATGTTCTGTTTCTCAGAGTGGTGTGTAAAGAGGCTTTGGGAACTGATTTTGTATCCTGTCGCATTACTGAAAATATTGACCATTTCTAGAAGTTTTCTGGTAGAATTTTTGGGCTCTCTCATGTTCTACTAGCACATCATCTGTGGACTGGGATCATCTGACTTCTTTTCTTATTTGTATTGCTTTATTTACTTTCTCATCTCTTACTGTTCTTCCTATGGCTGGTGAGGTCATGGACCCTACAGGAGAAATTACTCCTGCCATATCCCCAAAGTTCACATGGTCCCCAACCTATCATTATATCTGCAGATAAGTGTAGTTCTCACTCCACAAAGAAGCTTAACTTTGCAGCAGATTGAGACCATCACAGAAATTCAAATTCAGGTCAAAATATGGAGAAGAAGTAATCATTAGGTTCCTGGCCCCAGTGGACACACCTACAACACAACCCTTGTACCTAAGGCTCAGGGAACATTACAGGGAATGGGGCAGAAAGACTGTAAGAGTCAGAGGAAACTGAAGTCTGCTGTGAGATCGGGTCTCCTAAAAAAGTCGGAAGCTACACCTATGACACCTCAACAGTATGACTGTCTGAACAAGACCCAGACCATGACAATAGCAAATAGGCATGCTAATTTAGAAGGAGGGAAAATATCTCACAGGACCCCACCTCTAGACAAAGAACTATGTGTAGCGAAGAACTTCAGAGAGAGGGAGAACTAGTCTTCCTCAGGAATGAACCCCCTATGTGGTCATCCAATACTAAATGGCCAGCCCTGAAATCATGTGCATATAAGCCACGCTAAATGGACTCATCAGATTGTGCTTACATAGTTTTGCATATATGTCACAACAATAATCACAGAAAAGAGGCCATGTGTTTGAGAGGGATTAAAGGGGGGCACAGGAAGGGTTGGAGGAATGAAATGGGGTAAATAGTGATGTCTTAGTCTTACTCTTGCTGTGATAAAACACCATGACCAAAAGCAAGTTGAAGAGGAAAGAGTTTATTTGGCTTACATTTCTACATCATAGTCTATCATTGAAGGAAGCCAGAACAGGAACTCAAACAACGCAGGAACCTATAGGCAGGAACTGATACAGAGGCCATGGAGGGGTGCTGTTTAATGACTGGCTCCTCATGGCTTGCTCAGTCTGTTTTCTTGTAGAATCCAGGACCACCAGTCCAGGGATAACACCACCCATAATGGGCTCGGGCCTCTCCCATCAATAATTAAGAAAATTCCCTACAGGCTTGCCTACAGCCTGATCTTAAGGAGGTATTTTCTTAATTGAGGTTCCTTCTCTCTGATGATGCTGGCGTGTATCAAGTTGTCAAAACTAGCCAGTACAGATGGAATTATAGTTTAACTAAAATTTTTCAAATGGTATGTATTGAGGACCATTAAAAAAAATAAAAGTAACTGGGCAGTGGTGGCAAAACCTTTAATCCCAGCACTCAGAAGGCAGAGGCAGGCGGATCTCTGTGAGTTTGAGTCCAACCTGGTCTACAGAGTGAGTTCTAGGACATCCAGAGTTGTAACAAAGAAACCCTGTCTTGAAGCAATAATAATAATAATAATAATAATAATAATAATAATAATAATAATAATAAAAGCAAAGAAGCAGAGGAAGAACAAGAAAAGAAGAAAGAGAAAACTAAGTATACATTCCTGGGTCAGGCATCATCTATTGCCCAAGAGCGAATCTGTGACACGATTCCCTTCCCGTATCAGCCATCACTGGCCTGTCTCTTAAGTCAGATCACTGACCTGACACTATTATAGCCATTCACCTGGCATTTGGTCATCACTCACATTGGGGTGGCTTTTTCTTCCTGTAGGCATCCTCAGAGGTTTCCTCTTCCCAAATGACTCTAGAATGTGTCAAGATGACATAAAACTAGCCAGCACAGGTGGGTAATATACGGCTAATAAGGAGGCTAATGATAGCCTAACATAATTTGGCTCTGGACTTACACCATCCCAACCTCATCCCAAACCTCTCCAGATCACTGCCATTTCATCAGTCATCAGCCTGTGTAGTCACAGCCTCGTAGCAGGACACATTGAAGGAGGTTTGGGATTTTGGTGTCTTTAAAAATGCTAAATGGCACTTGGACTATGTTTTTGCTCCCATCCCGGTGTAGTGGATGATGATCAGTTTGATTTGGACTGTTCATTACTAGTGCCTATACTTTGTTTATGTGCAGCTGTTTGCCACGTGTAGCTTTCCCTTAGGATTGCCTGCTGCTTGGACTTCTGGGAACTTAAGAGTATCTAAGGATTGGTGGGTGGGTTGGTTGGTTGGTTGGTTATTGCTTAGAGTAACTTCAGGTGGAGAAATTAGGTTCGGGAATATTGAGCTGAGATGCGAGTCCAGCTCACTATCAGTTCCTGCTCTCCAAGCTTGGACAGCCAAAAAAGGGCTTCTTCCTTTCTCTCTTTCTTTCTATCAAAGCCACCTACAAGGGTGGTGAAGATTTCTTTCTTTCTATCCTTCCTTTCTCTTTCCTGAAGTAGAGGACGAAAAAACATGGTAACCACCCACAACACAGCCTCCTTCAGGAACTTTCATCAGCAGTTAAAAAGTACATGTGTGTATACAGCGACATGCACAGGTGGAAGAGCTGGAGTGACAAACCTGTGAGCCCCCACCCTAGCTTAGTGTGGATGTTGGGGGTCCCATAGTGAAGGGAAAGAATCCTGGCTCATTACTGGCACCCATTGGGCTGCTCACCTAGCTCAGCAACAGGTGTTTTGGGAGAGCTGAAACTGAGGCGAACTGATGGTGAATTGTGCAGTTCTAAAGAATGACCTTGCTCCGGGTGCAGGAGGCTATAGACCTGTACTGAGCAGGCAGATCTGTGGAGCTCAGCTCCCACACACTGGATTTTTTGTGGGATCCTTTTGATCCAATAAAACACCATCCATCATACAGCTTGATTAAAAAGCAGAAGAAGGGAGGAGGAGGAGAAGGAGGAAGGAAGGAGAAAGAGGAGGAGGAGGAAGAGGAGGAAGAAGAAGAAGAAGAAGAAGAAGAAGAAGAAGAAGAAGAAGAAGAAGAAGAAGAAGAAGAAGAAGAAGAAGAAGAAGAAGAAGAAGAGTTCTTTACTGAGTATAAGGCAAAACTGGTACCAGGGACGAAGATTAAGACATTAGTCTCACCAGGTGGTGGTGTCCCATGCCTTTAATCCCAGCACTCAGGAGGCAGAGACAGGCAGATCTCTGAGTTTGAGACCAGCAAGGTCTACAGAGTGAGTTCCAGGATAGCCAGAGTTACAACACAGAAACCCTGTCTTGAAGAAAGAAAGAAAGAAAGAAAGAAAGAAAGAAAGAAAGAAAGAAAGAAAGAAAGAAAGAAAGAAAGAAAGAGAAGAAAGAAAGCAGTCTCAGAGCTGCATCTCCAAGGAAAAGTTTTACAGACTTTTTATAGGAAAAAGCCATAGTTCAAAACAATACAGACGGGGTTTCCATGCCAACACGAGCAGAGACTTAGTTAATAATTTGTAACCAATTAAAACAGTGGTCAGAATGACCATTACCCAAGAATGAAAACATTTTTTCTTTCTTTCTGGCAAAACAAGCCAGTTATCAGACTCAGAGTGACTACGACTAGAGACGAGAATGTCTTGTTTTCTAATACGTGCAGGGGCCCATTCTTTTGTTTTGACTTGGAGGGTGGTATGCAGCCTGGGAATCTTTCATGTTTAAACTTTATTTAGAGCATGAACTTTAGTTAATATTATTTCAGACTGAATTCTAAAACCTAAGCTAGGATGGTAGCTGTTCTTGCCGTCTCGTACCATATCAGATTGATCAGCACTGACTCAGTGTCTGGCCAGAAGCAGCGGCTGTAGGGCGGGGTGATACGGACCCCCAGAACTCTGTGTGCGACCCCTGGCTGCCGAGCAGCCGCTGTCCTCTATCCCTTACTGTCCCAACCGAGAGGGGTAACTGCTTGCCAATCAAGGTTGCCATTACCTTCTCTTCTCATGACTCTTGGCCCCTGGAATTTCCTCCTCTGTCCAGACCTGCCTAAGCTTGCTCTGCTGGGTTGGGGGTTTGTGGGCAGGAAGTCTGTCCCTCTGTGTAGGACTTACATGAAATTTCTTAGGTGGGAGTCCCACTACCTACCCTGAGCTGACCAAGGGTGGGAAGTACATTGGAAGCGCCCAATGACATAACACAGCTCAGATTCTGTTGTTGGCCTTTACATGGGGTGGGAGGGGGAGACTATCAGGCGTCTGAGGATTTGAGTGCATTGCTAGAGGTTGGCACCAACCTTGCCAAGACCTTCAGTCTTGTAGAAGACAGACAGATATACAGGTACAGAGACTGGAACTAGGGAGGTGCTACTATGAGATGCTGGGGTGTGCTGAGTACTCTGTGGAGGGGCTGGGGTGCGCTGGGTACTCTAGAGGGTCTGGGGTGTGCTGGGTACTCTGTGGAGGGACTGGGGTGTGCTGCACACTCTGTGGAGGGACTGGAGTGTGCTGGGTCCTCTGTGGAGGGTCTGGGGTGTGCTGGGTACTCTGTGGAGGGACTGGGGTGTGCTGGGTCCTCTGTGGAGGGACTGGGGTGTGCTGGGTCCTCTGTGGAGGGACTGGGGTGTGCTGGGTCCTCTAGAGGGGCTGAGGTGTGTTGGGTATGCTATAAAGATGCCAGAGTCTGGTGGCCCAGCTCCTTTCCTCTTGCCCATCCCACCTCTGCTGGCTAGTTCCTCCTTGGGTGGCTGCAGCTCTTGCTGAGGGCTTTGGATCCCCAGCCCCCCCCATCTCCACATGCAGCAGTGGGTGTGCCCCTCACCCTCTAGGCTGGCACTTGTGATTAGGCGTTCTCTCTCATGAGCCCTCAGTCCTGCTGACATCTGCAGTTCCTCAGTGCGACTGTGTCTCCTGCTGCAGTCCTCTGACACACACAGAACCAAGGAGTACTGACATCCTTTAACTAATAGTGTCCCCCGCAATGTCAACAAGGAAACTACGCAGATCATTGGTTTCTTAGCTCAAGAGCAGAGGAGTTGTGCTCAAGGATGCTCGTTGCCATGCTATTGAACATTCCCCAATATAACATCGCTGATGAATCAGCAGAAGACTGGGCAAGGGAAGTGTGGGTGCTCGTGTATCCACATAAGCTTAGCAACAAAATGGGCACACTACATAGATAAATCCCCCTCTCGAAGCTTGATGGATGAGACAAGCAGCCATGTTTCACTGCAGCCCATTGCTTATATATCTATGACAACAAAGTCCTGAAGACTCAAATTCAGATGCTCTTCAGTGTCATCCCTAGAGAGATTGAGGGCTTGATATAGGACCTATGATCTTTGGTCTTTATTGAGATATAACTTATGTGCATAGAAAGCTCAGGTATGTACAATTTAATCAACTCTGAAATGCACAGCAAGAGGAGACCTCTTTCCTAGTCCTACTCAGTGTGTTCCCAGCCGGGAGGTGACCACCAGTCTGATTCCTGCTCTGGAGTCTCACACGGGATCATGCTGCCAGTATTCCTGTGCATTCCTGGGTTGATTCTCTCTACATTCATCTAAGATGCACGCAGGCTGTGGCTGCACCTGAAGTTTGCTGCTTCTTCCTGCTAGATATAATCAGATCTCAGCTTCCCACAGTGTGCTGATCTGTTCTTCTGCTGAACTTGTAGGCTACTTCGTCCTTGGTGGCTATGAATAATGCTGGGTAGCAGACACAGACATAGCAGTCAGAGCTGACTTGAAGGAGCTGCAGTGGGTTATGCAAGCATTTGTAGCATTTCCACTCCCTCCGAAAGGTTCCAGTTGCTCCATATTCTCGAGTTATTTTAGCCCTTCTAGATGGTGTTTCCTAATAAGGCTGAGACTTTTTCATGACCAGCAATACTGAGAACCTTTTCATGTACAACTTTTCATTTGTTGTGAAGGGCCTGCTCAAAAGTTGGCCCATTACAAACAGAAGGCTGAACACCTTTCTTTCTTTCTTTCTTTCTTTCTTTCTTTCTTTCTTTCTTTCTTTCTTTCTTTCTTTCTTTCTTTCTTTTTCTTTCTTTCTTTCTTCCTTCCTTCCTTCCTTCTTTCCTTCCTTTCTTCCTTCCTTTTTTTCTTCTTTTGAGTCAGGGTCTCACCATGTAACCATGGCTGGCCTGGAACTCACCATGTAGACCAGGCAGACCTGGAACTCAAGGAAATTTGCCAGAATCTGCCTCCTGAGCGCTAGGACTAAAGGCATGTGCCACCTTGCCTGGACACTTTTTATGACTGAATTGCAAGATTCAAATTCTGGATATAATGCATTCACCAGTTACTTAGGCTATCAATATTTCTGCCATTTTCATTGTGTTTTGTGTGTTTATTTTGTATGTATGTGTGTGCCCACTTGTGTACACTACAGCACACACGTGCAAGTCAGAGGACACACAGGAGTCAGTTCTCTCCTTCCACCATGTGGATCCTAAGGATGGAAGTCGGCCATCACCATGGCAGCAGGCA
Organism: Cricetomys ansorgei; assembly: GCA_026225945.1. Taxonomy (NCBI): domain Eukaryota; kingdom Metazoa; phylum Chordata; class Mammalia; order Rodentia; family Nesomyidae; genus Cricetomys; species Cricetomys ansorgei. The sequence goes on from JAMJFZ010001791.1 coordinate 4,598,924, forward strand.
CCTGTACCAGCCGAGCTCCTTGCCAGCCCAGTCTGTGGCTTTTCTAGTCTATTGATGATGCTTTTGGTAAACAAGGTTTTTAATTTACTGAAGCCCAACGTTTTCCTTTTATGATTAGTACCAGTGCTTTTTTGTGTGTCTGAACAAACAACAAACAAAAAAATCCAAGCCAAAAAAAATAAAAAAACAAAAAACCTGTTGATCTCTGAGGATAGAAGACACTCTTCAGTGTCATCTTCTGGCAACCCACCTGTCAGCTTGAGTGGCAGGCCCGCAGACACAGCATGACGAAGCTTGACACACACACACACCCCCACTGAAGACACCGCTGTCCCTCACACAGCGTCATTTCTCTCTTAGGGCCTGCCCTTCATGCCGCGTCTGTTAGTGAAACTTTGCTCCATCGATCCATTTGTCTTTCCTCCTGCCAATGCCACCACGCTGGCTGGTGACTGCAGCAGCAACTGACATCCGTTTTCTTAAAAACGTGTTGATGGGCGGTCTGGTCCAAATGTGAGGAAATCCTTAACATTTACTAAATGTGCTGATGGCTACATGATTCTGAAACCTTTAAAATACTTCTGAACATGTGGAAGGTAGATTGTACACAACAGCAATGGAATTCTGTAAGTCACAGAATAAGTCTCACACACACCTGTTGCTTCAGCTTATGGCAGAAAGGGGAAGCTGTTGTGGACAAACTTGGGTGCATCCCTGCAGGCTCGGCCTCCTCTGTAGACAGGAACCAGACTCCGTCGGAGGTCTTCAGAGGCCCGGCTGTCATTGGATTAGTTCAGCCTGAGAGTCCCTTGTGGTCAACTGGTCAGAATGGCCTCTAACATCTGCCCCGTGGAAGACTGTGCTGGCAATTTGGGGTCTGTCTGCAGGGAGCTACTCACCCCACTTCCTTTAAGCCCCTCCTGTAGAAACAGCTCACACTGGCCAGAGCCATGAAGTGACTTTCCTCAAAAATCACACTGAAAAACCCTGTCTTGTCCAGAAGCATACCCCACCCCTTTCCAGATCATATTTCTTGGCTTTGGGAAGAACTCTGTCTCCCTAGCCTTGGTCTCTCCCTGTGTAAACCAGGAAGCCTCTGGAGTTCCATCAAAGGGACTGGGTGCCCCTTCTACCCACATACAGTGCACGAGGATCCGGCCAACCTCACGGGTCAGAAGATGACACTGCAAAACCAAATGACCAGCAGAGGCAGCTGGGATCAAGTCTTTTCTTAGATCTTGGCAGAAGAAAGGCTGACCTTGGAGGAAGGAGTTTAGGGATCGATTCCTGTTTGCTTTGTTTCCGAAGAGGCTTTCTAAAGGCGGTCAGCCCACGGTACATGATGCTGTGGTTCACGAAGAATTCTCCAGGTGACATTGATCACTGCTTTCCAGGGCCAATTCTGTCACCCACTTCCTCCACAGGTACAATCACAAAGTGTGCAGGGGAGAAATGCAGGGAAGCCAGGAGGGTCAGAGTCAGGGACACACTGGGAATATGGAAACTGAGGTGTGGCCTGGGGTGATGGAAGAGAATTGAAAAGACTTTCAGATCAGGACCCAGTCACCGGTGGTGTGATCTGAGCTCATCAAGCCTACTCTCCACTGTCACACCTGGGTAAAACAGGTGAACTCAAGTATATGATAGGAAAGAAAGCCAGATCTGCAGGCAATATGTCCCACTGGGGTAATACCTGCTGAGCCAGCCACCCACTGTCCAGATGTCCTCCTGTATGTATCTCAGCACAGTGGCTAGAAACTGATCTGAGGATGGGAAACCCCAACTCATAGTCAATGCCCCATCAGAGCATGCACAGGACCCTAAGACTCAAGTGGAGAGGTCCAGTATGCATCCCACCACCATCCTTGTCACTTTATCTGATGCCTACCCCATTCCCAGGGTGCCCTTGGGACGGTCATGGCCCTGGCCTGGCCCTCTGTCCTCACCTGCAGGGAGCACAGGAGATCTTCTGGGAGCTATGAGGTGTGTTTGAACAGGACCTGCAGAGCGCGGGGACAGGGCACTCAGAGATTGGTCTAGAACATGCTGAAACTCTGCTTCCCATGGGAATATTGTGGTCATTCCTTCCTAAATGGACCAAGCCAAGGTCTCTCTCAGGGGTCCTGGGGGCTTTCTGCTCTGTGGCAGCCAACATGCCTTGCTGAGGTTCTAGCAGCCATACAGGGGTATCCTCCCAGATAAAGGTTAGTTGGAGCCTGTGACCTCAGAACGTGGTTCATTGGCTTGAAGTTCAACCCTGGGTGATGATGTCTCTCTCTGATCTTCTCCCTCTGAGACAAGAGGTCTGGGCTCTGGTAGTAAGAGAGGTTCTGGGAGAGAAGGGCTCTGGAGACCAGGGCCAAGGGCAGCGTGATGGAGACCAGCATTATCCCAGCCTCGCCCACACACCTGCCCCCTTCCTGGAGCTGGCTCCTGACCAGCATTGTGGTAATTGCTTCCTAGTGGGGCTGATCCCCCCTCTGGGCCGGAGGACGTCATAGTTCTCAGGCTTTCTCAAGTGTCGTTCGGAAAACAACAGATTATGAAAGTTCTGCCAAACCCATGGGCTCAGGTTTCAGTCTTCTCTCCTGTTTATACTGGCATGCTTGCCCCCATCCCAGGCGGACATCACTCATGGGCCTATTTGCTGACTCAGGGGCTCCCCATCCTCAGGAACCTTCTTGTTTTCTTGTCCACAGCACACAGGAGCTAGTGGTGGCTGCAGAGGGGAATGACAGCCACACACACACACGCACACATACACGCACGCACACACACACACACACACACACACACACACGCACACGCGAGCACACACACGTACACACAATGGGGCAGGATACATGCAGCAGGAAGACTTATCCCTCCTAAGACAAGTGGTGTAGTAGATGGATAAAACAAAAGCAAGTATTTAAGCTGAGGGGAGCCAGAAAGCATAAGTCAATGTGAGCACGGGAATATTGCAAGGAGTCCACTGTCAATGCTAAGATCAAATTGTGGGCAGTCATAGGCCCTCTGATCCAGTTTCTTCAGGAGGTCAGTGGTGTAGAGACAAGGTGTCTCAGATGCTTTCCTTTTGCCATGATGAAATCCCCTGACTAAAGCAATTTGAGAGAGGGTTCATTTAACTCACAGTTCGAGGTTACAGTCCATCAAAGGAGGAAAGTCATGGTGTCAGGAACTTGAGGCAGCTGGTCACATCACATTCATAGTCATGAAACCAAGATAGAAGAATTCTGGAGTCCAGTTCTCTTTCTCCTTTTTATACAGTTCAGGATCCCAGCTCAGGGGATGGTGCCGCCCACAGTGGGTGACTCTTCCCAACTGAATAAACCTAATCAAGATAATCCCCACAGACATATCTTGATCGCATTGGTTGAGATAGGAAGACAAGCTCACCGTGTGTAGCACTGTTTCCTGAATGGACCTAGGCAGTAGAAGCAGAAAAAGGAGCTGAGCAGCAGTATGAGTTCATCCATTGCTCTCTGCTTCCCGACTGTGGATGCGATCTGACCAGACCCCTCAAGCTCCTGCTACTGTGATTTCCCCCACAACAATGGACTGTACTTGAATTAAGAACTAAATAAACCCCTTTACCCTTAAGTTGCTCTTGTCAGAGTATTTTCTTTATAACAGCAATAGGAAAAGAACAAGGGCTTGAGGGAAGGCAGGGATTCCAGTGTGGACCATGCAGACCAGAGCTCTGACACCCTTAGGACATCCGTAGGTGCAGAGGCCAGTCCGAACCTGAATTCCCATTAAAACCAGAGAAGCTTCCCAGTGTTGCACAGCAGAAGAGACCAAGCCCAGTAACATAGTTTGAATCCTGATTTTATCAGCCCAGGTTTCAAAGGATACTTTGTCGGCAGATGGGAAAATGTGTCTGTGGACAGGTACCTAGATGACCTGAAGTAATTACTTTCAGTTTTGTGAAGCCGATGATGTCCTCATCGTGGATCTTTAAGAATGCTCCTTGTTGTTGGCTGCATCCTGAAATAGCATCTAGGGTTTACTATATAAGTCCCCAGCAAAGTTAAATAAAACCCAGAGAAGGTGGCTTGAGGAGAGAAACAAAGACAGCAAAATGGCAAGGGTTGTGGAGACTGCTGACAGGGTAAGTGGTACCCCAATTCCTGGTGTTATTAAAAGTGGATGGTTAGAGACTCAGGTCAAAGGCTGATAAGGATCTGACAGGAGACACTGAGGGACGCATGCTGCATTGTGCCAGGTGGACTGGCTTGAGGAAGGCCCCACCCAATGACTCTCTTTTCAGAGACTTGGCCTACTCGCCCCTGGGCCAAGCCAAGTCCTGATATAGGGGAGAGAGCCCCCTCCTTTCTCAGCTGTGGAATAAGGGGACCCCCAAGTAGAGCTCACATGCTCTAAACAGAATCCTTATCCTTCAGGAAAATAAACCAAGGCTGGCCAAGGGACATGGGATAACAAGTGACAGGGTTGGTGTCCCAGTCAGGGGCAGGGTTCCAAGATGTCAGAAGCAGCCACATTGTGCAGTGCCCAGGGTCTGGCTAGAGTGCCAACGAAGCGCTGGGCTTTGGTCATGCTGCAGGGCCAGCCCCAAGCACGTATCTGGGGTATCTGAGCAGCTCCCACAGGCTCTGAGTGCTGTGTGGGTGTGAGGCTGCTGGCCAAGTGGGTCCGGGAATAGACCTCCACTATAGAAAGTCCCTTCTAGCTGCTGTGAGAATAATGAGGTGAAACTGAGTCAGAGATCTCTAGGAGAGTTGGGTTGGCTGGACAGTGGGGCCTGCAGCATAGCCATGTCACTGAGGGGCAGAAAGCACCCGGACCCCACAGACTTGTGTGCCAGCACCTCCACCAAAGCCACTTGGACTCCGCTGAGGGACTGTGCTGGAGGCATAAGCCCCTTGGGCCTTTCCCCTCTGCCCATTGCTCCTGATATCCTCATTGTCAAGGTGTACTTCTGGCTTACAGCCTGACCTGCTGCCCATGTCCCAACCTTCTTTGCAATGAAGACCACGTGACTGCCTCTCTGTCCCACTTACTCTGCACCAGACGTTTCTGTTTGCCAACCCTGGCCCAGCAGGTCAGTGTGAGGTGAGGCTCCCTGCTCCGCCCCGCAGGAGCCACGTTACCCGTTACTGCCTCACACATCTGTCTTCTTACAGACGATGCCTGCCGGAGGCCACTGCCACTGGGCTCAGAGTTCCTTATGCGGAAGGTCTATGTCCAGCCTCGCAGACTGCCCTCTCACAAGTCAGTTGTAGGCTCTGCTCCCACATACCACAGCCAAGACATTGTGTGCAGAGTTGGCACAGGTGCAGGTCCTCTTTGCACCTTTCTGTGTCCCTCCATGTTATAGTCTGAAAGTGTCCCCACCCCACAAACTCCCAAGGATTGAAGGCTTGCCTTCACTAGTAGGACAGTCAGTGAGAGGAATTTGGATAGCGGCCCTGACCTACCGATGGATTAATCTACTGATGCATGATGGAAACATTTGGAGGTCAATAGAACCATGTTCCTAGAGAACTTTATCTTGCCCTGGGTCCCTCTCTGCTCATCTCTCAGCTTCTTTGGCCACCACAAGGTGGATAGGTTCTTCTGCCCTGCGGTCTGGCCGTGGTGATGTTCCGTTTCACGGCAGGTCTAGACGTACCTGCAACAGCTGATTGTGGACTGAAACCTCTGGAACAGTGAAACCGTTTGTTTCCTCTATTTGTCACAGTGATTTTTAAAAGTCTGTGCAAAATACTCTACGCCTCATGTATCTGGCTTGGAAAAAGCACGCTGTTTTTGCGTGAGGAAGCAGGTGGGGGTTCGTATGACACATGGTGTGCTGCAGCACGGCCGCTGGGTGTCGCTGTTTCCGTGGAGAGCACACAGTTCTCTGCAGTTCGCAGCTGATAGGTCCTTGGGGGTGAGTTCTAGAATAGGCTTCTAAGCCTGATGACCACCACCCAGGCATCCCCCAGAGCTCTCCTGTCTTGTGCTGCTGCACTGGGCGCTGGCATTACCAGAGCCATGGCTGATGTAGGTGCCTGCTATATTGAGGCCATAGTCCTCTGACACAAAATCATAGTATCTCTCAGGGACTTTCCTGGCTGTGAGAACAGGATGCACACATCTTCTTAATTTGCCAGAACAATTCACTCACAGCTGTGACTTATTACAAGGAAAGGGTTCAAAGTTCAAGCTGCAGAGGAAGGAAACACTCAAACCAGGGGAGCCTGGGAGGCTTAGGGAAATCCGAAAGAGGGTCAGGGGTTCCCAAGGGAAGCCTAAGAGAGACCCTGGGTGCAGTCAAGATCCCAGGGAAGGTCAGGGGAGACCAGGACAGGAAGTAAGAAGCGATCAGAGGACTCTCAGGGAGACCATGGAAAACTAGAAGAGCCCAAAGAAGGGTCAAAGGATCCCAGGAAAGGCTGGGGAGCCCAGATGCCAACGGGTCCCCAGCATTTTTCTCTCAAGCTGTATCTATCAACCTTCTGAAATCCTTCTGATGCTGGTGGACAGTACCCAGCTCCTGGTACACACACACACACACACACACACACACACACACACACACAGAGAGAGAGAGAGAGAGAGAGAGAGAGATCCCAGCACAGGTTAAGAAGAAGGATCTGATTCCCAGGATCTTGGGCTCCAATGTGCTCCAAAGAAGGTCAGGCACAGGACCATAGGACTAGGGCATGAGTTCCCAAGATTAGAAGCCTTCATAGCTACCCAAAAAGTTTCCAGACCTTTCCATAGAAACTGGAGGAGGAGGGGAGTTGTTCTTGAGGCAAGGCTGGGCGTGGCAGAGCACCTGCCTGGTTACTCAGCCTGCACTTACCTGGCAGGCAGCCATAAGGCACTGTACATTCTTGCTGCGGTTTGATATTGACACAGTGCTCAGTAGTTTGTGAGAATTGTGAGAGTTTGAATGAGAAATTGTCCCCACTCTTGTGTGTTCCCTGCCTCAGAGTTTCAAAAGTCTTCAGATGTTTGCCAAGGGAAAGAACAAGAGAGGCTGTGAGAGTGACAGTGTGAGCTGTGGGGTCAAAATGAAGCAGATCAGCCCTGGAGGCAGCAGCCACTGAGGCCTGAGGGCCCGAGTGGGGGGAGCTGGGAGCTCAGTGTTACAGGTGTTGGTGACAAACCCCTGACAAACCAGGCTCTAGAGCTGCTAATGTCCCCGTGGCTGTGAGGACAGATACCCAAGCTGTGCCTTTTAAGACAAGAAAGTTCTGAAGGTTACGGCAAGTCCAAGATCAAGGTGTCTTCAGGCCCGTCTCTGAAGCCTCTGTGCCAGTGTCTTTCCTGCTTCATTTACTCTCTGTGACCGTCTTAGGCTAAGGCTGCCTTCATCTGGTTTCTGCCTTGGCACTTCACGGCATGGTGCAGTGGATGTCTGTGTCTGTACATCTGTGAGTGTGTCTGTGTGTCTGTGCCAATTCTGTGTGCGTATGTGTGGATGCCTCTGTGTGCACGTGTGTATGATCCCCCCTGTGTGTGCCCTCTCTGTGTGTCTCTGTCTCCAACTCTGTCTCTCTGTCTCTCTGTCTCTCTGTCTCTCTGTCTCTCTCTCTCTCTGTGTGTGTGTGTAAATTCCCTTTTCTATAAGAAACTGTATAAGGGTTATCAGCCCCTAATGCAAAATGACCCATCTTACCACATCTGTAAAGACCTAAAAATAGGGTCACCATCACAAGTATCAGGGGTCAGGACTAGAACACATATTTGGGGGACACAACCCAACACACAACTGGAACCACCAAGACTGGCCAAGACTAGCCAAGACTAGTGTGGACTTTGCCCACTCCTTGGGAAGCACTGGGATGCTGGCTTCCATGCATGTATGGACAGGTTCCAGATGTGACCGACCGGCTGAGCCAGCAAGCCCGTCTCCCTGGAAGGTACCTTGGGAAATACCATCTTCCTACATGGAGTCTATGTCACTGGCCAGGAAAGAGTGACAGGCTGCCCTGTGGGGTGAGGGTGGAGACCTCCCAGGTTTGTAGGGTCAAGGCCTCTGAGATCACAGCCAGAGATCCAGCAAAAACTATCATCTGTAGTCTCTTGGTAGCCACTAAGGGTAGCCACTGCAGCCTTTGATGCTTGAATGCTCACTTCTGATTTAGGGCTAAGGGCACTGTGCCCAGATCTCAGGCTGTTAGGACTGAAGTGACCCAACATGCCCTCCTTAGACCACCACCTCCAGGATGCCAAGCCTCACTCTCTCCAAGCCCACAAGGAACCTCTTTTTACAGCCCCTGGGGTGGGGGATCTGGGAGGGTCTTGAAGATAGGGTTGAGAATTCCCTGTTATAAGGACCCAGACTGGACTCAGTAGGCTGTGCCACACCCATGAAAACAGGCCTCCACCAGTGAGGCTGGGGAGAGGAATGCTGGTGGCCTCCTGGGAACCCCCTGATAGTCCAGCTCCTGTGATTGCAGAGTTTAGGAGTTGTGCCAAGATTCCTAAGTAGGACCCTTACTCCTTGCCCAGGGAGGGATGCCCCCAAACCATCAAGCTGCCGAGGGTGGTGTGGGTGATGGGTCCAGGTGGGAGACTTGGTTCCTACTTTGAACCTATGTTTGCCATGTGACCCAAGACATCCCTTTGAAGACAGAGAATGTCTGCTCCCAATTGGCTAGAGATACAGACGTGGGTAGGAAGGTTGTCTGGGGCTCTGATGTGCAAGGCTCATATAAGACAGGACAGTAGGGTACGTGAATACCAGCCAGAACCATGTTCTGAATGAACAGTCTTGCCACAGGGCCTGGCGGGAAACAGGTTAGGATAGATCACAAGTCTTTTCTAAAGGTTTAAGTTGTCCTTTAATTATTTTTATTTATCTTTTTAGAATATTACATATGAATACTATTTTACACTATTTCCCCTCCATCACTTCCTTCCAACTCATCTCGTGTCCACACCCCACCCCCTCCCTCAGATCCATGGTCTCTTTTTCTTTAATTATTATTGTTACAGATATATAATACAAATATATAAATATGACTCGCTGAGCCATTAGTGTTGGCTCGTGTATACATTTTTAAGGCTGCCCACTTGGGCTTGGATAACCAACTGGGGGGTCTCGTTCCTGGAAAACAATTCTTTCTTTCTCAACACTCATTGATTTCTTGTGGATTTTTGTCTAGAGATGGGGACTTGTGAGATTTCCCCCAACCATGTTGTCATGGCAACTGGTGTTGTCCTTGTTCAGGTCTTGTTGGGCAGCCACATTGTTGAGACTTCATGGGTACAGTCTCCCTGTCATATATAGAAGACACTGTCTCGCAGCAGAGGCCCTAGTCTTCTATCTCTAGAATCTTCCTGACTCCTCCTCTCCAGTGGTCCTGGGCCTTAGGTGTGGAGGTTGTGTTGCACATGTGTCAGTATGGCTGTGCACCCCATGCTGGATCACTGTTTTGCTATGCTAAAAGCCATGTCAGAGATGCATGCCCTGGACCACAAGGCTGTGAAAACCCTTCTAAATATCTCTATATGCCTTGGATTAACCAGTCTAGGTCTTTGTCCCCACTTCTCTGAGCCAGACTGAGATTTGCACGTAGCCTGGCCAAGGAGCTCACAGCCCAGCACAGGGCCCTCAGCATGGTCCAACTGCCACGCTGCCACACTATATAACAACACAGCATCCGAGGGCTCTCACACAGGAGGGCTACAGTGTGGGCTGCTGTATGGCCGCTCTGTTCCTACAGATGATGCGATGCAATGTGATGCGGATTGACCAGTCACTCACGGTAAACGTACCACCAGGTGACTGGCCCTGGCTACCTGAGGCCAGCTCACTGCGTGACCATAGCAGGTGCCTGAGAAGAAGCTGCTGTGGGATTTCCTCTCTGTCACCATCCCAGTGGGATGAAGCATGTAATCTAGCAGCCCTTGGACTCCTGACATCTACCCTGGGACCCCAAGTCAGGATGTGACACCGCTATTCCGAAAAGAAGTCCAGATCTGCACTTCCTTTTTCTAGCTGGATTTCAGGCCTTCCGCTGTCACCCGTGCCATGCTGAGTCTGGTACGCGTATCCACAGTTTATGTCTGAGTGCGTTGTGGCCTGAGCACCAGGTGAGGACAGGTGAGGAAACTGTACCAAACTCGGCAGGTGGTCAGGACATTAGCCTGGGGTACTTATCACCACCCACCAAAACAGACATCAGGGCCAGCGTGTCTGGTTAGGAGCTGCTTGGTGGGATTGATTCTGAGGGGCACACACTTGACAAGGACCAACTTCGGCCATACAGATCTGACCTGAGGAGGGCACCTGGGTATGGACCCTCCCCCCCTGCAGAGCTGCACAGCTGTCAGATGCCTGGTAGACACAGGGAGCTTCCCAACCACCTCGGCTAAAGCTGTGGGTTTGTTGGGGTTGTAGAGAAGAGATTGGAAAGGAGAGAAGGGCATGGATTGGATCGAAACACACAAGTGTATAAAATTCTCAAATAATAGAAGTCACTCCTTTAAGCCAGAAAAAGCAAAAAATAAATCTTTAAAAAGATTCTAATGACAAATATTGTATGTTTGTGCTTTCCACATGTTGATAACTAGATACTGTTAATTTCAAACATAAATTTATACTGGCTGTCAGGGAGATGAACTCTCGGGACTCAATGGCCACTCCAGCCTGGATGTCACAGAACAGTGCCTCTTGGAGTGGGCAACCTGTCGGAGAAGTAAGGGGCCGTGCATGAGGACTAGATGGCATTATAGCTTTCGCAGCACACTCTGGGTCATGGAACACGCTGCTTTAGCGCCACAAGTTCCAGACCCATAGACCAGAGCAGCTGTGTTCTCTGTTTCAGATCATAGTATGAAGTGACCAGGGCTGGACCCACTGAGGACTCTGTTTGGAGAGCTGGGACCCCCACAGCCACCCAGGTTCTATCGTGGATCTGACACACCCATTCGTGGACACACAGCCCATCTGTGACACACTTTCTGCTCCTATTTGACACATCGACTCCAGCACACTTCTCCCAGCTTGACGTGGAGGTTGGAGCTGCCAGGCCGGGCGGCCCTTATCTCCAGGGAAAGCAAGGTCATTCATTACCTGCCCTGATGTTTGCTGTTGTCAGCGCCCGGGCTCCCAATCAGTGTGAGGTCTGCGACAACTCCCTCCTGGGTTGCAACAGCTCCTCTGCTTCCAGCCTCTGTCGGCACAGGTGAGCCTGCCCGGGCCCTGAGCAAAGTGCACATCTTCTTGGCTCAAGGTGGGCTGCACCCACACCCCTCAGAGCGACCCTTCACTTTCTATACCTCCATGAGCCACCCTGGGCACAGAGAGTTGCAGAGTGTGTGTGAGGGGATCCTGGCAGGAAGGAACAAGTGAATAACACATGGTGTTACACATACATATGCGGCCTAAGGGAGGTGCCCTTGGTCCGAAGAAGGGCATCCAAAAGCACACAGAAGTTCCAACGATGGGCAGCTCCCAGGATTCCAAGAGGGAGCAGAGCCAAGAAAGGGGCAAACATTCCAGGCAGAGAGACCAGGGTGTGTGAGAACCCAGATGTATCTGCATGATAGGCAGGGGAGAATGTAAGGGGGTGAAAGGGTCAGAGCAGCCAAGATCCAAGCGCTAGCAAAAGACAAGGGTCCAGAGAAATGCTGGGATTAGGGCTTGGTGGACCCGGGGTAGGGGACCTGGAAGAAAGAGGGGGCTCGGACGTAAGGAGGCCTCAGCAGGATTGAGCTGAGTGAGGGTACTATCCCCTGGGGAGCAGAGACTGCTCAGAAGGCAGGAGGCCCTCAGCTATGTCACCGAGTCTAGGGGCTTGGTGATGGTGACTTGAATACACTTTGAATGGAGGAAGGCAATGGTGTGGGGCTTGGAGGTTTGACAGAGGCTTGGGCAGGTTGACCGCAGAATGATCCTGGAATCTCACAGCCCCGGTGCCTGACCAGCCAGTGTTGCACTGTGCTCCGTCCGGCTCAGGAGCAGGTCCCCTGGGTACCACTGCTTCCTGGCTACTGTGCTGGCTCCTGTTGTGTCTAGATGCATGTGACCTCACTGTCCCTGATTATCAAAGCCCGGGGTTGCCCCTTCAGAGGGGCCTCCGGTCCTGCGAGGCTACAGTATGGCCCCTGAGCACCATATCTACTGCTGTCAGCAATCTAGTCTCCAGAGGACAGCATCCCTTGGATACAGGGGTGGGGCCTCACCAAAGCAGGGAGAGGGATTGTGTAGCCTCTTTACTTCCCAGGACCCTCAGTTTAGTCTGGCTCCTCCTCTTAAGGAGCCCAAGTTTCATTATTTCTTACTGAATGTTGACCCAGCAAGCAGAGAGAGCTCTGAGAGAGCTGGTTGTCTATAAGTGTAGACTTGACTCAAGAGACCTCTGACAGGGAGCGCAGTGGGGGCGCAGAGGGGTCCTTATGTCCAAAAGATCAGCACTCAGCAGTGGGTGAGCCAGCCGGCATGGGAGTGTGAGGATGCGTTTGAATCGGTGTGTGTAAGAGCTGGTGTGAGCTGTGTGTGAGAATGGAAGTTGATGTGCTTGTGTGAGAGAGAGCTGATGTGTGGCTATACGAGTACTTGGGTGTGAGTCCGAGTGTGTGAGCTGGCACGTAAGTAAGAGCGTGAGAATTCGTATATGAGTTCTGTGAGTAGGCGTGAGAGGAGTGTGTGAATGTGAATTCTGTGAGCATGACTTGTATGAGTCTGTGTGTGAGCAGGAGCGTGAGTTAATGTGTGGTTATGAGTATGACCGGTGTGAGGGTATAGTCGTGTGGATACCCGTATGAAGGAGATCACCAGAGGGCTCGGTCCCCAAGCAGTGACTCGGTGAGTGCATGAAGGGGAACATGAGGTAGAGGTCTCCATGACTCCGGGCAGGGTCTCAGTGTGGATAAATGTATGAGAGGCAGGTTGTGGTGGAGTCTCCACACGTATACATGTTCTGAAATACACCTGTCCATCAGCTAAGCCAAGGTCAGCAAACTACAGTCTCAGGGCTCCATTGGGTCCCATACCCAGCTTTTGTGAATGTGAATGAAACACACACACACACACACACACACACACACACACACACACACACACTCGAGTGTGTGTCCATACATACATCCACATATATTCTTGACAAAGATATTCCTTAATTGGAGGGCCTAATAAGAACAAAACACTGTAGTTAGGACATTAAAAGATTCTGTAAATCATTGCTTTCTTTTCCTAACTCTGAGATTCAAGGGACAGATTTGTCTACTTGCCTGCAATTAGCCATTTTTGGTTATCAACATAGAAAAAACAAAAATGTACACTATTTTCTCTTTGAAATAGTTTTTAAAAGACATATTTATTGATTTTTCTGACTTCAGAAAGTAATTATTTGAGAATTTTATACATGCACATATTGTGTTTTGATCAAATTCACCCTCCTTCTCTCCCCTCCAGTTTCTCCCTTATCCCCCCCTGCACTTTTCCTTCCTAATTCTACATCCCACCCCACCCTCATCCAACCAAACTTCCATCCTGAGTGGGGCAGGAGCTCATGACTCCTGCCCGATCTGAGAACCTATTGGCGATTGATGGCTGCTAGGGATGCCCCTGGGCAGCTACCCCATGCAGCAGTAAGTAGCCCTACACCACGCACACCCAGGCCACCAGATGAATGAAGCTTTTCTGGAATGCAGACGCACCCACCCTGGCTGCGATGGGACCACTGCTCAGGTGGGTAGTTTCCATACTTCAGTCCTACAGGCCTCAGGCACTTGCTCTCTGACTCTAAACTTTCAGACCACTGGCCGGGCTGTGGGGGGGACCCAGGAGTAGGGTGTCCTTCCCGCTGCTGTTCTTTGACAGAACACCAGAGGCTCCCCTCCCCCTGCAGAAGGTTCAATAATCTCTGCTGTCGTCCATCCTGACAGGACAAACATCGATCAGGGTTAAATTGACAATAAAAGGGCAGGAGCAACAGGGAGTCATCATCCAGGCCTCCCCTCTGAGCCTAGCGCAGAGCTTGCTGGGAAATGTTCCGGTTGTTGACCAAGGCCAGTGTGACACTGAGCGCCAGAGCAGCAAGTTGGGTATGGACCATGGGCTCCCACCAGCTGCTGGTGCCACCCCCAGAGGTCCTGAGCAAGCCCCTATCAGTTCCTAAGCGGATCCTATTAGGCCCAGGGCCCTCCAACCTGGCTCCACGGGTTCTGGCTGCCGGAGGGCTGAGGATGATTGGCCACATGCAAAAAGAGATGCTTCAGGTAGGCCTTCAGGGGTGGTGATCACTTGGTAACCAGCAGAGGAGAGGATCTGACCTGTGTGCCCACTGTCTAGATCATGGATGAGATCAAGCAAGGCATCCAGTATGTGTTCCAGACCAGGAACCCCCTCACATTGGTTGTCAGCGGCTCGGGACACTGTGCCATGGAGACTGCCCTGTTCAACCTCCTAGAGGCCGGAGACTCCTTTCTGGTTGGAGCCAATGGCATCTGGGGAATGCGGGCTGCGGAGATTGCTGAGCGCATTGGTAAGGGAGAGAGTGGGCTGTGGCCCCAAGCTATCCCTCCAGAGGCCTTCTGGGGGAATCCAGAAGCTATCTCCATCAGATCAGGCACTGGCCTGTGCCATCCTACCAGACATTCCTTCCTGGGACCCTAATGCCTCCACCTCCCCTAGCTGCTGCCTCCTCCGGGAAGACATCAGGGTATTCTCCAGGCCCCAGCAGATGACAGCAGCCTGGCCTTCCAGGGTTTAGAACAAGATTGTTTCTGGAATGCACAGAAGCGGTGTTCCAGGGAAAACCTGCTCTGAGCCCCAGTGGCTCTCTGGGGTCCTCAGGAAGATTGGCGTTTCAGAGGCTGATGCCCTCCCCAAATCCCAGAGCTTTGTTCATCTGTGAAATGAGTACCCAGGAACAGTTGTCCCTCCATAGTCTGAGATGGAAGAGGGTAGGCACGCACCCAGACTTCCTGGTAGACCCCGGTCTTTGCAAATGGTCTTCATGGTTCGCAAGTGCATGGCCACAGTGTTGATGGAAGCTAGAGAGCCCTGGATGGTGGAACTCTCAGCACTTTTAGGCTACCCTTTTCCAAGGGAACCAGAGCAGGGCAGTGCTAGGTACTCAGTGGGGACATCAGTCATCCAGGCTCTAATAGCTAGGCAAGCCCCTTCCCTTTGCCATTCATCAAGACTTGGATGGTTCAGGTGCCTCCCCTGCTAGGACCGTGGTTGTGAGCAGGGACATGTGACATGGGACTCAGAGACAAGAACCAGGACAGATGCTTGGTTCCTGGCATCACCTGCCCCACAAGGTCAACACCTACTTTGTCTTCTCATCCCTTGTTCAGTCTTCCATCAACAGTGTGGGATATCTGTGCACTACACTTGGGTGGATCCCATACCATCTGTGGCGGTCAAAGTGACCTCATATAGTTACTACCTGTGTGACAAGGCTGCCAAGAACCTCAGGTACCATGGTCTGAGGAGGAACCCCATGCCCCAAAGCTCTGGACTCAAAACTCTGGAGCCCAAGGCAATGGTGCATGTATGCCCCCAAGGAGCATGCTCCCCTCCATGGTGCAGCCACCTGGTTGCCAGCATGAATGGGGTCCCCACACTGCTCCATACTCACTACCCATTCCACCCCTGTCCTTAGGAGCCCGTGTGCACCAGATGATCAGGAAGCCTGGAGAGCACTACACATTGCAGGAAGTGGAGGAGGTACTGAGACGCTGAGTCGTCACTGGTGTGTGTGTGTGTGTGTGTGTGTGTGCGCGCGCACGCGCGTGCTGGGATGCTGAGGCCTGGGGCTTGCTTGCATTCTGTGTTAGTGTCTAGCACTGGCCACAGGAGGGCTCCAGTACCTAGGAACAGGTGGGAAGTCTACCTCTGTCTGAAAATGAAGTGAAGCCTAGAATGCAGTCCTGTGGGCAGGGCCAGCGTGGCTGCAGGCTGAGTGTGGAGTCAGGGAGGCACGACCTGATACTGTCCTCCCGGGTGCCAGCCCGTCTTGTGAGGTCTGGCAAGTCCCAACCCACAGACCACAAGGCAGGCAGGATGGCGGCCACTCTTTCTTCTTGGCAAAACCTTCCACCCACAGCTGACATATCCCAGTTCCTCCCATCAGTGTACATTGACAAAGCAGGGTGAGACACATCACATTCCCGCCTTCTAAGTTGGCTTACTCCGTTTTGGAGGGAAGTGGGTATGTGTGAATGACCCTGGCCCTGATCTCACAGCTGTTGTCCTTCTGTAAGGGGCTGGCCGATCCAGGGAGCGGTTCCCATCAGTTCTGCTCACAGCCACCACATCTGTCTCTCAGGGCTTAGTCCAGCACAAACCAGTGCTGCTGTTCCTGACCCATGGGGAGTCATCCACCGGCGTGATGCAGCCTCTAGATGGCCTCGGGGAGCTCTGCCACAGGTGAGCCTGACCTAGGGTGGCAGTGCCAGGGAGGAGGAAAGCACACAACCTGCCCAGATGGTGTTGGCAGGGAACTGCAGGGCTGACAGTAACAAAGTGTCCCATCTTCCCTCCTGCCACTGTCATACTGCACAGGAGGGTTTGCTCCTGGCAGAGTATGTGTGGTCAGCCAGGGGCTGGAGTAGGACCAAGCACCCTGTAGCCAGATGCTACAGTGGTACTGACCTTGGAGGTGCCCTGGCTTTGAAGGGTGGGTGCTGCCCACTGTGTGCATCTCGAAGCCTCTTCCCACCTCACCCAGAGAGCCCCATACCCCAAAGCTGCCCCTGCCTGGGCCTCAACCCCACACAGGTTTACAGGAGAACGATTCCAGGATGTGGTAGCCCCTCTGTGGTCACCTCTACAGACAGCACTACCACAGGGCAGAAGAGGATCTCTCCACAGCCATAGAGGGTTACCATGGTAGGGCCACCATGATCCTCATGGATGTGGAGCCCATATGGGCAGGGTCCCCACTGAAAGAGCCCCTCACACAGAGTCCTACCCAGGTATGAATCCTAGTCAAACATCTATAGGGTTCAAGCCTGGCCCATGGCTGTGCCTACACAGTTCTATGTGGAAACCTGGGTAGAAGAGGGTGAACATACTTGCTATCACTCGAGTTGGACTCTGGTCCCTAAAGGCTGTGTGTTTGTGGCAGGTAGCCAGGTGCATAGCTGTTGGTGGCAGGGGTGGGGGGCGTGTCTAGGTCGCTGTGCTGCCAGGTTACTGGGGCCCGTGCTGGCTCTTGGCACGCAGAGCCCTGGCTGCATAGGCTGATTGTCATATATCTCTGAGAAGCCCTGTAGCAGAGCTATCTAGGTCGTGACCTAGTATAAATACTTGCCCATCCGTACAGCTGCTTCTGGTTTCAAGGAGCTGCTTCAGGGGGGACTCTATGTGGAAAGTGGAAAGGATTCTCCCTGCTTCCTTGCTGCCCTTCAAAAGACCTTCAAGTACCCTTCCCATCAAGACACCCAGTCCAGGCAGAAATCTGAACTCCCAGAACCCCTCTTGCTTCACTGTGCTGCATCAATGCCCACTACTCCTCCAGGTACCAGTGCCTGCTCCTGGTGGACGCTGTGGCATCACTGGGCGGGGTCCCTATCTACATGGACCAACAAGGTAAGAGCATGTCTTATACTCTCCATCTTCCAGGTCACACACGCTGGCCAACTCTGAGGCTATAGAAGACTCACTATGACAGCTCCTCGCAGGCCCGTCACCGGACCATAACTGGGTTTATGGTCCTGCAACCACAGGCCCTGGGAAAAGAGGTTATGTAGCCTGCAGTTTGCCAGGCAGAAAATCCAAACATGGCAGGGTCTGTAGTGTGGGCCCTGGCTGCATCACCCCACGGAGGATAGCAACACAGAAGGAGTAAGCAAGAAGCAGAGATCACAGGGTGGGGTGAGAAACCAGAGACAAGGAAGGGAAAGGCTTGCTCTTCCTGAGAACTAGGCAGATTCCTGAGGACAGACAGTGATCCAATCACTTCCCGATAGGCCCTGCCTATTAGAGGTCCCAACCCTCCCACACCATACCGAAGCCCTTGGGAACACATCACACTAGTACATCACAGCCCTGGGGCAGCCCAGACTCTGAAGCGAATCAACAGCCTGAGTTTCTGCCAGGCTATCAGACAGGGTGTGGCTTTGCAGCAGGAGGCGGCTGCTACCCTGGGAAGCTTTGGGAAGGCTCTCCTGTTGCAGTAGGGCAAACAGGAGAGAGGCTGGCCCCTGCCTATCAATGCAGCAACCCCAGGGCTGCAGATGTCAAGGCCATCCCTCAGACCCTACGTGTGCTGCCCAAGCTTAGCTGTTTACAGAGGTTAAGGAAGCAATGCTAAGAGGCTCCGGCCTGAAGTCATCAGTATGATGAAACAGTGCTGAGACCTGAAACCAGGACTCTCCCGTACCCCACATGACTTCTACATAGCAGTGAAATCTTGGTCCATCAGTCACAGAACATGATCTGGACTGCACAAACACATCTTTTTAGTGAACTCCTCTGGGAGGTCTCAGACATCCCCTTCTCCATCCCATCCTAGGAATTGACATCTTGTACTCTGGCTCCCAGAAGGTCCTGAATGCCCCACCAGGCATCTCCCTCATCTCCTTCAGCGACAAGGCCAAGTGAGTGATCCTCACCTCACCTTGGGGTGTGGATGCTGATGGGGCACAGCTGACACTTAGAGGGAGGGAGGGAAAGGTCCATGTCGCAACCTCTCCCTGTTCATCCTGCTGGGACACCCTAAAAGCCAATATGCTCTCCAAACACATTGCAGGTTAGGGGGTAAGAGGAGGACACATGGCAGGGCCTGGGCTGAGGGCAGGAGCAGAGCCTGGCATTCCAGAGATTCCCAGTGTCCTGCTAAGGGTGATCCGATGTGTCTGGATGCTCAGAGCCCAGAACCCACCCTTTGACCCCAGCTCAGCTTCCAAGAGTTGACACAGGAGCTGCTGGAGACAGGCACAAGTCATCATGTGCATTTCTACCATCGTCTCTGGCTTCTGGCATCTAAATGCTGAGCGAGCTCAGCGGGAAATGGAGGGAGAGACAGGGTTATGAGAGAGAGACCTCAGAGGGTAATGACCATCCGCTGCAACCAACCTTTGACTCCCAATCCAAATGAGTCGATTTTGGTATGGTCAGGAATTCTTCCTGGCACCAGTAGCACCACAGGGAAAGTGGGGGCTGAGAGCTGTATAGTAAGGGAAGAAGCTCATCAGGAGAGGGGTGAAGCCGGTAGGGAACCCCACCTGGGAAAGAGGTGTGCAACCCAGTTTCCCTGAGAAATGAGACAGAACAAGCCTGTGGGTGGAAATTAAGAGACTGAGCACAGGTGGGACGCTGGGCTTAAGAGGCCATGTAACATCACATTCATGCAGACCTCAGTGGGTTGGGCAGCCTGAGGAACTCATGTCCTACCTGCACTTGCAAGGTCCCCTGAACACAAGCTCCACAGTCGGCTTTCTGCCCCTGCGCCCACCCACCCATGTGTGACACAGGACAGCCCAGAAGCCAGGGGCAGGCGCTCAGACTGGTTTCTCTTTCCCAGACACAAGGTCTACTCTCGGAAGACAAAGCCAGTCTCCTTCTACACGGACATCATGTATTTGGCCAAGTTGTGGGGCTGTGAGGGCAACACCAGAATGTGAGTGTCGGGCAGGGCCAGGGATGAGGGTGGTAAGGTGGCCGACCCTGCACCCAGCCTCCTATCAGAGACGCGCAGCAAGATCTGCGTGTCATGCCGTTGTGCCTTTGAGCCTCCACGTTTGAACTCCTGTGCTGTCCATTAACCCAGGCCTCACCGGATACACAGCCCAGGGCTCAGGTCCAGCAAAACAGCTCCACCATCATCTCCATCACCCTTGTCTTTCCTCAGCTTTCAGCACCTGGCTCTGCTATATTGTCCCGTTCCAGGCCTCAGTTTACCTCTGTTGGAAGGTTAACCACAGGTTCCATAGGCCACATTTGCCATAATCCTGAGGGCTCTTGTATGAAACACAAACAAGGTACTAGGCCAGTGGTACCGAGCAATGGTGCCTTAGACCAGTGGGCACAGGAAGCCCAGTGCTGGCTTCACAGGAACAGGGAGTGGGAAGGTGGGATCAGATATGTGTCTCTCCCCTTTTCCTTCCCCTACGTGTTTCCAGGCCCTGTGTCTTTCCTCCCCAGCATCCCTGACTCTGTGACTCCGAAGCAGGAAAGTGTCCCTGGGATACAGTGGGCTCCTGCCATAGAGCTGAGCTGTCGGGGCTGGGACAATCAGCTCCTGGCCCAGTCTATACCGTGACACTGAACCAGGACTGTTTTTGTTCCCCAGAATTCATCACACCACACCTGTCATCAGCTTATACTGCCTGAGGGAGAGCCTAGCACTCATTTCAGAACAGGTAATGGGAGAGTCTTCCAGGGAGATGGGGAGAAGGAGGAGAAGGGGAAAGAGAAGACAAAGGAACCCCCCCAGACCAGAGTACACCTCAGACTGAGTACCTTTGGGTCTTTTCCTCTCCGGTGACTCCCTCAGATAGCTCTGGAGAAAGGAGACAAAAGGGTTTCTAAGACAGCGGTGAAGCTGTCTGCCAATAGGCTCAGACTTCCCGGTAGGGATAAGCTGTGCTGGAGTGGGAAGATGGAGCTCTTCCCAAGAGGCGGCCAGGGAAGGGCTGGCTTCTTCAAAGAGGAGGATGGAGCACTGGCTGTGAGCAGACTGTGAGGACACAGCCCAGGACAGTCGGAGGCACCATCTCCTCCGACCCTTCAGTTACTAAGCAGAACACAGGGGAGGCAGGAAGAGGGAGGCTCCCCGGAACAGAGTTGGGGTTCTGAGAGAGGTAGGCATGGTGAGGGGGGTCTCAGAGATCATGCAGCCCATGGCTAGACGGGCTAACAGAAAGCCACAGGCAGAGTAATTTATAGTTAAATTTATTTGACTGGTAGTTTTGGAAGCTGGAAAATCTAATTTCAAGGCCAGGGCTGACACCCACTCTATCATAATATAGTGGGCCAGAAAAGCCAGATGCAGCAAGAAAAGGTTACTCTGGCTAAAAAAACATATTTAAAATAATAATAATAATAATAAAAAGCTAAAGTCTCATGTAGCCCAGGCTAGCCTCAAACTTGCTGTGTATCTGAGTTCCAGGTTATCCTTGAATTCTCAATTTTCCTGCATCCACCACCCAAGTTCTGGCATTACAAGCACGCATCACCATGCCCAGTTACATTGTGTTTCATTACAAACCTCACGGACAGACACAAGCCAACACCACCTGCGACTCCTGTACTGCTAGCCAAGATAATTTCCACACTAGCCCTGGGGGCACAGCTGGCCACTGCAGCACTTGCCAGAATCAAGAAGGGGTTGGCACTCTGAAGGCACACGCAGATGCCAGGCCAGCTGGGTGTGACTGGGTCAGTTGTTGTGTCCAGTGCCAAGTCGGCTCTCAGGAAATAGGGGTGAAGTGTGGTTACAGGCCCCGATGGTTGTGTAGGTTACAGACAGGACAGAAAAAAATAACCAAAGCCTGGCCGCCTTCCTCTGGGTCCTGATGTCCCTCACAGGACGTTGCCAGTCACAGAGCCCAGAAAGAGCCCTTGTGGCTACCATGTTTGCACTCTTGGGACCACTCATGAAGTCGCTGCATGAGGACTAGATTAGAAATGAGGTAACCCATGATCCAGACGGTCACCTCTACCCTGGCTAGGGCTCTGAACTGGTGCTACATCTCTGTAGAGCAAGGGCTAGGGCTGAGCTGAGTAGCCAGGTATGGTGGCACCTACCTGTAATCCCAGCACTCCAGACGTTGATGCAGGATTAAGAGTTTGTGGGTAGCCTGGGTTCCATACTGAAACCCTAGAATGGAAGACGTGAGATTATTGGGGAAGAGGTAAGCTCAGCGGACTCTGGTGGCATTTGCCGGTGGATCAGTGTGTTAAGAAGATGGTGAATGCTAGAGGCCAGTGGAGAGAAGCTGCTGATAGGCAAGATACAACCTGGGAATTATCATGGGAGAATTATGATGAGTGGGAAGAACTAGTTACTAGATGTCATGGGTTTCATTTCCTTGAGGTCCAGGGTCAGAATGAATGGGACCCAATTCTGATCACACCACACCTATGTGGCCAGGAACCCCAACCTCCCCGAGTGGCAACCTACCCTTTGAAATGTGTCCTCCCTGTCTTCCCAGGGCCCACCGGGTACCCCATAAGAGGATGGTACCCAGTTCTTTTCCCAAGCTGGCCCAGCATAGACCCTCTTGCCTCCCTGAGGCCTTGAGTTCCAGAAGACCTTGCCCCAGCATACCTAGGCTACAGAGCCTTGTGGGCCCTGTCATCTGAAGGAGGGACTCCCATTCTGTCTGTCATGAGTCTGTCTGTCTCCCATAGGGTCTGGAGAATTCTTGGCAGCGGCACAAGGAGGCCACAGCATATCTTCACAAACGCCTGCAGGAGTTGGGTTTGCAGCTCTTTGTGAAGGACCAGGTGAGAGGCCCAATGTAGGGTGGGGAAAAGTCAGCTGATTGATCCAGGCACTCGACCAATGGGGAGGGTAAGACGCCATGATTCAGTGGGACTTCAGGCTTCTGAAGCTAGGGGCAACCTCTTTAGGCTCTTGGCAATCTCCAGATGGCGCCTACTCCCTGCCAAGGAGCCCGGCAGCAGCCACTAGTTGAGTGGCAAGCTGTTCTCTGGCCTTTTCTCTAGACTTTAAAGGCCAACATACAGGTCAGCACAGGCTGAATGCCATCGTGGAGGGTATGAATGGCTCTGGAGTGTATGAAGGGCCCCAGCCCATATGGCTGAGGCTGGCACTTCTTGCAGGCAATCCGGCTACCCACAATCACCACAGTAACTGTGCCTGCTGGTTACAACTGGAGGGACATCGTCAACTATGTGCTGGACCACTTCCACATTGAAATTACTGGCGGCCTTGGGCCCACTGAGGAGAAGGTGAGGAGGCTCCTGGAGAGCCGGGACTTTGTGACCAGAGGCACGCCCATATTGAGTCCTACTGCACACCCCATCTGTGTTGGGTCACTGCGGGACCCAGGACAGCACCATTGCCCCAGATAGAACATCCTCAGCCCTCTCCACCTCAGTCCTCTCCTGTGGGGTGGTCACACATCAGCTTTCCCAGGTCCATTCTGAGTGCTGAGTGACCCTCCCTGACACACCCTTGGACTATCTCTATGCTATGGGTACAGAAAGGAGGGCTGGCTCCAGCCCGTGTGACATGCATGAAGCCACTTCCCTCCTGTGTACCAGATGGATGGTGAGCCCATGCGGTGAATGCACCCTACCCTGACCAGCTCCTGCAGGGAAGGGGGCTGTAGACAGAGGCTGACATCTGCCGGTTCCATACCTTCCAGGTGCTGCGGATTGGCCTGCTGGGCTACAATGCCAACACAGAGAATGTGGACCGCCTGGCCGAGGCCCTGAGGGAGGCCCTGCAACATTGTCCCCGGAACAAGTTGTGATCACCCTCTCACCAGACTACGCCCTCTTGGCTACACCCTCCTGAAGGGGCTGGGAGCGGAAACCTAAAGATTGTGCAAGGCCACCAGACCTGGGGACAACAAAGCTGCTGATGCAGCCAGGCAAAGCAGGAAGGGACAGAGTAAAGCTGGCCCTCTCCCCACAGATGGGACCTTGTGGAAACAGGATGCTTATTACCATGCAAAGGAGCTGCAGTCTGCAGGCTGTTGGCCTTTGGGAATATTCAATAAAGTGCTGCTCAGGCATCTCCTCTGACTGTGTGGGGCTGGGTGTGGAAGGGGAACCTGGGGCCCAGTGTGACCCTTTGAGGAGAGCCCCTTGTTCTAGAACCTGTGTACAGATCCTTTCCCAGGGCTAGGGGTAATGACTTCAATTTGCAGATGTCACTCACTCCCCTAAAGACACTCTCATAATGCTGCCTTCAAGTGAATCTATCAGGAACCCCACTTATACAGACAAGAAACCCACAAATAACATGACCAGAACCTGAGCTCATGGCCATGGAGGCCCACATTCTCAGCCCTTGGCCGTTCACCTCTCAAGGATCTGAGAGGATCCCTGAGCCCCAGTTTCCTGCTCTGCTTGTCTCCCACACCTCAGTTCTGGCCCAGTTGTCTGGCATACTCAGCACCTAGAGCACACTTGGTAGATAAGACTCAGAGCCCTGGAGGAAGGCGGGAGAGCCTCCCTCTTACCAAGTTATCAGTAGGAATGCATCCTCTCCATTCCTGCAGAGCACCGTTGACCTGGCTATGTCTGCACCCCCGGTACAATTGGTCACAGTTGCATTCTGGGGTGGGTTCATGAGCCAACAGAGGCTGCTGGTGACCAGAAGAGATAGCCCTGAGGGACACCAACAGACTGCATACATTCTGTGCCTTATGCCTGACCAGCGTCTTGGGCCTTCCTGCACACATGGCCTGACTGCCCTTGCCTGCGTGACTTCACTGTAGAGAGTCTGTCCCTTTGCCTGCTGCCCTTAGTTGTCCAGCTTCCTACATTGGAGGCTTAGATGGAAGCGTCTTCTTTCCTAGGTGTTTAAAGCTAACGTTTTCCCTCTGAGCACAGCATTGGCTGCATGGCTTTGGTGGGCACTGTTTTCATTATCATCCAAGTCAAAATATTTTTATGATTTTCCTGGCATTTATTCTTTGGACCATAGATTATTTTGATTTATGCCGTATTATTTCCAAATATTTGGAGGAAATCCTAAATATCAAATTTTTTTTTATTTTTAACTTGTATCTGTTGTCAAAAATTATATTGCATATGGATTTTAAGACTGAGTAAATGCACCAAAACCTGATCCTGCTGACCAGGGTGGCCTTCCAGGCATCATTCAGGCTGGCTGGTGATGAGTTCTTCCAGTCCTCTGCATGCTTGTTGATTTTTTTTTTATATCAGTTACTGGGAGTGGGGCGTTCAAATGTCCTCCAAGTGTGCACATGTCCTCATGGATTGTGAAGACACTTTAACCTCAGAACGTCTGGGCTCCCCTGAAGACTCACTCTGTATGTTATTTAAGCTGCCTTCACCTCTGTAATCCCCTGTCTTACATCTGTACGCTTCCCGTGAGCCTCTTGTCTCCACTATTAAGGAACAATTCTATTTCTTAAAGCTCTGTTTCTGGGAAGACCGTCTTCCCAGAAGGCAGTCTTCTGGGAAGGCAGTCTTCCAGGCGCCTAAGTCCCCAGGAAAGTCACCAAGGCCACCATGAGGTGTTGGGAAGGCCTGGTCCCTAGTTGTGATGCCAGGGAGATCCAAGCCACTGTTTGCATCTGTCCACTCACTCTGCTTGACTGACTCCAGAGGAACTGTGTCCATTGTCCTCCAGATCTCTGCCATCATGCTGCAGTCACCCCCTACCCCTGCCAACACACACAGGACAATGACGGTGCGAACAGGGTCACATGGTGTCTCCTGTTGTGCATGACACTCTCTTGCTTCAGGGCCTCAGCTCCAATCCTGGGGCTTACAGAGATCCATGTAATATCATTGACACTACGGTCATGCCATGACACTGTGTGCTGTGTCCCACTCAGAAGTGACAGCTATCCTAGTCACTTTGTCGATGGACATTATTAGGTGAGGTGTGTATAATCTTCAAGATCAAGAGAGGTCACAAAGCATGGGCAAAGTCCCAAGCTGTGATGAGCTCCTGAGCCCAAAGGGCTTTTCTTGTGTGGCAGATGGTACAAAGCCTCTTTTCATTTGCCTTATGGAATGCGTGCATTTTCTAAGCCTGTCCAATCTGTAGACCACAGGCCACATGTGTCCCAGAATAGCTATGAATGTAGCCTAGTTTATTTGTAGGCTACAATGTCAAAAGTTAGACACCTGTGTAAGGCACTGGAGAAATTGCCAAAGAGCCTCCTTGGCTCTGATCTGCATGGTACCATCAGCACAGAAGCATTCTGTAGCAAGTCTCCCAAAACTACTCTCATGCCCAGAGGAGGAGAGTCAGCATGGGTGGGATCCAGAACTTACATTGTCCTCTTACAATTAGACACAATGTTTCTAGTTCTCCCCCGTAATGGGACCAAAAAGAATGTGTTCCCTGCATTGGTGACTATAGAGCAAGCTCCAGAGGCTGTGACACCCTGTTCTACCATAGATCACAGCATCTAGCACAGCATCTTAATGACAGCATTTGGGAACGTTTCTGTAACCCTGATACCACAGTCCACCTGGTTCTTACTGGGGTCATTGTGGTAAGCTTTAAGGGGTGCTGCATTCTGCTCCTGAACCCTCATGTGGTGTGTTTGGGTGGACTATTTAAAGGACAATGGACTGGGGATGGTTTCAAAATATTCCCTTGAGGCTAAGTGAGTGAAGGTCCCTGTCATCAACTCTGATGACCTGAGTTCAATCCCTGAGCTGAATACATAGAAAAAGAGAACCATGTAGAGTGGTGGTGGTACACACCTTTAATCCCAGTGCTCAGAGGCAGAGAGAGGCGGATCTCTGTGAGTTCAGGGCCAGCCTGGACTACAGAGTAAATTCCAGGACAGCCAGAGTCACAATAGAGAAACCCTCTCTCCAAAAACCAAAAAAAAAAAAAAAAAGAAAGAAAGAAAGAAAAAGAAAAGAGAGAACCAATTGCCAGAAGTTGTTTTCTGACCTCCACACATGAACCATGGCACTCATTCACACACACACACACACACACACACACGTACACACACACGCACACACACACACGTACACACACACACGTACACACATTGGTACAAGCAAAATAAATATGTGTATAATACAATTAAAAAAAACTTATATCTGGTTATGGTGGTACACACTTTTAATCCCTACACTCAGGAGACAGAGACAAACATCTCTAAGAGCCTGAGGACAGCCTGGTCTACATAGTAAGTTCCAAGTCATCCAGGCTACACAGTAAGATACTGTCTAAAAAAATGTAGTGACCTCTGGCCTTTCCTGTGTCACAGCTCATTTATGTTAAGAGCACCCATTGTGATTTATACTCATCACCAAGGTAGTGACCCTGGGTCTATGTCAGTCCCACTCTGAGACAGCATAGCATTTCCCTTGTGTTAGTACTAGCATAGGCCCTGGGCACTTGCTCTCATTGTGTAGTTATTCTGACACATGATGTCGGTCCTTGGAGAACACTGGGACAGTAGATGAGCTGCACACATGTGGGACCCTGGATTCCCTCCCCAAAGCCTGGAGTGCAGTCTGCAGTTCTGAAGCCAAGGAGTAAATGTCACCAAGTGCCAAAGACAATGGAGGAGAGAAGTCTCTGAGCTGGGCACTCAGAGGCTTCTGGGCACCAGGGAAGCTGATTCAAGCTAATGAGAAGATGTGAGTGCAATCACAGGATGCTGGGAACAGGGGACATTCCTCCAGTGACAGAGGAGCAGGTGAGACCACCATGGGGGAAAGGAAGCCGTGTAATTCCCTCTTCTGCCATCTGGGGATGCCAGAACTTCTGAACTGGGGAGTAGGGACCTCTGTCCAGGGGAGACATTCTCTACCTTATAGTGCAGAAAGTTTGAAATGAATCATCTTTTGCACACGAGCCTCTCACAGTCTTAGGAGTTTATATTTGCACTGGGAGATACAGAAATTGGGGGAACCTCTCCACAGAGTACACTGGGCATTAATGTGTTCAACACTGAACACTCAGTATTTCAAGCCCAAGGAGTTGTGTGGAGCATAGGCAGAGCAAGCATCCATGCTGTCCCATGCCTATACCTGTTCTGATGGCTGTCTAACGGACAGATCAATGGGTTTCCAAGAAGCATACACCCATCTACCTCAGACTAAGTTTGGAGCATGGCAGCTTCCTTGAGACAGCAGTGCCAGGCACTCAGCCCTCACAGCCATCCCCGAACAGGAGTCCTTAGGGACTAAGTCCTTCCACCAGTCGCTCAGAGAGATATTCCTGATCCCCATTCCTTTTCCAAAGTTCCAGAGAGCTCTGCATTTTAGTAGAGGCTAGGCATACCAGGCCAGCTCAGCTGTTCTCACTTCCCACGGTCTTGGTCTTCTGGAAGATGTTCTGCATGGCTGAGATTCTGTTCTTGTCCTGAATGTTGAAGACCTGGAACTGAAGTGGGCAGGGACAGAGGGTCACAGGCAACCAGGCTACACTTGTCTCAAACATCTTCTCTGACCATCCTGCCTCTGGGTATCTACCTGGGCCATCACCCCTGCAGGCGGATCACCCAGTATTCCTCCTCCACCAGTCCTGCCTCACACAATGTATCCCTGACACATGCATGACCCCTAAGGAGGTCCCACTAATGCTGATTGAAGGCTTTTTCTCTGAGTATCCCCGACCTCCTGGCACCCTACCCACATGGATCTGCTGAGAGATTGGCATAGGCCCATCACCCTGGCCTGAAGATAGAGGTGACAATTCTTGAATGGTAGTGGGTAGGCTATCAGCTCCATGGCAGGTAGGCTTTCTAAAACAGAATGGAGAAGGCCAGCACCACAGTGGCCACCCCAGGTCGCTGTTGCTAAAACAGGGAGAAGTTGACCAAGAAATGTCGGACCTTGGAGGTAGGAGGTAGGGGTGAGTCTCTGTCTTTGCAGGGGAGCAATGAGCTCTGTAGGTGTGGAAGGGGCATCTAAACAGCAGGCCAGAGAACACAAGGTCCCTGTGTGAAAGGGCATCTGAATCCCAAGTCCAGGAATACACAGTAAATGGACCCCAGGAGGTCCAAGGAAGCCATAGCCCAGCGGAGAGGAAGGTTCTGGACATTTACCCTGTGTGGTTTAGGGTAATTCTGTGGCAAATGGAGACAGTCTCGGGCACTCTGCCCTGGCTTCCAGGAAGCAGCCTTATGCCTGTGGGGTCTCTCTTGAGGTGGCATTCTATGTCCCAGCTGACCCCCAGCCATCCACAGGCCTGGCTTTCCCTCAGCCATCCTTGAGTTCCTGGCTGGGGAGGGAGTGGGCAGAGGCTCTATCCACTCTCTCCTGTGATCGTTGCACCCACCTTATCTAGCAGAAAATCAAAGTAGGCAGTGGTCCAGTAGGTAGGGTCACTAGCAGGTAACTGAAAGAGCGCCTTGACTCCGTTGTCAATGCGTGGTGGACGGCTGTGGCCCAGGTGGGTGACATGGATTCGTAAGGACTCCTCAGGCTGGCTGGCGAAGTGTTCCACACGTTGGTAGATGACACCAAGCTCCAGGCCACTGTCCTGCAGCAAGTTGCACTCCGGGTAGAGGAAGTGAGGCAGGTTCCTGGTAGCTAGGCAGCAGAGCAGCACCACCAGCAGGCGGTACACAGCGCCTTGAAGGTCTGCCCAGTCCTCCGGTGCTGGGAAGAGCACAGAGGCCCACAGCAGCACTGTCTGCAGGACACAAAGTCATATCTGTCAATGAGTGGCTGCACCAGTCCCCCACCACCTGCCTGTCCGCCAGCCCTGCACCAGCTTACTTCCACCAACACTTCCTCAGTATCCCTGAATGCCAAGCCCCCTACACCTGCCACCCCAGCAGCTCCCGGGGCTCCTATCACCTTCTCGGCCCCTCCCTTTCCTCTGGGCCTTTCTTTACACCCTCTGCTGAACCTCAGTCTGAACTTCAGGATCCCCTCAGGGTTATCTGAGGCTTCCTCAAGGCTTTCTTCATGGCCCTCCATCGAGCTTTCTACTCATTCTCTGCAGATCAACCCAAAGGGCCCAACCCAGGGAATTAGGCACCTTCCTCCTCTTTCCTGCTCCAAGGCCCTGACTGGATACCGCCCCTGTTACCCAACTGCATTTCTGTGTCCTCAGACCCTTTTCCTCCTACAGCACCTCTCAGTTCATGTGGGGACCAGGATCCTCTGTGAATCAGACCCAACAACCACTGGGAACTAGATCCCTACCTAAGGCAGGGGTCTGAGAAAGCAATGGATGGCTTAAGTCCACACAGGGGAGTCTCCCCAGAGCTAGTATCTGCTGACAAGCCAACCCATCTGTCTCTTAAAACCTGGGCAAAGCAGAGGGTCCTCTCAATCATGAGCATACACTCCAGGAGGACCCCAAGACTCCACTGCCCCACCCACTTTCCTCTCACTGCCCTGGGGCTAGGGGTGATCAGATCCCTATCCCCTACATCATCCTAGTTCTCAGAACTGGACTATTGCAAAGGCATAGCAGGATATAGATGTGACTGAGTATCCTGATCCAGGGAGCACAGGTAAGAAGCCAGTGCTCCCAGGGGTACCCAGTTGGTTCCAGGCCATAGGAGAATCCAGCCAGGACTGTTCACAGATACAGGAAGTACTCGTGCTGGGGAAAGGACCAGCCCTGCGTGGCCCAATCCAATCATGTTTCCGGATTGCAGGGGCTTCCCATGTCACCTGTCTAGGAGTGGCCAAGGCCAGCCTGATGTGTACAGCACCATTCTACAGCCATGCCTAGAAAGCTCCCTCATGAGCCATGATCTCCTCCTCAGGTGAACCTGGAATCCTCTCAACCCTTGTGACTGCTTGTCACGGGAGCTGGCGTAAGGGACAGACCTGGCGGTCACTGTCCTCCCTTGTCTAGTCAGACGTGAGCAACAGAGCAAGGCCGGTGGTGAGCTACCGTGCGTACCTTCAGGTGGTCAAAAGTCAGGCCAGGGTTCTGACTGCCACCTCGCCAGCTCTCTAGGTTCACCCGGTCGAGGATGGAGAGGCTGTCCAGGCGGTGGCCAGGGAAGGAGCCCAGTGCACCAAGCAGGCGGCTGAGCAAGTAGCCAGTGGAGATCCTGAAAGCCAGACCCACCTGTCAGGTCTGGGGGTCACAGTGCCCAGCATCTGTGCTCCACCAGAAAGAAAAATCCTGGCTACTACTGCTACCCAATACTGGTGCCTCTTGAGCCCTGTATGAAGGTCAAACCCTTACTGTGGCCATTCTGCAGAGATTAGGGGAGACCTATGCCAGCCCAGTCTTTGTTTAGATTTGGGGCTGATGGGGTCCAGCCTGGCAGGAGTGTGACTCTACTCTAGGGCTCATTAGGGAAACCGAAGCCTGACCCCACGGGAGTCAGAGGGTGGATACTGTGTGGAGGAGCCTCAGGGAGGACCCTTAGCACAGGGCACTGCACCCCACAGTCTTGCATTCTATGCTTGCTGGGCTGCCAGAGAGCAGGACCTCCACTCCCTGTGAGTCTCAGTCCTAAAGGGTCAGCAGAGGTGGGCCACATTATCTTCTTTAATTCAGGCAGCTATTGGGCCCCACCTTTAACCTGCCTTGGTGAGCTAGTGGTTCCTTGGCATGTTTGCAGGGGCTCTATTCTACATGAATGGGTCAGCTAAGATTCAGGGGAAGGGAGGGGGCCCACGGAGCTCTGCTAAGGTTTCAGAATGCCACACCAACTTCATAAATGTCACCTATAAGGAACAATTTGGTCTAAGATGATAGCACCTTGGGCATGTGAGTGTTTTGTAAGGCCCCAGCAGGTTCACTGTGGCCTTGTATGTGGGTGCCAGTCAGTGTTGTCAGACTTGGGTGGGCCCCAGGCCCTGAGACCTGGTTTGGTCTCAGATGGGGCTCAGCTCCTGTACTCCGCCCTCTCACAGATACTGACGTGGTAGCAGGTTTGCCCTCACTGAATTCACAGGCTTCTGGGGATCCAAAGAAGCCAGGGCTGGGGATCAGGGCTGGCAGACGAGAAGCATCTATAACCAAGTGTCTCCAGTAGAGGAACACTCTGAGAGGGGTTCTGTAAGGCGGCAAGGCCATCCCAAGTGAAAGGCATTAGCAAGCCTCAGAGCTACTTTCATTGGCGTGACTATCTTCGCTGCATGGGGACTTTAGACAAGCTTTCTTACTGGTGTTTACCTGGCTGTTGCTTAAGGACCCTCTCCCACACCACCTTCAAAACTGGATAGCTCAGTACAGCTTTATGCTACTGGCCACCTCCTGTGCAGAAGATGACCCAGCCATGCCCTCCCTGCAGCTCCCTGTGAGTTGTTGAACATCAAAACTCCTCCAGAGACTCTAATGACCTCAGCATGACACTGATGCCCACGGGGCAAAAGCAAGCAAGAACCCTCAGATCTTCCTGAACGGGGCTCAAGGAGCATTAAGGTGTTTCCCCTTCCCTCAGGACCCGAAGGCCCAGAGCGGCATCTACCTCCAGTGCTGTGCACTAGCAGGCACCAGGTCCACCCCGTGGCTGGCGATTCTTCTCAAGATGCCCTCAGGGAATCCAGGCTTCAGCTGGGCTCCCTCCAAGGCAGGCACCCTGTGCTTCTTCCTCACCACAGGCACAACATTGAAGCGGATCTTCCTCCAGCCGCTGGACACCAGCAGGGACAGGTGCAGCTGCCCTTCCTTCAGGCTAGCAGCATTCAGTGAACCTGCAACAACCCGCCATCAATCTAGCTCTCCTCTTCTGGACCTAACCCTGCCTTGGTCTGGGATACCCTACCTGCTGTCTTCATAGCCCTGCATCTGCTGCCTCTCTGGTACCCATCCAGATAGTAGGTACCCTTCCAGACTGAGCCATTACACAACCCTGCTCACGGACCACTGCCAACTGAGCTATGGCACAGCATCCTTCATAACTTCAGCTTCCCTCATGAGCCTTCTCTCTCTGCTAGGCCCCTCCCCCAGTCTTGTTGCCAAAGCCTGCTTCCCACACCGCTTAGATCCATGGGATCTGCTCCCTGTCTGTGGTCAGGTCCCACCTCTGCCCATGCTTAGCTCCATTCAGTGCCCAAGCTGGAGCTGGGAGAGAGCCCAGGTTCCAAGGAGAAACACTGAACATGGATGGTGCTGTCCCAGTCCAAGAATGTGTAAAGCTGGAGCTTTGGAGGGCTGGACTGGTGGAATTCCCTCAAGCCCACCCTGACCTCTGCCACCCTGAGCGGCTCAGAGCCTGCAGCTCTTTGCTGGGGGGCTGTGATAGAGACATGTCATTTTCAGTCTGTAATGAAAGTCAGTGGGGGTGCTCTTGGGCACAGCATCCCATCCCAGGGACTTTGTACCCCCTAGACATTAATAACTCTAAAGGAGTTAGAGTTACAGCCTTCAGCTCTGGTGTGTCTTACAGAGTCTGGAGATTCGTATTCCTCCTCCAGCCAACTGTGGCCAGAGAGGGCAGACCTGACAGTCCAGCCCACCTGAGAAGAAACAGCTGTGAGGATCAATCCCAGGCTGCTCCTCTCCTGATCACAGCTCACATCTTGTACCCACCTCATCCCTACACTAAGGGTCCCCCTAACATCTCAGGTCTAGAGCCACCCTACATATGCACACACGCTGGTCCTCATACCGTACGGGGGAACTGGACAGCAGAGGCCAGGAAAAGCTTAGGATCGGCTTCCTAGGAGAGAACTATCAGTGTTGGGAAAGGCTCTGGTGGTCTGGGAAGAGGGACTGGCTTGGATGACCCCATTTCTAGGCTGCCGTGACCCAGAAATCCAGGATAAACCTGGCCACTCTGTATGATGAGCCCTGTTGTCTACTTACACTCCAGACATTGGCCACATCACCTTGTTAATAACACATTATGGCCCAGAGACTTCTTTCTCCCCTCCATACTGAGACCCTCTTAAGAGCTCATGATCTTATCACGGAGCCGTTAGGCCACCTTAGCAGGGCTGGGTGCTGCTGTGCCCAGGAGCCCTCTCCCTCAGTGTTCTCCTTTAAAAACTAATCAGCAGCAGAGATAGTGAGGGGGTGACAGAGACACCCACATCATCACACAGGCCAGGGTGGAACCATCTCCCTTCCTATCCCAGCACTGTTCGTTGAGGAGCCTGGGCCAGAGACCAGAGCAGCCAGCCCTCTAGGACCTGGGCGTGTGCAAAACAGAACACAAGCCTTATAACAGGGTCTCCATTGCAAGTGGGTGTGGAGATAGTCTGCAGGAAAGATCCTGGCCTTCTTGTATATCCCTCCAACACCCACATAAGATACCACAAGATAGCTCTTAGGCAACTTCTGGAATTCTCCACCCCACATGAGCCTGTTTCCCCATGAAGTGGGAGGGGATCCTCTCAGCTCAGCATTGAAATGTTTCCTTGTATTCCTCTGGTCACACATTTTATCTGTGAAATGGCGGCCTGGAAGACAGCCAGCCACACCTGTTCTCACTAGGCCACCTTTAAGCCAGCCCTGGCTGGTCTCACCGGTTCCAGGGAGGGGGTAGCTGAACCCTGTCACCAGCTATAGCTTCCCTTTTAAGGGATGTGTTGGGAGCAATGCCTGGAATTTCCCAAGGGCCCAGCTCAGCCACAGTAGCAGGAATGAGCTCTGGGGTCTCCTTTCTCAGCCAGTAGACAATCTGGACACGTAAGATGGGGCCTAGAGTTTTGGATGGTCCTTGATGGCCCAAAGCCTACAAGTCTTCTGGTTGTCCCAACCAGGAAGTCTCTGCCTCAGAAAGTAGTGGCCCTGAAGGAGACAGTGTCAGGAGGTAGTGACTGTGTTAGGTCAAACAAGAAAGCAGAAATGTCCTGCCAATCCACATGCTGAATTAGAGGGTTCAAGAGATGACCAGGTAAGATGCCTGAGGGGCTGCAAGACACAGATACTTAGTGGCAGTCTCTGGTCACCCGAAGGTCAGTCTTCTCCCCTAGGCACCTGGCCTAGTAGGTCTGGGAGGGACTTGAGAGGGTGTTAGAAGTCTGTGGAAGAGCCCAAGGGCCTTCTGGATCCTGTAGACCAGACTGCAACCTAGGTACCCAGCTGTGGGCTCTGCTAGACACCTTTCCCCTGAGTCCTAGGAAGCACAAGAAGAAACAGCAGTCCACTATTCCAGGTTCCAAGGTCCCTGGACACGCAGCCAGACCAGGACTCCACACACTGGGGATCCAAGGCATGTTACTGCCCTCTGGAAGAAGCAACTACCATACTCGCTGGTGGCACAGTACAAAGAGCAGGAAGGTGACTTGGAAAAACAAACTCCTGAGAGAGTAGCAGCTGCCACCACCATGTGTCTGTCTCCTCCGAAGAAAGTTGTCCTCCAAAGAATGCCCCATTCTGTTTTGGCCTCCAGTGTCCTGTCAACCTGATATCCTAATTCTGAACCCCAAAGAAGATGAGCATTATCAGTCAGGGTCCCCAATGTACTTCCTACATTTCCAGCCACATTCGTGTAAAGAAACTATTTCTGACTGTGCTGGGAGCCCCTCCCACTTGGGGCTCTGTCCACCCAGATTACATAAACAAGATGGCAGGCAACAGACTGTGGCTGGGTCCCTGGCACATTTGAAACCACCCAGCCTCAGAGTCACCTGGAGCTCAGTGTACCAAGTTAGTGACTTAGCCATAAATTGAAACAGGCCTGCACACATGAATATATATATATATACATACATACATACATACATACATACATATACATATATATATGCATGCATTCACATGTATGTATTCACATGCATATTCATGTCTGTGCACATCCCCACACACTCATATGCACACTAACATGTTTTTGCATCCTGACACAGACAAAGGGCCATATTCACACACAATCTGGTGGGTTGTGACTAAGGCTGAAGTGGGGACAGGTGGAAGCATCACAACAGGCTGCAATAGGCTGACTTCCTGGAACCCTGCCAGAGACACTATCAAGCAAGCTGGCCAACAAAACAACAGGCTTGTCTTAAACTTCAGCCATTTACAAAGTGACACTCACTCAAATGTCTTCCCCAAATCACCATGCAGAAACAGGTCACATGAGATTCACAGAGATACTGGGGGCACAAGGACCAGAGTCAATCTCCTGGCTCATCTCCCACCCCCAACACACAGTGAGGTCGCATTCATATGCACAGGGAAGACACACACACACGGGGACGTGTATGCAGCCCCCATAGGCCAGTCAACACCACGAGCACTCGAATGCAGTGGTCACACACATGAACACACACACAATGCAGGCGTGCACGGAGTACTGCCCCACTCTCCACGCTGTTACCTGGTGGAATAAGGCTGTGGTGCTTGCAGTGTACAATGGCAGCAACCAGAAGATCTTTGAGGACACACAAGACTTTGCTGGGTACGATGCGGCCACAGCACTTGTCGCTGCCCTCTGAGGAGACACTGAAGACGTCATCAGCCATCCATGGCTCCAGGCCGGATGCCTCCTTGAGGACACCCAGGCGGCAGATTGCAGGGCCATCCCCTGGCTCAGTGGCCTCTGACTCCTCAATCAGAAGAGCCTCAGCATCCACCCCCAGTGGCACCTCCACATCCAGCGGGTCCTCTGAGGAGCGCAGTGCAAACTGGAAGGCCTCCAGGTCTCGAGAATAGTCAACAAGGAAGCGGGGGTCCAAGGCGTGGGCACGCTCCAGCACAGTGAGCAGGATGTTCTCTGCTCTCTGGTAGTCCTGGACACGGGGTGACTCCCGTGACTGGATGGCCAACAAGTAGTGATGCCACAGGGGCACCTGCTCTGCCATGTCTGGTGCAAAGATACAGGGGAAAGGCATCCTTGAGCAGCAGGCAGTGGGGCCCTGGTGGCCCTTGGGGACTGCTTCTGAGCTGGTGTGGACTGGCTAGGAGGAAGAGGTGCCTGCCCAAGTAAGAAGCAGGTCTGCAGGTAGGGCTCAGCTCCCCATGGGTAGAGTTCCAGAGTGACAGGCTCCTCGCAGCAGGTTAAATAGCTGAACCAAGGCCAAGGCCTTTGAAGTGGGGTGAGTCAGTACCTAACAATTAAGAGTATCACAGGGGCCTGTCCAGGGAGGTGGAGGCCCAGCCATCTTACCACTCTCCTCCCTCCTGAAATCTTAGGCCCAAAACACAATGGCCTGACCTGGAGGAAGGGGTGTATACCTAATGCTTCACACCCCACCCCAACCCAACAGCTAGTCACAGTGTCTCTGTGAAATGGGCCTTCTTTGCCCAGCCTTCCTTCCCACAGCTCAGATGGGAAGACAGTGGCTGCCAGATCCTGTGTGGGTCCAGGCCTCTCTGAGGCAGCTTGGAGAGGAACAAGCCTCAGGCCAGACCTGGGCAGTGTCTCCTCAGCATTCCCCAGATACCAGTGTAAATCAACCCTCCTCATCTGCCATCCATATAATTGGCCAGCTCAGCCCCTCAGGCTGCCCGTCCCAGCCTTCCTCTGACAAGAGCTAGCACCTACCTGGTCAGGAGCTGTTACCTTCTAGGAGAAGCAGCCTCTGGCTCTGCCTCATGGCTGCAAAGTCTCACCATACAAGCCCCTCCACACCTTCCAGTGCCCTGCCTACCACCTCCTGCCAGCTCGGTATTGTGCAAGTCCAGACTGGCAGCAGGGAGCCGCCCCTAGCGACCCTTGGCCCTCAGAGGAGGGCCTATGCGGAGGCAGCTCAGCTTCTAGTCTGCAAACAGCCTACAAGGTAACAGCCCCACCGGCGTCATAGAGATGCCATCTCTAACCACATCACATGTACGGCCCTAGACCCCAGGAAGCTGCATTAAGTCAGAGCTACCAGATGGTAGGGTAGGAAAATCACCCTGCTCAGAGTGACTGCTTAGAACCTCTGAGGGGTTGCAACCTGTGAGCAGTCCTCTGCCGGCCTCCATGGGCAGAGACAGGCTTCCTGTGGCTGGCCCAGCTCTGTCCATTGGGCTGCCCAGCATACAGCTGACCCTCTCTGAGGCTGTTCAGGTTCCAGAGCCCTGGCCTCCTCTGCCCTTCATACCGCTCCTGCTATACCTACCTCCAACTCCCCCACAGCACTGTGTTCTGTGGGAGATGGGCCCTGCAGCCCTAGACAGCCAGGCTTTGACCCAGCCTCAGCAGTCAGGCCAGGTAGTTCCTTGTTCAGAATCTGGGCATTTCTAGCTTTTCTACATAACCTCTTGGAACTGTGACCTGGAGTGCCCAGAAGGCCAGAACTCTGTCCTTCCTTCCTTGACCCCTCTGGTGGGTACTAAAAGCCATACTGAATTTCCCAGAGTGCCTATCACCTGTTAATGCTCAAGTATGGACATATAAAGTCAGGTTCAAGGGCAGATGTGTTCAGAGGTCCTCATTCTGTGTGGCCCATAGAGAGTCACTGTCCTTCCTGAGCTCAAAGTCCATTATTAAGAATGGGGGTCAGCTGGGTGGTGGTAGGACATGCCTTTAATCCCAGAACTTGGGAGGCAGAGGCAGGCAGATCTCTGTGAGTTCAAGGCCAGCCTAGTCTACAGAGTGAGTTCCAGGACAGCCAGAGTTACCACAGAGAAACCCTGTCTCGAAAAAACAAACAAACAAAAAAGGATGTCACGTGATATGTGCGCTCCCAGCTGCCTGCACATTCTGACAGTACCCAGCAGATTCTTGGCCACCCAGAGGCCCTTGGCACAAGAGCCTCTCCTAGGGAAACAAGCAGCCATGATGAGATGGGTAAGTTCAGGATCTCAGATGCAACAGCAAGGCTCACCATGCTGAACAAACCCTAGTCCTCACTCACAGCCTGTACCCAAGGTCTGCTGCGAGGCACCACAGTCTAACTGTGGTGAGCTGATAATGCACACAGACACAGCTGAGTCAGGAGTGCTCTCAGATTCACACTGAACTTCATGGAAAGTCATAATCATTACTTGTTGTTACAGAATGGCAAGACCTGTGTTTTATTTGCTCAGTCTGCCTGCCACCCCATGAGCTACTCAGAAGTGGCATGTGTGTGTGTGTGTGTGTGTGTGTGTGCACGCGCCCGCCCACTGAGAAGGGTCAAAACAAGAGAGACGACTGTCTACAACCTAGTGACCTAATGCTCACAGCGGCTGAAGTCATTGTTGGCTGATGCACTAGCCCACAGCCCACCTAAGGGTGCTCATGAGAATGAACTCCATATCACCTGTGGGATGAGTGAGTTCCTGAGGCTAATTCCCTTCAGGAAGTGCAGAAGCTGGGGACAAAGATCTGGGGATGGTTTGGATGACAATAATAACCTCAAGAGGATGATGGAGCCAACAGGGTGAACTCCAGCATGGGAAACCGTAGCCATGCCAGAGCTGCTGTCGGTGTGGCCCAGCCAAGAGCAGAACTGAGCAGGATCTGTGGTGCCTGTCACCAGGCTAGATCTCAGGAGAAAGCCAGATGTCCACAGTCATCCTAGGAGATAAGGAAGGAACTATGGAGAAGACCAGTCTACTATATGTCCTCAAGGCTGTGTTCAGTTAACTGGCTGCCTGGAGCTGACCTGCTCTGTATTTGCTGGGACTGGGAAGTGGAGATCCAAGTTTAAAACTGGCAGAGCAGCCAGGCGGTGGTGGTGCACGCCAGCACTCGGAGGGGCAGAGGCAGGCAGATTTCTATGAGTTCCGGGACAGCCAGGGCTACACAGGGAATCTGTGTCTCAAAAACAAAACCAAACAAACAGAAACTAACAGAGTAGGGACTGAGGGACAGGAAGGATGATAGCTCCCAGGAGCCTCCAACTTTCTAATCGTTTCCTTTTCTCACATGCTAGGGCATCAGAGCATGCCCCACACAGGGTCCAAGCCATAGAAAAATGCTCCTTTCCCGGTCCCTTGCTTGGCCTGGGGAAAGGCTACAAAAAGAGGATCCTATGCGAGGTTTTGCGAGAGAGGAGAGAGAGAGAGGCTAGGTCCCACCTATTCCTTCCACTTGCCGGACATCTGCATAGAAGAGGAAACCGACCATCTTACCATCTGTCCTTAATTGCATTCTTCCTTTCTCCTTCCTCCTTCCCCTGTAGTTCATGGATGGCCTTACTCAGTCCTCACCTTCTCCATCCACCCCTCTGTTATTCAATCTCAGGCCTCAGGCCTTTATCAGAAAGATGGTCTGGGCCTGTGGTACCTCTGACACCTTGGATAGAAAACATGATATGTGAAGCTCCTTGTGCCTGGTGTGTTCCTGGGGACGTCCACATCCATCTGCAGGCTGACCTTACCATCACCCACCACTGCCTGAGGGGGGACACTGTGAGCCCTGGCCTACTATTCAGCCACACGGGGTTCCAAGCATCCCTGGTGCTGAGCAAATGGAAGTGAGGAGGCTATGCCACCTGCTCAGGGAAGCGTGGGATACGAGAGACAGGTGATGCCTTAGCAAAGGGGAAGGGCACACGACTAAGTGCGAAAGGGGGTTTTAGGGGACAATCTGTCAGGCTGGAGGAACACAAGCATGGAGCATCTCAACACAGAGGGAACACAAGGCCTTTCTGCCTGTCCCAGGGCCATTTGGTCAGCCCAGGATAGACTGGAAGCTGGCCAGTTCTGGGTTCAGAATCAGTGGGTGCAGTCTCTTCTAGGTGTCCCTCTATCTCCATGTTCGCAAGAGGGATTTTTGTTGTTGCATTTGGTTTGGGGGTTGCATAGGGGTTTTGTTGAATACATCAGCATAGCATTTATTATTTGAACCATATTAAAGTATGCAGCCCAGTGCCATTTAAATGTTCACACTGTGCAGCTATCTCCACCACCACCCGCCTTCAGAACTTTCTTCTTCCTTTCTTTCCTTTTTCTTTCTTTTTTTCCCCTATGTATCCCTGGCTGGCCTACAACTCACTAGATAGACCAGGCTAGCCTTGAACTCACAGAGATCCACCTGCCTCTGTCTCTTGAGTGCTAGGTGTGCACCACCATGCCCAGCTCAGCTCTCCTCTTCTCAAACAGAAACCGTGTCTCTATAAAACACCCGCTTCCCGCTCCCTCCCAGCTTCAGCACCAAATGGGGAGAACGGCTGCTTCTGCCTCTAGATCTGACAGCTCTAGGAACTCCATGTAGGTGGGACTGCACAGTCCTGTCTTGTTGTGACTGGCTTGCTTCACTCAGCCTGATGTCCTCCGGGTCCAGCCCTGCCACGGCATGTGTCAGAACTTTCCTCCTGCTAAATACTGTGCACTCATCTATTCTATAGATAGGCCAAATGCTGCTCATCTATTCATCCATCATCAGACACACAGGTTGCTATGAGCGTGCAGGCCAGATCTCTCCATCTCTGTTTTCTGTTCTTCTGGGTACACACCCACACGTGGAATTGCTGGACCACGTGGCATGGGTTTGATTTGGGGAGGAAGTATCATGCTGTTTTCAGTTTCTCCATTTCACATAAGGCTTCCAGTTAATCTACATGTTCATCAGCATGTTTTTCTATTTTCTTAATACTAACAATGGGAGTGATGTCCCTCTCGGTACGGTTTTCTCCTAATAATTAGTAAGGTTAAACATTTTTGTAGGCTGATTGGCTCTTCACATGTATCCAGCAGAGAAACGTCTCTTCCTGTTCTTGACTCGTTTTTTTAATTGTGTTGTATTGCTACGTGTTAAGAAATGTTTATATACTCTAGATTTTATTCCTCTATCAGATAGATGATTTGCAGGTTATGTTCCCACATAATATTCTGGGTGCTGTCTTTTCTATTTCTTAATATTGCCCTTAGATAGGCAATGTTTCGATACTGATGAAGTTCAAGTTGTCTGTTGTTGCCGTCGTTCATGTCTGCACGGTTGTATCCAGGAAGTCATGGGCAGATCCAGTGTGTTGAGCCTTCTTCATTTCTTTCAGCTCTTATGCTGTGGTCCTTGCCAAGCTGTGAATGACCCATGCCCTCCCCTCACTAGAGGCAGAATCCCCTCCCGTCCTTTTCCTAGTTGTGTCCTGATATTCGGTCTCCTCCGTTCCTTGGCAGTGTGTGGCAGAGAGCAGAGTCCCTGAGCCACCCTAACAGTCACTATCCAGGACCATCCACCAGCCATCCTCTGAACAGGCCAGGTAAGCACTGAGCAGGTCGAGGGTGAGGCTCTCCTCTGCCCAGGGAACCCCTCAGGTCCTCCTCATCCGGATTCCTCAGACACAGTTGGCTCTCTTCTTTATGCCCTATGAACTTCATAACTTGATCCCTGACCCAAACCTTCCCGGAGTAGGAAAAGGATGTTAGAAGTCCTCACGAAGGGTCCTGCATGTACCTTCTGCGTGGAGGCTGGGTGCCCACGGCCTTACCCCAACCCTGCCCTGGCCTCTCCACCTCACTCAACAGCCAGGAATGAGGATGGTGTCATTCAGTCTCAGAAGCAGCTCTGATGCCTAGCCCTGTGGTGACTCTCAGTCCTCTGAGCACAGTTCACGTGAAGGACAACTCTTGAGAAGAGGGTGGAGGGCACCAAGGAATGGCATGCCCTGACCCTGCTTCGCGGCCCCAGGATAGCCTGTCTGGCTGGAATTGCTCCGGTATCTGACTTGCTGTCTGTGGCTATCTCTGTCCCTTTGGTGACTCCGTGTCCCGGGGACAGGGTGGACACGTGCTGAACTCACAGGGCCAGAAGCGGCAGCCATTGCTCATGGGGAATGGCTCCTGAGGCCAGCCAGAGCTGGGCTGACCTGGGTCACAGCCCCTTTGGGCTCTGTCCAAAGTGCATGCCCTGTAGGCTCTGGCAGAAAATGGGTCCTCTGCACTCTACTAATTCTGATTCACTACAACCCTATCCACTGAATAGGCTAACCTCCCACCATTGCCAGTGTGTCTGTGTCTGTTCATGCCTGAGGCCAGCCATGATGATGCCCATGTTCAGCACCACCACATCTATGAACCAGCCTCCAAGGAACTGGGAGTCCAGGTCTGCTGGATTCCTGAGCTGTTGCTGATGAGGTTTCAGGTATGGAGGAAGGAATGATGACAAAAACCCCTCTGTGAAGGAGTCCCCCTCTGAGCACAGCCTGACAGACAGGGACAAAGACAATCACAAACTTGGAAGATGATCAGTAGTGCCAGACCATGTCCTTGACAGCTGCAGTAGGATTTGCTCCCCAAACTCAAGACAGGAGGTTCAGGGTCATGGGGCAATAGTCCGGTCTGTTAGGAGGAGGTAAGGGCTGGCCAAGGCCCTCCTGAGCTCCACTGTCGTCAATGGCCATTCTAACAGGGTTCATTACACAA
The DNA here is from genome assembly GCA_026225945.1 of Cricetomys ansorgei. Classification (NCBI taxonomy): domain Eukaryota; kingdom Metazoa; phylum Chordata; class Mammalia; order Rodentia; family Nesomyidae; genus Cricetomys; species Cricetomys ansorgei. Next base: position 4,641,586 of record JAMJFZ010001791.1, read on the forward strand.
CATGCTCTGGGCTTTCCCTGAAGATTCTCCTTATCATCAATAGCGCAGGACCACACAGACCAAACCCAGTATCCAGGGTACATGCAAAGATGGGGGTCCTAGGCTCCTCTGCATGGCCGAGGGAGGGGTGGTTGTGGGTTGGTGAACAATGTCAAGGGTCTTTTAGACAGCCCAGAGGAGAACAGACTGAGGTGGTTGTCAGCTGGTAGAATGTATCCTAGGACCTAAGGACTGAATAGAGGGGGTCATAAGGTATGCCTAAATAGGGAGAGTGAGCCCACCTGAAAACCAGTCCTGTTCCTAGGACACTCCCAGATGCTTCTTTGTCATGCTAGGCCAGAAAGATAAATGAACACATTTGTGCTTTCCATGGCAAAATTTATTGAATAACAATAAATATACAAGGTTTAGCAGTTTCAATAACATCAATTTTTCATATGATTCCACCTGCCTTGGTAGCCTGGACCAAGGTAAAGGCAGATTCTTTTATCCCAATTTCAGTTACTAATATTAACTTTGACATTGCATAGCACGCAGTACATATATCTCTACATCCGCGTGCATATGTACAGACCACAGAATGAATGTACAGAAAGAGGCTACAGCAGAGTTCAGAAGGTTTCAGAAGTCAGAAGCAGGTTGAGAGTCTGTACTGCTAAGATCAAGAACCAGACCAGTGTCAAGAGAGTAAATGGGGAGAGATGCGATTCTGTACGGCCTGGGTAAGGCACACTGCAGCAGAGCAGGTGGCCTGCCAGGCTCCAAAGGGGAAGGATGTAGAAAATGGGGCCACCTTTGCTCCTGGGGAAGGTCTTTCCCTCCCTAACCCTTAGACATCTGTGACACACATCTCACTACTGATCACAAAATTCTTTGGCACACTAAGTCAGTTTGTGACCCCGAATGAAGTATGGGCTTCTTGTGGTCTGTACCCCTGGGTGTGGCCAGCTAGCAAACAGTTTCTCTGGACAGTTAAATGGGGGCTCTAGGAAGAGGCTGGTCCCTCCCTTGGGTCAGCTTCACTCCAGATCTCCAGGGAAACAGCTTCAGCCAACAGTGTTCCTTAGTCCTCACAACAAGTCCTTACTCCTATTTCCAGGGAAACCCAGCCCTCGGCGTCCTGGTTGCTGCAGCAACACTCACGGGCTTGTTTGGCGTGTGGTCTCCACAATCAAGGTGGGGCAGCTGGGAGCCTAGGAGCAAGCAAATTAACAGGGCAGAAGCAGCATAGTGGCTCCAGGTACTGGATACGGGTGTGGAGAGGCACAGAGAGGAAGGTACTGGGCAGTTGAGGCTCAAGGAAGAGACTTGCTGAGAAGCCCAGGCACTGCCTACCTAAGGTCCTGTGCTCTGGCCCAGGATGAGCTCCACTTCCAGCAATCCTGATGGTGGGGACACCACGGAGCAGGCTCAGCTGGGGCTGGACACCGTGATCCAGGTCAGTGAAGTGGCTGCCCTCTGTGACCCCTGGCGAGCAGGTTCTGAGAGCACTTTCAGATAGGACACTGCAGGGACTGTAGCTGTGCCTCCCAGGAGCGTACTCTGCCTGTACACGTGCTCAGCGTGAGTATGTCATACAAGCGTAAACCTCTGGACTGGCGACGCAGTGCAGCAGGCCAGCCCCTCTGGAGCACTGGGCTTGCAGCCTGCACACCAAGGTGGGGGGAACAGGGGCTCCACTGTGTTAGTGATCAGGTATGAGAGCATTGGAGCTGGAAGAGAGGCTTCTTCCATCTGGGGGTATCTCTAATACCCACTGTGTAAGCTGCAGAAGTTCCATTTCTAGCTTCATGGAACTTGCCTGCAAACCAGTACTGATGGAATTATCCCCATATCCCTCTCCTCCTCATCATCCCCCACTCCTCAAAGTCCACCTGTTTACCAGTCCTGCTGCCCGTCACCCTAAGCCTCCACATCTTGCTTCCCCTACAATGTCATCCTTTAGCCACCCCAGCCAGGCAGTTTCCACCCCCTGGGGATCTCAGTGTACCCCAGATGGACTTGCTGACTCAGAGTGTCCACTAATCCAGCTCTTAGACCCTCAAAGCCATGCTGCAGGGGGTTGGCGTGGTCTTAGGTAAACTACACATCAGGTCCCCTGAAAGGAGTAACTGCCCAGGGATGGTGGAGGTGGCTAAATGACACGGTAGCATACACATCTGCCCACATAGGACGGACCATGACACAGAGTATTAAAGTTGGGGTGGAGAAGATGGCTTGGTGGGTGCAGACAGTTGCCATCAAGTCTGATGACCTGAGTCATGTGGTGAAGAGGTTCAACTCCCAAAATTCATGCTCTGACCTCCACATTTACACTATGGTGCACACACACCCCAAACCCACATGCAAATCAATAAATGTAATTTTTAAAAAATTAAGCTAGTTGATGCAACAAGACAAGAGAGTGTTCTGGCCTCTCTCACCTGAGAGGCCACTCTGTCAGCTCTACCCAACGGAGTCCCAGACTTTCACTTTCCTGAAGGCAAGGCTGATGCTGGGCTCAGAAAGAGGGTGAGCATGGCACAGCTCACTCACCAACTGAGCGTTACATCGCCCCATAAGGACCTGACCAGCTCCTTTGAGGCTCGGGGGTGGAAGTGAGGGACCATGTGCTTGCCAGCAGACTTGAGGGGAAACCCAGGGTAAGGCAAGCACCTCTGGGCACAGGTGCTGGGGCCTTCTGCCTGTCTCCAGTCCCAGTATCCCAGGGAGGCTGTCACCTGAGAGTCATACAGAGCCTGGTGAGGCTGTTCTGTCTGCCCGGCCACACCTGCTATTTGCACAGCAGTGATTGAGATCTCAGTGCAATTACATCAGGTGAGCACGCAGCAGGCAGGCGCCATGAGATGCCCAGATAGTCTATCAGACTAGCGACAGGACTCTAGGGACCCCCAGCCCCTCTGGCTACGTGAGGGGAACTGTGGGATCCAGAGAAGGGTGAAGCTCCAGTGGGGAAAGCCTCCTGCATGACTAGGAGCACAGGCTTTGACATCAACTTGCTCCCTGTGCCTAGAAGGACTCCTCAGTATCCCTTTCACTCCAGCCAGAGTCCCCTTCCCCTTGCCTCGTCTGCACACCCTCCCAGAGCATTCATTGCACAGTGTCTCTGAGCGCCCAGCCCCACAGGCCTCTTGAGAGCTAGAACCGGAGACAAGCACCAGGCTTGGGAGCCCTGAGCTTGGACCCCCTGGGGGGATGAGGAGAACCCATTGGCTCACCGAGTTCAAAGACCCTTAAAATTACACATGAAATGAGTGTCTCACTGTGCAGGAGGAGGAGCTTCCTGGGTCCTTTGAGACCACAGCTAAGACAGGTGGGAAGCTGGGTGGGAAGACTCCTCACTCTTGACTTGGTTGATTTAATGGCACGGAACTTTTCAAACTGTTTCTTTTGGGTTAAGTTTTAGTTTCTGGGAACTTGTCCATCATAAATGTTCATATTTGTTGGCAAAAGCTGTTGCTATGGTTTGGGTGTGGTTTGAATGTGCCCCTCGAGGGTTCGAGAGCTGGAGGCCTAGAGGGTAATGTTAACCGTGCTTCTCTCTGGCCCCATGTCCCTCCAGAATAAACTGTTATTTTAAAAAAAACAAGGCAGCAAGTCCAGCCCCTGAGCTCACTGACTCCTTCCTTCCATACACCACATACATCCATCACAATGGCATCTGCCCTGTTGGTTTGTAGCCAGACACCTCACCCGTGCCCAGCAGAGGCACTGCCTCCAGCACCGTGAGCTGAATGACCCCCGTTTCTGTACAAGGCCCAGCCTCTCCGCAGCAGCAGAACACGAACAGGAGTGGTGGCTCACGTGTTTCTGTCTTGTTGACACCACAGGACCTGAAGCAGGTCCATCTCTGCCTCCCAAGGTGTCTGAAAGGAGGCGTTCAGAACTTAAGACTTCCTGTGGAAGTCCAAGAAAGTGCTGAACTATCGAGGTATAAGTGGGTCTCCCTGGGTGGTACCCGCTTCTTCATCTTCTCGGCTGCTAGTTTACTTAGTTAGAGTTTCTATTGCTGTGGGAAAACATCATGATCAAAAGCAGTTTGAGGAGGAAAGGGTTAACAGCTCATAATCCATCATCCAGGGAAGTCAAGGAAGGAACCTGGAGGCAGGAGCTGATGCAGAGGCAATGGGGAATGCTCCTCCATGGCTTGCTCAGCCTGCTTTCTTATACAGTCAGGTCCACTTGCTCAGGGCGCCACTGTCCACAATGCACTGGCCCTCCCACGTCAATCATTAATCAAGGCAATGCCCCACAGACTTGTGTGCAGGCCGGTCTCATAAAGTCATCTTCTCAATTAAGATTTCCTCTTCCGGGATAAGTCTAGGTTCGTGTCAAGTTGACAAAAACCAACCAGCACCATCCTTTTGTGCTATGTTTATACTTAACCAACCCACCTGTTTATTTTTCCTTGGCTTTTATTTTGTGGTGTTGTTCGTCTGATTTGAGTGACGTGTGTGGCTCACTGACTTTCAGCCTTTTTCGATTTTTAATTTGTAACAAAATATAAACAACATAAAATTCGCCATCCTGTCCATTTTAAAGTGCGGTTCAATAGTACTCAGGGCATTTGCACTGTTCTTCAACCATTACCACCATTCAGGCTCAAAATGGTTCCATCTTCCCCAGCTGTCACCCTCATTAACACCAACTCGCCGAGCCCGTGGGAGCCACCAGCCGCTCTGTCTCTCTGGATCTGACCATTCTAGGAACCTCACATGGATGGAACCATGTCTGCCAGCTAATTTCACTTAGCATAGTGTCCTCGAGGTCCTCGAATGTCATAGCATGGCTGAGTGACAGTCCCTCCTGTGGATGGACCATGTGTCGCTCATGGGCCATCTCTCCATGGACCACTGTGCGGATTCACCGCTGCTATCAGCAGGTGCCACCATCCGTCTGGGTCTCTGGTTTCATTTTTGTGGGGTTTGTCCGAGGAGACCTGTGGGCTGCAGCTCTAATTCTACGTGAATCTTTTAGGGAACTGGCACCCTATTTTCCACAGTGGCTCTACTGTTTTACATCCCCGCTTTCTTCTGTTGGTGCATGGGTTTCCCTCTAGGCAAGATGTTAGCTATAGGAACTGTTTACACTCACACGACTGCTGACAACAACCATGTCTTCAACCCTCTGGACCCACCTGCTCCAACCCCACCTACCCAGGGGTAATGCTAGGGCTTGGCTTCACAAGATGAGCTACTTCAGATACCATCGTTAGCTGCCCCACTGATTTACCTCTGGCCAGTAAATCCGAGGTCTCTTGAGCTCGGTAACCTCGGTCACAGCGCATAGCACCCTTTCCCTGACTTAAAGGACTCATTTGAGGACATCTACAAAGAAGTGATGCCTTATATGGGGAGCAATGAAGAGCTGAATCACCCTATTGGGGTACATGTTTGTCACAGCCTTGCATCTTCACCAAGCCCCTCATTAGGGTTTTCACAGGTGCCTCCTATGTAAATACTACTGATTACACCCCCCACGACTGAAGTACTAGATCACCAGATCTTGGGGGTGGGTGGAAAGGTCCAAGGCTCTCATCCTGCCGTTGTCATTCTGGAGCTCCCCAGGGACCCAGCCACCCCTCTCACACTCCCCTTCAAAGTCCTCTTCACTCCAAAGATCAAGAGTACAAGTTCCCAGGAGTGCAGGCCCACCAAGGACAGGAGCCAACAGTGGTCGGGTGGCCATGGTGCTAATCACATGCCCCAGGGAAGAATACGCTATCTCCAGGACCACATGCCCAGACACCAGTGCCACTGCACTGACCAGATGGACCACGTCCTCTACTCAGACCTTTCCTACCCAAGGTTCAGAGACAGGCTCCACCCTCCTCAGCAGAACAGTTCAGTGGCATTCCAGTTTTCTCCCCTGTTTAGCCCACCCCTTCTCTCTGCTTCCTCCTCTCTCTCTTTACCCCATGATCTTTATCCTGAGCCTTTGCTTCATTGCTTTGCAGGCCTGCCACCTTCCCCAGGAAGCCTGTATGGGTGTGGGGACATAGGAGCAGAAAATACGGACAGCATCCTCTCCCTGCTGAACAGTCCCTGCTATGAGTCATTTTGTAGTTAGTGATTCATACCTTTGGCGGCTCCAACAAGGCTTCCAATTATTTGTGTTGGGAACCTGTATGAGCCTGTTTGTATGCCAATCATTGTGCCAGTGATGGATGGGTAAATTGTCCCCTTCATCTTCATCCCCTGGTCCAATGTCTAGTCCCCTCAGGACTTTAGACGCTCCGGGAGCAATGTCTATACCCCAGCTTGGCACAGTGGTACACTGGGGGATGAAGGATATCAACCAAAGCAGGTGTAAAGCCAGCCTGTCAGACACAGGAGGAGACATTACCAGGTATAGAGCCCAGCAGGCTTTCCAACCAATGCCTCTGCAGGAGACCAAAGTGCCCTGAGCCTCCAGTTGGGCCTGCTCTGGGCCAGGCAAGTTCACATAGGGGATGCAGGAGGGTCCATGGACATCCAATCAGGGGCATATAAGGCAGGGGGTTTTCCAGAGACCTGTATATCCAGAAACTAGCCCCACAAGTATTTGTGGGGCCCAGGGTTGAGTCTCAGTCCTAACACAAACCCTGCCCAAGCCCGGGCTTTCCCACTCCGAGGAGAAAGGGCAGAGTTTCCAAGTAAAGATAACTGAAACACCCACTCCTGGACAGTGGATAGCGCTGAGACACTTTGGCTTGCCTAGGCTGCCTCAGTTCACACACTGGCACAGGTTCTTTTACTGTCCATAATGTTGGATTCCCTGAGCCCAGCCTCAGTTCCAGAAGTTGGGCAGGACCTGTAGCCCTCATGCAGTACCGGATATGACCACACGGGGACACTATTGGAGCTCAGCAGCCAGACATTAGCAGTAGGCCTAGCTGCCCCTGCACTGCACTGATACACAAGACAACTCTCTGATCTAGCTCTGTCTCCCAGCCCTGTCCTGCCTACTGCCTAGGTTAGAGCTTGAGATAGTATCCAAGTTACACTGGGTTGCCTGTTGGATACCCTCTCCCTCAGAGATTTTAAATGCATGTGTGGGGTCCTACCCTGTTTGCTGCTGAGTTCTTATCTGGAAGGTATGGCTGAGTCCTGCCTTTTTCCATACCTGGAGCAGCCTTTTAAAATCTATTCTGCTCTCCCCTGGGGACCAGCACCTAGACTGCCCACCTGTCGGTGACCATAGTCATGAGCAAGAAGCGGTGAATTAGCTCATGGCTTTGCTGTTTCTGCTCACGGACCTCTTTTATCTCTATATCCCACCATCCCGGCCACAGGAAGACCAGTGCTGCCAGCACTGTGAGAGGACCCCCACGAAGTAACTGGGGGAGTGGGGCGCAGTGGGGACTTCACACTCATGCCTTTGCAGTCCCTGCTTGGTCTGGCTGGGAAAATGGAAACCAGCCCTCACCTCCTCAGTCACTTCCGTGAGGAACTTAATGGGTTTTGTTTGTTTGTTTGTTTTGTTTTGTTCTCTCCTTTACCTGCAGTCTGGAAGGAGCGTGCTGGGCTGACCTACTGACTACTTTTGGTACTTTGGTACCTGCTGGGCCCCAAACTGGGATCCTACTCTTAGGCCAAGAGGCTAACTGCCTGCATGCTCTATTCTGCCACCACTGTTTGAAGCAGTGAGAGGCCACCCAAACTCTGCACAAAAAGCCCCCTGCCCAACCTAGACAGCAGCCCTGGAAGAGGCCGGGCCCCTCAGGGAATGGGCTCCAGTGGGCCCCGCCCTTCCTTACTTGGAGTTGTGTTTGGATGCTGCCTGGATTCCCCTTAGAGTGAGCCCCATCCTGAATCTGAACAGAGCATGAAGGTCAGGCCTGTGGGGTAGGATTGGAGGTAGGGCAGAGCCCCAAGCTGGAGCCCATCCTTGTGACAGGCTCTTTTCTCGGATATGGAGCCACCATGAGTGCTGGAGCTCTGCCTCTGGCCTCAGTCTCCTCCCCATCTGCAACAACCACTGCTCCCCACAATGTTTGAGTCAAGATTCAGAATAGCGGAGGATGCATACCGCACCCCCAGGACTCCCCACTCCAAACAGTCTCTAGGCAAGGGCAAAAGTGTAGCATGAGGCTCTGGGGCCACAGGAAATCAGTTATCTCCAAGGTAGGACTGAAGAGTTTCCATTCTCATGGGGTTAGGGGTAGTGGACCCCTGGTACAGCGTCTCCCTCGTATACAGACCTGAACGCCATCGTTCGCTCAGCAACAACTCCTTGGGGCTCTGGAACCCAGGACCACCTACAATACCTCCCCACATTTCATACTCCATAATGCCCAGGTGGAGGTATGAAACATCCATGGTCACAGCGTATTGATGGCATAGTGGGGATCCCTTCTCAGTTCTCTTAGAAGGGGGTCCTGCTCTGACGACGACGAGGGTCTGGTGAAGAGGCCAGTCCCCTAGATGGACTCGCTCCACACAACCACAGACAAGTGGGAGGCAATGATGTTTGTCCCCGCAAACAGACCCGTTTGGAGCTAGATCTAAATGCATAGACTACTGATGGGGGCAGTGGCCTCTCTGGGGTCTTCTGCATAGCTTGAGCTGAGGCGCCCACGGAGGCGCCTACTGCCCACGGAGGGCAGTAGGAAGGAACAAAATGGCCTAGCTCATCTGAGTCTGGGGTCTTTTAGGAAAGTGACCGTGAAGGTCCCTTTTGCCCAACCTTGGTGTCCTTCCCACAGTCTGAGGCTCCGCTTAAGAGGTATCCAGGCTCACCACTGGCCCGCTAGAACTTTCCCCAGAAGCAGCCTGCATAGGAAAGATCCTGGCCCTGGAGATGGTGACCCACCCAGGCTGTGGGGCCACTGGTGGCAGCGTGGACAGTGCCTGTGGGGCAGACGCTGGAAACGCCCCTAACCCCACTCCCTACCACCGACCAGACTTGGGGATGGGGAAGGAGGCGGTCCCGGATGGGATCCCGGGGGATCCAAGCCCCGGTCAACACATACCTCCTTGCGCGTTGTAGCAGAGCCCCGCGCCCCTCCCCCCGCCCACACCATTTGCGTGGAGGCGGAGCGGCCCTCGCTTGCAATCCTCCTGCGCGCTGGGGACCAGAGGCAGGCGGGGAGGGCAGGCTGCCAGGGACGCGCCCCTCCCGCTCCCCCTCCGCACCCCTCCTGCTCTGGCTGGGCGTCGACCCATCGCAGGCACCCGGCCACAGCTGGAACCTATTACGCCCCCAGCGCCTCTCGGGACGTCCCGGCTAATAAGTGACCCTCTGTAAACGTTAGGAATGAGTCAAGTTTGTGCTGCGCCGCTGCTTTCCCGTTAGCGGGTGGCGCCGCTGATGCTCCGGGGAGAGAAGGGAGGGGAGGCAGGGTCCTTCCGGCCTGCGGGGAACCGCTGAATGGAGCCAGCATCACGTCTTTAATCTGAGGGCCTGGGGTGCTGTTTGCCACCCTACTCGGCCTTAGTTTCCCCCTGTACAAAACAGGAGGCCCAGGGCATCAATGGCCTGGCAGGAGAGACCTTGGTGGTCTTAGCACCCGGGCCTGGCTGACCCGGGAGGGAGTAGCAACCGAAGCTCTGCTCCTTACCAATGGAGCTGCAGCACCCAAGGAAGACTGTTTACTGCCCACTCAGAGCGTGGCTGAGAGGTCCTCTGGAGAAAAGTGAAGTGAGAGCACCTTCCCAAGACCACCTAGGGGCGTTAGTGCAAAGGCTTGGAGAAGTCTTTCCCCAGCCTGCAGGGGCAGATTAACCAAGCCCTGGGCTCACTCCCCATTTGCAGCATCTGACCTTTGCAGGACTCTTGGAAACCAGGACAGGGTCTCTTCAGGGCTGTACAGAATCTGGATATTGGGGTGACTGCATTCTGCCTTGGTTAGGAGAGGTCTAGGCGAAAACTAGGCTTATTTCCACAGAGACATTCAGGATTCAGAGTGGAAAGAGGCCTGGCTACATACAGTCAAGAGGAGGGATGGGTAAGGAAGATGGGGTGTCTGGAGAAGCCAGGCCTGCCCACCAGCCCAGGCCTGAGAGTCAGAGCCAGGAGAGCCACAGACTAGAAAAGGTCTTCAATGAGAGCTGGAAGATGGGAGTCAGGAGGCTGCTGAGTGTCACTTGAGGGGACTCTAGGTGGGAAAGAAATCTGGGGAGCCCCTGTGGAGGAGAGCAGGCAGAACTGTGGCTGCTGCCCTGGGACGCTCTAGGAGTGGGACCCCTGCCACCAACCATTAACCCACTGCCTTCAGTTCAAACATCCTTCACGCATAGGGCAGGTGGGCCACTGTGGGCGGTTCCTAATTCTCCTCATATTGTCTGCCCTACCCGTATCTGGAAGTTTCCTGCTGACGCAGAACAAGTCTGTCCACAGGACCTGACACTGTCTCTAAGCTCAGACTCATTTCTTCCCCAAAACTTGTGCCTCCCTACTCCCAGCCAACCTGAGGGTCTAAAGACCGTATATACATTCCTACAGGCGGGAACCGCGTGTAGACAAGAAGTTGTTGTCACGGTGTTGGCCTTGAGCTTTAGAGGCTTACAACTTGAATTTCCAAAGCCGGAGATCCATAGCACTAAGCCTGAGGTCAAGAGACCTATGACTCCAGGCCTCCCAGGTCAGAAGCTTATCACTTGGAGTGCTTGAGGCTGAGGTCTAGTGCTCTGGGCTCAACACTGTTAGTGTCCTCAGTTCTAGGTACCCAGACCTTCTGGAACCTTCCGTAGCTCTCCCAAATTCTTCTGGGGCTTGCGACCCTCACAGTCTAGGCTCTACCTTTGGCTCTTATTCAAGTAGCAGCTTCTTTGTCACCTCTCTGAATTCCTCACAGTTTCTGCCCTTGGTTGCTCTCAGGTACGCCTCAGCTGTCGAGCCCTGGGTTAAACAATAGCTTCAGGTGCCAAGGCCCTTAGCTCCCGGTGACTCTCTGGACCCTTTAATGCAGCTGCTTCTACTTTTGCTAAGATCTGGAAGCTCCGGGGTGTTGTTGGCAATTCGTGCAACCATCCCAGCCTGCCTCACTCATGCTAAAGACAAATGGACAAAGAAGCCATTCAGAAGGAGCGTTTATTGGACCTGATGTTGAAACACCAGATGCTGCACACAGGAGAGGGCACTAACCCGAAAAGAGCGACCTGCAGGCTGCTTAGACGGCTGAAGAGGGGCATCACACGCCTGTCGTCAGCCCATCGCAGCCTCGGACTGCTCTAGTCATAGGCTTTATGTTGAGCTTCTAGAGAAAGTGCTCACCCTTTGGCTTGAGTGACAAGACCTACCTACAAAGTGAATGGCGTCATCTGGCATTCACAAGGCTTGTCTTGCCCAAAGTGAAGTTTTCCCAAGTCGTTGCAGGTTATCTGGAGTAGTTAACACTGGAGCAAGGCCTCCTAAGACAGGAATTGCAGCCCCAGCAGCCCGGCTTGTGATGTTCCCAATAGCTGGCATGGAGCTTCCTGGAGATGCTCATGGGATGCTCAAAGCTACCAAGATAACAGTCCAGTTGTTTGCCAAGAATGAGCAGGCTCTCTGCTCAGGGTAGCTAGGAACAAGTGAAGAGTGACTACTGTCAAAGTCAACTTTCCTGGCCCCTACAGCCCAGCGTATTTGAAGGAAATCATGAAAGGGTGCTTATAACAAAGATCCCATCGTCACTGTTAACATTCATGACGTTTAAAGGAGCTTATTCCTAGTCAGATCCCCTCATGGAGAGCTGGGTCCCTTGGATCTGTCTCACTAGGACCCCAGGATGCTATGCTCATTTTAGACCTATGCTCAGGACCCACCAGGAAAGTGGGCCACTCTAGCTACCCTCTGGGGTAGCCAGAGGGAGGAAACCCAGACCAGCTCTCGGAACCTAGCATGCCTCTTCTGACCTGGCTGGTCCTCGAGTCCTGTGTCACCTTGTGCCTGTCTTGTCTGATCTGGAGCCCAACACACCCTTTATGATGGATGGGCCTCTCAGAACAAGGGGTGGGCTCTCAATCCTTTTACCTGTATTTACCCCCTTCCTCACTGGGCCTGTGATCATTGGGTGGCGTTTGGGAGCCTCTCCATCCCTTCTGTGCAGATGAGCCTTACTGCTCCAGGTTGGGCAGAAGGGTGGGTGTCTTTCTGTGGACAGACACACCTGTTCCTAGCATCCCAGAGAGGCTCACATGAAGAGTCAGCCCAGGACTCAGCCCAGCCTGCTTAGAGTTGGAAAGGGCTTCAAGGTGAGCTGTGCTGGCTTTGGCTAAGAATTCTTCCAAATAGGCATTTTCTTGGTTTTCCCATTTCTGCCAGAACGCTGCCATGGACTGGCACACAATCCCACCCCACAGTGGGGAGACTAAGGCATGTGGCTTGAGTGAGCAGCCTGGCCCCACTCTGCTATCCTCAGGACTCTGCTACGTTGAGGTGACCGTGTGGTGGCTCCCGTTGACACCCATGGGCTTGAGTGAGGTGCCTGTAAGTGTTCCAGAGCCTTCAAGAACCAGGGCTCTGGGGTGTTTTTCAGAAGTTGGAAGCTACCATCCTGAGCCCCACAGCCAGCAGGGACGACCGGGCACTGACCATGCGTGGAGAAGGCCAGAGGGCTTTACCCACCCCTGTGCCAGCCCGTATCCGAGAGATCGTGTCGGGCAGCCTGGGCAAGGATCCACTCTCAGGTGAGGGGAGCCTCGGAGTAGCACACCGGAATCTGACCTTTGGGACTGTTCTGTGGCCCTGGCTGCCCATCCCAGACTCTCCTAGCCCCATTTCCCCAACCTCATTAGGTGGTCCTCAGGAGCGACGCAGATAGCTACAAGGCTGTTGTTGCCGTCACACGGAGTGTGACTTGTGTCACCTCTGTGCTGTGTCACCTTTATGCCGCCAAGTGTCTTGATTTCATCTATCTTCATTTTTTTCATCGGGGCGAAAATCCTAAAGGCTGATACTTCAGGTGTAGGTTGAGCACAGACACCCTGAGCTTCGTCTCTGTCCCTCATCTAGCTCCATGCACATAGCTTTCCTTTCATGGCACTGTAGCTGAGAAACAGGCTCCAAGGAACCCATGCAGGGAGATCAAATAGTAGTCAAACTCCTTGCCCCTCTCCCCAGCTGAGCTCATGACTCCCTTCTGCAGGGGTCTTGATGACCCCTTCGTGTAATAAGAGTCTGCCTAGTCTCCTAATGGCCCCAGGATATTTTCGGGTACATGGGAAGGACAGAGAAACACCACTGCACATTTGGAAAAGCAAGTCTTACTGTGGACAGGGCCCTGTTACCTTCCCATGATTTCCCAGGACCCAGACAGGATGGGTGGCACCCAGTGTCCCCCACACATGCTTTAATTGGTAGGGCCTTAGCCTGGCCATGAGTCTGAGGGAGTTAAAGATGTTTACCAAAGGCAATAGAGGTAGGAGGGTGTTGGGTAACAGGAGAGGAAGTGAGGTTCATCATGGAAGCCCTCTCCTAGTTGGTATAGGCCTAAGAGTACAATGTTTGGGTAGGGCCCTGGGCTGATCTGAATGCCATGCCCACAGAGCTCCGGGAGCTGCCAGCTACTATGACCCATGCACAGGAGGAGAGTGAGCTCCTGCAAGAGGAGTTGGCCCGTTTGGAGGACCTGTTGGCCCAGGCAGATGCTGAGCGGGAGGAGCTGGCTAACAGGTGTCACATGGTCAGCCAGAGGGTGAGTGTGCAGCTGGTACCTGCAGCCAGGACAGGGGGTCATAGCTGTGGGGTCATCAGCCAGTGTCGGGACACTGGGAAACAGATGGAGAAATTGAGGCTAGAGGTAAGCAGGTAAAGCAGGAGATGTCTCCCTCAGATGTATGTCTCTCATCTGCTCCAGGAACCCTGTGAAGGAGCCTGGTCAGCAATGACCCACGGATCCCAGGGCTTTGCTGATCATAAGCACAAACTGACTTCTGATCAGGAAGGACTGGCCCCAGACGCTCAGCAGAGCCTGTGGGGAAAAGGCTCAGCGCACACACACCTGCCCTTTCTCACATGCACTATGCCCTCTGCTCATTGACCAGACCTCAGAATGGGAGACAGGATGGGTGACCCCTGAGTTGTAGGCTTCAGCCAGAGGTTATTCAGAAATTCCAATAGACTGGGGAATGCCTTCTCTGTGCAGATAGAGAAACTCAGGCAGAAAAGAGAAGGCATTTTCCAGGCCAAAGCCTTTCCATGAATTATCCACTTTAAGTCATGAGAGCTTCTGAGGCAGACGTGAGCATGATAGGTACCAGATAAGGGAAAATAGCCCAATAGCCCATGCGGCGGGGGCTCTGTCCCTGGCATCAACACTAGGCCTTCAATGGACCCAGCCTGAGCTCTGTATGGCAGGACACATGAGAAATTAAGGCTCAGCTCTGGCCAGTATTCCCCTGGGCTCAGTCCTGACCCAGATCTGTTCTTTCTACGACATGTAGCCAAAAACCTGTGAAAAAAAAAACCCGAGGCCTGGCCATGCCTCGCCTACATGAGGGTCCTGAAAAGCTTCCTAGTGCAACCACACCAGCCCTGAGGTGCCCGTTCCCCCAGCACCCCCGCCAATGGGTCCCAGCTCTCTGATGTTCCTTCCACAATACCACCCAACATGGGAAATGCTGTTTTCCTTAGCCTCCCCGCCAAGAGCCCCTCTAAGAAAGTCTGCGAGGACCCCCTTATTGTGGTCTGTCTCAGGAGCTCCACGAGCCTGCTCTTCCCGTGAGCCTCTGCTCTGGGGCGTTCTGGGGGTAGGGATCTTCCTAGCACAGGGCGGGAGATGTTGGGAATGGACTTCGGGGAATAGAAGCCGCAGAAGTCCTTCCAAAGATTAGCAAACTGATGAGTCAGAGCTCAGCTCACAGCCAGCTAGATGAGGGTGCCACGGTACCCTGCCCCAGAGTGCTCCCCAGCACACAGGTGGGACAGGGTCTTGGTGTCTAGCATGCCCTCCCCAGGAGACACTACAATCCCTTATCATTGGAGCCCACTGACCCCAATTGTCAACACTGCTGGTGGCTGAGAAGCTGGTCCCCGGTCATCGGACGCTCCTGGGTCCCATCCCCATTCCTCCCTCTTCTTTTACCTTCCTCCCAGAACTTCCTTTTGAGCCACTGACTTCCTAGGCCTTGGGTTCAGATCCCCCACTGTAGTAATGGCTGAAAGGTTCCAGGCAGCGGGCCTTGGGTGTGACTTCCTGACTACTACATTGGTCCCTGCCTCCTTCCCTAACCCTTTGGGAAAAATGCTCTGTGTTGGTAGCCAGGGGTCTTGACACCCCTTTGAGTATGTTCCCACCTCCTAAGGATGAGGGTTGAGGGGATGGTGTGGCTTGGAAAGTAGGCTAGGCCAGAGGGACCCAGATTCATGCCCTTGGGGGCATGGCAGAGCCTGCTTCTCAGCTGTCCATGGTGCCTCTATGCTGACAGCTGGACTCCCCCAGCCGCCGGCGGCACCAGAGCCTCAGTTTACTAACTTGTAAGTGAAGTGTCTCCAGGGACCTCCAGAGCCCTGCCTCCTGCTGGTCCCAACACTCCCATAGTATCCCCAGGCCTAATAGGATCCCAAGCATCAGCTCAATCAGCATGCTTCCCCTCCCCCTCCTCTGTGGGCCACAGGCACTGGACAGAGAGGCAGAATGTGGACAGGCCCGTGGGAGACCCTGTGTCCTGCCTCTGGTCAGAGTGGGCTTTATGTCAAAGATGTCCTACTTGGCTGACTGGGGAGAGGTGGACCAGGTGGGCTCACACCCCTTCCTAGCTACAGGCCCGCCTGGATACCACAGAGGCCCGGCTTCGGAAATCAGAACTGGAGCACAGCATGGACTTGGAGGAGGCCCTTGGCCGGCTGGAGGCCTCACAGCAGAGGTGAGGCCCGATGGGCAGGCTGTCTGGGTTGCAGGGAATTCAGCCATCAACCCAGAGGAGGCATACCCCACTATGCCTCACAGCTATTGGCCAACCCATCAAAGCTATTCTGAGTTAACTTTACTTGTGAGAATTGGCACACAGAAAGGACCCGGGGAGGAAGCCCAGTGGCAAGCAGAGCTGGGGACCATGCTGCTCTCCCTTGGGGAGCACTCCCACATCCTCACACACAGTTTCTCACCCCTCAGGGCCAGGGTGAGTGAGAAGGGAGAGAAAGGACAGTCTGCAGCATGGGTGGCCGATTCCCTTCCCCTCCCTGTGCCTCGGAGCTGAGAGCTCTCTCATCCCTGGGTGAGTGGGAGTCCTAGTCTCCTCAGGAGTGGTCATTCTTACTCCTGAGTGCAGGAAACAAAGACATCAGAGAGGCTTGAAACCAAAACGTCCCAGAGCTGGGGTTAGGGTAGTCAGGAGAGCCCACCTGCAAGTGAGAGCTGGCGTCAGAGATGGCGTTGTCCTCTACCCACACTCCCCAGCGTGTATTCCCACACCCTGGAAACGGAGCATCTGTGTGACACACAGGGCAGCTGAGGGCTACCTGCTTACTCCTCCCAGGAAAAGGTTTGGGCCTATGGGCAGCCTCCCAAGGCATTGCCGAGGGCTCCCTAGCCTCCGAGTGTGATACCAGGATGTCCGCTCAGGGTACTGCCTGGCCGTTGCTGCTGGTGGGTTACCACAGTCAGCCATAGGCCATTGGCACACACAGTCCTGGGTGCCCTCCTCTAGCTCTCCTTACCACCCCAACCGCAACTCCAGAACTTTTGGCTTCAAGCTTCTCTGATGTCAGCAGACTCTTCTGTGCATACATGGCAAGAACGCACCACACCCCAGTCCCAGGGATAGCCCTAGAGCCGTCTTACCATCACTAATGTCCTGTGGTTGGCTTATCCTCCAGGAATCTGGCAAAGGAAGAAAATGCTGAAAAGCATTTTGAAAACCCCTCTTTAGGAGAAGAACAGCCCCAGGGGAGCCTGATGCCTGAAAAGCTTTGCAGCATGGCTGGCATCTCCCAGGGATGCTCCCAGAGATGCCCGGCTCCTGACAGCCTGCCCCTCCAAGGCTCCCTTTGAGCCTCCTGTACCCTGGAAATTTCTTTTTCCTCTTGTGGGCAGAGGAGTGGCTAGGGGTGTGGGAGAACTTGAGAGGAGTCTCAGGAAGGAAGGATGATGCTGCGCTGGTCCTGGGGAGAGTCCTCCTGGTGCTGTGAGGGGCTCCTTGCAGCTGGCCAGTGCTGCATGGAGCAGAGCTGGGCGCGACGCATGGAGCTGACCTAAGGGGTCTCGGGGCACCGTTTGCACCCCTTGGTTTAGGCCCCTGGGCCCTGGGCCTCTTTAGGACTCACCACTTAGGAAGCTGTGGGTTTCATCCATCCAGGAGCATGGGCCTCTCCCAAGTAAACACCCTCCTGCGGGGACAGCTGGAGCACATGCAGAAGGCCAACGACACACTGACCAGGGAGCTGGTCAGAACAACACACAGCTTGCTCCGCCTGCAGGGTGAGCTGCAGCTGCGGGAGGTGCGTCACTGGGCCAGGATAGAGTGGGCACCCTGTCCCCACTTCTGCCTGTCTCATTTGGTGCCTGTGGCTGCTGGTGGTGTGTGGGCAGCAGGAATGAGGAAGGGGGAAGCTGGCTGCATGCAGTCTCTCCTGGTGGGAGGCCTCACCACCCATTCAGCCCATGCTGTGAGGGACCTCAGCCCCCTCTCCCCTTGGGAAAAGGAGAACAAGACTGGAGGGTTTGGGGGCCATTCCTGGCTCTAATGTGTTACACTGTTAGCTGTACAGAGAGGCTGTTCAAAGGACCTAGGTTGCACAGCTACCCTTAGCTCCTAGTCAGAGACCACCAGGAACCCACGGTCTTGCCCACTCAAAGTATAGCATTAGAGCACAATGTTTCAGGCCTTGGGAGATGTCCAGGTCTGGTGTGCTGACCTGTCAATAGATGTGGGACCTACTGAGGAGGGTGTGGCCTTAGAGAGGTGACTCTATATGACTGAAGCTAAAGGAGTCTCTTGACAGCCTTGCTCCAAAGGGGTCCAAATGCACAGCCAGTGTCCTGCACACACCAGCATCAAGATTTCCCCTCCAAACCCATTTGAAGACTGTGTTCTCTCCATGAAGGAAGGAGCTAAAAGAGACCCCTGGGCCTGGGTCCACATGTGTCCCTTTAGACAAACCCATCCCAGAGAGCCTATCACTACCCTTCTCTCAGGAGTCAGGAAACGCTGCCTCAGGGACCCCCTGCCCCCTGCCCCCTGCCCCCTGCCCCCTGCCCCCTGCCCCCTGCCCCCTGCCCCCTGCCCCCTGCCCCACACCTGTGATTCCCAGCAGCAGCTACAGTGGACACAGCTGCTGTCACCACTTCTGTGGGAGAAAGGAGGGCACCGGGGCCAGCTAAGGTGTGAGGAGAGTATACAGTCTCATAGAGATCACCAAGGAGCCGGGTCCGTCATCCCGGAAGATCTGGGAACAGGCTTAGATGACGTTGCCCTGTCCACATTGTGCATCTGGGTGTGGCCCACACCACCCACCTGAGTGGCCTCCACCAAACAGCGCTATACAAGGGGTGTCCACAATCCCCTCGGCTTTGCTCATTGTGGTTCTCCTGCCTTGGAGAACTTCCTCCCAGCCAGCACCTCCTTCCTCTCAGCCCCGTGAAGGGCTCTGCCTCGGGGGCTCTTCGTTGACGCCAACGAGGCCGTGACCTCCCCTGACCCTAACTGGACGTGAGGCTGTTGGTCTCCTTGCTCCGGTGACTTCTCCCACCTCCTTTATGCTTTGGCTGGCTGCAGCTTTCTGTGACACACATCAGCGTGGGTTCTTCCTGTTTACCCTGCTTGAGGCTTATCCAGTGTCTGTCCCCCCTCATGACTAGAGAAGGCCATTAACCCTTTGAGTATTGCTTCTTCCCACCCACCCCCAATGCCAAGAAGGTGTCTGTGTCAATCTTCCTCTATCTCTTGTGCTCAGAATCACCGTGAGTTACTTCCCCTCTTTCACCTGAGTTAGGCTCATTTCCTCAGACTCATGTTCCTGCTCGTCACCTCTGACATCTAACCACCACGGACTCTGCCTCCTTGACTTAAGTTCCAAATAGCAGGTGTTTCATCTTTAGGAGAATGAATTGAGTCTTTTCTAAATATCCCATGCTGTTTAGATACACGTGGTCGATGTGTATCCCAGGCAGCCGTTCGTGCTGGGTGTCTGATATCCCACTGCCTGCCGTTATCTAAAATCTGATTCCATTGTTTCTGCTGACTTCCGATCACGGTGCATTTCTCCTGTCGTTGGTGATCTTTTATCCTTTATCCGAGAGCTGGTTATTTTCCTTGAAACTTTGTAAAAATTCTTTGAAACATTGGGTGACTGCATGATTTTTCCAGAAAGGATATCCATCTGCTTTTGATGGGTGACTGGAGGAGGCTCCAATAGTCTTTGAGCCACACCACAGCTGGCTTTCGGTTTGAGTGTTTGTGAAAACCGGGGTCCTGTACATTTAGACTGCAAACAGTGTGGTGTTTCATCGTGGTTCCGGGCACGGGAAGCTGTTCCTTTTGTTCTAACATTCTAGACAAGCCTGCCTGGGTCCCCTGCTTCTCTGCATGATTGCGGGGGGCTGTACGAGCCTGTGTATGTGATGTGGGTGGTGGGTGTGAGCCTGTGTGTGTGATCTGTATGATGTGTGGTTATGTGTAAGCCTTGTACGTGTGAAGATAGACATGTATTGTGTATATGTGCACGTGTGGGGGTGTGGTATGTGTGCATGTGGGAGTCTATCATGGGTGAATGACAGTCTGGGTGTGTGGGGATAATATGTGAGAGAGTGTGGGTGTGTGAGGGCTGGCGTGAGAACAGTATGTTGGAGTGTATGGTTTGTATGGGTCTGAGTCTGTGCCCGTGAGTCTGCTGGTCTGTGTCTGTATATGAGAATAGGATGAAAGTATAAGCATGTGCTTGTGGCATCTCAGGGCTACTCTTGCTCACCCTCTAGCCTACTCACCTTTAATGTGTTGAGTGTAGCTTTGGGACATCCACCCTGTTTGAAAAAGACCACCACTTTGGGCACTGCTCAGGTCCCCAGAAGAATGAAACTGATGCCCAAGTTGCTCCTTTTTTTAAAGAAATTGCATGGTGCTGCACCTCACCTGCACCACATCCTGGCTGTATGCTCTCCTTGTGCTAGCCAGCCCAGCCTTGTCAAGAAGAGGAGAAGGTCCAGAATCTCACGCTCTCGTGAGACAGGAGCCAAGACGTCTCATCTCTGGGATATGACAGAGCACAAGCAAGCGTCCCCAGCTGTGTCCCAAGGTGTACAGAAATGTGGTTGTGAGCCTACAGAGGGCTGAGACACAGTGTCTGCTGCAGAGTCAGGAATAGCCTCATGCAGGAAGAGATGTGAGTTTAGACAGGCATAAGGAGAATGTGTCCATCTGAAAACCATGCTGAAGAACCTTGGGTGGGGTTGTATGGTGCACGAACAGGCAGGAGCTATAGGGAAGCAATTGGTACAGGGAACCCTGTGGGTCCCCAAGGTCAGCACACAGGACACAGTGGGGTATGGCGATAGGAAGGAAGGTAGCACATAGACCCCAAGAGCCTTCTGGGTCTCACTGTTTCCCAAAGGCTGTGAGCATGTGTTATGTTCATAGTGGTGTCTCTTCATCACCAGCCTGCTTCCTCCTGCCTGGCCCTCTCTGATAACGCCTTTGCTGCTGGCTGCACTAGGGTTCTATGGGGTGTTCCTGCTCACCTGCTCTCTCAGTACCTGCAGGGAATTGGCCCTGCTCATCTTGTAGAGACTCCTAGCATCAGACCACGGTACTGAGGAGACAGAGAGCAGCCCCTCCCACAGAGGGCAGCACCAGTGCCTGAGAGAACTTGGCTGCAATACTCACTACTACCCTGGATCTGAGAACAGTCCTCTCCTGGAGGACATGGCGCTGTCTCCCACGTGGGGTTGGGAAGCCTGCGGGGTGGATATGAGGTTTTGAGACCTAGTAGGTGACACGGGTTCCCCTTCTAGCCCACAGGAGGGGTGGCAGGAGAGGGAGGGGATGTGTGCTGAGTAGATGCACCTCTTTCTGTCAGACCCAAAGGTTGGGCCTAAGAGAGCCTCGGGACATCCTCCCCCTGTGGAGACAGGCCAAGGCTCTGCAGACACACCTGGCTGAGCTTCGGGCATCCACCGAGAGGTAAGCAGAAGTATCCACCTACAGCCACCCGAGTGGTGGGATGAGGCTCTTCCTGGGCTGCAGTGGTGCTGGCTCTAGATGCCCTGTGGGGAGGTGGACAGTTGGGGGGTGTAGAGAAAAGGTGGAAGCAGGGCAGGGCATTGGCACACATGTGGGAAGGTGGACTCGGCCTTCAGAGCGCTTAGGGACCCATCTAGTCCTTTCTGGACACCTCATGGGGATCTGTCATAGGCATGCCCAGTGGCCCTCGATGTAATCACACCCCCATTTACACAGGAGGAAATGAAGGCCCAGAAGCCAGTGTTTCACTTGAAGTTGTCATTCCTGGTCAGGCCAGGCCCGCTCACCCTTCCTTGACTTTATTCTTGCTATTCTATGACATGTGAGGCAATCCATACTATATGATAGGGCTTCTCCTGAAAATACTCGTTGTTCATATGGCCTGCCTCTCCCTCCGAGGTCTGGCTTACAGCATCCTGGGCCCCAAGCCCACAGCAGGGTCATGAGGCTCAGCTAAGGTACTGCTCTTATATTCCAGAGGCCTCGCAGATGTTCAGGCAGACATGGCCCGAACGGCCCAGCGCTTGCATGTGGCCTGCCTGAGCCTCGACTCTCACCTGCGGCTGGCAGCCAGCAGCGTAACCAGCGAGCTGGAACGGCGGCTGACGGAGCAGGCCAGGGACATGCTACAGCTGCAGGGCCAGTGGGCTGCTGAGAAGGTGGCCCTGCAAGCCAGGTGGGCCATGGGCTCTGGCTGGTGTAGGGAGGTCCAAGAGGCGGAGAGAGCAGCTACAGTTTCCCGGGTGATTTTTACCCGGCATTCTGAAGTGGGGCTTAGAGTTGGCATTAGAGATGGCATTCTCAGTTGGCATTAGAACACAAGCCAGGAAAGCTGAGCTTAGAGTTGGTGCTTTATTCCCAAGGTAGTGGGAGTTATCAAAAGTTCTATAGCAGAGGAGGGATGCAATCGGGACATGAGCTGAGGCCCATTCAGGCCAAGCTACAGCCTTGGCACTATAGGGGAACCCATACCATGAGGAGGAGTCCAGTTGGACCCACGGCACCCACAGGGTACTGAACATCACCCTGATCTCTCTCCAGACTTTCAGAGCAGACACTGCTGGTAGAGAAGCTCTCTGAACAGAAGGAACAAGGAGAGAGATCCATCCTGACACTCAAAGCGGACATCCAGAGACTGGTTTGTGGGGCGGGAAATGAGGTGCTTTGCAGTGGGTGCGTGTCTGCTTAGCTCAGGGGTCTCTGCCCACAGAAATCCCGGCGCGGTGGGGGCCAGCTGGTGGTGGATGAACTGAAGGATCAGGTGGAAACACTGCACCGTGTCCTGGCCAGCATCAAGGAGGTAGGCCTGGCCTGGTGTTTTCTCCTGGATGCAGAAAACATGTGGGGATCCTGGTTCTAGTGGCCCCTCATCCAGAAGGTCCTGTCTCATCATGGCCCTGCATGTTCTCCTCTCTGTCTCTCTCTGTGGCCTGAAGGTGGCCCAGTCAGATGCTATGTGTCCAGAGTTGGCCTGGAGCAGCAGCATTGAAGAACAGGGCCGACTGAGGAGCCCCCCACGTTCCATGTCACCTCAGCAGCATTTGTCCCCGACGCAGACTAGCTCCCCAGCTAGCCTGGACCCTGTACTACAGGCAGTGCAGGCAGCCATTGAGAGGCGGCAGAAGCGGGAGCAGGTGTGTAACCACAGCCCATTGGGACGTCAGAGCCACAAAGCTTGCCCAGCTGGCATGTCGCCATGAAACTTTTCATAGCCTACCCTGGGGGGTGGGGTGTTGGTGCCCAAATTTCCATGAGGCTTCCCTCTGGACCTCACAGTCTGGGGAGAGGCCACATCATCCAGAGCCTTTCTGGGGGACTGAGGTGCTGTGGCTGGCTGCCGATGCTCACTGTGGGCTCCATTTCCCCGGCAGGATCTACGTCTGAGGCTGGAGTCCTCCCAAAAGGAAGCAGCCAGGCTCCAGGAGCAGCTGTCTGGGTATAGGCAGGAACTGAGGGTCTCACAAAGGCTTCTGCAGGACAAGGCACAGGAGCATGAGGCTCTCGTGAGCCAGCTGGAGGCCCAAAGGCAGGAGGCACAGCGCTGCCAGACGTCCATCCATCTCCTGGAAAGGTGATAGGAGCTTCTGGGCAGGACGGGGCAGTACCAAGCAGGCGTCTGTGAGGCATCACGGCAAGAACAGGAAAGGGCTGTATCTCCAGATAAAACCTGTTGGTGGCCAGGCTGCCCCTAGCTCTGCGTCCCTTGCCTGGATTGAGTAGTTCCTCTCCCTTTTAAGTGTCCCCTATACTGTACCTGATCTGGGCTCCCCCTTCCCTAAAAAACAAAGATACCATTTGCACATCCCCTAAGCTTTCTGCAGGACTCGACCTATATCCTGTCCCTAGAAGCTATGAGCTCACCCTGGCTCTGCTCTCCAACCACCCTTGCTCCAGGGCCCCCTCTAGGTGACCTTTCCCTACAAGTGGCCCTTCACCATGGCCAAAAGAACTCTACCCACTCCCCACACATCCTGTGGGTTCTATGGCTCCTTCGCAGCTACCATAGAGTTCTGGATACTTTCCACACATGACTGACCTGGGGCTGGAGGGAGTCAGGGCCGCAGAGTCTGTAGAGGGAATTCCTGGGACCTACTGGCTGCAGGCTGAGTAAGAACCAGATGTCAGCCATGGGTCTGGAAATCTTCCTGAAGGAGGTATACAGTGTGCCAGGGAGCAGAGGCGGCCATGCCCCTTTATGCCTCACCCCATGGTTAGGGGACAGATCACATGCCCTTCACAGATCACAGCTCCTCCAAGCAGCCTATACATATTCTGGGTGGTATGTCATACAAAATGAATATGAATCAGTGTTGCCTTGGAGAGACACAGACCAGGAGGGCACGGAAGTGGGCAGAGCAGGGCAGCCTTGCACAGGGACAGAAATCCAAGGGCAACAATGAGGACTCAGGGAGGGCAAAGAGGCCTTCCCAGAGAGGGCAGAGGTGCGTGGGGCAGTGCTGTGCGGCGGAATCTGTAGGGAGTCTTAGATGAGCTTGCTCGGCAGGCAGGACAATGTCACAGGTGGACTATCCACATTTCTAAGAGCAGAGGGAACAAGAGGCCACATGGGAGGGGCTCCTGTTGGGAGAAGGAGGAGAGCAGAAGCAGCAAGGGGGGGGGGTGTGCTGGGAGGATATCAGCAGGATAGAGTGAGCCCCGCAGTGTCAGACCCAAAAGACCTTTGGAGCTGCTATTCAGGGGACAGGGTGAGAGGAGTGTGGCTAAAATACAGAGTCAACTGAATGACTAAGCATGGATGTGTCAGGGTAGAAGACGTGGGCAGAAGCATCCGGAGCCCCATGGCCATCGCACAGGGGCCTACAGAGTGTGTGGACCTGAGGGTTATGGGACAGATCAGGTAGACACCGGCCAGGGAGGTGTCCCTTCTGTCATGGAGGTTTGCTCAGATGGGGTGGGCATTATCTGTGTGGCAGAGAGAGGTCTGTGAGGACTGCAAGGCCTGGCATGTGTGGCAGAGAGCTGGATCCTAAGATCATACAAGGGAAGGGAGGGCTGGTCACGCCAGACAGTGGTCACCTCATCTCAGCCAACTAGTTAGGGTCTGAGGCTCTGGGTCACACGGTATCAACTCTTCTTCCTATGCCTCCCTGAACTTCTTCTGCCTTTGAGGCCTCTGAGGACCTGCAGCCACCCCACCCCTACTGACGCATACACCTGTTCCTACTGATCCATACTCACTAACCTCTGCCTATATCCCCCGCCCCCACCACCCCTGCCCCAGTATAGTAAGTCTTGATGGCCTCAGGTGCTCCCCCCCGAAGCATGGCTTGAGGCTGCCTGTACCTTTGCTCCTGTTCCCAGGGAGAAAGTAGCCCTGGAGACAACAATGGAGGAGCTAAGGGCAAAGGCAGACATCAGGGATGCAGAGACACAGAAGCTGGAGGCCACAAATGCAGAGCTGCGGAGAAGCCTCCTGCTGCGGGCAGAGCAGAAATCTGAGCTGGTCCAGCAGAGCGAGCGGAGCCTGCGTGAGCTGGAGGCCAGGTGGGTTGTGGAGGGGGGCTGCAGCCCAGCAGGGGTCCCTCAGACTGTAAGACCATAGATGAGACACCAGCAAGGCACAGGGGGGAAACATAGGGTACCCCCAACTCCTCCTAAGGGGCATCACACAGCCCATATTCCCTGTATCAGCCCAATGCCTGGCCCTGTGTACACAAGCCACTGTGTGTACACCTCACACACAGGCTGCTGTCAAAGAGACAACAGGCTGCTCAGGGGCTCCCTGACCTTAGAGGGGTTTGTCAGAACTTCCCTGCCTGAGTGGGGAAATCTCTGAAGAGACTGTTCAAGTTTGCCTTCTGGCCTGGGGCCTCAGCCAGGGCCGCCTGGAGCAGCTGGAGGAGAAGGTGTCTGGGCTCAGGAAGGACTTGGCCACAGCCCGGGAAGCACTAAGCTCAGTACAGCTGCAGAGGGACATCATGGAGATGGAGAAGGAGAGCCTTCGTGGTGCCCTGGCCCGGGTATGTGCCTCAGTACACATGGTCCTAGCCTCTATCCTTACCTGTGTTGCCTGGGCCACTACCAGGGCTCCTAGTCACTACCATTATACACCAGACTCTCCCCTTACCATCCCAACCCCTCTGGCTGCATCTGCTCCTAGGAAATCTCCCTGGGCCACCTGTCACCAACTCTAACCAGAACCTTAATTCTACTGGGGGGAATCTGAAGCCTCTCCCCGGAGCCAACTCTGGGTGACCACTGTGCCTCACAGGTTGAGTCTAGCAATGCTGACTTGGAATTGCTGGTGACACGACTGAACTCTGAGGGGATGGAGCAACGGGACTCACTGGCCAAGATGGCTGCCTTGATGGAAGGGCTTGCCCAGGACAAAAGTACCCTAAACCGTCTGGTGCTTCAGGTAAGGCAAGGGCCAAAGCCTCAGTTTCCCCAAGGTACCCCTGAACCTTCTCTGTGGGCTGGTGCTATCATCCATCTCCCAGATCTCCTTCCTATGTGGACTGAGGCCACCATCCTGAGAGCAGGTACTAGAGGAAGGATACAGGGCCTGACATCATCCCCATGACAGGCCTTCACAAAGGGGCTGGCTTGTGGGGACTAGGGGGATGCGGTCCACAGATTAATTGTCTTCCCACTTGCCCTGCAGCTGGAGCAGGAGCGGGACCAGCTTCGGGAGCAGCAGAAGATGCTGGAACAGGAGCAGGCCGGCATCAGGGAACAGCTAGCACAGACGGAGCAGCAGCTAGGGTTCCTTCTGGCTGAGCAGAGAAGTCTGCAGGAGACTTGTGGGCACCTGGAGCAAACGCGGGAACATCTAGAGGGGCAGGTGGTGCTGCTCGGGCAGGAGAGCGCCCAGCTCCAGGATCAGGTGGGCCAGGTGAGGCCAGGCTGTGGACAGTCGCACGTCCTGCCTTGCTGTTGCTGGTCGTACCTCTGAAGGAGGCTGGAGAGATGGCTCAGCGGATAAAGCGCTGCTGCACAAGCGGGAGAGTCTGAAGTTACCAGGATCTACAGGATGGAGGAGCCCTCAGCAGCATATATGATTCCCTGTGGGAGCTACGGCAGACGGGGGGACGTGGAGACAGGAAAGAGATTTGGGTCAGGCCTGTCCTTCATGGTGGGTTGGGGTTCTGCTGCAGAGAGGAGATCCCTAGCCTCTGGTTCCTGGTGTGCACAGGTGAACTCCCCTGCTACTCCTCATTCAAGCCCTAGTGTGTTTGTTTAGTTCCTGTCCTTTGGTTGTTGATTTGTTGCTGCTGTTGTTGCGTGTATATGTACAGATGCATGTGAATGCACTAGAGTGTGCACATTCGTGTGAAGGTCAGAAGCCAACCTCACATGTCATTCCTCAGGTACTACCCGCCTTGGTTTTTTTTTTTTTTTTTTTTTTTTTTTTTGTCTTTTTTCATGTTTTTAAAATTTAGTAGTTTAAACTGCATGTGTTTTGCCTGCCTGCATGAGTGTCTGTGTACGCCACATGTGTGCAGTGCCTGTGGAGGCCAGAAGAGGGGGTCCTAGAACTGGAGTTACAGTTGTTGACTGCCGTGTGGGTGATGGGAATCGAACCACAGTCTTCTGGAAGAACTGCCAGTGCTCTTCACGGCTAAGCCATCTCACCAGCCCCCATCCACCTTGCTTATGAGATCAGTGTCTCACACTGGTCTGGAGCTCACCGAGTAAGCTAGGGAGGACTGATCAGCAATGGCTAGGGATTCTCCAGTCTCTGCCCAGTGCTGGGACTGCAAGAGCATACCACTATGCACAGATTTTTTTTTTTAACAATGGTTCTGGGGTTGAACTCAGGTCCTTCTGCTTGCTTGGCAAGCACTCCACCCACTGAGTTATGTCCCCAGCCTATTCTTCTGTCTTTTGGTGAGGAAGAATCACTCAGTGTAGACTGAGTCTGAAGCAGTTATGGTCCTTCACAATGCGTCTCATGTAGAGGTCTTATGTGGAGGTCTCAGACCTCCAGTGACATTCAGGCATCGTGATCTCATGTGAGACAGCATAACCGCTCTCCATTCTCAGATCCTTATTCTTGTCATTGTAAAGCAGGACCACCTGCCCCTCTAGATGGTGCCCGCATTTGCTCTAGATGCCCGCTTGTACCAGCCTTCTCTCCCTCCACACATTAAGACTCGTCCACGTAGTTACAGGTACCATAGCTCTTTGCTTTTGCAGATAACTACATGCCACAGTAGGAATAAACATGGCCACTTCCTCACAGTTGCTGGACATCTGTGATATTTCTGGCTCGGGCTGTAATACACGAGGCTCTGAAAAACCTTTGTATACCCGTTCCTTACTATTCTTGAGCATATACATACATGGTATGTATTCTTGAGATTATATACATGCTGCGGGGGTCGTTGTGAAGGAGTGTGGTGAGTTCCAAAGCGGCTCTGTCATTTCAGTCAAGTGCTCCTTAGCCTTGCCAGCATCTGATATCCTGTTTTAATTTTCTAAAGCTATTCTCGGTGTGATTGTCTATGTACTGAGGTTTAGATTTGTGTTTCCAAGGTAACTAGTGATGTTAGGGCATTTTCATGCACCTGTTGAACTTGTGTCTTTTTAAGGCTTTTGTGCATTTTGGAAATGTGGGTTTTGTGTTTTGGTTGTGTCTATGAAGGAGTTTTTCATATTCATGGACACAAGTACTTTGTTGGATAGATGCACAGTGAATGCTTTCCCCAGCTGGTGTCTTCTTTCCATTTTTCTTTCTTCCTTCCTTTCTTTCTTTCATTTGTTTTTTGTTTTGGGGGTGGTTTTTTTGGTTTTTTTTTCGAGACAAGATTTCTCTGTTGTAACTCTGGCTGTCCTGGAACTCACTCTGTAGACCAGGCTGGCCTCGAACTCACAGAGATCTGCCTGCCTCTGCCTCCCGAGTGCTGGGATAAAAGGCATGCACCACCACCACCCAGCTCTCCCTTTTCTTAATAGTATTCTTTCGGAGCATAAAACTAACTTGGGCAAGTTTATTTTATATTTTTAATCATTGCTTTATTTTGTTGTGGTGGACTTGTTTTTGTTTTGTTTTTGAGATAGTAGCTTGAAACTCACTATGTAGCCTACACTGGCCTAAACTTGTAGCAACCCTCCTACCTTAACCTCCCCAGCAGCTAGGATTATATGCGTGAACCACCACGTCAGGCTTTTCTTTTAATTTTATAGTTGGTATTTTCTAGATCCTGCAGTTTGCCAAGCCCAAGGACAAAAGGTTAGCCTTCTGTGTTTTTATGTGGGCCTGGGTTGAGGCCTTCAGTCCATTTCATATCAGCTTCACATGGATCTCTAAGTATCTTACAATGCAAGTTCTTGTGCCCATCTAAGAGACACCGAGTCAGACACTCATTCAGAAAGACTTTGGAATACGGATTTCAGTTAGCCTCCGGGTGGCTCTGATAGCAGCCGAGTGTGAGAACCACAGGTGTGCAGGATGACATGGAAGCTAACACTGGCTGGCTGTCTTTTGTGTTAATCTCTACTGGTCCAGCCTTGTTTCAAAGGGACTCTCATGTTTGGATTGTCGGGCTGGGTGAGTTACTTTACTGACTGATTAACTGTGGTGGTATGAATGAGATCGGCCCCTTAGGCTCATATATTTGAATGCTTAACTGTCAGGGAGTGGAACTGCTTGAAAGGATTAGAAGGATTAGGAGGCGTGGCCTTGTGGGAGGAAGTGTGTCCTGGAGGTGGACTTTGAGGTGTCAAAAGCCCACAAGCCCACACCAGACCAAGTATCTCTCTCTCCATCTCTCTCTCCCTCCATCTCTCTCTCTCTCCATCTCTCCCCGCCTGCCCCGACTCCCGTGGATCAGGATGTCATGATGTAGCTAGCTCTCAGTTACTTTTCCAGCACCTTAAGTGTCACATGCTCCCGCCATGATGACAATGGACTAAGACTCTGAAACCGTAAGCAAGCCCCCTGTTAAATGCTTTCTTTTGTAAGAGTTTCCTTGGTCATGGTGTCTCTGCATAGCAGTAGAGCAGTGACTAAGACACTTAGGAAGACATTTAGGAGGACTGATCATTGGGGCTCATGATTTTAAGGGGCCTCAGGCCATAGTCATTCAGCCCTCTGTTTCTGGGCCAGCTTTGAAACAGAATACCACAGAGGCCTGAAAATGTGGAAGAGGAAGAGGAAGATGGGGAGGAGGAGGCTGTTCACTTCATAGAGGGAAGGAAGAGAGAAAGCATGACAAGAAAGGGATAAGACACCCACCAAGGGCTTGGTCCTGTGACCTACTGCCTCAGCTCCTGCCTCCTAATTTGTTCCTCCTGAGCCCCAGTCTGCAGGAGTGGTCCCATTGCTGGCTTACAGCTATGGTTGGACAGTGGAACAAAATAAAACTTAGGGTGTTCTTGGTAACTGTGAACTCCTCAGTATCTTCCCAACCCAAACTACAAATTAACAAATGCTTTGAGGGGAGAAGAGACATCAAGTGGTTGTTTTCTGCTCGGAGAGCTCAGCTGCCCTGGACCCTGCTGCTTCTATCCCTAGGGTTCCTGGAGGCTTTGTGTAAACTCCAGGTTATGGCAGAAACACTAGGCTTTGCCTCCTGCTGCATCTTCACACCACACGTCTTCACACCATGTGATCGGCTCCCTGGGCACACACAGTCTAGCAAGTTTCGCCGCTGAGATTGACAGTTGCCTCCTACCTAGAAATACCCAGGTCCATCACATGTCCACTAAGATTTCAGAGTGGCCATCCCCGCTACTGGAAAGTACATGCACGAACTTCTGAGTGTCGATGCCTCTTATGGCTACCCACCTTCTCCACTGTCACCTCCCTGCCATTCTGTGTAACATTCTTCCCGTGCCTCCCTTGCCCTCGGCAGCCTCTCCTCATTTGCTCGCTCTCTTCTCTTTGTCACACGGTCCCTCTCTCTTCCCCTAGGTCACATACAAGAAACAGGCCCTGGAGAAGCAGTTGGCACAGAGCCTTCAGGACCAGGAGGCACAGATGGACGTTCTGCAAGAAGCTCTCCATGAGAAGAACACTCTGTCTGAGGAGCGGGCCCAACTACTGGCCAAGCAGGAAGCCCTGGAGAGACACAGAGAACTTGTGATTAAGGAGGCAGCTGATCTGAGGTACCAGTGCACTAACTGGGACACACCTCTCATGATCCCGCCCTCACACAGCCTGTGCTGTTATGACCGCGGAGTTGCTGCATAGACACAGTGCCATAGGGCACGGTATGTCTGCTGTCGGCATATGGTGTGGGCTGTGTAGAGAGGAGATGTTGTGCCTTCAAGGTGGTTCAGTATTAGATGAGGTGGCCCGGGGTCACCTTCCTGAAGACAGGGGGCAACCCTAGCTGTCCTAGGAGCTGAGGCATGAGCTGTGCAGGAACCCAGTTCAGAACAGTAAAAGAAAGGTATGCGATGTCTTCCTGAAGAATGCAGGAAGTTGGGGGCGGAGCTACGGGTAGGGTAGGCTGTGTCCCAGATCTTCCACAATTCCACAGATCCTTCCCCTCCTCTCTCTGTTGTATGGCTCTGAGATTTCATTCCCAAGGAGATATCTAGAGGTAGCATGAAAGCCCATCAGAAACTTCTGTCCAGTGGCTGTCCCCTAGCAGTCCTGGGAGTGGAGGCACAGAGCTGTGTAGTTTGGAGTACAGTCTACTTAGGGAACCGTGGTCTGGACAGTGGAGTCCCGGAGACCCTCACAACCAACAGGGGAACATGCAAAACTTGGGATGGGAGCGTGGAGGCAAGAACAGTGGTGACATAGGCTGGTTCCATAGCCTCTGCAGAGACCCAAGTCTGGCCGGCGCTTTCTCCCCAGAGCCTTCTCAGTCATGGAGGGCTTCCTGGAGGATTTCCATTTGGAACTCCAGAAGCTACAGCCACATGGAACAAAACAAATAACTTTAGGAACCCAGATCTTCAACTTCTCAGAACTGACCCTTCTGAATAAAAGCTGGTGTAGACATCCAAATGGCAGGTTTGGGGGAGACCTCCCAGGTGACAGGAGCAGAGGAATCCTGAGCCCTGGAAACATATGCTGCCCAGAATGTGAGCCTGGTCAGAGCCCTCCACAGGTGGGATCCTGCCCCTATGCTCCCCTGGCTCCAGTCTTGACCCCAGAACCAAGCTGCACCTGGCAACCCTGAAGACCCACCAGACAGTGTACCATGGTGACCAGCTGAAGCCTTGGTGGCAGGGCTGCTGAGGGCCTGCCTGCACCATATCTCTCTCCATTCACAGAGTTCTGGCTGCTCATCAGACAGTGAGCCAGGCCAGGCTCCCCCCGACACATCATGCTGCAGCTGGCTCCCATCCATGAGTTCAGGCACAGTGACATGCTCTCAGGCCTCTGTGGGAAAAGAAACTGGACCCACCCTCAGGTTCCCAAGCTGTGAGCAACCATCAGAGTGCCAGATACCAGGTCCCCTAGACCTGGTAGGCTTCAAGGCAGCTCAGAGGCAGCTTCTCCACACACAACTGAGAAGACCACCCTGGCAGAGGACATGTCCATTCGTGGAGTGGGGGATGTGTAGTGTTAACAAGAGGGAAGAAGGGCTATGGTGTGGCGGACACTGAGGTTTCTGGAGCTTGTAGCCTGGGCCCAGGGAACTTTTTCCTCACACATCAGGGGGTCCTGGCAGGTTTCTGTTGCTCTGCAAGGCAACAAGGGGGCTGTGGTAAAACTGTCAGGCTGGCCAAGGGCCATGGCCTCCCCACCCATTGACAGAGCACCTTGCTGCTGCGTTGTGGCATACATTACGTTGGAATGCTCATGTGTGACCAGAGCTCAGTGACAATCATGCGGCCGTGCTCGGCCGGTGGATCCTTGACCCACTGTAGGCAAGTCCAGTTGTTTTCAGTTACCACCACCCCCGGAAGTGGGTGCTGTGGTGGGTTGGCACTCCTTGCTCCACGTATTTTCTGAATGATGACCTCTGCTTGCAAATGCACCCAGGCCGCTTTTCCCACAGTGGAGTCTCGCTGCCTGCAACCTTCTAGCTCTGCTGGTTGCTCTGCGGCTGACCCCTCCCTTGCCAAGTGCATGATGCTGCATACGTCATGCACCACAATGTCTACATTTTCCCATTTGTTGGCATTCCAGTCCAGTCCAGCTAATACCCTGTGAAAGCTACGGTGAGAACCCTGTTTTTGGCTGTCAGGTGTCTCTAGAATTGGCACCTGGGTGTGGTCCTGCCAGGGCAAAGTCAGCACATGTACTCTCCCTCCACTCCCCTACTAACGCTAAGCACGGTTGCCTTTAAGGCTTTCCGATCTGGTGTATGATTAATGGCACTGCCTGGCTGTAGGTTGAACTTCCCTGGGCCCTGACCTCTCCCGGCAATGTAAAGTACGTTTTGTGTGCTTTTGTCTATTTGATATTTTCTTTGTAGCTATTATGTTTCTCAATTTACTGACTCTGTTAATGATTGGCAAGAACTCTTTGCATATGATGGATGCTTACCCCTGTTTATATACTGAATACAGATTTTTCTTCCAATTCTGTTCCTTTTCATCTTCTTTTTAAATTTTTAAAGATCAGTGTCTTAAGTCAGCAGACAATGTGATGGGTTTCATTATCTGCCCTTTCCTTGCAAGTTGATTTATGGAATCTCTTCTGCGGAAAAACTACTCCTCCCTCCTTTAAGTGTATCCAGATCTTTTGGCCTCTTTTTTCTCCCCTTCTGGCTTTCATGTCAGGCTTAAGAAGATCAAAATATCCTCTGTATTTGTTCTATTTTCACAGTTCTGAGTTATTCTGCTATGATTTGTTTCTGGATTTGGGCTTTTTAATCTGGCCCGGAACATGTTTTTGTGTAGGGTACGACTGATTCTTACATGTTCCAACTAATGAGACAGCTCGGGACCATGTGGGTGATGTGCCTGCTGTCTGATGCTTTTCCACAGGGCTGAGAGGGTCTCTCTGGAGAACAGCCTCTTTGAGGCCCAACAGCTGCTGATACAGCTGCAGGACCAGCAGGACCAGCTAGAAGGAGAGGCCCAGGCTGCTCGGCTTGCTCACCGGACCTTGCAAGGTACTGCAGGGGGTGCGCTCTCTCTCCCCACCCCCAGGTCACTGTTGGGGTGAACTTAGTCCCGATAGGTGCTGTTCTTGCTCCCTGGGCCTTGTAGAGGAAGACCCAAGGGCTCGGAGCTTATGTGACTGTGAGTGTTGTTCAGGCAGCACCCTGCTCAGATCTGAGGCACAGCCACAGGGTTGGCGCATGTACGAGTTCCTGGTACACGTGCCCCCGTTTGGCCTACCCACAGTGTACTTGCAGAGAAGGCAACCGCCTCTTAAGTGGGCAATTTCAAGGGCCGGAGGGTACCACGATGACTCACCTGACACTTCACAGTGGAAATGGAGCGGCTGAAAAGCGACTGGGAAGTCCGAGAGACCAAGCTGCAGTGGGACCTGGGACAGCTGCAGCAGCAGGCAGCTCGACAGGAGCAGGAGGCACAGCTGGCCTTGGAGCGCCAGGCACTGGCCCACAGAGAGGACCTGGCACGGCTGCATAGGGAGAAGGTCTGTCCCCCAAGAACACACATGGCTACTTCCCAGTGGTCTGCCACATCCTCCCAACAAGCAGAGGTGGCAGAGCAGGGGGAAGGACCATCCGTTCTTCATAGTTTAAGAGGATGGTCAAGGAAGGTCTTGTGCTATGTGGGGGAGGGGAAGCTGATGTGCAGGACAGGCTCTTGTTCACAGGAGGAACCAAGCCTATGGATCCAATGCCCTGGCTTCAGGCTTATAGATAGAGAGCAAACAGAGTCTCATGCCTGTCAGAACTGTACTACTGGCCATAGGCCCCTGGAGGTCTTGGGTGTTACATCCCATTCTTCCACCCACACATTTATCCATCCATCCATCCATCCATGCATCCATCTATTCATACACTTACTCATCCATATAGACACACACCCATCTATCTATCCCTCCATCTATATGTATGATCATCTACCTGTGCATCCATCCACCCATCCATTTTTCTATATACTCATCCATGCATCTCCCTGTCCATGCCCCTGTACCAGTGGCACATGGTAGAGAATCAGGAGCAGCTTCAGATCTGCTAGATTGGTATGGGATGGTAGATGCTGAGACCCAGAGAGGCCCTTCCCAGCTTCTGTTTGGAGAGATCTTGTAGAGAAGACAAAGAGAGAACTGATGGATGGACCACCAACCCCCAGCCCTTCAGGGGATAGGTTCAACTCAGAGCCTCAAGTGCCCACCAGTCTCCCATTTCTGACCCCACAACCTATCCTTTGCCTTGACCAGGAGACCCTCAGTCTATCCCTGGCAGAGGAGAAAGAGGCGGCTGCCCAGTGGATGGAACAGCAAAGAAAGCTGGAGATGAAAAGCACAGCTGAGAGGGAGGCCCTGGAGGGGGAAATTCAGAGTCTGAAGCAGGAGCGGGACGAGAGCCTCCTCCAACTGGAGCATGAGATGCAGCAGGTGACAGAGGCATGGGAACTGGATCCTTACCCACCTCGCTCTCTCCTTGGTCCCAGTACAAGGGCTGCACTGATGCCGCCCCCAAGCAGGCGCATCCTTTGTAGATTGATACAGCTTTGCCCTGCCACAGACATCCACCCACTCATCAATTCATCTACACACCCATCCATTCGTCCACATGCCCGTATACCCACCATCCATCTACACATCCACCCCTTTGTACACACACACACACACACACACACACACACACACACACACACGTTTCCCTGCATATCCACCCACCTGCCCATCCATGAATTGAATGTCCTTCCATTCACTTGTCCTTCTCCCTTCTATTTACTATACATCTTTCTTTCCATGCTCACAGACCTCTACTCACACACCCATCCAGAAATATGCCCAGTTTTCCATCCACACAGCTGACCATCCATCCATCTTTCAGCTTACCTGGCCATCCACCTATCTACCCACTGAGATGCCCTTCCAGCTAGCCACACATTCAGCTACCCACCCATGTGCCCAACTCTCATCCACGTGTCTGAGCTCACTCACTTGATCGGCCAGTCACCCCATCGTCTGCAGGGACCAGCCATATAGCTCTCACCCAACCTGACCATTCTTCCATCCCACGGGCCCAGTGTCTGATCCCAGGCTTGATCCCAGGCTTCTGCAAGGAACTGGGCCACCCTAGAAAATTCATTGCTGAGTAAATTGAGCTTCTGCTCAATTTTCTTTTCTAGGTACACACATGCATGCATGCCATCACAGTGAGCAAGGACAATAACCTCTTCCCACCAATCACAGACAGCAAGGAAAGGATATGGGTGGCTGGAAGAGGTAGGGCTTATTGTCAGACTGTTTCTAATTGACTGTCAACACTCTAGGGTAAAGCTCTTATGAGCCTGTTTGACTGGTAGGAAATGGAGATGTGCAAATGTTGACCCTCAGCCCAAAGCTACACAGTGCACCTTCTGGGCAGGAAAGCCATGATTTTAACTGCACCCCTCTCTGTGTCTTGTGCTGGAAGAGGCTAAGGCCTTGCAAGAGGAGCAGAGTGTTGAGATGGGAGCAGGAGTCTGGGGTGAGAGCGAGCATCCAGGAGTATCTAGGATGTGTGTGTCTGGTGTGAGCTGGATGGCAAGGAATGCAGGAGAGTACTGAAGGTCCTACACGCCTGGTTCATAAACGGAAAGCAAAGGTTATTCCCAAGCAGGAATGATATGAAGGGGATTAGAGTAGCGAGGCTGGGGTCAGGAAGGATGGAGGGAGCCCGAAGCTGAAGCTGCACCTGTGGAGGATCCAGAAGCACTTGGAACACAGTGGCATCGCCCCCATGGATAGGTGAGAAGTGCCTCAGGGAAGCAACTTATCTGGGGAGGCCCCGAGCAGTCTCCCACTACCGTCTGAAACCACCCACCAGGCCACACTACCTAGTCTCATCTGACTGCAGCTTCCTGGTTTCACAAACGGCCCCAGTGAGGAGATTCAGTAAGAGAGGAGAGCTAAGCTAAGAAGATGGTTTCCAATGGTTTCCCTGGACCCACAACATGACTACAATGACATTGTGCTCCAGTGCTATGATACAGAAAGCCAGGCACGTGGGCAGCGGTCACCACAGCAGCCTGCGGACTTTCCCTGGCCTTGTGCCTGCACTGCCTGCTGTCCCTCATGTCACACTGCCATGAGGAAGCAATGCCAGTAGGGAAGGCCTGACAGGCAGATCCCATGCCATCCCCTCCTGGAGGAAACTGTCAATGTCAATCATAAGGCAGTCTTCCCTAGGCCTCCAGCAAGAAGAGAGAGTCTGCATGGATCAAGCCTCAAGGGGACAAGATGGCTGGCTATGTGTCCCCTTAATTCCCCATTCTTGGTCTGCTGGACCTGAACTGTGACCTGCTCACCTTGCTGCAGCGAAAGCCATACTCTATCCTTCGTGAAGTTCTGTCTATAATTTCAACAAGTATTTTCTTGCTGTGCCCATTAGTGAGAACTTCAAGAAGGCAAATCAAGGTCCCAAGGCCAGGAGTGGGCAGGTTCACAGCATGAGGCAGAACAGAGCAAGCATGGATTCTGAGAGGGAGAGGATATGTGAAGGGCACAGATTGTCTTTAACTGTTCAAAACATGGAGAGAAGGAAAGTAGGGGTTCCTGCCTCAACAGTGCAACCCATCCTAGCTGCCAGGGGTTAGTGTAGACCCAGAGGTTAGAGGTACAGTGGCTCGAAGCCAAAGGGGTGCTCTCCAGCTACCCATACTTCTGACCAGAGTGGCCATAGGTATGCAAAGAGCTACGACCCTCAGCCAGGGATTTGGTGGAAGGACTGGAACATTAAGGCGCTGTGTTTGCTGCCATGGATTTATCTCAGACACTGCAATTAGGACAAGCCAGAGAACCAGTTTGATTCCAGCCCCCTGTGGAATTGCCCATCCACTCTCCTACCCTGTTTGTGTTCACCAACCAGGACTCTCTCTAAGCTGGTATCCAGGGTTCCGGGGGCTTCCCTGCCTGGCATGATCATGTCACGATATCACTAAGACATGGCTGAAATCTGTGTCCGGCCTCGCCACCCTGAGAGCTGGGCCTGCCCAATTCCTGCTCACACCCTTAGTGGGACAGGCATCCCTGGGGGTTTAGTACCATCAGTGGCTTCTTCCTGGTCACTGTAGGAAGCAGTGCCCAGAATGATAGGGAACCATGGTACACCGGTCTGCCCAATAAAAAACAGGATTCCGACCAGGAAAGGGTGAGAGCAGCCTGCAGGACTGCTGAGCACCTGAAGGGAGGGTGCAGGGTGAAAAAGTATATTATTAGTAAAGCTCGTGACCACGCCCTGCCCAGTGCAAACAAAAGCCAGTGAGCCTGGCAGGAACCTTCCCACTGAGCTTGGAGATGGGAGATGGAGCCGCAGTACTACTGCTGAGCTCCCCAGCTCTTCAGCCCCCCAACAAAAGCATTGTCTCTTCATATCCAGGCCCTGACTTTGAAGGAAGCAAAGAAGAGCCTGCTGAGCAAGGAGCTCTCTGGGGCTAAAGTGGAGCTGGA
Organism: Cricetomys ansorgei; assembly: GCA_026225945.1. Lineage (NCBI taxonomy): Eukaryota > Metazoa > Chordata > Mammalia > Rodentia > Nesomyidae > Cricetomys > Cricetomys ansorgei. Next base: position 4,679,620 of record JAMJFZ010001791.1, read on the forward strand.
ACGAACCCGGCAGGAGGCCCAGAACCAGCAGACACAGGCTGAGGTGAGTCCCACTGACAGTTTCTAGCCGAGGACCAGACAACTGCCTGGTCATGTATGGCCAAGTAAGTCCCAGCAGAGGCCCTTTCTGTCTGGTCCTGGAACCATATTCCCCTCTTTGTGTCTTCCTGCGTCTTAAGTCCCTCTGGTGTCTCCAAGTTTCTCAGCTGGAAGAAGCCACTATCTCAATGACAGGAATAGCCAAGTGATTATGGCTGTCTATGCCTTGCTCCCTGCTTGTGGTGACTATGGGCACTGGGAATCTTCTAGCCTGGTGCTCCCAGGGATCAGAGTTAATCAAGACTGACAGGAGGGCCAGGTTGGACCATACACTAGCTACCAGTAGCCAGGGGAGGGGTAGACCCAGGCCTGTGTCCCTACCTTCTGATCCACATAGCCCCAGCCTTGCCTGCCTGAGCTCAAGTTGGTTCCAGTAAAGCTCAGTTGTGGCTAGGCATAGAACTACTCCGGACTTACTCCTGAAGATGGCCTGCAGAGTAGGTGCTGGGGCTGTTCCTGTGGCCAGCCTGGGGCTCTTAGAGAGCTGTCCTTGTTGCCCACATGGGCAGTGAGAGCAACCCACCCAATTGGAGTGGGAGGCAGGTGTGTAGAGGTAGCAGGACCTTGGGGAGGGTGCCCTGGTGACTCTTGTGAAGCAGGCAGGGGCTGATCCTTAGTGTTGTGTAGTAGGAAACAGTGTGGCAATTAGGTGTGACACCCACACATACACGCAAATACACATACTCTGACTGCCCCCATCACAGAATAGGACAACCAAAGGGATACCCAGTCCCCAGGAGCTTCACCCTTGCTCCTATTCCCCCACCCCATTCTGTCTCCTCACACCCCTGGGTCCCTCGTCAGGGTAGGACAGCACTTCCCTGGCACAGGCCTGCAAGGGTCCTCAGTCTGTGGCTGTGCTCTTCTTTCCGAGCTTCGACCTTACCAGCCTCCACCCTATGGGCAGGAAAGCATCCTGAGACCCTAGGAGCTGCTCCCTCCTGCTCACAGACCTCTGCAGGAGCTAGCACTGGCTTCTGGAGCCTTCTCTCAGGCTGGCCAAGTCTCCCCCTGGGCTAGGGACCAGGCCTTCCAGCCAGCACGGCTCCTCGGGGAGCTCATTAAGGGTTCTTTTGCCACCTCAGCTTAGAAAATGGAAATTAAAACCCGCTGAGAGAGGGGAAGTACAGCCAAGGAACCCCAGCTGTGGGGTGACATGGCAGTGAGCCACTGATGGGTGGAGGGGCCCGCTGGCCTGAGTCATCACTGCCTCCAGGAGCTGGTCCCCAAGATTCACAGGGGACCTCACTGAGCAGGCAACTCTGGACCGTGTGGGCATGGAGCCATGACCTGGCCTTCCTAGGTCACTGTGTCCATTGAGAAGGAGAGCAGAGTCCAAGGGTCAGAGCAAGAGGTGGGGCTGATGGAAACCTGTATATATCAGTAACCGCAGATAGTGGCTTGCAGAATGCAGGCGTGGGGGTGGAGGTTCCATATAGCACTGGTGCCTCTCTGTAGCTCTGCGGGCTCTGGAGGGGCCCTGACGCCACCCATAGCCCAGCTGCTCTGCCTCAGGCACAGTAGGTTATCACAGGGCGAGAGTGTTTTCTTCCAAATGTAGAGGACCTTGCAGACCTGGGAAAGAACCACATGAGGCCTGGGATGGGGCCTAAAGTGAGTGGGGAAGAGTCCTAACCGAACCACTCCTAACCAGTCCTAATCACTGGGCCTCAGCACAGCAGTGTCAAGGTGAGCAGAATAACACCTTTGTCTGTGGACAAGGAAGTGCTCCAAACTGAACCCGGGAGCTGGTGCCTAGAGGACCCCGGTGTCAGTGGTCAGCAGACCCCTGGAGAGACAGGAATGGGCAGTGGTGCACAGGACAGCAGACATGGCTTCACGGAGCCCACAGCACTGTCACAACCACAAGGCTACATTGGAAGCATTCTGCAGCTGTGACTGAGGCTCGCTCATTTATAGATGGCAGGATGGTGGTTACCCCCCGACTGCCTCCTACCCATTGAAAAGCTCAGGAAACTGGGTGCCAGGTGGACAGGACGTGTGTGGTGAACAGTGCCCAGTCCCTTACCACATCTTTGCACTGGGGTTTCAGCCTCACCCCACTCTGACTCAAAGTTGACCATAGTGAACGCTGCAGGCCTCAGAGCCAGGGAGATGCTCCATGCCCAGCCAGACCAGAAAGCTGCATTGGGGTAGGGGCTCAGCCCCAGATCCATTGTCCAGGGAGCCCCACACACTAGTGCCCCACACACTAGTGCCACTGAGGGCAGGACCTGTTCATTTGCTGAGCAGCTGTCCCTATCCCCTCTTCACATAGAGTGGGCTGAACAGGAATGTTAGGCAGGAAAGGATTCCCGAGCCCCCCAACCAGGCCATGCCCACTCGCTTGCCATGCTCTGATGGTTTGGGAAACCCAGAAGAAAAGCAAGGAAAAAGCAAAAAGGAAGGTGAAGTCTTGGGGCCCAAGCTCTCTTCCACAAGCGGTTTTTCAGAGCGTGCATCCCACGTGAAGTTCGTGTCACTTCATGGCCTGGCAGCCGGGCCTCAGACCAGCCTTCTGGAAACCCAGTGGTCTTTACATCCCCAGGCCACCATCACTACCATCACCAAAGAGCTGAGAGCCCTCCAGCTCCAGTTTGAGGAGGCCATCTCTACCCACCAGAGAGAGACCGAAACTCTGAGAGACGCGCTCCGGGAGATAGCGGTGGAGCGAAGCAGCTTGAAGACTGAGGTGAGGAGCTGGGCCTCTAGAGCACAGCGAAGAGGGCTGGAGCGTGAGGTGCTGGAGAAGGGAGAGTACCCCAGGACCGGGAAGAGTCGAGCGACCGCTCCGTTTGGTTCGGCAACCAGAGGCGTCTCTCAGAGGGGTGAAATGGCACCTGGCTCTTGATATCGGCTGGGGAGGGCTGGCCATGGCCTACAGAAGAGGTATTATTCACAGTCCAAAGTGATAGATATGGCTTTTAAGAGAGCCAGACCTGACAGAGCAGAGCTGCTGCTGAGAGAAAGCCGAGCTGCTGTGGTCTGCTACCGATAGATGTGTGTCCCAGTCGTGGTTCCCGCTGGTCCTGCCTCACCCTGGGAAGACCACAATGGCTACCCAGGGAGGCTAGCCATGGACAGTTGATCAGACCACATAGCACAGGCTCCAAGGGCACCCCCCAGCCTAAACTTCTGTACAGTTCAGAGGCCAGGAGTCAGGTACAGGGAGCTGACACTGTTCAGTGGCTCCAACCTCCTCCCAAAGCCTGCCTGAGAGGCCACTATGACACAGAGGTTGGGGGCTCTGTCTAAGAAACCTGTCTACCTAATGAGCCACGGGAAGCCCCCGGGAAGTTAGGCTCTGCCTGCACAAGGGGCCTAGACTCTATGTTGGATGGAGTGTTGGGGTGAAGTGTAGCAGAGTTCTTAGGGTGACGGGGCAGAAAGGCAGGAGAAGCAGGATGGTGGTGGGATTTTCAGGGACAGCTGTGGGTCCTGATGCTCAGGCAGAGGCTCCAGGAGTCACGTGACCACAACAGGGTAGGGGACAGTCCTGGGCGGGGCCAGAAGAGGCCACAGCTAGGCCAGGCAGGGGCCCAGCAGGCCTGCAGATGGAAAGGTGTTTCTGAGGAGTTCTGACAGGACTTGGGGGCGCCTGGGAGAGTCAAGGGCAGGAGGGTATGTGGATTGAGGATGGAGGGGGGGTCAGCCAGAACCCAGGTGGGGCCTGTGGGGACAAAGCAGTCTCACAGCTCCTGGGCTGAGTGCCAAGGCTGGCAGGCAGGGCAGCTGGCCTGGTGTGGCTAGGAGAGGGGCTCTCCCTCCCCCAAGCACACCCCAAGGGGCCGGCCAAGAGCCCGGGAGAGGAAGAGAGCATGACTGAACATGACGGGCTGTTTATGTTGGCCCCAAAGAGAACAGGCTCCTTCCAACAGATTTCAAAGTCAGGCCTGGTCAGCGGCCACACGGAGAAGTAAAGTGTGATTTCAAAACTGGGGACAGAAAGAAAAGGATCTGGGGGGGTGGGGGATCTCATTTGTTCTGATGAGATGAAGAATATGAGCCTCACAACAAGGTCAAGTTTCAGTAAGGAAGTCCCCCAGAAAGCGATAAGGGGTGACAGGAGGCCGAAAAGGAAAAGGGTTGAGTGGGAAAGACTGCAGGAGTGAGCGAGCGAGTCCTGAGCACCAGATTGATTCGGAATCTCTGCACTTTGAACCGGAGGGACTGGCAGGTTCTCACAGACCTTCTTGGCATTCACACATGTGTAAATATGCACACACACGCAAGCCTACGTGTTGATGCCTCCCACTTGTGTGCACACCTTGTGCAACTTAAGACGAAACACATCTATGAACACGGATGCACACTAAGTAAAATGCATATGCACATCCCAGGCGTTCGCACGCACACATGCAAGGCTCACATACGAAATCACATACAGACACCAAGAAATATACATGTGTGCATGTAGATGAATAACAAACACACATGTGTGCTTAGAAACACACCTATCATACATGCTTAAGTAGACATTTGCATGCAGGCACACATATCCTTTTGGGTGTACACCAAAGTACACATGACTACCCTCATCCATGCATGCTTATATGCACACACAGGCCACCCCTCCACGGCTTGCCTTGCTGCCTTCCTCCCTGCAGGAAGTTTCAAAAGAGATTGTTTTTACAACTTCTAGTAAAGAAATAATTATTATAATCACATTAAGCTATTTGGCTGTAACATTCCTGCAAGGGGGATGGATGTCCTCAGGAGGAGGTGGGTGGGGGTGCCGGGCAGCGGGGGAGGGGGTGCCGGGCAGCGGGGGGGCCCTTCCCCCATTTGTTTTGCTTATTTCCATCTCCCCTACTCCGGGAAATGAGTACAGCTCCTTTTATGATGGACAGGCCCTTTCCCTGGTCCTTGACCTTCTGGGTGGATTCTGCTGAGCTCAGCGGAAAATGCTCTGCACGGTTGTGGCTCCCACATGTGGGGGGTGGGCGGGGAGCAGTGGGGAGGCCCTGGCCCTTCCCAAAAACAGAACAACAATAACAGCGGGCGGACTCTGGAGCTGGGCCGGCCCGGGCCTGGACAATGTCCCGTGAAAACAGCCAGCAAAGAGGGGTTCGCTTTTGGCAAACCGGCCGCTCAACATCGCTGAGTCCCTGCGGCTTCCTCTCTCAGCATGTCCCCGCTGGCTTCCTCCACCCCCTCCCCAGGGACACTTGAGAGCCAGGATGGAGCCTTCTCTGAGGCTTCTGGTCAGAGCTGTAGGTTGGGGCTGGGAAGCCTCAGCAAGGCCCTGCTCCATACCCTGGGAGCTGAGGGTGGACTGCCCCTCCTCCACACCCTTCCAGAGAGAAGCTGGGTGCCCAGAGATGCTTCTTGCTCTGGGGCAGGAAACCAAGATTTGGTTCCCACTGCAGTGTGCAGGCACTATCCCTGCACATCATCATCCATCATGATAGGGTCACCCTCTGGGCCGCGGGCCAGCCAGCAGGAGATGGGAGCCTATACTCATGGCCCCTTGCCCTCCTTGGGTCAGCTCCACCCTTGTGTTTGAGGGTACCCATGTTCCCATGGGTTGAGCCGTGCCTCCAAGACTCCTGTGGTGCTTACTGCCCGCTGCTTCAGCAGCAGAGCAGCTGGGCCTGAGAGGCCCCAAGTCCACTGGAGAATTTGGAGGGCACAGGTGCCTGAGATCTCCCTTCCTCTATCTCCCAAACTACTAGGGGAAGAAGACAAGGAGGCTGGAGGAAATGGCTGAACTCAAGACCATGAAGTTGTCAGTGCTAAGCACCAAGCTCCCTATATAGTTGTCCAAAGGGAGGGCAGGGCCCCGGTTAGTGAGTCAGAAGAACTATCAGCAGTGGAAGCTGATGTGCAGACAAAGCTGTACCCCAGGCAGGCCATGCTAACCACCGATCTGCATCTCAGGGTTCTACAGGGTGAACATAGGGCAGAGCCAGGCCCAGGAGGGGTCAGGGTGAAGGCTACCTAGGGCCTGTACCCCATGGATCTGCTTCTTCTTTCAAGTGCCTGGAGACCCAGGGATGCCCAGCCAGAGTCAGAATCCAGCACTCCTTCTGGTTCCCGGAGCACTTGCACCATGCACCCGCGGCCCACAATCCCCAGCTTGTCACTAGAGCATATTTTTCCCCTTAGGCTGAGGGGCTGCAAGCACAGCTGAACATGGCCCATGAAAGGCTGGCTGAACTGCACCGAGAGCTTCAAGACAGTGAAGAGAGTCATGAAGGGCTACGTAGGGAGGCCTTGGAGGCTCGCCGGGCACTGGTGGATGAGGCTCAAGAGAAGGATGTGCTGCAGCACTCCAACACCAAACTGCGAGCCACCATCCACAGGGCTGAGCAAGAGAAAGCCAGGTGTGACAGAGCCCACAGCCCTGCCATTCAGCCAGACATAGTGAGAGGGCGGGCAGGGGGTAGCCCATGAGCTGTGCCAGAAAGACAATAAAGCAACCTTCAGCTGCCCGGTTTAAATCAGCCCATGCAGTAAGGCTAGGGACCAGGCCAACCTGTTCCTGTCCTCCAGGAGTTACCATGCAGCAGGTCTAACAGGCTAAGGAACCAAAGTCCCTGTGAGTGACCCAGAAGGCTGGGCTGGCCCGGGGCCTCGGGGGATGAGACAGAGAGGTGATGGAGGGTGGGCTAAAGAGCTGAGAGGTGAACATAAGCAGGGGTCATACTGCTGGGCTCGAAGACTTTGATAAGCTCTGAGACAAAGGTAAGAGGGAGCCCTACAGATGTACGTCTGAGGGCAGCGTGTACAGTGCACACAGAAATAGCATCTCCCCAGGGAGGGTCTGTCTGGCGAGCTCCGGACCCAGTGTCCAGCCAGCCTGTGGCCTGGTTAGTTTTAAGCGGTCCAAGGAGGAGCAGGAGCAGAAGCTGTTGGTGCTTCAGGAGGCCCAAGCAACAGCTCAGAAGGAAGCCTATGAGCTGAGGACCAGGCTGCAGGAGTTGGAACAGGCACAGGGGGATACCCGCCGGAAGCTCCAGGAGCGCCACAGACAGGTGAGGGGGTCTCCACCCACCCAGGCTGGCCCTGGTCCTCTTCCCCTGTCTCTGACTCATAGCCACCCTGGGCACCAGTTTCTACTCCTGCTCTTTTTGTGGTGTGATACTGGCCAGAGCCTCTCCCCTAGTGAGAGCCATAGCTAACTCACAGCCGCCTCCCGTACTCCCCAGTCGGCACACTCACCCAAAGAGGAGCCCAGACATATGTCTGCAGAATAGGAGAGTTTGGGTCCCTCTGCCCAGAACTGAGGTCCCTTGAATGTGGACAGCTCCTAAAGGGAGGACATGTGAGAAGAAGCAGGGGCCATTGGAGTTGTTGGGTCCCTGACTCCTCAGCACCAACCCCATGATCCTAGGTAAGGACACTGGAAGCTGAGAACCAGAGGAAGAGGCAGGAGGTGGGTGAGCTGCAGGCCCAAGTCTCCAGGGATGCACAGCAGCGGCGGAAGAACCTGCAGGAGGCACTAGAGCTGCAGAGGCAGGTAGCAAAGGCCCAGGCTGCCCGTGATGGTGCCCAGAAGGAGGTAGGAAGGCTTTTTGTCTCTCTTAGGGGAGCCACTGGGCTCAGGTCCAAAAAGGGACCAAGGCAGGGTCCATGGGAAACCTAGTAAGGAGCCCTAGGGGAGAGGCAAGAGGCAGTGAACAGGGATGGTGGAAAGAGGCTAGAAAGCATGTTCTCTCTCCACCCACTGTCCCGTGATAGCAAGGAGCAGAAAGAGATCTGAGGGGAAGGGGATTGGTTACACCTGCAACCTCTTAGTTTCCCCAGATTTGTTTTAGAAAAGAGCCACATCTTGTCCTGGTGCTGGGTAGGGCTCTGGACAGGAGCCAGGTAGAGAGGCCTAAGGACTAGGCCCCTTGCCTGCCCACATGTCACATGCCTAGCCCCTGCACACATGTCCCCATACCCTGACTCACATGGCGCCTACGCTAGCTCCTGAGACACTCCACAGCCAGGGCTATAGTTCAGTATACTAAAGGTACTGCATGGCTCCAGGGATGCAGGGGCCTTTCTGAATCCAGCAGTCCCCAGCTTTCAGACCCAAACTACAAGCCTAACCATCCTGAACACCAGTCATGCCTAGAATGTGGGGACTTAGCTCCCAAGCCCATGTGACCCGGAATGACCTCAGCCCCACACCTCCTTCTGTGAATGGGGTCATTGTTATGCTGCAGCCACCCAGAAAGGGAGATGAGGCCAGGGCCCAGCTCTGGCTCAGGGGAAGGGGGCAGGCTGTATAGCCTGTACAGTCCCTGCTCATGCATGCATACATATGTAGGGTACAGGTGTTGTCCCTTGGTGAGAAACATAACCAAGCACACGTTGGTCATGACAAGGCTCTGCAGCAGCAGACGAAGAGGGGTGACTGAGGTGGGTCCCTAGCAGGAAAGAACAGCTGGACTATGGCCCTAACTAACTGAAACTTTACAGATGGCTGCCAGCAGTACTCTCTGCTGCTGCTGAAGAATATGCCACCGTGCTAAGGGGCAGTCCTCACCTGAGTTAGGTATACCCACCTGCTGAACACACTGGGAGGCAGATCTAGGGTTCCTCCCAGCTATAACCCATCTTGAGATGATGCCGAGAGTCTTCAAGGGATATACTGAACAAGGTTGCTTGCCACTGGCCTGGCTGCACTTTTGCTCAGCCAGACTAGATGTCAGAAGCCTACATCTGAGCCCCAACGTCCTTCCTACAGGTTCTAGGGCTACAGCAGAAATTGGCCGAAGTAGAGGCAGCAGGGGAGGCCCGGGCAAAGCAGCTGGAAGGGCACCTCTGTGAGAGCCAGAGGGCTGAGCAGACCCTGTGGGACGAACTGCGCAGAGTCACCAGGAAGCTACAGCAGGCCAGCAGCCAGGTCGACAGCCTTCAGGCCAGCCTGGACAATGCCTGTAGCCGAGTCCACACGCTGGAGAGGGAGCTGGCCCAGGCTGAGGGTGCTAGGCACAATGCGCAGGCCCAGCTGGGCCGGCTGTGCTCCACACTCCGCAGTGGCCTAAGGCTCTGGAGTCAGAACCGCTTGGCCTCTCCAGAGAGACCCCATTCTCCCACAACAGGTCAGTGATTTCTACTCTGTTCTGTTTCTACTCTGAGTACCCCAACCTCTCCCTAGGCCTCATAATCCATACAATCAGGAGGCGGGATCAGTCCCAACAACTTTAGGAGTCTGTGCTTACCACAGACAGCCTCACTCCCAGCTCCTACAGGCAGGAGCCAAAGAAAGAGAAGCAAAGGGTGTCTATGTGTCTGCTCCTACCCATGGCCCCTCGGCTCTCATCTCTTACAGGCAGCTCCCAGACTGGCCCTAGACAGCAAAGAGCCAGTTCCCCGACTAGATCCTACTCCCCAGCCCGATGGCCCTCACCTGGACCTGGAGACCCTGACTCAGAAGTCATAGATGTGGCATCTGTAAGGGATGCCCTGAGGGACTTGGTGCAAAAGCTTCAGGAAGCCCAGCAGGAGCGGGTAAGATGGGACTAAGGTCTTTTGAACCCACGTGGGCATATGCCCCCAGTCACTCTGGGAGTCAGGGAGGGGTTCAATCACTCAAGACTGATGGTCATCTGTCTCTCTATTCCTGGGCCTGCCGAGACCCTGGAAAGCACTCTGTGGTTAGTTTTTAGACTGCCCTTTGCTGATAAACACCAAGAATGCCATCACCTCTTAAACCAGCTGCCTCACACGACACGGGGCCACCTGTCCTTCAGAGTGAATGCCCTGGAACTGATCCTGCTAAGGTATCCCAGAGACTGAGGACACTGAATCATACACCTGACCAGCACACCTGAGTGTCTCCCCAGTCTATCACATGGGGACGCTCTCCCCTGTGGCTACTCACCAATGCCCCAATCTCAGGTCTCCACCAGGGCCACAGCGGCTGGCTGTTCTCTTATGACTTCCTAGGTAACAGATGAGCTTGGGGAAGACAGAGAATCACAGAGTCCATGTCTACCTCTTCTCTTTGGTCTCTCTCTTACCCCAGGGCTAGAACTGGGGGAAGGTTTCTTGGGTCTAATCCTTGGCCTACTGCTCCAACTTCCTATGGCCACCCCTGGCAGCTCCCCACTCTATGTCCATCCCCCAAATCTAGGTTCTTCAGGCCCTGCCCTTTGTCCCGCCTCTGTGCCCTCCCAGGCTACTGTGAAAGCTCAGCTACCCACTATAGCTGGCCTTCTCTACAGCTTGTGGCCCACCTCATCCCACTGCCCTGCCCCATGTCCTATGGGCTAGACCAGGAGCTGCCTGCCAGGCCTCCCAGTTCACTACTAAATATCTTGCCCCTCCCTCTTGCCTGCCAGGACACCCTGCTGAGTTCATTCTTTCTGCCTAGGACAACTCTCGAATCCAGGTGGCCAGTTTGAGCAGCCGCTTGAGCGAGGCAGAGAGTGAGCTTGTCCACATACAGAGCCGTGTAGAGCAGCTACAGAGGGACCTAGCAGATGCAGAGGAAGGTGACCCCCCCCTACCTATGATGGAGCCCTTCTATGTCCCTTCCCTGCCCACTTTTAGTGTATGGCCTCAGGAGGGCTCTGGGATAGGCCTGGACGGTGCCCAATCCCCAGCATGGCTTAGTGCCACCTTTCACAGTGGTGACTTCCCAATAGAGGGGTGGAGTCCAGAGACCCAATCTGGATACCCCCTGCAGTTCCACTTCAGGCCAGCTGCGGTTGTGCCCTCTAGCTGGCACCCTCCCTTCCAGAAAGCCACATGACTACCCTTGCCACCTCCTCAGAGAGGCCCTTTGCCTGGTTCTCCCCCCCTGCTATTTTAAACTTACTCCCCTCCCCATTTAAAAGGCAGCGCAGGGGGAGGTGGATCAGAGCCCAGCTGAGAAGGAGGGAAAGGTGATGGGCAGAGGAAGAAGGGAAGATACAGGGAGCAGTGACCCAAGATCAGCCGGTCAGCCCCAGGACCCATCCCCCACCCAGGCTGAGATGAGGGCCTCTCCCACCCCTCCACCCAGGCGACACTTGCCTCACTAAGTCCACTTACAGCCTGTGAACTGGGAAGGGGCAGTGTCAAGAGGCAGTTACTCCATAGACCCACCAACCTTGGGAGCCTCAAGCCATACTACTTCTCCCCCAACCCCCCCTTCCAGGCCAGCGCAGGGCAGAGAGTGCACTCCAAGGTGCCCAGGCCGCTCGGGTCCTGCAGAAGGAGGCATTCCAGAGACTGGAAGCTGAACACCTGGCAAGCACACGAGCCTCGGGCCAGGAGAGGCGGAAGCTGCAGGTAGGAGTCTTGGGAGGTTGCTACAGATCAACCAGACCAGACGGTCATCAAACATAGGCCTTGGGTGCATTCCCAGTAGACTTATCTCTGAGGTGGCCCTAGGCCTTCTACAGATCAGAGAAACTGAGATTTGGTGGTGGCTGTAGAGCTGGCAATGGGTTCTGCCCATCCATCTGAGGCTCACCAGCAGGCACAGGGAGGCCCTGCCTGGCTCTGACATCCTCACAGGGCACTTTGCTGTTGCTCCTGGCCAGCTTCTCATTCCATATCACTTGGTCATAAAAGCATTTGTGTGGGACTCAGTATGTGTGCCTGTGTTGGGTACTGTGGTGTGGGTAGCTGCTGGAGTTTCAATTTTAGAAGAGAACATGGGGTCTAGAAAGCCTAGAGAAGGAGCAGCCGGGCCATAGGACAGGGCCTGACTCTGGCCTCCCTCTGCCCTTTCAGTAAGGGACTGTACCACAGGCCACAGGTGGAGCAATGCAGCGAGTGCTGAGCTGCCCCTGGGCAGGGACAGGACTCCTGAGGGCGGCTGAGGCCTCCCCAAGGTATGCCAAGCAGACTCCATGTCTAGCTGGACGGCCTCCCTCAAGTATCAGGAAAACAGGATCCCTGGGCCTATTGCCAGAAGGAAAAAGTTGGCAACAGTACGGGGGTGAATGAGGGTGGTGGTATGGAAACCACAGGTCACTTGTCCCCAAGTGTCCCTCCACGGAGGGAGCTGCAGGTGAGTGATCATCTTTAGACATCACAGGTTCCTATATAAGCTTCAACCGAAGAGGTAAATACCAGCTGAACTGCCCACCAGCCCCACCCAGGCCCGCGCTCCCCAGATCCATGTACGGATCATGGCGGGTGTCGAGTCACCCTCAGAGGCCTTCTGTACACAGCAGTCAGGTGGGTAGGGGCCTTGGCCTGTGAGGAGGGGCCTCCTGCAGGGGAATGGAAGGCAAAAGACAGAGGCTATACTGCCTCCAGGAGCAGCTTCCTCATCTGCCTGGGAGGTTTGTAACAAGAAAGGAGTTTCTCTGTGCACAGCTGCTGTGGGGTGTGTGTGGAAGGACAGGTGGCTCAGATGGACTGTTGAGGAGTATTTGAACACATCTCCAGATACCGTATTTACTGATTGCTGTGTGTGTGTGTACCTCTGTACCTTTAAAGATAATCAGTCATTGTGCCGGCAGCCTGAAGCACTGGCAGGATGCGTGATTTCTATAGCTGAAGGACTGCTTCCTATACCTGTCCAAAGATCATGAGCAGAGTAATTGAAGCTGCACTCTCAAGCTGGTGTTGAAGTCTCATGGCACTCACCCCAGCCTCAGGCAACAATGGGAATGAATTGCTCCCCTGGGCCTTGAGCTTCCCCACTGTAAAGGTGGCATAGTCTGGCTGCTGAAGGGCTGTGGGAGAAGTTAACCTATGAGGTTTCTTTCATCATGCAAATAGACCTTTGGATAGGGAACTCCTGAGGATGGGGCAGGTGTGGTTGGCAGTCCAAGATGGCTCTTGCTATGACGCCATTCCCTCTGCTGCGGTCTGGTTGATTTGTAAATGTTAAAATGTCTCCTTGTTTTTATTAAATCCTTGACAGATTAATTACCTACAGCAGTGGACAGTGTCAGGATCAGTGATGTACCCAGAGATGGGGCATCTGAGAAGTCAGGGTGGCCTGCTGGGCTAGATGAGTTTTATTTTACATGTATGTCCACGTGTATGTGTTTTCTGTGAGCAATCCAAGCACAGCTAAAAGTAGATTATCACTTTTGGGTTATCCACTTGGAAGGGGACTTCACAAACCTTTATAAAATAGGATTGAAATACTGCCAATGTCTCTTGTGAATTCTCCAGGCCGGGAGTGGGGTCCTGACTTCTACTATGACTCTTTGTTTGTTTGTTTGTTTGTTTTGTTTTGTTCTTCGAGACAGGATTTCTCCAGGACAGCTCTGCCTGTCCTGGAATTCTGTAGACCAGGCTGGCTTCAAACTCACAGAGATCTGCCTGCCTCTGCCTCCCAAGTGCTGGGATTAAAGGTGTGTACCACCACCACCCAGCTACTATGACATTTTTATTACTATTTTTAAAAAAGACTTTATTTACTTACCTACTTACTTACTTATTTGATGTATATGAATGTTTTGTCTGCATTTGTATCTGCATACCACAAGAGGTTATTGGATCCCATAGGACTACAGCTATAGATGGTTGTGAGCATCTGTGTGGCTGCTGGGAGCTGAACCCAGGACCTCTGGAAGAGTGGCCAGTGCTCCTAACTGCTGAGCCATCTCTCAAGCCCCTTTTTTGTCACCCTTAACTGTTTCTATGGCTCTTGAATGCAGACTCAATGACACACTCCTCTAATGGCATGTTTCCACTTCTGTGTACAATGGAAAATGACCCTAGTACTAGTTAAACGCTTTGTCCTTGATCCTACTTGCGCCGAGGCTAACAGCGGCCCCACCACGCCTCACGTGCTTTGCCCAGCTGAGCTTCTGCAGTTTTGCCATTGATGTTCGTTTCCAGCTGTTCCAGCAGTCTGGCATTGGTTTCTATCCATCTTTGCCTTTCAGGATGCTTAGCCCACTGACAAGAGCCATGGCGCTGAGATACAGTTTCCCTGCGTCCATGCCTCCTTCTCTGAGTGTCTTTGAATTCATACTTTCCTGTCCACAAAAAGACAGTTCATTCTTTGTTTCCTCTTCTTCCTCCAGCCTCAGATCTCAGGGCTTTCTCAAGGGTGATCGTTGCTGGCTGTGCCAATGGGTCCTCCCACTACTGCTGGGTTAGGTCCCAGAGATCTTTGTCTCTTTCTGGCCGCTTCTGCCTGTGTCCTAGTACTGAGGACCTGTCTGCTCCTGAATCTCTAGATTAATCTCAGGAAGGCTGCCTGCCACCACATCCCTTACTTGTGCGTTGAGTTTCTGTGGTCATTCCTGGTGCAGACCTGGGCTTCCCGCTACCCATTACCACAAGCACTTGGCCAACAGCTTCCCGTGACTTTGTAGCTTATGACCATGAGCCAGTGATTCTAAACTCTCTCGTGCAGGATGCCCATTCTCAGAGGCAGCACTGGCACAGAGGACCTCTCCTGGGGAGAGTTGGCAGTATCTCCACCAAAGGCCCCAGAGGCTTGCTAGGGGTTTGCAAAGTCTGGCTCCTTGCCATTCTAAGACTGAGGTTCTGGCCCTGGGGCATGTACTACTTAGCTTCTAGGGTTCAAGCTCCTACCTAACCACGGGCCCTCTTGGGTTGACTCAGAGAAGGACAGTGGGAGCTAGACAACTTGGGACAGTTCCTGCTCCTCCTCTGATCCCAGCTCAAAGCTCTTGTGTAACTAGACCAGGCTGCCCAGCAAGCCTCCTGTGTGGTAACTCATCAACAGATTTGTAGCCTTCACATCCCCTGCACCGTGCCTTGCTATGTGACCTCACATGATCTTAGCACATAGGGTGATGCAAGAGCCCCTCAGAACCTGATTGGTATGTGGTTTCGACAGTATGGGGCATTCCGGAGGAAACCACAGAACGGGTGAGGAAGTTCCCCTGGGAGAGATCTACTTTCTCTTAGACTTCAGGCTCCTTGTGGCCCTCTGAACCCGGTCCCAGATGCACTGTAGAGATGCCATAGTTATGTGGGTTCTGCAGATTTTCCTTAAGGCTCTCTCCAAGGTGGAGGAAGCCAGAGGGCTCACTTGTCTTTAAAATTCAAAAATGTTGCCAAGTCTGGGTGTGGTAGTGAGCCCAGCTCTCAAGAGGCAGAGGCAGGAGGATTGCCACAAGTTCAAAGCCAGCCTGCTTCATATAACAAGAGAGCCTGAGGTTGGCCAGGGCTATGTGAATTACCAAAAATGTTGGCTTGCCACAGTTCCTCTGTCACCTTTGCCTGTCCCCTCCGAGCCCTCCACACAGATATGGCTCAGTGGGAGAGCTTTTGTCTAGCATACGCAAGGCTCTAGGCTCAACCTCCAGTACAAATATAGACAAACAGTAGTAGTAGTAGTAATAATAATAATAATAATTTTCTTCACCACTCCCTTCTTATGCTGTGTCCTAAACTCAAGTCTGCTGATACTTGGTCCTAAGCCTGAACTCCTGGTCCCTGTCTCTTGGTTCTCCTTCCATCAGAGTTTTCCCAAACCCAGAACTCAGAATCAGAACTCAGTCTTCCCTGCATCCTAAGCTGTGACCTGCATTCTTCTGACCCTTGGAACTCTGACCCCTGCCCCATCTCACCTTGAAACAATACTCTCCTTAATCAGAGTGCCTCAGACCTGACCCCTCTGAATGCCACTCTTCTGTGATTTTTTTTTTACTTTGCATATCTTTGAAGAGGGGAACTCTGCTATTGTTGGAAGTTAGAGTGGGGGAAGAGCCAGCAAAACATGAAGTATCCTGTTCTGACAACTTAGGCCCAGAGAAAGGCAGAAAGAAGTTCCAGTGTACTCCTGGTGTAGGGAGCCATGATGGCCAGCATCGGGCTAGTATTCCCCCTTCCGAAGAACAAAGAAAGGTCTGGTTTCCTGTCGTAGAGGTGCCCCCTGCTCCAAGCTTGCCAGTGTGGAGTCTTGAGGGGCTTAGTGGGCTACCTCATTCATCTGAATCAGGTTCCCCAGGATTTGAAGATCTTTCCTTACCCCACCCCCACCCCAGGGAGCAGGGGTTGGCTCTGAGGTTCTCTGCTCTCCTCTGTACATAATCACTTCTCAGCTCAATGAAGAATTCATTTTGTTTGTCTTTATAAAAAGTCTGCTAAAACCTGTCAATATTGTGCCATCTTTTCCTTATAATCCTAGCAAAGTGCCATCTCTCCTCTTTTGGGGCTACATGGCTCAGTCTGCCTACAGAGAGCCTTGGTTCCCTAATGTCCTCCAGCTTCTGCAATCTGTAGGTTTCTGAGGGCATCTAGGGGGAGTTTGGATGTACAATGCCATCTCCTCACTGGAACACACCAACCTTTGACAGATAGAAAATCCACCAGAAAGGGCCAAGTGTTCCTGGCCAGCTGGGAGCCTGGGGACATGGCTACTCATGGCTTCCCAGTGCCCCCTTGCCACAGCTGGGTAGTTGCCGGCCCCCATGGGTCTGGCCTAGTGCCTTCTGGTTCTGCCAAACCTAGGGCATATTCCAAAGTGAGCTCTGCATTTTATACAACTTCTTTCACTTTCATGGACTGATCCCCCTCGCCCCCCGCCTTGGTTCACATAAGCCAATGTGTTTGTCAAGAAAAAGTTAATTAAAAACATATTTTTCTAATTAAATGGTAGGCTGTGCTATGCAAACAGTACAAGTCTTGTTTGAGAGCAACTCCTTCCCGTTGCCAGGGCTACCCTAGGACCCAGCAGAACAACGGAGCACACAGGGCTGCCCTGAGAATCTACAAGAACAACAAGGCACACAGGACTATCCTAGGGACCCAGCAGAATGACAGGGCACATAGGACTACCTCAGGGACCTAGCTGTGTGTACAACCATGTCCACAGCACGAAGACATGCACCCACCCATCACCAAGGCACATGCATCTGGATAGGCTTTCAAGCAGAGGAACCAAGAATCCCACACACACACCATGAACATGCTCCTCATGCCCCAGTGGAGAGGCTATTAATGTTGTTCTCTGTGGACTGGCACCAGGTCACAGCCCCAGAGTCTCAGTGGCGCCTGAAGAGTCCCTGGACTCTTGCCCAGGCCTCCCCTATGGTGAGCACACCCTGAACAACTCCACAGGCTCTCCACAGCCCACTTCTCTCTTTCCTGCCAGTGTAAGGAAGGCTCAGGACCAATCTCTAGGAGCAAAGTCTGGGTGCACCTGGCCTGCCGTGGAGGTACACATTTGCTGGGGTTCACATGGTGGGCGTGAGGCCATAGTTGCTGTCAGATGTTTGCAGCTGTAATGCCTTAATGATGTCATATTTGTTTGGATTTATTTGTGCTAAGAATATTTCATGCTATAAAAAGACCCTGTCCTTGTCTATCCGTGTAATGATAGAAACTACACAGGAATTAGCTCTTCTAGAAAGGGTAGCTACTTTACTCTGCAGGTCTCGTCACACACACTAAGTCCTCCAGTCCTGGCCAGTCTTTGCCTTTGTCCATTTCGTGGGTCAGTGTGTCATTTGGGAGTTAGGCATGTCAAGAACATGTATATTCATCTACTCAACACCCTTAGCCTCACTTACACACGTATGCGAATGTGTTACGTGAATGCATGTGCGCGATGGTGTGCTGGGGGGAGGTGTGCCTGGAATCGGATGTGCCGCTATCCCTAACCATTCAAAGGGCTTTGTTTGTCTTTGTTGTTGTTCTTAATCTGCCTTGCCCAAAGTCTGTCCTGTCGAATAATCAACTTTCATCTCATTTACTCGTGCAAGCTCTTCTCTCCAACAATACCTTCTTCTTCTTGTCTTCTTGTTGTCGTTTTTCCAATTTTTTAAAGTGGATAGATGACCTATTGGTGTTTGGGCTTTCTTTTTCAATTTTCCCTATCTTTGGTTTGATATGTGTCCTGTAGTGGTTTTTGTTTGTTTGGTTGGTTGGCTGGTTTTGTTTTTGCAGAAGGTCACGTACACAGCCCAGGCTAGCCTCAAACTAAGTACATAACCAAGGATGCCTTTGAACTGCTAATCTTCCTGCCTTCACTTTCCCAAGTACTTCATTTCCAGGAAGACACCATCATGCTTGGTTTATGGGGTGCTAGGGATCAAACCCCAGGACTTCAGGCATGCTAGACACATACTCTCCCAACTGAGCTACCTCCCAGACTTCCTGAAGTTTTGAATATATATTCCCGCCCCTTCTTCCAGTTTCCCTGAACTTCTTTTGTGACTTTTTGTTGCTGTGCATCCCTCGTGTGCATGCTCCCTGGAGAGGATGTAGATCTTTATTTCATTCTGGGCTGACCAGCTGCTTGTTGGCCAGATGCTTTGGTTTGGTTTTGTCTGTTTGCAGGGGAGATAATGTCTGAGATAAGCTAACAAAATTTTGGAGGAGAACATTAAAACCATGGTGGCCCGCATGATCAGATAGGAGGCCTAGCACAAAATAGGCAGAAGTGTGTCGGTATCCCCAGCGTTGAAGAGGGGCCAGGTAGATCCCTGGGGCTCATTGACCAACCAGCTCAGTGGAATAAATGAGCTCTCTAGGTTCAGGAAGATAACCTGTCTCAAAAAATGTGGAGGAGTTAGAAAGACAGCTCAGGGGTTAAAAGCACTTGCTGCTTTTGCAGAGAACCCAGGTACATACAGTTCGCAGTACCCACATGGTTGTCACAACACTCTGCAGCTCCGATTCTAGGGGATTCAACCAATGCCCTTGTCTGGTCTTCGCAGGTACCAGGCATGTATGTGGTTCACACATATGCGATGCAGGCAAATACTCTTACACATAAAATAAAAATAAACTTAAAAAACTAAGGTGGAGAATGATCACAGACAATATACAACATCAACCTCTAGTCTCCACACGTATAGTCATACGCACCTGCACACATGTGCGCGTTAGCCCATATGAACGTGTATATACACCCTCCTCTACAACCCCCCCAAGTCATCAATCAGGGCCCAGGGGACAGGTTTAGGGTGCTGGTAACCCTATTCTGTCCTTCTTAATGAAGCCAAAGGACATTCAAAGAGGCCTCCATCCCTCTGCTCTTGTACTAACCACTAATCAGGGCACAGCACACAATTCTTGACCATGTTCTTGCCTATCACAACCTCACAGACCATCAGACTCTCCAACAGATGCCATGACTCTCATGTTTCCAGATGGTCCTATGTCTCTCTCTCCCTAGATGCAAATAGACACCCTGCGTCGGACCCTAGAAGAGAGCAGCAGGCACAGCCAGAGCCTTGCAGAGAAGGAGAGGCTACTGGAGCCCCTGCAGCAGGTGAGGGACCCCAGGAGGCTAGGGTATACCTGTCACCAGGAGGCAGTGAACCTGCTCACCGTAGCAAGACTGTATCTGAATACCTAATATGTTCTTGAGCGTAAAAGGAGGCCTACGCAGATGCCAGGCACAGGTGTGAAGTCGTGCAGTGACCTAGACAGCATCCAATTCCCAGGTGACAGGCAGGGAAACTGAGGTTGAAGGGACACCACAGGAAGTCAGAGGGTTGAATTTCTTGCTCCACAGTGGGCACCTCCAAAAGGCTGGGTTACTGGCAGGTGAATAGTTTGGGGGAGGGAGAATAAGCTAGCCAAGACCAACCTCAGAAAGAATGCCTGGCTCTGAGAGGCCAAGGATCCCCAATCTTTGGTCCATGCCCACGCATCCTCTCCCGGACCCAGGCTCGGAATCACAGAGAGCTGGAAGCAGCAGAGACACAGCAGGCGGAGAGGCGCGCCTTGCGGGAGCAAACCACCTCACTGCGCACCGAGCGGGCCCGCCTACAGGGGGAGCTCGCGGCACTGCGCACGCGCCTTATACAGGTACTTGTTCCGAGGCAGGAAAGATTCCTGGAGTTGTAGGGGAGGGCTACAAGAAGTAAGGAAATCCCACGGGTGGCCGGCGAGTGGATGCTGGGAAAAGACAGGTTAGTCCAGCCAGTTTCAGTCTCTGCACTTGGCCTATCAATGGTGCCAAGTTCAGAGTCAGCTGAACTGGCTGAACCATTGCTGAACCAAAGCTCCTGACCATCTTGTAGAGACCTCGGGAGGTGGCAAGGCACCCTACCTTGACTGTCTTTGAGGGAGGTGAAGCACCGTGGATCAGTGGGACCACCCCTGACTTTGTGACCAGCTCTGCCCAAAAAACGAGCTACTTCCTGGGCCCTTGGGTCCTGTTCACAGTGGAAACAGCCCTTAACTTTGAGGCTGTGTGGACTGTGTCAGGGGCAGTGGGTGAGGTGGCCAGTATAGTGCCCTGCAAGCCTCTCTTCATGTTCATAGCCCGTTCCCTTCTAGTATTTCTCATGGAGAGTACCCACTGAGCTCGTGCAGAGCAGAGCAGACAGGCAGGCCATACAATGAGACCAAGCAGCACTGATGCTGCGTAGGACTATGGATGGTCATTGCTCAGCACAGGTCAGGGGACAAGACAGAACCTATGCTGCTGGTGTCCACTGTGCTACCGAGATGCAGGAAGGAGCAGGACAGAGCCCAGTACTGGACTAGGCTGTGGCCACAGAGCTCTGATACCCTCACTGCCCTCTCTAAAATAGAAGAGGCCCAGAGTAGTGGCTCTAGAGAAAGCAGCCATGAGGAGATGGCATGTGGGAGAAAGGAAGGGAGGAAGGAATCTGCCAGGCTGGTCAACTGGCATCAGCAACCTTGGGGCTTTGTGTCCCCATTTGCAGAGCAGGGAATCAGGGATGTTTGTGTAGCGATGTTAAGGACCTCAAACATGAGCTTCAAGGCAGGCCGCCCCACTCAAGGCCCCTTTATTCACCCCCACCCTCACCCCAGCCTGCCCAGGGCACAGCAGGCTGGGGCAATTACAAAAGCCACCAACCAGCATGTCCATAAAAGGCTACCTGCCTGCCCACAGAGGGAAGCTAGTGTCAGCGGGATATAGCCACTAGGATCTTGCCACAGCTGCTGCAGTGAAAGATGTACTGTTCCCAGCTTGAGTCGGGGTGGGGAGTGGGGTCATGCTTTCCTGGATGTTACTAGGTCAAGGGAGGTGGCACTGCCTAGGGGCAGCCGAGCAAGCTGTGGGCACACCGCCAGCCTTGGGTCTTTGGGGCCCGAGAGGGGGAGGGCAGGAACAGCTAATTAGTTCCAGGAGGTCAGCTGTGAGGGGCCCACAAACCCATAAACCCTTTATTGGTGTCTCAGGAGGGGAAACCCGGATGTGGACATTTATTTATTTTGGATTTCACTTTTCTCTTCTCTTTGTAACATACATTTCTAGCAGCGTAACTGGATTTTTAAAGAAACAGGGTTCCCTTTCCAGTGGAGAGGACTCTTTCTTTTTCTCAACCCTGAAGAAGAAAGGAGTTATCTTTTTAAAGTGCAGCTCTTGACCCTTTAACTTTGCCCATGCAAACAACTCCCTATACTCCAAGGTCTCTGAGAGTCTCATGTGGGCTCCAGGTTCCAGATGGCAAAAGTAGATGGCTCAGTACGGACAGGGAGCTGCATGGCTCTTGGACATGACCCCAGCGTGCCAGCAGCAGTCAGGCACGGCAGTGAGCATAGAGGCAGTCTAGCTTAAGAGCAGGGCCTGGCTCTAGTTCTGCCTTGGTAATGGCCAGCCTGGTGAGGCTATGAAGCCAGGATCGCATAAGTTTCAGAGAACACCATGAGGATACCTCAGGCTTCTGCTGTTTCCAAGGGAGAGCATTCCTCATTAGCTGAGTCTTCCAGAGGTTTCATCTGCAGGGTAAAAGGATCTCTGACCTTCACATGGAAAGTGATTATGTCTCATATCTAAGCTACAGGATACTCCTCCCGTCCTGTGAGAGTGAGTGACTAAAAGGGCTCTACCCCAAGATAGATGGCAAAGACAGCCATTCCGCTTTGACACAGGCTTGTTGGCACTGTGACAGTGACTACAGCCAGATCCATGTTTTCGGGTTCGCAGAGGTGGAAGGTCCTTGCATTGCAAATGGCCATAGGGGCATCCAGGGCTCAAGAGGCCGGAAGGAGTCTTGCAAGGGGTAGGGACAAAGGTCTTCAAATGTCATCTCCTTTGCCAAAGGTCACTACCAGGGACTTCTGCTGCTCCAAAACAGGACAGGCACTTGGGTCCCTTCTCCTTAACTCCTTCTGTGGCTGCAGACGTAAATAGGACTGGGCAGGAGGCATTAGGCTTGCCAACTCCGCCAGCTCTCAGGAGATTCGGAGTTCATCCCAGAAGTACCCTTTCTTCTCAAGAGGGAAGTCTAGCCTGATATGGCACCTCTGGCCAGAAAGACCCTAAATCCCACCGTAGTTCTGCTCCCCTGCAGACAGAGCAGGAGACCCTGAGGAAGGAGGAGGACACGGCGATGCTGGGGGCCAAGAAGGAGCTGCTGCTCCAGTCTCTGAGCACCCTCCACCAGGAAGTAGATGGGGCCCTGCGACAGAGCCAGCAGCTGCAGGTGAGCTGACCCAGTGGAGTTCTATGCTATGTAAGCTTGGGTATCCCCTGGGGCAGATTCACATGGTGTGGTCCCCAAGCGGTAAACCCACCTGCATCTCATGCATTTGAATGTCACATGTGACACGGGCACAGAAGAGTGCCAAGCCAAGATCAAAACGACAGTGCAGTCCACCAGAGATCCCCTCAGAGTTCCAGACAGAACTGGAGTCAGGGCTGAGGGCAGTCTTTTAGGAGTAGTGGGAGCTCGTGAGGGCCCTTGTGGGCCAGGCATGGCTCTGCAAAAATGGCTCCAGAAGCAGAATAGAGGATCAGGCAGGCCTGGAGGACAGGGCCATACATGTCCCCTAGACCTGGGGTTTGATGCCAACTTGTGCTCCTTTCAGGCTTTAGTCTCCCCTTCCTCCATGGGATCCCCCCACCTCCATTCCAATTGACTACCTTTAGGGAGGATGGCTAATTACCAATGTCCCATGACCTCAAAGGGAACCTGGGATGCTGTTCACACAGATTTAAGGCCCACTCCAGGGGCCTGTGGCTTGGGATCCGGCCAGTAAAACCCTTAGCAGGTGGCCTGGACTCAAGACCTGTGGGCTAAATATGTATGCCAGCTCCAGGTCTGCTGCTGGTTCTGGGCCAGGGCCAGCACCCCTGCAGAAAGCAGTGGGGCCAAGACAGGAAGTACAGCCCCAAAGGTAGGGTGGGGTATCCCACTGGACCTGACCCCCGGATCCCAGCAGCCCTCAGAGCCTGTGTTCTCACTCCAGGCCCAGATGGCGGAGCTGGAACAGGCCCACACCCAGCGGCTCCAAGAGCTGGCTGCCCAGCACCAGAGGGACCTGGCAGCTGACGCTGAGAGACTCCGCGAGGCCCAGCTGCAGGCCACACAGGCTCTGGAGTCCCGTGAGCAGATTCACCAGCAGAGGGTGAAGGTCCTGGAGAAGCAGGTAGGGCCAAGAGCCCAGGTCCTCTGAGCAGGGATGCATAAGAGGAAAGGAAGGGCCCTTATTCACCTAGCACCCTATGCAGGGGTAACCACATGACCTCTATTGGGAGCCATGGCTCCCACGATGCTCGGTATGTCTGCCCTTTCACTGGAGTGACTCCCTGGCTCACCTACAGCTCAATGAGTGGTACACATGGGTTCTGGACCTCTACTGCCCTGTCCCTGAGATTGTGACTAGGACAGTTCCTGTCAGAGGTGGCCATGAGACTGCTCAGTCACCAGGTGATATACAGAGACTGCCTTGTCATGTACAGTTGAACAGTGGTGGCCCTACACTCGTCCTTTGGAGTCGCAGGGAGAACATTAGCACGTGAGCATCTTAGTGGGTTAGGAAGTGCCTCTGAACAAAAAGCCACGGGCATGTGCATACAGTGCACTCAAATGCATGCATGTATTAAGCCTGCCAAACAGATGAGCTGCTGAGTCCTAAGGATCTTAAAACTACTGTGAGTCAAAACCCTTATTTTACAGCAAAGAGACTGAGATACAGAGAGCTGGTGGCTGCCTAGTGTTAACCCTCAATTTAGTTTCCCTGACACACTAGCGATGCTTATTTTAACCCTGTCTTTCTAAGGACATTTCTGGCCTGAACAGAAAAGGATTCCTTTGCTATTTGTAGGATGCCCACAGATGTCCGTGATGGCAGGCCTAAACTGATGAGATGAGTCCCTTTGCCTCTCCACCTGCTGTTTCTAGCCCCTGCACACTCCCTTGGGAGCCATGGACTGCAGCCTCCCCCAGCTCTTCCTGACACAAATCTCCATGACTCTGTTCCTGGGTTCCCTCCTCATCTGACTGAACCCCTACTCTGTCCCCAGGTGGCTAGCCTGAAGAAGCAGCTGGATCAGGAAGTGTGGCAGCGGCAGCAACAGGCCCACAGTGACTAGAACCTCTGAGCCAGGCAATGACTTCCACTGCAGCTCCCTCCCTTCACCTCTTGCGCCGGGTGGCCTGCACCGACTAGGCAGGGCCGCAGGCTCTGGGGGAGATGTTAGGACCCTATGCTACTATGTAAACTGGTGCTGTGCACACTGTGCTAGAGAGTTAGGGTGCTGTGAGAAGGTGCGCATACAGGCAGCCACCAACTAGAGCACACTACTCCCTCCTCAACTCCTTCCCAGACTAAAGTAGTCCTGCATATGAGGACTCAGCCTCCAGCTGGGCTGGACCACATTGCCAGTCACTGCTCTCTAATGCTCCTTCCTGCTGTGGGGAGCTGGGGCATCGACTACCCTCAGCCCATACTGGGCGTGGGGCTCTGTTTTCAGATTGGACCTGCTACTTGGGCCAGGCCCTAGTGGCTGGGCCCTGTTAGACCAGCTCCTCTGCCACAGGCTGCATTCCGTGCCCTCAGCTCTGTAAACACAGGGAAACACATGGAAAACATTTCCACCAGCGAGAGCCAAAAACACAATGTCCTGTAAGGCCAGCCACCACACCCCACATCCAGAGGCCACAGAATCTTCCGCATCCAGGAACTGCAGTCCCGGCACTGTGGCAGGTGGCTGGAAATGACTCAGATGCAAGCCCTGTGACTTGCTGGCCACAGGGGCATTGGAGTGTGAGGTTTGAAGCTGTTCCAGAATCTCCCATTTCCACACCAAAAAGGCTGGGAAATGCCAGTGGGGATCCTGCTCTGGTTGCTATGGAGACCAAGACCATCATCTTTCCAAGGTCTGCCCCTGGCTCACCTATTGGCATCTGTATACTTTTCTTCTATTTAGCGCTAGTCAGAATGACTTCTCGCCCTCCAACAGTCTCTTTGGCATTGTAAATGGCGTATTTCCAGGACCTCTGGGCCACCAGCCAGCCTGGTAAATTCTTGCCTGCACCATAGGGTGCAGGTTGCCTCATGACTTATGCTTCTGCCAGGACCTCCTGAAGCATCTTCAAGGACTCTGATGTGGGGCAGGAAATGCCAGAAGCTCCTGGAGCCTATCCAATCCCAGTCATGTAGCCATGGCCAAGATATGTGACAGTCTGTCAGTTTCCTTCAAGATCACCAGGGACTTAACTCAGCCAACCTGTCAGACCTCTGGTTGAACTTAGTAACCAGATCCTGCATAATCAAGGTGGACATATAAACTTGATCGCTGATGGCAGTGTTAAGAGGGATCCTAAAGTTCAGCCCAGGCTCAAAGGAAGAGCACAGAGAGCCATTGGCAATGGCTGCCCTGGACAACGAATAAGTTGGCGGTGGCCCTGATATGTGCCCACCTACATTTCCAGGTACCAGCAAACACAGCCTGGTGGAGGAGAGTGGATGGCCTACCCATTAAGGACCGAGGAACTGGGACTTTGTCGTTGGCCTCCACTTTCCTCCTTCCCTGGTCTACAGCTCCCTTGTGGTAGAATTACACTCCCCACTCAAGGACCTGAGAGAGGTACAGAAGCTGGAGGAATTCCTCCAGGGAATTCCTCCCCGGCTCCTTCAAGGAGCCCAGGTGCAGTGTCGATCGATGCCTCCCTCTCCTGTAAGGACAGGAGAGGCAGGGCTCACCGTGTCCCAGGGACTTCAACAGCACTGAAGCTGCCAGCTGAGGAGGTGTCCTGTAAATGTACCTGGAAGTGGATGACACACTTCAGCAGTGAGAGGTCTGGATACTTCTCGGAACCGAAATGAGAGACACTATGATCTGACGAAGGTGCTCCCTGGTGAGCTGGGGCCTTCTTTCTTCTCGGGGCTGCTCGGGAAAGCATTCAGAGTCCAGCGAGGGCTCCTGAGGTTGCCACTTGTTAAGTATTTAAATCAATGTAGGAGATTTTGATTTCACTCATTCAACATAAAGGAAGGTATTTATGAAAAGAGATGTTTTCTAAAGAATATACTGTATTTCTCTAAACATTTTCTAAGGTGTGCATACATTAGTGTGTGTTAGAGGCTGGTGACGACTGCCCAGGGTGGGGTGGTGGTGAAAAGCCCTCGTGGAAGTCCTCTGAGAATACTGTTTGTAGGTGAGGAAACCTGCAGCTGGGCCAATATCAGATAGGTAACCAACCACTGGCAGCCAGTGGGTCAAATCCTGAACCCACAGCTCACCCCATGCTGGTGTTGCCCCAGTCCATCTGCCCAGTGAAGCTTCAGGCACAGACAGGCAAACCAAAGAGGACAGACAGACAGGCATCCTCAGTAGAGGTGAAGCCTAGGAAGGAGGGAGCTGGGTGAACCATTCAGGCTATGCAGGTGGCAGGTGGCTATGCTGGTCTTCTGTCTCTTGCCCTCCCTAGAGTTTGAAGGCAAAGGGCTCTGATACCTCACTGCTGGAACTGCCCAGTCCCACTTCCAGGGGAAGGCAGATCTCTTCTTTCTTTCTTTCTTTCTTTCTTTCTTTCTTTCTTTCTTTCTTTCTTTCTTTCTTTCTTTCTTTCTTTCTTTCTTTCTTTCTTTCTGCCGCCCCACATTTGGTTCCTGGCCTATATAAAGTTCAGTGGGTTCCAGCATCTATTTGAGAGGTGCTAGCCTCAGATGGGTACCTCAGCTCTGCTCCTCAGCTGAACAATCTGAACAGGCTCTTTGGTAGTCACTGAGAGCATGAAAGTGGCCTTCAGGCCTAGTCCTGCAATGGTGGAGTCTCAGAGCTCCTCATGAAGACTGGGGTTGCACATATATTGTTAGATCACCCTGGACCCCACGTGTAGCTCCTCAGCTGGCACTCTACAGGAAACCTCTACCTGCCAATCCCCTCTATGGGCTGGGGGAGCACAAAATACAAAAAAAAAAAGGTATCTCCCAGGACTCTGAGTACCAGGAGACAGACAGGCAGGCAGGCAAGCAGGCAGATGCACAAAGAGGGCCCAGAACCAGGCATTGGCCCAGTTCATATTAGAGACAGAACACAAAATCTGAGAGACACATGCCATCATGCAACCTCCACTGAGGGATTTGGGAAATACTCGGGGTACTAACATCCCTAGTCCCTTTGACCAGGGAGCTCTGGCCAAGTCCTTGGGTGCCCCAGTCTGGAGCCACCAGCCTTGCCAGCCTCTCGGGTCACTGTAGAGAACAAACACAAAGAAGGGCCTGGGCCCAGGGGGATCTTAGAGAAAAGGCCAGACTAAGAGCTCAGATGTCGCGTCTAGAGATTGGCCAGCACCAGACCCAGAGCAGGAAGCAAAGGCACTATCTTGACTTTCACTGGAGCAGGGTGCAACCAACACGCACTGCTTATTTGAGATGCCTAAAACATCAGTATTTTAAAAGTACATCCTGTGTCATTTAACAATGGAGATATGTCTGAGAAATGTCATCAGGCAACTTTTTCACTCCAGAACAGTGTGGAATTTATTACACAAACCAAGATCACTGCGATATTCCTGGGTGATCCACTCTTTGGAGACCATCTGGAATATGTGATCCGTGCCTGACTGAAAAATCGTTGTACAAGAAAATAAAACCTCCCAGGAGACATGGAAAGATCATACCACCACACATAACCCAAGCCCCACTGCCGCAGAGGGGAAACCTGAGCAGTTCCTTTCTCTAGAACACACAGGATGGTTGTAGTGGGCATGCTACTCTGAATACTGTTTCCCAAATGTTTTTCTTGGCATGATGTCACCAGAGTTTCCCCAATGTCTTTAAAAATATCCCAGCAACATGACTTTATCGGCTGTGGTTTCTCCAGGTCTACATGCCCAGCCTATGTCAGCTGCCTCAGTTGTCAGGAAGCAGAAAATAGAGTGGTCCCTGCAGGGGATAGCCCCGGGGTACCAAGTCCACAATGTATGTGTGCCCAGCCACCCTGTACCTCAAGTGGACTCAGAATTTCCCATAGGCCGTTTCTTGCATCACTACCCACTGAAGTGAGTGGGAAAGCTATGCCTGAGCCCCACCTGTATTGATCTTTTCAGTTCCTATTTGCTCAAAACAAAGCAAGTTGTAGCTATTTGGGGAGCACATGCTGAGCTCCAGCTAATTGTCTCCTCAAGATCAATAGCAAAGGCCATGTCATGGGTGCAGAGGTGGGCAGGCCTCATGCTCAGATGCTATGCAGGTATGGCATTCCTCCCCTCTCTGTCAAGGTGGACTGTCCAGTTTCACATATGGGTGGGCCCAGAAGCTGGGCCTCATCTACCCTGGGCCCTGGGGCCTCTCCCACCCCATCCTGGTGGGATGAGGGTCACTGGTGGTAGGACTTCTGGGTGTGCTGCATGTTGGGAAGAGTTGTTGCAGGGGAGCGTGTGTTTCTCTAGCCACCTCCAAAGGGAAGGAGGAAAAAAGTAGGAGTGGTTGCAGCCTCGGGCCTGCTGTGTGGGACCAGCTGACTAGCCCAATCCCCCTACCAGGCGGAACAAGGATAGTGTTCCCCACCTTGACCTTCATGGACTCCTAAGGCCTGAACATCTGGTGGGTGGCTCTGGGGGCTCCCCCATCTAAACAGGCACACGCAGTCAGGCCCTAAATTAAAGTGTCATAGGCCTCTTGGGGAGCTCAAGTTTCCTGCTGCAGAACATGAGCCTGCTTGATAAAACGATTTGGGTTGTGATAAATGTGTATTTTCTGTGGTAGAGACAAAGGCGCCCTTGAGTCCAGGGGGGATCCTAAAACAGCATGTTGCTGAAAAGTATTTCCTGATAATATTTTTAGCACCTGAAAAAAGCTATTTTTCCCTCTCTTTTTGCCTGTGTGTGTGTGTGTGTGTGTGTGTGTGTGTGTGTGTGTATGTGTGTGTGTGTGTGTATGAAATGTAATGCCTAGCAACAACAGTGTGGTCTGTGTTAGCCCACCACCCCTGCCACTCACTCACCCCTACCCCGTTTTTCAGGCCTCAGTGAAAGTCTACGCAGGGCACCCAGTTGGGGCTAGAGGTCAGCACCACCACTCTTGACAGAGATCAGAGGACCCAGGCTGCATCTGGACCTGCCCACAAGCCCAGCCCTGAGATGAGCCTGTGTCCTGGTACCCCACAGCTGATCAGGGGATTCTAGTGACAAGCAGTCAGGATCATGTCCCACCCACTACTTTGTCATACCTGAAAGGATAGTCTTCACTCAATGAATCTGTTGAGCACCACTGTGTACCCGACAGTGTGTTGAGTCCTGAGGTAACCCAGAAGTCCCCAAATAGGCCCAGACCCAAATCCAAACCTGGGCCTTTACTAGGACCCTCTGAGCACGTGCCCCGGAGAAGGGGGTAGCAGAGGGTGGTGGTTGGTGCAAGGCCATGTGGTTGGAGAGAACGGGGTTGGCATCCCATGGGCAGAAAGGCAAACCTGTGTTCTCTTAAGCTTCTACCCTTGGAATTGGTGTTCTACCTGCATTTCCATATGAGAAAACCAATGAGAGGAGATTAGCACAAAGTTTAGAGGTTGCTGACCTTTCACAAGAAAAAAAAAAAAATGTGCCTCAGCACAGTGACCAGGCCTGCTGGCGGCTCTATGTTAGGGCTGTGCTGAGGGGTGCCTTCTGGGGCCTAGTCCTGAACCTGACTCGGACTGGTCAATGAGGCAAGGGAACTTAGAGCACTCTCAAATCCAGGAGCCTGGCCCTAGGACAGATTTGTTTGCTTGTTTGTTTGTTTTGTGAGAGAGGGTTTCTTTGTGTAGCCCTGGCTATCCTAGAGTTCACTCTGGCCTTGAACTCAGAGATCCACCTGCCTCTGCCTCCTGAGTGCTGGGATTAGAGCTGTGAGCCACCACACCTGGCACCAGAGGCTGATCTTCTATAGCTAACAGTAGAGCAGAACCTTTCACATCTCCAGCCTTGTTTTACCCTTCTGCAAAACAGGATCACTACACAGAGCTGGGCAAGAGCAAGGCAAGTCAGGTACCAGGCATAGGGTGCAAGGAAGTGGTCACTCTCAGGGTCTTGCCCATGCAAACAAAGATGGCTGTGAGGGGCTACCTCCCTCAAATTGGGTGCCTGTCCCTGACAGGCAAGAACGTTGGGACCATCACAGTGGGAAGGCTGCTGAGAAGATCTGTGTAAGTTGGGAACTTCTGACTGACAAAGAACTCTCTTCTATACCTTAAAAAAAAAAATATGTAATGTCCCTGCTCTAACCGAAGCACAACACATGCTTGTTAGAGAGATTTCAGGAAATACAGAAAATACAAAGCCAGCATAAAAACCCCCAGAATCTCAGAGTGGCTGCTGTTACTTGTGCAGTTATTTTTTTTTTCCTTCTCTTTGAGAAGTATCATCTTGTTTGGGGGATCCTTTATAGTCACATGTCACCCAGCAGTAGGATCTGGGAGCAGATAACATGGTGGGGATGAGGCCCCAGAAGTCCGCTCCTCATAACGAACCTTGGGACACAGAAATGGACCAGATTGCACCAAGGTGTGACAGCCACTTACAAAGCAATTCTCAAGATGAGCAATGATTCGGGCACCACAGCAACTGATTTGCCCCCCTGTCCTGCTGTGCCCAGCAGCATTTATCAACTGGCCCTCCAGCCTCTGGGTGACTAGCCCAGGTGACTACTCAGGTCTCCCTGACAGTTTGCAGCTGTGATGAGTCTCTGACCCCCTTCAGCAAACCCTTTGCATAGGGAGAAAGTTGTGTAAGTCTTCAAGTCTCCTAGGCCCAAGGTTCATCCTCAGTGATAAGGAATAGACCCTGGGACAGGCTTCAGCTGGCATTGAAAACTGGTGCCCTAGGCTAGGCCTGGGGTGTGGTCATACAAGGTTCATCAAGGTGCTGCAACGCCAAATGGCCCAGACTGACACTCTATCCGGGAAAGCCAGCTGCTCTGGCCTGACAGGGACCCCAGAGGACACACAGAAGGCCTGTCCAAAATCTTGATCAGGCCTTAGGGCAACAAGTCAGCCTCAGAACTGTTAACCCAGGCGCCTCCTGTGGGCAGGCCCTAAGCAAGTCCTCACTTCAGGAATGACCAAACGCAAGGGTTCTCCAGAAGCTTGAGGACCTCGGGGGCTGGAGGTGGAGCCAACTCCCTACCAGTTCCTAAACCCCTAGGGACAGTGGGGCCAGTGAGCTGCACTCCGACTCCCTCCCGCGCGCGCAGGACCAGCAAGTTTAAAGTGCCACTATTTGCATGACCCCGCCTCTCCACGCCCCTCCCGGGTGGCCGCCCCGGCTTGCTATTTAAACCCGGGTCTCGGAGGTGGGCCAGCGGTCCGCCGTCCTGCCTCGCGCCTTCCTAAGCAGAGCGGCGCCCGTGTGCGGCGCGAGCTAGCGGGAGAGGACTGTACGGCCCGCCGGCCGTGCGGTGATCGCGGCCACCTGCCCGAGCCCCGCGTCGGGTCTTCAGATCCGGGCGATGCGCCGCGGCGCTGCCTGGGCGCTGCTGCTGGCCGCAGCCCTGGGGCTCGGGGCGCGCGGGGTGCGCGCTGCGGTGGCCCTCGCCGACTTCTACCCGTTCGGCACGAAGCGCGGCGACGCCGTCACTCCGAAGCAGGACGACGGCGGCTCGGGGCTGCAGCCCCTCTCGGTGCCCTTCCCGTTCTTCGGTGCCGAGCACTCTGGACTCTACGTGAGTAACCCCGAGCTCGAGGGGGGCTCCGAGAAAGGCGCCGCTGCCCTCCGCCCCAACTCCCACCGCCGCCGCCAGCAACTTGGCACCGCGGCGGCCAGAGGTGGAATGAGGACAGCGCTTCCTCCCTCCGGCGGCCAAGGCCGGACAGCGGCTGGCGGGAGAGGCGTGGGCAGGGCGGGGCGAACAGCCGCCAGGGCACCTAGGCGACCGCCAGGCCCGCGGAGTGCGGCGCGCCCCTGCAGCTCGTGGCCGCACCTATTCGGGAGGTTGGCAGAGTTCACTAGGCATCCTCAGAGCTATTGGCCCCCAATGCCTAACGGGGACCCTCGCTCCTGTTTATCCATAGAGACCAATGTGGCAGTAGGCACAGACCACAGTTTCTCTAGTGGGGCATCTGGCTTGTGATGGTCTCGGACCTCTCTAGGCCACTTCAGCCTCACCCGCAGTTAACACCTAAGGCCCAGGGCCAGAAGGAATTCTGGCATGGCCTGCTTCGTTGCAGACATGCGCTGGGCAGGGAAGGCAGCTAGGGGCAGTGTGGAGGGATTTATTTACTCCTCTCTCCTGTTCTTAGTTCTGAGGTTGGCCACCCAGGCTCAGACCCTCAAACACGCTTCCAAAGGTTAATTCCTCTCCCCACCCGGACACACGAGTGTCAGTCTCCATGTTCCCAGGGTCTGACCATAAGCCAATCACTTTTGCATAGCCAAAGGGATGAGTTGAGGAGTGACCTCTTTGCACTAGCCTAAATCTGATCTCCAGAATCACACGAATCAGCTTATAAACGTCTGAGCCAACTTGGTCTACAGTTAAAACACCATCTTCTTAACCACAGTTTCTGCCACATCCAATGCCAATCACCGTTAGCTCTGCCAATGATTTTGTCATTAGCACCGCTATCTCTACTATCAATACCACCGCAGGCATGCCCACTTCTGCCCAGAACTGTTTCTTTCAGCATCCTTGCCGTTTTGAACACTGCCTCCATCACCAGCCACTGGTCTGCATTATCATCCTCCTGATCACCACTGCCCACGGGCCTGTCCACCACCAGCACCGTCTCCAAAACCCTGTACCCCACTGCTACCGCATCATCCGCACAGTCTACCACTGTGGCACTCTACAGCCTCAGAATGGCCTCATGACCTTGGTGGCAGTGTCTAGTGACATGACCATAAATGGCATGGAGAGAGAGAGCAGAGGAGGCTATCCCTGAAAACCCCTCTGGCCTGAGACTCAGCAGAGGGAAGACTTCTGCAAGTAAGCAGTAGACAGCAGTAGACAGGAAGAGCTGTGCTCTGGGTCTGCCCAGCAGGAAGAGGCCTGTGCATCTCGGGAATGTGAAGACTCATCCTAGCAGAGCTCTGTCAAAATGTTCTTTAAGTGTTCTGGCTAGGTATGAGTTTTCCACTCCGAGTCACAGGTGCAAATATTATTAAAACGGTTGACACACCCCACCAGCGCCTCTCCCTGAAACACAGATACTCTTTAGAAAACACGCGCTGACGTAGGCATGGTGTGCACAGTGCATCTCGCCTTTCCCTTTGCTCAGTGGGAAAGAAAGTGGAATTCTTCAGGAAGCCATGCCCATATGTCTGTACTGAAACAGCACTTGGGGCATGTGGGTAGGTGTCTGTCCAGGCTATATGGAGAAAAGGAGGCACTGGCTCCAGAGCAGGGTGTCTTCTGAGTGTCACCAGGCCCACCCAGGCTGAGAGCAACCTGGACACCCCTGCTCTGATCCTTCTCCAGCTCCACATAGTGGGGTACCATGTCCCCCACAACTTAGCTATGAGTAGGCTTGTTGAAGGAATAAGTGAAAGAATGAACACCCCATTTTCTTGTGTCACCCCCACATCCCAGTGGAAATCAGAAGTGCCCTGCATGTGTCTGGTACTTCTTCAGTCTTGCTTAGAGCAGCACAGGCATGTTCCCAGTATCACAGCACTACCTTGAGGGTGGCCCCTGTCTAGAAAGGACCTTACATTCTGCTCCTTCCTTGTGTCATAGTGGCTGCCTCTGAAAATGTGGAGAGCACATGTTGCACTAACGTTTTGAACTCAGGCAAGGAGAAGTTCCTAGTGGGTGTGGGGTGCTGCCCACCAACTGCCGGCTGGAAATTTTACTGCCAGGTTCTTAGTAAAGATCGAAACTGTAGTATGCCCTTCTGGATCTGAATCTTGTCTTATTTGGCATTGGGAGCCCCCACTGTGGCCTTTGATAGCACGTTAGCTGTCAGCTTCTGTTCCTTAATTGTCAGAAAAGGGAGTGCCACATGAACCATGTCCTTCAGGGTGCTGGGCTCCTGAAAGGGCCAGGAGTCTGTTAACATGGTACAGTGGCTGAGGTGTACTCAGGGTCTTCCTGCGGAAATCCAACCTGAGATGGGTGAGGAAGGGTGGACAGGGTGGTGGTGCTCTGGAAGGTCATCTCCATTCATCCTCCAGGGGACTCCTCCAGCCATACTGAGGCTCATGCACTCTGACTGCCCCTGACCATTGTACCTAGGAAACTACTTACTATGCTGGTCACTGGGAGAACTTTGGGACCAGTCTTTGAAAGGTAGAGTTTGGGGTGGGAAAACAGCCAGGATTTAGGGGTCAGGGAGTAGAATCCATAGGCAAGAAGGACTGTTAATAGTCAGCTTCACTTTGAACTCTTGTTGACCAGAACGCCAGTTCTCATACCTGAGCCAAGGCTTGAGTCCACCCCATCCGATGAGCCTGTGCTGACTTTCCTGCCCTTCGAGCACAGTCCTGAATCTGCCTTTCCAGACACTGGGCCCAGAGAACTTCTTTCCTGTTTTTATTCAATTGCAGCTTGTCACCTTTGCCTTTTCTTCCTCCCGTGAGCCTCAGTTTTGCTCAGGCAGAGTGGACAGTGATTTATTTCTCCCCCTGTCTGATGCTAGGTTCTATTTGTTCTTGGGTCTGGGTCTCAGCAGGTCACTGTGTGTGTGTCAGAGAGGATTTTCTAGATGGCCAGAGCTGGCAGCCAGACACCCTGCAGAGTGAGGGCTAGACTCAGGAAAGTAGAACCAGGCTGCAATGGGAAGTGCAGGTAAGGAAGCTGAACTGAGGACTCAGACTAATAACCCTCAAACTTGAGTGTCCAGCTGCCCTCTTACTGTGCTGCCATAGTGGGACCCAAAGTGAGGTCCAGCTTCCTCCCTAGACCACTTCTCAGAATCTTCAGTCACCATGGCCCAGGCCTCTGATCCCTGTATCTTCACTGAATGCCCAGACCGGACTTTCCTTGCTATCTGTCCTCTCTACTTGTAGACATGACAGTGGGATTCTGTCTCTTCCCCTTCCCACGCCTGCCTGGCTCCTCTAAGAGGCCTCTCCTGAACAGACCCCTCCCTGCCCAGCCCTGCCTCCTTGCTTCTCTGAATATGGCTCTGACCCTGCTCAGGTGCTCACTTGTCTTATGACTAAAAATGTGAACCCCTAAAGGTCCAGGACCACAGGAGAGGGTGTTATGTAGGGATGGACAGCACAAACAGCTGCAGCCTGCTAGAGCAGGCATGACTTCTGTTCTGACTCCCAGAATTCACACAGCACCATGATGATTATGGTCTTTATTCTCTCTCCAGTAATGGCAAAAGTGTGTGAGGTTGAACTTTTTTTTCTCCAGCCTGGAAATTTCTTCTTTTTAATTGAAGCATTTATACATTTGAGGTAGCTACCACTGTGTCTGCCTTATCCTCCTGGTTTACTATTTACATGTGAAATTAATTACTTTTCTCCTCCAGTAGCATTTAAGGGAACTTCCAGTACCACCATGAACTCTAGTCAGTAGGGGTGGAGCATCTAGTTGGACACCAGCTCGATTTCTCCTTGTGCAATGGTGTAGGTTGTGTCTTCAGCCATAGGGCCTTACCATCAGGTTATGGAAAGTAACCAACAGTCTTGGCTTTAGCCTGTAATGTTTGGAGCCATCTATGGGACCCCTTTGGTGAACATTCTGTCTTCAAATAGAATTGTACTCCTTCAAATACAGTGCCGGGGCTGAACAGTAACATCCGTCTGTTTTCCCACACTACTTCATGCTGTTGCTGTAGTTTCACATATGCAATAAGCCCGAATACTACACTGTTAATATTTTTGCTGTACACAGCCAATTGTCATTTAGAGAGATTTTAAAATTAGATGGTCTTTTCTGTTTACCCAGGTTTGCCATTTGCAGACTTCATTTCTCGTGTAGAAGTGGCTTTCCACTTCACACAATTCCAGCACGACAAACTGTAACACTTTTTGTAGTATACATTTGCCAAGGATACTTTATCTTGTCTGAGAAATGTATCCATGTATCATCATTTTGAAAACGATTTCTGCTGGATGTAGAATACTGGGTTGAACGTTCCATTTTTTAAATCAGGTGTCCCACTGGCTTTGCATTTGAACAGTTCCTAACAAGAAGTCTGCCAACATTCTTGCATGGCTCCACTGGGTCTAACATGTTTTCTTCCTCTAACTACTTTCTAGGTTTCCTGCTCCCCAGAAGTTTGACTCTTGGGTATATAATTATGGCATTTAAAAAAAAATTTTTTTTTTGCCCAGGGTCCATAAAGACTTACAACTTGTGGTTATACAGTTTTCATGAAATTTAAGAAACTTCTCATCCATCTTCAAGTAATTCTCCTGTTCTTTGCTGCCCGCATTTGAAGACTCACTGTGTGCACATCAGACTGTGTGCAGCTGCCCCAGAGCTCACCAAAATGCTCTTCTGTTGTTGTGGTTGTCAGTCCCTTTCTCTGGGCCCTTTGTTTTCAGTATTTCTTTTTTATTACATTTCATTGATTTGGGGAGAGGGGCACATATGAAGGCCAAAGGATAATTTGCAGAAGTCGGTTCCCTCCTTCCACCGTGTCGGTTCTAGGATGAATTCAGGTTACCAGGCTCGAGGGTAAACAGCTTTACCTACTACGCCTGATTTGGGATGTTTCTTTTTCTTTTTTAATTTTCTGTTTAGTTTTTTCTTCCTTTTATTGAATATAGATTCTTTTCTCAGATAATAACATAATATATCCTGATTATGGTTTCCCTTCCCCCTACTCCTCCCAGTCCCACCCATCACCCCCTCATCCAGAGCCATTCCCTCTTTGTCTCTCATTAGAAAAGAACAGGCTTCTAAAAGATAATAATAAAATATAACAAAAGAAAATATAATAAGAAGAAGCAAAAACTATCATATTGAAGTTGGACAAGACAAGCCAACAAAAGGAAAAGAGCCCAGTGGAAGGCACAGGAAACAAAGACCTGTCGGTTCACACAGTCAGCGGTTCCATAAAAACACTAAACTGGAAGGCATAATATACACACAGAGGACATGATGCGGACCCCTGTAGGCCCTGTGCATGTAGCTTTAGTCTCTGAGTTCATGTGAACTTTAAGCATGTTGATTTAGAGAGCCTTGTTTTTACTTTTGTTTTTGTTTTTTGTTTTTATGTCCTCCAGCCCCTCTGGCTCTTACACCCTTTCTGCCTACTCTTCCACAGAGTTCCCTGAGCTCTGAGGGGAGGGATTTGATGGAAACATCCCATTTAGGGCTGCGTGTTCCGAGGTCTCTCTGCATAATGTCTGACTGTGGGTTGTAGCAAGACATTTTAAAGTAGTTTTATGATCTTAGTTTCTCTAAAACAAAACAAAAACAAACAAACAAAAAACCAGAATGGTGCCCAGTGGTGGTGCTGGTACATGCCTTCAATTCCAGCACTCGGGAGGCAGAGGCAGGCAGATCTCTGTGAGTTCGAGGCCAACCTGGTCTACAGAGTGAATTCCAGTACAGCTGTCTTGGGGGAAATAAAAAAACGAGAATGGTTTTGGTAATATGTATTTGTGTCCATCCCAGCAGTAGTAGCTGAGAGTGAGTTTGATTTAGACTATTTGTTACCAGTATTATTAGTTTATATGCTGCTATGAAAAACGTAATTCTGCCATGTGCAGCTTGTCCTTGTGATTGCATGCAGCTTAGACTTCTGGGAACTTTGCTCAGAGAATATATTGGATGAGACTCAGAGAGCCAGGGAGGAAATCAGGTTTGGGATATTGCATTCAGACATTAGTCCAAT
Source organism: Cricetomys ansorgei (assembly GCA_026225945.1). Classification (NCBI taxonomy): domain Eukaryota; kingdom Metazoa; phylum Chordata; class Mammalia; order Rodentia; family Nesomyidae; genus Cricetomys; species Cricetomys ansorgei. The sequence continues at coordinate 4,717,466 of JAMJFZ010001791.1, forward strand.
TCTCTATCAGCTCCTGCTCTCCCAAGGTTCAGACAGTCAACAAGGGCGGTGAATATTTCTTTCCTTCTTCCTAACTTTCTTTTTCCTTTTCTGAGCCAGAGGATAAAAAGCATAGTAGCAAACCCGCTACAGTTGGGTCTCTGTATTTGTTCCCATCTGCTGTCAGAGGAAACTTCTCTGATGCTGGGTGAGCAAGGCACTAATCTATAAGTATAGCAGAATAACATTAGACGTCATTTTACCATCACGTGTTTCTAGACCAGTAGTATGTAGTATTAGTCTAGCTCCCTGGGCTCTCCAGTCTCTGGTTCTTGGTCACTCAAGCGGTGTCAGGTATGGATTCCATCTTGTGGAGTGGGTTTTAGGTCAAATTAGATATTTGCTGGTTACTCCAAGCTTTGTGCCACCCTTGCCCTAGCATATCCTGCCTGCAGGACACCATTGTAGATCAAAGGGTTTGTGGCTGGCTTGGTGTTTACATTCTTCTTTAGGTAGCATGCAGGGTATCTTCCTGTGCCAAAGACACTAAGATGTAGGATAAAGGCTCTATCTAGGCACCAGCTGAACTTCACCATGTTCAATGAGTTATGTAGGTACAGTCTTCAGCAATGGGACCTTGCTGTCAGTTTGCAAACGCAACCTTTGTCTTGGCGATGGCCTGGGTTGTTTGGGGATTCCCATGGGACCCTCTGGGCCAACAACTTGATTAGATGTAACCTAATCTCTGTACTGGAAACTTCATTTGGTGACAAGAGATGCCCTACTCTGTCTCCCCCAATATTTGGCGATTTCATTTAGATCACCTTCACGTATGTATATATTTAGGACATTTTCTTCTGTATTAGGTTTCCATACTATGTCTCAAATGCCCCTTAATTTTTACCTGTCTCTCCCCATATTCCTTCCCTCAGTCCCCTCTCTTCCCCCTCCCTACTTGATCCTCCCATTCCAGCCCCCACTCCATATCCATCTGTAATTATCTGTTCTATTTCCCTTTTCTAACGAGATCTAGCTGCACGCTCTGGTCCCCTTACTCTATACCCTCCCTCTGTGGTTCTATGTTTTACAGCTTGGTTATCATTGACTTAACAGCTAATATCCACATAGAAGCGAAAACACACTATATTTGTCTTTCTGAGCATGGGATACTTCACTCAGGATGATTTTTTTTTTTTTAGTTCCATCCATTTGCCTGAAAATTTCATATCATTTTTTTTAGCAGCTGAGTAATGCTCCATTGTGTAAATGTGCCACATTTTCTTCATCCATTCATCTGCTGAGGGACATCTAGGTTGTTTGCGATTTCTGGCTATTATGAATAGAGCAGCAATGAACATGGCTGAGCAAGTCTCTTTGTGGTAGGATGAAGCGTCCTTTGAGTGTATGCCCAAGAGTGGTATAGCGAGTTCTTGAGGTAGATCAATTGATCGGTGATGTTTCTCATTGCTGTGTTTTCAGATTCTCTGATAGTCTGCTCTGCAGTGACCTAGCCTCCTGTTAATGCCATTCAGTAGTCTTTTTTAGCTTTTGTCTTTGTTTTCAATTCTAAGGATTAAACGCAGGGTTTGCGCTTACTACGTGAATGTTCTATCACTCAGGTACATCTTCAGGGTCTCATTATATATCTTAGGCTAGTTTTGAATTTGTAATTCTCCTGCCTCAGCTGTCCCAGTGCTAAGATTTTAGGAATGTGCCAGTATGCCTCTTTCTCCCCCTGCTCCCCTCCCCCGTGTGTGTGTGTGTGTGTGTGTGTTTGTGTATGTGTGTAGACCAGAGTGAGCCCTGGGTGTCTTCCCCAGTCCTTCTTCACTTTGGTTTTTGAGACAAGGTCTCTCATTAGCCTGAAGCTCCTGAATTCAACTACATTGACTGGCCTGGGGGCCCCAGGGATCTGCCTACCTCTTCCTCCCCAGCACCAGGATTACAGTGTGAGCCCCACACTCAGCCCTGTGCATGAGTTCTAGGGCTCACATCAAGTCTCACACTTGTGCAGCAGCACTTTCCTGACTGGGCCATCTTCCATTCCCTGGCTGGTTTTGTTTTTTTTTAACTAATAGAAGTTTTAATTGAATTGTTTCTGCATCTTTTATTTCTCTTTTCCTTCCATTGATGTCTTATGTTTGTATTAGTTGCTTTAGTTCTAATTTTAGAAAGTAATTTTAATGAAGTACTTTGACTGTATGCCTACAAAACAAACTAAAAAGAATGGTAAACAAATACTAAATTCTGAATGTGGTTGTTTTTCACAGTGGTATGTGTTTCTGGTTCTGAAACTAATGAACGAATGAATAAACATACAGAGAATAATGTGCGTGTCCTAGTTTCTACCGTGATGAAATACTGACAAAAAAGCAACTTACAAGAATTGATTTGTTTAGCTTTTACTTCCAAGTTACAATCCATCGTTAAGGGACGTCAGGGCAAGAACCATGGAGAAACGCTTTTGTTTGTTAGCTCACTCTCTGGCTTACTTGCTTGCAGGCTCATGCTTAGTTTGTTTTTTGTTTGTTTGTTTGTTTGGGGGGGTTTGTTTGGTTGGCTGGTTTTTTTGTTTTTGTTTTTGTTTTTCAAGACAGTGTTTCTCTGTAACTCTGGCTGTTCTGTAGACCAGGCTGTCCTTGAACTCATAAAGATCTGCCTGCCTCTGCCTCCTGAGTGCTGGGATTAAAAGGGTGTACCACCACAGCCCGGCTAGCTAGTTTTTTTTATACAACCCAGGACCACCTGCCTAGGAATGGCACTACCCACAATAGGCTGGGCCCCCTGCATCAATAGTAATCAAGACAATCCTCCATACACATGCCCATAGACCTATGTGATCTAGGCAATCAAGGGTTTCCTCTCAGATGACTCTGGGCTGTGTCAAGTTGACAATTAAAGCTAAATAGGACATTAGTCATCACTGTTAGCGATGACAACTGTAAATTCAGAAAGGAGGAAACGCAAAATAAACTGTGGCTTTGTGTTGGGTTTGAATTGGACGGATCATTTTAAACTTAACAGTACCTACATCTCTGTGTCTATTGTGATACTGGATGTAAACGTTGGTATATATGCATGACATGTACAAATGCATTTATATCAGAAATCGTCTCCTGGGGTGACGATAGAGCTGAAAAAACCCATCACCCGGAACATCACAGTGACTTAGTGAAACACATTACTGGTGTACTGTGGTGATGGAAACCCTCTACACTGCTGGCCCAGCAAGTTAGGTGGCCTGGACAGCAAGCCCAGGGATCTGGCCTCTACCTCCGCAGTGCTGGGATGACAAATATGCCACCACACCCTCCTTTTTAATGTGGGTCTGAGGTTAGAACTCATGTCTTTGTGCTTTTGGGGTAAGAAAGCCATCTTCCCAGCCTGACATATGCTTTTTAATGTGGGTTATTAGTATCTTTTTTTAAGTTTATTTTTTAACATTTGTTTAGTGTGTGTTACACACTTTACAAAGCAGGGCAAGCTGTTCTCTCAACCAGCCTTCCGTTATCATGTACCATTATATACAGCCACTTGTGCTGTGGGACTCAGCGCATGCTCCCGTCTCCTAAAAGCTCTGCCAGCCCGTCTGGGAAGAAAGAGAGAGAATGGGGCAGCTTCTAGGCAGAACCCTGACCCCAATGTCCACATCAAGGTCAGCCCAAAGCCCACATGTCCTCTGAGCTTGTACAGAGTTTGTCAAGGGTCAGACATAGCCTCTTGGGCCTGAAACCAGCCTTGAGCAAACATTATCCACCACCTGTACTAGATGGCAGGATGGGAAGTGGAGCAGACACAGGAGCCTTGGAGGCCCACTGGGGATGAGATCCCAGAGAAGGACCACTGTGCCCAGGAATCCGGCTGGTAGGATGAGGTCCACAGCTTGGGAGGGAGCAGGGGTGACGGGAGATGCGCAGCCGTGGCTTGGAAATTCTACCTCTGCCATGGCAGCTGCAGCATTGCTGGGAGGCCATAGAGGTTCCTCCACCTGCAGGCCAAAGGCCCAAGATCTCAAGAGAGTCAGGTGGCAGTGGTCTAGCCAGTTTGGACACAAAAGGGGGTTTGGACACCAGGCACCATACAGTCATCACTCACTAGCCAGGCATGTCTAGAGGACCGGGTTCTGGCCCTTCTGAATGGGAAACTTGAGGGGCACCTGACCAGGTGTGCTGGGGGTGAAGCAATACAGGACCTTTCAGAGACAGTTGGAGGCAGAACATAAGAGAGAGCACCAAAGACAGGTTCATACAGGAAAGTAGACTGAGGGAGACTCTGGAAGGAGGGCAAGAGAAAGGATGCACCCCTCCCAACCTAAGCATAGAATACAGCCCAAATGCCCCTCCTCCTGGGAGTTATCCTGACTGTCCCTAGTGACTGTCTTATCGTCCCTGTCTCCCCACACACACAACCACTTGTACAGTTCCATGATGCCTGGCCCTAAACCAAGGTGCTTTGCCAGAGGGAGCTCTTCCTTTTCCCCCCAGGGCTGAGAATAAAGGATACTCACACAGCAGCCCTGCCCACCTGCTTGCCAGGATACCAGCCTCTACCGCACCTGTGGGAGGAATCTTAACCGCCCAGAAATCTTCCAGGAAATGGAAGACATGCCTACAGTTGTCAAAACAAGTGTAAAAAGCCTGGGGTCAGGAGAGCTTTGTTATTTGGGTTGGGATAAAGAAGTCCAAGAGAGGAGTCCAAGCTGGGAAGCCAGGTGAGGCCCTCTCTGATCTGATGTTTGCAGAACTGGAGCTGCCTCTCCTAGAGGCCAGAGCCCCTACCCAGGCTCAGGCCTCAGGCTCCAGGGAGGTTGGCCCAGGCTCAGGTCACATGACACTAGGTCTTTCAGGCCATTTCCACATTCCTGACTTCAAACAAGTCGGAAATGCCAACAACCCTGTCTTCTGCTTCCTCCAGCTCCAGCCAGCTGAGGACAGCCTTCCTGCGGAGATGAGGGAGGGGGACAACAGGAGAGTGTGGGCAGGCAGGCCAGCAGGCAGCCCACACCATGCAGGATGCTCCGGCCTCCTCCGCTTCCCACTGTGTTCACAAAGTCACTGCTGCTTCCTGAGACTTGAGACCTCCCGACCTCCGGAGGCAGCTGGGAAGATGGGCCAGCTGACCAGCAAGTCTTCCCAGGAATCTCAGCCTGCCCCTTCACAGCCTGGTCCTAGCGAGGAGGGGAAGGCATCCCCTCCCCTGGGAAGCAGGGACCTTCTCCCTGCGTTACCAACAGTCATCCTGAAAGGTCTGTCCTGGACTGGGACATCCAGGTGGCCGCCTTGTTTATCTCAACAACAGGTGCTCTGCCTGAGAGAAGACCTTGTTCTTGACCTTGCTCAAGAGCTGCAGGTCCCAAAGGAGACCCAGGAGTGGCCTCGGGAACGCCTTGCATGCTTAAACTTCGGGGAAGGGTTGGGGAAGGCTACAGCTGTGGAACCAAGGCCATTCATGTGGCATTCTCGGCCTGCAGGTCCCTGGGGGACATGTCCCCCCACCTTGCCCAGAGTGGTAGGCTTCCTGGGGATCCAGCATTTCTGCAGGAGTCTAGATGAGTATCAGTATGGCCCCTTGTGGGACACTGACATCTGGGCTCATGACCAGGTTTCTGAGGAGCCAGTGGCTGTAGCTTGGCTGGATGTCAGCTCTGAAGCAGGGACAAGGATTAAACAGCTATTCATCTAGGCATGCCTGGCATCCACAGTTCCTAGGGGCATCAGTCCAGGCCTCAAGTCTCATTCATTCTCCTTGCTTTCCATGCTGTGCTGCGTATTTCACAGAGTGTTATTGCAAGTACGGAAAAACATAATAAACTTGACAGCTGGGGAGGAGCAGCATCTGTAGGGCCTGAAGGAAAGGGCTACCGATTACTCCCTAGACCTCTAGCCTGGGCCTTTCATTGCCCACCTCCACAAGAGATTCATGGATCCCATCTGGAGAGAGGAACCCTGCGAAGTTCTGCCCAGGAAAGGAAGCCTGCCAGCCCAGGCCCCAGTACCTGCTCTGCTGTGGTCCTGGCACTGCCCTGTCCTAGCAGGGGAACAGGGCTGGCTTGTTCTGCCTCCTTCCTGGACCCCCCAGAACTGTGCCCACTCCTACCCAACCCTGAGAAGAAGAGCAGCAGCCTGGGGCAGAACAGAGGAGCCCTCCAAGGCCAGAGGCCTCTTCTGTACACACGGTACACCTCACACTCTAAGGCAGGAAGGGAAACTCAGAGCTTCGGTGGCTAGATGAGTGGGTGGCTGTGGGGCGGGGTAAGAGTGCAGCAGGACTCCACCCTATAGTGGCCCATCTCCATCTGTAGCCCAAGTCCAGTCCCAAAGACACTGACCCCCTCTCAGCCAGAGTCACCTTTGCCATCTGTGACTTCTAACCCTTACATCTTTTCTCTAAAACAGTCAGAAAGGGATTCTTGACGTGTATACAAAGAACAAGCAAATGTAATGCAGATCCTGTTGGTCCTCCCTCCCAGAAGAGGCTCAGGGCTTCCCACTCTACCCTGTGCCCCTCCTCTGGGCAGCCCCTCCTGCCCAGCCCCTGCATATCCTTCTGGCTCTAGCAACATACAAGGTCCTTCCACAGTCTCCACCTCCATCCAGGGAGAAGTACCACCTTTCCCCTGCTCCTGATGACAGTGTCGCTCCTTGTCATTGCTGTGACTGTCAGAATAGACTATGGGATGTTTATGTGTTTTATGGTGATAGACACTTGGGGTTGTTCTTGCTTTAGTTAAAATTTTCCAGCTTTGTTGAAGTAAAATTGACACAACTACATAAGTATATATATTGGAGTCCGGGTGTCTGTGGTTTGGTCTAGTACCTGCATGATGCCCAGACATCTGCAGGATTCCCTGGAGCCTGTGGGTGCCCTGGTGCTCAAGGGTCTATTTTATCTGATGATAATACAACCATTGCCAGCTTCCCTTTGGTTAGCATTTAGACAGTTTATCTTCAAACTAGGCCCTTTCATTCATTTTAACTTGCTGTGTAGCTGACACAGGTGTCTGCACCTCCATCTCTCGGACAGGCTGTTCCGTTTGCCTGACAATTGATTCCATCTCCTTGCTGTTTGTTTTATCTGCTCCATCCTTATTTTTCCCATCATATTCTGAGGATTTTAACTACGCCATCTTATCTCTCTCAGTCAGGAATATGATGTTTCTGTGGTCTCAAAGATTCTCCGGATGGTACAATATAACCTTTAACACATCAGGGGTCATTAACTAGCTCCACTGTACCTTGACTCCTCCCTGAAAGTGCTTCGCCTGAGGAGACCTCAGTTGGATGCCTTTCCCAGTCTGTGTGCTTTTGCTGTCTCGGGTTTTTAATTTGCAGGCTTTCCATGCCGTTCCATTAGCTGTAGTGTTCCTTCTGTTCTTTGTCCACTTGGATTTATGCTCTAGCTTCTCTCTCTTCTTTCCTTCTTGTGCCTCCTTTCATTTCCTGTCAACTTGAAATTGACCCAACTTCTTTAAGTGTGGGTCTGTATTTATATGTGTGCATTTGTCACTGTTTGTGTGAATACCTTCAGTTAGCTTCAGTTCCTGAGTCTAGGGCACTGTTGTCTTCTGGTGCACTGAACACATAACTCCACCGTTCTCTAGCTTCCATGATTTCCCTGGGAAGTCGGCTATGGGCACCTGAGCCGCTCCTGACCGTTGTCCATCAGCTCTCGTCTTTCAGAATGGCTTCCTGAGTTGGCTTTCTACATTTCTAGCACTGGTTCACTGTGGCTTTATTTTTGTTTTTCCAGTCAGTTAGCTCCTCAGCTTATTGGATGTCTCTTATCAATCCTGGAAGACTCTCCCGCTGCCTGTCTTACCATTGAGATTCTTTTATCATGATCTTTTCCTCCTATTTTTTATTGTAATAAGATACGTATGTCTTCAGTTTTAGGTATAAACAGTTCAGTAGTGTTAACATGCATTTAATTGCCGTGTCAACCATTGCCATCTGCCATGCTCTTACATGGCTGGGGTCCCATAACTCTGACTAGGGATAATAAGGGACTGAAGAAAGAATAGGCCCATAGATAGGCACATACACAGAGACCTGGGATCATGGGGCTTGGGTTATCTGATGGAGAAGCTGCAGTACCCTGGAAGCTCAGCATGTTTATTATATATAATTGAACAGGGAGATGAGGCTATTGTATACAGCTGAACGAGGAAGCAGGCTTAGCTAATCTCGGTAGGAGCAGTCTCTGTAGGGGAGAAAGCTATCAGGGACATTTTCTGCATACACTGTCAACATTTGTACTCAGACTGAAGAAAGGCTTTACCACTCCCATGGGTCTGAGGCACTGGAGTCCTTGACATGACCGTGCCCATGCTTAGCTCCTGAAGACTACCAATCTTCTTTTCACCTCTGTGAGTTTAATGGTCTAGAAGCTTCGTATAAATGGAGTTATGCACTATTTGTCTTTTTGTGGCTGGTTTATTTCACTCATCAGGATGCCGTTAAGTTTCACTCACATGAGTCAAGATGTTTTTCCTTTTAATAATATCTCATTCTTTGTATGCGCCTCATCATCTTGTTCTCACATTCGTTTGTCAGTGGACACTTGGGTTGCTCCTAGTGTTTAGACACTGCTAACGATGCTGTGATACAAATGATGCCATACAATGCTAGCACAAACATCCTCGGAATGAAGCCCGGAGTGTGGCCATCAACTCGTGCACCACTGCCTGCATACCATATATGAGGTCAGAGCTAGAGACAGTCCTCCCTAGCTGCCATAACGATGCTTTACGCTGCAACTTATAAGCAACAGGAATTAATTAACAGTCATTGGGGGATAAGCAGTCCAAGGCACTATCAGATTCCGTAACTGGTAAGGGCTGCCTCTTGATTCACAGACGGGAGTCTTCTTGCTGTGTCCTCGTGTAGCGCAAGGCAGCTCTCTGGGCCTCTTTCATAAGGGCATTGATTCCACTCCTGAGTGCTCTGCCCTCGTAACCACACCTCCTCCCAAAGACCCCACCTCCTAACACCACCACCTTTGTCTTAAACATTTTAACACATGGAAAGTAGTATTAGCCAAGTCTCATAGGTAAGAAAACCAGAAACAGGGGTAGGCTAAATTGTCTCAGGATTGCATAGTGAGTTGCAGGGTCGGGCCAGAGGCTGCTGACTGCCTAAGAAGTCCAAGCACACACTCCCCAACTTGGCCATCACAGCCTTTCCAAGCCATGCTGGTCCTGGAGCTTCATGTTTACCAATCCAAACTGGGCTCAATGCAAGAATGCCCCCCCCCAAGGCTCCTTGCTAGAGTGTGGTCTGGGTAGCAATACAAGTCAGTGGCATAACACACAGGGCAGAGCCTGGCCCTGAGCACGTGACATGCAGGGGAGGATAGAACGGGACCGCGTGGGCCCATTTCAAAGGGGTATTGGATGCCAGGAAGCCTGGGATGCTGGCCTGAGCTGGATCAATCTTTGAGGATTGTCGGGGGTGGGCAATTGAGATGCCGCTGGGCTGACCACCTCCTGCAGTGCCCAGTACATTCCCCTCCCGGCTTTCTGCCTCACAGGTGAACAATAACGGGATCATCTCCTTCCTGAAGGAGGTTTCTCAATTTACCCCCGTGGCCTTCCCAATCGCCAAAGACCGCTGTGTGGTAGCAGCCTTCTGGGCAGATGTGGACAACCGACGTGCAGGTGATGTCTACTACCGCGAGGCCACTGACCCAGTCATGCTGCATAGAGCCTCAGAGGACATCAGACGGTACTTTCCTGAGCTCCCGGACTTCTCTGCTACCTGGGTTTTTATTGCCACCTGGTACCGTGTGACCTTCTTTGGAGGCAGCTCCTCTTCACCCGTGAGTTCAGGTGGCTGTGTGGCCTGGGAGGGAGGCTGTGTGGTTTGGGACCCTGCTGATGCAGGCCAAGGTATAGGTGGTCTACACCCATGAAAAATTCTGTGCTCAAGATCAAGTGACTTTTCTGAAGTCATAGGGCCAGGGTTGAGGACAGAGCCTCACCCTCCTTAGGCCTCAATGAAGCAAGGAGGCCAAGCACAGCAGTTCTCCTGTCGGAGCTGCACAGGAACCATGGTGCTAGGAGGATTTCTGTTGGAATGGCTTGGTTCTCTAGCAGTTCCAGGGCGGGACAGGAGCGGGGAGGCTCTGCACTAAGTGGGATTGTGTGTGTGTGTGTGGTGTGTGCGCCCCTGTATGTACAAAATGCCTATGTAGAGGCCAGAAAAGACATTGTCCTGTCCTGTGTCACTTTCTTCCTTATATCATCTAGACAAGCACTAGCAGTAAACTTGGAGCTCGGTGATTTGCAGCCAACAAAGCCCAAACAGTCCTCTTGTCTCTGCCACTCCCAGCACTAGAGTTACAGGCTTCTGTGCAGCTCTGTCCCAGTTTGTACTAGTACTGGACATTCCAATTCAGGTCTTCACACTTGAGAACAAGCACTCATACAGCTGGTCTGCCAGCTCAACTCTTGTTTGTTTTTTGGGTGTTTTTTGTTTTGTTTTGTTTGTTTTGGATTGGGTATCACGTAACCCAGGTTGGCCTCAAACTCACTATGTAGCTGTGGATGACCTTCAACTCCTGATCCTCTCACCTCAACCTCCAGAGTGCTGGATCTACAGGTACCATATCTGTGCCACCATACCTGGCTGTTCTGTTTGACTCCCTGATGGTGCTAGTCAACTAGATGGAGTGGCTGAGCCCTTTGTATCTTTTGTGAGTGTAGTTGGCTGATGCTGCCCACCCAGACAGGTATTTTCCAGAATTTAATATAGATAGGCCTGTTCTGGGAGCTAAGCCACATAGAAAGAGGCCCTGAGATGCAAGCGGCCTTTCAAAGCTGTTTGTTCACACAAAAAATGCTCTTGTAAGTCACCTGTGGGTGGCAGGCAGTGTCCCAAGTACTGGATGACAACCCTGGACAGAACCAACAAGACAAGCCAACATCTGGGGCTTATACTGGCACCTAACAAAGACAGCAGGCGTCAGGATATGCTCAGAGATGCAGTCTAGCTGGACAGCAACTGGAGCGGCTCACTGACACCGCGTGGATGGAGATGCTTTGTGTATCTCACCACCTCACAGCTCACCACTGGCCTTTGCTGACCGGCACCCTTCCTGCCACCCACACAAAACTCTAATTAGCATTTGTCTGTTTACTGTCTCTCATGCCAAATTTTATGGGGGAATGATTCCTGTTCGGCTTTTCATTGTTTCCAATGATCGAAACAAGCTTGGACTCCGATGGGCCCACATGCTACCAGTGCCTAGTGTGTGGCCATTCACGATTCTACTGTGACACACATCCCCAGGGCAGTCTGAGGCCCTCTCAGAGTACCTACAGGTGTCGGTTTGTAGGTGCCCGTTCCCTGCACCCCAGATAAGTGCACTGTCATCTTCTTTGCTAACCCTGCAGGCAAAACAAGGAATGCTCTGTTTAAACTTCCTTATCTTTGACTCCTTTAGACGTTGGATTTTTTCTTCTGGTGTCACTACTATGGTATTGTGTGGTAATGTTCTTATTCATACTTATGCCGATTTGTCTTAGTATTTTTGGTCCTTTTTATTGCTGTAAGTTCTTCTGGGATAAAGGATATCAGCAGTTTTACCTACCATATGTTATAAATACATTTTTTTTGCTACTGTCTACCATTCATTTTGATGTTACAGCACTTTTCCTACTCAGAGGCTTTTTCTCTTTAAATGTACTGATCTCTCTTTTGCTCTTTGCAGTTAATAAACATCACAGAAGTCCTTCTCTGAGTTTGTAACATGTATTGTCCAGTGTTTTCTTCTAGGACTTCCATGATTTTTGTTCTAAACCCATACTTGATTTGGAATGTGCTTTCATGCATGATGTGGAGCAGGGCAGGGTGCTAGCTTGGTTTTTATTTAGTTGGTTTGGTTGGTTGGTTTTTGTTCCTGTTTCTCATTTGTCCCAGGATAATTTCTTCATCCAATCTGAAATGCTATCTCAGGGTACACTGCTCAGGGATGTTCATGGAGTAAAAGTCCATGAAAACCATAAAACCTTATGTTTAAGCCACTGTTCCTCTTTGTTTTTATTGTTACCACACAGACTTCGTGGGTTTGGCTGAGTGAGTGCTAGCCCACTACGTGTCTGTAGGGGCCTGAGCCCCTTGAGGCTGGGGACAGTGTCTGCTGCAGGTGTCTGGCCTTGCCCCTTAACAGTGGGGTAGATGTACACCAGGCTGTAGAGATGGACACAGCCATGCCTTGCTTGGCTGTCCATTTGGGGGAAAAGGGCCCTTGATGTGGGGCAGGGAGTGCAGCCACTCACAGCGGGCCCCCTCTCCTGGCAGGTCAACACATTCCAAATAGTACTCATCACTGACGGCCGGTTCTCCTTCACCATCTTCAACTATGAGTCCATCGTGTGGACCACAGGCACACATGCCAGCAGTGGAGGTGATGCCGACGGCCTGGGGGGCATCGCAGCCCAGGTAGGCTAGGGTGGAACTCAGTGTTCAGGGGCCCCTGCTCCTCCTGCCAAGGTGATATGGTCAGGAGAGCTAGGCAGACCTTCACTGTAGCAGATACCTGCTCCCTTCCCAGAGCAATGTGGAGATCAGTCTGTGGCAGCCACAGTGACTCTATATCCCTCTGGTACCTGTACCTCTGCCTCCCCAGTAGAGGTCTCAGTCCCAAATGTGGCAGGAAGGCTCTGTTGGGCTGTGCCCATCCCCCAAGCTGTGCTTTTCCACTCACCTCCTGACCCCAACTTTCTCCTGGGGTAGCACTCCTTTTGGGCCCTATGTGAGGCCTAGATGCTGAGTGGTGAGTTCTGGGAGCTAGGGAGAAAGCTTGACAGGAGGGAATGCTAAAGTCAGCAGACCCCGACATTTGCAGTGTCCTCTGCTTACAAGGACCATCTCCCCACCATCCTTGGCTTGGCCATCCTGAGAGGGGACTCTGTGACTGTCTCCCTCTCTGCTCTGCCCCCCAGGCAGGTTTCAACGCAGGTGATGGGCACCGTTACTTCAACATCCCTGGGTCGCGCACAGCAGACATGGTTGAGGTGGAGACCACCACCAACGTGGGCGTGCCCGGGCGCTGGGCGTTTAGAATCGATGATGCCCAGGTGCGCGTGGGGGGCTGCGGCCATACAAGTAAGAGGCTCAGGGAGGGGAGGGTTGAGGAAACCTGTGGCAATAGGGGCAGGGCACAAGGGCTAGAACCTATCCTCTACCTCGCTAAACCCCCACCCCCTCCCTGTCTCACAGCCCATCCAGTCCTGTGCTTCAGATGACCTGAGTCTTTGGGGAGAGGAACAGAGCAGGATTGTCCCTGCCCAAATCCGACCCTTGCCTCCATCTCGGGGTGGTAGGAAGGACAGGCACCTCCAGGCCTGGATGGTGGTGACAAGCCAGAGCATCTTATGATCCTTCTGGTCTAGTAGCACAAGCAAGTAGATAGCCCCAGTAGCACAAGTGGCCGCGTACCCAATCAGGGACCCCAGCTCTGCTGCCATGTGGCCTCTAGAAGGTACCATGCCCAGAAACACCCTGTCCACAATGTAGCGGTGTCAAGGCACTATCTGGTTGACCTGCCGATCAGGAGATCCCTTCATCACAAATTCTAATAAACCTGGGCTGCAGACAGGCCCCTGAGGAGACCCACCCCACAAACTCGTTGCTCATGTGGGTGAGGCCACAGAACAGAATGCTTTTCCCCGGCTCTGAGTCCTCTGAAGAGAACTGAGCTAGGAGACCACACTGAGCAGTGGCAGGTCAGGGAGACCATCGAGATGAGGATGGGTGTTCTCAGGACATTTGAGGCTGGGGAGGAAGAAGCTGGAACACATCTGACGTGCTGGGTACTGAGATCCACCTGACCATAAACAGCAGGCCAGCCTGGGAAGCCAAAGCTGAACTCAGTGCCATCCTAGTAGCCCCAGAGCAGTGAGTGGAGCACAGAACTCCAGGGTAGCCCTGCTCCTGGCCAGCAGTCAGCTCTGACGCTAGGACTCTGGGCAGTGGTCTCTGAAATGGTTCTGCAGGTGCTGCTTGTGGTGGGGGCTGGGTGGTCAGTCATATCCCTTGCCAAAGGCCAGAGTGTTAGGTTCTGGTTAAGAAACAAGGTGCATGTATGGGAGAGCTATGTTTTTCAAGCTGCTGCAGCTCAGCTAAAAGGGGACTCTCAGAAGAGAATCCAGCCAGTCCCTTTTGGGCTCCATCCCATTGTGGAGAAACTTTCCCCAGGTCTCTGAGATAAGAAGGCACAGCTGCAGAGATGCCTTGGTGCCCATGGGCACTAGAGGACACAGCTATACTGTAGCCCATGTCAGCTATGTGGCATCATATAAACATGAGCTTGCTCAGGAAGGAAGGAAGGAAGGAAGGAAGGAAGGAAGGAAGGAAGGAAGGAAGGAAGGAAGGAAGGAAGGAAGGAAGGAAGGATGGTGCCTGAGAGGCAGTGCCTTGTATCTGAACTCTAACTCTTAAGCAAATCCAGCTCCTCCTGCAGCCATAGCTGCAACAGAGCAGCCACATTTCAAGTAGGCCAAGTGAGCACAGTGCTGCTAAATGATCCCAATTGACAGAAAGGTAAGCTCCCTGTTCATAAGGCCCCCACAGTCTGAATAGTGCGGTGGATCACTGGTCCCCCTCCCCCCTGGGTCTCCCTGGAGCTCCACCAGTAACAGGCATTTGGAGTCCTTGAGGCTTTCTAACACCTGCCAATTTGTGATCGACCTCTCATTTCAGTAGCATCTCTCTCCTCAGGAGCCCAGCCTGACCTCATAGAACTGGGCTTGAGGACTGTGAGGTCTTGGCGAACCCCAGGAGGCCTTCCTGGGAGGCCATGCTGTGATAAACACTGGCTTTGATAACTAAGTGCCAGCTTCTCGTTTTACATGCGAGGAAACCAGGAGCATATAGCTGAGCAGCCCTGAGTCCAGAAGAGTCCATGGTAGAGGTGGAAAGGATTAAAGAGATAAAAGAAGGAGCTTCGGGTATAGGTGATTTAGGGGATATCTGCCTCCATAGGAAGTCAGAGTCAGAACCTAGGACATTAAGTCAGCAAGAGATTCTAGCAAGAGATCCAGTCACACAAACTGGACTCCAGCTCAAAGACCCAGAAGCCGAAAACAAAGATGCACTGTCACCAATGTCACGGTCACTAAACTGAGCCTTTGATGGAGGGAAGGGAAACACAGTCATTGCAGTTGGCTCCCCTGCCCATACCCTAGATGCGGTGGCATGAGGCTTGGGCTCCTTCCTGTGTCCACAGCCTCTGTGTGCCTGGTCCTGCGTCCATGCCTCAATGGTGGCAAGTGCATTGATGACTGCGTCACGGGCAATCCCTCCTACACCTGCTCCTGCCTCGCTGGCTTCACAGGGCGGAGATGCCACCTGGGTGAGTCACTGACCCAGGTGGGGACAAGATGCCCACTGGTTACCCTGTACCACATTGTTCTCCCACCCACTGGTCACCAGGATCAGGCCAAACACTGCAGGACAGACAGTGGCTTTGAGGACAAATATCTCTGTCCTCAGGATGTAGAAACTGATGGAGAGCAAATGCTGACTGTGTGGCAGTGAGTGTTGGTGCTCCTCCCAGCCACTCTAAGTGAAGGCCTGCCTGGGTTCAGGGCTTAGTCTGCTCTCTACCCCTACCCAAAGCCCTGGCAATTCCTTCACAGTTTCCTCTACTGAGGCCCCAGCCTGCTCCATGTTTCAGATGTGAACGAGTGTGCTTCCCACCCATGTCAGAACGGTGGGACCTGCACCCATGGTGTCAACAGCTTCAGCTGCCAGTGTCCACCCGGCTTCAAGGGACTCACCTGTGAATCAGGTAAGAAGAACTCACCAGCCCTGCTATCTGCAAGACAGAAGACACATAGCTAGGTAAGGGTGAGACTGAGGGCTGCAGAGGACTTGGTAGCAGTGTGGGTAGCCCAGAGAGTTCTATCATGAGGGAGTGCTGGAGCCTGGTATCAGAGGAAAGGCCTGTCTTCTGGTGTGGGCAAGAACAAATATGGGCAACTGTAGTAGACACAGACTTCCTGAGCCCTGGCACTAGGCCAGGGGTCAGAATCAGGAATCTCCTAGAGGTAAGAAAGCAGAGGATTTCTGGGGTAAGATGGGACAGCTCTGAGATGGGGAGGGGCAAGGCACATGCTCACAGTACCCAGGCTTTCTACCACACATTCCACTGGCCCCTGAACCAATTGCTCCCTCCAAGGCTCTCACAACTTGGGAAGGTTCAGGGTGGGGCCATTTTGCATCTCCACTGCTGCCTCCAGACTATTTTAGTCTTCACAGTCCAGCTCGTCTGAAGCATTTGCCAATAGATTCAACCTCCAGTTTTCTCCTGTTCCACTGGTACCTCTAGAGCCCTCCTCCTTGTGCTGCACTGTCCCTGAGGTAGACCTTCCACTCTAGCCCCCAGCCTCGTCCTGTGGTCTACTCCAAGGGCTAGGCCAGGGCAGCCTATTGTCAAACACCGTGACTACCACTCCCAACCCAGTTCAGCCAAACAAGCACTCCCTCCCTCAAAGTATCCTGAATAGAGTATAGCCATCATTATAAAATACTACTAGAATGTTACAGTGAGGCTTCTTAAACTCTTTCTACTCAGGATCCCCTTTTTCTTGAGAAATTTGTATGCAACCCCAGGTATAGGTACATAAAATCACTATATAAATCATTTACTGATGATAAATCTTAATGACATTTATCTTAAACTATTTGATATATATATAATCTTACTACTTATTAAAGATGAAAGAAACCTGAGTGGTAGTGAATGCCTTTAAACCCAACACTTGGGAGGCAGAGGCAAATGTACCTGTATAAGTTTGTGGTTAGCCTGGTCTACATAATGAGTTCCAGGTCAGCCAAGGCTATATGGTGAGATCCATTCTCAAAAAACAAATGAAAAAAAAAAAAAGATTGAAGCAAATTTGCATATTAATAAGATAGATGTGCTTGCTTATTTTTACATAAAGAATTAAATCTTGGCTGGATATTTGATACTGCAGGACACAGGGCATCTTCAACACTTTTCAGAGCTGATGAATATTTTGATTTTAAAATCATCAATCCTCAGAACATTGCTTCACATAAATACATAGTACAAAAAGGCGGAAATGTGTGTAGTGCCATTAGAAACTACTGAAAACAGTCCTGATCCCAAGCCAAAATTCATGGAGTTGGGAAGATAGCTCAGTAAAATGCCTGCTGCTCAAACATAAGGACCTAAAATTGATTCCCGAAGCCTACAAAATCCAGGTGTGGTAATGGGTACTTGTAGTCATCCCAAGGCAGAGATAAGATCCTAGGGCTCACAGGCCAGCCATTCTGCCCTAAGTTGACAAGTTCCAGGCCTGTCTCAAAAGACAAGGCAAACAGGACCTGAAGAATGGCACCAGAAATTACCCTCTGGCCTCCACTCCCATATAAGTGCACATATGTATGTATGCATACACATGTGTATTAATTCAGCCATTTTTGTTATGCTCCAGTCAACTCAAACAGCAATTCTAAATTTCAAACTCTCAGGCCATGCATGGTGGCACATGCCTTTAATCCCAGCACTCAGGAGGCAGAGGCAGGCAGATCTCTGTAAGTTCAAGACCAGCCTGGCCTACAAAGTGAGTTCCAGGACACCCAGGGAGAGACTCCCCCTCTGTCTCTAGATATATCTATAGATAGATAGATAGATAGATAGATAGATAGATAGATAGATAGATAGATAGATACGGCGTATCTAAATAGCATCCATATCAATACTTCAGACTAGTAAAACAATCCTATGAAAACTCATGGTCACAAAAAGCTAAGTGTTTAGTTTCAGTGTGCACACACATTTTACTTGAGAAAACCATGATTGAAGAGGTTTGTACACACACACACACAAGAAAGAACAGGTTTGTGAAAGAAATGGAAAGAAAATGTGATTTTAAGTACACGTGAAAGTGGAATTTACGTCTGGTAAGAGGGGTGTGCAGTGAACCCTCAGCTGCCCACCCTGGACAGGGGCACACTGTTCCAGCTCAACCAGAGCCTGGATGGTTGGAACACATTTGGGGCAAAAGAGCTTTCCCTTAGCAGAGGCTAGGCCCTCCTGCCTCACTGCACCAGCAGAGTCAGGTGCCAGAGCTACTGTAGAGACTCACATGCTCTGCTGCTCTGTCCACCTGCTGAAGCCCAGGGAGACCCTAAGGGTTGCTACCATGCTGTCCAGGGAGGACTCAGCCTATGAGGTTTGACTCTGAGAATGGCCACAGGGGACAGGAGCAGAGTTGAGTGGCAGCCACTCCTTACCCACTGAGACAGACTGGGAATCCCAGGCTCCAGAAGCATTCTTTGGATGCACGGCAGAAGCTAGTTCCATTCTCCCTGACATCCTGTCCAGCGCATATGCCCTTCCTCCGTGCTAGGTTTGCTGAACTGGAACCAATTCATACAAAGCTTTGGGTACCCTTGGGACTGCTCTACCCCCCACCCCCCAGCAACTTGTCATCCTCCAGAGACAACCAGATTCCATCTCACTGAGCCTAGATATGTCAGGGTGAGGCTCAGCACATGTCCTCAGAGACCTCTCCCCACTGGACAACGGCAGTCAGGACTCCAGTATCCCGTCTATCCCTCCTTACTTGTAGCCCAGTCTCCATGTGACGACAAAGTGTGTCAAAATGGCGGCCAGTGCCAGGCAGAAAGCAGCTCTGCAGCATGTGTGTGCCAGGCTGGGTATACTGGGGCCACCTGCGAGATAGGTGAGTGACCTGCACACAGGGTGGGAGGGCTACAGGTGGCAGGTAGTGCCGGGAGGGTTCTCCTCTGGCCAGGTTCTGGCTTCAGGGTGGTCACCATCTGGCTTAAGCCAGTCCCCCATCTTCGCTGCCCCCAGATGTGGACGAATGCAGCTCTGACCCATGCCTGAATGGAGGGTCATGTGTTGACCTGGTTGGAAACTACAGCTGTATTTGTGTGGAGCCCTTCGAGGGACCTCGATGTGAGACAGGTAGCCGCTACCCAGTCCTCTACAATGACTGCAACTTGTGTGTGGGGGTGGGGGCTATCTCTTTAGCCATCCTCCTTTCGTATCTCACTTCCTGTCCCTCAGCTTGGCCTTCTTCTCACCTGCTGCCAGCCCTTCCAGAGCCAACTGCGGAAAATAGGAAGCAACCAGGCAACGTGATATATGAGGCTGGGCAGGCCTCCTTTCTGGGCATTGGTTTCCATCTATAACATGCAAGGGACAGTGACAACATGCCCAAGTCCCTTTCCTCAACTCAGAGGATTCTAGGCTTTTTAGGACCTTCCATTTCCTGGCACACAGGGAAAGAGCTGTGGGGAATAGACAGAAACCTGGCCTTTACCACATGGAACTAGATATGCTCTTTTCTACCTTACCTCATGTTTTAAATGTTGGCTCTGCCTTCGTAGATTGATGACAAAGCCAACTAGAAATTGCAAAGCACAGTATAAAAGCAAGATAAAAACTCTGCCATGTCTGACTCCCCAAAGCCTTGCCAACTTTGTCCACAACTGTGGACATGGTTGAAACTGAGCAGGTAAACAGGGTTCACAGTTTACCCATAAGGTAGGCCCAGATGGATGCGCACTGTCAGATGCCACAGCAAGAGGACAGGGCAGGTCTGGGTGAAGGCCTGGGAGCAGAGAGTGGGCATGGCACCCTCAGTCCATGACTGTTTTCAGATCCCCATTGTGTATTTCAAAAACTACCTTGCCTGAGTAGTTATTGAAAGATCAGTGTATTTCATTAAGTTTGTATCAGAAAATGATGTCAAAAGAAATCATTTTTTGTAAAGAAATCATGTTTTGTGCCAAAAAAACAGTGCAAGTGGAAAAGAATAATAAAAACCACAGGACCGATCAGGTACAGCTGATACCTGTGGTCCCACCTACTTTGTAGGCTGAGGCAGAAGGATAAGTGGAAACTGAGAGTTCAAAAGCCAGCCAGGGCAACATAACGAGACTCTGTTGTTAAAAGAGGGGAGGGGGATAAAAACAACAAAATGGAGACTTCGAACTACTAGTAGTGTAAGCACATTAAACACATTAAAGTATAAATAATGAGTGTAATCACAAAAAGCTAGTCAGAGTTAGATATTTAAAAAAAAAAAAACAGACTAGCTAGTCTGCTAGTTAGCGACCCTGGAAAATTCTGCTTTCACAATCAACATAAATAAAAAGAGGAAAATTAGACTTCGTTGCCCCAATTTAAAAGTTTTGCTCTGTTAAAGGCAGAGTTAAAAGATTGATAAGACAAGCACAGACCAGGAGATGGTGGTAAAACTCATACCTGACAGAGGACTTAATATATGATGAATTCTCTAAATTCCAAATAGGGAAATCCAGTTAAGACCAGTTGAAAAATAGGCAAAAGACTTAGATGGACATTAAGCACAAAAAGTATTTGGAGGCATGTGAGCAGATAAATATTCCCCACATTACCTTTATCCACTAGTGAAAATCTAGTCAAGGCTATACAAAATATTACCACAAACTTAGTACCTTAGCACAAAAATAGCAACCTGGTGTGCTCACAGGGCAGACAGGACTCACAGAGTTTTGGCAGAAATAAGATTCTGCCACTCTGAAAACAGTGGTGGATTTTTATGCTAATAAGACATTTATAATATGACCCAGCAATCCTGATCCTATGTTTTAGAACCCTAAAGAAGTAAAAAAAAAGTCTATGAAAAAATTCATATTTATAATCTCCAGAGACCTGTGACTTCACTGTGTAGATGGACGGACAAGCAGTGCTTCCGTGCAGTGGAGCATCACTCAGTCTCAGACAGGACTAGAGATTATCACACACAGATGGACTCAGAAGCATTATTCTGAGTGGAAAGCTGGACGCAGGAGGGCTGCATACCGCATGGCTCCATTTAAATGAGACTCCTGCAAAGTGAAACTACAGTGGTGAGCCCATCTGTCGTTACTAGGGGCTCACCAGACTGAAGACACAGAATGTGGAAGTCATCAGAGGTGACAGGATCTTCTGTCATGGTTCTGGTGGGAGTTCTACAAGTCTGTGCATGTGTTAAGCTTCTTAGAAGTATACACCAAATGAATGTGTACTGTCTACTGTGTACTGCGTACTGTGTGCTGATTTACAAAAAAAAAAAATCAAAGTGCATGGAAAAATGGAATACCTGAAGAAAAAAAAAAGTAATAGATTGGCAAGAGAAGGCTGAGTGGCTGTATTAACCACAGATGATGAGATTAGAATAAGAGATACTATTGAGAAGGAAGGGGAACCTTTTACAATGGTAAAAAAGGTCAGTTCATCAAGAAGACCATAAATGTATCCAGAAACATGAGCTAAAAGCTAATAGACTGCAAAACAAACAAATAGGTCCATAATTTGGGGGAGATTTCAGTAATTCATAGAACACATAGAAATGGTGAAAGCTGTGAAAGACTTGCACCTGGCCTAGCATACATCTACGGAGCACTGACACATTTTTCGAGTGCTCATGAAGTGTTGTGACTGACCATGTTGTGGGCCATAAAACAAGGCCCAGTGACTTAAAACTACAGCAGTTAAACAAGTAATCATTGGGAAATCTTAACTGTTTTACCAACGGGAATGCTTGATCAATGATGTATGAAAGCTCTGGGTGGTCTTCCAGTGCTGCCTTTTGTGTCCCAAGAAAGGACCCTG
The DNA here is from genome assembly GCA_026225945.1 of Cricetomys ansorgei. NCBI lineage: Eukaryota > Metazoa > Chordata > Mammalia > Rodentia > Nesomyidae > Cricetomys > Cricetomys ansorgei. The sequence continues at coordinate 4,739,087 of JAMJFZ010001791.1, forward strand.
AGCCAAGCTGGCTTCCAGAGGATAAGCACCTGACTTGAACCCCGACTTAGTACTGAGAACGGCTATGGGAACTCACTAGGAGCCCAGCTTCTCCATTTTCACCAACCATGTCTGCTCTTGCCTCTCAGCATTCTCTCAAGTGGCTGCTGCTGACTGCTGTTTTTCTTGCAGGAAGCTACCCGGAGCCTGCCCCCTGCCTCTCCAGCCCCTGCCAGAATGGGGGCACCTGTGTGGATGCTGAGCAGGGATACGTGTGCGAGTGCCCTGAAGGCTTCATGGGCTTGGATTGCAGGGAGAGTGCGTTGGGGCTGGAGGGGCTGTGTCCCAGGGCTGGAGCAGGAGACTGGGGGCCTGCCTGTGGCAGCAGAGTTGGGGAGGGTCCTCCCTTGGGTTGTATATGCAGGAAACCCCATAAAGGAAAAATGTGTGTGTGTGTGTGTGTGTGTGTGTGTGTGTGTGTGTATGTGTGTGTGTATGCTCAGTAGTTCTGAGGGAGGGTGGCCAGGATTGGTCAGGGATAGGAGAGAGAGGCCACACTCTTTCACCCATGGAATCTTCTCCCATCTCCCACACAGGAATCCCCAATGACTGCGAGTGCCGGAATGGAGGCAGATGCCTGGGTGCCAACACCACCCTCTGCCAGTGTCCTCCAGGCTTCTTTGGGCTCCTCTGTGAATTTGGTGGGTTTCCTGCCTGGTCCCTGGACATCATTAGCAGGGTTGCTGGGTCTTGGTGTTGGGGAGGGGACATCTTTGTCAAGAAGACAAGGACCTCAGGAAGGTGTGTGGGCACTAAAGGAGCTTCTTCCTTCACAGAAGTCACAGCCACGCCCTGCAACATGAACACACAGTGTCCAGACGGAGGCTACTGCATGGAGTACGGCGGGAGCTACCTATGTGTCTGCCACACAGACCACAACATCAGCCACTGTGAGTGGCTGGAGACAGGCCACCAAGGGTCCTGGACAGTGGTGTAGCGGAAAAGGTGCAGGTGGCGCTGCAGAGCCAGGGTTAACTGAGCCTGCAGGTGCAGGAGGCTCCCACCACAGCTTCACTTGTGTTGTTGCAGGGGTCTCCTTCACTCCCGGAGGGAAAACATTTTGACAAAGATACTGCACCAAAAGCTATCTTCCCTCGGGCCTTAACACATACATGGTTATGTGTGACTGATGCATTTACTACTCTATACCGTTAGTGTAAAGGCGCTGATCTGTTGGTTAAGTGATGTGTAATTATATGGACCATGATGCTGGTGGTGCCAGAGGTCAAAGTTACCTTGTCAGAAAGGAAGCTTTGAATGTTTCTAAAATCAAGAGTAGGAGAAACTCCAGGGGTGAGGCCTTAGAGCCAAGATGGGCAATCCGGATGCACGTGGTATATATTTAAAGTGGTTTTGGTTTCAGCCAGAAGGGTGTCAAAGAGACCCTGGCAGGCGCATGCTCCAGGACAACCTTTCCCCTCTCCCCCCCAGCTCTGCCGTCACCCTGTGACTCTGACCCTTGCTTTAATGGAGGTTCCTGTGACGCCCACGACGATTCCTACACGTGCGAGTGCCCACGTGGATTCCACGGCAGGCACTGCGAGAAAGGTGACGCGGGAGGGAGAAGGAAGTGGGGCGGGCGCTGGAGCACAGCTGGGGGCGGGGAGGGGCGGGCGGGGCGTGCGCCTGCCTTCCAGTCTCCCGCCGTCAGCACCACGGAGAGCTCCCAGCTTGCAAGCCCGCAGCTGTTCCTGCGCCTTTTTAATCAGATACGCATTCTCTGGAGCCTCCCTTAGGCTCTTTACGCCACACATCCGCGGCAGCATGCGCCTCGCCGACTTGACAGCTATTTTCGTCACTTTTTCTGGTCTGCATGCCTCGAAAGGCTTCATTTTTCCCTCAGTATTTTTCCAAATAGATTTTAGAATCATTATATTGAACCTATTTTTTTTCCATTTTAATTTTTGTTAAATTTGGTTTAACATAGAAATGCAGACATTTGATAACATTTAGCCACTGAGAATTTAAATATTCTTTCCTAATGAATTGCAGGGCTCGCCATCTCCACCAGTGCGGCCCAGGACTATCCCTTCCATGCAATAACACACAATAGCATCCTCACAAACCAGGCATCTCTGGCATCCCCTTGATTGATGGCTTTTGTAACTTGCCACAGGGCTCTGAACACCCCAGCCTGGCTGGCAGGAATGCCAAGACCACAGTGGATTTATGAGGAGCCTCCCCTACCACCTCTACTGCTGTGTACTACATGCCCCAGAGCAAGTTCCTGACAGAGGTGTCTGAGACCCTCACAGCTTCCTCTCCCCTGAAGCAGCAGAGAGAGTTGCTAATGAGAAGGCCTTCTGCATGGTTATCCCTGAAACTCCATCCAGGGCCCTTCCAGAATCTGCTCTGAGGGACCCTGAGGGAGACCTGTGTGTTTGCTGAGGCTGCATAGGAGAGATGAGACAGGGACACTGAGCCTGGCCTGGAGAGGGGTGTGGCCTCTGGGTAGGATAACCCCTCATCTTTGAACTCTGCCTGGAGGTCCAGAGCAGATTCTGGAAGGGTCTGTGTGTGTTTGCTGTGACTTGAGGCTCAATTTTCCGGCAAGAGAGAACTGACAGGTTTGGGGCCTATAGACTGTGAGCCCACCCACCCTTTGCTTAGGCTTGGCTGATTTAGCTCATACTACTTTGGGCCTTGGGGCACAGCTGAGAAACAGGTCTGACCTTCAGGCCCATCCAGTACCAGAGGACTGAGCGTGAGCATGAGCAGACCATGGTAACAAGGATTCTGCACCACTCGGAGGCTGGCCCACAGTCACCATATCTTTCTGTCTTTCTACACAGCCCGGCCACACCTCTGCAGCTCAGGGCCCTGCCGGAATGGAGGCACATGCAAGGAGACAGGCAACGAGTACCGCTGCACCTGCCCTTATCGCTTCACGGGGAGACACTGTGAGATTGGTGCGGCCCCAGGGCAGGAGGGGGTGGTGATGGACATGCTCTGAGCTAGGACTGAGACAGCCAGCATCCAACTGGCCAAACCCTGACCACCATGCACATGCCTCTCAGGAACACCTTCATGAAGGCCTTTGTTTTGGGATGGTGTGAACTTGGAGAGGTTGATATCCATGATACTTGACTCTAGTGGGTGTCTCCTGCTTCCAGGAAAGCCAGACTCCTGTGCCTCTGGCCCCTGTCACAATGGTGGCACTTGCTTCCACTACATTGGCAAATACAAGTGTGACTGCCCTCCAGGCTTCTCTGGGAGACACTGTGAGATAGGTAAGGCAGGAGCAGCCAGGGAAGCTCTCTCCTCTGCACATGTAAGACTGGATCATTGGGCAGGGCTGGACTGGGAAGGGGCTGAGGAAGCAGGATACCCCCACAGAGGGGGACACAGAGGCCCTCACGAGAGACATGGTAAAAGGTATTCTGTGTTCTTGCAGCCCCCTCTCCCTGCTTCCGGAGCCCATGTATGAATGGGGGTATCTGTGAGGATCTAGGAACAGATTTCTCCTGCCACTGTCAACCAGGGTATACAGGACACCGTTGTCAGGCAGGTGAGAGCCGGGTGGGTGGGCTGGAAGCCCGGCATCTTTTCCAGTCCCCTAAGAGCTGGCCAGGGTTGGGATGGTGTCCTACTTCTCTACTGCTGTGACTAAGCACCATGACCAAGGCAACTTATAGAAGAAAGAGCTGATTGGAGGCTTATAGTTCAGAGGGTAAATCCATGACCCTCATGGTGGGGAGCATGGCAGCAGGTAGGCATGGTGCTGAACCAGTAGCTGAGAGTTTACATCCTGATATACAAGCATGTTGCAGAAAGAGAAAGCTAACTAGGAATGGCATAGACTTTTGAAAACTCAAAGTCTGCCTCCAATGATACACTTTCTCCAACAAAGCCACACCTTCTAATCCTTCCCAAATATCTCCACCAACTGGGGACCAAGTATTCAAATATATGATCCTATGGGGCCATTTTCATGCAAACAACCATAGAGGAGAAAGGGTAAATCAGTTTCTGCCAGCCCCTAGAAGCCAAACACTGTCCCCTGGAGTGGGTGATGTGGAAGTCAGTTCCCTGGTCACATGGAAGAATAAAGATTGGAGCACGTGGGTGTCCTGACACTCAGGACATGCTGATGTTCTCTTGCAGAGGTAGACTGTGGCCGCCCTGAGGAGGTGAAGCATGCTACCGTGCACTTCAATGGAACTCACATGGGCTCAGTGGCCCTGTACACATGTGACAGTGGCTTCAGCCTGAGTGCCCTCAACCATATGCGTATCTGCCAGCCACAAGGTGTCTGGAGCCAGCCTCCTCAGTGCATCGGTGATTCTGTGGGCCCTCAGGGATGGGTGGGCAGGTCCACCTCTCACAGTCATTTGAAGTTGTATACTGAGCCTGAGCACACATCTCTCCCTCCTCTCTGTGGATGGAGGCTTTGCATCCTGTGGTGACAAGAGTAGTTGCTATCAGCTTTGTTCTGAGCTATCCCTATTTAGGGCTTCCTTGTCCTCAGAGCAGTCAAGAGCAGGTCAAACAGCTACAGACCCATACTGCAGATAAAGCAGCTGAGACCAAGATAATCCAAGGGCAGGGTCCTATGGGCCTCACCCAGACCTGTGGAATCACGTTGCATTTCAACAAAACCCTAGCCCCCACATATGCATTAGAGGAGTGCTGTTCCAGATAGCATCATCTCCAGGGTCCCAGCCATGGCTCTGTCCTGGAGACAGGGTCATTCTGACTGAAACTCTGGAGTTGTGAAACTTTTACCATGGCTGCAAGTGCATAGTAGTATCTCAAGTCTGTGTGTGCAACTCTGTCATCAGGAACTGTGTGAGAACACAGTTCTCATGAAATATACACGGGGACAGCACCATTTCCCAAATGCCTGGAGAAGCCCATCCCAATATGTGCCTCTACCAAGTTAAAGAGTTCTGAAGAGGGCCACCCAGCCTTGTGCATCAGAGGACTCCTGCCCTCCCAAGCCTCAGAGTTCTTTGCATGGTGCTCAGGAGAGTGCCTGTCTCAGTCTGCTTCTCCTCAAGGTGTTGTCATGGTGCCCTGGAGAAGAGGAGCTCCAACAAGGAAACAAGAAAAACCTTGACTAGCCAGGGAGAACACCACTGAGGCAGAATCACATTAGCATCAGATTTCTCAACACAAACAATAGAGGTGGGGAGTTCTTTTCAGATGCACTTGGGTGAGGATGGAGCAGTCACCACAGCTGAACTATGAGACCTGTAGAATCACAGCTATTAACCTGTCAGAACTGAGGATCCAGAATTTCAAGCATCCTTTTCTACATGAGAAAGGCTGCTGACACTTTTATCTCAGGACAGAGAACCACCTCGAGTAGGAGTGATATGGCAGTGGAAACCAGCCACACTCAGGTCCTGTAATGCAGGTGCAGTGGAATGATGGCAAAGAAGCAGAAATCACAGAGCAAGACTTCACCACACACCAGTTCTCACCCATAGGAACCTGCCCCATGCAGGTGAAACCAGGGGCAGGTCTAAAAATTAGACATTCTGTTCTCTCACAAGGCTGAGATCCCAAATCCAGCAGGAGAGAGGCCTGCTCCAGCCCTCAAGAATTTAAAACTAATCACTAAACAGCAGCACCACTACCACTACCACCCTAGCATCAGTACCTGGCCCAATGATATCAGACAGGCAGCTCAGTCAGGTAACAGGGCAGAGAACAGAGGTTGCTCGTCCTGGGGAAATAAATGTTACACTTCAGTCTGTGTTTATGCCCAAGGAAAATAAATTATAACAAATAATCTAGAAATGAAATTATTGAAACAGGCCTATAGATGTCCCAGATACTGGAACACACAAGCAAAGATTTTAAAATGCAACTATAAAAATATTCAGAAAAAGAAATGCCAAGTGAATGAGATAAAAGAAATTTAAATGACAAAATAGAGATTCTGAACTGAAAATGCAACTTTAGATAATTATTGGGATAGGCTGGATTAAACTGGATTTCCAACAGAATGGACACAATAGGAAAAAAAATCACAGCAAAGCAAAAGTACCCAAGCTTCAAATCAGAGAGAAAATGTAGTTGTAAGTGAGCTATAAAATATAAAAAATTAATTTTTAAGTGACAGAGACCATTTGATAAGAATAGTATTGCCTTAATTCCAAACTAGATAGACATTATAAAATTTGAGGTTATAGGCTAATATTCCTGAGGACATAGACAAAAAACTTTAATGAAATATTACTAAATCAAACCTCATATCACACAAAAGAATAATGTTGTCACAAGCAACATGTTCTCAAGAGCACAGGTTGGCACAATATCTGAAAGTTAACCTGTGGCCACAATATTAGCAAATTTGTCACAGAAAAAAATCACTTAACAGAACTTAATTACCATAAAATAACTCCTCAATTAAAAATAGAAGGTATTTTTCCTCAATCAGATCAAGGGCATCCATGAAAAATCTATAGGTAAAAAAACCCATTGGTGAGAGAACCGCCCACTACTGGGAAAAGGCCACACCACCACTGCTTTTCCACACTGCCCAAGAGGCCCTTGGACACTGCCACTGTGAGACTCTGCCACAGAAGGCATAGCCAACAGGAAGGAAAGGAGGAGTGAAGATGTCAACCCTGTGCACAGAAAGTCCTCAGCAGATTCTACAAAAGAAGCTGCTGAAATAACCCGGGTGAATGGGATTACAGGAGGAGGCAATCTGCAAAACAACTCAGATATCAGAGTCTCACCAGGAACACTTGGGAAAAGCAGTCAAATGGCACTGGACACAATGTCATCAGAACCATAACTTCTGAGTGTGTGAGAAGAACTAAATGTAAATGTAAAACTAAGAACTGAAAGAAAACATGTGAAAAATATCCCTGACAGCTATAACATTGGTATGCGTTTGAAAAATATGACATTTGTTAGGGAGAGAGATGGCACTAGTTTTAAGACTGTTGGAGAATACTAATGAACCAATATGAAAAGAATAAACCAAATAGAGAAATAGGCAAAGTGGATACATACACATTTCATGGAAGAAGAGCTATATAAGGCCAACAAACATGAAAATGAGCATTTTACTTCACAGTAATCGGGGACATGCAAATAAGCAAATCAAACACTTAGATGCATTTAGCTGGCCAAACTTCAGACGTTTAGAAGCCTATTGATGAGAACATGGACAAGAAACTTTCTTATCAGTTGCTAGAGGGACTAGAAGTTGCCGGAAGTGCTTGGAAATGATACGGCAATTTGCTTGTCTAGTTGACTACCAATGTAGCCTTTGTGTCAACAATCCCATTTCCAGATAAACCTAAGAAGCTCACCTATCTACACCAGGATATGGGAAGAACCTCTACAGCAGCAGCTTTTGTAGTTACCAAAAAAAAAAAAATGTCTAGAACCAATACAAGTGCTCACCAAGTAAGAAAGAATGAAACATGAGCAGCTATGGAGCACTGAACAGCAGTGAAAGTGGTGAGCCACAGGGACCCACAGCAATGCGGAGATCTCCTAATGAGTATTAAATGAGAAAGAACATATATCATGGCACTCTGTCAATCAAGTTCAGGAGCAACAACAACAACAAAAGCCATATCTTGTTTAGGCAATTCATGAAATTTTAAAAACTAATTTTAGGCCTGTGTGGTATAACACATGCCTCTAATGGTAACACTTCAGAGACAAAGGCAGGAGGATCCCTATGAGTTCAGAGTCAGCCGAGTCTACAGAAAGAATTACAGACCAGCCATGGCTACATAGTGAAATCCTGTCTCAAAACTTAAATTTAAAAAATGATTTTAAAGAGACAAAGACATGGTAGACACAGGTGTTTGGGGTGTTGTCTGGGGCGGGGTTTGTAAGCTGATGGGTAAGTATCACTCTGGCTTCTGGTCCGAGCATTGTCCGTCATCACCATTTATTCAAAAAATGTTTTTAATTTCTATTTTTATTTTATGCTTATGAGTGTTTTGCCTGCATGTATGTATGCACACCATATGTGCACATATTCCCACCATGTGGATGCTGGGAATCAAATCTGGGTCCTCTGCAAGAGCAATAAGTGCCCTTACCACTGAGGTGCCTCTCTAGCCCCCACCATTTATTTACTTCTTAGGTGGGAAATTGGAACTTTTCTCAAATTGAACATTCAAATTCAGAAGCACAACTTCTGGTTTAAAAGAAGCATATGGTGAACTTTTTAAACATGCTAGTTTTGCAGGTAAGACATCAGGTTTCCTGCCAAACCTCAGAGGCTGTGGGAATTAAGTCCCAAGGGGTCTTCTGAGAGACTCTGAGTAGTTCAGGAGCAACTCTAGTCGTTTCATAGACAGAAGCCAGGCATGAGACCCAGGGCCACAGCCCCACCAGCTCCCCTGCTTTGCCCTCTTAAAGTATCAAGGAGGATTGTAAACTTGTCCAGATCCTCAGAGCTACTTCATATCCATTTTCATCTAGATTAATAATGGCCACCTTGCTTTGTTTGTTCTTGGAATCTCTCCTCAGAAGTAGATGAGTGTCGGTCTCAGCCATGCCTGCATGGAGGCTCCTGCAAGGACCTCACTGCTGGTTACCAGTGCCTCTGTGGCCCGGGATACGAAGGAGTCCACTGTGAGCTAGGTAAGAGGTCTACTGAAGGCATTGGGGTCCCCCAGCCATGGCCACTTTTTCCCACCACTCTTCTCTGACAGAGCTCTGTCTAAATAACCATCCCATTCACTGCTTGCTCTTTTAGGGCCATTCTGGTGGCCAGGAAAGATTAGCAAAGCTCTCTGTCTCCTCTTGCCCTGAAGAACACTGGTCTGGCATCAGACTCAGGCCTGGAGGTGGGGCAGAGAAGATGGGCAATTCACAGCCCTTGACACCTGGTGCTGCCAGTTAACTGGAGGGAGCAGAGGCCTGATCAATATATGGCAGGGTGAGACCTGCATCTCATGTCTGTGTGGGGCTCTAAGCCCCAAAACAGAGACATTGGCTTCTGGAAGGGCAAAGCCCAGGAGCTGTCCCCAGTTGTAATGCTAGGGAGCATCCAAGCATGGAGTATGGAAGTAGCGACAAGGACATCAGGGGTGCTCTGTTGGAAATGGGCAGCCTAGCAGGAACAAGTAAGTATAGATGACAGAAGAAAGGTTGTGGTGCAGAGACCTGAGGGACTGAGGCCATGGGGCCTTGCCAACACCAAGCTCCCATCAGGGAGCAATTAGAATCCTGGGACCATGCAGGGGGCTCCAACACGAGCCAGTACCATCCCCTATCTGTGCAGAGACCGACGAGTGCCAAGCACAGCCCTGCAGAAATGGAGGCTCCTGCAGGGATCTCCCCGGAGCTTTCATCTGCCAGTGCCCTGAAGGCTTCATTGGAGTCCACTGTGAGACAGGTAGGGTTCTTCCAGGTGGGTCCCACAGAAGCAGGGCTGCTGGGAGGTCTGAGGGGAAGATAGGAGCCATCCTCTTGCTGGACAAGCCACCCAGGGAGAGAAATCCCTAAGGCTGTGGTGACCTGGAGGGAGGAAGGAGACTGGGAGGGGGGGTCCCTGAGAGCCCCTCCTGCCCACAGGGGCGCATATCCTCTCCTGGCCACTGCTCCTTGCCTCCCCCTATCCCTTCTTCCCGCTGTCCTCTCCTCCCTCCCCCAGAGTCCCTCCCTGCAGCTCGGGCCAACCCTTTGGGTGTTCTCCAGAGGTGGATGCCTGTGCCTCCAGCCCCTGCCAGCATGGAGGCCGGTGTGAGGACGGTGGTGGGGCCTACCTGTGCGTGTGTCCAGAGGGCTTCTTTGGCTACCACTGCGAGACAGGTAGGATCTCAAGCCTACTTGCTCCCTGAGGGCCCTTCCTTGGCCCTCTGGTCTCCTTGGCCCCCTTATTTGCTACCTTTACCTTCCTCCACTTCCATTTCAAGGAACACACCCTCAATCCATAGTTTCACCTTCACTGGCTCCGCTGCCTCTGGATAGCAGGGCTTGTAGCCCCAGAGCACGGTTTTCACAGTCCTTTCCATGGAGAACCCTTCCCCTGTTAGCACATGGGGGTCCCTCAACCACTGGCTCTGGAGCAGCTTATCTCTGCTCATCTCTGCTGTCAGCACCAGAGTATTCCTGGGTAGCATCCTAGTCACTCTCTGGAACTGTCTCTGTCTCAGCCCAAGATTGAGCCCCTCCTAACTGGGATTACCAAGTTAGGGTCAAGTTTGTTTTAGCCATGCAGTGCTTGGCAGGCAGCACTTAGCTATGTAGCACAGAGAAAGACAGAAGATGTCATGACGCCACCCCCCCCAACACCTATGCAACAAGAGGCCTAGGTACAAGGTACCCCAATTCCTCTCTCACTGCTGTTTCCCCCCTCAGTGAGTGACCCCTGCTTCTCTAGCCCCTGTGGGGGCCGCGGCTACTGCTTGGCCAGCAACGGGTCCCACAGCTGTACCTGCAAAGTGGGCTACACAGGCAAGGACTGCACCAAAGGTGAGGGCCAGGAGCTCCGGGAAGGAGGATGGAGGAGCAAGGGGTCCAGAAGGTAGGCCAGGGGCCAAGTGGGAAAGATGGGCAGACAGCTGCTGACCTAGGCCCCCTTGAGAAGCGGGGAGGGGGCAACAACATCCACATGTGTGGAAATGCAGACCTCCAGAGGGCCATGGTGGCCCAAGGGAGAAGGCTCCCTGCTAGCAAGGACCTAGTCACCCAAGCCCCAGAATAAGTCTAGGTGACCTCACTGGGAGCTACTCTTCATGCTTAAAGACTAACCCCTCCACTTCCTTTGTGTTTGGTGATAACCCTGAAGAGCTCCTCCCACCAACAGCTCTCAGGGTAGAGAGGGTGGAGGAGAGTGGCGTTTCCATCTCCTGGAGCCCACCAGAGGGCACCATGGCCAGACAGGTGCTAGACGGCTATGCAGTCACCTATGCCTCCTCCGATGGATCCTCCCGGCGCACAGACTTCGTGGACAGGAGCCGCTACTCTCACCAGCTGCGGGCCCTGGCGGCCGGCCGTGCCTACAATATCTCAGTTTTCTCGGTCAAGCGAAACACCAACAACAAAAATGATATCAGCAGGCCAGCCGCACTGCTCGCCCGCACCCGTGAGTTCCTGAAGATAACCTTGCCGCCGCTGACCAGGAGGGGAGCCTGGCTCATCCTCCGTGATTCAGCTCTGTGGGAAGGACACAGTAGCCAGAAGGGTAGATCTGAGAAGAGGGTTGAGTAGAAAGGAGCAGGCACTGGGTGGGCAGTGAAGAGCAGGAGGCATGGCATCAACCGAGCAGCCTCTTGCCCCGCAGGACCTCGCCCTATTGAAGACTTTGAGGTTACCAATGTTTCTGCCAATGCCATCTCAGTGCAGTGGGCTCTTCACAGGATCCAGCATGCCACTGTCAGCAGGGTTCGCGTGTCCATCCTCTACCCTGAGGCCTCCGAGACCCAGTCTGCTGAGGTGGACAGGAGTGTGGACCGGCTCACATTTGGGTAAGAGGGGATACACCAGGAGCACAGGGGCTCCGAGTGTTCTTTATGTATCTGCACACCTGCCATCCTTCACAAGAGTGGGGCTGGGGCCTGAGTAAGCCAGCCTCACTCTGGGGTGGGGGCTAGGGGACTGGCCTGCCCTGCCTAGCCCTGAGCCACTACCAAGAACAGCACACTGACAGTTTTGCAAGGACCCCAGAAAGTGTAAGAACACCCTAAGATCCAAGTCTATAGGTGTGTCCTTCACAGAATTGCCAAAAAAAAAAAAAAACCAAAACAAAACAAAACAAACCAACCAACCAACAAACAAAAAAATGTTTCTTTTTTTTTTTTAGAGTGACTTAATTTTATGAGTGTCTTGATCTCATGGGTGTCTGTGCACGTTGTGCATGCCTAGTGTTGCAAGGTCAGAAGGGTCAGGTCCCCTGGAGCTGGAGTTATGGATGGTTGTGAGCCACCATGTGGGAGCTGAGGCTGGAACCTAGGTCTGGGTCGCTTCTTTCTGCTCTTCCTGGATCCTGGCAGGTTGCTCTAGAAGCTGCTGCCAGGGTTGAAGGGGGGATGTTTGGCTGCTGCTCAGCAAAGAACTGAGATGATATAAGGTAGCCCACTTCTGTTTGCTGCTATGGCTCACCAAGAGGGACAAGGAGGCATATTTTATAACTGTGAACCCTGCCAGATCTCAGCAGAGGGAGCCAGTATCATACTTGATCAACAGTGGGACCCTGAGTGTCTGAGCTCAGATGTATTTATTCTTTCAGAACTCCTCAGGCATTCTACTGATAGCACATGCAGATCATTAGCAATTAAGCAACCCCCACAGAAATCCAACACCTGTAAACAATAAAAAATGCCAAAGCCTATGCATTCCTTTTTCCAACAGTGCACAAAAACAATTATTTTAAATATAACTAAATATAAATTTCCACAACACACTTCCCAGGAATCTCTCTGGGCACTGGAGACTTTGCACAGAGTTAGAAAGCAGTCACATCAGATTCTGCCTGTGCTTGATACCCAGGTAGGAGACAAGACTTTCCAAACTTTCCACCACCATCTTCCCCAAACCTCAGCTCTTAAATACTGCTGTGACTTTTCTTATTTTGCATTTCATAGCTTAAGGTAGCTTGTGGAAAAGACACACATGAGGTCCGAGTGGGCACTTATTGCCTAAATCAGGGGTCCAGCCAGGCTCACTGGGGGGGACATGGCATAGAGTAGTACTAGCAGCTGAAACTCTCCACAGAGGAGGTATATGAACGGAAGGCTAAAGAACAACAATGTGCCCAGGTCTGGAGGGAACAGGGGTCAGTTCCTGTTTCTTGTCCATAGCTGGGAGATACAGGACACACTCCCATTCCAGCCAGGCTGTGGGGCCAAGTGTGAGATGCTGCAACCTTGGGGGTTTGTCAGGCTCAGCTCCTAGATAGTCCTCTGCCTATGTGTATGAAAGTTCTAGACTCCTGGGAGTAAAGTGGATGTGAGAGTATCCAGAGAATGTGCAGTGTGTGTTCAGAAATTCCTCTTCCCTACAATCCAGACCATGGCAAGGACAGTGGATGGACCACCATAGCCCTTGTCTATACAGATACTTTTTCAAGTTGTCCCAGTTCTGGACTTCCCATCTTAACGGCTGCCCCTTGATCACACTGTATGGCTATTTCTAGATCCTTCTCCCTTCTCACTAGACAGTGGAGAAACTTCCCAAACATGGAGCACTATAGTCTTAGGACTGACCACTGATTTACCCCTTGTGGAGGTGGCCTGGACCACTAGCAGCAAAATACCCTGACTCCTGGTCATACATAGCTAGCCACAGACCCCTTGATGTTCCTCTCTCCCTTGCTCCCTTCTGGCAGGGATCTGCTGCCAGGAAGAAGATACACTGTGCAGCTAACCACTCTCAGTGGGCCTGGGGGAGCTGAGAATCCTACTGAGAGCATGGCCTCAGCACCGCTGAACGTGTGGACCCGTAAGTAGACAGGCAGTTTCTGCCTTTGGTCCTCTCTCACACATGGCACCTTCTAGACCCAGGCTTCCCTCATGGCATCCTACCCTTTCCAATGTGTCCTTATACTATAAACCCAGCCCCTTGACTTTACCAAGATCTCTTCACTTGGACAAGACAGAGGGAGGAGCCCTCTGCCAGAGACACTGACCAAGGCTGCCCCCAGTACCTGACTACGCCAAGTCATTCCTCAGTATGGCCTCTGTAGAACACATCAGAACCAAGGAGCAATCTGGAATGAGGACACCCAGGACTTTGGGCCATGTGACTAGACCATTCTATCTAAACTCCCTGGTGTGGCTGGTCCACATGCTCTTTCCATTGTATGGATTGTGTGAAGGGAGGTGGGAGTCTGAGCAGTGGAAGTTTGTGAAGCAAGGATGACTGTTGGAGACAACTGTCTGTCTCCCAGACTCATCTGTGGCCCTCAGACACTTGGAGAGGCATGTTGGAAGTGTGACCTAACCTCTGCATACAAGTTCCTACATTACTCCCAGGATGCTAGTGGAAACAGTAACCAAAGCTCGTTTCAGATGCAGCTCCAGATCCCTCTCAGATGTTAAGTCATGTTTCACTGGATGCCCCTTGACCTGACTTTCACCTCCTTCTTCTGTCCATGCCTCACTCAGGGCCTTTGCCTCCAGCAAACCTGACTGCCTCTCGAGTCACAGCCACATCTGCACATGTGGTCTGGGACAACCCCACTCCAAGTATCTCACTGGAGGCTTATGTCATTAATGTGACCACCAGCCAGAGCACCAAGAGCCGCTACATCCCCAATGGGAAGCTGGTGTCCTACACAGTGCGTGACCTGCTGCCAGGTCGTCGGTACCAGCTCTCAGTCACAGCTGTGCAAGGCACAGAGCAGGGCCAGCTGCATAGTGAGCCTGCGCACCTCTACATCATCACCTGTGAGTTCCACGACAGAAGGGAGCTGGGTAGTTGTTCAAACTCACAGCTTCTGTTTGCTGTTCTTGGGGTATGGTACCTTTGCCTAGAAGAGGTAGCAATGGACAACTGGCATGGGCCATTCCTGGGACATCTTAGCCCCAAAACAGGTCTCATGTGAGTAGAGACATGGGCATAAGAAAGGAGGCTTTTTAACCGATGGGTAAGGAAGGACAATTGACAGCACTAACAATCTGGAAATATATATTTGTCAAGGCTCATCTGACACTGTTTCACCAACACAATCCCAGGCAGGCTTAGCAGCAAATGCAGGACCTCATCCTGAAAGAGCTACGAGCAGGCAGCCAGGAAGAGGCCCAGGACTGACTCAAAAGGAGCCACTGGACATGAGCATAGGAGAGAGAGCCAGGGACTACTGTCAGGAGGACAGTAAGGAACATCTGGGCAGAGAAGAGAAAAAGCAAAAGGCTGGGATGTGGAAGTTCAGGGGGCCACATTGAGGACCTCAGCCTGTTCCTAAGGGTGACAGGGGCCCTGCTGGAACCCACAAGTGTCCCAACACCCTTTATTACATTCTCAAATGTCACACGAGGTGTTGTGTGAGAGTTTGGCAATGCAGGGAGCCGAACACAGTGAGAAGACAAGACAAGCAGTAGGTGCACAGGGACAGACAGCAGGTCCCCATAGCAGGGCCGGCAGCTCTGCAGAAGAGTGGGGCTCCAACCCCAGCCTCCCTGAGCCCTCTACCTTCTTCCCAGCTTAGTGAACACAATGCTTTTATGCCATGCTAATTCTAGGCGCAACCCTGCCATTCTGCCAGCTGGGCTCCAGGCAAACCTGCCAGGTAAAAAGACAGGTGGGGCCTCCCTATAAGCCTGTCATTACAACCAAGTCGGAGTCAGGATGAGGCAGATAAGGAAGAAAGGAAATCACCTAGCTTGAGAGACCAAAGGACACTCTAGGGTGTCAAGGGCCTGGTTGTAGGTCTGGCAGGAGCTGCCCATCTGGAAATCTGCTGACTCATAGAACTGTGATCCACAGCTTGGCCTCTCCTAGAAAATGAGGACTCTTGGGGGAAGCAGGGGGTGGGGCTGGCCTTCCAGGCCCGTGTGTATGTTGCAGCACAGATGCATGGCCTCTGCTTAGGAAGGATAGAGCAGTTGACACAGGCTTCTCAGGCAACATGTACACCTACCTCTCCGCCCTTGTCTAAGCAGGGCTGGGTGTGAGCTGCCATTTCCCTGAAGTAGGGGCAGAGACAGGAATGCCAGGCAACCTAGTTGATAGCTACTCCCTTTCCCCCTTCCTTTTTGCAGCCCCCAGGGATGGCACCAACAGACGCTGGCACCATGGAGGACACCACCCACAGGTGGTCAGAAATAGGCCAGGCCCTGTGCGTCTGCCAGAGCTGCGTCTGCTCAATGACCACAGTGCCCCTGAAACACCAACTCAGCCACCCAGGTACACACCCCAGCCCCAGCCTTGGGCTACTAGGCCGTACTCAGTCCGTGACCCTCCTACCCTGTCTGCAGGTTCTCGGAGCTTGTAGATGGAAGAGGAAGAGTAAGTGCCAGGTTTGGTGGCTTGCCCAGCAAATCAGTCACTGTGAGATCACGTGAGTATTATAAACTTCCTGGTACCAACTTGGTAGTCAACCCTAGTGACCTCACTGCCCTTGCCCCTGAAAAAAAAATTTTTTTGAGGCCCTTAAAAGCTGGGTTTAAAGATTGCACTGTCCAGTCCTGGCTCCAACAGCAACCTCAATCCTGACCACATGTGATGTTTTAGACATCTAGGTAGCAGGAAAGGCACTTGCCATCCACAGTGGGAGGGCTTACCAGGTGAGGGGCAATCCAGGAGTCTGCCTGTGAGAGGTTTCCCCTGTGATTCTCAAAGACCTACCCGATAGAAGTGGCCTAGGGACACTCTTCTGGCCTCTCTCTCCTAAAGGCCAGGCACCTACCTTCATGGGATTCCCCAGCTCTATGGTGACTGAAAATGTTGGAGGGTAGACAGCAGAGGGCAGGAGTGGGGAGTGGAGGTGCAGTGGGAAGCAGAGGGACAGTGAGAAGAGAGTCACACCAAGCCTAGTTTGTGAGAAGGGATGCTTGCTGGTGGCAGGCTGGGGTGGACCACCAAGGGCCGGGACAACCAGCCTTGCAGACAAGTGGGGAGGGCAACAGAAAATACCTAGGGGCAGAGATAAGTTCTATATAGAGATGACATGTAGCTGAGCCCAGAACCCAGAACGCAGACTGCTGAAAACACTGAAAAGGAAGAAAAGGCACGTGCCCCACCAGAGAGCAGGGCTGGAGGGAAAGGAAAGGAGAACCTGACCCTAGGAAGGACAGAGTCCCAAACCTCAGCTGTGCATCAGTGAGGCCCCTTGGGAAGCAGCTCCAGAAAGTAGAAAGTGTGTCATTCAGAGGGGCAGTGAGAATGAGGCCCAGCTTCCCCTGGGGACAGTGCTGGGGCCACAGTGTTCTTTGCCAGTGTGTGGGATCTATGGTGGGCCCGCAGGGATGGGGCTGGAGATGAAGCAAGGGCCACATAGTCATCCTTAGCTTCTCCTAGAACCCACCACTCTGGTGCCGCTCAAGAACACAGAGGAGGCCCCTGAGCAGGTCCACCTGGCCCTCCGGCTACCCAGGAATAGCAGCAAGGACACAGAAAGTAAGTCAAATGAGGGGGTGGGAACTGTCATAGTGAGAAACAGTGGGAAGCTGGGAGGCACAGGGTCTGCCCAAGGGGCAGCGGGGTGCTCCAGCTGGGACACAGTCCCTTACTTCATGAGGGCCAAAGAACAGGACCCACTCAGGATCTTTCTTGGAAAGACTAGCCCATCCTGCCACCTTCTAGCAGTCCCCACACCTTGCTCCTCTCCCACCCTGGGCATCCACCTCAGGCTACCCAACCTCCTTTCTTCATAGTGGAGGTATTGAGCCAGAAAGGTGAGAATCAGTGAAGAGTGGTCACTGAGCGAGCCCTGGCTTGAGGGATGTCCTCCCAAGTTTGGCAACACGTAGGGCTACTCATTGCCTGGACTGTCCTGGACAATTTCTCCCCACATAGCAGCCAGTGAGTTTCCAGCACCTCTGGTCAGCAGCCAGCAGCACAAACACATGCCTGGTCCTTTAAATTCAGATGCTTGTTCTGCCCTTCTCCCTCTAATCCCTCTAGGGATTATGGATTATGGACTAGGGCCCAGAGGTCCTTTCTCCTTCTGACTCACACTAGAATCCTAGATTGCATTCACCTAGCCCCAGAGAAGACCAGAGGACTTGGTAGAAGTGTAAGCCTCAAGGTGACCTCACCCGAAAAACTCCAAGGACATCTGTTCATAGTAAAGGCACTTACAGCACCAGAGGATACATTTACAAACAGAGAGCCCACTGGTCCCTGAATTCATATTCTCCCCAACCTGGGGGCACCTGTACCAGCTCTTGCTCCCGTGCACACTGGGAGGGTGGTTGTGCGTGCTGTAGCATTGAGGTACTTCTTCCCAGTTTGTGCTGAGTGAAGATACACTGCTTGCTCTTTTTTGAGTGGATAAAGGAGACTCACTGCATAGTTTATTTTTTGTCTGCTCCTGTAGGTACTAGATGCCCAGATCAGGAAAGTGTGGGTTCAGTCTCTTGGGTTCTATCTCAAAAGAAATCCAAGGTGGCTGCAGAACTGGCCCTAAGGCTACTGCCAGCCTGCGGTGAGGTAAATTTCAGTAATAACATAAGGAAAAAGAATCCTTAATGGTCCCGGTGACCTTTGGTTTGTGTCATACTCATGCCGTCTGTCTCCATTTGTCAGTTTGGTTGCCTTTGATAATTCTGGAGTCTACCCCATGCAGGAACCTGGCAGGAACTTTTGTCTCCCGTTTTTTTCCTCCTGAACTCTCCTTGTAGCCCACCTCTGTCCTCTGTTCTGTGTCTGTGAGTCCTTAGTCTTGGATCGGATGGTAGGAGGGGTAATTTTATCACACATTACAACAGAGAGAGTTTTCTGCGAGACACATGCTTTTATCCCAGCTGTCACCTGAACTGTCAATAAAGTATCCACACACACATGGGTCCATTCAACAGTTTCTTTCTGTGAACCAATTCATCCAGTTTAATGTCAGTGGCCTTAGTGTGAATTACACACTGTAGGACCAATCAGTCTTCCCACTTTGACGCTAAGAAGTCTCAATTGTCTTTCTTTCAATTGTCCTTGGTTCTCTGCATGTTGGCTTTGTCCCAGTTCCACAAGGTACTTGTTCAGACCAAGCTTCAAAGGCCATGAATACCAGCAAAATCTTATCAGCTCTCTCACATATAAAGGATACTTTAGCTAGATATAACATGTCAGGTTCAGGGCTCCTCTCTCCATTGTCATCTGGTGTCTAGTCTTATTCTTGTCTCCATATAGGTCATCTGATCTTTGTCTTTGGAGGAGCTGGACTTTACTTGAGGACCTTCCTCAAGTAAAAGAGTATCCCCAAAGAGCCGCCAGAAATCCTTAAAGCACAAAGGGTGTCTCCTCACTAAGCAGCTTTCCAGATCAGGGTAGTACTTTCAAATCCAAGGGCAAGAGTGAAAAGGCAGGTGCTAATCCTAGACATTGTCCCTGTTTTTCCCTAACTCCTCACTCCAGCAGTGTCTCTGGTATATCCCCCTACACACCAATAGTCTGGCTTCCACCAGAAGGGCAGGCAGGTACCATCTCCAAACAGCAGCAGGCAAGTACAAGGATTGAATGACTCTGCTGTACAATTCATCCACAGGGGAACAGCGCAATGCCCTGCCACACGGTGTAACCACACTCCATTCACCACCTGATTCAAAAGGTACGTGTGTGTGTGTGCGTGCATGTATGGTAGTAGCAATAATGGCTATATGCTATCAGGCTATAGTAGATAACTACTAACCTTCCTGAGGCTCTATCAACTGCAGATTCGGCCCATAAATGACAGAAGTGTCAGCCATGGTCTCCATAGCCCTCACTGTACCATGCATGGAGGATAAGAATTGATGATATCTATCATTAACTGATTTTGGCAAGGGGACCAAGACAGCCCCACAAGGAGAAGACAATTTTCTCAACACGCAGTGATGGGACACTGGATGTCCACACACAAAGGATAAAGCTGAGCTCCTACCTCACATCATAGACCTCACACCTAGATTAACACTGGAGCTAAAAACGCTGAAGAAAACATAGGACCTTATATTTGGAAAAGGATTTTTAGATACACCACCAAAAGTATGAACAACAAAAGAGAAAAAAATGGCTAATGGAATTTCATCAAAATTCAGAACTTTTATATTCAAAGGACACATTAAGGAAAAGAAACCCACAGAATGGGAGAAGTGTTTCAAACTGTATATCCTTTAAGAAACTTGTATCTAAATTTGCAAAGAATTCTTTTAAATTAAAAGGCAAATAACTCAACATAAAAACTCAAAAACAGGCAAAAGATCTGAACAGATATTTCTCCAAGGAAGATACACAGCTTGCCAATAGCATAGGAAAAGAACACTTGACCCTATCATTCGTCAGGGAACAGAAAATCCCAACCACAATGAGATGCTACCTCATATCCTCAAGGATGGCTTGGATTAAAAAGAAAAAAAAAAGCCAGATAATAATAAACAGTGGTAAGATGTGGAGAAATCAGAACCCTCAGGTCACTGCTGGGAATGTCAAGTGACTGATCCAACTGCTTGGGGTGGGGACAGACTGGTAGTTCCTCAGAGTAAAACAGGAATTACTATGTGACCCAAAAATTCTACTATTAGGTGTATCCCCAGGAGAAGTGAAAGCATGTGTCAACACAAGTCTCATATATGAATATTCATGAAATTTTCATTAGTAATCACCAAAAGAACAACAGCCAAGTCTGCCAGCTGATGACAGACTGTGACAAATCTACTCAATAATACCATTTGAGTATTATGAGAATGAAACATAATTACATGGAGGAAACTTGAAATGATACACTAAATGAAAGGAGCCAGGCACAACAGGCCATGTATAATAGGGTTCCTTTTCATCAAAATGTACAGCAGGGTTATCTATGGTAGTGGGGCTGGGAGGCCAGCTAAAGAGTATGAATTTCTTTCTTTAAAAAATGTTTTTAAAAGATAGCTTTAAAAGAGTTTCTTTTCTGAATATTTATTTTTAATTTATGTACATTTTGTGTTTTGCCTGCATGTATGTCTCTGTGAGGGTGTTAGATCCCCTAAAACTGGAGTTACAGAGCTGCCATGTGGGTACTGGGATTGAACCTGGGTCCTCTGGAAGAGCAGCCAGTGCTCTTAACTACTGAGTCATCTCTCTAGCCCCAGAGTATGAGGTTTCTTTTTGAAGTATTTAAAGTATTCAAATATTTACTATGAGGGGCTGGTGAGATAATCTCAGTGGGTAAAGTCACTTTGCTGCCAAGCCTGGCAATCTAAGTTCTATCTTCAGAACACACATGGTAGAGAGAGCTGACTTATACAAGTTGTTGACTGATGTCCACACATATGCAATGGCAGAAATGTTTACATACACACAGTAAGTAAGTAAATGTGACTTTTTAAAAATCGACTCTGGAGCTGGAGGGATGGCTCAGTGGTTAAGAAGGACCCAGGTTAGATTCCCAGCACCCACAGAGCAGTTAACAACTATCTCATCTGTTCCAAGGTGTCTAGCGACCTCTTCTGGTTTGTGAAGGCACTGCATGAATGTAGTACACATGCGTACGTGCAGGCAAAAACACTGATACACATAAATTAAATCTTTAAAATTTTAAAAAAATAAATAAAAATAAAAATTGACTGGTAATAATGTGTATCAATGGGTATTCTAGAAACCAATAAATGTTTTATGATCTATAAAACCTCAATAAAAGTTCTTTTAAGAAGTTAAAAAAATGGGAAGGGAAACAGGAATATATTTTTCTTACGTTTAAAAATAAATCAAACTAATAAAGATGGTGAGTTATCTGAGGGAGGGAAGAGCAGATACAGGGAATGGGAAATGGGGGGTTTCTCTAGATTTATTTACCTTGTTTAGAAATTTTAACTTTAGAACCAAAAAATATTTACAAAACAAACAAACAAACAAACAAAATCAGGCAACACCAAAGGCTGTGGAAGCAAATGGAAGCAAATGGAGCTGTTTGCTGTGGCGTCCACTACATCCTCCTGTCAGCATTATACTGGCGCTGTCTGAAATACTGTTACATGTACTGTAGGAGAAGAATGATTGAACGTGTGGAGAGATAAAAATACACGACTAAGAGGTTAAAACTCCCTTTTGTTTTTATTTATATTTGAACTGAAAATACTGGTATAAACTCCATAACTTCACATAGGATTTCTCTATACAGACCAGGCTGGCCCCCAATTGTGATTCTTCTGCCTCGGTTTCTCAAGTGAGATTACCTGTCTTTCTTAATTTTTTAAAACCTAATGTCCTGTTTTTGTTCACTGGAAAGGCCTTAGGCAGGACAAGTGTAGTTCGTGAGTCTGTCCAGAATTCACAGCTGCCTGAGACAAAGGAGATGCAGGGCTCGTAAAGCCTCTATTTGATATCTTAAAGGGAAAGCTCACTTATATAAAAGAAAAGACAGCACATTCCATTGACATTTCCCACAGGGTCATGAATGCTAAGGTTTTTCTTCCCAGCCCTGACCTCGATGCATGCCTAACACAGACCACTCCCCCAGACCCAGCACTGTTAGAACCCTGCATCAGCAGCTACAGCAGGAGGACAGGTTTGACACAGTTGCCCTTCTGTATCTAGGCCAGATCATCAGGAGATGCAGCCTGCAGGGTCAACAGGCCTCCCTGGCCCTGAAGCTGACATTGCCTTCCTTTTTCCAGGTGCCCCTGGTAGCTGTTCAGAAGATGCCTGTCAGAATGGAGGCACCTGTGTGTCAGGTGCTAATGCCCACAGCTGTGACTGCAGGCCTGGGTTCAAAGGCAGATACTGTGAGCTTGGTAAGTCAGAGCTGGCTACTAGGCTGGGTCCAGGCCTCAGGACAACTGACATGGTGGCCCAGGACTTGGCCATGGGGTGCTAAAGCATACAAGTTGGCTTTCCCCACGGGCTTCCAATCTGTGAGGTAACAAGGCAGGGGCCCAAAAGAACCTAGGTAGGAAGGATGGAGGATTGGGGGAGGGGCCTCAAGGATAGGCCATGAACCACAAGGGACAGAGGGCTGCCCAAAGCACTGATTGGAAGGCACTGCTTAGGATAGAGCCTAGGCAGTCAGGAACAGGGGCAATGACTGTAAGGAGACATTTCAGGAGCCAGATTGATGTTGAGAGCAATAAACATAGGCTCCTTAAGAATACATTTGGACTGAGTACCAAGAGTGTCCAAAGCTCCCAAAGAACAGAATATCCCTGAGGCCATGTGAGCCTTAAGAAAAACCAGCCTGCAGATACTGAGCACCCTGAGGCAAGGCCCTGAGCCCAGAAAGCAGCTGGCAGATTTCCAGGCTCACACAGGCTACAGGGTTCTCTCCTTGGGCAAGGGTATCTCTTGAGAGGCAGAAAAGACAGCTTCCTCCTAAGCGCTGGCCTTTCTTCTTCCTTTGTGCCATAGCCTGTGAAAAAGTGCCCCAGCCCTGCACACGGCTGTTCTCTGAGACGAAGTCATTTCCTGTCTGGGAAGGAGATGTCTGCCACCATGTGTAAGTCAGCTTTGTTTCTGCCTTTGTGCCCTGGTGTTGTCTTATTACCCGAAGAGGAATAGAGACTGCAGACATTGGCTTTGATCTCTTTTGTCTAAATTATTTGCTCAGCCCATGCAGCTTAAGAGAACTGAAGCTCAAGAGAGTGCAGGCTGACCCCCAGGCATGGAAGCCCTCACACAATCCTAGAACCTGATTCTCCTCTTTTCCTTAAAGCCCAGAAACCCAACAGCATATGAGAACTTCAGTCCTAGCTCGTCTATTAACCCACCATGATGTGGCCCTGGGCAAATCACTCCTGCCTCAATTTCTCCATCTGGACTAGGAGGAAGGACTGCTTATCTCACCTCTTGAGACCCTACTTGCTATAACACACAGTGACTGTGTCACAGAGTGTCTGAGTGCCTATTCTGTGCCAGATTGTTCCAGGAACTTAGTGTACACCAGAGAGCCAGATGCTTACGCTCTAGATAAGGACAGCCATAACAAAAGCACATCTGCTCACAATGTAGAAGAAATTGGTGAGAGCCCAGGAAAGAAAGGAGATGAAAGCATAAGATGAAGAAAGCCAGGGATGGAGGGGGCAGGAGTAGGCTTCATAGGAGAGGGACACTGATCAGACATGGAGGTGTAGCTATCCGAGAGAAGAATGTTCCAGACATCAAGTATATGTGTTACAAGGTCCTGCATCAGGTTGTACATAATATATTTGAGGAACAACAGAGGCCAACAGAGCAGAGAACATGAGAGCAGAGAGTTCCTGGGATCTTGGGCTGTGGCATTTGTTCTCTGTGAGTTGTGGAGATCCTGAAGTGCTCTGTGTAGAAGGTGATGTGTGACAGGGCCTCTCTAGGTGCTTGGAAAGAATGGAGGGGAAGTGGCAGAAAGTGTATCCAAGCTCGATGCAAGGCCAGGCTCAGTCAGAAGGGAATAAGTAAAAGGCTCTAATCTATATGAGTTTGGGGAGGCAGCCTTGACCACCAATCACCCGGGGCCCACAATGGCAATCTGATGATAGTCTGTACCAACATAATCCTCTGGCTTCCAGCTACTCTGGCTATACCAGAGCCTGCCTCTGTATTAGATGTTCCGGCCATGTGAGGAGAGACCTTCACTCACCAAATTGCCTACCCTGTTCTTGTAACCTACATGCGTCTTTGAAGAGACCCCCCCCCATGTACCTATAGGTCGGTCTTGCTTATATTCAGTCTGACCTTTTATTAAAGTGTTTTTATCATTTCCATTACACTTACCATAATGGATATTGTGGGTTTAAATCTACAATATGTAATATTGTTTTTTATTTGTTCCATGCTCCTTATTGCTTTTTCCTCTTTTCTGGATACTTTTGGATGACTGGCTCATAGATTATACTTGTTTTGTTTTGTCCAGTAGACACTCTGGGATTTACAATACATATCTTCAACTTGTCTCCACTTACCTTGAGTTTCTTGCATACAACTGCAGTTATAGGATGCTTCTACATCCTCACCTTCGAATCATCATCAGACTTACTTCCATTTGCTGCATAAATGTCACAGCACTGTCAGCCATTTGTCATTAGTCAATGCTGAAAGTCTTGCTTTCCCACCACTCATCACTACTTTGTGTAACTCTAAGATTATATCTGGTATCACTTGCCTTCCCTGGAAAACTTACTGGAACATTTCTGAGGACACAGAACTGAAGGTGATAGTTCTCTGCTTTCATTTGTCTGAAAAGGTTTTTATATAAGCCTCACTTTGGGCATAAATATTTGCTAAAAATATAATTACTGGTTTACAGTTATGACTTGTAGCAGCACTTCAGGTTAGAATTTTCACTGTGATGACAACTTGGCATGAACAATGTGAAGGATGGATTTATTTGGCTCATGGCTGAAGAGGTTTCGTCTGTGATGGTGAGGAGGTCAAGGTGGAGTGAAGAGCTCATCATACTGTGCTCCTTGGTTTTCTCCTTTATCCACTTTTATTGAGTACAGGCCCCAGTCTGTTGGATGATGTCATCCACATCATGGTGGCCTTTGCTTCTTGGTGCTGTCTGCGAACTGCCTTGATTATGTGTTTAGGTTTGGCTATGGTTGTATTTTTATTCCCTGGAATTTGTGTTTATTAATTTACTTATTTATTTAGAGATAGGGTTTCTCCTGCCTGTCCTGGAACTCAATATGTAAACCAGGCTGGGCTTGAACTCACAGAAATCTGCCTGCCAGTGCTGGGATTAAAGGTGTGTGCCACCACACCCTCCCTGCCTTCTCTGGAATTTGCTAATCTTTTACTTCTGGGGTTTAGCTTTTGTTAGATCTGGGCCATTATTCCTGACTTTTTTGTTCCTCCATTTCTCTTCTCTCCTTCTGGAGCTCACTCAATTATGAATATATGTGACAAATATTGTCCCACAGACTATAGGTTTTTTTTCAGGGTTTTGAAGCATTGCAAATGGTATATATGTAAATATGTCTATGCTTTTTGGGGGTAGGTTGTATTGCTCTGTTTTCAATGCCATATACCTTTTCTTTTGTATCATAGAGTTTATTATTAACCCAACTCAACAGATTTGATACTTGTTGATGGTTGTTTGATTAGCTTTTTGGGTTTTGTTATTGCCATTTTTTCTCTCAGTCTTGATTAAATCCAAGGCTGCTCAGCAAGTGCTGTGCCATGAGCAACATCCCCAGCTTAGACACTGTTTTATCATTTCTACCAATTCTGTTTAACTCTTTCCTTGATCAGCATTTCTCCCTTCATTTTGCTGATATTCTCCTTTAGCTTGCTGAGCATGTGGAACAGACAGACAGCAGATGCTTCAGAGGTCTTCCTCTCGTTTCGGAATTGTTTTCTATTCCATTATTTTTCTTCAGGTTATATATCATATGGGACTTTTTATTTGTTTTTGGGCAGTTGGTTTTTTGTTCTTAAGACTCTTTGACTGTCATAATTTATCAGATGCTGAACAATATAAATTTCATATTACTGAGTGGTGGATTTCTTTGAATTCTTTTCAAGAAAGGTGTTCTTGTTGTTTTGTTTTCTGCAAGGTGGGCTTTGGTTACAGTTGACCCTTTTGAAGATTTAGGATAGCTAGAGTATACTTTGCCTAGAGCTAATTTTACCCTCTTCTGTGGCACTGCCTTCCTGGAGTCAAACAAGATCTTACCATCTTGGTCCAGGTCAGGCCCAGCTGCTCAGGACTCCACCCTGTGTGTGCGTAGTTCATCTTTCATCACAGATTTCCAAGCCGCCCCCCACAGAGCCCTCTCCACTCCAGAACACTTCCCACAGCTCCAGCTGCCCTTTTCTCTCCAACTCCACCCTGTTTCCACAACACCGACTACTGCCTACTCTCTCCAGGCTGAAGGGCAGTGGCATCTCATGCTTCTCTCTTCCCAGGGCAGGCAATTTTTCTTTGGGTATTTCTAGCGTCTGAAAATACTCACTCCCTCTACATCTCATCCAGTTCTCTGGTAATTGAAGCTGAAAGTTAATTCCAAATCCTCTATTCCATCACAGCCAGAAGTCCTCCAAATGTCTGCCCAAACTAGTGCAAGCAGGAGCTTTGCTATCAACCCTCTGATTTTCTTTTCAATGAGTCCAACACAGAAATTCTAACAGACCCAGACATATTCCCATTCCTGCTAAACAATATGAGAAGGGTGGTGAGTAGATCCTACTACACATGAAAAGCAGCTTGCTAGCAAAGCCTGGTTAATGGATAGAATGGGCAGGCTTCATCGGGCCTCCTAGCCTATACTGTCTGCCTACAAGGCTTGCAGTGCCAGACTTCACAGCTGTGTTCTTGAAACATTCATAAAACAGAAGAGTTGGTTGTCTCAATTTGCCTCCTATTGCTGTGATAAATAACACAACCAAAAGCAACTTGGAGAGGGAAGTGTTTATCTTATACCTTACAGTGCATTATCAGGGAAACTCAAGGCTCCTGCATAAGCAGGACAGGAACCTGGAGTCAGGTACTAAAGCAGAGACCACGAAGAGTGCTGCCAATTGACTTGCTCCCCATGGCTCATTCAACATGCTTTCTTATATCATCAGGACCACCTGCCCAGGGATGACACTATCCACAGAGACATTTTCTCAATTGAAGTGAAGTTCCCTCTTCACATATGACCCTATCTTGTGTCAAGCTGACCAAAAAAAAAAAAAAAACCACACAAAATCTAACCTGCACACGGAGTCAGACCTTCCCGAGGCCTGGAGCCAAGTGGCCTGCCCCCAGCGACGCTCTGTTACTAAAATTTCAGTGTGCCTTTCAACACCATGATTTCGTCAGGACTCATGAATATGTACCCTGAAATGAATACTATATGTTGTACTCAGTAAAATTAAGTCCCTGGACTTTCATGTTAGACTTTACATGCACTCCAGTAACACTGTATTAAGAAAATAGTGGCGTCTCCTGTCCATACGGAGGCTGCCCAGCCTAGGTCAGACAGCTGGACATTCTCTGCCCCAGAGTCTGGCTTCACAGAGTTTTCTTGTGACAACAGGTATAAGAAAGTCTACAAAGTTCACCAGGACATCTGCTTCAAAGAGCGCTGCGAGAGCACAAGCCTCAGGAAGCCCAAACAGGTATATCTCGGGGCCGGACTGTGTCTCAGACGCAGCTCTGTGGGTGGGCGGTGGCGGGTTGGGTCGAGCTAGGCTGTCTGCCCAGGAATGCAGCTCGTGTGTGGCTGTGCTCCGCTCAGAAACTAGTGCCCACATACGCACATGTAGGCACACAGATAGGCACAACTGTGCCTGGAGATGGCCACTCAGGTTCTGCAGAGAATGTGGTGCTGTGACAGGAGAGAACAGGATGTTACTCACAGGCCCGAGTATGTAACTGCAAGTTTAGAAAATCTTTTTACCATTCATCTACTCACACCCAGGCTGTGGTCCCCCGCCCCACTCCCACCCCCGTGGTTCAAAGTAATCACAAGAAACATTCCTGTTTAGGGTCTTACTGAAAGCTATGACTGAGAACATTCTATGTTCTCACGATAAGAGTCCACCCTCAAGTGTGTTCTCTGTGGACCAGTTGTAGCCACACATCCTTGCTTTGCTTGACTAAAGTTTAGGGAAGTCTTCACTATGCAGTCGCCAGTAGTCCTGCTCGACCTAAGTATGTTTACTATCTCCCAAGGCAGCTCTTGCTCACTTCCTTCCACACTCTACCCACAACGCCAGGTTGCTTCTGCTCATTCCACAGCTACCACCTTAAGCTGGTGTGTGCACCCAGACTGAAAGGCCAGGCTCCCTCCCTGTGTGCACGCTTTGCTGCGTTATATGTGAGGATCAGGTAAAGCTGACAGAAGTAGGGTTCAAGGTATACAAGGTTCTTTTTCACTAAACTGGTTTCCTTAACTATTTCAGGAAACAAAGTAACAGTCAAACACTGAAGAAATCTTAAGGTACACTCTCCTTCATACCAAGATCTGTTGAGAACTGGAGACAACATCACACCCAGCACCTTGAGCACTGAGGTCCTTTATTAAGACACTGATGGCACAGACTTAGCACTGTGCTACTACAGGACCAACCAGGAAGGTTCCAGAATTCCCTATCTATAGCCTCCCAATAGACATAACATGGTCTGGCCTTGCATATGAATCTGCTTTCAGGTAGAAATAAGACTCTTTGGGGGAGGGGCAAATCTCTCTCTCTCTCTCTCTCTTCTCTCTCTCTCTCTCTCTCTCTCTCTCTCTCTTTCTTTCTTTCAAGGGAAATGCAGACCAGTTACAGTGAGGCACAAGGATCACCTGGTCCCTTCAGGGCAGTGGGCCTGGGTGGTAGAAGGATCCAGGATGCCAAACACCTGTCGGGGAAGGGGGACTGGAAAGGACCTAAGGAAGTGCCCCCAAACTCTATGAATGGCAGTCTACTGGTAGAATAAGGTGGGAGCCTTGGTCATTTAACACCCAGGTGATCCTAAATATAGCTTCTCACTGGGAGAGTTATATAGAGGATCCTAGAATTCTAGGCACTAATAACCCTGAAATGAAAGAAACTTTGCCCATTTAGCCCAGCATGCCCCACCCACCTCCCCAAGCATAAACTGTGAGATGTTCAAAGTCATTGGATTTTTTCCACAGCAGTCTGGAAAATACTGGGTTACACTGCAGTGTACCCCTGTATACCTGAATACCCCTGTAGAGCCTGAACTCAGCCCCACACTGACTTCTTATTGATGTGACACCCATTGGGAACAAACGGACTGGCTGGCCTGAGACAGTTTACCCCTCTCCCTTTAAGGAGCCAGAACAGTACAGCTTTCTAGTGGTGGAAGGGAGAGGCATATCTGGAAACCAGCCACTTCTGGAGTCACCTTTTTCTTCTACAGTAGAGAACATGAAGGAGAAATGCCACCCAAAGGCCTAAGAACAACCAAATGCAAAGGACCTCCAGGAGACGCTCATCCTAAGAAAATGAGCCCACAGTAACAGGGCATTGGCACAGAGCAAGCTCAGGGCAGCAGAAGAGCAGGCTCTCGCAGGCCCAAGCAACAGGGCTTGTGCATCTTGACCATTTCATATATGAAGACTCTGCACAAAGACCATCTAACAACACTCAAATCCTGTCCACTCAACAGTATCACTTTCCACATCAGCCTCCAAGAATGCACACCAAGTACACCTCCAACACTTGTGAGCAATTTAATTCTGGCAAAGATCAAGAAGCCACAAGCTAGTTGGTTTTAAAGTATTTATATGACATAAGTCACTTGAAATATTAATGCAACTTTAAGAACACACCCAGAAAATCCATTTTCATAAAAATAAGAATCCCAGCTACTTATCACATACTGGCCTATAGAAAACCTATTCTCAAAGCCATGGGAAAACCAGGAAACTCACCCTACCTATCTACCTATCTATCTATCTATCTATCTATCTATCTATCTATATCTCAACACCAAAACTCACCATCCACAGCTGCCCTGGGAAAAAAAGACCCAATGCTATCCCCACCAAAAGGAAGGCTGCAGGGGACCAGCAGCCTGTTGATTCAAATTTAAAGTCACCAGCTGAGTCCAAGTATCCTCACAGTGCATGTGTTCTCACTTCCATCCCTTCTTTGCATCACAGCCAGCTGGGATTCTGGCACTGTAAGAAAGGAAACAGTCTCCTGGGGACAGTGCCTGCTGCCTCCAGAAAGACAGTGGATTCAGAGAGGAGTGTGCCTCAGTTCACTGCTCGTCCTTCAAAAGAATCAGGATATGCTGATAATACTGCCCACCTAAGAATTTCCAAAACCCAGGAAGATGAGATCCAAACAAATTAAAAATGACACAAGACATTTCCTAGCTGTTGTCAGCCTCCCCTGAGATCTCTGTCCTCAGCGGCCAAGGATTCTTCCTGCAAGAGAAGCACTGAACACCTGTAATCCTAACCCAGGCTGCCATTTTCTGCAGCCGCAGTCAGTACTGCAGCCGAAGTCAGTAGGTAGTGAGGGTTAGTAGGTCTCAGTCAGTGATGCTTCTCTGTGCTCAGAAACCCAACCCCAGATTCCAGTGTTAGAGAAGTGTCCCTTGAACCCTCAAAACATGGAAAAGGAAAGGACTCAGCAAGAAGGGCCATGTGGAAACAGATGAGCTCTACCCTGCTCCTCTCCTCATTTATGACCTAAAGAAGAAATGCTAATTACTACTACAACACAGTTTAGACACTTGGTCTACAAGTCAGGGGTTGGAGGGCAGACAAAGGCTCAGGCAGTATTTTGGGCTTTGCAGATGGAATGACCCTTCTGGCATCCATACAACTCTGCTGCTGTACTGCCAGCCTGGCCACTGATGTAGATAGCATGACTGTATTCCAATAAAACTTTATTTACAAAAACAGGCAGTAGGCCATAGTTGGCAGTTACCTGGTTTATGAGACAATCTAGACCTCAGCCTTCTGTAGAGAAAGCCATCTCCTGAATGACAAGTTGCCACCAAGGCATGAAAGACCCCTGAACTTTCACAGAAGAAAAACAAGATTCTTGCTCAGAAACCTAAAGTGTACACATACCATAAAGCAGCAAGAGCTACTCTTCAAATCTGAGGGCAACATACAGTGACACAAGACAGGTAGACTCCAGGAGACTGTGTCCAAGGCTTCTCGTAATTCGTGCTTGTGTAGTTGACTGTGGGCCACCAAGAGAAACACACTTCACACAGCCTCTGCTTTCCGTTCCACTCCCATTAAGGCTCTAAGCTATCAGAACTACAAAAGCAAGAGCAGAACTGATCTGACTGGAGATCCAGCACCAAGAACTACATCCCAACCAGAGTCTTCCTGCCCTCCATAGTTCATAACATACTTTGAAGAATAACATTTTAAGTTTTACTTTCACTAAAAGTTTCTGAGCCTGTGTATTATGCAATTTTTCTTTTTCAGGAAGGAGGAGCAGTCATGTCAGAAACTAACTACTGTACTTTATATATACACTGCCTTATCTCCAGACCTGGGGGAAGTGGGGGTGGGGGGCAAAGGCAGGGTTCAGAGACCAGGTCCACAAACATGTACATTGATTTCCATTGCAACACTGAAACCTGCCTGCTACCCTTCCTCCACATAAGCTTCAGCATTAGCAGTGAATGGCAAGACCAAGTGACATCACTGGAAAAGCAGATGAAACCTTTGTACTATATTGACCTCAGGACCCTCACCCGCCAGGCAGGTGCTGTCACATTCCTGTTCCCAGAGGGAGCCTGTTTCACAAAAAAGCTGGCCTGCTGAATGCTGAGTGTGGTGCTGTCACACAATCATTCCAGCGTTTCAGAGTGAAGAAAGACTGGTGCCAACAAATTCGTGTATAACATTCCAACATGCTGCCTCTGCTTTCTCACACACCTTAACCAGATTAATGTCCTTCAAAGCAGTCACTGTCCAGTTGGGAAATGTCACCACGCAATCAGAAAATTGAAAAGGTGTAAGGATTTATTTTTGTGTTAAAATGAAGAAGCAATCATGAGTTGTTGGGCTCACCGCTGACTAATCAAAATTTGGGCATGGCACCTAATTCAACTCAGGGTTAGGGCTCTATTCAGCTCTGATGGGAGCCCAAAGGCCAACCATCCTACATTCAGGGAAAGTGGAGGTCATTTCGATGCCAGAGTGGAAGAATAAACAGCAAAGATTGAGCATCACTGTTTCCAGTTCTGTCCATGGCTAGAAGGCATTCTTCTTCTCACTGCCTGTGGGCTGCCAGGGGTAGACAGGATGGCTTGCTGCATCTTGCTTTGTGTGTGGAGTCCCAGACAAGGACACCACTTTGCTGGGAGTTAGTCTGCCTCACACAGCTGCCATAGCAGGAACTCTGTATGGGGAGTCTTGGAATGACTGCTTTTCTTTGTGAACACCCTCTTCTTTGCAGTTAGGCTGCAGGCAAGTCAAAAGCCCCACATCTTGGTGCTCACAAAATCCACCTCCAATCCAGCAAGACTCTACTTTAGACAAAAATAATACATCAAGCCCATTTACAATTCAAATTTGTTATAGTAATATTACTTTATTGGGTCAGGTCTTAGAGCAGTTTCTCAGCTTTGGAATTGCTTTGTGAAGCTGATTATTCACATGCAGGGTAATGTAGGATATTTTGAGCATCCCTGGCCTCTACCCACAAAATCCCAGGCCATGTCACACATACACACACACACACACACACACACAAAATCTCCAAAATAGTCAGATATCTTGAGGATCAAGGTCACCCCCATGTAAGCAATAGATTCACAAGGTCTGCAGAGGGGTTTCCCATGACTGTTAAATGTCACCAACTGGGGGAAAAATACTACTAAGCATACCTGACTTTGGTTTTACCATCAAAAATGCTTTCTGCATCACCAACCCTGTGCAGTTTGCTGAGGAAGGGCCACAGACAACTTTGTAGGAGGCTTCACTACTCTGACCCCTTTGAGGATTAGCTCTACCAAACCAGTGCTCTCCTCAAAACCCAACCCATCCTAGCCCCAGTACTTCACATCACTCCACATTCTCCACGCTCCCCAGGGTGACAGCCATGCCAGGGTATTTGAAAGAACAAACCAAAACCAGACTTGGGGGCCTGTGCTCTTCTCCATCTATCATACAGAAGGTGGAAGGGATGTCCATCTAAGACCACTCCCCAGTCCTTTCAGCGCTGGTTCTCTGAGCCAGCTCACTCTAGTAACACAGGCAACAGACCCAGAGATGCTAAGCCTTGAAGTGGCTACTAGCCAGAAACTGGCATGAAGGCCAACTTGCCCAAGCAAGAAGAGTCAGCAACTCAGATGAGAATGTTTTGTGAAACAAAAGAACACATTACTAACCAATTGCCTTTCACTCTGCATTGAAATGATGTTGGATTAAAACATCATTAAAAACATGACTATTTTGTGGGAAACCTGCTTCTTATTTTCATAAAATAAAATGCTATGACATACTAACCCTCATGTTACATTCTCATGATTTTATCTTTACCACTACAAGGAAATACAAAGTGGCTGTTGAGCCAGAAGGTATTTCTCAACCTTCCTAATGCTGCAACCCTTTAATATAGTTCCTCATGTTGTGGTGACCTCAACCATAAAATTATTTTTGTTGCTACTTCATAACTGTAATTTTGTTACTGTTACAAATCATAAATCTCTCTTATGTAGATGGTCTTAGGCCAACCCTGTGAAAGAGTAGTTCAACCCCCAAAGGGATCTTGACCCACAAGTTGAGAACCACTGCTCTACATGGTTTTACAATTAGCACCAACATATTTCAACAGAGAAAAGAGCAAGTTTGGATGGTTTGAACCCCTTGGTTTTAACAGGTAAGTCCTTTATTTAGGATGGAGTAGGGACTCCCAAAGAATTCAATAAACCACAACAAAGCATCCCTATTTAGTTTGATGTATCTACATCTCCAGTGGATCATAACAGGTTTTTTGTTTTGTTTTTTTTTCATCAAAAGGCCAGTTGTAAGTATGAAAAATGATTGAGAGGATCTAGGTGAAGTTCCCCAAAGCTTTGGGAATATGAGACTGATCTCTGGCATCTGTGGGCCCTTTCTGTCCCAGTCCTCCATCACAGCAGCTCTTCATCATCTTCTTCCTCCTCTTCCTCCTCCTCAGACGTATAGCTCTCAGTTACCTCCTCTTCTCGAGCCAAGAGCTTTTTAAAAACCTCGAATTCCTCAGCAGAGGAATATGCTGTCCTGGCCAAAAACTCAGCTTCAGAAACTCTCAGAATGTCCTTTACTAAAGGATTAGGGATCTGTGTCTGCCCCTTCTTATCAGGGGTTTGGTACCGTCCAAGGCGTTCCAGATAAATGTGTCTCTGCTTGATCTTTGTTATTGAATACTGTAAGAAATCAGTCTTGACTATGTCCGCATGCTTAAGTCCCATCCTAAAATACGCATACTGGAAGATACAAACATGTTTAGGAATCCCCTGTATAGAACCTTAAAGCCTATCATTACAATTCAAAACAAACTTTAGTCCAAGAACATTAAAAAACGAATTGCCTAATTAGTAATAGTAGAATATCACTCTATTTAAAATATATTTTATTCACTTTTATTTCGTGTGCATTGGCATTTTGTCTGCATGTGTGACTGTGTGAAACTGTTAGATCCCCTGGAACTGGAATTATAGACAATTGTGAGCTGCCATATGGGTACTGGGAATTGAATCCGGGTCCTCAGAAGAGCAGCTCTTAACCACAGAGCCATCTCTCCAGCCCCAGAGTATCCACTCTATAATACCAACATTTGTGTGAAATCTGACAGTTCTCAAAGCATTTCCAAATTCATGCTGAGAAAAATGCATCAGAAAACAAAGGGGTGTGAGAGGGACATGCTTTTTTTTTTGTTTTTTTTTTTTTAATAGGGGAACAAAAATCATGAATATGGGAAAAAAATGGACCCAAAGAAATCATAAGATATCTAAGAAATTCACAAAATCGTGTTGGGAATATGTGTAGACAGTTTGGTGCACATTTATTTGAGTATGTCACAGAATGCTTGTGGAGGTCAAGACCAGTCTAGCTGGCTCCAAGCCCCCAGGGATTCTCCTGTCTCTATCTCTTCTCCCCACAGGGGTGCTGGGGAACTGCACATCCAGGGTTCACATGGGTTCTGGGGATCTGAACTCAGGTCCTTATGCTGACACAGGTGTGTTTGTTTGCTTTTTTTGTTTGTTTGTTTGTTTCTTAAGACAGGGTCTCTACATAGCCCCGGATATCCTGAACTCACTCTGTAGACCAGGCTGGCCTCCACCTCCTGAGTGCTAAGATTAAAGAAGTGTGCCACAACGTCCAGCTGCACAAGTGCTTTTGACCTTACCTGTCACATCTGTTGCTAAACTATTAGAACAACAGTCACATTTTCCAAATCCCCACATACAAAAACATTCTAGTAAAGTTTTATCTTTCTCAAAATTTGTTATTTCAAAGTACCTACTTGGACCCTTGTCACTCATTGTTAAGGGAGTAAAGCTGAAGAACAGGTTTGCTTTAAAGAGGAGAATAAAATAACCGAGCTGTAGTATTCTATTTGGCCAGCACAGAAGCTTTTTACTCCACTCAGGCTTCTTATCCACACAGCTGACCTTACTCAACTTAAAAACCTGCCATCAGGAGCCTAATCACTTATTCTCACCTGGAATCTGTATTCTAGTTCACTGGGATCCTTCCGAAAAACACCTGGGCATCTGCACAAAATCTCAGTGATCTGCTGCACTGTGAACAAGCACTTCTCCTTGAGGACCTTCACGACTTTGTCAATGTCCTGCTGACCCATGGTGAAAACCTCAGGGCAACTGTGAAGCACCCTCTTTAATTTTCCTGTAAATATTAAGAAAAGGAAGCATATTACTCAGGGTATTTTGGAAAGCTAAGAACTACACAACAGTAAAGGGCGGGTGAGATGGGTCAGAGGATAAAGGAACCTGCCACAAGCCTGGCAACTTGAATTCAATCCCAGTTGTGGAAGGAGACAACGGACTAGAGTTGTCTTGCGGCATCCGTATGTGCCCCATGACATGTACAACCACTTACAGATACACAGAGGGGGAGGGGGAGGGAAGAAAGAGAGACAGACAGACAGACAGACACAGAGGATCCTCTCCTTCCACAGGATTGCTAATTTCAGACATCTCCCTTCCATGAAGCAACATGGAAATGACTCTTCTCAGATCCACCAGCCTACCCTACATCTCTCTCTTTTTTTTTTTTTTTGTCTTCTCTCTGAAGGTGCCAACTTCGTATTTCTAGGTCTCCTCTTGCTTGCCTTGTATAGAAAACTTCACAGGGATTTATTGGGGGGGGGGGTTAGTAAAAGAACAGCTTCCTATACAGTGGGGCTCAGGGTTTCTGCTTCACTCTGTAATAAAATAGACTATCTCCAGACTTGGGAGTCTGACCTCAATGAAAAGGAATTCTGTAACAACAATGGTAAGAACAGAAATATTCACAACACATAATTACAAGTACTGACCTGAGGGTGACCATGTATTATCCAACTGTTTTATTGTTTTGTTGTTGTTGTTTGAGACAGGGTCTCCTTGGTGAGCCTGAAACCTAGAGACCTATCTGCCTCTGCCTGCAGAATACTGGGTTTAAAGGCACGTACTACCACGCCTAGCCTTCAAGTGTTTTATTTCAAGTTACATTAGTAACTGTACTCAGACAATTGGTATAAACAGGGCTATCCCAGACAAAGTGGAGTAAACCATCTAATTCAGCCAATTTAATACTAAAAATTTAACAATCAGACTGTTAATTAATTTTCCTAACATCCTAGTTGGTTGCTGCTCACTACCACGTGAAGAGGAATTTCTAAAGTGTAAGCTCTATTTTCATCTCTCAAGCTGTGCTTCACAAACTGACTGAGTTTAGACTTAGATAACATTGTAAGTGACAATCTATCAAGAGGAATATAATTATCTTTTTGCTTATCTTCTAAAGAAGGAGGTCTGTAGAAATATCAAATATAGTAGAGTCTAAGCTTTCCACCACCACCACTACAACACAGAGCGGGGAAAAGGGCGTTAAAAAAACCTTACCACCAACAGTCAATAATAGAAAAGAAAAGAAAAGAAAAGAAAAGAAAAGAAAAGAAGAGAAGAGAAGAGAAGAGAAGAGAAGAGAAGGAAGGAAAAAAAGAAAGAAAAGAAAAAAAAGAAAAGAAAGAGAAAGGTGATCCAAAAATGAAGATTCCCCGTTTCCCCCTCCAGCAGAATGACATATGTTGGAAGGAGGAGGCCATTCTACCAGCCTTCCAGGAACCTGGTATCACCAGATCTAGATTTTTGTAATGGAGGTTTTTGCAGAGATCACACATATGCACACACATATTTCACTATCACATAGCAACACTAACCCACCAAAACCAGACTTTGTGTCCCCACTGTTCTGGAGCTAACAACCTCGATGAACATGACACATGGGACTTGTTTGGCATTGGATTTCTCTTCCTAGACTAATCTCCCCACATTCCTCTTACAATGCCTTCTGCAGAGGACCCATCACACATATCTAAGACACTGACCTTCCTCAGAGAACTTTCCTAGCTCACTTCACCTTAGTAAGGTGTGTTCAGTCCACAGTCCACAGGCATTCCAGGATGGCTATGAATGCAGCCTAACACATTTGTAGGTGACAATGTCATGTCACCATATCAAAAGGCTGGACATCTCTGCTTAAGTAGGCTATTTTTAGCCAGGTGGTGGTGGTGCATGCCTTTAATCCCAGCACTCGGGAGGCAGAGGCAGGTGGATCTCTGTGAGTTCCAGGACAGCCTGATCTACAGAATAAGTTCCAGGACAGCCAGACTTACAACAGAGTTACAACAGAGAAACCCTGTCTCCAAAAAAAAAAAAAAAAAAGTAGGCTATTTTTTCCCTAGCTCTGTCTCTTCTCACACTACAAACCTGCTGCTTCTTATACCTTCTCCAAGACCAAGCTTCCGCAGGTAACTGGAGCGCCTCTTCACTTGCACTGTAGATAGTGTCAGTAACTGGGGACTTTTCTTCAAGGCCATAAATACAGGCTCTGGGTTCAATCCCAAGAGGAGAAATTCTGAAATTATGTCCAGCAACTGTTGAGGATGGACACTTGGTTGTATATTGAGCAAGTTGTTAATATGGGTGTCATTAAAACCCATGTCCAGGAGGGAACTGATGACCTTTTCAAGCTCCGAGGACCCAGGATTCACACAAGTCCTCTGTTCCTCATGAAGACACTGAACAAGATGTGTCCTGTACTCTGGTTCCTGAACATACTTTTTGGTTCTAACACAGGACAAATCTTGAAGGCTCCCTCCATTGGGTGCTGTAGTCAGTCTGCACAACAAATGACTCATCCTTTTTTGTTCTCTGAGATGAGGGGTCCGTCTAGCCAAACAGACCCAGGAGAGGGCCATTAAACGGTTCCAGTCGGGAACCTGTAAGACAGCGCCATAACAGAATCAGTTCCACCTCGGGATAATGACTACCACAAAATTACTGAGCCAGAGTATTTTGGACCTTGGCCCACAAAAGCTAAGTTGTTGTAAACAATCTGTAAAACCTTCTTTGGGTCTAAAAAGTCTCCAGAGAAGGAAATTAGCATGTAGATATAGGAGTCAGGCACAAGCAATACTTTTAGCTTTCTGAGGGACTGACAGTCGTTAATATTTGGCAGAAAATACTGAAGATTAGCCACCCGACACACTAACTAAATTCATTCCAACAAAGGATAATTTTTTCCAGGCTTCCTTCCCATTAAAGGATGAATATTTTGGGGTAGAAGGATTCTGTCAATTTGTACACAGCTGCCCTCGGTGTTTGGGACAAGCACATAACAAATGGAGCCGAAAACACCCTGTGCCCGCCAAGCTGGTCTCCAGATCCTCTTTAGCACCGCCAGCCTCCTCTCTCTCTCCCTGACGGTGGTCCAAGCCTCCCTAGCCAACACTAGCCGAAACTCGGTAGAAGCCAGTGGCTTATCTCCGAACCAGGCTATATGTGCACCCGCCACCCGGGAACGCTACTGCCACAAGGTGCCCGGTCCTGGTCACGAAGAACCAGCGAGCGTGCCTGCTGCACGTCCCACCCACAGTCGCTGTGAGCCCGAGGCTTAAGACGACCTCACCTGACGGCAAAGAGCGGCCATAGCTTCCTAGCGGCGAACGTAACTTGAACGCCGGAAGGAGCGGCCCTTCCTAGCAAATGACTTCCGGCCACCGGTCTTTGTCCGCCGGACTCCCCCGCGACCGGTGTTCTTTCGTTCCGCAGCCAAGCCTTTGATCCCAGAGGTTCCTGCCGGCCGCGTGCCGCTTGCAGATGCTGTTCCCCTCAGCTGCGCATACAGGGCTCTGCCAGAAATAAGCAACACTACTGGGGTTTCTCAACCAGAGTCCAGGTGGAACCACAATACCCCGAAGTTCACACTGTCTTTTCCTGTCGTAAACTACACTTACGGAGGATACAGGTCAAAAACAGGAAAGAAGGCGTGTTAAAGGTTCTACAAGGCCAG
This sequence comes from Cricetomys ansorgei, assembly GCA_026225945.1. Taxonomy (NCBI): domain Eukaryota; kingdom Metazoa; phylum Chordata; class Mammalia; order Rodentia; family Nesomyidae; genus Cricetomys; species Cricetomys ansorgei. The sequence continues at coordinate 4,778,566 of JAMJFZ010001791.1, forward strand.
ATAACCTAATTCTGAAATCGTAGAGTTAAGATGTTGCAGGCCAGATCCAAATTATTATGGATTATTTTTAGTCTTTTTGAAATTCATTCACCGACCACCGCTGTCTAACCCAACAGATTATGACTATACAGACCTTTAAAATATCTTCTTAGACCACCACTGGTCCTCACAATTCATTAGATAACACTGAAAAACTGTAGTTAAGTGTTTTCCAGGCTTTGCTTTATCCTTTCTATCTGTGGTCCCCGCGATTTATGACTTTGTTCTGTAACTAGTAACATCTTACATAACTACATCCACAGTGAAATCTCTTTTGGAGCAACCGAAATTCGAGTTCATAGGCTCACCTTTGAGGTGAGCAGTTTTTGGTGGACACTATAATACAGCAGTAATTTCTCAGAACAGCCCCAAATTTTTCCTGAAATGGTAAGTATGAATCCAGACCCAGATAAAGGTATTTGGTAAATTCTATTGCTTAAAAATCTGTGTTTAGGGTCAGCAAGATGGCCAGCTTGATGACTTGAGTTTGACCCTAGGAACTCATGTAAAAGTGGAAGGAGCAAACCCACCTCACAAAGCTGTCCTCTGACCTTCATACACACACAATGGCACAAATGCCCATATAATATTTTTTTTAATTTGTGTTCAACATGAATACCTGGCCATACACACACCAAAAGAAGTCAGTCGTTTTGGAGGCTGAAAAGATGATTCAGCAGTTAACAGCAAAAGCATAAGGATTGCAGTGCAGATCCCAACACCCATATAAAAAGCCAGGTGTGGTACCATGCATGCTTGTAATCCCAGCACTGAGAGGGAAAGAGACAGGAGGATCACTGGGACTTACTGAGTGCCAGCCTAGCCAAAAAGAAATGTGGGTCTGGTTACAGAGAAAGACCTGTAACCTTGCCTTAAAGGAAGTTACAGAGAACACCCAACTGTAACACCAAGTATGCACATACACATAATCCTCACATACACAACACACAAAGATGTCTGCCATTAAAAAAAAAAAAAACTCAACCCAAATAATAAAACGACAAGAACAACCACACATTACTACTTATAAACAACAGAGCTCTCTCAGCCCCAGAGATTTGATTTCCAATAAGGATGAAGCACCAGAATGTTCCAGACCAATTTGTATACATTAAATTTACATCCTGCATCTGTTTGGGCAAAGAGCCTGGGAACCTTTTAGAAGGAGAGGGCTGTAAAATATAAAAAGCTGTGCTCTTGAAATAGTATGAAATGGCAGAATCAACGACATCTTAAACTGTAAAATCCATTTTAAAACAAAGTTCAGGTTCCCAAAAAAATGAGAAAAGCCCCTAGCCTTCAGAACCCACCAGTAAAGCCAAAACAAAATGATTGTCGGACACTTGTTTTGGGAACTGAGATGTGTCATTTCTGGGTTATGGTGACTCTGACCATGATTGTTAGTGAGTTTCTGATTGGCTAAAAATTATGACTAACTCTTGTTTGGCACAAAGTGTTTATGGATTTCAAGCTTAAATAGTTTGCAAAAATTGGAGTCAGGGTTGTAGCTCTAAAGTTTCATTTTAGACTATGTTCCTGACCTGTCCAGCTTTCTTTCTTTTTCATGTTTGAACTCAGTAAAATTTTCTTTCAACAAGTTGTGTGTTGATATAATTGAATCAAAAGGACCCCACAACACTGTCACAGCTGCCTAAATTCCACCACCTACAACTCATAATTTAGATCTAATTCTCCGTGGTTTATTGGCTTCTTACATTGAGGAAAAGGATCTGGCCGTTGCATCAATAAACTCATAGCTGCTTTATGCTAGACAATGAAGTAGCACTTAAGTGTTTAAAGACATCCTTTAACAATTTTTTTTTTTTTTTTTGGTTTTCAAGACAGGATTTCTGTGTTGTAACTCTGGCTGTCCTGGAACTCACTCTGTAGACCAGGCTGGCCTCAGAGTCACAGAGATCCACTTGCCCTGCCTCCTGAGCGCTGGGATCGAAGGCGTGTGTCATCATCACCACCACCACCAAGCAAGAATTAGTTACTTTTGTCGTAATTTTCTTTCTAAATAAATATCATTTATGCCTTTATATTTAAAGGCTAAGAAAACCCTATGTCACCCTAACTTCTTGAAAATAATTTAGGAACCTGAACAAATCAGCCAGCTCTGGAACAGTGATGGCTGGAACACAGGGCTACTCTGAAAATCTGGCAGTATCTTTAGTCTTCACAAAACTTGACATTCTTGAATCAGACTTGAATTCCAGGAGGAAAAACTTTAAGTTGCAGCTGCAGCCTCAGAACATTAGTCTCCAAAATTCTGGGTTTCCCTGAAAAGGACACCCATAAAGCATCAGACTATAACCAAATGCTTCAACTATTTTTTTTTTCTAGTGTAAAAATGATTCTTGGAGAGCTGGATTTTGTTGTATCCACAGTACACTACACTACTGTCTGAAAAAAAAATCTGAAATCAGAAGCTAAAATGTCACTAACTTCTGGAGACTGGGTAGGGGTAAAGCCCTTCACCAAGACACAGAGGTACAGTAGAGCCCTTCACACAGACGAAGGAGAACTGGGCGCGGCACTAGGTACCTGTGATAGTGCATTATGTGTTGACAGGTGGCTGACAAGTCTGGACCACCAGACTAAACCAGGATAGATTTCTTTTTAGCTGTGGTAAGTGGAGTACACAAATCGAAAAACAAAGAAAACTAAGTATTTCTCATTTTCCATAAAGTCCTAGCCAGGGTAACTGTTAACTCATAAAGTCGCTTTAATTTGGAGAATGTTTAAGAAACTAAATATTCTGGTCATGTTTTGTCTGGCCAGCTCTATGGACTCCACACATCTATCACACATATTAAGTCAGTGGGAAAGAAACTAACACACACACACACACATACACACACACACAACACTAGAAAGAGCTGGGCATGGTGGCCTACATGTTTTATCCTATCATTCAGGAGGCAGGGAGGCAGATCACTGACTCCAAGGCCTACCTGGTCTATATAGTTGAGTTGTAGGCCAGCCAGAGTTACGTGGTGAGATCTCATCCCAAAAACTTACAAAGAACAAAACAACAAAAATAGAGAATTAAAATGTTCCTTATGACTATCTGGGGCTCACAATTTAAAAGACCTTTAATAGTACAAATTAATTGAACACTAGAATGCTTTTTCAAGGTTATAAAAAAACAAAAAACACACAAATTACAAGTCTATTTCATAAACCTAAAAAAAAAAATTTTATATATATATATATATATATATATATATATATATATATATATAGTATTGTATTGCAGGGTTTTGTTTTAGCACTTGCACAAGAATCTGTAAAGGGGAATCCTTTCTCCAGGTAGGAAGCCCTGAAATCAATAGTTTTCCAAGTAGAAAACAGCAGGAGGGAGCTTGTGTTCAGCTGACTGGCACAGACGGGTCCTCAAGATGCAAGCAGTGCTGGCCACCAGGAGCCTCCTTGGGAGGAGGCCCACGAAGACCCTTTATCTGGGCCACTTCACTTTGACTCCTGCTCCCAAGCTCCAGACTTGCAGCTGACAAGAGGCCACTGTCTGGAGGATGAAAAAGATAACAATTGGGTACTAACAATATGATTATAAAATACTTTGTTTAAGGACAACAGAATTGGGGGGGGGGGGGAGTGGGCGGGCAGTGGCTTCTGAAACCCCATAGCAATATTCTGAAAGTATAGACCTTGGTAAGATGCTGGGGGGAATGCTAACCTCCAGCCTGGTTCCCCAGGAGTTCTAACTTGGGGCTAGGGAGACTGTCTGAAGAGACATGTCCCTCCATCTAGCCCAACAGCACCGCAGACAGCAAGCATTATATCCTTACCCCTCTTTGGACTAGTTGACAACCAGCTGACTCTTCAGACTATTGCCTTTCAAGCCCTCCTGGCCAAGGCTTGTCTTTCCTCTAAGGTCCTCTAAGAACTTGTCCTCCCTCTAAGGTCCATAGCCACACTCTGAACCCATGTGGCATCTGGGGTTCTCTACAGAGTCAAGCCCCATCTTTCAGGCTAGCCACAGACTCTGACATATGTATCTAGGACAGTGTGATGGAAGGAGTCTCATCCAGGAAGGAAGCCTGGTCACCTTCTCATCCCAAACTAAGATGCTGAGGAAAGGAAGGAGGGGAGGCTGAGACCTCTCACCTGGCTGGCTGGTCCGACACACCTCTTCCCAGGTGTAGTTAGCAAGGTTCACAGGCTGTATCACCCAGGGATCTGTGGCCAGGTTCTCTAAAGTGGTCCGCTGCTCAGGGGAAGGCTGCAGCAGCCCAGTCAGAAGATCCATAAGCTCTAGGGACATAGAAAACACAGATGGATCCAGGCTGAAGTCAAACCAAACACATCTCAGAGCCTTCCACGAATCAAGGAGGCAGACAGGAGTCTTAGACGTTAAGTCCTGGCCTTGTATGCTCAAAGAATGACTTTATGAATCCATCACCTCCAAAGTGGAAGTGTGGAAGTTAAGATCCAGCTCAAAGATCAGATGGTTTACTTAAATGGTGTGCTGGCTGATTTTATGTCAACTTGACACAAGCTAGAGTTATTTAGGAAGAAGGAACTTCAATTGAGAAAATGCCCCCACCAGATTGCCCTGTGGGCATTGTCTTGAGTGATGTGGAAGGGGCCAGATCACTGTGATCAGTGCCACTCATGGGATGGTGGGTACTGTAAGAAAGCAGGCTGAGAAAGCAGTGAGGAACAAGTCAGTAAGCAGCACTCCTCCATGGCCTCTGCATCAGCTCCTGCTCCAGGTTCCAGCACTGTTTTAGCTCCTCTCCTGACTTCCCTCAGTGATGAACTGTGATGTGTAACTGTAAGCTGAAACACTTTCCTTCCCAAGTTGCTTTTGGTCATGGTGTTTTATCTTAGCAATAGAAGCTCTTAACTAAGACACAGGGGCTCTGGCTGTGAATGACTGAGGATGGGCATGACGTGCAAGGGAAGGTGGTAGCCTGCTAAAACACCACAAATCATTCTGTGGATAGTAGCTTGAGCTCAAACAGGAGCCCAACCTTAATCTGCATTTCAATCCTGTTTCCCCCAAATATATATATATGTGTTGACCACGGACTCTGTGAGCCTCATCATCAGAAACCCAACCTGTGTAAGAGAACCCATGGAGCAGCCCTGGAGCAGAACAGTATACCATATAAACTGCAGCATCTTAGGGATCCACAACTTAATGAGAACCCATGGAGAGCTATGGTCAAAACAGTACACTACAGACACTGCATAAATCTTAGGAATTTACAACTTAGTAAAGTTCTAAAATCTTCTTCCAGGATGCTATAGCTGAGTATGTCCCTCCAAAGTATGTGTGTTGGAGAATTCACCCCTAATGTGATGGGACACAGCAGTAGGCTGCTGGGAAGTGGTTAGGGTTTGAGGAAGCTATGAGTGGAGAAAACAGACTAGAGTTGGTGTCCTAAGAGGTAGAAAAAACTATGTCTTCTGTCTCCACTATGAGGACACAGCAAGAAGGTACCACACCAAGAAGCTAAAAGAGAACCCTCACTCAAAAGTGACTCTACCACCACTTTTACTCAGACTTTTAGCTTCTTCATTTGTGAAGTGGTCACAGGATACCAGAGTGGGAGGGGCCCCAGCTGACACGTAATCACACCTGCCAATTTCATGAGCTCATCTAGGTTCCAGGCTCCTGAGGTGCCTGCTCCTAGCACAGGAAGCTTTCTGGCCTCTGAGCCAATGCCCACTTGACTCCTTGGTCTTCATTACAGATACAAAGACTTGGTCTCAGCCTGCTATAACATCTGTTCACAGGGCTCACAGTACGAGTAACGTTTTCCACGTGAGCTGTTGAGGGTCAAGTCTCCCCACGCACCAACATCACCCTCCTCCACAAATGGGACTCCTAACCTAAGTTAAGTGTCTGATCTCACAAACGCTGCCACGGACAAGGTTACTGACTACAAAGTATCACTCCAAAGAGGGTCTTGACCACCCAAGGGACACTAATAAAAATTGTCAAGATGTTCTTGACTCACATTAAAATTATTATAGTCAGGCCAAAATGTTAGAAGAATAAAAAAGAAAGGTCAAAGAGGTAATCAGTATAGTCAGGGAGGAGACAGAAACAAAAGTGTTGTGGAGTTCTCAGGGAGTGGTATCATTCACCACCTGGAGCTCATGCTCACCTTGGGAAACCAGGAACGGTGGATGGATAACTGCCTCCATGGTCTCCTCCACCTCACAGAAGGGATTCTCCTCAAAGATGAGCGTGTACAAAGTGACCCCCAGAGACCACATCTCCAGCTCTGGCCCTCTGTAGCTGCAAGGAGGAAAAAGAACATCTCAGAACTTCTGTGTACTCAGTATAAAGCTCACTGAGCCAGACCCAACCCTGAATGCCAGAGCCTTCCGACCTCAGCAAGGGGCTGGCATTCTCACAGTCCATGCAGGGCTGGCTGCCTCAGGCAAGAGATCCTCTATGTGACCCCAAAAAAGAGGGATTCAAAGAGGTAGGGAGAACAGAGAGGTGGGTAACAAGCCACCACTTGGTCTCACTAAAGGCCACAATCAGAACAAGGTGGCGGTCTATCTTATAGAATGTTATGGAAGTTTATTTTTAGCTATGCACAAAATAACTGTTCCATGCACCATGGTTGCGGGACTCTCTAGGTCTTTGCATTTGTACTACAGGTATTAGATTTCTGTGGGGGACTGCTTATGATTGCACCTGAGGAGTTCTGAATCAATAAAAAACACCTGAGCTCAGACGCTCGGGGTTCCACTGTCCAGTATGGTCCTGGCCATGATGGTGGGTTCCTCTGCTGAGGTCTGGCAGAGTTTGTTTGCACCTATGATTATGCCTCCTCGTCATCCTTGCTGAGATGGCACAGCAGCCTAACAACTACAACAGAAATAAACGACCAGGTGATGACAGGAAAGGGATGCTCAGAGTCGAGATAACTGGAAGAAACACAGAAGGACAAAGCGTAGTGAGAGCTGTAGGGACAGAGAAATGAGTGGTAGGATGAAGGGGTTTACCAGGAAGTGGGCCAACTGAGAGCAAGCCTGGGGGAAGATGGGAGGTGTGTTGTTACTCTAATGTTACTAGCCACACCACACAGGTTGCCTTTGGCCAACCTAAGAGTTTGCTGATCCCTGGAGAAGGGTATAAAAACAAGGAGGAAGGAAGAATATTCTTAAAGATGGAATCTAGAATCAGAATTCAGAAAGCCTTTTGCCTGACAAAGATGGAGATGCATGTACAATATGGAAGGATGGAGAATGAGACCAGGCCCTGACCAAGAGGCCCTCGGCAGGATCAGCACATGTACAACTGAACAGGAAGGGCAGGGAGCAGAAGCACAGTGCAGCAGACAGCTAAGTACAGAGACGGAAGCTTCACAGCTTGGTGTGGAGCAGCAGACCAGCCACACAAAGCATGCACAGTGAGTCAGTGTTCACACAGCTCCTCTTCAATACTGCCTACATTTCACCCATTACATGATGACACCAGAACAAGACACTCGCTGGGGATAGGGGAAACCAAATCAGATCTGAAAAGAAACTCCACCCCCTTCAACACCTCTTGCTGTGGTGGCTCTGAACATACATAATGACTCCAAAAGGGAAAGTTTCCCTGGCCCCCTGCTCTCTGCTGGTAGCACATATGCTGCATACAAGGGCCAGTCCAGCATGGAAGTCACTGAAGCAAGTTACCAAGTTCCAGGAGTCAGTGAGAGCTGCCTGGAACATTCCCGTTCTGATTGTGACTTAAAAAGTCATGTTACCAAGTTCAGCTGTCAGGGCAAAGCCAGCAGTCAGTGTTGGTCCCTTTTGAACCACACAGCCTCTGTGTGCTGACCCTGAGGAATCTTCCCAGAAGACTTAGCTTCAGTGGTGCCAGTCTCTCACTAATCACAGCTTTTTTTTCCCCATGTTTCTTTGGGGGTTTTTTTTTGTTTTTTTTTATTTTCAAGAAAGTGTTTCTCTCTTGTAAATCTGTCCTGAAACTCATTCTGTAGACCAGGCTGGCCTCAAACTCACAGAGATCCGCCAGCCTCTGCCTCCAGAGTACTAGGATTTAAAGGCATGTGCCACCACCGCCAATCACAGCCAATTCTTAAGCCCTAGGTGACCATACCAAATTCTTAATTCAAAATATCAAATGGCCTCATAGAATATTTATAAAGGACTCTTAAGCTTCCCTTTAAAACTTCACAAGCCAGGCCTTCATTGTTTGTACTGCTCAACATTCTTAACTTTTAGATTCTCACAGAACAGCCCACTGAACTTTAAACACTCAAAGGCCTTTCCAGTCCAAAGTTCAAGTACCACCCCAATCCCCCCAAAAATACTTGGTGAGGTCTGTCACAACTTAATACCAGTTTCTGTCTAAGCTAGGGTTTCTACGGCTGTGATAAAGCACAATGACCAAAATCAGCTTGGGGAAGAAGGGATTTATTTCATCTTAAAAGTCTCAGGCCACAATCTATAACTGAGAGAAGTCAGGACAGGAACTGGAAAAAGGAATCTGGAAGCAGGAATTGAGGCAGAGGTGTCTTAGTTACTTTCCTATTGATGTGATAAAACACTATGACCAAGACAACTTATAAAAGAAAACTTTTAATTGGCTTATAGTTTGAGTTTAGTGTCCACAATGGCAAAGAACAAAGGCATGAAACATGCTGAGATATCACATCATTCTGATCAGCAAGTAAGAGATAGAGAGAGCCAACTGGGAATGATGCCAGTGTTTTGTTTGAAACCTCAAGTTCACCTCCAGTGACACACCTTCTCCAAAAAGACCACACCTCCTAATCCTTCCCGAGCAGCTCCACCAACTGGTGACCAAGTATTCAAATGTGAGCCTATGAGGGGCCATTCTCATTCAAACCACCACAAGAGACCATGGAGGAGTGCTTTTCACTGGCTTGCTCCTCATGGCTTGCTCAGACTGCTTTCTTGTATCACCCAAGACCACCTGCCCAAGGGTAGCACCATCCAGCCTATGCAATCATTAATCAAGAAAGTGCCTTCATGCTTGCGTGCCTACAGGCCAATTTGGGGGGAATATCTGCTCAATTAAGGCTCCCTCTTCTCAAACGACTCTAGACTGCGTCAAGCTGACAAAACATTAATCAGGACAGGATCCATCGTACTTTCTGGCCTCTGCAGGCATTGAACACGGTACACAGACATTCATGCTGGCAAGAATACATAAAATAAAAATAAATAAAATCTTGAAATTTTAAAAATCTTGATTATTGACTGATTATTATGATTATTCCTGATATTCAATAAGTACAACAAATTACAGGAATCACTTAGATAATTCCACCTTTGGGCCCTTCCTTTGTCTCCTATTTTTCTAACTTTCTGTAACATCAAACTTCAAACAGTCAAAAGCCGAAATAGGATAATGGGTGCCCTGTGTTCATCATCCAGCTTCCTGCCTACTACACACTTATTTCCCAGAACATTGCCCTCATTACTCATTAAAAAGGCAAAAACTGAAACCATTTCTTCTTAAAAATCACAAGTCATGGGCCAATGCAAGAGGCAAGAGGAGGGTAAAGCACAGAGCATGTGATACATACGGATTTCCCATGAGAACTTCAGGTGCACAGTACTCGATTGTTCCACAAAAAGTATAAAATAGTTTGCCCCTCTCTAAGTAGGCAGCTGAGCCAAAATCTATCAGCTTGATTGTGAAGTCCTCAGCAATCACAATGTTCTCGTCCTTGATGTCTCTGTGGACGATGCCTTTGGAACGCAGGTATTCAACAGCAGACACCAGCTAGAATCAGAGGCCAGGAAAACAGTTCAAAGAGCAATTCACATAAACTTGCATTTCTAATAATCATTAGGAAGAAGAAAGGAAAACAACAGCAAAGGAAAAATAAATATTCTCCAGGGCATAATTCTGGGTGCTGAAAACATGGTTCCACACAGACAGCTCTGGGAGTACATCACTGTGCCTGGCCAGCAAGCAACACAAACTCATGGCTCATGATGTCTGTTACTACTGACCAAAAAAGCCCACCCAGCAGACCATGACCATCTCGGGAGGAAAGACATGCCACCAAGTAGATACCTAGAAACATATGGGCCACTGAGCATTGAACGCTAGTCAGTATCACACGCAAACTTCCCATGCATAGGCTGCGTGGATATCCTCAGTTCATAGGGAAGGGAAGTGCCTCGCACCACAACCTGATAACAACTGGAGCAATCTACTTAGTTATTTTATGGATATACATCATTTTGATCTTTGGAGACAATTTTATACTTCCAAATAAAAAATCTTTGAATCAGAAAAATAGTTAATGTCATGTCAACTAAGCTCTATCAATTAATTCCCATTTAATAAATAAGTGTAAATTTGTAAACACTTGCCTGTACACTTATATATACAGATATATACATATGTGCATGTACATATATATACATGCAGACAAATATGAATATATTTGAACATTCATGAACATATAACCGTGCATACATGCATGCACAGACACATACATGTTAGAACCCAATCAGGAGACTTGGGTTGAAGAAGAATCTTGCTAGAGAGCCCAGAGTGGCCTTGAATTCTACATTCTCCTGCTTCAGCCTGTAGAGTGCTGAAATTATAAGTGTATACTGCCACATTTAGTCAGAAAGCATATTTTTAACATGACTGCAAAGTCTTACTATAACTAAGTTGTATTGAGCCCATCCTTCCTCTCTGCAAGCCCCAGTTGTGCCCTCTGACCATATAGCTGCCCATGGTGCTGCTCCCAATGACAGACAGACAGATGACAGATATATAGATGTTAGAAAGGAGAAAGAAATAAAGAGAGAGAGACAGAAAGAAAGAAAGAAAGAAAGAAAGAAAGAAAGAAAGAAAGAAAGAAAGAAAGAAAGAGAGAGAGAGAGAGAAAGAAAGAAAGACAGACAGACGATATATAGATAGAAGAAAGGATGGGAGGATGCGGGGAGGTAGGGAAGAGAGAGAGAACAAATATATAATCTTCCAAGAGGAAGCGTGAGAGTGGTAGTGAGAAGATTCTCTTGGCAAACCACAATGGCCGAAACACAGATGTCGAAACCTGAGAAACTTTCAGAGATCTAAGTAACTTTCAGGAGTTTACCAGTTTGAAGAAGAAATGTTAAGTTAAAGAAGCATTCACTAGGAATCACACACTTTCAAGAAACAACCAAAGGACAACCATAAATGATCCAGATATTCCTGGAAGCACCTAGGAAGGAACCACTGCCTTCTCCTTACTCAAAACAAGAGTCTCTGTCTTTGCCCTCCTCTCCCTTCCCACTTCTCAGATGCCTTCCAGATTTGCTGGTCACTTTCCCATTCCTGTAAAATAACAAGTGAGCACAGATCCATACACATTTAAATGCAAAATAGCTCAAGACAGACTTTGTGAAATGGGAACGTAGAATTGCAATCTTCATGCTGCTTTAGGTAATCCCTGATTTAATGACAACAGCCTTTCATGTAGTCACAAGCGTTTCCAACTGCACACATCAGAAGGCTAAGGCTCCACGCAAGGTCTCATGACTGGTGAGGACACACATTCAGATCAAAGGCACAGGCCTCACAGCCAGCATGATGGCTTTGTTGTTTAATGTTTGTGACTGGGAAGAAAACACTGTACATATATAAGTAAACTTTAATCACAAAATACACTTTCCTGATAGTTCTTTCCAACCTCACTTCTCCACTTCCGTCACAGAAGTCTCTGTTCAAAGTACATATCTCACCACAGAAACCCAAGGCTGAAGGCTAACACTGGCTCACTGAGGAACTGAGTACATGCCACTGACCCTTGTAGGCATGGGGTTTCGATCACCCAACCCCACACGCACCCCGCACAGCCCTGGCCCACTCTCACCTGTCGGAAGATGTAACTCGCCAGAGGCTCATCTAAGTAGGGATGGCGGTCAATGAAAGCAAAGAGGTCCAGACCACAGCCATGCTTTTCCATCACTAGCTGGAAGAACCCTTGGTTTTCAAATACATCCAGAACCTGAAAGAGACAAGCCAGGTCTAGCTTTGTCTAGAAATACCTCCAACCAACAAATTAAAGCTAGAGAAGCAGCATGAGGGTGACAGCACACAGAAAATCACCATCTACCTTGATGATGTTGGCATGTTCCACCTTGGACAGAATTGCGATCTCTAACGTAACTTTTCCAAGTTTGGGATCCTCAACCCAACAATCCTCCAAAACCTTCTCCTTCTTAATAAACTTTACCACCACCTACACAGGAGAAGCAGAACAGAAGTCCTCTACCATCTGTTAAACTCAGGGCCCACTGCTGGCTTAATTATCTCCCGCAAGACCCATGGTTATAGAAGACAACTGTAGTAAGTCCCTGCAATGGGAGAAGAGGATACAGCCACTGAACAGAAATGTTAGCAGTTTCTACCAGTCCTATTGTGGGCAACATGGGCTAGATGGGGGGGGGGGGTCCCTGGAGGTGCTGAGGAGCCATGACCAGTGCTAGAGAAAAGAGGTCTCAAACCTTAGGACAAGTGTTCCCACAACACTCTACACAACCCCAAGAAAATGAAATAAATCTCAGAAGCAGAGAAAATAAACAAGACTGTCATCATTAGAAAGGGTCAGTCCTGATACTGAGATTAAACAAGGAGTCCCTCAAGCCCGATGGATGTAGTAAACATGAGAAACACCACCTGGCAACAGCAAGTGTTTAGTTACTAGGCGTAATGGGACCAAGTTCCACTGTAAAGACAGACTGTGTGTCATTCACTACAAGACAGGCTTGACACTCAACAGATTGGCCACTACATGAAGTGTTAGGCACACAGGTAAAGCAGCCTTGGGTAAAAATTCCAGCAGGGCCTGCCTGTGTACCAGTGAGAGACACTGTCAAGATCCAAGAAGCTTATCCTCTACTGAGGAGGTAGATAGTAAATTGTATCATGTACTAGGGAATGATGAGTGCCCAGGAAAAAGAAATGATGAGGCTCTGGACAGGCAAGCATAAGGGAGAAAAGATGGAACAAAGGCTGGCAAGTACCCACACCTGTAGGAAGCCAAGCAAGGGGCCAGTGCTGGGAGTAGGGGCAGAAGCAAGAGTAGCAGCAGAAGTTCCTCTGCTAAACAGTCATCTCTCGTGCTGGTCAGTGTGGATCCAGCAAAGGGTTGAGGGCACTAGGAAACTCCACCCACTGGGCAGGAGAGACCAGGCCCCTCTCCATGCTGCCTGCCTATATGCAAACCGTGCACCAAGATTAGGAGCCTATTCACCCCCTACCTATAAATAAATTGACCTCTGCTTCCACCAGACAGAGTCCCAGGCCTGATTTATTGCATCTCGTTCGTTGTCAGTGAGAAGGATCAGGGTTTCCACCGATCCCAGAACCCTGCCCCTCCCCTCCTGTCGCTCCGTCGCCTCTCTCACCGCCCGGTTCCCGGTGTCTGGCCAACACAGAGAACCAAGCCAAAACCCAGCCGGCTGCGGGCTGGAATAGAGAGATGGCAGACCGGCAGGGACCCATACTGACAGGTCAGGAAAGAAGAGATATAGTTTGGGTAAAGAAGACAGATTCTGAAGATAATAGGGAAAAAAGGCCACCATGACTTGCCCAGGAGAGAGATGTGAGAGAATTCAAGTAGATGAGGCAAGATGGGGGGGTCCTGAGGAATTGAGAAGGGGCTCAATGCCCAAGAAGGGAGGTCAACAGCCAGCAGATGCTCTGCTTCAGACATCTTAAGTAGCAATACCTGCTGCCCATCAACCTACACAGAGCAAGAAGACAAAAAAGGAAAGCAATCTCCAGGAGCCTCACATGCCTGCAGTGAGTTTCAGAGAAATAAGGGAGAGGATTGATAAAGACTAAAGTATTTTAAAATAAAGCAGGTAACTTTTGAAATACAAAAATTTGAAAATTCCAGGAAAAAAATTAGGTTGCTAGAAGCAAAATTTACTTCCAAATAATGATCAATGACATCAGATACAGGTCTAGAAAGTTCTGAGAAGAACCATCTTAGTACATTCAAGAATAATATTCATATATTCTTAGAGGGAAAATTACTATATATAACTAATATACAGTAATATAATTAATACAGTTAATACAGTAAGAAATGCATTCCAACAAGTAAAATATAAACATGGTAAACACAGAAACGATAGGAATAATGTTGATTTACCAGGCACAATAGCACACACTTGTAATTCTAGCAAATGGGAAATGGAGGCAGGAGGGCCAGGAGTCCAAGGTCATCTTTAAGTTCAAGGCAGCCTGGCTTATGCTGACTCAAAAAGAAAAAAAAAATGTAAATTTAACCACAAGACAAGCTTATACACTGAAATTATAAAACATTGTTGAAAGGAATTAAAGATGCATGTAAATGAATAGGCATCTCTAATAATGGAAATCTCCAAGATAAGCTACTCGCTGCTATGACAAATCAGCTAGTTTTCCTGCAGAAACAGACAAGGGGATCCACAAGCCGCTTATGAAATTGCAAGGTAGTCAAAACAATCTTGAAAAAGAAGAACGAAGTTAGAATACTAACATTTCCGGATTCTATAATTTACTACAAAGCTATGATAATCAAAACAATGCAGCTTAAGGATAGGCACATAAATCAATGAACTAAGACAGAGTCAGGAACAAACCCACACATCTATAGCCAGTTCAGTTTTAGCATGGGTACCCAAGAATAGTCTCAAGAAACAGTGCTGGTATTCACATACACGAGGGAAATTGAGACTGGAGATGGCTCAGTGGCTGAAGCACCTGATACACAAGTATGAGGACCAGTGTTCAGATCCTCATGACCCATGTAAATGGAAGATGGACATGGTGGCCTTGCCAGCCCTCAGAAGATGATGACAAGGAATGCGAGGGCAAGCTGACTAGCTGGACTAGCTATATTGACAAGTTCTATGTTCAACCGAGAGGCCCTGCTTCCATAAATAAGGTGGAGAATGATTCAGAAAAAGTCACAACATCGACCTTGGACCTCCCATGCTGTATACAGTACAATAATGCATAATATACACAGGCATGTACACCACATACACATGTGCAAAAATATAATAAAATGAATCTACCAAAAAAAGTCTACACAATGAGTTCAGCAAATCTTCAGGATACCAAATGAATAGAGAATCGTCAATTTTAGGGTTGGCAAGGTGGTTCAGCAGGTACAGGTGCTTGTCACCAAGCCTGATAACCTGAGTTCAATTCCCAGAACCCAGACAGTGAAAGGAGAAACCGCCTCATCCAAGTTGTCCTCTGTCTTCCACCGACACTGTGTGGCATGCACCTGTACATATATAGACATCATGCATGTTCATACATACAATAATAAAAAAAATTTTTTGAGATGGAGTCTTCCTACGTACACCTGGCAGTCTTGGAACTCACTATGTAGACCAGGCTAGCCTTGAACTCACAGTGATCTGCCTATGTATGCCTCCTGAGTGCTGGGATTAAGGGCATGTGCCACCACATCTGGCCTATAATCAAAATTATTTTAAAAATGAATACAACAGCTAATCAAAGCTAATCAAATTGAAAAGTATTACATATAACCAAGGATGGAATCCTTGAGCATAAGAAAATCTATTAGTGTTATCATTGTATTAATAAAGGAAACAGGAGTACAATCATGTCAGCAGTGCTGGAAAGACACCATTCAATAGTTGACCACTTGGAATCTTTCTTAAAAAGAAAAGGAGAGAAATTCAGGGATGAGTGAGATAGCTCAGTGGGTAAAGGTACCTGCCAGCAAATCTGACCACCTAGATTTGATCCCCCAAACCCATAAGACAGAAAAATAGACCAACTCCTGTGAGTAGTCTTTGACCTCAATGCATGTACATAAATACATAAATACATACATAAATAAATAAATGTAAAAAAAAATTTAGCCCATCCAGCTGGGCTAATAAAAAAGTGCAATGTCTTCAAATAAAATGTGCTCATTGGGAAATGAAAGGTACCACAGTGACAGACTGACAGCCAGGGGAACCAGTGGCATAGTTGCCAAGTAACACTGTTCTGGGGCCTGAGCCAATGTGACCGGAAGGAAGAAGGATGATGAGCAGACCAAAGGATAGACAAAACTGTCAAGCTATGGGGGAAATCCTAAAATAGACTCTGAAAATTATTAGCACCTGAAAGACTATGACGCAGCAACTCAGACATAGATCTTCGGGCATTCCAGGAACAAGTGGTAAGAAAGGACTCTGGCAATGCTCTGGAGCCTTCCAGGATCTGGCTGGTGGTGCATGCCTGAGGAGCCTGACAAGGTTCATAGCAGGAATTGGATACTGTTTTTAAGTAGGATGGTTGGTACTAAAATTACAAACTGCCAGTGGAATTTGGGAGTGAAGGACAGTGATTTCGGAGGCTCAGGTAGGAGAGGAATGCAGAAGAATGGCCCTAATGACTGGGGAAGGAGACAGTCTGGAGGAGTTCAGTGCACCTAAAAGAATACTTGGCACCCAAGAAGCATGAGGTACAAAATCCACTGATATCACAAGAGATCTTGGGTAGACCTCGAAAGTATTTGTTAGCTAGCTGGCTTCTTTGTTTAGTGGGGACATATTTTTCAGCTGAGCAGAGGAGGGTTATCTTTGGTTTTTAAAGTGAGTTTGCATGCTCATGAGGCATCAGCATGCCATGTGGACAGCAGAATACTATAAGCCCCATGCTCAGAGAGAGGAGGTTACCAACATATTAACAAGCCTGGCCAGAGACTAAGAGCCTCCAAGAAAGCAATGTCTGAAAATGAAACTCAATAGGCTATTGTCTGGAGTTAGTGCATTGCAGAGGCTTCCTCCTAAATCCAGAAAGCACCCATATCCTGGTCCCTCCTCCTCCATTACAAGTCTCAGATTTATAGATCAGGGTACCACTAGTAGGGCCATTTCCGCAAGAGCCCAAGCACCTCTTTGTTGTGCTCCTTCTCCACTGCAGTCCACACGAAGCCAAAGGCCCCACTGCCAAGTGGGCTGAGGGTACTGTACTTTTGGGAATACTCGCCCTCACAGGCCGACAGCCTCTCCAGCTCTGCAGGTGTTGGGGATTCCTCAAACCAAGGCCTGGCTCTGAGCATCTGTGGACACAAAGAAAGGTCTGGGAGATCACAAGCAACCTCATCTACATCAATACAGTATCCATATTCTTATCTCCTGTGCTCAGTGGGCTGCTCTGAAAATATCCATGGAGCCCTCTGGCAGTGTCCACCCATTGGCCCAAACTGGTTTATATCTAAAAGCATCTACATCCCACTACACAAGGCATATATTCATTCAAAGGCCTATATTTGCTTTATACTTACAGAGTACTAGAAGACAGTGTTAAAAAGCCACAGACAGACTCCTGACCCATTCCAGCCAAAACGGTAGCAACGCCGCTTGGAAAACCTGCAGCACAGTAAAAAGTGAATAGAGGACTGAGCTGCCCACAGATACCAACCTCTCCAAAGCTGGATCCAGAGAGCTCAGGCATGGAGTGGGTAGAGCTAGGCAGGCTGGCAAGGAGCAGGCGGGTTCGTGTGGCTGAGTCCATGTGGCTATGTAAGAGGTCCTTCACTAGCCAGCAGCAGAACAGGGTTGCAGAGCCCTGGAGTTCCACGCGCTTCACTTCAAACTGTATACCTGAAGGGCAGGAAGGTAAGGAAGTGTAGAGCTCTGTTGATCCCTCCAATGACCTCACTAAACTGTGCTATGATTTAAAAAGCCTCTCCCCCAGAACATACTCAGTCGCAAGCCATCTCGGTGGTAGCAGCTTCCAGAGTAGATGCCCTCCAGGATCTCCTGCTGCAGGCTGGTGGCCCCATGTGCCACAGGAGTGGAAGTGACCTGGGCACTGACCCTGGGCTTCTCTGCTGATAGGCATATATCGTCACGACCAGGATCTGGTATGGAAGGGTCACAGCCTGGGCTTTCTATGTCACTAGTTTCATAGTGTTCAGAGGATACCAAGGAAATGTTAGACAGTTCTTTTCGATCATGTCCCATGCCTATCTCCTGGAACTGTCGGCTTTGGTCAAGGTCAAAATAGGTGCCAGTCAGGAGCAATAGCTCTCGGTCACCTAGAGCATCTGAACTCTGCCTGTGCAGAACACCCACATCCAAATCTGAGCCTACTACTGAAGGAGAAGGTGTCTCACTGAGTTCAGATGTGCTACAAGAACAATGTGATAGAGTTCTGTCTGTCTGGTCATTGAGAAAGAGCTCCCTGAGGTTCCAGGAGTAAGAATTCACATCAGCCTCCTGAGCTTCTTCTGTCTCCAGGACACCAGGGAGGTCAGTGGCCAAAGCATAGCAGGCTGAGGAGCTGCCAGAGCGGCTAGCATGGAGGTCTCTGCCTCCCAGATCACCAAAGGATACAGGGGCAGTGAAAGGAGGATGTTCTGCTGGGACAAGCTCCACACAGGAGATGCCAAGAGTTCCCCCAAAGCTCGACTTAGACAACTGCTCCTTAATCAAGCAAGTCTGAAGCTCTTCTCGGTCATTTCTCACTCTTGGCCATGGTTCTTCCATAGTGGGTGTCCCAAACAAGACACACGCCATTCCAGAGGGGCCAGGAGCCAATTCCTGGCCTCGCTGCTGTAAGATCCACTCGCTCCTATACTGTGGACAGTGTGTCAGGAAGCCCCCTCCTGCTAGCTGCCCTGTGGTGTGGGGCTCAGGCATGGTGGCATCAGCCCAGGGGTTAGTATTGCTGGAACTGTTGACACCCATCAGCTCCAACTGAGCTTCCTGATGTAAACTACACATCTCCATGCTGCTGCTCCTATTCTTAGCTGGGACTAGAGGCTCAGAATCTTCACATGAAGCAAACAGTTTTGCATCCACTGGTTTGGACCTGCTTTCTCCTAAATGATCCTGCCTGTAGCTCTCTGCTGCTGAAGGCTTCTCCTTCCCCAAGACATCAATATGCTGGCCGGTAAGCAGTAACTGGTCATTGTGGATTGGCAGGCTTTCTTTTGTGGTGTTGTGCTGGCCCTTGGGCAACAACCATTTCCTGTGGGTTAGTGGGCTTTCTTCTGAGATAGTTTTCTGATTCTCAGATACTTCTGGAGTGTCTGGCTGGTTCTGAAACAGTAACTGTTCACCACGGGCTAGCAGGTTTCTCTCTGGAATGCTTTGTTGGTCTGTAGGCAGTGAGTGCTCACCATACTCTGGATTGCTATCCACCCTGGAGACAGGAATTTGGATGATAGTCACTAGTGGTAATGAGAGATACTGACTTTCCCTGTATGAGGGAAAGTACAATGCATTTTGCATGATAAATTTATAACAGAAAAGTCTCAATTTTGTAACTAAGCTAAAAAAAATAAAATATCTGCCAGGTGGTGGTGGCACACACCTTTAATCTTGAGTTTGAGGCCAGCCTGGTCTATAAAGCATCCCAGGGCAGCCAAAGATACACAGAGAAACCAGGTCTCAAAATAGTACTGACCAAATACTTCACCTGGAGTTGCTCTGGCCCACAGTGGAACAATATTCAACTTCAGCATCAATTTTGAAAACACACTTCACTCATTCCCTTCCTAACAAGTCCTGACTTTTGTACTTCTTACAGTGTAAGCTTATCTTCCTGACTACTCTAACTTTTAGGGATGAGACTGTCAAGTTTTTTGAGTAAGTAAATGAGTAAAAGAATAAATGAATGAATGAATGAATGAATGAATCTCTATAGAAACTAACTACACTTTACATGTGATGGATGCTAATCAAGCTCTTAGAACATCAATATTTAAAGATGTCCATGAACAATGAAGCGAGTTCTCTGATTCTATCCAGAATAATTCCATCTTGCAACAAAGCACCATTATCTGTTCTGTGTCAGACTGCAGCAAAACAAACCCATCATTAGACACATTAAAATGCTATAATGCCAGAACAAGTGAATTTTTCTATTCCTACCTTCTAATACAAACTTCCTTTACTCAAAATGGATCATTTTATTTTAAAATATATAAAGAGTACAGTTTCAAATGATTTTCAAAATTCTAAAGTTATCAGTTTTCTTGAACTCTCAACAGCCTACCTTCCTAGCTTCCTTGTCCATAAGATGAGAATAACAACACCACGGGTACTCTCATAGAGGTTATAAGAACTTGGTCAACTAACAGGGAAAAGCACTACTGTGTATTCAGAGCAGGTGACCAGTACACATTAGCCATCACCATTGTTATTACTCATGAGCTGAATATTACCTACCTGGTGTTTAGTTAACTGGCAACCTCCCACCAAGGCACTTACCCCAGGGAGGACTGAGATGAGTCAAAAGGAAGCATCTGGAGCACTTACCCCAGGGAGGACTGAGATGAGTCAGAAGGAAGTATCTGGCATCCAGTTTCCAGCCGTGTCTGAGTCCTAGGGGAGACCTGTTCTCCTACCAGCTTCAGGGTCTCATCTTGTGATAGTATGTGGTCACGGGCCAACACCACATCTACCCTGGGATCTAACAGCAAAATCAAGAGTGTTTTCTATTCCCAAGCACTCCGTGTTAAAACACACCTGTACCTGTATCAAAACCTCAAATAGCCAGGCGGTGATGGCGCACACCTTTAATCCCGGCACTAGAGAGGCAGAGGCAGGTGGATCTCTGAGTTCTGGGCTAGCCTGGTCTACAGAGCAAGTTCCAGAACAGCCAGAGATACACAGATAAACTGTCTCAAAAAACAAAAACAAAAACAAAAAACAACAAAAACCTTCAAATATTCAGACAGACTACACTTACCATGTACATCAGAAGCACACCAGTAGCTTCCCTTTCTGCTAGCAGTGATCTCTCACATTGTTTCCTGTTTCACCACTTCTCTCCCCTCCCTAGAAGATCAGAGATCCAGCCCACTCCCCATCACCTAGATTCACAGGCCCCACCTCTGCGCAGGAACTCCCAAAAGATCAGACACTGGCTTTGCAGTGCATCAGCAGGTCCCACACCCTCCCAGTGTTCTGAGACAAAAGGGATCTTTTGGCCTAGAAAGCTGACTGCTTACACTGTCTCCACAAATCAGTCACTGAAGACCTTAAACTACAGTGATAACATACTGAAGCCAACAGGAATGTAACATAATTTAGAAATAAATATGATATGCTAAAGCAATTCAATCTTACACTACTTAAAACTACATAAATGTACTACTGTTATTATTTGGGGGGTCATGGTGTAGTGGCTTTTGATCCTGGATATGGTCTTTCCCTGTATTCCAGGCTGGCCTCAAATAATTGCAACCCTCCAACTTGGGGTTACAAGATGTGCTACTACATCTGGTTTGGCTTTAAATTCTCTTTAAATGAGACTTTGGCCAGCTATTTGTGTTTCAGTCTTGGGCACAAGTGGTAAAAGACTACACACAACTGTCCCATCTCCTGGGAAGGAAGAACAGAGGCCTGTACAAGACAGAGCCTCAAACTAGAACAGAACTTTCCACTGCTCTGCCCACCCCTGAGCTTCTGGAGAGGTCACTCAGTGGCTTCTGCTCTGTTCATCTCTGTCACAGTGCCATCAGCTTATAAGGGGCTAGGCAGTCACTGAAACACCATGGTAAAGGAGGCAGCGCCTTACCCTGGGCCCCACTGGCCAGTTCCCAGTCCTGCTGGGCATAATCGGAGCTCCTCTCTCCAGGCCCGCTCTTGCTGCCAATGTCCAGGCAGTTGACCAGATCTGGCAGCTGCAGAGAACTCTCACATGCAAGGTCCATGTATTGGTAGAAACCAGGAATCAGGAAAGTGATGTTCTAGGGAGCAAAGCAGTATCATTTCATAACCTAGGAGGATCCATTCTGAGCCACTGAACTCATCCTTCTAGTAAAAACAAAAATATCAGCAATGTGACGTTTGACACATAATTCACAATTTTTTTCTTTTTCTTTTCTTTTTTTTTAATAAAAAAGACAAACAACATACTCTAAGGCAATGGTTCTCAACCTATGGGTCACGGCCCCTTTGTAAGCAGAACAACCCTTTCACAGGGGTCGCCTAAGATCATCTGCATATCAGATATTTATATTACAATTCATAACAGTAGCAAAATTACAGTTGTGAGCCGGGTGGTTGTGGCACACACCTTTACTTCACTTGGGAGGCACAAGCGGGCGGATCTGTGTGAGTTCAAGGCCAGGTCTGGTCTACAGAGTGAGTTCCAGCACAGCAAGAGTTATACAGAGAAACTCTGTCTCAAAAAACAAAACAAACCAACAAACAAAATCAGTTATGAAATAATTTTATGGTTGGGGATCACTACAACATGAGGAACTGTATTAAAGGGTCGCAGCATTAGGAAGGTTGAGAACCACTGCTCTAAAGCTGAGTTATACCAAAACCGAGATGTCTTCCAAACAGACATCTGGTGTTTGACTTCTCATAGCACAAAGAACCTCTATTTGCCAAGCTGACATTTTATAGTTCTTGGTCCAAAAAACACTGATGTGAACCCAACGGGGGGTGGGCCATGTTCTTACACTAACCAAGAGCTGCTCACACAGATGCCGCTTCTGAACCTGTATGCGGTCCTCATGCCTGGACAGCTGCCTGTAACCACAGAATCCAAGCAACTCTAACCTCAAGGAGGGCCAAGTATCTATACCTATGAGGCTCTCTGAGAGATCTCAATGCTGAAACACTCCTCAGAAAGCCATCATCCAGGGATTCTGCTAGCTGCTTTTTATTCAAGAACAACCCAGTTAAACTAAACTTTAGGTTTGCTACTCTTCAGGGTTCTATTGAAAGTAGACTAACCTTTAGAGCCTCATAGCAGAATACTCTAACCATCTGTCACACATAGTCCATCACCTAGTAGAAGTGACAAGAAGAGATAGTGGCTCCTGCCTTGGAGGCAGGCCCCAAGTGATCAAAGTGCCTAATTAAAGGGCTACAAGCACCTGCATGCAGGAACCAGGTGAGCCTGGTGGGCACTCAATCAGTGTCAAAAGCAGGGGAGGGAGATGCAGATGCCAAAAGCTGGCAGGAGCAGGTGGCTTCCCGAGGCTGCTCCATGATCCCCCCTCTAGTATATGGGACTCATGTCCCCTGTCAGTGAACTCAGGACACCACTGGGATCCATCCCCTAGACAGGAAGTTGTGGGAGCTGTGAGGCATGACTTCTGAGGCTGAAGTGAAACTGTAGAGGCAGGATGGTCCCATGAATGTCCAGACAGCATTCAAGCCAAGAATGTGAGCTATCAAGGCCTCGGGGTTACTACACTCAGCTAGTGTGTCGCTCCAACAGCACCACATGTAGCAAAATGACCTTTGCCCACTAAGCCTGGCCCAACAGGCTCACTCAAGGCCACATGACTTGGAGTGTGTTAAACATTGTCTATGGAGGCTTGTGCAGAGCCATGATGAGACTCCACACTACAGGTCTGGGTGAGGATAAAGAGGAAGTTAAAGCAGAAGGCCAGAATCCTGGTGAGTAAGACATCTATCTACCCAAGCCCAACCTCAACCCCAGGAAGGGAAGTCACAGAACTCCTTCTCCTCTGCTGGCCACCACCAATCACACTGAGGATGTGAGAACAAGCAGTATCTACAGTGTGACCAAAACCCAATTCAATAAGACAGACCAGACCCAGCTGGGTGGGAACAGAGATCCCAGGCATAGGATCCTCTTCTTTCTCTAGAATGATTCAGGAGAATGACCAAGAATGACCACTGATGTGGGGTCCAGGAAAACAAGACACTTGGTTTTGAGTTGGATGGGTATAGCCTACAAGCTCTACAGCCCCTCAGGTACAGGTCCTATGACACATGCAGAACTGTTTCCTCAGAGTACTGAGGAGCTGGGAAACTATGCAAGCCTACCTTGCCCAGGAGCTCGGTCTTTCCATAACCAAACAACATCAGTGAGAAGCTGTGGTTGATGCCATAAATTGTGCCGTCAGGCAGGAGGGTGATAAGGCCACTGATGGTGCAGAACACCCACACAGATGCCTGGTAACATGGTTCAGAGGCAGCTTCACCATCAGCTTCAACCTTTCCATTGGACTTAGATTTCAGCTTCAGACTCAGAGGGAAGGTGGTGCCATCTTTGGCTCTTCCAACAGACCTTTGAATCTTGAGACTCTGAAACACAGTGCAGCCCCACTCAGTACTGCAGCAGTTCTCTGTGGACAGAATCCTGAGCTGTGATGTTTCAGATCCCGGTCTATTCACATACCTGTTCTAGGAACATTCCTTATCCATGCTGCTCTCCTTGATTATCCCCCACCCCCACCCTGCCCAAAGAATTGGGAACCCTGGCAGCAGCAGCAGCAGCCTGAGAGGACTCAGGGTCTAGAACAATGCATAATGACAGGAAGCAAACCAGTGAGGCGACTGGACCTAGCTTCATCCCTTGCAGGCATCTATGTCAAACTACATCTGCTGACATCTACAAGCTGCACCCCTCTTCTCAGCTCCAAGTCTGAAAGGGAAAGGGAAGCTAGCATGTTTCTCCAACACCTCTAAGTCTCAGTGAATGCACAGTCCATCAGTAGCTGTGGTGGTTAGGGTCTTCATGACAGAATCTAGAACCACCTTCAAGCCAGGCATCTGGGCATGCCTTTTAGGGGAG
Source organism: Cricetomys ansorgei (assembly GCA_026225945.1). Taxonomy (NCBI): domain Eukaryota; kingdom Metazoa; phylum Chordata; class Mammalia; order Rodentia; family Nesomyidae; genus Cricetomys; species Cricetomys ansorgei. The sequence continues at coordinate 4,803,125 of JAMJFZ010001791.1, forward strand.
GGTATCTTGACTGCATTAATTAATTGAGGTGATAAGACCCGCCCACTATGAGTGGTGCCATTCCCTGCCTGGGATCCCGGAGTGTCCAAGTGGAGAAAGGGAGCTGAGCAGCAGCATGCGTCATCACCCTCTGCTTCCTGATAACGATGCAAAGTGACTAGCCGCCCCATATCCCTGCTGCCTTATACTGTACCCTCCAACTATAAGTCAAAAGAAACCCTTCTTTCCTTTTTGTTTTGTTTTGTTTTTCAAGACAGGGTTTCTCTGAGTATCCCTAGCTGTCCTGGAATGCTGGCCTCCAAATGATAGATCCTCTGGGATTAAAGGCATGTGCCACCAGTGCCCAGCTAAACCCTTTCTTTCTTAAGTTACTTTTGTCAAGAATACTTTTTTTTTTCCAAAGCAATAGGAAAAGCAACTAAGACAGTAGCCATGGCCCCACACTCAGTCTTCTCCACACCTAGAGACATTGGTTTCCTGCTGTCATTGTCCTGAGGGGCCATCCCATCTTCCTTCTCAGCTCCTCCCCTAACATACAACCAAGTCCTTACATTATATACTATCTGCTTCTATTATTCAGAAGGCATGTGATTTTCCAACAAAGAATTTGAATATAGCCAGGCATGATGGTATACACTGTAATCCTCGCAATTGGGGCAGAAAAGTGAAGGAAGGACCAACTGAAATCTCTCTTTGGCAGCTAGGATGCCCCACATCAGACTACAGGCTCTCTGGCCTTTGGGCTTTAGGATTTCTCCCAGAGGCCCTCAGGGTTCTACAAACTTCAGCCATGGATGAGCCACACTTGGAGCACACCACAGGTCTCCTCCACCTTGCAGGTAGCCTCAGAATCACAGGAGTCAATTCTAACTAACCATATAGAAAATCCTACCTGTTCTGTTTATAGAACTCTTGCCAGGGAACATGGTTACGAGGATCAACCCATTCTCCTGGATCCTCAGTAAAGACAAGGCTAGTCAGCTAGGAGACCATACAGGCTCTGGGCCGTGGTTGCCCCTCAAAGCTCAGAGAACTAGACCTGGAGCTTGCACCATCCAAGAATGATCCTGTGGTCAAGTTACAAAGTCTAGTCTAAGAACTCAAGACCCAGCACGCAGTGCAGATAGTCGGAACCTACCTTAGGGACACGTTGGCCTGGAGGAGGGAGCTGTATGGATGGAATCAACTCTGTGACACACTGCCCAACCACATCCTTTGGAGACGTGAACCCATGGAGATGAGCAAAGAGACTGTCACATGATGTGATGATTCCCTGAGGGGAAAAAAAAGCAATGCTCCTAATAGAAGCGTCCCATATTTGTCTTTAAACTTCACTAAGTTTATGCTCTAGTGTTTATAAACCAAATGCAAGAACAAACTCACAATTTATATATCCAAAGAGCAAGAGGCACCTAAAATGTGACTTTCTCCAGTGCTCTCCAGAAGCCCTGGCCTACACCTGACTCTTCAGTAACAACATTCAGTTCATGTTCAAGTACTAGTCTGCAAGTGTGAACATCTTTAAGCATAAGAACGATTCTGAGTAGTTATGATTATATTCCCTTTTCACAGATAAGGAAACTTGAGGCATCAGTGACTGGACTCCTTGCCCAAGCACGCAGTTAGTAAGGGCCGCAGCCAAGGCAAACCTCCAGTCAGCTTTGGCACTTCCTTCCTCAACTTATGAAAGGGGAAGAGAGCACTGTGTCAGCAGGAGATCACTGAGATTTGAAAATACACTCACATCACTCTGGAAGGTGACTGAGGCCGAGACCCTCTCCACGGGCTCCAGAACCACTACACAGCACAAGCCACGTTCTTGATGCAACCTCTTTATCCACACAGAGACTGGAATCTTCTCCCCACTTCGGCTGACAATGTCCACCTGCGGATACACATTTACTATACCAGGACGCACAGAATCTGCAAAGTGGACCCTGTAACCAGCATGGCAAAATGCCTGTGATCAAGAGAGATCTTCCGCACTTTAATGCTTCTGTACAGTCAAGCTCAGCCCACCTTTCAGAAATCTACCAAAGTATAAATGAAGCTTCTAATCCTCAGCTCCACAATCTGAGTGAATTTTTATCAAGAGGGTTTTCATACTCAGTGTGATGGCTAATCTTTGGTTGCCACCCTTTATTAAGAAACACCTAGAAAACTCCTGAAGCACACGCAAGGTGTGTCTCTTGATGGTTCTTTGTAGAAAGGACTGATGTGTGACTCAATGGATGAGGAGGGCAAGACCATTCTTGAATGGGACGCAGAAGCCTATGTGGAAAGGAAAAGTAGCAGGTAAGGAAAGCTCACATACACAATCAATTATCCTTTTGTGTTGGTATTGATGGGTTTTGTTGTTGTCACCTGTTTTAAGACAGGTTTTCATGTGAGCCAGGCTGACCTCAAGCCTCCTACATCACTCTAGGTGGCATTCGACTCCTGATCTCCTATGTGGTGGGATTACAGGTATAAATTATCACCACAGGTTTTTCTGACTTGAGTGGTTGCTTTTTGCTATTACTATCACCCATGGACGTTGAACTGCAGAGTCTTCAGCCCTGAATGCACACTTGCATCAGCAACTTTCCAGGGGGATTCATCCTCTAGATCAGGCCGCACCATCAGCCCTGCGGTTCTGAAGCTTTTAGATTCCTAGACTGAGTGGTTACTGCTTCCACTGGTTCTTCAGCCTGAACACAGTTATTGTGGAACTATCCAGCTTCCAATCAAGCTAACCAATCTAATAAATCCTTTTATCCAGATATATAGTTGGTTCCATGCTTCTGAAAAACTCTGTCCAATGCACTCAGCTTCATGGTAAGAAAAAAAAAGTAGTATCTATTATTTCTTAAAGAAATAAGCACTAAGGACTGGAGAGATGGCTCAGTGGTCAAGAGTACTTGCTGCTCTTCCAAGGATCTAAGTTCAGTCACCCACATTGGACAACTCACAGTTGCCTGTAACTCCAGCTTCAGGGACTACCAAACCTTCTTCTGGCCTCCTTAGGTTCCCACACATAGGTGTACATACACACACACATCCATATAAATAAAAATAAAATATTTTTGAAAGAAATAAAGAAGCATTAACGTGTGCTGGAGGCTGTAATTTTCTTGGTAGTAATCAGCTTCTTGACCCAGTAATTTGCTGATGTAACTGACTCTGTCCAAGTTCTCATATCTGGGGCTCAGCCCTCAGCATCCAACAATTCAGCTCACCTGTCAATGTCCCAGATATATCCAGCAGCCTAGGAGAAAAGACAAAACTCTCCAGGAAAACACTCCCTTCCCACCACCAAACACACAGCAAATGAACAGAAGGTGTGGATTTAAAGGTAAGAATCAGGAGGTACTGTATCATTTTGGAGGGCTTAGGAGATAGCTCAGCAGTTAAAGTACTTGCCATACAAAGATAAGAACCTGAATCAGGATTCCCAGAAACCCACTTAAATGCTGGGTAGGTATAGAGACCCACCTGTAAGTCCAAGTCAGAAGGCAATGACTGCATACCCAGAGCAAGCCAGATAGCAAGACTACCCATATTAGAGAGATCTGGGTTTGATTAACAGACCCTGCCTCAATTAGTAAGGTGAAGATTGGTAGAGGATGACTCCCAACATCAGCCTGGGGCCACACATGGATGTAACACACATGCATGTGGATACACCCACACACATGGGGGAAAATTATATCACTTTTTTGGAACTCTTGTGGTCCCTGCCATTCTTTTAAATGTACACCAAGTCTCAACCCTCACCAAAACATGGGGCTCTCCAACACAGCAAAGCTCCACAGCCACTATATCCATCTTAGGGGTATTTTGGCTTTAAAGGGCCCATCCCTCTTCTCATCTGAAGTAGGGAAATAGCACCAGCACCATGCTTCAGTGAAGATGCTAAAGTTGCAGGTGCTGCCAGCCTCATAGCACAAAACAGCTCAAAGTTAGAACTGAGGCAGGGAAGTAGAGCCCTTCCCTTTACATGCTACCCTTACCTTAAAGACAGGCAAAGCATCCCACCACCCCACCCACACATACTCACCACTGTGCCGAACACAACTGCAACATGGCCATCAGCCTCCACATGCTCCTCGCTGAGGGCTTCCACTACATAGGAATCAGACTTGAGGAAGAACTGTGCAAGCTTCTGGCCAATCAGGTCATGACTGCTATACCCTAGGAGGCTGCAGGCATTGTCATTGGCAACCAAAATCTGCAGAGGACACACATATCACTAGCAGTTCCTTGGGCCTCTAAAAACAACCAAGGAGAAAACAACACAGGAGCCAACAAGGAGACCCAAGACCTGCCCTTTCCCAGCAGTGTCTCCAGCACCTTCCCATCAGGGGCTCAGACAACCATGCTCCCACTCTGCATCTCAGGCATCCTTACCTCACAGATACATCCAATTAGGCCCAACTGTACCCAGGACCCTCCACCAGCCAAAACAAGCACATGCCAATTCAAAACTAGGAAACTAGGAAGAGGGCTGGAGAGATGGCTCAGCAGATAAAGGTGCTTACCACCAAGCCTAACAACTTGAGTTCTGTGGTGAGCCCCTCAGACTCTGGGCCTAGACTCTGCTGTGAGCCTCGGGCTAAAATTGCCTATTCCATTTTTGGGAGATCTGAGCATAATTAAGTCACAAAATATTATAACTGCCCGAGAGAGGCTGGTTTTAGGGAAGTCAAGGTTATCCAAAGGAGTGCCCCCATCTCCGGCTGAACATCTAGCTCCATCATGTGAGGCTATTGTCCTAGACTAGCATCTAACTCCACCTAGTAGCTTCTGCTACTTCCCTGGGTAAACAGTTAGCTTCCCTGAGACAGGTTATCTCCCAGGATAACCTGCTCTGGCAGGAAAAGGGAAGTCTCTAGGTTTAGGATTAACTAGAGAATGAGATGTTTTACTCATGCATTGCTTTACCCAGTGGCTGATACGCTGAGTTCTTTGTAACTGCTGTAGCTGCACATAGCCCCTTGAGGAAAGGGGTATAAAAACTGAGACAAAAATTAAACATTAGCTCCATTCCATCTGAGCTCAATGATGCTGTGTGTGCCTGGTCTATCCCTTCCCTTCTCGTCTCTTCTCCCATCTCCTCATAAGGCCCTTCAGTCCCACTCCCCATTCAGATACTTTCCGACTAGTCAGGCCGGCTCTGACAGAGTTCAATTCCTGAGACTTACAAGTTCGGAGAAAACTGACTCCCACAGGTTGCCCACACTAACACTGTGGTGCACGCGCTCACAAACACACACACACACACACACACTGAACATTAACTTAAAAGACTATTAAGAAAATGTAGAAGTTTGCATCATACTTCACTCCTGCCTAGCAGTCTCAGCTCCTGTATAGATGAACGCACATGGTACAAACACATTTCATTCAGGCACTGAATTTCACTCACATAACTAAACCTGTTGGCTTATGTTGCTATGTTATGCTAAAAGCATATCAAAGTATGCACCTCATCCTTTCTCTTGAACCTCTGTCCTAAAAGGACAAATTCTTATCTCTTTTGCAATCATATAGGTAAAACCATCTATCTTTCAAATTATACTTAAAACACAAATTCCTCTGTTGAAGGGACCAAGTTTGACATCTCCAAATCCACATCCATGCTGGGCCTCAAACTGCAGCAAATACCTCTGTGGTCTTGGCATCCACGGTAAAGACAGCCTTGTTGGGGTTGCACACAGGGGTCGAGAGCAGGGGTGCAGAGCACCCTGAAGCCAGGCCACGCAGCAAGGAGCAGCAGGATGTACTGCCCAATGACCCAGCTGCAGAGTCAGCATGCTCAGGCGCAACAGAGCAGTGCCGTTTGCTTGTGCAGATGTTTTGGGCAGCCAATGATGAGAGACAGTAAGAGCTCCACCTATCCTCTGTGAGGAAAGAAAGGACAGAAAGAATTAGATCTCAAACCACTGCTAGAGCAAGCCTCTAAAGACAGACAAAGTATGCAGCCTGCGCATGACTCGAACGCTTGTCTGACCCACGTTAGATGCACAGGTTCTGACTCTGAGAAGCACAGACAGCTCAAGATGAACACTTTTTTCTAGGTCACACTGGCCTTGTCATTCACACCAAAAGGCTCTTGCTTACAATGTCTCCTCTCAAATACCAGTCACCTCTAGCCACTGCCTGGTCACTTGTTGCTGGGGACTGTCACACAATTCAAAGGCAGCCTTCAGGCCCCCTATCTAAGCACCGGAGTGCCTCCCCTTTCCCAGCCTTTCACCACCAAGTGATCCCTCCATTCACCCATTCCTTGGTACCTTTACTACCCTGGAAAGATCAGTGTGGTTCTGGCCCCTATACCTGCCTCAAGTTCCAATCATCTCCAAGACCCAACTCTCTACATTTCCCATACTGACCTCTATTCTTCCTAAACCACACATATAACCCGAGTCTTTACCACTCTCCCATCCCATCCTCTCTCCTTTCCTCTGCCTTCATAGGATTCAGACTCTCTCAATACATGGCCTCAGATTAACTTTCCCCAAGGCCGCCCACTTGCCCCAGCAGTAAACACGCCAGTGCCTTCCTCACACCTCTTGTCCCTGTTCTCTGGGCAGCTGCCTGTGGTATCCTCCTGAAACCAATCTATCATGTCAACATCGAAGCAGACATCTGGCCAAAAGAAGCAGCCTTCAGTGCTTCGGCAGCACCACTGGCCATCTCCCAGGACCAATGCTCCCAATGTCGCACCACCCACACACTAGCTGGGCCTCAACATCAGATGCCCTAGCAAGCTGCTCTGTGACCTCAAGACAGGATCCTAGACCTTCCTATGTTCTCTGACTCCTGGACATCTCTGTCATTCCAGAGGATTTCCCTGCTTTCTAGATCCTTCTCAGTTTCCTTTGTTGTCCCTCAATCCTCCCCCACTCCAACCCCACACTCTGTCACACAACACTAGAAAGGTTAGCTCTTTTCTCCTAACTATGGCCCAAGGACCAGAGGGCATAGCCCAGTACCTTGGAAGACACCTCTTCCTGGCAAGGAAACATAAACCGTCTTTTGGTCCCTGACAAAAGGGCTCCCAGGAGAGGAAACTGCAACTCTCTATTTTCAGTTTACAAGAATGATGCCCACAACATCACAAGGTGATTACCGGAGAGTGTCATCCGGCTCTGGCACAGTCTGGAAAGCCCATTCTTCCTGCTCAGGTGTCTATGGGCTGTGGAGGGTGGCTTACTGGGGTCAGAAGAAGCTTGGGTAGCTGGGACTTCCTGTACAGGAGGGGTCCCAGACAAGCACCTCCAGTCTTCAGCAAAGGCAGGTGGGCCTCTGTCCTCCATGGAGAGCAGGTCAACTGTACACCAAGTTCCCACCTCAACCAGCCCTCACCTGGATAACAAAGAGTATATGATTAACATCTGCAGCACAGAACACAAAAGCAACCAAGCCAGCTGAAGTCCTGGCATCCCAGGCCGGGACCTACGGAGTGACTATAGTCGGCCCAAATCTGTGCTCCAAGGTTTTTCAGAGAAAAAGACATGGGAAAACATAAGGAAAAGTGGGAAAGAAACAAGGAATGTAGTGGGAGGGGCCACAAGAGAAACAGGGGATGCAGGTAACATGAGTGGAAATGTTCCCAGGTCAAGGTCTTTCTGGATGCCACACACAGCACACGCCACAAAAGCCAAGACCACATCCAGAGCTAGGACCGGTCAGGAGGTGTGCTTTTGTTCTCAACTCTTTATTCTGATATAAAAGTAGACTCAAAGCCAGGCAGTGGTGCAGGCCTTTAATCCCAGCACTGAGGAGACAGAGGCAGGTGGATCTCTGGTCTCCAGCCTGATCTACAGAGTGAGTTCCAGGACAGCCAGAGTTACAACAGAGAAACCCTGTCTCCAAAAAAAACAATAGACTCAAATACGAATTAGAAAAAATATAGAAAAATCCCAGGTGCTCTCAGAGTTCCCAAGTGAAAACATACTGCAGAGCAAGAACACTGTCACACTAGGAAACAAAACCCAGTATCACGGGTGTTGACCCACCTTCCTGTGTCTGCTGAGCTCCTGCAGCCCTGTTCACATGACTTCTCCCAGTGGGCACAATGAGTGGACCCCCGCATCACATTGGCAAGTATGTCAACCACAAGTGTATATTTTACCTGTCCCCCATGCTTAAAGGCCACCCCATAGTCAGCCACTAAAAATAAAGCTTCCTCTGCCAGGAAGCAAGGCCCACCTAGTAATCCAATGATTGATAACAACAAGAACACACTATGAGCCTGGTGGTAGTGCATGCCTTTAAGCCCAGCACTGGGGAGGCAGAGGTAGGCAGATCTTTGTGAGTTCGAGGCCAGCCTGGTCTACAGAGTAAGTTCCAGGACAGTCAGAGTTACAACAAAGAAACCCTGTCTCAGAACAAAAAAAAAAACATTGTGGGTCCAGAATCAGGACCACTTGTTGGATTTTCCCATGATGTAGGGAGACCACAGGGCTAAGATATGCCCACCTTAAGCATAAGCCCTTTCTTCTAGGCTACCTTCCAAAACCTCATAGTTTCTGAACAGTCTGGAGCACACATCTGAGGTCCACATCAGCCTTTTACTATACTGGATCCCCATACTAGCACACTTAGACCTGAGAATTAGCTGAGAAGCTGCCTCACAAGGAAGATCAAGCTTGGACAAGCATGGGGTAGGGGGGATGACACAGGGACAATGATGACACAGACACACAACTTCCCAATGCAGAACTGTAACACCTAGAAAAGGACAGGAACCTACTTTTACAAACCACCAGAATCTAGTAAGGAGCATCTAGGAGCCTAGCCCTCTAGCTGTATACTGGCTTTTAAGGTGACCACAAAGATTTAAGCTAAGTATGGCATTGTGATACACTTCTGTAATCCCAATACTTGAAGAAGATCAGGAGTACAAAGTCATCATCAGTTACATAGTAAGTTCAAGCCAACCAAAGACACATGAGGCCTGTCTCAAGGAGGGGGGAAAAGATTTATTTAACAATGTAGGAAGAGAGAAGAACACCTATAGTAATAACACGTTGTGAGCTTGATTATAACTTCATCACAAGTGGATCACAGTGGAATTTCTGATATACTCATGAGTCTATGGGCCTTAGCCAACAGGTCCTGAACACAGCAGGGCAGAGCCCCTTACGCAGAAAAAACAAAATGCTGACATTACAACATTCCACGAAGCTGCACAAAGTAAATAAGTGGACAATAGGTCAAGTCAGTTTCAGAAGCACACCAAGAAATATAAGCCTGACATACGTGGGTAATCCATGAGGTCTTTCCCAACACAATTGCACTGAATAGCTAAGTCTCAGTTTACCATGTAAATGAGGATAACAGTAACTTACACGCCATAATGCTCTTGCAGGATTTCAAGAAGCAGGTTAGACAGAGTTACAACAGAGAAACCCTATCTTGAAAAAACACAAACAAACAAACAAAAGACACCCTAATAAATAAAACATGATAGCCAGTGTGATGAAGGGTGTAGGCAAGGGAAACATTCCAATCCACAATGGTCAGCATTCCTAGGGTAGGCACAGAGATGAGTAAAGAAGCCTTCCCTACAGGCAGAAGCACAGTGTATTGCACAGGAGAGCCCGTGGAGAGGCCAGGCATAACTCTCAGAGCCTACTAGGCCTGGCAAGGCAGTATGGATTTTACAGAAAGCATTAAAGGGTCCAATTCTTTGGGAGAAAAAAAACAAAACAAAACATGAGGAGATACACATTGTACAAAGATCTTTCTAGAGGCAAGACTAGAACAAGGAAACGGTTACACTAATCCAAGGTAGAAACCGTGAAGTAAAAGCATCAAAGAAACAAGGAGAGAAGGAAGCCATAAGGGAAACCCCGATTTAAATTGGCTGGATATACTGAGAAGTTCCTGAGGGTAAGAGGCGGCAAGACAACAGCCCAAATTTTTCAGCTCAGACAACTGTCACCCTCTGGGGAAAGAAATGTAGTGAGAAGACCATGAATAAAACCCACACGTCTTTGGGACACCCGCGTGCAGAGTTCAGGAAGCAATGAGCCGACGCTCATTCATTTCTCACAGCGCTTGTTTAACTGGGCTAGGATGCAGGCTTTTTTATTTCCGCCTTGCCTTCTATTAGGTAAAACAAGCAATGGTTAATGAGCAATATGCGCAGTAGGTGAGAGAAGACACAGTGGTTACCTTGGACCGGGTTGCGTTACTCTGCTAGGGTCATCCAGGAGCCTGGCGGCTCCTGTGCGCGGGTCAAACGGCCAGAATCCGCCACCACCCCGGGCCGGGGCCGAGCGGAGGGAGTGTGGCCGCGCGAGGCTGGGGCCAGAGCTTCTCTCCACAACTGCGTGGGACCGAGCCTCGCCGCAAGAGCTCTCTGGAACACTGGTATTTCACATGAGACTGGCGAAAGTCGCTGATGGATTGACTTCTTGAAGATACCGCGCGCTTCTAGCCCATCGACCAATCGCAGAACGACATGCGCAGAGTGATAGGCAGCAGGAACCAACCAGACACCCCTATGGGCGGGCCTCAGTGAATACGAGCTACAGAGCGCGCGCAAACGGTTGCTAGGGACGCAGCGGAACGGCCCCTACAGCGCCTCCAAGGAGCCAAAGGAGATCCCACGCCCAGCTACTGCCGTTTACCCCTACAGCGGAACCGAGGACGGTGAGCGACGCGCAGCTCGCCTTTCGACGGCCACATTCTCTAGGAGGGGACGGGGAGTGGAAGAGTACGACGCGGTGGTTAACCGTGCGCTGGAGGCTGCGAAGGTTCACCCCAGAGCAGGACCGCGGCCCCTCCTGCCTGCGCCAAGTATCCAGGAAAGGCAGCCAGTGGCACCAGTAAATCAGCGCGCAGGCGCAGAACAAAGTGGTCGCCCAAGCCAACCGGCCCATCCTGCAGACACAACAGCGAGGCTCCGGAGGTCGCGGATGCAAGTCTAACCAGCTTCACCTGTGGCCTGTAGAGCTTTCCTGACCGCAGTTCCTCCACGCCTCCGAATTCGGGAGGGTGACTTGAGTGAACCCGCAAGCATGAAGTATCTCCCATACTCCCTCATGCCTTGCCGTAATGTGTGCTTTCGCCTTTCTCGCTTAGATTCCATTCATTCCTCAAGCACCTAGTTCAGGTGGCGTCGGGGCCTGCAGGAACTACAACTACCATGAAGCACCGCGTCCACGCAAGCGTGTCAGCTCGCGCTTTTATGCTCGGTTCTATTGGCCCTCCGACAGGGCTGGGAGTCCTGATTGGCCCATGGCCTGGGGCGACAGATTCCGGAAAGGGGAAGAGCAGCCAATATGGCGGCGGAGGGCGGCGCGGGGCAGCAACAGTCGCAGGAGATGATGGAGGGTGAGCGGCCCCTGCGGGCGACCCGGGAGCGGCGAACTGGGGGCTGGGCGGGCACGGCCTCTCGCCGGATCTGAGCCCGGCCTCCAGGCTCCGGCTACAGCCACGGAGCTCTAACAGCTGCCGGCCGGGCTGGACACGGCGGGGGGGAGGCTCAGAGCCCGGGAGCTCCGGCCCGAGGGCAACAGCGGCCAGGAGGGACCAGAACCCCGGGAACAACGTGGCGCGAGCGTACCCAGGGATGGGGGGGACAGACAAGGAAGCTGCGGCGATGGGAACCTAGTCTTAAAGCTCGGAGATTGACAGGCGAGGGGGCAGGAGGTCCTCTGTCAGCTAATTGGGAAACTGAGGCTTCAGGCGTGGAGACCTGCCAAATCCAGTCTGTTCACGCTGCATGGATGGAAAAAGAGTCTCCTTTGGGAAGCGAATGGGTTGTGGCAGAAGGTTGGTTAACAAGGAGCTCCGGAGATGGAGTTTATGGGGCGGTGTCTTGTTTTCTAGGCGTTCTCAGTCTCAAAAGGACTAAATTCAACTTTCTTCCTTTTTTCTCTGTGTTGGATCATGTCATCATATTCATATATAAATATATTTATATACACATTATGCATGCCTTATGTTATGCATTAGTTATGCATGTACACAGTTGTGTAGATACATAATCGTTACACGCGTCCATATGTATACATATGTGTGTGTATATGTGTGTATGTATGTCTATAGACATACATACACACATATTTGTATGTATATATCATCCCACGTGTACTTATCCCTACCTATTGTAGCCTCAGGCGAATCTAAACCCTTAAATGCCTTTGAAAACTCCTCTATCTTAGTGATACTTCCTGAAGAGCAGTCACTTTTCTGGGAAGAATGCTAAGGAAAAGGGTTGCAGAGCAAGGGAAAGGGATGTGGAAAGAAAGATGAGTGTGTTTGAAAGTGGCGATGTTGCCCTGAGTTGGGCCTTGAAGAATCACTAGATGTCAAGTGGGAAGGACCAATATCATCAGAGAAAGTCAAGTAAAGGGGTATGGAAAGGAGTTTGACCTAAATTAACAGTCATATGCGATGGGGGTTGTGAAGAGTTAGCATAGCTGCCCAGAATAATAGGTCTTAGAGAGCCTTGAAGGGAGTCATGCTGGGCGCTTTTTGTTGTTTGTTGTTGTTGTTGTCCTTTGAATCTTTTTTAAGCAAGGAAATATTTCTTCCTATCTCCCTCTTCCCTCCTCCAATATATTCCTCACCCCTTCTTCCTCTGTTTCTCAGTAAAGGGCAAATACAAAAGCCAGGCTTTTTTCTCCTCCACTCCCACACATGTCATTCAGCTGACGCTTATGCTTCTATAACCCCATGTCTTTTGTGGTGTGTGTGTGTGTGTATATCTGTCTGTCTGTCTGTATCTGCCTTTTTTTTTTTTTTTTTAAAGATAGGGTCTCAACTATGTAGCCTTGGCTAGCCTGGAGCTTACTATGTAGGCCAGGCTGACCTAGAACTCATAGAGATTCACCTACATCAACCTCCCAGAGTTCTGGAATTAAACATATGTACCACTATTGCCTGGTAAGCTCCATGTTTTGATCCCTTCTCCATCACTGCTGATACCTCAATTCAAACCTTTCCCCTCTTGATTTTATTGCCCTTTTGCTATCTTGTCATACCCAGAGTGACATAGTCACATTCTTGTACAGTCTCCCAGGCTTTAGAACAGCGGTTCTCAACCTGTGAGTCGTGACCCCTTTGAGGTCACCTAAGAATATCTGCATATCAAATACTTACATTGCAGTTCATAACAGTAGCAAAATTACAGTTGTGAAGTAGCAATGAAAATTTTATAGTTGGAAATCACTACATGAGGAACTGATTAAAGGATTGCAGCATTAGGAAGATTGAGAACCACTGCTCTAGAACCTCTCTGCTGCCCTAAGAGGCATAAGTTCCACAGACTGTCCCTTCTGTCCTCTGGCTCCTCCTGGGGGAGGTGCAGAAACTACAACACAGAACCTAGATTCCCTAATCCTGGATCACAGGCTGTCCTGTGCCTCTTGGTAACTCAGACATTTTCCTACCATGTCATACACATAAACCACTCTTGTACCCGTTCTCATTCAGTCCTGACGGAGAGGCACACCACTAACTCTCTTCTACAAATAGGAATATTGAGGTTTAGAAAGGAAGATCATTTGCCAAAGCCACATTTCATTGTTGCTTTGTTCATAACTCAAAATCTACTCTGAAAAGCATCGGCAATTTACCTGGGACTATTGACACATTCTCATTTTCATTAGAGCTCCTCCCTGCCCATAGTCTGATTTTAGCTAGTCTTGATTTCTATCAGAATATGGGACTGTAAACTGAACCAGTTTTCTTGACCAATGGACAGTGAGACATCAATGAAGGTATGTGGCACAAGTTTACAATGGTCCCTTCTTAGGATAGACTTAAGGTCACATGTGAGAGCCACCTGAAAGGTACTTCACTATGTGTTGCCGTTAGTGTTCCTGATCACAGATGATCCAGAGGCTTTCAGAACGCTTGGCAATTCTTTACAAGCTCTGGAGGGGAAGGACAGCATGTTAACTGTCCCCATGTGCCCTCCACATTCTGCCCCTGGTTTCTGGCTCTGTATCTTAGATAGTGCTGGGGCATGGAAGACGTTCATATGATCGTGAACTGAATTCAACTATTTTAGAAAGAAGTCTTGCTGACTTACAACAACTGGTGTTAACCTGGTCTATGTTCCTCAAATTGTCACACAAAATGGATGTGAATTCTCACTGATGTGTGTGGGTTCAGTTGACAGGCGGGCTGAATCTGAAGAATCAGGCGATGAGGAAGGGAAGAAGCATGGCACTGGCATCGTGACAGACCTCAGCGAGCAGAGCCTGAAGGATGGAGTAGAACGGGGGACAGAGGACCCAGAAGGTACTGGGCGTAATTAACCTTGAACTCACCAAATAGGGGGAAATGTGCTATTGAAGATTGCTGCTTTTTTTTATAAGATGTCTCCTCATGACAGTAGTTGTGTTCCTCAAAGGTCCACAGTAGGTTGGGCAGATAGGCATGCTGTTAGAGGACAGTCTGCTCTTTGGGGTGCGCCTCAGCACTGACTGACTAAAATGCACTGACTGGTGCATTTATGAGTACAGTAGATCTGTTTCTGCTGAAGACACAGTACTACTACTGATGATATTGGCACTAGTGTGTCACCTAGAACAGAGCCAGAAAATGTTTTTTTAATCATTTACAAAGAAAACAAAATTTGAAGAGAGCATGGCGGATGACTGTTATGCTTCTGTATCCTGCCACAGTAAAGAGAAATCATTTCTGATCCAACATCAACATTTCTACTTTTTTTGAGATAAGGTTTCACTATTAGCCCTGGTTAGTCTTGAAACCACTATGTATACCAGACTGGCCTCAAACTCAGAGATCTGTCTGCCTCTGCTCTGCCTCCTAAATGCTAGGATTAAGGGTGTGTACTACCATGCCCACCTCTACCTCAACATTTATATAAGCCTGAGGATCACCTTGTCACAAACAGGTATTAGGAAAATCACTCCATTTGGAACTGAACTACTTCCTATGGTGGCTTTGAACCCTCCTCAGTAATGGCCTGTGCTTATGCTTATGCTTTGAAAATTAGTTTACATGGAAAAGAATGAGAGAAAACATATGAACACAGAAAAATGTCCCAGCTGAATTGTTAGGTTTGATGGGGTGGGAGTCAAATATCTAAGTAGTGTGCATCTTAAAATATGATTTTTAGTTTAAAATATGAGTATTTAGTTTTACCTGCTCTTAAAAAGAAAACACATTAGTATTGCTGAGGATCTCACTTTAACAAGCTTTAGAGGAAACCTCTGCCCCTTACATTTTCCAGATTTGTATGGATTTTTTTCAGGTATTCATAATCATGCACTACCTTTAAAAATAAATTTGTAAAAAACATAGCTACTTTTTAAAATAGCATTGTGCACTGTGTGCCAGCAAGGATGATTGGTAACTATGGAAACAGAATTTTAAGGCAAAAGGAGAGTGCCACAAAAGTACCCACCACAGTTAGTTTCAGAGCTGATATTCTGGAGTTGATGTGGGTGGATAAAGTGAATGGGCCCTGTCATCTCATTTGACTTAGTCACGGAAGGGCTGAGATCTGTGCCACTGAAATATTAAGCAACCTAGAAGACTTAGAAGTTAGAACAGCATGGCCCTGGGCTTTGACTCCTGGCTACTGATGTTATTGTGATGGGTCATTCATTGTAAGAGGACTCTAATGTGTGATGGGAGAGAAGAGTAAAAGTCCCATGCCAGAGTAAAAGTCCCATGCCAGCCAGAGAACCCTACTGCAGGGAAGGCCAGTTGGACTAGAGCCCAGCTTACTTAAAGCCCATGTCCTTACCTCCAGATGACTAGAGCAAATAACACTTCTCTGGGAACATGTACTTTTAGTACTTAAAGAAACTGCAACTGCTCATACTTATGTATCTAAGTGTCATCAAAACACATTCAAACATGTCAATCATCTTCATATTTTTCCTAACTTGTGTGTGTGTGTGTGCATGTGCGCGTGCACATTTAGATGTCAGAAAACATCATCAGGTTAGGGCACTGGGTAGTTTGTTTTTGAGACAAGGTCTCTAACTGGCCTGGAAATTGCCATTTGGGCTGGGCTGTCTGCAGCAAGCCTGCATGTTTCATACTCAGCTTTTTATGTGGGCTCCAAAGATCTAACTCAGGTCTATGCTTGCACATACACTTCACTAAGCTACCTCCCAGACATCCCCACTTTTTTTTTTTTTTTTTTTTTTCCAGTTCTAGGGATTGAACCCGAGGCCTTGTACCTGCTAGGCAAACACTCTACAGCTAAGCTATGTCCCCAGCCACCTAATTAAAAAACACAACTATGATACATTCAGAAGTATGTTTCCGCTGGTAGTTGGTAACTTTACTCCAGGTTAAGCTGATGTTTCAAGTAGGGAAGGAACAGCAGGTGCTGGATAGATAGGAAACCTTGGGCTGTGGACCATATATCCTGAGGGGCCTAGGATAGCCCCAATTCCATCTTCTGGTCCAGTCCCAATGCCAGTTGTGCCTACTTTTAGTCTCATAGCATCTAGCTTGGACCCAGCTACCTTGTTTTAGTTGTGGTGCCTCTCCTGCCATAATTCCTTGAGCAGTGAGTTACTGCTGTCTTTTGAGGATAAGGGGAATCTTGTAATTTCCTCTTGGTTTTATCCAGTTCCTTTTACTTAGTACCAGAGTGGTGGTTATCCTATAAATTATGGGTAAACTATAAAAAACAACATATTTTAATTGGGTACTGTTGACGTTGTAGAAAAAGACATCACGGAAAGTCAGTGAAGTGAATTCAGCCGTGTAGGACCAGTTCTTTGTTAAGCTGGTCCCCTGCCACATGGTCCTCTCTGAGGCCTCCAATGAAGAAATGGGCTGACTGACACATAGTCCACTAATCTTTGGAGGAGCCAGACATGGGCTGAGGTCAAGAGTGCATAAGCTGGCTCCACTGCAGATGCGAGTTCATGTTTACTCTAAGGAAAAGAGGCACAGGAAAAGGGGGCCAAGAAAAAATAGTAATATGATAAGAGATAAGAAGGTAAAGGAACTAGAGAAGAGAGAGAGTATCTTGGGATAGAACAAAGAGTTTAGACTCAAAGAAGCACTTATAAAAAGCACCCTGATTCCTTCCAACAGAAAGTTTCAATATAAAAGCATTTTAATAGAAACATCAATTATGAAGCCATGAAGCGAGGCGTCATGCACATAGCTGTCATCCCAGCATCTGGAAATCTGAAGCCGCAGGATTAAAAATTCAAGGCCAAGGGCTAGAGAGATGGCTTAGTGGTTGGTTAACAGCATTGACTGCTCTTCCACAGGACATGGAAGCACATCCCAGCACCCATGTGTCCGCTCACAACAGTCTTCTAATTGTAGTTCCAGGAGAGCTAACGCTCTCTACTAGCCTACTAGTGGACAGGCAGGCTTACATGCAGACAAAATGTGCACACAAAATGAACATTAAAAAAAGTTCAAGGCCAACATGAGCTGCACAATGAAACCCTGTCTACAAGAGGGGGGTGGGATTCCAGTCAAAACAGATAGTAGATAGCTTTATTTGAATATCAATTGGTGCAAGCTAAGGGAAGAAATTAATTGTAAGACCACTGGGAAAAGTGGGTGACTCTAGTGGGTAGGGAGGCAAATGCTGTTGCTCTCAGAGTGTTTTAGGGAATGTGTGTGCATTTCTGTGTGTCTTAGTTCTTTCAGTATCATATGTAATCAGATTCTGATAAAATGAAGAAAAGGGGCTGTTTATATGAGGCTCTCCACTGCAACAGGAAGCAGTTTACATCAGGCTCTCAAGGGTGGATAGTCTCATGAAATCCAAATAGGTTTCTCTGCTAGAATTAGTTCACTAGACTTCCAGTTGAGAAGTACGGTTAAATTATTCACTGAAGCTCTTTCATCCTGTCTGTTGAGCTCTGCTTCCTTTTGTTTCCCTCTCTGTCAGAGAAGCATCTGTAGATGCTGGGCTACTTTCCAAAGCAATAAAAGGTACATCCCAGAACGTGTAATATGCCCAGCATGATATATATTCAAGCACCTGATTTATTGCCACAAACAAAAGGCAAAGAATACACATGTGGATAGGCTACTGGTAACACACACTCCAGGAATTCCAATGTCCCCAGCCATGGTGGGGACATGCGTCATGGGTTCACCAAGACCCAGGCAGCTGCCCTTCTCCTCCTTTCCACCAAGAGCTTCAAGCTGCCTTTGGCTTCTTGGGAGGTTCCCAAAGGACATTTGGAGACTTGGCTATTATCACCCTTCTCATTCTTAGTGTTCCCTGCATTTGAATTAGCCAGACTTCTCCAGCCTTAGGGCAAAGTGGCAACTCTTTACTAAAACCTATGGCCACTGACTCTTATAAACAGAGTTGTTGTTTGTTTGTTTGTTTGTTTTTTCTTCTTTTTAGGGGAACATGAGCTGGCAGTGGATATGGAAACCATCAGCCTGGACCGAGATGCAGAGGTAACGCTGACTGCCTGACCCAGCTTCAGGGGGCATAGTTATAGATGACCCTAACCATCAGCTTATCTTTTATCAAGGTGACAAATTAGTGACTAAAGAGATCACCTAAGCCTCCCTTGATTGGGTTAGTTTCTGTATTTTTACTAATTTTAATACCAGCAGTTGAAATCTATTTCTGGTTAATCAATAAGAACTGTGTGGCAAGTGAAATGCTTTTGACTCTTAAGTTACATGAGTCCAGTGATCATGTTGTTGGTGTGTGTATGTGTGTGTGTGTGTGTGTCCGTGTCCATGTATGTCCAGTTGTTAGGGGGTTGAATTCAGACTGACCACTGGCTAGAGTCCTCTCCTGAATCCTCAGCTGGTTGCTGGTGACATAACGAATGCATCTTCTTGGAGCCTAAGCTCATGTTCTATGCTCAAGGAGCTGGGAAAACAGACAAAGCTGACACGTGCAATAATTTTGAGGATCAGTTTTATAGAAAACTAACATAAATCACAGCTAAAACAAAGAATGTCTACCTAAGGACTTACCCTGTGTGTCACTGTCATCTGCCAGTCACCTGCCAGATAGATCTGGCTTAGCATCACATCCTTATGTCTTTATGTCTCCATCTGGTACCCTCCTAAGCAGCTCTTGGCCGGGTCTCCAGGAACTCTGCTGAAGCTGAGTAAGATTCCTCTATGTTTCAGGATATTGATCTGAATCATTATCGCATTGGAAAAATTGAAGGTTTTGAGGTACTGAAGAAAGTGAAGGTGAGAGGGATCTGTCCTTGCACACAAGGTGACTTGGTAACATTTACTTGGGGAATATGTATGATCCTGTTCCCGACTTATGGGTGGCACTGGCCTGTATTCTCATATCTCTTTTCTGAGTGGGACAGGTATTTTCCTGTAGTTGGGGAGCTCAAGCCTGCCTGGGCTTCTAGGACGCCTTGGTGAGCACTTGAAGAGTTTCCTGTCCCTAGCTCACTACAGTTAAATTTGCTTCTCAAAACGGAGCCCAGAAAAGATTCCTCCAGCTGCCAGAACTTGGCCTACATTCCAACCCTATTCATTCACCTCTCCAAATAGGAGTGCTCAGTATGGGATCTACCTAACTTCCCTTTGGGCCTGTACCTGTCCTCAAGTAGAGGAGGGTAATTCCAGCTTTCCACTCTTGCTCACCTGCCTCTTGGTGCATAAAGCAGTCCCAGGAGGGCGGCCCTCTATGCTCCTTTGTCAATGCCAATCCTCTTCCACCCTCCAGTCACTCTGCCTCCGTCAAAACTTAATTAAATGCATTGAGAACCTGGAGGAACTGCAGAGTCTTCGAGAACTGGACCTCTATGATAACCAGATCAAGAAGATTGAGAATCTGGAGTCTCTGACGGAATTGGAGTGAGTAAGGAGACCCAGAGGAGATGGGATGGGTTGAGTGGCCTGGTTCCCCAGAACAACCCACTGCTTGGCTCTGGTCCTTAGGGGCTACCTCTGTGCTGGGTCCTGATCTGTGCTAAGGCTCTGAGGGAGCAACAGCTTTATACATGCCATTAGCGTTGAAGGCTAGAACTAGGCTTCTAGCTGGGTTCCACTCAATAATGATGTCAGAATCAAGGACAGAGGAGCTTTAATCCATAATTCCCCTTTTAAAACAAAAGTATCAGCAACATTTCTGATTAAAGGAGTCACTTTACCTGGCTATAGCCTTGTCTGGACTTTCACTCTTTCGTTGCTTGCTGGGTTCTGTTTTTGGTTTTTGAGATAGAGTTCCATTCAGCCCGTAGCTGAATTCTCTATAGCTAAAGATGACCTTGAAATCTTGTTTCTCATGCCTTCATCTTTCCAATGCTGGCCTTACAGACATGTGCCACCATGCCCACCTGCTTGTTGATTT
Organism: Cricetomys ansorgei; assembly: GCA_026225945.1. NCBI lineage: Eukaryota > Metazoa > Chordata > Mammalia > Rodentia > Nesomyidae > Cricetomys > Cricetomys ansorgei. The sequence continues at coordinate 4,823,385 of JAMJFZ010001791.1, forward strand.
TTGTTTCAGTTTTAGTCCACTACTGCTCAGGTTGAACTAGTACCGTGAGTGTCTAGTGTTAGGTTCTGCCGTGGCCACAGGCATAAATGAAACCTGGTTTTCTGCTCTTAAGTAGGACCTTAGGAGACAATGTTCATAGCCTGCAGGTTGCCTTTACTGCCCTCCAAGCTCCAGGCAACACCACAGTCCCATAGGACAGCTCTAGTGTGAGCCAGTCAGTGAGTGGTGAGGTGTGGTCAGATCCCACCTAATGACTGCAGATCCTGGGGGCAGATACCCCCCTAAATGGGATTCTGACTCCTGTGCAATCTGTGTTCATTCAAGAAATATTTTGCTTCTTTCCAGGATTCTCGATGTTTCTTTTAATCTGCTGAGGAACATTGAAGGGATTGACAAACTGACACGGCTCAAAAAACTCTTCTTGGTCAACAATAAAATCAATAAAATTGAGAACATAAGCACCTTACATCAACTGCAGATGCTGGAGCTGGGGTCTAACCGGATCCGGGTAGGTGCAAGTAGCACTGTGTCTTGGGAACAATTCCCTGGGCTGTGTGGATCTGCAGTGATACAGGTGGGGTATGTACTTGGATAAGTTTTTCTTATGCTCATATTGTTTGGAGGAAGCAGGGATAAGGAAAATGCTAACTGGAAGCCACTATTGATAAGAACTGTGCCCACACCAACTGGTCTAGTCTGGTAGTTAGCTTTCATTGGCTCTTCATCTATATCATGGTCCTGTGCCAAGCCAGTCCCAGCTGTGCTCCACAAGTTAGCCAGCCAGACCTTCCTTTCTGACTTTCCTCCATCTGCATCTGAGATGTGTTTCCAAAGCCTAGGAGGGTGGTCACTTGTCAGTGATATGGCATGTGTTAAGCAAGTATCTTGCTACTAGAACACTAGGCTGGCCCTAGTCCCCTAACCATGTCCTCTGGCAGGATTTGATTTGCTGTTCAAGATCCATTTGACCTTGAAAACATAGGTCAGAATGGAAATGAGAAAAAAAAAATTTTTTTAAAAGACAGGGTCTCATTCACTATGTAGCTCAGACTGGCCTAGAACTCACTGATCTCCCAATACTGGAATTAAAGGCATGTACCACCACACCCAGCAAAACCAAGTCTTTACCAGTTAACTCATAACTACTGCGAAAAGTGTCTTGTATCTAACAGGGGAATCCAAAAAGGTCATAAGGCGCTGATATTGGAAGAGGAGAGAATCTTCCCCATGGGCAGACATCAGGGCTCTGTCATTCATAAGACTGTTTCAGCCCAATTTTGACATCCTTATGTCATTGTGCTGTTCTTCAAGAACGATAAGGGTACAGAGCTAGGGCTAAGTAGATGTGACTGCAGCAAGGAAAAGCAAAGCAAGGGAAATGGGAATGGCCACGGGTGTTCCTCATGGGCATTCTGGGATCAGAGTTCCCAGTGTCTTACTTCTGTGGAGGCATAGGTTCATGGGAATGCATAATCTCAAAGGCTGTGTAGGATAAAGTACCACATCAGGCTAGAGAAATCAGCTAGTATATGGGTTTGCAAATAATCCCAGAGCTCTGAAAGTATGAGGGTTGGCCGGATGGTAGTGGCACACGCCTTGGGAGGCAGAGGCAGGCAGATCTCAGAGCTCAAGGCCAACCTGCTCTAAAGAGTGAGTTCCAGAACAGTCAGGGGTATGTTGGGGAAGTTTATTTTTAGTTATGTTTGAAATTGTTTTTTGCACTGTTGAGTGAAGGGCTATCCTAGGTCTAGGGCGTTTTGTATTGTTTGCAGGTGTTAGATTTCTGTGGTAGTTGTTTAATTGCTAATGATCTGCATGTGCTATCAGTAGAATATCTGAGGAGTTCTGAAAAAATAAATATACCTAAGCTCAGAAGCTCGGGGTTCCACTGTGAGTCTGGTGCTGGCCAGGATGATGGTTCCCTCTGCTGAGGTCTGGCAGGGTTTGAGTCTATGAAAATGCCTCCTTGTCTTCCTGGCTGAGCCCCACCATAGCAACTTACTACTACAGGGGTACACAGAGAAACCCTGCTTTGAAAAACCAAAGAGAGAGAGAGAGAGAGAGAGAGAAGAAAAGAGAGAAAGAGAATTTATGAAAGTTGAGAGTGATCCCAGGAAGCAGAATCTTCAATCTTCTATCATTCTTTTTCATATTGTATATTCAAGAGAGTTCATTGGGAAATTCCCAGATTCCAAACATCACAGAACTAAAGTCTTAGATTGCCTTGTCTTGTGGTCTAGGCACCTTCCTTGGTGCAGTTTTGAGCCCACAGCAAATGTTTAACTTGATGTTTCATCTGTTTTATAGGCAATTGAAAACATTGACGCATTAACCAACCTGGAGAGTTTGTTTCTGGGGAAAAACAAAATTACAAAACTTCAGAACCTGGATGCACTTACCAACCTGACAGTCCTCAGTATGCAGGTACTGGACCTCCCCAGCATCCAGTTTCTCATTTCCACAGGGAATGGCCCACCATACCCAACCTGTTTTTATTCCCTTAGTACGTCCATGATCAGCACTGTTTCACAACCAGTAGATGATGGAAACACTAGAATCACACATACATTCTAAGCTAAAATTACATTCTTTTTATATAATTTGTTTTTTAGTTTTAAGAATTTCATTCTTGGGAGCTAGAAAGATGGCTCAGTGGTTAAGAGCACCAACTGCTCTTCCAGGAAATCCAGATTCGATTCCCAGCACCCACATGGCAGCTCACAGCTGTCTGGAATTCTACTCCCAGGGAATCTAATCTTCTTCTGACCTCCGTAGGCACCAGTCACATATGTGGTGGTGCCCAGACAGACATATATGCAGGCAAAACACCCACACACATAAAATTTAATTTAATTTTTTAAAAATAAAATTATTCCTGGGGCTGGAGAGATGGTTCAGAAGTTAAGAGCACTGGCTGCTCTCCCAGATAAACTAGGTTTAATTCCCAGCATTCACTTGGCAACTCATAAATATCTGTAACTCTAGTCCCAGGGAATCCTATCACCGTCTTCTGGCCTCTTGAGGGCACCAGGTAAGCATGCGATGCACGGACATACATACAGGCAAACATTTATGCATATTAAATAATAATGAAAGAATTCATTCTTTTTCCTGTTGAACGTTGAGTAATAAGTGGATTTTATGGCTGTCTTCAGAAGGGAGAGCTTACCCCTAGTCCTCTGAAGTGTCTGCTCAATGGTAGAAAATCTCTGTCTATATAGAGCGTACAGACCTTGTGGGACCATGGGTTTGGAAACTGTTCAACTGTTCAGCACTAATATATAAATAGACTCATGTTTGTTTGTTTTTTTTGTTTTGTTTTGTATTGTTTTTTTGAGACAAGGTCTCATTATGTACCTCTAGCTGGCCTGGAACTCAAAAGAGATGTAACTGTCTCTGCACACTGAAATCAAAGGCATGTGCCTGGCTCATATTGACCTTTTTGTTTTGTTTCTTGAGGTTTTGTTTTTGTTTTGTTTTGTTGTAGGCAGGGCCACAAGACATTAGTGGAATCAGACCTTGAAAGGTTAAAGGGAGAGATGGGACTCTGTGTGCCTGGAATGCCTGGCCTGGAAGGTCCCACTGACACTAGTCATGGCACAGGATGCCTCTTAGTCTTATCTTACTCTTACTCTGAGTAAAACAGATGCCTTGCAGACTGCTTTGGAAGAGAAATTTTTAAACTATAATTGTGTTACAAGATATTTAAAAGAGATGAAAATTGGTTTGTTTCAGAAGCTAAAATATTAGGAAAGGAGAGATGGCTCAGGTCCCATAGAGTGGAGAGAATGGACTTTCTGCAAGTTGTTCTCCGATGTCCCCAAGCATACCCTCATATGCATACTATTTTTTTTAAATATGATACTTTGAGGAGGGCTGGAGAGATGCTCAGCAGTTAAGTACACTGGCTGTTCTTTTTATTCTCAGCACACGTGTGGCAGCTCCAACACCTTCCGGCCTCAGCACCAAGCATACATGTGGTGCATAGACATACATGCAGACAAAATACCCATATACAAAAAATACATTTAAAAAAATATTTTTACTGATACTTTTGACATTTTAAAATTGTTACATTAATTCAGTGGCTCACCAAGATATCAAAGCAGGCAAAGACTCCTGCCACCAAAACTGACCTCCTGAGTTCAATCCCTAGTGCCCACACAACAGGAGCAGCAAGCTATCTCCTACAGGCTGTCCCCTGACCCCGTGTACCTGCCATGGCACGGGCATGTGCACATCCACACACAGGTAAATAACTATTTTTAATTACTGCAAGTAAACCTTCAGGTACATCTTTTAAAAGTGAGATTTTCATGTCAAAACCCTGAAGTTCCATTTATGTGTGTGGATGCTTTGCCTGCATGTATATCGGTGCACCACATACATACCTGGTGCCCTTAGAGGCCAGAAAAAGGCATCAGATCCACCAGGCAGGACTGGAGTTACAGATGATTGTGAGCAGCCATGTGGGCTCTGGGAACGGAACCCAGCTCCTCTGGAAGAATAGCCAGTGAACCATTTTTCTACCCAACACATTTTAAATAAAATACCCGTTCTTGGGATTCTTCATGATAAATGGGAAACTTCGTTTCTAACCTGTGTAGCTGGCAGCTCTTTTTCTTATTTTTTTAACATTTTCGTATGTGTGGTGTGAATGTGTGTGTGTGGTCTCATGCACATGTGTGTACTTGCATGTGGAGGCCCCAGATTGGTGTTGGGGATCATCTTTGATCACGCCCCCACCTTATTCATAGGAGTTGTCTCTCAAACCCAGAGCTGGCTGGAATTACAGACAAGCCACCATACTCACCTGGCATTTATGTGGATTCTGGGATCCCAACTCTACTCCTCAAGCTTGGGTGACAAATGTTTAACTACTAACCCATCTCCTCAGGTCCAAGGCTGACACTTCTTAACTCTCTTCTACAGAGCAACCGACTAACAAAGATCGAGGGCCTACAGAGCTTGGTGAACCTGCGTGAGCTATACCTCAGCCATAATGGCATTGAGGTTATCGAGGGCCTGGAGAACAATGTAAGAACCTATTGATCTGTACAAGGGAGGTGAGGGAGCGGGGCTGGCATCCACTGCCCTCCAGGCCTGGCCTCAGGTGGACACACTGCCTACAGGATATGAGCTAAGGGCTCTCTGCAACAGTTTGTCAAAGGACCAACATGTCATATCGTGGCTGACACCCTCCTATGGCAGCTCACTGTACATCTTCTATGTACTCTAGGCCATTGGGTGATTTGAAAAATCCTTACCTGCCTGCTGCATTACACAAGTATCATCAGCTCTGTCCTTTCTATTTTTCCTTCTGGCCACTAAATTTCCTGCCCTGCCTCAGTCTTCACTCAGCCTGCAAAGGCTCCAGGGCTTGAGCTCAGCCTAGGCTACTCAGAAGGAAGAGCATGGCTCTTGCTTCCTGGCCCCTCTCCTGGAGTCCAGAGTGCTGAAGGTCTCCTCCTCTCTTCTGCCTTTCCCCAGCCTTTTCCATTCCTCCCACTCACCTCCAGCTTCCCATTCAAGAAGAGCCTCTCATAGTTATAGTTACCTTCAACCCCACCTGTTTTTCCTCCAAGCATGATTTAAGACAAATAAAATACTTTCTTGTTCAATTTTACTGGGGTTGTTTTGTTTTGGGGAAATGTTTTTTTATTTGGTTGGTTGGTTGGATCAGGTTTTTGATCTTGGAAAAATGAGTCTTCAATCTCATCACAGTTTCCTTTGGTCTTTATGCCCCCGCTGGTTACCATCAGTGATAACATTCTGGAGGAAAACCAGTGTTTTGTGTTTAGTTAATTGACATGTATAAGAATTTTTGGAAAAGCTAGAATTTGCCTATGGGAAGCTTGGGAACCTTCAATTTTTCAATCAAATTAAGGATTTAGCCTGCATGTCAAGCTGGATGTGGTAGCTCACACCTATAATCATAACACTTGCATGATGAGTCAAAAGTTCAAAGCCAACCTTGACTTCATAGTGAGTTCAAGGCTAGCCTGGGCAACATGAGACCCTGTCTCAAACACACATGTACAATTAAAACCAGCATGTGAACTTATGTAGAGCAAGGAGACTGCAGAAAGCCTTGGGCTGGGTAGGGTGCACGCATTGATAGCACCAGCACTTCTGCTCCTCCCTGCTCCTCCCCACTGGGAGAAGCACATCTGCAGTGTAGTTCCTTCATGGTGCAGGTCTGTCCTCAAGCAAACAGGAAAGAAGCATGAGTGTAGAATCCTCCTACGGTATGTTACACACCTCAATCTTGGTTAAAATTCTTGTCATTCCTGGGCCTCTAAAACAAAACAAAATATTGTACTAACAGTAACTGTGTTGTCGAAATGTTTACCATGGTCAAATGTGACAGCCTTTCAGATTTTATTTCAACTAGTGATAAAATATTTACCTACTATTCTCCCCAGTTTTATCTCTTAACCAGAAATTTATTTTCATGGTGGGAGAAAAAGGAGTACCTCTTCCCAAGTGACATGTCCTGTCACTGTTACACTCATCAAACGCGCTTTCTTCAGTTCTCAAGACACCTGCCTGCTGGATTTGGCTCTTCTGTGCCCTAAAACTTTTCCCTCCCTTAACCTAAAACATGTTTCTTCTGGCTCCTGACATGGGTGTTACTTGGTATCATGGGAAGCCATGATGTGTGGTGTGTATATAATCTGCCCAGCACACCCTGGTTTGGTTTGTTTTGTTTTGAACTAAAAGATTCTTGTTTGCTTTTGAATGAGCTTTGAAATCCTCTTCACATACAAGAGGGTCTTGAGTATATAACTGGATCTCAGGTCAGAAAGGTTGGGGACCAGTCCTGGTGACCAGTGTCCACTAGCACTCTTCCCTGTTGAGCCTTTGTACTTGGACTTCACAAGACTCATCTATAATGGATGTCAGACTACTTCTGTTTTGCTAGTTTTCAGTCTTGCACACAGTGTGAACACCACAGAACAGTCACAGAGTGCCGGGGAAGGTTGTCCTTGTGGGCCTGTTCTGTCCCAGCCCTGCTGTATCCTCAAGTTGGCATTATAGTCCCTCCCTGTGTACAGCTGTCCTATGGCCCTTTTGACGCTGAAGCGCCTGGATTGCGGCTGGGTAGGGACACTAGCACTAAGTGCGTTGGGAACAGAAGTGACTAAGGATAAGATGGTGAGAAGGAGCTGCCCCTCCCATGCATGAGACACATCATAGGGACCAAATAGCATGATGAAGGTGGCACCTGTGCCTAAACTCAGTGTTCCTGACATGTGTGCCTCTGTGATGCTTGTGTGAGCTGTGGAGGCTGGTAGGATGGTGCTCTAGAAACTTCAAGGGACTGGGAAGCCAAAGCTGTGACATTTTTTAATCAATAGCTATTGGCTATGTCTGAATTTTTTTCTTTTTTAATTTCCATTAAAATGTGGAAAGATTTGGAATCAAGACACATGTAGTAGCAAACAAAGATCATGAGTCTAAAGTGCTGGAGGTCTTAAGGGCAGAGGAGGAAAGGAACTGTTATCAGGTTCGCAGCCAGCTGCAAGATTCCCACAGAGTCTAGGACAGTATCCCAGCGGTTTGTTAAAATATTGGCAAGCAGTGTAAGCTACGGTAGACTTAATTTTCACTATGAAATTGTTCTTCTGTTGAATCTTAAAACTCTAAACTTTAAAACAATTACCCAAGCCGAGCCGATGTGTTTTGGGAAGCATCTGACGTACACTTTTAGAACAAATCATAAAACACAGTGCTGTGTCCTGCAGGATACTCAGTAGCCACAGGCACCATCCTCTGTTGCCAAGGTTCCACTTGCCCTTGCTGCTATCATTTCTAAGTCCCAGCAAGCCCCAACATTGGCCCTTCTTCAATACCTAGGCCTTCCTGGCATTGCCGCAGGTAGCTTTGTTCAAGCCAGTAAGGCCTCTCTGTGTTACCTCCTCCTACCTGTGTACTTGATGTGTCTTATCCTCACCAAACCTCAAGGTCCTCAGCCTCACTGGACAGAGGAATTCCACTGTAGGTAATTGATGCGTGTATTTCCTCACAGTAAGCACTAAAGACACGCTGCTATGATTGTCATTCCTTCTTCAAAGCTCAGGGTCACTGCTCTTCCCAGACCACAAGAACAGGAGCAAGGGTCTCACTGGAGTCCTCTGTGGTTGTGAGGGCCTTCAGACTGACACAGGTTTCAGGGACAGTGAGAGCTGTGTAAGGTTTTGAGTGCAATCACTGAATCGGGTCCAGCTTGGGAAGCCTGAGGAAGTAGGTAGGTGGTATCAGCCTGGGCTCTATCAGAGCCCACCTAAGGGGAGAAGGAGCTCACCTGCAGCCTTCAGCTCAGCTCCACACTGTTACATGTAGTCACATGCTACTTTTGATCTTCAGTAATCCAGAAAAAATGTTTTCTTATTTTAGAACAAGCTCACCATGTTGGACATTGCATCAAATAGAATAAAAAAGATTGAAAATATCAGCCATCTAACAGAACTGCAAGAATTCTGGGTAAGTTTTAAACTTAGTGGCATTGGTATTTAGCTCTTTGGTTCCGTGGGTCCCGTTGAGTAAAACATGTGAATGAATGAATGCAAGTCTTCAAGTCCTGAGGCCTTGACGCCCAGCGAACAGACCATGTGTTCTGGACAAACTCCAGTCCTTAGAAGTGTTTTTACCCACTGAGCCATCGCATCCCTACCTTCTTTTTTTTAAGTACGGTGTTATCGGTACTTTTTTTATTTTTTTCCTGGGACAAGGTTTCTCTCTAGCACTGACTGTTCTGGAACTCTCTATGTAGACAAAGCTAACGTTACCTGCTTCTGCCTTCCAAGTGCTGGGATTAAAGGCATGTGCCACCATGCCCAACTGAGCTTTTTAAATCTGTAAACGTATAAATGTATAGTTTTTGTCAAATACAAAAATAAAGAAAACAAAAAATATTTTTTCTCTAAAATTTTCCTACGTACACCCACTTAGTTTCTTCTGGAACTGTAAGTGCGCATGTGTTAGTCCTTTGGTAACTGGATCATAGCAAGTCTGTTGCTCATCTCCCCTTTTGTCCTTGGGCTTTGCTCTGGTTAAGGCTCAGTTTATGGAATTTCTATTGTTCTGTCCTCAAGATGCTGTTTTTCCTTCTTCAGTATCCAGTCAGCTGTTAAGCTCATTGATTAGCTACTTTTGTTTTTAGAGATTTCTGAATATATCTGTGTTCATGTGTCTTTATAGTACATATGTGTATATGTGGATGCCTGTGCTCGTGTCTGTGTGTGGCACAAAGGCAAGAAGGTAGCTGGTGCCCACCTCTGTCATTCTCTGCCTATGTATTTGAGGCAGAGTTTTCTCCCTGACCCTGGGTCTGACATGTCTCACTCAGCTAGGCTGGAAGCTAGCAGGCCCCAGTGATCCCTTGTCTCCACCTCCTATGGAGCTGGGGTTACATGCACCCACAGGATGCCTGGCTTGTTGTATAGGATCCAAACTTTGGTACTCATTGTTATGCAGCAAGCACTCTTAACTGCTGAACCACCTCTCCAGCCCTAGTTACTTCTCTTGACAAGATAACTGACAAAGGCAATTAAGAGCAAAAAAGATTTATTTTTGTCTCACAGTTTAAAAGATCTGTCACGACAGAGTTCATGGCAGCAGGAGCATGCAGCTAGACTCTGGACTCTTCACCCCAGGAAGCGGGGAAGCAGAGAGCAGGGTCTGATGAGACTGCTTTGATGATACTGCTTTTCTATTCTGTGTTGTTTCTTTTGTCTCACCAACACTTTCCAACGCTTGATACAGATTTGGTGAATCAGAAAGAGGGAGGTAGGAAAGTAAGGTTGGTCAGTTGAGTAAGGCTACCCATGTTAACGTTAAAACCATGCTTGCATATGTCAAGTGAAGGGTTAACATTCTGCTGCTAGAAACAGAAGAAGTAATCACTGCTGGTAACTGCACAAAGCACGTCCTATCTTAACTCATCTTTTTAAACAATGAGATACAGCACTTTGTGAAGCCGGCAGGTTTGTGAAATGCGACTGCAGCCCGTCTTCTGTACATGACTCCTGTGCTTGGCATGCATACCCACACACTGAAGCACAGTGGTGTCGCATCCAGGACCCTAACAAAATGATGACATACGCACATAAAGAAATAGTCGTGTGTCATTATACAATGGAGACGCCTTTGAGAAATGTGCCGTTGGGCACTCTTGTCATCGAGTGTGCGTAGACAGAGACAGTAGACAGCTATGATGTCACTAGGTGACACCTTGTGGGACCTGAGTAGATGGACCTGTGGAGCCAACATCGTGATACCGTCTTTTGTTGACTGAAATGTTATCATGTAGCACATGATTTGTTTCCCACAGTGGTAGTAAGAGCTTTGTTGCATCTCTTGATAATAAAAATGCATGTTTATTATAAAGAAAAGTGTTAGATTTGGAGAGGAAAAGAAATCCCTTTTAGTGTATGTCCTCTCTGTCTTTAGGTACACTCTTTAGATATATTATTATATATGAAACCTAGAAACACTTCACATGATGTGTGAATATGGTGGTCAATTGAAAGGCCAAGATTACTTTCTATAATGTGTGAAAATTTAAAAGTGACAAGAAAGCAATCCTGTAGAAAAATAGCAGGCAGAGAAGTATGGGCAATTTGTAGTTCAGTTTATCTCACTTCTGCTACTTGAAATATTCCATGGTTACAGTCTGGACCTAGAAGAGATGGCACAGGTCCCTTAAGGGTCCACTTCTTCCCCTTACCAGTCTGGCAAAGCAGATATCATGCTGACCAAAAGCAGACATCATGCTGACCAATATCTAGAGCAGGAAAGGAGAACCTGGTGCAGCAGCCTATCTGCTGCTGACACCCTGGTGACAGGCATTGCCTACTGTATCACCAGTCAATGAATGGATCAGTTGCTTCTCTGAATGTTCCTGTGCTGGCCTTACCCAACTGGGCCTGTCAGAAGTGCTGTCCTGTGTTCCCAGTCAGTGTAAGCAGCCTGGTGGCCCACCTCAGCAGTGACATAGTGGCTGATGACGCAAAGGCTACATAGCCCACCTTGGCACCTGCCTGGCACCCTGTGCACCTCCAGCTCCCAGACAACCCCACACACACCTTCACGGTTATTGATTCTTCTCTGCAGACATAGTACTTAGTTCACTCTCTCCAACACTGCTTTTGTCTGTCTACACTGTTGGTGATACCAGTGTCCTTGTAGATCAGCAACTCTCAATCTGTGAGTTGAGACTCCTTTGGAGGCTGAACAATCCTTTCACAGGGGTCACCTAAGACCATCTGCATAGCATACATTGCGATTCCTAACAATAGCAAAATTACAGTTACAAAGTAGCAACAAAATTTTATAGTTAGGGGTCACCACAACATGAGGAACTGTATTAAAGGGTCACAGCATTAGGGCAGTTAAGAACCACTGCTATAGATCTTTCTAGTGACCTAACGTCTCAGTTCCTTGACCTCTTCATTGTCACAACCTTTTCTAAGAACTTGAGACTGATTGGCCTGATCACATCCTGAGTCCCACCTTGGCCTCACTCCTTCCCCTGCTCACCCATTGGCCACTCTCAACTCCCCCCACAGCTGGTCCATATCTAGCCAGGCTTCAGGGTGGACCCTTAGCCACTGAAATTGAGCCATTGAGCCAGATGGCAGGGCAGGAGAGGAGGCTCATGATCTCAGGCTTGGACTTGCCCTGTTTAGGGTATGGCTAGAGTCAAGCAAACCTGCTTATTCCTGAGCCCACTGCAGTTGGGCACGTAGCCACCAGCATGGCCTGACAGCCATCTTCCATCCCAGGGGTCAGTGCCACTTTATACACTGAATTTCACTCTACTAGGGATACATTCCAGATTCAACATCTTTTCCATTATTCATTTTCCTCCCACCTCTCAGCAAATATATTTGATTTCAGTACGTTTCTCAAAATAGACAGATAGATACTGGCCTCAGTCCTCCTATCACCCTCAGTCCTCCTTGGTTGTCTTTGTTTCTTCCTCTTCAATTTTGTACCCACAGGAATGCTCCAGCATTCAGTCTTCATTTTCCTTTCTCCTTAGCAGCCCCGTCGAGTCTCACAGATTTAAATGTCACCACTGTGCTCCCGGCAGCTAGGTTTCTCTTTCTAGCTCCAGTGAGTTTCCTGAATCCAACTGTCTTGGATGTGAGCCAAATAGGGCAAGTCCAAGCCTGAGATCATGAGTTGTCCCCTCAGTCCCTCCATTTGGCTCAACCTCAGTGGATAATGAATCTGTCCTTCTAGATCCAAGGCCAGAAGTCTTAGCATCACTCCTACACCTCCCCTGTCCTGTGTTCAGATCCACTCCAACATCTAAATACTTGCCTCTACCTTAAAAATGCACTCCAAACCCCCATCTCCCCCCATCTCTGCTGCTGCCACCAGGCCCAAGCCACCAGCGTCCTTTCCCTGTACGACTCAGGTGGCCTTCTGACTTGCATCCCTATATCTACCCCCCAGATAAGATGCTTGTGCTTGCTTTGGCTGCACATATACTAAATTCTGAGTGACACTGAGATAAGCGTTCCCCTGTGCGAGGATGACACACAAATTTATGAAACATTCCATATTTTTATTGTATGTGAGTTAGTTAATAAAAATATAGGAAACTGCTGTGGTAGAGACCCTTCTAGAACAAAACCTGTATTACACTCCCATCCCATTTAGGAATAAAAGTCAAATTTCTACACAGTCCATGATCCCTTCATGCCTCTGATAGTCCTATTGCCCGTCCCCTCCCTGCCCTGCCCCACAGACATCACCACTCTGCTGAATTCCAGCATTCTGCAGGGCTCTGCACAGGAGAAGGCCTCATGAATCATCAGTACAGGAAAAGCAACACTCCCAGGACCTGTACTTACCAGGTGCTTCAAACCCAAAGGGATGGCACCTTGCCAAGCCCTGTGGATAGTAGAGTCTCAGGACAAGTGCTTGAGCAGCTGTTGCATGTTAATTAACCCAGTGCCCTGAGACACCCCCACACACACATTGCATTCTCATTCAGGGACACTGCATCCTGGCTGCAGTGCCTCTACTTCCCTTCTGCTTCACATGTAGACTGTCTATATCCTAATGTGGGGTCACATTAGCCTATACTTCCTCTATCTCTGGCCATGGTAGGTTCTCAGACTAGAGAGGTCACTTCTCCAGGAACGGTGCCCTGCTTCTTCCTGCAGCTGCTTGCTGCCGGCCCTGCAACCTGGAGTGTCTACAGACGTGACTTCTGATTTATACGTGGGCAGAAGTGGTGCTGCAGTTAGAGTGAAGTTGCTCCTCTGTCTGTCCTGGCTGATGACAGCAGCTTGCCCTGCCATTTAGTTTCTGTCTTCAAAGCCGCAAGTGCAATGGACCACTTCCACCCTAAGTGATGTGAGCAGCCAATCGTGTACACCTTTGAACAGCTACAGTCAACGGCATCATGTTGGTGCTACACCAGCCATGGTACACCACAGAAAGTAGCATACTCAACTAACTAATCATGGCTTTTCTCTGTTCCAGAGAACAAGCTGTTGGTTAAAATTTGCTAACATGCCACAGGCCCACACATAGGTGGCTACTTTGCTAATGGTGTCATTCCCAAGCCTCTGCCTCCACACTTAGTCAAACTGGAAAATGAATTTGGACAGTTTTACTGGTACTATAGGTTCTTACCCAAGGTACCTTTGTCTCAAAAGTTGATTCCAACATGTGAAGCCACATGCACCTGTTGGATAATGTGAAAGTCCCCAATCTTGATGGCACATCTGAGAAGGGAGACCACTCTCCTGCCAAACTGGTTCCTTCCAGGTGGACTGGCAGAGACAGGACCTTGAATCCTACAGCTCAGACCCCAGGCCACTACAGGGTTGGTGTTCTGCATCTGGTATTGGCAGTGTTGGTCAGCCAGAGGTGGCTTTTGCATTAGGGAGCTAGCAATGGAAACATCCTCAGAAATGTCCCACAGAGGTGATTCTTAGAGTCATGCTTGGAGCAGAGCAGTGTCTCATCAGCTACAGTACTCTCAGCCTTGGAAGCAGTTGGTGAGATCAAGTGTGTAGGAAATGTAACCAGACCTGCTTCAGACCTGCTTGAGGGCTGGGAGGTGTGTGCCCAGAACTGCTGCATCTTCTCTAATGAATTTGGTTTGGATCCAGCCCAGCTGCAGTTTGCGTGTGAACAGGTATAGTTTTTCATAATGCTGCTAAATAGCAGCCAGGAAGTACCAAAGGGTCTGTGAGGGATTAGGATAAGAAAGACTACAGAGAGTTTTAATGACCCCTGTCTCATACTTGGGGATCCCAGGACACAGGGGCCAGAGCTGATCTCTAAAGGCTTTCTCCACATGTGTTCCCTTAGATGAATGACAATCTCCTGGAGAGCTGGAGTGACCTCGATGAGCTGAAGGGTGCCCGGAACCTGGAGACTGTGTACCTGGAGCGCAACCCCCTGCAGAAGGACCCACAGTACCGGCGGAAGATCATGCTGGCTCTACCCTCCGTGCGGCAGATTGACGCCACATTCGTCAGGTTCTGAGTCCTTGCTCCTCACCTGATCCCTCTCCTCGAAAGAACTTCCCAGCCACGGTTTTTTAATCTACCTATTGCTCCTGAAGTCGTCACTATACCACCAACAGTCACAACCCAAGGCAATAATAAGGCACTGGTGGTAGCTGGCCTGTGATGCCACACACCATTTGGAGACGCCAACACTATTAAATCTTGCCACGCGGTCTTCCTGGTGAATTGGTGACGGTTATTATAGCCATGGAGAGAATGCAGGACATGTTACAGTCATTTGTTCTTCCTGTCTGTCCATGTCATGTCCTTAGCCTAGTGGGCATTCTGGCCTGTCCAAGCTGGCCCTCAAGTTAGTTTGTAGGGTTTAAGCAGTCACAACCCACAACAGCACACTATAGTCTTTCAGACCAATTTTAGAAAGAAAAAAATTTTTCTTTGCCAATTTTGGGGGAAAAAATTATATTTAAAAATATTGAACAAAAGAGGATCCAATCTCAGACATTGTGATCCTCAGAGCCCTCCCACCAGGAGCAATGACTGAGCTGTTCCCACTTTGTAAAAGCTGAGATATGGAGAGCTTCACTCCACACACACTCCCATGCACACACACACACACACACACACACACACACCACGCACTATGTTGAACCAAAGTGGTTCTCAAAAACATGCATAACTAAGCTCTTGACCACTAGTTACATGGCCTCCCATTCTCACCCATGATCCTTTGGTCTTACTTAGATGAAATGTCTGTGATCAGACCCCCTAGGGCATGAATCTAATGCTTCAAGAACATGTCATTCCTCAGGACCTCAGATTCCCGCCTTCACAGTAAGGACTGAGTGTGGTCACCAGAGGGCTCTCAGCCTCCATGGGTCTAGTTCTACACTGTCCAAGATGGGGCCACTAACTACCACATGTGGCAATTACTGTTGATATCTAAGTCCATTGAATTTATTTCATTTCTTCATTTGTGCTCACACTTCATCTACTTAGAGGCCACATGTCATGGGAAGCATCCCATTTTCATCATCACAGAAAGTTCTAGACAACACTACTCTAGACTCTGTTCGATATCACTGGAATAGCCTACCTTGAGCTGTGAAGCATGTGCCCCAGGTGTCCAAGCTAACCAGCTGGCCAACTGCCCGGCAGTTTGTATTGTCAGAATGGACGACATGGGATTTAACACCCGTGATTCTAATTCTCACCAAAATAAACTGTATGATCTGAATCTGCAACATTTCCCTGTCAAGAAGCAAACTCTTTGCAAGGAAAGGTGGGTGGAGCAGCATGTACCCCCACAGAACCTTTGTGCATAGTACTGGGATTGTACCAAATGCCATTCCTGTCTGAGAACAAGAGAAAAAATTTTTCTTTTTTTTTTTGGTTTTTTGTGACAGGGTTTCTCTGTTGTGACTCTGGCTGTCCTGGGACTCACTCTGTATACCAGGCTGTCCTCGAACTCACAGAGATCCACCTGCCTCTGCCTCCCGAGTACTGGATTAAAGGCATGCATCACCACTGCCTGGCTTAAGAATCTCCAGAGTCTGGAACTGGCTGGAAGTTCCCAGTTTATGCTGAGTACAGAATGTCCCTACTAAAAATCTTAACAAATATAGTATGAAAAAGAAAAGACTGCTTTATGTAGGAATATAAATGCAAAATTTTAAATAAAAGATCGGCAAATCAAAGAATATTGCTTCTTGACCAAGGTTTTTATCTCAGGAGTGCAAGGATGGTTTAGGAATAGACAGGACTGGGCCTGGAGTACAAGCCTGTAATCCCAGCTGCTCAGGAGGCTGAGGAGGGGGGTTAAAAGTTTTAGGCATGCCTTGGCTACAGAGTGAAATCAAAACCAGCTTGGGCAATCTAGTAAAACCCTATCTGAAAATAAAAAGTAACAGAGGGGCTGGGAGTACAGCTCAAGAACAGAATACCTGCCTAGCATGTAGGAGACCCTGGGTTCAATCCTTAATATTAGGGGAGGGGAAGGGAGCAGAAACAGAACTTATATAAATCAACACAGTACAGTAAAACACACACACACACAAATTATCTCAACAATATAAAGACTCAGTTGTATACTTTCCTGTATTTTTTTCAAGAAAAAACTAATTACAATTTACTATTATTATATGCATGACGTCTTACGTGATTGTAGGCACATGTGTGCCTAGTGCAACATGTGCTGCTCCAGGACAGATTCCTAGAGTTGGTTCTCTGCTCCCTCCTGTGTGAGTTCTGGGAATTGAACTCAGGTTGTCAGACTTGTGTAGCAAGCATTTTTACCTGTTGAACCATCTCACTGGCTCTGTATTCCTGGATTTTAACATTTTTATTCCTTTATAAATAAAAAGATAACTTAAAGTATGTAGAATCTGATAGACCTGAGCTGTGGAGAAAGGCCAATGGGTAGGAAAGCTTGCTTTGCAAACCTGAGAACCTGAGCTTAAATCCCCATCTCCCACATAAGAAACTGAGCATGGCTTTTTACCCTGGTTGCAATACTATAACCACAGAAGTGGCTTGTTTTGTTAGTGCAGTGGTAGAGTGTGTCCTTAACATAAGCAAGGCCCTGATTCCATTGCTAGGGGCCTGGGAATTACCGAGGATGAGGGCATTTTCCTGTTGGGTTACACACTGAGTTGTTTTTTATTGTTGCTGATCAGATACCTTAAAGGAACAACATCAAGAAGGAAAGGTTAGTCTGGCAATGGCTCAGTGGATATAGTGCCATGTTAAAATTAAATTATGGCGCTTAATGGAGTGTCCAGACGTTGTAATTTCCAATGCTCTTTATTAATCACAAACCATGTCAAATCTCAGGGAAACCTAATGCCCCGGCAGCTAGGCAGAGAGCTCACTCCAATGGCTTCCTCACCCCATGCTCTTCTCTAGGTTCCTTCCTGCTTGCTAGCTTCTTCTTCCTTGTTCTCTGCTGTCTGTCTCCTCTCTCTCCTTCCTGCCCTTGCCCTCGTTCTTTTTTATTCCAAATCCTCTCTCTGTCTCCACCCAGCCTTCCAATATACAAATCAATGGAGCCTAACCTTAATCTCCTTAAGGCTAAGGACTGTCCCATTCTTGTGGAGAGCCGTATAGCCACTCTGTTTACTGGTAGGCAGTGAATTCTTTACTTGCTTCAAGGACACCTTACTAGAACATTATCCATAACTAAAATCTCCCACAACAGTGCCATCAGGGGCAGCTTGCCACTTTAGCAGGGGGAGCTGAGAACATCTACAGTCAGGGAGCAGAGACCCACTCAACCAGAGGTGGCCTCTCAGTGACCCTCTTATAACTAGATTCTACCTCCCAAAGGTTCCACAACCTTCTTAAATAGCACTACCAGCTGGGGACCAAATATTCAAATGTGTAAGCCTCTGGGAACATTTCACATTCTTCCAGTATGTCTCACACACACACACACACACACACACACACACACACACACAGAAAACTACCATGCTGTATTTCATCAAATCTTAATACCATGGATTGTAAGATAGCGATACTTTATGAACCGTTGGAAACTCTGCCAATTAGTTGTACCATTAGGTCTGCCATTAGCTGTACAACATATGCTCAGTCCAGAGATGCTGAAATGTGAAACATCAAGCAAATTGCATAAATACCAGTGCTAGAAAATCCAAACAATCACTGAAGTGGAAATGTTTTCAGAAACCAAGCGAGTAGATACTGATATGAGGTATGTTTCCAGCAGGCAGGTTTGTTTGTACGTGAAGTAACTGGTAAAACTTGGGAACATTTGGATAGAAATTACATTGATGTCCTCATTAAGGAAGAGTTTTTAGTCATGAGATTAGATCCCAAACTTAGGAAGGAAAAGAAGTGAGAACTACTAACTACTGATAAAAGAGCCACCGTTAAGAAATAGGGCCCTTCTTACCAAAAGCCACAGTTAAAAAAAAAAAATCAAGAAGAAAGTTACCCATGTGTGAAAGATCATGATTTAATATATAGAGTATCAACCGGCCAAGAAAAAAGTCAGGCCAAACAGGTAAAGGCACTGGCTACTCGTCCTGATGACCAGAGTTCTATCTTGACCCACACTATGAGTTGTCCTCTGACCTCCATATGTCCTCTGGTATGCACACACCAGAAAAAGTAGGTTTTTTAATAAAAAGAAAAAAAGTCAGAAAACTGGGAAATTCCATCAGAAGAGATGCAGATAAATCTCTGTCTCACACACACACACACACACACACACACAGTCACACATAGTCAATGAAGGGCGATTAAAGCCATTCATTAGCAGAGGGTACAGCTCAGTGGCAAAGTGCTTGCCTAGCATGTGGGAGGCCTTGGGTTTGCTCACTAGCACCACAAAATAATAAAATCCTCACAATAAGGAAACCATTCTTGACTACAGTTTGGAAGTAACTCAAAGGCTGTGGAGCCTCAGGGAGTAAGTTCTCTTTTCTTGGTGAGATCTAGGGAACTCACACCACCCTGGGGCTGCAGTAGTCCTACACAATGCTAAGTTCTTCTTTCAACTCCACTCTTATTATTCCTTGCAGAATAATCAGATGTGTATAGAAAGACTCAAGGCCCATTGCCCAGTGCTGCCCACAAAAGTGAAACCAAGTTGAGCCTCCAAACACCCAGGTCCTAATCTCTGATCTGATCCAGCAGGAGAGGGGTGCAGTTTGCTTTAGGTTTAAAACTTTGAGACACTGCGAGAAGATGCAGCTGGAAGATGGATTGTTGATACAAGGATGGACTGTGAAGATGGGGACTCCATAAATCAGCCTTTTCCTTGAAAGTGGAAAGGGCTGCTCCCAGCCCCCAGGATAGAATGGGTCTGGGTGACACCTTGACCTTAATCTAGTGACAGACTTAGATTGCTATCTCCAGAACTAGGATGTGTCCTTTGTGTGTTTTTAATATGCCAGATTTTGCTAATTTGTTAGAGTAGCCACAGGAAACAGTCCACTGTATAACAGTGACCCCTTGTATTTCCCTAGAGTCTCTGCCTCTGAGCCCTGGCTCCCTTGATGTCTAATTGGAGCATGGCTGGCTATTAAAACAAGGCTTGCTTCTGTTTGTGGCGAGACAGCACTATGTGCCTTCAAGGTTGTTCCCCCAAGAGCCCAGCACACCACAAGGCCTAGCTGGGAGGGCTGGGGCCCACAGATAAGTTCTTCCCTCTCTGGGCCCTCCAGAAATAACCTCTTTTCTTTCCCAGTTCTTCATCCACATCACTGCCCAGCCAGAGGGTAGGTCTCGACTCCTGTTCCTGTCAGAGTCCGCATTCACACTTGGGACAAGGCAGTGTCTCATAACACCCCCAACCCCACAGGAGCACAGCGTGGGACAAGGCAGTGTCTCATAACACCCCCAACCCCACAGGAGCACAGCGTGGGACAAGGCAGTGTCTCATAACACCCCCAACCACACTGCAACTTCACCGTCTCTACCATCATGATACTTGGGACTGCAGAGGGGCAGACAGGGCCAATTCTCAGGACCTTTATAAGGGCCCTGCTTCCTTCCAGGTGGTGGCCGAGTGCCCACTCATTCAGAATACAAAAGCTGGACAGAGGGATAGGGCTGATCTGTGTCTCCTACTCTGTTTCCCTCTCCCTGGCCCTGGGCACCAAGCCCAGAGTAGGAGGAAGAGGAGGAGAGGCACACTACACAGCTGTGACACTAAATTTGGTAGGTGTAGCAGAGGCCAGGTTTCACCCAGCAGGTTACAGCAGTCCTTATGGACAAAAAAAAAGGTATCACTGGGTGCCTGGCCTTTGTGGAATGTGGCCTAAGAGACATCAGAACAGTCTGAGGACAGCAGGCTAGAGAAGTATAGAGAGTTGGCATTAGACAAGCCCTCCAGGGTTAAGTGTGGAAGCCTGTGACCAATTTGCCAGGACCCCAGCTCCTAGCTGGAGAAGAAATGAACCAGAGGCCAGGTCCCTATGGCCAGCTACCTAGACATCACAATCCCATCTTCCCCTCCGATACCTAGCCTCTGGGCAGGGATGGTTAGGGGCTCACTCTCTTGCTATGGAACAGCTTTTTGTTGTTGTTAAGTTGTTACTGTTTTAATGTGTATGAGTGTTTTTCCTTCATCTAACTGTATATCACATTGCCCTTGGCGGCCAGAAGAATCATTGGATCCTCTGGAACTGAGTAATAGATGGTTGTGAGCCATCATGTGGGTGCTAGGAACTGAACACTGGTCCTCTGCAAGAGCAGCAAATGCATCTAACCACTGGCCCATCTCTCCAGCCCCTGTAATGAATGGACTTCTATCACATAAACCAATAGAAAAAGTTATAGCCAAATAAAGTTAGCATCAAAGATTAGGGGGCTCGAGCTCTTCCTAGCACCTGGGACCTTAACAAGACACCTACGCTGATTAGTACCTTCCCTTCCTCCTGCAAAAAGTAATGCAACTTGGAAAAAGCATCAGCTGGGCAGGGGTGGTGCACACCTTTAATCCCAACACTTGGGAGGCAGAGGCAGGCAGATCTCTGTGAGTTCAAGGCCAGCCTGGTCTACAGAGTGAGTTCCAGGACAGCCAGAGTTACATCAGAGAAACCCTATCTTAAAAAAAAAGAAGAAGAAGAAAAGAAAAGAAAAAATCATCAACTCATGTAGGATTGTATGGCATACCCACTGAAAATTAGCCTTGGGGAGCTGGTTGAAATGGCTTAGTGGTTTGAGACACTCACCACCAACCAAGCCTGATGATCTGAATTCAATCCCTGGAAACACACATGGGAACAAGAGAAAACTGACTCTTAAAAGTTGCCCTCCATATGTGTGAATTATATGCATGCATGGATGTATGTGCACGCACTCACGCGTGCACACACACACACACACACACACATTCTCACACAAATATTTTTAAATTAAAAATTTTAGGCCAGTGCCAAGCTGTGGTAGCACACACCTTTAATCCCAGCACTCAGGAGGCAGAGGCAGGTGGATCTCATAAATTCAAGTCCAGCCTGAACTACAGATGAGTTTCAGGACAGCCAGAGTTACAACAGAGAAACCCTGTCTTGCTTGTATGTGTGTGTGGCGGGGGGGGGGGGGGGGGGGGGGGGGGGGTCCTGGGGAATTTAGCCAAGGGATGAGTATCCTTTCAGATGTTTTACATGCAGACACCCCGAGGGCTTTCCCACCATCCCACTTGTGTAGTGTGAAATGATCAGCAGTGTGCTACAATTGCTACCAAAAGCAGAGATTGGAGCCAGTAGCATGGTGTGTGCCTATGGTCCCAGCACTCAAGAGACTGAAGCAGAATGATTGCCCATAGTTCATGACCACCCTAGGCTATATAGCAAGATCCTGTCTCAAAAGAACAATACGAGGAACAGAGATTTGGGGCCTGGAGAGTCCAGCAGATTTTGTTTTTCCTGCAATGGTCCTCTGCTATTGACCAACCAGAGAAAGTGGAGTTGCAGCAGGCTGAGAAGGTGGGATTATATCGAACTTTCCAGCTTGCCCCACTGGATCAAGCTGCAGGTGTCTTCTGGATCCACTCACATCCTCACCCCTATCTTTCCAGTCCTCCCTCTGTCTTGCCCATGTGCTCTCCTGGTTGCTGTTAGGCTTGATTACAGTCATGCCCAGAGTCATCCTCAGGGCCTGGGTAGTCTGGTCTCGCTGGGCCTGCTACCCACTGGGGCTTTAAGTGCACACGTCACAGGATTCAGAATGGAGGCTTCCAACGACAAAGAGCTGAAGCTGCTTGAGAGAGTTTTAGTCTGAGGTCCTTAGAGGGATTTCAGCAGGGAGCAGAGGGACTCTTAACTGCTTACACAGTGAAGCAAGGAGACGGGTGACTCTCTGACAAGCCAAAACCAAGGAGAAGAGCTGTGATGGCTGTCCATTTAGCAAGCCCTTTCACAGGAGGCCCTGAAAGGTATACATGCCTGTTGAGGCCAGGCTGTACCTTGCTGTAAGTTATTCCATATTGTGTCAAACAGTGGCTTTTTACACTGCCTACCCTGAGGAACTCTGTTTACAAGCAGCTTTGTACTCTATACTGTGGATGGAAGTACACCATCTGTCCAACACCATCCACATGGCACAGACTAACAAATGATTATCCCTGGGAGTAGAAAGGGTACCACTCTATTATTTATCATGGTGAGTTGGGACATGTGGGCATATTAAAATCATATGAGGGAAATCAGGCCCCAAAGCTTACTGGGCACACCAGGCCAAGGAAAGAATGTAACTACTTCTTCTGAACCCCATAGAGAAATAAACATCTAGCAGTTGGATGGTGACAGTCCCCACTGTGTTCCGAGCACCCAGTATGCATCAAGGACTGACTTACAGGAAGAACTCTTGACTCTCCCAGAGGCTCAGGTCGTCTCCGTTCCCAACAGCCTACTCAAATCGCCATCCGCCCTTCCTCCTGTTCTCGAATGCTGCTGCCACTCATCGTTCAGCCTGTTCCTTTGTCTGGACCCCAGTCTCCCGGACTCAGCTCTACAGCTTCACTCTCAGACCTGTGACTCACAGTGTCCCGAGTCACCGCGTCTCCAGCTTCTCCAGTTCCGTTTAGTTCATTATCAGAGACTCATGTCCTGACAGTTTCCCAGCTTTGTCTTCTCAGGCCTGTTGGACTGACACTCCTTGCAGCTTTAGCTCTTTGCAGCCATTCCATAATCTACCCAGACGCATATGTAGAGATATAGCTACTGTGTGGTATGTAGCGTATCATCTGAGAATAATTAAGATTAGAATAAAAGAACCTGTGTTTGCCTCAGCCAGAACTGCCAAGGAAAGCAGAAGTATCTGGCAAATTGATGACACTGAAAATGCTGTACCTTGTGAATTTGTTGTCAATAAAATGTGACATTGTGGAAAAGCCCAAACTGTTTGTCTATGTTTCTAACAGACAGTGCCCACGCTCACACTCCGGGAAGTGGTGAAGCCCTTACTCTCTCTGTGCTTTCCACCCGTGTGAAGCCTCACTTCATCGCCACATAAATGGCACATAGATGGCAGGGGACATCTGTGGCTGGTCCCTCAAATACCATCTCCCTGGACTTCCCTCATGGCAGACAGGTCTGCTACCACTGAAATGTCTAAGCAGATAAGGTACCTGAGGCACACTGAATTTGCATTGCATGTAGGGTGTGTGAAGGAAATGGGGCTGTGTTGGCAGGCCCCACACCCTTTTCAAACAAAGACAGATCCTGGTGACTAGCTGCACTGAGTACCTCTCTCATGAGCTTCCAGCCCTTTTGCCCTGTGAGACAAGGGCAGGAGCGTGACTGCCAGAGCTCAACCGGGGTCCCAGGGACAGGGCCACTCGCTCCTAGCCCGTACCCTCAGGGCTGGTCCTGATTTTACTCCTGCTGAGCACCAGGCTTGTGCTGAACTCTGAGGCCTCCTCTGGAAGCCACTGTGCCAGGTAGGCTGGGTGCCCTCCTCCTGGATGCTTGGGCCATGGGGAAGACAAAAGGGAGATGGACTCCAGAAAATTGAGCCAGCACCTGTAGCTCACTGGGGATCCACATTCTGAACCATGACAGGCGGTGTTGGGGCTTACTCTTGGGTCCCAGAGGCCTGGCACAGTGCTCCAAGCCTTAGAGATGATCAGGGGCAGGTGTTCAATGTGACTTTAAGTAGGGCACTCTAACCTAAGGAGTCCGCATTCTACCTGCTCATGCAAGTTGCGTCTGGGAGCTTTGGTTGGGACTCCTTTGTCCTCGTTCCCTGCCCCAGTCATCAGATGACATAAGCTCTGGAGCCTTTGTTCCAAGAGCACCCTGTGGTCCTCCCTTGCTCCCAGAGGTCCCATGTTGTAATGCTGAGTCCTGGCAGGAGCTAGAGGTTTTGGGCTTATGTCTGCCATCCAGGCCTCTGTTTATCTAAAATAGGGGATTAGAATGAAAGCGATGTCTCTCCTTCCTGAGGTCCCTGGGCTCTGTCCACCTGAACAACAGCCTCACTCCTACCTGCCTCCTTCCTGGGCCACAGGTCACAGGCTGGCATGAAGACCCCATGGGGACTCCCTAAGGGACTGTGCTCTGCCTTGCCGGGGATAGCCTGGGGTCCTGGCAGCAGATACTCCAGTATTATTGTCAAGGAAGATGGCATTAAGGAGCCCAGATGGCCCTCTTCTATAGGTGAAAGAAGGAAGTAGGCGATTTGCATAGCAACCTCATGCTGTGACTTTGCTTTACACAGAGTGAAAGTACTCAGGGCCTGGATGGCTCTGCATTTACTGGATGAACAGATGGGTGGGTGGATGAATGGATGGATGGATGGACAGAAGGATGGACAACTGGACGGCTGAATGCTACACTCGGATCCTAGATACTTCTTTGAATGGCTGGCTGTTTTCTGGAGCTAGCATCCCCGGGCATGGGGATTCTTACAGGCCCGTACTTAGGACTGTGCTAGCTGGCCCTGGCAGAGCCCTTGCACACTTCTATGAGCTAGTCCCCTCACCTATAAAATAGGCTTGCTTCAGGCTGTGCCGTAGTGTCAGGACTGGCTCTCTCTGGCATCATCTCTAACCATGCCATCCTCTGTGGCTACCTTGGCCTTGATGTGGTGCAGAAGTGAGATGCTTCGGAGGCAAGCCCAGGAAGAAGACAGCACTGTGCTGATCGACATGGACTCCCCGGAAGCAAGGAATGAGTGCTCTTACGGAAGCACAGCTTGTGCCTCTGAGGTACCCTCAACCCTAGGGCTAGTGGTCAGCATCGTGAAACAGCCCTCTTCCCCCTTCCCAGGCTCCTGCATGCGTTGTGATTTGGGAGGTCTCCTATCCCAGTCAGGACCTGTACTTTCACCCTTATTCTAGAGCCCTTGAAGAGTGGGTACAGCTTCCAGATGCCCCCAGCCCTGGGTGACAAGCGACACACAATCAGGTCACCACTCACCTCCCTCAGACTTGGGCGGAGATCGTGTTAGACAGGAGGCCCAGGGTAAGGGAGAGAAGGCAAAGATAGGACCAAGGTCCAGGGTCTTGTCCCTCCTTGCCAGAACCGCTGTGAAAGGGAGGCAACCAGAGCCACGTATGGTCTTAATGCATGTGAGGGATGGGGACTGCGGCGAGCAATTCACGAATGCTGATGCAGGCAAAGGCCTGCAAATACCCGAAGACAGGTAGCAAAAGCACAGAGCATCCAAACCCTGGACGTTTTATTGCTTCATCATTTTCTGGAAATGAAAAGGACTACGACCTAGTTTCTTATCTGCTCTACATCGAACAATTTATCAACGAAGTGACTCATGAAAGGAGCTCACTCCTACTAGGAAGAGGGACACGGTAGGCAGGGTCAGATCTAGCTGGTACTGGCAATGGGTTAGGAGAAGGGGCAGGGTAAGGGCAGTGCGTGGCTGGGGTTACCGAACAGGAGAGTTAGGCTCGGGGTAAGGGTGAGTCGCCAGGAGACAGGTAGAGAGAGGCCTTCTCTCTACTCACTACTCACTACTACTCAAAGTGAGTAACTCCAGAGGGAGCATCTTGGTCTACCTCAGCTGAGTTCCCCTCCTCTAAGGCACAGACATTGGCCTCCTGAACAAACCAAGAAAGCAAGCCTTAACTGCTATGGAAGGACAGAGTCCCTCTAGGTGCCATTTTCTGGCCTTCTTACCCTAGTCCATCTTTCGGACTCCTGTGGAAAAGGGCAATGGCATCCCAAGTAGGCTGGGAGCACTGTGGGTCCCAGTCTTTGATGCCATGCAGGAGGCCCTGGTCCTTCCGTAGGGCTGCCCCAGTAATGTGAAGGTAAAGATAAGTGCTCCTTTCTATTGCTTCTCTGCACCATGAAGTGAGTCCCCCCGGGGAACGGAGCACAGAGGGTAGCAAGGATTCTACCCTCTGGCTGCTGTGACTACCTTGTAATCAGGACTGCACTGGGGGGCAGTGTGGCCCCCGTCCAGATGTGGAGACTACATTCAGCACAGGCCTGACTGTGGTTTTTGCCAACTTGGTCCTTGCTGCAGGCCTGGCGGTGTGGCCAAGCCCTTTGGAGGCTGGTGGAGAAGATGAGGGTGGTGGAGGCCAGGCGCTAGTCTGGCCTTCTAGGTCTGCCCTGCAGCAGCTTCTTCAGCAGCTCCCAATTTCCGTCTGCATGCCCCTCTGGGAACAGGGTGGTCTGGAGCTGGGCCAGAGCAGGGTGGGGAGACAGGGAGAAGAAGGGGCAAGGCTGAGGAAGAAGCGAGAAAGGGGGGAGAAAGAAATAGGGGAAGGTGGAGGCAGGAGGGATGGAGAGGGACGTGGATCTGGAACATGGGTGTAGGATATGGAAGGAGAGATAAGGAGCAGCCAGGGCGAGGTGGGGGGCTGGGTGGGGGTGGGGTGAGTCATCCTGATGGCTGGGTGCTGAAGATGGCTCCTCCTTCCTCCAGACAGGTAAACAGCAGGTGGCCCCCAGCAGAGCCGGGAGCCCTGCCAAACCCCGGATAGGTAAGCCACCTGTACTCCGTTGGTCCTGAGGGTGAGGTCACAAATGGGGTGCCTCTGGTGGAAGCAGGAAGCCAGCAGGCTTGGATCACCTCAATAACTAGGCCTCCCATGGTAACCTCTGTGTTCTGGGGACAATTGTAGAGCTGAGGGTAAGGTGAGAGCACAGTAAGCCCCGCCATCAGGGAGGGAGGGTTCAGGCTGATGGGGTCCAGAGGGGAACACCTGCCCCACCTGCTCCAGCCTTAGGACAGACGTCTCTTCCTCCTCCACAAATTCTGGTCATCTCAGACTCTTTCAACCTTTAAATGTTCTCACATCTACTTCCTCCATACCCCTATCTTTGGCTCCCATCTGCCCCAAACCACCTTCATTTCCTGGTGGGACCTGCTCTGGTTCTATCTGGAGTCCAGGCTCACACACCCCATCAGCTCCAAAGGGACAGTAGGTAACTCTAACCTCACATCTCACACTTCTTAGCATAACCATTATGAAAAAGCAGAGCAGAGAGCAGCATGTTTGTGCAAAGGTCTGTGGGCGTTGAAATGTACAAATAGCTGGATGGGAGGGAACACGGCACAGACAACACTACAACGCTGCAGACTGCATAGAATGGCATGGCACCCAGCGGTTCTCTGTGCGTGTGACCAAGGGAGGCAAATGTTGATATTGTTGGTTTTCTTCAGGTAGTTTTTTATAAACAGTTTTATTGATAATTTACATACCATAAAGTTCACCCATTCTTTTCTTTTTCTGCTGTGAATGGGGAATAAGATGAACATTTGTGTACAAGCTTTTGTGTGGCCATGTTTTAATTTTTCTTGAGTTGATAGCTTTGGGTGGAATTGCTAGGTCATAAGGTAACTCAATGTTTAACCTTTGTGTAAGTGCCAAACTGTTTTCCAAAGAAAGTTCTGTGTTGCACATAGAATCACAGCATGTGGGGTCACACTCAACCCAGCCCAGCCCCTGCTATCACCTCTATTTGGCACAGTGTGCATGAAATGTTATTGATGTAGAAGAAACTCAAAGTGATAGAACTGGTATTATAAAGGACTTACTAACAGACTTGCTTAGGAGACATTAAGCCGCACAAGTAGAATTTAGCTAAAGAACGGCTGCTTCCAAACTACCTCAACCGTAAGTTAAGCAGTCTGCTAACCAGGCCTGTTAGAGATCAGCAAAATTTAGAAGACTGGGATGTAAATGTTTACTTTCCAGGACTGAGCAGCCATTAGGTCCCGATTCCCAGACCAAAGACGCAGCATGCCTCTACAAGGCAGCTCAAGGGAGGCAGTGCAGGGTCACAACCATAATTAAGTTCTAGTCTGCCATGAAGTCCCCTGTGTTCTTATCAGGGGAAACAGAATTCCACCAGGTTGACAAGATGACCCTGAGTAACAATTATTCAAAACAAAAAACAAACAAACAAACAAAAAAAACCCACCAGTGTTCTTAAAATAATTCTGGCACTGTCTTTGCTGTGTAAATCTCCCTTCTGCCTAAGCAGCCACACTTGCAGACTCCTGTCTCTGTTTAAATTGTTCAAAGTGGGGCCAGGTCCTGGGTCAGGACTTGAAAGAGATTGAAGGATGCCAGTGTATGTAAAATAATATAATAATAAATATACACCACAAGCATGTGGTGTATATAAGCTAGCAAAACTTTCTGGTGGGGGGTCCACTCTTATTTTGGCATTAGCTCCAGTCAGCCGGGTACTTCAGTAGAGCTAGCTGTCCCTCATCTCTAAGTGTGCTGGTGATTTTTTCAGTGAGAAGGCTCACTATTTCTATAATATTATCTCACTATGGATTAGGTTTGTATTTTCCTAATGACTGATAATACTGTCTTTTCTTGAGCCAACTACCTTCTTTAGAGAAATGTCTCTTCAAAATATTTTCCCATTTTTAAATTGGTTGTTGTGTGTGTGTGTGTGTGTGTGTGTGTGTGTGTTAGGTTGCAAAAGTCCTCTAAATTCTGGATTCAAGTCCCTTATCAGAACATGTTTTACAAATATTCTCTCCTCTGTGTTGCTTTCACCTTTTTGATGGTGTCCTCTGACTAAAACTGTCCTATTAATTTTGGTTTTATTGTTATGCTTTTGTTTGATCCAAGAAATCACATCTAACCAGGTTTCTTTAGGAGTTTTGGACATAGACTGTGGGAACCAAGCTACAGAATGGATCCCAGGAGGACACGCCCAGTCCCTCCCCAACCTCCATCCCTCATCTGCATTGGACACATGCCTGCCCTCCAGCATAAATGCCACGAAGGAGAGGGCTGGGAAGGAACCTGGAGTAGTTCATGGCTCTCATTTCCCATCATAATCCCCCTGTCCCTGAGACACCAGCAACCTTGCCCTGGGCCTGCATTCCGTTGGCCCATGTTCTCTGCCTCTGTCCGCATTGATTCTTGCAGATTTTGTTCTTGTTTGGGAAGAAGACCTGAAGCACCAAGAGAGCCCCACCCAGGACAAGACAGACACACACAAGGCCTGGCGGGAAACCTTCCTGGCAAATCTTGGTCTGGTTGGCCTGAATGTAGACCAGGTACATGCATGGTAGCAGGAGGAGGCCTAGATTCTGCATCTTCTTGGGACCTAGGACTTTGCTCTGCAAGCCTGAGGGCTTGCCATCCAAATATATGAAGCAAACTAGAACCCAGGGGCCTGCTGGATACCCAGCCTTCAGGGAGTAGCTCCCTGTGGCTAGGGAGTCACTGACCCAGGCCAGCAGGAACATGGATCCATCATAACACACTAGGCTCATGCACAGAGGCTAAAGCTAAGTTGATAAAACTGCCTCCATCTTTGCCACCTGTTACCAACCTCCAGCTTTTGTCTGTGTGTATCATTTGCAACCACTGTTGGTGTTTATAGGATTAAGCGGATTCAAAGGTCCCTTTGTGTGATACCACTTAGAAGGACTTAAACAATGATTCCAGGGAACAGAAGAAAAGGGGTGAGCACAGGGTGGGGTGGGGGGGGGGAAGCCGGAGGGTGAGGATCTCAGGAAGAGTGCAGAGCCCGGTCTTACCCTGTACCCTTCATTGCCAGATCTTTTTATACACACTCTTCGCCCTCTGCCGTGCCCACCGTCTTCCTCTGTCCCCGGAAGAGGTGTTGTCATCACGGTCCCCCATGGTCCCCCATCGTGACACTCAGCGCTTCAGCTTGGCTTTGCCTGTTTGACTTTGATAATAGAGTCTTGCTTCTTCCATTTTATGTTGCTGTAAGGCGCTCCTGAATAGCACACGCCGTCTAGCCTAGCTGCGGGCTGGTGGGTGTATGATCTATTCCCGCTGAGGGCTCCAGTGAAAGCCGGTGTCAGTCATCTCAGGGCAGCTGTTACTGCGTTTCCACTCTGAGTAGAGCTGACGACCAACCGAGGAACTGGGGTCTATGGCTGTGGTTGCGCCGTTCTAGATTAGCCAAATTTACACTGCCATCAGGGGCACACCCTTGCTCTGAATATTCTCAACACATGGCACTGTCAGACTTTTCCATTTTCACCAGTCAGCTGATACACAGCAGTGCCTTACCCTAGTTTCATTTTCTCTAATTTCTAAAGGGTTGGTGCATTTTTACACATTTATGAGTCATTTGTATTTCCATTAAGCTTCTCCTTGACTTATGACTGGTGCACCTTTTCCCAACAACGATCCAGTTGGACCCAGTACCTAGACCTGGGTAGAATTAAAAACGCGTCAAATGCACTCATCAAACACGCCAGCTCAGCCGCCATCATAACACACACAGCAGCTGTGCCCCTTGGGATCGCAGGGCAGACCAGGAGCTCACAGCTGCTTCCCAGCATCATCAGAGAGGGTGTGGTCACACACTGCTAGCCAGGAAAAGACCAAAATCCAAAAGTCAAAGTCTGACGGGCACATATTGCTAGCACCCCGCCTGAAAACAGGAAGAAATCTGGAGCAGGGCCATCTAAGTCCCGGAGCAGTTGTGAAGCCAATCACCCTTTGAGTCATCCGTTCTTTTCTGTTGGGTCATTTACCTGTTTCTACTCAGATGTGTCGGAACTCCTTGTTTGATCTAGGCATGTAGATTGCTGGTCACGTGTGTCACTATCCATATGAGTTTTGTTTGTTTTAACTGACTTGTGGACAGAGCTACTTCTGTCTCCCTGTCTTAGTCAATGTCCTATTGCCGTGAAGAGACACCCGACCAAGGCAAGTCTCCTAAAAGAAAGCATCTAATTGAGGCTTGCTCACAGTTTCAGGGGTTTAGTCCATTGTCATCATGTCAGAGAGCATGGTGGCAGGCAAGCGTGGCGCTGGAGAAGTAGCTAAGAGCTACATTCTGATCTGTAGACAGAGAGAGATAGAGGTAGAGAGAGAGAGAGAGAGAGGTAGAGATATGGGCTTTTAATACTTCAAAGTCCACCCCCAGTGACACACTTCTTCCAACAAGGCCACACCTCCTAATACTTCTAATCCTTTCAAAGAGTTCCTCTCCCCAGTAACTAAGCATTCAAATATATGAGTCTATGAGGGCCATTCTTATTCAAACCACCTCAGACTCTGCCCCTGTGTCCTCCATAACTTTTACACACACTCTCTCTCTCTCTCTCTCTCTCTCTCACACACACACACACACACACACACACAATCCATCCATCCATCTATTCATCACCCATATCCAGCTACCCAACCATTATCTCCCCCAGGTACATTGTCCAAAGTACCCTCAGTCTTGAGACTACAATGCGGTTCTCAGCTCTCGGCATGTCACAACCATCCAAGGGCGTCCCAAATGACCAGGTCCGGGTCCGCCTCCATGGGCGGGGTGTAGTTTCTACGTGAACATTCAGGGATCCCCAGATGGCTGTGATGTACAGCAAGGGCTGAGAACCTCTGGAAAGCTCTTTGGAAAATATGTCTGTACTCCATAGAGGCTCTTGTTCATGAGACCAAAAGTCTCAGCCCTCCCAGGGCTCTGGGCATTTCTCATCTCAGGGAAGCATTCACACTCAGTGTTGCAAAATTTGGACAGGGCAAGATGTAAGATTAACGTGTGGCTCTAAACTAGGACAGCAGTGACAGTCCAAAGAGTGGTTCAAACTAGTTCATCTTGATGTGTAAATGGGTTATTGGTACCCAAAGTCACCACCCACCGACCAAGCACCTATGTTATATGGCTGTAGGTCTATAGCAGACTTACTATAAACCTGATCTTATGGTGCTAAAGCAGCAGCGACTACAGGCTCGAACAGCATAAGGCACAGACAAAACCAGACCCTGGGAAGCTTTATTTTTATGTGCACTTTGTCCTTATCTTTGTCAGGGATTTTTCTGGTCTCAGGAAACAGTGTCTGACCATGAGGGTGGCTTGGTTTGCTATAGCCTGACACTTAGCTCAATGGAGGCTTGTTGCAAAACTCTGGAGAGTTACTCTCTCTAGATGTGGAGGTCTAGTTTCATTATACTTTGAACAGACAGTAGCGCCCACCTATCTGTGCAAACAGGAGTATACATATTTACTTAGATATCTGGGGAACAGTGTGAATTTCCTGAGATTTGTCAAGGGATAGGGCAGCCACCGAGCATTGCTAGGCAAAGTTGAATCAGCTGCCTCTTTAACCAGAAGATGGGCTAGGTCAGTATGGTCTCTGAGAAGCCGTGTATGGTCACCAGACTTTGGGGAAGGGTTGCTTTGGTTGCCATGGCCACAGAAAAGAGTGAAGGTAGAATGGGCCCAAACGTGAGCTCTCTAGGGAGGAGGTGCTTTCACCACAAGCTTTCTGAGGTAGGCCTTGGAAGTGAGCATCCCTAATGAGAAAGTATACAGCCATTGGCTGTCCATCACCAGGGCTGTGGTAGTGTTAGAGTGTGAATAGACACAGGGGACATAGCAGCATCCTTAAGCCCTCACAGAAGCCCCTGGTACCTGCAGCATGACGTCCAGGACGAGGCCACTGCAGTACACTACATCTTCCTCAGTGCACCCTGGGATGTACTTTGTGACTATGCAGAAGACCTGCGCCTGAAGCTGCCTCTTAAGGTATGGGGGATGTAAGGGCAGAGGGAAAGGCTGGGGATCCTCACCCAGGTCTATAACTAATTGATCCCTATGTACTGGAGTTAACTGCCCAAACCATCACTCCCTGGAGGTGTTCCCACTTGGGGATCTCTAGCTACCCTCTTATCCACTGTCACGCAGAGCCTCAAAACATTTATCGGGTGAACAGGGAGCAGGGTCATGAATTAGGGGGAACCTAGAAGAATGTAGGGTGGCTGAGGCTGAAAGCTGGCTACATTCCCCCCAGGCCTAGAACCCACAGGGCCACCTGCTGAGGTAGCTCCAGTATAATGTGCTCAGGGTGAGGGAGGGCAACCTCTTGGCAGGCCTGGATTGTTCATAGTGAGTTTTGCCAGCATGGTGTGGAGTGGACAGAGACACACCATTTGCTTCCTTCCATTTCCTAGTGGCACAAGGTGCTCTGGTCCTCAATTTAACAAGTCAAGAAGGGGTCACAGCAGGGCCAAGCAGTAAGAGGTGCTCTTTCTCACTGCTGCAGCCTCTGGCTTGTGTTCCTTCTGCAGGTTTGCTCTCCAGATCCCCAGATTCGGAGATCTGCTTCCAAACAACTTGCTTCCCAGGAGATACCCAACCAGGCCTCCAACTGGTTGACCTCCTTTCTGGAGTGGCTGGGCACCCCCAATATCCTGCTGGAACATATGCCTGACACGCCCCCCTCCTGCCAGTTCAAAACAAGCAACTTGAACCGGTATGGCATCACGGCCCTGTTGCGCCCAGCAGGACAGCCTCCTGTGGGGCCAGCCCCAATAAGAACTAGGATGGATGTGTGAATGAATTAAGTAAGCATCATGCTTTCTCCCAAATGCCCTCCTCACCTGGGATTTTCAGAGAACACCATCTGAATCCCAGGTGAACAAGCCCACTGAACAACTGTGTAGTGGTAAGTCACCTGCATTACTCAGAATAGGATGGTTGTGCTGTGGGACAAACTGCCCCAAACCCCAAGTATAGACAAACAAGGCTCAAGTCACAATCCATTTCTATTGTTATAACAAAATACCCAAGGGTATTTCTGTTGAGAAAAGAAATTTAGGGGCAGAGTAGATGGCTCAGCAGGTCAGAAACAGTTGTCATGCAAACCTGACAATCTGAGTTCCATCCCTGGAACGCCCCCCCCCCCCCAAAAAAAAAAAAAAACCATAGATGTGATGGCACACATCTGTAATTCCAGAACGCCTATGGTGAGATGGAGGCAAAGACAGAATAACTGCCCTGAGGCTCACAGGCCAGCTAGCCTGGAGAATAAAATGCAGCAGAAACTATAGATGCTCCGCCTTGACATCGTTCCAACATCCCTTAGTACTGGGACATCTACACATGCACTGTGGAAAGTGGACACAGGTCATACACCACAATTACACACACACACACACACACACACACACACACACACACACACACATGGGAAGGAACGCGGGAAACGAGTTGAGATGTGCAGTAGTTACTGCCAACCTATCTCTCCCTTCCACTGTACAAAATGAACTGCTCTTTAAAAGAAAAAGTCCATTTAGATCACAAGTTTGGAGGCTGAAAATCCAGTTTTTGAACCTCGTCTGGTCAATCTCCGTGGGATATAGAGCTAGAGATATCGGGAAAGGGAGAGGGCTGTGCCCGCAGGGCAGACGGAGTTGTCCTGCTTCCTTCAAGAACTGAATCTCTCCTGAGATCAGAATTAGTCCTGTCTAAGAGGGGAGTCCTTGAGGCTGGAGAGATGGCTCCATGGTTGAGAGCACTGTCTGCTCTTTCAGAGGACCTGGGTTCAATTCCCAGCACCTACACAGAGTCTCACAACTGTGTGTAACTTCAGTTCCAGGAAATTTGACACTTACACCAGTGCACGTAAAATTAAATAAATTATTTTAACAAAAGAATGGAATCCTCATGGCTCATCCCTCTCTTTTTTTTTTTTTTTTTTGTCAGAGTCTCACTATGTAGCCCTGGCTGTCCTGTAACTCACTCTGTAGACCAGGCTGGCCTTGAACTCACAGAGACCCACCTGCCTCTCCCCCCAAGTGCTGGGGCTAAAGGAGTGTGCCACCATGCCTGGTTTAGCTCCACTCCTAAAGGTTCCCCCACATGGACACTTCACAGCACACGAACTTTAGTGAGACACGCTCAGGCCACAGCTGTCCATTTCTTGCTCTGCTCCTGTGTCCTGGGTCAGGGGACTCCCTCATTACACCTTCACTGACTGGTGAGAGAGAAATCACACATGTGGACAGCCCTCCCTCACTGACCCCAGAGGCCTCTTATGTCCATTACTGGACAGAGCAAATGCGTGACCACACTCAGCCTGCAGACCCCAGCCTCAGTCATTGTTGCCTTCGCTAATGCAGCCCCCCAGGACTTTTGTGCTCCCCCATCCCCCCCCCAACACCTTTAGACCTTGTGTGCAAGCTCCAGGGAAGGCACACTAAGGGTTTCCTAGTGAGTCTAACATTCTGCTCAGGGCCTTGTCCTCTATATGAACTGTTGTGTTTTCCCTGCCTTATGTCTGTGGCGGGCAGTGTCTGTTGTGGCCTCCTGCGGGAAAGAAAAGGCAGAAATGGGAACTAAGTATAGGGGGCAGTGGTCATCCCCTAGGCCTCTGCGCAGGCTCTGTGTGCACTTGCTCTCCTCAGCCAGTCTGCTCCCATGTCATTACCTCTGTGTATATGGCAGAAGCTCCCATACTTGCAAATCTCTAAACCTTTCTCACCTCTGCAGGTTCCTTGGGAGTGATAACCAGGACACTTTCTTCAGCAGCACCAAGAGGCATCAGATTGTGAGTGGAGTGTGTCTGCTGCAGACCCTGATCCGGTTGGGCTCAGAGAGGCCTGACATATCCCAACCACCAACCCTGAGGTCTTCATGGTCATACAGCTCCCTGTAGCCAGAGGGCAGAAGCCTTGGAGACTGTCCCTGATCTTGCTCCATAGAAGGGAGATATGGATTCAGGATGGGGGGTGGATCTGGACTGTACTGGATCAAGTGACAGTTATCTCCCTCCCTGTCCATAGCCTTCCATAATCCTGGGGCCCAGAACAATACATGTATGAACCTCTGGGACAGACAGTCAAGGTACCAGGCTCAGGTGAGGTGATCATATTGGCTTGCCAGAACAGACAGGAAAGAGGCCTCAGTATGCCTTAAGCAGATCTGTCAAAGCCAGGCTACAGTATCAGGTCTGAGACACTAGGAGGTATGCTCCAATAGCCTATGGCAGAAAGGATCTAGACAAGTCTGAGCCACACACTTATGACTAACAAAGGGCACTGCTACAGTGGCTTCCAAGGCAGATGTTTCCCACCCCAAACAGGTATCTTAACAGAGCTGACCCTACCAGAACAAGGGTCCATGCAAGCCATACATGACTAGGCCCAGGTTCCAACCCAAGCTGGGCTAAAGAGCCATGTGACTCTGGCTAAGCCTTCTGGGTTTGTAATATGGGAGAGTGACTGACTGTTATCCCTACTAGTGTGGTCATGAATATGTGGCTGTGACATAGGACTGGGGTTTCAAGGCCTTGGGGACATGCCATCAATATCATTATCTGTCACTGTGGGCCATAAGAGTCTGTCCAAGGTTTCAGCACCAAAATGGCTCTCCTTGCTGTGTCATCATATGACAAGTGATGGGTGCCATCCTCTATCCATCCCCCAGCTGTTTGAGATCCTGGCCAAGACAAAATATGGCCACAAGAAGAAAGGCTTGTTTGGGATTGAGCAGCTGCTGGCAGAAGGCGTCTTCAAAGCGGCCTTCCCCCTGCATGATGTGAGTCTCAGTGCTGGGGACTGAACCAGGTTGGCTGTGAGTCCCCCAGTGCTATTGTCCACCTTATCCACAGGAAACAAAGGAGCAATGGGTCTTGCCCTCTGTGACAACCACCCTGGGGTCATGAATACCCAGTGCATAGCCTTGTAATGTGAAGTAGTAGGTATTGGAGGCTGAAGTTCAGCTTGGTCTTCTGTCCTTGCTGGAGGTGCCTGGAAAATATACCAGACCCCACTCCAGATACTAAGGTTGGATTTCTCAGGCAGTATCTCTTACCAGGGAAGCTAGAAAGGTCTCTTGTATGCTTTTCCCCACCCAGAAGTTGGGCAATCTGGGGGTGTGGCAGTGAGACATTCACCACAACCTCCTGGTGCTGCCCTGGCACCCAAACTACCATCCTTGATGTAGCCTGCATGTAGGTCAATATGCTATTCATGCCCCAACTTTTCTGCGACCTTCTGCCACACAGCTGAAGCCTAGGAAGCAGTTTCAAAAGGTCTCAAGAAATGCTTGCCTACGAGGCCAGGGGGATAGTCCTGCTAAATATCATGAAGATAAATGAAGTGGGTGTAATGTCAGGTGTGCCCCAACACACACACACATATGCGCACACACACAGACACACACTTTTGTCTTGAAGTGGCATCACTTTTTCTATCAGCTGAACTGGGATGCATGGGGCATGGCTCATAGCTTGAGTACCACACAGCATGTGCCAGGCCTAGAAAACTCCACAGAGCTGTTGGTCAACCTGCACCCCAGTTAGTGTCCTGGCCAGCTCTTTCAGATTCATCCCCTCTACTGGACACTCAGTAGTTCCAGGAATCAAAGGAGCTCAACCTGTACTTCCCTTCAGACCCTTCTTGTCTTATCCCCCAGTGTGGTTATGTTTTCTCCTTACAGCATCATGCCTTTGCCTGCACTGGAGGGTGGAGTTGTGGGTCTGGGTCAGCACTGAAGTTTCCATACCTAGAGGTGTGTCCTGTGGCAGGACTAGTGGGCAGAGCTAAGACCAACATGGAGAAACTCAGTCCAATGGCTTCTTATTCCCAGGGCCCATTCTCTGCAGTCCCAGAGAGCGCACAGGTCCTGGGTCTCACTCAGCGCCAAGTTTTATTCCAGCACTGGGCTCGCTGGAGCAAGTGGAGCAAGTGCCAACCACTGGACCACGTGCGTACATACTTCGGGGAGAAGGTGGCTCTCTACTTTGCCTGGCTTGGTGAGTTTTAGCTGGCTGCTTGGTCTTTGTGTTATAACAATCTGCCCTCTGGGACAGTTCTGCTGCCAAGCCCTACTACTCTGATAATACAACAGACACTAGGCACTGCACTGGGAGCCCCTGCCTTTATGGGGTCCCTCTTGACCCAAGCTAACACCCATGGGAAGCTCTCTCAGGAACTCCTCCCCTGAGGGAATAAAGCACATCCCTATGGGGGCGGTATCTATGCCAAAGCATTCTCTGCTCCTCTTAGTCAGACTGGAACCTTCAGAGCCCAACTGCCTTCCCTGGGCTCTGCCTTCTGACTGTCCTTCCTGCCCCCTCCCTGGATTGTTCAATATGGCCATGCTGGAGGACTTGGCGGGGGGGAGAAGGACTCTTTCTCTAGGCTTCAGACAGAGAAGGTTTTGTAGATGTCTTCCTGGCCTCACAGGGTCAGTAGGGACCCAGGATACCTGGTTGGGGTCTGGGCTGACCCCACAGGAAGTAGGAAGATGCACATTTGATGAAGGTGGGGTACCTCTGGGGGCCTGTGTGTGGCCCATTGAGGTGGTGCCCTAGAGGAGGGTAAGGGCAAGGATGGGTCCAGAATGGCCCACACCTCCACCGGGGCTCAAGTTGCAATGAATCCTGCGCCTCTCTGAAAGACACCAGTGAGCAGTTGGTTGGAGGTGGGCAAGTTCTATGGGACAATATGAGGAGATAAAGAGCCCAGTGGGATGGAGCAGGTGGGGTGGGAGGGGGCACTGGTACTAAACCAACATTGTGAGAGAGTCCAGAGTCAAGGGCAGTGGCCAGAGGAAATTCCCACATCTCTCAGTATCCCTCCAGAGGTTCTAGTTCCCACTGGGCTAAGCCTAGGTCCCAGAAAGGAAATGCATCCTAGGGCACACCCGGTGATTTCTAACAGATGGACCCTTGGCATCCTCTCTGCAGGATTTTACACAGGTTGGCTCCTGCCTGCTGCAGTGGTGGGCACAGTGGTATTCCTGGTGGGCTGTTTCCAAATGTTCTCAGACATACCAACGTAAGTATCTTCTTACCTCAGCTTCCAAGCCTTCCTGTGTCTCATGAGGGCGTGTGGCTACAGGATACCCAAGCACCAGGCCCTGTGTAGAGCTGGGGTGGAGGTTTGTAGTAAGCACGGCCTGCTCTCCTAAGGACACAGCTAGAAGGCAGACTGGACAGAGGTGCCCCAGGAAGACAGGTGGTCAAGGGTGTCCCCAGGCTGGTACTGACACTCGCCTTTTGTCCTTAGAATAGTATAGGCTTTTTCCTATAATAAATGACTAGCTTTAGATTTTGCCTTATT
Organism: Cricetomys ansorgei; assembly: GCA_026225945.1. Lineage (NCBI taxonomy): Eukaryota > Metazoa > Chordata > Mammalia > Rodentia > Nesomyidae > Cricetomys > Cricetomys ansorgei. Next base: position 4,862,643 of record JAMJFZ010001791.1, read on the forward strand.
GTGTAGCTGAAAGTTATCCTTCATTGTTATTGTTACATATATTTAAAAACAACTGTTGTTTAAAGAAGTGCGGATGGGGTTGGAGATGTAGTTCAGTTGATAGGATACTTGCCTAGCAGGCATGAGGCTGTGGCTTTGACCCCCAGCACTTCATAAGCCAGATTGGTGACCTCACAGGAAGTAGGGGATTGCACACCTGCAAGCCCAGAGAGTCAGAGATGGACACAGGAGAGTCAAGAAGTTCAAGGTCATCCTCAGATACAAAGCAAGTTCAAGACCAGCCTGGGATACACAAGACGCTGTCTCAAAACATTAAAGCAATAACCAAACGTTCTAGGACTGGAAGAGCAGTGCTGGTGTAAAGGCAAGGGGTGGGACTGACTTGGACGGGGATGTAGCCCTTCAGCTCCTGGAACCCATACCCATACCCCCACCCCTGCAGGCAGGAGCTGTGCAACAGTTCAGATGGCTTTGACATGTGCCCTCTTTGCCCTAACTGTTCTTTTTGGCTGCTCTCCAATGCGTGCACCACGGCCCAGGTATGAAAGGAGAGCTGGGGTCAGGGGGGTGAGGGCTGGCAGCCTCTGTGGGTCCTGATCCTGTGAAGGTGGAAGCCTTAGTGAGCTCTGTAAACTCTGTTGCCTCTAACCTGGCATTCAGGTTAGGTCTGGTATATGTCTCGCAAATGACTGTCAAGAGTACCACAAAATAGCTCTTATTGCTATTAGCATTAGATAAAACTGTCTCTGTTTGCTTTCTATTGCTGTCATAGAATACCATGACCAAAAGGAGCTTGGGGGGGGGAAGGATTTATTTGGTTTACATTTTCTGATCACAGCCCATCACGAGCTCAAGGCAGGAACCTGGAGGCAGGAGCTGAAGCAGAAGTCCTGGAGAAATGCTGCTTACTGGCCTGCTCTTCATGGCTTGTTCTGTCTGCTCTCTTATACCTCCCAGACCCACCTGCCCAGGAGCGGCACTGCCCACAGTGGGGTGGGCCTTTTCATGTCAATCATTAATCAAGGCCAGGGTGGCAGCACACACCTTTAATCCCAGCACTTGGAAGGCAGAGACAGGTGGATCTCTGTGAGTTCAAGGCCAGCCTGGTCTATAGAGTGAGTTCAAGAACAGCCAGTTACAACAGAGAAACCCTGTCTTAAAAAACAAACAAATAACTATACATACAAACAAACAAAGCAAATATATATATCAAGACAGCACCTCACAGACTTCCCTACAGGCCAATCTAATGGAGATATTTTCTCAATTGAAGTTCTCCCTTCCCAGATAACCCTAGCTTGTGTCAAGTTGACAAAAACAAGCAAACAAAAACTAACCAACACAAATGACTAACCAAGGTGATTATCTGGAAACTTGCCCCAAGGTCTTTTAGCTATGGCAGACCCTGAAGCCCTTAGGCTTTAGGCACAATCAAGAGTGTCAACTTCTGAGCAGGAATCTCAGGCTAGGAGACCTGCCCACAGGCTCTGTGCAGCTGGCCAGTGGGTCAGCCAGCATGGTCCAGGGCATAGTCCTTTTCCATGCATACCTGATGTCCTTGGTGCCCAGGGTGAACTCACATATCCTCCTGGGATGTGTCTTAGATGGACACTTAAGAGGTAGAAAGCTGAGGCTGAAGAGATGGCTCAGTGGTTAAGAGCACTGACTGCTCTTGCAGAGGACCCAGGTTCAATCCCCAGCACCCACATGGCAGCTCACAACTGTCTGCAACTCCAGTTCCAGAGGATCTGACACTCTCACACAGACAACTGTGCAGGGAAAACACTGACGAACGTAAAATAAAAATAAATTCTATAAAAAAAAGAGGCAGAGATTCAGAAATTCAAGGTCACCCTCAGCTATAGAACAGATCATGATGGGGTGAAGACAAGCCTTGTGACTTACTCCCACATTTCCAGAGGCTAGATGCTGGCTGGTGGGGCTGCTCTCTTTAGCTCTTGGTATTCCTAGTCTATAGCTGCCTCTCTCTGTCCCTGCTTCTGCGTCTGTGGGCTTTCCCTCATGTGCCCCATCAGGCATTCTTATGAGAGCTGACATTGGACTTACGTTACATTCTAAGGCATATACTTTAATTATATCTATACCAAAAGCTTCCTACTCCAAATAAGACTACATCAAGGGGTTCCAGGGACACATACCTTAGGAGAGTCCCAATTCAACCCACCACAGTCCGCCCCAAGCCTCTAAACCTCCACCTTGAGTGCAAAGTGCATTCACCCTATCCCAGCATCCCCTAATTTCACTAACTCTGAAAAACTAATGTGCTCGGCTACAAGGATCCAAGTCAGGCATGAGTGAGGCTCCATGAGACTGAGCGGTGAGCTAGGGATGTGTCTCAATTGGTCTTGCCTAGCATTCATGAGGCCCTGGATTTGAGCCCCCCTCCCCCTGCACCACATAAACAACAGTGCTAGTGTATGCCCGAGATCCCAGAAGTTTGGAGGTAGAGGCAGGAGGATAAGGAGTTCAAGGTCATCCTCAGCTGCATGGTGAGTTTGATGATACTCTTTTTTAAAAAAATAAAAAGCGTTCCTGAGACTGAGTGAAACTGGGTACTTGTAGTTTTGGGCAGATTCCCTCTTTCTGTGGATCTGGTGCCTTGTGGCAGGCCTGTGTGGGAAGAGACTCCAGCTCCAGAAGCTGGATCACCAGTGCCTGGGAAGACTGGAGTCCCCTTCTCCCCTCTAGGCTGGGCGGCTCTTTGACAACGGTGGCACCGTTTTCTTCAGTTTGTTCATGGCGCTGTGGGCGGTGCTGTTTCTGGAGTACTGGAAGCGGAAGAGCACCACGCTGGCCTACCGCTGGGACTGCTCTGACTATGAGGACATAGAGGTAGGTGAGCTGGGTTGGGAGGCTTCTGGCAAGCAAGGTTCGCACACTACTGAGCACGGCTCCCTTTCAGGAGAGGCCTCGGCCCCAGTTTGCTGTGATGGCCACCATGACAGCCCCGAACCCTGTCACTAGGGAAGAGGAGCCCTACTTTCCTGAGAAGTGCCGTGTGTACCGCATGCTGATTGGCTCTCTGGTGCTCCTGATGATGGTGAGGGAGCCCTGCCATCCTGTGTTGGTCCTCTACCTCTGCCTTTCTGAGCCACAAGGGTCATTCTGCTCTGCTCTGGTGTGAGGACAGAGCTTGATATCTCCTCTAGACATAAGACTTTCACTGCCCTCTAGAAAGGCTCCTGTGCTGTGTGCTCTGTGCCTTGGGAAAGGGCCTAAGCACAGGCTCAAGCTAAGGGCTCTCATAGGTTGTGTGTGTTGTGTATGTGTACCCCAAGGGGTTCTGGAAGAGCTTTGCTATGTGTGGCCCAGGGTACCATTAAACAAGGGCATAGATTCCAAAGATGAACATGGGGCCCACTCACCCCTTCAGCACCTTCTGGTCAGACTGCTTAAAATGACCCAGCTCTTTCCAGGTACCACGGGTCCTAATTTAGGGCTGTAAAGAGGCAGGTGAGTGGGGCCCAGTTCTCCAACACTGGGTATATGGACAACATTCAGTATCTACTCGCCCACCTCTGGAGAACCTGTGGAACACAGGCAGGCTGCAGATGGGAGCCCCTGGGAAAGGAGCCTGTGGGGCTACTGTGTACCCAGAGGCCTGTGTAGGCCTATGGCCTGAGGGTGTGGATGTGGGGACCACAGCAGACGGCTCAGGAATTCCCTGGTCTTGCAGGTGGCAGTGGTGATTGTGTGCCTTGTGTTTATCATCCTGTACCGGGCCACCATGGCTGTAATTGTGTCAGACAGCAGTATCTTCTCGGCCTGGGTGAGTCTCTACCTGTTCGCCTGGGGGCTTCTGATGCCCCTCCTGTGCCTGCACTGACCACTTGTTCCCTATCAGGCTCCACAAATTGCCAGCTTCACAGGGTCAGTGGTGAACCTCGTCTTCATCCTCTTCCTCTCCAAGGTCTATGTGTCCCTGGCCCAGATCCTGACAAGGTGGGGTGAGTGCTAACCAAATCAAACACAAGCATGGACTAACATGGACCCTTATTTCTAAAAGAGGTGTCTGGGCCTTACCCCCAGAGATCTCCTTAAAATGGCACCATCAGGACCTTAGGGGAGAGAAAGGTCAAGGTCACCCAGCCAGCAGGCCTGCTTCTCCTACCTTCCTCACAGGATCCCTCAAGTTTGTGCAGTCTCAGGGTGAGACTAGACCCTCTAGAACAAGAACTGGGATCTCTACCAGGTAGACTAGGGGTGAGGGCTTAGCTGTGACCAGCTCAGACCACTCCAAATGGCTGCCAAGTGTCTGCACATCCTTAATATCTGTCCCCAGGAGCAAGATGATTCTCCGTCTGCCACTGTTTCTCTACTTCTATTTCTGTTTTTGTCTTCAATTTTCCCCAAGAGCAAAGGCTAAGAGCTCTAACCACTCATCCTACAATCTCTTGCCTATACCAGCCCTGGCCAAGGCCTTGAGGAGAAGGGACAGCCAACTCAAGGTACAATGATTATGGATGGAAAGGGAATACAGTACTAAGGGAGGTCTCCAGGTAGGTGCCAGGGAGTTTTTACCTGGGACAGGGCACAGGTAGCAGTGTTCCAGGGAGAATGAGTAGGGGAGCAGGAGCTGGTGTAGGTGTTCCCACAACTGTGGGGCTTATGGTCCCTTTGCCTCCAACTGGCCTTTTACATTTCCACATTGGCCTTGCCAATTGTTTGTACTGTAGCTCAGCCCTCACTCACTCAGCCTTGATCAGGAACCTGTTTTGTCCCTGGACATCCCTCCCGTCCCCCAACTTATCTGCACAGACTTTCAAATATTATTATTACATTTATTTAATGTTTGTATACGTGTGCCCGTGTGTCGTAGCTTGTGTGTATACGGCACATGTGTGGAGGTCAGAGGACAGTTTGTGAGAGTCAGTTCTCTTCTTCCATGTGAATTCTGAGGATGGAACTTGGGTCATCAGGCTTGGCAGCAAGCACCTTTATTCCTGAACCATCTCACTGGCCCTGTATATACTATGTTAATGAAGGTGAAAATGTTTGGTTTTAGTTTTTTTTTTTTTTTTTTTGTCAATTGTATTAGTTACTTTTTTTTTTTTTTTTGCCACAGTGACCAAAATACCAGACAGAATAATTTAGTGGAGGAATTATTTATTCTTTATCACAGTTTCAGAGGTGTCAGTCCATCATGGCAAGGAGGGTGTGGTGCCCAGGAAGCAAGGGGGGGGATATAGGAAAGGGCAGGGGAGATATAGCACCAAGGGCACTTGCTTTTTCCATGTAGGCACCACCTCCCACCAACTCCAATATTATCAGCATATTATTAATCCATCAAGAGACTGACCCATTGATAAGATCAGAGTCCTCATGAGCTAATGCTCTCCAGAAACACCCCATAGACAGACCAACAGGTGTGATTTAATAGCCACCTAGACGTCTTCCAACCTAGTCAAGCTGACAGTCAAGATGTGCCACCACTCGAATCAACGTGTTTTAGGATAATTTTGAAATCAGAAACTTAGGACTGCTGTACGTTGACCCCCCCTCCCTTTAATAAATTTACTTAAAATATCTGGACAACAACATAGCTTCTTCCTCCCCCTGGACGGTGGGGTAGTCTCACAGGAAGGGTCAGTGCACTGGATACTAGACAACATCCCTAGGGTCTGAGTGAAAGCCCTACGTTCGCAGAGATGCACCGGACACAGACCATATTTGAGGATGCCTTCATCCTCAAGGTGTTCATCTTCCAGTTTGTCAACTTCTACGCCTCGCCTGTATACACTGCCTTCTTCAAGGGCAGGTAGGTGGTCTCCCCCTGACTTGTACCCATCCCTTGTGGCTTAGCTCTGCCCCACTCTGCTTGATTTGCTCAGCAGCAAGTGGAGAGAGATGCTCAGAGCAAAGCACTGAATAAGAATGACTTCCCCTGGGAAGAGGGAACAGGGGGTCAAGTCTGTGCTTCTCCCAGGTCAGGCCTTGGCGTGGGGAAGAGGGAGGAGATAATTGGAATCTAGTTCCTCACACCCTCACAACTTGGATCCTGCTAGGTTTGTGGGATACCCAGGCAACTACCGCACCTTGTTTGGAGTCCGAAATGAGGAGGTGAGTGTACTGAGGATGCACCCAGTCAGAGAAATGGAGGCTAGCCTCCCTATGTACCTAGTGAGGCCTTGATTTTCTGCCATTCTTCCTTCCCACCTCCCAAACATGGTCAAAGCCAGAGGTCAGGCTTATAGCTGCTTCCCTGGACTCCAAGACTCTTAGCCACATTGGCCCCAGGATTGAGAACCACTGTCTAGAGAATACACACCTTCTGGTTCTTAGCCTTTCTCATGAGGCATCTGAGCCCTTAGGATGCCTTCCTCCCACCATGAGCCAGAGCACTGCCAAGATCCCTGCTGGCTATGGAGACACCGAGGCCAGTGCCCACAGCCTCATCGCCAGGGTTCTCCATGGCTGCCCTCTTTCACTAGCCCTTCATGTGCTCTGCTTGTCTCTGAGATCTTGGGACTCGGGGAATCAGAAGAGCCTGGCTTCTCAGATGTGCAGTGGCCTTTGCAGAGGATGACATGTGGGTCCCCTGGAGTTGACAGGGCTTCGAGACCAAAGCATACATACCAAGAAGGAGTAAAGAGTAGACCCTATGTTACCCAGAACCCCCAAGAATTGTCTCCATACTTCAGGAAGGCCTTGTCAGCGGAGGTCCAGGCAGGACTGATCAGAGATATAAGCAGTGTGTTGGGTAACATCTGGAGCTGTTTCCTGGTGGCTGTGCAGCTGGACTCAGGGGCCATGAGGATTAGCAGCCCTTACTGAGCACCAGGTCTGAAAGACCCTTCTCTTTTTAGAGGAGAAGGGGGAATAGAAATCTTCCCAAGGCCTGAGCCACTATCTCATCTTCCTGCAAGATTGCTCCCCTCCTTAAGGGAAGCTATCCACCTTTACATTAAGGGGAAGTGATTTTGTAGGTAGAGGCAGAGCCAGGGAATAGTGCAACTGGGCGTCCACCTCCGGCGTCCATAACTGTGGCCGTAACTGTTGTGCCATATTAGGTATCTCCCAGCTCCTAGTGAGATGCCCAGTTCAGTCTGGCTTGGGTAAGAAAAGGGCTATCACTTGTTATTACACTGAAATTATTCAGGATACTGTGGGTTTAAGAAAGGCTGGATCTGGGCTGGAGAGATGGTTCAGAGGTTAAGAGCACTGACTGCTCTTCCAGAGGTCCTGCGTTCAATTCCCAGCAACCAATGATGGCATCAGATGCCCTCTCTGGCACGCAGGTGTACATGCAGATACAGCACACATATAAATAAAATTTTAAAAAAAGTTTTTAAAAAGGAAAAAAAAGAAAAAGAATGGCTGCCATGAGCATTGGCTAATTTCTCAGGATTTTTCCCACCTGGTGAGGCCAATATCCCAGTGTGGCTGAGCTTCCCTTGTAAGGCATACATGGCCAGAAACTCCCTGGGTCTACTCTTCACTGACCCATGATTTCCCTGGAGCCTGTGGCTACAGTCTGAGGCGCCATGAAGCACAAACTGCCAGTGGTCATTCCCATACACAACTGAAGTGAGGTGGGAGAGGGCCTGTCTCTGCAATTCTCAAGGTGTTCTAGGCATGTCCTATGGGGGGTGGAGGCAGAGAAACCACCTTTGAGGCAAAGAGAGGGCTGAGTGTGTGCCTGGTCTAAACTCCCCGACCCTCCTGCTAACCTGGAGTTGTGCTGCTGCAGTGTGCTGCTGGAGGCTGCCTCATTGAGCTGGCACAGGAGCTCCTGGTCATCATGGTGGGCAAACAGGTCGTCAACAACGTGCAGGAGTTCCTTGTCCCGTGAGTCACCTCCACCCTGCCCTGGCAGCTTCTAGGGCCCAAGGGTTTCCTCAGAGTGCTAGAGTGTAAAGGAGATACCCTTTTGCCTTACCCCTGGACCTCCCTGTTATAGTGCAGTGCTCCAGAACAGCCTCTCCCTTCTGTTGCTGTGGCTGAGATGTCAGGGAGCACATCACCAGCACTGTCCCTGGACAGTTCTGTCAGGGGAGGCCTGGCTTCCTCAGCAGGAGGCCACACAAGTCAGCATGCATTTCCCACCACCACCAATCAGCACTTAGCGGATAAGCGAGAGGAGACCTTGGATCTTAGGGTTGACCCCAGACTCATGCCTGTTTCAGATGCCTTGTCATGGGCCAGCTCCCCATCCCTGTCCCACTAGCTGGAACTGTGGTGCCCCTCCCAGGCGGGAGTCTTTCAAAGAGTCTGCCTCGGGATAGTCTCCTACTGAGGCCACACCATCCCAGATACCCATTACCACTCTTGAAAAGCTGCATTCACCTTGACACCACAGCCACAGCAGTCCCTCCCTGGATACATCCTGACTTCTTGGGCATTCAGTGGGACCAGGAGGTATGGGGTATAGCTCAGGGTCTAGCAGGTGCAGGTAGTGTGAGGAAGCCAATAGACAGACACTGTGCCCCCTCACATCTGTTCTATGTATGATACCTCACAACCTCTGACAAAGCAACAAATACTCTGGACTGATGTACACTCCTAGGTATGATGCAGCCATCACATCTATGTGGCCCCAGTATGATGAGGCCAACATATGCCAGCCCCATGGCCCCTGCTTTCTTGGGACTCAGCTGTTGTAACCCTCACCAGCTCCTTTCTAGCCTTGCTATGGCTTCACCCACCAAAGGCTCCAGGTTGACTTTCCTAAGGACACAGCAAGGAAGGAACTGGAAGAGTAAACTGCATTGAGACCCATAGAGGGAGCCCAGGCCTTGGATGGGTCTGACATGCAAGAAATACAGCCCCTTGCCCTGTCCAACATGGCTCCAGAGAGCAGTAGCCCGTTCAGGGTGCGTGTCTTCTCAGACTAGTTCAGCCGTCAGGTGGATGTGGGAGCAGCCATGCCATTTCCCACTTTCTACCTGCAGAAAGCTCAAGAGCTGCTGGCAGAAGTTCTGCTCCAGGCAGAGGAAGGCTGGCATGAGGGCCAACCCAGAACCTTGGGAGGCTGACTACCAGTTGCTGCCTTGTGAAGAAGAGCTGTTTCATGAGTACCTTGAAATGGGTAAGACACACATTACAGCCACACTGCCTCTGGTCTACCCTGAAATGCAACATGGGGGTGGGGAGGGGGCACAAGGGACCTTGGGAGTCAGGCCTGCAGATATCTGGAGAGGAGATGGTGTTGGCAGCAGAGCCTGGGTAGGTAGGAGTGAGCATTAGGGAGAGCAGGTCCTGGGACAGAGCCAAGGTTCTCCGGAATGCAAGGATAGGTACACCTGGCCGTGTCAGCCTGGAGAACTGATTTTCTCCAGCAGTTTCCTCAGGTGTGGAACTGCCAAGTGATAGTGCATACCAGTGGCTTGAAAGGTGTAATGGTTTGGGGGCAGGGTTTTGTCTGACTCACAAGGAAGATCTGTTGCAGTCATAACTTAGGGAGTGCAGTGTCTCAGCAGAGCATGGGACTGAGCTGCCTGGCAACCAAAGCATAACCAGTGACAGTTGCAGAATCATTTAGTGGATGAAGAGTAGGGCAGGTCACAGCCAGCAGGTTGATGTGGTGTACCCTCACGCCCTGGACAACTGCATCTGAACCTCACTAGCAATTTTACAGAAGGTCCAGCAATCTTCAAAGAACCATTCTCTACAGGCTACCCCTGGAGATAAATGAAGACGCTAGTTCCAAAGACAGAGGCAGGTTTTGCTCTCCTTCCTGCCATTTAGAGTGCCGACTTCAGGTGTACCGAGTAGTGCAGATCCGGGCTCACAAGCTGCGGGGTCAGTCAGGGAGGTGGGCAGTGGCCCTTGCACTGAATACAACAGGAGGGGGAGTAATGGGGTGAAATCAATTGCCTGGTGCTCTGGTGGCAAAGCCCATACCCATTCCCGCCACGGGTGGCCTGAGAGGTTTCCCAGCTCCAGCTAGTTCCTGCCCCTCAGTGCTGCAGTTCGGATTTGTCACCATCTTCGTGGCCGCCTGCCCGCTGGCGCCGCTCTTCGCCCTGATCAACAACTTGGTGGAGATCCGCCTGGACGCGCACAAGTTCGTGTGCGAGTACCGGCGCCCAGTGGCCAAGCGAGCCCAGGACATCGGCATCTGGTTCCACATCCTAGCGGTCCTCACACACCTTGCGGTCATCAGCAACGTGAGCGCCCGGCCCGCCCGCTGGGAAGGAAGGGCGGTGGCGGTGGCGGTGGCGGTGGCGGTGGCGCGGATCTCCCCGCACTGCCCCTCCCCCGCGCTGACTCGCCCCACCCCTCCCCCGCCGACCCCGCGGCCCGCAGGCATTCTTGCTGGCCTTCTCCTCGGACTTCCTGCCGCGGGCCTACTACCGCTGGACGCGCGCCCCCGACCTGCGGGGCTTCCTCAACTTCACGCTGGCACACGCGCCGCCCGCCTTCGCTGCTGCGCACAACCGCACGTGCAGGTGAGTGGAGTCAGAACGCGGGATTTGCTTTTTGTATTCTTGGTCCATTCCTACCTCGGTCCCCCCAGAAATGTAGGGTTTTGTTGTTGTCTGTGTTTTGTGTTTTGAGACAGGGTTTCTCTGGTGTGACTCTGGCTGTCCTGGAACTCATTTTGTAGAACAGGCTGGCTCCGGACTCACAGAGATCCGCCTGCCTCTGCCTCCTGAGTGCCGGGATTAAAGGCATGTGCCACCACTACCTGGCAAGCTGTAGATTTTTGTTGTTCGGTTTTCGAGATGGCCTGTCATGTATCTAAGGCTGGCCTCTAAATTTAAAAAAAAAAAAAAAATTTTAAAGACTTTACTTGTATGGGTGTTTTGCCTGCATGTATGTATGTGCCCAGGGAGGCCAGAAGAGGTATGTTGTATCCCCTGAAACTGGAATTGCAGATGATTGTCAGCCACCATGTGGATGTTAGGAATCAAACCCTAGGTTCTCTGCAAGAACAAGTCCTCTCAGCTACTGAGCCATCTCTCTGGCCCCTGGCTTTGGATTCTTATTTAGCTGAGGCTGACCTTGAACTTCTGGTACCCTCCTGCCTCTAGCTTTCCAGTGATTCTGGAGTCTGGCTTGTAGGTGTAGTTCATGTCTATTTTTTACCCTAGTCTAGAGTTGAAAATAAACACCCCCAGTCTTTCTGAAGTATCAGTAAACAATTTTTTGTCTAAATATTTACGTCAACATATTTGTTAATAGCCTCAACTCTTGATTAGGGTCAGTGTCTCCTTTACAAGTCAACTGTGATTGCCATGGGTTCTTGAGGAGTTAAGTTTCCTAACTCTTCATGGGGTTTTCTTCTTAGTGGGAAAAACAAAAACCAAATAAACCCGGCCAACCAAAACAATGGTTCTAGATTGTAGGTTGGAGAACTTGAGTCAGTGTGTAGCTCATTTGTTGAGGCTTCTTTTAGTCATCTGGTTTACAATGGAGTTTTGTGTGTTTCACCGGACCTTGGAAACATTTTCTTCATTCTGGAACATATTTACAAATATACCCATTAGGCCAGGGTTCTTACATTTAGATGTTCTTCCATTCTTCCCATTCCCACACAGGACATGGAAGACGTTCAACAAGGACAAAAAGACACTCCCCACCCCTGCCTAGGCCCCTCAACAGCTTAGAGGCTTCAGGGAAGTGACCTGGGCACAGTTAATTTCGTAGTCCCTATTAATAATCCCATTTCTCCCTGTCCCACTCTCCCACCCTTGTGCCCTCAAAAAAAGAAAAAAGAATTAAAAAACAACAACCACAACCCCCCACAAAACGGCCCCCCCCAAAACAAAGAGAAAACTAAGTCAAGCTTGTGTGGCAGGAGCATGGATGACAGGCTTTATCATGGTCTTTGGAAGGAGAAGGCTGCTCTGATTGTGTATTTTGACCTGGCCCATACTAGCCCCAGATTTGGTATGACAGAGTTTGACTCAGACACCCAGTGATCCACTGGTCATTTGGGGCTCCTGTAGGCACCAGGGCCTCCTATGAGCCCTTGGACCTCACACAGGGACCCAGACATCCTGCGGTCTCCCGGTCCTCCTGCAGGCACCAGGGCATCCCCCAGGCTCCAGGGAATCTGATGCCTGAGCATCACTCTGGCAGTGGGCCTACCCACTGTCACCAGAGATCTCACAGGGACCCAGATATCCTGCAGGCAACCGGACATCTCACAGGCATCAGAATTTCCTAGATGCTTTCAGACTTCCCCTAGTCACCTGGGCCTCCTTCATGCATCTGGCCCTCCTGTAGGGACACAACTATCCCACAGAGAGCTGGTTCTCCTGTAGGCACCTGGTCATCTCACAGGCACCCATTTGTCATGTAAGCACCAGGACTTCATGCAGGCCCCAAAACAGCTTGCAAGAACAAGTGCCCCATGGAGCCAGGCTCAAACACCCAGAGAACTCTGGTGGTGTCAGCAACACAGACAGATCTCTAATTGTTCTGCTCCACATGAGCATTTTGAGTGTTCTGAGATCTCTTTCAAAGAGAGGTGACCCAACCCCCAGGATGGAGTATTCGTCAGTTGAGATATCTTGCTGTTGCTCAGAATCTGAGTGATCCTGAGGTCTGGTAGAGCTGTTAAAACTGGAAGATGGCAATGTTGTAAGCTCTGCTCATGTCTTTCTGGCTTGAACCTCAACCATGTCTCATGTGTCTTCATTAATAGATCTACAGACTTAATATTCTTCAACATGTCCCAAAAAACAAAAACACACACACACACACACACACACACACACACACACACACACACACACGGAGGGCATCACGCTCCCTAGAACTAGAGTTATATAGGCAGTTGTGAGCTACCATGTTGGTGCTGGAAACCAAATCAAGAGCTTGTAAATGCTGAACCATTTCCAGCCTTCAGTCCTTACATACATGAAAATATTTCTGTGTCCTTGTCCTTCAAATAACAGATATAAATTATATCATTTTTGCTTGCATCTTGGGAAATATTGCTTCTGACTTTCTGTAAAAAATAACTGGCATAAACAATAAGAAAGGAGGAAGGATTTTATTTTAGCTTACAGTTTGAGGCTTCAGTCCATAGTTGTTGCCCCACACCAGCTCCTTTTCTTCTTCCCTTCCTGTCTCATTCTCTTTTTTTTGTATTTTAAGGCAAGGTCTTGCAACACAGCCCATGCTGGTTTACTATTTCAGTAATGGTCTTCTCTTCGAGTAATGGGATTATAGGCTTGCCATACCCATCGTGTAATTCGAACTTTTTGGTTAGCAGCATTCATAGATAGTATTTACAGTCTCTCCATCCGTTTCCTTTATTTCACTAACATATCTGTTGAGGTAGGGTTTGTTTTAAAGTTTCTCATTTAGGTTCAGAATGTATTGTTGATTTAGAGTGATGTTGTGAAAGTTTATTTTTAGTTGTGTTTAAAATAGTTTTGTGCACTGCTGGGTGAGGGTCTGCTTAGATTTTGGCATTTTGTATTGTCTGCAGGTGTTGGATTTATATAGGAGAAGTTGATTGCTAATGGTCAGTCTGCATATGCTATCAGTAGAACACCTAAGGAGTTCTGAATCAATAAAAACACCTGAGCTCAGATGCTTGGCGTTCCACTGTTTAGTATGGCAGTGGTTCCCTCTGCTGAGGTCTGGCAGAGTCTGCAGAAATGAGAATGCCTCCTTGTCTTCCTCATCCAGCCACCACAGCAGCCTCATAACTACAGAGTGATGTCTTCATTTTGGAAATATATCTATTTAATTAATAAATAAATTTATAGACAGTCTTACTATGTAGACCAGGCTGGCCTCAAGCTCACAGAGATCCACCTATTTCTGCCTCCTGAGTGAGTACAGGGAATAAATGTGTGCCACTATGTCGTCATTTTATCCCTTTAAAACAGTTTGTGTCTATGACCTAGCCTTAGTGGAGTCTCCATTTCTCCTCCCATCTTGAATAATAAGTCTTTTGCTCCCTGAACTGCTTTCAGAGAGGATTTCATTATTACTTCCTTCCCATACTCTGACTTTGTTCTTTTGCACCCAGTTTAGCATTGTCAAGTTTATCCCATCCATTAAGGGTCTTGCTCTGCCGTAGCAGAACACCTGACATAATTTAGGAGGAAGGGTTTTGTTTTACCTCATGGTTTCTGAGGCTTCAGTCCACGGTTGCTGGCTTCTGTGTTTGGGGGACTATGGTTAAGGCAGAAAAGGTGGGCAGAGCCAAAAAAGGAGAACCAAAGGGGCTGGAGTACAAACATACCCTCCAGAGGCATGGCCCCAGTCAGCTGCTTCCCTCAACTAGGCCTGACCTCCAAAGCTCCTACCACCTCCCAATGGGTATATCAGTTGGGGAATAAGCATTCAACACATGAACCTTCAAAGACATTCCAGATCCAAATTATAACAAGGATTTTACTTTTAAGATTTCACCACTGCCCCACCCCACATGGTTCCCTGGTGATGCTTTTCCTGGAGTGTAACTTACAAATATGTACCACAGAGTGGAATGTTCATCTTTACCATGTGACAAACACAGGAAGATGCCAAAAAAGATAAGATGGTCTGAGATAGTGCAGGAGCTGAAGGCAGTGTGTTCTTGTAAGGGCAGCTTTGCTGGGCGGGCACCTTGAACAGATCAGCTGCTGACTTGTAGAGGTTCCACCTTCTGGGTATAAGTAGATGGACATCATTTGCAGATGCCTTATTGGGCTACTGTAGCAGTACACTTACTGAGTTCCTCCCAGGCCGTGGTAGTGCATGCCTTTAATCTCAGCACTTGGGAGGCAGAAGCAGGCAGATCTCTGTGAGTTGGAGGACAGCCTGGTCTACAGAGTGAGTTCCAGGACAGTCTTAGTTACAATAGAGAATTCCTGTCTCGAAAAAAACAACCCCCCCATCCCCCCCCAAATAAAACAAAAAACAAAACAAAGCACCTCAAAAGACACTGAGTTCCCGTTTGGGATAATTTCTGTTTCAGTGACCACTGACAGAAAGCTGGTCTTTGGACAGCACCAAAGAGGCAGAGAAAGGGAAATGGAAAGGCTGATCCTAGATGGACCACTTGCCAGCTAGAGCTCAACCTAAGGGCACTACCCTGAGTCTTGTGTCTCCTGCAGGTACCAGGCTTTCCGGGATGATGAGGGACACCATTCCCAGACTTACTGGACTCTTCTGGCCATCCGCCTGGCCTTTGTCATCGTGTTTGAGGTATCCAATGCATCTAAAAGCTCTTCCAGTGACTGCCATCTCCTTGCTGGCCCCTGTCCTTAACATGATGCTCTGATTTGCTTTGCCTAACCCAAGCCTGTGACATGGGAACGATCGGTGTGACCAGAAGAACCCCCATTCTGTTTTCCCAGCCTATCAAAATTCTATGCATCTTACTTTCCCTTGCTAGCCTGTCCCTGGCTCATGGGCTAGCCAGAGTGCTTTGAGGATTGCAAAGTGCTATTGGGAACTCTGCAGGGCTGGATACCATGGTCTCAGTGGTCTAGGCCTCTTCTCCAACAGTTTCCTCTCTTGCATGACAACTCTAGTTCCAC
Source organism: Cricetomys ansorgei (assembly GCA_026225945.1). Lineage (NCBI taxonomy): Eukaryota > Metazoa > Chordata > Mammalia > Rodentia > Nesomyidae > Cricetomys > Cricetomys ansorgei. Next base: position 4,878,098 of record JAMJFZ010001791.1, read on the forward strand.
CCATCTGGGGAGCCTGCCTGGTCCTGGAAGGCTAGTCTGGGCTTTTGTTTTACCAAGGGTTGGGGGTGGGGTGTGGCTTCTACCCCCCAGCACGTGGTGTTCTCCATCGGCTGTTTCCTGGATTTCCTGGTTCCTGATATCCCAGAGTCTGTGGAGATCAAGGTGAAGCGGGAATACTACTTAGCTAAGCAGGCCCTGGCTGAAAATAAGGTGAGCACCCAAGCCCAACCTGTTTGCCTCATAGCCCTGTACCTCACACTTTCAGGTCACATGACTAAGCATGGACCTTAGTTTCCCCCTAGTCAGTCCCAGCGCACATCTACAAAGTGGGTGAAAGAAGGAGGGACTTGTGTTCTGTAGTCCATCTGATGACTCACTTTGTTTGAGACAGGCTCTCCTTGGAGCAAGTGGAGCAAAGGATGACCAGTTTCCAAGCTCAGAAGCGTCTTGACCTTTCAGCCTAGAGTCTTAGAACTGGTGACCTCCTCTCCTCCTTCTTTGAAGTCACATCAGGGGTTACTGGAGCTGACACACTTGCCTGGAAGACTGTTGAAGATGCACCAGGAGACAGTTCACTGTGTGTGTCCTTGGAGGCCATGGCTATGCTCCTAGCTCAACCCTTCCTCCACCCTTGGTTTAGAATAACTGTGGCCTTTGGCTGCCAGTCCTCTGCTCACACATCCTGCTTGGTCACTACCACTACTAGATGTTCCTCAAGGCCACAACCAACTGGAGCAGCAGTATTCTGAGAGACATCTGGTGGCCTTTAGGGAGCTATCCCCTGCTGCCATTCCTAAGTCCCATAAGCCAGTGACTTGCCTCCCTGTATCTCAAGGCAAAAGGGCTATCTGACATGCAGTCTTCTGTGGCTCTTGTTGGCCATTGTACTTACAGATCATCTGTCCCTCCCCTGCCTCAGCCATGACTGTCTCTTGTCCCCCAATAGGGAGGATCCCTGTTTCCTTCCTGGAGGAAGTTTTAACTATGGGTGAGCTTTGAGAAAAAGTGCCTGTGCCATTCCAGTTGGTGCTCTCTGCTTCATATTTATGGTTCAACATGCAAGCCTTCATCCTCCTGCAGTTATGCTGTCTCCACTATTATAGATTTAAACCCCTGGAACCATAAGCCAAAGTAAACTTCCTTCTGTAAGTTGCCTGGTGTTTCATCACAGCAACAGGAAAGTAACTAATACATGCAGCAGTCACTTTTACCTGTTAAGCCATTTCACTGGCTCTGTCTTTAAAACACATAAATTTGCCAGAACAGAAGAAAATACTTGCTTTTTCCTGAGGGCATGTAGATACCGCTGCTGAAACCAACACAGGGTGGCCCATGCTTACATATGCCTTACTCATCTAGGACAATAATCCAGGACTGAGCCATGGACTCCCAGCGACTTCCACTTGAAGCCTTATCCACAGTACTGTAGAATGTTGTGTATTGGCTGCTGGGACCCAAAAGTAGGCCCACTGTGGTGTACTATTTTTATCTGGAACCATTTTGCAGGTGTGCCATGCTGCAGGATGCCTATCTTGGTATGGAAATGCTGGGTTACCAGAGCATTTATTTGGCTTTGATACAAACTGCTAGATCACAGTGCCAGGTGAGACCCAGCCTTCTCAGCAACAGAGGCTATGCTAGTCCCTTGCTCCTGTAGCCCCTCTAACGGGGTCTTCAATCACACGGGACTGGTATAACTGATTCTATTTAATTACCTTTGCTCTGCCTCCATTCCCTTCCTTCTCAGCTCACCACAGCCACAAGCAGGCCTAACTGCAGCCTGGGTGCTGGGACCCTGCCATGGGAATGTCAATAGAAAACTCACAAAACTGTGGGGATGTTGTTGCAGGTTTTGTGGAAGACGGTGCTGCTCCCCAAGCAAAGATATCTGCCCTTTGTAGTAACAGCTCAGGAGCAGCTACTGACTGGGGTGGAAGATAGGGCCAGGGTGCAGGAGCAGGCAAGACTTCCTTATGGAGACACCACTGAACAGCCCACTGGAAGGGACAGAAAAAGTGCTAAAAATTGCTAGAGACTCACAACACAGACTCGGGAACTATCCACAGGGACACTGTTACCACTCAGTCATAAGGAGAGAGCATATATTTGATAAAATGAGTCTCATCACACTGCATCTGGTTTCGGGTTTTATTTTAGAATTTATAAAATTCCAGTGTCATCCATATTCATGAGCCTTTACACATGTTTGCATATAATCTCCAAATTCCAAAGTTAAGGCCAAGGGATGGATGTAGCTATGGAAACAGAGGACATGGAAGACATTCAACAAGGAGGAAAAGACACTCCCCACCCCTGCCTAGGTCCCTCAACAGCTTGGAGGCTGCATGGAAGTGACCTGGGCACAGTTAATTTCATAGTCCTTATTAACAATCAGAGAAAAGGAGTGAGACCCTGAACAGCTTAGGGTAGGGCTTACATCTACAGCACTTAGCAATAAATGGAGATGTGCAAAATCCTGTGGCGATAATTTAAACTTTACCTTCTGGGGAAAGAAGAGACGGGATGGTGTAGGATGACAATGAAGATGAAGGGGCTGGAGGGAAGCAAGGTGTCCCCAGTCTCATGCAGATGGGAGAAGAGCCAGCTCCAGGGAAAGGCAGGGAAGCTCTCTCCCTGTCTCAAGCTGCTAGCCTATTGAGCATAGTAGATGTTCTTTCCCATCTCAGTATCGTTCCTGTCAATGGGTACATGTGGGACTCTATAGGATCTCAAGTTAGACTTGGAAAAGCAATTCTGGATCCACTTAGGAGTTAGTCTGCAGGTAGCCAAGCCTGAGTTATTAAATGGAGAGTGAAAGACTTTTGGAAAGTGTCACAGTAGAAGTGACAGTTCCCAGGGAAGGCCATGAGATGGACACAGATTGGCTTTTCTAGGAACCCCACTATCTGGGACAGGACATGTTGCTAGTTGATCAGATGACTTGGAGATAAAAGACCTGTTCTCAGTCTTCACAACATAAACAGTGACAGTTCTGCCTAAGACCACTTTTCCTGGTGAGGGTTGGCCTGTAGCCAAGCTAGCTGGGGGCCAGTGGTCCGAAAATTACCTCTTGCACCTGAGGAAAAGTCCTCCCTCAGCTAGCAGCGCTCCCTGCACTGGGTCCTTTGCTTTCATTCTGCCTTCCCTTTTAATTCATGCTGAATGACAACCTTTGCTGATGATACCTGCCCCTTAAGCCTGTCCCTCAGGACTGCACAAAGCAACCAGGCATGCCTGCCAGAGCCTACATGGTCGGTCTGGCTGGGAATGAGCACCCTGCTCTGGACCAGCCCTTGGATCATGTGGACTTGAGGGAAAGCACTAGCCTTCACCCTCCTCAACTCAATGGCAAGCCCAGAATCACCAGAAATGTCTAAATCAAGAGAAGAGCCTGGGGGTGGCACTAACCCACACATGAGTGCACTACCACACTGGCTGAGGTAGAAAGAAGGCAACTGAACACGAGGTGTCTGGGCGAGGCAGGCAAAGAGGCCAAAGATGTGGGAAAGTCAAGCTGTCACTTAGTCAAGCTCTCTCCCACAAAGAGAAGCCAGTCTCTACCTTCCCATGCCCACAGTCTCAAGCCACCCCAGTCCACTGTGACAGCCACAGGGAACCCAGGTGGCATACACACAGTTGTGCCTCTAGAGCACATATACCAGACCAAGAGGCTGAAGCTGCAGCAGAAGCCCCTGATGCTTTCAGAACCCATAGTGGGTACCATCAGTACTATTTGAGGACCCAGGCCACCCTCTACCTCTTGGCCCACTCTATCACCAGGACATCTGACCTCTTGCTGTCCAAAACCATGCCTTCCTCCTATCCTGTAGCCTGTGCTAAGCAGATTTTGACAGCTAAAAGAAGCTGACTGCTTTCCACAAAGAGGAAGGTCTGGGCGACAGGTGGCGGGCAGGAAGGAGGTGGGAAAGGAAGAGGGCAAACGTTTTGGCTTTTATAAAGTCAAGGAAATTTATTTCCTGAGGTCATGACACAGGAAGTCAACTCCTAGCCGCAGTGGAGCTCTGGTGTGAAGGTCAGAGTGCTGACTACATGCTGGGTGGACCAGGAAGCTGGAGTCTGTGATCACGAAATGCTCGATTACCTTGCTTAGTGTTTCACACAGTGGCGTGCCTGTCCCAGAGCACAGCATCAGGAACAGACCCTGAGCCTGCCGGGTGCTGACCAGGCCTGGAGAAGCAGCCACACAAGGCCAGCCCACCAGGCTTTGCTGTGAGACCTCGGGGAGGGGGAAGAGCATCAACAATTTACGAGGGTCCAGCTGCTGGGTCAGATTGAGACAAACCATTGTGTGGTTGGGTTTGGGCAGCAGGCTGGAAAGGTTTCTTTTTTATCATTATCGTTTGGGGCCCCAAGGGAGGGTCTTGGGGGCCACCTGAGCCCCAAAGCTGGGAAATTCTTCAGAGCTGCTCATATCAGGAGCCTGTGGGTAGGAAGGACACAACTTTAGTACAGAGTGGCTGGATCTCATTTCATTGACTTATATAGCTTCCAAAGTAACACCTCCACCCCCACCCAAAACCCCACAAGCACACCAGCTTGGTCAATGGAGAATTGGCAGGACAGAAGAGCCATCTGACCTTTTCACTGCTGTTGGAGGTCCAGGGAGCATCTCGTACCACAAAGCCTTTGGATGGTGCCTTGGACTCTTCATGTGCTGGGGGCTTCATGTAAACCTGTAGTGCCTCACTGTCCACCACATCAGCCAGCTGCACAGCACAAGGGGGGTGGTGCTGGTCAGCCTACAACCTACCCAGCTGAGCTTTCTCTCCTGACAACTGCCAGGGCCTACCAGCCCACCTGCTTGCCCCTGCATTTGGCCTGCCTTTGGAAGCATATGGGTTACTTGGCTGTCACTTCAGGATATGGCTGGGCCTTGGGCTAGTCAAGGGACAGGGTGCTTCAGAGCCCAGCTTGGGCTGGCTTGAGGGCCCCTCCAAAGACCCTGCCTGCCCAGGACTCACATATTCTTCCTCTAGGTTGAGGATATGGTCAATAGCTTCTTCCACATTCTCCGGGAGTCCTGTCACAGTGACACAGTTGGGGTCTGGAGCTCCACTCTGTGGGAAGCGAATGTCCACCTGGAAGCACAGTGTCAAAGGACATTAAAGGGAGGACTCTAGACCAAAGTACCATCATCACACTTTTTTATAGTGAGAATTCTCCTCTGAGTTCATGAAAATTTTAAAGTATGGTTTTAGGGTTCTTCACTTGAGGAAGTCACCTACATCATCTTGCCAGGAATACTTGGTTCCATGAAGACACTGGATACTGGATGTGTGTGTGTGACAGTCCCAGTTTGCAGAGGAGGAGCATGGTAGGTAGCCTGATGACTCTGCCCTTCTAGTGAGCCCTCACTGTTTACACTTACCAGTGATGTCAGAGTCCAGCACTGTTCTGTAGCCTGCAGGGGTTTTGGTACTAAGACCTTAGAACCAAGTACTCATCCTCTCTTAGCTCCATGTGGTTGGTAGCATAGGTAGGAGCCTGTAGGCTGCCAGTGCCCTGGGAAGGATGCGAGCTCTCATCCTCATGCTTCAGTCGGCTTTGTGGGCTCACCTTGAACTCATCCATGATTTTCCGGATGGCTTTGCCTCGGGCACCAATGATGCGGGCATGCACACGGTGGTCCAGTGGGACATCCTCAGAAACCATCTGCTCAAGCTCACCCACAATTTTCAGGATAGCATCACGGGCAGCTTCAGTGTTTTTTTCATACCCTGTGATGGTGATTTGGTCCTGGGGCTTAAAAATGAGAATTCAGTCAGAAGAGGGTGGTGCCTCTAGGACTCCCCAGGATAAGCAGTATGCTGACTTAGCAGGCTGATCTGAAGAGATGACACAGTGCAAAGGGGTGTGGATGATGCTAGATGGCTGAATACATCAGACCTCACCTTAGGGAAGATACTCATCCTCTCAGAAGCAAAAGGTAGAAAATACATCAGGTAGCTGATGTAAATAAAACCACAGGTTGATGGGGTAGAAAGATGGCCCAGCAGTCAAGAGTGCTTGTTTCACTTTGAGAGGACCAGAGTTCCTAGCAAATTCTTAGCGTTCATGTCAGGAAACTCACAACTGCCTAGACTCTAGCTCCAGGAGGTCTGATGTCATCTGGCTTCTGTGGGTATCTTCACTCATGGCTCATACCCACATACAGACACACATACACATACATAATTAAAATTAAATCTTGGTGCTGGAAATGGTTCAGTGGTTAAGAGAGCTTATTGCTTTCACAGGAGACCTGAGTTTGGTTCCCAGCCTCCATAAGGCTGCTCACAAACATCCAGTACTCCAAATCTAATGAGCTCTTCTGGCCTCCTTGGGCACTACACATGTGGTGCACAAACATACATGTAGGCAAAAGATCCATACACTCAAAACAAACCACACACAGATTAAGTACTCATCCCTTCCTAAACCCCATAAAAGAGAAAGGAAGGACAGGTGATGTGGCTCAGTAGGTAACAGCACTTGCTGTCAAATCTGTCAAACTGAATTTGATCCCTGGAACTAAGACGGTGGAGGGACAAAAACCACTCCCTAAATTGTTCTCTAATCTCCACATGTGTGCTATAGGACATGTGCACACACATGTACACACACACACAAGCACGCACACACACAAATAAATGTTTTGTTTTTTAAAAAGGATAAGACTAGGAAGGAAACCCGATCATAAAGATGGAAGAAGTACCAGTAAGTCAGTCTGTGGGTTAAAGGAGCAGGCACAAGGTTGAGGACTACTATGAGGTAAAGTTCTCAGCCCACCAGTCTCCTGATTCTCTGGAGGTGTCCAGGACCCTTAGAGCACTCTCATCACCAAGACCCATCAGCTCAGGCCTCCTTGTACCATGTAAGTGAGCACCAGCAGACCCAAGACAGATTTGAGTTACAGACAATTCAGGGACAATAGAAAAAAACACATGGGAACAAAACAGCAGCAGTTTTTTAATCTACAGGATAGTAGGTCCAAAATGAAAGGACAGAACACAAAGAGACTACAAAGTAACAGACACCTGGCAGCAACATTAGAAAGCAGAAAGTCCCAGCTGGGGAGGGAAGTAAGGGATCTAGGAACAAGGGAGAGGCATCAGACTAAGAGCTTCCTGTCCAGACCAACGGGAAGGCTGGGCAGCGGAGTCCAAATAAGGTTCACTAAAAACAGGCACACCAGAGCCATGGTCAGCACAGTCCACAGAATCAATTCTGCAAGTGGAAGTGAAACTCTCACAGGAAAAAGCTGTGGATTTGAAGAGATTGGGGCTGGCAAAATGGCTCACCAGGTAAAGGACTTGCTGCCAAACCTGATGAATTCAATCTTTGCGACCTATATGATGGAAGGAAACAAACTGATTCCTGCAAGCAAGCTGTCCATGCTGTGACATGTGTGTCCCTATATATAAATAAAATAAACCTTTTCTTTCTTTCTATTCCCCCCCCCCAAGACAGGGTTTCTCTATTGTAATTCTGGCTGTCCTAGAACTCACTCTGTAGACCAGGCTGGCCTCGAACTCTGAGATCTGCCTGCCTCTGCCTCCCGAGTGCAGGATTAGAGGCATGCGCCACCACCATCTGACCACAAAATAAGTATTTTATTAAAATAATAATAATAATAGTAATAATAAGAGGAGGAGGAGGAGAGATATATGTGTACTCTACTCTACTTGGCTCATAGATTACCTAAGTAGTCAAAGTGGTAAAATAACTACCCCCAAAATTAGTAATTATAGGGAAACAGGCATGTATCTGGTACACAGGCATACATATAGGCAAAACACGTATTATAAAAGAAAAAAAAAGAAAAGCCAAATGAATTTGTGTTCCTTTCCTTCAAAAAGCAACAGGCTAGGAGATATGGAAAGAAAGATGGGAAGGAGGAAGTAGAGATGGCTCAGAAGTTAAAAGCACTGTCTGATCTTTCAGAGGACCTGGATTCAATTTCCAACACCCACGTGACAGCTTACAGTTGTTTCCAACTCCAGTTCCAGGGGATCCAACACCCAAACACAGACAAACATGCAGACAGAACACCAATGCACAAAAATTTAAACTATATATATAAATACAAATAAAAGATGGGAAGGAAACCTCAGCCTATGGGAGCTCACCCTAGTGCTACTACTAGATGCCCTTCTGGGCACAGTGAGCACAAGGCTCTAAAGATGTGAAAGCAGAGCTGGCCCATGCGTAGAGGGCAGAAATGTGAGGACAGTCAGAACTACTCGTGTAGGGCCACTTGAGAAATAAGGTCTAAGGGAAGGAGAGGACGAACACACAAGTGAGGGCAAGCCATAAGCAAACTTGGAGGTGAGGTGGGTATGACTGTCATGCCTATCAGGATGGAACCAGGTAAGGAGGTGGGTTGCCCTTCACATTGTTTTGTGTGTAGTAGGAGCCGGTGCAGAGCTCATCAGGGACCATAGCAAGTGGAACGGAGGATGCAGAGAATCTAGATTTGGCTGACTTTTGTCCATCTGCTTCCAGTAGCTCACTGGATCTGGGTCACAAAATTTTGGGAACTGGTAGACGTAGTGTGCACATGTGTAGGCATGATGGCTCAAGAAGAAACCAGTGGGAGATTCAGGCTTGCCTGTCAGGAGTGCCAGAGTAGGCAGGGGAATTTTGAAACTCCCTGTGATAACAGTTACCCCAGATAACAAGTTTCAAGGAAGCACACAGCTGCCATGTACCAAGTCCTGGTCCATAACTTGAGCTTCATGAAGTCAGATTCTCAGAAAGTTGTTCCTCTGATTTATCCACTTGTTTTCTACTTGACAAATCACAATGTAAGTATAGTTTCCAAGTCAAGCTGGGCACGGTGATGCACACCTTTAGTCCTAAAACTCTGTAGGCAGATGTATGTGAATTTGAGGCCAGTCTCTTCTACCTGAATTTCAGGACAGCCAAGGCTACACAGAGACCTTGTCTTAAAATCAACATCATCAACAACACAAAACAAAACCCAGGTCCAGACAAGGGCCAACAAGATTCCACCTGCCCAAGTGTTCACAACATTTCAGATGGTCATCTCACCTGGTTCCCATCATCCTTATCAGGAAACTGGATGTTCACATCATGCTCCAAGCGGATCTGGGTGATCACTGCCCCTTTTCTCCCGATAATTTTGGGATGGTATTTGGGGTCTACAGTGACGCTCAGCTTAAAACTCCTTAAAGCCTACAATGAAGTAAAAATGAGGCAGAGAGAGACAGCTCATGAAAAGAAGCCCTTGTACTTTTAAAGCTAAGCCACTTGCACTCGGGCCCTACTCTAGACAAGCCAGAAACACTCTGCTTGCTATCAGGAGGCTTTAACTCTGGTGGTCCAGAAGAGCTAGGCATCAAGCTCTTTCAATGATTGCTATGAGAGTTAGAGGTCCTGCTCGCACCTCACCTAGTACATAACTGCTTTTCAAACAGGCTGCTGACTGTCACGACGGACAGGATGGTTAGTCACCTCTCTTAAGTTCAATTTCTACTTCCTGAATTTATGAACCAAGGATCTGATGAATCCATTTGAATAAAATATTCTAGGTATTAATTAAATAGTCCAAGATCTCCAAAGCCTAAGGCTAGAACTGCACCAGGGCACAGTCATTATGTGCATAAGCTTCCGAGCTGTCCTGGACTATGCTCCACAAAAAATTACTCTCTTTATGAAGGGCAGGTTCCTCAGATCCCTCCAACTCCTGAGCAGCATGTCTCAGAATTCTTTGTAGAGCACTCTGTCAGAAGTATAGGAGTGAGCTACCCGTCCCTACCTTTTCTGTAGATGTGATATCTAAATATTTGTTTTGATTTGGGTAATAGCAAACTCTGAGCTTAGCCTTTAGCTTTTCCATAGCAGGACCACCAGACTCTGGCAATACAGCAATAACATTTGGTTTCACCTTTTGCTCTAGTGTCTGAATATACTCTGAAACAGATTGCTTCCACCCACAGACAGGCAGCCTTGTTCTAGCTCACCCGATCTTCCTGCTCAGCCTGCAGCTCCTTCACACGATCCAGGAGCCCTGCCTTAGCTCTGTCCAAATTTGCTGCAAGGCCAGTGATGGCGATGATGTCTGACTGCAGTTCGGGAGCTGGTACATGTATATTTACCTGTCATGACAGAGTCAACTTGATGTCTAGAGGACCAAGACAGAAAAGGTTCAAGCTCACCTGCCATGGGGAATTTAAGGGAGACCTGGGAAGGTCAGTGGTTGACAAAACAAAACAAAAGGAGGCAGAGTCAACAGTTCCCACATAGCATAGTCTCCAGTGAAATAGTCTACCTCAAACTCATCCATCATCTTGCGGATTCCACTTCCTTTCTGCCCAATGATGTAGCGGTGAAGATCAAAGGGTACCTCTACCTCGATGGTGACTGGAACCAGTGCCTACAAGGACAATGGTAGAGATTAGGCTAAGAGCTGAAGGCAGAATGGCCCCATAAATTCAAGGCCAACAGCCCTGAAGACAACAGCGTATGTTTTAGAACCTGCTATCAGTGTGACCAGCTGACAAACTACATGGATCTCGATGCACAAAGAACAGGACAGGACAGGGAGCCTAATCTAAGGAAACACTGACAGAGATTTATTTCTACACCTCAGATTTTACTTTTGCAATCCAGCAGGCCATGGCCCACTGGGAAGAAGATATAGCACACAGAGGCCAAACTCTTAGCATGTCTCTGTAGTTGTGACAACTTTGCCAAGGGAGTCTCTTGTACAGGTGGTTCAGTTATCTGCATTCAAGTCCCAACATATACTGTCTTTATCACCCATTCTCCTCAGGCTTTGCTCTTGCACAGCCATCTACTACCATCAACAGACACTGCTATGCAGGCATTGTTTGTAAACTGTGGTGACATGGTGCTTAAAACAGGACTTGGCACAAAAGACTCATGGTTATGGCAGATCTGAGGCAGACTGTTTCTACTTCAGTTAGGGAGGGAATGGATGGACAGCAGATGGACGAGAGGGGATTGAGGCTGCTGGAGTTCACATTCACTCACTGCCAGCAAGATCCCTTTACAATCTCAATGGCTGTGGCTCGAGAGGCTAGACCCTAACGCTGCTGTAAGGGGAATGAACTGCAGAATCCCGAGTCCTGGTGAAAAGAAATGGCCTCCTTGGGCTGTGTGACCAGCCAAGAAAGGCATACAGCAAATGCTTGTGCTTTCAGGACTGAAATGATAGGATCTACTATTTGCTGCCACCTAGGCGGAATCTGAATCCTCAAGGAAGAGAAAGAGTGAGGCAAACGCACCTCCAGGGCTTCCTTGGCAGCCTCGCATTTCTCTTTCCGGCCAGAGATGATTATGATGTCACACCTCCTGGGAGAGCCAGGGTCGGTCTCCTTGGCCTCTCTGCCCTCGCCAACCTCATCTCCATTCTCCTGGATGGAAGGCTCTACACTGTGAACTAGGAATAAAGGGGAAAGCCTAGTTGACAACTGCAGAGGTATAAATCATATACACCAGGTGAGCCACAGGCGTGCAGAGAAGTCCTAATGCTTGGGGAGGCTGTGACGCAGCACTCACAAGAGAGAGTCCAAGAGATAAGGGGAGGCTGAGGTAGGCCCAAGACAGATCCTCATGCCAGAAAAGAAAAGCCCAAGAATAAAGGGGCATATCACTAAGAAGCGAGCTAGATGGAGGGGCTCTATCTTATAAATGCCCAGATAGTATTAACCCATGGATCAAAGTGAGCTAATAGGGAGAAAAAACAAATAATGAGAGAACCTTCATCTGGGATTAAATTAGGCAAAGGTGGCTCTGAGAGACACCTTTAACTCTAGCAATCTAGAATACTGACTATGAATTATATAATAAAACTATGTAATACTAGCTATGATCTTGATGGCTATGTCATGGTTAAGTCAAAGGTTCTTAGAAAATACCTACTACAGATAAAAGTCAATGCATAAATACAACCTCAGTCAGAAAAACAGATCTATAATGGGGATGGGGCTACGAAAACATTTTAATTCTTTATGCTATTCTGTGCAGTTTTTCCTCTGTAAGTGTTTCAATACTAAAATGTCGAGAACAGATTACTCAGGTGTGAAATTCATTGAGTAGCATGGCTAAGATTCCTAATAAATGACCTGGAAATAAATGATCATTTCCTCAGGAAAATGGGCTAGAATAACTATGTGACAAGCACCATGGACACCAAGCCAACGACATTAAGTGGATATAGCAGGCTGCAGGGCCTTTCTGGAGTATACAGGTCAACAAAGACTCATCAGTAGGAAAGTCCACACCCTGTTTCACAAATGTAAAGCAGGCAGAGAAAGGGTCATACAAGACATCTCCTCTGTAACTGACCACATCAGTCCCATATTACCAACTCCCCAAGTAGAACAAGGGAACAAGCATGGTTTGGCAGAGGTAAGAGGCTTGGAGAGGACATATCTGCAGTGTATGTGTTCAGGATTCTCTGAATGGGGCTGAGCAGACATCCTATTACTATGCAAAGTGTCCTGGAAAAGAGTGGAACTAGACTCTCAGCAATTTCCTAGTTAAGACATAGGAAGCCCCTGGCTCCTTGCATGGGGCCTTGTCTCATCTTTTAGAGACAAGGGGGATGGGACCTGAAATCCATGGCTAGCATTAAAGCATCATTCCAGTGCCAAAACAAGAGGAAAGAAGAAAAGAACCACCAGGATTTACTCATCTGACAGCAGAGAGGGTAGTAGTGATGGTCACCACTGATGTGATCATCACAGAGCTAAGCTTAAGTGGACCTACCTGGGTTTTCCTCTCTGTCTGGGAACTTAATCTGAACATTGTAGTCCCGAGTGATCTGCTGGATTCTTGAACCCTTGGGACCCATGACAGATCGATGGAACTTCTGTGGTATAGCACATTCCACTGTCACTTGAGCTTCCTGAAGGTTGATACAAGAAAGAGCAAAGATCAAATTCTATAAGTCAACATACAGCATTCTCTCTACCATCTTCCTCACTAGTTCCATACCCCCCTTTAACAGACAAACCTAGAGATCCCAGCATGACTTTGTGGATGGGTTTACAGAGAGGAGGGGCAAGCCTCCTGCAGTGGGTTCTAGTGGAAAAGCAAAACCAAACAAACCCACAACTGACAGCAGTTTTATTACACAGATTGACTACACAATACCTGCTTTACATAAAAGTGCTGCCTCACTGCAGCAAGCTGCCCAGGAGACACTGTCTACTGGAGGGCAGCCATATTAGACAAACTTAGACCTTGTGCTGTCATACCCTTGCAAGAAGACCATGAGAAAACATAGAAGAGGGGAAATGCTCTCATATGACTGTTCTATGGATTCACTCTGACACACAATGGAGAACAAAGCCCACTCAGAGTCTCTTGGGCTCTCACCAGATCCTCAATGATTTCCTGAATGCGCTTCTTGGCTGCCTCCACACAATCCTTGGCACCCTTGAGTGTGACTTTGTCACTCTGTGTGCCAGAGCGTGGGAAGCTGACCATCACACCGCCATATTCTTCAGCAATCTCTCGCAATACTTGTCCTCTTCGAATGACAAAATGGCGGTGGTGCTTAGGGTCCACCAGCATGTAGTCTTCAACCACATTATCCTATGGCATGAAAAGAAGGAAAGAAGGTTTGAAGACCTACTCTACCAATGGCATTTAAAGAGCGGACAGCTGAGGTCTGCTACCTACCAGGTTCTGGATCAAAGCTTCTAGCTCCTTCTGGGCCTCACGGACAGCATCCTCCTTTCCTATGATTGTGATCAGGTCCTGGTCCTTATCCTCAGCAGCTGGGAATATGATTCGGGCTCCAGTACTGTCACGCACCTTGCGGATTTTGCCTCCCCCTTTGCCAATGAGGAATTTGTGGTATTCTGGCTTGGCTCGAATGTCCACGGTAAAACTCTTGGTTTGCTGCAGAAACAAACTTCATGTGTGTTTGCCTGCCTGAACCACAGTGTGTGAGTAAGAGTGCTGAGAAGTACAGTGGGCTCTCCTTATGCACTTGCAGCATCCTGCGTCTTATCAAATGCCCCACAGCCATCAGAAAGATGGAGAAATAACTTTAGTCCTGCTATTTATCAGCAATGACTAAACTTCTCCAAGCTACTTGTTACCCAACTAGATGCTTGTCAATATATGTTGGCAAACTAGCACAAGGCATGCCCTAAGGAGAACAGGGTCTACTGGGCCATGGCTCTCCCACTTTTTTCACACATTTCCAGATCAAGCACACAAGTATTCCACAGGCCAGCCCTTCCTTCCCACAGCACTGCAGACTAGCCACTGCACAACAGCAACTCATCAGTGTACGCTTGGAGAGCCACCAGCCATAATGGCCATAGCTCAGACAGGACCCTCACTCATGGTAGCACAAAACCCTTGTTTCACACCAAGAAAGCAGGAGATAACAAAGCTGCACACTGTGATCTACCAGGTGTGCACCTGGCAAATTCATTAGAGAAAACAGAGGGACCCACAGAACCAAAGTGACTTCCTTTGTATCTGTCACCTGGCACACAGTGTTAAGAATATGGAGGAAGACTGATTAGTGTATACAATTAAACAAGTTAATTTTGTTAAAGCATTGGTGTCACCAAGTACTCCCATAAAAATCTATTAATCCTTAGATAAAGATATTTTAAAACAATATTATTTAAAATGAACGTGGTGGCAAATACTTGTAATCTCAGCATGAGAGGTGGAGGCAGAAGTTTGAGACTGGCCCTGTTACCCAGGGAAATCCAGCCCAGCATTACGTAAAACCAAGAGGTCGGCTAAATATTCGAAAACAAAAGCAAACAGACACCAACTATGGCTATGTCAGTTGTATAGACCAAGTGTCTGACAAAATCCAACACTCAATTCCCTCCAACATTCTCAAGCTTGGAAGAAAAGGGAACATCTTTTCTAAGTGTATTTCTACATGCCAACTACAAGAAAATGAAAATTCCCACTTACAATACCACAAAAAACAGATAATAACAGAGATGTTTAACATTTTATCCTAATATCTACAAAGCGCCAACCAACAAACCAGAAAAACAGGCAGATGATTTCAAACTACTGAGCCGGTAATCTCTACCAATTCTACTTCTAGACACAATGACCCCCATCAAAACTTAAGTATGATTTTTCTCCCAAAAATTGTCAGGTTTAGTCCATATAGAAAAACAAAGGATCAGAGCAGCCCACGCAATTTTTAATAATTTTTTTTAAATGTGTGTGGGTAAGCTTAGCATTAACAATGGGTGTCTTCCTTGATTGTCCTCCACTTTATATTAAGCAGGTTCTCTAGTTAAACTTGGAGCTTGTCATTTCTGCTAGTGTGACGAGCCTAAGATTAGAGATGGGAAACCACACCCACATGGCATTTATATGGATTCTGAGGATCCGAACTCCAGTCCCCATGGTTGTGTGGTAAGCCACCTCCCTAGTTCCCAAGCAATTTTTCCTTTTAGATTAAAAAAAAAAAAAAAAAGCATCTCTGCATATGTCTGTGCGCATATGTGCAGTTGCCCACAGAAGCCAGAGATAATGGTGGATCTCTTGGAGTTGGAGTTACAGGACATTGTGAGCACCTAGTGACGTGGATGCTGGGAAATGATCTCTAGAGTAAGAACAGTTAAGTACTTAACCAAACTATGTCTGTTCTGCTTCTCATCCCAATAATTAAAAAACAAAAAGAGACCAAATTTGAAGGAGTCCTCATCAGCTGACATGGTGATGGCTGGCCACCCCAAACTTGTAGTGCTGCACAAACAGAAGGGTCAACATTCAGACCTACAAGTTTTTGTTTAGTTAATTTTGAGAAAGATCTCACTGTGTACCCCTTACTGGCCTGGACTCAGAGATGTACCTGCCTCTGCCTCTAGAGTGCTGGGATTAAAGGCATGCAACACCATGCCCAGCCTATGGGGGAGTGACAGAAGGACTAAGGAAATTCAATGGAGAGTTTTTGGAAAATGTGGTGGTCAATAAATTTTGATGGCAGTGGAGGTCAGAGGATGGTCTTGGTCAAAACTCAGAATTGCACACAAAGAATTCTGAGTTTCATTGTAAATCACATTTGATCCACTCTGAAACCCTTAACTGCTCCCCTCAATTCCTCACCTTAGTGAGTCAAAGTCCCATATTTTCTAATACCAAATATGTGGGCATTTGCACTTACAAGATCTTTGGTAATGGCAAAAACAAGACACCTAAGTGTCTATTATAAAGTTGTTTTCTGACCTGCCACAAAGGAAGAACACTTAAGGAAACACTAGGGAACAGGAGTATCAGCAGTGACTTACTTTTTCCTCAGCCAGGTGCAGGAGCTGCTTCTTGGCCTTCTCTACATCTGAGGAAGGACCCCTGATGACAACTGTGTCACTTCCAGAACCCTCCACAGGAAAGTGAATGTGGACTCCACCACACTCCTCCATGATGGAGCGGATTAGACGACCCTTTGTGCCAATGAGAGAGTTGTGCAGCTTGGCAGGGATTGAGACCTCCACCTCAGCTATGTTGGCCTGAAATCAAATAGAACAAACAGAAGTTACACCGTTGTGTGAGAGAAAAGAATATAGCACAGCCTGTAGGTGTTTGAAGAAACAGCATGGGGAACACTTTCTAAGGTGTGCTGGGTAGAGGTCAGCAGTAAGGCACACACAGTATACTAAGAAAGCCATGACTTTATAGACTCTATGCCATGTAGGGCCTTGCTGCTTTAGAAATTCTGCAAGTGGCTGGCAGGTGGGTTCACTGTGTTTATAGACAAGCTTTCTTATTAAAACAAAGATTCTGATTTCAGTCAAGATGAAATAAAGACCAAATTTACCCTTTACCAAAAAAAAGTGGTTTTAAAGATACCAGTGATGACAAACAGGCAAAATGAGTCACAAGAGACAAGGAAATAGCTATCAGCCAGGGCTCAGGCAGGGGGAACACACGGACCAGATCCTAAGAGGGCAGCATGGATAAAAACACCTGAGACATAGAGGCCACTCATATACTGATCTACACAGACATTATCTACTACCTATGCTAGGCTAGCTGGCCTGTGAGAGTTTAGGAATTCTCTTGTCTCCAGTTGCCACCTCGATGTATGTACACACACTATTACAGATGTGTGCTACTGCACTTGGCTTCATATGATTCCTGAGGTTCTGAAATCATGTCATCAAATTTGCTCAGCAAGCACTGAGTATCCACTGAGCCATCTCTCTAGCCCCAGAAATTATTTTCAAGTGGTATATAAATTAACAACAAAAAAAGTCTAATAATAGCACTGGGTCAAACACGAAGACAAGTGGGAACACTGCTGGAGTGCCAAGTGAAGAAGAACTGAGAAAGACAAGTAGAGAGTTTAAAGCTCCACTCTTTTAAATGAGACCAAGGAAGTCCATCAAGAAACACCTTCCATTACCAGGTCTTTCTGGATAGACAGAATCCGGCTCCGGGCAGCTTCACAGTTGGCTCGCTTGCCAGTGATGACAATGGTCTCAGAGTTGCTATTCTCTGCAGGAAGGTCAATCTTGGTATTGCTTTCTTCACGAATCTAAAGGAGAGGTACATAAGAAGATAAATAGTTTTCCTAAAGTAGACAAACCTGAGCACAGGGCTGGGAAGGAAGGCCAGTCCCTCCTTTTAATCTACAAGGGCTTCAGGGTTGGGGAAGGTGAGTTGATTACCTTTTTAATGTTTGCTCCTCCTTTCCCAATAATATTCTTGTGAAACTGTTTGAAGATTGGTACAGAAATTGAATAGCTATTTTCCACCTTAAAGACAAGAGGATGACAATATTAACTATTCATGCCAGAGGGTGAAGTCTTCCTTCTATCCCCTAAAGCTACCCAAACTCAAGTACATGCTACAGGCAAACATAGACTCAGCCTACTTTTCTCCCCACCTACTTGACTATCAATAGAAAAAATGAGATAAGTTGTCCATCATCTAATTAATTTGGCATTATCAATTTATAGAAAGCCCCTTTATAAGAAGTGGCAATCCAAAGAATCCATAGCCCTTCAATACAGACCAAACAAGTCTGTCCACAGACCTTCAAACAACATTCTGGCTGAGGGAGGGGCTCAAAATCCAGGTCAAGGCTTGTAGACCCTGGTACCCTAAGAAGTCCAGCACCCAGTAGCTTCATGGCAATAGATCAGTGTTGCCTCTCTGGGGAGTCAGGAATTACAACAAAACCCCTTTTGTGTGACCATGAACACATGTGATCTGGTTTTCCCATCAATTCCTTTTTTACACTTTCCAAACCTTTCAGCTTCTCATTTTTTTACAATTAATTTTTCTCCTTCCTTTTGAAGTCAGGTATGTAGCCCAGGATGGCCTGGAATTCAAGACCCTCTGCCTCTGAGTGCTAGGATTACAGTTATGTGCATTATGCCTCCCTTCTCTGTTCAATTTTTGAGGAAAACAGTCAATTCAGTAAATTAATCTCTTCACCTGTGTTAACTGTTTTTCCTTACAAAAATACTCTACCTGGGTACTTGAAGATCTCAAGAGAAAAAAAAAAAAGGAGGGATATAGAAAAGGGGAACCTCCCACTTGAATCCTACATATACTAGTTGACAATTATGGATAGTGGTGTAAATGGCATTTTAAAATGTATTTAAAATGTAACAGTTTTTCTCCTAAAAGGGGGTGTGGGTTCAGCTGTTTTTTGCCATCTGAGTCTGGGCTCTCAAAAGCTGCTGTTACTTTTCTCATTGGCAACTTGACTCCACCCCTCTGTTCCTGGCTGCTAGATCTTTAACTTGTAACATTTTTAAACCTCTGTTAGCTCATAGGGTTAGGAAGAATAAGAAAGGAAAACCTTTACAGCCCTTTTCTGGCTGTCTTAATCCGTCTAAGTTTGGGGAAATGAACTAACTCTAACTCACTGTGGTTCAAATTCTCCCAGTATGGCAATTACTGAGATCTAAATTGTAACTTTTCTAAACCCCAGTTAGTTCATTTCATCTGAGCCCTATTTCTGCCTGCTTCCCTATCAGCCCTATTTCTGCCTGCTTTTCCTATCATTTGCTTTTGTGTTTTTTCTGTACTGGAGCAACTGTGCTGTAACTCCAACTCTTGTTTTAACTGTCACTCTTCCTCTTATATACCTCCCTCCAAGCTGTTCCCAGAAGTCTAAGTGACATGCAACCACAAGGGGAAGAGTCTTTTCCTTGGCAAAGCTTCACTCTACACAGTGGAAACTAAGCATCAAAGTGCTGAGAGAGGTGCTACCACCACTTTGTTCCAAGCCCCCAAGACAGCAGACCACCCTTAAGGTAAAGCTCCAGCAGGCATTCAAAATTCTGTGGGAGTCCTTGCTCCCCAACCCCAGAGGGTACATAAATTTAGTCACCTACCAGGTCCGCAACCATCTTCTGCATGTATTTAGTGCATTTTTCCACCTCATTTTTGGGGCCTCTGAGTTGCACAATATCACTTTTTTGTGCTGGATCTGGAAAGTTGATGATAACCTAAAACAAATCACCCAGAAGACAGTACATAATTATTCTAATACTAAACTTGGTGGGGCAGCAAGATCGAACAGTGGGTAAGGGTGCTTGCCACTGAACCTGATGACTTGCATTCAGAACTCACATAGAAGAGAACCAACTCCTCCTGAAAGCTTTCCCCTGACCTCAATCCTAGAGGTTAGAGCACTTACTGACATGCACAAGGCCCTGGGGGTTTGCCCTCCAATACCAAGAAAAAAAAAACAAACAAACAAACAAAAGAGGAGTGGTTGGGTGAAAGCTTTACCTCTGGGAATTTGTCACGAATTTCACGAATCCGTTCACCTTTCTGCCCAATGATTGTGCGATGAAATCTTTGCTCAATGATTAGATCCTTGGTACGCTCATTTTCCTAAAACATAATTAAAATGATGCCATTCATCATAAGAAAGGCTACTAACTTCCCATCACCAGGTACCATGCCTGGGTAGCTGTCTGCAGCAGCCTCTAGAAACAACATGCCATTAACGAGTGCCTATTCCAGGATACCTGCTTAATCTTGTTATATTATGTTATGCTGGTATTGAGCTAGTTTCTGAATACAGTACAACTAAAGAATGGACTGTAGGGCCTGCCCTTCAGTCATAAATGCAGTCACAATGAAGCAGAAGCACTTGTTTCCACCAGAACTACAAAGAGTTCAACATCCTACACAGAGAGAAACACTCCTTGAGTACAATGGGCTTGGACCACATTCCCTGCTTGGATAATTAGGAAAGAATGGCTCATCACAGGGCACTGAACCTATACTAGTCTCAATGTCCTCCCTTGTCCCCACTGAAATGTCAGAAGAAAGAACAGGCAGAGCTGGAATCAAGGAAGAACACCATCAGCCTATAAAACATTTTCAAGAGTTCTGGTGGATCAGAATCATGACAGTGATTTAATATAGGCAGAAGACAGTCCAGGACAAGGCACACGAGGCAAGAGGCCAATGATGACACAGCGACCCTAGCCTGGATTCTGAGCTCAGGGACAGTCAAGAGGATAGTAAAAGGTTGAACCTCAACTTGGATTACATGAAATACAAATTACTTCCCATAAAATATTTCTTTCAATTTGAGATTCCCAGCATGAGAACAGTGGTTAAGAACATGAACTGGGGCTAACACAAAGTAAGACAGGTCTTAATCAGGTCCTAATCAACTTTTTTGGGCTCTTAAAGGCTGTCAGTGACTTTCATGTGAGGCCAGCCAGTAATCACTGGGAGCATGGTTGCTATATTTTATATTTGACTTGGAGAAGAATGGTTTGGCTCAACTAAGCATGAGCCTCATTGGGTGTCTCAGGCTGTAGGGAGTGAGACTGCAGTGATTCTTAAGTCTAGCCATACAGGAGAGTCACCTGGGATCCTTTGAAAGTCTAAAAATGATAGCCCATCAGGAAAGTTGCAACCAGGCACATGGGACCTCTGTCCTCCTCTAGCACTCAAGGGTCAAGAGAGATAAGACTTGCTGGTGATCTGGAGGACAACAGAAGAAACCTGGCTCCAGGTAGTCAATCAAATGTACTTTGGAGAATTCCATGCTTCAGGACCATATTCCAACAAAGCTTTTCCTTAGAAGCAGCCAACAGGCACAGGCCTGCACCTCCTGGGCAGGGCCTGGACACTTGGCTTACCATGCGAGAAGCAAGCTCCAGCAGCTCCCTCTTTGCCTGCTGCACGCCCTGTGGGTCTCCCTCAATTCGGATCAGGTTACTCTTTTCACTATCAGGGGGGATTCGCACAGACACCTTGTACTGGTCTTTGATTCTGTTGACTTAGGACAAAAAGAAATACATTTTGAACACAAAAGGTATGGTGGTCTCGTAATGACTAACAGCCAAGAGGATGAGGGTCCAGTTTCAATTTGCTAATCAGTCACTCCCATTAATCAAAACAAAAATTTGCAGTGCCTAACAAACAACTGGTTGCACTCTTCACCAGACTGCAAAGGTTCTAGGGTCTGTCTGTCTTCCATGCTTGAATATAAGCTGTGATTGCCCGTAAGAGTGTCAAATGAATGATGATCAGTGCCAACTAAGGATGAAAAGTTGGTCTTGAGTATACATACGGTCTCAGGATATCTAAAATATACTAGGTATTACTAATATGCAGGTATGCTTGGAAATTATAATTTATGTAGCAAATTACATGCATTAAATAAAAACACAGTCACCCTAGGGACCTGATTCGCCCGGGCAAAGTCAGGGTCTCATTATACAGCCCTGGCTAGCCTCCAACTCAGAGATTTGCCTGCCTCTGCCTCCTGAGTGCTGAAATTAAAACATGTGGGTCACAGTAGGGTCATTTAAAAGTCTTTGGGGCCCCTTCAAAGGATCGTGGCTTTGGGGGTAGTGTATTTGGAGACTATGGTGCTATCTAGTAACTCCAGGGTAAGTGCTGACCCTTACAAACTAAATGCTACAATGCCTTTTACAAAAACAGATGCAAAATCTCCTCCCATAATTTTTTCTGGACAGAAAATGGTGGCCCCACCTACCCATTGTACAGTCAGGAAAAGAGAAGCCCAAGATGGGCTCCACAAACAGTACATGACCAGAGTAAGTAATCTGGAAGGAACTGATGTGACCAGCCATCCCAGGGTTCAATGCAAGAGTAAGAAAGAGATAGGGATGAGTTCGGGGAATGAGTAGCTATTTCAGATGATGGAAGAAAATGAGGTTTATAACTGGCAAACACAGTTCTTTGACCATTTCATTTCTATGATTCCTGGTGAGCAGAAATTAATGTCAGAATTGTATGACCATACTACTTTATATTAAGTAAACTCTACAGTTAACCAAAACAAAAAGCAAATAATAAATCAAGTTCATGTTGTGTACATACAAGGGCCAAACTGAGGGGACTCTGCTGGGAAATTATCACTGTCACGAAAATGGGACAGAATACAAGACCATCACCACAGAGAATGTGTCATTCACAGACTACTGTGGAGAAGACAGGCTTATATATTTACAAACAACAAAAACATAATTCATGGGTGAAAGTCATTAGGAAATTCACAAGGATCTGTTGAAACCCTATAGTATGGAATTGTTTCTAGACTATGCAAGCATGTATAATACAAGTACAATCATACATGAAAGGTAGATTAAAAAAGGACCTGAGTGGTGGCAAACACTCTATGTATGTCAATCCCGGCCCTCAGAACCCTGAGACAGGAAGGACAGGAACTCAATTAGGCTATACAGATAACCCATCAGGGGGTGGAGGACTCCTTCCTTGGCCCAACACTTTCAAGGGCTTAGATTTAATTTCTAGCACTCAACCTATCAATCCGTGGGGGTGAGGGGTAGGTGGCTCACTTTTAACATATTACCAAAGTCAGTGCATTCTTGTGCTGTTCCTGCAATCTGAACCAACAAGTTAAAATCAGACCTTGAGATAGCATATGACTATTCACTTAATAGCATTCTTCTCTGAGTTGATGGACTTGAGCACAAGTCTGGAAGGTAACTGGCCAAAAGGGAAAAGGAAAGTGGTCTCTTTAGGAAGGTGGAGGAAGCTGCACAATCAAACTTCTGTGACAGCAGCACCTTTATCTACCCAGCATTCAGGAGGCAAGAAAATCATGAAGGGCCTCATCACTGAGGTCCTTCTTCTCGGGGCCACGGCGCTACCGTCAGCCTTACTCACTGTTGGCTCCACTCTTTCCAATGAGGTGTCTGTGGAATTTATGGTCAATATTGATCTCTACATAGTCCATCCGGTTAATCTACAAGGGAAGAAGAAAGAACAACAGATGAATGCTTCTGGCTCCAGTATACACTTGGTCATTTAGACACCAAGCCACGTCTCAAATCACAAGACATTAGCCCTTAAACTTTTTTTGTTTTTTGAGACAAGGTCTCTCTATGTAGCCCTGGCTTTCTGTAGACAAGGCTGGTCTCCAACGCACAGAGATCTACCTGCCTCTGCCTTCCAAGTGCTGAGATTAAATTAAAGGTGGGACCCACCGCAGGTCTTGCACTTTGTACAATGCTGTTCTTTTGTCACCCTTGAGAGTCCCAACCTCAAAATAATTTCCTTTACCCAGAACTCTGGGACCTCAGTCATTTTCTGCTTCAGAACCTCTTACACATGCAGCAGGGCTGCTCTTCTGTCTTCACGACCACTTAATGTAAGACCTGAATGACAGATTTCTACCTGTTCCCACCCTACTAGAGTCTGCCTTGTAGGGAGTTAATGTACTCTGTAAAGGGGCACTTACCAGGTCTTTGACCATTCCTTCAATCTGTTCTTGGGCTACATTCACATCCTCCGTGGGGCCCTCCAGGGTGATCTTGTCTTCACCTTCTGTGAACTCAATGTGAACCTACCAGGCCAAAATGAGGGAAGGAATGGCCATAAATAACATAGCTGCTATGTAGCTGCTGTGTTGGTCTCATTCATCAACACAAAGAACTGAAAAAGGGTTGAAGGATGGAACTAAATATCAAGGTCTGATTGATACACCTTTTTGTGGAGAATAGAAGCTGGGAAGCCCTTCACATTGTGCTTGCCTTTAATGTGTACAAACATCACTTTATGTTCTCAGGCACTGCTTTCCCTTTGTGAAGGCAGACTTCACTTTTGATTGTATAAAGAGTAAGACAGGTGGCAAGGACAATCCATGTGCATATCTGTAGAAACCTGACATAGGTGTCAAGAACCACCCTTGCTGATTCATCCACCTTATTCAAGAGGTAGGGTCTCTCAATAAAACAGGGCTTGCTCTGAGGATCCTCTGTTTGTTTTCTTCATTTGTTTTTCGAGACAGGGTTTCTCTGTTGTAACTCTGGCTGTCCTGAAACTCACTCTGTAGACCAGGCTGGCCTCAAGCTCAGAGATCTGTCTGCCTTGGCCTCCTGAGTGCTGGGATTAAAGGCGTGTGCTACCATTGACTGGTTTTTTCTACTTTCTCAAACTACAATTATAGGTAGGCTGTTTGGTCCATTTGGCATTTATGTGAGCTCTGAGGACCCAAATTCTAGTCTTCATACTTTTTCAGAAAATGCTTTAGCACAGTGGTTACCAACCTTCCTAATGCTGTGACCCTTTAATACAGTTCTTCATGTTACGGTGACTCCTGACCATAAAATTATTTCTGCTACTTCATAACTGCAATTTTGCCACTGTTATGAATTGTAATGTGAATATTTGATATATAGATGATCTTAGGTGACTCCTGGGAAAGGGTCATTTGGCCCCCAAAGGGATCAAGAATTACAGGTTGAGAACTACTACTTTAGCAACTAAGCTATTTACTCAGCCCAAGGGCACAATTAAAAACAAAACAAAACAAAGTAACAGAATAAAACTCTCTTTTCCCATTACCAGGCCAGTATCTCATGCTATTTGTTACACACAGGGGGTAGGGTAGTTGGAAAGGGCGAGCAGTTTACCTCTAAGTAAATCATTAGTAACTAATGCTAGAGAAACTGAAATGACAAGAAGCCCTACAACACTAATGTCAACAAAATAGAAACGAGCGACAGCAGGTTCTCTGCTATTTCCTGGTAAGGATAATGCAGAGTGTTGAGAAGGATAATCACACAAACACTTAGGTCCATTTATAAGTGTTGCTCTTCAAATTATGAAGTCATTATACCATACTACCAATTTTACAGTTAAGATATTTATTAAACCTATTAATGAAAACCCTCTTCAGTTATTACAAAGACCAAAGAATGGTGTATATGCCTTAAAACATTTATTTATGCTCTTCCACGGTTGTAATGGAAGCTGACCGTACCAATAGGATAACTGAAGCTGTTTCATTATCTTCAAAGCATCCACAGGACAAATGCAAAATCATAACCATGTCAGGCAATCTCAAAATACCAGATTGAAAATGTTTCCCTACCTTTGGCATTTGCTGAGTGATTTTGGCCAGGTTCTGCCCTTTCTTACCAATGATGAAACGGTGAAGCCAGGAAGGGGCAGAGACTGAAGAGACTGTAAAACTGTTGGCCTAGAAAAAAAAACAAAACAAAACAGGGAAAACAGACTTGTGGGTTTGTAGAGCTCAACTTAAAATAAAACAAAGGTCAAACCAGGTGTGTTGGTACATCCCTTTAATCCCAGCCCTCAGGAAGCTGAGGCATGTACATTTCTGCTGGAGCCCTGATACCCTGGCAATGAGGTTGAAGTCTGTCAACAAGGTTCCAGACTCCCCAGCGGGGAACTTAGGCTTACCAGCCATTCTGCCCCTTCCTCCCCTTTGCTGTAATGGCAACAAAAGTCTTTCATTATGTCTGCATGGCCTAGTAATACCTTAGCTGGCTGGTGTGAGCTGAGAAGGAGAAGCAGCCATTTTTTACTCAAAAGCAACTGTCTTTGTAAAATATCTTGCAGGCTTCTGAGTCCTGGCATGTGTAAAGCTACCCATTCATATTGATAGTAACAGACAGAAGCAAAAGGGGCCTAGATAGAGAAAAAATAAATACGCACCAAACAGCTAAAAACTGTAAAATAAAAACCTTCTTTGCCTACATGGCACTCTGCTCTGGGGCAGATGGAGATCTTATTCAGCTAACAGTGTTAAGTCAAATGTTCTTTCTTAGCAAACAAGATAAGTCGCAGGAGGAAGGACCCCAACCCCCATCCTGGGCGTGACTACATCTACATTCGAAACCTCTGAAGGCCTGAGCAACATCTGCATATCAAAAAACTATTTGGCTTTTTAAACCTCTTCCCAGAGCAATTCTCTCTCTGGTGTGGCCCTTTCCCTGGTAATGTATATTGTAAGTCTCTCCCTCCTTCTTTTCTTGGTGTGGTTTTTCCACTGACAAGGCCCATTGCATTGTCAGTCTCCCTCTTGCCCCTCTCTTTTCTTAATATGTACACTGTTAATTCCCCTATTAAAAACGCTCCTGCATTTTACTTCTAAAGCACGTTCCACGTGTCATTTTAAAGCGTGATCATGCATGTCATTTCCTTGGGTCCCATAAAAGAACGAACTACCCTGTTCGTTTGTCATTCCTCATTTTTCCTGCGATCGTACTCCCTCCTGCGTAGAGTTTCTGTGAACCCATTTGTGGGAAAGGCTGGTTCCCTCCACACATTTCTAAGAGTTTGAGGCCAGTCTGGTCTAACATAGTAAGATCTTATTTTAAAAGTCAAATTGCTCATATGAGAGTATAGAGGTGGGGCTGGGGATAGAGCTCAGTAAACTGTGTTGAGTGTGGGGATGTGATTTTGCTCCCCAGAGTTGGACGTGGTAATACATGTTTGTAATCTCACTATTGGAGAGGTGGAAATAAGGATCTTGGGGCTTGTGTTTGCCTGCCAGTCTGGCCCATTCAGGAAGCTCCAAATCAAGAGACTGTCTCAAAAATACAGAATGGAAAGCACCTCCTGAGTGATGACACCCAAGACTGTCTTCTGGCCTCTATAGGCGCTAGCACATACATACTGATGCTCACATATGAACATACACACAGAGTTCAGTGGTGAGTGCCTCCCCAAGTTGAGTATATTTCACTGTGTCTCCAGGATATACCAACAAACAGCTAGACTATAATAGACCCAGAAATCATCAAAGTACACTTCATTCTTAGAGGAAGCTACCTTGGCATAGACTTCAGTCAACGCCTGTCCCAACTTTTCAGGCTCGCCTCTAAGTATCACAGTCTCAGAGACGCTGTCTGATGGTGGAATCTCAACAGAAACTCCAGTTCTTTCCAGGATCTCTTGTAGTGAATTGCCTTTTGGCCCAATAACATACTTGTGCTGAGATTTCTTCACTTCCACCGCAATGGTTGTAGTCTTCTTCTTCTAATTAAGACACCATAAAGACAGTCAGCAAGGAAGATATGGGACATGGGCAGTGCAGACAGTGTCAGTGGAAATGAAGTAGGAAGGGGACCTAGACGTGGTTCTCAATATGTGAAGACCACAATCAGCCTCCCCAGAAACTCTACTTCAAAGTACTGGATTCCGCTGAGTCTGATCACTTTCTAGGCTGTTAATGTCAACTCTGAAGATTTGAGTAAACCAATTGCTTTCCCCGTTTTTATCTTCTAATTTTTTACTTGTAATGTTGGGGATTCGACATAGAGCTTTGTGATTATTAGATAAGTGCTCTAACACAGAGCTATACTCCCAGCCTGCTTTTTCCAAATAAACTCAAAGTCAGAATAAGCTGAACACCACCTTCAGAAAGTATTCTGTGGCAGCAACCTACCAGTATGGTTGGTCACAGATCCAAGAAAGGACACACACACACACACACACAAAACCAGGACACACCCTCCAGAGTGTGGGACATGTGGCCACCAAGCACTAAACATAGATACTGAAATAGACAGTTACTAAGCTTTGTGTCCGAGAGTAAAAGAGTACAGGGTGAACGTAAATTCCTACACTCAAATCCCATTAACAGTTCCTGTTCATGGGTTATGCCACCTCCATACTGCACCTTTTCCTCATAAATCTTCTTAATACGCGCCACAGCCTGAGCCAGCTGCTCCTTCTCTCCAGTGAAGACGATTTCTGTCCTATTAACACTGGGTGGAGGGATGTTGATGCGTGTCCCTGTCTCCTGCATGATCTCACCCACAAGTCTATTGTATGGCCCAGCGATGAAGGGGTGGAAGGCCTTCTCCACTTCTAGCCTCTCAACAGCACGCTTGTCCTGGAAAGAGCAGAATGAACTGAAGAGGACATCTTGGAACAGACAGGGCTTGCCAAAATCACACTCAAGGCCTCATATACACACGGTGCCTCTAGTTCACGTCAAAAGAGGCAGCTCGCTAAGGAGCAAGGCCAGTGCTGGGCAAGGTGGCAGAGTACAGGGGCATAGGCCACGCAGGGCCTCACCTGCTCAGCAGAGATGAGAAGGACCTCATGGCGAGCTTTCTCAATGCCTTCTTTGGTGCCAGTGATCTTGATCTGATTACTGGGGTCATCTGGGCGTGGGATCTGGATTTTGGTTGCAGTTTTTAGTTCCAAGTCTTGCAGTTTCTCTCCGTTTTTGCCAATAACAAAGCGATGGTGCTCTTTAGGAATGGCAACAGTTGCTGAGGCCTGTAACAGGAGAGAACAACATCAACAAAAACCCACTATGGCTCTAATAAAGCACATTCTAGAATATTCTCTAATTAGAATGTTCAACAACGCTACCTCATCTCATAGCCATGAGAGCTTAAATAGCATGCCATGATCACAGAAAACCTACCCTGTCCCCCTGTGATCAAGTGTATCTTTACCACTGCTCAGACTTCAATACAGGAAGCAGAGAATATTTGACCGAATACTCAGAAACCGCAGGAGAAATTACTGCTTCATTAAATTCTTCTTACCGTTTATAAAAAGGAGGAAAGAAAATATGACTTCACTTAACAACTGCCAGTAAGAAGGTATAATACTGGGCTGTAGTTCAGTGGTTTAGGGCTTGTCAGGCATGTACAAACCCTAGCTTTGATACCCAGCATGGGAGTGAGGGAGAGAAATGTCCACTACAAACTAATAGCATCACAAGGTACAAAAAAAGCTTAAATCACAAATGTCAATTCTAATTAGAAAAAAAACAAACCAGAGTTTTGAGCATAAAGTTGATTATAAAACTTCCACAGGCCTAGTGCCGGGAGGTGAAGACAGGAAGGATCCTGAGATCTTTGGAAGCATGTAGCTAAGATTAACCTGAGATATCTTTCTGTGTCAGAAATTAAGAAATTCAGATTACTGGGTGGTGACAGAAAGCTGCCTTCAAGGAAGACTCCTCTCAGAGATAAAACTGCTTCTTTATCAGTGCCCTGAAACTCACAATGACACCAGATGAAAACCCCTCAGCTGGGTACAGTGGCACAAAGCAGCTGAGGGAGGGTCATGGGTTAGAGGCCAGCCTGGGCTACACTGTGAGTTCTATGACAGCCCAATTCTCTGATCACCAGTGAAGATGTGGTCACAGAACCAGTATGGTCTGAATCAGGGGTCTTAAAATGTCACTAGAAACAACCTGAGAAATTTTTATACTCCAAGTACACCAAGAATACTGATAGTAAGTAAATTTATTGACATACATAACTTCAACATTTATTAAAGACAAAAGCAAATCTGCACAGTAAAGAAAATGAATGTGTATGTTCACTTTTTATATAAAGAATTAATCTTGGTTCAATATTTGCTACTGTAGGACACAGAGAATCTTCAGTGTTTTTCAGGGTTGATTAATGTTTTGATATCATAATCAATACCCAAGAATGAAATTTTGCATAAATATGTAGAACCAATGGAGAAGTATGTTAATAGCCATTACAGAAAGTATTGGAAATTCTAATCAAAATTACACCTCAAATTATACCACATCTCATCCAAACACACACTGAAATTTGACAATCACCCAATGAAGACCATCAGCAGAAAAATAGCAAAGGAAAAAAGACTTTTCTTATTTATCTGTGCTAGGATCAAATCTAGGGTCTTGCACATGTTAAAGCACTTTACCAGGCCAGGGGTAGTGGCTCACATCTTTAGTCCCAGCAAAGGCAGGTCAATCTCTGTGAGTTGAAACCAGCGTAATTGACATAGATATTTCCAGGACAGCCAGAGATACATAGTGAGACCTTGTCTCAAAAACAAAACAAAATAACCCTCCAAAACAAGAAATAAAGTAACCAATACCAGGCACAGTAATTAGCATACTATCTATAGGTGATATTTTTGGAATTTGTTTTAAAATGACTGAAGGGGCTATGGGCATGGTTCAGTGAGCATTCTACAAACATGCACAAGGCCATGTTTTCTATTCTCAGGACTACCAAAAATAAATAAAACTGAATGGCAAAAGAGTAAGTCAGAGGGCCGGAGAGATGGCCCAGCCATTAAAGGTTAGGCTCACAACCAAAAATATGAGTTTGGTTCCTAGCACCCATGTCTGTCTCTTCAGCCACCAAAAAAAAAAAAAAAAAAAAAAAAAAAAGTCAGAGATGAATGTTTTCATACCACCCACACATTCAGTCCTTTCCCTTTAAAATCTCAATCACATAACAGATACTAGGTCATGTGTTACAATGCTACACAATCACAAGCAACACTTTCACTTTTATGACATTTAATTATAATTTTGTGAAGCTACCTGGGGCTTGGACCATCTTAAAGACTTGTGTGTGGCTCAGGCAGTGGAGAGCAGAATCATATCTCCCCCCACCCCCACTAGCTTGTCTAGAGGCTCAGTCAACAGCAAGTGAGAGTAATTCCTATCTCTGAACAAACCCATATAGTATGGTAGCTGTCATGCTGACACTCTAGTAAGATTCTCTGCGTTTTTCTTGGCCTTAGGGAAAAATGGATTGCAGATTTACCTTTTATTCTAATAAACTCCTAGTACTGGCATCAGACTGCTAGGAATAGAGGGGGCTGGGGATGGGGGAATTGGATGTTGTACTGCCCAAGTTTGAGGCCTGAAAACTGAGGATGTATGCTACTTAGCAAGTTAACTGGCTTTTAAGTGTCACAAACCCTGGGAAAAATTCTTAATTTTCAGTACATTCAGCTCAATGGCTGTGATCTGACAGGTACATCAATTCTACCACTAATTTAGTCATTTTCATTAAAACTGCAAACGGTTTTAAATGTTGCTGTACTAACTCCAAACTACTGAGGTAGAAAGAATCCAGAAAACTCTGGCCTGCACCAGGATCAGCCAAGTAACAGGCATTTGGGATGCTACGCCTAGAGATACTCACCTGTGTCTGCAGTCTAGCAACAATGTCTTTCCGGGCTTTCATAACCGCATCCAGCTTCCCTGAGACCATGATGGAGAGGCCTTGGTCTTTGGCCAGAGAGAGCTCCAGGTGAGCACCAGTCCTCTGCATGATCTCAAGGCAGATTTTTGCTTGTTCACCTTCTCCAAATTGGTTCATGTCCTTATATTTTCTCTCCTCCAAGGGTACATGAAATACCTATTCAGAAAAGAACCCAAAAGACAAAGTTAAACTATGAAAGAAGAGAAGGAAGAATGACTATATATGTATTTACTAATCATTCACTCACTAAGCAGTGCCCTAGCACAAGGCAGCTGGACAGATAGAATTTACCCAAGACCAGGAGGCTGCCATTATGATTATGGTATGATTATGTGCCTACTACACAAATGGAAGCGCATCAGAAACAATAAACCTGTGAAGGATTTAAAGGAAAACAAGTGCCTTGGTGAAAACACTAAGAGCACAACGGAGAGACCTTTTTGAAGAGACAAAGCAGCACCCATGATAGGAAACAGCAGAAGCAGCAGGTAGGAGACCAGACCAAGAGGCAGGGGCATAGGTACACCAAGAGTTTTACACAGAAGAAAATCTGCTTAAAGAGTCAGGAGCTGATTCTTTAACCTGACTCTCTCTATGGAGAGCTGAGGAGGAACAGGGGTGGAAGCAAGAGGGATCAATTATCCCTAACAGCGGTATGAACCATTCAAGGATACATTTAACAAGACTTAAGATAATAGCAAGGTCACAAAGAAAAGATCAAGATGCAGCTGCTTATGTATGCAAGGACAACTAGGCATCAATTCTAACTCTCATTAATATCTCAACTTTAGGTATCAGAAAGAGGGGCAAGTAAAGTCAAAGAAAATCAGGAAATTAAGTAAACTGCTTACAGAGAGATTAGCTTTTCTTTTTTTGATATGCCTCTGACTCCAAGTGCTGGAATTAAAGATGAGTGTTGCTAAGCCCGACAACAGACTAGCTTCTGACTGTTATATGGATAGGAAAAATAAGCAGACTGGGAAACTAGGCACTACACTTGATAGAAAAGCACATAGCTCCAAGAATCTGACAAAGATGGCCAGAGTGCTAGGGAGGCAGGATGGTGTTATCATGGCAAAGAGCGTGCTTTACAGAAGAAGGGGACCTGTTTAATTTTTCAGACCTCCTTTTACATACCAAAGCACTCTTATAATTGCATATTCAAAAACCCTCTATCAGATTTTCTTGCTTCCTACATGGAACAGATAAGATAAAAAGAAAATGTTTCTACCTGAGTGATGACAGAGGCCTTGATGGGCCGGATCTTGTTACTCCAGGCTCCAGCAGGTTCTTGGGCACTTTCCAAGCAAGCTGCTTTCTCAGGAAGTGGAGGGAAGGCATCCTTGTAGGTTGGAGGGTCGCTTTCCTCTTCTGAATTTAAAGTGGCAACTAGACCAGAGAACACAGATTAGGAGGAAAATACTACAATTCAACACTATATGAACAAAAACAGTTGGAGGGTTTTAGCAGGAACCCTCCACTAAAACAATGGTTTGAATGAGCAATGCTACTATTACACTCCCCTCAATTACAGCTATGGGAAAGGACCTCGGTCAGTCATTAGGCCTAGGACTCTGAGTGTGTGAACCGGATGGAGTTAGAGACCCCCAATCTCAGAAATCAAAACTTTTCACCCTCTCCATAGTCCCACTATGAAAAGGCAGACAGCATAAGCCCCATTTTAGTATTTAGTGTATGTATAAAACCCTTGAAGGCAAGCTTGATTTTTAGGTCCTCATATCTTCAAATGGTACAAAAACAAATCAAGACTATAATGCTTGGCACAGAGTTTAAGCTCAGTTTGTTAATGTTTTTGTCCAGTTAACCACGATCAGTGTTTTAAATAATCCCAAATCCCTAGGGCTGAGCAGTATCTATCAGTAGCAAGGTCCTATAAAAACACAACAGGACATGCAAACATGGAGAGGACAAGATGACCTTTGGAATTAGATAGGCCTCTAGTCCAGGTTCACTGTGTCCTGATGTTGCTGGTATGAGCAGAGTATGAACTCTCGCAGTGCCATTTTCTCTCTTAAGGAGACACTACAGATAGTTGTACTTAAGAAGACATAATATCTTCTTAAGGCACCAGATGCTAAGAACCAGACAACCAGCAGTGCCCTAGGAATAACTAATACAGTGGTCAATGAAAACGACTGGGCCGAGTGTGGCTAAGAAGTGAACTTTAAATGTTTAATTCATTTTAAATTTAAGAACTGATATTCAATTCTATTATGGGAAAACTTAAGTATGCTAACTAAAACAACTTAGAACAATTTATTCTTTCATTGGAAAATTTTAGAAAATCTAAATATAGACTAAAAATTAGAAATATTATCTCTATATATTTTTATTAGTGCATGTGCACATATGTATGCATGTCACATTGCATATGAAGGTTAGAGGACAACTTTTAAGAATCAGTTCTTTCCTTTCACCGTGTAGGTGCTACAGTCAAATCCAGGTCATCAGGCTTGAGAACAGATACAATTGCCTAACTGAGCTGTCTTGTTAGCCCAGATCAAAGACTTCACAAGATTTAGAATTCAAATCAAAATGCTCTGTATTTGTAAATAAGTACTAAAATTTAAAGAAAAATAACAGAAAATAACTGGCTTTAAGACTTATTTTTTATATTGAGATGTTACAATAACAATATTTTGCATAAACTGGGTTAAATAAATGTATTAACTGTGTAATAGCACATGCCTATAATCTCAGAGGCAGAAAGATCATGAGTAGAGGTCGGCTTTATTCTAAACAACAAAACTTATGCCTGAAAATATTTGAAAAAAAAAAAAAATCACCTGTCCTTTTTATTTAACCTGGGTTTGTAAACTCTGAAATTGCTTATGTGGCTAGCATTTTAGTCTACTGGACAGTGTTGGTCTTATCTTGGCCAGTGGCCTTCAAGAGCACAGAAATCAGACCCCACTTTCATTTTTAAAGAGGCTCAATAATGTCCTAGGATGCTTCACAATCAATATTTAGTACATAAATAGAGCACCAATTTTGAAAAGGATCCCATTAATTACCAATTGTCAAAATAACTGGATTTCTAGGAAACTGCTCACACTTTATAGCTCACAGTTTCTGGGGTAATTCCTCACACCTGTCCAATCCCACTTGCAACCAACTAGTGCAAATTAGCACAAAGGCCCAATCTCAGAAGTTAACTAAGAACTTGTAAAGGGGGTCTGTCACCTTTGATTTGTTGTGGAACCAGCCCACTTCGATGTTCAGCAAAACTCTCTTGGGTCAAAACTGCAACGGAGCTCATGGTTGATCTCACGTCCACACACAATCCTAGTAAGACACTATATCATAAGAAAGATAATCAAGGAGGAGAAAGCTAACTCACAACGTTTCAGTCAAGGTTTTTAACTCCTTGCTCCACAAACTATAGTATTTACTTTCCTCCCGAGGTCAGTGTAAATTATTCTTCAAGGTTTCAATTGAAGGGTAAACATTAAAGTAGGGCCTTAGCACATTTGATTAGCTGTTTTCTGAGAACTTTCCTGTCATTCAGCAGACAAGGATTTGGCTAAGAGACTCGTGCTAGATATCCATGACTTAGAGTCTGTACCACCAATCCACTGTAGGAGCTACAGAGACAGCCTCAGTAACAGCTTGTTACCCAACCCCCCAAACCCCAAGTCCTCTGGGGCTACTAGAATCTGCTCTGACCTAGCTCTGCCACAGATCAATCCCAGGATCATTTTCTTAATAGCTACCTTCACCATATTTTGTTAATTGTCCAGCATATGTCTCCTGATGCTTATAAAAGTATAAGAATGACAATTACGAACTAGGATGTGTAAGGTGCTTATCCAGGGCTCCAAAAGAACCATTTCAAACATCTCAGGAACGGTGTGTGTATATGTGATCTTACAGTGCTTCATATTGACAGTATAACAGGCCCACATACTGTGCTAAATGCCTGAACCTGCTGTCTATCTTCTGCCACTCTTGCCTAGATTTGGAGAGGATTCACTCACAAGAGAGGAAAACTGGTTCAAGTCACAGAATTCCTTATTTCAGGACAGCTGTGGACACGGGCTCTGAAGGTCCCAGTTCCCTTATTTGGAAAGTCTGATGCAATTCAGTATCCTCAGATACAGCTGTTAGCTTCTCTGCCCTTCTATAATTCTAGGGGCTTCACACAACCAGGGTGAGGAAGAACTCATTTTCCTTACACCATTATGCACCAAGGGTCTTACATGTACTTCATCTTGGCAAAATGCAATTACTTTAATAAACTATGCAGCTAAGTCTGGTGGCATACACCTTTAATTCCAGCATTCAGGAGGCAGAAGAAGGAAGATCTCTGAGGCCAGCCTGGTCTACAGAGTTTCAGGAAAACCAGGGCTACACACACAAAAAAAAAACCCTTGTCTATAAAACAAACCAAAACAACAAACAAACAAAATCTTACTTCATTACAATAAAGACCTCTTCTTAATTAGAAAATTAAACTCAGTGTTCATAAAGCATATCAAGTCTCAAATCCTGAAAAAAACATAATTCACATATAAGGAAAAGAGAACTAAAAATACACTGGGTATGGTGGTGTATGCCTTTAATCCTAGCACTCTGAGGCAGAGGCAGAGGCAGGTGGACCTCTGTGAGTTTAAGGCCAGCCTGGACTACAGAGTGAGTTCCAGGGCAGCCTGAGTTACAACAGAGAAACCTTGTCTCAAAACAAACAAACCAAACTCAAACAAAAAAACAGATGCAAGGCAGAAGACACAGTTGAAGAGCACATGAAACCATGGAGATGCCTCTCACAGCACAGAAGATGAACACTAAGGAGAGGAGACACAGGCTAGAACTTACACCTTTTGAGTTCCCGGCACAAGAAGACTTAAGGAAGGGCACTCAAAACTTACCAGCAAAATGGTCAGTAGCCAGAAAGTCCGTCCTGAGGTTGCCTCTGTCAGCCTGCCAGCTTTTACTGATATAGGGTTGACCGGGAGAAAAACAGAAAAGTTACTAATCCATGCTTTATAACTTAGAACAGTGTTCCTCAACCTTCCTAATGCTGTGTTCCTCATGTTACAGTGACTCCCAGACATAAAATTATTTTTGTTGCTACTTCGTGACTCTGATTTTCCTACTATTATGAATTGTAATAAATATCTGATATGTAGATAGTCTAAAGCAACCCTTGTAAAAGGGTTGAGACCCACAGGTTGAGACCAGTCTTAGGGCTAAATATTCTTTACATATGACTTCTAGTAATACCAAGTTAGGCATATTTCTTGGGGGAGGGGGACCCATAAAAGCTCTGGTCTTAGGTAATTAGCTTTGAACAAGACACATTACATGAATTGTCTTGAACTCTCAGAGGACAATTCTCCAAGGGATCTTAGGAAGTAATCTATCTGTACATTGGGTCCTTGTGACTTCTACTAGGATCCTCTGTTGTGACGCTAACTGTGGCTAACAGAATACAGATCTCATGTTTGAGCTTTCAGAATGACCTCGGGCTCCTTGACTTTTTTTTTCTCCCCAAGACAGAGTTTTCTCTGTTGTAACTCTGGCAGTCACAGAGATCTGCCTGCTTCTGCCTCCTGAGTGCTGGGGTTAAAGGTATGCATGCAGCACCACACCCAGTGCTCCTGGACTTTTAAACGAATTTTTGTAGCCTGGTGTAGCACGTATCTTCAATCCCAGCACTTGGGAGAGAGGCAGGTGTGTTCCAGGCCAGCCTGGTCTAACAGTTCCTGGTGAGTTCTGGGCCAGGGTTTCAAAGTGAGACCCGTCTCAAAACAAAACAAAATAAAACAAAACAACCCCAAAAGAATCCCTGGCAACGTTGCAGTTCCTCTGTTCTTGCTGTTACCATAAAGTCCTTCAGTCCTTTCTAATCCACAGAGATTTAAAAATCAGGTTGTAAGATTGCAAGATTCAAAGCCACCTGAGGAGGGCCAAAAACTCTGTAAGCACTGATTTTTTTGGTTTTGAGACAAGGTCTATGTAAACCATGCTGGCCTTGAAGTCAATTCACCTGCCTCTGCCTCCTGAGTCTTGGGACTAAAGGTGTGCCCTGCACCATCATGTCAGGCTCTGCTATCACTTCTTAAACCCAGAAGCGGACTCCATTTTACGAAGGCAGGCTCATCCATGTGACCTCATTAACTACACGTTTCTGTCTCTGTGCTGTCACTGACCAGCGCTCCTGCTTTCCAGGACCAGGTAAGTCTTGAGTACAGAGCAATAGCTACCAAGCCTACACCATATATTGCCTTGCAGACTGCAACACAGAGGTCTACACATATTTAGCATTCTCCCACACCTATGCATTTCTTTCCAGAGTATTTACAGCGAATCAAGTGGCTACTGAAAGGCATCTCTATGTCTAAGACTACTGTCATTGCCAAAGAAGAAACTGGAGCAGAGCTTCCAGAGCTCCTAACAAGTACAAATACCCTCTGGCAGCCAGGAACAGCAGTGTGGACCTCTAGAAAACTTCAGACAGGTTTGACAAGACTCACTGGGGCCTAGCTTCCAGAATTCAAAGTTTGTCAGACTTTGGGGCAAACAGATCAAATTAGAGACACAATGAACAGAGAATTTAGGTATCATCTGGTAAGCCCCCCAAAGTAACGACTCAAAACTCTGTTAAAGACTCAATTTAAAATGAATACCTGATGTCCATAAGAAAATACAGACCTCATCTCCACTAGAGACTCTGGAGTAAGTAGCTTTATAGCCAATTTATGCTTTTCCCAGCTCAAGTTACCTGCCTCTGGCTTAACAAAGCAGAACCTACAAACAGTCTCTCCACCTTTATACCCACTTGCAGCAAGTGCTTCCTGCTTTACTTCCACTGACAATACTCAGAAGCCTAACCTGATGCATCTGGACGCTCACATCTCATAGCAGCTGCCACAGCTGAACATGAGCCCTCCATTCCTCATCTCCACTGGCTGAACTCTCAGAATAGGAGCCCAAGATTTGGTATCTCAGATTTTTGCTGAATTGAATCATACAAGTCAAGACTGAAAGAGATTAAATATTACTCTAATCTGATTTTCAAATACCACCATAGACAAGAGTGCATGATGTTCCTGGGAGCCCATTCTGCTTCCTATAAAGGTTCTGTCAAAGGTTCTCCCTGCAAAGGTTATTTGTTTCCTCTTCTGGTCTCTACAAGTCTCAAGTCTCTTGTCTCTTCCAGGGGGTGCAGCCCCTCCTCTTCAGAGCCTCTGGTCCCTCAGCACTGAGGCCATCTTACAACCTTTGCCACAAAAAGCTGGGGTCAGACAACACCTAACACAAACCTCCACCTTAAACTTGGACATTACAGTTTGCTTCTTAGAGCATAAATGAACATAGGAGAAAAAGATCAGTTCCCAACACACAGGACTAGAACTAAAGGAAGAGAAGTACCAACTAAGGGCTGCTTTCTACTCCAAGAACAGGGGAGCAAACTGGGATTTCCACAAAAGAGAAGGGTGAAGCTCTGGCAGCTTGAAACTTGGTGTTAATTCAGAAAACTGAAAAGGCTGTAAGTAAAGAATTCTACTTTTTTGCTTCTGAACAAGGAAGTATTTAAACTGATTCCCCTGTGCTAAGTTGTGCCAACTACTTATGTAAGGGGCAACAGTATGCAACAGAATTCAGTTATGTCCAGAAAGAATTACATGTAAGCTTCAACTAGAGGGACTCAGTTCTTTATACACAAGACCAGTCTGTATAGAGGGCACTGAAAACCTTCAGCTGAGATTCAGGTTTCTCTTCCAAAGTTGAAACTTTACTTTTATGTCCTCAGAAGTATGGCCGAAGGTATCCCCACCCTACCCCCCCATAATTGAGTACAAACTCCAAAATTAAAAACAAAACCCAGCTCTGCCGAGATCAAACTCTGTGTGACCACCAAGGCCGGCCTAGTGCTTTACCCAGCTCTGGAAGTCAGAGACCCAGCCTGGGAGGAACTTTCGCAGATGCCACCTCAGCATGGCCCTCCCACCGGCCAAGAACGCCCGCGGGCGGGGACAGGCTTAAAGGGACAGTATCCGGCTCGGCCTCCCTGCCTTTCATCCAAATTCGGTATTTTTCCGTAATGTATTTTTCACCCACAGACCCTGGGGCGCGTCCAAGTAGTACTTGGGCCGGCAGTCCGCCAGTGACCACGTAGCCGGACGCCGCAGGTGGAGGTGCAGCGAGGCACCGTGCGTGGCACAGGGGCCCCGGGTAAAGATCTCAGCCTGCCGCGAACTAGGGCAACACTGACCCAGGTCCGGTCCACAGCCCGTAGGGCCCGTGCGGCCGAGCTGGGGTAGAAGGGGCGCGGGGGAGGGGCCGGCTCGGCTGCCCACGTCACCAACCTGGCCAGGTCGCTCCCCTCCCCCACCGCGGCGGCCGGCCGGTGAGCAAGTAGTTCAGACGGCCGGGGCCGGCAGGCAGACCCGAGGCGCGTGCCGGACTTGGGAAAGTTTCTGCGCTCCGGCGCGGCCATGCGCAGAGTGACACGTAGCGGCCCCCGCCCGTCGCGGTAGCGGGAGACCAGGCGCCAGTGCGGCCGGGGAGCTGAGGAACCGACCCCAGCCTTGCCGAGCGGCGAGCCCCCCGCCGCCCCGCCCCCGGCACCCCCGCCCACCAGCTCGCCCGATCCTCACTCGTGAGTGTGACTGCCCGAGAGTCTGTCCGTCGGTCGCGGCAGCTGCGCGGGAGAAGCCGGGACGCTCCGAGGCGCGGCGCCCGGGCCGCCGCTGCTATATAGGGCGGCGGCTCCAATCCCGCCGAGACACGTCAGACCGGCCGCCCGCCCCGCCCGCTGCGGGGTCCCCAGAGCGCCCGGAGCCGACCAACTCTACAAGAGTTCTGCGGCCTGACAGGGGCGAGGAGTTGGGAAGTGAATTACCTACGAAGAGCAAGCAGGCCCAAGAATCAAGAGTGCAGGAGCTGAAGCCACCAGCAAGTGTCACCAAAAGAGACAAGACTCCGAGGATCTAACACAGTAGACAGCCGGCCAGGAAAACCATTTTACCATCCCACAGAGCACTCCCTAGTGGAGCACATCCCATTCTCTAGGGCTTCTGGTTCCTCTGGTCCCCCCTCCACTACAAATTCCTGCTCCACTCCTCAATGATCAACATAGCAAACTCCAAAACTGTGAAGCCCTCTCCAACATACTGAGTTGGACAGTGCAGAACCTCTGCCCTCAGGGTGCGTTGAAAAGATGGTTAGTTCTGTCCTGTGTGTCTAGTGACAACTACTTGAAGAATTTGGAGACGTATGTCATTTTGAACTACTGAGGTGACATGGGCACACTTCTGACCTACACAGAACAAACAGGTCAGTTAGCACGGGCTGTGACCATGAGACTGTTACCCAGGATGACTGAAGGCTGGTATCAGGTGCCCCCACCCCACCCCCTACTTTTCACAGTTTCACTGTGTAGAACTAGAGATTCTTCTGTCTCAGCTTCCCTCTCAAGTGCTTGGAAATTACAGATATGAGCCACCAGGTCTGGATGATATGTGCCTTCCAAGGTGCATTTTTAGTGGGACACTCTAATATGTGGAAGAAGAGGCCTTCTGCAGTTTTCAGTCTAAGGCTCACAAGCAGAAACAAAATAAGCAGTCAGACTTGATACATTCTTAGAAGGTAGCAGCACTGTGATGGTCATTTAAGAACAGCACAGAGGTTCTTGGCTTGAGAGACTGGGAAGAGCTGCCCTAAAGACTAAACTGCAAACTAAAAGGATAAGGGAGAAAGAAGAATGTGATGCAAAGAATGAAGAGTTCGAATGGTGACTGTTGAATAGGAAACTATATGCAAGTTGAGGTATCAGGGTTCAAATGCCCAGGAGCCAGCAAGTCAGCAATACAGCTGGCAGGAATATCACAGCCCTGCATGACATAAATCACTGAAGGCAAATATGCACTGCTTGAATGACCTAAGGACATCTAGAAGCTGCCAGCATAGTCACTGAGTGATATAGCTTCCTAAAGCCTCTGTAGGCACCAAGTTGTCTTTCCTCTGTTACTACTGTGGTCTGTAGGGTATTTTTCCCTGGAGATTAACCATCAGCAACTAGAACAAGTGTTTTTGTTGTTCTTTTGCTGTAGAGAGGGAGATGAGGAAGGTTAAGAGGGGTAAATATCCACAAGTCAGTATTTCTGCTGTCAAGAGACCTCCAGTGGAGTTAGGAAGTCAACAGGAATACAAGCTGTACAGGAGGCCTCAATGAGCTGGTTAAAAAAAAAAAAAAAAAGTAGTGAGCAGGCATGGTGGTATCTTGTAATCCCAGTACTCAGGAGGCTGAGGCAAAGAATATTGGGAGTCCCAGGTCACAGTTTAGGATCATGCCTCAAAGCATAGACTTAATGAAGATATTATAAAACCAAAGAGCAGGACTGGTGACATTGTAATCTTGTAATCTCAGCACTTGAAAGGTAGAACCATGAGGATTAGGAGTTCAAGACAAACCTGGCCTATATGAGAGCCTATCTCAAACAAAAAAGATACAAAATCAAGTGTTAAATGTGTACCACAAAATATCCCAGATGCTCCTGAAGTGCTGATAATTATGACTAGTTAGCTTCAGTACACTAAAACTTGGGATGTGTGAACTCTAGGTACCTCAAAAAACATGCAATAAGCTTCCTGACTGTTCAAGGTAAAATGTTAGAGCATAGACACACTTCAATTCCCTAAATCATGATTCCCTAAAAGGGCCATACCCTAAACAAAACGTAGGTCTAAGGGGAAAAGTAGAAGACCAGAAACAGCAACAACTAGATGCTTTCTGACTGAATGGGTTGGGAGAACTCTGAAGGTTTGGGTTTAAATCCCCAGTACCCTTTTGCCCAGGAACTCCTGGCCCAAGATAAAAAATTAGCAAACAGAAAGCAGGCATACTCAAGAGGAAATAAATTCCGTAAGAGGATAAAAACAACTACAGTATAGAAGCTAAAAGTCCAAAAGTTCAAAGAGTAAGATGCAGAGGAGTTGAAGAGATGACTGGCAGTTAAGAGGGCTTGCTTTGCAATCAAGGACTGGAATTTGGATCACAGCACCTATCTAACAAACTGGACATCCCCATAAACACCTGTAAAACACACACACAAACACATACTTCTTTAAAAAAGGGGTGGGTGGGGTGGGTGGAGAGATGGCTTAGTGGTTAAAAGCATTTGCTGCTCTTGCAGAGGGCCCCATTTTAATCCTCAGCACCCACATGGAAGCTTGCAACTGTCTGTAACTCAAGTTCCAGGTTATCTGGTGTCCTCTTTTGGTTTCCCTGGGCACCGGGCACTATGTGTTACAGGGACATACATGCAGGCAAAACACACATAAAAATAATCTTAAAAAACAAAATAAAGACTTAAGTGTATATCCCAGTGACTAAAAGCACATGCCTAGCATTCATAAATCCTGGCTTTGCTCCCTAGTATCATAAAGACTTGTAAAAGTATAATTGAAAAAAAATTCAAAATTTAAAGGATTACATAGACACAAGAACCTGAAATATATTAAAAACACAGAATAATTGAAGACTTAAACCACACACATGACATTAAATAAAACAAAAGAATAAACAACAAAGATAGTTAAGAATCATGGAGTTGAATTTCATGGCTGGAGATGTAGCTCAGAGGTAGATCATTTGCCTAACATGTGCAAGCTCTTAGGTTTGATTCCTAGCCTAACAAAATAATTTAAAAAATTAATAGTGAAGTAGAGGATATAATCTAGTCTAACATATTCTAATTGGAGTCATGGAAAGCTAAAAAAAACCCCCAAGAGTCTTGTGACCTTAGTTACTTCAAAGCAGAATTGTTCCTGCAATGTGGTTTCATGCTCCTCCCAGGTGTAGTGGATAGAAATGAGTTTACTTCAGATTACTCATTATTGCTTGCTGATGTTATTCAGTTAAATGTTTAAACTAGACTTTATATGCTTCTATGGAAAAGACATTTTTGCCACATGCAGCTTGTCCTTGTGATTGTATACTTTACTAATGTGATTCTTAACCCTCTGAATAAAGTTGGTTATTGCATCAGACTTGTCCATTCCATTCTCCCAGGTTCTAACACCTCTAGAGCAGAGACACCCCATCACACACACCTAAAAAGAAATCACAGAATAATTTAAACTGACCTACACTGGACACTGCACTAGTTTTTGATGATGGGCGGTTCTGCTAGCAGTTTGGTCACTCATACTGAGCCTGGTGACCAGGTCAGGACAAGGAAATGTTTTTACCTTTCTTGATAGCTAAAAAATTGTAAATCTGTATGCCTCAGATTATACTTTCATCAGTGTGAACTCCTTCTATGACTATGCGTCACTGAACTTGCAGCATATCTAATAATGAATATATCAGAACTGACTTTTCTTTCACTGATGTTTATTATCATATATACATACAGTTCAGCAGTCTAAAGTAAAACATTACAAATTTTAGGAGAGACAAATGGCTGTCTTTAGTTCATGGTTTCTTTCACATTGTCTTTTTTTTCATTTAAAAACAAAAACAAAAAAACTCTTACACTTATTTATATACATGGGATGCATGTATGTCACAGCTTGCATGATGGTCAAAAGGAAACTTATGGAAGACAGTTCTCTCTTTCCACCATATGGGTTACAGGAACACAACTCAAATCATTATAAATTGGGGCAAGAACTTTTATTCATACTGAGTCATATTGCCAGATTTTTTGCTTAATTAAAAAATATATTTTGCTGAGCGATGGTGCACACCTGTGATCCCAGCACTCAGGAGGCAGAGGCAGGCAGATCTTTGTGAGTTCTTAAGGCCAGCCTGGTCTACCCAGTGAGCTCCAGGATAGCCAGAGTTACAACAGAGAAACCCTGTCTTGAAAAGCAAAAACACACACACACACACACACACACACACACACACACACTAATTAATTGTGTGTGTTTGAGTGAGGGCATCCATATGCCAAATAGTGCCAAATGTGGAGGTCAGAGGACAACTTGAACACCTTGAACACTTTGGCTTTCACCTTATACCTTGCTAAGGCAAGGTCTTGTTCTGCCAAGCTTTTTTTTTACCACCCCCCCCTCACCCCAGGCATCTCACTCAGCCACAATATCTTTCCTCACCTAATTCTTTATCAGTTTCTCTTCAGGAAGAAAGGGTAACATTTTTTTTTTCTTCAATGACTGTTTCTGGCTTATGTTAGGGGCATAGATTTCTTGGTGATGTGAAATATGTATTTACATTTTAGTTCAGCACTGGCAAGTCCCAACAAAGTAAACAAACTGTATAGAAAACACCAAATGTGTGGCCATAATTCCTGAG
Organism: Cricetomys ansorgei; assembly: GCA_026225945.1. NCBI lineage: Eukaryota > Metazoa > Chordata > Mammalia > Rodentia > Nesomyidae > Cricetomys > Cricetomys ansorgei. The sequence goes on from JAMJFZ010001791.1 coordinate 4,922,612, forward strand.
TTTAGAATCTTGCTCAGATATGATTCAGGTTGCCCTGAGTTGTTTTGATCTCAACTTGTACATGTCATGTTTGTAGGTTTAGGTAGGTGGGCAGGGTTTCTGTAAATTGTTTTGACATCTAAAAGAACTTGGCCTAGAGTAAGTATCTTGCTGTTCAGGATACTAGCACTAAATGAGCACAATAATGCACTAAATGAATACATTTAGTATTTAGTGAAACTCTACATTACTCTTATAAATATTGAAATAACCAGCACATATACATACAGCTAATAAAATGAAGAATACATTTTTAAAAAAAATGTATGTCAGGTGAATAAACCACTTAATTTCTTCCTGAAGAGTAGAATAAATGTTAGGTCCAAAACAGTGTTAGCAGATTTCTACAGAAATGAAGCAGACTATTCTTCAGACTTAACAGAACAAACCTCCACCCCCAGTGAAAAAGTCAGATGATGTTAGGTTCTGCAAACAGTCTGCTTTCTGGTTGCCTGAGTTATGGCTCCCACCAGGGATGTTGTAGTTTAGGGAGACTCCACTGGGCTTACTCTCATTCCTGGTTGTTAATGCAACCACATGTAAAAATAGTACAAATAATGAAGCAACAGTGAACTGTTTCTAAACATTATGTTGACTTTTAATGACATTCTTAGGAAGGACAAATAGCTTTAAAAATTATGTCGATTAGGAAAAACTACCTTTAAAAATCTCAAAGAATACTATATTTTATTTGTTTCTAAGTTTCTTAAGTTTTTAATCTACTTTAAAAAAAAAAAAGGACACAAAAATTCTAGAAAGCTATATGTAAGTCTGATTTACCTAAGAAAATAAGTGGAACCTAATCAATAGACCTATTTTGAGTGGTAGGCCCAAGGTCTCAGCGCTCTTCCCAAAACTCAGTAAGTGGCAGACATCAGAGTCTTGGCTACACCCAGTGCCACTGGGACAGAAAAAGACAACTCTTATTTATTATTATTATTTTTTTTTAATTAGACAGGTCTGTGTATGTATAGTATCTCACTGGATGGACATTAAGTTATAAAGAATAGAAAAAAAAAAAGAACAGAGTGCACAGATAAATCCTGAGTTAACATAAATGTCAGTAACTGCATCATAGTAAAAGACAAAGGAAATGAAAGTTGGGAAGTACATATTTACGCACCACTCACCCATAAGGGCATTTTTAATGGACATACAAATGTGGTGCCTTTACTTTCAATGGAGAACCTTCCTCTTGGAGAAAGAAAAATGGTGGACTTGGCTTGGATACTGTGTCAAGTAAATTGAATTCCTATCACCACAAAGGAAACAAAAAAACAAAACTCCACATATAATCCCATGGACATTAGGAAAACAATATAGAGTTGTCTCTGAGAACCTAGATACCAACACAGGCTGTTTTGTCAAACCACAGCACTATACTCAAGATACTATACTTCATCTCTGTCCCCTAAACCCCCAAAACAACAATAACAACAGGCATTGAAAGTGAACATGTTTTCCTGTATCTTCACTCATGAAGATCACTTGTCTTCTGCGGATCCTTGGGGGCTTCTTTTCCTTTCCTCTCCCTCTCCTTCTTTACTCCCCTCCCCCATAAAAAAGACAAAGTCTCACTATGTAGCTCTGGTTGCCCTGAAACTCATTTTGTAGCCAGACTGGCCTCAAACTCAGAGAGATTGCCTGCCTCTGCCTCTCCAATGCTGGGATTAAAGGTGTCTGCTACCATGCTCGGCAGAAAGAGGCTTCAAAGCAGCTCTATATGACCTGGATCCTACAGCAAGCCAGCCCCAACAGTTCACAGTATTTTGGGGAAGAGGACAAGAAATGTTATAAAAAGCTTTCCTCTTTTACAATTAAAGAAACACTTTTAATATTCCCAATATAAATCTCATTGGACTACAAAAAACACAACTTTGACAACTGACCAGGGGCAGAATTTATAGCTTGAAGATTTTTTTATTTGAAGTTATTTTTGTTTTTTTAACTTACAAATTTCTACTTTTTTTTTTTTTTTTTTGGTTGTTTGAGGCAGGGTTTCTTTGTTGTTACTCTGGCTCTCCTGGAGCTCACTGGGTAGACCAGGCTGGCCTTGAACTCACAGAGATCTGCCTGCCTCTGCTTCCCGAGTGCTAGGATTAAAGGTGTGGGCCATCACTTGATTAAGCTCATCTTTATTAAAAACACAAAGCTACAAACACTTAAGAATTTGAAAGATAATAAGGGTGAATATCTGTAGTTCAAGGCATTCTTAGTTACATAGAGAATTCTAGGCCAGTCTGGGCTATGAGATTGTCTCAAAAACAAAAGAAAAAAGGAAAAGGAGACGAAAAGAAAGATTAAGTTTTAGATGAGGTCTATCCAAATAGCAATGAATTCTCTACAAAAGAAACAAACACATGACCCATTCCTTATTCTGATATTGGCTATACATATTAAAGATATACATAGTCCTCTGTTACGTTTATTACACCACTGTGTGACTTGGTAATCAACTTTATATCTCTAAAGAATAAGATACACACAAAGTTAAACCCCTATAAATTATTATTTGAACTGGAAATATCTATGTCTTTTTAAAGTTAGTTTATGTGCTTTTGCCATTGGTGTTTTGCCAGCATATGTCTGTGTGAGGGTGTCAGAACTCTAGAACTGGAGTTACAGACATTTGTGAGCTCCCATGTAGGTGTTGGGAATTGAACCTGGACCCTCTGAAAGAGCAGCTGCTATTCTTAACCACTGCTGAGCCATCTCTCCAGTCTCCTATATATGTCTTTTTATTTTGGTCTGGGGTTTACTTCCTTTGTTTGCTTGCATGAGAAGCAACCTAGTGGCACTTGAACCATTCCCACTGGGCCAGGAGTCACTGAGAAGTGGCCCTAGGCCTGAAACAGATATAGACAGTACTGGCCATCCTGCTATAGCAGAAAGCAAGGAGGCATGGCACTCAATGAATATAAAAGCTTTGCCTAAAAAGAGTAAGGACTTTGGATCTCTAGAGCCCATTTAAAAGTCAGAAAGTTGTGGTAGCCACCTGTAATCCAAGCACTAGGGAGGGAGAGAGAGGATCTCCGGGGCAAGCCTCTGGGTTCAGTGAGAGACCTCATTACAACTGGAGAGCAATCAAGAAGCTGATATCTGAAGTTAAATTCAGGCCTCCGCTTGTGCTGACATATGCACACTACAAACACATACAGGCACACAACAACAACAAACCAGGCTAGAGAAATGGTTTAGCAGTTAAGAGCATTGACTGCTCTTCAGAGGACCTGGGTTTGATTTCCAGCACCCAAAAGCTGGCTCCAGTTCTGGGGTACCCAACACTATCTTCTGGCTTCTGTAGGTACTGCATACATGTGGTGCATTCTAATACATGCAGGCAAAACACCTACACATGTTAAAGATTAAAAAAAAAAACTAATAGTAACAGTAACACAAAAGAAACAACAACAAAATGAAGCAGTTAAAGAGCAAAGAACAGAAGTGGGGAATATTCCTGTATGAAACCTAGGATCTACATTCCAGGGACTACATTCAGAGGCTTGTGTGGTCTGGATGGAATATAGACACACCTTTAATCCAGTATTCAAAAAAAGCAGTGGTAGTCCACGCCTTTAATCCCTATAAAAAACTGTGGAAGCAGACACAGGAAACAGAACTCAGAGTCAGTGTCACACAGGAAGTTGCATCTGAGATGAGTCAGAGTGAATGGCAGACAAAGTGACTAATCAGAGGAAGAGTTAGCAGAGTAAGGACATGCCCAATTCTCACAAGAAAAGGCAGGTTCTCAGCTCAGTAAAAGGAGTTACAGGACTTACAGTCAGTAGACAGAGTGAGTCAGTTGAAGGGTCAGTAAGAAGAGTCAGTTGAGAAGCAGGCTGAAGAGCTAGTTGAATAAAAACAGAGCTCAGAAGGAGCTAGTCAGAATGGCTCAGTTAGCAGTAGGCTAAGGCCTTTTAGGTCCAGGCTAGCAGTTTAAATATCCTAGATTGTATGAAGGCTGAAGCCTTCCAGTTCAAGGATTAAGACTAGACTGTAAAAAAGTTGAAACTCTCCTGGGCTCCAAGTGTCCAGACTAGAACCAGTGATTTAATTAGACAAAAGAATAAACTGTCCTCTGCCCTGAACCAACTCTATCTGGTGAATCAAAATATACAGCCACATCCAATCCACAACTACAACTACATCTGAATACTGGATTAAAGGTGTGTCTATATTCCATCCAGACCTAGCTTTCACACAGGGGCATTCCTCTACGAACAGGGACATTGACTTGGGACAATACACACCTCTTAAAATGGTTACAGTGGACTGACATATAACTATCTACATGTCAAAATTCTAGAGGTAAGAAGCTCCACCACATTTCATCTTTGCAGGTTGCTAGTTCCAAGACATCCTCGACACTGATAAAGAAATTGTTTTCTTTTAGTGGAAACTGTATTTTAGGACAAGCAAAAGAACACAGGAATCTCTGTGTAAAAAAATTACAACTAATAGAACCAGAAACATAGTTCAGTGAAAAAAGGTGCCTGCTGCCAAGCCTGAGGACCTGAGTTCAATCCCTGGAACTCAGATGGTGGAAAAAGAGAACAGAATTCTGTGGGTTGTCCTCTGATCTCCACATATACACTATAGCACATATAAGTACTATCACACACACAGTAAATAAAACATAAGAAAATAAAATAAAAATCTAATTGATAAATGTACAAATAGAATTGAAAAAGTCTTTCTCTAAGCACTAATTCCTGGAACCTATCACTGTAAAAGATGAATTAAGCATATTGAAATGGGAAGATTCTCTTAGCTCAAGGCAGCTGAGCAACATAGTTAAGATCCTATCACAGAGCTGGATCAACAGTTTAGCAATAAAGAGTTCTTGTTTCTCTAGCAGAGGACAGACGTTTGGTTCCTAGCAACTACATCTGGTGGCTCATAACTATCTGTAACTTCAGTTCCAGGGGATGATGCCCTCCGTGGGCACCTGCACTTACATACACACATCCCTCCCCCAACACACATATGATAATTTAAAGATAATGCTTAAAAACCTACACTATTTCAAACAGAAAAGAAAAAAGAAAAAGTTGGGCTGGAGATATAGCTCAGTTGGGATTATGTTTGCCAAACATGGTTCTTTTATTGTGGCTTTTAATTTTTTTTAGATTTTATGTGTAGGAGTATTTTGCCTGTATGTACATATGTGCACCGAGTGCATGTCTAGTGCCAGCAGAGGTCAGAATAGAGTGTTGAATCCTCTGCAACTGGAGTTTCTGATGTTTGGGAGCCACCATGTGAGTGCTGGGAATTGAATGAGGGTCCCCTGCAAGAACAAGTGCTCTTCACCACTGAGCATTCTCTCTAGCTCAAGCTCAGGTTTGATGCCTAGCATCTGGTAAAAAGGAGGTGTGGTAGCAACTCCTGCAATCTCAACACTTGGACACAAAGGCACAAAGATCAGAAGTTTAAGGTCATCCTACATTCTGGAGGCCAAGTGATATGAGACCCTATGTTCAAAAGAACCAAATAAAAAGATCAAAGGTGTTGGGGATATAGTTCAGTGGTAGGGTGCTGGCCTAGCATGCAACCTCTCTCCAGGGAGTACTTTGTATCTATTTATCGATGTTTCATTTCTAAATGTGTATCTGTAGGAGGAAAGGGCCACAAACTAAATAATGGCTTCTACCAGGAGAAAAGGCAAGGAAGCCCCAGGAGTGTCCAGAACAGTGGTTCTCAACCCGTGGTCTAGACCCTTTTGGGGGCTAGGTGTCAAGTGGCCCTTTCACATGGGTTGCCTAAGACTATTCTGTATATCCCATACTTACATTATAATTCATAACAGTAGCAAAATTACAATTATGAAGTAGTAATGAAAATAATTTTATAGTTGGGAGGTTACCACAACAGGAGGAGCTGTATTAAAGGGTTGCAGCATTAAGAAGGTTGGGAACCACTGCTCTAGAAGGAGCTATCCCAATGACACTCTGACTAGCTCAGTAAGACTCATTTCAATTACAATCTGGTAATTTGAACGCTGTCACAGGAAACCAATACTCCAATGAAACAATGGACCAAACAGCAAGCAAAATGACTGTTAAGCCTATTAGATAACTGGTTGACAAAGAACTTCACAAATCATCCCTAGGCCACTGCACTGCATCCGCTGACCTGTCCTACGTCAGACATTATGCCTCCTGACCAATCACAATAAACATTCAGCAACGTCTATAAATATTCTTTTTTTTTTAAAGGAAAAAAGATTTATTTCATTTTTAGCTGTGTGTACTTGTGCATATGCATCTGTTTGTGTCTGTATGGGCGCTCACAGAGGTCAAATGTGTCTGGTCACCCTGGAGGAGCCATAGGCAGTTGTGAGCCTCCCTATGTAGGTTCACAGAAACAAATTCGGGTCTTTTTGAGGGAGCTGTACCTGCTCTAAACCACTGAGCTATCTTTCCAGCCCCATGAAATACTCTTGATGACCGCCATGGAGGAAAGGGGAATACCTGAAACCAAGGAACTGCTTAGATCTAGCTTTCAGCTTCCAATTTATAGGAAATGTAAGGATTACAAAATCACGTTGAAGAGCACAAAATGCTGTGAAGCAAATACCAAATGTGGACATCCCACAGCACAGATGCCCTATGCTTTCATAAAGAAACTGTATAAAGGAAAATTTATAAAAGGAAATATACTGTTACAGATTTTCTAAGAGTCAGCTTAAGCCAACTAAAAGAGGAGGGAAGACCATTGGATTTGATTCATTTAAGCCTAGTAAAAAAAATACTTTTTTTGTGATATCTGGTAAACTAAATATATATGTTAGATGACATTAATAATATACGACAATAGTAAGGTAGCTATGATTTAAGCTTCACATCTACTAAAGGTAACACACTAAAGTATTAAATGATATAAAGTCTGAGATTAGCTTTAAAATATTAAAGGCAAAACCGATGCTTAGAGACATGAATAGGAGAGATAAAACTGTAATACGCTGGCAACTGTTAAAAGATGGGTGGTAGTATGAGAAATATTTTGGATACCTCTATATCTCTCTCTATATATCTCTCTATAGAGATATATAGATATATTTGAAGGTTTCTCTAAGAAAAAGAGCAAAAAAAAAAAAAAAAAAGAGAAAAAGAGCAAAGCCTTCAAGATATGACTAAAACTGTACTCAGTAGATAAAGCAAATCTCTATTAGAGGAAGGAATGAAAATAAATGAATTAAGTATTCAAGGCAAGACAGAGAAAAAAATAAACAAAATAACTGTTCAAAGAGGAAATAAAAGCAACAACAAAGCCCAGTTTACCCAAATCAGGCCACAGTAGGGTCATATATGTCTACAATTCTAGTAACTTCAGAACCAGAGATTGTAGACCACACACAGACACAGAGATAGTATTAGAGAAAGACAGTAAGAGAGGGCTAGGACTAGGGAGAGAGCATATTATCTATGATTGGTTCTGAAACAAGAGCAGTGTTACAAACGCAGTAATTATATCATCTGGTATCTCCTAAGGAAATAAGAGCTTCCTTGCCTCATGGGGACTCACTAATTATTTTGGTATCTCACCAGCAGTAATTGGGTTCTAAGCCCATTAAGGGACCAATAACTATGTGAAGGGGCCATAGCAAACCAGCCAGCATCTACCTACACAGCTGAGCCATTCTATCCAAAACACATGGTTTCTACCTGGTGGAAAAGAGGGTTCCCCAGAGGAAAACAGAGCACACATGGTTTTTCCTCCTCCCAAACAAGGAGTGGATACTAGTAGCAAAGAGTTTATCAACATAAACCTATACATGTAAAATCTTAAGTAAAACACTAGCCTAACAAATCAATCACAAAATTTAGAGAATATAACATTATAACTCAGTAGATCAATTCTACAGATGCAGAAGTGATTTAATTCCAGTAAATTTGTATTTATAGCTTAAAGGAATGGGAACACAGAGACAGGATCATTTAAAAAAAAAATCTGGAGACTAAGGAGATTTCACATTGATTTCTTGCTTCCTACAGTTTTAACCTTAGGAAATATCTACCTGAACAGTATTTCCCAGAAGTAACATATTATATTTAGTGAAAAGTTACAATTATACTAGAATGAGCAACAAAATTATGAAGATTTTATCAAAGACCGACCAACGTGCAATCTAAGGAGATATAACAAGTGAGAAGACAAATAGCACTATCTGCAAATGACATGTCTAGAAAAATCTCTTTTGTTGTACTGAAGCCCCAGGAGCACTATAAGGAAGAGTTCAGATTGCTGGCAAAACTGAAGTTTTATGCATAGGAAATGGAGTGTGTGTGTATATATGCTGGCAGGAAAACCTGGATAAGAGAGATGATATCAAGTTTAGCTCTGGAGATTTTATCACAAAAGCTATTTGCTTTCCTCCAAGTTCATTGTATGTATCCTTTTAAGAGAGGCAGAATAGCAAAGAGAAAGGAGCAAGCTGTACAGAAGGAGGCAGAAATGGAATGACCTGGTATCCCCTGAGAAGCTGGAAGAGGCAAAGTACAGTCTTTTCCCTCAAGCCCAGAGAGGGAGTGTAGTCCTGTTAGAATTTAGAATAGCTTCCACACACATGTAATATACATCATGCAATATATACATATAGTTGTATCTGTGTACATGTAGACATATACAAATACCCAAATAATCTTTTAAAAAGATGTAATGATACTAAAACCTTTTATTAATTTTGTCAAAGTTCCTGAAAGCAGTTTTTTTAAAAAAAAGATTATTAGAAGGAAGGATCATATGAAGGACGCTACTGAGCTCAGCCAGGTATGTACAGCGACATATACCAGACAATTTGAAGGTTCACGTGGAGACCCACCTCACCTAGGAGCAGATGGGAATCAGTGCTCCAGAAGAAGCTTGCCACAGCAAGATGAAAAACTCAAAAACTGCTTTAATAGAGTGGTAAACACATGGCATATACAAGGACCAAGGCCTAAGGTAAGGGAGCAACTGTCTATCAGAAATGCCCAAAAGACAGAAATACACATAGATACTCCCACGTGCACCCTACCAAGTCAGAATGCAGTACCTAGTGAAGGGAGGTAAGCAAAACTGCACACTGGAATTAAAACATTTCATAGACTTGTAAATGCATACCAAGTGAAGTTCTCAATATGCTAAAACAACCTTCAAAAAGTCCAGTCAATTCAATAGCAAAACTTACTACAGCATTTAATCAGTGAGATCTGATGGAGAAAAAAAAAAACTTCTATCATCACAGTACTTCACAGCCATGAACTGCTGTAAAATTAACAGCATCGCTTAAAAAGGTCTTCATTTGGAAGAATATATTTCCTTCTTGCCACTTCTTGCCAGGGCTCCTTCCTCACTTGATTAAGCAGACCCCAATCATAGCTAGCCAAAAACAGGAAGGTGAGGACAACCACAGCAGTGCCTGCACACTGAAAACACTGCTTCAAAACAAAGCACCTTTCATACTGTTTCACAGAGTCAGGGGAGGCTATACCATGCTTCTGTTGATTTTCTTCAGTAACATCAGCTTTTTCTCCCTTTCACTTACCAATCTCACAGGGATATGATGACAACCATTTCTGGAATCTGCATGAATTAAGGAGGCTCCTTTCTGAGTACTCTGCCTCCTACTACGATGTCCCCAAAACTGCCAGGGTAAGCCCAGGAAGTCTAAGAGTCCTGTGTGAGGCCGCCCTACAATCCCACAGGGCTCACTGTGCAGGCAACAGAGGTAATAGAGAACTTTAGTCCTCTGGGACTAGCATGTCAGATCCCAGCAGAAGCAAATGTATCAAAATAGAAGCCTTGTTTGAAAAGAAAAGAAAAATGGTGTTCTTCAAATTATTATCTCATGTAAGATTTTAAGCATGTATACCATCAAGTGAATCACCTTTTTTGTTAATTTTTAAAAACTGAAAAACAAAACCAATCCGTAATTCCATTTGAAATGCTTATCAATATTTTATGGGTAGAGGTGTTTGCAAAGATGTATGAGCAACATGTGCATGCCTGATGCCCATAAAGTCCAGAAAAGAGTGTTGGATGCCCTAGAAGTAGAGTTACTGATGGTTGTGAGCTGCCATGTAGATGCTGAGAATCAAACCCAGGTCCTCAGTGCTTTTAGTAATACAGCCATCTCTCCAGGCCCAAAATACTTATAAATATTTGACTTTTATCACATAAAAGTAAAATTAACAGCTAAACATGGATTTATATAAACAGGATACACGAAGACAATACAGCACATTTGACTCCATTTGCAGGAGCCAGAAGAGTCCCCGAGATACACTCAGGCTTCAGTACAAAATCTAACAGTAAAGGCACAAAGCAGTCAAGTCTGGTACCTGTAATCTCAACTACTCTGGATCCTGACTGGGCAGATTAGTGAGACCCTGATTTTGTTTTTGTTTGTGGGGGAGGGGAGGCTCTGGCTCACTCTAGATCAGGCTGGCCTCAGTCTAACAGAGATCTTCCTGCTTCTGCCTCAGAGAAGGATCTGGCTGGATTATGTGCACACATAAATAAATATACACACAAATAAATAAATCAAAGAAAAAAAGTGAAAAAAGTTGGTGTTATTGCTATTCTTGGTTGTCATCTTGACTACATCTAAAATCCAAAAATGGAGGGCACACCTATGAAGGATTTTTGCTTAATTTGAAGTGGGGCAATCTGGATCTTTGCAACAGAAAGACATACCTTTAATTCCAGATCATTTGAGCTGGGAAAACCACCTCTAAATCTGGGCCACACCTTCTGCTAGAAGCCTATATAAAAACACGGAAGAAGGAAGCTCTCTGCCTGTTTGTTCTCACCTCAATACCAAGTCCATTCCTTCACTGGCATTAGAGCCTACTTCTTCAGGATTCCAGGTATGCTGAAGACTAGCTGAGACATCCAGCCTTGTGGACTGAGTAACTACTGGTTTCTTGGACTTTCCATTCACAGCCAGCCATTGTTGGATTAGCTGGACCACAGCCGTTAAGTCAGTGGTTCTCAACCTACGAGTTGTGATCCCTTTAGGGGTTGAACAACCCTTTCACAGGGGTTGCCTAAGACCATCTGCATATCAGATATTTATATTACAATTCATAACAGTAGCAAAACTACATATTGCAATGAAAATAATTTTATGGTTGGGAGTCACCAAAATATGAGGAACTATATTACAGGGTTACAGTCACAGGGTTAAGAAGGTTGAGAATCACTGCTCTAAGCTATTCTAATAAATACTTGAGAGAAAAGGAGGGGGAAGCAGAGACAGAGAGAAACAGAGATTTTCATTCTAAGTTCTGTTACTCTAGAGAACACTGAATAATACAGTTGGGGATACAGTTAAGTGCTAGAGTGCTTGCCTTGCATACTTGAGGCCTCAAGTTCAATTCCTAGTACATAAAACAGACAAACGAAAGAACTCCAGCCTTTCCTTAGCTGCTGCCAATGTGCTCGGTTCTTCTGAGGAAGCTATGGCAGCATGAGGGGAGGCACTCACTTTATCTGGTAACTAGCACTGTGTGGGCAGTCTGCAACATGGCTTCCTCTCCAAGATCGCCTGCTATCATACTCCATCCGCATTCTGCACCACTACAAGGTGATGGTCATGGAAGATAAGATCAATGCTCTTATTAAAGCTGCTGGTGTCAATGTTGAACTTTTCTAACCTGGCTTGTTTGTGGCCAGTGTCAACATTGGGAGCTTCACCTGCAATGTAGGGGCTAGTGGCTGGCCCCAGAAGCTGGAGCCACACCAGCAGGCAATCCTGCCCCATATCCACCCCTGCTGCCTCAGCAAAGGAGAAGAAAGTGGAAGCAAAGAAGGAAGAATCTGAGTTTGATGATATGGTCTTTGGTCTTTTTGACTAAACCTTTTGTTAAGGTCCAATAAAAAGATGAACCTGTAAAAAACAAACAAAAAAAACACCCATACCTACAAAATGATTGTTTCTACTCATGCACATTCCATCAAGTCTGAAACACTATCAAGTAAGGTAGGGATTTAGAATCACACACTTTATACAGGTAAGGGATCCCTGAGAGAACATGTCTGCAAGTCAGTCACCTCTATCTTCATTTCAAACACAGCAAACCAACTAAACCTATTTTAAAAACTTTCTACTAGTTCTCCACTTTTATGATTGTTTCTCTTTCCCTCCTTTCTTCTACTTGTTGGTGGGTCAGAGCCCTTTCTCCAGCTACCACTTCCCCAAGGCCTCTGCATGGCAACCACATAGTAGCTGTTTCCCTCTAGGCTTCAAACCTCCACTGGTTGGGCTGCTCTGCAGGTGGTGCTGCCAAAGAACCCACAGAGGGACACTTTCCATCTCCCAGGAGCCCAGACAGGTGTCCTTATCTGCTTGACTCCAGGTGAGGGTCTTTGTTACAGAACACTCCCAATCCTCACTAACTCAATTCCAGCTATGGGGATCAAATACCGGGAAGGCTTGACACACAAGTGTTAGTGCACCCTTGAGAGTATCCCTGTGAGGTATAGTGAGTAGGATCTATAGCAAAGGTGACAACATAAATAGACTGTACTTGGTTGAAGTCACTTTCCCATATCCAGAAACAGACCATAATTAGCTCTGGGTCCAGCAGTCCGATTAGCTGTGAAAGGTAAGTCTATCTGCTCTGTCCAGGGCAACTTCAGAGGATCACACTCCTCTAGCAGCTCAGTACTATGCATGTTCTTTTTTACCTGGCAGAGCCACAAACCACTGCTCCCTGGCATCAGCCAACCCAAGTGTCCCCTGAAACCCCACCCCTGCAAAAGGATGCCAGAACAGCAGAGGAATTATGCTAATGAAGGTGATTAGTATAGAAAGTTAGAGAGAAGAGGCAGTACTTTTCTTGCTGCAGAAGAGAGCTTCACATACCATCAAGCAATACAGTTCCCAACAACCAAAAGAACAGTGTCAAAGGACAGCAGGCCCTGAACACTTGAGCTCAGCCACAGAAAGCCCTGACTCAGGTATACCTGAACCTCAAAAGTTTTTTTAATGCCAGCACATGTACACCTCCAGAAAAAAGCTGGGCACTGATGCCACTTGATGGCCTTCAGACTAGATTATTTCTAAATATAGCAAGCATTTTCCCAGAGCTTGCAACTGAGGATCTAGATCCTGGAAACCCACAATTCATAAAAAAGTCAGTTAAAAGACAAGTGTGCCAAATACCAATCAACAGTATCCTGTTTATCCCCTTAAACATGTAGTAGCATCCTTGATAACTCAACTACTCAGCTAAGACATGGGGATCCCAAACAAGAAAATGTTCATCAATGACTTGCTCCTAGCGTGGAGGTGTTCTTTAGATAGCATGATGTGGCTAATCACTGGACCTAGATCACTGACAGAATGACAGAAACACCAGGTAATCTAGACTAGAAAGCTGGACTCTTGAAGGCAACTCCAAGTGGTCTTGGTTCCAGTGTTAACCAGCAGTAGGTCACTGTAAAGATGGGCTTTGAGTACATGGATGGCTTTAGCACCAAGACTCTTAATCTTATTCCTTACCAGAAACTTACTTAGGAATATGAACTTGGTGAAAAATAAATGTTTGCTGATTGAGGGACACAGGACAACTCCACAGGGTATTTTAGGATTGAGTATCTATCTTTATGCAAAGGCTTGACTGTCCTCACTCCTGCACTAAAAAGAATGGTGTGGAAATTACCTTTTAACCTTGAACTTTAGAGAGGCTTCTACAGACACTCACCAGGTAACTGTGACAGTATTTAAATTTAAATTAAATTTTAACTTCTAAAAGTGAGGATGAGTCAGGAGGTGGTAGTGCACACTTTTGATCCCAGAATTAAGAAAGCAGAGGCAGATGGATCTCTTGAGTTTGAGGCCAGCCTAGTCTACAGAGCAAGTTCCAGGTGAGCCAGGGGTATACAGAGAAACCCTGTCTTGAAAAACAAAATGAAACAAAACAAAACACACACACAACATACACAAAAAAAAGTGAAGATGAAACAAGACAAAGAGAAAATGATTACAAATCTTCATTCTCTATGCCTGACTCCTCTCCTGTACCTTTTGGAGTCACTATGAAGATTAAGTGAGCTTATACATGTTGCTTAACCCAAACCTGGCACAGATAAGCAGTACAGATTTTCTATTACCAACAACATCCGGAGAATACCTATACTGCAGGCAACAACAGCACTGAGTCATACCTGTAACAGGCTTTTACTCTACCAGGCTCTACGACTTGAAGCCAGTGACTACTCCATCCTATAATACTTTACAAACTGACCCTGTAAGATAGGACTTCATAACCACAGCACTGCTAGCATTTGGATCAGACAATCTTTGTGGGTCTGTCCTGTGTGCTGTAGGACACTGACCATCTCTAGTCTTAACTACTAGATTCAAGAAACACCCATAAGTTGTGCCAAAGGTCTGCAGATACTGCCAGATGCCCATTGCAGACAATTTTTCCCAGTTGAGAACTATTACTGGAGGTAAAGGAAACAATGAATACAAGTTTTAACAGGTGAGCTGCTTTGCTTGTTTCTGAAACATGGTTTTGCTATGTAGCTTAGGTTGGCTGCAACTCATGATCCTTCTGCCTCAGCCTCCCAAATACAGGGTACAGGTATTCATCATCATGTCTAGCAAGTGATATTTGAATCTCTCATGCATTTTTTTTTGGAGGGGGTTTCTTGAGACAGGATCCCTCTATGGAGTCCTGACTGTCCTAGAACTGCTATTTAGACCAAGCTGGCCTGGAATGCAGAGATCTTCCTGCCTTACCTCATAGTACTGGGACTAAAGGCATGGGCCACTATACCTGGCTTCACTCTTGAAATGGACCACAATGCTGAATAGTATACAAGTGACTATCAATCCCATGTATCACACTTAAAAATGATAAACTAAATCTTAAACACTAAATTTGTAATGAACTGAGTTAATCAAATGCTCTAAGATTCTAGAACTATAAAAATAAATTTTCTTAGAGACTCATTTCTTCACTTTAAACTGGAAAGGCAAGGTTTAGGTAGATGGTCTAGTCACTAACGTGTTCACATAAGCATGAGGATCTGAGTGTGGATCCCTAACACCCACATAAAAGCCAGACACAAAATCCACAATACCAGCACTTAGGTTTGGGATGGGGAGGCAAATCCTAGGTCAGGTAAATCCTAGGAGCTAGCTACATGGCCAGCCAGTTTAGCAAATCTGTGAGATTCAAGTTCAGAGAGAAGCCTGTCTCAAAAGAGCAGAAGCTGGGCATGGTAGTACACATTTTTAGTCCTAGCACTTGTGAGGCAGACAGAGTCAGGATCTCTGTGAGTTCAGGGCTAGCCTAGTCTACATAGCAAGCTCCAGGCCAGCCAAGGATACATAGTGAGATACTGTCTCAAAACCAAACCAAAACAACAACAACAACAAAGTACCACCCCCCCCAAAAAAAAAAGAGGCAAAAACTTATTAAATCCAAAAGCTGAGCATTGTGGCCCTCACTTGTAATCTCAGCACTCAGTAGTATTTTGCTGAGTCAGGAGGGAATCACCGCAGAACTCAAGGCCAGTCTGTGGTGCATAGTAAGTTCAAGGCCAGCATGGTGTATACAAAGCAAGACCCTTCTCAAAACAAACAAAAAATAACAGGTCCAAGGCTAAAAAGCAGGTCTTCCAGGGAAAACACCACAAACACCATCCAGTCAAGGATAAAGAAGCAAGGCCTAGCAGTCTGAACCTAACATAGCAAATACTACTGCTTTCAGTGTCTACTTTCAGGACCTTCTGAGAGTTAACACATGGGAATAAAGGGAAAATCTAAGAGTATTTTCAGAAAATACTTGAAAAGAATTCATAATGATCACTCACAGACACTTGCAAACATTTGGTTTCTGCATTAGCAACTTCCTACCTTTCGTCACTCCAGATGCAGCCTGCTGTCACAGCAAAGAGTCTCTATCTATCCTGAGAGTCTTCTGCCCAAGGAGGGGCTACATTAATACTGGTTTGGTTAATATTGGTAGAATTAAAAAATGAATTAATGTGTAGCTGCTATAGGAATGGTCCAGCAAGGAATGCAATTTTCATCATTAAACAATACAACTCAGCAGAACTATGTAAAAAAATGGACATTCTCCCAGGTTTTGTTTCTCTCTTCTCTCTCTCCCTCTCCCCCCCTCTCCCCACCCCCTCTCTCCTAAGACAAGAGTCTCACTTAGCTTAGCACTTACTATGAAGACCAGGCTGGCGTTGAACTCACAGAGATCTGCCTGCCTCTGTTTCGCCAGTATTGGGATTAAGGTGTACAACCACCACACCTGGCCCCAGGTTTATTTTTAAGAACCATCTCCAAAACCATTGTTCAATCTTTTCCCAGATATTTTCTGTACATACATTAATACAGGGCTTAAATAAAAACAAGATCTCATTAAATACACCTACCACTTGCCACACATATTTCCATATATAAAAAGGTCATGGCTCTCTAAGATTTATGTACAACTCTAACTTATTTCTTAACAACTGCATGTTTAAAATGAATAATAAATTAAAATAGTAACAATACACCCGCTACTGATGGAATTCCTGAATAGCTTGTACTTTTATTTCTGGAGACAGAATCTCACTATATAGCTCTGACTAGCTTCAGAACTCAGAGATCTACCTGCCTTTACCTCCCAAGTGCTGGGATTAAAGGTGTGCACCACCACACCTACCTTGTATTTTGTTTTTTGTTTGTCTTGGTGTTAACTACCAAAAATTCTGAAAAGAAAATTTATTTTCCTGGCTGTGGTAGCTCATTATTTTTAATTTCAGCATTTGGGAGACCAAGGCAGGAGGATCATGAACTTGAGGCTGACCTGGGCTACACAGTGAGTTTCTTCCAAGGGGAAAGGATGAAAAGAAAGAAAGAAGAGTCTGTTTAGTTGGGCCAGAACCCCCTTAGATCAAATTGCTGAAAAATAGATTTTTTTTTCAGGCAGTGCATCAATTTGTACTGCCAGAATAAAACTGGCCTTCTAATGAACTGTCCAGTTACAATCTGTAGTCTATCCTTGTCATCCTTGATAGCAACTAAAATGCTCAGTTCATTTTTCCCAGTCTGATGTGGGAGAAATACAATTTTAAGGCAATTCTTTTTGAAATCTCACTCAGCTTATCTGTAATCTGAATTTCTATTTTATTTATTTTTATAAAATATTTATTTTTATTATTTTTAATTATGGGTATGTATCAGTAAGTATGTGTACATTATTAGTGCAAGTGCTAACAGAGGCCAGAGGAGTTGGATCCCCCCAGGAGTTGGAATTATAAGCGGCTGTGAGCAGCCTGACATCGTTGCTGGAAACTGAACTTAGGTTCAATTAACCACTAAGCTGCTTCTCCAGCTTCATCTGAATTTCTTGACTATGAAGCCTGCACTATTCATAACCTTTCTCTAGCTTTCCATCAAAGCAATGCAACACATACTTCTTAAGACACTACAATACCCACAGTTAGCAAAGAGAACAAGAGTAGCTGAAGGCTACCAAAGGAAAATTTATGAGAAAATACCATCAAAAAAGACATCCTTAGCCAGGTGATGGTGGTGCATACTTTTAATCCCAGCATTTGGGAGGCAGAGACAGGCGATCTCTGTGAGTTGGAGGCCAGCCAGGACTATAGAGGGAGTTCCAGGCCAGTCAGAGTTACAACAGAGAAACCCTGTCTTGAAAAAAAACAAAACAAAACAAAACAAGACAAAAAGAAAGTAAAAAAAAAAAAAAAAAAAGACATCTTTTTCAACTAGTCACAAAGTAACCTACACTGGTCATCTAAGAAACTTAAGCCTGCTAAACTTCTGTTTCATTTATAAACACCAACTTACCCTATTTGGAGAGGGGGCATCTCTCCAAAGAGGTAATTTTAGTTCAAGAGTCACAAGCATATGCTAAGTTTTGGAGGGTACACAGCCTTCTGAGAAAGTGGTAGAATGTGAGATAGTGCCTTGCTAGGCAGATCAAGAAATAAAAGGCAAAGATACAGACCGTGTTCCTCATCAACTGCATTCACTCTCGAGTCACCCTCACAAGGAGAGAGTAAAGTACTGACTCCTAGGCTGATAGGAAAACAATCATCACCATCAATGGTTACTCTGTTGCAGGTCACCAAAGGCATTTAATACCAGGGACCTAAAGGGTCTGCTTGCCTCTTTCCTTGATCTCCGGCTCTCCAGATACTCACTTGGCTGTGCTCTGCGTGGTGTTCTAGGATCTGGTATCCCAAATTTCTCCAGCACACTAAAAACATTCCCATCCCAGACTTGTGTACTTCCTATCCGTTACACTTAAAAATCTTTCTAGATGGCTGTTCACAGTTTATCCACTCACTTCAGGCTGGAAACAAGGTGTCACTCCACTGGCAATCTTCCCCAAGTAGTTTATGTCCGGTGGTCACTGTCTTCTGCTATTCCCCCTCAGTGATACTATTATTTATGCCTCCTTTCTTAGCTGTAACTGATCCACCTGCCTCCCCACACTAAGATGTGACCTCCATGAAAGCACAAGAGAATTGACCTGCTTTTATTCCTTATGGCATCCCATCTCCTATAGCAGTTGCACGTGGCAGAACATTTTCTTGTACTCTTTTTCTGAAGTACTACTGAAATGATAAGGTTTTTAAAATTTTTTTAAGATGCAAAACACAAAGCCTGAGTAGAAATAAGAACTTTAAAAAGGGGCTAGAATTGGAAAATTGGTAAGAGCTGAATCTTTCACAAGCAATGCAGAAGACAACACATCCTGACTGAAAGTAGGAGAAACTTGGGTTGGAAATAGAATTGAGTCACATGGAACTTTGAAGAGCCAGGCAGCTGTCCCTTTCCTGCCCTCGCCAAAGGCTGTGACTGTTTTCTCTGGTAATGTAAGTACAATCTTTGAACTAGGGTCACCAGCTGTCAGGATGCTCTATGGAGATAGTCCTGGAACCACCTCTGCAGTGAAAGTTACCTTAAGCAAGGCAGGACCACAGGCTCAGAGGCTATCTGACACACCAGTAGGCACCAAAGCAAAACCTGGAGAGCCCAGAAAAGACTCTGGGAATGGTAAAGACCCAAAGGAAAGATAGATCAGCCTGAAGCAAACAGTGAGTTTGGAGTAAAGAAAACCGAAAAGAAAATATCTATAGAATATCTATAGATACAGCACCCAGGAAACAAGATTAGGAAGTTCTAAAATAGGAATACAAAAAGTAAGGAAAAGCTCTTAGAAAGACTCAGCAGAAGGACTAGGAGATACATTTGAGAACATCTTCCAGATAGAACATGAAAGCTGAAGGTACAAAATGTCAATAAGGATTGTATAGGGTTGTAATCTCAGTAAACAATATATCATATATTCCAAAATTCTTAAGAGTAAATTTAAAATACTTTTATCACAAAGCAATTAAGTACTTGATGTGCCGAATGCTAATTAGCCACAATAGATTACTGCACATTGTGTTCATCAGCTATAACATCACTTTGTACCCCCTATATATAATTCTGATCTGCCAATTTATAATTTTAATTAGAGGGCAGTAGAAAATCTAGGAAAGTTACAGTGTTAATTGGGAAGTACCAAGAGAATTACTAAAAGAACAAGAAAGTATATGGGAAGAACTCAAAGTGATAAACCAAGAAAAATACCCAGCAGAGAACATGAATTTCAGAGTGAAAAGGCCCACTGTGTAGGCAAGACATGGGATGAAAATAGCCCCTAGAGGAGTTTTGTTCTGAATCTCTAAGGAAATCTTTTGTTTCACCAAGGAAAACATCTCAGGATGGTCTGAGACTTTGAGTGGAAGCTGGAAGAAAAAGGAGCCAAATGATGACCCAAACCTTATGTAGGAAATAGGGCAGAAAAAGGACTTTTAGACACACAAGCTCTCACAACTTCTGTATGACAATTACCAGAGGATGTGTCTCATCAAATTAAAGGAAAATGGGTTCCTGAAAACCAAGGTGCCAGTTCAGAGAGGTGTGGCTCAGCAAGAGCCACAGAAGATTCTAGGAACAGGCAAAGCCACAGGACTAGAAGAGACAGATTAAAAATGAAATGGGGTGGAGTGGGCTGGAGAGATGGCTCAGAGGTAAAGAGCACTTGTTCTTACAAAGGACCTGGATTCGTTTCCTAGCATCCACATGGCCACTTACAATCCTCTAACTCTAGTTTCAAGGGATCTTTTCTAAACTCTATAGGCACCACACACACGTGGTACACATACATACATATATACAAGTAGGCACACACTCATACACATAAAAAGTACAATAAATCTTCAACTGGGGCAGAGTGTGGAATTGGATTTTAGTGACAAATACAAGGAAAACTAAAAAAGCAACAAACAAGATGGTAACTTCACCTTACACCATTTGACCTAGTTGTGTATTACACTAAGCAGTAAAATATAAACATCAAATACTGAACTAATCAAATTATGGACAGACCTACTGTAAACAGCTACCAATCTGCATAAAAATGATAAAATAGAAGGGAAAATACTAGAAACTTCTCATCTACTCTCAGTTATGTGAGGAGACAATATACTAAACATGGGTAGGAAGTAAGTCAGACACACTCTTCTGTGGGTTCTCTCTGCCCGAGAGGTCTCATTTCCCTCTCAGGCACATGGCTAAGTTATTGCTCCCAGGAAGGAAAGCACAGCGTGTGGGTCAATGCAACCAGACGGGTCCCAGATCGGAGGACTAAGAGCCAAGGAGGACTAAGAGCCAATGAGAGTGAATCATACTCTTGGGAGAGGCGTCACAGGGGCATATCTCTCATCTTTAATGCAAGGGTTGTTACATTTTATGGATTTGGGGCAAGGAAGGGTCTTTGGTACCCAGGGATAGAAGCCATTGGTTAAGACAGGGATACTGGAGCTTAGGTAAGCAATTCTGTTCATCACGGCTTCACCTTTTGGGAACAAGTGGAGTTTTGTTGTGGGTTGTGTTCTGTCAGCAGAGACTGCAAAAGGGAGGGGGCTCCCCTGCTTAAGGGCCGGGTTCTACACATTCTCTACCCATAGCTGCTATGTGACCAGTTCCAAGAGGGCACCACACTCTTCTAAGCTGGAAAATGAAGAAAACTCACTAAGTGGGCCTTCTACAGAGGGAAGAACTGTAACTGCGGGAAGAGTACTGGTATCCTTGGCTTTTCTAGGATTTGACTTTTAAACTACATCAAGATATAAAGGATTTTAAATTAAATTGAATTTTAAAATTCTTACCAGTACTAAAGAAAGTATTAAGGGCAACTGGGCATGGCTGTATATATCTGGAATCCCAAAACTTGGGAGGCTGAGGCCTGACTGGACTACATAGGGAGTACCAGGCTAGCCCGGGCTACAGAGTGAGACCTTGTTTTTAAAAAACAAAACCAGGGGAGAGTAAGACGGCTCAGTGCACAAAGACTCTTGCCACTTAGCCTGGTGAACTGAGTTAATCCCTGGGATCTATGTGCTGAAAGGACGAACTCTTGCAAGTTATCCTGATCTCCACTTATACACTGTGACATGAACATAAACATGCACGCATACACACATACACACACACACACACACACACACACATCAACGAATAAAAATAAAGTAGTAAGGGAGAGTAGCCATGGCCGATATAATGTTGTTCAGATCAACATAGGATAAGGACTGCCAAGATCAGGGTGTCCAAATTTGTCTCAGATGAATCAGGTTTTTTTGTTTGTTTGTTTGTTTGTTTAAGGTAGGGTTTTTCTGCTATAATTCTGACTGTCTTAGACTTACTCTATAGATCTGTCTGCCTCTCGAGTGCTGGGACTAAAGGCACACGCCACCACTGCCTGGCTCAGAAGTGTCTTGTTTACCTTTAATGGTATGCAGAAAACTTCAACATGTCTGGAATAACAACAATCCAATAGAAATTCCACCATTAAAATATTTATCATTCTAGAAATTAGAAAAACAAGCAAACAAACAAAAAACAAACCTCTGCTTTAGCCCCAAATAACATGTAATCATTTCTTAAAATGTTATACACACGAAAGGTTTCATTTTCTTGGTTTCCAAATGCAGTCTGCTGTGCTTTTACAATTTAATGGACACACTGCATTGTTTGGGGGTTCTCTGGCTATTTTTCTTTTACTTGATCAAGCCTTTCCATTTATCTTGGACTTTGTGTCACTACACTTAGCAACTGAGAAATCAGATGTCTAACAGGTTTCTTCAGGAGCTTCTTATAGCTTAACTGAAAAGGCAAAAGCTTTTCAATGACCACTTGATGGTGGGAAGAATGCACATTCATGGGACCATCACAAATATATTTATTCTACAAAAATGAAATGTTCTCACATTTTCATTGCTGGACATAGTGAAATCAAGCTGGAAATGATCTGAAAACTTCTGACTAGCTTTCATAGTACTAAAAGGTGTTATACAGGCTACTGAGGGGCGGGAATCAGTGGTATCCCTGCCTCCAACCCTGCATGCTACAGTATCAACCTGGTAGGCAAGATGCATGCATTAGTATAATAGTGACACAAGGGTTACAGATTGCTTTAGAATTCAACCAAGGTCTGTTCCACAGGGGGAAAAAAAATTCTAGCCTGATAAAGTAAACCTGGCCAAAAGCTGGTCACAAGCCCTAAGGAGGAACCTACTACTATTGCCTTGCTAAACCAACTACTACTACTGTTTTGCTTAACAATGTGTTGTCAAACTGCCTTTTAAATATTTACGTTTATAATCATAGATTAGTACTGCCCTCAACCTTGGACAGAAAAGCTTTTCTCTGCAGTAGTAAGTAGTTAATGAGAAGACTCATAACTAGTCAAAGTTCTAAGATTAAGTGTCTGTTGAGTGCTCAGCCCTAAATGGGACATCTACATCAACCCTACCCACTCACAATGGCTCAGGGAACATTACAAAAAGGGATAGAAAGAATGTTAGAGCTGAAGGATGGGGAAGGGTACTGTAAACTGCTGTCTCCAGAGCATGACATGGCCAACGCATCCATGAACCTGTTGCAGTTATGATTATCTGAACAAGATCAAATGAACAAGATCATTCAACATTCTAACAGGCCACACTAACTGGACTCAGTGGGTTACTAACAAACAAAACACAAGGAACGAATACAAAGTAGGGAGGGGGAAAGTGTTAATGCCTGAATGGAGTAGAAGAGAGGAGCTGGGTATTCATAGGATCAAGATGCACTGTTTACATGTATGAAATTGTCAAAGAATAAATAAACGGTATTCTACTTAAAAACATCAAGGAGGAGCTGGAGAGATGAGGATCCAGGTTCTGTTTCCACCACCCACACAGTGGCTCACAAATGTCTGTGAGTTCAGCACTAGGGGATTTGATGCCTTCTGGCTTCTGTGGGCACTACGCATATGTGGTGCATAGACATACATGCAACCAAATCGACCCATACATACAAAATAAAACTAAAGCACATATATATACACCAAAAGGGGCTAGAAAGATGGATCAGCAGCTAAGAGTGCATGCTGCTTTTGTAACAACATTGGGTGGCTCACAACTGCCTAGAACTGAGCTCTAAGGGAATCCAATGCTGATGGCCACTCCACAGATACCTGCACTCACTTGCAAATGCTTGACTTTCCTCATACATATAATTAGAAATAATATCTTAAAAAAAACAAAACAGAGTTTGTTACCCAATCATCTAATACAGGCTTTATAATAAAAAAGTTGTTTTTAGGTTTTTCATAGGTACTAAAGATTTATCGTGTGCCTATGTACACACATACATATATTTAACAATCCACATATATATGTACAAGTATGTCTATGTACTTGTGTACTTGTGCACATGTAAATACTTACATATTTGTGGTAAGTAATCAGGCCAATTTTCTTGTTGGGGCTGTGCACATGTCTGTGTGTGTGTATGTGTTTGAGACAGAGTCTCTTGAGTACTGAGATTACAGGGGTGTGCCACCATGTCTTATTTCTATTTTATTTTCTACCTGATTACTTCTACATATAAGAAATCTAAAGCCTGGTGTAGTGGCACATGCCTTTAGTCCCAGCATCTGAAAGGCAGAGGCAGGCCAGCATAGTCTAGGACAGCCAGGAGACCCTGTCTCAAGGGGAGAAAAAAGTAAAGAAATAAACCTAGATTTGCAGGTATTTAACGTCTGGTCAACCATCGTATTTAAAATCATTATCAAAAGCTTTGGTTAATTTTTATTAAGAAATTATATAACAGGTAAATAATAATTATTTTGCCTTTATCTATGCCTGAATTAAATATGAGATTGTTTTGTTCACTGAAGCATTATTTACAACTTTTTCCGATACAGTCTCATGCTGTCCAGGCTTCCTCAAACCCAATATGTAACTGAGAATAAGCTTGAACTCTTGCTCCTGCCCAAGTGCTGGGATTACAGCTTTTAAATCCTGTTCTTGTGCATACATGTGCACCCTGACTGGACTTAGTATGTGGAGATGGCTTATGTCAGCAAAGGTAGCCATGGACCAGTGACACCAAAAGACAGCTTCAGAAAGGAAAGGAAAAAAAAAAAATCACTATTTGCCCGCCGCTTTGGATTCACAGAAGTCTCTCAATCCAGCAGAAATGGATCAAAAACCAATTGCTGAATTTGCCACATGCAAGCTCATCAGTGTGAGTGAAACACAGAAAAGAAAGAGCATCCAACTGTAGTATATCATGAACCAGGGCACAGGCTATCACTAAAAATCATGAGAGCTATGAAAAAAAGGGACATAGGAAACAAGCCAACAGAGATCAGACCTTGCCAATGCCAGAGCACCTCCATGACTGGAAGCACCTGGAACAAAAACTTGACTGAGAGTGGCTACAATCCATCAAGAGTCTTGCATCTTTTTCTGTCCATCCAAACAGAGCTTCTGGAATCAAAAAAAGTAGTAAGAAGGCACAGTTATGCTTTGTAGCCCAGGTTGGCCTTGAATTGCTCATCTACCTGCATCAGACTCCCACATGCTCGAATTAGACATGTACCCCCCAGCATTTCTGGTTTGTAGCTGTTTCTTTCCAAAGATTTTATATTATGTGAGTGAGACTTATCCAATTGTACTGACTCCATGTTTGACTGGTACTCTAAGGTCCAGAGAGGATGTCAGATACCTTGAAACTTGAGTTTCAGATGTGAATGGTCATCCGTGTGCTGGGAACTGAACCTAAGTCCTCTGCAAAAGCAGTAAATGCTCTTAGCCACTGAGTTATCTCTCCAGCCCCTGTAGCTGTTTTTTAAATCTACAATAAGGTTGGGTGCAGTGAGAAAAGTGAACTCACATTTACTTCCCTGAGAGCAGACTTTTCCTGAGAACCTTAGCTCACTTTAACCAAATGATGATAAATTTGCACTGCATCTGTTTTTATGTTCATTTTTTTACATTCTCATTATTTCTTGGTTTTTAAATATTATTCATGAAAGAATGAGCTTATTAAAGATTTAGTTGAATGAGTTTTAAAACACACACAAAATAATATTTACCTGTACAACTAGTGAGAGCTCCCCTCAGTCTATGATGTCTTCATGAGGAACACTGTTTATTAAAGCACAGTCTTTAACAGAATTTTTTAATCCAAACGAGAAGAGATATTAGAAAACTTGTTGAGCACTCCACCTTAAACGGGGCCTCTATAATCAACACTTGTTCTCAGCGAGACTCAGGAAATACTGCTGGGGGGTGGGGATGTTGAAAATAATGTAGGAGTCAGAGGATGAGGAGGAATGCTGTTAATATTGCCTTCTGGACATGACATGGCCATTACAATCACAAACTAAGAGCAGTATAGTTACCTGCACAAGATTAAGCCAGTCCATAATTTCAGTATGGATGGGATAGGGAATCACGAAACTCCATACCAGCTAAGGAGTGGCAACAGAGGCTGCTGAGGGACTGTGGTAGTATAATTTGTCTTTCTAGTTGTGATTACTAGTAGGTCTCCATGCTCATGCAAAAAGGCACTAATTGAATTCAGTGGGTTGTTTTTAAAAAGGGGGTTGTCCATGGAAAGTGGAAGAGAGGTTTTTGGTGGTTATGATCAAGGTACATAATATGTATGTATGAAACTGTCAAAGAATTAAAAACAACAAAAAAAGCATATTCTCCACTCATGACTCAACAATAAATAATTTTTAATTGAGAGACACCAATGAAGACTCTATCTTACAAAACATCATAGGTCATTCCAGTGGTCATAACCCTGTCCAAATCAGACGGAGATGCGACTGCATATAGGCCACAAAGACATCTTCACAGTCTCAGCTAAGCCCTCTGCCACCCAAGGAATCAGTGGTACATTCATCAAATTCTCAACTTTTTATTTTTTTGGTTTTTTTGAGACAGGATGTCTCTGTTGTAACTCTGTCCTGGAACTCACCCTGTAGACCAGGCTTATCTTGAATCCAGAGATTCGCCCACCTGCTCTTGCCTCCCAAGTGCTGGGAATAAAAGTGGGTGCCACCACCACCCAGTTTAGGATCACATTCTTTATGAAAGCTATTCAACAAGCAATTATAATCTATTTCCTATCTCTTTTATATATTTCCATCATGGCACTCATCAGACTGTAAAATAAGCTTTCTTTCACAAGTGAATCTTTTGCACTAGACCATAAACAGCTAGATAAAAAGAAAAATGATCCTTCATCCCCAGAAACATAATAGTGTATGGCACCCAGTTTTTTAATGCTAAATAAATGAGGTTATAAGACATTAGAAAATTAAAAGATCAAAACAATGTATTTGAAATTCTTTTTGGCATCTGAGAAGTCAGCCTGCCTACAAGAGAGGCAAAGATAAGCATCTGCCTGTGTACCTGTCCATTCTGAGCTAACTGCCTTTTCCAGTTGTTCTCAAGATGAAGCAAGCCTCTAAGTCAGTGGCTCTCACCGTTCCTAATGTTGCAACAGTTCCTCAAGCTGTGGTGACCTCTAATCATAAAATTTTCGTTGCTACTTCATAACTGTAATTTTGCTACTGCTATGAATCATAATGTAAATATGTGATATGCAGATGGTCTTAGGTGACCTCTGTAAAAGGGTTGTTTGACCCCCAAAGAGGTCATGACCTACAGGTTGAGAACTGCTTCTAAGCAGTGCAGGACTCTGTAACAGAACTAAAGATACTATCAACAAAGTTTGGCTGCCATTGGGAATTATTTAATTAGTTTTCAGATACTCTCCCTGAGACTGGAGACGATGTCTCCTTTCCTCTAAATTTAAAAATGTCCTAATAGTTAAGGGTTGTTTTGAATACAGACGTAGTAATTCACATTTTTTAAATCAAAGACACTTTCTGCTACTTTAAAGCTCTGCTTTCAAGTATCATAGTGTCTAACACAATTAACAAGGTTATTCTAAGCAATGGGTTTCACCCAATGTTTCCATATTCACACCTGCTTCCATAACAAATACTTAGTTTGTGTAGTGTACCTAGGTACACTAGCCTCAAACAAGATTCTGTGACTGACTTAACTGGGTTACAGAATGTTACTTGTGACTACCTTTAAACTGACATCAACGAATGTTTGAAGTCATTGCTTTGAGGGCTTAAAGGTAATTATGTAGCAAAACCCAAAGCTGAAGCACAAGTCACGTTTTAAGTGAAGATCACAACCCCCTAGTTTCCTCTACACTTTTTCTTCGTCCGTAAACACTACAATAAATAGTCAGCTTCTCCTTTGGTTTACAGTGATATCTTATGCAAACACGTTGTCCAGTGTGACCCTATACTGCAGGTAGGCTCGAGCACCGGCTACTTTTGAAAATAGATACGCACAAAAACACCCCCTCACAACAGACATGTGTCAAAACAGCTAGGGGGTACCCACACCTTGCGCGTCACCCACTAGGGTCGAGCGATTACTATTTCCTCTCAGACGGGGTACCCTAGGGTATTTTCCTACAGAAAGGCCTTGGTGCAAGGCCTAGGCGGGAGTTTACGACCGCTGCCCAGCCACAGGACCTCCTGAGACAGAGGAAAGGACAACTGGGCCAGGCCTTAACCCAGCACTGCACCTTCCCAGTTCTGAGAGGGTTGCAGCGAGCGGGGTCGAGGGACACGCGGCGAATCTCACCGCGCGCCCTAGACCCAAAGAAGTGAGGGGCCGCTCCGGTTCCGCCCTCCCCCGCGGGGCACGGGCTCACGACCGCACAGGAAGGCCACGTCCCCAGGGACAGGCACCACTCTATGGTTTGCGTGGGGCCGCAAACCCACGTGACGAGCATGCAGCCAATCGCGGGACTGGAACCCGCCATCGAGACGGCGTGGAGGCTGCTAGAGATGCCCGCCGGCAAGTCGCAGGCGCCTGTCCATCCCGGTTCGGTGCTCCTAGCTCGGTGCTGCCGCCATCTTCCTGGAGGAAAGGGCAGAGGCAAAGGGCCCCCTCCCCTTCATCGCTCCACACTCATGCTGCCACCTGCCCGCCCCCGGTTGTCTCTCACGCTCACTGGACACCTCATTGCTTCCTAAGAAACATCCTTCCCCCAACTCTAGTTTCCCACAAAGCTCAGAATCTCATTACCTGTTCCTCTCTTATTAGCGCGAGGAAACCAAGCTCATAAGGTAGGAACTGTGGCGAAACAGGAACAAGACGCCATCTTGGTAAAGGAGAAGAGGCTACGCTTGACCTCCCCCCGCCCCCAGCCTCTATATGGCCAACCGCCGTGGGAGGGGCACGGCGCCTGCGCAGAGGCGGACGACAAGGCCGCGTCTACGCTTGCGCTCTGCTAGCAACCTCGGGGGAGGGGACTACTAGGGGCCCAGGAAGGAGTTGGCAAGGGGCGGGACGGCGCGATGACGCAATCTGTTCGCGCGCGCTGCGGGGCGGGGCAGGGCCGTGCAGTAGGCTGGCGAGTGTTCTCTGGCGTGTTAGCGGGTGAGTGTGTGGCAGCGTGTACCCACTGTCGCGTGGGCTCTAGCCGAGCGTGCCGTTCTGAGGAAGTGCGAGAGTTCGCTTCTCTCCCCGGCCACTCAGGAGGTGGTGATGGGTGCGGCAGGGGCTCGCGTGGGGGAGGGGCGGCCGCGCCCATAGTTCGTGGCTCCAGCGGCGGACGCGCGGGCGGCGGCGGCTCTTCGAGGACAACTGGGCGGGTGGCCCCATCTTGGTAATCCTACTGGCTCGGTCCAGGACGTTAGGGCTGGCGTGACTGGTCCCGGTGAGGTTAGTCCAAACGGATGGAAGAGTTGGGTGAAGTAGCTTTCGATTCATATCTGCCGGGCACTTCTGCTTGTGTGGCCGTCTTCTCACTTAACGGTACCATTTCGTCCTGGGGATGTGAAGGACTAGTCAGTCACCCTGGGATGTTAATGAGGTTCCCTAATTGGAGGTAGAGTGGATAGACGCATGGAGGAGTGGTCTTGTCTGCTCTGGCCTTCCTCGGGGTAGTGCGATCCTAGACAAAGGTCTGCTACAGTGTAAGTGACAGGGAATAGGGATCATTGAGCGGTGAAGTCTAAGCTGAAGCTACCCTAGGCCCCAAGCGACCACGCCTGGTCCTCTTTATCTTCCGGCCTCACTTGTTAGTGCCGCCCGGCCCTGTCCTGTCCTACCTCACATGAGTTAGAGTGCCAGACTCCAACACATAGAACTTCTAGTTCAAACCACTGTAATCTGTATCGCTTGGCCTTAGCCCAGTTTACTCCTCGTGTCTGGAGAACAGTTACCTCCCTCGTTCTCTGTCTTCTGCCTTATCTGTTGTTTAGTTCCTGTTCAGTGCTTGCTATTCAGGACTCTGGCTGGATGAGCTTTCCTTCAGACGGATTAGGTGTTCCCCTGGCGTTTAGTATTGGGGTACCTTCTGCTTAGCAAGAGATTTAAGTCTTAGGTTATCAAGCATTTCCTTAATAACTAAAATTACTGAAATACCCCAGATACATTTCTAAATTAGTCTTGCTGACATGATGAAAATAGGATTTTGTAGGGGTCATGAAAGCTGTTTCTTCATGATGCTTCTAATTTGAGACTCCTTGTTTTCAGTGCCTTTTTTTGATATAGTTGCCATTCAGGAATTCTTTGCAGTACTCAGCATTCAAATTGTCAGTGCGTGCTGCTATATAATTTTGATGATGGTTTTCTTAGTTGTAAAGGTTGTCCTGGTTCTTTTTTTCTGTTTTTCCACCTTGAAGGTTTTTTTCTCTTTACGGAGCACCACAGCTCTGTAAAGACCCAGAGCTTTTAGATGAGATCAGATTCTCATTCTGGTTTAGCCGGTAACCTAGGGAAAGGAGGTGGGGCTTCCCTCTGTTATCATTCATGAGTGTAATTCAGCTGTCTTTGATTGTGGCATGCTGCCTCAAGCCCCATTAAGAGTGTTGGGTTGCATTATGTACTTATACAGTCCTCAAATATAAGAAATCTAAATGGCAAGACAGTCCAGGCACTTTGGATAAAAGATCTTCAGGAGCCTACACTGAGAAGTCTTTGGGGATTGGGGGTAATGTATACAAATATAACAGTTTATGTACATGAATGACGGCTCCTATTTATGAATATTCTATTTACTATAAATGCCATTTGGAAAATAAGTTTATAATGTCAAAAGTACAGTTTTGTTCATCTTTTCATCTTTTGTATCTTATCTGGGATAATAATGCTTTCTGGAATAAAGAAGCCGTGGGTCAAGGATAAAGAAATTATAAAATAAAAATAACTCCTGATGTCTGAAATATGCGAGGTGTGAAAGAATAAAATAATAGTTTGACCATATGTCTTAGATGTGGGGGATCTAATTGATGTGCAGTTTGGACTTAGCAGTCTTTTAATGGATCAAAGTTTTGTTACTAAAATCAAGATGCTTCCGAAATTCAGTATTCCCCTCTCAGCTTTCATTTTGGCATTATTCAGTTGGTAGAGTGCTTGCCTTGATTGCAAGTGTCCTGGGTCCCTATTTATCCCCCACACAATTCAAAACCCTTTTTTGGTTAATAAGTTGTTAGATCCAAGTAATGTTTGGGTTAGGGTAAAGAATTCATAGCCTGGCATTTTTCATGTTGAAGAATCATTGTAGTCTCCACTTCTGTACTTCTTGAAAGAAAGGAAACTGGTAGTGGAAATTACCCTTATTTGTAACTGATCTAGGTCCTCAAAATTGCCAGAGACTTGGACCAATAAAGCTAAAGAGATACAGAGGTGTAGAAAAGGTAGTCATGATGTTTTCTGTTGTTGTGATTTGAAATAAAATAAATATAAATTGTAGCGAAAGTAAGTATTCATTCTTATACTACTCTCAGGTATTTATCCTGCCATGTGAACAAAGGTTATTTTTTCCCAATTTTTAAAGAAAGAAGTCATACCATAGGAATTCCAGTTTGGAACTGAACTAAATATACCAATTTTGGGAACAAAATGACTATTTGTGTAAAGTTTGTTTATTTTATTCTAAATCTGTTTGTAACCAAGTATAGTGGTACATCCCTATAATACCAGCATTTGGGAGGCTGAAGCAGGAGTTCTAGTTTAAGATGAGATTTGATTACCAAAACTTTGTCTCAAAACCAGACAAGACAAAGAACCCAAAACGTGTTCCTTTGTATTTGAGCATATTTCGTTTTGTTTTGAATCATGGTTTCTTTGTTGCCTAGACTGTTTGAGAACTCACTGTATAATCCAGGTTGACCTCTAATTTGTAATCCTCCTTCCTCAGCCTCCAGTGCTGTGCTGTCACATCTGGTTTGATTTTTATTATTTTACTTTTGTTAAGTATTTTCTCCCAATTTTCATTCCTGAATATTTACTGCTGGATAGAAAGAAACTTTCAATGCTGGTGTGCAGCTCGGTATAATACTTGTCTAGCATACATAAAACCAGGAATTTATTCCTCAGTACCAGACACACACAAAATTCAGAAAAAAACTCAATTTTTCAGACATGGTCTCCTTATGTAGTCAGTGCTGACCTCCAGTTTGCAGTCGTCCGTCTTTTGTGTGCTAAGATTACAGTGGTGCATCATTGTAGCTGACCAATCATGTTGGGTGCCAGATGTAGATGTAGATTCTGGGCAAAAGGCAGTTTATTCTTTGGCTAATTCAATCCCCAATCCTGGAGGATTTCTGCATCATACAATCTAATCTTAAAGATGCTAGCTCATACCTAGAAGGCTTAAACCTCAACCTCCAAGGCTGACTCCTTCTGACTAGCTCCTTCTGAACTCAGAGCTGTATTGAACTCAACTGACTCTTCTGGTTCAGTGGCTGGTTCAGCTCACTCACTGATCTGGCTCAGACTCTTCTCCAAGCTGCTGGTTCAAACTGACCTTCTAAGCTGGCTGACTGTTTCTGACAGAACTCTTCTGACTCTGGCTGACTAACACAACTTCTCTGACTGAACTGCCCTGCTTTGCTTCAAACTGACTCACTTTCCCGCTGAACTACTTATGTGTCTCTGCCTCAGACTGCCACAGTGTTTCTTCCTTATTCTGCCTCAGACTGCCTGACTGTCTGAGCTGAGAGCCTGCTTTTATAACATGAGAGTTGGGCTTATTATCCTCACTCTGTCTCACTCTGCTAACTCTCCTTCTGATTTGTCACTTTGCCTACTCTTCATTCTGATTCATCTCAGACATCACTTCCTGTCTGACACTGACTCCTTCTGAGCTTTGCTTCCTGTCTCTGTTACTTGCTTCTATTTTAGGGATTAAAGGTATCACTGCTTTCTGAATACTAGGATTATAGGTATATACTAATATTCTACCCTAGAAGCAGCTATGCTGACAGATTAAAAGATTAAATGTTCTTCTACACACCACCACAGCCAGCTAGAAAGAAACATTTGACTTGACATCTTTTTCTAGAGCCTTACCAAATTATTTTATTTAAAATTTGTATTCATGATCTTGTGACAGTAACTGAGATACCAGAGCATATATCTCTTAGCCTGCTTTACTGTTGGTCTTTTTTTTTTTTTTAAAGACCAGATTGTAGCCGGACAGTGGTGGCCCACACCTTTAATCCCAGCACTCAGGAGCCAGAGGCAGGCAGGTTTCTGTGAGTTTGAGGCCAGCCTGGTCTACAGAGTGAGTTCCAAGATAGCCAGAAGTACAACATAGAAACCCTGTCTCAATTTAAAAAAAAAAAAAAAAAAGGAATAGGTTGTATCAAGATGCTTTGAAGGAGTTTTTCTCTAAAAACACAGAATGCCTTTGGAATATGTTTTTGTCCCCATCCTACGGGTAGTAAATGGTAGTTTGTTTAGATTATTCATAACTGGCAGCTTTGATTTGTTTATGTGTTATAATTTTGCCATGTGCAGCTTGTCTTTTGATTGCGTGCAGCTTAGACTTCTGGGAACTTTGCTCAGAGTATATATTGGTTAAGATCAGGAGAGCCTAGGAGGGAATTAGGTTTGGGGATCTAGCTCACTATCAGCTCCTGTTTTTCCAGATTCAGGCCACCAACAAAGGCGGTGAATATTTCTTTCTTTCTTCCTATCTTTCTTTTTTTCTTTTCTGAGCTAGAGGGTAAACAAGCACTGTAGCAACCTGCTATTCCAGGTCTCTACTACGTAGCTCTGCCTGTCCTGGAATTCACTATATAGACTAGGCTAGCCTTGAACTCACAGAGCTCCACCTGCCTTCAAAGTCCTGAAATCAGAGACGTGAGGCACCAACCCTGGCTACTGGTGTTTTTTTGTTTTTTTTTTTAAATAACTCAAGTATTGTGGGTTTTGCATATTCAAGCCTCTCAGCAAAGTAGTTTTGTTTCGTGATTTTTCTTGATGCACTCATCTTAATAGGGTAGTATTAAATAATCATGGTAAAATTGCAATATCTAGATCCTACTTACATTTTTATTCTAATGAAAAAATCAGGCAGTTGGGTATTTAGATATATTTAATAACTATAATTAATTTGTCCTAGAAATAATAGCTTACTATTTTTAGGAGCCTTGTGCATACTGAACTTTAAATGAAATGTTACATCTAGAATTTGCTTCATTGTAATCCAGGGAAGTTGGAAATAAACTAATACTGCCCTTGAGTTGCTAATTATTGAAAATGAATAAAAGGTGGTACCTAGGGATTTTATTGTGATGTTTTTGTGCTTGTGTGTGCTTGAAGTTTTCATTAATGTTTTAAAGTAATTATGAGAATAATAGACATTTTTATCTATTATTGATTTTAATTCAAGTAGGTTTATTATTTCTTTTTTCAAACATTGTATTTTATGTGTATGAGTGGTTTGTATGTACATTTGCATATCATCATGCTTTGTACCCAGAGAGGTTAGAAGAGAACATTGGGTCTCCTGGAACTCAAGTTACAGAGAGCTGTAAGCTGCCATGTCATTGCTGGGAATCAAACCTGGGTACTTGGGAAGGAATCCCATTGTTTAAGGAATAACATTTCTATTGTTTTGGGAAATAACCCCCAACAGTTTCCTTAGGGTTTTCATGCAGATTGGTTGTTGAATCTAATTATATACCTCATCAGTATCTATTTATACATGGTTTTCTCTTAATATGTTGTAATGTCTTAAATTGATACTCTGATACGTTGCTAGGAACTAATTGCTGCCAAATATTTAAAAATTTTGTATTTATATTTATGAATGAGGTTGATTTGATATTTGCTGGTCTGTCTTTCCATACCGTAGGGGCCTTTCCTTCTTCCTTCCTCTCTGTCTGGATTTGTTCTTGAAATTATGTTGACTTCACAGCCAGGCAATGGTGCTGCACACTTTAATCCCAGCACTTGGGAGGCAGAGGCAGGCGGATCTTTGTGTTACTTTTTATTTTGAGATAGGGTTTTACTAGATTGCCCAGGCTGGTCTTGATTTCACTCTGTAGCCAAGGCATGCCTTAAACTTTTAACCCCTCCCACAGTCTCCTGAGCAGCTGGGATTACAGGTTTGTACTCCAGGCCCAGTCCTGTCTATTCTTAAACCATCCTTGCACTCCTGAGATAAAAACCTTGGTCAAGAAACAATATTCTTTGATTTGCCAATCTTTTATTTAAAACTTTTGCATTTATATTCCTACAAAAAGCAGTCTTTTCTTTTTCATACTATATTTGTTAAGATTTTAGTAGGGACATTCTGTACTCAGCATAAACTGGGAACTTCCAGCCAGTTCCAGACTCTGGAGATTCTTAGCCAGGCAGTGGTGGCGCATGCCTTTAATCCAGTACTTGGGAGACAGAGGCAGGTGGATCTCTGTGAGTTCGAGGCCAGCCTGGTCTACAGAGTGAGTTCCAGGACAGCCACAGTCACAACAGAGAAACCCTGTCTCAAAAAACCAACTCCCCCACTCCCCCCCCCCAAAAAAAAGAACGTTGACTTCACAGATAAGTTGGAATACTTTTCTCTGTAGTGGCTTGGAATAGTTAAATGACTTAATTATTATCTCTTCAGAGTTTCATGCTATTTTGCTCTAATTCCATCTGGTGTTGGCCCCTTCATGTTGCTAGTTTAGGTGCGTGTGTGTGTGTGTGTGTGTGTGTGTGTGTGTGTTACTTTTTTTTAAATTACTAGATTCTTAGATTTATGTATTTATTACATAAATGTAAAACAATTTACTAGATTCTTTTATATTTACATATTTATTTGGGGGCTATAGGGCTATGTGCTGAAATTAGTGGAGCTTATTCTCTCCCTTTTACCATGTGGATCCCTGACATATAACTAATAGGCTTGAAGGCAAGTACCTTTACCCCATGAGCTATCTCGCTGCCCCTATTGCTGGATTTTAATGGGCTGTTTAGTGACATTGTTCATAGTTTTTGTTCTCTTTGGGTAATTTATAGTGACAGAGATAGTATTCTTTTCTCTCATTTTTAATTTGTTGCTTTATTTTATAGTCTGTGTCTGTGATTGTGCCTTCCTTTATAAAGTATACTCTGATTTCTTAAATTGGATTTTATGAAGAATTTGTTTCTGCCAAGCACGGAGGTACATGCCTTTAATCCCAACACTGGGAAGGCAGGTGGATCTCTGTTAGAGGCCAAACTGGTCTACATACCAAGTTCTAAGACAGCCAAGGCTACATAGTGAAACACTGTCTCTAAAACAAAACAAAACCCTAAAAAATTAAGTTAAAGCTTTCACATTTTGTTAATAATTTTAAAATGTAAGATATGTAATTTTATTCATTCCCTGTTCCATAAAGCTTCTTTACATCAATTCAGCAAGATTGGTTATTTTCCTGTTTTTCTACCCTTGCAATACTGTTTACATAATCTGTCCAATTTTAAGAAAAGCCTATTAAGGTTTCTATGTTTGAACTGTATTTTTGTTAAGTTGACTTGGCATTTTTACTTATCTTTGCTTTATGGTATTGCCTGCAATTAAGTATTTGGACAGGACTGTGTTATATTGTCCTTATAAATTTTTAAAAAATGATTATTACTTAATGCTTTTGTTCCTATTTTATTCTTTTATCTTAAATTATACTTGGTTGGTATTAATGTCAAGGCGTATAGGGATGTGAGTTTCAGCTCGCTCCAGCACCATGCCTACCTACCTGCTGCCATGCTTCCCCATCATGATGGTGATGGGCTCCTATCCCTCTGGAACTAATAAGGAAATTGAAGAAGTGGCAGCCATTTATGGCGAGGAATGCTGTTGTCATTATTGGCTGTGCCAAAATATTTTGTATTACAATCAGTGATAATGTAGATGAGCCCAAATTGTACTTTGGTTGCAGGTAATGTTACCAAGTAAATACCCAGGCACGGCTACCTATTTATCAGTTGAATGTTTTATCTAACAGCCTTGAGGAAATGTATATGTGTCTACCCTGTTTGTTATAACAGATCAAGTCTGGGTTTCTTTTCCTCCTAAAATGTTTAATTAAAAAATGACTGAATATTGGTGAAAGAATCCTTTCTCTGTGGGTAGAGAAAAGAAGATGTTCTGATACAGAAATTTTAGATAACAGAACAAGGCCCAGATTGGGGGGGGGGGGTCTGAAGAAGAAAATGTTGAATACAAAATGATATCATTTTAGAATATCAACCAGATAATCCAATTAAAGCATTGGATTTCAACAACAGTGGAAATGAACCATAAATAGAAAAATTACCTCTAGTGGATCATGGCCTTCCTATTATAGACCAAAGAAGTACTTTTAAGGCACACTTGGCCCTAGTACTTTGTCGTAAACAAGCAAAAATGGATCATGCCAATTTCTAGGAGAATAAGAAAATAGCCAGTCACTCATGATATCTGTGCCCACAGCATATGCTGTAAGGATAAACAGACCATCTTCTTGAGGAAGAAGGAGATTTTGAATGTGAGGAATGTCATGATGGTAGTATCCCACTGGTATGGAGGGAATCTGCTAGGATCAGATCTTTTCAAACTTATCAACAGCTGTGCTAAAAATATACTAGTAGAGAACTTCACAGGTACACTCAAATCATGTAAACATGAGTGTGGTAAAGAAGAAAGTCAAAAAAGACAGGAGTGAACTTCAGACAAAGACAGAAAATTTCCTTTTGAGATGTAGGTAAGTTGTGTAAGTAAGGAATATCATATTCCTTTCTGATATGATGCCAATAATCACTGAATTGATGAACTGATTACAGACTTGTCTGGGATTTCACTTCTAAGGAAGGGAGCAGAAACTAGGAAGACGGTTTGAGGATGGCACAGGAGCATGAAAAGCATCTAAAGTTGGGCAGTTGTTCTTCTCTAATCTTTAACCTTGAAAGATCCAATCTACATTTATTATTTTAAATTAGAATCCAGTCAATAGCTTTACAATAGAGAAGGTTCTAAGATAGGTAATCTTATTTTCAATGTAAATTATTAAGAGTTATAGGATGACCACCTATATATGCAGAATTGTATTTGGAATACAGTTCTATTTCTATGAAATGCTAAATATATTCTATGTATTAATTGTTAAAGAAATTAAAGGTCATTTATTAAACTCAAAATCACTTCACAATCTTGGCATTTCTGACCCATGGAAGACAATTAAAACAGTAAAAATTTGATGCTTGGCGGGGGGGGCGGGAAGCTAATTTTCCTGTGATGATAAATTAGAATTTCTTTCTTGATGTTTTGTATAAGGTTTATTGTGACTCTTTATAGAAGATAAAACTTTTTTTTTTTTTTAGTACCTGTGATCCCATTTTCCCTTACTTAAAATTGCTACATTTATTTTTACAAGATTAGTATATCCATTTTGTGGAGTAAAATCCTTAATTTCTCACTGTAGGTCATTTACTGGTAGGAGGAGAGATCCCAAATTCTTCAGTTCTAACTCCTGAACAACACATTCTAACTAGGCCATGAATGTAAAACAGCTAATGATAGTGATTTTTCCTTTATTAAAAATAGAGACAATCATATGTAGAGAATTTCCAGTTCTCCATATAACTTTCTATAGCCAGATATCTGCTGTGGCATTCTTTATATTAATTAAAAATTGTTCTCCATATGCCAGTATATAAACACAAGTAGCACCTACTTTTTAATGGTAATAGCCGTAGCATGAAGGAGATGTTTTGTGTACCATGAAGCAGGCTGCTGGAAGAAAATTATTTCAGACTAATTGCGGGACAGAAGAGCAGATGTATGTAGGGCAGGTGAACTATATTGGGGAAGTTGTAATCACATCCAATTCCACTATAAGAGAAAACTATAAACATGGGGTGTATGCATTTCTTATTTCTATGCATGATTTTATACATATGTCCATAAAAATGGTATTAAACCACACAGACCGTTTTGTATCCTACATATTTCACATAGAAGCATATTTGTAGCTTTTAGGGGCACCCTTGGGGGCACTCCTAGCTACTACCTGGAACCTCTGGCCCTGTCAGCCCCACTGCTGCCCGGGGGATGAGCCAGCACGGAATCAAAAGACTAGACTGCAGGAGATGCGTGGACAAGCAAAGTCTCTTTGTTCAGGATAAAGAGCACACTGTATACCCCCTAGGACCCCTCATCACTCCCCATCCCACTCCCATTCTTCCCTTGAGCATGATCGTGGTGAAATGTCCTTTGCTGGTTGGCTCTCGTAACGTCATCTGTTCCTAGGTATCAGCTTTCACATCTGTGCGACCACTGCCCCTGTATTAGCTCCTGGCAGCCGGTTCGTAGGGAGGCCTTACTTCCTTCTACATGTCCACCCCTTTTTCTTTAATTCGAGTTGCTCAGTGGGAACCTGGGTGCTATGCCCAGATCTTGTTGACCCCACCTCAGGTGGAGTCCAGCATAATGGACTATGCCTGGCTCTCGAAAATCCATGAGGCCTCTGTTTAATACCGTACACACCCTATGGACTCCCCAGGAGTTGTTCCTTCAAGGGCTGGTTAGTCGAAGATGGGTAAGAGTCTACTGGGTAGGCTGACCTAAGCCAGATACAAGGTAGGTTTCCTGAATTTTTCAATAAGATTTATAGAAGTCACTGGAAAAAGAGAACCAAGACTATAGCCTAGGTTTCCCATGAGACATAGTAATACATGAATTCTTTTGAGTGCCTACCTTAATTAACCTGCCCAAATACAATGAAGAGCAGGGGCCTCATTTTGTCTTAGGTGCTTGGAAACATTTCCATTCGAGAGAGAAACTTGAGGTACTTTCACGTATGTTAAGGTTTGGAAAACATCAAAGAAGCTTTCTGATGATTTTTGAGTTTCAGATGAAATCAAAGTCTACACACTCCCTGTTTCCCAAAGCTTCAAAGTTGTAAAATTTGTGTAAAAACATCCCGCTGGAGCTGAGAGAGATAGGCTCAGTGGTTAAGAGCACTCACTACTCTTTCAGAGAACCTTTGTTTGGTTCCTAGCATCTACATAGTGGCTCAAAACCATAATTCCAGTTCTAGAGATCTGTCACCTTCTGACCTCAGTTCACCAGATAGGCACATAAATATTAAAAAATTCAATCTGTCCCTTTACTGGTAAATGTTCTTCACATTGCACCTTGTGCCCCAATGCCAAATTTAGCTCCCAAGTCACTCTAGGGATCCTTTAGTAAGAGATGACACACATATTCAGCATACAGTACAACAGGCACAGTGGTGCCCTTTCCTCCTTGAAAGGCTTCAGCTAAATTAGAGATACAAAGTAGCTTGTCTTTTTCTCCTTTCCCAGCCCAGTGTCTAGGATACAATGAGTACTGAAAGAAAAACAATATAGAAATGTATATACAGTTGCTTTTATCAACTTATCTAATTTTATCTTTATATTGAATAATGACTGTTACATCATTTCTAGGGCACTGTTTGAGGTTATTTTAAAGAAACAAGCTAATGCCACATGTCTCTATCTTCATGGGTCAGTTCATGCTGTTAAATATATATATACAAATTCATACTTCT
Source organism: Cricetomys ansorgei (assembly GCA_026225945.1). NCBI lineage: Eukaryota > Metazoa > Chordata > Mammalia > Rodentia > Nesomyidae > Cricetomys > Cricetomys ansorgei. Next base: position 4,962,883 of record JAMJFZ010001791.1, read on the forward strand.
CTCTTTTTTTTTAAGCAGACAGAAAAATTGAGAAAGATGTCTAAGGTAAGGTCATATTTCATGTATGTATGGTGTAAAGAGAAATTGTTGTTTATTTTCAGGATAGTTAAAAAGGATTTCTGTGAATAGAGTTCCAAGTTTGGGTAATTTTTCTAAAGTTTTAAGTTGCCTTCTTTTCCGAATTTTTGAACCTGTGATGTCATACAAATCCTCTTAACCATCTTAGATTTTTCCCGTAGCAATCAAATAACAATTTAGAATTCTAATAATTAATATAATTAAATTGTTGGGGATCTTAGATGTGCTGCATTGGTGTAGATCATCCCTTGTAAGTTGATCTGGAACCTTGGTTTATATTAGTTCTAAAGGACATAGCTGAGAGAGTGAAACTTGTGGTTAAAACTGCAAGGTTATCATTTTTGTTTGTTTTTTATTCTTGAGTCTATGGATGTTTATTAACACCCAATGAAAAGCCATAACATCAGTTTTTGCTTTTTATAGAAATAATGTGGAACAGAGATAAACAAAAGAGCCATTATTCTATTACTCAGAAATAATCACTGTAGAGGTTTTAGGTATATTTGTATCTGTTTGTACATGTGAATGGACAGTTACAAAATATAATACTTTAAAAGAAAGGCTATTTTATAACTTGTCTTTTTCATTTAGTTCAAATAATGCATTAAAAATTTTTTCATTGCATAAATTGTATTTTTGCATGTGGTTGTTTGTGTTTTTTGTGTGTATATATATATATATATATATATATATATATATATATATGTATGCATTAATATGTGTGTGTGTGTGTTTAAGCAAGATTCAACCTTGGGCGTCATTCCTCGCTGTCTACCAGTGTTTTGTTTGTCTCTCCTCCTCTCTTGCATGCATGTCAAGTCTGGGGAGGAGGGACAGAGACAGATAGAGAGACAGACACATCTGTCCCTGACCTGGAGCCTCAATTATCTATCTATCTTCACTTGCCTAGAGCTGGAACCACAAAGGCTTACCACCATACCCAGTTTTTTTTTTTGTTGTTGTTGTTTTTTTTGGGGGGGGGTGGATATCTAGTGATTGAATTCAGGTTCTCCGACTGCAAATACTCTTATCGTCCCATCTCCTAGGTTGTGGTTTTATTGTTGATTTGTCACATCTTCAATCAGGCATTCTTTCATCAAGAAATATTGATGTGGTCAGGCATGGTAGGACATGCTTATAACCCCAGCACTTAGGAGGCTGAAGCAGAAAGACTGCAAGCTCCAGATCAGCCAGGAATATGTAGTGAGCCTGTCTCAAGCAAATAAATGAATGTTTCAGTGTAGTCAGCTGTCAGCTTAGTTTTTTTGTTTCATAGTTTTTGAAACTGAATCCTCAACATTCCATTCCTTGTTTCCCTGCCTTTGTCTAGATAAAGCTCTGTGCTGTAAGACAAAGGATAGCAAGAAATGTCTTTTTTCCCAGATGTTTCCAGTCCCGTCATGCCTATTATATGGTTGGAGGCTATTCTTAGCTAAGTGTTGAAAGTAGTCAGTTTTCTGTAATTCTCTTTATCTCAAGCCATAATTTAAAATTGCACTGAGATAAATTAATCTTATATTTTACATAGTTAAATTGCTAAGCAGAATATTGGCTAACAATATCAATTATGAGTCAGCATATAGCTAAGGAGTTAGGTTAGATTGTGAGGTTTTTAAAAACTTATTTATTTTTATTTTATGTGCATTGGTGTTTTGACTATATCTGTATGAGGGTGTTGAATCCCCTGGGAGTTACAGACAGATGTGAGCAGCCATATGAATGCTGGGAATTGACCCGGGTCCTCTAAAAGAACAGCCAGTGCTCTTAACTGCTGAACCATCTCTGCAGCCCTGGATTGTGTTTTCTTTAATCCTCTTAACTGAAGACTGTTTTCTGATAAAAGAAAAAGTTTTGAAAGTGATTTGCAGAGTTTCTTCTTTGATTTTTTTTTTTTAAATTTATAAGAACTACTGATTACCTATGTTTATCACTGGTCTGATAATGTCTTAAAAGCAATCAATAAGGTGTTTAATGGCTCTTTTTTATTTTTCTAATCTTATTTTAGCAACAGCCAACTCAGTTTATAAATCCAGAAACTCCTGGCTATGTTGGATTTGCAAATCTTCCCAATCAAGTTCACCGAAAATCAGTGAAAAAGGGGTTCGAGTTCACACTTATGGTGGTTGGTAAGAAATTATCTTATTAAATGTCTTCCTTTCCCAACCCATGAAATGCTCTGGCCTGACCTATAATGTAAGTGTGAAAAATTTCTTCTTTGTCAAAATCAACTCTGGAAATTAAAAATAAATATGTTTATTTGACCAGGATTTCATATATATACACACATACATTCAGGAAATTTTACTGCAGAGGAAAATGGCTTTTATGTCATTTCCTTATTTATATACAATGAAAATCTCTTTGTGATAATTAACTTAGTATTCACAAGCCTTACCAGCCCATTCCCATACTGAATAGATTTTTTTTTATGTGTTATTTGTGTGTGTTTGTACTTGTGTTTAATGTGCACAGGGGCACACTTGTGTAGAGGTAGTTCTCTCCTTCCATCTTTATATGGGTTCTAAGGATAGAATTCAGGTCATCAGGCTTGAGCAGCAAGTGCCTTTACTTTCTTGCTGCCTCCCTCACTTTTTAAAATGGAGGTTAAATATAGCCAGTGGATGTTGTAGAAATGATGTGACTTTCAAGATAAGGTCTTAAAAAACATGGCTCCCACCTTGCTTGAATCACTCACTCTAAGGAAGCTAGCTGCCATGACTTTATAAAGAAGTCTACAAGGCAAGGAATTGAGGCTTCCAGTAGCCTTAGATGTGACCCACTTGAGAAACATCCTTTATTCCCAGTTATGCTTCCTGTGCATGTCTGCCATCCCCACTGGCATTGGCAAACCAGAAGGATCTTCTTCAGACACTGTCAAAGACCAGGCATGGTGGCATATACTTTTAATCCCAGCTTTTATGAGGTAGAGGCAGGAAGATCTCAGTGAGTTCAAGGCCAGCCTGATCTACATAGCAAGCTCAGGACAGCCAGGACTACATTGAGACCCTATCTCAAACAACAAAAAAAGACATTGTTAAATTTTGTGGCAACCCAAATTTGTGAATTTGCAGAATTGTAACATATTAGAGGTGACTAATGTAATTATTTAATTAGTAGTGTTTAATTTTCAGTTAAAATTAGTAATTCATAAAATTATAATGGAAGTCCAAAATTGAATGGTTGCTTGAATGTATTTTTGTAGTATTAGATGTAGATGTGTTGTGTATTGCAGCATTTATTGCGTGTTAGCATGTCAGTAGAAGCTTAATGATGAACTGTGGGGTTTTTTATTGTTGTTACTGGTTTTTTGTTTATTTAAAAACAAAAACAAAAAAACAAAACAGGATTTCACTATGTAGCTCTGGCTGGCCTATAAATAGCTATGTAGTCCAGGATGGTCTCAAACCCAGAGAGATATGCATATCACTACCTTCTGTGTATTGGGGTTTAAGGCTTGAGCCACCGTACCTGGTTTTGGTGATGAACTGTTGATTCTGTTAACCATACCACATTTTACTTAACTTTTTGACAATTGCAAAAATTGCAAAATCAATGAAATAAGCATTTAAAAAACGTTTTGATGAAATGACTTACGATTAAAAAGCTTTAGTCAAGACTAAGTAGGACATGATTATTTCTTAGAATTAAAAGTTCACAGATCTGAAATGAGGACATTTGAGATTCTTACTGAAGAAGAGTAGGTGCCGACATATTTTAGGAGTACAGTTACATAATAGAAATAGTGCAAATTTAAGTTCTTGGTAGAAAAGATCAGTGTACTCTGTCACATTATTATTTGATTATATAGTACTCAGAAAACAAGCAGTATCTTCAGTCTCTTACTGTGTGTAATTCAGGGGTCAATATGCTTTTTAAAAAGTGCCACATTAGTATTAGACCTTTATGGGTCATATAATTTGGTCATAATAGTCAATTCTAAACTTAGAGTGGAAAAGAAGCCATAACCAGCACATAAACATAGGCACAGTCATGTTCCAGTAAAACTTCATTTGTAAGAAAGGCAGCAGGATAGATTTGAAATGATGCCCAATGTTTATCAATCCCTGAAATAAGCTAACCTTCCTGCAGTGAATAACTAGAAGATTGAATAAAACATGTGTGGTTTGATGCTTGCTTTGTTTTGTTTGTTTGTTTTAGCACTGGACAGTAGGCAATGCAGGAATTTAGTCCTTTAGAGAAGGAAAGCAAATTATATGGACCTTTTAAGTTACTACATTTTACTGGAATGAAATAAATCAACAATACAACAGTGTCACAGAGCTAGAACATGAGGTAGCCAGGCAAAATTCTCAAAATGCAAGAGTTCCAGAATTATTAATCACTGGAAATCCTTCTGAGATATTGGCTGAATAACACTAATCTGTGTGTGTAGCGTATAGATTGCAGGAAACTGGGTAAAATGTCACCAACAGAGACAGTGAACTGAACTGTCTACACAGGGCTAGAAAGCTTTTGTATATGGTTGGAAGCATTTCAATTCTAGCCATTCAAACAGAACTCTTGTTGAACACTCAGGGCACTTGGTAGAGTCTCCAGAGGCTAAAGTAGACATTAAAACCTGTTATTACCTATCCCTAAAAAGTTATAAATAAGCCTTGTAGAGTCAAACTATTTTTTACTACTTACTAAGTCAGAAATATCACTTATTAATGACATCAACAAGTATGGTGGTGCATGTCTGTAAACCCAGTGCACGGGAAGCTGGTGGAAGAATTAAAAAAATAAATAAACCAAAAAATCCTTTTTTTTTTTTTTAAAAAAAAAAGAACAGGATATTGGATGGGTTTTTGTTTTGTTTTTTAACTGAGCAAAAAAAAAAAAAAATGCAGTACACAATTGTGTTTTGAATGAAAACTGTTCCCCATAGGCTAATGTCTGAACATTTGGTCCCTGGTTGGTGGAGCTGTTTAGGGAGGTTATGGAACCTTGAAGAAGTGGTGGAGCCTTGCTGGAGGAATTGCATCATTAATGTAGGGCTCCAGAGTTTATAGCTTTACCCCACTTCCTATTTGTATGCATCCTTTCTCCTTCACCTCTCTTTCTGCCCCCTATCTCTGGGTAGAGGTGCTTGTGGGCAGGCCTGACAACCTAAGTTTGACCTCTGTAATCCCAGGAGGTGATAGGAGAGAACTAAATCCCAAGAATTGTCCTGTGACCTTCTCATATGTACCATAGCATGTATGCACAAGCACAAGCATACAATTAATTTTTTTTTTAATTCAAAGTTAAATTCAGTCATCAATTTCTTACCGTAGTCTAGAAAGTGAAGAATAGACTAAGCCCACAAATAAGAAAATAAGAGAAGGAAACATTGAAAGAGAAAATAAGTGATATAGAAAATGGAACTAAAAGCTAAGTTAGTAAAATTAATAAGCTTCTTTTGATTGAACAAACAAAAATAGACAAAAGCTACTAATATCAAGCTTGAAAAGGTTATCACTATAGCCCTATAATCATAGAACAGATAATAGGGCGTGGTGTGAAGAGCTTTTGCTGATGAACAACTAAGATGAAATAGTTAATTCTCTAGAATCACTAAACCATAACAGTCATTTAGAGTAGAAATAAAAAATCATATATAAACTTTAGGCAAATAGGAAATACTACTCCAACTTTTGGGATTTTGAGACAAGGTTTCATGTAACCTCAAATTGCCTTATAACTGAGGATGATCTTGAACTCCTGATTGCCCTGCCTTTACTACATAAAGCACAGTGCCTAGCTCTCCTAGTTTCATTAGGCAAGCTATATTCCATTATAAATCAGAAGCAAAGTACAGACTAGTGTTTTTGGACAAGATTTTAACAAGATCAACAATGCAATCAGTGTTTCTGTAGTATAATCTATGTGTTGCTGAGAAATCATGATGTGCAGCATCTTGTGACAAATCCATAAAGCTTTTGCAGAAAATAGGAGTGTTATAACACTCAAGATCTCTACCACTGACATGTTAAAAGACCTTAAGGGGCTGGAGAGAAGGCTCAGCAGTTCAGAGCACTTACTGCTCTTTCAGAGGACCTGGGTTCAGTTCTCAGCATGGAGACTAGTAGCCCAGAAGTAGATCCATGTTATAAGGTCAGTTTTTTTTTTTGGTTGTTGTTTTGTTTGTTTGTTTGTTTTTTGTTTTTTTTTTTTTTTTGAGAAAATTATCAGAGTTATCCAATAGTGGAAAGTTAATCTTTTAAAAATATTAACTGGGGCCAGGTACTGGTGGTACATACTTTTAATCCCAACACTCAGGAGGCAGAGGCAGGTGAATCTCTGTGAATTCGAGTCCAGCCTGGTCTACAGAGCAAATTCCAGAGAAACCCTGTCCCACATAAATAAATGGAAAAATAAATAAATAAAATTTAAAAAAATAAAATAAAAATTAACTGAATGTAACTGGGTGATTGGGGAAAAATTAGAAGAAGAAAATTTTTAATAAAAAATTAAAACATTATTTTATGATAATGAGCTAAAACACATTTCATAGAACATGAACAATTACAAGAGAAAAATTAAATATTTACTCTGGTTGGAGGGATGGCTCAGCCATTATGAGAGCTTGCTGTTGTTGAAGAGGACCTGAGTTTCGTTCCCAGCATGCTTGTCAAGCAGCTCACTACTACCTTTAACTCCAGCTCCTAGGGGAATTGACTCCCCTGGTCTCCTCAGGCACCTGTACTCACTTGTACATAACCCCTACCCACAACCATATACATACTCATAATTTAACACAAACCTTTTGTTTTTTTTTAAATAAAGAAAAACATTTACCTTGAAGACATGGCTCAACCATTAAGGATGCATGCACACTGCTCTCTCAGAGAACCTGAGTTACATAGTAAGACCCTGTCTTTAAACAACAAAATCACTCTTTCAGGGATGGTGCTTATAGACACTTAGCACATTCCAGTGCTTTCCTATAATACAGTCTCTAACAAAACTAGGCCACCTTGAACCCTGGTAATAAGATGGTTTACCTTTCTACCAGGAAGTTTGGGAAATCAATTTTGTGTGCTCTTAAGACTTAAAGTCTTTATGAGATTATCCAGCATAAAGAAGCAACATCAGCAGGGCCTACCTACCCTGTGGTTTCATGTATGTTGAGTGTACTTGTGACAGGATCGAGTGTGCTTTCTTACTGAGTAGAAGAAAATCTTTGTGAAAGTGTTAAAACCACAAGCACAGAGTCAGAAAGCTAAATAAATGTGAAGCTTTTTAAGTAATAAAAATCAAGGCTTATTCTAAAGAACAACAGCAGCAAAATTCCAAAGTACATTCTATACACCTGTGAAGAGCTAAAATTTGTTTGTGATCATGCCACTAACAAATTCTGTAATCCCATAGACTTGGATTCAAGTTAGGTTCTTTGACTTTGAGCAGGTAGCTTACCTTCTTTGGTCATCCATGTCCCTTTTTGTGAAGCAAATGTGGTGGTAAACTCTCTAGGTCTAACAAAAATATGGGGAAAGTCATGACAGTGTTTTTGTTTTCATTTAAGGTGAATCTGGTCTAGGAAAATCAACGCTCATAAACAGCTTATTCCTGACTGATCTCTACCCAGAAAGAATTATACCAGGAGCCGCAGGTAAACATTTCTACATTATTCTTAAGTATAATTTTACCTGAGCATTGCTAGAATATATATTGACATCTTAAGCCTTAGATGTGTACTTTGTTTATTCATTCTGTATTTTGTAAACTGTCACTTATGTAGGGAAAGTGTGCTGTATCTGAGGTCCTGGGATCTGGGTTATAGACTTTGTTCTACACTCACCCATGTAACTAATCTTTATTTCAGTTTTGTTATCTATTAAATGTCCTAGTTTTCTATCCATATTGTACACTGGATGAGGCGCTCAACTGAAAGAATTTTATGTCTTTAAAAAGTTACAAGAGTGAGAAATTAGCTCAGTGGTAGAGCCCTTCTCAGCATATAGAGGCCCTAGGTTTAATCCTCAGTATTATTTAAGAAATATAATTTAAAATTCTATGGATGTAGAAAATTCCTGTAGAAATATATGTCTAATTTGTCTATTCTCTGATTATCCCAGCATAGGACACTGGTGTTCTCAAATATATGTTTTTCTGCTTTACAGTACTAGGAATCGAACCTAGGACCTTTTACATACTAGGCAAATCCCCTGCCACTGGGCTATATCTCCAGCCTCATAAATACTTGTTGATAAGGATAGATTAAGTTTATAAAGTTAACCACAATAGGGGCTGTAGAGATGGCTCAGTAATTAAGAGCACTGGTGGCTCTTCCAGAGGGCCCAGGTTCAATTCCCAGCACTCACAAGGCAGCTTAGAACTGTCTGTAACTTCTGTCCTAGGAGATCTGACACCCTCACATAGACACATATGCAGGCAAAACGCCAATGCACAAAAAAAAAAAAAAAAACCACAATAAAGATGTACAACCTTTTCGCCAATACTTTTATATTCCATTTTTAAGTGAATTATTATTATTTTTTTGTCTCAGAAACTAAGACTTTAAATTTTTTTGTTAACTTTTCTGTGTGTGTGTGTTTGTGTGTTTGTGTTCATGTGTGCATACATGAGTGAAGTCAGGAGGCAACTTTGAGGAATTGGTTCTCTGCTCTACCATATGGTTCCAGGAGTTAAACTCAGGTCGTCAGGCGTGGCAGCTGCACTTACACTCTATGAGCCATCTCGCCAGTCCCAATATTGGTATTTTTCATTTTTTTATTTTAAGATTTTTTAAAAATTTGTATGAGTGTTTTGCCTGAATGTATGTATGTTATACCTTAGTTTTCTGTAAGAACAACAAATATTCTAAACTGTTCAGTCATCTCTCCAGTCCCTTGATATTGATGTTTTTAATGATCCCAAGAAAAACATTCATTTTTAGCACCAACATTTCCCTTGTTGACTCTGAGATCATTTTAAACAGTCTTTATGTTATTTTCTGAGAACCTTTCTCAAATGCAAGTGACCTTCCAAGTCATTCTCCTTTAGCTTGCTGCCTTGAATTTAAGGTTACATTTTCTGCTAAATTTGTCTCTCTTCTAGAGAAAATTGAAAGAACTGTACAAATTGAGGCTTCAACTGTTGAGATTGAAGAGCGGGGCGTCAAGCTACGGCTTACAGTAGTGGACACACCTGGCTATGGGGATGCCATCAACTGCAGGGATTGGTATGAATCCATGAGGGTGCAGAGCCCTCAAAATACCAAGTACTGTGCATTTGTAATTGACTTAATGCATTTACATTTATAGACAGTGTTATTAACACTTGGAGCTGCTGGTTCTGATCGTTTAAATGATTAAATATTGGCTATTTTGAAACAGGGTCTCACCATAATCTAAGCTGGCCTTGAACTCAAAGTCCTCCTGCCTTGCCTTCATAAGTATTTTGGTAACAAGTTTGAGCCACTGTGTTCAGCTTGAGAATTAGGTTTTTTCTAGGAGCACTGTAATGAGACCTGAAGTTGAAAAGTTAACCATCTATAAACTGCTAACAAACAAAACGCTGATATGAACTGCAACCAGTAGACAAGTTGCTATTTATTTGTATGGTGGGAGGTAAAGCTAGAGCAACCTTTATTGTGCAGAAAATCCTACTTTTGTACCTGCTTCTTTGTCTTAAACCTGCCAAAATAGAGCATCAGCTTTGCAGCACTAAACAGAAAAGGAAAAGGGAATGGTGCTCCTTTGCCTTTGCCCTTTTTCTATATAAAGAATGTCTCTCTTCCCACCATCCTGTGAACATGTTTTCCTGTTTGGCAGCTTACATGATCCTGCCTTGGACTTCATGCTTTCTGATATCTCCCTGTTTCTTGGCTTATTGCGAAGCAGATGTATGTCTTAAAAGGATTGGCAGCCTTCCAGTTTCACAGGCCATCTATCAGGTTCTTTGTAACCTGTTTACTTAGGTTGTTGGCTCCCATTGCTTTACTAAAGAAAGCTACTTAATATTTGTCACATTCTAAAAACAAACACACACATCTTCATTTTGCTAACAATTGACAGTCAGTCTTCTGTTATGAATTGTTTTATATACTGGAAGTTAGTATTGTTTACATACTGGAAGTTAGATTGTTTTACATACTTTGAAGTTAGGGACTGGCTGTTTCTGTACCCCATGATTACTGTTGAAATTTGTGTTTCAGTTTTAAGACAATTATCTCCTACATTGATGAGCAATTTGAACGCTACCTACATGATGAGAGTGGACTGAACAGGCGGCACATCATTGATAACAGGGTACATTGTTGCTTCTACTTCATCTCACCTTTTGGACATGGGTGAGTCAGTTTACCATGGAAACTTACATGTAATATAAGAATTGAGATGATTTTGACAAAAAATTTGAATGTTATTTTCCTATGCTTTAACCTAAATGTTTGACATTTGAACATTGTTTTTTAGACTGAAGCCTTTAGATGTTGCGTTTATGAAAGCTATACACAATAAGGTGAATATTGTTCCTGTCATTGCGAAAGCTGACACCCTCACTCTGAAGGAGCGTGAGCGGCTAAAGAAAAGGGTAAGAGCTGGTTACCCATTCCTCCTCAGCATGACTTTGAGCTAGCTAGCTGCCTAGGAAGCAAGAATAATGAAGATTTAAATTGAGTTGCCAGAAGCAGGACTACAGAATTTATTTCCCATTGGGTATTGGAATTCAAAGAGTACTCAATATTTGTAGGTTTTTCATTTGTTTGTTCTAATTTTTACTTTTCGTTCCTCATGGAAGAATCATTTGTATAGTATAGTTTAAGTTCTTCTTTGATAAAAATAGCCTTATCAAGTAAGAAGTGGATGAGTATAAGGAGTATAAGGATGAGTATAATGCTCACCCAAGCATTAAGTGAATGATGTGACATGGAAGGGTGCTTTTTCCAGGAAGGTCTGTTATCCTACTCCAAATGTTTTACTGCAGTTGTCCACTTAAGCATGTGTCTAAGTAAAATTGTTTCCTGTATTTGAGTTTTTAAAATGACATGTTGCAGGTGTCCACCAGCTGATGTATTTCACCTCTCACAGTCCAAAACTGACCAGTTGTCTCTGTGGTACCTGTGTGGTTGTTTGTTTAGTTAATTAATTATTAATACTATTTAATAAGAATAGCTATTATTGTTGTGGTTTTTTGAGGTAGGTACTAATGTGCCACCATGCCCAACTCAAGATTAATTAATTACTAAGTAGTTTTGATATTTTGAGATAGAGTCTCACTGTGTGCCCTTGGTTGGCCTGGAACTCACTATGTAGGCCAGGGTGGCCTTGAACTCAAAGCTCTACCAGCCTTTGCCACCAAGTGCTGGGATTATCCTCCAGAATTCTTTTTGTCTCCTCCCGTTCTTTGACTGTGTGTGAGACTTCTGCCTATTACCCAGGGACTGTAGATGTTCATTGTGACTCTCTGCTCTCTGGCTCTTGTCTTGGTAGATGATTGTGGGAACACTTTTAGTTTCTGTTTTGTTTTGGGGCTATCATTAGTATTTTTACCGCTATGTACATTGAAAGTGATGGTATATGATTGTTACTGTTGTTGTTATTCTTACAGACAGAAAAGGTCTCAAAATTCAAATATAAGTAATCATTTTTGTAGTTCTTAAAATTACTTGAAAATAAAAAAATAATTTGTGCATATTTTGGGTTTTGTTTTGTTTTTTAAGGTGATAATCACTATTTAGCTCTGCCTGCCTCTGCCTCCTTAGTACAATTCTTCTGAATTTCTAAAATGAGTTAGTTAGCTAAAATAATATGCAGTTAATTAAATTAATTCTAGTTTTCTCACTGTTTCAGATTTTGGATGAAATTGAAGAGCATAACATCAAAATCTATCACTTACCTGATGCAGAGTCAGATGAAGATGAAGATTTTAAGGAACAGACTAGACTCCTCAAGGTAAGAATTGGCTCCAGACATAAAATGTAAACAATTCCTGTTCCCTATTTTTTGTGTGTACATATTTTAAAAGACACATTTGGCTAAGAAAGCTTCACTGACAAAAGATTGGGAAAGTCATATTACAGAAATACATTTTGGTTTCAGTATATTTAGGAAACTTTTACTTAGGGCTTGAAAATGTCATTGCAGACTTGATTTGTTTAGATTTTGTCCCATGTGGAAAATAACTGGCATTTCTAAGTGAAATGTATAGGCATTTAGCACTCAGTCAAAAGTAGTTAAGGCCAGGCATATTGGCACACCCTCTTAGTACCAGCACTGGGGAGGCTGGGAGATATATAGATGCAGAATGGTCACTATGAGTTAGAGGTCAGTCTGGTCTGCATAGCCAATTCCAGGCCAGCCATAGCTATGTATTGAAACCCTGTCTCAAAACAACAATAACAAAAAAGCAACTTTGAAATAAAGCAGCAGGGAGCTATTTTTGTGTCCATTCTTGGTTTATAGTGAACGTTGGTATTCTCTACTACCTTCTCTTTCTTTCTAGGCCAGTATTCCATTCTCTGTGGTTGGCTCCAACCAGTTGATTGAAGCTAAAGGCAAGAAGGTCAGAGGTCGTCTCTACCCATGGGGTGTTGTGGAAGTGGAGAACCCAGAACACAATGACTTCCTGAAGCTGAGAACAATGCTCATGTAAGACATTTGATGTATTCACTATGGCTGAGCTTAACACGAAGAATAGGACATTCAGAAATTGGGTATACCTCTCTATCTCAGACTGATGAGACCATTGTAATTTGGGACTGAGGTTCTTTATTGGAGCTCTGAGTCTCTGTTGGACTAATAACCTCTTTGGACTTAGGACTTGTAGCATAGTACTTGTTCTTATTGCTCTCTCATCTTGAATCACTGATGATAAAGGGAAATTAAACTTAACTATGGCCCAAGAGGTCCTAGCTCCTGTTAGACAGCCTCTTAAGTTGATCCAGGCCCATCTTTAATGCATGGTACGCCTCCTGATTAGCCTGAAAATCTCATACTAGATGGTCCCAGTTAGCCTTGAGGTTTTTGTTTATTTTTAGCAACTGATAAACTTTTTTTCCTTTATAGTTGAGTTTCACGTATAATAGTATAGATGTCGGTTAACTTCAAACTCATTGTCAGTTATTACTGTCCACCATATAGATCCTGTGGATACAATTCAGGTTGTCAAGTATGGTAGCATGCATGTTTATAGGCTGAGACAACTCACTGGTTTCTATTTATTTTCATTATCATTTTATGTGTGGGTACTTGCAGAGTCCAAAATGTCAACTTTGGATGTCTTCTTTAATCACTCAAATTTTTTTTGTTTGTTTGTTTTGGGTTTTTGTTTTGTTAAAAAAAGTAAAATAGGGGGGAATTCTAATTAGGGAGGGAAAAGATAAATACAGAGGAAGACATGAGGATAAAAAGAAAAAAGTGTGTGTGTGTACGTGTGTTCAATTCAGCATTGTATGAATTGGGTGTGGTGGCACGTGCCTAGAATGCCAGCACTGGGGAGATAGAGGAAAGAGAATCAGAAGTTCAAAGTCATCCTTGGAGTTTGAAGCCAACCAACATCGTTACTACAATATGTGAGGCTCAAGCTGTCCTCTGACCTCCATGCAGGCCATGACACAAGTGCCTTCCCATAAATAAGTGTAAAAAAAAATAGATTAAAACAACACACCCCTTTTTTTTTTTAAGTATGTCTTCCCTTCATTCTTGATTCTGAATAGTTTAATAACTTTGGACAACAGTATGGAAATTTTTTTTAAAAAAGAGGATATAATGTATTGAACTCTAAATTTTAAGAGAAAAGGATGGGCTGGAGAGATGGTTCAGCAGTTAAGAGTGCTTGCTGCTATTGCACCCATGTTAGGCACTCAACAATCACCAGTAACAACTCCAGGTGACTTGACGCCCTCTGCTGGCTGGTAAAAGTACCTGGACACACATTTGCACACATATTAAATAAAAATAAGTAATTTTTTTTTTTTTTTTTAAGAAAGGAAAAAAAACGAGGAAAGACACTCCGAGGTGGTGATAGTATCAAGGTTAGGCCGGCAAATGAACAATAGCAGATTTATTTCTAGAGCTAATCAAGACCCATGGTGTCACAGCTACTGCCCAGCAAACAAAACGAGAGGCCCCAGTGCCTGTTCATGCTATAGGCTGTAAATCAGCATTGCTGCTTCAACTAGGAAACTCTAAATGTTATGGGTGTCAAATTAACAGACTGTCTTGGTCTATTTCCCATAGTTGTAATTTATAAATATGGAAGCTTGTCTTCTTTTGAAAGCTAGAATATTGGTAAGGGTCTTCTTACTATGTTAAAACAAATCAGAGGGTATCACATGACGAGACAGAACAGATAACCTATTTTGTTTTTATTAGCTAAACAATTTCTATCATTTTTTTTTTTTATGGAGCGTTCAAGCTTTCTTTTTGTAGTTCTCCATAAAATATACCTAATGAAGAAAGTTCAAAGAGAAGTAATCTGAATAAACTATCAAATACTTTGGTTACTTAAAGTTGCCATCTACTTAGGCTAATGCTGTCTGCTGAATAAGAATGATGTTGCCATCTAAGTTATTACAAGCGCAGCATAAAGGCTTTGAGCATAGTTAAGGCACACTTGGTCTGTTGTGCTGAGCCATTGACTGTCCTAGCCCCTGTCATTCAGGGAATGTTAACTTTGCACAATAGGTGTGGTATTCCTCTTTTATGCCAGTTGTGTATTTCTTAGAATGAAGAAGATCCAACTACTCTTTTATTCATACTATTTCCGTAGATTCTGAGTAAACAGGAATGTGTTGTAATGTTTTCTATACATTTTTAAATGTGTAGTATTTTTAAAAAGCTAGGCAGAGACCTATTTGAATTGTATATTTTTCATACGATCTTTTACAAGAATAAACTGTGTTTTATTTCAGGTATCATTTACATAAAATTCTCCTAAAATCTTTGTGTATCCACATCCCTCCAGTAGTAATGGCTTTGTATTGGGTCTAGTAGTACCTGTGGCAGTGTCCAGAGAAAATGTTCTGTCCAGCTTTGTGTTGAGTTTACTGTGGTTGCACAGGAGCTTACTTCATCTAGGCATTTCCACAGTTATATATTATTCTGAGATTCAGAACCTGCATACAGTTCACCAAATAATTATTTGAGCTGTAGGTACTGGCATGTTTTTCTGTGTTCTTGGTTAGTATATTGTTTATTCCTCATGAGACTGCCAAATGCATAATCCCCTGTTGATGTATTCCTTCTCTTTTTCAGCACCCACATGCAGGACTTACAGGAAGTGACCCAGGACCTTCACTATGAAAACTTCCGTTCTGAGAGGCTGAAGAGAGGTGGCAGGTTGTCACACTGTCTTTCCCCCACCTCCACCCCCATATCATATTCCCTGAGTCACTTTCCTATGTCTTGTATGTGTCTAGCTCAGACTTCTTGATCATAAAACATGTGCTTTCTATTAAAAAACTTACTAATTCAGTCAAATGAGGGGGAGTGATCATAATGTGCACATTAAGAACAGCTTTTGGAGGCTAAAGAGATAGGTCAGAGGTTAAGAACACTTGCTCCTCTTACAGAGAACCTAGGTTCAATTCCTTAACTTCAGTTCCTGGGGATTCCATGCCCTCTTCTGGCATCTTAGGGCACCAGGCATGCATGTAGTGCATGGGCATACATGGCAGGCAAAACACACACATGAAATAATAATAAAGGAACAATTATTTTTTTAAACAAGCAGCTTTAGATGGAAAGGCCAGAAGCTTGTATTGGTGGTACTATAGAAGTATTGCTGTGTCTGTGGATAAATAAGCATTGAGCTGTAGAGGATAAGCTCCCCATGGGTATCACTAGAGTAGCAGCTCTGTTCTCTACAACTCAGTGTGGACACACTCATTCACCTTTTCTATATGAGATGTGTATTTTGTGACCCAGTCTGCATCCAATAAAACCATGTATCTACTTAAAATAGAGCTGATTAAATGGAGTAATACACATTAGTTGCTTAGAATTTTTTAAAAGGAGATGGAGAGATAGCTCAGCAGTTAAGAATGCACACTGGTCTTTCAAAGGACCCTAATTTGGTCCCTAGGAAGCTTACAAGTGCCTGTAACTCCAGCTCCAAAGGATCCAACACCTCTGGCCTTTGGGGGCATTCATGTGCATGTATCCACATATGGACAAACACAGATACACATAATTAAGAATAAAAATTGTTTTTGATGTATTATGATGTTAATTTGGAAACCAGACATTAAGAAAGGTTTTTAGAAGCAGGAAGTCAAGAGTCTCTACTAGAATGTCCTGTTGGTATCATCAAGGTGCTTAGAGGCACTTTCCTTAATTCTGTTCTGCCAGGGTCTGTTCACTCAGCTCCTTCCTGCTGGTATTCATGGTATAGTCTTAAAGGGAAACTTAACCTAAAACCAAGAACCTTCTTTGGGTAAGACCTGATATTTTTTGACTGTAAGACAAAAGTTAAATCATCTTCCCAGCTTAGAGAAATAAGTCTTCTGAATTTTCCAGTTTCGTGTCATTTTTTTTCTTCCTTATGTTCTCTTACTTATCATGTCTTTAATTTAAAAGCTGTAAGCATGTAATTATAAAGAGGATTTTTTCAGAATTCTAAAGTTTTCTTTGGTTATCATTCAGAAGTACATGACAGTATTACAATTGTAGTTTTTGTACCCTTAGGAAAGTGGAGAATGAGGACATGAATAAAGACCAGATCTTGCTTGAAAAGGAGGCTGAGGTAAGTAGAATAGTCATATTTTGGTGCCTGTAGCTGTTTTCTATTCAAAAACGAATTCTCCCAAGACAGGGTTTCTCTGTTGTAACTCTGGCTATCCTGGAACTCACTCTGTAGGCCAAGCTGGCCTTGAACTCACAGAGATCCTCCTGCCTCTACCTCCTAAGTGCTGGGATTAAAGGCACATGCTTTTTTTTTTTTTTAACTGTTTTAAAAAAATTTTATGTAAATTGATATTTTGCCTTCATGTTTGTCTGTATGAGGTTGTCATATCCTCTGGAACAAGAGTTACAGACAGTTGTGAGAAGTCATGTAGATGCTGGGAATTGAACCCAGGTCCTTTGGAAGAACAGCCAGTGCTCTTAACGACTGAGCCATCTCTCCAGCCTGTCTTTCTTATCTTTTTGAAGCATTATAAACAAACCTTTAAAATTTATGTGCACATACATAATACACACTAATCTCCAGTAGCAATTTAGCCAACAATAAAAGGTGATGTGATTGATTTTTTTTATAAAATGTTCAAAGATCTTTTTCTCTATACATAGGCAATAACCAATTGGGAAACACAATGAAGCTGGCACTTGCATTCATTATCAAAAATAGGGTAGAAATATGCAGGACTTAACATGGAGGAAGAAGTTAGAAAATGCTACTAATAAGATTGGAAGATTAAAATAGAAACGTGGACAGGACAAGTCAGTACAAGAATTCAGTCTTCTAAATCTCTAAATTTAGCACTATCTAAAAATTAGCCTAGGCAAGGGGTGTTTGCTCTTTTCTTTCTTAGGCAAGTGTTTGGTAAAGTAATTATAATGCTTTAAGGAATAAGCAAGAGAAACACAGGGAGCTCTTTAAAAGCTGGACTAATGAGAAGAGCTTTGCTTTCCTGGTTACAGAAACATTTTAGAGAACACTTGATACTCAGATCACTATTTAGGAATTGATTAGGAATATAGAAATGCACTAATGAAAATGGTGTGTTCAGACCTGTTGGGGTTATGAAGTGCAAATTATTTCTTGGTGAAATGGCTACAAGGGGACAGCCTTTTGTAAACAAACAGAAATCATTTCTTTGGCCAAATCAGTGCAGTGTGGATAAGGTACTTGTCTTAACCACAAAGCTACCTGAAGAAAATTTGGGTAAATATTTTAGAATATCTGGTGGAGCCTTTCTGAACATATGCAGACCTCAATGACAGTAAAGGAGTCTGTGGATGTACCTCAGTTGCTAGAGTGCTTATCTAGAATGCAGGAACCTAGGTTCAGTCTCAGCAAGGCATAAATTAGGCATGGTGGATCCTGCCTATAATTCCAGCATTTGGGAGATAGAGACAGGAAGATCAGGAGTTTAAGATCATCCTGAGCTGCATAGGTAGTTTGAGTCTAGTCTAGATTACGTGATACTATGTCTCAAAAATGACAACAAAAACCCATAAGGGTAACAGTGAGTAAACATTGTTTTTATAGCTAAGACCTTGTTACTCAGCAGAAAAGCTGAATCATTCCCATTCTACTTTGTATTCCCCAGACAGTATTGGCAGTCTTCTTTCTTGCTTTGTTGTCTAATTCTTTAATTACTGCTTCTGTTTATTGATAATTTCTGTCTTACTTGAACTCCATATTCTGTCATTTATATAGATTTTTGACGAATTGTTGATCTTTTATGTTCATTTATAAGTTCTTTTTATTTGAGTATATTATGCATTTGAGTAAAACAATATAAACTAAATTACAGAACATCCATAAATAATTTTCATAAACACCAACACTGTATCTGCCATGTACTGTCACAGCTCCGCCGCATGCAGGAGATGATCGCAAGGATGCAAGCGCAGATGCAGATGCAGATGCAGGGTGGCGACAGTGACAGCGGGACACTTGGTCACCATGTTTGAGGTGGCGTTTTTGATTTAGTAAGTTGGGGGATGGACTGATCTCATTATCAGGTTAACCTTGAATACGATGGGCTTCTCGTCTCAAACCTTACTAATGTTTGCATTTTGAATATGCCACTAGCTGTGTCACTAGCCTTTTATTGAAAAAGATTGGCCCTAAAAAGCAGAAATCATTCTCTGCTGCCACCTACTGTCTAATAAAGACATTACTATTTTCTAATGTTACAAATATAATTTATGTTAAAGAAAAAATTTTAAACTTTCATTAGTCATAGTGTTGGAAACTCATTAATACTGGAAATATCTTCAAAAAGAATTTTCTTAATTTATCAAAAGCTTTTACAGGTGAGAAGTAAAGGTGCCACATAGAGGAATTAATGCCAGTTAGTGCTGCAGGCCACTGACCTCCAGGCCTTTTAAGCAGTGGAAATTGATATATCACTGAGATTTGTGGACTGGTGTAATTCTGTCATCTTTTTCTTGGTGGGGAGGTATTTTAAGTCATGATTTCTCTGTGTAGCCTTGGCTGTCCTGGAACTCATTCTGTAGACCAGGCTGGCCTCAAACTCAAAGAGATCCACTTACCTCTGCCTTCTGAGTGCTGGGATTAAAGGTGTGCGCCACAACCACCAGTCTAATTCTGTACACTTTCTAGTGCACACAGAACTTGGTAGTTTGGTAGTTTCCAAGAGCTTCATAAATTGCATTTTGATTTAGTTAACTGGTCATAAATAGAGAATGTTTTGCTCCATTTATGCCCTTTGTTATGTAGAGGGAGTATTGTCAATGATCAAAGCAACAAATGCATAACTTCCATTTAAATTGTTTGTTTTTACTTTCCAGAAAACGTTCTTGGATAAAAAGAAAGTATTCCTGATTAAATGCTACAACATCAAATTTTCTTAACATCCTTGGAAGTGTGCTTATCCAAATCTAAGGATTTCATTTATTTTTTGAAACTTTTGATAGTTTTGATTTTTTTTTTCTTTTTACCCTTTGGTATGAAGTACTTTTAACATATTTCATTGTTACATTTTCTATCTTGTGAGGTAAACTCTGATTTTTTTCTACTTTAACCACTAATGTTAGAATTTATTTCTAAGAATCAGTCAACATGTATACTTTTAGTAGTGAATTTCTTTGATGTAGCTGGCCTGACTAATCATTGATGAGCATTCTTGATTTATGTCTAGACATTCTTATTTGCTCAGAATATTCCTGTGTGGTAGACATGATATACCTGTGACAGAGGTGGTGTTTTATACTTGGTGGCAGGATATTTGCTTATTAGAATGAAGTCATATTGTTAACTTTATATTTGTGCAGAACACCTAAAACCAATTTTGCTGCTGTAGTTAATACGGTTAGTTCATCTGCACATTCAGCTGCTAACCAGGTAGAACAGAGGAGAGTTATCTAATGAGATACATGTTTATACTTAAATAGCTTTTACAAAGCAGAATTTCAGGGTTGAATTTTAAGAGCTCTGGATTCTAGTGCCAGATCATTTTCAAACCTCTGTAGAGAACTCACTACAAGGACTTTTTATCCTGTGGATGCCGCTTATGCTATGCTGTAGAGAAAACCAAAGCAGCCATGAGCTCCAGCTTCACACTGTAACAAGACTCTTTACACAGTAAGAGTCAATAAACTTTTTACTCAACTAAAAAGGCAATACTTTTTTTAATAAACCAAAATGTTTATATTTTATACTGCACTTTAATGTACTTTCTATAACTGTAGGTGAAAAGATCTGCCATGGCAGTGGAAATCATCCTCCTTGACTGGTGTGGGCAAGCCCAGGCTTGTGATTGGGTGGTGCTCTTGTACAAAAAGCCACATGAAGCCCAAATGCCTGCCAGGTTTTCCTCTAACTCTTCCCTTTTCAGTGATTTTTCTATTGAGAGGAAAATAGCAGTGCTTTTTTTTTTTTTTTTTTTTTTAATGCAGACTGTCTCATCTGTTTTCAGCCAGTGTTATCACTTCAGTTTGTGTAGTACAAATGTCTTCATAACATGAAAGGCGTTTCAGATCTGTGCCGTATGCAGGTGATCAGAGCCACTCCTGGTTTATATCCTCGCGCTCTGGCCCATCCTCTCCTGCAGTGTCCAGCTGATGGCCACAGAGAGGGACACATGAAGGAGACTGGTGTGGAAGAAGCAAAGCAGGTGCTACTTTTATGCTTTCATTTGGTTGCAGGAGAAAGTGCTTGATTGATGATGAGGCAGGAATTTATGTTTAATTCAGGCCAAAAATCAATAGCAAAATGAAACTTAAAATTTGTTAAAATAAATTACACAAAATAATACATGTTTGCTTACTTTACCCCATTCACTATTGTATCACTGTGCATGGTCAAAGGGTTCATTGTGTGAGGTTTCTACCTAGGAGAGTGTTGATGACATTAATGTGCACCCATACAGTCTTTTGTTTGGGTTATTTTGACATTAATTTTGTTGGAGAAAGTTTTGTTATTTAAAAAAGAAAGAAACAAAAGCATTTGTAAGTATTCAGTGTGAGCCTTTGTGTTGAGTGAAGGGTGCCATTTAGTGCCAGCTGACATTTAATGATGGTGGTGTGTGCTGGGAGGTCTGCAGCCACAATCTAAACCTGTTCAGCTTTACTGCCCAAATCTAAACATACACTTTTGCTAATAAGTAATTGCTTTTTCACTAAGAAGTAACCTGTACCTGTAGAAATGTATTTTGAAAACACATTTACATTTCATTTGTATCCATTTAAACTAACTTTTTCAATAAAGCACTATTGTTTAGATATTAAATGAGCTGTCCTCGTTTTATTTGAGTAAGGTGTGAGGTCCACTGGGAAGATTCAGGGCCCCAATGACAACTGATAATCAGAGCAGGAAGTTACTTGTATTAATAGCATGAGTACTGCATATGTTTTCATCAGAGATAACCCAGATACAACAAACGAAATGTTACTGCTGGGACAGAACTATGTATAGTTATCAAGCTGTCTACAGATAATTTGGTAAAAATGGATGCTAAGACTTAATAGTTGTTTATTAATTAGAAAAATGAAGCAACAACTGTTAAACCATAGCAGGAAGCAAAAAGTCATCCAAATATATTTCTAATTTTCCATATTTGTAAGAAGGGATGTTAGGAAAGCAACTTTATTTATTGGTTGGAGTTTTTTTGTTTTGGAAGAAAGTCTCACTTTGTAGCCTAACTAACCTGGAACTCCCTGTGTAGATCAGCCTAGTCTCCAACTCATAGAAATCCACCAGCCTCTACCTTTAGAGTACTGAGATTAAAGGTGTGAGCCACCATACCCAGATTTTTACGTTTTTTACATTTTTATTTTATGGGTATAAGTGTTTTGCCTGCATACATATCTCTGTACCGTGTGCATGCCTGGTGCCTAAGGAGGTCAGAAAAGTTGTCACATCTCCTGGAACTGGAGTTACAGACAGTCGTGAGCAGCCATGTGGGTGCCAGGAATCTAATGCGGGTGTTCTGGAAGAGCAGCCAATACTCTTTATCGCTAAACCGTCTCTCCAGTCCAGGAAAACAACTTTAAAAACCTGAATTTAGATGGGTGAGATGGCTCAGCGGCTAAGAGTATTTACCACCTAACCTGATCAAACCTGAGTTAGATCCTGGGAGACATAAGATGGAAGGAGGAGACCTGCACAAAATAAATGTTTAATAAAGAAAGAAAAGAAAGAAATCACACAATCCTAAATCTGGATGGATGATCAACCATGGCGTCTCACACTCATTTGGTAGCCATACCGCTGGATTGACCATCTCAGTTCCATCTGGGCCCCTCTTCTTTCTGAGCAGCACACTGACCTCAGGGTAGTGAGGCTCCCTCATTCCTGCCCTGGCTACCCTAGATCCTTTTCGTATAACTGACAGCATACTCTAACTAGTGGCTGGTTAGAGGAAAGGGTGTGGAGGAAGTTGGGAGGTCTCCCACCTTGTCTTAGGAATTTATTTCCAAAGGCCAGTTCTCTGAATTGTGTGGTGCTGTGCACAAATCAATCCTGGATTTAGCCTGGTGATTGAGAGGGCTGGCTCTCTTCGGGGCCATTCAATTAACCAATGGAAGAAGCAGCAAGAGTGCTGCAAGTTACAGGAGCGGAGGACCCGAAACTCACCGTTTTAATTTCCAGAAAGAGCCTCAAAACCAGAAGGTAACAAGGCTTCCTGGACTCTTCCTTGGCGTAGCCTGCCTCCGGTAAAGGGACCCTTTAGGAACATCCCAGGTGGGACTCGATGGATGGGAGATAGGAAGGAGGCTGGCAGGGGCACTGGAAAGGGTATGAATGCCAGGATAGTCCTACGAGCTGTGGGCAGTCGCAGGCCCCACCCAGAACCGTACCCACTCTGCTTGCCGAAGTCGGGCTGTAGGCTGAGACCCGCCCGAGTGCCAAAGTCCCGCCCAGGACCACGCTCCTGGTTTTCCAAAGTCCCGCCCAAGGCGTAGGGCCCGTCGGCGTTCCAGACTTCAGCACAGGACTGAGTCCTCCCATCGTTCCGAAGTCGCGTCCAATCCCGAATCCTCCCGGAGTGCCAAAGCGAAGGCGAAGACCGAGAGCTCGCGGCTTTCCTGAGCCCCTCCCAGGACCGAGGCCCCGCCCAGCGTGCTGAGGCAGTGTTCCAATGGCGGAGGCTCTACAAGACTGCTTTTGACATTATGGTTCCCTCTAGCCCCGTCCTTCCCCGTGTGATCACCAATCAGAACTAAGTGTTGCGCTCGCAGGCGCCTGCCGGGAGGGCCCGCCCCCAGACCAATCGGTGGTGCGTCCGTGGGGGGGCGGGGCTGCGGCGGACGCGCGGCGGGGGCGGGGAAGCAGCTAGCTGTCGGGCTCGGGCGGCGCGGGCGCAGGACGTGGAGGAGGCCTGGTTGGCGGCGGCGCAGGCCGGTGTGGCACGGTGAGGACACAGCGGCCGTGGGCGTGGGTGGGGGCGAGTCGCACAGGGGCTGTGGGTCGGGCTTCGGCTTCTTTCGTTAGCCGAGCCTCAGTGGAACCCGAGCCGGACCAGGCCTGCGGCTGGCGGTCCACCAGAGAAAGTCCACGCCCGGCTCTGAGGCCTTAGTGAGGCGCGCCTGCTCCTCACCGAGTCCGGGTCTGACAACACGCGTCTGTGAACGGCCTGTCGGTGGAGGGCAAAGTGGGGAGAGTCTCGGGTTGAGGTTGCGTGTCCTCTAAGGCCAGGAGTGTTGCTGGTGTAAATGGGCAGTCTGGGGAGGTCTGAGAGCTGCGAAGTCCCGCAGTGAGCCTGGCTGTCAGCCGAGTACTAAGGGCAGGAACATCACACGTGGAGGCCAACTGTCGAGGAAGTGGGATGATCGAGAGTCTGAGCGTTCTCCTGGAGACTGGGTTTCCCGTGAAGGGTTAAGGGCCACTAAGATGCCCTGCTGGAGACCACCTCCTTCCTCAGACCAGTGCTCAACGAAGCAGAAGCCTTGGGAAGCAGCACCAGGAGCCACAAATGAAAGCCCAGAAGGGCATTGGCCACTCCCTGTTTTCTCAGCCCTTCCTTCAAAACTGAGTCAGGTGTTAATGTTCTACTCTTCTGAGATCTAGAAACAGTATTGGCCCATTGCATTTTACTCATCCTAGATTATAAAGACCTTTTCCATTTACACAAGTGGCGGTGATTTCTCAAGATCTTTCATGTCCCAGTAATGGTGGTGAAAAATAGAAATTACAAAAAAGGCATTCATGAAGGAAATACTGTCGATACATACATAGTGTTGAGAAAGAATGGAAGAACTTAAAATTCCAGGCAGAATCTTTGAGGTGGTTTTTCTCTCTAGCTTTGTTTTGTTTCCATGAGGTATATTTGACTGGGCCACTGTGATAATGTTTGGTGATTAGTGGGTAACACTGAATTAGAATTGGTCCTGTGGAGAATATTATGATCGGCACTACAGATTCTCTCAGTGTTAGAAAGATGAAAGAGGTCATTTGAAATAGGGTGGTATGAAGTAACCTTTACTTGTAGGCTAAATAAAATTTTTGTGAGTTTTGGAAGTCATTTGTGTAGCACTTTGTGGCTGTTATTTTGTTAGTTCTAAAGTCTTCAAAGGAGATGTGCCCAAGTTGCACAGCCTCTCCACGTCCCCATCCCTCACTCCCACCGTTTTTATTGAGACAGTTTACATAGCCCAGGCTGGCCTCCAACGCACCATCCTCCTACCTCAGCCTGCTGCAGAGATTAATCCATGGGAAGCCATTTGAGTCTGTTAGTTTCTGCCTTTCCAAACACTCCTGCTTCTTCACACAAACACCTTCTGTACTCAGACACTAACAGATTTCTGTAAATCCTGCCTACTGTTTCAGTTACGTTCATATCATCCTTTCCCCCATTTTCCCATCTCATTCCCCATTTCCCCTTTTACACATCATGAGCTTTGTACATGCCATGCAGTGCCAAGTGTGCATCCAGAACACACGGAAAAGCTGGGTGTGTCTAGTCTGTTCTCTAAGGTCAGTTTGTATAGTCATTAGGCGCTAAAGCTTCTGCTGATGTGAGGGTTTTCCCTTATCAATGAAAGTTAAGAAGTTGAGGATCCCATAGGACTTATAGAATTTAGTATGATAAAGCCCAGTGTGAGAATTTTCTTAGGAGTGTTTGTGTTGGAGATGATTGTGGTCTGATATTGTTGGAAAACAACTACCAGTATGTGATGTTTTGATTATGAAATTCCACTTTTAAAAAATAATAAATAAGTAAACCTCGTATCAATCAGGTGGCTAAGTAAGTACTTCTGGCCAGTAAACATTCTTTGGTAAGCTCATTCCTGTCCCTCCTCAAAGCATAATTTGAATCATTTTTCATCCTGGGAAATATGCTTTAAATATGCCTTTAACCTTAAAGGAGAAATGTTGTGCACACAAAAATTAAAAAAAAAATAGTATATGGACAGAATCAAGAAGACAGAATGATTTAAGTGGCTTTGTTTTAGATTTGTTGGATTATTTACCACTAAGCCTGGTATTTTAGTTTATTGCCTCAAAAAAAAAAAAAAAAAAAAAGATGGTTAGACAGCTCAGTGGGTAAAGGTGCTTGCTGCCAAACCTGGTGACCTGCACTGAATCTAGGGACCCACGTGGTAGAAGGACAGAAATGATTCCTGAAAGTTTTGCTCCGACCTCTTTATGTGAACAGGGTCAAATGTGTGCACACACATACACAAATAAATGTAATTAAACGCACACACACACAAAGGCACTATCATGTTAAAGAATACAGTGATGAGACCTGCAGACCTGCTTTGGTTCATCTCTCCTCCACAGCCTATCCTGATTAATTGCTAATGTCCTATGCCAGTTTCAAAACCTGCTTCAGTATGGACTTCCATCTAGTTGACCTACTGGAGCCCTACCAGCCCAACCCCAAGGCAGCTTCTTCCACTGTTGTCTTGAACTGGCTGTACTCTGCCTTTCCCCTACTTCTGTTCACAGGTAATATGTCCACCCTACCTGATTGAGATAGGGTATGACCATGTAGTCCTGGCTATCCTGGAACTCACTATATAGATCAGGCTGGCCTTGAACTCAGAAATTGCCTGCTTTTTCCTCCAGTGCTAGGGTTAAAGGCACGTGTCACCTGATCTCTTGCTTTCTGTGAGATCTCACACAGCTGAGCCTGAGAGGCCACTGCTCTAGTGATATTTTTTTCCCCTCTCTGTGACTGCAATGGATAAGTGGTCTTGTGTGCTTACTCAGTTGTTTCCCTTCCTCCAAGAAACTCCTTTAGTTGTACACCATAGAATCAGGGTGGAGTTGAGGCCATCTGCACTAAGCAACTGCCAAGTCATTCACCTCTATGAGCTGGAGTTCCTTGAACTATAGGGTGGGAACGCTGCCACCTGTTACAGGTGGTTGTGAGCAATAAATGACACAGTGTAAAACAAAGGGCTTGATCTGGGCCTTTTGGCAGTGGTTGTAACTTGGGACATGCTAGCTACTGTCATGTGTATGAGGATTGATTAGTCTTTTTGATGAGACTTTCACCCCCATCCAACTTCTTCACCTGCCAAATTCCTCTCTGCCATCCTCACTTTTATGTAGAATACTTACCACCATCTAACATCCCCACTGTATTGTAGAGATTTTTTTTCCCTTAGAAGGTCGTATATCCTTAAGCATCTAGAGGTTCTATATTACTCAGAATAAGCAATCAATAAATATTTGAATACTTTAATAAAGTTTTGTATGAGGCAAAGATTGGTGCCAGGTTTTGTGGAACCTGAAGCATATATAATTAGAAAAGGGTAGGCGACTCACAACTGCCTTTAATTCCATCTCCAGGGGGATCAGACACCTTTGATCTCTGTGGAGACCTGCCCTCAAAATACACATACCCCACACAGACACACACATATGCATAATTTTAAATAATACATAGAAATATTTTTTAAAGTAAAGTTACAAATAAAAGTTAATTCATTAAGTAAACGTTTGTTTGGTATGAGAAAAAGGAGGTAGGAATGTAGCTGAGTTGATGAAGAGTGAGTGCTTTAGCATACACAAAGCCCTGAGTTTGATCCTCAATACCACATAACCTGACATAGTGGTACATCCCTGTCTGTAATCTCAGTTTAGGGTGGTGGAGACAGGAAAACCAGAGTTCAAGGTCATCGAAGACAGTCTGGGATACATGAGACCCTGTTTAGAAAGAAGGAAGAAAACATTAATTACCTGACGTGTAATTTTTTTTTTTCTTAGCTATATTTTTTAAATTTTCTTTTCATGACAGTGAGAAAATAGAATTCATTCATTCATATGGAATAGATGATAAATTTTTATTGGTAGTATGCATAATTTATGATTTCACATATAGGCATATTTTCTGTTTCTAATAGTGCACAAACAGCTTTGTGCAGTAGGGGATGACATATTTTTATTCTGTTTTGCACAATTACATTTGATAAGGAAAAACATCTAAGGCGTATTTACAATCGTAGTTTAGCATTATTGACTTGTTTTTCTAATAGGTGAGAACTTGTACTTTGTCTTTTGAGAACTGAATTCTGCCTTAGAGTTTAACAGATCTATTGAAAATTTTCTCTCAAAGGAGCTTCTGGATCCTTATATTTCAGTCTTGCTTTTCCATTGTCCATGAGTCTTCTGTGCCAGATACCATTGAACCCATTTGTGTTGCCTTAAAACAGTGGTTCTCATCCTGTGGGTTACAGAAGACCCCTTCGGGAGTCAAGCAACCCTTTCACAGGGGTTGCCTAAGACCATATGCATATCAGATATTTATATTACAGTTCACATGAGTAGCAAAATTACAGTTATGAAGTAGCAATGAAGATAATTTTGTGGTTGAGGATCAGCACAACAAAAGGAACCATGTTAAAGGGTCACAGCATTAGGAAGGTTGAGAACCACTGCCTGAGGGCCACAGAGGGTATGAACAACATTCTGGGAGCTTCATCTCATTTGAAAATACACAAAGTTAACTACAGGAAACTTAAATGTGTTTCCACCTTTGTGAGTCCTTAGCTGGATTCCAGAAATGCCAACTGCTCCTCCAAGCTACCCTCTCCTAGGGGAGAATGGCACAGGCAGTTACTTTAGAAAGATCCAACAACCATAAGTGATGACAACCAGAATAATTTTTTGGTAAATTTTACAGAAACATATGACCATAGGAATTCTTTGCCTGGGGCCTTACAAGTACCTTGGAAGAAGCTTATGTGAAAGACCCAGAAACTTGAGCAAACTAGTTTTTTTTGTTTGTTTTTTTTTTATCATCAAGCTACTTTGATTGGGGCAGTTTTCCACCCCATGCTTGATGCCAAATAAATTAGTAGGGTGTGGAGTGAAAGTCCTAAGTACATTTTCATTTGCTAGTGGGAGTTTGGGGAGGAGGAAGTGATCTTGGAAATTAACTTACAAGACTTTACTAGGTTTTCTGTCTGTTAAAGTCACAGATTCTTCAATAGTGTTAATATAGAGAGCAGACCCAACATCCGAATAATAAATCTATCCCAGCGTTAAAAGTATTTATTGATCTATTTGTCTGTCTATCTATCTGTTTATGGTTCTTCAAGACTGAATTTCTCTCCCAGTACTTGCTCTGTAACCCAGGCTGGCCTCAAACTCAGAGAACAGCCAGTCTGCCTCCCAAGTGCTGAGGTTGAAGACATGTGCCACCATGCCCAGCTTAAATATTTATTTTTTTGTTTTGTTTTTTTCAAGACAGAGTTTCTCTGTTGTAACTCTGGCTCTTCTGGAACTCACTGTAGACCAGGCTGGCCTCGAAATCACCAAGATCCACCTGCCTGTGCCTCCTGAGTGCTGGGATTAAGGCATGTGTCACCACTGCCTGGTTAAAAGTATTTATTAATTGAACTGTTTTAGAAAAAAATAACAAGAGCAACTATAAGTCTTAGACAAGAGATAGTAGTTAGTCTTCTTTTCTCTGGAAGGTTAGCAACAACCAGTAAAAACTTGAAGCAAACCATTATAGGTGTCTTTGGGAAGCTGTGTGATTTCAAAGTAACATACATATATTACTGTAAACAGTTGGGAAAGAATTTTACGTTGGAAAGAAGAGTAAAAATCAGCCCTTTACCCTCTTCCAATGAGAACCATCATAAGCATATTAAGGGAGATGGATTTATTTTGGCTCATGATTTAAAATGTTTAATGGTAGAGCTTAGTTTCTGGAAGATGTAGGATGCACACTCTATCCTGGCCCTCTCACTCATCGACTGTAACATCTGGATGTGTGGATGATGCAGCTGTGGAGAACTATGACAAGCAAAAGGTCATGGGCAGTGGAGATAAAGGCCAGAATTTAAAGCACCACTACATCAACAGAGAGATTCCTGTTTTCCCTCCACCACCCTTTGGCCTGCTATCAGAATGCTGGGAACCTGGAGGGCTCCAGGTAGGGATAGGGAGAACTACAGAGAAGCCCTCTAGTTTGGGCTCTAGAGGGGAGTGGGGAAAGTCCACCATTTTTCCTCTTTGCCTCTTAGTCATTCCTGTAGCAGTTGCTTTTTTTTCTCTCTCTTCCTTCCTGGAGCTCCGTCCCAGGAAAAGTACAATGCCACAAAGAAATTTGTGGGCAAGCAGGGCTGCTAAGCCCCAAATCTCTGGCTAAAGGACTGATGAACAGGAAAGTATACCAGAGAAATCACAGAGTTTGAGAGAATTGTCCCTTAAAGTTTTATGGACTTAGGAGCTTAGCACTTAGCATATGTGAGTCAAACTCTGAGAACCAAGGGGCTGGAGAGTTGATTCAGCAGATAAGAACACTGGCTGCTTTCCTATGGACCTGGGTTCGATTCCCAAAACCCACATGGCAGCTCACAACTATCTATGACTCCAGTTCAAAGGGATCCAATGCTTTCCTTTGGCCCCTGCAGCTAGCATCAGGTTAAGTGGAACATGTGTACTGATTTATTTTACTGATAATTACTGATGAATATTAGGGGTTCTACAGTAGAGTTAATACTGAGACAGTGTTCCACAGAAGACTGGATGGGACTGGCATCCCAAATCCAACCAAGCCAGTGTCTGCTCATCAGTATGCTCCAGGACTTAATAATCAGGAGTCAGATAGACCCACACTCCAATAGCATGGTATTTTAAAAATCTAGGATATAATCCAAAGATACTCAGCTATGAAAACCCATGGAAATGCTCACAAGCAAAAAAAAAAAAAAAAAAAAAGCAAATGTTATACTGATCTGAGAACTTTGTGATTGTCAAGATTCTGGCCCCCATGGCCATTAGTTCCTAGTGTTCATCCTGGAAATGAGTTTCATGGCAAAGACACTTTGTAGATATAATTAAGGTTTCTAATCAGCTAACACTGAAATAGTGAAGCTGGCCTGGATTGTCCAGGTGGACCACCCATGTGGTTAGAGTTCTACAGGGATCTATCTCCAGCTGATACCAGAGGGGTAGAGAGGTTAGAAACAGGAGTTCTCAATGCATTTTTCCTGCCTTAGAAGGGATCAAGAGTCAGGAATGCGAGTGGCTTGTTGTTATACCTGGAGGTTAAACCTGGGCGTAAAGTACTTGACTCGTGTTTATAAGGCCCACCACAAAATTTTTTTATTCAGTTATAGAATTTCTTTTGCATAAAATTAGAACATCTAGCAACTGTGTAAAGCAACAAGTGAAGGAAATTATAAATCTACTTAAAGTTCAGATCTTAAACAACTAGGGAGTGAAGGTAAAGCTGTAAGGTTGACAAATATCAGTTATTCAGTTGTCTTGTTCATTCTGTGGTGTTTGTCTGATGGCAGTCTTCCTTTCTGTAGCTACTGCTAAGCATGCCCAGGTAGGAAGACTGTGATCACAAAGTTTTATGAGGTTTATTTTTGGCTGATAAGTACAATAAATTAGTTGGCTTCAAAAAAACACATCAACTTTCAGTATAGTTTTTAGTTGAGCTTCTGATAACAGTTGTGGATTATTAGACTTAAGAAAGATTTAGGTGTCCCTTCCCCTCCCCTTGCCTTTTTCCAAATGAGAAGCTAAGTCTGGGAGTAGAGAAGAGACCAAGTTCATCAGTGGCAGAGTTGAGACTGGGTCCTGTGTGTATTGGTTTAAAATTCTTCCACCAGGCATCTGCTGTCCTTGATCCAACAAATGTCTCCCTCTCTCTCGCTTTTGTTGGTATGGTGTATGTGTTGGTACCATGGGTGTGCATACACATGTGTGGATACATGTTGACTTCAGGTCTCTTATTCAGTCACTTTCCACCTTTTTGAAACAAGGTCTCTTACTAAATGTGATGGTTTGAATGGGCCCCCAAGTGGCCCCAAAGCTCAAATATTTGAATACGTGGTCCCCAGTTGGTGGACTTGGGGGAAGGATTAGGAGGTATGACCTTTTTGGAAGAAGTATGTCACTTAGGATGTGTTTGAGGTTTCAGAAGACTTGCCATTCCTAGTGTGTCTTACTCTTTCTGCCTCCAACTGTGGGATCAAGATGCAGGCTCTCCGCTGTTCCTCTCCCCATGCCTGTGCTTTGCCATCATGGACTCTTAACCATCTGAAACTGTAAGCCCAGATTCTTTTATGAGGTGCCTTGGTGATGGTGTTTTATCACTGCAATAGAAAAGTGACTAAGACACTAAACCTAGAGCTCACAAATTCCGCTACCCTGGTAGGTCAGCAGCCTCCAAAGATCCACCTGTCCCAGCCTCCCAGGCTCTGGGATCTCAGGCACATCAGGTCTGTGTGGGCTCAGGGATCCAACTCAAGTCCTCATTCTTGTGCCTCGAGCACTTCACCAACTGAGCCAGTGTCTAGCTTTCCTGTGGCCTTTGAAAATGTTAAGAATGTACCAGCATCGCTTCTTGACTGATCTTCCTGAGGTTTGAGGAGCCAGTGTTTGCTGGTAGGTTCACTTATTCCCATTTGTGCAGGAGATGACTCAGGTGTTGTTTCTGTGATGCTGAGGCCACGTCAGCTTCCATCTGGCAGTTCAACTGTGTCTAGAGAGGAGGTGTATGTTTATACAGTCCAACTCCTAGGAAGGGTATGGATGTTCACACCTGCCTATCTGCCTACTTAGCTGTTTCTCATCAGTTCTTTGAATCTTGCCCTGTAATATTAAACCCGACATTGTTTTTCAGCTTCTACATATTGATTAACTTGCTTAGTTACCTATTATTTAAAAAAAAAAAATTAGTTGTGCTTAGAGAATGACAGACCGATCTCTTGCTATACCATAGTAGTATAGCCCAAGGTTGAGGGACTGGGTAGGAGTCCATTTATTATCAGCTATGAAAGTTGATTAATGGGCCAATGAGGTGGCTTAGCCAGTAAAGGCACTTGCTGCCAAACCTAATGACCTGAGTTCCATTCTTGGAACCCACGTGGGAGAGAACTGACTCCCACGAGCTGTCCTATGACCTCCACACTCAAAACATTTTTTTAAAAAAATGTTTTTTTTTAAGTTCATAACATTGAGTAGATTTTAGCCTGTTAGACAAATTTCATGAAACTGGTAAGCATCATATTCTGTCTTCTTTGGTTAGTCAATAAAGAAGTTTGCTTCTTGATTCTCCCTTAAGGATCCAGAGTTTCAAGGAAGACAAATGTTCACTGCCTGACAGCATTTTAGCCAGCTCCCTCACTGGGACAGTAGACTGCCTTTGTTAGGAAGAAGAAGAATCTTGGTAACCAGATCTAGCCCAAAGCTGACTCTACCACTTCTGTGTTAAATGTTCCTTGGCAGTCTTATTTATTTATTTGTTTGTTTGTTTGTTTGTTTATTTGTTTATTTATTTATTTATTTATTTTTAAAAAGCCGCTTTAGGGCTGAGCTTTCCCATATACATTCCATTCTATAATCCCCCACTGTTACCAGCCCTTTCCAGAGTAGACATCTGTTACATCACCACCATCCCCAAAGACTTTGCTGCCAATTTTAAGCTGAATTTTCCAACTTGAGGAAATTCCAACATGTCACAACGTTTTTTAAATTATTATTTTTAAATGGGAACATAACCAAAGCAGCCATATTTGTAGTGAATGGTACAAAATGATGGAAATTGTGTCCAGCTACCACAGATATTTTTAGGAATGCAGGCTACAAAGCATTCCATTCACATGGAAAAAAAAAAAAAGGATGAGAAAAAGACTTGAATCCCCTATAGGTTGCTGCTTCTTTGCACTGCCTTTCTGTTGACTGCTGGGATGGTACCCCAGCTGGCGCCGAGACCAGGCAAAAGCTGAACATAGGCTCCCAGACTGTTAGGGCCTTGCTGTGATTCTGTCCTAGACTTCTGATTATTTATTTATAAACACACAAAGCAAAATAAAGTTCATTCCTATTAGGTCATGTCTTACATAAGGCAGATTCAGTGCATACTTTCCCCCCATTTTCCTCATGTCAGACGAAAGCAAATGAAACTGAATGAAGCAGCCTGTTATTTCTGCAGCAAGAGCCAGCGTTTGCTGCTTTGGAAGCAGTTGAGAGAGCTAAGATGAAAGTTAGCCAGTGTTCACAACACTGGGACTGGCTATCAATTTTCTATCAACTTCTTTGCTTTTAACCTCTCCTAAACTTAGTAATAATATACTTAGCCGTAAAGTCTTATATTTAAGTCTTTGTCTCAAACTTCAACCTAAGTCTGAGTACTTGTTAGGTTTAGGACACATTACTGTTGTGGAACAGAAAACAGATTTTTTTTTGAAATTGCAGCTGAGTGCTTCAGGGGTCATTTCTTATGCAAACCACTGAGAATAAGGGTGTCTTAGGACTCTAGATCTTAACTGCAGCTCTATGAATGACTTACTT
Organism: Cricetomys ansorgei; assembly: GCA_026225945.1. Lineage (NCBI taxonomy): Eukaryota > Metazoa > Chordata > Mammalia > Rodentia > Nesomyidae > Cricetomys > Cricetomys ansorgei. The sequence goes on from JAMJFZ010001791.1 coordinate 4,996,792, forward strand.
TGAACCAGATGAAAATAAAGATGAAGGTCACTACTCAGAAGGAGTATGCAGAGGCTTTCAGGGTAAGACTCATAGTTCAGGAGAGCTTTGATATCCCGTGAGCTCCTCTGTGTATTTTGTTCTCATGATAGATGAACTAATTAATGTTAAATGAAAAGTTATGGCTAGGGTTAGAGTTAAACTGTCTTAAATATATTTTATTAAATAAATATACATATATAGCACTAATTTATGGCTTAATTTTGTAGATTTTTTTTAAAAATTGTTTTAATATGTATGTGTACATGCTCATGCAGGTGCCTTTGAAGGTGAAAAGAGGGTGTCAGATTCCATGGAACTAGAGGTACAGGTGGTTGTTAGCTTCCTGATATGTGCTAGGAACTGAACCCAGGTCCTCTGCAAGAACAAGTGCTCTTAACCACTGAGCCATCTTTGCAGCCCCATTTGTTTTGTTTTTGAGACAGCGTTTAAGAGCATTTGTTCTTGGGGAGGACTGGGTTTGATAGCCAGCACTCACATGACAGCTCACAGCCATCCTTAACTCCAGTTTTAGGGATCCAGTACCCTACTCTAACCTACTCAGGAACCAGATATGCATCTGGTACACAGGCATACAAACAAGCAAAAACACTTGTATATAAAATAAACAAATCTTTAAAAGGATAGAGAGGGAGGGAGGGAGGCAGACAGGCAGGCTTGCTGCTCTTGCAACAGGACCCAGAACCCACATGGTAGTTTACAACCATCTGTAACTTCAGTACCAGTGGATCCACTGCTGTCTTTTGACCACCTCAGGCTCCTGTGACACACACAAATAAATAAATAAATATTTTTTTGAAAAAAGGCCCAGGTCCAGTGCCCATATGGTGGCTCACAACTGTCCATAATTCAGTGGCAGGAGATCTGACTCCTTTTTATGACCTTCTCAGGTACTTTTGCACATGGTGCTCAGACATACAGGAAAACACCGATACACATAAAAAATAAAGATGAAAAAGGGGCTAAGCTCAGAGGTCAAGAGAACTTGTTAAGAGACAGATCGTACTATGTAGCTAAGGTTGGTTGTTGTGACAATCTGCTTCAGCCTCCTAGATACTGGGTATTGCATGTATACACCATCACACTTGTGTGGCTTTACATTTTATGAAGTGAATACTGTCTGCCCTAGGAGTAATTACTTTGTGCCCCATTTAAGTGAGAGAAGACTCTTTCTTAAAAATATTTATTTATTTTATGTATATGAGTACTCTATCTGCATGTACACTTACATGCCAGAAGAGGACATCAGACCCCATTATAGATGAGCTACCATGTGGTTGCTGGGAATTAAACTCAAGACCTCTGGAAGAGCAGCTAGTGCTCTTAACCACTGAGTTATCTCTCCATCCGAGAGAGAGAGAGAGAGAGAGAGAGAGAAGAAGAAGAAGAAGAAGAAGGAGGAGGAGGAGAAGGAGAAGAAGAAGAGAGGGACTCTTAGACTGAGTGAACTAGTAATTTCTTACCTTGCATTTTCTTTTTATATATATTTTTATCTTATTGTGTACTTCTAGGCCTTGTGGTTATTCTTATTCATCTTCTTAGAACTGCATGGTTAGATGCAACCATCTTATAATAAATACAACAGAAAATCTGAAGAATTTTCCCCCTCTAAACATATTTAGAAGCTGAACCCAGTGTCATGTGCCCATTGCCTGACTCGTGCAAAGCTGAGGCATGAGAATGGATTGAGCTATGAGCCAGGGAACATAACAAGACCCTGTCTGAAAAAGAATACATATAAAAATATAAGTAAAAGTTATATTGTAAAATAAATTAGATAAATATCCTCTAACAATATATTTTGACTTTATGTATTTTCAGAGTTGTTGCCTTACTTAAGGGAAGATTGGTTTTGATGACCAGAGTAAAACACATACTTTGTTTCAGAAGAACTAACTTAAGTTTAAAAAAAAAAAATCAATTTTCCCATCACTATAACAAAATACCCAAGAAAACAACTTCAGGGAAGAAGGGTTTGTTTGGGTCCAGTTTCAGGTATTAATCTATAGTCACTTCCCCATTGCTTCTGGGTCTTCTTGTGATGAAACAGGACATCACAGCAGGAACATGTAGTGGAGTAAAATGTCTGACTGCAACAAAGGCAGAGAGACCCTGACCCCCACTGACCTACTTCCTTCAAGTAAGCCCCAAGGCAATAAATGCCATCCAATTATGAACCTGTGAATGGGTTAATCCACCATGGGATTAAAGTCTTCGCAGTGCAATCACTTCTCAGAAGCCCATCAGAGGTAGCCAGATCTTTAACACTGGAACCTTTGGGAACAGTTCATATTCCAACTTCAGCAGAATGCTCGATGATTCAGTATTTGATCAATGTAAACTGCTGGAGAACAGAGGGCACAGTTTGTGTTTTCATCAACTTCTTTTTTGGAGGTATCCTAAAGGTAGAACTCTCCATTTACATTCTCTTTTTGTGTTAAAAGTTTGTGAAAGTGGAATGAAAAAGTTCATGTTTGTAGTTCTCAAAGCTTAATGGACTCTGGGAACTACTCTTAAGTGTTGGCCTGTTGTGGTCAATCTTCAGTCTTATGTACTCTATACAATATACTGCTTGCTGAGATAATGCATATTCTTTAATGCCACTGCATCTATACTTAGCTGGCATACACAGTGAGAATCCTGTCCTGCCCTCAGGGAGCATACAGACTGGAGAGCATCCAAAGAACAGTAGGTCACAGCCACCTGAGCTTCACATATGAGTAGTCTGTTCATTGGTTTGAGCTGGCTTTATACTGGAATTGAGATGGAGAATTAACTCGGTATAATTATGTACCACTTCATCGTTTTGCTCCTTCTCACATTATGCTTTGCTTTTAAAATATCTATTTATGTGCATATGTGTGGATGCACAGATACTATGCATGGCACATTTGTGGAAGTCAGAGAACAACTTTCTGGGGTGAGTTCTGTCCTTACTCCATGTGAGTCCTGGGGGTGGAGCTCAGGTCATCAGGCTTGGCAAAGTGCCTTTACTTGCTGAGCCTCTCACTGGTCTTCATGTTGCCCTTTGCCAAAAGATTTTAGCCTACTTTGATAAACTGGGCGCATACAGCACTTCTCAACCAAGATCCCTGTGGGATGTGGCTTTAAGAAGGAGTGGGTTAGCTTTGAGTCATGAAGAAGCTTTTCAAATGTAATTCAAAGGCCACAAGATCCTTTGGTTTTTCTTGATAGTAAGATATGCATGAAAACAGGAAAGGACCCTCAGCAATGTTGGCATATTAGAGAAGGGGCTGGGAATTATTGAGTGAGTTGTTTTTTATTTTCTTAGTGTTGAGGATTTAACTCAGATCCTTGTGTATGTTGGCCAGTGTTCTGCCACTGAGCTCCAGCCCCAGCCCAAGTGAGATAAACTCTTTGAAAAGTTACTGCAGTTAGCAAAAGACATTTGCAAAGTGATTTAAGAGACATAAAATAAGTTTTGCAGGTTATATTATTTATCAACCAAACATCTGATGTTTGTGTCTCACTTCCACCAGTTTGGCGTGTATCTTTTGCTATACTGTGTTTTACTGCTAAACATTTTTCTTGTTGAATTTTGTTTGTTTTAAGGCAAGTTCTAACTACATGGATTAAGCTGGCCTCAAACTCACAGTCCCTTGCTTCCTGAGTGCTGAGATTTAAGGCATGTACCCCACACTCTGCTTGTTTAGTTTTCTTTTTTGTTGTTGTTGCTGTTTGCTTTTTTTTTTTTTTTTTTAAAGAGAAGGTCTCATATAGATCAAGCTAGCCTGGAACTCGATATGTATCCGAGAGTGGTCTTGAATTTAGACCCATCCTCCTGCCCCCACTCCTGAGTGCTGGATTATAGATGCATGCCACCACCTGGTTTATGTGATGCTGCAGATTGAACCCAGGATTTTGTTCATGCTAGGCAAGCACTGTACTAACTGAGCCACATCCCTACCATTTAATTTTCCTTAATTTGATTGTCAAACATGGATAATATATTTAAGGAGGAAATTTTCCATAAATAGTGAGTACCTAGTACAAGGAAAACCAATACTATGAGGTTCTAGCTGATAATTATCTTGCTCTTGGTTTAAAAAAAAAAAAAAAAAAAAAAACTGAGGAAATTACCCTATTAGATTTAACAGCTTAAAACCAGGTGTTTCCTTTAGTGCAACAAGGGGGATTGACCCTGATCCTGACCCTCTTGGACTTTTAGTGCCATCTCTTAAATGGTCCTGCATAGTGATAACAGTGTTGTGGCAGGTTTGAGGTAGGCACAATTTGAAAATAGTCTGGGGCAGGTGTCTGGATTCACCAGGTCTTTGTCCAGGCTCTCATCTGGTTCCATACCTCAGATTTCCTTCCAAATGACCAGTGACAACTGCTCTACCCTAGAGAATACAAGGAGTACAAAGATTTAAAGACAAATCTGGCTGTTTTCATGTACTTTAGCTTCATCCATGGCAGCCTTCTTTGCATACTGAGCCAATGCAAAAGACAGGTCCATGGCTGCTTCAGGTTACTTTGAAGATGCCAGACACATGTTAATGTTGTTTTACTAAAAAGGACAGACATGGTCCAGCACTTGAACCAAATTGTTAGTACACATGACTGGGCTGAAGGAGGGAGACATGCTGGGTGGGTATTGAGCAGCACTGGGAGGAGAGATAGCCATGGGTTTTCTCCCTTTCCTAGGTGAGTAGTAATAATGTCACTCATGAATGGCTTCTTGGAGGTTCTGTGAGTTAATATATGTACCTGACTCAGAGCACCTTGGAAATATTAGGGACCTTATTTTTTTCTACAACTATATGTATAGGAGAAGAAAAATATTTTATGTTCTTTATTTTAATGTAATTTAAGACTCACAGAAGTTAAATACATTATATTGTAGGTTCCTATGAGCCCAGTAATTTTTTTACATTGTTTTATTATATAAATAATATAGTTATTTAGTGTGTTTTTGTTTTAGTGTTTCCCCCACTTTCAACTAATGAAGAATGGGAGAGATAGAAGGAACATACAGAGCTTTACCGACTTCAGAGACACGTTTGGGTGGCCAGACCTCTGTTGGAGTGAGCACCCTGGAACCAGAGCAGACCTTCTCACCTGGGATGCAGGAGAAGCACCCATACATCAGAGTGAAACTGCTGGATAATACTGTGGAAGTATTTGACATTGAGGTAAGAAGCATGATTTTTAAAGGTGTATTTCCTTCTGTGTTCTAAAGTCAAGTAATTCTATACTAGATTCCGTTTTGCTGGTAAGAGTTTATGTTGTATATTTATTCAGTTAACCAGGAGTTATGTTAATGACTACCCAGCAGAGTTCTTGGAAACTAAATCTAAGTTAACTCTCAGCTAAAATTCTGATAGGATCCACTGTTTCCCTTCTTTTGTTTTAAGAGGACTGCTAAAGGATACAAACTGCAACCAAATTGCTTTAACTCAGACCTTCTATACTCTGTGACTTAGGGATCTGGTACTGTGGATGTTTATTTTTAGTTATATTTGAAATAATTGGTTTCTTTTTGTGCACTGTTGGAAAAAGGGATGCATAGGCCTTGGCATTTTGTATTGTTTGCAGGTGTTGGATTTCTGTGGGAGATGTTTGATTGCTAATGATCTGCACATGGTATCAGTAGAACACCTGAGGAGTTTTGAATCAATAAAACACCTGAGGCAGATGCTCAGGGTTCCACTGTGAGTATGGCACTGGCCATGATGATGGTTCCCTCTGCTGAGGTCTGGCAGGGTTTGCATCTATAAATATGCCTCCATGTGTTCCTTCCTGAACTGCCCCAGTAACAGCATTCTGCTACAGTCTGGATTCCCAGTATCTCCATAAAAGATGTCATGTGGCCTCATGGTGTGTCAACATACCTGTCTAAGCATAGAATCTGTCCTTCCTTCTCAGGGTGCTGGTACAAAGACTGAATAAACTCTAGGAAGAAAGCCTGTGGGTGAGGTATTTCTCAGTGAAAGGTGACATCGGTCTGTAGTGTATAGTAGAGCTTTACACTGGGAGTTAGTGCATAGTGAGGCTCTTACTTTGAGAGCTAGTGTGGGCCTGGCATCCTGAGGCAGTGTATGTATGAGCTTGACACTGGAAGGTGGTATTCAGTGAGAGCCTGACGATGGAAGGCAGTCTGCAATGAGGGTGTGATGTCAAAAAGTGGTGTATAGTGAGGCCCGATATTGTGAGGAGGTGTGTAGTGAGCACTTACGTTGGGAGTTAGTTTATATTTTTAGTGTAGAACTTCCTTGTTCAAGTTAACAATCATACAAAATTTTTTTGAAGCAGGGACTCCTGTAATCCAGACTGGCCTTGAACTCTATAGCTAAGGATGATTTGTAGCTAAAAATATTTTGTTTATCAGGGTATACCACTTGGATGTGAGTAATGCTGCTTATGAACATTCATGTAAAAATTTTGTGTGGTTGTATAATTTCTGGTAATGGACAAGGAAGTCAAATTGTGAAATCATAAAGTAACTCCAAGGTTTAAATATTTGAGGATGCACCAATCTGTTTTAGAAAGTTGTTCTATTCCTTTTCATTCCTATGTATTAAAAGGATTCTGATTTCTCCCTTTTTTTTTTTTTTCTTTTTTGGTTTTTAATTCCAGCCATCCTAGGGTATGGCATAAGGACAAAGTGAGTCAGTCAAAGTCAGCTCTGTCTCTGAGCTGAGTCAGCAGCACAAGCAGCAATAGCTTCTATAGTACAAGAGTACTGTAAAGAAGATAGGAAAAACAAAAATAAAAAAAACAGTATGTTTCTGGCCATAAAGGCCAGAACGAGGTGGCGCTAGACAAGAACAAAAATTTATTGCATGATTTTTAAAGTATTTTTATTTCATCTAGAGATGTTATACTGGTTTGTAGAAGTAGGAACTGTATTACTCCCTGATAATGTCTGTCTGTCTGTCTTGTTTTTATTTTGTTCTGGTTTTGGTTTTGAGACACAGTTTCATTCTATAGTTCAGGTTGGCATAGAATCCACTGTGTGTATAGTCCAGGCTGACCTCAGACTCAGCTATAAAATTAAGTATTGATTTAAATAAAGTAGCAGACGTGGTGTGCAACTGTAATCCCAACACTTGAGAGGCTGAAGCAGAGGATTGCCACAAATCAGAGACCAGCCTGAGTTACAGAGTGAAACTCTTGTTTTTTGGTTTTTTTTTTTTTTTTAAAGGCCATTCCTTCATTGTAGCCATTCCCACTCTTGGGAGTTCTTTCTTACTTTTTCTTAATAAATCTACATTTTGTGTTCTTACTTCTTGTCCATATTTCCTTACACTTCTTGGGCCTGAGACAGTGAACTCGGAAGCCACTTGCTAGGGGAGGCTTTGTAGCTGGTGATTATTTAGAACTGTAGCATCCTGAGTTGAGCTCCTCAAGAGCCATGAAAGGCTCCAGCATACCCAGAGCACCCATATTATTTGGAAGTCCCCTCTAGATTAAATACATCAAACCAAGGGTTCTGCGAGACCTAAAACACCTACACTTAAATATTCTCAGGAAATCCAGTGGAATCTATGGATATTAGAAACATACAGCAAAGATTACAAAGTGCCTCTTTTAACAGTGTCATAGAGACATGTAATGTGGTTTCTGCTCTTCAGATAAAGGATTGTGACAGATTCTATAAATTGCCACAACTCATTGAAAACCCTTTCTTATTCTTACTGGCTTTTTGCATTTCTTAATATTTCAACAAATGTGATCAGATTACCTGTGAAAAAATAGTTTTTCTTCTTTTTAAAATACTTGTGTCTTTTATTGTATTATTGCATTGGTGATAACACATGTTGAGAGAAGATTTTATTGTCTTATTTTTAATCTTAAGGCAAAACATTTAAAATTTTGACCTTAAGTATATTGTTTGCTCTTGTTTTTTATAAATGCCTTTAACATGTTAAGAAGTTGCCTTTTATTCCTAGTTAACTGAGAGTTCTCCCCTTTTCTTTAAAACCATATGTTAAAATTTGCCAAATCTTTGCATTAATTGAAGCAATTATTTGTTTTTCTTGATTACTTTCTTTCTTTGAGACAGATCTCACTATAAAACCACGGCTGGCCTAGAACTCACTTTGTAGACCATGCTGACCTAGTACTCAGAGATCTGTCTGCCTCTGCCATCTGAGTGATGGAATTAAAGTCATGCATCACCACATCTTGCTCGTTTGCTTTTCTTTTACTCTGTTGATATTATTAATTACATTGTATAGTTTCTTAAATGTTAAATCAGTATATTTGTTCTAGCTATATGGCTGGATATATTATATCTAGGAGTTTTACCACAAGTTAGTGGGGGAGTACTTGCTCTGTAGCTGTCTTATAATGCCTTAGCTTAGTTTTGGTATTTGGCTAATACTAGGCTTGGGTAACTAGTTTATTTTTCCTATTCTCCTCATGCACAGTTGCTATTTAGAGTCTAGCCATGTTGTGCTTGTCAGAGCTTTTACATGACAGTAACATATTAAGAGGATCCCTGTTAGTTTTATTTGACTCTTTGTCATTGCCCTTATGCCAATCTATCTCCAAGAGCTAGAGGTTGCAGCTTCAGTTCATGCTTCCAGTTGTTCCCTCTCACTATTGCCATCTTACCAGTCATCTGCCCACAGCCTGTCAATGGCTGCTTCTTGCACATGGAATATAATACAGATTTCCCAGCATAACCTGTGAAGCTCTGTGTGATTTCAGAATGCTCTCCTCTTGGAATTTGTATTATAACCTTTGCCCTAACTTTTACTTCTTACCCTCTGAGTACAGACACCAGCATGACCTGGAATCCCTAACCTTTTTATGCCTCACTATGCTGGCTAGTTTTTTTGTCAACTTGACATAGCTAGAGTCATTTGAGAAGAAGGAATCTCAATTGAAAGAAAGCCACCACAAGATTGGCCTGTGAAGAAGCCTGTGGTGCATATTCTTGATTAATGATTGATGTGGGCGAACCCATGCCATTGTGGTTAGTGCCACCCTGGAGCAGATGGTCCTGAGTTGTTCATATAGGCTGAGCAAACCATGAGGAGCAAGCCATAAGCAGTGTTCCTCCATTGCCTTTGCTTGAGTTCCTGCCTCCAAGTTCTTGCCTTGCGTTCCTTCCCTGGCTTCTCTGAGTGATGGACTGTATATAAGCTATAGGGTAAAATAACCCAATTTGCTTTTGGTCATTGTGTTTGTCACAATAATAGAAACCCTAGCTAATAAGCTCACACACCTGTTTTTCTTCCAAAACTTATTATGTAGCTAAACCTTATTTATCCTTCAGGAGGTCTGCTAAAACGCCGCTTCCTTTGGTTAGTTTTCCCAGAAACTCTGGCAAAGGATCACCTTCCTCCTCATTATTGTACTTAAGATTATACATGTATACATATAAGGCTATATATGTTATATATAAGATTATGTAGATATATTCTTGACATTTATGGAAGTGATATTTGGTGGTCCAAAAGTCAGTCAGTGGCTGCTTTTCTGATCTAGGAGAGTCTCATTTGTCACAGTTAACTGAATAATTTATATGGTTATAAACACTGGCCTCAGCTCTAAAGAATCTTAATTTTGAGTCTTAAGTTTATTTATTTTTGGATTTTATTTTTTTTGGGGGGTACTGGGTTTCTCTGTGTAGCCCTGGCTGTCCTGTAACTAGCTCTGTAGACAAGGCTAGCCTCAAGCTCAGAGACCATCACACCCAGCCTTAAGTTTATTTAAACAAGACTTAATGATACTCACATCCAGAGACATCATTTTCAAAAAGAAACTTAGTTACCAGGATTTTATATGATGGTAAATGAAGTAAGATATACTTTGTGACTCTTCATATTGACTGTGACTAGATTGGAATACTTAGGTTTTTGAAGAAGGGCACTTACTATGGTGACACAGGAAGAAAGGAAATCTTTATGGTAGATTCAGGGTGGAGCACTGTATGTGGATGTAGGTCTCAGTTGTTCTTATTTTAATGGTCTTTTGGCTTTTATACATGTGATATTTGTCTCTCAAAAGGCCAGTCAGTGGCTGGTTGTCTGATCTAGGAAAGTCTTAATTTGTTTGGGTTAATTGAATGAGTTGTATGGTTGGTTATCAACATCAAAATCTAGCCTCGTCTCTAGAGAATCTTAATTTTGAGCATAACTTTATTTTAAAACCTCATAGAAGAAAGTTATGTATCAATATGCTTCATCCCGTATGCTAAGCTGTGGAGTAGAAATGCTCTCAGTTCTAGCACTGAGAGGTAGTATCCAACTCTAGTACTCATTCAGTGAACAGAGAGGTTCATTGGGTACCTAAGACCTCATCTAGAAAAGTCCTCTCCAAACTACAGAAGGCAGGATGTCTAGGACAGGTATACTTTCATGATTCACGATTTGCTATTTTAAAACTCAGGCATTAATATAAAGTTAGCATTGTAGCAAAAGTGACATTTAATGATTAAAGGATGAGGATGTGGCTCCGTGGTAGAGTACTTGCTAGCATGTACAAAGCCGTAAGTTTGACTCTCAGCACCATGCTAGAAACCCCACAAACAAACAAAAATGGGTATAGTGATATGCTCTTGTAATCTCAGTGCTTGAGGAGACTGAGACAGAGGGATTGCTGTAAATTTGAGGCTAGTTTATATTACATACTGAGTACTAGGTTGACCAAAACTACAGAGTGAGATTATGTCTCAAAGAATTTTTTTAAAAAAGATCTTGATCTGGGTATGGTGTCAGAAGACTTTAATCTCAGCCACGGGAAGGCAGGGCAAATCTCTGAGTCCAGACCAACCAGGGCTACATAGGAAGACCTTGTCTCTGGAGAGATGGCTCAGTGGTAAAGAGCACTCCCCAGCTCTGCTCTTCCAGAGGACTGGGGTTCAATTCCCAGTACCCACATGGTGGCTCACAATCATCTATAACCCCAGTTCCAGAGAATCTAACATGTTCTTCTGGCCACTGCAGCTCCAGACACACATGTGATATATAAATTGCCATTCACAGAAAATAAGTAATAAATTAATAAAATATCTAGATGGATGGTAGTGTCGCACGCCTTTAATCTCAGCCCTTGGGAGGCAGGGGCAGGGGCAGGCAGATCTCTGTGAGTTTAAGGCCAACCTGGTCTACAGAATGAGTTCCAGGACAGCCAGAGTTACAACAGAGAAAACTTGTTTCGAAAAAAACCAAATAAATAAATAAATAAATAGATAGATAGATAGATAGATAGATAGATAGATAGATAGATAGATACATAGTCTAGAAAAGAAAGACCCTGTCTGAAAAAAAGAAAAGAAAAGAAGTCTTGGATGTAGATGTAGGATGTAGACAGAATAGTTGTCCTATGCCTTCACTGAGAAATGGGAATCAAGTTCTAATGACCATTAATGAGCATTCAGCCATTTTTTTTTTTTTTTGCTAGTACTACTCCATTTTATATTCTTTAAGCAGTGGTTCTCAACCTGTGGGTCATGACCTGTTTGGGTGTCAAAGGACCCTTTCACAAGGGTAACCTAAGACCATCTGCATATGAAATGTTTATATTGCAATTCATAACGGTAGCAAAATTACAGTTATCAAGTAGCAATGAAAATAATTTTATAGTTGGGAATCACTATACATGAGAAACTGTTAAAGGGTTGCAGCGTTAGGAAAGTTGAGAACCACTGCTTTAGTGCATACAAAAACTTTAAGATGGGCTTTTATTTTCTTTGTTTAAGAAATATAAGTTGCCATGTGTGAATCCCATCACTCAGGCAGAGGCAGGCTAGCCAAGGCTGCATAATGAGGCCCTGTCTTTAAAAGAGAGAGAGAAGAAAGAAATACAATAGTCTGGGAAGAATGTAACTGCATTGGTAGCATGCTTTCTGTCACATTCAAAGCTTGGGTTTGATCTCTAGCCCTGCATAAATAAGGTATGATAGTACACCCGTAAGCACTGCCCATCATCCCAGCATTCAATATGTGGAAGCCAGATTAGTGAAGTCCTCTTCAGCTGCACAGTTAGTTCAAGGCCAGCATGTGCAGATAAGACCCCATCAAAACAAACAAATTTCATAGTCATTAGTTTAACTGTGTGACAAGGACAAATTCTCAGTCATGAAGTTTAATGCTAGAAGACAAATTTTATGTTCCAGTAAAAGCTTAATGCTTTCATTCTGACCAGGAAAAAATAGTCAGAATTCCAGAAAGTATTGTAGACAGATGTTTGCCATTTCTCCCCCACATGAGCATCCTAAATATGGCAAATAAACGGCCTTAGAATTCATTTTGGTCTGACCTCAGAAGAAAAAGCTAGTAATTTAGCATCTTAAGTTTAAAGATAATGTAGGTGTTTTGCAAAAGCTCTTAGAAGATTCTAGGATACATAGCTGTTATATGAGTCTGCCCTAGATCTTGAAACCTGTGATTTTGTCATGGAAAATTGATCCTTTTTTAAATCCTAATGCTAGGAATGTGGTTAGGTGGTGCATGGCAAAGACACTGACATTCTTATTCTTAGTATTCAGATTGTGGTATTGGATCTCTCCGTACTAGCTCCCTCCACCTAACACCAGCTAACACCCAGGGTGGGTTTGTGCCTGATTATAAAGTAACACTACCCAATGAAGAAGTTAGGCTATAAAATAGAGAATGGGGAAATGCTACCTTGCTTATCCTAGTATCCCTGAAAACCCTTTAACCACAGTTTTGTATAGGAGACTGCTACAGTGATTCAGAATCTCAGTAGAGAGTATAGAAGTGAAATTTGTTAGATAGACCCCAGCTTCTTTAGCTGTGGGTCACAACCCCATATGGGGTCATATAACTGAATGTGCAGATTGTGATAATTTTGTCAACAGTGAAAGATTTTTTTAATGCACAATGACCAAAAAGTAATTCAAAGAGGAACGTGCATAATGAGTGCAGTGCTCACCTGTGTTGTGCTGCAGGGCTTCACGGCAGCCTTGGTTCTGAACACGACATGCACACTTCACACTGCATATGTCCTCACACCATGCAAGGACAGCGATGCTGCCTGAAAGCCTCAGCTCAGATTCGAGGCTGTTGCATGATATGAATTGCAGTGCTTTTATTGTACATGCAAAATTTTCTGCATCTATAGAAATTTAATGGTTTAATTATAGAAAACAGAATTTTTTTTTTCATTTTTTCGTGACAGGGTTTCTCTGTTGTAACTCTGGCTGTCCTGGAACTCACTTTGTAGACCAGGCTGGCCTAGAACTCAGAGATCTGCCTGCCTCTGCCTCCCAAGTGCTAGGATTAAAGGTGTGTGCCACCACTGCCTGGCAGAAAACAGATTTTTTAATACTTTCCTATCATCATTTTTCAGCAAGTATCAAATTAATATGTCCTTGGATTGCATTATGTTAGAATGTTTGTGTTGATTACTTCAGTTCCATTAAAAATATTAAATGAACTTTTTAGAATTAGGTTAGAATTTCCAACAGTTTCCAAAGTAACTGTAAACCTACTTCTTTTTGTGCTACATACTGATGCAAAATGTAGCATTCTTAGCATTGATAACTCTACATCAAAATACTAATCAACTCTGAAAAACATTGAAGATGCTTTGTGTCCTGCAGTATCAAATATTCAACCAACATTTAATTCTTTATGTAAAAAATAAATATGCATATCCATCTCTTTGTATTCAAATTTGGTTTTGTCCTTGGTGAACATATATGTGTACTAAAGGATTGTTTCAAGAGAATTTTTTTATGACCTATTATCAGGAAATATCTATTTCAAATTCCTGTATAGCCAGGATCATGAAAACTTTATCAGGTGAAAAGGGAAGAAGTTCCCCACCGTCCTGAAGCCATTGGCCAGACAGGACAATGGGAAGACCCTTTGAAGACACAGTTACAGTACCAGTTAGGTGACAGTAGCCTGGAAGGCTGGGGCAGGGTTCTCCAAAAGGTGCTATACACTTTCAATCAGTGTCCAGTATATGGTATGGTTTCTCTCATAGCCAGGATTCACGGATCTAGGAGTCAAGGGGTGGAAATGGGAATGGTTCCACTCACTATCAGCCCTAGTGACCCAGTGGGGAAGTTTTTGCTTCCTGTTACCACCACCTTAAGTTCTGCTGACCTAGAAGTTTTGATTCCAGAAGAGGGGAGCACTCTGCTAGGACATGTATCACCCACTGGAACAGGAGGAGGGTGAGTTATACCACCAGGAATGTCTGCTGGTATTTCAAGCCTTCAATACCCATGTTCTCATTCCTCTTTGTATCAACTTTCATCTCTGGATCTGGTTAGGACCAGGTTTTACATGTCAGCCTTTAGCCACCTGATACAGCGTGGACACGTATCTCTGCCAGTTTGCAAATTTGGGGAAAGATTTGACAGCTTGGTCAGGCGTCACATCTGGGCATGCAGATACAAGGATGGAGAGTCACCAGCACTAGCCTCCTGAGGCCAGCCTGTTCCTAGAAGTCAAGGGGCTCATAGGTCACTCCAGGCCCTCTCTCAACTGCACAGAATGCACATGGTAGGACCATAGAATACTTTTAGAACTGCCTATCTCCCTTAGCTGCTTTGATGACACAGGAAGAAATGGGTGGCTCCAGCTGTTTTTCTACCTCCTAAGAGGCCTAGAGTTTTGTGTCATCATGTATACATTTATGTTTCTGAGTTAAGGTTACCTATCTTGAATTGGTAACAAGGTGTTGCCAGGTTTCTCTGGAAAGTGAATTGATTTATAGTCTCCTGACCCCACAGGAGTATTCCAACTTTGGTTCCGTTCCCCTCATATCCACTAAAGTCTGCTTTTCTTTCCGGGCTTTCTCAGAGCCTTCCTATACTTCTAGTTCCTATAATGTCTACCACCTGGCCTACTGTGGGGCCTGTAACCAAGTTACTTCAGGCCTATCCTGGTCACTATATTGGCCGTGTAGTCCTCAACTGTTGTTCCCCTCAAGTACTCCACCTCAGTGTCCTTTGAAGCCCAATAGTGAGTGTTGTGTCATGAGGTCTCCCTATACTGTAGACTGGACAGTAGGCTATGGCTATGAGAAGAGCTGATGAGCTTGGAGATGGCACCCTTCCATCACAGTCTGTCAGGAACCCTCTGCTGAGGCCATTCTTTTCTAAGCCACACTCATTTCCCCATTCACTGTCTGCAGAAAGATACCCTCTCTCTCCTCCATGCACGTTTTTCCACTTAAGTTTCACCTCAGCTATGGAACCTTTTTAGGTCACATCAGCCTTGGTTACATTTAGTTCATTTCAACATTTAAAAAGTAAATGCTAAGCTAAGCATGATGGTGCATACCTGCAATCCTAGCACTAGGGATACTAGAGCAAGAAGATCAAGAGTTCGAGACTAGCCTGGGTTACATAGTGAGATTTTTGTCTTTAACAAAATTGTTTTATTCTGTTTATCCATCATTTCTAGACATAGAAAGTAACCAAGATTTTTCCAGAAAGCTAAGGATGCAAATATAGTCATCCCTGTTTTTCCAGAGGCAGTGCTCTGCTTTACCTTATAGAATATCATATACTTTTAAATGTTGTCTGTTACTTTACAAGCAGTGTGTCCCCATTTGGGTTATGCTTACACTGGCAATTCCTTGGCTCTCCGAAATGTGCTGTCCCTGGGAAAGCCTCAGTCAGGTGCTCTATCAGTCATAACACCATATCCTGCTGCTGATGAGTTTCTCAGGACTACTCCACCTTAAGATATTACAGGGGTGTTCATCGAAAAAATAATTGTTTCAGCCAGGCATAGTGGCACACATCTTTAGTCCCAGCACTTGGGATGCAGAGACAGGTGTATCTGAGTTCAAGGACAGCCTGCTCTACATTGCAAGCCCCAGGAAAGCCAGGATGACATAGACCCTGTCTCAAAAAAGAAACAAACAAACAAACAAACAAAGCATTGTTTCCACTATGCAAGTAATGTATATTCACTATAGAAACCTAGAAACTCTCTATGGCCACACCCATAGGTGGCTGCTGAAAAAAACAGCCATCTCCAGATTTCTGGGGTGCCTTCTAGCCTTTTACATCAGCACATATGGGAATTAAAAGAAATTGGAAATTGTCTTAAGTCTTCTATTGCTATGATAAAATACACTGACCAAAAATAACTTGGGAGGAAAGGGTTTATTTTACCTAATTGCTTATAAATCCATCAGCTTTTCAGTTAATCTGCTATAACTAGTTAATGAATATTTCTGTTAGGTAACCCAGTTTAAGGTCCTAGTGTAATATAGTCTCCATCTCCTAACAAGACCATGAATAACCAAGTGGACATACTTGAGAAAATGCCCTTGCACTGCACAGCCTTAACATTTTAGCTTGAAAAGAGGGTCCCAAATATGGGGCAGAAAAAGCAAAGCCCTACAAGCACTCTTGCACACTTTGAGTCAAGCTGCTAGCACAGCTATAGGAATACAATGGGCACAGAAGCTCTGCACCACCATAAGGGACTTACAGTATGTGAGAGCAACTTACAAGAAGAGCTTAGCAGAGGGTCATCAGGTGTCTGTTCTACTGGACACCGACTTGCACTCCAGGCTTACCAGCAGAAAGAAAACTTGCCAGTCAGTGGCTCTCACAAGTGAAGTGATGGGCCTGAGACACAGAACCTGAGATAAGCATTCTAGTAGAGAAACCACTGGACTTGTAGAGCCTTAGGCATGAGCAGAAGTGCAGATAGTAGCAAACTACTATCCCATAGTGAATGGAATTGCTAAGGTCTCCCCACTGAGCAAGAACAAGGGCATATGGAGAAGGATGGTAACCATTAGTTTTACTACAACCTTGTTTTCTCAGCACATTTGCATATAGCATATGTCACACACTGGAAACCAGAGAACCTATTAATTGATGTTTAGGATCTGGATAGTTAACACAGGACTTCTTTTTATTTCTTGTCTTTCTACTTAGAGAAAAAAAACAAAACACAAAGGCAGTTTGGCTCACAGAAAACTCTCTAAAGGAAACTGGCATTAGATAATTCCCTTATTTCTTCTATATTAACAGAAGTGGGTTCTGATTCGTGAGTACATGTGAAAACTGGTACACAGAAATAGAACCTGCCTATTGGTGCCCCCTGCCATCTCACCCTGCTGAGACGGGGCTCATTTCCACCACTCACTGCAGCATGGGAACCCATTTCAAGCCACACAAAGTAGGAGTGACAAATACTCATTTCAAATTCCTAAACTATCAATACCTTCCTGAAAAGCAGAAAATTAACTCTATTGAAAGAGTGTATATGATATAACGAAGAGAAAAACGTATTTAAAACAAGTATTCTTTTGTTTGTTTTTTTAGATTTATTTATTTTTGTGTGTGAGTGTTTTGTTTGCACATATATGTGTGTATCAGAAGGCAGAGAGAGAGAGAGCCTTGGAATGGCATGAGTCTTTTGAATCCTCAAAACCTGCTCCTAGTGATGTACCCCCTCCAACAGGCCAGCAAACTTGTGTTTGCCCATGTACTATGATGAAGAGTAATTTGTTTCTCTAAATCCCTTTGACTTGGTTGTTTGTTTGCATGGTTGTTTTTGTCAAGCTAGGTCTCCCAAACTGGCCTGAAACTTAAGAATTCTCTTGTCCTAGCCACCTGAGTTCTGAGAGTATAGGTGTGTACCACCACCCATGTCTTCAGTTGGTCTCTTTTTGTCTTAAGAATATAGAATGCATGGAGTCAGTATCTATCTCTCAGTGGTTCAGAGTCCTTCGCCAGAAGCAGAAGCACCCATTCACTCCTTTATGCTCCCAAATTTAACACTTCCCCTATAGCTCGCAATGCTTGTAGAGTGGGCTCTTAGGGGTATATGAGGACCTAAGACTTTAAGTTGCCAGATATGAGACTGAAGATGGCTGTCCACAATGTCGGTGACCTTCAGAGACTCTAGAATGAATAAAGCTATAGTTCTGCCTGTAAGCTCTCAAGGGTATCTTAATTGTACCATATAATATATTATAAAAGCCAATTTGAGGCTGACCTAAATATGATACAGAAAAATGCTAAGTAATGAAGCTAACAGTATATATACAGATTTTGTCACAGGAGCAATTTGGCATGAACTGTAAATGGGTGCATGAGGCAAACCAGCTAGAGGACAAAAATCAAGCGGTTTGCAAAAGAATTTTCCCACAGATCCGAGACAAAGGATAAAGAAGCACTTTGTTAGCTGAGCTTTTGTGCCCATTTCTATCTAGACAGAATCTTTAATGGCACTTTTGTAGATGTAGATTCTGAACAATATACTTTATGTCTGAGCTTGGAGTAGGGACTTACTTGAATGCCATGACCAACTAAAATGATGAAACATTGAACAAAATGTTTTGCTTTTTTTTTCCCAAGACAGGGTTTCTCTGTGTAGTCCTGGCTGTCCTGAAACTCACTCTATAGACCAGGTTGGCCTCGAACTTACAAAGATGCACCTGCCTCTGCCTCCCGAGTGCTGGGATTAAAGTTGTGCATCACTACTGCCTGCTAATGTTTTGCTTTTTACTCTGTAGTTCTCATGTTGTATTCTGATCTGGGTGGCTGTATTGTCACGTGGGATGCCATTAGACAACATGTTTCTCTTTGATCAGAGTGTCTATGGATGATGCCAGTGCTTCTGTTGGTGGATGGACAGCCTTTTCACTTTATCTCATGGAGACTCTTGTTACCCCTGATCATTGCTTTGGACAATTACTGTCTGACTGAAATTGAATTTCTAAATTTTTAAGAATAGAAGGTAAACTTCTAATACAGAATATGTGAGAAGGTAAAGATGGACATATGGAGGCTAAAGAGATGGCTCAGTGGTCGTAAATGTACTTTCTGTACAAGCAAAACAACCCAAGTTTAGATACCCAGAACCCATGTAAGCCCTCCCAGTGGTTCTTATCTGTACTCCTAGCAGTCCTCCATTGAGATGCTAGGCAGGGACAGAAGACCCCCCGGGAGCTCTTGGACCAACAAGCTTAGAGTACAAATCACAGCACCAAAACAGCAAGAGAGACCCTGCCTCAAGCAAGGTGCCAGGCAAGGACTGACTCCAAGGTTTTTCTCTGACTTCCGCAGATGCCTTATGGCATGTGCAAACTATGGCATTTATGCATCTGCAGCCACATGTGTCATACATATACAGAACAGACATGACAGATATGTATAACACCAAGAACAGAGCTTATTATGACATATAATAATCTATAGGCCAGGTCATGGGGCATCTGTAAAAATTAAGGGAATTATTATTTGGAAAGTAATGGTGAAAAGTATTCTGAAAATTTTGTATCTTTAAAATATATTATGACAGGCTACAGAGATGGCTTAGTGGTTAAGAACACTTGCTGCTCCTGCTGGGTTTGAATCCAAGCACCCACATAGTGGATCACAGTCAGATATGACTCCAGTTCCAAGGAACCTGGGGCCCTTTTCTGACTTCTACGGGCACCAGGCCCACAATGTTGCATATGCATTCATACAGGTAAACGCTTATACACATAAAAAATTTAAGAAAATCTTTAAAATTAAAATAAAACACATTAAGATAAAATTTTTCATGTTTTACAACTTTTCCCTAATGCTGGAGATCTAATCCAGGGCATTACACATAATAGGCAAGCATTCTACCACTGAGCCACTTCACAAGCACCTATTAATCAAGAAAATGCCCCAAAACTTGCCCACAGACCTTTCCAAATGGCTCTAGCTTGTGTCAAATTGACAAAAAACTACCAACAGGAGTAGCATTTAGAATAGCATTTAGTCTTCAAATGAAGAAAACCAAGGTTTAAAATAATCACCCAGTAGAAACCAGAAGTCTAGCCTCAAAGCCTGTCTCATGAGTATGCAATGAAACTTGTCCTTGCTGTTAAACACAGGGCCAAACGATGTCTGGGGAACACCCTGTGATCAGAGGTTTAGCAGCTCTCAGAAGGACAGTTGCTGATACAGTCAGGAGATGACTAGCAGCACACCCAAGAGTCAAAGGACTTGAGAGAGATTCTACTTCATTTTATTTCTCATTGTCTTTACCCAATGTTTTTGTTCAGACACAGAGTGTCTCCCCAAAAGGTTCATTTATTGAAGGCTTGGTGCCCAGCTGATGGCAATGCAGAAAGGTGATTTGATTATGAGAGTGCCTACTTCTCAGTGGACTAATCCATTGAGTAGTTCATAGCTGTGCTATTTGGAAATGGAACCTAGTTGTAGGAAGTTGGGTTACTACAGGCATGTCTTTGAAGGGTGTATCTTATTCCCACATCTTTTGTTCTCATTTTTTCTGCCTCACAATGCACAGGCCCCAAAACAATGGTGACACATGACCATCTCTCAAACCTCCGAAAAGCTGAGCCCAGAGTAAATCTCATTCCTTTTTTTCCTCTAACATATTCCATTTCAGTGTGCCTTTAGCAGCCTTACTTTTTACTGTGCCCAGCATTTCCTGGTCTGAATGTTCAAATCTTGTTAAGCAATCCTCTGTATTTACAGTTGATATTAGAAGTATTATTCTAGCAAATATTGTTTTCAAGCATGATTTTAGACTTGTAAAATACTTCTAAGAAGTGGAAATTTTAAGGTAATGATGTAGATACTTGCATTTGTTGGGCAAAACCAACCCGGGCCTCACTGGAGGTTGCTGCTTGCTCCCAGCAACATCTCACGAGCATGGTTTCCCACATTCTCCAACACAGTGTGCTTTGAGACTCCAAGTTTTACCAGTTGTATACGCCAGGGGCAGGGAGCAATGATAAGTTGTTTCATTTGCATATCTCCAATTCTGAGTTCATTAAGTCCCTTTTTAAGTGTTTAAGCTGTCAGTGGTGGTGGTCCTTATCAACATCATTGTCATCTTCTTCCTTCTCCTCCTCTTCTTCCTCCTGTACTCCTTCATTTCTTTTTCCTTTATTTTCCTCCTTTCCCTTCCCTTTTCTTTTCATGGTACAGAGGCTCAAACTCAGGGCCTTGTACATCCTAGACAAGCGTTACTCCTCTGAGTTATGCCTTTGCATCTTCTTTGGAAGAATGTCTACTTAGATCCTCTATCTTTTTGTTGTTATTTGGTTTGGAGTTTCTTGTTCTAGAGTTGTTTGAGTTGCTTATATATTTTTATCAATAGCTTTTTGTCACAAATGTGGTTTGCATCTGTTTTCTCACATTCCCCAGGCTAACTTTTCCTCCACTGTGCAGTTTTCCTCATGGTGTAGTCCCACTTGTCTGTTTTTGCTTTTGGAATGCTATCTAAATAAGCCAAGGCCAATGTTAAATAGTCTTTTTCTCTGTGTTTATTTCGAGGAGTTTTTTGTTGTTTTGTTTTTGTGGGGTGGAAGCAGCTGTGAGGCAGAGTCTCACTGTGAAATCTTGGCTGGCTTGCAATTCACTCTATAAAACCATTGTAATCTTGAACTTGTGGTGATCATCTTGCATCTGTCTCCTGAGAACCAGTTTTTAAAGTGTGAGCCACCATACTTGGCCTTGCTTCTAGAAGTTTTATGGTTTTATGTCAGATATGTTAAAGTCTTTAATCTATTTTGAGTTGACTTCTATACAAGATGTTAGGTAAAGGTCCAGTTCCTTCCTTTAGCATGTGGTTATTCAGTTTTCCTGGTACCATTTATTAAAGAGTTTAATCTTTCCTACTGTGTCTCTTCAAAAAATATTAGTTGACTTAATTGCTTCTGTTTTTTTCTGGGCTCTCTATACTTCATTGGTTTTGTGTATAGCTTAATGCTGGTACTATATTGTTTTGATTGATGTGGCTTTATAATGTCATTTGAAATCAGGAAGTATGGTATGCCCTACTTTGTTTTTATTTTCAAGATTGTTTTGGGAAATATGAAATCTTTTCTGGTTAGACATAAATTTTAGAAATTTTTCTATTTATATTAAAAACTCCATCAGAACTTTTATAGGAATTGAGTTGATTCTGTAAGGCCAAGTTATATTCTGTCTACAAGAAGCATGCCATTTAGATTCAGAGATACTTACTGCTGAAAGGTAGTGTGCCATGAAAATGTTAACTAGAAGAACGAAATGAGGCAGACAAAGTAAGCTGTCTGTAGAGACAAAGTCATTGTATGATGAAGGAAGGGTCAGTTCAACCTGAAAGTGTAACTAAATATACATGTACCCAACATCAGAGCACCTACCTCTAAGCAAAGCTGACAGCATGTGAAGGGAGGAAGCTGAGAATAGGAAACAGTTGGCGACTTTAGTACCATCAGAAAATCCATCAAGCGGCAGACTTGAACAGCATTGTAGACTCAGTGAGCTTGTGCAAGATAGCTTACTTTTTTTGTCATTGAAATGTGGTTGTTTCTTTTATTCTGTCCTCAAATTATAGTCAATTGTCTAAGTAACGGGTATTGGCTTTTGTGTAATAGTTTTCCCCGGTCACATAACTGAATTCAAGTTCTTTTATAATAGTTCTAATTGTTATCCTTGGATTTTCAAAATAATATCACTTGCAATTGATGATAGTTTGCTTCTTTCCTTCTAGATTTTTATTTGTTGTGTTTTGTTTGTTTTGTTTTTCAAGACAGGATTTCTCTGTTATAACTCTGATGGTCCTGGAACTCATTCTGTAGACCAGGTTGGCCTTGAACTCACAGAGATCCACCAGCCTCTGCCTCCTGAGTGCTGGGATTAAAGGTAGGTGCCACCACCACCCAGCCCTCTTTTTAAAATTTAAGTGTTAAAAACAACAGCATGGAGTTTGGGAAGTCATGTTCTTACGATGGTAAAGGTTAACGTTTGGGACTGGATATGATGCGTATGCCCTTAATTCTATCACTATAGATGTAGAAACGGAGAGATCAGGATTTCAAGATCATCCTTGGCTACATAAAGAGTTCAAGTGCTACATGAGACTCTTGCTTAAAAAACAATAAAAAAAAAAAAAAACAAACAGATGGCTAGACAGATGGCTCAGCACTTAAGAACACTTGCTGCTCTTGCTGAGGACCCTGTTCCCAGCATCCAGAGTGGCTTACAACTACCTGTAACTCCAGTTGCAGGGGATCTGATACCCTCTTCTGCCCTCCAAAGGCTCCGGGCATACATGTGGTGCACGTATATATGTGTGGGCAAAGCATTCATATACACTAAATAAAAGCTAATCTCAAAAAAACAAGAAGTCACACTTGTGCAGGTTTTAGGAGTTGCCATTTACAGTGTGCTTACCACATTCTAGACCTAAAGACACAGGGTGGGAGACCCCATATCTGCCCTTCAGATTGGCTGTCTAGAACTATCAAACAAATAGGTAGACATCAGTGTCATGTCCGTATTGCTAGGGTCACTACTAAATAGTAGGAGAGGTACTGACTGAGCCAACAAAAAGATAAGTTGGCTTTGTTTTAGATTGTCGAAAGTTGGCTTTGTTTTAGATTGTCGAAGGGGACACTCACTGACAGAATGAAGTGGAAAGGAATTTGCCCTAAAGCAGTACTTTGGGTGTACCCAGCCTTCCCACTCCCATCTCACCCTCTGCTTGAACTTGATCAGCTCTGGAAACAGGGAGAGCTAGAGGAGAAAATGCTCCCACATGGTCATCCTAGTGAAGTGAATGGAGGTGTTGACAAAGAATGGCTTCTGAGAGGCTTCCTGGAGTGGTTCTATAACCTGGTGGGTTTTGGCTGCTGTTGTAGCAAACATCCCATAGTTGCCATGACTTCCAACTATTTAACAAACGCAGGGGATTTGATTGTTCAGTTTGAGAAGCATAGACTGTGTGGGGGTGGTAGTTTCTCTTCCAAATCACAAAGCACTGGCAAGCTCTCTCAGAGAAAGAAGCCCATCACATCAGTGAGTAAGTTCTTTCTATGAGGTGGTAAGAGATAATGTCAGGTGGTTTCTGTTATTTATAAATTATATTTATAACAATGCAGAGACTGATTAATGATGTAAGAGCTAGAGGACAGAAAGGAGGACAGTGAAATGCTGTCCTCTGGACATGACATGGCCATCGCACTCAGGAACACACATCCTGCCCTTTAAGACACTGATGGCTCTGAGAAACCAGATCTCATACATCTATGCATACCCAGTCAACATTAAAATAGGCTTAATGGATTAAAAGATAAACAAGGCATGAAGGGAGGATGATACATTGGGAAATCTTCCTTTATTGGGGGCGGGGGTTGCACTTGTGCCACAACTCATGCGTAGAGGTCAGAGGACAACCTGCAGAGTGCTTCTCTCCTTCTACCATGTGGGTTCTGAAGACCAAACTCAGGTTTCCAGTCTTGGCAACAAGTACCTCTACTCACTGGGACATCTCCCTAGCCCAAGGAATAAATACAGAATTTCTATTTGGGTCTCTGGTCCACGTGGCAAGTTCTAGGCCAGCCAGGGCTACATAGGAAGACCCTGTCTTTAAAGGAGGGACAGCTGTGGTGACACAAGCCTTTAATCCCAGCACTCAAGATCCAAACTCTATGAGTTTGAGGCCAGTCTGATCTATATAGCAAGTTCCATATAGAGCTACATAATGAGATCTTGCCCCCCCTAAAAGAGATACTTATAAGTCCTTCTCTTTTAAGGTTTGTTGTTGCTACTGCTGTTTTACTCTCTGCTTCTTTGTTATTAGAAATTTCAGATTTTGTGTTCCTTCAAAAAATTTTTCTCCTAAGAGCATAACCACTGTGGTTACACAGAAAATCCGCTAGGTAAACATAAAGGAACATGGTATGCTTTGGAACACTGAAGATTTGCCTCTCCCTCTACTTGTTTGTTTTTGTTTGTTTGTTTTTGTTTTTGTTGGGTTGTTTTTTTGTTTTGTTTTGTTGAGACAGGATTTCTCTGTTGTAACTCTGGCTGTCCTGGAACTTATTATGGAGAAGAGGCTGGCCTTGAACTCACTGAGATCCAACTGCCTCTGCCTCCCGAGTGCTGGGATTAAAGGCATGCACCACCACCTCCTAGCTACTCTATGTTTTTAACTAAGAAAAGATTGTCCATGCCTCTTGATCCAACATCACAGGAATAAAGAAATAAGGCCTTGCTTCTTTCTTCCTTTATCCAGTATAGTAATGATAATTTTTTTATGATGTGCAGCCTTTAAATTTATCATGTATCATTTTATAAATGGTATATATGTTATAAGACAGAATCATATTACATGGACTGTGTGAACATGGAAACCTTTAATTTTCCTCCTACCTAATCTTTATGCTCTGGATTTTACTTCATAGTATGTAAAGCGTTCTGTGTTCTCTTTTCATTATGGTCCTGTTATTATGTATTTGGGTTTTGTGTTTGTTTTTTGAGCCAAGCTCTATGGAGCCCAGACTTACCCGGGAACTCACCGTGTGTGCTAAGCTAGCCTCAGACTCAACAGTGGTTCTCCTGACTCTGCTCCTCTGAGGTGGTAAAAAATGAAACCTCACTGTTTCAATTTATCCTTGGACTGATTTCTTACTCCCTAAGCTCTAGTTTTTCTTCCTCAGCCTATGTGTGGGTAGAAAATAAAGTATATTAGTTCAGTATGATTCTAGATTATAATAATTTGCTCAAAATCTCTCTATTCAAAAGTTCTTCAGCTGGGAGGCAGTGGCACTTGCCTTTAATCCCAGCACTCGGAAGACAGAGGCAGTCAGATCTCTGAGTTCAAGGCCAGTTGGTCTACAGAGCAAGTTCCAGGACAGCCAGAGCTACACAGCATGTGAAGTACTGTCAAATAGTAAATTACTCACTGGAAATCTATTTAAATAGGCTTTGGAACTCTGCTTTTTATTGGTAAATTATATTGATAGATTATTTGACAAAATGTTAACTGAAACTAAAATGGTTGCTGTAGTCTAAAATTACGAAGAAGTATGACTAAAGCACACTAAAATATAAGATAGAGTTTTGTTTGTATATGTATTTTGCAATCAGTTTCTAAGCACAAGATTCATTTATTTGCTATGTGATACTTGGTGAATCTTATACAGAGGAAGGTAAAATAAAGTAAGAAATTCAATAAAACTTTATTTGGAACATATAACTTTATGCCAGTTTTCATAACCCTTTGTTGTTCTCCATCCAATCAGTGAACTTTTCTCACCTGTCTCCTTGCAGCCTAAGTGTGATGGACAGGTCTTACTGACGCAAGTGTGGAAGCATTTGAATCTGATTGAATGTGACTACTTTGGTCTGGAATTTAAGAATGTCCAGTCTTACTGGGTATGTACTTTTGGTTTGCTTTTGGAAACTGAGTCTGACTGTATTGTAGAATAATTATGGAGTCCACAGTGTTCAAAAAACCTTCTAGGTAATACTAGAATGGTGTAAACAAGATGTATGATAAGTGACACATTATTCTTAGCAAGACTATGCCATCTAAGTACTTGATTTTTCACCTGTAGGGAAAATACCTGCCTTTAAGCCTAAATGCATATCCTCCCTAAACTCATTCCACCCGTTAGCACCTGTGCCAAGGAAACCTTCTGAGTTACCATGGCAATCACTGATGCACCCTGCTACCCCTGGATTGTGTTGAAAGTTAATTTTGAGCAAAGTGGACTGATTTTGCTTCATTTTACTTATTAAACAAACTGTAAAAAGTGTGGCATTTCATTAATTATAGATGCAACTGTTTTAAAAACAAAAAACAAATGTGTCATTGCTCAGCTCTGTCTAGCGTCTCAGCCCCCACCAGCATGGTGGGTTTGCCTGAGTGTGTCACCTCTGATGCTACAGCAGACATCTTTTCCACAGAAGGGTCTCATCAATTTGTTGTTTGTCCACAACTGGATTCTGTTTGAGACTGTAGAGTTATCCCTTGTGGCAGCACCTTAATGCTGCTTCAGTCTCTCGAAACAGGCATTGCTGAGCTTCCTGTACAACTTATTAAGACATTATTAATGTGTAAGAGGACAATAGATTAAATACTCTGTCATAAAAATCTTGTCTTAATTATTTGTATTTTTTAGCATACTTACAAAATAATTTTATTCTCTTCTGTTAAAAACCCTCTTTAGATTTGGCTTGAACCTATGAAACCCATCATTAGGCAAGTGCGAAGTAAGTACCTTGTTTAACTCTTTGAAACCTTACTCATTGCAGGTAACTTGTTCTGGAATAGTAAATTCTAGGTGTGTTCACAGTCATTGCCACTACTCTGTATCGGTGGTAATAGTAGTCACAGAGGGAGTCTTGTTGGTTTTAAACTACAATAAAGAGGCATAAGGCTACTAGATTTAACTCACATCCTAGATAACTTGCCTTAAGTTTGAAAGTCACAGGACTTGTTGCTTGGTATCTTGATTTGGGTCCATATGCCATGGGGAAGTTTCTAGGTTACGAGAAGACACTGTGATGCCTCTTCTAAGGATGAGGCTCAGTGGTTAAGAGCACTTGCTGCTCTTGCAGGACCCAGGTTTGGTTCTCAGTGCCCACATGGCAGCTTATAACCACCTGCAACTCCAGTGCCAGGAAAAGTGACATCATGTTCTGGCCTCCAAGGGCACAGAGGCAGGCATGTTGGGCACACATATACATTGCAGGTAAACACTTCTACACGTAACAAAACAAACTTTCTGGTTTGAGGATTTTTTTTTGTATTCTTGGTTTGGGTTTTGGTTTCGGGGAGAGGGAGCAGGTTCTTTCCATATGTTCCAGGCTGCCACTCAGATCCCCTGCATCAGCCTTCCAAGTGACAGGATTACAGGAACATGCCTTATTAACTACGTTAAGGAGAAAAGGAGATGGAGAATTAACTGATGTGCTGATTAGAAAGGCTATTCATGTTACTATAGCATCTCAGGTGCTTGCTTCTCTTCCCTCAAAGCTATATAGCCATGGTGTTGACTCTCAGTGGCACAGACATCCGATCTACTGCATCTGATGCCTTTGCGGGTGTCAGTTTGTTCTAGTTCAGTCAGTGAGTGGTGATGACGGTTTTCTTTCTTTAATGTATATAAGGAGTTTTAAAATGTGTTTTTATCACTACAATATAATGTTATAAGCATCTTAATGTAATTTTATCCTAAAATATGAACAGAAATTTATTTTATGTGTTTACTTGTTTTCAAGACAAGGTCTCTCTTTGTATCTCAGACTAGTCTTGAACTAGTCTAAGTACTGGGATGCACCACTCCTGGCCCAAATTTGTTGTTGTTTAAATTTGTTGTCAATATTGCTTTAGTTTTTAGGGACCGGGTCTTACTCTAGCCCAGGCAGACCTCAGACTTACTCTATAACCTAGGATTGCTTCAAATGCACAGTAATCCTACTGCCTCAGCCTCTCCAATGCTAAGATTACACCCATGACCACCACATCTGGCTATAATTTTATTTTTTGAGAGAGGGTCTCATGTAGTCCAAGCTGGCCTCAAATTTGCTATGTTTCCAGGATGACCTTTAACTCCTGGTCCTTCTGTCTCCACCTCTCTAGTGCTGAGATTACAGGCATACATATGATACTCGGTCTTGAGATGGAACCCAGTGCCTTGTCCGTGCCAGGCATACACTCTACCAACTCACCTATATCCTATATCTCTAGCTTTTTTTTTTTTTTTTTTTTTTTTGAGGCAGGACCTCAATTTGTAACCCCAGATAGCAAGCTGTCAAGCTGTCCTTGAACTCACAGAGATCCACCTGCTTCTGCCTTCTAAATGCTGGGATTAAATGTGTACACCAGAATGCCTGGCATTAGTTTAAAAGTTTTAATGTGTAATTTCCCACATACTTTAGAATGCTCCTCGAGTAATCCTGCTCAAAGCAAAATATTGAAGTTTCTCAATAAATGTGATTGGTAGTTAAGGACTCATAAGCGTGTGCATAGGAAATTTCCTTAATATTTTATTATAGAAAGAAAATAAATACGGAGATTAACCTTATCTGTGAAATTTTATTTATTTTCTTTTTCTAGGGCCAAAGAATGCAGTGCTTCGTCTGGCAGTAAAATTTTTCCCACCTGATCCCGGTCAGTTGCAAGAGGAGTACACAAGGTAAAGAGCTCACACTGATCAGGAATTTCTGCCATTCATCTGCCATGAGTGATTAGGAATGAATGAGGCTGTGTTTTTACTAAGTTGTCACCCATTGTGACTGAACTTATTTTTACTACATTTTATTTATGTATTGTGAAAAATATGATACTCGATTGCAGTGATACAATTTTATGAAAGTATTTCTTGCATTCAAAGAGATCAAACTTTTGCTGGACCTTACAGTGAAGTTAATGATGCAACTTGAGATCACATAAGACTTATCTTTGTTTTAGTTAGAATTTTCATCGCTGTGAAAAACACCGTGACCAACCTTGGGGAGGAAAAGGTTGATTTCATCTTACAGCTCTCAGGTTATACTCCATCACTGAAGGAAGTCAGGGTAGGAACTCAAGACAGGAACTGAAGCAGAGGAACACTGCTTACTGCCTTGCTTCTCATGGCTTGCTCAACCTGTTTTGCAACCCCTCGCCCTGTGGAATGATTATCCCACCTACATTAATCATTAATCAAGAAAATGTATTACAGGCTTGCTTATAGACCATGCTGGTTGGTGCATGTTTGAAATTGAGGCCCCTTCTCCACAAATGACTCTAGCCTGTGTCAAATACAAAAATGAAACAAAACAAAAAACAGCTAACATTCTGTTCCTCCTCTGTACTCATAAGCTTAACCTGCCTTTAAGAGAGCATCAAAACAACCAATCTTGCCTTGGATTCCCCCATGCAATCAGCTTTTACAACCTAAGCTAATTAGTGGCTTCAATCCTAAGTTACGTACTCATCCATGTCCCTGACCCAGAATAATATACATGTGTATGAGCTGAGGTAACTGTTTGCTGAAAGCAACCAACAGGTCAGAGGAAACCTTATAAAGTAAAAGTGTATATTCACCATAACTGTTGGAAACATCATATGGATATTATCTGTCTTAATGAGTTGACTCCACTTGTAGAACTCTGTTAAAGATTTCTGTAAGGGATCCCTCATCCCTTTCCGGTGCTCTGCTTTTTGTGTAGTTCAATAAATCAGAGCCAAGTCCTTTGTTAGAGGACAGACAGACATAAGGGATAGTCAGACATTAAACATCATTCAGGCAGGCACAGATATGTACAAGGGCAGACCACAGATAGGCCAGTAACCTCAAAGTGCAGACAGATGGAAGAATCAAGGAGAGAAGTGGAGAATTCATATTTGGGCTTGCTCTGGGTCAAATTAACATAAAATTTGTTTTCATTCCTTAATGCAACATCTACACACTTTGGTACCTCTGAAGTTATCTTTAGTGCATTCACACACACACACACACACACACAAAATCACAGACAAAAAGAATGAATGAGAACAGGTGGGATGTCTCAGTGTGGGTAAAGGTGCTTGCTGCCAAACATGCTGACCTGAATTCAATCCTCAGCTCCACATGGTGGACAAGAGAAACAACTTCCAAAGTTGTTCTCTAACTTTCACATGCATGCTGTGTGGCACATGCATGTTCCCAAATAAGTGTTTTTTAACATATTACTAAATAAATAAATGAAGTAGGATATAAATAAATACTAGTAAATGTTGTGGAAGTTTAGTTTTAGTTATGTACAAAATTGTTTCATGCACTGTGGGTGAGGGATGCTCTAGGTCTTGGTGTTTTGTATTGCCTGGAGGTGTTGGATTTCTGTGGAGGTTGTTTGATTCTTATGATCTTCTCTTGAGTAGTTCTGAATCAGTAAAAAGACCTGAGCTCAGATGCTCAGGATTCCAGTGTCGAGTATGGCACTGGCCATGACAGTGGTTCCCTCTGCTAAGGTCTGGCAGAGTTTGCACGTCTGAACTCCTTGTCTTCCTTGCTGAGCCGCCACAGCGACATACTACTACAAGTAAATATGTTTAAAGAACCATCTTAGCATCTGATTCTTATACAGACACAAATATGAAGTAGAACTTAGAAGAAAGACTTATGCTTTTAACTTGAAAATAAAGCTAGAATATTAGGACAGTTTCAAACCAATATTCTCTGTGTGGCTTAGTATGCATATGAATAAAATTTGTCAAAATTCTGCTCATATAAGTATTTGTCAATAAAACCTACATACGTGGGAGCTGCAGTCCTTATGAAAGTGGAATGGAATGAGTAGGGCAGGGGTGTGAGGAAATTCCATCGCTTCTCTACTTGCAGGTTGCTTTTTTGCAGAAATTATTGACTGAAAAGTTAACAGTCCTCTAGTCAATAAAGATTCACAAGTCTTCTTTGTGCTTTTATGCTATGTAAATTGATTTTATAGTAAGAAATAAGGCAATAGCTTTAAATTAGGCTCAAGCCAGGCATGATGGCCCATGTCTTGAATCCCGGCAGATTCCTGATTTTGAGGCCAGTGCTCTGGTCTACAGAGCAAGTTCCAGGACTGTTGTAGAAGTGTATCTTTAATTGTGTTTAAAATATTGTTTTGTGCACTTGTTGGGTAAGGGTCTGCCTAGATCTTGGTGTTTTATATTGTCTCCAAGTGTTGGATTTCTGTGGGGGAATGTTTGATTGCTAATGATCTACACCTGAGGAGTTCTGAATCAATAAAAAGACCTGAGCTGAGACACTCTGGGTTCCACTGTCAAGGATGGTACTGGCCATGATGGTGGTACCCTCTGCTGAGGTCTGGCAGAGTTTGAAACTATGAAAATGCCTCCTAGTCTTCCTTCCTGAGCTACCACAGCAGCATACAACTACACAGAACAGCAAGAGTACACAGACAAACTCTGTCTTACATATATATATATGGGTCAGATGGAGATGAAAGAGAATAGGATACTGTCATAGAGCCCAAAAAATGACTTTTAAGTCCTGACTGGCCCTGGTTCATAAATGAGTCACAGTGAACCTCTCTCTTAAAGGCTCTGTAGATCATGGAACATCCATGAAACTCATGAAGTGTCAGGTACAGAAAGGAGAGCAGCACAGCTCTCTGCTCTGGGGTTGACGAGACTGAGCTATGGATAGTGAAGCAGCACTGCTATGAATGAACATAAATCATACCTTGGTGATTTATTGGAATCTAAGAAGCACCATGTGATCTCTTTTTTTTTTTTTTGAAAAGGAGTCATTTTTAAATCATATTCTCCCAAACTAAGCAAAATATTCTCTAATTTAAGATCCTGGGTCTGAGTATTAGGGTTCAGGTTAGTTTGGGGCAATCTGATTTTTGTTGTTATTGAAAAAAGATTCTTATGGTTAAGGTTAACCTTTAACTTGCTGTGTAGCTGAGGGTAACCTGCATTTCTGAGCCTCTGCTTCTACTTTCTGAGTGTTAGAACTAGCAGCTTTGGCCACCACAGCCTGTTTATATGGCTAGGGATGGAACCCAGGGCATCCTACATTTGGAAAGTACTCTACCAACACTCCAGCCCCAGGAAGTCAGTTATTGCATTCTTATTTTCATTCAGGAGGTCTTTCTCCCATTTAGTTTATTAAAACGTGTATTTGTGGCAAAAGAAGAACATTTCAAATATGAAATAAAATAAAAATAAGCAAAAATAAGCAACAAAAGTTCTTTTCCTTGCCCTCCCATTCCCTCCCCAGGTAAGTACCAACACTGCTCAGAAACCTTCTAGTGAGTTGCAGCCTCTCAGTGAACACAGCATAGAGCCTTAAGGGAATTGTTAGAGAGTGCAAGTGATACATGTGAACTGTATGTAGAAAATTGCTCTGTGTTATAGCAAGCTACAGACTTTCCCACACGTGTGTAGACTGGCACCTTATTTAGTCACTCACAGTTGGTACATTTGGGGCTTATTCCCAGTTTTTCTGTTGAAACATTGCAGAGAAGTATCATTGTTGACGTGCCTTTGTGAACTCTGGGCATACTGCTGTGGGAAAGCTGTTAGCATGAAACTGCCTAGTTAAATGACACACACATCTTAAATGCTAAGAGAATGCAGGTGCTCCTCTCAGCTGCTCATCTACTCAAATTGGAAGGATACAGAGATTAGCATGGCGTCTGCACAAAGATGGTACACACGTTTATGAAGCCTTCCATTTTTGTTTATCAAAAAAGAGAAAATGTGTAGTAAATTTTTCTTTTTTAGTGTGTGTATATTTTGCCTACACAAATTTCTATGTACCGTATGTGTGCCTGGTGACTACCTACCTATCAGATCACTGAACCTGGCTTTATCGAGGGTTGTAGGCTGCCATGTGGGTGCTGGGAGTTGAATTCTGGTCTTCCAGAAGAGCAGCCAGTGCTCCTATCCGCTGAGCCAACTCTCCATTCCTAAATTGTATAATTTTACTAGTTTGTACCGAAGTATAAATTTCTGTGAAGGTAGGGAGTTTTTGTTATTTATCAAGTTTTGCAGCTCCCAAAACAATACTTAGAAAGAACTACCTAGTCATCACTTATTAAGGAATAGATGAAGATATAAGTATAAATACATATATATATATATATTTTTTTTTTTGAGACAGGGTCTCACTATTATGCAGGTCTGGTTATCCTGGAACTCACTATGTAGACCAGGCTGGCCTTGAAACTCAAAGAGATACACCTGCCTCTGCCTCTAGAGTGCTGAGATTAAAAGTATGTGCTATTATGCTTGGCCTCATAAATGTTTTCAAATTGCCTGCTCTATTTACATTTTCACTAGTGACATTTTAAAATGCTTGTGTCTTAGGTCCTAACCAAGACTGAATATTATCAATCTGCTTAAAAGTATCACAGGCATATTTGAAGCTGTCTTAATTGTGTGTTTCTGTTCTTTCATCCAAAACTTTGAGTTTTGGATGTAATGTAATGAGTTGCATTACAAATTTATGAACTTCCTTGTTGAAGGTATTACCTCAGAGAGAGTGATTGTATGGATCAGTGGTATGCCTGAAAAGGCTAATTTCTCTGTCCTATTGTTAGACAGAAGTTCCTCTGTGTGCTGAGCGCTTTTGTGTGCTCTGACGTGTATGTCTTAGTCTGCTGAGCAGATTTTTCTTCTGACCTTTGGTGTCTGCGTGTTGTGTGAAAGGGCTTTTGTGATTTTGCCTGTTCTTGGAGGGCCTTGCATTTTGCTCAGTGTTGATTGCTGCTGCTTCCCAGAGCTTTGTGCTCTCTCATAGAGGCATGTCTATATTACGTCCAGAGAACTTCAGGAGTTGACCTTCTCTTGCTTTAAACTCCTTTCTAGGTACCTGTTTGCCTTGCAACTCAAGAGAGACCTCCTGGAAGAACGCTTGACCTGCTCTGCCACCACTGCAGCCCTTCTCACATCCCACCTTCTGCAGTGTTAGTGTCTTCACCACGGAAAGAGGCTGGCACAGGCTCTGTCCCGGGCTCAGGCACCATCAGTTGCTGGTGCTCCTTCATAATTGATGAGCCTCTTTTTTGTTTGTTTGCTTCTTTTTTATTTTTGTTTTGTTTTTTTGAGATTGTTTCTCTGTTGTAACTCTGGCTTTCCTGGAACTCACTCTGTAGACCAGGCTGGCCTTGAACTCACAGAGATCCTCCTGCCTTTGCCTCCCAGGTGCTGGGATTAAAGACATGTGCCACCACCACCACCGGGCTTATTTTTTTTTAATGGGCATTTCTATTTACATTTATTCCTGATGAGTTAAAAGCTAATTTCTATAATGTACAACTCCTTGAGGCAAATAACTCTGCAGATAGACTCAAAGCCAAAATCCGTAGTTACAGTCATTCTTTAGAGTCGTCTCTCAGTTATGTCTTCATGCTTTCTCTTTCTCCTTCCCAGTCCTGGGAAGGAACATAGATCCTTGCACATGCTGGACAGACATTCTGCCGCTGAGCCACAGAACCAGCCCTTGGATGTTTCGTTGTTGTTTATGTTTTTAAACAATTCAGGCTGGCCTTGGATTCACTATGTACCCCAGACTGACCTCTGCCTCCATGTCCCATCTACCTTTATCCAGTTTAAGAGCAATACATATTTAATCTAGAGTCAAGCTATGAATCAGATTCTCAGCACACCCAGAAAGGGGCCTCCTGAATGTGAGTTACAGTCCTCACTGTCTAAACATTAGTACTAAAGGGAAGAGATAATGCGCATTCCTTTAGTATATCATGTGGAGCGAAAGATGATGGAGAAGGGCATAGAAACTAAATGTACTTGAAAAGTGAACTGTAAGAAGTGTAGCGAGAGGTTCTGAGACATGGCTACATGCTTTACAGCACTTATGAAGCCATCAGCTGTAGGGATAGAAAGGAAAGGACCCACATTGTTTATAGATGAGAGGTGAGGCCGTGTCATGGTGCACTTACACATGTGCAGACAAAACACTCATGTACGTAAAATAAGAATAAAGAAATCTTTTTAAAAATTCATAAAATTAAATTTTTGAAAAATTGAAAGGCCCTCAGGAAAATAATGATTTATCATGAGTTTTTCTAAAGCAGAATAACTATTGTGGTCATAGTATCCATGAGACAATTTATGTGTTTACTGATTTTTAAAAATAATAAGCTGGGGCTAGAGAGCAGACTCAGGTTAAGAGCACGCGTAGCTCATGCAGAGGTCTCGGCTTCTATTCACAGCATCCACATGGTGATTCATAACCTGCAACTCCAGGAGTGCAATGCTTTCTCTGGCTTCCTTGAGCTCTGCATGCATATGGTACATATACATGGTACACCCACATGCAGGAAATGTACTCATACACGTAAAAAAAATTTAAACTTTTTAAAAAATAAAATAAAAATAGTCATTATATTCAGAGTTCACTATAAACTCTCATCACAATTTTTGGTCTTTATGAGATGGAGGGAAAGATCCATATACCTTTTCTTGGGTTTACTATTGAACAGCATAATATTTGGAAAAATAAAATATAAAACATTTGCATACACAAATGCTTATCATTTATTTCAAAATCTAAGTGACTGACTTTCATTGTCTCATCTCAGCGGAAATAGGAGATTATGATGAAACTTTGGATCGAGAACACCTCAAAGCCAATGAGTACTTGCCCAACCAGGAACAATCCCTAGAAAAGATACTAGACTTCCATAAGAGGCACACGTAAGTTGGTCAGGAGTGGGGTGTTGTAGTTATGGCTAAAGGTTGTTTAACCAGGAGCTACTGTTCTGCAGAATTTGATCTGAAGTAACAGTGATCATTCTTTGGTCTCAGAACATACAGAATGTATAGCAGCCTAGTATGGCTCTAACAAAGTAAAGAAGGGAAAATTTAAGGGAAAATACCACTTTGGGGGTTCAGTCATGGAGCCTTTCTTTGCTCTGGATGTGATTTCATGTGGACATCACTTTTATTTTTTTTGAGAAGGGCATCACTTTCCTGAAGGCTGCTTAATGGGACATTGGTTTTTTGGTGATATAACCTGGACTACAGACTGTAATAGCATGTTATATGTTAGGAGACTTTATGTGGATAAATTCAGTTTTACAATGATAAGAAAGATACCAGCATCATTTGTGACATTTCCTTTGGCTCACTATTTGGTAGCTAGACGTGTCTTTTGCATATAACTTCAAGTAAGTCATAAAACTGATCATTTAGTGAATTTAAATGACACATTCTATCCTTTATAAGTAGATCAGAATAAAGAAACAGAAGACTAACATAGAAGGAACTTATTTCCTTGGCCTGCGTATGTAGTATGTTAGTTTTGTAGTGGGTAAAATGAATAGAAGTGAGCTATCTGCCCTCTAAAAGCAAAACCTCTCCCATTGGTTTGTTGGCTGGCTTTATCTGACTGTTTTCCTGACCCACTTTCTAATATGCTTTGACTCTTTTAGAAGGCAAATGTTTTGATATGTTGAAATATCCTTCATTATAGGGGCCAGACACCTGCGGAATCGGATTTCCAGGTGCTGGAGATTGCAAGAAAGTTAGAAATGTATGGCATCAGGTTTCACATGGCTTCTGACAGAGAAGGAACCAAGATTAACCTGGCAGTTTCTCACATGGGTGTCCTTGTGTTCCAGGTAGGTGGGAAGGACAGGGAGAGGCCAGAGTCCTGGTGCACACTGAGTTGGTATGGTTTGTTGTTGCTGTATTAGGTTTTTGTTGTGAAGAGTGAATGCTGTGTATGGAAGAGAAACTTAGCATATCATCTAATCTGACCTCTTACAGTGAGGAGACTGCTTTCTTGTCCTTCTCTTGCACAGTAAAACTATGCTTACTGTCCTAGAGCTCATGGCCCTCACGACCACCAGGGCTGATCACTGCCCTTCTCAGTGTTCATTCTAATGTTGAACCAGAGTCACCCCTTAGGATATTAAACTAGGACTCAGAATCTTGTCTTGGGGGCTGTGGACATTCTGGGGGTAAGAAATCTGCTGGGCTACGAGAGCTTTTGATGAATGGACCTGAAAACAGAAGGCATGGTTTGTCTGTATGAAGAGCAGTTACAGTCCAGCTGGCAGACACAGGGCCTATGCTTCCTGTGCTATAGCAGTACAGGGGTCTCCCCTCCATGTTGTGTGTCAGAAGTTGGAAACAGTGCACCTCCCTGAAATGTAGACTCACAAGAAACCTGCAGTTAAAAGCTTAAATTCTATGTGTCAGCCCCCAGGAATGCTGGCCAGATTGACAGGAAACTAGAGGCTACTCTGAAAAGCCTGACTCCCTGGCACCTATGGGTGCTGATGCCAGTACCTGCAACAGCAGCACTAGTGTGGAAGTCTTCCCTGGGAAGCTGAGTGTTAGATCAGCACAGAGAACCTCTTTGTCCTTAACCTGGATTCACCCTTTGTCAGCACTTTGATGCACTCAGGCCCTGCTTCAGCCACACAGTGTCTTCTGTAGCACTTGAGAATAAGTGGCATCCATCCTCACCCCTCAGACCTTTATATGTATTTCCTATGGATAAGGTGTTTTTTTACATAACCACAGGACCACACCTACCAGATTCTGACAAGCAGAAATACCCATGTTGTGGTGTGACCATGAGGAGCAGGAACACTCCTTTATCAGAAAAATAAAATTTCTATTTATTTATTTATTTATTTATCTATCTATCTATCTATCTATCTATCTATTTATTTATTTATTTATTTATTTTCCGTTTTTCGAGACAGAGTTTCTCTGTTGTAACTCTAGCTGTCCTGGAACTCACTCTGTAGACCAGACTGGCTTTGGACTCACAGAGCTCTGTCTGCCTCTGTCTCTCAAGTGCTGGGATTAAAGGCATGTGCCACACAGCACAAGCAATTCTTAACATAGCCAACGTTACTGGGGCCTGGCATGGTGGCATGTACCAGCTACTTGAGAAACTGAAGGGGAGGATCACTTAGGTCCTGGAGTTCAAGACAAACCTGGGACGCATAGCAAGACCTTATTGCAATAAGAATACCAAACTTAAAAAGTTTGCCCAGAAGTTAGCGGAGTGTGTGCTGTAGTAAATCTGGGACTTCAACTCCAAGCTATAGGAGCATAAGTCTCCAATTGGGAAATCTACCAAATGTGGATGAGGAGTCAAACCCAGAAAATGTGAAGGAGAGGGTGGTGCTTGCATCTGAGAAGAGCACTTAAGGGAAGTTATTCCTGCACCACTGGGGTGTGCTGTGGATTTCTAGGTAGAGAATCTGTGAAAGCAGCATATCTTGGCTCCCACAGCTGAGCTCATTTCTGATGCTGAGTGCTTACTGTGCAGCACGCACACACACACACACACACACACACTCACACTCACACTCACACACTCCCATAACCACTAGCAATAATTCCTCCAACTCCCACCCACCACTAACATGCAGAAAGGGGTAACTGTCTGGAGATCGAATATAGATTGGATTCAGAAACGTGATTTCTTTGTGTGACTGGTTAATTTCTCTTCTGAGTTTGTCTGTGTTATGGTGGGTATCATCCATTTCGTGCCTGTTTGATTGTCTGGTCATCTCTGAGGACCACAGCCTTCACTTTGCTGTTTATCATTGAGTTTACAAAAAGGAATAAATGATAATAATGTCAAGAGTGAAAGATAAAATGCCAGTAGAGTGTCTCCATATTTTTTAAAAGCTCATTTCAAATACATTTCAAACCCAGAAAAGCTATGACAACAGCACAGATATCTAAGTATTTTGGGAAGGAAAGTATTTCAAGGAACGTGCATATTGCATACCTCACCCAATTCGCTCTTCAATCAGGTCACACTGATGCTGCTTGGTTATGTCTCTAAATCAGTTCTTCCTGACTCCAGATGTGAAGGTTCCTCCTCATTTTGTTCTGTCATGAAACTCAGATTCACATCTCCTAGTCTATAATCTGTTTCTGTTATTTTCATCTTTATCCCACATCTGGCTTGAGCAGGTTTCTGCAAGCTGGGTCCTGTATGGCAGTGACATAGTCTCTCATTTTTTAAGTACTTGTTTTCTTATAAACAAGACAAGCACTCTCCGTCCTTTAACTGCTCCCCCTGGCATCAGCTACCATTTTAGAGGAGAGTGGCATCAGAAACTTGAGATTTGCAGCCAGGCATGGTTCGGGATGGCTGTAATCCTAGCACTAGGAGGTTCACAGCCTGGCTGTGGCATTGGGGGGTGGGGACCCAGCATCCCTGGGATTCCGTATGGTGGAAAGAGAGAACCAAAGTTGTCCTCTGACCTCTACACGTGTCTTGTAGTACTCACATGGCCACATGCATGCACCCACACAAAATAAATGTAATAAAAAAAAATTAGGAAAGAAACCAAGAGCTGGGCACCAGGTCTGCCCATTGTGTTTTTAGGGTATCATTCCTGAACCCTCTGAAATCTACATGTGTGCAGTGGTCACATACTTGTATTTGGTTTTTTATCTGTCCATCTGCAGATTTGAGACGTTTCCCTTAACCACAGTGCAGTCTAGGGTCTCCTTTCTGCCTTTCCCTAGGATGGAAACCTGACACACCTCCCAGCCAACCTGGCTGCAACCACTGCTTCTTCCAGACACTCCTTTGCTGGTGGGGACTTCAAAACCTGTGATGTTACCATTGTTTTTTAAAATTTGTAATAAAGCTGTATCAAAGAAACTTAAATCACCAGTGCAAACTAGATAGTGTACTTTGATGTGGCGTTTTGATTCAGCTGCTCTAGATGGAATGGTGACTCGTCACTTGAGTTGCTGTGCTGCTTACCGAGGATGTAACCTAGCAGATTGTGCCCTGTGAGAACGGGGATGTATGCTTACATTACGAATGAGCCACTGTGTGTCTCTATATTTCAGGGTACCACCAAAATCAACACTTTCAACTGGTCCAAGGTCCGTAAACTGAGCTTCAAGAGGAAAAGGTTTCTTATCAAACTCCACCCAGAGGTCCATGTAAGTATTATGTTAGAATTTTAATATTGTTAGGCAATTTAATCTGCCAGAATATTAAAAGGGTTTTTTTAAGTATCAGCATAAAATCAGAGCACACATCTGTAATCTCAGCACTCTGGAGGCAGAGGCAAAGATCAAAAGTTCAAGGTCATTCCCTGGCTAACCAGGGAGTTGGAGGCCAGCCTTGGCTAGAAACCCTGTCTCCAAAAACCCTACTTTATATATCATTTCAGGATCAGATATGCACTAATTTAAAATCAGGATTTGGGATTGGAGTCAGGATGGGGATGAGAACAGTGTGCCCAGCATCCCTTACATTGCCCACCTCATGGTGGGGGGATTATCAGTTTCTACCCTGAGGCTTTCCAACGCAGCAGGTTTGGGCCAGGCCTAGGAAAGCACACGTTGAGAGTAATCAGAACCCTTCAACAATGTTGAGTGAGGACTTCTACACAGACAGAGCTAAGGGGGCTCCCCAGTCTTCCTAGGTGATTTTAATTTAAAAGATGATCTCTGTCTGTAGCCCCAGTTTCAGGGGATTCAACACCTCTTCTGGCCTTATTTGCAGGCTCCTTGCACACACATGGTGTACATACATACACTCAAGCATATACACACAGACACATAAAAAATTTTTAAGAGACTTAATACCTGACTAGGTCTGATTAAAGAATCCTTCATTATCAAGAAATAATAACTCTTTTTAATCCCAACATTCAGGAAGCTAGGGAAGGAGAATTACAAAGTTTGGGACCAGCCTGGTTTATGTAGCAAGATCCATTCTAAACAAAAGAAAACAAAACACCCTCCTTTGTCCAGAGATTTCAATCAACAACAGCTGACAAGCTAAAAACAATCATTTCAGTGAATGATTAGAAATAGAAAAGTAATTATCTGTATAATGTGATCATTGGAAAATTTCAATATCTTAAGTTGATAAGTTGTTGAAATCTATTTTCTTTGCTCAAAAGAAGTTAGGAAACAGTAGATCAGCTGAACCATGAAAGGCTGAGGCTTGAGGTGCCACGTGGGTGAGCTTAAAGACACCTCCAGTCCCAGATCTGGCTGGGCTTGGATCAGCCAGAAGAGTGTCTCTGCCTAAGCCTCTGAGACACACATGGGGCTTTTGTCCGATTCCACCTTCATGCACAATATGAGGTGGTATTATTGACTTTAGTAGAGACTTGAAAGCATCTGTCTGTCTGTCTGCATGTGTCTGTGTGTTTGCTTGGTTGGTTGTCTGGTTGTTTTCTGTTGTTATTTTTGATTTTGGGTCTTATGAGAAGGTGTTGTTAGACTGATTCTTCTGCCTCAGACTCCCAAGCGCTGTGATTATAGCCCCATACCAACAGACTCACTCAAAAGAAAGGGTGATCTGTTGTTTATCATTTAAATAGTTCTCTACTCTCTAAGGCTGAAAAGATGCAAATCAAAGTCTTCCTTTTTCTTTGTGAGTAAAAAGTATTTCTTAGAGTTAGTTACACTGTGAAGGTAGAAGAGAAATACTGCTCAGTTTACAAAAGCAACTATTGGAATGGCATGTTTTAAAGTTACATTTAAATTCTTAAGACCTAGATTTATTTTTTATCTTTTGGCTTTTTTAAAATTTTTGTTTGGTTTTTGTTTTTTGTTTGTTTGTTTTGTGTGTTTGTTTTTTCAAGACAGGGTTTCCTTGTAACTCTGGCTGTCCTGGAACTCACTTTGTAGACCAGGCTGGCCTCAAACCCACAGAAATCCACCTGCCTCTGCCTCCCAAGTGCTGGGATTAAAGGTGTGCACCACCACCACCACTAGCTAAGACCTAGATTTTCAGACTAAGTAGATGAATAAACGTATTATAGTTGCTGTGGAAAGTAATTTGGTAACATGTACCAGAAGGTTCAAAATGCACGTGGTTTTAGAGCTCAGAATTTCATTTCTAGGAATTTGTCCCAAGGAATCAAAGAGATGGACAACAATGGTTTCCCTGTGTTGGTATTTATGAACCTGAAAACTCTAACTTGTAGTTATCTAAGGCATGCACCACCATGCCTGCCTCTGATTTTTAATTTTGGGACAGCCTGTTGTATGATCTGTTTCCAGAACTTGCTTTCTCTTCTTCAATACTTTATTGTTGTGTTTGCTTCTTGAATCTTTGTATTTTATTTCTAGGGACCCTACCAGGACACATTAGAGTTCTTGTTGGGTAGCAGAGATGAATGTAAGAACTTCTGGAAGATATGTGTGGAATACCACACCTTTTTTAGACTTTCTGACCAGCCTAAGCCAAAGGCAAAAGCTGTCTTCTTCAGCCGGGGCTCCTCTTTCAGATACAGGTAGGGCTGACCTCAGCTACAGGGACCTGACTGCGGATGAGAGGGAGGTGTCATAGTCTGGGTAGATAATTGTATTCAGTAGTTCTTATGAAGGGCAATACATAGAAAAAAAATCAAATAAATACTCCAAGTATGAGAAAATAGGATTAACAGAAACTGCCTAGAAAATTGCTAATACTTAAGTATAACTTTGAGTTATTTACATCTGTGTTTCTGGGAGAGAATGGGAAGTCTTACTTCTTTCCTTAGCTCTAAAAAGGTAATGCTGTGAATTAATGTTTTGTTTTGTTTTTTAACTGAGCGTTTATTTGTAGTGGAAGAACTCAGAAACAACTAGTAGATTATGTCAAAGATGGTGGGATGAAGAGAATTCCATATGAAAGGTAAACTCTGTGGTGTTGATGATACAAAGTATGTGCCTTTAAATTTCCAATTTTATTTTTTATTGTGTGTATGGGTGTTTTGCCTGCATCATGTCTGTGTACCACATGTGTGCAGTGGTGCCAGAAGAGGACCCCCTGGGACTGAAAGTACAGATGGTTGCAAGCTGCCATGTGGATGCGGGGATTGAACCCATATCCTCTGGAGGAGCAGCCAGTGCTTTTAGCCACTAAGCCATTTCTATGGCCCCCCATCTTCTTTTAAAAGACAGGGTCTCATTATGTAGCCCTGGCTGGCCTCAAAGTCCCAGAAATCCTACTGACTGTCTCCTGAGTTCTAGGATTAAAGCATGTGCTACCATATCCAGCTTATTTTAAATATTTACTAGGATAAATGACATTTTAAAGGCAAAAACGTGCATTTTAATGCTGAGTTGTTTTGAAGAAAATGAGTTTTTAATGTCTTCATGTAGATAACTGTATTCATACTCAGTATCAATTTATAGTTTTTAACTATAAATTTTATATATGATGTGTCTTCATTTCTCTTCCTGTTGCTATGATGAAATACCTAGCAAAAGCCACTTAAGGAAGGAAGAGCTTATTCTGGTCTACAGCTCCAGGTTGCAGTCAGTCACAGTGGGAAATCAAAGCAACAGGCACTTGAAGCATGTGGTTATGATGCATCCACAGTCAGGAAGCAGAGTAACAGGTGTTTGCGCAGGCTCACTGTCTCCTTTAAAG
Source organism: Cricetomys ansorgei (assembly GCA_026225945.1). Lineage (NCBI taxonomy): Eukaryota > Metazoa > Chordata > Mammalia > Rodentia > Nesomyidae > Cricetomys > Cricetomys ansorgei. The sequence continues at coordinate 5,040,367 of JAMJFZ010001791.1, forward strand.
TTTAGGATCCTCTCCCAGGGAGTGATTCCATTCATAGTGGGAGGTTAACATAGTCAACATAATTCTCATAGATATACCCAAAAGCTAGATGACCCCTCACGGGCTTGTCCCACTGATTCCAGATCCTGTCAAGTTGACCATTAACACTTCCTAGCATGATAAGCAACCTCAAAATCCATGTGGAAAATTTCTCTAATGTGCATAGATAATTTTAGCCCTTGTGGGTTTCTTTTTTAATTTAAACTACTGATTTCTTTTATCCTGCATGTTTCGAGCTTGCCATGCTGTCTTGGTCATATTCTTGTGCGCGCTTTTCTTTATGGATACAGTACAGATTGGGGTTCCAGAAACGGCATCATGAGTGGGATGGTGACAGGTATGGAGATGGCCTGGGTGTAAGTCTCACAGCATATTCTCTGTTTTACAGGCGGCACAGTAAGACTCGGACGTCTCTTCACGCTCTGACTGTAGATCTGCCTAAACAGGTTAGCCTTTTCTGGTTGAAACAATAAGCAATATTAATTACCAGGATGTATTCTTCCAAAAAAATCACCTGCCCTGTTACAATAAGCCTCACATGACTCAATGCACACTTCTGACTTCACAATGAAACCCTTAATGATGAGACAGCTGTGAGCTCTGCACTGTGGATCACAGTGTTGTTCAGTCTGCTAGGGAACCTGACCAACTGCCAGCTGTGCAGGCGACTTCCTGAATGCACTGTAGCCTCTCCAGATGGCAGGCCAATTTGTGCCACTCTTATGTGCCACCAGTATGTGCCATCCTTAAAGGACTGCTGCAAGAAGATGGAGCTTGGAGACATCCTTGCTGTTAAAGTAAAAAGCAGGAAACAGTTTTGCATCTGATGACAACTATATTAAAACAGAGATGCACATAGATGTGGATGAGATTTGGCAGGGATGTCCACAGTGAGATATCAGCTGCTCTATGCTCCTGTGCTGAGCCTTAAGTGACTAGTCTGTACTCCAGGTCTGCCTCATGACAGTCTTTTGTCACTTACATGTTTGCATACTAACTCCCACACTTGAGCATGCTTGTACACCCAACCTTGCTTTCAGGTTCCACTATGTAATTGTTTCCTGGTGCTGCTCTAGTTTCATGTTTGTATTTGTGCATTTTTTTGTTGATGGTTCATTTATACTGAGCACAGTTTCCAAGAGCATCTTTGAACCCTGTATCTTAATGCTTGGGTGTCCCAGCTTTTTACTGGATTTTAGAGGATAAGTAGCCTAAAAATTACATTTAAGCTTTTAATTGTCTAATTTATTTTAAAAGCCCCAGAAATAAAGAAATGTGGTTAAGCGATTAAGAAAAGGCAATATGCCAGGCCTGGTGATTGACATGTATAATTTCAACACTTAGGAGGCTGAGGCAGGAGGCTCATGAGTTCAGAGCCAGCCTGACTACACAGAAGATACTGCCTCAAACAAAACAAAACTAAAAACAGGCGATATGATAGCGATTGGAAAAGAAATTGCTTTTAAACCATGACCAGCTACTCTGTTTCTACAAGGCTGGTTACTGGGCCTCCTCCAACAGCACTTGCTTGTTTTCCATGCTGTGATAATATATATACCTAGGTGTACTGCTTATGGGAATACCCAATTCTGTGTGTGTCTATTTTAGTCTAACTACCTCGTAATGATTTCACATGAATTTATAAAGTAAAGGGTTTTCCCAAAGTGTGATTATACCCTAGTAATAGCACACATTGGAGTAAGCTTAGCAAGTAGAGAATGGAGGCACTCTTACATGTGGTATCATGAATGAGAACTGGTTAGAGCACCTGGAGTACTGAGAACCACAGTATGGTCCCTTCCCAGCCCCTTAGTATTTCCTCACCCCTCTGTATACATCTTCTCACTCATACTCGGGCCACTCTAGCACTTTCAGAATGTCCCGGGCCTCTTGTGCCACTGATACTGGCAAGAGGCATCCTAATCAATGACGAATGGACTGATAAGTGTGTCCACTCCTTAGCGATAGTAAATCTCTGACACTCAGGAGCCCAGGACTGTAAACTTGTACTTGTCACCTGGTGCCAGCGCCATAGTGGAGGGTACTTCTAGCTGGACAGAGATGTGGACACCCAAACATATCTGCTTACATAGACTTAGGATGACTAGGGCTATCACAAAATCTTTGTCTGCATGTCATCTAGTTCTCAGTGATAGAGTTTCTTTTCTTTCTATGGTCACATTTCATGGCACAAGAGTGGAGGGAAAGAACTGTAAGGTGTTTTAAGCAAACAGCCTTGGGTCAGACGGCAGCACTGTACATTCCTAAGCCAGACATGGTGGCACTCATCAATGATCCCAGAACTTGCCTCTCTGAGAATAACCAAGACTTCAGTGAGACTGTCTCAAAACAAAACCCAAATAATCACTTGTGAAAGGGAAAATCTACTTAGGTGTCCCTTTCAAGAAAAGGATATAGAGATGTTGGAAGTTGACCCAATTTGCTTTACAATTTGTAACACTGTTTTATAAATTTTTATGTTCCTTTTTTTCTTCTCTTAATTTCTATCCCCAGAGCATCTCGTTCACCGAAGGCTTGAGAACTTCTGCCTCCCTGTCTTCAGCAAATGCCTCCTTTCATCCACTCCCTACTTCCTCTTTGTCCCGTCCTGGTCTACCCAATTTGAAGGACAGCAGCAGCTCCCTTGTGGATCCCCAGGCTCCCTACATCAAGAGCACATCAGCAGAGAGGAGCAGCAGAGCATCATCATCTGAAGGCCCCAGCACACAGTCAGCCCATCTTCCTGGACCTCCTGTGCTCCAGCCTGGTCCAGGTGCTGGGTTTTGTAGTGTTGTAAACAACCATGGTTCTGCCTGTCCCAGAGGACAGAGTCTCAATGCTTTAGACCTAAACAAAGGGAGGGCCAGTAGGGGACTCAAAGCTATTCGTAGAAATGACAGCAGTGAGGATGAGTTCTCTGCAGGCTCCTTCTTGCCCAGTGGGGAGTGTGAGAGTGGCCGGCAGTGCCTCAGAGGGATCCCTGTTTTCACATTGACAAATGCACAGCTGCAGGTGTCTGAAGAGTTCATAGATGATGACCCAGCAGACATCTCTTTCTTTGCTGGAGGCTCTGAGGCATTTTCTTTCCCATACAGTTCTTTAGTCATTCAGGAGTCCCCTTTACCTGTCCAATCCACTGGGTCCCCTGCCTTGTGTGGTCCAGATTCCTTCCAGCATCCAGAGTCTGCCCAGTCCAGCCCAGACAGATACTCTACTGAGGCAGTGGACATGAGTGTAGAAGATGATTTTGAGTTTGGTGAAGGAAGTGACTTCAATGGCAATGTACATCCCTCAGACACCTCAGAGCTGTTTGAGGTGAAGGCACAGGCTAGCCTGATGCAGAGCCTGTTGAGTCCTTCTGAAACTAGTTCACTTAGAAACAACCAATCTGAAAACAGCTCCCTCAATAACATGCCACTGCATGGTGGGCTTTCTCTGCACACATCCAGCTCAGCCAACCAGTCGGAGGCCAGCTCCATGATCAACTTCCCAGCCTACTCAGTCCGCTCTGAGTCCAGCTCAGCTTTCCAGTTCTCTGACATTATTGACCAATTAGAGCAGCTCAGCTACCCACCCACAACAGCTGAAGACTCTAGCAGCACAGACACAGACTCCTGGGACTCTGAGTCTGAGGCACCCTTAGACATGAATCTCTTCTTCAGCAACCCTTTTGCACAGACGAGTGGGGAGAGAGTCCCTTTCAGTTTTCAGCCTAACTTAAAGAGTTCTACTCCAGGAAAGCAGATAGATAAAAACCCATCCTGACCCCTCCTAACATTATAAAGAGTACCTTACTCCCATTGGTGTAGTTACAGGTCAGAATCCTTTGCTTCAGACATATAAAGTGAATGTTAGATAGTCAAGGTTCTTTATAATTACTGGTAGACTGTACTGTTTGAATATCAAGGAATTAAAACTTTCACTTGGAGTGATGTTAAGACCTAAATATCCACTCTAAAATAGAAGAGCATTTCCAGCCTGTCTCTGTAGTGACTGATGAATCTACAGTCTTGGCTTTTTTGACACTTGCGTTGAATTCAAGTAAAAAGTGGTGCTATATATTTTGAATATAATGGAGTTCAGATTCTGGCCCATCTGTATAGTAGTATATTACGCCCCTTGATGCTGCTTTTTAAATGACCCATGTTTCCCATGATCAGTTAGCAAGTAGGTTTTGTTGAATTTGTACAGCCAGAACAGTGTATGAAATTTCTGCAGAAAGCCTTGATAGCATCCTAGCCTGTAAGGACAGTGGGGATAGTAGTCTTCTGCATGCAGAGGTGGCCCTAGGGCTTTGCTGGTACCAGAGGTCTCTTCTTGTTACCGACTCGAGACCAAGGCAGTGCTGTGTTTAGAGCAGTTTGCAGAGACACTGGTCTAAAAGCCACTGTGAAAGTGTGAACTGCTTTGATGCCTTCTGCCCGTCTTTATTAGAGGTGCAAAGGTAACATGGTTGTAGCCAAGCTGGGAGAGTCACTTCTTTTACTCACATAGAAAGTTGTTTGTTTAAAATGAAAAGAACATAAATGCCTCAGAGTGTACACAAGTTTGAATCCTCTCTAGGATTCAATCTCTAGGAGTGATATTGGGTTGCATCAGGTGATCTGTAATATACAATGGTAGCTGTTTCCAGTACATGCTGTTGCAGATGTGGCTCTGACCCAAAGCTGTGAGAGGGTCCAATGAGTATATGTCAATGCAATGCTGATTGATGATATATGGGACTACATGTTCCAGAGTGCCCTGAAGTTCAGGGCTGATGTTCATGGTACAGACAGGATAAGCCACTGACTTGAGACCCAGCATCTCACAAGTGCTGGGGTGACTCAGTTCTATTTGTATAGTCCACAGGTTGAATGATTGAGGGTCTTGATTTGTCTGGTTGGCTTGATGGTGGAGATTGTCCTGTCTGATCTCTAACAGTGCAATACACATTTAAAGTTTCACTTTCTTCTGAAAATGTCCTGTGGAAATATTTTTTTCTGGTATGAACCCAGGTCCTTGAACATGTTAGGCAAGTGCTTTCCCACTGAGATCCACCCCAGCCTCCTCTGGAAAGTTTACCCTTTCATTAATGAGACTCCTGGTTCTGTGCTGGATGGAACAACCATGCTGGTCTTCAAGCACTGTGGGCACCATCTTTTCTTGTTGAATTGTTTAGATTCTAGCAAGGAAGTTGTGGCTAAATGTATCTTGATTTTTTTTTTTCTTTTGATTTTTGTGACAAGGTCTTACTGTGTAGCCCAGGCTGACCTGGAACTCATATAGCTCATGGGAGCCTTGAACTCATGGCAGTCTACCCATCTCAACATCCCAAATGTTGGGATTCCCTACTGCGCCAGCAGTCATTTTCTTAGACTTGTAAACTATGGTTCCTTCCTTTTATTAGTCCAGTTAGTCAGCGCTTGCAGTGTGCTTAGATATTGTTTACTCTGTCCCTTTTTTCCTCAGAGGCAGGATGCTGCTTTCCATGCATGCAAGGTGATACTTAGAACTGCTTAAGACAGTTGTGTTTTCTCAGTGTATTGTTCCCGAAGTAAACCTGGATTTGTGTTATGGGGAAGAACTAATGCATGACACCTTTAAAATGTTGTCTTGTAGTCACCAATGTACTCACTGATGATGTGAAGCAACTAAGTTGTCATTCTTGATTGGTTGGTTGGTTTTGTTTTTGGAGACCCTTGTATCCCAGGCTGTCTAGCCAAAGATGTCTTAATCTTCTGCCTCCACCTCTAGAATACTGGGATCACAGGCGTGCATGCTCCACCACATTCATCTTATGAGGTGTTGGGGATTGAACCCAGGACTTATTTGTTTTTTAAGCAAGCCCACCCTAGTATCTGGACAGCAGGTCTGGTGTGGGAGGGGTTGAGCCCACTCTACTCCGAGACTGGGGTCACTATTTCATGGTAAAGCTAGTGCTGAGGGAAAGGGGTTGTTCCCATCAGACAGAAGAGGACCTCCTCCAAGTCAAAGTTTATCACACCCTCCCTTGAAGATTCTCAATGAATTCTGTGGTCAAACATCTTCTGATAGGTCTCCTATAAAATCGGTATTGTTTTTTATTTCTGCTGATGGAACATCCCTTGCAGTAGATAATCCTTTCATTTCCAGGGGGTTTCAAAATACACAGAGCAAGAAAAGAAGTATAATAAGCCTGGGTTCTGTGCCATTCAGCCCCCAAGCCCGTTAGCATTGCTGGGATTGGGCCACACTCACTCTGTCTCTTTCTTCTGAAGTTTTTTGCAGCACTAGGGACTGGACCAGAGCTCTTTGTGTGTCAAGCAAGCACTCTGCCACCAAGCTCTATCCCAGTCTTTTGCTGTTTATTTTGCATCAAGTTCTTCTAAGCTGCCCAGGCAGGCCCTGGACTTGTGATTTTCCTGCCTTACTCTCCAGAGTGTTGGGATTATAGGTATTTACTGCCATGCTTGCCTTTTCTGATTGGGGCTGTAGCATTTTAAAGAAGCCCCTGGGTGCTTATTATACCTTTCCTCAGAATTCTGAAAGTATCCCTGAAACACACGGTACTCTTACATGAGCCTACACACTCATTATCATATAAAATGATAGTATCCTGGTACCATCCAATGCTGAGAACGTACTTATGTTACCCACTTATCTTAAGAGTACTTGGGCATAGTGGCACACCTGCAACCCCAGCACTTTGGAAGTGAAGGAAAGAGGATCTTGAGTTTAAGGCCAGCCTGGGCTACATAGTGAGATCCCTGTCTCAAAACAGTCACAGGCCTGTTTGATCTAGTGTTTGTTCTATTCAAGTCAAGATGTAGACATTGTCTGCTTCCTCTGTCTGCCTGTTACGTTTCAATAAGAAAATCCCACACCCTATTTTTAGCCTGTGCCTTATAGGAAAAGCCAGGCCAGTGTGATACTCAGGTCTCAAAGCCTAGACTGGCACCCAGGAGACCAGCCAGGTATTTGGGATCTGACCCTTGTACCAGTTTCCATAGGCACACATGACCTCCAGTGGGAGAGGGGTCAAAACAGCTTTGGTACAGGAAGGCATCTGAGGTACTCTGTATAACACTAGTGAAGGGTCACTTTTGACATAATTTGGAGAAATTTTAAACAACTTTCTTTTAGTAGAGTTTCATAACCCATCAACTGTGCCTTCTTCTGAGTTCCTGTTCATACTGTCCTGACTTTACCTTTCCCAGTAAGTCATAGTGTGTAGGTACTCAGGCCTAGAACCAAAGAATGTAGTATCCTGTCACAAATCATACCTTCCCTCACTGCTCTTGAGCTACTGTGTGACTCAATTTAGGAAAAGGAGCAGTCTGGTCTGAAGCTAGACTGAGCATTGAGCCTTTCTTTTGTTTGCCTGCCTGTGTTAGCCAGTGGCTCCAGCCTGGGAGTGTGGCCCATATAACCAGTTTCTGGGAAAGATGCTGAGATCAAAGGAAATGAATTCGTAGTCTTGAACAGCATGTCCTGGTCTGGAACAACTCCTCAAAATGAGTAGATGAAAGTACTCTCTCCAGTCTTCTTAGTTATAGCCAGAACCTTAGTAAAGGGAACAGTTCTCCCTCTCTGGGTAAGCCCCTGTCATGGCTGTCCTGGTGGCTTTCAAGAGGGATAGAATTGGGACCTAGGGAGCAGTCACAGCCAGTGCATCCATACAGAAAAGTAACAGTGGTCAGGTCTGTCCACATAGATGAGTAACCAGGTGTCAGTGTTGACAGGAGACAAGACCCTGCAACTACCCCAAGCAGTGTCTGTCCTAACAATTAAGTCCACCACTAACAGTATACTCAGCTTTAGATACATTTTTATTAGTTATCAAGTCTATTTTTATATGTAAGTTCCCAAAGTCTCAGTATTTTATATAAGCCACTATGAATATTTCAAGACTAACATCATAAGTGCATAGTAGCTAGATTGCCTACACTAGAGATGTGCAGTGCTCTGTACTGCATAATCTTTTGGCCCATCAGGAAATGGTATGTGCCTTTTTCATATGACAGAGGCATTCTCTGAGTCTGGCATTAGATTAGAATGTCCTGTTCTCATTAACACTTATGTTTTATTTACTGCAAATGACCAAGGGATGGGCACTAGCACATTCAGGAATGTAGCATGAAAACCTCTAGACCTGTTGGTTATGTCATTCTCGTCACTATTGACATGCCCAGCAATTCCATCCTTTCTGTTGGCTTTAGTGCACAGGTATATTTTCATTTCTCCATGCATCCATCCATCTCCACTGATCTACCTGCGTAATGATTATATTGTATCACCCACACTGTGGTTATGACAATACTCTTACGTGTTTATGTGCCAGTTGACTCTGACGGGTACTGTATCTCTTCAAGGTTCACTTATTTCCTCCAGCTCGTAGAACATCAGAAAGTCCAATACTAGAATGTTTACTTCAAGTATTCGGTAGTTAATGTTTGTTCTTAAGTCCATGGAGTTGCATCTGCCATGGTCTCCCTCTGGCTCTTGTCTCAGAGCTACCGACAAAAACCACTGTCACAAGTGACAGCCATTGTCACCTCCTTCCATGCAGTAGCCAGGGCCACAGTGTGCACTATCCAGAAGTGCACAGAGCTCTTATGGATAAAAGTATCCACACTCATTCTTCTAGGAAATCAAGAGAAGTGGAGAAGGAATTTCTTTATGCATTTGAACTTGTTGAAGCTTTAAAGACATTTCTGTTGTCTGGTTTGTGGTACTTATAAAATTTGTTTTCCATTGAAATCACCATTTATAAATTTGCAGATATGTACTGACAATTTTTAATTGTTTATTCAATAAAATGAGGAAATATTTACTATGAATTTTTAAATGGGCTTTTTTAGCTTTCTTTCCCTGTACTTAAGGGTTTTGATTTATATAGGTTACAGATTGTTTCACATATTAAGTTAATCCTTGAAATAACTGCATATTTATACAACCCTGATGTTGTATAAATATATATTTTATATATAAAATATATATTTATACAACATTGATGTTCCTTCCATTGTCTTCTGAGCACCAAACAGGCACCATGTTACTTACATAGATTGTCTAATTATAGGTGTGAGTAATGGTATCTATATTCAGAGCCAGCGGTTGGGGGTGGCATCTTGCTTTTTCTCTCTTAACACTCTTTTGGTGTCCTTCTGTTATTGTCTGGTGTGGTTTAACATGGCCAGTGTGGCAGAGATGGGTAGAGGAGCCTATAGAGCATGCTCAGGCCACATACTACTTACTCTTCAAGGTGCAAGCCTGTGCTACCACCTTCAGTGTTGAGTGCACACCACAGGGATGTGCTTTACTTTGCACAGAAAGTGCTGCTGACTCTTAGTGCTGAACACCAGGACCCAGCTCTCAGTTGTTCCTGAGGCCTAGAACCTCCCAGTGGTGACAGGGAGGTGGCCTGCCTGGGGAGCTGAACTTACTTCCCAGAGCTCAGCAGTCTCAGGCAGGTTTGGCTCTGACTCCAAACTCCCACTTGCCCAACAAAGGTTTCTGCTGTTTGATTGGAGGTGTCAATACTTGTCCCGACCCTTGTGGGGTACAGGAGCCCTGTGCCCACCTTCTGGACAGCAATGGCCGGAAACACTTTAAGCACCTTAGCTCTTTGAGGTGCTGGGAGCATGAGCCGCAGCTCCAGGTACCAGTGGTTAGCTGGCACCTGGAACTAGAGCAGGAGGCACACAAGCCTCTCTAGAGTGCTTCTTCATAGACCAGAGGCCTGGAGCAGCAGCACTTCCAGGAGACAGCCTGTGGGTGGCAATCTCACACACACACACACACACACACACACACACACACACACACACACACACACACGGAAGAGACTAGTCACAGGAACTCAGGTCTCTGAGTTCAGGCACAGGTACAGTACAGGTCTGCTTCTTACTGGTCCCTTTACTGTCCAGTACCTGCTGAACCTGGATGTAGTAATGACTCCAGTACCTGGGTCTCCAGGGAGAAAACTGACCAGAAATGAGCCGCTGGGTCTGACTTGAGTTAACTGTGCATTGAATATAGCTGGTAAAACCAGTAGTATCCTTATATTTGTTAACTGTGCTGCTTCTGGTACATGGTTCTCTAATGCGGGCCACTCTGTAGGCTCATTATATTTGACTTGTCACAGGTTGTTCTAAAGGTTTTAGACAAATACATGTTTTGGGTTTGGAGGGTTTTGTTTTTGTTTTGTAGTCCTGGGGATAAAACTCAGGACCTCATCATACATATTAGGTAAATGCTCTACCACTAAGCTGTACTCCTAACCCTCAATAAATGAGTTTTATTAAAACAAAAATATCCTATCCCACCTGTCCATATGCAAAAGTAAACTACATAACTTGACAAGTGTCCTGCCTCTTCCCCCTCTCCTCCTGTCCCGTCCTCTACTTTCCTCCCCTCTATCTTTCCCTCCTTCCGTCCCTCTTCTGAAATTAAAGAACTAAAGTTGATGTTTTGTACAATGTTAGTTAAGCCCCAACAAGCATGAGACTGTCCACCACTAGCTATAGAAGAGTCAGCCTGAGACTCAGCCCCCACTGCTGTTCCCCAGGTGCACTTGTCAGGACACTCCGCCATGTCCGAGGCGATCATGTGATCACCAGTTCTCTGTTGGGATTCACTTGCTCACTTAGGTGATGAGTCTCACTGAAGCCACACAGTGGGGCAGTCTTCTGTCTGTGGCCAGTTTGCACAGCTCCAGTAACTGAGTGGAGCACACCTTCAGCCCACTCTCTCAGTTGCTTTAGTCTGATTTCCTGACAGCCTGAAGGAAGATCCAGATACTTGGATGGTTTTGCAGCTTTTCCAGTTTCTCTCACCTTGTGAGATTCTGATTAGCAAAATATGTAGTAAAGTTAGAGCCATACACCATCACCGTTGCAGCACTAAAACACGAATAGGTTGACACCGGAGTGTGAAGTTCCAGGTTGATCTGGCAGTTGGTGGTGGCGACCCAGACCTGGTGGTAGGTGGCACACCTGCATAGGGAGAATAAGCATCATGGCGGGCCTCTGAGGAGTCCGTTGGGGTGCCAGAGAGTACTATGAGGAGGGGGAAAAGGGCTGCTGGCTCTGTGCAGTCAGCCTGGTGGGACTGAAACACTGGTACTGTCTCAGCACTGTCAAATCATAAAGCTACAGTGAGTCAGGGAAGACTGTCCTTGTTCCCTTATCAAGATGGGAAGGCGAGCTGTTAACCATGCTCCACCTTCCACTTGTTCACACCAGATTCCATACATAAAAGTGAATCACAACACTAGTCCTGTTAAGCCAGAAACTGTCTGCTAACTCATCAAATGCACATTTTTTAAAAAGTTTAAATATGAGTGTTTTATCTGCATGTACACTTGCATGCCAGAAGAGGGCGATGAATCCTGTTACAGATGGTGGCTTCTAGGGATTAAACTCAGGACCTCTAGAAGAGCAGCCAGTGCTCTTAAACACTGAACCATCTCTCCAGCCCTCAAATGCACATTTTTTTGTTTGCATTATGCAGTCAATTGTGTGGATTCTTCCCCTTTCTTTTCCTGAAATGAACAATCTACTATTCAAGCCATAGTTTATCTTCCTTGTCCTCTTACTCCTAAATTAACCAACTTGACCTTCAGTTTTGCTGAATAGGATCTGATTGTCCCTCTACTGTTGGGCAAATATGTTCAAGATTCTTCATTAAAGAATTCTTTAAGAGAATTGGAAGGTATGAAATAAGTAAATTTTATTTTTCCTCTAAATGTGAAGTTTTTTTCATCATCTTTCATCTCTAGTTAGATAAACAAAAACAGTGTTTTGAAGGAAAAAGTGAAGGTAAGCACAAAAGTATAGTACTGCATTTTAAATAACATTTCAAAAATTATCATGTGATTTGAGGAATTTTAAGAAATAAACGGCTGCTGGGTGTGGTGGTGCACACCTTTGATCCGGATCCCAGCATGCGGGAGGCAGAGGCAGGGGGAATCTCTGTGAGTTTGGGCCAGCCTGGTCTACAGGGTGAGTTCCAGGACAGCTAGGGCTACAGGGAGAGACACTATCTCAAAAAAGAAAGAGAGGAAAGAAAGAAACCACCTCCCAGAAGTGCTCATCCTTGACAGTGTAAAGTAGGTTTTAAGTGTTCTGTGAAGACAGGTTTGTAACTCGCAGCTCTGAGTGTTAAATGCCACCCCCACCTCCGGCCCGTGCAGCAGTGTTTCCCAGGGGACATGCAGTGGACAGTTGGATCTTGGATCTGCCCCCACAGAAATACAGAGTTCAGAAAACCATAGCTGCTCTTCATACTTCTCAATTTCAAGGAACTCAATTTTGGAACTGAAGAATCCCTTGTCTGCAGTTTAAAAAAAAAAAAAAAAAAAGTTGATCTTTCACATTCCATTAGGAGAGCTGAACATTCTCTGAGTGTAGGCATATACATCAAGAGCTGGGAATGGGTGAGTTTTATAATGGGAACTCTTGAGGCTCAGAGCAATACTGATTCACTCCTTCTTGCTTTTTATTAGAGGACATTGGAATAGGTATGTTTCTTTTCTGTATGTATGTTTCTTTTGTGTGAGTTGATCTTTTTTTAAAATAATCTATTTATACTTCATGTGCACTTGTGTTTTGCCTGCATGTATGTCTATATGAGGGTGTTGGATCCCCTGGACCTGGAGTTACAGTTACAGTTGTGAGCTGCCATGTGGGTGCTGGGAATTGAACCCAGGTCCTCTGAAAGAACAGCCAGTGCTGAAACATCTCACCATCCCAGGTATATGTTCTTACAAATATTTAAGATTGGTTCTTAAGTGCAGTGGTTCTCAACATGTGCGTCATGACCCCTTTGGGGTTCGAATGATCATTTCACAGGTATCATCGTGTACCATCTGCATATCAGATATTTATGATTCATAACAGTAGCAAAATTAGAATCATGAAGTAGCAATGAAAATAATTTTATGGTTGGGAGTCACCACAACATGAGGAATTCTACTAAAGGGTCACAGAATTAGGAAGGTTGAGAGCCATTGCTTTAATGAAATGTCAGTTAAGGTGAAACATTTTATAGCACCTAAAACTTGATATTTGGCACTTTTAGAAGTCTTAAAACAGCTTTAGCCATGTATTCAAATATACCTTTGTGCACCTGTAATTCAATACTCAGGAAATGGAAGCCGGAAGAACAGGGAGTTTTGAGGGCAGCCTGAGCTACGTATGGAGCCTGACTACAAAACAAAACAACAACAACAACAACAAAAATGTCTTAGTAATGTTGAGAGGATTTTTAAAGGAAGAACTGCTGGGCCAGTTGTCTTTTATGTCAAGGAACATTGAGTAGCAGAAGCTGAGTAGCACTGACTTCATGCTGTCTTTGGCACTTCTGGAAAGCACTTCCTCAGAGAGCACGTACACACACACACCACTTCCACCATCACCACTCTGCCAGAAGCTACAGGGAGATATTTTGTCAAGTAACTGGCAGTAAACATGTAGCTCTTCTCATGTGACTGTGGTGTGTCCTCTGGGCTCCATTAGCACAGCAGGTATGTGTTCCTGGAGCGCACCTCGGCTAGCGCCACCACTGTATGTAGCATTGTGTGTGTGTGTGTGTGTGTGTGTGTCTGTCTGTCTGTCTGTCTGTGACTGTCTGTGTGTCTGTGTCTGTGTGTCTGTGACTGTGTGTGTGTGTCTGTGTGTGTGTGTGTCTGTAACTGTGTGTGTGTCTGTCTGTCTGTGTCTGTGTGTGTGTGTCTGTGACTGTGTCTGTGTGTGTGTGTGTGTGTCTGTGTCTGTGACTGTGTCTGTGTCTGTGACTGTGTCTGTGTCTGTGACTGTGTGTGTGACTGTGTCTGTGTGTGTGTGTCTGTCTGTCTGTGACTGTGTCTGTGACTGTGACTGTGTCTGTGTGTCTGTGTGGTCAAATTGAGGACCGCTCAAGTGCTGGATAACTATTCTTCCATTAAGTCCCAGACCAAGATTATTCATTTTAACATTATCATGATGGTCTATATTCGTGTGTAATTTCAAGAATGATTTAGAAGTTTAGAATGGTGCCTGAAGAACACCATTTCTGCATGTTCTGCCCCTCCTGCTATGAAAAATTAATGTCTAATTTTGTGGCAACATTTTTAAAAGGTTTATTTATTTTTATTTTATATGTATGAGTATTTTGCCTGCATGTGTATATGTGTACTACATGCACTCTTGGTTCCCACAGAGGTCAGAAGAGGGCACCCGAGCCACTGGAACTGGTGTTACAGATGGTAGTGAGCCATCATGTGGGTGCTGGGAACCAAACCTGGATCCTCTGGAAGGGTAGCAAATGCTCTTAACCACTGATCCATCCTTCTAGCCTCTGTGGTAATCTTTTTTATTTTGTCTTATTTGGTTTGGTTTTGGATTTGTTTTGAGTTGTTAACTTTTTTATAAAATAGAAACTATTTACAGTGATATATCAAGTGGTGATTTTAAAAACTACAAAAACCTAATCCATCCCAGAGTGGAGTCCCTTCCTTATAAGGTACTCACTAAAGGGCTGTGTGTTGACTATTGTATCTCCTGCCTTAATGGCTGTTTCCCCCATGCAGCTGTACTGCAACCCTAATGGCATCCTAGAAGTGCATCATTTGTTTTGGGGGTGGGAGTGTTGTTTTATTTTGAGATGGGACCCTGCTGTGTAGCCCAGCTGGCTCACAAGTTGCTAGGATTCCAGGCTGGCCTGTTCTTTGTATTCCAGAAACCTTTTGGTAACTGTCCACTAGAACTTGCTCTGGACTTCATATCCTCAAGTGTGATGCTGTAAGGAACACTAGAGACGTGGGGTGATCTTGGACATGCTTTTATAATTGAATGTGAAATATCACAGCTATTATATTTTAAACAGTATAATTGTGAAGTATAAGTTATTCATATATCTCCTAGTTTTTCTCTGAATTTTAATTTCATAAAATTCTGGCTTATCAGTGACAAAGACTTTAGAGCATAACCTTAAATAGTACATCTTTGGGGTGTATTCAGCACAGGACATAGTCCATGTTTAAGGGCAGCACAAAGAGGTCAGCTCCACTTGATTCCTACAAAAGAGACAAAAATTGAATGTGGGTGGCAGGTATAATTTTATATCATTACTGTTGTTTAGCTTGTTTCAACTAAATGTGTAATAAAGCAAATTTTAATAAACTGGTTGTTAAACTTTTATATAGCAACATTGTCTAGGTTTTCTATGTCAATTAATATCTTCTTCTGCCTTAAAATATGATTTGTGAAAAATTCTACAGTAGAGTTCTGTCAGAATACTATCTGTACATCTTTAAAAACTCTAACGGCAGGCAAGGTCCTTGCAGATCTCCGACTTTGTCAATGTGAAAATAAGGACCTCTCTGCTCCAGTTTGCCACACAGGAGGCTGGCTCACCCAGGGACTGTGCCAGTCTGTGCCAGTCCCACGAGTGCAACCTGTTCTCAGAAGTTTTGTGTTAAATAACCACGGTTTGGTCTATAAACTGGTCACTATAGAGGACTCGACTTGAGGGCTCTGGATGTCAGCGCATGAGAATCTTGCTTTGAAAGAGGTCGCGGATGCAGTGAGGAGGTCCAGCGGTGTGACACCCCTGCACCAGGGGTTCAGAACTCCCGCACTAATAATCATAGTTAGGAAAAGTGGTCATTTCAGTGTTAAATTACCTTTTACCTGGAAATGAAAAGTAAATTTCCATCTTCGGTAGTTTCTAAATAGCATTTAAATTTCTCCTGTAAAATACCATTTGGAGCATCGTGCTTTATGCCTAGTCCAAGCATTTAGGGTGTGGAGGCAGGAGGATGAGGAGTTATATAGTGAGTTTGGGGCCAGCCGGGATGAGACCCTTTCTCAAACAGAAATGTGGTTTTAAATCTTTAGAATTTGATATTTAGTAATTGCTGATTTCCCATAGAAAGATCTGAGACTCCTTTGACAAGAAGTTAGGGAATTGTCTTTCCTTCCTTCTTTTTTTTTTTTCTTTCTTTTTTTTTAAATTTGTGACAGGATGTTACTTTGTAGCCCAGTCTGGCCCTAAATTCATGATCCTCCTGCCTCAGCCTCCTAAGGCGGTTTCATTATTATAAATTGTCAGATGAGTTATGCCTCATCATTAGTCTAAGAGGCAGACTAAACATTCTAGTCTATTCAAAAGCAAATAATGTTTTAAGATGGAAAGGAGTTAAGTACTTAATTTACTTTGATATGAAAAACTAACAGAAAAAAAAAGTGAAGCGCTCAGCAACCAGAAGGCAGAATTGTGAAACTTTATGTATTCTAGCTTATTAATACATTACTAGTAACATAGGCCTAAAATTAGGTGTGCCTTTCAGGTGAGCCAGCATGGTGATGCGAAGGTCTCCACTATCCCTGTCCACTACAGAGCCTTCTGCTTCACACTCCTGTGGTGCTTGTTTTCCTCATAGCTACTCCTTCTCTGGAGCAAAAAGAAACCCCTGTAAATGCAACCCAGGGCGGTGAGGGGTCACCCCATCTCTTGGTCTCTGGTCCTGGGCATATCAGCCAGCACTGTTGTCTTTGGTGTCGTGTCTAGGATTGCGTGTGACAAGCCACACACATTTCCCACAGAATGCTAACTGCAGCATGAGGTTCACAGTCAGTCTAGTGTGGGATGCCGACCTCACAGCTGTTCTCATTTTTGCTCCACCCTACTCCATTCATTTCTAGGCTTTTCTGTGGATAGTCCTCAGCCTTCTCCCTCCAGCCAGAAGAGCCAGCTGAGCCTGAGCCCTGAGCTTCAGGCTTCTTTGAGCACAGCTGAGCAGGGCACATCCCCTGTTCTAAGCCCTGTCCTCAGTGGTGCTGGAACAGACAGAATGGACAACCAAGAAGAGCAGAAACACAAGGTGGGCCACTCTTGAGACTGAGGATGCTGCTGGGGCCTGGTTTGCAAACCCTGACTGGGGACCTAGGGTGGGCAGGAAAAGACTGTGCTCACACCCCATAAACCTGGTACAGTCCCTCAGCAAAATCTCTTTCTGAGACACTTCTGTTACTCTTAGAACTCAAGGCTCCATTGTGCAGGTAGTTTGCCTGGTTTGTTTAACAGACTGTTTTGGCACCTAAGGGTTCCAAGTGTTAGGCTGGATCCTGCAGATAGGTGGGAAAGGGACAGGCCAGTCCCTAAAGGGGCTCACTGCCTCTCCCTCTGTTTCCCTGTCTCCTTGTATACAGCTGAGTAACCTGGAGATACAGTTGCAAAAGGAAGGTTATTTGGGGACCAGGAGGATCTCAGATGGGAGACTTCATGGGTGAGAAGGGGGCCTGGCCAACATTAGAAATAGTGCCTGAAGAGGGAGGTCCTGGGCTTTGTGACAGGATATGGGGTTATGGCAGAAAATTGACACAGTGTTTCAATAGGTCTCTGTCATGAGGCCACATTTTGAATATGCACTAGAGAATGACCAAGCAGAAGATCCTACTTACTCATAGATGCCCAGTTTGCCTTAAGGTGGCCATTCCTGGGGTTACACCTTTGCAGGTAATCAAACAAGACAGGTTTGGGGAGAGAATAGACCTAAAATAGTAAACCATTATCGAGATCTCTTATTAGGCCAAATGGGATCATCAGCCAGATGGGTCATAGGGGCTGAGTAGGTGGGACCTGTCTCAGGTGCCATCACAGAAGAGTGCTTTTCTTAAAATGCCTGTGCTCCCTGTTTGTATTTGCTATCTGTTACTATACAGAAACACCTGATACAGCTCAATCTATGAAGATAAAAATTTCATTTCATCTCAAGGTGTTGTTAGTTTTAAACCATGGTCTGGTGCTCTGCTGTTTGAACTCTAGAGCAGCCTCTCTTGATGGGAGCTCATGGTGGAACAAAGCCATTTATCTCATGGCCAGGACATGGACGAGAAGAGGGACTGCAGTCTCATTAACCCCTTTGAGGACATTCCTGCCCCCAGGGACCCAAAGAACTTCTACTAGGTCTCACCTCCTGAAGCTAAGAAGTACTAAGCTGGAGACCAAACATTTTAATGTGTAGACCTTTCAGGAACAGTCCAAATCCAAACTATAGCAGTATTTTAGCCTGAACTATCCAGAGGAGGTCAGGGCCTATGGGACGTTTGAGACTCCTCAGCAGTTAGGACAGGACCCATTTCCATAAGGTAAGCCACACCTTTCTCTGTGCCCAGGGATCCTCCAGGATCCCATCTTGACTGGGAGCAGTCCTTTGAACTGGGAGATGGGGGAGATGGTTACGCAGTGGTCATCCTTGAGGCCTGCAGGCAAGGCTTGGCCTACTTCCCGATACAGGTCAGCCTGCCTACAATGAGTTCACTTGTACTTTGCTGACCGGTTTGTGTTTAGCAAGAACACGGTTGCCTTATGGCCATTTTTATTTATTTTGGAAAGTGAATACCTTTATTTCACCATCTGTTAGTACAAAAAAATGGATTGAGGGGACTCTGTTTTTAACACTGAATTTTAATGTTACCATATTTAAAACAAAAACAAAAACCAGTTGATTCTTCACCTGAGATGATTAGGCTCACAGTGTGTAGGCTAAGGGAAGGAGCCTGGTTATCAGGATACACCCTGAATACAACAACCGCCCTAGGCCCTCTGGGGCAAGGACACCTCTAGCCTTCACAGAGACGTACTCTCTAGAGGGTGGTAAGTGCTTCACCACAAGGGAGATCTTCTGTAGCAGCCCTGTGGGGTTCAACTCTGGTCTGGCCTGTCTAGCCCCCTCTCCTCTGGGCAGCTGTACAATCCTGCATATCTAAGTCTACCTAATAAAGCCAGTATCAAGCATCGGTAAGCTCCTGGGCAGCAGAGACAGTCCAGATCATCACAGGTCCACCAAGGTCACCAAGACTGGTTTTGAGGCAGGAGTAACTGGGGTCTAACCTGGGGTAGCCTTCCACCAGAGCCTCCTACTAGTCTGACTTTGTAAACCAAGGCCACTGACTCTGCTGAAGGATCTGGGAAGCATCTGTTCCTTTGCTCATATGGGTATGAGTTAGAGATACACCACCCCCATCCATGCCCAAGACTGGTCAAGCCTTTATCCAGCTGCTCAACTGTGTAGAGGACTAAGGTATGGGTGGCCCTTCAAGCCTGCTGGTGAGAGCTGGACCAGCCTGTTTCCCTTCGTTCCACTATCTCCCACTTGATGCAGTATTTTTATTGCATTTATGTATACGAGTGTTTTGCCTGCATGTGTGTATGTGTACCACATGTGTGCAGTGATCACAGAGGCAAGAAGGAGCAAAAAATCCCCTGGAAATGTGATTACAGTGGTTGTGAGCCACCATGTGGGTGTTGGGAATTGAACCCTAGTCCCCTAGAAGAACAGCCAGTGCTCTTAATCGCTGAGCCATTTCTCCAGCTCCACTTGATGCAGTCTTTTTCTTCCTTTTTAATAGAAGTTGGTGAAGATCAACAATATTTAGAAGGTAGAATTGACAAAAGATGGCAGTAGCATTTTACTTTGTGTTTGTGTGGATCTGAGAAATGGTAATACCCTGTGGTGACAGATGGCAAATATGAGCAAATGGTGCTGGCCTCCCTAAGCTGTCCTCCTCGCCATCCACCCATCCCTGACAAGCAACTCAGGTTGCTCAGGTTCGACTTGGTCATTAAGAAGTACAGGGGCAGGGTGGTTGGTGGCTTGTCACCACCAGCGAGTGGCACCTGCAAAGAGAGTCCCCCCTGCTTCTCTTGGATTGTGCTTTGGCACGTTTCCCACTACACAGGTGAGGAGCTGGTCTGGGACGCTGGAGACCTGGTCTCTAAGGCACATGCAGAGTTAAGATGAACTTTGGGCCTCAGACAAAGGTTATTCCCAGTAAGCGTCCATCTTCCCTGGCCTGGGCTTTGTCCCAGGCCCAAGGCCAGGAGTGTGCAGAGTGAGGTCCAGAACCTCTATACCACTGTGGGGAAAGCTGGAGTCATCCAGACCATAGATCTTGGGGCCAGCTCTCCCTCCTGAAAGTTCATGATTTTTTTTAAGGATACCATTTAATTTGAATTAAACAAAAACTTTTCATGGCACAGAATACAAAAAGAAAAGTTGAAAGGTTAGAAAAGTAAGTGCGCCACTCTGCTATGGAAAGGGCCACACTCCAGAGCAAAATGGAGATCCCAAGGGTGGAACCAGGGAGCAGGGCTGTCCTGTAGCTGCCAGTCATCTGTGAAGAGCTGATGGGAGAAGGAAGGGATGGCAGGACTTGGCTCTGAAGGGTGTTGGCAGTATTATTACAGTGGTGCGTCTCTGATGAGAGGAAGGGACTAAACCTTTGCAGCCATCCTACCATGTGCTCCAAGGCACATGAGATGAACACACCTCATTAACTCCTTCATTCTGGGACTGTGAGAAAACACTCCAGCCTGTCTGAAACTAATTAGGGGGCACAGAAGAGAAAACATGGCCCCAAACATGGGGCTCTAGTGGGATCTCCGCAGCCACTTGCTTCTCCTTGTGTGGCCCGTGAAGCATTTCTCAGGCTGTTGCGGTGCAAACTCAATCTGCTCTTCCTCCCAGAACTACCTCAGCCTTCCCACCTCTGCTGGTGACAGCTGCTCTTTCCTTTGGCTTAGGCCAAGATTTGTTGCAGTCATTCTTGTTGCCTCTGTCAGTCCCACATCACATTCACATGGGCACCAGATCACTGGGCTTGAACAGCGGCCTCTTGAGACTCCCCTCTGCCCCTCCAGTCTGCTTGTATCCTACTTACAAGCAAATGGCAGTTCTGTCACCTTGACCCAAACATCCCAAAGCACCAGAGGACAGACGGCTTGCTTTCTTTCATTCCCCCTTTTACTATCCCACAATAGTTTATGTTCCTTGGCACTAACCCTGTTTGCGGGCCCACTCCATCACTCCAAGTGGCTGTGTGGCTGGATCACATTCTTCCCAGCCTTCATCCCTTTCTACCTTGTACTCCATGACAATGTTCTGCCATGATTTGCAGCCCCCTCGTTGACTTTGAATGTTGCATCTGTACATTAGACAAGCACGTCCCTGATGGAGGTTCATAAACTACTTAGACAGTCCATCTTAGGTCCTAGACCAGCTCCAGGGAGGTTGCTGAAAGCCAAGCCTGGAGGTGGACTGGAGTCTGCTTCCACACTCAGGAAGGCTATCAGCCAGCTTAGCACTTTGTCATAGGCACACCTAGAATATAGACTGGTAATTTCTGTTACTTTTATGAGATAAGTTTAATTATTTTTTTAAATTTAATTTTTTTATGCTGAGCCATATCTCCAGCCCAAGTTTAATTATTTTACTCACATATATACATGTTTTTATATATTTATTGTTATTTTTATGTTTGTGGGTATTTTGCCTGTGTGTATATATGTGTACCACATGCATGCAGTGCCCTCAGAAGCTATCACATTCTTCTGGACTGGAGTCATAGGTGCTGTGAGCCACCATGTAGGTGCTGGGAGTCAAACCTGGGTCCTCTGGAAGAACAGCCAGGGCTCTTAACCACTGAGCCATCTCTTCAGCCCTTAATCACATACATTCATGCTTAAACATACACTCACAGTTCTATGTCTTTTAACCAGTGTCATCAATGGCAGTGATAGAGGAACATTATTTTATCACAAACAAATAATAAGCTTCAGTTCTGTTTACATATATTTACATAATATTTGAATAGCATCTATTTTCTCTAAAGAATAATGTATAATAAGGGGGAAATGTTGAGAGAAACATAATTGGGCTTAAATGTGAGTATACGTTTACTTAAAGTAAATCCCCAGTCTGGAGAGGTGACTGTGTAGTTAAGAGTACTTGCTGATCTTGCAGAGGACGTGGATCCAGCTTCCAGCACCTACACTGGGTGGTTTACAACCACTTGTAACTGAAAGCCAGTGACCTCCTCTGGCTTCTGCAGGCACCTGTATGCACGTCATACACAAACATACATTCAGGCATACGTATACAAATAAAATAAACCTTTCTTTTTTAAAAATGCCTTTAGGAGTTGTGGCAGGAATTTCCAAAACGCTGTTAGCTTGAGCAGAGCTTATTACAAACCTCAGGCTCTCCCTGAGTGTGAAACAGTGACATGGCCCTAGGAATTCGCTTATGGTTCTCTTTGCCTTTTTCAGCACATGCCAGAAGACAAGGCCTATTTCATAGCCAAGGAGATTCTCGCTACAGAACGAACATACCTGAAGGATTTAGAAGTTATTACTGTGGTATGAAACCTTAGTCTTGATTGCTTTGATTTTCTTAATGTGTCTTAGATGTAAACACCTAGGCCTCATCCTGAGAAATATCTTTGACAGTCTTGAGAATTACATAATGTAAATTCTGTTGAATGTATTTGCCTTACAGCACGATGTCTAAGTCATGCTGGAATGCTGATGTTTTAAGTTTTCATGAAGCTCTAAAGCTTATGATGTATCTGTCTGAAAGCTTTGACCTAGAATTGTTTTGTTTATATTTGAAAAGTATACAGTCGACAAAGAGAATATGTGGAGTGCTGTTTAAGCTGTCTTTAAAAACTGGAGGAACTTTGCTTGGTGCCACGAGGTCACAGGCCCTCAGAGGCATGGCCTTTCAGTGCCCAGCTGAGCCTCTCCTTACACCAAACTCCTCCCGCAGTGGTTCCGGAGTGTGGTGATCAAGGAGGATGCTATGCCTGCAGCCCTGATGACCCTGCTTTTCTCCAACATCGATCCAGTCTACGAGTTCCACAGAGGCTTCCTGCATGAGGTGGAACAGAGACTGGCACTCTGGTAACAATACCATACTCCAGATGGTACTGTGTCCTTTACTCCCTCCATGGGAGACTCCCACCTGCTAAACCCCCCATGTGAGTGGCTCCCACATGCTACACCTCTACTGCACACACTGGCGTCTTGGGCTGGCCGCCTACACAAGCAGTCTCCGAGTCCTGAACTCCCCTTGGGTAGTACCTACCATTGGACCCATCACTTGCCGCAGGAAAGCCCATCTTCAGACACTAATGCAGGACAACCATTATTTCATTGGTGGCATTTCAAAATCCTAGTGGGAGAGAAAGAATAAACTTTAATAACAATACATTTTATTTATCCTATTCCAGGAAAGAGACTAGGAGGAGCAAGTTTTAAAAATAAACGAATCCATTTTCCCCTGGTTATCATCGTATTTAGAGAAATGCAATAATTGTCCCTGGCAAGTTAAATTCTTTCCACCTCGAAACACCTTATCGTTCTTGACTGTGACTGCTAGGTGGGGTGACACTTACCTGTAACCCCAGCACTAGGGAAGAGAAGAACCACATGTGGGGCAGGCTTCAATGACTACGACTGCAGTAACTTGTTACCATCAAATCATGGTGTTTTTCATAACCTTTCCTGGGATTTATAAACCTCGTTCCTCTGATCTAGGGAAGGACCCTCCAGCGCCCATTTAAAAGGTGATCACCAACGAATTGGGGACATCCTCCTCAGGAGCATGCGCCAGTTAAAGGTAAGAGGTTTGTGTGTAAAGGCTGTGAATGAGAACATGTCTGTGTTGTTCTCAGAACAGTGTGCCCCCAGAAGAGGGTTCTCATTACTACAGCATGCGCCTGAACTCTCCCCTCGGTACAGAACTCTCTGAAAAGGAAAATTCTCTTCAAAAGAGTGTCCTCTGAACACAGTTCCACATTTAATAGTGGTGTTGTCTCAGTGTGCTTCCAGACAGTCTCCCAGTGAGAACACAGTCATCTCGGGGCTTTCCTGGAAGGGATTTTCCTGAGAGCAGGCTCTCCTCAGAACACAGTTCCCCTAAGAGTACTAATACTCTCAAGAGAGTTTCTGGAACAGAGGCATCCATAGAGGAGAAGTCCCTCAGAGCTGCCTCTCCCTCGGAATGTAGTTCCTAACAAGGTTCCCCTGAAAACAAGATTTCACCTGTGACGGACGTGCTTAAGATAAAGGCCTCTCAGAAAAAAGAAAATGTTTTCCTCAAAAGAATATTTCCTTTAGAATAGCTCCTCTAAGAACATGGGTCCCGTTAGATCATGGATTCAGAAGGGGTTTGCTCAGTACAGCTTCGCCCTTCAGAAACTGCACTCCTCTCCTTAGAGCAGAGTTCTCAGCCTCCCTAATGCTGTGACCTTTTAACACAGTTCCTCACCTGTGGTGGCCCCCAACCATAAAATTATTTTCATTGTTACTTTCATTGCTACAAAATTATGTAATTATAATTTTGCTACTGTTATAAATCTTAATATAAAACTCTGATAGGCGGATGGTCTTACATGACCCCTGGGAAAGGATCATTCGACCCTCAGAGGGGTAGCGACCCACAGGTTGAGAACTGCTGGTCTAGTGCATTCTTACCCTCAGGGCAGAGTCCTCTAAACAGGGTCCCCATCAAGAGAGCGCCCTCAGAGCAGTGTTCCTTTTAGAGCAGTCATTCTTGGAACACACATTTCCAGCATAGCATTACTCTCAACAGAATTCCCCTCAAATCATGCTTTTATCCAGTACAGAATTCTCAGAACACAGTGCCTAAAACATAATTTCCCTCTGGCCATTGTTCCCTTTACAGTAGGGTACTCCTCAGCACAGGAGTCCCTTCAGTGTTACAGAGTTTATTTTTAGTTATATAAAATAATTGTTTTATGCACTGTTGGGTGAGAGGCTGTCTAGGATGTTTTGTATTGTCTGCAGGTGTTGGATTACTGTGGAGGCTGTTTAATTGCTAATGATCTGCATGTGCTCTCAGTAGACTACATGAGGAGTTCTGGATCAATAAAAACACCTGAGCTCAGATGCTCGGGGTTTCACTGGCAGTATGGCAGTGGCCATGACAGTGGTTCCCTCTGGCAGGGGAACAGAGGCCTGGCAGAATTTGAGTCTATGAAAATGCCTCCTTGTTTTCCTTATTGAGACGCCCCAGCAGCAGATAACTATTACACTACAGAATAGTCTTCTTCTCAGGACAGAATTTCTCAAAACATGGTTGCTCCCGCTTATAACTGAGTCAGCACTGAACCTGGGCCCAGCTTAGATGGGATTTAGTTTTCATCCAGTACTCAGTGTGGCCTATAAGGTGAGCTCCAGCTATCCTAGCTTCTGAGGTTCATCATGGTCCTCAACCACATGAGATTGCTGGGAGGGACTGATCAGCAAGGGTTGATCAGCAATGGATGAGGACCAGCTGTGGAGGTGTAACAGGCTCGGATAGAGTTAAGCAAGGGGCAGAGGAGGTAGTGACAAGGCAGTGTTGATGGGAAAGCATGTTATCGGACAATTAATGGGTTAGAGGATTTTAGAAGTCAGTCCAGCTCTCCAGGTTTAGACAGATAAAGACAGCCAGAAGGAGCTGTAAAGATTCCTTTATCTTTCTAACCTTTTAGAGCTAGGGAGTTAAAAAGCTCCAAGTATCTATCTCAGTAACAGCCAGATAAGAAAGGCAATGGGGGTGGGGTGGGGGAGAGAATGGAGTTCAATTATGAGTGAAAAAATAAGTTACAATTGGTCCCCAAACAAGGCTTCAGAGGCAGCTATAACATCAGAAAACAGCTACATTTTAAGAATTCATTTATGTGGAGGAGCCCTGAGGCCTGGGAATGGAATAAGGTACACACTGGGGTAGAGTCTAAGATGGGGAACGATGGAGTGGCAACATAGACAGTCTGGCTGGTACACACACACTCTTCATCCCTGTTACACCCTGTCAGGATTTCCAGCCACCCTGTGAAGTCCACACTGGGGATCCTGCCCAGGCAGACAAGCCGCTTTCCCATTGACAGTCTGTCATGCCTCCTTACCTAAATGTTGCCCTGCTGTGCCTCCATAGGAGTTCACTGGCTACTTCCAGCGACACGATGAGGTCCTCACAGAACTGGAAAAGGCCACAAAGCACTGTAAAAAGCTGGAGGCCGTCTACAAGGAGTTTGAGCTCCAGAAGGTCTGCTACCTGCCTCTCAACACCTTCCTGCTGAAGCCCGTGCAAAGGCTGGTACACTACCGTCTGCTGCTGAGCCGTCTGTGTGATCACTACTCGCCTGGGCACCGTGACTATGCCGACTGCCATGGTGAGTGTGGCCACTGTGGCCTTACTCTTCGAGGGCTGAGTACCAGCAAAGTAGGAATGGGAAGTGCCAGCCCCCAGCGGTCAGAACTGGCTCCTGGCCTTTCTCTCTCTTCTCAGTTGCTGCAGGGAACAGGTTCCGGGCTGTCTTTCTGTTCCCCGGGTATAGTCTTTCTCAGCCCTTGACTACCTTCCTTGGGGCGGGATACAGTGACCAAGGTGGTCTGCTGTCAGGGTCACTTACAGCTGTTTGGGGGCACTGGAAGTTGGGGTGTATCATAGAATGGCCTGTTTCTTGTGGGTGTTTCTGTCCTAAAAGCCTTGACTCTAAAACTTAACCAAAAATTTGAGCCAAGCAGCCGGCCTATTGATAGGTTCTAACAGATATGAACTATCATTTCTGTATTTGTTAAAGGTACAAAAGAATAAAACCTGAATCTTACTCATTTACAAATAGAACTTTTAATTGTAGCATAAATTCAGTACAGGAGGTTTCTGTCTATATATTGAAATTGACATTAAAAATTAAGTAACTAGAAGTGGGGGCCAATGCATGTAATCCTAGCTGCTTGGGAGGTTGAGGCAGCAGGATCACTGGAGCCCAGGCAACAGTACACTGGAGTCCAGGCAGCAGGGTCACTCATGCCCCCAAGCTGGAGTTACAGGTGGTTGTAAGCTGCCATGTGGATGCTGGGTCCTCTAAAAGAGGAGTCAGTGATCCCAACCAGTGAACCATCTGTCCAGCCCCTCAAATTGGGTCTTGAAACATGGCCAGGCCAGCAGAGGCAGAACCAAGGCAATGCAAATGCTCAGAATCTGCAGACTGCAGCTACCATGACTCACATTAAGACCGATAACATCACTCAGGTTCTTCCTGATGTTTTCAATGTTGTGTGTGTATCATTCGTACAAGAATTTTTTTTTTTTTATGATTTATCAAGGATGATGACTTCTGTGTGTGCTTCCCTCTTAATTTGCTTTTACCTCTGAAAGTTAGAACACAGTGTAAGGAACTCTAGCTGCCCTGAGACAGGGTGGGGCTGAGAATAAGGTAGGAAGTTAGTTGGAGCTGTCAAGATGCTGGAGGGACCACAAGGGAGAGGCACCGTGGCCAGGCAAGCGGAGGATCCTGTTAAAGGAAGGAGAGAGGGTTAGAGAATCTGTTGCTCTTGCAGAGGACCTGATTTGGTTCCCAGCATCCATGTCAGGTGGCTTCCACTCTCCTCTAACTCCAGCTCCAGGGAATCCGGTGCCCTTCTCTACACTCCAAGGGTTTCTGCACTCAGACATGCACATAATCAGATGCAACCACGCACACATACTCGATGAAAAACACAGCTTTTTTAAAAAGAGAGGAGAGCAGTCTCCATGAGTGGCCCCCGCAGAGGAACACTTGGAAGAAGTTTTTGTTATTTTGGTTTCTTTAAAAACGCAAAATGGCATTTTGACTAGGTTTACGTTCCCATCCCAGGTGTGGTGGATGATTATGAGTTGAATTTGGAATGCTTGATGCAGGTGACTATAATTTGATTAGGTGCAGTCATTCTGACAAGTATAGCTTGTTCTTGGGATTGTGTGCCGCATGGGTTTTTGCGTAGGATATAAAAGAGCCACCAGAGAGCCAGGGTGGGTGTTGGTTGGAGGTTCATTAGTTGGTCTGTCCATCGTTAGTGTGTTGATTCTTACTTAAAAGAACACAGGTTGGAGAGATTGAGTTTGCAAATAGTGAGCTGAGACGATAGTCTGACCCACTGTCAGCTACTCCTCTCCAAGCTTAGGACAGCCTAAAAAGGGGCTGTGAAGATTTCTACCTTTCTCTCATTCTATATCATATATGTGTGTATATATATATATATTCTATATGCAAAAGAGGTAAAAAAATTCTTTCTATCCTTCCTTTCTCTTTCCCTAAATTGAGGGTGAAAGATTGTGGTTAATAACTACAGATCTCCTTAAAGAACTTGTAGTGCTTTGCATTATCTACAGAACCTGTTCTTTTCCCACCAAGCCACAGTGTTGGCCGGTGTACAGCTTGGGTTCAACAAAGCCAAAGCTTCCAGGGCAACTGCAGGAATTATACTTGAGGAGAAGTTTATGCCAGTGGGCCAAAGCCCTGCAGGGAATCTCAGGTGCCTCAAATTAAAACCAGCCTATAATATACTGGCTCTTTCACAAGCAGAGAGTGGAAGGTCTTGTCCAGGGGTCTAAACTGTGGGACCTCTCCACACAGAGGCACTGAAGGCCATCACAGACGTGACCACCAAGCTCCAGCACAGCCTTACCCGGCTGGAAAACCTACAGA
Source organism: Cricetomys ansorgei (assembly GCA_026225945.1). NCBI lineage: Eukaryota > Metazoa > Chordata > Mammalia > Rodentia > Nesomyidae > Cricetomys > Cricetomys ansorgei. Next base: position 5,068,671 of record JAMJFZ010001791.1, read on the forward strand.
AGCTGACAGAGCTGCAGCGGGACCTGGTGGGCATAGAAAACCTCATTGCTCCTGGAAGGGTAAGAAGCTGTCGTTGGGAAAGATTTTATGCCTGTTGTCTTTAATTGGATTTTATTAATGTAGCATAAAAATCACCTCTTTAAAGTATACACAAGCCAGTAGGTTTTAGTACTCACAAAGTTAGGTAGTCATCATCACTAACTGGGAACGTTTTCATCACCCCAGAAAGAAACCCAAAGACCCAGTAGTAGTCAGTCCCCATTCTGGTAATATACGGTATGGAAAACTGAAGCAAAACGCAAGCCTGGTAGCAGGAATGGTGGTTCACATCGGTAATCCCAGCACTTAGGACCGGGGCAGGAAGAGCTTGGGTTTGAGGCCACTTTAGGCTGCATCATGAGACCCCAGTTCAGAAGTCTGCGATTGAAAGCAACAAAATAATGCTTATAATATTTTCTCCCCTTCTCTGCATTGTCTTATGGCATTTTTTACCCTTGTGGGTTATATTTATAATATTAAAACTTTTCATTTTAATGGCATTCAAGTTATCTTTAGTTGTTTGTATCTTATGTGTCATATACCAGAAAATATTTCCTAACTGAGATTAGGCACCTATTTGTTTTTCTTCTAATAGTTTTTCTTTTCTTTTCCTTTGGTAGGGTGTAACAGGTTGGCCTCAAATTCACTGTATTTAAGGATGACTTTGAACTTTTAGTCCTTCTGGCTCCTGCCTCCACCTCCTGAGTGATGGGATTACAGGTGTACACCACCACACCTGGGTTATATGATGCCAGGGTGGAACATGGGACTTTGTGCATGGTAGGCCAGCACCAACTGAGCCACATACTCAGCCTTCTGACCCATTTAGTACAATTTTATTCCTTTGCAAATGGATAGTAGGCTGTGCTGGCCTATTTGTTGAATTGTTTTATCTTCCTTATAAAAGATAAAAAGCAATGGATCACAGACTCGCCGGACTTTCAGTTCTATATGTGGGTCAATGTGCCTCTTGGCTGTGTATTGTCAGCAGATCCCTGGGCTCTTGGCTCCGTACTGTTGACATAAGGACTAAAGTAAGAAGCTTAGTAACTAGGACTTAGCTCTACTAAGTACTAACTACTGTAGAGGTTCACATCCAGGGTGGTAGACCTTGTGTCCTAGGGAAATATTCTGCTAGAGGCTCTTTTTTCTTTTTATGTCAATAAGCATGTAAAACTGTCCTTTTCAGGCCTTACTTGCTAATTGGAAGACTGTTCCCACCCAGGTTTCAGTCATTTTGTTCAGATTGGCCACTTTGACTCTTTTTATTTTATTTTGAGGCAAAGCCTCACTTTGTAGCCTTGGCTGGCCCAGAGCTCATTGTGTAGACCAGAGTGGCCATGAGCTCATAGAGATCCACATGCCTCTACCTCCTAAGTGCAGGATTAAAGGCTTGTGCCACCATACCTGGCTTCTTGATTTGCTAAGCCTTTGTAGCATTAGGCTTCTTGTTCTTTGTTTAGTGCTCAGTGCCGCTAACTATAACCACCCAACAATGTTTGTGGAGACTCTTTCCCCTTCTCATACCTGCTTCTGCACAGCCTTTCCCATAGCAGAATTCAGATGGACTCTTCATGACATAGCCCCCCAAATGTCCCTCTATTACAGTGTACCTCTTGGTTCCCTTGTCTCAGAGCAGGTAGATGAGCAGGGACCAAGTCGTTACCAGGATGGGCCTTGGGGAACTAGGGGTACTACTGAGGACTAGCATGACTCCCAGAGGGCTGTCATTCAGCAGGGCTTAAAGAAGCCAGAGGGACTGGCAAGATGGCTCAGTGGGAAGAGGTGCTTGTGTAGGCCTGACACCCTGCTTTGATCCTCGGATCCCACAGAGTGTCAGGAGAGAAGCAGTCCTGGTAGTTTTCTCTGACTTCCATATGTTTGCTACGGCATGCGCACACAGGCATGCAAGCTAGAGCTTGCTGTTGGCTACCGTGACCTTTGCACTACCCATTGCACTCTTGCTCACGGGAACGTTGTCTTTCAGGAATTCATCCGTGAGGGCTGCCTTCACAAGCTCACCAAGAAGGGCCTGCAGCAGAGGATGTTTTTTCTGGTATGTTTCCCACTATACCCCAAGCTGTGTCTCCAATCTGGAAAGGGATCAGTGGGTGCAGTTCTGTCAGGAAAGTTGGCCCTCTGCCTGCTAGCTCAGCCCCAAGGGCTTCATTCAGATGGCAGCTCATAGTCACAGAGGAACTCAGGAGGTCTCCTGAGAGTGAGCAGTAGGAAGCAGCTGCTTTGCCTACCCTGGCCCATTTGTTCCTATTCCACGTTCTGGGAGGACAAGCAGAGCCAACATAGAGATGTCTGTGTGGCTATAGAAATGTTCTGATGGCCTGGTGCAGCCAGGGGGTCTCAGTGCTGGCCTAGAAACATGGAAACAGAGGACCTGGCAATGTGTCCCCATCTTCCCAGGCTCCCTTTCCCAGTGCCCCCGACTTGACCATGTATGACAGACTGCACTGGCTGGAGCTACTGGCTGCTTCCGTTAGCTAGGCCAGACTAGAAGGGACTGGTGGCTGGGCTCCCAATTCTGCGGGCCCATGTGGCTTCTATATACATCTGGTCAAAAAGGATCAAAGGAGTGTTTTGTTTTGTTTTTTCCCCAACAATCTCCAGTAACTTGCATAGATCTGGTAAACACATAATGGCCATCTAGTTCATCTGAGTCTAACTATATTTACATTGAAACTTTGTCCCTTGTTTGTACATTCACATATCTAAAAGGCTTTCCATCCCTCAGTTCTCAGATATGTTGCTGTATACAAGCAAAAGTGTCACAGGGGCCAGTCATTTCCGGATCCGTGGCTTCCTTCCACTCCGTGGCATGCTGGTGAGTGGCATCAGGCTTACCTGGGCTTTGGCTTTTAGGTACTGGACTGGGCTTCTGCCCCACCTCCCTCATACAATGTCAAGTCTGAGGGTTTTTTCCCCGCCTCAGTGTTAAGTAGACCACATGATATTAAGGGAATCTGTTGTTGGACCTTTCCTGTTCTGCCTCAACTCCTCATGGCTATTGTTCTTCCTAACCCCCAGACTGCACCAAATTCAACCAATAGGCAACTTTCTGGATCTCCTTGGGCCCTTAAGACTCTAGCCATGGTCTCCTTCCACACCTGACAGTATGCGCCTACTTTACCCACAACTTAGAGTGGGTTTTGGCAGTTAGCCTCTTCATATGCCATATAGTTTAAGATGCTCGCTCAGAAACAGAACTGTCCCTTGAACGGACAAAGGCCTGCCTTCACTGTACTATTTGATTCAAGGCTGCCTAGGGCTTGAGCCATTGCTATTGCTGCTGTGAGCCTTCTGCATATCCTGCATATGTGCCCACAAGGAGGTCTGGAATGGGATAACCACTGGACTTTAACATAATTGAACAACTTTACCTGGTTAAGAGCTGCAGAGATGGCTCAGTGGTTAGGAGTACTTACTGCTCTTCCAGAGGACATGAATTCAGTTCCTAGTACCCATGTCAGGTGGCTCACAACTGTCTGTAACTTGAGCACACACGCAAGACGCGCGCACACACACACACACACACACACACACACACACACACACACTAATACGTGAAGGGCTGAGTAAGAGCACCGACTGTTCTTCCATAGGACCCGGGTTTGATTCCCAGCATCCACGTGGCAGCTTACGATCCTCTGTAACTCCAATTCCAGGGGATCCAATGCGGTCTTCCTGTCTCCGTGGGCACCGCAGTCATACGGTGGCCAGATATACATGCAGGCAAAATACCCATATGCATAAAATGAAAAGAACTAAATCTCAAAACAAATTTCAGAAAAGGAAACCTTGTTTTAAGTCATGGAGAGTCAGGAAGATCTAGAGTCTGTCTTCCCTTCATGTAGACCCTGGAACCTGTCCTGAAACCTGTCCTGAAACCTGTCCTGGAGACAGTGAAGGCAAGTGGAATGCAGTGTCTCCATGATTCAGAATATCCCATCTCCCCTCACACTGCCTGTGTGGTGTTGTCTACCTGCTGCAGCATCACGCTGTCCTTTCTTACTGACTCTCTGGACCTCTGTTCAGCCTTGAAACAGATGTTTGTAATATGTGACTCCACTTTGCTGAGTTTAGCAGGGGCCACCTCTGGAAGCCAACTCCATTGTTTAGTGGTTTACTTTTAAAATGCACATTACTATAGGGACAGAAAGAAGAAACTGGAAACATCAGATAAACATCGCTGTGACTGCAGCACTCCACGTTAAGCCGTGGTGGCTTTCTGGTCACCATCACCACCTCCACAAGCTGCTTTCTGACCAGTACTGCTTTTTCTCAGTAATTCCTCCTAAGCACAGCCACATTCTCTGACTTCTCTGGTGCAGTAGAGCAGTGGCAAATAGTAAGCTCCAGTGTGCCTGACCTAACATGTCATTAGGCCAAGTGTGGTCCTTCAAGAGTGCACACCACATTATTGGGCTTCTGTCTCCTGACATCTTCAAGTCCATCCTCACAACGGCCCCTCCGTGCAAAGCACATGTTGCCCTGGGTGTCTTTGCTCATCAGTGTCCAGCTGCAGCACCAGCCAGCTGCGCACAATGAGTTCTAAATGCGCACCTGGCCCACTGTACAGGAGGTTCATCCCTCTGCCCTGGTGAAGGGGCACCATCATTTTGCTTTCCATCCCTTGCACAATTGGCAAAGCTACCCAATTCCTTTTCTTGGCACTTTGTTTTTCTGCTAAGTAATCACTTAGAGTGTCTGTCTGTAGCAGTTCACAGCTGCTAGTGGGCTCACCAAGGATGACAAGGAGGCATTTTTATATATGTAAACCCTGCCAGAGGGAACCACTGCCATGGCCTTGACAGTGGAACCCTGAGCATCTGAGCTCAGGTGTTTTTATTGATTCAGAACTCCTCAGGTGCAGATCATAAGCAATCAAACATCCTCCACAGGTGGGGCAAACTTCTCTCTTTATTCCTCAGTTCCTTCTTTCTTCTCTATTTTCCTTTTCTCTTCTCTCTCTCATACTTCTACTCCCACTCTTCTGTTCCTCTACTGTTCCTTTCCTTCTTCCTTCTACTACTCCTTTTTCTACTCCTCTGTTTTCCCATGCATCATATATACGTGTGTGTGTGTGTGTGTGTGTGTGTGTGTGTACATATTTTTTTTTTGACAAAGCCCCTCATGGGGGAAGAAAGATCACATTACAATCACATCTTAATCATAAACTTAAACTTTACACAACGATTACAGGTTTTACATTTCAGTGATTACAAGTTCCATATTTTTAAAAAATAAGTTATCTTAAAACCCACACCTGAACACCTAGTATTCCGTATGTATTTTTTCCCATGGTACATTTATATCCTAGAAGCAATAGTTTTTTCATTATAAATTAACAGAGTTTTAGCAAGCCAACTAATTTCACAGCCAGCTTCTGTTGTTATAGGGGATTGCTAGGGAATAAGTACACGTCATTGTATCCTAACATAAACAATTATTTAGTTAACAGTGAAACAAGTTTATTATAACTAGAAAACTTTTAAGTCAAGAGGTCTTTTTTGCTTTTCTTAGGTAAAAGGAGAATCTGCTGCACAGCTCTATATCCCCAAAGCATACCCCAAACCCATCAGTAAACTTTTGATTATAGAGACCAGAAAAGAGTCAATTTTATTAGTGGTCGAGGAAGTTCAAGCCTAACAATGGGCACTGAAACTCATTTGTTATTACTTGATCATGGGTCTGTTTTTCATAGGTGAAATTCATGGGCCCTAGCAATTAAACTTTCTTTGTTCTACCTTTCCTAACCCTGACCAAACAAGTCCCTAGCAAAAATGTGTTTTCTTCTTAAGTTCCTGATTCTAAGGCAGCTGGCAAAATACCGTAATTTAATTTAGCCCTGTACCTATATGTGAAAAACACCTACTGTTTTTAGCTATACATGTTGTTTAGTTATTCTGTCTGGAGTTTCAACAGAGTCACCAATTCAGCTGAGTGGTATTGCCTTGCCCAAGTGATATTGCTTGAGGGAAAATCATCGCCACTGTTATGTGTGCCAGCAACACTGCCCAGTGTTGGGGCTAGAGACCCCCCCCGAACTTTCATACCACAAGAAAGACAAGGCATGGTAGCAACTATAAGGCCCAGCATCCAGGAGACAATCCCCCAGAAGGCCAAGGTAACAACCTACTGTCACCCTGCTAACAGTAGGCTGACTCCTGAAGCTCCAGTGCTGGCTACTGTTCCCCTGCCCTGCTCCCAGCAAATTACCTTTTAGTTTCTCTATACTTTAGTGGAATTTAAAACTCCATCCTGTAGAGGTGTCTTATTTTGGAATGGCCTCTGACATGTGGTGGGGTGGCTTAACCATCGGTTGAAGGAATGATTTAGACATATGGTTTACCTTTTCTTTGAGGGCTTTAGCCATTTTAGGCTAGACACGAGATTGTATTGGCTTTTATTTTTGGTATTTCAACAGGGTCTATGCAGCCCCTGGAACTGTGTAGACCAGGCTGGCTTCAAATTCACAGTCATTACCTTCCTCTGCCCGTCCTGAATGCTGGGATTAAAGGCATGTGCCACAACACACAATCCTATTGGCACTTTTTAATGTCTGTAAGATTTATTTTTATGTGTGTGGTGTGTTTCTATGTGTGGGTATGTGCATATGTGTACTGGTGTCCTTGGAGGAGAGTGATGGATACCCTGAAGCTTGAGTTTCACTTGTGAACTGTCCAAGTGGGTGCTAGGAACCAAACTTTGGTCCTCTGGGGGCAGCAAGCACTCTTAATTGCTGAGCCATCTCTTCAGCCCCTAAAGTTTCATTTTTCAGTTTGTCTAGGATTTGCTAGTTCTCATTAGTTAAAGATGGAGCACTTTCCCCACACAGTCATTTTCCCCATTGTGTTAAAGTAGCGTTCGATTGCTTAATAAGAGTCCATTGTTGAATTTTCCAGTGCTCTTTATTAATTACAAACCATGTCAAAGCTCAGGGAATTCCATACCCGAGCGGCTAGGCAGAGACTTCACTCCTTCCCACAAAAGTTCTCCCTCAAGAACTCTCTCCAGACTCCATTTCATCCTTCCTCCTGCTTCTGCCTCAGACCCTTTAAACTTTTCCCCCAGCCCCCTCTCCACAACCAGGCCTTCATTACAACACAATAGTGTCTTAGCATACTTCTTCTGATCACCCGCCTGCAGTTCTTTCCTGTCATCGGTCACCTTCAACTGTAAACAGTTCTATCTGTGAAGAGCTCAGCAGGGCTGGCACAAGGGTGTGAATGGGTAGGAAGCAAGGCCTGCACCGCTGCAAGGCATCTGGCTTCACAGCTCCAAGGCCCATAGGCCCACAATATCAGGCATCAAAGCCTTAATCGCAAACTAAAACAGCACACAGGAGTAAAATATCCCACACCATTGTTGAATCCTTCAGGTTCTCACTGAGCTCAGAGATGGCCTGTTCTGGGACAACCTTCATCTTCCACCATCCTCATAGCAGTACCTTCCACTCTACCAGTGCCATCCACACTTATAAGTAGAAACTGGAGGTACTTACTATATGGGGGGACTACATCTTACCCCATCTTATCCCCACTTTAAAATTTTTCTTTGTAGGGCCATCAAGATAGCTCCACAGATAAAGCACTTGATGTGCAAGCTTGACAACTCAGTTGGGTCTCCTGGAACCCGTGTAAAAATGGAAGGAGATAACTGTGCACACATGTACATGCATGTGCATGTACACACGCACTCTTACATTATACACATAATGATGGGACACTTTTTAAAAACTTTGGAGTCATTTAGACAAACTCCATTTCAAAACACCATTGGCATTTCAACTGAAATCACAGGAACTTTAAATATTACCTTGGGGGAAGACTAACAGACCACATTCTGTAAAATGGCCGGATGTCAGTTCAGATCTTTTCTGTTGAGGGTGAAGCTCGGTGATTTTTGCCCTGGGGGCTCTGTTAGGGAGCTGTCCATTTTTGGGTCATCTGTAACTGGCAGTCCTAGGGTTACATGGTGTGCTTCCTTATCTAAACTATTCAGAGGAAAATGGCTCTTGGTTTGAGAGGAGCTTGACCATGTTAAAGCAGTTTCCTTCTGTTGCAGAGAGGCACTTATGTTAAAATAAATTAAATTAAATAAATCTCAGGGAATTCTAATACCCGGGCAGCTAGGCAGAGAGCTCACTCCAATGGCTTCCTCACCCCATGTTCTCCTCTTCGTTCTCCTCCTGCTTGCTAGCTTCTTCCTCCTTGTTCCCTGCCGTCTGTCTCCTCTCTCTGCTCTTTTTCTACTCTCCTCCACCTCCTACCCCTACTTCCCCTTGCTCCACCCCTCCGTCCCCAGGTGTTTTCTTCCTGTTTTCACACAGACCCTCAATCAACAAATAACAGGAACCTCCTGTGGAGGGTGGAAGCTGGGGATGGCACAGAGGTGTAAACAAGTAAGAGACAATCTTAACTAAGATATTATCCACAACTAAACATACCACAACACACTTACTGTCAGAGATATTAGAAATGCTGCCTTTCAGCAAAGGCGTTCTCAGTATGTAAAGAAATGACCTCTTTCTCTGACTTCAATGGGATGGATTCTGTCTCTAGGCTTTCTGGTATCAACCTGTCCTTGCACTCCTTAAGTCCACCTTGCTTGGTTCCAGGACTTCTTGAATATGTTTTTAGGTTTGATTTGATGATATTTTATCTTGGAATTATTCCACCAAATCATACCTGAGATCAGTATGCAATTCCTTTTCTTTGCTCCTGATACAGATTTTGGTGCCAGGTTGATAGATGAATTTTCTAACTCCTAATGCTGAAATGTTCAACATCTTCTTTGCTTGATTTTCAGCTAATAGTGTTGGACCCACCGGTGAGTATTTCAGTGTTCTCTAGACCAGACCTCAGTCGCTTGGAGGCAGCTGCCATCGTGTAGGGATGCGAGTAAGCCTCCTGTGTCTCCCTTGTAGTTATACATACAGACTTAGATGGCACAAGCGTTCCGAGCTGGCTGCACATAGCATTGTTGACAGTCATTTTGTGTATGCCTTGGTTTGGGCTCAATTAGCATTCCCCTAACCCATGTCACCTCTCTCTCACCTACAGGTAGAAGAAAGCAAGAATGAATGGTCTGTTCCTCATTGTTTCACCATTTACGCAGCTCAGAAAACAATTGTGGTGGCAGCCAGGTAAGAACCCTTTTCATGATTCAGTCAAAACCAGGGTCTCAGAAGGTAAAGGAGTATCTTCTCCCATGTAGGCAGGGAAGGATGGTAGACATCTGTGTGGTTTTCAGGAGACTGGCCAGGGTGCTTCTGAGAAGTAACTGTACTTTGAGTTCATGGGAGTTGGTCTGACACCAGAACTCCAGCCCTCAGGCAAGGGAAAGTATTCATGGTCATGGTGAAAGCCAACTTGGGGCACAGGAGCAAATTGAGGCTTTATCCTCTCCAGATCAGAGTTCTTCAGGTGTAGTCCATGCTCGGTGAAATCTGTCTTGGCTGGTCCTCTTCTGCCAGCAAATGCTACCTTAATCATGAATCCTTGTATTTCAGCATTGAGGTTTTTGATAAGAAACTCACTAGTTCCAGCACCGAAGCACGCTCCTTCTCCAGCTCCTCCTGCCTGCCCTAGTAACAAGCTGGAGAAGTCATGTTTCTGACCACCCTCAGGACCCAGAGGATGGAACAGGTTCCCAAACCAGACCTGTCCCTGACACAAAAGGATAGGACTCCAAGTAGGAAGAGCTGCCCTGCAGAGACAGCTAACTTGACTTTCTCCTTACAGCACTCGGCTAGAAAAGGAAAAGTGGATGCAGGACCTGAATGCCGCCATCCAGGCAGCCAAGAACATTGCTGACACATCCCCGGTGCTGCTGGGAGGCCCAGTGTCTTCTCGTACCCCCAGTGAGTTTTGACTCAAGACACCCCAGGACATCCCCTCTGTAGCTCTGAAAGCTTTCCTAGAAATTGCTTTCCTGGTCTTGGCCAAGCTGCCAGGTCCTATGAGCTTTCCTCCCATAAACAAGGAAAATGGGTGGCCATGCCCAGGTGGAAGAGTTCTTAGGCAATCTAGGCACCATGTTTTGTCTGGCTGCTGACTTGGGTTCCAAGGGCCTATTTCCCAGATCCTCCTAGAGGAGTCTCATAGGTGGGCGGTGCCAGATGCTGCTAACTCTCCCTAGGATCTTCCGATGAGATCTCTCTGGAGGAATCAGAAGACGTTCGAGGAACCCAGGGCTCCCTGGAGGGGCACAGCCAGCACCGGGCCAATACCACAATGCATGTGTGCTGGTACCGGAACACAAGTGTGTCCAGAGCAGACCACAGTGCAGCCGTTGAGGTATGGCTGCCAGGAGCATACACATGAGCCCCCAGCAAGTTTTCCCCACTGGTGTGCTAGCTACTAGGGAGGGGCCCAGTCAGACAGTTTCCTTCTGCCCAACCCCGACCCCCTACCCCCGTGCAGAAACCAATTTAGGTCTCACTTAGCTACTCATGCACTCTTTGAAAAGGGACTTCACATCAAATGTCATCTGGTGTCATATGGGCAGTTCATCTATGCTGGAATTTGCTGAAAGGCCCATTTGCTGCCCAAAGACAGTGCTCTCCCTGGTCTGTCCACAGAATTCCCAATTCCCATCCTGGGCTCATGCTTACCCCACTTGCAGACTGATTAGTGGTTGTACACATCTGGCTTCACAGAACTCAAGCTATTCAGCCTAGCTGTAGTGTAGTACCCCTACACACCCTTTCCTGGACTTGCTCTCCCCAATCCAACTCTGTGAGTTCTCTATACCCTCAACCCCACTCTGCTGGCCCAGGCTCAGGAGTCTAAGGAGGTGGGGGGTGGAGATCAGGACACAGCAGGTCACTAGTGAGGCCTAAGACACCTGCAAATCAAAGTAAGTGGGGGACTGTTGGGAAGCTAGGGTTAAGGAGGGGCCAGTAGGTTGGCTGGGGGGGGGGTGTCTTATCCAGTGTTACACTTAAATGCCTTCCCCCATGATTTCAAAGATCCTTCCAGACTTCCTTCACCACCCTAATGTTGCTCTCTTGTAGGTTTGTAAATGGTGTCTTTTGTTGGGAAACTGGTTTTATTATGGAAGAGACAGTATTCTACTTAAGTGTTTGGGACATCGGTTCCCAGACTAACATCCTGTTGTCAGGTCTGAACTATGCACAAACCATGTTGATTTAAAAAAAAAAAAAAAAATGCTGAGCATCAGCCAGGTGTGGTGGCACACACCAATAATCCAGCCCTTGGGAGGCAGAAGCAGGTGGATCTTTGAGTTTGAGGCTAGCCTGATCTACAGAGTGAGTTCCAGGACAGCCAGAGCTACACAGAGAAACCCTGTCTTGGGGGAGGGAGGAAAAAGAAAAGATGCTGAGACCTGTGTGTGGGTATCCTGGTTAGGTGTCAGGGTCACAGAACTGGTGGCAGCTGCTGAGCCAGTCCAGGATGATGGTGAAGACCAAGCACGTTTGCCCTTTTCTGACAGAATCAGCTTTCAGGATACCTGCTGAGGAAGTTCAAGAACAGCAATGGCTGGCAGAAGCTCTGGGTGGTCTTTACCAACTTCTGCTTGTTCTTCTATAAAACACATCAGGTATGTTGTGCCTCACTGGGAGTCTAGGCATAATGAGTGCAAGACATGCATCTGCTTATCTAGTTCCTTGTCACAGTTTGATGCTGATTCTACCATTACAGCACCTTCTCTATGAAAATGGGTATTAGCCTTTCTCACCTGTGGGTCCCTCTGTACAAACTACCATTTTCTTGGGAGAGCCAGTAGTATTAAGTGAAGGGCTGGGGAGGGACACAGAATAATGGCCCTTCAATGCAAACCTGCACCCCAGCCCCGAGTGACCCTATTCCTGTGCTGACTTCCAGGACGACTACCCCCTGGCCAGCCTCCCACTATTGGGTTACAGCGTGAGTCTCCCCAGAGAGGCTGACAGCATCCACAAAGACTACGTTTTCAAGCTCCAGTTCAAATCGCATGTTTACTTCTTCCGGGCTGAGAGCAAGTACACATTTGAAAGGTGATTCTGCCATACTTCTGTTCATTGCCATTCATAGAGCCAGAGGCAAATCTCCCAGTTCCTAGAAACCAAGGGTTCAGTAATGCTTGCAGAGTTTTATTTTCAATGTATGCTCATGTTTGTGTGTGCACCAGTGTGCATATACATATGTGTGCATACACAGTGACCAAAGGACAACTTCAGGAGTCATCCTTTATTTTTTTATTGTGGGGAGGGTACATGTGCTATTCTATGTGGAATTCAGAGGACAACTTTCTGGAGTTGGTTCATTCCGTGTACCTTTGTGTAGTTTCTGGGGATCAAACTCAGGCTGTCAGGCTTGCATGGTGAGTGCTGTTGCCTGCTGAAGCATACATTGGCCCAATCTACCTTGTATTTGAGGCAGGAGTCTCATGTGGCACTCACTGATTAGGTTAAGCTGGCTGGCCAACCAGCGCCTCCATCTCTACCTCCTCAGTGCTGGAATCACAAGTGCACACAACACCCAGCTTTGAACTCAGGAACAGACTGTTTCTCATGCTTGCTCAGCAAGAACTTTACTGACTAACTGTACTTTAATCATTCTTGGAAAGGTATGTGAGTGTATGCCCACTGGTTTGACCCTTTCTACAGGTGGATGGAAGTCATCAAAAGAGCCAGCAGCTCACCGGGGACACCCCCAAGTTTCGCTCAGGACTGCTCACATCTCTCTCCAGGGCTGGAGGCAGAGGTCAAAGAAAAGGAGGAATGTCCTTCTCCCTGAATGGACAAGAACTAATGACAGGCTTGCAGGGAGTGTGGACATCATTCCCAGAGATGAGCGACTAGAGCCATCTTCCCAGCAGATGATGGGTGACACTGACCCTAGAATGGGCTTCATCAGACCTCTAGGAGGAGCTCTGCTCGCCCCCAAACTCCAGAATCAGTGAAGGCTCATGACAGCTGGATCACATGTCTGAGATCCATGAAAAGGAAATGAGGGTCCTTACTTAGGGCATGGCCGTGCTGAGGACCGGCCCCAAACACAGGTCAGGCTGCTTTGCACAATAGTCAAATCCACACTGCCTCAGACCAGCCTACACTCAAGTGTGTGTGGTAGACTCATGTTGCTCTAGGGGTTAGCCTCCAGATCACAACAAAACAGTGACAAAAGCTGCTCTGGTTCCCTGTAGACAAGTGGAAACCAAAGACAACCTCCCATCCCTAGGGTCTGGGAGGGTGGGGACTCTCCTTAATAGTTCCCAGTATTCCTCATCAACTAGGGCAGGCCTATGACTCCTGTTCACTCGAGTGACTTAAAATAAAAGGACATCTTCCCACCTATCAGCACCCCTCTACCGTGCTTTGTTTTCCAGCAGCCCACAAGAAACTATCAGGTCATACCGCAATGTTTAGAAGGGACAGTGGCTCGGAGGCCACAGAAATTTTATCTGGCCAGGCTCTGTACACCAGAATGTCTCCAATCCAGGTTTTTATTGAAAGTGGTAGGGCTTTCAATTCTCTATGAAAACTAACACTTACTGTCAGAATACTTAGCAAGTTCAATTTCTTAAAAAAAAAAAAAAAAAAGCCCAAAATATTCTGGACGATTTGAGTACTCATGAGAACACACAGTACCTGAACTGACACCACAAGGCAAATTTATGACCATCTTGGGCCTCCATGACCCCCAAGACAATGTCCCTGGTGTAAAGGAGGACCCAGAGCTGCCTGATAGTTGCTCTGCTCCTTGGTCTAGCAGCTGTAGGGGCCCAGGAGTCGAGAAGGTCACACCGGCCTCCTAAGTTGCTGCCCAGTTCTCCAAGGGCTCCTGGCTGCCTGTCACAGCTTCACTCACCCCAGGAGGTGAACACAGGTGTCAGTGGCTGCTGTGCAGGGCAGCTCAGTATGATGGGGCAGGAGGAAGGTAACCTGGCTTGTGAGGCCTACAGGCTGGCTGGTCTTTACAGTTGCAACACAGCACAAGAGGGCTTCCAATGCAGTCCTTTTTAGAGTTCAAAACAAAAAGCATTCTTCTCCCTCTCTATGAAGAGCAGTGCATTCAGTTGGTTGTTCAGCGGGTAGATGTCAGGTGGTTCCTGCTGTGTGAGAACCTGTAAGTGAAAGGTGCCATTACCATTCCTGGACTTTGCTGCCTGGATATGCACTTAAGTGGCCTCACACACCCCTCAGATGCACAACCATCAACATGTTACCAGCAGCACCTCACAAGATGGAAGATAACCTCAGTGTTTCAGGTCTCAGATTCAATGCTGACTAGACCAAACCCTGCTGCTCCAAAGAACCACCTGTGTGGGTCTCAATGAGCAAGAACAGGATCTAGAGGATACAGAGGAGGAACTGGTACATCTGCCTTTAACAGCCTGGGAACGCTATGCCTGTGGGGCTACCAAGAAGAGGCCAGTGTCTGCTCTGCCTGTCCCTCCACAGGGCTCCTCATCAGCAGTAGTTCAGCCCTTGGCTTGCAAGAATCCATGCTGTTCCTAGGACACAGAATTTCTAGGGAGCTACCAAGCAGAAAGGTCTGCATTTAGCTGCACACAATGCTCTGTCATTGTGCCATTTTGTGGACTCTGGACATTGCCTGGGGTCCAACCTTCACATATAGCTCAACCTACCTGGGTTGAGTACTGTGCTCACCTCTGCACACGCTCTACCAGGTGCACCATTAGCTTGTCTGAGATGCCAGGACAGGACTCCTCCGCCAGGCTGAAAGCATTCTCTAGCTCCTCCAGGGCACCCACGCTTCCACCGCTTTGCTTGTGCTTCTCTTTGAGCTGCAGAGAGATCATGACCCAACTGGCATCTTACTGAGGCCCACATTTGGAAGACCTACAGACAGCACTTCATTGGCAGTGCACCCTCTCCTGTTGATGGGGACTCTTGTGGCCCTCCCTCCCCTCACCTGGGTTCTCAAGAGGTCAGAACCATATGGGTTCTTACAAACTAAGGGTTAGGAAATCAAGTGCCTCCAGTCTGGTTTGAAGTTAGCACAGTAGCTCTGAGTGTACTCCAAGGACTGTGACAGACATCCCAGCGCAGACTATATCAGTAACCATTTCTGGGACCTCAGCTCCTGAGCACATTTACCTAAGGAGTCACCTTCTCAGCCCTGGGCAACAATGCATGCTGCCCACAGAGCAACCCTAAGTGGCTATTTCCTACTCTGGCTAAGGTCACTGCCAAGTCCTACTCTACCCCCTCTCTCTCTCTGTCCTAAGGGAGACTGCTCTTTCTATCCACCTACATCCTAGCCTCCCTCTCTGGGCTCCAGGTACTGTTGTCACCCACAGGGGTGGAAAAATAAGCCTACAACCTCCTGTCTAAGCTTCAAATCCCCATGTGAGCATTCAGTCCAGGCTGTGCTACTGTGCTGCATTTCTGAGGATGACTCTGACCTCCCTTGGCAGGCAACAGTGACATAAGGTCATATGGCCACCAAGGAATCACCTCCTTGGCCTAGAACTGACCCAATATCAGCAATCCTTTGTCTTCCTCCACAGAAGAATCATGTGGTGTTTGGGACATTGCAAAAAACAAAGCAAAACAAACCAAATAGTTTTGTAATACTAGAAGACCCTAGCAGGTGTGGGAGCACAAAAGGGTCCTGCAGGTCAGTTCTTCCAGTGGTTTATGGTCCTTCTGCTCAGGAAACTGGACCCACAAGCCTGTGCATAACCAGTTGCAATAGACCCAGAAATCAAATGGATAAAGCCCAGGGTCAGCCACTAGAACACCACACCATAGCTCTGCACCACAAACCATTGCCCCACATGTCCACAGGCTTAGTCCTACTCTCACCTCTCCAAAGACAGGCCGGACTAGCGTGGACAAGCACTGTGACCTTGGCTGTCTCTTGATAGGCTCAGCAGGCTGCAAGAGGAAAAGCAAGGCACTGGGTACATGGAGGTAAGAGAGGTTTCCTTTCCTGTCCCTTCCAGCTCCAGCTTGAGCAGGCTGACAGAGCACCCCGGGGATCAACTCCCAAACTACAAGGTGGCCTAAGCCATCAGTTCTCATTATGTTCCCACCTTAAACACCAGCAGGCCTAGGCTTTAGCAATGCTACTCTGAGCTTCGAAATCACCTCTTCTGTCCTGTGCTTCCCAAGCTCTTTGTCCAGATCCCAGACAATGAGTGTTTAAAATAGCCCTAGGTAAAGGGCACTTTGAGCCCAAGAGCCTCCCCAAAGCCTGGTACTCAGAGTGCAGTCCACATCTGCTGCCCCAGGGGAGGGAGGCAAAGTTGGTTCATATGGAGCAGTGCTCTGGCCCGGGCATGAACAGACCTTCTGTGAGCTGTGCAGAGCCGTCCCCTTGTGCAGTTTGCTATGTGGACTTGGCCGGATGGTTGGGGGAAACGTCCAAATGGGACCCTGCTCCCCGTCCTCAGCCTCGCCATCACTAAAGAGGATAAAGAATCAGAAGAGCTGATGGAGACAGGACTCAAAGTAACCATGGTACCAAGGTACATCTCATTTCTCTGAGACAGCCTCTTGACCTAAAAGGCCTAAACAGTGGGCAGAACTCTGTCCAAGCTGCAGCATCTAGGTGACAGTCAAAAGGCCCAGTCCTTCAGGCTGCAGGTTCCCTGCCCAATATCCATCTCCACTCTAGCAACTAGCTCCAAGTCTTGCCTCTGGAAAGGAGACCACCCCCACCCCCCACCCCAACCACCACCAGCAGCATCAAAATACCCAGGGAGCCCTTGAGGACTAAAAAACAAGGGCCCTACATGTCAGAATCCTCAGAACTGGACTCCTCCCCATGCCCCTCAGACTTCCAGCGCTTGTAGCGGTCAATGAGTTCCGTGAGAAAGGAGGTCTTCTTGGTGTAGCGTGTTATGAACTTGTGCTTCAGGAGCTCCTTGGCAGTGGGTCGCTGCCAGAGACACACAGAGTCAAAGCTCAGTTCCACCCTCACAAGAGACACAAGGCAGGACAGGTAGGGATGTGAAGGTTGGGGCCTGCCTTACCCCAAGTTAACATCCTCCCTTCATAAGCTTCCCCCAAACCCTCAGTGGCATGGGATGGCCCAAGTGGGAATAGGCCTTACGAATCGTGGGTCCTTATTGAGGCAGGCCTCTACAAACTCCTTGAAGGGTTTGCTGTGGTGGCCCTCCAATGTGGGTGGATTGTTCTTGGGAATCAGGAATAAGACTCGCATAGGGTGGAGGTCAGAGTTTGGCGGCTCCCCCTTGGCCAGCTCGATGGCTGTGATGCCCAGGGACCAGATGTCAGCCTAGACAGGGTATCATACAGGACAGTTGCTACATGCAACATTTTGAGCTGATGACAGTGTACTCCCACCTACCATCTAGAACTCACCTTGAAGTCGTAGGCAGACTGCTTGATAACCTCAGGTGCCATCCAGAAGGGAGTACCCACAAACGTGTTCCTCTTGATTTGTGTGTCTGTGAGCTGCCCAGCCACACCGAAGTCTGCCAGTTTCACATCACCCTGCTCTGAGAGCAGCACGTTGGCAGCTGCTCAATACAGGACAGGTGGGCATCATCTTTGGCTCCACAGCCCCCCAAAGTAGCCCTGCATACAACTCCCTGACCAGTAACGGGATGATAGCCTCTGACCCCTGGGGACAGCAGCAGGAATGTCTTGGGACCTCAGTTTTCCTTGTAACTGTAGGCTAACGGGCCACTGCTGGCAGAAGCAGATAAGCTAAGGGACCTACAGGAGCATTCCTACCTTTTCTCCTTCCCTGGTCACCTAACAATAGCGACACCCACATCACATCTAATCATAGGGACCCTAACCCAAGGGTACAGCTGCCACAGGCCAGTCAGGAAGTCTATCACTTTGCCCACAGGATCCCTCACTGTGACATAGTGGCTAGGCTCAGCTGTCCTCACCAAGTCATGGTGGGCTGGCTCAGTTTTATGAGTCCTCATAAGGACTGAACCACACAGAGTGTTGCACAAATCCAACCTGATGCTGAGTCACACAACTGGTCTCCTTCACATATGAGAAGACTGAGATTAGGTGATAGGAGATTAGGAAGGTTTTGCTAGGTTGGAAAAGTAGATCAGTAGCAGAATGTTTGCTCAGCACATCAATATCCTAAGTTCCATCCTCTGTGTGGCCATTACAGAAGGGGGTAAAAAGCAAGATGGACACACCCCAGCTTCCAGGTGGCAGAAGAGCTCCCCCACATCCCATGCCCTTAGGCACCACAATCTACTGGCCCCACATGCCCGTCTCTTTCTAGATCATGGGCAGAACTGTAGCCATGCCCACCCCGCAGGACCTTTAATGTCTCGGTGGATCTTGCGCTCTGAGTGTAGATAATCCAGGCCCTTCAGGATCTCCCGTAAGATGGTGGCAATATAGGTCTCCTCCAGCGGACCAGGTTTTAGCTTTAGGAAGACATCAAGAAATAACCCTCAATTGCAGCTACCACACCCATACCACCACAGCACCTGAGCTCCACCACCCACCAACTTCTGAGCCCTTGCAGAAGGCTGGGGCCTTTGTGTTCCTTTTCTGAAAGTTTCAGCTGTCAGGGATAATGGGGATAAGGAGAAATGGGGGTGACAGAGGATGTTTCCAGAAAGCAGAAAAGCTACTTTTATCTTTTCTGTGACTAAAAGATGAGAATAGGTTCTTAGCCATGATCTTGACCCTCTTAATGGGGGCTCTAAATGTGCCTATGCTCCCAGGCCAGTAGAGCCCCAAAAATTCTTTCAGCATCAACCAGGGCAAGATAAACAGTGACTGGTTTTGGGAACTGACAATTCCTGATTAATATCTGAAGCACTAAGACACTGGACAGGTAGCCTGAGAAGGCCCACAATCCTAAGAATTTGTAGGGCAGTGGGTCTTGGGGCACTGAAAAACCCCCACAGCAAGCTGCTCATTATTAGAGCCTGAACTTACCAGGTCCAGTGCAGAGCCACCACCTAGGTATTCCATGATGATCCACAGCTTGGTGCTCTGGGAGCAGAGAAACATGTCGTGTCAGCACCTGGGCTTAAATGAAGGGAGCATACCCAAGTGTGGGGTCTACAGGCTACTCTCCTCTAACTCCACCAAAAGAAGTCAGCCAGGGGCTCAGGCTACATAGCAACTATACCAGGCTAGATTCTACAAGGAACCCTAATTAGGAAAGGGTTCTAGCCAGTCAAGGTAGTGAATGCCTATAATCTCAGCACTTGGGAGGAAGAGGACATCTGTGAGTTCAAGGCCAGCCTCGTCCACATATTGAGTTCCAGGACAGACAGAACTACACAGTAAGACCCAGTCCATTTGTCTCCCTTCCACACCCCCCCCCAAATAACACCAAAAAAAACAACCCCACCCCTACTCCAAAAAGAAGGGCTAAAAGTGGTGGTATACATTTTAATCCCAGCACTAAAGACCTCACTGACCACCCAGCTTCCATACCTCTGGTATACGCACCTAGTGGACAGACCAAGTGCTCAGGGGAGTAACTAAGTCTACTTCAATAGCTCAAGTGCCCTCCTGGCAGGCCCAAAAGTATCTACTGCCATCAGGGCCCCTTAGACTGTGCCTAACAGTACCCACAGATAGACAGCTAGGTCATCATGGCTACTTTAGAGCCAGTTGGCCCTTCTCAAGAGAACAGGCTTTTTTGTGAAGCTGAGTTACCAAGTCTCTTTGCCTTTCCAGAGGGATCCCCATGTGCTCAGCAATGTCCTTCTCCACTCTCCCCTACCCTTGAGCACATATTTATCCCTCTGGACACAAAGGAGAAAGCCTGGCACAGAACCTTCAGATTGCTCCAACCCCAACCACTACAGATGTCCCTCCTCCTTGTAGGCACCTTCAGGTAGGAGCCGAAGTAGCGGGTGATGTAAGGACTATCACACTGGCTCAGCACAGTGATCTCCTGTTGGATGTCCTCAATCTCATCCTCAGCCTCTTCCAGGTCAATGATCTTGATGGCCACCACCTCTTTGGTGTGGTTGTCGATGCCCTTGTACACCTCACCAAAGGAGCCCTTGCCAATGCGGTCAAGCTTGGTGAAGAGTTCCTCTGGGTCCACACGAGAATGCTATAGGGACAGACAGTTGGGACACAGCATGGGAAACACCCATTAGAGGAAATACTAGACAGGAAGAGGCTGCCCTGCTGACTCAGGCAAGGCCCACTGCAAAGAGCTGAAGCGAACTCACCTCAGTTCTTTTCTGGCTTCTTTATGCCTTGTTCAGAAAACCTAAATGTAGCTCTCTACTCTCCAAATGACACTATGTTCAATAGATTTGATACAGTGAATCCCGATGTAGATTATAAGCCTTAGGTAATACGATGTCTCAAGGCGCCTTCATCAGTTGTCTAACAAGGAGCCAAGACCGTACAGGAATGACAATAGGAATATGTGTGAGGAAGAGAGTATTTTAAAACTCATTTTACTATGAATCTAAAACTTAAAAAACAAACAAAAATAATGTGAGCCAGGGCGAGAAAGATGGCCTGGTGGTCAAGAGCTCTTGCAGAGGAATGGCATTCAGATCTCAAAACTACTGGTAACTTCAGCTCCACTGGGTCTGAGGCCTCTGACCTTAGAGGGTACCTGACTCACATGTGCATACACACACACACACACACACACACACACACACACACAATTTAAAAATAAAATAGAGTAAAATGTAGCTGGGCATGGTGGTACATGCCTTTAGTTCAGCACTCGGGAGGTTGAGCCCAGCCTAGTCTATAATGCAAGTTCCAGGATAGCTAGGGCTACACAGAAAAACCCTGCCTCAAACAAAATTAAAATTTAGCACAAGCTAACTCATGTTTTCCACACTCCTAAAAGCTACACCCATTAAAGTATTTCTCCACTCCTAAATCAGTCTCTAGCCAGCTACACCCTCATACCAGCACTGAGTTGAATATTCTACTCAACAAAGCTGCCCTACATGGTTCTCAGATTTAAACAAATAAGACCTAATCATTGCTGAACTAACCATGTTGAAGGTACTTGGTTTAAAGACCAGTACATTAAAAGTGAAGAACCAGAATGGCAAAGATACGTCCTCTGTTCAAACCACACTACAGTTTTTGAGCCAGTGCTATCTCCAGGAACTGAGATAGCCCAGGACTTCTGCAGAGAGAAGGAAAGAAGCAGCAGAGCTCCTCCCAGGGCCAGCATGGAGTGTCCTTACCCCTGCCCCGGCAGACTCTGGATAAGAACATGCTCTCCATACCACTGACCAAGCTGACACAAGAACAAGACCTGGGAATGAGAACACTGAATTTCATCTAGCTTTTCAGCCCTGCTAGGTTTCCTAGCAATTCCTAGGAACCTCCAATTGCTCTACTCAGGGAGAAGGGGCTAGAGAAATTAGGCACCCAGGTAAGCAGGCAGCCATGTCCATTCTTGGAGAACAGGCTCCTTAGGATATGGTAAACACCTAGGACAAACTCTTCCCTAAGCACAGAGGGATTTGAGCATCACTACTTACACAGTTGTAAATAAGTATGGTTTTGCTTTTTCATGTCTTGCTCTTCTCTCCCCTGACCCTGGGATTGAACTCCAGGCCTTGGGCATGCTAGGCAAGTGCTCTCTGTGTGTATCATGGCATGTATGTGTTAGTCACAGGACAACTTTGGGGAGCCAGTTCTCTTCTTCCACCATGTGGGTCTACGGAATCAAATTGAGGTTGTTAGGCTTGCTGGCAAATGCCTTTACCAAATCACCATCTCACCATCCCTACTTGGTTCCTTTTAATTAGCACCAAATACTGTTTGGGGACATCCTTTTTGGGGGGAGCATTTCCTAATGAAGGTGAAACCTAGCAGGCTGAAAAGCTGGATTAATTTTAGAGTTCTCATTCCCAGGTCTTGTTCTTGTGTCAGCTTGGTCAGTGGTCCTGAGACTTTCTAGAGACACTTCAATCTGAAATTGCCAACTAGCCACATTCCTAACATTTTTAACCATGAAAGAAGTAATAGAGTGAAACAAAGAACTATACTCCCCAGACCCTTCACAAGCCAAGAACTTTGCAGAACAAGATGAGGCGGAGCAGAGAAAGAAGTTTGGGAAAGAGCTCTAGGAACAAGGGCAGTGTCTTAACACAGAGGTCACCTAATCCTTCCAGGCAAAGCTGCCTTTGTGAGGTCTAAGTATGTGCCACTGACCTCCATCCAGCACCCAGAGCAGGCACTCTGAGCAGACCTGCTGTGGTATCCATATGTGCCCTGCTTTAGCCAGGGGGCTAGAGAGATGGCTCAGTGGCTAAGAGCATTTGCTGCTCTTACAGAGGACTTGGATTTGGTTCCCAGCACCAACATGATCTCAAGCACTGCCCGATGTAGTGCACATGCCAGTACACACACATACTACACACACATACATATAAAAGTAAATAAATCTTTTTTTTTTAAAAAAGGAAGGAAGGAAGGAAAGAAAGAAAGAAAAGAAAAAGAAAGCCAAGGCCAGAAGATGGCTCAGTGGGTAAAAGCACTTGTCACCAAGCCTTACAACCTGTGTTTGATTCCCCTGGACCCACATGGCAGGAGAGAACCACTTCCACAAGTGGTCTTCTAACATCCACCCTGTGGTACACATCTACCCATCTATAAATAAATGTAATCGTTTTTTTAAAGAAAACGAGAGGGAGACCAATCTGACCCAAGTCACCCTTTTCATAGCCTCAGAACTAGCAGCCAAATCCTAAGAGCAGTTCTCACTGAGCAGCAGTAGATGCTTGGAGCAGATTCGCTGCCTGAAGTCCTGGAAGGTCACACTAAGATTTGGCCAGATGGAGAAAGCTGAGTGCTGCCTGAGGCCCCGAAGGCTGCACTGCCAGGGAGTAGTGTTTGCTCCCAGCTTCTCCCGCTTAATCACGTGTTCAAATGAAAAGCCAAGAAAAATTCTCTCAAGTGTGGTTGATAAGTCAGACACCTCAGCTGTTTCAAAACTGGCACTGGACCCAAGCCAGCTCAGAAGGAAACACTCTAGCCAGCACTCTCACCATACTCAGTGTACAGTGTGCTGAGAAAGGTGTGTGATCGATGTGAAAACACCGCAGTCTCCTACCACTTGTGTCTGGGAGTAACCACCTGATCCCTGCTCAAAGCCGGTCCTGAAAGCCAGGTGCAGGATAAGGTCCACATACAAGACCCTTTTCTGCCTGTTTCTGCTCCAACAGGCCCCCAAACACTTCTCACCCTCCTCTCCCCACCTAGTCCTGTTTCTTCAGCTGCTACAACTCAACTATGTGTAGTTCTGAGACACCCTGAGAGCCATCTCAGACTCCATGAAGTCTGGCTGATGACTTGACCTTATCCAGCCTTATCACTGGTGCAGTCCAGTGCCTGCTAAAGGAGCCTAAGAAAACCTGGAAGAGGCAGAGCTGGCTAACTACAAGATGCAGGACCACTATCCCTCCAATTCCCAGGGGCCCTTTTCCACTCCTCAGGTTCAGACATCATGTCCTTCCACACTGCTCAGCCATACTGAGAATCCTTAATTGCTTAATTGCCAGGCATTCAGTCACCACTGCCTCAGAGAAGGAGAAAGCAGCAGACCCCAAAGCCAGAGTCTCAGGCTTTCTGCAAGGAAGGTGGGAACCCTAGTCTTTAAAGTCTATGTTTTTTGGATACCTACAACTATGGACCAGTCAGCCTCAGCAGAAACAGTTATGATAGAAGTCTTTCTGGCATGGTCCTAACTCGATATTTACATCTCAAAGCAGACCTAGTTCCAATGCCAGCTGGTCAAAGATAGCTAAGCAGCATCTCCATCTGGGTGGCTCAGATTTCTCTTCTGGATAGGATGTGCTATGAACCATCTCTCAAACCACTTAGTGGCTCTGTGCAGTTGAAACTCATACTCTCCATTCACTGAAATACCTAGAGCCCCCTTGCATGTCTGCCAACATACCTGCTGTGTCATCCCCCAACCATTCCCCCCAAAAAAAGCAAGAGGAGAAACCCAGCACACATCCTCAACTACCACCACACATATGCTTGCCCAGAACCATCTGGTCCTTCCAGAGATGGACAGGAATTGGCCAGGTAAAGGGTAATCTAAGGCTATAGAGGGAAGTACAAGCCTTACCACACACAAAGGGGCAGTTTCATAGACATTATGGCAGCCATCTTGGGAGAAAACAGCCCTACAAGATTTTGTGTCACTTTCAGAAGCCAAGTATGTCTAGGCTAGACATAGGCCCCCAAAAGACAAAAGGTGCTTTCTGTCTTTGAGAAAGGTCTCCTAGCCTTCATCTCTCTACTCCTTCACAGTTCAGAGTTCCGCTCTGTCATCCTGGGACCTACAGAAGCTAAGCCTAAGCCTTTTAAAAATAAACTAGAGACTGATTTTTCTCTCAGTATGTTGTATAATTAGAGGCAGAATGTCAAAAAATGTATTAAAAATGTGTTAGCTTAATTCAGCATCAGTTCGCAAGCCTAGGAGCCCATCTGTGACAGCTGGGCCAAAAGCCCTATCCAACAGCTGTGAGTAGTCTTCCAGGCTGGTTTGGTTTCCTCCAAGGAGCCCTGCCTCCAGTTCCTGCCCACAAGCAGCGGAGGGAGGCGCTTCCTGTCTGCACACCCAGTTCTCAAGGGTGCAGGGGAAATGGTGGGGGCGTACTGTCCTCAAGAGCTGATTCCCACACTGTGCGGCTGGCTGGCTGTCAAGCCTAAGCCTACCCTTAACAAAAGCAAAACCCTTGCGAGGCAGGGCCTTCAATCCCAGCTCTTGGGAGGCAGAGGCAGGAAGATCTCTGTGAGTTCGAGGCCATCCTGGTCTACAAAACGAATTCCAGGACAGCCAAGGCTACACAGAGAACGTTCAAAGAAACAAACCAAAAAACAGAAAGAAAAAACAAAAAACAAAAAATAAAAGAAAGGCAAAACCTAAAGCTAAAAACAGGAAAATCAGCCACGAGGCAGTTTGCTCTATTTCACTAAAGGACGTCTGCCACACTTGTTTTGAAATTAATAATAATAATAATAATAGGAGAGGAGTCCCTCGAACCCTATGCCGCCTAACCCCCTTGCCTGTGTGGTTCCTTGTTGGGATTACATCCCATTAGCCGAGGAAGGGAAAGTCCGTCTCCCGGGAAGGCGGCCCGAGCCTGGGTCAAGCAGGTTCTGCCCAAGGCAGGCTCCTGCACCTGTCAGAGCCCGTCGCATAGCAGAGGTTGCTCGCGGGTCTTGCCTTCCGCCGGCGCCCGCACCACAGGCCACAGCGACCTGGGCCCGCAGACGCGCCCCCGAAGCATACGGCCCCCGCCCCTCTCCCGCCGCGCGTGGAGAAATCCGCTCGGCCACGAACCGCCGACGCCCACACTCACCTGGTGGGCGAAGCCCCTGAGGTGAGCCATTTCCTCGCTGACGTGACCGGTCCGTCGCAACCGCTCCGCCTGCTCGCTTCAAGCACCTGCGAGAAACCGCAGGCCGCTAGATCAACAGCAGCCGGGTCCCTCCACCCGCGACCTCCGGTCCCGCGCCCAGGGCCCCTGACCCGCCCTCAGGGCGTGCCCGGCCTCCCCAACAGCCAGGCGCGGCCCGCTGGCAGGGCCCACCTCCGGGCGGCTCCATCCCGGACTCCCTGCCCGCTTTGCAGTCCCCACGGCGGCTCACACCGCAGTCCGGTCTCCTAGAACGCCCAGGCCTCCCAGCCCATAAAGTGGAGGCGGTGGCTACGAGCAGGGCGTCGTGGCGAGCGCGAGGCTCTGTGGGACTAGGAGTCCCGCCGCCCGCAAGGTGCCCACGGCCTGCGAACTTGAGACTACAAGTCCCAGCAGGCTGCGCGATAGGATGCATATGGGTTGCACCGGTGTCCTGAAGCCCTGAGGGCGTCAGACTACAAGTCCCAGCAGGCCGTGCGGCAAGATGCGGAGTAGCACGGGTGTCCTGCGGCTCTGAGGCATAAGACTACAAGTCCCAGCAGGCCGTGCGGTGGGGCGGGCCGTGGAGAGTCCTAGCACACTACAGACTGGATTTGGAACCTCGAGTTTGGCTCCTATGGGGCCTCTAGATGTGACGGGTGCAACGCGTGCGCAGTCATCGAGAAATTTTCCAGGCCTGTTTCTTCAGTCCTTACTTTCCCCAACCCTGTTTGCCAAGCCTCGGCCCATCTGTGATCCTGGGGTCCGAATGCACATTACCCTACCCTCAGGTCCTGGTGCTCCAGCTTTAACTGGAGTGTAACCTTCTTGTCTGCACTTAAACACACACACACACACACACTCTCTCCCTCTCCCTCTCCTCTCTCTCTCTCTCTCTCTCTTTAGAAAAGTCGCCCAGCATGGCCCATTGCTTGGTCAAGTGCTTCTCTCCTGCCTCAGTTTCCCTATCTGTAAAAAAGTGTAGTTGTAGGGCCCTAGGACGAGACCTGGTGCTGAGAAGACTTGTGTGATCCTAGCTGGGGATTCCCAAGGTTAGAAGATGCCCTCCATCCTGTGAAGTCAGGCAGAATCTGTCATGAGTGCCCACCTCTATATAGTCTCCTAGTGTGCTGCAGGAGGGAGATTTGCCGCCATACTGCGTCTGTTCTACTGACTCAACATCTGTGATTGCTCAGTGCAAACCGCTACAGCCTCCCCATTGTCCTCATGAAGGCTCTTTGCTTCGGCTCCATGGTGGGTTTTCTTCCTGTGCACCATCCCGGAGCCTTCTTGACTCTTGCATGCAAGACAGAACCTTGCATCTGACTTTCTTTCTTCCTAACATTTTACTATATGTTGATTAGGATTTGTTTGTTATTTCTCCCCAGAAGAGAATAGACTTTCCAGCAAACAGGCAGGTACTGGGATCCCACAGCATCATGGTCGCCCCAGGAATAAATAATAGGAGCAGAGATCTTTATTGCCTGTGATAAAGACCATCTGTGGTGTGGCTGTCAGGTCCCCTACATAGCCTTCCTATAGTGAAGTCTGGCATTTGGCAAGTCCTACTCTTTTTTTTTTTTTTTTTTTTTGTTTTGTTTTAACTCATTTATGTGCATATGTGTGTATGCCACATGTGAACAGGTACCTACAGAGGCCTGAAAAGGGTGTTGGATCCCCTGGAGCTAGAGTTACAGGGGATGTTGTGTGCAGCAGATCTCTGAGTTCCAGGCCAACCAGGGCTACACAGTGAGATCCTCCCTCAGAAATGAATAAGTAGGGCTGGAGAGGTGGCTCCACAGGTAAGAGCACCTACTGCTCTTGCGAAGGACCTCAGCTTGGATTCCAGCACCAAGTAGGTTTCTAGCTGCCAGTTCCATGTCAGCTCATAACTGCCTGTGACTCTGGCTCCAGGACATCCAATGCTCTCTTCTTCACTCTAATATTTGTATGCAAACCACAGAGAGAGAAAGAGAGAGAGAGAGATGAAATTACAAAGAAAAATAAGGGCTGGAGAGATAGCTTAGTCCCCTTCCAGAAGACCCAGGTTTGATTCCCATCCACATGATGGCTCCCAATTATCCTAACTCCAGTTCCACAGGATCTATTGCTGTCTTCTGGCCTCCACAGAACCCAGACACATACATGGTGCACACATATACATACAGGCAAAACACTCATACATACACAATTTTAAAAATAAAATAAACATCCATACACATACAATTAGATAAACTTGTAAATTAAATAAATTAATTAAAATATTTAAGAACAAGTATAGTGGCATACACCTTTAATAGCAGTACTCTGAAGGCAGAGTTCAAAGCCAGCTTGGTCTACACAGAGAGTTCCCAGCCAGATTAGAGGTGAAGTGACTGTCAACTCAGAAGGAGTCATGTGGACATAACGTAGACACATTTCTACTACTTGGGAGAACAAGAGGTTTATAAGCAAATGTGCCTGTTGTGCCTGGCACACATTTAAAGCAGCACTTGGGAGGCAAAGGCAAGCAGATCTCTGTGAGTTCGAGGCCAGCCTGGTCTACAGAGTGAGTTCCAGGACAGCCAGAGTTACAACAGAGAACCCTGTCTCATAAAAACAAAAAATAAATAAATAAATAAATAAATAAATAAATAAATAAATAAATAAATAAAAGTAAAGAAGAAGGAAATGGAAGCTAGTGGGGACAGGTCCTTGTTGCTGGAGACCGTGGGAGAGAGGGTCACAAGAATTCCTCCACATCAACTTTGCTTTTCCACAATGGCTCTGCCAGAGAGCAGTGAGCATGTGCAGGTCATGAGGAAGCAGCCATCTTAATCACAGATTTACATGAGGCCAACACTGTAGATAACACAAACTGCTAAGGCTTAGGCAGCCCTTCCCCCAACAGTGTACAAAACAATTATTATAAACATAACTCGAAATAAACTTCTCCAACAGTGGACTGTGCTATACCCACAACTAGAGGCATCAGGGGATGGTAGATATGGAGCTAGGATATTTTGTGTGTGTGTAACGAATATTTGAGGGTAGGAAGATGACTCCGTTGGCAAACATGAGGACCTAAGTTCAGATCCCCAGCATCCACATACAGCCAGGAAAGGTGGGACATTTCTGTGTTCCAGTACTGGGGAGATGGGGACAGCTGGGTCCTTAGAGTTACTGCCAGCCAACTGGCCAAATCGATAGGCTCCAGATTCAGTGAGAGAACCTGTCTCAAAAAATAAGGTGGAGAGAGACTGAGGAAGACACCTGAGGTCAACCTCTTCCTTCTACATGCAAGTGGTGAGCACACACACACACACAAATGCACACAAACGCACACTATAACACACATGCATGCACACACGCACACACACATATACACACATACACAAACACACACCCTGCACACACATGCATGCCCAAACACACACACATACACATGCACACACAAACACACACACCTTGAATTCCTGATATTCCTTCCCTCTACCTCCTGAGTATCCAGATTGTAAGACCTGCACCGCCACACCTTCTTTATGTAGTGCTAGAGATGTAACCCAGGTCCCACTTGTCTGCACTTTTAGAATGACACTCAAAAAAATCATTACTGTGATCTCTGTCAGGGAGACTTTCCTCTCTACTTTTGGGAGTGTTATGTTTTCAAGATCAGGTGTGCAGGTCTATTTGGTGTTGGTTTCTACACAAAGTATTTAGCAAGAGTACAACTTCTCTCCTTTAAGTATGGCCATTCGGTTTTCTCAGCACTGCTTGTTGAAGATAATGTCTTTCCCTCGTGTGTATTCCTGGGACCTTTGTTGAAGATTGGTTGTCTGTTGCCTTAGACTGTTTGTAGACAGTTCTACTACAACCAAATGTCTAACACTTTTACAACCTGTAAAGAAGACATTTCTCTCTTTCAGATCTGAAGGTGGTTCTCAACCTTCCTAATGCTGTGACCCTTTAGTATAGCTCCCCATGTTGTGGTAACACCAACCATAAAATTACTTTTGTTGCTACTTCATAATTGTAATTTTGCTGCTGTTTTGAATCATAATGTAAATATCTGATATGCAGATGGTCTTAGGCGACCCTCATGAAAGGATTATTTGACCCCCAAAGGGGTTGAGAACAGCTGCTCTAGTGACACTAGTCCATTCAGGAGGGTAGAACCCTCATAGCCTAATTGCTGCTTGAAGACCTTATCTCTTAGTACTATTGCAATGATAATTAAACTCCAGCATGAGTTTTAAAGGGGATGCACATTCAAACCACAGAAACAATGTATTCGTAGATTGTTTTTCTGGGCTTTATTCTGTTCCATATATAAATGTCTGTTTTTACACCAAACCTTACTCTTTTGATTACCACGGCTCTGGAATATAGTTTACAGTGATGAAATATGATGTCTCCAACTTCCATATTTTTTAAGTTTTTTAGATTTATTTACTTTAGGTTATTTATTTACTTTATGTGTATGAATGTTTGGCTTTCATGTGTTTGTGCGTGTACCATGTGTGTGTCTGGTGCCCATGGATGTCAGAAGACATTCTGACGAATTGGAATTGGAGTTATGAAGGATTGTAAGCCACCATGTTGGTTCTGTAAATCGAACCAAGGTCATCTGAAGGGCCAATGAGTGCTCTTAACCACTGAGCCGTCTCCCCGGCTTTCCATCTGTTTTTTGTTTGTTTCTTTCTTTGTTTGTTTTTGTTTTTTGTTTGTTTTTGTTTTTTGTTTTTTGCGAAAGCTGGGGTTAGAAGTCAGGCCACTACCCCCACTTTTTTGATACAGAGTGTCACTAGCCTTGAACCCACAATCCTCTTGCCTCCATGTCTGTTCTAGGGATTACGTTTGTGTGCCACCCAGCCCTGCTTCAGCTGTTTTCTTTCTTTAGATGGCCCTAGCTATTTTGGGGTCCTCTGTGATCCTATATCCTTACCCTCACCTTTAGAGAGAGTGATATATGTCTGTTATGAGACTCAGCAATTAAGAGTACTTGCTACTTCCAGAAGACCCGATTTTGGTTCTCAGCACCTGTGTCTAGCAGTTCACAAGCATCTGTAAATCCAGCTCCAGGGGATCTGACACCCTCTCCTGTCCTCAGCAGGCATACACACACACACATGATATACAGACACACAGACACACATGTACATAAATTTAAAAAAGAATCCTTTTCTTTTCTTATTTTGCTTTTTTGAGACGGGGTCTCACTGTGTAGACCTGGCTGGCCTGGAACTATGGAGACTAGGCCTGCCCCAAACTTACAGAGCTCCTCCTGTCTCTGACCCCAGAGTGCTGAGACTAAAGGTATGTGCCACAATACCAAGGTAAAAATAATCCTTAAAAAAGAAAGAAAGTCAGAAGATGGGGTGAAACAGTCCATACTGCAGAGCCACGGCCAGAGGTCCCTCCCCAACGCCATATTTTTTAAAGAGAGGATCTCTCTATGTAGTCTTGGATATCCTGGAACTGGATGTATAGACCAGGCTGGCCTGGAACTCACAGAGATCTATCTGTCTCTGCCAGGACTACATAGTAAGAGCCTGTCTCAAAATGAGGAAAAAACAAACCAAAACAGGTGCGTACCGTCATGCCCAGTTCCAGCACAGAGCCAAGCCCAGGATCATATCAGCTGGGTGGAGAGATGGACAGAAAGTGGGAATTGCCGGTGACTCAGAAGCCTGAGTTAGCCAGGCAGAGGCGGTGCACACCTTTAATCCCAGCACTTGGGAGGCAGAGGCAGGTGAATCTCTGTGAGTGAGTTCCAGGATAGCCAGGGCTACAGAGAAACTCTGTCTTGAAAAATGAAAGGAAAAAAAAAAGAATCCTGAGTTCAGGGCAAGTAGCCCGAGCAAAGACTGGGTCAGCCCTATGGCGCTGATAACTTTCCTGTGCTGTTAAAGCCCCCCCGGCAGGTGGAGTCTGACACCGTCCTTGAGAGTTTCAACACCGACTATGAGATGTGTGCAGAGGAGTTTGCTAGTGAGCTGCAGGGCATCTTGAAGGCAGCAGAGGAACAGGCAGGGTGACAAGCTTAAGCATAAATCGGAAAAACAGGAGAACCATGAGCGGTAGAGGCCCCACTGCCCACCTCCAGAACACTCCTGTCCCGGAGCCAGCCGCACTAAACAATGTCCCTATGAAACTTGAGAACTTTCTTTTACTTTTTCCAGGCAAGTTCAGATTTGAGGTAGAGTTGAGTATTTGCTCCTGACCCTGTGATTTGTCTGATTAGCCTTCAGCCCTCAATACTGGCTGTGTTAGGCAGGATTCTCTAGAGTAACAACTTAGAGAATGAATCTCTCTGTATATCTGTATCCATCTATGTGGATATATAGATGTATACATCTAGATCTAGATCTAGATACAGATAAAGGGGATTTATGAGACCAACTTACAGGCTGTGTGTGCTCCAGCTAATCCAACAAGGCTGGTTGTGAACTGAAAGTCCAAGAATCCAGTAGTTAGTTGTTCAGTCTATGAGGCTGGATATCTCAGCTGGTTGGTCTTCAGAAGATGCTGGAGTCCCAGAGAAGTGTGTTTGAATGCCAGTGAAGGAATGGACTTGCTAGCAAGGTGAGGGCAAACAGGCAATGAGTGAAAACTTCCTTCTTCCATGTCTTTATATAGCTTTCCAGCATAAGGTGTGGCCCACATTAGAGGTATGTTTTCCCAGATCAAAAGATCTGGATTAAAGGTATTTCTTCCCACCTCAAAGATGTAGATTAGAAGTAGATCTTCCCACTTCAAATTAAGCAAAAGTCCCTCACAGTGTGCCCTCCGTTTTGAAGTTTTAGTTAATTCCAGATGTAGTCAAGTTGACAACCAAAAATAACCATCACACTGACTCTAGTCTTTTTTGACTGACAGCTTTACCCTCTCTCCCCATCTCCAGGTTACTCCCTTGCAACTCTAAGGAGGAGATGCCTGGCATATGAGTTCACCTGCCCTCCTTCCCTGAACACAAAGCAGGACAGGAGAAAGGCAAGGTGCTCTGGCTCCCACACACTGAGGAAAGCCAGACACTTGCCATCTTTTTGAAATGGTATGAAAGGCAAATGCAATGCCATCTTAAAGTGCAAAATCCATTTTAAAATAGAGACAAAGTTCAGGTTCCCAGAAAAATGAGTAAAGCCCCTAGCCTTCAGAGCCCACCAGTAAAGCCAGAACAAAATGATTGTCTGACACTTGTTTTGGGAACTGAGATGTGTCATTTCTGGGTTATGGTGACTCTGACCATGATTGTTAGTGAGTTTCTGATTGGTTAAAAATTATGACTAACTTTTGTTTATGTTGGCACAAAATGTTTATGGTTTTCAAATAGCTTAAATAGTTTGTAAA
This sequence comes from Cricetomys ansorgei, assembly GCA_026225945.1. Classification (NCBI taxonomy): domain Eukaryota; kingdom Metazoa; phylum Chordata; class Mammalia; order Rodentia; family Nesomyidae; genus Cricetomys; species Cricetomys ansorgei. Next base: position 5,101,350 of record JAMJFZ010001791.1, read on the forward strand.
AATTTGAATCAGGGTGTAGCTCTGAGCTTTCATTTCAGACTATGTCCCGGGCCCGTCATCTTTCTTTCTCTTTTTCTTTTTTTCTTCTTATGCTTGAACTCAATAAAAAAATTTTCTTTTCTAGCAACAAGTTGTGTATCAGTATAATTGGATCAAAAGGACTCCACAACACCTTCTTTTCTCCCTTGCCCCCAGGTCTGTGTCACCCATGGGGCATAAGGTTGAAGATTAGCTCATAATAGATATGTAAAAAATTACAAGCAAAATTTCTATTAAAATAAGTGTTGGGTCTCAAAAAAAAATGAAATAAGAAAGGAAGGAAGAAGGGACTCATTGAATAAAACTGAGTCATTTTCACATTCTTGTCTCATTTTTCTCTCTGGTAATAGAAGCTGCTATTACCAGTCCCTGGGGCCTTTGAAGAGGCCCAGTCAGGCCCATAAGTGCACCCAAAGGCAGCCTGTGCCCTGCCCTCTTCAAGCACAGGACTTCCCACACAGGACACATGCCTGAGCTCCCTGACAACAGACAGGCTTCTAAAGTTGCGGGTGAAGTGTGTCTTGATGGTGAACTTGGGGTGTGTCCTGACCGTTGCTGTACATGACCCCTGTGATGATGTCATATGGAACCCCAGGAAAATTTCCTGGAAGGGAATCACTGAGTCAGTGGGTGCAAACATCTGAAATGTAAGCAAGGGTATTGCCCTCTGTAGTTGATAGATACTGGGTGGCTCATCGAGGAAGACACAGAGGCATTTTTATAAGTGCAAACCCTGCCAGACCTCAGCAGAAGGAACCAGCATCATAGCAAGTGCCGTACTCCAGTATGAACTCCAGTGGAACCCCGAATGTCTCATCTCGGGGATTTTTATTGATGCCTAAGCTCCTCAGGTGTTCTATTAATACCACATGCAGGTCATGAGGAATCAAACACCTTTTACATAAACCCAACACCTTCAGACAATATAAAATGCCAAGGCCTAGGCAGCCCTTTTAAAAAACAACCATTTTACACATAACTAAAAATAAATGTCTGCATCATTTCCCCCTTTCTGTATAAGACAATCAAAAAATTACTTTATCTCTATGATGTAATTTAACACTCTACCAGCAAAACCATCTATAAGAAGAGCAATTATGAAGCTTGTTAATACACAGGACCAAATGAAACCAAACATCTATCAAGCTTTTTATAATGTCTTTGGACAGCAGAGAAACATTATCGATGTCCAATTACTTGGAATTCACTCACGATCTGTGCTCCTCCAAAGGGCTTAGATCACTTCTCTGGCTCTGCCCTCTGCAGCACACACAGTTTGTCCTCCAGGCTCTGGCTGGCTCCACTCCACTGCTGCTGCTGTTCTTGGTGGTCGTCCCATGGCACTGGCATCTCAAAAACTGCTGGGGTCCCTTGCTGCACCTGGGCTGCACTTTCACTAATAGCCTCTCCTGAGCTCTCTTCATGGTGCCAACCCTCAACTTCTTTGCATGACCCCTTCAGTCTGGGCCTTCAACTGCTACTCAGGCTGCACCTTCTACAATGTCCTCTCCTGGCCTCTCTTCATGGTGCCAAACCTCAGCTGCTCTCCAAAGACCTTTTCATGCCTTCAAAACCAGTACTGGGTGACTCTTACAGTACCAAGTTTGGCTGCCAGCATGAGATACAACCTCACCAGTTCTAGAAGACAGCTTCTGTGTGCTGACCCTTAGGAAACACTTTACAGATTTTAATATAGAGTCTGGTTTGCAGGAAAAACAACTGGTAACCTTGTTTTCAGGAAGGGTTTCCTCATGGGGTGGGGTTTTCATCAAAATAGAAGATGTGTCTTGTGAGGCCTGCCTCACCAATATCTGGGATCCTTGTTGACAGGTTTGCAGAAAATAAATATATAAAAATAAACAAGCAGATTTCTGCAAGGTCTGGAGTGAGTACTGCTTTTGCAGTGGTCATGAGTTCAATCCCAGCACCCAAGTCCGACAGCTCACAACTGCTTATAACTCCAGCTCCAAGAGCTCTGGGCTTCTCTGGTAGCTGCACTCATGTGCACATACCTTCACACACTCACACACTCACACACACACACACACACACACACATGTGCGCACACATGCGCGCACACACTCACACATACAATTCTAAAAGTGAAATAAATCTTTGAAAACAAAAACAAGGAACTAAGAGAAGGGAAAGATATCTATTACCTTGATAGCTAGTTTGCATTTCCTGTTGGCTGAGAGTCAAGAAGCTTTAACACAACTGATAAAAACCCAAGTTGCCTACAAAAGAACCACACACAGTGGTACATGCTGTAATCTCAGCACTAAGGAGACCGAGGCAGGAGAATCAGAGTAAGTTCAAGGGCCACCTGGTCTACATAGCAACTCTATCTCTTAAAAAAAAAATAATTTCTATGTATTGCCTGTAAGGACTGCTGTGTAGGTAAAGCACTTGACAACCTGAGGTTAATCCCTAGGACCCTCATAGTAGAAGACACTGGAATCTTGAAAGCTGTCCTACGACCTGCACATGCATTCCATACACACAAACACACGCAAATATAATAAAACTTATGATAGTGCTTGTTTTCCCAAAGTTTCAAGACACTTATAAAAGATAAAGTTTAGAGATAGTGTATTTATGATAAAGTTCTTTTTTAAACATAAAACCGTATTTTTATCAGTGCTTATTTTATCAGATAGTGTATTCCAGACATTAGTAGAAACCTTTAAAAGCACCCCAAGGTGCTCTCATAGCAGGCACATTAGTCTCATAAACGGACCTGCCTAGCCACCCCTAAATCAACTTTACTATTTGACTTTCCAGCAATAGAGATATGTTGTGGGACACTTGGAAGGAGTTTTGTTATTTTGGTTTCTTAAAGAAAAGCAAAAGCAAAATGGCATTTGGACTGTATTTGTTCCCATATCTGGTGCGGTGGATGATAATGAGTTTGATTTGGCCAGTGGCTATAATTTAGTTCTGTGAAGCTGTTTTGCCACGTGTAGTTTGTCCTTGTGATTGTGTGCCACTTGGACTTGTGGGAACTTTTGCTTAGAGTATATAAGGGTTAAAGCCCTGAGAGCTGGAGTTGGTTGATTTGTTGTTGGTTGATTGGTCGCTGATGGGTTGTTTTGTTGGCTGGTTATTGCTTAGAGGAACATCGGTTGGAGAAATTGGGTTTGAGGATACTGAGCTGAGACGCTAGTCCAGCTCATTGTCGACTCCTGCTCTCCAAGCTTCGGACTGCCTAAAAGAGCTGTGAATATTTCTTCCTTTTTCTCTTTCTATCAAGACAGATTACAGGGTCAGGGAAGATTTCTTTCTTTCTACCCTTCCTTTCTCTTTCCTGAAATCGAGGGTAAAAGTATGGTAGCTAACTGCTATAGCGATAAAACGGAGACAATCCAGAAGATCCTGGGAGGTAACTACATACACACAAACAAGCCCAGTTGACAGCCTTAGTCCTGGGAATAACACATTTCCCCAGGCAAATGAACCTTTCTCCTCAAAGAAACCCCATATAAAAGAGAGTGTTCTAAAGGGACCAAATTTTGCTACAGCTGTGAGAAAACTGGGCACTGAGAAAACTATCCTCAGTAGAGTTCCAAGAAAGCAGGCCTTTGTCCTGCAAAGAGGGCACTGTTGTAGTAAGCCGTTGTGGGGGCTCACCAAGAGACACACGGTGGCATTTTCATATGTGGAAACCCTGCCAGACCTCAGCAGAGGGAACCACCATCCTGGCCAGCACCAGATTTAATCGACAGTGGAACCCTGAGCATCTGAGCTCAGGTGTTTTTATTGATTCAGAACTCCTCAGGTGCAGATCATAAGCAATCAAGCATTCCTCACGTCTGCAGACAATACAAAATGCCAAAAACATAGGCAGCCCCTTACCTAACAGTGCATAAAAATATTTTAAACATAACTAGAAATAAACTTCCACAACAGGAAACCACCATAGCAAAGATACCCTGACCTTCTAAGGGAGGATGGGCTCAGCTCCACTGATGGCTGCCCTTGAAGACTGGAGCTTCCCAATTTTCCTCAGTGGATATCTCCTCAATTACCGCAGACACCGTTGAGGAGGCTTGAATAGCTCTTGATGAGGTAGATAAAAATATTAATTTTCTTTTAGATAATAGGGCTTTGTTCTCTACCTTCATCATAACCCAAAACCTCTTTCTAAATAACTTAATGAATTAATTATGTTGACTATGTGATTAAAAAAAAAAATTCAGTGACCTTTAAACAACTGCCTTTCAAATGTGAAAGGAGTCATTGTTATGAGTCCCAGAACTGGGAATTCCTGACTTTAAAAAAAACAAAACAAAACTTTTGCCCTATATATGACAGAAAAACAAGATGACACTGGGCATCTATAGTGGTTTAAATTAAAATGGCTCCCATAGGCTCACAGGGAGTGGCACTATTTGAAAGGATTAGGAGATGTGGCCTTCTTCGAGGAAGTGTGTCACTGGGGGTGGGCTTTGAGGTTTCAGAAGCCCAAGCCAGGCCCAGAGACCGTTGCTCTTCCTGCTGATGTGGATCTGGATCTATAGAGCTATCAGCTCCTTTTCCAGCATGATGTCTGCCTGCATGCTGCCCTTCTCCCTGCCATAACAATAATGTAGTGAACCTCTGAACTGTAAGCAAGCCCCTAGTAAATACTTTCCTTTCTAAGAGTTGCTGTGGTCATGGTGTCTCTTCACAGCAATAGAACACTAAGACAGAGAGTCTTCACCCAAAATTAAGAGGACTTTCCTAGACCCATAGCCTACTTTCCCAGACTGTGTAGGATAGTCAGAAAACTCAGGAGCAGCTACAGAAATGCTGGCATTGAGGTCACCAAGGTCAATCTGGGACATTTGATGGAGGGTTGTCATAAGTGTGCTATTGCAGAAATAGATAAACATGTTTGTATCTTTCCACAACATCAGAATTTATCGAATAGCAATAAATTCACAAGGTTTATCAGTTTCAGTAACAACCATTTGCCATATTACCCTCCCTACTTTGGTAGTCTGGACAAGGTGAATGCAGGTTCCTTTATTCCAGTCTGTTCCCAGGATTACTCATTGGTAAGTGCGATATGTGGGTGATTCCTGACAGGCCCTGTATTTCCAGGTCTATCCAGGTACTGCAGTCATTCTCCCTCAAACTAGAGTTTAGTGGCTGTTTGTGAAATGAAGTCTTCTGGGACACAGTGTGGAGGACCAGTGTGTTATATAATATGGAGTAACTTAGAACAGGGGATAGCCTGATCTCAACAAGGTCTCTAATTCAACACTGTGTTAAACAGGGCCTTCAAATCAAAGCACACCACTAATTAAACAGGAGATGACACCTACATATCAAACTCATTCATTAGACTCACTAAAAATTACCCTTAAATTTTGTCATATACTAAACCTAACAGTTTTGCTCTTTTTCCCAAAAATAAATGAAAAAAAAATCTACTCCAATGTAAAAATCTTTAAATATCTGAGAGATTGACCCTGGACAAATAATAAAGTAATTTACAAATAAAATAACTACATGAATAAGCAAATGAAACCCTTTAGAAGACAGGATAGAGGATGGTTCTGAGAGATAATTATAGGGCCGGTGATATGGTTCAGGACTAAAGGCCCTTGTCACCAAGTCTGACAATCCGAGCTCAAGCTCTGGGCTCCACGTGATAAAAGGAGAGAACCGACTCTTACAAGTTGTCTTCTGACCTTCTGACCGCCACACATCTGTTGTGGTGCTCCCTATCTCTACAATCAAGTAGACAGAGGATATAGATAGATAGATAGATGATAGATAGATAGACAGACAGACAGATAGATAGATGGATGGGTAATTATAGAAACAGACATGGTGGTACATTTCTTTAACCCCAGCACTAAGAAGAGTTCAAGGTCACCCTCAGCTACTAAGTGAATTTGAGGCCAGCCTGAGCTACATGAGATACTGTCTCAAATAAATAAACAAATAAATGATAATTAAAGGGAAGCCCCTTCCTCACAACACCTCAGCTCAAAATGCTGAACGTGTTGCTTTACAATTCAGAAAAATAATCAAGCTGCTGTTTCCACTGACTCTAAATACTCAGCCTTAGTTTTTGCTTCTGCTGCTCTACAGAAAATGAGGATTTTTTTAAAAAAGTTTTTTTCTTATTATGTATGTGTGAGTGCACATGTTGACCAAGGCCAGAAGAGGGTATTGGATGTCCTGGGCCAGTTGTGAACTACCTGGTGCAGATGCTGGGAACCAAACTCAGATGCTTTGTAAGAGCTGTATGCAGTCAACTTCAAAGCCATTGTTCTATCTCCAAAAGAGAGTACTTTTAACAGGGAAAACTTCTGGTTAAATATAGCCCTAAGATTTTATTTCTTTTAGAGATGTCTGATAACTCATATGGACAGCAGTAACACACCCAGGAACACCAGAGGTAATTCTGTAAATATTCAAGCTTACATACTGGCAGGTGTATCTGAGTCCAGAGAACAGTACAGAGGGCTCTGATCCACCCCCACACACACACACTGATACACGGAGAAGAGGAGAGCCACACAATGCAGGCAGACTGAAATGGTTGGTGGACTCAAGGGAACCTAAGATTCTGTTGGCCAAAGCAGACCAATAAAAAAAATTATTCAGGGACTTCATGACTCATGTAACCTGGAAAGAGAAACATTAACTGCTTTAGTCATCCATGTCCTGCAGGGAAAAGATTAAAGTCTACAATACAAATCCAGGCAATAATAAATCCAGGGCCCAAGAAGCTGCACTGAGCCACTACTTATACTAAAGACAGTCATATTTCCAGAAAAAGGGTTGATTATTAGACTTTCCTTGGCTCTAATGTTTGCTAGCTCTTGGTGTGGGAAGAGAATAAAATCTATCCCTTCTGAGCCTGTAGACAAGGCCTCTTAACCTACAAACCATTAAAAAAAAGACTTAAAAGTTCTCTCCAAACAAGGAAAAAAAAAACTTACCATTTTAGCATAAAATCACTTTATTCTAATTAACTCACAAATTAAGAGACCACACAGCTAGATCAAGGAGCCACTCAAACATTTGTCCAGTCCAAGCTCTGTACATCTCAGTAAAGCGACGGAGCCTTCCCTGGGGTTTTATACTTTCACTATCAACCAGTTTGTCATTGATCCACTGCCAAAAAAAAATTATGACAGTTGAAAACTAGAAAAGAAATAGCTTTATCTCCTTTTTCATAATTCCTGTGTCCTTGCCTGCGCCCCGTTCTTCCTCATCACCCTTTCTTGGTCTCTTTTCTAGTTTTTCCCCGTTGACTATGCTCACGCTTACGTCTGTTTGCATATAGACATTATTGTACTGTAGGCTAGGACCCACATATGAGGTAGGATATGTAGTATTTTTCTGAGTTTGGGTCGCCTAGCTTATTATATTATACTTTCCAAGACCATCCATTTTCCTAACTTTTTAATGGTTTGACTTTTCTGTAAAGGTCGATAACATTCCATTTTCACTATCCGTCCACCTGCTGATAGACATCTAGGCTGACTATTTCCTTGCTGTAGCGGATAGAGCGGTCAATACAGATGCGCAGGTATCTCTGTGGTGGGGTACGGGATACTCTGGGTATATGCCCAGGAGTGGAACGGCTGGGTCACGTGGTAGTTCTATGTGGTTTCAATTTTTTTGAAGAATCTCTAAAATGATCCTCATAAGGGCCGCATTAATTGCGCCCCATCAGCAGTAGATAACCTCTTTCTCCATATCCTTGCCAACATTTATCAGATTTCTTCTCTGGATTAAATCTTCCTTTTCTAAACATACTTAAACTTTAAGACTTAAAAAAAAAATTTATTTACATGTATGTGTTTGTATGCGTGTATAACCACCTGTGCAGGGGTCTTCAGAGGCCAGAAGAGGACACTAGAGCCTATGGTGATTACAATGACCCCATAGGCTCACATGGTTAAATACTTGGTCCCTAGTCAGTGAAACTGTTTGGGAAGGATTCAGATATGTGGCCTTGCTAACAGAGTATATCACTGGGCGTGGTGGGGGGCAGGGACTTTGAGGTTTCAAAAACCATTTGAGTTTCCTGCTTGCAGTTCAATAAGTAAGTTCTCATTTGCTGCTCCAGCACCATGCACACCCACCCACTGCCATGCTCTCCACCATGATGGTGAGGACTCCTATCCCCCTGGAACTGTCAGCTCCAGATACATCCTTTCTTCTACAAGTTACCTTGGCCGGGGTGTTTTATCGAAGTGATAGAAAAGGAACTAAGACAGATAGATCCCCTACAGCTGGTTACAGGTGGTTGTGAGCAGCTCACTGTGGGTGCTGGGGCCGGAACTCCGGTCCTCTGAAAGAGCAGCAAAGGATCTGTATTGGTTAGTTTTTTGTTTGTTTGTTTGTTGTTTTGTTTTTGTCTTGACACAGCTGGAGTCATCTGAGAAGAGAGAGCACCCTCAGCTGAGAAAATGCTCCCATCAGATTGACCTGTAGGCAAGCCTGTGGGGCATTTTCTTAATTAATAACCGATGTGGAAGGGGCCAGCTCACCGTGGTAGCAGCCCTGAGTTGGTGGTCCTGGAGCATATAAAAAAACAAACTGAGCAATCTAGGAGGAACAAGACAGTAAGCAGCATTCCATGGCTTCTGCTGCAGCTCCTGCGTCCAGGTTCCCACCCTGACTTCCTTGATGAGAGACAGTGATGTGAAAGTGTAAGCCAAATAAAGACTTCCCTTGCCAAGCTTCTTTCGGTTGTGGTGATTTATCGTGAAGAGATAACTAAGACAACTAACTGCTAACTAACTGTTGAGCCATCTCTCCAGCCCTGTTGTCAGATTTCTTCATAGCCATTCTGATCGGAGGTTGTACCTCAAAGCAGTTTTCATTTGTATTTCCCTGATGATGAGGGGTGTTAAATACTTTAAAAAAAAAATAGTTATTGGCCATTTTTATTTCTTCTTTTGCAAAGCGTCTGTTTCGTTAACCTACCCCATTAACCTATTTGCTGGTTGGCAGTTTTCTTTCCTTGGTGTTTAATTTCTGCTGTTCTTTGTAAATTTTGGATATTAGTCTCCTGTTTGAAGTATAGCTAGTAAAGGTTTTCTCCTATTCAGTGGGCTGTCCGTTTCCTCTGCTGATACTCGCTTTGGCTGTGCAGAAACTTTTGATTTTGTGTAATCTCTTCTGTTGGAACTAGGAGCTGGCTCCTGTGCGATGAAGTTGTTCAGAAAGTTCTTGCCTACCCCACACGATTTAAAGAGTATTCCCTGTTTTTTTCTATCAGTTTCAGCATTTCAGGTTTTAAATTAAGGCCATTGGTCTATTTTGATTTTTTTTTTTTTACAAAGTAAAAGATATGGAACCCGTTTTGCCAACACAGTTTTTGAACAGGCTGTCTTTTTAGGATTAGCTGGAGCATAATTAAAATAATAAAGGCTATATAAAGCAAACCTGTAGCCAAAATTATACTAAATAAGACAAACAGAGCATTTCCTCTAAAGCCAGGAGCAAGACAAGGCCAGTGCTGTGCTCCCCTCTTATTTAATAGGATGCTGCAAGTTTTTCTATAGTTGTTAGTCATGAAAGAGACATGAAAGAATGAATGGGAAAGGAAGAAGTCAAGCTATCCCTATTTGCAGGTGAGTCTAGACTTAAAACTTCATAGAACTTACCAGAAAACTCTCAGATATAATAAACACAGTAAAGTTTCAGGATACAAAATCAATATAAAAAACAGTAGCCTTTATACACCAATGGTGAAACTCTCAGAGAAACAAATTAGGAAAAATTAGGGAAAAATATCTCATTCATAATAAATAAAAAAAAAAATCACCTAAGAATGAGCCTAACCAAAGATGTGGAAGACTTCAATAACAAAATCTTCAAGACCCTGAAGAAAGAAATCGAAGACACTAGATGACGGATCCTTCACGCTCCAGGATTGATAGAACTAATACTTTAAAATTATATGGAACTACAAAAGACCACGAAAATTCAAAGTAACTCTAAGTACTAAGAACATAGCAAGAGGTATCACAGTCTCTGACTTCAAACTATAGTGCGGAGCTACCGTGATGAACACAACCCGGCGCGGGTCTGAGGACAGGCTGTCTTAGGTAGGGTCTAGTGCCGTGGCGGAAACTGTGACCAAAAGCAACTGGGGGAGGAAAGCGTCTATTTCATCTTAGACTTCAGGTAACCGTCCATCGCTGAGGGAAGTCAGGGCAGGAATATGAAAGCAGGGGCGAAGCAGAAGCCAGAGGAGGAGACACTAATTGGCTTTCTCCTCGTGGCTTGCTCAGGCTGCTTTTTTGTACCACCAGAACCACCTGCCCAGGGTGACCCCACCCACAATGGGCGGGGTCCTCCCCATCAATCACTAATTAAGAAAATGCCCTACAGGCTTGTCTACAGCTGGACCATATGGAGGTCTTTTCTCAATTGAAGTTCCCTCCTCTCAGATGACTCTGCTCTGTGACACAAACCAGCTAGCACACGGACCAATGGAACAGAAGAGAAGAGCAAGGCATAAACCAACAGAGCTACAAAAAACAAAACAAAGGTGTGAAAAACGCGCGCTAGAAGACAGACAGCCTATTTGACAAGTGCTGCTGGCAAAGCTGGACGCCCCCTGCGTCCTGAGAGCTCAGACGCAAAGACTTGTTCCATTCACGAATCAATCAGCAGTTCTGACCTTTATTGTTTTCCTTTTAGACATTATAAACACAAGCACACACCCAACGGTTACAACCTCACTTTATTTTTCTGCTAACTGTTCCTGCTTTGTTTCTTAATTGTAATTATACACTTAGAGCAATCTAACTTTAAAAATTTACAAAGTCACATTATATATTAGATATGTGTATGTCCATTGCAAAGACACCTAAGCATGACTCTTTCATCTTATTCCCATGTCTTGAGTATGTACGTCCTTTCCCTATATGTCTGTCTAGATACTTAGTAAACTTACCAATTTGGCTTCACTTTGGTCATGAAGTTTCTTCAGTGGTGCATATAGGGTTCTAGCTTTACACGAGGATGAAAGGAGCTTTTCAGGTAAGGTGGCAGGCGTGGACTGGATGCCATTGACACTATACGCGCATGAAAAAAGGCAATCCAGGGGCCAAGGAAGGAAATGGGAAAGCATACCTTCACGTACACACATATCTTCTGTTTGGCGTGAGGAAAAGGTTCTGGAAATAGAGGTGATAGTTACACAACTGTAAGTTTACTTAGGCCACTGAATTGAGTCCTAAGATGATCAAAATAACTTATTTCACATAATATATATCTTTATCACAAAAGGAAACATTTATTTTTTTTAAAACAAGGTTGCTGTGGATGGTGGCACAAGCCTTTAATCCCAGAACGCAGGAGGCAGAGGTAGATGGATCTTTGAGTTTGAGGCCAGACTGCTCTACAGACCTAGCTCCAGGACAGGACAGTCAGTGCTTCACAGAGAAACCTTGTCTCAAAAAAAATTATGTATATGTGCATGAATGTTTTGCCTGAGTGTAGATAAGTGCACTGTGTGTGTTGTGCCTGCAGAATTCCTGAGAGGGCATTGGATCCCCTGGAACTGGAGTTACAGATAGTTGTGAGCTATCATTTATGTGGGTGTTGGCAACCAAACCAGTAAGGGGAGCCAGTGGTTTTTGTTTGTTTTTAATTTTTTCCAGACAGGGTTTCTCTGTTGTAACTCTGGCTGTCCTGGAACTCACTCTGTAGACCAGGCTGGCCTCGAACTCACAGAGATCCGCCTATCTCTGCCTCTGCCTCTGCCTCTAAAGTGCAAGTGCTGGGATTACAGGCATGTGCCACCACTGCCCAGCTGAGCCAGTGTTCTTAATCTCTCAGGCACCAACATTTAAAGTTTTGATGTTAGAAACACACTGTTAAGAAAACGAAAGGGAAACCACTCACATGACCACCGTCTGTGCTGAAATAAAATATTGACTTAAAAGAAAAGGAAAAGGAAAGGAAATGGAAAGGGCCAGAGTGATGGTTCAGTGGTCCTAAACCGATACTATTGCAGAGGATCCAGGCTCAGTTCTCAGAACCCACACTGGGAGGCTTACAACTACCTGTAACAGCAGTTCCAGCAGATCCAACGCCTCTGCTGGCCTTTGTGGGCACTGCACACATGTGGTACACATACAGGCAAGCAGGCACACACACAGGTAAGATTTTTTTCCAAGATTTATTTATTGTGTGTGTATGAACACCTTCCCTGTACATATTTATGTGCACCGCATGCATGCCTGGTGCCTATGGAGGTTGGAAGAGAGTGTTGGATCCTCTAGAACTGGAGTGACAAATGGTTGGGAGTAGCCATGTAGGTGTTGTGAACAGAATCTAGGTCCTCTGGAAGAACCAAAGCTCTTAACTGCTGAGCCATTCCCTCAGCTCCTATAAATAAAGTCTTTCTTAAAATTAGAAAAAGGAAAATTGAAAGACTAGAGCTAGGAAGATGGCTCAGTTGGTACAGTGCTTGCTATACAAGCATATGGACTTCGGTTCAATCCCCAGAGCCATGGAGGCTGGAGAAATGGCTCCACAGTTAAGAGCACTGGCTGCTTTCCCAGAGGACTTGGGTTCAATATCCAGCACCCACACCTGTCTGTAAACCCAGTTTTAGGGAGTCCGGCATCCTTTTCTGGCCTACATAGGCACCAGGCGCACAAACAATGCATACACTTGCATGCAGGCAAAATACCCTATCTCATTTAGGGTATTGCTGTGATGAAACACCATGACCAAAGCAACTTGGAGAGGAAAGGATTTATTCGGCTCACATTCCCACATTGTAGTCTGTCATTGAAGGAAGTCAGGACAGGAACTCAGATTAGAAACCTGGAGGCAGAAACTGATGCAGAGGTCATGGAGGAGTACTACTTACTGGCTTGTTCCCCATGGCTTGCTCAGCCTGCTTTCTTATAGAACCCAAGACCATAAGACCAGGGATGGTACCACCCAAAATGGGCTGGGCCTTCCCTGATCAATAACTAAGAAAATGTTTTACAGCTGGATCTCATGGACGCATTTTCTCAACTGAGATCCCTCCTTTCAGATAACTTTAGCTTGTGTCAAATTGACATAAGACTAGCCAGCACACACCCATATACCCATACACATTTAAAAAAAAAAGCTAAAAGGTCAGGCACGGAGGTGCATGCCTGTAATTCCATCACAAGTTAGGTAGAGACAGGAGTCCCTGGGGCTTACTGACCAGCAAGCTTAGCCTAATTAGTTCCAGGCTATTTAAAGATCCAGTCACAAAAAAACAAAGACTGGCATGAGGCTCTGCAGGTGAAGGTCATTCCTCAGCAAGTCTGGTAACACCAGATCAGCCCCAGAATTCACACGAAGGTAGAAAAACTGATTCCACAAGGTATCCCCTGACCTCCACACATGCCAAGGCACAAAGACACACACACACACACACACACACACAGTGAGAGAGAGAGAGAGAGAGAAGAAGAGATCAATTATTTTAAGATTTAAAAAAAGAAAAAGCCAAGATAAGGCACTGTTGGAACACAGTCCAAGAATGGAGTCCTGTGAGGAGAATTCTGATTACTTGTGAGAAAACTCCAAGAAAACAAAAGTCTTGTGACCTCAGTGTCTTCAAAATACAGAATTGTTCTTGCAATTTGGTCTCATGCTCCCCGCAGGTGCAACAGATAGAAGAGAGTTTACTTCAGCTGTTGTTACTCTATGCCTCTACGGAAAAACATGCATTTTCCACATGTGGCTTGTCCCTGTGGTTGAACACTTTACTCAGGTGATGCTTCTTAACCCTCAGTATAAATTGATGCTCTGACTGAACTTGGCTGCTGTGCGAGACTTTTGTCCACCTCGTGTGTAGGCCCCGCCCTCCCAGGTTCACACCGCCAACTAGAGCAGTAAACACACACCACTTAAGGCAAGACACCTGACCTCTGGCCTCCACATACACACATAGAAATCTTTGTGTTCATGCACTTGCACATATGTGTGCACCTTGACATGAACAGTCACACAGATACACGCAAAGTATTGTACATGAACAAAAAAAAACAATAAACTAATGCTACAAAGAAAAAACGCAGATATCCATAAAAGGATGTATGGGGATAGTATACAAAAAACTCTTAAAATTTGACAATAAGAAAATAAACAAGCCCATTGTGCTGGCTCACTGAACTTGGGAGGCAGAGGCAGGTAGATCTTTGTTAGTTTGAGGCCAGTCTGGGATATATATTGAGTTCTAGGACAGCCAGAGTGACATAGAGAAATCCAAAACAAACAGGTCTGGAGAGATGTCTCAGTGGTTAAGGGAACTTGCTGCTCTTACAGAGGGCCCATGTTCATTTCCCAGCACCCACATCAGGCAGCTCGCTCCAGTGCCGGGGGATTGACTGCCCTCTTCTGGTCTCATATGGACACATGTGGTACGTGTACACATAGTCAAGGCACACACACAATCATATACAATAAATAAATAAATCTCTTAAACAAACAAACAAAACAAAATCAAACCCAAGGGGCTAGAGAGATAGCTATTGAGCTATTAACCACTGGGTTAAGAAAACTGACTGCTCTTCCAGAAAACCCGGTTTGATTCCCAGCACCCACATGGTGGCTCATTTCCAGGGGATTCAATGTCCTCTTCTGACCTCTTCCTGCAACAGGTACACATATAGTATACAGACATAAATAGAGACAAAACACTCATGTACAAAAATGCCTTGGGATGTCTTTGTTGTTTTGTTCTGAGATAGAGCCTCACCATGTGATCCAGGCTGGCCTACAGCTCTCTATGTAGACCAGGATTGTGGTACCCTGTGATCAGTTGAGGGCGCTGTACCATTTGCTCTCAGAGCAAACAAAGGTTGGCTCCTCCCTCCTGCATTGACAGACCAGGGATCTGCCCAAGTCCCAGCCCCCTTCAAAGGGCCAGCTGCTATTGTTAGAATTGCTTACCTGTCTCAACCAATGCATCCCTTGCCCCCAAACCCCAGTAAATAGACCGGAATCCTTGCAATAAAATTGAGTCCTGTCACTCCATGGTGCGCCCAGAAATTATTGTGTTCTCTTAAGGTTCCCTGACCAAAGACCTGCTGGGGTCCTCCAATCCACGCCCCCTCCTGAACTTCCTTCCTGCCAACTGCCAGCAGCGGGGTCACACTGCCCAGCCCATGCCCTGGGTTACCCTGGGTGGGAGAGAAGCAAGGCAGCTGTGGACAGACTGGGTCTGCCACCCCAGGGGGAGGGGTAGAGGGAGAGGGAGGGAGAGAGGGAGAGGGAGAGGGAGAGGGAGAGGGAGAGGGAGACAGAGAGAACCAACACTGGACAATCTTAAATTCAGAGATCTACCTTCCTCTGCTTCCTGAGTGCTGAGATAAAAGGCATGTGCCACCACACCTGGTTCACATAAATTAAAATAATTTTAATCTATTATTTAATTACTTAATTGCACTATTTATTTATTAAATAATTATTTATTTATATTTATATTTGTTGTATGTCTTTATTTATATTTATTAAATAAATAAATATTATTTAATTATGTAAGTAAAAAATAATTTTAAAAAGAAAAGAAACAACCAAAAAAACTGGGTATGATAGTATACACCTGTAATCCCAGAATTTCAGAGGTAAAGGCAGGAGATCAGAAGTTCAGGGTTATCCTTAGCTACATACCAAGTTCAAGGCCTGCCTGGGAGCTGTGAGATCTTGCCCTCCCCCCTCAAAAAAAAAAAAAGACAAAAGAAAGAGAGTGAGAAAAGAAATTATTTCTGGCAAGATGGTTGAGCAGATAAAAGTACATTTGCTGTTAAGCCTATTACTCAGATGCAAGAGGTCTGACTCCCTCTTCTGATGTCTCAGCACTAATGTGCATGTGATGCACATAAACTACCCAAGTACTTACTTAAGGTACTTTTTTTTTAATCTTAAGAGAAAAGAAAAAAAGAAAAGAAAACAAAAAAAATTAATAAGAAAACAGCAATGAAAGACTTGAAACAGAGGAGAAATGGGTGGTAAAAAAGTGCTCAGGCTCAGCAGCCAACAGAGAAACAAAAATTAAAGCCACGAGGAGACACAAACGGTGCACACATTGCAGTCGATGGTAGAAAACGAAACACTGCTGACAGTTAATAGCAAGTGCGTGCCAGGGTTCTCCAGAGCAGAATCACCAGTGTAGGTATATATCACTTCAACACAGGAGGGTGAATTCAACGCAGTAAGATGCTGTTTTACTTATTTTTCTCTTGTTGTGACAAACATAAGGAAAGGAAGGAAGGATTTATTTTGGCTCATAGTTTGAAGAGATACAGTCCATTGTAGTGAGAAAGCATGGTGGCAGGTTGTTACACTACATCTACAATTGGAAGCAGAGAGAGAAAGGGGGGTTGGTGTTTACTGGGATTGCAGAAATGTGCCACCCATACTCATTTTAGGACATTTAAATTTCATATATGCATCTACAATTTTCCCTGTAAGACTGGAAACACTTTGTTCAAATCAAGAGCTTGATAGGTCTTGCCTATTATAATTGTTTTTGCTTTTGTAAGCCCTATTTAGTTGTGATAGAAATCAAGCCTCTAGTTCTATGGATGGCTATGGACTGGACTTCACTTGCTGCATTCCACACTATGCTGTTCCTCAGCCACTTCTCCTGAGAATTGATTATTGGAGATGACATTTCTGTGCTCTGGGCTTCTTTGTTCTGAGGGGAGACTCAGCTCTTTTCTTATGCTCAAGTAGCCAGATTGTACAAATACCCAAATAAGGGCAGAGGAACAGGGAAATCATAAGTTGTCGGCATATCTTCCTGAAAAGTCTTGTCCCCAAGTGTAACGCTGCTTCCCTGTAGAGGAATGTTTAATCTTTTAATCTGTCAGCACAGCTGCGATAGGATGGAAAGGATGTTGGTACACACTTTTAATCCCAGTACTCAGAAGGCAATAGTGGTGCATACATTTAATCTCTAAGACAGAAACAGAGTGTGGAAGCAGACACAGGAGTCAGTGTCAAACATCTGAGATGAATCAGTGAAGGACAGGCGAAGTGACTGATCAGAGGAAGAGTTAGCAGAATGAGTCAGAGGACACACCCAACTCTCACAATATATAAGTAGGCTCTCAGCACAGATCAGAGTGAGTTACAAGCAGTTAGTTACAGTTACAGCAAGCAGTATAAGGCAAGCAGCCGGGAGCAGCCCAGGAATAAGACATAGAGACAATGAGACAGTCTGACTGAGGAGAAACACAGGGGCAGTTTGGCAGAAGAAGTCAGTACCAGACAGGAAGAGTGAATCAGTTTGAAGCCAAAACAGAGCAGTTCAGTCTGAGGCAGAGAATCAGTCAGAGTTTGCCAGAGTCAAAAGAGTTCAATTGGAAACAGTCAGCCAGCTCAGAAGATCAGTTTGAACCAGTCAGCTTGAAGAAGAATTTGAGCCAGAATAGCAAGTGAGTTGAACCAGAAGAGTCAGTTCAGAAGCTAATCAGAGTGGCTCAGGCAGCAGTAAATCTTGGAGGTTTATTAGGTTGTATGGAGGTTTAAATGTTCTAGATTGTAGGAAGGATGAAGCCATTTAGTTCTAGGCCTAAGACTAGATTGTAAAACTAGGAGGCTGAAATGCTCCAAGGCTCTAGGACTAGGACCGGTGATTGAATTAAAAGGATAAAAAGCTTATGTCCTGAATCAACATCAATACTCTGGAGAAGCTATATTGGGTTCAGAGAGAGGAACATCTGGTCTATCTCAGACCTGAATGAGGTGGTACACCCTCCTAAAAGATCCCTGGGAAACAGAGGAGAGAAACCTTGATGCTCCTTAAGCACACAGCTTCCAGGGAAGCCAAGGCCTCAATTTCATTGTCTAGCCTAGATATAACCTGTCCCTCTTTAGAACAAAGCTTCCACTGAGGAAACAGGGAACTTTGGGCTGGGAGCTGTTAAGTCCCTTGGCCTTGGGCCTGCACATTTTGCTGTAGGGCAAATAGCCTCACACATGTGTCACCAACTCCATGCCAGAGCTTGGAGATGTAATACAGTTGACCAGGTCTACCGCGCTCTATCCCACCTGACCTAGGGAAACTAGGGTGCCCTTAGAGCGTTTATTCATTGGTCCCTTTCACTCGCTAGAGTAAGCTATGTCACTCAAGGGGTCCTTTGAGGTCATGATGGTAGTACTGAGGGCCATCCCAGCCAAAGATGAAAACTGTACTGCAGAGAAGACAGATGGCCCCTCCATGGGCTGGGAGCAGTCTATGGGTTCTGACTTCAGGAGTTATTTCCATACTCTTCCTTCAGGTTGTTCCCAGAGGTTTTTCAGCCTCTTCTTCAGTTTTAGGACATACATCTATGCTATGAATTCAATCTGGAAACAGAGGGAGAGCCCTGAATCATCTTGGGCATTTCAGTGTTGGGTTTCCTCATTGCTTACCTTCCTCAACTGGCATGTTATCAGCTGCCATTTACTTTTTCCCTGGGGTTCCAATGAAAGAACAAGAACAAAAGCAGTCAAACTTTAGTCAGGCTTCTAAAAGCAAAAACTGTATAGGCCCAAGTTAAGGGCAAGATGACCCAGAACAGTTCCCAGAACTAGAGTAAGGAAAACAATTTCTCAGACAAACAAGATATGGACCGTTGACTAATGGCCTTGGACTAAGAATTTCTCCCCACACACGTTGACTAACGACCCTAGGTTTACCAATCAGTTTAAAGGTCAATACTTACATAACTATGTAACCAATGAAATTGTGCCGCATACTCTGTTGCTAAGCTCTGCCTTTGAAATGTCTATATAAACTGTGCTAGGGGTCGCTCTCTCCTTTCCTTGCTTGAGGAATCTGTGAGAGTGGACCCCAACGCGTTGGAAATAAACCTTTTGCTTTTGCATCCATCTTGAGTCCTGGTGATTTCTTGGGGGCCTCCTTCTGTCGGCCCCTAATACCATGGCCATCAGAGGCTAACCTGGACAGCCACCTATCTGCCTCACTGCCTCTTGGGCACTACCCTGATGTCTGGATTTTACAACCTGCTGCTGACTCCTCCTCCTCCTCCTCCTCCTCCTCCTCCTCCTCAGACCTCACAGTTGTTATCACTGGGTTGCCTAGCTGTTTCTTTGGCCCTCAGGGGCTGGTCTGGGTTGTCAATTGTTGTTAGGCTGCTGTGTGGTTCAGCAAATAGACAAGGAGGCACATTCTCATGGTGCAAACCCTTCCAGACCTCTGCAGAGGGAACCACCATCATGGCAGGCATCATACTGGACAGTGGAACCTTGAGCATCTGAGCTAAGGTGTTTTTATTGATACAGAATTCCTTAGGTGTTCTATTGGTAGCACATACAGATCATAAGCAATCAAACACCCCCCAATATAAATCCAATACCTGCAAACAATACAAAAGGCCAAGTGTTGTGGGAGATTTTAGTTATGGATAATGTTCTAGTAAGGTGTCCTTGAAGCAAGTAAAGAATTCACTGCCTACCAGTAAACAAAGGAGTGGCTATCCCGCTCTCCACAAGAATGGGACATTCCTTAGCCTTAAGGAGATGAAGGTTAGGCTCCATTGATTTGTATATTGGAAGGCTGGGTGGAGACAGAGAGAGGATTTGGAATAAAAAAGAACTAGGGCAAGGGAGAGAGAAGGGAGAGAGGAGACAGACAGCAGGGAACAAGGAAGAAGAAGCTAGGAGCAGGAGGAGAACCAAGGGAAGAGCATGGGGTGAGGAAGCCATTGGAGTGAGCTCTCTGCCTAGCTGCCGGGGCATTAGGTTTCCCTGAGATTTGACATGGTTTGTGATTAATAAAGAGCATTGGAAATTATAACGTCTGGACTCTCCAGTTAAGCGCCAATAACTTTATTTTAACAGCCAAGACCTATGGAGCCCCTTACTCAACAATGTATAAAATAATTATTTTATAGATATTTAAAAATAAACTTCTGCAACAATTCCCCTTTCCTGTATAGGCCAATCAAAAAATTGCTTCATCTCTACAACATGATTCAATATTACACCAGCAAAACTATTTACAAGAGGAACAATTATAAGGCTTCTACTGCACAGGACCAAATGATACCAAACATCTATCAAGTTTTTCATAGTCTTTGGGCAGTAGAAAAACATTATCAATGTCCCATTATCTGGAATTCACTCATGATCTTCTGGGCTCCTCCAAAGCACTTGAATCACTTCTTTGGCTCTGCCCTCTGTAGCACACACAGCTTGTCCTCCAGGCTCCAGCTGGCTTTACTCCACTGCTGCTGCTGTTCTTGGTGGTCATCCCATAGTACTGGCATCTCCAAAATACTAGCGTCTTCTGCTGCAATTGGGCTGCACTTTCACCAATACTCTCTCCTGGGCTCTCTTCCTTGTGCCAAGCCTCGATTTCTTTACATGACCCCTTCAATCTGGGCCTTTTACACAATGGCCTCTCCTGGCCTTTCACAGTGCTAAGACTCAACTGCTCTCCATGACCCCTTCATGCCTTCAAAACCAGTGCCACCTGGGTGACTCTTACAGTACCAAGTTTGGCTACTAGCACAAGATTCAACCTCATCCAGTTCTGGAAGACAACTTCTTTCCAGATTTTAAGACAGAGTATGGTTTGCAGGAAAAAACAATAGGTCACCTTGTCTGCAGGAAGTTTCCTTCATGGGTTGGAGTTCTCATCACCATCACCAGTATCTGGACTGCTTATAGTAAGGTTGGCAGGGGGCAAAAAACTGTTTCGTTTAACTAAATGGCTTTTTGGCTTTAAGCCTGGGCTTCCACAACAGCAGGGGTTCCTGGGCAGGTGGAAAGAATATCTGGCAAAGTCTTGGCAGTTTGGCATTCTCTTTCACCACTGCTACAGTTTCTTCATAAACTTCAAACACAAGACCCTCTTGGGTCTCATGCACGTGAATAACAAAAAGCCATCAACAAACTCAGTTTATAGAACAGTACACTCTGGTTTCCATTTCCAGTGCCCTGGATACTGCCAGCGGCAGAAGGAAGCACTGGCTCAAGATCAGGAAAAGCAGTAGAAATCTTGCTTTTTTTTTCCTGCTCCCAGCTGAATTATTTGTTTTTACCATAAAAATGTCTTTCTCTAAAGGCCTCTCTTCTGTTGCTCTCACTTTTGAGCCCTCTTTCTCACTTAATATTCACAATTTTCTCTTCATAGAAGCGTATTTCCCTTTGTCTCTCTCCTCTTCCTTCACGAACCTTCAATTAACACCTTAATCTCTATCTTCTGGTAGCTTCTCTGAGCGTACTTTACTGGATTCTGTAAGGTCTGGAGCTCCTTTCTCTTTCTCCTTGTCTTCATGTTGGATTATCTGGCATGATGTTCTGCCCCATGTTGGTGCACAGTTTATAGCAGTACACTCTGTGTGGCTCACTAAGGAGACAAGGAGGTATAATCATAGGTGTAAACTCTGCCAGACCTCAGCAGAGGGAACCACAATCATAGCCAGCACCATATTGGACAGTAGAACTCTGAGCATCTGGGCTCAGGTGTTTTTACTGATACAGAATTCCTTAGGTGTTCTATTACCCCAGTGGATCAGGGTCTTCCTAAGATTAACGACGGCAGAGGGGCTGGGCAGGAGAAAAGTCTGGGATTGACTGGTAATAAGTGGCACAAGGGCTCTGTCACTGTCCTCGGGACAGCTCAACAACTGCTGGCTAGCATCCAGGGAGAATGCTCAAAAGGAGATCTCCTTTGGCTGCCAGGACAGAGCCCTGCTGGGACCACTCCCAGGGCAGAGGTGCTAGGTTCTCTACCAGCCCCACCCTCCATCTGGCCCCTGGAGTCCCAGCCAGTTACTCAAGCTTCCCACTTCTCTGAATCGTTTTGTGTGGGCCAGTTATTCCGTTCTCTGAGTCTGCCTCTCCTCTGTCAGTGGGGAATGTGACTGCAAACTCCATCTCTCCTGGAGCTGAAACAGAGGAGGAACCGGTGTCTCCTCCAGATCAAAGTGCAATGTCTCGGAATTGGAGTTGAATCCTGGCAGACAATTTGCCTCCCCAACCATGATGGAGTATTTCCTTCCACAATGTTCATCACAACATCAAAGACAAGGTCAGGCTGTCTAGGAAGGGTGGGATGGAATTTCACAAGGCCTTTAGGAGTGGGAAGTGTTGTGGGAGATTTTAGTTATGGATAGTGTTCCAGTAAGCTGTCCTTGAAGCAAGTAAAGGATTCACTGCCTACCAGTAAACAAAGGAGTGGCTATACGGCTCTCCACAAGAATGGGACAGTCCTTAGCCTTAAGGCAGATGAAGGTTAGGCTCCATTGATTTGTATATTGGAAGGCTGGGTGGAGACAAAGAGAGGATTTGGAATAAAAAAGAACTAGGGCAAGGGCAGAGAGGAGGACAGACAGACAGCAGAGAACAAGAAAGAAGAAGCTAGCGAGCAGGAGAACCAAGAGAAGAGCATGGGGTGAGGAAGCCATTGGAGTGAGCTCTCTGCCTAGCTGCTGGGGCATTAGAATTCCCTGAGATTTGACATGGTTTGTGATTAATAAAGAGCATTGGAAATTACAACATCTGGACTCTCCGTTTAGTGCCATTGTTAGGGCAAGCCAGGCGGGTTTCTAAGGAACCAGGAGACACGAACCGCTGCAAACGCATGAGGCATTTATTGATTACCAGCGCGTGTCCGGGTCCCGCCTATCCCACGCAGGAGATGAGCATGGCGGGCCCTGATCCCTTCCCCACCAGCCCTTTTATCAGGTTCAGGGGAAAGGGGTCTGGGGATGGGGGCTCGTGCAGCTGATTGGCTCCGAGCTCTCTATGTTAGACTAAGGGTGGCTCCTGGTATGCAGGGGAAGGACGAATCCTGCTGATAAGCTTAGTGGTCATTTCCCTGTGGGTGGGGAGGAGACTGAAGAGTACTGTTAATGGCCGTACTTGGGAAGGCATTCCCCCTGTATGTGATTGCATTTCTATGTTTCACATTTCTTAAACCCTTTCACTATAATTTTATTTTAACAGGGAAGTCAGGTTTTAGAGCCTCAGGCATTTGATGTAAACATCAATATTCCTTTGGATTAAAAATATGCACAAGAGTCCCTTTCTCCGCACATAAATTGTGGCTTTTAAAACCTTATATGCTTTCCTAACGTCCCAGTTTAGTGTACCCAGGTTTTACTGTTATAGTGGGGGTGGGGAGTGTTGACTGCTGGCCTTGGCTTTGAAAACTTCAGAGCAATGCTGTTTTAAAACAACACATTTGGGGCGGGGGAGGGCAGAGGGAGCTCATAGATCCCAGAACAAGGAACAAACTAAAGAATGCTTATCCACAAGGAAAAACTAAAATCCCAACAGGAAGCATGGGCCACCAGTTTCCTGCAGATGTGGGCTGAGAATTCGCTGGAGCAGCACAGACATGCTGCAATCTGTAGCCAGCTAAGGGTTATAGAACCTGAACCCTGGGTTCCACTTCAAATGGACCTGGTGCTTCTCTGGGGCGGCGACCGCCTGGGGGCATGAGAGGACCCAGGGCCACTAGGAGGTCCTCTTTGTCCGTGACAGCGTATACATGGCTGGCAAGTGCAGTCTTCCTGAGATCTGAGGGTTTGTCAGGAACGAAGGAGCGAACCCAGCAGTAGAGGAAGAAGACCCCTCCTCCCCCAATACACACTCCAACAGTCTTGATGTTCCAACTGTCACAAGGTGGGAAGCATTGGAAAGGCATGCTGTAGGGCTGTGTAGGGTGAAGGAGTGCTCAGGAGAACAGATTCTTGTGAGCGAGGGGCATAGTGGGGCTGGGCACTTGTGTGGGAGGATCTTGGTGGAGACAGGGGATTATGTGGGAGGTGGACAACACCCACCCCATCCCAGGCAGTTGTCTTTGCAGGGTCTGTCCTCCCGGGGAGGGGCCGTGGGTGTGGACAGGGTCAGGAGAAGGGATGAGTCACAAGGGGCGGGGCCTCAGGCAAGGTGCACTGCCTACCCGCATCCTACAGGTTTGCAGATGAGAATGCTTTACTCCTTGAGGCCTGGATCCTGGTCCTGATAGGTTGGCTTGGTCCAGGTTGGAGGTGGGAACTGAGGTGGATGGGGGCCCCAGGAGTCTTTAGCCCCAGCTGGAAGGAGCTGTGTTCTGTGAGAGGTCTTTGTTCCTGGCTCAATCTAGTGCCCTCTTCTCCTTTTCCAGTGCTACCAGATGCGGGTGGGTACTCTGGAGCTTATCCCTACTCTGTTGCCATCTGCTGCCCCCCCGGCCCCCCCATTCATTCATTCACTTACTTGTCTATTTGTGTGCGAGTGTGGGCACACGCATATATACCACGGAGGACAACTCACAGAAGGTTATCTCCTTCCACTATGTGGGTCCCTGAGATCGAACTCAAGTCATCAGGCCTGGCAGCAAGTGCCTTTACCTCCTGAGCTGTGTTGTAAGACCCCAACTTGCCATCTTGTGTTACTGTATCCCTGCCCTTCATCCTCTTCCTCACACAGATGACACTGCTGCTGAGGAAGAAAGGACCAGTCCAGCCTGGCTTTGGGCCTGAGATTTTCCAGTCTTGCGCCCCCAAATCCTGGGAACAGGTTGTGAGCTGTCTTGCCTGGAATTCCTTTTTTGTTGTTGTTGTTGCTGTTTGTTTCTTTGTTTCTTTGTTTAAAGACAAAGTCTCACTAAATAGCCTTGGCTGGCCTGGAACTCTCCACGTAGACTAAGCTATCCTCAAACTCATAGAGATCCACCTATCTCTTGTCTCCCAGGTGCTGGGATTAAGTGTCCACCACCACGCCCGGCTCCAGTTTTGTTTTTGTTTGTTTGCTTGCTTGCTTCTTTGTTTACTGAACTTGTAGAGTTGGGGGTATAGTTCAGTAGTAGAGTGTATGCCTAACATGTCCTTGGTTCTGGACGTGCTGGTCCTAGCACTTCAGAAAACAAAACAATAGTATGTTCATGTGTAGGTTACTTCTGAGGAGAGGCACAAGGGCAACTCCCAAAAATGGCCCCTAAGCACCTCCCCTTCACACCCCAGGCAGGAGGTGTGACTGCTGCGGTGGTCAGCTGAGCTCACAGTTACATTTCACAGCTGGGCGGCTCATCTTTAATCCCAGCACTCTCGGGAGGCAGAGGCCAGGGGATCTCTGTGAGTTCGAGGCCAATCTGGCCCAGAGTGAAATTCAGGACAGCTAGGGCTACAAGGACTACACACAGAGAATCCCTGTCTCCGAAAAACAAAACACAAAAGAAAAGAACGGAGAAAGACAGAAACAAAGAAAGAAAAGGATATGATCACAGATTTACTGGTTTAGTACCAGACACCTTTGTTCTCAGCTACTCTGGGCATGTTGGCAGACACAGACACTGGAGTGTTGTCAGGTTCCCCTGAGGAAGGGCCCAGGAAGGACTGTTTCCTGGACTTTCCCATCTCTCAGATCCTGCCTCTGTCCATTTACAGAGGCAGTAACGGCATCTCTCCTATCTACTTCCATTGAAGTAGCTCCCTCTCACCCTGGCTCTCCTGCTTCCTCCTTACAAAGATTCCCATGAAGACCCAGGACCGTCTTCAGCTCCTCACCACAGTGCCATCTGCAGGGCTTCTTTGCCATCTGGGCATGAAGACTCAGGCATCAGCTGGGCATGGTGGTGTACAACTTTAATCCCAGTGCTCAGGAGGCAGAGGCAGGCGGGTCTCTGTGAGTTCAATGCCAGTCTGAGCTACAGAGTGAGTTCTGGGACAGCCAGGACTATATAGAGAAACCCTGTCTCAAAAAAAAAAAAAAAAAAAAAAAAAAAAGACAGAGGCATCACGGCCCTTATTCAGGCATCTCATCAAAACAAACAGGAAACACCAGCTCAATTGAAAGGGAAATCACCCCTGCTCCTACCCTTGGGAAACATTAATGAGAGGGTGACCAGAGGCTCCAGGGCATTATCTATATCCCAGAAAACCAGAGAACACTATGCATATATAGGCTTGGGAATAAATTTGGATTTAAAAATATGAACTTAAATAAAATAGCATTGTAAGTAAGGAGCTTGTGAGGGGAAGGCGGAGCCCAGAGGTTGATTTCTCTATCATGGATTCAGAAAATGATGTCAGAGAAAAGGTGAACTCATAGATCCTACTATCCACATCCCAGGAACTAGGGTTGGAGTACCAGCCACAGACAGCCAGTCAAGAATACCGCACAGTGATACACACACTACATAAAAACAGCGATATCCACAGCACATACACCCAAACACATACAAATCACAGACACGCAGAGACATCATAAAGTATACATATACACTTAAACACCCATCTACCACAATACAAAATAATAAAAATAATAAGAAGAAAACCACACACGGTTGCACTTTCTATACAAACCACAAACAAAATCAGCACATAGACATACACATAAACTAGGTACACAAAATGTATACACACAGGTACAAATATGTTGGTAGCTACCAGATTATGACGGCAGGAGAGAGGTGCTATCCTGGGCCAGTACCTCATCCTGTAGCACATGCATGTGTGGCCTTTTAAAGGGCGGGTCCTTGGTACACTAGTTGAAAAGTCTACCAGAACAATACCCACTTCCTCTGTATTTATGGAAACCTTGTTCGCCCATATTGGCTATTGGGCCTTTACTGACCTTTACCTATCCCTCTCTGATTAACAAGCTTTATTTAGATAGGCTGATTAAAGTGTCTAGTAAGCACAGACCAACACCATTGGACCTCTGTACCCCTTCTGTACCACCCTACCTTCTCCGTAAAAAAAAACCCACTTCCTTGCACAGTAAACAGACTGGAACCATGGATTTGCACCATGGAGGCTTTCTCCAGAGTCTGTTTCTTGGGTTTGTAACTCTGCACCCACAAAACCCCACACAAATACACATCATATATACACACAGGCACACATACACACAAAGAGAAAGATATCCCCAAAATTTGATTTTTTTAAAAATCGTCAGACTAAAAGGGGAAAAGAAGGCCAAAGTGATGACTCAGTGGTCAAGGCACTTACTGCCAAAGCTGTAGAACTGAATCTAACCCCCAGGGTCCACATGATAGAAAGAGAGAACAAACTTAGTTGACCTTTGACTTCCATAGGCTTACATGGCACACATGTCCCCAGCACCCACATATAAATAAATTAGATGTAAAATAAAACAGAAAAAAAAATGTACACACACTCTTTGGGGGTTGTTTTGTTTTTGAGACAGACCAGGCTGGGCTCCAACTCAGCTGATGATAGCTTTAAATTCTTGATCCTCCTGCTTCTACTCTCCCTCTTAAGAGCTGGGATTACTCTGGGATGAAGACAAATCTGAAAACTTGAAAGGGGTGGAGTGGGATGAATTGCGTCACCCCAAAAGGTAGTGCTAACCATCAGCACCTGGGATTGTGGCCTTATTTGGAAATAGCCTTTGCAGATGTGATCAGGCTAAAATGTGGCGACACTGAGTTAGGGTGGGTCCTAAGACCAGTAATTGGTATCCTTATAAGGAGAAGGAGATTGGGACACAGCGGCACAAGAGCAGAGAGTGAATAGAATGCCTTATGACCAGAGAGGCAGAGAGTGAAGTGACACTATGCTAAGGAATGCTAAGGCTGCTGGCCAGCTCCAGGATGAGGTGCTCAGAGCGAGCCCTCATCCTTCTACAGCAGGGCTCTACCACACCTGGGCCTGGACTTCTGGCCTCTAGAACTTATTCAGAGCGGATAAGTGGCTATATAGTGCCAGGTTTGTGGTGATTTGCTAGGAGGTTAATCTAGGAGGGATAGAAGGAGAAGAGGAAATTTAATGAGTGCATGGGGTGGGGAGCAGAATCAGACCAATGTGTGAAACTGGAGTGTG
Organism: Cricetomys ansorgei; assembly: GCA_026225945.1. NCBI lineage: Eukaryota > Metazoa > Chordata > Mammalia > Rodentia > Nesomyidae > Cricetomys > Cricetomys ansorgei. The sequence goes on from JAMJFZ010001791.1 coordinate 5,129,144, forward strand.
TAAAGAGTCGGGTGAAGTTTCAAACCTACTGAAGCCTGGGAGAAACTAAAGGCATTCACAAACCCACAGGGCACCAGGGAGTATGCCCTCACAAACTTCTTCTGAAAGAACGAAAGGAAAACAAAGAGGACTTAATGTCAGTAGCAATGGAGCTGGAGAAACCAGTGGAGCATGTGCAGAGGCAAGACACAGGTGCTGATGAGAAATGACAAGAGCAATTAGTGGAGACCAAAGTCCTAGCTAGAAACGGTTCGCTGACCTGCATATGCAGACGAGATCTGGCTACTGTGGCACAGGCTGCCCTGGAACTCGAGATTCTTCTGCCTCAGCTCCTGAGTCTTGGGAGTATAGGTGTGCACCATCAGGCCCAGCAAGTTATTTTAAGACTAGGGGGAAAGCCACTAGACAAAGAAAACTGGAGAGGAGACAAAAGTGAATAAATGAATAAGATTTCATAATACAAATTATTTAATAATACAAATTATTATTATTAATGCATGTGTATGGTTGTTCATGCATAATACATATTCATGGCATGGAGGGTAGAGTCTGCTCCCTTCCCCCACCTTTATGTAGGTTCTTGGAATCAAACTGAAGTCACCAGACTTGTACAGAAACCTTTGTTCCTACTGAGCTATCACCCCAGATCAAATGAGAGACTTTAATATTCTCTGCCACCAACTAGAGGCCAGAAGATGGAACGGGGGTTCGTAGCTGTCAGATGTAGCTGCCAGATGCAGCAAGCTTTGTGGTGTAACAAATAGCCCAGGATACAGTAGGTACGCAGCTGAGACATTTTTCCTGCCTGAGTTCCTTGCCCATATTGGGTTCTCTGCAGCTCTGCTCATATCCTGTCCTCCATTCCTGGAGCAAGGTGGAGGGAGCAGCCCTCTCTGACACAGGATTAATGAGGTAGCCAAGTGGTTCTGCTTCATGATGGCCCTCATCCCTCTGTGTATGTGACATTGGGTGAGACAATCACGTGGCCTATCTTCATCCATATTAGGGGATGTATGCTCTCATGGGGGGGAGGAGGAATATTGTGGAAATAACTCATCGTGGTAACTCTGAGGACACTGTAGTTGAAGCCCTTGCCATGGGGTGAACAGTGAACTCACTGGTTGCCCTGAGGGACCTGACCTGGTGCCTGGCTCATCACCCACACTGGAGTAGGCCGCCTTCCCATGCAGGCAAAACAAAAATCAATCCATGCTCTGGGGAAACTATCTGAGCCATCCACTCATGGATGATCCCAGGAATGGTGAGGCCTAGAGGAGAGTAGAGGGGCTGTTTCTGACTGTGAGCCTGGGACCTTTCCTATACTCTGCCCCTACGTGCCACCAGTCAGAAAGTAGAGCTCTTTACCCTCTATCAGGTGGAGTCTATCCTAAGAAGGAGCCTCCTCAGCAAAAGTCAAAATGCCTCAGAAGAGGACCTTTCAGGATTTCCAAGAAAGTAGGCCAGTCCCTAACTTCCCAATTACACCTGCCAGAAACAGCTGGGCCTTCCAATCCCACTAAAGGATAGCCAAGGAGAACACCACACAAAAGAAGTAGCATTCCAGGTATAACAGCAAAGAGCACAGGAAATTCTACTCACCATAAGAGAAGGTTTTGTGTATAAAAGAGAATGGGAGCCACCCATCTTTCATCTCAGCTCTCAGAAGGTAGAGGCAAGCAGATCTCTGTATTAGTACGCTACTGTAGTGGCTCAACAAAGAAGACAAGGAGGCGTATTCATTGGTGGAAGCCCTTTCAGACCTCTGCAGAGGGAGCCACTGTCATGGCAAGCACCATCTTGGACAGTGAAATTTCCTCAGCAGATCTCTGTGTGCTAAACAATGGAGAGCTGCCACTAGAATGTTAAAGGATCTGACTTCCTGGCCGACTCCAGAGAACAAACACACTCAATCCAATGGAATAAAGTGAAGGTATATCTAAAAACAAAAGTGAAGTTCGTGGTGCCCAGGTTTTCCACAGAGCAGGACTGATATTAGAGGTAAAGCTTTCGTCTCTGGCAGGCGCTATGATTTTTCACCAGGGCTATCAGATGATTCAAATGCTGCCTAAATGGAAGTGAGAGAGTAACCAGGGCAGGATGCAGGAAGAGGGGGATGAGGGCATGGACTAATTCCTTATCACTCACAACCCTCAACAGCCACAACTACCTCCAAGTGCCAGGTAGTACAGAGTAGGAGCTGGCATCTGTTCCTGTGACATTGTCCTTCTAACCTATGGTCTATAGTGGAATATTTGAACCTATCTCCAGGTACTGTAAAGTTGTACGCACTATCTGTGCAGTGAATGATTGTTGTGTGCTTCTGTAACTTTAAGACCACTACTATGTTGGCAGTCTGAGCTGTTGACAGTGTGGGGGTCGGGACCCTCGCCCAGGCCTAAGAAACTTTAGTCAGGCTTCTAAGAGCACCAAAATTGTATAGGCCCAAGCCAGGTGCACCGTGACCCTGGAGAGCTCCCAGAGTTAAAGAAAAAACCTTTTCTTAGACAAACGAGACGGCCTTGGGCTAGAAAGCTCCCCTTCCCCCTTGTAGACGGGCCATGGCCTTGGGCTAAAGAATGCCCACCACCCAGTTGCCCGGAACCTTGAACATGTATTCTTTTTAGGAGCCTGCGACCTTGCTGTATGCCAACACCAATCAGTCTAAAGGTTAACTGGCCCCTACCTATCAAAATGGGAAAAGCAATTTGGGGACCAATCACCTGCACCAACTTGGTCTGTGCCTAGCAACTGTACAGCCCCCTAGCAACCACTTGGACAGTAAATAAAAAGGCTTGCTTTCTGCCCCTGGGGGTCGCTTCTATCCTGCGTGTTAGAACGGCCCCAGTATACTGGAATAAATCCTCTTGCTATTTGCATCGATATCCTGTCTGTGAGTCTCTGTGGGGGTGCGGTGTTCTGGTTTGGGCCCTGGGGGTCCCAGTTTGGATCTCTGAGGTCCAACAACAGGATGGGTAACTTTTATGCTGTAAAATAAGCTTCCTGAATTAAAAAAGGCTGCAACTTTCTGCTGTCCAGAAAGCTGTTTGCTCTTTGTATTTTGATACTCAATTAATGGCCTGCTTCTGATGCCTGTTCAAAACCTTTGGATGGAGTAAATGATGATCAAATTCGCTTTTTCCTCTGAGATTTGAATGTTAAAGGCATTTGATTGTTTTATTGCTAATGGAGGAATTTTATGGTCTTCTCCCTCAGCCTAAGCACCAGATGAGGAACATCTTGCCCAAGACCTTGGCTGACTTGCCCATAAATGGCGTCAAGTCAGCAGGCTGAAGGTGGGGGATTGTTATATTATGGAGGTTCTGTTCATTGTGCAAATAAGGCCTTTGTGTCAGTAGGGAGGAGCTTTCAATTAATAAAACTCCTGAGAGAACTCCCTCCATGCAGTCGGGGTTCAGTTCATAATAGGTTGGTTCCTCTGCCTAGTCAGGCTTTACATCTCAGAGATTGTCTTTTGTTCTGACCAAACTCACTCGAGATATAATTCCATCTATAAAAGTCACCATAGGTGAGTGCATCTCCATCCGTGTTTGGCCAGCACAGAGTGGCATGGCCGCCAGCCCCATGGAAAGATGCCAAGTGACAAGCCTACTATGGAAGGAGGTGACTCCTTCACCCCCTTCTTCAGTGAGAAAGGCTCTAGCAAGGATGTGTCATGGCAGTGGTTTTAGACCTGAGATCCACAGTCGTTGATGAAGTTACATTGGTACCCATGCCAGCAGCTCTTCCTCCAGGGCAGTTCATCACAGGTAAGGAAGATGCTGTTACTAACTGTGCCTGTGGGCACTACATCCTAGGCAAGCAGGCTGATGACCTCCTCGTGGAGAAATTCGCAAGCTGGGCACAGATCTTCAGGGCTTTTCAATTTTCCAGAAGCTTTGGTGGGGGAGCTGGTTCTGGGTTCACCTCCTTGCTAATGGAACTGTTAGGTCCCCAAAATAGCTCAAGTAGACACTGGGAGACATGTATGTGTTAAAGTATCTTTCGATCTCTTAATAAGAGTCCATCGTTGAATTTTCTAATGCTCTTTATTAATCACGAACCGTGTCAAATCTCAGGGAATTCCATAACCGGGCGGCTTGGCAGACTTCATTTCTTTCCCAATCTCTCTCATCCGTTCTCTATTTCATCCTTCTCCATTTCATCCTTCTGCCTCAGACCTTTTTAAACCTTTTTCCCCCAGCCCCTCTCCACAACTAGGCCTTCATTACAACACAATAGTGTCTTAGCATACTTCTTCTGATCACCCGCCTGCAGTTCTTTCCTGTCATCGGTCACCTTCAACTGTAAACAGTTCTATCTGTGAAGAGCTCAGCAGGGCTAGCACAAGGGTGTGAATGGGTAGGAAGCAAGGCCTGCACCCGCTGCAAGGCATCGGGCTTCACAGCCACAAGGCATCAAAGCCTTATTTGCAAACCAAAACAGCGCACAGGAGTAAAATATCCCACAACATGTATGGCTATACAAAGCAGTTTATTTCTGCAGAACACACTCTGGCATGCCGGGATCAACCAATTAAAAAAAACATGGCGATGACCAGATGTAGCCGCATGGGCTTTTAAAACAAAACAGGCAATGGCTAGGGGACCTCTCTAATTGGTCAGGACCTGAACCCTTCATTGGCTCCTTACATCTTACAGGGAGGTGGAGATCTCTCGAGGAAGTGAGGCTCTCACAGGGAAGAGAGCCGAGGTCAGGGCCCACCACCCACGAGGGGGCCCTCGTCCTCTCAGGACATCTTGCCAGGAGTCTGAGAATTCAATTCTCAAATCCATGAGACTGAGAACAGCTGAGAGACAGGGCTCTGGTCATGCCTACGACAGATTATCTTGACTGGGTAACTGAGGAGGTAAGATCCACCATTCCTTGCGGTGGGATGCTGAACTGTATAAAAGAAGAGAGTGAGCACAGTCATTGCTCCCTGCTTTCTGACTGTGGATGTAACGTGAGGAGTCACCTCAAGCTCCTGCTGCCCTGACTTCTCTGCTATGATGGACTATGTCCTCCAACTGTGAGCCTTGAGCCTTCCTTCCTTCCTTAAGTTGCTCTTGTCAGGGTATTTTATTATAGCAGTGGGAAAAGCAACTGAAAGTCCAAGCTGGAGTTCTCCACTTTACCTAGGTTTCCTCAGCAGTTGGTTGACCGACACTCTCACCCTGGAGTACTCCGACTGTGCTTCCTGGCAGAAAATGGAGTCATCTATGATATATAGCATAGAAACGTCAATATAGAATGTCCAACATTAACTAGCTTAACTGCATTCTCTCTCTCTCTCTTTCATACACACACACACAGAGAAGGGGAGGGGGAGATATGGGAATGCCCAGACCGCTGTGAGTGGTACCATCCCTAGGATAGTGTCATGGCTGGTATAGGAGAGCAGGTTGCCAGGGCCAGCCTGGCAAGTCGGACAGTACCTGGATGGAGAGTGGGACTGAAGGGTTTTATGAGGAGAGGGGAAAAGAGACTCGAGGGAAAAGAAGTAGGCCAGACACACACAGTATCATTGAGCTCAGATGGAATGGAGCTGAAATTTTATTTTTCCCTCCAATCTTATACCCCTTTCATCAGGGGGCTACGTGCAGCTACAGGGGTTAGGAACCAAGGTGTTAATTACAGGGTGAGACAGTGCATAGGTAAAACATCCTGAATGAGATAGGTATCAGAGCAGGACAACTTCCCTGCTGAGGCGGGATGTTTACCTAGGGGAGACAGCCTCTCTCCAGTGGAGTTAGATGCTTAGGACAATAGCTCTCCAGGTGAAGTTAAAGGTTTAGCCAGAGAAGAAGTATCCCTTCAGGGGACTTTGGCTTCCCTGTAAACAAGCCGCTCTCTGGCAGTCATTAATTATTCATGACTCAGTTTAGCTCAGAAGATCTCCCGATAGCCAGAGGCTCACAGCAGGGTCCAGGCCCAGAGTCTGAAGGGCTCACCACAGCAGGTTGAGCAAGCCAGCTCTCCTCCATGGCCTCTGCACCAGCTCCTTTCTCCAGGTCCCTGATCTATTTAGGTTCTTGCCCTGACTTCCTCTGATGACAAAGTGTGGTAAGGAAATGTAAGCTGAATAGAGCCTTTTCTCTCTGAGGTGTAGTAGTACACCTCTTGCGGCAACTCAGCGCGGAGACACAGAGGCATTTTTCATAGGTGTAATTCCTGCCAGAGCTCAGCAGAGGGAACCACTATCCTGGCCAGCGCCATCCGTGACAGTGGAACCCCCGGACATCGGAGCTCAGATGGGTTTTTGTTGTTACTGTTACTTTGTTTTTGTTTTTTATTTGTTTTTTTTGTTTTTTTTTCCCTGAGACAGGGTTTCTCTGTTTTAACTCTGGCTGTCCTGGGACTCACTCTGTAGACCGGGCTGGCCTCGAACTCACAGAGATTCCAGAGATCTGCCTGACTCTGCTTCCCAAGTGCTGGGATTAAAGGCGTGCGGCCACCCCCGCCACCCGCACCATCCCCCCTCCCCCCACCACCCAGCTAGCTCAGGTGTTTTTATTGGTTCAGAACTCCTCAGGTGTTCTACTGATATCATTAGCAATCAAACATTCCCCCCATAAATCCAACACCTGCAGACAATACAAAAGGCCTAGGCAACCCTTCCCCCAAGAGTGCACAAACAATTGCTTTATACATAACTAAAAATAAACTTGCATAACAGGCCATGGTGTTTCATTATAGCAATAATAACACTAAGACAAGGAGGGAGAAGCTGAAGGAGGGGCAGGCCTTTCTGAGGAGATAACATAGGGAAGGATTGTAAGAGCCTGGGAAGAATGTTCTGGGAGGGAGAAAGGTGTGACAGGAAGAAGAGGCTCCTGGACTCCAAAGAGAGGATCTCTGAGGAGACTGGGGGGGAGGGCCGAGATGGTGGGAAGGGAGAGAGACCATGGCAGTGTAGGTGTGGGGTCCTAGGAGCTGGAATGGAGCTTGGAAAGTTCTCAGTGTCTTCTGCACGTGGTGACTTGGAAAGACAAAGTTGTGGGGAAGGAGGGCTGTCCTGAGGGTGGGGCTGACATGGACCACAGCGGTAGCAGCAAGGGCTTTAGGGAACAGCCACCTGAAGGTATATTTGGAAAGGAGACTTCAGAAACTGTAGTAAGGTCATTCCACACACAGGACCTAGTGAAGACATCCCCAGACATAGGCTGTGAAACAGGGAAGACGAGGCCCAGACCAGGGTGTGCAGCTCTTGTATACATCATCTACCACTCCTCTCCCTACCAAATCATATCCTGCACTCCAGAGTTTTCCTGCCAACCCCCTTGCCCGCCAGTCCTATCCAGTTCCCACCTAGACCTGTCTACATCTGACTGTACCAGTCTAGTCCATGGTGCCTCTGCAAACCCCACAAGTATGGTTTCTCTCCAGAGCTAGGCTGTGGACCACACAAACTCTGGAGGCAGCTGAGGTCTGGAAGGGAGATAGCTGCCCTGGGGTGCTATGCCCCTTTTATGGTAAGAGCCAAAGCAGATCCTGGGAAGAGTGGGACCTGCTATAGCCCAGTCTCGCCTGAGGACAGCTTTGCTGTTCCCCTTCCAAAGTGTCTCTCTGGGCCTTTTCTCCACAGCTACATGATGGCATCTCAGCTCACCGGCCCTGTCCTGCTTAGTTCAAGCAGCATCCTGAGGTGACCAGGAGGAATCAAGCTTAAGAGTATGTTGTTGAGAGGACCAGCACCCCCTAGCTGCGATGGCACTAACCTCAGCTCTCTGCTTTCCCTGAGCCCCCCCCCCCCCCATTTAACGAGCCAATCCTGCTTGGTTTAAAAGGCCTGTGTAGCCACATTTCTCTGCTGCCATGTTTTTTAATTGGTTAGCCCTGACATGCCAGTATGTAACACACGGAAACAAACTGCTTTAAAATGGCCATATGTATAATCTCAGTGTCTATTGGAGCTATTTTTCGGACCACCCAGTGAAGAGGTCCTGGTAGCTCAGCTTGCTCCTCTGCCTCATACTCACAGAGATCACCTGCCTCTGCCTCCCGAGTGCTGGGATTGAGGGTTTGCACCACCACACCTGGCTTTGTTTTTGAGCGGAGTCTCACCGTGTAGCCCAGGGTGGCTTAGAATTCACCATGTAGCCTCCAGAGTGCTAGGATTGGAAGTGTAATCTGCCACACCCAGTGGTAGTTTAGCTTTTGACCTGCACTGAGGCAGTCATCAGCTCTGCCCAGTGACTCACGGCTCTGCTGTGGGGCCAGGAGTCAGGCTTCATTCAACAGGAGACAGGAAGCCCGAGAACTTGGTCTCATTTTACAAAGAAGAAAACAGCCTGAGCCGGACCGGAAGGGCCTGAGGCTACACAGGGAAAGGGAGGAAGCAGGTGTGAGGATGGTTTTAGGTTTTCAGGCTTTAGCTCTTCCCTTGTCAGAAGCAAATCCCAAAGGACTTAGACTCCAGATCCAAGGTTCAGGGCTGCCTCTGCCCTTTCTTCATCCATCCTTTGGGTTAGGCTCTTTCCCTTGCTGAGCTTCTGTATTTCTATCTGTATAGGACAGGAGCCCCAAATTTGACTGCTCTTCACAGACTCAAGACCATCTTTCCACAGTGCTCAACTGTGCATTAAAGAGTTCCTGAAGGGCTGGAGAGCACTTGCTGCTCTTCTAGAGTACCAGGGTTCCAGTCCCAGAAGCCACATGGCAGTGGCCTACAACTGTCTATAACTCCAGTTCCAGGGTATCTGATGCCCTCTCCTGGCCTCCACTGGCACCAGGAATGCATGTGGTACACAGGTATACATGCAGCCAAAACACCCATACACATAAAATAATTTAAAAATATATTTTTAAATTTATGTGTGTTTGTGTTTTGCCTGCATTGTATGTCCTTGTGAGGGTATCAGATATCCTGTGACAGGAGTTACAGTTGTGAACTGCCATGTAGGTGCTGGGAATTGAACTTGGGTCCTCTGGAAGAGTAGCCAGTGCTCTTGATTGCTGAGTCATCTCTCCAGCCCCCAAATAATTTTTTTAATAATTAAAAAACAAAGTTCATTGAGCTTGGGCGGGGGGGGGGGGGACGACACAGTGGCATAGGCCTGCAATCCCAGTTGCTACTGGTCCTGAGGCAGGGAGATGGAAAATTAAAAACTTGCGTGGGCAAACTTAGCAAGAACCTGTCTCAAAATAAAAAGTGTACAAATGGCAAATACATAAGTTACTTTTCTTGTCATTGTGACAAAATACTTGACAAGAACAACTTAAGGAGGCAGGAATTTTTCTGGCACATGGTTTCATGGTGAGGAAGAAAAGGAGCTAGAGCAATGGTATTTGTTATACAGCTTGTTTACATATTGGAAGACTAAGAGCTCTGGTCAGTACAAGAAGTAGCTATCCCTTTCAAGGTCTGCCAGAAGTCACCACCCACTGCTGCTAGCTATGTCAAGTTCCAAAGGTCCCGTAACCCCTGCAATCAGCTAAGAGTATATGTTGATCTTCCTGGGTTTGATGCCCAGCATCCACATGGTGGCTAACGGTGGCTGTCTGTAACTCCAGTTCCAGGGATCCAACACCTTCTGGCTTCTGTGGGCACCATGGCACACAGACATACATACAGGCAAAATATTCATACTAATAAGACATTTTTAAAAAATCACCAAAAACCAAATGAAACAAAACACACAAACATGGCTGGAGAAGTGTTCCCTGTGTCTGATGCGCTGGGTTCAATTCTCAGAACCAGAAAACAAATATATAACAACAACAAAATACTACAAAAAACAAAAACTGGAACAGTCAGGCACGGTGGCTGATGCCTGTAATTTCCAACTTCCTTTTTTTAGCTCATTTGTTTGCTTTTGTTTTTTTGAGACAGGATCTCAATAATTGGAACGGTGCAAACTCTTAACCACTGAGCCATCCCTGTAGCTTCTCTTCCACACTTCTCATAAGGTGCCTGTCAATGTGAGATTCTCCTCACAGAATGATTTGAGAAATATTCCCTTATTTAAAAATTTTTGGTTAGACCTGTGTCAGGTTGTTGATATTTCTTCAATTAAACAAAGTGTGTGGTTTGTTCTGAGTCAGGAGTGGGTATGCGGTATGATGAAGAACAAAAAGCCACTTCCAGGAAGCAAGCTTCAAAGGAAAGCAGAAGGACGGCCTCAATGGACCAGACCCAGAGCTTACTCTGCTGAAGTGTTTTGTTGTTGTAAAATGATGCTAATCGACCTTCCCCCACTGATACAAAGACCTTTCTGCTTAGTGAACAGATCAATACTGCTCCCCACCCCCACACCCCAGTTTCCAGCTGATTACAGTGCTTCAGGCAATCCAAGGTTCTCAGGTGTCCCCCGAAATTGCTCATTGCTGATTGACTGAGGGGACATAAGGTGATAAGATCTCTTCATCAGCAATATCATAAGCAAACGCCTTTAGCGTGTAAGAAGTTAGGGGCTATTAACAACAATTGCCTAGCCATGAGTTTATATCAAGTAGCAGTCATTAACAGTTTTTGTTTTGTTTTCTCATAAACCAAGCTCATACATTCCAGAAAGCAGTCCCTCACACATTCCAGTGTCTTATCCCTACAACTGGACAAAACTAAAAATGTCAACATGTGTCATAATTTGAATGAGAATGGGCCCATAGATTCATATATTTGAATGCTTGGTCCCTAGTAGGTGGGACTGTTTGAGATGGATTAGGAGGTGTGTTGTCTTATTGGAGGTGTGTCACTGTGGGTGGGCTTGGAGGTTTCAAAAGCCTCCACCAGGGCCAGACTCTCACCCTCCCTGTCTCCCGCTAGTGGATCGGATAGATGTAAGCTCTCAGCTACTGCTCCAGTGCCATTCCTGCCTGCCTGTTGCCTGATCCACACCATGATGGTCACCAACTCACCCTCTGAAACTGTAAGCAAGCCCCCACTTAAATTTTTATTTTGGTTGCCTTGGTCATGGTGTCTTTTCACAACAATTCAAAAGTAACTAAACTTGTTTGGGAGTATTCTTATAAACTATGTTTTTGATTGTCCACATTTTCTTTTCTTCCAGTGTCAGTTTTGGTAAACTGTGTTCCATTTAAAATTTTAATTTACTATGAAGTTGTGCATGCTGTTTTCTTCTATCCTTTTATTGTTTAAAAGTTAAGTGTTGTATGTGTTTGAGTATGATGTGTGTGTGGGTACATTTGCTTACCTGAGTACTCAATTCCTAGCATCCATATGGTGGCTCACAACTGTCTTTAACCCGTAGTCCCTGGGATCCAACGCTCTCTTCTTGTGCGCAGACAAAATACCTACATACATGAAATACATAATTAAATCTTTAAAAAAAAAACTTTTTCCATTGTAATTTTTTATTTATTGCCTGGTTGTAAGTATGGCATTTCATTTCCAGGCATTTGGAGACTTCCACTCGTTTTTCTGTAATTTGGCTTTAATTTAATTCAGAGGATAATCACAGTCTGATTTCAATTCTTTAAAATTTGTTGACCCTTGCTTATGGTTTCAGATGTGGTCTACTTTGTAAGTGTGTGTGTGTGTGTGTGTGTGTGTGTGTGAAGAATATGTATTTTATGGCTCTAAGTGAAATTCTGTACTTACATGAATTAGGTCAAGTTAGCAAATCCTGTTAGGATTGTGCAGTTGGGTCAAAGGATGAAGAGTCTCATAGATGATGCCAATTTTCTTGGAAATCCATACGGAAAAAGGGAGCTCTGACTCACTACCACACTGTTCACAATAACGTCTGTGATTTGGTATAGGCCTATATATGAACCCTTAAACAACTAAGCTTCTGAAAAAAAAGCAGGAGGAAAAGCTGAGCATGGTCATGGTGCCTGTGGTCCAGCACTTGGGAGGAAGAGGCAGGACGATCTTTACAAGTTGGGCCAGTTAGCTGGTTCCTCCATCCCACTTTTTCTCTCAAAGGAAAATACCCTAATGAGAGATTAACTAACTACATAAGATTATATATTGGACTTGCTATAAATCAACTCCAGCTTTGGCCATATTAGAGTGGGAGAGGGTATTTGCCGTTATCTTCAGTGAAGCACAAATCCAAGTCTCCACCACACTCCAAAGGCTTCTATTAAGCCAAGAATCCAGAATCTATTTTAAAGATTTATTTATTATTATTTTTGTTTTGCATATGAATGCTTGCCTGTATGTATGTCTGTACACCACACGCATGTCTGGTGCCCTCGGAGGTCAGAAGAGGGCGTCAGATCCTCTTGAACCGCAGGAATCCCGGATCTTTAAGGAACCTCTACAAGCCAGTAAGGAAAGGATAAGTCAGCCAATTTTAAAATGGAACTTGGTGCGCCCTAGTGGGTTGGTGTCAGAGCTGGATGTTCTTCGCGCTGCCTGCCGGGACAGCTCCAGCCTGGCCGCGTTCCCGGGCACATCCCGGGAACTCGTGTGGCCTTCCTAAGGCCGGGGAGGCGTTGGGCAGAGCTGGGCTGCGGCTCCGCCCCCGGGGGTTGCCGTTTCCTTAGAAGGCGAAGCCCTAGGCTTGGCCTCTCGCCCAAGGAAAGTCCGCCGTACGCCTCCTGCGCCCCCCGCGCCCAAGACTGCTGGGAGCGCGGGAAGACCGGAGGAGCCTGTGCTTCTGCTCGGGCGTGGACGGGGCGGGCGCCGGGGCGGGGCGCGCGCTCGCTCGCGGGTTTGAATGGAAGGGTCTAGACCGGCGGAGACGGCGGTGAGCGGGTCCTGAAGCCAGAACTCCACCGTCGCCCCGCGCGCCATGCGGCGGGAGAGGTGAGTCGGGCGGGCGTGGCGTCGGTCCCCTGGATGTAGCGCCATGGGAACGGCAACACCGGGGACAAACACCGGCTCTGCGAGGCGCGCAGGTGCGTGGCCTCGGAGCCCAGAGACCGCCGTGAGGTTCGGAGCCTTCCCTGGGAGCGGACTTGCCGGCCCGGAGCGGGCTGCGGGGTCCTGCTTGTCGCCTGGTCGCAGCAGGCTGCTTTGCATCCTCTGTGGTTCCCAAACTGGTACCCGAGCCCCTGGGCGTTGTGACCACAGAGCCCATCGCCATTTCCCCCACGGTGCTTCCTCCAACCCTTGGCCACCGCCGGAAACTGCTTGATTTCATTTGGAACCCAAAAGACTGTGTTTTAAAAGGCTTGGGGTACAAAAAAACGAGAGGCTCTCAGAAACTGGTCCTTTCTGAGGGCGGCGCCCAGCCGACCTCCTGCGAGTTTTGGGTCGGCGCCCGGAGCGATCGGGGCGCACGCGGTGGGGACCGCTGTGCCTCGCGCCGCGCCTCCAGGTCTCCTCGCGTGGCGGGTGTCCCTTCGCCACCGGGCAGGAGGCGGCGGCTGAGCTCTGTCCATTCGTAGGTGTGGCGCCTCTCGCCTGCGCTTCGGCCATGGAGGTGCTTCGGCGCTCTTCGGTCTTTGCGGCGGAGATCATGGACGCCTTTGATCGCTCGCCCACAGACAAGGAGCTGGTGGCCCAGGCCAAGGCACTAGGCCGGGAGTACGTGCACGCGCGGCTTTTGCGCGCCGGCCTCTCCTGGAGCGTACCAGAGCGTGCTTCGCCCGCCCCTGGAGGACGCCTGGCCGAGGTGTGCACCGTGCTGCTGCGCTTGGGTGAGTGTGGGGCACCAGCAGGCATGATGCCAGCCAGGTCGCCCCTCTATAGGGGGTTGATGAGCCTGCCTGCTGTATCCTCGGGTAACCGGGTACAGCTGTTCTGCACCGACATTCCCTTCTCCAGACATGTTCAGCCCCTCTGTGGCTGCGCCTCACCCTCCCTCTGGGGTAAAGAGGAGGCGTGCGTGGGAGCCCAAATTGTCTGGAATGGTGAGGTTGCAGGATAGGCCACCCAGATTGGTGCTCCTCTGTTCACTCCCAGGTTTGCCTGCTCACCGGCTCCTTTGCCAGGTCCCCCACCTCTACCCCCCCATGCCTGCTTCGCCCGGATCATAGACATTCTTGCCATAAACCACAGAAAGCTCTGGAAGAGTAATATTTTAGCAGCTAAACTTTATTGATGACCCTTGTACTCTGCTGGACTAAAAAATCCTTTGTGGGACCACGTGTCCCAATGTTTGTTTTGGAAAATAGGCCTTTCAGTTATTGGCTGAGATCCGACACCCACTGCTGTTTCCCTTGATGGGAAGGCCCCCCCAGGGCCTTCTTGAAGGACATATTGGACACTTGTTTCTGGGGTCACACATAGCTCAGTAAACCTCTTTAGCTCCTCCAAGGCCTGGACATGTGATGGGGAAGGATAGGCAAATTTTACCACAGCCAGACTGGGGCCCGGACTTTTCAAGGTTAGGGGAGGTAAAAGCAAAGATCAAATACATGGATGGATGGGAGTCCTGGAGTGCTGGTGTGCACTCCCCTGGCTGAAGGGAGCCTGTTAACACAGGCTTCCTGGGAGTCGAGGATGTGTACACACGCTGTTTTACATAGACTGGGCATCTTTGTGCTCTGCTGGCCTCAAGGAGCAGGGCTGGGTGGATTTGGCTTGCCCAAGAGTCTCACTCTCAGAGAGGCAGAGTCCACAGGGCTTGAGTGGGGCTCCCAGGAGGGCTGTGCATGGGCCGAGGGGAGATCTCCCTAGGTGTGTGGAAGGGGCCAGTGAAGGGGTTTGGGTAGGTAAACTCATCAGAGGAGGAACCATTGACCATCTCTGGAGAAAGGATATTTGACCTCCTGAGGGGCTCCAGGGCACTGGGTGGCAGGGAGGTCCCTGCCTTGGATCTGACCCACTGTCTGACCCACTCAACATCTGTCCTCACAGACCTTTTGGCAGGCTGGGACAGTGGCCTGAGGAAGGGAGCAGAGGCAAAGCCTTGAGCTCTGCTGTAGCGCCCTAAGAATTCAAGAACTTTCGGTCCTATCTCCACCACCCAGTCCTGTTGTTCCCACACTCTGGAGTTCAGACCCTTCTAGACAGCTAAGGGGATTCTCAGAGGGAGAGAACTTGAATCCCAGTGTGTTCTTGTTCGGGTTATGTTTGGTGCTGTCAGGACTGCTCAGGGTGAATTCTAAGTTCAGTGATGTCTCCCTGACCCCCAGCCGCAAACAGGAAGCAGCTCAGCTTGGGTCCCTGAGGAGTCTCCTGGGGTCAGTCTCCAGAGGCCCCCAGGCTTCATCCGTGGCAGCAGCCAGGCCAGCCTTGGGAATTTCCATGCCATCTCTTCAGCCCCTGGCCCTCCTCTTGATTCTGCTCAGGTTCCAGATCTTAATTAATTAGACAGAGCACAGCTGGCCTCAGGGATGACGTGGGCACCCTTATCGCTGGGCCAGGCCAGGCTGCAGCAGCATTTCCCTGTTTGCTTTGGCTGGGGAAGTGGCTGAGCCAGGGATACCCAATCAGAGGCTGTGTGGAATTCCCGGCACCATCTCTCCCTGTGTGTGCTTGATGCTGCCAAGGGCACTGCAGCCCAGGGGGCAGGTGGGACTGTGAAAGGCATTTCCTTGGCCCAGCTACAGCTGGGCTGATGTCCTACCACGTAAAAACACCCATTTGGCACCAAGAACCCAGGTTGGCATGTGGGTGGTACCATTGTCCCGGGGCCTTGGCTCAGCCTCTCACCTGTCAAGTCAGTTCACTGAGCCATCACCAGTGATGCTAGTGCCTCAGCCAGGACAATCCTGTGAGGCAGCAGGGGGTGACTACATGTATGTGGTCTTCCAGCCAAGCCCCTCCATGTTGAGTTCTACCTGCCGCCACCTTCCCCCCCCTCCCCCCAGCTCATCCACTTGCTCATCTGCCTGCCTGCCTGCTGTGAGTCACTGAGCAGGCACTGCCCATGCGCCACTGCAGGATTCCTGCCCCACTGGCCCAGCCAGCTTGCCCCAGGGGGCTGGAGATTCCACAGCCCCCCTAGTCTCTTTGTTCATGGGGCCATGGTAGGGAGAGTCAAATGAAGTAAGATAAGGTGACCGGGTGGGAGTCTAACAGTGGTGATCAGGGCCGAGTAAAGGGAGTTAGGTTGGTGTCAGGGTGTTAGGTTGGAGGTCACGTGAGGTCGGGTGGATCAAGTACAGAGTGGAGTCTTGGTGAGCACTGGCCACAGGGCTGAGAGGACCTGGACTGTGTGCCCATGCAGGGGATGAGCTGGAGCAGATTCGTCCCAGCGTATACCGAAACGTGGCCCGGCAGCTGCACCTCTCCCTACATTCGGAGCCTGTGGTGACTGATGCCTTCCTAGCTGTGGCAGGCCACATCTTCTCGGCAGGTAGGTCTGGCCTTAAACCCAAGGCACCTCTGGGAGGGGTTCAACATTTCTCCATCAGGCAGGCTTACAGGGGTAGACATTCTTGGCAGTCCTCTGATATAGCCCTATGGGTTCCAAGTCACCTCCCTCCTAGAAGCCTCCTAGCACTTGGTGCTATTCTGAACTGTGTAACAGACCAGCCCATTGGAGCGCTGGCTTAGGCAGCAGTATGTGGTGCTGGCCATTTTGCTTTTTATATTATTATTATCATTATCTTTCTTTTTTTTGAGACAGGGTTTCTCTGTGTAGCCCTGGCTGTCCTGGAACCCACTCTGTAGACCAGGCTGGCCTCGAACTCAGAGCTCTGCCTGCCTTTACCTCCTGAGCTCTGGGATTAAAGGTGTGCGCCACCACATCCAGCTTTTTTTAATTTGGTAAGCCACAGCACGTAGAGGTCAGAGGGCAACTTTTGGGAATTGGGTTCTCTCCTTTCATCGTGTGGGTCCCTGGGTTTGAACTCAGGTCTTCAGGCTTGGCTACAGGTGCCTTTACCTTCTGAGCCATCCCACTGGCCCTGCTGCTGGTCATTCTGAGGGCTGTTGACACAGGCCTGCCATTTGATAGGGGTCCAGCACAGGCTGGAGCTACAGCTCTCTGCAGGACTGCAGCAGTGTATCCTGGGCTTTTAGTGACTGTGGTACTTGAGTTTTCACAGCTGTGTTCTTGTAGGGCACAAGTGAACATCCCTAACAGTGTGTGAGTGTGGCAGGCTGAGGGGCATTTTGGGAGATTAGGGACACGCTTGTCTGGATGACTGTGACCATACTCACCTGTGGCTCTCTTTGGTGCTTCCATCTCTGCTCTAGAAGTGAGTGTAGGCAAGCCCACCTCTTAGCTCCTTCTGCCTCTTCCCTCTTTGCCTCAACTTCCATTCTTGCTGCTTGCCCTCTCTGCACTGTCCTGGGCTTACAGGAGACTCATCTCCCCAAATCCTCCTGCTCCATGCTATTTCCTTAGAACCCTGCTAGACGCCTTTTTGTCCACGTGTCAGATCCATGTGATCTGGCCCAGGCCAGCCTCAGGAGCCAGATGACAGACCAGGATCAGCCAGTGTGGCTTCATTGGAAATTGCAGGGGGGGTGGGGCTGGAAGCTGGACTGTGGGAGGTAGGTGAGTGTGGGGGTGGTGGAGGGGGAGAGGTGGAAAAGGGCTGTGGTATGGGGATGGGAGACCTGGTAGAGGCGGCAGTAGGTAGGGCTCAGGAAGGAAGCCAGCAGCTAGCAGCCAGGTCTTTTGGGTGGAGGACCACCCTTGCCTTCTCCTGAGCTTTCTGCTGACGCCAGCCATTAGTGGCTGCCTGGGTGTCTGTCTCCAAGCTGTCAAGCAGGCTGGTTTACAAGCCATGGCTGGCTGGATTTATAAGGAACTTTTGCTTCTGAGCCTGCAGATCTGGCCTGCAGATGGCCGCAGAGAGCCCAGGAGAGGGGCTGGGGCTTGGGTAGTGGTAGCTGTGAGCAGGAGAAGGGGACTGGAGCCAGGGGTGGTAGTGAGTGTGTTCCGGGGAGAGATCAGAGTAACCTTATCCCCTGTCCACCATCCTTGCCTGGTGCAAGCCCAGCGAGGCACCGGCTCCGGGAGATCCTCTCAGGGGGAAAGAGGAGCTCCCTGTGGGGAGGAGGTGGGGAAGGGAGGCCATGGGAATGCAGGGTGGTCACATCTCACTGGAGGCCAGGAAGCACCAGCAGACTTTACAAGCAGGTGCACGAGATGTTCCGCATCATCAGTCATGGTATGTGCCAGAATGGCTTCACACTTACCAGGATGACCAGACAACCACAGTGTTGATTCGGATGTGGGGAACTCAGCCTTTACTCATAGCTGGTGGGATATGTGTGAAGAATGGCCACTTTGGAAATCAGCCTGGCAGGTTCTCAAATGGTGAAGAATGGCATTCCATATGGCCTGCCAGATCTACGAGGTGTATACCTAGCAGAAATGAAGCACATGTCTACAGAGAAGCTCATCCGTGTGTGCTCCCAGCAGCATTATGTACACAGCCCAGAGCAGTGACTACCATGTGTCCATTAGTTGACAAATGGATGTGGAATATTGGCCAGCCATGAAGAGGGATAAGGTCATGCAGTGCAGAAGAACCTTAAATGTGCCTGATACAAATTCCATTTGTGTGAAATGTACAGAATATGCTAACTATAACAAAAAAGATTAGAAGTTGCCAGGGGAGGGGCTGAAGCTCGGTGGTTAAGAGCACAGGCTGCTCTTTCAAAGATCCAGGGTTCAATTTTCACCACCCACATGGAGGCTCAAAACCGTCTATATAGACAGTCTATAACTGTAGTCCCATGGGATCCGTGCCCTCTTCTGTTGTGCAGATGTATATACAGACAAAGCACCCATATACACTAAATAAATAAAAAAATAAATCTTTGCTGGGCGGTGGTGGCACATGCCTTTAGTCCCAGCACTCAGGAGGCAGAGGCAGGCTGATTTCTGTGCGTTCGAAGCCAGTCTGATCTACAAAGTGAGTTCCAGGACAGTGAGGGCTACATAGAGAAACCCTGTCTTGAAAAGCCAAAAAAGAGAAGTTGCCAGAGGGCTGTGGGGAAACAGGGCATGACCATCAGCAGGTATGGGGTTTCTCCTGGAGTGACAGAATGACTGGAGGAATGATTCAGCAGTTAAGAGCATTTACTGCTCTTCCAGAGGACCCAAGTTCAATTCCCAGCATCCACATTGCAGCTCACAACCAGCTGTAACTCCAGTTCTATCCAGTTCTAGGCGATATGAGCCCTTTTCTGGTCTCCTTGGGCACTGCATATATGGGTGCACCGACATGTGCAGGAAAACACCCATACACATTAAAAATAAATAAATCAGGCTGGGTGTGGTAGTGCACGCCTTTAATCCCAGTTCTCTGGAGGCAGAGACAGGTGTATCTGTGAGTTCAAAATAAGCCTGGACTAGAGTTCCAGGACAGCCAGAGGTACATCTAGAGAGACCCTTGTCTCAAAAAACAGTCACCCCCCTGGCCCCAAATGTTCTGGAATTAGATCATTGCCCATGTCTGTGGAGCCCAAGGGAAGTAAGAAAGCTCCTCAAGGTGTGCCCCTGGACACCATTTTCCTAGCCACCCCTGCTGAGAATGTGTCCACTCCATGAAGTATACTGTTTAACAGGACATCGAGCTACTCAGTTCTTGTGATAGACTCAGCCTGGGGCATTCTGTAGGAGACCCATCCCCTACATTAGTGCTGCATCGTATCAAGGGCACAGCTAACAGCAGAGCAGCCTACGAGGATCTGACATCAGGGCCTGGTCACAAGGGCCTGTTACCCTGCTGACCCTGAGTCACCTTTCGGTCTGGGCTGTGTCCTGGGAGTAACAAGAGGGCCATTGATGCCAGAGTGGAGCTCAGCTGGGATCTCAGACTTGGGTTTATTGAGAAAGAGACAGCGAGTAAGTCCTATGGGAGACTTAGAAGCAAGTGCTTCTGTCTGACCTAAGGGGGTTGGTTTCTTCCCTC
Organism: Cricetomys ansorgei; assembly: GCA_026225945.1. NCBI lineage: Eukaryota > Metazoa > Chordata > Mammalia > Rodentia > Nesomyidae > Cricetomys > Cricetomys ansorgei. The sequence continues at coordinate 5,148,821 of JAMJFZ010001791.1, forward strand.
CCATTCCTTTTAGCTGAGGTGACATTCATATACTGTACATCTCGCCACACTAAAATGTCAGATTTGGTGGCATTTCGCACATTCAGAATGCTGTGCATGCACCACCTGTCTAATTTCAGGAGTCTGTCCTAATCCGGAGGACATATTGCCTATCAGCTGTCACTCCTGTCCCTCACCCCCAGGCCGATCTGAATCTGTTTCTGTTTCTATGGACATGCCTGTTTTGTGCGTTTTCTATGGACTGGCACAGTGTTTGTGCCCTTTTATGTTTAGTTCCTTTCCCCTGCCGTGTTGTGGCAGGCATCAGAGCTTCACTCTGGTTATTGTCGGGAATCCCAGCAGTTTGCTAATTGGCATTCACTTGTTTTTCCTTTTTGGTTATTGTGAATGGTACTGTGAACATCTGTGTGCTGATTCCTGCGCTGGTAAGGGGTTATTCTGACTGCTGTGTGAAGGTGGGTTGAGGGGAATTTCGTAGACTGTGGGAGCTGCTTCTTAGGTTAACACTTCCCAAGGCCTGTGGCTGGCTGTGTGTGCTTTTTAGGTATTGTCAAATGTTCTCCAACTGTCTTTCCCAGCAAAGCTGAGAACAGTAGCTACCTGAACCTCTAGCTCATCTTCACAGGTGTGTGTGTGTCTGTGTGCATGCAGGTGCACATGTGTATAGGCCAGAGGTTAATGATGCGTGTCTTCTTTAGAAGCTTCTTCCAATTATTTTTTAAGACAGTCTCTCATTGGACTTGGAGGTCACTGATGACTAGACTGGCTGGCCAGTAAGCTTCAAGGATCCTCCTGTCTCTACCATCCCTGCCATCTCCTTGATGCCAGCACTGGGGTTACAGGCACATGCCAGCATGCCTGGCTTTATACAGGTGCTGGGGATCTGAACTCTGGTCCTCATGCTTGCATAGCAGACACTTTACTATCTCCCCAGCCCCTAAAGCTTTTTAACATAGTAGGGCCACACTCTACATCTTGTTATAATTTACCTTCTTGTGCTGTTAACAAGGGAAAATAGATTTTATTTTTTTCAAATGCTTAATGTGTTATTTGTCCTTTTTTTGGCTCCCTCAATCTCAAGACCCTCTTGCCTCGGCTTCCTGATACTGAGATTACAGGAGAACACTACCACACCTACCCCCTCTTTTAAAAAGATTTATCTTACTCTTAATTATGGGTATGTGTGTGTACTTGTGTGTGAATATATGAGTGTGTGTTCAGGTGCTCTCGGAGGTCGGCGGTACCAGATCTCCCTGGAGTTGGAGTCACAGGCAGTTGTGAGCTGTCTATTATAGTTCTTGGGAACTGAACTTGGTCCTCCGGAAGAACAATGTGCTCTTTAACTCCTGAGCCATATCTCCAGCTCCCCTGTTGGAGATAAGAACTTATGTAGCCTAGACTGTCCTGGACTGGCTACACGGCTGAGGGTGACCTTGATTGAACTCTTCTGATTCTCCTGCTTCTGCCTCAAAAGTGCTGTGGTTACACCAAGTCCTGCCTCTTTGGCAGTACTGGCAATAGAATACAAAATTTCTGTTTTTTCCATTTTCATGTGTTTATGCATATTTTGCATGTCTATGGGCACATATGTGTGCATGTCCATATGGAGGCCCAAGGTTAATGTTGGGCACTAGCCTCAGCCTCTCTTGTAATTTACTGAGGCAAGATTTCTCAGTCATATCCAGAGCTTGCTGATATGGCTAGTCTTGCTAGGCAGTTTGCTCTGAGGATTCTGTCTCTGCCTTCCAAGGCTGGAGCGTTTCTATGGGTTCTGGGGATCTGAACTTTGGTTCTCAGGCTTGCAGAGCGAGTACTTGTTACTACTGGGTCATCTCTGAGCCCCTACATTTCTGTATGTGCATGGCTGCATGCACTGCCCCCAATTGTTCTCCATCTTACTTCAAGGTGAGTGATCTGGGGAGGAGCCCTCCTGTGGGCCTTGGCTTTTTTATAAAGCAAGTATGGATAGGCCTTGACCTATTGCCCTGGTATCAAGGTTCAGAGTAACAGACAAAACAGGGTTGGACACACCCTTGAAGTTCTCCTTGTCTGGTCTGAGTCGGTCCAGCCCCTCTGTGCTGAGTTACACTGCTTTCCCGTGGATCCCTCTATCAGATGTGGGTAAGGCTGGTCGCATCTTAGACTCCAGGAGATTCGCATTGGAAGCTGGGAACCTCAGTGTATCTGAGAACTGCCCAAGAGGGAAAATCTCACCTGCTGGAAATGATGATCCGGCTGTACTAGTACATCTAGCCAAGTGCCCTGTTGTGGTGGTGGCCTGCAGGGAGGGTCCTGGCTCCATTGTCATTGCTAGTCCCTAGCTGATGGCAGGCAGGAAAGGAGCTCAGAAAAGCTCAGCTCCTCAGGGTACCTTTTGGGCTGGACACCAGCTTGGGTCTGATCAGCAACTATCTCTCTATAGGTATCACATGGGGCAAGGTAGTGTCCCTGTATTCAGTGGCCGCGGGGCTAGCAGTGGACTGTGTTCGGCAAGCCCAGCCTGCCATGGTTCATGCCCTGGTTGACTGCCTGGGGGAGTTTGTGCGCAAGACCCTGGCGACCTGGCTTCGGAGGCGTGGCGGATGGGTGAGCCTGAGCACCAGCAGGGCTGTGGGGTGGGGGTGTTTGGAAGGGGTGTGGTGTGGCAAGCAAGTACCAGAGTGTTAGTGAAGGAGATAGAAGGGTGAAGTGGATGGAGATGGGAGCAGTGGCAAGGGCTTCAGGACTCAGGTCGCTCTGAGACAGAGGTAGGTGCTGGGTCTTCTGGGCCAGCGCTGATCCTGCACCGGCATGTTCCCTGACCCCCAACTCTTGTCTCCCTGCTGTTCCCAGAAGGTGCCTGGCAGAAAAAAGCCAAGGGGGTAGTCCCCGAGTTTTGTCAGAGATAGAACTCAGTTCCTCTCGTAGGGGAGATTTCAGTACTGCCTGCAGCATCCTCAGTTCCTTTTTGGGAGCCCCACTTTTCTCCATTCTCAAGAAGCAAGACCTGAGAGGTGGGCTTCAGGATCAGACCCTCCTAGTCTTCGTGCCTGACTGCCTACGTGGTCGGCAATACTGAAGATGCTTTGGGGTACTGGGCGTGGAGGATGGGTTCTACCCAGAAGCCGCTGTTTTTGCCTATAAAATGGGTAGGCAAGGATGTCTGACTTGAAACCCTTCCCCATCTTGCTCTCAGGTATCCTGCTCAAGTTTTGGTCCAGATGAACTACAACTTCCTCCCTCAAACAGCTTTGTGTGTTCCCTTTGTGACTTGGTAGACATTTTTCTAGTGAAAGGTACTAGGGCCCTTGGGTACCTAGCTTTGCTAACTATTTTTCTTTCTTTTTTTTTTTTTTTTCCCTCCCAGACCGATGTCCTCAAGTGTGTGGTCAGCACAGACCCTGGCTTCCGCTCCCACTGGCTCGTGGCCACACTCTGCAGTTTTGGCCGCTTCCTGAAGGCTGCCTTCTTCCTGTTATTGCCAGAAAGATGAGCTGCCCACCAGGGCAGGGGCCACTCCTAGGGCCCCTGGGCCCAACCGGAGGGGCCCACAACACCACCTGCAAAGTATCTCCCTCTCTCAAATTGGGAGCATTTAGTCCCTGGGACCCCGTCCCAAACCCCATTCCTTTGTGGCCCCTGGTCTCTGGGAGGGGAGAGAGGAGAAGGCTGTCCCAGCCTGGAGCTGGTCTCAGTATCTGCTGTAGCTCTTCTCTTGGAACTCCTGCTGGAAAGCTAGGGTCACTGCTTGGGCCTAGAGAAAGGGACCTGTGGACACCTACCCCAGGAAGGGGCCTTCCCAGGACATGAGCTGGCCTCAGTCCTTGTGGGAAGCAGGTCCTGCACATTTGATCCGAAGGTGACTCTGGCTGATGCAGGAGGAGCCAGGGATACTTATTGTCCCTAAAGGCAGAGCAGAAGGCTCCTGTGCTGCTGCTCAGGCAATTTCTAGATGAAGAAGGAGTTCTTAACACACCATGGGTCCTTTGTGACAGGGGCCAGGGGTGTAAGGCTCCAGGCTAGTTCACCTGACCAATGAATGAACAAGAGATCCTATGGATGAGCAGGTCTGCACAAGTTGCACCCCAATAAAGCTTTGCAAGACCCTACTCCTATTTCTTTGTGTCTGTCCTCATGGTAAACACTGTCCTCAAGCTAAAACACTACCTGCTGGGACCTCCAAGAGCTCAGACTCTGGGGAAGGCCAGTTCTTCAGGATGCACTAGAAGTCTGACACCCTCTTCTAGCTGCTGTGTCCTGAGTGGCTCTGGATTTGACTCAACTAGGGGCTGTGAGGGAATGAAGGAAGAACACAGTCACACGTACAGGGAAGCTGGGATCAGGTGAGAAGTGGACACTCTGCTGGAGCTGCAATAACCCAGAACCCAAGCCTCGGCATATTTACTATGCATAGTGCGGGGGGGAGTGTTAGCTAGTCTTGGTAGGAGGTATTTGTAGGTGCAGTCTCAGGCTGTAATCAGGTAGGAGGAAGCAGCAGTTGCTAGTTTTGTACACACTGGTCAATCATTCATAAACACTCCTATTTGCACATACTGTAAACCTTCACAGTCAGACCAAAGGAAGGTTATACCTTCCCATGGGTCTGAGGCATTGGGTCCTTGACATGGCCATGCCTATGTTACACAATACATATCCACTCAGGATTTTATCTGCTCTTTGCACGTTCACGGCTCCCTACATCCAGCCTTTCCTTGATTCCAGATATCTAAATCAGGCCATGAAGAGTGCTTGGGAGCCCCAGCCAGCCTGTAGCTGGAGGGATGTGCTGCTGAATATGTCCTGTATCTCCTGGGCCCATCTTTTGACTTGGCCTAGCAGCCTGCCCCCCTGCCAGGTTGTGTGTTTTTGGGTGCCGTGTGTCAGGTGGAGGGAGGTTCTGTAGGAAGAAGCCTTGTAGAACTCACGGATTCACATCCACCTGGAGGGCAAAGGGACAATAAAACATTTGCTTTAGGCTAAGCCACTTTAGAAACCATTAGAGGTATGAAAGGGTGGTCTGGTGACATGAGAGGGGACGGTTCTCATCTTGGTTCTCCAGTCAGATTTAAAGGAGCTAATAGCTGTCTAACCGTAGAGAACTCTGCTAGTCCAGAGTGTAATATGGCAATAGAGATATTCAAAATATAGGAAGGCCAGGTTCTGGTGATCTGGACATTATCCAAATGGGAGTTCCATGCAAATAGTGGGCTTCTCCTAATTACACTGGACAAAATGGGGAAAGAAAATGATGAGCAGACGCTTCAGATGCCCAGTTTTAGCATCCTATAAAAGCCCCCAGAGGTACATCTGCCCTAATAGAGGCTATCTTCTTCAGCCATGGAGTTGAGGTTGCTGAGCATCCAACTCAGAACCTCCTTACCAGGGTCTGGACCGTGCCACAGGTTGAACTGGTCTCACAGGGGTCTTTTGGTAAAGGGAGGGCAGGAGTTAAGTTGCGTGGAAGGCCTTGAAGAAGCTGGGGATGTTGGGCCTAATGAGAGGTCCTAACCAACAGCCACAGCCTCCCACAGCAACACCTCCCTCTGAGGACAGCAAGCCTTGCCACTAGATGACCGCCCAGCATTTCTGAGGCATGGTGAGGGCCACCCAGGGGTTCTTAGGACTCACACTGTGTTGTTTATGGACCTGCAACTGGACATAAGTCTCAGTAGGCCCCAAGAGGGTGCGTGACAGGAAGTACATTGTCTCTGAAGAATTTTCACTTTCTGATTTATGTGAAGTGATGGGATATGGCTATCAAGGGTGGGAGAAACAAGTGGTGTCAGGCTGAGTATTGACAAGACTCACCAAGCAGATGCATTCAGTGTTATTATAGCTGGGGGGTGGGATAGGAACCAGGACTGGTTGGACGGATGGATGGCTGAAGCATAGACCTCGTGGTCACTGTGAATTAGCTAGAGATTTGTATTTATTTACTCACATTTATTTATTTAGAGACAGAGTCTTAATTTATTCATTTATCTATTTATTTCGAGACAGATTCTCTATATAGCCCTGTCTGTCCTGGAGCTCAATATGTAGACTAGGCTAGCCTCAAACTCACAGAGATCCTGCCTCAGCTTCCTGAGTGCTAGGATTAAGGAAGTGTACCACCATGCCCAGTTTAGCTAGAGATTCATAATGGAGAAAAGAGTCAAAGACCTGGTGAGTGTGACTACTGGAAGAGGTTGTCTTATAGCTCCCTGCTACCCACTCCCTTGCCAGATCACCTCAAACCCTGTGGGAGTCAGCGCTAGCACTTCAAGACTTTCACTGTAGGCCCAGTAGATATGTCTGTCTCCAGGCCAACCTCACTGTGGTGCTGGAATCCCAGGCAGGACCCAGTGCTTCCTGATGCAAGGTTATTTATTCCCCAAGGTTCAGTAACACCTGCTTGAGCCTTCAGACAGTGCTGGAAGGTGGATACCCAGGCTCTCAGCCCTGGTTTTCCTTGCTATACAAAAAAGTTGGGACAGAACGGAGAACTCTTCTAGCCCTCTGGCTTCCTGATGAGGCAAGAATTCCACGGACCCTCAAGGTTTTCGTGTCAGAGGTCCTAAAGCCCCTCATAGCCTGTCTTTACCTCACACGTGCCTGCACTCACCTCTAGGTCCTGCTGCTCTCCTGGCTCCTTCCTTCCTGTAAAGTCTTACCTGCTTACCCCATGCTTCTAGCCCCAAGTGTTCTAGAGGCCTGTGGCCTGTGGCTGTGTGGTCTGGCTTAGGGTAGAGCCTATCTATGTGATCGTCACCAGTGTGGTCTTGGCATTTGCTGCCTCGTGGACAGCAGGTGGAAGAAGAGGGAAGGAAGGAGGGAGGGAAACAGCGATGTGGATGTGTGGGTGGTCTTGCCTTTCCAGCCTTCTGTCCTTGGATCAAATCCTTTGGTTCATTTCCAACACAAGAAAGTAAATGTGCAACACTAAGAACTCAGAAAAGCACGGGGCTTAAAGTAGCACTGAGATCAGCACACACATTCAGTTAGAGGACACAATGGGGACATGACACATCCCAACAGCAAAAAGATAAAAGCTGGAGACGTAAGTGGAGCAAGAACTGTGAAAGTCTATATGAGGCAAGCTCTAAAAACACCTTAAAGGGCAGGGCAGAGCAGATGGAAGGCTGGCAGAGGCAGCCTGACAGGACAGCCCTCCAGGTGGGCATGCGCAAACTCCATGTGTGCCTATAAAACAGGATGTTGTCTACCGTAATCAAAGCAAGGTAATTATAGAATTTATCAAAGACGAGTGTTGGAGGAAGAGAGAGAGAGGGAGGGAGTGAGGGAGGGAGAGGGAGCACACTCAAGAGTGGGTGAGTTAGCACCTGTGCTGGGAACCACCCCCACCCCCAGAAGAGAAATGGGAGAGCAGTTCTACCTGCCCCTATTCAACTATGAGGCCGTAACACAAACAAAGGCCAGGGATGTGGATAACCAGGGTCAGACTTCAAAGTCTAGAAAGTTCAGTTTGATGAAAAAGTGTCATCTCATGCCCAGAGAACAACTTCAGCAGTTGTGCACTGCCTCCCCACCAAGACCAATGGCCAGTAGAGCAAAGGCCAGTGTAAAACACGGGCAATGCTAGGGCAAAAAAAAATCTGTGAACTCCTTTGTAACTGAAGAATGAGCACAATCTTCCCACATATGATTCTAAACTCAAGAATAAAGACAATGCACACAGGAACAGAACACAGGTAACATTTAACATTCTCCAACCTGCTGTCTGGTGGGGAGGAGAAACAGGATGGTCGGGGCATGGGCTTCCCACATGATCAAAGTTTGGGAAGTGGAGGTGATGGCCGCACAGCTTGACTGTACTAAATGACACTGCGTTGTATCCTCTAAGATGGTTAAAACGTTGAGTTTTGTGTTGCATACATTTTACCTGAATGAAAAAAATAATAATAATTTAAAAGCAAGGGGATTAGGATTAATACTCCTAGTTCAGAAGGGTTTGCCAACTCTGGGTCAAGAAGGAAAACAAAATACAGGAGAAATACAAACCCAAAGTACTCAATTTCCCACCTACCAGTGGTCCAAATCCAAGTTGAATAGCAGTCTCTATTGTTCTTGGTGGGGGGCAATGCTCATGCCCTGGGGTGTACAACCCCACGGAGGAAAGGCCACACCTAAACAGGCTGGGTATTTGACCTCTGAGTAGCAATCCCAGTTCTAGAAATCAATCACAGAAACAAACTGGGAAAATTCCAGAATGACATGAAAGGTTTCATACACCACTATTTGACGAGGAAAAGACTAAATGATCCTCATGCTGGCAAGATGAAGTGCTTGCTGGCAGAGCCACCACGGGAAACTCCAAGGCTGGCTGTGCCTGTTGGAACAGATGTACCCTCTTCTAGCATTCTGACAACAGAACCACGCAAGTGATTTACGTGAGCAAAATGAACTGAAGAGCACCAGCAATTCCTAGAAACAAAACAACTGAACTGATAGAGCAAATCGGTGTCACGGCACAGTCAGAAATTAATGTATCTTGTCTAAACTTTGTCTTTAATAGGAAAAGTATATGGATGGATTAGCAAAAATAAAACTTTAATCAGCAGTCTTATCATTAAAATGTATTTTAAGGTAATTGCACATATCATCTTAGAGAAGTTAGTAAAACATTTTGGTTTAAATTTTCAGCTTAGCATTAAAGAATATAAATTAAAAAAAAAAAAACAAAACCATTTTGATCTTAAACTTGAATTGGGAACTGTTGGACCACAGGCCCTCTCGCTGAGTTAAGTCCTCCTGCAGAGATCCTCCTGGGGAGTTGGTAAGATAGTATGCTGTAGCTCAGCTGAGCTCTCTCCGGCCCAACAAAGCTGCAGACCCGCCCCCTCTACTTTCCAGAGGGCTCTGAGTTATAAATGGAAATTTATCAGTGCCTTCCAGATTTCTACTTCCCCAACTCTACCTTGCCCCACTCTCCAAAACCCTGTAATAAGAAAGCCTCACTTGTTCTTTGAGCCTGAGGGGAACTGATAGAATTGAAGGGTCTGTTTCCCCTTTTGGGACTCCATTTTGCTATCACATCCAACTTCTTGTGTGTGTGTGTGTGTACGTGTGTGTGTGTGTGAGCGCGTACGCGTGCATGCACATGCACCAGAGGTTGATGCTGGATGTCTTTCTTAATTGCTGCTCATCTTTTTTTGAGACAGGTCTCTCTGTGGTTCTTGCTGTCCTGGGACTCCCTATGCAGACCTCAGATGCAGAGATACCTGCCTCTGCTTCAAGTGCTGGGACTAAAGGGCAAGGCCACCATGCCAGGTTCCACCTTAGACTTTTTTATTACTTATTTATTATCTGTTTTACTATTAGCGTGCACCTGTGGAGACCAGAAGAGGGTGTTGGATCCCCTGGAGCTGGAGCTACAGGCCATTGTAAGTGCCCTGTGTGGGTGCTGGGATCTGAACTTGGGCCCTGTGGAATAGCAGCAAAGTGTTTTTAAGCTCTGGGCCATGTCTCTAATCCTCCACTTTAATAAATTTTTTTCTCCACCTTATTTTTTGAGAAAAGAGCTCTCAATGGATCTGGAGCATGTCAATTTGGCTACACTGACTGGCCAGCAAGCCCCAGGGTCCTCCTGTCTCTTCCTTCCCAGCACTGGGATTATGGGCTATTGCTAAAATTCCTTCACATGGGGAGGCATGGGCAATCCCCTCTCCTAAGGTCCCCCAAACAAACCAAGGCATGATTCTGCCAAAATTTATTCTGATGAACCAATGACTTTACTGGGCTTTCTTACCAAGCATAGGTGAGGAGTTACTTTTAGGGGTGTGGGTGCTCTCCAGTCCCAATAGGCTGTACCTAGCAAGCCTTTACCCAGCAGGGATAAGGGCTTCCCAGTAGCACAGAGATGGAGCCCCACTCTAGTGTTCCCCTTCCAGAGGTCATGCACAATTAAGGCATAGCTGTATTGAACAGGTGGTAGGGAATGGCTGGATACTCGGGTAAGAGTCTTCCCGACCCTCCCCACCCCTCTATAAGAGGGAGTATACACTCAACAAGCCCAGTTGGGTTGCTCTTTTACAAGTGGGCACAGCTTGGCTGCCTCAAGATGGCAGGCGTTTGGCTAGGAGGATAGTCACAACATAGGACTATGCTGCTACACACATCTTTTGATAGGTGCTGGAGACTGAACTCATGTGCTGTTTGTTGGCAAGAACTTTACTGGCTAAGACATCCTCCCAGTCCCTCACCTATATGTTTACATGTGTATGTCTCAAGCTAATGCAGTCAGGAGAGGAAGGTGTTTTCGTTAGCTTTCTTATCACTGTGACAGAACAGCTGGCATAATGTGAAGATTATTTTTCTCAGGGTTTCAGAAGTGTCAGTCCATCGTGGCCAGAAGGCCAGAAGGGTGTGGTGAAGCAGCTCCCACCACAGTGGCCAGGAAGCAAACAAAGGGGATACTGGAGAGTCAGGACAAGATACAGGCCCCAAGGACACACCCTAACCTATTTCTCCCAGCTAGGCTCCACCTCCTACCTTTTACCACTTCCTAATAATGCCACCACCAAGCCATTATCTGTCCCACTGATTAGGTCAGAGCCCTTATGATCTAACAGTGTCTGGAGACGCTCATAAACACACCCAGGGGTGTGCTTCACTAATCCCTTAGGTGTTTTTCAATGCAGTCAAGCTAACATTAACTGCCACAAGGAGGTCAAGGACTCTGCAATGTAACTTCACATGCTGTCTCAGGGAAAATAAGAGAAAATAAATGTAGAATGAACTCCTGGGGCTGGGGATATGGCCCAGTCAGTGAAGTGCTTGCCTAGCATGCATGAAGTTCTGGGTTTGATCTCGGCATGGCATAAAATCAAGCTTCACAGCACATACCTGTAATCCAAACACAGGAGGCAGGAGGACTAGGACTTCAAAGTCATTCATGGCTACCCAGTCTAAGGCCAGCTTAGGCTACATGAGACATTGTTTCCAAAACAAAAACCTCTTGGCTTTTGTTCACAGAAAGGCCCGGATGTTGAGCAGCCCACATGAAGTGCCTGTGTATTTCCAGGCTTTGGTCTCAATTTCTACCCAGCATAAATATCAGGGCTCTGGGACCTGAGTAGACTTGGGTCTGGGGCAGGTAGCCCTACCAGGTTCACAGATCAAAGGCTCTTTGGCCTCTAGGGGATAATTTGAGTACCTGCTGTCTGCCAAAGTGAAACAGCACCTGATTAAAGTGCTGGACTGATTGTTGGGCTGAGAGCAAGGAAAGGGCAGAAGGGTGGTGGGTAGGTGGTGTAAAGAGTGCTCGGCCTGCTGGTGCCCCATTGTAGGAACCCTTACTCCAAAACTCCTACCCAAGGAGAAGACACTGTGTATGCCGGCTTCGTGCCTCAGATGGCCATCTCAGCCAGTTCTGGAGCATCTAAGAATCCCAGCCCTGAGAACCAGAAGTAACAGAACAGGACAGCCAGAACTTCCTGGTGGAAGGCTGAGGGCTAAGGTGGGCTGGTGGGGCTAACTGGGGAGAGTCCTAGATTCCACCTCTAGAAGGAAAGAAAAAGAGGCCCACTCTTGACCAAGCATGCCCGAGGGATGACCAGCTGTGTGAGCTCCTTATGCACTGAAAGTGCTTCCAGGCCGCAGGGAAAAGAAGGGAGCTTGGGGTGCAGAGGAGGTAACAGCCCTCCATGGCACAACAGGCTCTTTCAGCATCCCTTTGGCAGCAGAGCTGTCTCTGGGCTCAGTTTGTAAGTTCATGTGGTCTTTGGCTCCTGGGGTACCAGCTCAGGGCTCTACTGAGGTCTGAGATACTGACTACTGTACCTGGTAATGTCTTTTCCCCCCCAGGTCACCTCTGGAAGCCCAAGTATTGTGGCCCTGCTTTTTAGTATGCGATGACCCTGTCTCTGCATGCCATGCGAGGTTTCCCACATTAAGGTATATTAAAAATGCTTCTCCAGGCCTGGTAATACAGAGCTGTGATCCCAGTACTTGGGAGGCTGAGGCAGGAAGATTTCAAGTTTGAAGCACTGGGCTTTGTCTAAAACAAAAAAAAGAAGAGGAGGAGGAAAAGAAAAGGGAAAGAAAAATCTCTGCAGAAGAGGGTTCGGGGTTAGAGGCACAGGGAGCAGTGTAATCTTTGCCTAGTATGGTTGGATCCCCAGCACTGCAAAAACAAAACTTGTAGAAACAGGTGGGGACGGAGGGGAGAGGTAGGGAACATGCGATCCTTTTCTTAATATCTTAAAGACTGGAAACGGACTACCAGCAGCAGATAAAAAATGTACAGTCTACACCGTGAAAATATTCAAAATCCTCAGCCATAAAAATAAAGGCCTTTTATTTGGTTTTCTATGCCATTACAAGAATATCTGGACAACACTTTGTGTCAGCAGAGCCTGTGGCCACACCATGTCTGCGTAGGGCGTCTACTAAACTGGGGGGCTGGATGCAGGAGCCAGGCTCCTCCCCAGGCTCTGGGAGCTGATCCAGGTTATGGGGTCACCTTCTTGTAGGTAACGTGAAGATGCTGAGTCATTGGCTGTGTAGTGGTTGCCATAGAGACCGTCTGTTCAAGTTTGCCTTCAGAATTCAGTCTGAATATTCGAGTAATCTGAGTGGAGAATAAAACAAAGAACTTAAGTTTTATATCTTCAAAGTATTCACCAAAAGCTGGGTGTGGTGGCACACACCTATAATCCCAGCACTCAGCAGGCTGGGACAAGAGAACAGTCTCCAATTATAGGTCAGCCCGGCTACAGAGCGCCAAGCTAGCCTGGGTTTTGTTTTGAAAAAACAAAAACAAAGACTGAACACTGGTGCATCCATCTGTGTCAGTCACTGGTCACAGACCTGTGGGCAGGCTAATACCTCACCAGGGTTAAGACTCGGGTGTGAGCCACTATGGGACACAGCAGGAGGAGGGTGCTGTGGTTCGAGGTTGCTCAATTCATTTCCCTAAGCAACAGGTGGATACAGGGTTGGTATGGGCTCAGCTTTCTAGAAGTGACCTCTTATTGTTTGGTCTCTGCTGGCTATAATCTCCCACTTCCATCTGAGCCCTAAACCATACTGAACGAGTGCTTGGAGAACTCTGGCCAGCACGTGGGGAGCACTGGTCTATTATAATATACCATATGGCTCTTTCCACAAGATATGAGTAGATCCTGAGTTATGTCCTGAATCACAGTCCTCGTGTGTGGAATGTTTGTGGACAGCGTGACCGTAGGATAGATGACTGTCTAAATAACTCTCTGTGGGTCTATCACTTCAGCGCTCCAGGGCCGTGGGCTGCCTCTGCCACACCCATTACTTGGGCTCCCAACCGTTTTGCTGAGAAAAGGATAAAAATGCCAGTTATTACAAGTCTAGTTAGGGGGTTAGAAAGATGGCTTAGTGGTTGTTAAGAGTGCTTACCGCTCTATCAGAGGACTGGATGTGTACGTGTACATACACACACACTTTAAAATAGACAAAAAGTTGAGTTAGGGGTTGAGGATGTAGCTCAATTGACAGAATGCTTGTTTGCATGCATGAAGCCCTAGGTTAAATCCCAGCACTAAATAAAGTGGATGTGGTGGCGCACACCTGTATTCCCAACACTTGGGAGGTAAAGGCAGGAGAATCGTAAGCTCAAGGGCAACCTAGGATACACAAGACCCTGTCCCGAAACTCACTGACTTTTAAGGATACTAGGAAACCACCAAGAAAACAAGGAGGAAGGAGCAGAGGTGGCACCCCTGCCAACCTTAGAATTCCCAGTTGGCACAGCACCCCTGCCAACCTTAAAATTCCCAGTTGGCACAGGAGGATTAAAAGGGCTTTCTCGGATTCAGAGCCTGTCTAGTTTAGAAAGTAACCTGGCTTCCACTGGGACTCCCAGCCCCACTTCCCACAAGAGCTGTGGGGGAATACCAAGCAGAAACAGACCAGCAAGTCTAGTTCAAGAACTGCTCTGTGGTAAGTGGACCTTAAACAAATTCTCAACTTATCTCTATAGCTTCTTATGCTAGAATTAAGGGAGAAAAATAAAAACAAAACAAACAAACAAAAAACTAGGAGAAAAAGCCAAAAGAAAATATGTGAACAGAAATAGGAAGAGACTGCCTCCCAGCAGGATGGTCAGCCTGGAGTTATGAGGAGACATCACAGAACGTAAGTATTAGAAAATGGACAGAAAGAAATATATAGACTAAACCCTGGGGAGAGAAGAAGGAATATGGATGAAGGCAAAAGAGATACAATAGAAACTGAGGCAAGATAGAAAGGTGGGAAATTAGATGGCTCAGGGGGGAAAGCCTTTTACCACAGAATCTGGTTCTTGGTTCTTGCTGACTGAACAGGCAGAGCTTCATCATACACAACAGAATTGAAACTGATGCCAACAATCTGAGCACAGTGTACATGTCTGCAGCTCAGGCTGAGGCAGGAAAATGGCATGGCCAGTCCGAGCTAGACCGCTGACATTGTTATACAAGGTGGGGAGTGGAGAGCACCCAGAGTACGAAGAGCAGACTAAGCTGGTGGGCTTCCCTTTCCATCAGCTTCCTCAATCCCAAAGTGTTTAATTTACAATTCCATTTTAAACAGGTAAGGCCTTTACCCTGCAAAGTCCTTTTCAAAGGACACTGAAGTGGAGTGGAGAGAAAGGGCAGATGCACAGACTTTAATACCTAGCTCTACTGAAGACATTACAGAAAACTTAAGTCTAAACAGAAGGTTAACTACATTCAATAGGACACAAGGAATAAATAATCCAAGAACAGGTAACCAAAAGAAGTCTCAGAATAAAAACAAAACAAACAAACAACAAAATAACAGGAATTAATAAACTGCTCAAAATCCTCATTCTTTTAAATTTATTTATTTTATATGCATAAGAGTTTTGCCTGCATGTATGTCTGTGTACCATGTACATGCGTGGTGCCCTTGAATGATAAAAGAAGGCACTAGATCCTCTGGAACTGGGGTTATAGATGGTTGTGAGCCACCATATAGATGCTGTGATCAAACCCAGGTCCTACGCAAGAGCGACAAGCACTTCTATAATCAGTAAACCACCTGTCCGGAATCAATAATTCTCAATATTAATGGTCTTAAAAATAAAATTATGGACATATATTCCTTATGAACACAGGCACAAAAAGTCTCAATAAAACACTTGAGACTAAATTTAAGAACACATCAAAAAAGATTATTCACTATTATCAAATTAGCTTCATCTCAGAGATGCAGGGATGGTTCAATGTATGTAAACAAAACATAGACAATAAAAGGCAGAAACCACAAGATCTGTTAGGTACAGAAAAGGCCTCTGACAAAATCATTCATGATAAAAGAACCTGGACAGGTGCTGGAGAGACGGCTCAGAGGTTTAGAGCACTGACTGCTCTTCCAGAGATCATGAGTTCAATTCCCAGCAACTACATGGTGGCTCACAGCCATCTATAATGGGATCATACGCCCCCTTCTGGTATGTAGGTGTACATGCAGATGCAGATAGAGAACTCAGGCATACAAAAGATATTTCACAACATAAAGGCAATATTGCAAGCCATCATTCTAACTAGAGAGAAACTTAAAGCATTTCCATTAAAATTAGGAACAAGAACAAAAATCCTGTCTTGGTTAAGTTTTTTGTTAACTTGAGTCATTAATGATTAACATGGGAGGGCCCGTGGGGAGCAAGTCAGTAAGCAGCACTCCTCCATGCTTCTGCTGCTGGCCCAGACTTCTTCTGATTATAGACTGTGATGTGGAAGTGTAAGCAAAATACACTCCTTCCTCATGAAGTTGTTTTGGTTATGGCATTTTATAATAGCAATAGAAACCTAAGCTAAGACAGCTGTCAACTTTCTCCATGCCTGTTCAATACAGCACTTGAAGTCTTAGCTAGTAGTAAGTCAACTGAAGGCGATGGAAAGGAAGTTTTCCAAGTATCCCTATTTGTAGACATTATAAATTTTATACATAAAAGACCAGGGAGACTCCCCAGGAAACTCCTATAGCTTACAAATACTTTTAGAAAATAGCAGAATACAAAATTAACATACAAAAATAAGTAGCCTTTCTATATACAAAGCCTTCTATGACAAACATACTAAGAAGGAAATCAGGGAAACAGGGCCTTTCACAATAGCCTCGAAAAACAAACAAAAAATCTGGGAATAACTCTAACTAAGCAAATAAAAGCAAATATAATAAAAATTCAATACACTAAAGAAAGAAACTGAAGACATAAGAAGATAGAAAGATCTCCCATGCTCATAGATCCACATACCCATACACACCCAATTTCCTGATTTTTTTTCCCTTTTGACTTTTTGAGATAAGGTCTCACTATGTAAATCTAGCTATCCTGGAAATAATGTAGTATGTAGACCAGGCTGGCTTTGAACTCACAGAAACTCTGCCTCCCAAATGGTAGGATTAAAGGTATAAGCCACCATGCCTAGCCTGATTTTTGACAAAAAGGCCAAAAAACATATACTGGAGAAAAGAAAGGTGTGTTTAATAATACCTGCTAGTCAAACTGGATGGCTGCAGGTATAGAATGAAAACAGATCCACTTCTATCGCCCTGTATAAAACTCAACTCTAAGTAGATTAGCAATCTCAACACAAGACCAGATACCTTCAATCTAACAGAAGGGGATTTCTAGTAGGAAATTTGTTTAACTCGTTTAACTCAGAAAGGACTTTCTGAACAGAACTCTAATAGCACAGACATTAATAAGTAGGACCTCATGAAGCTAAAAAGCTTCTGTAAAGCTTCTGGATATCAAGAAAGCAAAAAAACTCAATTTAAAAACTAAACAGAGTTCTCAAAAGATGAAGCACAAAAAAACCTGCTATGTCCAAGAATGAAATGAGTAAGATGCTAAGAAAGGTGGGCACAGAGTGTTCAAAAGGGGAAGAAGAAATGAAACATTTAATAGCAAAATTAAAAACATGGCAGGTGGAACGTAACTCTGAAGAAATCACCTAGGAAACAGAGTAAAAGACGAAGCTATGAGAAAAAAGTAGAAACAAAACAAAGGGTCCCTCAGGAGAGGCATTTGTAGCAGGAGTTCCAAGACAGGGCAAGTGGTCCACATAGCAGCTCTGTGAACGTCCACAGAGAAGTTCAAGGTAGAAACAGATACTCTCACAGTGTGCAAGGTGAACTTTAGAGAGCTACTTATTTTTGATTTGACATTATGTGTCTGTGTGTGGATATGTGCACATGTGAGTGCAGATTTCCATGGCTGCCAGAAGTAGGCGTCTGATCTCCTGGAGAGGGAGTTCCAAGTTATTATGTACATGCTGGGAACTGAACGTGGGTCCTCTGCAAGTGCGGTACATGCTCTTAAACACTGAGCCCACCTATCTGGTCCCCCAACATGAGCTTTAGATAACTGGCAGAGAGTGGGGCTGGATCAGAGGTATGTACACAAAAGCTAAGCAAATGAAAAGGAGAATGACTAACTTCTCAGAAGCATGCAGAAGAAAATACATGTGGAACTGTGGTCTAGTTAGGCACAGCTGTAACAGGGCCAACTCAGTAAATCATGATCTGAATTCTTAAGATTACCGAAGCAAACTGTCCTTCTCCATAAGAGTCTGTCAGTGAAATCTAGACTCAACAAAGAGCAATGGACACATCTTCAATAACATATGGAGCCAAGTATCAAAACCATCAGTTACAAGAGACAAACCTGAACAAGTCTGAGGAACAGAAAATGAAAGCCAGATGGGTAGGACTGCCTGTGTGTAAATTCTCTAAAATCGATAAACCAAGGAGGGGAAAACACACACACACATACACACACACCACAAAGAGACCAACAAAACAGTCAAATGAGCCTGAATAATAGGAAGTAAGATTTTACTAATTTATTAGTTACCATTTTTGAGACAAGGTCTCAGGTATCCCAGGCTAGCCTCAAACTCATATGTTTCCTAGAATGGCCTTGAACTCCTGATACTCCTTTCTAGGAGTGCTAGGTTTACAGATGTGTGGTTTTTGCCTGGTTTATGAAGAGCCAGGCAAGCACAACTGAGCTATTCACAGCCTCTATGTTTTGTATTTTTGAGTCAGGTTCTTATTTTGTAGCCTAGGTTGGCACAGAACTCACTATGTAAGCTCAGGCTAGCTTTCAATTCTCAGTAATTCTCCATTTCATCCCCAAATGCTAGGATTATAAGTGTGTGGCACCACTGCCAGGAGTGTACTTTTAAAGATACAGGCACAGAACTCTGAACACAACGGGGAATACGTGTTTCCCAACAGTCAACTTAAAGTTATAAATACTGACTGCATATTTGGCTACAAAGAGGTCCCAGGAAATTCCCAAAACACTCTCATGATAGGGCCATTTCCTTTTACCTTCATGAACAAACCTGGTAGGACAGATGGACCCTCTCCTTGCCATTCACTGCCTGGCTTCCAGGTCTGTGCTTCCTTATGTTTGTGGTTCTGCCTCTTAACTCAAGAGGAAAGCCCAAACTCCAGTTCATGCTTCCAGCTCTGACTCATCAGGTCACTGCCAGAAGATGTTGGGACAGTGGAGGGCTACAGAGCACAAAGCATCCTCAGCACCATACCCCAGACCCCCAATTCCATCATTTCTGCCTCCTGTACCCTCAGAAGGAGAGGCACTGTTGTTTAATCAATAAAACCCAACACTAATTCTCCAGAAAAAAATAAAGCCTTGGTGAATAGTATGACAAGTGTGATCAAGAAAAAAGGTAACTGGCACATGGCATCAGAGTAACAGTGGCAGAATGCAGATAAATTCTGGAAAGCCGGATAAAACTAACACTTGGAAAATATGAATTTGCAGCTGGAGCGGGGTATAACACATGGATAGATCAGCAATTATGGGACGACAGTGCTGGTGTCTGGGCCTCTGTCCCCACAGCCCACGTCCCTGATCTTTATCAGAGGTCTACAGACAACCCCTAAGAGCTTCACCCTTTAGAAAAGTTAAAAGCTCCATACTTCAATCTATAAATAAGGCTGACACCAAAATGGATAATGACATGTTCAAAAATTATTAAAAATATCACGACAAGTAGGAGTTACATCCCCAAAGCAAGCATGATTCAACACTGTGAAGACACTAACTTGATGCACTGACAGCATGAAGTGGGACAAACATGCTCTCAGAGCTACACAACTACCTGATGGAATTCAGTCTTATGCCAAAGATGCTGGTTGTTATAAAATTACAAAAATGTCCCCGTTCCACATAAACCTACAGAAATCAGAAGTCCAGCTGAACTATAGACCACAGTCCCACATAGGAGGAAAGCACGACTTGAGTTCAGAGATGTTAGACCAACCTGAGAAGCACAGTGAGACCCTGTCTCAAACAAACGAAACAACACAAAACCCAAGAAATTTCCTCAGAACCGTCGATTGATCAAAAGAGGAAGTGAAGAAAAATTCTATGTACATAGCCAAAAAAACTGTTAAGCTTACTCTACGTAAGTAAGCTACTCTTAAATAAGCTTACTCTAACATGAAAGACTACATATTTGAAGCCTTGCCTCTACTGACACACATGAGACCTGAAGTCACTGCAGTAGACTACTGTGCGGACACATGCTGTTATGTCATTTCCTTTCGATTTAATGTGAGTATTAAATACAACCTTGATGTACAATTACTAACACTATTACTACAGTGCTAGAGATGAACCCAGGGCTGCAAACATCTGAAGTAGTGTTAAACAGTAGAGCCACACACAGCTTCCATGATGAGAATTGAATCCAGGATCCAATGTATTGTGAGGGGCACTGAACAAAGCTGCACACAACTGAGTCCACTGATGAGAATTTATAGACTCAACCGAAAATCCATCCATGTTGGGTATAGCGAGAACACTGTAATCCCAGAGCTCAGGGACTAGAGGTAGGAGGATCAGGAGTTCAAGGCCAGCTAAGGCAACTTGGTGACTCTGTCTTAAAATAAATAAATTTAAAAATTTAAAAATGTTCGTTCAAGCCAGTCATAGTGGTGCACACCTTTAATCCCAGCACTTGGTAGAAGTAAATGGATCTTTGTGAGTTAAGGCCAGCCTGGTCTACATAGCAAGTTCTGGGACAGCCAGAGCTACATAGAAAGACTCTGTCTCAAAAAGCAAAACAAAACAAACAAAAGTTCATTCAGAAGAAGAAAAGTTTAAGCCTAAGGGAAAAAAAGATAGAGAAAAAAGACCTTTCTGCAGATACTAAAATATTAAAATCAAGATATAGGCACTACAAAGGAATATAAAGCTATATGTTCTTAAATAAAGTATTGCTGGTGAAAAGTGACTAAGCAGGTGGAAAGAAACAGACCCTACATTCATATGAGCATGGTCTAAGAGATACACAGCACCTTACAAACCACAAGGGACCACAAGTCACTCAGTAGGCAAATGTCAAACATACTGAATCACACGGAAAGGTAAATATGACAAATTAAAAGTCTGTGGCTCCAGTTCCAGGGGATCCAACACCCTCATGCAGACATTCATGCAGGCAAAACACCAATGCACATAAACTAAAACAAACAAACAAACAAAAAAACTTAATGGAGAAAAGCAAAGCTATGAAATCAAGAAAATGAGCTATTAATATTATTATTTTGGAGTAGAAAACAATCCCTAAGCAGGAACCTGAGTCCAGAGTGGTAAAGGAAACACCTGGGACAGATGGCGTTCTACATGAAAGCACTGACTGGAGCGACACTGGCCACACAGGGAACAGACAGCAGATTAACAGCACAGCATGTAAAAAGCCTCCAATAAGTCAGTAATAGAATCACAACTACAGAAAACCCAGCATAAATGAAATATATTAATATACAAAGTAAGAAATAAAGTGACCAATACGCAGAGAAAAAGCCCTTTCATTCACAAGTTAGATTGAAAACAAGAATGGGATTGAGGCAGGAACCAGTGACTGTCAGGAAATGCTAGCCATTTAATTGTTAAGCAATTTACCAGGATCTCCCATTCAAAATGCCCTACCCCTCTGGCTCAGTAATTTAGAAGTTTGTCCAGTAGATCTGGGTATATTTACAAAAGCACAAACATAAAGGGATATTTGTGATGGAAAAACAACAACCCTGAAAAGGTGCAGGGACCAGGTATTACAGGAGTGATGGGAGAGTGTGGGATGAAAATAGTAAGAAAATAACAGGGCTGGACACAGCAGGAAGACACGTGTAAGACGGTGTGGAACTCTGCCAAGTGCAAACACTCCATGGGGACATCAGAGAGGGAGGTTGGGCTCACCTGCTCCACATGGGGCTCCTTGGCGAAGGAGATCCTGGAGATGGAATGGGACGAGATACACAGCTCCTGCCCGCTCACTTCGCCCTCTTCCACTTCCACAACACCTGTAAGGGAGGGGTTAGCGCAGCCCAAGCCACTCACTCCCACCTTCAGAAGCTGTGCTTCTGTCTTCACCAGTGAAGGGAAACCTGAACTTTGCTACCATCCAGGTACAGCGCTTCTCCTTTCTCATTCAAAGTTATTCTTGTGGACACCAAGGAGACGACTCAGAATTCTGTCTCTGTGTGTGTGTGTGTGTGTGTGTGTGTGTGTGTGTGTACACATGTTTGTACACTCATGTGGGGGTCAGAGGTCGACTCTTAGTGTTTTCCTCCTTACTTTTTTTGAGACACGTCTAGTCTCTCACTGAATTTGGAGCTCCCCTTTTTGCTAGGCTGGTTGCCGGGTCAGAAAGCCCTAGAGATCTGTCTGTCTCTGTGCTCTCAGAGCTGAGTGAGGTTACGGATGTGCAGCAGTTATGTGGGTACTGGGGAGCTGGCCTTGGTCCTCGTGCTTACACAGTAAGCACTTTGCCCAGTAAGCTATCTTCCCAGGTTTTTGAGACGAGGTCTCATTTTTTGCTTAGGCTGCTTTGGAATCATGGAGTTAAGAAATTCTCCTGCCTCACCCCTCTAAGTAATGGGAAGCACAAGGGTAAATGATTAACAGAGGATCATTCTCTGTAGAGGTGCCTGACCCCAGCCTTCCCACCTGCATTTCTCAATGTGCTGGGAACAGCCCTACCATCGGTCCCACCCTATCTGAAGAAGGAACCAGGGACAGACATCCCCTGGCTTTTGCATACTTCCGTGTCTGACAGTGCCTGGTGTTAGCTCCCTTCCAAGCTGGAAGGCCATATGGCCAGTTGGCCTGTTCTTGCCAGGACCTATCATTTGGGCATGCGCTGTGTTGGCACAGGCAAAGCACCAAAACTAAGGTTGTGCCAGGAAGGCTCAAGTCTATGGAGAACTGTTATCTTCACTGTCCCTACTATACACGCCCATGAACAGAAACACATTAGAAAGTCACCTGAGGTGACTGTAACACTGACCAGCAGGCCCTGGGTTAGAGCACCATACCTGTGTTCTGGGCGCTGATAAAGGCCACCTTGTTGGTGTCCGGCTTGAGGCGGATGAAGCCACACTCCCTGTGCATTGGCTTGTGTGTGTCTGGATGGAAGGAGTTGAACCTGGATGGGAAGTCAGAGATGTGAAGCAGACATGAGATCTCAAAGGGCTGTCCCACCAGATGTGCTGTGGCAAGGATGACGTGATCATCCCATGCCACCTTGGAGACTACCTCAGCTTCCCAGTCATGGCAATGGAATAAGCAAAGCAATACAGTGATAGCTAGGTCTATGGTAACAGTAATGGAACTGCTTTTTGTTTTTGTTTTTCAGACAGGGTCTCACTGTATATGCCCTGCCTGGCCTGTAATTCACAGCCTGCCTCTGTCTCCCAAGTGCTGGGATTAAAGGCATGTGTCACCACACCCAGCTAGTAATAAGAGTTTTTAACATTCCCAGGAGAAGGGGAGAATTCCAGGACCTTCCCCAGGGATTCTAGCCATCATTCTCTTCTGCTTCACTTCTGAGCTGCAAGTGATTCTGGAAGTTTCTGGAGTATTCTGAATAACTGAAAAGGGGGTCTCTGTGAAGTCATCATCAATGAGATGAGACTTTGCAGAGATACAGCTGTTTCAGGGTCAACAACAGTTTTGTAAGTAATCTTAATAATTTCATTGGTTTGATGACCCAAGTCTTAACTTTGGTCTATAGTTGATGAGCAGACATTTCATGTCTCCTCAGAAAAAGTTCACACAACAAACAGGTGTCCTAATGTGGGGCAGCAGATTCATGATGAATCAGGAAATAGCAACTGTACAGCCTTTGCTTTGTGTAGCAAATGCAACTAAGACCAAACTATCTTAGGACAGAATATTGGGTGATTTCTTTCCCATGTGGTATGGCTATGTGCCCCCTTGCTATGGCAGCTGTTGCACGGGCCTTGCTGGGGGTAGTAAGACACATAACTAATGCTGAGACATTTGGGGGTGGAGATTCCATGGTGGCGGTGGGAGGCAGTCCTCAGGATGGCTTTCTTGCTCCATGTTCAATGGACTGGCATGACTCCTTGATGAATGTGTGGGAGATGCGAATATGGTGCTAACCTGAAGACAGTTGAGGGACTACAGAATACAGTGCAGTCCTGGAGAGTAGAGGCGTATGGGGCGAGACTTTCAGCAAGCTGTGGTAGCAGTTGTGTGACTGCTATTACACATAATAAAATATGCAACCGAAGCCAGGATAGCTGTCTGGCAAGGCCTTGCTTATGTAAAGGAAGAATCACAACAGAAAGGGTCATGTAGTTATCATCCTCCATGTTAGTCTCTAATTTAGCAGTAAATTCGATAACAGAGGATGAGTTAAGAGCTGCTGGCTCACCATTCCTTGTTGCTGGGAGAGGGGCAGAAGAGAAAGAGAGTACAAATTGTGTTGAAGAGTCCCTCCTGTAATTAAAAAACCTGAATCCCATGGGAAGAGTCAGATAGTGAAGAGGGAAAAATAAGGTAAAAATGACAGATGTTACCTCTCAGGTCCAGCTTTTGATACAGGGAGGGAAAGGCTACGATTGAGCACGCAGACTAGGTGCACAGAGGATCAAGAGTTAGGGGAATACTCTGCCTCGGAACAGCGTGAGTTGGGAGGGACTTCTAAGATAAGAGGGAAGTGAAAGAACTCACAGTCTGGCTGTGAACTCAAGTCTGTGGCACACGGGGGGGGGGGGGGGGGGGGGGGGGGGGGAGATGGGATCAGTCTGAGTGCCAGGGAAGGAGAGTAACTGAGTCACATGACCCATCCCTTCTTAGGGTAAAGGATGAACAACCTGAGACAACATGAAGGAAATCAGTTCTGATGGGCTGGCTCATATACGCCAGTAGAGAAACTTGGTTAACAACAGCTGAGGTCCCCATTAATCAGGGTCTGAAAGAGAGAAGGGACAGAAGCTACTGAGGGGAGGTTTGAGAGAGGTGGTGTATGGTGCCCAGTTCACTGGAAGGGCTATTTTTTCCATTTAAATAAGAAGTTGATTCAGCAGGACCCTGGGAATGGTGATGGAGCCTTGGTTGCTTAGCTGAGCCCCTTGCTGGGTTTCATCTTTACAAAGTAGAAGATATTTTGCTGGATCTGGGTAAATAGGGACCATAGAGCACCCCAACAATCAAGAGAAAATGAAGGAGGAATCAGGCAGACAAAGGGAGTGTGTCCAAGCCATTTGAAGGCCAATGTGACGAGATTTGTTTCAAACTGAAATTCCTGAAGAAAAAAAAAGTTGACAGAAAGATAAATGCTATTCTAATGAGCTTCACGGAAGGCATGAAATAATAAACAGTGCAGACGAAAGATACGGAGCTTGTGTCCCCTGTCCCAAGTAAGCTGTGTACATTTCTCTCCTGCAATAAATTATGTTAGGGGTGGAGACTATTCACCTGGCCTGGAATTTCTTAGCAGCTCACGTAGTTGAGGGAGAGGCAAACAGCAGTGGTTACTGTCACAAAGCCTGGAGTCTGGCAGATCAGGAAGCCAAATCAGGTGGAAGGCCTGAGAAGAGTCCTGCTCCCGCTTGGCTCTGGGCTGTGCTGAGCCGCTTAAGCTAGCCCATCAGGGGAGGAGAAATGTGTATCAGCACCATGGCAACAGTGCCCAAAGATAGAGGCAAAACAGGCTCGTGGAGAATAACCAGGCCACAGGAAACTACATGAAGTAAGGCCACTGTACCCTGTGTGCTTGTTTGAGGAGAGAATTGAGACAAGTGGAGCTGTGTTGAACCTTACTGACATTCTTCTTTAGTGTCCTTTTTTAGCTGCTGCCCGAAATCAACTGAAACTTGCTTGGAATGGACGGCGGTGGGCCTGCAGAGATCCTGCCCACGTTCTAGAAAAGGGTTTCATTACATGGGTGGTATAATGCTAACCTCTGAGTGCCTTACAGATTTAGAAAAGCATCTGAGAAAATAGTAAAAGCAGCAGTTAAGGAGTCTAAGAGAGGGTTCTCTGCATGGACGGGGAAAACATGCCAAAAGCCATGAGGGTGTTAACTAAAGATCCCAGTGCCGGGATGGGTTACCTCCCTAAAAGCTGCTTGCTGGGAGGCTCCCAAATCATAAAGACTATTGTCACTGTTGTTGACCACATGTCAGAACTAGATGGTAGGATCCTCCTGCTGAAGACTTACAGGCTTTGGTTGCAGAGCATGGAGAAATCAAGATGGAACTCAGCTGGAAACTCTTTCTGTGCTGGCTGGCTTTGCTGCTAGGGAAGAATTGCCATAACAATCCTACTGGCCTGCAGAGCCTGAGAGCTACACTATCAAACTGCCAGGCAGGCTGTGCCCACCGGCACAATAGCAGTAGTGACTATTACAAATACAGCCAGCAACTTTCCAACTGGGTTTAAGGCTTGCCCCACAGAAGAGAATTCACATCTGGTAATGTAAGTCAGAACAAAAACCTGTGGCTGGGAATGCTGGCAGCCTCAGGGGTGGGGGGTAGGGATTCATTTTATTGAATGGACACATACCTATCAAATGACCTTCTAAACATTTGTGTTTATGCCTATGGTTTATTAATATGATTGGCCTTGGTTATAGAAAGAAGACTCTTACAGTGGGTGGTGGTAAGGCGCAAAGACGTATTAACTGGTTAAATTGCTGAGAATAATGCCTGCTTTAAGTGACATGGTGGTCCAATGCTAAAGAAAAAAAGGAAGGATCATACACACATTACCTTTCCAAGGCTAGAGAATGTTGCAGAAGAGGGAATGAGGACAGATGCTGATGCACTCTGGCCTTTTCCCCTGCGGCATTACATGGTCATCCTACTACCATGGTAGAGCAGAAGGTTCCTTGTCCCAGAAGCCACGGCAACAAATACACAGATCAATATGGTGACGGCCAGGTCTACAGGTCTCTAAAGAGCTGTCAACACTCTTTAGCGTAGGACCTCCACCTGGGATTCTATCTCCCTCCCATCCACACAATAGTTGCAAGTGGTTCTAGATGCTAGAATGTTAGAGTATCTAGAAGTAGAAAGTTAACTAAAACTCCATGATGCAGCTTCTATGAGGCTGCCATCCATGCTGAGTGTACTCTGGTAATGCAGCTGTTTGGGGGCCAGCGACACTCCTATAAGTAACTTCCCACTCACGCTCAAATTGGATCACCAAGTTGGAACATGGTAGAATCCTCTGTTGTTGATGTTCTGTCTGGGGTGAACAGTTCCTGTTTCCCCAGGAGAAGTTCATGAAGCAATACAGAAAACAATGGGTATTCAGGGATATGAACTAATCTGATCAGAAGTGGTTCTTCAAGGCTCTGATCCTCAGCTCTATCTACCAGACCCTGTCACCACCCTTCCATTTCCTGTTCATTTTTCTAGATGACCAACTCTTAAAGACAGGAAATTACTTTTGAGTGTTTGTGTGTGTGTGTGTACAGTGCTGGGGTTGAACCCAGAGCCTGAAGCATGTACTGGATATACCCTAGCCCCAGAAGCTTGTTCTTAATAATATGGAAGATCTTTTTTCCAGAGGCCTTTCAGCTTGTATATCTCAATTTTCAGTCCAAGAAACTGCTGTAAACACTGTAGATAATTACAGTAGAATCCTGCCTTATCAGGACTTTCTCTCTGGAACTTGCTCTAAAAAAAAAAAAATTACTTACTATGTAGACCAGGCTGACCTTGAACTTAAAGAGATCTGCCTGCCTCTGCCTCCCAGTGCTGTGATTAAATGGAATGCTTATTTTTGTGTAAGAGCCCAATCACTCTCTATGAACAGGCACTGAGTTAGGGTATACTTTGTTACATATTCATACTGAACACAGTGCACATGTCTATAGTCCCAGCACTTAGGAGGCAAAAGCAAAAGGCCAGCATGGTATACACTGTTGAACCCTGACATGAGAGGAATGAAAAGGACTGCCTCTGGGCTGGGCTGTGGATGTGGTGCAGTGGCAGAGCCTGGTTTTTGCACAAGGCCTAGTGGGGGTGGGAGGAGGGAAAGAAAGGAGGGAAGGAAGGAAGGAAGGAAGGAAGGAAGGAAGGAAGGAAGGAAGGAAGGAAAGGAGGAAGGAGAGATGGAAGGAGAAAGGGAAGAAGGGAGGGGAAAAAGGAGTGAGCCTGATTTATACTATCTGGATCATTTATTTGCCTATTTCTTTCCAGTGCTGGAATTGAACCCAGGGCCTCACACATGCTGGGCAAGTCTTCTACCACTGAGCTATATCCTCAGCTCTTTTTAAAATTATTATTTTTTTATTTTATTTTATGTATATGGGTGTTTTGCCTCCATGTAAGTCTGCATACCACACACAATGGATCTTCTGAAATTGTAGTTATAGATGGTTGTTAGCTACTTTGTGGGTACTAGGAATCAAACCCAGAACCTATGTTGTTGTGAGATATTTTAGTTATGGGATCACACTCCTGTGTGCTGCTATTGGGGGAAGTGTGCTTCCTAAAGACTTGCAGTGGGTGAAGGCCTTGCTTCCTACTCATTTATACCTCTGTGCTAGCCACTCAAATCTCCACATGAAGAGGCCATTTGTTTACAGTTGAGGTCAAAGGTCTGCAGCCAGGTGATCAGAGACGACTACCAGCCAGGTCTGCTGGCAGACTTGAGCAGTGTTAGGTACCATTGTTTTGTAATGAAGGCCTGTGTGGGGAGATGGGGAGCAAGAGGGAAGGAAGAGAACGAAACTGGTGTGAGGAGGCTATGGAGTGAGTTCTGCCTAAGCCACCTAGGTATTGAATCTCTGAGATTTGTCTTGGCTTGTGATTAATATATCAGTAATGATTTAATAAACAACTTTGAGACAATCAACCATGGATATTTATTTAACACTAGGTCCTCTAGAAAAGCAGCTAGAGCTCTTAATTGTTCAATCATCTCTCCAGCCCTACACCTAGCTCTCTTTACTTTATAAAATTTGAGATAATCTTGCTACTTGCCCTTGAACTTCTGATCCTCATGCCTCTGTCTCCCAAGTGCTGAGATTATCTTATTTGGTTGTTCTACACTATTTTAAGATTATTTCCTTTTATTTTTATTTTTTTTTATTTTATGTGTATTGGTGTTTTGCCTGCATGGGTGCCTGCACTGCAGACACATGCAGTGCCCATGAGGCCAGAAGAGGGCATCAGATCCCCTGAAACTGGAGTTACAGATGGCTGCTAGCTGCCATGCGGGAAATGAACCTCTGGAAGAGCAGTCAGTGCTTTTAACAGCTAAGCCGTCTCTCAGCCCTAGGTTATTTTGTATTAGCCAGATTCCCAACTCACTAGAGGTAGTATCAGTCCTGAGAATTGGTCTGAGTTGTACTGTTATAACCTGCTTTGTTAAGCAGGTTGAGTAGGCCATGAGGAGCAAGCTAGTAAGTAGCATTCTTCCCTGGTTTCCGCTTCAGTTCCTGCTCTGACTTCTCTCAGTGATGGACTGTGACCTGAGAGTTGTAATATAAAATAACATTTTATCTCCAATTACTTTTGGTCATGGTGTTATCCCAGCAACAGAAAGCATACCTAAGATACTACTCTCCATCTTTGTGAGTTGTCTTGCTGACTAGAAACTCATGATCCTCCTGCCTTAGCTTCCAGAATGCTGGGATTATAGGCACACACCTCCACAATCAGATGATCTTGTCTTAAAAAATATCATCTTGCCAGGTGTGGTGACACATGACTTTAATCACAGCACTCAGGAGGAAAAGTCTAAGGCCAGCTGGTCTTAGGAAAAGTTCCAGGGCAGCCAGGACTACATAAAGAGACCCTGTCTCAAAAACTAAACAGAAAACAATCATCTTTTACCTTTCCACATTTTACTTACAAAACGAGGCAAAAGTATTAGTTGGGTATGGTGGCACGTGACTGTAACTAACCCTAGCAACTCTACTACCTAGGCAAGAGGACTGTGAGTTTGAGGCCAGTCTAGGATACACAGTGATTTTCAGCCCAATCTGGGCTATATACTATATACTGTCTCAAACAAAATAAAATAAATAAAAACACTAATAGTAACAAAAAAAATTGCAGGCTGAGTATCTCTAATCTGAAAATTCAAAACCCTGAATGAGGCTGGAGACACGGCTCAGAGGCTAAGAGCACTTGCTCCTTTTGCAAAGGACCCTAGTTTGGTTCCTAGCACCCACATGGCAGCTTACAACTGTCTGTAACTTCAGTTCCAGAGGATCCAATGCTCTCTTCTGGCATCTGCAGGAACCAAGCACACATGCAGTACAAAGACATTCTTATAGAACTTCATATGTATTAAAAAAAAAAAAAAGGATAAATCTTCAGACTCAAAATGGCCCAGGTGTGGTGGTACATGCCCTTAATTCTAGCACTTGGGAGGCAGGCAGAACTCTGGGAATTTGAGGTCAGCCTGGTCTTCATATTAAGTTCTATGGACAACCAAGGCTATACAGAAAGACCTTGTCTTAAAAATAAAACAGACAGAAAATAAACAAAAACAAAAACAAACCAAAAAACCTCATAAGAAGCCAAAAGCTGAAATGGTGTCATGTCAGTGTACATATTTGGAAGCCATTCTATCATTGATATATGTCTCTACCCCATTTAAACTTGTTAACACATATATTACTTGTGTTCTGCCTAATATCTTAAAAGAATATCATGGAGCAAGAAAGTACCATTTTTACCAAGTCTGTGCCTCAGCTGCCAGGTTCTGGGGAAGAAGAGAGAGCTTTTCTGAAGCAAATCTAAAGCTGCTTTTGCATCTTCCTGCCTGGCATGTCTCTGATCAGCCTGGTGTTATATGAAGACTGGGGCAGCCCATGAGCCAGATGGGTGGGGACTTACGAGAAGTTGAGCATAGGTTGGCCCACATGGGAGATGTGCACCTCCTCCAGGTACTGGAAGGGCTGCAATGTTGGGAAGGTACCAACTCCCGGCGGGTCTGACAGCCAGGTACCCAGCATCCAGGACAGAGGCTCCACCACTGGGTTCATCTTGGGAGGCTCTGAAATGAAAGGATGAAACAGTAAATGACTCGCTTCCTCCAGTGTTTTGCCAGGCCTTGGGTGGAGACCCACATGCTGCTGGAACGTGTTTTCGCCAGAACAGCCATACAACCCTCAAACGCCCTGTGCTGTGATCCTCTTCAGAACCTCTGTAATGCCCAGAGTCTGGGTAGTGGGAGAATGAAAGGAAAGCCAGAGCATCTCCTCCAGCCCAGGGGTCCTGGGACTGGAGTTTAGTAAGGAGAAAAGGCGTAAAAGGAAGAGAGAGAACAAAGTATGGCTGGAGAAGGAGGTGAGGCCGACAGCGTCAGAGAAATTTTACTCTCTTTATTCAAGTGCCTTTATTCATGTGCCTTCTTCATATCCATAGCAGGGCTCAACTGACTCCCTTACTAAGTGTGACGGCGGCACACTGGCTGAGACTGGAGGAGCTGGAAGCAGGGATGACGTAGTGCAGGCTGCTCTGAGAGGCAGGTCTATGAGGACAGAGGAGCTGAGTGCTGTTCAGAAGGTGCTTTCTGTGGTTAAGTCACATGACCCTAAGATCAACAGCTCTCATCCCAATTCTGCGGGAGGTTGTGTATGGCCTCATAAGGACCACCAGACTGATTCCTGCATGTGGCCAGGATATTTCTGGTACCTATTTTATGACTTAAATCTGAGTACCTAAATGTGGTAGTACATTACAATCTTTTACTCTCAGTTTAGGGAAAGAGAAAGGAAGGACAGAAAAAATTTTTCACTGCTTTTGCAGACATCCTTGATATAGAAAGAAAGGTAGAAATCTTCAGCCACTTTTTAGGCTGTCCTAAGTTAGGTGTTAAGGTGTTAAGAGCCACTTATTGCTCTGGTGGAGGACTGGGAATCAATTCCTAGCACCATATGGCCACTCATAATTCCAGATCCAGAAGATCCGATGCCACCTTCCGACCTCTTCAGGTACTAAGCACACACTTGGCATACACACACATACATGCAGGTAAAACATTTTCACATAAAATATATAAGTGTAATACAAAAATTTATCATTTTTATTTACATATCTATTTGTATGTTGAGTGTAGCATGTAAAATTTTCTGGGCCTCATCACTGGATCACCGGCAGACCAAGCTCCCATCTACTCTTCTATCTATACTGAGGGCGCTGAGTTAGCCTCCACACCTCAGTTGAAGCCTCTACCCCAGGGGGCAGAAAATACTCTAATAGGGCTTGTGATCTAAAGATGTTCTAATATAGGGCATAGAGAACTTAGTCATGTTGAACAAGACAGGGCAGTCTGCTCCTCACTCAATGTAATGATCTCCAACATAACACCCAAGCCCTTTGGTGTGGGACAATACAAGTTCCTTGCTCTGAGAGGGTCATCTGCAGAAGTCAGAGGAGCTTGGCAGCACCCAACCCAGAGGGGACTATGTATGGAGAAGTGTAGCTGGGAATGTGGCTGGCTTGAAACCAGCCTGTGCCTCAGAGCGTCTTTGCAGGAAGCCATAAGGGACAGATGACATCCTGCACATTGTTGTTCTTCTCATATACCTACTAAAAAGCACATATGAGCCAGGCCGTGGTGGTGCATGCCTTTAATCCCAGCACTCGGGAGGCAGAGGCAGGCGGATCTCTGTGAGTTCAAGGTCAGCCTGGTCTACAGAGTGAGTTCCAGGACAGCCAGAGTTACATCAGAGAAACCCTATCTCGAAAAACAAAAACAAACAAACAAAAAATACACATGAAAGCCAGTCCTGTCAGCATGCATGTTGATCAGCATGTGTGTCCTGCCAGTTTGTATACCTATAAGCGTGCAAGTGTCTCTCATGCACGGTTAGCATATATATCCTATGAGTACGCATGTCCTGTGAGCACCTGTGCCTGACAGCCAGCAGTCTTCTCTTCCCTTTTTGTGTCTCCTGTTACAATGCTGTGGGCAGGATATGGATGATCTACGCCTGCCCTCTAGAGTAGGAGGCTTGCAACAACAGGCAGTGCAGTCTCCTTACAGGGTAGACTCTGGATGGTGAGGCTATTCAGGTAATCCATGGAAACACCTTGACTTTCCCAGGAAGAGGTCAAGTAGCCAAGTACTGTCTCAGGCGGCAGAGCTAGAATCAAGCCCGGCACAAACTAACGTTCATGAGCCACACCTGGCTCTCGTCATGTACTCCATTAAAAAGAAGTCTCAAAAAGCATCACAAGTTCCAGAGCCAGATGCCCCTTCCCACAATCCACTATGCACATCTCTATTCCCAGTGTCCTCTGCAGCCCCGCACCTTTGCCTGGCATTGCCTTTAGAACCCCCTGTTAGGGGTCCACTCAGGTCCTCTCTCTTGGGATTCTTCTGAGTCATTACTGGGTGTCATGTTCCTCCAGAAGAAACAAGCTCAGAGGCCTTAAAATTCTGACTTCACACTGTTTCTCAGCCAGTGAGAGCAAGGGAGGATGGTCCTCAATTGTCAGGTGAGAGACATGGACCAGGAGGGAGAGGACAGAATGACAGAAGTAAAACACAAGTAGGGAGAGACTGGCACTGGCCCTGCTGATCTGGCTCTTTCTTCCCTCCAATCTGACTGAGGATCTTTCTGTGATGCATAAAGTAAGTGAGCATCATCTCTATCTCTTCTAGGAATTAAAATAATTTTAAAAGGTGAGGGTGCTCACTGTCAAGGATGATGTCCTGAGCAGGATCTCTAGAATCCACACAGTGGAAGGAGGGAACCAACACCCCCCAAGGGGGTGCTGGATCTGAACTCAGGTCCTCTGGAAGAGCAGCAAGCACTTGCAACTAGCTCTTTGACCCCTTAGTTAATGTTTTTGACCATGAGACCCTCTTGTTTGGCTTCCAGAGTACCTGGATCACGGGTATAAGCTACCAAGCCTGGCTACTGTACCCTTAAAAACTTGAGCAAGGCTGTTGCTTCTGCAAGACCACCCTCCATAAATACAAAAGACGGAAAGATGTAAGTCTAACTCAGGGAAGCCGAAAGATGAAGCAAAAAGCCAAAGTAGTCAAAATAAGGAACGCTTGTCATAGATCAGGCATTTGCTCTCGTCCCCCTTTGGTGGAACTGCTGTTTGGGGGAGTTTAGGGGGTATGGCCTCACTGAAAGAAATATGTGACTGGGGATAGGCTTTGAGAGTGAAAACTTGAGGCTACTTCCGGTATGCCTTGCTTTGTGCCTATGGTTCAGCTTCCTGCCGGGGTCACTATGCCTGCCAAGGACTCCTATCCCTCTGGAGCCGTAAGCCCAAATAAACTCTTTCTTTTGTAGTTGTGTTTTATCACAGCAATGGGAAAATAACTAAGATATCCAACCAGCAGCCAAAAAAGAAAAAAAGGGTAAAAATGAAGATATGGACACACAAGCAAATGCAGTAGAGCTCCTTCGTGGGCAGACGTGCTCTTGTTTCTCAGCACGTTTGTGGGCAGAGTGCTTGCCCAGCACACTCAAGACCCTGGATTTGAAACTCAGCACTGCAAAACAGATCAAAACAACTCACCCGCCCAATCCAAACTATGGGATACAATAATGTAAATAAAATAGTTTTTTAAAGGTTGAGTATGGGTCAGGGCCCCACAACATCTCTACTGCCAGGCACAGGCCCAGCTGAAGTGAAGTGTCCCCCAGAGTCAGACCTAACCATGTGTGGCAGCATCACTCACCTGAGTGACTGAGACGCAGCACAACATGTCCAGACAAGGAACGTCATTCAGTCATAAAAGCGAACTAGTTAACCACTGTACCACAACACAGGCAGTGAGTGAAAGAAGCCAGACTCAAGAGCAGGTATTACCTGATTACGCTCTTATGAAAGGCCCAGGGTTCCCATTACACAGAGGGAAAGCAAAGCAGTGTCTCTCCATGGCAGAAGACACAGGGCCAACTGACAAGACCACGAGGAAAGAACATGGGTGGTAAGTATCTTGTAGCTGGCCTCAGCATCCAGTGCCCCGTGCTTGCTGCAAACCCGAGGTGGCCAACTCTGTAGCACTAGAGATGTGGCTGGCCCGGACACATCCACAGGATCCCTAAAACTCAGTCCAGAAAAGTAATTCTCAATATCCCAGAACTTTAGAACTCCTAGCCACTCAGTGAAATGACAGTATTTTGGATAATGATGGCAAATAAAATTATTGTTAAAATTAGTTATGCTAGTTTCCCTTTACCTTCTTAAAGTGGTTATTAAAAAGTTTAAGTTTGGGGCTGGAGAGATGGCTCACTGGATACTTGAATGACACGTGCCCAAGGCACATGTCATGCTGGGATGGGGATCCACTGTTGCAATACTGCTAACTTTAGTATTTCAGTAAATCCACAGATATTGGTTTTGGGATATAACAACCCATTTTCTAAAGAGTTGTTCAAATTTAAACATCTGGTTGTATGAGTCACATACGCTTGTCTTGACTGTCTGGTCTACTAGTTATTCAGCACTGTTGGGTGTGGTCCTAAAGCCCCCAGGTATCAGGAGCTGGTAGCTTTAGCTGCTCCACCTCACACACTACTGTGCTTTCTCTACTTGCTCCCTCCTTTACTTTTCCTATTCTGAGTAGGGACTGAAAGACTCTGGCTATTCTGGACCAGTCTGTACAACCATCAGCTGCATCTTAGAATAGTTTTCATACTGTTTAGAGTCACCCAGGGAACAGATTCCAGAAAGCAACTAGTGCCACAAGTACCACCCCACCGAGGAAGTATTCAGTTACTAGCTCAACAAAGAGCAAGGGAAATCAAACAGACCTTGACATGAAATACCCGTGAGAGCTAAGCGGGCATGGTAAAGTACATTTTAATCCAGGGCAGGAAATGTGCTTCTGCAAAGCTTGGTCATGTTGAACTAAGCATTCAGAGCTAGTGGGCTGTCATGTAGAAGCAGAGCTGGTTCCCTGAGTTTCCGCTTACCCTCTCCCAATCCTAGCAGAAAGGGCTGGAGAGATGGCTCAGTACTTAAGAGCACTCATTGACTGTTCTTCCAGAGGACCAAGGTTTGATTCCAGCACTACATGGTGCATGGTGGTTCAGAACTTTCTGTAAGTCCAGTCCCAGGGAATCTGATGCATTTTCTGGGTTCTGCAGGCACTGCATGCATGTGTTGCACAGACACACAGGTAGACAAAATACCCATACATTAAAAACAACCAAAAAACTAAGTAGAGACATTTACTGAAAGCGTTCTGATAAAATGGGAGAAAAAGGTTATCACGAAGGGACAGATAGGAAGAGCCCACAGAGAGGGAGGATGTGGGAGAGTTGAAATGGGGAACAGCTTGTACTAGTAAGGAACGGGCAACAGGAGGGGAGAGGAGACAGGGATGATGAGGGAGTTTGAGGAGCTGCATGGCTAAGACCATGTAGCGATGGAGAGCAAGGCTACAGGCGGCACACTGCTTGGCATCTGGGCCTATCAGTCTGATGCAGGGCCTAGCTACGCCTGCCATCCTGGGGTGCAAGTACAGGTTGCAGTATGTCTTTTTCATCCTTTCCATGACACCACAGTTTGCTCCTTCTGTGCTGAGGGGTATCAGCTCAGCCAGGCTCTTGTAGGCGTCTTGTCTAGTAGGAGATCTGGGGGTATGGACAGGCAACGATTAGAGAGGGACGAGCAAAACTGCAAGTTGCAAATCTGGGGCTGGCAGAACAGAATTACCAGAATCAGAAGCAGGAAAGGCATTGGATACCATGTGGTAAAGAAAAGGAGCCCCATGATAGGGTGGGGAGGACCCAAAAGGAAAGGAAGGACATGGCCCAGAGGGCAGAGTAAAGCTGTGTAGGCCACAAGGGCAGAAATGGACAGCAGCTCAGGCTGGCTAGCATCACCAGGGAGTGTCCTGCTCTGCAGATGGGCACCATGGCATGGGTTGAGCATCTGCCTGAAAAGAAGACAGGAGAGACTGCTGAGTGCTACAGCTTGCTGTCTTGCCCAAGTTCAGTAGGTGCCTGTAAATCAATGCGACGTGGGAAAATGCACCTCAAGCGATGGCATGCAAGGTTCATGAGTTGCCTGTGACACCTGGCAAGTGAAAGGAAATGCAGGACTGGGAGTTTCTCTGGTGATTTGAGCAGGAATACACGACTGGAAATGAAGGCCATACCATTGTGTCTGCACACCAGGATGTTCAGAGTGCCAAGGTTCATGACCCACATGAGTACAGTGCTCTGAAAAGCAGCATCTAACCACTGAGGCCCTGGGCTCAGTCCTCCCAGCTCGATGTCCTTAAAGGAATGTCAATGTGGACAAGTGCCAGCAGGTGGGCACTAAACAGTCAATGCTTGCACCCTGAGTGGTGAACTTGGGCTACCAGGATGGGCTGGTGCTCCCTCCCTCTTCTTCTCTCTGTTCTTCCACTACCCCAGAACCCCTGCCTGGGAACTTCTGCCAGCCTTGGCCACCCTTTTTGCTTTCACTGAAGTGTGGGGCAGTGGGAGAAGACAATCAAACAGTGCTATAACCCAAACATCCATCAAACCATAGCCTCCAGAACTCTGTGTTTTACTGTATATAAATTCGACTTCATTAGGAAAATAAAAACAAAATAAAAAGTTAAGGACCTAGCCTATCTGTAGTTTTCAATCTCTTAAAAAAATCAGAGAGGCTTTTCTATGAATTTTCTTTTTTTTTTTTTTATTAAAATCTTAAACTGCAAGAATAAAAATTTAAATTTTCTACAATAAGTGGCCTAAACATTGAAAGCAGGCTTACCCATCCCTAAGTTTTCTGAACTCCGACACACTCCGTCAAGGTTCCTCAAGGTTATTTTCTGCCAATTGACGGGAAATGTGTGCACCTGGCTGTTAAGGCATTGCAGGAAATGAATGCCAATCCAAAGAGAGCATTCTGGGAATTGTAGTCCTTTATTAAAAGACTGAGTCTCAGAAGGCTGTGGAAAACAAAGACAGCCTGAGAGATCACAGTATTTTAGAGCTTAAGGAGCTTTGGAAACTGAGCTGCATCTTATGAGTCAGGATCAGGCCAGAGAGTTGACTGTCCCACCTAGAGTAAGGAGTGAGAATCCCACCCTCTATTGTTACCACTCACTTGAACTGAGGGGACCAACTCACTAAATTGGAAAATGCAGCAGGGCAGGCAGCTTAGGCTCCTAACATACTTTTCTGTCTTCAAGGACACTGTTCTGCTTATCTTAGCGTTAAACAAGGAGTTTCCAGCCTACTCTGTCTCCTGGCAAATGAACCCTGGGGTCTGGTGACAGGACATGGGTAGATATACTTGCTGGGCCCTGGGGACAAAATTCTTGATGATTCTTACCCTCACATCCCTGCTATGTTAGCAATAAATATGTTTCCTGCTATGGCAAGCAGAGATAACAACACTAATCACATAGTACTGCAAAGTAATAAAAACAAACAACAACAACAACAAAAAACCCAGAGCAGAGGCTGCACTGCATAAGGGAACCATTCTGGCATGAGCAGGGGGGCTGGGTCCCACTAGCATAATTGGCAGCAAGGACACTGATCTTTCACAACGGAAAGGGAACATACAGAAACAGGAAAACCAGAGATGATGAATAGAAAATAGAGCAAATGCTCCTACAGAAGTCAACAAAACATATAAAACAGGCTCTAATCTAGTTAATCTACCCATAATCCATCCATAACTATTAGAATGACAGATTGATAAATGGTTGTTTTTTTGTCAACTTGACACAAGTGAAAGTTATCTGGGAAGAACCTCAGTGGAGAATGCCACCATGGGAATGCCTGTAGGTAAGTCTGTAGGCATTTTCTTGATTAATGACTGATGAGGGAGGGCCAAGTCCATTGGGGGCAGTGTCAATCCTGGGTCAGCAGTCCTGGATGGTTTAAGAAAGCAGGCTGAGCAAACCATGGGAGCAAGGCAGTAAGAGAATTCCTCCATGGCCTCTCTCTGTTTCAGTTCCTGCCTCCGGGCTCCTCCTGTGACTTCACTGTAAACTGAAATGATCTCCTTCCTCTCCAGGTAGCTTTTGGTCATGGTGTTTTATCATAGCAGTAGGGACCCAACTAAGACAGCCTGTAAGTTATTAAAGTTAGTAGATTGCTCCCATATTAGCGACAACCAAATTTAACAATGTTGGGGGGGCGGGGATCTAGTTTCAACTCTGATATATAAATGGCTCTAGTATGGTGGCGTATACCTATAATCCCAACACTTGGGAGATAAAGGCAGCAAGACTACCGAGTCCAGTCTGGGCCACACAGGGAGTAACAGGCCAGCCAGGATTACATTAGTAAGCTCCTATTTAGAAAGGAGAGAAGGGAAGAGGGAGGCAGGCATGGTGGCACATGCTTTTAATCCCAGCACCAGGAGGTAGAGGCAGGTGGATACCTGTGAGTTCGAGGCCAGCCTGGTCTACAGAGTGAGTTCCAGGACAGTCAGGGCTATGTAGAAAGACCCTGTTTCAACAAAACAACCAACCATCCAAAACAAAACCCAAAGACAAGGGGGGCGGTTTGGAGGGGAGAGAAATACCAATCATATTTCCACTTTTCAAGAAGTATGGAAGTAACATAAAGAGTTAACCCATCAGACAGCCAAGTCCACCGACAGCTCCCCTAATACCGAATTACAGCCCAGATCAGTGTTCCTGAGGCAGAAACTTCAGGAGATGCAGGTTGGCAGGAACTTAAGTGACCTGCATGAACTGTAGAAGGTGCAGAGGCAAGCCTGAGAACCTGCTAGGGACTGCAGTCCTGAGTCCCTTACCCATATTCTTTCTTTCTTTTAAAATTTTTTATTTATTTTATGTGTATGTGTGCTTAGCCCACATATGTTAGTGCACTACATGCACAGTTAACAGAAGGTTAAAAACCCTCGTGTGGGTGCTGGGAATTGAACCTGGATCCTTTGGAAGAGCAGTCAGCGCTCTTAACCACCAAGCCATTCCTCCAGCCCCAACTTACTCATATTTTCAAGGAAGCCTACCTATATTGTCTCCAGGAAGCCCATTAGGTTCACACCATGAAAAGCAAAGGAAAAACAAAAAACAAAAAAAAAACAAGAACAAACAAACAAACAAAAAAAAAAAACCTTCATATTTCTGATAGGGTGGCTACTATAAAATGATCCCAGAGCTTTCTCCCAAAAAAGGGTTACTATGCAGACAGACTTTCTGGAGACGTACCTAGAAAAAGAACTGTTTTAGGCTCCCAACCCTCCCATTTTACCCAGGGGTTTTGTAAAAAAGGCAAGAAACACTTGTAAAGGTCCTGGCTCAGAAACACATGTCACTCTAAGCCTCATGTCAACCTGTAAGTACAGGTGGCTTCTCTCTCTACACCTACTACCAAACCACAGGGCCCCACAGCAGAAAGAATGCCCGGAGCAATGGGATGCTACAAGTTCTGGAGAAACCAAAGGCAAAGAAGCATGTATAGAGAACTGCCAGCCACGGCAGAAATTAAACATCATCTACCTAGACACCCCAAGATGGCAACTGGTGCCTATCACTTCAGTTTCTGCCATCTGATACACTGCACCCACCTCTCAGAGATAAGCAGATATTTCAGGACATTATTATGGCTATATTCCTGCACCAGCCCGAATGACCATGTCAAAAATCGAGTCACCATGATGTCATTCCTAAGGTATGAATTAGAGTTCCTTTCACACCACACCACAGGAGAAAGGGGTTACTTTTCTTCCTTCTGAGAGACCTCTTCACTGTCAGCCGGGGGTGTAGGAATGGTGACAGCCTGTACAGGGTGAATCCACATACTGTAAGGACTCAGGACTCTTCCCGCCCTGGTATTCTCCACACTGTGTGTGTGAGGAAGCGAAACATGTGGCTGGCATATTTGCACCTGTCATTTCCTTCCGGGCAGGACTTCCTTATCTGAGATCTACAGGTAGCCAGGTTTTCACTTTCTCCATGACAGTGAGTTCCCCTTTCCCTCATGGCCGATTTGTGGACAGATTCAGTTTGTAAGCTTCCAGCCCTTCAAGACCATCCCTGCCTGACCAACTAGATGGGCTTAGCTCCGGAGTGAAACCACATTTTATCTTCAACGATCGGAAGGTCATCTCTTTCTTTACTTGGGGATGTTTGGGAAGTCAGTGTGGTAAGGCTGGGTCTCACCCGACACAT
Source organism: Cricetomys ansorgei (assembly GCA_026225945.1). Taxonomy (NCBI): domain Eukaryota; kingdom Metazoa; phylum Chordata; class Mammalia; order Rodentia; family Nesomyidae; genus Cricetomys; species Cricetomys ansorgei. The sequence continues at coordinate 5,189,172 of JAMJFZ010001791.1, forward strand.
AGGAAGAAGCCCAATACACCAAAGGGTGCTTTCAGGGCAAATAGCACCCTCTAATAGGACCTATGTTAGATCTTGTGTCCTCTATCTCCTCTGACCCACCAGAATGTAATTTCAATGTAATTTCACAATGTAGCTACATTTGACCCTCAGACTCTCAAAAAGGAAAAAACAAAACTTTATTTGCCTCAGTAACGGAATTTGGCCTTTAAGTCCACTCCTAGACCAAGGATCCTGGTCACTTAATGGCACTGTAACTGTATTCTTCAATTAGATCCCTACATCAAAGCCTTCATGGTCTTGTTACAGACCCTCAGATCCGAGAGGGACCAGATTCTTGTATATTAGCCCCTGCTTAACCTCTGGCTTCTCTGTCATCAGCCACATTTCGCTTTAATAACTGCTCCAGGAATCCAGGAAGCCATGGTTCTTCCCATGAATAGCCAAGGAGAAGAACAAAAAGCAACGCCCCCCAAAAAAACTGTCTCGATAGTTGTCTCTCTTCCCTATTTCTCCTCTTCCTTCTCCCTTTTCTACTTTAGCAGAGCTCCCTCTGAACTCTCCCTACCGTGAAACTTTAAATACAGGGAACCTGAAACTACAACAAGCTCTCTTGAAATATTTCCAACCAACATCAACCAGCTCATTTCTTTAAGTCTATGTAACAAGCTTTACCCCTGACCTTTTGCCTTCACGTGGCCCCTCTCAATGTTTAAGCTAACCTCTGCGTCCCTAAGAGGCAAATTTCCTATCTTGTTTCTGCTAAGGGTATACTCTGACTAAATAAATAGTCACGGTATATGTTCTTTGGAGTCTCTCCTCCCTGCCCCAGTTCCTTTTAGGAACATATCTAGTGTAGCCTAGACTGACCTCAAACCTATGTGGATGACCTTGAACTTCTGATCCTCCTGCCTCCACCTCACAAGTGCTAGGTATTACAGACCATGTACCACCAGGACCTAACCAATTTATTCATGCTGGGCATTGAACCAGGGTTTTATGGATTCTAGGCAAACTCTTTACTAAGCCACATACCCAGCCCTGTTCTGTGTTACTTTTAGTATTCACATTGTTTTCATGTAATTACTTCTGTGTTAATTTGTTTCCTGGTTCAGGTCTTGCCTGAGTCATTTGGTATATTTGTTATCCTTCTTTAGATACAAGTTATGAAATGTGTTTAGAAGACAAAATTCCCCCCAAAAAGGACTGAATTCAGATTGTCTTATGAATAAAAAGAAGACACAAAAATTGAATTCTAACTCCTTTTAATTTGTAAGATGTAAAAAAATCTAGGGTTGGAGGGTTGACTCGACAGTTAATGGCACTTGTTGCTCTTATAGAGGAAACAGGTGTGGTTTCTAGCACCCGCATGGTGTTGCATAATCCTTACTAACCCCAGTTCTAGGTACCCTCTTCTAACCTGAGGGTGGTGAACATACATGCATGCAGGACAACCACTCACACATAAAACAATGTAACTTAAAACAAGTTTTTAATCTAAAAAATTAGTTAAGTTTGTGAGAATAAATGTTAATTTAGCACTATAAAAAAATGCCACCAGATAATTTAGGTTAGATATTTTTAAAATGTAGCCAGTAACAGTTTGTTTTACTACCATCCTCCAGCAAGATCTCTTTTGTAAACTAGGCAATAGCAGCACATGCCTTTAATCCCAGCACTGGGGAGGGAGAAGCAGGCGTATCTCTGAGTTTGAGGCCAGCCTGGTCTACAGAGTGAGTTCCAGGACAGCCAGAGTTACAACAGAGAAACCCTGTCTCAGAAAACCAAAAACAAACAAAAAATAAAACAAAAACAAAAACAAACCTGTTTTGTAAAAAACAAAAAGTGATCAGATGTGGCTGATGCCCTGGCTTTTACTGCTTCAAAAGAAAAGCCTAAAATATATCAGAGAATTTATACAACAAACAAAAGTACGACAGAAAGGAACAAGTGTGGGAAAGAGATATAAAATGCTGCATGTTAGAAACACATTTCTGATAAACAGTTAATGCTTTTGAATAAGAAAAGATTTTGTGGGGCCAGTGAGATGGTTCAGAGAGTGAAGGTGCTTGTTGCCAAGCCTGACAACCCGAGTTCAGCTGGAACCCACGTGGTAGAGAGGACTGAGTCCCACAAGTTGTCCTCAGACATCCACACACGTGCCGTGGTGCATGTGTGTGCACACATAAAATTTAAAAACAAATATAATTTTAAAACTTTTTAAAGACTTGTGATGTCTTTTACAAACAATCAGCACCTAACTAATCCCAAGGAAGCAAGTGGTGTTATAAAATTTCCTACCCAACATGATAGTGAGCTGCCCCCCTCTTATCTGTTCAAATATGACCCACACAAACAGCCAGGGTCACTTCTCCTAACTGCTCTAAAAGTAGCCATTTCCCTCTTAGGGAGCTATTTTTCTCTGGGAATTCACCTGTTGTAGAAGTTTATTTTTAATTGTGTTTAAAATATTGTCTTGTGCACTGTTGGGTGAGGGGCTTTCTAAGTCTTGGCATTTTGCATTGTCTGCAGGTGTTGGATTTCTGAGTGTGTGTGAGTGTGTGTGTGTTTGGTGGGGGTGTTTGATTCCTTATGATCTGCACCTGAAGAGTTCTGAATCAATAAGAACACTCAGACACTTGGAGTATGGCACTGGATGGTGGTGGTTCCCTCTACTAGGTCTGGCAGAGTTTGCATGTGTGAGAATTCCTCCTTGTCTTCCTCGGTGAGCTTCCACAGTAGGCATACTACTACATTCACCCGCTGGTTTCTGTCCACAGGGTATGTTCTTTATTAAAATGTGTAATCAACTCTGGCCTGGTAAATACTTCTGTCCCCATTCCTTGGGATCATCATTTCTAATGCAGTATCTAACATCACCATAATTAAAAACACAGCAAGGACTTCAGAAATGGAACAGCAGATAGTGCTTGCTACCAAGCCTGACAGTGGACTTTGATCTCTAGGATTGGTAGACTCCAGCAAGTTGTCCTGTGACTTACTTCCACTTGTGTGTGGCATGCTATACACACACACACACACACACACACACACACTATAAAAATAAATAATTAATTTTAAAAATGTTTTTAATTCTGAAGCCAGTGAAATCACTCTACAGAGGCAAGGAAGAAAAAAAATTTTAAGCAAAAATTGAGGAAACTTATTTCAAATAAACCTTTAGGTCAGAAACTCAAATCTAAATAAAAAGAAAGAACATCAAGAGTAAGTGGAGGTAAGATAAAATCTCTCTTCTCTTTCTGCCATGCTTAGGATCCAACTCAGGGCTTTTTTTTTTCTTCTTTTTTGAGACAAGGTTTTACTACATAGTTCAGATTGGCCTTGAACCTGTATCTTTTTACTTCAGAAGTTCAGGGCGGAATTTCAAATTCAAGTTTAGTCTGAACTGCACAGAAAAAGCAAAGAAAAAAGATGTAACATGCTAACACTTAAAAAAAAAAGTATAACTAAATGAGCTGGGTGGTGATGGCCCATGCCTTTAATCCCAGCACTCAGGAGACAAAAGCAGGTGGATTTCTGAGTTTGAGGCCCGCATGGTCTACAAAGCCAGTTCCTGGACAGTCAGAGCTACACAAGAAAAACCCTGTCTTTAAAAAAAAGAAAAAAAAATCAAGATAGCCAGAGTTACAACAGAGAACCCTGTGTTGAGAAAAACAAAAAACAAAAATGAAAAAACCTGAAATGAGTAAGAGTAGTGGTGGCCCACACCTTTAATCCCAGCACTCTGGAGGCAGAGGCAGGCAGATCTCTGTGAGTTCAAGGCCAGCCTGGTCTACAGAGAGTCTACAGGGCAGCAGAGTTACAACAGAGAAAACCTGCCTCAAATACAAACAACAACAAAAAGCAAAATAACAAACAAAACACTGTTAAAAAGGAGAGATATTACATAATAATAAAGGTTTCAATTCTCTAAGAAGTGAAGTAACCAGTCTTTAAGGTGAGTGTCTTTAATAGGAGAGTACTGAAATCTATGAGACAAAAGTGACAGGATTGTTGGAGAGCAGATGAACTTCTTAAAGAAACAGACAGCAGTGACCTCTGCCAGAAAAAGGCAGATCCAACAGTAATGCAGGGCCATAATGGACAGCGTAAGGCTGCTCTATCCAACAACTGTATATTGTTCTCAAGTTCACAGAGAATAGTAAACACACACACACACAATCACCTTCTGGGCCATAAATGTCAGCAAGGTTGGAGATGGGTGCAGAGCTTCCCTGCCCTCCCAGTACGCTTCCTTCTCAGTGCCTCTGCGTATCTGCCAGCCCAGTTCTGTGACTTCTTCTGGGGCCTCACTGCAGAGGCATGGGTGATGGAGAGCACCGGGGTCTCTAGCCCGCCTCCCCTCAGTCAGAGGCTCTAGTGCAGCTTTCACTTCCAGTCACACCGTTGGTTTCTGTGGTGACCAGCCTTACTTGTCAAGGAGAGACCATATTAGCACAAACCCTGAATTAACTGAAGATGCTATTCCCATCCCTAACAGGCAATTCCAAAGGTTTCAGAGCTCTGTGCCATGATATTTATTATTTCACGATGCTGTGTATAGGATGGGGAAAACCAAAAGTTTTCCCTCTAAGCTCAGACCATCACCAAGCTGCTGCTTATGGCCATTACTTTTTATCATCCTGAAATCCAACCTAGTTCAACAGGAGAAAGGAACATAAAGACACAGAGTAGGAAGAAGAAATAAAAAGACACAGATTGGGAAGCAAAAATTAAAGTGCCCATGTCCATCAATGATATGACTATAGGAACTCAAGGAATCTACAAAAAACTTCTGGAACAATAGTAGTAAGGCTTTAGGATACAGTGCTAATAAACAAAAATAATTCACTTTCCTATGTGCTAATAATAACTGGAATTTTATCATTTAACCTATAATAAAATTCACATTTACATTAAATAGGGAATGTTTAAGGAATATTTAAGGAATATCTAATGAAATATGTATAATTCATAAAATATGTTATGAATAGTTAAACATTTATTTGTTTATTGTGCATATGCGTATGTCTACGGGCACCTGTGTGCCACAATGTGCATCTGGAGGTCCCAGAACTACTTGTGGGAGTCAATTTTCCCCTTTCCACCTTGTGGGGCCTGGGGATTAAACTCAGGTCATCGGCCTTGGTAACAGGTCCTTCACCTGCTGAGCCATCTTAGTAATGTACAAGTTTTGAGACGTACCAAACTAGGTAAATGATAGCATACAATGTAAGTAAATGAAGAGGTTTTTATGAGGAACCAATATTGTTAGTATGTCAATTCTTCCCAATCTACAGATGCAGCACAGGACTGTCAAAGTCCCCCTAGATATTCTAGAGAAGATGACAGAATGATTCTAAAGAATATGTGGAAAGGTAAAAGGATTTACACGGAGAAGTTTATTTCTAGTTATGTTTATAATAATTGTTTTGTACACTGTTGGGGGAAGAGCTGACAAAGCCTTGGCAGTTTGTATTATCTGCAGTGTTGGCTTTATGTAAATCTGTGATTTAGATGGTTGTTTCCTCATGACCTGCACATGCTCACTGCTCTCTAGCAGAGCCATTGTGGAACAGAGCTGCTGTGGAGGAATTCTTGTAGTCCTCTTTCCCAAAGTTTCTGGCGACAAGAAGAGAACACTTTCCTTAGGCCTTGAGTTTCCCCCACTGTAAAGGTATAATAGCTTGGCTGCTAAAGGATTGTGGGATTAAGACTAAGCTACAGGTTTCCTTCATTATGCAAATAGGCCTTTGAATGGGAGGTGGGAATATCTGCAACACCTGAGGAGCTTCTGTAATCAAAATATGATAAATAAATAACCCAAAACGTAAACCTCAAATCCAAACCCAAAAAACCAAAACCCAAAACAAAAACCAATCCTGAGATCGAGGTTCCACTGTCCAGTATGGTATGTGCCATGACAGATGGCTCCCTCTGCGGAGGTCTGGCAGGGTGTGCATCTATGAAAGTGTCTTCTTGTCTTCTTTGCAGACCTACACAGTAGCTATCTGCTATAAATGTACAATAGTTAACACTGTACTATTTGTTAACACTGCAACCAAGCTTCGCTATAATTCTACAGTAGTAGAAAAATTATCTCAAAATGGACCACAGACCCAAATATAAATACAAAGCTCTAAAACTTCTAGAAGAAACACAGAGAAAATCTAGGTAACCTTGATTTAGCTAAGGGCTTTAGAATAACAAAAACATGGCCCACGTAAGAAGCTGATAAGAATGAGCAAGGCCTGGCAGCCCACTCAGTTCAGATAAGGAGGAAGAACTCCAAAGGGAAAATAGAAAATAAAAAACCAAAATGAAACTAAACAAAAACCAAAATAACAGTTCTGAGGACCTATTCTTTTCCCAGGGTCTTCTAAATTCCCAGGCTGGGCGCCAACTCAAGGCCACCCTTCAGCATCAGCATGACTTATCACTATGCGAAACTTAGAGCCCTACTACTACTCGCAGTAGTGCAGACTAGACACTGACCTCCGAAGAAAACGGTCCTTAGCAAACACCTACCAAAGTAATGGTGCTAGAGACAAAGTATGCTGCCAGGCCAAAAGGGTGGAATTTCCAGCCCACATCTTATACATACATCTGAGATAAAATGAAAAGCAGGTGGAAAGAACATTTACCCCATTTCCACAGGTCTGGATTTGTATTAAAAAACAAAAACAAAAATAAAAGCCAAACAAACAAACAAACCAACCAAACCCTGTCTTTTTCTTCAATTCTGTTGGGGGTGTGGGGGAAAACAACCTGTTCCAAAAACAGGTTGACTTCATTAAAACTGAAATAGCAGGCTGGAGAGATGGCCCAGAGGTTAAAAGCACTGGCTATCTTCCAGAAGACCTGGGTTCAGTTCCTGGCACCATATGCAGTGGCTCACAACTGTTTGTAACTCCAGTTCCAGGGAATCCAATGCCTTCTTCTGGCCCTAGTGGGCACTAGGCATGCACAGCCAGTCATACATGCAGGCAAAACACTATACACGTTAAGTAAGATAAATAAAAAATAAAACTGAAATCATCCATGGCTGGGGACACTGCACTTATATGGCACAAGCAAAGCCACTGGCTTAATCACTAGGACCAACCCCCCAACCATCCAAGAGCCAGACTTCTGCTCTGCCAAAGCCTACTGGTAAGAGAACAGAGAGATCATATCGGGAGAAGTTATATCTCTGCAAAATACCCAATTCATGAAAGACATGTCTGAACTATAGAAAGAACTGATAAAACTCAACTCAACAAAAAGGGAAAGAACAACTTAATTAAAAAAACGGGCCTGGGAGCTAGAGATTTGTCAGTAAAATGCTTGCCTTGAATGCATGAGAACCAGAGTTTGATTGCCAGAACCCACATTAAAACAAAAAACAAAAACAGCTGTGCCTGTGGTGGCATAATCATAGTTCCAGTGCTGGAGAGACAAGGCAGGCTCGATGGCCAGTTTAGACTAGCCTACGTGCTCCCATGAACACACACACACACAGAAGCTAAGTGAAAGAAAAAGGAGTTGATTAAAAAGATGGTCATTATATTTCCTAATAGCCATATATTCCAAATACATGCCGTTAAAAAAAAAGAGAAAAAAAAACTCAAGGTGATGAACAGGTGGACAATAGACGTTTAGGACAATGAATCAACCATGCTTGACACTATATGAGACTCTATGACAACATACATTAGATAAGTATGAGTCGGAGAGCTGGCTCAGTGGAAAAGAGCACTTGTTGCTCTTGCAGAGGACCAGGGTTCAATTCCCAGTACCGCCACGGCAGCTCACAACTGTCTACAACTCCAGTTTCAGCAGATCTGATGCCTGCTTCTGGCTTCCTTGGGCACATGGTGCATATACATTCATGCAGGCAAAATATTCATACTCATAAAATAAAATAAAACTTGACAGGAGGTAGAGTTGAGTTCAAGGCCAGCCTGGTCTAGGACAGCCAGGGCTACACAGAGAAACCCTGTCTCAAAAAACAAAAACAAAACAAAAATCTAAAAAGGAAAAAAAAATCTTAAGTGCAAACCAGGCATGGTGGCGTGTGCCTGTAATTCTCGAGCTCACGAAGCTTCATGGGCAGCCTAGGATATGTGGCCATATTCTGTCACAAAAACCAAAACCAAAGGCTGGTAAGGGCACCTGATGACAAACCTGATGACAGAGCTCAATTTCCAGGGTCTATGTGGTAGAAAGAGATCTGACTCTCAAACAAGTTGTTCTTCGATCCCCGTATTTGGGCCACATAACACACACATACCCCAACTTACACACTAAATAAATGTGAAACAAAACACATGTAAACAATGAATCTATAGAAGAAAAAGAACACACATGTGTGAAACGAGCATTAAATTATCAAGGGAAAAGGTTGAAAAGTGCTTGATACAGAGACAAACATTCCATCGAAAACATGGATCAAAAAAAGAAAAAGAAGCTGGGCAATGGTGGCGCGTGCCTTTAATCCCAGCACTCTGGAGGGAGAGGCAGGAGGATCTCTGTGAGCTCGAGGCCAGCCTGGTCTACAGAGTGAGTTCCAGGACAGTCAGAGTTTCAACAGATAAACCCTGTCTCAAAAAAAAAAAAAAAAGTCGGGGGGGGGGGGGGGGGGAGAAGAATATGGACAATTCAGGGGCCAATGAGATGATGGTTCATAAAGTAAAACACTTTTACACAAGTCTGGCAACTTGCTGGACCCACATAAAACCTGGACTTAGTTGTGCCCATTTGTAATCTCGGCATTTCTTTTTTCCCTTTCTCCCTCCCTCCCTCTCTTTCTTCCAATTTTTAGAGACAGGGTCTCATTTCGAAGCCTTGGCCAGCCTGGAACTCACTATAGACCAGACTGTCCTTGAACTCACAGAGATTCACTTGTCTTTGCCTCCAGAGAGCTGGAATTAAAGGTGTGTAGGTTTGGGGCCACGCCATTTATTCTTTGACCATTTAATTCCTAGTCCTAGTCCTGGATTCCTGGAGTATTTCAGCCTCTGTACAACCTAGTCTTATGCCAGGAACTGGACGGCTTCAGCCTCAGCCTCCATACAATCTAGAATATTTAAGCCTTTGTGACTTACTGCTGACTGACCTACTCTGACAAGTTCCTTCTGAACTGAGAGCTGTACTGAACTATCCTGGTTGGCTGATTCAATTCACTCTCTGTTCTGGTTCAACTCTTCTCCAAGCTGACTGGTTCAAACTGATCTGACTAAACTCTTCAGACTCTGGCAGACTCTGGCTGACTCCCGAAACTTCTGATTGAACTGGTCTGCTCAGCTTCAAACAGACTCACCCTTACTGACTTCTGCAGAACTGCCTGTGTCTCTGCCTCAAACTTCTCATACTGCTTCTGTGTCTGTGCCCCTGACTCCTCAGACTGCTCCTGTGTCTCTGCCTCTTATCCTCCATCAGCCTATGTTATGTATCTTGTCCTTCTGTGTCTTATCCTTATCCTCTCAGACTGAACTGAGAGCCTGCTTTTCCATAGTGAGAGTTGGGCGTGTATTCACTCTGCCAATTCTTCCCCAATTAATCACTTTGCTTGCCCTTCACTCTGACTCATCTCAGACATGACTTCCTGTCTGACACTGACTCAGAGTTATGCTTCCTAACTCCCAAGTGCTTGGATTACAGGCATGCACTATCATGGCCTTCTGAATAAGGGATTAAAGGTGTGTACTAATGTTTTTTCCACTCTAGAGCAGCCAAGCAAATGGAAAGATTAAATATTCTACACATACCTGGCAATGCTTAAAAGCACTCTTAAAAGGAGGTGGGATGTGGAGACAAGAGAATTATTGGAAGCTTTCCAGTCAGCTAGTTCGGCAGAAACAAGAGAAATCCTGCCTTAAAAAACTAGGCGGATAGAGAATTGACTCCCAAAAGTTGTGGTCTGATTTCCAAACATGCATTGTGGCTGGTATACATACACACACAGAAAAAGAGAGAGAGAGAGAGGGGAGGGGGGAGAGGGAGGGGGGGGGCACTTGGGCCCACACAAGTATACATACTAATAAAGTATAAAAAAATACCCCGTGTATAACTCAAAGTAAGGTGAGTATAGCAGTGGGTGGGGGTGAGGGATAAGCAGGCAGTAACAGGAAAGTCTTCTAATAGGCTTTAGAAAAACAGACATTTTCTGGGAACCAACTTGAAGTAAGTGTCCAAGAGGCTGGAGGACGAGCACCCTGTCCCAGGAGAATCTGTCACACTCTGGAGGGCCATCTGCTCCAGCATCAAGCCCATGGCCCAGATGCTCCACTTTGGGTAAGTTGTCCACGAGTAAAGTGACTGACTGGCTAATAAAAAGTAATGAATAAACATGGATAGCCCTTTTCACTTAAATCCTAAAGTGACCAAGGCAATTCTTCTCCAGAGAAGGAATCCATCTGAGAAGAGAATAGTTGGAGCGGGAACTGTCAGTAGGTGTGCTGATGGGCCAGGGGTCCAAGGTGGGAGTCCTCTCAAGAGCTCCTGGTCAGAATCTTTCCTCCAGACTCACAAGCCAGGCCTTATCAGTAGAGACATGAGGCAGTGACTACTTGACCCCTGTTAGCCATCCCATTCCCAGGCTGCTGGGATCTCAGCATCATCTCCCCAGGGTCTTGCAGGGTCCTTACCACTGAAAAACAAGACTCTCCCCTAAGGCCATGGCCCTTCAGGCTACTGTCTACTTATTCTCCCATTAAGGCTAACTGGCTAAAAAAAGCTATTGTCCCTGGTCTTGCATCACTGCTCACCTCTCCTCCACTACCTCTACACTGTGTTCTACCCCCATCACACTAGTGGGACTAACACAATCATCCTTCCCCCACACAGCCTAGAGCCCCTCTCCCTCTCAACCACTTCTGGAAAGGGAGACAGCTCAGTCCCTCCTCATCTAGTCCTTCACATCCTCTGATTTCACACTCCAATTTTAGGCTGGGTCCTTTTCAAAAAAGCCCTATACTGGTGTCTGAAAACATCTTAAACCCAATTTTCCCTGAAGCAGCTTGTGTCCCCAGGCCTTGGCCCCTAAGGGTAAGAGGTACCACCTTCCCAGGTGTTCAGGCCTAGCTCTGGTCTTCTGCCCTGGATATTCTTTTCCTTCTCAGGTTCCAGCCCAGTACCTTTATGCAGCTCTTCCTCTTCACCTCCTGGCAGTTCTTGGCATCATCCCCATACAGCAGAGGGCAATCCTCTACCTGAATAATGCTGCATAAAACCCACCCATTCTTTCCAACACACCAAGATGGTGTAAACAACAGCAGCAAAATTTCACAATTGAAAACCAGAGCTTTTAGGTCAAAGAACACTCAAGACAAGTGTGACAAGATCCACACTAGATGCAACAGGTGATGTGCTATAAACTCAAGGCAAAAAGAACTCTTACTACTCTGTAAGAAGGAGCAAGTCATCTGTAAGCCAAATAGAGTAACTGGTATAAGAGACACATACAGAATAACTACTTCAAAACAGACTGAAAATGTTCTTTTAGATTCAAGGGTACAAAAAAACAAAAACCCCAAAAGACTATCAATTGCAACCTGGCCCTCTGTGAAAACTGCACCAGAACGTGAACTTCAAAGGAAAAAAAAAAAATTGCCAGATACTAGATGTGGTGGCGCCCATCTTTAATCTCAGTGCTCAGGAGGCAGAGGCAGGAGGATCTCTGTGAATTGGAGGCCAGTCAACCTCTGTGTAACAAATTCCAGACCAAGCAGTGAGCACCTTCTCAAAAACAAAACGGATAGGTAGTTAGAAGTATTTTTGATCTTCTGGAGGACACTGGTTCAAATCCCACCACGTATTCCAGGCAGCTTACAACTACCTGTTATCTAATTTCAGGAAGATCCAATGCCCTCTTCTGGCCCCTGATGATACCAGCAGACACAGATACATGAATAAAATAAATACATTTAAAAAAAATCTTAGCCCATGCCTTTAATCCCTGCATTTGGGAGGCAGAGGCAGGTGGATCTGGAGTTCAAGGCCAGCCTGTTATACAGAATGAGTTCCAGCATAGCCAGAGTTACAACAACAACAACAACAACAACAAAATCCTATAAACCACTAGATATTTCTGAAAAGGACAAACTTGGATACATATACAGCAGTGAATAAAGTAACCAGCAGATTATAATTCTAAAACTAAATATTTAATGGTTACTTGAAAAGGTAAAAATACAAATAATACAAACCAAGACCCTAGACTATCTAATCTGGGGAGGGTAATACATGGTAACTGATCAGTTCTATACAGTCACAGAAAGATGAGTCCATTTATATACATATAGTTCTATTTTCTTTTCCTTTTTGATACAGGGTCTCATGTAGCCCCTGTATGGTCTTGAAATCTTGAATTTCTTGCCTTCACGTCCTTCCTGAGTGCAGATGCATGCATGCCACCACACCCAACATTACATGTTTCTTTTGAAAACAGAGTAACAAACTCAGCATGGTGGCTCATTCTTACAATACCAACACTCTAAGGCCAAAGTAGAAGGACTGATGAGTTCAAGGTTGCCTGGACTACACAGTTGTGCTCCAAGTAGTTACAGCTGTAGTGTGAGACCTAACAAACCTATTAACAACAAAAAAGTAAAGGCTAACAAATTAAAAAATTCCAACTTATTGATAATGATAATTATAAATAGATTAAAGTATTCTAAACAGCTCTTAAATTCAATTAAAATTTATTTGTAAAATAAAGTGACATGGAAAGACTAAAATTAAGGAGACAGAGAAGAAACACATAGTTGGGTGTGGTGGCCTGTGCCTATAATCCTACCACTTGGGAGGATAAGGCAGGAGGGTCAAAAGTTGAAGGCCAGACTTGGCTACACAGTAAGAAGGGAGGGAGAAGCCTTGAACAGGGAGCAATGATATCTCTAGACTCACTACTCCAGGAACTGGAGGATGAGGCTGAGGCAAAACAGAAAGCTGAAATGAAGTCTGAACAACAAAGTGAGACTGAATCTCAAGAGAATAAGGTCTTCTGTGTTAATGATCATCAGGAGAAATGTACACATCTAACTATGTTTGGAATCTAAAGCAAAAGTTGACAGATACAGGCAAGGGTGGTGGTTCTGGTGTAATCTTAGTACTTGGGAGGTTGAAGCTGGAGGATAATCACATGTTCAAGGCCAGCCTGGGCTACATATTGAGACACTGTTTCAAAAGACTAAAAACCTAACACATAGGAAGAATCAGGCACCTCGGAATCACAGTAAGAGACTGCTTCATCTTTCTAGTAGTCAGCTGACTAAGCACCTTACAAGAAGTTAGGCAACAGATCTGCTGACTCATACCAGTGAGAGAGCTCAGTCTCAGCTCCGAAAACAACAATGTAACCAGCAGTGTACAGAACACTTTGTTCCGAACTCAAGTCAAAAGTAAAGACACTTCTGACAAGTCTGATTACCCAAGTTCAAACCTCTGTAGCTACAATGAAATCTCAACATTTCAAAAAGCAAGCTAAGGATGAGAGTACTAAACCCCACTATAGTAAAAGTTAAAATAACTCCAAAAAAATATATCCCTTCTACCAACCTATCTACTTCAGAGGCCATCACCACCATTTAAATAGCTCTAGGATTAAGAAAGATTCAAGGCTGAAATGTCAAAGTATTGGTGATAAGTGAGCGTAGCACAGAACAAATCCAGAACAGGCCACAGGGAAAAAAGACTCAGCCTCAGCTTCAGGTTTTCTAAAACCTGAAGCTTAGGACATTTGCAGAAGCCAGACCAAAGCAAGGAGAAAGAATTAATATAATAAGATAATAACAGAAACAACATTAACTGTTCATAAAGTTCTGTACTAGTGGTCACAGCAAAAGGGTGCCCAAAGCAACGCGGTTGATAGATGGGAATTCACAAGAGCAGCATACCCAGATCAGCTTGTAACTGAGGTTGCTCTTCCTGGGATGCACATAAAAACTCACAGGCTTCACTATCTCCACTGAGATCTAGGAGGCTCTGAATTTTTTGCTCTAACACACAGGTGGATCATACCAGCATTGGTAAATGTTGATACTAATAAAGTGAACCTGGTCATAAAAGTTTTCCTATGTACTAAACACTATACACACTAACCTTATTCTGTACGGGACACATAGAAATCAAAATAATTTTCTTCTTTTTTCTTTTTGGAGACAGGAGCCTCATTATATAGTCTTGCTGACCTGAAACTATGTGGACCAGGCTGGCCTTGAATTCACAGATTTACCTGCCTCTACCCCCTAAATTCTGGGATTAAAGAGAAATCAATTTTCAAAAGTAAAATAAAGGGGGCAGGTGAGATAGCGCAGCAAGTAAAGACACTTTCTGGCAAGTCTAACGACTGGAGTTCAACTCCTAGGACCATGTGGTAGAAGAACTAACTCTCCCAAATTGCCTTCAGACCTGCATATGTGTCACAGTACTCTCCTCTGGCCCTTAAAATTAAAATAGTAAAATGGGAGAACCAAAAACATGCCAATAAATATTTAAGACTATATACCAATTTTAAAAATACCAACAAGGAATAAAATTTGGGAAGAATTTTTTTTTTTTTTTTTTTTTTTTTTGAGACAGGGACTCACTCAATAACCCTGAGCTATGTACCTCAGGCTGAACTCAAATTCACGGCAACCCTCCTGCCTCAGACCCCAAGTGCTGGAATGACAGGCATGAGCCAAACATCTAGCTACATTTTAACTTGGCTTATAGGTAAAATTAAAATTAATAAAATTTAAAATTTTATAGACGAGGGCCAGTAAGATGGCTCAGTTAGTAAATGTACTTGTTGCCAAGCCTGACAACCTCAGTTCAATCCCTGGGATTGATTGGTAGATTGTGAGAACTGATTCTTGCAAGTTCTCTTCTGACCTTCACTCACATAGGTAGCTAAAGGATTTAAAAATTAAGATATGCCTTAGCCTTCAGTCCTGGGATTACAGGTATGAGTAACCACACCCAGCTTTTCTAAACACTTGAGTTAGTTTAGGGCTGGGCATGGTAGTACAAGCCTTTAATTTCAGCACTTGGGAGATAGAGGCAGGCAGATCTGTAAATTCAAGGTCAGCCTGGTCTACATAGTGAGATGTGGGTGAAGGTCAGAAGATAGCCAGAGCAAAGTAATGAGACCCTGTCGAACTCATTAAAAAAAAAGAAATGAGAAGAAAAAGTGTTTGCATGTTTATTTTCCTTGAGATCCTCCCCACTTCAATGAAAAGCCTGCTGAGCATCCAGGACCTTGCCTGCTGACTTGCTTTTGGGTTTTGTTTAGTTTTGAGACAGGGTCTCTCTACGTAGTCCTAGCTACTACACGGCTAGCCTCAAACTCACTGCCTCGTGGGTACTAGGACTAAAGGTGTGTACCACCATGCCCAGCTGCTTGCAATGCTAAATCTTCACAACACAGGTGTCTCCTGTGACTAGGTCGGCTATACCCTGGACTCCCAGGCCAAGGAGCACTCTCAAGAGATCACAGGGAATGTGTAGCCCACAGAGACATCAGGCACACGGCCAAAGTAAAGAAGGCAGGAGTGCACGCTGGCTAAGTACTGACCGTGGCTGGGGGGCAGCAGGCCACTTAGGTAGGGGAGGTAGGGGAGACTTGCTCTTCTCAGCTCGTCCAGCTTCTCCCGCAGCTTGCGCACCTGGCTGTCGGAGCGGCTGACCCTCTGCCGAAGGCTCTTTAGCTCTCCATTCTTCTTTTCTACCTGTTCCCGCAGGCAGCATACCTGGCTCTTGTTCTGCCGAGCTGAAAAGCAGTAGGAGTGCAGCGAGTCGATGAGCTTGCAGGCCCCCGAAGCTGACAGGATGACCTCGTTGATGGACATAGGGCTGGCGTCACTGTGCTCACTCTGCACGGCTTCTGCTGCTGGCTTTGGGGTCACATCAGTAGGAGGGGCGGAGGGGCTCTGGGAAGCCTTCTGAGGGGTTGCCGAAAGTGAGGAACTTGGAGGACTCTGGGCCATGCTATTCCCACTGCACCTTGGCTCCGTATCTCTCTTCGGCCTCTTTCGGTCTATGGGCTCACGGGGGACCGATGGTCTCTCTCGGGTGTGCTTGGAGGAGAAACTATAAGAATGAAGTGAGCCAATGAACTTGCAAGCTCCAGATCCCGGAGGTGTGAAGTCATCCATGGAAATGCCGCTCTTGTCAGCCCCACCTACATCAGCAGAGGAAGAGGCCTTCTGGTGGTCAGCCTCTGCAGCAGACGCTTCTGCTTCTCCCTGGCTGCCGGCCATTGGGGTGGCCAGTTCATCTCCTGGAGTTCTTTCCAGAGACTGCCCCTGCTCCTGACTGACAGCATCTGGGGTGGCCTTGGGGGTTGTATCACCTTGTGGAGAAGCTCGCTTCAACTTTCGGGGCTCAGGCTTGGCCATTTCGTTATCACTTGAGGATAATGAGGAACCTATGGCTCCTTTCCCTGTTGCTGCACTCGTGTGGCCTCTCATGGTCCCTGTGGTCTTTCTCCTAGCATGGCCATGGCCTCCAACCCCTCTCTTCTTTTCTGACAGGTGGAAAATAGAGGGCACAGCTGTGGGCTTCAGCAGGCGATGCTGGTCCTCCAGCCTTTTGGAGAAGCTGTCTTTGGTAAAATGCTCACTACAGAGGAATGAATACTTAGTGGGAGTCCAATTATCCCTCTGAACGGCTTTTAACCACTGGATCAGTCGTTTGGAGTCCTTTAGAGGGAACCTGCAGGACAAATAACAACATACATAGAAATATTGAGATCCCATCCTCTAAAATCATTGATAAAAGCAAATTAAATGTTTTTGCAAGGATCCAACCCATACTGATGTCATCTGCTTAAAAATAAGGATTTCAGGACCATCTTGCAGGTCATTACTGAAATGGAAAGGGGAATGCCCTATTGTATATCTCTTAGGACCTGAGTCTGTAGGGGAGAGAGGAACAAAGGATACTCCTCCTCGGTATGGCAAATGTCACAAAGGAGACGGCAGATGGAATCTAGACAACAGGAAGTAGCTTTAACAAGTGGACCCCTGACCAAATCATCTGGTACCTGAAAGACAGGTTTCTGGGTGCTAGAACCTTAATGAGAAGCCAGGCAACAGAGTTGGGAGCAAAAGACGAGTATCTCAGAGAGACACACTAAGCGTCAACCACAGCTGAGGCTCAAGTTGCTGAGGGTATAGGAAACAGCTTTACCATAAAACCCAAGAACTCCAGCCAGGCTTAATGGTGCAGGACTATGACCTCGATTACTCTGAAGTAGGAGAATCACGAGCTCAACATCTGCTTGGGCTACAGAGTGAGTTCAAGGTCTACCTAGGCAGCTAAGCATCTCTTAAAATTTCATCCTTAGCTACAAATGAGGTCAGCGTGGGCTGAGATTTTTGTCTAAAAAAAAAAAAGAAAGAAAGAAAAAAAGAGGAAAAAAATCTGAGTATAGTTTACTGGTACAGCACTTTGTGCTCATAGGTATTTCTTCTACTAAGCAGCAAAACTGCTACTTTAGGAGTCTAGGTGAACCTTTAGAAAGTTATGCTGAGTGAAATAAACCAGTTCTAGGCTGGGATTAGGGCAAACCTCTAATCCCAGCACTTCGGAGGCTAGGAGGCAGAAACAGGTGGATCTCTGAGAGTTCAAGGCCAGCCTGGTCTACTAGTGCCAGGACAGCAAGGGCAATGTAGAAAGACCCTGCCTCAAAAAAACAAAAACAAAAGCAACAAGTTGTTTGTGGTGGCTCATGCTATATTTGAAGCACTTGGGAGACAGAGGCAGGATCCACACAAGTTTGGGACCAATACAGACTGTTGTAATAACAACAACGTTATTCAAGGAGACCTTGTCTCGAAACACCAAAACAACAAAACCCAGAACACAGCAATAAAAAGCATGATAAATTTTAATGTTGCATGTCATAACAGGAAAATTGAAAAAAAAGATGCTCAATAACATTTAGTAATTTCTTCCTTCATCTAATGAAGCTATTTAATGATTATTTATTTATTCTGGTTTTTCGAGACAGGGTTTCTCTTGTAGCTCTGGCTGTCCTGGAACTCACTCTGTAGTCCAGGCTGGCCTGGAATTCAGAGATCCACCTACCTCTGCCTTCCAAGTGTTGGGATTAAAGGCATGCACCACCACCGCCCCGCTAATGATCACTTATTAAGGCAAGATCTCAAGACAAACTAATTACACATGGTGGGGGTTGGTGGCCATGCTCAACTACTAAGAGCTCCAGGTGAGGTCTTCCAGCCCTAAGGGGAGGCTGGTGTGGACCAAGACTGGCCCTAACAGGATGAATCTGGACATTCTAAGCGATGTGACCTTCTAACCTTTCTCAAGGTTTTGTGAGTCCTAGAGTTCCCCAGTCTCCAATTAGGGCACTGTTTACTCCTAAACCGTGTTAGGGCATCAAGAATGCTGATAGCAGTCCTTGCAACTCTGCTTCATTTTCAAAAACTGTTAACAAAACTTATGGGACGTGTTCTCAATGAAATTCTAAAGGAAACATTCTGGTTGATTTGTAAAATCATTTAATGTTAGTAGATTTTGCTTTGAACCAGACGTTAAGGACCCGAGACTTAAGGTAACCCTGTGAACTTTCAACAGATACGTGCCACTCTCATCTTTAAAATTTAACATCAAGTACTAAGAGGAAGCAGGATGTGCAAAGTGGCTTCTAAGGCAGAGTCCCATCATAGGCTGTTCACTCCAGTTGGAAATTGCAGGAGAGGACCAACTGAAATAGGAGTCAATGAGGAGTCTTGAAGCCTTCGGCTGCACGGCCACCCGAAAACTGTCCGGAAAGCCTTTCCATGACCCTCCTGCGGGCCTCTGCTCGAACGCAGGATGCGGGAGGCGCTCAGTGCCAATGCCCGGGCCGCAGGACCTCGCAGGAGAGCGATGAGGGCTACGGATGCAGGAAGTGCAGCTGCGTGCGCCGGGCCGCACTCCTGCCACACACCTCCAGGCGGGCTGCCCCGCGGAGCCAAGAGCGGAGAACTGCTCGAAACCTAAGAGCCGGATCAACCCGAGAAAGCGCCCTTGCTGAATGCTCCTGAAACTGGCAGCGCCAGCCCAAATCAGTGCGGCGCCGATCGGTGGAGGCGGCGGCGGGGGCCTCCGGCCGCGCTGCCCGCGGCATGGCCGCGCCGGTCCCCAAAGCCGGCGATCCGGGCCAAGGTCACAAAGCTTCACGACCCGTCCACACCCTCAGCTGCGCTCGGCTAGTCGGCCCCCCGATCCCGGTCCCCCGCGCCGGGCCCGTCGCGCGGCCTCAGTTTCCCCGCCGGCCCGACCCGGGCGGGGGCGTGGCGGACCCAGAGGCGGGCCGCGTACCTGTGGAAGGAGACAGCGCGCTTCTCGCCCTTGCCCTGCCTGTTGGAGCAGTTCACGGCCGCGCAGCAGATCACCATCGCGGGCCTCGGTCGTGGGCGCCGTCAGGCTCTGATCCTTGCCGCCCGCCCGCCGGCCCGACCCGCCCCGAGGGAGCGCGGCGACACAGCTCGGGACGTGGGCCGCGGCCGCGCCGTACGGCAAGATGGCTGCGCGCTGCCGCCAGCAGCACGCTGCGCTCGGGCTGCCGGGCCGCGGCGCGAGCGTCGCGGCCGCAGCGGGCGGCGAGTCCGTACCGAGACATGCGCGGGCGGCGGCCTGTACGGAAAGATGGCGGCGCCGGACGAGCATCGCGGAGACCCGCTCTAGGGTGCTCCGGAGCGGCGGCGCGGGGCGGGGCGACTCACGACCGGTCAGCAGCCGCCTGCGCCGAGGCCCCGCCCCCGCGCTTCCACCGCCGTACGGCGAGATGGCGACGCCCGCGCTTCCGCTGCGCCGCGCTTGGCTACCTCGGCTTCCCGTCGCTGTGTCGCGCAGTAGACCGTCGGAGCGACACCGCGGTCAGTCGGCGGCCGGACAGGGAAGATGGACGCAGGTGAGGAGGGCGGGCGCCCGCCCCGTGGCGGCGGGCTCTTGTGACTGCCCGGCCCCCAGCCCCTGCGGCTGCTGGGGCGGAGGCCGGTGTGTCCAGCTGGGCGGGCCGCGCCTCCCCGGGGCGCTCCGTAGCCGGTTCTCGGGGCCAGGTGTCAGCGCCGCGGCCTCCGGCGCCTCCAAGGCCCTGGGGGGAGCGCCCCAGCCTGTGAGCTCGCGGCTCTGGGCGGGAGGGCAGCGAGCCTAGGGGACGAGCAGGGCGAAGGCGCGCCGGTGCCGGGGCGGACCGGTGGCTGCTGAGCTAGGCCTCACACAGCGCTGTGAAGAAGCCGACCTCTTTAACTTCTGTCAAGTTGCTGGCTAATGTTCCAGCAACCGCAACACGCGCATCTTTTGTCTCTAAAGTTCCCTAACCTGTGTAGGTGATTCACGCTTCTGTTTCTACGGCTGGAGACAGTCAGTCACATCTCACTTTGACTTTTTTGGCGTCCTGATACTGGGTTTGTGCGGGTGTTTTTTGTTTTGTTTTTGTTTTTTGACTGGCTCCTGATACCGAAGCTCGAGAGAGAGTACAGGTCTTTTGTTTTTCCTGACAAGATGTCTTGGAGATGTAAATCTACCAATACATCGTTTTGTGAGCATTCCTAAAAATATTCATTACTCCCACAGAGTTTCTCTCTTTTATTTCCCCAGCTGCATTAGTGTTTTCATTTTTTTTTAATTACTTTTTTTAAAGAACTGTTTGGCTTCAAAAATCCACTCCTTCGTGAAGGAATCACGTCAACTGGTTTAACTGTACCTGTCTTGAATGGCGTTGCTTTTGATGCTTTTCTTCTACTGACACCTGCACTATGGATGTAATTGGCTCTTACTTGGGAGTAATGTTTACAGTTAATATGCATTTCAATAGTTTGTGGCTTCCATCTCTTCAGTGTTTTAAATGGCTGGAGGAAGCAGGAACTTTGTCGAAGCATGAACCAGGTTTATATTTTGTGAAATAATAATTTTTTAGATTGAATAACTGAAACTGCCACAGTGTTTGCTGGAGATATGGAGTGGAATAACATAGAATTATTTAATTATCCCCTCCCCCTCTTTTTATTTTTATTTTTTAAGACAGGGCCTCACCATGTAGTCTTAATCTGATCTGGAATTGGATAGATATGTTGACCATGCAGGCCCCAAAGTCACAAAAATCTGCCTGTTTGTGCCTTCCCAGTGCTGTATTAAAGGCAAGCACCACTTTGACTCCAGTTTCTTTCTAGGTATTTTTTAGTACCTAAAGCTCAAGATGAGTGTAGAAAGATCAGATGGATTTGGAAGCACAGGGAAACTGGTGTTCTGGCAAGCAGTCATTAATGATAAAAGGCCAAAATAAAAAATGCAAATCAATGGCATTGAAATAAAAGGGTTTGGTGGGTACAGATGTAGATGTAACAGTAATTTCCCAAGAGTCATGGGAAACCATGACTATACCTCTACCTATAAAACCAACCTACACCCTTACCCTTAAAATGGTTAAGTAACAAGCCTCTGTGTGGAGCAGTGGCTGTTAACTAGACAGAAATTAGAAACTTTAGAACAGCTGGTAGAAGAACAAAGGCTCAGCATATAGAAGAATCTACCAGCCCATGGAACTCACCTGTATTCATTATTAAGAAAAAATCTGGGAAATGGGGAATGCTAACTGATTTGAGAACAGTAAAAAAGGTGATTTCAGCCATTGGGTCCATTACAGTCTGGAATCCCTTTGCCTTCATTATTATCAAAGTCCTGGCATCTGATAGTAATTGATTTGAAAGTTTGGGTTTTTTTTTTTTTTTTTTAAGAATACCCCTGCAAGAGCAGGACAAGGAAAAGTTTGTGTTCATGGTACCCAACTGTAATAAAACACCTCCCTGTCTTGGGTGAGCCACACAGCAGCAAACTACTACATATGAGAGAAACAGTTAAGATGGAAAACACAGTTTAGTAGTCAATCATACTGCCTTTAATGTGAAAAACAGTCCAAGTCACATGACCTTAAGTGAACATTGAACACTGCTTAGATCAAATTTGAAAAGACATTTGCATTTGAAGACCTGTGTTAGTGCTGATAAAAACACTGAAGATTTTTTTAGGGTATGATGGGCCAGTTTTTCTCCTGATATAATTTTGTATGACCTTTTAAGGTATACCCTCGGATCCCTGGAGTCCTTGAAAAGCCTCCCTTCCTCCACCTTTGTTCTCCCCACACCCTTACACCTATCCTCCACCCCTCCCCTCTACAACGCCCTAGCTATCCTAGGAATCACAGTGTAGGTAGCCCAGGCAGGGGTTGAACTCACAAAGATCTTCCTGCTTCTGCCTTCTAAGTGCTGGGATTAAAGGTGTGCACCACCTTGCCCCAGCTTACTTGTTCTTTTTATAAACTACATTTATTATTGAGTGTCAGAAATTGTAATCAGACATTGGACTAGAAAAATGGGCAGAATAAAAACAGATGCTGTCTGGAGGCAGCCAGCATTCTCTACAGGAGACCAGGAGTATGAAGGACTGGATGGTGCTCAATTCATATGGCATAATGATGTGGGCCAGGTAATAGGGAATTGGAATTGTAGTGAGACAGCCAAGAAAAATCTCACTTTGAAAGTACATTTTAATTTTTTTTTAATTTTGAGGTTATAATTACACTATTTTCCCCTTCTTTTTCCAAACCCTCTAGGTATACCCATCCCTTGCTCTCTGAAAGTACATTTTTATCAAGACCAAAACAAAAACAAAACAAAAAAAAAACTATGTAAGTGAGCTGATGGAAGAGTAGTAGCATGGAAATTGGTGTACCCAAGTGTAGTGAGAGTCAAAGAAGCCAGACCTGAGAGTTAAGTAAGTTAGAGGGCTGGAGAAATGGCTCAGTGGTTAAAGAACTTGATGCTCTTCTAGAAGACTCTAGTTCATTTCCTAGTACCTATGTCAGGCAATACACAGTCCTTGTTACTCTAACTCCTGGGGACCTAATGCCTCTGGCTTCCTAAGGCGTGCACATCCTACACATAGTTTAGTGTTTTGTTTCAAAGTAAAGATAAAGGATTTTTTTCTTTCAATGACCTAGGTTCAATCATGGATACTTGCTAAGTCACAGTGAGGACTCAGGCATTTATTCTGAGCAGAATTCTTTGGAAGGCTTTGAGAAGAGGAGTATGTGATTGTACTGAAATTTAACAGACTTGCTCTGGGATTTTTTTTAAACATTTAATTTTTATATAATTTGTATTTATCTCTTGAAATTAAAATATGATTACATTTTCCCCCTTACCTTTTCTTCTTCCAGGCCCTCCCATGTATCTCCTCCTTGTTTTCTCTCAGATTGATGGCCTCTTTTTCTTTAATTGTTGTTATACGTGTGTGTTTGTGTATTCCTAAATTTATAAATACAACCTGCTCAGTCTGTATATTGTTGTTTGTATGTATATGATTTTAGGGTCGACTACTTGATACTGGATAACCAATTGGGAAGGCTCTTCTAGGGAAGACTCTCCTGCTCTCAGCATTCCTTAGTTGGCTGTAATTCTTTTTTCTAGGGTTGAGGCCTTATGAGATTGCCTTTTCCATGTTAGTGTGGCTGTTGGTGTCATCCTTGTTCAGGTCTTATTTAGGCCCCCATGCTAATAGACTCTATGGGTAGCTTCTCTTGACATTTCTAAGAGTTGTAATCTCACAGCAAACATCTATTCTTCTGGCTCTTAGAGCCTTTGGCCTCCTTTTCTCCAATGGTCCCTGAGTCTTATGCACAGAAATTCTGTTGTAGATGTAACAGTTGGGGATGGACACCACTTGGTCAACTGTTCTCTGCGTTTTGATCAGTTATGTTTTCCTGTAATGGTTCCCATCGGTTGTAATGAGAAGTTGAGACCTATACTCATCTGTGGGTATATAGGTAAATATTTGAACTATAGTTAAGAATTATGTGTGTGTAGTAAAGAAATGATTGTAAGTTCTCCATGGCCCAGGGCATTACTAGCCCCAGGTAGTTGGCGCGGACAGTACTGTAACAGTATGCTACTGTGCTGCTCAGCAAAGAAGACAAGGAGACACTTTCATAGATGCAAACCCAGCCAGTGTTGTGGAATGTTTGAATTAGGTATTTTATAGTTACATACTGTTTTTATGGGATCATAGTCATGTGTATGTGCTGTATAGGGTGTTTCCTGATGCTTTGCAGCCTGTAAAGGACTTGCGTCCTACACCTGTTAATACCTCTGTGCTAAAAACAGTGGAGTAGTCCCCCAGATCTCCACATGAACAGGCTATTTGTTTACTTTGATTCAGATGAAGGATCTCTCTCATCATCAATGGTCTGCAGCCAGGTGATCAGAGAAGACTGACTCACCCAGCTTGGCAAACCTTGAGAAGTGTTAGGTTCCATTCATTTGTGTAATTAAGGCCTGTGTGGAGGAAGGAGGGAGTTTTTGAATGAATAAAGGACCTAGGGGCTGTGGCAGAGGGAAGCCAGGACCACTAGGAGCCCTTGAGAGAGGATGTGAGATGGACCTCCGCCTAAGCCCCCTGGATATTCATCCCTGAGAGTTGTCATGGCTCTTTATTGAAACCCACCATTAATAATATTTTTCATTAACATGCCAGACCTCAGCAGAGGGTCTGGCAGAACTACCTGTTATGGCAAGTGCCATACTGGACAGTGGAACCCTGATCACCTGATCTCAGGGGATTTTATTAATACAAAAACTCCTGGCATGTATTTCTTTGATACAGAAACTCAGCCCCCTCATCTAAAGGCCTATTTGATTATGAAGGAAACCTGTAGCCAAGTCTCATCCCACAATCCTTTTAACTGCTGAGCTATGTCACCTTTATTTCAGGGAAACTCAAGAATGGGACCCATTGCTTGAGGCAAGGATACTGGGCGTAGCCTTATCTGCATGTGGTGACTGTGTGCCTCCAGCCACAGGGCAGAGAAAGCATTAACCACTTTTCTTTGCTTCTGTGAATCTGCCAGGCTAAGGCAAGGAGCAGCCAAATGCCTGCCATTGTCATCTCTAGGGACAATATAGGGTTCAAAGCCAGATTTGACTTACTCTTAGTTCTAGAACAGTCCTACATTCTACAATGGCTCTGCCAGAGAGCAGTGAGCAGGTGCAGATCATGATAAAGCAACCATCTTAATCTCAGATTTACATAAGGCCAACACCTGCAGATAATACAAAGGCTTGGACAACCCTTCCCCCAACAGTGTATAAAATAATTATTATAAACATAACTGGAAATAAACTTCTCAAAACAGTACAAGGCATGGTTTCCCTCATTGATCATGCCTGTGTGAGTGTGTTTGAGTGTGTTTGAACTTGTCCGTGTGTACAGGCACATGCCACAGCCAGGGAGTGGAGGTCAGAGGACAAACTTGTGGGAGCCTCTCTTTCCACCATTTGGGATTGGATTTAGGTGTCAGGCAAGCACCTTTACGCACTTAGCCAGCTTGCTGGCCTTGCTCTGTTTTTTTTTTTTTTTAATTGAGAGTGTACTGAATAGGGATGAATTTAGAATCAAGATAAGAGGCTGCTCCAATAAGACATGTGGAGAGATCCTGTAGATTTGGGAGAGCTTAGATGTGTTGTGAAGGTTGAGACCACAGATTCTATTTATTTACAGTTGGAAATTTAGGGTAAAGAGAGGGGAGTGAAAATGGTGCCAGGTTTTGCTGTATAACTTAAGGAAGTTGGGTGGAGAGGGTGTGCTTGGTAGAGACTTGTCAGGACTGGTTTTGTTTTGCTGAATATGAGGTGCCTGTTAGATGTCCAAGTGCTGTTAATAGGCCTTTGGTTATGTAGGCTGGGAGTTATGGGAATAACCCTTTACTGAAGATGTGCAGAAAGCTGTTTTCAGATGAAATTGCCCAGGGTCTGCATGTGAATAGGAAATAAGAGAGACCAGGGAGGGAGCCCAAGTCTGCTGGTATGGGGAAGTGGTAGGCCCAAGTGGTTTAGTTTACCTCTCTACCCATTTCCCAGAAGTGTATACAAACATGCTCCTGGTTCAGAGAAGTTGGTGATGAGGGGAATGGGTCAGTCAGCATAGTGTGTTGGTAGGTAATATTTACAAGCCTCCAGACCTCAGCAGAGGGAATGGCGTCATGGCAAGAGCCATTTTTGACTACCGATCCCACTGCCTCATACTCAGGACTTTTATTATAATTAAAGCTCTGCCTTCCTGATCCACAGGTCTATTTGCATGATGAAAGAAACCTCATAGCTTAACTCATCCCACAGCCCTTCAGCAGCCTAACTATGTCATCTTTTTGGTGGGGAAGCTCAAGGCCCAAGGCCTAATAAGAATGATTCACTCCCATTATTGCCTGAGGCTGGGGTGAGTGCCACAAGACTTTCTCAACAACAGCTTTAGAGTGCAGTTTCAATTGCTCTGCTCATGACCTTTGAACAGGTATAGGAAGCAGTCATTGAACAGAATGCAGCAACCATTTATACAGGTTAGTCTGAGTTATAGTATGAGACCTTGTCTCAGCAAAAACAAAACCAACAGCATATCTAGGTGGCCCAAGCCTGAAATCCTAGCTACTTAGGGGACTAAGGCAGGAGAATCACAAGTTAAAGGCCAGTTTGGACTACAGAGTGAGTTCAAGACTAGCCTGACTTAACATTTTTTTTCAAAATAAAGAGTAAAATAAGAGGGATAGAGATGTAGTTCAGTGGTAGTTTATCTGCCTAGCATATGTGAGGCACCAAGTTCACCCCCAGTACTGTAGAAGTAAATAGGAAAAAATAATCAGATTTTAAAAACCACCATCACATAAAAGAATTTTATGAAATTGCTTTCAGGAGATTGGAGAGATGGCTTAGCAATTAAGAGAACTTGATGCTCTGTCCTTGCACCCAGCCTTCTGTAAGCTCACAGCTCTGTAACTCCAGCTCCATCCAACTGATGCCCTCTTCTGGCCTCCACAGGCACTGACACATGTGCATGCATGTACACACACACAAAAAATTATCTTCAGGCTGTGTAGATGAAACCTAAATAAGTTTCATACTTGTATTTGGGTCATAGTGTTTTTCTAATGAGATCTTATATACATACAAATGCTTCCCAAATTTGAAATACTTCTTATTCTAGTTAATGGAGGATAACTTTGAACTTCTGATCTTTCTGCTTCTACCTCCCAAGTGTTCAGATTACAGACTAGGATTACAAATAGTTTACCAACAAGCCCAGTTTATGTGGTGGTAGAGATCAAACTGAGGGCTTCCTGTAAACTATGTAAGCTTTCTTCTAGTTGACTATGCCCTGAGCCTCACAACAGTGGATTTTGATGTGGACATTCTGTCGAGTTTTTATGCTAAAGCAGAGTTTTCTAGCTTCTGACAACTAAAAGTTTTTATTTTCTTCTACATGCAAACTATTACTATTTTTGTTTTTTCTAAACAGGGTTTCTCTGTTGTAACTCAGGCTCTCCTGGAACTCACTCTATAGACCAGGTTGGTTGCAAACTCACAGAGATCCACCTGCCTCTGTCTCCTGAGTACTGAGATTAAAGGCAAGCATGTGCCGCCACCACCCAGCTGCAAACTATTATCTTAATCAGAAGAATTTTCCAAATGAAGCAAAGAATCCTTCTGCTGAATTTATATTATAAAATGTAATTTTGTTGGTTAAAAAAAAATTTTTGAGATAGGGACTTGCTGTGTGTTCCAAGCTGGCCTCAAATTCATGGTGCTCCTTCCTCAGTCTCCAAAGTGCTGGAAGTACAGGTCTTAGCCATCATTCTTAGCTTTAAAATATAAGAATGAGATATATTGCAGTAATCTCTAAAAGAGGTTTACTGGCTGTTGTCTTTTTGTGATTCTCCCTGCTTGAATGACAGTGTAATTTGTGGTTAAGTTAGAAGGTTAGTTCCATTCATTGAGCACAGGCCACTATTTTTCTGATTGTCAGATAATCAGTATTAAATCACAGTACTTTTTCTAACTAAACTGTCATATTATTAAAACACTTTTCATTTTCTCTTCCAGTTGTAATTACAGAAGTCCCAGGAAGAGGGTGGGGAAGTCAAACGCCTAGGGTGCTTGGTCAAATGGAAGAATTCTTTCATAGGAGTTCTTGGATACCTTACTTCCCCTGCATGTTGTCTAATGATAAATTTAACTTGTTGCTTGGGGGTTTGGAGACTGCTTTCTCTTTAAGGTTTGCCTCTCTGTCTCAGGGGCCATTAATCAATGCTTTGTAAGTGAAATGCACTGGGGTTTAAAGAGGATGCAACTAGGATAGTGCAGTTGAACTGAAGAACCTCTGTGGAGAAGTACAGAGGCCAATTGTTGTCCAGAGGGGAGAGTCCTTGTGCTGGTGGGCATGTTAGTGATTGTGAGCTTAAATTTTGTACTTG
The DNA here is from genome assembly GCA_026225945.1 of Cricetomys ansorgei. Classification (NCBI taxonomy): domain Eukaryota; kingdom Metazoa; phylum Chordata; class Mammalia; order Rodentia; family Nesomyidae; genus Cricetomys; species Cricetomys ansorgei. The sequence goes on from JAMJFZ010001791.1 coordinate 5,217,439, forward strand.
TCTTGGGTTCTCATCCCCTTGGACATAGCGAGTGGTACCCCATTTCTTGGGTGAGGTGACTGAAGTTTGAGAAGAGTAGTCCTATGCTGTATGGATAGCAAACATGGACTTTATCTCTAAAAGCAAGCCTTGATCATCATGAGGAGCCTGATTTTGAAAACCTCCTTTTTTACTTAAAGTAGATCCAGAAGGTCAGGAATTTCTCTTCCATGTCAGGTTTGCCTGGATGACACTTTAGTGAATGGCATCTCATTGTGTGGTTTGTTTCAGTTGACCCTGTGGGTATTCCCAGGTAATGTGGGGTATTATGGAAATGGTGGCATGTGTTTTCCTCCTGTCTTCCATACCAATGGGATGCCTGTAACAACAAAATGATGAGATTTCATGTGCCTGTCTAGTTGGAATCATTGAGGCCATGGAGCCTTAGATGCTGATACTCCAAGGTGAAAGGTTAAAGTCACCAGTGCTGGCCTTGTGGTAGCATAGCTGCCTTCTGCTCTAAATGCAGTTATAAGACTGTAGGCTGTGTGTGTGTGTGTGTGTGTGTGTGTGTGTGTGTGTGTGTTTGTGTTTGTTTCCTTTTTTTTTTTATTAAATAAATCTTACTGTGTGTGCCTGACTGGCTTGGAACTCACAGATTCTGTCTCTGCATCCAGAGTGCTGAGATTAAAGGCACCACATCGACCTACATGTCTTTCTTGAAGAAAGTCTGTTGGGTTAGAATCTGTTTCAGTGAAGAAACTCACACATTTGATTTGATTCTTCTGTATATCATTACACTCCCATTTAGGAACAGAATGGATTTCTTTACACAGTCAAACTCATTTTAAGGATTTGAGAAGGCTGGCCTGTGAAAAGCTTATGGCACTCCTGGTATGGTTCAGAATTCTCCATTCCAATGAGGAAAGCGCAAGTGTTCCCACTGTGCCAGTGAGAAAATGGAGACACAGAAAGGATACTGACTTATGGGATCACATGCTAGTATTTGGTGGCTTCAGACCCTGGTTCCACAGCTGGGTTCTTGATTGCCACGCAACACTGCTAGGATTGATGCCTTCAAGACCACGAGAGACAGGTGATCCTACTCTCAGTTTCCTTTCAGGAACAAAAGAGCTGTTTAGACACAAAGAGGATACAGTTTTGTGAGAGGAAAGGAAGAGCAGCATAGATAGCAGTCTGCAGCTAGGCCTGGGGACAGTGACTCTCACCTAGTAGAGTGTGGGATTCTGTTGGACCTGGGCACTTGTCTCCACAGACCACAAGATTACTGTTGCTTGGCTGCTGTGAAGCTGGTGAGAGCTATGATTGCCTTTTAGTACTTTTGTTCTGTTCTGGTTTTCTCATCCCCAGCCTGGGTTTTGGTTTGTCACTACACAGCCCATAATTTTCATAGTTATGATAGTAGTGTTGGTGATACATTTGAACTTAATAGAGCCCCACTTACTGCTTTCACTTTGAAGTTGGCTTCTTTACCTATAAAGTTTTCTAATAAATCTAAGAAATTTGCCTACTTTGCATTTTGCTGCTTTAGAGATACATGATGGATTTTGGCTTCTTGAAAACATGAACATGAATATTATGTTAGTTTATCCCAACTTAGCCTTTAGCATCATGTACTGAAATAACCATATGTAAAAAAAAAAAAAAAATTAAGTCGTACTTATAATCACTAAGCAGTTTGTTGACAATTGTCTTGAAAACAGACAGCCAAAACATGGAAGAACAGAGTTCCAGAACAAGGCCCACTGGGCCTGTCCCCAGCACTCCCAGAGCCCCTGCTCTGCTCAGAAAGCCTCAAGACTGCTGGGTGCTGAGAACTTATCAGTTTGGCCTGTTTTCTAGGGAATACATCCCAGTACTTCCCAGTCTGTGACTATACCCAGTGAGGCCTCTGGGCACAGTAAAATGTGCATGCTTTCGACTCTGATTCTGCATCCTTACCATTGATATTAATGACACCAGCTGGCATTGATGCCTTTCTGTCTGCCTGCCAGCATCTCATGGGAAATCTTTCATGAAGGCCTCATTGCTCTGTGGTAAAGCTGCCCTGTTATTACCCCGTTTTTATGAATAAGTGATTGTCTACCTTCAGAAGTTATATATATAAATGGCCCAAGCATCTACAGCTTGTAAGTGCTCTGGCTGGATATAAACCCTGGCTACCAGGGCTCAAAAGTTGTGCCCACCTTTGCCATGTTTTGTCCCCAGCACAGAAGCTTAAATACACTGGATATCCATGTCCATGGTGTATAACAGATGGTTAGAGGCCTAGAGGGGACCTTCTTGGGGATATAGCTCAGCTAGTAGAGTGTGTGGCTAGCATTCATGAAGCCAGCATGAGGTTCAGTTATCAGTACCACATAAACTAGCTGGTGGCATATGCCTATGATCCCAGCACTCAAGGAGTAGAGGATTAGGAGTTTAAGGTCATTTTTGGCTATGTTTCAAATTCAAGACCATCCTAGGATACATGAGACCCTGTCTCAAAAAATAAAATAAAGCTGGGCGTGGTGGCACACACCTTGGATTTTAGCACTTGGAAGGCAAGACACAGGCGGATCTCTGTAAGTATGTGGCCAACCTGGTTTCCATATCAAGTTCCAGGACTGTCAGAGGTATGTAGAGAGATCCTGTTTTCAAAGAGAAAAAGTAAAGAAATTTTAAGTGTTTTAAGTCTTAAGTAACCAAGAACTTAATTTTTTACTTGAGGGGGAGTCTTATGCTCCCTTACTCTGTGTTGGCCCCAGCCTAAGGTTTCTCTCCATCATGTCAGCTGTCAGACATTGACTTGGTGACTTAGACTCTGAAAGCTTGCCTGACTTCTGTCCCCAACTTTCATCAGAGCAGTTGTTTCACAGGCTGTCTATAATGTATGCTCATGTGTTTGCTCGTGGGGCTAGTAGGGAAGTGTAAAGGCACAGGTGTTACAAGAATCCTTAGCGCAGAAATGGTACAGTGCTCTTAATATGAAATCAGACAAATCTGTTTCTATGGTTTCCACAGCCACATTGACGTATGATACTCTTCGATTTGCTGAATTTGAAGATTTCCCTGAGACCTCAGAGCCTGTTTGGATTCTGGGCAGAAAATACAGCATTTTCACAGGTATTCTTCACTCAGTTCAGATTACTTCTGTAGAAGTCTTGAGATGGTAATTGTCTGCTGACTCTCACTTTGTATTTGTCTTCCTCTTGAAATAACTAGAGAAAGACGAAATCTTGTCTGATGTCACATCCAGACTTTGGTTTACATACAGAAGAAACTTTCCAGCCATTGGCAAGTATTAATTTTTAATCTTTCAACTGTTTTGGTTCATTTGTTTTTAATCTCTGTGTCTGTCTGCATCTTTGTGTATAGGGATACAGGCACATATATGGAGGTCAAAGGACAACCTAGGGTTTCTTTCAGTCCTTGCCTTCCCCTTGTTTGAGACAAGGTCTCTTGTTATTCATCATTGTGTATGTCATTCTAGCTGGTCCATGGGCTCCTAGGGATTCCCTTGTCTCTGCTTCTGACTTCCTAAAGGAGTTTAGAAGTGTGAGATTCAGTGGGATTCAGAAGTGCGCTGCTGCATTGAGCTTTATGTAAGTTCTAGGGATTGAACTCAGGTCCTTGCACTGGCATGATCACAAGCTATCTCCCCAGCATGAGGTTTCTACAATCTGTGATGAAAAACATGAAATACACAAAATGCTTTTATCTCCTTGTCAACGCTTGTTACTAGAACTTGTAGTCAGGATAAAAGGTCATGACAATGATTTTTGTTGTTATTATTTAGGTGTTTGATTTTGAGTCTGGTTCTGTGCTAGTTAGGTCCCCTCACCCCCCATTTTCTTAAACTTGACACAAGCTGGGGTTGTTTGGGAAGAGGGAACATTAATTGAGAAAATTCTTCCATCAATTTGGCTTGTAAGCATAAGCATTTTCTTGATTAATGATTGATATGAGAATGTGAAGCCCACTTTGACTGCTACCACACCTGAACAGGTGGTCTTATTGTATTAAAAAGCCAGCTGAGGGAGCCATGGAGCAAACCAGTATGTAGCACTCCTCCAAGGCCTCTGCTTCATTCAGTTCCTGCCTCCAGGTTCCTGCCTGTTTGAGTTCCTGCCTTGCCTTCCCTCAATGATAGGCTGTAATCAAGATGTATAAACCAAATAAACCATTTCCAAGTTTTATTTTTGGTCATGGTGTATATCACAGCAATAGAAATTAAAGTAGGACACCATGGTAGTGGTTGCCGTGGTATTGGAGAGGACACCTTTCATATAAAGAAGCCTTCATTATGTGACCAATTAGAAACATCCCTGAGGCTAGGTGTTTTGTTTTGTTTCTGTTGCTATGATAAAATGCCCTGACAAGCAATTTAGGGAAGAAAGGATTTTAGTTAAATTCAAGTCATAGTCTGTCTTTGCAAGGAAGTTACAGCAGTAGGCACTTGAGATAGATGAACACCTTGCATCCATAGTCAGGAAGCAGAGAAGGGTAAATGAATGTATGCATGGATGCCTGTGCTCTGTAGAATTACTTTTTCACTCGCAGGTTTGATAAAGGGCAGAAAATACTTCACGATGCAAGCCTGAATGGCCATGGGATGTGTCACCCGGCTCTTTGATTAGTGAAATAATTCATCCCACCAAAACAAAGACCTTATTTGCATAATGAACAGAAGCTCATAGCTCAGCAACCATCAGCCTCCAGCTGGCCAGCCTTTCAACATTATAGTGGGAAGTTGAGCCAAAGCAAGACTCAAAACTCAGTGCTGGAAGCCACAGGATGAGACCCAAAAGTTCCTTTACTAGCAGTATCGTATACAATTGGCTTTTGACATGTAAGATTCCAGGGACAAGGTATTTTGAACATCAATAACTTAAGCCAGGGGCTGCTGACAGACATAGGCAGGCTAACTCAGGAAGCAGATTTAGCAGCTACTGGAATTACAGGTAACAGCTTGCAGCGCCTGCATTCCAGAGAGCTGAAGCTGTTCAGAAAACTGTCTTTACAGGCTAATTTCAAAGCTACAGAAAAACAAATCACAAGATATTTACAAAGATTTCCTCAAAGCCAATTTGTAATTCACCGCCAAACTAGTCCGCTAATTTCTGAGGTGTGTCTTATCTAAAATCAGCTACTATATTTATCTAAAGTGTAATTTATCTTAATCAACTCACTGCACAGATAGCATGCAGCTTTCACAATGTCCAAGGAAGTTCCTGTTGCAGTGTTCAGCTCACTTTCTTTTTCATACAGTGTAGGACCCAAACCCATGGAAGGGGCCTCTCACTTTTAAGCTGGGTTTTTCCACATCAATTAATGTGATCAAGACAACCCCCCCCAGACATGCCCATAGGCCAACCTAATCTAGACAATTTTTGGTGCTTTAAATAAGAATGACCCCATAGGTTCATTTTCTTCAATACTTAGTCCACAGTTAGTGAAACTGTTTGGGAAGGATTAGGAGGTTGTGTCCTTGTTGAAGGAAGTGTGCGACTGGGTTTCAAAAACCCACACCAGGCCTAGTCAGTCTGTCTGTCTCTGTCTGCTTGCCTGCCTGTCTGTTTCTCTCCCTTTGTGTGTCTTTCTCTCTCTCTCCGTCTACAGTATTTGGATCAGATGTAAGCTCTCATCTATTGCTCCAGCAGCAGCCTATCCTCCTGCCACCTTGCTCCCTTCCATGATGTTCAAAAACTAACCATCTGAAACTATAAGCAAGCCCACAATTAAGTGCTTTCTTTTAGAAAGTGCATTGGCCGCGGTGTTTCATCACAGCAATAGAACAGTAATTAAGACACAAACCCTTATTGTGATTCTCTTCCCAAGTGTCTTATTGCTGTAACAAAACCCCACAACTAAGGTAACTTATAAAAGAATGTTGGTGGCATGAAGGTTTGTGTACCCACAGAGCACTAGGGAAACCAGGAATGTTAAACATGCTGGGCTGTCTCCTCGATGGAGGAAATAAAATACCTGCATTCCATCCAGAAAGCTGAGGGTAGATGTTGTTGAGTGGTGACCTTTTGCTATTTGTGGAGGCAGACCTTACTCAAATTCCCCAGAATGTTTATCTCATCTCTTCCTCCTTAGGCCTTTATCTTCAGCTCCCAGTCAATAAAACACATCCTTAGGGGAGATGTCATGTATTTTATGGCCTGCTAACTTCTATGCTATCTTGGTCAGAGACCACACTAGATTCTAGGCCTTTAGGCTATAGAACCTATCTTCAAGTTCACATGTACTTTGCAAAGGAGTTTCCATGTGGTCACCCCTTAAACTTTATTAAGCATCTGGAATTGGAATGATTGTTACCTGGAGACTTTTTCCCAAATTGTACTGTGTTTAAATATGCTGGCAGTAAACTACCTGGCATCAGATACCTGAAGTTTGATCCAGTCTAAGACAAGCTGAACCTAGTTTTCATTCTAACCTCTCCATGGTTCGGTTCGTCTACCTGCTTTCCATGATACTTGCAGGCACCCCTGAAAAAAAAAAGATTTAATTTGGGGTCCATGGTTCTAGATAGTTACAGTCTGTGGCCATCATGGCAGAGAGCATAGTAACAGGCAGGCAGACGTGGCACTGGAGTAGTAGCTGAGGACTCATACCTCAGTCCACAAGTAGGAGACAGAGAGCTAACTAGGAATAGCATGGTCTTTTGAAATCTCAAAGCCTGCCCATAGTGATGTACCTCTTCCAACAACGCCACACCTCCTAATCCTTCCCAAACAGTTTCACCAAATAGGAATCAAGTATTCGAACACATGAGCCTGGCAGGGGGCATTCTTACTCAAACTGTCACACCAGGTAATTGTAGATTGTGTCAAGTTGACAGTTAAAACTAACTACATTGGATGAACTGCTGTAGATGAAGCAGCTCATCATGGTCCTAAGAATCAAGTGTAGCCTGCATGCTTCTTGTGTCTTGTACAGATTACTTGTGAGATAAGAGTGGTGATAGGCATAGAAGTGTGTGTGTGTATGGGGGGGACCCCATCCACTGACCCCTGAGTTCCTTATTTGCAGTTCACATTGTATCTCTGCCTCCTACTGCTGCATAGGCTATTCCTTTTCCTCATCATAGCTGCACAATGGCATTCTCCTGAACACCTGCTGAGAGTGTTCTTCCCATTCCTGCCATGCTAAATGTGATTCCACAATTCTTCTCCATCTTCCAAGCCCCAGTGAGTGGACATTAGTAGAGAAGTTCAAAATACAGGCTTGAAAGATATAGAGTTGTCATTACCGTTGCTACTGACTACCCCAGGGCTTACTGTCAACAACACTAGATACCATGTAGCTTTTGAATTTTTGCCTTTCTGGTAGCAGGAAATAGTTCTGCTTTAACTCTGTATCTTCCGGAACAGTGGTTTTCAACCTTCCTAATGCTGTGACCTTTTAGTACAATTCTTCATGTTGTGGTGACCCTCGACCATAAAATTATTTTCGTTACAGCTTCATAACTGTAATTTTGCTACTGTTATGAATTGTGATGTAAATATCTGATATGCAGGTGGTCTTAGGCTACCCCGTGAAAGGGTGGTTTGACACCCAAAAGGGTCTGTACCCATAGTTGAAAACCTGGCATAGAATAATCATGAGGATGCTTGTCTGCATGCCAGGAGTACCTATTGTTGCATGACTGATTGTCCACTTATTTTGCCTGTCTTGAGGGGATTATCAGGACATTCTACTTCCCAGCAGATATGGATCTTGCATTTCTGAGTCCTCAGAGCTATGCTTTGAGATGTAGCAGAGATGTGAGGACGTCAGTGCCTGTGGTGTGGAGCTTTCCAAATGCCTCCTATTGCTGGATGCCTGGCCTCTCTATTGGGCCTTCTGATTGTGAATATTTCTTGTTCTCTCTTCTACACAGGGGGAACTGGCCCTACCTCAGACACAGGCTGGGGCTGCATGCTTCGGTGTGGACAGATGATCTTTGCCCAGGCTCTGGTATGTCGGCACTTAGGTCGAGGTGAGTCACACACAGTACTTGAATGGAGTCTGTGTAGTTAAGGGATGTTTAAAGCATTATAGATGCTGGACCTGATGTTGCACACCTTTAATCCCAGCCCCAGGGAAGCAGAGAAAGGTAGCTTTCTATGAGTTGGAGGCCAGCCTGGTCTACACAGCTAGTTCCAGGCCAGCCAAGTCTATCTTCTCTAACAAAAACAAAAACATAAATAGTATATCATAGGTAAAACAGATTTATGGTGCTTGTCTAGTATGTGGAAGGCCCTAGGTTCAACCTTCAGTACTGTAGCTGTATATCACCCCACTTGTAAACATTTATTAATCTGGATAAAGACACATGAACATGCTTATATGCAATCCTGAAACATTTCGGCAGAGAGCCCAGGAAGCCATTCTCCAACTCCTCTGCCTCCTTCTTCCTCTCTTGGCCCCAGGTATTTATTCTTATCTTAAAAAGCCACTCCTTGCTCTATCTTAAAAGTCTCCTTGTGGCACAGCAGTGGTGGTGCACGCCTTTAAACCCAGCACTTGGGAGGCAGACAGGTGGATCTCTGTGAGTTCAAGGCCAGCCTGGTCTATAGAGTGAGTTCCATGACAGCCAGAGTTACAACAGAGAAACCCTGTCTGGGTATGTGGGGAAGGGGGCCTGGAGGAGGAGGATGCTCAAAAGACTTGCCCATAAATAAATCTTTGGAAGTTCCTATTTCCAAAATGACTCTAGCTTATGTTAATTGGCAAAAAACTAACAAGTGTATCTTGCTTTACCCTCCCAAGTAGCTGGAATTACAGGCCCAAACCACCAGGCCTGTAATTTATACTGATACAATGTTTATTTTTTAGAAAGTATCTTTAAACTGCTGAAACAGCTTTCTGCTTTCAGCCTAGATTTGTTCTGATGAGATAGTATGTGCAGATTTGAAATCCTGGAGAATTTGACTTTTAACTTAAAAAAATGTTCAAAAATAAAGTTTTGTATACCATCTGAATATTGAGCACTGTGTAAAAGGAAAGTTTGTTACTTGTGTAGTCGTCAAATTGACCCGCTGTCTTTTGTTTCCAATAGATTGGAGATGGACTCAGCGGAAGAGACAGCCTGACAGCTACTTCAGTGTCCTTAATGCTTTCCTCGACAGGAAGGACAGCTACTACTCCATCCACCAGATAGGTGGGGATTAAGTGTGTGTCATAAGCTTGCTCTGTGCAGAGGGCAGACCCCTGGGACTCCCTTGGGAGCTTTCCAAATCTCACAGAGTTGGAGAATGAGGCTCTAGGTCACTCTAGCCTCTGACCCCTGTGAGCTGCTTGGGTGTTCTAGCACTAGCTCAGACCCAATCCTACCCTGCCCTGCCCCTGCACAGCCTTCAGTGACTGATTCCATGCAGTCTGTGAGAGTTAGGCTCCTCCTGAAGGTTTGGTTTACCTTCCTTAGGATGCTAGGTGTCCTGTTTAGACCTTTCTATGAAATGTTTACTGATATACCAAACGTGTGGCATAGAAGTGTGTGTGTGTTTGTGTGTGTGTGTGGATGGATGTGTGTATGTGTAGGCCTTTCTATGAAGCATTTACTGGATGTGTGTGTGTGTGTGTATGTATGTATGTATGTATGTGTGTGTGTACACCTTTCTATGAAACATTAATGTACCAAAAGTGAGACACATACACACACAAACACGGGTGTGGAATGGATGTATTTGCTAACATGGGTCTGTTTCCTGCAGCGCAAATGGGAGTTGGCGAAGGCAAGTCTATAGGCCAGTGGTACGGGCCGAACACTGTTGCCCAGGTCCTCAAGTACGTAATGAGCCCAGCCCTTCTGCTTCTTGGGGTCAGCATGAGTTCTCCTTGGCATTTACCCACTCCTTGAGTACTTATTGCCACAGGAAATAAGGTATTCTGATTCTTTGCTTATAGACCCAGGGGAGTCCCTTGGGTGACTATGCCAATTGATCTGTGAATGGGATTCATGTTAGGCCAGAGCCCTAGGACGGCCCTGCCCTCTGTCTTGGTGTACAGATCCATCTGTAATGAGGGCATCTTAGCTCTACAACCATGGCAGTTCTGGTATTATACCTGCAAGTGCTGTAGTTTTCTGCCTCTGGGTTTGTCAGAGATACCCACATAGATCATAAGCCTTCCCTATGTTGTTTAGAATCTCCTGGAGTTTGTTTCTCATGAGTCCCTTCCTGTCCTCTCTGTGGCCCCATTGTGTGGAACTCAGATAGCTTTACTTGTTCTGAGGGGCATTTGGTCAGTAATTTCTTCTGATATAACCTTTTCTACCATTTTCAGGTACATTCCACTTGTTGGTATATGACTCCTCAGTGTTTTTGTTTTGGTTTGTTTTGAAGATGATTTTTGTATGTATAGGTATTTTGCCTGCACGTATGTCTGTGCACATCATATATGCAAGGCTTGCAGAGGAGGCTAGAAGAGGTTCGTTAGATCTCTAGAACTTGAGTTAACAGACAATTGTTAACTGCTGTATTGGTTTTGAGAACTGAACCCTGGGTCCTCTGCAAGAGCAACAGGTGCTCTGAACCACCGAACTATCTCTCCTTTGCCTGCACTCCCTCCCCACAGTGTTTTTTGACCTGATTCACTGCTCCCTGTGGTTTTGTGTCTGAATATCACAATGCCTCTGGGAGGCTCTGAACCAATGTCCAGGACTTACTCATGTAGAGCCCTTTTCCTGTTGGGCTGAAAGCCAATAACTCCCAAATCCGTTTCTAGCTATACTTTCTCCTGAATGTTCCCTGAGACTCTATCCTGTGTCTGCAATGGTTATCTCCTACTGGCTCCATCTGCACACTCTTTTTTCCTATATCTGATGCCTAGCCATCCCAAGCCATGGCTGGCTGTGATTCTTTGGCTTGGTTTCTATGTAGCATTCACACCCACTCCATACCCTTAACATCCTTGTCCAAAACCTGCCTTGTCTTAATTACTTTTCTATTGTCATGACAGAACACCATGACCAAGGCAACTTAAGAAAAACGAAAAAGAAAAAAAAAAAGTTTAATTTTGGGGGCTCACAGCTTCAGAGTCCATGACCATCGTGGCAGGGAGAATGGCAATAAGGCAATAAGCAGGCAGACAAGCATGGCGCCGGAGCAGTAGCCAAGAGCTTACATCTGATCGACAGCCATGAGGCAGAGCAAGAGCTAATTGGGAATGGCACTGGCTTTTGAATTCTCAGAGCCCACCTGCAGTGACACACCTCCTCCGACAAGGACAGATCTCCTCATCCTTTCCAAACAGTTCCACCAACTGAGGACCAAGCATTCAAATATAAAAGCCTGGGGTGGGGAGTCCTCATTCTAATTACCACACACCTCTTTAGCTTGATGTAATTTACAGGGTCACCCCATTACTGCCACTTTTCACTGTGGCTCTAAACAGCCTGATAAGGTCACCATTAATGCTTTGATCATACCTGTTTTCTCACCTCTTCTCTGTCTGCACTGGTAAAGAGCAACCCTTTAGTGTTACTATGTATCTTTCTAGAAATAGATAGGCTGCTTATCCATACTTACTATTCCTATCCCTGGCCTTCTCCACTTGTGTTGTTAGATTCCTTTTCCTCACATGTGGCAGCTTATCTGTCCTACACATAGGGATAGGATTACATCCCTGAGTTCTTTGTTGCATCTCTTCCAAAGTTAGAGCACTCTGCCAGCTCTTTGCTGCATCAGCCTACTTTTCCCACAGGAGATGCTATCAGGTTTTTAAGTACCTAGGCCAAAATCTGGGCTGATTCTACACTTCTCTGACTATGCTTCTCTGAATGTGCTAACCTGTAATAAGTCTCATTTTTAACCCATACTTATCCTTTCTTTTTCCTATCCTGTTCCACATCTTGCCTCATGTTTCATTGTTAATCTTCTTTCTTTCATCCTAGACTTTTTCAAATAACAACCATAGTCATCTCCATAAAATGCTAGAGCCCTCTCTGAGGCTCTAGCTATCCTAGGCTTCTTAGCTGTTGACACATCATGACCCACACTATTCCTGTGACCTTATTCTGCCCTGACACACTCTTGGATGGCACATCTGTGTTACTCATATACTCCTACTTTAGGACCATTGCATACCTTATGACATCAGCCTAGAAGCTCTTCTCTAGGCCTGCTTAGCGTGCTCCCATGTTTCTGCTGACCACACAGTGTATGCCTCGCCTAGCAGCCCCTTCCCAATTCCTGCTTTTGAGTTCACTGTAGCATATACTACCTGCCCTACTTGCTTGCTTCACCTACCTGCCTTTACTGACATATCAGCACAGGATAGTACTGCTTTGTCTCTCCTAGGTTTGTATCCTTACTGCTGTGGCAGGGCTTGATAAATAGTGAGGAGGTACTAGCTCTCCTGAGGCCTTTCCAAGTTTCTCTTTCAGGGGAAGAAGCTGTATGTGGTTTCCCTAGTGTCTTCCAGGCATTGGCCTCTTGCGTTTCTATACATACCAGAACCTTGCAGCTTTGTTACTTGGTAACTGTCCCCATGTTGGGAATGTCCCTTCTTGCTTTCTATCTTCTCACTGATATAGGCCTTCTGTGCATCACCACCACCAGCACCCAATTTACATCCTATTTCTGCATAGTATAGCTGCAGTCTGCTCTTCTTTAAGAGCCATAAACCTGTAACCATGCTTCCTCTGAACTGGTGGTTACAGTTGTGCTGCTCAGTAGGTTTCTGGGGCTGTCAATTTCAGAATTTTTGAGGTGCTACCGGAGAAGCTGCGGTGAGCTGGACCTGCCTCCAAGCTGGTGTGTCCTGAGTTGCTATGCCACCCAGGGACTCCTATCCATACTCTGTCTTGACAAAGGGCAGCTGGCATTTCCCTCAATGTGCAAAACTCAGCCTATTTGTTGTTTGAGTTACTAGACAAGTTACTTGACTTAAACATTGAAACTGTCTCATGATTGTCACTGTGGTGGTGCAATGTTCATGCTGTAGAAAGCTCATGGGAGTATTTTCTTGATTTCTGTAGGAAGCTTGCTGTATTTGACACATGGAGTTCGTTGGCTGTTCACATAGCAATGGACAACACTGTGGTGATGGAGGAGATCAGTAAGTAGCCCAGCCTTTTGGCTAATAAGGAGCTGTAGGTGACAGAGTCCAAAAGGAGCCTCAACTGGAGAGTTTGAGTCTCAGAGCAGCACTGGCACTGCCCAGCAGGTGGAAGCCTGCATGAAACATCTGTAGATCCCATTCTCTTACTGTGTCCACTAGGCTAAGGGGAAGAAATGAGTTCTCTTCAGCTTTAAGTTATTTCTTGTTGTGTGTGTGCTGAGTATGATGGCACAGGCCACATAAGGATGATTACAGTGAAAGAATCATTTGAGTTCATGAATTCAAGGCGAGGGCAGCCTTGACATAAGGCAAAATAAAATAAAATAGTTAATGCATGCTGCTTTTCACTGCATTAATGCACCACAGTGAGATACAAGTAGGGCTTCGCAGGTACCCCACCTCCAGCAGAGGATTCATAAGAAGGAAGTGCATGGTTTTTGAAGGAAGGCCTAACAGATTCCTGAGGGAAACCAGGCACTCAAGCTAATTTCTAACTGGAAAGTGTTGCATGCTGGTAATCCTAGTGTTTGGAAGATGAAGATAGGAAGATCAGGAGTTCAAAGTCAGCCTGGGCTACATGAGACCCTAAATCAAAAAACAAAAGTAGCTGGATGTGATGGCACATAGCTTTAATCCTTGCATTTGAAAGATAGAGGTAGGTGGATCTCTGAGTTTGAGGTCAGCCTGGTCTACGGAGCCAGTTCCAGGACAGCTAGGAGTATACAGAGAAACCCTATCTCAGAAAACAACAAGAACAACAACAAGAAAACATAGTAGCTTTTTAAAAAATGTATTTATTAAAAGCTGTTAATACTGCAGAAATATATGAAACTGTTATTAAAGATTTATTTGTGTGTGTGTGTACACTCAGTGCACTCATGAGAATTTGTCCTTGGAGGCCTGAAAAGGCCATTGGATCTGGAGATGGAGTTATAGGTGGTTGTGAGCAGCCAGGTGTGGATGCTAGGGAATAAACTCAGGTCCTTTACAAGAGCAAGTGCTCTTCTAAACAGCTGAACTATCTCTGCAGCCCCCATAATAATAGTAGCTTTTTAAAAAGTTTGTGTGTGTATGTGTATGTAAGTGTGTCCATGTGCAAAAAGACATGTGTTATAACGTGTATTTGGCATGTGAAGCTCAGAGGACAACTTTAAGTGGTTGGTTCTCCTACCATGACTTCTGGAACTCTGGTCTTTAGTTGTGTGACAAGTACTTTTTACCTGCTGAGCCATTTTCCCACTCCTACCGTAACCTGGGAACATATGGCACTGTGGAAGCCATGTTGAAGCAGTCTCTGCTGTGGTTTCTGGGTTGTCTGGAATATCAAAACTGGATCAGTAAGTTCATGAGCAGAGGCCTTGTTAAGAAGATGTGGATCAGATCCTAGGGAGGAGCCTGACTCTGCATCTTTTAACAGCTCCTGGTGGGTGCTAAGGCTGCTTAGCTGTGACCAGGACCAGTCAGAAGTGATGTGCTCATTTCAGGACAAGGACAAAATCTGACTCTGGATTTAGGAAAAAAATTACCTCAGAATATGACAAAGGACGGACACTTCTGGTAGAGAGGCTGGAGTTCCTGAGCATGCTGTAGTGTGATACACAATTCGCAGTTGTTGTGCAATTGCTTTGGGGGGCTTCAGTAAAGACAGGAAGCATGCTGGTGAGGTGACACTTCACTAAATCTGATGACCTGAGTTTGATCTGTGTGATTCAACATGGTAGAAAGGACCCAACTCTTCAATTTGTCCTCTAATCTCCACACGTGGTGCTGTTCACACACATCCACATACAGACAAATAAATATAAATGTGGTTAAATTTTTAAAAAATAATCAAGCTGCCTTTTTATTCTTCTACTAAAGGTTGTCCATAATAGCCCAGTTCATAGAGATGGCAACAAAGCACAACGAAAGACACAATGCAAGGATAGCCAGAATAGTTTTGCTTGAATGTGTATAATGAACTGTGTGCATTCAGTGTCATTAAATTTCAGAAGAGGATGTTGTATCCTCTGGAACTGGAGGTACTGATGGTTGTGAGCCTCCAGGTGTGTGCTGAGAACCAAACACAAGTCTTCTACGAGATCAGCAAGTGCTCTTAACTACTGAGCCCTTTCTTCAGTCCCCAGAAGACTTCTGACTTTTTTGTTTTACTTTTTTTTTTTTTTTTTTTTTTTTTTTGAGACATAGTTTCTCTGTGTAACAGCCTTGGCTGTCCTGGAACTCACTCTGTAGACCAGGCTGGCCTCAAACTCACAGAGATCCTGCTGCTTCTGCCTCCCGAGTGCTGGGATTAAAGGACATGCGCCCCCACCGCCCAACTTGACTTTGGTTTTTTAAGTAGCTAGACAAGGTGGTGCACACCTTTAATCCCAGCTTTTAGAAGGCAGAGGCAAGAGGATCTCAGAATTTGAGGTCAGCCTGGTTTACAGAGTGAGTTTCAGAATAGTCAGGTCCAGCAGAAAAACCTTGCCTTGAAATTAATTAATTAATCAATTAATTAGTACTGAAAGTGGCTCTGGTAACCAACAATGTGCTTAGAAAAGTGTGTTGGCTCAGTGGAGAGTCTACTGCTAAACCTGACAACCTAAGTTTAATCCCTGGAGTCTGTATGGTGGAAGGATAGAACTGATCCCCTCCCGGACTTGCCTGCTGACCCCAACACATGCATACATATTTCCATGTACATACACAAACACACACACACAGAGTAAAAATATAATAGTAATTTAAAAGGTGGTCATGATGGCTCCTGCCTTTAATGCCAGCACTGAGGCTGTAGGGCAGGCCAATATGAGTTCCAGGCCTGTCAAGACTACATAGTGAGGCCCTGTATCAAAAAAAAAAAAAAAAGGTGGAGTGCTTGAGGGTGGCTTGGTGATTAAGAGCACTTGTTGCTCTTGCAGAAGACCCAGGATACTGGCTACTCTTTCCCAGTCCCCACTGGTGGTTCACAACCACCTGTAACTCTAGTAACAGGAGATCAACACCCTCTTCTGTCCTTGAGGGCACTGCTTGTTCATGGTGCACAGACATACGTGCAGCCAAAACCACCATATACATATTTTAAATTTTTTTTAATGTGTGTATGGTTTTTTGCCTGTATGTGTATATATTACATGTGTTTGTGGTACCCAAGTGGATCAAAAGGCTTCAGAGCCCCTGGAACTGGAGTTAGGAGTAGTGTGAACTATCATGTGGATGCTGAGAATGGAGCATGAGTCCTCTGCAAGAACAACAGGTGCTCTTAACCATAGAGCCATTTTCCCAGCCCCTAGAAATGTTTCTTTGAGTGGGGACGTTTTTGTTCTCCAAGTTACGTATATTTTTAAGCACTGTGGATTTTTGTTTTGTTATGTTGTATTGTATAATGTTTTAAATTATTTTATGTGTATGGGTGTCAGTCTGCATGTGTGTCTGTGCACCACTTGCATGCCTGGTGCCTGCATAGGCCAGAAGAGGGTGTTGCATCACCTGGAACTGGAGTTACAGACAATTGTGAGTTGCCATGTACATGCTGAGAATCAAACCTGCGTCCTCTGAAAGAGTAGCTCATGTTCTTAACCACTGAGCCATCTCTCCAGCCCCAAGCATTTGTTTTTTTAAAACACTTTTTTTCCTTGGGGAGAACTGTCTATCTCTGCTTAGCTCATGAAAGACATGTCTTCCACTTCAGGAAGGTTGTGCAAGGCCAGCCTTCCCTGTGCAGGGGCTGCTGCACTTCCTACAGATTCAGAGCGGCACTGTAATGGGTTCCCTGCTGGAGCTGAAGTCACCAACAGGCCATCGGCCTGGAGACCCCTAGTACTTCTCATCCCTCTCCGTCTGGGACTTACAGACATCAATGAGGCCTATGTAGAGACGCTCAAGGTGAGTCTAAGGAGCAGCTCTTAACTTGGACCCCGTGCTCCCAATTTTTTTTTTTTTTTTAAATCTATTTCAATGTGTGGTCTACTAGATGTACCTCTAGGAGTGAGGAAGGAAAGATCTTAAAAATTAGTGAGGTTGGGTGTTGTAAAAGTTTATTTCTAGTTATGTTTAAAATGGTTGTTTTGTGCATTGTTGGGGGAAGGGCTGCCTAGGCCTTGGCATTTTGTATTATCCGCAGGTATTGGCTTTAGGTAAAAGATGTTTGATTCCTCATGATCTGCACGTGCTATCAGTAGAACATCTGAGGAGCTTCTGTGTCAATAAAAACCCCTGAGGTCAGACAATCCCCTATCATCGTCTGTCCAATTCCACTGTTCAGGATGGTGCTTGCCGGGATAGTGGTTCCCTCTGCTGAGGTCTGGCAGGGTTTGCCACTATGAAAATGCCTCCTCGTCTTCTTTGCTGAACAACATCGTAAATGTACTGCTACAGTTGAGAATTTAAATGTCTATAACTTTATAAAGGGTCTTCAAGACCAGTCAACCTATTGCTGAATATCAGGGCCTTCTGTCTCTCCTAGTTCTCTGCTGTGTCCTTCCTAGGTATCCCTTGAATCTTTACTTCTGTCTGGAGGTTGAGTAAGCCCATGAGGATAGAGACTGCAGACAGATTTACTGAGAATTCCATCTACCTACTCCTTTGATTTCCCCCAGCCCCATCACAAAAACAAGAGACAAAACCCATGAACTACAGTTACCTCAGATTTTAAATTAGTTAATCATACTTGAAAGCCTCACTGTATGGAATGACAATACTGCTTTTTATTAAAATCTTTCATTTTTAATTACCTCTCAGTGTTCAGCAAAGACCAGGTATAAAACCCTTCACTTATCTTGGTCTTATTCAACCCTCCATGTCTCTTGACTGTCCTGGCCACGCCCTCTGCTTTAGGTTTCTGTGTCACTTCTGCTTCCCCTCGTGGATTTTCCATTTCTATCTGACTTGCCTCCTGTTGTGATTTCTCCTGTCCCATTGGGTCAGGCTGATGGCTGGCTACCTCTCCAATGTGGCTGCTCACATCTTCCCACTTATACCTGCATGTTAATCCACAAACTATTCCCTAGTCCTATCACCTCTCCCCCAAAGTTTTGCCAAATTGAACTGTGAGCCTGGTGTATGCTATTGTACCTCCTGTGCTAGAAGCTCATTGGGATGTTTTCTTGTTTTTCTTCTTGTGTCATGCAGATAGGCTTCTAGAGGCCATGGCCTACTGCAGTTGTTGGATGGTAAAATATACACTCCTGACTGTGTGCTGTGCAGGAGTGTGTTGGACTGTGTAGGACCACCCTTCTTGCATACTGTTGCAAGGCCATTGTGCTCAGTGGCCTTCCCTCTTCTCTCCTGCAGCACTGTTTCATGATGCCCCAGTCCCTGGGTGTTATCGGAGGGAAGCCCAACAGTGCCCACTACTTCATTGGCTACGTTGGTGAGTCTGGTTTGCATACTATGGATTCCTGGAAATGATCTGTCTCGCCGAAGGAGTGGGGTTCTATTCTGTGGAGCTGTGTTGTTACCTCCCTTGCCTCCTCACTGTGATGGCATATACCTCCTTCCCCTGACATTTTGATTCCTTCTGTCTGCTGACTCTGATATGGTGGATCTGGATGTTGCTCTGGCCTGCCCCCTCCCTCTTGCCCAGCTCTGGCCAGCTGCCTCTGACTTCTCCATCATCTTGCCCAGGTGAGGAGCTCATCTATCTGGACCCTCATACTACGCAGCCTGCAGTGGAGCTGACTGACAGCTGCTTTATTCCTGACGAGAGCTTCCATTGCCAACACCCTCCCTGCAGGATGGGTATTGGGGAACTTGACCCATCCATTGCTGTGGTATGTTCCTACCATGCAAACTCCTGGGCAATTGTTTTGAGTTACTCTGTGCCAGTCCTGCAGTGGAATATAAAGGAAAATGTTTAGACTTTTGTAGTTTTTCCAACATGTTAGAGTGTTAGGTTCACATGGTTGAAGATTCCAAGACCTCTTATCTTTCCCAGAGACTGCCCACCTCCTGATTGGCTTTCACAACCACAGTGTGTGTGAGTGCTGCCTGTGATTGAGTATATGTACCAAGTGTGAGGCTTTCTCCTACTCTATAAAACACAAGTGACAGCTTGTTAGTCTTCCATCTGTACTTCTCTTAGTTTTTTCATCATTTATTGTTTGTTTACTTAATGTAGCTTGGAGATGATTCCCTTGAAAGAG
The DNA here is from genome assembly GCA_026225945.1 of Cricetomys ansorgei. Lineage (NCBI taxonomy): Eukaryota > Metazoa > Chordata > Mammalia > Rodentia > Nesomyidae > Cricetomys > Cricetomys ansorgei. The sequence goes on from JAMJFZ010001791.1 coordinate 5,236,599, forward strand.
CTTCTCTAGCTCCCTATTTGATGATAAAGTAGGAATTTCTGGTGATCTATGCAAACTTGCTTACTCAAACTGTGTTTGGGAAAGAGGATGAAAAACTAGAAATGTCAAAACAGTGCTATACCCGGGGAAGCCATTGCTTAGTCAGGCTGCACATTGTGTTGTCCATTGGCAGAGTGCAGCACGTCTTGTACAATATGTGACAGTCACACAGACACAGCACCCAGTACGCACTGCCACACATGCCCCTCCCAGGTTCTGAGGAGAGTAGGCTGTAACTCTGTGGCTTGGACTTCCTATAGAATCCACTGGTAATTCCCCATCTAACTACAGTGTGGGTACATTACAATGAATGCATCTCAGCAGCTCAGTGATTGGAACTTGATGTACTAATCCCAACTAGACAGCCAGTCTTATAGAAGATGCTAGACACATGGAACTAGCAGGTACAGAGAGCACAAAGTTTGAGTCCCAGTCCTAACTTTTGAGAACTGAGATCAAAGGGAACACATGGTAGAATCACTCTCCCTTCCCCACATGGGATAGGCCATCCATCATTGGGCAGAGTCATATGTGTGAACCAAAGCATGAGCAGACAGCCTGGCATGTATTGGCAAGTATGTGCTAGGATCCCTTGAAGATGAGGGTAGAGATCTTGAATTCATGCTCACTATAGATTTGTTCACTGCTCACAATCATTTTTATTTTAGGGATTTTTCTGTAAGACTGAAGAAGACTTTAACGACTGGTGTCAGCAAGTCAAAAAGGTCTGTAGCTGCCCCTGTCCAGAGCCAAGATGAAACTTCTGGGGACCCAGGCAATGAGGTGGCTGGGGTAAAGGGAGTCTCTTTGCATGGCCTAGCTAGGAACCCCACTTACTGGTTGCATGGGGAGTTCTGTTCCTGCCTCACATATGTGGGCAGGCTGAATGGGGCAGGATGTCTACGTTGCTGTTTCTTCTCACTATATCTAGGTCATAATTGGCCATCTCTCACGTAAGTTCTGCACAATAACTTTATGGTGGGGTTCTGGCCCACTCATCTGCCTCGTGTGGTTAAGGGGTGGCAATAAATTGTATGCCAAAGACTGCCCCTGTGCTTGTTGCCTCCTGCTCTCCTCCCTGTGCCTTCTGTGATCATGTATGTCTGATGGGATGACACACCATTACCAGTGGGGAAGGCCTGTGCTGTGTTAATCACTGTATTGATTTATGCTGTAACCTTTAGTATAGATACCACCTCTATTTTCTTATCTGTGAAATTAGATTAGACCTCTGCAGGTTGGGGGCCATAGTGACGGTTGGAGTGCATCTAACAGCTGTGTCTCACTGACAGCTATCCCTTCTTGGAGGTGCCCTGCCCATGTTTGAGCTGGTGGAACAGCAGCCTTCCCATCTGGCCTGCCAGGATGTCTTGAACCTGTCCTTAGGTGAGTGCTGAGGCTGCGGAGCCAAGTCTGGATAGGATAGTCCCCTGTCCCCATCCCTTGGTTCATGTAGTCTGTGCCTGCCACGAGCCTTTAGGTCTCGGTCTTTTTCCTTTTAACCAATAAGGTTAAACCAATAAGCCTTAGGTACAAATAGTTGGTTTAGAGACAGAGCACTATAGAACTCCCCATGCCTGAAAACACTGAGCTTGGCAGCAGTACAACCTATCCCATGTTCTGCCCAGGGTGCTGTGGAATGAAGCATGTTCCTGTGTATTCCTTGGGCACTGTGGTGACAGGGCACAATAGGTTTTGTGATGATGTAGTCTAGTTTAAGAGCCACTGGGGCCAGCAGTCCTGGTTCCTTGGACTATGGCTAGTGTGCCCAGGGTGGGGGCAGCCCTGGTCCTATAAGCCAGCACAATAGAGTTCAAGGACTGCTCAGACCTGGTCATTCCTCAGCTGGTGTAAGTAGTAGGGGTGCACTGTCTTGCCCTCATTATTCTGGGCTGGTGCCGGATCCCATCACTTGTATGTTGGCAGGAGTTACATGCTGTTCTCTTTCACAGAGTTCCTATCCTCTTTAGGGCATTGTCACTTGCTCCTAGGTCTGGACCCCTTTTTGCTCTGTTAAGACTCTTATAGGGCATAGCAGGCTTATTCTATTTGTCCCCAACATCTTCCCAACTCACCCATACCAGCTCCTGAATGATGCCTATTGAAGTTTTATCTTGTTTCTTCCAGATTCTTCTGATGTAGAGAGACTGGAGAGGTTCTTTGACTCTGAGGATGAAGACTTTGAAATCTTATCCCTCTGAAAATCCTGGGGTTGGGGGATGGCCTCCATGGCCCTCGTTGGGGTGCTTTGAGAACCCAGACCTGCCTTGGGCACTCAGTGTCACCGCATTCCATCCACCCAGCCCACCCCTGCCGAGTGCTGTGCGCCTGTGCCACCTCTGTCCAGAGGGCCTGCTCTGCTCATGGACCACGGACTGCGCTGCCTGGAGGCCTTACTGCTCGGAGTCAGACTGCCTAACCCCAAACATGCAAAGGGCCTGTCCACATGAGAAGTCGCCCATCAGAAGGTCTAGTCAGGAAGAGCAGCGGGTCAGGAGCTTCTAGAGTTTTCCACTTGACACTGCCAACCCTGGTCAGCACATCAGCTTTGGTTCTGCTTTCTCCTGGGCATCTGGGTCTGTGGTTTATTTGGAATTAAAGCCCTGTTTGAAGTTGTTTAACAAAGACATGAATTTCTGGGGCACTTCCCAGGTCAGTCTGAGAAAACCTGCAGGTTGACATCTACAGAGTAACAGCCACATAATGGCCTCATACTGCTGGGCAGGGTGAGCTTTTGGGCTGTCTCCTCTGCCTGGTATGATTTATCAAGGGCTACCTCAGTGGGAGAGCATATGGGAAGAATTACAGCAAGGCTGCTACTTGCTTTGGAGAGAAAGTATTCTTGTGGAGCATTTGGAAAATCCAAAGATATCAGTGTGCTTGGGCACAGTGTGGACACGTGAACCTTGGGACAGCTGACAAGCTCCCAGTGCATGTGGAACTGTGGTCCTGAGGTTCCCCATTAGAACCTCACTAGGGAAGAGATTTGTTTCCTGTAAGGGGCTGATGCATTTCAAGACACACCACCTGTTGCTGTTAGCTTGCCACCCAGCTTCCCTTTGGGAGGAAAGCGAGGGGAGCAGAGCTGTTCTTTGCTTGTGACACTGTGCCCTCTGGTGGTAGGTACACACTGCTACTTGAGCCTTCCTCCATGTTCTTGCCCTTCTCAGAAACTCCTGGGTCACAGAAAACTTTAGATGATTTGGGGCCAAAATGGTAAAAGCACTACAGTTTTGTGGTGCATAATGGACATTTAGACAGAGCAGCTAGCTCCAGGCATTTGCAGGTGAAGTGTCCAGACCCTCCTTGGCACTCATTTCCATTCCTTCCACCTTCTAACCCTGGCTTTCTGGGCCTTCAAGCTTTGATGCTCTAGGTGTGCTATCTTAGGAAGAGGCCTTTATTCCCCCCTAGATGATATGAACAGGAATGGTAGCATGGGTGGCCTTTGCAGGAGCTTTGCTAAAAGCCCTTCCCTAAGAGCCTGTAGGTGAAGCTGGAGCTGTTCCCTGATTGCATATGCTAGATAGGGCAACTCTAAATGGCCTTCAAGGTAGCAAAGGCTTACCCTGCCCACCAAGTGTTGATGACCTAATTTATTTCCTCTTATTCCTCTCGTATCTTGTCCCTTAGCTTCAGGTGGGGTGGGATGGGGGAAGCCAGAACAATTTCCATTCCTCTGGGGCTCTGCTTCCTGGGTCCACTGGCCATTGTGCTGCTGTGGCCCAGGGTCCTGCTGCAACTCCTGCTGTTGGCACCAAGGGTGGATGTGTGAACATTACAACTGGTGGGAACACTCAGGGCTTGAGAAAGGCTTCCTGAAAGGTTGTTCATTCTTAGTAGTGTAGTTTGCAATTCTTAATGGTAAATAATAAGTTTCAATAGAAAACAAAATGTGTGTGTGTGTTGATTTTTTTCCTCGTTTATGGTTGGCTGTAACTTTTTAGAAAGTATCATGGTAAAATGAGTCAGTGGTTCTTTATCTGGACATAGTGATGAAAAGTACCCATATACAAGACTTGCCACAGGGTCCCTACAGGCAAGCTGTATCTGGCTTTGGCCTGGAAGATGAGGAAAGATATAGACGGTATCCAAATAGGAGATTGTGAGGATACTCTCATCCTGCCTGGTGAATTCTCAGACAATCCCAGATGAAGCCTACCTGCCTTCTTAAGTCCAAATAAAGGAAAATGGCTGACCCAAGTACAGTGGCCCAAAGCAAAGACTCATCTCTCAAATACTCTGTTGGGTTCTTATGGATGCTATCACTACACAGCACACACAGCGCATGACCCACTACTGAAACTAAAGGTCCTGGAGGACAGAAGTGCAGACTATGCTATTAGCAGGGGTAATAGCACATGACCCACTGCTGAAACTTGTTACGGTCCCGGAGGGCAGAAATGTATGCTATGCTACCAACAGGGCTAATTTTCCAGAACCCAGAGGCTTCTCCATCCCTTGGGCTTGCAAATGTTCTGCATCTCCTGACCTTGGATGGCTTGTTAAAGGAGGCCTGTGATAACCTACCTGACTGATTCCCTACCTTTTTTTTTGTTTTGAAACAGGGTCTCACTGTGTAGCCTTAGCTAACCTGGAACCCACCAGCTTCTGCCTCCTGAGTACTGGGATTAAAGGTGTGCACCACCATACCCAAGGCAATAATCAGTATCAAGTATCAGTATCATGTAATCTGCCTAGCCCATAACCTTTTGATATTTTTGAGGCTGGGAAGTACATCATCTCACATTCAACACACTCTTTACATGTAGGCTGTATTCTATAAGGAAATTTCAATCGTCCTGTTTTGGAGGGAACAGTAGGAAGTCCCAGCAGCACTAACAAATCCAATAGTTATTAACTAAGTTTAGAATGTTGAGCATCATGCCACACCCGAGAACATAGCATAGGGCCTGGTAACAGGTCAAACCCACAGTGAAAATACAATAAATTGGCATGGGCAGGCCCATCTCTCTTATAGAGGAATTCTTAGGGGAAGCCAGCATAGTCCATTGGTGGTATCTGTAGTGAGGTACATTTTCAGGTAAACTTTTTATTTAAAAAAAAAAAAAAAAAAAAAACAATTTATTTGCTGATTGCTATGTGTGTACCTCTGTACCTTTAAAGATAATTAATCATTGTGCCAGCAGCCTGAAGCACTGGCAGGATGCGTGATTTCTATAGCTGTAGGACTGCTTCCTATACCTGTCCAAAGATCATGAGCAGAGTAATTGAAGCTGCACTCTCAAGCTGGTGTTGAAGAAGTCTCATGGCACTCACCCCAGCCTCAGGCAACAATGGGAATGAATTGCTCCCCTGGGCCTTGAGCTTCCCCACTGTAAAGGTGGCATAGTCTGGCTGCTGAAGGGCTGTGGGAGAAGTTAACCTATGAGATTTCTTTCATCATGCAAATAGACCTTTGGATAGGGAACTCCTGAGGATGGGGCAGGTGTGGTTGGCAGTCCAAGATGGCTCTTGCCATGACATCATTCCCTCTGCTGCGGTCTGTCTGGCAGGCTTGTTTCTATGAAAGTGTCTTTTTGATTTTATTAAATCCTTGCTGGATTAATTAACTACAAGTAGGCAGAGGAAGATATTGCACAACTTGGTGTCCATACTGCCACAATCTCAGGTTATGAGTGTGGGCTTGTAGGTCTCTTGTGCCAAGAAATAGCTCCTGATGAATAGTGATCTGTGAGCCTTTCACCAGTCTCCTGAAGACCAGAGAGTAGTATCTACAATGGAAGCTCTGATTTATTTCCATAGCTCCTCCAGAGGTGTCTGCGCAGCTCTGAGGATGGCGTCCTCAGAGAGGGCACGGATTTCTTCATGGACATCCTCAATGCTTTTGGAAGCATCAATCACCTATCACCACAAAGGAGACAGCAGAAAAGGGATCATTACACCACCTTTCCTCTACTGTCCGCACACATGGTGACATCAGGTAAGCCAGGCCCTGCTTAAGTCAATCTCAATTCCCTCAGGGTCCTTTTGCCACCAGCTTCCTTTGAACCTGGTATTTGTGGTACAAAGCAGCTTGGATAACCACCACATCCCAGACACGGGAAGCAGGATGCACTATCGTACTCCCAAGCAGGCTGAACAACTGTTCTCCAATTGACAAAAGCAAGTAGAAGAGAATGGGCTTGTGTTGCCCTCCATTCAGTCCTAGAACAAGATGGGAGTTAAACCAATTCCTGAGACCAGTGTTGAAACAAGTTCACTAAGTGGAGGAAAATAGGACCAGAGGGAAGCCTAGTATGAACATTTCCCTGTGCTCTAGGAGATGGCCATGTATAGGCCCACAGAGCTCCAAACAGGCAGGATAAAGTACCAGTTGTAGCTATAGGTGAAGGGGCCTACAGTATGACCGAGGGCCAACAGGAAGACCAGAACATTCAGAACATGAGCTAAAAGAAAAGTACGATATATCTGGACATGAAACTGGCAAATTCTACCCTCTGACAGTATACTATACTGTCAGGAATATACATACGTATACTCCAATTACAGACAATACATTGATGAATCATTCTATGATAAAGACAGAAAGTAAAGTGTGATGTAGCTTGCAAGACCATGTTCTGAATGGTGTTGGCACACAGCTAGTACAGGGTAAGGTGCAGAAGTGTGCCAGGCTCATCTCTGAGTCTGGATATAGAGTAGTTCACTCTTCATGAGGACTGCTTCTCAAACTTGTTGGGCCCACCACACAAAGCAGGAGTCTTAGGGTTTTGTAAAACCAACATTGGCATTAGAACCAACACTGGGATTAGAATTTGGTGGTATAGGGCTGGAAGCTATGATGCAGCTTCTCAATGGCTGTTGTAGTTCCAGGACTCACCTTCCAGTTTAAGGTTTTATCACCCATGAGCTGATGGAAACACAGCAGAACCTGCTCCTGGAAAGTTCCAGTCTCATAGCGCTCAAGACCAAACTCTCCTCGAGCAGCAGCATCCAGCAATTGTAACTGAAGGAACAGGATCAGGTCAGGTTTGGGGAGGCCCACATCTGGTTGTTTACACCAATCCAGGGAAAAATTCTGCCAACAGTTAGAAAAAGCAAACTGAGTGGGGTGTAATCTTTTGTTGGGGTGGGGGCTGCTGGAAATAGAGTAAACAGGGTGGTGTCAAAGCTTTGTGTTCTGCAGTCAGTCTACTGAGGACCTCATTACATTTCAGATCTTGTCTCCGAAAAAGGCATGGCATATGTAGATATCCAGGTGGTCCACACAACCTAGAAAGTCTGTGATGGGAAAGTAGTTTGTTCTGGAGCTGGAACAGAGTTTTTGTCATAAGGTTTCATCCATATTTATCCCAGTAAACACTGAAGGAAACTAGCAATCCTGGAAACCTGCATGCTTGCTTGCCTGCCTGCTGGATTTCATGTCCCACTTACTCATCTCACAAACTTGTTAAAATGTTGTCTTCATTTCTAGGAAAAAAGTAGGATTGAGAGGCCATCCCATCCCCCAGAAAACATTATAAGCTCAAGTAACCTCAAAGGCCTTTCCTACAGGGCCATAGTGTGCCAATCATCTGTCCTGGCTCCCTTAAACAAACAAAATACTTCATTGGGGAAGAACATATGTAGAAGAAACAGCAGTTATTATCGCTTGGCAATCTGTCCTCCCAAGGGGTATTATATAAAGACATTATCAGACACCATCTGCTTCTTGCTGAGAGGACCCAGTGCTTTTAGAAGTTTACAAAAGTAGAAGGTAAAAACAGTAAACTAGGAGTGGTGATGGCACTTGTGAAGTGATGGCAAGAAAGTAATTGAAGTTTCTCCTCAGCTACATAGTTCCAGATCAAGCTGAGCTTCAGGAGACCTTGCCTTGTCTCAACTTCAAAACAGAACAAATAGAATTCCAGCACTGTGGGGGTAGAAGCAGGAGTTCAGGATTATGGTTGGCTACATAGTGGGTTCAGAGTCAGCCTAAGACCCTGTCTTAAAACAAAACAGTAAGATTTGGGGGAGATGTCGGTTGGTGGCACACACTTTTAGTCCCAGCACTTGAGGGGGTAGAAGCAGGCAGATCTCTGAGCTCAAGGCCAGCCTGGTCTATAGAGTGAGTTCCAAGACAGCCAGGGCTACACAGAGAAAAACAAAACAAAGATTTGGGGGTTGGACAAGTACATGTTTTACCAGAGTTACATGCTCCTACATGGAGAGGTGGCTCAGCTGTTAAGAGCACTTACTGTTCTTTCAAAGGACCCACATTCAGTTCTCAGCATCCACGTGGTATCTAATAGTTCCCTGTAACTCCAATCTCAGGGGATCTGACATCCTCTTCTGGCCTCTTCGGGCACTAGGCACACACATGATACAAGTGTGTACATGCAGGCAAAATGCTCATACACATAAAAATAAAAATGAATACAGCTTTAAAGAATCAGAGTTACACTCTCAGTACTCATAATATTTTAAATGTGAATGCCAGAAATAGATGTGAAAACTTACATATCGAGAGATTTAAGGGACTAGAGATATAGCTTAGTGGTAGAACACTTGCCTACCATGCTTGAGGCCCTAGATCCACTTCCCAGCAGAAAAACAACTATAACAAAACCAAGTGGGCCAGCTAGTAAAGGCTCTTACTTAGCACACAAGCCTGATACCTGAGTTAAATCCCCAAAACCAGTGGAAAGAGATAACCAAGTCTCCAAAGTTGTCCTCTGACCTCTACGTGCATGCCCTCCTTTCTATCTCTCATATACAATAATAATAAAAATGAGATTTAAGAGGCACTTCAAAACATGCACCTTAGTCAGATTCTGGTTTAAGACAATAAAAAAAAAAAGCAATGAGCCAGCTCTTAAACTGGGAAACATGAACAGATCTCACATTTAATGACTGATACCTGTATTTAGATGAGATCGTTCTTATAGGTAACTTTCTTGTGCCAGAAGTGTTACCTCTCTCCTGTAATCGCAGTCTCCAAAGGCCGAGATGAGGATTACAAATTTGAGGCCAACCTGATTTACCTGATGAATTCCCAATCACCCTGGGCTACGAGACCACTGTCTCAAAAATAACTACCCCAGGTGCTGGAGAGATGGCTAAGGAGTTAAGAGTACTGGCTGTTCTAGAGGACCTGGGTCCGATTCTCAGCATCCATATGGCAGCTCACAGTTCTTTGTAACGTCAGTTCCAGGGGATCTAACCCCCTCTTCTGGTCTCCATGGGCACCAGATATACATGCAGACAAAACACCCATATACATATAATAATTTAAAAAACCCAATCCCAGAGCTAGGGAGACAAGGGCAGGTGGATTTCTGAGTCTGAGGTAATCCAGGTCTATATAGTGGATTCCAGACCAGCCATGGCTACACAGTGAGACCCTGTCTCAAACCAAATGAACCCCCCAACACACACACACAAACCCAAAATGTTACACCTTAGATGTATACTGAAACATTTATTAAGAACTGAAAATGCTGCTGGGAGGTGGTGGCGCACTCCTTCAATCCCAGCACTCGGGGGCAGAGGCAGGTGGATGGATCTCTGTGAGTTCGAGGCCAGCCTGGTCTACAGAGTGAGTTCCAGGACAGCCAGAGTTACAACAGAGAAACCCTGTCTCGAAAAACAAACAAACCAACAGCAAAAAAAAAAAAAAAAAAAAAAAAGACTCCTGAAAATGCCATCTAGTATCTAACAGGGAATATGACGTCCCTAAGGCTGATGTTACTGGGAGGTTTTCTGTTGCTATATATCTGAAGTTTAAAAAATAAAAAGCATTGTCAGATGTAGTGGTGCAGGCCTTTAATCCTAGCACTCATGAAGCAGAGGCAGAGGTAAGTAGATCTACACAGTGAGCTCCAGGCCGGCAAAGGCTACATAGTGAGACATTGTCTTAAGCAGTGTCTGCCATTATAATGGCAGATTTTTTTTTCTTTTTTTTTTCGAGACAGTTTCTCTGTTGTAACTCTGGTTACCCTGGAACTCAATCTGTAGACCAGGCTGGCCTCGAACTCAGAGATTCACCTGTCTGCTTCCTGAGTGCTAGGATTAAAAGTGTGCAGCACGATGCCTGGCCAGAATTTTTTTTTTTAAATAAGGAAAAATGGGCAGTGCAGCTACTACCATTACAAATATGAAGCAATGTGGAAGAACTAGAGGGGTTAGGGGAGGAATGGTCAAGTATCCTAGTCATTCAACCATCTAGTCACAAATTGAGGAAGTGCATGAAAATCTAACAAGGAACCTCTTTATGAGAGATATCATCCAAATGGAAATGTGAAAAACAATTTGCAAATACATGTTTCTTTATTAATAAATGTAGCCATAAATTCACCAGATATAGACATTGGATTCAGGGCAAAAGCTTTTATACTTTGGCTAATTAAATCCCTGGTCCTAGTCCTGGAGCGTTGGAGTGTTTCAGCCTCAATACACTCTAATCAAACCACCAGACTTACTGCTGATTGAGATACTCTGACTAGCTTCTTCTGAACTCCAACTCTTCTGGTTCAACTTACTTAACAGTTCTGGCTGACTGGTTTAAACTGATCTTATGAGCTGATTGAATTCTTTGACACTGTGAGACTCTAGCTGATTCTCTGACTGCCTCAGACTGAACTGTTCTGCTTGGTTTCAAACTGGCTCACTCTTCCTGTCCAATACCGACTTCTGCCAAACTACCTGTGTCACACACCTCAGACTGTCTCTTATCCCACACTACCTCTGGAACTGTTTCAGATTGCTCCTGTGTCTCTGCTTCTCTGGCTTATCCTGTTTGAGCCAGGAGCCTGCTTTTCTAACATGAGAATTGAGCATGTCCTTACTCTGACTCACTCTAACTCTTTCTCTGATTTGTCACTTTGCCTGCTCTTTACTCTGACTCATCTCAGATGTCACTTCCAATCTGACACTGGCTCCTTCTGAGCTCTGCTTCCTGTCTCCCATGGGCTGGGATTAAAATCATGCACTACCACTCTTTCTGAATACTGGGATTAAAGGTATGTACCAACATTCTACCCTAGAGTAGCCATGCCGATGGATTAAAAGATTAAATATTTCTCTACAGATAAAAATCAATTTAATCTAGCAGAGAGTTAAAGCAATGCCAGAGCCATCAGATTCTTAAGAGTAACTTGAACACGTATTCACTGTGCCAGTGACACTACAAATGAAGAAAGGCAGATCAGGGCCACACCTGGCAATCTGAAAACAGGATGCCACACAATACTCACCTCCTTGGCGCTGGTGAAGGCAACCCCAGAAAAAGCATATCTGTCCAAAACAAGGGTCACGCCCTGGTTCAACTTCTCCTTAATCAATGGCCTGAAAAACAGAATGCTCTTGAGCCCTGGAACTTGTTTCCCAAACTATCCTGACTCAGAAATCCCATACAATGACAATTACAGCAGTGATTTATAAATTTATTTACAATCAAAAAGCTCTGTATCTTCTCTTTAGAAGATGCCAGTGGACACTGCCATGCAGCTGAGGGAAAGGAGAACCCAGGCAAAGAGCAAAGGATGGCAGAGAACATAGTGGAGCAGGTATAAGAATAGACAAGATATCAATTTTTTAAAAGATTTATTTTATTTATATGAATGCTCTATGTGTACACCTGCATGCCAGAGGAGGGCATCTGATCCCATCATAGATGGTTGTGACGGTGAGCCACCATATGGTTGCTGGTAATTGAACTCAGAACCTCTGGAAGAGCAGTCAGTGCTCTTAAGTGCTGAGTCATCTCACCAGCCCTCAAGAATGTTTTCTACCTAACACCACAGGCTCACCATCATTGCCTGTGTGCCAAAACCTCAGAAGATGTAACGATGAAGGGCTTGTCATGAGCGAAAGAGCATCACTGAAATCACAGAAGGCAAAGTCAGATTCATCTCACTTAGCATACCTCACAGGAGGCTTTCAATTTTGGGGGCGTCTAGGGAAAGAAGGTTGAAATAGGTCTCACTATGTAGCTCAGGCTGTCCTTGAATCTGCTGTGCAACCCAGGATGGCCTTCAGCTCTTTATCTTTAGGGCATGATAGCACAAACCTGTAACTCCAACACCTAAGAGGCTAAAGCAGAAGAATCCCAAGTTGTAGGCCCACCTAAACTGCATATACAGCAAGACCTTTAAGAGTTTAATATTTGGTACTATAGTCACTAAATATGGACATATAAAAGAAAAAAAATACAAACCCAGATCTGCACCCTTCAAAAAATTAACTCAACACTGACCCCAGACCTAAATATAAATCAGAAAACTCCTTTAAAAAAAAAAAAAAAAAAAACCTGGATGCCTTTGGGTTTGATAACACCAAACAAAGACCAAATCCATGGAAGGACTATAAGCTAACCTCAGCAAAATTAAGCTATGCTGTGCAAGAGACTATCAAACAAGTGAAAAGACAAGCCACAGAATGGAGAGAAAGTATGTAAAAGGCATATCTGACAAATGACTGACACACAGTATATGTGTTCTTAAAATGCAAGAAAGAAAATAGCAGCACTTAGAAGGCTGAGGCAGGAGGCTTGCCATTTTAGAGGACACCTTGAGCTATAGATGGATCTACTAACTCAAAAAGGAAAAACAAAAACTAGGTGTTGGAAGATGCTCTGTGGATAAATTGTTTGCCACGAGGACTTGAGTTTAGATGCCCAGAGCCTCAGATATGAATGAGAGGGAAGGTAGGAGCTTGGAGAGACACAGATCCCAGAAGCACAACAGCCAGTCAGCCCAAAATTAGTGAGCTCGAGGTTCAGTAAGAAACCTCGTCTCAGGGCTAGAGAGACGGCTCAACAGTTGAAAGCAGTAGCCACTCTTGCAGAGGGTACAGGTTTGCTTCTCAGCACCCACATGGCAGCTCACACTACCTGTAATTCTAGTTCCTGGGATCTGGCCTTGGGCAGCAGGCATGCATGAGGTCCACATATATACATATAGGCATTTATACTATATTATACTAAATATTTTTAAAAGGAGTCTCAAAAAATCAATCAGAGTGATAGAGAAAGATTCCCAATGTTGACCTCTGATCTCCACATACACATATGTACCCACTTATTGTTCACATACACGCACACACACAAGTCTACAAGTTACAAGGGGTGAGCAGTGAGTCAGTTTTTACACTTGTTCCCAGCGGTTTGCAGAAAAAAGCAGATGCACCGAGTGATCCTCTAGTTCAGTTTTCTTTTCTAAGTAGGAACTCAGAAGTTTGCCAATTTCTGTTGATCTTTCTAGAAAGAGAAAAACACAAATTCTAAGTCAGACTTTTCACTAAAATTATTCTATAATTTGCAATGAAGTTTTTGACTTGTACTCATGTCTAACTCTGAACTTTTTATTAAACCTCTAGAGTTTGGACCAGATTTGGACCATCTCTGAAGCCAAAGAGTTTCCCTGAGAGAACACACTAATGTACAGAAACCAAATATATCTTGATGTCAAAAGTACTTGTAAAACTTTTAACCAATTGTCTTGAAGATTAGCATATCCAAGAAAGCATTCTTCCAATTCCCTACCTCCTTAATTTGTGGGATTGTGGGTTGGTGCACCAGTACACAAGGGTGAAGGCCAGGGGACAACCTCATGTTCATTTTTTTGGGAGCTGTCCACCTTGTGTTTTCAGAGGATCTATCACTGGGACCTGAGGTTCCTATTTTGGCTAGACTGGCTCGCCAGCAAGCCCCAGGAACGGCCCACCTCCACCTCTCCGCCGCTGGGATTATAAGCAACTACACCTGGCCTGAACGCAGGCCCTCATTCTAGTGTGCATTTTACTATCTAAGCCATCTCTACCAGCCCAGAATTGGCGCTAACCACAGTGAGCTAGACCTTCCCACATCAACTGCCAATCTAGAAAATGTCCAACAGGCTTGCCTACAGGCCATTCTTGTGGGGGCAATTTTCTCAATTGAGAGTCCCCTCTTCCCAAATGACTCTTAGCTTGTGTCAAGGTGACATAAAACTAGCCCATGCACACCCATGCACAATAATAAGTAAATGTTTTTAAAGTCTTTTAAAAATACAAATACTAAGCCCAAAGAGAGAGCAGGGAACTCCCGGCCCGCCCGCCCGCGCACCGGGGAAACGCAGCAGCTCGGCTCTGTGGCCCGAGGCACACAGCGCAGTCACCAGCCTGAGCCCCTGCGTGGTCTTGCCAGCACGGTCCACGCCCTCCAGCACGATGAGCGCGCCCCGCCGCCCCGCCATCGCGGCCGCCAGCACGCACAGATCCCTCCAGCCTGCAGGATTCCCGCCTGATCGGCTGCAGCGGAAAGCGAGAGCGCAGCGGGCTCGGGCCGCACCGCCCCTTCCGGCTGGAAGTAGCGTTCCGGAGCCCGCGGGGAGCCGCTTCCGGACGTTGCGTCGCGGAGCTCCAGGTCGTGCACCCAGCTGTCTGGCGACCTAATCGCGGAACTTCCGTCTGCAGCACCTGAATGGACCAGGCTTAGGGATTGGGGCTGTGCAGGCTCCGGTCACATGGAAATCCCAGCACAGTAACGGATTCAAATTTTCATGCCCCTGAAGAGCGCACCTGCAGGGTTCTGAAAGTTTCTTATCACGAGAAAACAGCTGTTTTCTATTCCCGCTCTGAAACGGGTAAAGATGGAGCACCGAGTCCCAAGATGTGCTGCCAGCTACTACAGTCAAAGCTCTCAGGGATGCCTGTCGTCGTCTTAGTGTTACTGGGATTGTGTTGATAGTTGGTAGAAGGGAATGATTTATTTGCAGCATTGTCCAGAACTGAAAAATTCCCACCCTCCTTTATTTAGCCTTGCCCCAGGAGTGTTTTTTATAGAAAAGATTAAAGCTGGGGGGAAAAAACATGTGCACGTGGCAGACAAATCTCTGAGTTTGAGGCCAGCCAGGGCTACATTATCGTGAGACCCAGTCTCAAAAGAAAGAAGGGGGGAAAAGGGAGGAAAAAAAAAGCTAGGAAACAACAGCATCCTAGAGGATCCTGAGTTAAAGGCTCGCTTGGGCTGTTTCAATAAAACTGGCTAGGGAAGTTCTCAGTCGGTAGAGTGCGTGCCTAACACGAGTAAAGCCCTGGATTCCATACCTAGCACAGAATAAATTTCATCTAGCAAGTGACACAAGCCTATAACCCCAGCACTTGGGAGGTAGAGGCAGGATCAGAAGTTCAGAATCTATTTAGAGATCTGAATTGCCACCTAGTCAAAGAAGATACCAAACATACATACCAAACAAACATGCTCAACATAGACATTGTTAGGAATCATAAATTAAAAGATCATCTCACGCCTCTCCTAGAATAGCTAAAGTCTACAATTCCAACCATACAGAGTACTGATGAGGATGTGGAGCAAAGAAAACTGTCAATGCTGATGACAAGGTAAAAACAGCGTGGCCACTTTGGAAGACTTGGCTGTTCCCCAGCAAACTACTCTACTCTTCACATATGGTCAATATTTACCCAAATGAGTTGCAAATGTGTCTACAGAAAAACTTGCACACAAATGAGTTTATCAGTTCTAGTCACACTTGCCTAAATATGGAAGGTGCTAAGATGTCCTCCAGCAGGTAAACTGATGAATTAGTAATTACACGATAGAATACTTTTTAAATAAAAAAGAAATGAATTTTCAAGTCATAATAGGACATGGAGGAACCTGAAATACATGATAAGTGAAGCCAGTATGAAAAGGACTGTATCCTATAAAACCCAATGGCAAAGCATTCTGGAAAAAGCAAAACTACAGAGATTCTAAAATACTTAGTGGTTTAAAAGGGTGGGGGTTGGTATTCCATACTGTAGTCAACCAGAGGAATTTAAGGCAGTGAAAATACTCTTCAGGATGCTGTAATGGAGATACTTAATATGTATTTGTTGAAATATTAGACCACACCAAGAGTGGATGCCATGGTAAACTGGATTTTAGTTAGTAATGTATCAGTATTGTTTCATTAACTGTAACAAAGTTACCATAGGAATGCAAAATGTCTACAACTAGGAAATTGTTCCGGAGAGAAGTTTTAAGGGGATTATATGCTCAATATCTCAGGAATACTGCTTTAAAAGGGGTTATTAGTGTTTAGAATGAGCTCCAGATCATAGACATTTAATTTAAAAAGTAGGTTCTGTGCTGTCACATTTGTTTTCTCATTAGGCACTGAAAGAACACCTTCAAAGTTTAATTGATTAGTATTTTGAGGGAATGGGAAACATTTTAAATACCTGCAGTTTGAATTTTCTTTTTTCTTTTTTTTTTTTTTTTTAGAACTGATGCTTCTAAGGTTGGGAATGTAGTTCACTTGGTAGTATGCTTCCCTAGCATGCATGAAGCCTGGGTTTGATCCCAGACACCAAGTAAACTGGGTATGGTGGCACACTTCTGTAATATCAGCACTTGGGAAGTGGAGGCTGGAGGATCAGTTTAAGGTCATCCTTGGCTGTAGTGAGATATTAAAGTTATACTCAGAAATTGTAAAGCTGCACGCACTATCTTGCACTGAGATGATTATTTGATGTATGCTTCTGTAACTTTGAACTAGCCTATAAAAGACAGCTTTCTCAATGTGTGAACAGCTGCAGCTCTCTGGAATGCAAGGGCTAGCTTGGTGACACATATAATTCCAATAGGTGCTAAATCTACTTCCTGAGATAGCCTATGCCAGTTAGCAATTCTTAGCTAAAGCAATTGATGTTTGAAACACTATGTCCCAGAGTTTTACGTGTTAAAGGCGTTTGTTTATGACACTGCTAATGAAGGGACTTTTATGGCTCTCTCCCACAGCTTCCAGCACTGAAATTCACACATGACTTATGCTTCAAGTGCTGGTGCTGAGTCCGCCAGCTGGAAGTTGGGGGTTGCTGAGCTATAGGGTTCTGTTCATTATGCAAATAAGGGCTTTGTGTCAATGGGACAGTGCCTTTCTTTAATAAAATCCCTCCATGGAACAGGTGAGGCACTCAGTTCACCGATGCTCAGTCCAAGAGGCTGCCACTCTCTACCATAGCCCAGGCTTGCATCCTGGAGAAGTCCTTTGTTCTTTATCAAACCCCAAGTGTGAAAAAAATACTTCTACACTTCGCCACATATTCAGATTTAGGGCACCCTGGGCTACATGTCCCCCCAAATGGCACTTTAAACAATGATCCTGGGTCAGACACGGTGGCCTTTAGTCCCAGCACTGGAGGCAGGGGCAGTTGGATCTCTGTGAGTTTGAGGCCAGCCTAATCTACATAGCAAGTTCCAGTACAGCCAGAGTTACACAATACAATAGGGAAACCCTGTCTCAGAAAACCCAAAAGAAGAAGAAAAAATAAAAAAGAAGAAAACCCTTGCTTCTTTGGTTGGGTAATGCTAAGTAGTACAACTTGGGGCTGGAGAGATGGCTCCGCATTTAAAACCACTTGCTGTTCGTGCAGAGGAACTGGGTTTGTTTCTCAGTACCCACATGTTGGCCCACAACTCCAGTTTCAGGGGATGGTGGCTTTTTATGGTCACCTTGGGCACCAGACATGCACATGATACACATATATACACGCACGAAAAACACTCATAAATATAAAAAAACAAAACTTCAAAAACTGTACAACCAACTATTATTCTCAGAGGTCAAGAATGTGAGGGTTTGTTCCCCCAACTGTTGCTGTTGCCCCAGATGTTCCTTGGTCCTGGAACTTTCAGGACAGGAATCCCTTACTTTTGGTGTGAAGTTACAGAGTAGAAGCAGGATTGGCACGTGGCACCTAAAATTTCTCCCCAAAAGCTTTGCTAGAGATAATTTCCTAATCATTGTAGGGATGGTCAGTGTAGTAGGGAGATGCATGGGGGCTGGCAAGCATGTCCATGGTAACACTGAATAAAGTTCGGACACAAGAGGAAACACAATCCCACCATCGGACGTATTTAAATAACTTTATTTGTGACAAGGTCTCATTGACGGGCATGGAATTCGCTACGTAGAGGATGACAAGCCTCCAACTATAGAGCTCCATCTGCTTCTGCCTCCCGAATGCTGGGATTAAACGCACGTGTCACCACGCTCGGCTTCTCTTAAGTATTTTTGCAGGCATCGAGATGTATGCATGGCTTCTTCACAAAGAGCGGGTCAAGGCACCCAGGTCCAGTGTGGGCACGCCCCCTCCAGACTAGACAGCCACAAAGAGCATCAATGTTAGCCAATGTATGGGTGGGGGTGTCTCCTTCCTGCGTGGGAGGTCCACTCAGACAGCCTTGAGAAACCACAAGCAGCTCGCGCGGGCTCTTGGCCCGGCCAGATGCCAGTCTGAAAAACGCGGGCAGAGCGGCAGTTGTCGGCTGGAAGGTGAAGCTTGGAACCAAGAGCTCACGTGCAAGCGGGGTGCCCGGCCAAACGCTCAACAGGGCACCGCCGAGGCCAGAAACTCCGCCGGAGCAAGAGAAGCTTCCTCATTGCAAGCCGCGAGCGGCCTCCCTCAAGGAAAGCACTACAGCGCCGCCTGGCTACCGCAGCCGGCCGGAAGCAAGGGGGTGGGTCCTGACGTGCCCCGCCCCTCATCCGGCCAATCGGTGCGCGCGGCTCATGAATAGTGAGCGCGCGGCGCCGCCCCGCCCCGAGTCCGCGGCACCGCCCGCTCGCGCAGACCCCGAGCGTGGCCGCAGCGAAGATGGCGACTGCCATGTATTTGGAGCACTATCTGGACAGTAAGCACCCTGGCCGAGCCGCCGCCCGCGTGGGTTCGCGCCGCCGCCGCCCCCCAGCCCACCGCGATCAGTGCGGGGCCTCGGGATGCGGACGCGGACGGGGACAGGTTATGGGGATAGTGGGGGCGCGCGGCCGGTCTGGGGCGGGGTCGCAGAGGTAGGGCGTGGGGCGCGGCGCGGGGTCCCGCCGCCTCCGCCGCGCCAATTTCAGGTGCGTCACGGGGGGGCGGGGCCTGTGGCTGAAGCCCGCCCTCTCCGCTTCGGCCACACCCCCGACGCTGACCACACCCCGGCCCCTTCCCCTCCAGCTAGGTTTTTCATGTGGGGAGGCCCGCCCCTTCTTAACCTGCTGCTTGTGGCACGGAGTTCCCAGAGTAAAGCCCAAGCCTCAGTGTTTGCTTGTGGAGATGTAGTTAGGAGCTCTAAGCTAGTGGGTGCTTTTTTCGCGGGAACTCGTGCTATCTCACAAGCCAGCCCGACAAGGGAGGATGTCCTGTATAACGCGTTGCCTTTTGACGTCCTAGACGTTTCTTCCTCCATTTATTTATAGATGGTGAGATTGGCTCCTTGTGAGAATTGGGAGGAGTATTATTTCCCACTCTTAACAGAGGAGGAGTTGAGACCCTTTGGAGGGAGGTGGATCAAGCCAATGGGGTGCCCAGTTCTGCCTTTGCTTTGCTTTTCTAGCTGGGCCTGGGAAGTGGGACTCCAAGGTGATCTATCTTTATTCTGATGTCCACCCAGTGGACATTCTAAGGTGGGTCTAAGGTGAGTTCATTTCAGTGTTGGCACCCTGTGATGGTTCCTGTCTGCTCTCCACACACTGCCTTGTGCCACCTGTGGGCAGGAGCCCTTTTTCTCCACAACTCACTGGTAGTTGGGGCACACTTTTTTTTTCTTTTTTAAAGTTCACAGAAGATTAAAGCTTAGGAATAAATGTAGATCTGGAGACCATAGATAATGATCTCTCCCTCTGAGGGTAGGGCGGTCCTCCGGAGGATAGAGGGGCTGCCTAGTTGCCAGGGCCACAGGAGTCAGGCTGTGGATGGGAATATCTTAGTGAGCTTGGAACTTATAGGCTTAAAGCAACAAGTTTTATAGAATTTAGGCCTAAAATGTTGGCCTTGTCAGCTGTGGAGAGAGTGTGACAAGACCTGGATAGGCAGCTGAAGCCTGTAAGCTTGAGGATAGAGGTGGTTCTGTACTGGGGGCTGCAATGTAGGCAGAAAAGCTGCGTGGCTTGGTTTGCCAAGCAGCTCTCTAACCACAGAGACTAGTGAATTGCTCAGTGACACTGGTTGCATTTCCATTGCTCCTAGCTCTGTGTGGCTAGAGTCTTCTGTTGAGCCATGTAGAGAGAACACATCTTTGGGACCATACGGTCTGCAGTTCCTGGTGCAGTACACAGGTATCAGAACAGAGTTGGAGAAATCAAGGAGGACCCAGGTTCTGGCATGAGCTTTGGAGGATGCAATTCACTGAGTGGTGTGTCCTAGGGGTGAGGGAAGGTGTGGTTCAGGGGAGGAGTCTGAGCTGTCTTCCCTGTCTGTGTCTGCTGGGGACAGGTTCCATCATCCTCCTTTTCAGGTGCTTCTGAAAGTATCAGCCTATTGTGTGCACTGTGTGTTACCTGCCCCTAATATGATCTTAATCCTTTTGGTCCTTGAACTGGAACAGACATAGAAAATGAAGCCTGCTTTTGCAGACTATGGTGTAAGGCCCTGGAGATAGATTTTTTTTTTAAAGATTTATTTATTTATTGTTTTATGTGTATGGGTGTTTTGTCTGCATGTATGTCTGTGCACCACATGTATGCTGTGCCCTCTGAGGCCAGAAGAGGGCATCGGACCCCCTAGAACTGGAGTTACAGGTGGCTGTGAGCCTTCACATAGGTGCTGAGGGTTGAGCTTGGGTCTCTTAGAAGAGCAGAAGTGCTCTTTACAGCTGAGCCATCTCTCCATCCCTATAGGCAGATTTTTGTCTGTTGAGAAGTACAGCGCTTTCATATCTCTTTCAGGCATTGAGAACCTTCCCTGTGAACTTCAGAGGAATTTCCAGCTGATGCGAGAGCTAGACCAGAGAACAGAAGGTGGGTATAGCCTGAGCTGGGTTTTGACCATTGGTCAGGAAGAGACATAGTAGAGGACATGGGATGTCAGAGAGCTCTGAAGGGACCTTGTATAGCACAGGGCAGCTCCAGTCTCATAGGAATCCACCCGATTCTGCCTCCTGAATATTGGGATTAAAGGTGTGCACCACCACGCCCAACTTAGGGACTTTTTTTTTTTTGAGACAGGGTCTTGTTCTGTAAGCATAGACCTTGAACTCACAGTGCACCTTCCTTAGCTTCCTGAGTGTAGGGGTGGGGAGGAGAATGCTTTTAACTCAAGCATAGTTTCTTTTTTTTTTTAATCTGTGTGCCTGTGTATGATATATGTGCATACATGTTTGGGGACATGCATTTGGCATGGCGTATATGTAGGGGTCAGACCTCACCTTCCACCTTGTTTGAGACAGGGTCTCTTTTCTTTGTTTGCTGCTGCATATACCAGGCTAGCTGGGATTTTCCAGTCTCTGCCACCCATCCATGCTGAATTACAGATGCACATGTTACCACACTGGGCCTCTAAGTGGGTTCTGGGGGATTCGGACTCACGTCCTTACACGTTTGCAGCAGCGCCTTACCCACTGAGTCACCTCCCCAGCCTCTTTCTTTGGTTCTCACACATACTCATTTCATAGCTTCTCAACTAATGTCCTTTTCAGCCAGAATGTTTGTTGCTTTTCTCCTTTTAAATGTTTTTCCTATTTCTCACTGTTTAAAAGTTGAGTATTTCTTATCCAAAATGCTTTGAGCCAGAAGTATTTTGGATTTTTATGTTTCTCAGTTTTAAAATGTTTATATATGCAATGGACTGTAGTAGTTCGCTGTTGTGGCGACTCACCCAAGAAGGACAAGGTGACATTTTCATAGGTGGAAGCCCTTCCAGACCTCAGCAGAGGGAACCACCATCCTGGCCAGTGCCACACTGGTTAGTGGAACCCGAGTGTCTCAGCTCAGGTGTTTTTATTCAGAACTCCTCAGGTACAGATCATAAGCAATCAAACATCCCCTACAGAAATCCAACACCCACAGACAATACAGAATGCCAGGGCCTATGTATTCTTTTTTCCAACAGTGCACAAAAACAATTATTTTAAACACAACTAAAAATAAACTTCCACATCAATGGACTATCTTGGGGGTGCAACTCAAGACTAATAAACAAATAAAAATCTGTGTCTGCTGCATGCACCAGGCTAGCTGGGATTTTCCAGTCTCTGCCACCCATTTCCCAGTAAGTGCACTGAATTATAGATGCACATGCTACCACATTGAACTGCGTGTCATGTTTGCCCTGAACTGCATGTCAGTGGTTGTCATCTGAGGTAGGGGTGGGTTCTTCCATTATGGCATCTTGTCAGCATTCAAATCGTTTCAGGGAAGCAAGGGAGATGGCTCAGCAGTTAAGAGCACTTGTTCTTGTAGAGGACCCAGTACCAGTAACCACATGGTAGTTCACGGCCATCTGCAATTCCAATTCCAAGGGATCTAATGGCTTTTCTAGTCCCCACCAAGTGCCGGGCATGCACACAGTGTATCTACATACATTTAATCAAAAATATAATATAAAATAAAAATAAAATTTAAAAAATTTCAGATAATTAAGACTAATTCCAAACTATAGTTTGGAAAGTTAGTATTTTTTTTTTTTTGCCTTTTGATATTTTCCTATATAAAAATATTTTTAACTATTGTTAAAAATTTTTTTATGTGTATAGGTATTTTGCTTACACATATGTCTGTGCACAGCATGCATGCCTGGTGCTCCCAGAGGCCAGAAGAGGGCATTGGATCCCTTAGAACTGAAGTTACAGACAGTTGTAAGCTGCTGTGTAGGTGCTGGGAATTGAAACTCAGTCTTTTGGAAGAACAGCCAGAGCTCTTAACATCTGAGCCATCTCTCCAGCCCCTATTTCCATAATTGAAAAAAAACAAACAAACACATATATTTATTTTATATTGTGCATAATTGTTTTGCCTGCATTTATGTGTATATACCATATGTGTGCTAGAAATCGGTGCTGGGACTCCAAGTCCAGTCCTCTAGAAGAACAGCAAGTGCTCTGAACTGCTGAGCCATCTCTCCAGCTCATTCCCCCCCTTTTATATTATTAATTTGTGTGTGTATATACTCACATGCATGTGCTTCTGTCATAGTATGTCTGTGGAACTCGAGGATAACTTTGTGGGAATCTGTCCTTTCCTAATACCATGTGGGTTTCAGGGATTGCACTCAGGTTATTGGACTTGGTGGCAAATACCTTCATCCACTGAGCCATCTCTTTGCCACCACCACTCCATAAATGGCATCTCATAGCCAGGCTGGCCTGACATCCTAATCCTTCTGCCTCTACGTCTCAAGTACAGGAATTGTAGGAATATGCTGTCATGTGAGCCTCTCAACTTCCTACTTTTAAACAACATGTTCTTGTTGCTTGCTCTTTTTTTTTTTTTTGGCATGGTCTCATGTGTAGGCTTGGGTAACCCATATTTCACTCTGTAGCCCTGGCTGGTCTTTGCCTCCTGAGTGGTGGGATTAAAGGTGTGCACCACTACACCCAGCTTCTTTTTTCTAAATTACATTTTATGTGATTATTTTGTGTACATGTATCTGTATGTGGTGTGCACTTGCCATCTGTGAAGTTCAGAGGGCAACTTCTGGGGGTTTTCTTTCTTTCCATCATGTGGTTTCTGAGAATCGAACTCAGGTCGTCAGATTTGGCAGCAAACTCCTTTACCTGCTGTTTTGTCTTCCTGCTGGACCCCTCTTGTTGCTTTTTTCTCGTTTCCAGTCAGCTTCAGACCTATTTGATTGTGTTATGGTGGTGAAGATGTCTTCTGTGCAGAACTTTATTATAGTGGACCAAAGATCCACCTGTCTTTGCCTTCCAAGTGCTGGGATCAAAGGTGTATGCCGCTACATCTGGCTTTTACATGACTGTCTTGAGTAACTGTAACAGTTAGCTGGTGTGTGGCTCAGCCAAAAAAGACAAGGAGGTACTTTCATAGGTGCAAACCTTGCCAGACCTCAGCGGAGGGAACCACTATCATGGCAAGTGCCATCCTGGACAGTGGAATCCCAAGAGTCTCATCTGAGGGGTTTTTATTGATACTCAAGCTCCTCAGTTGTTCTTTTGATACTGGCTCTGCCAGAGAGCAGTGAACATGTGCAGATCATGATGATGAAGCATCTTTTACATAAAGCCAAGACCTACAGATAATATAAAACACCAAGACTTAGACAGCCCTTCTCCAACAGTGCATAAAACAACCATTTTAAACATAATTGAAAATAAACTTCTGCAACATTTCCCCCTTTCTGTATAAGACAATTTAAAAAAAAAATTACTTTATCTCTATAAGACAATTAAACATTACACCAGAAAACCATTTACAAGAGGAACAGTTATGAGGCTTGCTAATGTACAGGACCAAATGAAATCAAATATCTATCAGGTTTTTCACAATGTCTTTGGACAGCAGAAAAACATTATCAATGTCCCATTGTTTGGAATTCACTCATGATCTTCTGGGCTCCTCCAAAGGGCTTAGGTGAGTTCTCTGGCTCTGCTCTCTGCAGCACACACAGCTTGTCCTCCAGGTTTTGGATGGCTCCCCTCTACCACTGCTGCTGTTCTTGGTGGTCGTCCCATGGTACTGGCATCTTCAAAACTGCTTGAGTCCCTTGCTGCAATTGGGCTGCACTTTCACCAATAGCCTCTTCCTGGGCTCTCTTCATGGTGCCAAGCCTTAACTTCTCTGCATGACCCCTTCAATCTGGGCCTTCAACTGCCACTGAGGCTGCACCTTCACCAATGGCCTCTTCGGCCTCTTACAGTGCCAAGCCTCAGCTGTTCTCCATGACCCCTTCATGCCTTTAAAACCAGTACCACCTGGGTGACTATAAGTACCAAGTTTGACTGCCAACATGAGATACGACCTTGGCCCTTTCTGAAAGACAGCTTCTGTGTGCTGACCCTGAGGAAACACTTGCCAGATTTTAAGATAGAGTCTGGTTTGCAGGTAAAAAAAAACAAAAAACCCAAAAAACTGGTCAGTTCATGCTTGAGTTCAAAGTCCAGTAGAACGTTCCAAAGACTTCTTCATAATGCAGCAATCATTAATCCTGATTATTTTAGCAAGTGTTTTTTCAGCATCATCACAGATGATCCTTGTTTTCAGGAAGGATTCCCTCATAGGGCAGAATTCTTATCACCATAGCAGATGTGTCTTGTCAGGACCGCTTCACCAGTATCTGAACCACTTGTAGTCAGGTTTGCAAAAAACAAAACAAAAACTGGTCAGTTTAAATAAGCAGCTTCCACAGCAGGGGTCTTGGGCTGGTAGGAAGAATCTCCAGCTGAAACATCCTGGCAGGTTGGCGTTCTTTTCTGCCACCACTACTCGGGGAGACATACAACCTTCTTCATAGACCTTGAATATAAGACCTTGAGCTACACACACACACCCCACACACACGTCATCAGAAAATTCAGTTGTAGAGTTTCCTGTGGTGGAAGGGAGTATGGCTAGCTGCTGGAGTGTGTCTAGCTGTCAGAATGCGCAGCATGCAGCCATGCTGTTTTCCTGCACCTAGGCTGGGTCCATAATCAGGAAAAGCAGTCAGAATATTGCCTTTTCCCTGATCCCAGCCGAACCCTCCATTTCCACCGTGAAAATTTATCCAGAACATTTCATAGCCTTCTCTTATAGAGGCTTATTTTGTTTTTCACTCTCCTCTTCAGGAGACATCTACTCATTTTTTTTTTGCATATATATCCTTTTATTAACACCTTAATCTCTGTCCCCTGGTTACTGCCCTCAGCATACTCTACCAGATATGTGAGGACTGGAGTTTCTTTCTCTTCTTCCTTGTCTCAGTGTTGGTATAGCTGCTGTGTTGTTTTGCCCCACATTGGTGTGTTACTTGTAGCAATACACCTATTGTGATGGCTCAGCAAAGAAGACACGGAGGGATTTTCATAGGTGCAAACCCTGCCAGACCTCAGCAGAGAGAACCACTATCATGGCTAGTGCCACACTGGACTGTGGAGTCCTGAGCGTCTCGGGTTTTATTGACACCCTAGCTCTTCAGTTGTTGTGTTGATAGCACATACAGATCATGAGGAAGCAAACATCTCTTACATAAAGGTAACTAGCACCCGCAGGCAATACAAATGCCAAGGCCTAGGCAGCCCTTCACCCAGCCATGCACAAAATCATTATAACTGGAAATAAACGCCTGCAACAATTTATCACTTACTCACCTTTGCATCCCACATTTTGCCCTCTGTTCCCAGCCCCACCCTGAGGCTGTCAGAGTGAGATCCCACGGGAGGTCCCAGTGGCTGTTCAGCAGTTCTGTCCCTGTGTTCTCCCACCTCCTTTGCTTCTGTTCCTGGGCCTGCTGTACGGTTCTCTGTGGCTCTGGGTGATCTCTGTTTACCTTCTCTTTGGAGAGCCCTATTCCTTGGATCCCAGAAGTCCTCCTCTTTTGATTTACTCCTTTTGTTTTGATGGAGCCTTTCTTCCTGAACAAAAGGACAGGCAAGTGTGCCTGTAAGGGAGCACTTCTGATGACAGCACCCATGTGGAAAAGTATTTGCTCCAGCCTTCTGTTAAACTGCTGTTCGTCTGGGTGTGGAATTCCATGTTTTCATAATTCATTTCTCTTAACATGTTGAGAACATTTCTGCATTGTCTCCTGGCTTTCCAGGTTGGTGTTGAGAAATCTGATAATTGTTTAGATTCTGAAATTAAGAAATTTTGGTATTGGGACTGGAGTTATGGCTCAGTGGTTAAGAGTGTGATTTGGATTTGTAGAAGACCTGAGTTTGAGTCTTAGCTCCCATGTCAGGAGGTTCACTATTATTTCCTGTAACTCAGTTCCAGGGGACCTGACACCCTTGCCTCCTTGGGCACTCATGTGCACATAAAAATCTAATAAAAATAAGGCTGGGTGTGGAAGTGCATACCTTTAATCCCAGCACCAGGGAGGCAGAGGCAGGTGAATCTCTGTAAGTTTGAGGCCAGCTTGGTCTACAGAATAAGCTCAAGACAGCCAGGGCTACAAAGAGAAACCCTATCTTGAACAATTAAAAATAAAAATAAATTTTGATATGTTCTCTTTTCTCCTGAGATTTAATCCCCCTCCCCGAAGACAGGGTTTCTCTGGGTAGTTCTGGCTGTCCCTTCATAGACGAGGCTAGACTCAAATTCAAAGAGATCTGCCTGTCTCCCTCTCCCAAGAGCTGGGATTAAAGGCATGTCCCACCATGACCATTGAGATGTAAATTTTCTTTAAGAATCATTTTATTTTTATGTGCATGCATGTTTTACCTGACTGTGTATCACAGGCATGCCTGATGCCTGCAGAGGTTAGAGGAGGGCTTCGGATTCCTCTGTAGCGCCTACAGCAAGTGCAGGGAGTACAGCGACGGCAAGGTGCAGCTGGCCATGCAGACCTATGAGATGGTGAGCGCAGGGGCCAAGTGCAGGCCTTCCCGCCTTTCCACAGAAGGGAAGCAGCGTGGAAATGCGTGTCCCTGGTCCCGGAGTAATGGATGGGCAGCCGTGTGGGTATTGGCATCTTAACCCGGCTCCTCTAGAAGAGCAGCTGTGCTCTTCTGAGCCATTGCTTCCACTTTCTTCTCTGAGAGTCTGAGTTTCACAGTGGCATTCTTGCCATGGTGACCTCATTGCTGCGACTGTCGACAGCATGGAATCACTGGTTTCCACGTATGGTGGCATTTTGGAAATGAGACTTCATTTTTAGAAATACGGTAGACATCCAGACATGGGCATAAAGAGTGTGCAGATGGGTTCACAGATGTCTTTAGGCAAGCTTCTTTTTTCACCTCTCAGATGGAGAGATGCACCCTGGGACCTGGAAACTTTGTGGCTGTCCTAATCTCTCTCACACACACACACACCCCAGGTGCTGGTGACCCACTCCACCTATAACCACAGATAATCCCACTTCTCATTTCGAGCAAAGAGTTTTATGTGCCCCTGCCGCTGGTATTAACGGAAGCACACAGGATGTGTTTTATGCTTTTGGCTTTGTGGTTCACTGTCTCCGTAAACGGGATTTGTCCATAGGGTCGTGTGTTATTCCTTGTGTGTTGTGCCACTGTAGTTACTCTTTGTGCTGTTAGTGTGGATGGAACATTTACCTTGCTGCGGGTTGGATGTTTAGATTGTTTCTTGTTTTTGACTATTGTGTGTGTTTTCCTAAGTGTATTCTGGTGCCTATGTGCCTCTCTTTTGGGTATGTACACCAAGAACTAGGCAAGATGACTATAAAATTTACTGTTCAGGAGAGAGTCGGAGAGCAGTTCGACCACTTGCTGGGCAGTACTCACACTGGGTCTGCCCGGGTAAGTTGCCGTGACAGAAAGCGTACGCTGAAACGGCCAGTGATGTTCCTGCCAGCCTCTTCCCTCTACTTCTCACTTGTCCCCATCAGATAAGAAAGCAGAGATTGACATCCTGGCTGCTGAGTATATCTCCACAGTGAAGAACCTGTCTTCAGAGCAGCGTGTGGAGCACCTCCAGAAGATCCAGAGCGCCTACAGCAAGTGCAGGGAGTACAGCGACGACAAGGTGCAGCTGGCCATGCAGACCTATGAGATGGTGAGCTCAGGGGCCAAGCGCAGGCCTTCCCGCCTTTCCATAGAAGGGAAGCAGCGTGGAAATGTGTGTCTGGGTAGGAGCCTGGAGCACCTAGGTTCTGAGTCCTGGAGGGCACACTGCAGGTATTCACCTGGGCCAACTCCCATGATTTTGTTTTTTTGGGCCCCGTTTGCCTGCTTGTTTGTGAAATTATTTTTTATTTGTTTGTGGTTTTGGGGTGCTAGGGATCCAATCCAGGGCCTTGTGCATCCCAGGCAACCACTGGGCCGCTGAGCTGCCTCCCTGCCCCCTTCTTACTAGGAAGGCAGATTTTCAAGTGTCCTTTTGCAGGTGGATAAACACATCCGAAGGCTGGATGCTGACCTGGCACGCTTCGAAGCTGACCTGAAGGACAAGATGGATGGAAGTGATTTTGAAAGCTCTGGAAACCGAGGCCTGAAAAGCAAGTTGGCTGACATTCTGTTTACTAGTGGTTGTGATATTTGAAGACTTGTCTAAATGTGTTGGGAACATGATGGTAAATGAATCTGGGTGAATCTTGCTCCACTTGGGTCTGTTCTGTGAGAATAATGGGGGTGTTTGTTCTTCAGAAGGTCGGAGTCAGAAAGAAAAAAGGAGCTCCCGGGGCCGAGGAAGGAGGACGTCGGAAGAGGATACTCCAAAGAAAAAGAAGCATAAAAGCGGGTAAGAGGTTTTCCGCCCCCCTTTCCCAATGGAACACCTTTTTTTTTTTTTTTTTTTTGAGTACGAGGGGGGTGGACCCCCCCCCCACCCCAGTTCCCCCTCAGTACGGTCACAGGTCCTGAGCTAGTCTAGGTGCACAGTGGTCCCTAGACAGTCTCCTCATGTCCTTGGCTGTTAGGATCGCCAGCTGAGTCATCGAGCGCCTCTGCGCAGAAGGCCGGTCTTACTTGACAGTGACCCCTCCTCCAAG
Source organism: Cricetomys ansorgei (assembly GCA_026225945.1). Classification (NCBI taxonomy): domain Eukaryota; kingdom Metazoa; phylum Chordata; class Mammalia; order Rodentia; family Nesomyidae; genus Cricetomys; species Cricetomys ansorgei. Next base: position 5,265,933 of record JAMJFZ010001791.1, read on the forward strand.
TCCGTGTGTGTGCCACTCTCAGTGTCAGGAGGATGCTGAGCTCTCAATGACAGGGCTCTGTCTAAGCCGCTCTTTAAGTAGCTGAGTTTGTCTGTTGATGATGGCTTAGTACATCGATGTATGTAAGACAGTGTCCCACTGCTTGTCCGCAGAGGCACTGTGGTGTTCACTGGAATGATGTTTGGTCTAAAAGGAAAACGATAAAGTGGCAGGAGACCTCTGGCCATGATTCTCAGAGTTCGGGGAAGAGTGCAAAAAGGTGGCTCTGCATGACAAAAGCAGGGAGGGCAGGAAACTCTGGTTATTAACCTCATGATTTAGTTACTTGGTCTGTGGAATGGAACCCAGGGCCTTGCATATGCTAAGCACTAGCACTTTATCTGTGATTGAGCTACACCCTAGCCCTCCATCCGTCTGTCTGTCTGCCTGCCTGCCTGCCTATCTGTCTATCTATCTATCATCTATCTATCTATCTATCTATCTATCTATCTATCTATCATCTTTTGATGTTTTGGAGTAAGGTCTGATATATGGCCCAGGCTGCCCTTGAACTAATGATCTTCCTTCCTCAGCCTCCTAAGTACTAGGAATGCAGGCTCTAAATTTTTAGCTTTAAACATTTTATTAATAATCTTTGACAGCTTCATGCTTGTATGATGTATTTTCATCATATCCACCCCTCCCCCAGTTACCTTCTTTTACCCCCCTTCCACTACTTCTGGACCCCTCCTTCCCAACAAGTCTTCTTCCTACTTTTATGCCCTCAGCATTTTTTTTTTTTTTTACGGCCCATAAGCTTTAATTAGGTTTGTTTACACAAGCATGGGTATGGAGTTTTTTACTGGAACCTGGGAACCTTACCAATGTCTATACCACTGAAGAAAGATGACTCACCCTGTCCTAGCAGCCTGTATTAACCACCTATATTAGCTGACTAGCTACTCAGCTAGGGGTAGGGTCTCATGAGTCTCTGCCCAATACATGGTCTTATTTTTTATGTGTGTGTGTTTTGCTTGGGTATATCTTTCTGTACCACATGTGTGCAGTGCCCTTGGAGGCTAGAAAAGGGCATTGGAACCTCTGTAACTGGAGTTACAGACCATTGTCATGTGGGTGCTGGAAACTGAACCCTGGTCCTCTACAAGAGCAGCAACTGCTCTTAACTACTAAGCCATCTCTCCAGCCCCTCAAAGGCTCCTTTTAAATCTTTGTGAAGAGTCTTTGGTTTTTGGGCCAGAGTCTTTAGCCCAGGTTAGCCTCCCAACTCAATCTGTAGTTGAGAATAACTTTAAATTTCTAATCTTCCTGCCTCTATCTCCCAAGTGCTGGCATTGCAGGCAAGTGCTATGGTGGCTGGCTCATACACTGGTGGGGTCTGGACTCAGGGTTTTGTGCATTCTAGGAAGGTACTCTACCAACTGGACTCTGTCCCAAGCCAATCTTTACCTCTTTTTCATTTTTGCCATTTTACTTTTTGAGGACCCTAGTTGAATGGCTAGAGTGCTTCTTCGTTAATTAGGCCCAGCCCTGAGAGCATGGCTTCACACTTGTCTATGACATTCCTGTACTTACTTGGTTGTACGTCTGGATTGGGGCTTCTTAAATGTTTCTACTTGTGATTTCTTTTTATGTGACCCTGGATATATAGACACATAAAGTAGGTATATAACAGGGCTGATACTACATCATACAGAAATTTATTTTAAAACAATTCTTGATATACATATAATTTTATCATGTATTAAAATGAAAGCAAATTTGTATACCTGTGAGATCCATATTAATGTTTTTATTTATTTTCACATAAAGAATTATCTTTGCTCAGTATATGATACTGGAGGATATTAACCATCCTCAATGTTTTTCAGAGTTGATTGATATTTTGATTTTATAATTGTCAGTGCTGAGAATGTCTTAGTCTTTTTGTTTTGTTTTGTTTTGTTTTGGAGACAGAGTCTCACTATGTAGCCCTGGCTGGTCTGGAGCTCACAGATCCACCTGCTTCTGCCTCCCAAGTGCTGAGATTAAACATGTGTGCCACCAAACCTGTCTGGATTTGATTTTTTTTTTTTTTTTTTTTTTTTTTGACCAGGGTTTGGTTATTGAGCATTCTGAAACTTACTGTCGCCAAATTTTCTGAGGTGCCCATATTCATGGAAGAAGCTGAGGTCTAAACAGTACTGCTAAGTAGAGTTCCATCATGATCTTGGGGGTGTGTGTGTGTGGTCTTGTATACAGTGATGCTAAGCCTGTGTAGATCCACCAGTGGGCCATGCTATCTGTTCAGCCGTGGCTACAGCTGTCTGCTCAGTGTGGGGGAGGATCAGACTATAGTTTAGCAGCTTGTGGGTGCCAAGATCACAGGTGGTAGTTTTCAGTTCTAGAGCACCCATTTGATTTGATTCCCTTTTTTAAAATACAAATTTGGTTCCCTTTTTGAAAACGATCCATATTTCTTTTTTTGTTTTTGCCTTTTTGGTTTTTGAGACAAGGTTTCTCTGTGTAGCCCTGGCTGTCCTAGTACTCACTCTGTAGACCAAGCTGGCCTTGAACTCAGAGATCTGCTTGCTTCTGCCTTCCTAGTGCTGGGATTAAAGGTGTGTGCCACCACCGCCCAGCTGAAAATGATCCATATTTCTATCCATTTAGTCACATCTGTCCAACTTTATCTGTTTGTCTATCTATCTGTCGATATAATCTGCCTATGTATCTATCTGTCTGTCTGTCTATCTATTTATCTATCTATCTATGAAGATAAAGTCTTAACTCTTTGGCCAAAGAGCGATGCTGACCTTGAACTCCAGTCTCCTGAGTGCTTACTTATGATAGCTATTTAAAGTTCTTTTCTGCCAACTTTAACATCTTTTATAGCTTGTGTATCTGTCCTGTAAGTCAGCTTTACTCAAAATTTTCTGCCATAAAATGTGCTCTTTTTTCATGTCTTGTATTTTACCTTTTTTGTCAATGATATGTGTGACCTTAGGTATAAAAGACGTAGAGTGATACTCTTATCTCTTAGGGTGATTTCTTCTTTAGGCCAGCCAGGTTGAGCTGAGGTCTACTTAGTGCCCCCCTGTCAGGTATTGTAGGGACCCATCCTGGCTGTGGACTGAGAGTTGTGGTTCTCCACGGGTTGCCCACAATTTCAGTCCACACTGAGGTGGGGTCTTGCCTTCTTGTCTCCTGCTCATGCTGCTCACGCTGCTTCTGGGTTGAGGGGCTGCTGGCTGTGGAAACAAGCCCTGTCTCACGGACTCTAGAGCTGAGAGAACTGTCGCTCTTTCAGCGTATAGCTCATTTAGCTCCCATATTTAGCTCCTGGGTGTACATGGCTGCCATATGTAGATCCCAAAGTGTTATGTTGGTAGCCAGGCCACCAGTCCTGCCGATCCAGCAGATGGACAGACCCTTCTGCTACAGATCGCCCAGCTCCATTTACTCTAGTGTGCTGCTGCCTACAAGAGGCGGTTTTGAGCTTTGTGTTTCTGGCAGCAGAATGTCTCTGTTTTTCCTTCCTAGAACCCATAGGCCATGTGACTGTGCCTCTTCTGGGTTTACACAGACATTCTTGTTGGTGTCCTCTTCATTGAGTGTTTTTTGTGCTATTAGCCATCTCAGATCTCTCCGCCTGCCCCTGGGGCCTCTGTTGGTATGAGGGGAGTGTGCCTGCTGTTTTCTGTGGCTGGTGTTCCTAGGTTTGTGGCTGGTAATCCAAGGGAATCTCTTCAACTGATAATTAGCACATCATATTATGCTCCCTGTAAATTCATAGGAGACATTTGGCTGGAAGGTTTTGAGGTTCTCCTTGAAAAATGTACCTCAGAACAGGTATTAGGGATATTCCCAGGTTCCAGTAACAAGACGGGCTACAGTATGGCCTTGTGCGTCTGCTGCCTTCCTCCTGTTACCCTGTGGTCAGCAGGTCCTTCATCTCCCTTCAGGTCTGAGTTTACTGACAGTATCCTATCTGTGCATCCCTCTGATGTGCTGGACATGCCTGTGGATCCAAATGAGCCTACATACTGCCTATGCCACCAGGTGTCCTACGGGGAGATGATCGGCTGTGACAATCCGGATGTGAGTGGGTCCTAAAAGATACGTGTACCCTGGGCGGGTGTTGGCCTTTCCATGTTTAATGTACAGAGTACATAGGGTTGACACAGGCTTTCCCTTTGCTTTGTAGTGTCCAATTGAGTGGTTCCACTTTGCCTGCGTGGATCTCACCACAAAGCCCAAAGGAAAATGGTTAGTATGGGGTGACTGCAGCTTTGAGCAAGCCAGTCTGGTGCTCTGGGTCTTGTGTGTCTGTATTTCTGCAGTACTAGTCTAGCTGGAGCAGGGCGGCAGTGGTGGTAAACTTACAGAGGGAGGTCTGCGTCTGCTGCTCAGCTTACCTGGGTTTATGTAGAATTTGCACTACTCTCCTTTGCTGAAGAGTTGTTTGGGCTCCCTACCTCCACCCCAGTGTGCACCCAATATGCCAGGCCAGTGCTGTACCGCTGAGCTATGTCCCCTTCACCCTTCTGGCTCCAAGTTGGGTAGAGGTTGTTTTAAATGGAGATGAGGAGAGCAGGTTCTTGTCTGTAGGGAAACATGGGAATTGTACTAAACATGAAAAGTAGCTGTGGGATCAGTATACTAAAGTACAGGCCTAGGTGCTCAGAGCTTCTCAGTGCAGAGGGAAGTAACAGCTGTAATGTGTGTGAAAGAGCTGTCTCCCACATGGGGAACTTACTAAAATGTCCCTTTGGATCACGAGTGGCTTTGGTTCTTGAGTGTCAATGAACACTGCCTGAGTCTCTGATGTGTGCTTGACCCACAGCACTGGGACCTGTGTGATCTTACAGGCTCCAGGGCAGCCGTGTGGAGAACTGGTGTCCACAGCTTATCAGGCCCATGTCTGTACATAATAGCCTTGCGCAGGTCCAGTACCAGCCAGCTGTGGTGTCACCTCTCTAGTGGGCACCTCAGATTATGACCAGCCTTATCACCTTGACCACAAGGCTGTGCTGCTCTGCATTTTCAACTTGAGGGATGCACTAGTCAGCAGTTCAGACGCTTTCCTCAGGTGAAAGACAGCACCTCTCACTGTGTAGCTACCCTCTGGCACCGTCTTACCAGAGTCTAGCCTCTCTGGGAGATGCAAGAAGCATACCTGGGTGTCCGGAGAAATGATGCAGAGGATTGATCTTGTGTCTTTCTTGTCATAGGTTCTGTCCACGATGTGTTCAGGAAAAGAGGAAGAAGAAGTAAGGAAGAGGCTGTTGTGCCAGACTGAAGAGCAAGCTAATATATTTCTTCACTCATGTTGCAATATTATCTTTCATTTTAAAACTACCTTATTTTGACTGATATTTAATAATTCAGTGGCCAGTTGTAATTTTGGATCTATCCCAAAACAAGAAGCCACTGCACCGTTTGCACAGAACAATCTCACAGGGACTTGCCACAGTGACTTTACGTGCAGGTTCTCCCCTCCCCCGCAACCTCTCAGCACTGGGAATGGCAGTACCACCTGTGGTGAGTGTCAATTTGAGCTGCAGGTAAAGTGCATGGTGCAGGGTGGACACATTTTAACCTGGTATACTGCCACTGCTTTGTAACTAGAGGGTCAGCCTTGAGTGTCCACCAGTTTCCCAGGACTGTCTCTTGGCACCATGGAAGCACAGCTGTTGTTCTGTGAGCAAAGTAGCATCAGGCACTGCCCCATGCTGTGCGCTGACCCTGATTGGAGACCAGGGACTCCTGGCCAAGATACCTCTGATGTGTCTGGAAGAGACCGTGGGGCTCTTCCCAGGTGGAAGTGCCCTCTCTTTTCACTGTGCACTGCCTTTTCAGTGTGAACTTCCAGCCCTCCCTGGAGATTCAGCTTCCACCAGCCTTGGACTGCCAGTTATCATGACCAGCACCGCCAAACAGCGGACAAACAGCCAGGCTGAGCTTCCACTTCTCTGGGAATTCCTGACTCTTTTTTCTACTGTGAAGATGAAATTATTGTAATAGCATGAAGGTCATGGGTCTGTGTGTCTATGAAGTGAGTCTGTTTACTGTGAGCTGACTTTAGGACTTTTGCTATGTTGCATCCCACTAGACCAGCAGCTTACATTTAAGGGGACTACAATTATGTGACATGATTTGTGAATTTGTGTGTCCAATAGCAGTTCTGGAATGAAGGTAGGAAACTAGAGTATGCTGTTTGTTTAACCAGTGTCCATGAAACCAGTGTTGAGCTGTCTTTCGGGAATAGTTGGGGGGCATGTACGAATGTATTCACAGAGCCTGTTGAGGTGCATCTGTGATGGTTCCTTAAGTGTGACAGGATTCTGAGAGCTTCCTTTGATGTAGAATTCCTCTGGCATGCTCTCCAGTGTCTCAGGCTCTCTGAGAACTAAGACCTCATCCTAGAAAAAGATCCGTAAGACAGAGCTGGGTTATGCAGTTTCCAATTTAAGGAGAGGCTTGTTTTTGTTTTTGTTTGATTTTTAGTGAGGACAGGCACATATGTCAATTTTCCTCCCACTTTATACCAAGGAAAGGAAACAAAACAGAAGGGAGTTGTATCTGCCCCACACCAAGCCATCGTGTTCATGTTCCTAGATGAGAACAAGGATATCTGAGGATGCCCAAGGTCAGGATGCCATCTGGTTTTCAGCAGCTGTGCTGGACAGGGTGTCCTGCATATCCTGTCCCAGCGCGGGAGGGAGGCGGGAGTGGCGTGTGTTTGTCTATTGAGTAAGTTGGTCCCTTTCACATCAGGTGCCAGGCAGGTGGTAGCAGCTTATAGGCAACTGTCTGGGCCTTCCTCCAGTCTAGGAGGGGCTTTGGAGTGCTGGTTCCTGTGGCCTATGGGCTCGAGGGCCTGGCATTCTTGGGGACCTCTCTCAGGCTCAGATTAGATAGACGTTTTCATTTCATAACATCCTTTTGTTGTACTAAAGGTTGTGAGAATTCGTTACAGGATTTTATTTTTCTTAAAGATCGGGTCTCAATGTATCCTAGACTGGCTTTGAACTCAGTGTTGCTGAGGGTAATTTTGATCTTTTGATTCTCCTTCCTTCTCCCAAATGGCCGAGATTACAGGTGTGCACCAACAGGTCTGGTTTTGCAGTGCTAGGGACTAAACCCAGAACTTCATGCATGCTAGGCAAGCACTCTACAAATTGAGTTACATCCCCAGTCCATTCTTTTATCTTTTTTTTCCTTCCTTTCCCTTTCGCGCATGCGTGCGCTCGCTCGTGCTCCCCCTCCCCTCTTTCTCTACCCTCTCCCTCCCTCCCTCCTTCCCTCTCTCTCTCTTCATTTTTGCTTTTGGCCTTTCTTCAATGCTAGGGGTCAAGCCTCCTGTATCCTTCTAATTTCAACTTATTTATTTATTTATTTAGAGGCTGGGCCTCATTATGTAGCCCGGACTTGCTTTGAACTTGCAACCATGCTGCCTTAGCCATGAAATGCTGTTAATTACAGGTGCGTGCCATCATATCCGGACCTCTTTTACAATTTCTGTAAGCACAAATTTCTAATCGGATCTTGCCTGATAATGCCTCTGAAGCTGATTTAACACCTGAGATTCATCCCGAGGCAGCTGAGACCTCTGCCTATTGAAAAATGGTGTTTCCAATGGGGGTAGTAGAGGCCAGTAGACTCCCATCTCCTGGCCTCCTCAAGTCATGCTGGCTTCCTGAGCTGAGGGCTCCTCTGACTCCTGCCTGTTGGAGCAATCCTGCCGCCAGCTCTGTCTCTTGTTCATTTTGTAAGTTTCTGTGATTATGCGTCTTCTAGGCGGGTATAATGATGTCACCACAATTTGATGCATATAGCATGGAAAGAGCACCATTCATGGGCTCGGGCATTTAACTTGGCTTCCAAGTGTGATACTCAGTGTGGCGTTGGTTGGATGGTGGTGAACGAAGCTGCCTTCCAGAAGTGATGGTCTGGGTTTGATCCCTAGCAACAAAACAGAAAAAATAAGCAGACGGGGAAGTCCTTTGGGTCACTGTCTGTACTCTGTTGGAATGCTTGTTCCTATTGTTACTATCTGTGAGCAAGGAGGATATTCAAGGAAAAGCGCGTCATACCGCCAGCTCCGACTCGGGTGCTGCAGAAACACAGAAGCCGCGGTGCTGTGCCATCGAGCACCATTCCCGAAGCCCTGGCTGCTTCCATCGTTCGACCAGACACTCTTTCATACCTGCCCAACGAGACCTAGCTCTTGAGCTCTCCCTGCTTCTTAGAGTGGGTAGGCTGACCCTTCACACGTCACTGGCAGCTGCTTTGCCTGAGCCAAGACTGGGTCCTCCCTGTATAATTCCCCTTCCATAGAAGTACATGAATGTTTTTGCTAAGAGGAGAGGAATCATCCTTGTTTTCTGTGCATATTATTAATACTTTGAATTTCCCCAGTTTCTTATAGAAGAAGCATGATGAATTCGTAAAAACTGAGCCCCTAGATCTGTGAACACGCTAGTGGTGTTATGGCAGTACTGGCCACTCAACTGTCCAGCAGTAGGAGTCAGGCCACCGGCTGTGTCTTCCACTCTGTAGTGAAGAGCTGCGCTGTGTCGAGGGCTTGTGGACGGTTGGGGAAGTGGCCGCCTGCTTGCTCCTATGTATACAGCATCTTGCCTTCTATCTGTCACCTGTCTGTAGAAGGCCTTGGCAGGGATGCTTCAAGCAATAACACTGTCTAGAAAGCAACTCCTCCATGTGACCATATGCCAGGGTTGGCCCTGTTAGGCTGGGAGGTTAGGTCCTCAAAGTTTGATTTCAAACCTTGGGGACATCTATTTCAGGCTTTGACAGCCTGTTTTCTGTGAACAGATTGGTCTTCACTGCCTATGCCGAGAGGAGCTTTAAAATGGGGAGGTGTAAGAGGTGTCTTTTCCCTCAGAATGTGCTGTGGTGTCTGTTCTTCACCACACTCCATCCATCGGGATGATGCAGCTTTAACATGAATGTCACATTTTATTTTCAAGGAATTATTACCTATGTCCCCTTTGTAAAGGAGAGATACTATTGTAAATCTTTTTATTAAATAATGTAAAGATGTATATCTGTATTTTTGGATCATGGATTATGGATATATTGTTTAATAAATAAAGTATTTTTGGGAAGAAGCAGTTGAAAGTGGGTCATTTTGAAAAGACATGTAGCTTCCTTATGCTGTGTTCTCATGTTCATTTACTCAGAGCAGAGGCTGCCACCGAGGGACTTTGTGGACCTAAGACCCTGAACTTGGCTCTGGCTTGAGTCCTCAGGGAGGTCAGTGGCCAGCGCTGGGTTTCCGGGCTCCCATGGAAGATGCGTACGTGAATAGGAGTGCTAAGGACTGCTTTAGAAAGTAATACTGTGGGGCTGGGGACATGTCTCAGTGGTAGAACACTTTCCTGATGTGCCAGGCCCTAGATTCCAACCCCAGTAATATGAAGGAAAGCTGTACCGTGCCTCCCCTGGAACGGGAACCCAGACCCCGGGGATTCTTGAGAATGTCAGCATCCCTTTGAGAACTGTCCTAGTCTGGTTGGGAAGTTTCCACACACATGCACACAGAAAGACTCCAGACTGGGTGTTTAGCAAGTTTATTTCCCCCAGTTCTGAAGGCAAAGCCGATACCTGCTTGGGTTGTGGGCACTCATGGGACAAGGTGAGTGTGGGACTAGATAGGAGGGGAGTTCTCTGGTAGCTCTTCTGAGTTTTCTAAATTACATTTGTTAGCCAGGTGTGGTGCATGCCTGTAATCCTAGCACTTGGGAGGTCACACAGGCTATCTCTGTGAACTTGAGGTAGCCTGGTCTGTGTACCTAGTTCCTGACTAGCCTGGCCTACATAGTGAGAGACAGGACTATGAGCATGCTAGGCAAGTACTCTACTAAGCTACATCCCCTGTGCCTTTACAACAGGCCCTGCAAGTTCCAACCTAAGTCCCTGCTTACCTTTAATTACACACATGTAGACCCTGCCCCCCAGTCACATTAGGGGTTAGGGCTTCCACATACGAATCTGAGCATATATATTACTGAGTTGTCTTAGACATTTCCTTGGACACTACTGAGTTTCCAGATATTGGTCAGCATGAGGCCCAGCCTTTCACCCATCATTGGAAACATTTTGTCAGAGGCTGTGGTTTTGGAGAAAGGCCCTGTGGCAACTTATGTTGTATTCTCCTCTCTATGTATTCTCCGCTCTAGGGTATCAGCTGTCACTTCCCAGGGTGACTGTTAGGGTGAAGGGAAAGTCCAGTTCTTGACTTTCTGATCTTGACTGGCTCTTGTTACTAATTCCAAGGGTCCAAGATGCCATTGGTTTACTAGCTGAATGAGGGCTGTGGTGATCAGGTAATGTGGTGTTTGTATAAAAGGGCGAAACACCGTCTGAGCAAATTTCTTGTTCCTGAACCTGTAACTGACTGTCTTAGTCAGGGTTACTCTTGCTACAATGAAACAGCATGACCAAAAGCAACTTGGAGAGGAAAGGGTTTGTTTCACTCAGGGTTCCATATAACAAAAACAATGAGAGAAGGAACTCACACAAGGCAGGAGCCTGGAGGCAGGCACTGATGCAGAGGCCATGGAGGGTGCTGTTTACTGGCCTGCTCTCCATCACTTGCTCAGCCTGCTTTCTTATAGAACCCAGGACCACCAGCCCAGGCATGGCCCCACCCACAATGGCTGGGCCTTCCTCCTTCAATCACTAAAAAAATGCTGTACAGCTGGATCTTATGGAGGCATTTTCCTCAACAGAAGTTCCTTCCTTTCAGATAACTCTAGCTTGTGTCAAGTTGACTAGAACTATCCAGCACACAGACATTCTTAATAACTGCCAAATAAGCCCTTCGTGGCATATGGAGTGAGGGCCAACATAGTAGGAGAGGCCTAGTGGAAGCCTCTGGAATGTCCTTCCAGCCAGCATAGGAATCTGAATGCAGTAGTGTCTTGGACCTGGACAATGCCCAGGGTGATGCACTAACCGTGTCCTAGTGCCCCTGTCTGATAATCCTGTGAGGGTGGGCAGACCCTAGGGAACTGATCTATTGAAGCTCAGCTGCAGCTGTATCCACTCCTTCCCAGCACACAGCATGTAGCTATTGACCCCTAAATGTTGCATTCTTTCATTCAGTTTGCAAATACTACCAGGATGCCTTGGCTTTTACTTGGCTAAGCAACACTATACCTCTAACCTTGCCTCAGCCTCAAGTAGCCTCCTGCTCTTCCTGGTATGGAAATTTAATTATCTGAACACCTTATAGAATGTACTTCCAGGCTTGTTCCGTGATGGCAAATGGAAATGGGTAAGCTAGAAGTAAAAGCTACTGGAGCTGCCTCGAGAAAATGGGGAATGAACCCTATTTCAGATACCAGGTTCTGCCGGGCCAGCAAAATGGAAACCACTAGGGTTATTTATACGTGTGTGGAAGGCCGGAAAGGGGATGCTGAAGTAACAGAATAGTTTTAAGAAACAGCAACTACCTGTTACTTAGGTCTGGGCGTATCAAGGGAGGAAGACTGTGCCACTCAGACTCAGCCCTGGAAACTGCTGCTGGGCTACTGCTCCCGGTTCCTTGGAGCAGCCATAAGGTAAGGCACTGCCAGGCTGAAATGGAGCGACTTGAGGAATGGGTGTCTGGGGCTGGCGCCAGGAGATAGGAATGCTCTGTAGAGCTGGATGGCCTCTGTGGTAACCACAGGTAAGTCCCAGGTTTTGTTCAGTTTAGTGTTATTACTTAAAGGGCTGGGCTTTCGGAGTAAGTGTCTGCTGATGGACCAGTGGCCCCAGGTGAGACAGAAGCCCGGGGGAGATAGAGGACAGAGATTCATAGGGGAAATAGAGGTTCCCAAGGCAGACAGAAACCCTTCGGAAAGAGAGGAGCTTCTGAGGGTGACGGTGTCTCCTGGTGATGAAGCCACAGTGAGAAGAAGGAATGGGCACTTAGCTTTTGGGGCAAGTCGGGTGGACCACGATGGGGCCAGTTGGGAAAAGCTCTCGGGATAGGGAGTGCTGGGCTATCTGCTGCGTGGAGTCGGATTCTGGTCAAAGCAGGACAGTCTCCACTTTGGGACTTGGGTGACTCCGGGTGGAGTCAGGGAGGGAGTAGGGGCGGTGTGTGTGTGTGGGGGGGTGGGCGGGGAGGGATCACACACATGCGCAGTTGCTTGCCCGTGTGTGTGTGTGTGTGTGTGGGGGGGGGGGGCAGGCAGGGATCACACACATGCGCAGTTGCTTGCCCCGCCCTCTGGTTGAGGCCTCCGATAGAGCAGGGGTGGGAACCTGGGTCCCGGTGCTGACGCAGTTCTTGCACTCGGACGGACGCTAGGGTGCGTAGTGGGTGGGCTACAGTTCCAGGGTGGAGGGCGCGGGTGTTAGGATAGTGCAGTAGGGGCTGGGCCTGTCGTGTGATTGCATAGGTCGGGAGTGAGCCGCAGTCGCCGGCGGCACGAGCCTGTTTGCAGCACTTCTCCCTCCCGCTCCCACTCTCCAACAAGGCCATGGGGCCTGGGAATGCAAATAGCTGGTCCTCCTTCACGTCACAGTACGTGACGCATGCGCATGCTGCGCGCATGCTCTGGTGTGTTTTTCCTCCTCAGGTAAAGCGGACGCGGCTGCCAAACAGAACCCGCCGTTGGAAGGGGGCGTCTTCTGGATAGCAGCCTGTGTGCGCTGGTGTTCTGGGCCAAGGTGCACTGTCGGAGTTCACTTCCATTCTTTAAGAGACTTTTGTTTTTTACCCAAGCAAAATAAATGTAAAATTCACCTTTCAACTGTGTTTGGGTGCATAGTTCCGTGAGACCTTCCTTTTCGTACCTGAAAACCTACTTTTGTTTTGAAGAAGGGCCTGGAAAAGCGGTCGCTGTTAGCGAAAGTTAAAATGCAAAGCCCAGGAGACAGTGTACCTCCCACAAGTATATACTCAGTGACTTCCCAGGACTGTAGTGCTGCAGGGTGAAACATTCAGAACCGAACCCTCCTAAGCATCTCGTCCTCTGTCCTGCAGCCTAATATTCCATTCTCCCGAGTTTATAGTGCCAAGCTACCCTGTTCCTCTAGGCCAGCGGTTCTCCACCTGGGGTTTCTACCACTTTAGGGGTTGAACGACCCTTTCACAGGGATCTCCTAAGACCATTCCCATATCTGATATTTACATAATGATTCATACAGTAGCAGAGTTACAGTTATGAAGTAGCAACGGAAATAATGTTATGGTTGAGGGTTACCACAATATGAGGAGGAACTGTATTAAAGCATTAGAAAGGTTGCGAACCACTGCTCTAGGATGTGTAGGTGGCATCAGATGTGGTGCAGAGGCCATTGTGGGGCTTTCTCACTACTTCATTGCTCATGAACTCAATCTGTTTGTCTGTCTGTCTGTCTGTCTATCTATCTATCTATCTATCTATCTAGGGCAGGAGCAATGGTGCTCCATTTGGTGCCCAGATGGTCTGCAAGGCTCTTCCTGGCATCTGCAGGATGGAGGAGGATCTATGCTCAGGGAGTCTCAGTGGGGTTGAAGTGGCTGGGTTGCCCTCGGGGTATGTATAGCCTATTGGCTTGCAGAGGGTACTCGGTCTCTGGAAGCCCCGAAGTGTTGCTGACTCCTGAGCGATACCCTGTGAAACGGCTGCCATTTTCTACCGTATCTGAGGAGGACCTGGCTGCCTTCGAGCGCATCATACCTGGCAGAGTTATCACAGATCCAGAGCAACTGGAGGCATGCAATGTGGACTGGCTGAAAACCGTCCGGGGTTGAGTGAGGAGCTGGGCAGTGGAGTGAGAGATAAATGCAGAAACCAGGAAGACAGTGTGTGTGTATGTGTGTGTGTGTGTGTGTGTGTGTGTGTGTGGTAGAGTTCACTGACAGTATGCCTTACATGCCTTTTGAAGACACTACTTGTAGCAAGACAATTTGAAGGAGTTTTATGATCTTGGTTTCTTTAAAAATACAGAATGGCTTGTTGAATATGTTTTTGTCCCCATCCCAGCTGCAGTGGATGATTGTGAGTTTGATTCAGATTATTTGTAACTGGTGGCTATAATTTGTTTACGTGCCACTGTGTGGAAAACATAATTTTGCCACGTGTAGCTTGTCCTTATGACTGTGTGTTGCTTAGACTTCTGGGAACTTAGCTCAGAGTATATATTGTTTGAGACCTGGAGAGCTGGGGTTGGTCGTTGTTGGTAGGACTTCTGTTGGAGGAATTAGGTTCAGGGATATTGCGTTGAGATATATAGCTCACTCTCAACTCCTCTCTCCAAGCCTTGGACAGCCATATAGAGCTGTGAACCAACCTCCCTTCCTCCCTCCCTCCCTCTCTTTCTCTCTCTCTCTCTTTCTCTCTCTCTCTCTCTCCCTTCCTTCCTTCCTTCTTTCCTTTCTTTTTCCTGCTTTCTTTTTTTCTTGGCTGCCAACAAGGGTAGTGAAGATTTCTTTCTTTCTTCCTATCTTTCTTTTTTCTTTCCTGAGCTAGAGGATGAAACTGTAGCAACCTGCTACAACAACCAATGTTGTGGTTTTTTTTTTTAAGTTGTGTTAAAAATAATTGTTTTTGTGCACTGTTGGAAAAGGGGATGCATAGGCCTTGGCATGTTGTATGCAGGCGTTGGATTTCTGTGGGGGAATGTTTGATTGCTTATGATCTGTACTTGAGTTCTGAATGAATAAAAGCACCTGAGCTCAGATGCTCAGAGTTCCACTGTTTAGGATGGCGCTTGCTACCACGGTGGTTCCCTCTGCTGAGGTCTGGCAGGGTTTGCACATATGAAAAATGCCTCCTTGTCATCTTTGCTGAGCCACCACAGCATCATACGCCAGCTAATGGCACCTGCAGCGTGGGGCACAGGACATCATGTCCCACGTGGACATTGTGCTAATCCAATGTGCAAACAAGAAGAGAAAGAAACTCCAGACCTCACAGAGACCGTAAAGTACGCTCAGGGAAGCTACCAGAGGATAGAGTTTAAGGTATTTATTGAAGACTCCTGAAGGAAAAGAGGAGAGAGAAAGGAAATAAGCCTTTATGATGAGAAAAGGCTGTGGAATTAATAAATAAGTGAGGAAAAAAATCACCGAGGTGAGAGCCACAGAATGGAGGCCCTTAGAGATAAAGAATTCAGCTGGGAGCAGAAAAAATCAAGATTCTTACTGTTTTTCCTGATCATGGAGCCGATGCTCCCTTCTGTGGCTGGTAGTACACTGTTTCACAAATTGAGTTTTCTGATAGCTGTGTTGTATGTGTGTGAAGTTCAAGATGTTGTGTTTGAGGTCTACAAAGAAGGGTATATGTCTCCTCATAGCGGTGGTGAGAAAGAATGCTAAATGGCCTGAATATTTCAACCTGAGATTCTTCCCACTGGCCCAGGACCCCCTGCCGTTGTGGAAGCCCAGGGCTTGGAGCCCAAAAAGCCGCCTAAACTGAGAAGTTGTTTTTTTTTTTTTTTTTTTTTGTTTTTGTTTTTTTCTGAAAACCTGACTACAAGCTGTCCGGATATTGGTGATGGAGATGAGAACTCCACCCACAAATAGACCCTTCCTGTGGACAAAGTGACCAGTTATTTTTCCAGCAAATCAGACTTTATCTTAAAATCTGGAAAGTGTTTCCTTAGGGTCAGCACACATAAACTGTCTTCCAGAATTGGCTGAGGCTGTATCTCGTGTTGGCTGCCAAACTTGGTACTGTAAGATTTACCCAGGTGTGCTGGTTTTGAAGGCATGAAGGTCTTGGAGAGCAGCTGAGGCTTGGCACTGTGAGAGGCCAGGAGAGGCCATTGGTAAAAGTGCAGCCTCAGTAGTAGTTGAAGGCCCAGATGAAGGGGTCATGTAAAGAAGTTGAGGCTTGGCACTATGAAGAGAGCTCAAGAGAGGCTATTGGTGAAAGTGCAGCCCAATTACAGCAAGGGACCCCAGCGTTCTGAAGATGCCAGTACCATGGGACGACCACTAAGAACAGCAGCAGCAGCAGTGGAGTGAGACCAGCCAGAACCTGGAGGACAGACTGTATGTGCTGCAGAGGCAGAGCCAGAGAAGTGATCCAAGCCCTTTGGAGGAGCCTAGAAGATCGTGAGTGAATTCCAGATAATTAGACATTGGTAATGTTTTACTGCTATCTAAAGACATTGTGAAAAGCCTGGTAGATGTTTGGTTTCATTTGGTCCTCTGCATTAACAACCTTCATGATTGTTCCTCTTTTAAATTGTTTTGCTGGTGGTGTAGTATTAAATTATGTTGTAGAGATAAAGCAACTTTTTTTTCTGATTGGCTTATATAGAAAAGCGGAAATATTGTGGAAGTTTAATTTGAGTTGTGTTAAAAATAATTGTTTTTGTGCACTGCTGGAAAAAGGAATGCATAGGCCTTGGCATTATGTATTGTCTGCAGGTGTTGGATTTCTTTTGGGGGGGTGTTTGGTTGCTTATGATCTGCACCTGAGGAGTTCTGAATGAATAAACACACCTGAGCTGAGTGAGACCCTTTGGGTTCCACTGTCTAGGACGGCGCTTGCCACGACGGTGGTTCCCTCTGCTGAGGTCTGGCAGAGTTGGAGTCTATGAAGCTGCCTCCATGTCTTCCTTGCTGATCTGCCCCAGCAGCAATGTATTACAACATACCAGCGTCTTCTGAGAGTAAGATCAACAGATTAAAAAGTGAAGCTGTGCTTGGCTGAAAGTGAGGGCTTGTGAACACTGCTGCCTATATCTGCTCAGCTTCTACCTAGGCAGCTTTCACCAAAGACATCCCTCTCAGTTCTGGAGGCCTGGAGTCCCAAATTGGGTGTGTTCTCTGCAGCCTGTAGGAGGGGGTCATTCCTGCCACTCTGAACTTCTGGTATCCCTCCAGCTTCTGCCTCTGTCTCTATGCTGCCTTAATCCTTGGTCCTTTTCTGTCTTTTAAAAAATAGATTGGTTTTATTTTTATTTATGCGTGGTTTTATTTTTATTTATGCGTGTGCGCGCCCTTTCAAGAGTGCTTGCACGAGCGTGGGAGAACAAGTGCCTTTGGAAGCCAGAAGAGGGTGGTGGACCTCCTGGAGTTAGAGTTACAGCAGTTGTAAGCCACCTGATGTGGGTTCTGGGAATCAAACTTGGGTTCGCTGTAAAAGCAGCAAGTGCTCTTAATCGTTGAGCCATCTCTCTAGCCCTCTTCTGTCTTATAGAAACTCTCGTCAGTGTTTCTGTGGTCCCCGTAGTCCATCCCGGATAATCTTAACTTGAGATCTTTAGAAAAAAAAATTAATCTCATGTGTATGTGTGTGAGAGAGCGTGTGTGGGTTTGTGCACATGTGGAAGCCAGAAGAAGGCATTGGATCTCCTGGAGCTGGAGTTACAGGCAGTCGTGAGCTTCCGAGTGTGGGTTCTGGGAACCGAACTCTAGTCCTCTGTACTGCCCTTAGCTACTCAGCCATCTCCAGCCCTCAATGGTAGATCTTAGTTATCGTATCAAGAGCCTATTTCTGTATCAAGCCATTCCTATAGGACCCATGATTAAGATTCCGTCTCTGTGGGGAATCCACGTGTCTCTATAGAGAGGGGTCTTTGCTGGTGCTCTTGCTGTTACCTGTTGCGTGACTGGTGCTCTACCGCTCTCTGCCTCCTCCTGCTGCACCTGTTGTACCTCTCAGTAATTTACACAACTGAGATCCTTCTCTGTAGCCTAGGCCCAGAACCTCCTTTTGGTAACTGCATCTCATTTTCTCTTCTGAAGTGATTTCGTACAACATGAAAACACAGCATGGCGTTTTTGCTATGATAGTAAAGAGGAGTAGCTGGCAACAGCATATTGAGAGTAATGTATTCGACAGGAAACAGGGACCTTTGAGTGTCAGGCAGCCTGGTCCAGTACTGTATGGGTGTTCTCTTGCTGGAAAGATCTGATAAAATCCAGACATCGCAGATTCCAGAGGGATTGGAAAGAATTGTCTCGAGGTCTGTTTGTGAGATAAAGAAGAGTAATAGCTCAGCTGTGCAGACAGTGGAACCCTGGCTCTCTGTTTATGGAGTTGAAGGGTGCACAGAAGAGCAAAGTCTTCTCTGGAAAACCTGGGGTTTGGGTTGGGGTTTGTAAAGATAGATGCAGCCAGTTGGGCTGAGTGACAGGCCAATCCGGAATCTAGCACTGGGGCCGTGCTGGAGCACTGAATCCCAAGACCGTCAGTGGAGAGGAGGAGCCAGCTGAGGAGACTGGGAAAGCAAAACCAAGGGGCAGCAGGGGAGCTGCAGGAGCGTGTTGCAGAGCCAACGGAGAAAGGTTTGGTGAGGGGACATCTTACTCTTGTACTGGAGTGTCTGTGGGTCTGGCAACTGCACTGGTCATCTCACTGAGGAAGAGCGAATGTCACAGAGGACATTCTTTTGGATAAGCTATAGTGGAGGGTGGGCTTGAAGAAAGGGAGGATTGTGACTGAGCCGCTTCCCTTCATGTGTGCTGACAGGTCTGTTCTGTTGTCACAGGCTGTAGTAAGGTGTTGCTCAGGCCTCAGACCTCAGAGGAAGTGTCCCAGATTCTCAGGTAAGAGCGATATCCTGCATTCATGGGTTAGGAGAGATCTGCAGCCAAATTGTGCTTTACAACACTGTGGACCACATTTACACCTACCCATTAGAGGATCCCTGTAGTTTGCTGCCCTCCTGGGGCTCACTGAGTGCTCATAGGCAAAGGTATCCTCTTTTCCATATCCTTATCTGTAAGCGTACTGGCTGGAAGATGCTTCACAGCCGTAGCCCAAGGGCTAGTGGACTAGAACTCAGTGTGCAGCAGTGGAACTGGAGGTACAGGTGGTGTGCTGACTCTTACAAACTCTGTGAGAGGGCTCTGAAGGCATTAGCATTGGGCCACATGCACCACTTCCTCCATGCCTCGGAGACAGTGTCAGCTTTGGGGTGCACTCTCCCTTAGAATTCTTCATAGGGTATTGGGGAAGAACTCCTGTCAAGGCTGTAGCAGGAAGGCCTAGAAAGGAGACCAGGTTTGGGAGATAGGTGTCAGCTTGGTAGCATGTACTTTGGGGATGGTCACGTGATCTTGTGGATGCTGGCTTGATATCTATACTATGTTTGTCCCAGGCATTGCTATAAGAGGAACTTGGCTGTGAATCCACAGGGTGGGAACACCGGCATGGTGGGGGGCAGTGTCCCTGTCTTTGATGAAGTCATCTTGTCCACTGCCCTCATGAACCAAGTCATCAGCTTTCATGATGTATCTGGTAAGCTTGTGTGTCTGTATGCTCCAAACTCCTCTGTCCTTCCTACTTCCAGATGAGGTTGTCTTTCCTTGTTAGCTACTGAGACTGTGCCTAGGCTAGCAAATGTGTGGGCATGCCACGCAGGTCCCATTTACATCCAGACTTTGCCATGGAAGCTCTTCCTGGACACGTATGGCCATGCAGTGATACCTGTGAAGGGGTTTCATAGCTTTTCTCTTGTACTGAGGCTGGATAGCTCTGTGTAGAGACTGCCGTTTGCAGCAACTGTTCAGCAACATTCTCACCACCAAAAAGTATGTAAACATCATAACTAGGGATCCCAGTCCCCCCCGCCCCCCCAGCTGAGGTCACTGTTTCGTAACAGTTCTTTCTCCCACTCCCTTGTATTAGTTCTATAAGAAGCTTTTCTTCATTTTTGCTGGTCTAATTTTTCTTGTTTTATATTGTAGTTACTAAGAACCAAGTATTTTTGTTCTGTTTAGCCAGGAAGAGGATGCCTCTTCCTTAGCCTCCGAGGAGGACATTCTTTCTGGGAGGTTCTTAGGGTTTCTCAGCAGTAAGCCAGAAGGTGTTGGTAACTCAGTTGCTCTTTTGTAGGAATCCTTGTCTGCCAGGCAGGCTGTGTGCTGGAGGAGCTGAGCCAGTACGTGCAGGAGCGGGACTTCATCATGCCACTGGACTTGGGAGCGAAGGGCAGCTGCCACATTGGGGGCAATGTGGCAACCAATGCTGGTGGTCTGCGGTTTCTGCGATATGGCTCTCTTCGAGGGACTGTCCTGGGCCTGGAAGTGGTGAGCTGGGTTCCAAAAGGGTGAAAAGACTGCCCTGGGGATGTCATAGCTTCCGCGTGAGGCTGTGTTGTCTTGGCAGTGGTACAGGGCATGGGGTTATGTTGGGGGCTGTTAGGGACCCTGTTGTAATGGAACCTGGCTCTAGGCTCTTCAGGGACATGCGAAGTCCTCATAAGGAGCCACCAGGACACTTTACTTAGGCAGTGACAGTCTACTTGTGCCAGACTTTGAGGAATCGGAAAAATGAGGAAGATCAGCCAAGGCCAACTTGGTATGGAGTCACAGCCCTGCCAGCTTACCTTCAGGCCCCTCAGGTTCACCTCCTTGACCCCTTGCTATATTAGTTGCTTTTCCCATTGCTGTGATAGAATAACTGGTAACTTAAGGGGGAAAGGGTTTATTGACTCACAGTTTGAGAGGATACAGTCCATCATGGCTGGGAGAGGTTGGTGGCTGGGATGTGAGGGGCTGGTTACATTGTGTCAGGAAGCAGAAAGAGATGAATTCTGGTGCTCAAGCCCTTTAACCAAGCTGGGGGCTGATGTTGTTGTCCACATTAATGGTGGGTTTTTCTACCTCAGTTAAATATTTCTAGAAACATCCACACAAACACACCACAGGCTCAGTGGTTCCATAGTGATTTAAAGATTGTGTGTGTGTGTGTGTATGTGTGTGTGTGTGAGAGAGAGAGACAGAGACAGAGAAAGAAACATTGAGTGACTTCTATCATTCTTCACCTTGTTTTGTGAGATAGTCTCTTGCAGCTCACCGATTGGCTAGGCTGGCCAGCCATTGATCCTCCCATCTTCTGCCTCCCAGCGCTGGGATTATAGGCACAAACTGCCATTTCCAGCCTCCCTATTCATTATTCATTCATTATTCATTCATTCATTCATTCATTCATTCATTATTGAGTTGGGGTTTCACTATGTCACCCTGGCTGGCCTGAAACTATCTGTGTAGACCAGGCCGACCTTAAACTCACAGAGATCTGCCTGCTTCAGCTTCCTGAGTGCTGGGATTAAAGACATGCCCCACTGTGTCTGACTCTCCATATTTATTTTGTGTGTGTGGTGTGTGTGTGTGTGTGCATGTGTGTGTATGCCATGGCACATATGTGGAGGTCAGAGGACAGCTTGTGAGAGTTGGTTCTCTGTTTCTGCCATGTGGATTATGGGAATGGAACTGGATTGTCAGGCTTAGTGGCAACTACCCTCACCCCCGAGCCCTCTCATGAGCTCTTTACGTAGGTACTAGACACCGGGGAACTCAATTCCTCATGCTTGTTTGGCAAGCATTTTACCCACTGAGCCATCTTCTGTTTTACTATCAGTAAAACTGACAATGAAGGTGAATTTACTTATTTCATCTACTGGTGGGTTCTAAGGGCAGAGCGTCTGTCCTCTTTACTCAGGTAACCGCAAATATAAAACCATGCTTCATCCAGGAAATCAATGTCCCAGTAGCCTTGTCTTCTGCTTGGTTGCCAGCTGTCATATCTGTCTGTCTGTCTGTCTATCTATTTTTGTACTTGCTCATAGTTCTGAAAATTCAGTAAGCCTCTGACTTGAAGTACTAGCCAACAAGTCTCAGGTAGAATTGCAGTAAGGGCACCAGCAATTGCTTGACAGAGGACCTCAGATGTGGGGGAACCTCAAGGCGGGGCTGTTCTCTGCTCTCCAGTCCTTCCAGCTATGTTCCTCTTATCTCCAGCTGTGTTCCTTGTTCCCCTTCTGTGTTCCCCTGCCTCTTAGGTGTGTGTTCTTTGCTCCCAAGCTGTGTTTAAGCTTCTCCCAGCTCTGGAGGTTCCTTGCCTCTCCCAGATGTGTTCCCTGCCCTTTGCAGTTGTGCTTCTGGCTCTCCCTATCTGTGTTCCCTGCTCTTCTTGCTGTGTTCCTCACTTGCACCAACTATGCTTCCATCTCCTTCCAGCTGTGTTCCCTGCTGTCCATAAGTGTGCCCCCTGTGTATCCTTGGCCTTGAGTGGGTTTCCCTCCATCAGCCAGAAAATGAATTTCTTGGCTTAAGATGAGGCTGGCGGAGTCTTGTTCTAGATGGGGAGAAAAGTTGTCCCTATCATCTGATTAATCCACTCCAGGAGCCGTTCATCCCCAGGCTTCATCCTGAGTCAGATGGAGGTGGGGTGGGTGGAGTGGGTGACTGCTTATTTGGGATAGTTTGGAGTTGAGTCGGCATTGGCCGATGCAGGAAGGCCTGTCTCTTTCCTCTTGCCAGGTACTTGCTGATGGAACCATCCTGAACTGCCTGACCTCCCTGAGGAAGGACAACACAGGCTATGACCTGAAGCAGCTGTTCATTGGATCAGAGGGCACCCTGGGAATCATCGTTGCGGTGTCCATCCTGTGCCCACCCAAGCCCAAGGCTGTGAATGTGGCTTTCCTTGGTGGGTCCTTCAATGCTTCTGAGCCAACTCGTGGAAATGAACAGTTGCTCTGGATGTGTCAATGTGAATGTGGAACAAGAGGAACCCGTTGCTCTTTGGCTTTGCTTCCTGTCTAGAGATCTGGATCCTGGCTTCCAGGTGTCCAGAGCGTAGCCTGAACCAGAGCGATGATCTGTTTCTGGTTGGAACACACGTCACTCTAACAAAATTGAGGTCCTTTTCTTCTCTGTCCCACCGTGGATGTAAGAAGTGTGTCGTGTGGTTCTTAGAGAAGCAGTGGCATAGTGGTATTGCTGTGGGGCTATTGGTTTCTCTCTAGCTCACAGTTGGCTGTGGTGAGCCATACATTGGGCCCTCGCAGCATTCAGGCTTCCTTTTCTATGCATTGGATGTGAAGCCAGCTTCTGTCTATGGCCTGCTTTTTCTGCCTGTGGTTCGTGTTCTTTTGGATTGCTATCTAGTCTCCGGTCCTCAGCTGACTAATTCAACTAAGCTGAGGTTGACTCACCCAATCCCACCAGAGAAGGCTGTAGGTGTTAGGCCTCTTCTGTTACTTGTTCTTATTGTTTCTTTTTAGTCTGTTCATTTTATTTGTGTGTTTGTGTGTGCATATTCATGTATATGGGGTACACATGTATGTGCATACACTTGGTGGAGGCCAGAGGCCAACCTTGGTATTGTTCTATCTTGTTCTTTGAGACAGGGTTTTTCGTTGTCCTGGTAATCATTGATTAGACTAAATTGGCCGGCCATCAGAGATCCACTTGTCTTCATTTCCTCAGTGCAGGAATTCTAGGTGTACACCACCATGCCTGGCTTTTATTTATTTTTAACTTATTTTTATATGAATGTTTTTCGCCCACATGTACCATGTGTGTGCAGTGCCAGTGGAGGCCAGAAGAGGGAGTCAGATTTCCTGGAGCTAGAGTTACACGGTTGTTAGCCACCATGTGGCTGCTGGAAACCGAACCCAGGTCCTTTGGAAGAGCAGCCAGTGCTCTTATCCTCTGAGCTGTCTCTCCAGCCCCCATGCCTGGCTTTTCTTGTGGGTCCTGAGGGTCAGACTTGGGTCCTTATGCTTGGACAGCCAGCACATTATCAAAGGCTGAGCCGTTTCCCAGCCCCAGACTGTCTATCTTTTTAAAATCTCTGTCACAACACTGTTTATTGGCCATTCCTTTAACTTTTCATCTGTATGTACCAGACATTTCTCAGACTCTTGTTTCCCATAAATGCATCGAAGACCATTTTTTTTTGTAGTAGAGGACCTGGTTTCTCTCAGTATCTGTCTATGCATTCTGAGTTACCTTGAGTGTTATGCAGAGCCTAGTTTCTGAATTGTTTCTTTTGTTCCTAGAAGCCTAGGGGGAGGGTGGTTTCCTCCTGGAGGGGGTTGTTGCTTTTGCTAGGTGGTCCTGGGTCTTCTAAAGTCCAGGAATATCTTCTCCTACCACAGAGTTTCTGGAACATCTACCTGTGGATACATTCCCTCAGTTCTTTTCTGCTTCCATACTTGGGGAGCAGCTACCCTGGGGCTGTGCCATGGCTCCCCAGCCCTGTAGCACTGCAGAGATCTCAGGCATCCACTAGATGTGTGTTTGAATGCTGATGGGTGAGTGAAATGACTCTTTTCTGATAGCTCTTGGCTCCGCCCCCCTGTTTACAGACTTTCCTAGGATGTGTCCCTTTTATTCCTTTTGCTATTCTGAGTGCTCTCTGGCAGTTCTTAGGTATAATTTCAGATCCAGAGACCTTGAAACGTACTTGCGGGCTGACCTGTGGAGTGTTTCCTTCACAGTCACTCCGCTCGTCCGTGTGAGTTGGGTTGATGTTGCTGCTGAGGAGGGGTGACCCGGCCAGGTGATAGGTGAGGCCCTGTACTACACTGTACTGTACTACACTCTGTGCTCCCTGATGCACTGTGTCCCATTGCAGGCTGCCCTGGCTTTGCTGAAGTTCTGCAGACATTCAGCACCTGCAAGGGAATGCTGGGCGAGATCCTGTCTGCATTTGAGTTTATGGATACTGAGTGCATGCAGCTGGTTGGACAGCACCTCCACCTGACCAACCCAGTACAAGGTACTTACCCCTATGCAGCTGGACAACCCTGCCCTGATGCTTCTACATCATGGGGCATGTGGGATGACTCAGAGGTCCTGGCAGTGAAATGTCCCAGGAGGGTGAGTGGGCAAAGAGTGCTGTGTGGCCATGGGCCATTGTGTATAGGAAAGTTTAGCTTTCTTTAACACCCACTCTGAGGTTGAATTAACTTGTATTATTGTTATGGAAGAAGCCTTGATGTTGTGTTAAGGGATAGGACAGTGTCCCTCTGTAAGTTATTAGTACACATTTAATTTTTTAAAAGTTTAAACAGTAAGTTCTTGTGATAGAAATTATGGCCCTTAGCATGTACTAGTCATGTCTGAGGCTGTTATCTACCAACAAGCAGCCTTTCCCTGGGGTACCGGAGTTTTGTAAGAGTAGACAAACCAGCTCTTAGAGCCCACATTTGCTTTGCTGTCCCAGCCCTGTTCCTTATCAGACTGCTGGGAGATACCCAATTGGATCCAGCCACGAGTCAGTGAGCAGGGTGGGGCTTCATGCATAGGGTCATCTCTGGTCCATGTTCTCTGCCGGCAGAAAGCTTACATTTAAGCCGTGTGAAATTTAGCCTGCCCGAATGCTTCTTGTTCCATAGGCCACCTCAAGCGTCGCCGGGAAGAGCTGTCTTTGTTGTATGACTGTGAAGAGGTTCTAAGTCTGGCATGTGGGATTGGGGCTTACTCTTCATCTCCTGCTCCTTTGCAGAGAGTCCATTCTATGTCCTGGTTGAGACCTCAGGCTCCAGTGCAGGACATGATGCTGAGAAGCTGACCAACGTCCTGGGGCAGCTGCTGGACTCCGGCCTGGTGAGCGATGGCACCATGGCTACCGACCAGAGGAAAGTCCAGGTGCTGTAACTCTGCTTTCCACCTTCCTTCCCTCCTGTTCACGTAGCTGGGGCCTAATCTGTCCAGCACTGATGGAGTGTGTGGCCAGGATATAACTGGGTTCATGATATAGATAGAAAGCCTCTTTGGAGTGAAAAATGTCTCTTTGTATCTAGATCATTTTCAGTAACGTTAAAAAAAATATCTCCACACATCTCACCTCCATGCTGCATGGCTGACTGTGCTTCCTGGGAGCTGCCTATAGCTCTCCACACATTTGTCTAGAGTGGGGGTTGGGGAGCAGGAAGAACGGCAAGGGCCCAACAAGTCCTGGGGAAGAGGGTACCCGAGGAACAAGCCTTGGGCCATGTTGTCAGGAAGCCATTTGGTCTCTTGGGGGGGACAAAGGAACAGGAAGCATTTCTTTTGGGGAGCTGCTCATCACTTAAACTGGGAGTTTTATTTTCCTGGTGTGTGGCCCTGGTCCTGCTGTCTGCAGTATGGTGAGCTGCCAACAGAGGGCAGAGAAGCTGCAGGGAGCAGCCAGGGAGCCACGGTTGGTCCTTGGAAAGGGAAAAGAGGAAGGGAGCATATGAAGAGTCAAACACTGAACCTTGAGCAGTAACCTCTAGAGTCAACCTGTTTTATATTCTATTCTACTTATTAAAGCTTTTTCTGTATAGTTAGGGTTGTTAGTTTTTAGATTTCTTTTCTTTTTTCTTTATTTTGGGACGGGTTTTTACATAGCCTCAGCTGGCCTTGAACTTGCTCTGTAGCTGAGCATATCCATGTGCTTCCATGCCTGGTTATGTGATCCAACCTAAGGCTTCATGTTGCTAGGTAAGAACTCTACCAACTGAGCTACGTAGTAGCCCTATAGTCAATGTTTATTGAAGTGTTGCCTGTAAGTAATTGCAGCCATTACCTCATACGAAAGGTGTTTAGGGGAATGCGACAGCCCTTGTGGCCCACTGATTCCATGAGGTCACCTTTCTGCTGCAGACTGATTTCGGAACTGCTGGTGATGAAATGGTGCTTCCCACCAGCTTTTGGCCTTAGCTTCTCAGCCTTTGTTCTGATGTAGTAATTTCATGCTCTGTGGTGACTGTATCCACTCCTGATGGCAGAGGTGTTGGTTGCTCGCTCTGAACCCTTAAGGTCCCCATGTGCCCATCGTGTCTCTGCTGGGTCCCTCTTGTATTTTCTGGAAAGGGTGGGAGAGGCTGGAGTGTCCCAGCATCCTGCTCTATACTTGACTGGTTCTGGACTTGCATTTGGTTTTAGAAACACCCTTTTCAGCGAGTTGACATGGTCTAACTCCTTAATGTCTTTGTCTGGTGCAAGGATGGTTGTTTTGAAGATGCTTCTGCTGATTTCTCATGTTGAATGGGGCCCTGGGGAGTGCCGAGTCGTCCTGTCTTCTGGTTCTGTTTTTTTTTTCTTCCAGAGGCCCTGAGTTTTCTTTTTCTTATAAAAATTATTATTATTATCATTATTATTTGTGTGTGTATGAATGCAATGCATGTGTGTACGTGTGTGCTCATTTGTCAGCGTGTGTATAGAGATCAGAGGACACCTTTGTAAATCTAACTTCACCATGTGGCTGTGGGTGTTGGACTCAGGTTTGCCAGGCTTGCAGAGCAAGTGCCTCACCTGCTGAACCATCCCTCTGACCTTTCGCCCTTTAAAAAAAATGATTGTGGTGTGTGTGTGTGTGTGTGGTTTGTGTGTGTATGGTGTGTGTGTGTGGTTTGTGTGTGTGTGTGTGTGTGGTGTGTGTGTGTGGTGTGTGTGTGTGTGGTGTGTGTGTGGTGTGTGTGTGTGGTTTGTGTATGTGTGTGTGTGGTTTGTGTATGTGTGTGTGTGGTTTGTGTGTGGTTTGTGTGTGGTTTGTGTGTGTGTGGTGTGTGTGTGTGGTTGTGTGTGGGGGGTTGTGTGTGTGTGTGGTTGTGTGTGTGGTGTGTGTGTGGTTTGTGTGTGTGTGGTGTGTGTGTGTGGTTTGTGTGGTGTGTGTGTGGTGTGTGTGTGGTGTGTGTGTGTGGTTGTGTGGGGGGGGTTGTGTGTGTGTGGTGTGTGTGTGGTGTGTGTGTGGTGTGTGTGTGGTGTGTATGTATGTGTGTATGTGTGTGTATGTGTGTGTGTGGTGTGTGTGTGTGGTGTGTGTGTGTGTGTATGTGTGTGTGTGGTGTGTGTATGTGTGTGTGTGTGTATGTGTGGTGTGTGTGTATGTGTGTGTGTGGTGTGTGTATGTGTGTGGTGTGTGTGTGTATGTGTGTGTGTGGTGTGTGTGTGTGTGTGTGTTTGGGGGATTAGGCTTTGGCAAGTGTGTTGAGGTCAGGACAGCTTTTGGAAGTTGGTTCTTTTACCTTAGGCTCTAGGGATTAAATCAGGTCATCAGGCTTGCCACAGCAAATGCTTTAACCCACAGAACTGGCCCAGATGTGGGTTTTCTGACATGTCCTAGGAGGTGGGCCTTGTGTGGATCTAAATACATCCTGAGTGTCATACGGGTGGGGAGACTGTCACATGACTTTCCCAAGAAGACATATATTTATTCCAGATGAGGAGGATAAAGATAAACCCAAGAAAAAGTCAAGTCTAGCTTGGCAAGATAAGTGAATTTATTAGAATTACTTATAGGAGCATGTCTGACTTGTGGGAAGCAAATGCCTGAGAAACTCTGAACCTCCTGGCTGCTAAGCTTCTATCTATGCAGACGAATTCAGAGGTTCCCTAGTGTTGAAACATCAGGTGGCTATTAGCTCAGATAACATTAGGAACAAACTGGAGTCTGGAAGAGTTAAGGTTATTCACAGTCTGCCCTTGCTGGCTTTATTTCATTTCTTTCTTTTCCTTTTTTTAAAAAGATTTATTTATTTTTATTTTATGTGTATGAATTTTGCCTGCTTGTATGTATGTGCACTGCATGCACACCTTGTGCCTGTAGAAGCCAGAAGAGGGCGCTAAGTCCCCTGGAACCTACAGACTGCTACTAGCCACCATGTGGGTGGTTGAACAGAAGAACCTGGGTCCTTTGCAAGAGCAGCAAGCGCTCTTAACCACTGAGCCATCTCTGCAGCGTCCGTCCTTTTATGACAGATCCTGTTAGTCTTCATTGTGACACTGCTGCATTGTTTCTTACTCACTTCTAAGTCCCTGCTGCTGCCCTCAGTGCTTCCTTCCTTCTTCCCATGGGTCCCCTTCCTTGCCCCAGAGAGGCCTTCTTCTGCTTTTATGCCATATGTACATGTGTGTATATACAGTTACATATAGATTCTACATGGGAGAGCAAATTTGACGATGTAAGGGCCACCTGTCTACTGCAGTCTGGCACACAGACTAGCTAAACAGTGGCTCTGGTTAGAGGATTGGTCTCACTACAGAGGCCTCTGACTCCTGTGTAGATTGGACCAACCTGCTGTAGATTGGACCTGCTGGAGGCTCACAATGGGCATCAGGCTCCATATGTCTCTTAAGTCTTCCAACACTATCGGATGTCTCCCCATAACTTAGGAGCGCAAGGTATCCCGCTGATTTAATTGCAGCAGTGATGTGGTGCTGTGCACGACAATGTCCATGCCAGTGTAGTGTGTGCTGTAGTCAGTCCCGCCTCGTGAGGAGCCCTGGAGGGAGGCGGCACAGGTTGGGTAACCTGTTGATAGGATTGGGAGATGGGAAGATAACCCCAAAGGCATCTGTGAGAGAGCGTAGATATTCTAGAGGTGGAGGAGGCTAGAGTAGATTAGAGGACAGGGGCAGGCTAGGGACAAGCACAGTGCACCACAGTACAGTATCTACCGTGTTCCTTCCAGAGCTGGATGTGTCTGTGGTGGGGGTTGGCCATGTGGTGCTCAGGTGCAGAGGGATGAACATGGCTATAAGAGTTGAGAGAATTGGGGAGAGTTGGACGTTGTACCCTCAAAGGTGATAAGAGGCTGTGATTTATTGCTATTCAAAGTTAAGGCTGTTAGGAGGTGGCAGAGAAGGAGGAGGCTATGGAGACAGGTTGGTCAACAAGTTACTTACTGCACAGACACGATGACCTGAGTTTGATCTCAAGAACTCATGAAAACTGGGTATAGTGGGAGGTGCTTCTAATCTGAGCACTTGGGAGGTAGAGACAAGCGAGTCCCTGTGGCTTATTGGCTAGCTCTCACGGCCTGTTCCTCGAGTTCTAGGCTATTCAGAGGCCCTGTCTCAAACAAACAAACCAAAAACCAAACAAACAGAAAAACCAAAAAAACCATGGATGCTACCTGAGGAACAATACTCAAGGGTGTCCTCACTCATTCACATATAACAGACACACACGCACACGCAAACGCACACGCGCGTGTGCGCGCACACACGAGAGCAGAGGCATGTGGCAGGAGAAGTCCTTATCTTTTAGATGTTTTATTTGGTGTGTTCTCTGAAATGATGGGATCTCTGCAGGGACTGGCACAGGGGTGTCATTCCTGGTGTGACAGAGTGGTGGGCAATGGCTGGCTCTGCAGAGGGGAGATAGAACTCTGTCCTTCTTGTGAGCTTCTGTTTATGAATGGCAAGTAATAACAGAACAACTGAATGAACAGCTTTGCCCCAGGCACCCTTCTACTCTGTTTCAATTTTCCTATTCCAGCTTCCATTGATGTTGAAGAAGTTTATTTTTAAAATGGTTTTGTGCACTGTTGGGTGAGGGCTGTCTAGGTCTTGGCGTTTTGTGTTGTCTGCAGGTGTTGGATTTATGTGGGGGGATGTTTGATTGCTAATGATCTGCACGTACTATCAGTAGAACACCTGAGGAGTTCTGGATCAATAAGAATACCTGAACTGGGACACTCAGGGTTCTACTTTCCAGTATGGTGCTGGCCATATGGTGGTTTCCTCTGCTGAGGTCTGGCAGAGTTTACATCCATAAGAATGCTTCCATGTGTTCTTGGTGAGCCACAACAGCAATGTACTGCAACAAATGGCACCTGCAACACGGGCATAACATCACTCTAGCCACTTCCAACGTGGAGACAAGGAAGAATGAGATAAACTCCAGACCTCGAAGAGTCTGTATTATTTTGTTTTGTTCTCTGCAAACCTGTCCAGATACTGGTGAGGTGAGGTGGTCCTGCAGACAAGGTTACCCGTTGTTTTTTCTGCAAACCAGAGTCTATCTTAAAATCTGGAAAGTGTTTCCTCAGGGTGTTAATTTTATCTTTTATCCGCTTAATGAGAGTCCATCGTTGAATTTTCCAATGCTCTTTATTAATCACAAACCATGTCAAATCTCAGGGAATTCTATACCCAAGCCACTAGGCAGAGAGCTCACTCCAAGGCTTCCTCACCCCATGAGCTCCTCCTTCTTCTCCTCCTACTCCTCTTCCATCTCCTCCTCCCTGCTCCCTCCTTGCTCCACCCCTCAATCCCCAGGTGTTTTTCTTCCTATTTTCACACAGACCCTCAATAAACAAATAACAGGAACCTGCTGTGGGGGGTGGAAGCTGGGGATGGCACAGAGGTGTAAACAAATGAAAGACGAATCTTAACTAAAATATTATCCACAACTAAACATACCACAACATCAGGGTCAGCACAAAAAAGCTGTCTTCCAGAACTGGCTGAGATTGTATCTCATGCTGGCAGCCGAGCTTGATACTGTAAGAGTCACTCAGGTGGTGCTGGTTTTGAAGGCATGAAGGAGTCTTTGGAGAGCAACAGAAGTTTGGTACTGTGAGAGGCCAGGAGAGGCCATTGGTGAGGGTGCAGCCTCAGAAGCAGTTGAAGGCCCAGACTGAAGGCCCATGCAAAGAAGTTGAGGCTTGGTGCTATGAAGAGAGCCCAGGAGAGGTTATTGGTAAAAGTGCAGCCTAGTTGCAGCAGAAGACCTCAGCATTCTGAAGATGCCAGTATTATGGGAGAACCACCAAGAATAGCAGCAGCAGTGGAGGGGAGCCAGCCAGAGCCTGGAGGACAAGCTGTGTTTGCTGCAGAGAGCAGAGCCAGATCCAAGCCTTTTGGAGGAGCCCAGAAGACTTGAGTTTAGAAATCAGAGTTGTATGCTATCCTTATGATATTGTTAGACTTTACTGAATCTCTTAATATCATCACTGATTCTCATTATGCTGAAAGGGTTGTTTTGCATATAGAAACTGCCGAATTCATTCTGGATAATTCAGAATTAACATCTTTATTTATGCAATTGCAACAAGCAATTTGAGACTGAAATTGTCCGTTATATATTACGCAGAACTCACACCAGGTTGCCAGGCCCAATGGCACAAGGTAGTGATGATATTGATCAGTTATTAATAGGAAATGTGTTAGAAGCTTCAAAATTTCATGAAAAGCACCACATAAAGAGCAAAAGTTTAAAAAGGAACGTCTCCATTACTTGGAGGCAAGACAAGGAAGTTATAAAAAATTGCCCTACGTGTTCCTTTATAATCAAGCCCCATTGCCCACTGTAAGTAACCCTAAAGGTACTAAAAGAGGAGAAATCTGGCAGATGGATGTGCTTCACATGGCAGAATTGGGGAAACTAAAGTTTGTACACCATACTATTGATACTTATTCAGAATTTCAATGGGCTTCTGCCTTGAGTTCTAAAAAGTTTGATTCTATAATTACACATTTACTGGAAGTAATAACTATTATGGGCAAACTTTTACAAATCAATACTGACAATGCTCCCACATATGTCTCCAGTAAAATGAAGAAATTTTTTTTGCATATTACGGCATAAAACATTTTATGGGAATACCATAAAATCCTATAGGACAAGCAATTATAGGAAGATCTAATCAGATAGTAAAGGAAATGCTTTAAAGACAAAAAGGAATAACAAAGACCCCCAGAGATAGACTACCTAGTGCACTACTAACTTTAAATTTTCTAAATGTTAATGAGACAGAAACAACAGTTGCTGAAAGACACTGGACAATAGAAAAGTCTGCAGAGTTAAATCAACCCATATATTATAAAGATGTATTAACATCTGAATGGAAATCAGGACGTGTTGCACTGGGGCAGAGGGTATGCTCATATTTCCAGGGGAAGTGAGAAGTTGTGGGTACCATCAAAAATGATAAAAATTAGATATGAACCAGGAAGATCTCCTGAATACCCTGACAGCTGAACCAGGAAAGCATGACTATGGAAAAATGATGACTAGACCATTTTATGAGTTAGAGGAGTTTTCATTCAATAAACTCCTGGAAACCAGAGAAAGGTAATCAATATATCATAATTTATAGCTTAGTAAGAAGGGGGAAATGTAGGGAAACACTTGGAAGAAGGTTTTGTTATTTTGGTTTCTTTAAAAATGCAAAATGGCATTTGGACTAGATTTATGTTCCCATCCCAGGTGTGGTAGATTAGATGATTATGAGTTTGATTTGGAATGCTTGATGCTGGTGACTACAATTTGGTTAGGTTCGGTTTTGGCACATGTAGCTTGTTCTTGGAATTGTGTGCTGTTTGGGTTTATGGGAACTTTTGCTTAGAGTATAAAAGGTTTGAAGCCCCAAGGACTGGGGTGGATGTTGTTTGGTGGTTTGTTGGTTGGTTTGTCTGTCATTAGTGTGATGATTCCTGCATAGAAGAACATCAGTTGAAGAGAATGAGTTTGCAGATAGTGAGCTGTAACGCTAGTCTGACTTGCTGTCAGCTAGTCCTCTTCAAGCTTAGGCCAGACCAAAAGACTAAAAATTTCTACCTTTCTCTAGCAAGGCTGCCTGTAAAAACAGTGAAAATTTCTTTCTATCCTTCCTTTCTCTTTCCCTAAATTGAGGGGAAAAGATTGTAATTCAATACAACACACTGGTCCTTCCAACAGCCCAGCAGGTGCTTGTCCAGCCCCTCTTCCTGCTCTGAGAAGACCTGGACAAAGCAGTGCTTATTCAGTGACACTGGCGAGGAAGTCCTGTTGAGGTGTGCTCTGATGATTTCCTTTTGATGCCCTAGATGCTGTGGGCTCTGCGGGAGAGGATCACAGAGGCACTTAGTCACGACGGCTATGTGTTCAAGTATGACATATCCCTCCCCGTGGAGCGGCTCTACGACCTTGTGATGGACCTACGTACCCGCCTTGGCCCCAGTGCCAGGCATGTGGTGGGATATGGGCACTTGGGTAAGTAACATGTCATCCTGCCCTTGAGAGCCGCGCTGTTCTCCGTGATGAACTGAATTAAAGACAGCCTCAGAGAATCTGAGCTAAATTGGTGTTGTGTTGAGGAAAGAAAGCTTAATACCTGCCTTTGAATTAATTCAAACCAAGAACAAACCCAAGTTTGGATTCCCTGCTTCTCTTCCTGTGTCTTCTGTCTTGTCTGTAGTTTATCTGTCTATGCCTGCCTGATGTCTGACTGAATTTAACTGTGTTCCTATTGTTGTCTGTTTGTCCCTATCAAAAAATTTTAATTGATATTTATTGAACAGCCCAGGGAAAGTAACATGGGGAAGGAATGAGGGATAATTTACAGAAATCTTTAACAGGATTTCACAAGCAATTTAATTATTTATTCCAGCTTTCCCCAACTGGCCCCAAACACTCAGTAAAGCAAACAGAACTGTAAGCTTAAACCATCAAGTTCTATCTATGTTGCTTCCAACATTTGTGCCAGATAATTTGTTGTTTAAGGTTGTTTCTCAACCTGTTTGCTATTTTTAGCAAATGACTACCATTACACACACACACATACACACACACACACATGCACGTTGCCATCTGGGTCAGGGGCATGGAAGAGTAATTTAAGATTTTACCTATAGATTAGGTTAGATTGTAAAAACTGATTGCATGGGGAAAATGCAAGACAAGTAATGTTGGTTGTTAGGTTATCTTAAAGGTAGGTTAAACAAACAGGCTGAGTGTCTAGCTGGATATCAGGTTTATTTGTGCAGTCTTATATTCACTTGGCTGCGAGGTCCAGCAAAAGCCCCAGTTTCTTAGAACATAAGAGATTTTTTTCTTGAAATGTGTTACTACAGTGGCCTCCATCGCTGAGCTTATCAGTGGAGTTCTGTGGCTTGTCCCAGCAAAGGGAGCGAGTCTTGGACTGAGAAAGTGTCATTGCTTTCTTTCTTTCTGTATTTTTGGTTTTGTTTTTGTTTTTTGAGACAAAGTCTCACTCTGTAGTCCTGGCTGGTCTGGAACTCACTGTGTAAACCAGGCTGGTCTCAAACTCATGGAGATCCACCTGCCTTTGCCCCCTGAGTGCTAGGATTACACCACCACACCCTGCCATTGTTTCATTTGTTTCAAGTGTGTTTTGAAAAGTCTGCTACTATGCAGTAGAATGTTTCTCACCAGCCTGTCTCTTTAAACTATAGGCTTTCCAGGCCAGTTTCCAGTCATTTTTGGGAGGGAAGAAAAGTGATGCTTTAGATCACATGGTATTAATTGACAGGAACAACTTATTTATCCCTCCCAGTCTCTGACACCTTCAGTTCAGGGGACCTTAAAAGCCAATCCATGGGAAACATTTTGGGATGAGGATATCAATGCAGTGGTGGATTTCCTGCTTCCCACCTGACCCTGAGCAGGGTTTTGTAGCAAGATGTTTTGAAGGAGTTTTGTGAAATTGATTTCCTAAAAAACACAGAATGATTTGTGTCCATCCCAGGGATAGTGAATGAGAGTGAGTTTGATTTAGACTATTCATTACCAGTGGCTATGATTTGTTTACATGCCACTATGAAAAACATATTCTGCCACATGCAGCTTGTCCTGTGATTGCGTGCACCTTAGACTTCTGGGAATTTTGCTCGGAGTATATATTGTTTGAGGTCAGGAGAGCCAAGAGGGAATTTGGTTTGGGGATATCATGTTGAGACATTAGTCCAGCTCACTATCAGCTCTTGCTCTGCTAAGTTCAGGCCACCAACAGGGGCAGTAAATATTTCCTTCTTTGCCAGGGCCAGCCTGGCAAGTCAGATGGTACCTGAATGGGGCATGAGACTGAAGGGCGTTGTGAGGAGAGGGGAGAAGAGACACGAAGGGAAAGGAATAGATCAGACACACACAGCATCATTGAGCTCAGATGGAATGGAGCTGAAATTTTTTTTTTCTCTCCAAACTTATACCCCTTTCATGGCGGGGGGGGGGGGGGGGGGGGTGGGGGTTGGGGGGGGGCTATGTGCAGCTACAGAGATTAGAACCAAGGTGTTAATTACAAGGTGAGACAGTGCATAGGTAAAAACATCCTGAATGAGATAGGTATCAGAGCAGAACAACTTCCCTGCTGGGGCAAGATGTTTACCTAGGGGAGACAGCCTCTCTCCGGTGGAGTTAGATGCTTAGGACAATAGCTTCTCTGGGTGAAGTTAAAAGTTTAGCCAGAGAAGAAGCATCCCTTCTGGGGGCTTTGGTTTCCCTGTAAACAAGCAGCTCTCGGGCAGTCATTAATATTTTCATGACTCAGTTTTGCTCAGAACATCTTCCAATAAAGGAACTAGGCAATTTTAGCCAGAGGCTCACAGCAGGGTCCAGGCCCAGAGTCTGAAGGGCTCACCACACTTCTTTCTTCCTATCTTTTTTAATTTCTGGGCCAGAGAATAAACAGGCACGGTAGCAACCTGCTATAGGGGTTCACTGGCCCAAAGTACTGTAAGATGGGGCTCAGCAGCTACCATTCATACTCATGGAGGGTTGAAGGGAAGGGGGCCAGGGTTGTGGTTCAGAACCAGGACAGACAGGGTACAGTCACCTGGCGGAGGGGGGATATATCTCAGGGGGTACCGGAAGTTTGAGAAGGACTCTTAGAGCATATTTCTGGGGCCTGTCAAGCCTAACTGTTCCCTTGTTCTCCAGGGGATGGCAATCTTCACCTGAATGTTACGGCAGAAGCCTTTAGCCAGGAGTTGCTCGGTGCCTTGGAGCCTTATGTGTATGCCTGGACTGCAGAACAGAGGGGCAGTGTCAGCGCTGAGCATGGCCTAGGCTTCAAAAAGAAGAACGTGCTCGGCTATAGCAAGCCACCTGTGGCTGTGCAGCTTATGCAACAGCTCAAGGCTCTGCTGGACCCCAAAGGCATCCTGAACCCCTATAAGACTCTGCCTGATCAGGCTTAACTGGAACTCTGCTCATTGCTGCAAGACACCAGGGACTTTGGGCATGTGGGGTTGGTGGGCCTGAAGGCCTCCTAGCTGATGGTACCTGCAACAGCCCAGGCTACTGTAATCTCGCTGGCTAGTCAGGAGCCAGCTCTGAGGACCCTCTAGGCTGGGTTGCTTTTCTGTCGGGTCAGCGGAGCCGATAGAGCTACCTGGCCCTTCTCTGGTCTCCTACCCCATTGTGAACAGACTAAGTGGGTGAGCAGTTTCCCACTCCCAAACAGGCCAAATCTGACCTGTTCTGTGGTGGCCTGGGGAGACCCGCCTTGTTGCAGCTCTGGGAAGAGTGCCATGCGGTCTTGTCACTGGATGGACCTCCATGTGGTGTGTGCTCTGTGAGGGCTGCAGCAGAGTCGACCAGCACCAAATCAGTTACCATGATGACTCAGAGCACTGAGACTGAGTGGAGTCTGCTGTCATACCAAGCAGGTCTTGGATTGGTCACTATGGTCCATCTGACCAGGGCAGGCCATTTTCCTTGTTTTTATTTGTTTTTCTTTTGTTTGTTTTCTCACAAAGATCCACCTGCTTCTGCCTCCTGAGTGCTAGGATTAAAGGCAAGTGCTACCATGCCCATTTATCGTGTTCTTCAAGGCCTGTCTGGTCGGTAAGCAGGTGTGGTGGGCTGTGATTGCCTGCAGAGCTTGACTTTTCTGCTTATGGGACAGTCCCTGGACTGAGGTGATAGAGGCAACTTTCAGTCATGGGCATACCACGTGGTCTACACACTGTCCTCTGGGACTTGGCCGGTCTCATGAACTGGGATCCTGGGAGTCTGGGAGTCTGGGAGGTTGAATATACCTACCTTCTGTTTTGCTGTCATCAATTTTCAGAAAAAAAAATCACATTACAACCTGTTGCTGCTGCTAGAAAATCATTCACATAAAGTTAATCATAAAGTTCTGGCTCGTCACATCCTGCCAAACATGTAGTGCTGTCTGGATTCCCAGTATGTCTTCACATGTGGTTGGGAAGTAAATGTGGTGGTGGGTGTTTGAGGAAGGAGAGGCTGAAGCCACCTAGCCCAGTAGCCTGGTACTAATAGGTACAGTGAATGTGGAGTCCCAAAGCAGGTTTGTGTCAAGTCCTTCCTGTCAATGCCAACCTCACTTTTTGCCCCTTTGGGTATTCATTTCTGGAGCTCACAGGATGAGGGGCAGGCAAATGGGGCCGTGATTTTCTTCTCTTTACTGGCTATGCAATGTTCCCTTTGATTTATTCAGCCGTGGGAAAGGGTCACTTTTTAGATCCTCTAGCTTTTCATTTGTGACTTGAGGGTAGTATGTATTGAAGTCGGTGGTGGTATGGCTAGCCGGGCGGACTTCTAAGGAACCACGAGACAATCCACACCGCTGCAAAATGCACGAGGCTTTATTTTTATCTGGCCCGTCGGGTCCCGGCTATCCCACGCAGGAAATAAGCATGGCGGCCCCGATTCCTTCCCCCCAGGCACTTTTATGGGGTTCAGGGGAAAGGGGTCTGGGGATGGGGGCTTGTGCAGCTTTGATTGGCCCAGAGATCTCTATGTTAGACTAATTGGTTGGGAGTTTCGAGCGCGAGATGGGGGGGATGTGGGGGGGGTGGTAGTCAACCTGTGCCCTTGGGCTAGCCCTTTGAGACAGGGTGGCGCCCGGGAAGGAAGAATCCCTGCTGATAGGTGGTGGGGAGGAGGCTGGGGAAGAATGAATCCTGCTGATAGGTGTTAAGCTCAATGGTCATTTCCCTGTGGGTGGGGAGGAGACTGAAGAGTACTGTTAATGGCCTTACTTGGGAAGGCATTTCTCAATAGGAGGTATTTCCCCCTATACGTGACTGCTAGCACTCAGAAGAATTCCTAAGTTTTATTTTTCTTACATCCTTTCAGTGGCATCTAAGAGTCAGTAAAATACAGCATGGCTGGTGTAGCAGCGTGGAGCCTGAAAACAAGCTAAACAAAGTTGTGTTAGCACGGACCAGTGAGTTCCACCCATCCAAAAAATCTACTTAGAAACAGCTGGAAAAGCAAACTTGCTTCTGAGTCTGCTGACTGACAGAGACCTCAGTCACTGAGGACAGGGAACATCCTGAACCTACCCTGGGTACTTGAGAGGCACACCCCCGATCCATCATGGTTTTCTGGCCTGGTGTCCTTGGCCAGGTGCATGCAGTGAGATTCCTGGGGAAACCTCAGACCTCTGACACAGTCATGATCCTAATGCCTGTAGTTACACATCTCAATACTGGAAGATGACAAAAGCCCTGTGGGAGAGAGCTGGGTGTGGTGGGTGGTGCTTGCCTATAATCCTGCAATCCTGCAAGGAAGCAGAGACAGTCTAGTCTCTTCCAAGCCAGCCAAGGCTACATAGATGCTGTCTTAAAAAAGCAAGAGCAGGTGACCACAAAGGCTGAGTATTATCACTCCACTGTAGGCAGGAAGTCTCCAGTGTCCAAGCTGGGAGGAGCTGATGTGTTTGGATTAGGCGTTTCGGATTCCACCTCCAGGCACCTAAGCCGTTGCAATGTGAGACCTAGTTACCTAACCAGGATGGTAGGAGGAGCACAGTCGGGACCAGCAGCTGCTCAGTGATGTGAGAGCTCCTGGCCTGGAGGTCTCAGCCCTAGGGAAGATGGCTGGGGCATGGGCAGGTCCTGTCCAGGACTGCAAGGGGCTATGTTGTCTTCCAGAGCATTGTACTTCACGAAAGTAGGACAGATATCACATAAAGATGGTCGAGATCCAGTGTATGGCTGTGGACATGGAGCCCTTACTGGTGGAGGTTGTGCTCACTGGGCCCAGCATACCTTCCCAGCAGTGGCCATCCTGAACCAGCTGCTGCCCCTGGACATGTGGGATGCAGAAGGCCCCTGCTCATGGCCTGGGTACCTTGGTTACCACCTCCCATTGCTGACCCTCTGGAATCCTAAAGCCTGGGTTGGTATGTGATTCATAGACGTTAGAAGAGAACCCCTTACCCTGGAGGATCAGTGGGAGCAGAGAGCAAGCACAGCTGGAGTGGAGCTGCCTCTCTGGAGTCACCAACCTGCACCCTGGTGGGCTCCTTCCTGCTGGAGCACCCCAGCACTGAGCCTGGTGTCATTTTTTTTCTTAAGGATAATGTGCGAGCAGCCAGAGGTGATTGTATTTTTCCTCAGCACGGCCCTTTACCTACCCGATAGGGTCAGGGTTGGCCCCTGAAAAGTGTTCCTTGACACGTGGGCACATTCCTGTCTCAGGTCTAAGGGCAGATCGGGGGCATGTCCTGCAAATACTCAGAGCTAAAGAGGGCATGGGATGGCCATGTGTTGTGGCATGTTTAGTTGTGGATAATTCTTTAGTTAAGATTCGTCTCTTACTTGTTTACACCTCTGTGCCATCCCCAGCTTCCACCCCCACAGGAGGTTCCTGTTATTTGTTGATTGAGGGTCTGTGTGAAAACAGGAAGAAAACACCTGGGGACGGAGGGGTGGAGCAAGGAGGGAGGAGGAGTAGGAGGTGGAGGAGGAGGAGGAGCTGAACTACGGAAGAGGAAGCAAGAGGAGAGCATGGGGTGAAGAAGCCTTGGAGTGAGCTCTCGGCCTAGCTGCCCGGGTATAGAATTCCCTGAGATTTGACATGGTTTGTGATTAATAAAAAACATTGGAAAATTCAACACTGAACTCTCAGTTAAGCGCCATAGGGACATCTCCCACCAGTCTCTAGATCCAATGTCATGAGGAAAGCACTAAGAAAAATGAGGCAGAGAAACAGACTCAAGTGCTTTATCTCAAATGCTGAGTGTGCTTTATTAGAACAGCAAGGGGCCAGCCTTTCCATGGGATGAAGATTGAGCATACTTAGAGGGGCTGGGGACAAATATGTATGTATGTATATGTGTGTGTGTGTGTGTGTGTGTGTGCACGTACATGCACGTACACACACACACACACACACACACAGCTATCAGAAAGTTACAGTTACTTCTTGGCTGGAAGTAGGGTGAGTTGTTTTCGATACCTGGAATATTGTTTCTGTGCGTGGAGCAGAACCGTTTTCAGAATGGTATGTGGGGGAGGTGAGGTACAGGGTAGAGAACAGCCTGGTAGAACCAGTACTGTGTATCTGTCCACTCACCTGCCGGTCTCTTGGAGAGCTATTTGGCAGGCCCCTGCACTTTATCTAAACTCTTGGGTGTGCGCTGGCCACAGAGAATTATGCCTGGCCGGGGTTGGGCACCTGGCCGAGTGGAGAAGGTTGTGAGGCCTCCACCTCTTGTGTTTTTGTTCTTGTTGTTTGGTTGGTTTTTTGCTTTTTTAAAAATTTTTTTATTCAGGAACCATCTAAGTTTTAGTTTTTAATAATTAGGGGACAATGTACCAGGATGTGAAGACATTAAGTTTGAGAAACTGGGAGGGGAAGGGGATCACTTTATAAGCTACATCAGCTGTGATAAAGAGTTTTGCTGGGCACGGTGGCACACACCTTTAATCCCAGAACTCAGGAGGCAGAAGCAGGTGAATCTCTGAGTGTTCCAGGCCAGCCTGGTCTACAGAGTGAGTTTCAGACAGCCAAGGCTACACAGAGAAACCCTGTCTCAAAACACCTAAAAAAAAAGTGCATGCTTTATAAAATATGTGGACACATAGTAGATGAATGAAGCTACTTGGTTTTCTCTTGACTTGGGAAAATGACATCCTGGATTCCAGTGTAAGTCATCAGCAGCCTTCACCTCTTCTGTGTGGCCAGTATCTTGTTTTTGCCTTGAG
The DNA here is from genome assembly GCA_026225945.1 of Cricetomys ansorgei. Taxonomy (NCBI): domain Eukaryota; kingdom Metazoa; phylum Chordata; class Mammalia; order Rodentia; family Nesomyidae; genus Cricetomys; species Cricetomys ansorgei. Next base: position 5,307,049 of record JAMJFZ010001791.1, read on the forward strand.
TTCTACCCCAGCCTGGGTCATGAGGTCAGTGATGTCTTTCACTAGATTGTCAATATGACCCCTTATTTGATAACCATTCTAACTGGGAATGGTCTGAAATTCATCTTGATTTGCTGTAAGTGTGCCTCGACCACCAAGGTGATGTTCTACATGCTCTTGGGATCTACCCTAGCCACCTCACTCGTTGCCCTGATTGGTAGTGACAACTTTGTTTACCTATTGTCTAGTCATTGTCATTGTCATTGTCTTAGTCATTGCTGTGAAGAGACACCGTGACCACAGCAACTCTTATAAAGGAAAATATTAATTGGGGCTTGCTTACAGGTTCAGAGGTTTAGTCCATTATCATCATGGTGGGAAGCATGGCAGCATGCAAGCAGATATGGGGCTGGAGAGGTAGCTAAGAGTTCTATATCTGGATTGGCAGGCAGCAGAAAGAGAGAGACACTGGGCCTGGCTTGAGCATTTGAAGTCCCAAAGCTGACCTCCAGTGACACACTTCCTCCAACAAGGCCACACCTCCTAATCCCTGTCAAGTGGCACCACTGCCTAATGACCAAGCATTCAAATATATGAGCCTATGGGGGCCATTCCTAGTCAGATCACTACTCCTATTCTTGGGTGTCTCTGCAGGAGTCGAGTCCAACTCTAGTCCACATGGGGTTCCTCAGTCTCCATGAAGGTGGATAAACAATGAAGTTGTGACAAGTGAACGTAGTAATTCACTCCTCTATGGCATCCAGCGCTATATGCACCCTAGGTGACAAGTGAATGTAATGATCCTCTATTGGGCCTTTAGTTGACACTCTTATGCGCCTTAATGAGACACATAGAATACACCTTACGATGATTATGACACGCAAGAGCGTTTCTTTAATAATAAAAATAAAGAAATTAGAAGTTAGAAAAGTTAAGAGAGAAAAATTAACAATGTGCACATTGGGGAATAATTACAAGACTCCCCTCCAGACAGAGACCTTGCCCTAACTAAAATAGCAAGACTGCTAGCTTCTTATCTAACAGAATGCAGGTGTTCAGGCATACATCAATGCAAGAGTGTTCATCCCCTCCCAGCTGCAGGCCTCTAATCTTCAAGGTTATTTTTAGTGGGTAGCCTTAACACAATAGTCTATTAATGAATAGCTGAATTTTAGGTCTGTATGCTTGCTACAATAAAGGGGGCAGGCATTCAGGGGTGAATTATCTAGTTGCTTTTTTAAGCTTGCTGACATACTGTCTAGGCTTCGTTTCTGATCTTGACTATGGCTTTGTCTCTATGGGAAGGTCAGTTCTACCAAGAATAATTTTTTTATATATCTACAGAAAGCATGAATAGAATTCACACATGCCAAAAACTTGAAGGCCAGTAAGACTGTTACAATTACTTAGAGTTGAGATGGCAGTGTTCCTCTCCCAGCCAGCCCAGGAATTGATTTGAGTTTTCACTATTAGGCCAAAATAGACAATATCATTGATGAGAGGCCTTTGTCACCATACAGTAAAGATGAGAAAGGGGCAAAGCAGTTGGTGGGTTTCAGACTCCTAGCTAAGGGAAAAACCAGGATCTTTGTCAAGCTGGTTACGTCCACATCCTGGGTATTATCAGCCCCCAACATTTCTCAGCACAGATACCTCCTAGACACTGCTTCTTGGAACAACACAATTTTAGGGCCCTTTAGCTCTTATTAACAACTGGACACACTTGTGAGCTGAACAGGAACTACTATGCTGAGGGCGAGACCCTCAGTGGCTGGGGCTAACAGCTGCCTTACTCAGAGTCTCTGGAACCTCTGAATTTACGCAAGCATGTGTGGTGGTTTGAATGAGAATGCCCCCACTGGCTCATATGTTTGATGCTTGGCTCTCAGTTGGGGAAACAGGCCTCTCAGTTGGAGGTGTGGCCTTGTTGGAGGAGGTGTGCCTCTTGGGTGAATTTTGAGGTTCAAAAGTCCATGCCAGGCCCAGTCTGTCTGTCTGCACACCCTCCCATACCCCCTCCTTCTCTCTTTTCTGCCTCCGTCTTGTGAATCATATCTAAGCTCACAGCTACTGCTCCAGCACAACACCTGCCTGCGACCATGCTTTCCGCCGTGATGATCAAGGACTAACCCTTTGAGACTGTAAGCAAGACCCCAGTTAAATGCTTTCTTTTATAAGTTGCCTTCATCATGGTGTCTCTTCACAGCAATGGAACAGTAAGTAAGACAGCATCTCTGGAGCCTGTGTCCTTCTTGCCCTCTGGGTGGTGAGAGGTCCTATAAGGTATTATCCTCCAAGCACCCAGCCTACCCTGGCGTACAGCCTTGCCTGCGTGTCACTAGTCAAAGAAAGGAGGCAAGGTGTAAGGTGTGGTCTGATGTTTAAAGGCTCACAGGAAGGGCAGTGTTCAAGGCTTTCTCTTAGGTCAAGAACTGGAGCTGGCCATGGATTGCTGTGGGTCTGTGGGGTAGCTGTCACCTTGTCAATTTGGGCTGTTGTTCAGATAGACTCACCACTTAAGGGTTAAACATGTAAAGCATTTTTCAGAATATTATTATTATTCTTATTTTGTTTTTTGAGATAGGGTGGTAACTCTGACTTTCCTGGAACTTACTCTGTAGGCCAGACTGGCTTGAACTCACAGAGATCCACCTGCCTCAGCCTCCCAGTTGCTGGGATTAAAGGCATGCGCCGCCACCACCCAGCAGAATTTTAATTAATTAGTTAATTGATTAATATTGAGATAAGGTCTTGCTGTGTATGTAACCCTGACTGACCCAAAACTGACAGAGATCTGCCTTTACCCTGCCCTCTCCACTGCCTTTTGATTTTTTAAGACAGGATCTTCTCTGTATCCTGGCTGACCTGAAATTTGTTATATAGACTAGGCCGGCCTTGAACTCACATAGATCCACCTGTATCTTTCTCTTAAACGCTGAGAAAAACTCTTTCTTTTTCTTTTCTTCTTCTTCTTCTTTTTTTTTTTTATTTCCTTAGGAAAGAAATTTCCCGCAATTAAATCTACAAATAGATGTTTGTATTTATTTCCTACGTCACTGTCCTCTTTCAAAGGTCTCTTTTTTACCTCAAAATCTCTTAGTGTAAAGAAAACTTTGAAGAAGAAAATATTTTTGGGATTTGATGACACATCTGCAGAACTATTGGCCCTTTTCCAAATCTTTTATCTACAGTGAGTAGGGAATCTGTGTCTAGACTCCTCATAGGTCCATCACCGCTGGGGCAGCTCCCTCCAGCACCACTCTGGGAGGACTGACATGGAAGGTGGGGAGGAAGAAGGAGGTGTGAGCCTGACTAAGAAAATCCTCTTCGGTCAGACATTCTAGCTGCCAGGGCCCTGCCTGATAATATGGAGGAGTCCTAGCGAAGAGCCAGCTTCCCTCTCTGATTTAGGAGGAAGTCTGTTTCCTCATTGGGCTATAGCAGTTAAGCCAGGTGACTGGGGGTGGGGGGGCGGGCAGGAGGGAGGGCATTGGGTACAACACCTGAGCCAGTAGGTGAGCTTCTTAGGGATTTAAGTTAGGTTTTCACAGAAGCCATGCCCTACCTGGTATTCTGAGAGCTGGCTGTCTCATCTCAAGGCAGTGGGAGGTCTTGACCACAACTTCCCTGCTCATCTCTACCGGAGACTCTGAGTCGGGATGCTTTCTATCCTGCGGGGCACACAGAGGTAAGGTGATATGGCCAGGCTGGTTAGCATAATGCATGGGGGTGATGGTAGTCAGTGGGGCTTGCTTTCCTTCTCAAATAGTTCAAGAAGCTGGCAAAATATGCTGGCAGTATTTGTCTTTGAAAGGAGTCTGTTTGGATTTGGGGAACCAGTGCTGACGATTCCTTGGAATCAATCTTTTTGGTTTCATTTCAGCCTCTTAATTTTTTTCAGACAGGATTAAACCTAGAGAGTTGCCCTTTAACTTGTGGTTGAAGTAAGCACTCAACCATAGAATTATACCTCAGGCCCAGTTTCATTTTGGACGGTAGAGTTTGAGAAGCCCGTGAAAAAGCTGCACCGCCAGCACAAAGGTATTGGAGTTACTTGGATTGTTCAGGCTGAAGATTTTGGTGGTGGGAGGGGGCACTGGGGTCAGGGATTTACTGGCAGTGACTTCTGTCTTGCCCCATGGCTGGGTCTCATGGCTGTGCAACATCTGGGCTGTGAGCCCCTGACAGAGTTCCCCTCATTCACAGCCATAGAGAGAAGGTTAGCCTCTGTTCTGAATCATCCTAACCCTCCCTTCTCATGGATATTGTCGGCATATTGTAAAGAAGAGATTCAGAGGTTTCCTGGTTGGCTGTTAAGGGAAAAACATCAGCAAGCTTCAGGGCAACCCTTAGCTTAAGGGCATTCCATACCAGGTCCCTGTTGCCTCTTCAGACTCTAGTCTGATCGTGGAAGTCTCACTGAGAACCTGTGCTCCTAGAGTGTTGAGCCCAGGGGAAGTTTCCCTAAGGGAAATAGCTGCCCTTGGGGGCCTATGTGCCATTGTGAATGGTATCCCTACTGGAGATTGATGTGGCCATGGAGTCTGTGTGTCCCTATTGTAGGCTGTCATTCAAAATCAGCTATTAGATCCCAGTTTGGGGGCTAGCTTTGTAAAGTAAGGAGTGGGTAAAGTAAGGAAGCTTGGCTAGAGTTTGCTGGTACACACCATGTTGGCCACATGGATGAGAACTGAGGCTGAATGTGGTGGTATATGCCTGTTGTGTGCCAGTTTTCCTGGGGAGACGAAACATACAAGTCTACTTACCCCAGATAGAGAACCCATGACAAACCAAAGTACAGATACCACCAAAGTCCAATTTGGTGAACCAATGAGTGTTATTGGGGTTACTTCTGGAATATGGGTGAGGGTTTACTTACAGGAGTGGAGATGATTCAAAGACAGCTGCATCACCAAAGCCCACTACAGCACAGGTGACAGCTCATGAAAGCTGGGAACCTGGAGCACACTGCACAGGCTGCAGGCTGCTCAACAGGTTGGAGAGTATCTTTTCCAGGTGCCTGAGTTGGTCTAAATCTCTTCCAGGTTCTGATCTCACAGACTTATTTACTGTTCAACTTCCTTCCTTCTGAGGGGGACTCCCAGCTTTTATTACTTATTCTGGCATTCCCCTCTCTCTCCCTACCATATATATATCTCACTCCCTTTGCTTCAATGAATGAACTGTTCACTGACATCGCCTCCAGAGAAGTCTGTTTCTCGCCACTCTCAAGCTTCTGCCCAAGACCCTCTTGCCCCAGATGGTTCCTGACTGGGTCTCCCTCCTTGAGGCTGGGCCAACGGCTTTTCTCTCCCAGGGAGGTGATCAGGAAACAGGGAACCACACCATGTGGTGCAAAGAGAGAACAGGCTCTTATAGGTGTCCCCTGACCTTCATGTACACATCATAGTGTGCATACACACACATACACACATGAGCATGCACATACATGTTATAATAAATATATAATAAAAACTTAAAGGAAAAATAAATGTCTACTATCTTTGCAGTGGGAATCTGGCTTGTGACTTGGAGCCAGGCACCAGATGGTCTCACATCATAGATATATTCAGGGAGATGTCCTGGTAAAACAGTGCTGGTTTGTGAAGCTGGCAGAAGGCTTGTGAAGGTTCTAGAAATGCTTACCTCCATCTTGAGAGAACGGCAAAAGAATTCACACTGGAAAGGTTTTTTGGTTTCTCAAGACAGGGTTTCTCTGCTGTAACTCTGGCTGACCTGGAACTCACTCTGTAGACCAGGCTGGCCTTGAACTCACAGATCTGCCTGCCTGTGTCCCAAGTGCTACAATTAAAGGTGTGCACCACCACACCTTCCTCACAGTGGAAAATTTAAGTGAGTGCTCTGAGAAAGAAGAAGGGAAGAATTCATTTCTCTTTCTGCATGTGAGAATCAAGATCTATTTTAAAAATTAGTGTTTGTGTTTGTCCTCATGCAGAGGACTAGGCTGGGTGCAAGGTCTTGGACTATGGCTGCCCTGGTGCCCTGCTTAGGCAGGGAGGATGTGAGGAGTGTTGTGGGCTGTGTTGAGGCAGGGGCAGGGGGTGAGTTTGTTGGCCTCTTCAGCTTGTGATTTGGGAGCCCTGGACCTTGACTCGGTTCTAGGGCTGTTCCTGTATAGGCTCATTCTGGTAATTCATAAGACAGATGGTTAATGGATGCTGAAACTTTATGAATCTGAGAGGAGGCTAGTAAAAGTCAGCATGTTTAAGGAAGGATCTTATGTGGAAGAATAAAGATATGGCTGGGGAAGAGTAGCAAGTGAGCTGTCATCTGGCTGTGTTCCACACTATTCTTATAGGAAGAGGGCATATTCTAACTACACAAGGCTATAAACTGTCCATCCTTGTTGCAGCCACCTCCCCAGGGAGTGCTAACCACAATGGCATGAGAAGCTTCCCAACTGCCTTCCCACAGCCACTTCAAAGCTTTGGCCACTATGACCCATCAGCCCAGAACATGTACAGCAGATGACACTGTTGTAAATATCCAAGAAAAGGTGCCAAGAAAAGAAGCCTAGAGCTTCTAATTGGAGCCAGACAGTATGTGTGCCATCTGTTCCTATTGCTACTGTTCTAAATGTCCAGGTAGAAAAAGAACGGAGAACAGCTGGTACACAGGACAGTTCCAGCAATGAGCCCTTGGAAGGGGAACCTAGATAAGTGTCTACAATGGCAACAAAAGCTAGTAAATCTAAGTAAGTGTAAGGGAAGCACAAGGCAGAGAAAACCCATGTTGACAATACGATTAGAGAAACTGTCCACTTTGAGATGAGATCAACTACCTCCATGGGCAGATAGGCAGCAGCTTAGTGAAGCCCCGGTTCTCCACAACCATGCTGATATTCCCCTTCTGGCCTGTGGAATGTACAACTTTGCTAGGTCCTGCGTTATATGCAAACTCAGCCTGGGGTGGTTTGGTCCTGTTTCTCTCTCTTCTTCCCTTCTGACCTGGACCAGCAGATCATTCTTCAGTGACAGGTCTCTGAGGGGGGATGCCTGGGAATGAGAAAATAAAGAAGGCAGGGAAGTTGGGAGCAGGAGGTTTTGCATAAGCTGATGAGCTATGACAAGTTTATAAAGAAATACAGCATCTTATATATTGCTTACAGGGGGGAAACGGAACGGAGTCAGCAGAAGCTATCATACAGTGGGATGAAGTCAGCAAGAAGATAATCAAGCAATGTTGCACAAAGGGAACATAGGGATCTCAAGTGCGCTAAGTGTCCTCAGTGGTATTGAAACTGATAACTGCAGCCCTTCAAGGAGGGGAAAAATTGAGTTCCAGGGTCTGCAACCTTAGCTCCCGCAAAGGCCCTGGCCTCAGGCCATTACTGGCCTTGCCCATATTCTGATTTTAGACGAAGAACTGAATCTCTTCTCCAGATATCAGGGTCCTAGGGGAAGTTCCAGACCAGCCTGGCCTTAACTGCTTCCTCCTCCAAACACATAAAAGTTTGGATCCACAACTGTGCCTGATGTCACAGACTATTAATGGGTTTTCACATATGGTGAGAGATGGGTGGTGTTACAGGACCCCTCCATGCCAGCTACCATGGGTCTGCTCTGAAAGGATGCATTGGTGGAAAGGTGGTTATGTAGGAACCACCTGGGGAGGACAGATGTGTTGGGACAGTGGTGACACTTGTTTGCTCAGCACACAGAAGCTGTGACCAGTACATCGTATAGATTACAGCTTCTCAGGCTGAAAAATCCAAAGCCAGGGTAGGATACCCAGGCCCAGGCAGGTGTTAGAGACAGCCCTCAAGAGAACTGGAATCCTAATCAAATCTATTCAGTTGCCCACTTTAACTGTGGGCACCATCTGTTTTACATCATATGGTGTATGGGACCCAGTAATCTCAGGAGAGTTCCAACCAACACCCCACCACCGCCACACCCCCATCCAGCTATCCATGAAAGCATCCTACCAGAACTTATCAGAGAGTGCAAAAATCCCCATCATGGTCCTGCTTCTAGGAAAGCGAGGAGCCAGTGGGATGCTCAGGGGCCTGGGGTGCAGGTGACTCCTCACAGGGCACAGTAAGTCTGCTCACAGGAAAATCAGACCCAGATACTGAGAGGTTAGCGTACACCCTTAGTACATACATATGGTAGAGATTGCTGAAGCAGGAAAACAACTCAAAACCAGGGTCTCTGAGGCTAGAAGGAGGTGATTTGTTTTCTAATATTCTGCTGCCTGTCCAGTGGTGACCTGGGTCAGAGCGGCTGTACCTGGGTTGACATGGCCCATGAATGAAGACCCAGCAGAGGTCTGCCCTCCAGGCCGCTCTGGCACCCAACTCTGCTTTTCACTGTGGCTTGGCTTGAGGCAGAGACGGCTGCGGAGCAGCAGCAAGTCCTCCGGGATGCCCCTGCTTCCGCTTCAGCAGGTGGAATGCCAGCACACCCCCTCTCTGTCCCCAAGATGTCTAATTGCCAGCCAGCTGCCTGATGTAGCCCCTCTCCACACTGGGAGACTTAAGCAAGAGCAGTTCCTTTGGGGCTTTGGAAGCTAGTGATTCTGAGAAGGATGGGTGTGTGTGTGTGACTCATGTGCGGTGCTAGTTCCTCCCAAAGAACTCCTGGGCTTGAAGACAGCACCTCTCTTTGTCCTCAGAGAATAGGATTGGGTGGGGAGAGGACACTAATCCCAATGTTCCTATTAGTGTACTTAACAGGACACTATCGCTTTCCAAGGCCCACATCAAACTGCTTTTCTCTTGGGGGCTAGGGTCATATCATGAGGCTCAGTCCACACAACTCTTTCCTCTGCAATCCAAGGGCTTAGGAGGGCCTGTAAGCCCCCAGCCCTAGGCATTCCAGGTTCTGTGACAAGCAGGCCTGAGTCCCCCCATTCTGGGCTTACCAGTTGTTATAAGACGCCTTGTTGAGCCTTTGAAGGGCTGTGTATTTGAGTTGCACTGAGTGGATACTGCCCACAGGTCCTTCAAAGTGCTACTCTTCTTGTTCCTGGTGCTGGCTGTGTTCCTGATGGTTGGCTTCCTGAATGTGGACTTCACACTGCTTACACCGTAAGTTCATGCAGGCACCCGATGCTCTGGGAGGCTGTGCTCTTCCCCTGTGGCCCCAAGAGCAGTGTCAAGACCCCATCCTGCTTGCTTTAGGAACACCAGCACTCACTTCCCCACTGAGTGTCAGTGTCCTCTCTGGGAGAGAGTGGTGAGTTATACTTGACCTGGGCTTGTCTCCTATGGTGACAAGCTCATTGGGAAAGCTTCTGGGGAGGCTCTGGGAGCAGGTCTGGCCTGGCTAGCCTGGACTGGGAAGGGGACTGAACAGATCTGGCTTGGCTGCTAGTGTGGATTCTGGGTGATGAGGTCATGACTGTGCTTCTTGGTCACCAGACCCCAATCACTCTCTCCCCCTGCCTACCAGGACTACATCGTCCAGGTTCACAGTTTCACAGCTGCCTCCCACCCAACTATCTATAGATCTAAATATATCAATAAAGAACAGAAGACAAAATCTCAGTGGGCAAGGTAAATTTGAAGTTCAATTACTCCATCCAAGGGTACTGAGCAGACAATTACTGGTTCTCCAAGCTAGCATTCTTTCTGCGTTCAAGAAAGCTGCAGCCCATCTACACCCAGAAAACTGGTTCTAACAGCAAAGGAAGGTGACTTTCTGGCAGCAGCTCCTGCTGACAGATACAGCAGCTGTTCAGAGTTCATGTTATAAAAGTGCATGTAGCTTTACAATATTTGAGAATAAGTTCAAATGTTCTACTATAACTATCCTTGTCAGTCTTATTGTCCTACATTAAGACAAGAAGGTGTCTGGTGACCCAGGCCATCTGGGTGCACCCAAGCATTTGTCAGGCTGGCTGACCTTGGCTGAGGTCACAGGGCCACTGCCATACAAGGTACCCTGGGAGCCAGACAGCAGGTTTGGGGGCCCAGGGAAATGCTTGGGGTCTGGGTTGTGAGTTTATTCCTTTTATGGGAACAGAAAGTATAGCTGTTGACATTCTGCTGTTGTTGTCCTGTTGGGAAATCATGTCACAGAGAGTCCCCTTGGACCACAAGACTACAGAGTGGTAGGGCTAGGGTGGGCACACAGCTTTGGAAGATGGTGAGGGAAGATGGTTTAGAGACCCCATGCTGAGGGGTACTACTTAGGGGATGCTGTCGGGGTATGTGTCTCCTTTCCTGGTTGTGACCCCCACTATCCCTCCCAGTCTTCTCAGGGAAAAGGTTGAGAAGCCACCAATCACCAACATCATGTTCCTCAAAACACATAAGACAGCCAGCAGCACGGTGCTCAATATTCTCTACCGCTTTTCCGAGTCTCACAACCTGTCCACAGCACTGCCTGAGGGCTCTAGCTTCCATCTGGGTTACCCCTGGCTTTTTGTGACACGGTATGTGGAGGGCATGAAGCAGGATGGCAGTCTGCATCATCACTTCAACATCATGTGCAACCACCTGCGCTTCAACCTACCAGAGGTACGAGTTGTGTAAGTGGAGAAAGGGGTGGGTCGGAGGCTGCCTTGCTTGGAGCCATGGTAACCATGGTGCTTATGGGACCTGGGGTGTGTGGTATGTACAGTCTAAGTGGTGGAGGAGTAGTTTGAAGTTATGGAGTTGGAGAGGCCTGCCTGTAGACCCTGCCAGGATGCTCTCTTACAGGGGCCTGTAATTGCTCTTGGAGTGATACAAACAGCCCCAACACTGTCTTCCTGAGGGTATCCCAATCCTCTCTTGCCTCTTCGAATTTCTGGTTCTGGAAGAACATGTCAGGCTTTTGTTGCTTCGAGCCTTTGCATTTGCCCCTTTGGTGTATAAATGAGGCTTGGACTCTGTTTCCAGGAGTTGGGGAGGTGGGAGGTAGGCTCTTTGTAGGCAGCTGCATCGTCTACCCGACACAGACTCTCAGCATCTTTAGTCCCACTTACTCCTTCTCCTCTAAACAGGTGCAGAAAGTCATGCCCAATGACACTTTCTTCTTCTCCATCCTACGGAACCCAGTTTCCCAGTTGGAGTCTTCTTTCATCTACTACAAGGACTATGCGCCTGCCTTCAAGCACGCCGAGAGCCTGGACGAATTCCTGGCTGATCCGTGGAAGTACTACAACAGCAGTGTGAGTTTGCAGAATGTCTACGCCAAAAACAACATGTGGTTTGACTTTGGCTTCGACAACAACGCTCCGGCTGAAGCGGGCTACATTCGCGCGTGCCTGGCCGAGGTGGAGCGCCGATTCCATCTAGTGCTCATTGCAGAGCACTTTGATGAGTCCATGGTGCTGCTACGCAGACGGCTGCGCTGGCAGCTGGATGATGTCGTGTCCTTCAAGCTGAACGCGCGCAGCCAGAGCACCATCTCGCACCTGTCGCCGGAGAGCCACGAGCGTGCCAAGCGCTGGTGTGCGCTGGACTGGCAGCTCTACCAACACTTCAACCGCACGTTCTGGGCCCAGCTGCATGCAGAGCTGCACCCACAACAGCTCAGGGAAGAGCTGGAGCAGCTGCGGGCGAAGCGGCGTGAACTCTCCTCCCTGTGTCTTCAGGACCCGGAGCCCAAGAAGAAGACACAGATAGAAGACCAGAATCTGCTCCCCTATCAGGCAGGAAGTGCTGAGATTCTGGGCTACAACCTTAGGCATGGGCTGGACAACATCACACTGAGCATCTGTCAGAGGATGGCGATGCCGGAGATCCAGTACATGGCCCACCTGTACTCGCTGCAGTTTCCCAACAAACCTCCCAAGAACATCCGGTTCCTGATAAAAGAGTAGAAATTCGGCTAAGTGACCCTTTCTCCCCAGGCTTTTCTGGAAGTCCTAAGCCATGCCAGCTTACCTTTACAAAGTGAAGCACAGAGTGAGAACTCAGTGAAGAGATCTACCCATCTCCATCTCTGGGGAGAGAGCCCTGCACCTAAGACAATAGGCATAGCTGGACCAAAAGCTGAATCTACCCAGTGTAAAGATATATTCTGGGCAGGCAAGAATGCTGGTACCCTTTAATAATCTAAATATTCAGAGTCAGTCTAAACAGCCCATTAGGCTAACTTCAGCCTATGGGAGCACAGAGCGTTAGGCAGTGGGCCTATAGGTCCACTACAGACTCAGAACAGCTCCCTGGGATTTTCTAGCTAAGTGGACTTAGCACTGGTCACAGAGCCATGCCTGTATATGGTGCTCAGGCAGCAGTTCAGAGGTGGGCCTAGGGGAGATGGGCCAATAGGCAGCCCTTCCACCTTTGGTTTTATGAAGAACAGTGTAGGCTGAGAGATGTGAACGTTGCTTGTTAGCCTGAGCACAGGAGCAGTTCACTTTGTAGCTTCCCACTGGACAATCCTGAAGGAGAAGGTGCCTGACTTCCCAAAGGTGCTCAGAGGGTCTCAGGTACCTTTGGTTGCCTTGGAGACCATGTCATCTCAGGGATCATCTTTTGGGCACCTCTCTTTGTCATTCGAGGAGAGGTATTAACTCCCAGGCCCCAGCTCTGGCAGGCTGAGGTACTTGGTTACCTGGGGCACCTAACACCAGGTAGGTGTTAATAGCCTGGGAAAAGCAGGGTGCCTGGGGTGTTGGGAAAGTAGCCACTGTCACATACTCAGCTTAGAGTTTCAGCCTGAGCCTTGCTTGTTGAACTTGGGTGGAAGATTTTCTTTGGTGTCAGAGCCTCCAGCTCTGGGCAACAGGGCCCATGCTCCTTTGGACATCAACTTAATAGGGGCACAGCCCCAACCTAGGAGCATCTTCTGTCCTGTGACTGGCCAATGTGGGAATGCAAAGGCCTGGACACCCCTCGTCTCAACTCCAGAGGTCCTTGTGGAGTCAACTGAGGTCTTGGCTGCAAACATGGCATAGTCCAACTTTTCCCTCTGTCCAATTCTGTGCCCACCATGCCCCTGGGGTGTAGTTCCTCAGAATGCTCCTCAATACATGCAAATACCCGCCTCAGGGTCTGTTTCCCAGGAAACCTGGCTGGTGACAAACTGTTTTACAGAAGTACTCTTGGGCACCGCACACGTGAAATACTGGGTAGGGCTGTCATGGTTGAGGAGTTATTGCTTCCTTCCTTACAGCTTGGAGCAATCCTCATGAGTCTGAAAAATCAACACTGGTGACTTCAAAGAAGACATTTCTGTTGGTCTGTCTTCCCCTAGCCATCCTTGGAGGGAGATTTACCAGTGATCAATTACACAGTGCTACACCAACAGCCCCCCTCCCTTGCATTCTGAGGATCCTAGCATTAATTTTTCTGTTGGCAGATCTCCTCCCCTCCCCCACCAGGTTACACGCACACACACACCTATTGTCACCCCAGACTAACTCATAGGGTAAAAATAAGTAAGAGCTAGCTACAAACAGAATGACATTCAGGTGCCATCCTTATTTATTTTAGAGGTGGCACAATGAATTTGTCATCTAAAGGAGCTTGCAAATTGAACGATGACTTTCCCAAACTGAACAGAGACAGTCAAGAATGCAGGCATGGTGGCACAGGTCTTTAATTCCAGCATTGGGGAGGCAGAGACAGGCAGATCTCTGAATTTAAGGCTAGTCCGGACTACATAGTGAGTTCCAGGACAGCCAGGGCTGCAAAGCATGCCCCTGTCTCAAAATAAAGCAAAACAGGAAAACACAAACAAGAAAACCAAACTTCAGAATTTAGGCAAAATTATTATTATTGTTATTATTTTAGTTTTTTGAGACACAGTTTTTCCTGTTGTAACTCTGGCTGTCCTGGAACTCACTCTGAAGACCAGGCTGGCTTCCAGCTCTGAGGTCTGTCACATACTGCCTCTGCCTCCCTAGTGCTGGAACTGAAGTCATGTACCACTACCACCTGGTGACAAGATTACTCTTCATAAACTTGAGTCCTCTGGAAAAGTAGGAGGTGCGCTTAGCCTCCGAGCCATCTCCCCAGCTCCTTAATTAGAACTTTTTATCCTTAGTATACTTATTTTTTTCCTTTTTTTTTTTTTTTTCAGTTCTGGAGATTGAACTGAGGACCTCAAGTGTGCTAGGAAGGTTTTCTAACACTGAGCCACGTCCCCAGCCCTGAAACCTTAATTTCTAGGAAAGACTCAGGAGGAAAGCAACATTAAATTCTTGAACATATGAACACATGTTGAACACATGCTTTCTCTCAGGAAAAAGTGTTCTTTAGGTAGAATAGGTTATATCTGTTGGTACACACACACACATACACACACACACACACACACACACACACACACACACACGGTATTTTCTTAGAACATAAGACCCCAAGAGTACTTGAATTACAGTCAGCCACTGATATTTTATCATTTTAATGTGCTTAGAAATAACTAATGAGTTTCTAGGTCTTAATTTGAAATTTCTCTAAACATGGATCCTGGGGTGGTCTGAATGAAAATGATTTCTATAGGCTTGTAGGAAGTGTCATTATTTGAAAGGATTAGGACATGTGGCCTTGTTGGAGTAGATGTGGCCTTACTGGAGGAAGTATGTCACTGAGGGTGGGCTTTGAGGTTTCAGAAGCTATGGTTCACTCTCTTTTATGGGCCTGTCCTAGAGGTAAGAGGGGATTGAAGTGTGCTTTGAACCCCAGAATTCTCACCCTGAGAGTGGAAGGTGTTCAGCTACTTCCCTTTTTCTTAGCCCTGCTGAAACCCATCTAAATTCTAAATGTTGCCTGCTTCACAGCTGGTCACTAACACAGGGATATGGCTTGGTTGATGCTTATCTGAATGCTGTAGCCGGAAGGCCTAGGGCTGAGCTCATTTTTTGATAAGGTGTCTTTCTCTTTCCCCTGTGAGACCACACTTTATGCAGAAGGTGCTTTTCCAGGACTTTGACCCTTAGACAATGAGCCCCCCACATGCAAATGGAGCTACTCCAGTATCCCTGTCTTAACCAATGCCCCCACCCCCATCCCTGGGTGCCAAGAACCCTCCTCTGTTTTTTTAAAACCTTGCTTCAATAAACTGAGATGTTCCATTGACAACAGTCTCCTGGGTATTCTGTTTCCCACAGCCCTCAGCCTCCAACCAAAGACCTGCCTAGATCTGCCATGAACCTGCCCTGTGCTTTCTTCCCCAAGTGTTGAGGGCCGATGATATCAAGGCTGTGGATGTAACCAGTTTGACAAAGATCCTGGTTTTTCCCTTTGCTAGGAATCTGAAGCCCACCAACTGCTTTGCCCCTTTCTCATCTTTACTGTATGGTGACAAAGGCCTCATTAGTAATAATATTGTCTATTTTGGCCTAATAGTAAAAACTCAAATCAATTCCTGGGCTGGCTGGGAGAGGAACACTGCCATCTCAACTCTAAGTAATTGTAACAGTCTTACTGGCCTTCAAGTTTTTGGCATGTGTGAATTCTATTCATGCTTTCTGTAGATATATAGAAAAATTATTCTTGGTAGAACTGACCTTCCCATAGAGACAAAGCTATAGTCAAGATCAGAAACGAAGCCTAGACAGTATGTCAGCAAGCTTAAAAAAGCAACTAGATAAT
Organism: Cricetomys ansorgei; assembly: GCA_026225945.1. NCBI lineage: Eukaryota > Metazoa > Chordata > Mammalia > Rodentia > Nesomyidae > Cricetomys > Cricetomys ansorgei. The sequence goes on from JAMJFZ010001791.1 coordinate 5,322,524, forward strand.
TCACCCCTGAATGCCTGCCCCCTTTATTGTAGCAAGCATACAGACCTAAAATTCAGCTATTCATTAATAGACTATTGTGTTAAGACTACCCACTAAAATTAACCTTGAAGATTAGAAGCCTGCAGCCATGAGGGGATGAACACTCTTGCACTGATGTATGCCTGAACACCTGCATTCTGTTAGATAAGAAGCTAGCAGTCTTGCTATTTTAGTTAGGGCAAGGTCTCTGTCTGGAGGGGAGTCTTGTAATTATTCCCCAATGTGCACATTGTTAATTTTACTCTCTTAACTTTTCTAACTTCTAATTTCTTTATTATTAAAAGAAGCGCATCATCATATGAAAAACGTGTCTATGCACATCATTTAAAGAGTGAAAAGCATAACATATTGAGTCCCATAGAAGAGTAAAGTACTGCATTCACTTATCATAACTACCGTTGTTTATCCTCCTTCCTGGAGGCTGAAGAACCCACCCTGGGAATAGAGCTGGACTCAACCCCTGCACCTGAGGTTGAGCTGATGGCCAGTAGCTTAGCTACCACCTAGGGAGGGGAGTGCTTGAAGAAATCCATACTATGTCTGCTGCCTCTAGCACCATGTCTGCCTGCATGCTGCCATGCTTCCCACTATGACGATAATGCACTAAGCCTCTGAACCTATAAGCCAGCCCCAATTAAATGTTTTATAAGAGTTGTCATGGTGATGATGGTGTTTCTTCACAGTAACAAAAACCTTAGCTAAGATGGATCCCATTTTATTCATACTTTATATTTTACAACTATACTTAGATTACACATGAGAATTAAGTTACTAGACAAGCAAAATATTTATTTATCCCTTATTAAAGACCACCCCTCCAAGGTGTAATTGTTGTTCCAATACACAGGAAACAATAATGGGCACTGCCTTGCACTCTAATCTATATTTGTTCTATTCACTCAAAAACATAACTCTGACCTCAAGGACAAGAGGTAGTTTATTCTGGAGCCAAATATGAATGAGCAAGAGAAGTTAAGTTCAGACAGGTGGTCTGAGTCAGAAACACAGAAGCAGTTCAGCAGGAGTCAGTAAGCTTGGGAGAAAGAGTCAGCTAACATAGAGAGTCAGTTTAAAGCCTAGTAGAGCAGTTCAATCAGAGAAGTTGCGGGGGTCAGCCAGAATCAACTAGAGTCAGAAGAGTTCAGTCAGAAAGAGTCAGCCGACCCAGAAGGTCAGTTTGAACCAACAGTTGGAGAAGGGTTTGAACCAGAACAGTGAATGAGTTGAATCAGCCAACCAGAAAGTCAGTTGAGTTCAGCACAGGTTCTGAGTTCAGAAGGAGCTAGTCGGAATGAGTCAGTCAGCAGTAAGTCTCAGAGATTAAAAAGTTCTAGGTTTAGGCTTGAAAGTGCATGGAGGCTGAAACCCTGCAAGGACTGAGGATTGAATCGGCCAAAGAATAAACTGCCTTTTGAACCTGAATCCATGCTTACAGGTCTCTGTAAGTTTGAGGGCAGTCTGGTCTACATAGAGAGTTCTAGACCAAGCAGAGCTACATGAGACCCTCTCTCAAAAATCTTTTTTTTTTTTTTGTTCCAGTAAATTTTTATTGTAACTTAAAGAACATGCAGATTTGTGGATGTAGTAATTTTTAACATGTATGCAATTTGAAGTGTGGCAATATGAAGAATTCTTTTTAGCATTATTTCCAGCTAACACACTATCTGGGAGCAAATAAAACCACCGAAGACTGCATTGGTGACAAATGTAGTTTGGAGCTTAAATTTTGTGTAGAGCCTCAATGGTGGGAGAATGCTCTCGAACAAGCACTGGATTAAGGAGTTTGTGACAGGATGTAGACCATGCCCTGCATCCTTCATTGGGAAAGTCTTGCTGCTAAAAGAAAGGCAATCATGTGAACTAATTGTGCATTTAATGAAAGATCAAGAACTCATGAATTGCGTAAAGGCAAATGCATTAAAGGAGGTTGTCCACCTTTTATGTGTAATGTGGAAATGGAGCATAATGTCTCACTGCATGCTGAGGTCCAGTAGCTGTTAGAGGAACAATTCAGAAATAAAATGCAGAACAAATTCCTGTTTCTCCAAGTTCGATCAAACTTTAAAGATGGGAATTTGGTATCCAGATTGCTGATTTGTCTTTTACCTTAGGAAATTTGTGTTTGTGTATGTGTTTGTGTGTGTTGTGCTTATGTATGTGGGTGTGTATGCACAGGCACAGGGGCAGGGGACAGAGCACAACTTAATAGCCACTATCCATTGTATTTTTTAATACTTTAAAAATTTTTGAAGCTGAATTATGATTAGATCATTTTCCCCTTCCCTTTCCTCCAGCCATCCCTTCCCATGCACCCTTGCTTTGCCCTCTCTCAAATTCATACACTCTTTCTCTTCTATTGTTTATATAATTTAGGAATTATATATATTTCATATATCATATATAAGTTACACACATATATTATATATATAAAATTCCTAAATATATAAACACAACCTGCTCAATCCTATAATGTTATTGTATGTATATGATTTCAGTCTGATCACTTGATATTGGATAACCAATTGAGGATCTCTTTGGGGAAGACTATTTCTCCTGCTCTCAGCATTTCTTAGTTGCCTGTGGTTCTTTGCATAGAATTGGTGCCCCATGAGATTTTCCCCTTCCATGTTAACATGTCTAGTTGTGTAGTCCTCATTCAGGTCTTATTTAGGAGCTACGGTGATGAGTCTTCATGGGGGTAGCTTCTGTGACATTTCTAGGATATGTAATCTTACAGCAAACTTCCCATTCCTCTTGCTCTTACAATCTTCCTGCCTCTTCTTCTTTCATGATCCCTGAGCCTTGGGTGTAGGAGTTGTGTTGTAGATGTATCAGTAGGGACCAGGCAATAAATGATCATTTGTTCTCTGCATTTTGATCAGTTGTGATTTTTTGTAATGGTATCCATCTGTCGCAAAAAGAAATTTTCTTGTTGGGAGGTGAGAACTATACTTATCTGTGGGTATAAGGATAAATATTTAGAATATAGCTAGGAATTATGCTGGTTTAGTAAAGTAGTGGGTATAAGTTCTTCTCCAAGATCCATGATTTCACTAGCTAGGTTTCCAGCACCAGGCATGACTTCCCTCTTGTTGAGTAGGCTTTAATCCAATTAGAGAGCTATTGGTTGTGCAATATGCGTGCCACTATAGCACCTGTAGGGATACCATGCCATGCTGATTGTTGTGATTGTCATATCTAGGTAGGACTATTTGGTTGCTTTCTTCCCTTTGATACTTGTATGGCATTTTTCTGCAAACCTAGACAACCTCATCATAGCAGGAGAGATGGCTCAGCCATTAAGAGTGAATACTACTTTTTGTAGAGGACCAGAGTTAGGTTCCAGCACCCACATAAGGTTGTTCACAACTTCCTGTAACTCCAGCACCAGGTGATCCAGTGTCCTCTTCTGGCTTCTGCAGGCATCCACAGGAACATGTATATACACACACACACAGATAAAAATAGAAATACATCTTTTAAAAAGTCTGACAACTTATAAATATAAATGAAAGATAGATATATATATATTTCAAAAATATCTCTTTATGTTATATACATATTGTCACTCATGTACCCACACATAGACATACATATATACATAATTAAAGATAAATTAAGAAATTAGTAACCTCAGTTGGAAATAGTTTGCCTTCTAGCTATTTTCAATAATGTTTTTATACCTGGCCTGTTTTATTGTTTTCCTTCCTGAAATGAGGGGTGGCCCTGCTTCTACAGCCGGTTTCTCGGTTTCTCAAATAGCACATCACAACTTACCAACATAATGTATACCACAAAGAGCTTCTTTAGGGTCTCTTTGTGATTGTCATATTCCTGGAAAGACTGAGATGCCTTAAAAGAATTTAATAATAGTCTCAGAGGGAAGCTCTAAGACAAGTTGATTAGAGTTTAAGAGAAACCCCCTGTCTTCTGGTGGTTTTTAACTGGTCATCTTGCACTTACCATTTGCATTGATATTTTTTTGGTCACCCCCTTTTGGCAATGAGTGTCTCTCCATGTTACCTAAGGCTGTGTCTGAACTCCTAGGCTCAAGAAATCCTCTTGGCTCAGCCTTCCATGGGAAAGTGTGTGCCACCACACCTACTAAAAGACTCAAGTCATTTATAGATATACATAACCAAACCAAAGTGAAACAAAAAAATTTTTTTTTTTAGTTAATAAGATTAAAGACCCCAAGAAGGGACTCTGACTTGCTTGGTATCAAGCTGACAAGTCACAAGTCTAAATGTGGACTGGCCTATGAGGGTATGAGGTAAAGACCTAGGCTGGCTTTGGTGCTCTGGGTTAGCGGCTTGCTCAGGTCAAACTGTATCAGGAAGTCTATTGGCCATCCCTGACAGAGCTGAGGGGCTTCAATTTCCTCTCTGTGACTCTTCATCCAAGGAAGACTGCTCCGGATGGCACGAGTCTGTGCAGGAACACAGCTTTCCTGGACAATCCTCTTCCCCAAAGCTTACTGAACGGGCCACATGAACAGCTGGTGTGGGGGAGGTCCTGCTTCTGCTCTATGACTGAGGTCTCCCTGGGACTGTGAGGCTTCATGGAAACTCAGATCTTGCTCAGGACAGGATGCCTCTAATGTGTGACAACCCTAGCCCCTTTGTAGGCCTCAGTTTCCCCTATGTACAATAGGAGTGACCTGTATGGTCACCGGAGCCTCTATTGGTCCTGCTGTTCCAAGGCTGGGGAATGACCTCAGGCTCCCAACGTCTGAAGGCTGTGTTCACAGTTCCCGTGGTCCTGGGCTTTGGGAAGCCATCCAAATATAGAGAGAATGTCTTGCTTGTGCTGGTTCAGTCTGAAGGGCCACGTGGCTACTTGCACCTGCTTCTACTTGGGCACAATCACCCTTTGAGTGCAGAGCTGGGGGGCTTCCAGGAGACAGGAAGCTGTTGAGAAGCTCCAGAGCTAGTAGTGGATGAGCAAGAAAATGTGCATTACAGAGCTTGTGGCCGGTACTTCGGTTGGTAGACTCAGAGGACCTAAGGTTTGGTGCCAGTGGTGGTCAGCACAGCCCTCTGTGGTCTGCGGAGCCTTCTATTACTTATGTAAGTGACCTGTCCTCTACTTTATCCTGTGTTCCAAACTGTGAATGTATACTAGGTCCCTACTGAAACTAGAGCTTTGTCTAGGTGCTATGCCAGCTCTCTTTGCTTCCCCTCAGTTCTCTGAGATAATTATGTCTTCTTCTTTTTAAAGATTCTATTTATTATTTTTATTTGAGTGCTCTATCTGTATGTGTACCTGAAGCATGCCCGAAGAGGACATCTGATCCCATTATAGATGATTGTGAGCTACCATGTAGTTGCTGGGAATTGAGCTCAGTGATCTTAACCACTGAGTCATCTCTCCAGTCTGCTAGTTACTTCTGTATGGCTCCTGGTAGGCTGGTCAGGGAGTGGCTGGTGTGAGCTGTGTGTCTGGCTATGGCCTGGCCTGGGGTGCCTGGCTGTGAGCTGTTTGGCTGGTGGTGGTCTGGGCTAGAAGACTGTAGGATCTGACTATGTCCTGCAGAGAATGCACCCTCTGCTCTGTCTTCTCATCGACCCCACATCAGCTATGTACAATCACCTTCTGCTCTGCCGTTGTGCAAGTCAGTTATGTATGCCCACATGGGGTATGCTGCAGGTAACGGCAGCTCCGCGGTTCTTCTCCAAAGCCCTAGGCAGCCCAGGGGTCCACTGAGTGCAGCCTCTGTGTCTGGATCTATTCTCTGTGGAGACTTCTGATGCCCACCCCCCTTCCAAGTCAGTAGGGCCCAGTGTCCATCTGTCTCTGCTGTGTGGTCCCTGGCAGGATCAGTTCATGCCCCCAACATATCCCTCACTAGATCCTCCTTTAAGAGGCTAAGGCATGCTCTGGACTGCCTGGTCACTCTCCTGTGACTTCAGTTCCATGTGGAAGAGTTTCCCAGCTGTCCCTCAGGTCCAGGGCCCCGAAGATGGGAATGCACAGGGTGGGGGTATGGACCAGAAGGGCAGCTCATAGGCAGTACTCTGATCACACAGAAACCCCTACCTGCAGGATCCTTGGCTTGTGGGTAAGGTTAGGAAGTGGCTTCTGGGGCAGGGTAGAGAGTGGGAGATGGGACAGAGGATGACCGTGAGGAGGAGCCTTTGTCCGTCCTTATCAGTACATATCTCCTGGCCCCAGAATGCCGCCCAACTACCCTCTACCTTCTCAACCTCACACTGACCCTGCTCTGCCAGGGTCTCTCTGGGCTCCCTGGATTTCCTTTTGCTGCCTTTTGTTTAGCCCTGCTCGGGACTCTCTCTGATGCACATGGGAGCCACTTGGGGCATGCTGCAGGTGAGGGCAGCTCTATCATTCTTCTCCACAGTCCTAGGTAGTCCAGGGGTCCGGTGGGCAGCCCCTGTGTCTGAATCTATTCTCTGTGGAGATTTCTGGTGCTCCCTTCTGCTTCCATGAGGGTAGGTCCCAGTGTCCACCTGTCTCTGCTGTGTGGTGTGCCTTCACATTCCATATTTGTGAATATTAAGCCTCCCCATCCCTCACCCCCGCCCCCATTTGACTTTATCTACTTATTCATACTCGTGTTGTGTGAGTTCTGTGGTGACATGTGTCCAGAACACATCAGCTGGCAGAATGTGGGGCCTCTTTACTCCGTTTCCCAGCACCACCCCCCTCCCCCAGCTAGCCTGGCAAAAGGAGCAGCTTAAAGAGGAGGAAGGGGCCAGTTCCACAGACATTTAGAGTGCAGTGGCTGTGAGGGGCCTGGGAGCCGGTTGTGGGAAATCTGGGATGAGGGAGATGGAAAGTGCCATCAAGGTAGGCAGGTAGGTGTGGGACAGGACTGCAGCCATATAAATCTGTGGAGTTTCCTCCCCAACAGACCCCCGTGTCTTGCTCCTACCTGAAGGGCATGGGGCCCCCGCGTGTTCCTGGGAGGACCGTGCTTTTCCAGCGGGAGAGGACAGGCCTGACCTACCGTGTGCCTGCACTGCTCTGTGTGCCTCCCAGGCCTACACTGCTAGCCTTCGCGGAACAGCGACTTAGCCCTGATGACTCTCATGCCCACCGCCTGGTGCTGCGGAGGGGCACTCTGGCCAGAGGCTCAGTGAGGGTGAGTGCTGGGCACAGAGGGGGAAACTGAAGATCAGCTCTACTGATACTCCTAGAGACTGGGGTCAGGCCCCAGATTATTTTGACCAGCTGCCTCTCTTCCCTCAGTGGGGTGCCCTGAGTGTGCTGGAGACCGCGGTACTGGAGGAGCACAGGTCTATGAATCCTTGCCCAGTGCTGGATGAACACTCTGGTACCATCTTCCTCTTCTTCATTGCGGTGCTGGGCCACACGCCAGAGGCCGTGCAGATCGCCACTGGTAGGAATGCTGCCCGCCTGTGTTGTGTGACCAGCTGTGACGCGGGCCTTACCTGGGGCAGTGTGAGAGACCTCACTGAGGAGGCCATCGGTACCGCATTGAGGGGTAGGTGGCAACTGACTTGGGATGGGATGATGTGGGGTGGAGGAGTAGAGTGGGTTGGGCTAGGACAAGATGGACATGAACTCAAGTAGGCTTGGGGTAGTCTGTTGTGTGGGTCCACCAACCACTTGTAAATCTTCCTTCTGCCTCTCTTACCCCCAGCTTCCTGCCCCATCTCCCCAGTGCGCAATGACCTTCTAACAGTGTCCTCAGGACTGTCTGGAATTTCCTAGGCTTCCTCATTGCCAGGCCAGTGGGTGTTGATTACCTTCCCCACACTGGCTGCTGGCAGGGCCGGTAACTCAAGCCCACCAGGGGCTCTCTGTAAAGAAGAGGGCTGAAGCCTCCTATCCCCCATCCATCTCTTTTACCACTTCCTTTTTGCCTCCTCCTCACTCAGCCCGGTCTCTAGGCTCTTCTTTTCCCCATCTCTGAAGTCCCCTTCCTCCTCAGCTGGTAGGCGGTAGCCCTAGGGTCTATAGAACCTGGCGCATGCGTGCTACACAGAGGGATGGGCAGGACAAGGAGGCAGAGCTCATGCCGAAACCTCCTCCAAGGTCTCCCTTCATTGCTCTTGTGTACCATTTGTTCCAGAGGTTGGGCTCTGCTGATGGTCATCAAGCCTCTGTGGGCCAAAGGCTGGGGTGTGACTCAGTGGTAGACTACTTGCTTGGCCTGGGTTCCACGCTCACCACCCCAAGACAACAAAACAAAGCCCCTGACCAAGGAAGGGACCGGAGAGATGACTCAGAGGTTAAGAGCTCATATGTAGAGAACTGGAGTTCAGTTCCCTGAACTCAGATTGTGGGCCTCACAACTGCCTGTATCTACAGCTTCTGGGATATCTGTCATCTCTAGCCTCTATGGGCACTGCATTCATGTGCACTCACTCCATAAGCTCATAATTAAAAATAAATCTTAAAAAAAAAACACTTTAAAAAAGCACTTGGCCAAGCATTCCCCTAGGATTCTGAAGACAGCCTTGAGAGGCTCCTCCACTCTGGGTGGTGTATTCGGGGTCCAGTACAGGCAGTCTGTGTCCTGTCCTAACCCCAGGTTCTTCCTCCTTCTCTCTGTAGACTGGGCCACCTTTGCTGTGGGTCCAGGCCACGGGGTTCAGCTGCGCTCAGGTCGTCTGCTTGTTCCTGCTTACACCTATCGCGTGGACCGCCGGGAGTGTTTTGGCAGGATCTGCTGGACCAGTCCCCACTCCTTGGCTTTCTACAGTGATGACCATGGACTCTCCTGGCACTGTGGAGGCCTTGTGCCCAACCTGCGCTCCGGAGAGTGCCAACTGGCTGCAGTAGATGGAGACTTCCTCTACTGCAATGCCAGGAGCCCTCTGGGTAACCGTGTGCAGGCACTGAGCGCTGATGAAGGCACCTCCTTCCTGCCAGGGGAGCTGGTGCCTTCACTGGCTGAGACTGCCCGTGGCTGCCAGGGTAGCATTGTTGGCTTCCCAGCCCCACCCTCCAGCAGGCCTCAGGATGACTGGTGGCCAATGGGTCCTGGAAATACCCCACATTCTCCACACTTCTATTGCAGAGTACAGGAGCCTTCAGGGGAAGGTGCTGGAAGTCCTGTTGAAGGTTGGGTGCCCAGGGGGCCATTCTGCCACCCACAGTCCTGGGGACCAGGGAATCATGGCCTAAAGGCTGGTCAGGATGGAGATAAGACAGCCTGGACCCCAGAGCTCCCTATGTCGTCTTCTTCCCTGCTTCAGAGCCCCACATGGCTGCTGTATTCCCACCCATCAGGGCGTAGAGCTCGACTCCACATGGGAATCTACCTGAGCCGGTCCCCCTTGGATCCCCAGAGCTGGACAGAGCCCTGGGTGATCTATGAGGGCCCTAGTGGCTACTCTGACCTAGCATTTCTTGGGCCTGTGCCTGGGGCAGCCTTGGCCTTTGCCTGTTTGTTTGAGAGTGGGACCAGGGTTTCCTATGAAGACATCTCTTTTTGCTTGTTCTCACTGCGTGATGTCCTGGAGAATGTGCCCACTGGCCTGGAGCTACCTAGTCTCAGGGACAAGCCTCAGGGGCATTGCTGGCCCTCTTGACAGCCTGGCTGGCTGGTGGGCACAGGAAGAGGAAGGGTAGAATATATAGAGGATGCTAGGGGCAGGTCAGCATGACCCTAGGATAGATAGAATTCTGTTTCCTCCTCATTGCTGGTTGGGGATGAGTCATTGGAGGAGCCGGCCACTTTTGAATGTGAATGAGAAATAAAGGAATTGTGCTGTGTCTGTTTCTTTCCACATCAAAACTGTGGGTCCCAGTCCTCCAGCTCACTGCCCTGCTCACCATGCACATCTCTCACCTGTATCTTGCTCAGTTCTCACATCCCAAGGGTGGCTGCCAGGGGTGAAGACAACAGAAATAGTGGGCACCACAGCCCCCTTTCCCACTACCTGCTCTGTGCCAACCCCAATCAGTTTGAAAACTGTGGGTGACTGAGGTCACCTTCTGAACTTCCAGCAGGAGAAGCAGGTTGGGGAGCCAGCCTCCCCAGCTGGAAGGAACAAAGCTTGATTTGAGCAGGTGTTACCTCCTAGGATCTGCTCCATATGCCTACTTCTTTACCCTTCTCTAAGACGGCTCTTGTTCTCTCAGGGCTGTTTCCTTAGGGAAGCCCTTTCGTGTTTCTCACTAAAGTCCCGATTTCTGATTATGAAAACAAGCTGTGGGGGCCAGGAAGATGACTCACTCGGCAAAGTGTTTGCCAGGGGAGCATGGGAATTTGGAGTGTTTCCCTAATATCACGTAAAATGCCTGGTTAGGTGGTACACTTGTAATCTCAGCACTGGAGAGACAGAGGTAAGTAAATCCCCTGAGGCTCCCTGGACAGTGGAGGACAGTGGACAGCTTAACCTAATTGCCCCTGGTCTCAATGAGAGACCCTGTCTGTGATGGCTTCTGCAGAATGACAGAGTTCATCTCTGACCTCCAGAAGTGTATAATACACATCCGTGCATGCACATTTCCCCCCAAAAAATAACAAAGCAAAACAAAAACCCAACGGGTATACAGCCATTTAAAAAAGAGAAAATGTAGAAAGCTATAAAAAATTTAAAAATACCCCTGAGAACCCTTTACTGCTCTGGATGCTATATCTATTAAACCACTTGTTAATCAAGCCTTGGTTGAGCTGGACACTGCTTTTGAGGTAGGTTCTGTTATCTTCACTAAGTAGTGGAAAGTCTTATATCCAACTTACTGGGACTCAAATCCACCTGTAGACCACCAGGAGCTTTTGAGCCACTCTTTCCTGCCTTAGCAGAGCACACCATGAAGGCCTGGGTCAAGTCTCCTAGAAGGTGTAGCCTCTGGTGCTCCCCCCACCCCGAAGTCTTGGATTCTCAAGGTTTCATCAGCTGCTGAGGACTCTACGGAGGGGTCCTTCTGAGTGTGGCCCTTATAGGGAGGGCAGGAGGGTGTGGTGAGAGAGCCTAGGCTTAGGTCAGGGTCTTGCTTTAGTTGGTGTTCATTGTTAGTAACACTGTGCCACATGTCAGACTGGGTGAGCTTTAAAAGAAGTTGATACTACCTCACAGTTTTCGGGGGGTGGAGGGGGTCATGGCTGAGCAGCCATATCTGTCAGGGGCTGTCTTGATGGCAGATCCTGAAGTATGACCTGGTCTCACTGATTCAGAGGCTGGAGAGATGGCTCAGTGCAGAGTCCACATGGCAGCTCACAACCACCCACAACTCCAGTTTCAAGGGATCCAATTCCTACTGGCTTCCGTGGACACTACCTTCAGGTTGTGTATAGACATACATGGAAAGACACTCATACACATATAAATAAATAAATCTCTAATTTAATATTGTTGTTGTTGGGAGGTGTGTGCCCATGTGCATACCAAGGAATGTATGTGGAGGACAACTTTGCAGCCACTTTTATGGTGGTTCCAGGGATTTAATTCAGATGGCCAAGCTTGTACAACAAGATCCTTACCTGCTGAGCCATCTCACTATCTTACCAGCCTTCTATCCATGTTGTGATAAAGCTGCCAGGTTCTAACCCTGGAGGATATGCTTTAAAGACTGTCAGGTCCCAACCACCTCCTAGCGGGCTTTCTGAGCCCCATGGCAGATCACATTTCCATCTCTTAGTACCTTACCGTGGCTTGAGTGTGGAGAGGACAAGAGTGCTCCCACAGAGGGCCTCTCCTGCTGCCTTCCCATGTGCTCCAGTTCTGGCCTAGTACCACCACTCAGGACATCTGATGTCTCTTGTATGGGGCAAACTATGCCTTGGGATAGTGCTTCTCTTCCTATGGATTGATGAAGCATAACATGGGGAGGCATGGCAGAAGAAAGCTGCACACATGATGGCATCCAGCAAGGAGAGAGAAAAGGTAGGACAAGGGCCAACGTACAGACTTTAGGACACACCCCTGCGACTCACAACCTCCACCTATGCCCATCTCCTACTTTCTGCCACTTCCCAGAAATTCAGTTATGGATCCATTGATAAGGTCAGGTCCCCATGAGCCAGTCACTTTCCCAGGCCCACCTCTGAACATTGTATTGGATACATTGTTTGGTGTTGAGGTCTTGTGACAAGAGCACCTCCATTTTAGATTCAGACTCCATCTTAGTTGGCTTAAGTTTAACAAGTTTCCCCCATCAATGGGGCCACTACCAAGGAGACAAAGTATAAGTTTCAGCTGGCCAAGGAAACGGGGTCTACTACCAAGGAGACAAGGAACATAACATATTCCTAGGTCCTTGCTAGACAATAGCAATAAAGATCAGTTGCTGCTTCATTGTTCTGCCCGCCGGGCTTGACTAATCTGGGAAACTACCTGCTTTGAGGTGTTTCCCTTTATAACCTGTATAACTCAAAACAGCTCTCATGCCATTTACATATGGGTACGTGATTGCTCCTGGTGTATATCTGGCTCCTGGTATACCAGTATGTTTCTCTTCCCTTCTCTTCTCTTCTCTTCTCTTCTCTTCTCTTCTCTTCTCTTCTCTTCTCTTCTCTTCTCTTCTCTTCTTTTCACTAAATAAATCTTGCTTTAAAATGTATTCAGTGTGCGAGAGTTAATGTCTGTTCATAGACCCCAGCATTTGGCACATCAGTTTTGGGGAACATGTTATATGCAAACCATAGAAGATTAGGATGGCAACTTTTATGTGTATCTTACCATGATAAAAAATTATGGGAAAGTCTCTGTAGTACATTCTACAATATAGACATATTGAAATGGTTCCGCATGTCCTTATTCAAAGATGTTCAGATTGTATTTAGTGTTTCTGTTTAAAAACATCCTGGAACACAGATCCTTAGAAACAGACTTCCATTTCTTTAGGACAGATTCCCAAATCTGGGATAACTGAGCAGCGATATCTAGAATTTTAATCAGTAGTCCCTTCCTTCCTTCCTTCCTTCCTTCCTTCCTTCCTTCCTTCCTTCCTTCCTTTATTTTTAGAAGTAATTATTATTCTTTTGTATGTTTGGTTTTGTTTCGTTTGAGACAGGGTTTCTCTGTGTAGCCCTGACTGTCCTGGAACTCGCTCTGTAAACCAGACTGGCCTCGAACTCAGAGACCTGCCTGCTTCTACTTCCCACGTGCTGAGACTAAAGGCGTGTGCCACCGCCTGGCAGTAGTTGTTTGGTGAAAGGAGTAGCCAGGAACAGCTTGTGAGGAAGGTGTGAGAAGACTTATGTTGTATGACTTTTCCTAGGGAGACGTGAAAAAAATCTCCACTTGCCCCAGCTAGGGCATCAGTGATAGACCAAAGAACTGTTTCTCCCCAGTATTGCTTACTGAACAAATTATGTTTTTGTTGTTACTTATAGGCACATAGATGAGGCATTGCTTATAGACAATTGCTTGGGTGACTCAAAGGTAGCTGTGTCATTTAAAAGCCTACTCCAGGGGCTGGAGAGATGGCTCAGTGGTTAAGAACACTGGCTGTTCTTCCAAAGGACCCTGATTGGATTCCCAGCATCCGAGGAAGCTCACAGCAATCTGTAACTTTAGTTCTATAGGATCTTCTGACCTTCTCAGGCACTGCACACGTGTGGTGAACAGATGGACATGCAGTCAAAAATGAGGTTAAAAAAAAAGGAGGCAAACAGCTCATCCAAAGAAGGTAACAGCTCATCCCTGGAGATCCCTGTATGGCTTGCAAGCAGCTCAAAGAGTCTTTTTTCTCCAGTAGTTGTTACTGCTGGTGAGGAGCTTCGCAGGATCTCTCTGAGAACCTGGAGCTAGACTGGAGACCAGCAAGTCCCTAGGATCTTCCTGTCTCTGTCTCTATTTTCCTCAGTTTTGGGGTGACATGCACGCCACTGTTCCTTAATAGGCAGCACCTGCAAATTAAAAAAGGAAAGAAAAAAAAAAGAAGAAAGAAAATCCAAACAAAAAGAATGAAAGTTTGGATGAATGGGAGGAGATGCATTGTCTTCTTCATTTTTCTTCAGACTCTGAACCATTGTCAAGAGTAGTGTGGAGGCAGAGGAGGAGGGAGGCTGTCCTTCAGGGCGGAACTCATGCAGCGGGTCGTAGGAAGGGCTGGTAGGTTCTTCCAGGATGTCTAGGAAGAACAGGGATCTTCACTAGTTCTGGTGAAAAGCAGAAAGAGCATGAGACCTGGGGCAGAAGAGCCAGGCACAGAGCCCAGCACTACCATGATGCCATTTAGCTTTGCAGAACCTGTCCTTGGTCTGGGATGGTGTCTGTAGCAAAAGGAAGGAGCTTTCACTGGAAGATAGACTGCTTGACCCCATGGGTCTCACAGTCTTCTTTGGGTGTGGCCAAGGGAGTGGCTGTGGTCACTTGATGTTGCCTGTGACTTTGAGGTAGAATAAACCAAAGGAAAACCACAGCTGAGCAGATTGCATTAAACCACTGGGAACCGAGAGGGCGAGAGAAGCCTTAGAGTCGGCCAGGGAGCTCCATCGTGGGAAAGAGGCACTAGACCTAATTGCCAAAGAGTACAGAAAGGAAAATAACTGTCAACCAAAGGGCCACGCATAGTCAAACTACTCTTCAAGAATGAAGGCACGCCTTTAACCCAAGCACTTGGGAGGCAGAAGCGAGCGGACCTCTGTGAGTTCGAGGCCAGCCTGGTCTATAGAGTGAGTTCCAGGATAGCCAGAGTTACAACAGAGAAACCCTGTCTCAGGAAAACAAAAGTAAATAAATAAATAGATACAACTTTAAAAGGTGATGGGCCTTAGAGCATCTTATCCAGTGTGCCCCACTCCAAAAAAATAAAAAAAGAGTGAAGGCAAAATGCATGGAAGCCCAGAACTCCTGGAGGTTGAAATAAGAGAATTCAGGGTCTGAGGCTAGCCTGTGCTATATAGTGAAACTCTACCTTAAAAATAAATCAATAAATCAAGAAAAAGAAATTATATTTTCAAATAATCGAAAAAAAATGAATTGGAATTTTTTTATTTTAATGCAGATTGGTGTTTTGTCTACATATATGTCTGTGTGAGAGTGTCAGAACCCCTGGAACCGGAGTCACGGACAATTGTGAATTGCCATGTGGGTGCTGGGAATTGAACCCAGATCCTCTGGAAGAGGTGACAGTGCTCATAATTGATGAGCCATCTCTTCAGCCTCTGGAATATATATTTTTTAAAATCTAAATGCAAAAGCAAAAAGCAGTGAGGTGAGGGGGGACAGCAGTAGGGGGTGTGTCTTGAAAGCTCCCCATGCCTAGAAAAGCTGATAGCTCTAACTTGGGTAAGCCATTGATGTGACATTGGGCCAGCTAGAACTTACACTGAGGAAGGTTGTTTGATTCCTATTTTGAGAGGTGACAATTGGAAAGAGAAAAAGATCAACTTAAAACATACAAGGATGGGAAGTTACACACAGAGTGGGAAAGGCAAACACAGAAAGTAGAAACAGAAGACAAAACAATCAGTTCAAAGCCAAGCATATACAAATCACACTAAACACAAAGTGACTAACGTTGCAATTAAAAGTGAAATTGGCTCTGGTGGCAGAAACAAAAAAACAGACACCCAAGACCCAAACAGCTGCAAGCCACTGACAGTGGAAGTAGACAGACACACAGACACAGAGGAGCGGGCAGCAAGGAGACTATGACAGGCACTCGGACGCTTTTGTAAGAGTGGGTGTAGAGGAAGAAACCTCCTTTTGCCAGTGGAAAAGGGAGCCTTCAAAGGAAAGTTTCAGCAGCTTTAAATTTGTATTCTATTAATGTTATGCTCCAAAATTGAAAGCAAAATTGTACCGATTCATAGGAACAAACAGGCAGATTCTCAGTTATGACTGAAAGTCTCTCAGTAACTGACAGGGCAAGCAGACCAAAGGAAAGTCAGTTAAGAAGGGCACATAGCCATGCCAAATCAAATAAGCAAGTGCAACCAGGAATAGAGCCCATTGTTTGTGCTTACTTATTTGGAAACTTTTATTTTCTTTTGTTCTTATCTTTTTTTTTGTACTTGGTATAAAGAGTTGCATAATGAGGCATAGCGGCAGCTTGACTTCTCAGGTGTCTGAAAATCTATAGAGGATACTGCTAGGGAATGGCTGACTAAAAAGTGTTCTGTGTGTTGCTTCACACGTGCACACAGATGGATTCACCTATGGGGAACTTCAGCTGCCGTGCAGGGTCTGCTTTGCCCACTCTGATCCACTTCCCCCACTGTCTCTCCTTCTGTGATGCTACATGCTGTGAGAAGTTAAGCAAGATAGACCACATTGATGGGACATCCTGTCCCATGGCTTTCTGGAAAAGGCAAAGCTAAGGAGTGAAAGGATCAGGGCTTGAGTAAAGGCATGTGTGTACATATATAGAGCTCAAAATGTCTCTGGAGAGAATCTTGGGCTTTCTGTGTGTCCTATCCTCTGCTTACTGTACGAGTCTAAACCTATGCCTGCCTAAAGGCTGCCTTGTGAATCTGTCCCCGTGTCTGTGTCTTCTGTTCTGTATGTGTCTGTTGTGGCTGTCTGCATCTGAGAATGGTGTTTGTCTGTTATATGAGCTGTGTGTGCATGCATGCGCATGTGTATTTGTCCCTAACAAAGGGCTGTACGCTGTCTTTATTGAACAACATAAAAAGCGCCATGTGGGGGAGGGAATGGGATACTGTAACAGAAATCTTTTACAAGGGATTAAGTCTCTGGCTCCAACTGATCCTAACTGACCCAGTCCACAGGCACCGTTATCAACAAACATCCATAAATGGATGCTTTCAACCTTTATGATGGATTGTAGGAGATTGCTTTCAACCTGTGTTTGCTGCTTTCAGCAAATGATAAAAAAGCATTATCTGGGCCAGGGGTAGGGAAGAGCACATAACTTAAGACTACAGCTAAGCATCAATTTAGGTTGTAAAAGCTGATTACATGGGAAATACAAGGCAAGTAAGGTTGATTGTGACATTGTTCCCATAAAGACAATTAAGCAAAGGCTGAGTACACACTAGGATAGTACTTTGGTCTTAACTATCTCAAGTGTATTATTAACTCTGGCAGCAAAGTTCAGCAAAAGTTCCAGTCTCTTAGAATGTAGGAGATATTTTCAGAATATTGCATCACCATACCCAGGAAGTTTTTTTTTTTTTTTTTGTTTTTGTTTTCCTAGGTAGGTAGCTGATTTTTCTGGTTGTTGGGAGGATTTTACATAATGCTTGGGGAGATGGGAAGTCTGAGACATCAGAGATGGTATTTCTTGGTTACTGAGTCTCAGAGTTAATCTTTTTTATAACTGACAGTCATGCTCATCTGACTTTGCCTTCCTGCTTCAAGAGAACTTTTAGGGCAGCGAAGATACTCAGTAGGACTTTGTAAAGTCAGTACATGTCATAGATCTGTCAAGGCCCCACACCAATGCCACCACCAAGGGGACCACAGTCCCCTTGTGATGTTAGCCACAGTCTGAAAGACAATGATGTGTGAGTGTGGATTTGTAGCAGCAGGTGCCTTCCCCAATTCTGCTAAATGTAGGGACTCTGCGCCTAGATGTCTGTCATGGGAGGAATTTGAGGGAGCTCTCCACTTTCTGCAAACCCAAAATAAATTTTTTTAAAAAGCAAAGCACCAGTTAAAAATGTGTAATGGGAAAGCTGTAAAATTAAGAAAAGAGGATAGATGACAATATTTGCATAATCTGGAGCCTTCCCCGTGGCCCACAGACTTGAAAATGTGAACAGTCATAGGATTGCCTGGGCTCTGGGGAGTCCCTGCCCTTTGGCATCTATCTTACCTGGGGTTCATGCCCTGGCCCCTGTCCATCTAGTCTACCTGAGTCTTGACCAGGTTGGCTAGTTTTGTGGCCTGGGTATGGTACCCAGCTGTGGGGTCACACACCAGCCAAGTGCTGTTCTGGAGGGTTTTTTGGTTTGTTTGTTTTATTTTTAACACACACACACACATACATACACACACACACACACACACACACACACACACACACACACACGAGACAGAGAGAGAGAGAGAGCAGGGGGTGGGTGGCGTAAAGAGGGGTGCCTGCAGAGGCTAGAGGTGTTAGATACCCCTGGAGCTGTAGTTACAGGCAGTTACGAGCTGCCTGATGTGGGTGCTGGGAACCAAATTCAAGTCCATCTGAGGGACAGTACCTGCTCCTAACCGCTGAGCCACCTCTCCAACTCATTTTCAGATGGGATTAATGGCTACATGGGCAGACTGAGTGAAACTGAAGACTGTGCTGTGTGTGAGCGTTGTTATAGCTGAGAAAGTCTTGAGTGAAGAAGCTTCTCTCCATAAGTGTTGAATTCTAAGCTCTGGCTTCATCTGGTCCTGAGGTCTGCTGGTCTGGTCACAGAGCCCTTCTAGATCCTCTTAATCCTGTTATCCTGGTAAGCTATGACTACTAAGGGTACCCCCTCTTGAGGCCTCAGTTTCTCCTTAGGTCAGTGAGAGGCACAAATCCTCACAAGTTCACAGATGAGCTATCAGTCTCCCCTTTCACCTAGCTGAAACCACTTCTGGGATTAGGCAGAAGGCCAAGGCCCACACTCCCCTGCCGGAACTTTTGGTCTAGGGACTGCCCTTCCAGAACAGGAAATAAGAATCTTGTTAGAAAACCAAAACTCTGTCCCATTAAGTACTAACTCAGCATCTCCTCTCGGGGTCTTGGCAGCCACTGCTTTTCTTTCCATCTCTGACTTCACTCCTGGTTGGTGTAGGTAGAATCCCAGTTTGTCTTCTCATGCAGTCAGCTTACTTCCCTGAGCACACTGTTGTTAAAATTCATCCATGGGGAACATGCGACATAATTTCCTTCCCTCTCAAGGCTAATGTTCCATTATATGGGTGGACTACATCTGGGTCATCCACTCATTCCCTGATGGACATATGAGCTGCTTCCAGCTCTTCATTCTTGTGAATGAAGCATCTGTGAATGTGGAACACAAATATTCCCTTTTATGGCTAAAGAACACTCTGCCTGTGCAATGATTGGGTTTTGGAGTTTTGAGATAAACACCTACGAACCCAGAGCAACTCTGGAGTATATGACCATGTGGTGGGAAGATCCATGGTGCGGTTGGGTCCCTGGGTACTTCCTATCTGGTTGTAGCCCTTTCTGGCCACACCCTGGGGTCAGGTTTCTGGAGGCTGGACAAATGCAGGGGATCCTGTTGGTGAGAGGGGAGCCTTACCAGGTCAGACACATTAAGATCTATCCAGTGGCTGGAGAGATGGCTCATAGGCTCAGCAGTTAAGAATGCTTATTGCTCTTGCAGAGACCAAGGTTCAGTTCCTAGCACTTACACCAGGTGGCTCACAACTGCTTGAAACTGGTTCCCAGGAATCAAATGTCCTCTATCCTCCATGGATACTTCCACATAGATAGTACACATCATTCATGAAGACACACACACACACACACACACACACACACCTTTACAAAACATTAAAGACAGGTATGGTATTGCACACCTTTAATCCCAGCACTCTGGAAGCAGAGGCAGACAGATCTCTGAGTTCCAGGCTAGCCAGGGCTACATGGTGAGATCCTATCTCAAACAAAATATGACTCTGTTCAAGAAGAGAAGCAACAGTACCCCAAGTGGCCCCAGTGATTGGGACAGATGCCCTGTTGTTGTAGAGCCTTGATGGATTGATTGCCCCTGGAGGAATTCCACATCTTGAACCCTTAAAAAAATCTACAGCTCCCCCAAATGCAAAGGGGCCCCAGCCACACTGGTCCACTGACCTTGTATGACTGAGACCACCAGCTCAGCCTTGAAGCCTCACGTGGATCTAGGTGCCAGTCCTGCCTTCCACAGCTAGAGGGTGGGTTTCTTCCAGATCCCTCCAGATCTGCCTCCTCCAACAAACAGGACCAGACCCCAGCTGTCTGAATCAGAGGACTTTGTCCACGTCTGCGGACCAGTCAGGAAGGGCATTGGTGTCTGGGAGGTGAAGAGGGAGAGAAAAGTGTGGGTGCCAGGCAGCTTGGACACCTGGGCCCTGCTCCTCTGGGGTCAGCTCTGGTTTGTGGTGAAGGAGCCACATCAAAAGCCCTCCAGAAGCTGCAGCCTCTGCCAGATCCTGGGGACACAGCAATAGTAGACGGTAGGCGCAGGGTCTCAGCCAGGCGGTGACACATGTGCCTGGGGCAGAGCTAGGGGACGGAAAAAATGAGTGCGGGGAGGTTCAGCGGCTGCTTTACGGGAAAACGGATGTGAAGTGCTGACTGGTCCCTGCTGTTCTCGGTTCTTATCTGAACAGGGGCTGCCACCACCACCGGATGGCCTGGCCCAGAGGCGTCGGCAGCCCTGAGCCAGGCGGGAGGTTCAGAGAACGGTTGAGAGAAAGACCACTTCCTCCCGCCTTCTGTGCCTCCTCCTCCTCCTCCTCCTCTTCTTCCTCCTTTTTTTTTCCCTTTCTTTTTCTTTTGGGTACTCCTGCGTGTCATCTCTGTCCCTTCTGTGTTCTTTGAACTTGTAACGATGTACTTGTAACATAGTCAGGGTGCGTTAATCCTATTTTAATTCTAGTGTTTTTCTGATGCCCACACAGCTGCTTTGTCGTTTGGCACACCCCTACCTTGGTTCTTTGCCTCCAGACACCATGAGTTACTGGTCTCGCCTACTGCACTCTGAGCTGAGTCTGCTCGAGTTGTTGGGATGGCACTGCCGATGGGGACAAGGGGACTTGGGCCAGTTCAGACCCTGGGTTTGGGTATTTGTAGACTCAGCACTGACAGTCCATCTGCCTCCCTCCCTCACAGTGTTCCCCAGGGAACAGACAGGCAAAAGAGAATGTCGTAAGCTTGGTGCTTTCTCCTGCCATTTAATTTATACTTTCGTTATTATGAGTGAAATTGAATGATCTTTCACTGCTTAAGGTATGTGTGTGTATACACAGGCACGTATGCAACATGATTATGACCATGTGAACTGAATGTGAATACACATCTATGCACACACACTGTGTACAGGTGTATACACAGATACACATGGATGTACGCACAACCCATGCATGATCACACACACTGTATACACACACATGTACAAGCAGGCATAAATGTATGTGCACTCACATATTTTGGTGAACTGATGATTACTTCTCCTGCCAGCCTTTCCTTCGTACCATAGATTTTCTCCTTTCCAGGCTTTTAGATCTTTATTTAGCTTGTATTTAGCTCTTTGTGCTGCAAGGCAAATGTTCTGCTTTGGTTTGCTAATGACAGTTTTCACCACGTTGAGGCTTTTGCCTTCCATTTTGTGAGCCAAATGTGTCCATCTTACTGTGAATTGTTCCTTAAGTTGTTTTTTTTTTTTTTTTTATCCACTAGGCTTTGCCCCATACCCATGATGTTTGGAAATTTTCCCTCACCTACTTGAGCTTCCTGCAGGCTTCCTTTCTGTGCTGTCTGCTGGGTTTGGGAGTGTGCAAGTGTGTTGCTTGTGGTGGAAATCTGAATACTACTGCAGGAGAATGCTAACTGGCAGGGAGTCCAGGCTGCTCTCCCAGGCCTCCTTTCACTCCCCTTTCATGATTCTCTCGGTTACCTCCTTGACCGCTTTCCTGATACGTTATAGTTCTAGAGATGAGACTTTTTTTTTTTTTTTTTTTTATCAGAATGATGTTGAATTTATGGATCAAGTAGGAAGAGCTGCCACATCGGTATGGAGCCATTGTGAGCAGAACCCTCTGTCCTCTGGGAGGCCTGTCTGTGCTTAGTTTCTCCTGCAGCTATCTCACATCCTTCTGAGCAATGCCTCATCTGCAGCTGTAGTAGAGGGAGCAGGCCAACACTCGGTCTGCTACCCAAAAGGGCTACTCGAACAGTGGAGAGCTGCCATCTCTTGAAGGTCATTCCTTTCCTATCTGCTGATGACCAGGTTTCTTTCTGTAGCACCGGTGAGTTTTTCCAGTGCCCTGGTTTACTCTTGACACTTTCCTTCTGATACTGCCTGTCTGGTGGCATCTCTTCCTCCCTTACCCAGATATGCAGTGATGTCACTGAGCTTCGGAGGGACTCCAGGGGCTGGGGAGTGGGTGGGTAGCTGCAGCATCCAAAGGCCTCGGGCCAGGCCCTCTGTTCTCCAGAGAGAGGTTGGAGAGAAGTATCTGCTGTTCTCTGTGACCACAGTCAAGACCCCAGGATAGTGACAGGCTAGGAGTAAGTTTATCCTTTCTAAAATGTGCCCTGTGCCTGGAGAGGGACCTACAGGTCCTCTTCATAACCAGATATACTTCACCCACTCTGCTGAAATGGCTCCTACCACATAGCACCAATGCTGTGTGGAAGGACTCACAGAGGAGGGCGTGAGGGCACCTTCCTGCCGGGCTGAGGCTTGGGGTCTGTAGCTCTGAGGCCCTGGGAGGGCCTCGGGTGGGGAACATGCCTCTTCCTCAATTCCTGCAACAGAGGCCTTTCATCCCTGGGAGGTGATGTGTAGACGTGGCAATGACATGAAGGGACGAGGTCAGGGAGTGACTGTGTATGCAACGGCCAGAACTGACTCAGACAGGGCCTTACGAGGGTGGTGATCTGCCCTGCTTTGCCGGAAACCTCAGCCTGACCCTGCAGCTCTTCCTCCCTACCGCCCCTGCCCCAACATGGCCACAAGTAGCACAGAACTTCTTAAAGCTTTCGTTACCATTTAATTATAATAGGCTAGAACCAAAGGAAAGGAACTCCCAAGCCCTGGCCGTACGGGTGCCCACCAGACAGCTAGGTTCTTACTACCTCGACTGTCTGAAGTGCCAACGGAACCCTTAAAACCCTTTGTCCACCTCAGGGCCCCACAGTGTGAAATGGGAGCCGGAACTGGATTCCAGGAGAAGGTGAATGGGGAGACCCCAACACCTAAATCGCTGCCCAAGATGGCCACAGTTAGTATGAGTCAAAGTTGTGTCCCCTTTTCCCCTTCCTACTGCTGACATGAGACCTTGCCCTTTTGGTCTCTAGGGGAGAGTAGGAAGAATCAGTGTCTCGTTGGAGGTGCGAGTGGGTCGCTAGCTCTGGTGGTTCCCGTCAGTGCCTTAGTTTCTCTGCTGTGGAAAGAGCTGAGGAACCTGGGCATGCGAAAGGATGGCGACTCTCACAGAGCTTTTGCTTACTGAGTGCTCATGCTTCCCCAGACCCCCGAAGCTAGGAGCTTTCCTAGTCACCATCAAACCTTCTCCAGGACTTGGGACTAGTTTAGGGTCCCTAGGTGCCCCAGCCTACGAACTTCTCACCTGAGTATCTCTCAAGGGCGGTTTTAGGTGCTGTGTCCACTGTGTACTTGGAGCCTCTTGTTATGGGGGTGCCTCACAGGGCTACTCAAAGGCAACCTCTAATCAGATTCCCCCCAATTTCCAAGCTCAAGATTCCCAGAGGCCATAGGCTACAGTGACAAGAGCCCCTGGCAGTGCCCAGCAGCAGGACTCAGGAGACCCAGTTCAGGCCAGCTCTGCCTGTGACACAAGGGAACAGGGATGCCCGCTGCCCCCAGCTTGTGGTAAACATTAAGAGAACTGTCACTCAACAGTGCGTGTGCTAGAAGCGGCACAGTACTGGGCTGTCACTCCAGATATCTCAGACCCTGGGAGCCCTTGCTGCACTGTAGCCTGCACGTTCCTCTTGCTGGAGGAATGGACCGATGCTCCCTGAGGAGGGTCTGCAGGATGCTAGCAGATGAAGAGTCTGGTCAAAGGGGCCAAGAGCAGTGCCCGTCCTCATGTCTTGGAGGCCGGGGGCCCTGAGGGCCATCAGCTGAGCCCCTACGTCCTAAAGATAGGGCACCCAGCCCTTCAGTGAAGACAATGGTGGCATACTCTGTGTGAACACAGGAAGAAGGGGGCTCTGGAGTCTTCTCTCGTCCTTGGAAGTCCAGCTCCTCATAGGCCACACTGAAGACAGGTGCCGCTGAAGGATCCTCCTTCTTCAAGGGAGAAGAAAGAGTCATCTGTACAGTCAGTTGGGAGTGGTATGCATACCATAATCTCAACCACTCCCTAGGCTTCCAGCCTGTCACTAGATTTGGGGTTCTTCTTAGAAAAAGTGTACCTAGCCATTGAAGCTGGGACCTATCAGCTATCCATTCTCCCCACCGCCCTCTGTGAGATTCAGGATGTGGTCCCTTGTTTCTGGATCAGTTTCTACCTCTAAATGGTTCCTGGCCTTCTCCTGGGCTTAGAATTCCAAAATGTGACATTTACACCTGTCTCTGCCCAGTATAGGATAAGCAGTGACCATGCTGGTCATGACAAGGCTATGCACTTGGGGATCAGCTGGTGGGCAAAGCAGCAAGACATGGCTCTAGCATCCTGGTGGGAATTGTGAGCTCGATTCTCCAGGCTGCGGCTCTGTAGGCCCCATGGTCTCTCTATCTGTACCAATCCCTGGGGGTTGACCATGATAGATCACTCAAAAAGAGAACCCAGACTCACCAGAGACTGTTCCCTGCTTCCAGCTCCCCTGGTCTCTGTTGAGAAACACTTAGAATTAGAGGACAGCTGATGAGCAATCCTCCATGGAGGAGGAGAATGTGTGTGCATGTGCGTGTGTATGTGTATATGAGTGTGTGCGTATGTGAGAGTGTGTATGTGAGTGTGAGTGAGTGTGTGTATGTGTGTGAGTATGTATTTAGTATGTGTGTGTGAGTGTGAATATGTCAGTGAGTGTGTAAGTGTGAGTGTGTAATTGTGTGTGACAGTGTGAGTGTGAGAGTGTGTGTGTATGTGTGTGTGCGTGTGCGTGTGTGCTTGCACTGGAGGTTTCAGGCCCTGAGGAGATTTAGACCTTGAACAGTGGGGCTTTCTAGTCCCACTCATTCCCTTTCCACTTAGTAACTGGAAGTTCCCAGTTGGACCATGAATTGTGGCCTGCCACAGGGACAGTTGCATCCATATCCCCTTCCCTGGTGCACCGTAGCACATGGCAGTCATGCAGCAAATATTACGAGTGGTCTCTTAGCTGGCTGATGACCAGACTTAGCTTGGGGGCTCCTAGATATGGCAGTGCAGGAATGGTCCACTTGTGACAGGGGCCTGAAGGCTGACTTCCTTCCTCCCAGTCACAGAAATTGCAACCCTCACAAGTTATTTAGTAAAATCAGCAGCCTGGGGTTAGCTGTGGGTAAGGGTGGCCACAGACTCCTGTAGTGTTCGGTATGTGTAGAAGGTATGATAACCATTTTTGTCACCGCAGGCCCTCCTGGTGGTCAGAGTGTGTGAACTATGGTGACTACAAGGTTTCAAAGTAGTCGGGACCCCCGGGGAGTGTAGGAGGTAGAGTGTAGAAGGAGGTATACTGCGTGGAGAATGGCTTTTTGCAGGGCCCGAGGCTTTGATTTTAGTGGGACAGAGGCAGGGTTATGATGAGACTTACCTGACATACCTGTTGAGCAGAAGGAAGCCAGGACCCAGGCCAGCAGTAGCAACATGGGGACACCCACTAGGACGCTCACGATACCAATGACCAAGCCTTGAAACTGGCCACCTGGCCTGGGGGAGGGGCTAGGGTGTCTTGTTGGGGTCTCCAGGATTCTCTCTACAGGACCACAAAGGATGGAGTTCTAGGACCCAATAGTGTGTTCTCTTTAGGGGTATCCACCCTCCCCTCTCCGTTCCCCTACATCCCCAAAGGACTGTCCCCTTTGGATGGGCAGTGACGAGCTACCCACCCTACTTTCATATGCTCCATCATCCCTTATGGCCATGTGAGGATTTCCATAGACAGGGGGACATAATCCTCAAGGTGCTGGGCCCAGGCACGGATGGGAGCCTAGCAGGTCCCTGGGTGGGAGGGGTCTCCTACTTAGGCTTTTCTAGGCTCACCTGTTACCATCAGCTCTGCTCCGAGGCTCTCCTTGATTTGTGCGTTGGGGGGCAGGGAGATGGCCCCACAGAGGTAGATGCCGCTGTCGTTCCGCTGTGTCCCGAGGATGTTCATGTGGAAGTCACGCCCATTGGGCAGCTGTGTGATCCGGAAGCGGGTGTCCTGGACACTCTGGCTGGAACCTTTGTGGAAGGCAGCCTGTTTTTCAGTCTGGTTGCTGGGGCTCAGGCGGTACCAGTTCAGCACAAGGTCCTCGGACCAGGTGGACAAACTGCAGGTGAAGGTGGCATTTGCTCCCTCTGGCACTGTAAGCCAGGCTGGGGAGAAGGTGAGGGGCCTCCAGGGCCCGCTGGGGACCTCTGAGATGAATGAGAACAAATAGCTGTGAGGAAGGAGCTCCTGCATTTTTGACCATTCTCTGGAATTCCTGGGGAGAGGAATGGTTCTCTTAGGCCCACTCCAGGTCAGAATCTCCTAAGCAGTTCCCAACCAGCAGGGCTCTTCCTTCGGCATAACTGAGTCTAGAGGCTGGAGGCAGAGGTCCCATGGTCCAGGACTCCGCCAAACAAAGATGTGCTAGAAGGCATGGCTGCCAGAGCTTTGTCAGGGACACCCCACACGGCATGCCTAATTCACTGGCGGGCTTCTTGCCGCAGGCACATTCACACATGACTTCACACTGGCACACACAAACACCATTACTGGGACCCACAGGATGCCAGCAGCGGAACCCACAGTCAAGTATGTAGGTATAGTGTCTGAAGTCCCAGAGCCAAGGGAAGGCAGCCTTGCTCAGCACACACATGCTGGGCTTTACCCAGGGGAGACTGATATGCACACAAGAAACAGGCCCAGAGACATCCTTGAAGTCACACTGGTCTCAACTCTGGCTGTGCTGCCAGCTCTCTTTCCCCTTAGTCTACGTAGTCATTTGGCAACTGGGACTTGTAGAGAAAGGGCCAGTGCAAAACAGAGATAGGTCCCCAGCTGTGCTCTTTCCAGCCCTCTACCCTCTCCTCCCACAGCGTGAGTAGTCATTTAGCGAGGGAATCCTACCCGATTACACGGCCCAGGACATAGTACCTCCCAAACATTGCACCCACCTCCAACGTGGAACATTTGACTATACTTACTGGGCATGGCTCCCTCCCAGGGTGACAAAGAGTGAGGCTGCACAGCTAAGGTTTATGGGCTCAGAAGATACAGAGAAAGCAGGAGTCAGAGGCAAAGGAGAGGGGCCAGATATGGAGAGGATGAACTGGAGGGGAACTGAGGATCAAAGCACTGGGCAAACAAGGTTCGTGAAATCAGCATTCTCCAGGTGAGAAAGTAAGCCGTAGATACTTGGCAGAGTTATCTGCAGTGAGTGAGCAGACTTCCGCAGAGACCTGAGACACTCCCACCAGGTAGCCTTGCCCAGAAATGGTCTCCATCAGGACCCAGAAAGAAGCAGGACTGACATTTCCTCTCTTTGCTGTTCTCAGCTATACATGGATGATGGGTGAACATAGCCAAGCCCTGCTGATGATCTAGTACCACTTGGACTTGAGGGTGCATGTGGCCTATGAGCCGGGCCTGTAACTCTCAAGGCATAGGGTCCCTAGATCCTGTGAAGAGCTGGCAAAAAGCTAAGTCCTATGGCCCTGGGGAGGCTGGGCAGTGGTCCATGTAGGTCTGTGTGAGCCAGGAGGACTGGCACTGCCAGGATCCTTGTAGGGGCCAGGCCCAGGCTAGGGGTGGCCAGTGTCCCTCCTCTGAGGCAACACAAACACCATGGGGCTTCAGTTCCTTTTCTGGCTTGTGATCCTGTGTCCTAACCACAGCTAGCATGTCACAACACTGTGTGATGGAATTCTTTAAACATTCATTCAAGAAACATTCAAGTCTTTTCAAGAGCCCCTCCAGCAACTATAGAATAGGTTAGACTCAGATTTGGGAAAAACAAGCAAACAAGCAAACAAACAAACAAAAAACCTAAACAAGCAAACAACAGCAACAACAAAATACTCTCAGCCTTCTAGGCTCTATCAGTGTGATCCAGTGGTCCATGGTCTCCCACCTTGGAACTAGAAACTTGGGGTCTCTTCACGAGTACTCCAGGTAATCTTCAGTCTGTACAGCACTACCCTGACCCTCTAAGACCACCCACAGCCACACTTAACCACCAATCTACAAACAGATTTTTTTGCTTGTTTGTTTTTGTTTTTTGAGACAGGGTTTCTCTGTTGTAACCTTGGTTGTTCTGGAACTCACTAATCCCAGCATTCGGGAGGCAGAAGCAGGTGGATCTCTGTGAGTTCACAGCCACTTGCTTCTACCTCCCGAGTGCTGGGATTAAAGCCGTGAGCAACCACCACCTGGCCAGATTCTTAAGACCTTCTAGAATCATGAAGACTTCCAGAGAAAACCTCCTGACAGCCAAAAGGCATAGTGTCCCTTCTTTATTCTGGGCAGGACTGTCACGCCTGTCCAAGGGCACCCGAAGTCTGTGTGCACATCAGGCTCCTCTGTCCAGTTATCATCTGCTGTCCTCTTTGATGGGATCTCACCCACTAGGCTTTGGGACCATAATGAGTCCACAGGGAACCACCTGCTACTCTCCCTCTCAAAGTTGGCCCCTAGGTTTCCCCAGGTGAGCTCTTGGATAGACATTTATTAGTGGATTTCGGAGTCTCTCCTCAACTATTGTTTGGTTCCAGACTACTCCTGCTCCTGTGTCTGAATGAACAACAGTTTGAGGCACTATCTTCTCCCTGGCTCTTTGCTATTCTGATGGCTTTGACTTTCCAGGTGTCTTGTGGGTCTCTGTCTCTGCCAACCAGAGGGCTCTGTCTGGCTCTACCCTTCCTCCTGCAGGGTAGTCCCTGCTCCCTCTGTGCCCTACAGCCTCTTTGCTCCTCTTAGCTGTCTCCCCTGAGAATTCCTTTCTAGAACTGGGATGTGCTCTCCCTCCATGCACCTGTGGTGGGCCTAGATATGACGGGGGGGGGGGGGCGGGGAGTTCCTCACAGAGGCCACTGGGGAGAGCTCCATACCATAGGTAGGATACCCTTAGGCATTCAGTTAACTCGTAAGGAGTAAAGTGGCCCCCAGGAATGAGTAGACCCCTGGGAGAGCTGCTAGGCTTTGAGTGGGGAGCACCTTGCTGGGTGTGATGGTGGCTGGATCGGTTCAGCACTAAGCAGCCCCAGCAGTCCTGGCTCCTTGCACTCTGAGAGAGTGAGATAGATACCACAATGGCTGAGGCCCTAGACAGTACCTCTCAGTCTCCCTTTCATGCTGAGGATGCCTGTGAGAACATACAAGCAGATGAAAGTGAAGTGTCACTGTGGTTAGAACACATAACGGTGGCTTCTGTTTTAGAGACAGGAACTAGCTCAACAGCCGAGGCTGGCCTTGAACTCACAACTCTCCTACTTCCTAAGTGCTGAGATTATAGGCAGGCACTGTCACACTGTGATAAAGACAGATGCTTCTGATTAATCCAAAAGTGGTGGGTGAAGAGGAGCTTGACGATACCGACTTCCGGGCAGAGTAGATGAGGGTTTCCCTGTATCCCTACACTCTGAGTTCCATGAAACTACTTTGATGCTATTTACATAATTGGAAATTTCACAGGAGGGAGAACCAGGAGCTGGGGAGATGGTCCAGCAGGCAAGAACACTCTCTGCATAAGCATGAGGACCCCGGTTTGGATCCTTCCTTAGCACCTGTCTAAAAGACAGGGTGTGGCAGTGTGCTTGTAAGCTCAGCTTCCTAGTTCGCAGAGCCAGGGGATGGGGCGGGGGCATGGTGGGGACCTTTTGGAGATGCGAGGCTGGTTAGCTTGGCTGAAAAACAGAAGCTCCAGGTTTAGCGGAAGGGAATAAAGTGTGCAGCAATGCAATGTTCTGAAAACATCTCTTACATTCTAAGAGACTGGAATTTTTGCTGGGGCTCACATCCAGACTTAATAATACACCATGATGTTACTTAAGACTTAAGGCCACTGTCATACTATGTACTCAGCCTGTTGTTTTAATTGCCTTTATTGTTTTGGTTTCTCAGGACAGGGTTTCTCTATGTAGCTCCGGCTGTCCTGGAACTCACTCTAGACCAGGCTGGCCTTGAACTCAGAAATCTGTCTGCCTCTGCCTCCTGAGTGCTGGGAGTAAAGTCTTATGCCACCAAGCCCAGCTTTAACTTGTCTTTAAGAGAACAATGTCACAATCAACCTTACTTGCCTTGTATTTCCCATGTAATCAGCTTTTACAACCTAAATTGATGCTTAGCTGTAGTCTTAAGTTATGTGCTCTTCCCTACCCCTGGCCCAGATAATGCTTTTTTATCATTTGCTGAAAGCAGCAAACACAGGTTGAAAGCAATCTCCTACAATCCATCATAAAGGTTGAAAGCATCCATTTATGGATGTTTGTTGATAACGGTGCCTGTGGACTGGGTCAGTTAGGATCAGTTGGAGCCAGAGACTTAATCCCTTGTAAAAGATTTCTGTTACAGCATCCCATTCCCTCCCCCACATGGCGCTTTTTATGTTGTTCAATAAAGACAGCGTACAGCCCTTTGTTAGGGACAAATACACATGCGCATGCATGCACACACAGCTCATATAACAGACAAACACCATTCTCAGATGCAGACAGCCACAACAGACACATACAGAACAGAAGACACAGACACGGGGACAGATTCACATGGCAGCCTTTAGGCAGGCATAGGTTCACACTCGTACAGCAGACAGACAGACGATGGGACACACAGGAAGCATGAAGTAGAGAATTCTAATCTGGGCTCTCTCTTGAATAAATGACGAGGGTGTATGTGTGCTTCGATTTCTTTCCTTAAGGGGACATCAATGCATTATTGGTAACCCAGAGTTAATCACTAATGCATAAAATCTGCACAAATAATAAAGCAGGGTATCTTCCTCTGGCTGTCATACATATGCATAGGCACTTGCATGCAAGGACACACACATCCACACCCATATAAGTTTCATGCATCTGTGGTATTGGCTCGGTTGTTAAAGTGTTTGCCAAGCAAACGTGAGGACCTGAGACTGATTTCCAATGACTCTCTAAGTCTGGCGTGAGGGTGCGTGCCTGAAATCCCAGTACTGGAAGGCAGAGATAGGAGGATCCTTGGGCTGGTTGGAAAATTAATTTGGCTGTCAGTGAGCTTCAGGTTCAGAGAGAGATCCTGCCTCAAAATTTAAGGTGGAGAGTAATTGAGGAAGATACCTGACACTGACCTCTGACCTCTATGCACACACATATATGTGCATACGCAGTTATGCACACATACTCTCCTTTTATTTGTAAAAATCAACAGAGAAGCCTGCCCTCTACTTGGCATTGTGCTTTCAATGAGGATATGTGGGCCCTTTCTCCTGTTTAGGTCACTGTCTCTCACCTTGTGGGCCTCTAACCAGGACCTGAGAATCTAGGACTGGCTGGGATCCCTTTTAGGGATACACCCAAAGCCAGCCTAGTTGAAGACATCCTTTGCCTTTCAACCTACTGAGGTTGAGGACCATAATATGATGTAAAGAGCCCCTTCCCCTGCCCAACCGGTCCCAGGACTCCTGCCCCTGGAGGCCCAGTATGGGGGTGTCGATTCTGCTCTTCAGCCCCACCCGTGCCCAACTTGCTTGGGAGTTTTTACCCAGAGATCATGCCATCAGTGAATGTCTGTCCCTAGAACATGAACCCCAAAGTCACATACTAGTGATACTGGGAAGGGAGTAACTGGGTGCCCGGTCACAGACTGTTGGATCATAAGCTATCAAGGGAGAGTTGGGCTGTAAGACAAGAGCACTCTTTTCGAGATTACACTGCCCTTCTCTAGGATTCCTGGGATCACTCTGGGACTCTGCAGTCTTCCCACTGGCAAGAAGGTCTCCTGACTTCAGACTCCCAGCTCCTAGACCCTGAGATGATTAAACTTTGTTCTTTATAAATCTCCCCGTCTGTGGTGTTCTGTTAGAGCAACAGAAAAGGGACTAAGCCGGTCTCACTCCCCCAGGAAGCCTTCCTGGCCTCCTTAGCCTGCACAAAGTTCTAAATAGAAGGTACAATTCAGAAATGACAGAGGGCTGATTTCACCGAGCTTGCTCTTGAATTCAGGTATAGAGGAAAATTGATTTGTGAGTGGCATGTCGTGGTTAGCACTAGGAGGTTGAGAGGGAGAGTCCTTTTAGCCAGAGTCTGAGTCTGGAAGGCTACAAGGCAAGCTCACTGTAGACTACAGGCTCCTGTGGGCCGAGGCCTAATCATAACCACACAGAAGCACACAATACCTTATTTAGGCAAGACTCATCTGGGATACTGAAAGCATGGCTGGGTGAGTGACAGGGGCACCCTTATTATTACAAATGGTCCACCCGGGGAAATGACCCCAGTGTGAGGACTCCATAAGGGCACATACAAGGATATAAGCAGGACTATAGTTTCAAGTAGATATGAGATGCCCCAGGGGACACTTCACATTCCTAGTGTAGGTTGCTAAGGGCACAGGCTGACCATGCCAAAGGGGAGGCAGAAGACCTGTATGCAGACACTCAGCCAAAACCATGTCTCCCAAAAGGGTTCCAGCCAAGGAGAAGCAAGCCAGCCAAAAGTATGATTTCAGAGTTCTAGCTGTGTACAGGTAGGGATCTGTCCCCAGGGGACTTCTGGGCACAGGGTCAGGGAGGGGGCTTTCTAACATCCCTGCTGATGCTCAGTTATCTAGAACAGTGGTGCGAGAAGATGGGAGATGGGGTGGGGAGCATTGTTCCTAAACTCATACTGGGATCTTTATCCTGGTACCTGGGAGAGAACTTTTGCTAAGAGCAGGGGCTACCTATGGGATTAATTAAAGTTACACTAGAGAGGGCAAGCCTCAGCTAGTAGGACAGATATCTGTATAGAAAGGGAATTACTACGGATACTGTCTGATGCCTAAGGGTAAGGGCAGAGGTGGGGGAGGGGCACATCCAGAGGCAGGAGAGGGATCTGGAACGTACTGGCCCACAGAGACTGAGGATCCTCCCATCTTGAATTTCAACTTAAGAACCTCAAGTCTGAAACAATGCTTCCTAAACTCCCTGCCCGTTAGTAGTGGCACTTGGTGACAGCAAGTGCCAGCCAAGCCAGTGGAGGCAGTTGAGGTCGGGTATGCCTGTGATCTCAGCACTTGAGAAATTGATGCTGGACAATTCTGAGTTTGAGGCTGACCTGGGAAATCTGATGAGATATTGTTTCAAAAAAGTCAGTTTTCTAAACTAATGTAATTTTTCTCTTTATAACACACACACACACACACACAAAACTGGTTTCTAAATATTTATCTTATACCCATAGATAAGTGTAGCTCTCACCTCTCATCAAAGAAGGATTTTCTTTGCAACAGAAGGAGACACACAACTGTTCGAAATGCAGAGAGTAAGTGGCTGTGTGCTGCCAACTCCAGCTGATGTATTTGGAATGCAACTGCTAAGCTAAGGCTCAGGGAGGAGCCTTAGAGGAGAACATGGAAAGACATTTGAACCAGAGGACCGGGACACCTGTTGATAGTGTTCCCTAGACACGAGTGCAGGGAAAATGCACTCGTGAACTTTCAAGCATGGTTGGCTGGACGCAAGTCTAGCATAATTATAACACCACTCAACACACAGATGTGAACAAGGGAAATCCCACATGATCCTATCCCTACATGAAGTGCTATAGGAGGCCAATGGTTACCGAGAGAGGGAGAATCAGTTGCCCCAGAGACAAATTTCCACATAGGCTGTCCAATCCCAAATGGTCAATCCTGAACATGTGCATTTATGAGCAAAGCTAAATGGACTCAATAAGTTATATATACATATATATATTAAATTATAGATTAAAAAAAGCAAATGCGACTTTAAGAAATGTCTTAGGATATGCTTGGTAGTTTGCATAAATGGTCTGAGTAGATCTCATGACTCAAGAGGCAATAACTGTAATCCCCAAACTGTAGGTGAGAGGCTGGAGAAATGCCTTAGTGGTTAAGAGCTCTGGCTGTTTTTCCAGAGGACCCAGATTCAACTCCCAGCACCCACAAGGCAGTTCACAACCATATGTAACCAGGGAAGCCAGTGCCTTCTGCTGGTCTCCACAGACACCAGACACACACACGATGCACAAACATACAGGCAAAACACCCATACAAATAAAATAAAATAATAAAACTAAAAAAAGAAAACCACAAACAATGAAAGAATAAAAGAAAACAATGTAGGTGAGAAAATGGTGGAGGGATTGAGTGACTCAGCAAAGTTCACCACGCTTATCGATGGCTTTATTGACTAACTTAAGGCTTTTTCCGAAAGGGTCTGCCGGGAAGGCAACCCAGACTGGCCTTGAACTTTTGACGGGAATGCTCCACTATGACTGTCTTTAGTTTGAATACAAGATGGTCTACATTCAATCCTGAATTTTCCTATCTTGGTCACTAGGCAATTGCCATTGAAGTTGGGAGAACTTGTAAAACACTAGCAAGCTCGAGAGGGGCTGTCTACAGAAATGACAGATAAAGAAGGCAAGTCAACCAGGAAGGAAGAAATGTCCTGGACTAAAGGTCCATGGCCACCAAGTGGCTGGGCACTGGCCTTGTTAAGTGTTCTGTGCTAAGCTATTCAGCTCGGGGAAAGAGAGGCATGCCAGCTTTGAGACGTTTGTCAGACACAATCTAGAGAAGGCCTGTATACATGTACCTGTCTTTCCATACTTTGTCATCATTGCGTTTGGGGACATGCCCAGTATACCAGGTCACTACAGTGAGTCATAGCCCCCTTTCTGTCTCAGTTTCTTCATTCCGATGACACATACTCCTTCTGTCTTTGTTTCCTGGGTTTCCTGACCAGGTTCCCATAAGGGACATCTTTCATCCATAGGGCCTCAGACTATCTACCATGTTCAGGTCTGTTTCCTCCCTCCAGTCCTAACAGTAACCCATAGGCTCTTCCACAAGAGGCCAGCATAGAGGGGGAGCATCCCTAGCCTCCCAATCACCCTTGGCCTGCAACCAGGGAGAGGGCTTGTAGGGGAGAACACCCAACTCCAAGTCCCACCCGGCTCTCATGGTGATGAAGAGGCTGGGGCAAAGGCTCCCACCCGGCTCTCATGGTGATGAAGAGGCTGGGGCAAAGGCAGCTGGGGCAAAGGCGACCGAGGCTTCGTATGAGCAAGGAGACATCACTGCAGGTAAAAGATGTGTTAGGGCACACAGGGTATAAGCTTGTTTGGGTCACTCTCCCATGCTCTGCAGGAGTAGTCCTGGCCCAGGAGCTTTGTGACTTCCAGGAGAACTTTGTTCCTCTGGCCCTTGGTTCCCAGAGAAGGTGGGTTCAGTCTAGAGGGTAGTGGGGAAGGGCCAAAGGAGTAAGCATAGTGAGAAGCATAGGGAGCCCAGTTTTCACTGTGAGGAATTTGACCAGGATTGCTGTACCCCTCAATCTCACCCTTCCCAGAGTCCACCATGGATCTATGAGGCCAGGGATATGCACTTTTGAGTCCTCCATGGATGCCAGCACAGGAAGCTGTACCCACGAAGATAAACAGTGATTATACACTTGGAGAAAAATCTCCAGTCATCTCTCCATTCGCTAGCACCAAGTAGGGCTGGCCCCATGGAGGAATGTCCTCAACTATTGGAAAACACAGGGAGGACCAGAGACACCAGGGCCTGGCAGAATCCTGAAGCAGGGCCACAGTACCCATGATCAGAGCTCTGGCCAGACCTACCATTGCTCCACAGAGAGGGGCATAGAGGATCAGCTGAGATTGGACAAATGTTCAGTCTGCCTCAAAGTAAAGTGGGAGTGCCTGGAGGGTCACTCCACCTGTAAAACCCACCTAGCGCTAAGAAAGGAGCCAGTCTGGGCAGCCAGGGGCACAGGTGTCCCCAGCGTTCTGTGTTCCTTCCCATTCAGCGACAAGAACTGAGGGTGAACGCTTCCTTCAAGCCCTGACCCAGCCACCAACCCTGACCCCACATCCCTATGAGCCACATACCTAGAAGCCACCCTGGTTGCCAGCTCAACTGCAGGATAGCCCAAGTGAGTGGCCAGGGCACCTGCTGGACCCACATGCCCAGAGCCCCTGGCTGCGCCTCCTTCAACTGCTTCTGTCTCCTCCTCCTTTTCGGCAGCTCAGGCAGAGTTGTCTGTAGCAGAAAGGAAGCTGTCCTGGGTCGTGTTGGAGGGAGGAGACCTGTTCTTTGCTCCCGCCCCCTCTTCCTCCACCTCCACAGAGGTGGGAGAATGGGCAAAGAGGGGTGGGGGAAGGGTATGGAAGACGGAGGGGTGTGGGAGAGAGACGCTTCTGAGGAGCAGGTAGGGACTAGTGAGAGCCTGAGGGAGTTGGGGAACAGAGAAAGGGGAGATAAGATCAGATGCCCTGGCCTCCTGCCCTGATGGGGTCCTCTCCATTTCAGGCTCCTCTCTTGGGCAGTTTGGATCCTTTCCATTCGGCATATCCTGATTCCTTAGCTCCTGAGTCTGAGAAAGACTGCGGCTAGGGCCAGACTCTTGTCTCTCCTGACACCGGTGCCTATGGCCACAGTGAGGATGAGCTGGACCTTCTCTTATCTAGTCTAGCATGTGTGGCCTTGAGTCCCTGAGCTATGGCTTAGTCCTTTACTTCTGGGGAGCAAGAGCCCAGCCACTCCCACCCTGAGAAGATGCCTTCTCCCTGCTTGTCACACACTCACTCCCAGAAAAGCCCTGGGCCAGATCTGGTTTTCTCTTGTGGTTTTTCTTCCCTTCAAGATACAGGGCCCACCTAACCAGATCACCCTCTCTTTGCTTTCACAAAGGTCCTAGGTTGGCTGGTCCTGCTGCCCTGGGTCTTCCCCTTTGCCAGATAGGCCTAACACCTGAATGGGTTGTCACAGGTGATAGGAACCCACCTCAACCTCTGCCTGTCTAGCTCTTGTCCCCAGGGGGGGAGGAGTAGGGTGGGCTGTGTGCACAGCCCCCGCTGGCTGGTCATTTTGTGGGGAGTTCTGATTGTTTAACGGTTCTGCTCTAAGTGTTTTATCACAGTGAATGGGAAATAGGAAAAATGAAATTGCTGATATTAGCAATGAGATATGTGGGTCTCACTACCCTAAAATAACCTGCCCGGCTGGAAACCATCTGGCAGCTGCCACAGCCACCCTAGTTCAGAGGAACCAGCTTGGTGGGGAAGGAAGCGTTACTTTGTACAGCATCGAGATGGAAAAAGAGTGTGAGGCACAGACTGGCCGCCCCCAGTCTCAGTATGGGGCTTGTGGGCAGAAGCTAGGGGAATCCCCTCCCCAGGCCTGGCTGTTACAGAGCCTCCTGACACCTTTGTGGCTCCCAGGCATGCTCAGGCTAGCAAGTCCCCCAACAAGGCTGGGCTACAGGCCTAGGGCAGATTCTGGACAGATCCCACCCAGCCTTGTCCTGGTGCTCTATCTAAAGTCTTCCTATAGGACTCTGAGACTTTGTGCTCTACAGGGTAGAGAAGTTCCTGAGGACTGGAGAGGAGCAGGAGTCAGGTAGGAAGATGTCATCTTATCCCTGGGGGATTTACTTAACATCTAAGGTCTGCAAGTTGTGGGGCATCTCTTCACAGAGAGGGAGGGGACTCCTGCCTGTCTCTCTCCCAACCTTTTCTGCTATACCTTCTTACTACTCCTTATCTCTAGCCTATTCCTCTTTCCTCTTTCCTCTCTGGCAGTGGGTGAGGAGCAAGGCTGGCCTGGTAGCTCTCCTTGGTTTCCCTGTGCCAATAGGCACCCCAAGAGGGGAATGTTTTCCAGAGAAGGTCTAGGGTCTGAGTCTTGTGGGTCCCAGGGCCAGAAAGGAGGTAGAGGGTATGGAGTAGCAGGGTCTTAGAACCAAGCCTAGAGAGGGATTGCTAGGGTCACACCCCAACTCGTACTACTGACTTCTTATCCCCACAAAACTCACAATCCTCAACATGCATCTCATTCCTCTAAATCCACAATCCAAAATGCACGTGCTATCCCCAAGCATACGTATTCCATAAGGTACATACTATCTCCCAATTCTCGTATGATCTCCAAATACATATGTAATCCCCAAGACATGCGCTGCCCACCAATACTTCCAATCCCAAATACACACATTATGTTCCACAACATGCATTCCCTAACAAAATACTATCCTGCAATACACACCCAACCCCAATAACTCATGCTATCTTCCAATACATATAAAATCCCTAACACACTCTCTTCCTCAGTAAAGCTAACCCCATCATAATGCTATCTCTTAATACATGCAACCCCCAACACACATGGCATAACCCACACAATCTCAAACACATATACCATCCCCCATCACACACACAAGCCTCAAGACTCATGCTCTCCTCTAATACATATGCCCTCTCCCAATATGCATGCTATGTCCCTATATATTCAATTTCCAACAATCATAGTACCTCCCAATATAGCACAGCACAACAAGACACAGTAAGACTAGGTACAAACTCTACATCAAGGCTGGATGAGGCACCCCCACACCCACTGTTAGGAGTCCCACACAAACACCAAGCTGACAACCAAAGCGTATATACAGAGGACCTGGTACAGATATGCATGCGGGCTCTATGGTTGCTGGTCCAGTCTCTGTGAGCCCCTATGAGCCCTGTTTAGTTGATTCTGGGTTCTCCTGGTGTCCTTGGCCCCTCTAGCTCCTACATATCCCCCTCTCTTCTTCCACGTGGTTCCCAGTTGCTTTGGTTTTCTATGGAGCATCATTTGCTGAAGTATTCTCCAGTTATGGGCCAGCTCTCTAGTCAATTTGAGTACTGAGAAGGGGTTGGTGGTGTGGATTTGTTTCCAGCTGAGGCAGATGTAGGAAGATCCCAGTTGGTGGGGAAGTTCGAGGACAGAACTGCTAGGGACCTTCTTGTGTGGATCTGGGTATGGCCACTAGTTATCATTTCATGAGTGTGATCATTGGATGTGAGGTTGTCATGGTAGCAAGAATTGGAGATCTTGCATCCACATCTGCTTCTTTCTGGATTCACTGGGAAAATGGGAAGGAATTGACCCAAGGCTGGGCTCAGTGGTCACCCACAGAAACTTCCCTGTGCCATGTCTTCAGAAGTCCCCTGGGGCCTCCCCTCCTTTTGGACAAGGGCAGGGGAGTATGAGTTTCCAGGGTGCTGATCTCAAGATTTTGACACAGAGGCAGCACAGATGGAAAGTTGGGGAGAGGGGAACCCCGCACCCTGGAGGTAATGGGAAGTTTCCATCTTGGTGGGGTCAGGGACAGAAAATTCAGAAAACAAAAGGGTCATTTTGAAACAACTGCAGGGGAGACAGGAGGTAGAGGAGTGGCCAGAATCCAGACTCAAAACCCATGGTTGGCCTACAGGGCTATGGGGGCCCTGTAGAAGAAGAATCATGGGGGCACAGGGCCCTGCAGCCCAGGTGACGGGCTGATTCAAAGGTGCTTCTGAGGTTGGAACAGGAAATGGTTAATAGTGTTTGCAAATAAAAACTCTCTGTTCTGTCCTGTTTTGAAACATTTCCCAGAAGCTAAAGGAAGAGTTGCTAATTTATCTGCCCATTTTAAGATCCAAACACACACACACACACCACACCACACACACACACACACACACAGACACACACACACACAGACACACACACGAGACATTTCCACACTTTATCATGTACTTGCACTTGTTTCTTAAACATCTGATTTCTTCCTCCCTTTTCTCTGAACTTTCTAGAATGTAGTTAGTGGTTTTCAATGTACATCTGCATTTAAATTCCCAGTGTGCATTTCTGTGTGTTTGTTGTGTGTGTGTGTATATGCAGTTGTACGTGTGCTCTTAGTGTGTCTGTACTGTGTGTGGGAACACCTTTCAGTCTTGTCACAGTAGCACAGAGGACTTCATTTGGGCCCAGATGGCTGTAGTGTAGCCTTACTAAGCCCCTAAAGCCAGGCTTGGCTGAGATGGACACTTAGCTGGCCATGTGAGCACAGTGCCCTCTGGGAAATCTTGTAGAGCCAAGATTGCAAGAGCCAATCTTGCAGAGGCTCATCGCCTCAGAGTTTCAGAGGACTGAAGAGACAACTCACCTGTCTGGGTGGTTGTACAGGATTGTCTTATGACAACTTGACACAAGCTAGAGTCATCTTAAAGGAGGGAACTTCAATTGAGAAAATGCCTCCGTAAGAGCTGGCTATAGGGCATTTTCTTAATTCATGATTGAAGGGGAGGCTCATCCCATTGTGGGTGGTATCATCCAGGGCTGATGGTCCTGGGTTCTGTAGGAAAGCAGGCTGAGCAAGCCATAAGGAGAAAGCCAGTAAGCAGCACCTCTCCACGACCTCTGCATCAGCTCCTGCCTCCAGATTCCTTCCCTGTTTGAGTTCCTGTCCTGATTTCCTTCGATGATGAACAGAGTTATGCAAGTGTAAGCAGAATAAACCCTTTCCTCCCCAATTTGTTTTTTGGTCATGGTGTTTCATCATAGCAATGGAAACCCTAACTAAGACAGTAGCCTACTGTCTTAGATGTTAAGATGTTAAATGTTGCTCTGAGCTTGCAGTTAGGCTGCTGTGCTGTCAGCTTTCTTGACCTTTGTCAGAACTGAGCTTAGAAGGTGAGCCGCAGGGCGAGAGTGAGCAGGGCCTTGTGCAAGTCAGGGGGAGGCTTGGGTATCTTGCCAGGTGGCTGATAGTGCAGAAGTTGACCTGGTTTCTCCAATGGCTTCTTCCCTGTGGTTTTCCCTGTCCCTTTCACAGCCCATTGAGAGCTATTTCTGGGGAGGCTGCTCAGGACTTAGGACAGGATTTCCATCCATACCTTGCTCCTAAAGCTTGTCCTTAGAGGGCCAATATCCCTGCAGTCTGCTGTGGATGGCTCCCCACACCCAGTCTGATGGGTGTCCATCAGCACAGCTGGACCCAGGCTTAAAATTTACAGCTTTTATCCAGTTTTTATTTTATTTTATTTATGACATGGATGAAGAGAATGCCTAGAGAGGGCTGGTTGCCTTGTCAGTGAAATGATAATTCGAGAAAGTCACATATCATCACCCTTATTAGGCCAATTAAGAGTATAAGGAGTCCTTTATTTTGACTGGTGACCAACAGCGGAATAACACTTCAGAAATACTCTTCATATTGCAGCTCGGGGGTACTGTGTTTCTAAAGGCAAAAAACCACAATGACATCAGTGTTAGATGGGGATCAGAATAACCTTTTAGCGTTTGTGTTGACAGATCATGGCAGTTAT
Source organism: Cricetomys ansorgei (assembly GCA_026225945.1). NCBI lineage: Eukaryota > Metazoa > Chordata > Mammalia > Rodentia > Nesomyidae > Cricetomys > Cricetomys ansorgei. Next base: position 5,363,533 of record JAMJFZ010001791.1, read on the forward strand.
TCCAGTCACAACATAACAACTTATTTTGATTCATACCTTTATCAGCTACTTTAGCTTATTTTTAGTTTGTATAAGCATTAGTTAGTTTGTTTACTACATCTGGCCATATGTAACCCCTCAGGTTTTTATGTTAAGTTTATGGCCACAAAAACCCAGAGCAAGTTGAATCCTCCTCACTGATTCAAATCTAAATCAAATCTTTGTATGACTATTGCAGATACGTACATATTTAACAGCTAGCCTTTGTAAGCTCCTCGAGGCATGAGTGGCTAAGCCCCTTCCCCAGACTATTCTAACTGCCATAATGGCCCTTCCCAGCCCTTTCAGGCAGGAGAGTAGCCAGGCTCCACCCTACAGAAAAAAAAAAAAATCCTAAGATCAGGCCACAAAATCCCACCAATCCCAGGCCACCTTGGAAAGCTCCACCACCCAAGAAACCCTATATAAATTCTGCTACCAGTTCAGTTCTCTGCTGCTTCTTGCCCGAGCAGAGGCAGCTTCCCTCCTGGGTTTTTCCCTCCCGATACATCTCTTATGTGAGATTTGTTGTGCAGTGTGACTTTGTGGTATTCCTTGGCCCCTGATTGCCAGGATTCCTTTCACCTTAGAGATGTAACACCTGTGCTGGGGCTACCTTTCCCACCTCTGAGCTGTAACACTTACACCATGGTCAGGGTCATGGAAAATCCCAAAGGTGTTGCCAAGGCAAATGTGACTGTTGTGAGCCAGATCATCCCAAGACTTTCTCAGGAGCCCTGATGAAAGGACAAAAGGAACATTAGTTCTGGTCCTTGCCCAGGAGCAGACTTGGCAAAGTCTAGTCTGAGGCTAGAGCCTGGGCCTTGAAGGAGTTAAGGCTTCTGTTCCTGGGAACCTGGCTTTCTCCCTTAAAGGGCTGTGGTTATCAGTCCTAAGGCAGCTGTGTCTGAAGTAAGCAGCTGTGTTCTCTTTGTCAAGAGAAGGAGACCAGAGAGGATGTTGGATTTATTGAAACTGGAATTGTAGATGGTTAAGAGCTTGGAAATTTGTTGTAAAAATAACCTGTGGTGGCTTCCTGGTCCCACGAGGTTGCTCTGCCAGACAGCGGAGGAGCTCCTGGACAGGAAGTCACGCAGAAATGCGATTCTACGGTGGACCTGTCAACCTTACATCGGAGATCTGTGAACTGGCAAGAATGTACTGGATTCTCGGGGGAGAGTGTTGTCAGTGGAACATCTCAGTTTATTGGAGCAAGGGTGGTTACATTTATAGGGAAAAAGGCAGGGAGGGTCCTTGGTACCCAGGAACAGGGGGCATTGGTTAAGATAGGGGTACTAGAATAGCCCAATTTGCATGTGAAGCTCATTGTTTAAGGGTCAAAGTCCTGGAAAAGACTCTCTTGCCTAAGATGTGGTCCCACAGGGGAAAGAGGAAGACACCTCCTCAGAAAATGGGCTCAGCCCTAGGCTTCCAGCTACAGCATTCAGATAAGCACCAACCAGGCCACATTCCTTTGCCAGTGACCTGCTCTGAAGCAGGCAGCATTTAGAATTCAGCTGGGTTTCACCAGGGCTAAGAAAATGGGGAGCAGCTGAATGCCTTCCACTCTTAGGGTGAGAATTCAGGGGTTCTAAGCACGCTTTGACCTATTCTTAGCTCTAGAACAGCCTCACAGAAGCCGAATCTGGGTTCTATGCAAAAGCAATAAGTACTCTTAACCACTCATTCATCTTCCCAGCCCCATAAACTGCATTTATAATTTAGATATTTCAATATACATTTTGGTGTTTATCAATAAAAAGTTTGAAGGTGTGGGATGATGCTGGATGTCAGTGCACTTGTGTGGTTCTTCTGGTTGGTGGTCTCCTGTGGGATATTATTGCAATCTTTTGTGCTGCTCTGGTCCTCAGATATACAGGAGTTGCCATGGAGGCCATACTGTTGTTAAAGCAGCAAATTGGCTGACACTTTGCTATGGGACACTTCTTTTGTATCTGAGTGTATGAAGCTCTCAGTCTGTACTGCAGAGCCCGGCAGCAGCATGGACAGGCCTGAGGAAGATGAATGGGCAAATAACTTTGCCAAGTCGATGGCAGAGAGGAAGCCTCATGTTATCAGGGCTCTGCATTCCCAGGAAAGCCTCATTTAGGGGTACCTGGACAATGACTATCTCTAGCGCCTTCTGAAGGTGCTTCAAGGTGTGGAGAGGGCTGGGGGGGGGCTCCTATTGGGTTCTGGGAGATGAAGGGGCTGAAAGTACCTTGTTGTTGGCCTTAATTGACTTGGTTCCCCAAGGCCAGGTTAGTTGTGGTGGGGAGTGGATGCTGTTAGGGTGGGAATTGGGGCTTGGCTAATCTTGTCTCAGCCATGTAGGTGTGGCTAGGAACATGCCATCCCTGCTGAGAAACTGAGGTTTTCATGGGCTGCCTGGGTGGGGTGATTGTGGTGGTATTTATTTATTTGGCTCACTCGAGTTCCTCTGGCCAGTGCAGTGCCTTGGGTAGGTGGGTCATCTCCATTGCCTTGATGTTGCCATGGCAACACAGGTGTATCAGTTCTGATGGGCAGGAGCTGGAAAGTAGAGGCACTCTTCATTGTAGATGGCCTGAGAGGCATAGCCTTGCCTCAGATGGAAGCTGAAGGGTTCACAGGGCAGGATGCTTGGCCTAAGGAATGGGAGAGCTGCCCCAGGCTGTTAGATGGAGTTAGAGGGCTGGAGCAGAGCTTGGGGTTGCTGGGCTAGCAATTATGATAATAGCTACCATCAGTGAGATAGTGATACACAATGTATTCCTCTGGCTTTTCCAGCCATTGCTCTGCAGAGAGCTGGAATGGAAGCGGCATAGAGTAGATCAAAGGTCTCATAGGGCAGAGAGACAGAGGGCTGGCCAGTTTGTCAGTATGAAGGGGCACTGGGCAGAAAGGGTAATAACCTGCCCTTCAATGTAGAAGCCACAATGCTCAGATCTGAAACCCTGTGACCAGGTGAGTTGGATCTGGGGCTTTTCAGGTTTTAGAGAATAAGCTTCAGCAAGGCTCACAAAGCATCTGGAAGCAAATTCTTATTCCTTGAGCCACAGCAAAGAGCTGGTTTAGTGGGCAGGCAGAGACTTCAGCTAGATGGAGTTGTACAGGTGGGGACAACTGTCCCAATCAGGAACAGGAATCTAAGCTTCCAACCAGAACGCCAGTTCTGCTGAGTGATGGTGAACCCAGTTCACTCATTAGTCACTGTGATAGAGTGACTTGACTGTAAAATAAAAGGATTCCTAGGCGATTACAGATGACCTAGATCAGCCTGGCTCAGCCTAGACAGAAATGTTGCAGAGACAGCCTGTTTCCCAAGATAATCTGTCTTGCCTGAAGCAAACGATTCCTGTTCAGCTATTACAGGCTCCAACCTTGAAGATGTGGCTCCTGCCCCTAAGAACAAAGGGCTCAGAGGGGCCCAAACATGGTGCTGGCAGGTCCTCCCCCGACCCCTTAGTAAACCATGAGATCACATTCCTAAAGCTAGCCACCAAGATCAATTCCCTTATTTGGCCATTAACTCAGTTCTGAGACTGAACACCAAGGCCCTTCCTCAGCCTGCCAAAGCCCAGCAATCAGAAATCCCTCAGTGGAGACTCTAATCAATATGCTCAATCATAACCTACCATCTTATCCTGACTTGTCTTCCCCTTTCCTCCTGGCTAAAAGTATATCTGCGGAATTTTTTCTTTCTGTTTCTGTATAACTCAGAAGCAGCCACCTTTCATTTTCCTGATTAATAAGAATATTTTTATGATGAAAATTGGTGTTTGGGTGGGGTCTGCGCATAATCCAAGGTCCAGGAGGGAGCGCCTCAAAGTGTGCAGAAATCCCTTCAGTTCCCGGAAAGAGAGAATATAGACCTGCACATAGCTCCCATATCTGCATTCATTTTGCCATTCCCAAATCTCCATAAAGGGTCCCAGCTAGCTTCCCCTGCTTTGCAGACCCCCTTCTAGTCCTGCAAGAGAAAGGTTTGCTCTTACTACCTGTGCTAATAAACATAGTCTCATCTGTTCAGGTCAGACTCTGGTCTCCTTTTGCTTTCTGTCACTTTATGCTGCCTCAGAAATTTAACACCTGGTGCCAAAGGCTGGGTGAGCATCCAGAGTCCACAGGTAGCCCCCAAGCCCTCTGCTGGACCTCTCTTGTTCTCCATGCTGTCTAGCTCTGGGCCCAACGAGTCCTGGAAGGGAGGGCCCTTGCCCCACTCTGCACAGCTGTGTCTTTCACTTTTGTTTCACTCTGTTGAGTCTGATCTCCAGATAAGAGGCTGCTCTCCATTCAGCCAGACCATGCATGGGACACAGCTAAATGTCATGGGACCTCACTCAGAGGTACCCCGATCAGATCTTAGGGGCTCATGGGTGCCTCTCTCAGTCTTACCTCGAGATTTGTTCAGTTGAAAGTTCTAATGACTCTCCACAGGCCTCATGACCTCTTGCCTCCTAGAAAGTATGAGTCTGGGGCTGCCCTCTAACTTCCTGGGAGCATTTGGTCAATCTGAAGTGTGGGGGCATGCCTCTGGCAGCTAGATCTGACCCCCGTTTTTTGCTCGGTCTCACACCTGCTATGAGTTCCAAATTTTTTAGTACCAAAGGACACATTTTTAACCTCTTTGGAGAGGGGATGAATTTCTTTTTAAAAACTTATTTATTTGTCTTCTCTCATATAATATATCTGACCCTCCTCCTCCTCTCCCTCTGCTCCTCTCTGGGGACTAATCTTAAAGAGCGCCATTTGAGAGACCTCAGATGGATCATCGTCCTTACCTCCCAGTCCAAATCTGGCCTGAATATACACTCGACAATGGCCACTGCTGGTCCAAACTTGGAATTTTTGATATTAATACCTATTGATTTAGATAATTTTGTAATATGTAATGGAGAATTGTCCAAGGCCCCTCCCCCCATGTTATCCCCCAGTTCATCTCAACTCTTCTTATCCCTGCCAATCAGTTTCCATTCACAACTGGGCCAAGAGCTTGATCTTATCAATTCCTGACCTTCTTCTTTCAAGGGTCTCCCCAGGCCCCTAAGCCATGAAGTCTTGTTAGCTGGAGCACTGCAGAAAAACGTCCCAGCCAGGTGAGGGTAAGGGTTCCTGCAAGGGTCAGGAGCTAGGGTTAGGATTTGGATTAGGGTTAGGATCAGGGTTAGGAGAGTTAAGGTTAGGGTTTGGATCAGGGTCAGGGTCAGGGTCAGGTTGAGAGTTAGGGTTTGTTGTGTAACAGTTTCCTCTGAGATTAAAACATTCCATCCGCAGGCAAGCTCCTTAAACAGGAAGATAAACAACTCAAAATAGCTTCAGGGAGCTCCTGAAACTGACCAGATTCACTAAGCCCCTCCCTTCCAGAGGAAACAAGCCAAGCTGTATAGAAGACTCTCAGAGGAACCAAGCTGCAATGAAGACTTGGAGACCAAACCAGCTAGCTTCTTGGAAGAGGTTTAGACCAACTTAGAAAGTACAATCTTTCTGTGGGCCAGCGGCGGGGTCTGATACGGTCCGCTTTGGATGGTTAACAGTCCCTGGATCATGCCCAGTTGATTATAATGTTATTTCTCAGGTGGGGATCCAGCAACCCAAGCAAAGTATAAGGGGTCGTTTACTTGTAAGTACACAGGATTACTAGCTGTATAATTAGTATAATTATACAATGAGGTGTCATTTGCCACCCCATCCCCCCTAAAAACGGTGGCTCATTATTACCAGAGGAATGGCAAAGAAAGCTTCCTTAAGGTCCAGTACTGAATAGATTTGGTGGTCTGTCCAGATGAGACTGAGCAAAGAGTATGTACTTGGAACCGTAGGATGAGTGGGTTTGGTCTATTTATTTACCTTCCAGGAATCCTGAACTGGCCAATAACCTGAGGCAGACTCCAAGCCGACTAACACAGGGTGAGGAAGTTAGCTTCTAGCAGCTTCTTGGTTTGGGGACCAATCCCTAGTCTAGCCTTTTGGTTAATATGCTATTACTCTTCTCTTATGGGTGTGACTGTAGACCAGAGACTCACCATGACTAGTGTGTGGTGCGGGGCCAAGCCTGGGGAATTTGTCTCAGCCTTTACCTTAGGAAACTGTTGTTGCATGTACTGGAACAGGGTGTCTGGGTCTGATTTGTTTTGTTGTAGAGTCTGGCAGAGCTAGAAGATATTCTGCAGACAGAGGAACAGCCAAGCTAAGGCAGGCGCAGAGGAAATTTTAGTTTCTTGAGGAGTAAAGGTGATGGTGAAGCCCAATTTTTAAAAAATGTCTTTGCCTGGAAGAGGCTAAGGGCAGTCTGGGACTACCAAGAAAGAGTGAGTCACCTGCTTGTGACCAGGATTAACTGTTCTTCTAGATGTGAGGTGATCATCCTTAGTTGTGCCCAAGGTTTCCTGTGTGGGCAGCTTTTTATTGGTAACATTAAAAAGTAACAAAAAAAATAATCCCCATTGGATTAAACAAACAAACAAACAAACAAACAAACCAAAAAACCAGAAACCTTTGCCCCAATGTCTACCCAAAACTTAACTGGTGGCCTCCTACTGACACAGTGACTAAGAGTTCATAGAGGCCTGATATAGTTAGTGTTTCTATTGTTGTGATGAAACACCATGACCAAAAGCAAGTTGGGGAGGATTTATTTAGGGTTTATTTATTTAGGGTTCACACTTCCACATCATAATTCATCATTGAAGGAAGTCAAGACAGACACTCAAACATGGCAGGAATCAGGAGGCAGGAGCTGATACAGAGGCCATGGAGGAGTGCTGCTTTCTGGCTTGCTCCCTATGGCTTCTCAGCCTGCTTTCTTATCGAACTCAGGACCACCTGTCCAGAGATGGCAGTACCCACAATGGGCTGGGCCCTTCCCCACCAATCACAAATTAAGAAAATGCCCTATAGCCAGATCTTATGGAGGCATTTTCTCAATTGAAGTTCCTTCCTTTCGGATGACTCTAGTTTGTGTCAAGTTGACACAAAACTAGGAGCACAATTAACCCCTTGTCAACTTGACACACAAAGGTTAGGTTAGGTTAAGCCCTAATTTTTCCTTTCTTGTTCTTCCCCAAGATCACACATATATCAACATTACAATAAAACATTCTAAGTTTTAAAATTACCACAATCTTTAAAAACCTAAATACTTAAAAATGCAGTCTCTTTAAAATAGCCAGTCTTTTTAAAAATCCAAGTCTTTTAACATTCAAAGTCTCTCAACTGTAGGCTCCTGTAAAATAAAAAAATAAATGAAATACATTTTCACTTCAGGATGGAAAAACCAGGGCACAGTCACAGTCTGAACAAAGAAAAGCCAAATTCCAGCAGTATAAATAACTCAATGTCCAATATTTGGGATTCACTCATGATCTTCTGGGCTCTTCCAAGGAACTTGGGTCAATTCTCTAACTCTGGCCTCTGCAGCACACGCAGCTCGTCCTCCAGGCTCCAGCTGACTCCACTTAAGGCTGCTGCTGTTCTTGGTGGTCACCCCATGGTACTGGCATCTCCAAAATGCTTGGATCTTGGTTGCAACTGGGCTTTACTTTCACCAATAGCTTCTCATAGACAGGATTACACAGTGCCAGGCCTCAGCTGCTCTCCATGACCCCTTCGTACCTTCGAAGCTAGCATCACCTGTGGGACTCTTACACTACCAAGTTCAGTTTCCCAGAACAAGCTACAACCTTGGCCACCTCTGGAACACAGCTTCTGTGCGCTGACTCTCAGGAAGCACTTCCCAGAAGATTTCACCTCAATGTTGGTCTCTTCTTAATCACAGCTGATTCTCCAGCCCTAGTTGACCATTTTCGCAGCCAAGCAAAGGTTTACTCTAGTGCAGTGGTTCTCACCTCCCTAATGCTGCGACCCTTTAATACAGTTCCTCGTGTTGTGGTGACCCGCAACCATAAAATTATTTTCATTGCTACTTCATAACTGTAATGTTGCTACTGTTATGAATTATAATGGAAATATCTGATATGCAGATGGCCTTAGGTGACCCCTAAGAGAGTCATTTGACCCCCAGTGGGGTCACAACCCACAGGTTCTGAACCCCTGCTCTAGTGATTCTTGTCTCTTGTTAATTGCAGCCGATTCTTTAGCTCCAGCTGACCAGACACCACAGATTCTTTACACAAATGGTGAGACCTGACTGGAAAGCAGCCAGCATGGCGAGAGCTGACTGGAAAGCAGCCAGCATAATCTTTGGCTGCATGTGGCTTTATCAGTAGCCAAGGCAGCTTGCTTTCGCGCCTTTCAGTGTCTCAGTTATTGTGAAGCTTTTGGGCCTCTCTGATGAACTGAGAGGTGACCATTTCTGCAAAGCCTTTTTAGCTTTTGGAGTTTGGGGTAGCTACGGCTGATGAATGACAAAAGGCAGATTTAATGTCCTAGCATTTTCCAGAACCAGGGGATCAAAAGGATGTACATTTTGAAAGCTTCTTGTTATGGCTCCAGAAATGCCCTGGCAGACTCTTCTGGGGCCTGAAAAACCTAAGTAGTCTTAGACAAATTAGCGGGGTCTTGAGCTGCACCCCGAATTCCAGTCATAAGGTGCAAACGAAAAGTCTCCAGGGCCTGGGAACTTGCTTACTATTGGGGTTCTTATCAGGGTCCCTGGATGAAAAAGCCCGCCTCAAAAGAGAGAAGCTTTTCAATACCAGTGGCCAAGGCCTCAAAAGCCTTCCTGGTCTCTGCCCTAAGGCATTCTCTTTCCTCTGAAGTAAACAGAGTCAGTAGGAGTTGCTGGCAATCATCCCAGGAGGGAAGGTGGGTGCCGAGGACTCCAGGAGGGCAGTCAAGGCTTAGGGCTTATTAGAAACACAACTGAAGTAGATAAAGGGGGACCAGGGACCAGGAAAGGGGGACACTGCTCCTCTAAGTAGAAGCCTTGGAGGCAGCTTCTGCAGTCTTCTCTTTGGGAATACATGCCATATTCCTCCCCAAACCCTTGGGATAATTTTTTTTTTTTCACTTTTAAAGGGTGAGAGTTTAGACCTGGCGGTCCCCCATGTTAGGAGGAAATTTAAGTGACTTGATGAAGAAGATTAATATAACCGATCGGGCAGCCCCAGTAATGAAGAGACGACCCTACATAAGACCTGCCACAACTTCTTTGTTGTAGGAGTAAGAGAATCCGAGGCTGAGGGGCAGCATGACTCCAGGAGCCCTTTGGTATTACTGGAAATTTCCAGTCCTGGAGAAGCAAGGAGATGTTTTTTTTTTTTTTTTTTTCAGACCAGAAGACAAGACAAAGAGGAAACACGGCGTACAGACGCCGCCACCCGGTGACAGAAACCGGAGAAACCTGCCGACGCTCCAGAGAGAAAAATGACAAACCAAACTGAGCGAACAATGGTGTGCAGAGGCTGCCACCTAGTGGCAGAATCCAAAAAACCAGGTGGAATCTCAGGCAGAGTCTGACTTAAGAGTCAGGCGGAGGTAAGGTTTAGCAGAGGTTCTCAACCTCTGGGTCAGGACCCTGGGTCAAACGACCCTTTGACAGGGGTCGCCTAAGAGCATCTGCATATCAGACATTTACATTATGAGTCACAGCAGTAGCAAACTTATAAAGTAGCAACGAAAATAATTTCATAGATGGGGGTCACAGCATGAGGAACTGTATTAAAGGGTCACTCATTAGGAAGCTCGAGAACCACTGAGCTAGAGAGTTAGGTTAGGGTTAGGATTAAAATTTTGGGGTTAGGTTAGGGTTAGAGGGTTACTGTTAGGGTTAGGGTAGGGTTTGGGGTTATGTTTAAGAGGGTTAGATTTAGGTCCCCGGAAGGGTTAGGTGTGGAGAGTTGGGGTTAAGTTAGGGTTAGGTTAGGGTTACGTTTAGGGTTAGAGGGTTAGAGTTTGCGTTAGTGTTGGGATTAGAGTTATGTGGGTTATATTGGGTTAAGCACAGTTACAGGGTTAGAGTTTGGGTTTGTGTCAGGGTTGGGGTCAATGTTTGGATAGAGGATTAGTTTTAGTTTAGCGTTAGAATGTTGGGGTTAATTTTGGGTTCGGGTTGAAGTTTGTGTTAGAGGGTTAGGGTTATGCAGGTTTTGGTTTAGTGTTAGGGTTAGAGGGTTTGGTTTGGGTAAATGTTGATGTTAGGTTAGGTTTTGGCAGGGGAGTCGCTTTGGTTTAAAGTTAAGACTTGTGTTTGGGGTTAGGGTTAGCGTTAGGGTTATACATTTTTCAAAGTTTATAAAGAAAATCTATAGTGAATTGTGCCAGGGCTATGTCAATTTAGAAATAGTGGATAAGCCTGTGTTTAGGGGTGCACCTAAGCAGGAAGGTGCAGAAACTTGCTTCTAGGTGTGTTTACACGCTGGAACAGTGCAGAAACCTCTCTACCCTGGCAGAGATAATCAGGTAGAGGACAGACTACTGTGCTCAGGTTCTCAGTGAACAGGAAAAGTGCTGACATCTGTGGTCATGGAGCGGATCAGAAAGAACACAGCTGTGTCCAGAGACTCAGCTACTATGTAAAATTGCAAACTACTGTGTCCACTGGCGTAGCTAGTCACGAAGAGCACAGGTGTAATCTCAGCACTCTGGAGGTTGATGCAGGAAGATTTTTGGGAGGGCCAGCGGGGTCCTACGGAAGTGTTGCCCAGTAGAGCCAAAGCCTGAGTAAGCAGATTGGTACCTAGTCTGATGCGCGCATGCATTCTGGGTAATGTAGTCCATTCTTTTCTACATCCCCTTATTAAGGAGCCTATGCGCCCCGGTCCATTCTGGATTTTGCAATGTTTTTGTGCGTATAGCTCCACAGAAGCTTCTGTGTGGTAACTGCTGGTGCTAGGCAGTGTGACCTCCGGCACCGCTAGACTCAGGACTCCGCAAGGACTCTGCGAAGACTGCCCCATGGACAGAAAGTGCGGACGGTCTCAATTCCTAGGTTAGATTACACCTTGGATCATGTTTGTGCTCTCCGCCAGAGTCGTGGCATCGGAGACAAGTTCCCGCCTAGGAGCGAGTACAAAACCTGCTCACGTTCTCTGCACTTCGCGGAGACCCCAGGCAGCTAAAGGATCTGACAGGTATCCAAACCCTTCGAAAGACCGCTAAGCTTTTTGGGTATTGTAGTCCAAAGTCTTCTGAAGGTGGCTCTTGTGGGGCCTAAGCCTTCTGGGTATTGTAGTTCAAAGTCTCCAGAAGGCGGCGCTGTGAATTCTAACCATTCTGGGTATTGTAGTTCAAACTTCTGAAGTTGGCACCTGTGGAGAAGCCTTTTGGGGTTTGTGGTCATTTATTTCTCCACAGCCGTTATCACGGAGGCTCAGAAAGCTTTTAAGGCTCTGCAGATGGACGAACGGAGCCGACAGCGCCCGATCTCCGCGCGTTTACAGCCGAGTGCTCTCGGGAGCGAATGGATAGAGACAAGAGGCGGCGGAAAGGGCCGAAATTGAACCGAGCGACTGTGGGTGGAGCATGTGGTTTAGGCGACTCAAAAGAGCTGAATCGGTGGGTGTTGGGGTGGGGGTGGGGTGAGGTGGAGGAGGAGGAGGAACGTAGGGGTGCTGGCAGGGGCTAAAGTACGTGATGGCATAGGGAGCTCAGGCAAGGGCCTGTGAACTGGATGTGAGCTGATGGTATGGGGGGCGGGACCATAGCGGGCGGGTCTAAGGCAGGGGCGGGGCCTGAGGCGGGCGAGGTTGACCAAAGCGGCCTCTGGTCTATACAGAGTTGCTGGATGCTGTTGAAGTGGAACTACTGTGGGGACGACTTGTGCCCCAGCTACATGCTACTATAACGTCTGCAGGGTCAGAGTCAGGGCTTGGTTGCTGTAAATATGGCAGGGTTAGGGTCCTCTGCCGCTTAGCTGCCTGGTCTAGCACAGACCATAGGACGTACACAAACAAACCGCAGAATTGTTCTCCTCAGCTCTGCTCACCTCCACAGCGGCAATCCTCCACTGACTTCAAGGCCCAGAGAGCCTGTGGGGTCGCAGCCATTACATATGTGCTCCACACGGAGGTGACCCCTGCAACTATGGCTTAGCCTTGTGATACCACAGAGGAGCCCGGATCTTAGCAGGAGTGTGGGTGTCCTCCTTTAGAGAGGAAGAGGGACTGACAGGGATGAGTTTAGCTTCAGCCTGTCCCCTGCAGGGCTGCAGGAATCCACCTTTTCTGTCCTGAGATTCTGTTGATGTAATGTTCGATCGCTTATTAAGAGTCTGTCGTCCATCGTTGAATTTTCCAGTGCTCTTTATTAATCACAAACCATGTCAAATCTCAGGGAATTCAATAACCGGGCGGCTTGGCAGAGACTTCATTTCTTTCCCAATCTCTCTCATTCTTTCTCCATTTCATCCTCCTGCCTGCTTCTCCTTAGACCCTTTAAACCTTTTCCCTAGCTCCCTCTCCACATCCAGGCCTTCATTACAACACAATAGTATCTTAGCATATTCAGCTGGGGGTGATCAGAGTCTTCTCTGATCACCCGCCTGCAATTGGTCACCTTCAGCTGTAAACAGTTCTGTCAGCAGGGCTAGCACAAGGGTGTGAATGGGTAGGAAGCAAGGCCTGCACCCGCCGCAAGGCTATGCTCCACAGCTACAAGGCATCAAAGCTCTTTTACAAACCAAAACAGCACAGAAGAGTAAAATATCCCACAACAAAATTCCCCCCTTGCTGGCTAGTTTTATGTCATTTTGACAGAAGCTAAAGTCTTCTAAGAGGAGGGAACATCAATTGAGAAAATACCTCCATAAGATTGGGTTGTAGGCAAGCCAGAACATTTTCTTAATTCCTGATTGATCGGAGAGGGCCTCGCCTATTGTGGGTGGTGCCATCCCTGGGCTGGTGGCCCTGGGTTCTCTAAGAAAGCAGACTGAGCAAGTCATGGGAAGTAAGCCAGTAAGCAGCACTCCTGCATGACTTCTGTATCAGTTCCTGCCCTGACTTTTTTCATGGACTATGCGGAAGTGTGTTGTGGGATATTTTACTCCTGTATGCTGTTTTGGTTTGTGAATAAGGCTTTGATGCCTGATGTTGTGGGATATTTTACTCTTGTGCACTGTTTTGGTTTGCGAAAGGGCTTTGATGCCTTGTAGTTGTGAAGCCAGATGCCTTGCAGCGGGTGCAGGCCTTGCTTCCTACCCATTCACACCCTTGTGCCAGCCCTGCTGAGCTCTTCACAGATAGAACTAACTGTTTACAGCTGAAGGAGACCGGATAACATGAAAGAACTGCAGGGGATAACATGAAAGAACTGCAGGCGGGTGATCAGAGAAGACTCTGTTCACCCCCAGCCGAGTATGCTTAGATACTATTGTGTTGTAATGAAGGCCTGGATGTGGAGACCGGGCTAGGAAAAAGGTTTAAATAAACAGGCAGGAGGAATGAGGTGGAGAGGTTGGTGAGGTCGGTGGAGTTTGGAGTGAGCTCTCTGCCTAGCTGCTTGGGTATAGAATTCCCTGAGATTTGACGAGGTTTGTGATTAATAAAAAGCATTGGAAAATTCAATGCTGGACTCTCCATTAAGCGATAGAAAGTTATTTTAACAGAAGTGTAAGCCAAATAAACCCTTTCCTCCCCAAATGACTTTTGGTCATGGTATTTCATCATACCAGTTCCTAAAACATCTTCCCCACCCCATATTTCAAATTGCTTCCACAGGAGTGACATGTCATATCATGTTTATTTATGTATTATGTTGGTATTTTGTGGCAAGGTAGCCCAAGCTGGCTTCGAACTCACACTGCCTCCTGCCTCAAGTTCCCCGGTGCTCATGTACAAGTCTCACTACACTGAGTCTTGCTTTTGTTTGTTCCCTGGTTTTTGTTTTGTTTGGGGGGGGGGTTTATTTTTTAGTGAGGTGTGAGTTTGTGGCGATGATGTGACAGTCCCAATCTGATGCTACTATCCCAGTGATTAAAAGTGCTTAAACCTGAGTAATAATTTGCACAGGCTAAAGAAACTTAATATTAAGCCAGGTGTAGCTTTTTAAGGGCTGTTGACCTTGCTCTGGAATGCTTAGAGGGTCCTAGCGGCCCACAGGTGAGATCAAAATGATAATGGGCTGTGAGGTACTAGAAGCAAAGCTGCCTTTGCTTCTGTAAAACTTGCTTATCGATACAGGAAGAGGGATGAAATGGTCTTTTTATTACTATATAGTGGGAAGGAAAAGACAATTGAGGGAAGTAAAACATTTTCTTGCCCAACTGTAAATTCCAGGGATTGCTGTGATTCATACCCTTCTGAATGTCTGCCCTAAACCCTCAGGCTGTATTGGCTCTCAGGCTGCTGTCCTGCTAGCAGTAAGAATAAATTCATCTAGTCTAAATGTGAAGCAGGTCTAAGTGTTTGGTCTTTCCCAGTGGATTTGAACGCCACAACAGCATATGCACACGTGTGTAGGTGAGGGTGCATATGCATGCAGCACCCAGGGCTGATGGTACATGTCTATCCCAGGTGCTGGGGTTACAGGCATGCTTTCCAGGACTGGTGTCTATGTGGGCTCTGGGGATTTGAAATCACATCCTCCTGCCTTCACAGCATGTATGTTCTTATCCTCTGAGGCATCTCAGCTGCTTGTTTGTTCTTTATGTCTTGTGTGTTAGTATCCATCCCACAAAGAAAGAAGACGATCTGCTGATTCAGTTGCATACTGGGGATTTTGGGTAGCACCTCTTTCTAGATATTGTGGGCCAATGCCAAGGAATGGAGATGGGCTGGGGGCAGAGCTTGGGTTCAGACTGGGCAATTTGCAATGGAGGACTGTGGAAGGAGAGTGGACAATCACTTACCTGACAGAAGATCCAGGTTCAATTCCCAGTGCACACATGATGGCTCACAACTGGCTTCTGTGGGCATGTATGTAGTACACAGACATACATGTAGGCAAAACCCGAACACACATAAAAATGATGAATACATAAAATGTTAAAAAGATTTTTTAAAGAAAAAAGCCCCCAATAATAGTAATAATAATAATAATAATAATTATAATTGTTGCTGCTTAAACCAGTAATAGGAAGACTTGTGGAGTGAAGCATTGTCCTGATAACCTTGGTGGAGTAGATTTACAAACTGTTATAGGTTGCTGAAGGTAGCTTTTCCTCTTCTCTAGCTTTCTCTCACTCTCTTTGTCATTCTTTTTTTTTTTAAAAAAAAAACTTATTTATTATGTGCATTAGTGTTTTGCTTGCATGTTGTATTCATGAGAGTGTCAGGTCCCCTGGAATTAGAGTTCCAGACAGTTTGGTTGCTGGGAATTGAACCCAAGTCTTCTGGAAGATCACCCAGTGCTCTTAACTGCTGAGCCACCTCTCCAGCACTTCTTTGTCATTCTTAACACTGTGGATGCTGAGAAATTTCAATTCATTTTAACTTGTTAGCATCGTTATTGTTTTGATGTAAAACATTGTAGTTTTGACCAAAGGGAGCCCTCTACAACCAGCCTCCTTTTGTTTTTGACTAGATTATGCTTACCCACTACATTTTAATTCAACTTTAAGAAGATTTGACTTAGATTCACCCTCTAAACCACTTAGACTTTTTTAATCATGGATATTTCACTATAGACTAAAGGAGATGGGTTTATTAGTGAGAATGTCAGTAGAAATACTATTCCCCAAATAGAAATATTGGTCTAACATGCTTGGGTTGTCATTCTTATCACTTAGATCTGTTACTATTTTGCTTTCTCCCATAGGTATTAATATTTTACTACCTTGGAATAAATTATTGGTCTATTCAGTGTCTTTAGGATAGATAATGTATTTAATATTTAATAACACATACTATTTGGCAAATTAGGTGTTTATTGTGTAGTCCTGGCTAGCCTGGAACTTGCTATGCAGACCAGGTTGTCCTCAGACTCTGAGATTCACTTGCCTCTGCCTCCCCAGTGCTGGGCTTAAAGATGTTTGCTACCCTGGAAAATTCGGTCTTTTAAAGCTCAAAGACTAACACAAGAGGTCAGAGTGATGTGTTTATTAGATGGGCTTTATTTCTTTATATAACTTTTATGTCCTTGATATCACATTTTTAGTGCTCTCTGTCTTATGAGAAAATACCTTGTGGAGTTTTAAACTGGGTGAAGTTTAATGTATTTTCAAAATTCTGAACCCAGCTAGAGGTTAAAAAAAAAAATCAAAATGCCATAGGACTTTCGTGTGAACAATCTGATATTGTTCAGAAATGCTAAGTTACAGGACATTCTCTGAGCATTTTCCTGGCAAAAGAATAATTTAAAGTGCATATAATGCCAAATGCTTGCTTTTATACCCTAATCTTAAGGAAGCCATCACTTCTTTATAATCCTTTCAAAATATTTTCTGAAATGTAGAAGAAGGTATTTCCAATACCAGAGTTTTCCCACCTCATAAATGAAAATTTGAAGTCTTTCAGCTGCTGGTATGTTGTTTAGGTCATAAAGCAAGATACAGATAAAATGTGCAGATACCCTGGGAGTTTAGTCTGATTTCCCAGTGTGACCCGGTGGCCACTTGCTACAGTAGCTGTGTAGGGGTGGTGAAGACGTTTTATTGCTGAGATTTTTCCTGGGCCAAGTCTATTATCACATTAGGAAAATTATTTGACTGATAATTTACTCAAAACATTTTGACAGGAAATATGGAAATATAAAATGTATTCACTGTCGGCTGAATATATGTGTATTCACAATGAGGTTCTCTACCGCAGAACAAGACAGTTTGGCTAGATCATTTCCAATTCTGCATTTCTGTGAATCTTTGATAATAGATATAATCTTTGATCTTTGCACTGGGCTCAAACTAAAACTCGCCCAACCTTAACTTCCAGGGTACCTGGAATTACAAATGTGCTGTAGGACTGCTGCAGCTCACTCTTATAATTCCTCAGGTTTCTATCTGCCAAGAAAAGCCGCTTCCCTATTGACATGTATCTATGGTGCATACCAAAGCCGTTAGGCTGCAAGCCCTCCTTACTCTAAATTTCCAGGCTGTTCCAGTTCATAGGACTCTCCACCCGCACCCTGAAGTTACCATTTTTTTCTTTATAACCTACTCTCTGCTCCTGCTCTTCCCTCTGCTCTCTGACCCTTACCAGTCTGCCCTTCTCCTCTCTGCCCCGGAGAGGTAGCCTGGTCTGCTTTGGATTTCCCCAAAAGGCCTCTGGCTATTCTCTCTCATATCTATAATAAAAACCTTCTTGCCACCAATGAATTGTTTAGTTCTGTGGCTTCTTCGTGCCCTTGCTTCCATGTCCTTGTGTGAGAGCAAAAGTTATGTTTTAAATTTTAATTACTGCACCTAAGAGATCTATGAAACAAAAATGCCTCTAACCTGTGAGCCCACTTGCCCAAGGACAGATACTTCCTGAAATGCTGGGTTCATGTAAGTGCATGTAAGATAACAAGCCAACTGTTTTTGCTTCTATAAACAAGCTTGATTACACAGCGTTGGGAGATATATGGGCAGGAAGTATGTCAGGATGTATGTTTGCCCCTGATTGGATGAAGGTGGGAAGTACATAGCCTTATAGGGTTTGCCTTTATAAGTCTCTGCCAAATGTAAGTCAGTGCCATTTTCTGGGAACTCCAAAATCATCCTGGCCAGTATTTAATTAAAGTTTGCTTCAATTTTTGCTAAAAAAATCATGGTAGCGGTTTTATTCTCAATCAGTGGGATTAACACTTGCTGTGTCACTGAGGATGGGGTTTGAGGTTTTAAAAGCACACACCAAGCCCAGTCTCTCTCTCTGTCTACTACATATGGATCAGGATGCAACAATCTCAGATACTTCTCCAGCACCATGCCTGCCTGTATGCTGCCATGCTCCCCAGCATGATGAAAATGGACTAACCCTCTGAAACTGTAAGCAAGCCCCCAACAAAATGCTCTCTTTCATAAGAGTTGCTTTGGTCCTGGGTGTCTCTTCATAACAATAGAAACCCTAAGGTAAATATCCATGTTCATTCAAAATGAATCACAAACTAGAATTTCTGGAGGCGCAACCTAGCATTTACTGCCGTCAGGTCAAAAAGCTGACATTGGCTCCCTTGAATTTTTGTCTTCATGGAAAAATGGGGATATGGAGGCATTTTCTCAATTGAAGTTCATCTTCCCAAATGACTCCAGCTTGTGTAAAGTTTCTGCAAAACTAGTCAGTAAATACACAACAAAACTGAATTAAAAATGTAAATATGATATTTATATTTTCTGTGACTGAAGAGCAAAAAGGAAGCAGAATCATAATGGTCTCTTGTTGAAGGTTTTGATGAAATAAATGAAATCATGACAGACCAATAAAAAGGGGGTCTCGTCGCTGAGCATGGTGACACGCACCTATATGCCCAGAACTCAGGAGGCTGATTCAAGAGGATCTCAAGCTTGAGGCCAGCCCTGTCCTCATGGCAAGACACTGTCTCAGAAAACAAAACACAAAGAAAAAGTGAACGCAGGGCAGCAGGTGAGGAGCTGGAACAGTGTCCTTTTGAAAAAGTGCATCCCCTTTGGAAGTGACAAAAGGTGTGGGTCAGGAAGGAAGGAAAATGAGGTAGCTGTGCCAATGTGAGCACAATTATAAACCCAGAGGCGGCACTTCTTAGAGGTTCAGGCTCTTCTTTTTTCATCTTATCGTCTTCACTAGGACTGGCCAGATTTAAAGATTCTATAGAAAATTTAGGAATTCTAACAATATGGCTTGCTTGAGACCACTTGCAAAATTTAAATTTTTTATTATTGTATTATTATTTTTATTATTTTATTGTGTGCATGGTGGGAGTCATGAATGCCATGTTGCATATACAGAGATCTGAGGGTGAATTTGTAGAGTTGGTTTAGTACGGTTCTATTGTTGTGAAGAGACACCATGACCAAGACAACTCTTAAAAAAGAAAGCATTTAATTGGGAGTTTTAGAGGTTTAGTCCATTATCATCATGGGAGGGAGCATGCCAGCAGGCATGATACTGGTAAGTACATCCTGATCTGCAAGCAGAGAGAGAGACTAGGTCTTTTGGAACTCCAGAGCTTTTGAAGGAAGAGGTAAGACACAAATATCCCATCTGTGGCTGATCACTCTATAGACACTTTATACTCTGTATTTTGATCAGTTGTGAGCTTCTGAGTTAACCACTGCCCGTTGTACAAAGTACATTTTGTGATGACGTTTGGGAGCACGGATATAGAGATACAAATTTAGGGCTGCACTTTCACCAATAGACTCTCATAGGCTCTCTTCATGGTGCCAAGCCTCAACTTCTCTGCATGACTCATTCAATCTGGGTCATGAAACTGAAAAGCTTCTACACAGCAAAGGACACCATCATTCAGACAAAGCAGCAGCCTGCAGAATGGGAGAAGATTTTTACCAACTGGACATCTGATATAGGACTAATATCAAAAATATATAAAGAACTCAAGAAACTAGATATTTTAAAAGCTAAATACTCTAATTAAAAAGTGGGGTACAGATCTAAATAGAAATCTCAGTAGAGGAATCTCAAAAGGTTGAATGTTCAACATACTTAGTTATCAGGGAGATGCAAATCAAAACTACATTGAGAGTCCATCTTTTATTTATTTTTTTCAAGACAGGGTTTACCCCTTTTTCCTCAAACTGTACATTTTTTATTTTTTCCTTTCTCAGCTTGCTCCTTTTCATTATATATCTGCATAAGTGTAACTAGCTACAGACAGACACGGTCAATACTAGGATGTTTTGAAATCTCCTCTGTCAATGCCATTAATCCAAAACTCTTCAATGAAGCCTCAGGCATACTTTTTGAACAAGGGCAAAAAGCAAACACATTCTTTGCCAAAATATTACAAGAATGATCTCTAGGCTTACTAGGCTTACTTACTAGTTACTTACTACTTACTCTAGGCTTACTTATTAATGCGCTTCTCCTCTGAAGACTTGAGCCAGGCTATTGTAATCTACATTGCTCTCAGCACCACTGTCTTCCCTGCTCCTACTAGTATGGCCAATTAAACCCCACTTAAAGCATTCAACTGCTTTCCTAATCCAAAATTCCAAGGTCCACATTCCACCAACAAGAAGGATAGTCAGGCCTGTCACAGAAGTACTCCAGTCCTTGGTAGCAACTTCTGTCTTAGTCATTCTTCTATTGCTGTGAAGAGAGACCATAAGTACAGCAACTCTTAAAAAGGAAAGCATTTAATTGCGGCTTGCTTACAGTTCAGAGGTTTAGTGTATTGTCATCATGGCAGGGAGCATGGTGGCATGCAGGCAGAGATGGTGCTAGAGAAGTAACTTGAGAGTTCTATATCCAGATCCTCAGGCAGCAGGAAGAGAGAGACACTGGGCCTGGATTGAGCATTTGAAACTCCAAGGCCCACCCCAGTGACACACTTCCTCCAACAAGGCCACACCTACTCCACAAGACCACACCTCCTAATCCCTGTCAAGTTGTGCTACTCCCTAATAACCAAGCATTTATATTTTTGAGCCTACGAGGGCCATTCCTATTCAAACCACTATAGTCCATTTAGTTTATAACATCAGATAGCTTCAAAATTTCTCTGTTTAGTTTTTGTGGTGTAGTAGGATTTTGCCAAGAAGTCTGTCCTTTGCAGCTTTCCTTATGATTGGATGCCACTTGGACTTCTGGGAACAGCTTAGGGTATAAAAGAGCCAGCGGGCAGCCGACAGTTGGTGTGAGAGCAGCAGGCTCCAGCTCATGTTAGAGAACAGTTAGTTAGTGGGATAGAGTATGATAGTTAGTCCAGTTCTCCTGGCTTCAGACGGATAAAGCAGTCAAAAAGGGCTGTGAAGATTTCTTCCTATTTTCTTTTTCTGTCTTTCCTGAGCTAGTGAGGGTAAAATAAAAAAAGGCACAATGGGATCTGTACAAGCTAGGATTTAGTTACAAGTAGGAATTTGTTACAGTAACATTCAGTTAAGAGCGGCACTTCAGTGTAGAGTAAGAAAACAGTTTTCAGGGCAGGAGAACAGCCTTCGGTTACAAGTGGAGTAGAGAGAACAGGAGAGTTCAATTACAAGTAGAGTTCAGTTAGATTCTGAATGACATGTCTATTGGCCAAAGTTGGGTATTGAAGTCATCCACTATCACTATATGAAGGTCACTATGTGAATTAAGCTGCAGTACTGTTTCTTTTATGAACTTGGGTACCTTTATGCTTGGTGCATGAATATTAAAAATTCCAATATCCTCTTGGATTTTTCCTTTGTTAAGTATGTAGTGTCCTTCTCTATGGTTTGAAGTCTATTTCGTCAGGTATTAAAATGATGGCACTGGCTTGCTTTGGATGTCCATTTGCTTGGAATATCTTTTGCCATCCTTTTATACCTTGAGGTAATGTCTATCCTTAATGTTAAGCTGTATTTTTGGATGCAGTAGAAATATGGATTCTGTTTTTGGATCCAGTCTGTTAGTCTGTTTCTTTTTATAGTGGAATTAAAACTACTGGTGTTGAGAATTACCAATGAGCAGTTTTTGTTTAGTCCTTTTATTTTGTTGTGGGGTTTTCCCACCTCTTATGTTTCACTGGTCTGTTACTTTTTATTCCTTGTGTTTTCGTGAGTGAGGTTAACTTCTTCAGGTTGGAATTTTTCTTCCAGCACAGTGGTTCTCATCCTAATGCTTTGACTCTTTAGTACAGTTGCTCATGTTGTGGTGACCCCAAAACAATAAAATTATTTTCATTGTTACTTCATAACTGTAATTTTGTTACTGTTCTGAATTGTAATGTAAACATTTGATCTACAGGATGGTCTTAGGTGACTTCTGTGAAAGGCTTGTTCGACCCTGCAAAGGGGTGGTGACCCACAGGTTAAGGAATACTGTCTCTAACACCTTCTGTAAGGCTAGATTTGTAGATAGATACTGCTTGAATTTTGTTTTGTCACAGAATGTCTTTTTTCTCCAGCTATTGTGATTGAAGGTTTTGCTGGGCTTTATAGTCTGGGCAGACATCTGTGGTCTCTTAGAGTTAGTAGAGCATCTGTCAAGCCCTTTCTGGTTTTTAGTGTCTCCATTTAAAAGTCAGATGTATTCTAATTGGTCTGTCTTTATATGTTAATTATTCTTTAATTCTTGCAGCTTTTAACATTCTTTCTTTGTTCTGTACATTTAGTATTTTGATTATTATGTGCCATGGGGAATTTCTTTTCTGGTCTTGCCTATTTGGTGTTCTGTATACTTCTTGTAACTTGACAAACAATTTCTTCTATGATTTTGTTGAAAATAGTTTTCTGTGCCTTTGACCTGGGTTTCCTCTCTTTCTTCTATTCATATTATGCTTCAATTTGGTCTTTTCAGAGTGTCCCAGATTTTCTGGATGTTTTGTACTTGGATTTCTTTGACTGATGTATCCATTTTTTCTGTCTTGTCTTTGATGACTGAGGTTCTCTTTGGTCTCTTGTATTCTGTTGGTGGGGCTTGCCTCTGAGGTTCTTGTTCAGGCTTCTAAATTTTTCTTCTCCAGTTTCTCTTAGTTTGGGTTCTCTTTACTGATTATATTTTCACTTTTGTTCAGTGAACTATTTTCTTCATTTCATTTCATTGTTTGCTTGTGTTTTCATAGATTTCATTAATGACTTTATTCATATCATCTTTAAGGACCTCTAACATATCCATAAAGGATATTTTGAAGTCCAGTATAGCTTCAGCTATATTGCTTTTCTTAGGACTTGCTGGAGTAGGGTTGTTGGGCTCTAGTGGAGAAGTATTATCCTGGCTTTTATTGATTGTATTTTTAAGCTGATAGAAAGGCATCAGGGTTTGGGGTGATTGTAGTTATTGGTTCTCTGGTCTTATTTTTGTTGGGTGGGTGCTCCATTAGTTGGTTTCTGTTGCTCTTTCTGGTTCTTAAGAGGGCATGGTGGCTGTGGGTTGCCTCATAGGGAATGCTTCTGAGATCTTGCCAAGTGTGGCCACTGGGGGTTCTGATAGAATGTGTTCATAGACACTGAGAGCTGACACTTAGGAATGGGGATGGGCTAAAAGGGATGCTGAGGGGGTCTTCAGGAGGGAGGAAATCTGGGTGTTCCCAAGGATCTGTCTAGACCCCTAGAATTGGGGAGATGAAGGGGAGGCCAGGTCAGGTGGTCCATTACAGAGCTGGGGATGAGCCTGTGAAACTCATTTGGAGGAGAGGGGGGAGTTAAAATTGTCGACCTGCTTCCCTGGCCGTCATGGCTGGTGGGTTCCTAGAGAATGGCTCTAGTGGTTGGCAGCTGAGATAAAGAGATGGGGTGGTGCAGGGGGTTGAAGGGGTAGATCTGTGTGATCTGCTGAGGATGGGGCAGAGAAGAAGAAGAGCTCATAGCAGGTGGTCTTCTACAGAGTTAGGGATGAAGCAGTGGGAGTTGGATTTGGAAGAAAGGAGAGAGAATAAAGATCTCTATTTTTGTTATTTTTAAAGATATATTTATTTAATATACTTTAATATATTTATATATATTATACTCTTCACCCCCTACTCATCTTAGCTCCCAGATTTACCCCACACTCTACCAACTTCATGTCTTTCTCTCTCTCTCTCTTTTTTTTTTTAGCCCAAGGATTCTACTTTCTGCTGCTCATATACTCAAGGTGTGAGGCCATCTACTGGAGCATGGCTGACCTACCAGGGGTCAGGTACCCTTAAAGAAAACTGACTTTCCTTCTCTTAGAAGCTACCACTGTCCATACCTCCTCAGCCACACACACTAGGCTTATTATTTATTGTGAAGATGTTTTAAATGATATTAATCAAAAAAATGGGACCTTGCTATGTAGTGCAAGTTGGATTTAAACACAAGATCCTCTTGCCTCAGCCTCTGGAGTGCTGGGATCATAGGTGAGTTCCATCATATCTGGCAAAGGTGCAGTTTCGTTTTGTTTTTGATACAGAGTCTCAGTACACAGCTTACGCTGGCCTCATACTCTTAGTGATTCTCCTGCCTTAGTCTCCCAAGTGCCGGTGATGCCATAATACCTGGCTCAAAGATAAATTTCTGAAAACCATTCTTATACTGCAACTCACACAAACATACCCCTTAAAGTCCCAAGTAAATGTATCTTTGATTTACCTCTTTCTTACAGGATTCTGAAAGACGCCATGGCCACCTCCGTGTCAGTCTCCTGGAAGGGATATGCAACGGAGGAGAATTCAGAATGGAAATAGGTCTTAAGAGAAAATACGTTACTTTTTGCGTTGTACAAAATTATTTTGTCATATGAATGCAGCCTCGGAAAGACTTCGGGTAAACAAGAAACCCCCATATGTAAATTTCTGGCTACCATAGCGATAGACCATTCCTCCCTTGGCCCACTTAAAAATTATTTTTTGTAGGGCTAATGAGATGACTCCGCAGTTTAGAGTACTTGTACTGGTTTACTGGAGTTTTTCCGGGCATGAAATTAGGTAAAAGACCTGAGATGTCTCTTTGTTGTAAATGTCTGATATCCGCCTGTAAAATCTTTGGCCCTTCTCACTGTCTGGCTGTGACGAGGCAAGCTGCTGGACTGTGAAAGTAGAATGTGGCCAACAGTGAGTGGGAACTGAACCCTTATATCAAAAGTCTGTGAAGGACTAGATCCTGCCAGAGTCACTGGAGTTAGCACAGGAATGCTGTCTGTTCCAGTCTTGTTCGGAGATGATGGCAGACTCGGTTAATAGCTTGACTGGAGCCTTGGGAGCTACAGAGACAGAGGGTCCAGCTGCACCTGGATTCCTGACTTGCAGAAACAGTGAATACATTGGCCCCTTGCCTTTGTGGGTTCTACCAGCCTTGAATTGAAGATACTTGGGGAAAAAAAAATTCCAGAAAGTTCCAAAATGCACAACCTGAATTTGCCTTGCTCTGAGCACTCTGCCAAGTAAGTACAAGTGGTGTGCGGGCATGCCTGTGTGCCTCCCACTGTTTCACAGCTTCGTTTCTCTCCGCCACTTCTTTTGGAGCACCTGTATGGGGTCTTTTTTGTATACTATGTAGTGTGTCCCATGATGGCTGTATCTGTATTGAATATATACAGTGCTTCTTGTGACTATCTCTAAATATTGTATTATGCCTGTTACACCCTACTGCACACTATTACATAGTATTTATTTTATATTCTGCATTATAAGTTATCTAGAGGTGATTTTAAAAGATAAGAGGCTATATATAAGTAAATGAAATATATATATATATGCTATATACAAATACTGTACTACTTATATGAAGAACTCACGCATTGGCAGTTTTCAGTATCCACAGGGGTCCTGGAGCCTAGCTCCAGGAAACTGAGGGATGAGTAGTCCTGTTATGCTGTCATTCTAAGTTTGGAATTAATTTAATAATATTTTAACAGATAACAAACATATGCCTTCTAAGTGTTTTCCCATCATTCTGAACAAATATTGTGAGACTTCAGTTGTATTTTGGATTCTTCCATTTATTTATTTATTTTCATTTTGTTTTTCAAGACAGGGTCTCTCTGTTGTAACTCTGACTGTCCTGGAACTCATTCATCAGGCTGGCTTCGAACTCACAGCCTACCTCTGCCTCTTGAATGCTGGGATTAAAGGTGTGTGCCACCACTGCCCGGCTAGTATTCATTTAAAAAGAGTTAGCAAGCACAGTTTAGGTGTAGTCTAATATAGCATAATTCTCATGCAGAGTCACTGCTAACATTCTTTCTGTCTTTTATTAAGTTTTTTTTGTTGACATATGGCATCATGGGCTTCATTGTGACATTTTCATTGTACTTTGCTCAGATTCACCTCTCTGCAGCAGTCCCCTCCCTGCCCCACTCTCCCTACTACCTCTGTTTCTCTACTTGATATACTTGGTATACTTGGGCTATAGAAGGTACTTAAACGTATTAACTGGATACATTTATGTCAATAGATCAGGTGAAGATATAGTTTTAGAATTTAGCTAAGGCTTCATTAGCTAAGTGAATTAGCATCCAGATGATCAGATTAATTTTTGAGAAAGCTTTGTAACACTAAAGCAATAGCCTCATCATGTGGTAGATATATAGCATTTGTTCAGCAATGGTATGTGACTAAACTCTTTTACCGTCTGCAAAGCAATTTCTATTAATGTCTATATTGTGAGAAAAATGAAAGATGTGTGCTAGATCTGTGAAGACATAGTGTGGCAGTGACTTTTATGTGCCGGATTGGCTTGGTTACAGTGCATGGTCATCGAGCACTAATCTAGGTCTTACTGTAAAGGGTTTAATATCTGCAATCAATGGATTTTAAATAATATAAGTAGGTCATAAACAATAATCAAGATCTTAAGAGTAAAAAGTAGTTTTTAAAATATTTACTTTTATTTTATGTGTCTGCGTGAATGTCTGCAAGCGTGTGTGTGTGAACTATATATATACATGTCCGCTTAGTGCCAGAAAAGGGTACCAGGTCCCCTGGAACCAGAGTTACAGATGGATGTGAGCTACCATGTGGGCACTGGGGCCTGAACCTGGGTCCTCTTCAAGAACAGCAAGTTCTCTTAACCACTGAGCAATCCTTCCACCCCAGAACTAGTTTTAAGAAGGATTTCTGCTCTACAACAGTAGTACCAATTCCTGCTGTGTTTCCAGCCTATGGGTATGTGGATTTTAGATTTGAAAACTCTCGTAAAAAGAGCTAATTCCTTGACATCATATTCTCTTTCTCTCTCCCCATTGTCTCTGTCTCTATCTTTCTTACTCTTCCTTTCATAACTTTTTGTCACTTGAGTTCTTTTCTTCTGGAGACTTTGGACTTATATAGGCAGCTGTTGCCCAATAAGGATGGACATGCCTCTCTGAGTTTTCTGAGAGATCAATTTTATGCCAAATGATGGCATTGGGCAATGGCTGTGAGCATTAGTGTCCCGGGCCCTGCTTAGTTCAAAATACGGAGGAGCCAGGATGCCTTCTCTCCTTCTTCTCAGATTGGAAGGACCAACTTCCCAGATGATGATGATGATGATGATGATGATGATGATTATTCCATGACAAAGAGGAAAGTAGTTCAACCAATATTGTTCCAAGATACACTTTGGTTTATTTTGGCAGAATTTTTCCTATTCTGACTAATGCATTGTTCAAACAAAAAAAATATTCAGGTCCTAGGCACATTTAACAAGAATTTTTTTGAAATCAAATGCACAATTATTCATTATCTAGATAGTAACAACTTATTCAGAATTGTGTTTTTGATGCAGTAAATACAGAAAAATATATTTGTTGGTAAAAGGTGAAATCCAGTGTGAAGATCCACAGCTTGAGAGTTGCATTTAAACTGTTCATTGAGATACATAGATTTTGGGTCTGGTTAATTTTGGTGTGTGATTTCTTTTTTATTTGTTTTTTATATTAAAGTTTGTTTTTTATTATAGATTAATTAATTATTTTAATTATATTATATATTATATGGTTATAATATACAATATTCTAATATAATATAAAATATAGCATAATATAAAAATTATAATATATAATACAATATAATAATGTATCATAATGTTTATTATATAATTATATAATAATATTATAATTAATAATTAAAGATTGTTTTTTAGAATACAGTTTATAAAAACAAATGAAGAAATGAACAAACAACAAAATAAGATTTTTTTTTTGGTTGCAAGTGAATGAACTCAATGTAATTGGATGGTTCAAGAGTGAATCATTAGACTTATTTGGCTGAATCTGAATCCAAGACTCAAAAAATGTGAGCAAGATTGGAATCTTCATTCCCCTTCTCATTTCAACAATAAATTCTAATGGATGATTGTAATTTATTAACTGAGTCATGTCACCATCCCAAACACTGTGGATTGGAGATGGGCAGCTTTATTCCTTTGCCTGTGAGTAGATAGAGATGGGGCAGTTGGAGACTAAGAAGATCACATTCACTGTGAGCAGATGGGCAGGGTAGCCGGGGAGGGGGGGGACAACAAAAGTTATAAGCTCCACCGTGTGAGGGTAGGAAGTTATGTCTGGAGGAAGTTGCCTTGCAAATATGGAAATGCTCTTGATTCATTGAACATAGCTTTTAAAAACAAATGCTGGGGTAAATGAGTGCTCAGATTTTTATGAAATTGAAAATTGGGAGATTAGTTGTTGCAGTGTGATAATTCACTTTAATCAAAGAAAAAAGAAATAATTTGTCACATCAAGACTATGCATATTATCTTTCACAAATGGTGCTGGTTAATTGGCTGTCTACCTATAGAAAAATGCAAATTGATCCATATTTATCATCCTACACAAAGCTCAAGTCCAAGTGGATCAAGGATCTAAATATAAAACCAGATACACTGAACCTGTTAGAAGAGAAAGTGGGGAATAGCCCTGAGTGCATTGGCACAGGAGACAACTTTCTGAACAGAATACAAGGGAGGCTGAAGCACAGGGCTGGATTGTCTTTGTGAGGAGCTCTGAGAGATCTTGTCTGAAAAAACTGAAAAGAAAAGAGACAAAAAGAGAAGAAAAGGAAAGAAAAGATAAAAAAATTTCAGATTGTATCTCAACAGTATTCACAAAGTCCTGTGTTCGATCTTGAGCACCCAACCACTTAAAAGAAACAAAGGTTCTAACAGCGCCTGTGCATATAAGCCACAATTTTCATGCTGAGGGACTCAACCAATTTGGGGCTTGAAGGACTCTGTCCCAGGGATGGCATAAGAACATCTGCATAGCAGATATTTGCATTAAGATTGATAGCCGTCACTTAGCAAAACAACAGTTACAAATTAGCAACAGAATCTTTTCATTGTTGGGGGTCATGACAACATGAGGAACTGTATTAAAGTGTGGCAGTCTTAGGAAGGTTGAGAACCACTGTGTAGAAATAAGTGACACCTGAGGGGCATAGCAGATTTTGATCAGATCTTAGCGATTGTGGAAAGTTGGTTCACTGTGGTTCCAGAATCAAATGTTCTTGGCTCACTTCTGCCTTGCAAACAGCCACTTGCTGCCCAGCTCTCTATAGGACACCTTTTGGCAAGAACTGATGTCAATGTTCTTCTTGATACGCTGTATCAACGCTGATACCCTCAGGAAAGGGGTATTAATTAATGACTTTGTCCTGCAAATCTAGAAACTCCATGAATTGTTCCCACCCTGGTATACAGTATTTGGGGCCAACCGAACCTGTGTCACCGAGGCACAGGCACTATTATGGCTTTGTGAAAACATCTCCTGTCCCCTGTGATGCGAGGTTCAAGCTTCCAGACCAGCTTGAGACAGAAGCAGAAACTCTCAAGTGGGTTTCCAGCGCCACCGTGTGGCTGCTGACTGGCACTGCGTTGGCAGGCAACCTCCATGGAGTTTCCTTCATAGTTCTTGTCTGAACCCTTCTGCCCCAGCAATGAGCAAGTACTCCTTGTTGGTGCAGAAGGGTTCAGAGAATTTGTTCAAGGGTCCTTCTGGTGCCGAGGTTAGCCTCTTCCAGCTGCAATGAAAACCTCCCTTCTTCAGACCCTGCTCATTTGCACCCCAACGAGTGCCTCCTGATCCTCCTGCTGAGCCCCAGGGTCCCCTTTCTAAAATCACACAAACGCCTTCCTGTTTTTTCTCTGGTTCATTCTGCTCACAAGAACTTGTGGCTGATGCTCCCCTTTGCATCTTTCCACTAGGCAAGATCAAGGAGCCCTCTGCCATTAAGGGTCAATGTCAGCTTATTAACTTACAGCAGCTGCTGCCTTCAGGGGTCTTCAAAGTGGGTGTTGGAACCTCCGGAATGGTAGCTACATAAAAGATATAGCCTGTAGATGCTGAGTACTGAATCTGGGCCCCTGCTTGGGCAACCAGGGATCATAACCACTCTGGATGTGATTTTATAGAAAAAAAAATTCTCCCATTGGTTGCCAGTACATCTAGATTGTATGATTTCTTCATTGTTTGTAAGAAGGTTCTGCCACCCTTGGCGACATAGGGTTGTCAGCGAATAGCTCAGGCACTAAAGTCAATGACTAATAAGTGGGACCTCATGAAATTGAAAAGCTTCTGTAAGACAAAGGACACTGTCAATGAGAGAAAACGGTAGCCTACAGAATGGGAAAAGATCTTCACCAACTCCACTTCTGATAGAGGCCTGATACCCAAAATACATAAAGAACTCAAGAAAGAAGACATCAAGAAAGCAAACAATCCATTTAAAAAATGGGGTGTAGATCTAAACAAAGGGATCCCAAATGGCTGAGAAACACTTAAAGAAATTTCAACATCCTTAGCCATTAGGGAAATAGAAATCAAAAGGACTCGAGATTCTATCTTACACCTGTCAAAATGGCTAAGATCAATAACACAAAGGACAGTTCATGCTTTAGAAGACGTGATCCTTCATTGCTGGTGGGAGTGCAAACTTGTACAGCTACTGTGGAAATCAATATGTTGATTGCTCAGGAATTAGAAATCAACCTATCTCAAGACCCAGTTATATACCCAAATATACCCAGGCATATACCCAAAGGATGCTCCATCCTACCAGAAGGACACTTGCTCAGCTATGTTCATAACAGTTTTATTCATAATAGCCAGAAATTGGAAACAACCTAGATGCCCTTCGACTGAAGAATGGATAAAGAAATTATGGTATGTTTACACAACAGAGTAACTCAGCGATTTAAAAAATGACATCATGACTTTGCATGCAACTGGATGGAACTAGAAAACAATCATCCTGAGTGAGATAACCCAGTCCCAGAAAGACAAACAAGAAATGTACTCACTTATATGTGAATATTAACTGTTAAGCAAAGGAGAAAGACAGTAGTATCCACAGACATAGAGAAACTACGCAACAAGATCGGCCCCAGTCTGAACACAGGGATTTCCCTGATACAATGGAAGTAGAACAAATGGCTGGGCTTGGGGAGGACTGGAATGAAAGCAGAGGGGATCAGGAGGAGGAGAGGGACAGAGGGATAAAATATATGGAGAATCAGGGGATAACTAAGGGATTATCGGGAGACGTAGTGCAGTGGAATCTCACCGGAATATGAGGGAGACCCTAGTAAGGATTTCTAGTAATCAAGGATAAAGAGCTTGAATATGCCGTCTCCTGTGGCCAGGCAAGGCTTCCAGTGGTGGGACTGGGACACCATCCCAGCCACAAAACCTCCAACCTATGACTTATCCTCCCTGCAAGATCTTCTTCGACAATGGAAGAGCAGAACCCCAAGCCAAAGGAGGGAACCCCTACCTGAAGCTTCAGGGCAGACCAGTAACTAGAGACTGGGTAACCTGGAGATGATTTCTAATGATGCCATGCTCTGCTCATAGATTAGTACCTAGCTCAGTCATCACCAGAGAGGTCCCTTCCAGCAGCTGATGGGAGCATATGGAGAGGTGCAGGACCAAACACTGTGCAGAGCTTGGGGAACCCCACAGAAGAGGGAGAGGAAGGATGATGGAGACTGGAGGGGTTGAGGACACCAGGAAACAAGCCCCACAGTGTCAACTGACTAGCACTCCTAGGGGCCCATAGAGATGGAAGGGGTAGACACAGAACCTGCAGAATACTCTAAATGTATCTTATAATTGGATTGATGTCCTTGCAAAACTCCTATAGGGTGGAGTCTCTGGCCCCTTTACATTCCTTTGGGATCCTTTTGCTCCTGTTGGGTTGCCTTGCCCACCCCTGATGCAGGGATTAGCGTTTAGGCTTGCTCCATCTTGTTATGCTATGCCCTGTTTGAGAGGTAGCCACAGAGGACTGTTCTTTTCTGGGGAGAAGTACAAGGGGTGGGGGTTGTGGGTGGGGATGGGGTAGATCTGAGGGAGAGGGGAGATGGGGGAACTGGGAGGAGTGGAGGGAGAGGAGGAAGGAGGTTGGGACGTATTGTGTAAGTTGTATGAGTGAAGAAAAATAAAAAAAATAATTAAAGAAAAAAAAGACTATGCATATTGACACTGTATCTATCAACAAAATATGACACATCTGACTGAAAGCAATCGAATGATGATATTTCTGCAGTCATGAAAGCCAATGGTAGGTTATTTTATGGTGAAGTCACTTGCACAGTTGTTCATTTTTTAGGTAGTGGCTACTTCAGAGTTTGCTCAGAGAGCAATTAGCAAGTTGCTTATATAGTTACATCTCATCCTATTTTACCTATTGTGAATAAAATTAATTAAAAAAAGAATAAAGCACAAAGCTCTTTGCTTATAAAATATATTAGATAGTTTATATGTAGCAAGTTATTATTTCAGGGTGTTTTTTTTTTTCCAGATGACCATGGAAGCATACTTGATTTTATTTCAGATGATATGATATGTTTCTAATTTACTTATTGGAGGATTTTGTACACATCAGTTGTATTTACATGAAAAAAAATACTTTCCCCTATGGGCTTCACATTTTAAAAATTGTGACATTTGGACTTCTGTGTTAGATGTGTTGCTCTTTATTGGAGAATCAATGTTCCTCAGTTGCATCATTAGTTATAGGTAGAGAAAACATATTTGAGCTCAGATCAATGCTATCAGCTCCAATCCAACAGTAAAGCCATCAAAGCATACCAGACTGTCATCCTGTTGACCTTGGGCATTGGGAGGAAAACTGGAGCGTCTTCCTCTGCCTTGTTGCTTCACAAAGGACACAATTCTGTTTCTCTCAGTCATGTAGAGGATATTCGGTAACAAAAAATAGCTCCATGAAGTACCTAACTACATTAGTTTTCCTGTTATGCTGTAACAAATCACTAGTTGTATGTGGTTTAAAAAGTAATCTCTTAGTTCTAGCAGCTAGAACTCGGAAATCAGCTTCACTGAGCCAAAGTGAAGTTACTGGTCGTACAGGCTCATTCTGGAGCTGACGGCGGCATCAGGGTGAAGAACCATTTTCCAGGTCCAGGAGGTCACCTGTGGCTTATGGCTTCTTCCTCCAGCTTCAGAACTCATCTTCTTACCTCTGATTCTCTCACTCAGTCCCTACAACTAGATTTCACTTTTTCTGACTTGAATTCTTGCTTTTTTCTGAGAAAGGCTCTTATAATTAGATTGTGCCAGACTGGATAATCTAGGAAAACCACCCCAGAACCTTTAATATAATCGCATCTTCCAGGTCTTTTTGTGTAACATAACATATTCTCTAATGGTTCAGGAACATCTTTGAAGCAATCATTTACTTTCCCACCAACATTCTGCTAATCTTTTTCAGTTTTCTAATTATTAGTGTAGAGTAAATGTTGTTTCTGAGTTCCATTATTCAGAATACTTTTGTTTGCTAAGTGTTATAACAAAACAAGACTTGCTCGTTGGAAATATCTCTCCTGTTTATTTTGCCTGTGTGTTACTAAGTTTAAATCCTACGGGTCTCCGATTTGATTCCATTGATCCATGTGTCTGTTTTTATGCTACTACTATGCTGTTTTAATTATTCTATTTCTGTAGTACAATTTGAGGTGGGGGAAGAGGATACCTCTAGCAATTATTTTATTATTCAGAATTGTCTTACTTTTCCTTTTTTTGAGTGTGTGTTTCTATACGAAGCTGAATATTGTTCTTTCAATTTCTGTGAAGAATTGTGCTGGAATTTTGATGGGGATTGCCTTGAATCTGTAGATTTCTTTTAAGGATGGGCCATGCGTGTTGACTACACTTTTAGTGCCCCTCTCCACAGTCTTCTAGACGGTGCTAGGCAGGTCTGGTGACTCACAGCAATCTTCTTCCTGGTTTTGTCTTCACTTTCCTTTTTCTTCTTTTTAAAATAGTGTAGTTAAGGGGTCTTTGTGATTTGAGAGTGGCCCTGGGGTGGGGGGTGAAGCAGCGTCAGGCTCCTTGCAGGTTCTGCTTCGGTAGTGTGAACCTCTCTCAGGACATTGTGACTGGTTGCTATCTATTCTCCAGGGTCCTCCATCAAATCTAAGATGTAGCCTACTTTAAATCCAGACACAAAATTACTAATGCCTCAATCTTCTACTGGAACCCTGCCCCAGCAGGTCAGGGCTTTGAGGAGGTGGGTATGGAGCTGGTGAAAAATCACTCATGTACATGTTTTCTTGAATGAAGATCTCAGCTCTCTTTATTTATATTTTTTTCTAGATGGCATCAGACTTTTCTCTTTACTCAGACTTTTTCTTTCCCCTCTCTCTCTCTATTCAATTCAAACTTTTCCCTCTCTATTCAATTTATTTCATACACATATATACACCTCTTGTAGGAAAAGGCAAACTTCAACAATCTTAATCTTTTCATTTCCATAATCACACACTCATTCACACATTCATGCATCTTGTGGATGGAGCAAAGTCTCAAAACACACACACACACACACACACACACACACACACCTCCTATATACCTACATCTTGTAAGCTTTAACATACATAGATCTTGCAAACTCTCTTGCGGATGAAACCCCAGTTTCCTGGGGCTAGTGAGGTCATGGACCTTAGAAAATAATCTACTACCTTCACTTTACTAGACCAGCACAATTCCTTAAATCTTATCTTTATACCACAGATAAGTACCTATTATCTCTCATCAAAGAAGTCTCTCTTTACATGTAAGTGGAGATCATCGTAGAAAACCACAACTGAATACAATGAAGAGCAATAGATTGTGGAGAGTCCAGCTCCACATGGATACATGTGGATACATCTATTTTAAACCTCCTGCATCTATGGCTCAGGAAACATCATGGAAGGTGGGGGAGAGGGACATGGAAAGAGCCAGAATACCAGGAAGTCTGCTATGAAAGTCTTTTCTGAAATGGCTGCATAAACAAGACCAGAACAAAAGCAATATCAATGGACATGTAAACATGGAAGGGGCAAGATTTCAAGGGGTCCTACCTCTAGACAAAGAACTATATAGGCAACTAATACTGTTGGGAGACGGAGAACTAGCATCTCCCAGTGATGAGTCCCTCATTGGTTGTCCAATGTACAGTGGTCACCTTGAAACCATGTATACACAAAGAACCAAAACGATCTCTGCAGGTTGTATTTATATATATTTGCGCATGTATATACATACATACTTATATGTATGTAACAATAAAGAAAAAGAAGCTATCAACTCGTGTGTGTGTGTGTGTGTGTGTGTGTGTGTGTGTGTGTGATACAAGGATGGGTTCACATCATAAACTAGGAGGAGATGGAGGAAGGGAAGGTAGGGGGAAGTAATATGATTTTATTTCAATTAAAAAATATTATGGAGTTTAGTATGCTGTGGGATTTCTACTGTTTCCAGAATTTGCCATTTTGTTTACAACATTTACAGTGCATTGCTCTTAAGCCAGCTACTCTATCTGTAGAGATCTTGTTTTCTTGAAGCCCAAGAACAATTTTATCAGTGTTTAAGAGAAAAACTTTAGGGCAGGTAAACTGTGAATCTCAGTAGCTGCCTAGTGAAGAATGGAGAAAAAAAAAAGAAAAAGAAAAAGAAAACAAATCCACGTTGTTTGAGTTAAGCCTGTGTGGAGGCCAGCCATGTGCAGCAGGCAGCCACACGGCAGGGAGACAAAGAAAAGAAGCCCAAAGCTCTTGAAAAAATGCACACGTAAGTTTGGGCAGCAGCCGAGGGGCGGGGAAAAAAAAGGAGAGAAAGAAAGAAAAAGGAAAAATTGCACCCAAAAGGTAGGCAGGGTAGGCAGACTCAGCTCATGGCAACTTGTGAGGACTCTAAGATTTGTTTTTATAAGAAAATAAGACGGAGAGGCATAGCTCAGTGGCGGAGCATTCATTTAATACGCGCAAACCCATAGATTCAGTTTAGACCATCATCCAAGCCAAAACCTAAGGAAAGCCAGACAAGTGCAGTGGCTGTGTTTGTGTAGGAGAACTGTTGCTTCTCTTTTGAATCCTGTATCAGAGGCCTCTAAGGTAACCACCGCTGGCAAAGAGAAATTAGGAAGAAATAAACAAAAGTGACAAAGCCAGTAATCATAGTGTGCATTTCTGTTTTTCAGTGGGCATATACTACGTGAGTCAAATCAGGTCTCATTGCGATGCTGTCACGCATGCGCTTTGATTATCCCCTCTTCCCAATGGCCTCTTGTTCCTTTCTCTCTGCTCTCGCATGCCCTGAGTAGTGCACATTGTGCTTTCCTGTCTCTTTGTAAAATCTAGAGTCCACATAAGAAAGGAAATGTGATTTTGTACCTTTGAGTCTGGCTTATTTGCTTCGTATGATGATTTCAGTTCCAGTCATTTTCCTGAAAACGATGTAATTTTGTTCTTCTCTGTGGCTGGATAAACTTGTGTGTATGTACGTATAATAAAATTATATGTATATTTATGCTACATTTTCCGTATTATTCATCTGTTAATGGGTATCAAGGCTAGCCATAAGTTAGCTTGAAAACTGCTGCAATGAATGTGGATATTCAAATGTTTTTGTATTGTGCTGACCTACTTCTGAGTCCCTTGGATATATACTCATGAATGGTATAGCTGGTACCTGCGATAGTTTTATTTTTAGTATTTTTAGTAACGTCCTTACTGACTTCCAAAGTAGCTGATTTCCATAGTTTACAGTTTTACTAACAGTGGACAAGAATTTCATTTTACCCGCATTCTCACTAGTGTTTGTGGTGACCTGTGTTCTTAACGATAGAATTATGATTGGGGCACGATAGAATCTCAATGCAGTTTCGATTGACATTTTCCTGATGTTTAAATATATTTATTTGCCATTTGTAATTTTTTTTTGAGAACTGCCTTCTTAACATATTTGCTCATTTATCGATCATATAATTAAAAATGTTTTTGGTGTCTATTTTCTTTGCATATTCTGGATAGCAATCCC
Organism: Cricetomys ansorgei; assembly: GCA_026225945.1. Taxonomy (NCBI): domain Eukaryota; kingdom Metazoa; phylum Chordata; class Mammalia; order Rodentia; family Nesomyidae; genus Cricetomys; species Cricetomys ansorgei. The sequence goes on from JAMJFZ010001791.1 coordinate 5,400,168, forward strand.
CCACTGGATTAGTAGCTGGTGAATTTTCTCCCGCTCTGTGGCTCCTTCCTTCTCATTTCACTTGTCTCAATTTGGAAAGGCCATGTTGTGGGTAATCCTACGTAGAGACTCATGTAGTGAGGACCCGAAGCTCTCTGCCATAGCTCTGTGATTGGGTTTGAAAGCAAATCCTCCAGACCCAGTGAGCCTCCGATAACTGCAGTCTCAGCTGACACTGACTGTAGCCTTCTTTGGCACTCCGAGATTGAACCACCGAACTAAACTACTGATTTCCTAAACAATTCAAACTAGGAAATAAATGTTTCTACCAAGTTCAGCAGCTCGTGTAACTTATGTCACAATCAGTAACTAATAGAGTGCATACTAATCATTTTGAAGGTCAGGAAAGTGAAGGCTAAAATCTCAACTAAGTTGGCACCATTGCCATGGAGAGGGAATTTTAATCAGACCCACTGTGAGGAACTGCTAAGCAGTGTGTCCTTAGTCTTATTTTGTCATTTCTTGGAGGAGCCCAAGCCAGGCTTTCAACTGTTGCACAGTGAATCAGGCAGACATTTTGGAGACATTGCTTCCTTGTAGTTCTTTGGGTGGTTTGAAGTCTCGCCATGTTGGCTTAGGGCTAGATTTCACGATTTCTAAGGGCCCCTTCGGCAGTAATCATCTTTAACTGTGTATGTTGGGGTCAGCTCACAGAGGAGTAACAAAGGAGGTGTGAGATGGGGGTAGCCAGTGTGATTACATTTCCAAGCTTAAACATGTTTTAACTGACATGATCACTGTACATAATCTTAAAGATTTGCATGCTTGCCATAGGTATGTAGACAAAATGTTGGCTCCCAATGTTAGGTAGGAATGTACCATGTAGAAAAAAAATCTAGATTTTAGAAAAGCAAGAAATATCTTTGATTGTGTTCATAAGGTTTCAATGTTAGATTAAGCTCCATGGCTGTGTTTTGAGAAGGTACCAGAATTTTCTACTTATCAAAACCTATTCACACATTTACGTAAGCATGTGTCTTAGTTAGGGTTTCTATTGCTGTGATGAAACCAAGGAAACTTGGGGAGGAAAGGGTTAATTCAACTTACACTTCCACAGCACTATTTGTCAAGGAAGAAAGTCAGGACAGGAGCTCAAACAGGGCAGGGCCCTGGAGGCAGGAGCTGATGCAGAGGCCACAGAGGGGTGAGGTTTACTTGCTCTCTTATAGAACCCAGGACCAGCAGCTCAGGGATGGCGCCACCCACAATGCACTGGGCCCACTCCCATCAACCACTAATTAAGAAAACACCTTACACCTGGAAGCATTTTCTTAACTGAGGTTCCCTCCTTTCAGATGACTCTAGCTTGCGTTAAGTTGACATTAAACCAGCCAGGACAGCAGGTATACAGACATGTATGTATGTTAAAGAAAAAATATAGGCCTTTTATATGAACAAGTTTAATTTTTTAAAACATTAACAATATTAAAATGTATTTTTGGCCAGTAGTACTTTCTTTCATGGGAGTAAAACAATTATTGTGGAATGGAAAAGCCAAATTACTGAAAATGTGCCAGATCAATAGAGCTCCAAGAAGCCAATTAAAGGGTTCTAAGTAATAAGGATTAGTTCAGATTAAGTAGGTAACCCATCTCCCCTAGCAGTACTATTATCATTTAAAAAAAAAAAAAAAGTCACATTCTGCCGCAAAACTGCCAGCAGGGGTCCTCAGCTCCACAGTCGGTAGGGGAGTGTAAAAGATTCGGTTTGCTTCCTGCAGACTTCCCCCAGTTCTAAATTATTAACGGAAAATGGTTGAAATTCAAAGTGCAACTAGTATATAGAGCAGTGTGTGATTGAAAGCACGCAGGTGCAAAAGACCAAGGAGAGACCATGAAGGCACAAGCGTAAATTGGAATTTCTCAGAAAAAATTAGTAGGTCAAGGTGAAGAACCCTGAGGAGAAAACAAAGCCACGTGCGCATTACGCTGGCTTTGTCTGTGACCTATGTATTTTTTTTTTTTTTTTTTTGGGTTGGGTGGGGTGGGTTGGTGTTCTCACTTGGGATAACTGTTCTGCTGGGAGAAAACCAAACCAAACAAAACCCTCAAAGAAATTCATATAGGATTTTCTTAAAAAAAAAAAAAACAAAACAAAAACCAAAAACCTGAAAGCTTGAAAAGCATATTTTTCTAATAAATATGAAGTTTAAAGAGGAAAAATCATAAATGTAAATAAAAAACTAGAAGCTATGAACTGATGATACGCTGCCTTTGACTAGCTTCATCTTATATACATATGCATTTGTTTTTGTACTATTATCATTGTACTCCTTCCTCCTCTCTTCTCTCCTTCTTCACTCTCTTTTCCTTCCTTTTGATTTTTTTTAAAATTGGATTTTCGAGACAGGGTTTCTCTGTGTAGCCCTGGCTGTCCTGGAACTCACTCTGAAGACCAGGCTGGCCTCAAACTCGGAGCTCTGCCTGCCTCTGCCTCCTGAGTGCTGAGAGTAAAGGCATGTGCCACCACCAGACTGGCTCCTTTTGACTTTTAAAGTTAGAGTCTCCCTTCCTGCCTCTGCCTCCTGAGTGCTGGGATTATAGGTGAAAACCACAACACCAGGATTTCATTGTAAATTTTTTAACAGGACGTACTCATTGAGGTGACTACCGGAAAAGGCTGGCCATAGTTTGTGTCCTGGTATTGTGTTAGGTGATGTGCAAATTATTGCACATAATTTGACATTATGTGCAAGAGATCTAAAACTAACCTTGGCCAGAAAAACAAATTCAAAATCTAAGACAATGGCAGAGTCTCTCTGGATTCCAGTGTCCCAATCTGTATAATGCTTGGAGGGTGTGGCTGCTCACAAGGGGAGCGTGCCAAGAAGAGTGGAGGTGGGTAAATGAATGGGCACACACGAACATACTTGGTGGGTAGACCCAGCAAGCTAGGATTACCTCTGAGCCAAGAAGCAATGAATGGAAAGGTAGGTTCTCGAGACTGAATATATGCAATCTCAGGGTTAAAGAAAACAGGATGGCATTTCTAGACAAGTGTCTTCTTGTTCATTTTAATTCTTGAGGTTGCTTACTTATATTTTCCTTTCTTTTCATAATACTTTCTGCTCTTTATTTTTTTGTGGCCACTGTCTGTGTTGATAATATGAATCTCTCTCTCTCTCTCTCTCTCTCTCTCTCTCTCTCTCTATATATATATATATATATATATATATATATATATATGTATTTTTTTTTTTTTAATGAGACAGGGTTTCTCTGTAGTGACTCATCCTGGTCTCACTCTGTAGATCTCTGTAGGTCTTACTTACTCAAATTCATGAAGATCCACCCACCTCTGCCTCCTGAGTGCTGGGATTAAAAGCATGTGCCACCACCACCTGGCTTAATTTTTTTTTTAAGTTTTAGAAAATACTTATTTATTTATATGTGTGTTTGCTTGCATGGGTTTATGTGAACCAAATGTTTTCAGGAGCCTCAGCAGAGCAGAAAAGGACATGGGATCCCATGGAACTGGAGCTACATACAGATGGCTGTCAGCAGCATGCTATGAACCAAAGCTCTCTAAGAGCGAGAAGTGCCATCTTTCCATCCTGATAATCACGGTCTTAGGAGTCGGAGGAAAACCAATAATGAGGTTCTGGGAGAGTTTCTTATCCTTTCCCTAAGGCTTGTCTTTAAGAATCTAGGAGGGTAAATAGCTTTAAATATTTAAAAAATAGTTCCTGTAGAAGCTTCTCGAGAGGGTAAGCATCTTCTGGGCATGTTTATTGTTCTCTCTGTCTCTGGGATCAAGACAGTTTTCTCCAGTCTTTTTCTTTTAATTTATTTTTTAGCACTATTTTTAATTTTTTTTGTTTTACATGTCTGTGTGCCATGTGCATGCAGTACTGATGGATGCCAGAAGAGGGTGCTGGATCCTATGGAGCTACAGACAGTTGTTAGATGACATGTGGGCACTGGGAACTAAACCCGGGTCCTCTGCAAGAGCAGCTGGTTCTCTTAACCACTGAGCCATCTCTCCAGTGCTGCACTCTCCTCTGTATCTCAGCCAGCAAGAGTGAACTAAATGAGGAAGAACTGTAGTATAGGAGCCAACAGTCCAAAGGGTGCTATTGTTATCTACCTGCTTGTTTATGTGAGATTTCCCCCCTGAAGAACAGGCTTTCAGATCTACTTTGTGCTAGACTCAATGATTTGAACAACTAACTTTCACTCACGGAATCGTATATGTGCAGATTCACACGAGTAGCTTCCGACCTCATGATTACAGGCTTTTGCTTTATATAAAGATGTTAAAGATGTAGCGTTTTCCAGTTCAAATTTCATATGTCTGTAGCATAGTATCTTTCCAGTGCATTCAATAAAACTTTCAGGAAGATAACCAAATTATTTGTATTTTTCTCACAAATCTTTTTTTATATGCTATTGTTTATTCAAGGCATTATGTTATATTCAAAGTTCCATGAACACTCTAGGAATAACTATCTCTAAACTTTCCTTAGTATGTTGCCCGAGTAAAAATATTAAGTAACATTGCAAAGCATTAGATAAAGTCATAAACACATGTACAATATGAAAGTTAGACCTTAGAGCACTGGCCAAGTCAGGGCTCCTATTGCTGTGATAAAACTATGACCAAGAGAAATTTTGGGAGGAAAGCTTACATTTTCACACTCCATCACTGAAGGAAGTCATGGTAGGAATTCAAGCAGACAGGAACTGATGTAGAGTCTATGGCTTAATCCCCATAGTTTACCCAGCCTGTTTTCTTATACAATCCAGGATCACCAGCCTAGGAGTGTAGTGGCACTACACACAATGGGCTGGGTCCTTCCACATCAAACACTATGTTCCATAGACTTGCCCACAGGCGAATCTGATGGGGACATTTTCTCAATTGTGATTCGCTTTTCTCAGATACCTAGCCTGCATCAAGTTGACATAAAACTATCCAGTATGAATATATGAATACATATATATATATATATATATATGTGTGTGTGTATATGTATATATATTCTGATGTGGTTTTTTTTTCCCCACAGTTACACATCCTTAAACTCTCCCCATGTAGGAAATGAATCTATAAATCCACAGTTTGTCTTGTGAGGGTGGTTAGACTTCAGATCTTTGGCTTGTGTCCTGGTCTGTTTTGGTGGTTTCATGTGACTTGCTAAGGCTGAAGAAGTAGATATTATTGTTTTTGTTTTTCTATCTTCGAACTACAGCAAGTGTCTTTAAATAATAGCAACGTATTCACAGAGTATAACCATTTGTTTTCATTTTATTGAAGGGCTGTTTTGCACTCATTTACTCCCACTTAGTTTTTAGGGGCTGTTACTTACAGTCTCTCTTTTGTTTCTACCTCATTAGCTTTCAGGCTCAATCTTGAAGTCCTTTAACTGTGACCAAATCAGCTCTACAGCAAAATGCCAAGGAGCTCCAGCTGCATCATGGGAGGGAAGGGAAGACACAGAGAAGGAAAGCCAGCAATTTCTTCCCTGAGAGCCTTCCCCTGGCAAAGAGGAAGATTCATCCCAGGGTTCCACCTTAGGGCAGAACCTTAGCATTCCAACGTGAATGTGATTGCTGGTAGTGAGAAAACACCACCTTCTGATTATGGTAAAGAGAGAGCTGAACTTTAAAACTAACTTCACACTTCTATTATGCTGTGGGATATTTTACTCTTGTGTGCTGTTTTGGTTTGTGAAAGGGCTTTGATGCCTTGTAGCTGTGAAGCCAGATTCCTTGCAGCAGGTGCCTTCATTCCTACCTTGCTTCCTACCTAGTCACACCCTTGTGCTAGCCCTGCTAAGGTCTCCATAAAATAGAACTAACTGTTTACAGTTGAAGGTGACCAATGACATGAAAGAACATCAGAGAAGACTCTGATCACCCCCAGCTGAGTAGGCAAAGATACTATTGTGTTGTAATGAAGGCCTGGTTGTGGAGAGGGACTAGGGGAAAAAAGTCAAAAGGGTCTGGGGCAGAAGCAAAAAAAAAAAAAAAAAAAAGATGGAGAAGAGAGAGAGCTTCTGGGGGAAGGAGTGAAGTCTGCCTCGCTGCCCGGGTATTGAATTCCCTGAGATTTGACATGGTTTGTGATTAATAAAGAGCATTAGAAAATTCAATGCTGTTTTCTCCTTATGAGTAGTTATTACTTCTATTGTGACCAAAGTGGGAATAATGATTTCTTTCCAACCCACATTCACTTTATTAGAATGTAAACAGATCTGAATCAAAGAAACATTAAAAACTTGGCCTCAGATCAGAGGTGTAGGGATGAGCTGACCCACAGAAGACACCATCGCTTCTGCTATTATTCAGAGTTTATTCACTTTAAAACCAAATAATGGCAGTAAGAGTGAGTCACGTTTTCCATATCTATATCTACATCCATACATGTTTCTCTTCTCTCTCTCTCTCTCTCTCTCTCTCTCTCTCTCTCTGTGTTTTGGAGTAAATGTAAGGAAGGATCTGGTCAGCCTTATGTACCTTGGACTATGGTATAAAGTAGAAAGATGTGGTAAAGTAAAAAAGATTCTGGAAAGTTCCTTTGACGGTGAAAGACGGGCCGCCTCATCACTCCACGCTCTGCTTACCTTGCTGTGTAGTTTTGAGCTCCTTTTTGGAAAGAATAGGAGAATTATCTGGAGCAGAATAATGGCGAGTCTGCTTTTTCAAATGACAGCTTTCAATGCTGGATCTTAGGACTTTAAAAGTAGAGCTGGAAAAAAAGCTAGTGAAAAAGGAATTTTTGTTTATAAGCTTATCTTTCTACTCATCTATCTATCTATCATTTATCAACTTAGCTACATCCCAAGCCTACTCCCTTGCTCGTTTTTATGAGAGAGGGTCTTAGTCTGTAGCCTAGGTTGATAGAACTTGTGATCTTCCAACTTCAGCCTTCCAAGTGCTGGGATTATAAATGTGAGTCACCATGTCTGTCTCTATAAGCTATTTTTTTTTTTGGTTTCTTACTTTTTGTGTCTTAGATAAAATAGGATAACATCCTTCCTACAGACTTATTTTTCCTCATTTAAATGTTCTCACTGTTAATATGTGAATATTTTAGAATTTCAGAAATTATAAATTTATATTTAAATAGGGGCCTAAATGAAATTCATCTTCATGTTTTCAATTGAAAAAGTTTGCGAAGAAATTAACTGCAAGTGAAATTTCAGTGGCACATCTACCTAATTAGGTAAATTAATTGCTTTTTACCTCGCTTAGAAACACTTCAATACAGTATAATGTAATTGCTATTTGTAAATACACAAATTAGACTTGAGGTATTTCAGTAATAAAATTAAAAATAATTCCCATGTATTCATTAAAGCAAGACTTTAAGGTAGTTCAGGTAAAATATACATCCAACGTAGTAAAGATACCACTTAAAATTGCTTTATATTTAAAATCAATTATATAAGCATAGGCACTTTTCTTTTTACAGTTGATAAGATGACAAAGTTATAGAGCATCAGTTTTTCAAAAAATAGTAAAAGCACAAGGCTGATTTTGAAGCAGTCACGAAGCCAATTTATTCTATTAAGCTTCTTATAGCTAGAAAGATCAGTGTAGATATTACTGCTCTGTGTTGCAGCAGTATCTTGGCAAAAGATTAAAAAAAGCCTTAGAGTTTAGGGTATCGATCATGGAAGCATTCTTAAGTAATTTCTTGAGTATGGGCACTTGGATTATTTTAGACAGAAAATATTGTACAGTGTGGAAATAGAATCGGTGTCATAGTCTGAAACAGGAGAATACTACAAAACAATACTAGTTAACCTGTGTCTTTGCTTGAGCTCTTGAGCTCCGAATCACATATTAACCTGTGCTATGGAGGATGCGGATAGGATAATGTATAGTGTTACTTCCGTTTCTAAAGTGGCCTGTAAGGGAAACATTGCTACGGTAATGCTTACAGAACCTCAGCACCATGGAATCCCGAAGAGTATGTTTATTGAAAACACTCAGACTTCTGAGCTATGAGTTTATTCCTGTGGTTGGTTTACTGTAGCAACGAATTTCATTCCGAGGAAGCTACTGAGTTAGCATAATTGTTACCTCTCAAGGAAAAGCTACTTTATTCCCTGGCAGAAGGCACGAAACGTCATCTGGAAGTTTCGTTCTGCTGGCGCTCATATTTTAGGAAGTCTCCAAGAAACAAAAATGGCTTTTGCTGTTGGTCACAGTTGGTACTCATGACTCCAAAGGACGTAATCGGTTACACGGAGTGAGATGTCCAATAGTTTCCTTCCTGTGAACAACAGTTTTAAAACCTTGCCTGCGAGAGGCATTTATTTTTCATACCAGAGCTAGTGATCACTTTGTATGAAATTAGGTTCCCGTTGTCATGGCAACACTGGATTCCACACACCTGCTTTTCACAATGTATAGTTCTCTGAGTCAGGGTGTTGGAGAGCAGTTTGCTTATTGGAAGTGTGTGGTTACTGACATCAAGAAAGTACAGCAGCCAGAGAACACCTACAGTGAATTTTAACACACTTTAAGCAGGCTGAAGAGGTGGTTTAGTGAGTCAAGTGCTTGCTTCACACACAGGAACTTGAATTTGATCCCAGAATCCCCCAGAAAAAGCTGGGGACCATGGTGGGAGGCTTGAAATCCCAGCACAGGGAGACAGAGACGGTATTTCCTGGGGCTTGCTGTCAAAGCAGTTTAGAATCTGTAAACTCCAGGTTCAGTATGAGATCCCACCACCAAAAAATAATTTGAGAGCGACCGGGGAAGACACTCGATGTTGCGCTGATGTTCCCGAGGTCCAGAGAGAAAGCAGCACGCAGCCGGTCTCTGCCTTTTTCTTTTATGTTTAAGTGGAATATCTTCGGGGAAATTAGTCCTCACTATTTAAAATTCATGTTGAATCACGAACAGGTGATAGCTTATGTATTAGTTTAAATTTATCCCCATTGCCTTTTCATGAAAGATTTGTTGAGTTTTTCTTTCTTTACAACTCAGGGTCTTATGAATATAACCATTACGTTTTTATTTTTTATATTTATTTCTGCCGTATGATCTCACTTTAATTATCAAGCATTTTGCTTCTGTGGAAGACGACCCCATAACTTACAAAGTAATAGTCATAATGGGACTTTAAAAAAATTCCTTAGAAACCAGACGAACTTCATTTACAGTAATTTAAAATCAATTATTTTGTTGTGAAATATATCTTTTAGTTTAATTATCTTGCAATTAAAAACAAAGGTTCTTAATGATCACTGCTTTAAAAAATCTTGAGTATGTAGCCATGCTAGACCAATTAAATATATTTATAAATTCCTTAATATTTCTCCATCAATAAGTAGAATCCATGATCCCTCCGCTTGAGTCTAGGTGGGTTCTGTGACTGCTTTGACAATAGAACTGATTAGGGTATGCTGTGCTTTAATGTCTGGATCTTAGGAGAATGGCCACTTCCAAAGTCTGCTTTCTAGGCGTGGGTAGAGGTGAGCGTCAGCAGATGTCCTGTCATGCAGCCAGTACCACTTGCCAGACGTGGGTGACCCAGTTCTGAAGTCAGTCCACTAGAGACTCTAAGAAAAACTTCCTGGCCAATCCGCATCAAGTTTTAAAGGTGAGATTACAGAATAAATGGCTATTTTACATAACAGTAAAAAAAAGCTGTGATATCACATTTTTCCATGTTAAGATCTTATTCCAAAAACTTCCTACAACTATCACAGCACGTTTTTAACCACTTTTGGAACATAACTAAGTTTCTTGGAATTTAGAGCCAATCACATTTCTTTCTTTGTATCTGTCTTTATGTATATCCATTTATGTTCCTTACAACTTAGTTGCTGTTGCTGGACAAATGGGCAGACTAATGCTTAATATGAGTGACATTGCCAAGGACTGGGTAACAGATGAATAGAGTGGCTACCTGGGCATCAGTGTGTTCAGGCAGCAAAGCTTAAGTAAAACTTTTTTTTTTTTAATCTTCTCCTATTTCAATCTCTCTTTCTTTGTAAACATAGATCACTAAGATAAATGTTACATTTTCTAAAACTTCTGGTCTTTGATCTGCTCAGACTAAGTTATTACCAATAGAATGGAAACAGAAGTGGTTTGGCCAATCTTTGCCTCATTTTCTAAGTAACATTGTACAGACTATGTATTTAGGAAATATATATATATATATATATATATATATATATATATATATATTTATATATATACACACACACACACACATAATATTTATAATAACAATAACTAATGAATGAATTTGAAAGAGAACAGGAAGGGCTTATGGGAAGATCTGGAGGGAGGGAAGGGTAAATGTTGAAATTGTAATATAAAAAATAAAATAAATAATTAAGAAAATAAAATGAAATCATTGTAGCTATTTTCCAAATATGTCCTTCATGCATGGATAATATTCCTTGTTGTAGGTGCCAGAGAAATGGAAGATATGCTGGATATGATTAGAAGAGCCTAAGCTGTTGTCTGTAGTGTGGCTCTTATCTTCTGACTTCAGAATAGTGTCCACCATGAAAGGTATTTTATGACTATGTGAGGAATGGATGAATAGAGTTTATGGGGGAAAAGTCCTAAAGAAAAACTTAACAACACTGGATAGTATTCCAGTGTCAAGTGGGCATGAATACAGTCCTCAAGAAAAACTTAACAATCCTGGATGTCAAGTGCACATGTAACAATATGCATGGAGTTTAAGATATTGAAAGTTGATAGTGGAATAGAAACTTTGAGGGATGAGAGAGTCCCTTGGTTCCTAGGGTCAGGGACAAGTAGTGTACATAAAGATGAAGTCACTCTAGTCCTTCTTGTTAAGTTGAAATTACGTGACGATCAAAGTCTTCTATATCTATACCGCCTGGCAAGAGAACAGCTGAGCCATAAGATGCTATTGATGACTTGATAAGAAACAATTCTGAATGAGAAAAACTGAAATTTAAATTTTAAGTAATTTCAATTAATTAAAAGTCATACATAGCTAAAGGCTACCATTTAGGAGGACACAGATAGAAACAAATTAATCAGAGGCTGGAGAGGTTGCTCAGGGGTTAAGGGCGTGTACTACTCTTGGAGAGAACTCAAATTCAGTTCCTATTATTTACATAAGATGGTTAACACCTGCCTGTAACTCCAGCTCCAGGGGCCTCTGAACTCACATGCACATCATGTCCCCACAGCATATAAATAAGAATAACAATAAATAAACAAATAAACAAGCCTCCCCAATTTAATTAGTAGTGAGGTAAAGGAGCAAAGGTTTAGACATGTGGGTACAAAACTTAAAGTAAGATTTTATAAACTGTCTTCAAGTACCATTTAGAAACCGACCAGTATATATTGGATTTGTCCAGGGCTTCAAATTGTAACACACACACATACAGACACAATCACACTCAGACACACATATATTCACTCACACACACATGCACATAAATACTCATAAACACACATATTCACATACACAGTCTTGAAATTGGAGCTATTTGTCAAAAGACATTGAGAAACATCAAGGGAACAGTCAAGGTGACTTTTTAAACTGAAGTATGTGTCTCTTTCTATTTTTTTTTAAGCTATTAAATGTGTGTTTTCTCTCTTTTTTTAGCATTTAAAAATGCAATTTTACAGTGGGGCACATCAAAACCTCTAAATTACAAGACTTTTCTTAAAGTTACTTAGTGGCGGAACAACACAACCTGGCAGCCTACAGCTTTCTTTCGGTTTAATTATTTTCCAGGAAATTATGAGATGTGAAAACGGAACTGAAAACATTTTTCCATTTTGCATAATTAGTTTGAAAGTTGCGCTGTATTTATGTCAACTTGTCTAAGGAGATACGTATTTTATCCGTAAAGATAAATGCTGGTAGTAAGTATTTTAGTGAACATAATTCTGAAATACACCATAGTGGGTCAAATTTTATCAATCTGTGCTCGCAAGAGAGAATTAAATGAGAAAGGCAGAGATGGAGATGAAGGGAGGCACGGGCAAAGGAAAGCAGGGCAGTGGAGGTGCTTGCTGGAATAGTTAGCTTTGTTGAACATTTGAGGATATTTCCTTTGTTCTTTAGATGAGTATAAGCGAGATGAAACGCTAGGAAGACCTCGCCAAACAGAGAAGCAGCAGGATGTGATGTACCACTCCCTCGCTGTCATGGAGCACTTCTTAGTGTGAAGCAACTGCCCAGAAGTGGCAGAGAGGAAGTGACTGGGAGATTATACTTTTTAAACTGCAGATAGGTCATTTATGGGAGATGCTTCTGATGGGGCACCCTGCTCACTCCGAGACAGTTTTCTTTTTAATTGATCCAGTGTAAGCCAATTTCTACTTTCACATGTGTAGAACTCTGGTTGAGGAATATGGTGGTTTGGGGGAGAATAGCCCTCTTAGGCTCATGTCTGAATAATTAGCTCCTCCCCCTGACTGCTGCCTGTGGATCAGGACGGAAAGCGCTCAGCTACTGCTTCAGCGCCCTGCTTGTCGGCTTCCTGGACTCACCCTCTGAAACTGTAAGCAAGCCCCCAATTAAGAGCTTTCTTTTATAAGAGTTGCCTCAAGGATGGTGCCTCTTCACAACAATAGATCAGTGACTAGGACAAGGACGAAGGGAAATGACATATCACGGTCCAAAGAGGAGGCTTTAGCGTGTGTTTTCTAAGATGGATTCCAGCAAGAGCAGTGTTAGCATGGAACGCCTCGCTCAGGAAACCCCTCACACGGCGAGGGGTCTGTAATGCTTTCTTCCATTGCGGGAACCTTGATCCACTCTATACTGGCGTTGATCACTCTGACCATCCATCTCACCTCTAAAGGTTTCTTTTATTCCCTTATATGGCTGTTGAGGAACAAAGGCAGGAAATGAAAAGATATGGAGGGCAGAGTTTTAAATGTACAACTACTTATTTACTATTAGGTTGTGACGGTGGAGTAGTTGTGGGGACAGTCGCACTGTAACTTGATATTCATCTCCAGCAGCCCTAGGCATCGTGACCTGTAGCAGTACAGCTATTGGGTGGCTCAGCACAGAAGACAAGGAGGCGTATTTCATATGTGGAAGCCCTGTCAGACCTGAGCAGAGGAGACCACCATCCTGGCCAGCACTGCGCTGAGCAGTGGAACCCGGAGCATCTGAGCTCAGGTGTCTTATTGGTTCAGCACGCCTCAGGTGCAGATCATAAGCAATCAAACACCCCCCACCCCCCACAGAAATCCAACACCTGCAGACAATACAAAAGGCCAAGGACTATACATTCCTTTTACCAACAGTGCACAAAACAATTATTTTAAACACAACTGAAATAAACTTCTACAACAATTTCCTTTTCTGTATAAAAAATTGCAGTACCTTTACAACACAATTTAACACTGCACCAGTAAAACAATTTACAAGAGGAACAATCATGAGGCTTCTAATGCACGTGACCAGATGAAACCAAACATCTATCAAGCTTTTCACAATGTCTTTGGACAGTAGAAAAACATTATCAGTGTCCAATTATCTGGAATTCACTCACCTTCAAAGGGCTTGGGCCACTTCTCTGGCTCTGTCCTCTGCAGCACACACAGTTTGTCCTGTAGGCTCTGGCTGGCTCCATTCCACTGCTGCTGCTGTTCTTAGTGGTGGCCCCACGGTACTGGCATCTTCAGAACGCTGAGGCTGCACCTTCACCAATGACCTTTCCTGGTCTCTCGCAGTGCCAAGCCTCAGCTGCTCTCCAAAGACCCCTTCATGCCTTCAAAACCAGCACCAGCTAGGAGACTATTACAGTACCGAGTTCAGCTTCCAGCACAAGATGCAACCTTGGCCAGTTCTGGAAGACAGTTTCTGTGTGCTGACCCTGAGGAAACACTTTCCAGATTTTAAGACAGAGTGTGGTCTGCAGGAAAAACTAGTCCTTGTCTGCAGGAAGGGTTCCTCTGTGGTGTGGAGTTACTGCTTGTATACAGATTTTCAGGAAAAAAACAAAACAAAAACAACAAACTGCTCAGTTTACCTAAGCGGGTTTTTAGCTCTAGAGGCTTCTACAACAGCAGGGGGTCCTGGGCCAGTGGGAAGAAGTGCCAATTGAAACATTCTGGCCTCTTGGCGTTCTTTTTCATCACCACTCTGGGGAAACACAGACCCTTGTTTATAGACCTCGATTACATCTTGAGCATCACACACATATAACACAGCGATTAGAAAACTCAGTTTGCGAAACAGTTCCCTCTGGTTTCTGTTTCCCGCGCCCTGACTGCCACCGGCGGCAGAAGGGAACATCAATTTCACGATCAGAAAAAGCTGTTAAAACCTTGCTTCTTTCCTGCTCCCAGCTGAATTCTTTATCTCTAAAGGCCTCCATTCTGCAGCTCTCACCTTGGAGCTTTTTTCCTAATTTATTTATTAATTTCACAGCCTTTTGTCTTCATGGAGGCTGATTTCCTTCCTCTCCTCTTCCTTCAGGAGCCTTCAATTAGTATATTAATCTCTATCCTCTGGTAGCTTCCCTCAGCATACTTTACCGGACTTGGCAAGGTCTGGAGTTTCTTTCTCTTCTTTCTTGTCTCCATATTGAATTATACAACAAAAGAAGAGACAAATAGAGAGAAATCTGACATTGGGAGAGAAGATTCTAAATGTAAAGTTTCAATGTTTTTAGTATTAAATTAATATCACTGCATTGATGTGTGGTCATGTTTATACGTAGTATTGCCCATAAAGGTAGCTCAACCAAGTTCTGGTGTACAGAATTTTCTGAGACTTCATTATGTATACATGATTCATCAGTTATCCTGAATCATCTCATTAGCAAAACCAATCCAGATGCTAAAGTTAGCATGATTAGTTGAGCACAGTCTAAGTGACATATCATGAATAGCAAAGATATTCCCATCAGTGTGAGAAATCCCACAGGTTTAGGGGTCACATCCTAGGATTTGAAGCAAGGTCATATCTTTCTTGGGTAAAGCTAATTCTTCATCAGCCAATGTATTTACTTATTGGTTTTAACTTATAATCACAGTCCCTTTGTGGTAAACCTCTTGATTCAGTTCAACATTTTAACCCACTGTTTAAGGAATGGAGAATGTAAGAAGGCTACCAATGACATGTTCAAATAAAAGAGCAAGGCTATGTATGTGGTAGTTAATCTCAAGTTGTCATCTTAATGAGATTTGAGCTCACATGAAGACTGGCACTTGGGCATGTGTAGAGAAATATTTAATCCTTAATCTAGTAACATGGCTGCTCTGGGAAAGGCCTTTAAGTAACACAACTAAGAAGGCAATGATGGCACAGGCCTTTAATCTCCACTCTTGGGATGTAAAAAGGAGTCAGTTTATAAGTAGGTCACAGCTTTCAGTTCATGGTTCTCAATTCAGAGTTCACTGTCAGTTCAGAGTTAAGAGAGAAGCAGTAGAGATTGAGAGAATGGAAGGAAATTGAGTCAGAGCATGCTAGTCAACTGAGAAAGCAGAAAGTCAGAGGGAAGTACAGAGTGAGTACATGCCTTTAATCCCAAGTCTGAGAATGAATCAGAGTGATGACTTGGCAGAGTGATGTCTGAGATGAATCAGAGTTAAGAGCAAGTAAAGTGTTGAATCAGAGGAAGAGTTAGCAGAGTGAGTCAGAGTGAGGACATGCCCAACTTTCACCATTAAAAACAAGCTCTCAACTCAAGAGAGTCAGGCAGTCAGTCAGAGAATCAGTCAGATAAGACACAGAGGCAGTTTCAGTAGAAGGGGAGTGAGTTTGGGACAATGAGTCAGCTAACAGTGAGAATCAGTTTGAAGCTTAGCAGAACAGTTCAGTCAGAGAAGTTTTGGGAGTTGGCTACAGTCAGAAGAGTTCAGACAGAAGCAGACAGTGGGCTCAGAAGGTCAGTTTGAACCAGTCAGCTTGGAGAAGAGTGAGCCAGAACAGTGAATGAGTTGAATCAGCCAACCAGAAGAGTCATTTGAGTTCAGTACAGCTCTGAGTTCAGAAGGAGCTAGTCAGAGTAAGCTCAGTCAGCAGTAAGTTTAGGAGGCTACAATGTTTGAAGATTATATTGTAGGTAGGCTGAAGCCTTTTAGGTCTGATCTAGCATCTTGAAGATTAGATTGTATGGAGGCTGAAGCCTTCCAGGTCTAGGTTTAAGATTAGATTGTATGGGCACTCCAGGACTAGGACTGCGGATTGAATTACCAAAGAATAAACTACCTTTTGCTCTGAATCTATGTCTCTAGGCATGCCTGTTGGCTTGGGTTGCTTAGGTTAATTGGAGTGAGAAGAGCTGCCTTCTGTGGGAGGCACAACTCCTGTGTGTAATCTTGTGAGATAAGCACAAGCATTTATCACTTTCTATATCTTGATCCTGTTTGTCCCTTCTCTCCCTTCTTCCCTCTCTCCACTCAGGTGAGTGTTCGTCCTGTCTCTTATTTAATCAGGCCTATAAAAGTGAAATCATTAGGGCATATTGATGCCATCTAGCCTGTGAGTCCCAAACTTCTTTAGATTGTTTATGTTTTGAGAAAGAAATAACATAGAATTATTTATAACTCTATAAGTTATAAGTTAAGTTATACAAAATACTTAGCATAGGACCATTTTTTAGTCTCCATTCAACCCTCAATCATTTACTCCCAAATGATATCCTTAGCTTTGCTAGCATGTAGGATTTTAACCCTTTATAACCTCAGCTTCAAGAACCTATTTCTTTCAATATTTGGTGTTTTTTTTTCTAGTTCATGTTCTCTAATATCACAACTCAACAATCTTATCCAGATAAGTATGATTTCATCAGTCTATTAGCAACCATAACTCTTTTGGTTATCCTCAGTTATGTCAGTTTTTTATTTAAAATGATATAGCCCATTATTTTAGTGATGTATCACTTGAATGTGAACAGTAAAACAGCAATGATATTTAAATACAATGCTCCACTCACTCTTCCACATAGCTAAACATGGCTGGAGAAAAAAACACATCAACCCTACAATCCAATTTCCTTTTTTGTTTCGTTTTTAGTTTGACAAATTACTGTATTTCAAAATAATAAAACAGTGTCTAGCAGTGTAGAGTTTACTGGTGTTGTAAGCATTCCTACTATTCATTTCTAAAGTTTTCCACCTTCCTCTTATGACTTTCCATTCCTACTGAATAACAGCCCTTCACCCCCTCCATCTCCAGCTCCCAGCTGTCATTCTACTGCCTGTCCATGAATTTGACCTCTTTAGGTCCTTCATGTAAATGGAGCTATAGAGTTTGTGTTTTTGTGACTTGTTTATTTACTCTGTATAATGACTTCAGGGTTAACTCATGTCAGAATTTTATTCCCTGTTAAAGCTACATGGGTGTACCACATTTAGTGTATTGATTCATAATTAGAATTCAAATTTTTGATCACTTATCCCCATGATCTCATTATCTGTCTTATTCCATTTCCGCATTAATTTTAATCTCTCACATTAGGAAATAGGTTACTTCGCACCTGATCCTATTTACTCAAACTGGTCAAACATGAGTCTGAACTATTGATGATGTTTTGGGTGTCACTGTGAAGTCAGAAGTAATGAAGGGGGAATTTCTAGAAGGTTCTACTGCTGTGCATGCTATCAGTGAATGTTAGGACCAGCACATAGTACTTTTCCATCTCATTACTGGTCTGCTTTCCACCATCTACCATTCATTTTTCTTAATAACTCAAAGTAATTACTCTCACAGGCTCTCTTCTACATCATCAGCTTTCCTTATTGATTAGAACTTTATCAGTACACAACAGGCAGAAACTTCTCTCATTGTAAAAACTGACAGCAGCAATCACCCTCACCAAACCCTTTCTGATTTATTTTCCTTTCCATAGTCACCAATATTGCTCCTTTTCAGTGAGATTCCATGGGAACACTCGGTGATTGTTGCTCGGTTTATATCTGTGTTGCTGTATCTGCCTTTGATCTCCCTACTTCAATGCAGCATATCTTATTCAGGTTACTGATAACTTTAAGTAGTTTATAGGAATATTGTTCCACTGCAAGCCAAAGATCATCTGTAGTTAAAGCCAATGGTCACCTCTCTGATTTGATGTTACTGGACCCATCAAAATCACCAAGCAACACTAATTTTCCTTCTCTTGTCTCCTTGGACAATGGATTTCACTTTTTTCTATTACCTCACTATTTCTTTCCTATTAATTTTTATCCTTTTTCCCTATTCTATGATCCTTTTCTAATTTTTTTTATATCACAGCTTTGGTACGTGTAAAGGAAAACATTTAATTGGGACTGGCTTACAGTTCAGAGGTTTAGCAATATTATTGTCCTGGTGGCGCAAAGGCAGACATGCCACTGTAGAAGGAGCTGAGAGTTCTACATCTGGATCCACAGGCAGCAGCAAGAGCAAGAGAGAGGCTGGGTCTGACTTGAGCATCTGAAATGTCAAAGCTCTCCCTAAGTGACACACTTCCTCCAACAAGTCCACACCTCCTAGAAATGCCACCTCCTATGGGTCTATGGGGTCCATTTTCATTCAAACCACCACAGTATGTAAAATAAGTATACAAATAAAGTATTTACTGATAATAATCAGAAAGAAGTGTATTTTAAAACAATTCTCTGGTATGTATTATTTTTTATGTATTAAAGAAAAAAATCAAATTTGCATACTAATGAGATATATGTGGTTATTTCTACATAATTATATCTTGGCTGAATATTTAAAGTTTCATGGCTTGGAACAGTTTCAACATTTTTAGAATTGATTGTTATTTCGATTTTATAATTGTCAGTACACTGCTTCACAAAATATGTAGTACAGAACAGCAGAATTATATTTAGGGCCATTTCAGAAATTGTTGGAAATTTTGTCTTAATCCTAGGCCAAAATTCATCAAAAAAAAAATTTTTTTTTTCAAATTCAGGTCAAAGAGTAATTTTTAAAGTCAAACATTCCAACACAATACAACTTCAGATATATCAGTTTCACCTAAATTCCTCAGAATGATAGAAAAATATTAGCAGTCTTTGTTTTCTGTGATTAAACCATTATGTTTTTACGAGAGGAAAAAAAAAAGTGTGTGCAACAAGTGGAAGTGCTAGAATTCGCGGTAAACTTAGGATACGAGCCGGAGTGTGTCATGGCGGGGCTCACTGGCCTCGCGCGGACCGCATGTGCAGTGCCGAGAGTAGAACCCTGGCCACCCCGGAGCCTCATGATGCAACGTGGTTGAGAGTGGCCAGATCCATTCAGAATTCACTGCGTCTTTGATTTTGAATGGATTTTAAGTCTCTGTGTATCCGGAAAGCTTTTATTGTTGCTAAATTTTCATGACACCGCATTCAGTTATATGAATTACTGTTCACAGTTGAAGACACTGTGCTTTATGCAATCAACTCCTGATGAATCTCGTGGTTGTATGTCGTTACAAGTTCCAGGATGTCCACTTTCTATAATCAATACAACTGATCATCTGGAATCTTGAATACACATCTAATATTGTTTCCAATTTATATTTCAAATATACACATGAGTACCTTTACCACCCCCCTCCAAGACCTACCACTTTATAATATTTCCCATCTTAGCAACTGCAACTGCATTTATCTAATTATTTTGTTTTAAAAAAATCACAGATGTCTTTAGATTTTTTTTTCCCGTTTCGTCTCTTTTCATTTATTTATTTATTATTTATTTCTTCGGACTGAACCTTGACTTCTACTACTTAAAAAATATTTATATATATATATATATGTATATATATATATATATATATATATATATATATATTCTCTATATTTTGTTTTCTGACTCTGCGTTTGTGCCTTCAACCCTTTTACCACAATTTTCTGCTCCTCGATAAGGAAAGTCTCGGACATAGCATACATGAAGTCACCGTAGGCCTTGCTGGGATGAACTTCTTGTTAGACACTTGTTAGACACTTCTTGTTAGGACTTTAATTCTTACAAAATGAAACCCTCGAGGTCTGCCTGGGCACATATCACGTGAGGATTTTGGTGCTTTCCCAACTTTCTTGGCATAAAGGTAAACAATCCTATTGCCAGAGGTTCTAGACAGCCTAGTTTTATTAGAGGCTGTACGGTAAGAAAGCCTATGATGTGTTATGTCAGCAGCTGGACCATTCATTCTGAGGGCCACTGAGCACCACGCCCAGAAGAGCCCCTTTATTTTATAACCCATATCCAATCACTTTAAGAAATCTTACTGGCTTCACCTTAACATATGACTGCAATTTCTCTCGAAAGGAAGCACAATCTAACTTCTTTATCTGGTTTCCTCTTTCACCTTCCATAGACCTTTACCCAAACTCAGGGGATGCCCGCAGAGGGTACATTGCATCCCTCCATTCCCTTTTTTTCTGTTTTATTTTTTCTTCTTCAGCTTCTGTTTTTATTTTACTCGCTTTACATTTTACTGACTCCTTTATGTCAAATCCCTCTTCAAGAATCTAAATCCCATGCGAACAAGATACCTTGTTTCATTTACTATTTTCCTAATGCTTGCCACTTAAAATGTATTGACTGACATATAGTTGTAATTGACCAAATGTTTGCTGAGGGAACAAAAAACTTAATACTGAAAAAATGTAAAAGACACTGTAAGACCATGTGTCTAAAGACAAATGTCCTTGGTTGTTATTTCCATGGTTCTGTGAGTAAAATTTCAGTTTTATGGAGCAGCAGCTTAACAGCAATACTAACAGGTAAGTGCCTGCTGTATACAGAGCAAGAGTGCCCCATTCCTTTCCTTAAGCTGCACGAACAGGAGGAACAGCTGCTGTCACCTGTCTTACAGCTGAGACTAAGCAACTTGCTTGAGGTCATCTTACTATCAATCGTTTCACTGGCTTAAGAATCAATTCCACGTGATTTCAGAGTTTTTTTTTTCCCTATTTTTAATGCATAGGTTACATCTGGCTTTTGGCTGGTGTCTTGGTTAAGGGGGTTGTTAAAACAGCAAGCCAATCAGGAAAAAAACAAAAACAAAACTTGAACGATACACCATTAAGCTTGCTGATTCCATCATTTCTTTTATTACACACGCTTGAGTATAATGTAAAATTTTAATATCACTTTTATTTGTAGAGAAACCCGAGTAGCCAAAATCTAAGGCAATTTTCACTTTTAATTGAAAAGTAAAGGTTATGTTGTATCAAAAGTTGTATGCAGGCCTATAATAAAAGTATGTGGTTTAGCTGTAAGTATAATATCTAGTTGTTAAAAGCTGAATTTTATTTGATTTGAATATTTCTCTTGCAAAAAAAGAAGTAATAAGAAACACTCCTGTGGCTAATTTAATAAAAGCAAATTCTCATGGATGCGTTGCAAATACCTGCTGTGAGGCAAAGCTTGCTTCATTTTACTTTTATTTTTGCCTTTTTGTTTCGGCATGCATTACATTGATTGCACTGTAATGGGATACAGAAGCTCTAACAATGGGAAAGGAAATTGGATAGGTGGATGTGAGAGAAAATCAGTGGGCCATTTGCTCTGCACGCTCACTGGAAGTGTTGGCTTTGGATTTGCAGCTCATTCACTTTGCAACCATCATGAGGAACACAGATCTCACTCAATTTTTGAGATGTGATTTGGAACAGTTTTTCCCTTTAGACACATTTTTTAGTTACAGGGTGAAATACGTTGATGAATTAATATTATTTCATAAATAACAATTCAGTTTCTAGATTAAAAAGTTTACTATAAACTACTCACACTTTTGAGTAAGTCAATGGCCTGGGCGTTGTAAGAATTGCTATCTAGGTCCAGCTTTTACGTTTTCCTGTGATTATGGAGCAAAATATTCACTCTGTTCTCGTATGAGCTTTATTGAAATTTTGATGAAGACTTAAAACATGAGAAATTATTTTATAAATGGAAATCCCTATATAAATGTAAAATAGTGGTTTTGCTTTGTTTGTTACAGTTTAAATGGGTTATTAAGTACTTCATCCAAAAATTGATAGATTTGGATTACAACGTTTAGAATATCTTTGATGTTGGTTAGTCAGTGCAGAAATTTGTGGAGTAAGAAGTAAGCCAGTGACTGAACTACAGCTCAGCCCCAGGCGTTTTCCTTTCATTATTAAAATAATTGATTTTCACATGTGTATATTTAAATTTTTGTGGATATAAACAAAACAATAACTCACACTTAAATATCCACAAACCTTTATATTTATATCTAATTGAAAATAGATTCTTCTCTCATACAATACACTCTGTCCACAGTTTCCCCTCCCTCCATTTCTCCCAGCCCTCCACCCCCCAAACACTTCCCCTCTCCCTTGGATTCACTCCCACTCCATTTCCCTTGAGAAAAGATCAGGCCTCCAAAAGACAACCACCAAACACTATAAAACAAGATCCAGGCTGGACAAGGCAACCCAATAGGAGGAAGAGTCCCAAAAGCAGGCAAAAGAGTCAGACACACCCACTCCGACTGTTAGGAGTTCCACAAAATGACTAAGTTAACAGTCTTAGCATATTCACAGAGGACCTGGTGCAGACCCAGACAGGCTCTGTGCTTACCGCTTTAGTCTCTGTGAGCCCCTATGGGCCCTGCTTAGTTGACTCAGTGGGCCATGTTTTCCTCCTGTAGTCCTCCATCTCTCTGACTTTACAATCTTTCCTTCCCCTCTTCCACAGGGATCCTCAAACTCCGAGGGGAGGAATCTGATGGAGACTTCCAATTTAGTCTCTCTCTCTCTGCATGCTGTCTCGCTGTGGGTCTGCAGCAGCTCCTATCTGCTGCCAGAGGAAGCCTCTCTGATGAGGACTGGACAAAACACCGATCTATGAGCATAGCAGAGTATCATTAGAATTCATTTCATATTCATATACATAAATACATATACATATGCATATGTATGTATATATACATATGTATATATACATACATAGATGTGAAGGTTCCATGCAGGCACTAGACCGCTCTGTGTTTAATGAGTTGTGTGGATGTTGACCTCGGCAGTAAGAAATTGCTGCCAGTTTTTGGAGAGCGACCCTCTGTCCAAACATCAGCTTGGGTTATTTGGGGATCTCTACAGGATACCCTTGTCAATAACTCAACATAATGCAACCCGGCCCAACCACTGGAAGTCTTGCCCGGCTACAAGACTTGGCCAGTTAAGACTCTGCATTCTCCATTACCAGGAGTCTTCACTAGGGTCACCCTCATAAATTCTAGGGCGTTTCCACTGAACTAGGTTTCCACATTGCCCTCCAAATGCCTCTCCCCCTCCAGCCAATTCCAGTTATCTCTCCCTGCACGCTCTGCCTCCATCCCTTCCCTCAACCTGAGCTCTCCTGTTTCCATCCTTACTCACTGCCAGTCTACCCAAAAAATCTATTCTGTTTTCTCTCTTCAGTGAGATCCATGCATCTCCTAGAGCCTTCCTCTTTGTCTGTAGACTGTAGCTTGATTATCATTTACATAATAGCTAATATCTACTTACAAATGAATACATACCATGTTTGTCTTTCTGGGTCTGGGTCCCTCATTCAGGATGATTCTTTTCTAGTTGTATCCATTTGCCTGAAAATTTCATGATGTCATTTTTTTTTTTTTTAAAGCTGAGTAATACTCCTTTGTGTGAATGTACCACATTTTCTTTATTCATTCTTTGGTTGAGGGACATTTAGATTGTTTCCAGTTTCTGGCTACTATGACTAAAGCTACAATGAACATAGTTGAGCAAATTCCCTTATAGTAGGATAGAATGTCCTCTGGGTATCTGTCCAAGAGTGGCATGGCTGAGTCTTGAGGGAGATTGATTCCCAGTGATGTGAGGAACTGCCATATTGTTTTCCATAGTGACTGTACAAGTTTGCATTCCTATTAGCAATGGAGAAGGGTTCCCTTTACTCTACATCGTCACCAGTATGAACTGTCATTGTGTTCTTGATCTTAATCATTCTGACAGGTAAGATGGAATCTCAAAGTAGTTTGGTTTGCATTTCACTGGTGGTTAAGAATGCTGTGTATTTCTTTCAAGTGTTTCTCAGGAATTTAAGAATTCTCTGTTTTGGTCTGGCACCATTACAAAAACTAACATAATAGCTTTATTTATTACTTAAGAATTTCATACCATGTATCCTGATCACACCCACTTCCTATTTCTCCCAGGCCTACCCTCACACCCCTGTGCCCTCCAAACAGACAGACAACAGCAACAGCAACAACAACAACCAAGTCCAATCTGAGTGGCAGCAGCACAGATCCTGAACACCAATACGATTTCTGGCAGCAGCAACACTGATCAGGGTCATCAACATGGTCTCCAGCAGCATCAAGGCTTACGATATCCATATGGTTTCCAGTGGAGCATGGATCATGGGCGTCAGCTTGGTTTCCCGAAGCAGCACAAATCACAGACATCAGCATTGTTTCTGGCTGCAGCAGGGACCACGCTGGCCTCCATATTTAGTTGAGATTTTTTTTTTTTTGATATCTAGTTTTTTGAGTGCTTTTTATATTTTAGATATTAGTCCTTAAATATGTATAGCTGGTCAAAAGTCTTTTCCCATTCTGTAGGCTGCTGAATTGCCTGAATGACAGTGTCCGTTGCCTTACAGAAGCCCTACAGTTTCATGAGGTTCCATTTAATAACTGTTGATCTTAGTGCCTGCACTAAGGATATTCTGTTCAGAAAGTCTTTTCCTGTGTCAATGAGTTCAAGGCTATTCCCCACTTTCTCTTCTCTTAGGCTCTTAGATGTATCTGGTTTTATATTGAGGTCTTTTGGAGTTGAGTTTTGTGCAGGGTTATAAATACGGGTCTATTTGCATTCTTCTTCATGCAGATATCCAGTTTGACCAACACTATTTGAAGATGCTACTTCCCTCCCCAGCATGTATTTCTGGCTTCTTTATTAAAAAATCAGGTTCCATGGGTGTGTGGATTTATGTCTGGGTCTTCAGTTCAATTTTATTGATCAATATGTCTGTTCTTATATCAATACCACACGTGCTGTTTTTTATTACTATGTACTCTGTAGTGCAACTTAAAATCATAGTTATTGATACCTCCAGAAGTTCTTTTATTTTTCAGGGGCATTTTAGCTATCCTTTGTGTGTGTGTGTCTGTGTGTTTCCATATGAAGCTTAAAATTACATCTCTATTTTACTGATTTCTGTCTTGAGTTTGATTATTTCTTGCCATCTATTCCTTTGGGGTTTAATTTCTTTTTTGTTTCTAGGGCTTTCAGGTGTACTGCTAAGGTACTAGTATGAGATCTCTAGTAATAATAATAATAATAATAATAATAATAATAATAACAACAACAATAATAATAGTTTATTATTATTATTTTAATAATAATAATAATAGTTTATTTTTAACGGAGGTACTTAGTTCTATGAACTTGCCTCTTAAAAGCAACTTTATTATCCCATATTTTTGGATATGTTGTATATTCATTTTTATTCAGATCTAGAAAGCCTTTAATTTCTTTCTTTATTTCTGTCTTGACCCATGTTTTAATCAGAAGAGAGTTGTTCAGTTTCCATGAGTTTATAAGCTTTCTTTTGTTGTTGATTTCTAGCTTTAATCTGTTGTGGTCAATTAGGAAGCAAGGCATTATTTAAATTTTCTTGTATCTGTTGAGATTTGGTTTGTGTCTGAGTATGTAGTCAATTTTGGAGAAAGTTCCACGGGGTGGTGATAAAAAGGTATATTCTTTTGTGTTTGGGTAAAATGGTCACATGTGATACATGCTGCAGTTTCTTTTATGAACTTTGGTGTATAGATGTTAAGAATTTCAATGTCCTCTTGGATTTTTTCTTTAGTGAGTATGCAGTGTCCTTCCCCATCTCCTCTGATTGGTTTTCGTTTGATATATATTTTGTCAGAAATTAAAATGGTCACACCAGTTTGCTTCTCTGGAATATTTTCCTAGAATGTCTTTTTCTATCCTTTTACTCTGAGATATTGTCTATTCTGATATTAATGTGTTTCTTGGATGGAGCAAAGAATAGATTTTTTTTTGGGTCCATTATCTTAGTCTGCATCTTTTGATTGGGGAATTGAAACCATTGATGTTTAGAGATATTGATGAACAGTGTTTGTTATTCCTTTTATTTTGCTGTTGTGGTATGGGTTTTTCTCTGTTTTAATTTGTCTGATATTATTTAATTTTTTGTGTTCCTTTGAGTGTTGTTTACCTCTTCAGGTAGAAATTTTCCTTCTAGCACCTTCTGTAGAGCTGGATCTGTAGACTAATATTGTTAGATTTGGTTTATCAAGGAATGTTTTATTTTCTCAATTTATTGTGATTTAATGTTTTGCTGGGTATAGTAGGCTTAGCTGTTATCCCTGGTCTCTTAATGTTTGTAGAACATCTGTCCAGGCTCTTCTGGCTTTTAGAAGCCACTTCTCAGTTTCCATTGAGAAGCCAGATGTTATTCTAATGGGTCTGCCTTTATTCGTTACTTGGTCTTTTCCCTATGAAACGTTTAATATTACTTCTTTGTTCTGTACATTTAGTGTTTTGATTATTATATGCCACAGAATTTCTTTTCTGGTCCAGTCTATATGGTGTTCTCTATGTTTGTTGTAACTTGAAAGGCACCTCTTTGTTTAGGTTAGCAAAATTTTCTACTCTGATTTTGTTGTAAATGTTTTCTGTGCCTTTGACCAGGATTTTTCTCTTTCCTCTATTTCGCATTATTCTTAGATTTGTTATTTTCAGTGTCCTAGATTTCCTGGATGTTTTGTGCCAGGATATATATATATATATATATATATATATATATATATATATATATATATATATATATATATATATATTTGACCTAGATATCCATTTCTTCTATTTTGTCTTCAGTGCCTGAGATTATCTCATCCATCTCCTGTATTCTGTTGATGAGACTTGCCTCTGAGGTTCTTGGTCACATTCCTAAAATTTTCATTCTCAGATTTCCCTCAGTTTGGGTTTTCTTCATTGATTCTATTCTCATTTTCAGATTTTGAACTCTTTTATTCATTTTCTTCACTGTTTGTGTTTTCACAGATTTCTTGAAAGGTTTATTCATTTCACCTATAAGAACTTCTATAATATTCATAAAGTCTGTTGTAAAGTCTTTGGCTTGTACTTCAGGTATGCTGCAATTCTCGGACCTACTGTGGCAGGGTTGCTGGGCTCTGGTGGAGACGTATTGTCTCCTGTTGTTGTTGACTTTGTTTTTGATGGTGTTTAGGCATCTGGATTTGGGAAGATTGCAATTCCAGGTGCTGATATCTAGTCTCGTCTTTGTTGGGTGTGTGTTTGTTCCTTGGTTTCTGTTGCCCTCTCTGGTTCTTTAAGGATATTATGGCTGTGTGTTGTCTGGTAGGAAGTTCTTCTGGGATCCCACTGGTGGTTTGTGGTACAATGTGTTTCTAAGTATTGGGAGCTGACACCTAGGAAAGGGAGGGGGAGGATTAAGGGTGCAAAAGGAGAATGGGGCAGAGTGAGGAGAGGTCGGAACTGTTAGTTTGCTACAGAGCTTGGGATTAGACTTGGGGAGAGAAGGGAGAATGAAGATATGAAGCTGGCCTACTTGCTTCTCTGGCAGGCTGTGCTGGCGGGTTCCCAGGGATGCCTGCTGGAGTCGGGGTCTGGGATAAAAGGATGAGTAGGGAAAAGGTTGGAAGAAATGATCTGTGTGACACAGTGGAGATGGAGGCAGAGAGGAGAAGGAGGTCACAGGAGGCGATCTGCTACAGAATTGAAGGTGAAACTGGGGTTTGTAGAAGGGGAGGGAGCGGTGAAGATCTGCAGTTAGGCTGCCTGCTTCCCTGGCCAAGGTTGCTTGTGTACTTTTCATTACTCAGAGAGACAAAGTGTTTCTGTGGAGGTGTGTGATTCTTCTGTCCTATTAATGGCACAATGTCAGGTTTGCTACAGCTGTCCCATATTGTAGCAGATGCTTTTCTTGTAGGTTCTCTTGGATTCTCTGATGGAGAGGCAAAAACCTGTCTAATTTTCAACTGTACTGTGTCTCATGTTTGGATGTCATTGTTTCTGGCTTTACAAAGTCTATGGGAGAATGAGTCTGACAGGTGTTCTTTTTCTTTACTTGGCCTTTTCAGCTTGTTTCTTCCAATTTTCTTTTTTCAGTTGGTTAAGACCATCTTTATGACATAAGCTCTTTCTTTTAACACATCTCCCCTATCCCCGCCCTATTTTATGTGCATTGGTGTGTGAGGGCATCAGATCCCTTGGAACTGAAGTTACAGACAGTTGTGAGCTGCCATGCGGGTGCTGGGAATTGAACCCCGGTTCTCTGGAAGAGCAGTCAGTGCTCTTAACCACTGAGCCATCTCTCCAGCCCCTCTCTTAGCACATCTTATGAATATCAGTTTTATGCTGCAAGGAAGTTCAGAGGGGAAATAACTAGTGACTGACTGGTGTGGGGAACATGATATATTGGCTTATGAACCAATCTTTGTTTTAATATTTTCAAAAGGATTATCTGCATCATGTAAACAAGAACTAACAACAAATGGACTCGCCCAGATGGGATAAGAGTATGTCCCGATCTTATTGATAATACATGCAGGGATTTTGGAACTGAATAAAGTCGTATAGATGAGTTAGCAATTGTAAAGTTGTTTAAGTGGGCACCTGGAAGAAAATGGTGAGAGGCTATGGGATAATTACAGGTGACGTCATGGTTCTGCGAACTCACTCTCTGTGTAAGACACCTGTCATAGTCAGTTCCACATAAGCCTTTCACTAGCATTGCAAGACTGGCTTAATTTTTAAAATCACAAAGCAGAACATTTCAAACAATTTTACCAGAGACAGTATATGGTCCACAAATCCCCATGTTCTGAATCCTAAACTTGTGTTAATTCTGTGAAGTGTTCTATAGGCACCGGAGAAGGATCAAAACTCAAAATACAGCCTGCAAAGACTGAGTTTGCATCACTCACACAGATGCAAAGAAATCTATAGGATGTGTCCAGGGCGAAAATGCTCCGGTTTAGTCATTGTTTGATTAAAATCTTGTCAATAGACACATAGGCATAGTGATTATTCCTTATTCTGCACACTTCTAGGAAACAAAATTTACAAACAAGACTAAGTTTAGAATTCACAAAGGAGCTAGCTACAAATGTAAGCAGTGTTTTGGGAGAAATAAAACATTTTTAGCAAAAGGCTTAAATATATGATGCTATAAAACCTTAAATTGGGTTCAGTAATTCTTGAGACTTTGATCTAAATCAAAGGTTTTTTGGGAAGCTTATGGATTCATTTTTTTTTTATCCCCTGATCTGCTGCAAGCCATAGATTTGAAAGAAATTTCACACTAATATGATTATCTCAGTACTGATAAACTGCTCTCTCTCAAGCAGCAGTCCATCAGTCAGTGTTTTGTGTAAACAGATTGCTCAGCCTTTCTGATACCAGAGGTGAGTTTGACAAAGTCAATCTGGGGTGTGGGTGTGGGTTATCGGTGTTTGGGAGGTATTCTTATCAACACAAACCTTATCAAGTCTTTTAGATGTAAGAAGGATGGTTTTATATTGAAAGGTTTGGAAAAGGGAATCTTGGTTCTCCTTCCTTATTTTTAACTTAAGAAGAAAACGTAACTGAAAATATGTCATATTTGAAGCTATAACCACAAATGTACCTCTTATCAGTAAAGTGCTAGAAATCTTACATCTGCAAATTATTTTACTCTTCATTTATTCTAAGTCTATAGTTATTGTACATTGTAAAAATACATACAAATAGAATCTGAGGGTGGGAATAAAAATAGACATTGAAAATATTTTGGTTTCACTGAAACACTGGTATTATTGTCAGAAATAGAATATATTTCATTCAAATTGAAAAGTTTGGTTCACACTGTATTCTTGTTATTTTAAAAATCTGATCTTCAGTTGAATTTATTTCAGTACCTGACTTTATTAGATTGACAGCTCACGAAGAATTCCCTGATGGTAACAAATGGCTCCTTGACTATGTTCGCTAATCATGGAACTCATGAAAAATCCACCTACATTATTTCGAAAGCTTTTAAATTAAAAAGCACTGAATCTGAGCATTTTTTATTAGAATAAGTTTTGTTTGCATACCAAAATATGTAGAGATATTATTTTATAGCAAGACAAAAATATTTATGGAATCTTTTCACACTTCTTATTTACTGAGTTTCCAAATGTGTTAGGAAATTTTAGAATGCCTGGAGTGTAAAGACATGAAGCTTTTGTCCTTATCAAGCATTCATCTTCAAATATTCTGGTTTTTTTTTTTGTAAATAAGTTGGCTTCTCGCTCCCTAAAACTCTTTAAGACACTAAAAAGACTTATTAAAGACATTTACTCCCTCACTTTAAGTGACTTATTAAATCTATGAGTACTTCTTTTTTTTTTAACTAAAAAAGAAAAAAAAAACATCTTCTTCTCCCCTCCAACCTCTCCCACACCCTTTCACTCCCTCTCAAACTCATGACCGCTTCTTCTTTAATAATTACTGTTGTGAACATGCACACACATAGATGCATACATAACCTGCTAAGTTCATTTAGTGTCACTCATATGCATATTGTTTAGTGCTGATCATTTGAGTTTGGATAACCCCTTAGGGGCTCCTTCTTGGAGAAGAATGATTCTACCTCTCTTAGCAGCTATTAACTTACATATACCTTTTTATCTAGGGAGAGGATCTTGGGAGGTATCCTTCATCCACTGTGACATGTCAACTGGGGCTTTCATGGTGCAAGTCTTGTTTAGGCAACTGTATTGTTGAGATTCATGGGTGGAATTCCCTATCATACATATGCCATTACTATCGGGTGGCAGATGGCCTAGTCCTTTCGATCTTACAATCTTTCTGCTCCCTCTTCCATGATGTTCCCTGGACCTTAGATGCATCCACTGAGGCCAAGCACACAATGATCGGTTGTTTTCTGCATTTTGACTTGTTTTGGATTCCTTGATGGTCTCTGTCTGCTGCAAAAAGACGAGGGGGTGAGTACTACACTTATCTGTGGATGTAAGAATAGGTATGTAGGATGGGAATAGGTATGTAGGTGGGAATTATACTAGTTTAGGGAAGTGGCAATAGTCAGTTCCCTAAGGTCCATGACCTCACCAGCCTCCAGCAGGTAGTTGATTAGATTAATGATATCAGGCATGAGTTTCTTTGTATTAAGAAGGCCTCTGGAAGAGTAAAATGGGAGGGTTTGGAGTAGGAAAGGGGAGGGGGAAGTGATGTAAAGAACCAAAAGGCCTTAAATCCAATTAGGTTGGTTGCCCACAAGCTGTGTCACTGGTGAACTCTTGAGTATATCTTGCTATGCTGTTGGTCATTGTTGTGGTTCATGGGCTTTCCAGAGTATAAGACTTTTATTTGCTTTTTTCCCCTGGCAGCTTGCATAACATCTTTAGATATTATGAGAGTTATTCCTCAGGGAGGAGGTTTCTAGGTAAATTCCAGCTCTGTTCCTCCAGTTCCTACAAATGAAGTCTGTGGTGTCTTTAGCAATAGGGTAGCAGCTTAAAGTTCTGGAAGTCAATCAAGAGTAAGAGCTCTTATTTTAGAAGTCTCTTGGACTTCCCTGATCAACAACTTGAAGGGAGCTTCCCCATGCCTGGCACTGGGGGTTTTATTAACCGGTCTATGACTCTTGGGGAGAACATTGTCACTCCAGGTGGCATGATTCTGTTTAAATTTTCATATACATATATTATATGTATTTAAGTAAATATAATGTTTTTCTATGGCTTTCTCAATCATCCTTATTGTTCTTTCTCTTCCCTTCCTTTCCTCAGTGCTTCCTCCCTCACTCCTCTCCAGGCAAAGCCCTTCCGGTTTTTCCCAATTCCTGGTGATAGTACTTTGGCCCTACTTCTACCGTCTCTAGAGCCCTTTCTCTCTTACCCCTGCCCTCTCATGCTTTTCTGATTTCTGTGGCTACTCTACATTATGTACGCACATCTGTAGCCATTGATTCGCCAGATGTAGAAGTTGTTTGAAAACAAAATGAAAATAAGAATCACCAGCCAACACGCTTCAAAAGCTTGGAATAGGTGTGCCCTTGTTGGAGGAGGTGTGTTACTGGGGGTGTGCTTTAAGTTTCCAGGTCAAGAAACCATACACAGTGAGCAGAAGTTACGTGACACGAGTGAGAAAATGCAGGGTGGATTGAGCAGCTGTCATGGGAGTCGAAGGTGACATTGTAGAAAAGGAGCCTTCCCATCAGAAGAGGAGCAGAGTTCAGTCCCTGACCCTCCCACCCTCTCTAAATCCCTAGATTTTCTATACTTATGATTCCGTCTGAAAGTTGAAGGATGTGGTGGGAAAAAAAAAAGGCCCTTGCCATTTACTTAATTTCACATTTTACTCTGATAAGAGGTAGGGACGGGGGCCACATTTTACAACAGTACAGAATGTATTCCGCAGTTCTTCAGAGAGAAAACAACTGAGTTCATATTGTCTTTCCTGATGGGTGGTTGTCAGAGGTTGAACGCTGCCGAGGGAGGCTGGAGTCTCGTGGGAATGTGGCAGGATCCAGGTGTGTCACTGGCCGAGGAGGGCTCCTGTTTGAGATGATCCTGCACCATTGTGATGGATGATGGAAGCAGATGCAGCTTCACAGTGGGAATGGCGCAATCCTGGTGCTGGTACACACTAGGGATTTGGAGGTACACAGGACATGGCAAGAACTCTAAATGCTGAGTGTACAAGACAGGTTGGGGGCGGGTGGCACCATTACAGAGAGGACCTGAGAAGGAGAAGACACACAGAGAACTTATAAATATATGACCCACACTCTACTTGCTTCTATGCCTGTGTAAACACTTGCTCATTTCTATTCTGAACAAGTCCAAAAATAAGTCTCCAAAGCTTTCAGAGCCAGGTGGGCCTGAAGAATGGCAAGTGCTTCCTGCCCCTGCAGGGGGAAGATGATGTCGGTAGTGGGTGGTCTTGTCATTCTATGCTCTGCTAAGGGCTGAGGAGTAATTGTGCCTGCTGATGGCATTCACTGGAAGGATATAAGGCAAAAAGAGAAAAAGAACAAACCTGCAATGTGTCTGTGTTGACGCCTGTAGCCCAATATCCTGTGCAGGGCATCTCCATAAGGAGAAAATAAGCGTTTGCTCCTTGGTCTCTTGTTACATAAAGTTCTGTACAGATCCTGCAGGCTCAGCAGCAGCTGCAAACAGCTTTTCCAGCACTTTTTCAGGCCCTGACGATAGAGTCTCTGGGAAACAGCTCTGGTCTTTTTATGTAGCTCCCTCCGTGGGAGGCCAGCTTCCTGTTCAACTCTTTCCCACTCCTGCAGGAAGGCCCTGACTTCCCAGTCACTCCATGGTCGGATGGAGGGACCTGCAAGGGACAGAGGAATGTGAGGAGTGCATTTGACATCACACACATGCTCATCTGATCATTTCTCAGAGATTCTCCCTGCACACTGCCCAGACAATTTCAGTGTAATGGTATTAGTGGGAAATGAGAAACTCTTGTGGCCAAGCTCTGGATTTAACGTGTACCTGAGACCTATCAACCACTACATGAGGCCACTGGGACAAGTGTTTAAGTGCTTTTACTTTTATAAAATATAAGTGAGAAAATAGAGAAGGCTTTCTATGGTACAGTCACCACCTGGGAAGTATCCCCATATGAAGCTCAGTCTTCCAGTCACGGATGGAAGCCAAGATCCCAGAATGCTGAGAGCTGTCCTTATGTGGGATCTAGGAAAGCAGTTCAGAATGGCAAGAAAGAGATGGGACAGAATATTTTCCCCACACAGACAGAACTCTGAAGAGTTGGTACCTGAGGGATTCCTTGCTTCCCAGTTTCTATTCTCTTCAGCTGGTGCTGGGGTGTCCACCAAACTTCCGGTCTCTTCTGCTACTCTCTAAACAACAGCAACAACAAAGTAAACTGTATTGACTATATTCATGTAGTATGAATCTCTTAGTGACTGGATTAGACAATTGCTTCTAACTATAGTTGTATATATGGACATTGATGTTGTTTCACTCAGATGTAGCTGTTGGTTCAGGGCAGAGGGCAGTTTATTCTTTTGTCTAATTAAATTACTGGTTCTAGCCCAGAGCATTGAGTGTTTCAGCCTCTTTACAATCTGGTCTTAGTCCTTGAACTGGAAGGCTTCAGCATTCATACAATCTAGAGCATTTAAACTGCTAGCTCAGACCTAGAAGGCTTCAGCCTTAGCCTTCTGAGACCTACTGCTGACTGAGCCACTCTGACTAGCTCCTTCCGAACTCTGACTCTTCTGGTACAACTGATTCTTCAGCCTGCTTCTCCACTGACTTTTCGGCCTGCTTCTCAACTGACTGTTCAACTAACTCTTATTGACTGACTCCTCTGTCTCCTCTGTTAACTCCTTTGTAACTCCTCTTAACTGAGCTGAAAGCACACCCTTTCTTGGGAGAGTTGGGCATGTCCTTACTCTGTTAACTCTTCCTCTCATTAGTCACTTTATCTATCATTCAGTGCAGCCTGGTTCACAGAATCAATCCCAGATCAGCCAGGACTACCTATAAGACTTTGTTTCACAAACAGTGAGAATCCAGCCATCCTAACAAAAAGCACAAGAGTGGGATTTCCCCAACTCACCTGCATGTTCCCTCCTGGGCTTTGTCTTATTCCACACAGTCCAGGGAAAGGGGGCTGAGTCCTAATGGCGCAGCAGAGCCTGAGGTGTGGAGAGGAGAGCTGCTTTCACTTTGCTGACTCCTGGAAGTCTGAGAACGCAGTGGAGATTCAGCCCTTATAAAGCTGTTGGATGTGATTGAATCAGACCCACCCTACTGTCACACCCACCAGGTGTGTAACGGGCACAGAATAAACAGAGGTTTATAATCCCAACCCAGGAGGGTGAGGCAGGAAGATTGTCTAGAATTGCAGTAAAGCCTGGGCTACTTAGAGAGACACTGTGGTAATTTAAAAAGCAGAAAAACCAAGGACCTAAAATCAGAAGCATCAAACTAACTTAGTGATTTCATCTTATGGGCTCAGCCCGGTCACATAGGCTGAAATTTGATTGAATAACTATAAATTATTCAATAAGTGGGGGGATTTTTTTAAACTGTAATTTTATACTTCAATATCACTGTATCAAATCATAGTTAATTCACAGCAATCGGAGGAATGGACTGTAATCAGCTCCCTGACTAAGGGGGATATGAAGAAGAAGAGGCAGAAGAGCCTGGAGATAGGGCTGGTGAGGGCCTGTAGTTGAGCAGTGGGGCTAAGGATCTGGCCAGGTGCTTGCAAACACCCACCTCTTGGCCTTGGGGATGAAGATGAGGGGGAGAAATTGGAGCAATGAGAGGTTGAGTACAACAGACTCCTGGTGGAGGGATCTCAAGAGATTGAAGAGGTAGGAGGCAATAACGGAGAAGCTGGAGGGAGTGGACAGAGGTGGAGGAAATGTAGAGAATCCCCAGGTTTCTGGGATAAACAGCTTGTGTGTACAAGCTCCTTTTGTTGCAGGATTTGTTACAGAAACTCCAGAATCCAAGGTGCCTGGTGGTTTGCAAAGCAGGCCCAGTCCACAAAGTCACAGTCCAGGCTAAGCATGATGCAGAAATACTGCAAAGAGCAGAGGAATGCATAGCTCCCCTCCCCGAAGTGTGATACCAAACATGTGGGTCGCAGGGAGGTTCAAGGGATGCAGAAAAAGTGTGAAATGCTTTGCAAATATATCCAATTAAAAAGCTGGACTTCTGTGTGGTGCATGCTTTTAATCTCAGTACCTGGGATTCAGGGGCAGGTAGGTCTCTGTGAGTTCTAGTCCATCTTGGTATACACAGGAAGATCCAGATTAACTATGGGTACACTGTGGGACTCTGTCTCAAAACCCAAACACCGTGAAGTATAAGGATGACCCAACAGTTAAGAGACCTGGCTGTTCCTCCAGAGAACCTGGGATAGATCTCCAGAGCAGGTGTGTGGCTTACAACCCCTTGTAACTCCAGTCAAAAGGGATTATCATGATGCCTTCTCCTGAACTCGAAGAGGAACCAGGCAGAGCTGTGTTTAGTTATCAAAAGTCTATTAAAGCTGTCTAGGAAGCTCTAGGATTTGGCATCAGAAAAGACAGACTTTTGTGGGACATTGGCTACCTAGGAACACTGACATGACAATAGGGCTCACATTTAAACTTCTTCACTTGGGGCCTTGCACAGTTGCTGGGCCTATGACTGGGTAGAGATTCCAGATCACTGAAGGGACATCAGCAGTTCAAGGTCATCCTATGCTACCGAGGAACTTGCAGGCCGGTTCAGGACACCTGCCACCCTGTCTCCAAAGGAAGAAGAAAAGAAACAGATGTGCTTATCCTTTGAAGAGTCCACACTCACACTTCCCAGTTGACTTTCTCCAGTTCTAATGCTTCAAATACATATTAAAATCTCTTAATAAACTCCAACTCTGCTGTTTTATCCGAAGCAATGGTTTTCCCTATACCGTGTCACAGAAAATAGGTGTGTAGTCTCCTGGATGTTTATTCTGAAACTGGTAAATCAAGGGAGGAGGGGCAGATGTTGATGGTCATCCTTGGCTACAAAGTGGGTTGCAAGAAAGTCTCAGATACACGAGGTATTCTCTCAACAAACTCAAACCAAGAAAACCCAACCACAAGCAGAATGAGTATTTTCCCTACCCTTGAAAATTAATGGCCTGAGTCCCCGTTTAAGGTAGTCACCCATGTTGTCCCTCAGTTTTCTTTGCATTAAAATGAACACAGTAGCAACACCTTCCATCAGACCTGTTAGACGAAGCAACTGAGTGCTGTATAGAGCAGAGAAGTGTTCAGGATGCAGGTGTTAGGCTGTTTACAATGCAGAGCTGATATAAATAAAAGACAGCAGGACATGGTGGCCAGGCCCAGTGTTGACAGATCTGGTGTGGCCTCCATCACTGAAGGCGCCACTGATCCCCACTCCTGCCTTTTCCCCAGGCCACGCTTCCCTGTCATCCCCTAGTCTCTTGCACTGCTCCCTTTTTTTTTCTTTGTGCCTCTTGGTGAAGAAGGTGCCAGTCTCTGCTTCTCAGTTATTATGGATTAGCTGCAAATTTAGAGGTGACTCTTAGTTACAAAATAATGGATTAAAACATTCTGTGTGTATTAGGTTTTCAATGGAAGTTTAGGTGGAGCGAAGCTATTTAGCAAATGTGCCTAATAATAGTACTAATATTATTACTACTACTAATTATTATTATTATTTTGGTTTTTTGAGACAGGGTTTCTCTGTTGTAACTCTGGCTGTCCTGGAACTCACTCTGTAGACCAAACAGGCCTCAGATTCACAGAGATCCACTTGTCTCTGCCTCTTGAGTTCCAGGATTAAAGGTGTGTGCCACCACTGCCCGGCTATGTGTTGAATTATTAAATTGAGCAGTCAGGGAGGCCCATGCCTTTAATCCTAGCACTCAGGAGGGGGAGTTGGAGGCAAGCAGATCAGTGTGAAGTCCTGAGCAGTTTGGTCTAGATAGGGGTTCAAGGCTGGTCAGGACCATGTAAAGAGATGCTGTGTCAAAAACAAAAAATTAGTTGACTTTGTTTTTATTTCATTTCTTTGATATTTCAATTGAGACTAGGTCTTGCTATGTAGCCTAAGAGTTCCAGAAATCTGGGCAACCCTCCTTCCTCAGCCTCCTGAGATGGGATTAAAAGCTTCTGGTTATCCTTTGGTGGTCCACCCTACACATCTAGGTAGGCTGGGCCTGATTCAATCACACTTGAGAGCTTTATAAAGCTCCAGATCTGGTGGGGTGGTGGTGGTGGTGGTGGTGGTGACCCACGCCTTTAATCCCAGCACCTGGGAGGCAGAGGCAGGCAGATCTCTGTGAGCTCAAGGCCAGCCTGGTCTGGAACAGTGAGTTCCAGGACAGCTAGAGTTACAACAGAGAAACCCTGTTTAAAAAAAAAAAAAAAAAAAAAGCCAGATCTCCACAGGTTTCTCAGTGAACACAGATCTACCTTCACACTCAAGACTCTGTTGCACCATCAGGGCACAGTTAAACCCTGGTTCCAAGACTTTGCCAAGCACAGCAAAGCCCAAGGTGGAGAATGCAGGTGAGTTGGGGGGAATCCACTGTTGTGTTTTCTGGAGGATGGTGGGGATATTGGTCTTTCAGTTAATCTCAGAGTGTTCGTAGCCTTAAGTGTGTCTCTGGCAGACTTCTCCATTCTACATGATTGTGAAATGATTTAGTACTCACATGGAGTCTTGTGGAAGATGTTGGTACCATGTTTATGGCCCAGCCAAGGAAACTTGGCAAAACATGCTTAGTGACCTTGAAAATGAACCCGTATCAGCAATTTACAGAGGTGCAGAAGCCAGCACCTTTCTTGTTCTTGGGTTTTCTTGTTTTTAGTTTGTTGAGGCAGCATCTTATTTATCCAAGGCTAGCCCACAACCCACAATGCAGCCAAGAATGACCCTGAATTCTGAACCTCCTTACCCCTCTTGGGAAAGGGCTGGGATGGAAAAACATTGGTTCATCTGGTACCTTAATATATTTGCAGCAAAGCTGGAATCTATCAGGAGATCTTAACATTGATTTTAAGCACTAGGATAACAGAAAGGAGTTTGAAAAGAAAATGAACTGGAGAGAGTGGGCACGATTTTCTTAAATGAGAAGTGCTTCTGTTTCTTATCTTTCACTTCATTCAGAGGCATCTAAAACATTTACTGGTTAAACTTTACAAACCAGGTTTCTCCTTAGGACCAGCATCTGTAGACCAGGAATGAAGAGTCTATTGTTTTGCTGATGCTGCAATATGCTGACTCCTTAATCCATGCACAACTAAGAGACAGAGATTCTTGTTGCATGAAAACAGTTTTATTCATTCGTTTGTTTATTGTTTCTTTGTTTGTTTCTGAACAGAGAGCCACAAACCAAGTCAAAAGTTTGAGAAAGGAAGCCAAGGAAGGGAGTGGGAACCAGGAAAGAACATCAGGTA
This sequence comes from Cricetomys ansorgei, assembly GCA_026225945.1. Classification (NCBI taxonomy): domain Eukaryota; kingdom Metazoa; phylum Chordata; class Mammalia; order Rodentia; family Nesomyidae; genus Cricetomys; species Cricetomys ansorgei. The sequence goes on from JAMJFZ010001791.1 coordinate 5,439,075, forward strand.
TGCAAAGTGAAATCTGTTCTCTCTCTCACTCTCTCTCCTCTCTCTCTCTTTAAAAGAAAGCCCAACTTCTATAATACTTCTTTGTCCTGTGTCTTATAAGCTTATGCTAGGTTCCAGATGTGGGTTTCTGTGGCAATCGGTCATAGACCTCTACTCAGTTTTCGGGGGTCTCTTGCTCTTAACCTAGACCTGAAGACAGCCTGTGAGAAGCTCCCTGGGAGGGAGGTGGGTGTGAGTCTGTGTAGGAACAACCTTCTCAGGTAGCAATTGTTCTAGGATAGCCCTTTCTATTTTGAAGTCTATTTCCTAAGCTGAAGATACCAACCCTACCCCACTGAGTGTAGTCCTTGGTTGTCATGTGTTTGGTAGATGCTGAATCCTGGGCTAGAAGATGAGTCTTAATCTCTTGCTTGCTGAATAAGGCCATTCCTGACTGGTCACTGTGCAGGTAGGATCCCCAAGAAAAGTTCAGATGTGCATGTGTGTGATGTCAAATGCACCCATCACATCCCTATATCCCTTGTGGGTCCTTCCTGCTGCCTATGGATTGACTCTGAAATCAGGGTCTTCCCGTTGGAGAGAGAAGTGGTTGAACAGGAAGTCGGCTCCCAGGCAGGGAGATCCACAAGAAGACCAGGCCTCTTGGATAGCAACTCTATCAGCACAGCCTGAAGAAGAGCTGGAAAAGCTGTTTGCAGCTGTAGCTGAGCCTGCAGGATCTGCACAGGACTCTGTAATGAGAGACCAGGTATTGAACTCTTGCTTTCTCCGTATGCGGAGGCCCCATAACAGCATCCTGGGATATGGTCTCCAGGAAAGCTGCCTCCCAGGTTAGTCTCTTCTGTATTCCCCCAGACTCTAGGTCCTAGAGGGTGGCATTAGCTGGCCTGTCCTTCAGGAGCATAGAGCAGAAGGCAATGCAGTGATGGCCCTTTCCCACAGACCTCTATTGCATATAGCAAGAAAGTTTTGCCTCTCTGTATGTCTACCTTCCTCTGTCAACCTAAGAGAATTGATTTTGGACATATTCAGAGTGGACTATGACACTCATGCTAGGTGACTGCTTAGCATGATGCAGGGACAGTGTGGGCACCATGCTTATGATCTGTCTCTACTCCTCGCAGGCCCTCTCTGTGATGGGGCTGGTACCCACCACTTCCCATATCCCCTCAACCTCTGATGGTCTTGCCCTCCTCCATGTTAGGCACTGGGAATGTGGCATCCCTGTTCCTTCTGGAAAGTTTCAAACCCATTACCGATGGGAACCCATCACTGATAAAGTGCAAATGGGAGCCCTGGAAGCCTAACCATATGTTGTCAGCTCCTCACCACTTCCTGCCTTTGACCCAGGAGATCCCAGCCTCCAGCAGCCATGGCCAAACATGTTATCTGATTGAGGACAACCCGATTATTTAGTGAAGACAAGCAGAGATTCTTTGTTTTTTCTTTTTTCTTTTTCCCTAAAAAACTTAGTATCATTCCGTGTTGTAGGTGTAGGCATCTACCTATACCTCTACCTCCTAAGAGAAGAAAAATGTGAAATTAAATAAAGGTCTATGAAGTAACTCTTTCCTGCCTTATCCTTGTAGCTACAATGGGGTCCATAAGCATAGAGGGGCAGGGGATTGGCCCTGGTGGAGGTTCATTCCCTGTTGAATCTGGACCTTCCTTTAGTCTCCTCCATCACAAAGGCAAACCTTACTACTACAGACAGATTTGCAGTGTTGTTTGCATTCTCTAGCTCTCTTGTGAACTTGTGTTCAGTGTTTCTGAGCCCCCAGTTTCCCAGAGTTCAATGCAAACTGGTAGGAGCTGGAGATGTAGCTGGGTGTTAGAGTGATTGGCTAGAAAGTGCAAGCTCTTGGTTTGTCAAGAACATCGATAAAAATCAGAGATTTACTCTTAGATAAGTTAATGATTTTAGAAGAAAAAGAAGCCAGCATTTTGGCTACTAAGATATGATTGCTGACCAAAAGCTGTCTCTCAAGGGAGAATAGTTACCTGCAGATGATGTTAGAGCCTTGTTCCAAAATCCCAAAGGATTCTTCTTCGATTCACCTATAGGGGCCTGCCAAAGGCTCCAAGCAGCTTCTCTATCTGCCACTGACACCTCAAGTACCACGGGGTCTCCTGGACTCTAGGAATGTGCTGTCCTCAGAGTCCAAATAGGCCAACTAAATATTGTACTTATTTCTTGGTGGTGGGAGCACCCAGGTGTGATAACTTACCCTTTATCTTAGAAGGAATATCTCTGCATGCCCAACACTGTGACTGTTCTATGAATTTCACTGAGGTAGAAGGCCCTTGAATTTTGGTGGGATTTATTTCCCATCTTCTGATGCATATATGTGTTACCGACAAGTCCAAAGTGGTTGCTACCTCCTGCTTGGTCCAATATTGTCAATATAGTGAACCAATGTGATATTGTGTGGAAGAAGCAGGTGATCAAGTTCCCTTTGAACTAAGTTGTGACATAGGGCTGGAGAGTTAATATATCCTTGAGATAAACCTGTAAAGTAATACTGCTGGCCTTGTCTACTGAAAGCAAATTGCTTCAGGTGGTCCTTCTGGACAGGTGCAGAGAAAAAGGAATTTGCTAGATCAATAGCTGCATACATAATATGAAGTGCCAAGAGATGTGTGTTAATCTGCTCAAGTCAGGATATCACATCTAGCATAGTAGCTGTAATTGAAGTCACTACTTGATTGAGTTTTTGATAATCAACTGTCATTTCCCATGATTCATCTGTCTTTTGTGCTGAGCAGATAGGCGAGTTAAAGGAAGGTATGGTGGGAACCACAACCCCTGCATCTTTCAAGTCCTTGATGGTGGCACTGATTTCTGCAGTTCTTCTAGGGATACAATGACGTTTTTGATTCACTATTTTCCTTGGCAGGGATTACTCTAAAGACTTTCATTTAGCGTTTCCAACCATAATAACCATAACTCCACAGGTCGGGGAAGCAATGTGAAAATCCTGCCAACTTCTAAGTATCTAGCCCAATTATACATTCTGGGACTGGGGAAATAACCACAAAATGAGTTTGGGGAAGGGGAAACTCACTGGATTTACTAAGTCAGACTTCAGCCCAAGCTCCATTAATCATATGACCTTTATATGCCCCTACTTCAACTGAAGAACCACAGTGTTTCTCAGGGAATCAGAGTCAATTTAGAACCAATGTCCAATAGACTTCACAAAATTTGACTGTTTCTTTCCCCCCAGTGTACGGTTCCCTTGTAAAAGGCTGTAGGTCCCTCTGGGGAAGGACTGGGGAAAAGCTAACAATAAAACTCTCAGGTATTTTGTCTAGGTCCTTCCTCAGGGGAACCTGGCCATGCCTTCATTCAGGGTCTGGGTCTGCAAACTGGCTCAATCTGGAAATTATTTCATGGGCCAAGATTCCCTTGTGCCGCAGTGCAGTGGAGGCTTTCTTTTGTTTGAGAAGTTTTCCGCCTATAAAGATCAAACAAATATGCAGCAGGCTTCTTGTCTCTTTCATCCCTGTAAACACCTTGACTTATTAGCCAGTACTAAAGGTCCAAACGAGTCATGCCACCATAAAAATCACTTTGCCTGTGCTGCCTATTATGGGTCAGACCACTGCGGACATTGTTTTTGTCTATGCTGCCCATTGTGATAACTATGATCACCTTAACTTTGGCAATTCAGTGCTGTTACCTGGCTCCTGATACTTTGGGACCCAATTAGACCTAATGTATTTAACTCATTTAACTGAGCAGCAGTGTTTCTGAAACTATGGTCTGGCTCAAGAAAAAGGAAGGCAAACAAATTCTTCAAATGCGCTGGTGCCCGTCTCACCATTTTGCATCTAATAGGATCAGTGATGGGCATGTCTTCTGGGCCCTCCCATTGTGAAGGATTAGGTTTTACACAATGTACCCACTTGGGCATTGCAATTTCCCTGAGCCTTACAATCCCTTCATCAACACTAAGCCAAGGACATCAGGCATCTCCAACTCTGTTTCAGTAGGCCATCTTTTGACAAATGCTTCCGCCAACCATTCAGACAAACTTTTGACACCCTCCCTCTTCATCTGTGCAAGCTTCCATATTACACTTAGAATCGCCACTCAGTGGATCTATACCAATAAACTCAGCCTGACTCAGTTTTATGTTCCTCCCGTTATTGTTCCTCACCCTTAAAATCCATCTCCACACACATTTCCCAGACTTCTGCTTGAATAAACTGGCAAACTCATTAAACTCTTTAGTAGTGTAGCACACCTTCTTGTAAACTACACTTTCTGTCTTCCTTCTAGGAGCCTTTCTTACATGCTTTGTCTGGTTACAGGTATAAAGGCAACTATTGGTGGGCCCTGAGGGATATTAGCTTTGTCTTGTCTGGCTTTCCTTCAAAGAAAATCACTGATGGTGTAGCAGAGAATGAGGGATTAATTTCCTCAGCCAAGTGGAAAAGACAGTATATAGCAGGGGGTGGGGGTGGAAGCACATCTTTTGCTGAGGGTGGAGAGACTATTTCCTCAGGTGAGATAAATCCTTGAGAATCTGAGGGTTCTAAGTTCTCAGCTTCAATACGGTTATCCTACACATCCCCAAGTTACAGGATCCCATTCTTTGCCAGTTAATGGCCTGCTTTAAACTGCCAACACCCTCTGAGGCTGGGACTTGAATTTTCACTATAATTCAGCCAACTTTCTAATGAGGGCTTCAGTTTGATTTTCTGCAACTTGAGCTCGGTGGCTTCTGAACAGAAGATTCTCTTCCAGGACACACTTAGAAATCTTCCTAATGCTACGAGAACCCTTTAATACAGTTCCTCATGTTATGGTGATACCCAACCATAAAATTATTTTCATTGCTACTTCATAACTGTAATTTTGCTACTGTTATGAATCACAATGTAAATATATACGATATGCACATGGTTTTAGGGGATCCTTGTGAAAGTTTAGACTGTCTATGTGCATCTGAAACTGTTCAATTTTATCACTGAGATCCTTGTCCTTCACTGTATTCTGATATTCTAAAAGTTGGTTAATTTTATCACGGAACTCAATCTTTTCCTTTGTCAGTTTATTCAGAGATGCACTGAGCAACCAACCAGCATCATCATTTTCCTTATTTTCCCACAAATTGCCAAAAGCCTTATATACAGAATCACCAAATTCCTTGCCTCTCACAAGTAGTGAATCAGGATAGTCAAATGCATTTGTCTCTATAAGTTTTAAAAATAGTTCACATCATGGGCTTTCAGTACATCCTTGGGTTCTATGGGAGTTTTCAGTAACTGGAGAGACTTCAGTAGTTAATGGAAAGTAACATATGTTTAAAATCTTCATCCTTATACTTCTGTAGCTCTAGAATCACTGCTGGTACTAAAATTTGTATTAGGGCTCTCTAGAGGAACAGAACTGATAGAGTGAATGTGTGTATGAGGGCTTTGATTTGTTTTTCCACAACTTGAGCTCTGTGGCTGATGGAGAGAATGTTCTCTTCCAAGGCACACTCAGAAATACACACACACACACACACACATATATATATATATATATATATATATATATATATATATATATATATATATAATATACATATGTATATTAGAGTGGCCTACAGGCTGTGGTCCAGCTAGTCCAACAGTGACTTTCTACCCATCGAAAGTCTAAGAATCTAGTAGATGTTCAGTTCACAAGTCTGGATGTCTCAGTTGGTCTTCGGTATACATCAGAAGCACAAAGAAATAGGCTGTAGTGCCAGTGAAGGAACGAATTTGTGAGCAAAAGCAAGCTGACAAAGAGAAGAGGCTTCCTTCTTCCACATCCTGTATATTGGCTGCCTAGAAGGTGTGGCCCATGTTAAAGGTGAATTTTTCCCAGCTCAAAAGATTCAATTATGGGTGGTGTAAGAGCAAAAGTTGTGATTTTAATTTTAATTACTGTCACTAAGATATCTATAAAACAAAAAGACAGATAGCTTCCTGGAATGCTGGGTGGGGATGTTCATGTGAGATACAGAAAGGTAATCCTGTAATCCTACTTGCCCAAGGATAGATAATGTCCTGAAATGTTAGGCAGGGACTGTGTAGATTCTGTTTGTTTAATCCAACTGCACCAGATGTGCTCTAAATGCACCGGATATACTTAGTCACTTGTAGGTGGGATGTAACTTATACAGAGTACATCAGGATAGATGCTTGCTGCTGATTGGATGTAATGGTAAATACTTGGCTTTATGGGTTCTGCCATTTTAAGCATCTGTTCCATGTGACTTGGAGCCATTTCTTGGGAACCCTGAAGTGGGGAACCTCAGGATGGTTCTGGTCAGAGTCCATATAATTAACTTAATTAAAGCTTGCTTCATATTTGGCTCAATGATAGTGATGGTCTTATTCTCGACTGGTGAGATTTACAGTGGGTCTTCCCACTTCAAATGATTTAATTAAGAAAAAAATATTTCAGAGGTGTACTCAGTTGCTTGAGGTTTAGCTAATTCAAGGTATATTCAAGTCGACAACCAAAATAATCATCCAATTGTGATGCCTTTCCTTCTAAAAATATTTCCTGATGTAAGGGTGAATCTTTGATTTTGTCAGTGCTTTTGAATCAAAGGCTTTGTATTACATAGGCAATTACTCCACTGCCTGGCTACATCTCCAAATACCTGTCCACTTGGAACATGATGTCTTCTTCATTTGAGGTTGTTGAGGCAGTGTCTCATGTATCCCAGGCTCTCTTGCAACCTACTTTATGGCCAAGGGTGATTATCAACTTCTGCCCTCCTCCCTTGATCTCCCAGTTGCAGGCATAACAGTTGGAAGTCCATACACTCTTGCCACATGATACAGTGGAGGGGAAATTGGCTCATATAAAGCAGCAGAGTTGCAGTTTATTAAGAAATTTTAAGTGGATCTGGAGAACAATACTTGAGGGCCTTCGTCCTTTCTGCTTCACTCCATCTCACATTGCCTTCTTGGGTGTTTTCAAACTTTTGACTGGTTTGCTGCTTTCTGTTCAGGGTCATTCCTCTCTGTATAGCAGGTTGTGAGTTACTGTCCTCTATCTTGTTTCCCCTTGGTTTTTGAGGCAGAGTGTTTCTCTGAACTCAAAACTGGCCTTTCAGCTAGCTTCTGGGCAGTGAGCTTGAAGAATCAGCTTGTTTTTCCTTATCGGTGCTTGTGTCATAGGCATGCAGCTATCCCTGGCTTTTACATGAGTGCTGGGGGATTTGAACTCAGGACTTTCGATTTCACAGTATGTGCTCTTACTGAGCTGCCTCCTCAGACCCACTGACATATTTCCTCATGCTTTGAAATTTAAAATTCTCTCTCTCAGCTATTTCAAAATATTCAACCAAGCATTATATACTTAAGTACAGCTTAGCCGATAGATAAAAGTCATTTCTGTTGCAAATGCTAAAATATTATCTTTGATTTGAGCCTTTTTTTGCACTGGAACCTTTCTTTGCACTTAAAAAATAGGCAGATTGTTTTCTATTTCTGTACCTAGATCTATTTTTCATTCTCCTTCTTCTGCTACATGCCTCAGGAATGTCAGCTATGTGGGTTGTATCAAGGGTCTCCTTGATGTCTGTGTTTTAATTGAGCTTGGCCGTTGGAAGTTCTCATCACAGATGGTACAGATGGTGTTTTTTTTTTTTTCCACCCTTTCTCACTGTATTTTCTTCATCAGCAGAGAGGAAAGCCTGAATTCAGGTTGTTGCTCTTTCTCTTTGAAGTCTGTTGCTATAGATAACCGGCTGAGAGTTTGTGTCCAAGTAATTTCTTTAAAGGAGTTATCAACCTGGAATGGGTACCATTTCCTATCAGCTGTGATTATTTTGATTTTACTTCTCCTTTCCTTTTTCATCTCCCCCTTTATCTCTTATATTTAAAGATGCCAGACTGTGTTTTCAGAGGGTCTGTTGTGTGCTATACTTGGACTTGCATGCTTTTCTCTCATCAAAGAATGTTGGGCTGATTCTTTATTGTGTATTATTTTAGTTGACTATGGAAAGAATATCTCTCCTGTCTCAATTTCTGCTGGGGCATCAATACAATTGAGCCCAGCAAAAAGTGTGTACTAGAGCCTCACATTCACAAATTGCAAAGAGAAATGTTAAGAAACACATCAACAACTCTTGGATCCTGTAGTCCAATGAAAGATATTGGCAGAGGTCAGTCTAGTAAGAAAGATTTTGGGAAAAAGTTTTCTTATAGACAGTTGCTATCATTTTGTTCACAAACTTATGCAAGACTTCAGTGAAACATGAGAATCAAAGATTTTGACTGTCTGAGACCTGTTAGAGCTAGTACAATCAATGCTATCAGGGTGGAGACCAGCATTTGCCCAATGCTTTAATAGAATGCAAGAGTTGTCAATGTTCCTATGAGAAGGAAGTAGGTATCTCAAGACAGCAAGCCAGAACAGGTCAGCTTGTGGTGTGGCCCGAAGCAGAGACTGAGAAGATTTCAGTGGTCAGAATCTATATAGAGCGACAACCAGATGACATGGAGCAGAGCAGCAGAGAATGTAGTACTCACATCATGGAATGAAGTTAGGAGGGTACAGTGAAGGGATCTCTGATAGACTCAGGAAATGTCCCATAGTGGGTGAAATCTGCTCAAACATACCGTGCATGCTGTACTATGGTCTGCAAAATATAGGTTAAAGTGGTTTCTGGGCCTAGAACATTCTGTTTGTAGGATGTGAAATTAGGAATAATATTTCATTCTCATTATTACTGATTTCCTTTTTCTACTTTTTTATTTACTTGGACTAATATAATTGAAAACTAAAGCAGTCTTTTGAGATTGAGTTTCTTTTTAGAATTTTTTTTACTTAGTTTGATTTTGCAATATTATTTGTGTTTATACGACTGGGTGCACAAATGTTCCAAGATATCCTATCTTCATTATAAAAACCATTACGATATCAAAAGGTAATTGGTAAAAGACATAAAAAATAAATTAGCATAAAGGAAGAAGCAAAGCACAAAATTCAAAGATATGCTAAGTCTAACTAATGTCTAATAACCAACCCCTAGCATACTGGCAGATTTATTTAGGAATTACCCACTTTTAAAAAATTTGTTAAATTTAAGTAGATATATTTGTTAAACATATCTATTTTGTGTCAACCTCTATGCTAGCCCCTAGAACAATGTTAATAACAGCAAACTTGGTCCTTGTTCTCATTATACAGATAACTAATAACAATAACCAAGATACTTCAGTTTTGCGATCAAATTAGCAAGTGCTTAGTGTTAATAGAGAGGCATTGGGTAGGCATCGATGCCAACTGGTGAGCTGGTGAACACACAATTTAGCCAACTGTTCGGCAATAAAAAGCGATAGTACATTAATAGTTTTGACCCAGTTGTAGCATTTCTAGAGATCTCTGCTTAGATATTTTTAGCATATGATTAAAATCATAAAATGAAAACCATTGAAAATAATAAAGAACATTGAGAACTTATGTCTGTACAAGAACTTATGAATTTTCTTCCAGCTTTATTTATACTGCTAAAACACAGAGCAACGACGATGTCCTTGAGTAAGTAAATGGAGGAATAGACTATGGTTCATACAAAACAGCAGAATATTTTGTTCTGACAAAGGAGTGAGGTATCAAGTTCTTAACATAAAGAAGAAACTTAAATCATTTTGCTAAATGAAAGAAACCATTATAAAAAAAGGCCATATACTGAGGCTGAGGGATGCAGCTCAGTTGGTAGAACACTTGCTTGTTAATGCATGGGGTCTTGGGTTCAACTCCCAGGACCACATAAGACAGAAATGGTTGGTCATGTCTGTAATCCCAGGATTTGGGAGGTAGAAGAAGGAGAATCAGAAGTTTCTGTTCAACGTTGATCTTCAACAAGGAGGATCAACGACATATTGAGTCATAGTGAGTTTGAGACCAGTGTGGACCACATAAAACTCTGTGTCAACAGCAGACAAATAGACAGAATATACAATTCCAACGTTTTGTTGTTCTTTTGAGAACTCACCATATAATCAACATTGGTCCTCAAATTCTAATCCTCCTGAGGTTGAGCTCCATCTCCCAAGTGCTTAGATTACAGGTATGTGCCACTATGCCTGGCTTGAATTATTGGACATTCTAGGAAAGGCAAGAGTATAGAGATAGTGAACAGACCAATGATTTCTTGGGCTTATGGAGGAGGGAGGAGTGAACCATTATGCAGTCAATGGACATTAGGAATAATAATAATAGGTTAATGTATGTCTGTTCATGAATTGTAACCAATGTACTATTCTGGTGGGATGGTTGAAAATGACAGTCTAAGCATGTGTAGGGAGAAGGTGTATGGGAAATTTTTAGCCTCTGCTCACTTTGCTATGAACTTAAAATTACAAGCAAAGTATCTTGATGGAGTCAGGGCTGGTTTAGATACTTCTTATTTATCTGTAGAATTGACATGTTACTCTAATTATTGTCAGGCTTCACTGGGTTGTGAGATTATTAATACAAATTTATTATCAGCTTTGTAGCCAAATAATTTACTTCTGAGCCAAATAAAATGTTTATTTAATATTTTATTACATAATTATTACAGGAGTCAATTTTAAAAGTCATTTTATCCTCTTTTACTCTATCTATCGATCTATCTATCTATCTATCTATCTATCTATCTATCTATCTATCTATCCATCTATCATCTATCTATCATCTATCTGTCATCTATCTATCTCGGATAAGATAGATAATATAACCCATAAAGCCTTTGCTGACTCACAGAAAAACTGCACTGCATTCTTTTGAATTGTAAGTTGGTGCTCATTCTGAACTCCTTGAGTCTGAGGATCCTACTCTTTTCTCTAAATATTTGGAATATTCTTTGTTATTGTGGGTCATAATATTAAGGTCAAGTTAGCGCACCATTGCCCAGCAATCTAGGAAATATTAGCCAAGTTAGTTTTGTTTTTCACTTTAAAAACAAAGACAAATGGGAATCTTTCACATTTTCTTTCTGCACTCTTGTGGGTAATCACTTTTATTCTTTACAAATACACATATGGATAGAAGAGGTAGGAAATCTGGCTGAAAGGTTGAAGAACATGGGAACGAGAAATTGATTGGAAAATTTAGCAAATGGAGAGATGTGATCATTTTTAAAGAATAATTCAATCAAGTAGAGGTTACAAAACACATTGAACTGATATGGTAAAGGGGAGACTGACATAAATAGTCATTTCTCTTAGGGGCATTTCCTAGGCATAGAAAGTATACAGAGTATACTAGCAGTTAGATGGGGTATGAGAGCATAAAAGATTTTATTTTTGAAAGATGTATGAGGTTCATGCATGCATATTTGTTTATGCATATAATCTCTATGTTCTATCTTTGTAACCTATCTGACAAATAGTCCTCGCTTCCAGCTGACTGTTGTGTGTGTCACGTTACCAAGATGACTGCCATAGCAAAAACCTTCTAATGATCAGTTTCAGTTTCAAATGCTATTGGATTAGGCTTTATTCTCTGTTCTCATTTGTCTTCTTATGTGTATAATTTACATATAAATTACTATTTTGACAAGGCTTTTAGGATTGCTTGACCCATTCTCAGGGTCAAAAGAAACTGGGCAAAAGCCTTTTCTTCTGTGCCAATAGCATGGTAAATAGATCCGTGACTGGAAGAAATAATAGAGGTGCCCTTGTCAGCTAAGTGATAGCACAAACCTGTGTCCACCATGCTCAGCTGGCTTGAGTACAGTGAGCCTGACAGCGGGCTATAAACGCAACTTCACCTGAATATTTGGATGCCTGTAACAACTGCTATGATTTTTCTGGGTTAGAATATTTTTTTCTGCATTCTAGACACAGAATTTGGGGTTGTACTTCATTTGTTCACTTTAGTAGACCCTAAAATATGCATAGACTCAGGAAGACTCTATGTATCCATTGGGACTCTCTGGATTGCTTTAGAATGTATAGTTCTTACAAAATTGACAGATATACAAATATGGAGCTGGCTGGCATCATACACTGAAATAGAAATTAGCTCTGCGATTTTGGTCATTATAGCATTGAGAAATTGCTTTGTAGATATGTCAAGAAGCAATAAAGCCCCGTGAAAAATACAATTACTATGCTATTGCAACAATTATTAGACAGAAAGAACTCCATTTATTGCTTTAAGTCAGTAAGAAAAATGATGAAATGCCAACACGATAGTGGGGCCAATGTACAACTTGCTCGTGAGCTTCAGAAACCAGCGAAGTATAGTTTCCTCAGTACTTTTTCCTTTTCTTTTTTTTAACCATTTGTCTCATTTTACCGACTAGTGAATATCATCAAAAGAAAGCAACTGGAGCAAAAGAAATAGAAAATAACTTGAAAAAGTAGCAAATGGAAAAATGTATTTCTACATTACAGAACATACAAATATGCTCTTATGGTTCATATCAAAGTTATTAAACTTTTCAAAATTCCTAGACATCTTAATTATATAACATTTAATTATATAACATGTACCTAAATGCAATAAATTATATCAAGATGAATATATCTGCATTCCATTAAGTAGCTCCAAACCCCATCTGCTGGCCCACTTGTATTAAAAATATTGAAAGCAAACAAATTCTTAGGAGAGGTTAATATAGATGGTTCCTCCAGGTTTACTTTAATGTAATATAACAAAAAGTAAGATTACATCTCACCTCAGTTGATGGCTGTAATGTATCGAAAATGGCTGCCTTACTAGAGCACCAGACATAGCAGTGGCTGAAGGTACGGACGTGCCAGTAGAACTTGTAATGGAACATGGCTAAGACTGAATTCATAAAGGATAAGATTGGTCACTGAGGACGTTATCCAGGTAAGGATTCTAAATGTGTCACTTGAAGGGTTGATGTGGTGGCTAATCTTGGTTGTCAACTTGAGTACATCTGGAATTACCTAAAAGCAAAAGCAGCTGGAGACACCTGGGGAATTTTTCTTTCTTTTCTATTTTTCTTTTAGTGAAAATAGATTTTTTTCCCCCATACAATATATTCTGATTACAGTTTCCCTTCCCCTCGCTCTTCCAAGATCTACCCACCACCCCTCCCACCCTAATCTACAGCCTCCTGTCTCTCCTTAGAAAACAAAGCAAGCTAAAACAAAATAAACAAATTGGAATAGAGCAAAACAAGCAAACAGAAGAAAAGGAGCCAAAGAAAAGGCAGAAGAAACACATGTAGACTCAGAAGCATATATGTTCATACATACAGGAATCTCATAAAAACACAAAACCCAGAAGCTATAATATATACACAAAGGACATGTAAGGTTAAAAATATAAAGAAGTAAAAAAATAAAAAGTAAAAAATAAACGACTAAACATTATGAGACAGGGAACCTTCAAAGATGCCGCCGAGGTTGTTTTGTGTTGGCGTTTATTGCTGGGCATGGGACCTGCTGTTAAGAATGGTCTGTATCCCCAGTGAGACATTATTGGAAAAAACTGATTTTTTCATTTGAGAGGGATTATCAACTGGAGGTAGCTTCTGGGTTAGGGATGGGGGCTTGTGTCTACTTCTCTTAGCACTGGAACCCATCTAGCTTAGAACTGTGCAGTTCCTGTGCTGTTGCCAGTCCCTGTGAGTTCATATGTTCCTTGATCATGCTGTGTTTAGAAGGCCTTTTATCCTTGGTGTCCTCCATCCCCTCTGACTCTTAAAATCTATTGTTGTCTTCCACAAGGTTCACTGAGCCCTGAGGAGAGGGATCTGATGGAGACATTCCTTTTAGTAGTGAGTGTTCTAAGGTATCGCATTGTCTGGCTTCAGATCTCTGTGTTTGTTTATATCTATCCTCTGATGATGGCTGAGCGAAGCACGGATCTATGAGTATAGCAGGATGTCCCTAGGAGTAATCTTACTGCTATGTTCCTTTAGCAGAACAATAGTATTTGGTTTTCCCCTAGATCTCTGGACTATCTAGTCTCAGGTTCTCAGCTACCTGAGCAGTGTTGGGAGTGGAGTGGGCCTTAATTTCAATAATATATTTGATGGTTACTCCCACAAGCTTCAAGGCACTATAAGATTTGTCCAAATGACAGTGTCCTTTGCCATGAAGAAGCTTCTCAGTTCCATGAACTCCCATTTGTTAATTGTTGATCTTAGTGCCTACACTATTGGTGTTCTTTTCCAGAAAGTCTCTTTCTGTGCCTATGAGTTCAAAGCTATTCCCCACTTTCTCTTCTACCAGGTACAGTGTATCTGGATTTATGTTGAGGAATTTGATCCATTTGGGGTTAAGTTTTGTGCAGGGTGATAAGTATGGGTCTATTTGGTCTCTTCCATGTGAAGCCTTCCAGTTTGACCTGAACTATTTGGTGAAGGTACTGTCTTTTTTCAAGTGTGTATTTCAGGCTTCTTTATCAGAAAATCACATCTCCATAGGTGGATGAACTTATTTTTGGGTCTTCAATTTTATTCCATTGATCAATGTGTCTGATTTTGAGCCAATACCATGTTGTTTTTATTACTGTAGCTCTACGTACAATTTGAGATGGAGGAAGGTGATACTTCTAGCAGTTCTTTTATTATTCAGGAGTGTTTTAGCTATCCTGTGTGTGTGTGTGTGTGTGTGTGTGTGTGTGTGTGTGTGTATGTATGTGTGTGTGTGTGTGTGTGTGTGTGTGTATGTGTGTGTGTATGTGTGTGTGTATGTGTGTGTGTATTTTTGTGTGTGTGTGTGTGTGTGTGTATGTGTGTGTTTCCATAAGAAAAATTAGATGCATTCCAATCCTGGGACTTGAAGCTTCATTTTGGTGACAAGATTTGGCCAGGTTTTTATGTCTGGGTTGGGGTTTACATTACTCAGTTAAAGAAGCATAGTCTCTGACATCATAGATCATATAAAAATTCTCAGTCACAAAAGATTCTTTATCATTTAAAAAAATGAAACCATGTTATATTTACTTAAACTCTTATAATGCTTAGCACAAATTAGGCCCCATTTTGGATTACTCCAGGAGGAGTTTTAAAAACTTCTGGAGATGTAGACGAGAAGAAGGTACTATGAGTTCCCTGAGAGGTGGTGGGAGAACAAAGACATCATCCGCACGGCAGAGTGACTTCAGTGACTTCTCTAGCACGGGTTGTTTCTCCTGAAACAATACTTTCAGATTATATCAGAAGACAAGACTCCAAATTAAGTATGTAAAAAATGAAATGATAGTGCTGGAGATTTATCTCAGCACAGAGCACTTACCTAGTGTGTGTAAGACACTAGGTTCAATTCCATCCCCAGCATCAAAAACAGAAAGTGATTTTTATATCACTGTAAGTATGAGGGGCCATCCAGGTGGTGGTGGTGCATGCCTTTAGTTCCAGCACCTTGGGAGGCAGAAGCAGGAAGAGCTTTGTGAGTTTGAGGCCAGCCTGGTGTACAAAGCAAGTTTCAGGACAGCCAGGGCTGTTACATTGAGAGACCCTGGGGAGAGAGAGAGGCAGGGGGAGAGAGAGAGAGGGGGGAGAGGGAGAATAAGAATGAGGTAAGGGATAGGTATTGATTCTCTGAATTCTTACAGAAAAATAGAACCAATAGAAACAAGTTATGGTATGAATAAGTGTACATCCACAGAAATAAATACATACAATCAAAGTATTTGTACAAGTAATTTGGTTGATGTGATGGTTAGTTTTTGTCAGCTGGACACAAATTAGAGAAACTTGGGAAGAGGGAACATCAGATTGGTCCCTGGGCAAATATGTAGAGGATTAATGATTGGTGTGGTAGATCCTGGTCCACTGTGTGCAGTGTCATGCCGGGGTAGGTGGTCTTGGTTTGTATAAGCAAGCCAGTGAGCAAGCCATGGGGAAGAAGACAGCAAGCAGCACTTGCTTTGTACTGCTTCAGTTTCTGTTTGAGCTCCCGCTCTGACTTCCCGCGATAATGTACTGTGAAGTGGAAAATGTAAGCCAAATAAATCCTTTCTTCTCCAAGTTGATTTGGATCTGCTTTTTATCACAGCAACAGAAAGCAAATTAAGACAGTGGAGAAACATGTATTGTGTGATTTGTAAAGCAAAGGGAGAGATCTTACTTTAGAGGGGGTTTCTTTAAAATGGTTTTTGTTTTTAATTTCAGACTTTAAATGCTTAAAATATGTTTTGTTATTCTAGTATAAGACATTGGTGTTCAGTTATAAGTAAGTGAGAAGAAGAATGTTAATTGGATATGGTACAAGCCATATTGAATTAACCTAAAATGATAAATAAATAATAAACTTTCCCTTGAAGAGCAAGTTAACTTTAGATCATAGGCTTTGAAGGTCTCTATACCAACTCAAAACATCTGAAACTGAAACTTATGAGTATATCCTGGTTAGTTATTTTTGCCAACTTGTAACAAGCTAGAGTCATTTTGGAAGAGGGAACTTCAATTGAGAAAATGCCTCATTGGATTGGCCTGTGGGCATGTTTGTTGGGCATTTTCTTGGTTAATGATTAATGTGGGAGCTTCCAGCCCATGGGGACAGTGCTACTTCTGGCCAGGTGGTCCTAGATGGATAAGAAAGCAAAGCAGGCTGAGAAAGCCATGGAGAGAAATCCAGTAAGCAGCATTCCTCCATGGATTCTGCTTCAGTTTCTGCCCTGGCTTCCCTGAATGATGGACTCGAAATTGTAAGGCTAAATAAATCTTTTCCTCCCCAAGTTGCTTTTGGTCATGGTCTTTTATCACAGCAATAGAAGCCTTAAGACAAGTTATTAAAAGCAAACCTCTATATCCTTTACAGAGTGATTCACTTTTGTAGACTCTCAGCTTTGAGAATGATTTATGATCCGATCATTCACATATAAAATCAGCATGAAAATTAAAGCACCCACCAAATTGAAATTATTTAATTTGATAGTATATGTAATCTTCTATTTTTTTTTAAAGTCTGAGACCAAGAGTTGAACATTTAAAGCTCAAATTTTACATTTAGGGGCATTGACAGAAACCAAATTCCCATTTGAGTGCAAGCTGTTTAGAGAGATCTGCACACACATTTGAAAGCTCAAGTAATTGAGCTATCCATCTGTAGTCACCTGAAAGCTGTGATTTCTAATCTTTGACTGCTGTTTGTTTTAGGGCTTGAACATTCACATTTGTAACTTCCATTTTGACAACAGATTCCAATTCAGATTGTCCTCGGGGCAATCAAGCTGCTGATTCGGGGTTCTGGTGCCTAGCTCTTCCGCATGCTTCTTGCTTTCCTCTCTCCATTCTTCACCACTATTCTGTGAAATAGTGATAGTGGAAAACCACGGTTTTGTTGTATATATATATTTTTTGCATATTTACTGTGTTATAATAGAGAAACAGTATGATACAGTAATGTTACATATAATTTAGGAAAATCATGAAATACTACAATAGTTATCAGCAAAAGTCCCTATATTTATAACCTACTTGCAGTTATTCATTTGGAGGATCAGGGTATCTTTAGAGAGGAGGATGAGCAGGCTAGAGGTGGGAAACCTATCAGGAGTAGAAGGGCTCCACGAGGGCTGTTGCTGCCTCTCCCGTGGGGGTCCTACTATGGAGCTGAATGGTGCTGATTCTTTTGGATTGCTGGAAAACATAGGTGGAAGTGAAGACTTAGGTGAGGCAGTTTGTAAAATAAAGTCAGGATTTAAAAGTGAAGGAATAAGGATTAAAGAAAAGAGAGTAGAAGAAGCCAGTGCAGGGTGCATTATGGGAATGGCTTCCTCATTAGTCTGCCCAGGAGACAGGGATGCGGAGCACCTGTACGATCAGTTCTGTCCTCTCCTCTTCCCAGTTTTGCCTTCATGGAGGTTTCATCTCCCCAATGATGGAGAAGGTTTTAAGGTTTGGTAGCAACTGTCAAGTGTCAGGGGTCTAAACTCCATCCACATTTGTTGATGAAACAGGATACCATACTTGGCCTGACTGAGTTTTTCACATTACGCTGAAGAAGTCATGGCTTTCTGACTGGGCTAACTGGGCCCATTTTAACTAAAGGATGGAGACCAGTGGTTTTTAGTTTATTTCCACTGGAGTTTATTCTGAAGTGCAGGATAGAAGAGTAACTCCACGCTGTGAACATTGCATCATATCTCTGCCATATAGGTTTGATTTAAATTTATCTACTTCTATATTTGGGGCTTCCCGAACTCTTCTTCAGAAGCTAAGAAAGATAGGAAAGACCACGAAGTGTGTCAGTTAAGGTTGAGCTTGGCTCATAAGCTTGTACTCTCTACCAGGTAACAACTGCAATAGTGCCAGGCAAGTTATTGATCCTCATTGCCACACTCCTGATACTTACTATCTCCTAGGATGGATATGAATGTAGTCTGAGATGATGCCTGAAAAGGGCTTAGCACAAAGCCTGGCCCAGAGCTAATCACGTAGTAATCATGGTGGGATGCTCTGAGAAACCAGATGACAAATGCAAGGCCTGTGGAAATCTGAGAGCTACAGCATCAAGACAGATACAAAGGGAAGCCAAAATTATACTATTAGGAGCTTCTCTTTGCCTGGGAGTTACACTGAAAATAGGTGTTTAAGTTAGAAACATTGACAGGATTTAGGCTTCGCAAAGTCGATCATAATTTATAGATATTTATGATCGTATTGCGTTCCATTGCCTTCTTCAGATACTGGAATCGTTAAGATAAAAATCTCTGCACATTTCTCTGAAAGGTGCTTATCTGTAGCTGGTGAAGAAAATTCCTCAAAGTGTATGTTGATGATTATACAGTCAGGTTCTATAATGTTTAACAAATATTTTTGGCTTTGAGTCTGTGTTTACTATATTTGATTTCATTTCATGCCAGTTGCAATTTCTTCTGATCTAAGTTGAAAGATAATGTTCTACACATGAAAATTCCTTTGGACAAATTGGCTAAGAAAAGACATCAGTTTTGAATATTAAACCTGAGTTTAATGTGAATATTTAATAATGCTTTAAAAATTTTATCTTTAAGTGTTCCTTTCATTTCTTAGATTTTTGGGCTGGAAGCTATAATTTGTATTTCCTATCTTTCTTGTATTAACTAGAAATGTAAGTTTCTTTTATAAGGAGAAAATGCACTGTTAAATTTAAAGGAAACTATAAAATGTATCATCTTGAATTGGGATAGTGCATGAAAAGTAAATTGATTTATAAAACATGTTTTTATTAAGTATAATAATATACATATAATAAGCCATTTATCGTACAATTATAGATAGCAACAAATATGAGAGACCCAGATTGCATTTTCAGCATATATAAGTGTATATATGTATTTCAGCATATATACCAAAGTGTACCATATGAGCAGTTGCCCCATAGGATGAGGAAGTATGGGGCAACTGCTCATATGGTACACTTTGGTATACACTCCATGTCTATGCCATATGTACATCTGATTTGTACAGTTAACTATGTATTAATTCATTAATCCATCAGCTATGCAATGGGGATTAATTAATTTACCCATCTACGAAAAAGCACATATGAAAATATGAAAGGAAATAATGTTATGAAAAATAAAATAATTCAATTTCACATTTGATAATATGTGGTGAAGAAATGTGAACCTTAATCTGTTTGAACAATAATTGTGATGCACATCTGTAAATAAGAAGACATTAAATATGAAAACTGGCTCTAAACATTTCTCATGGAGTTAACTTAGGGTTAGGGTCAGGTGCTTGCAGAGACTAAAGCAGTAGACACAGAGCCTTCATGGACCTGCACTAGGCCTCCTACATAACTCTTATGATTCTCTGGCTTGTTGTTCTCATAGAACTCCTAGTAGTTGGAGTTGGAGGGCGGTCTCTGACCCTTTTACCTGCCCTTGGGATCCCATTCTTCCTGTTTGGCTGCCTCATCCAGCTTTGGTGTAGGGGTTCATGCACAGCCTAGTTCAATCTTGTCATGCCCTGTTCCATTGTTAACCTTGGGAGGCCTTCTTGTTTCTGAGGGGAAGTATGTGTCGGGGGAATCAGGGGAAGAGGGGAGCTGGGAGGAGCTATATGGGGGGGAGGGAGAGGAAGC
Organism: Cricetomys ansorgei; assembly: GCA_026225945.1. Taxonomy (NCBI): domain Eukaryota; kingdom Metazoa; phylum Chordata; class Mammalia; order Rodentia; family Nesomyidae; genus Cricetomys; species Cricetomys ansorgei. Next base: position 5,459,064 of record JAMJFZ010001791.1, read on the forward strand.
TGGGGTAGGGATGTATTATTGTACACAAGAAGAAAAAATAGATTAAAGTTAAAAAAAGTAAACTGCCAAAAAAAGAAAACCAGGTCTAATAGTTTTAGATTATGTTTTTAAAAACATTCAGACTAAATTAATATTCTCCTACTTTATTGTGTGGAATTTACTCTGTGTATGTATGAAATCTCTGACAATTTTAGTGTGTCAATCTGGAGAGAGGTTTTACACCAGAACATCATAAGCACTTCATTATGGGATCATTTGTCAAGTACTTTCTGCATTAGGGCTCAAATGATTGCTGGATATATGGAGACAAAAGTTATGTCATTTGTCATGCAAGATTTCACAGACCGGTGAGGGATGTAGACAGAAAAGGAGCCTGACCATTGTACTGAAGGGGCAAAAATCTATGACAGAGGGATGTGTGCATCTCAGATATATACAAGGACAAGACAAACTCTGAACAATTACTTCCCAAAGGAAGCTCTAGTGTAATGTACATGATTCAGCATGGTCTTGTCCAGGGGACACATGACTTTGCTGTGGGGTGTCATCAAGAGACAGGTTGTAAACTTCAGAAAAATAAGGGTTAAATAAATTATGCCACTTGTGGCAGATATAAGGCATCGATGTAAGACTCTCACTGGGAAGCCACTAGAACAGCTAAGCTGCCTCTATTACAGGCCAAGTGACGGATGGTCTGTAGATCTTGCTTGTACTTGTAGAGATTTCCCTGCTGTGGAGGAGAAGTAGCACTGATGGTCTCATTGCTGATTTCCTTCTTTCCATCATCTGCTTCCCATGCTCCACCAGGTTTAATGGCCTGGTCCTAAGTCTCAGGACCCTTGCAAGCTCATTTCCCCTTCAAGATAGAAAGAAACGGGATTAGCCTCTTGTGCAAACGCTTGTTTGGTATATCATATTCTCTCCAGGTATGCTTCATGACAAAAATAAAACAGTGGCCAGCTTTTGTAGTGCCACATCCTCGGATTCAAGGACTTTTCTTCAGTTAACAAAAGCATACATCTTGAAAATCAGAAGCTGTACATTAAAATTTTTTGTTTTAATAATGGCTTCAGGAGCCCATTGTGTAAGCTCTGCTAGGCACCAAAAGTAGTAAGGAAAGAGAAAAGGCACTACAAACATTCCATTATTGTTACTTTACGAAAGCAATTTGTGTACATGATCCATAATACAACATAGTGCTGTGTTAGGATGGACCTGTAGCTATCTTCTGTTCTTCCTATTCTCAAATTGATCTCTGTAGAAGGCACCCAGCCTTTCAGCTATTTCTGTTAGTGTCTAGGTTCCAAAACACTGTGCTAGCTTTTCAGTTTCACACGCTCTGATAGGTAGATCAATGGTCTCCAAATACATCTATTTCTTGTGCTTATAACCCGTGCATACCTTTTGCTGCATGGTAATTTAATAGATGCAATTATAGCTCCCAATTAGTTGTTCTTAATATAAGGAGGTGAGCCTATGTTATTGATCCATAGGTTCATGAATATTCATGAGCTTCCTTTAACACTGAAGAATCAGAATCAAAATTGTAGTAGAAAGACCCAAAGGTCCCACTAGCTAAGGACTGCTGACAGCCTCAGAAACTGGAAAAAGCTAGAGCAAAACATAGTCCTGTTGTGTATCTTGGACTTTGTCCAGTGAGACACATTTGCTTTTCTGACCCCCCAAACTATATAATACTCAGTTTATGTTTATACTGTCCTTATGCTTTACAAGTATTTGGCTGGGTACAGAAATCTATGCAGGTGAATACATTCTACATAATTTTGAACCCATCAGTCCAGCATCTTCTAGTTCATGGCATGTGAATGCTGGCAGGGCGTTACTACTTTGGTCTTGGGAATCTGACTTTTACTGTAAATAAATCTCATTTTTTGATTTATTTGGTAACATCCTGTCTGCCTTTTTATAATCTGTGTATCTAGAAACAATTTTGTTCAGATCTTTAAAATCATCAAATGGTCCCATTTATTTTCCCTCCTATCTTTAGTTTTTTATGTTTTGTTTTACTATCTTGGAGATTTCAACTTTTATATTACATTTTATTGTGAAATATTTCTTTTAAAAAGTTTTCTCTAAATTTAATTTTAACATTTTATTTTTAAAGACCTTTATTGATATATATCCTATATGCCAAAAATCCCTCCCCTTTTGTATTTTATGAATATGATTCTGCTCTCTCTTTGAAGATACAGACTATAGCTTTACAATTTTCTCCATTTTCTAATTATCTCAGTTTCCTTCTCTGTCAGGTTCCTTGAGAGGAACAAAACATTATAGCATGAATATGGGTTACAAAGGAGATTCGTTAGATTGGCTTACACAGTGCGTGCCGGGTAGTTCAACAATGGCTGTTTATACATGCTGCCAAGACTGAAAAATCAATCCGCAGTCCATGAGGCTAAATGCTTCAGCTGTCCGAATCTGGCACTAAAGGCCTGGAGGACTCCGGGAGCAACTGCTCTTTCATCGCCACTCGAAGAAGCTGGGTTCCAGTGCCAGCAGAAGATGGCAGCCATTGCAGCAACAGGGGGCGCTTGCTGAAGACAGAGCAGCACTGCCTTTCTCTCTGGATGCCACTGCCAAATGCCTCCACTTCGAGGGATGGCCTAACCTCCTTGGTTAACCATTCCAGGAAATGTCTCCTCAGACTCTCCGAGAGGCGTGTTTCTTACATGATTCCAGATTCAATCAAATCGACAACCACTATTAGCCATTACACCGTCTGAGGTGTGTGGGTGTGTGAATGTATGCATGGTGTGTGTGTGTGTGCGCGTGCGTGCGCATATGTGTACACACATGAGTGTGTTTGCTTTAATATTTTCTTTCTTAAAAGAGACCTTTCTGAAATCTCGGAAGATCGTAATTCCTAAGTACAGGGCCTATGAAGCTAACTAGAAGCTGTGGTCCTTCAGTAGTGCTTGTCTAGGGTGATTGATAGGGAGCTTCTCTTTCGTTGAGGCCCCCGACTCCGTATCTCAGTATTTCCTCTCATTCTGTTAATTTCCCAAGGGAACTCCCAAGCCTCCTGCTTGAGTGGAAAGCTGATGCAGGAGTCAAATTGAGGCAGGAGACTGATCAGCAGATTTCCCTTCGGTTAACTAACTCTCTCCTGGTACGTGCTCCTCTTCATTGGCGACCTCTGCCGTCTGGCCCAGAGCATGTTTATCCAGCCTCTGACAGGCAAAGCAAGGAAGCCAGGAGACTGCTGGCGTGGATGTGGAATGTAGAGTCTTCCTATTTCTCCTGTAGACAGTTCCTAATAATTCTTGATTCACACCCTCCTGCCTTCGGAACTACCAGATCTGCAGCGTGCATAAAGCGAGGCCGGCGTTTTAGCCTCCTTCCTCTCTGCTCCTCAGTCAGCAGGCTTTCAGCTCGTTTTGGCTTATTGCATTTATCATCACCTGTCTGTCGCCTTTGCTTTTAGCCTTTAAATAATGTCTCCGACCGCAGAAAGGAAAGGAGCATACAGTATACAGTGTAATATAGTAAATAATTTTAAAGTGACAGGCGTCTAACCACCACTCTTGTCAATATGTAGCACACATATCCTTTTGTGATTTCATACTTTAAGGACAACTATTCTTCCAGTATTTGTGTTAATCACGTCTTTTGTGTGTGTGTGTGTGTGTTTTCTCCTTTTTATAAGCTTGACAGCAGTAGAAATAGGTCATGCATAATCTTACTTCTTTGACCAGTTATTAGGATTTTGCCTATTGTGAGTGGCAGAAGCCAGTTTCATCCACTTTTTTGCATTGGGAGTGTGCCGTGGCGTGGGTAGACTATCGTTTGAAAAGTTTTGTTATTGGTGGCCATTTTCCTCCATGTATTTCTGCTTTTTTAGTTTCCAAATGTCTCTTCAGTTCTTTGTCTTCTATACCCTTTCTCATTCTCTTTAGGTGTGCATCTTAAATAAAAATCCTATATAACTTCTTTCGTTTCTTTTTTATAACCACAGGAAGCAGCTTTTATTGACAGATCGTCCAGATACCAAAAAGTTATTAACTGTCAGATACCCTACATGCTCCAAGATTGAAGTTTCCATTGTTCTACCTGAAAGAGGGATATAAATAGCCAATTTAGGCTTTTTAAAATTGAAAATAGACTTTTCATACAATATATTTAAATAATGGTATTCCCTCTCCCAGCTTTGGAGATCATTTTATTTCCACTTTTCAAGGAAGCTTTTAAAAATATTTTTATTCCTCGTAAATTCCTATACACATGTATAAAATGTATCTTGATCATTTTTACCCCATATTCTCCATATTTACTCCTTCTGACTTCTACCATATTTCCCTCAACAATCTCCTTTCCAACTTAATGTTTTTATTGAAATACATACAGCTCAATTAGTGCTGCCCATATATGTAAGGATGAGGGTCACCACTAGGTGTGGGCAACTTGCTAGTGTATACCCTCAAAGAAAAGTGACTCTCCTTCCTGGAGTAGTCATCAACTGCCCATAGCTTGTTGTAAGGGGTGGGATCTCAGAGCTCTTCCATCCTCCATGCTGGGATTTCCAAGCATGGCTTGGCTATTGTGTAGGCAGACACAGCTGCTGTGAGTTCATGTGTGCAACATTCATGTCATATATGGAGGAGAGCATTTCACAGGACCCTGCTCAGTCTCCTAATATATATATATATATTTTCCTGTTCTCTTCTGTAATGTTCTCTGAGTCTTAGGGGGTAATAAGAGTGTCCTCTGTAAGACGGAACATTTACTGTTGATGTTTCTCAGAACTTTGAATAGTTGTAAGTCTCTTTAGTAATTACTACTCACTGAGAGATGAACCTTGGAGATGATCTTAAATAGAACCTTAATATACTTGAGTTTTTAGCTTTTTTTTTTTCTATCATAAAACCAGACTGATGGACAACCTTAGGCTAATATTAAAGCCAACTTTTGTAGGACCAATAGCATGATTTAGGTGAAAGAGGCAGCTTTGTGCATTTGGTGTGGAGATTTCCCTGTGTGAAGAAAATGCAAGTAGTTGCCTCCATAAGACGAGAGAAACAGTAGCTACTTAACATTGGCCTTTGGAGTTTCGCATCTTTTAGTTGTCCCTGACTTTTTGCCCTTAATATTACCTTAAGAAACGTAGCCTGGAAATATCCCCAGGCACAACACAATGCATGTGCAATGACAATTGTAAAAACATTGGTCATAATGTTATTATATTATATTGGCTGTTCGTTTTTCAAACCTGTAGTGTACTTCATTGTCTCATGTTTCCAGGGGGCAAGCAGCTCTTTGTTTTGACTGCTGGGGTAGAGCGCAGGCCAGTGAATATGCTGGACTGTATATTAGTAAGAACTGAGTACAGATTTAGACAGCATAATACTAAAAATTATAGAAGATGATTTATTATTTCTAGGTATCATCACACAACAAAAGGAGAACACAGGCAGCCGAATACAAGTGACACAAGCACACTCTTCATTCTTTTGCTGCCATACATGATTATGTCGCGTTTCATCATTGAACATTTTACTTAGAAAAGAGTAACTTAGATATTTCTAAAAGTTTCATTTAACCCCGGTCATGACCTTGATGGTTACCCTATGTGAACAAGCTGTACTTGAAAAAGGTATCCATGGAAGGAATGTTTTTTACTAGTTCACTATAACGAGTACACAGCCTTTTCCCCCTTTGAGGTTACGTTCAACAGTGGTAAATAACTCACCTTGATCAAAAGCATCAGTGGCTGGTTGAGGACTACAGTTGAACTCCAGGAAATGTGATGCCTCGTTATTCACCACAGTGGCTGTTTTCTGATCAGATATGTTTCATACAGATAAAGGAAGAACACAGGATCAGGAAGGACGGGTGACAGAGCTGCAAGGCAAGTTTCACGATCTGCCCACCATCTGATCCGGAAAGCAGGATGCTGTCTTCTTTTCTTTTCTTTATAGAAAACAACAGTTACACAAAACCATAACACTCGTGTAACAAAGAATTATTACCCTTGACATCGAAGAATAACAGCATTTTTTTTTCTTTCTACAGTAGAGGCTACTTGGAATTTTTCAATAACTCCAGGAAGATCTTTGCTGAATCTGAGACATGGCTACCTTTTCTTTTTCTTTCTTTCTTTTTTTTATATCTTATGTCTGACCCCCTTTCTTTCTCTTTTCTTACCTTTCTTTTGAGAAAAAAAATCCAGTATTGCTGTAGAGGACAGAAGGTGGCAGTCTTCTATCTTGTGCTATTTCCCATTGTCTTTGTTTTAATTCCTCTCTGTTAAGATTTAAATTCTCCTGGTGAGCCTATTGCTTCTTTCTGGTTAATGGCCACTCTTTTTCATATGGAGAGGCCCGGATACTCACTTTCTATGAGGTGTGATACTGAAGGCAAGGCACCAGCTGTCACTGGTAATTCTCTAACAAGCAGTGGTTAAAGTCTGACAAGGTCCTTTACAGTTTACTTACTTGTCTGTGTGAGCAACTCTTCCGAGTAATTTTCGATTCATTTGTTTTACAGACATGGGGAATGAAATCCAGCCAAGTATATGAGATCACTTGGGAAAGACTTTTCTCCTAACTGCTTCCATGCGCCTTGAGCACGGCTGCTGATGAAATGAGCTCACAGGACAATCTCTGCTCTCTCAGCCCATTCTAAGACTCACCTTGAACTGTTTGAAACTCGTACTTGGTGTGTCATCTTGGCTAGCTTGTGTTAGTTCAGTTCAGACTACCTCCTAGATGACACTAAGATCAGCTTTCTTGCTTTTGTTTGGCTACATCCTTTCCCAAGGGCATTTAAATAGTTATAAACATCCACCAAGTAGTGCCTAAGTGTTACTACCTCCTTAGAGTTAATACACTCCATTTCCCTTTGGAAGGTCATTTGTTTCATTATGTGTCTAAGGTATGTCTGGTGGATTTTCTTTGTGATTTTTATGTTTTAGGTTTTATTTTTGTTTTGTTAGTTTTTCTTTATAGTTTGCTTCATTTTTTCATCTGAGCCTCAAAATAGTTTACTTGAATTATAAACAGCAGTATATTTTGTTATGTGCAAACTCTTAAATATATATGCATTAGGAAATTGTTGGCTACTAAACTGGAGTCATATAACTTAGTTCCGTTTTTAATAGTTTGCCAGACATCAGTATAAAAGTCAGACCTTGGGTCTGCCCAACACTTTAAAGATACATCTTTTGGAAAATTCCTCTACCTAGTGACGTTTTCGGAGGCTGTCTGTTTCTCAGAGCTATGTGGGTATCTGGTGCAATTCTACTTACATATCCTAGGTTACAAGTGCAGCATTAAAAAAAAACCTTTAGTTATTGTATGTGTTTTAGTTAGGGTTTCTATCGCTGTGAAGAGACATCATGACCACAGCAACTCTTATAAAGGAAAGCATTTGATTGGGGCTGGCTTACAGGTTCAAAGGTCTAGTCCATTGTCATCATGATGGGAAGCATGGCAGCACACAGGCACACATGGTGCTGGAGAGGTAGCTGAGAGTTCTACATCTGGATTGGCAGGCAGCAGGAAGAGAGAGCCACGGGACCTAGCTTGGGCATTGGAAACACCAAAGCTGACCCCCAGCGACACACTTCCTCCCATAAGGCCACACCCCTTAATGCCACTCCCTAATTAGAGTCTATGGGGGCCATTCTTATTCAAACCACCACAGTATGTGTATTTGTGTGTGAGTATGGGTGCACACATGCCATGGTGCACATGTGGAGGTCAGGAGACAACTATCGGGAGTCAGTTCTTGGTTGCCAGCTTGTTGAAGCCATGTGTCTCTTGTTTCTGTACAATAAATGTGCCAGACAGGCTGGCTTTTGAGCCGCTGGTCACTTTTCCTATCTCTACTTCCCTACTCAACATGAAAGTGCTGAGGTTACGGGTATGAGCCAAACATCTGTCTTTTTACGTGGTCGAGAAGCAAGCGATTTTACTTATTGAGACATCTTGTCTCATGAGTGTGCTATTTCATCCATCATGCTCATTCATACTAACTAGATAATCCAACAATTCAAGCCTTGCAGCCTTGTAAAAGTTCAGCTATTAAGAAATGAAACTAAAATTCATGATCAAAATAAAAAAAAATGTTTGAACCTTTGTAGGATTAGATACATATGAGAGATTTATTTTTTATTGTGTAAACACTTTGATTTTGAGCTATGCAGAAAGATAAAGATAATACTTTGGAGACAGAAGGCTCATGTCTGGTGGAAGGAGCAATAAAATATGGCTCTAGCAAACATGAGTGGAGAATCACTTGGGTGTTGTGATTATTGTCCTTCTTTCTACACTGATTTGCTAAGCTATAGAAAGTTCACAGAAACCAGTTTAGTAAGATGATTGTACTATACAGACACCTTAGCATAGCCTTGAAAAATTATAGAGTTCTAGCTGAATCATTGATTTGAGAATTTAGCAGTTGCAGAATCCAGGTATTGTGCTTTGCATATATATATATGGACACACACATACACACATATATACATATATTATTTATTATTATTATTATTATTATTATTATTATTATTATTATTATTGATTAGTGTTGGCGTAGTTTTGTCTCCTGCCGGAAGATCAGTGATTTGCAGTGACTTGGGGAACAATGGGCTCAGCTGTGTGAGTCAGGGCATACTTTGTATGGTCTCATTGCAGTGTCTCCCATGAATAAGTTCATGAAGTCTAGGAAAGCATCCTAATAAAAACATTGGTGCTTTACAGCAGGGGTCAGCATGGTGTTTTAGAAAATGTGAGATAGTGACTGTTTTAGTTTTTCTGCAGCAAGAGGCAAAATCAAAGACTGTGTAGGTACTCATATTGCCATTTACAAAGGAACCACTTAAATATGTGCAGGCCTATCTCAGCATCAAACCTGGTTTAGTTTGCAGAGTTCACACTTGCCCATTCCCTTCAGGATTCAAACATTGCATTCTGCATTTCTATTAGTTTTTAGCAATTTAGGCTAGGGAACAAATATTTATTGGTTAGCTATATAAGCATACCAATATCAGAGCAACAAATGTTTGAATTTTATAAAAGGGTTCAGGCTGATTGAACAGCTTACGATTTGGGTTCATCTGCTTTACCTACACTAATAAAGACAAATTTACATCTGGCAAATATAAAAAGGCAGGCCTTAACAGTCTAGTGGCATTTACTTACGCTATTGCAGAAATGTCAAAAGTCCCACTAGAGACGGAGAGTCACTTTAGCATGTAGTTCCTTAAGTTGTAACTGTGCATGGGAGATAACTGAGTTGGTTTACTAAGTAAAATAAATCATCTAGGAAGATATGAGATACTATTTGTTGAGATGGAGAAAGATAAATGCACAATTCAGTGATATATCTGTCTTACAGTTGCAGAGGCTTTTTAACACGTCTTCGGTCAGTATCGAGTCTTTGGGCATTTGCTTCCTATGTTATTTGATAGCAAACATTCAGCATATGGGCTAAAGGCCTTGCCTAGCTATTGAGAAAGTTGTTAGCCTAAAGAGAAATCAGGTCACCCAATCAGAGGAGCCCATTCTCTTGAGGCTTGGCACAATTGTGCCTCTGGATGGCAAATAATCATCAGGCCATATGGGGCTTTTAGTGTTTGGCTGACCTCCAGGAAGACTCCAGTACGTTTGGTCTACTACATTTAGGCTAAATCTTCCATTGTTTATATGCTTTACAACTTATAGAAAATACCATTCCTTATTGGGAAATAAGGCTTAGCGACATCAGGGTAATGCATTTATATAACAGGAACGATAAGAATTTGTTTAATGACAAATGATATAAAAATTTAGTAAGTGCTTCATCAGCAAAGCAAGCTGGACTTTTCTTGCGGGAGCTTGGAAGCATAATTCTAGTTACTTTGTAAATGTAATGAAGAAATTTGCTCTGATTGTCATTAAATAGCAATTACTGAGTGCTCAGTAAATGTTTGAAGCATGGTGATTTGATTTAACACTACATTTTAGTTAGTACTTAATAAATTGTCTTGGTATAACTCTGAGATGCCAACATAAGGTCAAAGCTCCTAAAAATAGTTTTCTCCATGAATACACATTTCATTTAGGGAAGAGTCTGTTAATTTTACTGATAATTGAAAACTAATAAGTTCTGAATAATTTGTGATAAAATGTCCCCTTAACAGTTATTATTATTATTATTATTATTATTATTTTAGTTGTTTGTTTCAAGACAAGGACTCATTCTGTAGTGCAAACTGGCCTAGAACTTTTTAGTAACCCAAGCTAGCCCAGAAGTCACAACTCAAGGGCTGGCATTACATGTGTGAGCCTGGCAAGGGATACTTTCTCACTTTCATTTAAGAAATTGTATGCATGTATGTATATATTTATTTATGTATGTGTGTTCATGTGCACCTGTGGAGGCCAGAAGAAGCCATCGGATGTCAGACAGCTGGAATTACAGGCATTTGCGGTCTGACATGGGGGCTGGGAACAGAACTCGGGCCATCTGGAACAGCAGCCTGTGTTTTGAAACATGGAGTCATCTCTCCATCCCTGCCTTTGCTTTTTTTTCGTATGTTTTGAATTCAGGACAAAGAAATATGAAACAGACACAGTCTATCTCTTTTGTAAGCATTGAAAAGGAATGATGGTGCATTTATCTGTTTATTTATATATGCACATATATACAAGTAATAGAACGCATATATTCACATATCATGCATATATATATTCATATATATGTGTGTCTATTTATATGTGTGCATACATTCTGACACACTATTTCATCCCAGTGTATTTCCATTTGGAATGATCCTTATCATGGCTACCACGCAGCACTGGATGCTTGCTACACAGATGAAATGAAAAGCAGTATATTATCAAGCATGAATTACAGAGGATGCTGAAAAAGTTTAGAATTTATCCAAATAAGAGGAAATAGGAAAAAAAAAACCACATTAAAAATGGGAGGACAGGCACCAAATGATTTGAAGCCTGGCGGGGCAGTTAACAGTGATAGTAAGTAATAATTCTATAATGTTCAAGCAGTGCTGGAGGCGGGGGGCATGTGGTCGGCCATAGGCTAAGAACTGATGATAGAAACACTTCGTGCTCGGCTAAACAAAGCTTTGAGAAGTCTCAAGGACATTTAGCAGGAGAAGGATGTCTTGATTTTAGGGAAAACGTCTCTTGTTTGTGGTGCACGCTGTACTTGTGTCTACTCATTCGCTACTCTCTACTCTCTCTGCGTTTCGACGCTGCTTACTTAACTCTTCACGCCTCACAGCCTGGCTCTCTTTGGATCCATGTTCATAAAAACATTGAAAAAACTTCTCTTTCCATATTAACACAGGACCTTAGCAATGGCATTTTAGGTGCCATTCAAAGACTCTATATTAAAGATGAAAAAAACTGAGGTCTATAATGTTTATTTTGCCCGTAAAACAAAATTCAGATCTATGTGCAAAATCAAGCTGTTACTTCTGGTACCAGACTTTCGAAAGTTTTTTTTTAAATTGAAAATAAAAATAAAAATTTCCATACGCTATATTCTGTTCATGGCTTCTCCTCCCTGATCTCCTCCCAGATCCTCCCATCACTCCATCCATCCAATTCCATGCCCTTTTTCTCTTTCTCTTTAGAAAAACAGACTACATTTTATGATAAAAAAGTCTATTTTCAATAAAAGAAAGAATGAAAAAAACCAGCCAACAAAACAAGCTAACAGTATCCCGAGTTTTCTCATTCTCTGTACATTGTCCAGGTTTTGGTTTTGTGTTAGTTCCCATGATTGTGGCTTTCATCTTCCTCTTCTCCTCCGGGTTCCTCCCCATTTCTCTCCCACCCAGATCCACTCCACCTCTCCCTCTCACCAGGAAACAAGCAGGCTTCCAAGGGATAACAAAGCAAAATAAACACAGTACAACAAAACATAACAAGACAAAACAAAAGCCAATACATTGGAACTGGAAAAAACAAACAGAAGGAAAAGAGTCCAAGAGACAGCACAAGAAACAGAGATGCAACTCCTTGGTACACTTGGGAGTCCTATAAAAACACGAAACTGGAAACCATAATATATACTCAAAGGACCTGTAGGCTGAGAAGAGATAAAAACGAATTAAAATAATAATATAAAATTGAAAAAGGACAAGCTCTGACATGACGTTATGAAACAAGGGACCTCTGAAGTTGACTTTGCGTTTGTTTGTCCTTGAGCATCTACTGCTGGGCATGCAGCCTACTCTTAAGAGTAGTTTGTTTTCTTACTGAGACTTTCTTGAAAATACTGAATTTTCATTTGCAAGTCGTTATCAATTTGAGATTGCTTTTGGGTTAGGGGTGGGGGCATGTAGGCATGTAGCATCTTTTCCTTTCAGGAGTGACTCTAGGGCTTCAATCTGGTGTGGACCGGTGATGTGACCCGTGGTGTGGACCACTGGTATGGACCCGTGGTATGGACCCGTGGTGTAGACTCGTGGTGTGGACCCGTGGTATGCATCCGTGGTGAGGACCCATGGTGTGGACCCATACAGGCCCTGTGCTTGCTGCCTCAATCTCTGTGAGTCCATTTGTGCATGGTTGTTGATTTATAGGATCACGTTGTTTTCCTGGTGTCCTCCATCCCCTCTGATTTTTTGATTCTTTCTATCTCCTCTTCAGTGGGGTCCCCTGAGTCCTGAGGAGAGGGATTTGATAGAGACATCCTGTTTGGGCCTGAGTATTCCAAAGTCTCTCACTCTGTGCATGATGTTTGCCTGTGGGTCTCTGCATTTGCTCCCATCTGCTGCAGGAGGTTGGTGTCTGAGCAAGGCGCTGATCTGCTTCTCTGGCTGGAGGGCCCCACCGACTTAAGAACTTCTTAATAGAAGTTCTATTTTGGTTGATGGAGATCAATAAAGGTGAGCCCTTATCAAGTTATTTTGATTCTTGTGTTACCTTTGTCCTTAGTGTCTCAGCTTGGAAATAATCTGATTGATTTGGTAAACACCATCCTAGGGAAATGTGTTTAACTAAGGTCTGTGATGATTATATGTCAAGTTTACATCTTTTAAGCGTGAAAAGCACATTATGCTACTTATATTTAATTAGCACTCTCAAATTGACATTGATGTAGGATGTCTCTGAATCCAGTGGTCCCTTTTCCCCTGTCAAGTTCCTGTCATTTGAATAAAATAATTTCCCTTTCATTACCGAGGATGACAAAGATATTTTTCCCCATGGCTCTTTTCTTTAAGTCAAAATTTCCACCATTAAATTTCAAGAAGGAAGTGTAAATTCAGAGTTCAATTCATGCTATAAAGATTCTGTTTATCTAATCTCTTAGGTCAGGTTACTTTGGCCCTGCTATTTTGTTTGATATGTTATTTTCCTGGAAATTTATTTAGCATTTGTATTGGAGACAAATGTCTGACTTTTAATTTTAGGATCATTCTGTCTGTTGGCCATTGAATTGGTCTTACACTGTCTTACATTGTGACGGAGATAGTTTAAGCAAGCAATGCCAGTCTTAAACATATTAGCTTGTACTAGCGCAGACATCAAGACAGACTCTTCCCATTAGGAGAGTCATGAGCTTTCCTGAATCAATTTTCTTGGTTAGATGAGTGGGATACAGCCACCATGAGATCTTGGCTCATGCTGAGGTTTGAGAGGAATAACCAAGACTGAAATATAGGAAAAATGTCTCTTAAAGTACAACTTTTCTCTTTTAAAAAAATTACTTTTTTATTTTTGAGGTTTTAATATAATCACACCATTTCCCCCTTCCCCTTTCTCCCTCTGACCTCTTCATATACCCCTCTGCTCTCTTTCAAATTTATGGCCTCTTTTTTATTGATTATTGTTATATATATATTCCTAAATGCCTAAATATTTCTCTACAACTAATCTTAAGAAGAATTTGAGAGTATAAATGGGGTAAGTAAGCAAAAGCAATATCATTTCTTGGAAAATAAGTAATTTTCTCTTTTAGAAAGAAAGTACCAAGGGTACTCTTTTGTTTCTCTTCTTTTTTTTCAATTTTGCAATTTTCACAAAGAGGAGCCCTTTTCCCAACTCCCTTAGTTTTCAGGGGTGGCGTGTTTCTTGCTTCCTTGTCCTACTTTCTCTGCTGGTTTTGTAAAGGTGCACAAACAATGGATCCTGCATTGTTGTCCTGTCTTTTCTTTTCTAGAGATATTTTTCTCAGTCATCAGCACTTTAAGTTGTTCATATGTTGAATTGGTTCACAGTAATCAGACCCGGAAGGGCCTGATTTGTAAATCAGAACCCAGCCTATTCATACAGGAAACTCCATCTAGTGTAATCTATGATTAGCACCGGCTGTCTTTATAGTACACTACTCTCTGACATCTATATATGTGGGAAGCTCAATTTGCTAGTGATAGATGGCCTTGGAAAGTATCCAGTCGGCCAGATCAAAGAGCATTAGATGGATTTAAGGCACATCTCCGTTAGGTTTCAGTATGGCCTGAGGGAATTATGTTTTCCACAGTGAGTACAGAGCCGAGATGTAATTAGTGTCTGGCACTCAGGTGTGGACTTTTTCCTGCGGGTTAGCTCCTGTAAGTAGTGGCAAAGCACCTGTTTTCTCCCTTTCCCAGTACTCTTGTTGGCATTAATGGATTATCTCATCTTTTCATTTTTGACTTCTAGGCCTGATCTTAGGGAAATGTGGGACATAGACCATTTTCTCATTGTGACACACATAAGTTTTTGGAGTCCAATTATTTAAACATTTTTATTAGAGAAAAACAGACTATGGAAACTGTTCACAAGTGCATCGCTCAGTGAATTATTACCAACAACACATCTGCATATAGCACTTATTCTTTTTAAAAAAATAATTTCCCCTTCACGTTATTACTCTTTGGTTCCTTCATTCCTGCCCCTCTTTTTAAAAAATTTTAGAACAAGCCCGTAAAACAATCAGTGCTCAGTTCAGGTCGATAAATTAATAAAAGTGTAAAATGATGCTTATTGTAGGAAATAAACTGTAGATTTGTCCACATTTTCCTTTGCATAAAATGTGGGGTGATATGGGGGAAATAGAGTGTCACAAGGCTGGAGAAAGCCTCACATAAATGTTGAGACAGAATTTTGGATTAAAACTGTAATCTTCTCACTTGAAAGAAAGACTAGAAACAGCGAATGAAAATAGGGAACTAGCACAGTATGGCACAGTGTGAGATACGGAGGAGTCAGGGGACAGCACCAAACAGCACAGTACGGATCGTAATGAAGGAAGATACTGAGCAAATCCGAGAACTTGGATGGCGTCCCCACTTCCAGTGAGAATCAGAGTGACACTCTGCGTCAGGAACAGTGGTTTGACCATTGTGCATTGAAGATTGTTGAGAGAAAAGGTAGGCCATTGGGAGGAATAATTAGATTATTCCTTTACCTGAAGCATGAGCTGATTTACATTTGAATACAGGAAGAGAGAGAAAGACAATGTAGACATTGTGGGGTAAGAATGAACAGAATTTTATTGTATGTCAGGCATAAGGCGTACAGATAAAAGCAAGCAACTAAAGAAAATATTTCAAATTTGTGGGGTTATCATGAAGAAGAGCTGGTTTGTGTAGAAGAAGGAAGGTGCAGGTGCAGGGAGACAAGTTAAAATATGGAATAAGTAGATTTTAAGTATAGTTGCCACAAAAATGATAACTATATGAGGTAATACATATGTTAGTTGTTTTGGTTTGGCTATTACACATGTACATGTCTTTCCAAATATTGTCCTAGCATGATAAACACATACAATATTGCCTACAAATTCAAAAGTTAGAATAGTAAGGAAAGAAAATATGAGAACCAGGCATAGAACCACATGGCTTTAGTCCCAGAGCGTGAGAGATGAAGGCTGTAGATTACTGTGAGTTCAAGGTTAGCCTGGGTAACTTGGTGAGTTCCAGACCCTGTCTCAAATACAGAAAAAAACAGAAACAAAATAAATACCAAATCAGACAAATAAGGGATGAAAGAATTGGTCAATATTGGACATGCATTTTATTGTTATGCGTTTGGGGAATTAGGAAAATAAGAAGTTACCCTTTCAGTGATAAAATGAGCGGAAGGCTATATCTTAGTCTTTGTGCTTACATGTGGAAGAGAGGGTGCTGTAGACATAAAAACTAAAGAAGTAAACATTTATTATCAGTTTCTCTCTACTGGGTACTGTTCTATTTCTTTTATGTGTACTTTCCCCCATTTAATCCACATTACAGAAAAGGAAAATGAAATATGAAGAAAGACCAGGGTGCAATCTTGAAGCTCAAGAAATTTCAAATTTGACGTTTCTGTTAAGTACTCTACAAGAGTTAAATGTCTGGAGAAAGATCATCAGTAACGTTTGAAACAATAATGTTAATTTATATAAGTACAGGACATACATTTTAGGGAAAGAGATGAAGCACGTTAGAAGCAATAGGAAGAGACTCTATATATGCTAGTCAGCGGGAGGTTAACAATCAAGAATTTAATGGTGAGGATTATAAGGGTAAAACTAGAGCATTTTAGAAAAGGAGACATATCTACAGGGGGATGGAAAGTACAAAGGCAAAGAGGGACACTAGCGGAAACTTGGAAGCATCAACTGAAAAGAACAGGAGCTACTCTTGGCTACTGTGATGATTCAAGGAAGGCAGGGACAAAATAATCTGATGGTATTTCTACCTAAGCAGCTCCTGCCTTACATTATCTTGGCCAGGTTGACGTAGAAGCAGGAAGCAAATTGATAAAAGGTACTGAGGGATGAGAAGAGAGGGTGGGTAGGAGAGAAGAAGCTAAGATTAAAGAGAATCTGTCTTAGGACAGGCAGGGAAAGGAACTCTGGAATGCTGAATGGTGGAAGTATCAGGGCCTTGCTTCTGTAAAGTTGAATGGCTGCCTTCACGTTAGCTATAATTTCTTATTCTTTATTATTTCATGTGACATAGCTTGTCCTTTCCCCTTCTTCTTCCCACATTTTATTTTCTCCCTTACTGACACTACAATGACTTGTTTATTATTATGTAAAAATTCTGCCAGGACGCATTTTAGTCGGAGTGTTTTATGCATAAATACAATCTTAAGCACAAGAAATGCCCTTCATTTGGAATTTTCACAAACTTGATGTTTTTTTGTTTTGTGTCTTGCTTTGAGAAGTACCAGTCTTTAATCTCCTTGATACACTCTTTAAATTACTTTACATTTGATGACATGTTCATGTTTTGTGGAGAAGTAGATGAAACAGACTAAAATAATTATGCCCTCAAGAATAAAAATAACACATTTATTATGTACATTTATTATGATAGATTTTTACCTGATGTCTATATCATCTTGAATATGATGTGCTACCCAAGGACTTCTTTTTTCTTTGATAAAATGATATTATGTTAAAATATAGCACATGCTGCATTGTCAAACAGTCAAGTGAATACTTGTCTTCTTTAATCCTTTGAGGCTGGTTATTGAGCATTGAGAGAAGGGTTAGAGAGATATAGAGAGAAAGAGAGAGAGAAAGAGAGAGAGAGGGAGAGGGATAGGGAGAGGGAGAGGGAGAGGGAGAGGGAGAGGGAGAGGGAGAGGGAGAGGGAGAGGGAGAGGGAGAGGGAGAGGGAGAGGGAGACAGACAGAGACAAACAGATACAGACCTTGAAATACACATCTCTAAATGGGATGTCTCCATCAAATCCCTCCCCTCATGACTCGGGGAACCCTGCAGAAGAGGAGGTGGAAAGAGTGTAAGAGCCAGAGAGGATGGAGGACACCAGGATATTCAACTGAGCAAAAGCTCGTATAAACTCATAGAGACTGAAGCTGCAATCACAGGGACCACACAGGTCTGTACTGGGTCCTCTGCACATATAGTACAGCTTTCAGTTCAGTATTTTTATGGGACTCTTGAGTGTGTGAATGAGTGGGTCTCTGATTCTAGTGCCTTCTCTTGAAGGTGTTTTCCTTCTGTTTGTTTACCTTGTCTAACTTCAATGTGATGGTTTTTGTTTTATCTTATTATATTTTATTTTGTTAAAAAATAAAGAAAAACAAATAAAATGAGAAAACTAACATAAATGGAAGTAGTTGGGCCTCAGGTCTTCCAGTTCACTAAGGTGCAGTGGTAGTCACTGAGTCTAGGATGCTGGGGATTAATGGATGCGATCAATGACTGATGCATCGGAAGGGCTTCCCAATGGGGGGGTGGTTCCCAGCAGGAATAGGGGATGGTCTGCCTCTGGGGCACGTGGGGGTGCTGTGGCAGGGGTGTCACCATAACTTACCACCTGTATCTCACAAGGCTCCTAACTCATCCAGGCCTAGGCTGATCACTTGGGAGACGCAGTTGGAGTGGGTCTAGTGATCCTTGTGGGAGAAATCAGAGAATTGCTCAGTTTCCACAAGTTTGTAAGCTTTCTGTTGTTTCTGTTTTAACCCACGGTGGTGAGATAGGATGCAGAGAGTTATTTCAATTTTCTTATACCCAGTGAGGCTTGCTTTGTGTCCAAGTATGAGGTCAGATTTGGAGAAGGTTCCATGAGGTGCTGAGAAGGTATATTCTTTTGTGCTTAGGTGAAACACTCTGTAACTATCTATTAGGTCCATGTGGTTTATGATGTCAGCTAGTTCCAGCATTTCTCTGCTTAGATTTTGCCGAGTGACCTTCCTATTGATGACAGCAGCGGTGTCACTGTGACAGTCGATACATGACTGCTGCTCTAGTAGTGTTTCTTCAACGAACCTTGGTTCCATTGTGTTTGAAGCATCAATGTTTAGAATTAAAATGTTCTTCTGGTGGATTTTTCCTTTGATAGGTGTGTAGTATACTTCTCTATTTTTGTTAGAAGTTGACTTTTGACAGATATTACAGTGTATATATCTGCTTGTTTCTTGGGTCCATTTGCTTGGAATATCTTTCTTTTCCCATCCCTTTTCCTTGAGGTAATGTCTATGCTTGATGGTAAAGAGTGTTTATTTCCTGTATACTTTGTGCCAGTATCTTTTTTATTTAATTTTTTTTTAGATTCAGCATTTTCTTTGACAGAGGTATTCATTTCTTCCATGTTGTCTTCTTTTCTTGAGAATCCCTCTTTCCTGTCTTGTACTCTATAGGTGAGACTTACCTTTGACGTTTTTGTTTGACTTCCTAATTAAAAAAATATTTTATTTGTTTTTATTGTATGTACATTGGTGTTTTGCCTCCATGTTTGTCTGTGTAAAGGTGTCAGATACCCTGAAACTAGAGTTACAGACAGTTGTAAGCTGCCATGTGGGTGTTCGGAATTGAACCCAGCCAGTGCTCTTAACCTCTGAGCCATTTCTCCAGCCCCTGACATCCTAATTTTTTTATTTCCAATTTTGCCTCCTTTGGATTTTCTTTAGTGGCACTACTTATATTTTCATGTGTTGAACTCTTTTCATTATTTCATTTTCCTCTTTGTATTTTTACAGACTTCATTTAGGAATATATTCATGTCTTCTTTAAGGTCTTTGAACATAATCATAACAGCAATTTTGAAGTTCTTGTCTTGTGCTTCAGCTATCTTGTGTTTCTCTGGGTCTATGGTAGCAGAGTTTCATGTTCTGCTGGAAACATAGTGTCTTGGCTGCTACTGACTGTGCTTTTACTCTGGTGCTGGGATAATTGTGACTCTAGGTGTCACTATCTGACCTTGTCTTTGTTGGATGTGTTGTTCCATTCCTTGGTTTCTGTTGCCCTTTCTGATCCGAGGAAAGTTGTGGTGGCTGTGGGTTGCTTGGTAGCCAGTGCTTACGCAGGCTGGTGGGTGTCAGAAATGGACAGATTCGAGTTAGGAGAAAAAGCTGAGAGGAGCTTCAGGGGAGAGTTAAGGGGATGCTGTACACACATAGAGGTGGGTCAACAAGGAGTTTGAGATGTGTTGAGAAGAGGGGACCCTGCAAGCGGATCGCAGTAAGGCCAATAATTATCTGGAAAGACAGAGGTGACAGGGCCAAGGAGACTCTGAGTGAACCAACAGTTTGGGTTTCCAGTCAATGAAGCTGAGGTGGGAGGAGAGGCTCCTGTAAGCGGGTTGTTACCTGGCTGAGGTTGAGAACGGAGAGATCATGATGGAGGACAGGAAGGACAGTATGATCCAGTTCATCTACCTAAGTCCCTGCCAAGTGTGATCATAGAGGTCCAGGGTGGAAAGTGTTTCTAGGTATCAGGGGTTGATAAGAAGGAATGGGGTTAGGCTAGATTGGTGGCTGAGAGGGTTCACAGGAAGGAGAAAATCTGAGTCCACTCCAAAGTTTCATGAGGTCATCTGGGAGTGGGGGTAGAACTGGGGGACAGACCCCTGTGAGCAGTCTGCTCCAGGGATAGGGATGAGGCTGGACAGACA
This sequence comes from Cricetomys ansorgei, assembly GCA_026225945.1. Classification (NCBI taxonomy): domain Eukaryota; kingdom Metazoa; phylum Chordata; class Mammalia; order Rodentia; family Nesomyidae; genus Cricetomys; species Cricetomys ansorgei. The sequence continues at coordinate 5,479,375 of JAMJFZ010001791.1, forward strand.
GTACTGAAGGACATGAAGGAGAATGGACATCACCCACACGAGACCAGCTGGTATGACTGCTGGGGATCTCAGGTAGAAAGCATTCTTAGGTATTGATGTTTTAACCTAATGGAAGAGGAATGGGCTAGAAGTGTGTGTGTGGTGTGTGTGCTTGTGTGTGCTTGTGTGTGTGGTGTGTGTTTGTATGATGTGGTGTGTGTGTGTGTGTGTGTATGTGTGTGGTGTTTGTGTGATGTGTGTGTGTAGTGTGCTTGTGAGATGTGTGGTGTGTGTGTGTGTATGTTTGTGTGTAGTGTGTGTATATGTGTGGTGTGTGTGTGTGTGTGTGTGTGTGTGGTGTGGTGTGTGGCATTGAAAGGGTCCACAGGAAGGTGGACAGCTTGGTCTACTGCACAGCATGGTGGAGTTATGAGGGAATGAAGGTTTAGAGGGAGGACAGATGCTCCCCTGTGAGTGATCTGCTACAGGGCTGGGCATGAGACTAGGAAAATTGTAATGGAGAACACAAAGGAGAGTGAAAATAGCTTATCTGATGATAACTCAGGCATGGTCACTGGGTTTCCAGTTAAAGAGTGTTGCTAAGCATAGGTGTCTGATAGGAAGGGATAGGGAGAAAGAAGAGAGCTGGGTCAGCTGCAAGGTTCACAGATCCTACTGGGAATCTCTCTTTTCTTGAATGCATTTATTTGTATATATGTGATTTTTTGGGGGGTGGAAATGAAATTATATTATGCATATAAATGAGGCAATAGTTATTATAGTGGAATGGACTAAAGTATAACATATCACATTGTTAAATTTTTTTGCTTCATGAAAGCTAAAATCTACTTATTTAATACAAATACCTGTTGCACAAGTTTATTTTTAGTTATGTTTAAAATGGCTGTTTCGTGCATTGTTGAGTGAAAGGCTACCTAGGCCTTGGCATTTTGTATTGTCTGCAGGTGTTGGATTTCTGTGGGGTATGTTTGATTGTTCATGATCTTCACAAGCTATCAATAGAACACCTGAATTGCTTAGTTTTTTATCAATAAAAACCCCTGAGATGAGACGCTCAGGGTTTCACTATCCAGCGTGGGGCTTGCCCTGATAGTGGTTCCCTTAGCTAAGGTCTGGCAGGGTTTGTACCTATGAATATGCCTTCTTACCTTCCTTGCTGAGTGGACACTGTAGGTATACAACTACAAATCCCCAATATAATACAGGTTTATTGACTTTATTTCTCATATTGCATATTAGTTCTCTAGACTGTCTCACCCGCTGTTTTGTGTTCTTTGACTTCTATTCTCCTTTCCCTTTCCCCTTTGTCTGGATGCTCCATCATCTGTCCATAGCAATCACTGTTATTTCTCTATTTCTGCGTATCAGAGCTTGATTTCATTTCCCCCTTCCCCTGTCGCTGGACCTTGCTTTCCCTGTTTCTGACCTATTAAAGTCCTAAGAACTTGGAAAGCGCCTGCCGCCCTGCTCAATTCCAAGTAAAGGCAGAGTGATGACTGACAATTGAAGCTTCAAAACTCAGTAAGAATCCACCATGCAGCAAGATCTGCAGTCAAAACAGCGAATTACTTTTCATAAAAGAGCCGAGCCCGAGCCTATGGTGAAGTTTGAAAGGGTTTCCCTAAAGCGAATGAATAAAAAGGAGAATATTGACAAAAACACAAGTGTAAGTCAACAAAATGCATTGCTTTCCCCCTCTATCTGTCCCTCCTTCCCTACCTCCCTTCTTCACACTAGTGATACTTTATTGGATTTTGCCGTAGGTTTTGGACTTGTCCATGGTAAACATGCCCATGGTAAACATGGTAAACAACATGTACAACTTTGAAAGACTATAATTTGATAGGCTTAATTCTCTGGACTGTTAGAATTAATGGCTTCTGTAATTCCTTTCATTCCATTCATTCCATCCATTCTTACTTCATTCCAGTAAGAATTCATATGCTTACTGGATAGACATTTGTATACCCACATACTTTTATATCTGAATCCTTATACCAATAATATGACTAATATGACTATATGTAAATATATATATATATATATATATATATATATATATATATATATATATATATATGGTGGTAGAAGGCAAATGCTCATATCAGAAGTCCTACGTAGGCATTTCAAGCAGATTGAGCCTGAGCCCACTGATCTCTAGCTGATTTCCTGTTTCTGAAAACACATCTCACATAATTACAGCAGTAGACAGACACTAAGCAGCCCACAGACAAAGACGGATAACTTGATTACGTTTTATAATTTTCTCGACTTGACAAGTGTTGGCAAAGGCAATACATTAGTCTCACAGTCTAGGGCATCAAATGTCATAGTGATAATGGGGTTTGGGACCGGTGTGTTTCCTTTGGTGACAGGCTGCCACACGCTGTTCTGTGCCTTTAGAGGGGTGCTGGGAAGAGTTAAGAGAAAGTTGCAAGGAGGTGAGAAGTGTATGAATCAGTCCCTGGGTGTCCTGAGGCTCTGAAGAAAATGACTTGAAACAATTCCAGCTCTCACTTTTTCCCTTCAATCAATTCCCAGCTGGGGTGTGACAGAAGGCAGATGATAGGGAAAGGAAGGGGGGCAATCAAGTGCAGTCCTCCATAAGAGAAGTTTCCCAGAGGGAAGGGAGTGGAAGAGAAGAAAGACAACGGAGCTTTCTTGGAGTAAGGAGATTACAGCAATACCTTTAGCTGTTCTAAACATCAGCTGGGACAGCTGTTAAGGCATTGAACAGGTAAAACATGGGCTGCTGGTAAAGAGCTCCACTACAAGCTAGATTATCTGTCATTTTTTGCCTATCGAAAATTGCCCTGGTGAGTTGAAAATTGAAGATTTATGAGCTTCTGGACAGTGTGCGTGCGAGTGTGTGTGTGTGTGTTTGTGAACTTGACAAAGTAGGGTCATCTGGGAAGAGGGGATTCCAACTGAGAATATGCCTTGATCAAAATGGCCTGTAAGCAAGTCTATGGGGCTTAAATTCTTTTTTATGATCAATGATTGATGTGGGAGGGGCAATGCCAGCTCTGGGAAGGAGATCCTGGGTTGTATGAAAAAGACAGCAGAGCAAGCTAAGGGGAGCAAGTCAGTAAGCAGCATTTCTTCATGGTCTCTGCTTCCGTTCCTGCCTTGAGTTCCTGCCTTCATGATGGTTGTGACATGGAAACAGAAGTCAAATAAATCTTTTCCTCCTCAAATTGATTTTGGTCATAGTGTTTTTAACACACCAACACCAAATAGGACAGAAATGAACTTGATGGACCTGGTAGAAAAACTGGCATGGTTTCCCAAGAAAGCAAATCAGAAAGCCATCTAGCCATCACTAGAGATGTCTCAGTCTTAACCTGGTTACAAACTAACAGCACAGGTTTATTTTATTGAATTCAGTATCGTGTGTAATTTTTGGATTATGGCTTCCCAGTTAAAAGCCATCTTGCACAAACCAGCTTTTACGAGTTTTTAAGGGGGAAGACTAGAATGCTGCTCCCTTCCCAGGAACTGAGGCTTTGCTGAACACATGGTTGAAACTCATGAAGCACATTTGAAACAAAACCAACATATAGAGAAGCTCAGGAAATTATGACAGTGTAGACATGTCATTTGCATTTTGGTTATTTTCTGAGGCTTACAAGCAAAACCATATTGAACATATTTGAAATACATTTTTCCATATAAATTTGGAAAAATAGTTTCTGAATTAAAGCTAAAACAAAGATAACAACTCAACCACAGCAGCAGTAGTGGCAGCAGAAGCAGCAACAGCAGGAGCAGCATTTAACTAAAAGGAACCTAACAAACATTAAAGAAATATTCGAAGAATATCTTTTCAGTGGGCTATTAAGGGAAGCAGGAATGCTTTCATTTTTTAAAGGAAGTGATTTTTTAAAAAAAATTAAATAACTTAAGTTTTAAAAATTCCACGGGTGTCTATCTATTGTACAAGGTACTGAGCTGCATAAGAAAATTTTCATTTTTCTTTTGACAGTTTCATACATGTACATATTATGATCATTGCTGGCTGGTTAGTATTGTAGCAGGTAGGTACATAGTTTATATTTTAATGACTTTTCTCCCCCAGCAGTCCGCATAGGAACTTCTAGTACTGTGAACACTAGCTACCAGGGAGGAACTTCCATCTCAGTTTTAGCTTGATTTCTTTATATACTATATGTATAAAGTGTGTGATGATTCTAGCAATGGGGTCCTGCTATCTAGTTCTAGAGCAACCAAGAGCAATGGCTGTAGCCAGGAGTGGTGGTACCGACCTCTAAACCTGGACTTTGGGAGGAAGAGCAAATGGTTTCGTAGTGAGTTTAATGCCAGCTTGGCTTACAGAGCAAGTTCCAGGCCCAGACAGAACTACATAGTGAGACCCTGTTTCAAAATCATCATCATCATCATCATCATCAACAACAACAACACATAACCAACCAAACATAAAAACGGTAATGGCGACAGCCTGCATTATTTTGGCATCTCTGGGGCATCGTTGGCAAATAACTCAAAGGAGCCATTTTGCACCTGGCACTGGGATTTTTGTTTAACCAATGGCTTCTGGGAGAAGCATTATTCAATTTGCCAGTATCTAAGTTCAAAATTTAAAAATCGAAGCTAGGATCCCCGTATAACAGAGAACATATGGCGTTTTTCTTTCTGGGCCTGAGTTACCTCAATTATTGTAATATTTTCCAGTTCCTTTCATTTTACATAAGGGAATCTTCTCAGAAGTTTATAATGTAGTTTGAGAACATTTCTCCATTCCCTCCTGCTCCTTTCTTTCCCCTCTCCTTTCTTGCTATTTCCTTTTATTTTTCTAGACAGTTTTGTGTCTACTTTCATGTAGTTATATAAAAATCTAGAAATCACAAATGAGAGAAAATGTTAGATAGTTGTCTTTTTGTGATTGACTCAATTTGTTCAGTGTGATTACATTTTCCTCTAAATGGCATTGCTTCATTCTTTGTTGGATGGTGTATACAGAGCATGTTTTATTTTCTCTGTTGATAGACAGATGGATCCTGTAACTTAGCTGTTGTGGATAGTGCTGTAATAAACATTGATGTGCAAGTATCTCTGGAGTATATTGACTTGCGATCTTTTGAGCGAATGCCAGGAGTGGTATGGCTGGGTTCACAGGTATATGCATTTTTATGATGCATATGATGATTTGCATAGTGGCTAGATTCCCATTAGCAGTACATAAAGGTTCCCTGATGTCTTCTGAATGACTGCCATTCTGACTAGGATGAGATGGAATCTCAAGGTAGTTCTATTTACATTTTGAGAACTATCTATTTATTGGTTGGGTCATTTGACTTTCTTATTTAGTGCTGTGAATTCTTTGTATATAATAGATAATAATCCTCTGTCACATGCATAGCTAACAGAATTTCTTTCTTATTCTGTAGGATATCTCTTTACTCAAATAATTGTTTCCTTTATTGTGCCTTGTTGAATTTTAGTATTGTTTTTTCTATTTCTGTGAAGAATGGCATTGAAATTTTTATGGGGATTATACTGATCCTATGAATTTCTTTGTTTGTATAGCTATTTTGTATCAGTTCTTCAAATCCGTGACTGTGTGACTGTGAGAGTTTTCCCATCTTCCAATGTCTTTTTCAACCCTTTCTTCAGTGTCTTAAAGTTGTTTACTCTAGAGGTCTTTCATTAGAAGATAATTTTCCAGTATGCTCCTATGCAAGTCAGATGTTAAGGGTTTAGACCTGAAATTCTTGAGACAGGAACTGATAAGTGATCATTTTTTTCCTAATTTTTGAAAGCACAAATGAATGCCACAGTAAGGAGAAAAGTAACCAATAGGGAATTTGCAACATGGGAAGAAATACTTTCTCTTATCCTGTAGGTTGTTTTTTAATTCAGTTGCTGTGCAGAAACTCTTCCATGGACATAATCCTGTAGTAGTCCGCTGTTGTTAGGCTGCCGTGGAGGCTCAGCAAGAGAGACAAGGAGGCATTTTCATACGTGGAAACCCTGCCAGACCTCAGCAGAAGGAATCAGCATAATGGCCAAGGCCGTACTTGACAGTGGAACCCTGAGCGCCTCAGCTCAGGTGTTGTTAGTTATTCAGAACTCCTCAGATGCAGATCATTAGTAATTGAACAACCCCCCACAGACTCCAATGCCTGCAATACAAAATGCCCTAAACAGCTTCTCACACAACAGTGCATAAAACAATTATTTTATATATAACTAAAAATAAACTTCCTCAACATAATCCCATTTGTCTATTTTTCTTTTGTTGCTATACCTTTGATGGTGAAAGTCATTACATACACAATTGTCTTGAACTACTTTTTCCTTTTTACTTCTAGACATTTCATAGTTGTCTGTTTAAGACTTCTAGATTTTTGATTTATTCTGTGTACAGTGGAGGAAGGGATCTAGTCAATGGGTAAAGAAAACACACATTTATTCTGGCAATGGAATATTGTTCAGCCATAGAAGAAAATCCTACCAGTTACCATATAGGTAGAATGGGAGGTTATTACTTCAAACGAAGCAAGGAAGACATGAAAACAAAACTAAAACTTTTAAAAATTCACTTCTGAAAACCAATGAAATAATATTGCAGAAACATGAAACGGAAGGTGGTCCATAGATACTGGGGAGGGCCTGGAGGAAGGGGCACTCAGGGAAGCTCTGCAAGGAGCATCAAAGCACTGTCTGGAGAAAGCATTTCCTGTTCTTCTTCAGTACAGTAGGGTGGTTACTGGTTAGAACAACCAGTCACGCAGTTCAAAATGACTAGACTATGAAATTCCCAATGCAAAGTGAGCAATGCCTGCAGAGGTGGAAATACTCGGTACCCTGACTTGATGGCTACACTGTGTGTGGATCTCCAGACTGTCACAGTGTACCCCATAAAGACGCACACTTAAAACAAATATTCAATGTACTTCAAGGATGAAAAAAATATATTTTTTAAAAAAAATCAAGGTGGTTTTAAATATGTGTTCTAAATGAGAAATGCAAAGGCGTTTGTGATATTTTTCAGTTTAGTTTTACAATTCTGAAAAATTGGAAATGGAGATGATTGGAAAAGTTAAATTGTGCTTGAAAGCTAACATTTTCTTCCCCCCTACGGAAGATTTTAACTTCTATCAGGAAATTCTTTTGGCATTAAGAAAAAAAAGTAAAATGAAACATTGTCCCTATTGATTTTCATATTTCTAGATTTTATCTTCTGATGCATTTCATCTTCATTAACCTGCAGAAGGATTTTCTCTGGGTTAGGCTTAAGATCTGCAAACATGATGGAGAGATGGAGCTAATATATGCAAATCCCTAAGACCCAATAGTAATAGATAAATGTTACTTTGTGTGAAGATATAAAACATTCTTAATAAGACCAGTGCTGGGGAATTTCTTACCAAAGTGTTAAGTCCAATTTTGCACATTACTTTTCTATCTAATTGTGTATTGAAATGTGTTTGTGAATAACATAGGGCTTAAAAGCATTTCTCAGTCCAGCACGGAACTTTTCCTAACCTACGCTCTGCTCATCTTCTGTGGAAACCCCATGTACTTATTCCATTATACAGATAATTCTCTCGTGTTTTCTCCGAACTGAGATTGAATTACGGCTCTATAAAATATTCCAATAAATGGCTACAAGAGAACAAAGCACAGAGAAGTTTCCCATCCAAATGACGTGACTGAGTGAGCTAGCTGATGATAGCCTATACCTCAATGTGCTTTTGGGAAGAAATAAATCGCAGCGCCCATAATGCTTCAGCACCACAGACCAAGAAGAGCCACTGGGGTGGGGAGGATGCAGTGGGCACGGTGAAAACATTTATTATGCTTGGGTCAATTCCCTTCCACTGTGTCGGGAGGATGTACTTCACAGTAGGGGACTGGGAAAGGAGGTTTTTATAGTCTTTTTCTGTAACTTTAGAATAGACCAGAAGCCAAATGTGCTGTTCTCACAGAACAAAGCTCCCCTGGTTCCTATGGGACAGCACTTGAGGCCTGGCTCTTTTAACCAAGGGATAGAAAGGTTTTCCTAGAATCATTATGACTTCCCAAGAGTCCCGTCGATGCTCAGGTCTCTGGAGGCTGCTTTCAGCAATGATGACAAGTTTCTCTGGGAATAACTTTCTGTTACATCTATTTAGAAAAAAAACCAAATGGCTGTGATGGTTTATTCTGAGCAGAAACTGCCTTCTGTGAAAATCCAGTGGATTTTCTCAGATTCAACCGTTTTTCCAAGTCCTATCTGGATGGTTTCCTTACCAATTTGCTGGTTAGATGTCCTCATGGTGTTGTAAAAGGCAGTGTCCACCGGTACCTTTTCTACCCTAGCCCCACTCACAGGAATCCTCTCTTAAAAATCACATGATTCTTTCTCCACCCCTTTTCTAATAATACTTAGAACGAGTTGCCTTGCATCATGGGTATTTTTTTTCTGGATAGCATATATTCTCTTTTTGAGACAGGGTCTTGTTATATGACCTAGCTTGGCCTTGAACTGGAGCCTCCTTAATGCTGGATCTAGGCATCTGCCATCATGTCAGTTCAATGGCATTCTTGAACAACTAATCCCCTCTTATTTTCTTTCTCCTACTTCCTTTCTCTCACTTTCCCTTTCAAGGTGTAAGGATATGAAGTGAGCCTGGCCTTCAGGAAACAAGGAAGTGTCACTTTGGCTTCTCAGGTTACGTTATCTGGAGACAGTAGTGAAATTTAAAGTTTAGTGAAAATAGTAGAGTGTTTGAACAGGGAGCAAGTTCACTTTTCCATCGTCAGACAACTTTTCTTCTGGGAGTCCAGAGAGGGACAGTGTGGAAAAGCAAAATAGAACAGAAGAGAACGGAGAAGAAGGATTTCTGTACCTGGAGGTAGAAAGGGAAACTTTCAGTTGGATTTGCTGTCATTGCATGGAAAGCTCAGGGTGAAAATATGAGCAAAAGGAACAAAATTTTTTCTGTTATTCTCAATTAGTTGTAAGTAGTGGTCAGTATGTAATGGATGCTCCACATTTCTCCCCGTTATCTTAGCATACACAAGAGGTGGAGATACTTTCCAGGCTTTAAGAACTCCGTAGACCAGAGGCAGTGGCATCTGTTCACTACTTTCTTAGACTAGAGGCTGAGAGAAGAGATAAAGGATGATTCAGGAGAGCATGGAGATCAGAGAAAACCGTGTATCAATTCCTAAATGCCTGTCCAGGCGACTTGGCATTCTGCCATTCTTAAGAAATTAGACACAAATTCAGGTAAAAGCCCGACCAGATAAAAGATTTCAAGTAAATTTGCCACTACTGTCCCATTTTAATGGGGAAAAGAAACGTTTCTTTTAGTTTTAGTCAAACGGAGACAGACATTTTGGGCTTTTACTACTCTTGGGATTGCAGGCTAAGCTTCGTTTCTTCTTATGTGTATTCACAAATAACCACAGGCTTATGATATATGAGAGTCTTTTCTGGGGACTTCATAAACGTTAACTAACTAACCTTCATGTTGGAAAAAATTCTTTCTTTGCATTACCCCTTAGTTTTAAACAGATGGGGAAATAGAGGCAGGCATGATTACGTAACTGGCATACATACGAAGAGGCAAAGATGAGACTCAAACTCGGACTGTTTGGTGTTGGAAGCTTTTTTTAAAATGAGTCCTCCTTCCTTTTATTTTATTTTAATTTATTTATTTTATTTATATGAGTGCTGTATTTGTATGTACACCTACACACCAGAAGAGGGCATCATTCTATTATAGATGGCTGTGAGCCACCCTGTGGTTGCAGGGAATTGAACTCAGGACCTCCAGAAGAGCATTGAGTGCTCTAAACCGCTGAGCCATCTCTCCAGTCTAGTTGGAAGTTTTTTTTTTTTTTTTAAATTACTTTTTATTGAAAAATTGTTTTCATACAGTATTTTCTGATCACATTTTCCCCTCTCCAAGCTCCTCCCAGATCTCCCCACCTCTATATCCATCCAACTCTACTGTTTCTTTCTCTCTTAAAAAACCCAAATAATTACAAACAAGCAAAGCAACAACAAAAACAACAAAACAAGAAACACACACAAACACAAAACCAGAAACCAAAATATACAAGCAAAAGGCTAAAAAGAGGGAAAAAAAACTAACCACAAAAACATGCCGAGACAAAGTTATCTGAGACAGCAGTGTACAAAAACCTCTAGCTCGTTTTATGTTGGCCAACTACTCTTGGACACGGGGACTAGCCTGAAGTGTGGTTAATATACCCAGTGAGACTCCATTGGAGAAGACTAAGTTTTATTTTTATTTTTCTGCAAGCATGTACCAACTGAAGATAGCTTCTTGATTAGGGATGGGTGCTCGTGTCCGCTTCTCCTTTTAGAAGAATTGTCTAGCTTGAAACTGTGCATGTTGTCATGGTGCCTGTGAATTTATATGTGCATCAGTTTTGTGTCCTCCAAGGTGCTGTTTCCTTGGGGTCAGTCATCCTTCCCCTGTGTCTCTTACAGTATATTCTCCCTGATCCCTGAGATGAAGGTTTGATAAAGACATTCCATTTAGAACGGAGTGGTAGCTGCTCTTGGCTGCTGTATTCTGTTACTTTTCCTGCTTAGTGGTAGTTCTCCTAAAGGCAAGGCTATGTGACTCTGTGGTGGCTTCGCTTAGATTCCATGATACACTATTTTGCTACGTATCCATCAGCACAAATCACTGTTGCCATTAGAAATAGTCAAAGTAGCCAAAGATTGTTAATAAACACGTAAAAACTGAAATTAAAAAAAATCATAGAAAGCTTGAAAGATTGCTGAAGCCCACGGAGGAAGTATTATCCTGATTTCTTCATCATGAATCACTTTAGCTCCACATGGGCGCTGCACAAAAGTCTGGAGCAGAATTTAAGCCCATTAATCACACAGAAAATAATGTTTTTTACCGCAAGGCTTTTTAATCAGGGGAAGTCTGTGCTTGTACATTGCTGTGAATCTATACACATGCTGCCATTAGATTTGATGGAGGATTATAAAATGCCCGTGACCAAAGCCATGCATCTCACTGAGGAGCCATGTCTAGTGAGTGTGATAAATACTTCTCATGCACCCTTCTGATGTCCTAACACTCTTACCTGCTTGTTTGTTTAACTTACTTTCATTTTTGGTTAATTCAGATATTTGAAGAAGCACAGTAATTAAGCTATTAAAACAGCTCACCGAGTTGTTCCAAGCTGCTCGTAGTGAGATAGCACGGAGAATCATCTGTCATTCCCTCAGGCAATCAAATCAAATAATTAGCTTAGCCTGTCGAGGTGCAAAGCCTGAAATAATTAGGACTTAGGTCAACTTTGATTGAAAGGACATGTTGAAAGCTGACTGGACTCAGCTGTTGTTCATCTCCTCCGAGAATGGAGCAAGGCGTTGAGGTTGTGGTACGAGAATGGAGATAGGAAGTCGAAAAGTTCAGATACAGGCATGTACGGCTCAGAACATTAGGGGGATTTCTTCCTTGAGGTCCTTAGAGAAGAGCTGGGGGTGGGGATAGGTTTATCCTGCACTAGTATTTTGTGATACTCTAATGCTCTAGGTTCCTGTCCTGGGCATTGCCCAGTTGGATCCGTCCACGTGCTCTGTTTTACTTGAAAGGATGTACAAGTTTTGCTAGAATAGGCACAAGCCATGGTGAGGGACACTAACGCAGCAGGGTCCTGAGTTTCAGGCAAGCCTGGGCCTAGAAATAAATAAACAAGAGAAACAAAACCATAAAACACAGTTGGAAATTGGTAAACCAGGAATGATTGACCACCTTATAGTATTAGTAATCGGCTATCAAAAGGTTATGAGAGAAAACATTTGGTGAGGATATCCAGTAGAGAGAGGATATCCAGAAGAGAGAGCCCATGTATACTGCTGGTTAAATGTAAATTAGTGTAGCCAGTTTAGAAAAGAACACGGGATTTCCTCAAAGAGAAGTACAACTTCCACGTGACCTGAAATCTCACTTCTCTCTCTCTCTCTGTACACATATATATGTATATGTACGTATATACATACAACATACACACATATATGTATGCATATATATATATTATATGGAAAATGAAAGCAATTTGCTGAAGAGCTATTTGTATTAGCATGCTTATTACAACAGTGTTCAGAGTTTGCAAAATAGGAAATTGCCTGAAAATATGAAAATGTCTGAAGATTGAAAAAATAGATAAAATGTTGTGTGTATGCATGTATGTAGCATACATAGATTGTTATATACACTTGCATCTCAAATGGAATACCATTTACAAATAACAATGAGATCTCATCATTTTTGATAACATAAATGGATCAGTCTCTACAAATCTCATCATTTTTGATATGGGTAAGACCCTAGGAAATTATGCTAAATGAAATAAGCCAGACACAGAATACTGATACTGTATATTCAATATGTGGAATCTAAAACATTTGAAATGGTAAAAATAGAGTTGAGTGGTGTGGCCAGGCACCAGAGGTGAGTGGGGTGGGGAGTGCTGGGGAGACTTTGGTCAAATGGTACCCGATTTTACCTAGATAGAAAATATAGCTTCAAAATATTAAATGTGCAGTATTAGTGACTGTTCTAGTTTCATTCTATTATGATAAACTGGATCTGGGAAGAGTTGGAGGAGAGAAAGAAAAGCATGAACCACCATGTCTGACTACGTAACATTTTTATTTCCCGTATTTGTTGACTCAAAATAGTTCTTAGACACACAGCATCAGCCATCAAAGATCTTTCTATTTATTTAATTGGTATATATTCTTAAATATATAAATATAATCTTCTATGTCTGTATAATGCTACTTGTATGTATGTCTTCGCTAACCACTTGGTATTGAGCAACCAATTTGGTTTTTTTTTCCTCTGGGAAAAACTAATTCTCCTTCTCTCAGCATTTCTTAGGTGCCTGTGGTACTTTGTCTAGGGTTGAAGCTCTATGAGACTTTCCCCAAGACATGTTAGACATGTTAACATGCCTATTGGAGTTGTCCTTTTTCAGGTCTTGTTTAGGTAGCCATGCTGGTAAGATTTCATGTGTGTAGCTTCTCTGACATTTCTGGGAAACCTATCCTCACGGCAAACTTCCTGTTACTTTGGCTCTTACAATCTTTCCCCCTCCCATTCTGCTTTGATTCTTGAGCCTTACATGTAGGAGCTGAGTTGTAGATATATCAGTTTATGTTGGGTACCAAATGATCATTTGTTTTCTGCACTTTGATGAGCTGTGTTTTTCTATCATGGTCTCCATATGTTGCAAGGAAACATTTCTTTGCTTAGGGGTGAGACTCTATTTATCTGTGGGTATAAGAATATAAACAATATTGTACTGATACAAAAGCAGGCATATAGATCAATGGAACTAAGTCAAAGACTCAAACATGAGTACAAAAGCTACAATCATTTAATAGTTGATAAAGATGCTAAACATATGCAGTGGAGAAAAGAGCATCTTCAATAAATAGAGCTGGGAAAACTATATGGCCACAGTTAGAAGAATGAAATTAGACTAGACTCTATCGCCTTGCACAAAACTAACTCCAGATGGATCAAATTCCTAAATGTGAAACTTGAAACATTGAAACTTCAGGAAGGAAACAGAAGCATGACTCTGTATGGTATAGGTGTAGGAAAGGACTTTCTGAATAGGACACCATTTGCTAAGAAATTGAGGCCAACAACTGACAATTGGGAACTCAGAAAACTAAAATTATTCTGTACAGTAAAGGAAATAATCAAATGACTGAAGAAGAAGCTCACAGAATGGGAGAGAACTTTACCAGCTATACATCTGACAGAAGATTAATAGGCAGAATATATGAAGAACCAAAAAAAAAACCCCAAAGAGTCAATAAAAGAAACAGCCTATTTAAAAATGGGGTTGAGGTCTGAAGAGTTCTAGAAAGATAAAATAAAAATGGCCAGGAAATACCTCTAAACCAACATCTATCTTTCCTAGCACCAAGGGAAATGTAAATTAAAAACAAAAACGTTTTACTCCAGTCAGTAAAATGGCAAAGATCAACAAAAGAACTGACCACAAAGAAGAGAATAAAGGGGAAAGAGAACCTCCATTCACTGTTGGTGGGATTGCAAAATGTTGCAGCTCCTGTGGAAACCAGTGTGGAGAACTCTCAAAGATACAAAACTAAGTCTACCACGTGACCCGGCTACCACTCCTTGGCATATGCACAAAGGATATCCTACTCTGAAAGAGACTTCTTCAGCCGTGTTTGTAGAGGAACACATGGAAGAAGGTTTTGTTATTTTGGTTTCTTTAAAAACACAAAATGCATTTTAAGGTTTAGGATCAGGTTTGTGTTCCCACCCCAGCTGTGGTATAGCTGTTTACGAGTTGGGTTTGGAATGTTTGCTGCAGGTGGCTATGACTTGGTTAGGTGAAGTCGTTCTGGCACCTGTAGCTTGTTTTTGGGATTGGGTGCCACATGGGTTTATGGGAACTTTTGGCTTAGGGTATAAAAAGTCAAAAGCTCTGAAAGTTGGGGTGGGTGTTGGTTGGTGGTTCATTGATTTGGAGTGCTGTTGTTACTGTGTTAATTATTAAAAGAACAAAGGTTGGAGAGACTGAGTTTACAGACTGTGAGCTGAGATGCTAGTCTGACTCATTCACTGTCAGCTAGTCCTCTTCAAGCTTAGGACAACCTTTTTAGGCTGTGAAGATTTCTACCTCTCATTCTATATCAAGGCCGCTTGCAAAAGCGGTGAAAATTTCTTTCTATCCTTCCTTTTTCCTTCCCTAAATAGAAGATAAAAGATTGTAGCATACTGCTACACATGTTTATTGCTGCTCTATTTGCAATAGCCATAAAATGGAATAGATAATGAAAATGTGGAACAGACACACTATGGAATGCTATTTAGCTCTAAAGAAAAAATAAAATCATGAACTTTGCAAGTAAATAGATGGATCTAGAAAAGATCTTATAGAGTGAGGTAACCCAGACCCAAAAAGACAAATGTTTCATGTTCTCTCTCACTTTCTTTTTCTATCTCCAAATCCTCAAATGCTAGTGTATAACCCAGAGAAACAGAAGAAACCAGGATAGTAAAAAGGGACCATGGGAAATGGGAGTAATGGAGAGGAAATAGCCCAGTACAAGTGATCTAAAAGGGAAAATGGGAAAAACAGGGCTGGGGTTTAATTAGGGAGAAAGAAAGGAGACAAATACGGACGAAGGAGGAAGGAGAGTAAAATAACAGTAAGGATCCCTGAAAAAAAAGTCATAAGGAACAATCTTAACTATCTCTCTAAAATGTTCTCCCTCTTTCTCAATATGTGTGTGTGTGTGTGTGTGTGTGTGTGTGTGTGTGTGTGTGTGTGTAACAATACATATATATTGTTTAAATCAACTTCCCATCTTGGCTGACAGTGCTAGCCTACAAGAGCCATAGGATTATACAACCAAAGTCCCAATGGTTTTTGATCAGGGTTGCGCAAGATACTCTCCAAACAAAGGTTATTGCTTTTGCCTTTGGTTGTCTCCTAGAAGTTGAAGGTAAGTCCCTATTGCTGAAGTAATCATGTGCTTTAGATACAGGACCTGGAAGATCTGGGCCTGGTTTTGACCTGAAATAGTCTTTCTTGAGGATAGCTTTCATGGTACCAGAGAGCAGCATGCAAACTTCCAACGGAGGTAAGCCACCAATAGCCTACTCAGCTGTGATTCCTATGAATCTAAAACAATGACCAGCGTGGCAGGATAGTGTCATGCATACTTTGGTAGTAAGCAAAAGCTCTCTAATTGGATTTAAGTCCTGCTCCACAAGAGGGAGATCGTGCCTGGTACTAGAATCCTTGCCAACCTCCTGGGCCTAGTGAAGTCATGACTCTTTGAGGAGAACCTACAACTGCCACTTTACTAAACTGGTATAATTCCTAAATTTAGAGGTTTTAGAATCACATGGAATTGCTCACAGACAAACACTGGGGACCTTATCTCCATAATTTCTGTCAGTTTTTAGGAATGGTAATTAAAGTTTATCTTTTCAGAAAATTTTCAGATGAGACTTATCCATCTGGTCCAGAAGCTTGTCCACCGCTGTGAAGTGAGATAGTTCCCCCCTGGTTTGTGTTCTAACTAATTCGGATTATAAAACTACGGAAGCAGTGCTGTAAGTCAGAGGCAGAAACTGACTTTGGGGCTTCAGGAAAGTTGTTTAATCAATTTGAGAACCAAGTTTCTTATCTATGAAATGAGACATGAAAGATAAGATTAGGTAATGCAGGTAAGAAAGTTAACTCAGGGCCTGGCGTATAGTAAGCCCTTTCTATGCATTATCTACTGATGCTTTTCTCTTTGGATTTCCTTGCATTTGAAGCTACAGAACATGATCTGTTCTTATTTTCCTTTTTCCGTAGTCTTAAACTACAGTCAGTGCATTATATCTTACGATCCAGCAATAAGACTGTTGGAGGGTTTCCATGTGCATTCCATATTTGTCTTGTTGGTAGCCTGGGCACAAGAATAGCCTTATTCTCGCTTGGTTTTCTTTGTTAACCCTCAGTCAGACCATTCCACAACCATTGATCCCCACAATTTGTTTTTATTTATTTATTTAATTTTATTTATTATTATTTGTTTTTATTTTATTTATCCCCATTCTCCTCCTTGTGAATTTAATATTTTCTCCTCTACAATAACCACGTATCTTGTGCAGTATTGTATTGCTCACCTTACAGCATTGCTTTTTAATTAACTGGTTAACTTATTTAATCATCATCTAGTCATTTATCTTTCCCCCTGCAATGTGCCTCTTGCTTTTGTTTTTACATAGCACAGTCACACCCTAATTATTTTTATATTCTAAACATATACCACACCGAGTGGGCCACAGTGAATGCTACAAGGATTGGCAGGGATAGAAGTGGCCTATTCAGTATTGTAACTTTTTTGTTTAGGATTGTATATCGGTAACTCGAGGGCAGGGTAAGTCCCAGGTTGAGATTGCAGTAAATTAGTGTAAATGCATTTATGGGGCTTCCCAGAGAACTAGGATAAAGTCGCAGTGTTCAAAGAATTCTGTAGATAAATATGGCTTTGAACATCATAACCAAAGGTTATAGAATAATTGAAAGAAAATTACTCAGACATCAAAATTAAGTTCATTAATCAACACATATAAAGACTCTCTAAAAGAGCGATGTGTAGAATTGTTTTCAAGATGCTTGTTGTAAATTCACAATGACTTATGCACTCTTATATTGAGTTTTTTTTAAACATGTGACACATCCCTGACCTGCGGATAAGGTGGTGCTAAAGAGATTTTAGAGATTTCAATGATGTTTTCAGCGTTGAAATGGAATGCATAATGTTAACAGACTTCCTGAACTCTCAAATCTTCAGACTTAAAAGACAATGTAAATTTGGTCACATACACATAGAAATGACAGACTAAGCACTTTCCACAGAGCACAAGTTATGGTGGCTATAAAATGCCTTGACAGAAACAGTAACAGAAAGACATTACACATTTTAGTAGTGGTCTGTCTGACTCAAGGCCAATTAAAAGACATACTTTTTAAAAAGTTGATAAAAATGCCAAGAACTCTTGACTTGAAAGGGAGTAAGTAAAACATACCTTGTCTCAGGAAGAAATGATTCTCCTTTTACTACCCGAGAACTTGGTGAACTTCGTATTTTTTATAAGTATTTATCTAACCAATAACACCTTGATTATCTTTTATTAAGAAGTACTTTAAAATTTCAGATTAATATTTCTTCATAGGTATTTCTTATAGAAAGAAATAATTATGTACCATCAAAGTATAAACAATATTGTTTGCTTACCGATTTTTCTCTTTTGAAGTTATAATTTTTTTTCTTTTCTTTTCTTTTCTTTTTATTTTTGGAGACAGGGTTTCTCTGCTGTAACTCTGGCTGTCCTGGAACTCACTCTGTAGACCAGGCTGGCCTTGAACTCACAGAGATCCACCTGCCTTTGCCTCCCAAGTGCTGGGATCAAAGACATGCACCCCCCCCCCCCCCACTTAGTCTGTTTTCTTGCTTGCTTGCTGTTTTGCTTTTGTTCTTGAAGAGGAAGTGCTATGCTAATTTATCTTTAAATAGGAACTTAAAATAAGTTTTAGGGGAATAAAGTTTTGTAGAGAAACATTTAATCACTGAATCCAGCAACATGACTGCTCTGGGAAAGGATCACATTGAAAGGCCCGTGTGATAGCTAGGAAGGAATCAAATCCAAGGGTCTATATGAAGGAATCACATTCAGAGGCCTGTGTGGTCAGGAGGGAATATAGAAAGAAAGTAGTACACACCTCTAATTCTAGTATTCAGAAGGCAGTGATAGGTACATGCCTTTAAATCTCAGTACTCAGGAAAAGAGAAGCAGAGCTCAGGAGTCAGTGTCAGACAGGAAGTAACTTCTGAGATGAGTCAGAGTGTAGTGGAATACTTGGAAGGAGTTTTTGTTGTTTTGGTTTCCTTAAAACCACAAAATGGCGTTTATATTAGGTTTGTGTTCCCACCCCAGCTGTGGTATAGTTGTTTACAAGTTGGATTTGGAGTGCTTGATGCCGGTGGCTATGATTTGATTCGGTGCAGGTGTGCTGGCATGTGTAGCTTGTTTTTGGGATTGCGTGCCACATGGGTTTATGGGAACTTTTGGCTTAGGGTATAAAAGGCGTGAAGCCCCAAGATTCGAGGTGGGTGTTGGTTGGTGGTTTGTTGGTTTGGTTGTCGTTGTTAGTGTGTTAATTCTTAAAAGAACAAAGGTTGGAGAGATTGAGTTTTAGACTGTGAGCTGAGGTGCTAGCCTGACTCACTGTCAGCTAATCCTCTTCAAAGAGGCTGTGAAGATTCCTACCTTTCTCTCATTCTGTATCAAGGCTGCTTGCAAAAGTGGTGAAATTTTTTTTCTATCCTTCCTTTCTTTTCCCCTAAATTGAGGGTAAAAGAGTGTAGCCTACTGCTACATCAGAGTGAAGGGCAGGCAAAGTAACAAATCAGAGGAAGAGTTTGCAGAGTGAGTCAGAGTGAGGACATGCCTAACTCTCAGGATATAAAGGCAGGCTCTCAGCTCATAGAGTTGAGCAGTCTGAAGCAGGCAGTAGGAGTCAGGCACAGAGGATAAGATACAGAGGATGAGAAGCAGAGGCAGAGACACAGAAGCAGTCTGAGGAGTCTGAGGCAGAGACACAGAGGAAGTTCAATAGAAGTCAGTATCAGATGAGAAGAGTAAGTTAGTTTGAATTGAATCTGAGTAGATCAGTTCAGTCAGAGAAGTTGTGAGTCAGCCAGAGTCAGAAGAGTTTGGTTAGAACAGTCAACTGGCTCAGAAGGTCAGTTTGCATCAGCATCATGGAGAAGAGTTTTGAGCCAGAACAGGGAGTGAATTGAACCACAAGAGTCAGAGTTCAGCACAGCCCTGAGTTCAGAAGTAGCTAGTCAGAGTTGCTCAGTCAGCAGTAAGTCTTGGAGACTGAAACACTCCAGGGCTCCAGGATTAGGATGAGGATTGAATTAACCAAATAAATGACTTTTGCCCTGAATCTACATCTACAAAATTTTCCAGTAAGCTGAAGTGAAACTCTCCACAGGAAGGCAATAATTCAGATCCAAATTCATAAATTAATGAATATAATAGTCTTTTTAGCAGTTGCATACGTTTGAGGTCATTTCCTTTCTTGCTCTGCTGTTGCCCAGCTCTCTAAATGCTTAAAAGATCTGTTTTGTTGTGTTTGAAAGAAACTGCTGTTTTGCTTGAATTACACAGATGCATCATGAATGCTCACCCTAGATAGACACTAATTTAAGATTCACTACATCAATGAACTATACATTACTGTCTATCTATTCCAAACACCAGAATGACAAAAATGTTTCTAAAGAATAAACACTTTTCTTATTATACTATAAAGTGTTTTTAAGTTTAGCCCAAACTAGAAATACAAATCTTATAAGGTGGTGTAATTACTGACATTTTGTAACTACAATTATAGCAATATTTAGTGCTCAGAGTTGAAAATGAGGGTCATTTTCTTGAAGAATGTGCTGCAATGAAAGGTCTTATGGGTGCATGGTTACATTAGTACATTCTTTTCATCCTTGTTTTTAAACAGCCTTTGCACTTTTTAGATCACTGCCTGTGACCTTAGCAAACTACTTTGGAAGTGACATTTTCACCTTTTGCCCTCCCTAAATTGATGGTATCGCATTTTAAATTAGGGATCACAGCACCCCCTGCTAGGGTAGTGGTGCCCAGTACGAATGCTTAAGTAGAAAGAACTTTCTTTCAAAAAGTAATGGTTTTCATATGGTAATCAGTCCAGTTCTAAACAATCAAAAAGCGGTGGTTACACTTGTAATTACCTGATTTCATGAATATTTATGTCCACTCATTATACTCATTTACTACTTTGTACTTTAGGTGATATAGAATAACATTTACCATGACCCCTCTGGCAAAAGAAATTACTTTGTTAAGCAAGGACAACTTGATATTCAGGATAGAAAGTCAGCAAGCAATATCTCCTCCCTTTTTCCCCAAGCTTCCTGTAATTCTCTTTCTTTAGAATGAAGATCGTACAGCCTTGCTGTGCAATCAGCGCCTAGCCTCGCTACCTTTTCTTTTCCCTTGAATACACTCCTCATTACAATCTCATATGAAGTCAGGCATGCTTTAACCTAATTCTCCCCCTTTCTTCTAGTGAGAGACAGATGGAAAATGCAATTAAGCAAGAGTGATCGTGGCTGGGTATCTGATGATCACCCTTTTGTCTTCTTTCATCCCATCAAAAGAAGTCCTTTTAAACTTCCCAGGGGAGATACTCAACATTTTGAACACAAATGAAAGGTTATTATCTTCTACCCCTTTCAAGACAAAAGATAAAATATTTTTGAAATTGTATAAGCAAAAGATTCAAACGTTAAGCTCCTGAATGATAAACGTTGGTAAAATATGTCTCAATTATGTCACTTTAATTAGTTTCAAAGTAAGGACAAATATATTCATAACATTGGCAGTCCAAAAAATTATTGTGCGTGGCAAAAGATCAAATAAAAGATTTATCATGAGTAAATTATGTACAGACATTATGTACATATTGTCCCACACTGCTTGTATACACATAACAAATAGTCAATGTTTTCTTCTGCCTGTAAATATTTGTGAAGTTTTTCCTCTCAAGACCCATAATTTGTAGGCATTCTAAAGCTAACAAAATTTTAACAATATTGTAAACTGATTCTAAACTCATTCTGCAATAGTGGTACTGCCATAGTTAGATTTAACCGTCAACTTGACCCAGCCTAGAGTCAACTAAGAGGGACGCCTCAATTAAAGAATTGCCTAGATCAAATTGGCCTGTGGACACTTCTATGGGGACCAACTTGATTATTAATTGATGTGGGTGGGCCCATGTCTTTGTGGATGCACCATCCCTAAAAAGGTGGTCCCGGACTATAAAAGAGAGCTACCTAATCATGGCCTGTGATCTAGTCAGGCAAGCAGCATTCCTCCACACCTTCTGCTTCTGTTCCTACTTCAGTTCCTGCCCTGACTTCTTCAGTGATGAACTGTGACCTGGAAGAGCAAGTCAAGACCTTTTCTCCCCTAAGACGCTTTTTGTCAGAGTATTTTATCATAGCAGCAGGAATCAAATGGGAACAGATATTTTTAATAACCATTAGCTAAAGGACAGTGTGTAAGTGTGAAGAATCAAGTCATTTATATAATGTCAACTAAATAACAGATTGATATAACACTTGGATAGCCTGAGTCTACATAGTCGTTAGCTTAGTTTTAGAGTCCTTATTTATATGGTAATAATGAGGCATAGACAGGTTTGTAATTTTCTCCAAACCATACAAAAAGTGATGGAGTTAGAATTCAAACCCAAGTTGTTTAAAAATTTACCTTAATATCACACTATACGATAATGAATTTAGTAGCATTTAAAAACTAATTTGTGTTTTATTCATTATAATATATATACATGTTTTTAAAATTTAAATGTTGTTTTATTACTTCTACTAGTACCATTATTATTATTATTATTATTATTATTATTATTATTGTCATTATCATGTGTGTATTGCATCTATGTCCTGGCACAGACTTGAGAGTCAGAGGACAAATTTGGGAATTGGTTCTCTCCTTCCATGTGGTTTCCAAAGATCAAATTCAGTTCATCAGGCTTGGGGAACAAGAACACTTACCCACTGAGCAATCTCACCAGCCCACAAAATACATATGCATATATATTTATAGTAGGACACACGTGTGAGAAGTGACGCATCTAGTCCATTTGCTAATACTATTTACTATACCCTGTATTTTGGTGTGTTTTTATGTTTCTACTGATGCTGACTGAACTTGAATGGAGCCTTTTAGAGGGTACAACATGTATTTAACACCTGTTACTAAAAACTTCCCTGGGGGAGATGTAAGCAACATCTACCTATCTTCCTAAGGTCCCAACAACAAACTGAAGTATGACTGTACCGCTGTTCACTCTAGGGAACCAGTGAGTTTATTTGGCTTCTTTACAGAGCGTAGGTGAGAAGTTCCTGATGTGTGGATGCTCCCTGCCCAAAGGCCACAGCAGTCATTACCTAACAGGAATAAGGGCCTTCCCGTAGAAGATGCCCAACTCCCCTAGTCTTCGTCCCCTGTCTTGCCACGATGGTCATTGTTGTGGTTCGTAAGGTTCACATCTGGGTAAGACTGTTAATGACTTTTTCTCTCTAGCGATCCATATAGCACTTTCCAGAAATATGAAAGCTAGTCAACAGGGAGGAATCTTCTTGGTGACTACTAGCTTGATTTCTCTGTGCTCTGTGACCAAAGTGTGTGGTGTCCTCATTTGTGGGGTCTCACTAACAAATGTCTGTGGGTGAAAGAGCAATGTCAATAGCCTGTATTGTTTTGGATATCTCCAGCAGTAACCCACGGGGAGGTATCTCACACCTGGCACTGGGCTTTTCTGTAAGCAGCATTATTGTTTGTGTAGGGTAGCTCCAATGTACATGTGCATATATATTCATAAAGTTTATTATGTAATCTGTGCTTCCCAATTTGTCCTTGAGCCTGTGGCCATCTACTGGGGCATGAGTGACTTTCCAGGGAACCACACAACTGAAAAGCAAAGAAAAACCCTAACTTTCTCTTTCCTCCGCTGCTAGTAGTGGGACTTTGTGCCCACCCTCCCTCTCACACTGATTTTCTCTGGCTTGTATTTGCATAGGTCTTCTGCTCGCAGTCAAAGCAGGAGTCATCTCATATGCACAATACTATTTCCATGTCATATCCACGGCTTCTGGATCGTACCATGCGTCTGTCCCCTTTCCATGATGATCCTTGAACCCTGGAGGAGGGTGCATGATATAGATGTCCCAAGTTTTGGTTTTTTTTTTTCTCTTTCTTTTTTTTCCCCCTGAAGAAGCTTTTCACAATCTCTTATTCTCTGCACCGTGACCACTGTGGGCCTCTGCTAACTACCCTCTCTGCACAAAGACGCTTCTCTGAAGAAGGTTGTTAGGTACACTAATCTATGGGCATAACCATAAGTCATTAGAAGGAGTTTAATTTATTCCATTTAGCAGAATAACAGTAGGGTTAAAAAAAAAACTTGTCCCCCCCCCCCTTTTTTTTTTTATAAGCCACTTTTCTTATTTACTCTGCTGCTTTCATTACAAGCAACTGGAATCCCTCAATTTAATTTGTTTCTAAAATTTTATTATGTTAAAAATTTTATACAAGTATATTATCGTACATTAAATAGGAATTTGCATTGAATCCCTCTGGCCCTGGGAATTTTTGTTTGGGAGAGTTTTAGTCACTGTTTCTACCTCATTAGTTGTCATGGGTCCATTTATTTACTTCATTTTGGTTTAACTTTAGTAGGACATATACATCTACAGTAGAGGTTCTCACCTTCCTAATGCTGCGACCCTTTAATGCAGCTCCTCATGTTGTGGTGACCCCCCACCCATAAGGTTATTTTCATTGTTACTTCATAACTGTCATTTTGCTTCTGTTATGAATCATAGTGTAAATATCTGATACGCAGATGGTCTTAGGTGACTCCTGTAAAAGAATGTTCGACCCCCCCGCAAAGGGTAGTGACCTACAGGTTGAGAATCACTGACCTAGAGAATCACTGATTTCTTTTAGCTTTTGAAATAAGTATGATATAGATTTTGAAAATACGCTCTTATAATTCTGTGAATTTCTGCAGTGTCTGTTACAATGCATCCTATCTCATTTCTAATTTTGTTAATTTAGATCTTCTCTTTCTTTTGGTTAATTAAGCTAAAGGCTTGTCTATCATTTAATCTTTTCAAAGAATGAATTCTTCCTTTAGTTGATACTTTGTAAATGTTTAAATTTCTATTTCATTAATTTCAGCCTTGATTTTGATTATGTCTTCTCATTTACTGTTTTTTTTAATTTAAATTTTGTAATTTTTGAGACTTTCATATGTGAATACTGTATTTACGTCATTTCTGCCTCTACTTCTCCCTAGCTCAGCTCCTCTGGTGTCTTGCTCTCTCAAATATAAGATCTCGTCTTTTTATTACTGTTACACATGGATACACATGCATACACAGACACATATATATGTATATAAAACACCTGTTGAGTTAGTGTTGCTCATATGCACACACTAGGGCTGACCATTTTGAATTGGACAATCTAACCAGGGACTTATCCTTAGGTACAATTGATTCCTCCTTTCTCAGCAACCATTTCTCCTATGATTTTGTTGAAAAAAAATTTTTTAAAAATGTATTTGGCCCTGGTTTCTTCTTCTTC
The DNA here is from genome assembly GCA_026225945.1 of Cricetomys ansorgei. NCBI lineage: Eukaryota > Metazoa > Chordata > Mammalia > Rodentia > Nesomyidae > Cricetomys > Cricetomys ansorgei. Next base: position 5,504,154 of record JAMJFZ010001791.1, read on the forward strand.
TAGTTCTATAATTCATAGTTTTGATTTTTAATAGTGTTCAGAGTTCCTGCTTGATCCATTTATTATTTTCTTAAATTATCACTTTCTTTTCCTGAGTGATACAATTCTCTGCCTTGTCTCAAAGCCCAGATATTCCACTTGAACCTTCCAATTGACTCGGCTTCCCAGTGAGCTTTTTATTTGATGTTCTAAATTTTCCATTTCAAGTTTTATTTCATTTGGTTTTCTTTAGAAATGCTATCTTTTTATTTAATTCTATTTTCATACCTTGAATTGTTTTATTTATCTCATTTATGCGTTTTTGTGGTCTTCATTTTAGTGTTTATTTGTATTATTATTGAGTCCTTTGAACATATTTATAATTGATATTTAAAAATCATTGTCTGTGTGTCACCCAGGAAACACTACTTGGGAGCACTAATTTTTGGAGGAGACATATTGTGTTGGTTATTTGTGCTGTTTGTGTTTTTGTGATGGGACCTAGGCATCTGGAGTTAGGCCATTGGGCATGTTTTCTGGTATGGATATGTGATCCACCTTTCTTGAGTGTGCGTTTGGATTTCTGTTTGCTAGCACTCCAACTTTTCAGGTTGTAGACTAGCTGAGTATTGGTGGGGGTTAAATCTTGGGGAATTCAGTGTTGATGTATGACTGGGGTAACGGAGGCGGTCCCAGGTCAGCTAGGGCTAGGTGCAGCCTCTGAACACAGGAGCAAACCTTCCATAGAGTTAAGAGGTTCTCAGTGCAGATCCTCAGAAGCCTATGCAAGGCTCACAGCTTGTACAGTCATCCTTAGCCGGCAGAGGATGGAGTTTTCTGAGCAGTGGTGGGTATTGCCTGTGGGACTTGAGGTCCTCAAGCAGTGGATGTGGAATCACATCAGGGATGAGTGTTCTTACCTGCGGGAGGTCCGGACACATTATTCTCACATGGCAAAGGTGGGGGTTGTGATAGGGGTAGTAGACCCTGCTTTGGGGAGTTATTCAGGGTACAAAAGTCCTAGACTGTGGTAGTTGATAGAATTTAAAAAAAAATCAACCTTATTCTTTAACTGGAAATGTTCACAATGTTAGATAAGAACTCAATTTTAGTAGAGTTGAAGTGTTATTTCCCTTGGTGAGACTGTAAAAAGAAAACAAAACAACACTATTAAAGTGTAAGTCTAGTATGAAAACACAGCGATCCTCTAAAAAATATCCATTGTTTAATTCAAGTTGCTCGCAACTCTAGTTCATTTATATTGCATAACGTATTCTATTATACTAACACAACACAAAGTATTGATCCGTTTTAGGCAGAATATAAGTGGGGGAACTAGGATAGGGGGAGCTCCTTAGGGAGGGAGAAGAAAGTAAATACAGAAGGTGAGAAGAGGTAAAGGGAACAGCAGGATACAAACGATCTGATAGGAGAAGTGGGAACATGAGGGCCCCTTAGGGAGGGAAGAGGGAGTCACGTAGGTAAAGTAATAATAGAGATGACTGAAAAAGCCACAAGGAATTATACTACTAACTATGTACCAAAAATTAATAATGCATGTAATTCAGTGTATAAATATACATACATAGTTTTAATGAAGCTTTATTATCTGGGCTGTTGGCACTCCCTCCCTGTTGGTCAAAGACCACCTAACAATGATCCCAATACCAGCCATGAGAAGCCGTCTTTGGTGTTGGTGGTCAATGCTGTCTAAGAGACCCCCCAAACACACAGCCTATTGCTATAGCCCTTAGACTCTCCAAACACGCAGCCTAGTGCAGTTGCCCTTGGTGACGCCCCAGAGGTGGAAGAAGTCCTCATTGCTGAAGACACCAGGCACTTCAGAAACAGGGCCCAGAGACCCCTGATGTGGAACTGACCTTAATGTTCCATCCCTGAAGACTAGGTTTCATGGTACCAGAAGGCACCATGTATGCTTCCAAAGGAGGATGGAAACCAATAGTCCTTTCCAGCTACGATGTGTACGAACCACATCAGTGACTAGCATGACATGATAACTCTATGGGTACAGTACTGGTACACATACAGCAGTAATGAACAACTCTTTGATTGGACTTAAGGCTGGCTCAACAAGAAGGATGCGTTGCCTGGTTCTGGAAACCTGTCTAACTACTCAGTGCTAATGACATTCTGGGTATTGGAGGAAAATTTACAGCCACTAATTTCTTAAACCAGCCTTATCCGTAACAAAATTTATAAATATTTGCCTTTATAGCCACAAATAAATTTGGTCTTCAACCCTCCATGAGGTAACTTTTCAATAGATGGAGACCACTACAGAAAACCACAACCCAAAATATACAGAGTTGTATATCTCAATCCCAGTGGATACATTTACAAAATGCTCCCACACTTAAGGCTCAGGGAACATTTTGAAATAGGGCACGGAAAGATTTTAAGAGCCAGAAGATCAGGGACTTTGTTGTGAGATTGTGTCTCCTAGTAACACCAGAAGCTACATTTGTAAAGTCTCATCAACATGACCACCCCAATATGTGCTCTTCCCTGAAAAAATGAAAACATTCTTAAGAACCAGTCATTTTAGAAAATGAAGGAGCACTGATGGTAACGTGTATACTGATGTATTAGTACTGTGGTCATGAGCGAAGAAAGAGACAGTAAAACTATTATTGAGTTAATAGTGAGGAATCAAAGGTGGGAAACTAAATAGAAGGAGAAACAAGGAACAAGGGGGTGGAACAATGAGTTAGTTTTGGCTGAAGGTAGAATGAAAAGAGAGGTAAGGAGCTCAATCAGATGTAAAACAGTCCTAGCTCTAAGTAGGCTAAGACACAAAGCCTGCCAACCATGCCATCCTGTGTCCTTTGGGAAAGCCTGGTAAAGGGAGATGAAGAAGAAAAGAACGAGGCAAAAGAAAAAAAGATAAAAGGGGAAGAAAAAAGAAGTATAGAGAGGGACAAGAAAGAACGGAACAGGGCCACCCTAATAAACTCATATTGAGTATCAAATAAATGAGGAACAAATGATAAAGATAAATAAATATTAGAGAGCCGGGTGAGGAGAGGAGTAAGGTAAGAAGGCAACTGTCCTTCTTGCTGGGTCAGTATCAAGCCTTCACTTTCCCCTTTCCGGCTCTTAGGTATCTGTGACACCTCCAAGAAGCCCTTTTTGATGTCAGGTCACAGATGTTGGTCACATCTTCAGGGGTAGAGTTGAAAGTGCAGGTCCTATCTCTGGGATATCCTTGGGAAACCAGTTTATAGATGCTGGTCCAGTCAGTGGGTAGTTTTTCACAGGTTGAGTCATAGATGCTGGCCACCTATTTGGGTGGTCCTTCAGGAATTGTGTTGGGAATTATTGGACCCCCTTGTGGGTCCTCGTGGGATCTCTGCTAAAGTCCCATCTCCATGGGTTAATTTCTGATATCATACTTCGTTGATCATGATTTACCTTGATATTACAGAAATGTAAGTCTACCTATGATTAACTTAATCTAGAATTTGACCTGTGGAAATGGAAAAAGTCAGTGCAAAAAAGAAGACTGTTTTCTTTTGAGATAGGGTCTAACCATGCTGCTCATACTGGTCTTAAACTCTTATGGTCAAGTGTTCCCTTGCCTTAGCCTCTGGAGTAGGTGGGACTATAAATGTTCACTCCTGTTCCCAGCTTGAAAGGCACATGCTTCATCCATTCACTGTTTATGTAGGCATCCAAAATATTCTTGCCGATACGATGGTAGACAGTCATTTTCCAGATTTTGACAACGAGTCAGAATGTAACTGCTAAGGCTCTATGGAGATGAGACTCTGATGGGAGCAGATGATATATAAGATATCCTGACTCTTCTCTGTCTAGGAGGATATTTTGTAGGAGCCAAAGAAGATGTGAGTGATAGTAACACAAATGAGCTCTCACAGGTATTGAGGAAAAGTGTCAAGCATAGACAGATGGTTAATGATGATGCTTAAAGAAATCTGCCACTAACTGTAACAATGAAGCAAAACATGACAGCTAGGTGGTAATTGAAGCTCTACCAACATTCTAAATGTCTAGGAAAATGTATCACAATAAGTTGTCAATGGAATAATGCTCGCCAAGCAAACACTAATATCCATATGCATACTTTCAAAAGGTGAAGGGACTTATTGATCTTGACAAAATATCATCTCTCCATTGTGGGGATTAGAGTGTTCTAAATATTTCATGTAGGTCAGTAAATCAAATCATCTCTGCCGGCAAAGTTACACTATTTTAGGAACGATAGCTGCCACCAGGAAAAGAGCAACATTCTTCAGGTCAACTTTTTGTCATGTCAGCATTCCCATGCAAATAGAAAAACAAGCATTACAAGTCTTGAAAAGTTAATTTTCAGCACAAAAATATGAGTTGTAGTAAATTATTTTATGTTTCCTATTAATATTTGCTTTATAACACACACACACACACACACACACACACACACTATAAAATGACTCCTTTTTTGTTGTTATTTTTAGGCAGGATTTTCTCTTTCCTCTTAAATTATCTCTAGCATGTAATGTCATAGATATGTCACATTATATATATGTATAATATGTATACATATATTTTATTGATTTTTGTTCTTATGTAGAGCTTTGTGAAGTACAAAGTGATAATTTAATATTTCCTTTGCTTAAGAATGTTTTCTTTCAACATTGTTTTCTATTTTTTCTATTTTCTGTTATCTCCCCTTCTCCTCCTCCTCTTCCTTCACCTTCCCCTTCTTCTTATCTTTAAGAGGATCTCAGATTGAGCTAGTGGTGATCCTCTTGGCTCTGCCTCTGCTTCTGCCTCTGCATTAGTCGTTGTTCTACTGCTGTGAAGAGACACCATAACCAGGCAACTCTTATAAGAGAAAGCATTTAATTGGGGCTTGTCTATAGTTTCAGAGGTTTAGACCATTTTCATCATGGTGGGGAGCATGGCTGTGGGCAGACAGATATGGTGCTGGAGAGGAGTTGAGTGTTCTACATCTGGATCCATGGACAGCAGGAGGAGAGAAACTCTGGGCTTGGCCTGAACTTTTTGAAACCTCAAAACCCACCCCCAGTGCTACACTTCCTCCTCCAACAAGGCCACACCTCCTAATCCTTCTAAACCTATCAAAGAGTTCCATTCCCTGGTGACTAAGTATTCATGCCCGTGAGGGAGGGGGGCATTCTTATTTAAACCACCATGGCCTCCTAAGTGCTGAGAGTCACTGAAGTACTTAATTTTAAAATGATTATTGGAAAAATTATGATTTATGGTTTTAGCATAGCATTTTTTTTGGTGTGTGTCATTTGTTTTATTGATCTTGGGCATTCTTATTAGTGTAAGAGGAAATCGCAAGACAGTTTTGATTTGCATTTCCCTGATAGGTTAAGGAAGCTGAACATTTATTTAAGTGCTTCTTAGCCACTTGTGTTTCCTCTTTTGAGAACACTCTGTTTAGATCTGTATCTCATTTTAAATAAGGGAATTTGTTTTCTTGATGTCTAATTTTTTGAGTTCTTTATCTTTTTTGAATATTAGCCCCCATCAGATGTGTAGTTGGCAAAAGTCTTTTCCCATTATGCAGCTCTGCTTTGAGTGATGGTGTCCCTTACCATACAGAAGTGTTTCGGTTTCATGAGGGTTCATTTACTAAGCGGTGTTCTTAGTTCCTGTGCGAATGGTCTACTGTTCAGAAACTCTTTTCCTGTTCAACGAGTTCAAGAGTATTCCCTACTTTCTTTCCTATCAGATTAAGTGATCTACCCTTATACTGAGGTTTTGATCCACCTGGAGTTGAGTTTTGTGCAGGGTGACAAGCATGGATCAATTTGGATTCTTTTACATGCAACAATCCAGTTTAACCAGAACCATTTGTTAAAGATGCTGTCTTTTTCCAGTGTGCATTTCTGACTTCATTATGAAAAACGAAGTCCACAGACTCCATGGGTCTATTTGTTTGGGATATCTTTTCAATCTTTTTACTTCGAGATAATGTCTACTCTTGATGTTAAGGTGTGTTTCTTGGATATAGCAGAAGGATGGATCTTGTTTTTTTTGTTTTTTTTTTTTAATCTAATCTGTTAGTTTGTGTCTTTTTACTAGAGAATTGAAATCACTGATGTTGAGAGTTATCACTGAGTAGGGTTTGTTTTTCCCGTTATTTTGTTGTAGTGGTGTGGGCCCCCTTCCTCTTTTGATTTGCTGGTCTGAGATTATTTATTTCTTGTGCTTTCTTGCATGTGGGTTATCCTCTCCAGGTTGAAGTTATTCTTCTAGCACTTTATATAGAGCTGGATTTGTTGGAAGATACTGCTTAAATTTGTTTTTTATTGTGGAATGACTTTTTTCTTTATCTATTGTGGATGAAAGTTTTGCTAGTTGGCACCTGCGATCTCATAGATTTATATGTTCATTTGTAGGTTCATAGGTTTCATAGATTCATAGGTTTGTAGAATGTTTGTCCAGGCACTTCTGGCTTTTAGAATCTCTACTGAGAAGCCAGGTGTTATTCTAATAGGTTTGCTTTTACGTGTTATTTGCTCTTTTTCCCTTGTAGCTTTTAATACTTTTTCTTTGAACTGTGAGGTTAGTACTTTGATTATTATGCAGTATGGGGAATTTCTTTTCTGGTCCAGTCTATTTGGTGCTCTGTATGCTTCTTGTACCTTAATAGAAATCTTCTTTAGGTTAGGGAAATTTTCTTCTATGAGATTGTTGAAAATATTTGCTGTGCCTTTGACCTGGGTTTCTTCTCCCTCTCTTCCTATTATTCATAGATTTGATCTTTTTTATAGTGTCCCTGATATCCTGTTATTTTGTGCCTTCGTGTTTTTAGTTTTAACATTTTCTTTGATGAAGGTTTTCATTTTTTATAATACTTTTATTAATAATTTGAATTTCTTACAATGTATCTCAACCACACCCTCTTCCCATTCCTCCCTATTCCACCCTCCTGCCCCTGTGCTCTCAAAAAGTAAAAACAACTCCCCCCAAAAAACAAATAAAAGAAAATTAAGTCCAGCATTTTTTCCTATGGTGTCTTCAGTGCCTGAGGTTTTCTCTTTCATCTCTTATATTCTGTTGGTGAGGCTTGCCTCTGCAGTTTCTGTTTGAATTCCTAAATTTTTCATTTCCAGTTTTACCTCAGTTTGGGTTTCTTTATTGATTCCATTTCTACTTTCATGTTTTGAACAGTTTTCTTCATTTAATTCCACTGTTTGTTTGTGTTCTCATAGATTTCATTAATTTATTTATACACTATTTAAGATTCTTGAACATATAACAGCTGGTTTGAAGTCCTTGGCTTTTACTTCACCTAGATTCCATTTCTCAGGGCCTACTGTAGTAGAGTTTCTAGGCTTTAGTGCAGACATATTGTCCTGACTGTAAATGATAAGTGTTTTTATGCTGATGTTTAGGCATCTGAGTTTGAGATGATTGTAATTCTAGTTGTTGATATCTAGTCTTGTCTTTGTGGGGTGGGTTTTCTGTTCCTTGGTTTCTGTTGCCCTCTCTGGATCTTTGGAGTATGTGACTACTGAGGATCCTGGGATGAAGTAGATATTGAAACTGGTTGTTTCTAGGTATCAGGGACTGACATATAGGAACAAGATGGGCTAGAAAGGTGGGTATTCAGAGGATCTACAGGATGGAGGAGAGCTGGTGTGCCATCAGGATCTTATTCCCTCACTGGCGTGGCCAGCAGGTTTCCAGGGAGAGACTGACTTAGTTGATGACAGGAGAGGCAAAGAGGTGGACTGAAGAAGTAGGAGAGGATCTTCCTAGTTAGGAGTTGGGGCAGAGAAGGAGAGGCCACACCAGGTGGTCTGCTACAAAGCTGGGAAAGACGGGGGAACTGGAATTAGAGGGTAGGATAAAGAGTAAAATTGTTTACCTGATTCCCTGGCCACTGTGGACAGTGGGTTTCCAGAGGGTGCCTTGTGTTGGTAGGTAAAGGGTTGAGGTCTTAGTTCTTAACAACACTTACATTTACCTTTTCCCCTATATTTATTTTTACTTAGGTTTATTTATTTATTTATTATTTTCAGCACTATGAATAAAACAGGGCTTCACAAATGTGGCCAAGAACTCTACCATTGAGTCATATCCCATTGAGTTGTTTTCATAATTAGGAACATCAGTTTTATTATAATATAAACATGCATATTTCCTTGCCATGCTAAATTTTTTGATAATAGTAGCTAAAGGCACAATAGGTATAATAGTTACTTTCCCATTGCTGTTATAAAACAGTGTGCCCAAGGTGGCTTCTAAAATGAAAGGTTTATTTTGGGCTTACTGTTCCTGAGGGAGTAGAGTCCATTCAACAACATGGTGGGGATTTTGGGCATCAAGCACAGGGCGTGACAGCAGGAATAGCTCAGCGTTTATAACTTGAGCAGTGTGCAGGGAACAGAGCGAGGACTCGAAGTGGTGCAAGTCCTTAATCTCTCAAATCTGTCCCCCAGTAGCATACTTTCTCTAGAAAGACCACACCTCCTAAGCCTCCCCAAACAAGGCCCAGTCTGAGGATCAAGTGTTTAAATGCCAGAGATTATGGGAGACATTTATCACTCAAAGTACCGCAATAGGTAAGGCTGCTTTCAATTTTTTTTCACAATACTATATGAAAATGAAAACCATGCATCATCTTTGCCTTCTCAGTGCAATCCCTTTCTTCTTCGGCGTTTCCTTACTTTGTGGCTCAGATGTTTATATAGAACTCCTAAACCCCAACAAGACCTCAATGTGGGGAGACTAGCTGTCTCTCTCATCTGAGTAAAATGGCTAACAGGGTTATATCTGCCCTGAAAGGGATTACAAAGAATAACACGTTCTTTGAACAGTGGCATCTCTTTGTAGCATGCTCCTTTTATCTATGATTTTCTTTGCTAACCCCATTCTAAATCTTTCAAAGAATTCTTTATCTAAGACACCAGATAGTTTTTTTTAAAAAATAATTTAACAAATGCATTGTAGTAATGATACACGACAGATGGATAAGAAACAAATTCTTCATTTTCTTTTAGGAAGATAAAAAATACAGTCTGTATATTATCCTGCTTGCAACAGGGAGAAAGGCAGCTAGTGAACGACAGTGGCTTTTTCTAAAGCTTGATTTTTCAATGTATGGAGTCAAGACAGTTTTCAGACGTACCTAAAAGTTTTGGGCCTCAAAATACTCTTGGCTTTAAAAAAAAAAGCTTTGCTTAATATGTACTCATTGTTTCCATCCTACACATTAATCAAATTTCATCCAAATCAGAATTCAGCATAGTTCCTTGAAATCAAATTAGTAACAATGACGTTCCCTTTGGTAACATTTATCAAAAAGTACTTCCAAGAACTCTTATAAATGTGTTTTTCTTGGATCCTTACCAGCACAGACAGAGGCCTCCAGTGGATTGAACCTGTAGGATGCCCCTGAAAGTTCCAGTGGCAGGGTGCTTGGCCTACAACGTGGCTGAGGGCATCATGGGATTTTCAGGCACCCCGAAGGACCGACTTACAGAATGAGTTACCCCGAACTCACACGAGTGACAAGATGAGTTCTGATTGCATTTTATCCCTCATCTCACTCAAGGACTCAGAGGAAGGAGTGTTTCCGGACCCGCAGAGGCTGACTGTATCCCAGCCAAGACAAGGTTGGCCCTTCTGCTCTGTGCCCACATGCTTCCCCTTTTGCTGGAAGTAGGGAAAGGTATAAGCAGAGCTTGCTTCTAGGTGCTGTCCTGGCCATTATCACCAGCCACATCCCACTGTAGGTGTCTCTGTGTGCAGGAAGTTCTTATGGAAATTTGGAGTTATTGTTAGATTTGTGATTTACTCACCTTGAAAGCTGACAAAATTGGTATGTGTTATTTTAAAGACACGGAAGTTCTAGTTGAAGGCTTATTAAAAGAAATTCATGACAGGTCTTGTGAATGAATTTTTATATATGTCTCCATTCAGGGACCTTTTCTAAGGCATAACAGTTGTGATAGAGCCCTGGGTACTAGAGACTTTAGAAATAGGAAGAAAAGAGATCTTTGTGCCTATAGGGAGGCGCATTCCCCCATCTTTGCGCCTATAGGGAGGTGCACTCCCCTCTAGAGGCAACTGAAGGAACTGCTAGTTGGAATCTAGCACTGTTACTGACTGTTCGCTGTTGGACAAGTACAGTAACTTCTTTGTGCCTCAATTATGTATTTATGAGAAAGGCAAAGATATTAGTGGCCACTTCATACTATGAGTAAACCTGTAACTAAGATAATAAGGCATTGCTCAGATGTTAAGTAATATAAATGAACTTTTTGCCAGCATTCTAATGCTGCTATAGATTTGGGAAGGACACATGAAGAAGGACACATGAAAAGTCACACACACACACACACACAAAGAGAAAGAGAGACACCAGAGAGACAGACAGAGATGGAGAGACACAGAGACACAGAGACAGGGAAACAGAGAATGAGACAGAGAAAGAGAAAGACACACAGAGAATGAATTTGAGCAATATAATTTATCTTGAATTAATTGATTAAAGTAAAATATGTGCTAATTTTAGTTTCTATGTGACTAAGGGCAACTTTGTTTCAGAGACTCTGAAACTTCATGATGCATAAACCTTTTATAGGTTAACAAGCTTTATTTTGCTTATTCATCCAACTCATGATTTTTATCCAAAGCATTCCATATTCACACATTCCCCCAGGGTTATCTTTTCTTCTATTCCCCATGGCCCCATGTGCATAAGAGTAACTGTGTGGAAGGGAGACCATGAGGAAAGGAGTTTCTGGTTCTCACTGACTTTCATTCAGCATGATGGCCATCTCTCTCTTCTAGCCTTATTCCCTGTCTGGTGCTGCAGCTTAAACAGATCAGAACTAATTGTAAGTGATGTTTGTGCCCAGAGAATGTGCTTTAGCAGTAAAAAGAAGCCCCTGTCGCTGGATACTCAGCACCACCATCCATCAGCATCAGCTGTGGTTCTAAGGCATCTACACAGCCATTGCCAGCCCACTCCAAAATCCCTTCTGTTGTTGCTGTTTGATTTGCACTTCACTGTAGCTCATACTATCTATTCTAGAGGCCAACCTTTCTTTCTCTGTAAAGTTCCTAGAGAAAAGCCCTTTTTCCCTCTAGCTTATTAGTTTGAGAGAACACAAACTTCTTTAAGAAAACTCACCTTTTCCTTTTAGAACAATAAGACAACCCAATTATTTTTAGAGTAAATTACTTATTTTTCTTCATTGTTACAACTTGCTTTAGGAAAGAAATTAAATAAAGATTTATTTTTTTAATAGATGCGTGTGTGTGTGTGTGTGTGTGTGTGTGTGTGTGTGTGTTTGTGTGTGAATGCCTCATTTGTTCAGGTGCCTACAGAGGCCACAAGAGGATGCTAAATGTTTTTTGGAACTGGAGCTATATCTGGTTGTGAGCTGCTGGACCTGGGTTCTCTTAACTGTTGAGCCATTCCTCCATACCCTTAGGGTAATATTTTTACATTCTTTGAGGTAGAACACTACTGTTACATTGTATTTTTCCTTTATTCTGTGATCAATATTTATAGTCCAACCTTTTGACCAAGGGTTGGGCAAACAGCATTCTGTGGGTAAATCTGACCCATTCTCCTGTTTTGTAAAGTTTTATTGGAACATGGCCATGTTCCATGCTTATTAGTTATTTATGGCTCTTTTTGAGCTATAGTAAGTAGTTATAGATTGTACTGTCACAGAAACTCTTAAAATATTCAATAGCTGTCACATAACACAGTTTGCTGACTCTATTCAAGACCTTCAGGTTCTGATATCATCTTTCAACATATGATACTTTGAAGCTGAAACAAATACATCATATCTTAAGTGCTTTAATCTTGCAAATTTAAAAAGTAAGCTTGTGTCTACACTATTGTGCTGTTGTATGATTTAAAGAATCTTTCAGCATTTTTGTTCCATTCTTTGTTTTAGACCATTTAGGTTTCCCTTTGAGGCATATGGATGTCCAACAATAGGCTATGAAGAATACTTTTTTTCATTATAAGATCAAATATTTGAATCTCAACATAGTTGTCTATCCTTATTTATTTTGTTACAGTTATCAACCATTCATAAAAAAATTAGTACTATAGCCAGACACTCTGTTCCCTAGAGTACAAATACAAATATTGCATATATTACCCACCCCCTTCCCCTGGCATTAAAGGATAAAACCCAGGGACTATGAGTGCAGAGAAGGGGCAGAGGTGGAAGGTAAGTTCCTACTGCTAAAGGCACCATGCACTTCAGAAACAGGGTCCAGAGGCCTCTGAGCTGGAACTGACCAGAATGCTTTTTCTCTGAGCACAGTCTTTCATTGTACCTGATGGTGCTTTGCAAGCTCCCAAAGAAAGGAAGCAACCAACAGTTCTACCCAGTTATGATGCCTATGAACCCCATCAATCACCAGCATGGCACAATAACACTATTGGTACAGTAGTGGCACACATTCCTTGGTGGTAACCAACAGCTCTCTAATTGGACTTAAGATCCATTCAACAAGAGGGATACATTGCCTGGTGCTAGTTGCAGGAAACCTTCCTAATGCTTGTGAAATCATGTTTAACTGAGGAGAATTTACAACCATTAATTTACTAAACCAGCATAATCCCTAACAAAAATCTATAAGCATTTGTTGTTATAACAACAGATAAGTGTACTATTCACCTCTTATTAAGGAGATGTTTCCTTGTAACAGACAGAGATCATTACAGAAACCACAACCAATCAATATACAGTGTTGTGGATACATCTTTGCTGTGAGTTTGTGTCTCCTAGTAACATCGGAAGCTATACCTGTAGACTCTCACCATCATGACTGCCCAAATGTGAACTGAACAAGGAGGACAGCAACGGACATACTAAACTGCATGGGGAAAAGCCCACAAGGCCCCAACCCTACACAAAGAACAACAGACAACCGATTGTCCAGTACCAAACGGTCAGTCCTGAAAACATACATACCAACAAACATTTTTTGGACTCAACAGGTTACATTTGGGAGTGTATATGTATATACAAATAGAAATATGCATGCAATAACAGTCGATGAAAAAGAGGCCCTAAAGTTGAAGGAGAGTGGGCAGGGGTTTATGGGAACATTTGGACAGAGGAAAGGGAATAGAGAAATGTAATTAAAACATAATATAAAATGAACAAACAAAGGATAAAGTAGAGGGGGGAATACTGGGTGTGGAAAGATTTAAGCAGAAGGAGGTGGAGAGACTAGTGGGAGGGAAAAGGCAACAAAAACAAAGTTAAAAAAAACTTTTTAAAGAATATAGCAGGATTTAAGCATGCATTAATTGTATAAATTGTTTGATGTTCTTTTCTTCCAATTTTCACGGAGATAACTAAGATCTTTCTAACTGTATCAGCACACATTCAAGGTAGAGAATCAACTCCTCTAAAGGTAATAATAATGTTACTAATGTTTTATAAAATTACAAGTCATTTGAAGATAGTGCAGTAAAATATTATGCTTGATGAACATCAATAGAAAAAATCCTCAATGAAGTTTTACAAAGCTGAATTAAGCAGCTTGTTAAAAGATCACATGCCATGATCACACGGGACTCAATGCAAGAATGGTTCAGCCTGTGTTAATCAATGTGATACACCGTATTAACTGAATAAATGATAAAACCACAGTCATTTTAACAGATGTGGAAAAATTGACACAATTCAACGTCATTTTATATGTAAGAAAAATCCACTTAACTATGTATAGAAGGACTTTATACACAGATTTTAAATATCATGTGTGAGAAATCCACAGTTAAAAACGTATTCAATGTAGAAAAACTGAGATCAGCTCTTAAAATCAGCAGCAAAGCATGAACATATACTCTCACCTCTTCTATTCCAGATCATTCTAGAATTCCTAGCTAGAACATAAATAAAAGGTATTCAAATAGAAAAAGAAGTAAAAGAAAATGTAGACACTATGGTTTTACATGTAGAAAATCCTAAAGACTCCAGTCTTCACTTTCTGGAACTAATAAATTCAGCAACAAACAACACATGAGTAACTTGAGTTTTCTGTACACTAATAGCAAACTACCAGAAAATGAATTTAAGTAAACATTCCAATTTCCAATAGCATGAAAAAAAAAAAAAAGGCAACAAAATCTCCATACTGATTTCGATAGCAGCAACGGTAACATTGCCGCCAGCAGGATATAACTTCCATTGTCCACTCTTTGCCCATATTTGCTTTTATTTGTTCTCTTAACGATTGCCATTCTGCCTGAGGTGAGATAGAATTTCAGTGTAGTTTTTATTTGCATTTCTCTGATGGCTTCAGAAGTCGAACTCATTTCTTTATGTGCGTTTTGGCCACTTGTGTTCTGTCTTCTGAAAAGTTTCTGTTTCTTTCAGTAGTCTGTTTGTTGACTGAGTCGGTTGATTTCTTGCTGTTGACATGTTTGAGATTCTCTGCATTCTGGATATTCATCCTCGGTCCTGCGGATAGCTGGCAAGACATTTATTTTCCTACTCTTTAGGCTATCTCTTCAAAAAAGTTGTTTTAAAAAAATAAAAATACGGTAACTCAATTAAAAACCCTTTCACACATGTGTGTGCGTGTGTGTTAGGAAGCTCTGCAGCTGCAGGCTTCCCTATGGCATTTTACAAGATCATTAGATCTTTAATTATCCCCCTTCAAACAGTCTCTACCCCGCCTTCACATTCCTCACGTGTTTAACCTTTCCTGTTCCACTATTCGCCTTTCCTCTTCATACCACCTGTGTTTCATTCTCCTCCCCCTGAAATACACTCCCATGGCACCTTGCTAATTGCCTGACTTCTATAGGCACTCCAGTTTAAACACACATGTGTATAACATTCATATCAGAAAGAGAACGCGTGGTGCTTTTCTTTCCGAGTCTGGGTCATCTCACTCTAAATGATTATTTCCATTCTTCCCTACCCGCTTACATGCAAACTTCATCATTTCAGTTCTCTTGGCGGTCGAATAGTACCCCACTGTGCATAGAAAACACATCTTGTTATCTATTTATCTTTTGGTGGATATTTAGTTTGTTGTCATTTCTCGGCTCTTATAAATAGAGCAGAGACAGAAACTGATGAGTAAGTAGCTCTGTGGTAAGGTATTAAATCTTTTAAAAATTTGCCCAGAAGTGGTATAGCTGGGTGTACTACTTTTTCAGGAATCTCCACACTGATTTCCATAGTGACTGTACCCGTTTTCACTTCCACCAACAGTAAGTTTTCCCTACATCCACACCGGCATTGTTATTTAAACATCTCTTTCTTTTTTAATATTATGATATAATTATATTATTTCTCTATCCCCTATTGTCTTCCCAAATTCTCCTTGATCTTTTTCAAATTTATAGTCTCCTTTTTATTAATTGATACATGCATATATATGTGAGGATACACACATGTATATTCCTAGATATAATCTGCTAGCCTGTATAATGTGACTCATATGTATGTTTTCAGGGTGACCACTTGGTATTGAATAGGAAGTTAATGTGCTTTTTCCTGAGGAAGACTATTTATCTCACTCTCACCAAGCTTGTATCAACCTAGAAGCTTTATCTCTACCGGCTAGCTTTCACAGTGCTGGAAGGTGCTATGCATACTACCAGAGGAGAAAAGTAGTCATCAGTTTTATCCAACTGTGAATCTAGTGACTTACAATAATGACCAGCCTGACTGGATATGCCCACTACAGTAATAGTGACACAAATTTTGTGGTAGTAACCGATCACTTTGTCACTGAGTCTTAAAACCTGCTCCTAAAAAAAGATAGAACTCATGCCTGGTTTCATTAACTGGGTCAAAAACTCACATCTGTCTGGGTCATAAATCCTTGTGGAAAATCTAGTACAATTATTCTGCTAAATGGTCATAGTACTAAATTGCCTCCTAAGTTCTTGTCTTTATACCCATATATTAATGCATCGATCAACCCTTGTCATAAAGTCTTCTCTTTGCAGTATATGGTGATATATATAAAATAGAGACCCACAATTGAGCAATATGCAGAGAATAAGAGACTGGTGTGCTCAACTTTACATGCAACATTTATATCACATACTCCACAAGGCTAGGGGATTATCATGGAAGAGGGCACAGAAAGATTAAAAGAGCCAGAGGGAGTAGATGATTTCAGTGAAACAGTACTTGCTGGACATGACAGCACCACCATCCAGTTGAGCTCACAGCAGCTGAGACTATGTGCATAAGGCATGAACAAGAACAAGCCAGCAAACGTCTCAGCATGGATGCAGGGGAGGGTGATGAAGTCCCATCCCTATATGAAGAGCTACTGGGTACTGATGGCTACTTGAGGAATGATAATCAGTTTTCTTCAAGGATGTGGGCCAAGAGAGGGTACTCATGCCTCAGTAGATGGTTCCAGGACCATTCACATGCAAATTACATTAAATGAACTCAGTGGGCTAAAAGAAAAAAGCACATGTGGTTGGGAGGGAAAGTAGTGGAGGTGGGGGTGTGAGGAGGAATTGGAGAGGAGGGAATAGGGTGTGCAATTTGATCAAAATACATTATACACATGTATGAAATTTTTAAACACTAAAAAATATGTAATGTGATCTAAGTATATTACTTTTGGGTTCATGTCCAAAGAAACTAACTTAAATCAGGATCTTATAGAGATACTGGCATTCTTGTCTATATTTAAATGTTGTTTATAGTAGACAATATACACAAGCAACCTAGATGTTTATGGTGGATAGATATATAAAGAAAATTTAATATGGTCTGGAGAGAAAACTCAGCAGTAAGAACATTGGCTGCTCTTCCAGGTTTAATTTCCAGAACCCACATGGTGACTCACAACTGTCTATCTTTAATTTAAGTTCCAGGGGGTGTGAAGCATCCACAGACACCAGACATACATGTGGTGCTCAGACATGTATGCAGGTGAAACACTCATGCACATGAAATAAAAATAAATAAATCTTAATAAATGTGATTATCTATCCATCTATCATCTATCTCTATCTATCTATCTATCTATCATCTATCTATCTATCTATCTATCTATCTATCTATCTATCTATCTATCTATCCATCTATCCATCTATCATCTATCTATATCTATCTATCTATCTATCTATCTATCTATCTATCTATCTATCTATCATCTATCACATACAATAGGATTACATTCTACCTTATAATGTATGAAACCGAGGCATTTTGTTAAGTCAAATAAATTAGTCACGGGGATCTAAGATTTGCTGCTGCATCATTCCACTTACATGGGATATAAAAGATGCTGGTAAAACTCAAGGAAATAGAGTGTAAAATTGTGTCTGTAGGGGCTTGAGGGAGGAGAAAATGGGGAGTAGAATTTTAGTGAGCTTATGTTTGAGAAATCTGCTCAACACACTGTTCCTGAAGTTAACAATACTGTACTCTGTCTTTTAACACACTTATACCGCATGTTAAATGTTTTGGAGAAGTTGGAAAAAAAACTGTGTACTGGAAGGGAAGGGGGAAAAAAGAAGCATGATTAAATGTAGAAAAAACAAAGCAAAACAAACCAAAACAACACAGTGGTCAAATGCAGGTGGGTGGGCCTGCAAACACGGGCTCTGGAGTCACAAGGAACCTAAAAGCCACTTGTGGTATTGCTCTCTAAGAGTGGCATGTGGGAAAGGACTTAGCTGTGTGCTTCTTCACGATAGGAAAATGCAGATATCAACTTCCAACTTAACTGATGACTGTATTTCCTGAAGCCAAGAAAGGAAAGCTTAGCTAACTTACCCAAGTGGTAGAAGCTTGAAAAACGAGAATAAGAAAGAATGTACATGACGGTTATTAAAGATCTCTTCTCCCTTATTTTTCTAGCATTGCATATGCTTCCAGGGATGGTGCAAGGAGATATCAGCCATGTTGAATTTCTTGTTATTCTAGTTGCATGGAGACTAATTTTCAATTTAATTTTGTTGATTGAGAGGGAAGAATGCTTAATTTTGAAACAACTGACCCATAGTCTAAGATTTATACTCAGTTAAAAAATAATTCAATTCTCTTATTGATAATTCAGTTATGGAGTAGTCCAGTCATTTTTTTTCCATCTTTAAATAATGTTCTGTTGAGTTTCTTAATATCTGCTGTGGTAGAAGGCAAGGAGAGAAGATACTAAGCATAGGATGTAGTATCTCCTCAGGATATCTGAAGAATTGAGTTTCTGGCCTCCAGATTTGAGGTAAACAGGTTATAGAAAGTGATAACCTGTGACTCTATCATTGACTGAATGACATGGCGGAGGGGAAGGGTTACTATTAGATTCACTAAGTCATGTCTAGGTTTGTACAGCTCTGTGCCATGTTAGCAAATAGTTTCATCGATTCTGCTGTAATTTACTCTTATGAATATTATAGTAAAAGAGTGCTTCCAGATAGCCAAAGCCTAGTGTTCCAGCTAAGCTAGTGTCAGTTTGCCTGAGGGCAGTATTGCCAAGAGAACTGGGGGTGCCACTTTGGCAGCCTATCATTTTTTGAAAAAAAAAAAAAATCAAAAACAAACGAAAAACAAAACAAAAAAAAAAACCCAAAAAAACAGTGAGTATTTCCATAGAAAAAAATTGCCAAGTCTGTGTATTTCATTATAAAACTTACCAACTTTTCATTACTTTCAAGGTTGAGACAGTTATAGTCAATTCAATTATATTTTTCTTCCCTAGTATAACACATCCAAACCCTCTCCTCCCCTTCCTTGACTTTTCCCAGCTCCCCCAGCTCCCCAGCTCCCCTATCCCCCAGATCTACCCTCATCCCCACCCTCCCAAGTTAAGAGGAGTCTTCCCAGGATTACTACTCAAATAGGGCACAACAAGATGGAACATGGCCCTGCACTAATCCCCCACATCAAGTGTGGGCTAGGCAACCCAGCAGGAGGAAAAGGGTTCTAGGGGCAAGCAAAAGTCAGAGACCTACTCCATTCTGTAGGAGCTCCACAAGAACACCAACCTGGACAACCACAAGACATATCTAAAGAACCTTGAAGGTTCCAAGTCTGCTGCTTTAGGCTCTGTGAGTCCCCAAGGGTGTTGATCAGTTGACTTCATGAGGGTGGTTATCCTGGTGTCCTTGATGCCTCTAGTCCCTACAATCCTTCCTCCCCCTCTTCTACTGGATTCTTCAAGCTCTGCACGATGTTTGGCCCTGGGCCTCTGCATCCGCTCCTATTAGCTGCCAGAGAACGCCTCTCTGATGAAGAATGGGCTAGGCACTGATCTATGAGTAGAGCAGGATATCATTAGAAATCATCTCCTGGCTATCCAGTCTCTAATTCTGGTCTGCTGTGCAGTAGCAGGCATGGGTTCCCTCCCTTGACATGGGATTCTGTCCTTCCATTGTCTGAACAGCTCCTGTAGGGAGGATAGGTTAAGGGTTCTGTGGCTGGGATGGTGTCAGATAGATACAGGGTGCTATATCAGTTTTCTTGTAGCTGCTGAGGTTTGCTTTTTGTCCAGTATATGGTCAATTTTGGAGAAAGTTCTATGAGCTGCTGAGGATAAGGTATATTCTTTTGTAGTTGGGTGAAATGTTTTGTAAATATCTATCATAACTATTCTCAAACTGTGGGTTGTGACCCCTTTGGAGGGGGGGATTCTTTTCACCCTGAGTTGATGTCTATTGTTATTGGGAAAGTGTATTCTTTGAATGCAGCAGAAAGGTGAATCCCCTTTTCTAACCCGTTATGCTCATCTATGTCTTTTATTGTGGAATTGAGACCATTAATGTCAAGAGTATCAATGAGCAGTGCTTATTGATTCCTGTTATTTTGTTATTATGTTGTGAGCCCCTTTTCTTCTTTTTGATTTGCTGATCTTGGACTATTCACTCATTTTACTGTCTTTTGTGTGGTTAACCTCTTCAGGTTGCAGTTTTTCTTCTAGTGCCTTCTGTAGAGTTTGATTCATGACTAGGTATTGCTTAAGTTGTTTTTTTTTTTTTTTTTTTTTAATTATATATCCCTCCCCACCCCCATCTCCTGTGATTGAGGGTTTTGCTGGGTATGGTAGTGTCAGTTGGCCTCTGTGGTTTTGTAGAGCTTGTAGACCATCTCTCCAGGCCCCTCTAGCTTTTAGAGTCTCCATTGAAAACTCAGACATTATGTGTTACTTGGTCTTTTCCCCTTGAAGCTTTTAATAGTCTTTGTTCTGTGCTGGAACCCTAATACCCTGGCGATGAGGTTGAAGTCTGTCGACAAGGTTCCAGACTCCCCAGCGGGGAATTTAGGCTTACCAGCCATTCTGCCCCTTCCTCCCCTTTGCTGTAATGGCGACAAAAGTCTTTCATTATGTCTGCATGGCCTAGTAATACCTTAGCTGGCTGGTGTGAGCTGAGAAGGAGAAGCAGCCATTTTTACTCAAAAGTAATTGTCTTTGTAAAATATCTTGCAGGCTTCTGAGTCCTGGCATGTGTAAAGCTACCCATTCATATTGATAGTAACAGATAGAAGCAAAAGGGGCCTAGATAGAGAACAAATAAATACGCACCAAACAGCTAAAAACTGTAAAATAAAAACCTTCTTTGCCTACATGGCACTCTGCTCTGGGGCAGATGGAGATATTATTCAGCTAACAGTATTTAGACAAATGTTCTTTCTTAGCAAACAAGATAAGTCGCAGGAGAAAGGACCCCAACCCCCACCCTGGGTGTGACTACATCTACATACGAAACCTGTGAAGGCCTGAGCAACATCTGCATATCAAAAAACTATTTGGCTTTTTAAACTTCTTCCCAGAGCAATTCTCTCTCTTACTGGTGTGGCCCTTTCCCTGGTAATGTATATTGTAAGTCTCTCCCTTCTTTTCTTCTTGGTGTGGTTTTTCCACTGACAAGGCTCATTGCATTGTCAGTCTCTCTCTCTTGCCCCTCTCTTTTCTTAATATGTACACTGTTAATTCCCCTATTAAAAACGCTCTTGAGTTTTACTTCTAAAGCGTGTTCCACGTGTCATTTTAAAGCGCGATCATGCGCGTCATTTCCTTGGGTCCCATAAAAGAACAAACTACCCTGTTCATTTGTCATTCCTCATTTTTCCTTACGCTCGTACTCCCTCCTGCGTAGAGTTTCTGTGAACCCATTTGTGGGAAAGACTGGTTCCCTCCACAGTTCTGTATGTTTAGTATTTTGATTGTTACATGTCATGGAGAGTTTCTTTTCTATTTCTGTCTACTTGGTGTTGTGTATGTTTCCTGTACCTTGATTAGGCACCTCCATCTTCAGGCTAGGGCAATTTTATGTTTTTGTTGAAAATATTTTCCGTTTTTTTTTTAACCTGGGTTTCTCCTTTTTATCACTATTATTCATAAATTCTTTTCATGGATATGAAAAAGATTTTCTGGATATTTTGTGCCTGATTTTTTTAAAATTAGATTTAACACTTTCTATGACTGAGGTATTAACTTTTCTATCTTTTCTTTAACACATGAGATTTTCTCTTTCATCTCTTGTATTCTGTTGGAAAGGCTTGTCTCTAAGATTCCTGTTCAAGTTCCTAAATTTTTCATTTCCAGCTTAACTTCAGTTTGGGTTTTCCTTATTGACTCTCTTTCCATTTTCATGCCTTCTACTGTTTTCAGGATTTCATTCCACTGTTTGTATTTGCACAGACTTTATGATGGGATTTAATTCATATCTTATTTATGAAGGTTCTTGAAAATATTCATAATACTATTTTGAAGTCCTTGTTTCATGCTGTATCATATATCTCAGGGCTTACTGTAGTAAGGTTGCAGTGTTCTGGTGAAGGCATATTGTCTTGGCTGTTTATGATTGTGGGTTTTCCCCCTCACTGGTTTCTATGCATCCTGGATTGGTATGATTGTGATTGTAGTTGTTGGTATATGGTCTTGTCATTGTTGGCTGGGTGTTCTGCTCCTTGTTTTTTTGTTATCTTCATTGGATTTGGGAAATGTGGTGGCTGCGGGTTGCCTGGTATGGAGTGCCTTTGAGGGCTGTTGGGTGGCAGGAATAGATTTGTGTGATTAGCTCTTTCTCAAAAGAGCTAAGGGGATGCTGTTCAAACCTAGAGGTGGAGTACCCGGGAGTTTGGGATTTGTTGGGAAAAGGGGATCCTACAGATTGGTTGCTGTAAGACACAGCATTATCTGGAGGGGCAGGGATGAAAGGCCTACATGTTACTGGCCTTTCTGAACCCAGAGTTGGAGAGTGAATGAAGTTGTGGTGAGAGGAGGGGGACCTGTAATCAGGTTGTTACTGGGCAGAAAGTGAGAATGGGGAGATCTAATGGAAGACAGATGGCTATTGTGATTCAGCTACTTGAATCCTTTCCAGGTGTGGTCTCCTGGGATCCCTGGTTGAAAGTGTTTTTAGGTGTGGAGGACTAACTAGAAGGAAAAGGGATGAACTAGAAAATTGGGGGCTGAGAGAGTCCACAGGAAGGAGAAAAGCTGGGTCCTCTGCACGATTTGGTGGAGTCCCAGGGAACGGAGGCAGAGTGGGAGGACAGGTCCCTTCAGTTGGCCTACTACAGGGCTAGGATTAGAACCGGGGACATTGCAATGGAGGGCAGGAAGAAGAATGAAGATGGCTTACCAGCTTCCCAGGCCAGTGTGGCCACCGGGTCCCCAGGTGGAGAGTATTCCAGTATTGGAGGCTCATACATAGAGATGGGGGAAGTGAGGAAATCTGGGTCTGCAGCTAGGTGCACTCCCCAGAGAACGGAGGTAAAGAGAGAGGATCAGGCCCTGAAAGTGATCTGCTACAGGCCTGCCATCAGCTATTGTCCTTAGACAATGGAAACTTCGGTGAGTAATGGATTTGGTTTCGGGACTATATTCATGTTTGCATGCAGTAATACTTTCTAAAGGAATCAATTTTTCTCACATTACCAAAATTCTTATTCCCATGAGATGAAAAAAATATATTGCTGTAAACATTTTACTATTCATTGTTGCTTGACATTCTATCTGTGGGGTAAATGCCAACCAGATGGTCTATGGCAACCCATCAGGAAGGCAGCTGGCTTCCACTTGCTTTATATATAGGGGTTAGCAACCAGGCCAAAGGCATTTGTTTTCTTTGCACTTTGAAACATGACAACAAATATATCTAAGGTGTAACTCACACACTGGAAGTTAACACCATGAGATGAGAAACTAATCATAAACAGTGCCAAATAAAATCTTACAGACATGTTTATATGTTTGCTCACATTGTGTTTTAGCTAGATTACATTCTCAATAAAGTAACCAAAATTAGAAAACCCTTGGTAATACTTCATGTATTTCAGTTTAAAAATATTTCACAAACTGTATTATTGCATTTCGTAAGAAAACCTTTGGGACTTCATTTGAGGCATGCTTCTACACAGTGACATATTTACCTCATGTATTGTTGGTTATTAGCCATTATACAATAGTTAAGAAGCTAAAAGGCAATCAAGAAATGCTACTTTAGGAAATGGACTTGTCAATTGCGGTACATGAACAATTTTTATAAATAATTCATTATTTATATTAAGATCTGCATTAGCTTTCATATTTCATGAAAACAGTTTAAAGAATGACATTCAATCTTTTTTCTGTAGATTTTTAGAGTTGTGTTTTTTAGGCAAAGAAATAGAATTTAGCATTAGATGTTAAGAAAATGTTTTATTATTTTCTTTAAATTAAATTAAATTTGAATCCAAATCATTCCATTTTACTCAAACAAGTATCCCCGCTTGTCTTTCTGATGTTTAGGATTCTTAGTCCTGACGTCCAGTGCTCCTAAATGATCACGATTTCATTCTTCCTGAGGTCTTGAAGCTTCACCTCTCAGGGCTCCGCTGCGGGATGGAAAATGCCTTTGTCTGACCTATGAACACTTCTAGCCATATGTACTGTCCTATGCATCCTTCTTTTTCTTCTCTCTCTCTCTCTCTCTTTTTTATAAATGATAAACCTTTAAAGACAAGTGAATCTTTGCTCCATTTATAAAACTGGGCCCCAAAAGTGAAGCAAAGCATTCTTATTAATCCACTATAACTCTTAGACACTATTAAAATTGGTTTTATTCTGAAACATTTTCATTCTGAAATATCAGCTGTTGTCTTTAAAAAGTTGTCAATTTTTGATAAGAAATCGATTTGGGGATGCAGTATATTCAGATTTGCATGCATCAATATTTCTTTTAAAAGGATGACTTGGGTCATATACCCAAAATTCTAATTTTCACAGAATGAAAATATATCTGATTTCTGTCCTGTAAGGACAAGAAAACAAGAAAAAAATACATATGAAATGGAGACTACTAAAAAAGGTAACACAAATGAGTGAATCGTCTTATTGCATATATTTAGAGGATTCTTGGAATGACAGATTGAGAAGAGGCAATATTTGAGATATGAAGAGCGTATTACTGGAGTGAAAAGATACGGAGTCAACAATTCTGGTTGAGAAGATAATTTTTCAAGGGAAAGAACACTGCCTTTGAGAGATGGGAGGAGAGGAGAAGCTAACTAATGGTGAAAACTGAACCTGCTAATTCATGTTAGATGGTCCCACATATATTTGTTGAAATGCTAAGATATATGGTGGTTGCAAGATTTGTTTTGAAAGTTTGAAAGATGTGTTTGAGATTCTTTGAAGCAATTTTACACTTAGTGTCTTTTTAACTCTGGATGCAGGTGGTTACACTGAAAATTATGGTTCAAATACCTTGACTCTTGTCAATTCTCTTAGCTATCTGCCAGGACTAGTGAGTAAGGTCATACTCTGGAAGATACCACACCTCTTGGTTGTAAGGAAGCAGACAAGAACTGTGCATGGAACCTCTCTCCCTTATGTTAACATTCACACCGTGGAGGTGCTGAGCAGGCTGCTGTGGGGGAGCTTATGCATTTCCCCCAGCTGTGTACCCTATGAAACAGAAGGTCAGCCTATTACCAGGATAAGAAAAATAATCAGAATTTTGAGGAGGAATTAAAGGATGAAAATGTAGGTCATAATATACATGAGTCATGTTTATCATGGTTCTCTTTTAGGCTTCTTCTTGATCCAGGAAGGGCAGCTATGGAGGAATGAATTCTTGATGAGACACAGGGTGCCATTAACCTGTGCTTTCCAGTCTCTGTGCCATAGAGAGCTTAAAGGAGGAGAGTCTGCTTTATGAAAAACAACAAACAAACAAAACAGAGCAATACGTTCCAATGATGCAGTAGCTGCAAATAGTACTTCTACTTTTTCAAATGTTTTAATTTTATTATCAGTTGCAGATTCCCACCAGAAGACATATATCCCTTGGATAAATTTTGTAATGTTTTATCTCTATGGTATTTTCGAAAACAAAACAAAGAAACAAAAAAAAAAAAAATCCAGGTAAGTATAGGCTTTGTTATGTAAAATTATCTTGCCTGTACAAAAATACACACACACACACACACACATATACATATATACACACACACACGTATGTATGTATATACATATATATAAGAAAAAAATATGTATATATGCATGTATATAATATTCTAGTCATATATATATGGCTAAGAAAAACATGATTTCAGTTACCTCCGGTTTTCAGTATTATTCTTCCACATTCATTTTATTTGTCTTAAGATTAAAGTTTAAGGACATTGGACATAGCTCAGAAGATTTCAGAGAAAAAAGTAGTTGAGAAAGAAAAGCTACAGTGACAGCTCTGGAGATGCTGCGTTATGTAGGTGTTACAGTAATTTAAAAAAAGTTGGAAATATTGCACCTTTTTATATTGTATTAGGGTTATCCTTTCATAATTGCTTTTATGCAGTGCTTTCATCTGCTTATCTATATTTGATGTTCTTCTGTTGCTACTAACACTTACTTCAAAATCTAGTTTTGAAAGTAACAATTGTTCTACCTAGCCCCTGACTGCTTATTTTTTAATTTTTTTGTTATTTTCATGCACTGTTGATAAAAAATAAATTTATTTTTTATAGATTTATCTCTGCTGCATAGTTAACCTGGGTATGAGGTAGTTTCTGTGCATGCTATGGCAAATGTAGAACTGAAGGCTCAATGATGGGTGGTGACCTGCTCCAAGGACACACGCCTGGAAGCCCAGTTAGGATGCAGAAGTGTTTTTCTAGTTACAGTTGCAATAGGCACATTTTAGAGTTGAAAGCAAGAGCTAAAATCGGTAAGATGTCAATAGCTTCATCCTGTTCAGTCTCATCATTTCACAGTTACAACTGGTGCCCCGCCCCCAGAGTCTGTGTCTCAGAACAAAAGAACTTTCTGTTCGATTAGTGTTAACAAGACATTCTAATGAATTAGATATAAGAATAAAGCATGTCTCACAAGCCTTCTTAGGCAACAGTGATTTCACTAATTACGCTCTCATAAAATATGATTTTTAAAGTCTCTTATACTTTATATACATCCTGAACCACAAGGCATTTAGGAGAAAGGTTTAGTGATCTCGTGCTGTGAGACCATTATTAACAACACAAGCAAGTGAGTGATGAAAATGAACTTAAGCGAGTGAGTCATTTAAAGTATCCAGTGCGGTGTGAACTAGAAGTTATGCGAGGCTCGCAGCCTGGGAGCTGCAGTCTCCGTTTATGTCTCTTTCCTGCTTTTCTCGTTGTTGAAACGGGAAGTTATAGGCCTGAAGGAGAAAGCTTGTTTCTTTTTATCAAAGAAATGACTTTGTGTGTTCTCCTTTCCATTTCTGCCTTTGATCTTTTGCAGAATTTTTGAAAGTTGTCTAAATCACTCCTGGCTTTCCTGCTAATTGGTACCTTTTTGGCTGCCTTAGCATCAAGGTCAAAGATTAAATGGCTGTGGGGACTTTGCTCTGTCTTGAGCATGGCTCTCTAGGTCCAGTTTGGATTGACAGGGTAAAATTGTGGAGACATTTCTCAAATTTCTAAACTAGGTCAACGAAATCACAACTGTATCACAAAGCCTTACAAAGCCAATGTTGAACAAAAATAAAAATCCTGATAATGGGATTTTGGAAAACATGCTCTTGGAAAGTCTCAAGAGTGATTTTGACCTGTATAGGCAAGAGAGGAGGGTTCCTTGAGTAAGTCAAGACAGGTTGGTGGGCGTGCAAAGAAGAAATACTTCTGGAGTCTGATTTGTGTTTCGGGGACCGGAGAGCAGAAATCATTCAGTGGACCTTCAAAAACAGGTGTAAGGCTTCAAGGACCGGAATTGGATCATAGAGACACAAGCTTAACATTAGGTGAGACCAGATGAGGTACTGGTACATGGGTGTTTTTTCTGAACTAAAATGTTCTCTTGGGGGCTAGAGAGGGGGTTCAGTGGTTAAGAGGGCATGCTACTCTTGCAGAGGACACTACTTATACTCCCAGCACCATGTTAGATGACTCACAGTCACTAGTAACTCCAACTCCAAAGTGATCTGTCTTAGGCAGCTGTACACACCTGCCACCCCTCCCACACCTACACATAGGCATATACACATAATTAAAAATAGAAATAAATCTTTAAAAAATCCCTCTTAGAAGGGAGCATGAAACATATAATACTCAGAAAACTCAGAATATTTTAAGACTCATGAAACCCCTCCCAGGTTATGTAAGCAATGAACAATTGCTTAGGCAAAGATGGCTCTTTAGTTCAGCAGCCTGCAAGGTAGGTGAGGAACTTCAGGGACCTCACTTTCATGAGTTATCAACCATTCTGGAATAAGATTTTCACTTACACAGTCTGCCATCCAGTTACCATGCTCCTGTTAGTAATGCCTCACCTATAACCTATATGGGGGTATGGAAATCTGGGGTCTATATAAAAAGACTGAGTTTATTCTAAGGAAGTCTGTTATCTCTCTACCACCCTTTCCAAATCTCACTGCCCATTTCTGCCAGGAAAGAGAGCACAGTGGTGTCACAGGTACTGCTGGGACATACCCTGAAAACCACCAGTCGAAAGTTTTGACTGGAAGTGTGAACCATAATGCAAGTAATCTGTGGTTGGGTGAGATGGAAGGCTATAATGTTGCAAACCCTAAGTAGAGCTGTAAATATAAACTGTATAGATTGTCTGAAACTACAGAAACCAAAAGACCAGAAAGATTATTTATCTAGGCCAAAACCCTTTCAGTGAGCTGGCATAGCCTATGAAGGAGCCAGATGGCATCTGGAGAGTGAGAGCTGGATAAAGTATGCACCTAACAATGCTGTTTTTTGACAGATCAGATGTTCAAGTGATGGGTTCTTTATACAATATTAACATCTTTTCTTTAGGGTATACCCTTAGCTGCTGTATCCCCAACCAATTTTCATTTACCTGGGACTGCCAGCAGTGGGCCTATAGAATACATCTTCAAAGTTACCTTCACACTCTGTGCTACTTGTCATGGTTTGATGGCTTTGGACTTTGCTTTGTTACCTTGCCCACCCTCTGTGAAAGCATTTGATTACAGAGATGATATAATGCTAACCTCTAAATGTTTTACAGATTTAGAAAAAAAAATCTAAAAAGATTTAGACATAGAAGTCCACTTAAAGGAACAAGGATGGAAAATTAATCCTGACAAGGTTCAAGGGCCAGGCATAGCTATAAAATTTCTGGAAGTATTATGGTTGCATAGGGTGCATACAATATCTGAAAAGTTTACTGAGAAAATTCTGTAACAGCTTATGCTTGCAAGTGTGAAAGAAGTAGATTATTCTTGCAGTTTCTGGAGCATGAGAGGATTTTCATGCCCACTTTGCCAAATTGCTTGTCCTTTTTATAAGTTGGTCAAAATGGGTGCCACGTGGAATTGATAATTGGAAAAAAAATGTGGCAAGAAGATTTTGATCAGACTATGATCATTATAGGACAGCTGCGTGTCTCATTATCCCACTGTCTCTTCTTGTTAGAAGTCACTGTAACAGTGGTTCTCAACCTCCCTAGTGCTGCGACCCTTTGATACAGTTCCTTATGTAGGGACCGCCCCATCACAAAATTATTTTCATTGCTACTTCATAACTTTAATTTTGCTACCATTATGAATCATAATGTAAATATCTGATATACAGATGGTCTTAGGAGACTCCTGTGAAAGGGTCTTTGAATCCCCAAAGGAGATTTAAAAAAAAAAAAACCTTACAAGACTACACTTGGGGACTATGACAAAAACTATCTTAGTAAACGGTTTCATTATGGTTTTGGTACCAGTCATGGAAGTGGGAAGAAGTTTGATATGCAGTGTTAGAACAGTAATTGCTCATATAACATCACAACAGATGGAATCCAACATCATTAACAGTGAAAACAGCTTATCCAACAAAGAGCTGGATTGAATGCCTTTGGTTTAGGCTTTTTCTGGGCTAGTACAGAATCAACTCTGCAAAGGTGATATGCCGATTCACAGAAATGTGGTGTGGTGCCTGCAAGCCCTGTCACCAATGTCACAAGCTTTAAAGTTGTCAAACCTTATCCATCATTTGAACCAAAAACAGACAAATAAAATGATGACTGGATATCATCTACTCTTGTAGATGTCTGGTACTTGGATAATATAAGTAGAGGCAGTAAACAAATGGGTGGATTCGGTGACACAACTAAACACACTCCGTGTGGCTGGAGAAAGAAAATGCTGCCAATGGACTGAACTAAGTCCAGTCTGGCTAACAGTAGCCCATGACACTTGGCCTGTAACATTTTGTGCTGACAGCTGGGCTATATTCAGAGGCTAGCCCATAGGAATAGGCTAGTAGGAAAAGGAGAACTGGAAGGTGCTGTTTTGGCTTCTGTGAGAACAATAGTTGTGAAAGGAAAAATACAATAGCGTACAGCAGACGGAGAACCTGGTAGTTTTCCATTTGGCATCCCATAGCCCACTAAGAAGCAAGCTTTCTTACTACAATATGGGCTATATAACCTCAGGTACACTTACAGTGTGCTCACTGAGTTCATATAAAGTCCAGCTAGAGAGGAAATATAGGTTAGAGATTGCTTAAGGCCACTGGCATGCCTATAAAATATTCCAATTTTTGTATGGTGTCTGAACATGTGAACCTTGTTCCCAATCGTAACCGTATCTTATGGATAGTCTGATGGACTAAGTGCGTAACTCAACATCTTTCATGTGAGACTGACAGGTGGATACGTTTTGACGAAGATTTTGTTTTGATGTAGCTTTCTGTATGATTGCATGCCACTTGGACTTCTGGGAACTTTACGTAGAATATAAAGGAGAGTGGGGGCAGCTGGCAGTTGGTGGATTGGTTTGGTAGATGCTAGCTTTAGTTCGGCTCCCTCTAAGCTAAAGACAGCCAAATAGGGCTGTGAAGATTTCTTCCTTCCTTTCTCTCTTTCAAGGCTGCTACAAGGGCAGTGATTTCTTTCTATCTTTTCTGAGCTAGAGGGTAAAAGGCACAGTGGGAATCAGTTACAAGTTAGGAATCTGTTACAGTAGCATTCTTACAGGTGAACTTCTGGTGAAGATTGCAGATATTCCTCACTTCTTTGGATATTGCCATAGAACTTTTGCCAGAATTTCCATGAAAGAGAGCAATGGGTGAAGTCAGCATCAAGGCTTCACTTACCTCAGTGTATTAAGTACGGGCAGTTATGGAGAACTGACAGTGAGAGGGATGGTGAGTCACTTCACAAACACTGATGTACAGAACTGGGCTGAGGCTATCCAGATCCAGTGCTGTTTCTACCTAACTTACAATCCTATTGGGGATCAGTTGAAAGAAGGAATGGGCTGTTAATAAAGAAGCTAAAGAGAAAGGCTCTTGTAGAAGCTAAAAGGTTGTTGAATGAAAATCCTGGTGCCCGCGATGGACCACCTCTTTATACATTGTTTTCTAGGAACAAACTCAGGGCTCCTGAAACCATAAATGATGTCAATACTGCCGTTGGTAACATGCCAGAATTAGATGGTAAGATCTTGTTGCTGATAACACTACATTTCCTGGCTCTAAGAATGGGAGAAATCAGTCTGTGGCTGAGCTAGAATTTCCTCCCAATGGCTGGCTTTTGTTATGCAAGAAGATGCTCTTAAGAACTGTTAGAGAAGAACTTTTGGCAACAGTCTCGATTGGCTATAAACTCCTTGCACTACGCTACTAACATGCTAGCCTAGGTGTGCCCATTTGTACACTAGGGGCTCAATTCTTCTTTAAAATTTATTTTCCTTCTTTTGTATAATACATATCAACACCCCTCCTACCCTCCCCCATCCCTCCCGGCACCCCTCCCCCTCTCCTATTATATATCCTCTCATCCCCACCCACTCATCCCCCTGCCCTCCCCTAATAGAAGAGAGCAGTTATCCCAGGGTTACTGCTCAAACAGGCTACAACAAATGGAAGAAGGCCAGGCACCAGTCCCCACATTGAGGGTGGACTGAAAGGGTTTATGTGAGGCCGGAGACCCCAGGCCCTGATCATTAATCTTAAACTCTTAACAGGACATTCCAGAACTCCCTGTTCCAGGAACTAGCCCACCCCAGAAACCACAAAACAATTATTGTCAGGCTTAATTCAAGAGCACTGTGACCCAGCCCACATTCCTAATAGCCTTAGGCAAGGGACTTTATCCTAAGTGTACATTTCCTGGTGCCCGTGACCTTGCTATCATCAACTTAAAAGTTAACTGGCCCCTATCTATCAAAATGAGAAAACAATTTGGGGACCAATCAACTTGTACCAATTCGGTTTATGCCCAACAACTGTATAAAAAGCTTCACCATTTGCTCCTTGGGGCCGGCTTCTATCCTGCGTGTTAGAACGGTCCCAGTGCACTGGAATAAATCCTCTTGCTATTTGCATCGATATCCCGTCTGTGAGTCTCTGTGGGGATGTGGCGTTCCGGTTTGGACCCTGGGGGTCCCAGTTTGGATCCCTGAAGTCAGGTTCCCTGTCTTCTGCTTCAGGCTCTTAGGGACCTCAAAAGAGCTGGTCCATTGACTCAGTGTTCTCTGATGTCCCCGGCCCCTCTGGTGCCCGAAATGCCTCCTCCCCCTCTTCTGCGAGTATCTGTTCCCCTCAGTTGCTCTCACAAGCCTCTCTGTTGGATACTGGACTAGGTACTGATCTATGAGTAGAACGGGATATCATTTGAAATCATCCACTGATTATCTAGTCTCTAGTTCCTGGCCTGCCATGCAGAGTCAGGGATGGGTTCTTTCCTTTGGCATGCCATGGGGTTCTGGGAGCCTTGCAGGCTACACAAGATGGCCTGTTCAGGTTCTTCATCCCCCATTGCAAGAGGTCCTTGCCAAGGTCTTTATCACGGGCTCCAGTGAGTCTCCAGATCCCCACCTCAACATCCCCCAGTTCCGGCTGTCCCTCCATACCCTCTTTCCCTCTATCCCTCTCCCTACACCTGGTCTCTCCTCCTCCTATTCCCATCTTCCTCCAACCCACCTGTACCATTGATTCCACCTCTCCTCCCCAGGAAGAACCCAGCATCACAACTGACTCCTAGGGACTCAATTCTTTTGTGTACAACCAACTGCTTTCCAGATCCTCTGCAGGAAGGAACTAATTTGTGATACTGAAATCCAGGGCAAAAGCTTGAGCGGTCATAGGTCTTTACACTATCTGTTTATTTTTGTTAAATGAATGTAATGTGACAATCAAATTGCTTTCTACATACTTATACCTATGCCCATACATTCCTACTTCTTTCAGCCTTGGCCAGGGAAGAAACTTTCTTTGCATTGGACAGTGGACTTATAACTAGCTAAGCTGTTGTGACTAAGCCATGATTGCTCTAGTTATTTCCTTCAAATTGAAATATACCTTGCTAGAGAGGGTATATTGGCTTATAAGCCTCAAGAAGCTAGCAAACATACAAAGTTCAGGAAGCTTATAAAGTTACAAGATTCACAGACCCACCCCTACTCCAAGGTTATATAAGTAGCGAATTGCTGGGGAGAGGAGTCCTTTCAGTTCAGCTCCTTCAAGTTGGATAGGGAGCCTCAGGGCTGTAGCTTTGGTGAACCCTTACTCAGGCTGGGGTAGGGATTTCAGTGATGTTCCTGCCTTTGAAAGATCCATGCTCCTATACTATGAGTAACTCCTCACTCACGCTCTTATACCTGCATAGTCCCTCAAAGCTTACTGATTTACCAAGCTAGACTTAATTAGAATAATTTTCTTTGGTCATTCTTAGAGCTCAGTCAGAGGCAAATACGCATCTGTTCCCCTCCTTCCCAGAAAAGTTATGCAATAGGAATAAAGAGGCTTAAAATTTATGGTTGATAGGAGGTTACGAAGAAGGCACACATAATTCAGGAAACATATTGGTGTGAGTCCTCTGAAGTTGAATGAGAAAATCAAATACCAGGAGAAGACCTTACAAACATTGATGGTGATGCTAATGTACCATGAGCTTAGAAATATGACAACCAAATGCTTAGTATCATGTTTCATGGAATAGGAGAAAAGGTGTGGAGATCAAGAAGAAAGAGAGAACATGTGTGTAGTTACATTGTAATATGAAATGTGTGAGCACTGGAATTATAATAGTTGTGGTATCACCTTTCATGAGATGCATGAGTTCAGGCAAACCATTTAACTGTCTTGAAGTTTACTCATTGTCCAGAGTGCCTACCATGGCATGATGGAACCAACACTTGCTTGTTTTCAAGATATAGTGTTGTAGAAGTTTATTTTCAGTTATGTATAAAATAATTGTTTTATGCACTGTAAAACATACAGATGAGGGGCTGCCTAGGTCTTGACATTTTGTGTTGTCTGCAGGTGTTAGAGTCATGTGGGGGATGTTTGATTGCTAATGATCTGCATGTGCTATCAGTAGACCACTTGATGAGTTCTGTATCAATAAAAACACCTGAGCTCAGACGCTCAGAGTTCTACTGTTAAGTATAGCTCCTGCCATGATGGTGGTTCCCTCTGCTGATGTCTGGTACAGTTTGCACTGATGAATATGCCCCTGACTCTTGCTGTTAGGTGACTCTTCCAAACTCACTCTCTGTCCTTCGACTGAACTGCCTCTGTGTCTTATCTGATTGATTCTCTACCTGCCTGCCTGCCTGCCTAACTTTCTGAGCTGAGAGCCTCCTTTTGTATCATGAGAGTTGGGCGTGTCCTCACTAACTCACCCTGATACCTCTTCCTCTGGTTTGTCACTTTGCCTGTTCTTCACTCTGATTCATCTCAGAAGTTACTTTGCCAAGTCTTCACTCTAATTCACTCTCAGATTTGGGATTAAAAGTGTGTACTCAATTTGTACTTGACTCTGACTTTCCACTTCTCAGTTGACTAGCTAGCAAGCTCTGACTCAATCTCCTTCCATTCTCTCAATCTTGACTGCTTCTTTCTTAACTCTGAACTGAGACCAATAAACTGAGAGCTGTGAACTGAGAGCCATGACCTACCTGAACTGACTGCCTCATTTCTTTTTTACATCTGAGAGCTGGGATAAAAGGCGTGTGCAGTCTTGTGAGTTGGGTCACTTAAAGGGATGTGCAGCATTCCAGCCCGATCATATAGGCCTTGAACACAATCCTTTCCCAGAGCAACCATGCTGCTGGATTAAAAGATTAAATATTCTCCTACACAACTTGATCTAACATTTATTGAATCGTTCTCACCATCCCCTACAGAATTGTTGGTGGAGGGAAGCACAATAGGCATTTCAGAGCTTCAGCTTAAAAGTTCTACTCAGAGGTGTGGCTATGATCTTCTTGATAAAAGCCATGTCACAGCTACAAGGGAGCTG
This sequence comes from Cricetomys ansorgei, assembly GCA_026225945.1. NCBI lineage: Eukaryota > Metazoa > Chordata > Mammalia > Rodentia > Nesomyidae > Cricetomys > Cricetomys ansorgei. Next base: position 5,538,792 of record JAMJFZ010001791.1, read on the forward strand.
AAGTTCTCACAGTTATTACTGAATGATGATGTCATCCGTCTTCCTCTTTGCTTCTCTACTGAAGGAGAATTCTCAAACCTGACTAGAACGACAGTGATATAACATGGTCGGTCTACATTTATCCGAGCTCCTCCGTATGTAATGTCTAATTTGACACAACACAAATTGCCATAATATAAATTGAACAGCAGCAAATATTTTACAAACTACCATTTCCTTCTACACTGAAGAACATAAGTGGTTTCAGTGAACACTGAGGAAAGCGATATTGCAGCAATCAAGGACAATGAAAATCAAGTATTAGTGGGTGCCTAAGGGTCTGTATGATTTAACAAAAGGAATGTGGTCAGAAGGCTAAAGATTTATGACTGACTAAATTTTTTTTCAGAGCTTCTATAAATTATCAGCCATGCTAAAAGGGTTCTCTGATCAGGTCTTGTTGCTAAACATAAAGAAAGGAAGAGTTTTGTAGAAGGATTGTTAAGATGAAGAACAATTCACAATTAGTATGATGTATTTAGACTTTACTTGGGTACAGGCATATATGAAGGAGACAACTTATAAAGTCTTTCTCAGAGGGCCACCGGTGTTCACATATAAAACCCGATCAGCTTTGATGTGACACTGCTGATGGTTTAGATCCAATGCTTTATAGTGTCTAGAAGTTCACAAACTCATCATTAGTCTGATTTTAATGCTGTGTATAGCCAACTTTACACATTTTCTTACACATTAAGGCCATATTCTAGGCAACTTCATATGTGTAGGCAAGGGCTTAGTGCAAAGAGCCTTTATCATTGTCAATGACACGACAAATACCCATATGTAAAGGGGACATGATGGTGCATACCTGTGAGGCAGGAGGATCATGTATTCAAGCCAACTTGGGCTGCATACAAGACCCTGTCTCACTACACAACACCAGGGGAGAAAAGTCACCAGGAATATCACCCTGCAACCTCCAACAGTGACCTGCCTGCAGAATATACTGCTGCAAAATGGCACAATTGTTATGGAAGTAACTAAAAACTTTTTGATTGGATTTAAGACACACACATTATAACATATATCCATATCTCACACTGCTAAAGTGGCCAAGAATTTGAAACTAGATAGATCATGGGCCTATGGAAAAACAATACTATCATTCTGCTAAAGGAACATAGCAATAGAATGACTCGGAATGACATATTGCTATACCAAGAGGTCAGTGCGTGGATCAACCCTCATCAGAAAGCCTCTTCTTACAGTAGGTGGTACTTAACACAGAGACCCACACTGTTCGATGAGTAGAGAGTGAGTGACTTTGGAGTCCTCTGTCCTAAATGGGATTTCTTCATCAAATCCCCCCTTTCAAGGCTCAGGAATCTATACAGAAGAGGATGTGGAAAGATGGGAGCCAGAGGTGGCAGATGACTCCGAGGAAAGCAGTGTCTTCAAGACATAACAGGAATGATGCACATATGAACTCTCAGAGACTATGGCCGCGTGCACAAGACCTGCACAGGTTCAAGTCAGACAAAATCTTGGCACTGAAGAGGGAGAGTGGGTCTGAAGTCCCACACCAGGTCGAGAAGCTACTGCTGTTCGCAACTGATACCTGCTGGAAAAGTGGAAATCAGTTTTCTCCAGTGACGTGTCACTGGATCTATCAATCACATCCCCGGGCAGGCCTCATGCCTGGACGTAGCTGGTCAACACAAAGTGAACTCTGTCTTTTTTTTTTTTTTTTTTTTTGATTGGGGGTTATATCACTTTGATTGGCATTTTTTGTCTTATTAATTTTTTTCTGCTTTTACTTTGTTTTGTTTTTGAGTGAGAATTAAGTATGTATGGAGGTGGGAAGGGTGTGGGAAGAGCTGGGGGGGACATGATCAAAATATATGTGTAAATTTTTTAAGGTTAAAAAATCCCACAAAAACAAAATAACAACAACAAACAAATTACGTTTCCCCACAAATTATATGTGCATTTGGAGTTTTCTAATAATTTTTATGCTTCGTGTTTCTTAGATTTCTTTCCTCTGACACATAAGGAAATGAGCAGGAAGTGATTAATTGATGATATCTCAAGTTATCTTTTTTTAATATTATGAGCCATAATTCTCTGGGAGCAATACTGTGAACATCTGTTTTTAGTTTAGATTTCAAAAGAAATCTCCTCTCTGGAAAAGTTCTTTAAACTTGCAGACGGGGCCGGGAAGATGGCTCAGTGGTTAAGGTACATCCTGCAAAGCCTGACAGCCAGAATTAGATCTCAGGACCTCACACGGTGGAGAAACACCATGCACATGCACGCAGCACACACAATAATTTTAAAGTGCATTAAAGAACTTGACCAATAACAGGGTTGAAAAATAAACCCAGGTGGTGAGAGGATGAGCATGGGGCTAGTGTGTTTTCCCAACACAAACCCAGAAATTGCATGCAGATATTTAAAAAAAATGTACATTGAGTTAGTTTTAAACAAGTTAGGGCTTAGATCACTAAACTGAGATAGTTGTGTCCATTCTTGTGTCTAACGGGATGTTTCGGGAATGACCATAGTGCAGGACTCACGTAAGAGTGTCCCATTAGTCAGAAGGGCCTGGCCTGGCTGCAGTAGCTATGGATCACTGTATGTTATTAACTAAGGGAAGAATACTGGAGGCTATCAAGAACATTACATGTGACTTATCGTTTACAAAGTATAAAGGCAAACTAATTTGTGTGCCTATTGATATGCAAATGCATAGAACAAACAACCTACACTTGTTTCAGAATATAGGTTTGATTACTTGACACACGTTCTCTCATTACTCCAATAATTCCAGAGCTGGAGAAGCCTTTGTTCACAAAAGTTGAGATTTAAGACGCACATGCACTTGGATGTGAAGGTTTGTCAAGTACTACCAAAATCAAAATTCTGGCTCCCGAGTTTTGATGCGGCAGCAACAGGTTACAGCACATGGCTCGAAAATTTTAATTTTTAATTCTTAAAGTTTAATTTAATTTAATAATTTTTAGTTTTTGTTTTCCTGTGTGTGACATGCCTCCCTGGTTAAGTGGGCTCTAAACTGGGACAGAATATTCCAGACAAAATTGGCTGAGGTTGTATGTGAAAAGACCAAATTTCCAAGTTTGCAGAGGGGGTTTATGCATTGGAGATAGACAGGGACCCCGTGGTGTGTAACAGATGTCTCTAACTTGGTTGCTTTTTGCTGTTGAGTCTGGTTAGGAAACTCCTATTATGAACTTGAAATGTGATGCAAAGTTTTATTTTTCCACCCACATTCTTGTGGTTTAACAATAAGATGTATGCATGTATAATCATGAATACTAAGTAAAAAGAAGTTTAATAAAGCATTAACAACAGAGAAGGTTAAAACCATGGGGCTATTCTGCAACAGATGTGGAGGAAACTTAAAAGCGTTTCGCTGGACGATGTTGATCTAAATGTGAGTGATGGGAATGGAAGGTATGAATGTAGAAATAGTGATAGGAGAGTGATGGATGGACTCTGGTGACTAAGGAGGAGCATGTGAGGACAGACTCACAAAGCAGTCCCTCGGTGCCTATGGTTCATTGCCTAGAGGTGAGACTCTAGAACTTCCCCTCCACCAATACAGAGTTGTGAGCTCTGAAGCCATATATACATGAACAATAAAAATGGACTCAGCTGATGAATAAGTGGGACCTCATGAAACGGCAATTCTTCTGTGAGGCAAAGGACACTGTCAATAGGACAAAATGGCAGCCTACAGAAAGGGAAAAGATTTCACCAACTTCATTACCAATGAAGGGCTAATATCCAAAATATATAAGGAACTCAAGAAGCTAGACACCGACAAAGCATATAATCCAATTGAAATATGGAGTATATATTTCAGAGAATCTTCAAAAGAGGAATCTCAAATGGCCGAGAAACACTTAAAGAAATGTTGAACATCCTTAGCCCTCAAGAAAATGAAAATCAAAATATGCTGAGATTCCATCTTACATCTGTCAGAATGGCTAAAATTAGTAACATGAATGACAGTTCGTGTTGGTGAGGACGCTGAATAAAGTGAACACTCCTTCACTGGTGGTGGGAGTGCAAACTTGTACAGACAATATGGAAATCAATATGGCTATTCCTCCGGAAATTGGAAGTCAACCTACTTCAAGACCCAGCTATACCACTTGTAGGCATATACCCAAAGTATGATCCATCCTACAACAATGACACTTGCTCAACTATGTTCATAACAGCTTTATTCATAATAAGCGGAAATTGGAAACACCTAGATGCCCCTCAACTGAAGAATGGATAAAGAAAATTTTCAGCCATGCTCATAGATCAGAGACTAGCCCAATCATCACCAGAGAGGCTCCCTCCAGCAGCTAATGGGAAGCTTGAGGAACACTATGGAAGAGAGGGAGGACGGATTGCAGGGACCAGAGGTGTCAAGGACATCAGGAGGACAAACCCCATGGAATAACTGAGCAGTACTCTCAGGAGCTCACAGAGAGTGAAGCAACAGACGTAGAGCCTTCATGGCCCCTACATATATCACATGGTTGTCTGACTTGGTGTCCTTGTACAACTTCTAAAAGTTGGAGTAGGGGAGGTATCTCTGATCCTTTTACCTGGCCTTGGGATCCTTTTTGTCCTGATGGGTTGCCTTGTTCAACTTTGATGCAGGCGCTTGTGCCTGGCCTTGTTCCATCCTGTTTGAGTAGTAACCCTGGGAAATTGGTGGTGGTGCGGGGAGTGTACCTGCAAGAGAGGTTAGAAGGGGGAAGTTTGGAGGAATGGAGGGAGGAAAGGGTGAAGTTCAGATGTATTATATGAGAGAGGAAAAAATAAATTATAATAATAAAAATAGACTCAACAGGTTGCATTTATGTGTCCATACATACACTTAATTCTTAAATATTATTTTTCTTCATAGTTCTTCAGATTTTAATTAAAATAGAATTATATAATGTTCTCCTTTCTTCCCTCGTCCCAGGCCCTCCTATGTACCCTCCCTCCAACCCCTCCATCACCCCTTCTCTTATATAAGTGGCCGCTTTTCCTTGATTATTATCCTTACATATGTATATATGCATGCATACATATACACAGAGACTAAACAAGACAACATTGTGTGATAATTGGATAACTAAAGAAATCGAGAAGGAAATAAAAAATTCTTAGAACTAAGTGGGTATGCCTGGGATGTATAAGAAAAGTAGATGAACATGAGCGTGAGAACAAGCCAGTAAGTACCATTCCGCTGTGGTTTCTGCTTCAACCTCCTGCCCCACCTTCCTGAGTTTGTTATCCTCGATGATGGACTATAACCTGTAAGCTGAATTCATCTCTTTCTTTCACCAGTTGATTTTGGTCAGTGTTTTAATCATAGCAAATAGTTATCAAACTAGGACAAAGGCCATATTAAAACCTAGCATGGTACTGGAGCAGCAGGCACATAGATCAAATAGAATCAAACACAGGACCCTGATTTTAGTCCACTCAGATAGAGATATCTGGTTTTGACAAGGACACTGCAAGTATACTAACCAGAATTTATATGTAATGTGTTCTGAATTGTTCTTAAAGGGTGTTTAAACAGAAGTATTCCACAGAACTGGATAATGCTGCTCTCAGAAAATAGGGTTTGTTAAATGAAAATTTCAGTGTCAGGTGTGGAATTACTCCTTACGAGTTATTTATTGATCGGGGGCTCACAGAGGCATGTAAAAAACACAACAGTTGCCATTGTTCCCTGTTGCCTATTAAAACTAGATGGTAAGACCTTATTGCTCAAGACACTGCTTACTTCGAATGAAGGATGTAGGGAAATCAGCCTATAAGTGAGTGGGAAACTCTCTCACTGCTGGCTTGCTTTCATAGTGCCAGAAGGTGCCAGGCAGATTTCTTGGGGGAAAAGTTACCAGTGGTCTTATCTAGCGCTGGACCTTGCGTGCTGCAAGACTGACTTGAAGCCAAGATGTACCCTCTGTTGCTATTGTGGTGCAGAGGTTACAGAGATAATCAACCACTGTTTGATCAACTGAAGCCAGCTCTACAAGAGGAATTTCTTGCCTGCTTACTGTAAACCTAGTCAGAAGGCCATGACTGGGGAGTTCAGAAGCCCTAGAGTCAGGGAGGAACTTACTGTTGTTGTTTTGCTAAATGACCAGATTATCAGACTGCATTCTAAGTATTTGTTTATACCCACAGATTTGTGCTGCTCTCAACTTTGGCCAAAGGGGCTTCTTTTTGCAGTGGGTAGTAGTTGATACAGAGATGGATAGCTAGTTGAAATACCCATTTCAATTGTAAGCAATTCTGAGTGTTCTTCTGGGATCTTTGAAAAAGATGAGGCAAAAAGAATGTACAAGCTGCCAGGAGGGGAGGAAAGTTGTGGAATGCTTATTTCTGGACATGGGGTTTTGGTTGCATCAGTTCACAGCAGCTGCATAAAGTTCACAAAAAAATCAAGCCAATCAAATTCCCAGCATCATTGGAGGAAGGTCCCCTGAAGACATACTTATTGGAGGAGCTGCTGACAGTTGATAGCCACTGAGTGAGGGAGAGTCACACAGTCTTTGGGGATGTGATGTGGCCATTGGTAAGTTGTTCATGTTCTGATGGATGGCTATACACACATGTGGATATCATGTAGCAGTAATTGGACTTAGGGGATTATTAATAACATAAAACTTTAAAAGATGACATGAGTGTAAGGAGGTAGATGGGTTGGAGACATTAGAGAGAGCTGGAGGGAGGTAGTGGTGCATAGATATGTTCAACATATATTATATGGAACTTTTAAAGGACAAATTGTATTATTAAAAAAACGTAAAGTGGGGATAAGGGAGGATAGTGGAAGACATATTACAGGAAAGCAGAAGGGAGGACTATTTATTGAGAGAAAGGGGATCAGCAAGAGGAAGGGCTTTTGGAAACAGTAGTGGGAGAGGGAAATGGAAATCAATGTGTAATAGCATATATGTGTGAACATGCCATCATAAAACCTATTATTTTGCATACTAACTTACAAGTTTATAAAAGTACTTAGAGAATATGGAAAAGCACAAGTATGAAAAATTTAAAAACCACATACACCCTGATATCATATATAATTACTTAAAATATTTGGAGATAGTCAATTCTAATTCCTTCAGCACAGAAATTCACATGTATTTGTTTGTATGTGTACACATCCACACATTTGAGTACACATTTATACAATTAAAATATATATGACACTAATCCAGTTGACTGTTATTACATCATAAAGATTTCTGCCATGTGGTTATTTTTAGCAATGCTTTTGTGGTGGCGTATTCTATTACACCGATGTTCTGCAGTTTAATGAAGCTGCCAGTTTAGCAAATAGGTTGTTTTTCATTTGTGATCTTCACAAGTAATTCTGTCAGACTCACGAGAATAGGTGTATATTCATGTACATCTTGTAAATATGATTCTGATGTTCTGTGAAGGGCGTGAAGGCAACTGGATGTGTGTATAAACTCTGTATCGATCACCAGAGTGTATCAGATCAGCTTCTCCATATAGTTCTAAATTTGACCTGGAACAATGTATTTATTCTATTTGGCACTCAGAGATAAAGAATATTGGTTTTTTTTTTTTTTTTGGCTGAGAACTTATCAATATTTTCCTGGCACTGGTAGTTTCAAAATATAGCCAATTAATGGACCAAACTTGGGTTTTTGAAAACTTACCTTCTATTCCACTCAAATTTGGATTATTTCTGTGAAAACAATTGGAAGAAGCAAAGGAGAAATTGTGTGGCTTCTAATGTTAGGGCATAAGAAACTGTGATTTATTTTGTATTTTTGCACCAAACCCTTGAGAGTTCAATAAAAATTTTGAAAAATCCAATTAAATTGAGACTGTCATATTGCATGGAAACCAGTTGATACAGAGAACACAGAAAAAGTGTTTTGGATATTGTTTTTTTCCCTATATTTGGAATGAGAGAGATGCCTGGCATCCTTGAGCATCTGTAGCAGCCATGGAAACCCCACACACCCCAGATGAAATGTACAATAACAAACACATGACTTCTAGATGTGCTGGATGAGGAACACCAGGACAAAATGAAAGGAAAAAGAACAGTTATTGGATTAGAAGTTACCAGAGTGACTTAGATGTTGTAGAGTTGTCAGGGTTAAATGAACAACAGAGATCAAGGAATGAAGCAGCTCTCTTGCACTTAGTTTGATGGAGTCTACAGATGATTCTACCCCTGCATTATTTTTATTAAAACTGTATCAAAGCATGAGAGACTCCAAGACAAGACCATACAGCCTTGCTCAATAAGCCTTCATAATCACAAGATAATAATACATTTTTGTTTCCCTTCACTAACTTTTAGGGCTGTTTACCATGCATTATTAGATGAAACACAAAAGCAGCAGCAGCAGCAGCAACAACAACAAGCACGTATTAGTTTCATATACTCACCTACTTAACACTGATCTTCTTCTGTTTGTATCGATTGAGGAGCAAACAGAGACAACGCTCAAACCCATGAAAAAGATATTCTTGAGAATAGCACATAGAGATGAATGGCAATGGCACCATCAACTCTTAAAGGAGTCTTTGGAATCCTGATAAACTTGTTTTGAGTGGAAGACACGGTTTTAATCTTTGTGCTTCCCTCCATGTTTAGAACAAGCTACTGGACTTTGTTAACTTTCCCCCTTTGACGTCTGGTGGGTTAAACAAGCCAAATCGACACATTAAAATTTTGTCAGTGGTAGATAACTCCGTGGGATTGTATTTAGTCCAAACAGTGTAATTGAACAATTCTTTTACAAAAAATGGAAAATGCATAGACCCACGTATTTATTAGGCTTATCAGAATAATTGTTATACATTTACTAACATTTATTTACATGATTGGGCAACTCTGTACTTCAGGTATAAGGTGTTAGTACTAGTGAGTAAATTAAATGATATATGAACGTAGCTGTATTTTCTGTAGTGACATTTAACAGCCTCAGTTTCTCTTTATATGCTAAATCATCATTATACTGAAATTATGACCTGGGAAGTTTCTGCTTCTGGCACCATAGAAGTGTTCTGTAAGAAGGAAACATAATTATTGTCCATTCATAGATTAGGGCATGTAAGGCACAATACCAAGTAAGTCTTTTGACAAGGGTGACATTTTTGAAGGTGCTAAGAAATGGTGAAAGCTTCTTCAATACAATAATGGGAAAAGGAGACATCTCTCTTGCAGAAGGGTTAGTAGCAGTAAAATAAGATGCATAATAACTGTTTGACTGCTGGATGAGCCTGATGAGGAACTCCAGGACAAGGGAATACTTTTATTGGATTAGAAGTTACCAGAATGACTAAGATGCTTAGAGTCAGGGTTAAATGAACAACAGAGATGCTGACATCCAAAATGCATGTCAGGAACTTTTCAGCCCTAAAGTAAATAAAGTTGTGTCACTTGTAGGAAAATAGGTGTAACTGGGAATAATCACATTATGTGACCTGAGCCAGTCTTAGAAGAAAGAATTTGCATTCTTCTCTCATATGCGATTCCCAGATTTTATATAAATTCTCTCCCTCTCTCTCTCTCTCTCTCTCTCTCACACACACACACACACATACACACACACACACAAATAAAAGCAAACAGTCTGGAGGAAGGTAGATGACTAATAAGAGGAGGAGGGATGAAAAGGGGGAAGGGTCCAAGGAAATATTTTCAACACTTATTACATCCTTAAATGAAAACATCTTAAATATAACACAATAACATGTACAATGAAAAATATTAAAACTGTAATAAAATACATTTCATAGTGTTATTTAAAAAAAACATAATAAATTTTCTTTTTATTTATTTATTTATTGGCCTACAAAAGGAGTTGGCTGTGACTTCTTTAGTGTCTAATTGTTGAGTCCTAGACTAGTATCTGTAGGCTCTTCTATTTTTATTTGTAAACCCATTTTCCTGAAATTGCCCTACCCCATAGCTGAAAATAATAGACTTTTCTCAGAATAACAATGATAAAACAATTTTCAGTAACACTGTTTTTTTCTGTCTCCTGAAAATCTGAATTTGAAGAACTAGGCTAATGGGTTATAATACAAGTCAAAGTTAATCATAGTAAGCCAAAAGGAAGCATGGCTGCTCTACGGTAGAAAGAATGTTAGTACACATCTTTAACCAGTATTCAGAAGCCGGCGATAGCACAGGCCTTTAATCCCAAGACAAAAGCAAGTAGAATCAGAGGAGGAAGCAGAGACAGGGCTGGAGCTCAGGAATCAGTGTCAGACAGGAAATGACGTCTGAGATGAATCAGAGTGAAGAGCAGGGAAAATGATGAATTAGAGGAAGAGTTAGCAGAGTGAATCAGAGTGAGGATACACCCAACTCTCAGGATAAAGGCAGACTCTCAGCCCAGAGAGTCAGGCAGTCTGAGGTAGTCGGTTAGAGAATCAGTCACATAAGAAAGAGAGGCAGTTTAACAGAGGAGAGTGAGTTTGGGAGAAAGTCAGCTAACAGTGACAGTTTAAAGCCTAGCAGAGCAGCATAGTCAGAGAAGTTGCGGGAGTTCAGCCAGAGTCAGAAATAGTCAACGGACTCAGAAGGTCAGTTTGAACCAGTCAGCTCGGAGAAGAGTTTGACTCAGAACAGAGAGTGAGTTGAATCAGCCAACCAGAAGAGTCAGTTGAATTCAGTACAACTCTGAGTTCAGATAGTCAGAGTCAGTCAGTCAGTCTTGGTGGCTGAACCATTCTAGGTCTGGGCTTGTGTCTTGAAGGTTAGATTGTACATAGGCTGAGATTGAAGCCTTCCAGTTCTAGGTTTAAGATTAGATTGTACAGAGGCTAAAACCCTCTAAGTTCCAGGGATTGAATTACTGTCCTTTTGCTCTGAGTCTACATCTACAAAGATAATTTTGCAGTTCTAATAAATTGATAGTGCCAGATGCTCAATGCAATCTCTTTTAGCAATAGAGAAAATGAAAAAAATGAGAGAGTTCAAGAACCATTGAAACATGACACTGTGACTGACTGAGGAATACCTGCTGGCAGAATTCCAGCCCACTGACATAATGGATATTTTTTTGTTTCCTCTTTTTAGATGTTTCTCTTGAGTTTAATTCTATATGAATAGAATATTTTGTTACATGTCTTTCCCATATGCTGTTTTAAGTTATGATATAGACTTAGAGACATAGGCATCACATTGCCGTATCCATGACTGGATGTGATGGATTATTTGGTATGTGGATGGATTATTTACTATATGAAACTTATTAATTATGTTGGATGATATGTTTCTCTGTTCTCTAATTGGTAGAATTTCAACCTATTAAATATGTGACTATTTTACTTTTATGTGGGGAATGGTCAGCTAAACATTTGGATACAGCCTTCCAAGTACAAAGTGAAGCTTAAATCATGACTAAAAAAACCCATACATTTAATTAACACTATTATCAAGCTCTTAGTAATTGTTTTTGATACTGAATTTCTCAGAATAATAAATACATCTTACAAGTCATTTATCCAAATGCTTTTAAATAAACCCCAGGCTTCTAGCATCTGTCAGATGAAGCGATATCTTTATACAGAATTCAACACATGTAGCTTTAGAGATATATCAAGGACAATGAAATTTTTTGTAATCAAAATACTCAAATTAATCAATTCTAAAGACTAATACCAAGAAAATAGTCCTTTGTGTACATGCCATTTTAAAATCAGGTATCTCCGCCTGGCACATGACTTCTTCATGTACTCCACTACCAACCACAGCACGAACAATCTCATACTTCTCTATTTTCCTTCTAATATAGTATTCATTTCTCATAATTCTTTGGCCTATCCACTGATAAATACTTGTTACCTAGAACTACCTTGGTATATAGTAAGTACTCCATGGATACTTGCAGAATAAGTTGAACTTGTGTGTTATCTATGTAGGTAACTACATAATTTGAGAAGGAGTGAAACAGTTAACATACAAATATTTTTAAGTTTCACATTTATAATTTCAGTAGTGCCTGCATATGCAAAGGTGCCTGTATTTATTGATTATGCAGGCAGTCTTTTATACTTCCCATGTATCTGTTCTCTGTTAAATGATTCTTCCTATATAGGACTTTGCAAATTACTAGAAGTTATAATAGTTTGCTAAGTACTATAATACTTTGCACTTAAGATGTGAGACTATATCCAGATGTCTATGCATCTTGGCTAGAGCTGTCAGCATAGGCTTTGTTTAATTTTTTTCTGCTTACTTTGAAAAGTGTTATATGACATTCTGTGCACATGTACACACACACACACACACACACACACACACACACTTGTTTCCGTAGATGATGGAAGGAAAATTAAGACAAGAGAGACAATAAAGAATATATCATTACTATGATGAACTATCTGGAATTATGTTTTAATAGAAAATAATTAAATTAATGTCTATAACTAAAATTTTATCTCATGTGATATTTATGGTAGCAGTTAAAAGATTGGTGATGAATCAATAAGCATTTTCATAATTGATAAAATTGATTCAATTGTAGGCATGATAAGAAATTCTTTTTAATATAGCCTCTTCACTGGAAAGTTTGCTTAATCTAAAATATGGAATTCAGAGTTGGGAGAAATCTAAGACAGTATCTGGGATTCTATTTACAGATGAGATAACTGAGGTCCAGAAAGCAATGAACTAGGCAAAATATTTTAGAGTAAATGTCAACAAAGGGGGAAAACTATGTTGATTTACATTCTAAAATTTCTAGGGTATCTTGTAACTGATTCATCTTGTTAATCTACCTAATATGTCCTTGATACCTTGATACAAGGTGTTTATATATTGATATGTTTTGTTTTTAGGGAGTCTGACCACTCAGGAAAAGTATTATTTGAGCACAGCATTGAAAGTATAATTACGCTGAGCAAAATTTTCTACAAAACATTTTATTGTGGGATTCATTGTTTTTGTCATATTCCAAATCAGGTAGTAAATTTATCTCCACAATTACATATTCCTGGGTACGTTTTATTCTTTTTTCAATAAAGGGATGAAAAGCATGAAGGTACTGATTAGATCACAAATTTACTTAATATAATTTTCTCAGGGAAAAAGCGTATCAGTCACTAGTTAGACTTACAGGCTTTTAATTTGTTTCTTGTTTATAGACAATAAGAAAGGGTATAATCAAATACTTGCTGGATTCACAAGCAATTAGGATTGGAGGGCTGAAGACACAATTAAGGACTGTAGAGTACTTTTCTCTGTAGTGCAATTAACATTATATACAGTCTTGTGGTGAATCAGAGGATCCCTCCTCCTTCTACCAGGTGATTTTGAGTGATGAATATGATTTATATTACCTTGTGGAAAGGTATTTGATAATGCCTTAAAACACTGGAAAGGAAGAAAAATACTCCCATTATATGGTGTTTCAAACTGGTAAATGTAGCAGACACTCGACCGACCTGACCTTCAAGGTAGTTTGAAAGGTTCCTGCTGCTTTTCTCGCCCATTTGTTGGGTGTCACTGACTGTGAGAACTGTGGTGCAATTATTCACTTGTTGCCACTGGTGTATTTCACATAAGCATGGACAGATCCCTGACACTAGATTCTCCTCCTGTTTATTTCTTTTCTTTCTTCTCAATGTCTCACAATTGCATGTCCAGACATTATTAGCCTTGTGCTTTTTCTTCTGGAAGAAATAAAGGTCAAACATCTCACTAGACTAGTGAAGTATTTCCAAATCAAGAAAACAAGATTCAACTAGCTTAGAAAAAGGTTTAGTGTTTCATTTGCCAAATAATTCTGCTCATCATCAGAAGGTTCTTTCTGGCTTCCAATACTGTGGGTACATAGAAATTTATTTACCATTTGATGATTTTTAAAAATAAAACAAAGAGAAAGAATATTACGGTAATGGGTATTGTGAAGACACAAAGCCTGAATTAGATCAAAAGTCCATTGATTTAGTGAACCAGTTCTGTGATTCATCTTATGATATTTCACTTAATGCCTAGAGATGTAAGTGCACACAAGGTCAGAGTTGACAAAGTGTTGTTCTGATGGTAGATGGTATAGTCATCTGGAATAATCACAATGTTAATGTTACATAATATCATCTAGGAAACCAAGGTTCAACACAACAAAAACACACATCTTATTTTTTCTTAAAAGTTTGTTGTTGGAATGTTTACCCATTCTTTAATTAGGCTATGCTTATTTTTGGTTGCTATTGAACTGTTAGAGTTCTTAAGGTATTCCTCATCACTACCATAGCACATAGATCATGTTCAGGTATTTTTCTTATTCTGTAATTTTCCTTTTCACTTTGTTACTCATGTTTAATAATTTAATAGAAATTTTCAATTTAGTTTAAGTCCAATTTATCAACTTTTTGTTTTATATACTTGTCGTGTCATATTTAAGAAATCATTACCAAAGCTAACACAGTGGAGCAATTAAAATTTTAGATATTTTTATTTTACTTTATCCTATGTATGTGTATTTTGCCTATAGGTATAAATGTACACCATGTATATACCTAGTGCCAGCAAAGGTCAGAAAATGTCATCATAGTTCCCAGAATTGGAGTTAAAGATGATTGAAAACCACCATATGGGTGCTGGGGATGTGAACCCTGGTCCTCTGCAAGAGCAGCACATGTTCTTAGCCACTGAGCAATCTTTCCAGTCCCCATGGGTCTTTTTTTTTTTTTTTTTTTTTTTTGCTAAGGATTTTTATAGTACTAGTCTTTTTCATTATGTACTTTGTATACTTTATGACAACATACCCAATAAGTGCAACTAAGGAAGAAAGGGTTTATTTGGGTCCCCAGTTGAGGGTTTCTCCCCATCATTGTGGGGAGGTCATCCAAGTAGGAAGTTGAGGTGGTTGTTCGCATTGTATCTATAATCCTGGAGCAGAGGAGGTGGATGCACCTCCTCGGCTCAGTTTCTCCTTTTAATTCAGTCTAGGACCCTGGTGCATGGAATGGTGCTGCTCATAGTTAAGGTGGGCCTTCCCATCTCAGTTTACTCATCTCGATAACCACTCACCAGCATTCGGAGAGCTTGTATCCTAGGAGAGTCTAAATCCTGACAAACTGGAATGCTAACCATCATATTTATAACTTTAGATTTAATTAATCTTGAATTAATTTGTACATATAGCAGAAGGCAAGGTGGTAACATTTGTTAGTAGCAAAACAGACCATGAGACTTGAAACAATGCACCCTAACTTTATAAAATGTCTCATCATGTAAGTGATACAACCATACATCAATATAAAGATTTAACTTACTCTTCTTCTCATTTTCCTCCTATGTATTCCTAAGTATAAAAATACGTTCTTCTCTGCCTTATGATGCTACTTGTGTATATGTCTCCAGAACCATTTAGTATTGGATAACTAGTTAGTGTGTTGTTCCCCGGAAAAGATTATGTCTCCCATTCCTAGTATTCCTTATTTGCCTGCAGTGCTTTGTGTAGGGTTGAGACATTCTGAGCTTTTCCTCTTTCACGTGAGGTGTCATCTTTCTTCAGGTAATTTTTAGGTAAACATGTTGGGTGAGATTTGATGGGTGTAACTTTTCTGACATTTCTAGAAGATGCAAACTCACAGCAAAATTCCTCTTCTTCTGGCTTTTATGATCTTTCTAGTTCCTATTCCACAATAATCCCTGATCTTAGGTCCAGAAGCTGTGTTGTAGATATATCAGTTGGGACTAGGCTCTACAACTCTGCATGCACTTCAGACACAGGTCCCAGAGTAACAGTGCCAGTTCTGATAAAGCCTCCCCAGTGAGGATTAGCTGTTGTGGTACCAGAAAATATCAAGCAATCTTCCAGAGGAGAGAGGCAACCTATAGTCCTGTCTAGATATGATGTCTATGAACCACAATAATGACCAGCATGGCAAGATAACCCCAAAGGTGCAGTAGTGGCACACATCCCTTGGCAGTAACCAATACCTATCTAATAGTACTTAAGGCTACTTAAGGCACCAAGAGGGAAATCATGCCTGGTGTAGGAAACCTTCCCAGCCCCTTTGGCCTAGTGGAATTATGGATACTATAGGAGAACCTACAACTTACACTTTACTAAACCAGCACAATCCCTAAACTACTTTCTAAACATTTATCCTTATTCCTACAGTTAAATGTCATATTCACCCTTTGTCAAGGAAACTTCTCTTTGCAACAAAGACTATTTATTACAACCAATTAAAATGCAGGGTTACTTTTAAAAAGTGGTCACATCTGGGAATCCAGAAGAAGGTGTGAACTTTGGGTTGAGAGTCACAGGTTCAGGCCATATGGAAACCCTCCCAACAGAGTACTAGCTGTTTGTGAGATGAGCACCGCTGTGAGTTGTGAGTGGGCTGGGCGCTGCACAAGGCAGCTAGAGCTGAAATGCCGGCTCTGCCACCTGCTAGCTATATGATGTCGGAGGTGTGCTATTTAACTGTTTTGGTTATATGAAATGTACGTGTTGCAGCCTTGTTATCAAAGTAGAAGATAATTTTTGAGCTGTCCTAGCTGTAGAGTACATGATCACTATATGTCGCGAAGGTTTATAAGAAACATATAACTATGTTTTAGATTTATTCCAAAGTCAAAAATTTTCTGTTCTGGTTTCCTTTTGTTCTTTAAGGGAGAGAAAGTTATTGCTGCTTTTCTCTTCCTCATTTCTACTGTGAGCACACACAGTTCTGTCCCCTTGTGGTTTGTCTGACATTTCACCCAAATGGTTAAAGCAGCTATTTTTGATGCCTCTGGGTTTTGTTGCTGTGTGTGTGGGTATCGGCTGAGGGCTTAGTGAGTCTGGCTGCTTGGATGTGATGGGGCAGCCTGCTCTGCTTAGAGTCACAGGCTCGAGGTTATGCGTGTATGGCTTGTGTGGATATTCTGGTTTGCTTTTCTAGTCAAGACATGGGCAGCTAATTCCACATTTTCTCCTACTTAGAGGAGTAATGTTTGTGATTCGTTATGAACCGATCTTTGTGCCCCATGGAAAGTGAAAAGTGGGTGCTGCTACTTTTGAGATTTGCTTTGTCTGAAGTTTCATAGGAAAGGATCAACAGTACAGTGATTTTTTTTTCTAAATCATAAAAATACAGTAATACCATTTTTCTTTTTTTTGAGAAATGAAAAGAATGGTTTCCAGGAGACAAAAATGAATTTTAGGGTACTAGATAAAAGCAAAATGTCCTATAAGCTGCTAAAAGAATACCTGCAGATAGAAAATATTTAAAGTAGCATTCCCCAATGGCTAGGGCTTTCATTTGGCTGGACATACCAATAAAACATGTCTAGAAAGCTAGATATTTAATGCCTATAAATATTGTGGGGTAAAATACACTGAAACCTCCTCATTCAAGCTCATCTTAAATTCACAAAAGATAAAAAAAAATCACATTATTGCAGCTCCCAACTTGCTCTACCTTGTTTGTTCAGCCTCTGAGAAGGTTTTTATTACCCTCCTCCCTGTCTATATTTCTTGCTCATTCTTTGTACCTTTTCATTTTATTTGTACTACTGATGATTTCGCTGGCCTCAGGTTGATTTTATGGCAACTGCCCGCAGTCAGCAGCCTTCATTTTGCTATCGCAGAATTCGGTTATTCTTTGTGTCTGTTGATCTGCAGGTTTTCCACACAGTGTGGGAAATGGTACTTTATCCATCCTGAGTTTTCTTTTTCTTTCACCAGAACTTATTAATATCTGATGAATACTGACTGCACTTTCTGAACATATGAAAAAATTAATCCTTTGAAAAAACTATGTATTGACTTTCGGTGAACTTTCACCTCACTGTGTAGTGTGGGAAACTAATATTTGCTGAATAAGTTGGGGGCCTCTGCCTCAAAGGCTTTACCAGAGTAGGCAGGAAACAAGCATGTGACATGGGAAGGCAATGATATAGGAGAAAATAAAAAAGCATGAAGTCTGTGTAACAGAATCACACTGATTTCTGTAAACATAAACAGGTTAATTCTTCCTTTCCTTTCTTTTCCTTTTGGTCCATCGAGGCATGGTCTTAATCAGCTGACTGACCTTGAACTCTAGAGCTCTAGATCATCCTTTCTTTCTGTTTTATGTTCAAATAAGGAAGGTTTTTTTGTGGTTATAACTTGAAGACACGTTATATGAAGCAGGCTACATGCGTTATCGAAGCTGGCAACTCAGCATCTCCTGGAATCTTAACACGCTAACAGCCATAATACTCAACTTTATTTTAAACACTTATGATTGATTCATATTGACTCATATACATATATTGATTGATATAATCATATTCATATTGATTATAAAATCTGATATATTAAGTTTGATTCTCTAACTCAACATAAAAGACTAGACATTTATAATTCCTATATGTTTTCACTGTTAATTTTAAGAACCACAATTATACCAGTTGCAACATAAATCTGCTAAACTGCAATGAATGTGATTATTATCCATTTATAACTTTCCTTTAATTAAAAAAATTAAAATTTAATTTCTTCAACTGATACATAGACATGAGCATTATGTTTGTTTAGATATAATGTTACGGTTTTGTACACATACCCATTGTATGTTTAAATTAGGGTGAACGTGTCTGTATCTTCAAACATCATTCTTCTACAGTGAAAGCACTCAAGTCTTTTCAGTTCATCGCAGTCACCCACTATGCAACAACATACCAGAACACCTTACTAATTCTTATAGTAACTGACTGGGGAAACATTTTAGTTTTCTAATTTTACAGATGAGAAAATTCAAGCTCCAGAAATTTAGGTAATTTATCCAAAGCCATACAGCAGTTAAGAAGCAGAGACTCAAAAATCATACTCTCTGGAGCCAAATCTTAAATTATTCCCTCTGTTGAGTTGTTTTCATGGATTTGAATACACCTAGAAACAACTTATTCTTATGAAAATTATTTTCATGTCCTAGAGAATATTCTGAGCTCCAGAGAAGTAGAGAACGGACTAGACAAAGTTACCTTTATTCTGCTCACTTCTCTGGTTCCACACTAACATTAGATTATTTATTATGTAGATTACAAGGTCAAAGTTCCTAGATTATTGGATTTACTATAAATAAGGTTCCTGATTTTATATATAGAAATTATTTGATTGTGTGTATTTCCATGTTTATGCAAAGCTAGATATGAATAGAAGATTTGTAGATTAGTAAGATTTTTAAGTATCACCAGTTCCAAAATTCTAAGAAAATGAAGTCAAAGAATACTGACCTAATAAGTTCTCTTTTTCTCTCTCTGGTAGCTTAGAAGATACTATGGATGAAAATTACTTAAGAACATTTCAATTATAAACTGCAAACTGAAAGAATTAATGACATTTTAAAACTCTTCAAAACATATGGTATTATAAATTTTATTAGTTCTTGAAGAGCCTAGTGCAATGAGTTTTGACCATATCTGCCCCTTCCCACTACTTCTCCAAGATCTGCCCTCTCCCCAACTTTGTGCTCTCTTATTTGTTTATTCATCAAGGTCAATTTGTGCTACCTATCTATTCATGAATTTGTGGTGCCCCACTGGAACTGTGGTCAATATACTAATGGCAATGTTATTAAGATTCCAACACAATTCTTCATGGGTCTTGAAAGGACAATTTTTAGCTTCATATGGAAACACACACACACACACACACACACACACACACACACACACACACACACACACACACACACAGGATAGCTAAAACAATCTTGAATAATGAAAGAACTGCTTAAGGTCTTACCATTCCAGATTTCAAGTTGTATTACAAACTTATAGTAATAAAAATAGCATGGTATTGACATAAAACCAGACATGTTTGTCAATGGACTCAATTAGAAGACCTCAACATAAATTCACACACCTATGGACAGCTCACTTTTGACAAAGAGGTCAGAAAAATACACACTGGAAAAAAGACATCATCTTCGACAAATGATGATGGTGAAACTGGATGGCTGCCTGTAAAAGAATGTAAATGGTCCATACTCATTACCCTGTAAAAAACTTAAGTTCAAGTCGATCAAAGACCTCAATATAAAATCAGACACCCTGAACCTGAAAGAAAAGAAAGTAGGGAATAGGAGAAGACTTTTTGAATAGAACGCCATGAGCACAGACACTATGATTAATAATTAATAAATGGGCATCATGAAACAGTAAGCTTCTATATGGCAAAGGACACCATCGATAGGACAAAACAGCAGAATACAGAATGGGAAAAGAGTTTCACCAACTACACATTTAACAGAAAGCTAATATCCAAAATATATAAAGTACTCAAGAAACTAGATATCGACAAAACAACTCATCTAAAAATGGGGTACAGATCTAAATAGAGAAATCTCAGTAGAAGAATCTCAAAAGACTGAGAAACATCTAAAGAAATGTGGCTTAGCCTTAGCCTTAGCCACCAAACTTATACAAATCAAAGCTACTTTGAGATTTCCTCTTACTCTTCTCAGAATGTCTAAGATCAGCAAAACAAGTGACAGTCTATGCTGACAAGGGTGTAGAGTAAGGGGAATACTCATACATCGCTGGTGGGAGCACAAACTTGTACAGCCATTATGGACATCAGTGTGGAAGTTCCTCAGGAAGATTGGAATGGATCTACCTCAAGACTCAGCTGTACCATTCTTGGGCATATACTGAAAGGATGCTTCATTCTATCACAAAGACACTTGCTCATTCATGTTTATTGCTGCTCAAATCATGATAGTCAGAAATGAGAAATAACCTGGATGTCCTTCAATGGAAGAATGGATAAAGAAAATGTGGTACATTTACAAAATAGAGTATAACTCAGTCATTTAAAAAAGTGACATTGCCGGGTGGTGGCAGTGCACGCCTTTAATTCCAGCACTTGGGAGGCAGAGGCAGTCAGATCTCTGTGAATTCAAGACCAGCCTGGTCTACAGAGTGAGTTCCAGAATGGACAGAATTACAACAGAGAAACCCCATTTCAGAAAACAAAACAAAACCAAAAAAAAAAAAAGTGACAAAATTTGTAGGCAAATGGATGAAACTAGGAAAAAATCATCCCAAGTGAGGTATCCCAGACCCAGAAAGACAAATATGGTATGTATTCATTTATATGTGAGTAAGAGGTTAAGTCAATATAACTAAGGTATAATTCAAAGAATCACAGAGTATAAAGTAAGGAACTAGAGGGATTGATCTTATTAGGAAAGGGAAATAGACTAGATAACTATGGATGGATGGGGTGGCTGGAATGAGATCAATGGGAGGAGGAGGGGAGAGAATGTTAAGGGAGAGACCACTAAAATTAAGGGACATTTGAGGGGTAGTATGGAAACTTAATACAGTAGAAATTTAATAGGAACTTAAAGTAGAAACTTCTACTTTTCTCCAAAGTAGAAACTTCCTAAAATATATACATATAGGAAGACCATTCGAATGAATAGATAACAATGAGGCAAATAACGGCAAATAAGGAGGAAGACAGAGTCCCAGTTGGCATCTCTTGTCACCAAATGAAGCTTCTAGTCACCCCCCCACCCCAGGACTGCGTTACATCTAATTGAGTTGTTTGCCAAAAGAGCCCCATAGTATCCCCAAACAACCAAGGCTGTTGTCAAGACAATAGATATTTCTCTTGCTGAAGACAACACCCACACAACTCAGTGTAGAAGGAGAAATTGAGCGGGTGCCTACATAGAGCCTTCACCTCTACATTCTATCATCTTTGGTACAGGAAGGTACTCTGCAGGCTACCAAAAGAGAAATGTAAACATCAAGCCAGCCACAAAAATCCTTTGATCTACAATGGTTTCCTGCCTGCAAGATATACGTGGGTAATGATGGCACAAAGCTTATGGGAGTAAACAACCAATAGCTGATTTGAGATAATGCTCACTCCATGAGATGGAATCATACTCAACACTGGTTGGGTATCTAAGAACTAGAAACTAGATAGATCAGGGGCCTAGGGTAGAACTAAATCCTACTGGTCAAAACCAAAAATAAATACATAGTGATAAAGTGCCTCTTAATGTTCAGCTATACTCATAGATCAGTACCTTACTCAGCCAGCATAGACAAGTTTCCTTTTGTAGTGGATGACAACACTTACAGAGGCCCACAGGCAGACAATGCACAGAGGGTAAAACCTTCTAGTACAGGGCTCTGGATGGGATATCCTCATCAAATCCATCTCCTCAGAGCTCAGTGAACCCCATGAAAGAGGAGACAGAAAGGATGTAAGAGCCAGAGGGGATGGAGGACACCAGGAGAATAAGGACCTGTGAATCAACACGAGCAAAGTTCATCTGAACTCACAGGGACTGAAGCAGCAAGCACAGGGCTGATGGGGGTCTGCACCAGGTCCTCCACATAAATATTGTCTTTCAGTTTAGTAGCTGGGTGTGACTCCTGGGTGTGTGAATGAGTGGATCTCTGATTCTTGTACTTCTGCTGGGACTCTTTTCCTTCTGATGGTTTGTCTTGTCCCACTTAGATTAGAACCTTTACCACAAACTGAAAAAATAGGATTAAAGGAATGAATGTTTAGGGATTTGTCATTACGCTTAGATTTCTAACTAGGTATTATAATGCAAACAATATTCCTATGAAGTAAACTATTTCCATTTCTCTGTTGGAGCAACGAAGCACAGAGTATTTAGTATTCTGGTTTGAAGTAAGTGTGCCCATGTGTACTTCTAAGGCAAACCCTGATTGCTGGGGTAAAACCCAGGTAAGATGAGAAGGATCTTTGTTAGAAATCAGCCAAACTGGGGATAAGGGAATAATGAACAATATTTTGTATTTCGATAGCTTGGGGGATCTTTATGAGAAAAGATCAATGGAAGGGAGCAAAACTTTATGCTTCTTAGCATGAAAGACTCATCTTTCAAAGGCTTTCAAGTAAACGTTCGAGTAAAAGTAAATGTTCTCTTGCCATCTCTCTGGCTATCAGCACTGTCAGGAAGCCCAGCCACTTTTCTCATCCTCTCAATCAGTGTGATAAAGCCTGGGGTTGAATTGCAAAACAAAACAAAACAAACGAACAAGCAGCAACACTAAATTGTACATATTCTCAGAATTCCATGGGATTTTCTCCAAAGTCAACCACATATTAAGGCACAAAACAAGTCTCAACAAATATATGGAAAATTAGAGTAATATCTTGCATTTTATCTAAATAGAGATTTAGTGTTCCAGTGGAATGTTCTATGGATATCTGTTAAGTCTGTATGATTTAGGATGTCCTCTAACTCCAGAGATCTCTATGTAGTCCCCCCGCCCCCACATTACCTGTTTACTGGTGAAAGTGGGGCACTGAAATTATAACTGTGTTGTGGTAAATCTCTGTGTGGTTTTGGATCTAATAGTATTTGTTTTGCATTGTTGGGTGCACCTGTGTTTGGTACATACTTGTTTAGAACTGTAATATTCTATTGGTGAATTGTTTCTTTAATGAGTATGATGTGACCCTCTTTATCTCTTCTTATTAGTTTTGATTTGACATTCATTTACTTTGCCAGATATTACGATGGAAACATCTGCTTGTTCCTTTGTTCCATTTGCTTGGAATATCTTTTTTTTTCATCATTTTACCCCAAGATGCTGTCTATCTTTGAAGGTGATGTATGTTTCTTGGAGACCAAAATGATAGATCCTGTTTTCTAATGCAGGATGCTGGCATGTGCCTCTTTCTTGGGGAACTGGGATTATTGTTATTAAGAAAGGTGTATATTAATCTCTATTACTTTTTTTGTGACAGGGTTTCTCTATTGTAACTCTGGCTGTCCTGGAACTCACTCTGTAGACCAGGCTGGCTTTGAACTCACAGAGATCTGCCTGTCTGAGTGCCTGGCTCTCCTGTTATGTTTGTTTGCTTGCATTTGTGGCATTTTGTTAGACAAACTGTTCTGAAATTATTTACTTATTCCCTATGACCACTTAAGTGTGTTTATCCTTGTCTTCAGACTGTAGTATTTCTTCTAGTATCTTCTGTAGAGCTGGTTTACTGGTTATACTATTAAATCAGTTTTTATCATGCAAAGTTTTTATTCCTCTTTCAATTTTAAATGGATGTCCTATTAAGTGTAGTATTCGAGGTAAACAATTTGTGTCTTTCAGAACTTGGAATATGTATTCCAAGGCCCCTGACTTTAAACATTTCTGTAGAATAATCAAGTGTTACTATGATGGACTTGTGTTTATAAGTGAGGTGATCTTTCTTTCTTAAAATTTTTACTATTTTTTTATTATACTGTGCTTTAACTATATGTAGTATGTTACAGAAGTTTCTTTTCTCATCCTATTTGTTGTTTTACAGGCCTCTTATATATGGAAAGGCATCTCTTTTTCTGTGTCTGAGAAATGGTCTACGGTTTTCTTGAAAATATTTTCAGTGCCTTACCTATGATGCTCTTCTTCTGTGCCCATGATTTGGAAATTAGGTCTTTTCATCATGTTCCATAGCTCCTCCACATTCTGTTCATATTTCTTTCTATATGTATAGCTCTCTGAGTTTTCCAATTCCTGTAACTTGTCTTCCATCACGATTCATTGACTTTCATATAATTCATTGGCTTGGAGAGGTGACCATTGAGGTGTTTATTTAGCTTACTGAGTTTTTAATTTCCAACATCATTTCAGTGGGGGTTTTCTTCAGCACTTCTATCTCTATTTTCATGCCGTAGACATCGCCATTTCATTTACCTCTTTGTTTTTGTTTTCTTGGAGTATGTTCATGTTTTCTTTGATATGTTTGAACATACTTATAATCATTTGTTTTATTTTTTTATACAGTACCGTGGTGGTATGAATGAGAATGCTACCCATAGGCTCATCTGTTTGAATGCTTGGCTTTCAGTGAGTGGAGCTATTTGGGAAAGGTTAGGCGGTGTGCCTTGTTGGAGGAGGTGTATCACTGGGGAGGGGTGGGCTTTGAGGTTTCAAAAGCTAAAGCCAGGTGTAGCCCCACCTCCCATATCCTCTCTCTCTGCCTGCTGTCTGTGGATCAGGATGTAAAGCTCTCAGCTACTGTTCCAGCACCATGACCATACCTGTCTGCTTCTCAGGATGATGATTATGCACTAACCCTGTAAAACTGTAAGCAGGCTCCCGATTAAATGCTTTCCTTTATAAGAGTTGCCTTGGTCATGGTGTCTCTTTACAGCAATAGAACAATGACTAAGACAAGTAGTTATTTCAACTCATTTTTTTTTTAATGTATCGTTAGGTGTCATGTGTTGGGACTTGTATATCTGAGCTTTATTTATTGGTTGAATTTTTCTTTTTCTAGTTCTAGTCACCTTTCAGTGGTCATGTTTACAGTGTTTGATGGAGATATAAGTTCTAATAGGGTTGAAGTGTTCTTTCCTATTCTGGGTCTTGTATTTAGGGTCAGAAGCTCTATCTTGAATTTGTTTTTGACAGCAGGACCTCACATCTCTGCAGCTTTCCTTCTGAGTTATAACGCTCCACACGACTGTTGGCCTTGCTCAGAGCCAGATTTAATCCCCACTCTGTTTCCTCAGTTGCTCCTGGAGCTTCTGGAAGATGCGGAAGTTCCCATGCACCTGTGGATCTAATTAGGAGCTAAATATGGTCCCACTGGGGTTCTCAGCCTCCTTTGAAGCTACTGCAAGATGTAGCACTCTCCAAACACCAGCAATTCTTGGTCCAATTCAGTACTGGTCTCCCCACTGGGTCTGCAACAACTGCTGGAGCTCTGACTATTAATTTAAACAGTTTACCTTCCCTGAACTTATATCCAGTCTCATCTAAAAACTGAACTAAAATAACTTTCAAACAAAAACATCACACACCAAAATTAATAAAACCCAAAGTTTAATTAATTAATTAATTATTATTTAATTAATTATTAATTAATTAAAACCCAAGTCAATGAACTGTTGACTTATATTCAGTTACACACACACACACACACACACACACACACAGAGAGAGAGTTAGAATAGGCATTTGGAATTAAAGCTGCAGAACATTTATCAATCTGAATAGCAATATGCAGCCAGAGTAGGTAGATAGCTCACAGCAGTGGTAATTGTATAAACTGACAACATGGCTGCTTCATGGTATTGCTAAGGAGAAACCAGCCAGAGGCATCTGGGTGAGTCCAGAGAAGAAATAAGAAGAAGTAGACTGAACATGGCTAGCAGCCAGCAGAGAGAAGGGGATGAGAGAGGAGGGAGGCAGGAGAAGGAGAGGGAGCTGGTCAAAGAGAGGAAGCATAGCTAAAATAGCGGGGTTATAGGGGAATGAGTAGCTGGGGGCAGGGAAGCCCATGAGCTGGAGAAGTTTAGGGTAGGGAGGAGGTGAGAGGAGCTAGGATGTTGACATGGACTCTGAGATACCTTCATAATTCCTGGTAAATTTAATTTTTTGTGCTCTGTATTTCATCCTACATGGATTCAACTCCTAACTTTAAAATGTACTTGCACCACGACTATAACCTACCCCAAGCTCATTTTCTGAGCAGGAGTAAAGTGAAGTGAAATTTCAACCAGCCCCTTTTGCTAGTTATCAGACTCTCAGTTACATTAGAGGAAGGGTATATAGCACAAAGCTTAGGAATTATCCAAGGATTTCTATTTCTATGCATTCTGTGGTTTCCATTATTGGGAATAATTTCTAGTTGGCAATAGTAGTTCTCATGACTCATTTGAGAATGTAAGATGCAATAGCTGTAGAATAAAATTTAGCTATTTTTCTCGATCAAACGGTACACTTTTATTGTTTAAACTTAGCTCAATGCATCCCAAAAAGGTTTCCTGAAGGAATTCGTAGAAACTACTACAATAAAAGGAATTGAGAGCGATAAGCTGACATCTCTAGGGAAAGTAATTAGATAAGCCATCTTAAAAATTAGCAACAAGGCCAGGTGGTGGTCACACACGCCTTTAATCCCAGCACTCGGGAGGCAGAGGCAGGTGGGTTTGAGGCCAGCCTGGTCTACGAAGTAAGTTCCAGGACAGCCAGAGTTACAACAGAGAAACCCTGTCTCGGAACAAACAAACAAAACAAAACAAAAGCAAAACAACCCCCCAAAATAGCAACAAGGTACATCAATAACGTTTAAAATCATAGACAAATCATTCATTAACATTTTAGAAGGCTCAACAAACTGATCGCTGATAATAAGAACATCTTGCTAAGTCATTATTGCTGGGAATTTCTAACTTGCTTGATATATCAGGAGCAAAGATTTAGAATAATCTGTGCAAATGGGTTTCTTTTCATAGAACTTTAAGATAGAATTGAAACAGTATATGGCGTCATAGTGTGTTTTCTTTCTCACTGGGTCTGCCAGTTAAAGATACAGTTAAAGCTGTTTCACCCTTCAGACTATAAGCTTATGGAAGTGTTTAACTGAAAAGTCAGTTGGGGTTTAGTACATAGGCAGGGCAGTCACCTGTTGAAACTCACATGCTGACCTAAACTTTCAGCACAAAGGTTTTCAATGACATTTGCTCTACGTAGTTGCAACTTTTGTGCAGGCAAAGTCTTTGAAAGAAACATGGCACACCTTTTTATATTTGTCAGTTATGCACTTATCCTTTGCTTTGATATGTATGATTTTTTGATGTGGCTTAGGTATTTTGTGATTTTTGCCTAGGTAGTGGAGAAAATGTCTACCTCCGAAGTTTGGAAGAAGGCAGAACTTACCACGTAGAAACACACTTTGCATGCTTGCTGCTGTACCAAAGGATGAGCTCTAATGCATTGAGTTATAAATGTCTACTAGATCAGCAGAAGATTAATTTACTTTTCTTCCTATTGGTTATGG
Source organism: Cricetomys ansorgei (assembly GCA_026225945.1). NCBI lineage: Eukaryota > Metazoa > Chordata > Mammalia > Rodentia > Nesomyidae > Cricetomys > Cricetomys ansorgei. The sequence continues at coordinate 5,566,574 of JAMJFZ010001791.1, forward strand.
CAATGCATATGCATGTTTCAATACTGTTTGGGTAATATTCTTTTTATTTTGAAGGAAGAAAACTGCTTTCTTAAATTTATTTCTTTATTATTTTTAAAAATAGTATTTCATATTCTCCTTCTGAATGACAGTGTTGCTTATCTTTTTGACAAATGCATTCCCATAGTGTTAGAATAGATATTCAGGATGATAGAAGATAAGAAAATGGAAACAGTGAAAAATGATTTAATTGTGGTATTCTCAAGTGCATGGGCATTTTCAGAGAAAGACTCTGATTAACAGTCTCTGGGGATACAAGTGAAACTGAACTTTGTCCTTTGCTGTGCGCATGCCCTTGATTTCACCAGTCTTTCTCTGCTAGATTTCTCCAGGAATGAAATCTCCAGACTTGCATGTGTTTCTTTTTAGATGAGAGCTGGAGGTGTACAGCATTGTAAAAGTGTAATAAGTGATTTCTGCTTAGAGGAGAAGAAGAGGCACAGACTGCATTTTTTTGACATGATTCTCTATCAAACTGGTGATGAGTTGCACAATAGCACAAAGAACTCTCATTAAAATTATTACTCATAGTGGGATGGGGAAATTCATTTCTAATGGAGGAGAAACACATTCTGACGATATTGATGAGACTATCACAACAGCACAGGTTATGGAGGTTGTGAATTTCCAGTGTACCCAGTGCTATTGCACAGCAGGCTCTTCTATAACATTTTTTTTTTTCTGAATGAAAGAATTAATCAATAATGTCAGTGATATACAATTGTATTATTCCAATATATTAAAATGTTTACTCGCTTTCTTTCTTATAAAAGTGATATTCCAAAAAGAAATAAACCTTTTTAAAAGACAAAATGCCAAATTGTAGATATTTCCTATTAGATTTATAGATCTTATCTTTAAAGCAGTTAGAAGTCAGAACAATCAAATTCATATAGATAATGGACATAATTTGTGACTTAGGATAATAACATAGTATTATTATTACGTAAGTGCTTAGGTGTGCAGAGGCAAAGGGAGACACATATGCTTTCTTTAGGTAATGCATAATCTTTAGACAGCTTTATACAAAGTCACCATACAATCCAATCAAAGGCAGTATGCTGACTAGGTCTATCCATTTAATCATAGTATTTCCTCCTTTTCCTACTGTGACTAATCTTTATTAGTCATAATCAAAATGGTTTTGATCATCATGAAAAATACTAAAAAATAAATAAATGAAAGCATAATGAAATCAATGTGTATGCCGATGCTTTTCATTCTGCTCACCCAACACTGGCTTACCTGTTCAGGGAATCTTAGTGTTGAGGGAATTTCACTGATGTTGAATCTGCCTTAGATACTTCATAGTGTTTGGGTGCGCTATTCAGTACTTGTCACTCATAGGCCATGGCAACTCACTTGGATTGATTTGTGTTCACATAAGCACACGGAAAGCATTGACTTTGGCTTCTGATTCAAGACAGACTCAATTGTGTTGTTCGGAATGGATTATTTCCTTTTAAGCTTTTGTTCTGTGATATGTGCATCTATAACGATGCAAACCTTAGAATACAAACTCAAGGAAGATTTGATAATAAAAGGTAATACATGTGGCTGACTGTAAGGTTGGGGTACAGTCTTCCTTCTCCTTACTTTTTTACTTTGGAATCATTCATATACATATTATTGTTATTAGAGGCACTTTAAAAATTAATACCAGCATCATTTTGGCATAGTTATAATGTCTCAAGTTAAAATGGTTTTTGTAAACTTTGTAGGCATATATGAGTGTAATAATTAATTTGTGCTATGTTCCTTTTCAATATTGTACAAACCAAATAAAGAACTCCAGATTTAATGGTAGTGTGTCTTAGTTAGGGTTTCTATCATGTTGGTGAAATAATACCATGACCAAAAAGCAAATTTGGGAGGAAAGGGTTTATTGGGGTGACACTTCCACATTGTAGTCCATCATTGAAGGAAACTAGGACAGAACTCAAATAAGAAAGGGACATGAAGCAGAAGCTGATGCAGAGGCCTTGTGAGGGGTGCTGTTTACATGGCTTGTTTAACCTGCCTTCTTATAGAACTTGGGCCGACCATCCCAGGGCTGGTCTTACCCACAATGGTCTGGGCCTTCTCCACTTGATCACTAATTGAGAAAATGTCTTACAGCTGGATCTTATAGAGGTATTTTCTCAGTTGAGGCTCTTCCCCTATCTGATGACTGTAGCTTGTGTCAATTTGACAGAAAACCAGCCAGTGCACAGGATATTTCAAGACCTACATTTTGAGGGACACAGAACACATTAGACTCCTCAGGGTTACAGTTTTCTTATCTATAAAATAATAAGAGTTAAAAAACATCTTTATGTAGTATGTGAATAATTTTGAAGAATGAAAGTATGTGTGACATTTTACATTAACTATAAAAATCACAAAATTATAACAAGTGACAATAAGATACTTTATCAACTTTCTCAAACCCCAAAGCAAGCTATTATGCATCATTTTCAGGAAATTCTTCTTTTTAAAATGAAAAAGTATACTCAGGTATCTATTGTATGCTGAACAAATATTCCCACTTCATTCCCCACAATCTCTTCCTTTGTTTACTCTTCCCATTACCATGAATTCCTTTTATCCTTCTAGAAAATTTCAATTCTATTTTTACCTAATTCATCATATAGAATGTTATGCGACTATATAAATTCTAGAAGATACAGACGAGATAAAACATTGCCTTCTTCGGGCTGGCTTTTGTCACGTAACATAAATTGTCTGAGTTGCAACTATTTTCTCCTAAGTGATACAATTTCATTCTTTATGGCTGATTAAATTTTATTTTGTGTACATATTACATTCTATCCATTTCTTGGTGGTTGGACACCTATGCTGGCTTTATGACTTAGTTATTATGAAGACTGCTGCAGTACCCGTCGATGTCTAAGTATCTCTGTCGTGTGTTGACTTGGTGTTCTTTGGGTAAATACCAGGGAGTGGTGTAGTTTATGTTATGTTCCTTTCCAAACATTGTATGAACCAAATAACTCTGGATTTGGAGGCAGCACATTTTAGGTCCTACATGTTGAGGGACGAAGGAAACATCTGAATACTGGGATGAGGAAATAGTTATCGAATAAATTTTGATGATATTGGTGAGACTATCGTAAGACTAAAACTTGAAAGTAGAGTTTAACAAAGAAATAGAATCAGTAAAGAAAACCCAAACTGAAATAAGATAAATGAAAACCTCAGGATGTACAACAGAGCTTCAGAGGTAAGCCCAACAATAGATAAAAAGACATAGACGAGTAAACTTCAGGTTTTGAAGACAAGGTGGGGATATAGAAAGATAAATCAAAGAAAATGTTAGATATAAAAAGAATCAGGCTCAAAACACCCTGAAAACCTGGGACATTATGAAAAGTTCAAGCCTATGAAAATAGGTATAGAGGATGGAGAAGAAACCTAGGTCAAATACATAAAAATGTTTTCTTCTATTATCTATTATGCATTTATTTCCATTTCCTCATACTGAACATTGTTGTTTTCCTCATGGACCAAATGCAGAAAACGTTGCTATGGGCCTCAAGAACCAGCAGCATTAACTGCTGGGGTGAGTGTCTCCCCTTTTCCTGAACCTGCATTGTCCCAGATCCAATCTTCCTGTTCTGTGAGATCTGTCATGCCAGGCCCTTCTAAGACAGTACTAAACTCATATCTCACAGGACTATACTGAAAGCACAAAGGAATAACATATTCAGATATAGAATTACAGAAGAAAACTTTCCCAATCTAAAAAAAGAGATACCAATAAAGGTACAAGAAGCATAGAAAACATGAAGTAGAAGGACTAGCAAAAGTAGTTCTTCCAGTAGAAGGGCTGAAATTCTCCATGTCACAAAATAAAAAACACTAAATGTGCATACAGAATAGAGAAAGGATACTCAAATCTTCAAGGGAAGAAGACCAAGTCATGTATAACAGCAGGCCCATTAGAATAACTCTGACTTTTCAATATGGACTTTACAAACCAGAAGGACTTGGAAAGATATTCTACAAGTTCTGAGAGACCACAGACAAAGGCCAGACTACTATACCCAGCAAATGTATGACCCACAATCAATGAAGAAAGAAAAATATTTTACTGTGAAAACAAATGTAGGAAACTTCTGCCCACTAATACAGCTCCACAGAAGATAGTAGAATAAACACTCAGTCTGAAGAGAAGATTAGCAACACCCAAGAAGACAAAAGGATGAAACAATCCCAGAGTGTAATCCCCATCAAAAATCCCACCATAAATTAAAGCAAAACAAAACAAAAACCTTCAACCTCTAATGGAAACAAAAAAACCCAGGATAGCTAAAACAATTCTGAATAATAAAAGAACTGCTAGAGGTATTACCATCATAGATTTCAAGTTGTATTACAGACCTGTAGTAATAAATATGACAAATTGATCAATAGAATAGATGACCCAGACATACTTACCTACAGACCCATGATTTTTTGGCAAAGAAGCCATAAGATGTCTAGTTAGGGCATTAACACCCCCTCATTATACAGTAACTCCATTTAACTTTATTTCATATATGTGTATATTTTAGGAAGCTTCTATGGTAGTAGGTTTCCATATGACTTTTCAAAAGGCCTTTAGCATTTGTTATTACTTCCCCTATTCTCTCGTTTACCATACCTTCCCGTTAACCTTTAACCTCCAACTGTAGTTTTCACTTTATTTATAACACTGTATTATATTTTCCCTTTGTTGGAAGATTCCTTCCTCCCCCTGGTCACTTACCTAGCCTCTGTGGATATTCTAAATGAAACACATGTCTAAAGCTTAAAAGCTATCACCCACATATAAAAGAAAACAGGCAATGCTTACAATTTGGGACTGGGTTATCTTATTCAAGATGATTGTTTCTAGATCCTTCTTTTACTTGCATATTTCATAACTTCATGTTTCTTAATAGCTGAATAATATCCCATTGTGTAAATGTACCACATTTTCACTATTTGCTCATCAGCTGGTGGACATCTAGGCACTTTCCAGTTTCTGGCTATTATAAATAGAGCAGCAGTAAACAGGCATGGGCAAGTATCTCTGTAGTAAGATATAGAGTCCTTGGGTCTATGTGATATAGAGTGGTATATCTGGATCTTGAGGTAGATACATTCCCAGCTCCCGAGGAAGCACCACAGTGATTTCCATAGTGTCTGGACAAGTTTGCACTCCCACCAGCAATGGATGAGTGTTCCCTTCCTTCACATCCTCACCAGCCATTTCTCAGCCATTTGTGTTTAATCTTTTAAGAACTCTTTGCTTAGTTCTATACCTCATTTTTAATTGGATTATTTGTTTTCTTGATGTTAAGTTTGTTTGAGTTCTTTATATCAGCTGGATACTAACCCTCTATCAGATGTATAATTTGTAAAGATTTTTTTCTCATTCTGTAGGCCTGCCTCTTTGCTCAAATGAGGATATCCTTTTGGGGTACAGAAGCTTTTTATCTTCATGAAGTTCCATTTGTCAGTTGTTGGCTGTAGCAGGTTGCTAACGTGTTTTTTTTACCCTCTATCTCAGGAAAGAAAAGCAGAAAGATAGGAAGAAAGAAATCTTTACTGCCCTTTTTGGTGACCTAGAATGAATGAATGAATGAATGAATGAATGAATAAATAAATAAATAAACAAATAAATAAATAAATATTCACAGCTCTTATTGGCCCTCCAAATCTTGGAGAGTGGGAGCTGATAGTGAGCTGTACTAAGGTCTCAACAAAATATCCCCACACCTAATTCCTCCATCCAAAGGCGCAACAACCACCAAAGAACCACCAACCCACCAACCTACCAACCCCAGCTCTCTGGGTCTCAACCAATATATACTCTGAGGAAAGTTCTCAGACATCTAAGCATAACACAATCAGAAGGACAAGCTGCACATGGCAAAATAGTGGAACGTAACTAAATCACAGTCAGTAATGAATAATCTAAATGAAACTCATTATCAACTACTACATCTGGGATGGGGACAAAAGCATATTCCAAAAGTCACTCTGTTTTTAGAGAAACCAAGATCACAAAACTTCTTCAAAGCATCTTGCTACAGTTGGCCTTTCTATCTGCATTATCCTGTCGCTGGGCAGAAAGTTCGTTCCCATGTATATAAGTTGAAGTATATTCCCACTTTCTCCTCTAATGTATTCAGCATATTAGATCTTATTTTGAAGTCCTTAATTGATTTGGAGTTTACTTTTATTCATAATGATAGGAAGGATCTAGTTTCATTCTTCTACATTTAGCTATCAGTTTGACTAGCTTGTATTTGTTGAATATTCTGTCTTTTCTCCAATGTGTCTTCCTGTTGGCTGTAGGAATATGGGCTTACACAGGAATTTTCAATTCTATTCCAATGATACTTATATCTCGTTGTTTGCCAGTACCATGCTGCTTTGCTACTCTGTGCAACATGAAATAAAGGATGGTGATACATCCAGCAATATTTTTTATTATTTATTATTGTCTTGGCCTTCATTGATCTCTATGCTATCACATGAATTTTAAAATTCCTTTTTCAACTACTTGAAAAATTGTGTTGGAGTTTTGATGGGAATTTCATCAAATCTGTTGACAGTTTATGGAAGAAAAACTACGCTCATAATATCGATCCAACCAAACCTTGAGCATAGGAGGTCAGTTGCAGTCCAACTACTTTAAGTCTTATGTATGAATATGTAGTGTCTTTAGATATAGGTAGGATCTTGCCTTCAATAGGAAGGCAGCTAAGGGAATACCAATAGCCCGTATTGTTTTTGGTGACTCTTGTATCCCCAGGACCAACAACTCAAGAGGAGGTTTCTTATGCCTAGCACTCTATTTTGCAAGATCCCTACCTCTCCTTGACACCTAACCTCTGTGACTATAAGGATTAAAACACACATATCTGAGTCTTAAAATATCCACATGTGAAAAAACATGCAATGCTTGCCTTTTGAGTGAGGTTCCCTCACTCAAGATGATTGGTTCTAGCTCCATCCTTTTTCCTGTAGATTTCATAATTTCATGTTTCTAGACATCTGGATATTACATTGTATGAATGTATGGTGGTTTCATTGTCTATTCATCAACTGATGGACATCTAGGCTATTTCCAATCGTTGACTATTATGAATAGAGCGGCAATGAATACTTGTGGGAAAGTACCTCTGTAGTAAGACATGGAGTCCTTTGGGTGTAGATCCAAGATCTGGATCTTATTGTAGATCTATTTTAAGTTTTTGTGAGACACCTCCAAACTGATTTCCATAGTGGTTTTAACAGTTTGCACTCCTACCACCAATGAACAAGTGTTCTTCCCTCAAATCCTTACCAGCATATGCTGGTAAACATAATTTGTTTTATTGAACTTGGCGATGCTGGGCGGGGGTAAGTTGAAACCCAAAAATAGGTTTAATTTATATCTCCCTGATGGTTGCTGATATTGAACATTTTGAAAAGTGTTTCTTAGCTATTTGTGTTTCATCTTTTGAGAACTCTCTGCTTAGTTCTGTACCCAATTTTTGACTGGGTTGTTTGTTTTCTTGATGTTCAGCTTTTGTTTTTTGTTTTTTGTTCTTTGTTCTTTGTATAAAGTAGATAATAACCTTCTATCATAATTGGTAGTTTCTTTCTTTCTTCTACTTCTTTTTTTTTTTTACTCTGTATTGCTTCTTTGTTCAAATAATGGTGTCTTTTTCTGTACAGAAACTTTTTAGCTCCCTGAGGTCTCATTTATTAATTTTTGGTCTTAATGCTCAAGTTATCTGTATCCTGTTCAGAAAGTCCTTTGCTGCGCCAGTGAGTTCAAGCCTAATCCCTACTTTCTCTTCTCTTAGATTCAGGAAATCTGATGTTATGTTGAGGTCCTTAATCAGTTTGGAGTTTACTTTTGTGCATGGTAATAAATATCGATACATTTTCATTCTTCTATATGCAGCGATTCGGTTTGACAAGCACCATTTGTTGAAGAAACTGTCTTCATTTTAGTGTGTACTTTTGTCTCCTTTGACAAAAATTAGGTGCCTGTAGGTGTGTAGAATTATGTCTAGGTTTCCAGTTCTATTGGATTGATCAGTGTGTCCATTTTTATGCCAATGCCATGGTATTTTTATTACTACAGCTTTATAACTTGAAATCTGGCATTGTGATAGCCATGGTTCTTTGATTATTCATGGTTGTTTTACCTATTCTGCGTCTTTCTCTCTCTCTCTCGTTTCACATACTTGGAATTTTGATGGAGATTTTGCTGAATCTGTAGATAGCTTTGGTAGGATGGCCGTTTTCACCATATTAATCCTACTGATCTGAAGGAATGGGAAATCTTTCCATTTTCTCCTGTCTTCTTCAATTCTTACTCAAATGTCTTAAAGCATTTATTATATAAGTCTTTCAAATAACTTGTTTAGAGTTATTTTACTATGTACACCCTCCACATATATAAATATACATGCATGTATATGAGAATATTATGAAATGTGTAGTTTACCTTATCTCTTTCTCAATTTGTCATTTTTACATAGGAAGGATGCTGAGTTTTGTATGTTAGTTTTGTATCCCTACTGCTCTGCTGATGGTGTTTGTTGGCATTCGCAGTTACTAATGGAGTCTAAGTCTTTTATGTATAAAACCACACCACCCATAAATAAGGATGCTTTGCATTCTTCCTTTTCTATTTTCATGCCCTTAATCTCCTCAGTTGTCTTGTTCTTCTAGCTAAAACTTCAAGAATTATATCGAATATATCAAATAGGTATAAAGCGTGGACATCTTAGACTTGTTTCAGAGTATAGTGAAAATGCTCTGCGTAAATCTGTCCATTTATGATGATGTTAGCTGTGGGCTTGTCTTTACTATGCTGAGCTGTGTCTCCTTTCCCCCTAGTCTCCCCGGGATTTTCATTATGATGGAATGTTGGATTTTGCCAAAGGCATTTTTCTGCATCTAATTGAGTTGATCAGGTTTCTGTTTTTTAGTCTGCTTATGTGATGGATTACAGCTATTGACTTGTATATCTTCAATCATACTTGAATTCCTGAGACAAAGTCAACTTGATCGTGGTGGATAATCTTTATGATGTATTCTTGAACTCAGTTTGCAAATATTTTATTTAGAATTTTACAAAGTATATTCATTTATGATTTCATTTTTGTTGAGGCTTTGTGAGGTTTTGCTATCAGGCTTATAGCAGTTTCATAAAGAGGATTAGAAAGTGTTCCTTCAGTTTCTGTTTTGTGGAATAATTTGAAGATTTTTCGGCATCTGTTCTTTGGTGTTCTGCTAAAAGTTTGAGCTGAATCCATCTGACCCTGGACATTTGTTGTTGTTATTTTTTTGTTTGCTTGTTTTTGGTTGTGAGATTTTTAATTACTGTTTCTGGTTCACTAAGCGTTAGGTTGGTGAGGTATCATGGGGGAAGCTTCCCTGCTGTTTATAGGAGACACAATGTTTTGGCAGCTTTCCTGGTCCTTGGCTTTCAGGATCCCTTTGCCCTGTCTTCCATGATGCTGCCTGAGACTGCGCTGCAGAATTGCGCTGCAGATGTGTCAGCTGAGGCTGAGCACTGCGTTTATTTGTTCTCTGCATATTGACCAGATCTCACAATAAATTCTTAGCTCTGATAAATGGTTTCATCCAACTGGCAGGATACAAAATTGACACAAAAGAACAGTATTCTTCCTATATACTAATGAGAAATATATCAGAAAACAGTCCTAATCACAGTATCACCCCCACATGCTTAAAAAATAAAACACTTTAGGATATGTCTAACCAAGTAAACAAAAGACCTCAATGACAAAATCTTTAAAACACCCAAGAAAGAAAATGAAGAAAACATTGGAAGATTGAAGTTCTCCCACACTCATCTATTGGAGAAAGTTAACATTATGAAATGATATCTTACCAAATTAATTAATCAATCCTAAAAAAAGAAAAGCCCTTTTTTCTTCACTGTTATTCAAATGGCATTTGATTTTAGATCTTTACTAATAAAGAAATGCTACTCTCATGGGGTCCAACTCCATAGAAGAGGAATTAGTGACTGGAGAGAGAGACGGGGGCGGATTGGTCTCTCCCAGGATGATCTGCCTAATTGATTATCCAATAAAGGATGTCAGCCCTGAAACTATATACACCCAAGAACCAGAAACAGACTCACTAGGCTGTAGTTCCCCACACATTTATGTGTTGTAGACATTTATTTTTAGTTATGTATACAATAATTGTTGGTGCATTGTTGGGTGAGGGGCTGCTTAGATCTTGGCATTTAGTAATGTGTATAGGTGTTGGATTTATGTGGGGGATGTTTGATTGCTCATTTTCTGCATGTGTTATCCGTAGAACACCTGAAGAGTTACGGATCAATAAAAACACTTGAGCAAAGATGTTCAGGGTTCCACTGTCGAATATGGTGCCTGCCATGATGGTGGTTCCCTCTGCTGGGGTCAGGCAGGGTTTGTACCTCTGAATATGCCTCCTTATTTCTCTTGGTAAGACCACACAGTGGCTAATAACTACATTTATGTATTCACATACCTACATATGTATGTTGCAATGATGATCAAAGAAATATAATATGAGATAGTGAAGGGGACAGATGTGGAATGAGGCACAGGGAGGAGAGTTGGGAAGGTCTAAAGGGAGGAAATGGGGAAAGTGATATGCAATTACATTTTCATTAAAGTTTATATAAAATGAAATGTTGCTTCCAAGGAAAAATTAAAAGCTGATATAAGAAGAAAATAAAACCCAATGATAATATTACTACTTGAATATGAACAATAATAAAATCGTATATGCATGACAGTTATTTTTCAAACTAAAGTACATTTTAATTCTTAAAATAAACCAATTATAAAAATTGTCCCTTGTGACTGTATATTTTTCAAAACCTTATTTAGTAGCTTCTTAGTACTTTATTGAACAGATACACAATTAATTATGTTTCAAATTTGTACTATAATTATGTTAATTATGTTTACAATCTTTTACAATCATAAATGATTGTATACAAATCATAAATGACGAGATGAACAACCTTAAATTGCTTACGCATATTTTAAATATTTTTGACCATAATAACTTAGACACTGTATGCTAGCAGAAGTATATGAACATCAGCAAAATTTTGATAAACAAAACCCAATTTTCCTTGAACAAATGTGTCTGCTTTGAGATAATATTTCAACATTAACTGAAGATTTTCTTTCAAGTTCTGCCTTTTGCTGTCTTTTCATTTTTCAACAGCATATGGTTGTTACTCACAAGAATATTACTAGCAATAGAGAAAGTATATTTGTTTTGCCAGAGCCTGAGACACAAAATGCTCAAGCTCTGATACAATAAGACAACCGTGAAAAAGTGTTTTGTAATGAATAGTCCTTTGACTCTGTCACAAGGTACAGGTTTGTGCTTTGATGAGACAGTAAAAAAGCCGAGGTAAATCTGAGGCCCCTGCCTCTGACTGAAGAGCTATTGGCAAATGACAGCAGCTCTGGGTTGGAGAATCCTTCTTTGTATTGAGGGTGTGACACTCACAAGTTTCTCTTTCTCCAGGATATGTGTATTTGTGTAGCTATATTTAATTCAGCATTAATATTTTATAGTTATTTATGTAGGAAGTAAAAATACATTTCATTGTTTTAGTGCTTAATTTTCACCACTAGAAAAATGGAATTTAAGCATTTTTATTTTTGACTTTATTATTCTGCTGTTTATAATAGTGAATACATTACATATTCATCTTTTCTAACTAACATATCACATTATCATATTGTCAATCACATATGAATATCATATATATAATTAAATATAAAAATATTTTAAACTATCAGAATTAGAGCAGGGAGCATACATTTCAGTTCAGCAGAGAAGGGTGGAATGAAACAGACACTAGAAAAGAAAACAGAAAAAACTAAAACAGAACAGATGGGATAGAAACTGGTATTGTGAATTTTCTTGAAAAAAACATATGAATGGGTAAATATAACATTGATTCATAGAGGATATAACTAAACGCCAGCACCAGGCATGAGAAACCCTCCTCTCTTCTGAGTGTTAGTTGGGGTTTTCCAAGAGACTCCATAACGTTATGCCACTGCTATTGCCCCTGGCTGCCCCCAGAAGTGGAAGGTAAGTTCATATTGCTGGGAACCCCATGCTCTTCAGAAAGTGGGCCCAGAGAACCTGAGCTGCATGGGACCTGAAAGTTTCTTCTCCAAGAACACCATTTTATGGCACCAGAAAGAGCCAGGCAAACTTCCAAAGGAGGGAAGCAACCAAATGCCCTCCCCCCTTTTCCTTCATTCTTTTGATATAAGGTCTCATTGTATATCCATGGATGCCCTGGAACTAGCTATGTAGACCAGCCTGGTTTCAAACTCATAGATGTCCACCTGCCTCTGCCTTCTGAATTTTGAGACCAAAGTCATGTAGCGTCATGCCTGGATGCATTTACCTTTTCAAACATGTCACTCACATAGATGTATCATGTGCTTTATTATACAGATGTGTTCCTGCATACCAAACCACTAAGCTTCACACTTTTGTATCTTAACTTGTAAATCCCAGAGACATTTGAAATTATGTCAAATGCTAAAGGATTTCTTTTCTTTCTCTTTTTCCTTCCTTCTTTCCTTCCTTTCTTTTCTTTATTTCTTTTGGTTTTTCCAGACATGGTTTCTCTGTTGTAACTCTGGCTGTCCTGGAACTCACTCTGTAGACCAGGCTGGCCTCAAACTCAAACTCCTGCCTCTGCCTCCTAAGTGCTGGGATTAAAGGCATGCGCCACCACACCCGGCTTTAAAAGAATTTATTTTATATGCAACCATATTATCTGTCAGCCATTCAAAGGGCCACCCTCAAGGCTGTTTGCTCCTTGTCCTTCTCATCTACCTCAAAGAAAATGTCTGATTTGTGCATTTCTGTGCACATTTCATGATGGAAATCTATCAGCCATGCCTTCCTTTTGGACTGTTGCAGTGAACCTCAGCTAGTCTCTCTGCACTTAGGCTCCTCTGCTCCACTTTCCTGTTCAACAACTGGCTAGATCTCTTGAAGCCTAAACCAGATAACGCATCTCTGTGATGAAAAGAAGTTAATTTGAATGAAAATGTCTCAGTGTCTGTATGTGTTTCTTGTACTTTTTCTTTGGCTCTTTTTTTCTCTATTTGTTCGTTTTGCCCTATTCTTGTTTTTTAAAAAATTATTTTTGTTGTTGTTATTATTATTATTATTAATTTTTAGACACCTGCTTGTTTTCTAACAAGAGGGAAAAAGAAAGGGATGTGGATTTGGGTGGTTGGGGAAGTGGGAAGTTTCTGGGAGGAATTGGGGAAGGGGAAACTGTAATCAGAATAAATTGTTTGAAACAAAATCTATTTCCATAAAAACAAAACAAAACAAAACACCCACAAAAAGGTCAACAATTGTGTTTTCTAGTCTAGTAGTAGTAAATAGCATTTTTCCATGAGGCAAACTAGCTCTACATGATTTGCTCTATGGCTATCTTCTTGTAAGTCATCCTTTTTTCATCCTGCCGCTTGCCCAACTGGTCTTTTTCAACTCTGCAACTGCTCCTCATGTGCCTAGATTGAGTTCTTAGCATGAAGAGGGGTGTAGCTGTGGGTAGCACCTGACTGTGTATTGGTTTTCTTATCAATATAATAGCAATAATGATGCTGTAGTTCCAGTACTCAGCACAGTACTGGTGCACATAAATATTCAGTAACTGTTCTTGTGTGTTAATGTTCACCCTGATGCACAGAAGCAGAGGTAGATCTATATTATCAGATTTATTGCAATATGTTGGCTTGCATGATTATGAGGCTGGCTGGACAAGTGTTGAAATTTGTGATACAGCTGTCAGAAAGGGCAGAAAAGAACTTACAGATGTCTACAGCTGCAGTGTACAGAGGGAAGTTCTTTTGGAAAACAACAATTACGTTCTTAAGACCTTTCAAATGATGGGATCAGTTGCTTCACCTAAGGTCCAGCAAATTATGTGGATAATGCTTTTTACATAAAGTCGAATAGCTATTACCATTAATCATATCTATATACACTTGCTCAGCCATACCTAAATTAGTGCTTGACTGAATAACTTGGGATTATAGCTTACCTAGATCTAAAAAAACCAACCAAACAAACAAAAACAATTATAGGGGTTGAAAACTTGTTGGTCCCCTTGTCTGGGAATGATCCATGTATCAGAAATTCCAAAGATAATTTCTTCCTACTCTTGAATTCTCAGCATAATGAAAATCATCAAGCTTCCACAAGTATCTACAAATGTATCAATAATTCTACACATCAGTCTTTGGCTATTTTAATTGTAAAGCTTCTGTTATTCTGCTTTATCTCTTACCAGTAAGGGTTAAGAAGCCAGATACTATCATCTTCCTTAATTTATGTATCCAACATGAGAACTAAAATATTGAATTCACTGACTGCATATTCACTAAATGAATATAGGAGGAAATATTAATTGAAAGTAAGAGTTACTAGGTTTGAGGGTATGCATAGCATAAGCGGTACATGAGAATGTAATGCTTATGTGTGAGGCTGGAGACATGATGGCGCACCCCTTAAGAAAGTGTACTGCTCTTGTATGACTTCCCTAGAACCCATATTGGCTGGCTTACAAGGATTGTAACTCTAGCTCCAGCGACCCCGATGCCGCCTTCTGGCCTCCATGGGCATACTCATGCATATGCATATACATACATAATTAAAAATAAAAATAAATCCTAAAAATTAGTATGAGAATGTTTTAAAGATGTATTCACTAGGACTGGGATCCACAATCTTGCATTTTGATTAACTGTGGCTTTCTATAGTGGTCTTCATCTGTTACAAAGAGAAGTTCCTTGATGAGAAGTGAAGACTACACTTATTTGTGGGTACAATGACAGATGTTTATTGATTGTAATTAGGGATTAGGCTGGTATAGTAAACTAGTGGCTGTACATTTTCCTTGTAGATAGCCATGATTTCATTAGCACTCAGTAGTTAGCTAGGTTTCTAGTACCAGACATAGTATCCCCTTGTTAAGTGGGTCTTAAGTCCAATTAGAGAGCTGTTGGTTAACAAAAAGATATGTCTGACACTCCTGCACCCATTGGTTGCTTCTCTCCTTTAGAAGCTTGCATGGTGCCTTTTAATATCATGAAAGTTAGTCCTCAAGGAGGAGGCAATGAGATCAGTTCCAGCTCTGGAGTCTCTGGACCTTGTGTCTGAAATGCATGGTATCTTTAGCTATAAGAACTTACTTCCCACTTCTGGGGGTGGATTAACCAAAGACAATAGCAATAGGCTGCATTTTTTGGTGAGTCTCTTGGACATCTCCTGATAACAACTCAAAAGAGAGCTTCTCATGTCTGGCATTAGGTCTTTTTTTAGGTCTTTGGCTCTTGGAGGAAGCATCATCAGCCCATATGAGTAAGGTTCATTAAAACTATATGTATATTTATACAATGAATTACACATATTAGTTATTTTTGGTAAGTACTAGTATGATTCTTCATAACTTTTTCAGACATCCATATTGTTATTTTATCCCCTTCCCTCATCCTTCTGTATTTTTCTTGAAGCAGGAGAGATGGTCCCTCAAAGGGAAGAGAACATCAATTACATCAATTGGTTATACAGTGTCAAACAGTCATCCCTGAAAAAAAAATCATTATATGGACTTAACAGGTTATATTTAGACATATATATGACACACATATGTGTGTATGTATAGAAAACAATTAATGAAAAAACAGACCATGCATTTGAAGAAGAATAGAGAGGTTTATGGGAGGGCTTGGAGAGAGGAAAGGGAATGGAGAAACAATTAAATTATAATCTCAAAAGTAAACAAACAAAAATAGCTTTGAAGTGAAACAAAAAAGAATGGAAAAAAATCACAAACAGAATATGGGTTCCATTTTCTTTTTTGCTGATTTGAATTTTTATGTTCTCTACAATGGGAATAGATTTTTTAGAAATATAATCTTTGTAAAAGTGTTAACAGAGCAGTAAGCACTATTCAGGACAGACCATTTCTTTTTACTCATGCCATAAGCATTAAATGATGCAAGGAAGAATTTGGCCATGAATTTCATTAGCTAAAAGTTTTTATGGATGAAGAAACTCAAAAATATGAGTGATGTTTATTATATTTAGAGATATTTACACACAACATTTAGCAGGTAGGCGGTGTGTTTTTTATTTTTTCAGGGTAAAATTCACAATAGACAATTTCTTTTATTTTTAAGATTATAATATAATCACATCACTTACTTCATCTCTTTTCTTACTCCAAACCCTCTCATATACCTCTTCTTGCTTTTGTTCAAGTACATGGTCTCTTTTTGATTAATTGCTGATATATATTTATATCTATATCTATATATAATCTCCTGCTCACTCTGTAAAACATTACTTGTATGTATATTTTCAGGGCTGACCATTTCATATTGAGTATGCAATTGGTGAGTTCTTCTTTAGGCAAGACTACTTTTCTTGCTTTCAGGATTCCTTAGTTGCTTGTAGTTCTTTGTGTAGGCTAGAGGCTCCCTGGGTTTCCCCCAACCACTTTACAATGTTTATTGATTTTATCATTTTTCGGCTCTTATTTATGCAGTCATGTTGGTGGGAATTTATGAGCATATATTCTGATATTACTAGGAGACACAACTTCACAGAAAATCTCCAATATCCTGGTTCTAATAGTCTTTCCATCCCTTCTTACTCAATGATCCCCAAACCTTAGGTGGGAGAGTATCTATAGATTTAGTAATGGGACTGGGTTCCACAAATCTGCATTTCGATTTGTTGTGACTTTCTTGTATGGTCTCCAGCTGTTGCAAAGAGATGTTTCCTTGATGAAAGGTAAGAACTACACTTATCTGTGGGTATAAGGACAAATATTTAGGATGTAGTTAGGGATTATGATGGTTTAGTAAAGTGGTTACTGTATATTTTCCTCCAAGATCCATGACTACAACAGCCCTAGGTATTGGCTAGGCTTCCAGTACCAGGCACGATTTCTCGTAAATCCAATTGGAGAGCTGTTGGTTACCAATAAGGCGTGCAGGTCACTGATGCACCCTCAGAGTTTAGAGAAATTCTTGTGAAGAGTCCACTTAGGGCACTGGATGTGGTTCAGCAGGGAGTGCTTGCTTGTACATAGACCTAGGTTTGACTCCAAGTACTGAGAAGAGTTAATTTGTAAAAATAATAGAGTGAAATCCAGTCAGAGAAGGGCAATGTGTTTCAAGCTATTCAGCTATTAGGTGAGTTCTCCCAGGTTTTATTAAGAGATAAGATGTAATGTATTCTGCTGAAAGAGAGAAAAATACAGCTGGATACCAGTAGTCATAATGGTAAAGTAACAACAGGCAAAGAAGACTAAATAGAAAATGAGGAAGAGAAAGAAAAAGTAAAGAAAAGAATGGTCAGATGCACAGGATTAAATACTAAATGAAAGATTTTCCTATGAATGAGATCGCCTAAATCTGTTCTGTAACAAGACTCTGCTGTACAATTTTATTTATTATGATTGCAACATACACATACTTACACACACATGCACACACACACACACACAGACACACACACCACATGCTCATTCCCACATAAGTCTGTTCAGGAATTAACATTCTCTATCAGTCCAAGTTGCTACCTCTCTTCTCCCATAGATGGCTTGAATGTACTGCACTTCTCATAGTTCTGAGTCCACACATAAATAATTGCACTGGAGGGCCCCTTCCATTCTTGTAAAGTTGGACACATGGACATCTTAGGCAACTTCTTTACTCCCTTAGGTGAACCTGGACCCCAGGACCTCTCAGCTTTGTGGCAGGCCAGGTCTCTTGCACATGTATCCTTTATATACCCACTGGTTCCATGAAGTCTGACTTCATTCTTTTGGGGGTACATGAGAGCTCCAATTAGTCTATGCTTTCTTTCACAGGCAGTTTGTTTAGGAGTTGTTGCTCAGTCCATTTTTGAGGGGGAAAAAAGAACCAAAAACCTCCAACTGTACCTTGTTACTAGGTTCAGTCTTGGTCTAGTTTTGTCCAAAGAGGCTTCTGTAAATACATACATTTACTTCATTTTTTTATTTTGTATGTAGTGAATGTTTTCTTCTTTAAGATCAAGCATAAAAGTTAAGTAGGGCTTTGTATTTTACCCCATAAGGTGTTTGAAATTAGGCAAAGCAATTCAGGTGATAGTTGACTGTGTTAGTTCATTGACGTGACAAGTGAAAACAGACAGTGTGTGTAACTCTGCAAGACATATGGCAGTGTGATTTAACATGGAATATGTAGCTAAATAACTCAAGATAATCTTATCAATATGAGGGACCCAAATGCATCCTGATGATTTGCAGCATACAGCCACAATAGAATTAAACATTAATTATCCTACTGAATCTATTCATTTAAGAAGGCCATTGAGAGCCATAGCAGTAGTCCTTAAAAGCACACAAGTAGCAAGCTCCATATTTTATATGCATTCCTTTACTTTTCTGTACAAATCTAACCTATATGTACCTGCACTAGTCTACTACTCTACCTCTCTAATGTTGAATCATTATAGGTCAATGACAGCACTCGAACTACAAACAATCCGACAAATGGCAGAATCCTGGACTAATTTCCCAGCACTGAAGATTCTGCAAGGCATGACAAAACCTTGTTGTCTGCATCCAATATTTCTGGTTTAATATTTGCCAAGCCCCTGGACATTGTGCTAACAACTTCCCATGGTGTCTTTAAGAAAACCAGCATTGGTGATTATACTTGTTTTGCATGTTCCTAGTCACATAGCTGGCAGCCACAAGAAGGAAACATTTAGGGAACATTCCTTCTTTATTTAATTCCTTCTGCAGGTGTCATTTCTGTGTTTTGCCATCTGGTGTTCTGCAGAGTAGAATTTCAATACCAATTATTTATTTCGACATACGTGCTAAGTAAAAATCTCCAAATAACAGTATTAAAATGCCCAACAAGACAAGTACATTTTATGATTATTTGTTTTTACTTGTTGAGAGAGATGTGATTTGAAAGCGCTATCACTGTTTAGGAGATCTTGTTGGAAAGGGCACATGAGAAATAATGCTAACATCAGGCTTTCTTCCCTGTAGCATGACCTCAATGAAAAATTGTCTATTCCATAGGACTACCAGCCCTCAGATTCAATATATTGCTATTCCCTCTGCTCTTTTCTTGAAAAGGTTTAGTGGGTGGAAACAACAGAAATAAAAAAGCATTTTAAAATCTTTTCCTGTCATGAGATCCTAGAGTAAAGCGAGAAAACAAATAGTTTTTTCTTTATTTTTGTAAGACAGAGCCTTAACACATCCTACAGCGATCTCAAACGCATGATGCTCATGCTCCAGCCATCAAAGAAAGGTAGGTAGTTTTTTTTTCTTTTCTTTTTTGAAAGACTTTATTTTGGGCTATGGTTCCAGAGGCTTAGAGTCCATAATGGCAGAGTAGAGGTAATAGGTGGCAGGTAGCTTGGTCAATAGCTGGGAGCTCACATCTTGAACCATAAATGGTAAGTAGAGAGCTAACTCAAAATGACATGAGTCTTTTGAAACTTCAACCCCTCTGTGAAATACCTCCTCCAGCAAGACCACACCTCCTACTCCTCCCCAAACAGCTATCAACTGGGGACCAAGCACTCAAATGCCCAACATTTATGGAGACATCTTATTCAAGCTGACATACTTTCTAGGCCCTTTTTTGAATTTAAACCTTTTAATGTGAAATAAATCTATTTCAAAACATGATAATGGTAGTATCAAAGGTTTTATCTGATCTTTGTTTTATAAAAAAGGGATTTCATTACATATTTAATAGATGGGGACACCTGGACTGGAATATTGGGTTAATCCTACTGTTCTTTCTTCTATGCAATTGTGGAAGACATTAGTTTCAGAAAAGCTAGAGGAAAGAGCATGAACTTGTTATTACCAGAATTCAATATGGCAAATATGAACATAGAAATGGAGGTACCTTAAACTACCTTTGTTTCAATTTTACCAGATGCAAACAGTCCATCAGCTAATATAAAATCTGATGAGGTAGGATATGGAAAGTGTTTTGCTGATCCCATTGCAGTACATTTTAAAATTATTATTATTACTATTTTTCTAAGATGGAGTTTCTCTGTTGTATTTCTGGCGTCCTGAAACTCGCTCTGTAGACCAGGCTGACCTTGAACTCACAGATATCAGCCTGCCTCTGCCTTCTGAGTACTGGGATTAAAGGCTTGCACCACTATTGTATACTTCTCTCACAGAATATTTCCTGAGTGCAGTTTCCCCTCCTTTCACACCTCCCGGTCCACCTACCTCCCTTCTCCCCAAAACCCACTCTCTCTCTGTTTCCTCCTAGAAAAGAGCAGGCTTCCCAGGGATATCAACCAAACACAACATAACATTATACAATAAGATGGGGCACAAACCTCCCATCAGGGCTGGACAAGGTAATCCAGCAGGAGGATAGGTTCCTAAGATCAGGCAAAAGAGGCAGAGACATCCCCACTCTCACTGTTAGGAGTCCCACAGAAACCAAACTAAAAACAAAGTGAGGACTCCTAGTAGTGGTGGATACAGAGCCTGAACCGGCCATCTTCTGCAAAACTTCTTTTTTAATTTAAAATTTTGTTGAGAATTTCAAAGATAAGTACTGGCTAATCTCTTTTATATAATCTGGAATGTTTCAAGCATACATTTCCCACAAATATAAAAGTAAATTGTAGCTTAGTCTAGTTTTATAATGCTTCTATGAAAGGGATCATGTGCCTTCATGGGATTTTCATGAGATACCTGATGGAACCAATATGAGGTTTGCACCCCTTCCATTCTAAAATACAACATGCAGTAGATAATTAGAAAATGATGTCCAAACAATTCTTCCTTCAGGAGGCTAGAGAGAGAATTTGCTATATGAAAGTACTTTGAAGGGTCAAGAATTCTTGGGACCAATTCCTACTCTCACATTTAACTAGTTATTTGGATATTCTCATTGGTAATTTGAAGCACAGTCATAACAAATTCCATGCTCTGAACTGGACTTCCCTTTTCTAGTTTTCACCATGTGACTTACTTTAGGTGATAGATTATCAAATATGCAAGCAGAGTTCCACGAGGCACAACTCACTGGGAGTCATGCTCCTGCTCTTCTTGAGAACTTGTGGCCATCACTATGGGTAAAATCAGGGTTACTTTGTTGAATAATGTGACAAATCCTCTCGTCATCCTGTTAGCCGCAGGTAATACTGAGAGATAAGTTACACATTTACCAGTGAGGCCATGTGCTGTACCTTCTAGTCTCAGCCAAGCCAATCTAGAAAAACCACCAAGCTGATCACAATACCATAAAAAAATCTCTTCTCTGTTCTAAAACACTTAGTTTGAGAATGTTTGTTATGCAGCAAACACTAGCTGCTACCACAAAATTGTTTTTCTTGGTGATTCTCAAAATTTCAAGCACGTTGATCTTATGTCTTTTCTGCAGTGAATTATATAATGTTCCCTTGAGTGCAAATTCTCCTGAAACCTCAGAATGTGAACACATTTGTAAATAGGGCCTTTGAAGATGCCATCAAACCAAGGACCAGCCCGACACTGTACTGAGTTTTAATGAGCCCTAAACCCATTGGCAGTCCTTGTTTGGATACAGAAAAGGACCACAGAATGCATAGGAGAGAAGAGAAGGTGGGGAGGAGGGAAAGGAGGAGCATTGGAACTTGCTAGCTGCCAGCCTGAGTCTAGGGTTGATAAGAAACTCTATGTCTAGGGAATAAGGTGAGATGTGACAGTGCAGGGCACCCAAGATCCTCTTTTGGTTTATTCACACATGAGTATGCATGGTTATGCCAGCACATATACCATAGACACATACAGAGACAGAGACAGACAGACAGACAGACAGACACACACACACATACACAGATGCAAATATACAGACACACAGACACAGACTCAGACACACAGACATACACAGACACAGAGACACACAGACATACACACACAGACACACAAACACATAAACAGACACAGACATATAAACACACAGACACACACAGACACAGACACACAGACATACACAAAAACACAGACACAGACACAAACAGAATCATACAGACACAGACACATAGACATAGACGCACGCACAGAGACACAGACACAAACATACAGACACACATACACACAGACACAGACACAAACATGCACACAGATATAGACACATGCACACACACACACACACACACACACACACACACACACACACAGACTCACACAGACACACACATACGATTGGGGAGGCTGAGATAGGAGGAATCCTAGAGTTTGCCAGCATGCAGTCTAGCAGAACCAGGAAGCTCTGGGTCAGTGCAGAACTCTGTCTCAAAAGGTAAGGTGGAGAGCTATGACAGTTACTGCTGACTGTCAACTAAACAGGATTTGGAATTATTCAGAGACAAATCTCCAGGCATGGCTGGGAGGGATTACCTCGAGTAGTTTATCTTCTGGGAATGTTTGTGTGGCATTGTCTTGATTGGAGTGTAGAGATATACTCTAATGGCGGGAGCATCATTCCTTGGCTTGGACACTGGATGCGTAAGAGAGAAGCTAGCTGAACAGGGCATCCATCTCTCTTCACTTCTGGACTGAGAGTATAATGTGATCAGCTGCCTCAAGCTCCTGCAACCAAAACTTCCCTTCCATGATTGACTGTTTCTGGAATTATGAGCCAAAATAAGGCCTTCTGCCCTTGAGTTTCTATTATCGGGTATTTTGTCACAGAAAGGAGAAAAGTAACTAAGATGAGAGTGATTAAGAAAGACATCATGTTAAACCCTGGCCTCCAATTACCCCTCCCTGGGCAAGTTCACACTCATAAGAAAAAAATTATGTGGTGATTTAAGTATTTCTAGAACACGAAGGAGATTTCTTTCTAAGAGTGTCCAGGATATGTATGATCTCTGTCTCAAAACAGCTACTCTGGCACTAGAAGCCCCTTCCCGAGTCTTTCCACGGAATCACTAGTGTGGCCCCCTCTACGTTTCTGCATTCTTGGTTTCTGTCAAGGACAGCCTAGTGCGGGGCAGGAGGAAATCGATGGAGAAAAAGTGGAGAAATGAACAACACCAGTGGAACAACCTAGGACACGACTTTCCAAACACCTCCCTTAAGCTTTCAGGGCAGAGCCATTCGGAGCTGTGTATTTAGATGCCTCCACGACTCTGCAAGGCTCACCTGTCTATTCCCAGGAGCTCTCTGAGTTCTGCCTTTTTGAGCAGCTGCACTTGCATATGAGATCGCGTCTTGGTAAGTAACAGAACACACAGGATAAGGTGTCTAGTTCTCACATGCAGGAAAACGAGTGTCCCCAAGAGAGGAGGTGATAATGATGCCACAATTACTTCATGATGGCTTTTGGAAATCCACAGGATTATTTTAGGCACTGGTCAAAAGTGTCAAATAGTATGTAAATAATTCATTCGAGAATGCTGTGTATTTTATCCTATCTTTTTCTCTCACTTTGAAACCAAGTATGCTGTTATTTTCAGCACCTTCTTTTCTATACTATTACTGACTTTGTGAGGAAATGGGAGGATGTATTTGGATTAGCATTTATATAAGATTTTTCTTTTTATGAATTGCTTTAGAAAGGTTTATATTTGTCTTATTTTTCTTGGCTATGTATGTTAGCTTGTATTCTGGTATTTGCACTTTGCAGCTGTTTTCACTGAAACACTAGAAGTTATGAAATAACTGGCTTAAATATTAATAGAATCTGAGATTAATCTTAGTTTAGGATTGCTGTATTGAGCACAGTGTACGCCCGAGTCAACCAGGCCAAGCCTGTCATCACTAAGGGCAAGACTGACTGATTACATTTCTGGCAAATTTCTAAGCTAATTTTTATTTAAACAATCAGCCAAGCTAAGAATAACGACACACCTTGACCACGTTTCAGAAACATCAGATCAAGTATAGTCTGTACGAGGACTTGAATTATTATTATACCTTTCTTCTGAGCTTCAGGCTGTTGGAGAAGTTTATTTTTAGTTATGCTTGTTTTGTGCACTGTTAGGGGAAGGGCTACCATTACCCAGACCTTGGCGTTTTATATGATCTGCAGGTGTTGGATTTCTGTGGGGGATGTTTGATTGCTTATGCTCTGTACCTGAGGAGTTCTGAATCAATAAAAACACCTGAGCTGGGGCACTCGGGGTTCCACCGTCGATTGAGGATGGCACTGGCCACGATGGTGGTTTCCTCTGCTGAGGTCTGGCGGAGTTTGCACACATGAACATACCTTTTTATCTTCTTTGCTGGCCACCACAGCAGCCTAACAACTACATCAGACCTACTTTTTTTTGATACTAATATATTGTGTATCTGATAGAGTTCCTAAAATCAAACTAAGACCATCACTCTATCTGTGAACTTCATTTTTCTTCTACATTCCCTACATACATGAGCTGATGTTGAATATTTTATAATAAACTAGATGCTTAGACCTTTCTCAACTTTACATGTGCTGATTAGTTTAATTTGTTCTTGTACTATTCATTCTTCTAACTAAACACACCTTCTGGTTCTAGGATCCACTCTTTACATTGCTGTATAATTTTATTTTAAAAAATTATATTGTCACTCCTTTACTGAAGAACTTCAAAGACTATCATGAAGAGGCATAGATGTGCTATTTAACATATTATGAATGACCTACTTTACACTTACTGTTTGAAAACACCCCAGCTCATATGTAAAGCTACTAAACTATTCCAATTTCCCAATGTACCATATTGTGTGAATCTTTGTGTTCTGGAACCTGGTACTTCCTTCATTTTGTCTATCTATTGATTATTTGAAGCTCAATAGAAGAATTACTTCCCCTGTGAAGTCTGACCTTCTGATAAGAATTGATGTTTATCTCCTCCTAGGCTGCTTCCTGAATAATAGTCTATCTTAGCACTGGAAAACACACACACACACACACACACACACACACACACACACACACACACAGACACACACACACACACAGAGGCACCCACACCATACCTTTCTTTCTACTAAATACCAAGTTCAGCAGAGGTGGAAACTACTTGTTACTATTTTCTGTGTTTATAGAATGCAGTATACATATGGTTTTAGGTTTTTACCCTCTATAATGCTATCTGAATAAACAAAAGTAATATTTAGTAAAGGAAAAAATCCCAAAACTATAATGGAATTTCTAGAAATTAATCTTGCACCGAAGATCAAAAGATAGGCAAGTTTATAGATAAAAATATGTGCAGTACTTGGAAGCTTATTTCTACCACCTAGTAGGTAAACACTTGGCTACATAAACTTTGTGAGCCTTTTTATATTCATGCAAAACAAAAATGACTATTTTGTAGGAATGTTGTACAAAAAGGGCAGATGATAAATAATGCACATATAATATGCACACAGAACAAGATGCCCAGAGAGTTATGTTGCTTGAATCTTCTTTTGGGAGCATGAGTGTAATTTAGGAAGCCTCATATTTTTCTTGAACCAACCAGCTTCAAAGAGATCAGTGGTGCGCTTTATTGCCTTTGGTACTTCCAAAAGCATTGTTACTATATTCTCTTTACAAAGGCACAGCCAGCAAACTGACACCTCCAAAAAGAATAGGGATGAATGAATTCATCATGAGCTTTACTTGCTCAGTATAAACTTATCATCTTTAGCACGAAGGATCATACAAAAATTTGTTTACATGGAATCCAGGCTCATAGCTGTAATCCCAGGACTCAGAATATGGAGCAGGAGGATTACTAGAATTTGTGTCTAACTTGGGATGCATAGTAAGTTCCGGGCCTGTTTTAATCACACTGAGTCTGTCTGAAAAGAAATTCCAAAGAGAAAAACATTTACTTGTAGATTTCTGTTTCTCTATCAATAAATGTAAGAACATCTTGCTCATTTAACTGTCAGCAGTGCATTGCTTTGCTTCACTTCCTACCAGCACTCAAATAACCTGATAGATTCTCTATCTCTCTGGGTTTAATTTTGCTATTCTTATGTCTAATAAAGAACATAAGGAATAATTTTTTTTACAAGTAAAATGCCAGTTGAGCAAATGGAATTAAAAGTCAAATTTCTGCTTCTCTGATGGACAAGAGAGAAAGAAGTCTGGTTACAAGATACATGTACTATCATCTTGAAAGATCTAATTATCGTGTTCTGTTCCTTCAGGGTAATCACTGACTTGAAGTGAATATAAGACATCCTTTAATGTGGGCGCTCCGCCCTGTTCTGCCACAGATTCTTCAGTCATCAGAATGAAAATGCTAAGTGTAACTACTTAGTTCTTTGTCTGATGGTGGAATATTTGTTTTTCTTTTAGAAAAAAATTTTTTTTTTATTTTGAAAGAGAAAACATGTCACATATTTACATCTCTCAAAATTAAAGGAATAGTCTTAGAAGAGCGAGTATCTTAAAGAAAATGGAAAACAGTATATTCATTTCTGTAGCTATGCCTTTGTTTACTGATTTCCATCTTTAGGGAAAGTGTTTGAGACATTCTGTTGATCTGGCATGTACACTATCCCTGGCTTCCCAGAATCATCATTCTGAAGCTCATGTGGCAAAGAACCAATGGAGGCCTCTGTCCAATAGATGGCAAGTGTCCAAGTACTGCCAGGGAACTCTGGAGTGAACCTGGAGGGAGACCATCTCCTCATGGCTCTCCAATAATTGCAAGTTGGCCAGCACCCTGATTGCAGATTTAGCCTTTGATCCAGGGTCAGACGACTAGCCACATTTGGATTTTGAACCCAGATTCTATGAGATAATACATTTTTGCTTTAGACTGAGTTTCAGGTCATTTGTTATGACCAATATATAATTAATACAACAGTGTTAAATAAACATTCCCATACAAAGACTTGACTTTCCTTTGTGTGTGTTGGTTTGAAATCTTGGACATGGGCTAAAATCTCATACATTGCTGAAATCTCATACATGGCTGAAATCTCATACATGGCTGAAATCTCTTACTGAATTCTAATAATTCGTCTATAAAGATCTTAAGATTTTTTAAATATAGGCACTCATATACAAAATGCTAATATTTTCTAATACTCATGCATGCTAGTTTTTTTCCTTTGACTTTGGTAGGCTATGTTTTATAATATTGCATAAAAATAAGAGGCTTCTATGCCCTTTTGGTCCATGACTTAAAATAACATGCTCCCATTATTTTACATACAAGGTGCAGGAATTTTCCTGTAAGATTTTTGAGGGATTTAATCTTTTAAATTTAAAATTATTACTACTATTAATAGAGAAAGAGAGAGTGGGGAGATAGAGAGAGAGAATATGCATGTATAGACCGAGTATGAAGGTCAGAGGACAATTCCCATGAGTCAGTTCTCTTCTTTCACTGCGGGTTATGGGGATTGAAGTCAGATTGTCAGACACATGCAGCAAGTGATTTTTGACCCACTGAGCCATTTTGCCAGCACATGATGTATACTTTAATAGGTTAATGGATTAGATTATGTTTTTCTGTATTCTATGAAAAATTTTTTGATTATATTAAGATTGCTCATACATCTTTCATGAATCTTATTAACAATAGTTTATTTTTATGTGCTAATATACTTTATTAAATTTGAACATGTAAAATATTTAAATATTTGTCTTTTTCTTATTTTAAATATGAAATATAGTAATCCATAGGATATGGTAAATCATATGCACAGGTTTTTCAATGTTTTTCCTTGGTGAAAAAGAAACATAAAAGTTTCACATTCCTGGAAATTCATTTATCAAGTTGGTGTTTGAACTGTATGCATCTTATTTTTTTACCCATATGATATATCTAAACAATAAGCTAGGTTTCAAAACTATCTCAAAATGAAAGTAATAAGTGTTATATCACTAGGGAGTCTATCAAAAAACATTTGCTTCCCAGTCTCATAGTGTGATGAAACGAGTAAATGTCTTCTTCTTTAATAATTTAAAAACCTTATTGCTGCTACAGATAAAACCTGAGCTAGGCTATGTTATCCTTTCGTTTGTTAAAACTTGTTTGGTTTAGATGAGAGAAATTAATGCAGTCAGAAGTACTCATTCAGTTAATCCACTCAATAAAAGACAGCTGTTCAAGTTTATAATGAGCTTAGATTCAACTTTTCAATTTTATTAGCAGAAAACACGATCATTTCTCTTATCATAGTATTTATAATTTATTCATCCAGGATTTTTCTAAATAGTTGACCTAACACCTTTGGTAATAGTGATTTGCAGTTTACTATGCTGGCCCATGAGCTCTTGAATTCCATTTTGATTTTGTGTCTTTCTGATCTTTAACCATTTTACATAATATTGATTTTCTACTGTAAACAGATTGGCTCTATCAAGGTGTACATGGCAATAGCCATAGCGGTTTATTCTTGTTACTAGCATAAATTTGAAGAATTTCCCAGAGAATTTTCAGCAAATAAATATTAAAACATAGAAAACCAATTATAGAGTAAAATCATTTGTAAACTTTCTTATAAACTCTCTAAAGTACATGGACGATTGCAATGGACTCATGGAGATTTGATAACTAATTTTAATTAAATCAATTAAATAAAGCTTTGAGAAGGCTAAAAATGTTTGTTCTTCTTATTAGCATGATTAAACCTCACAGTTTCAAGCAGTGAAACATAGATCTGAGTTTTTATTAGGACAGAGGTCAATTTCATGCCCTGTCTTCATTCAGAATATCATTAACTATCCATGTTCCTTTATTTTCAAACAGATACACAGCTATTAAATTGCACACACAGGTACCAGTGTATTCTCTTTTGTGTATGTTCATATGCTAGTAGTTTTTATGTCTCTAGTAGACAAAGAATTGTAATCAAATAGCTGATTGATTTCTTTCTTTGTGAGGACTTGCAAGAAAATAGAGGATATTAACCTACTATTTTTCTGTTAAGTTCAATAAATCACTTTAAATTACCTATTTCACCTTAAGTGTCTTACTCATCCCCCTTTCTTCTATACTATATTCCTTAAGTGTTCCACACAATCCATAATTCTTTATGAGAATTCATCCAGGTCTCAGCTATATGACAAAAGTGTGCCCTTCTTATCTCCTCTTATCTCCTTTCTTTCTTTTATATAATTTTAAGAGAGGATCTGACTATAGCACAAACTGGTCTTCAATACAATCATCTGCCTGCTGGGAAGGATATACGAACAAGCTCAGTGAATGATACATCTTTTTTAAATTTTTTCTTTCATTTTTTGAGATTAAAATATAATTACTTTATTTACTCCATACCTTTCCTCTCTCCAAACCCTCCCACATATACTACCTTGTTCTCTTTCCAATCAAAAGACTTTTAGCATTTTTAAATTAATTGTGGTTGCATACATGTGTGCATATGTACATACATATGTATTCCTAAATACATAAATATAACATGCTCAGTTTATATAATGTTAGTAGGCCTAGTTCTAGGGCTGACCATTTGATACTGGATAACCAACTGATGGGTTTTTCCATGAGGAAGACTATTTCTCCCATTCTCAGCATTTCTGAGTTGCCTGTAATTCATTGTGTAGGGTTGAAACCTCATGGCCCCTGGCCACTTTACTAAGTCTATTGGTGTCTTTGTTTAGCTCATGTTTAGGCAGTCATGTTGGTGAGGTTTCTGACATTACTTCTGCAATTACTAGGAGACATAATCTCACAGTAAACTCCGTGATCTTCTGACATTTACAGTCTTTCACCCCATCTTTTGCAATGTTTCCTGAGCCTTAGGTGCAGTGATTGTTTTGTAGATGTATCTGTTGGGATTGGGTTCCACAACTCTGCATTTTGATTGTGGTTTTCTGTAATAGGAGTACATAAAATTGTGTAGTTCTATGAGTAAATATTATATTTTCTTGGTTACTTCTATTTTTCATTTTTGACAATTTCATACCTGTAAATAATGTATTTTGGTGAATTTTTATCACCTTCTCTCATCCTCACTCCTACTGAAGTTCTTCCCAACAAACTCCAATCTTACATTTATATATTTTTTTGTTTGTGGTCCACTGTGATTAACTAGAGTTTCATGAGCGTAGGTGGATTTTAGTTTCTGGAACATGGACAATTAATCAGTGGGTGCAAAATTAAAGAGGATGATTCTCCTTTCCCAAGAAACCATTAACTGTCAATAGCTCCTCAGCTAGAGGTAAGGGCCTTGTAAACCCTTCTATTTATGATTCAGTGTTTACGGGCTTCCACTTGTTCAGATCTTCATGTGTGTAACAGCTAGGGCATGTTTGAAGATAGCATTTCCCTGCCACCCAGTCTCTGGCTATTATATTCTTTCAGACTCTTCTTCCTTAAAAGTTAGAGGAAGATGTCCTGTTTTAGGGTTGAACATTCAATAATTGCCTATGATCAGTTCTTTGGCCAGTTGAGTCTCTATTCACTAACCTTCACCCACTACAAACATAAGCTTCTGACCAAAGCTGAGATCAACATTATGATTATACACATAAGTATTTGGCAGACAATTTTGTACTGCATCATTTAGAAAAACAACAAAATCGTTCTTCCCTATAGGAACTATGACCTCCACAGCCATGGGCTTTGGACCAGGTTAACAGTATCAGGCATGGGTTTCTTTTGTGGGAGAGTCCAACTATAGTTAAAAAGCAGTTGGCCACATAGCAGTTATACTACAATTACTATGGTGGGCACAGCTTGCCTAGCAGGTTTACTAGGATTAGATCATTCCAGTTTCACAGCGGGGAGAGACTGCTGATGAAGCCCTTTCCTCCAGCAGTACACAGAGCACTTTCTGGCACCATGAGAGCTAGGCAGTAGTCAGGAAGCTTCAAGCTTAGCTGCAGTTTGATTTCTTAATGTCCTGTAACCCAGGTGTGTAGTATCTTCAGCAATAGGGTCTTGCTATCTGTAACTATTTCTTTTTCTATCTCGATCTAATATCTTCTCTTTGACTTGAGATCTGATTATAAGTTCAGTCTTAAATCAAATGCACAATCATTTTTTTTTTTTTTTTTTTGCTTCTGGTCCTTGACTTCAGGAATTGCAGGTAAGCGCCCTTATGATTACCTATTAATTCTATTTAAAATTTTTGTGTTGCTTAGTAGCCAAAATTGAAGTATCGCTGGAGTTTTAGTTTTTCAAATTATATTTGTATTAAATTGAGTAAACAAAGCTTTTCGTTTTTTGTTTTATCCCCTGAATTGTCTTAAAATGGAGGTGCTAGAAACAATTGGTTGCTATATTTCTGTGATGGCTTTCGTTGAAGTTTCTTATTGTGTCCACAGTGTATGTCATGTTTTATTTTGAAATTAATCTTTCTTATGAAATTCTTTTAAGTCCTCTGCTTGTTAATATTGTTCACAAGTCTTGGCAGCATAATAGGGAGTGTGACTGTTTTTCATGATTCTCACAAATGATGCAGACGTATGTGGACTGGCTAAACTGTATTATGTCTCATGTGCTCGTGCTTCCAACCCGTGGTTTGTGTACCCTCTCTGTCACAGAAGACAGGTAAGTGGTCCATAGATGGAGACTCTGTATATCATTGGATCTCATGTTAACTCAGGTGCTGTTCTTCCTTTTTTCTAATAAAAATAATTTAGCAGTTTGGTTTTTTTCTAACATATGGTCCAATGGTTATCTTATATCAAGTAACTAAAATAGAGCTAGATAAAAAGAGAAAAGAGATTATGAGAAGAAGTAGAAAAAAAACCACATTGGATAATACTTCACAATATTATCCAGGCATACTGAAGATATTGAGATCATACGTATGAGCTTGGAGAAAAATAAAGTGTTGGGATGAGGTTTTATTACATAAATGTCGTAGAGCTTTGTGCAAGAAGTTTAATTTTACTGAACCCCTTTTTTTTTTGCAAGTGGTAAATATTGATACAGTATCCATTCATAGAGTTGTGAGTATGAAAAGATATATAGTATCAGAGATCTCAAAATAGAAAAGAGTTGTTCATAGCTTGGTATAACAGGGTGTTTACCATATTAATTCACTGGAATTTAAGAAAACCCTCATGATAAAGTTTTCATTACTGTTAAATTTTTAGCTCTCTCTTTTTCTTATTTATTTTCCTAAGGCAAAAGATTACTGCTCTTTTAGAAACTTATTTCTTATTTACATTAGTTAATGCACAATAGAATTTGCTTCACTTTAAAATGTAAGGTATTTATGTAGCTTGTCAACACAGTTGAAACGTAAACCCTCATATCTGAGGATAACACCCTAAATAAAATTGCATAGTGTTTTGCATTGATAGAATTTTGGTATCCCAGGGTGAGAAAAATTGGAAATATTTGAAACTCTTAAATGAGATGAACTAACACAAACATAAAAGTCCTACAGTCCTCCATAGCCCTCACACCCAGGTTTAATTAAGCTGCATCATCAAAAGCAATGCAAGTGAAAGCAGAAAAGACTTACAAAACCTTATAGTTATTTTAAGGTTCAGATCTCCAGGCCCCACACTGTACTGAGGTGCAGTGACAGTATATACCTGTTAGAGAGGAGCGACTCGTTCTTATGGCAACTGACAGGTATGGCAAATTATACTCCAGTGAATGGTCCTTACCCATGCATAATAGGTGGCAGTGACTAGATTTAGTGAAGTTATACATATATAAAGAGGAAAGGATGAAGTTGGGAAGAGTCTTGACGGAGGGACATGTAGGATCTAGAGAAGGAAATGTGACAATAACTATGATAATATTTCATTATATCCATATATGAAATTCTAAAAAATAAAGAAATGCAATCAAATTTCTGTCATGTTTTGATTTAGAGGAGGATAGGATTTTCCTTAGCAGAACTGGTGATAGGTACTGCACAAAGAAAACTCCCATGTGGACAACATTTCATGGCTCTCCATTGCACAGCTGCTTGTTTTCCACACAGGAGTTTCATGACTATTGCCTCTTCTGTGTCTCTAGAAGGGTTATCATTGTCAACGGAGAAAGTTCTTTTATTTCTCAAGAAATAAGAACGACTTCTTGCTATAAATTCTAACAAGAATGCATTCTGGTACTTTGGATATTTTATGTTTAGTTAATATGGAGATTACTCATTATTTTGTTATTTTTCTTTAGCAAGATTGTTTGCATAATTTGTACCTCTAACAAAATATAGTCTAATCCCCAAAACATTTATATATCTGAAGTGTTATATCTCAAGTCACCCAAACAGCTAGCTTGAAGCTGTGTTCTTATCAAATGACCCAGTGGAATATCATACAGTTTTAGATTACTCTTTTTATTAAAGTTGTTTCCCAGGAGTATTTAAAAATAACTAACTTGTTGAAAGGTTTTAGTTGAAATTTAAGTTGTCTAAACATCTGGTCTGGGAGCATTTGCTCCCCTGTGTTTACTAGGATTTGAGAAATGTAAGAGTGCATTTGAAATGTATTAGGCTTAGACATCTTTAGCTGGAAGGAAAATACCCAGAAGTGGAGACGTACTCCTTGTAGCAAAGTGAAATAAAGATATTTCCTTATAGTATTGTGACTAAATAATTTGTTTTTGTCATGACCATGGAAAAACTAAAAAATAATCCTGGTAATGAAGAAATGTGTTTAGTAATAGAGAGGCTTCTCAGACATGTGGAAGGAATAAGACACACAGAAATAATTTTAAGGCACATTTTCTATTGTGTATAAGTAGTGGGATATATTAAAACTGAAAAATGTTAATTAGATAGTATAATTATGTGGCATTAAGATAAATTTTCTAATTAAAGCTAATCCTTTTGTTTATGTATCATATTGCATTAATTACCTTGGTGCCATGCCACGTGCCTAAATTTTGTTCGCTTAATCCTTGTTTCTTTGGTCAAATTCATTCTTTCTTTACTGTTTCTTGACTATCTTCAGCATGAAGATTCTTAACTTTATAGTTTTATTTTATATGCCAAGAAGAAGATGTTCATTGTAAGAACTTGATTTAATGCAATTTCACTGCTCATAGAATGTTGAATTTGTATAGCCTGTTGGATTAGTTCAGAAATACTCTCCTGAATAGTTAGTGAACTATGATTTCTGATATCAGTAAAAAATACTTTAATGTGCAATGTTTCTGGCATCTTCAAATAAGATGCTCCATCTGGTGAGAGACCTTATTCTTCAATATTACATTTGAGATAATGATTTTTTTTATCAGAAAACTTCCATATTTTGACTTATAGTAAATTAAAGAGTTGAATTGCTGCCATATGTTATCTTAAAAATTCTCTTTATTATTTTGCTTGTTTTTCTTTAAAATGAACATAGGTTATGACGAATAGCTAATGTTACATTTTCCAACCTGTTATGTGGAATAAAAATCTTAATATCAATCAACAATTTTGTCTAAGACATTTTTTGGATGCTATGAAAATACTGATTAGAGATAAGACAGAGAGTGCTATTTCACTGTCTCCCTTTCTGCTGTGCATGACTGGTCCAGAAAGGCTAGACCTCTGTTTGATCACAGTGGATATGCAAACAGCTTGCTTCTCAGTGGTGAAAACAAAACTTTCATAATATTTTACATACGCTCATAACGAACACTCACTACAGTCTGTTACTCTGTTTCCCCAAATCACTGCAATATTGACACACCTTATGTAGCAACTATCATATTGAGCAGACAAAGCCCAGCTGAATCCTGGCCTTGCAAGCGTATGCTTTATCCATTTTATTTTTCTAATATATATGGTTTATGTTCCCAGGTAAAAGGCTGAATCTAATTAATGGTTGTTTTGGAGAAAACAGTCTCAAATAGAAATAATACATTTTAAAGTGTCAACAAATAACTTTGTTCTTAGAATAAAAGAAAAGCCGCTTGGTAGGTAGTAAGGAAATAATGTAATATAATACAAAGCCATGAATAGGAAATGTTTATAACTTCATCCAGAACAACTGCTCTATATCCTGAACAGCAGTGACATGCTTCGGGAGGTTTGAAGGTCAGTTCCATAATGACATGTTTTAGGAAATTAAAAACAGAAGGCATGAAAAATCTAAGTGATATGACTGAAAACTGTCACTGGACCACACAGTAGCTATTAGCAACAATTTTTAAAGCAAAATTTTAACCACTAGGGTAGTTAGCTAAGTTTTCTGTAGTAGGCATGTTTCTCCCTGTTGGTTGGGTCTTAAATCAATCAGAGAGCTGTTGATTACCATCAAGGTATGAGTGCCACTAACTGTGACCCTTAAGGGTCAATAATGCCCACTTTCCATACCTAGTTTTTTTTTTAAGGTAGTTAAAATTGTGATTCCTTATGACTTTTTCAGCATACTTATTGTTATTTTACCCTCTGCCTTCCTTCTTCTGGATTTATCTCCCTCCTTAAAAAGACCCCTCTTTCTCATTTCCCTTATAGGATCACTTCTACCCAGATATTCCACTTCATCCTCTTCCTTCCTTCTTCTGAATTTACCTTCCTCCTTAAAGAGACCCCCTCTATTTCCATTTACCTGATCAGTTCACTAATATGCTGCTATCCTCTCTATATTGCTCCCTATAACCCCTGCCTCCTGGCTATGGTCCCATTTTACTTTTCTGGTTTTTGAGGCTACTCCAGGCTAGGTAAACACAGATGAATATTTTGAGCTAGAAGATTCCACCAAGAGAGAACCTGAATCATTTGTCTTTCTGGGCCTGGATTACCTCACTCAGTATGCTGTGTTCTAGTTCTATCCATTTACTGGCAAAGTTCATGATTTTCATTTTTCTTTACAGCTGAATAGTTTTCCACAGTGCATGTGCAGCACATTTTCATCATTCATTTGTCCATAGAAGGACATTTAGTCTGTTTTCATTTCCTAGTTATTGTGAATAGAGTGGCAATGATCATGGCTGAGCAAGTATCTGTGGAGCACAGATATTTAGCCCTTCGGAGGATATGCTAATAAGTGTTATAGCTGAGTCATATGGGAGATTTATTTTTAGCTTTGTGAGAATTTTCCACTCTCATTTCTATAGTGGCTGCACCAGCTTGCACACTCACCAACTGTGATGGCGTGTTACCTTTCCCGCACACCACCTCCAGCATTTGTTGTTGTTTTGTTGAACTTATTATCACTGGGTAAAGAGGTCAGAGAGCAATAGAAGGGAGATAGAAGGATACAAGTGATCTGATCTGGAAAATGGGGTAAAGGAGGGACTCTAACCGGGGATGAAGAAGGGAGGTAAAAAATGAGAAGGCTGGAGGAGGGTAAAGTAAGAGTATGGATGTTTGAAAAAGTCACCAGGAACCATGCTATTAACTATGTGTGTAAGTCCGTTTATAAATATACATATATAGTTTAAATGGAGTTTTCCCTTCTTGGCTGACAATGCTTCCTACAAGAGCCCAAGTCCATCTAATAAAAAACCCCTAACACCAGGCCCAAGATGGACTCATTTATTTTAATTATTGGTCAGGGTTGTTCAAAAGACTTGGCAAACATTACAGGCTATTGTTATTGCTCCTGGTTGCCTCTCGGATGGCAGGGGGCGGGGGTAGGTAAGAACTTATTGTTGAAGACACCATGCACTTCAGACACAGGCCCAAGAGGCCCCTGAGTTGGAGCTGACCCAGAAACTCCTCCCTGTAGAGGAGGTTTCAAGGTCACAGAAGGCACCATACAAACTTCCAAAGGAGGGAACCAACCAACAGTCCTATCTAGCTATGACACCTATGAATCATACCAGTGACCATCGTGACACAATAACCCTAAGGGTAAAGTAGTGGTACACATACATTGGTAAACAACTGCTTTCTAATTGGACTTGACACACTCAACAAGAGGGAACTCATGCCTGGTTCTGAAAAACTAGCTCACTATATAGGGCTAGTGAAGTTGTGGATCTTGGGGGAGAACCTACAATCTTTATTAAACCATGTTACTACTTAACTTCAGCATGAATATTTCTTTTTATACCTAGAGATAAGTGTAGTCTTCATCCCTTATTAAGGAACTCTTATTTGCAACAGACGGAGACCTTTAAAGAAAACCACAGCCCATCAAAATGCAGAGTTAAGAGTTCAGTCCCAGTGGACATAGCTACAAAAAACTCCCCCACCTAATGTTCAAGTAACATTGTGGAACAGTAGCTGGAAAAAGTATAAGAGCCAGCTTCTGTGACACTGTCTCCTTGTCATGCCAGAAGTTATACCCACAAAGTCTTCCCAACATAGCTGTCTTGAACATGTGCTTGTTAAGAACAATAACAATAGGCATGCCAATGTGTGTGGGGAAAGACCAGGAGACCTCTAAAGCAAGTAAGGCATGGTGAAAATGGGTCTATTCTAGGGAAGAATGTATTGGTTGGTTATTCAATACCAAATGGTCATCCCTGAAACATACATATGAATAACATTATATAGACTGGGTGGGTTATATTTAGGACTCTAGGTATATATGTGTGCATTTAATAGCAAGTAAATGAAAATAGATTCCATGAATTTGCAAGAGAACAAGTATATATATATGTATATGTATATGTATATGTATATGTATATAATGGTTTAGATTAAGTAATGGGAAAGGGAAAATGATGCAATTCTGGTATAGTCACAAAAATAAATAAGTAAAAATAAATAAAGAGACGTTTTGATCAATGGACTTGGATTCAAGACACAAAAATACTTCTACGCACCTGATTTTTTGATAAAGAAGCCAGAAATACACACCGGAGAAAAGATAGCATTTTCAACAAGTGGAACTGGTCAAATTGCTTACAGAGCTGTGGGTGAGACTGGAGAGATTGTATTGGAGAACTGGAAAAAGAATGGAAATCACCTGAGTTCAGATCTGGTATGGCTCCTGGGGATTCCAGATAGAAAGTGTTTCTAGGTATTGGTAACTGACACAAAGGAATGGGAATCAGCTAGAAAGGAGGTGCTGAGAGTCCACAGGAAGAAGAAATGCTGTGTCTGCAGCAAGATTCGGTGGAGACCCCAGGACATGGAGGTAACACTGGTGGACAGGCTCCTGAAGGTGATCTGCTACAGGGCTGAGGATGAGACTGGAGAGACTGTAATGAAGCACAGGAAGGAGAGTAAATATTATTACCTGATTTCCTGCCAGGTGTGGCCACTGGGCTTTCTGGTAGATTGTCTTTCAGGGAATGGAGGTAGGAGGACAGGCCCCTGACAGCAGTCTGTTACATATCTGGGGATGAAACCTAGTCTATTTTTTTTCCTCTCTCTCTCTCTCTCTCTCTCTCGTTGGTATTCTTGTTTGGTTGATTTTCATTTTCATGAACATTTTTTATTTTTATTTTGAGAGAGAGAAACATACTTATGTTTGTGCTCATACACAACTATTGCTCTCAATCTTGATCACAGAAGCCTTTTGTAGCTACTGGTGGTGAATTCAGACATTCACAGCTGTTCAAGGTTCTGAGAACAAGCGACTTTTGAGTGCACGGTGCTAAGCTTGACATCTATAGCATCTTCTCCTAGGCTCAGGAAATACTGTGGGAAATGAAGTGAGAACAATGTAAGAGTACTTTGATGATGAAGAGGGCTGTGTAGTGCTATCCCAGGAGTGACATATCTGATGTACCAACAGCTGTTAGTGCTTGTACTGGATCTGAACAAGAATCAATTCAGGAGGCCCAGTGGGTCTTCATCTGTCACAAAGGCAACTATTTGCATGTATATTGATTCTGGGGGAAAGGAGGTCAGTGTCTTCAGTGGATGAGTCCCCACGCTCCATTACATAATTGTATATCCACTTTTACACAAACAACTCTTAAACTCAATGAGTCACAAAAACAAAAACAACAAAAAAATAAAATGATATAAAAACTGGAGAGGTACTTGTAGGGAGGAGAGCGAATTGACATGAGGCGTGGGATAAGAGAGGACAGGGTAATGAGTGTGATCAGAATGTACTATACATGTGTGTGACATTGTCAAAGAATAGACTTAATAAAACAGAGACAGTCCCTAAGACCATACACTATAATCTAGTTGATGTCATTCTAGTGGTATAAGGCTAGTTCAACCTACTAGTCAATAATGTAATATTACCCAAATTCGTCTCAAGATTAGAAATCACATAATCGCAATACGTATAGAAAAGTCTTTTGACAAAATTTAGCTTCTTGTCATGATAAAATCTCTAAAAAACAAACAAACAAACAAAAACCCAAAAAACCCAAGAAAACAGAGAATATTCCTCAGCATACTGAAGGCTATATAACAAACCTAAACTTAGCGTCATATTAAATGGGGGGAGAAAGCATTTTTGATCAGGAGTGAGATGAGTGTCTATGCTCTACTCTTACTCAGCATTGTGCTTGAAGTCTTAGCCAGAGCAGTAGGTAAGAGAGAGAAACAGGTTACAAATTACAAAGGAAGAAGTTAAATTTTCCTAGAGAATTTCAGAATATACGATCTTAAAGATAAAATACCCTAAGAATTGGAAAACTCTTAGATCTGATAAACATCTTGAGCAAAGTAGCAGCACACGAAATCAACATACGCAAATCAATATCAGTAATGAATACACTGAGAAGGAAATCAGGAAAATAATTTCATTCTAAGTTACCTCAAAAAAACAAAACAACAACAAAACAAAAAACAATACCAAAAACTAAAAACTAAACCCAAAAAACTAAAAAAGCCAAATACACAATATATAGAAATAAACCTAAACAGGGAAGTAAAAGTCCTCTATATGAAGCCTTTTAAGACACTAGACATGGAAGAAAGAAATTTAAGGACATATTGGAAGATAAAAAAAAATTTTTTTTGTTTTATTTTGAGACAGGGTTCTCTATGCAATAGAGAAAACCAGCTGTCCTGAACTCTCTCTGTAGACCAGACTGGCCTCTAACTCACAGAGATCTGCCTACCTCTGCCTCCCAAATGCTGGGATTTAATGCGTGCCCCACCACTGACCAGTGATAAAAATATTTTAATTCTTAGAGGTGACAGAATTAATAAAGTGAAAATGGCTATCATACCAAAGGCAATTTAAAAAGCCATCACATTCCCTATTATAAATCCCAATGCCAATTTTTTTTTCACAGAACTAGTGAAACAAATCCTAAAATTCACTTGGAAACAAAAGACTCTGAACATCTCTAACTGCCCTATCAATTTTAACAGATGAAACAATGAGAGATCACAAGAGCTGACCTCAAATGAGATTATAGAGAATAGTTGCAATGGAAAACTGATACATAGACCCACACAATAGACTAGAAGACCTAGATGTGAACCCACATGGCAACAGTAGCCTGACTTGTGAGAATGTGCCAAATTACATATTGGAAGACAAGCTCTACAACATATGGTACAGAGTAAACTGACAGTCACCAGTAAAAGCATGAAACTTAACTCATCTCTCTTCTGCACAAAAAATCCTAAATAGATCAAAGATCTTTTATAAAAATTTAAGAGACATTTTTCTATACCAGATCATAATTAGCCAGCCACCAGAAGAAAAGGTAGGCAAACTCCTTGCTCAACCCTCCCACCAGTACATGGTAGCCTCCCGAGTCTCAATCCACTGTCATCTCCCCACATCTGCTCCCTCCCACCCCTCGCTGGCTCTACCTGCCAGAGTCCAACATACCAACTTGGGCAGACATCTCCTACGCTAGAATGAAACAAGGCAGCCAACAGAAGAGCAGGTAGGAAATCTGCTTGCTCAACCTTCCCACAGAACTTGTGCCCCCCCAACTTAGCTCACATTGTCCAGTATCAACCATCTCCACCGCTGCCACCCACTCGAGTCTCAGATAACAACTATGCCAGATACCTGCCACACCAGAAAGAGACAAGGCAGCCAGCCAGAAGACCAGGTAGGAAGCCTGCAAGCTCTGTATCTCAGCCCCCAACCTAAGCAGAGACTCCCTGCTTGACAAGAGACTACAAAGAACAGATGATCAGAGAGAAATAAAAAAGAAACTGAGGAACAAGACAATCATCCAATAAAGGAAAGACTCAGGAATTTGCGCCTAAACCTAGAATCTCCCAAAGTCCAAATGCCAAAACGTCAGCGCAAGAATACAATCAACAACCAGGGCAATATGGCGCCACCAGAGCCCAACTGCCCTTCTACAAAAACCCCCGAACATACTGACACAGGAGAAGCAGGTGAAAAAGACCAGACCTTACAACCAACTTTATGAAGACAATAGATGTACTTAAAGAAGCAATGAATAAATCCCTCAAAGAAATCAATGAGAAGAAAAACAAATTGGAGGAATTGAGTAAACTCATCAAAGAAGCACAGGAAAACAAAAACAATGAAAAGAAATGAATAAATCCCTGAAAGAGAATCAAGAGAAAGCAAACAAACAATGGAAGGAAATGAACAAAACTGTCCAAGACCTGAAAATGAAAATAGAAGCCATAAAGAAACTGAGGGAATCTTGGAAATGAAAAATCTAGAACAGCAATCAGGACCTACAGAAGCAGGCTACAGCAAGAGAATATAAGAGATGGAAGAGAGAATCTTAGGTGTTGAAGATGCTGTAGATAAAATAGACAAGTTGGTAAAGGAAAATATTAAATCAAAAAATTACTGACACAGAACATCCAGGAAATCTCAGATACTGTGAGAAGAACAAACCTAAGAATAATAGGAATAGAGGAAGAAGAAGAATCCAGCTCAAAAGCCCAGAAAATATTTTCAACAAAATCATTGAAGAAATTTTTCCAAACCTAAAGAAAGAGATGCCTATAAAAGTACAAGAAGCTTATAGAACACCAAATAGACTGGACCAGAAAAGAAAGTCACCCTGTCACATAATAATCAAAACACTAAACATACAGAACAAAGAAAGAATACTAAAAGCTGCAAGAGAAAAACGGCAAGTAATATACAAAGGCAAACCTATTAGAATTACACCTGATTTCTCACTAGAGATCCTAAAAGCTGAAAGGGCCTGGACAGAAGTACCACAGACACTAAGGGAATACAGATGTCAGCCCAGACTACCATACCCAGCAAAACTCTCAATTACCATAGACGGAGAAAACGAAATATTTCATGATGAATCCAAATCCAAACAAGATCTATCTACAAATCCTGCCCTACAGAAAGTACTAGAAGGAAAACTCTAACCCAAGGAAGTTAACTACAACCAGGAAAACACAGGAAACAAATAATCTCACACCATCATAATCAATAGAAAAGATATTCACATACACAACAACAACAACAACAACTATAAAATAACAAAAGGATTGAACAATCATTGGTCATTGGTATCCCTCAACATTTATGGCCTCAATTCCCCAACAAAAAGACAAAGACTAACAGAATGGATTCTAAAACAGAATCCAGCCTTCTGTTGAGTACAAGAAACACACCTCAACCTCAAAGATAAACCTCAGAATAAGAGGTAAATTACCTTAGAGTAAAAGGTAGAGAAAAGATTTGCCAAGCAAATAGACCTAAAAAACAAGCCATTCTAATATCCAACAAATTAGAATTCAAGCCTAAATTAATCAAAGGAGATGTGGAAGAACACTTCATACTCACAAAGGAAAAATCCACCAAGATGACATTACAATTCTTAATATCTATACCCCTAACACAAGACTCTTACATTTGTATAAGAAACATTAGTAAAGCTAAAAGCACACATTGACACTCACACACTGATCGTGGGAGATTTCAATACCTGACTCTCACCAACTGAAAGGTCATCCAGACAAAAGCTAAATAGAGAAATACTGGCACTAACAGATGCTATAAACCAAACAGACCTAACATATTTACAGAACATTTCAGCCCCACACAAAAGAATATACCTTTTTCTTACCACCTCACTAACCTTCTCCAAAATTGACCTCATTCTTGTCCACAAAACAAGCCTCAATACATACAAGAAAATCAAAATAACCCCCTGCATCCTCTCAGACCACCATAGATTAAAGCTAGACTTCAACAACAGTAGCAACTACAGAAGGCTTACAAACTCATGGAAACTAAACAAGTCTCTCCTGAACGATGACTGGGGTCAAGATAGAAATAAGAAAGAAATTAAAGACTTTGTAGAAATCAATGAAAATGACTGTACAATGTACTCAAACCTAAGGGACACAATGACAGTGGTGCTAAGAGGAAAATTTATAGCACAAAGTGCCTAGCAGAAAAGAGTGGAGACATCACATACTAGCAAATTAAGAGCACATCTGAAAGCCCTAGAACAAAAAGAAGCAAGCACACCCAAGAGAAGTAGATGGCAAGAAATAATCAGACTGAGGGCTGAAATCAATAAAATAGAAACAAAGAGAATGATTCAAAGAATCCACGAAACAAAGAACTGGTTCTTTGAGAAAATCAAGCTACATAAAGCCCTAGCTAAACAAATTAAAAGACACAGAGAGAATATCCAAATCATCAAAATCAGAAATGAAAAGAAGGCTATAATTACATGCTGAGGAAACCCAAAGAATTATTAGTTATATTTTAAAACCTGAATTCCACAAACTTGGAAAATCTAAAAGAAGTGAATATTTTTCTTGATAGATACCATCTACCAAAATTGAATCAAGATCAGATAAATAACTTAAACAGACATATAACCTCAAGAAAATAGAAGAGCTCATCAAAAGCCTCCCAACCAAACAAAGCCCAGGGCCAGATGGTTTTAGCTCAGAAATCTATCAGACATTCAACGAAGAATTAACATCAATACTCCTCAAGTTATTACACAAAATATAAGCAGACGGAACACTGCCAAATCCATTTTATAAGGCCATTCTACGAGGTCATGCTGATACCCAAACCCACAAAGATTCAACAAAGAGAATTCAGGCCAATCTCCCTAAATGAACATACGTGCAAAAATACTCAAAAAGAAACTCACAATCAAATCCAAGAACATATTAAAAAGATCATCTACCATGATCAAGTAGGCTTCATTCCAGAGATGCGGGCATGATTAAACATATAAAAAACAGTCAATATAATCCACCACATAAACAAACTGAAAGAAAAAATTGATCATCTCACTATATGCTGAGAAAGCTTTTGACAAAATTTTAGGGTTACTCTAATGAGTGAAAGACTTGTCAAGCTTGTTTTTTTCTTTAAGTAATTTTTTATATACTGTTATTCAAATTTCTGTGTTATTTTTCTTTATTCCCTAAATTATTTCTAAGAAGTGTTTATTTATAATGGATATTTTGTGTTATTCTTTCAATTATTGTTCCAGTTTCATAGATTTTGAACTCTACAAAATAACAAATAGGAATTCACAATTCTCAGAAAGATGGCTGTTATTAAGATAATGAGAAAAGCAAGTTTCTGTAAGAGTGCAGAGAAAATGTAACGCTCATACACTATTGGTGAAAGTTAAATTATATAGCCATTGGAAGTGTTAGTAACACAAAAACAAAA
Source organism: Cricetomys ansorgei (assembly GCA_026225945.1). Lineage (NCBI taxonomy): Eukaryota > Metazoa > Chordata > Mammalia > Rodentia > Nesomyidae > Cricetomys > Cricetomys ansorgei. Next base: position 5,611,003 of record JAMJFZ010001791.1, read on the forward strand.
GTACAGAGTTATATAGTCCAAAAATCTCACTCCCGGGCACTTATTCCAAGAACCTGAAGTCAGTTTGTAGAAGAGAATGGACAAAGAAAATGTGATATATATGTGTGTGTGTGTATATATATATATATATATATATATATATATATATATATATATATATATGCTGTATTCTTATATGCATTAAAAATGGAATAATACTCTTCCCTGGAAAAGAACTTTTCTTAACAGTTATTTCTCAAAATTAAAAAGCATATTGCTAATTTATGCTAATTGACAAAAATCTCAGGTATGTAAGACATGGTCTCCAGTTCATGTACAATTTGAAGCCTTCGGGTATGCAGACACGGAACAGAATGGTGGTTGCACTGGGAAGAATCATGAAGTGATAGAATAAGGTACAAATCTCAGGCTGGAAGAATGCTACTTCTTTCAAGATTTATTGCCCAGTATGCTGAATACTCTTAGTAGTAGTGTATTGTACATTTCAAAACTGTGAAGAGTGTTAATTCAAGTGTCCTCATCACAAAATGATGTGTTTGAGACACATTAATCAGCTTAATTTATGGAAGGGTCCATATTACTCACAAATCAGCATTGGCTTGCACCCTATAAGCATAATGTGATTATCAGTTGTCAATTAAAAATAAGATAGAATTAAAAAGAAATAACTATGATTACTTCTTCACACAATACAGTAATTCTGTCTGTAAAGCATTGAAAAAATCAAGACTGTGTGTCTTCTACTAAACGTACCCATTATCTGGGTAAATATTTTACATTTCAAAGTGTTGGATCCACTTCATTTTGCAAACACTGAAACAGGTATATTTGCCTTACTAAAACAGATACTTTATTTCTATCACAAACATTTTTATGTAGTCCTCTAAAAGTCTTGAGTGATTCTCCAACTCTTTTTTTTCCCCCCAGTGAAACATGACAGTGACAACAGCCATAAGAAAGGCTGGGCTCATCACAGGTTGATTAGACAATAATTCTTTGATTCTCAACTTACCATTATTGTTATTTTGATTTTTATGTGTTCATTAAAATTATTTTGCTAGTAAATAGTTGATTTGAGGTGTAAAAACTGTTTTCCTGATATTTTGTTTCAGAAATATAGACTATAATCTGAATTTTATAGAAGATAAAAATAAGACTTAAAACAGCTAAAGAATTTGCCTGAATCTATGAGTTGCTTATGTTGAACTTCATACTGTGATCTAGTATTATATCTAGGAGCCTCATTACTCCATAGTATGAAGAAGTCAGTTGTCCACAGAGGCAAGGATTCATTCCTAAACATACCATTGTTTGTCCTCCTGTTTTAGTAATGAAACAATTTTTAGTATTTATTTTGGTGCTACAGATTGCTATTGGATTGTGATTGGACATTCTGTGAGTCAGTGATTGTTTCTGGAGGTACAGAGGTGGAGCTGGTTTAATTCATAGTGAAGAATTCCAGCTGCTTGTCAGATGGAGCTGACATTGCGACATGCTGGGGGAATTGGGAATCAGACTCAAGAAACCCGTCCTTTCCTGATGTCTGAATGTCTTAGTCCACTCCTTTCCTTCACAAGACTGAGCCTCATAAGAAAACCTTTATCTTATAGGTTGCACCTATGATAGAGAACATAATTAATTTATTCTTCAGGCATAAAAGTGGTTTAATTTAATCAAGACAATTTCAGTATGTCATATTCTTATACTTTGTAATTGGGAAATGCTTGTTGACGAGAAAATTCTGTTTTATAGGGGAAAATATCAAAATGTTGTTGTTAATTAAGAGACTCTGTGCAGGCAGAAAATCTGTGCAGGTCAGCCATAACTGGAATGAGAATTTATAAAAAGAAAGAGAAAGGAAAAATGATGGGTAGAGGGAGGGAAGAAGAGAGAGAGAGAGAGGAGAGAGAGAGAGAGAGAGAGAGAGAGAGAGAGAGAGAGAAAGAGAGGCAGACAGAGACAGAGAGGGAGGGAGAGAGACAGAGACACACAGAGGCATACAGAGACAGACAGAACTAGAGACAGAGACAGAGACAGAGAGACAGAGGAGTAGGAAAAACTAAGGATCAGAGTAACGTGATTTCTTTTCTTTGATAGGTGTGTGCAAGTATTGGAGAAGCCAGAAGCAATGCATACTGCACAAAACTGTTTTTACTAGTCCTTACATGTCCTGTCCAAAGGAAGCACACTTCATGGTAATGATGCTATAATTAATGAAATCTAGTTTACATTAAGGAAAAAAATATTGAAAGGCAGGTTGACAATCCACTCCTCAGCTTCACAGTGGAAATGCACCAAATTGGGGTGGATTTTGAGCTTTGTATCATGACTAAGAAGGGCGCATCTGCAGGCAGCAGTGTGAATAACGGGGAAGGGTGAACTTGCTGTCTATGGAGTCCAAGGTTTACTTGCATGTGGGCTTGCTGCTACTCCTGTCTTGGGCCATGCTAATGCAAGCCACATTTTCATCTTAAGATGAGTTAGAGAGGCCAGGTTATAGAATCTGGGGCATAGGGAAGGTTGGGGGGGCTAGGAGGAGTGAAGGGTGGGGAGGAAGGTCATTGGAATGTGTTCTATGAGAGAAAAAAATTAAAAAAAAGATATTTAAAAAATCAATTAGACAGCAACAACTCTGTCATCCTATTCCGCACCCTGGTCACCTCCACTGCCTGGAGAGAAACTTGGGTCTCCATGAGCTACAAAAGGCTGATTTTTTCCTCATTTGTATAAATACTTAAGACAATATTACTGGCTGCTATTAAATTATTCTGGAAGAGGATCTGTAGTTTATAAGGTGCTTTTTTGGTGGCTTTTGTCTTTCACCAATCACAGACTGTACCTTTTGAATTATATTTGTTATGCAATTTGTATCATAAAAATATTACATTGGATAGTCTTTCAGGGGACTAAAACTGTGATCAAATATGTGACAAAATTAGGAAGTAAATTAAAGGTTCATCAGAGAACATAGAGTATAAAGGAGTGCAGTCTCACTCAAGGACACTGCATGGCTTCTCATCACACACGAGCTTTCGTTGACATCGTCCTTCAGTTCATCCCTTGGTTTATAGACTGTAGATGCATTGGGCATTCTGAGTTGTGAGTGTGGCTTCTGGCCTCAGGATCTTTGTGCTCACAGTGGACACCACTTCTCAGGAAAACAAGTTTTCCCTGTTGTGAAACAAGACAGTCTAAAAATCGAGTTACTTTATTCATAAAGTAAATTGCAATTTTTTTGATATTTCAGAGTAAAGAGCAAGCCTGGAAAAATTGTAGCTGATTAGAGTTTGCGTGTGTTTGACCTCCACACTCTTGAAAACACCAAAGCTGAACAAGTACATGTGCTTAATTTTATTTCCTCTCTAATTAATGAAATCATGGTGCTTTGTGGGCAGGGTGCAGGTCTCATGTTGCTCTTTTAATTGTTAGATAAAAGAAACAGCTCCTTATTCATCTCTGTTTCTGCAACAATCTTATTTCCTTTGCAAACAGCAGGATGATTTTTAGGTACCCAAGTGCTGGTAATCAAAGTATAAACACTGTTTCCATGCAGAGAAAGAGAGAAACAATGAGAGACGGAGACGGAGAATGAATGTGTCAGCCAAATGAATAAGACATGCCGCGACGGGTGGTAAGTTGAAATAGAAGCAAATAAATTCAGGTACAAAAAGCGAAAGACTACATTTCTGCTGCCTTGAACACTTGTGGTAATTGCAGGAGTCCACAGAAGACGGAAAGGATAAAAGTCAATTCCTGCTAGAAAGTTTAGGTCCTCTGTATTGAGGATGAAAAATGGCCTTTGGGGAGTACATAAAGTTCTTCAAAGGCTGCGATGTTCTGAATACCAAGCAGCCTCGCTGGATGATTCACTTCAGAAATGTCGAGCAGAGGAAGTGTTGGCAGCTGCCAAAGTGGACGGCTACCAAGGCGGTGCTCACTGATGAATGATTCATCTCCGTTAATGTCTTGCGGAATAGTGTCCTGTCTTGAGCTGGGGTCATAGAAGAAGAAGATGCCAAAATTAAAGGTGTACATTTCACAGTTTTAATGTTTGCCTGGCTGTGATGCAGGTCACAGTGTTCAGAACCTACACCTGGCCTTTTTAACTTTATTGACCAGTTCTTTGACTTTTTAACTTTAAAACGCTTCAGTGACAGCATAGCACCACAGTCTTTGCCATTGCCAACTTAAGGAATGAATGAAATTCTCTAGGTTGTGGCTGCTTTAAATGAAGCCACTGGGAATAGAAAATCATTTGTTAGTTATTAGTACTTGCTTTGCCCTAGTATTGAATTTCCTACTTTGTCGCATTTCTCATTATATTTTACTGTAGTTTATAAGTATACCTGTAGAGGTTGCATGCCTGGGGGTGGTGGTTCTGAGGCACACTATTCATTATGTCATCATATTTTTAGGACGAGTAATATTATTTTAATTCTCTAAGCTGCAGAAGAGACAGGCCAACTAAACTGTTTAATAGATTTATGGGAAATGAATACAATGAGGTTATTTCTAGTTCATTTTTATCACGGCTAAAACTTTATCTAAAACAATGATCAGTAACATTGTCTATTAATGACTATTTTGAGAATTGTAAATGTTTCGGGTGTTTTAATTGTAAATTTTGTGATCAAAAACAAATTTTTGACAAAAATGTCCTGAATGTGAATATCACAGGAAAAACAAATGGTGTTTTTATTTCATAAGAAACAAGTATAATTTAGTTACATAGTTTAATGCTTGGAATAAATCTTTGAAGATGTGTGCAAAGCTATTACAGTAAAAAAATTGTTAATTATTCAGACATCTTATTTCCATGTCATATGAATCAACTTATTGGAACTTCACATGTACTTAAATCTAGAAGAAAGATGGAGAATCTTACAACATAGTAACAGTGCAGATGTATAAAGAGAAAACATGGCTGGGGTAATTTTACCTTTGAGTCAGTAGACATCTTTTAATAATCACACGGATACTAAGACATATCCCTGTTTGTTTATCATCATCTCCCTGCCATTTACGTATATTAAATTCTTTTGAAAAATTGCCTATTGAGCCAGGTCGTGTGTCAGACAGTCAGTTAGATCAAGATATTGTAGTATATCTTTGCTTTTTATCCCAGGAATTAAAGTCATGTTTGTTATTGAGGTTTATTTCCTAATGGCTTGGTGGTTTTAAAATATTACATTAACATTCAAAAATAAGAAAAGCCACAAGAAAATCTGTAGAGGAATTTCCAAGGTGTTTGTCTGTGGTGTCACGGAGCACATCCACATTACCGTTAGGAAGGACCCAGAGTACAGTCAGTGTGTCGGACTTCATAAGTCTTATTAGGATAGATTCATAATTCAGATTTGTTTTTCTGGCACTAAAGACAGGCTTCTTTTCGGGGTACCGAAACATCAAACTTGAATAAAAGTTATATCTGCTGAGTAAAAGAGCCATACAGACATCTCTTAAGCAAAAGAATGAAGGTCTAGCTTTATTACCTGTATATGTCTCCTGTGGAATTTCATGAGGGGTGTTAGAACAGTAATTCAGCTGAGGAGAAAGTTAGGGCCTGGGGAGCATCAGAGCTTATGTGTTTTAAAACAACCTTTTAAGTCTTTTATTGAAAAAAATATTTCACACAATATATTTTGATCATGTGTTCCCCCAACTCCTCCCAGATCCTCCGCACCTCTCTACTCATCCAAATTTCTGTTCTTCCCTGTCTCTCTCTTTCAAAAATAAACAAGCAACAAAAACAATAAACACAAAAGAACTCCACCAAAACACAAAAACAAACTAAAAACAAACAAGCGAAAGACCAATACTGTCCTTAAGTTTTTTTGCTCATGCATATGAGCGTTACCTAAAACATGCCTTCTTTGCAGCAGCTCCATCAGCTACCGTGCTTGGCTGAGCCCACACGTCTGTGGTAACCTGTAGGTTCCCTGTCACTCGCGTCTCTGGTTCGCCTCTCCTGCTATGTTTCGTTTGCTGCCTGTAATTAGAACCTTCGCCTAGGACATAGCTACAGCTTCTGTGGGAACCTGCATAGCTATCTGGGTTAGGCCAAGCCTTTGCTTCCGTTTGTGACGTCACACAAGGATCACTGAGTTTTATTCACAGTACACAACTTGTATGTTTTGTAATGATGGAAAGAAAAAAAAAATCAGATTTTTTTTTTTTTAGAAGAACTTTCTAAAGCTCAACAACCATTAGCTTCATCAAATCTTTAAATTGCACCTCTTGTCTCATCTCTTCAGAAGCTTCACAGACTCCCTTAGCTTCACTCACTGCAAAGGAAACCTCTTTTGCTTAGAATTTCAAATTTGAGGAACACAGGACAAGTGCTTGGGAAAGATACAGAGAGACCTCTTCTTTTCCATCTTTCTGAAAATAGTGCTGTCTTTATAATCCTATCATTTGAGGTCGATAGCTCCAGAAAAGATATTAAGTGTGAACGAACATGTGAAATTCGTGTAATTTGCATTGCTTTTGGTTCAGTGCCTTCCTCCTTTCATCGTCAAGTCACATGACATAACATTTTATTTTTAACAGCTGAGCAACACTCTATTGTGTAAATGTACTACCTTTTCTTTATCCATTCTTTTGTTGAATGAGAGAACAGTTCTTCATTTTATGAAAAATATCACCACACTCTGAAATGCGTGTTGGAAATCCTGAGTTTTTATTTCCTCAAGACGACAGTTTCAGTAAAGGTATGTTAGAATATTAAATTGCTTTGTACTTTTACCCTCTTTTCTTTATAGTTTGATGCTTCTGGTTTGTTGCAACAGTTTTTTTTCCTGTTTGTTTTCTTCGCATATCTGATCAGTTAGCACTTTATGGAAGGAGTTTTGACAGACAGACACATCAGGGTATTTGTATAAAATCCCACAGCATCCAGAAACAAAGTGAATGCACATACGCCTGGCAGAATATTTTTCAGAAGTGCAAAAAAGAAAACATAACAGATTTATTGTAGACATATGACATTTAAAAAAATGTAGAATGGTTAGCAATATTTAATTGGGTCACTGAGAAAATGTGTTGTGTGATAGTGTGAACTTGTTCAGGCACTGAACTCTCCCTGGAGGAGCCTTGCAAGATATTTGATTCTAATTTTCTCTTGCACATGTAGAATATAAATTACCTGGGCATTTTTTTCTAAACACTTGGCTTAAACCCTGAGAATCATTCAAAAGTTATAAATATGAATGCTCTCTTAAATGAACTGTTAAAGAAGGGTTATCATTGCTCAGAGGAAATTGCATGATTTTATGAAATATTAAAAGGAATATTACTTCCTTATCTAGAACTCTGCACACATTATACAAAACAGGAACATTTAAAAATAATCCCAAAATAAAATGGAATATTCTCTGGTTAACTATGGATTCTGTGCTATCAGAAGATTCCATTTCAGAAAGAAAAATGTCCAAAAGAATTTGTGTGTATAATAGAGATATGTTTCTCAAAGTTTAGTGGACTCTTATTGTGTTTGGAAATATTTAAGAAATGCTGAGTAGATATTTTAGTTTCAGCAAAATGTTGCAAAAATTATTGAAATTTTAAATTATTTAAAAATTGTAAATATGTGTTACTGGCATTTGCCCTGAATTTATGTCTACAGACTCCTTTCTGTTTCTAAATTCAACTCACCAGCATTTTAAGTTTTATTCTACATAAATGTAACTACATGCTACACTATTTCTTAGAAACTCATATGTATCTACTAATGAATAAATTGACAAATATTTAACTTAAAAAGAGAACAGAATGAATGAATTTCCAATCAATAAGAAAGTATTTAATGTCATCACACCTTCAAGTTGTGAAAATAGAATGCAATAAAGAGACAGAAACACTCAAGAAAAAACAAGCGATGGCGGCAAGGTGGTGGGTGCATCAAGGAGCGAGCAGATTTCAGACGAACTTAAAGGAGGGCGTTGGCATGCTAGGAGTAGAAAGACTTACACACAGAGGGAGTGGGGCGTGTGGAGAAAACAGGAAAGGACTGTTACCCGAAAGGAAAGGTATGGAAGCTATATGGAAGTCTATTAATCTCAAACCAAATTATTTATTATACTGTCTTTATAATTATATATTTTTAAATTTCGGTTAGGTGAAGGAAGAGGGCAAATATTGGCGGTTAAAAGATTAAGTGGAGATGGAGATTGAGAGATGGAGGAGAGGAAAGAGGTGTGGGTGGAGATAACCAACGCTAAGGAAATATGACAATGCTTTATTCAAGTTCACTTGTTAGTAAGCCGATTTCAAAATACATCAACAAAACAATAACAACAACCAAGGAAATCCACATGGAATTAACCTATTTGGCCAGGGAGCACTTAGCATTATTCAAAAACAAGAAGACTTCTATCACAGACTATTGCCATTGTCTTTTTGTTAGTCACCATGATCACAAATTAAGAACGCATTTCTAGAGACACCACACACACTGGCTGCAGGACACAGAGAAATCAATCTTGAACTGGCCAGGAAGTTTTTGCCCCACTGGCTAGCTTTTACTTGCCAAAGAAAAGAAGTCAATGGTCTTAGGCATCATTGGATCCTATGAGCTACAATGACCTATTAGGTAGAATGTCCCCACTCATGTACTAGTGGTACACTCTTTCTAGGCTAAGTACCTGCTTTCTGGTTGGGTTTGAGGCCTGCACTACAGGAGGAAATTTCCTACCTAGTAGCATTTTTGTCAAAAGCTCACAGCTAGGAAGAACATAAGCCCTATGGTAGAATCTACTATTGTCATTGTGCTAACTAGTCATGTTATCAATTTGCCTTCTAAATATTTATGTTTATAAATATTCAGAGGGTACTCTGAATCTTGGTCAGAAATCTCCCTTTTTGTAGTTGGCAGTAGTTAATGCTGAGATACATAACTGGTCAAAGTGCTTATAGGGGACTGAATGTTCATCTGTAAGTAGGATAACTTTCTCACTCCATGTCCCTGCAAGTCCAGAGGACTTCAAGAAAGAGAGGGTGAGAACAATGCAAGAGCTGGAGGATGTAGAGGAGTGCTTTGAAAGCCAAGCTTCTAGACTTGACATACATTAATAACAATGTATAGTAGTTTGTTTAGCATTGAGCACTAGAAGAAAGGAACCAATAGTGAGAAGGAGAGAGGGAAGAAAATGCTTTGAAGGAGCAGGGATGGTAGACACATTGTACATGAAAGTAGAGTGGGAGGAATACTGGGTCTGGAAAGGCTTAAGAAGCAGAAGGAATAGAAGGATACAGAAGATAAGAGTAGGGAACTCAAACAAAGGATATGCAAGAAAGCCTCATGGTAGTCTACCATTTTATAAGTTCATTAAACACAGAGACTAGTGCTGTGACAAGCCTTCATCAGATTGAAAGTGTTGGAAACAAGTGATGGTGAAACGTTCAGACCTAAATGGGACATCGTATCCAACACCTCCAAGGCCAATGGAGCATTGCTGACGAGGACTGGTAAGAACCAAGACCAAGAAGTCAGGGAAATGTGCAGCAAGATGATGTCATCTTGACACCACACAGTCATTCTCATGACCTCACTGCATCTGTGGTTACCTGAACAAAACCAACATTATACTGGATCATGGCTAGGTTAGGGGCCCATGAGGCCTAACCCTTACCTTCGAGAATATTGGCAGTTCAAGGTTGTTGGAGGAGGATGCCATTTTCCTTATTGTTGTAGAAACTGATAAGTTGAGCTTGCTCCAGTAAATAACTCCATCCTCAGGCTTAGAAAAAATAAACTAAGTAGGCCACCCAAAAAAACAGGCAAAAAATTAGGGTTCTATCAGGATTGGGAGGGAGGGAGAGAGAAGAGAGAGAGAGAGAGAGAGAGAGAGGAACTGGGGGTGAAATGACTAAAATTTATTATGTAAAAATATTAAACTGCCAGTTGAAAAATTAAAAATAATTGTGTAGGATACTGTTTACTTTTATAAGTTACTGCTAGTAGCTCAGCAATTTGCCCTTAAACTTACATGGTATAAATTATTGATCGCAGTGTTGAAGTAAAACGGCTTACTCATGCTACAACCAGCCTTGTTCCATACAATGCACCCGAAGTTCTGACACGTTTTGTACTTCCCATTTCTTTTCTTGTGTCTTTTCATCTGTTTATAATATATATTTTCAGACAATTCTCCTTTATATGGTTTTCCTCTAGTCTGTTAAATACAGCTCATTTAGGTTGCAGTTTTGCTTTGCAGAGATCTCAATGGCAGCACAATCACTAATAATCCTTTATCTCATCTGTCTTGGAATCATAGCACAAGAGAAGAGAAGTTAGAATAACCCAAACCATTTTTTTTCTTGACGTTAGAAACTTCCATCTCTGTAAGTCCCGGGTAACAATGTGAGGGTGAGAAGTGACGTTTCGGTGCTGTTTGCAGGATTTTCCAGTACTATGAATGTTATATTAATCTCCAGGATGAGGTGCACAATTTATATTTAAAGGCATATCTAGCAGGCTAACAGGATAAATAAACTGTTATGTGTTAAAAATAACAAAAATGAAATTCATTTTGTTGAAGCTATCTAACATAAACATTACATTAGGTTTATAGGCTTTTTATTTGATTAAAAATGTAAGTGGTTTTATTTATTTTAGTCTCATCTCTGTCAAAATTATCTTCAACGATAGTCGCACACCACAAGGCATGCCCTGCTCGTTTATATTCTCTACAATGTTTAAATGATCAATTTTAGAAATATTGTCAAAGATTGCTTCGAGCTTGCTGATTTGTTTTCAGTGATGGAGTATTCAGAAGTTTGAGATTTTTATTCATGGTTTGAACCCTCATGCATCTCTGAGGTTGTTTGAGTTATGTATAGCTTCATCACTGGTGGTTGAAGCACTTTGAAATCAATGTAGTGTTTCTACTATCCCTTTTCGATTCTCTTGCTATTCATAACACCTTCAGTCTCTAATGATCCAAAATGATGTGTGTTGGACCGTGTGAAATAACTCCTCTTCGTTGTCATGCACCTTTACGTTAATGCCTGAAATGTTAACAGCTAAGTGCTTGCCTAAGAATCCTGGTTCTCTCTGTCCTTTACCATATGGCATTGGGAATTTGATTTTATCCCTTTGCTGCTCTCCCTGCAGTCATAATATCAGAGATTGTGATTATTAAACAAATAGTAATAAGTGTAAGTCTTAGAATTATTCCTGATTGCCTCAGTAATGTCACCCAAGGTTATGATCTCGCTTCCATACTGATAGGCACACATGTGCATATGCACCCAAATATACATCTGTATCTACCCACATAAGAGAAAACACAACACACACACACACACACACACACACACACACACACACACACACACACACACAGAGGAATAGTGTCTGACGTAGTTCCCAGTGGAAAACAATATACTGTTCATTTGCCTTTAAAATGGTTTGAAAAGTAACTGTTCTTTGAATATATTCAACATTTATGAATCACCCAATGTGCAGGCATGGCTGGGTGGTGAGAGTACAACAGGAATACCACACATTCAGCTCTTACAGCACCATGACTTAGACTCTAATCAGAGGACACAGAGTATGTAGTACTTACCCAGAATTATGGTAAATGTTCTAATGGGGAAAATATAAGCCTCATGCTGTAAAGTACTAATGAGCACAATTATCCAAAATTTAAGCATTAAAAAGACATTCTGGACAAAATTGGGCATATTGTGAAATGCTCAGTATTTTTGTTACAAATGGCTCAATGGTAACATTTTGGAGTTTTTTTTTTTTTTTTAAATTTTACTCAGAAAAATCCTACATGACACTTTTTAGGTGGTGAATCTCATCCAGATTCCTGAAGAAACAACTTTTATTCTGATGAGATTAAAGATATCACCTCCTACCTGCTATTGATGCAGTCATCTACCAGCAACTGGCTTATTTCTAAATTTTCTTGACGCTTTACATTCACAGTTCACACTTTCTATATTTTGTGATTTTTGTTATGCATTAACGATTTTAACACCCGTCTCCTCTGGGATAAGCACGCTGAGATATCTCTTATGGGGCCACCATTATCTTTCATTTGCCTATATTCCGACTTCCGTGGCTGTCCTGTAGAACTTGTCGACAACGTAGTTCTCAAATACACTCATTTTCAAACTTTGTCATAACCATAGTCTCTTTCTAGTTTTCATTAATGCAAATATATTTAACCCCCAGGAACTATCATCTTTTAATCTTTTTTCTTACTTTGTCTTCTCATAGTCTCAGTGATCTCCTTTCTCAAATTAAACCTCACAATTAAAGGCAACATCCATTCCTTTCAAATGCTTCAGCTTCTTTGCTTTTGTTTTGTCATGCTTGTCTGAAAAATCCTCAAACTTAAAAATGCCTCTCTGTCCGTGGGAATAAACACTTATCCGCTGAGTTTTATTTAAACATTCTCACCACTGGACATGATTTTAACTATAGTTTAATCTTCTGAACAAATAATCCATACCTTTTGTATTAGTGATCTCTGGTCATATAACACATTACCATAATATTTAATAGCTTAATGGTATAAAAAATAGCTAAATTGTATGTACCATATATAAATGGTATGTTTATTTATAAATATAAAATGATATATTTATAAAAGTATAAAATTATTTATAATACAGGTTCAGATGGTCATAAATTTGAATGCAAATTAAAAATTTTTCCAGGGCCACAGTCTTCCGAAGCGTCCATGGGAGTATCTATTTCTTTTTTCTGTCTATTTTTTCCAATTATGATATAATTATATCATTTCCCCCCTTCCTTTTCCCCTCCCACATGTCCCTTCTAGGCTCTCTTTACAATCCATGGTTTCTTTTTCCTTTAATTGTTGTTTTACACACATAAACACACATTTTTAAATATGTAAATGCAGCAACTCAGTGATAAAATGAGACTTGTGTGTACATATTTTCAGGCCTGACCACTTGGTATTAGCCAATTGGAATCTTCGTCCATGGGGAAGATTATTTCTCTTGCTCTCGACATTCGTGAGTTGCCTGTAGCTCTGTGTAGGGTTGAGAGCTCATGGGATTCCTCCTTCCGTGTTAACAGGTCTATTGCTGTCATCCTCATTCAGCCTTGTTGCTGATATTTCATGGGTGTAGCTTCTCATTCCTCTGGCTCTTATAATATTTCTGTCCCTGATATTGCAATACCATAGCCTTAGGTGAAGGACTTGTGCTGTAGATGTATGTATTGGGACTGAGCTCTACATCTCTACATTTTGATCAATTGTGGTTTTGTGTAGTTGTCTCCATCTGTTGCAAAGAGAAGCTTTCTTGGTAAGGGGTGAGAACTACACTCATTTTGAAGTATAAGGATACATATTTAAGATGTAGTTAAAGAATTTGTTGGTTTAGTAAAGTGGTAGCTGTATATTCTCCTTCAAGATCCATAGCTTCAATAGCCCTGTATAGTCAGCTAGGGTTCTATCCAGGCATAATTTCCCTTTTGTTGAGTGGATCTTAGGTCCAATTATAGAGCTGTTGGTTACTACAAAGTATGTACAACACTCTTGCATCTTTCATATTATCTTGTGATGCTGGTGGTTGTTGTTTCTAGGCATCACAGCTGGGTATGACAGTTGGTTGATCCCTCATTGGGAAGCTTGTAATGTGACTTCTGGTTACATGAATGCTAGTTCTCAGGGATCAGGCATTCAGATCAGTTCTAGGTGAGGGGCTTCTGGGCCCTGTGTTTAAAGTTTATGGTGTCTTCAGCAATAGGGACTTATTTCTCACTTATGGGAACAACTGAGGATAACATCAATACCTTATAATATTTTGGGAGTATCTTAGACAACTCTGACCAACTCAAAAGAGGACTTCTCATGACTGAATTTATGATTCTTATTAGGTAGTCTTTGCCTCTTGGAGAGAGCACTGTCAGCCCAGGTGGGAAATTTTCACTATATATATATACATATTACACCAACTCACATATATTACAGGTATTTTTAGGCAGATAGATAATAGCATGATTCTTCATAACCTTTTCAGACACCTTTACTGTTATTTTACCTCCTCGCTCCTTCTGTATTTGTCTCTGCTCCCTCTCCCTAATTAAAGCCCCCAGTTTTCCCATCAGATCACTTGTAACCTGTTATTCCCTTCCCTATTTCAGGGGGGGTCTATTTTTAAGGTCACAGATGGTCACAAGCTTTGGTTCTTTACTGGCTTCTTGTGAAATACACTCTTTTCTCAAATATAGACCTTTCAGAAGAGCAGTTTAACATGGATAAGAGAGATTGGAGTCACAGTCATTTTGTAACTTAATTTTAGGACTGGCATCCCTTGACTCTGCGAATTTGTGTTAGAAGTGAATCTCCAGGTGCACTCACACTCACATGGAGAGCTAACAAACACATAGGGTAGGGATTACTGTCAGAAATCTTAGACGTTTTCCCTCACACTTTCATTTTTCTCCTTGGTTTTCTAAATTTTCATTTCTTCCACTCCCCCTTTGATCTGGTGATGCTTTTTCCCATTGTTGAAAACTTGGGGACAGCCATGGAAGGTCTTCACAGAGTGTCACAGCAGTAACCACCTCTGTGCTCTGCCAACACTTTCTTCCTTCTTCCTCTTCTGGATAAGTTGTGTTTCTGAGCCTACCTGAGGACCAGCTTTCCACTTAGCCAACACAGCACACACTCTCTTGATGGCTTAAGGCTATCACTTCAATAAAGCCTTTCTCCATTCTATTGTCAGCCTTCTTTCACATCACCATGTAATTTCTTATATCTTAAAACTTCACTGATGCACCTTTTTATTGCTGTTTCCCAATTTTATCTTTTTCTAGGTGAACATTACTTAAAGATATGTTCCTGTTTATTCTATACGCTCTATAATAGTTGTATTTCATGGAAACGGTGATGGTCCTTTGGAATCTTATTTTTTAATACTTTTATTAATAAATTGAGTTTTGTACAATGTTTCTTGATAATACCCTCTTTCCATTCCTCCCTGATTCACCTCCCCTTCCTGCCCTCAAAGGGAATAAAAAAGAAAACTAAATCCAGCTAGTATGTTGGGAGCAGGGATCACAGGCATCACCACAGTTCCTGGAGGCAGCAGGCTGCTCTGATGATGGATTGGAATCTTATTTTTAACATTGTTCTTTTAAAAAATTTATTTATATTTCTGTCATACAATACATCCTGACTGAAGTTTCTTCTCCTTCCACTCTTCCCAGTTCCCTTCCACCTCCCCTCTACCTCAGATCCACTTCTTTTCCCTTCAGAAAACAGAAGGCCTCTTATCAGGGATGCCAGGGGAACACAGCATATCGAGGTACAATAAGACTAGGCACAAACCCTCATACCGAGACTGGAAGAGGCAACCCAGCAGAAGGAAAAGGGCCTTAAGAGCAGGCAAAAGAGTCAGACACACTCCCCATTCCCATGTTTGGAGTCCTACAAGAACACTAAGCTAAATAACCTTAACATATACCCACACGTCCTAGCACAGACCCATGCTGGCTGCATGATTGCTGCTTCAGTCTCTGTGAGCCCCCATGAATCCTGCTTAGCTGATTCTGTGGCCATATTTTCTTGGTGTCCTAGACCCCCCTCTGAAGCTTACAATCTTTCCTTCTCCTCTCCAACAGAGTTCCCTGAGCTCTGCATAATGTTTGGCTGTGGGTCTCTGGATCTGCTCCCATCCCACCTATAGGAGGAAGCCTCTCTGATGATGATTGGGTTGGGGACCGATCTATGAGTATGGCAAAATATCATTAGGAATCATTTCATTGACTTTATTATTATTATTATTATTAATCATTTTTATTATAACTATCATCATCATCATTAACCGGTCATATTAGGTTCTACCCTAGGTCTCTGGGATATTCAGCCTCCAGGTTTTGGCCATCCAGGCAGTGTTGGGCAGTGTTTCATGGTATGACTCTCAAGTCAGACCAGATGTTGGTTGGCCACTCCCGCTAGCTCTGCACCACAGTTGCCCCAGCGCATCTTGCATACAGGACAGATTGTAGGTCGAAGGTTTTGTGACTGAGTTTGTGTTTCAGTCCTCCCATTGGAAGCTTGCCTGGATACAAAAGATGGCCTGTTCATGCTCTGTATCCCCCATTACTAGGAGTCCTCACTAAGGTCACCCTTGTAGGCTCCAGGGAGTTTCCACTGCACTTGGTTTCCTGATCGCCTCACAATACCCTTCCCCACTACCCTGTGCCAATTCCAGTCATCTCTCCCTGTACTCTCTCCCTCCATCCCTCCCACAAACTGGTCCATCCTGTTACCATTCCCACCTGTCCCCGGTCCACCTGCAAAATTCATTCTACTTCCTCTCCCCAGGGAGATCCTCATTTACCCTTTAGAGCCCTCCTTGTCAGTTGGTCCTTTACTTAATGGCTAATATACAGTTATAAGTGAGTACATTCCATGTTTGTCTTTCTGGGGCTGGATTACCTCACTAAGGATGATTTTTTTTTCAGTTCCATCCATTTGCCTGCAAATTTCATGATGTCATTTTTTTGAACAGCTAATATTCCATTATGTAAATTTACCACTTTTAAAAAAATCCATTCTTTGGTTGAAGGGCATTTAGGTTGTTTCCAGCTTTTAGCTATTACGAATAAAGCTGCAGTGAACGTGGTTGAGCTTAACATTCTTACAGATAGAAATCATGTTATCATACTTAATTCAAAGCAGGAAAAGCAGGTGACTTTTGGTAATTATCACAGAGACCCAAAACTGGACAATGTGGAGAGAGTTAATCTTTGGAGATCTCTAAATATGACACCCTTATCACATCCCTGCCCTTAAGGCTTACAGATCTACGGGAAGAGGGCACATAAAAATTACCAGGGTCAGAAGACACAGCATTCCCCAGACACAATAACACAATAGGGCAGATGCGTATACGAACTCACAGATACTGCCACAGTGTGCACGAGACCTGTACAAGCTTAAACCAGGCAGAATACCAACCTGGAGAAGGGAGTCTGGGCACAAGGTCTAACCCCTAGCCAAGAAGCTTTTTACAAATGATAGTTGATGGGAGATGGAAAATCAATTTTCTTCAAGGACATGACACTGGGTATAAAAACCACATTCCAGGGCAGGCTCCATGCTCATGAGTAGCTGGTCAATACAAACCAAACTCTATATTTTGTAGTGGCTTGCTTACTTGCTTGTTTTCTTCCTTTCTTCCTTCCCTTCTTTCTTTTCCTTTCTCTTTTTCAGAGATAAAACATGAAGCTGGATGGATGAAGAAGGAGAATTTCGAGGACAGGAAAGAATATGATGGGAATATGCTGTATGAAATTTTTAAAAAAATCAATAAAACCTTTAATCTTAAAAAAAGATGAGAGCAAACAATTTCTAAACAAATATCAAGAAGATAACTTCCTTGTACTGGATCAGCTTCTGTATAACAACCGCTCAGTCCATGAAGTGGAGAGTTGTTGGCTTATCTGTGACTCAGACTTTAAGTAGCAACCAGCCCTGTACACTGGTAAACACAGTCTTTGTGTCCCATGCTGCATAATGGCAATTCTTTCTCTGAACGATTTCTTATGAAATGAATTTAAATTTAGGTGAAATAAATTATGAAAAGTTTGGATCTCTCAAAAACAAGAGCCCTTTCTACTGTGAGTGATGAGTCTGCTCATTCTTAGATAAAACTCTCTGATTACATTGCTCCTGAAATGTCTATTTCTTTTCCTGTATTTACAAGGAGTTACAAAGAAGTTACATGAAAGTGGAATTTGTTTGCCATGGAGTAGAGATGTCCAAATGGTTCTGAGCCTCACAGGACCAAGAAATTCTTTTCATGGGTTAGGGTGTTGCCACTAAGGTAGTATTTGTGACCTCTTGGGATTTATATGCCTTGAATGTCTTCATAAGTTGTCATTCAATAGGGTTCCAAGGTAACAAAGGCAATCCCCAGTACTGTCTGGGCTGTTAATTCTGGATAACAACAATGTAAGTCTATATTTATTACCTCCTATAAAATCACAAAGTTCTTACTGCTTAGCTTGCCAAAAATGTGTGCGTTTCTCAAGGGAACACCCTATACCAGGAGAGAAATGGACACCGAAAAGCAGAGATACTAACTTGTCATTTACAATGAGCCTCGTTTTATAGAATCTTCTTCACTAGAGAATTTCTCTTTGAAATTCAGATTTCTCACTGCAGTACTTTTAGCCTAGATTCATGTGCTATGGTTTGTGTTGCATAACAGCTCACGACTGCTGAAATTTTAGTATTAAGAATTAAATCATTTTTAAAGGCCCAGGAGGTTCTGTTCCCTACTGAAAGAAATACACATGTGAAGAAAAATCAGAATGTAGAAAACATGACAAATATTTGTATGAAATGCAAGCATGCTACTTGCAATATACTCCCTCTGAGAGTATGCCTAAAATTAAACCTTGTAGACTAGTAAAACTCTCTGAAGCTTTAAGAAATATTCTTAGCTTTCAACAGAGTATCCCAAAACACAAGAGAGACTTGTTTAATGTGTAATGAAGGACTTCAGAGAAATTGTTTTTGTGAATACTGATTTACTCTGACATAGGTATCTACCCTAGACTATCCACTACTTCCTCGTTCACAAGTCACTTCCAATATTTGTCAACGGAAACATTAATTAACGCAATGGTAACACAAAACAGCAGAGGCATGCTAAGTCGAAATCTCATGTAATTAGTATTCTAATTAATTTTTAATTTGACATTCAAAAATCTTAGCAAGGCTGATTTCATTTCTTAAGAAAAGGAATTAAACAATTTTTCCTTTGTTTATGGGCTACATATTATAATAATGATGGTAAGAAGAAATTCATTGCTTCTATTATCTGTAAATAAGTATAGGGCTATTTTATTGATAATGCAAGATTGAAAACTGTTATTTAATAAACATATATTAAAATATTTTGTGACATTCTATATATTAAACATGAGCCTATATAAATAAGTGAATTGCAATTGTGGACATTTCCCTGAATTTTGAGAGGACAAAAATATAATTAAAAAAATCAAATTTGTCATGAATTGATGTATCATTAATTGTAAAGAACAGAATATAACGGAAACCAGTACATAATGAATGTTCTATGGAAATAGGGTGATAATTTATAGCAGAGTCTTCAACTGTATCATTTTATTTGAATACATTGTTAGAATATGGGAAGATGAGGAAGGACATTTAATACTCTGATGAGTATTAGAGAAAACAGTAACATCAAATGGTAACACAAAATTTATTGGACTAGTTCATAAAGTGGTATAAATGGATTCATACAAAACAGTTTCCAAAAGGTAGGCTGCAACCACATATTGCCTGGTTTAAATTTCTATACCACAACGTTTGGACTATGAAAACTATAGCACATTTGAATCTTCATTCTTTGGCTCTAGATTTTCCCAGCTTCCTCTAGGAGCATCGATTTGTGGGCCAGGCTCTGTTCCAGACTTAACCCTCACCAGCAGAGAGTGTATCAGCGGTTTTCCACCATCATTTGATGTGGGACCTTATGGTGTTGCCAACCAGACTTGTATCTTCCTGGTGTGTGAGTTTGAGTTTGTTTTGGATCTTTCAGTCATATCAGAATTAATCTTTCCATGTTGTTTTAAGAGGCTATGATGCTAGACCTGACAAGAGGCTGAAAATGTCACAAAGGACTCTTTTCAGCTATTCAGATAAATACTTCACCTTCTAATTAACACTTTAAAATCTGGACTGCTATTTAATAGTTTAGTATCTTTCAACATTCCAAAATTCAGGTAAACTTCTGCTTTGGGAGAGGCAACTTGCTATAGCCCAAATTTGTTAATATGCTGGAGACCTGCTATAAATAAGAGATGGTTAGAAACCTGTCTCTGAGTTTTCATCATATAATCTGTCTCCTTGGTTATATCTGCCTAAACCCTGCTTGAGATTGCTACAGTCTGAAATGACACACCAGAATTTCATCGTATCTATAAATAATACCCGGTGATTAATGAGGGATTTTTATAAGACTACTATAGGTAAATGTTAAACCTGAAAACAGCAAACATGTTCATAAAGGAATTAGCTACAAATCAGAGAGAAAAATATCATGTAAATGTAAATGCAGGGAATCATAGGGAAGATAAACTGTTCGTTTTTATAATAAGAATACATTGCATGGCAGATTTCCTAATTATGTGAGTCTACTCAATCTCTCAGGTTTCACAAAATATTCTATAATGAATACATAACACTATTTTTATCAAGTTGGAATATTTTAATTTGTGACAATCATAATTCTCCATATGTCTGTTGTGTAATTTACGTACGTCTATATTTTTTGATTGATTAGTCTGGGAAAAAAATTTCACGTGAAGATTATCTTTAAATGAGGTGCAGTCACAGGATATTAAATTGCCTACATATGCTTTTTCTTTCTCTTCTTTAAAAGTATATTCTTCTCTCATACGAGATGCATCCTGACTGCAGTTTTCCCTCCCTCTACCCCTCCCAGCTCTTCCCTACTCCCCGCTCCTGCAGATCCGCTACCCCTCCGGGTTCCCTTCAAAAAGAGCAGGCCTCCAAGAGACAAAAACAAACAGGACAAAACAAGATACAATAAGACCTTCTGATCCTCCTATCCCTGGTTCCCAAATGTTGGTATTACAGACACGGGCCACTGCACCTGACTCCACTTATTCATGCCTTTGGTAATTATGTACATTAAGAAAGGAGTAGATACTTAAACGTATTACTTTTCAGATGTAAACACGTCACACATTATGTGTCAGTTCCATGTCGAAAACGCTTCTATTACCGAGCAGTGACACTGGTTTGTTTGTGTGTTCTATCTTTACATAACAATGTGAAACAGCAATTTGCGAATTATGACCTAATGTGATTGCTTTGGTCATCCAGTCAATATAATTTGGAATCAACCGAGAATTTGTTGTACTAATATGTTTGCACAGAGCATTCTCATTGGACACGGTCAATATTTATTTTGATCACCAAACTAATGCACAAAGGAATTTCACATTTATGCAAAATGAACGATGTTTGCTTCAGTGCTTATCACTTCTTTCTCTGAAAAATAAGATTGTAGATAGTAAAATTTTAGAATTGTGCAGTGAAAACTGAAGTATAATACTCTAGCCTTTCATCTTGCTCCTCAGAGTTAACCTGTATGTCCTTTTAGAGTTATGGTAGACATTTGTGAAAATGTGGATCTACATGTTTTTTGCACCAGTGGAGTGATATTTAGGAACTGTTCTGTCATGTGCTTTATATCTTGGAAAAAATTCCAAATTAGCATAAAACATCTCATTCACTTCATTTTCTGTAACAGATATATACAGTCTTCCCTTTCTATGAATATTCAAATTGTATTTAACAAGTTGCCTATTGAGAAACATTAAAGTTATTCACAGGTTCCTTTCTCCTTTTTGATAAAAATGGGGCTGTAAAAATAGTTCTTTATACACATGTATCTACATTATACACAAATGTGTCTGTAAATACTTCAGAGTAATTTTGTGAGGTAAGTATACACAAACTTTACATTTTGATAAATTTCCTTCATGGAGTTGTACCAATGAATATGCCCACAAATAATATATATAAATATAAATTTCTTCATACCATTTTTATTTGTTGGTTTGTTTGTTTTTGACACAGAGTCTCATGTCCTCCAGGCTTCCCTGGAATGTGTAGGTAAGGAGCAACTTGAACTTCTGATGCTCCTACCTGTGTGGTAGGACCACACGCCCATACAATTATGTCTGTGAAATTCCTTCACTATTTTGATAATATTGTGAACATCCAATATCATTCATTTATTCAATAAACATTTGAATATTCAATAAATATTCTCTTATTGCTTCATCTTGTTTCCTAGCCCTTATCACCTGACATTATATATCCATTTTTAAATTTATGTTTCTTCCCATTGATGAATAAGCTACACTGTAAGGAATTTTTGTCTAATTGTTCTCTGACTTATTCTTAATTTAGAAGTATTCTTTGAACTTATTTATTTTTGTGTAAATTAATGAAGTAGTGAATTAGTGAATGATTAAGGGAATGCATAGTTTTTATCACTTAAACACCAAATAAGATGACATGCTGCTGAAAGAAATGTATCAACATTTCCTCTTGGGACTGAGATTTGCCTTTTTAAAAGGAATTTCTCAGCTCTGTAGTTGTTTTTGAAAAATACTGACTTTTTGTTGTTTTAAACTTACCTCTTATTTTGATCTTTTATTTTTATTTTAGTTTAAAAATAGGTTTAAATCAGAATATATTAGCTGTACAAACTACTGGATGTCATTATGATACTTTAGCACACACACACACACACACACACACACACACACACACATATTTTGATCTTATTTACAATCTCTCCATTAACCAAGCCAGAATCATCTAAAACCATCAGATATACACAATGAAGAACTGAGATAGGGTTTCTCTACTGTAATGCTGGCTGTCTTTGGAACTCACTCTGTAGACCAGGCTGGCCTCGAACTCACAGAGATCCACCTGCCTCTGCCTTCTGAATGCTAGGATTAATGACATGCACCACCACTGCCAGGCTACTTCAGCTATATTTTCTAATACTAAACAGAATAAAAGCTCTGAGAGTAGACCTCCTTGACTTGCTCCTAATCTTAGAGGAAAGGCTTTCAGTTATTTTCTGTTCAGTGTGGTAGTGCCTATGCGCATTCATTTTGTTGAAATAAGATGTGTAGATGGAAATATTATATCTCAAGTGGGTTCACTAATGAACAAAGACAATTCTGTGAGATGCAAGCCTGAATGGCCTAGGCAAAGGGCCCCACCCTCTCTCATGGACTGACCCCGAGCATATGGTCTCCAGGTAATGTACTGAGGAAAGGCAACATCCACTGATACAAAGGTCTTGATTGCTTAACACACAGAAGTTCCACAGTATAACAACTCCCAACCTCTGGCCAGTCAACTTAAGGTCATTTTACAGGTGAAGTCAAGGTCCTGGGCAAGGTATTCCTTGTCCAGTGCTTAGGCCAAGGGAGGAGACCATAAAGTTCTACCATTAGCAGTAATATGATCAAATGTTTTCAACACAAAGATCTCAGTGGGCAAGTTAAAACTGAACTTCAATTGTTCCATCCAAAGATACTGAACTGACAATTACCTGTTCTCCAGACTAGCATTCTTTCTGCATTCAAGAAAACTGCGGCCCACCCAAACCCAGAAATTTGGTTCTAATGGCAAAGGAAGGTGATCTTCTGGCAGCAGCTCCTGCTGATAGATGATACATCAGCTGTTCAAAGTTCATATTACTGCACAGAAGTGTATGTAGCTTTACAATATTTGAGAATAAATTTAAGTATTCCACTACAAAGATCCTTCTATACTTAATTTGCATAGGTTTTAAAAATATATTAAATTTTTATCAAATGCCTTTCCTTCATCTATTGAGATGGTCATGTGATTTTTTTGAGTCTTTCAATTGACATGGTTTATTACTTTAATTGATTTGTATATACATGTTGGACCACTTACTAGTCACAGGTGTGGCTTTTTCAATATGCTGGATTTAATTTGTAGTATTTTTTCTGAGGATTTTTGCATATGTGATCATCAGGGATATTGATTTATAGTATTATTTTTTGTGTGTAAGTCCTTGTCAGGATTTAGTAACAGGATAATGCTGATGTTGTAAGTTTAGAAAGGTTCTCTTTTAATTCTACGGAATTGGTGTTAGTTGAAGAGTAAGGTAAAATTCAACAATGAAGTCATTTGTTTCTGGGCTTTTTCTCCATTGGATGTTTTTAGAATTAACTGATCCAATCTCAATATACGTTATTGCTTTACTCAGTTTTGTATTTTTGTTTTTCTTGAGACAAGATTTCTCTGCTGTAACTCTGGCTGTCCTGGAACTCACTCTGTAGACCAGGCTGGCCTCAAACTCACAGAAACCTGCCTGCCTCTGCCTCCCAGGTGCTGGGATTAAAGGCGTGTGCTACCACTGCTGGGCTGATGCTTTTCATTTCTAAAGTATCAGTTGTAACATCTCCCTTTTCACCTACAACTATATTAACAATTTTCCTTTTGTAATTCTAATGACCAAACCCAGGGTTTCTCATATACCAGGCAAGTGCTATCCTACTGATGTCACAGGCTCTAATTTCATTTATTTGGAGTTTGTGTCCCTTCTATTTTGTCATTTACCTAAAAGTTTGGCAAGTTTATTTATCTTTTAAAGGAATCAATTCTGTTTTATTGATCAACTGTATTTTTCTTTCTAAAATCTACTTTATTCATTGCTGTTCTGATATTATTTTTCCCTCTACTGGAGGGTTTGATTTTCTTTGCTTTTCTGTCTTCAGAAGAAACATTGGGCTTTGCTATTAAAAATTTTATACTTTTTTAAGTGGAAGAAATCATTGCTATAAACTCCCTTCTTAGTATTATTTTTGTTGTATTCTATGTGTTGGTATAGTGAGTTACTATTTTCATTTGTTTCAAGGAAATTTTAAATTTACTTCTGATTTTCTCAATGGCCAACTATTTGTTCATAATTTCTTAGCCAGTCTTCATATTTTTGTATGGTTTTATGATTTATCTTAATGATGGATTTAGCCTTATCCCACTGTGATCAGAAGACATAAAGGATATGATTTAAATATTTTTAATTTACTAAGGATTTTTCTGTGGCTTAACATGTGCTCTACTCTTAAGAACATTCCATGCACTGATGAAAAAGAAATATATTCTTAAGTTACTAGGTAGAATGTTCTGATTTCGTCTGTCAAACCCATTTGAGCTATAGTGAGATTTAACTATGATGTTTCTTTGTCAAATTTTTTGCTTTGATAATACATCGGTTCAGTGGTGATTATTGGATATTGAAACTTAAACTATTACTGCATTAAAGCCTATCTCTCTCTGTAGGTCTAAATAGTGTTTGTTTTATAAACTCGGATGATTTGGCATTAGGTGTATAAAGGCTTGTAATTGTGACTTTCTGATGACTGGCTCCCTTGATCAACATATAATGAGCTTCTTTTTCTTTTCTTATTGTTTTTGTTTAAACTATACTCAGTTTGATATAAGTACAGTTTCTTTTGTTTGCTTTCAGATTCAGTTTTCTTGAAGTATCTTTTACAATTCTACTTTGTCTATAGGTGATTGTGCTAGCTAGATAGGTAGCATAACGTTGGGACTTCTTAAGAAAATCTTTCAGCAAGTCTATACTTTAGTCGGAGAGTCAAGACCACTCACATTGTGAGCTATTTTAAAAGGCCTCATCATTTTGTTGCTTTTCTTCTAGTTGTTTTGAATATTGTTTGCTCATTTATTCTCTCTTCTTTGTGGCTTGATGACAATATCATATTCTTTTCCATTTCTCACATATGCATCTATTCCTCTAGAGGAGTTAACCCTTCAGATGTTATCAAGATGGTAGTTCTCTCATTCCTGAGTGTGGTGGTCCCTTAAGTACCTTATATAAGGCTCACCCTGTGCTCGTGAATTCCCTTAGTTTTTGCACTTTCTTTGAAGGGCTGTTTTTTCTTCATTTCTAAAAACGACATCTCTGGTTATAGGAATTTTGGTTGGCAGTTATTCTCTTTCAGGATTGGAAGTACATCTTTCTTTGACTGCTTAACCTATAGTGTTTCTTTTGAGAGATCTGCTATTAATCTAATGTGACTTGTCAGTCACGTTAAATCAAATGATTTAGGGAGATGTGGTATAGGCAGCAACTGCTTGGCAGTACCCAGTATGGTTGATTCCTCAGTGGGCCTTGCAGTCGCTGGCTGGTGATAAGTCCCTAAGCAATGTTGATATTGAATGTACCACTTAAAAGGGTCTCTAATAGTGACTGTACAAGCGATGATGAGAGTTTGAAAAATTTGCTTTCTTACTACACAATGGTATGGGCCTAGGTATGTTCATAGAATGTTAAGAACAGGAATCAAAGCTTGAAAAATTTGCTTTCTTACTACACAATGGTATGGGCCTAGGTATGTTCATAGAATGTTAAGAACAGGAATCAAAACTCACTCTTATATGTCAGCTGTATGTGGTTAAAAAAAAAATTCTGAGGATGATAAATGCCTGGACTCATCAGAGGTGTGTTGTTAGATGGAGCTGTGCTGTTCCCTTCTGCTACCATTCTGGATGTATCCACCTAAAAGCAGGATGTCACAACATTAGTAGTGCATGCTGGGATATGGGACAGTATGTGGAGGCTTTAATCCTAGCTTTTTCTATTATAGTCCCAAATTTGAGATTAAGCAGGAAAAAAAAAATCACAGCTAGATTTGGGCAAAGTTATTCTCAGCTGTGGTTATGATACAAATGAGAGAGAGCAGCTTGGCCAGCACAAGAAAAAGTTTCTCTCTAGGAGAGAATTTCTTAAGGTTGTATGTCCCAGAAACAAATTTGTGACAAGATTCAAGGTAGCCCCAATATGCTGCTGCTCAAGGAACTGATGAAAAGTGAAGGTTTTTATTTTCCTGCCTTGCTGACGGCAGAAAACCCTGAAAGTGGGAAAGATCTAGAGGTGTAACACTGATTAAGACTATCAAACCATGTCTCTCTGTGCAAAAGAGCAGTGGAACAACAGTTCTTCCTTCAGCATATTGGTGACAGCTGTCTAGGTGACTACTGGGATAGAAGTAGTAGGAACTATAAACATTATAATTGTGTTCAGTTCTATCACTCATAAAAAACAACACACAAATAGCCACATTCCTGGTCCTGAGAGGCAGGCTCTCTGATCCTCTGCTTCTGGAAGGTACCCTCCATTCCTGCCCAAGTTACACCTCTTTCCTGAAGTATGGTACTGTTTGTGGGCTAGTTTCAGAGGTTCTTTATTGTGCCAAATTTGATTTGTAAGGCAACTAGCTTCAGAAGGATGTCTCTGGAGTTCCAGAGATGGGAATACACAGGAATTTCTGATTCTTCAGAGCAGCATAAATATAGACAATTGGTCCCTTCTCAATGTCTCCAGGCAACAGCACCTGAGAATTCTTTTCCCAAAGCTAGTTCACTATGTAATTTATTATTTATTTAGGCTCTCGGTCTATAGGGAGTGTGACGTTTTCTAATAGCTGATAATGTCAAGCATACACACTGGTGATTTGGTTTTCAGGGAATTGCTTTTATCTTTACCATGGTAGAGGGGAGATTCTACCTCTCCCTTGGTCTAGGAACCAGATGGTAGGTGATAGAATATTTTGTTTTTCTGGTTACAGCTCTAGTTCAAGGTGTCTGGATTTTTGTAAGTTTTATACTTTTCCAGACATTGGGTGGATGGACCATGGAAAATGCTGGAATGAAACAGTAGAAACCCAATGTCGCAAAGAAAAACAACAAGCTCTAGTCAAGAGGATGCTGATAATGGTAACTCTTACAGTGTCCTGAGTTTTTTTCTTCCACTTCTAACAGTTTTCATAGTGTAAACCACACTTTGATTTCATTTGTCCAAATTTCAGCTGAAGTCAGATGCGTTCCTCACTGGCTACAAAGAGTAAAACAAATCAAAACATTGTTAAGTGGATTCTGGGAATTGGAGATTCTTAGGATTAAAGTTGACTGAAAAGAAAAGTTATTTCCTCCTTATTAAATCACTTTAAAGTATTTCTTCTGTTCTTATACAAATGAATACTGTTCTGCTTAGAGTATGTACTTCTAAATGGATTTTAGGCAGTTAAAATCAATCTGCACTGCAAACATAATATTTATTAAAATGATGTTTTATGATAGAATTAAGAGGGATTAGTGTTCAACCAGTTAACCTATGCAAACAGAATTTCAGATAACTTAAATGTTCATGCCAAGGGACATTATGTTCATTTTATTCTCTGCACTGACTTTTGGGATATAAGCTATCCCATATCTTCAATAGCTAAAGATCACTTTTTTCTATTAAAAATGATAATAGGTTAGGAATGTAGTTTAGTTTGTAAGTTGGTAGAATACTTGCCTAGCATGCCTAAAGTCCTAGGTTCAATCCCTGGAACAGCATGAACTGGGCAGTGTGGGACACATCTGTAGTTACAGCATTTGTGAGGTACAGGCAGGAATATCAGAAAGTTCAGTGTTATTCTTAGCTTTATAGTGAGTTTCAGGACAGCCTTGTGCTATATGACACTCTTCCTGAAAGAAAAGTACCAATCTGTAATAATTAATTGATCACCCATGCTATAAATTAGTGTCGCTAGAGCACTGAAACATGCTGGGTTTGGGAAACAACCTCCCTTTCTTATTTCTTGGAAAGTTTAGCTTTCAGATAAAAATTTGAAATTCATATTTTTGAATATTTTAATTAATTAATTCTGTATACACAAATGTGTGTGTGTGTGTGTGTGTGTGTGTGTGTGTGTGTTATGATGCATGTATGCTGCTCAGAAGACAGCTTGCTGGAGTCAGTTTTCTTCCACTATGTAAGCCAGAGGGCTTGAACTTAAGGCATCAGTTTGGTAACAAATGCTCTACCCACTGAGCCCTCTTGCTGGCCCCCAAAATGGAACCTTAGAATAGCTTCTTGTCTTTGCTTTGTTAGAAGTTAATAATTGCACTTATTAGAATAACTTTATCATGCTGGTTCATGCTCCAGCTAATCACAGGGGATAACAGCTAATAAACAACATCAAGGACAAAATTCATCTGTTACTTGTACTTTTCCCAAGCTTTAAACAATTAATAACACAATGGCATTATGATTTTTTTTTCTGTTCATGTAGCAGAACACTTGGAAGAAGTTTTTGTTATTTTGGTTTCTTTAATAATGCAAAATGGCGTTTGGACTAGGTTCATGTTCCCATTCCAGGTGTAGTAAATGATTATGAGTTGGATTTGGAATACTTGATGCAGGTGGCTATAATTGGGTTAAGTGCAGTCCTTTTGGCACATGTTGCTTGTTCTTGGGATTGTGTGCTGCTTGAGTTTCTGGGAACTTTTGCATAGGGTATAAAAGGTCTGAAGTCCTGAGAGCTGGGGTGGGTGTGGGTTGGAGGTTCATTGGTTGGTTTGTCCATAGTTAGTGTGTTGATTCTTACTGAAAAGAAAAAAAAGGTTGGAGAGATTGAGTTTGCAGATAGTGAGCTGAGATGCTAGACTGACACACTGACAGTTCCTCTCCAAGCTTAGGACAGCCTAAAAGAGTCTGTGAATATTTCTACCTTTCTCTCATTCTTTAGCAAGGTCGCTTGCAAAAGCAGTGAAAATTTCTTTCTTTCCTTCCTTTCTCTTTCCCTAAATGGAGGGTAAAAGATTGTAGTTAATAACTACAAGTGGCGCCTCACATTGGTCACCATTTGTGGCAGTACGTCTACTGTGTATGTTCACCAAGGATGACGAGGAGGCATATTCATATGTGCAAACTCTGCCAGGCCTCAGCAGAGGGAACCACCATCATGGCCCACACCATACTGACAGTAGAACCCTGAGCATCTGAGCTCAGGTGCTTTTATTGATACAGAACTCCTCAGGTGCAGATCACAAGGAAGCAAACATCCCTGCAGAAAGCCAACACCTGCAGACAATACCAAATGCCAAGGCTGGTGCATCCCTTTTTCCAACACTGCACAAAAACAATTATTTTAAACACGACTAAAAATAAACTTCCACAATGTGTTCATATAAAATATAACTTCAAAAATTTTTTTCTTCTTAGTAATTCAGTTTTTTTTCTAGTAGGAGAATAATAAATATGTGACATTTCTTTAACAAAAAAGTTCTTAAATGTAAAAAAAAAAAAACAACCCAAAAAACAAAAACAAAACAAAACCTAGCATACAGTACAGGGATTTTCTAGTTCTTCATTGTGTATATCTGATGGTTTCAGATGATTCTGGAAGCTTGGATTTTATTTCTGGTGTGCCATGTTGCATAAAAGCAAGCATGACACATGTCTATTTGCTGTTGTGCATTCCTGGCTACTATGCAGAGCAAGTATTGCTCCAATGACAGATGTTGGTGTCAACTGCCTAAAGTACAGTCTTTCCTCTATCTGTCTACAGAGACAAGTAAATCATTAATCACATAATTGCGGCAAAATAAGTTGCCCAACCCTCATGAAAGACTTTTGAAATATTCACATGTTCTCAAATGAAGTCCTCAAAAATATTTGAGTAAAAATTTAAGACAGATGATTATAGAATTCAGTTCCTTAGAGTGAATAAAACTTCCCTAAAGGTAACAGAAGTTGCCTTTTAAGATAGACAGTGAAGAGATGGAGGAAGATGCCCTGAAGACTAAAAGCTTACTGCTCCTTTTGGTCTTAGATTTCATTATATGACTTGGGACTATTTTACAAGGTTGTCTGATCTTAAACAGTCTTGTAAATTCTGTCTGGTCTCAAGAATTTCCAATAAACATCAACAATTTAGTATTTACTGTGTACAAGGCTCTAGACAGTCCTTTATGTATTTTACGTTTAATTGTAGTAAAACTCCAATGCTATTGACCCTGTTTTTAAATCATAAGTTTACTAAAAATGAGAATACTTTGTACAAAGTCACTGGGCAAGGAAATGACAAAACAGGCATTTTAACCTACGTGTGTCTAACTTCAGCTCATTATGGTTGTATTGGATTCATTACACAAATGGTTACATTAACCCTAACCTTCCCCAAATATTCCCCCTTTATGTGGTGTCACCACTATGGCTGGAACTATTACTTATCAGGTGCCTCCATATGCTTTCTTAAGGTATAATTATTAATTATAGAAAATACTGTTTCCAAAAAATGTTTCTGTCCCAAATGGCTGTTGTTATAATCTTCATAAATCATTCAAAATGCAATATACCTCATACTGCAATCCAAAGTCATCACCTGACAATTTGAAGTGCATAGTCAGCCCCCAGTACAACAACAGCTTCTTTCCAGTGAATTTCAGTCATCTTGTAATTAGATGAGTTTATACTGTCAAAAACCTCCATGCTTTCTTTTACAATGTGCCAAGGTCAGTTTCTCAATTATTTTGTTTTCTCACTGGGTCATTATTCAGAGTTCCTCACATCATGTGCAACTAAAGCAATAGGAGGCCTAAATCCCATATGATCTAATTATAAAAAAAAGTGGCCAGTTATTATGGTAAGTTTACACTCTGACCCAGGGAAAATATTTCTAAGAAGTTATATTCACAGTGGATGAAAAATGAGATGCATCAAAATTTCTCAACTAATTGAGAATGGAGAAATGCTTGAATGATCTTGTCAATTGACTGATACCTATTGGGATACATTTTATTATGTGAAAGAAGCTTAATAATCTAGTAAGAAATGTAGAGCATTTTAAGTAAGGTATTGAAGATTAAAGAACAATATCATTGAAATGGGTTTTGAGAACAGTGCCATACCAAAATAATGGCCAAGGGTTTTAGAAAAAAATTAAAACAAATATATTTCATTTTCATAGCTCTGTGTTACAGGAGAGACTCTTTTCTTAATCTAGGCTACTGTACTGCCTGTGTCTAAAATGAGAGCATGGACACTGAAAGTCACAGGTGTACATCTGCCTGATGAATTTGGGCAAACTATTTGATTCATGGACTATATGTGTCATGAACCAGACACTTAAAAGTGTTCCTTAGCAAAGATTCATGTTGTCTCTTTCTTCTAGTGATCAGTGGGATGTGAAAGACATGGTTTTTGTATGCTAGCTGGTAACATAAATGGTTGTATTATAGTATTTTATTCCCTCTTTTTTTCTTGAAAATATTATTTTTTCAAACAAAATATTTTGATCACAATTTTTCTTCCCTCATCTCCTCCCGACCCATTCAACTCAACACATTATTTTCCTTAGAAAATAGGCAAACAAAACAAACAAACCAGACTAAAACAAAGTAAATGAACACCCCCTCACACACACACACACACACACAGAGAGAGAGAGAGAGAGAGAGAGAGAGAGAGAGAGAGAGAGAGAGAGAGAGGGAGAAATATGCACAGGTACAAAGCTCCAAAACCACAAAATTAGAGCCCAGAATATATAAGCAAAAGACCAGTAAGATAAAAAATGCCAGACAAAAAATTATGAGAGAAAATAATCTCAAAAAATACTACTTACTCTGTTGTGTGTTGGCTATCTACTGCCCAATATGGGGCTGGCACTTAAGTGTAGTTTGTATACCCAGTGAGATACCATTGGAAAAAAATTCCTTTATGAGCAGTTGACAATTGGAGATAGCTTCTGGGTTACTGACGTGGGCTCATATCCATTTCCCCTCTCAGTGCTGTAACCCCATCTGCCATACACACGGCATGCTGCCATACACAAAGTGTATGTGTGGGTCAGTCTGGTTGTGTCTGTAAGGCACCATTTTCTTGGTGTCTTTTATCCATTGGCTCTTATAATCTTCTTATCCCCTCTTCTGCATAGCTACCTGAGTCACAAAGAAAGGAGTTTGGTGAAGACATCCTTTTAAGGAATGAGTGTTTCAAGGTCTCTCACTCTGTGCACATTTTCTAGTTATCAATCTTTATGATGGTTCCCATCTACTGTAAGAAGCTTCTCCAGTGATGGCTGAGTAAGACAATGATCTATGGGTATGGGTATCTATGGGTATGGCAGAATGTCATTAGGAAGCATTTTATTGATATATTCTCCTAGAAGGAAAACATTTTCCCCCTAGTTCATGGCCTAGCCAATCTCAGATTCTTGGCACCAAGAAAAAAAGGAAGAATAATCATCATGATTACAGCCCTTATTTTGTGATTGGTCACACAGTCACTAGCCATTTTTTGTACCCTTAGCAAACACTTCATCATGTCAAGGCTCTTTAGTGAAGATCTGAGTCATTAGTGCTTCCTACACTGGCTTTTGAAATTATTCAGACTTTAGTTAACCACAGAGCATAGTGCAATGAAGAGACACTCCAAGAGCTCTTTGGAATTCAACATATGCTCTTCTCTGTGTGCTATTGTGGTCCCCTTTCGCCTTGGTAGTAAAGGTTGATTACTCCAGCCAGACTACAACTTCTTGTTTGCCTTCTATATAGAAACCTCAGGAGACCAAAGTGGTTGTCTGGAACTCTTAATTTATGCTTAATGGACTCACTGATGTGTTCAAGTGAAGGATTTTTATCTTCAAAACTAAAACCTCTAGAGCAGATGTGCATGATATCAACATTAAAGGAAATAAATATTATGCTTATATATATATACATATATATATATATACCCCTGTAGGGGTAATATTTTACAGATCCACCCCCTATAGTTTATCATTTATTCCTGGACAAATGACCTTTAAATAAAATAGTTTCAATCCATAATACAGGTGTGCCTCATCCAGTTACTTGGAAACCTTTCTAGATCAAGGTCAATGGCTGTAGAGGAACATTTGATCCTTTAATCCAGCAACATGACTGCTCTAGCAAAGGATCACACTGAAAGGCCTGTGTGATAGCTAGGAAGGGATCACATTCAAGAGCCTGTATGAAGTGATCACATTCAGAGGCCTGTGTAATCTGGATGGAATGCAGCAAGAGTATTAATCAGACTAATCCTTTCTTCGTGCTAATGCTAAGTGAAAGGGATTTCTGTGGTTAAGGCAATGTAGTACACACCTTTAATCTTGTACATGCTTTTGATCCCAACACTTAGGATATGAAAGGAGGCTCTCAGTTCACAGGAGTTGGAATTAGTTCAGAAGGAAGAAAGTTCAGGGAGTAGCAGAGTTCTCAGAGAATAGAAGCAGAGTGTAGAGAGAGAAGCAAGAGTGTATTATCAGAGTGGAAACCGAGAAGGGCAGAGCCAGTCCAGAATAAGCAGTGAGAAAACAGAGAGTCAGAAGCAGACCATTTACAATTTACAGTTCAGAGTTCAAAATACAGATCAAAGTGAAAAAAGGTAGTTCAGAAGACAGCTAGTTAGAGTGAACTCAGTCAGTAGTTAGTCTCGGAGGCTGAAATGTTCTAGGTTTAGGTTCATAGATTAGATTGTATGGAGGCTGAAGTCTTCTAGGACTGGGGTTTGAATTAGCAAAGAGACAACTGTTCTTTGCCATGAACCCACAAGAATAATTAACGCTTTCATCTATGTCTACAAATGTATCTAGAAAAAAACTAAGAGAGATAGTACGCATACTATTTCTGGAATCTGCACTCATTTGTCTGTTTCTCCAACATGTGAATTGCCAATGTTTCATGTTTGGCAGTGATTTAATGTGGTGGCACTCATTAGCAGGTAGGCAGTACTGAAATACAGGTGTTGATAAGGTGCTGCTTAAAAAGTATGCTTTAAAGTACTAATTCATACACAATGAGTGTATTCTTTCCAAGAAGAATACATAGCAGAAAAGAAACATAATTGTGATACATCGGAGAAGTCTTAGGCCACCTTGACATGGGACTTGTAGCTAGTATATTCTTAAAGCAGCAAACAGCAATTGTGAAGATGGTTATGAAAGTTCATTTGGAGGTTTTCTACTACATAGAAAATTGAACATTTTCAAGAAGGCCTTCCCCAAAAAAGACTTGTGTTTCTTCTCCTTGTGTATTATCAACTGAGGTCAGTGGGAGGTTGTTTACTGGAATACATGCAACTTACTAGTGGCTGGCTAACTGAAGAAATCACACTCTTTCCTTAAGCAAGCATTAACTCCTAACAGTCTCTCAGGGGAAATGAAAGGCTGATGGGCTCAGTCTTGAGCAGACAGCCACAACTATAGTAATCTGTGAGTGCACAGACTCTGGCACAACCAAACATGTTTACTTCGTTGCCTTGCATTCGTTCTAGCCTTCTGTTCTCCGCGTCTCAGAGGAAGTCACGCAAATGTTGCATTTAGGCCTGAGCACTGCACCCCATCTGTTCTAGCACCTTAGCCAGTTGTGGGTCTCTGCATGAATCTCCCTTCCTACCCTACTGCATTAAAAAGCCTTTCTGATGATGGTTGGGGGCATTTTTCTTTAAAAACCAAGTCTTTGTAATTAGGGTTTTATTTTTTTCTTCCAAATAGCCATCTAAACCAAAAGGATTATGTAACCAAGTAAATATTAACAAGTTTTAAATTTTATATGTAAAACTATAGAAGCGTCAGTGATTTAACTAGTGCAATGGAAAATTTTAAATCATATCGCTCTGGCAGTGTTACATATAGTTAACCAATTTTCATGATGTTGGAAGCAAATCAAGGAGAGTTTGTTTCTTTAACTTAAACTGTGGGAAATTAAGATCTACCAACATGAAAACATGAGACAGAGTTGAGTTATAGTGTAATAGCCTCCCAGACCTTAGCACAGCTGATGCCATGATGGAAGTACCATTCAGGCTTTAGAACCCAGCACGTAAGTGGCAACACCTGCCGAAATGAAAACAAAGACATAATCCATCAAAGTTTTTAGGTGTGGGAAATGTAAATTTACTAATCTTTCTTTTTGACTTTGGTAGTTCCGCTCCAGGCTAATAGTGCTTCTAACTGAGGTGTATCAACTCAGGATATGTTTTTTGTGCTTAAAAGCCCACTCTGAGAAAGGTTTGGAACTGCACTGGGGTCCTGAACACCCTGTGTAGTTGACTAATAAAGTTGACTTGAACCTGTGCCTGAGTGTTCGTCTCTAATGGATGCCTCCCAACAAGGCAAGTTCTAACCCTGGGAAGACACAACAAGGATAGCAGAATCTTGGAATGCTAGTAAGTCTGTATTATGTTGCTAAACCCTTGTTAGCATATGGTGAGCCCCTCCCAAGCTTGCCCTCCACACTATTTTTGTATGTTCACGTCTCACTTCGACGATAAGGAGCTTAATTGTACTTTTTCTTGATTACACTTTTGGCCATGTGAAAAGTAGTTGACTCTGGGATGAGATGAACTAGATACTAACAAACAGGGATATTAAAACAATACTCAATTCTATGTTCTGTAGAAAAATTTACCCCTCTCCCAGTTTTAATACACATTATTTATTTTACTCCTGAAAGCAATATATCCAAGACTCTGTGGGCAAGCTTTTGTTTACTGATATTTCACCTTATCCTAAAAATGAAAGTAGAAAATATTTAGAATTCTAAGACTTCCAATTTGGAGTTGGTGAAAGCCCTGGAATGGCCATCATTCTTCTGTCCTTTTGGTGAAGTAAATGAAACACTAGTAGGTCAAATTTTCAACTTTCAAGTGGTGCTGGTTAGTTGCTGTTTTATTTTGTTCTTGCTTTTGTTTTCCACACAAACTAGAGTCATCTAGGTGGAAGGAACTTCAATTGAGAATTAATGATTGTGGTTGGAGGGCTCAGTTTGCTGTGAACAGAACTACCCCAGGCAGGTGGTCCTGGGGTGTTTAAAAATGCCTGCTGAGCTAGCCACAGGGTACAAGCCAGTAAGCATCATTTCTCCATGGTTTCAGCTTAGTTCCTGCCTCAAAATTCCTGTCTTGAGTTTCCTCAGTGAGAGATTGCAACCTGAGTGTTTTCTTTCCATGTTTGTTTTTGCCAGTGTTTTATCACAACAGAAAACAAACTAAAACATAAGTGTTTTTTTCCCACCCAAGGTATTCATTTTGATCTAAAATTTCTTCTTGATTTAGAGGCTTACATAGGATAGCCACCTGAAAAAAATACTCTAGAACACTACTCAGGTCTCATTCCATGAAAAGAAAAATAAGATATGTTTTTTGGGTTAAAACATGTAGGAACTGGGACTTCAGGTGAAAATTTGAGATCTTGTTTGGGGAAGGCATTGGGATACTGAAGTCAACAAGCACACAGGGACTAGTTCTTTGGGAAATTGTATTGCTAATAAAAATATTTATTTTATATATATATTTCTCTCTGTGTGTGTGTGTGTGTGTCCATGTGCACAGGGGTGTGTGTAGGCATGCCCAGCCTGAAAAGGGCATCAAATCCTTCAGAGCTGGAGTTACAGAACTCCAGCTCTGTTATATAAATGCTAAGATCTTAACCCAAATCGTCACTATTATGCAAAAATGCTCTTAACTGTGAGCCCCAGACCCAGCTACAGACATTTTTGATATGGTTAAGTATTAGCATAAAGATTTTGTTTATTTGGAGTAAACGCATCATGTTTTCATTGTGGCTGAATACCAGCCAGTGAAGTTGATTCTTTCCCAAATTACAGATTACTTAAAGCCTGTTGCTCTTTTCATGGTAAAACAAAAGAACAAAGTTGCAAGATCTTTACATTTCAATAATATAATGTATGATTGATAACCCGAATCAACATTGAAATCAAAGTACAAAACATTTCAGCCCTGCCAAACAACAATGAAGCAAAGAAATGTCAGTATCCATTATGAAGCTAAATTCACAGTGATGTTTGGGCTGAACCCATGAGGGAATAGCGATATTCGGCAGTACTGAGCTGCAGTATGTCTTTCCAGCTGAATCTGTTTGGCATCACACCTCAAGTGTGTTTGCTTAATAGACTACGCCTCACATAAGCATCTGTTCTCTATCAGGAGGAGAGAGATTACTGAAAACTGAAACAAACAATTCCTTCTCTGTTGTCAGAGTTTTTTTTTTTTTTCTTCTGACTTTGGTACTTTAAATTTCTTTAGAATCCTGTTTGTTTTTCTAATGAGGGACAGAAGGAGGTGGATGTGGATGGGAGGGAATGTGGGGAAGAGCTGAGAGGAGAGGGAGGGGAAACCGTGATCAGGATATACTGTATGAGGGGGGAAAATCTATTTTCAATAAAAGAAAAAAATCCTTTTGACAATCTTTTTAGTTTTAAAGCCACCTCTCCTTCTGTATTTTGAGCTCATTATCTATGCATGTACACAGTTGAGCATGTGTACGTGTCTGTGGTCTTAAACCTTTACAAGAAATTAAACTCACATTCTCTGTTGGAGAATTTCATACAAGCATTTGATGTGTTTTGATTAACTCTACTCCATCCCCCCTAAGGACAGACTACTCTTTCTTCTGCATGTCATGTGCTCTTTTTCATATCCACTGAGTACACCTAGTGCTGCTTGTATGTGAATGGGTGTAGAACCATCCAACTGGGGCATGGATATCCTTTCGAGGGCTACATGCCCTAATGAAGACTGACTCCCTTGTTTGGCAGTCATAAATTGCCAATAACTCTTGAGCGAGGGATGGGACCTTGTGAGTCACTTCTCCCATCTACGATGGGATTTTGGCTGGCTTTTAATCTACTGCAGGCAGTCACACCCACCGAGAGTTCACGGGTACAAATAGCCCTGTCATGTTCAGCAAATACTGTTTTGCTGCAGAATCCCACTACCTGTGGTTGTTACAGTGTTTCCATTTTCTCTTCCTGATGTTCCCGACCAAGATTTAGAGTAAGTGGGGTGATAGAGATATCCCATTCAGGGACGGCCACTCCATAGTCTTTATTCTATGCGCGTGGACCAGTTGTGTGTCTCTGTATTAAGTGACACGTGCTACAAAAGGAGCTTCTCTCATGAAGGTTGAGAGATGGCCCACTCATTGGGTATAATGATAAGTACTTAGGAGGCAATTTATTACTATGGCCATTTAACAAAATAATAATCCTAGGTTTTCTACTGGAGCCCGTGTCCTAGTCAGCTACTCTTTTCTCCCTCCCGGTTAAGAGTATAAGTCACACTATCTTCCTTGTGGAGTGGGCCTTTATTCAATCAGAAAGTGCTTGGCTACTCCCATAAGATTTATGCTACTCTTGTACCAGCAGGCATACTTTGCCAGGCCAGCTGTTGTGGTAGCACACAGTCTCCACAAGTAGGTAAGATGGATAATTACTTTTCTCCACTCGTAGCACGCGTAGAACCTTCCAGCACCATGAAAGATAGCCAGTAGAGATGAAACTTCAAAGTTGGTTCCAGCTTGGTTTCTTCCATGTCCTAAGGCTCATGCCTGTGCTGTCTTCAGCTCTAGGGTGTTACCAGCAAGTTCTGGATGGCAGTCAAACACTTAAAGTGTTCGAAGTGCAGTCTGTGGAACCATACTGATCCCAGTCACTTTAAAAGAGGTGACTCAGCACACTTGGCTTTTTATTCAATAGCCTATGGTGTCTGGGAGAGGCATTGTCACCCCTTTAGCGGGTAACTTTACTTAAACTCCTTTTAGACACCTATGTATAGATTTTAGGAAGCCCCTGTAGTAGTAGGTTTCTATATGGTTTTTAAAGGTCTTTGCTATTCATTATTCCTCCCAACCTCCCCTCCTCTACTTTTTTCTCTGTTTTCCCACCCTATTCAACCCTTCCTGTTCTACTATTCCTCTTTTCTTCTTCATACCTCTTATTTTTTTACCCCCAATTCCTTGAAGTCTGCCCCCTGGCCTCTTAACAGTTTTGTTTTTACTTCTATGGGTACAGCATTTTTAAACATACATATCTAAATATTCAAAGTTAGCATTCATGTTTGAAAGAGAACATGCAGCCCTTGCCAGTCTTTGTCTGAATTACCTGACTCACAGTGATTGTTTCCAGGTTTATCCATTTATCTGTGAAATTCATAATTTCACTTGTATTTATAGCTAAGTTGTATTTCATTGTGTAATTGCATCCCATTTTTTCTTATCCTTTTATCATTGATGGGTCGTTAGCCGGTTTGCCTTTTCTAGGTATTGTGAATAAACAGCAATGAACACGAGTTAGTAAATATCTCTGAAACAGGTTAGAGTCCTTTTGGTGTATTCCAGAGAGCTGTACAGCTGGATCATGTGGCATATCTGTTTTCTAGCTTTTTGAGGACTCTCTGCATGATTTTCGTAGTATAGTGGCTGCAGCAGTTTGAAATCCAACCCACAGTAAATAAGTGTTCAACTTTCCCCACGTTTGTGCTGGCATTTGCCATCATTTGTGGTTTGACCCCATTCTGAATGGAGTAAGATGAAATCACACAGTAATTTTAATTAACAATTTCTCTGATGGTTAAGGTTAAGTATATTGAGCCTTTAAAAAAGTATTTCTCTGCTATTTCTTCTTTTGAGAACTCTATTTAGTTAGATAACCCAATTTTAATTAAAAAATTTGAGATTATAATATAATTATATCATTTCCATTTCCCCTTTCTCCATCCATATATATATATATTTCTAAATAAATATACCCTCTCAATAAGTATAATGTGGCATATATGTATATGTTTTCAGGACTGACTCTTTTGCATTGGAATTCAGGTCCAGTGGATACATCTACATTATGACTCCTGAACCTAAGGCTCAGGGAAACACTGTGGAAGAGGAGCAGAAAGATTATAAGTCTCAGAAGACCAGGGAGTTTGTTGTGAGACTCTGTTTACCAGAAATGTCAGAAGCTGTGCTTATGAAGTATCACCAACATGGTGGACTAAACATTATCTGAACAAGGATGGCAGCCACAGGCATCTCCCAATTTCTAGTTGGATCGTTTGTTTTCCTAGTGTTTAGTTTTTTGCATTCTTTGAATAATCTAATGACTATCCCTCTGTCAGATGTAAGGAAGCTTGTTTTTAGAACAAATGTATCTATTTATTAGCATTCAGAGTGTTAACAAAGCATCTGTATTTTTATTTTTGCAATTTCAAAGTGTTCAGCTAACAGAACAACAATTATTTCATGTAAGCACATCATAGACAACTGAAAATGAAATTTCCTTTTTACTATACCCATATATAAGTAATTTGTGCTGTGCACCAATAAAACCCACTCTAAGTTCCCATGCCAATGTATAAGCCCCGTACTGTACTAGACAAGGTTAGTGGATATTAAAAGTAACACCTGGAAATGATTATCTAAAGATGCATTCTGTGGTATATTGATACATAAGACAAATAAAAATAAAAAAAAAAACACCGTACAGTTTAAAAATAAATCTTACGCAGTCTTCCGTTTGATTTTTTCTTTAAAAGGAGCGAATTGGTTATAGAGGAGGCTAAATGGTTTACAGACAAGGAATAATCCTGCTATAACCAACGTATTCACCATCTGTGTTTACTGCTTCTTTCTTCTTGCTCTTTTCAGCCTGGATCACTTCCTTTCCTGCTGCATCAAACTTTCCACTCTGTAGGTTGCATCTTCACTTAAACAATAGCGTCTTTCGCTTTATCGAAGCATTTAGCTTTAGGAGGTCTAAATGATTAATCGTTAGTCCCAAGGCCGGTGCTACTGGGTCCTGTTGAGAAAGCCTTTTTCAGTGCTTATAAGTTGAAGCCTATTTCCTACTTTCTCTTCTAACAGAGTCAGGGTGTCTGGCCTTATGTTGAGGTCCTTGTTCCCTTTGGAGTTGACTTGTGTGCAGGGTGAAAGATGAGGATTTAGTTTCTGTCTTGTACACGTAGCTATCCAGTTGGATCAGCACTCTTTGCTGAAGATGCTCTTTTCTCTATCATGTAGTTTTGGTCTCTTTGTAAGAAGTCATGTGATTGTAGGAGTGTGAACTTATATCTGGGAACTCAGTTTTATTCTATTATCTGAAACGTGTCAGATTTAATGCAAGTACTATCTTCTTTTCGTTACTACAGCTCTGAATATAACTTGAAATCAAAGATGGGGGTACCATCAGCACTGTTTTTTATTTTTCAGGGTTGTTTTGGCTATCCCAGGTCTTGTGTGTGCCCATGTATCTTAGTCAATGTTCTGCTGTGAAAAGACACCATGATCATGGCAACTCTTATAAAGGGGCTTGCTTACAAGTTCAGAGATTTAGTCCATTGTCATCATAGTGGAAAGCATGGTGTCACACAGGCAGACATGGTTGGAGAAGTAGCTGAGAGTTCTACATCTGGATTGGCAAATCAGGAGGAAGAGAGTGAGAGACTGGGCCTGGCTTGAGCATTTGAAACCTTAAAGCCTACCCCAGTGACACACTTGCTCCAACAAGGCCACACCTACTACAACAAGGCCACACCTCCTAATTCCTGTCAAGTACAGTCACTCCCTGATGACCAAGCATTCCAATATATGAGTCTATGGGGCCATTCCTATTCAAACTACCACAGCATATAAAGTTTGAGATTACTTTTTCAACCTCTGTGAAGAATTGCATTAGAATTTTGATGGAGTTTGAGTTGAATATGTTGATTGATTTTGGTAAAAAGGCAATTTTCTCATTATTAATTAAATATATATATATATATATATATATATATATATATATATACACACATACATAGGCAGTCTATCTTTTGATATCTTTTTACATTTCTTTCTTTAATGTCTTAACCTTTTCATTATACAAGTTTTCACTTTCTTGGTTAGATTAATTACAAAATTATGTGTTTATTTTTATTTTTTGAGATTATGATATAATTACATCACTCCCCTCTCCACCCTTTTCCATCCGAGTTCTCCTATATACCCCTTGACTCCTTAGTCACTCTCATTAATTGTTCTTACATACATACTGGGCTCTGCAACTCTGAAGTTAAGTTTTGTTTTTCTGGTTTTCTGTAATAATTTCTATCTGATGCAAAGAGAAGTTTCCTTGATGAGGGTGAGGACTACACTTATCTGTTGGTATAAGGACAAATATGTAGTTAGGGATTATGCTTGTTAGGTGAGGTGCTGGTTGTAGGTTCTCCTCCAAGATCCATTAATTCACTAGCCCTAGGTAGTTGGCTATGTTTCTGGTACCATACATCATTTTCCTCTTGTTGAGTAGATCTTAAGTCCAAGTAAAGCTGATGTTATACCAATGTATGTGTGCCACTACTGCACCCTTATGGTGATTGTGCCATGATGGTCATTGGTGTGGTTCATTTTATTTTATTGGGTTTTTTTTTTGAGATGGAGTTTCTTTATTGTAACTCTGGCTGTCCTGGAACTCACTCTGTAGACCAGGCTAGCCTTGAACTCACAGAAATCTGCCTGCCTCTGCCTCCTGAGCACTGGGATTAAAGGCATCTACCACCACTGCCTGGCTATCGGTGTGTTTTTTAGGCCTCATAGATGAGTAGGACTTCTAGTTGCTTCCGTCTTTTAGAAGTTTGTATGGTGCCTTCTCTTATCTTGAAAGCTTGCCATACAGAGGAGGCTCCCAGATTTGTTCCAGCTCAGGGGCCTCTTGGACCTATGTCTGAAGTATATGGTACCTTTAGCAATGGGGACTTACCTTCCACATCTGGGGACAACCAAAGGGCAATAGCAATAGCCTGTAATGTTTTGAAGTCTCTTGGAAAACCCTTAACAACAGCTTAAAAAAGTGTTTTCAGGCCTGATGCTGGAGTTTTTTTTAGTATGGTCTTTGGTTCTTAAAGGGAACATTACCATTCTAGATCGGAAAAGTTCATCTAAACTCCATATGCATATTTTACACTGGCTTACATGTATCATAGGTATTTTAGGTAGATATTTAATAGTATGTTTTTTTTTATAACCTTTTTCAGACATCTTTACTGTTATTTTAACCTGTTCTCCTCTGTGTGTATTTATCTGCTCCCTCCTATTTAGAGCTTCCTGTTTTGCATTTCCCCCACATATCACTTGAACCTTGCTATTACATCTTTTGTGGTCCCCTCCCCTGCCCCC
This sequence comes from Cricetomys ansorgei, assembly GCA_026225945.1. Lineage (NCBI taxonomy): Eukaryota > Metazoa > Chordata > Mammalia > Rodentia > Nesomyidae > Cricetomys > Cricetomys ansorgei. The sequence continues at coordinate 5,654,381 of JAMJFZ010001791.1, forward strand.
GCCACTTCACCCCAGCGATGGTCCCCTATTGTTTACTGGGTTTCTGCAGTTACTCCAGGATATGTACTCACAGCTGAGGATTTGGAGCTAGGAGCCCCCGATGAGAGGGAACATGCCACATTTGAGAGTTGCTCAGCCATGTGAATTGCTGCTCTATTCACAATAGTTAGGAAATGGAAACAATCTAAATGTCCTGAAGCTGGTGAATGAGTGGTAAAATGAGGGGCATATACACTATAGAATACTACTCGTCTGTAAAGAGAAATGCACTCGTAAAATCTGCAGGTAGAGAGATGGAACAAGGAAAATGTCATATTGAATGACATAACAAACATGTAGAAAGAGAAGATTATTTTTAGACTATTGTGAATGGATTTTTTTCCCCATGATTTCTTTCTCAGTATGTTTGTCTTTGCTATGTAGGAAGGCTACAGAATTTTGTCTGTTAATTTTCTATCCTGGTGCTTTGCTAAATAAGTTCATCAGCTGAAAAATCCTTTTTTTTAGGTAATGCACTTTATGTTTCAACTCTTAAAACTGTCCAGTGTATCATCACAAAATGTACAGGCAAAACACAGTAGTTAATTTGCTTTAAAGTGGAGCAGATTTGGGACAGTTTTAATTTTCTCTTTAAGTCCATTTATCTGACTCAAGAAAAGATAGATTCTTTTAGGGCTTTATATTTATTAACAGTTTCATAATGTCTAGTGAAAAAGTCCATACTTATTTTTATGTTTAAATGTTCATGAAAATTCTAACAAATAAATGAAAAAACAACTGCAAATATTTTATTAAAGGCTTCGCCTCTGAATTCTATCTATCACTATTCAATTGATGATAAACATACATGGGCATTTATGGTTTAGTCAAACGATTCTACAAAGGAAGCTGACTTCAAATTGTTCCCTAATTTCCCTTCATGTAATCTGAGACAGCTTCAAGTTGATGGATACCTGTTTTTAGAATACCATAGCTTTCCCACAAGCAGAAGCTCTGTTCTGCAAATCCAGCCTATTAGAGGACAAAGGTTATTAAGCCATATTATTATACAAAGAAAATTTCAGCCTCACGGTGGTATCAAGAAAGTGCTGGGGGTTGAGACTGTGGGGATATGAATAGGCCAATGTATAACTCATGAGGAACTGTGTTCTGATCACAATGACCCATGTTAAAGCAAGGTGAAACAGTATTCCATGCTGCCCTAGTACTGAGTGGGACAAAGACAGGTAGATCTAGGGGTCTTGGTGTCTGGCTAACAGCAGAAATGGTAAGCTTCAGGTTCAGTAAAAGACCTTCTCTCAAAAAAAAAATGTGGTGAAGTGATTCAGGACACCATCCTGATATCAACCTCTGATTTCTATTGACCTCACAGGTAAGCACCTGCACATTCAAGTACACAGCACAAAAAACGTGTGTGCACACACAGAGAGAGGGGCAGAGGAGAGAGTACTGTGGCCAGCTGAGTAAGGAATGAGGACTACCTTCTAGAAGAAAAACAAATAACCTGCATCATGAAGGACAAATACCATTTCTCCAGCTGAAGAAGACTGATTGTTCCCAGACACCTGATATGAACAATTACTACCATGACATAAATAAGAGTGAGCCAAAAATTTAGCGCGTTATGTAGAAGAAATGAGTCATATAGATGTGAGAAAATAAATTTCGAGCTCATTTTTTAAAATTGTTGAAAATTTTCTTCTCTCATATAAAGCATGTCAACACCCCACCTACACGCTCTCCATTCATCCCAGCTCCCCCCATCTTCCCTCTCCTCCTATTATATACCCTCCCCACCCCTACCCAGCCATCCCCACCCCTGCTTCTCCCCATAGAAGAGAGCAGTTCTCCCAGGGTTATTGTTCAACAGGGCACAACAAATGGGACAAGATTGGACTAGTCCCTACATTAAGGGTGGACTAGGCAACCCAGCTGGAGGAAATAGATCCCAAGGACAGGCAAAAACATCAAAATTTGAAGGTAACTAAACCATAGCAAGCTTCATTTTTATCAAAAGATACTAGGCTCTTTGATAAAAAATTTGAACTTAAAACAATGTTTTATCTTAATCAAAGTAGATGTGTTTTGCCTTTTGAGGCTCTCTTTGAAGGCACTCTGGTCAAATTAAAAGTTTGAGGGTTTGAAGTTTTTGCTTTCAATTCTGTCACTAGTGAGGTAGACCCCTTGCAGAACTAACTGCAAATTTACTTCACATTTCTTGTAAGGTACATAACTTTAGTGCCTATATTTATGTCTGAACTAATTGAGGTGAGTTCATTGAGCGCTTGGATGTACGGGTTAATTAAAACCATTCTGGGAAGGTTTCCCTCATTACCAAAGAGGCTGCTCTGCCCACTCCCTCGTCTTCCTAGTTTCATATTCCCAGTAGGAACACCCTGGTGTGCTGAAAGGTGTACCTCTAATCTCTCAGCCTCTGATTGCTTTTTCTTTAATCCTCCTTTCTCTTCTTTCTTACATGGATAATCCAAATTGACACACATTCAAGCTCTTTGATATATCTTATTTTTAGCCAACTCTTAATTATTGCTCGTGTTCACTGGTACAGGGTGCTATGTCAGCATGCGTGGTACAGTGGGTAATAGAGCAGTCAGCACTGTTGATGTTTATATATCTTTTAGCACTGAATGTGTATGGAATTTGATGTTTCTTTTTCCAGTACCTTATGTAAAATAAAATAAATGTTGTAAACTCTGCTCACTCTGGTGTGCTGTGAAACACTATATTCATTCCTCCTACATAATTGCATTGCAGTTCAACTTCCCTGTATTCTACCTAACCCTTCTAATCCTCTAATGACCAATATTTTACTGTATTCTAAGATATCATTTTGAAAATGTTTTATTAGTAAAAACAGTCATTTTCTGTCTGTATATACTTCATTTGATATGATGATTTAATTTTTTTACATTAGCTTTTCAGTATTTTTCAATTTTTATTGAAAATATTTTTACACAATATATGCTGATCATAGTTTCCCCTCTGTCGAGTCTTCCCAGATCCTCCCCACTTTCCCTATGCATCCAATTCCACACCCTCTATCTTTCTCTCTCTTTAGAAAACAAAGAAATGCACAAATGAAAACCCCAAGCAAACCAGAATAAAACAAAACAAACCATCAGGAAACAGAAAAACAAAGGAAAAGCAAGAGGAGCGCACACATACAAACATATAAACATACATACATGTAAAACACATAATCAGAAAAATTAATACACAACAAAAGGACCATTAGGTAAATATGCCCAAACAAAGCATTATGAGACAAAATTTCTACAAAGATACCATTGAGTTCATTTTGTGTTGGCCATCTACTGCTGAGCAGGGTCTGCCTTAAGTGCAGTTTACATATCCAGTAAGACACCATTGGAGAAAACTGAGTTTTCCTGGGCTAGTGGTTGTCAATTGGATTGCTGAGTTTGGGATGGGGGTTTGTGTCTACTTTTCCTTTCAGTACTGAGATTTCATCTAGCTTGAACCTGTTCAAGCCCTGTGGATGCTGCCATGGTCTCTGTGAATGCTCATGTGTGTGGGTTAGTTCTGCTGTATTTGGAAGACACCATTTCCTTTGTGTCTTCCATCCACTCTTGTCCTTGCAATCACTTTGCTTCCTCATCTGCATAGTTCTCTGGGCTTTAAGGGAGGGGTTGGATGTAGACATACCACATAGGACTAAGTATTCCAAAATCTCTCACTCTTTATACATTGTCTAGCTGTGGATCTCTGTGTTTGTATTTACTTCAGGAGGATGCTTCTTTGATGATGGCTGAGCAAGATACTGATCTATAAGTAGAGAAGAATGTCACTAGGAGTCATTTTATTGCTATATTTCTTTAGCAGAACAGTATTATTTGGTTTTTCCTGAGGTCCATGCCTATCTAGTCTCATGCTCTTGCTCCTCCCAGGCAGTGTCGAGCATGTGTTCCATCTCATGGAGTGGGCTTTAATTCCAATCAGATAGTGGTTGGTTACTCCCACAACTTTTGTGCCACTATTGTACCAGTATCACACAAGCATGTCACCATTGCAGATCAAAGAGTTTGTAGCTGAGTTGGTTGTTACTATTGTCCTCTGGTAACATAGAGAGTACCATGAACACTAGTCTGTTCTGGTAAAGGCTGTGTGTTCAGTAAGTTATACTAGTTGTCTTTAGCAATAGGCTTTATCACTAGTTTGTTGAAAGCAACCAATAGCTTTGGCAGGAGTTATTTGAGGATTTCCATGGGGCCTCTTTTGCCAACAACTCAATTAGATGTAAACTATTCCTGACATTAGAAAGTATTACTTGGTAACAAGAGAAGCCTAGTTGGGGCTTTGTCTTCCCTGCTATTTGGTGATTCTATGTATATTTCTTTTATATATGTAAACATTTCAAGAAGCTTCTACTGTAATAGTGGATAGACAGGCCCCTAAAAGCAGTATGATACAGGGCTCAGGATGAGGCTGGATAAATTATGGAGTACAAAAGAAAAGAAGGAAGATTGCCTAATTCCCAACCTGGTGTGGCCATTGTGTTTCCATGTAGTGAGTCATACCTCAAAGTTTTATCTTAGCCTTGGGTTTGATCTCCAACACCACAGATACTGAGTATGGTGATCTGTGCCCATAATTCCAACATTCAGAAGGTGGATAGAGAAGGATATCAAGTTCACTATCATCATCAACTACATGTTGAGTTTGTGGTAGCTTGGGCTACATGCTATTCTGTCTCAAATACAAACAAAATAAAGAACAAAAACAAGCAAAAGAAAAATTAAAAAGTTTTATATTATTAATGGAAAGGACAAAGTTTAACCCCTTTGTATTTTCCATTATTTTTTATCATTGAATAATATTTGAAAACAAGCTAAGACAATTGACCCTGTTCTTTCACTATGTGGATCCAGGGGATTGAACTCAGGTGATCAAGTTTGGCAGTAGATACCTTCACTAGCTCAGTCACCTGGCTGACCCAATTTTGTCTTTTGATTGGGGAATTAAGTGCATTTTCAGTTAAAGTTATTATTGAGAGGCATGTATATTCCTGTTAGGTTATTTTCCCCCTTTGGTTAAGTCAAGCTTCATGGTCCTTTCTAGCTTCTTCATGTGAGAGGTGTGATAGTTTACTGTGCTGCCATGTGGTTCTTTTCCTATTTGCTTATCTGTTCTTCTAGATGGATTCTGAGATGTTGAGATTGTAACTGTCTTTCTTCATCATCATCTATGTCAGGGTTTTCTTTTTCTTTTATTTTTAAGGAATAAGTTTTCTGGATATAGTAATCTTGACTGGTGGTTATTTACTCTTATGTTTTGAAATGTGTTGTTTAAAAAAATGTGCATCCTTTTGCAATTTCCAGGCTTTTAAGGTTTCTGCTGAATTCTGATGAATCATATTTGTGACTGCATGTTTCTCTTGAAGCCATATTTTATTTTTTTTAACTCTTGGAATTTTAAGTGCATCATGATGGATATTTGGTCATGTCCATTTGTGGTAATGAGTATTTCCTGTACTTCATATCTCTCCCTGAATTTGAGGTCATGGAAATCTAGGAAGGTAGAAGGAGGAACATAATGACTTCCACTTTAAAGTTGTTTTTGGCATTTGTTCCCATCAATAATTTCCATTTCCCTGTGGCTTTTTGTACCAAGCAGTAAATTTGTATTTCCCCAAAAGGTAGCTTATTTCCTACTCTTCTGTGTTGAGTCTCTTTGTCTGTGGCAAGTCTTTATCTCCATGTTAAACCACAAAGGAAACAGAAGGTTGGGGCCACTCAACTCAAGCCAACTAACGACCATTTTCTAACTGCTGCATCAATGCCAAAGTCCCTACTACAGCTGCTTCTTTACTTGTGCACCAAGAATGGCATCCTACTGCAGTCATTTCTATGCTTATGGACAGAGGTAAAGACTCAGTACTTGTACCACAAGAGATACATGAATCCATTAGGTCTGGCATGAGAATAAGGGGAGTTGCCAGGATGAGAAGAGGTACTTGGATACAAATTACTTTAAGACCACCCTTGCAGTCAGTGGTCTCTGGGAGTGTGTAAAGCTTTCCAGTAACCTATTTCCATTTTGCCTGAGCTATTTTCCAGTCCTTTATTTCTTCAATCAACAACAACAACAAAAAGAACCTGCCTATCAGCTGGTTTCACATTTGGGAAGTCTTCTGATATAATTTGTTTATTTTATTGAGATCTTCATTGCTAAGATTTCAGTTTTTTCCTATAATATCTATTAGCTACATTTTCACTCAAATTGTTGTATTTCTCACTTATGTGTTGTACTGAATACTTCATTCACCTGTTTATTAAATGATCATTAGTGTCTTCGTCATTTTTACGCCTATAATTTTGAAATATTTTTTCCAACATTCCAGCCATCTCAATATATTTGGATTTGGATAAGTTTGTTTTCTTTTGGCAGTGCATTGTCTTTTTTGTTTGTTTTTGCATTGTGATTGGTCTGTTTGTTCAGATGGATATCTCTTCCACTTTTATATTGTTTTTTTAATGGGCAGATTTCCTGATAGACCTTTGTCTCCATTACCATTAAAAGCAAAGTCATCTACAGTACCACCACCACCACCACCACCACCAATTCAATAACAAACCAGCTGTTTGAATGTAGCCATGACCAATTGAGTTTTCTCTGACATTTTAGTGCAAACACATATACCAATATATTTCCATAGAATTGCCATTGATGAAAATTGTGGATCACAATAAAGGATAAGCAAGTCCCAAAGCAGAAGAGACAATAGACAGTTAGAAAGGAAAACAGCAAGGCCTCTATAATCAGCTGCTTTCTGGCCCATTTGTTCTATATTAACAGCTATGTGGCAGAACTGGCTAGTACCTGGGTTTTGTTGATAGTATCCTTTGGTGAAAAATGTGAGATATCATTTAATGCAGACAGCAAATGCTTCCTATGTCTGAAAAATATTAATATCACCTCTTGATGTAACAGTGAACACCTCCAGGGTCTGGGCAATGTCAATAGCATGGTTTCATATAAATAGTAAAAGACCACCTACCTTGAGGATCACATCTTGCTTTGCAACCAGAGGAAAAATGTTCTGTAGCAAAAACTGGCAAGGAAAATGACATGCCTGGGGACTTGACAAGAAAAAGGGAGGAATAAACAATTTCCTTAATGATCTATGTCCTTATAAACACCAGAGGTCCCCTTCTGTGAAACCTGCCTGCTCTTGCCCTTGAAGAATTTACTTTCCCAGGTCTCTCCTCACAACACCTACTTCCGCCAGCACTCTCATAAGCCTGTCTCCACACTCTGAGCCAAACCAGCTCTCCTAGAGTTTCCCTGCCGTGTCTGTTTTTAAATTCTGTTTTTCAGTGATACCAAGGACTTTCTTATTATCCTCCTCCCTCTACAAGATCACTTTCATATCACCAGGGAGAATAGAAAAGACGAATGATCCTTATAGGCTAAGTTAGAAAATTTAAAGTTATTGAAGGTAAATTAACAAGTGACAAGAGAAGAGTGGATGGGGGAAAGTAAGACAGGAGAGAAGACTATTAGCAGACTAATAATGTCTGCTGTCTGTGATCAGATGACCTCATGTGTGACACATGGATATTTATAATTGTTACTTCTTCTCTATGATTCGATCCTGTGTATCTTTACACAGTGACTTTCTTTGTCCCATCATACAGTTTTTAATGTAGAGCCTCTTAGTTGAATTGAATACAGGAGTCCCTTTTTCTCTGTGTTTTCATGTGCAGTAGTGCCTTTTTTCATGCCTGCACTTTCTCTCCCCTTGTTCTGGCACTTTCTATGTGTGTTTCAGCGATCTTGGAGATTTTAAGCTCTGACTTAATAATCAGCTCTAGCTTCCACAGTGCCCCAGGGCTTGTCAGTGGTCCAGCCCTATATTGACATTTGAATCCTAAGCATGAGGCTCTGAGTGTCATGTTCACACGGCCCCCTATATTTCCACAAAACTCTCGACATTTTTAAAGTTTCAATATCTAATTTCTTTGATCTTCTTTTAAAGTTTTAATCCACGTGCCCTATTGCTTCAGTTAATAGCATTACCACAGGTAGCTATGACGTTTTACAATTGGCAATGTTTTTCTTCTCTAACTCTTCAGGAAGCAGGGGTTTTCTGTCTGAGCAAAATATGAGTTGGGCCCAATAATGACAAATCTTGTGAATGGTGCTTTTTCGAGAAATCTCCAGACATGTCAAATAGTAAAAAATTTTCTAGGAGGAGCAATACTTTTGGAGGCCATGCCACAGAAGTTTTCTGGTGAACCTAAATTATTGCTGGCACTCTGTTTTCCATAAATACCACATGCAGCTTTTTGAGTTGTATTGAGTAGTAAGAGCTAGAAAGAAGTGATGGGTGTAGTTCATATTTCAAACTCTGCAAATCTCATGCTATCGAGATTAATGCACTTGCCTTGAACAAGCACTCCCGGGGTTGTCATGAGCCCCTGGTTAGCTTAGACACTTTAGAAAAAGTTGACTTTAGTATATAATTTTTAAAAAGTGTTCTTACTTTTTTGGAGAAGCTGAACTTCTAAACTAGATTTTCAAAATCAGCATACAAGGTCATGGCTTTCATTGTGACAGTTCCACATATAATTTGTTTTTGTTGCTTCTCCTTCTCTTCTTCCTCTTTCTAGTAGCCATCCTCCTGGTTCCATATTACCTTCTTTATGTGTGTGTATTTGTGTGTGTGTATATTGCATAGGTGGACAATAGGAAGGGGACCAGAAGAGGGGGAAAAAGAGATCTCAGGAGGTGGGTAAGAAAAACAGGACTGTCATTCTGTATGCAATTCTTATAACACAGTCTCCCCACTCCTATTCTCCTCCTCTTCCTCCTCCTCCTCCTCTTCCTCCTCCTCCTCCTCCTTCAAATCAATTGTATATTCAGTCCTGCAAAAAATTCTCTGGATAAATTTTTTCTATTAGATTAAGTTGTCTTGTGCTATAAAACTTAATAACGAATATGCAAACATCTCTCTTGATCCCATCAGAGAAAAAGACATAGTCTGAAGAAAATAAGTGTAACCGCAGTTAAAGTGTATCTTTGTTTTTTTAAGACTTAATATTCTGTGAATAATCATGTACTTCTGGTACTCCTTTACACTAACGGAAGTCTGCAGTATTCTTTTAGTGTCTGAAACATGTCTGCTATGTCTATAACTTACTTTGGTATCTAGACAGTGTCTATCACAAAGGGTGAGATAAAGAGAAGTTCAATGAATGCATATGAAGTTTATGCATGTTCAGCGGAGAAAGACAGGGAAAGAGATGAGCTATGGAACTGAGCACCTGAGTCCTAACTGAGCAGTGGAAAGACACTCAGCTGGTAATGTGCTTAATTGAGTCTGTCTCCACATAATGGATTTTGAAGTGCATGTTTTCATGTTAGCCAAGGCAACCATGTGTCCTGTGAGATTCCTTTAGTGGTAGCAGGTGCAGCACAACTGAGGGGACACAATGTTGCTAGTTTACCACTCTAGCTTGATGAGAAGTTAATTTTAGTCTAAAAATTAATTAGAAAATTCTATTTGGCCCACTCATAAGGAAGCCACTGGAGACCAACAGAAAAATAGTTCTGTTTTGTGTTCTGTCACAGAGAGTAGCTGTGCAGTCTATCATGCCAAGTCTTAAGCATGTCAGGTAAGTCATCTGCCTTGTTACACATTATTTAATCCAATAAGAAGTCTCAAGTCAGTGCAGCCTTCAATACTTGGAGGCTATCTCTGCTTAGAATACTGATGGCCATGCTGTCCTGTGAATCAGCTGTAACAAACCCCACAGTCTCATCCTCAGTCCTATAGCAGATCACCTGTGTTCCCTCTCTTGCTCTACTCCTTGGGGAATCAACAAATCCTCTTGGCAGACAGAGATTTCATTTTCCTTGTGGACTTCTCAGATCCCCCTTCTAGTCTGTCCCCATTCCTTCATATTAGCTTCTTAGGACCTAGAAACATGTTTGACCAAGAACTCTAGTGGTCATGCTTGGAAGGAATTCCGAAGCACTACCTTCTATGATTTAGATCATCACCTAGCATTATAATCATCTCAAACCTGATGCTTCCACGCCTTTAAAACAATCAATTACAGCCAGGATAATATGTCCCCAGTAGAACCCAGCAAACCTACAGTAGGCCTGAGAAATGCAACGTAGCTGAAGCCAAGACAAGGACTTCAAAATAGCTATTATGAATATGTTCAAAGACCTGAAAGAGAAAATGAATAAATGAGAAATGAAGTCCATGAAAACACAAACAATAGAATGGATTGAATAAAACAATTCAAATATGAAAATAAAAATAGAATCACCAGAGAAAACTCAAGCTGAGGTAAAGCTCATGGCAATTTCACTACTGAATGAAAAGTGGACCAAGACAGAAATTAAGAAGAAAATTAAAAACTGTTTAGAATGAAATGAAAAAAAAAAAAAGAAAAACCCAGCATACTCAAACCTGTGGGACACAATGAAGGCAATTCTAAGAGACAAGTTTATAGCACTACGTGCCTACATTAAAATCTCTGTTTAGTAGCATAGCACAGCTGAAATTTCTAGAAAAAAAGGAAGAAATAACCCTAAAAAGGAATAGACTGCCAGAAATAATTGAACTCATGGCTGAAATCAATAAATAGATAAATATATATAAATATATAAATATATATAATAAATATATAAATATAAATAAAAACAACACAAAGAATGAATGAAATAAATAGCTTGTTATTAGAGAAAATTATTAAAATTGATAAACCCTTAGCCAAATTAGCTAAAAGGTGGAAAGAAGAGATCCGAATTAATAAAATTAGAAGTGAAAACGGAGACCTAACAATAGGCACTGAGGAAATCCGGAAAATTGTAATGATATACTTTAAAAAATTTGTACTCTATCAAATTTGAAACCTAAGAGATATGGATTAATATGTGAATATAAGCCACCTACCAAAGTTAAATCAAAGTCACATAAGTAATCTAAACAGACATATAATCTCTAGTGAAATAGAAACAATAATTAAAAGTTTCCCAACCAAAAGAAGTCCAAGGTCAGATGGATCCAACTTAGATTTCTATCAGACTTTCAAAGAAGAATTAATGCAAATACTCCTTCAACAAGTACACAAAGTACAAAAAGAAGGAACATTGCCCAATTCTTTTTACAAAGAAAAATTAACCAATGGTTGAGCTGGGCAGTGATGGCGCATGCCTTTAATCCCAGCAATCTGGAGGCACAAGCAGGTGGATTTCTGTGAGTTCAAGACCAGGCTGGTCTACAGGGTGAGGTCCTGGACAGCCAGAGTTACAACAGAGAGACTCTGTCTTGAAAAACAAAAACAGAAACAAAAACAAAACAAAATTACCCCGATGGTTAAACCACAATAAAACCAATGAAGAAAGAGAATTACAGACCAATTTCCCTTATGAACATAGATGCAAAATTTCTCAATGAAATACTTGCAAACTGAATCAAAGAACTCTTCAAAAACATCATCCACCATGACCAAGTAAACTTCGTTTCAGAGATTCAGGGATAGTTCAACATATGTAAATCAATAAATATAATACCTCGTATAAACAAAGTAAAAGACAGACACAACACGATCATCTTATTAGATACAGAAAAGGCCTTTGACAAAAATAATACCCTTTCATAATAAAGTACTGGAGAGACTAAGGATAGAAAAGCCATACCTCATGATTATGGATGTGACTTACTGCAACCCCACAGACAACATCAACCTAAACAGAGAGGAACTCAAAACATTTCCATTAAAATCAGGAACAAAACAAGGATGTCCACTCTTTCCATACCTATTTGATATAGTACTTGATGTCTTAGCTAGAGCAATAAGACAACTGCAGGTGATCTAAGGGATACAAATAGGAAAGGAAGAAGTCAAAGTATCTTTATTTGCAGGTGATATTATTATATACATAAATGACCCTAAAAACAAAACCAGGAAACTTCTACACTGATTAAACACTTTTGACAAAATAGCAGGATTTAAAATTAACACATAATAATAAGCAGCCCTCCTTTTTACAAATGAAAAACCGACTGAAAAAGAAATCAGAGAAACAAGACCTTTTACAATAGCTTCAAAATATATTTGGGTAACTATAACCAATCAAATGAAATATTTGTAAATGAAAACTTTAAGACATGAAAGAAAGAAATTGAAGAAGCTATCAGAAGGTGGAAAGATCTACTATGCTCATGGGTTGGTCAGACTAATATAATGAAAATGACTATCCTATCAAAAGCAACCTACAGATTTCATACAATTCCCATCAAACTCCCAACATGGTTCTTCACAGAGCTTGACAAGACAATGTTCAACTTTATTATGGTAACACAAAAACCAGGATAGCCAAAACAATCTTGAATAATAAAACAACTACTAGAAGAATCGCATCCCTGACCTCAAATTGTACTACAGGGGATATTAAAGAGAACAGTGTGGTATTGGCATAAAAACAGACAGGTTGATCAATTAACTTGAAAACCAAGACATAAATCGACATACCAATGGACACTTGATTTTTGGTAAAGAAACCAAAAATATACTGGAAAAATGACAGTATCGTCAGCAAATGGTGTTATACAAACTGGATATCTGCATATAGAAGAATCCAAATATGTCCATACTTATCACTCTGGTTAAAACTCAACTCCAGATGGATCAAGGACCTCACCATAAGGCCAGATACACTGAATTTGATAGAAAAAAGTGGGGAATAACCTTGAAATCATTGGCAGATATGAAATCATAGATAAGTGCCTTGCTCAGCCAGCACAGAGAAGCTTCCTCCTGCAGTAAATAGGAACAAATACAAATTCAAAAAATACAAAAACAAATTTACTACTGGACAAAGTGTAGAGAGTGAGAGACCTTGGAACACTCAATACTGAGTGGGATGTCTCCATCAAACTCCTCCCTTAGGGCTCGGGGAACTTCTTGGAATAGGAGGCGAAATGATGGTAAGAATTAGTGGTGATGAAAGATAACAAGGGAACAATGCGTTCTGTACACAACAGGACTGATGCACATATGATTTTACAGTGACTGTAGTAGCATGCACGGGGCCTGCACAAGTCTAAGTCAGCTGGGATCCCAGTGCTGAGAGGGGAAGGAGACAAAAGCCCCAGTTTCTAACCCAGAAGCTATCTCCAATATGTGGTAAGTACTCACAAATGAAAAATTAGTTTTCTCCAATGGCATCTTACTTGGAATACAAACCATACTTTAGGGCACATTCCATGCCCAGCAGTAGACGGCCAGTACAGAAAGAACTTGATATTTTTGGAGGGATTTTTGCCTGTTTTTGTTTTTGTTTTCTTTGCGTATAAATTGTGTGTCTCAGTGTCTGTAGTTGTTTCTTGTGCCTTTTCTTTTGGCTGTTATCTATTTCTTTGTTTGTTTTGTCCTATTGTGCTTTGTTTTTATTTTATCTTATTTTATCATTACTATTTTTAAGATAACTTTTAAAAATATTCTAATGAAAAAGAGAGAGAGAGAGAAAGTGTAAAGGTGTGGATTAAGGTGGGTGGTGAAGTGGGGGAGGATCTAGGATGAGTTAGGGGTGGGGAAACCATAATCGGAATATACTGTATGGAAAAGAAAATGTATTTTCAATAAAAAATAGCAAAAGAAAAGTCTCAGGTCCCTTTGTATTTGCATGTGGTTTCAGAGGCATGAAGAATGCATTTTATAATTATATCTTTAATACTATTCGAAACCAGTTTCCCACACAGTTATCATTTTTGTAGCTCTTTCTGAATTAATCAAGAATAAATAGAGCATAAACACACTGATTACACTTCATTTAGGTATCATTACTGAGTTATTTTCTCCCATCTTTTATGGAGACTGTATCGTTTTCCCTTCTTCTATTCACTTTGGTTTTTAAAGGTAGCACCTATTATAACTGCTATCCTTAAAAATCCATCTGCCTCCAAAGACTTGTGTTTATTGTACATAAAGATAATTCCCAGCGATGAAGTCACTCATGACATTCAAGGAGGAGGTATGTATTTAGGTCATCCACTGACACAGGAGAGGAAGCTGAGTGAATTTTAAAAATTTAAATGTCATGTTCTCCTTTTCCTTTGAACCAGCCCAGGCTGGCCTTGAAATAAGCATGCAGCTGTTTATGATAGACGACACATAGATACACCCTAAATGTCCATTAACAAGAAAAAGGTTAAGGAAATGTGACACTATTACACAGTAGAACAATAGGATATCATTCCGCTTGGACAAGGAGAACCTGTTATCTGCAACGACATACGTTTGAACTTATGATTCAATACATTAAAAAGCATAAGCCACTCAGAAGAAATGAAAAATTCCATTGGTATGGAGTAATCAGACTCACAAAAGCAGAGAATGGGTGATAGGTTTAAGGGCTGCAAAGGTGAAGGAAATTGGGCATTGGTGTTCTATGTTTGAATGCTCACTTGCACAAGATAAAATAAGTTTTAGAGATTTGCTATACAATGACATACTAATAATTAAGAGAAGTATATTTAAAGATTTACAGGGATCTGTATCACTTGAATGTTTTTAACACCCACTACACAAATGCAAAAAGCCATAAATATTAGGAAATGACAGATGCTGTTATGGTTTGAATCTGAAATGAGCCCAGATAGGGTCATATGTTTAGACATTTGGTATCAGCTGGTGGTGTTTCTTCGGGGGCTTCTGGAGCCCCTAAGTGACCAGGCTAACAGAAGTGAGTTGCTGGGGTCAGGAGGTAGTGCTTGTAGGAGGTATCATCCACTTCCGGTTCTGTCCTAAGCTCTCTGTTTCTTGATCCATCAAGATGTGAATGAGCCCCTACTGATCCCCACCGATCAATGGAGCTACTCTGGGAGCCAGCTTCTCCCATGTACTCTGAGCTGTGGCCAGGGGAGTTCATTTCACCCTTAATTTTTTGTCAGGTCTTTTGTCACATTGATGAGAAAATCTCTTGAGACTGGTGTGCTTGCTCCTTTGAATGTGGTCATGGAACTGTGGGTGAATGAGTACGTTCAGATTCCTCAGAAGATATACATTAACATATATATTAAAAATATAACCACACCTAAGTGAAGCTGATAAAAATTGGACTGGTGAGATGGCTCAGGAGATAAAGGCACTTGCCATCAGCTGGATGACCCAAGTTCACTCCCCAGGACACATATTGTGAAGGAGAGAATCAATTACCCCAAGTTTTCCTCTGACCTCCATGTGTGTGTCATAATATAGGGACACACACACACACACACACACACACGTATAATATATATATATATATATAATATATATTATATATCTGATAAAGTTATACACAATATATTTTTCATGGAAACTTAAAAATATAACATTTAGATGTATGCTCATTTGTGCTATGAAAAGAAGTGAAGCAAAAACCAGGCTTCCAGTGGTTATCACTGGAAGATGGCGACAGAACATGGGATTCAAAGACACTGTTGTCCATTCCTTAAGCTGAATTTAAATGAATAGTGATGACTGTTACTGCTTCAGCAATTTCCACGTATGTTTTCTTGAACACGGAGATGAAAGCAGAGCACACGCATATGAATATCAGCCGTGTCAACTGACATCTTGTAGCTTGTCGTAAGTGGGATTCTAACCCGTGTCACTGCACCGCTGTCATAGGGCACTGAAATGAGTTTCCCATGGAAGGCGTTGTTACTCAAGAAAAATGATCATCTTATGAACTAAGAGTTGAGACAGCTTTTTTTTTCTGGTATAGAAAAAAATCCCAGGGAAGTTGCTCGAGTTATGTGATGCGATGGTAACTAACACAATTCTGTGTTTTTCTTTCTGTTTAAAGGCATATGTATAGGAAAGCTTGAGAGAGAAAACTGCTCCACGTTAAAATGTCTCCCTCTATCTCACCCACTCACGCCGTTTCCACTTCAGAGACACAGCCTGTGTTCCCAGGCAAGCTTAAATTAAACACATCAATCATCCTAAGGCTCAAGAATTACCTAATGCTGTGATGAACGACCCTCGTAATTTAGCCTCTTAGGGTTTGCTGTTTTGAGATTTGGTACCCACAGAGACCCGACACTCATCTGTGTTTATCAAACTGTCTCTAGAGTGGCCTGTCGCAGTGCTTGGCGTTGACATTTTCAAGATTATTTTCTTGGAAAGACACTGTTCTGACTTAACTGCAATTTCTTGGAAGGAGTATAAGTCAAACTCCACAAAAACCAAAACCAAAACCAAAACCAAAACCAAAACCAAAACCAAAACCAATACCAAAGCCAAAACTAAAACCAAAACAAACAAAACACCGGATCTGAATACTAAGATCCACTCATAATGCGAAGGTCAGAAGGCTTAAAGTCAAAGATAGTTGAATTTGGTTATGAATTGAGTAGAAGCACCCTGAAATGGGAGCTTGTGGTGGTTTTATGATCCACGAACCTCATAAGAAGCAGGAAAGAAGTGAAAAGTGAGTGGAGCTCACTAAGAACTTAAGGAAATTTATTTAGACGTGAAGGAAACACAGCAGCTGGTCCATTTGCTGTAGGCTGGTCCATTGCACAAACAAGCAACCATTTTTTTTTCAAATGAGAAATAGGGGATTATTTATCTATCATCTATCTTCTATCTATCTATCTATCTATCTATCTATCTATCTATCTATCTATCATCATCATCATCATCTATCTACCTATCCAGCTATTCATCCATTAACAACTACATTTATATTTAAATGTATTTAAATGAGTAGACTGGAGACAGAGTAAAATACAATGGTACCTTTTGAAGTCATGCAGAAAGAATTCAAAGTGATTTTTAGAATTAGTATGGATATGGTAATTATATGTCTTCTGCAATCTGACTGGTTCAGCTTGCATACACAGCTAAACAAAGAATGCAGTGAATTCATTTAAATGAATAGCTTGGAATTCATACCCCAATCTCTATGAAGGCATAGGACATCTGAACATGTCTTTTTCATCTATTTGTTGTTTGTGGGGAGAATTAATATATAATTTCCTTCATCACTGTCAGTCATGCTTTGTCTAGAACAGAAAACAAAAGTGTGCTAAACAGCCACCTAGGAAAATGGTGGGCTGCTTTAATGAAGCTAAAAGGAGAGAAAGCCCACGGAAGATGCTTTGGATGTAGATGTTGAATACAATTATTTTGTAAACGTTTGGAACAGTTCCCAGTTTGGTTAATGAGGTAGCCATTTGCCTGACTGAATGGTCTTTGAAAAACCTTCTGTTTCATAAAAGATATTTCCCGGTTGCTGCCAGGTTATTTCTATCACTGAGGATGTTTGGCGACAATAGTCCTAGTCTGGATGGCTGGAAAGAGAGTGCTTCTTTAATCAACTAAATTGATTTCCTTAACTTTCTCATCAATCTATAAACGATGGACACAACAGAGGGCTGAAGCCTGGTCCTCACAAGAATTCTCTTTCTATTGTACTGTAAACATTTTTCCGATCAGCTTTTTAATGATGTTTAGACTTTTATCAATCATTCTCTTAACCAAACGTGAGCTGCCAAGACTCAGAGCCAGCATCTTCCACCTGGCCTGACTTAAAATCTTTTCGCTTGCAACCTATAGTCTTGCCTGCCCCCAGTAATTTCTCAAAACTGCTGTTAAATCATCATTCTGACCCTTGCTTTAACCTTGCCACCTGCTTCCTTCCCATTATACCATAGCTTTCCAAATGCTCTACAAATTTGGACCAAGATTATACGTTAAATCTCTCCATTGTGAAGACAAAAATGTGCGCCCATGATTCTTCCCAGCTCCTTGTTGTTTCCTTCCAATTATCTCAGCCAAATGTCTAGCTTCTCTTCTGGACCATTACTTCTCTAGACTGCCAAAATATTCTGCCTCCTTTAATTTGTACAACGAACCCTACAGGCTTATTAGATACTTTATGTGCCTAACTAAAAAATAAGGCATTTTCCAAAATACAGCTTCCATGATTTTTAAAACAAGTATTAATTATTAGCATGTGTACCTAGCAACATCATTCTGACTATAATTGTATGTATAGAGTGTATATTTCTCTGACTATGAATTGCCTTACTCAAGAAATAGGATTTTAATTTTTACAGTTCAATTTAATCATTATTTTGACTCCCATAGCAATGCTTTCCCCTAATTCAAAGGATCTAAAGTCTAAAATGTATGCTCATTTAAAAATGCTGGGACAGATAAAATATTTTACTTATTGAGTGAAAATATAAATATTAGAATGTAGGAGATGATTTGAATTATATTCCACGGGGAATTGTAAAATGGTACAATCATTCTTCAAAAATTTTGCATTTCTTCAGTATGTTAAATGTAGTCTTATACCTCAATAATTTGATTTCCAGTTACATTCTTAGGTAAAATAAATGTTCATACAACATCGTTAATAGTAGCCCCCAAAGTAGAAATACCTCAAATATTCATTAACTGGTGAGTAAATAAAAAATGTTCTCGTAGAACACAGTATTATTCTGATTCTTTTTTTTTGGCCATTTTTAATTAGTTGATTAATCTTTGCTTTTGTTACTCAGCTTTTAGATTTATACATTTTGATGTTCTGATTTAATATGTTACTTGTGAATGTTTTCTCTAGTTTCCTTGTGATCAAAATAATCCACTATATAAATGTCTTATGAGACACTGTGACCAAGGCAACTCCAAGAAAGAAAAGCATTTAACTGGGGGCTTGCTTACGTTTTTGGAGGTTTAATCCATTGTCGTCTTGGCTGGAAGCATGGTGGCAGCTAAGTTACTGGAAACGTAGTTGAGAGCTATATCCTGAGCTGCAGGTGAAGAGAGGCAGAGAGAGCCTGGGCTTGATGTAGGGTTTTGAAACCTCAAAGCCCAAGCACAGTGACACACTTCTTCCAATGAGTTCACACCGCTCAAGCAAAGACCACACCCTTCCCGATCCCTTCAAACACTTTCACTCCTTGGTGACTAAGAATTCAAATATAGGAGTCTTTGGAGACGATTCTTATTCAAACCATCACAATAAACAAACTGAAAGACAAAAAGCACATGATCATATTATTAGAAACAGAAAGGCCTTGACAAAATCCAGCATCACTTCATGATAAAAGTACTGGAGAGATCAGTGATACAGGGATTTTACCTCAACATAATAAAGGCAGGTGACTGCAAACCCACAAACAACATCAACTTAAATAAAGAATCGCAAAACAACTTCAGTAAAATCAGAAATAAGACAAGGTTGTCCACTTTCTCCATACCTGTTCATACAGTACTTGAAGTCTTAGCTAGAGCAACAAGACAACTGAAGGAGATAAAAGACATACAAATTGGAAAGGAAGGCGTCAAAGTATCTTTATTTGCAGTTGATATGATAGTATAAACAACTGCCCTTAAAAATTTCACCAGGGAACTCCTACAGCTGATAAACAGTTTCAGCAAAACAGCTGAAAACAAAATGAACTCACAAAAATCAGTAACCCTCCTATATACAAATGACAAATAGTTCGAGGAAGAAATCAGGAAAATAACACCTTTCACAACAGCCTCCACTAATATAAAATATCATAGGACAACCTTAGCCAAACAAGCAAAAGACTGTAGGATAAAAACTTCAAGGTATTGAAGAAAGAAATTGAAGAAGATATTAAAAAAAAGGAATGATCTCTATGCTCATGGACTAATATAGTAAAATATAGTAATATTTTAAATATAGTATGAGTGCTATGGTAAAATAGGCCATTATACTAAAAGCAATCCACAGATTCAGTACAAGCTCCATCAAAATTCCAACACAATCCTTCACAGATCTTGAAAGGGCAATCCTCAGCTTTATGTGGAAATGCAAAAATTCCAGAATAGCTATAACAATCTTGAAAAGCTGGAAGTAGCACTATCCCTGACCTCAAATTGAACTACAGAGCTATAGTAATAAAAATGCCTTGGTATTGGCACAAAAACAAACATATCTGTTAATGGAATCAAATTGAAGAGTCAGATATTAATCCACTTACCTTTGGACACCTGATTTTCGATAAAGATGCCAGAAATACACACCATTGGTAAGGATGCTGACCAATGGTGCTGGTCAAACTGATGGCTGCATGTAGAAGAATCCAAATAAATCCATACTCATTGCCCTGCACAAAACTCAACTCCAAATGGGACAAAGATCTCAACATGAAACCAGCGATACTGAACCTGATAGAAGGGAAAACCTTGAACTCATTGACACAGGAAAAGACTTTCTGAGCAAACACCAATAACTCAGGCACTAACATTAACAATTAATAAATAGGACCTCATGAAACTAAAACTTCTGTAAGGCAAAGGACACTGTCGTTCAGACAAAGTAGCAGTGTACTGAGTAGGAAAAGATTTTTTTTACCTCCTCTACATTGACTAATATCCAAAATATATAAGGAACACAAAAGACTAGATATCAAGCAAACAAGTAACCCAATTAAAAATGCGACTCAGATCTAAAGAGAGAATACTCAATAGAAGAAACTCAAGTAGCTTTAAAAAACCCAAGGAAATGTTCAACATCCTTAACCATCAGGGACATGAAAATAAAAGTTACTTCGCTAAGATCAATAAAACAATTGACAACTCATGCTGGCAAGGATATGGAGTAAGGGGAACACTCCTCCATTGCTGGCGGGAGAGCAAACTTGTACAGCCGTTATGGAAATCAGTGTGGTGGTACCTCATGAAGATGTAAATCAATCTACCTCAAGATCCAGCTGTACTGCTCTTGGGCCCAAGGAATACTTCATCCTACCACAGAAACATGTACCTTACCATGTTCATTGCAGCGTTATTCATAACAGCCTCATATTGGAAACAGGCTAAATGTCTTTCAACAAATGAATAGATAAAGAAAATGTGGTACATTTACACAATGAACTCAGACATTAAAAAATTAAAATCATGAAATTCACAGGTAAATAGACAGAACTAGAAAAAAAATTCCTGAGTGAGGTAACCCAGACTTGTGAAGTCAAATATGGTATGTATTTGCTTATGTGTGGATATTAGCAGCTAAGTCAATACAAACAAGCAACAACCCATAGGCCCACAGAAGTTAGGTATGGAGTAAGGAATTAGGGAGACAGATAGATCTCCTTAAAAAATGGGAAATAAAATTGTTTGAATGAGGGGACTGGAATGGGAGGATCAAGTGGGGGGTAGGAGAGAGAGGGAAACAAAAGAGGGAATATGGGGAGAAACAGCTAAAATTAAGATAGTATTTGAGAGAGAGTATGGAAAAATAATATAGTAGAGGCTTCCTAAAATATATACATACACAAAGGAGATGTAATTGTAATTGCCCTAACACTCAAATTCCAGCGTCTTTGGTACGGGAAGGTACTCTGCATGCTATCAAAAGAGAAACAACATCAAACCAGCCACAAAACCTTTATCTACAATGGTGTATTACCTACAAGATAGACCAGGACAATAGTGGCACAAAGCTTGTGGCCCAAACAAATATCTGATTTGACTTAAGACCCACTATACCAAATGAAACTCATACTCGACTCTCCTTGGGTGACTAAGTACAAGAGACTAGATAGTCCAGGGGCCTAGGGTAAAATCAAATGCTACTAGTCCAAAAAAATGTACCAATAAAATGACTCCTAATGGTATTCTGCTATACTCAGAGATCAGTGCCTTGCTCAGGCAGCATCAGAGAAACTTTTGCCTGCAGCAGATATAACAAGTAAAGAGATATACAACCATACATTATGTAGAGAATGTGAGGCCTTGGAACCCTAAATCCTAAATGGGATGTCTCCAGCAAATCCATGCCCTAATGAATCATGGAACACTGGAGAAGAAGAGGCAGAAAGATTTTAAGAGTCAGAGGGAATGGAGAACAGCAAGAAAACGGGGTTCTCTAAATCAACATAATGGATGAACGTGTGAACTCACAGAGACTGGGGTGGCATATACAGGGCCCACACTAGATGGGACCTATAGTTGAAAGATGAGGACATATGCCCTCATCTGTAACCCAGAAGCTCTGTCCAATTATAACTACTTGCAAATAAAAATAGTTTTCTTCAAGGGAGTCTCACTGGGGAAACAAACTACCCTAAGTGTGGACTGCATCCTCAGCAGTAGATGGCCAACAGAAATGAACTCCAAGGCATCTTTGGAGGTCCCTTGTCTCGTAATGTTGTATCAGGCCTTTAATTTTTAAAAACAATTTTATCTTATTTTAATTTTATTTTATTCTATTTATATACTTTGAGTTTTCCCTCTCTTTTTACCCAACAGGTCCTTTGCTTATATATTATGGCTTCCAGTTTAGTTTTCTTAAGGTATTCCTGAGTGTGTAAACAAGTAGGTCTCTCTGTATCTTTATCTGTTTCTTGTATCTTTTCTTGGGCTCTTTTCCTTGTTTTTGTTTGTTTTGTTTTATTCTAATGGTATTTTTTTCTTTTTCTTTTCTTTTCTTTTATTATTATCATCCCTTATAAGCCTGTTTATTTTCTAGTGAGAGGCAGAAAGGGAGGGATCCAGATGAGATGGAAGTGAGGAGGAACTGGGAGGAGGGAGGAGAAGCCATAATCAGGATATAGTATGCGAGAGAAAAAAATCTATTTTCAATAAAACGAAATAAAGAAAAGATATGATTAATTCATTTTAGTAAATAAATGAAAATGAACTAGAAATCTTTTTAATTGAGCCTCTATTATCCTGTAATTATTTTTTAGGCATGGGCATATTTTGGTAGTTGTGGTAGCACACTTATTTAGACTCTCATGTGTCCTGTGGGGTTGAGGATTTGCTACAAGTCACTGATCACTGGGCAGGTAGAAAGTAAAACCACCCGGAAATGTTACCATGCACCTGTTAGGATTACTATTACTAAATATATTTGGGATAACAGATGCTGCTGAGAGTCTGGAGAAAAGGGAGCCCTTGTACAGCATTGGTAGAAATGTCGATTGTAATAGTCAATGCAGAAAACAGAGCAAAGAGCCCTATCAAAGCTCATAAAAGAATAACCACACGAACCTACGATATTTCCTGAGTACATATGAAAATGAAAAACAGAAAGAAAAAAAACCACTTCTTAAGCCCATCTGCACTATGACATTCATTTTCAGAATTATTCAAAATGCCGAGATCCTGGAAACAAGCTGGTTTCCCTTGATGGATGGGGTAAAGAAACTGTTAGGGATGCCTGCATAGGTGTGTGAGATAATGTAGAGAAATGAAGAAAACTCTTCCAGAGTCTTACGTTTTTTAGAATCCTAAGAAAAGACAAGTGCGTATACCTGTGTATAAAGAAAAATTAACAATGAATACCAGGGTTGAGGTGGGGAAAGAAATATGAAGATGAAGGATACAAGTTAGTAGACATTTGTGAAGAGCAAGTTCAGAGACTTCGTGTGCAATGTGGGACTACAGTTAATACAGTGCACTGTATTCTAGCTTTCTCTAAAGGAGTAGCCCATAGCTTCTTCCGATAATCAGGAATGGGGCCTGGGAAATGATTAAGGTATGATGCATGTGTTACATCGTTTCACTTTATCGCAAGTGTATCTTAAGGCATCATGTTCTATGTTTTAAATTGCACAAATAATTAAAAAGCATGGAAAAGAGAGACAAAGTGCTTCATTTTAGGATAGGAACTTTATCATTAATGCTTGACACAAATCAAGCAGACTTGTTTATATCATGTTCCACTTAGTCAGCCATTTTCATCAGAAGTGATCAGATTGGATCACGTTATATTTCAGTGTCATTAGACTATAACTTTGACACACATTGAAAAATAGACTTTTACCAAGCAAAGCCAGCTCTTTTCAACCCCAAAGTCTCCATTAGTTTTCCAAACATGAGCTTTAATCTCACTGTAAGATGATAATTTTTAGATTGTCAGAAAAAAATGAAAAATTGTAAGGCTGTATATTTGGGTAAAGTGCTGCTTTTCCAGTTTTAAAAAGTGAGAGAATCTATAATTTATGTGTCTGTTTCTCCTTGAGGAGTTTATGAGAAAAGGGCATCTCTTTCTCTTCTTTATTTCTTTTTTCCTTATGCTTTTGTTCTTAGAACAAGAACTTTAGATGAATGGAGGTTAAGAGTTTAGCAGGGTGAGGAGTTCAGCAAATCCCTCAAGCACTACACTGACCTTTCAAGGCAGAGCGGTAAAGGTTTTTCTTTCTTGATGCTACTTTCAAAAGGATGCATTATTGAAATGTCACCTATTTGCCATACACTCCTCACTCTGTGTCTTTCTATGAGCCTCATATCTCGGAGTGCCGACCCATCAGCAGATTACCACATTTCCAGTAGCTTGTTGGCCTCAGTAGGTCAGCCAATTGCATAATGAACTGCCAGGGACCGACTTTAACAGCAAGCACATGCTGCACAAATCCCTTTCAGTAGTTTTGGCTATAGAAAATGTGTGACAATTTTTCCAAGTTCAGTTGATTTTGATGAAGTATATGGTTTGAGGATTTGGACCTTATTTTCTTACTGCTTACTCTGGGCTAAATAACTAGCATCTCTGTATTTTTCCTATCTTTAAAAAAAGTTTCTTTTAGCTGGGGGGTGGTGACACAAGCCTCTAATCCCAGCACTCAGGAGGCAGAGGCAGAGATATCTGTGATTTCTAGGCCAGCCTGGTCTCCAAAGTGAGTTTGAGGACAGCCAGAGTTACAACAGAAAAACTTGAAAAACTACACTCAAAAAAGTTTATTTTAATTTGATATTTTATGTGTATGGGTATTTTTCCTGAATGCATGTCTCTGTCTCATGTGTGTTTTTGGTGCCCACAGAGATCAGAAGACAGCACTGAATTCCTTGGAACTGGATTTACAGATGACTGTGAGCTGCCATGTACGTGCTGGAAATTGAACCTGGGTCCTCTATATGAGCATCCAGTGCTGCTGAGCCATCTCTCCAGTCCCCATTTTTCCTGTCTTTAATATGAATGTTATAAAAATACAAAAACCCTGAAGTTTAATAAATTCTAAAAAAAAATCCCAGGTTTGATTTTTTTTTTTCATTTTTAGCTGATTCTTGAATATTTCCAATATGGGAACTCACTGTATCTTGAGAGAAATAAATTTTTGAGCTAGTGCAAATACATGCAAATACTTGTAAATGCTGATAAAACCTTCTTATATTCCTAGCCATACTGTCTCTTATTTGTATTCACATGAATACCTGTCAACCACTCTGTAAAATTGTATTACCATTATTCCTAAGTTGCAGGTGAAGGCATTGACATTTTAATTCATTAAAAATAAAGATTCAAAACTGAGTATAATAATGCATGTCCATAATTCAATCACTTGGCTGTATCAAATGTTTGCTGTGGTTTGAGTTCAGCTTGGGTTATATATCAGATTCTTACCCAGCCAGAACTATTTTATTGAGAACTGTTCAAGAAATGGAAAAAAAGTAAAGAAAACATTTAAAAATGATTCAATCTTAGGCAACTTTATTTTAGAATCTAATCTATTAATATCAAACATCTTCTCAATAATACAGTTGAACTATCTATAAACTGGCATGTAGAAAAGTCAGGCATTTGACTGACGTGCATTCTTTTGAGAACTTCATGATTGCAAGAGTGTTGAAAACATTCAAACCCATTGTTATGGGTTTTAATGAGAGGGAAACTTTTCCTTTTAGAGCAGCTTTCTGTTTTTCATTCACATAGTTTTCATATTACAAATCAAACAAGATTTCATAGGCATCCTACTGATGGTGCTCTGAGTGTACAACTTGCATACTAATTTCGTGCTTGTGTTAATATTTAATTACTTCTTGGTTTCTATATTATGACTTTCAGCAAAGACAGAATGAAGCAGGATCAAAGTATAGTAGAATACAAACATTTATTATTTAATGTGTTGGAAAAGATGGTTGTGTGTAGGTTTCAAATATATTTGCCACAGCTAAATAATTTTGAATTGTACTTTCATGATGAACGGTCAGTACTTTGCTGCAATAATTAAGATCCT
Organism: Cricetomys ansorgei; assembly: GCA_026225945.1. Taxonomy (NCBI): domain Eukaryota; kingdom Metazoa; phylum Chordata; class Mammalia; order Rodentia; family Nesomyidae; genus Cricetomys; species Cricetomys ansorgei. The sequence goes on from JAMJFZ010001791.1 coordinate 5,680,374, forward strand.
TAATATTGTGCATGGTCGTGTTCATTATTAAAAGAACTGTACTTTGAGTGCTATTAATCTCGGATTGTTTTTCAATATAATAAACATTAAATTTCAACTAAAATTGATGGTGCAACAAGAAGAAGAGAAGCATGCCATGGTGTGAGGAATCAATGGCCTTTTAAGATTGGAATTATATTTTATGGCATTTGCCTGTGATTCAGTCCCTTTAAAATCTTCATGATTCAGGAAAAACATCAGCTTCATATAGCTTGTGAAATGAAAATCAAAGTCTAAAAATTTGAGGACAGTGTAAAATGTTTCAACATAATTGAACAGCAACAACATAATTCTTGTTAGTTTTATTTGTCAGTGGTGACCATGACTGTGACAATGTTCTGCAAACATTCATGTTCTCCTACTCTAATGTGACCTTCCTTTTATCCATTGCGCTGTGACTATGAGTGCTTTAGGGCAGTAGCCAGTTCAAGCTCCGGATTGTGATGCGTGGAACAGCTGCAGCCATTGAACAGCATAAGGATGATGGCAACACACAGGACAGGGCCAAAAGGGTTGCTACGAGGGTGTGCAGCTACAGGAGCTTGCCCTGCTTAAGGTATGCATGTCTTTTGAGATTATAAACATTCTCCTGCCCCTTGGTTGAATTCATTTATCAGCTGTAAGAAACTTTGATGGGGACTTTAAATCTCTTATGAAAAGAATCATATCATGTACAAAGATGGATAACATGACTTCTTTTTCCTTTCTTATATCCCTTTTATCTCCTTTCCTTGCTTTATTGCTATAGCTAAAACTTCAAGCACTTTATTAACAAGAGTGGAAAGAGTGGACAACCTTACCCGTTACTGATATTGCTGGGAGCAGCTTGAGTCTTTCCTCTACTAAGCATGCTGTCGGATATAAGGTTACGGTGTATAGACGATACTAAGGTATATTACTTCTATTTCCAGACTTTTGGTGACTTCTATCACTAAAGAATGATGAATTTTTTTTTTGTCAAAGACTTTTTCTGTGCTTAATGAGATGATCATGTAATTTCTATCTTTGACTCTATGTGATTGAGAAAGTTTATTGATTCATTTATTTTGAACCATCACTGCATCCATGGAATGAAACAAAGTTGGCTATGATGAATGACGATTTAGATAAGAGTTTGAATTCAGTTTCCCAGTAATCTTTTCTGAGAATTCTTGCATCAACATTAATCAGGGAGATTGGTGTGTAATTTTACTTTATTTTATTGTTCTGTTTTTATCTGATTTGGGTATTTGCATAATACTGGATTCGTAGCAGGGGTTTGGGAGCCTTCATTTTATAGTTCATGGAATGATGTGAATAGTACTGGTGTGAATTTTTCTGAGGAATTCTGGTAGAATTATCTAGTTAATTCATCTAGTCCTGGGTATTATTTATTTGGGAGACTTTTTATTAACATTTCATTAACATTGCTGGTTATAGTTCTATTTAAATTCTTCATTTTATGTTGGTTTAATTTTGGTATAGTATAAGCACCTAGGAATTTGTACATTTCTTCTAGATTTTTCTAATTTAATGAAATATACATTTTAAAGTATATTCTTATGATTTTTCTGAATTCCATTGGTATGCGTTTTAATGCATCCCTTCTTTGTTTCTAATTTTAATTTAGAATCTTGTTTATCTTTTCAGAGAACCAACTCTTCAATTCATTTATTCTTTGTACCTTTTTATTCTTATTGCTGTTGTTTTAAAATCATCCTTGGCTATCTATTCCAATCTATTGTTTGGAGTTTGGTTCATTCTATTTCAACCCCAAGAGCTTCGTGTGCATTATTAAATTATTAAGTTGCAATCTCTCAATTTTATTTTTTTAAATGTAGATACTTAGTGCTGTTCCTCAGGAATGTTATCACTGTATTACACAGATTTTCATATGTTGTGTTTTCATTTTCATTCAATTTTATTAATTTTTAAATTTATTACTTGATTTATCCCTGGATTATTATTCTGTAATGTGTTGCCTAATCATCGTGCATCTGTATACTTTCTGTAGTTTTTATTACTGCTAAGATCTAGCTTTTTACCATTGTGATCAGATAAAATACAAAATGGAATTTCAACTTTCCTATATTTTTTGAGGCTTATGTTGTGTGATAATATGTGAAAAATCTTGGAAAAAATTCCATGGACCCCCTAAGAAGAAGTATATATATATTTTTAGTTTTGGTGTAGAATGGTCTGTTATGTTGATTATGTTACTAAGAAAAATGAGAAGATTATAACTTATGTGTGGTCTTCATTAGCTAAACTTCCCTGAGGTCAAAATACTTCTACTTATAATAAAATGTTTTATTAGTTATTAAGATAAATGTGAGACCTTAGCAACTGTGGCTTTAATAGCCACCACTCCTACCAGCAGCGTGTTTCAATTCCTTAGATCTTCACGAGTATTTGTTATCATCTTCACGATAGCCATTCTGCCTGGGACGAGGTGAAATATCACGGGAGTTTAAGTTTGCATTTCTCCGATGGCTAAAGATATTAAACGTAGTTTCAAACATTTTTTAGCAGCCATTTGTATTTCTTCCTATCAGAGATGTCTATTCAACTCATTAACCCATTTATTGATTGTACAATTTTGGTTTCTGTGTTAACATTTGGATTTCTGTATATTGATATGAATTCCTTCTCAGATTTTGTGAAGCCTTTCACGCTGATGACTATTTCCTTCACTGTGAAGAGCTTTCTAATTTCATTCAATTCTGCGTGTTTGTTCTCAGATAATTTCCTGTGCCACGAGTGTCTTTTTAAAGAAAATTCTTGCTTATGCTGTATCTTAAAGTATTTTTTACCCTGCATTTTCATTAAAGATTCACAATCTTTATTTTTATACTAAAGTCTCTGCTCCAGTTGAATTTATTTGGGTTCAAGGTGTAAATTATGCATTTAACTTTATCTTCACATGTCAACATCCATTCTCCCAGCACTTTTTGTTGAAGAGAATACTTTCCCCATCCAATGCATGTTTTTGACATCTTTGTCAAAGATTAGATACCTCTACCTGAGTGTTTATTTCTGGATCCGTCATTCCCTTCTACTTGTCCATATGTTTGTTTTGGTGTCTGTCTCCAGCTGTGTTTGATATTGTGGCTCTGTTACAGTCTGAGATCAAGTATTACGGTATCTCTAACATAGTGTTTTTTCCCCCCCTGGTTAGGATTGCTGCAGCTTTTTGGGATCTTTTCTGTTCTCATAATGACTTTACTAATTTTTTCTTGTTCTGTGAAAAATATCTTGAGATTTTTGGATGGAGATTATACTAAGTCTCTAGTTGCTCTCACAACCTATTTTCTGATATTAGTATTTTTATACTATTATTTCTGGTTATCCAAGACCATGAATGGGGCATTTCCAGCCTGTACTGTTTTCAATTTTGGTTTTAATTGTAAAGATCTCTCATCTCCTCAGTTAGATGTATTTCTTGTTATATTTTTATGGAACTAACAGTGAGAAGGAATCTTTCCTTCTGGTATCTTTCCTGGCATGTTCATTATTAGAATGGAGAAAAACTACTGATTTGTATGCTGTTGTAACATATTGTTTTGCTCAATATATATATTGGATTTAGGAGTTTTCTTGTGGCAACTTGTAGTCTTTGTATACCTGTATACATTGCATTTCCATGTAAGGTACATTTAGTGCGTATATACTTACAATAACTATATCTTTGTGATAAAATGTTCTTATTACTGTTATGTCCTTTAAACTTCCGAGCAGCTTTGATTTAAATTTACTTTATCAAGTACCATATCAGTTATTTAAGTTTTTTGGCTTCCATTTACTTAATAGGTTGGATCTATCCTTTAACAGTTAGTCAATGTGTGTCTTTACTGTGAGTTGTGTTTTTTGGCGAGACAACATATAGTTGAATATACAATTTTTTTTTTTTTTACAGTCAACCAGTGAACATCTCTTAATGGATGAGTTGAGGTCTTTTTCATTTTAGGTTATTACTGAAAGATGTCTACTAATTTCTGAGATTTTGTTTCTATTTTTCCTCCTTATTTGTTGCATTGCTGTTTTTTGTTTTTTCTTGCTTTATTGTTAGCATTGAGGGTATGCTGGTTTACTATGTTGACACATACATTCCTCCCTAATGCTCATTTATTAATCTTTTTTTCTTATTAAATCCATTCTTCCTTGGTTCAGTGGGTAAGAGCACTTGGTACTTCTGCAAGTGGAGTTTTGTTCTTTGCACCATGTAGGATGGCTCACAACTCTGTATTTCTAGTTACAAGGTATCTGAAGTCCATCTGCCACCCCCTGGAACAAAACACACACACACACACACACACACACACACACACACACACACATACACATGAGGGGGGGACGGAGGGAGACAGAATAAATTTTTGAAAGGATTATTTTGAAGGATGGCAATATTGGTTGGCAGTTACTTACTTTCAGGGTTTGAAATATACTATTTCGTATTTTTCTGGCATTTACAGTTGCTGATGAATCGTATGATATATTTGTCTTTGTAGGGGAGTTGGCAGTTATCTTACAGTGCTTAATATTACTTTGCCTTTTTTGATGGCTTATCTATGCCATTCTTCTGTGGTGATGTATATTAGGGATTCTAAAAATCTCTTATGTTTGCATGACCTTTTCTTTTTCTAGATTTAGGAAATTTTTCTCACATAATTTCATTGATTTGTATATATCTTAATTGCACTTATTCTAGAAACTTCTTCTTAGGCACATCCAGTGGTTGTCTTCTAGGTGATTCTAGATGCAGTCAAGTTGACAATCAATATTAACCATGAAAAGTTCACCCCTTGTCAACCTGACCCTCATAAAAATTTTAAGTTGTATTGCTTTACTCTTTGTCTCCATAGGTTTATGGTTTCCTAATAAAGAAAAATTCACTCAGTTCAATTTTAACAGTTATTATAATCTTAGCAGCTCTAACTTTTTAAAAAGATTTAAAAGTTTAAGTGTAGAGACTTAGCCCTGGAGCCCTGGAGCATTTTGGTCTCTGTTCAATCTAATCTTCAGTCTAGATCTGGAAAGCTTCTGCCTCAGCCTCCATACAATCTAGAACATTTAAGCCTCTGAGACTTACTGCTGACTGAGTCACTCTCTGACTAGCTCCTTCTCCACGTTGCTGGTTCAAACTGACCTTCTGAACCAATTGACTGTTTCTGACTGAACTCTTCTGACTCTGGCTGACTCTTGCAACTTCTCTGACTGAACTGCTCTTCTTGGCTTTAAACTGACTCACTCTTCCCATTTGGTACTGACTTCTGCCAAACTGCCTCTGTGTCTCTGCCTCAGACTCTTCAGACTGCTCCTATGTCTCTGCCTCTAGTCTCATGCTCTGTGTCTTCAGACTGAACTGAAAGCCTGATTTTCTATCTTGAGTGTTGAGTATGTCCTCATTCTGACTTACTCTGTCAGCTCTTTCTCTGATTTGTTACTTTGCCTGCCCTTCACTCTGACAGATCTCAGACATCACTTCCTGTCTAACTCTGACTCCTGAGCTCTGCTTCCTGTTTTGCAAATGCCAGGACTAAAGTGTGCACAACTACTGCTTTCTGAATACTGGGATTAAAGGCATGTAGTACATTCTTTCTACATTCTATCTAGACCACACAGGCGTCTGAATGTGATCCCTTCATATAGACTTCGGATTTGATCCCTTCATATAGACCCTTGGATCTTATACCTTCTCAGTTATCACACAGGCCTTTCAATGTGATCCTTTCCCATGGATCCTTAATCCATGTTACTGGATTAAGTGCTTAAATATTCCTCTATACAGGCAAAACTTTAAGTGTCTATGTTTTGCATATATTTTTGACCTTGTGAGGAAACTAAAATGTGTGGCTAATATTGACACACTATACATTTTGTGTAGCAAATATTGATTTAATGCCATACAATGTGATATGCTTGTAAGGAAATATTGATTGTAAGCTAGTGCTGTGATTCATGTTAGTATCTGAATTTCCATGATTGTGTTTTGACATTAGCAAGAATTAATAGAGGTAAGAATGATTTTACATGAGAGACAAAAAGGCATAGATGAAAAAGTATTGGAATCGTGTCAGAGGGTCAGAGAAAACATCGTTAAAGTTGAGCTCTCATGTCAATATTTAGAGAATTAAGGCTTTAAAAGGAGAGAAAAATAGACATGATCTCTTCAAATATATTGAGCTTGAAACGCCATGAGTCATGTGTAGGAGTTTTAAAAGAAGTCATTGCTTTGTTGGGCCTATTTCATTGTACCAGTGAATAAACTAGAGATCATAATTGTTAGATCATTTAAATTACATTTTTTCTAAATCGTTGGAAATACAAGTTCCAACATGGTACATCTGCACCTGCAAAAACACACACACACACACACACACACACAATCTGGACACAGATAACACTAGATATTCATTAGGATAAAGTATTATGTAACCTTTATGTGTTATAAAATATGAAATAATGGCATGATGTGTTAATTTAGAATGTGTGTTATGTGTTATAACATATGTGTTAATATGTGTTAATTTAGAATGTCTTCGCAGTTATATTTCTATGACCCAAGCCTTTATATAAACTATCATTTTAGACTGAATTGAAAATTTACCAAATTGTCTTTAACTCTGAATCCTATAAAATCACTTTAACGTCAAGATATCTATATATTTAAAATATCATATTTATAAGAATTTTTTATTATTTAGAAAGGCTTGACATGAAATCATGTAGTTTAAATACATAGGCAAGTGGTACTTGGCATGACAGAGTTGCTGACTCTATTTTATATAGAGACTGCTAACCATGAATGCTGGCCAGCAACCACTTGACCGACAGAAGGCCAACACTGATAAAGGTCGATATCATTTGTCACCATATTTAGTTTCTAATTACACCCAGTTTTCCTTCTGTGCCTTGAATTACCTCTCTGTGACCTAATTCAGGAATACCTCTCAAGAGGGTAGTTGGGTTTAGGAGAGTTAATACAATACGATTTTACAATGATAGCCTTATATTTTGTCTTACACTAAGCAATCCAAAAGAATAGGTCCCAAGATATCCTTGCTGATCCAGCTCCTTCTCTTCCCATTTGGATTCTCAGGCAGAAAGTATTGAGAATGTGGGCTCCTCAGATAAAGGAGAAATAGTGGGTAAAACAGTGACCTGTCCTCATTTATCTTGTCAGGAAGTCTGCTGGGCTTTGCTCAGTGAGTTCCATGGAACCCAGGACGTAAAACTCAGAGCACAGTGCTTTCTGGCCCCTCAGCAGTAGAAAGTGAAGGGCAGTCCTGGTTCTCAGTAAAGGTGGTGATTGGGCTTAAAAGGTTCATGACTGGACATGCCCTATTACTGGGGATGCTTCTCAAGCAGCTTGGCTAGCTTCACATTCAGCTTGCTTAGGTGGACTTCTGCCAGCTCATCTAGCAGCTCAGTCAGGAAGTGAACTCTAACAGTATGTGTGGTGTATTGGCTTAAATTGACTAATAAATACCTAAAAATATGCCAAAATAGTAATGGCATGTGTAGAAGTTTCAAAAAACGCTAGGAAGTGACTAAAGTAATGCTTCCAAAGTTGTAGTACACAAGGGAAGCACTGATGATTTTTGTAAAAAGTCAGATTTTGAGTCAATATATCCAGGCTACTCTCTCAGCTCCATGTGCCTGTCACATCTTAACAGGATGACCACATAATTTGTCCATTAAATTCATGCTGAGTAACAAAGATTCAAATCTTGTAAAGTATTTCAAATGTAAAATTGTGGTAAAAGAGACTCAGAGACAAGATTAAATTTTCAACATATGTGCACATTTAACATGTAATTCTAGAGGGACATATTACATATTTTTATATAAACATATATCTGTTTCTTGATTAATAATTCTAACACCAGAAAACATTGCTCTTGGCAGAAGGAATATGCAAGTTGATGCGTAAATAATGCTTATATTTATATCTTTTAAAATTGTTATGTTATTAAATAGTTTTGTTTCTTTGAAACAGGCTCTCAACCTGTAGCCCAGACTTCTCTTAAACTCACTATGTAGCCGAGGATAGTCCCCATCTATCAGCAATTCTCCTGCTGTGGCTCCAATTACTGAAATTATAAGTATCAGCTACCCACCTGGATTTAATACATAGGTTTTAATATTTTGGACTAAAATGTAGTTTATGTAGCAAAGGAGTAATACATGTTGGATTGATTATAATTCCTTTAATGCACAGATATTCAACTATGTAACTTGTTCTGAATGTAGCTTTTTATCATTGCACCTGCCTTGAAGGTGCAATCCATTCAATCCAAACTTCTATCTTTTGTCATTGGGTGAGGCAAATTGAGTTTCACTTTTACCTTATTCATTCTGTCAGAGAGTTTGAACCAGTTTACAATTGCTCGCTGACAAGAGCAAGTCACTATCTGTTGAGTTGATTTATTATTTAAGTATTAGATTTTATGGCGCCTTTTCTCTGAAGAGCTGAGCTTATTCTACACATAATTCTTATGCTTTCAAACACCTTTCGCAAGAAACACCTATAAACATTTCAACATGAAAAGTGACAGAGAAGACAAGAAACAGGATGAAGCTGGAGGGTGAACACATCAGGCTTACACTAGAGATGCATTTATTGCCCTCAGTATTCATCTCCTAAGACCAGTGAGGATGCTGCCCAAGGTTCCTTCACAGTACTAACCAGTCCATTTCAAAGACTACTCCTAATCACTGTCTGCTACAACATTCTGATGATGAAGACAATCAAGATATTCAATGTGGTAATGAGACTTCAGCTTGCCAAACAGACCATGCTCTCTTCTGTGGACAGCAGAATTTCTTAAAAGAAATTCTTGTGGTGGACAAGAGAGGAGAGGTTCATAAAAGCCATTGAGTTCATCTATAAAATGGAATTAAAACTAAAACATTAAATAATAATGTTATTAAATGTCAAAATAATTCTAATGATTTTAACAAGGTATGGTTAAACTATTAAAAGGCTTTATGAATACTACTTAAAATTATGAAAACAAACATTACCTAATTTATCTTTTATTTGTAGTTAAAGTCTATTTAAAATTTTGTGTGCTAAATTTTCCAACCTCGTAAAAATTACAGGTAGACAAAAAGGGATAAGTCAAGGTATTGTGTTCTCACGACATAGAGCATGGCTGAAGTTATTTGTGATACAACACATATTTCAAATTAGGTAGAAGAGAGGCTTATAGCACCATTACAAAGTCATGATAAAAGTTACAGTAATATGCTATTTACTCTGATTAAACATTATACAATGAATTCATGCATAGCGATATCATGTTATATCTCAGAAACATGCACATTTATTATATATAATATTATAATATAATATATTATATATAATATATAATATAATATAATTTACTAAAGAAAAATAAAAACATATTAAAATCACATAATCCTATTTGACCTGGGATTTTATGTTGCATCCAACTACTTGGTGCTTTACAATATCTTTAATGTGAATTCTGTGTCAGCCGCTGAATCCAAAAACACTACCTGGGACTCCCAGGGGCCACAATGGGCTAGGCCTCAGGTAGTCAATTTTCACTATCATTCTTATCCTCTATTATAGTCTCTCTAGGCTCATCACCGAATCTGTAGAAGCCTGTGTCCAGTTTCCTCTCTTGCCAACCTACTTCCATTGATGAGAGGCTCCATCAATCCTGGATGCAGACAGGACATTCCTGAGGACCTTCCCGGCTCCCTGCCCCTTCTAGCTCATCCCAATTCCTTTGTATAAGCCCCTGATACAGGAGCTTTTAAATCAACATGATGAGAGCACATAATCACAGAAACCAAAGCAGCATGAAGAGGGCCTGCACAAATGTTCTAAAAACTCTAAATGACCACAGATGCCAGACCATACTACTATACCCAGAAAAAACTATCAATCACAATAGATGGAGAAACACAAACATTCCTCAATAAAAGAAAATGAAGCAGTATCTATCTAGAAATCTAGCCAGAGGGCTCTGAAAAAAACCAAACCAAAATTTATCTGAAAAGATTTGCCATACAACAGAAAACACAAGGGATCCTGTCAGTCTGTGCTTTCCCTTCCCTCTCTAGGGCAGCCAAGGCTTGTGCACTGATGGCTCAGCTCTAAGAACTGACTGGAGAACAGACCTCTTGGAAGGCAATTTCAGTCTGAACAGCTCAGTTTATTGAAGCAATGGGAGTTACATTATATACATTGTCACACACACACACACACATACATATAGTTAGTGATTTATATATACATTCATAGTTACACTTATATGCATATAGACAAAGGAGGGATGCCTTACGTGATGATAGGTCATTGGTTAAGGCAGTGGTACCAGGGTAGCTCCATTTGCATGTAGGGGTTCACAACCAGACCTGGGTTGTCATATTGTCATTAGGTAGGACCAAAGTCCTGAGGAAGCTTATTTTGCATAGGCAGAGGTCTCACAGGAGCCAGAGGAAGAGACCTTATAAGGTCATATATGGAGAGGAGAAGACCAGCCCAGGGCCTTCCAGACACAATGGTCAGACAAGCAGCAACCAGACCAAATTCCTTGGACAGGCATGATCTTATCAGGTGCTGCCTGTCATGGCAGCATTGGAGGAGCTTTGATAGCTGTTAGTGCTAGATGGGATCTTATTGGCACCAGAGCAAGAAGAAGAAGGGCCTAAACTCCTACCTGATCTCAGGGTAAGAACTCTGAGGTTCAAAGCATGCCTCTACCCCCTCTTATCTCTATGACAGTCCCACAGAATTCTAAAACTATAAATTAAAAGAGGTGAGGGGACTCCCAGCATGTCAACAAAAGAGCAGGAATCAATAAACACTGATCATTGATAATCCTCAAAATTAATAGTTTCAATTACCCAATAAAAAGACACAGATAACAGAGTGGATTAAAAAATACCTTCTCCCGTATCCAACAAACATAATTTACCATCAAGGATTCAAATTACCTCAAAGTAAAAGGGTGGGGAAAGGTACTCTCAGCAAATGGATCCAAGAAGCAAGCAGGTATAGTATTTTAATATCTGCAAAAACAGACTTCAAGCCACAGTTAATCAGATGAGCTAGGGAAGGACACTACATACTCATCAAGAAGATATAGCAATCATAAAAGTTTTTTTTTCATCAAACACAAGGGCACACAAGTTTGTAAAAGAAGCATCACTACAGCTAACAATCACATACTGACCTATAGACAAGTCATCCAGACAAATTAAAGAGAGAAATGCTGAAGTTAAACAACATCACAAATCAAATGTATCTATCACATAGTTGCATAAAAATTCACACAGACATAAAGGAATATATCTTCTCATGGAACTTTCTCCATTTTTTTCTTTACCTTACTTGTCCTTTAGTATGTACGCGAGTGTGTATAAATGTGTTTACACTTGTACTATGATTTTTTTTGAAAGATCAGATGACAGCTTGTAAACGTTGGGTCTCTCCTTATGCCATGTGGGTCCTGGGGGTCAGAATTAGACTGTCAAGCTTGGCAACAATTTGCTGAGAAATATTGCTTGTTCTATTGTATGTTTCTTTGAAGTGTGTGTGTGTGTGTGTGTGTGTGTGTGTGTGTGTGTGTACCACATTCCTGTGGAGGCCAGAACAGGGCATTGGATCCCTTGGTGCTGGATGTGAGGTAGTTCTGTGATCCACCCAGTGTGGGTACTGGGGTTCAAACTCAAGTGGTCTAGAAGAGAAGCTAATCTGCTGTGTCATCTTTCCAGATCTGTTGCAAGTTTTCAAAAGGACAAAATTAAGTTTTCTTAAAATTAAAATAGAAAGTAGATGTAGGGGTACGTATCTGCATTTTCAGTTCTTGAGAGGCTGAGACAGAAGGATTACTAGAAGTTCAAGTACAGCTAATAAGTGAGACACTGTCTCTAAAGCAACAACAATAATAAGTAATAGGCTCTTGAGAGATGGTAGCTATATTTCAGGATAATGTTTCATAATTCTCTACTGAACTTTGGAGTCCTGATACATAACCCTGTCTGTATTTATTTTTTGGAATTGAAATTAGAACCACAAAAACATAAAAAGATGTTAGGTCAGAAGCAATAATATGAGAAATGGTGCTATACTATTTAAATGAAAGTTTCTTAAGTAATTTTATATTGTTGTTTTCTAAAATGTATATGATACTTAGGTGGTTCCCAGGATATTACTAGTATCCTCATTGTCAGATGTATTTCATACATAGCTCTCAAAATTGTATTGATATAAGGTTTTCAGTGTATCATTCGTATGCTGCTCATACAGACACTCATACACCACCAAGTGGATTATCAGCTATCTAAGTGTTTAATCCTCAATTCCTACCCCACACTGCTCCATTCAAATTTTGTGACAAAGTCCCACTCCTTGGTCCCTTTATTCCAACTGCTCCAGTTGTGTGTTTTCTACAAAACTGAATGGAAACTGATTTCTGGACTTAGTAAGGAAAGAATGATGAAAAGTAGAATAATGCAAAGTAGAAAATCAAGAATATTCTCATGGAAGACAAAACAAACAAACAAACAAAAAACAAAATAAGGGTGAATTTTGTCACTTTATTAAGTATAAATAAAAACAAATGTACTCTGACCTTTTGAGATCCTGAGTTCAGAGACTAGAGACCTCAGTGCTTTGCTGCCTATGCTTACCTCGAGTGAAAGAGGTGTTTCTTTGTAGCCACCATGGGCGTCATTGCCCTTACCATCCCATATTTCTGACATATTGACCGCCGCGATGTGTTTGTCAGTGAAGGGACTAAAATGAGTAGAGGTTAGGAAATAGCCATGTGTTTGAGAATCTGTCTTTATTCACAATCTCTTTAAAGGAACTGTGGACGGGACATATTCACTGTTTCCAATCATCCTAGAAGCATTTGGTTTCAGTGTTCCCCTTGCTTAGAAGAACATAGTTATTTGTGACAGACGTCTTGATGGAAGATGTGTCTGGTTTTTCAATTAAGAAAAGAGCAGTCATACTATTCCAGTCCTTCTCAATATATTTCCTTAACAGCACGTCCACCTTGGTTTTTAATGTAACTAACTTAAATCATTTTTTGTGCTTCAGTCTTTGCATAGACTTAAAAGAAATAGCAAACCTCTCTTCCTGAATCTTGAATTGGTAATGATACTGCTTATAATTTGCTTAGACTTCTTCCAGGACATATTGTCTACAATATCTAAGAAGTTTAAAAAGGGCAAGTATAAGAGAAGTCAGAATTTTGTAGAAAACATGAAACTGGAGCAGTTGCAATAAAGGAATCAAGGAGTGGGACTTGTCACCAAATTTGAATGGAGCAGAGTGGGGCAGGAGGTGAGGGTTAACCACTTATCTGTGAGTGTGGGAATGATAGATTGAAAGTTCAGATGCTGCACACCAACTTGACAAGAACATGCAACAGAATGGTGCTATTTGAAATGAAAAGAAAGGGAAAAATATTGGGTGTTACAAAAGAAAATGCAACAATAATTAGAGCTTAATAGGATGTAGGAGATAAATTTGTTTTCCATGGTTTTGACTAAGTTGTTAGCAAAATGAACAATAGCAGAGAAATCAAGAAACATGATAACTACGATTTTTGCCTAATGTTGATTTCACATTTAGACATGCCTAATTTGGGAAGATAAAATTTGCATAAAGAAATAAAAAGTTGCTTGAGGTGAGAAAAATGACATGAGTGTGACACTGCTTTTCTATTCCCAGATATTCTGGAGAAAACGACCAGTGGATGTATCATGTACAGATGCCCTCTGCCTAGTGCTGTTCAGCTCAGTGCCTTCCCCTCAGAGTCAGCAGCAGGATGCTCCGTCCTGTCTCTATGAAATAAGGGGAGTGGATTTAGGGCATTTCACACGGTGCTTGGAAACCTCAGCCTAGCAGCCATCTTGATTTTCTTCCTTCTTGATTGTCTCATGAGCTGCTATGTCCTCTGAGATTAGCCTGTCTCACTGGCCTTCTAGTCTGAGAAGAACTTACCAGTGCTGGGTTTCCATGGTAAAGACCTGTGCAAACAGTGCAGAAAGAAAAATGAAGAAGTCCTTAGAATTTTCTATTACACTAGAATTAGCATTAGCAAAGAGAAAACATCATTTTTTTTAAGCATCTGGTATTTCTGTTACCTTTAAAAATTAATCTTGGAAAGGGGAGGTTTTCCTTGTTGCCTGTGTAAATTGAGGTGTCTGTGTCTGGAGGACACTGAAATTAGAAAGAGATTTAGCTGGAAACAAATTCTGTGACTTTCTATGAACACAAAAGGTGGAAAATACAAAACATCACCCTGAGGGAGGCACAAGAAAAATGATCTTTGGCATTTATGTCAATGATTTATGGAATTAACTGGCCACTCATCTTTTATATTAATAATTAGTGCAAGCTGCTGTGAAAATATCATAATCTACTTCCCGCCTTCCTATTGTCCTTATGCCGAAATCATGTTGTTTCTGACATTTCAGATCTTTCTAAGCAGATTATTCCAACTTCTCTAGGGTTGGTATATCATGTTAGTTTAAAAATACACATTGCATTTAAAAAATGGGTTCATTACCTTTTCCTAAATGGCAGTAAAACTTAAAACAAATTATTGTTTCTCAGATACTGCTTGGTTATTTATAGCACTTCTCAGGTAAAACTCCAGACAGATGTATGTGCTTTGAAATTGAATGGAGTTCAGGTTGTCACACAATCTGCTGCTGCCATGGCACTCATTTCCCATCTTTATTCAATTTTTTGATTTATTTCACAAGAAAAGAGAAGGAAAGTCTAATCCAAAGAAACTGTGACATTCATTTGTTTAAATTTTAATGCAAATGTGTTTTAGATCTGGGAAGATAGTACAGTGGGTTGGTTGGTGTGAAAGCGTGAGGACCTGAGTTCAGATTGCTAGCACCCACTTAACAGCCCAGAGTAGGGGTGCAAACCTGTGACCCCAGGACTGAGCATGAGGGAGCAGGAAGGTCCAGGGGCTTGTCAGACAGCTAGCCAATTTGGCTGAAGCTGTAAGCCCTAGATCAGTGAGACTCTTGTCTCAATTTTTTTTTAAGTTGAAGAACAATAAAAAATACCTGATAATTCTCTTTGGCTTCCACATGCATGGGCAAGCACACTTGCATGTGCGTATACACACACACGCATGCATACACACACACACACGTGAGTAAAAATAAATGAATAAAATAATAAATAAATAAATGTTTTTTTCTATTTGGGTTTTAATTTTGCATGTTGTTATAAGTTATCATAAAAGTTTGGTTGCATTGCCATTTTCTAAACTTATGTAGTGGGTTGCGTTCATTAACTTTGATGGTCAGTTTCATAGGATGTATAATCTTTATAAAAACAAATTTCTGGGCATGTCTGTGAAAAATTTTTTTCTAGATTAGGTTAACTGAGATTGGAAAATTCACCACAAATGTTGGTGCCACCATTTAATGGACTGGGGTAGCAGTTTAGCTAACATTTAGCAGCCACCATTTAGCAGACTAAAGAGGAGAGGGTGAGCTGAGCATTGTCATTCATCACTCTGTTTCCTGACTATAGATGTGATGTGACCAGCTGCCTCCCCTTCCTTCCACCATGCCTTCTCTGCTACTGTTGACTGTGTCCCATAAAACTGTAAGCAGAAACAAAGTCTTCCTTTCTTAAATTGCTTTTGCCAGACATTTTCTCACAGCCACAAGAGAAGTAACTAAGGGCTGTCACTGTGATTAAACTGACTGTGGGCTCTTAGACTTTGAAAATAGTTTTTAGGAGGAATGTGGAGGAGTTCGAAATTTTGGGTCAGACAATTCTTTGAATGATCTAAACAGAGATTATTGGGCCATTCTTTGAGGAGTTTAGGAGACCAACATGCTGAGAGAAATAGTAGACAGTGGAGGACAGCCGTAAGGGTTGTAGAGGAACACAGGGCTCATCTGGAACCAGGATGGAGAGCGTTCAGGTTGTGTTCTGACAAAGTATCTTGTATTTTGTCACTGTCCTTAGAACTCGAGTGAGGCTAATTTGAAAGTAATAAGATAATGTGTTTGGTGGTGGAATTTCAAGCCAGTCAAGCATTCGGTTGCTGGCATGTTTACGCTCACGACTTTTATTCAGGTCTACAATGTAAAAGAGCAACAAGTGGTGAATAAAGATATTACAACTAGTTGATTGGGAAAGGAAACAAAACAATGAGCAAGTTCAAAGATGTGGTCAAGGCAGGGGAAGAAAGAGCCTGTAATTGTTAAAGATATTAACTTCATTAAGGCGATGTCTCCTATTCTTTGCTAGAACCATAAGAAAGGTTCCTCTGAGAGTACAAACTGACTCATCAAAGGTTCCAACCTGAGAAAATGCAAATTCAGTTGAAGGAAGAGAGTTTGAAATGGGAATATAGAGAAAGGGGATCCTCACTCAAGAGCAGCAGCCCAGGACAGTGACTTTGTAGATTCTAATTGTAAGGCGTACAGAAGCCACTACAATTGTGATTCAAGTAGCGAGGGTCCCTTTTTATCTGGAAGAGCTTGTCAGCAATGTCCATATAGGGCTGGCTTAGCTGGCATGAAAAATATAAAACTGAAAGAGTCATAGGGTCCTGAATCATGTTTCTAGAGAGCTACTGAGGTCTTGCCATGTGTCTTAGGATCAAATTCCTTGCAAGTAAGCTTTGAGTGACCATTTCATGAAGCTATGGAGGTGAAGTCTAAGTTGAAATGGGAATGCTAGAATCATAGAACATATTCTAAGGAATGTTGCAGGTCTGGATTAGAGCCAGCCTAAGTGAGAGTGTTTGTGTGGTGTAGGAGGCAGAACTGGAGGGGCAGGAGTACTCATGCTCCTCAGAAACTAATTGATTCCATAACAAGCCCCAGATGCAGAAAATTTCCTGCTTCATATCACCGATATCCTGTCTTTCCTGTCGCAACCTCCACCCCAATATCTAGTCCCTTTATACATTTTTGTTTTCTGCGGTTGCTCCATGTTGCATCCTCATGTCTGTGGAAATGTCAAATGTTCTCTCAAATCCATGTTTCATGCCTCCAAATATCCATATGTGAGTCAGTGTACTGTTGAGTTGCATTTTTCTCGTGGCTGAAGGTATATTCTTAGAAGAATCTAAATGGTCCTGTAGAAAAATTAGACTTTCAACAAAGTGGTAAGATGCAATATAAACATACCGAAATGAGAAATTTTTCTATACATCAACAATGAACTCAAAAGAAAAGAAGTAATGAAAGCAAGCCTGTTTCTAACAGTTTGAACACTATAGAGGCCAGCCGTTCTCAACCCGTGGATTGTGACACTTTTGTGGGGAGTTCAAGTAATCCTTTCACAGGGGTTGCCTAAGACAATCTGCATATGGGATATTTATGTAATGTTCATAATAGAAGCAAATTTCACTTATGAAGTAGCAATGAAAATAACTTCATGGTTGGGGATCACCACAACATGAGGAACTGTATTAGAGGGGTGCAGCAGTAGGAAGGCTGAGAATCACTGGTTTAGGCATAAACTTAACTAAATATATTAAGATGCTCTACAATAGAAAATATGTAGCATTAAAGGAAGAGATGATATAAGACACTGGGAGATGGAGAGCTCTTATGGTCATGATTTGGCAGAATAAATGTTCTTAAAATAGGCTTATTACCAAGAGTGATATACAAATATAATGTAATCTTCATAAAACTTATGATGCCATTATTCATAGAAGTGGGTTAGAAAGAATGCTAAAAAATCACATGGTAATACAAAAGATGCCAGATAGACGAATTAGTTCTGAGAAAAAGAATAATGCAGGAGGCATCATAATACTCCATTGCAAATTGTACCATAGGACCACAGAAACAAAAATAGAATGACACTAGCCTAAATTAGCAGAGTTATGAAATTGAATACAACTAAATATCCAGATATGAACCCATGTAGCTATAGTCATCTGATCCTGGAGACCAACGAAAACTGGATATTAATGAAACTAGATCACTTATCCCTACAAAAATCACTCAAGGTAGATCACATTCCTTAATGTGTAGTCAAAAACTCTGGAACTCTTTGGGGAAAGTACTGACAAAGAGTTCAAGATCTAGTTGAAGGCAATAACTATCTGAATAGGACTCTAATAGCTTGGAAAATAAAAGCAAGGTTTGACAAATGACATTGCGATGAAGTAGAAGGTTTCTTTATAGGAAAAGAAGAAAGCAGTCAACACAGTGAAGAGAGATGATCTACAGGATAGAAGGCAGAAAGCCCTGTCAATAAATAGCTATGGAAATGGAAAGACTTTTTTCGTTTTATTGTTTGTTTTTCAAGACAGGGTTTCTCTGTTGTAACTCTGTCTGTCCTGGAACTCACTCTGTAGAGCAGATCTGGAACTCACAGAGATCCACCTGCCTCTGCTTCCTAAGAGTTGGGATTAAAGGCATGCACCACTACTGCCTGTCATGAAGACATTTTTTTAAATGATAAAGTATAAATAACCAGTAAACACATACATGGTTTTCTGATCTTATCTACATTTATTCCCATTTTGTCTCTTCTGTTTTATTTTGAAGCAAATAGTCACATAATATCAGAGCAAAACATTGTTAAATGTAGTACTACACCGACTGTGGTGGCTCACCAATTAACACAAGGAGGCATTCTCATACATGCAAACTCTGCCAGACCTCAGCAGACAGAACCATCATTCTGGCCAGCACCATACATGATCACAGTGGAACCTCGAGCCTCTGAGCTCAGGTGTTTTATTCATTGAGAACTCCTCAGGTGCAGATCATAAGCAATCAAACACTCCCACAGAAATTCAACACCTGCAGACAATACAAAATGCCAAGGCCTATGCACCCCTTTTTCCAACAGTGCCCCAAAACAGCTATTTTAAATATAACTAAAAATAAACTTCCACAACAGTTAAAAATTATCAATAAATTTTTACTTCTATAATTTCTGTAGAAATTCACATTTAAAATTAAAATTTTCTACTATACAATGGGCTCCATTTTCTTCTTTTAACCTGATACTGGATAATTTACTTATTGTTTTTATTTTTAAAAATGTATTTTTCATCACGCATTCTTACCTAGATGTAGTGTTCTCTGATCATAGTACCCTCATTATCTTTTTTTATCCTCCTTCCTCTCCACCCTAACAAAGACTTCCTTTCTAAGTTCCCATCTCATTTCCATGTATTAAAATTTTATATGTGATATACCTCATTTAATAGGGTTGCCAGCTTGAGCATGGCTGGGAGTTGTTTATGAGCAAGGACAATGTACCAGTGGCTATACCACTGAGAAATATGACTCACCGCCCTCCCCCAGCAATCATTAAGTCCCTCAGACCTCGTGAGTCCTTTCTCCATCAATGATAGAATGATGATGACCTAGTCTTGCACAAGTTCTGTGTAAGGAGTCACTACTGCTGAGTTGGTATGTATGTCTGGAAGATAGAGGACTAAAGCAATCCTTCTATTCACTAGCTCTTAGTTCTTTCTGCTCCTTTTCTGTGATGTTTCCTGACCTTGGAGGGGGTAATAGATGTTCCGTTTAAGAATGAGAACTTAACAGTTACTTATTCCCACCTCACTGACCTGTTTTGGGTCTCTGCATTAACCACTGTATACCTCCAACAAAACCTCTTCTGACCAAGACTAGTGGCAACACTAATCTGTGAGTAAAAACATAAGTTCTTGGAAGGAAGTTTTGAGCTCAATTTTCTGCCTCACTTTAAAAATCATTTCTTTCAATTAGGGTCATGAGCTACCAGAACTGGCTAAGGCAACTGGTCATTAAAAAAAGTTTCTCTTTTGCTTCCCCCCTTCTAACTAAACTGCTCAAGTATCAGGGTTTTCTAACAGAACTTTACAAAGAGATTGAATCTTCTTGTATTATTTTACATTCTGTTGTTTCCTTGTATTCCACGAAATACCAGTTTAATTTAGACTAACCAGGTAGAAATTTTGTAATTTTACAGATTTTTTTCATAGGTGATATCAAGGGCATATGTCAAGAGAAACATATCACTTAATTTTCTTTTTTTATAGCCATTAGTGATTATTTAATTATAGGGTAAGAAGCTATCCTAACACTATTAATCCTTCTTTGTACATCAGCTAGAATGCCTTCATGAAGAGAAACTTTTTTTATAAACTGTTTGGTTGGTCATTCTAAGGTTCAGTTTACCTAAAAAGGTGAAAGCGTTACTTTATTTTCCCCTTTACCTACAAGTTTGTAAGAAATAACCTATTAGGTTCTTTTAAAATTATTATGAATTTATAAATTTAAATTTTGATGAACTAGTCCTTAATTAAAAAATATAGACTTCATCCCCTAATATCTAGATGGTTATTGTGGGATAAAGACAGATAGAACACAGATAATTGACATGAGTTATAAAGCTAACATTTTCTAGGCTAAGCCATGGTATTTTTGTTTGTCTGTTTCCTGTGGAGGATAAGCTCATAAACAGCACTCGATAGGGAAGGTGAAGTGCTACAGCTGCAGAATTTGCATGGAGTTTCACAGAGATGTATTGACTCTGGGTCTGGTTAATTTCAGTGTATGATGTTTTTCATTCGCAATTTTTATAATAAAGTTTGAAGATTTGTATTCAGAATTAATACATAACTTCTTAACAGTATGTGAATGATAGTTTTAGAAGAGTGTTAACATGCATACGTATACACTTTTCACTTAGGAATATATTGGAAATAGTTCCATAGCAGTTCCTGCTTAATTACTACTTTTAAAATATAAATATGTATACTTCATTATCTAGACAGCAGATATTTGACACGTCATACTTCCTCTTAGTGGTTATTTCAGTCTTTGTTATAAATCGTAATGCTCATTTGCGTACATCTTTGAAATATTTTTCTTGATATTTAAAGGATGAAGTCTTACAAACTGGAGTTCCGATTCCAAAGTTAGCATTGACAATCTTTCTAGATGCTGCTAAACTCTCTTCCATAATGTCACATAATTTCCTTCTCCTGCGGCAGCATGACTGTTTCTCTAGATTCAACCTTGCAGCAAACAACCTCTAACTTATAAATACTTGCAAGCTGCCACATCATCACATTCATGTTAATTCAAATGAAAAGGCAACACTTTTCTCTTATAATTAACTTATAATTTGTAGTAACGTAAAACGAATTGTGACACTTCTTGCTATGGAATACACACTTCTTCATTCATTTGCAGATGTCATTATTGTCTTGCTAAACATAATGCTGATTTATTTTTTTATATTTTAAAGACGTATCTGAATACATTAAATGCTTATGAAATAATGCAAGGTCAGATCAGTCTGGTTGTGTGTAACTAATATATTTAAATCATGAGAACTACTGAGTTCAGACGTGACCTATCTGTTCTGGTCAATGTTACCATTTTCATGTATTCTAGGTTTCCAAACACTGTTTCAGACAAAGAAAGCTCCGACGGAAGCTGAGATGACTAACAATACAGGCTGCATTTATCAGCTCTGTGTTGAGTCACTAATAAAATTTATGAGCAGAACATATACTGCTTTCATGTATTGTCCTGAGTTTTATTTTATTTTTTGCCTAAAGCTAGCTGCTTTTCTTTAAAGTCAATCATTGATTTATTCTCCCTCCAGCTGAATCACAGGGTGACACTTACCTGCAGTGAAATGCTTATTGTGACTACAAAATCGATCAGGAAAAAAAGAGAATGTTTTGAACTGTACAGGCAACAATGACTTTCTTAAAAACAAAATCAAAAATTTCCCTTGCCCCCACCCCAAATCAACAAACAAAACTCTCTTCAAAGGAATAAGAAAAAAATCAATAGTTCAAAAAATGTTTGTGAAATGGGGTGTAGCAATCAAACCTAGAGGTATCTGTGTGAAGCAAATTTTATGTAAGTTTTTGAGAATTTCATATGTAAGTATAGCATTTACATGATTTCTATCCCTCTCTTTCCCCTTCCACTCATCTATGTCCCTGACTTCCTCTCAAATTCATGAATTCTTAATTATTATTACTACATAGCTGCGTGACTATATCTATTAATCATCTGTCAATCTATCACATATCATCTGCTGAGTCTATTCAGTCTCTCTCTTCCCCCCTTCCCCCCCCCCCACACAGAAACACACATTTATATGTCTCAGTGCTTGGGATAGTATATCCTGTAAGGGTATCATACCCAGAAACGATTGATTTTCCTTTTCTCAGCAGCCATTACTTGTCTGTAGTTCTTCATATAGGAGCGTGGCTATGTGAGATTGCCATCTGCATTGACCTGTCATCTGATGTCATCATTGTGCTGGTTGTGCTCAGACAATTATATAATTAAGAGTTCTGGGTGCTCTTTGATGTTATTTATAGAATACCTTCTTGCAGCAAACAGCCTTGTCCTCCTGCTCTTACCCTACAATCTTTCCACCCTGTCTTGTGTGCTGTTACCTGAACATTAGGTATAATGGTTACATTGTAAATGTATCGATCGGGCCTGGGCACCCCATAGTCAGTTCCTCCCTGCATTCTGACTAGTTGTGGTTGTCTGTAATTGTCTCCAACTGCTGCAATAATAAACTTCTTTGATGACGGATGAGAAAGCACTGATATGTGTGCATAGATATTTTAGAATGCAATTATAAATTATACTGGATTAGGAAATTGTCGAGAGTAGGTTGCCTTTGGATTTTAGAATTAAAAAAAAACCACATCCCTTTGCAATTTGTCTTAACTTGTTTCAAAGATTATGTTATAATCATTAATTGCTATTTTATTTGTATATTGATGAAAGGAGTCTGTTGTATATTAACTATTTTGAAACACATTTTTGACACTTATTCCTGCTTCTTCTTTCATTTCTGTAGGGAAATGAAGATATGGTTACTATACAATTTTTGTCTGAATCTTCATGCTTTAGCATCAGGTGAAACAATATGCTTGAGCTAGTAAGGCAGGCCATCACAAAGGAAAGGAAGGCTTAAATATAAATGATGGCATCTTCTCTATTGAGGCAGGCAGAGAGAATCAGGCATTTTGTGGTTGTTTATGGTTTTCAGGCAATACCAAGAAAAGAAGAAAATGTCTTAACTAAATCTTGTAGCGATGTAGTAGATTGTTTTTGGTGTTGGTTTTGGAGAGCAGGCAAGGTTTTCTGTCATAAGATCATCCCAAGTGAAATCATTTAAGGAAGGAAAACTATGATGTAGACAAAAACCTCAGAAACAAGAAGGAAATAAGTAAAAATCTGCATTTTTTGTATAAAAAAACTATGCAGACAACATGTGTCAGATATACAAGAAGACCCTTCTTGAGATGTACTAGTCCCAAACCCATCTCCTTAAAATAAATCTTGGAATGCAAAACTTGAGAGATTATGGAAGGCTCTTCTTCATTCCTGGAGCTCTTATGGGTACCACACAACTCAGAGTGGTCCTGTGGGAGCCAAGTGCCATGCTTCTGTAGAAGTGTCCTATTCAGTGTCATTGATTTACCCTTGGTTCTATTTGGTCATGAGTTAAAGTTTCTTCCTTGTTCTGTGTGAATGGAGTAATGTGAACAAGTAAGTATGTGTTGGCATTCCATAGATGACCACAGGAAAGGCAGGGACAGACTGATTACAGCATCTGGTAGACAAGGGAGAAAGCAAAAACATATATGCAACACTGTTAAGACTACAGAAGTCAGGCCCAGTCAGAGAGCAAGTATCCATCCCAATTTTCAGAAACCAAAGCTACAAGGTATTCTAGGGAAACTAGGTACCAGCACATCTGTAAACAGAATCTAAACAAAGTTGCAAATCTTACAGTCAGCACACACATGACAACACAAAGCAAATGGATTTCCTAACAAAGGATTGTTAATAAGCTGAGATGCCTTCTTGTTGTAAAGTGGATCCAGAGTGGAGCATTAAGATAGATAAGAGGTGGAGGTTTAATAAAGACTAAGTTATAAAGTAAACATTTTACTATGAAAGGTGGGTATAAAATTTGTTTCCCCTGCTCTTGAGCAGTGTAGAAGCTACTCAGAAAGTAGTACTGAGTACTGACGAAAGGATCTATACTTTCTGAGCATATTTAAGTGTAGCGTACATAAATTCATGATGCCATCAGAATTACATGATAGCTCTTTTGTCATTAATTCCATATATACCAGTGGAATATGAGTGACTTGGATATATAGAGACGCATTTCTACTCTTTAACATCTGTTGTGATTAGCATAATGTATGTCATAGAAAATGTTGAAAAATGTCTATGAGACTGAAGCCAATGTATCGCCATTGAGATGGGTGGTGGTGGCACACAGCTTTAATCCCAGCACTCAGAAAGCAGAGGCAGATGAATCTCTGTGAGTTCAAGGCCAGCCTGGTCTACAGAGTGAGTTCCAGGATAGCCAGAGTTACATCAGAGAAAACTTGTCTCAAAATATCAAAAAAAAAAAAAAAAAAAAAAAAGGAAAGAAAAAAGAACGTTGAAAGCAAATTCCCCTTGTTCTTGGGTGGTACAATTCTAGGCTAGAATTATTTCTGTCATTTCAGGAGAGGAATCTTGAAAGATAGTTCAAAGGCAATCAAAGTATAGGTATTAGCAAGAACAAAATGTAAAAGTAGGTAGCACAGGCTCTACTGTTTGCGTGGTTTGTGTTTATCATTACCAGCATTACATTTTCGAATAATATTGAGTTAAAATTTACTAAGTGATTTTACCGTAAGAATTTCATTCTCTTTGTAATTTGTAAACTTCATTTAATGAAAACCCGTATCAGTAGATTAATACTTTAGTCAAAATCAAGCTCCAATTAGGAGAAAAAGCACTCAATGGTTTAAAGAGGGAAATTTAATTATAAAAAAAGTATTAACTGTATGCCCTAGGCTAGTTGTAGGATGACTAAACAACTTAAGAGTGGCAGGTATAGGGAGAGTCATTTACTCTTATAACTGTGGCCCTGTCCACAAAGAAAAAAGAAAAATCTAGATAAAGTTTCTCTCAGATATTTTAGACTCAGATATTGGAAAGGACATGACCCTGTCATAACAAATGTTGATGCTGACTGAGGTTCTCTAAAGGCAAAACTCTTTGAGAATTCATCCTTTAGGGGTTAGTGGTGAATGATCCATGAAAAAGTTCTGAGACTTGGAACCATGTGCAAAGCTGGAGGTGCAAACTGTGTTCATTGGGATGTGTGAGAAGAACATCTCAGGGGATGTTCCTGTGAATGCCAAAGAAAGCTGCTTGGTGCCAGCTGTAGGTGTTCCTGGATGCTACACGTTTGTTCATCTGCAGTGAGATACTAGTGGAGATGGAGATTCTGGATAGAAGAACCAGGAAGAGAAAGTCCTATGACAGCCAGTGGCCTCTTGCACTCCTCTACCGATAAAGTCTAACAGCTGACAGAGGAGAAGCAATGTCTAGGAGCAGGAAGTCACAGTAAAGAATAAATCTGGAGATAAACAGAAAATAGGTTAGTAGTTTCTACTGTACATTACTCTTTTAAAAAATTCCTCTTGCAACAACCCATGGGATAGCCTGAAGGAGTAGTGGGCCTGAGGTATGATTTTTTGGTAAGAAATTGTTAGAGTGAGCCATAACAAAGGAAACAGGGACTTCTGAAATACCTAACTAACCAGGTTTTTCTTGATTGGTTCCTGAATTTTCTCATCTAAGTTTATAAGAAGACATAATTGTTGGGAGTTTCACAGATTGAAGAAGCTGATAGCAACATGCAAGTGAGCAAGCACATTTTAAAATGTTATATTTTATAGCTATGTACAGAGTATCACTTGCTATAGATAACTGTGTAATAGAAAGCTTAAGAACAACATTCCTTTGCAGGAACAAGCTCCTACTGGTTTCAAAGCACTCAGTTCTTACAGTGTAAATGAACCACCTGATGGGTGGAGATCCCAACAATCTTTAAAAGTCTCTTTGGAGTTCCTTTGGTAACCAGTCAAGCACATAACCAGAGATTTCAAAGCAGTTGGGAAAGATACAAAAGGTCTCAAGATCCCGAAAGGAAGTCCAAAGAGAATTTTCACATGCATCATTTAAAAGACTTAATTTGCTTTAGTAAGTCACTTTATATGAATAAAAAAGACAATAAACAGTACAAGTTGGTGGATGGCATTGACCTGGGGCTGCTCACATTTAAGCAAGATGTGTAAAGAGTACAGCAAAGAGTAAGTGTATCTTTACCAGTCAGCTTCTGTTGAAAGTTATATCTTTCAAGCATAGTTGTAAATTTCTACTTATGTTGCTGTTTTTTTAAATGAAATTTGTCATAGGTGCTATCTTGGAAAAACTATTCTGGTATCATGTGACTCTTTTTGTAACGATGTTCACAAACACATCTGAGTAAATAGGTAACTGGGCCTATTATGAGTGTAAAAAGGACATTTTGGTTATTCTTTCCTTATTGTTTAGATCCTAGATCTTATCATGAATTGGATACTTTCAGTATCCTAGATCAAATTATATTTCAGGATTCCTAGATCAAATTATAACACTTAAGCACTTAATAATTCGTTTTTATATAGAAATTCTGAGAGTTCCCAAGATCTTAGGGAATAAAAATTTTGGGCATCGTCATGACAAAATGGATTGTGGGAGTGAAATGCTTCGTGGGTCATAAGGTTATTTGAAAAAATGAGACTGTTTCAGAATAATCATTCAGTCAAACCATAATCAGACTCCTTAAGCCCATAGATCTCTGGTCTGTCATGTTCCTATCAGAATTCTTTCCAAGAATGAGCAGTAAGTGAACCACATACCATTCACTCATTTCTTGTGGGTAAAATACGTTTGATGAACTTAGGCTTTCTAGAGAGACTGTCAAGCGCACATGTATAGACCCAAGCCCCTGGGGGCCTGAAGCAGAGCTGCGTATGTGAAGAAGATAGACAGTCTTATTGCCTTTCCTAACTGTAATTGTAATGACCTAGCATTATTCTACCAGGCTTTACCGCCATCATTTCCTAATCAATCATATCACAGAGTGCTCACCATTGCTATACTCCAGAGAAGAGTGTGGCACTTAAGACCCAAAACATAACACCAATGTTTAAAGTGATCTTTGTCTTTTCTGAAAATGTTTTATTTATCACTTATTAATCTATTATTATGGGCTGCATAAGTGTACTGTCATGCACCTGTGTCAGAGGACAATTTTGTGAAGTTGGTTCTCTCCTCATTAATGCTGGTTCTGGGGGTCAAAAGCAGGTCATAAAGCTTGCACAGTAAACACCTGACCCACTGATACACCTTGCTGGCTCTTTATTCTTTCAAAAAAAATTATTTATCTGGGCATGGCTGTGGACTCAGGATGTTGAGGCAGGACTTCTGCAATTTGGATGCCAGCCGGGACTGCACATTGAGTTAAGGATAGCATGATGGTACCAGGCTATCCTGGTAAAGACTCTTAAAAGAACAACAAAGCCAGATGTGTTGACATAATGCACGTAACCCTAGCAGTTGGCAGAAAGAGCACAAGATGATAAAGGGGTTAGCCTCAACTGCATAGTGACTTTGATACCAGTCTGGGCTACATGAGACCCTTCTCAATAAAATAAATGATATGATACTCTGTGGAAAGGAGATGTTCTTCCTCATTTTTGGCTAAGATTCAAAACAAATGGACAAGATTACATAGTGAAAACTTATTAACTACAATAAAGAAAAGTTTTGTGGTTGTTGGCTCAACAACTGCATTCAGCCAAATAAAGAGATTAGCTACGATTACCAACATTGCAAATGTGGAAAGTGTTTTCTTCTGCTTTACAGTCTGAGGATTGTTATATTTAAGGTGACTCAGACGTCTTGATTATGTTGTTGCTTTATTTTTCTTTTAAAAACATCTTCATATAGATGAGCTTTTTAGTTTGACATTTTATGTACTGTTTACATAAACTTCACCCACTGAACATTGAAAGTACTTTTTAATGATTTTGCTTAGGAGACTCATAGACTTGCTCAATCACAGTGAGATATTTAGACTATTTCCAGAAAATCAACAAATTCCCTTGTACTTTTTAAAATTTCTGTCAATTTCTTCTTCTATACCCAGCCGCAGGGGCTGGGGATTTTTGTCCCTCAATATTTGCCTTCTCTAGAAATTTCAAATCAATGGACTCACATACTATGCTGTATTATATGCTTATTTCTTTGAAATATAATCATTCTGAGTTCTATCATATTGCACCATATATTACTAGTTTCTTTTTTCTGTATATAATATTCCATACATTGCATGCACAAAATTTGTGACTCTACTCACCATCTGATAGACCATTAGCATGTTTGTATATTACAGCTATTTTGAGTAATGTTAATTCCATGTATAATTGTTTGAGAACATATATTTCACTTCTCTGTCTAGATTCTTCAGGGTGGGATTGTTGAATGGTATCTAGTTGACTTCTTCACTAATATTGTATATATTCAAGTTGTTCCACATCTTTGGATGGATTCATTCACATCAATTTTGCTAGTTGTTTTGATTGTACCTGTTCATGTTGTTGGTGACAATATTATATGTTTACATTTCCCTAAGGAACAATGATGTTAAGGCTTAAAATGTTATCAAATTGTTTGAATTATTATAGCTTCCTTGAAGTTTTAATTTACGTTAGAATTGAATTCTTAGTTTCTACAGAAAGATTCCTGGCATTTTAATAGGAGTTGTAATGAATCTCTAGATTGAGTAATAGAGAAATTATTTAAATTTGATGAGTTGGAATTCTTTTTAAAAATGGTACGCAAATATAATTATGTTAATTCTAATCTGGAAGTTTTTTGTTACAGATGTAACCAAGGAACATTCAATACTGATGAGTCATCAAGCACTCATAGGATTGTTATTGAATTTTATCTGAGAAAGAGCAGAGCCTGAGTCACAAAGTAGCTTTCAAGAAGCCAGTAACAAAGAAAGATAATGTCTCAGAATGCCTGTACCTATTAGGATTGTTTTAAAGCTTATTAGCTGATTTTTTATTCAGAGTCATAGAATAATCAGAAATTCTATTTGATCTTTAATGCTATTAAAACCAGCCACCAAATAGTCTTCCTATAAAAGTGTAGGAACTGATATGAATTCCCTTGCTTGTTTGGTATTCTTCATATACAAATAAATATAATATGTATTATGTAGTTACGTGTCAAATAAACAATATTCAGGAAAAGCATGAACTAGAAATTTGAACTCAACTAAAATCAATTTCTTACAAATATTAAGAGGAATATCAGAGGGATATCAAAATGAATGAAGAAATAAAGCTACTTTATTTTAGTTCTAATTCTGTCATGGATTTTTTTGTGGTAGTGAATAAGTGCACTAAATACATTCAATACTGAAAGTAAAAAATATATATATCCACAACTTCTCTACCAAATACCTGTTCTAATTGTATAGAAATTCTCTGAGTTGTGTCGACTTTGGTCTAGTTTACTTCAGTGTTTGAAGTTTTTAATTATTTTAAAGCTTTTTAAGAATGAATAAGGTTTGTAAAATTGATAAAAGCAAAAACAAAAAATTATAAAGCAAAGAGAGAGCATGGTAAAAGCTTTGCCATTTCATCTTACTGGCACAACCCCTGAGAACTTCATTTCCTGTAGCTCACTGTCGTTTTCTGAGGCAAAGACATCTGCTTAGTCACTCATAGATTATTAAGAAATTAGAGGAAAATATTGGGTCTCAGTAGCTATTTTGATGATGGCATAAGTCATCTCTCAACAGACTAGTGTACAGATTATGTCAACAAGTCAATCACTCAAGCATAAACCAATAAAAACCAGCCACTCAGTACTGTCTCCACGTGTGGGTTGTCTCTCTCCCTCTGTTCCAGCGGGTTGCTGGTTCCCTTCCTAGCACATGGCTAGGCTATAGCCCGCTTAGCCTAACCCCAGGGAAGGAAAGCATAGAACATGGGTCAATGAATCCAGGCGGGTCTCCGGTCAGGGACTAAGAGTTGACAGAACACAAAAAATTCTAGGAGAGTATTGTCAGTGGAACATTCTCTCTCAAGTTCAATGCAAGGATCGTGGCATTTTATGGGGTTCAGGTGGGGGATGATCTTTTTAAAGGTCATTGATTAAGACCGGGATGCTGGGATAGGCACTTAGGTAAGCAATTCTGCTAATTGTAGCCTCCCTTTGAGGGGGTGGAATTTTGCTGTTGCTTCTGGTCTGTCAGCACAGAGACTGCAAAGGGATCCTGTCAGCTCCCCATGTCATGGCTGGGGTTTCAAGTGCCCTCAACCCACAGCTTCCATGTGACTACATCCATGAGGCATCCACATCCATGGAGAAGTAAGGACTTGTGGGAATTATTCATAAAATAATGAACAACATTGCTCCTATTTTTGGATAAAAAAGGAAATTAAGTAAGACAAAGAATGAATGTATTAGTGAGAAAGAAACGTCATGTAAATAGATGTCATGACACTGTGCTGAGTATATTGATTATTTTCTTTTAAACTTAAAGATATTCATGTTTTTCTTAGGGGTGTGTGTGGGACCAGGTGCTGAACAAAGTTAACAATTCAGAGCACAATGGGTTTTCATAAACTCGTCTCATCAAGGACTAGAGCTAGCAGATAACCATTTTGGTCTTTTTCCTTCTGGAAGGCATAAGATCCAATAACTGATAGACAAAGCACTTAAGGTAATTTACCTGGCTTGCTTTTTAGCTTATTTCTCCTAGTAGAAGATAAAATGCAAGCAAGTAAACAAAAGACCCTTGCCCATCCAGTTCTTTAGCTTGGGAACTCCTAAGATTCTTGTTTTCAAATGCAAGTCCCAGGGACCCCTTTTCAAGAATTCCCATGTACTGCATCCTCTTAGCATTCATGAACCTAGAATCTAACACAGACCCTCAGCAAGTCTAATGCTGAAAAGCTGGGGTACCTGAAAGAAAGGATGCTCTGATATGTGAGACTTTAAAACTATTTTTTGTTTTATTTTATTTTTGTTTTCTTTGGTCATGATTTTGTAATTGAATATTTTCACCCAAGAAGTTGCTTGAGCTTTACTTCTACAGCCGGTGGAATATTTCATAAGAATAGCCAAGGATTTCTGAATAACACTTAATTGTATGACAGCTATTTAGCCCCTCAAAGGACTGAATAATAAATTACGGATTATACCTTCTTTTAATAGCCATAGCTTGAGTGGATAGCACCGTGAAGCACACACAGTTTAATTTGATAAATGTTCCACTGAACATATTTAATTTGTCAATTTTCTTTCCTATACCATGCTTCTTCCTTAATCTTCATTTCCATTTTTCATATGCTCTTCCCTGTTAATTCTTCCTCTTCCATCTCCCTAGCAAGATATCTTACTATCCCATATCCATACTGTCTAGTACAACAACTTCTTCCTGATAGCATCCCAATTCAATAATGCCTTTTAGAATAACATTACTGATGATAAAATGAGATCATTTGTATGGAACTGCTTTGAAAAATCAGCGATGTCTTATTTAAATTTATTTTGTTTGAAAACGAGGCAAGAATCATGCTTTGGGTGTAATTCAAGATTATTTTTCCCAAAGAGGCATGTATGAAGGATACAAGAAAAACTGTTAAGTTCTCCACAATCCTCCTAAGGAATCAGCAATTCACACACTCAATAAATTTGTGTACAAGAAGGAAGAAGCAGGCTATAGAAGCTCAGACCTGAGGTTTGTGATCTCTCTTGCAAACAAGCATAGGGAAAAGCACAATTGTCTTTTTTGTACAAAAGGATTTATTTGACTCTGCATCTGCTCCCATTAGCTGTCGGAGGGAGCCTCTCTGGTGAAGGTTGGGCTAGGCACCAATCTATAAGTAGAGCAGAATAAAATTAGGAATAATTTCAATTATTATTATTATATTTTTACTAGTACTGTTTGGTTCTACCGTGGGTCTCAGGACTGTCCAGCCTCTGGTTCCTGGCTATCCAGGTGTGTCAGGCTTGGGCTCCCTCTCATGATGTGGGTCTCAAATTAGACCAGTCATTGGTTGGCCACGCCTCCTACTTCTGCACCACCATTGCAGCACATCTTGCATGTAGGACAGATTGTAGAAGGAAGGTTTTGTGGCTGGATTAGTGACCTAGTCTCACCATCAGAAGAAGCCTTGCCTGATTACAGAAGATGGCCGGTTGTGCAGGGGAAGAGTTTGTGGAACTGGGGAAGAGGGGAAGAGGGCGTGGGGATTGGACAGATGGAGGGAAGGGAAATGGGTCAGCATGTATTGTACGAGAGACCGAAAAATAAAGAAATAAATAAAAAGAATTTATTTGTTTTTATATTTTTAAGTGCATGTGTGTGTGTGCCTGCTGAGTTTATTTCCTTCTCCTACATGCTTTAATTAAAAACAAATAAGCAAATTTTTTGACTGAAGGGGCATTTTTAAAAATTCTAAGAGATTTAGAGACAACTCCCACCGGGTCTCACGTTTTTCACACACATCCCTGCCGTATTTATTCATAGATTTTTAAGATGGTGAGATCTTTCTGTCATAGTCTACTCAATGGATTCATATCTGAGCTCCTCCTAGTGTACAAGCTTAGCTTGCTATACATGTAGTCTATGGAATCAAGGCAGGAAAAGCGCCAT
Organism: Cricetomys ansorgei; assembly: GCA_026225945.1. Taxonomy (NCBI): domain Eukaryota; kingdom Metazoa; phylum Chordata; class Mammalia; order Rodentia; family Nesomyidae; genus Cricetomys; species Cricetomys ansorgei. Next base: position 5,712,961 of record JAMJFZ010001791.1, read on the forward strand.
TAACTCCTTTTTGTCCCAAATTTTCAGAATAATCTGTGGCTATTATGTTAACTTCCAAAGACAATTTATAACAAAGAAGATTATGAACATGCATATTAAGCCTTTTTGGTAAAAATCTCTTAGTTTTTTAATAAACAATCACCTGTGGGTAGTAAGGACTTGCCCTCAGGTTGTTTTCTTTACTCCTTTGACAGCACAGTGCTTGTGTTCTGTCAGAAGCAGGATCCGTCAGACACCTCTTATGACTGACCTCACCTATCCTAAAGCCAGCTGATTTTCCGAAGAGGGCGGTAATGTGAATGTCATTAGAAACTGCAAGCTGTTGTCTTCTTTGTTATGAAAGCAAGAAACAACTGAAAGGAAGCAACAATGTGATAGAAAACAGTCCTTTGTGAGAAAAAGAAATGAGGCTGCTGAAAATTTCAACCAGTTTAAAATATTTGTATTAAATGTATTGATTTACATGTGGGCTGGGGAGAGGAACATGTGCGCGAGGGTACATAAGTGGCAGCCCTAGGGCATCGAGGGTACATAGGTGGCAGCCCTGGGGCATCGAGGGTACATAGGTGGCAGCCCTAGGGCATCGAGGGTACATAGGTGGCAGCCCTGGGGCATCTCGTAGGAATAGGTTCTCTCCAGCGGCCATCTGTGTCCTGGGAAATGTAGTTAGGTAGTTCGGCATGGCAGTGGGCTCCTTTACCCATGGAACCATCTCATCGATTCAGCATTATTATTCAAAATCCATTTGTCAAGTATCTTAAAACTTGTTTTCTAACTTAATATATTCATTTTTATTTTAGCATTATCTGATTTTCCAGACATATATGTGCTTACCATTTATTTTTTTGTTGTTGAGTCACCTAGGTATTAACTATATTAACATAAAAAATAAGATTGCTGCCTCTAGTGACTTGAGCAAACAGCCTCAGCCAGTGCTTTTCCTTAGGAGTTTTATCATATGTTGGACAGAATGTGCGAATGCATGTTCATGCTAAAGATATGGTCCATGAAGCATCTGCTACATTCTTCTGCATAGTGAAGGTCTCATTGATGAAACTCATGGACAATGAACATGTCCAGTAAGTCCTTCACTTTTGTACTAGTGTGTTAGGTAGCCAAAAGTAATATGAAGAAATATTTTAGAGCTATTATGCCCTAAAGAAGTTCCCATTTTATACTTTACAGGTAACAAAATTGAGATCTAAAAAGGCTAGGTACTTTTTATCAGTTCTACAAAGTTAGTATGGGTCAATTTTGTTAAAATTTTTGGTGAAGTGAGTCTTTCATCTTTGTACATCAGTATTTATTATTTTTTTTAGAGAAATCAAATGAATATCAAGCTTGATTTTACAATAGGCTTACTAGAAGGAAAATAAATATGCATCATTTCAAGTAAGTTATATAATTATGTGCTTTTTTTTATGAAGTAATTTTAAATAAGTAGTATTCTCATCATAAAATTCATTTTTTAAAAGAATATTTAGGGGAAAGGCATAAGTATTTGGGAAATATTTATGTGCCAACACAGAACGCACTCATGCTCAAATGGGAGTTTATAGCAGATGGTATGGTTATGCATACTAGGCAGACTGAGAGGAAGCTCATGAATTTAAGGTAAGTCTGGAATACATGAAGTGTTTGAAACCAGCCTGTGCTACATAGAGAGTGAAGAGCTATCCTGGACTATGTTGTGAGCCTCTCTCAAATGCAAACTAATGAATAAAAATAGCAATCAAATGGTAACTTACAAACTCATTTGTCATTATTTAGAATGTATATTCTGAATTATGTACTCAGCCTGTCTGAAGGTGATTCCTTCTATTTTGTTTATTTGTTTTTCTATTTCTTTCTTTTGCTGGTCTTGAGATATCTATCTATCTATCTATCTATCTATCTATCCATCTATCTACCCATAGAAGCCTTATGTGGAAATCACAGCGTAGCCCAGGCTAGCATCAAACTTGTGGTAATCCTTCAGCCTCCAGCCACCAAATACATTTTTTTATAATTTAATTTTACATAGTTAATAAAATCCAAAGTAGAAAAGACTGAGTTTACTCAAGTCATGAAATGCTTTAGGAGGAAAATGGATTTATTTTCCCATAATACACATTTTACATCTCTATTAGAAGAAAATAATCTGAGATCATTAGCATGTCATTTTTATGATGAGTGTTTATCTACCTTTGTGTGGCTTTGGCTTTTCCACTTTTAAAGAACATATTCTGTCTCAAATGTTTGCTTAAACACAACTTTTATCATCTTATCTCCATAAAATATCATGGTCCCTGCCATAGTTTTTTTTTTTTTTTTTTTTTTTGGTAAAGCCAGTACACACATACACACACACACACACACACACATACACACACACACACACACTATGTTCTGATCATGGGTTTCCCTCTTTTCTCTCCTCACAGATCCTTCCCACCATCTTACCCGTCCAATTGCATGCTTTCTTTTAATCTTCCTTTAGCTAAACAAACAAAAAAACCCAAGTCTAATAAGTAAGTAAATAAATAAATAACATAAAATAAAACCAGAATAAAGCAAACAGGAAAGAAACAAAGAAAAAGCACTAGAAACATATTCACAGACAGAGACACAGGCATGCACACAAACCCCATATGATCACAAAATCACATAAACAAAAGGTAAAGTAAAAAATCCCAAGCAAAGCATTATGTGAAAACATCCAAAATACTGCTGAGTTTGTTTTGTGTTGGTTAGTTACTGCTGGGTAAAGAGTCTCCCTTAAGCGTAGTTTGTGTACCTAGTGAGACTCTAATAAAGAAAACTATATTTTCTGTTGCAGGAGGTTATCAATTCGAAATAGCTTCTGGGTAAGGGATGGGGCTCCTGCCTAGTTCCCTTCTCAGTGCTAGGATCCCATATATACTGGACCCTTGCAGGCCTTGTGCATGCTGCCACAGTCTCTGTGGACTTGTTCTCTTCTGTCTGGAAGACATGGTCTCCTTAGTGTCTTCCATCCTCACTGGCACTTATAATTTCTCCTCTTCCTTTTCCACACAGCACTCTGAGTTCTGATAAATATGGGTTTGATGAAGACATCCCAAGGTCTTCCATACTCTGTACATTGTCCAGTTATGGGTCTCTGTATTAGTTCCCATCTACTGTAGCAAGAAGCTACTCTCAGTCTGGCTGAACAGGAGACTGATCTACGGCTATAGCCAAATAGGAGGCATTATATTCCTATGTGCCATTAACAAAACAATGTTATCTGGTTTCCCCCAATTTCATGCCCTATATAGTCTCAGAATTTTGGCCACCTGAATAGTGTTGGGCATGGATTCCATCTCATAGAGTGGCCCTTAAATCTGATCGAATAGTTGGTTACTCCCACAGCTTTTGTGCCACTGTTGCACCAGAATATCATGCAGGTCATTCTATTTCCTCTACTTTAGAGTTCTTTCCATTTCCTTTAGTCCTCTACTTTATACCTAACCTCTGCAGTGATATGGATTCCAGTATGCATATCAAAGGTTTAAAAGCTAACATCCATCGAGTAACTGTATCACAATTTCATTATCCATTCATCTGTTGATAAACATTTTGGCTATTTCCAATATCTGTATATTATGAATAAAGCAGCAATGAACATGGATGTCCAAGTGTCCCTGTAGTAGGATGTATTGTCATTTGGGTATATGGCAAAATTGGTATAGCTTGGGTTTGTGGTAGATTGATGACCATCTTCCCGAGGAAGCACCACACTGATTTCCATAGTTGTTGTACAAGTTTGTACTCCCAAAACAATGGGCGAATGTTCTGCTTACCCTACATCCTCAACAATAAAAGTTTTCATTTGCTTTATTGATCTTAACCATTCTGACAGGTGTAAGATGTCAGAGTAGTTTTGATTATCATTTCCATGATGACTAAAGATGCTGAAAATGTCTTCAAATGTTTCTCAGCCATTTGAGTTCCTTTTTGAAAACTCTGATTTTTATTTTGTTTTTAATTATTTGTGTATTTTAGATATTAGCCCTCTATCAGATATGTAATTTGTAAAGATACTTTCCCATTCTGTAGCCTCTGGTTTTGTCCAGATGATCGTGTCCTTTATTATACAAAAGCTTTTCAGACTTTCCACGAAGTCCCTTTTATTAATTATTGATTTTAGGCATTTTGCTAACAGTGTCGTGTGGAAGGAACAGGGCCTGCTGCTAAACAGCAGCAGTGTATGCATGGTTTGCCAAACAGTGTGCATTCACGGTTTGCCAGAGAACAGGCACAAGAGGCTTGCATGCGTGGCTGGGGTCCCACTTACAGCCAGCCCAGGACGTGCCTGGGCATGCCCAGATATAAGCCTGCTATTGACGCATGAGCAGTTAAGCCTCTCTGTTTGAGCCAACCTGAAAACCTGCCAAGGGGCCCAGAGACAGATGACATAGGGAGATGCAAGCCAATGCGAAAGAGCCACAAAGTCAGCCTGCAATTCAGGAGCCAATGGGACGCTGGGCAAGAGTTTAAAAGTAGTCCCTCTTCCCGGAATAAACGAATCTGCTTTTGCTGCTTTACTAGACTCCTGGCGTCTGTGTTGTTCACTCTGTGCCAGCTCATCCCACCCTCAAGGATCCCAGGACTGGGTTCAGCAACAGGTACAACATTTTAAGCAACAGTGTTGCGTTTATAAAGTTGTTTCATGTGCCAGTGAATTCAGGACTATCCTTCAATTTCCTTTCTATCAGATTCAGTGTATGTGACTCTATTTTAATTAAGATATTTGATCCATTTGGACTTGAATTTTGGGCAAGGTGGTTAATAAGGATCAATTTGCATTTTTCTATATACAGCCATCTATTTTGAGCAGCATCATTTGTTGAAGACATTTTCTTCTTTCTGGTGTGAATTTCTGACCTCTTTATCAAAAATCAGGTGTCTATAGGTGTGTAGACTTACGTCTGAGTCTTCAATTATTTGATTGATCAGAATGTCTGGTTTTATGCCAAGTCTATGCTGTTCTTATTACTATAACTCTGTAGTACAATTTGAGATCAAAGATAGTAATTGTAGAAACCAGAACCCCTATTCAGAGGCCCCATAGACCCTATTTTGTGTATATGCTCCAGGCCTCGACCTAAGCCTGACCTTGCTAACTCCCCACTCTAGGAAAATTATCTCATCCAGCCAGGTAGCCCTGAAGACTACACTAAGGGTAATTAGCTCTATCCGGCCAGATAGCCATGCTGAGAGTAATCGGCCTTCTCCGGCCAGGTAGCCCTGAAGGCCATGAAACCAGATGCCTGGTTCTAATGACTAACTTGTCAGGCACTGCCCAAAAATGTAGCCACACTGACACATGTGAACTACACCTGTGCCCATTAATTAAAAACCAGACTCCCTCACCTATGTGGAAAACTCCTTTTCTGTCAATAAAAGGAGCTGTAATGCTCTGTTCGGGGCGGTCATCTCTACGCTGTCTGACCCCAGCATGCCGGTTTTTCTCTGCAGAATAAAAGTGCCTTTGCTTTTTACATATGTGGCCTCGCTGGTCCTTGTGGGGCAAATTTCACACCCAACAGTAATATCTCCAACAGTTCTTTTATTATTTAGGATTGTTTTTGCTATCCTTGGTTTTTGTGTTTCCATTTGAAGTTGAAAATTGTCCTTTCAATTTCTGTGACAATCTGTGTGGGAATTCTGGTGAGTGTTTGTTGAATTTAGAGAGTGCTTTTGGTAGAAAGGCCATTTTCACTATATTAATTCTAATGGTTCACAACCCTGGGAGATCCTTCCATCTTCTGTTATGTTCCATTTCTTTCTTCAATGTCTTAAAGTTTTTATCATATAAATCTTTCACTTGCTTGTTTAGAGTTACCCCCAAGATATTTTTAATGCCAGCATGAAAGCTGTTTCCATGATTTCTTTCCTAGTCTGTTATCATTTGTTTAAACAAAATGTATATTCCTATAAGAAGACTACCTTTTGTAGTAATTTTGTATCCTACTACTTTAATTAAAGTGTTTATCAGATGTAGAAGTTTCCTGGTGGAACTTTTAGGGTTGTTTATGTATAAAATTATAACATCTGCAAATAAAGATATTTTTGAGTTCTTCTTTTTCTATTTGTATTCCCTTGTCTTATTGCTTTAGCTAAGACTTCAAATACTATATTGAATAGGTATGGAGAGAGTGGACAATCTTGTCTTTCTGATTTTAGTGGAAATGCTTTGAGTTTCTCTCCATTAGTGTTGATGCTGGCTGTGGGCTTGCTGTATATCACCTTGGTTAGTTTGATGTATGGTCTTTGTATCCTTCGTCTCTACAGAACTTTTATTATGAAGAGGCGTTGGATTTTTATCAAAGGTCTTTTCTGCATCTAGTGAGATGAACATGTGGTTTCTGCCTTTCAGTCTGTTTATATGGGGGATTACTTGTATATTGAGCCATTCCTGCATCTCTGGGATGAAGCATACTTGGACATTTTGGATTATCTTTTTTTTTAATGTGTTCTTGAATTTGGTTTGCAAATATTTTAGTGAAATTTTTTAATCTATGTTCCTAAGGGAAATTGGTTCATATTTCCCTTAAAGCTTCTTTGGATCTTTTTGGCATTTCGGTATCAGAATAATTGTGGCCTCATAAAAGATTTAGGGTATGTTCCTTCTTTACTTTGTGGAATAATTTGTTTAGTTTTCATCATTAATTATTCTTTGAAAGTCTGGTAGAATTCTGCACTGAATCCATTTGCTTCTGGGCTTTATATTACTCAGAGACTTAATTACTGCTTAAATTTCACTAGGATCTATGATTCTGTTTACATTGCTTATCTGATGTTGATTTAATTTTGGTAGTTGTATGTATCAAGAACATTGTTCATTTCTTCTAGGTTTCCCACTTTCATAGAGATTTTTAAGTTTATCCTTGGATTTTGATATGTTCAGTGTCTGTTATTAGGTTTCCCTTTTTGTATCTATTTTTATTAATTTGAATGTGTGTCTTTTAGTTAATTTGGTTAAGAATTTATCAATCTTAATGATTTTCTCAAAGAATCAAATATGTTTCTTTGGTTATTTTTATTATTATTTTTTTATGTGCTTGTTTGTTTCTATTTTGATTTCAGGACTTTAAAAAAATATTTCTTGGTATCTACTTCTTTTTAGTGTTATTTCCTTCTCTTTCTTTCTTTCGTTTTTTAGAAATTTCAGGTATGCCATTAATTTGTTATATAAGATCACCACAGTTTTTATGTGTAGGCACTTAGTGCCTGAACTTCCATGCACTTGTGTATGATGTATAGATGCTAAGAGTCGCCATCCTTTTCAGTGAATTTTTCCTTTGATGAGCATGTAGGGTCCTTCTCTATCTCTTTTGATCAGTTTGATCTGAAGTCTATTTTGTCAGATATCAAAATGGGTGTACCAGCTTGCTTCTTAGGTCCATTTGCTGGGGATATACTTTTCCATCCTTTTACCTAGAGATGACTTGTGTCCTTGATGCTGAACGTATTGCTGATATTGACATGCTAAAGCCCACCTTAGAATGCTTTGGATGCAGAGTAAGCAATATGACTTTTATGTCAAATATGTCACCGTCTTATACACAGTCACAGGGAAGTTTAAAATGTAGAGCGTATATGCGGGAAATGTTTGCCCTCCTTGTTAATTTGTATAGTAAATGCATCCTTTACCACCTTGTACTCAGATTCTTGAGTACGGTAACTGCTACTGTGTAAGTCTTTATTTTCCCTCTTACCTTTCCTTGAGGAACACTTGTAGTGTAACCACTGTGACTGATGGCTGTTCTACCAATGGCCAATCTTACTGTGTGTGTGTGGACATATTTATGGCTCAAATTACTGGGGAGTTTCTAGCCACTTTTCTGTTGCTTTTCCTTTTTTCCCCTCTCTCTCTGGAAGAGGAAAGTTTGAGCTTGCTTTATTTCACATGATTTTGTCTGATAACAGTAATTCTCTCGAGTCTCGACAACAGAGACTACTTTTCTGTCCATCTTGCTATACACGCTGTTCACGATCCCACTGATGAAACTTCCAGCATTGTGTTTCCTGCCTCTGACTCTTGTTTATTGTTTTAGGCTTTACAGCACTGCTGTTTTGGGTATACTTCGCACATCCTTGTTTTTGTTCATAAAATGTTGTTTTATTGATGCTACAGCATGGATGTTTTATTTGTATTGCAATTTGCTCTGCCTGGGGCATGTGCTGTGGGAATTTGCTGCATTTGCTGGGTTGTCAATGGTGATTTTTACCTGATGCTCATCTCTGTCTTCTAAGTTACTGATACTTAAAATTGTCCTTCTCAGTGCTACATTTCTCTAATAAGTACATATACAGTAGGTGCTCCTCCACCGAATAGACATAGCATAAAGATTGTGAAAGGTTGGAATAAAGAGCAAAAGCTTTTGGCTTAAATTAAGTTTATGAAACATAGCTCCATTTTTCCCTTCATTCCTCCTTTTTTATCTTGTATTTTCCTCCCAAATGAGATTGTTGAATTTCTGATGACCTAATTTTCATAGCTCTACTAAAGACTTTTAGAGAAATGAGGGGATGATGTGGAATTTTATTTTTAGTTGTGCTTAAAATAATTATTTTTGTGCACTGTTGGAAAAGGGATGCATAGGCCTTGGCAATTTGTTTTGTCTGCAGGTGTTGGGTTTCTGTGGGGGAGATGTTTGATTGCTAATGATCTGCATACACTATCAGTAGAATACCTGAGTAGTTCTGAAAGAATAAAAACACCTGAGCTCATATGCTCAGGTTTCCACTGGGAGTATGGCACTAGCCATGACAGTGGTTCCCTCTGCTGTGGTATGGCAGGGTTCACAGTTATGAAATATGGCTCCTTGTCTTCTTTCCTGAGCCACCCCAGTAGCAGCAATGTACAACTACAGGGGAAACTACCTCCCTGACTTTCTCCCTGGAAAAGAACCAAATTCTGCTTTATCTAGAATTTTTCTGTGCCTGGAACCCATGTATTGAGTTTTGTATGCTCATGTCGCCTACTAGTTATTTCTACCTGATGACACTATTATTATTGGTATTAATGTGGCCAATACTTGTTGTGCTATTATTATAGATAATAGAAACCAAACGTATTTCCACTGATGCTGGGTAATTGTATCACAGGTCTCCTCACAATGCGCAGGCCAGCTTCACATTCTCAGAATCCTCCTCATTGTGCTCTTACAACAAAACATTGTTGTTTCACTAAGAGGGCTGCAGGAAGCAGCATTTATTAATCTCTGAAAGCAGCTTCAGTCAGGTGCTGTACAGAGAGAGCAGAGTCAGCCTAGCTTCTCGGTTAGCTCTAGAGAACCCTCCATTTCTCAGGCAGAGAAAGTTGATGGTAGCTTTCATTTACTTGTAGATATAACATGTCATTGTGGGCTTCTAACACTGACCCCACTCCTACCCCTTAAGTGTTTCAGGCTAAGATCATGGTTTTAAAGTGGTGACTTTTCTGACCTTCATTCCCTGCCTCTTCCAGTGATTGCCTAATTCTACTTCTTTTTATAAATCCTTCATGCTTCTGACACATAAAGTGGCACTATTTTCCTGGCCAAAGCTCTGATAACAAGTTGAGACTCAGATCTGAGTCTCAGAGACTCAGGAGTCTCAGATCAAGGAAACTGGTTTGATAAGTCACATAACTTGAAGAGCACACAGGAGAGACATTAGTGCTAATATCTGTCTCAGATTTTGTGTCACTAGCTACTGCTTCTGCCCTCTCACAAGCATTTCCTGGGCTCACCTCCAGTGACGCTGACTCAGTGAGTAATTTTCTGATCTGCTGTGGCTGCAGCTTCTCAGAGCATCCCCGGCGAGCTCTATAGGGAAATTTGAGTTTCTATTTAGTCCCGGATCTTGAATATGGTGAACAAAAGATACCCCATTTACTGTATTACAAAAAGAACAACAACAACAAAAATCTTTTTTCCCATTATATGATCTCTAGCCATTTTATAAGGTTGTGAAGAATATCTGTCTGAGGTAACTGGGTTTCATTCCAATTCCTACGACAGATGTGGCGCCCGGTGATGAGTTTTGGTTTTGCTGCCAGGTAAATTTCTTAGCCTAAGCAAGTCTTGGTCTTTTTATTTAGTATGTAAGCTATATCTCCCTATTTGGGGAGCAATTTAATCCCTTTAAACAAGGGATTGAAAGTCAAGATTAGTTTTATATTATATTTATATCTATTTTCATCCATATTGTTTTACTGAGCTCACTGATCTGAACTGATGAAAGATAAGTTTTTACAATCTACATCTGCACTTATGGTATAAATAATAAACTATAAAGATGACCTTATCTGTATAAATAAAGTATCCATTTAGACAGAGTCAACATTTGATCTAAGCCATAAATGTGTCAACTTTTATAAATTTCGTAGAGCATTGTCATCAAGTTTTTTTGTCAAAGATTTAAATTATGTATCTTTTAACTGAAAATTAATTGGTAAATAAAGACTTCATTTTTCTTTAAACATGAGTGATTTGTGAGAAATATGCAGTAGGACTTCAGTATATCTTGTTTTATTTCACAGAGATTTATCAGGAAAGGTTTTGTTGCCCCTGCTATGGAATAATGTTAGATGCACTCAGGTGCTTTGATGGATCTTTGGTCTAATTTTGATCTGCGTTCTTGCTAACTTAGCATACTTTCAAAGGCAAATCAACTATGTAAAAGGATTTCTGTTTATTAGTGTGAATTAGTTAACTCATTTGATGATGTGAAGAAAAGATAAGGAACATTCTGGAATGAGAAAGAATTTCTTTTGTTGGATTGTGATCAATGTTAATTTATCTCCATTTACTTCTTCCCACAGAGGATGAATACAGATGTTTTGCCTATCAGTCTCTTGTGAATTCTGTTTCTATACCTGCTGTGTAGAAAGTCACATGTGAATTTATTCTCAGTCTTCAGATTTTAGGTGATTCATAGTGTTTCCTCATTGTTCATTTATTCTAGACTCTTCTGAATCTCTGCCTCAGGAAATCAGATTAACCACATCTTAGTCTTCCAAACAAACATTTTTTTTTTTAAACTCAGAGATTCACAAAATAGAAGGAAGGACAAACATGCACACTGACCAACTATAGTACAAATTAGAAATCTTAAGACATGATAAATTGAGTTACCACAGAAGAGGAACTGGCAAAATTTGTTAAACTTGTCAGGAAGGTCGTGTACCAGAGCTGATGTATTAGCTGGTACTTGAGCAGGAGTTTTTCAACTTCTTAACTTCTCACAAAAATGAACTAGAAATTTGCTTGACAATGGAATAAAGAGTCCTCAAAGCATGAATAAAATAATTACTAGCTTGAAATTATATATATATATAATATATTGTATATAAAAATATATTATATATTCTTATATATTTTTATATTTATAGAAATATAATATAAAATATTATATATTCTTATATATTTTTATATTTATAGAAATATAATATAAAATATTATATATTCTTATATATTTTTATATTTATATAAAAATATAAATATATATAATATAATTTCATTGAAAATTTATCTTTAATTGTCTATATCCTCTCTTATTTTAGATAGGAATAGTTTTATGTACTAATTCATCAAGGCACAACTGTAACACTCAATTACTTGTGGTATACAACCCAAATACTGTAAACTTTAGTCCAAGTGATATATTAATAACTTAGTAAATTTTTGCCTAGAATTGGTTGTTTTAGAGAGTAGTAAGCACCTTCAAAGAAAGTTGATCAATATTATTCTCTAAGAGTTAACAAAAACATACATATGATTAACTCAGATTTGCTCTAGAAACATTTTTTTTTTGTTTGTTTTCTGAGACAGGGTTTCTCTGTTGTAACTCTGGCTGTCCTGAACCTCACTCTGTAGACCAGACTGGCCTCAAACTCATAGAGATCCACCTGCCTCTGCCTCCCTGGTGCTGGGGTTAAAGACATGCACCACCACTGGCTTGGCCCCTCTAGAAAGTTTTATTACTAAATAAAAATACCATCTGGAGATATTATGAAAGTACAGACATTTGAAACATATTTCATTTTTTATACTTTTTACAAATTTTATACTTTTAAACATCTCCCGATGTTATAATGAAAACAGATATTTTTTAAAACCCTTTTTATACATATAAAAGTAGTCTGGAGAGATGACTCAGCAATTAAGAGCCCTTATTTCTTTTACAGAGGGCTGAAGTTTGGTTCCCAGTACTTGTGTTGGGCAGCTCATAGCTGCCTGTAATTCCAGAACCGGGGGATCCAGCACCCTCTTCTGGTCTCGGCAGGCACATGCACTCATGTGCACACACCCGTTCAGAGACACCAAGTGCCCACAGAATTTAAAATAAAATAAATCTTTAAAAATAACATCTTCAAAGATTGGGTAAAAGATTGGTTTAGATTTGGAAGAGGATTGCATTAATTTAGATGAGGATATACATTAGAAATATCTTTGGCTACCCTGCCCCAGTGTAGCGATAATCTGTCTGCCATATAAAAATCTCTAGAGCAATAATCTGTTATTTTCTCATCTAACATGGCACCCAAGAAGGCTTACAAGATAAGGTGACAGTGACACTGTTTAACAGAATGGTCTGCAGCAGCTTCTTTTGGTTGGAAGATCAGCAGATTTTTTTTTTTTTAAACTGTGAAATGGAGGCTAGATTATCCTGTCGATATGGAAAATGAAACCACAAATTCAGAAAGTGAATACTACATGAAACGTTATTAATCTTCTAAACATTGCCATTCTTCGTGACTCAGTGGTATATGCAGTACCTAAGACACCATTCAAGATAACAGAAGCGTTCTTGAGGCACAAGGATCAACCAGAATTGCCTGGGGAGGGGCATGGCTTGTATCTGGTGATATGTGATTCAAGATTCTATCCAGGGCAGAATGATGGTTTCCTTTGCAAGTTTATGTCAGAGAAATAGACCCAGAATGTTGCTGTGTTAACAGTTTTGGAACTAAAAATGACCACTTAGGAGATGCATATTTGTGGTCCATCTGCTTTCACTGAGGGAGCCATAAATGTAGAAGAAAATAAATTACTTCCCATTAATCTGTTCCTACGAGAGTACATTTCTTTAAAAATTCTTGGATGTGTATTTGTCATTTCATACCTAATACTGTACTAATTCATGCTAATGACTTAAGAATCTCTGGGAGATAACTTAATTGTGCAATGAGTAGTAATGAGCATTAAAAAGCAGCATTATAAAATCAGGAATATGGATGCTAAGATGCACTTGCTTTATTTATTTTGACAAGGGCAGTTTACTTTCTGTAACTCATAGTAAAGTACTACTGTAAATGTACTAAAATTGTTTTATTAAAGTAATAAAATCTGAATGGGAGGCTTCACTAAGGCCCACCACCATTATATCGTTACTAAATGAGTTAAAGATGCCAGGTTACTGTGTTTTTTATTTTCTTTATAAAATTCTACTTAGAACTTTGCAGCATTCAGGGAACATAAGGAATTTCATTTCTTCTTCTACTTGTGTTTAGAATAAAAACTTTTCCTGGCATCCAAACAATCCCAAGCAGATTCTCTGAACAGTTGCCCAGAACATTTGACTCATAAAACTAATGTGTCATGCACAGATTACAAATAAATTCTATGCTGTGAATACACACTTGAACTTCACTAACAACCATTTTGAAAGCTCAAACCTATGGCAGGAGAAAATTTGGAGTCCATGGATGGACTCAGTGAGACAGAGCTCACTGAGTGAGTGTACACACATTTTCACTACTGAGTTCATTCGAGGGGTTTGGCTTCCCCTTGTCATTCATGTCTATTCAATTCTAATGTGATCATAAGTTTCTTAAAGTCAAGACACTAGTTGGGTATGGTGACACATGCCTTTAATATCAATGCTTGAGAAGTTGAGGCAGACTGCTCTCTGTGAATTCAGTGCCAGCTCGGTCAACCTAGCAATCCATAGCCTTGCCCAGCTGACCCTTCAAACTACAATAAGCATTTCCTGTACAATATATCCATTAGTACAATTGTGACATGGATAATATGGTAATAACCAAGCACTTACTTACTGGATCTAGGCCCACTCCACAAAACAGAACTCATACCTGGTACTGTAAGCTGGGCAAAAGCCTGCCTAGTTTATAGGCACTAGGGGGTGTACCTAATACTATTCATCTGCTAAACAGTAAAAACTGCCTCCTAGATTTTCTTCTTTATACTCAGGTTAGTGTGTGTCCTACTTAGGGTTACTATTGCTGTGATGAAACACCACGACCAAAGAAACATGGGGGGAGGAAGGGTTTATTCTGCTTATGCTTCCATATTGAATTCATCATCAAAGGAAGTCATCCTTGGAACTCCAGCAAAGCAGGGACCTGGAGGCAGGAGCTGATGCAAAAGTCATGGAAGAGTGCTATTTATTGGTTTGTTCCTCATGACTTACTCAGCCTGCTTTCTTATAGAATCCAGGACCACCATCCCAGGCGTGACAATAACTCACAATAGACTTTTCTCTTCCATATCAATCCCTAATTTAATATCTCACAGGCTTACCTACAGTGGTTCTTATGAAGGCATGTTCCCAATTGAGAAATTTCTCAATTTCTCCTCTCTATCACTCCTCTACCTTGTGTCAAATTGATACAAAACTAGCCAGTACATTGTGTTTTTAAATCTCATCAGAGAAGCTTGTGTCTGGAATAGATGGTGATTAATACAGGGACCCACAATTAGTTAGTGTGCAGAGAATAATTGGCTGCAGAATGTATAGCTACAATTGGGAGACACACACACACACACACACACACACACACATACACACAGTCTGCCCATCTCAAGGCTCAGGAATCATCTTAAAAAATGATGCAGAAAGTTTGTTACACCCACAGATAGTAGATGCCTGCAGCAAAATAGCATTTCGTGGACATGACAGAGCTGTCACATATGTGAATTCACAGTCTCTGTGACTTCATGCACAGGACCCACACAAGAGTAAGCCAACTAAAATTATAGTATGATTGGGGAAGGGACCCTTGATATCCTACCCTATCTGAGGAGTCCTTGTCATCAATGGCTTCTGGAAGGGGTAGAATCCATTTTCTTCAAGGATTTGGTCTTTGAGAGGCTACCCATATTCCAGGAGAGGGTCCTATGGCCACTCATGTGCAGGTCGCAGAGTAGACTCAGTGTGCTCAAATGCAGAATGTGAGTTTGGGAGAGGAAGATGACGGTGGTGGAGAGAACTTCAGGGAAAGGAATGGCGGTGGGTTTGATCAAAATGCATTATATGCATGTATGAGATTATCAAACAATAAAAAAATTAAGGCAGATATAAAGAAATCCCAGCGTAACACAGTGGCAAGGGGTTCATGACCATCTCCCTACTTCCCGTGTGTGTGTGTGTGTGTGTGTGTGTGTGTGTGTGTGTGTGTATTGATTGTTCCAGAGGAAGAAAAAAAAATATATATATATATATATATTTTTTTTTACAGAAATATTCCCTGTGGTAGTCACTGCCTGGATTGAGTGTATCTGGGATCTTGGCATATTTTTCAAAGAACTAAAAAAGTACACCTCAACACAAAATGGCAAAGAAGCTATTCAAAAGCAAAGCAATAGTACAAAGTCAGGCATGTGTTCCTTGCGTTAGAGTACTCAGGAGCCCCAGGTTATTTTCTGAGGCTTCCATTTATATGAAGTCTAGGACAAGAAGGAGCTGGTTTTGAAAGGGAGTAAAGGCAGTTCTCTGTGTAGATTGGCAGGCTTATATTATACAAGTCTTTGCTCACTCTGTCTGTCTCTTCTCATGATGCCTCTGGTTTTAAAACTATGTTTGTCCATTTATCCAAGGAATATGAGGTGTATAGAAGGATTTTTCTGATAAAAATTCACTCAGAGTACATAGTTTGCTTTATTGAACATGTCAATTCAGACTAGATGCCCTCTGCCCACCCCTCTTCCATTCCTGGAAGTGTTTGAGAATACATTTGGGTGGCAGTTGACTAAGTTGACCACAAGTTGACCAAGCAGTTGCTAAAGGAGTAAAAGCTTATCCTCTCATTTAAAATGAAGTGCCCTGTATGTCAGTGCAAGTGAGGATGCTAGGTGGTTGGGTGCATTGTTAGGGAAGATGTGCTTTATGGTACTTAGATCAAGTGGAGTCCTGGGTTTCTAAGTTACCCCTATCCTTACCTGCTTGGGAAAGTTTCTTAGAAAGATGGTGCTTAACATAGCTTTGAATATTGATAAATAATACATCAAATGAACAAGATGTGTGTCTTAGTTAGGGTTTCTATTGCTAAGAGAGAGGAAAGAGTTTATTTGGCTCACAAATTACAGTTTACCATCTGTAGAAGCCAAGGCAGAAATTCAAGATAGGAAATTGGATGCATAAACTGAAGTAGAGAACAAGGAGAATTGCTACTCACTCTATTGCTCCTCACGGATTGTTCAGTCTGCTGTCTTACACAACCGAGGCTGACTTGTTTAGAGAATACAAGAACAACTAGTGAAAAAAGAGGCCACGAATTTTAAGGAGTGTGGTTGGGGTGAAGGTGGATATGAGTGGGTTTGAAAGGAGGGAAGAGGATGGTAAAATGTTGCAATTATAATCTCAAGAATAGAAAATCAATCCTTAAAAAACAATTAGATACTTGACAATGTTGTTAAAATTAGAACTAACTGATGCAAAGAATAAAATAAAATAACACGCTTTTCCCCTGTGGTGTACAAGATCTGCATATATTTGCACTTCTTCACTCTTTGTCTCGTGTGCTTACTCTTTAAGAGGCAAAGTAGTGTTTTAATTGAATGAGCTTGTTCCTGGCTCAGGTCTTTCTACTTGCTGTTTTCCCTATTCAGAACTCTTCTTGGCAGTGAGTGATCGAACACGTATTATACACTAATGACTTTCTAGTCAAAGGGCATACAGTGATAAACAGAATGAAGTTTCTTGTTACTATAGAATTTTCTGATTTTGTTGGAGGGGTGCTTTAGTACCAGACAAAAACCGTAATAAATATGATACAGTTTTTAAGCTATTTGTTACACTGTTGTCACAAAGCACCCAACAAAAGCAGTGTAGTACAGGGAATGGTTTATTTTGGCTCAGAGTTTGAGGTCCCAGTCCATCACGGTGGGAAAATCCCTGCAGCAGAGCTCGAGGTTGTGGTCGTCATGTCTCCCTCGAAGGATGCGGAGAAAGACGTACGCTGGTGCTTAGATCACATTCTCCCTTTTCTCCAGTCTGGAACCATCAACAATGATATGATGCCACTTCCATTCAGCTGGGCTTTCTACTTTTAGTTAAACATTTCTGGAAATTCCTTCATAGTCACACGCAGAGGTGTGTTTCCATGATTATTCTAAACCATCTCAGGCTGATCGTGAATACTGACGATCGTAATAATATATCAGAAAAATGTTTGAGGATAATTTTTCTAATAGTAGTATTACGGGTTCAGGTACTTCTGATTTGAGGGGCCAGGATTTTAGGTGTGTGTGGGTTCAGTGTGGGCCTTGTTAAGATAAAACATGACAGAAATGAGTAAGACAGCAGGTATGGATGGAAGTCTGCTAGGTAGGGACAACTGCTACTTAACACCACCACTCAGGCATCATTACATCCTTGCTTTGTGCTTTCTACTCCTAAGGCTTAGTTTAATTTTTCTTTAGCGTACTTTTTGACAAACACAATTATATTATGAATTTGTTTACATGTTTATTTTCATCAGTTTTTTTTTTTTTTTTGGTCTATTTCCAAAACTAGAATGGAAATGTCAAGGCGGCTTGGCTTCTAACCAGTTCATTTCTCTAGTTCCAGATCTTAGAACAGTGCCCAGCAATACCTGCTAAAAAAGAGGCTGCTTTGAAATGGTAAATAATCAAATAATGCCTGTGTCTCGTCTAGGAACAATCACCTGTTCAGACCCAGCCTTAATGGACACGAGGATGGGACTCACACCGACACTTTTCCATTTGAAGATAATTAAGTACACATGAGCAGAGTGCTTTAGTTTTTTTAGTGTATTTGTTTCAGCTATAGGTTTGCTTCAAGCCATGTTACATTTTTTTTGTTAGAGTATTTAGTTTTTTTCTTGCATTTCATCAGGGCTCATTAAGTTTTCTCAGAATGGCTGTTTTAAATTCTCCATCCAAGAGTCTACTCATGTTGATTACAATTAGGTCAGTTTCTAGCCTTTATCCTGACCATTAGATGGGTCATTATTTTATATATTCATGTATGTTTATATATATATATATATATATATATATATATATATATATATATATCTCACACACACACACACAGATTTGGTTTGTAATGTTAAAGCATTGAAAGATTAGGCACTAATTATAGTCTGTATCAGGGGCTTGTATCTGCCTGTCTTTCCAGAAATCTTAAGCAGGTTGATTATTTTCTCTGAGCCAATAGCTACTTCTACTGTTTAGCACTGGATGACATCTATATCTAGTCTAGGTTTAGAGATATTTGTTTGCCAATCTGTTGTCATGGTTTTATCACTAAAAAGATATCCCAACCTGAATGACTCTCAAATCCATATTTGGTATGTTGTATAACATGAACCAGATACCCTGAAAGGGAAATCCATCCCCCTAAGCATTTCCCTATGTCAGGACAATATCCTTGTTGTATGGTCAGTTACTGCTGTGGTTGTCCCAACTTCACACAGAATTACATTGTGTGTGAGTTGTGTGGGGGGCAGCATTCATGTTCTTTGTCATACTGTGGCTGTCAGCAAGCTGTGTCATATCTCAAGCTCACCATCAACAAAATTAGACCTGCAGTAGAGTGGAAAAAAAAGATTTACATTGCTATGTTCTGCCTACTGCTGTGGCTATCTTGCCAAAATCTGCTGATGCCAGCCACAAATGATATTGGATGGTATAAAAATTGAAACCTTGTGGCTTTTACTGGCAGCGGGGTGGTTCCATAGACATTGGACTGCAGCTTTGGAGTGCTGTGAAATGCTATTTTATTCACTAGCCAGCATGCTTTCCAAGGCAAAGTCGTGGGCTAGCTACCTTATGATATCCCTTTAGAAAATAATTTTCAAATTTTATTTTTTAATAGTTTTAATCTTACGTACATTGGTGTGAGGGTGTCAGATCTCCTGGAATTGGAGTTACAGACAGTCGTAAGCTTCCATGTGGGTGCTGGGAGTCGAACCTGAGTCCTCTCGAAGAACAGTCAGTGCTCTTAACCACTGTGCCATCTCTTTAGCCTCTGTATACTATCCTTAATAGTAGAGTCTTACACTGACCACATTTTAAGCAGTGTTAGTAAAATTATTACCTTAGTTATCAAGGTATCAAATCTGAGGCATGGAGTATTTGTTTGGTTAATTTTCATTGTCAATTTGACAGGATTTGGAATTATCTCAGAGACACAACTTTAAATGTGAGTTTGACAGTGTGACTTAGGTAGGCAGATTCATCTTGAGTGTAGATAGTGCCATCTCTAGGACAGGGGTCCTTGCTGAAGGACAAAGGAAAGGGTGAGTGTAACACAAATATGCATTGCTTTTGCTTTCCGGATGTAAAATTCATGTGACAAGTTGCATCACTGCCATGCCTTCCTAGCCATGGTAGACCGCAATCCCTCAAACTGAGAATGCAAATAAACCCCTTCTTAGAGTGTTCAGAATGTGATCACAGCTGCAAGAAAAGTACCTAGCACAGAAAACTGGTTCTGAGGAGTAGATAAACCATCTCTCTGCCACGATAAACACGACCATATGGTTTTTAGGCCTCTGGATCTGGTTTGAAAGATGAATGCTTGAGAGTTTGAAATGTTTGAGTGTTGAAAGGAAGAATTTAGAGCTGTGAGCTAGGCAAATCTCAAAATGTTGTAACTATGAGTTAAATTAGCCGAGACATTCTGGTGGGAATTGAGAAGACAAGAATGACGGCAGAAATGCAGAGTGTGGCGGCCTGGCTCATGAAGTTTCTAAGGAAAACAAAGAACTTATCGGGTATTGGACTAGAAGTCAATCATACTACATTCTGACTAACAGTTGGGATGTATTTTGTTAGTGATCTTATAACTTCTATGCTACTGAAATCAAAAGTGACTGGCTAATTTGTGTAGTGGAAGAAATATCAAGTAGCGCTCACTTCTTTTATCCAGGTTCACAATATGGGAGACCAAGAAGTGGGGCAGAAAGATATGAAAAGTGAAGTTTGATGAAGAAAGAGACATTGGTTTAAAGTTTCAGACAGTAGAGTGTAAGATTAGCATAGTTAAAGATAAACCTCAGAGTTTGCATTCAGACACTAGAAAAGGTACGCAGAGTAAGACCCCTAACATACCTAGGTGCAAATTCACTTGAAAGGTGGGAAAAAAGACTTCAAGCGCAGTTGAAGAGTTTACTGTTTGAAAAAATAAACTACCTAGAGAAGTGTTTTCCCAGGTTCATCTGCCA
This sequence comes from Cricetomys ansorgei, assembly GCA_026225945.1. NCBI lineage: Eukaryota > Metazoa > Chordata > Mammalia > Rodentia > Nesomyidae > Cricetomys > Cricetomys ansorgei. The sequence continues at coordinate 5,733,386 of JAMJFZ010001791.1, forward strand.
AGGTGCAGAGACCACTATAGATGAAGCACAAGGTGGGAAAAGTATATCTCCAGTGGACAGCAGATATTTAGAGCACTGTTCACATCGTGCTGATCTTTCTGGCATGCAGACTCCAAGAGTGAGGGCATAATAGAGGTGTACATCAAAGTTCTAAAAGGCCTCTGAGACAGGGAAGGCAATGCGTGATGAGGCCAGATGTGAGCAAGGACTAACGGACTATGGGATGCACGTGTAGGAATGTCCTCAAAGGACGTCATCTACGGCTGGGCATATTTGTCTTTTTGGATCTGAGTTATGTCACTCAGAATGAATGTTTTATAGCTCCTTCCATTTACCTTTGAATTGTATTGTTTCATTTTTTTTAACATCTGAATAATATTCCATTGTGAAAATGTACCACATTTTTATTATGCATTCGTGTGCTGATGGAAATCTATGCTGTTTCCAATTCCAGACTATTATGAATAGAGTAGCTGTGAACATGGACGAACAGTGTCTCTCTAGTAGGATATAGAGTCCTTTGGTAAATGCCCAAGTGTGACATAGTTGGATCTTGAGGTAGATCTATTCCTAGCTTTCTGTGGGACCCAAACAATGACTTCTGTAGTGGTTCTACAAGTTTTCACACCCTCTAGCCACGAATAAGTGTTCCCCTGTTCCCTCATCCTCACCAGTATAAGCTGTCATTTGTTTGATTGCTCTTGACCATTCTGACTAATGTAGGGTGAAATTTCAAAGGTGCAAATGTAAATGCAAAGATTTGCATTTCCCTGATGATTGTGTATGATGATCATTTCATTAAGTGTTTCTCAGACATCTATCTGTAATAGTTAGGCTGCTGTGGTAGCTCACCAAGGAGGCAAGGAAGCATATTCGTAGGTAGAAGCCCTGCCAGATCTCATCAGGGGAACAGCCATCCTCCTGGCCAACTACATACTTACTGGACACTTACCCCAAGTGTCTGAGCTCAGGTGTTCTTATTGATCCAGAACTCCTCAGGTGTTCTACTGATAGCACATGCAGATCATTAACAACCAAACATCCCTCACACAAATCCAACACCTGCAAACAATACAAAATGCCAAGACCTAGAAAGCCCCTCACTCAACAGTGCCTAAATCAACTATTTTATACATAACTAAAAATAAACTTCTCCAACATTTATGTTTCATCTTTTGAGAACACTCCATTTATATCTGTACCACACTTTAAAATTGGATTATTTTTTTCCTTGATGTCAATTTATTTTAGATATTTATATATTTTAGATGTTAATCCTTTATCAGATGTGTAATTGGTAAAGATCTTTTCCAATCCTGTAACTTGTTTCTTTGTCAAAATAATGGTGTCCTTTGCTATATAGGAGATTTATGTTTCATGAGGTCCCATTCATTAATTGTTGTACCTGTGCCATCAGTATCTTACACAGGAAGTCCTTGCCTGCACCAGTGGGTTCAAGACTATTTCTTACTTCCCCTTCCATCAGATTCAGGGTAGCTAGCCGTGTGTTGAGATACTTGATCCATTTAGAATTGAGTTTTGTCCAGGGTGGTAAGTATGGATCTATTTGCAGTCTTCTACATGCAGCCATCCAGTTTGACCAACACCATTTGTTGAATATGTTGTCTTTTTCCTGTGTGTATTTTTTGCTTATTTGTCAAAAATCAGGTGTCATGCGTAATGTGGATTTATGTTTAGATCTTCAACTGATTCCATTGATTAGTTTGTCTTACTTTATGCCAACCTATGATGCTCTTATTACTATAACTCTGTAGTGCAATTTGACGTCGGGAATAGTGATATCTCCAACAATTCTTCTATTATTCAGGATTGTTTTAGCTATCCTAGTTTGTGTGTGTGTGTGTGTGTGTGTGTGTGTGTGTGTGTGTGTGTGTGTGAGTGTTTCCATATGAAATTTGTCCTTTCAATTTCTGTGAAAAACTGTCTTGGAATTTTGATGGGGATTGTACTGCATTTGTATATTGTTTTTGAAACAATGGCCTTTTTAATATATTAGGCCTACTGATCCATGAGCATGAGAGAAATTTGCATCTGCTGATATCTCCTTCAATGTATTAAAGACTTTATCACACAAGTCTTACTTGTGTGGAGTTACACCAAGATTTTTTTTTGGGGGGGGCTATTGTGAAAGGTATTTTTACCTTGATTTCTTTCTCGATCCATTTGTCATTTTTATACAGAAAAGCCATTGTTTTCTTTTTAATAATTAGTTTTATATCGTGCTACTTTGCTGAAAGTGTTTATCAGCTATAGAAGTTTCCTTATGTAGTTATTAGGGTCATTTATATATACAGTCTTATCATCTGCAAATAAAGATACTTTGACTTCTTCCTTTCCAATTTGTATCTTCTTGATTTCTTTCAGTTTTCTTATGGCTTTAGCTAAGACTTCAAATATTACATTGAATAGATATGGAGAGAATGGACATCCTTGTCTTGTTCCTGATTTTAGTGGAAATTCTTTGAGTTTCTCTACATTTAGGTTGATGTTGGTTGTAGACTTGTTTATTTCCTTTATTATATTGAAGTTTGTCCTTTGTATTCCCAGTCTTTACAGGGATTTTATCATGAGAAGATTTTGAATTTTGTAAAAATCCTATCCTGTATCTAACAAGATGATCATATGAAATTTGTCTTTCGGTTTGTTTATATGATGGGTTAGATGTATCAATTTACATATGCTAAATCACCCCACATCTCTGGGATGAAGCTTAATTAATTGATCATGGTTAATCATCATTTTGATGAGTTCTTGGATTTGCTATACAAAGAATTTATTGAGAATTTCTACATCTGTGACCATAAAGGAAATTGGTCTCTAACTTTCTCTCTTTGGATTTTGTGTGGTTCAGATATCAGAGCAATTGTGGCCTAATAAAAAGATGTAAGCAATGTCCTTTCAGTTCCTGTTTTACAGAACATTGAGTATTGCTGTTAATTCTTCCTTGAAAGTCTGATAGAATTCTGTGCTGAATCCATCTGGCCCTGGGCTTTCTTTTTGGTTGGAAGATTTTTAATTACTACTTTTGTTTCACTAGGGGCTATGGATCTGTTTAAATGGCTTATTTGATCTTGATTTAACTTTGGTAGGTCATATTTATCAAGAAATTATCTATTGATTTTATTTTTTCCAGTTTGGTAGAGTACAGATTTTTAAAGTATGTCCTTGTGATTCTTTGGATTTCCTTGATGTTTACTGTGATATCATCTTTAATCTCTAATTTTATTAGTTTGGATTTACACCTCTCCATCTTTTAGTAATTTGGCCCAGGGTTATCAGTCTTACTGATTTTCACAAAGAACCAAATCTTCATTTCTTTTGCTTTTTGTAATGTTTTTGTTTGTTTTTATTTTATTGATTTCAGTTTGAATATTTCTTGCTATCTATTCCTTTTGTTATTTCTTCTTTTTGTTATAGAGACTCCAAGTGTATCATTAATTTACTAATGAGAGATCTCTCAGATATTTTTATTTAGGCACTTAGTGCATGAACTTGCCTCTTAGAACTGCCTTCATTGAATCCCTTAGATTTGAATATGTTTTGGTTCCATTTTTACTTTTCATCTTAGTTTCTTCTTCCACCAATTTTTCATTTAGTAGTGAGTTATTCAGTTTCCATGAGTTTGAATACTCTTTGTTGTTCCTATTGTTGATATTGAGCTTTATTATGTAGTGGTTAGATAGGATGCAGAGTCTTATTATAATTTTTTATATCTGTTTGAAACTTGCTTTTTTTTGAGTATGTGTTCAATTTTGTAGAAAGTTTCAAGGGCTGCTGAGATAAAGTATATTCTTTTGTGTTTGGACAAAATGTTTGCTAAATATCTGTAGGTCCATTTGATTATTGTTTAATTCTAGCACTTCTCTGTTCAGGTTTTGTTTGGATGACTTGTATATTGGTCAGAGAAATATACTGAAGTCATCCACTATCAATGTGTGAGGGTCAATATGTGATTTAAGCAGTGGTAGTGATTCTTTTTTGAACTTTTGTTTGGTGGCCTTTTGTTTGGTGCTTAAATGTTTAGAATCGCAATATCCTTTCGGTGGATTTTCCTTTGATGAGTATGTAGTGTTCTTGGCTATCTCTTTTTATTAGTTTTGGTTTGAAATTCACTTTGGAAGATATTAAAATAGCTATACAGTCTTGCTTCTTAGGTCTATTTGCTTGGAATATCTTTTCCCATTTTTTTTTCTTGAGGTAATATTTATTGATGGTAAATTATTTTTCTTGGATGCATCAGAAAGATGGAGCATTTTTATAACTTAATCTGTTAGTCTGTGTCTTTTTGTTGAGAAGTTTAGACTATTAATACTGAGTGTTGTCACTGAGCAGTTTTTATTGATCCCTGTTATTTTGTTGTTTTAGAATGAGCTTTTCCTCCTTTTTTGATTTACTGATCTTGGATTTTTTTTAATTGCTTTTGTTTTCTCGGGTTTTCTTAAACCAGGAATCAAAATAAGCCCTTTCTCCCTTGAATTGCTTTTGTGAGGTATTTTGTGATATTAACACAATAAGCAAGTCATTCTGTGTCAAATACTGAAAGCTTGGTATATCATTCTTCTGATACATTCTTCTGAGAGGAAAGAGTGGTTAGATCTGGTACTGTATTTTTGGTATTTTAATTGTTTTTATTTAATAACTTATTTTTCATTGCTTACCTGTAACTATGCCCTGGACTCTCTCTTTTTCTGTAATGTTTTCTCCTTCCAACCCTCCCTCCCTTCAGTATGTTAGCATGTTTACTTTTCCAAGGATAACTCCGATATACTAACATCTGCATTTTCAAACTCTTTTGTTATGTTTCCTATTTCTGGAACTGTTTTGATTCTTTTGTCTTGTAAACACCTATGATTTTCTACTTTCTTCTTCATCTTATCTTGTTCCATTTCATGTTGTAGAAGTTTATCTTTTGTTGTGTTTAAAATATTGTTTTGTGCACTATTGGGTGAGGGTCTGCCTAGGTCTTGGCCTTTTGTATTGTCTGCAGGTGTTGGATTTACATGGGGGATGTTTGATTGCTAATGATCTGCATGTGCTATCAGTAGAACATCGGAGGAGTTCTGTATCAATAAAAACACCTGAGCTCAGACACTCAGGATTCTACTGTCAAGTATGGCATTGGCCATGATGGTGGTTCCTTCTGCTGAGGTCTGGTAGAGTTTGCAGGTATGAGAACTCCTTGCCTTCCTTGCTGAGCTGCCACAGCTGCTTACTACTACAATTTCACCCAGCTCTTCTCAGTGCAGGAGAAGAATATTCTGATGATACATGTTATGTAATAAGACTTTAGATATGTGTTTATTTTCATTTATAATCATCTCTTCTTACTTTTCTTTTTGCCTTATAAACTCTTAAGACATCAATATTTTCCTTTCTCTTGAAGCTACTTTGCTGTCTAATGTTTATACTCATTTATTTTTTCCTTCTGTATTGTGCATATTCTTATAATTCAATTCCTATTTTATAATACTGTAATCCATCCTCTAAAAATGGAAATAATGAATTCTTTTCAAACACATTAATATAGCCCAGTATATACTTAGCTACTCAACAGATTGTTTGCTATTTATCAGAGCTTTATTTTTCTTGCTCATCTAGAGTAATACAATTTTGACATCCTTGGAAAACATTGCAATGATATGGAAATTCATTCCAATGGTTCAAAATCTTTATGCTTCAATTTTTTACTCAATTCTTGCAACCAGAATTATTAAAACTATTTTGTATTTAAAATATTTTGTTGGAATATAGCAATTTCACAGAAAGGATATAATTCAGTCGAAAGAGAAAGCCTGACTTAATAACAAAATATTTGGAGATATTTATTAGAGAGAAGTTGCTTAATAAAACCTAGATGTATTAGAAAAGGGAAATATCATGAAAACAGATATTTTAAATGTTCTACATGATTAAATATTCAAGTCATAAAATTGAAATTTTTTACAGTAATTGGGATAAAATATCTTGTTTTTTTGTGAATGAGCTATTAAAATGATAAGATTTCTTTTGGTATTGATAGATTTAAAGATGGAAAAATACTTTCATAATTCTGTAATCTATCATTCAGCTATCTACCAATCTATCATCTTTCTATCATCTATCTATCTATCTAGCTAGCTAGCTATCATCTGTATGTCTGTCTGTTTGTCTGAATTTCTTAAATATGTTAAGAAAAGACTAGCTACTGGTAGACATTTATAAATGCAGAGAAAATTATGGGCTGGGCAGATAGATGGCTTAGTGGAGAATTGCTTGCTTCAAAAGCATGAAGACTGGCGTCTGGATCCATAGCCCCCGCATACAAAGTAGGGAATTGTGGCGCACATCTACAATCTTAGTGTTGTGGAGATGGAGATAGAAGGACTCTAGTTCATTGATGGACCCTGTCACAATAAATAAGATGGTGAATAATTGAGGAAGAACTGAGTGTCAACCTCTGGCTTCTGCCTCTACAAGGAAGTGACCCCCCCCCCAAAAAAAAATGTGTGTATAAGACATCTTGCCACATGCCAACATTGGCCAAACCTTTAAAACAAAGAGAAAACCTTTAACTAGTAAGAAAAGTTCATGTTTTTGTGTTTTATAGAACTCAAGCAAATACTATATGTTTTCAAAAATAGCTCCTGTTATGAGAATAATGAATATTTCTGATGGGAAGAAGGTCCTCTAAATTTGTTATTTTATGCAAGAAGAACAATTAAAGTAGACTTGATCTGGAAACCTGGCTTTTGTTCAGCCATGCAAAAGACATTTCCTCTTCCTAAGATGTGCTCTGTTTCTCCTCTCACCTGGGTTTCGTGACCTCAGGCAGCAAAAAGGAAACACTGAGGATGATCTTTATGGCTGTCAAGCTGAAAATAAAACTGGTTTAGTCCTTTTCTATCTATAACTGTTAGATTTTACTTTTCTTTTTAAGAGAAAAAGATTGCTCAGCTTTCCTGGGATAATTGCTTTAGAACTGGAATCCTGAAAGCCAAGACATGGCACTAAAGGCAATATGGCATTTTCCGTAAGCTTACTTGTTTGTAGTGCAAATAGCCAGGTAAGTGCAGACATCTACAGCTGACTAAAAGTAATTTTATTACACAATTTAAAAAATTAAGAATTATAAAGAGCAACGGGAAGACTTTATTCAAAAGAGTAGTTAGTTTCTTACTCACCAAGACTGATCTTTTGAATGCTCAATCCACTTTGTAATAGCAGCAAAATTTAGCAGATGAATAGAAGGTTAAATAAAGAGCACTGCAAGAAGAATTGGAGAATTAGAACATCAAGACACAGGTAAACACTGCTTTCCCTCTTACTGAGATTTCCAGAGAGAAATTGTTAGTTTTCTTTTTTTTATAGTCCAAGTGTACATTAAATGTAAACTTCCGGATAAAGATTCATTTCATCCTCTAATAAAATGTTCATCAGCAAGAAATAAACATAATTAAAGTTATACGATATCAATGCTTAAAAACAAGGTAAACCAGATGACCAATGAAATCCTTTCAGACATTCCAGATTCTGGTCTTTGAGAATCATGGGCCTATTGTGCTGCATTCTATTATAAATATATTTCTTTTTTAACTGAGGGAGGTGGAGGGTTTGTTTCATATGGCAAAAACTTTTAAAAGAACTTTTTTATGGGCCTACACACACACACACACACACTTCCAATAGCAAAATGGAATAGATTTTTTTTTTTACTTTTGTGAAATGTCATATAATTTGAATGTTTCTTGATGGATTTTTATGATCATTCACAAGTAATACTTATGGTATTATTAGAAAACAAGAAATAATATTTTGAATATCAGAGTACTATTGGTGGTCGGAAAATGCTTAGATTTCCTTTGAGTTGTAGATATAGATTCAGAGCAAAAGCAGTTTATTCTTTGGCTAATTCAATTTCTGGTCCTTAGAGGGTTCCAGCCTCTGTACAATCTAATCTCCAAACATTTCAGCATTGGAGACTTACTACTGAGTGAACTCACTTTGACAAGCTGTCTTATGAACTCAGAGCTGTACTGAACTCAACTGACTCCTCTGGTTCAACTCACTGTTCTAGGGTTCTTCTGCTGTGCTCATTCTGTAACCATGAACTGAGAGCAGTGACCTACTTCTGAACTGACTGTTTCCTTTTAGAACCCTAGTGTTGGGATTAAATGTATGTGCTATGTTGCCTTACACACAGAAATCTCTTTCACCTAGCGTTTGTACAAACAGAGGGTAGGATTAGTCTGACTAACATTCTTTCTGCATCACATTTGGATCACCCAGGCCTATGGATTTGATCCCTTCATAGCTATCACAGGGTCCTTTCAATGTGATCCTTTGCCAGAGCAGTCAAGTTGCTAGATTAAATGATTAAATATTCCTCTACAGCAGAGTTCATGCTATATAGCTGGATCAAGGAGGCAGGTTTAGCTAATCTTAGAAGAAGCAGTCTCTGTAGGTATAATCTTCAGGCATAAGCATCCAGAGGGAGAAAGCTATGGTAGACATTTTCTGCACATACTATCAGCAATTACACTAGGATAGTAAGGCTTTTGCCACTTTCTCACGCTCAATACATGACCCAAACTTGACCTGGGAATCACTGCAATTCACCACAAAGCAACTCTTAACATTTAAGTTTGAAAATCCCTCTCTCTTATAAGACACAGTCACAGAATAACATCAGTAGTGTGGACATATAGGAAGTTAGCCCTTTGGTAAAGTGCCTGCATGAGATTATCAATTTCAAGCAAAACTGCTGGCCATTCTGGTACACTCTGTAATCTCAGCACTAGGTGGTGGAAACAGAAGGATGGATGAGTCTCATTAGCTACTATTCTGGCCTAATTGCTGAGCACCAGGCTAATGAGAGATTCTGTCTCAGGAGGTGGAAATCATTCCACAGAATGAACTATCACATATGTCTATACACAAATATGCAGACTTCCACAAGAACATACATACATAAACTATAGGAAATATATTTGTAGTTTTTTTATTTTTAGTATATCCATTATGGAAAGAAATATGGAGTTTCATAAAAATACTAAACAATTCAAACTACTATATAATCTAGCCATAAAACACCTAGGTATATGTCTGAAAGGATCTAAGTAAGCATACCATAGAGATACCTGTGCATTCCATATACCACAGCAGTATTCAAACAGCCAAGCAACTTAGTCTAGATTTCTATCAACATAATGAATAGTAAAGAAAATGTGATATTTGTATATTAGAATTTTACTCAACCGTATAAAGCAATGAAAAGATGTAATCTGTAGGAAAATGGATGGAGTTGGAGATCATCACACTTTAGTAAAATAACCCAGCCTCAAAAAGACAAATATCACATATTTTATCTCAAACGTAGAAAAAGGGATTTTTTCTCTTAAAAAAATGATATGAAAGTTGAATGTGGACTACTGTTTTTAAAGAGAAAAAGAACTATTGAAATAGCAGAGGGGAAGGAGGGGCATTGGAGGAGTGAATATAATCAGAACGCATAGTGTACCTGTATTCATTATTTTGTATAATTTTCATGTGTTAAATAAAGAAAATAATATTGAGGTTAAATGTGCAAGCAACTCTAACATTGACTCCTAGCAATGTGTAAAACGGTGTAACGAGGGCTTGTGAGAAGGTAACTTGGCCTGATAAGATATGAGGTTGGGAATTCCCTCATTTAAATGATCACATACAGTAACATGAAGGAAGAAGGGCTGATGATGATGAATGAAGAAAGGTCGTTCTGCAATATTGGAAGAATATTGACTTTATTCTAAGAACCTTCAAATAATTCAGAGAGATGAGAATAATTCAGAGAGATGAAAGTACGGGCGTTTCTGAGAGGATGACACTAGGTTGAGGTGAACTGGTTGTAGGAAGAGGCCAAGAGTTCATTAATATGTTGCTATTTGAAGACATCTCTTTGTTTTTTAACTTGTACCTGTTTAAAGGTCAACTTTTAGTGGACTGTATCCGGTGCACCCTGCCTTAGTCTTTCCTCAAATGTGAAACATGACCGTGTACAGGGTCGAGTTCCTTGGTCTCCTTCCCCAAGCGTTCTTACTTACATTTTGTCTGTAATGATCATCATTTTATGCTCTCTGCCCAAATTATGTCACATTTTGACATACACCAAACGCACCAGAAGTATCTCCCTGTCATGGGTCATTAACTGATGACCTCCTGGATCAGGGGCTGCGGTATTTTGATACCTTTTCTAACAAGATTGAACCAGGAACTGTTGATTTCTTCTTCTGAATCATGCCATGCTTTCAAAGTTTGTATGTATTTCTTAAACTAAAGCTGAGTTTTCTGGATAAACAAGCTTTTCTATTGAAAATAATAGCTGTCTTCCTACTCCTGCCCACACAGTTTAATGAAAGGGACGAAGGGTAGAACAAGTTACATTGGAAAAGATAAAGATGAGTAAAGGAGCCATGTAGAAAACACTGGCTATTAGAGGAGGGACTAATAGCCATTCGAATCAGTTATAGAGGGGAGGTTCAGAAGATCACTCTAGCCTAAGATCATTTTATAACCACTCATGTTAAATCAGCACTCAGCAAATTGCTGGGGGAAGTCCCAGTAGACTCTCCACTTGGCAGTTATCTGGCTACTAGAAGCCCCTGCAATGATATAGCTAACAACCACTCAGAAAAAACACACACACACACACACACACACACACACACACACACACACACACACACAAACAAAAGTATGTAAAGCTACAATGACTATTGATAATTTTCTGGAAGCCCTCTCCCCAGATCTCTTGATAGATAACAATATTTTATGCCTGTACTTTGACTACTTCTGTTGCTGCTGTGTCTGTGGCAGAGGCAAAGCCTACTGAGAAGCTCTCCAGTGAGTTCAGTAAGATTTTCGGGCTGATCATTTCTGTATGAAATGGAGGCTCAGCAGCATAGCTTTCAGAAAGAAAATAAAGCCTGAAGGCTCTCACACTACTCTCTTTTTGGCTGAATTTTTTCTAGCACAGTTTCTTTAGCAAATTATAGGAAAAATGCAAAAAATAACACATTTGGTTGATTTAGAGGAAGGGTAGAGTTCCTCTGGAGACAGGGAGTCAGGTTTTTAAAACAAATGCTTATGGTTGGAAAGATGTCTCAACAGGTGAGAGTTCTTACCATGCAAACCCAGGAACCTGAATTTTTATCCCAGGAATCCACAAAAATTCAAATGTGGTGTACACCTTTAATCCTAGCACTCCTACAAGAGAGATGGGAAGCAGAGATAGGAGAATCAACCAGAATCTCACAGGCCACTTAACCTGGAGCATACAGAGCAACAGAAACAAGAGAGATACTGCCTTAAAAAGAAAGGAGAGACAGATGCAGAGGCCCAGAGCCAAACATCATGCATAGCTCTGGAGAACTCACAGAAGAAGGGAAGAGGCATTTAGGGACCGTAAGGGTCAGGGTCATCAGGAGAGCAGGCTCCGGGGAGTCAAGAGACCAGAGGTCTTGGGGTCCCTTAGAGCCTGAAGCAGAAGACAGGGAACCTGATTGGTCTCCTAGATATGTCATGTGGTCCTCTGGCTAGGGGTTCTTGCAGAGAGCCTGCCTTTGGGCTCATTTCCTCCTGCTTGGTTGCCTGGTCCACGCTCGATGAGGGGACTGGTGCCTGGCCTTGTCCCACTTGTTGTGCCCTGTTTGAGAGGTGACCCTGAGAAGACTTCCCATAGAAGACTATGGGAAGAAGCAGGAGTGGGGAGATTAGTGGGTGGGGATGGAGAAAATAATAGGAGAAGAGGGAGGATGGGGGAGCTGGGAGGAATGGAGGGGTGTTGATATGCATTAGTCGAAAGAATAAAAGTAAATTTAATAAATAATTTTAAAAGAATTAAAAAAGTGTTGAGAGATGTGGTGATGAGAGATGGAACCATCCACTGTACCCTTTTTTGAGGGGGGGGGAGGCTAGGTAGATAGGACATACAAACATCACTGGGTATCTGTTATACGGACAAGTCCTGTTCTCCGGGCTTTTTCCTTATAATATAATTACCTATAAACAAACTGCCTCTAAATATCATCATCTTGAGGAATAATGATTTCATACGACTCATGAAGAGAAACAAACATTTGAGCCTAACAGATACGAGTTCTTATTATGAGTTGCGGAATGGAGTGGATTGCTCTATTCTTTCAATATTGATTCAAGTGCAACTCAACCATTTGACCATTCCATTCCATAAATATTGCAAAGTAGAATGTGAAAAAGGTGGACTAGGCAATTTCAAAAAGTAAAATAAATACTAATAAACAAAATGTGAAAAAAAGAGAGAACCAACTCCTGAAAGTTATTTGCTGATTTGCACATGCATGCATTCTTTCGATATACATACAAGTCTACATGTGTGCATCTCATCTTTTTTTTCTCATTATAGGATGCCATTTTCTCTGTGCTAGATCACTTTGTTATGTGTCATGTCTCTTCACAGGACTTTGTACATTTTCTTTTCCTGTCATGTGTATCTCAGTTCTTCAGCCTAGTGTTTTGAACTATTTTAAGATGAGTAATTTATACTCCAACAGTATCTTATTTTCTCTTAAAATTGTCTGTCAAGTTCTTAATTTCATATCCCTTTCCATTGAAATATTCTAAATTCAGATTGTATTCACAGCTTAAATTCTATAATATATACATTTTCTTGAACATATTGATTGTAGTACTTTGAGGCTCTGTCTAATACTTTTCATACCTAACTGTCTTGTTTTACCATTATGTGTGTGTGTATGTGTGTGTGTGTGTGTGTGTGTGCGTGCATGTGTGTTCTGGTACATGTTCGTGTGAGTTAGTGTGCATGCATGTGGGGGCTACTGATTAACCCTGAGTATCTTCCTTAATGACTCTTCTTTCTGATTTTTGAGGAAGAGTCTCTTCCTGAACCTGGTGCTTTCTAATTTTCCTATCAGTGGGACTGATTTTATGGTATGGTGAAAGGAGTTTTCTTCTCAACAGATCTCTAGTACTGTGGATACAGACAGGTATGTACCAGAGAGCCTGTTTTAATTTGTTTTGTTTTTATAACATGGGTTTGTAGAGTATCAAACTCATGTCTTCATGCTTGGACAGCAGGTCTTGGGAACTGAGCTTTCCCCAAGCCTTTGTGAGTCTGCTTTCCTCTTATTTTGGCTGTGTGCATATGTATATTTAACATGTGTATGCATGCCTGTGTGCAAATGTGTGTGGAGTTAAAGGACAGCCTTGGGTGTTGTTTCTTAGGTGCTTCTGTTATTCTTTGTTTCATAGTTTTAAAGTCGAACCGATGTCTCTCTCTGTCTTGGCACTCATTGATTCAGCTCGGCTAGCTGCCCACTGATATCCAGTGAGCCACCTGACCCTATTTCCTGGGTCTAAGGTTAGAACATGTGCAACCTGCCTGTTTTTCACACGGGTTCTGGGAATTAGACTCAGGCCCTCATACTTGCTCAGTAAGCACTTTCCTGAGTGAGCTATCACCCTTTCCCTGTTTCATGATCCTGATTTTTAATAATTTTTTATTATCTTATATAATTCAATATTTTGTGAGTGACACTTTATAAAATAATCTGTGCCTATATTTCTTCTTTAAGAGATTATACCCATGAAATATACATTTCATATTGTTACAAGAAAAAAGATATCTATCATGAAAGTGTCAGTCACTCCATCTAGTCTTTCCTTAATTTCTATCCATAAGAACTGTGTTTTGCCAACAGTTTTTGATACTTTAGTAATATTATAAAAAACATTTCAAACATTTTATTTTTAATACATTGTAGTTAGTACTGAGTTCTCTTTAAAAGGTAATCAACATTTCATGGAAAATAACAAAGAAATAACTTGTTAACTGCTTTCTTCTGCCTGTGTTTACTTTTGCTATTTAACTATACACATGTTGTTAGAGTTCTCATTCACGCCTGATGTCAATCTAGCTAGAATTCTCAAGCGCAAGTTTTTCTTTTTACCACGGGAATCAATTTACTCTCCACCTGAATATTCCAACATTTCTGTCAATTTATACACCTACAAAGAAGGATATGTCAGTATTTATTTATCAAATTTTATATTCATTTTGAAGAGCTTTAGAAAGAAAAAAATACACATAGTATTGAATACTAATATAAAAATCCACCATTTTCTGATATTTGAATGGGTTTTAATGAGATTTCACTGAAGAGAAAACTATAAAAGAAACAGAATTACATTAAGTGTTTCTTGAAATTTAACTTATCATATTAAATCTTCATATTTTCATGAGACGATTCTGAAAATTAGGATCATTTCAAATGGTGACAACTAAAATATTCAGCATGGAAAACAAACTTGATTACAATACAAACACCAGTTTATTTCTTGGATGGTAATGAGACATGTGACTATCTTCCTAAGCAATTCATAAAAATATTTACCACCAAATTATCTTGTGTTATAATAAGAAGATCATGTGCATAATAGAATTACAGTGATATTGGTTACGACAGTAAGATTTTCTTCCAAACAATATGATGCTATTTGTGTATTGAGTTCTTGATTATTTTAGCCAATTAATAAATTTGTATTTAGTGCATATATATAAATATTCAATGCTCAGAAAAATTAAGCCTGGTTAAGAACAAAGTGAATTTGACTACTGCAAGGATAGTATCCAATTCAATTTCCTGAATTATTTTACCATTCATATCTTTTTAGTGAGTCAAATACGGAGCAATATGCATGTGTATAGATGAATGAGTGCATATGGAAATTATTTGGGATAGCTTGAGAGATGGCTCAGTGGTTAAGAGTACTTGCATCTCTTTCAGCGTTGCAGACCTCAGATGTCATGTGACTCACAATGTCTTTATAGCCAATCCTTCACCATCTTCTGCTCCCTTTAGGCCCCTGCATCCACACGTACATGATGATACACAGAAACACACATAGTTAAAAGTAAATAAATAAATCATAAATATTAAGATATGAGGTGTTTGGATATGAAGTTTCCTTTTTTAAAATGTAGGTAAATATCCCTACAATTTACTGATGAAGAATAAGAGCTGTTGTTGTGTATACGTATATGGTATGTATTCTGTTTTTTTATTCTTTGAATGTTTCATATATGTATACAGTGACATATGATAATATCCATTCCTCTGGTCTTTACTCCCTCCACCTCATTCCACAGATCCCCTAATAGTTTCCCTTGCCTAGCTCATATGTCTTCCTCTCTCTTCCCTCTCTCTCCCTTTCTCCTTCTCTCTCTCTCCTGATAACTCATTAAATCCAATCAACAAGACATATATGTGTGTGGGTGTGGGGCCCTCTACTGGAGCATGAGAAAATGTACCAGTTGTCACGCCACCAAAGAACTATCAACTGTCAGCAGCTCCCCAGTAATGGGCGGGGCCTGGAGAACATACCTGATCTATGTTGGAATCCTGTGTAGGCCTTATGCAGGCAACCACAGCTTCTGCGATTTCATAAATGCAACAGCCAGTCTGTATCTAGAAGAGAGCATTCCACAGCACTCGTCGCCATTTTTGATTCTTACTTTGATTCTTACACTTTCTGTCTTCACTTATGTAATGCTGCCTGAGTCTTGGTAGATGGGATGGTGCTGTGGTAGGTAGTGAGAAAGATGTCTCATTTAGGGCCAAGCACTCACAGCCTTTTATTATTAGCACTCTGACCAGCTGTGAGTCTCTGAGTTGACTGCTGTCCACTGCAAAAGGAAACTTCACTGACAAAAGTTTAGATCAGCCCACATCTATGGGTATAAAATAAATATTTCAAAGGCAGTTTGATAACATATCCATTGAGAAAAGCAGTAACAGGTTCCACCCTGGGGCTGTGATCTCTCTAGCCAGGGTCTTTTGATGAAGATTATACTACCAGGCATGTACTGTATACCATGGCCTCTAGTCCAATCAGAAACTGGTGGTTATGACAAAATAGCTGTGTCACTATTGCATCATGGACACATCTTACCTCCAAGGAAGTGCTGTGACATGTGGCTGAGTGCTGAGTGAGACCATTGTTATCCTTTCTTCCTCAGCAGCTTGAGTAGAACTTTTCAGTACCATAAAAGCTATCTGGTAGGGAGGCAGTTTCCTGGTGGTTTCAGATTGATTTCTGTATGTTCTACAGTCCACGGGTGTGGTGTCCTCAGCAAAGTGGTCTTACCATATAGTTATAATGAGTATCCAAGGGCAATGGTAATAGATTTACTGACCAGTGACTCATAGAATGGCATTCCATGCCTCATATTGCAATTTTTGTTTAATAACCCATGTCTTCTGGGATTAGCATTCACCTTCCTGCAGGTTACTTCCACTTGAACTCTTTATTTTTTTATGTGTTGAAATTAGCTAACTGTACATTCCCATAAACCTTTTCATACATCCTAAATTTTGGTTAAGTCATCAACTACTTCTTGCTCTGCTCCATAATCTCAGCCTCCTCTTCATCCCTTAACCCTTAGTTCTCCCCTTTCTTCTTTCATATCACATGTATTCCATTTTTCCAACTGGAGTTTGCCTTTGGGTTGTGGGATAGGAGGCTTCTATCTGGCTTTTTCATACTACCTTTGGGTTAGTTCTCTCAACCCCATAATTTCTCCCACACTCCTGCAACTCTCCATACTTGTTCTGGAAGATGGAGAAATAGAGTTAAAAAACAGAAAAAATTATTTTCAGAGGTAAAATTTATATAGCATAGAATCATCTATTTATTTGTTTTATTTATCTTCTCTCATATTATACACATATCACCCCCTTTCCTCCCTCTGCTCCTCCCAACTCCCCCATCTACCCTCTTTCCCAGATCTATCCTCTCCACCCTGACTCTCCCAGATAAGAGCAGTTCTCCCAGGGCTACTGCTTAAACAGGGCATAACAATATGGAACAAGGCCTGACACTAATCCCACGGGCAGGAAAAAGGGTCAGAGACCCTTTCCCTCCCTCCCTCCTGTCTGTAGGAGCTCGGCACAAACATCAAGCTCGACAACCACAAGACATATATAGAGGACCCTGTAGGCTCCAAGTCTGCTGCTTCAGGCCCTGTGAGCCTCCAAGAGTGCTGGCCAGTTGACTGTGAGGCTTGTTCTCCTGGTGTCCTCGACCCCTCTGGTCCCTGAAATCTCTCCTCCCCCTCTTCCATGGGTTCCCAGAGTTCTGCATGATGTTTGGCCCTGGGTCTCTGTATCTGCTCCCATCAACTGCTGGAGAAAACCTCTCTGATGAAGGATGGGATAAGCAGGATATCATTAGATATCATTTTCTGGTGATCCAGTCTCTAGTTCCTGGCCTGCCTTGCAGTAGCAGGCTTGAGTTCCCTCCCTTGGCATGGAATTCTGCCCTCCCACTGTCCCAGGGGCTCCTATAGGGAGGCCAGGTTATAGGTCCAAGGTATTGTGGCCTGGATGTCTCAGTCTCACCACTGGAAGCCCTGCCTGGTTAGGGTAGATAATCTGTCCCGCCCAGTTACAGTAGATGGCCTGTTCAGGCTCCACATTCCCCATTGTTAGAGGTCCTCATCAGGGTCTCCCTCTTAGATTCCAGGGAATTTTCACTGCTGTAGGTCTCCCAATCCACCCTAAATATCCTCCAATTCTGGTTGTCTCTGGAACAGTACAGCTACTGTGTCACTCAGCAAAGAAGACACAGAGGCAGTTTTGTAGATGTAAACCCTGCCAGACCTCAGCAGAGGGAGCCACCTGCCATGGCAAGTGGCATACTGGACAGTGGAACCCTGAGCATCTCATCTTATTCTATTGATACCTACCCTCCTCAGGTATTCTACTGATAGCATGTGCAGACCATGAGCAATCAAACATCTTTTACATAAAGCCAACACTTGCAGACAATACAAATGCCAAGGCCTAGTCACCCCTTTCCCCAACAGTGCACAAAACAACCATTTTAAACAACTAAAGCTGAACTTCTGCAATATCTCTCTCTGTATTCTTTCCCTCCATTCTTCTGCCCCTCCCCCTGACCTGGTCCCTTCTTCCCTCCCATTCCTATTCTTCCTCATCCCACCTGCATCATCTGTTCTGTTTCCCTTTTACCAGGGAGATCCATGTGTCCCCACGGGTGCCTTCCTTGTTGCATAGTCTCTCTGGGTCTATAGATTACAGCATCTTTGTCCTTTGCTTAACATTCAATATCCACATATAAATGAGTACATACTATGTTTGTCTTTCTGGGACTGGGCTACCTCACTCATGATGATTATTTTCTAGTTCCCTCCATTTGCCTGCAAAATTTGTGAAGTTATTTTTTTAAATAGCCAAGTAATACTCCATTAAATGTACTGCAATTTCTTTATCCATTCTTCAGTTGAGGGGCATCTAGCTTGTTTCAAATTTCTGGCTACTATGAATAAAGCTTATATGAACACAGTTGAGCAAGTGTCTTTGTGGTAGGATGGAATATCCTTTGGGTATATTCTCAGGAGTGGTATAGCTGAGTCTTGAGGTAGGTCAATTCCCAAATTTCTCAGGAATTGCCATATTGATTGGCTGTACAAGTTTGTACTCCCACCAGCAACGAAGAAGTGTTCCATTTGCTCCATGTCCTCGCCAGCATGAGCTGTCCTTTATGTTATTGATCTTAGCCATTCTGATAGCTGTAAGAATCTAAGAGTAGTTTTGATTTGCATTTCTCAGATAGTGAAGGATGTTGAACATTTCTTTAAGTGTTTCTCAGCCATTTGAGATTCCTCGTTTGATAATTCTTTGTTTTGATCTGTACCCCATTCTTTTGGTTGGATTATTTGGTTTGTTGATACCTAGTTTCATGAGTTCTTTATATATTTTGGATATTAGACCTGACTTATTATGACATATGGAGAAACAGATAGTGGAAAAAAAACCAGAAAAATTCTTTATTTTCCAAAGTAATGTTTATATAGCATAAATCGTCTATTTTAAAGTGTGTAATTACTTGCGTTTAGTACATCTATCATGCCACCTCTACCTGTTTCTAGTGCATTCAGGATACTTTCTAGGACACTTGGTGCAGCTGTTGAAAGGCTTTTTGTGGAGGCTTCTGTTGGTACTATGATAATATCTGCAACATTGCCTAGTTTTTTTTCGTATCAACTCTGGGCTGGTCCTCAAAATTCTTGGCCAAATTCAGAGACTCAATATATGCTCACACACTGGGGCTTGCCTTTCTGAAACCCAACTTCCATATTAAGAAATCTTATTTTACAAGAAGCAAGTATGTAGACAAGAAGGGGCAACCTGTCCAGAAATGCTCATTGAGTTCATAAACAAGACTGGTCAATTAATTATCAGTGAAGGAATAGAGTCCATTATCCCAGGTGAACCTTGGCCTAATGACAAGTATGACATCTATAGGCAAAGAGAATGCGCTTGCTTAAAGTTAATGCTTCTGAGAATTATTTAGTTTTGCAAAAATAGATCACTAAAACATAATTTTCCCAAGAATTTCTGTGACATTATTGTATTAGTTATGGTTTCTATTGCTGTGATAAAGCACCATGACCAAAAGCAACTTGGGGGGAAAAAAGATTATTTCAGCTCTAAAGTCACATTCCCTTGCTGTGGGAAGTCAGGGCAGGAACTTAAGGTAGGAATACTGAAGCAGGAACATAAGTTCAAATGTTCTGACTCACAGGCCAAGAAGCACTGCCTGAAGGCTTGCTTTTCAGGCCATACTCAGCCAGCTTTCTTTTAAAACCCATGACCACCAGGCTAGGGGTAGCATGCCCTATACAGTGATCTGTGCCCTCCCACATCAACCATCAATCAAGAAAATGTGCCACATGCTTGTCCACAAGCCAATCTAGTGTGTGGGGGGATTTCCTTAATTGAGATTTCATCTTACAAAATGACTTTAGGGTGTGTCAAGTTGACATAAATCCAGCCAGTGTACCATCCATCTAAATGATATGCCTAAGCACCCTAAACTTCTTATTTTGGGCAAGTTCCCCATTGCAGAGAGTAACACACCAAAAGAGAAAGAAAACAAGCTTGTGTCTGCCTGAATAATGTAATTCTCAAAAGAATCTTAACTCAAATTCCCATTGTATATAACCACTTTCAAAGTCCTTTGAATCCAGTTTCATAGTCAGGTTCTTAAAGCATGGATCAGGACAGTTTGAATCCTCTCTGCATGTTTATCCTGATTCATTTTTGTCCATCTCTGCCCTTCCTACTATATCATCCTTTGGAGAAGAGTCAAAGGGTCTCCTTTTATCAAGCCATGAATACCCCTCTACCAGTCTGTTGTCATCTCACAGGTTATTAGTACAGACAGAAGCAAGTCACTAAGTATCCAATCTGAGTTATTAGGAGGCTGGTTCTTCTGCCTTGTGCATCTAATTCTGCAAGTACCGATGCTATTCTTCATCCGCAAGAAGATTGAACAGCAGCAAAGTAGCCTGTAGCTCCTTCACAATATAAATTGTCACTGTAATAGCCAAAATAGCCCTAGCTTTCCAGGAAATCCATTTATCTTTTGTTGTCATTGGCTTATTTTTTGTGCCTTTTGCTTCAATTTCATCCAAATAGTGGAAAGTCCAACCCTTATGGTAAAAAAGTATTGGATACTTATTTAAAATAATGTTATTGAGGCATTATGATATTAAAACAATAGAGTAG
Organism: Cricetomys ansorgei; assembly: GCA_026225945.1. Taxonomy (NCBI): domain Eukaryota; kingdom Metazoa; phylum Chordata; class Mammalia; order Rodentia; family Nesomyidae; genus Cricetomys; species Cricetomys ansorgei. The sequence continues at coordinate 5,754,013 of JAMJFZ010001791.1, forward strand.
GCATTTTTGGAAATAGAAAAATTTATAATAGATTTTCTCAATCTGTTAACAAATTCGTCTTGTTAATAGAAAATTTTCTATGTTCCACTTAGGCTAAGATATCAGGACGGTGATATGTTTCATTGTTTCTTACATCTCTTAGAATGAATGATGAAATCTTATTTTTCCCCAAAATAAATGGCAGCATTTATATTTTTCTAGCTACCTAGGTAATACGTGGTGTTTTTTTTTTAAACAATGTTGAAAACAAATGAGAAAAATTTAAAATCACATACATTATTTACTTGTATTTTAATACACTGGCAGAATTCACAAAGGAAAGAAAATGGCCTGAGAGTAGAATCTGAATGAACTCAGAGCAGAGACATGGGGGATGCAAACCACGTTGTCAGCCTCATTTACTGTCTTGCTGCTTCCTTAAGTTTATGTTGTAAACATTCACCTTGGCTTTAATAGCACTCGTTTAAAAAACTCAATGATTGTAGCACATTTTACTTTGTGGGTGTAAAATATGTTACCTCATCTACTGATTCTCCCACTTGCCCATTTTATTACATATTCCTTGTTCTATTGTGTAGGTCAGATTTCAGTTTCTTAAATGGACAAAGTCTCTTTAGGAATTTTCTGCCTGTAAGGATTGTGCTAAACTTTTTTTTATATATTTCTCTTCTACTATCACCCCTCTTTATTCACTTCTGTTGAGTTTTTAACATCTATGTGACCAAAAGCAAAAGTACTATTGAAAGTCCACATATGTGCAAATATTTCAAACATCTGCATGTATCTAACAGAAGTAACATAAGATACATTCTGTGCGTTTCTTAGTTATCAAGAATTTAACTCTATAAGTACCAATAATAAGAATGGAATTAATATTACTAAACAGTGGTATATTACTAAACCAGAAATATCCAAACTTAACTAAAAGTGCTTATATTTGCCATTCTTGGTGTGTTGAAGATACTTGGATAAAACTTAGCATTTATGAATTACTGTTTTACAAAATTTGTTTAACTAAATTTTAGCAAGATTGTAACTTGCATTAGCATAGTAAATGTATATTAAAGTGTTTATATTCCAAACTAAGAATTTATCTTTTATCTCACAATTATTGTACAGTTATTGTTTTTAAAAATTTAAGCCGAAGGCATTTATCTTTGCCAACATATTAGCAAAAAATGATTGACAATTAACTTAAAGCAATAGCAAAGTTGTAAAAAGAGACATATATTAGAACACATCAAGTACATATTTATGATAAATTATGAACATAAAAACTTAGTGAAACACATTTGAACATCACCATGTAAATCATTATGATTTATAAAAATGTTCATGAACTTTTACAGCATTATGTAGATTCATACATGTTTTCTTTGGTTATCTTTTCAGATGTTTTAATAACACACATGATTAGAAGCAGAAACAAAAACTATAGGACATATCATTTTGTTTCTTAGTTTGTTCATCTCTAATCAAGACTAGTTTTCATCGATAGCAACAAAAGTGTCCTACATAAGTAGTTCATGACTTTGTGTGTGTGTGTGTGTGTTTTTCTAGGAAAATGCTATTGCTTTTGTCTTTTGTTTTGTTAAATTGTCATGGTTTTGCAAATTTAGCATGAAGTTCCTTTTTAATAAAATAAATGTTTTTACCCTCCAGAAAGCAAAACATTTGAGATTTACTTACTTTTGAAAATATTTGACAATGTTTTTTTGTGTTAGAAAAAAATGCTTTTATGTGGATAATTTCAAATGAATACTGAAGTTTAACATCATTTATTTTGCCTAGCTTTTATTTTACCTTACATTTGAAGATCTGTTTTTTGCTTTCCTTAGCATTGCATTCTATCTTGGCTAAAGCAACTTACCTGCTTAGGCAGCACAAATGTAATTACATTCCTATCAAGTGTTTGAATGAGATACTTGATTGCTGATCAAAAAAAAACCCTGTTATATAATGACATATTATGCTTTTTAAACTTTCTAAACTTTGGGTTTTATGAGTTCTAATCAAACATAAATAATGTTTAGTGTGACAGATATACTGTTAACTACCCTGATTTAGTTACTCTACACATTGTAGATATATCAATAAATGACATTTTATTTTATAAGTTTGTAAATTTGTAATTTACATTACAAATAAAGAAATTATTAAAATAAAAATATTATCTTGGAAACATCTGGAAAAGGTAGCATAACTATTTTAAATGATACCACCCATCTTAATACGTCTACTATGAAATCCTCTATATTTTCATTCCATTAATAATCTCATTTTGGAGTCTTCTGGGTGTGTTCTATATTTTTTTTAGCATGGGTGCCATGGGAATTCTGTGCCAGAGGGACACTGAGTGGGTTGAAGAGACTTTGCCAGGAGCTAGAAGCACTATGGATGGAAAGACAGAGAAGCTGACTTTGAGGCTGCAGAGAAAGTACAGTGCAGGAGGCTAGGGGTGAAATTCTTTCTGAGTACCCAGGGAGTGACGAGCTTGTGGAACATATGGAAGACGTGAGTATTCCACTGTATTCAAACAGCAACATGAGTGTACATGAAATATGTTGGATCAGACAGAGTTCTATGACTGGGCAGTTATTCCAAGGTAAGAAAGTTGGGGAACTGACAGCAAGAACCACAGCAATGAAACAGTTTGGATCTGAACAGCAGTTTGGAAAGCAGGCAGCAAAGGCAAAATAAACATGAAATATCTTTGGCATATCCTCAGAGCCTCAGGCTACCCAGTGCATCAGAAAAAGACCTGAACCAGCATGTAGAGGGTTTCTGGTTGGAAACTCCAACAGATGGCTAAGTCTGATACAGAACTTTCAACAGAGAGACCTTATCAATCATGAATTATTGAGACTAGTGATACAGCTAATTCTTCTGTCACTTTCTTGTGCTGGCCCCTCAAAAATGGATGTGGATGGACTTTGAAGCATGAACAAACATGGATGATGTTTTAAGGAGCAACACTTGTATGGAGAAATAGAAAGTGTGACTCTTCCCTAATCATAGGATGCCAATTGAGAAGAGTTATCAATATGTGTTGTAGTTCTAAGCTCTCTGCATGTCTTGGGATGTCAGACAAGGTAACTTGTCAGCAGATGTTACATTACTGAGCTCTCTGTGGGGTGTCAACCAAGAGTGAGTCTCTGAAGGATAAGACTGTGGAGAACTGGCTGCTTATGAGAATAAAAGCAGAAAGGCTTCAGGTCTCAGAGGAAGGAATGGTGGGTTTTCTACTAGGGTAAGAATGTATTCCTCTACTAGAGGTAAGAGTAGGGGTTCATGGAGACAGGAACAGAGCAGTCTTCCCTTAAAGGAAGTCTGATTCTGAAGACCAAGAGCTGGATCTAATGCCAAAGTTGGAAGTTGATTGAAAGTCTTACTAAAGCTTAGAGCTGGACTGAAAAAAATCTGTACTCAAAGGTTTGTATAGACCCAGGTGGGTTCTTACTGCCTGGATGTATGCAAATGAGATAAAGAGTAAGGGCCTTTCTTTATTTGCAAGCCACTTTTACAGGCCTAGTTCCAGACCCCTGGCTTACAATTCCCTTCTTGTAGACACTTTTTTCTTGCATTCTTCCTTCTATGGCTGCCATCTCTGTACCCACAGATTTAGCTCCAAAATCATAGATTGGGAGCCATCTTTCACTGATCCAATTACATAGCTTATCCATCAACTTAACGTGGTTTAGCTCAATTACCTTATCTCCTGCACTGGCCCAATCCAAGGAAGGCCAGATTATCACATCAAACAAACACCTGAAGAAAGTTCACATGCCCAAGCCAAATTGAAACAAAACAAAACCATAAATAACCAAGACAGCATGCTTCACATCAAACCCTATAGAAGTGTTCTTCTACAGAGGAGTTCTCCAATGAGAACCACCTACATAAACCTGAAGACATGAAATTTAAAAAAGAAAAATCATGAAATTTATCAAAATATCAAGTAATTTAAAGAAGACATGAAAAAATATTTTGCTGAACTCCAAGATGATAACAATGAATGCGTAAGTTATGTTCAAATATATGGCTAAATGAAATGAAGATAATTCAGGATTTGAAAATGGGATTCAAGAAAGAGATAGAAATACTGAGAACACAAGCCGAAATGAATATGGAACAGAAAAATTCAATATTGAAATTTGGCAACTTAAGAGAAAGACTTTCAGGGCAATTAATCAAGCAGACTATGAAATACGAGGACTAGAAGATAAAATAGAGCGTCAACTTTACCGAATGAGCAAAGAATGTGAAAAATGTTACAAGTGCATAAAAGGATCTTGCAGGAAATGTAAGACACTATGAAAAAAACCACATATTTGAATTAAAGGCATTGATGAGGGAGAGAAATTCCATAATCAATATATAGAACCAAGAGAAAATATTGAACGATGAACGAGAAAGAAACATGTGTCATTATATGAAAGAAAACCCATCAGAATAACAATTCATTTCTTGATGAAAATTCTGAAAGCTAGAAGAACACAGAGTAATACAGTCTAAAAGACTATAACTGCTGACCTAGATTACTGTTCCCAGCAAAACTATCCACCATAGTGGAAGGAGAAAGAAAAACGAGTCAAAGAAGAAAGAAATGAATATATTTCTGAAACTAATGAAAATGAAAATTAAATATATGAAAATTTCTAAGATATATTACAACAGTTCTAAGTGGGAAGTTTATAGCCCTAAGTGCCTATATTTAAAAAAAATCAGAAAGACCACAAATAAATGACTTAATGATGCAAACTGAGAACTTGGAAAAATAAGGAAAAAACAAACAAGATCCCACAGATGTCAAGAAATCATAAAGCTCTAAGCCGAAATTAATGAAATAGAAAGGACAAATAAAAAATATTCATGGATCTAATGACTAGTTCTTTCAGCAGCTAAACAAGATGGACAGACTTTTTACTACAGAAAAAATCAGGGAAGAATGGGAAAGAATCTTTGCAAGGTATGTACCTGACAGAGGACTAATATCCAGTGTATACAAAGACCTAAAAAATAAGTCAAGGAAACAAATGGCCCAGTGAAAAATGTGATAGGGATCTAAACAGATAGCTCTTAATAGAACAATATACATCTGGGTCATATGGTAGATTTTGTTTTTTAGTTTTGAAGAATTTCTATACTACTCCTTGACATATGCACAGAGGTCTTAATATCCTATTCCACAGAAACTTACTTAGCCATGTTTCTTGTTGCCCTATTCACAGTAGCCATGAAACTGGAAACAGCCTACATGTCTTTCAACAGATAAATAGATAAATAATGAAAATGTGGTACATATATACAATGGAATGCTATTTAGCTATAAAGAAAAAGGAAATCATGAAGTATGCAGGTAAATTTATGGACCCAGAAAAAAATTATATTGAGCAAGGCAACCACAATGACCACAGAACCACAATGACAAACACCACATGTTCTCCATCATCTTAGATCCAAATCTCCAGATGTGCGTATACAATATGGAATAAGCACAGAAACCAGGAAATTATAAAGGGATCAGAGGTGGATGGTAAGGTTGGGATGAGGTTATGAGAGAAACATCAGGGTACAGGTGATATGAAACAGGAAACAGGGTATAATGAGAAGGCGTATCCAATGGAGGAGGGAGGAAGGGGATCAATACAGGAGAGGGACAAGGGCCAAATAGCACTAAGGTTGTTTGTTAAAGTCTGAAGGGATCACATTATTTTATATTTACTTAACATTATATACAGTTCATATAAGTGTATTGTACATACATTTGTATTTATAGCTTAAAGGAAGTTATGCCACTTAAGCTGTCAGTGTTCCACACAAAACCATAGACTCACAAAACCCCCAGTACCATGCATGAGAAACTATTTTTGAGTGGTTGTTCAGGGTATTCCAAGTGACTCAGAAAACAATATAGACTTCTTCTATTACTTTGAGTTGCTTTTCTGAGGTTGAAGCTAAGCCCCTATTGCTGAAGACACTGCATGCTTAGGATACAGGACTTGGATGATTTGAGCTAGTTCTAACAGGAAAGCCTCCCTCCTCCATTCTAGATTTCATGGTAGCTAAAAGTACTATGCAAGTTTGCCAAGCACGGTAAACAATTAATAGTACTATCCAATTGCAACTTCTGTGAGACACAACAGTGATCGGCATAGCAAGATGTCTTTAAAGATGGAATAAATAGCACTGACATGTTGGTGGTAATAATCAACAGCTGTCTAATTGGAATTGAGTTACACTCAACAGGAGGGAAAACATACCTGGTACTAGAAACCTAGCCAATTTCTCAGGACTAAGACGTAGAAATGAATTACTACCACCACTTTGCTAGACCTATATAATTTCCTATTACATTCTAAATTTAATCTTTATAAATTCAGAGAAGTGTAGCTATCACCCCTCATTAATGAAGTTTCTCTTCATAGCACATGGATACCATCACAGATAATCACAACTGAACATAGTGCAAGTATGAACAGATCTTGGGGAGTTCAGTCCCAATGAAACATCTATATCACAGTTCCTTTCTGCATCCATGGTTCAGGGAACATAATAGAAGAAAAGGCAGAGAGATTGTAAGAGGCAAAATAGCAGGAAGTTCACAGTCTCTCCTAGAAATTACTGCATAAACAAGACCACAAAAGTGGCACTATCAATACATGTGCTAATGTTGAAGGGGAGAAATTTGCAGATTTCTATCTCTAGACAAAGAACTACAAGCAACTAATAACTTCTGAGAGAGAGAGAATTAGCCTGTAGGAGAAAGGAACCCTCTAATTGGTTATTCAATAAAAAGTGATCATCCCTGAAACCATATACACAAAAACAACAAAAATGGACCTAAAAAGTTGTAAACACACACACACACACACACACACACACACACACACACACACACACACACACACCATATATATGGGGATGCTTTGAAGGAATTTTGTGCCATGTGCAGCTTGTCCTTAAGATTGCATACCACTTGGACTTCTGGAACTTTGCTTTGAATATAACCAAGAGAGTAGGGGAGGGAGTGTCTAGGATGGCCCTTGGCAGTTGGTGGGTTGGTTTGTTGAATGCTAGTCCAGCTCTCTATCCACTCTCTCCAAGCTAAGGACAGCCAGAAAGGGCTGTGACTATTTCTTCCTTTTCTCTCTTTCTCTCTTTCAAGGCCACTATGAAGGTAGTGAAGATTTCTTTATTTCTATCCTTCCTTTCTCTTTCCTGAGCTAGAAGGTAAAAGAGCACAATAGCAACCTGCTACAAGTAGCACTCAAACAAGAGACAAGGAAAATAAATATAAAAAAGGATAATGGGAATTTCATTTCAAGTGTTGTATAGGAAAAGGCAGAAGATTAAGAGATGGATGCTTTTGTTCAAGAGGCTAGCAAAATATTTATTGTGGCGGTTATCACTGGGATATACCCCACTTTGCTCCCAGTCATGATTTTCTTTTTCATTTTCCTCTTTTGTTTCTATTTCTTTTCTAAAAATATTAAGGAAGTGGTTATGCAGCTAGAAGAGATGTGGGGAGAACTGGCACGGGCCAAGAGATGACAAACAGAGCAAAAGGGAGAACACAAGTGTCAATCTTTTCTTTCTCTTAGAAAAAGGAAATTATAAAAAAGGAATTGACCGTGCTACTAGAAGAGATATGGGCAGAGGGATTAGAAAGAAAGGAATTTGTGGTGCTATTAGAAGAAATACAGGGGTAGTTAGAAAGGGTAGAAAAACTGAAAACCGAGGAACTGGGAGTACAACTGTGTTCCTTCCTGGTGACAAAAAGAAGGATTCTCCAACCCCACCTGATAGATAAAGGGAGGATATTGTACAGGACAATGGTCCTGGTAGGAAGGTAAGGGAAGAATCTATATAGGTAAATGATCAGATAAGGCAGCCCTTCCCAAAAGATGTGTCTAATTGTGAATCCTCAATGCTACTTGAGGTGGAAGAAAAGCAGTCATGAAATCATCTTCAGCATTCCCAGTAGTGATTCATCATATTCCAGCTGATAGGGATAACCCTCAAGGTTATAATGAAATAAGATAGCATCCAATAAAAATGATTGATTTAAGGCCTTTGAAGAAAGATGTCATATGCCATGCACTCACCCTATGTAAAGCAGATGCTGAACATTTGGATACTGCAGCTCCAGATGGTCCCATTTGATTGGAAAGGATTAATATCTACTATATATATCAGAGGTGGGTCTTCAGCTTCAGTGGCTAAACTGGTGGAGAGAAGAAGTAGCAAATATGGAACAGCAGAATAGGGCTAGAGGAATAAATATGACCAGAGATTGACTCCTTGGTGAGTGTTGGTATGCTGAATTAGAAGAACAGATTCAGTTTGATGACTTGATCATAGAACAATGTCATTTAGCAGCTTTATGAGCTTGGGAGTAAGTAAAGGAACCAGGAAAGAAGTCCACTTCATTCATGAAAATCATACAAGACTCAAGCAGACCTTCACTGACTTTTTGCAAAGATTAACATCAGTGGTGAATAGTCATCTCGGATCCTGAAGCAAGACAGGTGTTAACTGAGACCTTTGCTTTTGAAAATGCCAACACAGAGTGTATAAAAGTTTTAGGGCCATTACAAACAAATTCCACATGGACGGAACAATGGATCAGAGCTACTGTAGTCATTGGTTCTAATACTTACACAGCTGCTATAATAGGACAAACTATATAGTTGGAGGGCACAAATACAAAAATGCCCAATGCTTTAACTGTGCAAAACATTGCTTCTGCCTTGAGTTCTGAAAGGGCTGATTCTGTAATTATACATTTACTGGAAGTAATGACTATTATGGGCATACCTTTACAAATCAAAACTGACAATGCCCCTGCATATGTCTCCAGTAAAATGAAGACAAATTGCATATTATGGTATAAAACATATTACTTATATACTACACAATCTTACAGCAAAAAGCAGATATAGAAAGATCTAATTGGACATTAAAGGAAATGCTTGAAAGACAAAAAGAAATAGCAAAGACTACCAGAGGTAGAATAAATAGTGCTCTACTGACTTTAAATTTTCTGAATGTTAATGAGACTTGAACAACAGTGGCTAAATGACATTGGACAATAAAAAAATAATTGCAGAGTAAAATTAACAATACATTATAAGGACATATTAACATCAAAATGGAAATTGAGACATGTATTGCACTAGCACTGGAGTTATGCATATATTTTTAGTGGAAACAAGAAGTTGTGGGTACCACTGAAACTGATAAAGATTAAATTGGATCTGGGGAGATCTGAATACTCTGACTGCTGATCCAAAAAGGGTGCCTATGGAAAGAAAAGCTGATTAGACCTTTGTAGGAGTCAGAGGAGGTTTTCATTTAATAAACCGGAGACCAGAAAGGAGAAGAGGTGGCCTAGCAGAAGGCCTCAGAGAGAAAGTGATCAATATAGTATAACTTATGGCTTAATAAAAGGTGGAGGGCTAGGATGTAGTGGGATGTTTTGAAGGAGTTTTGTGCCACATGCAGCTTGTTCTTATGATTGTATGCCACTTGGACTTCTGGGAACTTTGCTTAGAATATAATCCAGAGAGCAGAGGTGGGGTAGTTGGCAGTTGGTGGGGTGGTTTGTTGAGTGTTAGTCCAGCTAAGGACAGCCAAAAAGAGCTATGAATATTTTTTTTCCTTTCTCTCTTTCAAGGCTGCTACAAGGGCAGTGAAGGTTTCTTCCTTTCTTTCTATCATTCATTTCTCTTTCCTGATCTAGAGGGTATTAAAGCACAGTAGCAACCTGCTACAATATATAAATGGATCATTCAGTTGGGAACCCATCAAGACCAAGGAAATTTCTCAATTAGGATCCCTGTTCGATCCCTTATTCCTTTATATTGCAGAAGAAGTGAGAGAAATGGACCTAGAAAGACAAGATAAAACATTCACAGCTTTTCATATTTGTTGCTACTGACAGTTCTGGTCACAGCTGGGTTCCTTTATACCACTATCACTAGCAGGCTTCTTTCCACCTGCTGAGTGAGTTACAAGAAACAACTGAAGGGAAACTTTCATCCTAACTAGGAAGACATATTGACTGATGTCATGTTTCCTTTTTCACTTTATTTTTCTTTTTTAAATTTTTACTTTCATATTAAATTATTTTATTGTCATGTTTCAGCTTGTATAATTAACTGAAGAAACTTCTACGACTGTTCGGTTTTTCTTCTCCTATTCTCCGATATTTTCTCCACTGCTTCTCATTCCTCTAACCAATATATTTTCCTTGTCATTGACGCTTTACTGCTTTCTACATTTTTACCAATTAAGTATTTATAAATTGTTAATTATTAATACCTTTATTTCTAAAGAGGAGAAAGTACATTTTTCATAAAATGCCTTTGTCTCTGAAGTTTGTAAGGGACTTGGATGAACTGCACAAAGTTGTTTAACAATTCGCTATCAAATTATTATTCTTTTTACTAAAGTTGATTTATTTACAAATTGCGATGGGGAACATAAACCACAACCAGTTAAAAATCACCAAGTATATTCACTTATAATGAAACAAACCAAAAAAAGTAATAAAAACGAGATAAATAAACAATAGAGAACATGTCCATCCCAATAGATATACAAGATAAAACAAAAATACTCAAGAAAACAAGGAAGTATTATTCCTTCACAAATTCACAAGTCCTCAGTGCAAGAAACTAGTAATGAGATAACTCAGCTACCAGAAAAGGCTTTCACTCCTTTGTTTATTTAGTTGGTTACCTTTAATTCAATGTCCTGGGATGTCCTTCTGAGTGTCTGTTAGGGATTATCTTAATATAATTACTGTATGGAGACTGGGCCACTGTGGGTAGCACCATTGTCTGAACATGGGTCCTAAACTAAAGGAAAAGGAGAAACCTTACTGGGTACTAGCATGCAGGCAGGAATTCATTGTTTTCTGGTTTTGACTATACATGTAATGTGACTGGTTGACTCAAGTTCCAGCTCCCTTCACTTCCCCACAATAGTGGACTGCAACATGCACTTATGAGCCAAATAAACCTTTTTTTTCCCCTCTTAAGTTGTTTTAGCCAGAGTATTTTATAACAGCAACAGGAAACAAAACTAGAAAAGAGATTGGTTCCAAGACTGAGGCTGCTGTTCTATAAACTTGACTATGTGGCCTTTTCACGTTTTGGGGTATCCTGTGCAAGGAATGCAGAAGAGTGTAGAATTTAGGGTTAGAAATTCTGTAAATAGAGGCCAATGGGCCTTTTGGTGGGACCTTGGTAGACAAGAATGCTTACAGAAAAATGAATAATGTAGACACAGTTTATAAGGTACCAAATAAGAACACAGATAAGGTTCATTTGTGTGGCCAAGAACTTGGCTTTATTCTAATCATGTCTCGAGAACCTGAGTGAAGTCATGTTTAAAGATAATGCATTGATTTGTTTGACAAAGGAAATTTCAAGGGAGGATATACCCAGGCTGGTGCTGATAAAGCAGTTATAATTTATAGAAAGGTCAACACAATGGTAAAGTAACTCTCTGCATTGCTACACTAAAAGGAAGTAAATATTCTAAGGACTGTCCTTCACACACTAGAGTCTCTTTCTTATGAAGATTCAATTCATTTAAAGGAAGAAAGCCCAAGTTATAGGGATTTCCAAGGATATTTCCTAGGAGTTGGCATACAAAAGTTGATAAAACTGTGGTCCCAGATGTGCAGGCCACATCTTGAGTAGACAGAAGAGCTTGCCAGCATCACAAACATCATCTTTCATATAATTCTGGTTTTTGCAACTATGAAGTATGCAATATTTAGAGTCATGGAGAACACCTGAGGCCAGGTACAATATGACTTGGTTGGAGCTCCTACAAAGAGACCTTCAAGCCCATTGTGTCAAACTGTGAAAATGGTGAGTCCTCGTTTTCAATGGAAATTTCAAGGTATTGAAAATACCTGGACCACGGGGTATCCACTAAGGGTTATAGTAGAACTGTAGGTATGAAGTGGACCCAGTCTATCAAAGAAGCTCTATGTACTGCAGATGTCAGGGCTGGATCAGTGGAGCTGCCCAAGTCTTTTGGAGACCAGTAGATTATAATACAGATCCCCAGTGCTAGCTATGGAGCTTAATGCTGTTCCTGTTGTGTTTCAGTCTTGCCATGATGTTATTGTTTCTTGCTATGTCCTGGTTCTTCCATTTGGAATAAGAATGTTTACTTTGCTCAGGTAGTGGTGGCACACGCCTTTAATCCCAGCACTCAGGAGGCAGAGGAGGCAGGCAGATCTCTATGAGTTTGAGACCAGCCTGGTCTACAGAGTGAGTTCCGGGACAGCCAGAATTAACAACAGAGAAACCCTGTTTTGAAAAGCAAAAAACAAAACAAAACAAAAAAGAATGTTTTCTTTGTGCCATTGTATATAGGAAATATGTAACTTCATGTTTTACTTTATAGTAGACTTTAGAATTATAAAGTGTTGAAACCGTTAATGACTATGGGAAGTTTTAAAATTTGGCCTGGTGCATTTTTATATGATGAGGTGACTATGAACTTATAGGGACAGGCTGTTATCTAGTTTCATTCTTTTTACTATGGTAAAATATTCCAACAGAAAACAATTTAGGAGAGCAGGATTTATTTGAGATCACAGTTCTGTATTGCATGATCTGCATTATCACAGGAAAGTCAAGACAGCAGGAATTTAAAACAGCTGGTTATATTGCATCCACAGTCAAGAGCAGGGGGAACGACACATTCATGCTTCATGCTCAGCTAGAACACATTCATGCTTCATGCTCAGCCAGCTTTCTTGACTGATACAATCCAGGCACAAACTCAGGGAATGTTTCTGCTCACTTCCAGGCTGGGCATTTCTACATCAGTTATGGGATTCGAGACATCACGGATAGGCCATTGTAACAGAAACAGCATGATATTGGCACAAAAATAGACACACAGATCCCAGAAATAAATCTATATAGCCATACCCACTTAATCATTTATATTAGTGGAAGACACCGTCATCTAAAAGTCCTACGTAGAAAACTGCTATCTACATGTAGAAGAGTGGAGCTAGATCTGTCTCTCTTTATCTGTACAAAAAGAAATTCAAAGCAAATCGAAGACCTGAATGTAAGACATGAAATTTGACACTGCTTGAGAAAAACATAGGTAAGATATTTCAAAATATAGGTGTAAGCAAACCTTATAAAAAAGAATCTCATATTGTAGTATAATTCCAGGAAATTGACAAATGGAATAATATGAAGAACACTCAGACACAAGAAAGCAACCAATCACAAGGGTGAAGGGACAGCTTATAGAGTCAGAAAAATCTTTGCCAGTGTACATCAAAATGCAGATTAATATCTAGAAAGTATAAAGAACTGTAGATGTTACACACTTAAAACCAAATTATAAGGAGGAGCTTGTGAGGCCATTCCGATCCCTGAGGATTTATCGGCAGTTAATGCAGTTTGGAAGAGAGCAGATATTTTCTTCAGTGTTACAGTCCCTGCTGAGATGACCATGTTCCTGGATACAACTCCTTCCCAGTGCTTATGTAAGCAACCCAAGTGAAGCTCATTGTGTACCCTCTGCCCCCTTCATACCCCAAAGATAATGCAAGTAGGAGGGAAACTATTTGGGAAAAGGAATGGGATCAGGAGGAGCAAGATAGGAACAAAAGAGGTGAACGGAGTCATAAATGTAATCAAAACATATCAATGCTTGACGTTGTTATAAAGAAACCCATCATTATATATAATTCTTATATACTAATAAATAATTTTTAAAAGCAAGGTCCTAAAAACGTGTTAAATGTCCTTTACCATCAGAAAAATTAAATTTATAGTGCTTTGAAATTGATGTCACTTGTCAGAATGACAGTAAAGAAAACAATCTACAGTAAATGTGGGAAAGGATGTGGGTGTACCCTTATTTCTGCTAGTGACAATGTAAGCTCATGTAACCACTGTAGAAATCAATATGGAGTTTCCACAGAAAATACTAATTGAAACTGACATGATTCGGTTTTACTAACCCCGGGTATCTACCTACAAGAATCTGAAGTCAACGTACCGGAGTTTTACTTGGACATCCATTTTTATCACTCACTCTTCATAATAGACAGTTAATGGAATCAACGTAGTTACCAGTCAGTAAGTGAGTAAATAGAGAAATAATATACACACAAACACAATGGAATGGAATGCTATCAGCTGTAAAGAAAAATAAAATTAACATATTTATAGGAAATGGATACGAACAAAGATTATTATTTTAAGTAAAAGAGGCTAAAATCAGACAAATACCATATATTTTCTCTCATGCATTGAGTGTGGATTATATGTATATATGTATGCATATCAATAATGTGGGTCTAAGGCATAAAAGTACAAAGGAGTCTATAAAAGGGAGGGGTATAAAGGAACGGAAATGGAATACATGTGACACAAAATGAGAAAGGAAGGTTATTCAGGGTGTGAAGAAAAGAGGCAGAGACAGTACGATGATATAGACAGGGCAACAGATACAGAGTTAAATAAGTGCATATTATGACGTGAGTGTGAATATGTGATAATTAAATTATTAAATTAAACAAACTGTTACTTTGTTTTAAAAATTTTAAAGTAAAAATGCAAAACTCAGGCTTTGAAGCCAACACCTTAGTTGCTTTTATGGCATTTTTAAAATTTTTTATTTTATGTTCCTGTTTAGTTATAGTACTAAATGATTTTGGAGTTGTTTCAAATTTGCAAATTAAATTAACCTACTAAATTTACACATTAAACATTATTTTAATAAATATTATGAAGACAGACTTGCTGAATACATTATGCTCCTTTAGGTGTAATGGTGAATGGTAACCCTTTAGCAATATTGCAATATATATTTTTTCTGGCTGTCTTGGAACTCACTCTGTAAGCCAGGCTGGCCTTGAACTCACAGAGATCCGCCTGCCTCTGCCTCCCGAGAGCTGGGATTAAAGATGTACGCCACCACTGCCTGGCCTTGCAATATATATTTTAATAATAATTTATTTTTTCTAAAATCTATTGATTTGTATTCTTTATCAGTTTCAATGAAGGCATGTTTGTGTTCCAGGAGCAAGAGATTCTTTGAGTGGGTAAGTGAAAGTTAGTAAGTAACAGAGGTGTTTGTGACAGGACACAGCTTTCAAGCTGGAAATCATCAGTGCTCTCCTCAGTACTTTTGTGTTCTGTTGTTGGCAGGATGCTCATTTTCTTTGTTTTCTGGCCTAAAAATTGAAGCGGCTTGCCTGTGTGGAACTTCCTTTTTTCCCCTTTATTTCTTGTTTTCTGAATTCTGTTTTCTCCCTGTCATATTACTGTTATCTTCACTTTAGTTTCAATTTCAGAAAGCCTATTAATTAAAACCACAGTGTAGGTGTATAAATGCAAATCAGGATTAATTAAAATTAGATCCATGACTATTGTCTTTCATGTTTCATGTTTCATGGGGTATTTTTATTTTCTGAAAAAATGATTGTTTTTCTTTGATATTTTTACATAATTACACCCTTTCCCCCTCCCTCTCCTTCCTCCAAATCCTCCTGTGCACCCTGCCCTCCTTGTAAGTAGTGAGGAATAACCAAATCGTATGGAGGGTGGCTAGAATGGCTAGGAACTTCTTTCTTAACTCAGAAACAAGAGGCAAAGACAGCTTCTTTCTTTCTTTTTCTTTTTTTTTTTAACTAAAGGAAAATTTTGTTAGCAATTTAAAAGAAAAAAAACCAAACAAACTTTAAGGCTGGCTGACAAGCTGTAAGTCTCAGCACCTGCCCGAAGGAGGTGCTGAATGAAGAGAGAAAGGATAAATAGCTAAGGCATTCAAACCTGCATGGAGGTCAGACAAGACATGATGGACAAGCAGCCATGCAGCAGGAGGAGAGCTTTAGAGGGAGTGAAGAAGCCCCACAAGTTGCAGAAGACAGAAGTATTAGGGAAAACAATCTTAGTGCAGAGATAGAAGAAAAGAAAAAAAAAATCTCAGTTTTCTGAGTAACTAACCAGCCTGGTCTTGCTCTATGATGGACTACACTAGATGGTAGGAATTCCAGGAAGGAAAATGTAGCATTCCATTAAAGGAGATATTATTCTTCCCATCTCTTTAGCATGGTTTCATTTGAGTCCACCTTACTAGGAGTGGTCCCTTGGTCCATCTATTCTCCACCTCAAGACAGGGACTCTATTCTCTTGACCAAAGGAGTTTTCCTTAGTGGATCTTTATTGCTACTCTATCCCCCATCTAAGTGGAAATCCTGAAATCATTTAGGAACCAGATAAGGTATCAGAGTCCCAAATACTTTTGGTGATTCAGGTCTGGCAAGGATGTGCCTACCAAGAGGCTCAAGGACATTTCTGTTCATTAGCCAGGAAAGAGACTGGTTACTTTCTTTTGGACCTGCCCTGTGGTGTCTAGCCAGTTTCTATAACCTATTATCATTATTCCCACCTCTAAAAAGGTAATCCTAACTGACATAATGGAATTGGGGTAATGCCCTCTCTGGCTTCTTCCAACTGAATGGGGAATTGGTATGACAGTTTGGGTATCTCTTCAGTAGGCTTAAAGAATGGTCAGAACACCTTGGGCTGATCTAAGGAATAGGAACTGACACCTTTAAGAAGGGCTGTTCCTTACTAAGTAAGGGTGGGCATCCCTCCTCCCAGGACCTCGTGACTATTACAGAATGGGGGCAGGGCAAAAGAACCTAAGGGAGGACACCCTGGTCAGGACCAGTCAGGGAGGAGAGCAATTCCTAGGATTCTCCCTAGTATCCTATATAAAGTCTGATCCAGATGCCCCTGCTGGACTTTTCTCATCCATCCCTTTGACGGAAATTGTTTGTTCTAATGAGGTTTATCTGTCTGGTGTTCCTGTGTTCCATCAATCTGTAATTCTATGTGTGGGACCCTCAGCAGTTACTTTCACTCTCTGGGCAGTGACACCAGCCATTTTGGTCTCCCTGCATCAGATCTGTAACTGTTACTTTCTGTCAGGGACCTTTGGCTTGTGGCTGCTGCTTTCACATGCTGCCTCAGATCTCTGTCACATCTCTCCCTTTCTTCCTGTCACGCCTGTCTATACGGGCCTTCTTTCAAGGGTGCATATAGATTTTTCTCTGTCCCATGGAACAGACTCAACAGTATCCCCAGACCCACTCATGGTTACAGACCAAGTTGTCTGTAACATGCTTAAAAAAGATCTCAGGCTTGCATCAGGTTATTATTTTTATAGCTAGCAGATGCAGAGAATAAGTGAAGTCCTTGACTAGTGCCTGGGAGAGAGATGTGAGGGAGAAGGCAAGAGTTATTAGCATTTCAAATACCATGCCAGGGTCAGATATAAAACACCAGAGATAAGTTACAGTGGGGAGGTGTCTGACCGCAGCAGTGGGTGTATTTCAAAGAAAATTGCAGATAAGTCCTTTTCATTGTCTTTTTCCTTTTTTATTCATTTTTTGATGCTGTAGCTAAAGCTGAACAAAGCTTTTCATCCTGCAAATACTCTCTTAAACTCTCAGTTGTTGTGGTGCATTTCATTAATTATTTTATCAATCCTGCTAAAGATAACTTCTCTTTATTTTGGCTAGAAGTTGAAGATAGAAAAAGTGTAATAGCTAAACTCATTTCTTCCCAAGGAACCCACACTCACACAGTGCAAGAAAGTATAGAACTTTTGGGAACTTAATATTCCCGCTACCAAATTTTCTCTCTACACAAGTAATAGTTTCCTTTCACATAACAGACAGATTTCATAAATGAATAATGAAATAAGGTATCTTTAAAGACTAGTAATTCTACACCAGAATGTCTATTTACTTTGTTGCTAGACTACCAGGCACTCCTCCCACCCTTTCTGGTAAGTACTTCACAAATTTACTGTCACCCTTGGACATAAAATGTAGCAAAATTGATTCCTTTACTTTTAGCATCAAGGTTATTCATTTCCAGTAGTTCACAAAGAATAGATGGCAGCAGGGGTAAGAACCATTTTTGGTTTTCAGATCATGCTCCGTTATTCTTACAGCAGTTCAAAAGTAGAATATCATTAATTTTCAACATTAATTAATACTTTTGAAGTTGAAGCCTTCTTAATGGGTCATAGTTGAATTTTATTTCAAACATGATTGCAATTTCAGCTGAAATATGTCACCACCACTTTGTTAGGAAATAAAGAATAACACTTCTAAAATAAAATTACAAGCAGGGTAGATTGCAATGAGCTGGAGAGCAGGATCTCAGAACTGAATTAGGAACCTGCAAGCAAATCCTTGAACCTTGCTGTTTCAACTTTTTGATTTATAAGAGGAAGGATTTTGTTCTGCAGGAACGCTAGATTCTCTAAGAAAGGAAGGAGGGAAAAATGGTTCCTTTATTTACCTTGTATCATATGAAGATTCTCTATCCAATATTTCCTTGAGAAAACAAACAAAACGAAACAAAACAACAAAACCAATTAGTTACATTATTTGGTTTGCCCCACTTACTCTTGTTATAGATTGCACAATACTTTATTCTAATATTTTTCCCATATAGGTTTCATACTAAGCTTAATTATTGTACAACATTCCATCGCATGCTGTACCATAATCTTAGTTGCCTATTAATTTGTTTTTGCAGTGCAGCTGCAATTTATATCCCTTTTCTACATTTCGTGTCTTCTTTTTTTTCTTGGTTCTGTATTTTATTGGGATATAAAGAGCAATTTAGCAAAAATAAAGGCAGAGTTAAAAATATGAAAAACATTACTATTTTACTTTCCTGTGCATAGTATATCAATATATTTCTTTATTGTACATATTCATATCATATTTATTTATTCTGATCTATCATGTTTATAGAAGTAATTTTTGCATCTTTCAAGCTACTTATATTGAAGTAGAATCTTAGGATAAAATTACACAGAAAATTGTAAACTTTTATTTTGATGTTATGTGTTTTAAAAGAAAGGTTGCTTAAATTTAGAGTTCCATCGTAAACATAGGAGAACAGTCATTTCTGTTTATTTTGGCATTATCAGCTTAAAATATTTTTTGCAATTAGTAGGTTAAAATATGCCTAAAAGTATATGATTCATAACTTATTGACTAAATTCTCTCTTTGTTTTGTAAGTATATGTGTTTATATGGTTTTTGCTATAGCAAGTTAATCACAAATGATATTATAGAAATTGGCAGTTTAAAACTTATTATTTTATTCATGTGGGGGGTGTGTGTGTGTGTGTGTGTGTGTGTGTGTGTGTGTGTGTATGTGTGTATTCTAGCTTGTCTGCATGTACCACATGGGTGCAGTTCAGTTTTCCACAAAGGCCAGAATAGGATGTTGGATAACTTGGAACTATAGTTATTAGTTTTTGTTAGTTAACATATGGGTTCTGGGAACCAAATTTCTGTCCTCTGTAAGAGCAACAGGTTCTGCTTAAATTTAATAACCAAATATCTTTAAAGGTGCAATAGTGACACTCATATCTCTGAGGTAAGCAACATCTCACTGATTGGACTTAAGACAAACTATGCAGGAGGAAACTTACTCAACTACCCAGGGCTAGTGAAGTTCTGGGTCTTGGCAGAAGACCTATAACTGCCACTTTACTAAATCAGCATAATCCCTACGTACATTCTAAATGTTTATCCTTATATCCTGAGACATGTGCAGTTCTCACCTCTCATGAAGGAAATTTTACTTTGCAACAGAAAGAAATAACAGAAACCTACAATAGATTCAAAGGTAGAGTTGTGGAGCCCAATTTTAACTGATATGTGTGTAACATAACACCTTCATCCATGGCTTTGAGACCATTGTAGAAGAGAGGGTGAAAGGATTGTGAGAACGAGACAAACAGGAAGTTTGCTCTGAGATTGTGTCTCCTAGAAATTTCAGAAGCTACAACCAATCAAGTCTTATCAATATGGCTGCTGAAACATGAGCTGAACAAGAACATCACCATTAGACAAGCTAACATGGACAGGAGAAAGCTCATGAGGCCTCAACCCCACAATGAACTATAGGCAACTAGGTATTGTAGAGAATGGGAGACATTTCTTAGGAATTTTTATTTCTTAGGAATGAGCCACCAATTGGAGTGCTCATACCAAACAAAAACAAATACATGAAAATAACATCATGCAGACCGAGAAAATTGTATTTAGATGTTTGTATGGATGCATGTATTATTTGTATGTAATTAAATTACAATCTCAGATATAAAAAAAAGGCCACGAATTTGAGAGAGAACAAACAGTTGAAGGCATATGGAAGGGTTTGGAGAAAGCAAATTTGGAGAAAGGAAGGAAGGGGATTATGTAAGCAAATTATAATCTAAAAAATACTGGAAATTATTGAATGATTATTCTTTAAGACAAAAGAATTGTTCAGTCTAATGTAATATCAATACCCCAATATCACTGTGCTGGTGAACCTTTCATGTCCTAGTCCCATGTTAGGGCAGGAAACTTTCCTTCACTCCTTTTCAGATTAGAAAAGATGTTACACAAAGGAATGGAGGATGGAGTTTGTTTTGTTTTCTTTTAGTCAGAAAAGCCATCCATTTGAGAGGGTGTGTGTGTGTAGTTATGTGAGGGAGAGGACATGGGAGGAGTTGGAGGAAAGACCGGAAATGGGAGAAGTAATATGGTTATATTTTAATTTTACAATTTTAATAAAATACTCTAGGCAAGTAAGCACTTGTGATAAATCGTTATTATTATTATTTTTTGGTAGTGTGTATCCTTCCTTGAGGCAATGTGTTTGAATCTCATCTCTTGAATCTCATCTCCCAATCCATAACCTGAGTCTATCCAAATAAAACAAATATGTGAACTATTATCAAATAACTTTATATAAAAATTTGTCCTAAAATTTAATATGATCAAAGACTAAGAAGTATAGATAGATAGATAGATAGATAGATAGATAGATAGATAGATAGAGAGAGAGAGGAAGAAGCAACCAAAGCTCTAAAGTGAGGCTTAAGAATGTTTCTCAGTGTATGTGGTTTATTGGATGAGATCCTGGAACAGAATAACAACAGTATGGCAAAACTAAGGAGCTCTGATAAATACATATGTGCTTGAGTATTAAGCTATTAAATATAGATGAAAACTGAAATGCATATGTGTTTCTCTTTTTTTCCTAGAATAATACTTTTTAAACTAAGCAATCATCAAGTCTTGAAAGATTAAATTTACCCATAAACCCTATTTCTCACATACAGTAATAATTAATAAAATAAAATTTATCCATAAAACCTACTTCTCACAAACAGTAGTAATTAATAAAGTTTTCAGAAATTCAAAACTTTTTAAAGTTGTTACTAGAGTCATATGTCCCTCGTAGTATGCATTTCTTATAATACTTAGTAATTATCCCATACGTATTCACTGAAGCTAGAGGAACATGTGCACATGCACACATGATCAGATACACACGCACACACATGCACACGTACATGCACACTCATACCCGTTCTCTACTTTGAGTTTTGAATTATAGTTATGGCAGTTACTCTCATTTTTTTATCTTTTGAACGTTTCTCATTTATCTATGACAATTCCTTAGAGAATCCTACATTTTAAGACAAATTTTTGCTTTATTAAAGTCAGTTTGGCATGATTTTCAGTCAGGATTTTATTTTAGAGACTTTCCTAGTGTTGTTTTTTATTTTCCCACTTCTCAGTGCTAACTCTGCCCTTAGCAGGTACATTGTTGTCATTAACTAAAAGCAAACAAGGTGTCACTCACTGGTGTTTCCTATAATTACTTCTTGCCTAACCGGAGCTTGTTTTTTGCATTCAAGCTATGCCCAGAGAGGCAGTTTTTTGTTACTTTAAAATTTTTCTGTCAGATATAATTTGCAGCCTGTCAACTTGTTCAGATGGCTGATATTTATCCGGGCGAAATATCCTTCTATGTATTCTTTCATCAAAAATTTCAAGAGACATATGTGGCAAGTACAAATAAGATAAATTTCCTGTGACCACAAGATTGATGCTTGATAACAATATAAGAGAAAATGGACAATAAATAGTAATTATACTTTGTGGAAACTTAAGATAAAGGCTGTGCAAGTGTTTATTAAAACCCATCAAAGAAGCTTGCTGTGAAGACATACCTAAGAGTGATTGCCTACATAAACTTCTATGAAGCATGCCACAGAAAATAAGTCCTAAAAACACAAAGGGTGATGAACATGGATCTAGAAGAAAAACTAGAGTCAGCTGAAGCCAAGGTAAATGTAGTGGTGAAAACCTGACATGCATCTTCTTGAGTGTAATTAGTTCAGATGGAAGGGTGGATGTCATTGAGGTCAGACTACAAGCGAGAAAGTGACGATGCTATGTTATTCTATGTTAGTCTACAGAGTTTGACCAGACACTTAATAGTATCAGGTTTAGATTTTTAATGGATCATTCTAGGAACAATAAGGAGACAAGATGAAAAAGGGCATAATGAGAATCAGGAAGAACACAGCTTTTACTGCTAAGATTTAGTTGACAATTTATGAGATAATTAATTTAGAGCATAGAAATATGAAAGAAGGGGGTGGGGGGTTAATTTCCAGCGATACTCCTGTTGTCCATCAAAATCAGCACTTCTTAAGCATTTTTAAATAAATCAATTGACAAAGTTAAGAAATTTAGTCTAGGGATTTATGGATATCCCATATAGAGGGTAAAATGGATAACTATATTGATCAGAGTTGCAAGAAAACTTATTCTTCACAACACTTATCAATATTATAGCCATAATAATTAAGAAATAATTTTTAAGATAAAAATCTTATAATGCTGCCATCTGGTCAGGCAATTCATAGTGTACTTCCAGAAAATGTAAGTTTTGTGTTTTCTATTGTGTTCAACAAAGTGCTTTTATCTTAATGTTTGTGAATTTCCAGGTAATTATATTTCAGCTTAAAGTGCAGTTACTGTTTTCTTATTAATCTCTCTCTACTTTGTTATACACACACACACACACACACACACACACACACACACACACACATTTACTGTGTGCTGTATTATCTGTCTTGAATACAACTGGCCACACTTGAACCTGTTCCCCTAGCCTCCAATATGTTTAAACAGTTGAAAAAGAAGAACCAGACTACTTGTTCAAATCTTTTTCACTTGTTGAGCTACCATGCCAGTTATAGCATTAGCAATATCTGAAAACTTAAACCAACAGAGCCTACCAATGCCAAGGTCCATTTGTACTACCATACTCTGATGCTCACATGCACATTCAACAGAAGACCAAATTCACAGGGGGGAGAGCTCCAAAGACTACTGTTCTACATATAAGGGGCAAGAGGATACAATACAGACTCTGCACATTCATGAGACACATTCAGAAGGACACATCTTGTGTATCTAAGTCCTTAGGTTTGCCAGAATCTTCATTAATGAAGACAATCTCTACTTCTACAAGATGTACTTCAGACTTTCAGACTGTCTTGTTATCTCTGTGCCTTAGTGACCTGACTTACTCTGTGGTTTTCTGTCTCTATAACTCTGTAGTACTCACATTTTTACTCTTACCCTCTGGAAGACAATGTAGAACAGGAGGATCATGGTAGTGATGGAGTAGAAAGTACTTTTGCTTAGAAGCATCACCTGCCAATGTGTCCTCAAGATATAAATTATTAAATGAAGACAAATCAAACATGATCCAATAAAATTACCTGATTTTATAAGCATACACTAACATGAGCCAAGTATGCACTTGTATAACATGTTCAAGATCCTCAGTTAATCCCATACCATAAAAACAAAAGAGCAAAATTCGAATAACATATTTGCTGTTGATACTAATACACACAGACACTAACTCGAAAGGAAAATACTCTTAACAATGTTTAGCATTGCATTGATATGTCATGATCTTAGCATATTGTGGGATGTCCAGCTTCTGTCCACAGCAGAGTCCATGAAAACTCCATGAAAGAAGGTGTACAGTGTAATGACAAACAAGCAAAAGGCACTCTTTCTTTCTATGACAAGCAAACATAGACGTTTGCTCTTTCTATGACAGGCAAACATAGACGTTTGCTCTTTCTGGGACCCACTGACACGCACAATTGCATTTTCAGAATGACACTCAAAGAACACGATTTTTAGAGAAAAATGACATATTAAAATGACTTTTAATATGGAACTGACAAAGCACATTGCCAGGGGAAATCACACCAAGACTGCCCAGAGACAAAGAAATTTTCTGCCACAAGTAGCAAATGTAGGTTTGGTATGCAGGTGTCAGGCACATCTCAGAAGGAGCTGGTTTTTATTAATGAGAAATGTGGGCATAGTTTCTATAAGATTTTTCACAGCTATCCAGTTGAAAAGATGAGGAAGAGCCAATGGGACCACTGTCATTACAGCAACCGGAATCCTTGTCTAAGGTTTGCTTACACTGCCATGTTTGATCTGGGCTGTGGCAGTATATATTTTTTAAAATGGCATTCATACACAAGGAAGTGATCATATGTGACTTGAAGTTACTCAGCAGTGTTGTAGTTCCTCCCAAATCAAGAATCTAGAGACTAGAGAGACTGCTCAGTAGTTAAGAGCAAGTGTTGTCCTTGCAAATGACCCATGTTCCCAGTCTGCAGCACATATGCTAGGCAGTTCACAGCGCCTGCAACTCTGCCCTTGGAGTGTCTGACGCCTCTGTCTTCAGTGGTCACCTGCACCACTCACTCATGTGCACATACTTCTCACAGACTTACACAGTATTTCAGATGAACTAGGTGTAGAATAGCTCTCAAATATTTAAATATTCTTTCATCTTACCACTAATAGTATATTTTATACAAGTGGCATCAAGATTTATGATAAAATTTTCAACCATCCTAAAACTGTGAATAGATTATGACATTAACAATACACATTGATTATTACTTCATCAACGCTGTGATAATTTTAACGTACTTTTCTTGGTCTTCATGTGTAGTTTTCTATAGTACACTGAATTAAAACAGAAATTAAGTCTAGAGTAAAATTTCCTAGATTCTATTTCTTTTTTCAAAATGTGAATTCATGAATTTATTCTGTCATAATTTTTTTAGAAATGAGGTCATAGGTCCAGGCTTATTTTTAAGTTTTTAGAGGATAATACATTTATATCATCTTCTTCTTCCCTGTCCTTGCTCTGTCCCCTCCCATTGATCCCCCTTTGCTCTCTTTCAGATTCAGGGCATATTTTTCTTTTCTTCTTTTTCTTTCATTGTTTTAAATACTACTCAGATTCTATTAAAGGCAAACACTTAAAATTATTGCAATTAAGGTATGTTGTCAATTTTTCAGGTCTAGGATTTCATAAAACTTAAATGTGCCATTTGATGATTTTTTTATGTTATCGTTTTACTTCTGTACTTTCAAATATCTGGAAATAAATGTTATCATTTTTATAAATTAAAATCTAACTATTTTTATGAAAATTCAAATAACAATTTCCTGTTCTGCTATTCCCAAAGGCCCAGCATGGCAAAGGGCATTCAGGTGACAATCTCCCAGGAAGTCAAGGTAAAAACCTACTGTTGCCTTGCTAAACAGTAGGCTGACTCCTGAAGCTCCAATGCTGGCTGCTTTTCCCCTGCCCTGCTCCCAGCAGTTTCCCCTTTCCATGTTCCCCCAAATCCTTTACACATCCCCACTCATTCAACTCCATGCCTTCTTTATTTCTCTCTTTAGAAAACAAATAGGCAAATTAAAAAACAAACAAATCAGAAAAAAACAAGAAACACACAATATACAGATATGCAAACAAAAAATATAAAAACGTGAAATTGGAAGTCATAACATTCAAGCAAGACCAGTACAATAAACATTTCATGGACAAAGAACATGAGACAAAAGTTCTACAAAATCACTGTTGAGTTTGGTTGACATTAGTCATGTACTACTGGGGATAGAGCCTAGTGTTAAGTGTGATTTATACACCCCATGACACTGTTGGAGAAAACTGATGGGAGCTTGTGTCCACTTTACTGTCTCAGTGTTGGGACCCTTTACGGCCTGAAAATGTGCAAGACTTGTGCATGCTACGACAGTCTCTGTGAATTCATATGGTTCCAGTCCTGTTTGGTCTGGCAGATATGTTTTTCTTGTTTTCATCCATCCCCTCTGGCTCTTGCAATCATTCTGGCTCATTTTCTGCATAGCTCTCTGAGCCCCGAGTGGAGGGTTTTGATGAAGAGATCCCATTTAGGAAAGAGTGTTACAATGTCTACTACTTTCTTCTCATTGACCAGTTAGAGGATCTCTTTATTAGTTCCCATCTTTTACAAGAGGAAATTTTTCTGATGGCTGAATTAGAAAGGATGTCATTAGGAATCATTTTATTGCTGCTTCCTTATACCAGAACAATAGCATTTGGATTTCTCTTAGATCCATGTTCTGTTTAGTTTCAAGTCTTTGGCCATCTGAGTAATGTCAGGCATGGGTTCCATCTCATAAACTGGCCTTAAATTCAAGTGTATAGTATTTGGTTATTCCCACAATATATGTGCCACTATTGCACCAGCACATCTTGCAGCCATATAACTTTTGTAGATCACATGGTTTATGGTTACTTTTCTGTACCAGTATCATCAAGAGTATTGTACAGTGCCACGAACTCCAATCATTAGGGGAGAAGGTTCTAGATAGGCCTTAGCTTGACTTCTTTATGATAAATGAGATGTGTTAGTGTTCTCTTCAGCCACAGGGCGTTACCATCAATTTGTGGAAAGCAATTAATAGCCTTGACAATTGCTGAAGTTGTTTCAGGTTTCCATGGAAGCACTTTGGGCACCAGCTCAAAAGTTACAAAAGATGTAACTCATTCTTGGCACTGAATTTTTCGCTTAGTGGATAAAAATATCTAACTGGAATTGGTTGGTTATTTGGTGATTTTATTCAGATTTCTCTGGTATATATATTCTACAATAGTAGGTTTCTCTATGATCCCTCAAATGGCCCTTACCTTAGTGCTAATTGTCTACCCTCATATTCCCTACCTTACCTCCCTCTTACGCCTTATCCATGTTTAATTCTCCTTGTCTAGTCTTTCTCCTGTGTCTCCCTAACTTTATATCTTTGTTCCCCCTTCTTTGGGAGATCCTTCTCTTCCTGATAGTCCCGTACACTATTCCTAACATCTGTGATTGTACAGACTGTAGCACACCTATTGAAGGCTTAGATGCTAACATCCATATCCAAGAATACATAACACATATATATGGTACAGTGTTTGGGTTACCTCACTTGGGTTGATTTTGTCTAGCTCTCTCAATTTGCCTGGAAATATCATGATTTTACTTTTAAACAATGGCGTAATATTCTATTCTGTAAATATGCCACATTCTCATTATCCACTTATCTGTTAATGTATATTGATGGTGTTTCCAATTTCTATTATAAAAGAGCAACAATGAATATGGATGAGCAAGTGTCTCTGCAGTAGGACACAGAGTCCTTTACATATGTGCCCAAGAGTAGTATAGCTAGATCTTGAGGTACAACAATTCCCAGCTTCCTGAGAAATAGCTGCACTCTTTTCCAGAGTGGTTGTAAAATTTTACACTGCTACCCAGCAATGGATGAGTGTTCTCCTTCCCCCAACTTCTCAATAGCAAGAGCTGTCATTTGTTTTATTGATCTTGACCATTCTGATTGGTGTAAGACAAAATCTCAAGTAATTTTGATTTGCAGTTCCCTGATGACTAAGGATGTTGTACATTACTTTAAGTGTTTTTCAGACATTTATGTTTCGTCTTCTTAGAACTGTCTGTTTAGATTTCTATCCCATTTTTAAAATTTGGATTTTTTCTTTTCTTCATGTTTAGTTTTTTTTTTTTTTTTGGTTTTATAGATATATTAGATATTAACCTTCTACTGGATGTGTAATTGGTAATTGTAATTTTCCATTCTGTAGCCTGCTTCTTTGTTCTAATGATGGCTTCCTTTGCTGTACAGAAGCTTTTCAGTTTCATGAGCTCTCATTTATTAGTTGTTATTCTTAGTGCCTCTGTTATTAGTGTCTTGTTAGAAAATCTTTTCCTGTGACAATAAGTTCAAGACTATTTCCCACTTTCTCTTTTATTAGATTGTATTGCATTCCTTGATTCATTTGGGGTTGAGTTTATAAATTTGAATCTATTTGCATTTTTACACATTTGCCATCCAGTTAGACTGGCACTGTCTATTTTCCAGTGTATATTTCTAGATTCTTTGTTGCATTTATGGGTCTTTAATTCACATGTTTATTTTTATGCCAAAACCATACTGTTTTTGTTACTATAGATTTGTAGTACAGCTTGAAATCAAGAATGGTGAAACCACCAGCAAGTCTTTCATTAAGCAGGGTTGTTTTAGCTATCCTGCATATTTTGTATTTCCATATGATGCTGAACATTGTCTTTCAATTTCTCCATAGAATTGTGTTGAAATTTTGATGGTTATTGTATTAATGTGTAGATAGCTTTTGGTAGGATTGCCATTTTTGCTATAGTAATATTATGGATCTATGAGCATGAGAGACTTTTCCATTTCCTGATATATTCTTCACTTTCTTCAATGTCTTAAAGCATTTATTACACAAGTCTTCCACTTGCTCAGTCAGAGTCATCTCCAGGATATGAATGTATGTGTGTGTAATCTTTTATATACAAATAAATAAACAAATGTGTTTATATATAAGAAAGCTATTGATTATCATGTGTCAAATTTTTTTATCCTGCTTCATTAATGAAAGTGTATATCAGCTGTAAATATTACTGGTATAGTTTTTAGAGTTATTTCTATATAAAATCTAACACTTGCAAATAGAGCAATTTTGACATCTTTTTTTCTTATTTAGTTTCAATATTTCATTCCATCTATTTTTGTGACTTATTTATTGCTTGAGCTTTTAGGTATATCATTAAGTTGATAATAAGAGGTCTCTATAATTTTTATATGTAGTTATTTAGTGTTATAAAGTTGACTTTTAGAAGTGCTTTCATGTGTCCAATAGGTTTGGGTATATTTTGTTTTCATATTAATTTAATTAAAAAGTTTTTAATTCAGTTCTAAGTTTCTGTGTTGGTGTATTTCTCATTCAATAGTGAGTTGTTCAGTTTCCACAAGTTTGTATATTTCCTGTTGTTCCTATTGTTGTTATCCAACTTTAACTTGTGGTAGTCGGAAAGGATATAGGGTGTCATTTCAATTTTCTGGTGTCTTTTGAGACTTGCTTCATGTCCTAGTATGTGTTCAAGTATGTGTTCAATTTTGAGAAAGTATAATGAGCAACTTATAAGAAGGTATATTCTTTAGTGGTTGGGTAAATGTTATGTAACACACACACACACACACACACACACACACACACACACTCACACTCACATGCTCACACACATAATGTGCCTTTGATTTATGAAGTTATTTAACTACAGCATTTCTCTGTTTACTCTTTGTCTGGATGACCAGTTTTTAGTTAGAGTACTGAGGTCACTCACTGTCAGTGTAGGAGGGTCAGCATACAATTTTAGAGTTAGAAATGTTTGTTTTATGAACTTGGTTGCCCATATGCTTAGTGCATAAATGTTAAAAATAGAAATATTCTCTTGGTATATTTTTCCTCTGATAATTATATAGTTTCCTTTCCCATCTTTCCGTATTATTTTTGGTTTGACGTCTAGTTTGTCAATTAAAATGATTGCACCTGCTTGTTTCTTAGGTTCATTTGCTTGAAATTCCTTTTATTACCCTTTTACCCTTAAGTGATATTTAGGTGTGTTTCTTGGATGCAGCAGAAAAATGAATCCTTCTTTCTAATCCAATCTGTTAGTCTGTGTCTTTTTACTGGGAAACTTAGACCATGAATGCTGAGAGTTATCAAAGAGCAGTATCTAAAGATTCCTGTTATTTGTTGTTATAATGTGGATGTTTGTCTCTTCTTTGATTTACTGTCTGGTTGTATTTAGTCTTTCTTATTTATTTATTTTTTGTTGTTGTTTTAGTTTGGTTAACATCTTCAGAGTGAAATTTTCCTTCTGGGGAGCTGGATTGATTGATAGATATTGCTTAATTTGGTTTCATCATGGATTGCCCCCCCCCGTCCCCGGCTATTGTTATTGATAGTTTCGCTGGATATAGTAATCTAGGCTGGAATATGTGGTTTCTTGGAGTTTATAAAACATCTGTCTAGGTCCTTAATGGCTTTCTGTGTCCCCATCGAAAGGTTGCGTGTTATTCTAATGGCTCTGCCTTAATATGTTACTTGGTCTTTTCCCCTTCCAGGTTTTAGTATTTTTTCTTTGTACTGTATGTTTAGTGTTTTGATTTTTATATGTCATGGGGAATTTCTTTTCTGGATTTTCTGGTCCTGTCTATTTGGTGTCCTCTATCCTTCTTGATCTTGATAGGCACCTCATCCTTTATGTTAAGGATATTTTCTTCTATAGTTTTGTTGAATATATTTTCTGCGCCTCTGACATAGATTTCTTCCTCATCTTCCTCATCTTCTATATATATTAGAATATATGTCTATATATATATATAACATCATATATCTAATATATGATAGAATATATTATTCATGTATTCTATATTTTAATAGTGTCCCAGATTCATGGAACGTTTTGTGCCTGTATTTTTTTAGACTTCACATTTCTTTGACTTATGTATCTATTTCTTCTACTGTGTCTTCAATTTCTAAGATTCTTTCTTCCATGTCTTGTACTTGTACTCTGTTGGTGAGGCTCATCCTGGGATTTTCTTACCTAATTTTTTCATTTCCAGTTTTATCTCACTTTGGGTTGTCTTTAGTAATTTTATTTATATTTTAATGCCTTTACCTGTTTTTATTATTTCATTCCTCTATTTGTTTTTTTCACAGAGTTCATTCACAAATTTATTCATAACCTCTTTATAATCCTTGAAAATATTCATAATTATTAATTTGAAGTTGTTTTGTGTTTCAGACATAGAAGACTTCAGCCTCAGTCTCCATACAATCTAGAACATTTAAGCTTCTGAGACTTACTGCTGACTGAGTCACTCTGACTAGCTCCTTCTGAACTCAGAGCTGTACTGATCAACACACTTGCTGTTCTGGCTCAAACTCTTCTCCAAGTGCTGGTTCAAATTGACTTTCTGAGCCTGCTGACTGTTTCTGACTGAACTCTTCTGACTCTGGCAGACTCTGGCTGACTCCTTCACCCTCTCTGACTGAACTGCTCTCTTGGCTTCAAACTGATTCACTCTTCCCATTCGACACTGATTCCTTCTGCCTAATGGCCTCTGTGTCTCTTCCTCAGATTCCTCAAATTACTCACACTGCTTCTGAGTCTCCGCCTCAGAGTCCGACTGCTTGTCTGCTTCTGTGTCTGTGCCTCTGAGTCATATCCTCTGCTTGAACTGAGCATCTGTGAGAGTTGGGCATGTCCTCACCCTGACTCACTCTGTCAACTCTTCATCTGTCACTTTCTCCTGCCCTTCTCTCTGACTCTTTTCAGAAGTCACTTTCTGTTTGACACTGACTCCTTCTGACCTCTGCTTTCCGTATCCCAAGTGCTAGGATTAAAGGCATGTACTACCACTTCCTTCTGCATACAAGGAATAAAGGTGTGTGCTACATTTTTTCTACATTCCATCTGGAGCACACAGGTCTCTGAATGTGAGCCCTTTCTATAGACCCTTGGATGTGATCCCTTCCTAGCTACCACATAGGCCTTTCAATGTGATCCTTTCTCGGAGCGGCCGTGTTGCTGGATTAAATGATTAAATATTCCTCTGCAACATATTATCATTATTTTTGACTAGAAAAATTTATGATATTTTTGCTATAAGGTTCTTATAAGTGCAGAATGATTGCAACTGACAAATATCAAAGAATTAACACACAGAAAATGACATTTGCATGTGTTTGTTAAGTATTACATACAAATAATGATAGGAAGGGATTAATATAAAGAATTCCCCTCATCTTGGAATAATAACTGCCACTACCATAGTTTTCGGAGATAAATAAACAATGCCAGTTTTGTTTTCTGCCCAAAGACAGCAGTTATGTGGCAGATGGTTGTGAGCCATCCCAATACTTTCTATTATTTGTTGTAAATATGAAGGATTTTGAAAGTTTTAAAAATAAATAAAACTGTTTATGATATGTTCAGCAAAACTAAGTGGTTTG
Source organism: Cricetomys ansorgei (assembly GCA_026225945.1). NCBI lineage: Eukaryota > Metazoa > Chordata > Mammalia > Rodentia > Nesomyidae > Cricetomys > Cricetomys ansorgei. The sequence continues at coordinate 5,786,169 of JAMJFZ010001791.1, forward strand.
AACATATTTTGTATAGTTTGATATATAGAGACTATTATTGTACTTTTCGATTTCTTATATTCTGTCTTATCAACAAATAGCATGACTCCTGAAGGTCAAAATGAAATAAAAATATTTTCCATCAGCCAGTTCAGTCCCTTTTAAATGGCAAAGTGTTTGGCAATTGCTTCACTGAAAATTTAATTTTCTTTTCGTATCTTTCATGCTCTGTGGTTATATCAATGACTGTGTTTACAATCATGCTTTTACCCAGATAAAAGCCCTTTGGGTTCAATCATTGGTTGAATATTTAAAATAAATACTGATGAAATAATTTTTATAGGCAATATTTCCCCATTTACTTATTTCTGTTGTAGCAAAATTCTTCATACTATCTTTAAATTAACTTTTTCTATCAAATCTTTGATATTGCCATTATTCAAAGTTTTCTCAGTTTCATTGTCACATTGATTTTTTTTCATATAATGGAAGAGCTAAGTAGTATATAAGTATAAAATAAGCAAGATGTTTTATAAATATTTGATCGTTTCTATAATCATTTACTAATTGAATAGGACATTTCTTCACTTAAATGTAAATTGACACATTCCAATTAGAATAGCATATTTTTTCCACTTAAAAATACTTAAAAATAAAATATACTCAGATATAAATCTGGCAAGTGCTCATGCTTTTGTCAATATTATAAAGAACAATTATCTTATAATTTTTGTATAACTAGCAATAATGTTTGCATATTCCTTGTAAAAACATCTTGGTTGTTTCTCTGGGAACATGGTGTTGCTACAAGGTTTCATGTAGTCCAGGATAGCCTCAAATTTACTATGTTGGAATGGTTGGCCTCGAGGTTCTGGTATTCCTGTCTTTACCTCATCAGGGGTGGGACAGTAGAAATCTGCCAGTCCTAACCTTATTGGTAAAATGTGGAATTTTCATCACAAAAGTCTGTTTTTGTTCTTTCATTATGAATTACACAGAGTTCATTAGGATTTTCCCCCCACTGCAGTGATAGATTAGTATGTGATTTTTCTGAAGCAACTTTCTTTCTATTGCTGCCTTTGTCTTGGTTGCCCAATCTCAAGTATCACTTTGTCAACACTTTGGTTTTAGTTGATATGCTCACTCTGGAGAGGTAGACAGGGAAGGGAAGAGGGAGAGGGTTACAGGGAGAGAAGGAGGGAAGAATAGAAGGAAAGAGGGAGAAAGAGAGAGCAGGTATAATAACTGAGTTGGATGTTTTAAGCTACATGGCATTCGTTTTACAAAATTCACATTTCATACTTCCTTGCAAACTTTTCCTTAGTTTCCCAATTAGAATTTTAATAACAGAAAATAAGTATTTGAAAATATCCTTAATATTTTATTGTCTAACAACCTGTTAGAATTTTTTGTGATCAAAGTTTCATGAAAAACAATGAGATAAGTAAGAGATGTGAGAGGAAGAAAAATAAAATTATCATTGTGGCATTTCCAGAGTATTGAGAACTGTCCTCCTCCTCCACAGGCAAAATACATTCTGGAAACTAGGCCATGTCTTAGAACACTGGAGCCAGGTTCAGGATTAGGTAGTTCACAATGATGGTGAGGAGCTATACTCTCTAGAAAGTCATTCAGTTAGGACTGGAAGAGCACAAGGCCAGCAGAAGAGGAAACCTGACTAATTTAAGCCATTGCGCTAAAACTGAGATGAGCTTCTCATACTAGGGAGATATGTTGGGATTCGTCAACAGTGGAAGGTATGAATGGACACCTTGAGACAGTTCCCTTTATGTACCGGAGTGTCATCAGACATGGAGGCAAGGCAATGGTTTGGCAAACAAGGAATTCACTGAGTTGGATGTGTTCTGTTCTGTTTCAAACAATTTTCCCAAACATGCCATCATTTTAGTATATTGGCACAAAATTTGAATAAGAACATCATAAAGCAGTATTTTTTCTTAAAAAAAAAAACTTCTACAAATAAAGTCATCAACAATCTTGATTTTTATGGAAAGGCTTTGTTCCCATACCCTAAGTCCAGTTTCCAAAGAAACAGCTTAGTGTCAGACAAACCAAGAGTCTTGGACACCCTAAGTATTTCCTTGAAAAAAAAAAGACATTTTCTGTCTCTGGGTTATTGTTATTATTATTATTATTATTTTATAAAACTTTTTATCCAAGATTACTACTTACATAGTTAAAGTTTTCTAGATTTTGAGACAGCACTGCAGTCTAATTTGTTTAGCCAGGCTTTGCTCTATTAGTGGGGGTATAAACTACTGCTATTTCTTTTTTATATTTATGAGTCTCTTTTCTCTGTATGCATAAAAGGCTTCCTAAATATCTCATTAATCCTCACAACATCCCTGTTGGTAGGGAACCAAACATTATAGCCTCAGATAGTGAAGACTCCTGTTACTGTAATAATAGGATTATATCACTTAATTTAATGTAATTTGATGATAGCAGTTTGAAGATGAGTAGATTTTGCACAAGGACTAGTAAATTAAAAAAAACACATCATATTGAATATGAATGCTTCAGTATAAATGTAAAATATTGACCATGACATTTGAGATAGAACAACACACAGAGCTTTTTCTCTTATTTTTACTTACATTACAGTTTCAAATGCTCTGTTTTTTAGGCAAGAATTTAACGCTTCTCAAGCCTTTCATATATTTTGATGCAAAAAACAGGCAAATTCAAAACTGAAGGGAGGCCTGAGTGATCTGGCCATCTACAGTAATAACTTAGCCTGGCAGCAACTTTTTCAGTAAGGGTGGCTCTCATGAATAGTGACAAGATTTCTGGATTGAGTTCTCTCATTTTCCCATCTCTTCAAATACGGGAGATAGTCACAAGTCCTTTCTTTACTCTAGGACTTGTTCTCATATCTTGAAAATGATGGGGCATAATTGAGAATTTATGGGGTGATCTCAGGCTCTACGATGATGAAGAAAAGGCACTTAGTTTGATCTCAGAGGCATAAAGCCAAACTCTGCGCAGAAATCTTGGCATCATGACCCAGTGCACTTCCCATGTGCTTTCCAGCCAGAGGAGCTTTTAAAGATAATTTAACGAAGAATCTTCCATTTTGTGTTCCTTAAGACAAAATAGTGAATATTTCTCCTGGCTGTTCTTGCCGGTAGGACCTCAGATTAAAAGTAGAATGAAACTTGATCAGAATGAGACCTACATTACAGACCATGTGCCTAAACAAGTGTCAAGTACTCGCTTTCCTTCAGGATGGAAACTTACCTGTTTTCTATTCGCCTTAAGGATTGATTGGGAAGAAGTCTATGAGTGAAGTCGGAAAGTTTTAGGAGCACAGAACTAAGACACAAATTCTCCACACTTGAAAAATCACACACACACACACACACACACACACACGTGATTATAATAGTATTTTGAATCCATTGTATTTCTAGTCCACAAATGTACTTTTATTTTACGCAGAATAACATCTTTCATGCGATATATTCCAATCACAGTTTTCCCTCCCTCATCTCCTCCCGGATTCTCCCCACCTTTGAATCCTTCCAACTTTACATCTTCTTTCTCTCTTTCTTAAGAAAACAAATAGGCAAAGAAATAAACAAGAATAAGACAAAACAAGCAAACTAACAAAAAAGAAAAAAGAAAGAAAGAGCATAATAAACTCACAGATACACAGAGACACCTATACATACACAAACAAAATCCATAAGAACACAGCATCAGAAATCACCATATACAAGCAAAAAAGCAATAAGGTTTAAAAAATGCCCAAGAAAAGCAATTAGAGACTGAAAAGTCTTCAGAATTACCTTTGCGTTTGTTTTGTGTTGGCCACCTTCTTCGAGGCATGGGACTTATTCCTTTAGTGTGGTTTGTATTCCCAGAGAGATTTTGTTGGAAATACCATTTTTTCCTTTGAGAGTGGTTGTTAATTAGAGATGATTTCATGGTTGGAAATGATACTGCCATCTAATTTCCCATCTCAGCACTGGGATCCCAGCTGGTTTGGGCCTATGAGGAGCCTCTGACTACTGCCACCATCTCTGTATGTTTAAATGTGTATCCTTAGTGTTGTGTCTGGAAGAAACTGTTTTCTTGATGTTATTAGCCCCCTCCACACTCCCTAGGTCTTATAATCTTTCTGTTTACTTTTCCACAAAGCTCCCTGAGATCTAAGGGAAAGGCTTTGATGAAGAAATCCTATTTAGGGTTGAATGGATGTTTTTTTTCTTTCTCTAGATATTGTGATCCATAGCTTTGCTTGGGCTGGCATCTGTGTTTAGGCTGTCTAGGCTCTCACGGCTTTCAGAGTCTCCTTTGAAAAGTCAGGTGTTAGAATATGTTACTTGGTCTTTTTCCCTTGCTAGTTTAAATTCTTTTATTTGTTCTGTATGTCTAATGTTTGGATTATTATGTGTCAGGAGGAATTTCTTTTCTGGTCCTGTCTATTTGGTGTTTTTTATGCTTCTTGTACTTTGAGAGGCACCTACTCCTTTCGGTTAGGGAAATCTTCTATATTTTGTTGAAAATATTTTCTGTGGCTTTGACCTGGGTTTCTTCTTCTTCCTCCTCTATTCCTGTTATTCATGGATTCTGTTTCTTCGTACTATCCTAGATTTCCTGGATGTTTTGTGCTTGGATTTTTAGATACAGCATTTTCTTAACATTTAACTATTCTACTGTGTTTTCAGTTTCTCAGATTCTCTCTTCTATGTCTTGTACTCTGTTGGTGAGGCTTACTTCTGGGTTTTTGTTTGACTTCCTAATTTTTTTTTTATTTCCACTTTTATTTCAGTTTGGGTTTTGTTACTGATTCTGTTTCTATTTTCATGTCTTACTTGTTTTCACTATTTCATTTCCCTGTTTGTTTTTGTTTTCACAGAGTTAATTAAGGCATTTATTCACAGCCTCTTAAAGGTCCTTGAACATATATAACTTTTATTTTGAAGTTGTTGTCTTCAGTTTATGTTGAAGTTGTGTTTCAGTTATACTGAATTTCTGTGGGCCTATTATAGTTAGGATGCTGCGTTCTGTTGGAGACACCCTACATGTCAATGGTTGTGTTTTTGTGCTCTTGTCTGGGCACCTGAGGTTGGGATGATTGAGATGGATCTAGTATTGTCTTTGCTGGTTGAATGTAACCATTATTTGTTGCTGTCTCTTGATCTTGGGAAGATGTGATGGTTGTAGGTTTCCTGCTAGGATGTGCTTTGTAGGTCATGGGTGACCGAAAGGAGTAGAGGTGAATTATGAGAAGAGCTGAGAGGAACTTTAGGAAAGAGCTGAAGAGACCCTCTTCCCACCTAGAGGAGCAGTACCCAGGGAGTGGTAAGTGTGGCTGAAAAGAGAGGATCCTGTCAGTAAGTTCTAGTAAGGCTTCGAGAGACAGGGCTGCAGGGTTATGGAGACCCTGTTTCTGAACCAAGAGTTGACATCTCCAGTGAATGGAACTGAGGTGGGAGGAGATGCGCCTGTAAGAAGGCTGTTACCTGGCTGAGGATGAGAATGGAGAAGTCCTAAAGCAGGGCAGGAAGGAGTGTGATTCATTTACCTTGAGTCATTGCCACTTGGAATCCAGTGTGGAGAGTGTTTCTCAGTAGAGGCAGATGACACAAAGGGGGAGGGAGGGAAGCTGGGTTTCCTGTAAGGTTTGGTAGAGTCCCCAGGGAATAGAGGTAGGTAATGATCAGAGGCTCCTGCAAGCGTTTTTTATAGGGCTGAGGAGGACACTAGGAGTGAAAATCCCTGTCTGAGTCCAGGCTAGATATGGCTACTCTACAAATGTTCTTAACTGACAGAAAATATCATTCACCGCATCATAAATAATCCTAAATCAAATTGCTGTTTGTTTTATCAATTAATATTTGTCTATTATGTTGTTTTCTTTTTTGTTAGAATACAATAATCTTTTCCTTGTAAGCAGAAAACATTGATATAGGTTTTGATCGTTTTGTTTGCATATTATTTCATAGACATTGACAATACGGCCATTTCTATTTTACAGCTAAAGGATGTTTGTTGTGTGAGGCAATGATGGAGATGATGAAACAGAAATAGTTTCTGGATTCCCAAGCCGGGGCTTTGTCCATTAGTAAGCTTCTCACTATAGTATTTCATCTCCCCCTGTTGCAAGTTTTATAGCAAGCATTCTGTCCTGGGTAGTATTCTGCTATATAATTAAGATATACTGCACACACAGGTGATTTGTAGTGGCTCTAGAAATGGTAATTAAGGTTGCTACTTCCACACTGTCAGGTATTTATTTTTTTTTTCTCCAACATTAAATGAAACAAACTGTTTAATTGCCTGAGAAGCTATACCCGTCTCTTAGGAATTAAAGTTTGCATCCAAGTGAAGGTGAAAGTAGTCATTTCAAATGAATTGCTGGTCAAGCAAAGAGCTCACTGAATAAGAATTCTGCTGTTCATCATGTGTGTAACACACACTAATAAAAATTGCATACTTGCTATAAGAACTTATTTATCTGAATATTCCAGTGTACTTACGGGTTTTTTTGTTTGTTTATTTATTTAGTGTGTATGTGTGCACATGTGCTCGTGTGCATGCATGGTGAACAGGACAGCTTGCAGGCATCATTCTTTCTTTCCATAATGTGGGTGTCAGGGAGTGAACTCACATTATCAAGTTTGGCAACAAATTCCATACCCACAGAGCCATCTTTTCAGAAATTATAAAGATTTTTTTTCTAACATTTCTAAATACCGTATTGAATTCTCTCTTAGCTCACAATTTCCAAGATAGATTGGGAGTTTTCTACTAGATATTATTGTTAGTATTGCCAATTCTTAGCGATTTTAAGACGTTGAATTTTGCAAATAATTCAGGTTAAAAAAAAGAAAGCTTTCCTGAGCATTTCAGAGATTCCAGATTGTACAAAAGTACACTCATAACTGATGGAATGTAGCTGCTTTGAAAGGTTTATTATCTATTGTCTTATTCCTGTATCAAGATTATGGAGTTTATAAACAGCAAGTAAAACTGTGACTTTTTAGTTTTGACAAGGTCCAATATGAAAATGACTGTAAAAAACTTATTTCCGATAGGAAGAACTTAATAATAGATTATTAGAGATAGTAACTTTTAAATCTCCAATACTATAGACTAGCAATATCTATCGATATATGATTCAAGTAGCTCTCAAGAGACACACTTTCTTGAAGATATATGTAATGTATGTTATAGTTTCCAAAGGAGAAAAGCATTGCAATTATTAGCAAATGGGAAACAATGCCTAAAATACAGTAGGACATATTTTCATCATTTTTTCAAATTCATATTATATGTGTGTAAGGAGTACATACATATCTAGGAGCAAACAATGCTATATTTGCTGCTGAAATTTATGTGAAGAACAGAATTATTTAATATTTTTTTTGAACCATCGACCAAATGCTTTCTGACATTATACTCTAATTCTGCACAGTACAGAATCAGGTGTCATTTATGACAGGGAGTGAGCTGCATGGCTCAGTTTAGTGTCTCATTTTGCTCATTTTCTTGGGTTTGAGATAGAAGCGTTCTGGAAAATTCACTTCTATGCCAATGAATCTTCATAAATACAATTTCTATTGACTTTAACGTCCAATTTTCTAGCAAGTTTGAAAGGTTTGAAATTGTACTTGAAAATGCCTTCTTTTTTGGCAGTCAACAATAAATATTCACCAAGCAGCCTATGACATTAGAATTAAGTCCCAGTAAAACCACAATTCAGTGCATGAAGATTAAAATGTAGATTCCATTCACAGTTAGTAATGTGCCCATTTCTTTAGTGTGTCAAATACGAAAGCTACAACCTCATTTTTACTGCCTATCTGTAGCATCTAAACTAATCCATGATACATTATGTGGCATACTATATGTGCATTTAATTAAACTTTTCCTCTCAATAGTCAATAAATCACTAGTTACTTTATTCAAGAAATATCTGTAAAGCTGGAAAGATGGATGACTCAGTGGTTAAGAGCCCTAGCTGTTCTTCCAGAGGTCCTGAGTTCAATTACCAGCACCCGTGTGGCAGCTCATGGTCTATCACTATACAGTGGCAGCTCATGGTCTATCACTATACAACGGTCTGTAACTATAGTCCCATGGGATCCAATGTCCTTTTCTGGTATGCAGATGTTGTGGTGTGCACATGGTGTGCATGTACAGACAAAACATCCACATACAATACATAAATAAATAAATAAATAAATAAATAAATAAATAAATAAATCTAAAAAAACAGAAGCCTGTAACTTAAAAAAAAAATCTGTAGATCACTTACATTTTTGTCTTATTTTCTAAGGAAGTCTTATAGTTATTTCCTTCTTTTAGCTCCTATTCTTGTGCTTTCTTTTATCCCCTCAGTGTAAAATAGACATGATTATTCTTTAGCTTGGCTGCTACTATCTCATTTTCACTCGATTTCCCATTTATGGGATGGAGCACTTTCCCTGTGTCTAGCTATTATTGTCAGAGCTAGCTTCGTCATCTGTCATACTGACCCATCTTTCTCCACCTGAAGCCCTTCATCAATTTTCCATTGCATTGAACATCAAGTCTGCAATACTCTCATTATTTCCTAAAGCCTTTTCACCAGGAAGAGGAAAATATTTTCCCCTCTGCAATGCCATGTCTCCTAGTTCCTTCTGTTTGCTTCAAATTCATCTCCACAGATGCACATGATTTAAATTATTATTAACCTTTTAAATACATTTGCTTTCTGATGTTGTGCCCTATAAACTGTCAACATTTTCATTTCTTTCACAAAGCATATATTTGTCTTTTGCATTGTCTTATCTGGCACACGATTAGCATTTAGATAAAAAAGACATCTTCTGAAACTGAGTTTTTGTGGATTTTTAAACTAGTGCTACCTTACAATCGTCTTAGCAGGACAAGATGAGACTTTCTTGCATTATGGTTCCATCTCTCCTGTAACAATGGAGTAATGGAGGCCAGTGAATGTCTTTGAGAAACCTAAACAAATCGATCACCACACAGTATGTTACAGAAAATATTTCATCATCCATTCAGTTCTTAGTATATGTATTAGCCAATCGCTAGTAAATCATATAGAAAATTTAGATGCTTGTGCTTTCATTTTGAAGTCTGAACATACGGAAATAATTTTCTTTGAAAATACAAAATGAAAAATGTTGATAGTTTCTTAAAAACAAAGAACGGGCCAACCTGATACTCAAAATAGTTTAAAAATAGTTCAAAACATATGTCATTTTTATTTTTTGAGAAACTGTAATTATAATACTTCCTCCTTCCCTTTTCTTCTATACCCTCCCATATAATCCTCCTTGTTCTTTTTCAAATTCATGACCACTTTTTCGATAATTGTTGTTACATACACATTGTGTGTGTGTGTGTGTGTGTGTGTGTGTGTACGTGTGTGTGTGTGTGCATGCGGTGTATTCCTAAATACATAAAGACAATCTACTTGGTCTGTTTAATGTTGCTTGTATGCATATGTTTTCTGGGCTGATGATATTTTATTGAAAAACATAAAACTTTTTTTTGGAAAGCAGAGAACCTATAATTTGTACATAGGCAATAAAATATTTTCTTTGCACTTGATATTCTGTTTTATCTTTAATTAAAATTACAAATTCAAGACCCTAACAGCAAGTATGTTCATTTATTTATCTTAAAACAAGTCTCACTAATCTAAAATTCTAGAGTGAAATTTTAGCTTCCTAATGTGTTTTCTCACAGTTGGCTCATCCAATTATTTTCCCAAATAATACTTTCTCAAACCAGAATTCTTTTATGTACCACTGCATTACTATTATCACTTAAGGAACAAATTTATATTATTTCATTTTACATTTTTATTGGGACTCTGGTTGAAAGCAAGAGCCATTAAGATTTCCTGTTTTATGTGGGATCATAAGCCTCCTGGAATAGTGTAGTGTTTTGACCTTTTGCAGTTTTGAAATGAATTTGACTGTCATTCTTACTGTAGCACTTTATGGGTCTCAAACAGTCTTTGGGAAAGAGCTATTAGAGCCGCTTGTGATGGGAATGCTGTGTGCAACAATAAAACTCCGGAATGAACTTGCTGTTCTTGATACTGGACAGGGTTGGGAGGCTAATTAACCGCTGCTGCCACAGGATGATAATTCTAGGCAAAGGGGTAGGGGTCATTTGCTTTGTTTTTTTCATTAGAATATACTCATTGAAAACTTTCTTTCTGCACTTTTCTTCTTTATTTTCTTCTTTCATTCCTAACAGAAGAGTCAGTTGTTACAACTCAGAGGTACTCGGTATCTGTTCCTTAGCAACTAAACTCCTCCCCTCACTCAGGCTGCTTCCTGTCTCAACCTGTTAAAAATTTCTCCACATCTTGTAGTCAGAATATTCCAATATGGAATTGTTTATCAGAACCTGAAATGTTTTAAACTTTACTTCTCGCTTAGATTTTAAGCTAGATTTTTCTGTTTACCCTATATTCCTTGAAGCATTAGTTAACCAGTTTCTATTTTATTTATTTATTTATTTAGTTTTAGTTTTTCCAGACAGGGTTTCTCTGTTGTTACTCTGGCTGTCCTGGAACTTATTCTGTAGACCAGGCTGGCCTCGAACTCACAGAGATCCATCCACCTGCCTCTGCCTCCTCAGTGCTAGTATTAAAGGCATGCGCCACCACTGCCCAGTCAGTTTCTATTTATTATAAACAATATTCTTCACAAAAATATCTAATGAGGACATGGTGACCCTAATTCTATTATTTGTAGTGTTAAGCATGTCTGAATAGTACCTTATCTGTTACAGTAATGTGTATTTTACTTTCTCACTTAGAAGAGAAGGAACCATGTTAATTCAGAAGAAAGAACTGGTTTGTGTAGCTCTTAAATTTCAGAAGTTTTGTCACCAATGATCTTATGCAACCACTGGCCATGTATCTACAGTAAGAACTTAAAAGTTACTGACAGGTTTCATTATGCTTCAGAAAGTAAACATATGAATAAAGTTAAGAGTAGATTTAAACTTATTCTTAGTGTTTCACAAAGGTAACCTACGCTTAATTATATGTACAACTATAAATATTTCAGTGGAATTCTGTTAAAGTGTTCAATTTTTCCCTAATAGACACCATTGAGGCAGGCAAGTGAATGTCAAGTTCTTACTTTAGGGCAGTTTACTTCTAGCATCATCTTTCCATTTGGAGAGGAAAATTCAGCTGATTGTCCTGTGCTTTGTTATACACTGGAGGGGAAGGACAGTCTTGGAGATACCAGCTGAGCCATAATTTATCTTATGCAGATGAGATAGTAAATAGCAATAGTCTCATGCAAATGAGCAAAATACAAATTAATTTATAGCCAGGTGATATTTACAAAAATGATAAAGCATAGACTAAGTAACTGCTAGAGGGCCTGGCACATACTTGACTCAGCTTATAGCAACAGCTGTTTCTGGAAAGCTGTCCATTTACATGTATTCCTCAATTTGTTTCTTTAAATCAAATCTTAACACCAGAAAAGAATTTTCTTTGTAATTTTGAGGATTTCTTAGAAACATGTCTCAATCACTTTAAAGGGATTTCTTTTTAAAATTTCTGTTAAATACTTATTACACAGTCTATGACTCCAGATAGTATTTCTTTCTCCCTAGTTCTTTGTAACATGTTGAACACTGAGCAGTTTGAGAGGGTGAGTTACTCTGCTCTGTTGCTGTTTTCCTGGAGGCGTATTGAGTTTTATTTTAAGAAATTGGCATATGTGTTTGTATGAACTGCTGGGAGGTTGGAAGTCCTTGAACCGCCACTGACATTCTAGTCCACAGGCAAAATTTCTTTTGAGAAAACCAATTTTTCCTTTAAAGCCTTTCTCTTATCTTAAGAATTTATTGTGTTTTAATTAAAACATAATCACATCATTTCCCCCATCTTTTCTTCCCACTAATCCCTCCCTTGTCCTTTCTCCATTTGTTCCTTCTCAAAGTCATGGCCCCTTTTTCTTTTCTTAGTATTGTTATATATGTATCAATAAGTATAGAAACACAACCTGCTGAGTCCAGTTAGTGTTGCCTGTATCTTTACGATTTTAGGACTGACCACTTTGTATTAGATAACCAATTATGGTTATCTAACCAATTATATATTCAAACGTGAATACATAATCTAGAATAGCCTCAGAAACCAAGAGAACACAAATGGATTGTGGTGTGTGTACAGAGGTTGGGTGGGAGGCTGTACTTGCATTTTAAGAACCTGGTTGAGGCTGGGAAGCAAAGTATGCCATTATTAAGGTCTGAATCAAAATACCACCCATAGGCTCAAATATTCCAATATTCTGTCCCCAGTCTTATAGTACTAGGTTAGGATATTGTGGAAGTTTTAACACTCACCCAGGAAACAAAAGTGTCTCACTTGTGATTCCGTTGGAAGCTGTTTGTGTTCTATCTACCAACTCATGTTCTTGTTACGTAAACGGAGCTGCTCCTACCTTCAGTTCACCTTAAGGAACTCTCAGCCATGAAATGAAACAAACTATTCCTTCCTTGAGTTGCTGCTGTAGCTATTTGGTCCAGTGATATGAAAAATAGCTAACCCAGCAATATACTCACTCACACGGCTCCCATAATGCTTCTCAGGTTTTTTGGCTTAACATTTCAGCTATCAACTGTCACTACCACTACCGATGACAAGCAGTCGAAGTTAGAGCAGAGGGTAAAAATTGGTTTTGTTTGAGTTATCCATCCTCAACTCTTATTTAAAAAGAAAATATAATGTTTGAATGAATGAGCTAAATTTGGTGGGGGCCATTCCAGAGAAGGGACTTTTCACTTGGGAGGAACTTAGACTTGAAGAGGCCATGTATAGTTCTATACTGAGCTTGTACACACCACAAGACACTATTTAAGTGAAATCAGTTACTCTTCCTCTGGTTGGGATATTGGTTTATAAATAAATATTCTCAAAGTTCTATTCTTAACTGAAATTGTTTAATACTTGTTCCCCAAAGCTCAAGACTTGTTAAAACTCCCATTGCAGTTTATAAACTAGGGTTCTAAATGATGTGTCATTTTATATATTTATTCTCTCTTGCAGTTCTAGCAGCTGAAGACTTAGTATCAGCTATGAATTTCATGACTGTAATTTTGTTCCCATTTCAAATCATTAATATTGATGCCAAATAAATGATAGTGTTATTCAAGCTAAATATTCTAAATTGCTCAGAAAAGGAAATATACTTCCAATTTTCTGCATTGCCATTGCAAACTAAAGATGAACTGAAATGTGACAGCAGATATATAGCCAGAAAATTAAAGTGTTATTCTACTTTCTTTTAACCCTGAATATTTGTCAAATTTATAAAAACTCAAATGTAGATGAAAAATATAATATCTCAAATGAGTTCAGTAGCATCAAAAGACAATCACTGAGGTGCAAAGGCTGAATCACCTTGCAGAGAGCCTAGCCTCTTTCTTGGACTGACCCGAGCACCTGGTCTCCAGGTAATTTATTGAGGAAAGGCACCACTCACCAATACAAAGGTCTTAGTTGATTAATAAATAGAACCACCACAGTACACAATCCCCCAACCTCTAGCTGGCTAACATGATGCTGTTTTGCTTAGGCTGAGGGAGGAAACCATAAAAAATTCCTCTACTAGCAACAATACAATCAAATGCCTTTAACACAAAGATCTCAGTGGGCAAGTTAAATTTGAACATGAATTTGCTCCATCCAAGGGTATTGAATAGACAATTACTGGTACTCCAAACTAGTATTCTTTCTGCATTCAGGAAAGCTATAGCCTATCCAATTCCAGAAAGCTGATTCTAACAGGTAAGGAAGGAGACCTCTGGCAGTAGCTCCTGCTGACAGATATAGCAGCTGTTTAAAGTTCATATGACTACACAGAACTGCATGTAGTTTAACAATATTTGAGAATAAGTTTAAATATTTTACTATACTTATAGGATATGATATTAGCTCTGAATTTCATTTTGCTCATAAGTATCAATGTGGAGTAACACTGACTTGTAAATTATTATATTAATTTAAAATAAATCCTATATTTTTTGAGAAAGTCAGTGTGATGATGCAATTAAAATACTTCAATAAATGTAGTACTTGTATTACTCTCAAGCTGACTTATTTTAAAAATGCATCCTCTATCAAGTGAATGAGTTTATTTGAAACACAATCATCTAGTATCATTTAATTTTGAGCCTACAGTCCACTGATTCTTCTCATTTTAAATGTCTCTTTTACTATTCTACTATTTACATTGAGCCACACAATGAAAAAACATAAGAGATTTAGAATGGTAGGAAAACGTTTTACTGTGATAATATATGTGTATGTATATGTCTCTGTGTATACATGCATATTTGTGTATTTGTATGTGTGTGTCAGTGTATGTGTTTATGTATGTGTCTTACATATTTATGTGTGTATGTGTATGTGTATCTTTCTTTTTTGTGTCACATAATTTTTTATCTAACTCATGGTTCTCTGGATATTTTTTTAACTGGTTTCTTGTGTTAAGATTTTGATTAATTTACTTTGATTAGGATGGTTTAGAAACAACTCGGACTTCATGACTGTTGCTATTTACTTTTCTTTCCTGCCTGTGAGATGCGTTAGATATAAGAGCTTAGAAAATATAAAGGGTATTAACATTTTGGATTTTGTTTCATATACTATGAGGCTATATAAATTATTTGTCAAACAATGTAGCTCTGTGCTCTTTCTTTTCTTACTTTCTTCTTTGAAGTATGGTAGTCATTTTTTGTTTCTTGTGAATGTTCCCAAATAAGGCAGATATTTGAAATATCATAACTGAATTATATGTGCATGTGTGTATATGTGTCTGTCTGAAGAAATAAATTCACTCTATTCCACTCCATTCCATACCTGGATCCTAGGAACTTATTTTGACAATTGCTTCTTAACTATTAGTTTCACTAACTTTTTCTCTGTCTGTATAAACATGCTTCTAGGAAAGCTAGGGATACCACTTAGGCATCCTTTAGCAGTGGTACAGAGATGAAAGTGTAAGGAATGATGTTATTAATGATAACAAATAGTCTAGATTCTAGACTAGTGGCTCTTAAGCTGTGGGTTACAACCCCTTTGGTGGTCGAATGACCCTTTCACAGCGGTCACCTAAGACCATCGTGCCCACCAGATATTTACATTATGATTCATAACAGTAGCAAAATTACAGTTATGAAGTAACAACAAAAATAATTTTATGGATGGGGTAAGCAATATGAGGAACTGTACTAAAGGATTATAGCAGTAGGAAGGTTGTGAGCCACTGGAGACAATTGTTATAAGTTATACAAATAACCTTGAAAGTTAGACACAGAATTTTAAGAATCACAATCAAGGAAGAAGACAATTACTAATGATCAATATTGCAATTATGAAATATGGACTGATAGAAATGTCCCTAGGTAAGCCGGGCGGTGGTGACACACGACTTTAATCTCAGCACTTGGGAGGCAGAGGCAGGTGGATCTCTGTGAGTTCAAGGTCAGCCTGGACTACAGAGAAGTTCCAGGACAGCCAGAGTTATAACAGAGAAACGCTGTCTTGAAAAACACAAAAAATAAAACAAACAAACAAACAAACAAAAAGAATGTCCCTAGGTGTATTAATTTGAAGATGGCTAGTCATTAAAAAGCAGAATCCTGAGTATCATAGCTGAGGTGATTATAAACAAAAGTATGTGCTGCTTTATGTTGATGGCAGGAAAGTTCATGAAGTGATCCAGAACAGCACTACAGGTTTACATAGTAAAATAAAGCATTCTGTCATATAACCATATACAATATAAGTGGGAAATCTACTGTGGAAATCCTTAAAAACAACCAATCACTGAATGATCAATTATTTTTTTTAAAGTTGATAAAAAGATAGGCTTCTTCTAAACTTAAGATTAAAACATAAATTTGGGGCATTTGAAACCCTCAGCCTCTTAATTTTTACTAAAATCTACTTCATTGTATATAACTTCTCATCCTAATGATTTCTGTTACTAAACTCTTTTATTCCTTACTGAACTTTTATTCCCTAAGGAACTTCACACGTTAAAGCAACTTTGGCTTCTGATTTCTGATGCATTAGTTTGCTTTTGTCTTCAGTCTCTTCCACTTGATTTTGTTCTTTGAATGTTAGTTTTGTTATTGCGTTATCTTTAAGACCGAAGATAATTGGGTTCTATTCAACTCTGTTAAAAGCTATGCATAAGGCTGATGAGATGGCTCAGCTGTCAAAGGTGCTTGCTACTGAGCCTCATACCTTCGGTTCAAATTCCAGAACCCATATGGTGGAAGGAGAGAACCTAGTCTTACAAGTTGTCCTCTAGGACTACCCATACATGGGCCATTACACAATCACCCCCATATATATGTATATGCATGTGTGTGTGTGTGTGTGTGTGTATATGTACATATTATACATATGTATATATATATATATATACAAATAAATAAAAATAGAACATTTAATTAAAATATTATACATGAAACAGAAATTTAAGTTAACTGTATCTTAAAATATCTTAAGCACAGATACAGTATAAAACTTGTGACTCAAATCCCTAACTTCTCATCTTCACTCACTTTATTGAAATTAATAAGTGAGTTTTCAATAATATGGAACTCTCTCTGTTGTCTATTTTCCATGAAACTCATACATCATACTAAGAAAATTTCACTGGACATAATGAACAAGTGTTGGAGAATTCATTCAAGATAATCATTGTTCCTAGACTTTAAAAATTAATGCTAAAGCATGTTTAAAATTGACAAAAGCATTGTAATAGAGAAGAGTCAACTCAACTACAGGGAAACAAAATGTGGAAGGGTTACCATTGGCAAGAGAATGATATTGGGAAGGAAGCTGATCAGACTAATTAGGTCTTCTCTGTGTGTGTGTGTGTGTGTGTGTGTGTGTGTGTGTGTGTTTGTACATATTTTGTGTGTTTGTATAAAGTAAATGATGATCTTTTAATCTCTGTGCTGGCTAGGTTTGTGTCAACTTGACACAAGCTATAGTTTCTAGGAGGAGGGAACCTCAATTCAGAAGGAGGTAGTCAGAGTGCCTCAGTCAGTATTAAGTGTCCAAGGTTTAAACATTTAGAGTGCATGGAGGTTTTAATGTTCTAGATTTTGTGAAGGGTGAAGTCTTCCAGGTCTAGGTTTAAGAGTAGATTGTATAGAGGCTGAAAAGCCCAGGGCTCCAGGCTTAATTAGGCAAATAATAAAAAGCCTCTGCTCTGAGTCAATGTCTACACCTGGTGAATATACGTCTACAGAAGTCATCTTGGTCAAAGTCATGTCAGTCTTTTCTGTAAAGTGCCCATTTTACAAGTACAATGATACATCCCTGTGGGAAGCTTCACCTCAGGAAGTCTGATAGGACATTTATAGAGGCTGAGTAAATCTGGTCTGACCAAATCGTTCATTATTACTTCTGCTGCATGAACAGATTGAGTATAAGCAGCACTTTCTCATTTCTCCCTATAGTCATAAATTCTGCAACAAGAATTTGAACAATGTTGGTATTTCTCGGACAATGTGATTTGTAATATTAGTTTTGTGAAAGGTGTAAAGTTGATACCCAACAGGCTTGTTTAGATCACACTGAGTGGAGGACAGATTTAGACTCTGGTGGGCTGGAGGTTCAGATACACTGGCTCTCACCAGGGACAGTCTACTTAAGTGCTCATACTCTCACTTGCACAGCTCCTGGCAGATTTATAGCTCTTCTGTTTCCCTGAAAGTGTCATGTTGAGAACCATTTGCTGGATATAGAATGCCCAAGGCTTTTAGAGAAAGTTTCCAGTTAGGGCAATCTGAACAAAGAAAATCCACAGGACTCTTTGCTGTTCACATCTATACATAACTCATATACACACTTCTGAAACTCAATAGTTTGTGTAGTCCTGTTACATGACTGCTGTAAAAACTAACTTTAAAATCCACATTCCATGACTTCAGTTGAAGAATACCATTTGCTATCTTCTGTGAGTGATGTGGTCGGAGAGGTGGCAGGGATAGGAACAAAACAAACAGCAGTGAAAACTTAATGTCTTCAGTATTGTTGTGGATCAGCATCTCATTGTTTTAGACAATTATGCTTCAAAATCTTTTCATCTTCAAATACCACCCTCTCATTGAATCTATCCACAATTGTAGCACCAATAGAAAAATAATCTCACACCCTGGTTCTTTTTCTGTTTAAAAAAATAATTAAAAAACAAGCGACTACAGGCACAAGAAAGTAGTGGGAAGAATGCAGTTAAAAAGATTGCTTTCTAATGTGCTCTTTAGCCTTCCCAAGGGCTGTATTTCCACAGTAATACACAGTAATACACTACTTAAAGGGTCACTTTCCCGTGATTCTGATGGTTTTTCACAAAATGTTGTGACGGTAAGAGTACTACTTACTTGTGTATTATGACATTTGATGGTTTAGGTAAAAATTTCAGAAAATGAGCTGAAGCCAGCTACAATTTTGAATGTTCAGTTTGGAAGAAAATGCCAGGTCTTTTCAAGGACATCAGATTAGGTGAAGTAGTGAGTACAAAGTAGGATTTTGCCAGTTGGAAAGGTTATGGAAATGCTGCTGTAGTTGTGAATTATAAATAATGTTCTATAACTGTAGCTCTTCAGCAAATTATTTTTCTGGTTTATAATGGATCGAAGGTATAGGAAAGAGACATCAAAACCAAATTACTTGCAGGTTTCTTTCACTTTGAGAAAAACAAGATCTCATCGTGTTCTTGGAATTTTATGTTAGTTTTAATACAACTTTGTCAGTTAGAATATCAATATTCTATTTATACTTGTGGAAATCCAAAGGTTAGCACCTGGTCCAAGATCATGGCATTAAAAACGTGTAGTCAGAAATGAAATGCAAACTAGTCTGACCCTAAGACCCAAGTTGACACTTATTGCTTTCCACATCTATTTTCAAAATATAGAATATTTTGAGAGTATTCTTTAAGTGATATCAATGTAAAGGACACAGCTCTCACCTCAAACAGAATGAGATACAATTTATTCTGGAGCCAAATATCAGTGACCATGGCTTGGGAATACAGATTAAAGTTTCTTCCTATTTGTACAGCAACAGAACAAAGAAAGTTATAGATCAAAGCACTTTCAAAGGCACTGACGGATGTCTCAGGCAGGCAGCTTACTGAATAGCTTGGACATACCTGTTTATAGGCTTCAGAAACTGTCTGATGGTATTTAGCTCTTGTGTTGGTTAAAGCTAATGGCTTGTCCATTCATGACATTATGAATTTCATGGGATTTACTAAATGGTTACATGCTGTTACTCACACCCAGGAGTGAGCAGTAAATGAATATTCAAGAGGCCAAGATAGCACAGGACAATTTTGCCCTGGACTTTTAACGTTATAACCCCTCTACAATCATGGATGTTTGCATCAATCAATCATCTTTTGTGGAAAACTACAATGTGGGTGAAGCTTCTTTCCAGGAACCTCAGTTCAAACTGGACTCAAAGAATATGTTTTTAGTGGTTTTCCTTTGTTGTTACTAACACATTTTTGTTTGTCTAAGAGAGACTTTTCTTAGAAATAAATATATAATTTAAAAGTTAAATATGAATGAAATAGTCACAGAATTACATTTGGGAGATACAAGAGTAGTACATATTATGGAAAACAAGAAGCTCATGACTGATGTGCTTGGCTTATTAGGTTTGAGGTACTTTAAGTAAAAATTACAAAACCAACAATTAATGGCGTTATGTATTGGAAAATCATGGTTAAAATCCAGGTAATTTTCTCACACTTTGTTGAAGAGAATTCCCCTCAGGTCAATCCTAACCTATCGTAGGGCTTCTGCAGAGTTGCAGAGTTGGCAACACTTGTGAATTGGAAAGCAATGTAGAGTGCAAACCTCATCAGTAGAATCATTTTATTTGTGATACTAAGGGATGTGAATTAAAGCCAAGGTATCTCAGAAAACTTATGGCTATTTCCAGAAATACCATATCCTAGGGCCCATTCCATACAAACCACATTTGAGGAGGATAGCTAGTAATTCTGTTGGTTACTCTGAAATCACCAAAATTTGAAAGTAACCATGTAACATCTCTTTTTGATAGACAAACCATCTTAAATAAAGTTAGTCATTAGAATATATGCATTATCTAAAAATTTACTATATTTTCTTCAATTATGAATAAGTCAGTTCCTTCAAGTTCGGTAGAACATTACATAATCTCTAAGATCTTTTCCCAATGAACATTTCTCCTAAAGAATATATTTCATCTGGAAAGATACAGATTTCTCTTTATTTATGCATTTCATATGAATAACTCAGATCATGTTTTGTATTATTCACCTATGTCTATTGGTATGGCAGACATTATGTTTGTTGCATGAATGCACATTTGATTACTGTTGTATGTCTATATCAGCTATGAAGTTACTTAGAATATCCCATAATCAATTTTCAGTTTTCTGAAATACCAAATGAGTATGTAAATGCCTAACACCAAAAAGATAATACCGATGTAAAACTTTGTAATATAGGTGAATAACAAATGAACCCAAGGGTAGGACACAGTTCAAACCTTGAAAATAAAGCATGATGTTGAATTAATTAAAACTCATTTATAACATTATTTTTGTAGAAATATGGGTAGGAAATTTAAAGCTTCTTTAAATACACGTAAAATTTGAAATAGAATTAGCTAGGGTCTTTGATTAATTTTTTTTGTGTCTTTGAATCTATTTATACCTGGTTAATAAAGTTATAGCATTGATCATAGTTCTTTGGAGTAATAATTGAGATTAAAACACAAAGATATCACAGGATATTCAATATATACTCAAATATGGTTGATTTTTTTTGGAGTAATAAAATAGTTTTATTCAGTTATATGTGTACCTGATATATTGATCACTTAATTTCACAAATCTTAAAAAACTCTTACTCACAGTAAATATTTAAATCAAGAATACCCTTATTTAAGCTGGGTGGTGGCGGCACCTATCTTTAATCCCAGAACTCAAGAGGCAGAGGCAGATGGATCTCTGTGAGTTCAAGGCCAGCCTGGTCTACAGAGTGAGTTCCAGGACAATCAGAGTTACAACAGAGAAACTCTGTCTTGAAAAACTTAAAAAAAAAAAAAGAATACCCTTATTTTTAATTGTTACATATTTATGAGGTTCTTTGAAATATTTTGATACATGTATAATTATGCATGACATCTTTTATGGATGTACCAGATGTCCATGCTGCAGAACCAATTTACAATTTAGTGTCAATAGCAGTTTAGTGTCATTATATCGCAGTTCTGAGGCAGAGGGGTCAGGGCAGAACTTGGCTAGATTTTCATTTTGAGGTAAAAGTTACAATACAGATTTTGGCTTGGGTTGCAGAATTTTTAGAAACCTGATTACAAATTGACCAACATCCAAGTTCCCTCAGACTGTTGGCATAATTCATATTTTTATGGTTGTAGTATAAAGGTTTCATGTTTACTTGTGGGCTGTTCTCTGGATATTATTCTGAATATCCACAATCTACATATAAATTTTCATTCTGTGGCCCTTTCTATAGACTTTCTCAAACATAGAGTACTCCTTCTATAAATCAAGCAATGGAGAGGTTCTTCTCCTGCTATGCGGCAACACAGTATTATACCTGTCACGGAAGTGACATCCCATCTCTTTGCCATTATCTGTTGGTTAGGACCAAGTCATGGGTCACAGTTACATTTAAGGATAGGAATTAAACAGGGGCATGGATCATTGGAAGGTTAGTTCAGAGAGCATTCACCATAGTCCACCTTATGTTCTACATGAGTTCTTTTCCCTCATACGTGAAAATGCATTTGCTCAGTGTTTTAAAGTCCCCAGATCTCAAATCATCTCAGCATCAGTTCGAAGGGCAAAATGCTGTAGTTTAAACTGTCTAAATAGGTACTCAGATAATTAAGGTTTTCAATGTCAAGAATCTGAGCACAGACTGCCTGTTTCTTCTATTTTGGCTTTCCACAAAACTTACAATGTTGAAGCCCTAAGGACTGTGAGTTCTCATATAATAGGCAAGAATATCATGGAAACACATCAGTTATGGTCACAAAGAAATGACTTCTTCCAGCAACCTGAGAAAACCTAGAGGGTGCCAATCCTCATCCTGATGTCTAGTCAATGCTTGGCTCAGCCAATACCTGGATCAGCCAGACTTGATGGGAAGAAATGGTACTTGTAATGTGCTTTCCTATCTCATGTCATCTCTAATTTGCCAAGAAAGACATACATTGTTCATATTTAATTTCCTCATATCTATAACACTTTGATGTGGTAATTAAGTGTACAGATCACACAATCAAAATTTCTTGAATTCACATCCTCTTTTCCTCTATATTTGTTTTTAACTTTTATATGCCTCAGTTTACCTTACCAAATACTACTGCTGTGTCAAAGAATCCCATATTCAAAGTGTGAAATCTGTTTATAAATTAGTTAATATGTCTATATGTAATTAAAATGGGAAATGTTATGATGATTACTTAGACAAAGAATAAGTTAATATGTGTGAAATACTTTCCAAGAGCCAGCATTATAAATGACGATATTTGACATTTTACTAAATCTCATACAAACCTGTTCAACCTGAGGATATAATTATTTTTGTTAATGTCAAGAAAGTGAGTAGTTTTTCAGTGTATTGGTGAAAGGGTTATGTTAATTCAAGACACTGCATTAATCTAAGAAACACTGAATTCCCTAGATCTTAGGATTATTACTTTGACAGCATGATTACTTCTTCAACAAATGTTAATTTGCAGTGTTTATTACTTCCACAGTTTTGAATCTAAATTGAATTCCCCAGGAATTTAGTGGGGAAAGGCAGTCAGTTGAGTTCAACCATACACTAGTATCAGTCAACAGTATCGTTCTTAGTAACATCTTATTGGCACTATCTTTTACCTGCTTCTTGGCTAGTGTAAGGTCTGATCTAACAACCACAGTGTAGGCGCTGTTGTTTTATTCTTCCTTTGATATGTTTTCATTTGAATACCTATCGATTCCACTTTCATTTCATCAGCATCTCAGCATCTGTAGCAGGATCACTTATTTGAGTTTTAAGAAGCTAGGTGTAAAGAAAGTAAGTTCTCAGATGCGGGCGTATTTGTAAGATCTGCTTATCTCAGTTTGCTGTGATACAGTGTGTGTTTCCTTAGGGACCAGATGGCGTGTGTTCTCACCTTTGGTTTGCTGTGCTAAAGAGAACTGAAGGGTTTCTTTGTTGTTGCTTTCTTCATCTCTTCATCTTCTATGAGAATTGAGTTAGACGCCATCCTTCTTTGAACTGCGCATCTATTTTCCCATATTTTTACATTATAATTAATATTTGAAAATAACCATTTGAGTTAGAAATAGAGATTCAGTGAGAAAACCTTTCAAATGCTATAAAAGCAACATCATTGTGTGGAAGCATTTAGATCTAGACAAGACGGTTTTAAATAAATTCCTTCTAAATGACACATGCTAACCATTTTATCTCTCCTTTAGATTCTGTCAGGGAAGCCATTTCCTTCCATTTAGAAATATGGAGTATTAGAAAGGATGACTCAATTTTTGTAGCAGGGGAAGAATTTTTCAAATCATATTCTAGATATAGATAAATTTTGGAAAGCACTTTAAAGAGAAATTTTAAGCTCTTTTTGTTTAAAAATGTATAGAGTGTGGACAGCCTCATCAGTGTTGAAGGAAAGTTAATTTTGTTTGCTTAATCTTCATTCAAGACACATATGACGTGTTCAAAGTTACATCGTGTCATGAATATTCAAATGTAAGTTTTCCTACTGTCTATAGTCTTAAAAATAATTTGCACGTGGGTCTTCTATATTTTAGCACTCATTTTTTAAATTTTATAAACACATAAGGTATAGTTATACGGGCTTCATAATATGTATAATTTCCCATATGAAACCAGTAAGCGACATAGATCTAGAACATCGCATCCTTTCCACCATCACTGATGGAAAAGGCATAGCATCTAAGAAGGAAAGGGACGGAAGATGAGAGGAATATTAATTTATTGTCTCCCTACCCCCCGGTGCATCAATAGTCAAAGCAGAATCCATTATCAGAATGCGTACAGTATGTGTGAAACAGGATTCACAGAGCACTAAAAAACACGGCAGCCGGGTGACAATGAAGAAACAAATTCGATAAGAAAGAGATGTGTAACTTGTTTTTCCCTTCCTCAGTGCTGTTTCTTTACTTGAAGAGTTGAGAAAGAAGAATTAGAATTAAGAAATGAAAGTATTTTTTTTTTAAATTGGAAAATGGGGACCTCATATCTCATTGTTTATTATTATGGCCATTTTAAGTTCAGACATATGACTGAAGACTTTTAATGGTTGCACGAGCTCAGTGCTGTTTTCTATGCCTGAGATAAAGAAGATTATGCAGATTCTTCCAATACATGCATTAAGAAAGAAAACTAATTTTTGTACTTCCTCCTGTTAATTTATTGAGCACAGAGATGATTTTTGTGCACTCATTTTCATAACATTGCTTGAAATTGTTTTCCAGATGTTTCCTGTGTATGTCAGATTCCCTAAACTTTCTGTTGTGTAGCCTTATTGTGCTCAGAGTTTCTGTTCATGCTTTGCTGTTCTTTCACTAGCAGGGCGCTTCTACACGTTACTTACTTCTAGGCTTATGGTAATTATTATTCTTGTCCTCGGACATCAGCCTGTTCCATAGAATTGGGGTGGAACACTCTTCATTTTTGTGTCTGGTATAAATTAACTCTTTCTGGTGAGGGTGTAAATTGCTGGTTGAAGACAATCTAGTCTCACATGGGTTCTACTGTGCCTCCAATTAATATTTTTTTAAGTTAGGTTATGAGAAAGTAGGCTTCTAAATGGTTTTACATACTCTATTCTTTGGGTTAATTTTCCCCTTCAAAGTAGAACAGAAGACTAGACAAACAATGAAGAAATCAGGTCTCATGAAAGTAAAAAAAAAAACAAAAACTGTACACCACAGGAGACTGTAGCAAACGGATAGCCCATGGAATATGAGAAAGCTTTGGCTTGCTACTCATCCAAAAGAGAACCAGTATCCGGGTACATACAAAGAAGTTAATAAAAACCCTAAATATTAAAATAAAATATTAAAATAAACACCCCAATTTTAAAAATGGGCTTCGGAACTGAGCAGAGAATTATCAAAAGAAGAGATGCGAATGGCTTGAAAACAGTTTTAAAAGTGTCCAACACCTTTAGTCATTTAAAACTTAGTCAATTAAAACGAGTTTAAGATTCATCTCACTCCAGTCAGAATGGCCGTCATCTAGAAAACAAGTAACAACAAATACTGACATGGCTGTGTCACATGCTACCCTTGTGAGTAGCTGACAGGAGTGCACATCAGTGCATCCACTTTGGAAACCAGTCTGGAGGTTCATCCAAAAACTAGAAATAGAATTGCTGTATGACAGAGCTATACCACTCCTGCGTGTGTGCTCAATGGACTTTATAACTATCCTACTACAGAGGCATACGAGCATCCATTTTCACTATTGCTCTGTTCACAATAGCTAGGAAATGGAATCAACTTGTATGTTCACCAACAGATGAAGAGATAAAAAAATTCATACACATCGTATCACTTAACTGTGATGAAAGATTTAATTGTGAGTTTTTCAGGTAAATGGATGGAACTGTAATAAGTAGCGATGCCGAGCGAGGTAACTCAGGACAAGGAAGACAGACGTCTTAGGTTGTCTCAATTCTAACTTCGAATCTTTCGCTTTTGTGTTAATATGGAGCACCAGTGAAAGTTAGGAAAGTTGAAGGGGGCCTTTTGGAGTTGGCATCTTAAGGAAGGGGTTAGTAGATTGTAGATAAAAGTTGTGAGTTGTTTCACTGGGAGTGGAAAAATTAAGAGGAATGCGTGGAAATTCGTTACTTGAGAGAGCGCTTCACTGTGTAACATTGGCATCTGCCTAACCAGTAGAGTCCATTTATTGCTGTTTATATGTATATGTATTTAGGGATGGCCACTTGGGATTGGATGATATATCATGGGGCTTGTTCCTCCAGAAACACTGATTCTGCCTCTCTAGGCAGCCATTAATCGCCCACAATTCTTTATCTAGGGGTGGGTTGCTCCCTTGGAGATGTAAGTTGGTTTTGTCATTATCCAGGCCTTATTTAGGTGACCTTATTGTTAAGATTTCATGAGTGCAACTCCCTGTTGAACATAGAAGACAATATCTCATAGCTGGTGCTCTGGTCCTCTGACTTACAATGCTTTTAGTAGAAAAGACCATCAGCGAAACCCGTAACTGGTCAAAATACAGAAAAAAAAAAGTCATGAGGTGCTCATCCCTAATTGATACATCTTGAACACACTTCATAAATCTCAGGCTCGTGAGATATTACAAAAGGGGGATGGAAAGATTGTAAGAGCCAGAGTCTGCTATGTGACACGGACTTTGATGATGTTTCATTACATAATACACAACAGTTCATTGAAGCCAATGAATGTCAGTTATTTTCTTCGAGGAAATGTATCTGTTTTATTTAAGTTGATAAATCTAATGGCACTGAAGTAATTCTTTTTCTTTTTATAACTTTTCTCTATCATGACAGATGCCCTTTATATTTTGAGACATCTCTCTTTGTCTCTTTCTGTGTCTCTGTCTCTGTATCTTTGTCTCTTAGTCACTCTCTGTGTGTCTCTTTCTGTGTTTGTGTCTCTCTCTGTGTCTCTGTCTATCTGTCTCTGTCTCCAATCAGTTTTGACACAAGGGGTGTGGTTCAGTGGTAGAAAGCTTAGGTAGCCTAGCAAAGCTCTATGTTTGATTATGGTACTGGATCAAATTAGCCAACTAACCAAACAGAAAAAAAAGGCAAATTTTATTTTATCTGGGTATGGTGGTCAATGCCTATAATCCTAACACATGGAGGAAGACTAGGAGTCATGGCTGGTCTCTGTTAAAAGATTAACCTGGACTACATGAAACTGTCTCAGAAACATAAAGAGAAGCCACAACAGAAATTAATTCACATTGCTAGGGATTATTGTGCACAGAACAATAAAGGTTAGGAAATCTAAATATCATATATGACCATCTATATTTATATAAATCTATTGACTGATGACTGATATATATTCAATAAATATATATATCTATAGGTGCACTCTTCTCTTTTGAAAGTTTAATAAGGTAATTGCCACATAGAGAATAAATAAAATCGTTCTTATGAAAATAATTAAAAGTGGAGGAAAAATAATTTCCATCTCCTTGTTGAGGTCAGCATATTCTTGGTTTTAAAAAAGACTGATTTATGAGAAAAGCAAATTGTGAGAACAGTTTCCCTTTCAGTTAGAAACACCAAAATCCTCAATGAAAGCATTTGCATATTCAGTCTTAAAACATGCATAATGGTGAATCTTACAAGGTATGTTTAATCCCATGAACGTATAATTGTTTTCACACTGAAAATAATCAATAGAGTATATCAGCTTAACAGAAAATGACCTCAGTAGATGCAGAAAACCCATTTGACAAAGTAGAAATATCATTCATCAAAAACAAACAAACAAACAAAAAAAACTCAACAAAGGGAAAGAAAGGGAAACATTTTTAATCTGATAAAGAGTGTCTCCTGAAATATAACAGATTATACCTTACTTATGCAAAGCAATACCAGACTTAAATATAAAGGTAATATCAGATCTCATTGTTTTTTGAGAATTCCACTGAAATTGATACTATTTTCAGAAAGGCAATGTAAATGTCAAAATTATTATAAAAGAATCTGAAAACTCTACTTGCATATGAAATTATATGAGGAATGGAAGGTTGGGCACTAAAGTAAAAAATAAAATTTTATCATACTATCAGAATATCAGAATACCATACCAAATTGTGTGTGTGTGTATACTATTTGAGAAGTTTATATTAAAATGACAAAATCATGCAGAGATTAACTAGAGAGCCAAATAAATAGTGATGTTTATAGTTTATTAAGTGGAAGACTCAATATTTTGATTAAGTTAGTTATCTCTAAATTATTTTATGGCTACAAAAATACTAATGTAAATAATCAAGTTTTTGAATTATATTAGCTGGCTATTCCAAATGTACTTAGAAAGTCAAAAAACAGAGTATTCAAAGTAAAATGGAATCAGCTGTGGACTGATGGCTTAAATCTTTTCAAAACACAATGCAAACCTAATCAGCAATGCAGTGGTATTTGGAGGTGGGACAGTATTTAGGAACTGAAGGGGAGGCTCTTATGGTGGGATCAACTCTCCTATAAAGGAGGAATAGATACTGAAGAGACACTTAGGAGGAAGCAAGAACACATTCCTTCTAAAACAGAATTGAACAATATCTTAGGCTCTAGTTATAGAAATTACCAAAGGCAGGGAACATTATGGAGTGTATGAAAGAAAATATTTATACACGACTGATTGCAATATAAGCTGTAAAATCTATTTAAAACAGTGTTTGGCTATTTCTTAGAAGGTCAATTACAATTTTAGCCTATGAATGAAATGTTTCCAGCTATGTAATCCCTTAAATATATAAAACCATGAATTTACAAAACAAATTGCACAAGAATATTAACACAAGTTTGATTTATAGAATTCCAATATGGAGACAAACAAAATCCATTAAAAGGAAAATGGATGAGCAAGACTGTGTTACATTCAGGGAATAAATGATTATTTAGAGATAGAAAACTGCTATTAACCCAGTCAAGAGACATAGCTGAATATCGAAAGCATTTGTGCTGATCAAATGGATAACACTATTTAAAGTAAAGACAAAAAAACACAATGGTTTTGGCTCTGGAGAGCCAGTAAATGATTAGAGTAAGCCATGAAAAAAAGTTCCAGGGGACAGGACTGTTTATACCTCAAGCTTAGGTGTCTGTAGGGCATGAGAAATCTTCAAAACACACCCAAATCATTTACGTTTTATAGATTATAATGTCTGTAAATTTTACCTAGAACCTAGTATTAAGCAGATATAAAATATTTTTATAATTTATTATTACATAAAACCATATTAGAATTTGTGAAGAGTATGAATATTATGTTTCCATGTTTGTGGATATGCATGTGCCCGGTTACAGAAAAATAGTACAGAAATAAATCCCAAGTGAAAGTGCAAATTATTTCATGACAGTGGGACTAACAGTGAGCTATAGATTACATCTTGCTTGTATATATTTTAATCTTTTTGTAAAAGTATTGTTTTGTCTTTTAATTTTTTGTTTTTCTGTATAATTTGTGAAAAAATTCTGTACATACATCTACATAGTGTTACCTCAAAAGGATTTTCTCTTGCTTCTTAGATGAAAACTAAATAATTAAACTAGTGCTGGTAACTGTTAGCTCCCTGGCTGCTGTTTCAATCCCAGTGTAACTTAGCATGATGTCCTCTAGTTCTGAGTGTTTTTTTGTAAATGAGGTTTACTCTTTTGAAGGCTGTGTATATGTTTCCCATTTTCTTCATTCATTATTCTGTTTGGAACATGAATGACCTAGGATTTTGCCATCTCTTTACTCTTTAGAATAGTGCTGAAGGAAGCTCTCTCAGGGTAGACCCCATTTCACACATTCACTTCAATTTCTTGGGCAATATACTCAGAAGTAGAACGGCTGGATTGCCTGGAAACTCATTTTCAGCCCTTTGAAGAACATCAATATTATTTTTAAAATAGCTCTCCCATTTTTCATTCCATCCCTCTTTTGTCCTAACAGGCTTGATAGATCATGGTTTTAATTTCTCTGATGATTATTTTTTGATGATTATTATTTCTCTGATGATATTTTTCAAATATTGTACTGAACAGACCTATTGTCTTTAGAAAAATGACATTTATTTGTTGTTATTTTCATTATTTCTTTTATTTTTTGAGATTATAATAGTATTATATCATTTTTCTCTTCCTTTTGCTCTCTTCAAATTCTCTCGTCTACTCTTCCTTGCTCTATTTCAAACTCATGGCCTCCTTTTTCATGAATTGTTGTTACATATATATATATACACATACAATGTGGGACCTCTGGGGCTGAAGAGCAATTGAAGCAGCAGAAACGTGCCTCGCTCCCGCCAGGATGGCTGGTAGGATGCTTTGCAAGCTCCTTCTCTTTTAGTCCTGGAGGGACTCAAGCCGTTCACAGGAGCAAAAAGGAAAATAACCTGGCAAGTGTTTGTCTGCCCTGTGGTTGATTGGACACCTCCCTCTGTCTTTGTCTCTGCAAAGACCATGAGGCCAGGTGCCCGCCCTGCCCCATGGTAATGGGACTTCCCCACCCAGAGTACCGGGACCCTGCCTCCTCTGGGGAAAGATATTTAAACAGGGAAAGGCCTGTCAGTAAATGAGAACGGCATCCACCAGATTCGTCTCCCGAGGCTTACTTTCGTCTCGTCCCCATTCTCAGGCCGCGGTGGTCAGAACTCATGAGAAATTCACCAAGACTCATGCCCAGGTCCTAGAGCGCTTCTCTGTCACTCGCACTCCTGGCCCAAAGAGAGGCCTGGGCTGGCATGCGCAAGGATACCCAGCTACAGCCAGCGGCAGATCAGTGGTTTGTGTGCGGGACCAGGGAAACCAACAATACATACACACATATATATGCCTAAATATATAAACACAACCTCAGTTCTTATAATGTTTTATATATTGTTTTTGTGGCTGACCAGTTGGTATTGGATAACCAATTTGTGTGCTCTTCTCTGGAGAAGACTATTGCTTCTGCTTTCAGAATTCTGAAGAAAAAGGAAATTATGAACTTTGCAGGTAAATGGATGGAAGTAGAAAGGATCATATTAAGAGAGATAGCACACACCCAGAAAAACAAATGTTGTATGTCCTCTCTCCTCTGAGGCTCATAGTTCCAAATCCTCATATGTGAGTACATATCCTGCAGTAACTGTGGAAACCAGGGAAGTAAAAGGGGACCATTCCTGGAATGGTGTGGCATGAGGAAAGAATGGAGAGGAGACTAGCAGGGTGCAAATGATCTGATGGAGAAATGGGAAAAGGAGGAGGGCAGACTCTGGTTACATAGAGGGGAAGAGAGAAATACAGAAGAAGGAAGAAAAGGAATAAAATAATAGTAACAGTCTGAAAGCCATAAAGAATAGACTATTATTAGCTATTTATCTACCAATCATCTTTTTAGAAGTGTCTATTTAGACTCTAATCAATTTTCATTAGGTCTTTTATTGTATTGAGTTGTATGAGTTCCTCATGAATTTTAAATATTAGTTCCCATCAGATACATGCCGCTGCACAAATCTACCAGACATTTTCTGCCAAGACTGCTGGGTTTATTCTGTCACTCACTGTTGTGAGGAATTCTTTTGGCGGTGCAGCCGTCCTGGCCAACTATACTTCAGTTGCTGTGTTTTTGATGTCTTATCCAAGTCATCCTTTCCTGGACCAATGCCATAGAGTGTTTCATTTTGCCTTTACTATCTTATGTTATTTTTATTTTATATTTAAAACCTTAATCCATTTGAAATGATTTTTAATATTGTGTGAATTTGGTTTCCCCAACAGCCCTTATTGAAAAGACTAATTTTCAGAATACACATTGAAATAAGAGTGTGGCTTGCACTTTTTGGTCATTACCAAACCAAAAGTAAAGTACCTGTGTCAATTCCTTTTATTCTTCTGTTCATGCTTACTATTATTTCCTGGACTTACACTCTAATTAACTTTCGAATTTCCTTGCAGGTGATCTGACGATCATTTTCAAAAGCAGTGTCACTACTATTGTACTTAATCTTTAAAATGAAATAGATAAATTTTTTGTTGGTTATCTCTGATGATTTGCCAATTTATACATAGATGCTCATCAATGATTTTTCTATTTTCATACTTTAGTGTTCTTTTTCTTGGATTACATATAATATTAAAGTGCACAGCAGTTTGACAACCTGCTTTTGGTCATCATAAATTCTGTGTTGGATATTGTCCAACTGGAAATACCTCCTTTGACATCTATGTATTTCATTATTTTGTATCGCTAAATAAGCGAAATGTGTGACACTCTTCTATAGGTGAAGGGGAAAATAACACGTGTAACCCTTGAAAGTGTAACATTAGTAAACCCATATATCTTCTTCAATTAAAGTTTCCTTATTAATTACTTGTGGTTAACCACTGTGCTGGGTATGCTACAGTATGAAGGTATCATTCATTCACTTATTAATTCAATAATTTAGTTATTTAACAAATATTTATTAATAGCAACTATGTGCTTATTTAATATCAGACTGAGATTTGATGTCACAATCAGCAAAATAAACACCGATGCCTATTGAGTGAATGGTTAGGTAAGACACAGGCACCTCTGTGTGTGTTAGTTATACTCCTGCAATCATGACCCTCAGAAGAAAGGGCAGTGAGGTGCACATTTGTCCGTTTTCAATGTACTGTACATTTCCTACATTCAGACTTCAATCCTGGGATCTGACCAATCTTTTCATCGTATGTAACAATAAAATTACTAAGAGAGAGAGAAAATGAAAAGAAAAACAACAGAAGATTTGAAACTCATAAGCTAGTTGTAATTTGACCTCGAGTCCAATAGTTTACTCCTTAAGTAAATTAAATGGAGAAGTGCATGAAGTTAGTTCATTAAACTAAAGCATTAGAATAAAAAAAATTACCAAGAAGTTTAAATGCCATTACACTGATTATGGATATTATCTTAGAAACGCCGTGAGAGTTTGATCCCTCGATGCGTTGCTGATGCAATGGTTTAAATATATGCCACTTAACGGGGAGTGTTCTCAGGAGCCACTGTGAGACAGTGGCTGAAAGCCTAGTGAAGAAATAATACTGAGTGAGAAGCTGATGGTCAATTTTTCTTTGAAATCTTGGACTGAACACATAGAAAGCATTTCAAAATTGCTCCAGTGAGGACTAGCTCACTTACATTCAGGACCTGCAGTCTGTGTGAGAGCTGTTTGGGGCATAGCTTTAATTTGTCTGGCTATCTTCATGGACAGAAATGCTTCTAAGCGTCTCTTTGTGGCACTTGAGGGTAGGTGAGGAGACATGATCAGGACGCCAAAAACCCAATTCACAGGATATAATGTATCTGTTTCTTTCACTCCTATGGGAAACAGAAATACCCACTCTTTAAAATCATTTCGTGAAGGTATTTGATTTCTTTTTTTCCTCTTAGGAGAAAAATGCAATAACAAATCACTCTTTTAGTGTGGTTCCCCTTATGGAATGTGTTTTGACACGTCCTGTTAATAATGTGCAGCTGATGAAGAGTCCTGCCTAACATAGAAGGCTTTATTAAAATATTGCAAATCATATCGAGAGTGATGTACATGGCAGACAAGTGCTTTCCTGCTGAGCTCTGTATAGCAGCCCGGTTACAATTTCCAGCTCTGTATTCCATTGAAGCAGTATTAACAGGTATTTGTAAATAAGCTGGCTTTCATTTTTCAAACTTGTACAATTCTATTGCTGCAGTAAAAATACAGGAAGATTTGCACCTTGCTAGGAAAAAAAAAATCCCTTTGTATATGCAGGGCACCTACCAGCTCTCTTGATTCATGCCAAATCAAAACATTTCAAAATTCTCCTTACGTTTTCATCCTCTGTTGTTAGTGAGAGAAAGGAAAATCCAGCCTGTCTATTTATTCCTCCTGGGATATGAAAAGTGGCCAAGTTTGGCAAGAAAAGCCCCTTAGCATGCGTTTGTGAATCACTGGTGAAACTTTAAGAACAGTATTTTATAACTTGGCTCGTTGCTTCAGTATTTATAAAAATGAAATGAGGTCTTGGATTTGCTGAACAAAGGCATAGTTACTTCTTTTGCCTTTGCCTTAGAGTCATTTCTGGGTGGAAAAAAATCCGACCTGCTACCATCTGTAGTTCCTTAGCAGTATGTAAAAGAAAAGAGTCTGGTTATTAATTGAGCAAGGGTGAGCTGTTGCTCAGAGATTCAAACTCTAATAAGCTCCCACTGTACTACATGGCCTTGTTGTATTTACCTGAATTATTCAAACATTTCATAACATCAGCTTTTCTCATCCATAAAGATCCACAGTTGTGAGCTCAGTGTAGCTAGGCATCATGCTACAATGGGATTGCACAGTTCTTATGCACAGGACTCTTTTGTCATCCAATGTGCTTGCTGTTGAGCATACCAAGTCGAGATGAAAACAAACACACCCAGGCAACTGAATTGATAATGTGTCACAGTAATTCACTTTCCGATCATTAAGAATGTAAAACACAGATGAATGTAACAGGATTCATTCTCAGGAATTACATTTGCCCTAAACCGGATGCTATAACTATGTCGTTCAGTAAACACACATAGAAGATTTTATTTTTTCTTCATTTAGTGAAAGATTGTAAATGATTCTTTCATTTTGGTCTGTTAACTCTTATTTTACATTAGGTCATTATGACCTTATTTTTTTCTCTCATAAATTTGCATTTTCTCTTTATGTTTCAAATTCTTCATAAGACTTTTACCTAATATATTCTACATATGAAAATGTATCCCGTATAGAAAGCATAAAGACATCCACAAGATAAGATGATAAGAAATAAAATTAATAGATATTGTATAATATCTATCATCAGTAATGCATATTTAGAAGATTTTGATATCTATTTTTGAAATATTTCCAATAAAGAAAACTTTCTTAATCTCCAAATTTGTCATTTCATTGCTTGATCTTTTCTGTTATTTTCATATTTGAACTTAAGCATGTTCCAAATACAGCTAATGACTTATATTTCATTAGCAGAAGGAATGAATAAAGGGGGAGCTAATTTCTGGGTCTAGATAAGCCTCAGTATCTTCCCACAGTCACTTGCTAGGTATTGTGGGATTCTGCACAGCTTTGAATCAACTAACATGGAGGAAGTCACAGACTTTCATATTAGACCAATGGACAACAAAGCCTTAAATCTCTGTCATATGTTGAGTCTACAGGTAACCAAGACCAAGAGAGTACTGAGATACAATCTAGGCACATACTTCTGTGGACTAATGGGCTACTCTTAGGGTAACAAGCCACAGGTGATACTGGACATAAGTCCAACAGAATAGGGTTGTGTTGCCACCATCTGGACTCTGTATATCCCAGAGGCTTTGTCTGCAGCCACTGGCCTACACCTGGAGATAGCTCTGTTCCTAAAATTGGTTATAGGTAATGGGAACAGTACCTGTTACACCTCTGAGCTCTAGCCTAAATATTCAAGCCTATGTTGAATTTCTTACAAACCCTTTCTAACACTGTTGTGCTGTATTTAGGGTTACATTCTTTCCTTTTTATTAAACATAGATTCTTTATAGTCAATATAGTCTGAATCCAGTTTCTGCATCCTCTACTATTCCTGGTTCTTTTCCACATCTTCTCCTGTCTAGATCGATCCCTCTCTGTCTCGTTAGAAAACAACAAGCTTTTTAGAGATAACAAGACATTAAAAATATAATAAGATAAAACAAGAACAAGTATATTGAAGTTGGACACGCCAAGTCAACAGATGAATAAAAGTGTCCAGAAAGAAGGTGCAGGAATCAGAGACTTACTCATTTGCACATCCAGGAGTCTCATAAAAGTGTTAAACTGAAAGCTGTAGTATCTATGCAGAGAATCTGGTACAGACTCCTCCTGTAGGCCCTGTGATTACCACTTTAGTCTCTGTGAGTTCATATGAACTTTGCTCAGTTGTAAAACTACATTTTAAAAAGAGCCATTATTAATCTGCAAGTTCATATCATCCACCATTATCTGTTGAACCTTTTCTCATTGGTGTTTAAAAATAGAAATGCATTTCTTCAAGTAAAACCTACCTACTTTGAGTAAGTGTAACAATTTACCTATAATCCTATTGACTAGTAAATTAAATACATGTATGGATTTGTTAACCTATTACACAATATGCACTTATTACATATTGCCCCTTGGGTTCCCCGTCTCCATCCACTTCATGTTCAATCTTGCACAGACATTCAGGACTACATTCCTGAGAACACTATTACAGTCTGGGTAATGTGAAGTTTGCTTTTTGTGTGGATACTCTTTCTATTATTATTATTATAAACAGATTTTTCTCTCATACAATACATCCTGACAATAGTTTCCCCTCCCCCAACTCCTCCCAGCACCCCCATTTTATTATCCCCCAGATCCACACCCTTTCTGTTTTCCTTCAGAAAAGAACAAGCCTCCAAGAGACAACCACCAAACATGATACAAAAAGACAAGGCACAAATCCTCATATGGAAGCTGGACAAGACAACCCAATAGGAGAAAAAGAGTTCCAAGAACAGGCAAGAGTCAGAGACACATGTTAAAGTACTTTTATTAATACAACGTCGATATATTAATAACGAGCCATGAGCTCTCTGCCTAAGCCACCTCTCCATGGCCTCCTCACACCCCTCTCCTCATGGTTCTGCCCTTCACATCCCTCTAATTCACTCCTCTCTGTTTCAGTCCTGCTGTATTCATTCAAAACTCCCTCCTCTCTCCACAAGGCCTTCATTAAACAAATGAATTGAACCTAACCCTTCTCAAAGTCTTTCAGCTGGATGTGAGTCAGAGGTTTCTCTGATCACCCAGCTACAGAACAATGAGGGTGATAGGGATCCTTCATCTGCATAAGTTAAACAAATGGCCTGTTCATGTGGTGATCTGGGGGGCTACCCCATTGCTTTTGGCACAGAAGTGTTAACAGGTATAGGAAGCCAGTTTTTTACATGCTGCAAGGCATCTGGAAGCACCGTTTCCCCTATATAGCACGCATACAGGAGTATGATCATATAACTATAAAATATTCCACAACAGACACACCAGCTCCCAGCTAACAGCCACAACACAGACGCAGAGGACCTTGTGCAGACCCATGCAGGCCCCTTGCTTGGCACTTCAGTCTCTGTGAGCCCCTATGAGCCCTGCTTAATTGATCCAGCGGGCTGCGTTCTCAGGTGTCTTCTATCCTCTCTGACTCTTAGCAGTGTTTCCTACCACTCTTCCATGGAGATTCCCAAGCTCTGACAGGAGGAACCCTATGGAGACTGCCAATCTTATCAGGAAATCAAAATGACTCAATATGGATGAGTTTACTTCCTGTGGTGGGAAGAAATTGTTGAACATAAAAATCTCTCCCATCCAATAAATAAGAGAGTAAATTTTGGGGAGCCAGTATTTAGAAGTAATTGTTTTTGATTAATGTGTAAGAAGTCTTAAATATATTATAGCTTAACACAGAATGGAGACCATGTCTCACAGCTTACATTGCCTGTAGCTCTAGCTCCAGAGGAATCTCACCACTATGGTCTCTGCAGTCACCTGCATTCAAGTGCACAAACTCTCCTCATATAAACACAACTTAAAATGAAAGTAAATAGAAAAGAATGAAATCATATCATTTGAAGGAAAGTATATTTGGAGATCATATGTCAAATGAAATAAGCCAGACTAAAAAAGATAATTATCTCATATTTTTTCCTCATGAAAGAAGGAACACTATTAGGGATAAGAAGACCAGTCAGTGGGAATAATGAAATAAGTTTGGGTAGAAATGGGTAAATACAATAAAGTATCATGTATGTATGTATATATATATATATACATATATATATATATATATGAAAATGTAAGATGAAATCCTTTGTTTCATAGGGATAGTTCAAAAAAGCTATGGATGTTTGAGAGTTATCAGATAATGGTTTTCAGAGGAATATTTATATATATACACATATAATACATAATACATAATACATAATATATAATATAACATATAACATATAATATAATATAGCAATACACACACATACATATATATAATCTGAAAATTCTTTGTTTATCATGTATTTCTGGACAGGTTCTCACTAAGCAGCTGGAGGTGATCAAGAACTCAAAGTCATCACGCCTTCCACGTTCTGGGATTGCATGTATGTGTGCCACAATGCCCATTTTAAATTTCTACTTTTACCAGCAAAGGTCATTAGAATTTTATGTAGGTTGTGCCATTCTTATCCTTTAGTACAGATTTTATCTCATTTTAGCCACTTCTTGATAAGGAAGATAGGTCAGTAGCTGCTGACAGGAGATGGGATTTAAAATATCAGGGACAGAGATGGGGAGATGTCTCAATGGTAGAGTACTGGGATGCATAAGGCCTTGAATTTGATCCCCGGCAACACACACACACACACACACACACACACACACACACACACACACACCAAAGAA
Source organism: Cricetomys ansorgei (assembly GCA_026225945.1). Lineage (NCBI taxonomy): Eukaryota > Metazoa > Chordata > Mammalia > Rodentia > Nesomyidae > Cricetomys > Cricetomys ansorgei. The sequence goes on from JAMJFZ010001791.1 coordinate 5,824,419, forward strand.
AAATGTGGAAAATATTAGGGTCCGGTGTGGGGAGGTCAATGGCAAGAGCTTATGCCAAATCTTTGAGCATGAATGTACCAGTGAGCATGAATGCACCAGGGCTTCTGAAGGACACTGAAAGTCTGTGGCCAAAAGCATCAGGAAAACAAGCCAGCTCTGAGATACTTTCAGTCTGCAGAAAAACAGAACAGCAAGTTTTAAGCAAATAATGACAGTCAGAGTGTTGTTAGTTTCATAACTAAGATAATTTGATTTAGAAGTTGTTTGGCATTTTCTGCCTTCTACAGTGGTTGAGAAGGAACTTCAGACTTTTACCTGAGCATCCTGGGTGACTTAGGCAGACTACATTCCAAGAAGACATGGAAACTCAAAGCACTAGAAAGGTAAAGTAAACCTTCATTTTTATTTTAATTTATATATTTTTTTAAAAACTGAGACAAAGTCTCAGTATATCCCTAGGTGGTCTCAAACTTATTCTTCTGCTTCGGTACCCTCAGCATACCAGACCACTTTCATGTTTTGATCTTCATTGTTCTTTGCTGCATCATACTACTTTGATTTGACACTTGGAGTTTAGAAATTGACATGGTTATAAAATTGAAATGTTGGGTCATGAAAGATGAGTGTAAGTTCTTGAAACACTGCTATAACTCCAAACACAGACTGTCTGTCACTCTTTATCCAGATGATGTAGTAGTGGAAGTGAGCGTTCTTTTTTCTCCTTTCACAAAACATGTTGTGTTTCTGCTCTTTCACATGAGTTAAAAAATGTAGAAGAAAGCAATTGCCTTAAGCCAGACTACTTTAATCTAACCATATTCTTTACTAGAAGAGCAAACATTAATGTAGGTAGACACATCCAAGCAGTACAAGGTGCTTAGATATGCCATACTCTCAATTTAATGCTATGTTGTAAGTACATAGTAGCTGATTCTCTCAGTAGAGATGTTTTGAACATTTTTGCAATGTGAGCTGATATAAACACGCAGCTATTTATGAACAGCTGCCTCATTATAAAAGTGCTGACTTACCCTGTTGCCATATTGATGCTGATTAGAGGGTAGACACCAACGCGCTGCATTCTGGAGTCTAGGAGGTTTGTCCTTAGGAACATTTTTACACCCCAAGGAAGTTAATGAGGGATTCAGCTGTTAATACAGCGTCTGCTTCAGAGTTTCTATTTTTTCACCTCAAGACTGCAGATTTCACAGGGATAAAATTTGAATCTGTTGTCTAGAATAAATTTCACAGTTAGATATGGTTGGTAATTACAAACCTACTTTTTCAAAATATTATTTTCTCTATTCTCTACATGAACTCATTGTTATGAAATTTTCCGTTCTAGATAATGTGCATATAAATGTGTATAATATGTGTGGTACACATTTAGTGTGTTTTCTTAAGAGATCATGGAAGGAAAATAATGCTTTCTGAAAGGTAGTTAATAATAATACTGAAGTATCCAGTGATAGAGGGACAAATACAAGAAACAGATTAGTCTAGTGAGTATATTATGCTTTTATTCAGAAGATGGCTACATTACCAGATAAGGTAACACAAAATTGCAGAGCATGTGCAGAGCCAAATAGACAAAAAGGAATATCTTTCTCAGAAATGCATGTGACCTTGCGTCCATCCTTATAGAAGCTGTAGAAGAATGGGCAACTAACGATAATTTCAACATGGTTGGATTAAGAGTTTAGAGGACAGAAATACTGAAGCTGAGACTGAAGATCCATGATGCTAGCAGCTCATCAAAGGGACTTTGTACTTGACTAATGAGGCTGGGTCTCATCCTATAATTAATTGCAAGCCATTAATTGGTTTTAAGAAAGGTGGCGGTGGTTTTATATTTCTGTATAGCAAAATCACTTTAAGGGAAGATCAGGGGTGAATGAGAGAAGGAAAACTTTGCTTGACCCAGGAAGCAAAAGTCCATGGATGTGGTGGGGGAGTGTGTGTTTACATACAAACAGAGGGAAAAATTATTTTAAAACAGAAAGTAATTTCATAGGTAACAAGATAGAGGAATCTATTAGCAAATTCCAATGACAGATATTTAGCCTAGTGTGAAAGAAAAAAAAAACAGTGCTGGAAGCGTAATTGCTAAGAATATGCACATTTCAACTTTCATATTTAAAAAAAACAATAAAAAGTTAAGTGCTAGAACAAGAAACCACAAAGAGGGAAGTAAGAGGAGCACAATAGACATATGATCCTTTTGAAATTTGCTTTCATGTTTTATTTGACATGGTGCCAACCCATTCGATGTCATGTTATTTGTATCCTAGTTCATATATACTTGAGCAATTTATTAATTGCCAATTCTATATTTTCCTGAATCTATTTCTGCTGATGTTTTTCTTCATTATCTTTTAAGTTTTTCTGACACAAAAAGTATAATAGTCAGTAATGGGTGTGGGATTTATAACTGACAAGCCATAAAACCTTGTAATAAAATTTTCATCTTTGAATCACTATATGATTCATGATAAAAGTTTTATGCTTCTTTCTCTAACTGAATACTAAATTTTAATTTTTCACAATATGTGATTGTTAAGTCTCACATAGTCAGCAAATGATTACCCCTACTTTTATTTTGAGCATGTGAAATAAGAAGAACCCTTAAATAGTGTTTAAAAGTAAAGTGGAAGATGGAAGTATAAATTTAAATATTAAAGAGATGCAGAGGCAGCTGGAGTTGGTGATAGACACCTGCAATTCCAATATTCAAGAGGAGGGAGCAGGACCCCATAAGTACCAAAAGTAGATGGCCAGCCTGGGCAACAGTAAGTTCAAGGAGAACCTAGCCTCCATAGTGAGACTATTTTCAAAGAAGCAAAAGCTAGGGATGTAGCTCAGCTGAGAAAGTGAAAACATAGCATGCACAGGGTCTTGAGTTTAAGCTCTGGCAACATATGAACAAAACAGGGGTGAGGGTGAAATTTAAGTGAAACATAAAACTAATAAAGACTAAAAGTTTGAAAACTCTTTTAAGAATATGAAAAAAAATGCTTTATCCTTATTTCTATTGAATTACCACTTGAAAAAAAAATGGCTGTAATCTCTTGATCCATTCAGTTCCTGTCCATCCTTCTTCAGGATCTATCCTAGTGAACTGACCTCATCCCTACCTTCCACATCTCTCCCCAACCCACAATATCTTGCCTGAGTCCCATATCCAGTGACTAGGCCTAGTTTGATTACTGTCTGCAATGTAATCAACCTCTAGGTTTTTGCCAGGACCCACACTGACTGTCCCCAACCCACAGGCCCCTACCATACCATATCCAGTCTCTGCACCAGCCAGATCCTCTTCTACACTCCAGGATGAGACTAGGCTATCCATCATACACACACACCCACAGAGGATGTTTGGGCACTTTGGTCCTAGAGGATTGAAATGGCACTGGTTGAATGAAAGGTTGACACAGAAGAGTAGGCTTGTTCATAGGATGAACCTCCTGGCCCACTGCTGGATGTGTGGGTAGATCTGGCTGTGTGGAAAGATAGGCTGTGGTATGGGAGGACCCTGTGGGCTTGGGAATTGGGAATGATGGTTCTGATAGAATCTTTGTTTGGAGCACAGTCAGGAGTGGTCAGACAAATCTGGGGTACTTGATATAAGACCCAGAGTAGATTATATGGGTTGGGGAGAAGACATGGATGGGTAGAGTCATGGAGACCAATGGGGCTAGACCCTAGAGAAGGATTGTGTAAGATCTGACTGAACAGAGTTTGTTCTTCAATTTTGTTTTTGTACTAAACAAACTGATGAGTAAGGCTCTATTGTTGATGACAGCACCTACACAAGTCATGGAACATGGAGAGGTCAAGCTGGAGTCTACCTAGAGCTTTCACCCCTGCTGACTAGTGCTCATGGCACTAGAAGCTACTCTAAACACTAACGAAGGAGAAAGGTGAATATCAACCTACCTATAGACCTTTCCATCTACAGTGGTGATCTGCATACAAGATTTACTAGTACAGCGAGTCTCAACCTGCAGGGATTAAATGACCCTTTCACAGGGGTCACCTAAGATCGTTTTCATATTATACATTATGATTCTTAACAGTAGCAAAATTATAATTATGAAATAGCAATAATGACAATAATTTTATAGTTGAGGGGTTCACTGCAATTTGAGGAACTTACATTAGAGGGTTGTAGCATTGAGAAGGTCAAGAACTATTGCACTAGCTCAATAGTGGCACAAAGCTTGTAGGAATAGCCAACTCATAGCTGATGGAATTTAATGCCTGCTCTATGTGATGAGACCTATGCCTAACACTGTTCAGGTGGTCAAGGACCTGATAATAGATATACCAGGCATCTAGGGAAAAACCAAACACTATGGTTCATCAAAGAAGCTTCCTCTTGCAGTAGACGAAAACAAATACAAAGACCTACAGCTGGACAATTTGCAGAGAGTGAGAGGCCTTGGAACATTAGATCCTAAATAGGATGTCTCCATCAAATCCCCACACTGTAGAAGAGGAGACAGAAAGATTGTAGAGTTAGAGTGGATGGAGAACATCAAGGAAAAAAGGCCTTCTAAATACAAAAGGACTGACACACATACACACTCCCAGTCTATGGCAGCATGCACGGGGACTGCATGGGTCTAAGTGAAATCAGGTCCCATTGGAGAGAGGGGAAGTAGACACAAGCCCACATCCCTACTCCAGCAGCTATCTCTAACTGATAACCACTCACAAAGGAAAAACTAGTTTCTTCCAATGTAAAGAGAGTAAGAACCTTAGGAAACACAGTGCTAAATGGGATGGTTCCATCAACCCCTCTTCCCCCATGACTCAGGGAACCCTGGGGAACAGAATGAAGGAAGATTGTAAAAGCCACAGGGGCTGGAGAACACTAGGGAAACAAGACTTTCTAAATACAATCAGTTAGTGAGCATTTGAATATACAGAATCTATCGAGGCGTCCACAAGGCCTGCAGAGTCTGGGCATGATGAAGCTGCAGAGCTGAGAGTGGAAGAGGACACAAGCCCACATCCCTAACCCAGAAGCTATCTTCAGCTGATAGACACTCACAAATGAAAACATGAATTTTCCCTAGCAGGCTCACTGGGTATGCAAGGCCAGACTCCATGTCCAGCAGTAGACGGCCAACACAAGAAGAACTCAATTGTAGTTTTGGAATATATATATATATATGGTGCATGTGTGTCATAATGTTTTGTCTGGTCTTTTTTTTTCTTACCTTATAGGTCTTTTGCTTACATATTATGAATTTTTAGGGGATTTATGGGTGTGTGCTTCAACATATATAGTTTTTTCCCCTTTTGCTCTTTATTTTTCTATTGATTTATTTGTTTTGTCCTATTCTGGGTTTATTTTATTATTGTTTTAATTTTATATTATTATTATTTTAATTGTTTGTTTTCTAATGAGGGAGAGTGAGAAAGTGGATTCCAGTGGTTTGGGAGGTAGGGAGGAGTTGGGGAGAGGAAATCATAATCAGAATATATTGGATGAACAAAATCTATTTTCAATAAAAAACAAAAAACAATCAAACAAGAAAGGAAACAGTCTTCAGTTTAGCCTCAGGCAGATTCTCAGGAAAGGGGAGAAACCAGCTACATTCTTTGCTGAGATATTATAAGAATTGTGTGTAGAACAGCTGATAATATTATTCCCTCTGAAACCTCTTGATCCAGGCCTGTCAGGTTCCTGTTGTTCTCATCCCTATTGCCTTTCAAACTCTTACTAGAAGTTGCTTTCCTAGTTCAAAATTCCAAAGCCTCCACATTTCTCCATTAAACAGCTGGCTAGGCCTGTTACAGCAATAGCTCGTTCCCTGGTGCCAACCTCTGTCTTAGTTACTTTTCTATCCCTGTGATAGGAGGCCGTGATGAAGGCTGCAGAGAAAAGAAAACTTTAACTCAAGGGCTCACAGTTTCAGAGACTTAGAATCCATGGCCATCTTGGTAGGGGCAGGCAAACAGGAACTGTGCTGGAGCAGTAGCTAAAAGATTATATTGGATCCACAAGGGAAATGGCACTGGCTTTTGAAATCTCCAATTTTACCCTCAGTGACACATCTTCTTCTATAAGACCACATCTCTACTCCTTCACACACAATTCAACCAACAGGGGACCAAGTATTTAAATACATGAATCTGAGCCTGGTGGTGGTGGCACATGCTTTTAATCCCAGCACTCTAATTTGAGGACAGCCTGGACTATAGAATGAGTTCCAGGACAGCCAGAGTTACAACAGAGAAATCCTGCTTGAAAAAAAAAGAAAAAGACCAAAAAGTAAATACATGAGTCTATGGAAGTCATTCTTATTCAAATCACCACACAGCTTTTTACAATATTTATTTCTCGTGAGACAGATGTATAAAAAAAACAAGATAAATAGAAATATATGTATAGTATATTAGTTGGTTGCTGAGGGATCCAGTCTTTTCTATAAATGGGTTCACGAAAACTCTACGCAGGAGGGAGTACCAGTGTGGGAAAATGAGGAATGACCGAACAGAGTAGTTCGTTCTTTTATGGGACCCAAAGAAATGGCACGCACAATCGCGCTTTGAAATGACATGTAGAACACGCTTTAGAAGTAAAAAGCAGGAGCGTTTTTAATAGGGGACTTAATGGTATACATATTAAGAAAAGAGAGAAAACTGCTCTGGCAAAAGGTTTTAAAAAGCCAAATGTAGTTTTTTGGTGTGCAGATGTAGTCCTTCACAGAAGACAGTCATGCCCAGGGAGGAGCCCAGTGTCCTTCCTCCTGCGACTTACAGGTTTCAAGGTTACCTTGTTTACTATAACCCATTAATGGTTAAATGTTACTGTTGGCTGAATAATATCTCACCTGCCTCAAACAGAGCAGAGTGCCATGTAGGCACTAAGGAAGGGTTTTTGATGGTTTTTAGCTCTTTGGTGCATATTTATTTTTTCTCTATCTGGCTCTTTTGCTTCTATCTGTTAAAGGCTTGTCTCTTCCTGGGAGGACCAATGCCCACCCCAGGAATAGCCTTTACAATGTACTATCAGTATGCATAGATAGCTCTACACATGCCAGGACTTAGAAGCCAGCAAGGTTTTTTACAATAACAATTACTTTTGAGTAAAATGGCTACGCCCCCTTCTCCGCCAACAACAGCCAGCTCAGGTATTACCAGGCCATGCAGACATTATTATTATTGATGAAAGACTTTTTGTCGCCATTACAGCAAAGAGAAGGGGGGGCAAAATGGCTGGTAAGCTGAAATTCCCTGGCCAGGGAGCCTGGAACTTTGTTATGCAGACTTCATCCAAGTTACCAGGGTCTTGGGGCTCACAGCAGTTGGTGACAAATGCCAAGAAAAAATTACAATGGAAGGAGAATGGTAAGTTGTCAGAACAAGGTACAAGAATGGAATCCTGTGAGGAGATTTCTGCATGTTGTTATAGGAGTGAGTTTACTTCAGGTTACTCATTACAACCTCCTATTATAACTTGTTTATATACCTCCAAGGAAAAACATGTTTTTGCTGCATGTGGCTTTGTGGGACTTGCCTGCCACACGTGGCTTGTCTTTGTGATTTTACGCTTTACTCATGTAACTCTTCTTAACCCTCAGAGCATAAATTGTCTGCTGCTCTGAATAAAGTTGGCTATTGCATGCAACTTTAGTCTGCCTAATTTATTGGCTCCATTCTCTGAGGTTCCACTGCCTCTAGAGTGGAAAACAGTAAGTATGATTAACAAACAAAAAATGTGTTGTCTGATGAATAATATAACTGAGAATGAAATTTCTGAAAACATGAGAGAGCAAGTCCCACAGGTCTCTGGAAAAGCCTTGTAGGGATAGGGATGCAAGACCTTGAAATGGCACCAGAAAGAACAAAGAAGCTGCTCTTTTGAGCACAGAATGAGTGTGGTCATTTTCATCACACTCATTATATACATTCCCTTGATTCTCAGATAAAAGACTATAGGTTTTACTCAGAGTGATGAGAAATCAGTTAGTAACTTTTATTTTAAACATTTTTTAAAATTATTTGTGTTTATGTATATGGATGTATGCCAGTGTGCATTGGGAAACTATGTATATAGTTTAGAAGATAAGAGGTGTTGGATCCTTGGAACTGGAGTTATAGATGATTATTTGTTTCTTAGTGTGAGTGCTGGGAACTGAACTCAGGTTCTCTACAATAATTGTAAGTGCTCTTCATTGAATTCTCTCTCCAGAGTAAGTAACTTCCACTTTTAAGCAATTGTTTGACACTGTTGTAAGGATTCTGAATTTGCCACGCAAGTTGAAATGTCAATCCAGAACTAACATTTTTTAACCAGTTATTTTATCGATTTATGTATTTAATTTAAGGTATACTTTATACAGTAAACATATCTCCCCAATGCCCCTTTCCTTCTCTTCCCATCTCCTCTCCCATTTGCCTCTTTTATTCTCCTTCATTTATTTCCCTCATTCACTTCTAACATCATTTTATAGGCACATTCATGATTTTGTGTGACTGAAGAAAATTTAGGAAACACAAATGAGAGGAAACATATGTGTCTTTCTAAGACTGGCCAAACTCACTTAATATGATTATCTTTAGTTGTATTTATTTCCTTGTAAATACTTGTAAATGAAAAAAAAATTTCATTCTTCTTTATGTTTGAAGAAAAGTCCCTTGTGTACACATGCACCTTTATTTTTTATTCATTCCTCTGTTATTGGAGACTTAGATTCTACAACATAGCCATTTTGCACAGTGCTGTAACAAACATTGATATACAAGTATCTTGTGACAGGTTGGCTTCAAGTCTTCCAGGCAAACACTCATATGGTAGATCTACTTGTTTATGTCCATAGTAGCTGAAATAGTTTATATCTACCTAATTCATCAGCAGATTGTGCTGACCCTGCTTTTCACATGATTCAGAACCTGACTACTTCTTCTAGTCTCCAATATTACCAACCTTATCTCTGCCACCTTTGTCCCTCACCTGGGTTTTCAGAAGCGCCTCTTCAGCTTAGGATCTGGAGTGATCCTGTTAAATTATGGGAGATCTTGTTATTCTTCTGCTCACTGGTCTTTCTGATTTTATGACTCAGTTTATGACAACAGCAGCAAAAGCCTCACAGGTCCAGTAAACTGACTTCATTAAAAAATATATATCATTGGAATTGGACAAAATAAACAAATGGAAAGAAAAGAGTCTAAAAGAACTCTTAAGAGCCAAATGGTGGTGGCACACACCTTTAATCCCAGCACTCAGCAGGCTCTGTGAGTTCGAGGTCGGCCTGGCTACAGAGTGAGTTCCAGCGCAGAAAATCTGGTTCAGGCTCATGCAGGCCCTGTGCATACTGTCTCAATCTCTGTGATTTCATATGAGTTTTGATCATATTGATTTAGAGGGCATTGTTTTCTTGGGTCCTCCATCCTCTCTGACTCTTACACTCTGCCCCCACTTCTGCAGGGCTCACTGAACTCTGAGAGGAGGGATTTGATGGAGACAGCACTTTTAGTACTGAGTGTCCCAAGGTCACATCTCTGCCTAATGTCTGGCTATGGGTCTCTGCAATTTTTCTAGCACTTTAAAGATACTCCTAAATTTCCAGAAACAATTTTCTTGGATTTAAAGACTGAAGGAGCTGTGAGAAAGCACTGGGACTGGGAAAGAGTGTGCGTATGTGGGAGGGTGGGGAGGGGGGTGCATTTGAGCAATTCTGAGCATGTATTAAACTCATCCATGAAAGATAATAAATGAGTAATTTTACAATTAGTAGTATCAAGAGGAACCATATAATAAAACACAGTTATGATGTGTGATTTCTTATAAATCATCAATTTTCTATTAGAATTCAACATTTTAAAGACTTCCTTTTATCTTTTTTTTTCAAATTTATTGTTAGTGTCACTAAGTGTTGAGTTTGAGGTTTCATAATACAAAGGTAAACCTCGTATACTAGTTATGCAAGCATTAACAAAGGACAAGTTGAGAACATTGCATTTGAGAGGCATATACATTTAGTCTCCTTCAACATATTTTATTTTTCCTTCAGAATATAACTGACTCATAGGTCCATATATTTCAGGAAAGTTGAGGTTGGTTAACTAATAGCTTGGGCAGAGTGAAATGATAAATCAGAATCATGATTACCAGAGACAGAAAAAGCCAATAAAGGACACAGATGTATACATTTGCCCACCTCCCGAGAAATCAACAGTGATTTTCTTTTAAAAAGTCAGGTACCATCAGTTTTAGGAAGATAAGAGCAGTTTCTTTAGCTAGACAGCTCACACATACAAAACGAGGACAGCCATTTTCCCTCACTGTGAGGATGTTCAGAGGATGAGGAATCAGATTGCTAATTCAGCTCTTCTGAAATCCTGGTCCAGAGTTAAAGCTGTCAGTTCCTTGATGAGTAGCATTGCCAGTCCTTCAGTTTGTGTCAGTATCCTGCACAGCAAGGAGACTTGAGCATAAATCCTAATCTAGAGGGTGGATGGTAGATCAATCCTTAAAGCACTCAGCATATAACAAATTGCTATCCCTGGATAAAAAATGAGGTCATGAAGATTTAAATGTAGCAAGAAAGAAAAAGGTGATGTCTGCTCAGGAAAGATACTTAGTGTGAATCCATCTGTGGTAATAGATTAATTGCCTTCATTAGCAAAGATGTATATCTCCCACCAACTATCAATAAATGTTTTAGATCCTCTCAGGAGTGATTGCTTTGTTGGTACAGAAGATAAAACCTTTTTAAACAAAAAAATGAAAGTATCTACTAAACATATCCCTAAAATTTTCTACAATTTCAAAAGAGTTTTGTAATGAAGAAATGAGGATCAGAAGAGAGTTGCTTTAATCAACCTCATTAAATCTAATGAATCATTTTTATAAGACTCTGTAGGTCAGAAGTAGACAGAGATAGATATTTGTAGGAGGGGAGAGAACTGACTGAAAGAAACTAGCCCTACTTTGTTTACATTCTAATTAGGCTTTGAGAGACTTAGAATTCTTTAAAAAAATCATGTAATTCATTCTATCCTGTCTTACTTCAGAGTTTTCCCATCTTCATGACTCCTAATCTTCCTGATTCCATTATTACACATTTAATGTGTGAGATATATACTAGAAAAAAAATACCAAAATGACAAAATATGGATCCTTAGATAAATTTTCATCTTTCCTTACAAGGTGTCAGAACAGGTGGTATTTAATTAAAAAAAAACAAAACAAAAAAACAAAAACAAAAACTGAGCTCTACAATACATAATGCTAAGCATTTCCAATGCACTTTCTACTAGAGTGATCTGGGTAAATCTGGCTCGGAGCTGATTGCTAGAATCTCACATGTCATAAATGCTTGTATTACACAGCACAACCGAGACACAGACAATGTTACTATTATGAGTGCTATACAAGCATAACAGAAAAGAGAGGTGTCATCTTGAATTTGAGCAGACGGCTCTGCTACTTATTCCTTCATTGATTTATTCACTTAATTCAGAGATATGTATCAAACATTTATTATGTCTGAGGCAAGGCACAGGGTCTGGAAGGAAGTTAGTTGACAAAAAGTACACAGGTACTTAACTCATACATTTCTGGCTTTCAAAGCAATGTTCATTTTAAATGGGAAGACAGACGTTTTAAGAAATAAGCCATCCACGTGTTAGAAAGTAAGAATGATAGGAAACACATTGGATCAGTCAGTGTTCCATGAGACTGAGAATTCTAATAGTGAAAGAACAAGGGCAGCCATGTGACTAGTTAGCACAATCAGCATTTGAACAGACTTGTTAGAGGTGAAGAGGAGTGAAGGAAGATGATTTCAGACAGAGAACAGCGCAAGGACTGAAGTGGGATCTTCTGCTGGTGTTCAGTAGGAGAGAAAGAAGCAGCTTTGAGTCAAGCAGAGTCACAAGGGGTGGGAGCATTGACATCTTCTCTCTAAGCTTCCCTTACTCAGCTTTACGCCATTGACCTCCAGGCAGATTCATACATAAATTCCCATGCATGAATATAGCACATATGTTTTTGATTTTCAATTAATTTACAATTTAGTGAATTGTTTTATTTATTTTTTAAATTTAGTAAAAGGGAAAAAAATTAGTGAAAGGAAATGAAGCAAATTTGAACCAGTCTCTCTGAGTGTATTCACAGAACCTATTTTATAATACTGATTTTTCTTTAAGATATTAATTTAAATATTTTTTAAACACTGGTTTAATAATTTGATTTTAAAATCTATTAGAATTTTATTTCACCACTTTATCTGTTTTGTTTCAAAATCCATAATTACTGGTTCATTATGTAAAGGTTCTTGATAGTGAGCGAGGCCCTGAGTTGGGTCTGAGGAAGTCACATGTTGGAAGAAGAAAATCAACCCTTGCACGATATTCTCTGACCTCCACATGTGCTCTATGGCATGTGTACCCTCCCATCCACAGACATGCACACAGTAAATAAACAAATGTAAATTATAAAATAATTTATAATACAATATATAATATATGATAATTTATAATAGTTATAATATTACATATAATATTATAATAATTTATATAATTTATAATATAATATATAATACTTTATAAAATAATACATTATAATAAAATAATATTATAAAATAATAATAAATGAATACATTTTTTTCTGTTAAAAATTCCAAAAAATCCCTTTGAGAAAATGTGTATTTATATCCTATTCTTCCCTGAAACTTCAAGATTATCAATCTTTCTGTATTCTTATTTAAGCCACTGAAATCTCTTTTTATGAATGTGTTTGCTGAAAATAATGAGAAATTTACTAGACAATAGGACTGTGATGGCACATGCTTTTAATCCCAACACTCCAGAGGCAGAGGCAGGAAGAGCTCTGTGAGTTCAAGTCCAGCTTTGTCTACAGAGTGAGTTCCAGGACAGCCAGAGTTACAACAGAGAAACCTTGTCTTGAAAAATGAAAGAAGAAAGAAAAAAAAGAAAAAAAAAAAAAGAAAGAAAGAAGGAAGGAAGAAGGAAGGAAGGAAGGAAGGAAGGAAGGAAAAGATTAATTAACTAAGTATTAATGTAAATATTAAATATTTTAGGCAATAATACTATATTTTACAGCACTTAAAAATAATTACAAATAATTAAAACACTCTAGTTCTTTGGTGTATTGCTGCTATTATTCTGCGTATAGAGAAAACGAAGCTTGTAAATGGCGATATTTATATATTCATAACCCAGTAAACAGAAAACTTCAACCTTCTCTGTGGACGCTCTGGTCTGTAGTTAATTTCCTTTTGTTTTACTAGGAAAACAAAACCTAGTTTTGGGAAACCCAACCAACAACAATCAAACCAGCCAAACCAATCAACCAACACAAACAGAAACATGACAAGGACATTCTCTTGACTAATGTTTAGCAGACTGAATTTTCTTCCCCACCATGCCTTGCCCTTGGTCTGTAGTACTTTGGTTTGGTGAGCTTCCCTCCTGAAGACTGCAGCCTGACTAGTGTAGTAACATCCCCCAGTAACACCCTGGATGTGCAGTGGTGATTGCCTGACTGCTTTCTTGCTCACTGACTCTATTACTGTGGTTTTAGCTGTAAGTCATCTACTTGCACTTGTTGTACTTGGACCGGAGTTCAGTGTCTCAATCCTACTGCGATAATCTTAGATAAAATTTCTTTCTTTTTAAAATTCCATTGGGTACAAATTTTCTTTGGCAAAGGCCAGAACAGTGTTTCTAAACAAAGAACACAAGCCATAGTGAATTGTTCAGGCATTATCATCAAACACTAAGATGCAAGCTAAATGCTGAGTTGTACATTAGAGCCCAGGAGGCAGATGTGGTTGCTACATGTGGTTATGAGTCCCAGAAAGAAAGCTGATGTTACAGTCTTCTGTGGAGCCTGTGTTAGACACTGAAATAGTAATTTTTCATTAGATTGTTATGGGAATTTTATGAAAATTAGGTTGTTTTCATTAGGTTGTTCATTAGGTTTTATTTTACTGAATAGTATGTTTAATAAAAAATATATTAGAAATAATAGTAGAAATCATCATATTATGGTCAAATGTCCTTAGTAAGGATATTTAATTTGTGTATTAACTCTGTTTCTAAGTTTCTGAATAACTTTAATTTCTTTTCCAAGTCGACTCACTAAATAATGGGAAATTAAGTAAATTGAAAAATCACTAGAGTAAGCTAATGGTATTTCTTTTTTATTAAAAATATATTTTTTTCACATAGTATATTCTGATTGTTGTTTTTCTCCCAGACTTCTGTAGGCCATCTACTTTTGGGCATGAGACCTGACCTAGAGTGGTTTGTATATCCAGTGAGAAACCACTGGAGAAAACTATTCTTTTCTTTGTGAGTGGTTATCAATTAGAGACAGCTTCTGGGTTACAGATGGGCTCTGTCTACTTCTATTCTCAACATTGGGACCCTGTAGTTGTTAGGCTGCTGGGATGGCTCAGCAAGGACACCATGGTGGTATAATTATGGGTTTAAACTCTGCCAGACCTCAGCAGAGAGAATCGCCTTTATGGTCAGAGCCATACTGGACAATGGAACACTGAGCATCTGAGCTAAGGTGTTTTCATTGCTCCAGAACTTCTCAGGTGTTCAACTGATAGCACATCATATCATCAGCAATCAAAGATCCCCCACATAAATCCAACACCTGCAGATAATACAAAACACCAAGGCTAGTCAGTTCTTCCCCCAACAGTGCATTAAACAATATTTTAAACACAACTAAAAATAAACTTCTACAATCCTCTTTTCTGTATAAGCCCCCCCCCAATTGCTTTATCTCTATAACACAATTTAATACTACACCAACAAAACTGTTTACAAAAGGAACAATCATGAGGGTTGCTAATGCACAGGACCAAATGAAACAGAACATCTATCAAGCTTTTCACAAAGTCTTTGGCTAGCAGAAAAAATTATCAATGTCTAATTATCTGGATTTCACTCAGGATCTTCTGGGCTCCTCCAAAGGGCTTGGGTCACTTCTCCGGCTCTACCCTCTGCAGCAGAGTTTGTCCTCCAGGCTCTTTTGGCTCCACTCCACTGCTGCTTCTGTTCTTGGTGGCCATCCCATGGTACTGGCATCTTTAGAACACTGCTGGAATTCCTTGCTGCTAATGGGTTGCACTTTCACTAATAGCCTCTCTTGGGCTCTCTTCATAGTGCCAAGCCTCAACTTATCTGCATGACCCCTTCAATCTGGGCCTTCAACTGCCACTGAGACTTCACCTTCACCAGTGGTGTCTCCTGGCCTCTCATAGTGCCAAGCCTCAGTTGCTCTCTGAGAGGTCCAGTGCCCTGAGTGGTGGAGATACTGACCTCACCTCTCTGCTTAATGTCAACTACTCCTTTTCCCCAAAACCTTTGTTTCCTTGTGACATTTAATGAGCCAATCCAGTACTCAGATTCTGACCAATCAGAAAGATCCCTTGTTTCCTTTAAAAGCTCATGTGGCCAGCTTTCTGGGTCGCCATCTTGACAAGTGGCTGACCCCTATGTGTAGGTTCTTATTTTCTTTCCCAAAATAAAGTGGGACTTTGCTTGTTGCATACGTGGTCTTGGTGGTGTGTGTGAGGTAGATTTCAGACCTTACACTCTCCATGACCCTTTCATTCCTTCAAAACCAGCACCACCTGCGTGACTCTTACAAGTTCAGCTACCAGCAAGAAATACAACCTTGGCCAGATCTGGAAGACAGTTTCTGTGTGTTGACCCTAAGGAAACATTTTCCATGTTTTAAGATAGAGTCTGGTTTACAGGAAAATCAACTTGTAACCTTGTTTTCAGGAAGGTTCCTCATGGGGTAGAGTTCTCATCACCATAGCAGATGTGTCTAGTCAGGACTGTCTCACTTCACCAGCATCTGGACAGGTTTGCAGAAAACAAAACAAAACAAAATGGACTCTGAGATCTGGAGTTCCTTTCTCATTTTTCCTTGCCTCCATGTTGGAGGAACTGGCATGATGTCGTGTCCCATGT
This sequence comes from Cricetomys ansorgei, assembly GCA_026225945.1. NCBI lineage: Eukaryota > Metazoa > Chordata > Mammalia > Rodentia > Nesomyidae > Cricetomys > Cricetomys ansorgei. The sequence goes on from JAMJFZ010001791.1 coordinate 5,840,400, forward strand.
TGGTATGCCATTTGTAGTAGTATGCCCATGGTGTGGGCTCAGCAAGGAAGACACAGAGGTGCTTTCATTGGTGCAAACCCTGCCAGACTTCAGCAGAGGGAACCAATATCATGGCAGGTACCATACTCTATAGTAGAACCCTAAGCATATGAGATCAGATGTTTTCATTGGTCTAGAACTTCTTAGGTGTTCTACTGATAGCATATGCAGACCATCAGCAATCAAACATGTCCCACACTAATCCAAAACCTGCAGACAATACAAAACTCCAAGGCATAGTCAGCCCTTCCCCAGCAGTGCACAAACAATATTTTAAACACAACTAAAATTAAACTTCTACAACAGGACCCTATCTGGCTTAGACCTGTGCTGTCCCTATGCATGCTGCCACAGTCTCTGTGAGTGCATATCAGTCTTGTTTTGTATGGAAGGCTTTGTTTCCTTGGTGTCCCTTATTGCCTCTGGTTCTTACACTCTTTCTGCCTCCTTTCCATGAGCCCTTAGGGGAGGGATTTGATAGAGACATCCCATTTAGGATTGAGTGTTCCAAGATCTCTCATTCTCTGAACATTATCCAGCTGTGGATCTCTGTATTTGTTTCCATCTTCCCCAGGAGAAAGCTTCTTTGATGATGGATAAGCAAGACACTGACCTACGAGTGTAGCAGGATGTCATTAGAAACAATTGTATTGCTATGTTACTTAGCGTTGCACTAGTATTTGGTTTCCCCCTAGGTCTGTGGTATTTCTCAATAGAAAGATTGTTAAAATAAAAGACCTTTCTTAAATTCTCCTTCCAAGTGGCTCTTGATATATTCCATAACTAAAATCTGGCTGGTTGTCTAAATTGTAAAAATGAATATACCAGCACAGTGCTCATGTTTGTAGGACTAAGATAAAATGAAATGGAATGTCTATAAATTTCCAAGTATAAGACTTGGCCAGGAAAGAATTTGAAACAAAAGAGCCCTCTCCCCCTACCCTGTCTTTTTGGTTCCAATCATCTTTACTTAAGAAAAAAAGAAATAGCTAGAAGCAAACTGTCAAAACAGAAATGCAATGTAATATTGAATTAATTAAAGTCAAGAAATCAAACAAGCTTGTACTTTTTGTTCCTAGACAGTATCTGGGTATGTAACCCTAACTAAACCAGAACTCGCTGGCTACAAACTGTTGATCATCCTTCTGTCTTAGCCACCAGAGAACTGAGATCACTAGTGTGCATCACCACGCCCACCAAGTTCTTTCTTTTTAAATAAGTTCAAGCAACGTGTGTGTGTGTGTGTGTGTGCACACACACATACATATACATATATATATATACATATGTATATACATACAATATATACGTACATATATTTATAAAACATATACATATTTAACAAGATAACATTTCTTTCTTATGCTTTGCAGTGTCAAAGAACTTAATTTTTCCCCCTGAGTAAAAGACGATTAGGAAATAAAAGTAACCCTTTCAGGTTGTAAGATGCACTAAAATTGGATTCATATCCATCAATTGTGTAAACTTTCTTCCTTTTATAGAAACGCAATTGATATGAGGGTAATTGATCTGAAATTCATAGCCAGGACATTTGACACTCCATAGGAAGTACAAAGAGATTTGCATCTGTGAGTTCTGAAACATATTGAGCATTTCTTTCTCCTTCAGTTTCTAACTGACAGCCAGATTATCCATGTACAGAATTCAGAAGTAGATAAATGAGTATACCACTGCTTCTTTCTGCACTATCCTATTAACTTCTAAAAAGGATAGCTTGTTCTAGAGAAAATAGTGCGTACCATTTTCATACACATCATTGTATTAGTTACATTTTTTGTTGTTGCTGCAAAGACAGCTAACACAAACAATTTAATTTGGTTTGGCTTATGGTTTCAGAGGATTCAGTCTGTGTTTATTTGGTTCAAGTGTTTGGACAGGCCATCATCATGGCAAGAGTGTGTGGCAGAGGAGCTTCTTTATCTCATCATGTACAGGAGAGAGGAGGAGGAGGAAGAGGAGGGAGAGGGAAACGGGAGGGGGAAGAGAAGAAGAGAGGAGAACGGAGGAGACAGGTGAGCCCTGAATGAGCTCCACCAATAACCAATTTCTAGGTAATTCTATCCTCTAATCCTCTAGCTGTATTTTAACTCCTCATGTTTGCAGAGACTCTCCAAACAGCACCACCATGTGTACTCCAATCACCCAAATCATGATCTTTTGGGGGACATTTCACATTTAAGTCATAACCATCATCCCTCTTGACTGATTGCTTAATCTAGTTATTAGTCTGTATTTTTCATGTAGTGTATGAGCAATTACAAAATTGGTATTACCATCTATCTATATCTGTGTTCAAATGCCTTTCTTATTAAAGAGCTAAAGTGCCCATAACCATTTGTTGATTAACTGGGAAGACTTAAGTTAGCTTGTTAATCATTCATTAAAGCTTAATTGACTTGTTGCTTGGCAACTATAACAGGCTTTCTAGTCATGTTCTGAACCCTCAGTGGTGGAACGTTCTTCCAAGTGAACTGCCACAGTGCCATGACTGTTAGCTACAGATTAAGATGCAATAACTTTAGGTATAATTCTAAAGCTTAACAAATACGTCTTTGTTACAAAGTCACGTTTCATGTATTTCTTTGTTGATGAGGTTTTGGCTTTTTTTAATTTGCCAATGTTTGCCTTTAGTGCTATATTATCACAGTCACTCCGTGGCTTCTCTAAAATATTCTGAACTGAAAAAGTGGATTGTATAAAGGAGGCTACCAGTAACTGGGATATATTCTTTCCTCCCTTTCTCTCTTCTTCCTTCTTGTATATTTTCATCATACATCCAATATGTATTTAATGATAAATTGGGTTTATGGTTATTAGAAATAGTTTTGTCTATTTAAGTTTATTTAACTGGAAAGAAACATTCATGTAAAGTATACCGTTTGGTACTGTAAGAATAGTCAAATTTTACTTAGTTCAGAGAAACATTAATGTGAGCAATTTATAACTTTAGTAAAAGCTCATTCTGCTATGATCATTATATTCATGTATTTTTTGTGTTATTTCAAGTACATTTGTTACTGGAATTCATGCTATGAAAGTGAAACATACTTTAATTAAATGGCACATGAAAAATGTAAGGAACAAACACATTTTAATAACCTAGTAAGATAAGTACTATACACTGCATTTCAAAATTAATAAACATAAATGGGAAAACGAGGGCATATTTATCCTTTTGTGACTAATGATAGTCACAACAAAAGTCTAACATTGTTATTTTTGAAGGTAAGCTACTAAACCAACCTGAAAGTATGGACATTTAATTAGTTCTGAAAAACCATTTAATTCACCTAAATTTCCCATGTTCTAAACAATGCTTTGTTCATGGCATGGGCTTGCTTGACTCATAGTATGGGCTTGTTAATGACTACAGTGTTAATATGTATCCATTCTCTTTTTGACATAGTTATAATTGACATAGGTATAAAATAATTGTGATTATTTTTCCAAATTATTTCATATGCTACATATATCTGTAATATGTTGTTTTTGTGTTTTTAACATTTCCAGAAATTGTGAAGATTATTTGAAGACATATATATATATATATATATATATATATATATATATATATATATATATATATATATAATTTTTTTCTGGGTACCATGGCACAAGTCTTTAATTCCAGAATTTAGAAGACAGAGAAGACAGGGGGATCTCTCTGAGTTCTAGGCCAGCCAGAGATAATGAGAGCTTAAAAAAGATTTTAGCACAAAACTTGCTTAGAACTCAGTTGCTCACTCCTGCATGGTTCTTATCTGTTTCCATATTCTCTCTTATCTTTTGTCAATTTATTTATCTTTAAAATATTTTTGAACATGACTCAATTAGTTCCATGTTGAAACACTTTCATCCTGCTCATCGACTTCCCCTCCTTTCAGTGTCATCTTTCATAGCAAAAGCCCATCACTGCAATGCATTTCACTGTGTCTATTTATGGTTATGACTAATGCTTGCTTTGTGTGTATTTAAGAAAACACTGTCTGACCCAGTTTCACTTACTGAAGATGCTATCTCCCATACACTCTCATTTTATATCTTTTCTTCCCAGCACACATTATTTCCAGTTTATACAAATATCATTTTCTCAGCAGCTTCTTTGATTCTTTCATTTACAAGTATATGTGGCTGATAACCAATTTAGCTCAATTTTAAGGAATGGATATCTTCTACTTGTGAGTCTTCTGTGAATACTGCAAGTTTTGAGCACTCACTCTATTTTCTTTGCGAGCCCTTGTTAGAGCTTCCCTATTGTCCCAGTTAGTGCAAAGTGAGTATTTATAATATTATATGCACCACAAAACCTTTTAGCCCCTCCTTATTATTAACTTCTAAAGCCAGTTATAGACTTTTTAGGTACAGCTTTTTTTTTTTTTTCTGCAGTTGTGTCCTCACTTCTCAGAACCAGGTTTTACTTTTGACCACTCTGAGTGATTGAAGCAATAGAAAATGGTTTCTCAAAATCCTAGAGTCTAGGAAGTCTTAGATTAAAGTATTTCATGAGGGATCACTTTCTAACTCAGACTTGCATCATTTTGCTTTGTTGTCATGTGACAGGAGGGCTTAGGGTGCTCTCTGGCATATACATTACAGTAGTAATCACATCTATGTGTTCTTCCTTCATGACTTAATTAACTCTCAAGCACTTTACTTCGAAGTACTATCACACTAGGGATTAAGTCTCATCCTATGAATTGGGGACATACACACTCATTTCAAAGCAAAAACAAAAGTGTAAATTTTTACAGTTGACTCCAGAGGCAAGATGAAATAATTGAAACACTTGGTGCAGTAAAGAGAGCATTAGTCTTACAAATAACTGAAGCATATCAGACTTTTATGGGTCATTGTTACAATTGTGATGATAGAAAAGAAATGGTAGCATTGAAGCACAAATGTTATTAGAATAATCAAATTTGTTAAAGACTGGTGACATTGCACAACTTTATTGTCAGATGTATTCATGTGTTTTTCATTTGTTTTCTGTCTGCAATTAACCAGATCAAAGTTAGTACATCGTGAATTAATTTAGAATCCTAACCTTGATTCATGTTTCCTGGAGCAACTTTATTGATTAAAAGTTACCATTTTAATATTTACTTATACTTGTTACTTTTTATTTGTCTTCTTGTTTGATATGCACTCTTATATTGCCCAGACTGACCTTGAATTCATTATGTAGCTGAGGATGTCCTTGAACTACTGATTCTCCTGCTTTCATCTACAAAGTGCAAGCATTATAGACACCACACTTAACACTAATTTTAATATTTGTGAAAGAGATAACACTTAGAGGAAAGAAAGGTAATATTGATTCTCTCTTCTCTGATATTATTCATAGCCCATCTAAATAAATAATAGATCTGGGTGCTTTAGACAACAAATCATTAGAGGTAAAAGAGGATGGTTTCTGTTTAAGCAAAGGTAATGTCTTGCCAACAATATAGACAGAGAATAAAACATAAACTGACTACAAAGTTTAAACTTTAAGCTTTCAAAAAACCAAGATTTTTCTGTTATCTTAGATTTTATGATTGAGGAAGAGACAAAATTCTGGACAAAATGGAAGAAGGAGTTTCCAAATATAAACTGTAAGAAATAACTTTGATATTAGATTGCCAAACTGTTAAAAATGTAATAGACAGCAAAATTTTATTAGGATTTAAGGTATAATAAAAATTTAAAGTATAATAAAATAACACTTAAACATATTTCTCTACTTGGAGAATAATTTAGAATAATAGTAGCGATATTAAAAATGATTAAAATGCTATTTTGGTTTTCCATTTACATCTCATATTAATCATTTTTCAAAATAAAAGCTCAATAAATATAGCTTTTAAAAGTATTGAATTACATTATGGTCAGAAACCTAATAAAATATGATTTACTGTTCTTTCAAAAAATAAGTTACCATTTTGTTGACAATGATTTGTGTGAAAATAAATGTTTTCATAATATAAAACAGATAAAGTCAAGACAAAGAATGAACATCTTTATTAGCTCTCAGCTTTTATATTATCGTGTGTTCTTTCAAGATGTTCTTCCTGAGAACCTAGCCCTGTGTTAGGGAGAATAAACACAATGGTGTTAATACCAAGCTATCTGCACCATATTTGCACAATAAAGTTTAACTCACATGTTCCAAAATAACTAGAGTTAGAACAATTAAGAATTTGAAAATATGCAATCCCACATGACCACTTTCTTATGGATCCGATATTAAATACCACAGTTTATTGTGAGTCTTTCACTTCTTCCTATTTCCTTTGCTTTTGAGTGTGAATACTTGATGTGCATAAATTCATTACACAGGTGGCACTTACCTCGGGAGTTAATGAATGATTTGCATTCTCTGCTTGTCTGTAAAATGCTGTGTCCCAGGATTTTCAGTACCAGGGAAGTATGGAAACTTTGGCTAACTTTTCTCTCAAAGGAAATATTGGGTTGCAATGACCTTATCTGCTTGCCCAGATAAGGCTTTGTTGACGCATATTCTCTTTAGAAAAGAGTGAGCCACTGGTAACTTCGTTATTTAATGATTTAGAAATTTATTTAATACATTAGAAAATGGAGGAGACAAAGCAGAGGAGCCCATTATTCTTTCATCTTCTTTCCTTTTTAAAAATCAAGTGTAAAATCGAATGCTTTTCTTTTAGTGATTCACAAACTGTTCACTCAATATAACTTCCAAAGCATTTTTATCAACGCAATAATAAATCTCTGACCCTTAGCAGTCACTCCCAGCTACCATTCCCAGGCCCGGGAAGTCCCTAATCAACCTTCTGTGTATATGGCCTTGCCTCTTCTGAAGATTTAACATAAATATTATTATAAATTTGTTTAGTTTACTTTATTATTATTTTGCTAATAACAAGTGGTCAGCCCTAAAGTCATAGATATACAAATAACATAAAGAATAATAGAGCAGACGGCATGAATTTGAGAGGGTGGTGGAGGTTATGGGAGGAGTTTGAAGAAGGGAAGGAAAATGGGAAAATAATGTAATTATATTGATTTCAAAAAATAAAAAAATAAGTATTTTACTTTCTTTATACTTTACTTCAGTTTTGTAATGGCTTATCTTGGTTTCCAACTTGACCACATCTGGTATTAACTAAATCCCAAGTACCGGGACACATTTATGAAGGGTTTTTCTTGGTCACATTATTTGAGGTGTGAGACCTACTCTTAATCAGAATGTCCTCCCTAAATCTGGGCCACGCTTTCTAGTGGCAGCCTACATAAAAAGGACATGGAAATAGAAAGCTTTTACTTTTCGTCTGCTTACCCTCATTCTCCCTAGAAATTCCATCTATCCTATTCTTGTGTTATCTTTCACTGGTGTTAAAATTTACTTCTTTGGGATTCCAATGTGGACTGAGAGTGGGCAGCTCTCTAGGACTTCCCTGGGACTCCAGACCCAGACTGGGATGCTGAGACATCAGTCTCATAGACTGAGCAACTATCAGATCCTTGGCCTTTCTCTCTTGAGACAGCCATTTGTGGACTACTCTGTGGCTCACAGCCTGTAAGTCACTCTAGTAAATCCTATATCTATATTGGTTCATTCTATACATTTTGTTCTTGTAGAGAATGTTTCTAGAGGAAAAGTAACTCAGAGGAATGTGGACAGTTTAAGACTCTCTTGCTTGAATAATTTCCACGGATTTTAAGCTTGAGAGGTATTTTCAGTTGCCATGTAGTTGGCTCTGGGATGGCTAAAGGCAGAAAAATATTATTTCTTGTGTTGCAGAGGCCAGATGAAATATGGGAAGTTCTGGGCTCCATAGTTCTCACATTAAGGCCATGTTCCTTACCCTGGAGCTATTACTATCTTTAAGAATTGACTAGACAGTCTTCGAACATTTAGAATGGGTTTCAAAGTGTCAAAATAGCAATGCATTGAAAATTTAAGAAATGTATATAAGAGATTTCAGCAGGGATTTCTTATCAAATTGGTTAAGTGTTTTTTGGACTCTTTTCTGGAGTACAGTCTGCTGAGTGGATTTTTGCATTCCATAGTAGAAATATTTCAATATGAGCCCTTCTTCATCTGTACTTTTTTCTCTTTCTATACTCTTGGTCATGGAGATCCTAACAGTTTGAGTTCACCTGTTTTCCCCCTAAAGCTTTTAACAACCACCTTAGCCCACTTTTTTATTTCTTTTATAAATTTTAGGGTTCCTTTCAAGATTTTAAAGCTTGGTGATAGAATTCTGTTATATTTTGGTAAATGTTGATCAGTAAAATTTGGCTTATGTGGCCTCAGAGTGCATTGTCATACACATTCTCTCAGTGGCTATTGGTATCTGGTATACAGGTTCTGAAGCTATTTTACTGTATACACTTTCCTTTCTACTCATGCTGTGCTATGCTGAAATTCAATTCTTGTTATTAATTAGAATGTTAGGGAAAGATGAAATTGTAAAGCACTGGCCTCATTTGAAGCCTTTACGTTTTCTTCATATGTGAGTGTTATAACATTTCAGTAGAAATGGGTGGGTGACTAAGATTTCAAGTCCCATAGCTGTGTTTTACATTCCTGAACTTGACCATCATTTAAGATACCTTCTGAGACTGAGAACTGTCGCTGATGAAGATGCTCTGCTGAGGTTGAATCTTTAGTCTGTTTTTCTGGTCTATGTGTCTTTCAAATAAAAAAGATCACCAAGATCAAATAAAAAAGACGCCACCAAGGAGCTTCTCTGAAGCCCACCTTGTGTGTGGTCTGGTGATTAATCATCCCAACTTTGTAATTACTTCTGTTCACAAACCAGTGGAAGACAGGAGCACACATCCTATTCCACAACACCTGTTTAATTATCCTATCATATTCTTTATGCATATGATGTTATACCAACCAGGATATACCCTTTCTCTGATACTTCATTTCCATCAAGCATTAGTAGATTAAACAAAACAAAACAAAGCAAAAACAAAAAGAATAGCATCAGCAAGACAGAAACTGTGCATATTCTGTTTCACTACAAATCATGGCTTCTTGTTAGAAACTCTCTGGCAAGTGATCCATTTCCAAGAAGCCACATTAGACTGTGCTGCCTAGAAATGCTTTGATAGTTGCCTTAAGCTGCATTCTACAGTTGCAAACTTTGAATTGATGATTGTTCCATAAGGTCTATTAGTGGATATTTTTGAAAAATAAGCACGGAAGGAACAGAGGACATCAAGACTGACAACAGACTCAACCTATATCACAATGTGATTGTAAGTGAAGTTTCAACCAGTTACATGACATTGGAATTAAATACACATTGGAATTAAATGAACTTCCAGAATTGTCCTGAATCAAGGGAAGAAAGTTAGAATGTGATCTCTGCAGCAGACAGTTACAGACTACAGACCAAACATCTTGCAAGGCAACAAAATCCAAACAAGGATGGCCCAGTGTAACTGTAAGAGAAATGTACACAGTATGAGTCATATATTTGAGTCAGTATTTCCAGAGAAGTGGGGAGGGATGTATTGACACTAACAAATGAAGACAATATTGTCATATTTACTGAGATGTGAAAAAGTAATATCAAATGAAGCTGTTCACCAAAGGTTGCAATCTATGAAAAAGTGGAAAAGAACTGGAATAACAAGAGCATTTATGCATTTATGTTGTGAGATGTTGACTGTAAGTCCTATGAATGGTTGTATTTAGACTAATGACTGGAGTTACATCCTAGCAAATATATACAAGCTGATGCTGTTAACTGGATATAGTGTATTTTCTTTGAGTATGGAATCGTAAATTAGAATTCCCCATCTCTCCTTTCTCTTAGATGTAGTTTTCTGAGACTGCTCCTACTTCTTCTATGTTTATGTAACTTGTGGCTACAGTAGTTACTGACTTTTCTGATTGTGAGCCATTGAGAACTGTCATCAGCTGGATTCCAGAGACCTGTGGAATGCTCAGGTTTGAATCTTGCAAGGCTTTGAATCTTGTCACATGTTCTTTTTTACAAATTTTGCCCTCAGATGCACATATTTATTGCAGTGCATTCAGTCTATTATTTTCAATTATTGTATATTAATTTTAGCACAGTCTCTGAAGGTGAATTTATTTTTTATCATAAAGCAGATACTATGGTAGTAACTATGACTCAAAACAGGTAATGGTATCTCAGAATCATGTGATTGGCTGTAACTGGTAAACCATTGTAGTTTTCCTTCCTCTTGAAAAATATTAAAAACAAAAAAATTAAAGTATTAAAAACTATGAGATATTTGCTGTGAAGTTTGATGAAATAGCAAACTCAGAGAGAAAAGACTCTAGAAACACCATTGCTTTTCAGACACTAACCGCATATTCCTGGTTCTAGGTCACCTCATGATTGATACTTTTTTTTTTTTTTGCATGACCATTATAGTATTTCACAAAAATTTCCACTATAATATGAACATAATATAAATATTTAGAAATGTTTACCATTTTAGAAACAAAATTTTGAGTAATCTTGGGTGAGCAATAATAATGTATTTATAAATATCTCTCTACCTTGTTTGTATCTATCTCTCTCCAAGTATCATAGTCAGCCCTGACCTAAATTCAGACTCTTACAGATGCTCATCTGTGTCAGGCAATTTACTGACGAGGACAGAAAATGGAAATAGAAATAGCTTCTGAGTTAAGGTTCTCTGAAGAAAATAATAACAGACAAAATTAAAATAGACAAAAAGTAAAAACATGCAAGGAATATTGTCATCTGCTGAGCAGGCTTGCAGAACACAGGAGTCCAAACAGATCAAAATGAAACTGTGTGAGACATAGTGGGGAAGAAGTACGTATAGAATAAGTATATACATAACAAGTTCATTTGTGCACACATGGGTATGTGTGCATGCGTTGAGTGCATGCACATGTCATTCTCATCTTGTATATATATCATATGAAAAAAAACAATGGAGAGATGTATTCCTTTTAAATCAGAGTTATCTGAACTTTAAAATGATGTCTTTGCAGTGTGGTTCTTAAAATGCCCTCCTAGTTAAGTTAAAGAGGGAAAGTAAAAGGAGACTCTTTGGCACACTGTTTCCTTTCCCACCATTGTAATCTGTAACTGTTCTCTTTTATTGTATTTGTGCAATATGGAGGTTTTGACCACAGTGACTAATGTAAATACTTCAATGATCTCCTTAACCGACCAACTGCAAGCCTCTCATTACTGTCTTTTAACATCATAATGTTCTTTTCCAAGAATTTTCTATAAATGTAGCTTTTACATGATGGAAATCATTTTATGCTCAGTGAGAAACAAAATACATTTAATGCTTATAGAAGTCAAAAGAACCACTGAAAATGGATCTCAATTTGCCTTTATAGCATCTGTATCTTTTTGTGAGGCAAAGAATAGCACAGGGAGAGAAACAGGTGCCTGAAGACTGCTCTTACAAGAGACCATTAGCCTTAGGAGAGAGAAAGTGTTGAGAGATATTTTCTTTCCTCTGATTTGCACTCAGGTGCAACTTTCTCTACCCCCGCCCCCCACTTCTGATCTGTTGTCAGAGGGGCCCACAGCAAAACAACGTGTAAGTCATACTTCTGAATTGTAAAGAAAACTAAAGCTTTATTGCATGCCGTAGTGCTTTTCTTTGATGCTTTATAGTGTTTGTTGTTAGAGCAAGGATAAGTTTTCTTACTGGTCACTAGTTTTTAGTAACATGTATTTAGCATAAATGATCCTTTCTTCTGTCAAAGGAGGAAAAGTCTGTTTTAAATAATTTCTGATATTGAAGATATGAACAGAATTTTGCGGAAATTCTTGCTGCAGGGAACAATACGTGAAAGGATACAAATCAAGGGTGATTTTTCATAGAATTTTTTATGCAAATAATTTAAGTGTTGTATCATAAAGAGAGTTCAAACTGCTGCACATATCAAATTCTTGTGAAAACATAATTAGGTGCAACTCAAGTGTATTTAAAATATAAAGATCTATAGCCCCATAAAGCTGTCATAAAGACATTCCCCTTTTTACTCTTGTTAATCAGAAATCAAATGGCTGCATTTTAACAAAATATGTATTTGCTAGTTTTAAAAATTAAAACTGTGTACCACATGTAATTAGCTGTGTTCCAAAGATCTGAAAAGCACTGGTCAGGGAGAGAATGGCCTGCTTTCAGCATAGTCATTCAAAACACATTTCATTCTGTAAAATTTCCCTTGTACTGATAATTCACTTTAAAAATGTGTTATTGGAAATTCTCAACATATAAATTCCAGAATAAGATTTGTGCTTATTTGCTATATATGTTATGACAGCTGATCAAAGTTAATCCATCTAAGCAAACCATGTGATTCTTCATTAAGCTTATCAAAACTGAATAGTCTTATACATGGAACATTTGACATATAAGTCAGTTATTTGGGTTTAGGTCCTTTGACAAAAATGTTTATAGTATAGTAGTGCGTGTGTGTGTGTGTGTGTGTGTGTGTGTGTGTGTGTGTGTGTGTGTATACATACACATACATTTAATATATACACACATATGTGTGTATGACACAGACAGGAAGCAAATTTTATAACTATGCATGACACATTTATAGGGAACTTTAGTTTCAATTAACCTTAAAAACAACAGAATAGACTGCCTTATAATAACTGAGCTACTGTAAATGAATGTTCTTCTTCCCACTATTATTGATAATTGTTCATATCTTTACTGTTTTCTTCTCCACAATTAACAGGAATATTTTCTTTAGAAATATAATTTTAATCTCATTTATCATTACCAAAAATGCAAAAATCACTGGATTAGTTATTAAAAAACCTGGGTGTAAGGTGAGGGCGTCACAGCAAACTCTCAAGGTTCAGGTCTTTTCACCTATGAAACAAGTGAAGTTTTGAGGGTTTAAACAATACATATAAAGCAGATATTTGAGGTTTTACAGTCTCCAGGTAATCCTGTTTATCAACACACGTAAACAGAATTCAGAAAGGAACTCTTCCTTGTTTTTCTTTTGTTCTTTTCTCTCTTTTGTTCTCCCCAACTTCCATAAAACCCATTTGTCCTTCTTAACCTACCCGTAATCTTGAAATTTACAAAACTAAAAATAACCATCCATCAGATACATTTATTCTATACTTGTTTCTTGAGACACTATTTTTTAAAATATTCCATTTATATAATTAGATTCATAATGATAATAAAAATGCACCCAGCCCTTTGCTGTGGGAAATGTGATTATCAATAGACTCTATACATAATTTGCTTTTTTGCCTGCTTAATCAACATCATTATCAAAATACATTGTTCTGTGTACAGTGTAACAAAGTTTTCCTTATGAACATACATCTTTTAAAATTTAATTTTTAAAATTGTAAGTGGATTGTATCATCTTAAAAACAAACAATTATTTCATTTCTTTTTTAAGATTATAATATGTCATTTCCCCCTTCTTTTTCCTCCCTTCAAACCATCTCATATTCCTCTCCTTGCTTTTTCCAATTTATGATTTTCTTTTCATTAATTACTGTTACATCTGTATATGTATATACATATCTGTATATATGTATATGCATATATCTTCTTAAATGCATAAATAAAACCTGCTCTGTCTGGGTAATGTTACTTGTATATTTGTTTCCAGGGCTAATCATTTGGTGTAGGATAATCAAATGGTGTGCTCTTCTCTTGGGAAGACTGCTTCTCCAGGTGTCAGCCTGTTGTTGCCTGTAGTTCTTTGTGCAGGGTTGAGGCCTCCTGGGCCTTCTCACTCCCACATTAGCATGCACTTTGCTATCATCCTTGTTCTGTTCATTTTGGGGAAGACTTTGATGGTAAGATTCTAGAGGTGTAGTTTCTGACATTCCTATGAAATACAAACTCACAGCAAACTCTCTGATTCTCTGACTCTTACAATCTTTCTGCCTCCCTTTCCTCACTGTTTTCTGAGCTTTTAACTGTGGGTGTTGTATTGTAGATATGTCTGTTGGGACTGAACTCAGGTGGATTATATCTTTTAAAAATTTCTTAATTGGGTCAGTATCTTTATTTAGCATCATTTCTTCCTTTCCTTTTCTGCTTCTACAGTGTCTCATATACCCCTTCTTGCTTTCTTTCAAGTGAATATACTTAGTTTCCATGAATTGTTGTTACATGAAACCCACTCAGTCTGTATAATGCTACTTCTATGTATGTATTCAGGGCTGATCATTTGGTTTGGGATAACCAGGGTATGCTTTCCCTGAGGAGGATTTTCTTTCACCTTCAGCATTGATTGAGTCGCCTATAGTTCTTATCTCAACTAGTTGTAGGCAGAAAGAATTCTGATTAAAGATATTTTTCCAGATTTTAGAATATCTGAGTATAAGTGATAAACGTAGAGAATGGGTTCTTGTCTCTAAAGGCAAAAATATAATATAATAAAAATATAACAGATTTAGAATGATTGTCATGTGATGTGATACTTTGGATCACCTGAGCTTTAATTACCACTCATGAGAAGAGGGTATGCATGTTCTTCATGTTGTGCCATGTTATCATTAAAAAAGTTGAATTTTGAAACATTTTCGGTTTCAAATTTTCACACTATTGGTATTCAGTATATAACAAATGACTCATCTTAAATTTGAAATGATTGCCTCCTCTCCTAAAAGTATTTAGAAAAACATTACTTGATTTCTTGTTTGTATATAAATGTGTGACAGTAATGAATAAAATCAGGCTTTGTCAAAATGATAAGAGTTTTTGTTCTCTTAGCTCTTTGAAATTCTCATCTTTGTTTCATTTAACCATATTAAGAAACAAGCAAGCAAGCAAGCACACAAACAAAAAAACCCACTCCCAAACAAAAGTTTTTTTTTTTACTACTATAGATATGAGATTTAATGGGGGTTTGTTTGGCTTTCTCCACTGATTTAAAATACAACAGAGGGATGTAAAAGACCAGAACTGGGGGCATTTAGGGAGTGAGCTGGAGAACAAGTGTAGTGGAAATGCCTTGGCATCTACAGGGCGACCCTAGAGAGGACTCCTAGTAAGAGGGGATAGGGAGCCTGAACAGGCCATCTCCTGTAACCAGTCAAGGCTTTCAGTGGTAGGACTGGGACACCAACCCAGCCACAAAACCTTCCACCTATAACTTATCCCACCTGCAGGATCTGCAGGGCCAGTGGAGGAGCAGAACCCTAGGCCATGGGAAGGAGCCCATGCCTGACACTGCTTTGCTGGCCAGGAACCAGAGAGTGGGTAGCCCAGAGATGATTCCTAAAGATACCCTTCTCTTCTCATAGATCGGTGCCTAGTCCAAGTGCCATCTGAGAGACTTTCTTTTGTAGCTTTATGGTAGTAGATACAGATGCCCATGGCCAAACATGGGTGGAGCGAGCTTGGGGAACCCTGAGGAAAACGGGGAGAAAGGATCGTGGGGACCAGAGGGATTGAGGACACCAGGAGAATACTCCCCACGGAGTCCAATTTCCCTGGACTGATAGGCGCTCACAGAGACTGAAGCCGCAGGCACAGAGGTTGTAAGGGCATGTCATCGGTCCCCTACATATCTTATGGTCATCTGGCTTGGTGTTTTTGAAGAAGAACTAATTGTCGGAGTGGAGGAGGGTCTCTGACCCTTTTACCTGCCCTTGGGACCCTTTTCCTCCTGCTGAGCTCTTCCAGCCTTGACACAGACTTATGACTGGTCTAGTCCTACCTTGTTATGCCCTGTTCCATTGGTAACCCTGGGAGGCCTGCTCTTTTCTGATCTTTTTTGAGCGGACTGGGACAGAATCTAGGGGAGAGGAGAGAATGGAGGAAGTTGGGAGGAGAGGAGGGAGTGGAGACTGGGGTCGGCAAGTATTATAGAGAGAAGAAAAAATAAATACAAAAAGATGTAAAAGAAATATGAAATACTATAACAGTGAGTAGAAAAATGAAATTAATATTGTTTCCAGTAATGAAAGAGTTAACACAGAAATCTACAGTGGATCGCACCGAGTAGATGATACAGGGTAATGGGGAATTTTTTAGGCAGAGTAGAGTTGTCTCATGAATACTACTCACAAAACCTAAATTATTCCACAACAGATAACAAACATCCCAAAGAGGAGACTATGGCAATAATACTATACAATACAGCAAGGACACTGAGCATTTGAGATTGGCCAATAAATCCAGCTCTCATATATGAAATTTCATGCATTATAAATTCAACATCCAATAATACACCACATGACTGAAAGCAGAATATTGAAGTACTCAGAATTTTTGTGCGTATACTTCACACTTATTTTTTTTTTTTGAATTTGATGCTGGAAGCAGATTTTACTTAAATATTTAAATCAACTAAAGCAATATGACATTGTATTGAAATTTTGAACTCATGACTATTTTACCTACCAGATATTCGACTTTCTAGAAAATAATGCACTCATGTTTACAAATAATTTAGATTATTTGCAAGCCACAGGTAAACTTATTAACTATCTGTTCCATGTGTATCAATTGTAATCAGATTATTTTCCATTTGTGAAATACAGGAAAGTTTCAATGAAATGTCTATCATTCCTGTTTTTCCCCTTCTAAAATTTTTGATCCCCTTGCACTCTTACATACAGTATATTCCAAGACTATTGGCTCTTCCTTACTCCTCAAATGTGCTCATATTTGTAATTCACGCTTAATCTCATTGTCCGTTGGCCCTCAAACTCCCTCCCAATAGATTTCACTAAAGCAGTGCAACTTTGTGAACTTCTGCCTAAAATATTTCCATTTAAAAATGTTAATTACTAATGGGTTTTATATTTACTGATAATTCAATTTGTCTTTCCATTGTAGTCTCTGGAAAACAAAACAAAAAAACATTATATAAACGTGGGAGATTGCCAAGGAAATCGGAATAATAGACAAAGTAAACAAAAAGAATTTTCTAAATAATAATTTTGTTTATCTCAAAACAAACAAAGGAAACCTTTCATTTACACAGTAGACTCTTATTAAAGGATTCTTTGATTGTGTTTTTTTCCAAGAAGAAGAAAAGCTGCAGTTCTTGGTAATCTACTCCTGCAGTGCATGAAATTACAATGAGCAAAACACCCATACAGGACTCCACATAGAGACTGAAACTGTTCTAATCTTACTCAGTATAACTTGTCATATTGATAGCATGCCTTTGATGTTTCAGTGGTTTATATGATACATGGCACCATTAGAGCTCTTTAGCCATGTAGCTGTAGTAGATTTCATTTATAAATGTCATGCTGCCTCCTTTGTAAGAAATGCAAGTGACGGGTGTGTGATGGTTGTGTTCAAAGTGGCTTTGCATCCAAAAAGGTCCTAAAGAAAACATGAGCCAAGAGACATTTAATATCCCAATGCCCATATCTGAAGAATGGTTTTGGACCAGTATTTGTAGTGCTTCATCTAAAGTAAAACATGAAATATTGTTGGCCTCTCTTACAACAAAACCCTTAAACACACTTATTTCCCCACTGAGAGCTGCTCTATCAGTTTAGAAGGGGAGCAAGCCCTGTGGCAGGTTTGCTACCATGCATGCTTACCTTCTGGCTCAGAAAAAAAAGAAAACAAATAGGAATAAAGAAAGAAATATTTACCATACTTGTTGACTGCCTGAACCTATGTTAGCAGGAGCTGATATGAGCTGGACTAATGTCTCAATGCAATATCCTGGAACCTATTTCCTTACCTGAATCTCCTGGTCTCAACCAATATACTGTCTGAGCAAAGTTCCCAGAAGTCTAAGCTGTTCACAATCACAAGGACAAGTTGCACATAGAAAAATTATGTTTTTCATAGCAGCACATAAACAAATAGTACTGGTAACAAATAGTCTAAATCAAACTCACTCTCATATACTACCTCTGGGATGAGTACAAAAACATATTCCAAAAAATCCTTTTGTGTTTTTAGAGAAACTAAGATCACAAAACTCGAAACATTTCATTGCAAAGCCTGTCTGAGAAACGCTACCCAGACAGTTAATAATATCAAACTCAGTTAAGTTCTTGGAAAATATTTTGTTCTTATATACTGAAAAGCTAAAAAAATAGACATTAAATATTTTATTAAATACTAAAAGTTCTTAGTTTAACAGGAAAAACCTGCGTTTCTCAATGAGGTGTTTAAAAGGTGTTAAAATTACTGGACCATCTTCAGAAGGACAAACAAGATTCTGTTAATACTTTGAAGAATAGTCATAAGGACAACTCACTCTTTGATATTTTTCATCACATGAATTGGTTATAGTAGGCTACAATATTGTAGAGATTAATATTTCCTTTTTAGGTAAAATTTTTTTCTTGGGTTTAAAAAGAAACTGTTTTCAAAATTCGGGATCCAAAAGAAAAATGTTAAAGTTTTCTTTTAATTGAGGGTAAGGATGGACATTATCAAGTCTTATTTCTTACTGAAAGTATTCTTCCTCAAGGCATGCTGTACCAGAGTGAGGATTTTACTTTGGGTGAATACTTAAAATTGATCATATATTCAATATGCATGTGTAGATTGATCACCAGACATATTCTAGGTATCAGTGATGAAGTTTCTGGCAACTCAGTAGCCACTGCAGGATATTTCGATGCATTTAAAATTTTGTGTGTTGTGTTAAACTTGGTTTAACTATTTAACAAATCATAGCCATAATAGATATTCCCTCATTTTAGTTGAGAATTAAAATCTGTGTATTTTTTCCCCATTAGGTATGACACTTAATAGTTGCACAATGAAAAAAGTTTGTTTTTTACACTATTTAAAAATATTTTTTCATGAATATTAATTTGGAAATCCACATCTACCCATATGCAGCTTGTTTTGGGGATTGTGGGCACATGGGTTTACAGAAACTTTTGGCTTAGGATATAAATGGTCTGAAGTCCTGAGCCTTGAGGTGGGTGGTGGTTGGTTGTTTGTTGGTGGGATCGTCATCATTAGCATGTTAGTTTTTAAAAGAACAAAGGTTGGAGAGATTTAGTTTATAGATAATTTGTTGAGATACTAGTTTGACTCACTGTCAGCTAGTCCTCTTCAACCTAAAAGAGGCTATGAAGATTTCTATCTTTCTCTAATTCTATGTCAAGGCCACTTGTAAAAGCAGTGAAAATTTCTATCCTTCCTTTCTCTTTCCCTGAATTGAAGGTCAAAGATTGTAGCTCACTGCTACAGATTAACTTTGTCCTCCTACTTGGTAGTATATGTATAGGGACATAAAATATAAATCAGTGGTTTGAAGGCACTAGGAATCAGTCAGAGACTCTCTCAGAAAGAAGAAACAAATGAGACAAAGTTTACGATTTCCCTGTGACAGAATTCCAGGACAGGTATAAGCAGACTCCTTCAAGTGTCCTGAGACGAAGAGACAATGAAGACAGTCTCATTGGTAGAATTCATTGTTAAAATGTGGAGAGTAATACATTGTGCATTATGCAAATGTGCTTTGACAGTTCTACGTTGACTTTATGCACATAAACATTTCAGACTGCCACACAGTTTAAGATTACAGGAGGAGGGAAAATGCCAGGAATACTTGATGTAGGGATAGCTGAATCTACAAGAAATAGGCTCAAAGAATTTCAAATGAAAAGAAAGAAAAAGCAAACCAGGTTGTTGAACAAAAGATACTATTCATTCTCTGGCTGTTAATGTTCACCTGAGTAAAAACTTTGCCTCTAAAGAGGAAAATATACATATTGGCAGTGGAGAATTAAGACAGCATTGTTTTGTTGTTTACAGTCTCTCCTGCATCAGGGGCTACTTTAGCTGACATTATTCCCAGAAGTCAGTGACTGGCATAATTGATCTCCTGCAAGAAACCGAAGCCAGGAGTCCTTTGTGGAAGACAGCTTTGTGAAGGGACAGAAGAACATTAACACATCTTTGCCAGCATGAATGCTCAAAATAGACTATTGTTAGGAGGATCATGTCTCTGATAATAGATAATGATTAAAAAAATGGTTGCAACAGCTACTTGAGAGCTGTTTTATGTTTATGAGAGAATCATTGAAGATTATGAAAATTAGTTTTCTGCAGTGAGTTAAGGTAGGAATTTGCTATAGGCTTCTTGTGAGAAACAACACCCCTGCTCCATTGTTTTACTATCAAATAAAAAATATATATCTTATTTTTAATTTTAAAATTTCTTGTAATTTCGTACATGAACAAACTTCTTTCATAATTTCATAATTGAGTGCTTGCGTCATTTCTACCTCTTCGCCTTTCCCCTGCAACCCTTCCCACACTCCGTCCCTTCACCCTCAAATTCATAACCTCTTTTTATGGAATTATTACTGTTACACACACACACATACACAATCTCCTGAGTCCAATTATTGTTGTCTCTGTGTACACGTTTTTAGATGTTTCTGGGGTCAACAGTTTAGGATTTGGAAATCTATCAAGGTGATAGTCCCTGGGAAAAACCGAATCTCCCTCCCACTGATTGCAATTCCCTATAGGTATTCATCTATTATTGTAACTTTGTGAAAAATTTCCCCATCGATATTGGCATGTCAACTAGTGTGGTCTTGTTCCAGTCTTGTGCAGCTGACCATATTGTTGGGAATTCATGGGTGCAACAGCCCTATCATGTGAGGAAGTAGCTACTTGTAACATTAACTTGGCTAAGTTAAGTTAAGGTGACAGTTCCACATGAAAGTTATTGACCTTGCTTGTGATACACTTGTGGCTACAGTCATCTCCCTACTACCTCCCAAAGTAGGGGGGTCTTTCTGTGACTTTCCTAGATGATTAGTTACTCTTCATGTGACTGACTGATAGAAAATACTTTTGTCAAGGAAACTAAGAGAAACAATGAACAAAAAGAGGTGGGTAGTAAAAAGGATTCCTAGTTAGCCAAGTTAGAAAGCTATGAAAAATACAGATATTTGGATTTGAAGTATAATACATATTATCAAATTTCGAGTTATAAGATGGAGGCTTCTATCAATTCCAGTAATGATACTCAAACTTCTTTAGGTGACTCATTCTTCCTACAGTGTCCCATTCACTCTAAATATCTACATTGATAAGACTTCAAAGTGTTTTTATTAGAGTCTCATGACCTGAAATAGAAAATACTGAAACATAGTGAATAATTTACCCTCTCAGATAAAGAAACTGTAAAAATAATGGAGAGAAATGTGAGATCAACAGGGAATACAAGGCTTTTTACATCTGTATGGACAGCAGGGCTGAGTGGGTGGTCTGTAAAAGGTTAGGGATTTTAGTAGCCATCAGTGAATGTTCTTACAGTGCAAGAGGAATGTACTCTTGCGTGATCATCCGTGAAATGTAGAGGGCATGTGAAGGACAGACAATACCTGATGATACACTTTTACATTGAAAATTATAACTGAAAATGTGTTCCAAAGCTCTGTTGCCAATACATGTTATTTCAGTGAAGTTTGTATAAATGGAGAGGGTGCTCGTTTCAATCACCCACGCTGAGCAGGATTACAGCATTGCCCGAGTAATCTTCTGTAGGAAAATTAGGCACAAAGAATTCTGCAAGTAGGAGAGGGATTCATTCTACTAAGAATACGACTGAAGTGAGAGCATTGCATCCCACACTCATCAGATACAACAATAGCAAAGCCTTTCTCATACTTATATAACCTATAATCAACGTAACAAAGCCATAAAATATTCTGTCTGGCATTACACATTACAGGGATTTTGGGGAAATGCTTTTCAGCACACATTTATGATTTTTCAACACAATATTTTATTTAATTTTCTTTCATCCCCATGTAGGGTAGTAGTGTTTTCTGAATTCAGTAACAGTGGGAGTATGCTGACTTCTTGGATTGATGATCTTATGAGAAGTGCTGTTATAGAGAAACATAAGCAAGAAAAATTGTTACTGTGTGATATGAAGAGGACTTTCAAATATTGCTAGCAGTACTGTGAAGCTGACTCTGTGTACTACGTCGCGAGTGATCATGTCAACTGGAGAATACAGAGATATCCCACACGTTGTGGGAAATGTTTCTATAGTTTAGTGACAGTGATATTCTATGGGGAGTCTAAAGACAGGAGAATCCTGCAGGTTTTGTGGAGCTGCATTTCCACCCTGAAGATTCTGTTAGGTGTAATTTGCAAAGTCACCTGAAAGAGATACTGGATTTGCTTGGAACTCTGAGAACAAACAGGGACTAAAAGATCTTTGAACTGTGAGAGCACTTCAGTTACATTTATAGCTAGTTGCACTGACTGAAGCCTTTGGCAAAAGGCAAAATTGTACTCAGCAAAGATCATGAGGGATTTGATTCCAAAAGCTTTTTGCTACAGAGGCATTTTTTGGACACTTTGTTGTTGAAGCATGTTTGTCAGCTTATTGTTGTGGTTAGGAGTGAAAGTGACCCAAAGAATGAATGACAGCATGTACAGAAAAGGGTACAAGGAGAAGCTCAAAGCTCGCCACTGAAAATGTTCTATTCCAAATGACAAAAAGAAATTCAAGAGTAAATGACTTCCATAAGCTATCTACCTCATTTCTAAGGCTTATGACAGAGCTCTATGGCTTTACCTCTACCCTGCACCTCAAATTGTTCCCCATTACTTCCTTTGTTTCCTTGGTTCCGTGGGTGGAGTTCCTAAATCAGGGTCTAAATTTTAATCAGAAATTGTTACGATACATCCTAATGACCTCAAATGGTTGATGAAGAAGGAAGAACTATGAAACAGATAAAACAGAAAACTGTTTTGTTTCTTTTTTATTTTTTTAGGAATAAACAAGAAAAGTTTGGGGTGGACCTGAGTATAGTATCTGGATGTTTGTGTACCATTGTGCTCAAGTTAATACCATTTCAGTACTGCCCTGATAACTGAATCAATGACCATAGCCTTCCTTTCTATGTGGAGGAGCTGGTTTGCAGGCAAACATAGCTGTTATGGCTTGAATATAGACTGTCTCCCATAGGTTCCTGTGACAACATGGTCCCTATTTAGTGGTACTATACTTCAAGGTGTTGGACACTAGTGAGATAAGAGTCTGGTAAAAAATGTAAATGATCCCTAGCATAATGCCTTTGAAAGTCTTGTCCTGTTTCTGGCCTTGTAATTAGTTTTTCCTTGTTTCTTGGATTGCATGCAATGAACAACTTTTTACTCTATTCTCTTCCTCTGTGATCTGCCTTATCCGGGCCAGAGATGAAAACACCAGCTCAGCATAGGCTGAAACCTTTCAACCCAGTATCCCAAATAAAGTACCATTCATTTGAGGTTCTTAAATTTTGTCTGAGCAGTGGACATGTTTTCATATGTACCTGCAAGGCTGTCTGCAATAACCTGATTTAGCTCTCACACAGCCAGCAACGCTCTGTTCCCAATAGGCATTTATTGAAGTCAAATATATTGTTAAATGAATTGTTTACTTCATGACTCCCCAGAGCAGTGGATAGGAAAAAAAAATGGGCAAATGAATTATTAACCGTGCTTAAAAGGAACAAAATGTCCACAGGGACTTGGAAAACCTCTGATATATTTCTGGGAATCTAGACAGCCACATGAGTACAAATATCTTGAGCAATACACATGATCAACTGAAATTTGAAAGGGTTCTTAATTCTTATCTCTGTGTAATCTTATCACTATAGGCATATGGAAGGGCAGAGTAAGTCTGAGATATAAACTGCCTGGCTAGGTGCTAAAGGAATACTCTGTTTATATTCAGAACCCCTCAGCAAAGACGAGAGATTTTGGCTCTTTGAATTTAAAGACGTCTGTGTCCGATCATCCTACCCACAAATCACAGATTTTAGAAGCAACACGTAAGGGCTATTGATTTCACAGATACATTAAGAAAACAAATTTGTGAACTCAAACAAGAAGCGTAACACACAGCAGCAGCTTGTTCTTGAAGTGGGAGACAATGCTGTCATGGAGCAGAAAACACTTAGCATGTATGTTCATAAGGAATATTGGTTTGTAGTATCTTGTTATATTTTATCTGGTTTTGGAATAAGGGTAATATTGGCTTTATGAAATGTGTTGAGACATTTTAATTAATTATATAGTTTGAGAGAATTGTTTTTTTTTTTTGGTTTTGGAGGATTTATTATTTTCCTTTTTCCATATGGAAGTCTGATATATGTTTATGGGTTCCTATAATATAGTCTTTAATTTAACTTTTGATAAAATCCATTTCTAAGTCTGTATCTAGAGAAGTATAAAACATATAATACAAAAACTCAGGTGTTCAAAGATTGTTAAATTTGCTTAATAGAGTCCAACGTTGAATTTTCCCATGCTCTTTATTAATTACAAGCCATTTCAAATCTCAGGGAATTCAATACCCAGGTGGCTAGGCAGAGACTTCAATCCATGTTCCTTTCACATTGTTCTCTCCCGCTTCTCCTGCTCCTATTCTGCCTCTCCATTATGCTTCCCCATTCTGCTGCTTCCAGGCTTCCCCTGCTAGCTCCTTTAATCTTTTCTCCAAGCCTCTCATCACAACACAATGGTCTCTTAGCATACTAGTCTGCGGGTGATCAGAGTCTTCTCTGATCCCTAGCCGCAGACCTTTGATCTTGATAGGGCATCTTCAACTATAATAACAACTAGCCTTTACCTGTGGAGATCTGAGTGGCTTGCACTAAGGTGTAAATGTGTAGGAAGCAAGACCTGCAACGCATCAGGCTTCACACTCTGCAAGGCATCAAAGCCCTTTTACAAACCAAAAATAGCACACAGGAGTAAAATATCCACAACACTCATGTAATGATTTTTTAGAAGGCCTATTCATAACAATAAGACAAAAAACATTGCAATGACCATCACCATCACTGATACGTTGTCCTGTTCTTCCTTACTCCCTCAGTCCCTCCTTCTCTCTCTGTTTCTCTGTCTCTCTATTTCTCTGTCTGTCTGTCTGTCTGTCTCTCTCTCTCTCTGTGTATGTGTTGACACGGCACAACTGGAGCTGTATGAGAAAGGCATTTGAGTAAATGCCTCTATAGGACTGGTCTATAGGCAAGCCTGAAGGAATTATCTTAATTAGTGATTTGATGTAGGAGAGCAATCTGTCCAGTGCCACCCCACAACAGGAAATCTCTGATGATATGGGACAGCAGGCTAAACCAGTCTGGAGGAACAGGTCAGTAAGTTGCATTCCTTCATGGCCTCTGCTTCAGCTCCTGCCTCCAGGTTCCTGCCCTGACTTCTCTTCATGACAGACAATAAGCTATAAGTGGAAATACACCTTTTCCTTCCCAGATAGCTTTGAGTCATGATTTTTATCACAGCAGTAGGAACTGTAATTTTAACAGTGCATAAGTAAAATATATTATAATAAAACATGTTTTCATTAATAAAGATAATTAGGCATGTTTATGTATAGACAGACATTGGGAGCATTATGGAAGAGCAACAGTCAAATAATATCTTCCTGTAAATCAGAATTGTTATTCATCTTTGCTTAGAACATGGGTAATATCACCTAATTTATGAGAAAAAAGTCCAGGATAAGCACACCATACTTTGAAAGAATAAAAGATAAGTTTTAGGGAATGTAGGAGGAAGTTCTGAGGTACAGGCTTCATATGCTGGTGATCAAAGCTGACTGAACAACACTGAAAACTTACTACAATTTGGTAATTACACTTAAAATCCTGAGTGTTGTGGTATATGAATCGTATCTCAGACTTAAATATAAAGCATTTCGTCACAACGCAATGTGTAACGAAGTGCCTCAGAGCTTGCTGAAGCACTAGCAAGGTGGGGAAGGTGTCTCTGACAGCTCCTTGTGTGATTTTATCTCTTCCTTGAGGTTGTTTCTTAATTTGATAAAATTTTGTGAAGGGAACATAATGAAGGAGAAATCATCTAATTTTTTCATTACAGGAAATACTTGCTAAATTTACTTTCAGATGCTTAATTATTTATCTAGTTCTGTTCCAATTTAATACTTTATCATATGATATGGGAGAACTAAGAGACATTGTTCTACATTTTTACTGTGCTATTTCTATTGTCTTATCCATAAAATGATAAATATATAAACAAATAAAATATCTTATAACGAAAATATATTTTTAAATCCATAAAAGTAATTTAATTTTTTATCCATGCTAAAACATGTATAGATGTTGAGAACACAATGTATTATCTATACACTGGTTTCTATGGTCTTGTGTTTCATTAATAGATACCCTTTCTATTTCCAAGTTACTGTAAATAAAATGGTTGCCAAACTTTCTTCCATTATCTAGTAAGTGTATTCCAGTTTCTAATAGCATCTAAATCATGGCCCTTCATCTACTGTTGAAGCAGTTCCAACATTCTGGTTTTTTTGTTTGTTTGTTTGAATACACAGTCTCAGTATGTAGCCAAGCTGACCTTAAATGCATACTTCCCCTACTTCAGTTTCCTGAGTGATGGAATTACAGATTTATACCAGCACATCCAGCTCTAACAATTATCTAGAGGGTTTTTCAAATCATGTCTGCTGTTAAGCATAAAAGCTGCTGTGAAGCACTATAGGATTTTGAAATATTGACTTCTCACTTCCAGTTACTAAATTCTTTTCTGTTTATCTATTAATGTGTAAAAGACTTCCATAGAGCTTCAAGCATCAAATCATCATATTGTTGGAACAAAATCTTGTTAGGAATGTAGGCAAAGTTTGGCTAGGTGAATCTCTCATTCCAGATCTCAATCGAGACCTTTTCTTATATGTTTCTGAATTGTCTAACAAAACTAGTATTCCTAAAAGCCATGGTTGGGCAGCTCTCTGTAATCCCAAGGCTGTTCATTTGTTAACGTCGGCTGCCTCAGAACATCTTTTAACATGACAGATGAACTTGAATATATATTCAAGCTTAAATAAAAATCCTCAATATATTTTTCTTAATTGGATTCATAGTCATATTTTAATCACTTCTAACATTATGTACAAGAAGATTACAGAACAAAATAATGTTTAAGAACTAAGAACCACTTATGCCTGTGAATGCTATGCAATATATTCTACTTAGGGAAATGGACACGCTTGTGGAGTTGGAACCACAGATTTTTAATGTGTATTTATTTATATATATACTTAAATTATATGTCATTATCTTACGCTCACATCTGCACATAGATACAAAGTTCCCTAAACTGAACTTCTCCACCTCATTTTAGAATTCTTCTACTGCCTTCAAGAGTTTTATGTATTGTATGCCCTGCTTAATCTGTGTGATTATACATAATGGTGTGATCAATACATGTGATTTGAAAGGGATTGTCTTACATGAAACAATCTACATATTTTTATCTCAGTTCAAGGGTATAGAACAAATTATTCTATTAGAGTATGTGTGTGTGTGTGTGTGTGTGTGTGTGTGTGTGTGTACTCTCCAAGGTCAAAAGAGGGTGTTGGATCCATTGGAACTGAGGTTACAAGCAAATATGAACAGCCGAGGAACAAAGTCAAGTCCTCTGCAGAGTTAGCAAGCACTTACTTCTGAAGTATCTATACTGTCTTGGATTTTTTTTTAGACTAAAAACCTTTAGGGCAAATAAAAAAAATAGACAAGTTTTTTCCTTAAATGTAGTATATAAAATTTGACAAAATGTATACACTCAAATTTATAGCAACTTTAAGTACTGATTTTTTGTAATAAATATTCTACCACAATATTAATTGAATACAACTCATTTAACAATTTAGCATTGTTAAATGTTAAATGCACAAAAGAAAAATTTATACCATTATTTCAAAAAACATCACTTGTCTTACAAGTTGACTTTCCATTGTTTGAACATTTTGTTATTTTCAAAAATTGTCAAATCTGACCTTTAGCTCAGAGGTAACTTTTGGCTTCTTGCTGCTCCAAGTTCATTAAATACTTGCTTCTTAAAATATAACTGAAGCATGTTGCAGAGGCTGATATCCTTAGAGAAATGCATCAGTACAAATATTGTGTAAAATATATAATATATAAAATTGGATATTTTTTTACTACTCCACTGTCTAAATGGTTTCTTGATGAAAGAAAGTTTTAAAACAGAGCTTACTGGATGTCTTCTCCTAACCCTTGTTTGTGTTCCTAATTATTTGTGTTTGTGGGCGTGTGTTAATTGGATACTTTAAAATCCTTGGTATGTAAGAATTTGTGTAGATAGAACATTCTTTATTCACAAGTGTACAAATCTACTAAAAAATTAGCCAAACATATTTTACAAATCACAATTTTCATAAAAGAGAAAGAAATCCGTTTTAAATACCTCTTAAGAGATAAGAAAACATGAGCATGTACTTTCTTGAGTCATGGATAAATATCATTGAAAATGACAACGAGAATATTCAGCTCTGGATGAGAAAACAAACAAATTTGTGTGTGAAAAAGAAATTAGATAATTGATGAAAAACTTCAGTCTTATTACTACTGCAATTCAGAAAACACAAGCAATTGTTGAATCTTCATTTTCATCCTTTATCTTTACCCATTATGCCTCTGTATCTCTGTGAGATGATGTCTGTAAAAATGTCAAAGATGCACCAAAAATTAATATCTTAAAACAATGAGATTTAATTAACTCACACTTTCTGTGGTCCTGATTCTGTCTTTTGTAGAATTATTGATAATAAAGATGCCTTTCAAGGCTGCACCATCTGAAGAGTTGAACAGAGAAGGGAGTCTACCTTAACACTACTCATTCGTTTGTTGTTAGATGGCTTTGGATCCTCCCAAAATGGATTGCATAGAGTCACAATAAATGGCTTTCTTCAAAGAAATGGGAGTGAAAAAGAAGTTGTAGCTTGTTCACCTAATTCAGAAGCTCTATACCAGTATTTCTGCCACACTGTGTTGGTAACACACAAAGAACCATCAAAAAATCCTGAGAGAGAAAACATTTGTAAGCTATGAAGAGGATGAAGCCTTGAGTCATTGGATAATCTTGAAATTACTATAAAAAATAAATATTTAAAATAAACATATTTATTTTGTTTTTTTTTAAATGTCTCAAATTTAATCAATATATTTTTGTAACATGATTTAGAAATTAAGGATAATATTGTGATGATTCATGCAACATACATATATGTATGTATACTGTATATAATTTGAAAAGTATTATTTGTGTGCATATGTATGTGATTTGTGCGTGTGTATGTGTGTGTGTGTGTGTGTGTGTGTTCTATATTCAATTTTATTTGATAGTGCTTTTGATAAAATAGCCAATGTGGGCAGGTTTTCCATTTTCAGATGCTGCTTAATAACAAACTACTTAATAACTCTTCTCAATTAAATCAACATCTCAGAATTATATATGTACATATATATGTATACATATTGTCTTCTATGAAGCATTATATTGTGCAATTTAATGAATTGTAGCATATGACATATCAATTTTAAACTAGTAAATATCTGAATTAATTACCTTATACATCATATTCTTGCATTTTAAACATTTTAATTAGCAATATGACAATTTTACATAATTAAAGCAGGTTGTACTATTAAAAACAGTATCAATAATTTTTCACTATTTCATGAAAGATTTCTTGGCTTTATTTTTTGTCACAAATCATTGTATAATAACAATTTAAATTTTTATTTAATTCCTACTAGGGAGTTCTGGTATAAAGGCTAAATATATGATATATTTAGCTTTCATCACACAAACTATTTCACCTTCCCTAAAATTTGCTGAGATTCTTTGAGTTTAGAATAGGATTAGGTGTTGCTTGTATCAAGAATGGTTGCTGAAATAGATACTCTTATAAAAAATGTTCGTGCACTCCTGCTTCTCCTCTCTCATATTGAGGACCATTCTGTGAGGATGCAGATGTTATTAGTGCTGCTGAGACAGAGTTTTCCTTGTCAATATATGACTCATTTATATGTTTATTGTTAGTAGATACATGTTTTGTGCTAGAGTTTATTTTTTTAATTTGCATGCTACGTCCTTTGAGGAACAAAACTTAAGTTCAAAACATTAAATTTCTCTGTCATTTTCAGAGCTGACTTTTCTTTCTCCAAAAATTTTTAAGAAAAATTGACAAATTTCAAGATAATCTACTTTGAATGTTACCGGATGCCATCTAAAGTATTTAATAGTTATATGTTAATTGCCAAATAAAATGCTGATCTAAATAATTGAAATTGATAGAAGAAAAAATAGTTTAGAGGCTTTAAACTAAACTGTCAGCTATTCTTGATAAGTTATCTGTTCACATCCACTCCAAACACATCTGAGGTAAAAGTTGTCAACTTTGCTAACCTGTTGTGAGGGATGAAGCCGATGATCTTAGTGACTCACTCAGGTCCCTGAAGTAAACACTCGGCAGAGAAACAAACAGCTGCAATCACCTTTAGTGGAATTTTTAAAACATCCAAGCTGCTAAATAAATGCCTTCAATTAGGCAGAATTAAAGCACTTTCAGGTAAAGTAGCTCCTTGAGCCACTGTGTGAGAGACACACTCAAGACAATAAAACAGTTCTCAGTTTCCTTAGTACATGCCCTTCTGTTCTGCACAAAGGATGGCTTCCTCCTGAGGTCTCCGTAGCAAGCTGGGGTTCCTTTGTGAGAGTGTTTTAGACAAATACATCATCTGCCTCAACCCCACTTTTGGTAATTGCAGTTTTGCTGACATTGGGAGATTGTCTGTACAGTTTCCTTAAGAAAAGTGGTTTTCTGTCAAATTCTAGATTTTCTTCCAAAATAGTTTTTTTCTTTTTCCCCTCTCTGTGGTTTGTTTCTTGCTCCTGGAACACTGAAAAATTTTAAAGATGAATTTTTAGAAAAATTTTCCTGGCTTCTCTGCAGATAGTTTATGCTATCTATAGAACTCGTGCCCTTGTGCTTGGTCACTCTGAGGCTTTATCCAGAACCCGGGCATCCAATGTTGACACACTACCAGCCCGCTTTATTTGTTCTGTGCAGAGCACAAGATGATCCCGAGCAGTGAGCTCACATGCTTTACATGGGAAATACGCATGTCTGCTAGAGTCGAGTCGGGGAAGGAAGCTCTTCCCTGGCCTGCACATGTTTTTGATGCCGTATAGTGATGCAAACAGGCGTTGCTGGTCCTTAAAGTCTCTGACAGGCGTCAAACATTTAAACAACCCCCTTGTCTTTAGGAGGATTAGAAACACTTAAACATTTTTACTGAATTTATGACTGAGAGTAATATGTGCTGTTATCTGCTTCTGTAATCTTGCTTCTTTCTGCTCTCAACTACCCTTGTCCTGAGAAACAGTTAAAAATAGCTGTTGTAACCTCATCAGTTCTGTAATTAGGCTTATACACGGTCCTCAGTCATATAGGCTAAAATGCACAGCCTTAATTCACCGATAACAAAAAGAGTTAATGATGCTGTCCAGCTAATAAATGTAAGGAACTGGATTGGGACCCGCATCCTCAGCCCATTAGCTGGCTGTCTCACCGGGTGTAAGGAGGCTGAGCTCTGCGAGGCTGGGCCATCACTGTAGGAAGCTTAGCTCTCCAAGTCTCCCAGTAGTGCTTGTTATATCGAAGGTCTGATTATCTGCCACAGTCTCAAACCAAAACTTAAAAATATTGTAACTACCAAGTATTCAGATTTAAGCATTGTTCTCTTAAGTCTGTTTAGAAAGAAGCACTCCTAATTCTCCTAAGAGACTGCGATCCTCTGTCAACTTTAAACTTGGTCACTCAGACAACTCGGACTGCTAGCTCCCTCTCTCCTCTTTTGCTCTCTCTTCTCTCTCTTTGAATGAGTTTCAGTCTGTTTTGTTATTTAATGTCAAATTTCAAATTCGCCTTCTCTTAGGATGATTTCTTTTTGTTACTTACGTTTTAACCTTATTACAACTTAATTGCTTGAGTAGTAAGATGTTCATCTTAACATTTAATCATGACGAATGGAAAAATATCTAAGATGGAAGGAATACAGGAAAGCCTTACACCAATCTCTGACTTTATTTTGTTGGTACTAGCTTGTTTCTTTACTTAGTGTTATGGACTGGACAAAGGGCACATGATACAGCAGAACACTAAACAAACCCCAGGCCCTCTGGATACTCCTTTGGTTTCTTTAAGGTATTAAAGATAATTTCTGTTAATGACTTTTAGAATCTGCTGATACTATTTTGAGATAAACATTACAAAATGGAAGAAAACTGGGAGGTTAGCAATGGACATGGAAAGCTAGGTGAACAAGGAGGAATTAACTACCAGTGAGAAATTTAAGAATCCCTATAATTAGATTGGAGGTATAGAAAATTCATTTACAGTTGGCCAGTTGACATTCCTCAACATTAATTTTAACTGTGAGTTTAATATGTTTCATAAAAAATTCAAAATATTTTTACATTTTGATATATGTATCTATTATTAATGTAGAAATTATATTACACCAGTCCCCAATGACTATAAATGTTAGCAACTAGACAACACAATTCAAGCATTATTGTGATTAATGTGAGCAATAATGTCCTACATTCACAATATATAAATATTATAAAATTGTATATACTATAAAATTCAATGTGTCAAGAATATTTATCTGCTTATTTGCTTCTGCTAAAAGTAACAACATATTAAAATATGCCATAATGGTACCATATTGTCTGTCATTATTTAAAAAAATTGGTCTGAAACTACTATTA
This sequence comes from Cricetomys ansorgei, assembly GCA_026225945.1. Lineage (NCBI taxonomy): Eukaryota > Metazoa > Chordata > Mammalia > Rodentia > Nesomyidae > Cricetomys > Cricetomys ansorgei. The sequence goes on from JAMJFZ010001791.1 coordinate 5,873,007, forward strand.
TGCTTTTGTTGTGTATATGATATTATGTATGTCAATATAAATAATAAAAATATAATATCATTGCTTTTATAAGAGGAACTCATTGAAGGCCATTGTTTCTACTATCTGCTCAAATGAAGTAAGTAACTCTGTGGAGCAGTTACTTGTATTACCATTTTTGTATGACCAAGCTTCGTGAGATAGAAAATGCTAAAGATCATGTACAAGCTGAGAGTAGATGCAGGTCTTACTTATTTTATCTTAATGTTCATAAAAAGTGGTATGTAATAATTCACTATAAAATTTGTAAGCCCCACGCACTTGCAATTAGTGGCAGGAACTCAAGAGGACCTGAAAATTTGAATTCCTATTAAATGATTTTATCAAGTCATGAAAATAAATTTCACTCTATCAGTACAAAGTAGAAATTTTTATCTATATATTTATATGTATAAATATACAAAACCTATCCTGACATTTTTAATTGAAGATAGTTATTTAGATGAGGCTGAACTATGGCTATTTCAGATCTAGATAAGTACATATTGATCAATCAACACTGTGATCATCCTACAATTATGTATACACTGGTTTCATTAACATTGAGGAGAAATAAAAGATGAGGGAGTTATGATAGTTTGGAGATTGTGCAATGATAAAAAGAATGATTTTCAGTCACTCGAGCTGAAAGAAGTTACAGAATTCTAATAATACCTGTTTTTCATTCTGGTATATAAAGAAGGGTACTAGTGTGATATTAAAAGAAGAAAAGCCATATCATTAGTAATCAAAGAACCTAAAAGGCCCTTATTACATGTCTCTGATTTCATTTTACCTCTCATTTACGTGTAGCAATGAGGTGTGAAAATTGCTCTTTGGTTGCCTTAAGTATTGGTAAATGGCATCATGTACATCTCTTTACAACTTAATAGAAATGGGTGAGAGTCACCTTACATTTAATTCCTGTGTATAAATGAAAAAGGTAATATATGAAACGGTGTTGTGCTCTTGCTCCAGTGAATGCGTCATTGGCTCCTTCAAGACTAGTCACAGTAAGTTCTCCTTCATCAGATCTTTTTCACATGGAAGTGCTTTCCAAGTCACTACATCCTTACACAAATTGCTCAATGACATTTATTTTTTATCCAGGTGATAGCCAGCTACAGCCATATGCAGTAACAGTATTAAGTTCTTTTTAAATAGAATACTAAATCTCATTCAAAATATGAACCAATACAATTTTTTTTTGTTTTTGTTTTGAGATGTCTTCCTATGTTGCTTAGGTTGGCCTGAAAGTCCTAAGCTAAAGTTAATCTCCTGCCTCAGCAACACAAATAGTTGGAACTATAAACACATGCCACTATGCCTAGAACAGAAGTGCAATTTCTTATATTTTATAGATAAATATTTAAATCTGTTCCATGTCTAAATAAATGAAGTTAGAGGATATTAAATTTGTATTTTTTTTATTTTTTCCCTCATAAGATGTAATTTCATATATGTTATTTTAGTTATTAAGAGGTTAGTTTAAAAGAAATTAGGATTTCCACAGTAGATGGCCTGTGTGAAAGCTAGGAATGGTCTGTATTTTAGGGATGGAATGTAGAAATAATGTTAAGAATGTTGGTACACACCTTTAATCCCAATATTCAGAGCAGTGGTAGGAAACATCTTAAATTCCAATATTCAGAGGGCAGTGGTGGTCCATGTCTTTAATTCCTAGGATAGAAACAGAGTATGGAAGCAGACAGAGGTAGCAGAGCTCAGAAAGAGTCAGTGCCACACAAGAAGTGACATCTGAGATGAGTAAGTGAAGGACAGGCAAAGTGACTAATAAGAGGAAGAGTAGGCAGAGTGAGTTAGAGTAAAGAGATGCCCAACTTTCATGGTAGAAAGATGGGCTCTCAGCTCAGAACAGCAGTCAGGAACAGCAGGCAATATGAGGCAAGCACTCTGAAGCAGGCAGAAGGAGGACAAGACACAGAGACAATGAAGTCAATTGACTGAGGATATGGCAGAGAAGCAGAGAGGCTGACTGAGGCAGTATGGAACAATGAGTTACAGAAGCAGGCACACTGTGGGAGAGGCACAGAGATACAAAGGCAGCTTGGCAAAAGTAGTATCAGATAGGAAGAGTGAGTCTGTTAAATATAAGCAGAGCAGTTTAGTCTGAGACTGTCAGAGAATCAGCCAGTTGGCCAAAATCTGAAGAGTTTGGTCAGAAACAGTCAGCTGGCTCAGAAGGTCAGTTTGAGCCAGTGGCTTAGAGAAAAGTTTGAGCTAGAGCAGCAAGTGAATTGAAAAAGAAGAGTCAGAGTTCAGAAGGAGTTAATCAGAGTGGCTCAGTCAACAATAAGTCTCAGAGGTTGATTAGATTGTACTGAGGTTTAAATGTTCTAGATTGTATGGAGGGTAAAGCCTTCCAGTTCTAGAATTAAGACTAGATTGTAAGTAGGCCAAAACACTCCAGGGCTTCAGGACTAGGAGTTGAATTAGACAAAGAATAAACTGTTCTTGGCCTGATTCTATACCTACATTCCATCCCTTTTTATCTGGAGTGTTACTTTTTCTCCCTTCTGCTGTATGAATGTATTTAGTAGAGACAGTGGAATTCTGAGTAATAGTCAGTCTCCATTGAAAAGATTAATTAAAGGAAATTTAATATTGTCCACTTTCCAGTATGTCTTGATGTCTTGTATGATAATTTATATACATATATACATACATGCACGCACACATTAAATATAATAAAAGTAAAAAAAAAGTTTGTCAAATGCAGTAATGCGAGTTCATTGTAAGAGAAATAAGAATTATTGGTTAAAGAATTCAATAAACAGTTTTAATTTTCCTCCACTAAAGAGTAATTTTTTGTCTAAGGTCCTTTGTCATCCCAATTTCTATAAATGCTGTAAATTTCTCTCGATTAAAACTTGTAGAATGCCATCTTAAATGAATCTAAAGACAAGCAGGGGTGATGACTCAGTGAATAAACTTAGGTCCCCAGGACCCACATAAGAGCCAGGTAGGCATAGCATCAAACTGTAATCAAACTGCTTAGACGGCTTAGCATGGATCTCCAGAGCAAGGTTGGAGGACGGGGTAGCCAGAAGAGAACCTGCTTCGGTAAATAAAGTGAAAAGCAATTGAAGAAAACAAATAACCTACACACACATACACACACACACACACACCATCACAACAAAACAAAATGTTTGGATCGTCCTTTCTTAAAGACCTTATGATACCATGAAATAACTCACTGGACAAACAAATATAAGTCTTTATGTATCAATCCCAGGAAATATAGAGAATCATTCTGAAGGTAGTCTTTTGTAGGGAAGATATGATATAGCAATTTAAAACACTTTTTCTCTCAATGGCTCTGTAGAAATTTTTCTCTTAATTTTAGATAAATTTTATTCAAAATGGTAAAGAAATATTTTCCACAAAACACTGCAGAATGTGTATCAGATCTTCAGAATGTGTATCAGCTCTCATTTCTGTCAAAACACATATCTGGAGCAAACTCATTTTTTTCAGTGGGAGATTGGAAATCAACCATGACAAAGGATGTATCACTGTCCTGTTTTCTCTGGAAGAGAAATAAATCCTTGAAAATTTTCCTTAACTTTTAAAAACTCAAGTGTTATAAATACATTATTCTCAAAATTAAAATATGTAATAATTTTATAAGTATTATTCTCTTACTATGGTGTACACCATGCTAATTATGCTAGGCCAATGATATTAGTATTTCTAATCCTCTATTGACCACTCCCTTATATTTTTCTTAGTTTGGCTAAAATTAAATGCTATTTAAGTAATGATTAATTTCAATTTTCAATTTAATGAGATCTAGAATAAGCTAGAGGATGGTCCTCAAAGCATATCTGTGATTATGTTAGCTGATATGGGACAATTCACCCATTAGTATCACCATTGCCTGGCAGGAACTCTGGCTATAGTAAAAGTAGAAGAGGAGCTGAGCACAAGACTATGTCTCTCTGCTTTCTAACAGTGGATGTAATGTGAGCAGCTGACTCAAGCTCCTGCTGCCTTGACTTCCCCTTCTTGATGAACTGGAACTCTGAGAGCAAATCCTTAGGTTGCTTTAAGCAGAGGATTTTATTATAACAACAAAACAGTAACTAATACAATATATTCTATAGTTGTTATACTAATTAAATATGTTTGAAGATCTTTTAAACAATACATTAACATACATTCTGTTTATTTGATAAAAAAGCTCTTTATCAGGCTTTATATTATTGTTAACGTTTTCATTTGTATTAAAATTAAGTAATAATAGTTCTTTTATAACATTTGGCCTCTCTCTTCTCCAGGTGATCACAGTCACTTATTTATTTATTTTTTTCCTTGTGTATACTATGATATATCTCCTTCTAATTACAGAGAACTCAATTCCATGTTCTATCAGAAATTTACATAGACTGAAGATTTTATATTTATTGTTTGAGTATCCATATGTCATAATGCAAATGTACGACATGTTAAAGTTTGAATACAAAATGCCACTTACAGGTGCTGGACCCCGAAGGCCCAAACTGGGACGCTGCACCCCCACAGAGACTCACAGACTGGATATTGATGCAAATAGCAAGAGGATTTATTCCAGTATACTGGGACCATTCTAACACACAGGATAGAAGCGGCCCCGAGGAGCAAAAAGCAAGCCTTTTTTATTTACAGTTCAAACGGTTGCTAGGCACAAACAGTTGGTACAAGTCAATTGGTCCCCAAATTGTTTTCCCATTTTGATAGGTTAGGGCCAATTAACCTTCAAACTGATTGGTGCTGGCATATAGCAAGGTCGTGGGCTCCTAGAAAATGTAAACTTTAGGGTCTTAGTCTATGTGGGTGGGGGGAAGATCCTTAGCTCGAAGCCATGGGCTGTCTACGTGGGGAAACTCTTTTAGCCCAAGGCCATCTTGTCTGTCTTAGAAAGTGTTTTTCTTTAACTCTGGGAACTGTTCTGGGTCACGATGCTCCTGGCTTGGGCCTGTTCATTTTTGTAGTTATCTGAAACAGGGAGGTCTTGGAAAGTGTCCAGTAATTCTCTTGAAACTGGCTTATGCTGATTAATATGGATTTTAAGCTTTTTGTTAGGAAGCTGAAACTTAGGCCTAGTGTCAGTGGTTCTGAGCTCCACACAGGGTTACATGTTGGAAGTTTGATCCTCAAACAAGTGGATGTGCTCATTAGAATTTGAATGAACCATAGGGTACAACTTAATCAGTAGGTAAATCACAGTGGATTTATAGTATTCTGGTCTTATTTTCTTATTAAATACTCTACCACTGAGTCATACCCAATATGGCATTATTTTGAATTTATGGAAACTTCTAGAAGTGAAGATATAATTGGTAGAAATGAGTCACTGAAAGAGTGCTCTTAGGGTCCATAGGAAGCAGAGTTCTTGGTCTTCCTTCTATGTCTTGGCCAGTAGGAGGTAAGATAATTCTATCAGATGCCTCCACATCCAGTGTTGCTTCTGTGGTGGTTTGGAAGAGAATGGCCCCACACTTGAATGTCTGGTTCCCAATTCATGGTCTGTTTAGGAAGGATTAGGGCATATAGACTTGTTAGTGGGTAATGGGAATGGGCTTTGGGGTTTCAAGTCCATGCCCATCCCCGTTTTTTGCCTGCTGCTTGTAGGCTCCACGCATAGCCGCCTGCTGCCTCACTCCTCTCCATGACAGTAATATACTCACCCTCTGAAACTGTTAGCGAGCTTCCAATGACATGTTTTCAATTATAAGTTGCTTCGGTCATGGTGTCTCTTCACAATAGAAAAGTACCTTAGATAGTTTTGTCTTTTCTTCAGCTTAAAGCAAGGGATTCAATTGACCATGGAGTTTAATACAAACATTTTAATAGTTCTGGTATTTTTATTACTCCTGAATGCTCTCATTTGTGTTTTCAAGGGTATATCACCTTAATACTGCCATTTTGCACTCTGCACTTTAAACATTTGAGGAACAAAATGTTCCATTTGGGGAAGTAAAAGTTCAAGGTCACAGAGGCCAAAACCATAGTAAACCATGTCCTCTAAATCTGCCTGAGATGTAGAAATAGTCCTTTAGGTTCATGAACGACTTCTTATAAACCTTCAGTTCCATGTGAAAAGGATAAATTCACTTAGTTAATTTGCAATTGACAGAAGAGTTGACCAACTTTCATGAAAGGTATTGGTATTTAGTTTTCACCTTTTGTTTTACGCTTTCTTCCATAAAGATTTATCTAAAAGAAGTTAATTTTTACTCATATAATTATTTTATTTATTTTCACATTAATAATCTTTTAAACATATTTATTTGTCCTTTGAGAATCTCATACAATGCAGTTTTGATCATATTCACTCCCTTCCCCAACTCCTCCCAGACCCACTTCCTTTCCCTACCTACCCATCAAGACCTATTTATGCTGCCCAAGTGTTCTTGAACATATGATCGTCCACTGGAGCATGTTTGACTTAACAAGAAACTATAATTTTAGAGAAAAATGCTCCCTCCCAGCAGCTCACAATTACCTAGACCTCCTCACTATGGGTGGATCTTTGCACCCAACTACCCTCTCCATGCATGTGGTATATACATTCAATTTAGAGCTGAGCATACTATAGTTCCTTTGTCTGTCTTTAGCAGTAGGGTCCCACAGTCACGTCCTATAGGGTAGCCAGTAGCATTGTCAATAGCCTGTGATGTTTGGGAGTCTAAGGAACCTCATTGTCCAACAATTCCAAAAGATGTTACATATTTCTGGCCAGGCTTTCTATTTGTTATTCTGTCATGTCTGGTAGAGGCATTGTTTCCCCATTAAAGGTAAGCACATTTTTACTCTTTTTAATGTATGCATATGCATATATTGTAGGACACACGTCTACAGTATTAAGTTTCAGTATAATTTTTTGTAAGGTCTTCAGTGTAATTTTTTTTATCCCCTGTGTTCCTTCCTCTACTTTGTCCCTCACTCCCACAGACTGATTAAAGCTTTTTTGTTTCACTGTTCCCTTTTAGTCCTTTATACAGGTAATTTATTAATACACATTTTGTCATATTTATTTTAATATTGACTACAAACATAAACAATACATGTTTGTAGTTAGAAATGACTCAGAATATTTTATAACAAGAACAAACTAATCTCACTCCATTGTCTATAAAGAAGAGATTTTTTTGATAAACCTATAATTTCAGTTCAACCATATCAAAAATTTCAAGCTAATTCTTAGTTGGAAAATATTTTAAATATATAATTTAATGAATTCTACCTGTATACTACATAGAAAGATGTTGTCAATATAATAGTAAAACGAGGACAGATGTTATGCATTAGTGGTAGGATATGGTGCTTACAATACATTCATACTATTTCTCACAATACGTTCATACTGTTTCTCATCACCTTTGTCCTTGTCCAGGATGAACTACTTGTGAAATGCTACCACCAAGAGTTAGAGAGTCTTCCTACCTCAATCAATGTCAACAAGATAATCCTCTATTAATATGCCCAGAAACTCTTTTCCCAGGTGATTCTAAATTCTGCCAAGCTGACAGCTAACACCAGCATCTCAAGGATGAAACAGATATGCCATATATCCTTGAGTATTATGGTATAAAATAAAAACAAACAGAAAAAATTGTGAAAAATAGATGAGAGTAAATTATTGGTCAATTTTTTGCAAGTTAAAATATTTTAAAGAAATTTAAGATGGAATTGTACTACTTTAATTTCTTTATTGTTTGTCTAACATATGTTTAAATTATCAACAAAGATAACCTATTTTAGGTGATACTAATTCAATGATGAAAGGTACAGACTCAAATTTCAGTGCTTAGAGATCCATTTATTTTATCATTGTAAATTCTCTACACTAGCAATATAATTGTAAAGTGTTTCATTGAATATGTGCATTGTAGTTTATTTGACAAACATTTCTTATTTTTATTGTGGTTTTAGGCAGCATGCCTTTATAAGTGACATTGTGATGGATGAATTCACAGTTAATACTGTGTTGTAATTATTTCTACAGGAGAGATTTGCAGTAGACAAGTAAAATGTCACTGATAAAATGCACAGAGCCTAAAGGCAGCTTTGCCAGACTCGGAGACCTTTATACATTTTCTTTTAGAATATAGTCTTAGAAAACACTCAAAATCAGTCATATATTTCCTTTGATTTTTCATAATCAACTGTGATATTTCAATTCAGTTCTCTGTCTCTCCATTTTTAATTTATTTTTCTCTTTTCTCATATAGTACATCTTGACTGCAGAGTCCTCTCCCTCCACTCCTCCCTCCCTGCTCCCCGCCACCTCCACTCTCTCCTAGATCCATCCTCTCATATAGTTGGCTATTGTAGCCTGCATATTATACACACTCTTCAGTTTTATGACAATTTCCCATTGCCATTTAGAGCCTCATAATAAACACTATATTTACTTTTGTCAATTATCATACACATTGATTTAGAAATAATAACCCAAATATAAGGAAAAAAACCACAAATTCTTACTTAATGTTAGAATCATTCAATATCTTTCTTGAATATTTACTTACCAATTACCTAACATCCCAAATTAACCAGTACCTTTTATTTCATTTCTTTTATACATTTTTTCATTGTGCAGGCACTTTAATTATAAGATTTTAGTAGCACATCTTATTAAGGGCTTTCTCTATTCCAATTAGGCTTGTTAAAACTTTCCAAAATAATAAAGTTATCTGGACTTCCAGACACATGGCAGTAATTACATAAGCCAAAAAATATCAAAAGGCAGAAATGAGGATACTGGAAATGAAGTTTGGAAGTGATATCTAACATACTGGGTAACTTATGAGTGTGGCTGTGTCACGAGTAATGTGTATATGATGTAGCCTCTCCAAAATGAATCGTAAAGGTGAAAGTAGCTGGGCCCCATCTATTTGGTTTGTGATGGAGGGAAAGTATGGCGGGCCCTCACAGTTCATTTGCTACTGAAGAAATGGGAAACAGCTGAATCTTATTTCTGAATGGTGAGTGCAGGCATCATGCTTTGTCTCCCCAGCCTCTTTCTATAACAGGAGTAACATCCCAGTACTTTTCCAATACTCCACCAGAATCCCAGTCTCCTTCCGCCAACCTCACTCATTTTTCAGATTTGGTACATAGCTTGAAGCTCATATTCTATTTTTCTTATTGAAAATTACTCAATATTCTTAACTACAATCGTCAAAATGTGTTTTTATTCACTTTTGATATCAACAGAATCTATCCGTGTTGAGTTGTTTGTGTTTGTATCTGTTCGAATAGCATTAATAACAAGACAGAACTTTTCTACCAGTTAAAATATTTCATAATCATTATGGATCCTTCATGGTTTATGACATTTATGCCCATACATAGAATAGTGCTACAGAGGAGTGTGAAGCCATTGGGAATTGGCATGAACCTCATATGTCACTAGCCCAATTCTACTGGTTTCCTATTAAGGAAAGGTCTACAGATGATTAGTATCAGTGGCTAGATGACCAGCAGAATGAGTACCTGATAGTACCAAACAGTTGCCAGAAAGTTGGATCTGCTTGTCATGATCATGTAATTATGTATATTTGAAAACTACACTCTTAAGCAATGGCATGAATTTAAACTATGGGCTTGAATTTAGCATTATTTTAGAAAAAAATATTGAAATGTACCTGAAAATATGGATTGTGTTCAGAGCTACAAAATTACAAGAAATGTATAAGTGAGTTCTGGACTTTAATATTAATTTCTTGGTTGGAAATGCAAGGTTGTTTTTTGAAAAAATACTACATGTTTGAGGTGGCTAAAGTTTAGTAAAGTACTAACTAATTTAACTCAGAATTATGTTCAAGGAGTTCAGTTTCTTTTCTTTCTTTTTTTTCCTTTTTCTTTGTTTTGTTTATCAAGAAAGGATTTCTTGTAACTCTGGCTATCCTGGAACTCATTCTGTAGACCAGGCTGGCCTCAAACTCACAGAGATCCACCTGTCTCTGCCTCCCAAGTGCTAGGCTTAAAGGCATGCACCACCACTACAGGACTTGTTCAGTTTCATTCACTCCCTGTTTCCACATGGCTCCTAATTGTCATGCTCACCCTCATGGCTTCGCACATTTGGCACATGCTAGAATACTTGTTGGAACTCAGTAACTATTCTTGAAACTTTGTAATATCTTAGAAACTATGTGTCACACTAGTTAACACTAGTCAAATGTGTCTTAGTCTGAGGGAATTTCCATTAAAAAGATAGCATATTTAGGAAGTTAAGGGAAAAAATGTTTTTCATGTTGCAATTTGAGGTTTCCTGCTTCAAATGTGCACCCATACTTGAATTTGATAAATTATCTCAAGGGTTAGCATTTAAATAAGAAAGAAAATAATGAAGAATAATTATCTTGAAGTTATTAAAATAGCATGTGCAAAAATCACACACAAAAATTAGTGACCATTCAATTTTGGAACTATGTGCACAATGCAAATTAAAAATCAGGACAGAAAAATTGCATACCATTTATTCTAAAAAGAAGAGACCTTGAAATATACTCCAAATGTGTCTACTCTCTGACATCTTTATGGCTATCATCACTCTCGCTTTTCTTACAGCAGTAATATTTTAAGTGTGTCTTTCTCTTTCAGTGTTATCTGCTACTCCTTTAAATCCACCTTTCTCCCGGAATCCTGACATATTTCATCACTGTGTTACTGAAAGTGTGCCATGGATTCCCATTATCCCGAGATTAAGATAAAAATAAACCGTGAGCTTCGCATAAGTCCCAGTGTTAAGCATCATCTGCTTAGTTCTATGATTTATTTTTCCCTTGGAAATGTGTGTCTCCAACGGCAACCATCACGTCTAATTACTTGTTAATTGTTGTCCATCCTTGCCAATATGATGCTAATCTCCAACATACTCTATTTGCCATTGTGTTTTTAGAATCCTTGATTTACACATACTAGGCATCAAATACGTCTTCTCTTCATAATGAGCATAAACAGTGTCCCAAAGTTGGTTTTATTCAATTGTTCTATAAAGAAAATGTATTTCATTTTAAAAGTAATAATAAAATAATTCTTAATTTTATACATTACTATTAATACATTTTAAATTTTGATGATGCATTGAAGTCAACCACTATCATATGTGAGATCAATAAGTGATTTAGCTTGTAATAGTTTCACTACTGCAATTTCATATTTCTATAGATGTCTACTACTACAAGTCCATATTACCACAAGTTCATATTTCTTTTGTGAAATTTGGTGCACAGATGTTAAGAATTGATACGACCTCTTGGTGGATATTTCCTTTGATGGATATGTAGTATCCTGTCATAGCTCTTCAGATTAGTTTCAATTTGAAGCCTGTCTGATGGATATTACAGTGGCTACACCAATTTGCTTTTTACGTTCATTTGCTTGCAATATCTTTTTTACCCTACTCTTGCCAATAGACAGGTCATTCAACAAAAATTATACAGAAGCCAGTGTGGCAGTGAATACCTTTAATTCCAGCATGTGGGATGTGTAGACTTGTGGATCTTTGATTTCTAGACCAGTGTGTTCTACAGAATGAGTTCCAGGACAGTCAGGACTATACAGAGAAACCCTGTCTTAAAAAGCCAAAACAAAACAAAACAAAGGAAAAAAACCTAAAACTAAAACAAACAACAAAAATAATAACAAACTGAAACAGAGAAATGTTGGAAATAATTGACATCATAAACAAGATGGACCTGATAGATATTTACAGAATATTTCACCCAAACACAGAAGAATATGCTGTCTTCTGAGCAGGCTGTGTAACTTTCTCTAAAATTGAACACATATTCAGACACAAAACAAGTCTGAACATATACAAGAACAACTGAAATAACACCCTACATCCTATCTGACAACCACACATAAAAGCTGGATATTAAAAACAACAGAAACAATAAGCCTCCAGCAGTAGATTGCCAACACAAAATGCATATTCTGAGGATTTCTTTTTGCCTCATAATGTGCCAGGACATTTTTTCTTCTTTATTTCTATTTCTTTTTTTACCTTACATGCTTTTTGTGTGTATGTTATGAATTCTGTTTTTGTGTTTTTAAAGGTTTTACTGTGTGTGAGAATGTATGTCTCTATGTCTATATGTGCTTGTCATGCTTTTTCTTTGGCTCTTTTTCTTCTGTTTTTTTTGTTCTATTCTCATTTTTTGTTTCTGTTTTATCTTAAGTTTTAATAATCATTAGGTTCCTGTTTGTTTTCTAAGGAGAGACAGAAATTGTTTAGATCTGGGTAGGAGAAGAGGTAGGGTGGAACTGGGAGGAGTAGGGGGAGAGGAATTGTAATCAGAATATATTGTATGATAAAAAGTTTTCAATAAAAAAATAAAGTAAATTTTGCTTATGATAAAAAGATGCATATAACATAAGCATTGATAAATAATGTCCAAAAACATATACTGCCCCCTCTCCTCTAAATGTTCAAGGATCATTGCTGACGAGTGAGCAGAAAGAGTATAAGAACCAAAGGTGGTAGATGACTACAAGAAAACAGTGTGTTCCAGATACAGCAGAGCAGCTACACATATGAACTCAAGTGGTTATCATAGCCAGCACAAGACTTGAGCAAGACCAAACCAGGTCAAATTTCAGAGTGGAGATTGGAGTTGGGCATGAAGTATCACCTGTAGCCTAGAAGAAAATCTATTGGCAATTGTTGTCAGCTGGCAGATGGAGAGTCAGTTTTCTTTAAGCATGTGATCCCAGGTACTTCCATCAATCTCCATTAAAAAAACCACACAACTGCTGGCAGCAAAAGTTGGTCTTGATGTTGTTTTTTAAAGGACATGAAGTTGAGTAGGTAGGGATGTGGAGGTGGGTTCGAGAAGAAGTGAGGAGGATGAGTATGATCAAATGAATGAAATTCTGTAAGTAGTATTGATATCTTTAATTTTAATTACTCCTATTTCCTTTTTTTAAAAACACATATCACATGGCATAGACAGAATATCTTGGGACTCAAATTTATTCTACTTACCTGAATCAATAAACTCAGAATTTTGATAGTACTAAAGCTTCAATGCTCTCTTTTTTCACTGCTCAGAAAAAAGTAGAAAACGAAACAAAAAAGAGTTGAAAATTTAAGATGACCTTGTTTCAGTAATTTGGTAGTCTTGGGCCCAAATGAAATTGCAGACACAAAGAAGGGGTGTCTGAAAGCTGGGATAATTTCATTTTAAAGAAAAATGTTTGTGCAAATGTGGCATTGTAACTGATTTCTGATTACCCATTAGTGTCCATTTCATAAAGTTCTTAAACCACACTGCTCCCAAATACGAACAGTGACTCACAGAACATCTTTGATAAAGTAAAACGGAGTTCATCAGGAAAAAAAAATATTAAAAGGAAAAACCCCAGCAGAATAGTGAGGAGTAGAAATTTCAGAAGTCTGAGGTTTGTTTTTCCCCTTTTACCTCCTCAGCTGTAGCCCTGACATGTCTCAATATTATAATCTTCATGCCCTGACTCTGTTGATCTAAGAAAGCATTTCTTCTTCTCTCAATGTGATCCCATCTATACTCTGTCTTGTAGAAACCGCATTAGATATGCAATCTATTCTACTTAATCCAATAATTTTATTCTTCCAAAACTTCTCAGTAAATGAGAAATTAGGTTAAGATTGCTTGTGCTTATAACCATATAATATATATATATGTATATATATTTGTATTTGTTTGTATATGTTTGGAAAAAATAAATTGCTTCTGTAATTTGGCTACTAAAGGTTAGTTCTATCAACTTTATTGGGTTAAGAAACAACTAGGGGATTAGCAAATAACTTCCCTAGATGTTTTCATGAGAACATCTCTAGAAGAGCAAGTCATAAGGAGTCTAACTAAACAGATGTTTTAATAGATGTGATGGATTCCTCTCTAGATAGAAAAAAAATAGGTAACAGGGTAGGAAGAGCCTGTCTCTGGTCAAATTTTACGCTGGCATCTTACTTCATATCCTTCTCCTTGCTTTATGACTATTGGTATTTGAAAAATGTACTCCTCTATAGGATCATGATGTCGTGATGTTCTATTCAAGCACATTGGGCTAAGTGGCCATTGATCACTTCAAATCACTAGACAGAATATTTTCTTTCTAAGTTGTTCTCTCACATTTAATACAAAGTAACTATTTTAGCTATTAACAAATCAGAAAGTTTCTAGAGCATACTAGCACACAGAAAGGGCGGATTACTGTGATTATTCTCTATTGAACTGGATATAATTTCATCATTAAATTTCATTATGATTGCCACATGTAAAAGGACATTGATGAAGTAGACCTCAGGAACTGGTGTTTTGCACATTTAAAAATCGAGTTGTCAGTATTTGTGAGGAATCATCAAAGGAGGTGGCAGTATATGAGCAGATAATATACACGTGTGGTGGGAACTGTAAACATAGATGTAAGGATTGAGTTTATTAATTCTTCTCATGCTTTCTGCTTATTCTGTATTGGCTTTGCTCTTCTCAGTTTCTCCTTCTGTCTATGAGCTGATTGCCAAATTCTCCAACTCCCTTACTGAACTGAACTCTTTTCTGTTTGAACTGACTTCCTTTTCCTCTCTCTGACTCTTGTCTGCTTCCACCTCTACTTCTACCTTGCTTCTTCCCTGAATTCTGCTTCTTTTCTGCTTCCAGTCTGATTCCACACTCTGCTTCTACTCTCTGCACTCTCTGAACTCTGTCTTCTCTGTCTACTGACTGTTCCTTTTGTATCCTGAAAGTTGGGATTAAAGGTGTGTGCTACCATTTCTTTCTGAGTTGGGATTAAAGGCATGTGCCACCACTTCCTCCTGAACTGGGATTAAAGGCATGTACTACATTGCCTTAACCACAGAAATCCCTTTCACCTAGCATTAGCCCAAACAGAGGACAGGATTAGCTTGACTAATATTCTTTTCTACATTCCATCTGGACCACATGAGTCTCTGAAAGTGATCACTTGCTCAAGCAGCAATGCTGCTGGATTAAAGGATTAAATGTTCCTCCACAGGAATAATAATCTAAAAGTTAGTAATTTGTGTCTTAATAGATAAAAATAGTAACATTACATTGTATTGTTCAGAATGGTGAGTTCATTGTGCTTGAGGGAGTATTCATTAGGAAGTAGCAAAGAACATCCATTGAAGATGATATGGTATTATTATTTCACTAGAAATAATTGATTATCCTTTCCAACCTAATAATCTGTGATTTGATAAAATGGTTTTATTAAATTATAACCTGATATTGTACTGAATTGATAATCAACACTATGACTATGACTGAGGTAAAATAATACCTGAATGGTTTTCTTATGGCATTATCATATAGGGGAAAACATTAAGGATGAGGGCCATACACAGGGGGATAATGTTATGTTTCATGGTTTATTTTTGAGGTGTACTTTATGGTTTTACTTTATATATTTCCATTTTTACAAGGTGTAAATCAACTATCTTAAAAGAAAGTATAAAGAAGAAAGGGAAAAATGAATGTAGGAAAGAGAAAAATAGAAGTATTTAAGGTTAATAACACCTTTAGTGTATCTTACTTACCCTCTCTTTCCATCAGACTTTCTGACATAAGAATATGAGCTAGGGCAAGGACTTCCTGCTTCCTATTGATAGGGTAGAGCCAAGGTAAAGGCACTCAGGACAAAGAATTACTTAAGGAGAAAGTAGTCCAAGCAAATCACCAAAGTGAACACTTAAACAAGCAAATTGATATAAAGCTGAAAAGAATTCATGTTGAGGTGTCTCAGGGTGTGTCCTTACAGGTGGACAGAAGTGGAGAGATCCACAGTGGCAGAGTGATGATCATCGCCTGGACAAACTGAAACAGGTAGGAATCTGCATGCACAAGTCCTTGTGCTTGAGCAGAGTATGCTTCTGCTGCTTATTTTTTGTCCACATTGGGGTTCTAGAAGAGGGACTGCAATATTTTACTTTCTTGTTTCTACTTCGTAATAGTTTGATTACACATTGTGTGTGTGTGTGTGTGTGTGTGTGTGTGTGTGTGTGTGTGTGTGTGTGTTTTCAGGGTCATTTGTAGCATGACCTGCATGTTGTCAGAGGACCACTCGTGGTAGTTGGTTCTCTTCTACCATCTTGGTCCTGGAAGTGAACTCAGGTCATCAGGCTAAGTGGCAAGTAGCTTTTCCAATTAATCACCTTGCCAGCCTCAATTCTACTTCTTAAGAAAGATATTGACCTTATTACTGAAGAAATTAAAGTTCTAGAAAGGGAAGCAAAGGATAATACAAAACTGCACTTGAGAAGTCAGTTTTTCCTGTTTGTTAAAGTAGTCTCTTGAAACATCGAATAAGTCTGACAAAGAAAAATATAGTATCTTTTTTGTTTTCTATGCCAAAATAAATAAGATAAAAATCCAACCCATGTACTCAGGAAGAAATCCAAAGAAATCTAGAGTAATAGATACTATTAGACTTAGATTTCTATATCTTTTAAAAATCTGTTTGGCAATATCTTTATTAAATTTTGCTCCTCCGGTGATGAGATTTTTCAAAAACTCTTTGGACAATGGGATATTCTTTTCTGAATGGTCAATAAACATCCTAGTTATCGTTGAAGCACCAATCTTTAAAGTTTAAATATAAACTCAGCTAAAGAGATAACTACACAGGGCAGAGCTGACTGCATTCCGATGGGCCAGAGCTCCATGGTGGTCCATTTGGGCGTGCCACAGCAAGAGCAGCAGAAGCATTCAGTTCTGCAGGAGAAAATCTGGGCATGATTTCCAAAGGAATAAAAGACTTCAAATTTCATATTGTGTGGGTGAAAAATAGAGGAAGAAGACTATGAGTAAAGGGGTGCAGCAGCTCTATATGCTGAAAAAGCCCCCTCTGACAACTAATAGAAAATTTATAGCTTTGGATCTATAGTTCTGACAGACTGATGTCTGCTATTAACCTAGCGACTTTCCCCTAGGTCCTCCAGCAGTAGTAGCACACAGCCACCTACTTCCAGGTTGGAGTTAAAGCTTCTGCCATACCAGCCTATGAACCTAATTCTGTGTAAGCCAGTAAAGGTGTTGTAGTTTATAATGGCAGAAATAAAAACCCAATTAAGAAGACTTGGAAAATAATTTTCATTTTGTGCTTTTGGACCAACCAGTTTTGCAAAAACAGGGATGTGAAAATTTTGCACACTAGATTCATTTCTTAGGGCTATCACAATTGATTTATCTTAGCATTTTCTGTTAAATTGAGTGAGACTGCTATGTTATGTAATTAAAGAAGCAAAGAATACATTTCAAAGGAACAGAAAGACTCAAGTTTACACAATTGGATAAGAAATGTACTTCCTCGACTCTTCTTTGGCAACTAAATTGGTGGAAGGCTCTAGAATAATTCAGTAGCCAATTGCCAGTGTAAAAGTGGTTGGCAAGGTTTTGTGAAGGACATTTGACTTAGTTAAGGTTTCTATTGCTGTGATAAAACAAAACACCATGACCAGAAAGCAAGTTTGGGAGGAAAGGGATTATTTGGCTCACAGGTCTGCATTGCAGTCCGTCACTGAAGGACCAGAACAGGAGCACAAACAGGGTAGGAACCTGGAGGCAGAAGCTAATGCAGAGGCCATAGAGGAATGCTGCTTACTGGCTTGCTTCCCCATGGCTTGATCAGCCTTTTTTTCTTATGGAACCCAGAACCTAGCCCAGGGATGGAACCACCCACCATGGGCTAGGCTATCCCCAATCAATCACTAATTAAGAAAATGCCCTACAGCTGGATTATATAGAAGCATTTTCCCAGTTGAAATTCCCTCCTTTTAGATAACTGTAGCTTGTGTCAAATTGACATAAAACTATCTAATACATTCTTTCTTATTTTCCTACATATGTCCATTCTGTATAAACATAATAAGAATACTAATCCAGGATTATGTTAATATCAATTCTAAGTCTGCAGCATAACATGATTCATAAGAAAAATGATAAAAAGATGACAAAGAAGAAAGTTTAATTTGAGTACCTTTCAGTACTAAAAGAAATTAAATACAAATTTAATGCCTATCACTTAAAATCTGACTAGGCATTTATTATAATGACTGCCATTATCACAATTCTCTGTCAGGATGAGATCTGTAACAGGCAATAGAACTCCGTCTTAATGTGATGCTTCAAAGAGTGAATGCCTGTATAGATTTAAATTTCCAATGACGTACATTGAATTGGTAGCTCACAACGTTTAATAATGTTTTTTTTATATTAAAAATGTACTAAAATGAACTATTCTTATGGTTTTTTATTACTGGTCTATATATTTTATTGCTTGTCAAACTATCTAGCATTCGTGCATCGGTGAATAATTCTTTACTCTAGTTGCTACATGGAGCGCAATAAAGGGTACTGTGGTGGTCAAAAAGAGTTAATGCAACTCCCTAAGGATCTAATTTTATACATGAGAGTGACTTTGGGTACTGATGATGAGCTTGCTCAATATATAATACAGAGAATCAGTCATGTTGTGAAGATAGTAGTTAAACTCACTTTAATTGAGATTCCTGTTACAAGTGGGAAGTTTTAAAGTACTGATGAATTAAGAATCTCATTTAGAGTCAGAGTTAATGTTTGGCTATAGGGCTAATGTCTAGGGTATATTTAGATCACCACGAGAAGGGATGTAGACATAAGTAGGAATAATTCATGCATCTGATGGATGGCTGGAACGTGACTTCAAGGTTCTTTTCAACTCTGAGAGTGAATGGCTCCATGCAAATTAGAAATCCAATTCCAGAAAAGATATGTATGAGCAGTCACTCTATAAAATCAGAGTGAGGAGAGAAACTGTAAAAATAGCCAGAATATTGGGGATAAGATGGAGCACTAAAATAGAGGCCCACATTGAAACAAGAATTTAAATAATTTGAAAATATTACTTTGAATATTATTGATTAGTAGTTTGTAGGATGAAAGCTTGGTTTTGTAGACAATTTTCCTATCTTCTAAGATGATTATATCATTCATATCCCTCAAGGTAATACATAATAGAAAGATAATATTTCTAAATGATTTTCAATTCAGTAAATATGAATTTGGGAAACACATTATTTATTCCATTGGTATACCAGGTTTAGTATACATGTTGTTTTAGAAAAATAAGCCAGAAAACTATTTGGAGTCCAGGGTCAACTGATTTTAATTTTCTTTCAAATTTTCTTTCAAATATTACTTCTTAAAAATAAAGAATTGTTACCCAATTAAGCTTTGGAATTTGACTCTTAAGTCCCTGACGTGTGAAATTTGACTATTTTTTGAAAAATACAGCCCCTCCCCCCAACACACGGCTAAAACAGTCTGTTTACTAAAACCCTGTTGCTAGAGGTAGCCCAAAGAGCTACCTATTAAAACCTTAAAAAAAATCAAAAGAACTGTTATTGACTATTAAATGATGATGATAATGTCTATAATACGGGAATGAGGCCAATATCAGAAAACTTTCATGAATACATATGTAAAATAGTTTCTTAGTTGCAAACATATAAAGTTTAAATCTAGAACTTTCCATATTTTTTCAGTAGGAATGAGTCTCTTGGCTTTCACAAAGACATTGTCATGTAGAATATACAACAGTGAAATTACACTTTTTTTCATTCTAATGATTTGTATAGATTCTTTGCGAAATTGGAATATTATTTACACATTTAGTGCATTTAGCTATTATGGTAACAAACAAACATTTTTTAATTAGCAAATAATTAACTCCATTTTACCCATATAATCTATAGATATAAATTAAGTTAAATAATATACTATAGATCTTATAGGTATAAATTGACAAATCATGAGTGTGAAGTTACAAAGTCTAAGTCTGAATTCTGGTCTCTATTCATTGCTTCACATCACCATACATTGTGGTTCCATGCATTCTTTCCTTGGGGCAACCAAGCCTTGAGCTTTGGTGGTTCAGCTTTGGGGAAGGAGAGACATAGTCAGGAACCATCTGCATTGAGAAGTTCTTAGGCTGAGTCTGAGGGTAGGTGGGAAACAGACTTCCTGGGAAGCAGTGTCAGTGAACAGCTCAGTTTATTGAAGCAAGGGACATTTCACATATAGGATAGAGAGGAAAGGGGGGTGCCTTATGTAATAAGTCATTGGTGAAAGCAGTGTCACCAGGAGAGCTCCATTTGCATAGGGGGGCCTCACAACAAGACCTGGGTGGTCATATTGTCATTGACTGGCAAAGAGTCCTGAGGAAACCTCCTTTGCATAGGCAGAGGCCTCACAGGGGCTAGACAAAGAGACCTTATATAGTCATATAGGGAGAAGAGAAGTCCAGCCTGTGGTCCTCTAGCCACAGGGGTCAGACAATCAGCAACCAGAGCAGATTCCTTGCAGAAGTGGGATCTTTATCAGTAGCTAGTGATCTAAGGCATGCCAGAACTAGAAGGAGCTTTGCTACCTATTAATGATCTCTGGGGTTTGTCAGAGTGAGAAAGGGGAAGCAGCCAACCACCTACCCTCTCAGGGTGAGATAATCTGAGATAATCAAGACATGCTTCAACTCTCTCTTAGGTTAGGCCAGCCCCACAAAACATAATTCTTGATTAAATACCAAAAACATTCAGAAAAGGATACCTATAAAACAGTGGAAAGACTTTCCAACCAACCAATCAGATGTAATCCGATCTGGCTGTGAGATCAAGGATAATATGTTGTTTGCACAGGATTGGGAATTTGTAATTCCATAGTAATGTCGTAAGTATTTTGTTTCATCTAATGAAAGAGAATATTTCATCCAGATAACTAATAACAAAACTAAACAAAGATAGGTAATTAGCGTTAATATGTGGCACATTTTCTCTTCAGCTTATTTATGCCCAAGTCCTCTATCAATTTGATAATTTACATTATCAATTATCAATAAATTATATTATAAATATGATAAAAATTAGTTTAGGCAATTTATACACTTCAGAATCTCTGGACTTTGCTTTCAGGATTTGAGAATTTAATGGAATGGAGAGCTTCTGACATAATGGAATTGGCTGAAATTTGGAGACAGAAAGGGTTCTAAAGCAAGAAGCAATTAAAAAGTCAAAACAATCAACTTGAGTATGACTATCTCATGAAGCATGGCCTTTTAAAATAATTTTGGTAAAGCAAATTTATATGCCTATATGTACATATGTGTGTTGTGTGTGTGCTTGTGAAGAATAAAATCTATACTAAAATGTAAGTCTTCACAGATTTATTTTTTTCCCTTCCCTCATTTTGGACAATTTCATATACTCACTTGACTTACAAGGAAAATTATTTTTGAGCTAATAGAAATAGAAATTTAGCAAACAGAAATAGCAAATAGAAATTTGGGTCTCAGCAATCCATACTGGGCTAGAAGGAGATCTCTAGAAGATGATGACACAAGGTGAGAGGGTACCAAGTATGACCACCATGATGAGCTAAGGGTGAGGTGCGGTGAGAGCACCAGTTTAGCAGATAGCAGTCTGCTAAAGGAAAATTCACAGCACCTTTCATCAGTGGTTTTACGGGTAAGTGCGTGTGTGTGTGTGTGTGTGTGTGTGTGTGTGTGTGTGTAGGTTTGGAGTGTTTCACTAGAATTTATGCCATTATACAGCATCTGACAATGTTTGAATTTACCTTAAGCCTCGCCCTAAATGACTTTGCTTTATTTGGGTAAAATTCTTGCAAAAGAAATAAGTGAGGCTTAATTGAGGTTCGCTTTGCAATTTGTGTCCACTGACCTCTTGGTGTCTTTGCTTTTTTATTGAATTGCAAAAGAACTACCACTGGCAACTTGCCAGAGTAATACTACAGAGATAAAAAATCTTCTGCACTATTCTCTTACTTTCATAGTACAAAGCCCAATTGGCTGAATAGCTTACTTAATCTTTGAGAATTGTCACACAAGATTCTGACCTTATTAACAAGGCAGAGACATTATTTTGTCTCCTTTGATAGGGAAGAAGCAAGATCTTGTATACAGCAAACATCTGTGACCTTGTGAACAACAGAGTTAATTAAATAAAGACCATAACTGAGTGCCAGTTTACACTGAAAAATAGTCTACCTCATCTTTCAATTAATATAAGATCAAGGGTGGTAGTTAATATATTTGTGCTTTGGTTCAACATTAGGTCATTGGTGGTGGGGGGTCCTGTTGATAAATGTTGCCTTTAGTATTCTAACCATGAAAGTTGTTAAGCTTTTTATTCCTAGGTGTGTGTGTACCTTAGTGTCATAAGAATAAGGACAACTAAATGATATTATTTCATTTAGGAATCCAGCTAGATTTCCTATAGAGTTCATATCTTTACAGTAAGTTTAGAGAATACAGGTGTTTTACTTAAACTAGGTTTAACTTTGACTTTGCTTAGAATGCGTTTTGTCCCTAGTGGCATACAGAAAAATAATGGTTCTAGAGTCATCTGATGTTAAAACTTTCAACAAATATTCAGCTCTGGTTATTGGTAAGTAAATTACACAACAAATTCCTGCATAAACATGTAGCCATCCTTAGCATGAGCAATCTGTGTTCTTCGTCTACTCAGAAACTTTATGGAATCCACTGTTCAAAAGACTAGAAGCAATGGCTAATGTATCTAAATTATATTTGTGAACTGTATGGAGATAACAAGAAATTATTCAGATCCTTCAATTTTCCTGTGTAGGTGAAGCTATCCATAGATATGATCCTTCTGAATCAGCCTCCCAAATGCTAAGATTACAGACATGAGCCACCATAACTAGATACTTTGACCAATTTTTATCACTTGGTTTTTCTAACGTTTTTATTGCCTGTTAAATTTTGATTAAAATATTAGTAATGACATCTGGCCTGAGTTATTTGTCCGATTAGGTTAAACTATTAAGTATCAAGTAGGCTCTGAAATATTAGTGGTTTATATTTATTTCTTTATGGTAATACCACACAAGAGACTTATAAAGATCATGGTTTATGGCATTGCATAATAAACATATTACTTCAAAGGCTACTATCCTGGTTGGAGTAAGCTGAAATATGAAAATGAAATATGAAAAATGAAAAACAAAGGCTTTCCAATGTGTCTATCATGAGTAGCAGTTAGGATTTTTGTCTATACTATATCTATTAGAAAGAACTATAATATCTGGAATAGTTCTAAGACTAGAAAACGTTGTGTTCTAAGTGTTCAGGAAGGGAAGGGAAATTTAAAATGGTGAGAGTTGGTAACTGTTACTACTATTAGAAATGTATCAAGAATAATTATGAACAGGTCCCAGTAAAGTTACATATAATATTTTGCTTTCTGCTTTCTCACTTTATTGGTCTTTTGAGCCTCCGAGTCTACAAATATAAGCACTATAGAACTGGGACATCTTGGTTTTCTCATTAACTTTTATAGGCTACTTAGATGATGTTAATTTCTACTTATTGAAAGGTTGATTCAACAATTCAAGCTCTAAAATTGCTTTGTGTTTAGTATTGTTGAAGAAAGAAAATATAGACTGAACATTTTTAGTAGAAAATTTATATGACAGATGACTTCAAATTATTGTGTGTGTAATTGGTGAGACAGATGTCTGTTTTTATGAACTACTGATACTCTCCCGGGTGTTTGTCATTTGGAATAGCCTTGATGATGATGATGCTACTAGGAGGTTTAGGAAAACTTCTAACAGGAACAATTTAAAATACTATCTTCTTCATTTGAACATTTTAAATTCATAACAGAACCAAAAAAAAAAAAACCCAAAAAAACCAAAAAACAAAACAAAAGGCCATATTACACAGAATCCATTCTTGCCATTAGGTGCAGAGTGGATATTTTTCTGCCTTTAGATACCAGGATAGGAAATTAAAAAAAAAGATATTAGTGGAGGGAACCAGATAGGACAAGGCTATTCAAGGCTGCTACAGAAGCCATGGTGAAACTATACAGAAGGCACAGACTTCCCATTGGGAACTTTAGTCTATTTTTTCCATTAAGAGTTGCTCATCAATATCATCAAGAAGAGTGATATCATTAGAAAAAGCAGAACTGGGCTCCTTCGCATCTAATCTTTATATGCCTAGGTTTAATTTGATCATGCAATAAATTTCATTGGAATGGGTCCAGAGATTTCAAAAACAGGTCAGAAGAAAGAAGAACAGCATCTAATATCAGTGATACCAGGGCCTTGACAGCCTTGTTATTTTGTCATCCATAATAAGGTTGCCAGGGATGATGTCCAGGTGTTTTTTGGGCATTATTTAGACCATTATAGAATATCCTAAAAGTGCCTGAATATTCATGATTACCTCCAGGTGGGCTGTCTAGCCATACTGCTTCTCACAGTACTAGAGGTTGAAAACACAGCAAATTGAAAAATGTCACCTTCTCAATGTCTTTGTGTAATATTTTTTTTTCATGGGCATACAAAAAGTTCTCAAAGTTTGCTTTGCTTTCCACTTCATTCTTCTCTTCATCCTCTGATAGTCCTGGGATATCCTTGGTCATGGTGCTCAGACTCTTCCTACCAAGTTCATTGTGTTGCTACATGCAATAGTCATAGAGATGCTTTATTGATAAGTAACTTGTTAGTCTTACTTCTGCAATGCACTGTGAAAGTAGATTTGTCTACCTGATCTTTGCCCTCTCTAATGATGGAGAAGCTAGGAGACTTCTGTGTCTCCTTCATTAGAGACACATGCTCTGAGAGAAAATCGTCTAATCTCCAGACTGGGAGTCATGATAGTACAACAACTTCGAGAAGCACCGAGGACTTCAAGAATTAGATTCTTATATGATATCTTTTAGTATTTCTTATGGTTCTTCATGTCCTCTGCCAATTCAGAGAAGAGCTCAAGGTGTATCTTCACAATGAGTTTGAAGATGAAGATGATTTTCAGTATTTTTTCTCTGCTAGAATATTTCTTGAGAGAAGGCCTGGGGTAGATCTTCTGGCATAATAAACTCATCAGAGTCTCCATGAGGAACATAAGCCAGATAAAATGGTTGATATCCTTTTTATTCTCAAAGCTTGATGAAGAGTGAAGAAAAATTTGCTGAATTTCAACTGACCTTTGACATAGAAATGCTTAACTTCCAAATAGTCTTCTCATTTATTAGTAAGGATCTTATAAAATTTGACATGTTCCTCTTGAGAGATGTCATTTGTGTATCTGGTGTAAAGGTGCTTGTTCTTTTTCAGTTCTTCCTGATCAGTATTTATCTCTGTAATACTGATTATCATCTTCTTATCCTTACCACCATCATACTCCTCATCTGATTCCATGTCTTGAACCTTAGACTTCTCATCATCTCTATTTTCTTTCTATTTTTTTTTCTTTCTCTGATTAACCATTAATGATACTCTCTTTTATTTCTCCAGGTAGAGAGTGGCATGCTAGCTTATGAACTGTGGATGTTTCTTCACTAATTTCTTGTCTTGATCTCTTTTAAGAATTCTGTTTTCTTTGAGGTATGTGCTGGGTAGTTTTATGTCAATTTGACACAAACTAAAGTCATCTGAGAAGAGGGAACTTCAATTTAAAAACTCTCTCTATAAGATCCGGTTGTAGACAAGCCTGTTGGGCATTTTCTTAATTAGTAATTGGTGGGAGAGATCCCAGTGAATGTGGGTGGGGACATTCCTGGGCAAGTGGTCCTGGGTTCTACAAGGAAGCCTGCTAAGAAAGTCATGTTGAGCAAGCCAGTAAGCAACACCCCTCCGTAGCCTTTGTATCAGCTCCTGCCTGCAGGTTTAGCCTTGTTTTAGTTCCTATCCTGACTTCCTTCAGTGATATAACATGCTGTGAAAGTGTAAACCAAATAAACACTTTCCTCTCCAAGTTTTTTTGGTCATGGTGTTTTTTCAGAATATTAATCCCTACTAAGATAATGTGCAACATTATTTTGGTACTTTGGCTGATGACTTCAACATGATCTACAGATATAGTGAAGGATCTGCCAACACAAGGGTCCCAGGCATACTGCCTGTCTTCATTGTTCTTTGTGATCACAAATGTGTAGAGAATAAAATCCAACACATACTACCCAATCATATAGGTGTTTTCACAAGCCTGGAAATCTAGCAATGGTTCCTGTAATGGTTATTATTAATTGTCAACCTGATATAATTTTGAATCACCTAAAAAATAAGATTCTGAGCATGTATTATCTTGATTTAATTGATGTAGAAAGACCTGCCTATTCTGGTTAGGACTATCCTCTTACTAGGACTATGTAAGTGGAGAAAAAGGACTGAGCAGTATATGCCATTCATTACTCCCTAATCCTGATTATGTTGTGGCAAGACCAACTGCTTCAAGCTCTTCCCACCTCAATTGTTGTGTCATAATGGATTGATTCTTGACATGAGGAAAATAAACCCTTTATTTCTTACAGTTGTGTTCATCGGTGTATATTATTATTGCAGTGATAGGAAAATAATCTAAGACATTAGATATTTTTTTATGAGGTTAGCTTTTGTCATAAAATTGCTTGTATAAATCTATTCCCTATCTGAGAGTGGGGAAATGCTAATGTTCATCATGTTGCTGCTATCTAATTTGGAAGGGGCTGTCAGGATCTCATAATGAATTTGTTCAAGGCATCAGAAGCCTCAGTGAGCAACTCACAAAGAAAACTGTCCTTGTTGGAATACAAAGTGTTATGATAGGAGACATGAGTCATGTCTTTTCTGTCTAAAAAGCAAAATCTCCTTATCTCCCTCTTCATAGTACATTCCCTGAGATATCTTGAAGGAAAAAGGCTGCAAACTATGGAGCAGGGAGGGTACGGACCATGTGTGAGTCAAGTTGGCATCAAAACTGCACTGTAGTGACTCCCAGAAAAGCTATTTTTAATTCAAGTTTCTAAACATGAAAATATAAATACATGCCAAACCCAGATGGGAATTTGTGAAGTAGGCAAAGTCTTTAAATCTCATACACAGTCTTTTCATTGTATATTTTCTTAACAGGCCAATGCGCCAAAAATTGTTTGGTGATTCCTTATTATGAGATTGATTTAATTTCTGTTCAGAAACACAGGGACAATATAGAGTGAACATGATTAAAGAAAATATCCTGCAAGTATCTCAAGTCTCCTGCTTTTATGTCAGACACTTTTCTTCCTCCTCCCCCTTCTGCGGGTCCTCCTTTTCCTTCTCCTCTCCGTCTTATGCCTCCTCTGCCTCTTCCTACTCATCATTCTTTTATTTTTTGTTGTTTTTAATTGAAATCTTCTCAAGTTATAATTTTAAATCTAAGGTTAGCCTTATTTATTGTGGATAGAGAGTAAAGAAATTACTCATGTCAAGGTGTGCCCGCGCACATGAGGTGTGCGTGTGTGTGTGTGTGTACATACCAACGTTTTCTTACTGAACTTCAAGCTAACTGAATCTGTTAGCCTGACTGACCACTGAGCATCCAGGGTTCTGTATACCTTCTTTTCTTCTACTCCACTGCTGGATTGTAGTTTCATTGAGTTTTATTTGGGTTCTGGAGATGTAACCTCAGATCCTCACACTCAAAGAGCAAGTATTAGACCAACTGAGCCAGTCTTCTTTCAGTTTGTTTTATTAATTGATGATACAGTATTTGCTTAAACTGTTCTGTATTTTCATGAAATGACTGACATGACTGTGGCAGCCTGTGCAGGGCCTGCATGGGTCTATACCAAATGGGGTCCCAGCACTGAGAGGAGAAGTGGACCCAAGCTCCTATCCCTAACCCAGAATCTATCTCCAACTGATAAGCACTCATAAATGAAAAGTTAGTTTTCTCTAAGGGAGTATCATTGGGAATACACACAGCTCTTAAGGGAAGGCCCTATGCCCAGCAGCAGACGGTCAATACAAAACAATCTCACCAATACTTCTGGAGGCTTTTGATCTCATAATAAATTGACAGAGTTTTTTTTTTTTTTTTACCTTATAGGTCCTTTGTATATATATTACAGTTTCTTTTGTCTTTGTATGGGATTTCTGAGTATGAGATATGAGAGTGTGTGTGTCTCTGCTTCTCTGTATGTTTCTTGTGCTTTTTCTTTGGCTCTTTGTGGTTGTTGTAGTTTCTTTGTTTTGTACTATTTTGGTTTGTTCGTTTAGGGATTTTTATTTTTATTTTTGCTTTTGTTTTTAGGTTTTTTAGTTTTATTTTTGTTTTGTTTATTTTCCAATGAGAGATAAAGAGGAGGGGGAGAAAGAGAGAGAGAGAGAAAGGTTCTGGATTCAGATGTTATGGAAGAAAAGTAGGGAGATTTGGGGGGAGTTGGGGGAGGGAAAACTATAATCAGATTATTTCGTACAAAAAAGGAGAAAAATCCATTAAGTAAATGTTTAAATAGGAGAGATTGGATGCACGTTTGTAATACCAGACTTGCAATGCTGAGACAGTGAATGCAAATTATGAACACACATAATTAGCAGACAACAATATAATCCTATAATAGATATATTTTATCATATATATGTATATAGATATATATTTAGCATATATTTGGTGGGTAAAATGTGTTACCTGTTAAATTCCAGGCCAATCTGCCTCAAAAAGGTCAGTCTGTTATAATTTCATTAAGCAATCAGTAATTGACTATTTTGTATACCCATGTATTAGTCATTCATGACACTCTAAATCTATAACACAGTGTTGGTGTCTTAACCAAGGGAAGTTAATTCATCTCAGTTCTGAATGTTGGGAATGATACCCACTTACTGATGAATTTGTCCTGATGAGGAATCTCTCTTCCTGATGTACTATCTCGTGGCATCATCATATGGCCTCTCCTTTGCAGGTCCTAGAGATGGAAGATCAAGAAATGAGAAATGTGCAAGCTCTGGTATCTCTTTGTGTAAGAGAACCCTCACTCTGAGAGCTGAGCTCCACATTTAGCACCTCATATAACTCGGCACACCTCTTGTGGTCCTTGCTCTAAATATATAGAATCGATAGGGCTCACTGTATATGTGACACTGGGGATGAGTACAGACATACTTAGTATACAATACTATAATCCTATTAATAGGATATATTTTTAGCAAATAATTGGTGTCTTGACATATGGTTGAGGGTAAAACGATGAGTGCAAGAGCTTTCTTTAAAACTTTGAGAGAACAAAATTCTGAAATGTTGAATTAACCTTAAAAATAAGTTTAC
Source organism: Cricetomys ansorgei (assembly GCA_026225945.1). Classification (NCBI taxonomy): domain Eukaryota; kingdom Metazoa; phylum Chordata; class Mammalia; order Rodentia; family Nesomyidae; genus Cricetomys; species Cricetomys ansorgei. Next base: position 5,902,140 of record JAMJFZ010001791.1, read on the forward strand.
AACCCTGCTAGGGAGCACATAACCCCTCTGTTGGTGATGCTGTAGTGCTTCCAGCCCAGCACATGATTTAGTTGTAAGACTTTCAGTTTACTCTTTGTCTGGATCCGTCATCCAAACATAAGTAGAGCATGTCTCTCCGAGCAGTGCCATTTGCTTTTGATTCTGTCCACTTTTGATGCTGAGATTATTGGACATCAGGTCTAGAAAAAGCGCAATCCTCTATGTGTTTCTACATTGTTGCCTTTTTCTTTTTTTTCCAGAACCAAAACTTTAATTTTGGTTCACTTTAGTTGAGACCACATGACCCCTGTGAGAGGTAGCTCCTTAAGCACTCTGCTTTTGTTGAATGTCTTGTGTTTTCTCAATTAGAGTAGCAGTCTTTTTGGTGAGGGCTAGATGGATGACATATTAGTGACAAACCCTAAGATAATATTGATTTTATGTAAATATAAGCATCACTTCCGAATTTGGAATACCAGGAGAGGCAGTTTTGGGGTTATCTTATATGTTTTGTGGTTAATTTACACTTGCAGCCCCTTAAGGAATTAATGAAATTTCAGCTGTAACTATATTCCATGAATCACAATGGAGAAATAGGGTTAAAATAAAGCATAACTAGAATGAGAAATAAACAATTAAAGCAAGCGATAAGAAGTAACCCTTTATAAATTGCTACTTTTATGCCCTATTGGGCTGGAGCCAGGTCATTCGGGCTTTGAACCAGAGTTCATAATATAAAAGCTTTCCAACGGCAAGAGTGTGTTCCATTGCAAGGAAAAAAATTAAATCAAAAGGTTTCTGATTTCCAATTTTGGAACTCAACTGACATTCTATTCATTAAGTTGGTAAATCTGAGGTTTTAGATTTTTAAAAAATGTTAATGATTTTTTCATTATCTTTAGTGATTCATGTTATTAAAATATCTGATTGTAGGTAGATTATGATACATCTAGTGAAAAATGATAACATATGACAGAATTTAGATGAAGATTTAGGAATGTGAACTGAGTAGAGTCATAATGGATCACTATTTAAAGCTTTATTTAGATGTCTGGGGGAAAAAAATCTTTGTTTCTTTAGTCAATGAAATGAAATGGTATTTTTTTCCCAATATAATCCATATAAAATACAAGTAGAAGTTAGGAAACTAGGGTATTGTGTGAAAATTTGGGAGCTATATTTGGGCTGATTCTTTGTAAAGCCACAATAATTGGACATTCGTTAGCATCTTACACAGTAAGTGTCCCCTCACTTTGTCTTAATTTTCAGAAACCAGGAATTTCTGGAGAGCATTCCATTTTGAACTTGTAGCAGCTTTGTTCCACAAATTTCTTTAATCTAATAGTAGAGTGACTAGATTCCCTGGTTGGCAGACAGATAGGGAGAGAAGCCATGGCTAAGTAATAAAGGTGTCTAACTTCTAAGAAGGCTGGCTTCCTCCTGATCTGAGACAAAAACCCTGGTGGCTTAAAGCAAAGGCCTTGTGGGCTTTTCTCCAGCCAGCAGGGCCCCTGCTGATGGACGGGCCCAGCACACTCACTACACGACGGTTGTGGGCTCATCAACCATGCTAGCTTCTTTCAAACTGTTGTCAGTTTAGGAGGAAAACTCTTCAGAGACGTTAAAACCCCAAGCCTTGGAAAGAAGAGACTGTAAATTTTGGCTTCCCAAGTCCTCTCTCAGCTTTGCAGAGGGTCTTTTCCTCATGTTTTTGCTATGTTTGTGTATTTTCTCACCCCTAATGAAAGCTTTTCTTCAATCACTGCTTCTGTCTGCTGCTGTCTGTGGTGTTTGATAGTTCTTCACTGCTACCTATTACACCTGATATTTTTTCAGCCTTTTAATTCTTTAATTGGCAGAGAAAATGAACCTAATCAAGCCTCCCAGACTGGATCACTATGACACAATCCCTATAAAGTACAGTAACTGTTAAATAAAAGAACTTACCTAAAATATTTAAGTAACTATCACATGTAAACATATTTCTGCTACATTAGTGGATGCATATCTTGTCTAACACGTTGTCATCCTGTTGGCTTCTGTTCAAGGCCATACGTTGTATTCGCAGTGCCTCCTTACCTTCCTCTTATGTCTGACAGTGTCTTAGACACTTCACTTTTGACAACCTTAAAGCTCAGAGGAGTTCTTATCAAGTGGTTCTTAGGATACCCCTACTATAATTTCTCTGATTTTTTTTTCATGATTGGTTTTAATAGGAATACTGCCTTAAGGTAAAAGGTCATTTTAATCCTGTTGGATCAATATCTACACTGTCAACATGATTCATTACTACTGATGCTGAATTGACCGCCTGCTGAGGTAGCGAAGTCAGGTGTCTCTACTCTAAAGTTAGTGTCTTCCCCAGTTTCTATGCTGTGGTGTTTAGAACTCATTGTGTACAGCTCACGTATAAGAAGCTGGGATTTCTGTTTCTCTTAGAGCTACATGAACTTGTTGGAACCCTTTGGGAAGAGATGCTTTTCTTACCACTCTCGTTAATTTATCTGTTCAGTAATATATCATGACAAATTATAGGTGCTGGTTTTATTCTTTGAATTAAGAATTCAAAGACAGGCATAATTTGAATTATAAACATTTCACTTACGTTTTTGTACATACACGTTTAGACTCATGCACTGGGCTCTGTCTCAACTGCCTTCTCTGCTTCTTTAATGTAATCCTGGCAGTATAGAGAACTCTTTCAAATTCTTACCTTCTGTCAGTACAAATTATTCAAAGTTAAGCTTGTTGTTTACCTCCTCTAGGACTTGATGAACAGCTTCTAAATATCTCTCAATCTTTTATTGGAAAATATCATTACAAACCAAGATTTGAATGCTAATACTCATTGTGAGTGGGACCTTTGTTGCCTATTGAATTGACAGACAGAACAAGACTAAATAGTAGCTAATGTATATGTACAAACAAATAAATAATTCCAAATGCATACATTTAAATCTAGACTAATAATAAGTTCATATAAACATCTAATTCATCACCATGTGGTCCATTCTAATATCTTCTTTATAATAGAAATATTATGTGCATTATTCATTATTTATTCAATTCCTATGTTTTTGTAACAACTTCACAGCTCTTAGGGACATTGTTCCACCAACTAAGATACAGTGATCATTTTTCTAAGTCTCATAGCCTCCATTCATTTACAGAATTGCTTTGGTAAGCCACTGCCACCCCAACACACAGACCCTGGGGCCGTCTCACAGAAGGTAACGGAGGTCTATTCTGAGCTTGGCAAAGTGTGTAGTCTTTCTGGAGATCTTCAGTTCTCTAAGTGAGCTTTTCCTTAATTTGCATACATTAAGCATCACTCTATCCTATAAACTTTTATGGGCACAAAGAATTCACAGTGTTATTATCCGCTATATAGAATAGCTTTCATACTTTAAAGTTGTCTATGCTCTACCTGGTCAATAAACCATTTCTACCCTAAAAGCTTAATCACATTATTAAAGCCTCCTGTCAATAGCTTTATCTATTCCAGGGTGTCACAATATTGGTACTATACAATTTGAATGCTTTTTTGGCTGTTTTCTTTCACTAAGCATTACTCATTTAATATTTATCAGTGTATTTTTGCACCATGGCACCTAATTTCCTTTTGCTCAATGATGATCCATTTTATGTAAATACCACTTATTATTTATTTATTCAATGACTGAAGGATATCTTGAGTGTTTCCTAAGGATATCTTGGGTGTAATTATTGTTCATGTAAAAATAATTTATTATAAGAGCATCAATATTAAGATTAGTTGTAGAATATGTAGGGATAATATTACTTTATTTTATGGTAAGACTGTTTAGATTTGAACAAAATGCTCAACTTTCTTGCAGCATGACAGTATCATTTTAGATTGTAATGACTCATGGAAGAAGGCTTTATTGTCCCACCTGTGTACTGGAAACTTGTATCTTCAGTGCATTTGGCATTTGGCCTTAACTGTTGAATATGTATCTAGGAGAGACATGCTTTATTTAAACAGGGATTTCCCAAAGTCTAATAATTTTGAAAAACTTTATATGATTGTTTGACACCTGAATATTCACCTGAATATTCAATCACTGAGTTTTAAAAATTCTTCGCATTTTTAATTCCTTATTTTTACTTTTTATTAGCCATTTTACTAACTACTCAAACAAGACATAACAAGATGGAACAAGTCCTGTACTAATCCCTACATCTAGGGTGGAGGAGGCAACCCAGCAAGAGGAAAAGAGTCCCAATGGCAGATAAAAGAGTCAGAGACTCCCCTACTAGAACCTGTAGGAATTTTGCAAGCACACCAAGCCAGACAACCATAAGCTATATTTGGGGGAATCCTGCATGTTCCCTGTCTGGAGCTTCAGTCTCTATGAGCCCCTAAGAGTGCTGGTCAGCTGACTCCCTGGGGTTTGATTTCCTGGTGTGCTAGACCTTCTGGTCCCTGCAATCCCTCCTCCCGTCTCCTATGGGGTTCCTTGAGCTTTGCATGATATTTGGCCCTTGTCCTCCGCATCAGCTCCAATCAGCTGCTGGAGGGGCCTCTCTGATAAAGATTGGGCTAGGCACCAATCTGTGAGTAGAGCAGGAAATCACTGGAAATCATCTCCTGGCTATCCAGTCTCTAGTTCCTGGCCTGCCCTGCAGTAGCAGGCATGGGTTCTTCCTGTGACATGGGGTTGTGCCCTTCTATTGTCCTGGCACATCCTGTAGGGAGGATAGGTTATATATTGAAGGTTTCGTGTTTATGATGGTGTCCCAGTCCCACCACTGGAAGCCTTGCCTGGTTACAGGAGATGACCTGTTCAGGCTCCCTATGCCCCATTGTTAGAAGTCCTCACCAGGGTCTCCCTCCTAGATTCTAGTGAGTAGCCATTGCACTCGTCTCCAGATCCCTCACTCATCTCCCCATATGTTCTCTCCTTCTGTCCCTTTCCTCCCACCTGCCCCCTCTGCATTCATTCCCATCTTTGCATGTTTTGAAAAAAATGTACTTTATTATAAAAGCATTACAAATAATTTATTCCAGGTTATGGCTTCTTTTCATTTCTTAGTGTTCTTATCAAGGTAAAATTATTAACATTAAAAGCTTAACTTATCGATTTTTATTATTGATGCTTTTCTTTAGTCCTATATTTGCACTTTACATTTAGAGCCACAGTGAATTTGAAAGTAATTATTGTGAAGCATTATCTGGTGTGTGAATATTTTCATTTGTTGTGCACACACTCCTATGTCTATGCGCACACACACACACACACACACACACGCATATATGTCCAGTTTTTCAAGCACCATTTTGTAACAGTATACCTGCTGTGGCAGCTCAGCAAGGCTGAGAAGGAGACATATTCATAGGTACAAACCCTGCCAGACCTCAGCAGAGGGAACCACTATCATGCCAAGTGCCATAGTGGACAGTGGGATCCTGAATCTGTCATTTTAGTGTTTTTTTATTGATACCTGAGATTTTCAGGTGTTCTATTGATAGCACTGCAGACCATGAGCAATCAAACATCCCCCACATAAAGTCAACACCTTCAGACAATGCAAAATGGCCAGGCCTAGGTAGCCCTTCATCTAGCAATGCCCAAAACAACCATTTTAAACATAACTAAAAATAAACTCTACAACACCATTTCTTTCAGAAGAATATCCTGGAAGCCCTGATTAGCAAATGTCCTAGTGTCCTGCATCACTAGGTGCAATGCTAGTGAAATGCTCAGTCCCTAGTGAGATCTTCTTCATCCAGTGTATCCTAAAGAGTTCCATGAATGTAGGAGTGGCCAGTGTAGACTTAGACTTCCAGTTGATGGGACCACATGATGATTTGCTGTAGAGTGCCCTTCATCCTCCTCAGGAGAGGGAGTATTGTTACTTGTAATGTTTCTATGAACAATTTCAATCGCCTTTCCCTGAATTAGAAACTTGTCTCCATCAGTGAGCTTATTGATAAAAACCCTGTATGAAATGGCAAGAAGATATTTGTACTAGCTAGTCTAAGAAAAAACACAAAATATTTCAAAGTAAAATAATAAAAAATGTATTTTTGTCAAAGATAATTTAATATATGTATGTGAATATGTATTTGCATTGTTTTCTTTAGCCCCTTGAAAGAGTGGACATGTTTTTTGGGTAACACTATGGTGCCTTGATTACTACTGTAGGTTTGGATTTGAGTCTGGAAGATAGATACATAGTATAATTAGTATCATTGTTCAATATTGTTCTCTTCCAGAATTGTGATCAATTTGTCCATATCCAAAATATCACTTGATTCATTTAGCTGAATTTATATTAAATCTATAGTTCACTTTGTGAAAAACTGATAATTTAGTACTGTGGCTTCCAAATCATTAACACAATATTCTTTCATTTATTCATTTTTTTTTCAATCATGGGTTTATAAATTTTTACTACAAATTCTGTACAATTCATGCAAACATAATTTATATTTATTGACCATTTTCTTTAATCTTGCATTTGTATTTTATATCTAGAGCCACAATCAATTTGAAAGTAATTATTGTGAAACATTATCTTTATGTGAATATACTCATTTGCTGGGTACAGACACTTAGGTGTATATATACACTGTTTTAGCATATGTTGCTGAGGTTATAAATTCAAATTGTATTTGGGTTGAAGACTTGATTCAGCTACTAAAGACAAGGCTTTCATATTTATTCATTGATGACATATAAGATAGCAATTAAATCCTACACATTAATCTGTGTTGTATAAGCTTACTAACATCACATATTAGTTATTAGAGGTCTTTAAAAAATTCTTTGTGACTTTCTTTTCTTTTTAAAATTAAATTTTAGTTATAAAAAAGATAAAATTGCACATATTAGTGAAATAAATTGAGATGCTTCAATATGATATATACATTGTATAATGCTTAAGTCAAATTAAGTAATTATGCCATCTATAAATAAAAACAGTGATTTCTTGCCTCTCACTTGATATTTACTCTTCATTCCTTGTTTTATCATTTGTCATATTTCTAATGTGATGTTGAGAATATCCGTCTAGTCACATTCATGTGTTTATTGTGTAACCTATGAAACATTTATGTCAGTTGAGAATTCATTCCTCTATTCCTATTTTGTTAAGACTTATTTACTATTTCTATCACAAATGGAAATGAACTACATTAATACTGTTTTCATATGATCACCTTTTTTAGTTTGTTGATTTGATGACTCAATTACATTTTAAATTCTCAATATGTCTTATGTATTTAGAATAAATCTCCCATGATTATGTGTGTATGCTTTATGCTTTGTTTGATTCACAGAATTTTTTGAATTTGTATATATACTCATAGACTGTATTGATGAGTAGATTTATCTAAATTAATTAATCTGGTTTTAGCAGAAAGATAATGTTAACTTCATAGCTCCAAAGTGTTTTTTTCTTACACTTTTCTGGAAGAGATTATATTTTAGGAATGAATTACTCATTTATTTGTTTTTTGTCTAACTATATGTGTACATATGTGCAGGTATATATGCCAGCGTGTCTTCAAAAGCCAAAAGTTTGCACTGGGAGTCCTCTATCACTATTAAACTAAATCTCTGAAGTAGTGACTCTTCCTGAATGTAGGACTTGTTGTTCTTGGCTAAGCTAGAAGCCAGAAAGCCTTAGCTATCCTATCTTTGCTCATTTGGAGCTAATGTTATTCTTTATAAAGGAAAATCAATACAGGATAGAGAAAGCTATAAAAGTTTAAGTTTGATTCATATATTGCTTTACTAAAAAACTTAGAGAAGTTAAAGTATAAATACTTATTACCAAATGGAGATAAAATTTGAAAGAAAAATATTTTAAAATTTAATAGTTAAGAAGTTATTAATATTATTATATTATATTATATTATATATTATATTATATTATATAACTCTCTTTGCTCTATTTCAAATTCATGGTCCCTTTATTCATTAATTATTGTTACATGCATATATGTGTATATAGAAAATAAATCAGCAGGCAGTGTCTGTCCAACCGAAGTACTATAATATTGAATTATTTTCCATGATATAAAGATGAATACAGGAAAATCACTAAAAAGGAAACACAGCCATGAAGCAAGTAATCGATCTCTAGAGGCTATTAGTAAATAATTGAAACTGCTAAGTGTTCACTAAGTTAACAAAATGTAATAAAAAGTAAATATTGGTAGTGTAAAATATTATAAGTATCATTGAACCATATGCATCCATTTGGATATTGGTGAGGATAAGTGACTGCTAAACTAAGCTCAGCGGCAAAGAATTGTATCTAGAGAATAGAAACATTTTTGAGAAGGCTGGAAACGATACTTTGAATATTTATAAAAACTTAAGGAAAGTCCAAGCGAAGCATCATGCTTCCAGACTGCAGAAAAGAAAACGAAAGAGAAGTGCACTTGCTGGAATAATAAATGAAGCAACTCCTTGGGGGAATTTGAGAGGGTTAGTATAAATAGGGTAGAAACTTTTTATAAAATTACGTTTTCACTTATGTTGCTGACAACAAGGGGGAGCACAGATTAAAGTTAATGAGAATTCATTTAGAGGAAAAGATTTATTCATAAAGAAGATTAGAGTCAAAAAAGATGAGGGTTATTTCTGTAGATCAAGACAATTGAGGATGATTTGTAGAGGTTTGAATTCAATTTTTCCTAATGGTTGATATTGAGATGACTTTAATCTTTCGAAAACTGGAAATGTGTCTCGGAGGATGGTTTGTTTACTTAATCTTTTATTTCATTTTGTTTTTGGGATCAGAGAGCTTGAAATTTATTATATTTAGAATTTAGAATAAACTAATAATGGTTGAATTGCATCAAAACATGGTGAAGTAAATTATAAGAGCAAAAATGGATACAAAAAAAATCATAATCTTTCATTGGAAAAGTTTACAGGCAAAATCTCAATGAAGTAGTCCAAACTAGTCCACTGACAAGCGTATATACGTGCAGAAGGACTAGAAAGACAGGAGTTCAAAGGATTTTAAAAAGGAGGAGTAATTGAGCACAATTCATGATCACAGCTAGAAGGCAGAGAGGATAAATGAAGCATTATAATCCAGTGGATCAAGGAGAAATGTAATAGTTTTCATAAAGAAGAAACCCAGTATGGAATCTTACATGTTAATTTCTGAACAGTATGTTAGTAGGCACAGCAGTGCCTATTGTCAAATTTTAAAATCTGTTTCCTAACAGAGTAGTTATTTCCTGCTCATCTCAAAGTAGTCAGAATCAGGGTCTAGAGAGAAAAGTTTCTCCCACATTCTTTACTTGCCATGCTTCTCAGCAAGAAAAAGAGAGGGGACAGAGAGCCAGAAATGGTTGTGTAACCAGAAATGCAAGCATGCTCACATCTGTTAACATTCCAGAGCTCATTACAATGGCCCTGAATTAACTGTCTGGCAAGCTGGGAAATATTTTCTCCACATATGTAAAGGAGACAGTTTTAGTTAATATATTTCCTTTCAAGGAAATGATCATACAACAACTATTGGTGCAAGCTTAATTGGAAAGACAATTTAAATCGCTATTAGAAAGCAAATTAAGTATCAGAGAGGCTAGGAAATAAAATAAGTTGTTCAAAGGTTGGCATAAAAAGTCACAAGCCTATAGAACAACACAGTTAGGAAAGAAAACATATCTCACATTTCTATTGGAATTTAACTAAAGTTGAATAGATCACTAAAGTGAGACCTAAGGGGTGAATGTTTTCCACATATTAGATAAAGGACACAATTTTCTTAGTATAAAAGATTTTGGCCAAATACATTTTTGTAATAATGCACCTAATGTTCTCAACATCATAGTCATATGATAATGCAATTATCTATCTTTATGTGTGTTACTAAAAATACATATATATATATATATATATATATATATATATATATATATATATATATATATATATGCGCACACACTCTTATTTAACTTATTTAACTAATTTCCTTCAAATACCTGCTATATGTTGAGCAAAGAGCAAAGTAGTCAGCAGAGACAATAATGGTGAGGTTCTTGGTGATAAGAATTTAAACTCTATGTGTTATTGATGCTTTGAACATTTTTATATGTACACAGGGCATTTTGAACATACTCACCCCTTTTTCCCATTATACTCCTCCTGGACCCATTTTCTACATTTCTGACTTCGTGTCCTTATTTTATATATTTAACTCATTGAATCTACTGCTGGCCATCTGTACATGGTGTGTAGGAAATATTAAGTGTGAATCTTTTCTACTAAATACTACAAAACTTGCATTTAGGACAAAGAATCACAGTCTGATTATCTCCCTCACCTTGTAGGACTTTTATGCAAATATTTTAAATCTCCCCTACTACTAAAACCTTTGTTTCTACAAAGGCATACTGTTCTATTCTAGAATTTGATGGTCTAGAGCAGTGAACCCCTTCCCCTTCATCCTTCATTTTCTGTGTGCCCATTTTTTTCAGACTAACAGATTGAATAATATTGTGAGGTCAGATCCAACCCAGTCAATGGGGAAAAGATACAGCCACCACTAGAGTTAAAATAAAAACCAAATATGCTTTCATGGAGTACCTCAGTTGCAAAAACAAAATTCCTGTGAGATTACAATGGACCATCATCATCTATTATATGCCAGCTACAACCCAGAGAGGAAAGTTTACCAAAGCAGCCTGTCTCCTAATATCTGTCTTGCTTGAGCAAACAATTCCTGGAAGAAGAGACCACAGACCCAAACATAACACCCAACTGCATTAACTTCACCATTCCTAAGCTCTTCCACACCTCCGTAAAGGGTCCCAGTTAGCTATTTCCCCATACAAAACCTCCATTCCCATGGGGATATGTCTGTTTGAAAGAAACAGTTTCATCTGTTGAGGTCAGACTCTGGTCTCTTTCTTCTGTCTCTTTACTCTGTACTCTGAAATCTAACATACTTCTTTTCATTTATAAAGGAATTTTGTACTATATCTGTCTAGCAAAATAATAGATTCTTGTCTAGGTTTGCAGTATCAGGAATGAGTTCCTTCTTGTGGAGCAGTCATTAAATCTAATCAGAAAGCTGTTGGTACCACCATAATCTTCATGCCATCTTTCACTAATTGACATGCCTTGCCAGGCCAGCATTAATGTAGCTTGTAGAGTGCAGACTTGATAAGATTGTTGATGATTCTTCTGGTAAGCCTCCACCTTCTAACAATAGAGTTATCCCAGGCAATGAAGTGGAAGCAATAACCAAGCAAGAGCAAATGTCTTGTAAGAGTGGAACTTCAGAGTGGAATTTCACTGTGGAATTTCAGAGTGAAGTTTTGTACCATCAAGTAATTATTAAGAAAGAATTAAAAAATGTAATAGAAGACACCATAGCTGTTCAACCAGGCATACAAACAGGGTCCACACAGTAAAACTATATATTCCAAATAACAATCCGTGGTATTGGGAGTTGGCAACAGAAAGAATTTTATCCACCTGGGAAATCTGGTTATAATGCAACATTTAAATGATCAGTTTTGTAGTAATGATATTTCAAATATGAGGAGAAAGATGGGAGAAGAAAAATCATGCTAGTAAAAAAAAAAAAGAGAGAATATAAATAAGAGACTGGAAATGGAGAATAGGCCCTACTCATCACTGCCCATAGGTCCCTTTTTTACCACGTCCAACCACTCCACCCAGCCAGATCTCCCACCTACTCCTCCAGCAGGTGGTGAGTTCCTGACCTTCCCTCCCATCCAGACCATTCTCTAACCTATCAGATCAACACCAGGTCCCGTACTTATACTTATACTAAAAAAAAAGAAAAACAAAACAAAACAAAAAACCCACAATGAAATTAAAGAGAAAGAACTTCAGGAGAATAAATGCCAAGAAAACAGAAACATAAGGCTGATAGAAATAAAGAAAACAATCCTGGGTATGAGAATGGAAATCAATAGGAGAGAGACACATTGAAGAAGACACAAGCTGAATGAAGATGGGATTGAAAACCCAAATAGTCCCACTAGAAAACAAAAGAAAAACATGCAAATAGAATGAATCAAGAAGAAAACAGAATATCAGGAATCAAAGATAGAGGATCTGGACCAAATAAGCAAGGGAGATAAATATAAAACAAACAAACAAACAAACAAACAAACAGGAAATCAACACACAGGAAATGTGGGACACCACTAAAACAAAACAAACTTTCAAATTATGGGCATAGTTGAGAGTCAAATTCTAAGACAGTGGCATAGGTCAAATCTTCAACAAGATCACAGGAAAAAGCTTCCACAAACTAAGAAGTGACACAATCATACACAAGAAGCATATACACATATACAAGAAGCACACAGAATTACAAATAAGCAAAACCAGAAAGAAAAACCCACAATGCCTATCATAATTAAAACACCAAGTATATGAAACAAAGAGAGGGTATTGAAAGCTGCAAGAGAAAATAAAATGAGTCACATATAAAGAAAACCCCATTAGAACATCAGCTGTTTTCTTAATAAAAACTTTGAAAGCTAGATGAGCTTGAAACAATGAATTCTAAGCCCTAAAAGACTATGATGGCCAGCTTAGTCTAATGTACCCAGGAAAGATATTTGCCGTAATTCAAGGAGAAAAAAAAACTTTCCACAGTATTCACAGCTTTAAAAATGTATATAAAAGAAACCAAACCTAAACAAAATACCTGAAGTATTATTTCAGGCTCAAGAGAGGAGTAGGCATATGAGAGATACTGTGAATGAAAATATGAAGCTATAATTATTAAAACAATACAATGAGAACACAAATAACACCAAAATTAGCAACACAGTTACCACAACTAGCACACATATTTCAGGAATAAATTTAAATACCAATGAGCCACATCTCCCAATCAAAAGACACAGACTTATTGAATGGATCAAGAAACAAAACTCATTTATTTTCTACAAGAAGCACGTCTTAGCTTTAAAGACAGTCAGCACCACAGAGATAAAAGGATGGACAAAAGTACTCCAGTCAAATGGACCTGGGAGCAAGCAGGTTTGTTATTCTAGTGATTGACCAAATAGACTTTAAATTAAAACTATCAGATGAGATAAAAAGGGGCACATCCTTCTAACCAAGGAACAGTTAACTCAAAAGCACTACTATCCTAAGGATATGTTTCAAACTCTGGGGTACCTAATTTCATAAAAATGTACTCCTGGATTTAAAGACAGAAAGATAAACACCAATATAGATGTAGATTTATGTGTTGATTTATTTATTTTTCTCATGGCTTCATGGCACAGGACAGTTCAGTCTTTACTAATTCAATCCCCAGTCCTAGGGTGTTTCAGCCTTCTGACTCTGCTTGCTCTCTTAGCTTATTCTGTACTGGCTCTGCTCTGCTTGGCTTCTGAACTTTTTGTGAGATGACTGTACTCAGACTGCCTGACTGAATTAACTCTCCTCTTTTATCTGCGCTCTGCCTCTTGTCTGCTTCCCATCTACTTCCACCTTGCTTCCCTCTGAGCTTTCTGCTTCCGGCGTCTTCTTCTACTCTCTGCTTCTCTTCTCTGAACTCTGCTTGTACCTCTACTGACTGCTCCTTTTGAATTCTTCCTTCTGAATTGGGAGTAAAGGCATGTACTACATTGCCTTAACAATAGAAATCCTTTTCACCTAGTAGCACAGAGGACAGGATTAGTCTGACTAAAATTCTTTCTGGATTCCATCTGGATCACACAGGCCTCTGAAAGTGATCCCTTCATACAGGGTTTTGGTTGTGATCCCTTCCCAGCTATCACATAGGTCTTTCAATGTGATCCCCTGCTAGAGCAGCCAAGCTGCTGGATTAAAGGATTAAATCGTCCTCTACACGCCAATCCATTCATGATTGGTGATTTCTGTACTCACTTTCTCCAATAGATAGGTCACCTATAAACAAATTAACAGAGAAACATCAGAAGTAATTGACCTCCTATTTCTAAAAGATTTGACAGATATCTACAGAATATTCCACCAAAACAATGAAGAATAGACATTCTACTCAGAAGCTTATGCTAGCTTTTCTAAAATAGAACACATCCTGAGATAATTACCAAATTTTTAAAAGTTTGAAAATGGTGAAATAACTCCTTGTACTCTATCAGACCAAATTAGTATCAAACAAATCTCAAAACACATAAATTCATGGAGATCAAATAATTCATTACTGAATGATGAATGGGTCAAAAAGGAAATCAATCAATCAATCAATTAATAAATTTCTTCAAACTAAATGAAAGTGAAAACACAGCACAATAAAGCTTCTGGGACACACTGAAAGCAGTTCTGTGAGGGGTATTTATAGTTCTGCATGGCAACATTAAAAAAATCAGGTACTAATAGCCGGTGATGGTGGTACACACCTTTAATACCAACACTCAGGAGGCAGAGGCAGGGGTTCCCTGTGAGTTTGAGGCCAGCCTGATCTACAGAGTGAGTTCCAGGATAGCCAGAATTAAACAGAGAAACCCTGTCTTGAAAAAAAAAAAAAAGAAAGAAAAATATCAGATAATAAGATATATGTAAAGGACCCTATGGCTCTGTGTCTTCCACTTCGGTCTCTGTGAACTCCTAAGAGCCCTGGTCAGTTGAGACTGTGTGGTTTAATATCCTGTTGTCCTTGAGCCCTCTGGCTCCTGAAATCTCTCTTCCTGCTTTTCATCGGGGTTGCCTGAGCGCTTCCAGATGTTTAGCGCTGGGCCTCTACATCTGCTCTCTTCAGCTGCCAGTGGGAGCCTCTCTGAAGACTATTGGGGTAGGTACTGATCTATGAGTATAGCAGAATATTGTTAGGAATTGTCTCTGGAGTCTCCAGTCTCTGGTTCCCGGTTAACGCTGCACTGTCAGGCATGGGCAGGAACTGTCATCCCTCCCTTGGCATGGAGTTCTGTCCTTCTACTGTCTCAGTAGATCCTGCAGGCTGATTACGTTGTTGCTGGAAGGTTTTGTGGCTGGATTGTTGTCTTAGTTCCTGCACTGAAAGCCTTGCCTGGTTACAGGAGATGGCCTATTCAGACTCCCTGTGCCCGATTTCTAGGAGTCTTTTCTAGGGTTACTGTACCTAGATTCCAGGGAGTTTTCACTACACTAGATCTCCAGATAGTTCCCTAAGTATCCCCCAATTTGAGTCATGTCTCCCTATATTTTCTCCCTCTCCCCCTCTCTCACTACTTGACTCTTCCTGTTCCCATTCCTATCCTCTCCTAGTCCTTCTGCGACATCTCTCCTTCTCTGGGAGATCTGTGTGTCTCCGTTACATCCCTCTTCAAGTTGGAGTGTGTGTGTAGTGGGGGGTTTCTGACCTTTTTACCTGCCATTGGGACCCTTTTACTCAAACTGGGCTCCCTTGTCCAGCTTTGATGTAGGGGCTCAAGCCAAGCCTTGTCCCTCTTGAGATGCCCTAGGAGGCCTGCTCTATTCTGAGGGGTGACCTAAGGGAGAGGGCAGATGGGGGAAGAGCTGGGAAGAGTGGAGGGAGGGGAGGATGGGGTTGGGATGTATTATATGAGAGAGAAAAATAAATTTAGTAATATCAGAAAGAACACACATAAATGACTTACTGATGCAACTCAAAACATTGGGGGAAAATGTCTAAAAGAAATAACAAAAATCAGAGCAGAAGTCAGTGAAACTGAAATTTAAAAAAAAAAAAAAAAAAACAATGCAAAGAATCAGTGAATCTAAGAAGAGGTTACTTGAGAAGATAAACAAAATGACTGACCCTTGGCTCAACTAATCAAAAGAAACAGGGCACAAGCTAACTGAAGCAGAAATCAACAGGGAAACATTACAATAGACACCAAGGAAATTTAGAATATTATAATGTAATACTTTAAAGATTTCTAATCCATTAAGCTAGAAATCTAAAAGACATGGATGAATTTCTAGATGCTACCAAATTATGGAAACTAAGCCAAGACCAAGCTTGGTAAAAATGAAAAAGAATTAGAAAACTCTTTGAGTTGTATTGTCATATGAACAAGCACTAAGTCAACATTAGATATGATTATTTTCTAAGACAGTCCTATCTAAGATAGGATAAGAAAGCCCCCAAACATCTCCTGTTCCTTGTGTATCACAATAGGAATAGAACGAATTTACAATTACACTCAGGAGTATTTTGTCTTTCTTTTAATATGAATCCTCCCAAAATCTAACACTTCTTTGCTAGGGTTCTCAGCAAATTCCTGCCAGCATCACCTAGCTTTCTTAACTGAGGACCTTAAGAGAAAACATAACCGTCCTGTGATCTTCAAACATGTCTTGCTGATAGAAATGTCACATTTCGTAGAAGTTAGAACTTCAGTGTGTGGTTGTTTTCCAGAGAGGAGGATGTTTAGACACATTGCCATTGTTCTGTTTGATAATCAATTGTGTAATAGAAAACACATGAGAGAATTTCATTGTGAAAGCTTTTCAGTTACTATTAAGACAAAACTAGGGTGTAGAAAGATGACTCAGTGGGTAAGTGTGCATGCTGCACAAACATACGGACTGAGATTGGTTTGAGAATACAGAAACCATGTCAAACAAACAAACAAGCAAACACCAGGATGTGGCCATGTATGGGCCTGTAGCATCTTCAGTGTGTGGACACATGGGTATCACTGAGTCCGGTTAGCTGCCAGTCTAGGTCCAGGTTCAGTAGGACACTGTTTCAAAGGGATAAGTTGGGAGTGGTGGAACAGGACACTCAGTTTCCTTTGCTAGCCTTCATGCAAGTACACTTGTACCTACACACATGTGCACATTCACTGTACACAGGTACGTACATATGTGTAAATACAAAGAGACAAAATATGTGACAGGAGTTATCTGTGTGCACGCACCCAAGTAGCTCTTGAGCGAACCACGACTATGTTTAGGATTTAGTACAATGTTTCTTCTTCTCATTTTGTTGTGGCTCCTTTATCATTCAATAACAAATTCTTAGTCGGTCCGTATTTACAAGTCCGTGATATATGATAATCATCTAGTAGTAACAACAAATCTCTAATTCTCTCCAATGAGCGTTACAGATAACCACACATTCTGCATCATATTTGGGCTTAATCATTATTTAAGTGACTAGCCATGTTTATTCTCTCATAAATAACACTTAATGGCTCCTTATATAAATAAAATATCCCTACCAAATGCCTCAGATACATGGTTTTTGATTAGCAGCAAACTCTTAGATAATTAAAAAAACTTTATTTTACTTGCTTTGCATGATTGCATACATTTAAATTACAATGTCACAGCTTTATGCTCTAAAGTATAATTATACGATTGTAAAATAATTACTTGCAACAAACTCAACAACTCTAGCACTAAGTAAGCCAAAATCTATTGAAAAATGAACTATTATGAATATATATTGAGCATAAAATCATTTAGTTTTGTTTTGATTCATAGAATTCAAGTAAATACATGAAATAAAGTAGAATGTCAACTATATTAAGAGTGACAGTAAAATTTAAGACTAAGATCTTCTACAAGTAAGCAGGAATGATAATAAGACATTTTGTAAAGTGAAATAATCAACTTAAATATTAATCATACAAGAATGAAAAGATTTAACAGGTTTCCCTTTAAGTTTTCTAAGTAAAATACTTTCTGTAATGGTCTTTATCTTCTGTTAAAAGAAGCTTCTCATATGAGGGTGACAGATATATTCATGTGTAGGTATAAGTATGTGGAATGTGAGTAATTTAAATAGATGTAAAAATAACATTGCTATATGATCATATTCAAGGCATGTATGGTAACATTGACCTCCTTTATTACTTACATGAAAACATTTTGAGCTGCTTCCATTAATGTTAGTGTGGTTATAGAAAAATACATTAAGACATAGGCACAGCCAACAATCGTCTGAGTTAGAAGCATGTTATCATAAAATTTAAAAGCCTCTGGTTTTGAAAACAAAACAATTATAAGAATGAAGAGAGGTAGGGAAGTGATCTAATTATATTGTAATCTCAAAAAATAAAATAATAGTTTTAAAAACAATGCATACAGAATGGGAGAAAATATTTGTCAGCTATTCATATGATGAGATTAATATTTCTGTTGGTTAATGTTATGTCAATGTGACACAAACCAGAGCCATTTGGGAAGAAAAAACCCAAGTTGAGAAAATGTCCACCAAAATGGCTGGTGGACAAGCCTGCTCTGCATTTTCTTAGCTGATGGTTGATGTGGGATTGTTCAGCTAATTGTTACTTGTGTTACTTCTGAGCAGGTGGTAACTGGTGTTATAAAAAAGCAGGCTGAGTAAGGCAGAGCAAGTGACTAAGCAGCATTCTTCCATGGCATCAGCATCAGTTCCTGCTTCCAGCCAGGTTCTTGCCTTGACTTCTTTTTTAATGATGATGGGCTGTGATGTGGAAGTGTAAGCAAAACAAATCCTGTACTCCCCAAGTCCCAAGTCGCTTAGGGTAATGATGTTTTATCACAGCAATAGAAACCCTAACTAGGACAATATTCAAACAAATTTAAACATACACTTACGACACACTTTCACACACACACACACACACACACACAAACACACACACATGAATAGTTGATCCAGCCAATATATACCCAATCAATTGAATAGACACCTCTTATGAGAAGAGAAGTACAAATGTCCAATACGTACAAGAAATGTTCAACATCTTTAGACAGTATAGAAAAAACAAAGTAGATCTATATTGAGATTCCACCTCACCCCAGTCAGAAGGGCTATGAATGAGAAACCAAACAATAAGAAATGCTGATGGAGGTTATAGGAACACTTAAATTGTTTGAAGAATGGCAAATTAGGTCCATTACTACAAAATTCAGTGTGGATTCTTCTTAAAGATGTAAACATATAGCTATCATATGACCCACTGTACCATTCCTAGGTATATAGTTTATGCTCAAAAAATCTAATGCTGCAGTTATCAAAAGAGCCTAAAAGCTCACCATCAAAACAGTAAAGAAGAACAGAAAACAATGTTATTTATAAGAAAATGGATGGAATTGCAGAGAACCATGGGGTTGGCCTGGACTAGCTGCCTTGAGAGGCATGTGTCATAGGTTTCTCAGGTTAGAGTCTGTGGTTCCTAGGGCACTGTGTGCCTCTCAGTTCCTGAGAAATAAAGGCATTCCTTCAGGCAGGGAAACATTCAGGTCATTTTGTATTTCTCTGTATGTTCCCTTAGTAGTCAAGGAAGCATTAAAAACTTGATAGAACAATTGGTCTTAGACGTTAATCTTGTATACTGTGTATAGCTTGCAAACATCATTGTATCCTGGAAACCATCACTGTATTGATCCTGGCAATCACCATTATGTTCTGTTTCTGATAAAGGTATAAAAAAAATCTGATTGATCTCAATAAAATTTGCCACAGCCTTGGTTTTTCTGTGGACCTTCCAACCCAAACCTCCCTTTAATTCCTCAACTTGCCAGATTAGGTAACGTTGGCCTGGTAAGTAAAGCATAGACTCTTACAGAATGAACCCGATGTGCTCAGTAAACAAATCATTCTAGGAAGCACAGACGTATCACATGTCTTCATTCATATCCAGAACCTTGCTTGAAGGTAGATTAACACATATGGAAGTAGATATGCACTCTTTGGGAAGGGAAAGGGCACCACAAACAGGATAAAGGGATCCCAAGGTTGATAGAGCGTGTTTGAAGATGAGTATAGTGTGTCATGTACATGTTACACATAAAGATTTTGGCGAGCCATTTCATTTTCATATTTGAATTATAGTCATTTTAGAGGGATGAATAACTATTATATTTATGGCATTTATGTTTATTAATATATATCAATTTAACCAATTGTGTTTATAGTGATGTGTTAATATCTTTTATCAAACTCCTGTACCTTTCCATCTAAAATAACTGTAATCCAAATTTGAAAGTGAAATACCACAAAGAAAAATATTTGTTCAATAGCAAATATTTGCATCTAAGATATTTAATAATGCGTATTATTTATTTGGAAAGCTCCCAAAAGTTTAATAAAAGATATTACTGCTGGTGTTTGAAAGATGGACATTCTATAATATGTCACAGTCCCTTATAGAACATCACATCTGCAATTATGTCCTCCTAACACAAATAGTAACATAAAGAAAAAGTTTGTATACAAATTTAAATTTTCCTAGAAGTAAATTTTATCATGCTTTGGATTTTGCTTATTTTTTCTTTGTTTTATATTCATATCAATTCAACAAAATCACAAAATAAAATTTAAGTCTTATTCTCCCAAGTCAGTAGAACTTTATATTGATAAAATATATATATGATACAGTGAAAATATACTAGTGATTTAGCAAATATACACATATATGTACAAATCTAACTTCGGCAAATAACAAACAGAGTAGTATGATGTCTTCCCACTCTGGCTGTTTAATCGATTCACAAAGTTCTAGAATTCTTAAATACAATTGCCTACTGCTGGCCAATAAGATGATTATGTGCTCATTGGAGCATCTGAGATTTGGCAATACATAATTTTCTTTCCCCAAAAGGAGATCAGGTATGTTCAGTATGGAATGACCACAAACTATTTCCCACTGGATGGGTAAATGTCAGTAATTCACTGCATATTTAGATATTAATAATAAAAACATATTAAAACTGGCATCCATTTCAAGCACATTAATTACAGAATGTAATTACACTTTTACTACTGAATATTAGTTCATGACACGTATACTCGTTGTATTGCCTTAGAGAGATCCTGTTGAAAGATTGCCTGAATGTGATTCATATTTAGACTGCCGTTCTTACTATTCCAATTAGGAAAGTGTCAGCAACTGTGTTTCACCCATGGAATGAGGAGCACGTTGAGATTTGTACATTTTCTTTCTTAGTTCTTTGCTTGACTCATCATCTAAATTTTTCTAAAACCAAGTTCATGTCTCAAATTTAAAGCATTCTCTTATGAGTCCAGAGACTAGTAGAAAGCATTATGACTGTAAGTATCATCATCATTTATCATTTATCATCATCATCGTCATTATCATTTATAATTTATCATCATCATCATCATCATCATCATCATCATCATCATCATCAGTAACAGCACCATAACCAGCAGCATCAGCAGCACTGGCATCAGCAGCCAGCATCAGCAGTAGCAGTGTTTAGTAAGCTATCCCATGGCTATATTTATAGCTCTTTGTCTCCAGTCTCTTCTTTCCTGTTACATTTCTGGGCACATACTTTCTTACCTCCCCTTACTGATTTTTAGAGACAAAGTATTTTGTGCAATAGTTGCAACTGTTCTGTTTGGAGAGAATGGTTTCTATGCATCTGCTACCTCATTCCTAAAGGGGGAAATTATACCACTATAGTGGATTCTGCCTTATCAATGAATGTAAATTATCTTGCATGGATATATTAATTTGAAGTAATAAATGTTACCATACTGTGTCAATCCTTATCATGTATCTTTCTCTGCCAAAGAGGAATTTCCCCCAAGCTTTATCAGAAATTGAAGCCAGTGTATTCCTCTTCATGACACATTTCAGTCCCTTTCAATTATTAGCATTCATGCTTTAATTCAATGTATCTTCCAGGGTTGATTGTAATAAGTCTTGTAACATGCCTTGCTCTTTATGGTTCTCCAGGTTCTACAGGCTTTTTCTAAAATTCCTAATCAGTTTAGGTATACTATATGAGGCTTGAGAGTTTTCAGTTTACCTCCGTAATATTTGGCTTCTATATTGATTTTTGAAGCAATATAGCTGAGTGCATATTAGCAGGATTGCTTCTATCATAGTGATTAAAATTTGAGATAAAACATTTTTGCACCAGTCTATGAACTATAGAATCCACCCAGCTTGAATATGCTGGTGAGCTATGACACATGTATGACACATGAAGCTACAATTGCAATGGGACACAAAATAGTTTCATCACCCTGGAATAAAAGCCTTCTAATAACCTTAACTCTTGGAAACCCTGGTGGATGTTTATGTGTAACTGAACTGAGTAAGAAAATACAGAATATTTTCATGGTCTCAAACAATAAGAAAGTGGAAAATTAATTAGATAAGTGAAAAAAAAACTGAAAAAGCGTTGTCTTAAAATGTGGGGATACCTGGATTTCTACACCTTAAGGTTTGTCGGTATTTTTAACAAAACTGAGTATGTGGTGTGACATAATGCATGCCTCACTGAACCCCAAATCAACCAGACTTTTTATTTCCTGTCTGCCAAAGTAATTATATCAGAAATATTGAAAATGTATTTATGCTAACTCAAAGGACAAAGAAGCTATTATAATAAACAAGAATGTCATACTTGGTATTGAATTATTTGGAAAGCTTAGATTTATAACTACTATTTTGTGTAGTAATTAAGTAAAACTTGCTATAGAAGTAATGACAAATGCTTCACTACAAAGAAATGATAATTTTTGTGTGATATATTAATCAGATATATTTAGCCATTACACAGGGTGAAATGTACAAAAATATTGCATTGTGTCTATCCACATACATAACTATTGTTATGCACACACAATATATACATGTTGGGGAATTTTTTTTTTTTTTTAGTTATGTTTGAAATTGTTTTTGTGCACTGTTGGAAAAAGGGATGCATAGGCCTTGGCATTTCATACTGTTTGCAGGTGTTAGATTTCTGTGGGGGATGTTTGATTGCTTATGATCTGCACCTAAGGAGTTCTGAATCAGTAAAAACACATGAGCAGACACAATCAGGGTTCCACTGTCCTGGTTGGTGCTTGCCACGATGGTGGTTCCCTCTGCTGAGGTCTGGCAGGGTTTACAGTTATGAAAATACCTCCTTGTTGTCCCTGGTGACCTGCCCAGTAGGCATATAACTGTGTGTGTGTGTGTGTGTGTATATGGAACTGACATTTGCCGAAATATGTTACATATAAAAGTATTTTTGATTTTCAACATTCAGTTGATTTTAAAATTCTACATTGATAAATACAGATTTTTAAAATCATATTAGTCTATTAAAATGGGTATTATGTAATTAAGTCATTTTAAGGATATAATTTGGTTCTAAATGCTTATCTTTGTAGGAAATGAAGCCTGAAAATATAATATATGTCTCTGAACCAAGACATTAGAAATTAACCAATGTTACATTGGTTCACTCTGTCTTGGAAAGGCAGAATGTTGCTTTCTATTCTGAGGAGAGATGTAGGCATTCCAACATGGAATCCATTTCATCTCTAGTATGAATCTTACATCCTTTCTACTTTTGTACTATAATGCCTATACTTAGAAAATCATCTATAATAACTTATAATTTCAATAGAGACAAGGCTTCAGATCAAGCAAGAAGAATCTCTTTATCCTCCTATTTATCTCTCACCATCATGCCCTCCCACTTAATAACCCACATCGTTCAATCATATGTATGTGTGTCTGTCCACCAGAGCATAGGTAATCTGCCAGTGGCTACATTCTCAAAGAGTAATTATTCCACCCCAAGTGCTATCTGTTGCCAATAGCTCCTCAGTAAGTAATAGGGCCTCCTGAGATCCTCGCCAATCCCTGCTGAGATTTTGGTTGGCATGAACTTGTGCAGGTAATCATATTAACTGTGAAGTCATGAGTGTGATAGTCACGTCATATCCGAATGACATCATTTCACAGTGTTTATCCCTATCTTCTGGTACTTCCATTCTTTCTGCCTCATTTTCCATTATGTTCAACATTCTCTGAGCTACAGAGATGGGACATTGGTGTGGATGAAGGTGTCCCTTTTAGTTCTGAGCCTAAAGCAGTCACTTATTCTCAGGACATTGCCCAGTCATGAGTTTCTGCATTAACTGCTGTTCACTGCCCAAAAGAAGCTTCTTTGACGAAGGTTGAGTGTACCTTGGTCTATGCCAGGGCAGGCCTGGCAAGTTGGAAATGGGGAGTGGGACTGAAGGGCCTTATGAGGAGAGGGGGAAGAGATGCGAAGGGAAGGGGATAGACCAGACACACACAGTATCATTGAGCTCAGATGGAATTGAGCTAACGTTTTAATTTTCTCTCAATTTTTATACCCCTTCCCTCAAGGGGCTACTTGCAGTTACAGAAGTTACAAAGATAATGATCACAAAGAATGCAGCATATCAGTCACTTGAGAAAGACATCTCATTCTTTAGTTAATCCTAAACTTTCGGACTTCTCGTTTCTCTGCTGGAGACAGAAGTTACAAAGATAATGATCAAAACATCTCATTCTCTAGTTAATCCTAACTTTGAGACTTCCCTTTTCTCTGCTGGAGCAGGATGTTTATCCTGGGAGGTAACTTGTCTCAGGGAAGCTAATTGTTTACCCAGGGAAGTAGCTTCTCTAGGTGGAGTTAGATGCCCATCTAGGGACAATAGTCTCACATGATAAAGCTGAATGTTCAGCTGGAGAAGGGACACTCCTTTAGTTAACCTTGACTTCCCCGAAACCAGCCTCTCTCGGGCAGTTATAATATTTTGTGACTCAGTTATGCTCAAAAGATCTCCCAATAAAGGAACTAGGCAATTTTAGCCAGAGGCTTCACAGCAGAGTCTAGGCCCAGAGTTTGAATGGCTCACCACAGGTCTAGGAATGCAGACATTACTATTTGGAAGGCTATTTGACAACATAACCATTAAGACAAATAACAATAGTAAGCTCCACCCTAGTGCCTATGACTCCTTGAGACATAGATTTTTGACCAATTTTATAATTCTAGGTGTGAAACTACCTCCTATAAATCAGGCCTCAAATATTATCAGAAAGTGATTGGTTATCCCAATCACTTTTTTGTTGTACTCCACCAAATCAAAAAATCTAACAGAAATTGATTTTTTTCTTGATATATACCACCCATCAAAATAAACCAAGGACACACAAGCAATTTAAATTGATCTATAATCCTTAGATATACAGAAGCAGTCATTAAAATTATCCCCCCCAAAAAAACAAATATGGAAAAAAAAACATAAAAAGCACAGGGACAGATGATTTCAGAACAGAATTCTACTAGACATTCAAAGAAGAGTTAATGCCAATACTCCTTAAATTATTCCATAAAATAAAAACAGAAGGAACATTGCCCAATTTATTTTATGAGGTCACAGTTACCCTGATGCCTAAACCATGTTCACTGCTGCTTTATTCATAACAGCCAGAAATTGGAAACAACCTAGATGTCCATCAGTGCATGAATAAATAAAGAAAATGTGATACATTTACTCAATGGAGTATTACTCAACCTTTAAAATTTGAAATCATGAAATGTGCTGGTAAATTGGAGGGAGCTGAAACAAAGTCATTGTGAGTGAGGTAACCCGTATCTCAAAAGAGAAATATGGTCTCTATTCTCTTTTATGTGGATGTTAGCTGTTAAGTCTTTTATAAGAAAACTACCATCTATATAACCTCAGTGGTAAGGTATAGAGTAAGAGATTAGGGAGGAGGGATGGATCTCCCTAGGAAGGGTAAATAGAGAGGATACTTATCAAAGGCTGGGGTGTGGGGGTACCAGAAGAGGAGATCAAATAGGGAGGGGGTTGGGAGAGGTACTGAGGAATTGAATATAGGTAGGTTCAGATAAATCTAAGGACCATTTGGGGGGTCATGTGGAAACCCAATGTAGTAGCTTTCTAAAATATATGCTTCAATGCAAGTGATTGAAATGTAATTGGCAAATAATGTGACAGACA
Source organism: Cricetomys ansorgei (assembly GCA_026225945.1). Taxonomy (NCBI): domain Eukaryota; kingdom Metazoa; phylum Chordata; class Mammalia; order Rodentia; family Nesomyidae; genus Cricetomys; species Cricetomys ansorgei. The sequence continues at coordinate 5,927,808 of JAMJFZ010001791.1, forward strand.
GAGCCCCAACTGAACTTGTCTCATCGTCAAATGAAGCCTCTATTTCTGGGAATAGTTTACATATTATTAATTTATTGGCTATAGAGTTCTCATGGGAAATCACAAAGAAGGCCAGGCTATTGCCAAGGCTACTGGTTGCTTTCTACACCCAGATAGTAAAGTAAAGCTCTATTGCTGAAGACAACACCTACACAATTCCTTGATAACAGAGAAATCAAGATGGTGTATATTTAGTGCCTTCACCCCTACAGAGTACTGTTTATAATACTTGAAGGTACCCTGGATATTACACAAGGTAAAAAGGTAAACAACAATCCATCTGTAAATCCTTCTATGTATAATGCTGACTTATTGCAAGATGCACTAGTGCAATAGTGGCACAAAAGCTGTGGGAGTAACCAACCAGTATCTGATTTGATTTAAAGCCCTTTTCACGAGATGTAAGCCATCCTCAACACTGTTGTGGTGGCAAAGAACCTAAGAACAGATAGGTCAGTGACATAGGGTAAAACTGAATAGTACTGTTCTGCTAAAGGAACATAGCAATAAAGTGATTCCTACTAATATCCTGCTGTTCTCATAGATCAATGTCTTTCTCAGCAGAGAAGTTTCCTCTTGCAGTTGAAGGGAATAAATACAGAAACCCACAACTGGGCTGGAATTTCTCTTTGTGTGAACATATGTATCTGCATTCATAAATGCAACTTGTGTGCTTTATTTATTTATTTATTTATTTGTTTGTTTATTATTTATTTATTTAGCTTTTTGTCTTTTTTATGTGTTTTGCTCTATTCTGGTTTGTTTAATTTTACTTTACCTATTTTAAAACATTTTATTACTATTCTTTAGATGATTGTTTACTGTTTTAGGAGCTACAGAAAGGGTGTGAGTTCAGATGGGAGGGAATGTTGGAAGGATATTGGAAGAGCTGGGGGAGGAGAAACTGTAATCAATATAGTGTATGGAAAATATCTATTTTCAATAAAAGAAAAATAAACATAAAAAATCATATATTACTATAGCATGCTTGCATAGAAACTTTCATCAAGTAAAAATCGAAAGATGTTTATGTTTAATGATTAAAAATGTTTATGATTAATCACAACAAGTAAGAGAAAGAGATTTGTTGAAGCATGCTTATGTAGGAAACTGGTTCACAGCAGTCTAGGTGCTAAGAAATCTTACAACAGACATTTGCAGGTCAAAGAATCTGAGAGTCAGGGATGGAGGGTCACTGTTGTAATTCTCTTAAACCTGGGGACAAGGAATCTGGATTTCTTATACCTGTCAGCAAAATGGACAGTGTCCCACTTCAAGGAGAGAAAGAAAATCATTTGTTTTCTTCTCTTTGACCTTCTGTCTGTGCTCTCGGCCAATGAAATGTGTCTATATATTTGGAAGATAGATCCTACTCACTCAGTCCACCAAATCACAAATCAATATTGTACAGATATGATCGTAAAGACACAGAAACGATGCTCTATCACTTCTTTAGGTATGCCTGATTCCCATCAATTTTTACCACAAAAAATATCTGTCACTGGCCATGATATAAAGGTGAAATAAACAAGACAGGATGCTATGTCTTCAGCATCACTAAGATTTCATTGCTTTTATGAAATTTGTTTTATTTTTCTGTATATTGTGTTGTCAGCATGTGGGTATGTACATGTGAAAGAACGACTGCTCCTGGAATCTAATGAGGCATTCTGACCCCTGGATCTGAGGGTACAGGTCACTGTGAGTTGTGCAACATGCATGCTCTGATTTCAATTTAAATTTTATGGAATTATCATCCTAAATCATTCAAAACAATCGAGAGTTGTATAAATTTTAAAATAAGCTATAAATAATTAGAAGACTTGCAACTAACTGCATGTGCGATGTGGTTTTATAACTTGAAATACACGGTACAAAATAAAAATTAAGACATACAATAAATACAAAGAAAAATTCTAACACTGGCCATCTTAGGGTGGTAGCCTACAGCTTAGTGTTATTTCAAGTCATCTGGTAAGTGTTAAATTTCTAGTTAGTGAAAAAATAGATCACTCATTTTCTGGAGTTCAGATTGTAAACAAATTGTGAACCTCAACATGCTTCAGTTATTGAATACTTAACTGAAATAAGTACCACTGACAAAGGCAAAATATATTAGGCTTATTCATTGTAGTTTTTCTGTAATATGCATGAACTATAACATCCTGTTTTGGGGGCATTTACACTATTAGAACAAGGCATACAGAACAAACATATGGCCTCAAGACATAATACACTAGCCAAGTCCTGCTGTGTTCCAGGCAACAAGATAATTTATGGGCTTCACTTTTATTTTCTTGCTTTCTGCTGCTCTAGGCATTTTTAATCATCTGCATAGAAAGCACCTTTTCTCTGTAGAAGTTCAGCCATTCACAACAATTCTGGCTTATAAAGGATTAGAAAGAAAGATAAGAGACTTTTAACTTGAACCAATGCCAGGCAAGTCTGAACACAGTCATCCTCCGATACACTTACAGGGGAAAATTCGACAGAGGCTTTCTATTCACTTATTGTAAAAGAAACCTCTCAATTTCAACTATTCTATTTTATTTATTTTTCTAGTTCTGTTTTTTTGCTTGATTGGGTGGCATATGTTAAGTAAAACACATTTTCCTTATTAAATAATATTGTTAAAACATGTTCAGAGATATTTTAATATTATCAAAAATGTTAAAATATGAAGGTTTTGTAAGAAATTCCCCAGCACTCAGGAGGCAGAGGCAGTCAAGATCTCTGTGAGTTTGAGGTCAGTCTGGTCTACTTAGTGAATATGAGGCCAGCCTGATCTACATAGTGAGTTCTAGGACTGTGTAGAGAGAGACTCTGCCTCAAAAACAAAAAACAGTTTCCAGCTCACTATTCCAGTGTTGTAATACTGAACATGTCATAGATCTCATGCACACTTAGTCAGTTGTGGAAAACATGAAGGAATACATATAGTGAAGTACATAATGTGGTTTTTATATGAATTAGTAAATGCTCAGTGACTATACCTTTTCTTCAATTTAGTATTTAATACTGGTAAATAGGTTCATATAAATGCAAGTATTTGATAATATTGAATTTAAGTTATATCAGGTTTTCCTTTAGAGTTCAGGTGATGTAGCAAATCATTTAAATTAGTGTAAAGATTCACAAAAGTTGCTTTAAAAAGTAAACTTTAAAATGACACACTTCTCTGAATTTAAGCTGAAGGATTCAGGCAAACACAGTAAAACTTCCTTATTTAGCTATCATGAGAGGCTTTCATCCCATGAAATATACATAACCCTAACAGAAAATACAAAGGCTTAAGGCAAGAGTTTCTTTCAATAAAATTTGAAATCTTGATCTCTAGTCATGTATATTTAGAAACTTAGAACAACATCTTCAACTATAATGTGAAAATAGCAAAAGTTCAGGGCAGCTGCCACATAGGACAATTTCACTCTGTAAATCAAGTAACAAATTTCACTGCTGATATGTGGAACAGACTTCAGTTGAGCATCACAAATATGAGGGAGACCTGATACTGCAAAGATTACAATAAGGTATTAATTCTCTATCATATTACTATCTAGGATCTAGTTAATATAAATGAAGATCAAAAATAGTTTTACACACACACACACACACACACACACACTTATTTGTATAAAATAAAATTGTTAGATTGATGTAGAAACATCAAAGATTATCTTTAATGAAAATATGATACTAATTAAACAAAATAGAAGTTTATTTGATGATATCACAAATGTAACTTGTTGGAAGGTTGTTTATAATTATGAAAAGTTTTCCATTGCAAACCAATTATAGTAACCAGATACATTAATCATATTCATTCTTAGATCCATGTTAAAAATAGCATTCCCGTAGGAGAAATTTGAATGTCTAAGTTATATTATGGAATAAAGTCTCATTGCTACCTGCTGCAGGTGTGTGTCCCTTATTTTTTTTTTTTACAAACATTATCTATAGATGATCCTTAAGTAAAAAAGCTCTACTTTTTAGATACAAATTATTATTTCTCTCTACTATAATTTTTCATAACTTTTTGTAAATTTCTGCCCCCTTTGTGTTTTTTCCTAGGATTATATATATCTTTCAGGTTATAAATTCTTTGTTTAAAATAACTAGTATAAAACTATAATCAAATTTTAGGTCATTGCAGTTATTATTTTTAAACATTTTTACGACATTATTGATATATAAAATGTGATATTGCTGAAATTTTAATTGTAATTATTAAATGCTATCATAAGGAAATTTCCTATCCAGATAGTCATAAAATCATATCAGATCAATAAAGTATAATATCCATTGATCCAAGGAAGACAATGAAAGGTAAACTTCTACTTGATAATTTTGATACTATATTCCAATACCAGATTTTTTATTTGTAATGTCAACAATGTAATTTTTTTTCTTTTCACCAATTTATTTGTCTGTCAAGAAGAGTTTAATTTGAACAAACTTTGTAAGGATATGGACTAGACATACCAGGGATTTATATCAGCACTTGTAGTTTGTTTTGTTTCACAGTCTACTTATATTTACATTTGAGGTGGCACTAACTGGATGCTCATTTTATATGGTTGTTTATTAAAATGGGAATTCTTGGGACCAGATATATTTTAGAAATCATATAATGTCATTATGAACTATATTACCATATTTTCAGCAGCAAGAGATACAGATGTTGATAAAGAAAATTCTTTATAATCGTTTGTATGAGAAGAGTCCCTATAGGCTCATAAATTTGAATGCATGGATCCCTGTTGGTGGAACTATTTGGGAAATATTAGGAGGTGTGACCTTGTTGTAGGAGGCTTGTTACTGGGTGGGGGCTTTGATGTTTGATAAAGCCCACACCATTCCCAATTAGATCTCTCTGCTTTCCGTTTGTGGATCAGGATGTAAACTTGGAGCTATTCTCCAATGCCATGCCTTCCTGCCTGCTTCTATACTCTCTACCATGACAGTCACAGACTCTAAACATTTGGAATCATTAGCCCCAAATATAATGTTTGTTATAAATTGCCTTGGTCATGGCATTTTGTTATAACAATAAGAAAGTAACTTAAACAGAAGTTGGCACCAGTTAGTTGGCTTTTGTGACAGGCCTGACAATGATGTTGTCAGAAGGAATGTGGAAGACTTTGGGACTTTGAACTAGGAAATTGGTTGAAAGCCATATGTGGGGCTTAACAGGACCCTTCTAGTATGGGCTTCAAAGGCAGCAGTGCTGAGAGCAATGGAGGCTATGGAGGCCCTGCATCAAGAGATTTCAGAGGGAAACAATAACAGCAATTTAGCTCACAAGACCATTCTTCTGATATTTGACAAAGAATGCTACTGCTTTCAGCCCTTGATCTAAGAATCTGCCCGAAGCTAAATTGGAAGTTTTCAGCCAACATCATTGGCAGAAGATATTTAAAACAGCCAAATACTGACTTTGTCCTGTGGTTATTAGTAGTCACACTAATTTTTTTAAGGTGGTTGTTCATAGCTAAAGGAAAGGAATTAAAATTAAAGAAAAAGATATGTCACTTTCTATTATTAAATTTCCTACAAATGGAACAAAAATGTGATTCAGTTGCATCCAATGTTATGCAACAAAAACTGTTTAAAAGCAGTAATACCTGAGAAATCCCCAGAGATTTCATGCTCACCTGAGGAAGAATGCTGATTTAATTTTATCATTTCAAGTGAATGTGACTCCAAGCCAAGGCAGAGGAATCTGAACAGTATGCCTAATTGCAAGTGCTTCAGTACATTATACAGGTAATAATGGCTCCCATGTGGATAATAGAAGTTAGCAAGGGTACTAAAATTAGTACTTCCTTTTGCTGTGGTGAAAATGAACTGATATGCCTCTTATTCCCTGATCCACATACTAAGACGGAAATTGCTTTCTGGGTTTTACTAATTTTACGGTAAGGATTTTGAATATTGTGTGAAACTTTTCTGTCCATATGATTTTGCTCTAATTAAAAGTAAAATGAAGAAAAAAGTGTGTAGAAAACATTCTACTCATGTGCATGTCTATGATTCGGTGTGGCTTTACCATGAGAATTAATTATGATATCAAAAAGAAGCTAAGATACCATCTGTCACAAATGAGTCCACGTTAATCAAAAGGTGCTGCTGTTGATTTGACTTTAAAACTAAATATATCTAAAATTAGTCTGAACTGTTAAACTACACCCATTAAACCTTCTAAATGGCATTAAAAATAGGGTTGAGATGCCTAATATTTGCATATAAATGTAAAACATTTAGTAAATTATACCTAAAGTAAAATAGTAGAAGTGTCTCAGAGGTTAAGAGTTCTGGCTGCTGTGACAGAGCACCCAAATTTGGTTGCTAGTACCCGCATGGAGGTATAACATTCTGTAACTCCAGTTCCAAGGGTCAAATGTTGTCATAGTTAGGGTTACTAACTGTGATGAAACACCCTGACCAAAGCCACTTGGGGAGAAAAGCATTAATTTGGCTTGTATTTCCTCACCACGGTTCATCATCAAAGGAAGTCAGTTCAGGAACTCAAACAGGACAGAAACCTGGAGGCAGGAGCTGATGCAGAGGTCATAGAGGGGTGCTGCTTACTGATTTGCTCATCATGGTTTGCTCAACCTGCCTTCTTATAGAACTGAGGACTACCAGCCAAGGTATGGCACCACTCACCATGGGCTGGGCCCTTTCCCCATAAATCATTAATTTAAAAAATACCCTACACACTTGCTTACAGCCTAATCTCAAGAAGGTGATTTCTTAATTGCGGTTTCCTCCTCTCAGTTGACTTTACCTTGTGTGAAGGTGACATAAAACCATCCCGTACAATTCCTCTTCTGCCTTCTGTATGCACAAGGGAGGCACACAGAGCATATACATACTCATAGGCACAACGCTCATGCACATAAATACATTTTAAAAATGGGGGATTTCTTGCTTTCTGTATGGAAATTAAAAACTACATCAAGAAGCAAAAAAGATTATACAACTGCACAGCGTAGAAACTCAAAAAGCATTCAATTCACAGAACTTCCAATGGAGCAGCACTGAGAGGAGGGCCTGCTCAAAGTCAAAAAATGACTTCCTCTCCCATTTCTGTTTACTGCTACGGGTGGTTAATCTGGGCATTAGTTTATCTACTACCAAGTTGACCTATAGAGTTCACTCAATGATAAGGTACACCTTTATATGGCACACATACCACATGGCATTGCAGATCTTTATCAAAAATATTCTTAAGAGTAAATTGATTACTGCTTAAATACAGTTAAAACTCAACTCATACGACTATACTTAAATATTTTGTTTTACAGCATCTTAATACTTGATGAAGCTTTTATTTTGTTCTTGTAATCAAGGTTTTTAAAACTTGCTTACTTTGAGCAAATGAATGCTGCATCATACTTTGTCGGGTATGTTAGGTACCAGAGTAAGAGTAAAGTAACTTTGTCTATTCTGAAATTCAATTCTTAATTAGAAATGTTTATTGAAATACTGCGAATAATCCTTATTGGTTCAAAGCATGTACCTTGAATTAGTCAACATAACTGCATTCTGAGAATTCTGACTCAGTGTGTTAACAGACATCAGATTTCAAACTGAAGTTCAGAGATGGATACAAGGCTAGAGCACATAAGATGTCTGCAATGATCTTGGGTGAGGGGAGGGCAAATTATTCATTCGGCCAATATATTTGGGCTTTACTTAAGATATCTATAGCTATGATGTAAATTGACAGTAACGTATATAGAGTATTTGGTTCAGTTTCAAAGTCATTCTCAGGAAACAAAATACACGAAGCATTGTTATATTATTATCCCATTAAATAAATGACGTGGGATGTTTCACCATCACTGCATTATAAATTTATCTGAAAAACAAGTTAGGCAGATATGTCAGTCTAATTAAATGTTTTTTTTTTGTATTGATACTTTTATACTTCACATATAAAAGATTTCAATAGCATGAAAATTTCTTACCATATCCCATATGGGAAATTGAAGTAAACAATTTTGCTAAAATGCATAGCTCAATAAGTTCAGAGGTAGTGACATGATGTCAAATATACATACTATGAAGAATTTGACAAATCTGGAAGATCAGAGGATTCTCCTTAGATAAGCTATTGGCATTATTTTATAAAATGTCTATACAGATCACCATCTATAACTGCAGTGGCAGTGCTGCTCTTCCTACATATATGCCTTCTACTATATACATGCTACAGATGTGCCCTTCTTCATCCTACATACTACATACTACAGATATGGTCAGATGTCCTCCACTACATATGTGCTACAGATGTGCCCTTCCACTACGTATGTGCTACAGATGTGCCCTTCCACTACGTATGTGCTACAGATGATGTGTCCTTCATACTTGCTACAGATATGCCCTTCTGTTGTATATGTGCTACAGATATATCCTTCTAGTATATATCCCAAAATCAACATTCTTCATAGAGGTGTGATCAACAAGGAACAAAACTTACAGACATTTGTAATTCTCTACTGTATTAATAAATTAACGAAGCTTTGTGACTTTTAATAAAATTGGCTTCATAATATTACCACCAACCACTCCCCTAAGATCATGCCTTTCTACAAGCTTTCATATATTCTTGTCATTCAGCAAGTACATAGTTAAATAGTTTCCTCAATATAACTAAGTAGTTAACTATGGTGGTTTCAATAAGAAATGCCCCCAGTAAACTCAGATATGTGAATACATGATTCCCAGTTGGTGGCATCGTATGAGGACCATTGTGGAACCTTTCAGAGATGGAGCTTCTATGGAGAACATAGGTCTCTTGAAAATTTATAGCCTTACTCAGCTTCCAGCTCTCCTTCAGTTTCTTTTGTGTGGTTGGGATGTGATTTCCCAGATTCCTGCTCCAGCCCACTGTTGCTGCCCTTCAAAAACAGGAAGCCTAAATAAATTCTGTCTTCCATTAGTTGCTTTTGGTCATGGTGTTTTATTACACTATCAAATATATTGATATGTTAGAAAGTTTTAAGATAATGTTTAGAAATAAGATTATTTTCTTCTTCACTGAGAACTGTATGCATTTGTTATACAACTATCTAAAAAGCTGTTTGGCAAGAAGGCACAACGTTCATTAGCAAGATAGACAGAGAAAAACAGAATTAACATATCTATAGTGAAAGTTGACTTTTAGTATGACTTTGGAAAAATCTCATGGTCTGGGTTTATTCACCAATAAAAGCAGAATGAACATAATTACTCAACTGTAGGAATCTTAAAAGGATTACTAAATTCACTTATTTAAATTTTTGTAGCCTAAGAGGTTTTAGATGAGTGCAAAATATTACTTAAGACAAATTCTGAGGCTAATCTCACACTTAGGCTAATAAATGTCACTGTAAATGAAAGGCTCATTTTGTGGATTTCTGCAAAGATGTGCAGGAAGTTATTTATCTTTAATAACAGGCCGACAGTATTTTTTAAGTGTCATGAACTGTGGCTAGGCACGGAAGAAATGGTCTTTGACATTTTCCAACTGTGTTTTATGACATTACCTACAGAAAGTATCCTAGACTAGCAACTCTCAAAATCAAAAGCACTCTGGATCAAAAGAAAAGAAAAAAGTACCTAGCAAGATGAGCAATTAAGTGAAGAGAAGTAAAATTAGGCCATACAGATCAAAGACAGCAGAGAAGAGAATGTCATCACTGGGATTATACTAAACAACTTTGCAAGCACTTCTTCGTTATTACAATTTACTTGGAATGACATAAGCCAAATGAAAGTTCCTTAATTTTTATTCCTTGTTAGTAGAAATATCGATGAGAAGCACTCAAATTGATTTTAGTTATAAAATACTCTATCTTGCCTCAGTTTACAGTGTATTTGATTTTTAATAAAATAAAAAAATAAACTTTATAGTTGAATGTTTAATTGTAGAATGCATAATATGACCATGTTTTCTTTTAATAGGAATTTCAAACCCTTCACACTCAGAAAAACAATGTCCCTGTAACCACTCTATCTATATAGCAATTACAGAAATTGAAAAATAATTTCAGGCCAAGGATCTAGGGTTATCATTCACATTACTTAGTGTTTTCATCAGCTTTGGGAAGGCACTGGATTCAGTAGTTAATGCATAAATGAGAGTCTGTGATCTCCTTGTGCTCCTTTTTGCTCTTAATGGCCAAGCTTAAGCACCATGTTGCTTGTGTATTTCTGTAATTCTGCTACCAAGTCAAAAACTTAAAAAGCTGAAGCTGTCACACATCTATAGTGGAATCATCAACTACTATAAAATACAGCAAACTATAAAATTGTGATATTAGATATATTTATATTTGTCTGAAACAATTTTTTTTTTTGCTGAGACAATGTAAGAATTATAAATAAAGGCTGCACATATAATAACTCATTGAACCTATAACAGTGGAAGACCATTGGTCCAAAATCCTGTATATACCAATTTATAAAAAAGGAAAGAGAATCAAGATAAATTAAACTGTGCTTCTAAATTTACAGAAAATAGTTTAGAAAATATAATCTTGAATTATTTGAATTAATTGATTTCAAGAGCATAAGTAGGAGAAATTCTGAAGGCTCAAAATGAATAATTTTTTGTATAAAAGCATTTTTTATAAATCTTTACAAATTCAGGCACAAAATACTAATTTTGTGGGGACCAAACCCTGGGAATGAAAGGTCAGTAGTATTTTGATTACATGTTATGAAGTTTATAAAGTTTGAACATCTATAGAACCACAGACATGGACAGGATCTTTGAGATCTCATTTACTTGGGAACACTTATGTATATGTGTATATGGTAAACACATAAGAGTCTTGGCCTTCTTCTCTTTGCCTTTATTCAAATCAATCAGCTACAAGATTGAAAAATTTTTTCTGCAAAAACAGTTACTGTAAATGGCTAAGTCATTAAAATAATTTTAAATCCACTGATTTATATTGTAACCTATAGATTAAGAGTTTGTTCTCACCTGAAAGAGTTATTTTTATGTCACAAAATGACACAGAGATATGACCTTTGAAACCTTAAATCGTTCTTTGGTATTTAATTTTCAGTGACTCTGACCTTTATCCCATTGTTCACTTTGTGACAGCCACACTTAGTAGTGTTTCTCTTAATAATTCCAGAGGGTGCCTGTTTTAAGTACTTTGCCAAAACAATCCACCCCTAGTTTCTGATCTCTCTCTCATACTTTCTTTATATTTTTATTCAAATGTCATCATTTCAGTAAGACCTTCTCACATAATTAGTTGGTTGAAAAACGGTCATTTTCCATACCATAGTTTTTTATATGACTATGTTTTTGTAAATTTGAAGCTAACCCATGATGACAGAGATCAAATATGTCCATAATGCTGGGGAGTAACAGTCATCATTTCTAAGGCCTAAAGAAACTTGCACATTTATAGTGATGCTTTTGATGTCTGGCCATTGCCAAAGAGACAAGTCTGGGGGACCAGACTGAAAATACATGTAAATTATAGGTGAAAAAATATCTCAGTTGCCTACCTACCAAAGATTCTTGAGTGAGTCTGGTTAAGAGCAGATATGCCTGGCCCATATCACTGTGAAGGGTATGACAGCACATAGACTCATGAATATAATCAATGACTATTGCAATCCACTGAATTTGGTGGCAGTTTTTTATGCATCAAGAGTTAACTATTATCTGAGTCTCAGAAACGTACAATGAAACAATTCTGATTTTTATTATAGTATTTAAGAAAAATAGAAATAAGGCAAGAACAACACACAAAGCAGTGCAACATGGTTCTTTTGAGCTGGCAATGACCTCAGAAGTATTGACTCCTTTCTGGGTGCATGAAAGCCTTTTGCGAAAATGTCAAGTTAGTACTGATTCCTAGAAGCTACTCTCAGTATGAGAACAAACAATCCATGTTCCCTCTCATGCTCTGGGTTTACTTCTAGTATGTAAACTCCCCACTGTTTCTACCCAAAGTGATTCAGTTTTCCCAAGCAGTCGTTGATGAAATTACAGCTTTGCATGGCCGAGGCAGTTAGACCAGAGTTCTAGGGTTTTGGTGCTCATCCTGTGTTGGCTACAATGAGAACTATGTTTGGTTTTTGTCACAATCCTGGGAAAAACTAAGGGTTCCAATGTGTATTTAAAAATTTAGATAGCAATAGGAAGGACTGGATCTTTATGATTACAATTCTGGCACGTGACAATCCATGTTTAGGCTGCTCGAATTCAATGCAGGGCTCAGTGTTAGATAAGTTCTATGGCACCACAGGCTTTGGTTTCTGTCTACACTGGTTCCAGTGTTTATCTCGAAATACTTGCTGATTTGTACAATGACTTTTCTTCTTTCTTCTTGTGATTTTTTTCCTGTTTTCATTTCATATATAAAATAGTATGTATTTCTATTTTATGTTGGGTATAAACTTTCAGTTTATATCTTTCAGTAACTCTATATGAAACTCTATATGAAATGGAAATGTTCATGACTTGAGAACTAATGTTTTACAGCACCTAAAACAATACTAGACATCACATGATTTTTTTCCATAAATGGTTGACTTTTGGAGGGAAATAAGCAATTATAAACCAACATATGAGTGATCAAATATCCAATTACATTGAAGTATTTGAATGCCTAATGATTCAATATGTCTTTAAAGGATTAATGTATCTTTTTAAGGTCAATTTTGCAATAGCAACTTCATTTGTGTCACTAAATTAATGGGTAAGAATCACATTTAAAGAAAACACCTGTCCTTTTCTCATTAATATATGTGGATCTAATTAGAAAGAAATCTTAAATGAATATTTTTAGACATGAAAATTTGGATATCACCATCTAACAAGATTAGTTTTTTTGATTATTATGTAATCAGTTACTCACTTAGCTCACAAATTTAGGCAAAAAAATCTTGATTAAAATTACCACTGTTATTTTAAAATAATGTAATTCCATTTCTTACTTTCAACCAGACACCCACTCTGTCATACATATCTAGAGGACTTTCTTGATTAAACATTGAGTTATTTAATCACTTCTTTGCCACATAAATAGGTGGCATTGGCTGAATAAGCAGCAGTATGTGGCTCTTTTAAAACAGATTTTGCACTGATTGATTTGGTTAAAATAGTAAGTCTTTTTATCTAATTGTCTTTATTCAAGCCTTATCATTATCCAACAATTTTCTATTTATACTTTCTGTATTATATCAATTTCTATTTTGGGAAATATTTTGGAAAAATTAACCTTCAGTAAATATACTTTTGGAACTAATTAAAAGGAATTTTTTTCTTGCTAGGATAGCTAGTTTCTTTCCATTGTATCTTTTCTCTTAATTTCCCCCAATTATGTCACAATTGTATATAGTCTATATATAATATAATTTATCAAAATGCAAATATTATTCATCAAATAGTGTTAGTCATCTAGGTGAATTTTTTTTTTTTTTAGTTTTCCAAGACAGGGTTTCTCTGTTCTAACCTGGCTGTCCTGGAACTCACATTGTAGACCAGACAGGCCTCAAACTCACAGAGGTGTACCTGCCTCTGCCTCCCTCGTGCTGGGATTAAAAGCATGTGCCACTACCACATGGTTTATCCATGTGAATCATAATTGCTTAATTTACTTGTCATTTCTCTACATGAATTTAATAATTGTGCCTTTCCTTTACAGAACATGTAATTCATATTATTTAAAACATTAAGACATTAATGGTTAGCAATGTGTGTATGTCTCTCTCTTCCCTCTGTCTCTTACACACACACACACAGAGTAAGTGAGAGAGAGAGATGAAATAGAGAGACAGAGATACAGAGACAGAGACAGAGACAGAATATTTCCACCATACAAGTTTTCAGTAAAAAGAATATTTCACTGCAAGTCTGGAATGGAAGCACATTGAGGCCACCTCATGGTCACCCTTTAGCCCTCCCTCCTCTTTGCATTTGATTCTTCTTCCTGCAACAGCAAGGTCTTCATGCTTTCTCTTGATTCCACATTTTCACATCTCTATTTTCTTAGACTCTGTCATTCACAGACACATGCATGTATGCATGCTTACACAGACACAGACACAGACACACACACACACACACACACACATACACATACACACAGAGACACACAATTTGCTCCTTTGATAGTTACTAGACAGAATATACAAATTTTATGTCTAGGAATAATTCCTTTGAATATCTTTTCCTGGAACCAAGAATAAAATTAAATCTCAATTGTCTTTTTGTCTCAAAATACAATGCATTTTGTTCTACAACAATATATTACAATATTCAATATTATATAATATAGATTATTTTATTGTCAGGATCACCCAAGCAGATCCTAAGCCCTTTTGGTTAGAGTACTGAGCAATTTAATTCACCATTAGGCACAGCATGTAACACACATAGTGAACATTTGGTAAGTAATTGTGAAGGTCTTAATGATTAGAGGTTTGCCTTCAACAGTAGTATCTCCTCTGGCTTCACATTATGTCTTTGTTGCAGAAACTGGAAGCTAAGAATAAAAAGACACAGGAAAATGTTACTTTGGCACCTTTTTAAAGCAATAGCATTTGGAGCTGTGGGCAGACATAACAATCTTTGGGAAATGGAAAGTGGGCAGCAGTCGTAAGAGCTTGCTCACAGACCAGAAGCATTTGGTATCCAGTTATTATCACCTTTAAAGAGTTCTTGAGCTCAAAGCCTTGCTTTCACATTCAAAACAAGAGAGTTTGAAACAAAAGTTATTAAGTGAAACATTGAGACTGATCAACCTTGTCTAGTTACAGAAACCAAATAGCATGAAGTTTAATAGGCATTGAGGGGAAAGTTTTCAGCATGGGACTTAATAAATGTGTCACACAGCAAACATTTCAGAAACATTGTTAATATATGAAGAGGAAAAGGGATTTCTGGATGAGAACAAATGTTTTTATAAGATTCTTGTTAATCCGGTGAGGTGGAACATTCTTGCTATCTTAGAACTAAGGATCTTGAGTCAGAAGGACTTGGAATATAAGAGCAGTTGCAGTCATATAGGGAAACCTTGTCTGAAACAAAGTATGGCAATCAACACACCTTCAAACCAAACAAGCAGTGAAACACTTATCACTGGCATATGACAAATTGGTATCCTGGAGACAATGACACCTATACTTCCTGCTTTGAATATAGCTTGGAAGTCATTCTTTGGCTAGCTAGTAGACAAAATTCTAACCAAAATTTCCAATGCTTTATATACATGTGTTTAGTATGCCTTTGTTAAAATGAAAGTTTAGAAAGTATATTAATAGAAAATATTATCTCTTAGTATGTATACATATACACATATATATGATCTATGTGTATATATATATATCATAAACACACACACATATATGATATCATGTATCATATATATGTGTGTGATATATATATGATGTATATACATATACATCATATATCATATATACACACACATATATGTATTTCATGTATTTCATATATGTGTGTGTGTGTCTAAGAACTTAGTCACCTTTATATATTCATCTATGTACATATACATCCTTATATTTTATGTTTCTTACCATTTATTAACTGTTATTTTATATACTCATTATACATAATATACTGTTAATGGTATCATTGGTGTGCTAATTGAAACTAAAGTGCTAATTAATTTTATCTTCTATAGCAAATATATATATAGTATATACATAGTATATATACTATGTATATATTATAATATAATATATTATAATATAATATAGCATATATAATATATAAATTATATATAATATATATATATTTATACTATATATATAATATATATATATATATATATATATATATATATATAGTATATAAATTGCTCTTGTTTAACTGCCAAGTAACTTCAATAACTTCTGTCCAAGGTGACACTTCAGTTATGTTTTCAAGCTGAGCTTGAAACTCATATCTAATTACAAAGTCTGGTTGTCTGAAGGACTTACCACCAAGTGAGACTTACTGCTTTAACTGCTCCACAATACTAGACTAAAAAAATGAAACAAAGAGAGGACAGTAGTAAAAGGAGGAGGCAAATAATTTGTCAGATAAGATTTTCCAGATAGTAGTGATGATGAATTCTGTCAACGTGACACAAACTAGAATCACTTGGAAAGAACATCTCAGTGAGGAATCATCAAAACCAAGTTGGCTTGTGGGCGTGTCTGTAACATATGTTTTCTTAAGTATATTAGTTGAAGTAGGAAGACCCAATTTATGTATGTAGTATCATTTTTTGGCTTAGGGCCTGGGCTGCATAAGAGTAGGGAAAGCAAGCCAAGTACTTAGCATGCCTGTATTCACTTTTCTCTACCCTGAGCTGTGGATTGATGTGACTAGCTCTCTTGAGCACCCATTGCTATGACCGCCCCACAATGACGGACTGTAACCTGGCACTGTGAGCTTAAAGTGTCTTCTTTCCTCGGTGCCTTTTTGTCACGGTATTTTATCACACCAATAGAAATGAAACTGGGACAGTAGTTGTAGAAATGTAGTCCTCTGATGCTCTGAGAGTGAAGAAATAGCTACAATGCTGCAATGACAACTCTTAACAACTCAATTTTACAGAAGAAATCACATTTGTTTATGTATCATTAATTAATATTTACTAGTTCCTGGGTTTCCTCTTCTTTGCCCTTAGGTAGATTGATGACAATCTTCATCACTGCTAGCTGACCAATCAAAAGATGGCTTAACATTTTAAGGATGGTTTTATTTCCATCTATTACAGAATCACATTAAGTATTAGACTTTCCATGTACAGAATGCACTATTTTACCCACAGTGTAAAGACTTGACTTCCATCCTGAACACTCAAGTAAAATCTGGGCCTAGTTGTACATACTTGTAATAGCAGTGTAAGGACAGTATAGACAAATTGGTTCCTTGGGGCTTACTGGCCATCTAGTTTAGCCTATAGGGCAAGCTCCAGTTTTCATTAAGAGGCCTTATCTTATAAAAACAAAGTCAGCAGTTCCTAAGAAAGAATACCATAGATTACTCCCTTGCTTTCACATATATGATGAATACCATGTCCACATTTGCCAGATACACATATACCAAGCATCTGAATGTGCACGTGTGCGCACACACACACACACACACACACACACACACACACACAGACACACAGACAAAGAGAGAGAGAGAGACAGAGAGAAAGAAGAGAGAGAGAAATTAGAAATAATAGTTCTTTTCCAATTTACAACTCAGTTGTGACTGAATTGTCACATCTATTTTAAAATTTATTATTAGTATACCTTGTTCTGAATTTTTAAAATATAAAATATATATATAAATATAAAATATAAAAAAATTACATGAAATAGAATAAAATTACAGACTAACGTGTGAAGTTCTACTTAACGTTTTGAAACATGAATGCAATACACAATATATAAATCAGGTTCAACACATTCATCTCCTCAAATCTTTACCATTTATCTATTTTGAAAGTTTTAAAAGCCCTTTCTTCTAGCTTTCAGAGACATTTACTCGATCATCACTATCTGTAACTTACTTATTTGAAACTAATACTCCAACCGTAAGCCAGCCCTAATTAAATGTTTTCCTTTATAAAATTTGTTTTGGTTTTGTCACTTTGTTTTATTTGTTTGGTCACTTCACAGCAATAAAACCCTAACTAAGACAGAAACAAACAAAGAGAGGCAAAAGAGGTTAAAAGAAAAAGAAAACATAAAAGGCACATATAGACACAGAGACACACATATTCACACACCCAAGGATTCTCCAAAATCACAAAACTGGAAGTCCTAATGTATATGCACAGAAACTATAAGGTTAAAAAAAAAAGGCTTTGATAAAACATTATGAGAAAAAGAACCACCAAAGATACCACTGAGTTTGTTTTGTCTTGTCTGGGCATAAGACCTGTTCTTAAGGGTCTTTTGTATCCCAGTGAAACTCCCTGGGGAAAAAAAAATTTCAGTTGAGAGTGGTTATCAGTTGGAAATCGTTTCTAGGTTAGGTATGGGAGCTTGTGTGTAGCAATACTCTACAATCTTTTAGCCTCTATTTAGGGATAGAGAAAGGAAAGATAGAAAGAAATCTTTGTCACTTTCGCAATCAGCCTTGATACAGAAAGAGAGAAAAGTCTTCACAGCCTCTTTTTAGGCTGTCCTAAGCTCAACTCTCTCCAACTTTTGTTCTTGTAGGAATTATAACACTAATGACAGCAACCCAATGAATGACTACCAACCAGCCCATCCTGACACTTGGGGCTTCAGACCTTTTATGCCCTACACCAAAAGTTCCCATCTACCCATGTGGCATGCAATCACAATGACAAGCTATAGGTACCAGAAAGACTGCACCTAAAAAATTATAGCCATCAGCATCAAGTATTCCAAATCCAACTCATAAACCTCTACCACACCTGGTGTGGGAACATAAACCTCATCCAATTGCCCTTTCACATTTTTAAATAAACCAAAATAAAACCTTTTTCCAAGTGTTCCTCTACACTTGTGTCTACTATTCTTCTCAGCCCCGGGACACTGTGGTGGTTTAAATGAGGATGGACCCATAGGCTCATAGATTTGAATGCTTGATCATCAAGAGTGGCGGTCTTTGAAAGGATTAGGAGGTGTGACTTTGTTGGAGTAGGTGTAGGAAGTGTGTCACTGGGGGTGGGCTTTGAGGGTTCACACCCAAGCCAGAGCCAGACCCAGTGTCACTCTCCCTCTCTCTTCCTGCTGCCTGCGGGACCAGATGTAAAAGTCTTGACTTATTTCCAGTACCAGGTCTGCCTATGTTTTATGCCTCCCACCATGATGGCAATGGACTAAACCTCTGAAACTGCAAACAAGCCTCAGTTAAATGCTTTCTTTCATAAGAATTGCCATAGCCATAGTGTCTCTACACAGCAATAGAACACTGGCCAAGACAGACTCCATCTGGCATGGACCCACATGGTCCCTGTGAAGACTGCCTCAGTCTCTGTGAGCCAGAGTTTGTTCAGAAACTTTAGAGTGTGTTTGGAAAATATCGTTCCCTTGTTGTAAACTCCATACCCTCTGGCTTTCACAAGCTTTCTGCTTCTTCTTTCACTGGTATTCCTTATACCTAAAGGGAGGACTTTTTTAGAGACGTCTCATTTGGCACTGAGTGTGCCAAGATCTCACACTCTCTGTATACTGGCTGTGGATCTCTGTATTTGCTCTCACCAGCTTTTCTGATGATGGCTGAGCAAGGCACTAATCTATGAATATCACAGAATTTCATCAGCATTAATAAATGCTATGTTCCTTTGGCAGAACAGTGGTATTTGATTTTCTCCTAGGTCTCTGGCTTACAGATCTGAGTTTTGTTCCCAGCATCCATGTTGGGTGCTCACAACCACCAGTAACCTCAAGTCCAAGGAATCTCAAGCCTTCCTCTAGCCTCCACTGGCACTTCTACACATGTGGCATACACACACATACACCTATATGCATACATATAAATAACAATATATCCTACTAAAAGAAGAGCATGATGTTTCTAACAGATTTTTCCTGTTTCTTCTGTTATACAAATTGAGTAGGATATTCATTTGGTATCTAATTTGTAAGATCAATATCTAAATTAAAAGTTGATTGTAGATTATTTTTATTTTCTAATAAATGACTAAATAATTTGCAAAAATACAAGTTGCATTCTATTTGAAGCATAATTTATATTTTTAATGCTTTATAATATTGACTAAGTGTTACTCTGTTAATTTAGTCTAATTTTGTTTACAGGGTTTTCATGTTTGTTATAAAAATATCTCAGGTTTCCCTTAATGATTTTTGTTCATTTGTTTTTATAAGTGCTTTAATTTAAAAAGTATCTTATTAGTCATTTAGGATTTTAACATGTAGAGACAACTCCTTATTAACGGGACTTATCAAAATCTTTGAGGTAATTTGAGATAGTTTAGATTATAGGGTTAATATGATGGATTGTATCGATTTGACATTATAAATTGTATTTCTTGAGGTGTCATGATCTTTTATTTAAAATCAATGGCTATAAATAAAAATGAATCATGAATTAAGCAATGCTTGTCCCATAAAACAGTTAATGAGTAATTCAGTTCTGTGCATGTAAAATTTTCATGCAAAATGGCTTTAACTCCGGACCCATTTTCTTTTCTTCCCCAAACTATGACTATTTCTATATTAAAAAAAAATGGTAGGGAGATGAAGAGGATCTGGGATAAGTTAGGGGAGGGAAAAGCGTGGTCAAAATACATTGTCTGAATAATTTTATTTTTTCAATAAAAAAAAAGAAAGTGGGGTGTGATGTGTACATGGATCCTGTGATTTCAGAAACCTGTGGCCTGAGGAAATGTAGTGACTTGGATTCGTTTCAAATTCCCTCTGTGTCGAATTAGACTTTAGGCAGTGGTGTGTGGGAGTCTGATTGCATGTCATTGTCTTTGTCTTTTACATCTTCTCTCATTATTTGCTCTCACTCATGATTCATTCTCAAGCACAGTCTTTACCCAGAACATTATCATGAGCTGTGACTGTTACAGATGGGTAGTATTTGCTCCCTGCTGTCCCCAAGCTTTGTGAATTAGGCCCAGGGCATTAGAAACATTAACTCTTATAATGCTGAGTTCTTTAATTCTGACATATACTAAGGCTTGGAAAATCATAGCCTTGAATCCGATTCCTGGACAGCTTTCTTGTGTTCATTGCTTGATCTTATTAACATAAACTCAGATAGTAAGAAGCTTTAAATGCATTTATTAAACAGCATTAGGTAAAGTGTAGTGATAATTCTATTACGTTCCTTTGAGTCTAAGTCTGCTCAAGTTCTGTCCCTTTCCCATTTCTTTAACCAGAGTAATCTTCTAAAATATGAAACTACTACATGCTTCAGTCCCTAGCGATGCCCTTATCATAGCATCTGAACTCTTATCACAGCGGATAACTTCTTGACTGTTCTGTAATGTCATTTTCCTTAGTCAGCTTCTCTTCATGACATTAGGTACACTCCAAACATAATAAACTCAGTCACGTGTGCCTCTTCAAAGTTAGTGTTAAATCACATGCCGAAATCTTTTCCATTTCACACTTTCTGTCAGGCTCATCCATGTTTAATGTAATGTCTAGTCTTAAAATGAAATAAAATCCATTATCTCTTGAAACTCTTCTTTTAAATAAAAAAGAGGAAGGCAGCAAAAGAGGATTTATTCAATATGGCCACAACAGGAAGAAGGAAAAAGAGATCAAATGAACGTCCCAAATCAACTTAGGATCCTGAAGAGGAAAGTTTAAGTAGAGGGCCTTGAACTTACACATCTAAGCAGTTCTGTTCAAGGTGTGGCCCCGCCCTCCACTGACCCATCATTGTCTGGTTTCAGTCTCACCCGCTAAGCTGACCTGATAGTTTTAGAACTGTGGAAATCTCTGTTGGGGAGATGAGTTCCCGCTCTGGCTGTAGTATTTTCCTTCATTCGGCATGAAATTCCTGAGAGAGATTCTCATTTCACTGAGACCCATTGTTTCAATAGTCTGATAATCAAATTGGGAGACGCAAGTGTCTCTTTGGAATGTGTTCATTTCTACCAAGCCTGTTACAATTCCCGACTGTCTGCTTTAACACCTCTGTCTTGAGGTGGAGTATGTTCATGTTTGAAACAAATATAATGAACAGAAAGCAAGTAGGGACCAAGGTAAGAACAGAAGTAGTTAGTGATAGGTACTTATGCATAAGAAGCTTATATGTGTGTGTATATATATATATATATATATATATATATATATATATATATATATATATACTTTCTTGGATTTTGCTTACTTTTGCAACAGTTCACACAAGCAGCTCTGTTTTGTTGTCATGAACCTCTTCTTGATACTCTGCAGGTTGCCAGTTGCTGTTTTTGTCTCCACCAATCCACGTTGTTGGTGTTTAAATACTTAACCACAATATCTAAATAATTTTTACCTCTTTCTCAGTTATCAACATCAGTACTTCAATTTTCTCAAAATTAGAATAAACATGTCGTGTGTTCCTACTGTTACTGTAAACATTAGGACAAATGGTGGCAGCATGGTGTGCTTTAGTGCTTATGATGTGCTGAACAAATGAGCTCCAACTCCTCAGTGGTAGATTAGCTGCTTCCCAGAATAGAGAAAGAAAGAAAAAAAGAAACAGAGAAAGAGGTAGGAGAAAGGAAAGGAAGAAAGAAGGAAGGAAGGAGCAAAGAAATAGAGGAAGAGTAGGAGGAAAAGAGAGAGGAAGGGAGAGAAGAGAAAATAAACTTATTTCCAAATACCTTAAGTTATAAGTTTCACTCTTAGTACCATTTTTGATATAATAACAAACACACATAACTTCTTTGATTATTGTTAAATGTTTATATGTTATACAGAAATTTAAAAGTTATATACATAGTAAAAGAAATCTTTATAAATGCATTTAAATTGTCATTTTATTATTATACATAATATATAAAGTAAATGACAAGTAGATTTTAAGTAAATCCCACTGGGAGATAGCTAAAAACAACAACAAAAATAAATGTATGCTGGCAGACTGCCAAGGAAGTAACGCAATGCATTAAAAACCAGTCAAAATAATGCTTCATTTAACACTGCAATCACTGGTTTCCTCCTAATGAGTCTATCTACTTTTCTTGATGATTTGCTGGTCTTGGAAGCATTCTGAAATGTTATTCATATGAATGTAGACTCTATCTCTCATAATTAGCAGGTGCTGAGGAACTGGATTAAAAGTGGGAAAACTGTGGTCTGTAAAACTTTGAAGTGTACTGCACTTGAAGCATTAGTCCTAAGTTAGTATTTGACTTTTAGGTTTGAAAAAAATCATATATACATATATTACCATATATATTACATGCATTTAGTGTATATACATGCCATATAATCAGGGAGGTTATACTTATGCGTATTGGTTTTTATCAAAATGAACACAACTTTCAATTTGGTAGGAACACTAAATAAAAGAGTTTATATTTTCTTTTGTTATATGTTTCTTGAGTCAAAGGAAACCTTTTCCACTATTGATGCTGGAACTTCATCACTTAGGATGTGTCAAGTTATGATAAATTGTCTGGTGCTAAATCAATCGCTTTTTGTTGTGTTTCTCCACTAAACTAGTATAAAGTAGCTGATGAAATCTGGCATGACAAATTACAAAGGATGAGTCACTTGGGGTTGGCAAAAATCAGTATTCATTTGTTTACTTTAAAAGATAGAATGCTTTAAAATGAACAGCATGAAGCATTTAGCTGTGAGGTATACTGAGAGGTACCAGCACCAGGAGGGAAAATAAAAGTGAGGCAGAACAATAGCTAGCTAAATAATCTGGCTAAGCAAAATGCCACCTGTGATTAAGATTATTTGCTGCCTATAAGACATGCATTTTCTCCAGGTAATTTAATGGTATGTGTACAAATCTGTCTGTTAACTCCTCATTCAGGGCAGGTGGAGTGTAGTTGCTGTTCCAGTTCCTGCTGGAAATATACACATTCAAAAGCTGAAAAGACTCCATCTGAGCACTGGCGATGGTGGAAAGATTAAGATACAAATTCTCAGATGTGTGAGCATGACACCAAGGTAGACTTGTTTGATATATCAAGAACATCTGTTTTTTCATTAGGTTGTGGAGTCATGTTGTTGGACAGAAACTTGTTCAAAGTGAAAACCCCCAAGCTTCACAGGTGGGCTCTCTGTGGAGGCTGATGGATGCCTTTTATCCTAAGTTCTTTGACTCTTACTTTGGAATTTTTTTATGAAAAGAAATGTGAAATGTAGTTTTAAACGTCATGAATGACTTGTTTTCTTACTTTCTTATTATTTCATGAAATGTGTAAGCATGTTTTATGTGGCTTTGGAGAGTACTATTTACTGTGACTATCCAGGGAGTCATCTACTGCTTCGTTGTCTTTTAAACTTAATAGGAAATAATGTAAGTAACTATTTTTGAGGATTTATTGTTATTGGAAAGTATGTTTTTCTAGTTAATCTCTACAAGACCCTATGAGGATCGTATCTTGTTATTTTAAAGATAAGGAAAACAGTGTTGTGAAGTGCAGATAGTTTAATAGGGAACAACTGTATTCTATTTTACTTATCTTTCCATTAAAGTCTTGATGGTGATTTTCACATTATAATCCAATAATGCCACACGCCATGGGTACATAAATCGAGGGATGACTTCTGGCTGAGAATAACACCCACAAAATCCTATGACAAACAGCAAATTTGAAACAACTTTAGACCATTCTTTCCATCCTTAAGGAAAAATTGCTTTACACACATAACAATGTCTCTTTCCTTCTTCCTCATTTTCTCATGAGGGAAGGGAAAGAATCACAAAGCATATGAAAGAAGAAATTCACATATGTATTTGTAGCAACTAAGTAATTCAATACTCTTAATATTCTCAGACATTTTTTTATGTGTTGTGAGCCAAATACTTCTGCTTTATAGCTTGGATGTGTGTAGGCTGGTGTTCTCTGTCATGTGCTTTACAAGGTTTACAGGATATCTGATGACTTGCTTTTCATCAAGTGATATGTATGCCCAGGACTGATGCTTCCACAGAGCATTGGCTGTGTATGGTGTGTTTGTGAGAGAGAGAGAGAGAGAGAGAGAGAGAGAGAGAGAGAGAGAGAGAGAGTGTGTGTGTGTGTGTGTGTGTGTGTGTTAGGGGGGGGGGGAGAGAGAGAGAGAGATTCCATGTCCGCAACTGAACCCATACCTTGTTGCTTATCTCATTATATCTGTTTGTTATTCTATCAGCCTTTAGAAAACCCTTTACTAATTTATGCTATAGATGTCCTAATTTCTGTTAAGTATACTAGGAAGACAAAAATCAAAAAGGTGTCATCATCTTTGAATGATTGAAGTTAAAAATATCATGTGATTAAGTCATTTGATCATTTAAAAAGCATTCCTACATTTGAGATGACTAAATAAAATGTAAATAAATGAAAATAAAGTCAGTACATTGATAGCCTTTCTGATTGGAATTTCTTGTAGAAAGTGTCATTAAAAATAAAAGCAGGCTTCCTATTACTTTGTGCTGAATAATTCTCAGTCACACTTTCTTCCAGAGCTCTTGGCATATCTAATCCATTTTAATAGGACCAGACACAGAATCTTCCAAGCAGGAAGGAATGATAACTCATTTTATTTGCAGGGATAAGAGAGCAGAGAAGTAAAATAACTTCTCCAAAGCCACTCAGAGATTTTGTATATATCCAGCTGGTAATTGCTATTATGGATTGGGCATTCTAAATTTCACTATTTGGTATCATCATGAAAGCATTTGAAAAAAACGTTCATTAATATAAGAGATTGAAAATTTGCCATGATTGTTCCTTATTTTAGTTATACAGAGGGAGAACTGATTGTTTGGAAAGAGAAGTGTGTAGAATACAGTAAAAGGATTGGTTAGAACTGTACCTGTGTGAATTTTGATGCCCTGTGTGTCTCAGTTGTGGTTTCTAGGGGACAACTAGCCCTTGATTTCTTTGCTCAGAGCCCATCTGGAGTTTTTGGTTTCTGTTCTCATTGTCTATCTGGCCTTGTATTCTTTTACTTTATTTTAAATGGTATGTTATTTTCCTCCTCTGTCTATTTTGAACTCAATTCAAAAATTAGTTTCTAGTTAGTGATATTTTCCATTGTCATTATCAATGTAATTGGCATGTGATTATGAATTATTTTTGAATGAATTGCTGCCTTCCTATCCTATTTTATACTGGAATTTGAAGTTGTTAAGGCCTTTTACAATTATATTTTTAAATTTTTATTTTAAATAAAAATATTTATTTGCTGTCCCTGAAAACTCTCATTTTCTCCAGTTTTCTCACATGTATGTGAGCTACTAGATACACATTTTTAATTTAATGAAAGGAAATTTAACTAGTCTGAACTCTGAATTACTAAATCAATTGAGCACATATATTTCTATTTATTCCCAGAAAGCTACTTTAACTTTCACAACTTATCTAGTTTATTAAATTATGGGGAAAAATTCAATGCCAAAGGATACTGACCTAATTTCTTATCTGGGAACATGCTTGGATTTTGATTTATTATAAATTCTGTCTAATAATTTTTTATAACAAATACTATTCCATAATGCTCTTCAAATATATATATATATATTTAAGTCTTCCATTATATACCTATCAGAACTGTCACTAATGTTTAATTTTGAATGCATTGTCTATTGGACAAACCAAATATGTACTTAAGATTTCAACTGAAAGATTTCTGTGGACTGATCATAAAGACATTAAGGGATCTGTTGCGTTCTTGCTTTATGGAAGAGGCAAAAAGTCATATTTTGAACATATGCTACTATAATTTGGCAAACGTTCATAGACTTTTGCACATTTTCCATTTGGAATACAATGTCTGTATCACTCTTTACAACTTGAAAGAATTACTGTTTCTTTGTCTTTCTATATATACCTCATGTGCTCTTGTTAATGGGCTACATATAAGATGGTTTTAATTTTCTTTCTTAATCAGTTAGTTTCTTTTCCCATAAGACCATCATATATTTTCTGATCAACTTTATCTTCTAGATTGATTGTTCTTACTCTACTTTAGCCCTCAAAAAAGCAAAATCACTATTGGGGTGGTTTGAGTAAGAATGGTTGCCATACGCACATAAATGCAAATAAATTTGAATGCTTGGCCACCAGAGGATTGACACTAATTTGAAAGAATTAAGAGATGTGGTCTTATTGGAGGAAATTTATCACTGCAGAGGGCTTTGAGGTTTCATAAAGCCCATTCCAAGCCCAGAGTCTCTCTCTTCCCTCTGCCTAAAGATCTGGATGTAGAAATTTCAGCTACTTCTCTAGCACCATGTCTGCCTGCATGCTGCCATGCTCCCCACCATGAGGACAATGGACTAAACCTCTGAATTGTAATTAAGCCCCAATTAAATGCTTTCCTGTGTAAGAGTTGCTTTAGTCATAGTGTCTCTTCAAAGTAACAAAACACTGACTAAGACAACTATTTTCAAAAATATTTTATTTTGAGGATAATTATGTTGAAAGTGAATGTTAGTTATGTATAATATTAGCAGTAAGAGACGGTCAAGGAGAAAGACGGTCAGATGTATCTAGTAACAAGGAAGGTAGTATAATGTCTCATAAGAAAGCCTTATAGGCAAGGACAATTATTGAACTTAGGGAGAAGAGAAAGGATTTTTCTTGCAAGTTAAAATGAGTTTAGTGAGTTGATTACTAGTTGCACCTAAATTTGGAGCCTGAATCCCAATCAGTTCAGTGACTGGAATGCACTTGTTTGCATAATACATGTGAATGAGAAACACTGACAAAGAATTGTTCTGGGATTGGTTTCTAGAAGAAGGGTGAGACAGGGGAGTGTCAGTGTCTGTTCCAAATCAACACCAAAGGCAATCTCACAGAACATGAGGCTAGCTTCAGATAAAGGGTCACATGAAAGGGTTTATAAGGCATAAGGCAAGAGACGAAGCCACTTGGCAGACTGTAAAAGTAACCTGATGTAAGCACCCATCTCTGCTTTGGTTAGCACTTACAACCATTTCCTTTTAGGCAGCATAGCCAAGGAAGGAAAGAGCTACCTTAAACCTCTTTAGAACGCTGTTGACATTAGATGGCCCCCTCTTCCCCAAAACATTTTAATCTCTCATGTCCAAACACTATATTACATTGAATCTGTCGGTGTGAGACTGCCATGGTAGATAGTCTCTTACATGCATGAAAATTGTTGCCAGGCACATACTAAAGGTCTTCATGCAATTCTGAGTGGCAGTACTGAAGGAGAAAGGACATTTTTCCCAGAAGATAATATCAAGACACTGGTAAGTACTTGGAAACAGTAGGATGACCCAATAAACATGAATATGTTTTCATGAGCATTACCCTGTTGAAATACAGAATATCTTAGAAATATTAAAAGTCTTCTAAGGAAACTAGCCACTAAAATATTGAAATATTAATGTGAAAATAATCTTAGATTATAAATTTTACCTGATAAAAATTGACTTTCTTCTTCCCTAGAAAGGTTTAATCAAATATTAGGTTGTGAGTAATCATAAATCTTGTATAATGGCTTTAGTGGGAGAACATAAGTGAGGAATATAAATAAATAATAGGAGAAACATATAGATTCATCTAACTTACGTTCTGAGTCACTGGGTATTTTTTCTACTCATTCAACTCCTTCAAACATTGTCTTTTCTTATTTTGTAACTGACTTTCTCTGTATTGGAACAGCATTCGACAATTGTAGATATTTATAAAATTAAGACAATTTTAACTTTTAGCAAACTTTAATTTTTTGATTTGTACAAATTATTTTCTATTTACCCTCTTTGGATGTTTTGAGCTTCCTTTGTCTAGACTATGTTTGATTTAAGAAGGAGTGCATTTTTCTCACAAATTTTCTGCTATCAGTAGTTATATGTTTGGACACATTTGATAGCCAAGTTCCCGGTTAATGTCTAGAGCTATGCAGTCTTTTCTTTTCTGCAGGGTGTTTTGTTGCTGTGATTCTTTAGCACACAGAAAGTATTTATTAAAGGAGTCATGACAATCCTTGGAATTCAACAAAAGTCGTGAATTTCATCAAGTCATTCGTCAGAGGCTGTTATGACAAGGACCAGCTGCTACAGCTCAGGATTAGGGACTCTCTTCAACACTATGAGCTGGGAGACAGCAAGGCAGGCTCATCTTCAAGGTGCTCTGCAGAGATCATGGGCCCTGTGGAGACTCATCTCACCAAGCAAATGCATTGCAGATGCAAACTGTCAAGGTGGTGCTACAGAGACCAAATATTAGAGAAGTAAGATGAAACCTTCTGGGTGTTCAGACCGTGTGTTGTTTGCAATATTTTTACCCTGATGATCATGGCCATTGATATAGTGTAACTTAAGTTGATATTTTATCCTGAGATGAGGTAGGAGTGGGGAACAGTAAGGATTGAAAGGAGAAAAAACTGTACTTGGGATGTATTGTAGGAGAGACGAATCTGTTTTTAAGTAAAAAGTTCATGGTAGGAACTTGTGGTGAAGCTCTCTCTTCTCCCTCTCATGTTGGACACTTTTTTCTTATAATTTAAGTGTGAACATACTATTTAATAATAAATTATTAAAGTTACCTTGTTACCCACTGATCCTTTGAAATCTATGTGGGTGTATGAATGGAACCCAGGTTCTCTTGAAGAACAGTCTATGCTCTAAACCACTGATCCATCACTCCAGGTCCTATTTCCATCAATCACATTATGTGGAAATATCCTAACTTCATTTCATACTGCTAAAGGACAGAACTAGATATATAGTCTAGGCCATGGAATATTATGTCTAATAGTTACTGGAGTGTTGGGAATTGTCATGGACAGAGTATTGGTCTATCCCAAGTTATCAATACTCTAATCTCTGAAACCAATGAATATATTAAATTGTATGGAGGAGTATGATTGCTATTGCGGAAATAAATTTGCTAATGAGGCACCATTAAAAAAGAGAGCTCTATCTGGCATTCCTCAGGTGGGCCTGACACAATCACAAGAGCAATTGAGAAATGGGAGGGGGATAGGGTAGGAGAGACATGACCATAGCGCACAACTCACAGGAATGCTGACAGTGATGGTCTCAGGGGCCAAGAGTCAAGGAATGAGGGCAGCTCTAAGGCCAAGGAAACAATTTCAATTTCCCTCACTTCTTCCTCAAAGTGTCATTCCCTACTACTTTGACAAGAAATCAGATAAAACCTTGTACAACTTTAAGCTCACAGAAGGATAGATAGCAAATTTTGTTATTTTAAGCCATTAACATTGTGGATATTTTTCATTGTAGCAACAATATGGGAATTGACATGGGATTATTCTTTCAGTAGCTTTATCTTTGGAAACTTTCTTAAATCTAAGATTCATTTCATCTGTCAAAGTAGAAATGAGTAAAGAACAAATACCTAACTCAAAACAGTGCTTTAGAAACTCAAGAAGAAAATGTTTATAAAAGTCTTCTGGCTCTAGCATCTTTGTGTAGAGAAGCATAAACATATATGTGATGAAAACAGGTCCTTTGAAATATTCTTGAATATATCTCAGCAGAGTATCTATTCAAAATGGTTAGATAAATGAATCAGTGTCCATAATTTATCACAAAGACATGCTATTAAATTAGTTTAGAGGAGAACTAATATATTTTCTAGTGAAGACACATTTTAAAATGTATCCTTTTCTGTTGACTAATTTGATTTCAGTTCCAAGTAATTCTAGCTGCTGTCACAACGAAAACATTACCATTTTAATTTAAAGATGAAAACTAAACAAAACTAACAAACAAAATGTCTATTAATAAATAGTGCTACCAGCTAGGATAATAATTTAAAAAGTGGCAAGATTTTGTTTTTCTAATTAAATTAATTATTTTAATTAAAGTAAATTTTACATAGAATGAAATGGATTTTAAAAATCTAATCAGAACAATACTTTACTGAAAGGACTCTCATTTCCCTACTAGTCCAGTTCAGTCCCCTTGCTGTGGATTGCTGCCACCATGGAACTATGAATGAATGGTATAGGTAGGGAGGAATTAATGTTTTCCTGTAAATTTTGGGTAGAATTCCATATGTTAAAAATCCTTCAACACTTAAATGTATCTTTGATATAAAAATATTTGCTGGAAGATGTACAGATTCTACTTTTTGAATCTGTGAATAGTATATTTTATTTATATTTCATTGAATAAGAAAAATTATAATTTTTCAAAGCAGTGTTTCTATTTTATATATCTGCTAGGAAGCAGAGTTTCAATTGTTCCATACTCAACTTTCACCAGTATTGGAGGTTGTCACTTTCTTAATTTTTTAAAATTGATAAACAAAAAATATTAATTATTTGGACTTAAACTAGAGTTATCTTCATGAATAATATTGTTGAACAGATTTCTGTGTTCTTCTTTTCATTGGCCCATTTCTTCTTTTAAATTGTATCTTCTACTGAGTTTTTTTATTTTATTTTTACTTATTGTGTACATGCACGTGGGAATGTTGTGTGTGATTTGTGTGATATTTGGTGTTTGTACATGTTTATGGCTTCAGTTTGTGGCATTAGAATGTAGTTTGTGTGTGTTTCAATCATACGGTGTGGTGTTTATGTAGTGTGTGATGTACATGTGTGGTATGTCGGTGTGTTACCTGTATGTGGTATAATGTGTGGTATGATGTCTGGTTATGTGTTATGCAGCATAGGTGTTTGTGCATGGTATTATGTTTGTGACAATACAATGTGTATGTGTATGTGTATGTGTGTGTTTGATGTTACATGTGTATATGTGAGTATGTAGTCTGTGTTTATGATGTATGTGTGTATGGTTTAATAGGTCTATGTGTGTTGTTAAGGGTGGTATATATGTGTTGTGTTTGTGTGCTTTATGTTAATCGGCACACTTGTGGTATGTGTGTGTGTAGATATTAAAATAACACTATATTCACCCAAGAATAAACACAGAAGAAAAAATAATTTCCTTAATAAATGGTTCTTGATGAGAAAGATATTCATATGCAAAAGAATGAAGTTAGATTTTCATCTTTTATCACGCATAGCAATCACTTTATAGTGGACTAAATACTTAAATACAAAACTGGTAAAATTTCTTAGAGAAAGGGGGAACTGACACAATGTTATGCCACTGGATATTGTTTTTTAGATAAAACCCAAAAAGCACAGAAAATAACCATGATTTTTTTTTGGCCAGGTTGTAGTTGTGCACACTTTTAAGCCCAGCACTCAGGAGGCAGAAGCAGGTGGATCTCTGTGAGTCTGAGGCCTGCTTGATCGACAGAGTGAGTTCCAGGACAGCCAGAGTTACAACAGAGAAACCCTGTTTCGAAAACAAACAAACAAACAAACAAACAAAAACCATTTTAAATGCATCAGCTTAAACTGCTTTCTTGCAGAAAAAGAAACAATTGGCAGAGTGAAGAGACAACCTACAGAATGGAGAAAAATGTTTGTAAACCACTTGTCTGATAAAGGACTAATATTCAGAATCTAAGAGAATTAAATGACTCAAACGTAAGGGGACAATAACAACAGTAATTCATTTAACAGCATACTAGAGAACTAAACCTGCATTTATCAAATGAATTTGTGATTGGCCAAGTAGTATTTAGAAAAATATTCACCATTACTAATAAACAAGTAAATGCAAATGAAAAGAACAGTGAGATCTCCCTAACTCTAATAAAAATAGTTATTAAAGATATCAAACGCTGCTGCTGATGAAGAAGAAAGAGAACCCTGGTGTGTTATTAGCAGGGACAGATATTAATAAAATCATTATGAAAAACAATATGGAGTTTACACACACACAAAATAAAATTAAAAGGTAACTACTCTGTAAACTAGCAGGTCCACTACCGAGCATGTAACTAAATGGACTGAAGATCATCATGTTGAAGTGAAAGCTTCACTCCCATAGTCCTTGGAGCATTATTCACAGCTAAGAACTGCATATAAGTTCCGTGTTCATCTCCCAATCCATGTATAGGAAAATGTCATGTATACACATAATGGAATACTAGTTTAAAATGTCATGATGTGTTGTCATCAGTGAGACCTGTGATAGAACCAGCTTACTCAATAATCAGAGCCAAAATTACTGAATAATAAAAGACATTAACATATTTGAAAATTTCATGGGAAATTTCAGGATTTTGCACCATGGAATCAAATGTAAATTACAGATGTGCTTCAAAGTTTAATTTTTTGTACAAAATTGTGTATGTACATTGGCTAATCATAGTAAACTCTTTTTTATTTTCACCCTTTTACTTACTGTGATATTAAAGTGTGCTTCCATTTGCTCATGCCTGGAGTTTAATTGGTAATTGGAACTTGACAGTCGTATCAAAGCAGCAGTTGGTAGTTCATCTAATATGGAATCCAAAGCATGCATTAGGAAATTACAAACATGAGACTCCACACAAGAGCATACAGATATACGTTTACAGAAGGAAATCCAAAGCAACATCCCTTTGCTTTATCTATTATATTCATCTGTCAGTTTATAAAAACCATATACACTCCTGAATATATTGAAGGAATTAACCACTTAGTTCATCTTCCAGACCAAACAAATTCTAAGTTAAATTCATAGACATAGATTCAGGAAAAAGGCAGTTTATTCTTTGAATGATATCTTAATTGTATAATATTTTCAATTGTTTTACAAGAATAATTTTTCCTTTTGTCTAGGGGAATGAAGGAGGGGACATGTGAAAGAGGAGATAATGATGGGGTACAGGGAAAGTATATTCAATGTATAATAAATCTGTATATGTAACTGTCCTTGGGAAACACAGAACAGTACAGTGAATACATGCAATGGAAACTTTAAAATAATGTTTCTCAATTATATTTAGAATTATTTTTACTGTTGACCTCAGAAAATTCTTTAGTTTCTGTTTCATGGAGTACTTTTAAAGGTCAAATATATATGTGCCAAAATGTATTATTCTTTTCACTCACACAGTAATAATGTTCTGTGGTTAGAAAAATCAGTTTATATTTATTGTTTTCATTTCAGACTCTCTGATTAGATCTTAACTAAAACACTTTGAGTTGCTCCAGGCTAGAACACAGAATGGAGACAAGGTCTATGCCTATTTCTGTTTTCATTGTACAACTAGAAAAAGGTCTTGTGAAAATCTTGTTTTGTATTCATAAGGAAAAAAAGAACAGGAACTTTTGTTGCCCAGGGGTTAGTTGACTAGCTTCAAGTACATAGGCTATAATAGAAAATTGATATTAGCTTCTCATTTACAATTTCTGCTACCTTTAAGTAAGAAAATATAGAATGTATACATTCTGTTTTTCTCTACTACTTCTAAGACATTTATTTCCTTTTTTTTTCTTAACAGATTGAAAAGACCACTTGACCAACATCCATAGGCTTAGTCTTGTTCCATATGGAAGTCACCCAAATTATGGGTTTGAAGAACTGAAGGAATAGTACAAAATTCAGAACATTGATATAAAATGATTTTGCTGACAATTTGCTTTCTCCTTTTGACATTGTCTTCCGTAACTCTTTTGGTAACTGTGTATGTTTGCTCCTTCTGCCTTCAGAGAAGCATCATTGGTTGGGTAAAAGCATGCTTATCTTCCTTTGGTACAGTGGTTTTCACTGTTGCATGCACACTTAGTCTATTTAATTATCTCTTATAGGCAATCCCTCAAAAAGTACCATTAAGCAAGCATTTAACCTGTACAGAGTATTACCCAACTTACCACTGTCTGTCACTGCATTATTTCAAAGGTCTCCTAAAGGGCCTCCTTGCTTCCCAAGATCCAGCTCTTGACAATACTTTCTCAGAATACATAATTCTCTTAAAAGTTAACTAGCCACATCATTGCTTTACGGAACTTCCAATTATTCCCCATCTTACTATAAAAAACTCAAAGTTGATGCTGAGTTTTACTTGCTCAGGACCCCTGGCATTTAGTTTCCCTAACCTAAAATTACTCACACTCTACCTTTTGGTCATGTCGTTTACTTGCACAGTCTGTTCCTTTTGTCTGAAAATATTTTCAAGTAGATATTTCTTTATCAATATCTCCTTCGTTATTTTAAGGCTTTTATCCAAATATTTGGCAGTGCTGTATACATACCGGGGAATCATTTGTTGAGTATCTGATTGCTAGTATTCTCTGCCCTTCTGTTGAGAAGGGTAGATATTTAGTAGGAGTGCAGTATTTAATCTCTCATATTTATTTCTGTCTCCAAGAAAATTGATTATGGAATGTAGTAGATAAGTGTCGAATTGATTCTACTTTTGAAAAGTGCTTTCTCACTGCCTCAAAAATCCAAGTCCTAAGTATAAGCCCTGGTCTTTTCTCTAATGCTAGCACAGTTTTTGATTTCCACCTCTTGACCTTCACAGTCCCTAGTTCTCTACTTCCGTCTACACTCCCGTGTGACAAATACCAGCGCCAGATTACATTTACGCTTTCCTACATTGACTGCTTCCAGATAAACTGTTAAACTTTAAGAAGAGAGAGTAGCAAGCAACTAGGACAAATACCTCAGCCAGGCAGTAGCCTCCACCCTCTAAATCAACATGAGTAAAGCTCACATGAACTCACAGAAACTGAGGCAGCATGCACAGGGCCTGCACAGTTCTGTACCAGGTCGTGTGAACAAGAGGGTCTCTGATTCTTGTGCCTTTTCCTGAACTCTTTATCTTATGTTTGTTTGTTTTGTCAAATTCCAATGCATTAGTTTCTGTTTTATTACTATATTATATATATTATATTTCCTTAGAAGTCTGTTTGTTTTCTGAAGAAAGACAGAAAAGGGGGGGGGGGGTAGAATCTGGAAGTAGGGGAGGTGAGGAAAAACTCTGGGAAGAGTAGAGAGAGGGGAAACCATATTCAGGATATATATGTGAGAAAAAAATCTATTTTCAATAAAAGCTAAAAAAAGAGGAAGATACTGTCTCAAAAATGAGGTTGAGAGCAATAAAGGAAGACAGTGAACATGATCATTGACTTCTATATACACATGTACAAACTATTAATAAACACACACATTTGCTGGGATCAGTGCAGGCGAAAAACAACTAGCATTGGAGCATCAGGACTCAGCCTGCTGTTTAGCAAGGTAACAGTAGGATTTTACCTTGGCCTCCTGGGGGATTGTCTCCTGAATGCCCTCTCTTGTGGCATGAACGTTCGATGAGGGGGGGTTTCTAGCCCCTCACTGGGCAGTGTTGCTGGCACACATAACAGTGGTGATGATTTTCCCTCAAGCAATGTCACCTGGGCAAGGCAGTGCCACTCAGTTGAATTGGTGACTCTGTGGAAACTCCAAACAGAATAACTAAACAACAAGGATAGCTAAAAACAGTAGGTGCTTTTCACATACAGGTACAGGGCTAAATTAAGATTTTTTGCCAGCTGCCTTAGAATCAGAACTTAAGAAGAAAATATATTTTTGCTAGGGACTTGTTTGGTCAGGGTTAGGAAAGCTAGAACAAATAAAGCTTAATTTCCAGGGCCCATGAGCTTTACCTATGAAAAACAGACCCATGATCAAGTAATAACAAATGAGTTTCAGTGCCCATTGTTAGGCTTAAACTTCTTCGACCCTAATAAAATTGACTCTTTTCTGGTCTCTATAATCAAAAGTTTACTGATGAGTTTGGGGTATGCTTTGGGGATATAGAGCTGTGCAGCAGATTCTCCTTTTACCTAAGAAAAGCAAAAAAGACCCCTGACTTAAAGTTTTCTAGTTATAATAAACTTGTTTCATTGTGTTAACTAAATAAGAATTTTGTATATTAGGATACTACGACGTGTACTCATTCCCTAACAACCTGCCAATTATAATAGAGCTGGCTATGAAATTAGTTGGCTTGCTTAAACTCTGTTACTCTATATATAATAATAATAATAATAATAAAACTCGTGTTGCTTCTAGAATGTAGATGTACTGTGGAAAAAAAATATGGAAAACTAGGTGTTCAGGTGTGGTTTTTAAGATAACTTGTTTTTTTAAAAAAATATGGAAATTGTAATCACCAAAATATAAAACCTGTAATCATTGTGTAAAGTTTAAGTTTATGATTAAGATGCGATTATAATGCGATCTTTCCCCATCAGGGGCTTTGTCAAAAATATATATATAAGATACATGGGAAAACAGATAACCAGTGGGAGTAGGAGACAGGAGAGAGAGAAGAGGGAAGAAGGAAAATATAGAAGTAAGAAGGGACAGAAAGAGTAAAGAGAGAAGTTTGTCCCATCCATAAGAGGTGTGGTTTCATTCTTATTATTTCCTTGACTCTGCCCTTCTCCCATGGGTCACTGAAACCCTTGCTGGAGCTGGTACCAGTACACATTAAAGTACACACATTGTTACACAGATATCCACACGTATAATTAGCAGAGAGAGAGAGAGAGAGAGAGAGAGAGAGAGAGGGAGAAGAAAGAGAGAAAGTAAGAAGAGAAAGAGAAATATGAGATAATTTTGTTCACCTTTTCATGATATAAGATTCTATAAGAAATCCACAAGATCCTCTTTCACCTGAAAACTAGGCAAAATTAAGATGTAATATTCTGTACTGTCATTATTCTTATAGATATAGATTTTGTTTCAAAAGCTGTTTTTTCTTTTGTCTAATTCAGCCACCAGTCTTAGTCCTGGAGCCCTGGAGAGTTTCTGCCTCCATACAGTCTAATGTTAAATCTAGAATTGGAAGTCTTCAGCCTTAGCCTCAGTACAATCTAATGAACCTCCAAGACTTATTGCTGACTGAGCCACTCTGACTAGCTCCTTCTGAACTCTGACCATTCTGGTCCAACTCAACTCATTTGTTCTGGCCCAAACTCTTCTCCAAGTTGATTAGTTCAAACTGATTTTCTGAGATGCCTTACCATGTCTGACCAAACTCTTCTGACTTTGGCAGATTATGGATGACTCTCTAATGTCTCAGTCTGAACTGCTCTGCTTAGCTTCAAACTGATTCACTCTTCCTGTGTGATACTGACTTCCTCTACTGAGCTGCCTTTGTGTTTCTGTGTCTCTCCCAGCCTTCTTCTGTAACCCACTGCTCCATACTGCCTCAGTTAGCCTCTCTGCCTTTCTGTATTATCCTGAGTTAGACTGCTTCATTGTCTCTGTGTCTTATTCTCCCACCATCTGTCTGCTTCAGACTGCTTGCCTCATACTGCCTGCTGTAACTGATTGCTCTGAGCTAAGAGCCTGCTTTTATATCATGAGGTTGGGCATGACCTCACTCTGACTTACTCTGTTATCTCTTCTTCTGATTAATCACTTTGTTCTTCACTGACTCATTTCAGATGTCACTTCTTGTGTGACACTGACTCTTTATGAGCTCTGCTTCCTGTCTGCTTCAACACTCTGTTTCTGTTTTAGGGATTAAAGGCATAGACCACCACTGCCTTCTGAATACTAGGATCAAAGGTGTATACCTCTTAGCATTCTTTCTGCATTCCTTCTGAACCACACAGACATGTATATGTGTTTCCTTCATATAGACCCCTGGAATATAGACCGTTCATAGTTTTCCCATTGGCATATTCCTCTACAATTCTCACTATGCATTTACTATTTGCAAAGTATTCTGCCATCTTCCACAGCAACACCTTTGGAAAGGATTTCACATGATTATTACTTGTAGTGGTTTGAATGAGAATGATTCCCTTAGGCTCATATGTTTGAGTGCTTGTTCACCAGTTAATGGAACTGTTTGGGAAGGATTAGGAGGTGTTGCCTTGTTGGAGGAAATCTGTCAATAGGGATGGGTTTTGAGGTTTCAAAAGCTATGCCATGCAGAGTGTCTCTTTCTCTCTCTCTGCCTGCTGCCTTTGGATCAGGATGTAGAGCTCTCAGCAGCATCATGCCTATTGGGTTCTCTCCATAAAGATCATGAAACTGAACTTGTCAATCTGTACTCAAGTCCCCAGTTAGATGATTTCTTTTATAAGAGTTTGTTTGGTCATAGTGTCTCTTTACAGCAATATAAAAGTAACTAAGACACTATATTTATTCATAAATTATTTTTTGTACTTTATTTTTTCCCAGTTGGTAATAAAGACAAGTGACCACATCCTGTTTTAAGCTCTGTTCTTTATATGATAGTGAGTTACTTATGAATGTTTTTCTTTATTCTCATGAATAAATATCTATAATTATTTAAAAAATACAATTAATCACATATGTATTACTAAAAATAGATGGCCTATCTATTAACATATCATTTAACTGAAATGCATATATCTTTAAAAATATGTTTAATACTAAATACTATGATGGATTATCTCATTTTTTTCATAAATATCTACTTACATATTTGTGATTAAAACCACAACATAAATTATGTAATAATATCTTAAATATTCATATTTTAATTGTCTACTAAATAATCATTACCACATAAAATTTTACAAATTGTTCTACACAAAGATTTTAGTAAGTCTTTAATTCCATGACTATAATATAATACGAATAGTGTTTCTTTTCTCATAATGCTTTGGTACAGTAGATTGCTTATTTGTAGATTGCTTACTTGGCTCTGCTAAAATTAACATTTTAATATATGTTGAATGTTAGTAAATAAAATTTGTTTTACTAAGTCCTTTGTTATTAAAACAATGGGAAGCTAATTTCTTCATTTCGAGTGCACTCCTGGGGTATCCCATGCTTTTTCTAGCATAAGCATTTTCAAATCCCTGTAATGTAACATAGAATGTAAAGATGCCTGACTCGGCTGAATAGGAGGAAACTTCCAGCAGACATAAGTGTTATCGTGGCCAACCTGCAATTTAAAAAGTATAGATTTTTCAAGATTGAAAAGTGTGTATATTGATCCAATTTTTTTCCATCTCAGAAAAAGTAACCACATTTACTTTGAACATTTTCTTTAGAAATGTGTTTTTCAAGTCTGTCGTTAAGTGTCAAAAATTTAAACTTTCTTTCTATAGGAGAAAATTATTATCATCAGCGGATTAAAGAGCAAATAAGTAAGCTAATGCCAGTGTTTTCTGGGGAGGGGAGGTTGCTAGCTAATGTCAGTAATGCATTTCATGGGTTTTTCTTGCCGAATTTTATGATAGCATATTGATTTGGAGTTTTCTTAAGATCCCATCAAATCTGTTAGTCTTAGCTTTCCCGATTTAGAAACATGTTTAGTTCCCAAATACTCAGCATTTCTAATGTCTAATTTTAAAATGATTCTAACTTCAAAGATTTATTGTTTGAACCAAGTGCAACAGGCAAAATCCTGTGGGAACATTTTAATCATTTGGTCCGTCTTGGTAGACATCATGAGACAGACACTGTAGTTTCTTTAAGGACTTAAGCTAATATCATCTGTGTATTTTTGATCAGCTAAAACAAAGTGTCAAGATCAGCTGTGTCAGACATTTGCTTGTGTTGTTGCTGCTGTGTGATTTTAACTGGGAAAATTTGAACAAATGTCAAATGACCCGAATACAGAACCAAAAACAGACAAAAAAATTAACAATAAAGATTTAGTCCAAGTCTCACATCTAGGTTGCTGTAACAACATTTGAGGATGAACTTTACAGGAGCGTGAGTGAGTCAAAGGCAGGATGGCCGTTTCCCCACACTCCAGCGCAGTCTCGGAAACCTGTTTTGGCTATTCACAGAGCTACCCATCCAACTCAATACTTAACTGGAGCAGTTACATTTGCTTCTGAGTCTTATGAACCTCACTCTCCACTCTAGGAAGAGATATTTCAATGTGGGGGATATTGTTACAACAACAACAGCGTATACCACTGAGTTCGTTTGTTTTTCAATATATTTCTTCCATAGAAAGTCATACAAGAAGAGTGTAAACAGAATCCTTTTATTTTACTTTCTACTTGTATCACTTTGTATAGGTTTTTCTTCCTTTACACACTTAGTTTTTAATTTAGAATTTTTAAGTTTGCGTTCTACATTTCCTTTCACTGAGATTCTTTCTTACTATACTTCAAAATAAGTCTTTGATATTTTCTATTTTAAAATATTTTCTATTTTAAAGCTTCTTTGGAAATCACAATATCCCTTTTTAAATTATTTATATACATTTTTATGATTGATTTGAAACTTGCTTATATTTATATGTTTCTCAACCTTGTTACAAAGGTTATGCTTGTTTTACAGGAAATACACTGAAAACCAAAGGTATGGAAGAGAAAATATTTGTGAAATACATCAGCATCATGGGATACAAAGTAAAACCTTGCTGGTTTAATTTTGCATAAGTGCTTAAGCTTCAGGTCCAAAACCCTCAGAGCGCTGAACATCTATCTGTATCCATACTTGCAGAGCCTCTGTGAAAATACCTATCATCAAACTACTCTTGACAGTTTGGACAGGGTGAACCCACTCTGGCTGGCACTTGTAAGGCTCCCAAATGCAGAATGTGCAGAGTTTATGCCACGCAAGTGCCCATCACCTGTCAAACGTACTCTCTCATTCTTGGTTTGGGTTCATTTCACCTTATCTCTGGAACTCAGGTGCCAGGTCATCCATGACGTCTGACAGAAACCACGGCACACTGAGAAAATAGAATGTATTTTGGTACCTGAGCACTCACTTCAAGGTTATCTTCTCTGGAAGGCTGTAATTTTTGTTAGAATGTCTCTTTAATGGGCTCCAGTTAGGCTGGCTCTCATTCAAAGGGTAGTTGCATTCAGACTTGGTAAACAAATGAGTACATGGTATTTCCTTCACTGCTTTTAAACCAAGTTGCTTTCCTCTATCCATCTGTGTTGAGAAGCAACTTCTGTGCCACCTATGACCTCCTTGTACTTTTCACCTTGTACTCTAGCCCCGTGCCATGTGGATACCCCCTGTAAGGTATTTTTAAGCAAACATTCTTTATACTATTAACATATTTTTGGATAGAAATGTATGAAAGTATAGGCATACAATTCCACCCCCAAATTTTGCCTTGGTATACTTGTGCTTTAATTTCAGAAGTACAGTTAGGTCAGGAAAAATATTTTGCACTTTATTATATGGTCATGGCATGATTGTAATTCATAGTTTCACTATAATAGCAGAACGTGCAAAATCACAGAAACATTTTTTCCTTTTTCTGTTTTCTAGACAGGGTTTCTCTGTTGTAGAAACCAGGAACTCACTGTGTAGACCATGCTGGCCTTGAACTCACAGTTGATTTGCCTGCCTCTGCTTCCCTAGTGCTGGGATTAAAGGTGTGTGTCACTGCCACCCCAGTAAAAACACAGAAATCTTAAAAATGCTAGTCTCAAATCCTTTCCCTTTTTGTATCACAGTGCATTGCACAATGCTAGCTACAAAAAATTACAAGACAGAATTTCTCAATGATATCTTTTTTCTTCTGTGTTGAATATCTCTTTGACCTAATTATTTCAATCCTGTTCCTCTTCTTGCTTATTTTCAGGGTTTCCCACATGATATCAACGAATATTTTGGAAAAGATTTGTGGTGATTTCCTATCATATGCAGTTTGTAGTTAGTAAATATTTTCATATAATTTATTGAAAGCCAGTTAATCATTCACTGTATTTAATACTTTACATAAAATATGCAACATTTTAAATCACCATGTGGCATCTGATCTTTATATGGCCACTCATGTTTACTTTACTGTATTAGCTACAGTTTTGCTCATGTCCACTAGGATACACACTTCCCAGTTCCCGCATGCTTGTTACTTTTATAAGTGATGGTATTGTGTCTTAGTGAGCTATATTCATGACTTTAATCAAGAAGTCATTTTGTCTGCAGCCAACATGGTACAAAGATAATTACTAAAAAAAATTATTTTCCTTCAGTATTCTTTTTGAGAATTTCTTACAGGAGTGCCATATGTTCATCACTTCTGGTCCTCCTCTCCACAAATTCCATCATCTCTCCCTCAATTAATCATTTAAAAATTGTTATAAATATGTGCTGTGGAAGGTTAGTTTTAATTATGTATAAAATTGTTTCGTACACTGTTGGGTGAGGGGCTAGTCTAGGCCTTGGCATTTTGTATTGCCTGCAGGTATTGGATTTCTGTGGGGGATATTTGATTGCTTATGATCTGCACCTGAGGAGTTCTGAATCAATAAAAACACCTGAGCTCAGACACTCAGGGTTCCATTGTCCAGGATAGTGCTTGCCATGATGTTGGTTCCCTTTAGTGAGGTCTGGCAGGGTTTGAGTCTATGAAAATGCCTCCTGGCTGAGCAGCCACAGCAACATACAACTACAAATATGCTTATACTTCCTACTGAGTATACTTCCTCCGTTCTTCTGCATATGTGTCTAGGGATGACCAATTGGATTTGGACAGCCTATATTGGGGTGTGTGACCTAAGAAGGCTGACTCTGCCTCTCTTAGCAACTACTGACCTATAATAGCTCTTTATTTAAGAGTAGGATAATGTTGAAGTTTTCCTGTCCACAATGGCATGTTCACAGGCATTGTTATTATTCTCATTTTGTCCAGGCAACCATATTGTTTCCAGTTCACAGGGCAAATTTTTCATGTCCTGTCTAAGGCCCACAATCTATTCACAGGTGTGCTAGGCTTCCTTAACCACCCTTGCAATCTACATGAATAAAATGAAACAGAAAAAGATGTGACAAAGGATCCAGTACAATAAGTCAAAGAGAAAGAGAAATAAATTCTAAGATTCACAGAAAATGTACCCTTATGAAAGAATTTAAATGTAGGAATAGTGGGAAAATACCAAGAGAACAATGTATGATAGAGCTGATGAGCATTAAATGATGTATGGGTCTATGGGAAGGATGTAGAAGACAAAGGACTTGATCCTTAGAGGAGGAGCATTGTGAAGCTAAGAAGAAAGACACAGAAACAAGCAAGCAAATAGAACTCATGAAAAATGATGAATAGACTATTTTGCATTTAACAGGTAGAAAAACAAGAAGAAAAATTTTGATTCTAATCCGAGTGTTCAATAACCTGTTAAGTAGGCTGTGTACATCCTGTATTGCAAAAATAGTATTTCTGTAAAAGAGCACCACATGTAAGTAAATCCTACTAATGGAGTGGGAAGGCAAAACAAGAAGAGGGCTGGAGTGATGGCTCAGTAGTTACTAGGAGCACT
This sequence comes from Cricetomys ansorgei, assembly GCA_026225945.1. Taxonomy (NCBI): domain Eukaryota; kingdom Metazoa; phylum Chordata; class Mammalia; order Rodentia; family Nesomyidae; genus Cricetomys; species Cricetomys ansorgei. The sequence goes on from JAMJFZ010001791.1 coordinate 5,971,491, forward strand.
TATAGGAGGAGTTATGAGGTCCCCTTCCTGAGGACCCAGCTTCGGTTTGCAGTACTTGCGAGGCAGCTCACAACTGTCCGGAGCTCCAGCTTACAGAGGACCTGATATCTTCTTCTGACCTTGGCAGCAACCAGATACACCCATGTGCCCGTATATAAATGCAGGCAAACAGTCATACACATAAAACAAAATCAAATCAATCTTTTGAAAGGGATAAGAATGGAACTATTTTCCTTCTGTGTGTTTGTTTTGTCTTCTTTTGACATAGTAGATTTTATTTTATTTTAATTACTCTCTGGAGGCCTGTTTGTTTTCTAATGAGAGCCAGAACAGGGTGGATCTGAAGGGGAGGAGAGGGAGAGAGGAACTTGGAGGAGTAGAGGTAGGAGAAACTATAATCAGGATATATTATGTGAGAAAAATGTACATTTTCAATAAAAGAAAAAAAGAGAAAAACAAACAGAAACTATATCTGGGAGGGAAGTAATGTACAGATAGTAAACTTGGATAATTTCAGCAAGCCAAATATTAATGTTGTTAGGGACATTGTGACTTCTGTTTTAGAAATGCTAGGTTTCGTGCACAGGTAACATCTCACTGTGTATAATTAGCTCCTATAGACAGGCAACGAACATTCAGAGTTTAAAACAAAGCACATGGATGGGTGTAGAGCTGACCTTTCAGTTTCTCATGAAATTTGTAAGCAGATTACCAGTTAACAATTACCGATTGTTTTTCCGTACTGTTACATGCATTTTGGTGATTCTATTAAAGAGTATTTTTTTCTGACTAAAGGAAATATTCAAAAATGGTTTCTTGATTAATGCATCTCTCAAACCTCACTGGAGAAGTTTCTTTGTGCAGTGGATGGCGATTAACACAGAGATCCACAATTGACCAACATATAGAGAGTTAGAGACTGCAGAGTTCTCAGTCCTAAATGGGACATCTATATACCCACCTCAAGGCCCAGAGGGAAGAGGGTATGGAAGACTGTAGAGCTAGCGACTGTGGGTGACTACAGTGAAACAGTGTTTTCTGGATACAACAGGGCAGTTGCACAAGAGAACTCACAGCAGTTTTGACAGCATGCACAAGATTAAGCCAGACAAAATCTCAGCATAGGCGATGGAGGTGGGCACAAGTCTAAGTCCTTGATGAGGAGCTATTGGAAGTTAATGACTGTGTGGAGAATCAACTTCCTTCAAGGATGCAACCAATGAGACACTGCCCAGGATCCATCATAAGGCCCCACCTCCATGAACATACTGGTGGTACTAAGTGGACTCATGGTTTGTTTGTTTAAAGAATCCGTGGAAATTGGGAAGGATAGGGGAGGTTTTGGAGGGGAGGAAACAGCAGGTGAGTTAGATCAAAACAACACACACGTGTGTATACACACACACACACACACACACACACACTCACTCATGACTATTGCTGCAAATGTCAAGACTTGTGAATTTCCATTTGGAAAACCACATTTCTGTGTGACAAAAGCAAGTTTGGTTTCTAAGATGTCTTTCTCCCTTATCACATACAACTATACCCCTTGGCAGTCTTCCATTGATTTTGCCCAACACTTTTCTTGTTTTTTTTATTTTTGCTTGTTTATTTGTTTTGTGTTTTTGTTGTTATTTTGATGTGGCTTTTTACTTGATTTTGTAGCTGAGACTTGAACCTAAGGCTCTGTGCACAGGAGGCACGGGCATCACTGTTAAGTCACATCTCCAACCTCTCCTCTTAACAATGGCTTTTTAGAGTCCATTACTTCCTCATGAGACAACAATTTATCTCATACTCTCATATCAATTCTTGGTGCATATCCCATATTTGTATACTTGAATTTTATTGTGGAAGTAGACATACAAAATTTATACTAAAATCTTTGTGAGATACTAGTAGTGAAAAATATAACAAGTCAAATCTCATTTGTATTCAGAAGTTTTGAAACCTAAAACACTAAGGGTAAGTTTAGTTATTTGACATTCCTAATGACACTAGATATATTCCAGTTTTATGAATTTAAAAAGAAGGTAGTTTTCTCAAAAGAAATAATAAAATTAAACCTATTTTTTTAAGACTAGTAAATTACTTACTTGACTATCATCATACTAAAATTAATAGCTCCATTTCTCATTGTCTGCTAGAAGGATGGAGCTCATAACAGACCATTAGAGCAAAGGATTAAAACACAGGCAATCCTTTCTCACTTTCACCACTAGGAGATCTTCTGCTTTTATCACTTTGAAAGCAGGCAGCTTCCTGCCTGATCTGATTGAGGGGATGGCAGAGGCAGCTACAGGGACTGCAGTGTTTCCTGCATCACTGATGCTCAGTAAACGCTGCAAGATACAGTGTTGAGAAGAGGCTAACGATTTATATACGTGTACTCATTACTTGGTACGCCTGTTTTAAATGGAAATAATAACGTTTTCTCTTCCCACTTGGCACTCTAAAGATCAAAATGAAATATGTTTAAGTGATGATATATTTATTTGGAGTTTGCATGTTTTCATGAATATATATTTTGAACTAAAATATACCCTGAACATGTGTTGTTTCCCCAAATATTAAAAATGGAACTCGAATTTATTTTCATCAATACAACACTTTTGTATTGGTAATAGAAATTAATGAATGAGTAAAAGTGAAAGAAAAATTTCATGAATGAAAAGTAAATCAAGTACAGCACTTAACAATGCTGCTTGAGTGTTTAATTAATGTTCTCTGTGTGCTTGTACCTGTGTTTATGTACTTTATATATAAAATGTGCAAAATTATTGTAGAAAAAATATTTATAAACTTTTGAACCAAAGTCATATTATCTATGATTTATCATTGAAAATTTGCCCTTTTTTTGTACTTCCTTGTTGATTCCTTCCTACATATCAAATACCAGAGTCAGTGTACCCTTATTATAGGCCACTTGTCAGTACCTGTGTCACTACTAACACAAGCTATTCTTTCTCATGAATGTCATTGATTTGGGTGTCTATCTATTTTAGAGGTTTTCAGCCTAAAGAGTAATATTTAATATTCAATAATAGAAAAAGAAAGAAGTATGATTAAAACACAGATTCAAATGAGCAGGCACTATCTGGAGCATATGACTCCAAGGCTGCCAACTATTAGCAAAGCTTTTGCTTCACAGAGTCCATAGCAGCCATGTCTTTGACAGTTCAGAAGTAGAGGTGAGGGCATAGCACTTCCATTCCCTATGAATGAAAGATTGGATTCAGGACCTCTGTGGACACTAGAATCTGGGCATGCTCAAGTACTCAAGTGCCTTATAGAAAATGACAGAGCATTTGCCCATGACCAGTTGTTTCTGTTTTTGTTTCCCAAATAGTTTGGCTCTTTGGTTGATTGGGTTTTGTTTTGGGATAGAGGATTGACTCTGCATTCCTAACCCACTGAGGAAATGTGCTATCTGGTCACGTAGTCCCTCAGTAGAACAGTAGTGTGGAAGTGGAATATGGTCTCCTGGGGCAGAGGAGGTCTTCATTGTAGTCCTGACCTATGACCTTCTACTAGGATATCACATTTTACTCTGTTTATTCTGGTATATAATAGGGAGTGTTACTCTTATGTCAAGATTTATTTCTATAAAATATGAAGCACCCTACTTATGAAAGTATAATAGCTCTAAGATACTGTCATGGTATTTTTGGCATTAATCACAACACAATAGCTTGACAGCCTAGTCTAGCACCTTGAGTAGCAAGTTTGGAACACCATTTTCTGGGTTAGGACTGAGATGCTAATCAGTCTTGCTCTACTTATAACCTATGTAATTTTTATAACTAGAAAGAGATGGTATCAGCTAACTTGAAATCTATACAGATAAATACTTGGAATTTAGGGGGAAATGCATCATAACAAATATTTCCTATACCTGGCATAAAGTTCATGTTTGTTAATTTTTTTTACATAGATCCTGGAGTTAACATAATTGCTTCTGCTATTGACCTTAATAATGCATAGGCCTACTGCCTGCATGTATGTGTGTGTGTTTTAACAGTCTATTGAGTATACTAGAATAAGAGAATTTTCCATGACTAATTTTCAAAGGTTGTTCGTCTCTGGTGAAGGCTAGTGAACATGCCATTGATTATATGTCAATGTTTTATAATCACATACACAAAACACAGTCTGTGCTTTTGAAAAAAATAAAAGGATTCATTTTGATCATTTAAATTAGATGGATCAAAGTTCAGCCACCCCCTGGCAATCAGTTAGAATTTGAAACAGAAATTTATCAGGAATTGAAGATATATTTAGTTGTGGTTCTCAGTCTTTAATTCTGCTATTCTTTTTCTGTGGCTTGTTTTTCTCTTTTTCATCATTTCTTTTATTTTTTGAGACTATAATTGAATCATTTCCTTCCTCTAAACCTTCTCAAACACTTCTTGTTCTCTTTGAAATTCAAATATGTTTATAAACATATATAATCTTCCACAGAGAAGAACACGCCAATTGGTAATTCAATATCATTTTTTATTCCAGAAAACATACACACAAATAGCATACAGCCTGTTTTTCTTTAAGCTTGCAATTATGTTCAGGTTCTGTAAACTAATTGTATTATAGCATTCACCTTTACTTCCACTTTCCAAGGAGACAGGCACATAATAAAATTTAATATCTCAGATAATTGTTGCATTAACCTAATTGCAAATCCTGAGAAATGGATTCTAATGTAGGGGGTCAGGTTACCAATTTTTTTTTAATGCAGTTCTCTATGATCTCTGAAATGGGAATCATTTTGGATTCTTATCACTACTGTGGCATATCCCAATGAATTAGAGAGAAAGATGTGGACTTGATAGAAATACATGCTTTTGTATGTAGGAATATACCTATATTCATATACCTACATGCATTAACAACAATTAATGAAAAAAGACCATGAATTTTAGGTAGATCAACAAGAGATATAAGGGAGTGTCTGGAGGGAGGAAAGAGAAGGAATAAATTCTGTGATTCTATTATAGTCTCAAAAACCAAAATAAATACTTAAAAAATAAAATAAAATATCTCCTTGGGATCAGCCCAAAGTGGGTTTTCTGCTGGCCACTGTTAGAAGAAAACTCTGTACCTGGTGCCCCATCAGGATTCTCTCACCTAGTATTTCTTATATTTCGGATGCCTTCTTCCTTTATTATGAGTTTTTATTCGGATAAAAGTGACCTATTTAATTTCTAGCTGAGCAAGCATGTAATTAAGTAATACCCTTGGGTTATTTTATTTTTCTGCCTTATGAAATAAGAAAGAAATGACTCCTAGAGGAGAATTAAACAAAATGCTGGTACACAGCATGTGATAGTTTGGCAAGGAAAAGTCTTTTTTCCCCTACAAAATAAATAAATTAATTGGAGAGCTTAAGGAAATAATTAATTATCAAATCTCTATAAGCACTGTAATATATGACACATTTTTTTAAAAAGTAAATGTTTCAAAACAAAAGGCAGAATTATTAATAGGCTGCTTTCCCTGTTTTACTGTCATCAGCATCATGCTTACTAGTGTTGCTGTTGCTTGAATAAAAGTCACATTTATACATTAGAAATTGACTAAATTGTTGACAGTTTTAAAGATCCTATCTTTAAGCATCTAACATGTATATTGTATAAGACATTATTAAACTAGAAAGTAACGAAAAAGGAAAGTGAAACATAATCCCATGGTGAATGTTCTAAAACAATGTTGTTATAAATACTGTGTGGAGTTTGTATTTTAATTTTCTCTCTCCTGCATTCTGCACTTTTTTTCATGAGTCTGAAGGAACATCTGAAGTTTAGGAAAAGTATAGTAGACAAAACTGCCTTACAAGATCTCATTATAAATATTTAGTGAGCTCTAAGAGATGAAGTAAGCATAAAGTCAAAAATCACCTTAAATGATTTAGTGAGTTTTTGATCAATATACATTAAGACTTTTTATTTGTTAAAGGTATAATGCACATAGACATTGGGATGTACATGTCTGTTAAGTTAGTTTTAATTTATGAGCAGATTGTGATATCAAGGAAATAGAAAACAAAATATAAAATAATCACACACAGTCAAACAAACAAAGAACATGTACTTGGAGATATTTTGAATGTAAAAGAATTATAAATAAGGTTAAAACTAATAATAGCCCTGGTTTTATTGATCATTTTATCCAACAAGTAAGTATTAATTAATTCTAAGAAAAGTCTTTGTTTATTTATATAAATCAATATACTAATTAATTGTATGGATGGTAAAATAATAATTTATAAAATCATGTACTTCGGTGGGGTAAAGGAATAGATAATTTCTAAGTCAAGCTATTAAGCCACTCTTAATCATTGTTTACAAACCAGTGTCACCTCACTAATTAGGTTTTATTAAGGGCATCACTGCAGCTACAAAGATAAAACAAACAAATCCAAAGAGTGCATTAGCTTATCATTTATTCATTGCCCAGCATTTAAGGCTTGTGAGTCAAGTGCTCAATCCAGGAGTGTAATCAAAGAAATGGAAAGTGCACAGCATCTGTGAATCATTGTGAAGTAAAATGCATACACTGGACAAAAGTGTAAGAGGAAACAAACTCACGTGCCTTATCAATCTCTCCGGCCCAAGTACGGGTTGATGTGCTAATTGAAAAGATGGCCAGAGAGCTGGGTTGCCTCCTCTGTGCACAGATCCACCAGTCGGTCCTCAACTGCAAGTAAGGGCAAAAAAGTTAGGGAGGCAGTTGGCCATTGAATAAGTAATATGTGGTTTTAGCTAACATAGATTTGGAAGTTTGGCTTTTTTAGACTGTTGCTGCAGATTTGGAGTCATGTTATATTTATATATGATCTGAGGACTACCAATTGGCATATTTAGTCCTTACTTTCGCAAACTCTAAGTGGATGAATCTCCTTTCGTAACCTAACTGTGTCCGTTAGCAGAAGAGTGAGGTCTCTTACCACTGGCAGTGCTTTAAAGTAGAAAAAATAGAACTGAGGTTGTTGACAATTCAGGGGGAGTAACTTTAAGTGTCTCCAGAGAAACTTTAAAAATACATAGATATATCAACCTACTGGGTATCTACTTCTCAAGTTTCCTAACACACCTTTCCAATTTCCATCACTCTTACTCCTAAGGGTGTCTGCTCTGGAATATCTAAGGCGAAAAACTTTTTTGGTAAATATTCATTTTCTTTTGTTAACAGAGGAAACCAAGGCATCACTGATGTCTTAAAAGTAATCTTTTCGTTTTTGTACTGTGTGTTAAATTAATACTTCACAACTGAATCGTTTATCTGTTCAACTTCATATTACTTTTTACTGTGAAACACTGCACACATTTTAAGAAATGCCTCTAATAAAAATTTTGGGAGGGGGATTATTTTATAATCTTGTCTTAGTTTGATTATTATTGTAGTGATAAAGACCATGACCCAGAAAAACCTGAGAAAGAAAGAGTTTACCTTACAATCCATGAAAGAAAGTCAGCAAGGGAACTCAAGCCAGGAACCTGGAGGCAGGAACTGAAGTAGATTACTCAATGTACTTTCTCACGCACTTGAATAACAGCTGCCCCTGGGTGGCATGGTACCCAAGGAACTGGGCTCCCTTCTTCAATCATTATTTAAGGAAATGGCTACAGACTAGCATACAGGACAGTCTTATGGAGGCAGATTCTCAACTGAGTTTTCTTCTTCCCAGATGATCTTGTGTCCAGTTAACACAAAATACTAACCAGGATATTTCTCCTAATTTTATTGTCAGCATGTACCAAAAGAAGTGCCTACAGAAAAACATGTCTGTTTGTTTTCACATGGTTTAGCTCTACTATGCACTTTTCTTTTTTTAAAGCAACGTCAAATTTTATGGCTTGTATTTGTAGGTAGCAAATGCCAAAGTCCATGATCAGTTGCAGATGTCCACTTATTATGCGAAGCCTCTATGAGGTCGGGAATCCTGGCTTTCTTCAGTTTCACAACAATCTACCAGAACATCCCTTCATTAAGTCCCACCATGCAGCTCCGTGGTGGAAGAAATGAGGTGTTCTTGGACTCAACCATGTCTTTGCTCCCTAATCATTTTTATGTCGTTTCAGCCTTCCCCACACTTTATTATCTTTGCTCCAACCTCTCTTGTTTTTTGGGGGGCTTTGCAGTCATGATTTACTTAGAACATGTGGAACATTATTTCTCCCTCTGAGATGCTCCTTTCAAGGTATTTTCACGATAACTTCCCCTATATTGTCATTAAACTAGAAACAATAGTATAGAAACATATTTTATTTCCTCTTGGATTGTCAATGATAAACTCATATTTTATAACCAAAACATAAAGCTTCTGTAAGGACCAGGCTAGACTTGACCAAACTTTAGTCAGGATTGAAAATGTACAAGAGGCCTGAACTTTGCCTGAACTTTCCCGGAAACCTTGGCACCCAGATAAGGAAAAGTTCCAGTTATACTCACATAAGAATAAGTTTCTATTTACAAAGAATAGTTTCAGCTCAGCACTCCCTAGCTACAAAACAATGCACCTGAAATGTACCGTTGCCTTTTCGCCCTGCTGATTCATGTCATTGTACCCAATAAATCAGCTTAAGGGTTATGTGGTGTCATTGTATCTAACCAATCAGCTTAAAGGTTATGTGGTTGCTAAGAAAAGAGTATATAAGCAAGTTTGAAAATCCCCTCGGTGTGGCCTCCTGCCTCCTGCATGGGGACTCTATGGAGGTCCACCCGGATGTGTAGGAAGGACGTGTCGATACAATAAACCTCATGCTCTTGCAACGATTCATGCCTCAGTGTTTCTCTTGAGGTCTCACCTGATAAAGAAGACCCATCTTGGGCTTCTCACTACCACGGTTTACTTTTATTTATTATTGTACAACCTTCACAACAACAGTGACAAAATCTTAGTCAAAAAATTCTACAATTAATCAAATTTTAATAAAGCTGTAAGTTTGCAAATGTATCAGGAGATAAGGTCTAGGCTGGCTCAAAATTTTATAGGATTAAATTAGCCTTATTGTTTGGGATATAGTTGTCACTTAGTGGCTAGGCAAATCCATTAAGGTGAATGGAAACTAATGAAGAGGAAGCAGCTGAATTCTCAAATTTCTTTACAAGCAAATGCTTACTGGTTAGAAATCCTTTTACTGACCTCACATCTGAAAGATTGAAGATCTGAAAGATTAGAAGAAATCTAATACATCTTCTATGATGTTTACATTAATGCCCTTTAAATAAAGTACTTACATTTTATCTAATCCATGAGATCATTTAATTTACCTGTGTGTAAATAAAAGAACTCACTGTAACATAAAGGTTTTATGCCTGAATAATATGGGTGACATGATATTAAGAAAGTTACTAATATGAATAATAATATAGGCAGATGCAATTATGCTATGGAGAACATTTGATACGTGAAAAGTATTTTTTGTAAATAATCAAAATATCTACATAAAACTCATATCACTTACTGTTGAATAAAAACAATAATAGGAGATGTAGAAATTGCTTACTGGGTAAAGAGCTTGCTAGACAAATATGGGGACCAGAATTCATATCCCATATCCAAAGAACTGTTGGTGGTGTCTGTGCACTGGATACTGTGGGCTTGTTGGCCAGCAAGTCTAACCAGTATGTGACTCTAGTGAAAAACCCTTTCTCAAAACGTAAGAGGAAAACAAAAGTAGAAGATACCCAGTATTGTCTTCTTTTCCCCAAGAGTACATGTAGGAGCATGTTCAACCACACACACACACACACACACACACACACACACGTACCCCACCCTCAGACACAGAAGACTAAAAATAAAGAAGCTAATCACTAATGCTACTATTGTATATTATATGGTGATTCTAAGCAAATTGGTGAAGAAAATAGTATGGTTAAATTTAAAAATAAGCATAACTTGTATGTAGGATTATGCACAAATAAATGAATACATAGAAATTTATTATAAATAAAAAAATCAAAAGTACATGCAAATGTTCATTTTAAAGTTACCATTGTTCTTTTATAAAAGCAAACAATAAAGGACTAATCAATGAAGGATAGAGAACAAAGAATAATTGAGGTATATATACTCTTTTATGAAGGAAATAAAAGATACAAAAACACATCAATTTAAAATTTTAATTTTGTGCATCTTGATCATTCTAAATTTCACCATAAGCCTTAGAAGCTTAGAACAATATTCTTAATCTGCATAGATATCCAGTGCTATTTTTTGTTATAAATAAATAAGGATGTTGTAAAATGTCAGTAGGGAAGAAACTCATCAATCATTGATTACTAATTGCTTCTGAGGTAGGGAGAAGAAAGAATGAAATTTTAGAGTCAAAGTTATAAAAAGAGAAGTACAATGATAAGCATTATCAGTGAGGTAGAACTTTTGAAGGTTTATTTTATTTCCCTCCTGATGACACATGATGTATTACCTTTTCAACTGTATGCTAAGATTTATAAAGGATTGTCATTAGATTAAAAACAACATCTATTCTTTTGACAGAAATATTATACTCTTATCAAACAGCTATAAAACTGGATATTATCAATAAAATAAAACATAGTAAAATACCAAAGTTCTCTCTAACAGGAAATTAAATAACACTTTTTATTGAACAGGGTTTTGTTTTTGTTTTTTGTCTAAATAGAATTACAAGTATAAACGCTCCCAAACAAGGAAGTACAGGGTTCAGTATTTCAGACCTGTTCCACACAGACTAAACTCAACTGGGGTATACAAGTACTGGAGACTCAAACCACTTATGATTATTAATGAAAACATTCACTCTAAATACAAAAACAAAAATTGGATTAGCAGAAGATAGAAGAAAAATCTCATGACTAATGTAATCACATCCTCACAAACCATTTTGTAGTATTCAACACCTATTTCTCAGCAGAGCCAGCGCTAAATAATGATACGAACTACATCAAGTTTGTTTCTGCTAACTTCAAAAATGTGCAAGGCATTCAAGACAATTTGAAAAATAAATTAAATTGATTTTCAGTCTATAGAATTAAGAGACAAAAATCTTGCTTTGTAGAAAGTATGCCATATATCATAATCATGATGTCACAGCAGCTGTGGTAGTTACCTGTACGAGAATCAAATGATATGAAGCCAGGCAAAGTTCATTCATCATGTGGGAGGAGCTCTCCGGGCCACATTCTTTGCTGTGGAGCTATTGTCAGATGATAGTTCCAGGGGAGGAATAATCTATCGCCTATCTATCTATCTATCTATCTATCATCTATCTATCTATCTATCATCTATCTATCATCTATCATCTATCTATCATCTATCTATCTATCATCTATCTATCTATCTATCATCTATCTATCTATCATCTATCTATCTATCATCTATCTATCATCTATCTATCATCTATCTATCTATCATCTATCTATCTATCTATCTATCATCTATCTATCTATCTATCATCTATCTATCATCTATCTATCTATCTATCATCTATCTATCTATCTATCATCTATCTATCTATCATCTATCTATCTATCTATCTATCTATCATTTATCTTTCTATAATGCATCAGTCTATCACCTAATATCATCTGTTAATGAATCACCTATCATTTACCTATCATCTACATATCTATCATCTATTTATATCATTTATTTTATCATATTTATCATCTATTTATATCATTATATCATTTATTCTTATTTCTCTCTTTTCCCCCATCTCTCTTCCTCTTCTCTCTCTGTCTCTGTCTCTCTCTCCTTTTTATGCTGCAGACACTAGTACCCTACCAGGGGCTATCACCACACCCTTGTACACATGGACAGCACTAATGTAAACTAGTGAGTGTCTTCCTGAGGGACTATATTGCTGTAATTAAACCCCATGAGCAAAATCAACTTGAGGTGAAAGGATTTATTTCATCTTCCAACTATCAGTCACAATCATCACTGGAGGAAGTCAGGGCAGGAACTCAAGGTAGGAAGCAGGAACTAAAACAGAAGTCATGGAGGAATTATGCTTTTTGACTTGGTCCCCTTGATTGTTCACTTTGTTATTCTTATACATCCCAGGACCTTCTGCCTAGTGGTAATCCCATCCACAGTGGATGGATTCTCCAACATAAACCATTAATAACATAATTACCTACAGGCCTGCTTACAGGCCAATATTATGAAAAACAACTGATCAATGAACAAAGAATAAGATTCTCTGGAGTGCTCAGGTAAAAACTGGACATTGATATCATATGCCTTCCCCTTCCAGACTCCAGGGTCATCTTGGAAGTCAGGACAGAAAGATTTTAAGAGCCAAAGGTACTAGATTCTGTAATACAGCATTTTCCAGATATAACAGAGAAGTTACCCAAGTAAACTCGCAGCAGCTGGAAATGCATGCACCAGACTAGCACATGATCAAGCCTGCCCAAATACAAACATGGGTCGGGCTGATGAAGTCGCGTTACTGTCAAGGGAGCGGTTGTATACTGATAGTAGAAAAAGGAGAGTAAGTTTTTTTCAGGGATACAGGCACTGCAATGCTACCTATTTTTGTTTTGTTTTGTTTTTTTTGAGATGGTCCCATGTCCAATAAATTTAATAAGCAAGTTTTAAATTTAAGAAAAACACACACACACACACACACACACACACACCTCACATTCACAGAGATAGGCAGACAGACAGATGATAGAAAAACTGAGGAGGGGTGGGAAGAATGGAATGGGGGGGGTTAGATCCAAATACAGTATATGTATGTTTGAATATTATATAAAATATTTTTAGATGACCAAATCTGTTTCACCCAAGAATAGCCGTATGTGATTGATTCTTCCATTTTTATGCTATGACCCTAATTTTGCATTGACTGCACACACAACACACACACACACACACACACACACACACAGAGCTAGTAAAAGTAGTATGTCCTTTTAAATCATTTGTTGAATTAGGAGTTCACTGTGATCATCAGAAGTTCTGTTTAAACTTGTACAAGTTTTCCTAACATTTCTAAAGCTCAGTTTATATTCACCTCTGAAATTATTCTAAATAGAGACATATATAGTTTCTTTTTTGAGTAATTACATATTTGAAAATTCAAGTTTTTGCTGTAGAATATCACAGACTTTGTTAGATGGCATTATCTTCATACATAGCTTTTCCCTTAAATATATAGACTTTAGAAAAATACAGAACTTAGAGGCGTGACAAATTTGCTAACCTGAAAAGAGAAAATAACTGCAGTTTCTCTGCGTGATAATTTTCCGAGCCAACCTTAAATACTAAAATGTTTTAGATTCTAGAACAATCACTACAGCAGACTTCTTCATTTATAATTACATAGTAGTTTTTAAGCTTTTGCTTCAATATACATAGTAAAAATGTGTTTTATTCATTCACCTAACTGCTTATTCTGTCAGGGAATACTCAGAGATGTTATTTGCTCTCAGTCAGGATCTAGTGGATACTAGAGCAAGTGCTTCCACCAAATTTCACATCGCTCCTGAAGGAACTAGGCATTGCCCAGGCAGGCAGAACCCAGTGAACCAACTGTAGTGTTAATCAATTAAAGTAATCAGCCTTTGAAGCCAGACCTGCCCATTACAGTAAACAGAGACGTGCTATTGCACTTTCTGCCACTTTACGGCCAGTAACATTAGAATTTCAGATGAGAACAAGTTTAAAGAGATTCTCTGAGAGTCTATACACGGTAAGGGGGAGAAGAATGTGGCAGAGAGGAAGCAGTTTACATGTAACAAAAAGTCTCATTAATAATTCTAGGTATGACTTTGTATGTAAAGTCATTTTCTGATTTAAATGTCATTGAAAGACTGTCTGATTCTCAGCTCTGTCTTTCTTAAGTTTCTTGCTCTATAATAAACTATAGATTTAACAACATCAGTCTATTTTCCTTAACACATTTGTGTGACTGAAATATTCTTTATTGTAGTCTCTGCTAATATAGGATTTAAATTAATGAAGGAAATTTTAATAACAAATTACTGTTGTGGTATGTTTAGTTGTGGATAATATCTTAGTTAAGATTAGTCTCTTACTTGTTTACACCTCTGTGCCATCCCCAGCTTCCACCCCCACAGGAGGTTCCTGTTATTTGTTGATTGAGGGTCTGTGTGAAAACAGGAAGAAAACACCTGGGGATTGAGGGGTGGAGCAAGGAGGGAGTAGGGGTAGGAAGTGGAGGATAGTAGGAAGAGGAAGAGAGAGAGGAGGAGAGGAAGAAGAACCAAGAGGAGAGCAATGGGGGAAGAAGCCTTGGAGTGAGCTCTCGGCCTAGCTGCCCAGGTATTAGAATTCCCTGAGATTTGACATGGTTTGTGATTAATAAAGAGCTTTGGAAAATTCAACTCTGGACTCTCCGTTAAGCGACATAACTTTATTTTAACAAATTACTTTTTGTCAATTTTTATTTTTTATAATAATACAAAGATTTAAACCAACTTCTGATAAAACAAGTGTGCTGGCTACTTTTATGTCAACTTGACACAAGCTAGAGTCATTTGAAAGGAAGGAACCTGAATCGAGAAAATGCCATCAGCCATGATGAGCAAGCCAGTAAGCAACACCTCTCCACAGCTCTGCATCAGCTCCTGTTTCCAGGTTCCTGCCATGCTTGAGTTCCTGTCCTAACTTCTTTTGGTGGTAAACAGCAGTCTGGAAGTGTAAACTGAATAAACCCTTTCCTCCCCCACTTTCTTTTTGGTCCTAGTGTTTCATCCCAGCAATAATAACCCTAACTAAAAGATTAAGTTTCCTTAATTCTAATGAGTATGGAAATGTTGAGAAGCAATTTATAATTTTTAAAGTTTTTTTTAAACCCTTCTTTTTAAAGTCTTTTTTTATTTAATCTTAAAAGGCAATGATGAGTACTTGTGGTATATTAAATATTTCTACTTACCTTCATTTAAAAAATATTAAATGATATTCAGATACGTTTATTACATCTGATATTACTGCCAGGGATATTAACAATAACTTATTGATAATTATCATTATAATAGCAATATTATTATATAATAATTTCATTATAACAATAATAATGAATTAATGGCCTTTACTCATTTATTATACAATAAATATAAATTTTCTGACATACAGTCATTCATTTATTTATCAAACTTATAATCAATTTGGAAATTTCCCACATTTAGAAAGCAAAGTATAAAATTCTATTTTTGTCAATATTCTCTCATCTGAGTTTCATCTTACAGATTTATAACTCATGGGTAATGCAAAATATGTTTAATAATAAAGTATCTAACTGCACAGCAGTTACTTGGGTAACAATACATCTAAAGTATGACTAAGCTTAGCTGTGGGGATCCACATATATTATTAGCTATTTAAGCAGCAGGCAGAAGTGGCAAGCATTGGGAGAGAAAACACTAAATTTGACATGTATGATTGGTTGGTGCAGTAGAGAGCCAAGGTGACACAGCTTACCTGCTGGGACCTGTCATTGACCTTGTTTTGGATTTATTGCATACAGAATTATCTCTATCTTAAACAGAAGTGGGAGTACTAAAGGCAAAATAATGAATGTGGTCTATCAGGTTAAAATGTTAGAGTGGCCAAAATTGAGTAATACTTTGGGGTTAATTATGTTATTATAGTATTTCTTAATTAAAAATTTGACAAGACAAAAAATCATCAGGGTGAGGAGGGAGCCCACAAAATAGGAAAGAATATTGTCAGCTATACATATCTTACAGAGGTTTAATATCTAGCATATATAAAGAATTCAGAACATAGAGTCACACATACAAAGTTCAGAAAAATGGACCTGGGAACTGAATAGAGAGTTTTCAACAGGACAAAAAAGAATGGCTAAGAAATATCTCAAGAAATGTTCATCATCCCTAGCAATTAGGGAAATATAAATCAAAACTACTTTGATTTTATCTTAATTCACAATACCAAAGATGATTGGAAGAGCCGGCAGCAAACGCTAAAGGGAACGGTTGGAACAGGGAACCGTCCTTTGCTGTGGGATTACAAACTGGTGCAGCCACTGTGGACATCAGTATAGAGAATCCTCAAAAAGCTAAAAATAAACCTACAATGTGGCCTGAAAAGCATCATAAGTGACTGAGGTGCCAGGCAAGTTTGTGAAAAATCTACATGCCCGTCCAGCTACGGGGGTTAGAATCCAACTTCTCAGTTTAATAGAAATCAGGAAGTTTAGGCAGATGCTGCTGGATGCTAACATATATCCTGTGTAAATTTAGGGCACAAAGGCCTGTAGTTATGGCAACACTTTGCCTCACAAAAGCCTGTGGTTGTAACAGCAAAGTTCTACAATCACTAAAGTTGTCCATTAGATGATGCTGGCTGTCATTTTTTTTTTTTTATACAAAGCTTTTATTATGTTGTTCCTTATAGTCCTACACACTCTGATTTAAATTATGAATGCATGTTGAATTTTAACAAAGCCCTTATATGCTTCTATTGAGATGACTATGAGATTTTTGTCTTTAAGACCATTTGTGTGATTTATTGAATTTATTGACGTGTATATTTTGAATTATCCCTGTATGTCAAGAAGAAAGCCACCTTGATCATGGTATATCAGATTTTTATGTGTGTCTGCATTCTGTTTTCAAGTGTTTTATGGAGAATTTTTTTCTATATTCACTATGGAAATTGACCAGTAGTTTTCTTTTCTTTTTTGTTGTGGCTTTACCTAATCTAAACCTATTAGCGTGGTTTATGATGGTTTCATAGGAGTTTGGAGGTATTCCTTCTGTTTTTATTTTTTGAATAGCTTATGAAGGACTGTCTGTAGATATTGAATGTCTGATAGAATTCTGCTGTGAATTCA
This sequence comes from Cricetomys ansorgei, assembly GCA_026225945.1. NCBI lineage: Eukaryota > Metazoa > Chordata > Mammalia > Rodentia > Nesomyidae > Cricetomys > Cricetomys ansorgei. The sequence goes on from JAMJFZ010001791.1 coordinate 5,988,314, forward strand.
TCTATTCCTGGACTTCTTTTTAGCTGGAACGTTTTTTTCTGCTATTTCAATCTCTCCATGTGGTACTTGTTGACTTCTTGGTTTAATTTCAATAGTTTGGCTGAATCTAGAAAATGATCAATTTCTTTCAGACATTCCAGTTTCATGGAGTACAAGTTTTTTATACATTGCCTCATAATATTCTGAATTTCTTTGGTGTCTGTTTTAATTGTACTCTTTCACTGTTCACTTCTGACTCTGCAAATTTGGGTTGCCTCTTTCTTTCTTTTGGTAAGTTGTGCCAAAGATGGGTCAATTTTACTCTTCTTAAAGAACCAACTCTTAAATTTGTTGATTCTTTGTATTGTTTTCATTTCATTGATTTCACCTCTGATTTTTATTATTTCTTTCTGTATACTGGGTTTGGATTTAGTTTCTTTTTGTTTTTCCAACTTTTTGCATTCCATCAATAAGCTCTTTATTTTGCTCTTTCTGGATTTTTAATATAGACATGTAGCAATATAAATTTCTGTCATAGGACTGTTTCTAATGTGTTCCAGAAGATTTAATTGTGTTGTTTTCATTTTCATTTATTTTTAGTATGTTTATTTCTTTCTGATATTTTTTTCTTTTGCTTGAGTGGACCGAAGTCAATTGGACAGAGGAGATTGTGCTGGTACGCAGAATGTGTTTCATGTTCCAACTGGAAGTGTTAGGGTAAATAGGTTTGATTGGAAATATTGTAAATAATAAGGGATATTCCTGTGCTTTGGCAGATAGGTAGGGGATATTAGTCTAAGCCTGCAGCTCCTCTGCAGTGAAGGCACAGAAGGCCAGACTAAGTTGGTACACTCAGTCTATGTCTGATAGCTTGCACAAAACTTGTGGATGAAGAGGTTAGGAGTACTCACCATGGTAGATCCTGGAGGAGGTGAGGGAAATCTGGGAATAGAGTAGGAGTGTTGAGGAGGCACAAAAGGTACTAGTGGTGGAAGCAGTTCATAAATATTTACATAGTTCAAGAATTTCTGAGCCACTAAAATAAATTTAAATGTTTCAAAGAGATGGAATTTAAAAATTTTCTTATTTCTTAAATAAGAAAAAATAATGGAAAAGAGAACCGATAATGGAGAGTAATGGATTACAGCATTAGAAATTCCTTTAGAATAAAACACCACACACATACACACACACAGAGAATGAGAGAGAGATGAGAAGTGTGTCAAGGAAAGAGTGATCATTTGCATTAAGCCATAGAAAGCATGAGATGTGAAATGAGAGACAACACATTCATATCTTGTAGCCATAGATATAGATGTTGATTCAGGTTCAAAGCAGTTTATTCTTTGTTCTAATTAAATCACCAGTTCAAGTGTGGAGTCCAGGATCATTTCAGCCTCCATGAAATCTAGTCTTAAGCCTAGAAATGGAAGGCTTCATATTTAGCCCCCATACAATCTAGAACATTTACAGCTTGCTGCTGACTGAATTTACTCTGACTAGTTTCTTCTGAACTCTGACTCTTCTGGTTCAACTCACTTGTTGTTCTGGCCCAAACTCTTCTCCAAGCTGCCTGGTTCAAACTGAACTTTTGTGCCTGTTGACTATTTCTGACAGAACTCTTTTGACTCTTTTGACTCTGGTTGACTCTCTGACTTCCTCAGACTGAACTGCTCTGCTCAGTTTCAAACTGACTCATTCTTCCTGTCTGTTAGTGATTTCTGCCAAGCTGCCTCTGCATCTCTGTGTATCTTCTTCAGCTTGCCTGCTTCTGTAACACATTGTTGCATATACTCAGTGGAAATACGCGTTCTAGAAAACAATTTCTAGTCACAGGTATAAGCAGAGACCTGAGGTTCAGTAAATTTAATAGTGTAACAGCAATAGTATCATCATATCACTGTTATGAACATTCTGAATCATGATATAAATCATTTTTGGACATGTTCTGCAGAGCTGATAATAAAGTTAAAATAATTCAGTGGAACTGTGAAAAGAGGAGTCATATTTTTATTTTATTCTAGAATGTAAAAAGTCATAAAAAAGTTTAGTATTGATCCAGGAATTGATCCTGATACCTCCAAAAGTGAAGATATGCTAACATTCTAGAACAAAAGATAGCAGTATTCGCTAACAACAGAAATATAACATCCTCTATTTCAGCAAGTTACACATAAGATATTCATTGCTTTATATAGTTCCTATATAAAAAGAACAGACATATTCATTTAGAAATTCTGTACCCTGGAACAAAATTCTAAAATAAAAGAGAATGACAGAACAAGAATTCAAGTCATTTTCTCAGAGAGAGGTAAAAGAGAGGAACTGTCTCAGTAACAGAAAGCAGTTAAAATCTCCCTTAGAGAACTATAACTTCCATGGCTGGCACTTAAAAAAGAGATAATAATTTGTGTAGAAAGTGAGTTTGGCAGAGCTGTGGGAATAATATATCTTTTCAATCTCAAATATTATCTCCTTTTTGATGCTGAGTCTTTCTTACAATATTAACTGTTCATATTATTTTTCCTTCATGACCTTGACTACCCTGTGGGAAATTATAAGCCTCATTTTCCTACAACTTGAATGGTAGGGTAATTTATCGTGCCGGGATGTCAGTGTAAAAATGTCCTCTTTATTACTTAAAAGCTAAATCATTGAAAAAAAAAACACTAATACCACATTAGGCAGATGTGAAATCAATTGAAAGCATGAATAACTTTAGGAGGCAGAATATTTTAAAATGCAGTAAGGTATTCTATTTTCTGTCTCCTTCCAGTAGAGTTTTGAGAGCAAATGCATAGAGATCTCTAAGACAAGGCAGTCTTGAGCCTGAACATTGATTGCTCCTCGTGAAACACATTTACTTTCAGAATTGCGGGCAGATGCGCTCCACAGCCTCACCACATTAAGCTTACCACCTGGTCCATTGCCACTCACATATCCATCATTAGGTTTTGATAACTGAATTGCTCACTGCATACTCACTACACATTTACTTTTCTTTGCAATAACTTTTAGGAGTTCTTGTTTTCCCCACTGTGCTGGTTGACTGTCAAGTAACATGTTTTTAAGTTAAAATAAGTAAGTTCTTGGTACTTCAGATTTTTGTCTTTATAAGTAAGATATCTTGGGCCTTATCTCTCTGCATGATGAATTATTGAATTCAGTGATGGATCAATAAATCAATCTTAGCCCCAGAGTATGTTGTGCAAGATGCCTTTTAAACCTTCCCTGAGAATTGGACATCCTTTCCTCCACATTATCTCCAAGAAAGCAGGCTATGTGTCTTCTTTCTCCCACCCAAAATTTCAGAAAGGCAGAAGACACAGCTTTAGATAACAGCACTAACATAATCTTCTTTCCTCTTTATCATTTCACTAAAAGAGAATGTCACAAATCATTTTCTGGGTGGCATAACCAAAGATAGTTTATTCTAAGGAGAGTAAATCTTAAACCCTAGTGCTTCTCTTTTGCTAACATTGGTTCTAAGATGCTGGTGTGCCCAGCACCACACATGTGTTCATATTGACACTTGATCTTTAGAATTTTTATCAAGGAAACTTGGTTTTCTTATTCTTACTCTTTAAAATGATTTCTCAGATTGTGTACATTTAGACTCTGAACAAATCTTTTTTGACTAAGACAAATTGATTGTAATAATGAAGACTTGAATGGTATCTACAAAAACTTAAACAAATTAGATATTTGGATTTCTTTGACTTAAATTTCTTCTTACTAAAGACAAGAAAATTCAGGCCTACATAAGTTGCTTTACATACCAGAAGTTCAAATGTGGTTGGCTGCAGAATTAGGAATAGAATGCAACTGTCTTAATTTCAATCTAAGATTGACCTTTTGAATAAGTAGCTGTAATTATTAGTCTTGACCTTTGTCACTGTAAAATTTTATTTTTATAGCTTATTTTTATTGTATATAGTAGTAGATATCATAAAGTTACTTTAATACATATGTATTATGTATCTCGACCATGCTCCCATGATAGACCTTTACTTTAGCTTTTCTTGACCCATCCTGCCCATTAACCCACTTTATTCTCCCATAGAGTTTTGCTTCTACTCTCACGACATACATAATATATTAATTTATAAGTCTCTCTAAAATCTAGGATCAATACATGAGAATATGTTTGTTGACCATTTGTTCTCCATCTTCTAAAAAGTATATGTTCCTTTCATGTGTCCGTTTATCAATCAAGTTGTTTGATTTGTAGATACTTAGTTTTTTTATAGTTTGGGGTATATTCTAGATATTAATCTGTTAAATGTGCAGTTATCAAAGATTGTCTCCCAAAGTGAAGGTTATTGCTTCTCTTACTCTGTTACTATGCAGAAGCTTTGAAGCTTCATACCATCCCATTTTCCCCATTTGATATTAATTTCTGAGGTTTTAGAGTATTTTCACAAAATCACTGCTTATGCCTATTTCTTGAAATGTTATCCCTTATTTTTTTTCTTAAACAGTTTCAGAACCTCACATCTTACATTAAGGTCTTTGACCCTTTAGGGGTTATTTTCTGTACAGGGTAAGAAGGTGAGGCATCAGAATCTAGTTTCTTCCTTCTATATCTTTACAAAACATAATTAGCTAAAAATTCTGATTCAGAGTATGTTGTAATCCACTTTCTGGACATAACCAATGGTTGTATGGGAGACTTTTTAATGGAGAGATCTCTCTCTATCTCTTTCTGTGTGGATGTCTCTGTCTATTTCTCTGTCTCTGTCTCTCTGTCTATGTCTCTCTCTCTCTCTCTCTCTCACACACACACACATACATACATGCACACACACACACTACTAGTCACAGAAATAGTATCATGAGAGACCAAAGTAACTGTACCAAAGTCTAACATTGTGAACCAGTGGGTTTTTGGAGAGTTAATTATAGGAGTATAGATGAGGGATTATTTGTAGCAGTAGGAATGACTTAACAATATCTGCATACTAAAATTCATGCTAATATGGGTGGCATGGGTGACAATTCATGAAAGCTGCATCTCTGGACATCTTTAAGAACTTGAAGCAGTTGTTCAGGTCCAAGAGACTTCTCTTGGAAACAGAGCTGGTTAGAGTCTCCTCCAAGAGCAGCTGTTTACTGCTTCTGTAACTCTGCAGAGGGGTCTCCTAGAATATTGCGAATTTCAGCATTCCTGGACACATGAAGTTTGTTTGTCTTGTGATGCTCATTGACCTCCCATTTTCTTCCAGGAAGGAAGTTTCATTTTGGAGGAAACTTATACTATACCAACAAAAGTGAAATGAAAATTAATATGTACATTAAATTAGGGATCACTCCCTAAATTTTAAGTTGCCTCAAAGTATATAACCCTTTTTTAATTTGTATATAATCCTTTTGTCATAGTAATAATTTTATATCTATAGATTCACCCACCATTTCTAAAAACTGTCATATATATATATATATATATATATATATATATATATATATATAATTACAGACTGAGAAAAATATTATATTGACACACTTCTTCAGGGTCTACAACTGGTCTTTTGAAATTCTCTAAGCACATTTGACAAAATTACTATAGCATTTTCTGCCCAAGCAAAGATCTTTGAAGTGACACTGAGTTTGGAGTTTAAGTTTTAGTTTTGGTCAGGCTTTTAATGGTTCTATGGTTTTGTTTAGTATAATGATCTCAACTCCGTTTTTAATAACTGGAGCATAGTTCAGTAAATTGTACCCATTAGATGATCCAACTGAACGCAGGAAAACTTCAAACAAGTGCTGTTACTTAGAATTTGCTCAAATGAGAGTATGCCTTGATAGTAGAAAGTATTGGATCTTGAATATGAGAAGTAGTCTAAGTTTATGGAGATACTTACAATACGTAGAATAAGAGAAATGTGAAAATTAAGTAGGATAATAGAACTATGGGAAATATTCCAAGTTTCTGGAGATATTTATAATAGAAGAGTAAGAGATATTTTGTTAAAGTTTTTAAGTTTTAGTGGGGCTAAAAAGCCCCACGGCTTTGCTACTTTTACTTACCTTTTCATTATATCATATTGTAATGTGTCATAAAATGTTTAAGTAAATAAATTAAAAAAATGGGAACACCTAAAGAATTTTAAGTTAAATTTTATTCATGGGATATTTACATCTTTATGGAGCAATGATATATCTAGAAAGATGAACTAGACAGGAATCGTATAAAACTAATTATGTAATTGGTCAAATCCGACAAATAATTTCATATATTTTTGTTTTATAAATCTATATGATCCAACTCTTGTTAATGAAACAGATATGTAATTAACCAGTTTTAAAACTGATAATATAAATAATATATATGAACAAACACTTACAGAAAGATAAAAGTTATCTAAAATAAATGAACTTAAGAGATTTTGCTGCTTTTGTTGTTTTGAGATATAGTTTCATTATACAGCCTATGTTGGTCTTTTATCTGCCATGTAGCCCAAAGGGCTTCAAACTCCTGTCTCAGCCTCCAGTGCTTGAGGTACAGTTGTGTCACACCAGCCAGGCATGAGAACTATTTTGATTCCGATGTTTAAAAAGAGACATCAGAAGTATTTGATAGTCATGGCTGCTTTAGCTTCTATTGTTTAATAGAAAACTTAAACCTCTCTGTTATTAATTTATATTTTATAGTCTTTTGTTTAGAGAAATATACAAATCTGTCTTCTAGATGATTCAGTGAAAGAGGCTCTCATACTACTACATAAAGAAACATTAAATTTGACATCAAATTCTAAAAATAAAAAAAAACTCAAACAAACAGTGAGTCAATAGAATCAGAAAGGAGGTTATTTTAGACAACATTTCACATAAATTCACATCACAGGAAATGTGGCTTCTAATTGTTAACTTTCAACAATATGAGGAACCGAATTATTCTTCCACGAAACAATGAGTTATTGTTTATTTTCATACTAGAAATAAAGCTTCACGCTAATTATGATTTTACTGTTCCATTTATTTTGTATTTTATGTTTACCTCTGTTTTGAGCCTTTTCTTAATAAAATATCTTTCTCATATTTCATGTTTTTTCAAGAGTTGAGAAGAGAATTTTTCCTCATTCTTGCAAAGTGAGTGATTGAAAATAATATGCTTGTAAAAGACCATCATGCTAAAATTACAATAACCAAATGTTTTAAAATGATATCTGTAAACACGTACATTAAATATTTATGAGAAGATAGTACATACAAATAAATGGCAACATCAAAAACGATAATATAACAATAATATCAGATTTACAGAAAGGAAATTTTACTTAATTTTACACCTCAATATAAATACACAGACTGTGAAAGATAAATGACATTTTTAAGGTAAATTACTAGTCTTATCATTATTTAAATCTGCCTAGTTATTTAAGTTTTTTAAGTCACTTAAGTTATTTAAGTTATCAGTAAAGAGAGGAGATCCCAAGACAGATGAATAGATGTGTGCTAACACTTCCTTCCTACAGAGAATGGGATGCTGTATTTCAAGGCAAATGATTCTGGGATAATGATGAAGCTGATCAAGGGAGAGACCAGAAACTTCTCACAGAAACATAGAGAATAGAAACAGGAAGAAAACACCCCAGAAACTATGATTCTACCTAATCCTGCAGCTAGAAATTGCCCTTTTGCAAGGTAAATTACCTTTTGCAATGGGCAGAAGAGACAGCCTCCCCCCACCTCAAAAAAAGGGATTTTTTTTTTGTTGATATCTTTACTGACCAAAAAATTGTTGAATTAAAAAACAATGGTATGTTAACATAGTTTCACTAGCAGAAAATAATAACAAATTTTTTATTAACAGTATTAAAATATGAAAGGTTTTGAGCAGGGAGAGGTGACAGGCATAAAGAATGTCTTTTGAAAGACATATCAAAAGCTGTATCTTCAAAAGATTCTGTGCAAGCCAAAACATTATTTAAAAGGTTTCAAAGAAATAAGATGAGATGTGATAAAAGGGAAATCTAATGGATCAAATTAAGAAATTGCTGTAATATCAGATATCACACCATGACAGTGACTTTGAAAATCTGTCTCTGCACATGACAGGCCGTGTGAAGTATGACTTAGTCATGTTTATCTGTGATTAGATTGGTAGCCTTATATAATGCAGTCAGAAATCACTCTTGTATCTATGAACATGAATTTTTTTTATTTTGTACCAATTTTTTTTCAATCAAATTACTTTTGAAATTGACAGCTCATTAATTTTATGTTCCATAAAGTCATTGATCAAGTTAGTGACTGGAAAACTTGTTCCAAAATTCTATACAGTTGTATTAAATGAAGATCCTTTCATTATAAACATATAGACAAACATAACTGACTCATTATGTTTCTATTACATCATCCATACCTAAGGAACTAGGTGCATGCTAAATTCTGCATTCTTTTACTCTTTTCTGTTCATGTCTATTCACCATTGCTTCCATTTTCACTTTCATTGTTTTCTATGTTTTTAATTTATTAATTTCACTCATTGGATTACACATTGCTTATTTCCTTTCTAATACAATTTTTGTCTGTGTACAGTGACTCCAAGATTTGCTACATTTATATTTAAAACAATCTGACAACACACCAAAATATTAAACTAGATAATGTACAGTATATAAAATTTTATAATATACATGCAGCTCTTCTCTACTGTTTCTTATGTTGTTGCGAGTATCTTAAGCAATGGTCACTGAATATATTGCTTGACTTGTAGGTCCACAATTATCTTTGTATTAAAATTAAAACAAGCTTCACATTCATTTGAACACACAAAGGCTGCAGACACACACCTAACTCTGCGTGCATGCACATGTACTGCTTTGCACTTTTGTATTTTTATAATGCCTACCAGCTTTCAGAGACGTGAAAATGACTTCTGTTTGAACAAATAAAGCCCTGGTGATCAATCACTGAGAAATGGCTTCTGACTAATGCTGGACTTATTCTTTGAGACTGTGTGTTGGTATGTTACTCAGTTTGGCCTCAAACTGGTCACACTTCAGCCTCTGTCTGAGACTTGCATGAAGGACATCACACCCAGAAAATTTCTGACAGAATATTTAAAGGGATCTCTGCTTGATCAGGAGTGAATTATGCAAAAAACTGTCTGCCACTACCTAAAGGAAACTAGATTCCATATCCATGAATTAACTTTGTTCTTTTATATCAGTGAGTTTGTAGTTAGTAATAATGTCTCTCCAGGAATACACGATTGGGCTTAACAAAGTCCCGAATGAGAGAGCTAAGAGTTTACCGCAGATAACACAGAGACCGTCTAGATAATCAAAGACACTATATGAAATTTAAACCTAAGCATTATAACACATCTTCATTTAAGGGACTATTTTCTTTCCCAAGTATTAGTGTGTCACAACTTATTGAAGGAAGGGGTTTATTTTCATTGTTTTTATTTTAAACACAGGGAGTGAAACCTTTACAAAAATCATCAACCCTATTCACAGCCTTAGTAGAGACTAAACAACTTTCTTTCTGTTTCCTAATTGTAATGAAGAAGATGGGGACGAGCTCAATTAAACAAAAAAGTGTAGGTCATGAAATTTGGGGTTTTAGCACCAAAAATACCAAAAATACTTCACCTCAAAATCCCTTGCAATGAAAGATGTGTAAAATCGACAGCAACTACTGCTAAGCCACAATATCAAATGAAGGAAAATGTTCAGAATTACGTGCAATAATAGCCTACCACCTTGGTGACTTCACTCAGGATCCTCCCCCTGAGGATTTTTACACACCCGTCCTAACATACATAACCATCACCCATGGCACCAGCACTCTGTTCTCTTACAGCCTCCCCTTGGGTGTGGAGTTCAGGAGCTAGGATTTTATTTTCTTTCTAGGTTTTCTATAGGCCACAGAGGGTTGGAATAGTTTGAATCGGTCTGTATGTTGTGTCCTTCTAACAAGAATGAACAGAGGAACCCGGTAAGTAGATATAAATGTTTGAATGTTTGTTAAATGTGTTGATGAAAGGTTTACCACAGAGACCAAAACCTGACAAAACTTCTAATCTTAATTGAGAACATGTGAAATAATGTGTGTGAGAGAAGCTACTCAGGAAAGGAACAAAGGAAATCTGAGTACAAAGACCAGGTAAATTCATTTTTAAAGTAAACAGTATCTAATTATTATTTAAATCTCTGGTACGTAGGAAAAATACAAAAGAAAATAAATTGACATAAATACACTGGGAAAAATACAAAAGAAGATTGTATATATGTAATTATTGAACTGCAGTATGAGATAAAGGGGGTTTTTGGAGGTAGTGAATTGAAAGCAAAAGTCATTTATTTGAGCAAATAACTAATTTACAAAGAACAGTGAAAAGATGACTTATGACTAGAAAACTAGTGGCATACAGACAACAGTAGTGACAACAGCTTGAGATAATTATGCCTGTGAAAAGAGAAAAAGGAAATAATAGTGGTTTACAAAACATAACTGGGATTCAAAGTGAAAAGGTTTACTAATTCTAGTCATTAAACAACAAACAAAAACAAAATTGCACTTTTTTACCCCCCAAATTAGAGAAAATCCAACCTACCACAAAGCCAGGTCTCATGCATCCTTTTCCAGGGTCTAGACCAATAAGTCTTCCTGCCCCTCCCAATCATGCACTCTCTGCAAGTGGCCAGATCTAGCCCAGGTCCCATATCCAGTGCCCAGAATAGTCTGGCTACAACTGCTTTATCTGTAGCCAATTCTCTAAGTTTCCAGCCAGGTTCCTACCTAACTACCCTCAACCCACAAAACTCTTTCATGATTTGTCCAACATTTCAACCCAACAAAAGCTACCTGTGCACACTAGGCTTGGGCCATGAAAGACATACCATACACCAGACCAATTCCTTCTGTCAAATCAGATTTCAGTCCACCCAAGCCATTCCCAACATCTTGGCCTAACCCTCCCACACATCATGTCTTCTGCCTCCATCACTTTTGCCTATAACAAACTCGGAACTAACCAAAAAATTCCACATGCCCAGATCTCATCATAAATATACAAACAATAAGTTCAAGTCAGTATCTTCTTTTAAAAACTTAAGACCTACAGAAATTTTTGCTAATAAAAATTATCTTGATGAGATCCAGGACATAGAATTTAATAGTAATCATAAAATTCAACAAAGAATTTAAGAAGTTTATAGACGTCTCTCTCTCTCTCATACTCTCTCTCATCTCTCTCTCTCTCTCTCTCTCTCTCACACACACACACACACACACATAGACAGGGTCAATGAAATCAAGGAAAGAGAACTTTAGGAGAGCAAATGCTTCTGGATCTGTCTCATTGCTTTCTTTATTATGTCCATCATGACACCAGCACAAATGATGATGTTTTTGGTTTTGTTTTAGTGGTTGTTTTGATTATGGTTTTCAGTTTAAATTTTTTCATTGATTTTACAAGCAATGCTTCGATTCTTTATAGCGTTCTGAGAATTTCCATTTCCTTCTTTTCCATTGTGTTAGTCATTAGTCAGATTATTTTTTACAAAATGCTGGTTTAAACTCCTCAAATAAAATGAAGATTTTTTTTTTGTTATCTCAAATTTATAGCAAGTTCCTTTTACAGTTGGAGTTATTTTTCTGATTCTTTATATGGCATGAATTTTTGGAGACTGTGTCTTTTAAAAATTCGGTGAAACGTGTTGTAGTATCAGTGATTTTGACATAAAATCAGTCAGTTGGCAGAAACAGTGAGTTCTGCAGGCCATAACATCAATGTAAATGCTGTCTTTAAATATTTATAGGACTATTATGTGCTGCTATATATGCTTTGCCTAACCTGAGTTTTCAGCAGTGGTTTATACCATGGTTCAGTCCAATGTCTCTGCAATATCTTTTATATAGAGTCCACATATGTACATCTTAAGAGCAAGTTTTGAAGTTCATGAATGATTTTATGCCACAGATATGTCTCTGTACATGGCCAACTGTGCATGCTGACCCATTTCAGAACTTTCCCCCCATCATTTGGAAAGAAAATGAATTTTCATTTAACTGGAATGTCCATGAAATGGCCAAATATATGTGAGGATGACTTAAAGGGATGAAGAAAGAGAAAGGGATTGTAATGCCAATAACAATATTAGATCTTTCCATCTCCTTGGTGCCATGGTTTCTGAGAGTATCCATTTCCCTCCTCCAGGATTTTTCATATGCCAGCTCTTGTGTATACTGCTGCTGCTCTGCCACATTTATCAGTCTGGGTCATAAGATGAACAATAATGATTTGCCCACACTTGGAAGGGCTGTCAATTTATTTTCCTTTCCTTACCTTACTTACTCATGATCTCATTAGCCAAAGCTTCTGTACACTCTGAGGTTCTGGAATCATTGTGTCCGGCCAGGTGGAATAGCAGGGAAATGATGCTAAACTCATGTCCACTTTGCTGATAATTCCTCAGAGCTTTCAAGTACCTGTCATATTCATTCTGTCCTGGTCTTAACAGCTGCATTCAGTGGCCCATAGACATCAGTGTGTTCAACTCTACCTTACATGGAACCAGATCCCCTCACCTTTATTACTCAGCAACATACTTTTTCAGTCAGCCAAATATTTGGCGTGTGCAATATTAGTTCATTTATTTTAATCTTGTAGTTTTCACTGCCCCTGGATGACAGATTAGCCACAGTTGAAACTGACAAGAATCTAGACTTTCGATTCTGAAAAAAAATGTTTGTGAACCTTGAAACTTTGGTTTATTTTTTTCCAGGAACAACAAACTGTGTATAAAACAAGGCAAAATGTTCTAATACATTACTTCAAACCTAAATGATTTTTATTTAAACGAATGTGAATCATATTTTAAGGTCAATAACGTCTCTGTTGAATGTTAAACTTCTTTGTTTTATTTTTTCTTCATAAAAACCACATCCTGTTACATAAAGATAAATCTGTTAGATGTTGGCTGAAGCCAAACACATTTGGTTTACTACAGCAAAACTGTATAATTCCTATTCTCAGCTCCATGTCAGCTGAGAAACAGTTCTGTCTCAGGTCAGCCACGTTGGTGGACTTTGCCCTGCGACAGTGAGCAAGTGCCACAAGTCAGCATTCTCTATCTCTCTATGGTTTGTATTCTTCCTCCCTGCTTCTACCCCCTCTCTTCCCTCTTTTTTCTTTCTCCTAATTGTCCCTCCTCTCCCTCCCCCCGTCTCTCATTTGAGATGATTATTAAATATTTACCAGACCAATACTATTTCTACTCCCAAAGAACAGAACATTTTACTTCATAGGTTAAAATAATAGAAAATGCATATATTGCAAAGATTACCAAAATAAAAATTAGGATACAGGATCATCTTATATAAGTGCATTTCAATTTTGGAACTAAAAATTTCTTTAATAAAATTTAGTAGCAATTTTTGAAACCTTGACTTCATTTTCAGAAATTTAGATTTCTATTGAAATGAATCATCACTTTACAAATGTGTTATAGCTTTCAATATAACACCTTGAATGCCCGTTCCAAGCCTCACATGGTCACTTTCTCCCCAAAGTTATTTAATCTGAAGACACAGTTTATATACTGTTTATGTCCCAGTATAAAACCAGATACAATATGAAAAGTATCACAACAGCTATAGTAAATTTGTTTGTGCATGAGGGTCATATTGAAGAGTCTAAGAACACAGTTTATGTGAACTACTTTGAGGGATTGCAATCTTTTCTCTAGATATAATTATTAATGTATCTCTTCACTGGAATGTGGTGAGAATTTGGAGGACGGAGATAAAATCTGGCCACTCATTTTGTACTGAGACCCTCTGTGTTCTCCACTTTGTCATCTATTCAATTTGTAGGCACCAGAATAACAGTTTCACACATAACCAACTCTGTATCAGAGCGATAAGCAAAAGTAAATTTGTTTGAATTTTGAAATAAAATCATTGTATGAAATAGGCATGTTAAGTGTGTTTTGTTGTAGACCATGTTCCAGGCTATAGAAGTAGGCAGATCTACATAGTGCCATATTACAATCTAAAGACTTCTGATAAATATTGAACCACATTAATTTATAGTGATATAAGTTATATGACATAATGGCTTTTTTATCTCTGCAACAGAATATATCTAATATTGAATCTCTGGTTGTTGAACTTATTGGCTTAGCCCTATTAAGAGTCTGACTTTGGGGAGCATACTGCAAAAGACCTATTGGCTAAGACTCTTAACTTGGCCCATCCAATCTGCTACTGTATCAGATTCTTAGACTAAAGAATTCTCATTGGTAATCGCAAGTCTGTTTATATAACAGTATTGCTTCTGCATTATATTTCATTACATTATGGTGCTAAAATTATTCTGTAAGCTGGGCTTTGTTGTGTCTATGAATAATATTCTGAAGAGTCTCTGATAATACTGACTTGTTTCTTTCTCTCTTCCCCACCTCCAGAAGCACTTGATGCAGTTAGTAGGTAGAAATAAAACAAAGATTCAAAACAAGCAAGACAGTCTTCTTGGCAATGTGACCGTGACAGCTGGACACACTTAACACGGACCCTTTTCTGTTCCTAAAAGTAAAAAGACGGTGGAGAATAAGTCTCCTTAGGTGGATATTGGATATTTTGAACAATGTTTATTTGCCTTTTGTGTTTATTATGTTTCAGAACCATATATATTCAATTTGTTGGCTCATTTATTGATTTGAATAATCGGAGAGTTTTATCCTGATCTTTATACAGTCTAGTTACAAGTTATCTGAGTTAAAGCTAGAAAAATTTCCTCTGATTTTATAGCCTGAGTCTTTGCTCATAATTTCATTTGTTGCACCTCCAGGAAATCCTTTCTTCAATCTTGGAATTATTTTCTGTTCTATATGAGTCATATGAATTTACAGTTTTTCTAGTATCAGTTGTTGAAGAATCTTCCTTTTTTGAGAGCCTTTTCAAGCTTATGTGGTTATAGCTGTGTCTTTGTTTTTTATTGTTTGTAATTATATGTCTATGTTTATGTCTGTGTATAGGCCTGGGTATGTGGTAGTGAGTACAGGTGGCCTCAGAGGACAAAGTCATCAGATCCCCTGAAACTGGAGTTACAGTTGATTGTGAGCTTCCCAATGTGGGTGCTGGGAACCAAAATCAGGTCCTCTGTGACAGGGCAAGACAGTGCCAAGGTTCTTCCATCTTGTATTTTTGGTGAGGCCATTCCAGGTTTAACTAGAATTTGATTTCCTTGATGATGAAGTCCATGGAAAATTAGCCAATTTTTCTAGAAACCTGAGGTCCAAACACCTCAGCTAACTTATCCTAGCTTCTGGTAAACTGTGTACTTTGCAAAATCCCCTCCAGCTATCCGTTAAATTACTTACCGTTGCTACTGCTTGAAGACCCCTCAACCCCCATGACCCCAGGCAGCTGCCAAGAGAGATGCCAGGATATAGTTATTGTTTTAAAAAACCTGGAACTCTGGACACCTGGTGCTACACTTAGGTCCCGAATGCCTGAGTCTTCCTACTGCCTTGCATAGAGACTTTCAATTGGCTGTAAACTGGGTCTGAGCAGTGATCTCTGGCGGGCTCCCCATACCACCCTTGGAAGAGCAGTCAGGAACAGTAACTGCTGAGTCATTACTCCCGCTCCCACCTCTTTAATATTTCTTGTGTATATGTCTGTTTCTGTTCTAATATGTCATAGAATTTTTATGAGAATTTAGGCACATCTGAATACTACTTTTAGCAATATAACCATCTACATGTAACTAATTCTATCAATCCGCACTTATGGAAGGTCATTCTATCAATTACTGTCCTCTTCATTTTACTTCTTAAATGTCTTAATGTTTCCATTATAGAGATATTTTACCTTCTTCAATTTATTGCTAAGTTTAATGTCTGTGGGTTCTTTTAAAATATACCATTATTTTGTTTACAAAAAATGATAATTTGATTCTTTTCATTTCTACCTGCATCTCTTTAATTAATTTCTCTTCTCTTGGTACTGTAAGACTATAGGCATTGGATTGACTGAGAACGGAGAGAGTTAGTATACTTTTCTCATTCCATTGTTTAGAGGAAATGCTCTCTTTTGTCCCATTTCATATGTTAGCAACATTGTTGTGTTTGTCTTTGTCATATTGAGGTATATGCCTTATATTCCTAGTTTCTTCAGAACTTGTGTCAAAAAGAAATGTTCCATTTTGTGAAAAGTTATCTGAGCATCTATTAAGATCACCATGTAATTTCTGTCCTTAAGTATTCCATATATTGATTCGCATAAATTGAACTGACTTTGTAGCCCTTGTATGAAACCAGCACAGCACTGTGTAAGGTTTTCTTAATGTTTTCTTCAAGTCAGTTTGTGAGCATTTCCTTGAGTGGTGTTTTTGGCTTGTTTGTTTTTATTGTTGTTGTCTCTGTGTTGATTGGTCTACAGTTATATGTCCTCAGCTTGTTTTGGTATCACGATAATACTTGTTTAGTAGAATGAATTTGTAATATTTCTTTCTTTCCTATTTTGTGGAACCTTTCATGAAATATTAGTGCTAGGCCTTCTTTGGATTTTTGATAATATTTGACAATAATTTGACAGTGAATCCAGGAAGGGTTCTTACTTACATGGTTTCTTTTAATTTATGTTTAAACCAGTTTTTGTTATGGATTTGCTTTTGCTGTTTATATCACATTTATTTAATAATGGTGCATCATGTATGTTAAGTAATCTACTGATTTCTCCTAGATTTTTGAACATTTTGAAATGGAAATTTTTAAAGTATTCAGTGCTAGCTAATTATTTGTTAATTTGACACAGGCTAGAGTCGTTTGAGAGAAGGGAATCCTAATTGAGAAAATGACTCCATAACATTGGCCTGTAGGTAAGCCTACAGAACATTTTCTTACTTAGTGATTGATGTGGGAAGGTCAAGCCTTGGTGGGTGGGGTCATTCCTGGGCTGGTGGTCCTGGTTCTGTGAGAAAGCAGGCTGAGCAAGCAATGATGTGTAAGCCAATAAGTAGTGTTCTTCCATGCCCTTTGCATTAACCCTGCTCAGGGTTCCAGAACTGCTTGAGATCCTGCCCTGACTTCTCTCACTGATAGAGTGTTACCTGGAAGTATGAGGTGAAAATAAACCCCTTCCTCCTAAATTGCTTTGGTCATGGTGTTTCATCACACAATAGTGACCCTAATTAAAACATATTCCATAGTGATACTCTGGAATTTCACTAGATAAGTTAAAAACAACTCTCTGTCTCTACTTTTATAAATTTTTGTTTTTTTCTTTCTTTTAGTTACTTTGAGTAGGTATTTTTCCGTCTTTTTATATTTTCGAAGTATAAAGTATTTAATTGATCACTTCTGTATTATTTCGTTTATTTCTGTTGTAACCTTTATTATTATTTCTTGTCACCTACTGCATTTATGTTTGGTTTATTTTATTTTATTTTATTTTATTTAGTATTTGGGGATTTGCCATTATGAAATTTATTTTAGATCTCTCTAGTTTTGTGATGTAAGTTCTTATGTTAAACCTTCCCCTCAGAACTGCCTTAGCTCTATCTAAGAGGCTCTGGAAGGTTATGTTGTCATTTTAATTTCTAAGAATTTCCTTGTTAAATTTTCCTTTTACGTGTAGAATTACTGTTCCATGTTACTGACCATTTATGTACTCTGGTAACCTTCATGTCTGCCCCTTTGGCTGATTTCTTAACTTCATCTTTCTACTTAAGTCTTTTGTATGGACATTAAACTTTAAAGCAGAGCTTTATTTTTCTACTTTTAGTGATTTTTTTTTTTTTTTGGAATTAAGGAATTGTGAACTTTTAGAAGTGTCATAGTAGATTTCTGTTGCCTAATTTTGTGGATTGTTGTGTGAGTGTGTATATGTGTGTGTGTGTGGTATGTGTGTGTATGAGAGAGAGAGGGGGAGAGAGAGGGAGAGAAAGAAGAGAGAATTAGTATATGATGTATCCATGCACTTGTTTGCATTAGGTGTTTCTCATTATCACTGGCTACATTTTCTTCTGGCCCCAGGTCTTTCATGAACCAAGAGCTCACCAATTAGCTAGACTTCTTGACTAGTGCTCTTTCTCCTCTGCAATTCTCTGTTGCTATTTAGGGAGGAAGTTAACTTCAGTAACATGTTTAATGATCTGACAGTAGCTTCCTGTTAACTTGCAGCAGAAACTTTCATGGCTACACTGTTTTTTTTCCAGGTAAGAATTAGAAATAGCAGTGCCAGGGTACCTGTTAGGAAATATGTCTTTTATAGCCTTTTTTTTTTTTTGAGAAAATGATTCCAAGACTTATAAGTTAAATGAATATAGAATGGGAAGGGGTTGTGGTAATAAGGAAGTAAAATAAGGATGAGAATGTGTTTGTGCTACAGGTATAAACAGTAGAGTAGATTAGGCAAAAGGAGTGGTAGCAAGACGCATGTTAAACACTAACAGCTGAACAACAGAGTCCACAGGTGAAATATTAAAACATAATGGATAGTAAAATTAAGCAATAAGATGAAATAGATGTATTCTGATCTCAAGGGTTGTCTCTTCTTGGTTGGAAAGATACTCTTTCTTCCCTCTTTTGGATTTTGTTTGTATTAGTCTCAATAGGCTGCAGATGGGGCTGCTAGTCTCAATAATTCGAACTTGTCTGCAAGTCTTTCCTAATGAGAAGGATTTTTATGACTGATTCCAGCTTTGTGCTTAAAATCTGAGACAGCCACCTTTTTGGTGGTTTGAATGAAAGTGGCCTCCATAGGTCCATAGGGAGTGGCACTACTAGGAGGTTTGGCCTTCTTGGAGTAGGTGTGGTCTTTTTGGAGGTAATGTGTTGCTGGGGATGGGCTTTGAGGTTTCAGAAGCTCAAGGCAGACCCAGTGTTGCTCTTACTGCTGTCTGCCAATCCAGATGTAGACCTTTCAGCTGCCTCTCCAGCACCATGTCACCATGCCTCTCACCATGGCAATAAATATACTAAAAATGTACTAAACTGTAAGCCCGTCCAATTAAATGTTTTCCTTTATAATAGTTGCCATGGTCATGGTGTTTCTTCACAATAATAAAACCTTAACTAAGCCTACCTTCAAATAATAATCTTGGATTATAGGTCAGCGTTTTCTGTGACTGAGATTTGAAGTGATCATCTACATGTATTAACCCTATTTCTTACCTATCATGCTACTGAACCAAATTCTATACCACTATGTAGCTCATCCAGTTGGGAAAGGGCTTGTGAATCTCTGTGTCAGAGTCCTGTATCACTTCTGGTATAGTTGTCATATCCTGCTCTGCTTGGCGTCTTTGTTACATCTGTCAGGACCCTGACCCAAGTTCTACCACACATCCCTAAATAGAACTTGTTGAGGTAAAGGTAGGGTATGAGTGAGACTTCTGTTTTCCCGAAGCCTTCTATTTTTCGCTCTCCTTTTTATACAAATCATACCCAGCCTCTGGCTTGGGCTTCTAGAGTCCCTACTGTCTCTTAATATTTCTTGTAGCTGTGAGCACACTACTCTTGTTCAAAGAGTGTAATATGTTCAGAAGTGCTAGCTTCGCTTTTTGGAAGGGAAAAAAAAAAAGAATCTAACCTATGTTTGTTTTTCTTTCTTTAGCTGTTTTCTTTACTTTCAGGATTGGGATCTATTAATATTCTACATTAACGTTATTGCCATCAGGTCTCACAGATGCGACATCTAGTCTGCCACTGTACCCCCAAGATTCCTCCCTTAACATTTCAACTCCTTTATCACTTACCCCAGTAGAGCTACCTGCTTCATCTTGGAAACTCATTTATTGTTCTGTCTTGTTTTCATGATTTCTTTCAAGTTGTATTGATTTCATCATTATCTTTCTCAATTTTGGCTATCTTTACCTTTAGTGTTTTAATTTATTAACTGACTCATTTCTCTCGTATTACATTTGTGTTGCTATCACAAAATGCCTGTGACAGTTATAAACAGTAGAACTCTTACAGTTATGGAAGGTAGAAGTACAAGATAAGGTAGTGGCAACTGGTTTGGCTCTCAATATGGCAAATTTTATCAAACAAAAGAGAAAAAAAAAGGGCCAAATGTTTTGTGCTTTTGCCATTTTAAGAGATTGATCCATTTACAAGGGAAGAGCTATGAAACACCAATGTTTTAATATGGTTGCATTGAGAATAAGTTTCAACATTATTTTTGTAGGGGATGATGGCATTTAGATCATAGAACTTATTTATTTTTGTTTTTCTGTGTACCCAAATTCTATTTCCTATGATTTACAATCACCATTATGCTATTTGGATAATGGTTCCTTTGAGAGTCATAAATAGTTATTCAAATTTTTTTAGTTTTGTCTCTTAAAGCTCCTGTCTCAATCCCTACAAAAGAGATTAAGATAACTTTGAAAAGACAGTTTAAATTAAAAGTTGTGAATATAATAAAGTGTTAGACTCTATTACAATCTCTACAAATTGTTACCAATGGTCATCTTTAGAAAGCCCCCATTTGCTTGTGTTTCAAGTCATTATTCCTGAAACTGTTCAGTTCTGAGTTATCCCTCCTCTATTATTCTAAGCCACTAAGAACAAATGCAATATATCACAATTTTCTTACTTTGGAAAAGTTTCCCATTATCAGAGCCATGGTACTGTCTTTGAATTCAATCATTTATTGTTTACAGAACTATAACAACAATATTTAATTATTTTACTAAGTTTATTCCATGTAATATCCACTTAAATATGTTCAAGAATGTCATGTGCACGTTTAAAGACTGATATTTTAGATTTGAACCTCTGGCTAGAGACAACTCCCATTTCTGAATAAGTACCACTTCACTTTCATTGTGCTCACTTTTCCAAATCTCCTGCATCTACTGCCTTAATAGATGCAGGACCAGATTCCCGGAACCTAAGAACAAACTCTGTTGCCTCAGGGCCCGGAGAAGCTATTCAAATTACCCAATTAAATTTTGAAGGGAAGAAAATACTGGCCTCTAATAGGGCTCTCTATAATAGTTGAGTATCAACTGTAAAACATTACCAATGCTCATTTACGAAAAATCTACACTCCCTTTTACTCAGAAAATCTCTCATTCACTTACTCTGCACATGCTGCCCCTTGTTTGCTCTGGTTCTGTCTCTGAGTTGAACACTGTATGGACATGTTTGATACTTTTCTCTCATTCAGAGTTATGAGGGACAAGTATTTATATCCTTCACCTCTGAGTATCAGTGTGCTGTTCCCTTTAGTCAATTTTTAAAATGTTAATATATTTTGCTTTATTTTTTTAATCTGTATATTTATTCTTTCTATATATTTAACCATTAAAAATTCTTTTATTCTACAATATTTCACACTAGTATTAACGGATATCTCTAGTTATATAGACACATACAAAAGGATTTTTATAAGATAATAAGAACTGCTGGGCAGTGATGGTGCACACCTTTAATCCCAGCACTCAGGAGGCAGAGGCAGGCAGGTCTCTGTGAGTTCGAGACCAGCCTGGTCTAAAGAGCGAGTTCCAAAACACCCAGAGTTACAACAAAGAAATCCTGTCTCAAAAGAAAGAGAAAGAACAAGAATGGTTTCCCACACTATGCCTTTCACCTGTTTATTTTTCCTTATTTTATAAGATAGTTCATTAGGATTCTCACTTCTTCTGTAGCAAATATTTGTTCTTAGATCAATGTGATGACAGACACCTGCAATCCAAGCAGTTGAGAGGTAGAGGCCGGAAGATCAGTAGTTCAAAGATGTAGTTCAAGGATGGCCTCAGCTTTATAGGTGTTGAAGTCCAGATTGAGATACATGAGATGATTTGTCAACACACACACACACACACACACACACACACACACACACTAGTTATTTGATTCGTGTCACCTGTGTTCCTTCAAGTGACACGACTGTAATTTTTAGCCTTGTTGACATTGAGCTTCCTTTTACTTTGGTTTATTGATTGTTGCCTGAAGTGGCAATGTAACAGTTCCAAGATAATGTGTCAAAATGCATTGCTACTTTTCTTGTGCTTCTGTTAGTTTTCTGATAAACTAGTGCCTGGTTCACTGCTCATCCAAAGATATTGAGAGATACGTGAAATGACTCTATTCTCTCCTCTCTGTTCTCATAATAAATTACCACACACTTATTCCCCTATTCAATACAAAATTTTAAGTGTGTCTGGATACAGGTCAAAAGTCTGACTAATGCTAATTGGCTAAATATAGTGATAACAAGGCTTAAAATTGTTTCTGAACATCTGTTGGAGGATACTGTCATCAAAGTATTTCTTTAAATATATGTGACTCAGATCTTTATGTTTACCCAATGGCTTTCTTTCTTTTCTGTCAGATGTAGACTATACCCTTTAAAAGCTACTCCTATTTCCCTTTAAAACTTTTGTTTATTGTGTGTGTCTGTGTCTCTGTGTGTGTGTTTGTGTGTGTGTGTGTTTGTGTATAATATGTGTATGTAGACTTTTATGCCATGGTGCACATGTAGAATTCAGAGCGTCACTAATGAAGTCAGAAATCAAAACTCAGGTTATCAGGGTTTCATGGCAACTGCCTTTACCTGATCAGTGTAGAGGAATACTTAATCCTTTAATAGAGCAGCATGTCTGCTCTAGGGTAGAAAAAATGTTGGTACCTTTAATCCAAGTATTCAGAAAGAAGTGGTGGCACACACCTTTAATCTCAGTATTCAGGCAGTGGTGGGCACATGCCTTTAATCCCAGAATTTGGGAGACAGGAAGCAGAGCTCAGAAGGAGTCAGTATCAGACAGGAAGTGTTATCTGAGATGAATCGGAATGAGGGATAGGCAAAGTGATGAATTAGAGGAAGAGTTAGAGTTAGTTAGAGTGAGGATGTGCTCCCTTCTCATGATATAAAAACAGGCCTCAGCTCCGAGAGTCTGTCTGACTGATGATAAGGTTTAGAGAAGCAGAGAAGCTGACTGAGGCAGTATGGAGCAGTGAGAGCTCACAGAGACACAGAAGCAGTCCAAAGGGGTCTAACACAGAGGGAGCTCAGCAGAAGGCAGTATTAAATGGGAAGAGTGAGTCAGTTTGAAGCTGAGCAGAACAGTTTAGTCAGAGAAGGTGTAAGGCCAACCCGATCCAGAAAAGTCCGTTGAGTTCAGTATAGTTCTGATCTCAGAAAGAGCTTGTCAGAGTGGTTGAGTCAGCAGTAAGCCTTGGAGGCTTAAACATTCTAGATTGTACAGAAGTTGAGACTGAAGCCTTCCAGTTCTAGGCTTAAATGTTTTAGATTATATGAAGGCTGAAATGCTCTAGGGCTCCAGGGCTCTGGGACTGGGACCAGTGATTAAATTGGACAAAGAATAAACGCTTTTGCCCTCAATCTATGGCTATGGCTCAGCTGCCTCATCGTCTAAATGACTTGCATTTCTTATATAATGTCTTTCTCCTCCATCTTCTAAGTCATTAATGGTAATTGGAGTTTCTGTAACACTGAATCTGTTATGTTCCATCTTCAATGGCATCAATCTAAGCCAATATGAAAATTCTAAAAACTTAAACAGGCTCAGTCCAGTGCAATAATCTTATAACGCTCTACTCCAAGAATATAACCTTATTCATATTTTCAAAGTCTCTTTTGCCACATTTGGTAGCATAGTCACTGATCTGGGGATTAAGATGTGAATGTTTTTGATGAAATGGCAGTTTGCCTATCACAGTAACATGAAGTCAATTGGCTTCCTGAAGCTAAGCCCATGAATCAGCTAATCTCATATAACCAAATATATGTGAAGCCTTGGGAAACCAAAGTAAACTCTATCACTTGAAACCTATTTTACTGACTGGAAATTGTTGAGAATTTCTGTCGTATGAAATATGGAACCGAGATCATAAAACCCAGAAAACAATTAAATGCCATTAGTAATTTTTTTAGGTTCTTATGGCACCTACTCTGATAAACCTTCTCCTCTACAATTCATACATAAGCTACATAAGATGCTTCCAACAATTTAGCTGAAATTAAAAAAAAATAGTTTGATCTTATTTATAAATGATTGGCATCACCTATTCACTAGAAGGTAATTTCATTTCATCAGAATTCCAATAAGGAACTGGACAGTGGTGGTACATAGCTTTAATCCCAGCACTCAGGAGGCAGAGGTAGGTGGATCTTTGTGAGTTCAAGGCCAGCCTGGTCTACAGAGTGACTTCTAGGACAGTCAGAGTTACAACAGAGAAACCCTGTCTCAAAAAAACCAAAACAAACAAACAAACAATAAGGAAGGCCCTGAAGGAAATCTCAATAACAGAAATCTAAACAGCAAATCTATCTTTTCACTTCACCGGATAGTGTGGGCAGCCAAAGCTACTGCTGTTCAGTACTCCCTGAGCCATGACTCAAAATTGGCTGAGGTTCATGGAATAACATAATCATTCATGAATTGATATTGATATTTGAGGAAGAGCTTGAAAAATATTTATGGTCATCTCAACATTGACATCAAGTATAACTATATCAGAGAAATCTCTTCATACCCAAGTTGGAAAGATGATTCGTTCTGTGAAAATCTGAGACTAAGAACAGATTCTTTCCTCAGTTAAGCAGTTTCTCGGTGTGTCGGTAAAGGTGACCATGGTAACAGTCAGAGCTTTAAAAATACAAACTTGGGCAAGTTCTCATTTATTCCACTTGCCAACAGCAACAAGCATCCAAAATCACTTCCCAAGACAAATCTGTAACCAGATAACAAGATTTTTTTATCTTGCATTTCTTCATATTGTAATTGAAGGGCCTAGTGTTTTTAATTTGCATTTTTTTCTGGATGCAGAATTGCTTTGATATCTTCCTCCTAAACTTAATGGTGTTATAACTTGTCATAAAACTGTCTCACATGTCACCTTAAAATATTCAGAGAATAAAGGAATAATGTAGAAAGACTAACAAAAGCAAGGTAAGCACTTTGTGTGGCCAGGTAAATTTCAAAGTGAACTTTACTATTGATTTTATCGATCTGTGATAGATAAAATCTATCCTTTCTCTTACATCCAATATTCATGATAGGCCTTGAAACTATGGAGAGGATAAAATAGAGTAGTTGTTTATTCAATAAGCCTTGATTTGTCAATAGTGTAAATCTTGTTTGCTAACTTTACTGCAGGATGATTTGGAGATTGTAAGGTTCTCCCCAAGAGACCTACAATCACTCTGATTAGAGTGGAAGCTAAGTATACTATGAGTAGACAAAGAGACAGGGTAGCAAGTACAGGAGTAGGCCTGTGTGATAACTGTGATAAGGAAGTGATCAAATCTAAGGGTCCATAGGAAGTGGTCAAATCCAAGGGTTTATATAAAGGAATCACATCTAAGGGTCTATATGAAGGGATCACATTCAGAGGTCTGTGTGGTGTGGATTGAATGTAGAAAGAATGTTACAAATGTTGGAAAACACCTTTAATCCCAGTATTCAAAAAGCAGTGGTAGTACACACCTTTAATCTCAGTATTCAGAAGGCAGAGGTAGTAGACACCCTTAATCTCAGTATTCAGAAGGTGGTGGTGGTGATTGCCTTTAATCTTAGCACTTGGGAGACAGGAAGCAGAACTCAGAAGGAGTCAGTATTAGACAGGAAGTGCCATCTGAGATGAGTCAGAGTGTAAGGCAGGCAAAAAGATGAATCAGAGGAAGAGTTAGCAGAGTGAGTCAGACTTCTTTCTGGAAGAGAGACACAGGGGATAAGAAACATAGGCAGAGACATAGGAACAGTCTGAGGAGTCTGGGGCAGAGACACAGAGGCAGTTCGGCAGAAGAAGTCAGTTTTGTATTGGAAGAATGAGTCAGTCTGTCACCAAGCAGATCAGTTCAGTCAGAGAAGTTTTGAGAGGCCACTAGAGTCAGAAGAATTCAGCCAGAAATAGTCAGACAGCTCAGAATGTCAGTTTGAACCAGCAGCTTGGAGAAGAGTTTAGGCCAGAACAGCGAGTGAATTGGGTCAGCCAACCAAAAACAGTTGAGCACAGCTCTGAGTTCAAAAGGAGCTAGTCAGAGTGGCTCTGTCAGCAGTAAGCCGCGGAGGTTTAAATGTTTCAGATTGTACAGAGGCTGAGGCTGACTCCTTCTAGGTCAGAGCTAGCATCTTGAAGATTAGATTGTATGGAGGCAGAAACACTCCAGGTCTCCAGAACTAGAACAGGTGATTGAATTAGCCAAAGAATAAAATGCTTTTACCCTGAATCTATGTCTACATCTGGTAAGTCAATGTCTACAGTAGGGTGGACTTTCTGGGTAATTATTCTTGCTTAATTTTCTACCACCAATAAAGATAGAAATACACTGGAATCTAGAAGTTTCTTGTGCTACTTTTTGTGTTAAAAAGTTAGTTAAGAGCTGGCCAGTGGTGGTGCATGCCTTCATTTCCAGTACTTCAATTCCAGTATGATTGGAATATCATATAAAAAGAGGCCTATTGTTCTTTGCACAACAGAAAATTATCAGTAGTATCCAGGCAAGCTGTTGAAGACCATCCTTCAATTTCCACACAGTTATTTTGTAGTTTTCCAGATATCTTCAAAAGATGTGCTTACATTGGGGACATTACTTGATGACTTCTGGTTCTGTTGTTTCATAGGAAGTCTGCATTTAACTTCTGGGAACTTCAGTAGCACATTCTCAAGCAATTTTGGGAATTTTCCTCTGTTCCGTGTCCAGACAGTACAAAGTCATGAAAACATCTAATTCTATATTCACTTGTGAGTGGTGTCTGTTTCCTTGACTAAATTGGGGCTGATAATGGTTTGCAGCTCCTAAAAGACTGTAAGCAACGGATATGTTTTCTGTGTCACCTGGTGTTTAAAGCTAAATAGTTGTCCAACCCGTTGTTCATTCAGGTTAAATATGCTCTTCCATTCCTTTGCCAAAAAGACTGGGAAGAAAATTTCAAAATACTAAATGAACCATGTTTTCCATTTCATTGCATTCTTAATCTGAATAATAATGAGCAAAATAATCTTTTGAATATTGAAAGGTCTTCCAATACGTTGCTATTCTGTTGAAACATACTGCATTTTCCCATTTTTTACATAGTGACTTTCATTTGAGATCCTGGATCTCAGGATTGAGAGTTTGGTCCTCAGTTCCTAGATGTGAGCTACTTTAATACCTTTGATGGGGGGAGGAGGCACCAATGGCAGCAAGATGAAAAGTGAAACAACAAAACTCTTCTGCTTATATAGTTAAACAGACTATTAAGAGTCAGTCGGATTAATTTAGTAACAAACAGCAATATCTTAATATTTGATTAGAGCAATTACTGAACATTACTGTTTTGTGGTAGTACAGTTCTGAATCTATTTGAAATAAAGGTTCATTATGTCAAGTAATTAAAATCCTATATTTAATCATACCTTTAAATGCTTTCAAATTCAATATTTCCCCTATATTTCCTTGTGTAAACTTAAAAGCACATTTTATGAAAGCTTTTGTTTAAACTATAGTCAAATTTCCAAGATTAACAAAATATACACAAACTTTCTGTGGTTCCCAAATTATGTCTGCCTATGTGTTTTTTAGTTTATGTCTTTCCTCTTAGGATTACTAGGGGTATATGGAAACATTCAATCCAGAAAAAGTGAGGTCTTCGCTCACGTTATATCATCAAATATAACAGTAACTGGGGACAGACTCTAAGTGTGTAGTTTAATATCACCAATACTGGCTGCAGCCAAAAAGAAATTGTAAAATTTCACCGACAACATTTGAGAACAATACTTTCAATACAGTCAGTGTTGTTTACAACTGGTCATTTAAACTAGCAAGAAAGACTTTCCTCTGGAAGCAATCTTTGTTATTGATTTCAAACTCTGCTTCAGTTAAAGCAAATTGACATTTATAAGACTTATCAGAGATGAAATTTTAAAAGGTCTGTTGCTGTACCCCATGGGGGAGCAGCATCACATGACATAAAAAGCTTTGATCTAGGTGCTAAAGCAGAAGGGGGAAATACAGGTGAAAGAGAATTTCTTTTTGCATATTCCAACTTGACTGCACAATTATTGGAATGGATGCAGACAAAGGCAAATTTTACTGAATGTGTTTATAAATACAGATCATATGGCTGGACTTACTTGCTAATAAATGTAATGGAAAAAAAAGAATCATCTTACTAAGCACGATTAAACAAGGAACAAGCTATTTATGTTTGGAAAAGTCTCATTTACAGCCCAGAATAGAACAAAAATTACCTTGAATTCTGATTGCTAATAAGCATTACCAATCATGATTCACTATTATTTTCTCAATAATAATGCTGCTCATATTATTGGACACTGATGGCCCATCGACATTTCTATGCTGAACTGATCTGCTATTATATTGTCAGATAAATCCAATTCACTACTCATCGTTGCCACAGACTGGTTTATGGATATGATACAGAGCCTACAATGCTGTTCTTTAACAGATGCAATTATTTCCTTTTATCTACTATTGATTGAATTAAATTATTGCCTTTGGCATTACTTCTTCCAATGATACACTTTCAATTAATTAGATTGATTTAATAATTTGCCTATGGCTGCAAGCCTAGTCTATAACACATTTCTAGTTTAACTCTCTTATCCATATTTAATCTGATAAAATCTATTTATGTTTCAGTATATACTTTTTAGTATTTTTAAAGTTTGTTTTTATATACTATTATGAAAATATATTATTTAGTCTTGTATTTATCAGATGTCAATAGTGTCAATAAATGATTCATACTTGAATTAATAATTCAGAAATATTTGTTGTTATTTACACTATTACATTTAGAATGTCACAATTTACAGAAAGCTCTGTCTTCTCTATTGTTTAAAAATCTTGAATATAGATTCTTGAATTTTACTAATTTCTGAAATGTTGGGATTCAGATTTCATTAATATTACTAATTTCATTTTCTTCACAATGTCCACATAGTTCTTGTCACATGAAATACTTTGAGATATGTGGGGAAATATTCATTTTTCATTGACCTATAAATATTTGTGCAGTAGCATAAACTTTACAATGTAGCCTAAAATTTCTGTCCTTTCAGACAGACATATTTTCAAGATATTACCAATATATACCAATATATAATTACCAATATATTACCAGTAAATATAATATACTGGGTTGCATTATAGATAAAGCCCGTTCTTCACAAAGTCCACATACAATGTTTCATATGATATAAGGAAGTAAGGATACATGTCCTGCTTAAGGAAACATCATGAGGTGATTGGTTTTTGTTTGTTTGTTTTTACTTAAAAAAAGAGAGTCATGTTATCATGCTAGATCATGAGGTTTTAAATAAACTCATAAGCATTCCATTTTTACAAAAGAAAACCATAGTCATTTTCAAAACCAAAGTAATAAATGTTTAGATATGAAATGATGAAGAGAGCATTAAGCTCTTTCACGAGTGTGTGTGTGTGTGTGTGTGTGTGTGTGTGTGTGTGTGTGGTTGTGGGTGGCTAGTCCGGCAAACACTACAACCCCAGAGGAATGATCTACCGGAGGCAAGAAGGAAATCTGGTCCAGCGCAACTTGGCGTGTGCTGATTCTAGAGTCTGACCTCAAACAGTTTATTTTTTGACATATTTAAGCACAGTACAACTTTGGAAAAACGTTTCCTCATAACAGTTACCATAGCAAAGCTTATGACTGGCTACATAGAAACCCCTTTGCAAAGTACCTTTGACCTCTTCCACAAGAGTGGGTTCTAATGTCTGGGAAAAAATGCTCAGAATAAGTGTCCAGGGAGGAAGCACCTTGATTAAGCCTAATAGTAGACATTTTTGCAAAGTACAAAGGACCTCTTTCTATTGACTGAGAAGCCATACTCAGGAGTATGTGAGATTCAGGTGAGGCCTGGCTCTGTAGATAGGAAAAGATGACCAGGTTATTAATTACATCCAAGCCCAGGTGTCTGTGTGGAAAACAGGTATACATATCCCTTTCATTGAACAGACAAGTCTGCATGCTTAACTTTTTAACATCTCTGGCTTCCCTCATGCTTATCTGTGTGCACAAAACTTAGTGCCCTCTACACACGTAGGGTAAATTACTGTTGATGGTATGCAATATAAGTAAATAGATACACTTAAAATTCAAATTTGTTTAAATGATAAAATGGAAAAGAAATTCCACACTAATTTTTGTGATTTACCAAGCCTCTTGTTATATAACTTATGTGAATAAATTTTGAATTCCATAAGTAAATAGAAATAATGCTTTAATACGAATTTATATATTTTTTTTATAATTTACCATTTTAACATAAAATCTAATACGCTATATGTACCCTTATATCTTTCATACTTGCAAACATTTGCATGTCAACACAAAACAATTTCACTAGTTCATTGTAAACTGCTGTTTTACATACAAGCAAAAAATGCATCTGTTCACCAGGAGCAATTACCAAATGCCTCTCTCTCCCTCCCTCCCTCTCTCTCTCTCTCTCTCTCTCTCTCTCTCTCTCTCTCTGTCTCTCTGTCTTTCTCATACTTTCTAACTCCCTATTTTTTGGTTTCTCCTTAGATTCTTTCATAAACTGGTATTTATAGTTCAAAATATGCTAGCTTGTTTGTATTTTGATTTTAATTATAACTCTTTACTAAATATTAACATAACTGAATTCCTTGTGACATTTTTATTTATATCATGAAGTGCTCATGATCTACCCTTCTCTCTTCTTAGTGTTCCCTGCCTTCCCACTACTAGATCAGCTTTTCCTTTCATGTCATACCCCCTCCTCTCTCTCTCTCACACACACACATATCTATATTCTGAATAAGAGGAAACGATGTTTGTCTTCCCGACTTTTGACATGTTCTCTGATTCCATCCAATTCACCGTAAATTATATAATTTCATTCTTCTTCCTTATGGTTGAATACATCTACATGGTGTACATTTACTATTTTTCTCTAATTGCTCTCCCCTGAACAACATCTTGGCTCTCAGGTGCAATGCCACAGTGAACATAGTTGCTAAATATCTCCTTGCTGACTCTGATGCCTTTGGTTAGATTCCCAGGAGTGGTATAACAGAAAAGACAGTAACTATTGTTTTCCCCCCTGAGGACACTACAAAATAATCCCCATAGTACTTGAAACAGTTTATGTTTCCACTAGCAGTAGATAATGGTTTCTTTCTCTTGAATTGTTGCTAGTGTTGTTGTCCTTTATTCTTGATGATAACCATTTTGACTAAAATGAGACCGAATCTCAGTGTAGCTTTTGTTTGTATTTAGCTAATTGAATAATGAATATTTTTCATTTATATTTATTGGTCTTATATATTTATCCCCTTGAAGACCATGTATGGAATCCATTTTCCCATTTATTGATTAGATGACTAGTTTTTTATGTTTAAGTTTTGAGTTCTTTATAATTTTAGGTTTAAGTCCTTTGTTGGATATGTAGTTGACTGCTGATATTTTGTGGTTTTTTTTCCTATTCTGTCATCTGTATTTTTATTCTGCTGATTATATCCTTTACCGCATAGAAACATTTTGATTTCATGCAATTATATTAAGTCTTGCGATTATCACTTGAGCTCCTGAGGTCCTTTTAGGAAAGCCATTACATACACCTATAGTTTGCAGGGTATTCTGAGTATTTTTCCATGAACGGTTTTAGAGATTCTTATGATCATGTCTGAGTCATTTTCAATTGGTGTTTTAGAGCATGAAGTATAAGGATCCGATTTAATTGTACGAGAAAACTGACAAGCTTCTCTAGCTTTGTTTAAAGAAGAGATTGTCTCTTTTTCCAGTGTGTTTTTGATAGCTTTGTCAAAAAATTAGTGCCCAAAGCTGTGTGTGTTCATTACGTGTTGCTCAATTCTTACTCTGTTTTTATAATATTTTTATTAATAATTTGAGTTCATACAATGCATATTGATAACATCCCCTTACCATTTTTCCCTATCCCACCCTCCAACCACTCTGTCCTCAAAAAAGAAAGAGAAAAAAGAAAAAGAAAATAAAATTAACTCAAGCTTGTGTGGCAGGAGCATGGATGAAGGGCTTTACCATTGTCTTTGGAGGCAGAAGGTTGCTCTGACTGTGTACTTTGACCTGGCCCATACTAGTCTGAGATGAGGCATGATAGAGTTTGACCTAAAGTTGTGCCTCACTGCTCAAACCTGGACCCTGAGTAGGCTTACTGTATTCTTAAACATGCCTGCTTTTGTGTCCATACTATGCATTCTTTGTCACTACGGATCTATCAGATAATTTGAAATGTGGCCTTGTAATATTTAGCATTAATCTTTCTGCCTAGCATTCCTTTGGCTATTTGTGATATTTTGTTTTATTGTGAATTTTATGAATGTTTTCTATAGTTATCTGAAGAACACCACTGTGGTTTAGATAGAGGTATTGAATTAGTAGATCAAACAATAATGTAACAGTTTCACATTTTAAATTCTGCTGATCTGTGAACATGGTTTAGTCTATCAATTTGAATGTTCTTCAATTTATTTGATGCTTTAATGTTTTTATCGACTTTTTATTTCAGACTTATTCCCAATCATTATTTTTCTGTAACTGTAGGTATTATAAATGAGACCCCCTGCAACACACACACCAATGTTTTCTACCTTGGAAATTATGTAAAACTACTGCCTTTTTCATTTATTTTGTATCTCACTACTTTATCTAAAGTGTTTGTGAGAGACAATAGTTTTCTTTTGAAGTGTTTAGAGCCTTTTAAAGTATAGAATCATATTGTCTGCAATTAGGGACATTTTGACTTAATCTTTCCTTTTTTCAACCACTTTTATTGATTTATATCATCTTATTATTCTACCTAAGGTGTATGGAGAGAGTGGACACTCTTGTCTTATTACTAATTCTTAAAAGAATGGATTCAGTTTTTCCCTATTTAATAATACTGACTCTAGGTTTAGCTTATGTAGCCAGTGTTATATTGATTTATGTACCCACTAGTCTTAGAATCTACTGTTCTTCCAAGCTTTAATCAAAAAGAGTTGTTGAACTGTGTCAAAGTCTTTTTATGCATCTTTTGAGATGATCATGTTATTTTTATCCTTGTACTTTTTATGTACAGTATTATATTTATTGATTTATATATTTTGAAACATCCAGTCATCTCTTTAGTGAAATAACTTGTAAAATAACTTAATGTGTTTCTGTGTTTATTGTATTGAGAAGTTTAGTGTCTATATTCTACAAAGAAATTGGTCTATTGTTTTTGGTTTTTGTTATATTGTATGATCTGAGAATCAGTATAATATTTCCTTGACAGAACAGGTGTATTAGTATTCTTCCCCTCACTATTAAATAGAACAATTTTGGTAAAATTGTAGTTTGCTCTTTCTTAATGAGCTAGTAGAATTTGGCAATGAATCACCTGGTCTTGTATAGTCTTTGTTGCATTAACAATAATATTTTTAATTGTCTGGCAAGTTTTATCTTTGAAATTACTATGGATTTCCATTAATACTTTAAAAATATAAAACAATAAATAATTATTTAAATTGACTCAGCTCACTGAAAATAAGTAATGATAAAACATGAGAATATAAAATATATTTTCATTATATATAAGTACATGATACAAAGCATGTGCCTTTTATTTAGAGAATAAAATCTCAATAAATAGTTTCTATAAGTATTGTCTCTCAAAGGAAAGGGGAGTGGTTTGCAAGGAAGGGAAGGAGAAGAAGTAAAAGTTTACCTTTTGTTGTTCATATCTCAATTTCTTATTTAAATCCACTGTACCTTCCTGCCACCATATAAAAATATTTCTAATAAGTAGATGATACATGGAATTTCCCATGTGCCTACTGTTTTGTGGAATCAAAGAAAATCTAAAGAGCAGTTATGACTTAATCTAGAATGATAAAAGGATCTGGAAAAATATTCTAGTATTAAATTCTACTTCTTTAATCTTCTTTTATGAAACTTTGACTCACATGGATTCTACATACTCTATTGATCACTTGGTTTAAAATATTTTTGTTGACTGTTGATATTCATAACACTAAGAAGATGACTTTGATTTAAAATATGAAATAGAGAATTATTAAATAAAGTGAAGTGGTAAACCACTATTCTAATTTTAAAAATGATTTCTTTTCTTTTTAATTTCATGTGTGTGTGTGTGTGTGTGTGTGTGTGTGTGTGTGTGTGTGTGGTGTGTTTGTGTATGGACATAGACATGTTTATTCAGGCACCTATAGAGTTCAAGAAAGGCATCAGCTACCCTGGAACTACAGTTACATGGTGTGAGCCACCCAGAAAGGACCTAGGAACTAAACTTGGATCCATGGATGAGCACCAAGCTCTGTTAACTGCTGAGCTGTTCTTCAGTCCCCAAGTTGTATTACATAATATAATTACAAAGAGAATACTGACCAGATTATTAAGTATTTACAAAATTGTTTACTTCCTAAAAAGAAATAAATATTGAATGCTATGACAGTTTGGATGGGACAAATAAAGTATCTGTAATTTAGTTGATAATAACACACAAATATTAGTCTCTATTGTCAAGTCCAAAGCTCCCCTTTCCTCAAAATGTTAATGCTAGTGAACATTCTCTCTTTAGAGAAGGACTCTGGCTGGGTAAACAGAAGGGTTGTTACTGGGTAAAGATCCTAAAGTTTTCTGTTTACTAGTAAAGCAGATTTCTTAAGGTGGTTTCTCTCCCCCTGGAACCATCCTCAATCCTCCAGGACCCTCCCTTGACCTTCCCCTAAGGTCAACTACCTCTTATAAGGGCATCTAGTCCCAGGACAGCCTATATAAGCTCAGATCCCTATTCTGCTGTCTGTCACATAAAATTCACTTGCTTTTCTGCCATTTTATACTTCTCTCTTCCTCCTGAGAGATGGCTTTGGCAGTTCAATTCCCAATAACCTTTCTTTCTGCCTAGAGAATGGTCTAGTTAAGTAGTTTCTCTGTGCCATCACTTATACTTATATTTTGACAAAATTGTTTTGCTTGGGTAAAATGTTAACATTGACATAATCCAGATGGAGGGCATAATGGGGTACTTTGTACAATCTTTTTGGTTTTTCTGTACTCATCACAAAATAAAATTCGAAGAAACAAATTAATGCTAATATAAAATAACATCATGCTTTCCTTTATAAGCCTTACATCTGCCGAGGTAGCTCTAGCGAGAGCCTGAATAAGAAAAGTCTTGTGTCTTACTGTGTTCAAGAGAGGGTTTTGATTTTCACTGAAGGGTGTGACACAACATTCCCAAAGCATGGGAGCACGAATCCTTATCCACCTCTGATAATCACTGTTGTAAGATGATATTGCTTGTTTATCATTCCCATGGTGATTGCAACTCTGTTCAAGGGTAAGTGAGGGTCCCTCACATTTGTATTATGGCTTGGTTCTAAAGAAGACACTTCTCCATGAATAAATCTGAATCTGAAAGACATGCACTGGCTTTTATGGCTTGGAGCAATTGTTTCATTATTACTTTCCGTGCTTGCATCCTGTATTTAGTCATCTCCGTGGTCTGTTGTGATAAATGCTACAGCCTCAGGATGATAATTTCTTTCTTCACAGGCCTTTAGGTCAAATTAAAAGAGGTTTGCCTTGCATGCAATCAGCTAATGGCAATGTAAGATTTAGATGTGATAGGGAGGCTCATAAAACAGCTGAATATCCATTCATAGTATTGTCTGATTCATAGACCATGAAAATTCATGTTATTTATATTTTCTATGGCTTCCTTAAGTGCTGGATATGGAAAAGTCTGAAGAGGGAGGAGACATCTAGAGAAATTAATTTCTTGAAGGTGGAAGAAAGTGCGTAAAGAGTCATTAAAAATCCATAGATTTACAAAGGTATTTTGGATTTGTTAATTGTTTATAAAGATTTATACAGAAGTATAAAGATATAAACAATATTAAATTTTTATGTAATTTAAAAACTTGATTTGGGTCAGTGCCAATTTATTCACTAGTATGGATGTTATTGACTTTATGTAAGAGCAATAAATATTTTGCATTTAAATTAAACTGGTGCATTACATTACTTGTATCTGCACTTATCCACAAGCCTGCTGATGCATGATTTCATGCTTATATATAAATAGAAAGAAGAGCAGGCAATGCTGAAAGCAATTATTTTCCACCCAAATTTGAAAAAAATAAAAAATTTTCAAAGCATTACTTAGTCCACATGAAAATTTAGTTAAAAGTGGTAGATAAGAAAAGATACTAATCACTTAAGTGTTGGGGAGTGCAGAATATGTTATTATATATGTATTCTTTGTTCTTCACACTCATTACTACTACATTTGTTTATATGTGATGTGCTTTAAAAGACGAAGAAATACAGCTATGTGTTAGAATATAAATGATGAATTCTTAAACATAGTTTATGTAAACACTGCATAACAATTACAGATTTCAAATAATTCACCAATTACTATTCTGATTATTTATTAAAAGATAACCATCACTAAGGAGGAAAAATTATGATATCTAATTATTTAGTATTGTAACATCTGGAAACTTGGAAGGATTATATTAATAATGTCTACTGATTATAGTGATTTTTCTGACAAGAGTGATAAATTTCTGGATGAAAGGAGTGGTAAATCCTTTATACTTTTCATCAAAGTTAATAGAACCCTTCTCTTGCATGCATTTATATAACAGTGATCCCTTATGACCTGGTGCATGTTCCTTTATGTAACAACAAAGACTATGACAAAGTTCTTATCAGCACATGTGATACCTGAGACTAGATAGCTTATCTACTACGAGGATGGCAGCTTTTGAGAAAGAATGATGCTTGAAGTTTGGGAAGCATGTTAAAAAGAGAAGCAGAAGACAAGAAAAAGATAGGCTTTTCTGAATAGTTCAGAAAAGTAGACAGACTTGCGTAAGTGCAAGTCCAACTCTATAAGTGACTCTAGTAAGATGAGGGAATTCTGGAAGGAAAATTACACTGTCATGTTAAAGAAATAATTATCTCTTCTATCTTGTTAACATAGATTAAATTGTTTTCATCTTTTTAAAAAGTTGTACTACCTTCTTGATGAGTAATTCCCTTGCTGGATATCTGACTTTTTTTTCCCCCCCAGCTGGAATGTTTGACCTTCACCCAGGCTGGGTATTTCATTATCCTGACCAAAAGAAAATTGTTTTCCCTCATGGCATCTTAAACTGTGTAACATTTAATTTTTTTTCTGGAGAGGCAACCCTAAATTATTTTAGATGAGATGAAGTTGAGGAATGACCCATTTCTAACATGAAAATCTAAAGATCCTTCCAAAGTGTTCACTAGAAGGGATTAATAACTGGGCTGGAATGAGAGTGCCCACCCATATGTACAGTATCCAGGCAAGGATGCTCATTTAGGAGGAGATATGGTATCAGAGTTCCTTTATGTTCTTCATTAGAGAACCAAGGACATTTTTAGAACTGCTGCCTTTGGTGTCCGTTTCCATAAGTCTGTCTGAACACTTCCTATCTCACCACTCCTGCCTATGTTCTAGCCTTATAACCCTCTAGTACAACTCTTTCAGGATCACTAATGTACACCTATAGCTCCAGGTGTATAGAAAATGCTGCCCTTAACTGACACCTGGACAGAGAGCTGAGTGAGAAGTGAAAGCAAGAGTTAATATAAAAGTTTTGTTTTATAAGACCTAGGAAGAGCACCAAGAGAAGCCAGAACAGAAGACATTTTTTTAAATGTTTGAATTAAAGTTTATTAATATCTCATGCCAGAATCAAAAGAGCATCTATTTTGTTTCAGGAACTTTAACATTTAGTAAGAATTAGAATCTCCTTAAAAGGCTTCTAAAGAGAAAGAGAAAGAAAGAGATTTAATCACCATTTGGTTTTTAGATTAAACAATAGTGGTTGTATCCAGGAAGCAGAAAGAAACAGGCCCAGGATAAGATGTACCCTTTGAAGACACATCAAAAGAAATGCACATCTTTCAAAATCACCACATAAGACTAGAATGTTCAGCAGTACAAAAAATGTTTATGATCCCTTAAATTTGTTTTAGCATAATACCATATCCAATGACCCTGATGTAGAAGAATGTACTGTACAATCAATTCATACCTAGTTCAAGAATAAGAAGAAATGAAATA
This sequence comes from Cricetomys ansorgei, assembly GCA_026225945.1. NCBI lineage: Eukaryota > Metazoa > Chordata > Mammalia > Rodentia > Nesomyidae > Cricetomys > Cricetomys ansorgei. Next base: position 6,026,356 of record JAMJFZ010001791.1, read on the forward strand.
TAGTATCAGAAGTTAGTATAGTTATCACGGAAGGAAAAAATATTGAAGTGATTATTGGGAGATATCTTTGTTACTTTTCTATTGCTATGATGAAACAAGATGACAACCAAGGCAAGTTATTAAAGAGGGTGGGAGTCCGTGACCGTCATGAAAGATAGCCTGTCCATCCCCAGTGACACGCTTCTTCCAACCAGGCCATACCTCCTAATCCTTCCCAAATAGTTCCCACAAGTGGTGACCCAAGCATTCAACTATATGAGCCCAGAGGGGGCCATTATCATTCAAACCAACTCAGCAGGAATTTAACATGGCCATATAAGATGCGAACAGTTTTAGATTTCTTGTTCAGGTTGACATATACGGTTTGTAATAATCATTGATGCCTATAGTTTTCAGTAAGTCCACACACACCAAAATGTTCTCACCAATATAGGTGAAGTGGAAAAAATATTAGAAGGAAAAACTAACAAATAAAACTACCTTGGATATTACCATAAAATGTACAACCGAACAATAAAATATACAAAATCGGGACATTTGATATGATGATTTTGGTTTTAAAACTACATAGAAAATGTTTACATTTTATTAACTGACTAGATCATTAATAATGAAAACAAGTTAAATACAAATTTAAACAATGCATGATGAAAACTACATAAAAACAGAAAAAATAGTTTTCCCCAGGGAAGAATGCATCAACTCTGTTGGTTATCCACTACCAAATATGTAGTCCTGAAAATATATACATACAAGAGACATATGGATCAAACAGGTTACATTTATATATTTAGAGAAAAAAATACACAGGTGTATGAAACAATAATTAAAGAAAATAAAGGCCATGAATTTGAAAAAGAGACAGTTGGGGGCCACTTATATTGGAGCAGTTGGAGGGAGGAAAGGGAAAGGGGGAAATAATGTAATTATAGTTTCAAAAAATTTAAAAATATTTAAAAAGCTACATAATAAAGTGTATACTACATTAAAAATTGGAAAATATTTTTCAACATACAGAATATAATGTTATAAAAGATTAAGGTCTATGTTCTATTAATTTGAAGACTGAGAGCCAGGGTGAGTATGTACTGTCTGTGCACAAAACTTTTGAGATAGGTAGTGACTGCTAATGTATAAGGAGTGTCTTTTGGTGCTGATAAAATCACATTCTAAAGTGAATAGTGCTAGTCACACAACTCTGAATACACTGAAAAGCATGGAACAGTTTGTACAATTCTATAAAGAGTAACTCTTACATGTGAGTTATAGGTTAATAAAAGTGTTTTAAAGTGAGAAACAAAAATTTCAGGTAACTTTAATGTTATTTTCTTAGCCTATCTAAATATTAACAGAAAATACTACAAGCATAGCTATATTCAGTATACATATTAAATAATGAAGATATAGTCAAGTATGGTGGTAGATGATTATAAACACAGCTTCCAGAAGGTAGAGACTAAGGATCAGGATCAGACTGTGTAGCAAGTTGAGTCCAACCTGGATTATATGAAGTCCTGTCTCAGTAAAAAGCAAGCAATAGAAAAGTGAAAATATACTTCTAAGTGATATAAAGTAAACAAACAAAATTAACAACTATAAACATTTTAAGTGAAAATTCATTTATATAATAAAAACTAAAATCATTTGAATGATATGTATATACTTGCATCATGAAATTATATAATGGAAAAGGTGAAACTTATTGATTCAGTTTGGGAAGTTGCAAAAGAACAAGAGACTACTCCCTAGGTATAGATTTTGATATATCCCTACAGAAGAGTATATTTGCAATGAATCAGTCTGTGAACACATTGTTACATCTGATTACTGATTTCCACATCACATGTGGTACTTTGAATAAGAATAGACTCCAAAGGTTTATATATTTGAATGCTTAGTCACCAGGTAGTGACAATCTTGAAAAGGATTAGAAGAATTAGGAGGTATGGACTTCTTGGAGGACATGTGTCACTGGAGGTGGGCTTTGAAGTTTCAAAAGCCTATGCCAAGCCATCTGCTGCCTGCAGGATACAGCTCCCAACTACTCCAGCACCAAACCTGCCTGCATGCCGCCAAGTCCCTGCCTTGATGATAATGAATTAAACTTCTGAAACAGTAAGCAAGCACCCAACTAATTGTTTTTCATCAGAGTTGCCTTGGTTATGGTTTCTCTTCACAGCAATAGAACAATGACTGAGACATCTCATGATAATGTAAACATTGTGAATTCACTGATTATAATTATAAACACAGGTAAATCTCTTGTGGTTGCCTAATGCACGTATAGTTATATTTTTAATGACAAAAAGCTAATAAATTTTCTATTACAATTGCATGCCAATTAGAAAATCAAGAAAAAATAGTGGAAATGGGTTTATGTGATTTTAAGATGCATTAATGCTACTTCTGATTATTTTTTGACAACTACTCAATATGACATGAAAGCATCACTTTCAGAAAATGATTCAAACAATATATTCACATACAATCTCATAATTTTCTTTTACTGATAAACTCCATAATTTCATTTTTTTAAATCACACTTGCTATAGAAATACTGCTAACAGCAGGACTGAATTTTTCCATTCATTAGACACAAAATAAAATTCCCAAAACGTGTAGTTTTTATTAGAAGAACAGTATTATTTTAAATATTGTTCTTTGAATATTTTCCAATGAGCTATGTATCTTAGAGATCCTAGAACATCAAAATATAAGCTTTAGGCAAAAAGAAAAAAAAACAACAACAAAACAAAACAACTTATTAACGTTACAGTATTTGGATTAGTCAAATGCCTATAAAGAATTCCCATTTGAAGGACAGTACATTTTATTAATTCAATTTTTATGAATGACCAGGAATTGAATGGTATTTCCCACTTTTGTACATTATGCTGAATCTTTCCTAATGAGTGCCCAATCAATGAACTTTGGATATAATTACAATTAATCTTGGCACCAGATGAAAGATCTTTGCTGTTCCTGTTCAGCTAATATTGAACTGCACATTTGTCTTCACGACTTCTGAAGAACAGTACTATTCACTATTACTGAAATTCACTCTGGATCAGAGAATGGAACATTCACTGATACAGTCACCATATATCTATTCTGTCCTTCTGCCATCTTAGCATCATCACATCTTCTGATATGAATTTTAAAAGTTATCCCATCTTCATCAACTCTAGGCTCTAAAGTCTATATGTATACACAGAATGGTCTATTCCACAGAATAGTCTATCCTACCACCTCTTGACATACACAGTTAAATTTCTAAAATGTGATGGTCTTTTTTCTAGTGCCTTCAGTATTGCTTTATGAGAGGGAATATCTCTGTAAGGTAATGCCGGTGAGTTGTGCAATAGAAAGAAGGGAAAAAGGCCCTTCATATTATGATTGCATTCCATGTTTTTCTAACTCATTTTTATTTAATAAAATTTAAAATAATTTAACAGGATTAAAAGTGTTAGCTATCACTGCATTTTGAATATACTATATTTTAGTGATTTCCCTTTCTCCTATCTTCCCTTCTGTAGTTTGAATGAAAACGGCCCCCATTGGCTCATCAGGAGTGGCACTATTAGGAGGTATGGCTATGTTGGAGTAGGTGTGGCCTTGTAGGAGGTGGTGGGCTTTGAGGTTTCATAAGCTCAAGCCAGGCCCAGTGGCAGATTCTCTCTTCCTGTTACCTATCCATATGTAGAAATCTTAGCTACCTCCATAGCACCATTTCTGCCATAACAATAAAGGATTGGACCTCTGAACTGTAAGCCAGCCCTAATTAAATGTTTTCCTTTTTGAGAATTGCTGTGGTCATGGTGTCTCTTCACAGCAATAGAAACCCTAAGACACCTACCCACCTGGTCCATTGTTATAGCCTCAGCCAGTCTCTTTTCTTCTTCCATATCTCATGTGTCCTTTTCCCCCTGTCTATCCTGTCTTTAAGACAATTATAGCTGTTCATATTTATATGTTAAAAGCAAAGCCTGCATATGAGGGAGAACATGTGGGTTTTGTCTTTCTGGGTTCCAGTCACCTTGCTTAATATTTCACTTTTCAGTGCTAGGTATGATATGTTCCTAAGAGTTATGATTAGTCCGGGAGGCCATAAAGACAAGTAAAACAATACAAGGCTGTAGCCATTGCTGTTGTTTGCTAACCACAACTTATCGGTAAGACACTATTACTGAAGACACTAAACACTTTGGTTGTAGTACATAGAGCAATAAACCTTGACGTGACCAGGAAATTCTCTCCCTGTTGTCTAGCTTTCTTAGTGCTGGAGGTGTTACACTGTCAAAATGGTGTAACTATGTTAGACTCAAGCACTGCCAAGGCTCTGTGCAAAGTCAGCGTTATCACGGTGCTCTGAAACTAAGATCATTGAGAATTTTTGCTCACTTGAATTTAGTCAACATTGAATCTCAAACTTGATATTTATGTTTAATTTTACTGACTTGAAAAAATATCAATAAATCCATAAAGTAGAATTTTTAATTTGCCTTTTATCTTCAGTTTTCTCATTACTGACTCTTCACTTAGAAGTGTCCATAGGTAGTAGCACAAAAAAAGTAGCTTAAACTCTAAACAGCTCCCCTTTCAAAAAGCCACACACTGACAATTATGTTTTTTCTCCTTTTTTTCTTTTTATTTTTTTCTTCTCTTTTATAATACATCCTGACACACCTCTTTCCCTAACTCTACTCCTCCCAGTTGTCCTCATCTCCCCTCTCCTGCAAATCTATCCCCACCTTCTACCCTCCCACCCTGCCACCCCCAACCCTGCCCACCTCCACTTACCACCAGAAAAGAGCAGTCCTCTCAGGGTTACTGCTCAAGCATGGCACAAAAAGATGGAACAAGGCCAGGTACTATTCCATACATCAAGGGTAGAGTAGGCAACCCAGCAGGAGGAAAAGGGTCCAAGAGCAAGCAAGAGTTAAAATCCCTCTTCCAGTTTGTAGGAGATCTACAAGAACACCAAGCCAGGCAACCACAAGATATATCTAGGGGACCCTGCAGGTTTTATGGCTGCCACTTCAGGCTCTATGGGCCCCCAAGATTGCTGGTCAGTTGACACCATGGAACTTGTTCTCCTGACAATTCTGTAATGATGGTTTTATTTAAGCCTTTTATTGAGACAGAATTCTATCAGTAATTAAAACTATCAAGTTTAACAAACCTTGTGATTTTTTTAACAATCATTCCATCTGACAAATAGAAATTACTAAATAAATCATTTTATGTATTCTAGTTACCAGCATTAAAGTTATTGTGAATAATAGCCTATCTATTCATTGTTATAATCTCAATCTTTCTTAATTGTCATTTTAAGAGCCTATTTGAAAAATAATAGCTATTGAAAATAATATTGGGTATAAAATTATGCTAGACAAATGAAAGACTGTCTTTAGAAATGAATTCACAGCTCAAGAGCTCAGCTATCAGTCACCAATATAGTAATGTTACATTAATGCAATTTTATCTGTTCCATAACCATTCTGATTACTTACTCTGCTTTTCTTAAATTTGCTATTTGATGAAATGGACTGTCCATATTCTTGTCATGAAGAGTGGTGTTATATTTAATTTAGTTCATGCTAATATTTAACTTGTATGTACAACTTCAGAAAATTATTTTGTTTTATTTTGCCTATGGGCAAAACTCCATTAGAAATGCTGCTAAGTATAGAATCCCAAACACCATATAAAGAAATGAAGTAATAAATTTACTTCTTATAGGAATATTCGAAAACAATCACCAGGATTTGTTAGCAAATATCCTTAAATCTTTTACCTTAGAAAATCATACATTTTGTTGATTTATTTACTAGATGATTTGAAAATGTCTTTCAATTTTTCTCACAGCTATTTTCTTTGCATTTGATTTACCCTGAAAAATCATCTGAAAATACTATTTACATATTTAACATTTTTCCAATACCTAGAAGTATGAAGATGATTTATTTACACCAATATTGAAAATATTGGATTTTACGCAGTTGGATACTTTTAATTTTCCAACATTAGAGCCTGCCCTCCCCCCACAAAAAAAAAAAAACAAAAAACAAAAAAAACAATGAGCTCTTCTTTAAGTAAATTCTGCCACTAGTTTCAGTTTTAAGTTGCAGGTGTTAACTTTACTGAATTAGTATTTAAGAATACATAAATACAAGTCTCGAGAGTTTGTCTATAAGAGCAAATAATGAGAGCCATCACGCCACAGATCATGAAGTCTTTCATGTATAGCTTACAGTTGGATAAGTATATTAAAATGACTATAATGAAATATTTCTCAAAATAATGGATTTTGTGATTCGGAACCAAACGTTGTAGCAGAACCATAAATAACAGCATTCATTGTGTCTTTCGTCCAAAAGTAAATTGTCATTGTTAGGTTTTATCAGTATATTTCACCCAAAGAATTCTGTAAGACTTTTTTGACTCTCTTATGCCATTTGGCCATAATTGTTTTGGTTTCGTCACACTCCTGGAAACTGCAGCTGGACTCCGAGCTGTCTTCTAGTTGCCCCATCCTGCATTTCACACGCTAAAAAGCTCCAATCACAAGTTGAAGCGCTACTCTAACGTAAGTCAGAGCCATACAGATTCACGGCTGAACTGGCTTACTTGAGGCTGGAAGGGAGGGACAAGGAACCACTACACTGTTGTTTTTGAATTGCTAGAAGCTATGCACCAACTATCCTACGAGTGGGAAATTCTGGAGGCCACAGTCCTTGCGGAATCAGTGGGACCCAACACTTTCTCAATGTTACATCTAGAAAGTCATCACAATCCAATTAAATACTTAGAGCAGATGCCCGTACAGGGGAAGGGGGAAGTAATCCACATTTCCAAAGTATTTGCCCTTGTGGCAGGAACCAGGCCTGCCGCTAAACACCGTGTATGAGCGGTTTGTCAAAGCAACGCAGCACAAAGGGCTGGAGTGTGAGGCTGGGCTCCCACTTAGGGCAGCCCAGGACACACCCGGGCATGCCCAGAGATAAGCCTGCCACTGAAGCATGCACAGTTAAGACTTCCTTTTCGAGCTGACCTGAAAACCTGCAGATGGACCCAGAGACAGTTGATATAGCGAAACGTATGCCAATGTGAAAGAATCACAACAGCAGCCTGCAGTCCAGGAACCAATGGGATGCTGGGCAAGGGTTTAAAGGAATAAAGGAGTCTGCTTTTTGCCACTTATGTGACTCTCAGATCCTATGTTGTTGGTTGTGCACCAGCTCTCCCCTGCCCCCAAGGGTCCCATGGATGGGCACGAGCAACATTTCTTAATAAAATCCTACTCCATATTGAAAATTTTAGCCGAGAGACTTACACTGCATGGAAATAAGGTGTTGGCCTTACTTCAGCCACCTATATCCTTTCTAGCTTCCCTAATGGGCTGAGGGGGATAAGAAACTTCCATGGAGATTCCTGACTGAAGCCAATGCACAGGATTGTTCTATTCTCAATGACTACAAAAGGGATTCATATGGATGTCTAGCAATGTATGAACGGATAATTAAAATGTAGAACCTATATGGTTCAGTATTCAGCCGTAAACAGGACATTTTAATGTACCGATCCCCTCATTCCACTCACCTCCTACCCAACAAGACTCAGAGAACACTAAACCAGCAGGATAGGAAAGGAAAGTATATAAGAGCTGAGAAGATGGCTTAGAAATGCGATCTTCCAGGCTTAGCCATTACTATCAGGATCTTATAGCAGGTAAAGTTGCCTCTACTGGGCCAGTACAAGACTAGGTCTGTCATCAATCATACACAGATCCAGGATGGACTTACAGCATTCTACCCCATCTGACAGGCTTCAACTACTGATAAATTCTAGAGAATGGGCATGCATCATCTTCAGTTTATATCCAAAGATGAGACAAACAGCGTGCAGTTGACAGTTCCAAACCCATGGTCACACCACTGACTCCTGTTAAACTCAGTGAGTCACAAAACATAACTTTATAAATGTGAGTAAGGATTTGTGGGGAAGACTAGGAGTTGGTAGAGGTGGGAAGGAGGTAGACAAGTGTGGATAGCAAACGTTATAAGAATGTACATGTGGGGCTGTTGAAATGGCTCAGTGGTTAAGAGCACTGGACATTTCTCCAGAGGACCAGGGTTCAATTCCCAGCACTGACATGGCAGCTCACAATGTCTGTAACTCCTGATTCAGGGAATCCAACCCCCTCATACAGACATATATGCAGGCAAAACACCAATGCACATAAAACAAAAATAAATACATTAAAATTTTTAAAAAGGCCTAGTGGTGGTCGCATACACCTTTAATCCCAGCACTCAGGAGGCATAGGTAGTCAGATCTCTGTGAGTTAGAGCCCAGCCTGATCTACAGAGTGAATTCTAGGACAGCCATAGTTACACAGAGAAATACAGTCTCAAAAAACCAAAAGTAATTTAAAAAAATTAAAAGTAAAACAACATTGAGGGCTTATTTACTTCAGGTTTTTGATCCATTCATTTATCAACTGTGTCTGACTTTCAACAAAGCAAAATTGTACTACAGAGCTATAGTAAAATAAACAGCATGGCATTAGTATGGAAGCAGACATATCAATCAATGCAATTGAATTGAAGACTCAGACATAAGTCCACATACCTATGGACACCTGATTTTTGACAAAGAAGCCAGAAATACACACTGGTGAAAATATAGCATCTGCAAAAAATGGTGCTGATTCAACTGGAAAGCTGCATGTAGAAGAATGAAATAAATCCTTCCTCTCACTCTATATAAAACTCAACTCCAAATGGATTAAGGACTTCAACAGAAGATTATATACTCTTAATCTGATGGAAGAGGAAGCAGGGAATAGGTATAACTGTTGATTCACCAGATGTAGCCATTGATTCAAGTCCAAAGGCCTTTTATTTTTTGTCTAATTAAGTCACTGGTTCTAGTCCTTGAGCCCAGGAGCTTTTTGGCCTCCATACAATTTACTCTTAATCCTAGAACTGGAAGGCTTCAGCCTCAGCTTCCATACAATCTAGAACATATAAGCCTCTATACAATCTAAGACATTTAAACCTGCATGCAATCTAATCAACCTCTGGACTTAACTGCTGGCTGAGCCACTCTGAGTAGCTCCTTCTGAACTCTGAGTCACTTGCTGTTCCCACTCAAACTCTTCAAGCTGACTGGTTCAAACTGACCTTCTGAGCTGGTTTACTGTTTCTGACCAAACTCTTCTGACTCTGACAGATTCTGACTGATTCTCTGACTGCCTCAGACTGAATTCTCTACTAGGCTTCAAACTGACACACTCTTCTTGTCTAATTCTGAGTTCTTCTGCTGACAGCCTCTGTGTCTCTCCCTGAGCTCTCATTGCTCCATACTGCCTCAGTCAACCTCACTGCTCCTCAGTCAGACTGCTTTATTGTCTCTGTGTCTTGTCCCCTGTCTGTATGCTCCAGACTTCTCCCCTCATACTACTTGCTGTAACTGACTCTGCTCTGAGCTGAGAGCCTGGGTTTCAATCTTGAGAGTTGGACATGTCCTCATTCTGACTCACTCTGCTCACTCTTCCTCTGATTTGTCACATTTGCCTTTCACTCTGACTCATCTCAGGTGACACTCCTGAGCTCTGCTTCCTGTCTGCTTCCACACTCTGTTTCTGTTTTAGGAATTAAAGATGTGAACCACCACTGCTGGCCAATACTCGGATTATAGATGTGTACAAATATGCTTAAGATTTTTTCTACATTCCATCCAGACCACACAGGCCTCTGAATATGATTCCTTCAATAGTCCCTGTAATATAGACCCTTCCTAGCTTTCACAGGCCTATTCTTCTACAAATAGCCTTGAACTCATTGGCACAAGAAAAGACTTTCTAAATGGGACCCAGACAGTACAGGCATTAATACATGGGATCTCATGAAACTAAAAAGCTTCTGTACAGCAAAGGACACCTTCATTTGACCAATGCAATAACCTTAAGAATAACAAAAAAAAAAAAAAAATCTTCACTAGTAATACACCTGATTGAGGGTAAGTATCTAGAACACAAGAAATTAAGACAAATATCAACAAACAAGCAAACCATCTATTTAAAAATGTGGTGGTGGTGTGGAAATTTACCTTTACTTGTGTTTAAAATAATTGCTTTTGTGCACTTTTGGAAAAAGGGATGCATAGGCCTTGGCCTTTTGTATTATCTGCAGATGTTGGATTTATGTGGGGGATGTTTAATTGCTTATGATCGGCATGTGGTATCAGTAGAACACCTAAGGAGTTCTGAATCAATAAAAACACCTGAGCTCAGATGTTCAGGGTTTGACTTGGCTCTGGCCAGGATGGTGGTTCCCTCTGATGAGGTCTGGCTGGGTTTGAGTCTATGAAAATGACCCCCCTGTGTTCTTTGGTGAGCTGTTTACTACAGGGTATAGAACTAAACAGAATTCTCAATAGATAAAATAGGAATGGTTGAGAAACACTTGAGAATGTTCAGTATCCTTAGCCATCATGGAAATGTAAATTAAAGCTATTTTGAGATTTCATCTTAACACAGAGAGAGTAGCCAAGATTAAAACAAATGGCAGCAGATGCTGGTGAGGTTGTGGGGTAAAATGAACACTCATTCATTGCTTGTGGGATTTCAAATTGGTGCAGACACTATGGAAATCTTTGTGGAGATTCTTCAAAAACTTAAAACCGTTGTACCGCACACACAGGTACACCGCTCTTGGTCGTATACCCGAAGGACTTACTTTTGAGACACTTGCTCATCCATGTTCATTGTCGCTCTGTTCACAGTAGCCAGGAATCTGAAACAGCCTAGATGTCCATCTGTTTCCAATCTGGTTGGTCATAAACCTGGTAGAGCAGAGCCTAAAAGTAAGGGCAACTAAAGTCTCATGCACTAGCCAATTTTATTCAGAGCATCAGCAATTTATACGCCAGAGTAAAGTGTGCAATCACAAAGAGGCATAGAGGCATAACAATGGCAGAAGTAAACTCACTCCTGTCAGCTACACCTGGGAAGAGCATGAAAACACATTCCAAGGACAATTCTGTATTTTGAAGAAATCAAGGTCACAATAATCTTGTCTTTTTTTCATTGTAGTTTTCTCACAAGTGCTCAGAATTCTCACAGAACTCCATTCTTGGACTGTGTTCCAACATCCATCTATTTAAGACAGGATAAAATATGGTGCACCCACACAATAGAAAATTATTCAGCTGTTAAGAAAAATAAAATTATGAAATTTATGGGTAAATAGATAGAAGCTAGTAACAATCATCCTGAGTGAAGTAACCCGAAAGACAAATCTTGCATGTTTTCTCTATACATGGGGGTTAGCTTTCAAGCTTTAGATATGCGTCTCACTTAGATTGCCACAGAGCCTAGATAGTTGGTAAGGGATCAGTAGAGAGGAGAGAATGGGATCTTTTAAGGAAGAGGAAATAACATATAGTGTTATAAAAAGATAAAGCGAAAACAGGAATATGAGGATTAAATGGAAAGTGGGATGGGAGGACATGATAAAATAATATTGGAAGAGGTAATTAACACTAAAGCCCTTTAGAATTTTCTCTTTGTTTTGATAGTATAATTAATTCATTTTTCTTTTCCCTTTCCTCCTCTAAACTCTCCCAAGAACTTTCTTGTTTTCTTTCAAATTCATAACCTCTTTTGTTTTATTAATTCTTGTTACATACATACATTAATATTTGTGCAAAGCCTCATGGGGTCCTACTAACCTAGTAGCTTCTTAAAACATCTAAAGGGAATTTAATTGGAGTTACAATGTAATAGGAAAGAGAATGCATCAAAAGGCTTCCTATGTTACCAAGGAAAACTTTTAGTACCAGAAACAAGTTATATCTTGTAGAATCATTGGCCAATGAATCCCTATAGCCCCTCCCTCCCAAATACTATAGACTGTGGCTATTTCTCTTGTTTACACAGCACAGCATGATGATAAAGTCCTATTTTTGAAGACATCACATACTTATGCCATTGAACACGGAGAAATCTAATTAGTGCCCAACCAGGAATTGAGCAGAATTTATAATACTAGAAAGGATTATACATAATAGTGGAGATGTAAAGTATTCATAAGTCTCATAGCTATAAATCTTGTGACTTACAATAGCAAACTGCTCACAAGATAATACTGCTACCATAGTAACACAACTTTTAGGGGAATAACCAACTTTTAAAAAATTGTGTTCAAAGTCCCTTCCATGAAATGAAACCCACACGTAACACTATAAGATCAAGAATCTTAGATTGGATAGGACATGAGACTAAGAGAAAGCCTATTACTATTATTCTGATGAATGAAAATCACAATAAAATATTTCCTAATGGAATATTGCTATACCAATAGATCAATTAATTGCACAACGCTATCAGAGAAGCTTTTTCTTGCAGTAGATGGTAATTAATGCAAATTAACTCCTGGACAATATGCAGAGTTAGAAACCTTGGGGCATTTAGCTTTAAATGGATTGTCTGTATGAATCCCTCACCTCAGGGATTTAGTCAGAAGAGAAGACATGACGATTGCTAATATCCATAGAAGGTAAATGACCCCAAAGAGATATTGACTTCTAGATACAACAGTGCTGATGAGCATACAAATTCATAGAAACAGTGACGCATGCACTAACCTGTATATAGTGAAGACAGACAAAATTCCACCGTAATTAAGGGGAAACAGGCACTAAGTCCTACCCCTAATTAAGAAGCTATTTGAAAGTTATACCCACTGGGAGAGGGAAACTTAGTTTACTCCAATGGTGTGACACTGGGTGTATCAACTACATTCCAGGGCTGGCCTCATGCTTAGTAGTAGTTGGCTCAAACAAAATTGATTCCCTGTTCTTTTGTGGACTTTTTTGGTCATTTGGATCTTTTGTTTTTGAGAGAGAGGCAGAGACAGAAAACATGAACTTGAATGGGTAGAGATGGTGGAATGGTGGAAATATCTGGTTGGGTAGGGGAAATAATGTGATCCAAATATATCCTATAAAAAAATCTAAGAAGTAATAAAAAAGAAAAAGAAATAAGTATAATGGACTATTATAGGTCAGTAACAGATGCACTACATGTGGATAATTAAATATGTCACATGAATAAGGTAAAATCAATAAAGTTTGGCTTAAGTAAAGAAGATACTAAACATAACAATAAATCTATAATTTTAAAGATCAAGGACATAAAATACTAGCCAGTAGGAACAGTTAAGGACTTTTAGGTTAGTTTTAAATCTGCATATTAAAATGGAAATATATGGATTTTATAAAAAGTCATTTAGTTATATATTTACGATTTATGTAGTTTGTATGTATCTTCTATAATGATTTTTCTGTTTTGTTTATTCTTGTCAAAAACACTTTCTCAGTATGTACCCCAGGCTCACATGGAGTTACATAGCACAGGTTGGCTTTCAATACATCAGAGTCATCTACTGTTGTGGTATGTTTGGTTGTGGATAATATCTTAGTTAAGATTAGTCTCTTACTTGTTTACACCTCTGTTCCATCCCCAGCTTCCACCCCCCACAGGAGGTTCCTGTTATTTGTTGATTGGGGGTCTGTGTGAAAACAGGAAGAAAAACACCTGGGGATTAAGGGGTGGAGCAAGGAGGGAGGGGGAGTAGGAGGTGGAGGAGGAGTAGGAGCTGAAGGACTGGGAAGAATGGAGAGGAGAGGATGGGTGAAGAAGCCTGGGAGTGAGCTCTCAGCCTAGCTGCCTGGGTATAGAATTCCCTGAGATTTGACATGGTTTGTGATTAATTAAAAGCATTGGAAAATTCAACGTTGGACTCTCCATTAAGTGCCATAACTTTATTTTAACATTTGGTGCACCAATGCGTGGCAAGAACACACGTGGGAAAAGCAGAAAAAAGAAGAAAGAAGAAAAATGAAAGGACAGACAATGCGGTACAGGAGAGTCCAGACACAGAGTCTACAAGGAAACGACAGACAACGAGGGACAGCGATAGCCAAGGTAGAAAAAAGAAGAAAAGAAGAAAGAAGACACAGGAAAGGTAAAGTAAGATACAGGATAAATAAATAAAGAAGGAGTAGGGCCTCCTATGGAAAGAGGAGAGCTAAAGAGAAAGAGACAGAATTAAAGAAAAAGTGCACACAGGTGAGGGTGAATAAAGTTCCAGAAAAGAATCACAGATTTATAGACCTTCTGTAAAAGGAGAAGGTAATAAAGAGAATGCTCCTTGGAAAGTGGGAGCCACAGTAAGATAGAAATAATAAAAGAAAATTACACAGAAGTCTCCTAAGGAAGGAGAGGATAAATAAGAGTGGAAAAGAAAAATTTTCCAGGTTAAAAATGGAAAATATTGTGACACAGGGCACTTGGGCTCTGTATAGTTTTGTTATGGATGTTTTAGGAATGAAAGTGGTAGATGAAGAGATAAATACTTCAACTGAAACTAGCATAATGCAGATTATGGTTTTTGTTATTCTGGTATTTCACATGGTATTATCAATAGCCATCATGGTATACTGTGCTCTTTCAAGGAAAACTGTTCGTGTAGAAGGAAAAGGGAAATCTCTTAGCCCTTTATGGGAAATTGACATAGATACAGGAGACAAATTTAGAGCAAAATCAGAAAATTTTAAAATGATGGAAAGAAAAGCAGAATCTACTTGCTTCTCACAAGAAGCAGCCTTAAAAGAAATAGATGAGAAGTGGAATGCGAAAATGCAAACTTTGGTAGCAAAATTAGAACACTTGATGGAAGGAAGTAAAAGCCTACCTCAGTCAGAGAATTCAGAGCCTACTGTTCCACCTTATAACGCAATATGGCAGCCAAAGATTTTAGGAAAACCAACTATGGTTTATCCAGTAACTATAAACAGGATGCAGGGCTATGATGAACTTGGATGGCAACCTACAGAAATGCTAGATTTAAAGAGATTTAAAGAGGCAATAGTAGCCTATGGAATGCACTCTCCTTATGTAAAACAGATATTGAACAACTGGGCTGTTCAACACCGAGTCATTCCTCAAGATTGGAGGGACTTGGCAAAAGCTGTATTAGAAGCCGGTACTCAATTACAATGGATTACATGGTGGAGAGAAGAAGCTTTGGCAATAGAACAGCATAACCGAGCTAGAGGCGTTAATATTTTCAAAGATCAGTTGATAGGTGAAAGTCAATACGCTGAGTTGGAAGTGCAGATTCAGTTTGATGATAATATTTTGGCTCAATGTTGTACAGCTGCATTAAATGCTTGGGATAAAGTTGAAGAGCCAGGAAAAAGGTCTGAGTCATTTACTAAGATCATGCAAGGCCCAAATGAGCCATTCACTGATTTTTTGCAGAGATTAACTTCTGCTGTCCATAAGACAATTTCAGACTCAGAAGCAAGGGAAGTGTTAATTAAATCTCTGGCATTTGAAAATGCTAATTCAGAATGCCAAAAGGCAATAAGGCCATTAAAAACAGCTTCTTTGGATCAATGGATTAAAATTACTACTGATACTGGATCCAATGCTTACAATGCCACTTTGATTGGACAAACAATTGTTCAAGGTCTTAAAAATCAAAAGGTCAGATGTTTTGGCTGTGGAAAGTCAGGTCATTTTAAAAAGGACTGTAGACAAACGGATCCTAGAAATAATGTTTTCTCTGATAAGCCAGAAAGAAAACCTCAGTTTCCTGGAATATGTAGAAGGTGTGGAAAAGGTAGACATTGGACTAATGAATGTCAATCTGTAACAGATATTCAAGGTAATTCTTTGCATGGGGAAAACACCCTAGGGGGCCTGGCTTAAGTGCCTATCATAGAAAAAACAAGCCAACAATTTCTTACCAGCAACTGATTGACTCACCCTCAGAGAGATTAAAACAGGTAGTGCCTGTTGCTAAAGACAGCACTGCTTTAGACTTTGATATCAAGGATAGAGCTGAGAAAACAGGTGAATTAAAAAGTACTGAAAAACAGGTATTTTGGCAAGCAACTATAAATGATCAGAGACCAAAGTTAAAAGTACAGATAAATGGAATTTTGATTGAAGGATTATTAGACACGGGAGCTGATGTAACAGTCATTTCAAAAGACTCCTGGAATTCAAACTGGCCTCTTCAAGAGGTATCTACTAAGCTCTTAGGAATGGGAACATTTTCTCAGATAAAACAGAATATAATAGGTGTAAAATGCATAGGACCAGAAAGTGAAATAGGAAATATAAGACCATATGTGGCAGATCTAGCTATAAATTTATGGGGAAGAGACCTATTAAAACAATGGAATGTACAGATTAACATTCCTTTAATCTCAGAGACAACCTGTAAGATTCAAGATGCTATTGATAAAGATATTAAAAAATGTTATCAAAAACAATCACAGACTGTCAAGGTTGTCCATAAGCAGGACAGAACAGCCTGTTAATAATTCTCAGCCTGTTAAAAGGTATCAATGGAAAGTCATTCTCCAAGAATTCTCAGATAGTACCACCTTATGTCAATACTTTGTACAAAAGCCACTGAAAGTTAATACCTGGTTTAATGATCTACCATTGGGTTAACTACTCAAGAGTTAAATAATTCATTTCAAGCATTGAACGGTGACTCAGATTTAAACAGACAAAAAAGTTTAACAGCAGCTAGGCAGCTGAAGTAGGTTGCTGCCTAGTACTGGAATTACTGGTATGATCCTCCAAAGTCAACTCAATAAAGATTATATGAGAATCTTTTCTCTACAGTTAACAGAACACAGTATAATAGTTTTATAAAAATTGAAGTATATCCAGTAGGATAAATGGTTCAGTAGTCAAAAGTGCTTATTGCTCTTCCAAAATCAGGGCTCAATCTCCAAAACACACACTGGGGGGGCTTACCACTGCCTGCAACTCAGAATTCAGGGGATCCAGCATCCTCTATTGGTCCTCACAAGCACTGTACTCAAGTGGCAGACTCAGACACATTCACGTACATACACATGAATAAAAACAAAAATAAATCTTTAAAAAGTAAAGTACTGAAGAAGCACAGACATATCCTATAAAAATATCTTTTTGTTTCAAGAAGATATAATAAATTTATAAATTATATTCTCTTCTCTGAAATGGAGTTCGAATAAGTTTGTGTTTTTGGAGATTATAGATAAAAACAAAGAATCATACTTAATGCTTTAATAAGAATCCAGGGTTAAAATAGGGAAAATCAAGGCATAATGCTTTGTGAGGAAACTTACTGTCATAATACAGATATTGTTATTTAACTACTCCCATAGTCTAAATAAGAGATCAGAGTGTGTATTCTGTAAAGGACTAGGTAAATATCCACGGCTTTCCACATAGTTTCTTTACAATATTATTCAGCTTGGCTGTTACAGAATAGTATTAGTCAAAGAGGAAATAAAAATGTGAGCATGATTGTTTTCTTGTAAAATGTTATTATTCACATTGACAGTTGAGTTGTCATGAAACAACATTATTTTTGATATTTCAAATCTATAAAATTCCAAATAGCATTTTTTAAAACTTGTAGGTCATGCAGAACAGTGAAGGAGAACTGGCCTGTGGGGTTTAATTTTCTGTTCCATGATATGAAATGGCATTTTTGGTCACTTTTCTCATTTGACTATGGTGCTTTAATTACAAGAGTCTATGATTTACATGATTTCTGTATACTCAGAGACCTAAAATCCCTTTATTTTGTTTCAGAACATTCAAACCTAGAGAAAAAAAATCTATCCATCCATTATATACGTAGAATGGCTTTCTCGATGGTCTATACCAAGTAAAAATGCTGCGTGTTCCATGTCCACTGTTCACTCAAATATTTACCCCAAGCTAGTGTCCTCTGTTATGATTTTAATTCTTAATACAGCAAAGAACAGTCCAGACTATATCCTCCGAAGAATTTTAAATTTTGCTTAGAGATTTCTGGAAATAGTTTGCATATTTTCCTATGGAGGAGTATATATTTTTATGGAGAGCTGGGGGTTTTTTTGTTTTTTTTTTTTTTTTTACAAAATTTAGAGGTCTGTGGCTTATGCCTACAATATAGCATATGACAAGAGTGAGAATGAGCATTGATTGAAAACAGATGATGAACAGCAAAACTTTGAGAACACAAATTTCTGATTCAATAATATACACATCAATAGGTTTTATTACTTGAGACTATTAGTGGAGAGGAAATCTTTCAGTACTTTTCAAAATGTTCACATGGAAATACCTGGCCCTTAAGGCTTAAGTAGAAACAAACAACAAACAAACAAACAAACAAAAGAACATGACCACTGTGTTTATCTCCTGATTCTTCCTACCAAATAGAAAGTTACAAGTCTTTCCAGAATGTTTTTGAAGCTACTCTTTCTGCTTCAGAAGTTGTCTATGGCAACTCTCAGTGAGTCAAGAATCCAGGGATAGTTGACAGAATCATGGTAAGAATGATTTTTGGTTAAACCATTATACTTTTACTACTTACGGCATGTATTTTACTGGCACAAACATACTATTTGCCTGTTTTGTTGCTTACTAAACACTAAGATGCAAGTCCTAAGTCACTAAGATTTCAAATCCTCTCATTTCTTCACTACGATTTGTCCACAAGTCCTGGTGCCAAAAATATGGATGTTCTCATTCTATGTTGTCATCTTTTCCTGGGTTTGTTCATTCCTTTTGCTCCAGTGACTTTTATTCAGGAATCTATGAACAGACTATAGGATGCTGTTTGTCCTCCAAAATGGTTTCATTTGTTTGTTTGTCTTTACATATATTTCCTTAATTGAGATGCCTTCCTCCATCTACAACTGTTTGCTGTAAATGAAACTGTCATAGAAGTAAGTTCTTAAGTGCTGTTTAAAAGGTATTTGTCAGAGTGACAAAGACATTCTTATAATTAAAGCTAAAACTGTAAAGGTGATTTTACTGGCACAGAATGTATTGCTAACATTCCTGTTCTCATCCAATCAATGCTGCATGTAAGACTCATTTTTGAATGAAACGTTTTCAGTTAGTTTCTTCTCATCTGTATATTCCAATAGAAAACATTTACTTCCATACAATTACTTCATCCCACACTGACAGATCTTAAGCTTACTCTTCCTCAATATAAAATCACATTGTAGGATTACCAGGTGACGTCACCCTCAAGTCAATCATACGCATGTATGTATCAGTTACTTTTATCTTACTATGATAAAACACCATGACCAAAGAAAACTTAAGGAAGAGAGACTTTATTTTAGCTTATCGTTCCAGAGGAATAACAGTTTATTATGGTAGCAAGTAGCAGACATGGCATCAGGAACAGAGAGCTGAGGAACCACCTCCTCAACCACAAACAGGAAGTGAAGAAAGTGACCTGGAAGAGGAGTGAAGTGCTGAACTCTCATTGTCTGTGTCCAGTGAACCTGGAGACAAAGTCACATCAATGTGCCACACATATTACAATAAATGACTTGAATGATACTGTGTAATAAAATTCATTTTTTTACTTGTTCATCTGTTGATAGGCAAATACCTTCTTGTCTTGATTATTGAGAATAGTTCTACATTGGATAATTCAGTGCAGATAGTCAAGATCTTGAGTTTTGATGATTAGGTAAATAGGCAGAAGTGAGGTTCTTTTTTTATTTTCTGAGAGACTTCCATGTTTTTCATAGTGCTGTATTATCTCATTTTACTACTCTAAGGACACACAAATTTAAGATTTTAAAATAATTGCTATTTTAAAAATGTGAGCTATATCTCATTGTAAAAATTGCAGGATGTTTCTGTTCCCTCTTGTCTTAGTTACTGTTCTATTGCTGTGAAGAGACACCATGACCAAAGTAACTCTTATAACAGAAACCATTTAATCTGGAGCTTGCCTACAGTTTTTGAGGGTTTGTCTATGATCAGCGTGTCAGGAAACAGGCAGGCATGGTGCTGGTGCAGTAGTTAAGAGCTATACATCCTCATCCGCAGGTAGCATACACACATCCACACAGAGAGAGAGAGAGGGAGAGGGACAGGGAGAGGGAGATTAGGGGTTGGGGACCATCTCATTTAAACCATCACACCTCTGCTTCTGAACATCAAACTAAGGATCTGGCATGTAACAAGTGATGTAACAAGTGTAACAACTCTACCACTGAGGTACAAACCAGTCTTATTATAGTTTTGATGTGCATTTCCATGAAAACTTAGGAAACTGAACAACTTTCTATATAACTATTTATCGTTTTATATATACTTTTAGAAAATAAATACTCAGGTCTTTTGCAATTTTAATGTTATTTGACTTTATTTTTTAGAAGTTCTTTTGTTATGCATTGTATATAAACTTCTTATCTTTTGTGGAAACTAATTCCTCATGTGATATGTGGTTTACAAATACAGTCTCCTATACAAAAGGCTTTATTTTCATGGTATTAATAGTTTGATGTGCTATGTAGAAACTTTTCTCTTAGGCATAATCATACTTGTGTATTTTTATTTTTGTCATCTATGATTTTGATATCATGCCCAATAAATTGTCAAGGCCTATACCAAGAACATTTCATAATGATTACTTCTAGGTTTTTGGTATTTTTGTTTTATATTAAATCCAATTTGAGCTCATTTATGACTGTGGAGATCCTGTCTTTTTTCCAATATTTTAAATTGGAGAGAGTATCATTTAGTAACATATAGTCTAGGTACTCTTCTGAAGGATCAAAGGACTGTAGGGCAAGAATTGTTTCTAGACCTACTATTCTGCTCCCTTGATGTACGAGTGCTGCATTGATTTAATTCTTACACTTTTGTCATATTTTGAAAACATCAAATGTGATTATTGCACATTAGATATTCTTTTTTGGAGAATATTTTGTCTAGTGTGGGCCTTTTGTGGAGTCATATGAATTTGAAGATTATTTTTCTATTTATTTAAACATACTGTCAAGTTTTGGAGAAAACACCAAATAAGTTAATTTTGAGTAGTTTATATACTTTGAACAATATTCAGTCTTTTAATCCATGATCCCTTGTAGCCACTGGTTTAGGGCAAAGCAGATTTACTCTTTTGTCTAGTTCAATCACTGGTCCTTAGTCCCAGAGCCCTGGGGTGTTTCAGCCTCCGTACAATCTATTCTTAAGCCTAGAACTGGAAGGCTTCAGTCTCAGCCTTGCCACAATCTAGAATATTTAAACCTCCATACAATCTAATCAACCTCTGAGACTTACTGCTGACTGAACTACTCTGACTAGCTCCTTCTGAACTTGGAGCCATACTGAACTCAGCTAACTTTACTGGTTCAAACTCTTCAAGCTGACTGGTTCAAACTGATCTTCTGAGCCGGGTTACTGTTTCTGACAGAACTCTTCTGATTCTTGTAGAGACCTTTCCTAGCTTTCACACAGGCCTATTCCTCTATAAATTTTATGAATTGAAAGCTCTGCCCTACTGACACAAAAGCCTTATTTGAATAATGAACAGAACCTCCACAGTACAGTAACTCCCAACCTTTAGCTGGTTGACTTGATGCCATTTATGGGCTAGTAGTCATGGGATTTCTTGTCTGGTGCTTAGGCTGAGGGAGGAGACAATAAAAAGTTCCTCTATTAGCAATAATACAATCAAATGTCTTTAACATAAAGATCTCAGTGGCCAAGCTAAATTTGAACAACAATTGCTCTGTCTAAGGGTATTGAATAAACAATTGCTGGTTTTCCAAACTAGCATTCTTCCTGCATTCAAAAAAACTACAGCCCATTCACACCCAGAAAGTTGGTTCTAACAGCTAGGGAAGGTGACCTTCTGGCAGCAGCTCCTGCTGACAGATACAGCAGCTATTTAAAGTTCATTTACTGAACAGAAGTGTTCATGTAGATTTACGATATTTGAAAATATGTTCAAATATTCCACTACTAAAATCAAAAGATTTCCTTCAGGATCAAGAACAAGAGAAATATTTCTTCAACAAATTTATGTAACATAGTAGAAGTCCTAGACATAACAATTAGTCAGGAATCAGAAATAAAAGCAAGTCGTCAGTATTCTTTTACTAGTGGACATTTCTATTTAGTTTCTTCCCTCCAGAGTTTTTTAATATTTAAATACGTTGCTTACTTAATGGAAATTCTGACATATATATTTTTAGATTTGAATAGACAGTTTTAATATTGAGTTTTAATGTTTTCAGAATATTTCATCTTCTTTCATAAAATAATTTATTAGTATGCACATTCTATTTAACTTACTATTAAAATTTATACGCTCAATGTTTTATAGATAGAATATTTTCCTACATATAAAATATCAATATATTTGTATATACCATAGATAACTTTATATAAAATCTTTGTGTATATTATATGTCTTATAACTTCTATTTTGTGTATAAGTTAATTAAATATGACATGATAACCACAGAATTATAACATAAATATTTTCCTATTTACTGAATTCTTGCTTTTTAATTAAAAAATATTTTTTAATACAATATATTCTGATTATGGATTCCCTTTCCTCCAATACTTTACAGACCCTACTCACTTCCCCACCCACCCAAATATACACCCTTTGTCTCCTTTTTAATGTGCAGAACCGAAATAAAGCCCAAAGTATAATTTTTGGGTGTTTAATACTAATATTCTTTTTGAAAGATTATTTTGAAATATTCTTTATCAGAACTAGATGCCTTTCAGCATATTACTTTGCTGTGTTGTCCCTAGAGTTTTGTTCAAACAATATTCAGTAATACTTTTGTTTATCATATTATACTATCTCCTTAAAAATTGAATTTATCCATTCTCTATATTTATTTTTCTTTTTTTATTAGGGTACTATTTTTCCCCTGTGTTTAAATGTACACTTAAATTTCTTATGTTTTCTTGCTAGAAGTAAATACAGTGTGCTTTCCCTTTTCAGTGGATATTTTCCTTCATAATTTGGTAGACCAGAAACTTCATAGGAGCTAGCTAATTTATTTAAAATTTAATTTAATTTTTTTATTGTATTTTAGTCTTTCTCTTTCCAATGATAGTTAAATGTATTCTAGGTCACTGAGAATGACTTAATCCTTTCTAAGCTGATTTCTCCAAATGATTGTCCTTTCTTATCTTATCATACATACTGTTATGTTTGTATGAGTGTGTGTGGTGGGGAGGAGGGGGAGGATGCACATATGTTCATGTGTATGTGGGCGTGGTTACCTATGAAAGTTCCTGTAGAAGCCAGAGCTCAACTTTGAGTATCTTTTATTATTCCTCTCCACCTTCTTTTTGCGGTCGTTTGTAGAAGATTTATTATGCTGGAGATATATTAATAAAGACACATGAGACATGGTTAATAGTATAAGCCAGACAGACCTAAGCAGAGCTTACAACCCACCATCTTCCAGTTCCAAGTGTTTGCTCTAACCCCTTCGATCATCACAGCAGTTTATTTTCTTCAAAGCTCCTAGCTCTCTATAAGCCATTTGTATGATGATCAAAGAGTAATTTACTCCAATGGTAAACAATGGTTTACTCCTCCCAAACCTTTGGCCACTGGGGCAGGTCCACATCTATAGTGGGGTTCTACTGACACAAAAGGGGCTAGGCTCCACCCATCTGAGTTATAGCCACTTTATATAATGGGGGGAACTGCAGATCAATGGGGGGAGGCACCAGGCCATAGCTAATGTAGCCTCTGGCCTGGTGGATCATCCAAATGACCTCTTTATCAGCACCTTTATTTACATTAAGCTAAGAGGGAGTAACTCTTATTTACCCGATAACACAGGCTGGCTCAGCTATAGAACATCCTGCTAGACTTCAATCAGTGCAATGAATCTTTAGTAAATATAGTATCTGGAAATAAGTTCAAATAGACACCAACTGTGGAGCTGCCCTAGAACTGAGAGTGAGTCGAAGCAGGACTTGAACCCCACAGTTTCTCATCCTGAGAGTGGTAGGAGTTTGGTGCTCCTCACTTTTTAGCCCTGGCCAGACCCCAGATGAATATTAAATATTGCCTGCTTCACAGAAGGTCATTAGCAAAGGAATGTGACTTGGTTGGTGCTTCTCTGTGCTGTAGCTGGAATCATAGGGATGAGTCCATTTACAGATGATCTTTCTTCCTCCTTTTTATTATGGAACCACACCTTATGCAGAAGGTACCCTTGCAAGACCTTGATACTTAGACTTGAATATGCAAATGAGGCTACTCCAATATCCTTGTCTTAACCAATGGCTTCCATCCCTGGGTACCAAAGACCCTCCCCAGCCTGTACCCTAGAAATGTAACTACCCTTGCTTTAATAAATGAGAGATGTGCTCCTCTGACAGACTCTGAGAGTCTTGATTCACTTTCCTTGGCCCTTAGTCCTTGGATCTGGGACCAGCCAGGATGCTTTGACCTACGCCCTGTGCTTTCCTTCACAGGGGCTGAGCTGGCAATCCATAGCTTAGCCATGCTCTGGGGAGGGAAGCGAGAGAAAAAGACAACAAAAACCAACAGTCTCTCAATGAGCCTGGAATGTAGGCTGGATGAGAGGTGAGGCCCCAATATCTACCAACTCTGCCTCTTTGGGCCTAGAGTTACTGGTATGCACAACCACATGGGTGGTAGGGATCCAAACTCAGGTCCTCATGCTTCGGCAGCAGACTATTACCCACTGAAGGGTTTCCCCAGTCCCTAGTCTGATTTCTTAGTCTGAATGTATTCAGTTAAATTCTTAAATATGTAAACATGTGTAGTATAAAAATACTAATTTTCTTTTGTATAATAATTTTGTCCAAATATTTGAATATAATTTCACCTCAGAGAATTTTTAAAATTTCTTTTTCCTAGTATTTTGCTTTTAGAAAACATTTTCCATAGTCCCTAAATTAAAGATTGGGATTTCTGTTGTTATTTAGGTTTCATGTTAGCATCTGCTGAGAACTCTTACTTTCCTAAATTGTGGATTCAAGTCACCTGCTAAACCTTCGTTTCAAAATATTAGCAAATTCCTACCATTTTGGTAGTAGTTGCCAGACTGTAGTTTCTTTTAATACATAAGACCTTTTGTACACAAAATGTAATTTATGTAGTCATTAAACATTGGGGGCCAGAGAAATGGTTCAGAAGGCAAAAGCATTTGAAATCAAATCTAAAGACCAATTTGGTCATTAAGACGCGCATTGCGGAAATAGAGAATTGATTCCCACAAGTTTTCCTCTAACCACCAGACCTCCATATATACAATGGCAAGTGAGTACACACACACAGAAATAAATAGACAAATAAATACTAATGAAAATTTTAAAATAAATCATAAATTCTTTGTTCTATTTTGCAAATTTGATGGTCACCATGATGGAAATAGCTGTGTGCTTATGTCACATATTATTAGTGCTCTGAGATGGAGACTGATACTAATTAGTTCCACTCAGCAGCGGGAATAAGAACACTACCACAATTTTTGAGTAAAATTTGAAGCAAGCTTTATTTTGTTCATATACATCACAGAGCTGGCCAATGACTGCCTTCTAAGTCAGGTTAAGGAGAGAGCAGTGCTGAGCCCTTTTCCCAGGGCCGTTCTAAGGAGCAAAATCACAGGTAGTTACAAAGCAGATTTACAGATGTGAGGCAGTGGGGCAGTTAGGAAGTAAAGAATAATCTCAAAAAACCAACAGTAGTTATCATGAGGTCACAGATTAGGGAGGTGTCCTCAAAAACAAGTCAAGGCACAAACTTAAAAACAGAAACTCAACTCTTACAATAAATGGAAACTTTTTATTTTTTAACAGTACAGTAAAATGGCTACTGACTTCAAAATGGAGTCAGGCAGGTTCCTTCTTGACTTTTTAATGGTTTGAGAATATTGAGAACCCTTTAGAAATGTGGCTGTTTGAAGGACATAAAATTGTAAATATAATGGATAAAATTAAGTGATATATATGAAAATCCTAGAAATAAAACATTAACTATAGTATCCACTAAGAAAAGAAAAACTGGAGCTTTTATAGTTTTTACTAATATATTCCCTTTTAATGAGTATATGAATTTTATATGAAATAGTTCACATTTGTCTTATATGTAGGAACTGTTACATATTTCTACTTTTCTAATATTCGCAAAATGACAAAAGTTGAAACCCTGAACGTGTGTGTGTGTGTGTGTGTGTATGTGTGTGTGTGTGTGGTCTGTCTATTTGTGAGTGGTGCTGCCTGTATATGCACTTGCATGTAGGGGTGTGATCATTGGTGATCAACGGTGTGTGCATGCCATAAGATTACTGTGATGGTCTTTCTATCTCCTTCTATCTTATTTTTAAGGGCAGGTTCTCTCACTGAACCTAGAGCTCACAATTCAGACTAGATTGCCTCCGCAGTGAGTTCTTGGACCGACCTGTCTCTGCAGTTCCTTTGGTACGTACTGGGAAGATAGGCATGAACTATGAAGTCCAACTTTGACACCGATGCCCCCACTTAGATCCTCATACTCAGCTAGTCATTGATTTTTCCACTGAGTCATCTCCCAAGCTCATTCTTTTCATGTCTTTTTTTGAGTGCGTGTGATTGTTGAGACGTTATTTTCAGCTTCTGCTTACAACTTTCTGCATTTGTTTTTCAATGCAACTGGACTTTTTTGTATGTAGGCACAGGACTTCTGCTGCTCCTTTGCTCTATTTTGTTATTTTTCCTTAGAAAAATTTAAAGAAAAATTCTGGCTAAGATATGACAAGCTAGATGCTAACATCACATTTCTTTTAAACTATTGATTTTTGAAAGATACTACAATGTGAGAATGAGCATTATTAGCTCATTAAAGCAGCAGAAGTATATCCTTTTCAATGACATTGTCCTGAGTTTTAATTAAGTGCTTCTGAAATGTAATCTTTATAATTGGGAACATTCTCTAATCAAATCTGATTCTTCATTTTTTATTTTATTTTTATTTTCTTCTGTCATTTAGTTTTTAAAATTTTAATGTAGTTGCATTTTCTAGGTATTATTTGTACCTTTATTTTCAGTAGGATACAACCTGTGTAAATGAGGAAAATATAGCTAGACAATACACCAACCACCTTGTTGGCTGTAAGTATTCAGGGATCTCTGAAATACAGCGAGATATGATCATGTTGAGAGTCTTTTCATCTGCCATGACAAAGTATTCCTTTTAAAAGAGTTAAAGTTGACTTTTATAAAACACATCTTGCTGTATTTTAAAGATTTTCTTCCTTGATAATTGAATTCAATCGGGTTTCCTTGCTGGCAATTTTCATTCGGCGTGACTCCATAACTCAACTGACCTGAACTTTCATTGCCCTGCTGGAGGCAGGTCCTGATGCAGCATAATCAGGTAAACACATTTAAGATGATAAAAGTCTCAGGTAGGATAAATGCTCCTTATCATAACTATTCATCCATAGGTGGTACTCTACTTTTCAATTTTATAGCTGTGAATTTATCCTGAGGGATAAGTGCATTGAAATTTCCTGTTAAAGATTAAACACTAGCCTCCCAAGAGGAAAATATCTATTCAACTATTTACAACAAGGTTGTAAGTCAACACGAGCAGCAGCTCTATATATTTTTCATTCCAGCATTCTTAGTGTCACCCTCTAATGAATCAACTTAAGGTTGATTTAGCCTGAATTCAGCCCAAAATGTATACAATTTATTTTAACTTTATGATTTAAGAGAATCTTTGCCATCTTTTCATAATATAACCAGTAAATCAATCATGAAACAAAGTTGTGAGAGTTGAACTCAACAAATCTGAGAATGTCTTTAGGAAAATGTATTACCTTTCTTTTTAAAGTAATGTGAATCATTTTCTGAATTGCTGGATAAGAGCAAAATAAATCAAGTCATGCCCTCTCTCAGCATGGTTATAAGGTAAATGAAACCCAAAGAAGCAGACTTGTTTCAATTGGAGGTTGTGTGTCGAAGGACAGTCACAAGTATAAGAAAACAGAAAATTACATTGACTCAGAGCAAGAAGACAAATGATTTTGAGCTTATTTGGAAGAGATATTTATCTTGCTATGATATATCACATGACTGTGTGGCCCTAACTACCCACCATGAGTGGTGTCAGACCCAGGAACACATAAGCTTGAGTGAACCCATAGCAGTCTCTGATAATATGTATCATAAGCAATGAGGAAGATAAGGGATAGAAACTGAACACAAGGTGTAAGTTCAATAGGCCCACATCCCTAAGCCAGGTTCAAATGCATTATCCTGGCCTTGTCCTTAACACATGTCACTCAAAAACCATAGGAATTGATTAAGAGGAAAAATTTCAGGTTTGTTTGTTTCAAGATGGGATCAGCTTAGCTCAAAGAGAGAATCCTTAATGGCTCTGCAACACACCGGTGACTCAATAGCCTCAAAGAGAGTAGTGAGAAAAAGTCCTGATGGGACAGATTCTTTCATTCCTGATCATGCAATCTATGTATTGTTAAAACATTAGAAATCATGGACAGTGTTATTATGACCCTGATTATACCCCTACCGATTCCTGTGTGAAAGTACTAAACCATGGCACTTGTAATGTAAACATATTTGGATGTTTTTCTAAAGGAAATTTAGTTAAAATGAGACTTGAGTGAGACATAAACATAGCAGAACAGGTTCCCTTTTAAGAGGAAGGGACACTAGGGGTCTGGGCGCAGAGGGACGATCAAATGATGCAACAGCAGCAGGGAAACTCTGCAAGCCAAAGATGGAGACCTCAGGAGAAATTAAATCTACTGGTACCTAGACTCTTTACTTGTAGCTTCAGAAATTTGGAGAAGAAAAACATTCTGTTTCATTAGCCAGCAAATCTTAGCATCCCTAACAATATACCATAAATGATAACATGAGAAGTTGGGGAACAAGGGCTCAAAGAAGCTTGGTGTGAGCTCTTGGTTCTCTTTTCCTGAATTTAAGGGGCTTTGGTTCAACTGAACATTTCTTTTCTGTTGCATAAATTACCCTGCCCCCATCTCTCTCTGTCTGTGTCTCATCTGTCTGTCTTCTGTCTCTCTCTCTCTCTCTCTCTCTCTGTTGTCAAGGAAAATTCTTTGAAAGAATCTGTGTCTGCAAAGACTAATTGACAGATTAAAACTCCAGTGATGTGAAGAGTTTGGAATGCTGCAAGTCCAAAGACTTGGCTTAATTATTTTTTGTTCCTATTAAAGTCCATGCTATTAAAAACAAAACAAAACATTAAATGCACACACACACACACACACACACACACACACACACACACACACACTTCTTATTGTCACATACTTAGGATAGACCCCATCCAAAATTTAGCTGACTATTGGAGGTGGGTCTTGAGTTTTCAAACGCCTAAGCCAGATCCATTGGCTCTCTCTTTCTTCCTGCTGCCTATGAATCCAGATGTAGAACTCTCAGCTACTTCTCCAGCACCAAGTCTACCTGTGTGTTGCTATGCTACCCACCATGATGGTAATGGACTAAACTTCTGAAAATGTAAGGAAGCTCCTAAGAAATGTTTTCTTTTATAAAAGTTGCCATGGCAATGCTGCACCTTCACAGCCATAGAACTTTGACTAAGTCACATGATAAGGTATCTGCCCTTATTTATTAAAGGAGTGTGTGCCAAACAGGGCTGACGTTAGAGCCTACATGTCTTGCCTTTTCTGAATAAATATTTCACTGATGAGTGACTACATCTTATTATTTTCAACTGAACTATTTTCAGTGAACAAGATGATGACTAAGATGTAAGATAAAATATGTAATAACGCATTATCTCCTCTTGTTTCTTTGATTCCATCCCATCTGGATCTTTTTTTTTTTTTTTTTTTTCTTTTCATGTCTGAATGTTCTCTGCTCCACTACTCCCATTTTCTTCTTTGCTAACCATGCAATGATCATATGATCATCTTCATTTTACTCTATCCCCAACAACTGAATGGGATAGACTAACATGTTCCTCATCTTTTCCCCCTTGTCCAAACATCTGTCTGAAGACAAATTGAGGAGTTTTGGGCTAACTTAATTATTAGATGAGACAACTTAATACTGACAACTTAGTACTGCAAAATGTACAGTTTGAGAAGACAAAGAGCACCAGCAAAGTCCATTTCGGAGCAAAGGCTAGTGCTGAAGGAGATAAGGAGAGACAGGTGTAAAAGGGAATAAAGAGAATGGTGCTTCTGGGGAAACACCCCACCCAGCTAAACATCCAACTTCTTAAAGAAAAGGCCTAAGAAATTATCTGTTCATAGTAAGCAACAACAAAGCAAAGATTTTGCAAATGTTATTCAAGGAAGGGTCCACATTACATCCCAAGCTAGCAGCCTAACTTGGCAGCTTTAGTCATGTAGTTCTGGCTTTAAAGTCTTGAAAGGTAAGAAAGTAAAGGGGTTGTAGAATCTTCCTCCACGGTGAAGCAAGGTGATTAGGCAGGCATATGGCAAGAAAGTCCTTGCCTGGAGACTTAGAGAAGCCATTGCATGGACTGTGGAAGGGAAATATGGATTGTGTCAGAGACTGCAGGATGTTGGAAGTGCCAGATCCACTTGGATCTGGATGGAATGTCTGCCAGGTAGAGCTGCACCCACAGAGTAGAACCAGCTCAAAAGTGGGAAGCATGTTTCATTCAGCAAATCCGTGAGGGCAGAGCCATTCAATCCCTTTGGTAATAGACACAGAACTACAGGATTTGAAGCTTTCCCTACTGGGTTTCCATCTTACTTTTGTCCAATATTTCTTTACTGTATACCCATTCCTCCATTTAGAAATTGCAGTGTGTACTCTGATCCATTGTATACTGAAATTCTATATTCTTTTTGATTTTTATGGTGGTTACAATTAAGAGATTGCTTTGAGGTTAAGAAGAGACTTCAGACTTTTTAACAGTTTTGAGACTATGAAAAACTATGGGGATTTTTGAAATTAGACTAAATGCTTTTTTCTTTAAGATATGGCTATTAGTGTATTGGATCCAAGGAGTGGAATGTGGTGGTTTGAATGAGAATGGTGGTATGGGATCATTTATTTCAATGTTTTGTCTCCAGTTGATGGCCCTTCTTGGGGAGGACTAAGAGGTGGGGTCTTGTGTGAGAGTTAATTTATGTTTTAAGTTTTAATTACTGTGCTTAAACAATCTATAAAACAAAAATGCCTCTAACCTGTAAGTCCCACTTGCCCAAGGACATGTAAGATAAGAAGCCACGTTTTCACTTCTATAATCAAGCTTGGTTGACCCAACTGTACAGGATGTGCTTGGTCACACGTGGGAGGGAGGTACATGGGCAAGAAGTAAGTTAGGTTGTATGCTTACCCCTGATTGGATGGAGGCAGATAGTATGTGGTCTTGTCAGTTTTGCCTTTATAAGTACCAGACTAACTTAACACATGGTTATCTTCTGAGAACCCTGGGAACGGACCTGGCCTCTGTCTACCATCCTGGCCAGTATTTAATAAAACTTGCTTCACGTTGGCTCAAAAATTGTGGTAGTGGTCTTATTTTTGACTGGTGGGATTAGCAGACGGAGGAGGTATGTCACTGGAGTAGGCGCATGCCATTCTGAGTCTGCACTGCTCCAGTGTCATGCCTACCTGCTTATTGCCATGCTTCATGCCACAATGGTAATGAACTCTAACCCTCTGGAGCTATGAACCAAAAATGAAATATTTTCTTTCATAAGTTGCCTTGATCATGATGTTTTTTTCATGGGAATAGTAAAGTAACTAACACGCTAATTATTATTTTTTTTTCCAGTTCCCTTCTCTTCTAAGCTGTGAATTGTGACTGCTATAGCATCTCACTGGATCTCTGTCTATTATTGTCAGTTTTATAAGCAATTTCATTCTTCTCCTTGCTTATATATGTTCAGTATTCTGGCATCTTACTGTTAGAAGCAGAAAAAAATAGTAAAGAGAATAGAATCCTTGCTCTGGGTAGATCCCTGACATTCGAGTTGGACTGGTCATTCTTTTGACCTGGGAGGGTGGCCTATCTTAAGCCATTCTAAAGGGGTACACAAAATAATTTTTTCTTTAATGAGATTTTGGACCTTTTTCCTTCCCAGAATTCCAGGCCCTAGTAGAGGGTCCTAACTGGGTAGAATCATGCAGTTTTGTAAGTTTCCACACTTTCCTGAATTATTTCCTTTTTTCTTTTCTCAGTATGTTTGTTTTTGTTTTGTCCCCAATATTGTTGGTCTCCCCAATACTTATCTAAGCTTCCATTCCTGCCACGTGGCTGCTCAGTTCCCATGCGTCTGATCACATACTAGCTTATGTGACATGGCCCTTTTCCTTCTCTGCCCTATTCTCTGCTGGACAGCTAATGAGGTTTTATAGCTTGCTTGCCCTGGATTTTTCTTTTAATTAAACTATAATAAATTTTTTCTTGAACTTCTTTTGGTTCTGTTTTTCAATTCTTTATTTAATGAGACTAAGAACCCCAAGAGGAGGCATTAATTTCTCCTGTAACTTCTGGCAATCATGAAAGGACCTCAAAGGTCCATTAAAATTACAATATTAAATACAGTTTTTTAATATATTCTGATAATGTCCATAATTATTTCACAAATCTGTGATATTCATTTACTTGTAATATACTGAATTTTTAAGTGAAAAGGGCTAATCTGATAAGAAATAATGATGGAATAATTAATACTTTAAATAAAAATAAAAATTTACTTGTAGACTAACACTGTTAATATAAATATGACTTATCTCTGATTTTGGAGTCATGTTCAGTGAGGAATCCTGTGTTGACCATTTAAAGCAATCCTACAGAGCTGTTGAAAACAGCAAATATGATATAAATTAATGAGATATAGATAATATTTTTCGTATTAAAACAACTTAAGTATTTAAAGCAAAATTTACGCTACTACTTTATATTTCCAGGCAACATATAAATTTGGGGGAATGCTTGTGACATAATTAAATTTATGCCATATTAAAATTTTGCTTGATTATTTCAATTGAATAAAATGAGATTAGTAATTACAGGTAGATTTTTGTTCTACCAAATTTCACAAAGAAATTAAGCAGTATCTCTCTGTTAGTATTGCTACCTCATCATGTATCATTAGTTTGTATTTGTGAATACTAATTCTGTGAATATTGCATTAATGAGCTAGGTCTTCATGAAAATTAGAATATTTGATTTTCATCATATTTTTTGTTTTATGCTTTTGTTTATAACTATTTTATCATCTTTGATATTGCCACGAATTTTACAAATATATATTTAAAATAAATTGAACCATAAATTTCTTTACTATAGGAAGTCAGAAGCATTTCCCCCCTCTCATTAAATATTATTAGCTTAAGCTAATATGGAAAACAAGAAAATTCCAAGTAGTTTTAAGCAATATATGAATGTCCTTATCATTGTCCACTTATTTTATCAGAAATTATGTTTCCTAAATTCCCAGTTTGTTCCTCCTGATTACATTGAATTGTAGTTAACATTTTATTCAATAACAGAATAAGTACATTGTGCTATGGTAGCAATTTATATGAATAATAGTCAAATACAGATTAATAGTTTTGTAGTTTTATTGTTTGGTTGGGTGGCTGGGTTTGTTATATTATGTTTTGTTTTGAATGCTCAAAGTGGAGTTCAATGCTCTTCATGTTAGGCAAGCATTTTACTACTGATCTTCACCCACAGCATCAAAGTGCTTTTCTGTAAATAATTCTATTGAGTAGTGTATATAACAGTCTATGGAAATGATATTTGTCTCAATCCTGTGATAGTGACAAACACAATCAGAGTGTTTGTCAAGTTACTACTCACAAGGAAAGGCAAATATTCCTCATATACAAATAATGAAAGAACACTAGGGAAAAGAGAAATTTCCAACATGGGAACATATATACTGTAGTTCTTTTTAAACACACACACACACACACACACACACACACCATATCCACACACATATCCAAACACATACATGGAGGACTATGTATTCCTCCTATCTTGAAGAGTTTAGCAATACAGCCTTTTTTTTTTTTTTTTTTTAGTTACAAAATAGTGCTCAATTCTATGTTGCTGTCTTCAAGTCTCCAAGCAGATTCTCAGGCCAGTCAAGTTTCCTCTGTAGAATTGTTCACCTGCACTTTGCATAATTGAATGAAACTGTTGTTTTCTCTTTGTTCTGCCTGTGGGCTTACACAGATGTTTCTCCAACCGGCAGTAAATTGGTAAACAAACAAAAAAAAATTACTTCTGGAAAGCTGTGCTAACAACACACACCAAAAGAATTTATTCTGCTTTTACTGTCAATAGGATAATAGCTTGGTCTGTTTTTGTGTTTTGTTTCTGTATAAATTCTCTTTGGTAGCATTTCTATGGATAATTGTTTCAATTAGTTTCTACAACAAAAATCTCTTAGTGGACATGACCATATCGATGGAAATAAATTTATAAAAACATCCTCATTATCATCATTCTATCATTTATATAGCTCAATGATACTGAAATAATTAGAGTAAACTTGAATAGGGTTATGCATAATAACACTGAACTTCTACTCTGTGTCAATTGGAGCTTTCCAGAAAGGCCATTTAACGTATCCATATGTTCCTACCGCTGGCTCTGAGAAGTACAGCACTGGTGGTGACTAGGTACAGTCACCAGCACAAGGCAAACTACAAATGAGGTACAGATTTTTACTGAACTATAAACAAACAAGTCCATTCTTTCCCCATACTAGCTCTCTAGGAGGAAAAACAGCTGGTGATCCTCCTGTTGTGGGAACCAAGTGCTTAATGAAGGCTGTTTAGGTTGTTGTTTCTGTTCACACAATATCCAAGGACATCACTAGAATGGACTTGCATTAGTTCAAGCTCCCACCTGTGCTTCTGACCATACCACACTAGAAGGGTCACACTGCGTCTGAACCTAGAGTTCTTTATTATGGATTTATGGTAAATAGCAGACTTTTGAATCATTATTGCTTAGATAAAGTGAAAAGCCTCTTGCATTTTGTAACCATTCACCTTGCTTATTGAACAGTACAGTACACTTAATAGCACATGAAAGGTAAGTCTAAAACAGTGGTTCTCAACCTTCCTAATGCTACTACCCTCTAATACAGTTCCTCATGTTGTGGTGACCTCAAACCGTAAAGTTATTTTTGTTGCTACTTCGTAACTGTGATTTTGCTACTGTTATGACTCATAATGTAAATATCTGATATAGAGATAGTTTTAGGTGACACCTGTTAAAGGGTTGTTTGATCTCCCAAAGAGGTTGTGACCCAGAGGTTGAGAACTTCTGGTCTAAAAGATAGAACACATCAAAGTGCTTTTATTGTTCTCTGTGCTGACATGCATATATGTATGATTTGTTCAATGATTTGAGAATGTAGATATTTTTCTGTTCCTCTGTATTTTTGGTCAGAATAAATTTAATTCATTATGTATAATTTGTACTCATTTGTTTGTTTTGTCATGATGGCAATAGGACCAAGGACCTTGTGCATGCTAAGCGTGTGCTATACCATTAAATTACAATGCTAGTCTTATCTGACCCTATAATTTGTGTTTAGAGATTACTTTACTTTACATCTTGTTTTCTCTCATTAATTATGCTGTAAAGAGCTCAGATCCATACAATAGGCTAGATATCCTTTGTTAATAGAAAAATTACATGGTCATATATTGTCTGAACATGATACAAGAAATTAGCTAGGTATGGTGGCACACTCCTTGTTTTAATCCCAGCAACAAATGAAAATCCTAAGATGCAACAATGAAAAAAAATGTCATAATCAAATATATATTCACTAGATTTTTTAGAGCCTAATATTAAAATTATTTCATAAAACCTAATAAAACAGTCACTTTGCCTAAGGAGTACTCTCTCTAATGTATAGAAAACATAATCACTATATTGGATTTAAAAAAATCATTATCACCAGGTAATATTTTAAATCAATTTTTCATTTTACTTTCCTGCAGAAAACAATTTACATGCTTTTCTACTTTGCTTGTTTTCTTCTATTTCCTATATAAACATAGAATGCAATAGGTAAGGCAAATATTAACATGAGAGCACACACATACACACACACACACACACACATATATAGAGAGAGAGAGGGAGAGAGAGAGACATCAAAAAAATATATATACACATATGTGAAGTAGTCAACAACTGAAAAACTGAAACAATAATTTTCTCTTCCTTCTTCATTATTACTACACCAGTGTAGATTGTCTTCACATGCCTGAGCCCTACATATTGGCTATGCTATGCTCTGTCTAATAGAACTACAGCATAGTCTATGTATAGTTAACATTTCTACTAATCTTACCTAAAAAGATTTTTAAAGGTAAATTATTTTTAAAAAATCTACTCATTACAAAATATGTATTTTAGGTATCAAAAATAATTATTTCATTAGATAGTTTATGATTTATGTTTATTAATAGATCCTTAAAACCAGAATCACATTTTATTCTAGAGTATATATTAAACAGAAACTTGAATACATTTTCCCTGGGAAATTGGTTTACCTATTCAACTTTTTCCGTCTTTGTTCAGCTATCATCATGTTGTTTAAATATTTTAAGTGTTTTTTTAAAGAAAGCATCTTTTTCTATAGGATCATACTTTCTTTTTCCTAGTATAAACTAAGATTGTTTTTATAAATGCACTTGAGTAATATTAGATGACAATAGTAATTTCAATTTCCTATGTATTTTTCCATGTAAAAAATTGTCTTAGTGAATGGAGAAATGGCTCAGAGTTTAAGAGTATTTATTGCTCTTCCAGAGAATCCTAGTTCAATTCTCTGTTCTCATGTGAGTTGGCTCACAACCACACGTAACTTGAGCTCCAGAGGACCTAACACCTTTTCATGCCTACATGAGCACCTGCACACATGTTACAAACACACACACACATACACACACACTATATATATATAAAATATATATAGTTAATGTATATAATTAATATAAAATATATATATAATATATATAATAAATAAAATATAAGAACAAATACAATTTCAAAACTACGCATTATTAAATGTCCAACAAAACACCACATTTGATTATAAACAAATTATTCCTTTTGTGGTAAAAAAAAATGTGAAGGATATGATTTTTTTTTAATTACCAGACTAATGGAAGAAAGAAAACAAAGAGAAGAGACTAAGTTGTGTTTTGTGTTTTCACTTTTAAACTGCCTTTTCTATTATACATATTTATATGCAAGAAGAGAAAATTTATGTAGCTAATGAAACAGTGAAGTCAAGAAAACAAAGGTGAGATAGAACCCCTTTAATCATGCCCAAATATAGATTCTCTAAGCATCATGTCTTCAAATTAAAATGAAGAGCCCATTCCACCACAAAAGAATCTGGTTTCTACCCAACATGTTGGTGGTGATGAAGGAATACAGACAGGTACAGGAGACATTTCACTTCCTCTGTACACTTCACATCCAGCCGTAGTGCATTTTATACTGTAGAGAACTGCCAAGAGGCAAAAGAGGACCCCACTATAATATTCCAAGGGCCTAGATATTACTTTCCTTTTCATTGATACATTCCCTTTTGGAGGGAAGAGGAAAGCTCACAAGAGTCAGGAAGCAATTAAGTACATAAAGCTTAGTAAGTAAACAAAATTTAAAAACAGCAAGAAACTTGAAACTTAAATGATTTGGATAAGGTCCCTCCTGAGTGGTATGTAAGCAGTAAAAATATCTGGGGAGAGGAGACTCTGACATTTAAGTCCTACAGGCAGTCCTAGTGATACAGCATTCATGCACTAACACCCATTGTGGGTTGGCCATTTCAGTAATGCACATACTATTAATTCACCTGCTTTCCAGTCAGTGACCTCCAGAGGTTAATTAGAGACTTTGGTAGAATTGTTCATCTGAGTCGAAAAGATGTTTGCTTCCATCTGCCTAGGGAGTATTATAACACTAGCTATAGAGTATTTATTGCATAGAAGTTATATGATAAAATTTAATGCTATGCATAAGCTAATTTAAATATCCATCAGCCTATTTGTGGTTGAAAATCAAAGAAATCTCAGAGTTACTAATTCTGAGGCTCTTTTTGTTTTGATAGAAAAGCTGACAAGAAATAGACTCCAGAAAGAGAAGATACATGTAGGAATTACCTACAATTCTCCTCACCTCCTCCATCAGACATTCAGAGCTTGCAGAAGTTCAGAGAGAGTTGTATAGATCTCATCTTTCTTCACAACCAACTTTTCGACTTCAGCTCTAGGTCTGCTTGGATATCCAGAAGGAACTTTCTCAATCCTTAATCCTTTAGTTCCCACTGAAAAGCAGATCTGAACAGGAGAGCAGAGGGTCAGAGGCTTTGACAGGATCTCAGGGTTAGCTGCTTTCCTCTAACTGTTTCAGAGGAACTTGGGCATAGTCATAGAATGGGAAGAAGCAGATCCTGGACGTATCCTGTGCTCCAGGATCTCTGCTGAGGGGAAAAGAGTTCTGGAATTTAAAGGAGAAAGCCTCAATTAAACCCATAGAAAAACTTGAGATACAGAAGAGATTCAGTTTTACTCTCCTTCTTAAACTAGCTTAATTGAATAGAAAGGGACTGCTTTTTTGAAGACTGCCTCATTTGTAGAAGTTGGAACCAACAGGAATGGTTCAGAGAGATAGAAGCATTACCCTCCACTCCACGCCCAAATCATTCCAGTGGTTTCCAAAGATAAGAAAGTAACGAAAAAGGAGGAAATTGCTGCAGAAGTTTATTTCCAGTTATGTTTAAAATGGTTGTTTTGTGCATTGTTGGGGAAAGAGCTGCCTAGGCCTTGGCATTTTGAATTATATACAGGTGCTGCTTTTAGGTAAAAGATGTTTGGTTCCTCATGATCTGTATGTGGTCTCAACAGAACACCTGAGGAGCTTCTGTGTCAGTAAACATCCCTGATATGAGAGGAGCTCCTGTGTCAATAAAAACTCCTGAGATCAGACAATTGGAGTTCTACTGTCCAGTATTGCA
Source organism: Cricetomys ansorgei (assembly GCA_026225945.1). Taxonomy (NCBI): domain Eukaryota; kingdom Metazoa; phylum Chordata; class Mammalia; order Rodentia; family Nesomyidae; genus Cricetomys; species Cricetomys ansorgei. The sequence continues at coordinate 6,065,248 of JAMJFZ010001791.1, forward strand.
CTTGCCATAAGAGGTGGTTCCCGTCACTGAAGTCTGGCAGGTTTTGCAGCTATGAAAATGCTTTGTAAGCCACACAGTTGCATACTGTTACGGGGAATATATGGTCAGTTGAATGAGGATTACTCTCCATAGTTTCAGATATTTAAATATTTGTTCCTCAAGTGGTTGCACTGTTTGTGAAGTTCAAGAGGTATGGCCTTACTGGAAGATTTGTAATAACTTAAAGCTATATACCTGGTTTGCTCTGTTTTCATAAAGCTTAAGGTTAAAGATGTGAACTGTCAACCAGGCATAGTGCAACAAGCCTTTGATCCTGGAATTCAGGAGACAGAGGCAGGTGAATTTCTGTTAGTTTGAGGCCAGCCTAGTCTACCTACTGTGTTCCAGTACAGCTACATAGTGCGATCTGGCTCTTAAAACAAAAAGTGAGCTAGCTCTCAATTTCCTTTTGATGTTACGCAATCTGCCTGCTGCTATATTGTCCCTGGTCGTAATGGACTCCAAACCTGTGGAACTGAAGCCAAGATTTGTCTGGGCCATGGTGTTTTATCCCAGAAACTGCAAAGTAACTAATACAGAAGACAAGAAGAGATTCTTTCAAAGAGTAAGTGCAGAGTCATCATGAGCACAGTGTACCCTGTCTCTGCCTCTCACACGTTCTCTCTGTTCCCCTCTATAGGTATATTTCACCTTGCGAAACCAAACAAACTCATCAGTAATCGTTCACCTGAGGAAGAAGGTGTGCTGAGACTGGAAGCCCAGGATGCCCCCGTGCAGTGTCCCCGCGCTGAGTTTAAAAAAGGGTGAGCATTCTGCAGATGCGCAGCATCTGTCTCACAGTGGGGAGTGCTGCTTACAGGGAAAGGGTGACAAAGAGAAGGGTTCTGTGTCCCTTCTCATCTTTGAAGGGAAGAAAGAAGGAAAGAAACCACTGGAGATAGATTTACCTTATTGGACGATGTGGGGCGGAGATAGAAAAGGCAATATTGAGGCAAGCGAGTGAACAGACTGAACACAGAAAGCAGCCCTTGCTAAGTGTGGAACCCAGCTGGAGTGGGCACAACAGAAACGAAGCTTTGTGTAAGGTGTAAATGATTCTTTTTATTATTTTGTTTTACCTCATTACTTTATTTTGTATTGTTATCTTGTTTTGTGTTTCTAGAGCTCAGGGGTCTAGCCAACTAGCAGGCTCAGGTTGACCAAGAACTCACCCCTCCCAAGTGCTGGGATTAAAAGCGTGCACCACCACTTAGCCAAGGCTAGTGGTAAAATAATTAAATTCAAATGTTTCTTCATATGGTACACCTGTGGAAATAAAGTACCTGTGCAAATTAGAATATCCTCTTCAGACATATAAAACACGAGCTAATTATAGGGTTTTTTAGATGTTTTCCCATGAAAAGTAAATGAGTGAACTTTTTTTTTATTTTATTTAAATTATTTAGCATTTATACATTTAACATTCAAATTTTAAATTATGAAACTTTAATTTTTTTACAGTGTAATGTAAGATATTTTTATGTACTATAAAGCAAAATAAAACAAGGTGGGGGGAATGGGTTGATGAAGTTTGCTGTGTTAGTTTCAGTGTTTATGGAGCTTTGTTTAAATGCTAGAATGGCAGAAAGGTAAGTAAGCATGCAGGCAAAATCCTTTCGAGGAAAGGCAATTTCATGTCCAAAGCCTTGACGATATCTTCATTGATATCATAGGTACTGAGTATTTTGAGACACAAGAGTCAATAGACATTACCTGTTAGTACGCACAGTTAACAGCTCCACAGTTGCGTCTTGTCTTTTCTTGACATGCTATGAAAAGGAGACTTAGGGTTAAATTTTAAAGCAATATAGTGGGGCCAAGTAGGAAGGGAAGGAAAAAATTGCACTGCATTAAAGGTAATCAAGCATTAGATGATTAATGGCATGTTTATCCTTAAACAATAGATGAGAATAATAATAAAGCAGGTTACATATTTTATCTAATGCACATATTCATACATGCATCATTTATTTTATGGGAATTTTTTTTATCAGTTTTGAGCTTATAATATGTACATACAGGTGCATCTCTTGCTTTTTACTTATAGGCCATCTCATAATGAAGGATGCCATAATAGAGGAGGATGACAAAGACTAATAATGGCAAGTGATTACATTTCCATCTCAGTGACAATAATGAGAAGGGGCCTCAGTCACTTCCTGCTACAGACATCCTTGAGGGCAATGAGGAAGCTATTATAAGGGTCACTGTATATTAATTTTCAAATTAAATTTATAATGAAAATTGCTTTTCTAAACCAATCAACTGTGCAAAGTAGAAAACATTTTTTACATATAGACATGCAGCTTAATTTTTTTTTCTTTCTGCTTAATCTTATTTGCAAAGTCTTTGGTGTCATTAGAAAAAGGCAATGGATTTAGAATTATGCCAAGTTACATTAATTCCTTTCCATAACATGTAGCCCAGGAAGAAATTTAATTTGCATTAAATTGACATGTGTGAAAGTAACAGTGCTGTTTAAGAACTTGTAAACTTAATCTGTATCTAGGTTCTGGATCATCAGATGTAAGAAAGAAATGGCCAGCCAAACAAAACTGACCCATGAGCTTCCCTTAAGACTTTTGATTTCTTCCATAGCTATTATGATTTTATTTTTCCAACCCTTGTCTGAAGTTTACTAAGGAAACTTTACTTTCATTCTCAGTATATATATCACCTTCTCAAGGAAGATTAGATTTTTACATTGCTTTGGAAAGATTTAGCTGAATTAGTATTTTGTACAATAATTGTAACACTTTCTCTAGTCACATATTTAATTTTATTCTGAATTTCAATTTCTACCAGATGAAGTATGCTTACTTCTTCACTTGGGCATTTTGATTCTTTATCATTTTATATGTAGTAAAACAACAGTTTGCATTTTAACAAATAAATGTAAGAAACAGGTCTTCTGTAAGTTTTGTCTTATATTATCAAAATCTACTATTATGAGAGACTTGTTGAACTGAGTTTTGTTTTTCAAGTTTATTTTGAGACAGTCTTGATATATAGCCCAGGCTTGCCTCAAGTTCAGGATACTCCAGACCTCAGTTTCCTGATGGCTGGAATTAGAGTTGTAACATTATACATGGTGAATTAATGGTTTTCTTAAAAATAATATACCATTAGAAGTCATCTATTATTAATAATATAGTCATAAATCTTTTTAACAATGTACATATATAGTAAGATGCATGATATGAGGAATATTATACACCACACACCCAGGATCTAAATAGTACTGAAGACTACACAATTGCAATATACTGCATTCCCATTTTAAATGAATTTTAAGCATTTTAAAAATTTAAACTGCAATTTTTGTACATTATAGTTATTCTAACTTGTAGGATCCATATGAATGCACACACACACACTCACACACAAATATATTCTTTTATTTGGGGGATTATATATAATTGCATCATTTCTTTCTTCCCTTTCCTTTCTCCAAATCCTCCCATACACTCTTCCTTTCTTTCAAATTTATGGCCTCTTTTTCATTAATTGTTGATATATATATATATATATACATACACACATATATATATTTAAAATATTTGATCCTATAGTGACCATTCTCATTCAAACCACCACAGTCTGTATATATATATTCTTAGTTCTGACCATTAAAGATGCAATAATCAATAGTAAATTGATAATGACCAAAGGCTTCAGTTCTACACAAAGAACTACAAGCAACCAAAGAGTTCTGAAAGCAGGAGAAATAGTCTTACCTGGTGAAGATTTGGGAGCAGTTTTGCATTTATTTTTTTGGAGGTTGAAGGAGCTGTACACTATCATGCATGTGTGAAAGTCATTGAGTAACTTGCCAAGATATATTCTCTCCTTCTACAACTTTGGTCAGGTTCAGGTTGTCGGATTCATGTTCGCAGGTGCTCTAACCTGCTAAACCTGTTTAACCTGTTTTGAAAGGGCTCTGGAACCTGGGGTTCAGATTCAGATTCAGAACCAAGATCAGATTCCTGAGTTAAATGATTACCCCTTGGAGTCTCAGGATTAAGCAAACAAACTTCCTCAGGCTTCATTGCCCAGGCGCTAGCTGTCATGTACTGGCAAGGGACCCCCTCCACTTCCCGCAGCAGACAAGCAGAGCCAATTAGTTTAAAAGATAACACAGGCAGATTTCCACATGTGGGAATCTGAGCCAATCAAAGTTGTGCACGCCCTATCCCCAGCTCCCTTCCCCTGCACCCCATAAAATGCCAAAGCAAAGGAATCGGGGTTCGCCTCCCATTCTCCCTGCGTGGAGACTTGTGGAAGGTGGACCCTGACATGCCAGATATTCAAAGCCTCATGGGGTTGCATCGATCCTAAAGCTCCTGGGTTTTCTTTGGAGGTTGCCTCTCCGGGGTAGACCCTGACAGGGGCTCCCTCTGTGGGGCGTGGGGCCTGGGTCTTTTCAGTCTCACATAGCATCCTTAAACTTTACACTTTTATTAAAAACTAAGACACAGAGACATGCAGTATCCTACATTAACACAGAGTCAGAATAATCAGTAACATTGTCTTCTGTCTATATGTCTTGTTCCACAGCAAACATTCCAGGACAGTAGCAAGCTATATGCAATGATATCAAGGCTTTATGGAATTCACGATGAAGGACATGCTGAGGCCATTTTGTAGTTTTTTAAGTAAGTTTATTCAGTGCACTCTAAAAAGTTAAAAATATATCTGTGGAACTGTGTAGATGGCTCAGTTGATAAAGCTCTGGCCCCAGAAGCATGAGTACTCAACTTTGGATTTCCAGATAAATGCTAGAGGTATGGCAATCATTTAAGGTCTCAGTTCACAGGAAGGATAGATTATGTGATCCCTTCAAGCTAGCTAGCTAGACTAGTCGAATCTGTCACATCTGAGTTGAAATGAGATTCCCTGACTCAAAATATAAGTTCAAGAGCTATCAAGAAAAAACAGCTGATGACAACTTCTGGTTGCCACATAAAATACCAAATTATTTTTTGAGTGTTTCAAACAAATTTCCAGTTGAAACGGAATTTTATTGTTAAATAAATTTATCAAGGGAAGTTAATTATAAACTAAATGCATCCAAATAATTAATTATTCTCATAGCTTTATTATCATTTATCTTTTGCTATAAAAGTTATACATAAACACAACAAAAGTGAACAAATACAGATTAAAATATATTTAACTTTACTACAACAAATACTTATAATAAACATCATTTCATAATTATAAATTTTTAAAAATTAATCTATTCATGTCTAATTTTAATTAAATGGAAAAAAATAGTAATTTTGAGGTTTTAGTGTTATAAATGTAAATTATTTTGTGTTGGAGAACATTTGAACATACTTCCAAATACTGTATTTCAATGTGTGTGTGTACCCCTGTAATTTTAAAGATAATTGTTGTGCTGGCAGCTTGGAATGCTGGCAGAACTTGTAATTTCTACAACTGAAAAGGCCTACTTTATAAATGCAAATGGTTGCCGCTTTCTGTTAAAGGACTGCTTCCTATACCTGTCCAAAGGTTGTAAATAGAGTAGTTGTAGCTGCACTCTAAAATTTACATGTTAAAAGCAAAGTTTATATGAAGGAAGTCTTGTGACCCATTCCAACCTAAGACAACAATGGGAGTTAGTCACTGCTATTGAGCTTTGAGCTCCCCAACTATAATTGTGACATAGCTGAGCTGCTGAAGGGTTGTGGAACGAGCCAAGTTTGAGATTTCTTTCGCCATGCAAATAGATCTTTGGATGAGTAAGGAGGAGCTTTGATTTAATAAAAGTTCTGAGGACAGGGCAATTGTTGTTTGCGGTTGAAGATGGGACTTGCCATGACATTCTGTTCCCTCTGATGAGGTCTGGCAGGCTTGTATCTATGAAAATGTCTCCTTGCTTTTATTGAACCCTTGACGGATTAGTTATATGCAACAATTCTGTGGTTTCTGAAGGACAATTTAATGACATTGTGCTTAAGCCTTGCATATTATTAAATTTAGCTAACCTTTAAATTATATGACTTTCTGTATCTTTATTGTACTATTTTACTTTTAATTTGTTTTTACATTTTATTATTTATTTTTATTGTTTTGTGTGCATTGTATGTAGGAGTTGCACAAGTGCCATGATAATCATTTGGAGGACAGACAAACTTTGTGAGAGTTGGTTTTCTATTCCAATCATGTGGTCTCAGAGAGGAAACTCAGATCAGGTCCCTTTACTTGCTAAGCCATCTTGTCAGCCCCTACATTTTTTGAATGTTGGGGTTTGCCTGGTTTTGAACTTGCTATGTAACTGAGAGGATTACCTTAAAATCCTGAGCTTCCTGCCTCTGCCTTCTTAGAGTTATGTTTATAAACATGAATTCCAGTAATGCAGTTCTGAGACTGTGTGTATGTTAGACAACCCTCTACCAACTGAGTTATGACCCCAACCTTAATTACTAGGAATAATAAAGTGGAAAATTAAAATTTGCCTGAAATATCTAATTAAGTATCATTCAAACAAATTAGGGGACGTTTATATAAAAATATTCAGATATTTACATGGCAATATACTTAAATTATCAACATGAATTGCAATACATAAGAACATTCACTAAATAAAGCACAGCCCATAATTTTAAGAATTTATTTAATTAATAGGACATATTACATTTCCAAGATTGTATTTGCATAGGTTAAAATTTGGGATATTTACTAAAATATTAGCATATTTTTCCGAGTGTTGGGATTCCAGTGAACATTTTACTTCATTGTGTTTCAACCTCACGGTTTATTTAGCCACTTTGTCCTCCAGACCTATTTTCCTTCACCGTGCCTTTTGGTGTTTGAGGAGAGAGTATAATCATTGTGTTATTGATGGGTTTCCATGAATTTCCCATATCTAGCTGTCTCTTGGCCCCCATTAATAAAACTTTATACCACTCCTTCCTCAAAAAATTGAGTACATTTTCTAGGTTTTTAAAATTCTAATAACTGCAAGCTACCACTATTTGCCTAGTAGTTGTTACTTCCAACATTGCTGTAATTCTATTGATCATTTTCGCCATGTTCTTTATTTGTTGTCTATAGAATCAAGTAAATTAAGTATATTCACTGTAGTGCTGTTGCTGTTGATATTTCTTACATTTTTGTTTAGACCCAGAAGGATAAAAGGATTATTCTCATATACTATTAGTAGTTTCAAGCTACATATTTGGAAAATTACCAGTAAATATGTTTGAAATTAAACATCCTAAGAAAACATGTCTTGAAATCAGCCTACCATTGTGTTTTTAAGAACAAAACCCAGCAGCAGTGATCAGGTGATCAAGAACTATCCCTACCGGTGTCTTCCAATTTTATGTTCTTTACCTCTTGTGTGATAGAAGCTTCTGTTTCTGTGTTCATCTTCTTCACCAGATATATCATCATTGGCACATGCTGCTTATTATGTATAGCATTTTAAGAATAGTTTCCGGGTAGTTTTCATTCCATTTCAGAGACCACTGCAGTGGTTTGGATGAGAAATGTCATCCATAGGCTTGAGTATTTGGACACTTGGTCCTAGTTGCTTCAGCTGTTTGTGGGGGTTTCTGTGCTGCAGCTGTGCAGGAGGAATATGTTACTCAAGGAGGGCATGAGATTATACAGCCTTGCCATACTTCAGTTCACTCTCTCTGCTCCCTGTCTGGAGCTGAGGTTGTTATTTCTCAGCTTCCTGCTCTGGCCACCATCCCTGTCTGCTGCCATGCTTCCCTACTATGATGAACTCTGATGTGTTATGACCTAGCTTTGTTCCAGCATTTCCCCCATATGTCCTTTTAACTTCCTCTGGAATGCTATGTTCTATGCCATCATATGTTGTAAATATATAATTTGGCTTTTTTTTAAATTGGAGGTTACAATGAAAGAGATTGTCTTAAGTCTCAAAAACGACTTTAGAATCTGAACTATAAAACAGTCTTTAAAATGTTAAAGACTTTTTAAAGTGAGATTAAATGCACTTTGCATTATGGTGTGGCCACGACCTTGTGGGAGCCAGGAAGTGAAATGCAGTGGTGGTTCAAATAAGAAATGATCCCTAAGGTCTTGAATATTTGAATAGTTGGTTCCCTGCTGGTGGCACTGTTTGCGGATATCTAGGTGGTACAGGTTTTATTGAGGGTAGTATGCCACTGGACTATGCTTTGAGAAGTATGGCTTCATTCTATCTCCAGTTTACTCTGTCTGCTTCATGCTTAGAGTTGAGACTGTGATCTCTCAGCAGCCACGCCTGACTGATGCTACTCTTGATGCTACCTCAAGCATACTCCAGTGGTATACTACCTCCAATAAATATACTTTTGCTAATAGGAGCTGAGAGCTAACTCTGGAAGTTATGAAGTGATACAGGCACTAAAGAAATTTCAAAAATAAAAGTAACCTTAGTTTCCATCAGAATGTAAGCATACAACAGATAAGAAAACTGAAACATGCTCATAACAAAAATAATCTGTACCGTATTATGCCTTGACTTGTATTTTTAATAAATGTGTTTGACATGTTCTGTGTTGATTTATTCTACTGGCAAACTTGTCAGTGATTATTAATTTAGAATTCTTTTCATGACTACTATGTGTCAGACCCTGTCTTAGCCATTGTTCTATTGCTATGAAAGACATCATGACCAAGGCAACTCCTAAAAGGAAAGCATTTAACTGACAGTTTCAGAGGTTTAGTCCGTTATCATCAGAGTTGGGGATATGGCAGTCTGCAGGAAGGTGCTGGAGAAGTAGCTGAGAACTTTACATTCTGACCCACTGTAGAGAAGACAACACTGGTCTGGGATGGAAACCTCAAAGCCACCCCCAGTGATACACTTTCTCCAACAAGGCTACCTCCTTATGCTTCTAACCCTTTCAAACAGTTTCACTCCCTGGTGAATAAGCATTCAAATATGCAAGCCATCTGGGGCCATTCTTCAAACCACCATAGACATAAGTTTTAAATACTGGGGAGAAAACTATCTACCTCATGAAACTACAGAATTTAATACTGGAAGTGGATATTTTGTTGTGTTATATTAATTTTTCTCAGGCTCACAAATTTAGCTAATGTTTCATTCCCTAAGATTTCCTATTGAATGAGCCACTGGAAAAATACTTTTTGAGTCTAAGAAAAAAGGAAAATTCTTTAATACAACATAGTGAATGCTGATGCCTAAGTTCCAGAGGAAGAGGAGGATGTCTATTATTAATGTACCTTTGTCCAAATTGTTGGAATTTTACCTGCATTCAATGTTACCGTTATGTACAAAAATAAATACAGCATGCACATAAGTTATCAAAATATTTGAATGAATATAACAGAGGAATTGGATATAAGAGAAATATCTAAAATTTGGCCAAATTTCTGTAAACCAGCAGTAAAAAATGGAAAATAAAATTTATAATCAAAATAGCTTAATAATTAACAATTTAAAATGTAAGAGTAATTTCAACAATATATCAAGATCACAACATAAAATTTTAAACAATTTAGATAAATTAGCAAATATCTAAATAAAAAGAAATCCATTGCATGTTTATTGCTTGGTGGAAAATAGTTTAAGCTCTTCATTTTCTTAATGGATGACTTAAAAGTATAGAAATATAGTGAAGATGTCAAGAGTTTTAGTCAAAGTTGGCAATCAGCATCTAAATTTGTATAAAATACGAAACTGTGAAGACTAAAGATAGCAAGGAAAATCAAAGAAGGATGAAGGAGAGATGGGGGAGATGGTTTATATTACTAAATACAGTATATTAAGACCAAGCAATTGGCAGTGTGAAGGCCCACACATTGAATCCTGTAAAATGGAAAGATGTCCAATAATAGAAAACACATATTTACAAATGCATGCGTCATGACTTGCCAAGGACAAGTGCAAGGACTTTCTATATCCTTTTCAAGAAAGTGACAATAAATATCTATCCATAAGGCCAGTGTGCTAACTGGGATAGCCAGGGTACCTCCAATCTAAATGTAGAGTGCGTTTAATGCTGACAAATGATTCCTCTTGTCATGTCATCAGTAGTCATTTCATTTGAAATGTTTGCTCTTAAATAATTTATCATCCTTTTTAACTCACAGATACTCTTTCAAAATTTAATTCATTTTCTTTGCCTTTGGGCTTGAATTCTCATTTTCTCTCCAAAATAAAATTAGAATAAAATAAATTCCCTTAAGTATCATTTTTTCATATTTAAAATTGCTTTATAAAATACAATTGTTTTTCTTTAATTGAACAAATTTGTTCATTATATGGTTTATTTTGACCTTTATTTCTTAATATTGCATAGCTCTACTTTTTGAAACTTCTGAATGATTTATATAAAATTTTAAATAAATTATAGCCAAGAATTTCTCAATAAATTCAGCAGGTAAATTCCTATGTGATCTGCATAAAGTGCAAAATTTCAGTGCCATACAAGAAATATCACTCCAGGAAACCAATGCATTCTTCCTAAAAGTAGTGCAAAAAATAATTCGCTTTGAAAAGACATGGACTACTTATCCATAGTTTCACTATGTTTAAATAGTATTATCAATGTATCTGAACAGTGTCATGTCATGTAATGATCTGTACAATTCTTGTGTGATTTCCTATACTTCTTCAAATAAATTGCTTTTTCTTTATTTATAATGCTTAATATATGTATGACATAGAATATGATCATAAGACAGCAGTCTGTGATTGAATGGAAGAGTGGTAATTCTTGTTGCTAGTGGTATTTGAAAGCATAGTACTATCTGAAAGTTCCATTTCCTGTGTACAAACAGAACTGATCATCAAACCTGATAACCAGACCAAAACTAAGTTCATGACCAAAATATTTAATTTTTATCTAGATTTCCATGAGACCTAGACTTATGCATTATTGATTTATCTGTTTCTCTTACTGACATGTCTATAAAAATCAAATCGTCTTCAAATTGGGTTTAGAGCCATTTTAAGATCAGCATGCTACCCAAATATATACTAGGAGCTGTCATTTCAACACAAGTGTCAAAAAACCAAGACATTTTATTTTAAAGGAACAAATATAGGAATTGTGGACCCGAAAATCAGACGGCATTGAGAAAAACATGTAATTCCGAGCAACTATTTCAATCCATTACACACAAGACTGTTAATGCATTCAATTGATTTCTATTGTCCTCCAACAAAATTACTACCCACTAAGACAGAAAATAAGCTGAATATAAGAAATCAGAAGGAACATCCATTCTATCATATAGTAAATGCTCCAGTTAAATTTACCCTTTAAATCAACATTTCCTATTCATTTACGTTTTTATCTTGGGATATCAAATATTATTATTGTTTTTCATAAATAAAATGTAGTTCACAAATAACTGCATTTTTAAATTTATACATGTCATTTTCTAGAAATAATGAGAGGAAAATAATTATTTTTCTATAATATTTATATATACACAAATATATATGCATGTATTTATACTTTAAGATCAATTATTTGTGATAATTTTAAAGACAAATCACCCTTAAGTATGATCTACCTCCTGATTTTCCCATGGAACAATCTCTAGTACAATTCAAAATGTCTGTAAAAGAACACCTTTTAACTTTTTCTTTAATTAAAATTTATGACTATGAATACTACTTACTGCTTCATGTCTTGCTAGAGAAAATAAAGTATTCCTCTCACATTTCTATTCATGCTGTGGAAACTATGACTTATTTGTTGTTGAAATATTAAAGGTATGCGGATCAATTAATGGATTTAATTCATCTTACCATGTTACTTCATGGCAGTGACTAAAGTCAATGTGATATATTGAAAGGCCCATGTGATAGACATTTGATCTCTGATCTGGCAGCATGACTGCTCTAGGGTAGAAAGAATGTTAGTACAGGTTTTTAATCCCAACATAGCCAATTTAGCACACACCTTTAAAACCAATTCAGAAGGCAATGGTGGCACACGCCTTTACTCCCAACTTAGTAGAGAGAAGCAGGGAGTAGAAGTAGAGTGTATAGGCAGAGAAAGGAAACAGAGCTCAGAAAGAAGTGGAAGCAAACAAAAAGCAGCAGAGCTCAGAGAGTAGAAGCAGAGTATGGAAGTAGAGAAGTAGCAAGGCAGAGCTGAGAGAGAAAGCAAGGTAGAAACAAAGGGGAAGCAGACAAGAGGCCGGACTCAGAAGGGGAGAGGTAGTTCAGTCAGGCAGTTTGAGACAGTTCAGAAGGAAAAGCCAAGAAGTCCAGAGCCAGTTCAGAATAAACTGAGAGAGAAAGCAGAGGTAGTAGCAGACAGTTTATGATTTACAGTTTGGAGTTCAGAAGACAGAGTGAGCTCAGTCAGCAGTAAGTCTTAGAGGCTGAAATGCTCTAGGTTTAGATTTGAAGATTAGATTTAGGGAGGCTGAGGCCTTCTATGTCCAGATTAGCATCTTAAAGCTTAGATTGCATGGAGGCTGAAGCCTTCCAGATCTAGACTTAAGAAACCCTCTAGTACCAGAGATTGAATTAGCCAAAGAATAAACTGTCCTCTGCCATGAACCCATGAGAATAATTAATAAATCAACACTTGTGTGTGTGTGTGTGTGTGTGTATATATATATATATATATACATATATATATGTATATATATATATAATTTGTGCATGAACAGCTGTCTATAAAACTGTTATATAATAGAGGGTTTTGTTGCTGACTTTGGTCTATGTCTTCTTTGTGGAACAGGCACATCATGCAACCACAGGAGCAGATGAAAAAATTGAACCAGCACACAACTATTATAAGCACATTTAAATGCTAAGCAATTAAATATTGGGTGGACATTGACTACCTATGAATAAGGTCATTTGCCCCATTGGATAGAATCTATATTGAGGAATGAATACACATTGATTATATTACCGTAATACAATGGAAAACTAAATTTGATATGATTGCCACCAAAATGTACTTCACTCAAGTCTCCTCTTGATTAGTTTGGCAGGCAATGATAGAATTAAGAACAAGATATCACAATGCAAGGCAGCCCCAGGCATATATATATATATATATATGTATATGTATATATATACACACATATATATATACACATATATGTACATGTATAGTATGTGTGTGTATGCTGGGTGACTTTTCAGTAGAAGAAATGAAACTGATAGAATCTCCATCTTTCTGTACTTTTAGACTCTGAAGACCACAGCAGCAGAGTGAAAATATTGAGACTTTCATAAATATAGAAAAGAGGGAAGCAATAGAAAAAATGAGAGATTTTACAAGTTGAGATGGAGACTCACCAGCTCTACTGCTAATTGATGCAGTTGCAGCTGATAAAATGTCACATTTTTAACTTCTCACTTAAGATAGTGAATTGGATAGTCTGATGATACTATTTAAGGTATGGGTTCTCTACTTAACGCTGCTTCTGGTAATTTTTTATTTCGTAAGATTTTGAGAGTCCAGAAAAATATAATGTATCCAGCTTACTTCATGTTACAGCTTGAGAAAATCTTCGAAATCAAATTTGTCCATGGACAAATTTTAATACTAAACACAAATTTTAATACTAAACACAAATTTTGTTTAAAATTAAAAAGTAAAATTCCTTCAACCTCTTTCCTCCCCTAGTGTTTATTATATATATTTGAAAGATAAGTGTTATAAGAAAAATTATCTTAACAAATAAATGAAAATCACTTTGAAAGTGACAGATTGCTTTTCATTGTGCTCATAAAGTATCATTTCACAGATATTATATATCCATATGTCTGTACTATTGTAATGATCTCTGGTTACTTCTGACAATTCTGAACTCTGGATGTGTCACAAGGAATCATTTATATTAGTAAGGAATAAAACAACCGAATGGTAGAGTCACAATATGTGTTCTCAATAAGATCAGTATTTTAATGGTTCCCTTCATCACTGTTCTAATGGTTGCTACACAACTTTATGTGTTGTTTATTGAAATCCTGTGAGATTTGCTTGTTCCATTTTAGAAGTGATGAAACTGTTACAGAGAGGTTAACTCATTTCACAGCTGTTTCAGAGATACCAGATGATAGGAAAAATGGGATAAAAAGAGCAATAGCCTTCCTTTATTCCATACATTTAAACAATTAAGTTTTATATCTGTTGATTCTACAATATTCTTTTCTTTATACAAAGATAAAAGGATGTCTGACGATATGCAGGTAGATATTTACTCACGTATGTATTTTTATATATGTATTTACATAAGCATAAAAATATATATGATGTTTGCTGGTTATTTTATAACTCATTAATTTGTAAAATTAGGGCTTTGGAAGACATTTAATATTTTTCATTGCCTGGTTATATTACATATTTTAATCTGTAGATTATTTTAAAATTATAAAAAAATTTCTGCTTTGTCTTTAGATGTTATCAGAGAAACTGAATATAAGAAGTTGTAAACATGGAGCCTTGTTACAGTTTTATGTTCTTTTTTCTTTGCCTGCCTGCCTGCCTTCCTTCCTTCCTTCCTTCCTTCTTTCCTTCCTTCCTTCTCTTTCTTTTCCTTTTCTTTTTTTTCCTTCCTTCCTTTCTCTTTCTTTTCTTTTCTTTTTTCCCTTCCCTTCCCTTCCTTCCCTTCCCTTCCTTTTCCTTTTCCTTTTCCTTTTCCTTCCCTTCCTTCCCTTTTCCCTTCCCTTCCCTTCCCTTCCCTTCCTTTTCCTTTTCCTTTTCCTTTTCCTTTTCCTTTTTTCTAACAAGGTGTCTCTATGTAATTTTGCTCACTTGGTAGACCATGCTAGCCTTGAACTCACATAGATCCTCCTGCCTCTCCTCTGTCTCCTGAGCTCTGGGATTAAAAACATACACCATTATGCTCAAATTAAGCTTGCTTTATTTTTGTCTTCATCACTACAGCTTCCTCCTACTCCACAGCTTTCTTTATCTATTACTCAGACAGTGAAATCCAGGCATATGTCTTTCTCGCATATTAAGAAAAATACTTATACAATTATTTAATTCTATGAAGTCATTGACTATTTGAATTCAGGAGTTCAGGCACCAGTTTGGCTTAGCATATAGCACAGAAGTAATATGATGTCTGGTTTTTTAATATGCATGCTATGCATTCAAGTCAGTGTTTCATACCCTAAAAGGGATGCAAATTTATCAATAGAAATAGATGGCTGGA
Organism: Cricetomys ansorgei; assembly: GCA_026225945.1. Taxonomy (NCBI): domain Eukaryota; kingdom Metazoa; phylum Chordata; class Mammalia; order Rodentia; family Nesomyidae; genus Cricetomys; species Cricetomys ansorgei. The sequence goes on from JAMJFZ010001791.1 coordinate 6,080,422, forward strand.
TTTGAAGTTTATATGAAGTTCTACACTTCACTGTCTGGTTTCATCTCCTCCTGACAATTTTGATTACAGTTGTCCGTTTTTTCATTAATTATTAATTTTTTAATTTGTGTTGATGTGCACGAAAACTATACAAATAAGTCATAAATTATTTAGTGATTGTTTTGTCCATGGAAATTAAAAGCACTTTGTGTTTTAACTATTTTGATATAAATATTCTTGTATATATGTATTTTTATAGGCATCAATGAACAATTTTAAAATGTGGATAAAGATGCATGCTCAAGAGCAGTGAGATTATGTACTCTGTAGGGTCAGCTGAGTTTCCTTTCTTAGCTTTTCTATTTTCCAATAGGTGACTGTGGGAATGCTATCAGAATTCTACCTCAGTTTCTTCATCTGTAAAATCAAAATTAAAATAGTTTTTAATCTGTAGAGTAAGTATGAGACAGAAAAGAACAGGTAAATGAATTGTGTGCACTGTTTAGCACACACATATTTCAAAAACCCTGAGGACAATTGTGTAAACAAACCATTTACCAAAAGTAGCTTAAGTAGAGAGAAGCTTTTAATAGCCATGGTGATATTATTTCGGCTCTTGAACAATCATTCTCTTCTCCCTGATAAGCAGCCCACTCATAAGTAAAAATGGAAACAGCTATTATTAATTACAAATAAGCTAAAACTGAGGCAAACATTTTGTACAATTTTAGGATCAAAGTGTTAAATTTGTACTTTTGTTACACTTATTAGCTGATTTACTAGTTGTAGGTAAAGAGACATTGAAAAGCCAAGCTATGTGGCCCCCATATCTAGATCAATCCACATTTCAGATGACAGAAATATTTCAAATACAGATATTTAGGCATTGCCTTCTCTCATTGACCTAAAATATGCAGACTGATGAAAGTTTTTAAGGAGAGTAATTGGAATCTGAAAGTGTGTTACAATGGCATACATGTTGAAGGGCAAAGTCTGTATATTGGACTAGATAACTGGACATGAAATGACAAACTTCAGTGATTACTATGCTTTAGAATTTTTATTTTGTCCTATATGAAATCAATAAATAGCCACAATATCAACTATCAATGAAATTTGTCATATAAGATTATTAAATGAATTTGCTTTTATCTAGAAAAAATAAATAGTAGAATTTTGAAGGAACAATAATTACCTCAAACTAATCTAAGACTACTTTGACCTTTAATTCGTGTGGTCTTTAAGTTGTGAAATGTTTTTTTAGTGTACTAAATGTATGAATATCAATAAATATGCCTAAAAGAATAAATATAAAATAACCATTTATTTTGCTAGTTATAATAGTTTAATTTGAAATAGTTCCACATAGACCGTACTAATATTTATCTGAATTAGCTTAAGGTAATTGGATCTGACCAAGATGAATTAAATCTGGAAATCAACAACAAAAGAAAAGACTAACAGAAGAGAAATTCATGGAAGCAAAAAAAAGAAATAAGTAAATAAACACCAAAACATCATTCATATCCTCCTAGTTCTTTGATCATTTATTATTATCACTGTTGTTTTGTGTGTCATCTAAGTCAATTTTATCTAGAGATATTCCTACAGGTATACTATTTTATTGTGTAGACTTGTTTTGGTCTTTCATGCTTGTTTATTTGTGATGGGATATAGGCATCTAGATTTAGGTTATGGGTACCATTGCTTGGTATGGAGATGTCTGTTTTTTCTTGAGTGTGCGTTTAAGCTCTATTTAATGATGCCTCAATTCATCAGGTGCCTGATCATCTGCATGGTATTCAGGGTTCAGTCTTTGGGAAATCCAGTGGTGACATTCCAATGGAGTTTCAGGAATAGTCTCAGCTTAACTCAGGCTAAGTGAAGTTTCTAACTCCATAGAGACATTCTATATAAAGTAATAAGATTTTTTACAGCCATCTTCAGGAGTCTGAGAAAGATGTTTATATCTTTTCTTTGGCAATAGTTAAAAGGGGAATTGTTAAAGTGAGTAGGGGATCTCTATCTGAAAAGAAGGACCAGAAGAGAATATGGAAAAGCAGACAGGAAATGTGGTTCTCAGACAAGTCTTGGGAGTGGGTAGAATTGATCTAGGTCCTCTCCTTCCCTTGTCAAACATGGTCCTTGGTTAATAGATATGGGAGTAGTTGATGAGGTTGCTGTTTCTCTGTCTAGAGAAAATATCAACTGTAAACAGAGATTGATGTGGTTAGTGGTATATACACATGAATATTTAATGCTATGTATATTGTGGTGGATTGAATGACAGGTTCTGCATAGTCTCAGGCATTTGAAAACTTAGCCCCCAGTTGGTGGTGCTATTTGGATAGGTTTAGGGGATGCAGCCTGGCTGGTGGAAGTATGTCACTGGAGGTGGGATTTGAAACTTTAAGGATTAATTTCTAGTGTTCTCTATTTCCTTCCTACTTGTGGTTTCATGATGTGGGCTTTTTTTCCCATGACAGACTCATATCCCTCTGGACCTGTAAGTCCTCCAAAACTCTTTCTTCTGTAAGTTGTCTTAGTCATCACATTTCATCACAGTGATAGCAAAGTAACAAATACATATAGAGAAAGATCCTGATATCTTAATTAACTGAAGATATAAATGCTACTTTTATATTAATGTTCAATCTTATATACATGTCTTTCATCTAAATATTGCATGCCACATACCCAAGTGTTGTGTGTATTTGTGATATATAAAAGCTGTATACACACATATATTAGATAGCATTACATATAAATATATAAAACTGATAGTAGTTTGGAAAAGTTCATATAAGTATAACATGTATTTGTGATATATAAAGTTGTATACACACATATATTAGATAGAGTTACATATAAATATATAAAACTGATAGTAATTGGTAAATGTTCACAAAAAGAAAGTCAAGTTAAATTGAATGAATGGACACATGACATACACGTTCTCACACACTATACTCATAAGTTCTCATACTCAGATAAATGCTCTGCTATCATTATCTTGAAATTATTGACGATTCTGGCTTGAACCTGAGTCTGGAAAGTAAAGATCACAGGCAGAACTGAGAATCCACAGAAGTGCCCGTATAGTTCTCTGCCATCCTTTGTCATTTCACTAACACAGTGTCATAATTGTCTATAAGAATGAACAAAGGATTGAGGTGTAAGTATAATGTGTAGGGGTTAAATAAGATGCACAATAGAAATAGCTGACAGAGCAGAACTATTGTAATTTGACATGCACTACCATTTAAACAAAAGGCTTTGGGTTTTCTTTATGTAGCAAAACCTAAAATTTATGTTTCTGGCACTTAAATTGACTTTGTTTACATCGAATTTAAGTTAGAGTTGCATACTTTATTTGAAATGGAGATTACATACAAAAGGTCCCATGAATCAGGGTGAAGGAACAGACACTGAATCATGTTTTTACTACTTCCTAGAGATGTAATATATATGTAATTGGTTATTTAATCTTTATGCAGCTCATTTTTCCTTCTATGAAGGTCGAAACAATATTATTAACTTCTTTATATAACCATATATATTTGGGTTTTGCACTTATTAGACAACATACTTCCAACAATGTTTCTACACCAAGATATGTGACATAAAAATTACTTATTTTATCATTTTATTATTACATACAGGATAAAATGATTTATTAACACGGTTCAAAAATGAAAGAAAAATTATAAATGATAATTAATAAGAAATAATTTAATGATTGAGAACTTACACAAGAGAGGAAAATATTAGACCTTAATTTTACAGAATTATGTATGAAGTAAAAATTTATGGAAATTAATAGATATGAAAATCATTTAGCCATCCTTAAATTTCTCATCTAATTATAGGCTGATTAATTATGGAGTGGTGATTCAAACCATGGTTAAGGTGGAAACACAAATTTTTTTTCAAAAAATTCTAAATTATTATGAAATAAACGTTAGCATCATAATACAATTGAATATACAGGGTATTTTGTCTTAGATGACATCAAATTCCTTTTCCTAGAATGTGTTAAAACACTGAAGAAACACAGAGAGTTTATTAAACAAATGTTTCAACATCAGAATTTTGGGATGGGTATTAAATTATAAGTTCATGGTGACAAAAGGAGAGAGATCAATAAGAATTGAATTATGTATAAAATGTGAAATTGTATCAATAATGCCACTTAAGGATATTTAAAACTGTGTCTTAACTTATAGAGGTTACAGAAAAAAGTATACAAATATTAAAGAAGATGGAGAAAGGAAAACAATCATATCTGAAGAAAGACAATGGTTTTGAACAGGAAAAATGTTTACTAACTAAGTGAGAAGAACTACCTAATCCTGTAAGGCAGAATTGCATGTGGTTTCTACAGTGTTACATCTCAAAGATCACTGAGACCATGGGTGACCTTGTGAGACCAAGGCAGGCTTATCTTGAAGATAATTGAGCCACAGCATTATGGATTTAATTCTATAAGTTGCTTTGTAGTTCTTCCTCATTTTGAGAACTCAGTTGTATAAACTTGGAGTTTCACAAAATGTAAGTGTATACAAAGTGTGAAAGACACTGGATGAGAAGAGTTACATTTATGCGATTCTACTTAACCTCAAACATATCTGAGAAGGCTGCTTTCCTTATGTCCACATATATTCATAGATTTGACAGATGGTGAATTGATAAATGACTATGATGAGCTCATTTAATTTTTCACTCTTTAGAGTTCTCCTTATATAAATATTCAATAAATATTCATTGGATGATTTTTTGATGAATTATAAGTTTCCATTTCCTTGACTGAGAAACTTCAGTGCTGTATGTCTGTCTTAACAGCTGATTATTCTTAGTGTGGTTTGTGTGAGTTTGGTTAAATTCATTAACACTCGTTCTGAAAAATAAAATTATGAATTTCTATTAATATCTATGCTTGCACTTTAATATAAAATCTGAAATCGGTATAGTTTTGTTGTAGAGTTCAAGCTAAGTTAAAGAACACCCTTCATGACAAGGAAAGCTTTGTTAGAAAATAATTTTATTTGAATAGTAATCATTTGAAACTTTACATTTAAGTAAGCATTTTTTGAGTGTAAACTAGAAAAGAGAATAAACATCCTTTTTTATATATATGTATATATAAGGATGTTTAGTCAAGAAGAGTTTTCAGCTTCATTTTTCAAAGCCAAGATGTTCTGAAAACCCAGGTGAGTATGTGGACCCAATCTCTGAACTTCCCCAGCTGCTGACCTAAGTTGAGATGTGACGTCCTTTTCTTCTCACATGGCTTAGAAAGGCCTCTGCATTTTGTCAACCTCTAATATCTTTACTGGCTTTTGTGTTAGGAGACAAGATCAGCAATAAATCAAACTACCACTGTATTGGACATGGCATTTGAATCATGACACAGGCATGCACATGATTAAGTTTAGAGATATAAATCTTGGGATACTCACATCACAGAGAAATTATAAACAAGCTTTACCCTACCCAATTAAAAAGTAAATCAAATAAGTGATATTATATTTTCATCACAGTTGCTTGGAATCCTAGTACTAGAAATATGATACATGAGAAGCTATCTAAGGAAACTAAAAATAAATGAATGAATGAAGAAATTACAAAATAGAGAAAGTATATAACAATGGTTTTGCAGTTAGACTCTTTTTCAGTTAACCTCTGAAAAAAATATGTGGCAAACAATAGAGACGTTACAATCAAATGGAATATACAGAAGATGTATGTGATTTTAAAAATTTTATATTATGCAAAAACAAATAAGGTAATACTTAGTAATGTTTTCTCTCTTACAATAAGTATATAATAACATTGAAACCAAAGATCAGAAACTAAAAAGCTCTATTGATCCCATTAAAATTAACATATTACAGACATTTTCTGAAAGGTTGATGTTTCTGAAGTATTCCTTTCTTACTTTGCAAATATTCATTGACGCCTCATCTGAAATGTTTCAAATTGTTCTACTTCATTTTGGCCATTAGTTAATCCAGTGTTGTATTAATAGGGACACATGAGACATGCTTATATTTAAGTCTGAAAGACTTCATCAGAGAGCACAGCAGCCATCTTCCAGCTCCAACTCCTCAGTCCTAGCAGTTTATTCTTAAAAGCTCCCCCTTGCTCTCTCTTAGAAGTCTTCTTGCATGATCAAAGAGATAGAATGGTTTTACTCTTTCCAAACCTTGGGGTACGTCCATGTTTATAGTCCTTCCAACACAAAAGGGGCCAGGCCACACCTCTCTGAGCTATGTTCACATTTATAGTGAAGTAACTACAAGACAATAGTAGAGACCAAGCCATACTTAATGTAGCCTTCAACCTGGTGGAGTATCCAAGTGACCTCTTTATTAGCCACTCTGTTTTCATTGAGCAGCTTGTAGTTGCATTTGAAAGCAGGCCTTTCAGCTATAGAAATAACACATTCTGCCAGCTTTTGGGCTGCCAATCAATGATTATCTTACAAAATACTAGGGTGCACTGAAAAATCAGTGAATAGAATATCTGGACATATGTTTAAATATACCACAACATTCCATTGCATGAATATTTTTGATAGTTATCAGGAGACAAGAATAGAACAGCCCTGTGCATAGCTCTGACCCCTCAAGGGAGTCAGTTTTAGTATATGTTTGTTCACCGAGGAAATTTGATTTCTACTTTTTCACTCATATGGTTACAGCAAAGAAGGCACCTTATGCAATCAGTGCTACTGCTCATCGATGCCCCAGCCATCCACGAATCCCTATTCTCTTCTTGAATTCCATGATTGTTCTCTCATTATATTCAAGAAAATGAAATTGATGAAAAAAGATGACAACAATTCTACAGAGATTACCTGAGAAATAACAAGACTTTCAGACTCAGCTACATTCTAATAATACAGTTCTATGCTTAGCATGAAGTAAAAAAGTGATGGGAACAGGTACTAATGGGTACTATGGATGCAGGCTAAAGAATTGAAAGAGGTAAGCATTGAAAGTTTCTTTTTTGTATACAGCCTAATGGTTTCTAGATTATTTTTATATGACTGGCTATTGGCATATTATCTACATGTGTAAGTTAATAAATTAGAGGCATTAGATTAAAAATGGTAATGCGTCATCAGGGCTCCCAGTATAAGGTGCATCGAGGCATTGTTGATAGAAACAGTAATAAGGGTTTATTGTATGAAAAAAACTATTTTCAAGCCAGGTGCTGGTGGTGGATGACTTTAATCCCAGCCCTTGGGAGGCGGAGGTGGAGGCGGAGGCGGAGGCGGAGGCGGAGGCGGAGGTGGAGGCTGACAGATTTCTGTGAGTTTGAGGCCAGCCTTGTCTACAGAGTGAGTTCCAGGACAGCCAGAGTTACAATAGAGAAACCCTGTCTCCAAATAAAAAATAAAATAAAGTAAAAGTAAAACTATTTTTAATAACAGAAAACAAACATAAGAAACAAATAGGGGTAAGAAGCTCTATGTGACTGGAAAAATGAATTTAAAACAGAAACAAAGTTTAAATAAAAAATCCATAAAATAGTGAAAAAAGTTCTGAATAGTACAAAACAAATAAACTAGCAGAAAACAAACAGCCAAAGATAAAGCACAATAAGCCTATATAGATGTAGAGACACACATTAGCATTACATTACATTAGCATTACAAATACATTAGCATCCCCTAAAAACACAGAGTCCATAATATATAAACAAAACACCTGTAAGAAAAGAGAAAGAAAGAAAGCACTAGACAAAGAATTATAAGACAAAACAAACATACAAACAAATAATAAAAAAAAAACTCTAAAATTATAATTGGATTCATTTCGTATTGATCATTTACTGCTGATCATTGGTCCTGGCCTTAAGAATGGTTTGTTAAGCTAGTAAAGCTCCGCTAGAGAAAACTAATGTTTCATTTGTAAGCGGTCATCAGTTGGAGATAGCTTCTAGGTTAGGGCTGGGAACTTGTGTCCACTGTCACTCTGAGCACTGGGACCCCATCAGGCCCAGATCTATATAGGCTCTGGATATGCTGCCACAGTCTCTGTGAGCTCATTTGTGCATGAGTCCAGCTGTGTTCGTAAGGCCTTGTTTCCTTGGTGTTCTTCATTACCTCTTGATCTTACAATCTTTTCTCTTCCACAGGGAAGAGAATTGATGGAGACATTTCATTTAGGACTGAGTGACCCAAGTTCTCTCACTTGTTGCACATTGTCCAGCTTCTGCCCCTATATTTATTTGTTCCCATCTGCTGCAGTAGGAAGCCTCTCCAATGATATCTGAGCAAGACACTGATCTGTGAATATACGAGAATACCATTAGGAGTCATTTTATTGCTATATTCTTAGGAAGAATAGTAATATATGTTTTTTTCATAGGTCCTTGGCCTATCTAGTCTGAGATCCTTGACTACGAAAGCAGTATCAAGGATGCGTTCCTTCTCATAGAGTGGACCTTAAATCTAATCGTATGTTGGTTGGTTACTTCCACAAATGGCTTGGCAACTACTGCACTAGCACACTTTGTATGCAGATCATCACTGTATAGAAAAAGGTTTCTATCTCTTTTGATATTTACCTTTCTTCTTTGGTAGAGTGTGGTATAACTTCTAATGCCATAAGCAGTATTCAATAGGGACAAAGGCTCTACATAGGCATGAATTTGACTTCTCTATGTTCAATGAATTTTATAGGTGTTGTTTTCAGCAATAGGGCTTTGTAATCCATCGTGGAAAGCAACCAATAGCCTTGGCAATAGTCTGGGTTGTATAGGGGTTCCCATGGAATCCATCGTAGGAACTAAACTTTGAATAACAACTCGATTACACATGACACATGCATTCCCCATACTAGGAGCTTCATAGCTTCCTTTGGTGATGAAAGATGTCAAGTTAAGGTTCCATTTCTCTCCTTTTTTTTTGCAATTCTATTTAAATTACCTTTATATATGTATATATTATAGGAAGATTCTACTCTATTAGGTTTCCATATGACCTCTCAAATGGCTCTTAGTTTTAGCTGCTCCTTCCTATATTCTCTCCCTTGGGCTCCTTTTCTTTCTCTCCCTGTTTGATTCTCCATTTCCAGTGTTCCCCACCCATCCTCCACAACAATATATTCTATTTCCTATTCCTAGGATGAAACAATGGGCCCTAGCCCCTTATTCAGTATTTCTGTGGTTATATGGTTGTCTTTCAGCTTTCCAGTTTCAGAAGATACCCAAATCAGCACCTTTTCTACACACAAATGACTAATGGACTGATGAAGTCAGGGAAACAATACCTTATGCAACCTGAGGGGCAGCGTTCCCTCCCCCTTTGATTGGTGTGGTTAACCTCTTCTCCAAGTTGAAATTTTCCTTCTAATGCCTTCTGTAGACCTGGATTTGTAGACAGATTTGCTTAAATTTGGTTTTATCATGGAATGTCTTTCTCCTTCCATGTATTTTTAATCAAAAGCTTCTTCAGCATAGTAGTCAGGACTGGTGTCTGTGGTCTTTTAGAATTTGTAGAGCATCTGTCCAAGTTCTTTAGGAACTCCATCGAAAAGTCAGGAATTCCTCTAATAGGTCTCCCTTTATATGTTACTTGATAACATTTGCTTGCAGCTTTTAATATTCTTTTATTGTTTGGTATTATTAGTGTTTTGATTATTATATGTCTGGTCCAGGCTATTTGGTGTTCTGTATGCTTTTTGTACCTTGACAGGCGTGTCCTTCTGTAGGTTAGGAAACTTTTATTCTATGATTTTTTAAAAAACATTTTCTATACCTTTGACCTGGGTTTCTTCCCATTCCTCTATTCCTGTTTTCTTAGATGTGGTGCTTTTATAGTATCCAAGATTTCCTGCATGTTTTGTGCCTAGATTATTTTATTTTTAGATTTAATATTTTCTTCTATCATGTCTTCAATGCCTGAGATTCTTTTTTCCATCTCTTGTATTCTGTAGATAAAGCTTGCCTTTGAGGTTCCTGATTGACTTCCTAAATTTTTTATTGCCTGTTTTCCTTCAGTTTGGGTTTTCTTTATTGATTCTATTTCCACTTTTATGTCTTGAACAGTTTTCTTTATTTCATTCCACTGTTTATGATTCCATAGATTGCATTAGTGGATTTATCCATATCCTCTTTAAGGTACTTGATCATATTCAAAGTAGCTATTTTAAAGTCCTTGTCTTATGCTCAGCTATATTGCATTTCTCAGGGCATATGGAAGAAGGGTTGGTGGGCTTTACTGGAGTCATATTGTCCTGGACGTTAGTGGTTGTTTGTTTATGCTGATGTCTTGGCATTTGAGTTTGGCATGGTTGTTATTCTAGGTGTTGGTATCTTGACTTAAATGGATTGATTTTTTCCATTCCTTGGTTTCTGTTGCCTTCTTTGAATTTTTAGGAGCATATTTTGGCTGTGGGTTGCTTGATATTTCTGAATTCCTCCAGGTATGACCCAGGTAGAACTTGTTTCTACTATTGTATGCTGACACACAGGAATGGGGATGAGGAAAGGGAACTGAGAGGATTCCACGGGACGAGGAAAGTTGGGTCTGCCACTAGGAAGGTCTGTGGAGTCCACAGGAAATGGAGGAAGAGAGGCCTCTGCAGGTTGTCTTCTTCAGGGTTGGGCCTGACACTAGGGAACTGGAATTGAAGGACATGAAGAAGAGTGAAGATCACCTACCTGGTTCCCTGGCCATTGTGGCCAGTGGGCTTCCGGGGAGAGTAGCTCTAGTGTTGGTGGGTGAGGCAAAGGAAGGGTGATGAAGAAGATTGTAGGAGAGGATCTGGTTAATCTCTTTGGAATGGGAGCAGAGGAGGTGGGCAGGAAAAGAGGGAGCAGCAGGTAGTCTGCTACCAAGGTGGACATAAGACCAGGAATTGCAGTTGGAGTCTAGGAAGGAGAGTGAAAAATCACCTACCTGATTCCTTGACTGTTGTAGCCAACAGGTTTCCAGGATGAGCTTGCCTCTGGTGTTAGGATATTAGATGGTGAGAAAAAGCCATGGAATGTGGAAGGAAGGCTGTGGGGAAGGATAAGCCTGCTGATAGATAATATAAATAGAGTATATAGAATTTTATACCGTAACACATTTGTATATTTAATTTTTGCTGTGGCTATTTGTGTAACTTATTATTTTGAATTAAAAAAAAATCACTTTTAAATTATTTGTGTTAAATTCAAAGCAACAACAATATATATCCTGTTAATTAACTCAGAAATTAGAAAAGAAAACTTTTTATTTAAAAAGAAAAAGGTTTTGATACTTTCCATTGAGGCATGTTAAAGGCTTCCATGTTACCCTATTGTGTTACTTTTGTCTGTCAACTTTCATCAAACATGTTTGTTCAAAGACTGTACTTACATTTACCATTCTAATATCTAATCCTCTACCTAACTAGACAATGTTTTAGGAACATTTATTATCTTCTTCTATTCAGTCATTATTTTTCATCAGACTTATACTAAACTTTTTCATTGCTTGGTTTCATTAGAAGGGACACAACAGCCTCATCAACTTTTCAGGAAGAAAGATTTTACGGCATGATTCATTTGCAATTCACTCCACATATATTTTAGTACCACCTCTCCAAATTGTACTTTGATGTACACAACTCATATTATTATATTCGTTTCACAGTTTATCCTAATCTTTCAAGTGTTTAATTCGTATGAATGGCCTTCTCCCCAGACTTATCTGGTTAATAGAAGCCAGAGATTCTGTCTATAATCCAAGAAATGCCTTCTAGTGTCCTCTGCAGAGTTCTCATTTTGAAATATAGCCTGAATCAAGACAATGTTAATAGGTGGATACTTTCAGAGGAGATTAACTCATGGAGATGAAATTATAAGTGATGGGATCCATTTCTACAATAAAAGCATCACCAAGAGAGGTATCCTCTGCTTTCTGTTGAATATTCTCAGAAGGAGGTTTCTCAGGAGTTGAGTTCTTACCACACTATAAATCTATCTGGGACTTAAATTATGGATTCCTAATTTCTGAATTTCTGAGACATAAACTTCTATGGTGAAGCTACCCAGGTGTTAGTATTTTTCTTATAACACCCAAACTGACTAAGACAGGATCAAATTTTTTATAAAGCCCTCAAGAGGTGTTTCATGAAATGTATTTTTGATACAGTAGAGAATGCATTAAAATGGTATAGTGCAGCCACTCAGAAAGAACATATAGTCTGAGAAAAATGATTAATGAGGTATTTTTAGTACATTTTAAATAAGTGAAAATAAAAATAACTTTTTGATTATACAAATTTGTATAAATGTTGCATATACATGGGTTTAATTATGATTTTGTGGTTATACTTTCTATGGTTTGCTTTTAAGATCTAAAGGTTGAAACTTATTGGCAATTAAAATGTCGAATCTAAAGATTTTATCCTTTTAAAATTGAAGAGAAGCATTTTACTCATTTTCTGTTTGTTTTTCCCTCTTTGGTAGCAAACCAGGCCTGGTTGCTATAGCAACAGGTTTACTCTCCAAGTGCAGTTGGGCTCTCATCAGATACTGATTCTGATGGCAAGTTCCACCTTCTGAAATCCTGACTTTTATAACCGCAACTAATTACAAAACCTGTCTCAATTCCGTTTTACTGCCCTAGAGGTTAATGCAAAAACTTGTAGCACCAAAGAAAATGTGGGTTGTGAGCGCAATTCTAGGGAGGAATAGGGAAGGACAAAGCAATTACATCTTAAATCCTATAGTCAAAATATTAAACTTTACATTATCTTGAGGTGATAGATTTGTAAATACCTTTATGGAATGAGGGGAGAAAATGTCAGGTTACTCTTTCTTCAGTTTTCTCCACGACTCTTGAACCAAGACTGTTCAGAGTCTTGGCTTTCAGGAACATATTTATCAGCTAAACATATTGCTCTCGAATCAAAGAAGGGAGTTATATTTAAAATGTTTAGACTTTTACTTTAGCAACTATATTTATCTGCCTACGGATAAAATTTTGCAAAAACTTAGTGTAAAGTTACAGAATCTGCTTAGTAGGTTGGCAAAAACTATTCAAAAAGTTTTGCCATGGCAATTTTTAAGGCAAATGGGAGTTTAGCACATGCTGAAATTTTTATATGATGCAAATAAACAATAGGGGTGGGCCTTGTTGCTTCAGAATTCAAATGCGTTTAAAATCATCCATGTGTATTACAAAGGAACAGCTAAGAAGAGTTTTTGTTACTTATGTGTAATCTATTAGACACATGTTTGTGAATATTTGGGATACAACTCCTTATTTTTATAATTTTAGATAATGTGTTTTTTTGTGATTATAGCTTCTCACATCATTTTTGGTTTCTTTTACTAAGTTGCAAGTCATGGGATTTTCTCCAATAAATTAATTTTAATTACTTTTAAGGATTACATTTTTGTACTATGCCTTAATTTACTTACATATTTTTATATTATTGATCTTATTTCACATGTCTTACACACTAAGAATTTATTTTATGAAATTGGTTTCTAGGAGTAGGACTACTATGTTCAAAGCTATTGGGATTCCCAATTATTTCAAGGAGAAACAAAAACAAAAAGAACAAAGCTAACATGAATAAAGTACTATTCAACTATTCATGAGTTGGTGCACTTCCTCATGTGAATAAAGCAAAAAAAATTATCAGAATAAAATGACAATGATAAAATTAGTATTTTATATGAAGGTAAATATGCCTCCTTGTGTAGTTTTTATTTTATTTTTCTACATACAGTCTTCTTAAAAAATCTTGCATAAAGTGTAGATATAAGATATAAAAAAGGATAATATTTTTGACTTCAGAATTTCAGATGTCTGGAATTTATATTATGTTTGTATAAGTTACCTTGTAACAATTATGTTTTTACCATATCATATGAATTTATATGAAGTATTTTACAATATAACTCACTTAATGTCTAATGAGTCAGTTATCTTCACTATACCTTTATCATAAATATAATTAATGATAGATATTTTAATTACTTTAAAAACGTTTCCTCTTGTAATTGACCTCTTGGTTTTCCACTGCTCTGTAACATTATCTTGTTACTTTGTTTTTGAGAAAATTCTTCTTGTTTCCCAGATTGGCATCAAACTTGCAATATTCTTCCATGCATTGCCAGTAATGTTCCGTACGGAATCTAAGAATAAATCACATAATATTGAATAAATTCTGATAAGTTCTTTTCAGTGACTTTTACGTTATTACTTTCTTTTGTAACCTCTGTATAAATTCTTATATATTTTCAATATTCAAATAATTTTATCATTATCAAAATACTAGATTATATTTTATGAATAATATAGGTTCTGTTTTTAGGCACATAGAAGAGTCTTATTTGACAAATTTATAATCTTAATACATTTTACAACATATATAGAATAAAACTTTGATTTTTTTTTAAATAGGAATTTGGAAAACAATGCCTCTGGTAAGACTGGCTTAAGCACGAGGCAAGGAAGGAAGGACCTATCATTTTTAGAGCTTTTCAGTATGGATCTTTCTTTCTCTACAGGACATCTCACAACAGAGAATATATTATTTCAGTCATGTAAATACTTGCAACAGTCTAACTATGAAGGTTCCCACACTTCTTCAGCCTTATCTTCTCTGGGCTTTCTTGTGTTTTGAGGGGAGGAATTTGATGGAGTTATCTCATTTAGAGCTGTGTGTTCCAAAGTCTCTCTTTTTCTCTGAGTAATGTCTGTCTGTAGGTCTTTGTATTTGATCCCATCTGCTGCAGGAGGAAGCTTCTCTGATGATGATGGCTGAATAAGGCACTAATCTATGAGCATAGCAGAGTATCTTCAGCAGTCACTCCTTCCTTCCTCCTTCCCTCCCTCCCTCCCCCCCCCCCTCTCTCTTTGGCTAGTAGTATTTGGTATTACCCTAGGCCTCCGGGATCTAGTCTTTGCTATTGGTCATCCAAGCAGTGTTAGGTATGGATTCCATCTTGTGAAGTGGCCCTAAATCAAATCAGACATTGGTTGGTTACTCCCACAAATTTTGTGTAACCATTTTCCTAGCATATTTTGCAGCCAGGGCAGAGGAGATGGCAGGCATTAGGAGAACAAGGCCTCTGAATGAACTGAGAAAAGCTCATATGAACTCACAGATACTGAAGTAGCAAGCATAGGACCTATACAAGTCTGAAACAGGTACTCAAAGTATATACTATGGCTTTCAGTTTAGCATTTTCATGGGACTCCTGACTGTATGAATGAATGGGTCTCTGATTCTTGTATCTTTTCTTTGGACTCTTTTCCTTCTCTTGTCTTTTTTTTTCTTCCTTGTTCAACTTTAATGTGATTGTTTTTGTTTTATCTTATTAAATTTTATTTTATTATGTTTTGCCGTTATCTCTTAGAAGCTTGTTCTGTTCTAATGAGAGACAGAGGAGTAGATCTGGATGGAAATGTAGGTGGGAAGGAAGTGGGAAGAGTAGTGGGAAGGAAAACATAATCAGGATATATTATATGGTAAAAGAAACTGTTTCTAATAAAAGGAGGAAAACTTTGAAGGTTAATGAATATGTAAAGCAGAATTATATAACAAGAATAGTATGCACTAATGGTTAGGACTATGTCTGAGAAGGTTCAAGCGCCCTTTGGTATAGAAAATCTCTGGTCATGATTTTATCCTGACTGTAGACATTTTGGATCTCATAACCCTGAATATAGTTGGTGCTCAGCATCATTCTGTCTTAATGTTGTATTTCTCTTTCAGGATAAAACATTTTGGATTGGAATGATTAGTTCTTTACTATCACTGAAGCACAGTTTCGTATCTTCTCTGCAATAGCTTAGATTGAGATAGCTACTTGGAAAAGGCAAACAAATTTGCTCTGGAAGAGATAACTTTGGATTTTTTTAGTTTCTTCTCATCCATGGCAGTGTTTCTAAGACTGCTACTGAATGTCTAAACTCATACAAAGGGCCAAACTCAATATATTAATATGAAGTTTTACTCTATAATAATGTAATTGTAGTAAAATTTATTTGGATATATTTATTCTAATAAAATAACTTTGTAATTTCAATGTGTGAATTTTAACTTTCAAAGTTCACTTTTTTTACTTAAAGGTAGAATTTTATGATTTTGCTTTAGCATATTTAATTGTCAGAATCAGCATGCTTATGTTTTGGTGTCATTATTTCAAAAAGTTAAGGTTATGTACAGTATGTCAACAGTCAATCTGATAACTGAGATGGCTACCAGCAGGCTAACAAAATGTCAAGATGCATAGTACTGGGTCACTAGACCAGTACCAGAGGGAGGGTTCATATACCGGTAAAACTGAGGGCAAGAGTGCGAATTTTCATCATACAACTAAGATTAATTTGTATATTCATACTCATCCCCATGTTACCCTTTCATGTATTTATAATTATATACATACATGATCTATATGTGTGTAATAGCCACTAGAAATGATACAAGTGATTATACTGTAGTATAATGTAAAGCTTGATCATCTTGCCTAGAATATTTTGCTTTGTGTAATGTGGTGCAAACATGGTTTCCATTTTAATCATTTAAATTTTAATACATGTTTCATTGACTTAATTGATTTATCCATATAAAGGTAAATTTCTTGGCATTTAACATTTCCCTGGCAACATATATTCCAATACTCAGTGGACAGTCAACTGTGATCACTGCAGTTCATTATGTTCTTTCTACAAACAAACAGAATGAAGCAGAAAGATTCCCAGCTGATACATTATTTTTGGAGGATTGGCATTATACATTTAGCAAATACTCTAAAAGTGTTTAAAGGTATCACATTTATGATTGAGCACTCTGAAATCTTATTCTCTGTACATTGTGAGTCTCTGTTAAGTCCAGTCTATTGCAAGAAACTTCTTCTCTGATGAGGGTTAAGAGATACATTGTTATATGGGTATAGCAATGTCATTGGCATTCATTTTAATGCCATGTCCATTTGGTGGAATAATAGTAAGATCTCTGACTTATCTAACCACAAATTCTTGGCTTCATTGACAGTGCCATGTATGGGTTCCACCTCACAGAGGATATCTTAAGTCAAATCAGAAAGTGATTGTTTACTCCCACAACATTCCTGCTGCTATCGCAACAGTACACATTCGATACAACACAAGTCGGTATTGTTTCTTTCAGGGATCATGGCTGAGTTAGACGGATGACTACTTTTCTTCTCTAGTAGCATGTTTAGCACCTTCCAGCACTCTGAAAGCTCGTCAATAAGTTGAGCACCAACTAGACTTATCTATGTTCCAACTCAAGTATGCCATATCTTCAAAAATGGAGCCTTACTGTGAAGTTCTAGAAGGTAGCCAAGAACAATGGCAATCGCCTGTGTTGTTTGGGGGTCCACCTAGTAATATCCTGATACTTTGCTGAGTGTATTTACCAGGTGCAGAAGTTTTCTGGTGGAGTCTTTAGGGTCCTTGATGTATAAAATCATAATATCTGCAGATAAAGATCTTTTTGATATTTCCCTTTCCTATTTGTGTCCAACATTCCTCTTAATTTGTCTTTTGGCCCTAGCTTAGTTCCCAAGCATTGTGTTCATGGAACAAAGGAGGGGAGAGGATGAACAACCTGTTCCTGACTTGAGTGAATGTGTGTTTAGAATGACATGGCTCCGTAATTGCCTTTTTTGTTAGTTCTATTGCTGTTTTTGTTATCAAGGCTATAAGAGCTTCAGAAAATAATTTAGTTTTGACAAATATTTTGAGGAATAATGGTGTTACCTCTTCTTGGAAGGTCTGGTAAATTCTGTGCTGAATTTATCTCTTCTTGAGCATTTGCTTTCAATGGAAAATTTTAAATTACTACTTCTCCCACCCCCAAACCCTCCCATATAAAGTCCCCCCTGCTCTCTTTCTAATTCATGGCCTTTTTTAATTGATTGTTATTATACATATATGTGTATATTCAAATACATACATATTCTTAAATACAACCTGATCAGTCTGCACGAAGTTTCTTGTACATATGTTTTCTCAGCTGTTGATTTTGTATTGTATAACCAATTAGTGTGGTATTCCTGGGGAAGGCCATTTTTCCTACTTTCAGAATTTCTTAATTGCCTTGTAGTTCTTTGCATAAGGTTGAGGCCTTGTGGCCTTTGCTCTGTCTACTTTATCATACCTATTATTTTTGTCCTTTTTCAGCTCATGTTTAGGCAGTCATGTTGGTGAGACTTTATGTGTGTAGCCTCTGACATTCCTAGGATACACAATTTTACACCAAACTTTTTTTCTGGTTCATTCTATCTTTCTGCCCCACTCTTCTGCAACATTCCCCAAGCCTCAGATGGAAGATGTTTTATAGAAATATTTGTTGTGATTAGGTACTACGAATCTGCATTTTGATTGATTGTAGTTTTCTGTAATGGTGTCCATCTGTTGCAAAGAGAAGTTTCTTTAATATGGAAAACTTGAAGGACCATACTCACTTATGGCCAAAAGAGCAAATATCTAGAATATAGTTAGGGATTGTGCTAGTTTAGTAAAGTGTGGCTGTACCATGCATAATTATTGAGTGGACCTTCAGTCCACATAGTGAACTATTGGTTACCACTCCAGTATGATTTTTTATTTGTATTTAATTTATTTCAACCCTGGCTTATCACTTATTAGCATATACTTCTTTAGATGTTGTTCATTCTTATTTTTCTAAGGCTTTCATATATCATATATCATTAAGTAATTAACGTGAAATTTCTCATGTTTTTGATGTAGGCGCACCTAGGGCTATAAACTTTCCTTGTGTTCCACATATTGTGCTTTGTTGTGTTTTCCTTTACTTTCAATTTTTGAAAGTTTAAACTTTCCTGATTTCTTCTTGACACAACTTTTATTCAGTACTTTAGTTTTCATGATTTGTATGCTTGCTGATGTTCCTATTGTTGTTGATATCCAGCTTTCTATCTTTGTGGTTAGATGTGATGCATTATGTTACTTCAGCTTTCCTATATCTGTTAAGACTTGCTTTGTGTCCAGTATGTGGTCAGCTGGGGGAAATTTTCAAGGGTTTCTTAGAAGAAATTATATTTGTTAGTGGCTTGTTAGAATGTTCTAAAGCAGTCATAACTACTTGATTTATGATTTCAAATAACATCAAGCCTCTCTATTTAGTTTTTCTCTTTACCAACAGTGCATTGGTGAGAGTAGGGTATTGAAGTTACTCACTATCACTGTGTTAGAGTTAATCTATGGTTTTATATCCAATAGCATTTATTTTAGGAAACTGAGTGCACCCATGATTGGTGTGTAAATGTTTAGAATCATACCATGGTATTGTTGGCTTTTTCTTTCAATGAATATGTAGTGTTCTTTCCTATATTTTCAAATAAGTGTGGCTCTGAAATCAATTTTGGCTATAGCTACCTTTGCTTGTTTCTTAATTCAATTTGCTTGTAATAATCTTTCCATACTTTAAGAGTTTGTCCATTATTGATGGTTACTATGTTTCTTGGAGATGGCAAAAGAGATAAGTCCTGATTTTTAATGCAATCTTTTAGTCCATGTCTTTTAATGGGGGAATTGAGGCCATTAATATTGAGAGTTGAACAGTGTTCATAATGTCCTGTCATATTGTTGTGGGGGGTGTTGTTGTATTAGACTTCTTTTGGCTAATTGTTCTGAATTATTTACCCTTGTTTTATTTATGTGTATAGAATCTTTCCTTCAGTCTTCAATCTTCCTATCTTCCTTCTAGCATCTTCTGTGGAGCTTGTTTAGTGGAAATAAATCCTTTAAATCTAGTTTTAATCACTATTTTTTTCTTTTCCATTCAATTTTGAATGGTAGATTTTTTGACTATAATAGTGTGGGCTGGCACCTGCTAGCTTTCAGAACTTGTAGAACAGTGGTTTTCAACTGTCCTAATGCTGAAAACTTTTAATACAGTTCCTCATGTTGTAGTGATCTCCAACTACAAAATTATTTTCACTGTTACTTCAGAACTGTAATGTTGCTACTGTTATGAATCATAATGTAAATATATAATATGTAAATGGTCTTAGGACAACCTTGTGAAAGGCTATTTGACCACTAAAGGGGGGAATAGTTGTTGTAGTACATCAGTACAGCCCTTCTGCTTTTAAAGTCTCTATGAAAAATCAGGTATAATTTTGATAGTTTATATATTACTTAGTCTTTCTATTTTGCAACTTTCAATATCCTTTATTTGCTCTGAAAATTTAGTGTTTTGGTTATTATGTGTCATGAGAAGTTTATTTTTGTAATCATTTCTACTTGGTGTTCTCTGTGCCCTGTGAACTTAGTAAGAGGCACATCTATTTCTTTAGGTTTGGGAAACTTTCTACTATAATTTTGTTGAAAACATTTTTTGTTTCTTTGACCTGGATTTCTTCTTCTATATGTATTATTTGTAGGTTTTTTCTTTTTATAGTATCCTAGATTTTGTTCCTTTTTAAAATTAGACATTTACATTGTTTAAGTGATCTATTCTCTTACCGTGTCTGTCTTTTATTTGAACCAATCTGTTGGTGAAGTGTTCCCCTAAGCTTCTTTGAATTCCTTAGATTTCCATTTTGAGTTTTGTAGTCATTGATTCCTTGGCTAATTCAATCCCCAGTCTTAGTGCTGGGAGCCCTGAAGCATTTCAGCCTCCATAAAATCTATTCTGAAACTTAGAACTGGAAGGCTCAGCCTCAGCATCCATACAATATAGAATGTTAAAGCCTCTGAGATTTTTTGCTAACTGAACCACTCTGAATAGTTTCTTCTGAACTCAGAGCTGGTCTAAACTGAACTGACCCTTCTAGTTCTGATTCAACTGATTCAACTCACTTGCTATTCTAGCTCAAACTCTTCTCCAAGTGGCTGATTCAAACTGACCTTCTGAGCTGGCTGACTGTTTTTGACTGAACTCTTCTGACTGTGGATGACTCTGCTTAATTCTACAACTTCTCTGCCTGAACTGCTGTGCTCACTTCAAACTGACTAATTCTTCCTTTCTGATACTGATTTCTGCTGAACTGCCTCTTTGTCTGCCTCAGATTCCTCAGACTGCTTCTGTGTCTTACCCCACACTCCTCTCTCTTTGAGCTGAGAGCCTACTTTTCTATTGTGAGAACTGGGCATGTCTTCACTCTGACTCACTCCTCCAACTCTTCCTCTGATTTGTCACTTTTCCTGCCCTTCACTCTTGTTTTAGATGTCACTTCCTGTCTGACATTGACTCCTTCTGAGCTCTGCTTCCAGTCTCCCACATGCTGAGATTAAATGCATGTACCACCACTGCCATCTGAATACTGGGAGTAAAAGATATGTACTAACATTCTTTCTACATTTATCTGGACCACATAGGCCTCTGACCACTGAATGTGATCCCTTCATGTTGACCCTTGGATTTGATCCCTTCCTAGCTATCATACAGGCCTTTCAATGTGATTCTTTCCCAGAGCAGACATATTGCTGGAGTAAATGATTAAATATTCCTTTACAGAGTTTTATTTTAGTTTGGCTCTTCTTCAGAAATCCTGTCATGTTGTTAAACTCTATGTTCATATCTTGAATTATAGTCATGATTTTATTCAGATGTTTGGGTTTTCACTGTCTCCATTTAGGCATCTATTGATATTCCCTTTGAGTTTCTTGAACATATTTATAATTGTTCTTTTGAGCACATAACCTTGCATATCAGCTAAATTGCTTTCTCAGGAAATACATTACCTTGGTTATTTATGTTTGTGTTTTGTGACAAGACTTAGATTGTCTAACTTAGAGTTAGATTGGGGGTGTTGTTTCTTGGTATGGATATCTGGTCTTACCTTTGTTGCATAGATTTTTAGATATTTGTTTGCTCCTACCCCAATACTTGCAGATTTCAAGTCTTTCACTCTCGGTTTCACAGTTTGACCCCATATGTTACTGAAGTAGTGGGTAGGTTGGTTGATAGGTATTCTGGTGGGCATGTGGGATTACTGGCTGTGGAGTTCCCTTGTTGACGTTTTGGGTTGGGCTCCACTATGTTTTAGGAGCCCAGGGTTGGGAAGGTTGATTGATAGGGCAGGCAAATAGGGAATATGACTGGCTCTGGTGGTCTCTAAGTGGGTTCTAGTTCTGGCTTCATGAGCTCCTTGACCCCAGAAATGGATGAAGTGGCTGATAAATGGGTAGGCAGGGTTACTGGTACTGGGGGTTCCTAGCTATAGTTCTTGTTTGGACTCCATGGGACCTCTAGGTCTGAGAAGTGGGTGAGGTGACTATAATTTATTTTATTAATTATTTTATTAATTTATTTAATTTCATTTACTTATTAATTCTATTAATTTTATTAATATAAAATTTATTTATTAATTTATAATTTATTAATTTTATTAATTCTATACATTAATTCTAATGTATAGAATTTTTTAGAGCTCTTTTGTATGTTTCCAAATAAAGGTGGAAAACATTAATTATACACATGAATTTCTTTGGCGAATTAAACACATGGTTCAGAGAATAAGAAATGTCTTACCCTCCTGAGTTACTGATCTTATCATTATTGACATGAGGTTATCCAAACTGGATTCTAAAAACAGTCATTTTAAATTTGCACATGTGTCAAAGACTAAATAATCTGATCTGTGATTATTTTTAATTATATGTATGTATGTGTAAATGGGTGTGTATGTGGAGGGGGCTATATATGTATATGAGTGCAGGTATCTTTTTAAGCTAGAGGGTGTGGGTCTCCTAGAGCTTGAGTTAGAGACAGTCATGAGCTATGTTTCACGGGCATTTAGAATTGCATCTTTGGCGTCACCAAGAGAAATACTAGACCTCTTAACAGCTGAGCCACCTCTTCACCAGAGTTAATAACTCTGTAAATTTCATGACACCAAGAGACAAACATACTAATAATGTATGCTGATAACTTCAAATATTGCCAGAGGTTTTTAAATGAGCTTATGCATATGCAGAAATAAAATATATCAGTCTGCCAAAAGCGTAGTATAGAATTTATTTTTATTAAAATATGGTGGTGATTTCTATTTTAAAGTTGTTTTAGATAGTTTTTTAATCTCTGTATTGTATTTTTTATTGTTCTGTGAGAAAATAAGCCCTTTCATTAATCAGTTTTTTGGAGCCAATAGATTTTTTTACAACTTTATTTATTGAGAATTTCATATATGAGTAACCTATTAATATTAGGTCCCCTTATATCTCCTGTCTTTTTAGGACCTGCTTAGGCAACAGTATCATTGAGATTTCACAGATTTCCTGTCATAGAATGCATAGACAACACTATCTCTTGACACATAAATATACAGTTTGATATTTTTATTTGAAACTTTAAGCACTCACAACTCAATAACAGTATGGAGTTAGAATATATAGCTGACATCTGAAGAGCCAAATTAAACATCTCAAAGTTCAGAATTTCACAGAGAAAAAGGGCTGTTCCACAGGTGCTTTGAAGATGTGGTAATATCACCCATCTCCTTCTTGTTTTCTTTAGCAACTGGTGGGTATACTTACGTCACTTTAAAGAAAACTTCATGAGGTCCCTTCAGACTTGAGTTTTACCCTTCTGTGAATAAAGCACTATAAAAGTAAGTTATACATTTTCTATATTAAAAATTTGTCATTCAATATAGACTCTGCCTAGCTTCAAATAATAGCAATGTTGAGGATTATGATCATACACCTGGCCATCACCCATGATTCAATTTATCAATTATTCAGTAGTCAGATCTTCCAATCAATTGACACATTATCTTCTCACCTATGGTGAAATTTTTACATCAAAGATACAGTGACAACTGTATCTTTTTTCAAATCCATTTATCAAGATAGGCTGATAAGTATAATGAAACTTCTACTTAGCTAATGAAATTGCTAATCCTAGGCAAATCCAGACTTACTTTGATTGCAAGATTCCATGTATATTTCATGTTCTAAATAAAATATTAGATATTATTTTTACTTGATTGTTTTATTAGTTATATCCTCAAACAATAGTATTTTCAGTACGATCGTAAAATAAGGATTTTAGCATATAAAAATTTCCACATACATGCATTAAGTAGTTAATAGCAAATGTCTACTTGATAGGCTATGTTTATTACAAAGAAAGTCACTGTGTTCATTTTTCTTAATCTTTTAAAATTTTCCCTCAATGGTCCATTTTCTTCTGTGGAAAGTTCATGGAACTGCACTGGGGACAAAGACCAGTCAGTAACCCAAAACTTTTTGTCATAAAGAGAGTTGAATTTTGTCAAAAGTCTTTTTTTTTTTTAATCTGATGAGATGATCATATGGTTTTGGTCTTTCTGTCTGCTTATACAGTGTATTACATTTATTGATTTATGAATGTTGGACCATTCCTGTGCCTATGGAATGAAGCTTTTGATCATGGTGGATGATCTTTTTGATATATTTTGTTTTTAATTATGTTTGCAAGCATTATATTGAGAATTTTGGCATCTGTGTTCATGTGGAAAATTGTTCTGTAATTCTCTTTCTCTTTGGGACTTTATGTGGTTTAAGATTCCTGGCAATTGTGGCCTAGGAAAAAGTATTGGGAGCCATTTCTTTCTGTTTCTATTTTGTGGACTTATTTGAAGAGTATGGGTATTACATCTTCCCTGAAAGGTGGTAAAATTCTGGGCTAACATAATTTGGCCTTGGGCTTTCTTTTGATTGAGAGATTTTTAATTACTGATTTTATTTCAGTAGGAGTTATAGGTCTGTTTAAATTGCTTATCTTATCTTGATTTAACTTTGGTAGGTGGTATATATCAAGAAAATCGAACACTTCTTTTACTCTTAGATTTTCTAATTTGGTAGAGTACAGGTTTTTAATCTATGTTTTTATGGTAATCTAGATTTTCTTAGTATCTGTTATATGTCCCCATTTATGTCTTTAATTTTGTTAATTTGGTTCTTCTCCATCTGCCTTTTAGTTAATTTGCATAAGGGTACATAAATCTTATTGATAATCTTAAAGAACAAACTCTTTGTTTACTTGATTCTTTGTATTTTCTGTTTCTTTTTATTGATTTAGCCCTGAGTTTGATCATGTCTTGTGTTTTAGTCAGGGTTCTCTAAAGTAGCAGAACCAACAATGGCTGCTCATGAATGGAAGGTCCAAGAATCCAGTAGTTATTCAGTCTACAAGGGTGCATGTCTCTCCTAGTATTCACTATACACTGAAATCCCAAAGAAATAGGCTCCAGATATAATGTCAGTGAAGGAATAGACTTGATAGCAAGGTGAGAGCAAGCAGGCAAAGAGAAAATCTTATTCTCCCAAGTCTTAAATAGGATTCCAGCAGATGGCATGGTGCAGATTAGAGGTTGGTCTTCTCACCTCAAGATCCATGTTAGAAGTGGATCTTCCCACTTCAAATTGAGCAAGTATCTCTCACATGTGTGCCTCATTTTTTGGTTTTAGTTAATTCCAGATGTATTCAAGTTTAGAAACAAGAATAGCCATCATATCTTGCTCTTTACTACTTTTGGGTGTTATTTCTTCCTCCTGTTCCAGGGCTTCAGGTGTGCTGTTAAGTTACTAAGATTGTATCTCACCAATTTTTCTTTCTTTTTTTCTTTTAATGTATGCACTTGGTGCTATATGCTTGCCTTTTACAACTGCCTTCATTGCATTCCATAAATCTGGGGATGCTGTGTTTTATTTTATTCAATTCTAAAAAGTTTATAATTTCTCTCTTGACTCATGTTTCATTCAGTAGAGATTTGTTCACTTTTGATGAGCTTTTTGTTTTTGTTGATGTCCAGCTTTTAGCTTGTGGTGATCAGAGAGGATACAGGGTGCTATTTCAACATTTTTCAATAAGAATGTCTATTCCTTTGTGTTTTAATGAAATGTTCTGTAAATATCTGTTAGTCCATTTGTTTTATGACATCAGTTACCTCCAGAACTTTTCTGTTTAGTTTTTGTCTGGATTACCTGTTTATTCTTAAGAGTAGAGTATTGAAGTCCCCCACTCTGTTAGTGCGTGAGGGTCTATATAAGGGCTTTTTGTTTGTTTGTTTGGTTGGTTGTTTTTTTTAGATGAACTTGGTTTATCCTTGTGTTTGGTGCATAAATGTTAAGAATTGCAAGATCTTCTTGGTGGATTTTTCCTTTGATGGGGAAGTAATGTCCTTCCTTATGTCTTCTGATTAGTTTTATTTTGAAACTATTTTGTCAAATATTAACATGGCTACACATGTGCACTCATTAGGTCCACTTCTTGGGACAGTTTCTTCCCCTGTCATTCTGTTGCTTCATCTAAACTCAGTAGAATAAAATTGAAAAGGTGAAAATTGTTTCATTTTTATGTAACTCCCATAAGCATAAGCTTGCTCAATTCTGCATTGAAAATGTATTTAAATCATTTGCATTACATATTTCTAACAGATCACTGTATTATCATTAAACAAGTTTTTCTAAGTGAATCTACACTTCCCCTAGAGACTATATATGAACGTCTAAGTTCTCATAGCAAGCAACATAGTTTATTTATAGTAGAGCAGAATGATAAAAATTGAAGCTTGCAAAAATCTCCATCCATTACAATGAAAATACTAGCTTACTCTCAGAATAATTATTCGAATGTGTTTTATTTGTGAGAATGAAAACACATGGGATAATTATACTTAGTGACAGTTTAAGAAATAAAAGAAATGACAATAGCAAATTTAACTGCTGTTAATTTACTGAACAAAAGTTTTTAATTTGCTAGTAGAATACCTATAAAGGCTTTGCTCCAAAATTTTAACTAAGCTTTCTAGAATAATACAATATTATATTTGAATCAGAAATATTGAGGAAAAATTTCAGCTGTATGAGATAGGCATAAAAATTTGTATTTGTCATTTTCTCTGGACGTAACAGTGCAGAAATTATGGAGCATGTACATTGTAATGTGTGTAAGTCTTCATGAATACAAATGTAAAGGATCTAAGAAGGAATAACTTTCTTCTCAAGATTATTGCACAAAGAACGTTTGACTCAGAAAATAACATATACAAATCTTAACTTTAAAATTTAGTAATCTAACACACTTTTTTCAAATTTTGGAATAATAAAGATTAAACATTAATAAAAGTCCTTAATGGTAGCAAGAAAGATATAACAGCTTTAAAAATATATTTGTAGAGAAAATAAAAATATGTCTTAAAATGTTGCTAATTTAACATTAAAATTGCTCTAATTACTGCTTTTGAGATAGTTTATTGGATTAAAGGACTTACTTCCCAGCTTGATGATTTGAATTTAATCCCCAAGCCCCTCAATGAGAAAAGAACTGACTACCACAGGTTGTTCTCTAACCTTCTTCATTAGAAAGAGCTAAAGGAGTTTATTGAAAGAGAAATCATTGATGGGCAGGAATCATGACTGTAGAGGAATATTTAATCCTTTAATCCAGCAGCATGGCTGCTCTAGGGTAGAAAGAATGTTTTTACACATCTTTCATTCCAGTATTCAGAAAGCAGTGGTACACATCTTTAATCTCAGAGCTCATAGACAAGAAGCAGATCTCAGAAGGAGCTCAGATAGGAAGTGACTTCTGAGATAAGTAAGAGTGAAGGGCAGGCAAAGTGACAAATCAGAGGAAGAGTTAACAGAGTGAGTCAGAGTGAGAAGACACCCAACTCAATAGAAAAGTAGGCTGTCAGTTCAGAGACAGAAGACAAGACATAGAGACAATGAAGCACAGAGGCAGTATGGGGCAGTGAGAGGTCACAGAGACACAGAAGCAGTTTTAGGTGTCTTAGGCAGAGATGCAGAGGCTGCTTGGCAGAAGTCAGAATCAGATGGGAAGAATAAGTCAGTTTGAAGCCAGAAGAGTAGCTCAATCTGAGGCAGTCAGAGTCTCACAGAGTCAGAAGAGTTCAGTCAGAAAAAGTCAGCCAGCTCAGAAGAAATCTGTCAGATTTGAGAGGATTTTGAGCGAGAACGAGTGAGTTGAACCAGAAGAGTCAGAGTTCAGAAGGAGCTAGTCAGAGTGGCTCTGTCAGCAATAAGTCTTGGAGGTTTAAACATTCTAAATTGTATGGAGGCTGAGGCTGAAGCCTTCTAGTTGTAGGCTTAAACGTTTTAGATTGTACAGAAGCCGAAATGTCCCAGGGCTTCATGACTAGGACTGTGGATTGAATTAAGCTAAGAATAAAAAGAAAAACTTTGAACCTAAATCTATGTCTAAATTTGGTACCCAATGTAACAACATCTACATCTAGCACCCACTGTGATTGGATGCCTACACTGAATATGACAAAAGGAAGAACAATGAACATATATTATAAATGGACATGTACTGATGGTATGCTGCATACAGACATAACAACGGGAAATAATGTTAGAGATTACAAAAGGATCCATGATTTTATGCTTTCTAGAATAAATAAAAATAGTAGTGGTTCATTTCTTTAAAAATAATAATTGAAATTATTTATATTCAACATAAGTCAACAAATTAGATAGATGAAATTTATAGATTTTTGTCTTCATATCTCAATCAATTGTAAATAGATTCTCAACAAATTTATAAGACATTGCTAAAAGGATGAATCATGCACATGGGAATTATATAGAGGAACTACACACATGCACAAGTGTTTTATGCAAAAATGGATGATATAGTACTAGTTCTTGAATTGAAAAAATATTTAATAAAAAATATATTTTTCTCAATATATTTTTATATTTCAAACATTGCATTCAGAAATCTACAAAAACATTTGTTGGCAAATGACAGAAATGAAAAGTTAAGAGTTCAGATAAGTTTCATAAAACTAATTGCAAATACAGGTGATTTGAGTATGGGTATACATTTTAATTGTCTTTGTGATTATGTGGTAACTACATTATCTAATAAAATATTAAAACATAATGTTCATATTTTCAAATATTTTAAAGTGGTATTAAAACATCATGAAATTTTGACATTTGAAAAATTCATTAGCAATAAATTAAAATATTATAATCCTGTTTTAAGAAGATTTTTGTATAAATTTTAGATGTCTTTAAATATTCTAAAATCATTTGAAGAGCTAATAGTGATTTAATTATAATGAATAACAAATAATAATTAATGCATGTTCTGCTGTGAAAATGTGAAAGTAAATTATTTTATAATTATAAAAACCTCTCAGCCTTCAAATATTTGGTTAAAGAATTAGAAATGCTGTCACTACTCTTTTCTGTAATAAATATTCTTATGAAGCAAAGGCTTGTATACTCGGCCAATTTCTTCAGTTTATTTAACAATTAAATAATATGGCACTTAATTATGAAGTTCATATGCTATTGTGCCTTCAAGAAAATCAAACAAAAGTCATAGCAAAACATTATTGCTATGAAATAATCAGGCACAGTTGGTATTTTCTTCCAAACTGTATTGATGGTATTAGAAAAAAAAAACTTGTTATAACTAATGCTTTATTATCATTTACAAGTGAAAGAAACTATAAAATAGCTAAAACTTTACTTTTTATGAATAACTTCATTTATATGACTGCATGTCAGAAAATACTACAGATATAGTGAGGTTGTTTGAATGATAATAACACCAATAGGCTCAAATATTTGAGTGCTTGCTTGAGTTGGTAGAACTCTCTGTGAAGAACTAGAACATATTGTTTCCTTGGGGAAGATGTGTCAATGGGTGGCAGCTTTGAGGTTTAAGAAGCCCATGCCATTTCCAGTAATCCACCCCCCTCATGATTACCTCGACCCAAAGCCTCTCAGCTACTGCTCTGGCTGCATGGCTGCCTGCTGCCATGCTGTCAGCCACAGTGGTCATGCATTCACCCTCTAAAACTATAAGAAAGTCCTCAAGTAAGTTCTTTCTTTTATAAGTAGCCTTGGTCATGATATTTTGTCAGAGCACTAGAAAAGCAACTAAGATACCATCTTCTCTTTCTCAGTGTTCCCTGAACCAAGGAGTGGAGGAGGGTTGAAATAGATATCCCTTTCTGACTGATCTCTCTCAGTCATATATCCTCATACTTTGAGCAGTATGACTGTCTGTTTTAGCCACTACCCACTAATTAAGAAGGTTCTCTGACAAAGATTGGGAGCAACACAAATCTATGAATATAAGCATGAGTATTTAGAGTTGACTTCCTTTTAATAAATTTTGCCCTAAATTAATGAAAAGTTTTGGGATTTTAGTCAACAGTGCACCTGTTTTTAGTGATACTATTCCAAAATTTCTACAAGAAATTTCCTTTCTATCTAGTCCTGTAGTTGAATATTGCTGTAGTGGCTCAGCAAGGATAACAAGGAGGTATAATCATAGGTGCAAACCCTGCTAGACCTCAGCAGAGGGAGCCACCATCATGGGCATACTCACAGTGGAAACTGAGCTTCTGAGCTCAGGTGTTTTTACTGTTTTTAGGTATTCTACTGATAGCACATGCAGATCATTAGCAATCAAATATCCCCTACAGAAATCCAATACCTGCAGACAATACTGAATTCTATGACATAGGATAGCTCTCACCCAACAATTCAAAAAAACAATTATTTTAAACACAACTAAAAATAAACTTTCATGATGTAGTCCTCCAAATGGTAGTGACTAGTTACTGTTCTATTGCTCTGAAGATACACTATGGCAACATTTACAAGAAAACATTTAATTGAGGCATTGCCTACTGTTTCAGAGGGCTAGTCCATGACTATCATGGCAGGACAACAGGAAGGCAGGCATTAGATGGAGCATTAGATGACTGCTTACATCTGATCTGCATGTTGGAGGCATAGAGAGTGCCACTGGGCCAGTGGGAGCTCCTTAAATCTGAAAGCTCACCGATTAAGCTCACTTCCTCCAACAAGGTCACATCTCCTATTCCTTCCTAAACAGTCTTCAAACTGGGAACCAAGCAATCAAATATATAAGCCTATAGGGGTTACTCTCATTAAAACCACCATGGATAGTTAAAGCTACAATTTGCATTTATTTTCCACAGCATGAGTGTTTCCCTAAACTATGGATGGCATTTCTCCATATGTTTCAATTTTTGAATCCCATCTATATGACAGATAGTGGTGTATTCTAGGTTTCAGACCCATTATCAATATGCCCAATGCTGGTTGGATATTCTTTTGATGTAAAATTTTATTGCTGTGACCACTGAGTCTTCTATGCTGAAACTGTAGTAGAATCAGTTTTAATATTCGCATAATAATATGATACTTTATAAAAGCTGATTTTAGAAGCCATATACTCTACACTTCTGTCTCAATACTCTTTAATTGCAGCATGGGGAATGGATGATTGAATATGTTCAGACATGTGGCATAGGTAAGTCTATATGCTTATTTTGCATGATTTGCAGTTCATGAATTGTGTGTCAGTATATTTTTTGTGAAACATAAAAAAGACAAGATTAATTTTAAAGTGACCAGCTCAGTATCATAAAAAAGTATTATAACTTATATTATTCTTTTATTATTTTTATTTTCTGTAATATAAAAGTTAGATGTGGGTTAATTTTTATTACAAAATAAGTAATTTGTTAGTGTGTATACTTCATTTTCCATCATTAAAGGAGGCAGATAAAATATAACTGCCTCACTATTAGTAAGACCGATTTTGCTCACATTTTAAGTTGATGACAATGAAATATTTCTGTTGTAATTGTGAATTTTCCTTCTACAATTAGGAGTTAATAGAAGAAAAGTTTAATTAGTTTGATCAGCAACATAAAATTTAATTGTACGGATCTGAAAGTTCAGTGTGCATTTATAAGGGTGAATATCCAAATCCTGTCATCATCCGCCACTGAAGGAACAGAAACAAATGCATTTTAAGTTCTAATAACTTTTTTAATTTCTTTTTTCAGAATTTTGCACAAACAGTATATCTACATCACTCTTGCTCCTTCCCCCCCCCGACTCCTTTATATCTCCACTCTTTTTCCTAAATTCATGATATCTATTATCATTAGACACTTGGAAACACACACACACACAGACACACACACTAACACACTCACACACTCACACACACACCTCTACATGCAGTCTATTGAGTCTATTTAGCATTACTCATAGACATGTCCAGAGCTAACCATTTATGACAGAGTACCCTGAAAGTGCCTATATCATCCAATACCTTCTTACATACATACTTGGATTTTTTTTTATTGAATAGATTTACAACAACTGCCAATTAATATAAATCCTAAAATATCATATAATTGAAAAATTGTTTAAATCAATATACTCATAACTTTTCTGAATTCAAGCAGATCATTATTAAGCAGTGCACAATATTCCATTTTTACTAAGTACACTTTCTAGACTTACACTAAAATATATAAAGATATACAAAGAAAAATTGATAAATCAAAGAAGAAAAATTAATACTACTTTTAAAAAGAGCGTGCAATACATAAGAGAAAATATCCAATGGTCTTAAGAGAAAGAATGGGACTTAGTTAGAGAAACATGTAACAAGGCCCAACAGCTGGAGCTCTCTGTTACGGGAAGATAGGTTTTATCTGATAAAATATCACTAAACATTTAATAATGAGAATATTCAATGGCTAGAGAATAAGATGTCAACATTTTTATAAACATTTTGATCATTCTTTTGAATGATTAGATCTAGAAAATAAAAGGGAATAAATTTGATTTACACTTATATGCATAGGAATATTTGTGTT
Source organism: Cricetomys ansorgei (assembly GCA_026225945.1). Classification (NCBI taxonomy): domain Eukaryota; kingdom Metazoa; phylum Chordata; class Mammalia; order Rodentia; family Nesomyidae; genus Cricetomys; species Cricetomys ansorgei. Next base: position 6,113,023 of record JAMJFZ010001791.1, read on the forward strand.
TCATTGACCTTGATGGCTAATGAGAACCATAGATAAGTAAATGATTTGGAACTGAAAAGGAACATTTAGTTGGGAGATGAAGCACAAGGACGTGGGCACTTTCTTGATGCTATCAGTTATGAGTAATTAGCTTCATATGAAGGTACAAGTATAACTTGTGTTATCTCAAAGGCGCCTTTCAAGGTTTTTGGTGCAGCTGGGCAGGCAGCTCCATGGTGAATGAGTATAGGTGCTATAGTTAAAGCCTCAGATTTGTCTCCCATCCTTACCACTGACTGCTGTACTATTATGAGCAAAGCACTTAATTCCTATTATAACTCCAGAGCCACAATTGACTTATTCATACTAACAGCTCTACAGGAGTTCAGTACATACATAAAATACCTGTAAAGTGTACCTAATAGTTTATCTCAAATGCATTTTAGTATTTTAAACACACACACACACACACACACACACACATAGATACTTAATTTATTATTCAGTTATATACCCATACCATATAATTCTATATTTCTGCATTTCATTTTATTTGAGATAGCTCCTAGAAAATGCTTATTTTTACAGATTATCTAGTGTTGAGATGGATCTATAGCAGGAAGTCCTGTATTTATAACACATATTCAAAAACAGTGTTTTACCTTTATGAATTATTTAGAATTTCTTCACACTCAATAGAATCAACAACTGAGTAATTTCCTTTGGTAATAGACTTAATTAATCAGAGAACTCCTATCTGCTAATGTGTCATTAACCGTAAATTTTGGAGAATTTATTCTGTTATCTGGGAATTTGTGTAATGAATGTATATGTCTAAGTGACATTACATTTATCCTCTTAATTAAGTTGATGCTTATTTTTAAATTCCAGTAGCTGTAACACTGTCAGAAAGGAATATCATAAATGCACCAACAATATCAAAATTGGCATTCTTAATAACAGAACCTTACTTTGTTCTAAGTTGAAGGAAAGAATATACTGAGTTTCAAAGACATTTGTTTGTCTTCTATTTCTAAATTTATGCTAAACAAATCCTGAATTATGCAAACTTTCCCAGAGATAGTCTTTATATAAGAAAAAGAAACCTTCCTTATGGCTAATATTTTCATTAGTGAGTTCACAAATATACACTTTAATTCATAATTGCATTTTGTATGCTTTAAAGTGACTTTGCATGGTATAATCATGCTCAAATAAAGAGAATAATGTGGGAAAATACACCAAAATATACTGGATTCTCATTTCAGAGAAGTGACATACTACATTCCAAATGACCATTGCTATTGTTTCTATATTTTTGTATAAACTACTTCTCTATAAAATTTAAGAAAACTATATCTAAACTTAACAGACAGAGTTAGGTTATAGTAATCAGAATATTAATGTCCTACATGGTCATATTAAGTGTATATTCTGTTTTAGATTACTATGTAATAGGAGGATATCTGCAATGTAAATCATTACATTGAAAAGAGACATTCTTTTTCTACTTATTGATTATCATGTTCTGGTGAAGATTTTATAAAGCTTATTTCACGTATTCCTAACAAATATATGTCAAAGCTTATTCAAATATTTATTTTATGAAGAAAATAATTTAAGCTTGATAAAATTAAATAAACACATCTTTCAAATTTAAAGGTGGTAGAGCTAGGGTTCAGTTACTACAAATTGAAGCTAAAACAAAAGTTCTATTGTATAATACTGTTTCCCAGTTTTTGCCTTTTAATCTTAAGATTTCTGACCATGGAAATGGTGTCAAAGAAACATAGTGATTTATAGTTAAGTATATATACAATTGTATATATATATAACTCAGGACAGGAGTGATGATGTGCAGCATGTACAACTTTAGCTATGAAGCTATGTAAAACAAGATTTACAAAAGTCTCCATAGTGGCAATGTGTTCTCCCAAGTTAAGCTGCTGTCCCTTCTGCCAGGGACTTTATGCAAACAGCTTATCGTCACCTTCCTCTTTCAGACACAATTTATAGTGTCGACACAGAGGCAATTCACATGTTTTCCCATCACTTTTCATCACTGTCTGCTGCCTTACCAGTCTTTTAAAGTATGTCATTCTCCTGAGCAGAAGTCATATTCTGGAGTTGTATTCTAATCTAAACAATCACAGCTTTCTGAACTGATTTCTACATTAGGTTTTAATTGACATACTCTGAGTTGAATCTGGTACTGACATATCTCCTTCCATTCCTCTCCTCATGAGCACAGAAGCTTTTTCACCTTAAAGCTACAACACAGAAGACAAAGATAACAACCGTTAATGCATATTTAGAAAAGGTAATTAATGTTTACATGTGCTTCATGGTATGTAAAAATCTTGCCAAGATGTTTTCAGGGTGTGGATTATTTCCTACATCATTGCAAGAATGTATAATGATTTAATAGAAATTTTAAAGTTAATATTTTAAATTACTCACTATAATATATAGAGTTACCACTGGTGTCAAACCCTAATTTCAATATATGTGCAATCTTGATGTATTGTAAAAAGTACAACCTGAAATAAGAATAGGATAGACTGATGGTTTCATGTTTTTCTCTACAAACCATTTTTTAAAGTTGTGCTATTTTCTAATGTAATAGTTAAAAAAAAACAACCAGTATATTCATCATCTCCTAAGAACTGTCCCTCACCAACATGGTGAATATACTGGTTTTATTAACATTTGGTGCAGACAAAAAGCTGGTAGCAACTGGACAGGAGAAGAGTAGCATTTAAACAGATTTCCAGCAACAAGTGCTTTGGAAGACTGCAGAAAGTTTTCAAACACAATAGCATTGAGCTGAACTGCAAAGAGAGATCCACTGTCTGTCTACAGGCTGAGAGTGGAAAGTGCATGACATGCTATTGGCCGTCTGGATTAACTTGCACAGAACAAAATTTTATATCAAAGTCTGGCTATCACCATGCTGTCCCAGAACACTGCCTTTTCTTCATTGCTCTGGATACCAGACTTCATGGCTGCAATATTAAAGGAAAAGATGACAGCTGGGACTTTGACACTGGTGCTGAGTTTTACATGAATGCCCCTGAAAATCCCTAAAAAACTAATTACAGAATGTACTCTTATATATCAGAACAGCTTCCCTACCTTGTAAATACCAATTTTCCAGTGGACCAACAAAAAATGTCTATTTTTTTTTTTTTTGTAACTCCGCAGGAATCTGTGGAGCTCTAGTTTGTTATATGAAAAATTTTGCAAAATAAAAATTTAAGTCAGCACTTGCTCCAATTTGCAATCCAGTGCTTTGTCTTTGGGATAAAAAAGACTTTAATGAATATTTGGGACCAGAGCAACATAGATTGAAAGCATATGAAGTGACCTGTCTTGTGAAGTCCCAATCAAATTCTGAGATAAATGCATTAATAGATCAAAGAAAGGATGCTGAGTTTCTTTCAAGTGGGCAGTTATCCCCTGATAACTTCACAGCTGCCTGAACAGAAAGAAAATCCCTCCTCTTTTTATGCTACAAGAGGTTATAATTACTTCTACTTAACTGCAGCCTTCATTACTGACCACATAAGGCAACATCAAAATATCTGAATGCATGTAAAACTTTAGACAAGTGAATCTTATTAGGATTATAAAAGTTCAAGTAAATAGAATTGCTAAAGGAAACAATTGTAAAATTTTAGATTTCCTCCCAAAGAGCATTTTTCTGTAACACAAAAATCAAAAAGAAAACACAAAAAATAAGTATATCCACTATAGAAGCTTTCTAAAATACATAAAAGGAATGTAAATGGAGTCACCATATAACAGGAGAGGCAATGCCCCAGCTGGATCTCTTATCAGCATCAACTAAAACCTTCAATGGCCAAGAATGAGCTATATTTTGTTGAGTCATTGGTCAAAGAGGTCTCATAGATTCCCCCACAAAGACCACAGAAAATTGCCTAAGCTATTAGTTACTTTCAATTAGCTATTCTCGATGACCTGATTTAAGGCCCTATTGCTAAAGACACAAATTACTTAGTCATTGAACATGAAGAAATCAATCTATTGCCCAACTAAAGCTTCATTACAATTGACTAGAGTTCATGGTGCTGGAAGATACTGTGTACAGTATAAGAAGAGAAAAATAATCATTCATCTCTCTCAGCTACAAACTATGATCTATAACAGAGGGTTACCTAAAAGAAATACTGGTACAATAGTGGCACAAATGTTATAGGAGTAACCAATCACTTTATGATTGCATTTAAGACTCACTCCATGAGATGGAAATTATATCTGACCCCACTAAAGTAGCCAGGATCTCAGACCAGGTAGGCCATGGGCCCTTAGGAGAAAACATACTATTATTCTGCTAAATTAACATAGCAATAAAATAATTCCTAGTGACATTGCTGTACCTACAGAATAGATCATCACTCAATCTTCATCAGAGAAGCTTCTTGTAGTAGGTGGTAATTAAAGCAGAGACCCACTACCAGACAATGTGCAGAGAAAGAATTAGAAGCACTCAATCCTAACTAGGATGCTTTTACCAATGCCTTTCCCTCAAATTTCTGGGATCTGCCAATCAGAAGATAATGCAGAAAGATTGTAAGAGCCAGAGATGGTGGATTGCTCCAAGAAAGAGCAACATCCAGATACAAGAGGCCTGATGCACATATGAACTCACAGAGACTGTGACAGCATGCACAAGATCAGTACAGGATAAAACCAAACAAAACCCAGCATGTAATTGCATAAGTGAATACAAAGTCCCAGACCTAATTAAGAAACTTTGTGCAACTGATACCAGTTGGTGAAGGGAAACACCAATTTTCTTTAACGGAATGACACTGGGTATATAAACCACACTCCAGGATGGGTCCCATGTTCTAGAGTCAACACAGAATTTACTTCATTTCTTGTGTGTGTTTGCGTGTGTGTGCGTGTGTGTGTGTATGTATGTGTGCATTATTGTTTTGTTTTACTTTTTATTTTTGTTTTGTTACTTCTTTTTAGTTTTAATTTTAATTTTATTTTATTTTTGAGAAAGAGAGAGGAAGACAGAATGAAGTTGGGTAGAGAGGGAGGATATGGAAGTGCCGTTTTCCGGTGCATTGTGTGTTTGTTCCCGGGGTCCCGCAGAACCGCAGGTCGGAGGCTGATGGTCCCGCGAACGGACCTGGACCCAAGCGGCGGCACGCGTGGGGCCCTGGAATCTGTGGTTGGGTAACCTTTCGTGGAGCTGTCCACCCGCCGGCCTGAGAAATGTGTGACAAGCCGTGAAGAAGGCCCAGGAGTCAGGAATCTGATGGACTCGAGACTCGTTTATTCCAAGCGCCCTCCCCTTTTTAACATTTTTCCCCCGGGGGGGGAGGCATTTATAATAATTCCTATCACAAGGATAGTACCAGCAAATTATGAGCCAGAATAACCCCTTCCTTCCTGAGTATGGATTAGAGTTTTTAGTTAAATGATATTGGCTTAGTATAAACACCAACAGTAAAAGGAATCAAGTAGTTAAGTGTTTTAAGATGAGCTGATAATGGAGCAAAAGTAAAACATTAATTGGAAAATGGAAAATAAATTATTGGAACAAAAATAATTTTGTAGAAAATTTAATAATTGTTCATATCTTCAAGTTCAGTGTTATGTGGAATAAACGATTAACCAGTCTACAGAGGGATAAGTATTGGAACTTAAATGTGATCTTTGCTGATAGAGTCTTGTCCATGTCTTTATAAACTCATACTATGAATCATGGTGGTCTCCCTGGTCCAGTTTCTTGTTTTGACCCCTATGGTTGGAAGAAACCTAATATTTGTCACTTTTATGGAAGCAACATAACATTATTGTCACTAATCTGATTAATTCATTCATGAAGCTAAATAGCAGAGATTCATTGACACATTCTTAGTGTTCATTTCCTATTAATGTTTGTTCCTAGTGTGATGCTATTTAATTAAAAACAAAAGGGTTTTCTTTAATCAAAAGCTTACGGTTTTATTATAGACATTTAGAGAATGTTTTAAAAATGCAAATGACTCTTGACATCATTCTGTACAAATAGAATAAGATTTCATGAGAGGCAAAAAATATTTTACTTTTAAATCCTCGCATATAGCTCAGATTCCACTGCAACAAAGGGCAGATTTATGCCATTAAGTGAAAGAAATGGTGAATTGTATTGTATGTGGAGGGATTGCAATTTGCAAGAACAATTTAAGGGTAACAATCCAGAGGAAAATCTCTGAATGGTGTCTGGAATGGAGACACTTGATAGATACTGCAGCAGATGGACTACACAGGTGATGCTTTACAAATCCAAATGTTATAAAGTGATACAGGAGAATGGAAAAAGCAAATCATTTATTGAGCCCCTTTCTATACCATAAGTTCCAATGGCTCCTTTATGTGCATTTTACTGTTACAGCATGACTTTTTAACAAAATTTGAAAAAAGAGGGTGTCTGTATTAAAATTATACTGAAACAGAAGATGGATTCTGAGTTAGATATTATATTCCATACTGTCCTATCTACCATCAAGCCTATCTTATTTAAATCCCTCTGAACACCATGTATTCTACATTGAGTCTTCAATGTAGTTCTCATATAGCCATTCTGATTTACTTTGTTAACATATTATTCCAACAAAAATGAGTTTAGGAATTGTAATGCAAAGTTCTGTTCTCAGTTTATTTTGACCATTCATGATTAACAGATAAAAAGTATATACTATAAGACTTTACGGGCCAAGCTGAATTCTTAGTTTTAAAATTTAAGTCATATATAATTAAGTCATATATAATTCTGAATGTCTCAAGATTTGTGGAACATTCATAAAGAAACAATCAAAGTAAACTTAAAAACAACCAAGAAAAAATTAGAGATGTGCTGGTGTTTCTTTATTTCTGTAATAACAATAATGAATTGTGGACATTCCTGAAAAAGAAAAACAAAAATGAATAAAAAAACAACAAATTGGTACAATATGGTAAATATTCAATATAAAAATATAAGTGCCAGTTGAGAAAATGCCTTAAACATATTGGTCTGTAGGTAAGTCTGTGGGACATTGTTTTGACTAATTATTGATGTGGAAGGGCCTAGCCCATTGTGAGTGGTGCTTCAGTTGGGAAGGTGGTCCTGGGTGGTATAAGAATTCAGGCTGATCAAGCCATAGAGAGAAAGGCGGTGTGCAGCTTTCTTCTATGCTCTCTGCTTCAGTTCCTGCATCCTGGATCCTTTCTTGAGTCCCTGCCTTAATTGTGTATGACAGACTGTAAACTGTAAAATGAAATAACATTCTTTCCCATTGTGGTTGTTTGAATGAGAGTGGACCCTGTAGGTTGGTATATGTTTGAATGCTGGTTCCCAGTTGTTAGAATTGTTTGAGGAAAGATTAGGAGGTGTGGCCATCCTGGAGGAAGTGGACCACTGGGGTGTGTTTTTAAGTTTTAAGAGCCCACACCATTCCCATCTAGTATTATCTCTGCTTCCTACATGTAGTTTAAGTTGTGAACTCTCAGCTGATCCTGCTCTCAAGAGTTTGACCTGACTCTAACCCTCTGAAACCATAAGCCATGACAGTTTTATATTATCTATGTTGCCTAGGTCATGGTGTTTAATACAGCAATATAAATGTAACTAATTACAAACCCACTCACCTCAAAATACCACCACCACCACCACCACCACCACCATTACCACCACTAACAACAACAGCAACAAGCTTGAGTGTTGAGTGAGCAAAATAAAAGAATATCAGATATTGTATGGACCCAGTACAGTTACACTTAACAGATAGTGCTAAAAAATGTTAGCTAAATGGATTTTTCAGTATATTGATTTTGTATTGTCTACAACGAGTTACAGTAAAATTCTATGTATTATACACTTAAAATTTGCATGTGTGCTACGCTCAATTAAACACACAAACAACAAAAAACCAGTAGCGCATATTGCTTCTAGCTTTAAAATGTTATATCTTTAAGATTTTGAAATTGAATACATAATATCATTTTTATGTCCAAAGCTTTATACTGCACAGAGTGAGAATATAAGGTTAAAATGCATAGGATATTTACAATAAACATTTCCTGAAGTATTATGATTGCAGTGGTTGAAGCTAGGTTTTTCTTGGGCTTGTTCCCATGTTGTCATTAAAGTATGAAACTTATTTAGCTAAAGCAATTTGTCATATACTGTAAATAGTTAGATAGCATTTTTCTTATTTACATTTATCCATTATATAAAATGTCATTTTAAAGGTTAATGCAGTGCTATCTCTAATCTAGATCATACTGTATCAAAGAACATCTTGATAATGAGTATCAAGAGCATGCAAAGACAATTATTCAAAAACTCTTAAAGCATAAAGATCTTTTCTTCCTTTAACTTTCCACCATCTTCAAGAACCATCAGTAATTAAATGTTTGCTTGATTCCCAGAGAACCTGGCAGTTCCTCATGGCAGAGCAGATACACTGTGTGAGCTCGTGGAAGCAGGGGGTGGAGTATTGACCAAGGTCAGTGTGGAGTGGTGCTTTTTCAAATTTAGTGGCCATGTGCCCCAATTCTAGAGTCCTCAAAGCATCAGTATCGCTGATCACACCTGAGAACAACAAATGCAGGGAGATAAGCTGAGGTAGCATGCAAGAATCATCACCCTTCTCCCCAGGGGGCCAACCTTCAAGAAGGTTGTGACTATCAACTGTGTCTGCTTAGAGCTTTGGTCTTCCACATACGTGTGGCTAATTTGTTGACCATTTTTGGAGAAATTGAAATTATGATGTATATAAAAAATGAGATTCAATTTAAAGTGGGTGACAGGATCACTCAGCTTTTACTGGTTCCATTTATCAAAGGCAAAGCAGCTCCAGTTGAAAGCACAGGACGATTTGGAGGTATTGGAAGAGAGGTATTTTGGCAAACTTTATCAATGATCAGAGACCAAAATTAAAGTAAAAAGTAAATGGTATTGAAATCGAAGGATTGGTAAACACAGGAACGGACATAACTACAGTTTCACAAGATTCTTGTGACACTTGCTTGGATCAAGGAAGATGCATAGAAAGGCTCCGGCAAGCAGGTCACTTGCTTTCAGTGACGTTAGAAACAGAAGATTGCATGTTATATTTAAGTATATATCTCCCAACACTTTGTTTCTGTAATAGTGAACTTTGATTATCAATTTGACTAGATCAAGAAACAACACCTAGGTCATTTGTAAAGTATACCTTGGGGTATGTCTATGAATGTGTTTCCAGAGCGAATTTATGAATGAAGAGTAGAAAATTCACCCTGATGTGAGAAGCACGTCCCCAGGCCTAGAGTACTAGGCAGAATGAAAAAGAGAAACCAAGAAAAAACAAAAACAAAAAACAAAATAAACAAACAAAAAAAAAAGAAAGAAAGAAAGAAAGAAAGAAAGAAAGAAAGAAAGAAAGAAAGAAAGAAAGAAAGAAAGAAAGAAAGAAAGAAAACCGGTTGCATGCCAGCTCTGCCCTTTCTTTACTTTCTGATCCAATGAGATGAAGCAGCCTCAGACTCCTCCCACCACAGCTGCTTCTACCACCAAGCCTTCTCCAACACGATGGACTCAAGTTCAAACCACTAGTCAGAATAAATCTTCTCTTACGCCATTTCTACTTGGCATTTGGCCAGAGCAAAGGACAAGTGACTAAAAAAATATCCAACGATGAAAACAATGCGTAAAAAGCCAGCAAGGTTTACAACACAAGTCGCACCACCTTATAGCATATTCATACTCCTCTCATTCCCTCAATACAGGTATGTGAACACAAGAGTTGTTGCGTGGGTTGCCTCTCAGGTACTCTTGGACCAAATTTACCTGAAGACCCCTGTGCAGAGCTCTCTTTGGACCCTCTATGCTGCACATCTCACCTCTGACCTGCAGCCATGGTACTCCAAGTGAAGCTGGTTGGTCAGCCCAGTCTACCTTTGTCTTACAACTGGTTCCCTTCTAGATAAATAAATAGAGCAATAGGTGAGTGCTGCACACCAACTAAGAATTGAAGAGCCAAGGATGTAAATCAAGGATATAGCACTTGCCTAGCATGTATGAAGCCTGGGTTCAATTTCAAACACCATGCACGTTGTGCTGGCTAGTTTCACGTCAACTTCACACAAGGCATAGTCGTCAGAGGGGAAGGAGCCCCATTTGGAAAACCCTTCATAAGACAGGGCTGTATGCAAGGCTGTAGGCATTTTCATAATTAGTGATTGATGAGGGAGGGCCCAGCTGATTGTGGGGAGTGCCATCCCTGGGCAGATGGTTTTATAAGGAAGCAGGCTGAGTAAGCCATGGAGACCAAGCCAATAAGCAGAACTCCTCCTCCATGGCCTCTGCATCAATTCCTGCCTTGTTTGAGTTCCTGTCCCAGCTTCCTCTAATGGTGGACTATGATGTGGAAGTAAGCCAAATAAGTCCCTTCCTTCTCAACTTGCTTTTGGTTTTAGTGTTTCTTTGAAGCAATAGTAACACAATCTAAGGCAGAAGTTGGCACCAGCATAGTAGGTATTGTTGTGACAGACCTGACCATGCTGTATTTGGGAGGATTTTGGAAGGACTTTGAAATTTGGGGCTAGAAAAGCTGTTGAGTGTTTAAAGTCTGGTGAGCTTTTCTGTGGGAGCTTGGAAGACAGGAATGTTGAGAGCAAGGCAAGTGATGGAGGCCTGGCTTGTGAAGCTCCACAGGAACGTTTGAGAGTCACTTCAAGACTCTTATCAGGGCAGTTTATTCTTTTAAGTTGAGAATCTTTGGTTCCCCTTACCTGGACTAAAGAATTAATTGTTATCAACAAACAATCAGAGGCTACCTGCCTCTTCACTCTCCGAGATTCACCTCTGCCCACTTCTGCTTCCCCTCAGGAAAAAGCAGGCCTCTCAGGGTTACCAATCAAACAGGGCTTAACAAAAAGGAGCAAGACTGGGCACAGGCCCCTACATCAAGGCGTTGAGGCTTTGGTAAGGACAGGAAAGTTTTTTAAAATGCTCTAAGCATATTAGTATAGAGATACATTCAAACTTGACAAGAATAAAATTAAGTTTCTTGGAGGTATAAAAGAACAACATATTCTCCATAAGGTATTTAAAACATGCTAACCACTTATCTGAATCATCTCATAAAATTCTTAAAGCTAACTCATTGGAGAAGGATTGTTGTTTTTATTTGGAAATAGACCATCTGTTGTAACATGAAAGTTCATAATATAACTAATATTTGTATGTGGACTGCTAAAAATTTAAAAAAGCTTTCACTATTCCATGCCAAGTCTCATTTTCTTCATGAATTTCTGTGAATTTTGCTAGATTTCTGGATAATCATCAAGTCTCTAAATTTTAAAATAAATAGAAAAAGTAACAGTGAAGGGATGTGCTTAAGAATTAAAAATTGTTTTCTGGAGATGAGAAAAATTGAGATCCATATACTCTCATAATCAGGTAATTTGAATCATGCACAATTTTTGGAGTAAGCAATATGTGCTAACTATAGTGACAAGGGTCCTTCTGATTTTGGGTGTGATGACCAGAACTGATACAGATATTTAAAATCTAAAACAATATATCATTATTGGACAGACTTCCAGTGATTTTTCATTTCAGAAAAAGGATATATTATTCTGGTCACAGAAATTAAATATCTTTTTGAAAACATATCGATTGTTTAGAGCTGAAAATTGCTTTTGGTTTAAAAGTTATTTTCAATTGTAGAAAAGACAGGATAGTTTGAAAATATATGCAATTTTAAGATAAAAACTTATGGATATAATAATTTAGTCAAATATTATTTTGACAGTGTCATGTAAAATAGGCAAGTTTTAAAAACTAGAAGATTTATAGGTCAGAGATAAGCTTTGTTTTACCAATTATGAAAGTCTCCATTCCAATGCATGACATAAGAGACAGTATAAGTGAATAAGCTCACACTCATGTGCATGCATGTAAGAAACACAAATCATCTATAAGAAATTAGATATTGTAATCTGTGACCATGTAGAGGAACATAGAGTACATCGTGCTAAGTGACACAAACTAGAAACAAAGAAGAAAATGCACTTTGTTCTGACTTACACATAAAGTCTAAAAAAATCAATATATAAAAGTAGTCTGTATGTATATGTACATATCCATACCACATGCACACGCACTCTTTCTCTCTCTCTCTCTAAATATATGTATATGTGTACATATATATGCATATATATATATGGCTAACAGGATTAAGAAGCAGGGAGATATGAATGTCATCTCACACACTCCCTTTAGTGGACAGTATCATAGCTGTCACAACTCTCATAAAGTGGAGGTTTGTTATTATCTCAACCAGCAAATAGCAGAATGCTGTGTTAGGAGTCACTTGTTTACTTTCAAAACAGCCATAAACTCAAAGGTAAAATAAAGTCCAGTGACTAGGAGCCATCAAGCCACACAGTGCAGAAGTTGAAGTCATTCTGGTTAACTGTGAGCCTTGGTAATTTATACTGTCAGGATACTCTGACAGAGAGGTTGGCTGAAGACTATTTAAGGATATGTATTTGTTGCTTTTATTCCAACAAGCAAACATGTCCAACATAGTCCAGCTAAAACATGAAGTCCTCATCTTTCTTTGGTTTCATTGTGGTTTATACAAGAAAATCCAGTTTATTCAGAACCTGTCTGCCAATGTGCTGTCACTGTGTAGGCTTCTTACTTGTAACTATTCAAGAAAGCTAATGTGTTCAAAGTAAGCTGTCAATATATTTATCTACTTACTTGCTTGTTCCTTCCTACACATTACCCTATGTCATTCTGCCACTTACAGGGAAATGTTATGCTTTTCATGTTTAATGGTTATAGCTGCCTGTTTTTTTCTCTCTCTCTGAATCTAGGGGCAAGTGTAAGGATGATGAGATGAAATGTTTGACAAGTTCTGAGTCAAAAGAGCAATGTTAATTCAGACTAAGCCATCTCTGACAGAGGAGAGGCAGCAAGACATTCATATAGGCAGCATTAGTTTTTTAAAAGAAGCACTCAGTATTTTTCACATGTTAAGACCATGTAAATATTTATTAAAATATATTCGGATGTTATAATTTTGATATTTTTAATTCTTTGAGAGAAAAATATAATAGATAATGAACATGAGAACATTTAATAAAAAATTATAATTGTCAAGAATTTCTCTACTTGATTAAATGTATTTTCTATTATTTGGAGAATAAAATATATACAGAATAATTCATTTTCAATATACATGGTAAAACTGATGCTATCATCACAAATAACTAAGTAGGCTATTACCAATATGATTAGCATCCATGTATAAATGAATATTTTCATTCAGTAGATATCTTGTAAATCCCAGAAAAGACATGTAATAAATGATTTAAAATACTTAAAAGCTATACACATTCACATATACACAGACAGAAACACAACATAAATATGTACATATAAGTATATCCAAAAATGACACGGTAGTATTAAGCAAGGTGCTTGAATTTAATTACATATTGAGATCCCGAGACTCACACTTGGCTGGTCCAAATGAAATACAATGCCAGACTCATTAAGGGAGAAACCTTTGGAGTTTTTATCCTCACTGAACGAAATTATCTCTGGAAATGCTTCATGTGGAACTACTGATGTTCTTCTTGAAACGTGGTTATTGTTGAACAGACTAAGCTACCCAAACAATCAGTGATGGACACAGCTTCTGTGTACAACAGCTTATTTATTAAAATATTTGTATCTATATTATCACTTCAAACAATGATTTTGTATCTCATGAATTATGTTTAAAATTCTAGGTTACTATGTACAGCTCTATAACAAATCTAAAATTAAATATACTTCTTTTCCTAAGGATGCATGGATGATGTCATATATTAAATTTGTTACTTTTAAGTTGTTGAAGAAGGTTGTTGGTTCTATTCTCGGGGTAAAGTATTTTACGTGAGGCTGAGTTATAGAAAAAAGTAGAGCAGGCTAAACATTTGAGAATAGCACAAAGCTATGTGTCAGAGAATGACTGACTTTTGTGAGTGGATAATGAAATTTGGGTTCAAAGGAGGGAAGGGAGGCACAAGATAAAGAGATGTTAGTTAATTCCTATTTCTTTCCTATGACTCATTGTGTTTCCAATAACTTTCCATACCCTATCCCACCTCTTATTTTGAAAACTAACATGAATACCATGTTCTTAAAGAAGTTTGTTTTATTTGGCATAAGAGGCCAGAGATCAAAAGCAGATCTATGCTTTAAGATAACATACTTTGAATAACATGCTTTGAACAGCTCTCAAAAAGTATATGGATTTTTTAAAGTGGTAGGTGAAAAGACAAACTGCCTGTCAAAAAAAAAAAACTGGTGCATATAGGAGTTAAAATAAATGACAGAATACTCTGATGGTCTGAGTGGTAAAAAAAAAAAAAATTGCAAAGCAGCATCTAATCTCAGAGCCTAAAGAGTCTAACATACAGTGCTAAATTGGCTAGTTTACAAACTCTAATGTTAGGCAAAAATTTATGGCCTCTCTTCCCAGTTAGTGGTTTGTACATCTGGCTATAATACAAGAAGCCAGTATAGATGTCCATGTCTTAAGATTACTGATAGATAGCCTTGTCTTGTTTAGAATAAATCATTGATCACATTCAGTCTCTAGGGCTGCTGAATGCCTCATATTAGTGAATACATTTGCTGACATTGTTCCCCTTATAACAAGGTAAATATATACTCTAAAAGTCAAGGGAAAATGGAGTTTAAAACATAAAGCACACTATTTTGGTAGATTTATAAGAAGCTCATGGTCCATGAGAATGCAGATGTCCTTTACTGCCATATTTAGCAAGTTGCATCTCTACATTTTTAAGAGAACTCTGCATCAATGACACATTGATTACAAAGTTCAGGAAAAAATGTTAATAAAATGAGAGTATGAAAGAATGAAAGTACCAGTGTTTTCTACAATTGGTGATGAATAATAACAGAAAGAAAAGGTAATTTAGTTATCAATGTTAGTTTTCTTATAGTTGTTGCTAGTATATTACACCTCATCTATTGGAAGTAAAGGCAAGGGAAAGTTGTTTATGTCGTCTGTGTGTGCATGTATACATGCATATAAGTGTAGATGTAGATGTGTTGGCTTATTACTTATTCTATTCTCACGGGTTCATGGAAAAAGACCATTCATGTTTTGCTAAATTCAATCCCCAGTCCTAGAAGGGTTGGGTTTCTAATTTTAAGTACGATCTAATCTTAAGTCTAGACCTGGAAGGCTTCAATCTCCATATAATCTAATCTTCAAATCTAAACCTAGAACATTTCTGCCTCTGAGACTTACTGCTAACTAAGATCACTCAGAACCATGCTAAACTCGACTGACTCATCTGGTTCAACTCAACTCACTCACTGTTCTGGCTCAAACTTGTCTCTAGAATGAGAGGTAAAAATTGACCCTCTGAGCTGGCTGATTGTTTCTGACTCTGCCTGACTCCCACAACTTCTCTGACTCAACTCCTGTGCTAGGATACTAACTGAATCTCCCTGTTAGCTGACTCATTCTCCCAAACTCACTCTCCTTCTACTCAACTATCTCTGTGTTTCATGTGATTGATTCTCTGACTGCCTGACTCTCTGAGCTGAGAACCTGCTTTTATATTTGTTAAGAGTTGGGGATGTCCTCACTCTGACTCACTCTGCTAATTCTTCCTCTGATTCATCACTTTGCCTGATCTTCACTCTTGATTGCTCCCACTCTGTCAAGTCTTCACCCTTATTTACTCTCAGATTTGGGATTAAAGGCATGTACTCACTCTGCCTCTGACTTTCTGCTTCTCAATTAACTAGCATGCTCTGACTCAATCCATCTCTTCCATTCTCTCAATCTCTACTGCTTCTTTCTTAACTCTGAATTGAGAACTGTGACCTACTTCTGAACTGACTGCTTCCTTTACATCCTGAGAGCTGCGACTGAAGGTAAATTCCTCCATTGTCTTCTGAATTGGGTTATTTAAAGGTGTGTGCTGCATTCCAGCCAGGTCACACAGGCCTTCAGTATGATCCTTTCTCAGAGCAGCCAGTTGCTGTATTAAAAGATTAAATTTTCCTCTAGACATGCACATGGATGTCACAAGCCCACATCCTCTGTAGCTCCTTACTTCATTTTTTTGAGACAGCATCTCACAATGAGCACCAAATTCACTACTAACAAAGCTGATAGGGCATTGAATTTTCAGGATCCTCCTGTTTCCAGGGCCCACTTTCACATCAACATTACAGGATCAAAGTGTATTTGATCATACTCAGCTTTTACCTGTGTGTGTGAGAGAGAGAGGGGGAGGGGTATGGATTTTGAGTAGTATCATGCATTTTTTTGTTTATAAAAATTTCTTGGTGTTGAGCCCATGATAGACTATAACTCACTATGTAGCCTAGGCTGTCCCTGAACACCCAAGATGCCACCATCATGTTGAGATTACAGGTATATGTGACCAAAGAAACATAAATATAGATTATATAAATATTAGAAAATCACATGTTGAAAATAAAATACAATAGCACTGTGTTATCTGTGCAAATTCCTCTATAATCTGAAACAGAAATTTAAACATCTAAGTACAATTTTGAAGCTAACTTTTATAGTTCACTACAAAAAAGTAAATTATATTAAGCTGTATATGTTCAATAAAAATAAAAGGTTTCAAACTTTTAAGCATATTTACTTCCAAATCTATAGATATATGCAGTCTCAGAGAGAGAGTTGTTAATGATTAGGGACATTGCATGCATATTTTATACTTTAGGAACCATTTCTACTCAGCCTTTTTTTTTTTTTTTTTTTTTTTTTAGTTAGGAAAAAACTCAAAAATGTTATTGAAGTGCCCACTGAGTGAAGATCCCCGAGAAACCACCAGGACTTGAGAACGATGCAAACGCAAGAGGCTTTATTGCTAGCACACTAGGGTCAACACTCACAACTCTATGAAGCAAGAGGAGTGAGACCCCGAAAACAGCTCACACGAGGTTTTTATGCATTTTTAGAGGCAAAGTCAGTTACAGAATATTTGGCTCATTTCCATTGGTTCACAAAATAAGCAGTTGCTGGCCTTCAAAGTGATAGGTGCTGGCAAGGGGTTTATCCCTGTTGGGGTGGGGGAATTCCTAGCCAGTGATGCATTGCTGGGTACCTGTACTTATGGTTTTTCTCAGTATTGTTGTATTGTTTGAAACTTAGGCCTGTTGTCAGGAACATGAAACCTAGGCCTACTTACTTTTAGCCATGACTGAAGCCTTCAATCTTTCATTATCACTAATATATTTAATTCTCAAATAATAAAAATGTTAATATTCAGTTGGAAATGGGTTAAATAGTTATGTTCTGTTAATATAATGGGAACTATGTTGTCATAAGAGGAATTATGGCCATATCTCATTGTTACAGTGGAATGAATATGAGTAAATTAGTTAAATCAAAAATTTATTATATATGTATTATCCTAATTTATATTCTCATATTTATGGTGCAGGAATTAGGGAGTATTGTACAAATATTTATATTAATTTGTTTTTATTGGAGTGACAGTAAAAAGAGAAAGCCAAGATTAAATATTCCTTTACAGTTAATGACAGCATTATAAAATTTCAAAATTGATTTAGTTTATAAAGCAATCTTTAAATAGTAATGGATGGATAAAACACATTAAGCTCATAGTTTCAGAGTAGATTTATGTTATAGAAATGGTGTTAATATTTCTACTCCTCTTTCTATATAAATATACTCCATATTGGTATGGAAAGAACCAAACTAATTTTGAATATCATACTGTTAAAGACTTGGTGCTTTTTCTTACAAGTGAGAAGGATATATATATATATATATAGTCAGAGAGAGAAAGAGAGAGAGAGAGAGAGAGAGAGAGAGAGAGAGAGAGATTATGGTAGACTCTTGTGAAATGATAGGACTTTGATTTTGAATTAATGTGTTGAGAAGCACTCAGTGATGCTTCCATAGTCTCATGTGAAAAACTTGGTCAATGAGGTCCATAGCTCCCAATGCTAAACACTGTCTTTGCTAATTTTCAAGAGGCATTATATTAGTCACAAAAAGTTCTGAACCATTAACTGGCTCAGCTACTTCCTAATTTTTATGTCTGAGTCTTACCTAATGTTCAGAAAGTCTCCATTAACATACTTTAGAATGCTTGAGGGTCTGTCTACCTCTATGATTTCCTTTGCATATGAGGAAATGGGTTTGGATGTGTTTCAAAGTAGAAAGAGACAGAGGAAGGATTGTGGAGACCAGAAGAGTAGAGGACTCCGGGAGAATATTCCCCATGGAATCAACTGACCCCAGATTCTTTGGGGCTCACAGAGGCTGAATCTGAAGAGAAAGATCCTGCATGGGTCTGTAGTTGATCCCCTAAATATATCTTGTGGTTACTTGGCTTGGTGTTCTTATAGAACTCCTAAGAGTGGGAGTGGGGGAATCTCTAACCATTTTACCTGCCCATGGACACTTCTCTTCCTGCTGGGCTGCCTAGTCCAGCCTTGATACAGGGGTTCATGCTAGCCTTGTTCCATCTTGTTATACCCTGGTAGACCTGCTCTTTACTGAGAGGAAGCTTGGTGGTGATGGTGGTGGGTTTGATGAATGGAGTAGAGCAGGGGAGATGGGGATACTTGAGAGGAGAGGATGACAGGAAGACTGGGATCAGGATGTATTATAGGAAAGAATGAAAAATAAATTAAAAACTAAAAAGCAGTTTTGCTTATAGCAAATACAAAGTACCTCTAGGACTGAAAGGGGAAATATAATCCAACATGGATTTAAAAAGCAATATTACATTTTGGAGCAATAAAAATCAATTGTGTTTTGGAAGAGAAAGCAGCACGTATAAATAAGGACTTCTTTTGTTACTAAATGAGAAATTTAGTTACCACATAGACAGTAAGTTCAAATGTATCATGACAAACCTGATAAAACATCCTGATAAATTAGACAAACCACATAAAATTTCAACATATAAATCCATTTCCTGAGTCAGTACTCTTCCTCTCAGTGGTGTCTCCATAATGCTCACTGTGGTATTTTATTAGTATCTATGCTTTCAATGCAAATGTGGGTCATATGACATATTGATTTCTTCTAAAATGTATATAAAAAGACCTTATCTTGTCACATTATTAAATTTCCTTATTGAGTACTATTTTTTCCCCACAAAGGAAGCTTTATTTCTATGCCAAGATTTCAGCAACTACAAAAGATTTGAAAGCTGGTTGTAATGTCAAACCGGACGTATTTATTTCTCAACCAATTACCTCTCCATTGATTTCCATTTAAGTATCACAGCTCTTATATTGACTTGCTTTGAGTGTGATGAAATAGTGGGTGGTTTTTATTGCCCATTTATTATATTTCCTTTTTAAATAAATAATAAATTAAAATTTTATTGTAAAAAACTCACACACACACACAAAAATAACACCTAATGAGATTAGGCAGACCAAAAGTCTATATATCTCAATGAACTTCCATACAGTTACAAAAGCCATTCTGAAGCCTGGAGCTTCACATTGGATTTTAGAGTTGTACTTTGATGACATTTTTATGCACTTATCCACCAATTCTCTTGAGACTTCTCTTATTCCAAAGATTGATCTTATAACTGTTTTTCAAGTTAAGACATTTTTTAACTTTATTTTAACTTTTGAGATTGTAATATGATTACAACATTCCTCCCTTGCATTTCTCCCTCCTAAACCCTATCATATACATTGAGGTTATCATGAAAACTGGTGTTAGGTTTTGATAATAGCTCGTGAAGCTGATCAAACAGAAACAGGACTTAGGCTGTCTTCTGTACTGTCCCTCTCTGACTCCACCACTGATGTCTAATATGTGCCTAAGTATTAGAAACATGATTTTTCAAACTTGTTTTAGAAGCAGGACATGTTGGTTTGAATGAGAATGGTTCCCACCGACTCATGTATTTGAATGTTTAGTCACAAGTTGGTGAATTTCTGCTGTTTGTGTCTGAGCTCTTAAAGGCTGCAGCAGGTTCTAAATACTGGATCTAAGCTTTGAAGCCTTTTGTAATTGTTACTTTTTCCACTCATAACAGGACTTCTAACAGAACTGTCCCCCCTCAGATCCAGCCTCTCTCAGAAGTTACTAAGAAAGATCTCAAAGTGTAACTTCTTAAAATCTAGTTAGTTCCATTTTACCTAAGTCTTATTTCTGCCTGCTTTCCTATCATCAGTTCTGGAGCTCATTTTTTCCTGACACCAACTCTGTGCTCACTTTTCCCTGATACCATCCAACCTGGTGCTCTCTCTTCCCCTGTATCTACCTCAAGTGAACTTTCCAATGGACATGCTCTCTTATATACCTCCCTCCAAGCTGTTCCCAGAAGTCCAAGTAGAATGTAAATATAAGGAAGGCTGCACATCACAAAAAGACTCCTGGCAAAGTGTTCCTTTACCCAGTATATTCACAAAGATTCTTATATGTGGAAGAAAGAGACTCAGGAAAAAGTGAAAGATTGAAACTAGGATGCTGTGTGGTTGGCTTTGGAAGACACTCTATGCAAAGATATTCTTCTAAAAACTTAAAAGTGGAAAAGACAAGGGTGGAAATGGTGTCTGTACCAGCAACATATAGGGAATGTAACTCTGTGATCCTTTGTCTTTGGGGGGGGTCAAACCATTTCAGACCCCTTATTCCAAAATGATAATATAATAGCACATTGCTTGAAACTGAGTCTGTGATCTTCTGTTACAGCACAATAGAAAACTGAAACCAAAACTCTTGTGTTTCAGCCACAGGCAGTTTGTATACGTAGTTCATAGATTATACTATTGCAATTCATTCTAAAACTCTGTTCAGAGCCTCTCAAGTGTTCTGTTTACTCACATATCTGTTTCCATTTTCACTTTTGTTTTGATTTGACTATTTTATTTTATGTAATTATACCTTGATGTAAATATAGGCTATATATGAAGGGACTATGTTAAAGAAGGAGAGATAATAAACATTCTTAAGGCAAGATACATGGTGTAAGACCAGAATGTTTTTTGAACAAACCATAAGAAAAACTAGGCATTTTAAGCATCTGAAGTGTAATTTCAGTAAGAGAGAATTATTGTCATTTTACCATGAACATCCTGTTAATTATACCCTTCAATCCCATAATGTCTCCTCAGATATTGTGATATCAAAGGAATTTTCTAAATACTAAGAGAATTTTCTAAAATCTTTCTAGCTGTATTGGTTTACCATTTCTTTCAAGTTACTCTCATGATTTTAAAGACCCATGGATTCTAAAACAAATTTCTGGTAGCATAGAACAAAATTTTAATAAGGATTTAATGCATTTATGTCCAGTCAATAATTTTTTCAAACAACCTCTACTCACAAAGTTGCAATGACTTTGATATAAAAAAATTTTAATGGTTCTGTATAACTTCTGATTGGCTTAACTATGACACACACACACACATGCACACACACACGCACACACACGCACACACATGCACACACACACACCAAACAAACAAACAAGCAAGAAAACCTCTAAATAGTTTCTAAACTTGCATGGTCGTATCACATTATCATTTTTGCAAACTTTAAAAGAATTCTTTGCATGATAAATAAAAATTGTATGCTGTAGTTAATAAAGTGATGGAGAATAACAGAATAGTGTTGTAATTTGTGCCATTTCTACTATGAAGTTTTAATTTTTAAAAGTAGATGAGACTCATGAAGAAGATTATCATAAGCTCTTCTGTTGTTAAATTGTATTCTGAATATTTATGTTTACAGCTATGGATTTTTACTGTTCATAATCTTGGTCAAAGAAGTCTATTTTTGCATTGAACGGTGGTTAAAGGAGAGACTCTTAATTGGTTGAAGTGAGGAAAAAACGTAACTGTGAGTGCTCAGCTATAGATAATCGTATAAGTCAACCTCTCCCATCTAGATGTTATCCATTCTAGATATTACACTGCTCAAACGCACATCAACTCACTGCAGTTGTAGTTACCTGCATAAGATTAGGCACTCAGTATTCCCATAATAGAGCAGTTCCCAAGCACCACCCCGCCTAATCTAACTGAAAAGATACTGGTAATTGGTGGCTGCTAGTGGAGATAGGGTCGAATTTGGGGGAGTGTACATTGCATATGTTCCAGTGATGGTTCTATACCGTGGTCCTATCATGATCAACTGTAGTCTACTCTTGAGTAAGTGTCATTAAAGATATATTTGACCTTTGCAAAAACACTATAATAAAAATTTTAAATTATCAATGTGGTTTCAAACATATTGCCAGGTCAAAAAAATTGAACATTCTGATATATATATATATATATAAATTTGCTGTTATAAATCTGTTAATTTATGTACAGTATTTCCCTTGCAGTATATAATTTCAAGACCTTGGTAGACTTACAAGTAAATACCTATTCTATGTATTCTGTGTGATTCTCAAAATAGTGGAGCAGCATATGCATTATTTATGAAATAATGCTCTTTCAAAAGTTAACATAACCTATTTAAATCATACATTTTATCTTATTTTTTCATTTCCTATAAGCACAGATCTTTATTTTTCATTCACAAATCTACCGTATAGTGAAAGAGCTTGCTTCATTTCATTGAAATAATATTCCATTATCTGGTAAAATTAATTTTAAAAATTTTCAAAATCAAATATTTTCTCTCAAGCCTCAGACATTACAAACAACTATACTCCATGACATATATACAAATTGCAATTAAATTTGGAAATATTCTAGAATAAAATGAATAAAATGGTCATTTGAACTTTTGCTGCAATTTGTAGTAATATGTAAGAGTCACTATTATTTGTGTCCATTAAAGAAAATTCATTTTGTCCTAAGCATCTGAATCTGTTTCTCAAAGGGTCTTCTTAAGTTGAAATTTTGTCAACTTGACACAAACCAAGGCATATATGGTAAGATATGTTTTAAGAGACACAGTTTCTCTGCTGTAACTCTGTCTGTCCCTCACTCTGTAGACCAACCAAGATGGCCTTGAACTCAGAGATCTGCCTGCCTCTGCCTCCTGTGTGCTGGGATTAAAGGCATATGTCACTACTGCCCAGCTAGGGAAGAGACAATCTGACTAGAGAAAATGCCTCCATAGGAATGGCCTGTAGGCTAATCTGTGGGTATTGCTTTAATCAATGATTGATGTGGGAGGGCCCAACCCATTGCTGGTGGTACTACCTCTGGGCTGGTGGTTCTGGATGATATAAGAAAGCATAGCAATCAAGGCAGCAGCTCTCCTTTAGGGTTTCTGCCTGTATGTCCCTACCCTGGCTGAGTTCATTTTCTAACTTTCTTAGATGATAGACTGTTGTGTGGAACTGTAAACAGAAATCAACCCTTTTACTCTCCAAAGTATTTTGGGTTATGGTATTTTTATCACAATACTAGAAACCCTAAGTAAGAGAGATCTGTTGATATTTAACTCATAAGTGATTGTTGAGGTCAGGAACCTGAAGAAGAATCAATTATGGAGAAGAAATTATTTTGAAGTGATGTAACTATTTGATTAGTTACAGGAAAAACTTCAAGCTACAAAATTGTACATAAAATATTTACATTAATTATACTTGGATTAATAAGTTTGAAGGAATTATTTTTAAATGTTTAAATGGTAAATTAAACTTTAATTTCATTGGTGGTTTAACTCTAAATAATGGGATATCATATACACTATTTATGAAGTAATGCTCTTTGCAAAGATAACACTGACTAAATTATATACTGCATAACTCCCTAATATTTCTTTTTCTAAAAGGACAAAAGTTGTCAATACCATCTATTGTGTTATTGGGTATCAACAGGGTAAGTTTAAAAATACACATTAAAAAACACTAAAATATTAGGGGTGTAATCAGTTACTAGACATTTTTACACCAGTAAATATTTTACAGACATTTATTTGGAATTCTTTCCCACTTGCTTTTATCTCATATCTTTCATATGTTTATACATTATTATAAAAGGCAATGTTAAAAGAAGACATAAAAAGAGTGAAAGGCTTGTTGACATTTAGTTGTGTAAGAGAGCTGGCGAAGTGACTCAGAGGGTAAAGGTCCTTGCCAAGCCAGATGATCTGACAACAAACTCTGGACACACAAGGTGTAGAAAGAGTTTTGACTCTCACAAGTTGTTCTCTCACCCCCCTTGTCTATGCTGTGGCATGTGCACTCAAACTCACAAATAAGTCAGAAATGTAGTAAACAGAATTAAACAGTAAAAAGGAAAATGACATCTTTAAATACGAGGCCATCAAGTATGAATAACAACAAAATGGAAGGAAATAATAAGAGAAATCTATGAAATATTCAACTGAAGCTGTGACTTTGGTCCCAGAGCTCTGACTTTATGAAGAGAATTTAGTACATAAACCAGGTGATATGAATGTGAATGGTATGTATGCTATATGATGCATAATGGTATGAATGAACAAGGAGTCTTTCTTGCTTCCAAGATTCAAATAATCTATATGTGAAGCAAGTTAAAGGTATGTGTATTTTAAGTAGAAAAAGAAATGTCAAAATTTTTATGTAGGATTTCCTTGTCTAAAACCTGAATTTAAAATTTTTGAATATAATTATTTTCTATAAAAATATAAATTTGTTAATATATGTTTATTTTTCAGTTTCTTCTGAAAAAGAACAGTAAGTTGGGCAAATATGAAATGGAAAAATCAAATTTATGCATATATTACTTGGCTTTTATTATAACAAAATGATCTCACATAATTCTCTCAAGTAGATTCTTTTCTTAGGCATCACTATTTTTTATTTTATTCTTGAATGTACTAGTTTTCATAGTTGACAATTATATTATGATAATGTCTTTAGTATTTTTTGAAATGTAACAAAAACTGATGCTTAAATTCACATAAATACAGGGATATTTTTGTTAATGTTTGTTAAGCTGTATTCTACCCTAGCACGATTTCTTTTCAATTGTTCCCATGAAGAAATTACATTGAAAAGAAAATTATACCTCATCATATAATGATTTTTGGAACACTTATCTTAAGCCAGTTTCATGCAGCAAATATTTTTGTAGGTGACCAACTTAGTATAGAACTAAACTCATCAATTCAAAATATTAAGATTATTTTTATGCATTCAGTATATTTTATGTGTATGAGTATTCTGTCTGCATGTAAGTCAGTGTGCAACATGCATGTTTGGTATCCACCAAGGTCGGAGGAAAGTATCAAATCCTCTAAAACTAGAATTATAGATGGTTGTGAGCTATCATGTACCGTGAACTGAGCCCATGTCCTCAGCAGGTGCTCTTAACTTATAAGCCATTTCTCCAGCCCCTCCAAAAGCCTGTTATGTATATAGTGAACCAAAGAAGTGAGAATTTCATCTCCCAGTACAGGAAAAGGGCAAGTAAGGTCTAGTGGACAGATACAAAGAATTTTTGCAATGTGGATTATGAGTTAAGGTGATTCCATGAATCCACTCTCTTTCATATACAGACATTATTTTTGTTCAAAGATATTAGAGTTTTCAGTCTTATTAATTTTTGCAAGATACCCTAACTTTCTCAAATTTTCTTATTTCCTACCTATATTGTTGTTTAATATTTTTCATTTCATCATTTAAAACAAATTTCATTGCACCCTCTGCAAATTTATTCCAGGATAAAGAATAGAAAACTGTCATGAATATTCTTATTAATCATCTTATGAGTTCTACATTGACTCTCATTACAATCATCACTCTTATATCAATGCTGTGAACATAAAAACCTAATAAGCCTAATTGCAATAATTTATTCATATAAAGTCATAAGTTGATTTTAAAAACTAAACAAACTTCAATTTCTCACCTAGGATTATTTCATTTATGAATTTAATGATTATCACATTTTGTACTGAGACATGATACATGTTTTAAAATATTCACGTGTATGTAACAATAATTAATTACAAAAGAGGTCATGAATTTGAAAAAGAGCAAGGAGGGCGGTCTGAGAGGACTTGGAGGGGGAAAAACAGAAGGTGGAAGTGATGTAGTTATATTTTATCTCTAAAATAAAAGAAATAATGCAAATTGAAAAATCACATATCTTTAATTAACTTAATAGCTCTTGTTTCCAATTTATAGCATAGGGTTAGGAAGATCTTTTGTACTGTAGACATTATGTGTCAGAGAGTTGTAGCAGATTCTATTGCCCTACTCCTATTTTTCTGCCTAAACATATTTTTAATCAGGAAAAATGGAAAGTTTTTGTCCTTCCAAACTTTTCTTAGTTGCTGATGAAATGGATCAGTTGCAGAGAATAGTTCAGTGACTGCACCCATCTTGGGCAGATACTGCCACCCTGTGTCACCAACTCCAAGGGAATATGTACACATACAAACACACACATAATAAGAATACAATAAATATTTTAAAAGGTGATACCCAATTAAAGACTGATGGGAAGAATGAATTAACATATCAGGCTTGATTGACACGACTTGAATTATCTGTCCATAAGAACCCCCAAGTTAGATGACCTCAAATCAGTTCTGTTTCCTCATGTTTTCTTCATTGACTGCCACATTATTGAGGCTCCCTAGAATCAGTTCTTAAAAAAAAAAAAACTCACTCAAACATTGTTTTATGGTCTCCTGTTGGGTATTCTATACTGACATCAATTATTGAAAATTTAAGGAGAAGTAAGTCAACAACAAATAAGGTGATATATTAGAGACAGACATAAAGAATGTGAATGTGCAGGATGAGGACATAGAAAGCCAGAAAAACTAACAAAATCAATAATGGAAGACTTAAGTAGTAGATACTGTATTTTCATTTAATCTCTTTCACATATCCAGATTTGATTTATTGGAGATTGCACTGGTACAGATTCTAAAAAGATCAGATAAAAATTATGTATGATAAGGTATGATAAAGATAAGATTTCAGAAGGTGGATAAAAGATAATCAAATACATATCTCTTAAGCAAAAATTCATATAGCTTTCTAAACTCAATATGACAAGACTGGCCATTTACTTATATGCCACTCTAAATAAGAACGATGCTATATTATTTTCACAAACTGTCCTACCATAACCCTTGCAAAATAAAACAATGTAAGACATCAGGATTTGTATTTTTTCCTAGTGAAGGAAACATGGAAAGTATGTATTCATAATTCTCCTGTAGGGTTTTGGAGAGATCAAATGAGTGCCTGTTAAAGGCCCTTCTATTTGTCTATAAGTTACTCATATTCATTTTTAATTTTATGACTTAAAATATGTGCGAATTCTTTATAGAACAAATTATCAATTTTAAAAATGAAAGAATCCAATAAAGCAGAAGATAAAATATAGTTTTATGGTAATGGGTGAGTGCTGAAAATAAAGTCCTTATCCATATATAAGTCTGAATGATAATAAATGTTAAGCCAATATAGTTACTTAACTATGGTTTAAACAAAATTTATTACTGGTTTTTAGACTTTAAAATAAAACCAGAAATGCTTAAAAGTTAACTTTTACAATGGAAGACTGAATGATTTACATTGTAAAAAGTTGTAGTGCAATGAACTCTAAACTTGCTGACAGGATATATAGGTAGTAAAAGTGATTTGTAAAAGAAAGATGAACTTAGAAACAGGCATGGACCTGATAAGGGCTTCCCAAGGAAACTGTCAGGATAAATAAGTGCATTAAATATGTTCTTGAATGTAATGAGTGAACTGGCTCATACAAGACAGAGAAAGGCCTGGATTTCTTCTCTTAAAAAATAACCTACATTTTCTCTTTCCTAGAAGAATGAACCTACATTTCTCTATTGTGTAACCTATATTCAAAAGCTAATAAAGAAGAAAATGAAATAAAATTCAATAAGAACTATGATAATCAAAGGTGTTATGGCTTGGATGTGCTCGGTATCCCACAGCCTTATGGGTTGACATCATGGTCCCAATTATGGGAGGGTTAAGAAGTTGTAGAACCTTTATCGAGTTACGACTTAGTTATTGCAAAGTAATTTAAGTTATTTTGTTCACTGCTTTTAGGAGGGATTAATGTAGTTATAGAAGGGGCCTGATTAGTATCCTCAAAGTTTATTTCTATAAAAAGAAGGTATTGAACTCTGAATCCTTTTCTGTATTTCAGAAACACACTATATGAGCCCTACACACACATGAGATGTAATGAAGTATTTACACCGCAACAATTGTAAATCAGTCAAGTGACTCCTAGGCAGACACCTAAGCAATGGAAATTGCCATTATGAGACAAACAAACCTATTTTTCCCTCAAGTACCCAGGCTCAGATTCTTTATTATATCATTTGAAGAAGGTAGTTATGAAGTGAATCATTTAAGTCAATTAGTCCTTTGAAATACATTCCACTTAACTAGAGTTACCTTGATTAACTTGAATAAATTTATTAGTTCCAGGTAGTTCTTTATCACAGAAGAATGAGATTTCTAAATCATAATCAACAACAAAACTGAAAGACTTTCTTTAATTTAAAACATTATGAGATGGAGAATAGTCTTTATTTTATAGACAAAAGAAGATATTCCAATAACATCATAATTTTATGGGGATTTGAAGAAATAATCTAGATAAGACATTTTGTCAAAAGTTTCATATTTAAGAATAATCTGAGGGCCTGCTCTAGATCCTCTGCAAATTCATTATGGTTGTTAGCTCAGTGTTTATGGGACTTCTAACAATAGGAGTGGGAGTGTCTCTGACTCTTTTGCTTGCTCTTGGCAACCCTTTCTTGGTACTGGGTTGCCTTGTCTGCCCTTGATATGGGGGTTGTGCCTAGTCTTACTGTATCTTGTTATGCCATGTTTGGTTGATATCCCTAGGAATCCTGATCTTTTCTGAAGAGGAGCAAAAGGGATTGGAACTATGGAGAAGGGAGGTGTGGGGGAACTGGGAGGAGTGGAGGGAATGACTGCGGTTAGGATGTATTTCATGAGAGAATAAATTAATAAAAGAAAGAAAATGAATAACTAATTTGATACACATTCTAGACTTTTAGAATCTTCAAAATTAACCACTTACCAAATTATGACAAGTTTTTGTTTCCATATGGAAGTGTTGTAAAGCTAGAAATAACATGTTTTGGTCATAAATAATTTATGTAACTCTTAAGGTTTTCCTCTCAATGTGTTTATTATTGAACGTTGAAATCTATTTGAATCATTTTTAATAAGTTAAAAAACACATAAAAGAAAATACATTGTGAAATCATATTTTTCAATGCATTGACATATTAAGTAGAAGCTGATTAAATGTGGTCTTTCTCATTTATTCTAACAGGTATTGGAAGTATGATTTGAAAGAACCAAGAATTATTGTTGCTTTGTCTAATCTGACTTAACTGCTATCTCAGCAAAATTGATTCATTCCCACAATTACAAGCACAAAACATTGAAGTTAGAAAAAGAAAGAATGACAGTGAATTATCTTTCTGTAGCTTTGAGAATATAACATATGACAATACTTAATTAAAAATATGAATAATGAGCAATATTCTAGAACTGTTAAAATATCAATTTGTATCAATAATACAAAATTCTATAGATAGAAATATATCAAAGTATGAAATTGAATTAAAAATATTACTAATCTATGAACCCGAGTTTAGTTAAAATGAAGTGTTTGAGACACAATCTATATAATTGTGTATCAAATATTATATTTAATGGCTTACAAGTTTTATACAGATAAATGCACTACTACACTTAAGTTTCAGTGAACATTGTGGAGGAGGGAAGATTGTAGTCTTCAAAGGATGAGGCTGTCTGCTGTGGTATAGTGTCTTCTATAAATGTGTGAATCTATACTAATGAAATATCTTTATCTTAATGGTAGCTTTGATATTCCTTCCTATTTAAGAAAAAAATAAATAATTCTGTTCTCTGTCATGAAAAATAACATAACTGAATACACATTTTTTTGCCTAGAAAAATTTACATTGAATGAATGAATCCCTGGACCTATCAGCAAGTTAAGAAAACACTGAGTAACTATAATCCTGGGACATAATTCATGCCCCAAACAAATGGCACTGATTGATACTAATTGTTTAATAGTTGTATGCAGTTCCTAGTTTTTATTTACATAATGTCCATTTCATTGATACTCTTCAGTAAAAGATTTACTTACTTCTTACTCCCCAAAAGTGTCAGCCACAATATACACACAAATCTACTTACAGCCTTGTTATAATCTGAATATGAACCACACCCCATATGTTAAGAAGTTACTCCCATGCTGATAGCTCTATTTTCTGGGTTCTGGGTACATTCAGTATTGGGAACAGACTGATGGGAAGTAGGGCACTGAGGTCCTTGAAGTTATCTTGCCCTTGGCCCTGGTTCTCTCTTGTCTATTTTTTGCTTTTACACACCATGATGTGATCAGTCTCCTCTGCCATATATATTACTGACCATGAAGATCAATCTGCTTTATCACAGGCCCAAAATCAATGTTTCAAAGGAACATAGACTTAAACCTCTCAAAATGTGACCAAAATAAATCTTTCTTCTCTTATGTTTTACTTTTTTCTAACAGAGACTTTTTTCAAGTGATTATAAAACAGATAAACACACACACACAAAGATGCAGAAAAAAATTAATCATACATAAAATGTACACTCACTATGTACTTGGGACAGGCTTAGGACAGAGGCTCCAAGTCCTTTATCTCACACCAATGAAGACTAAAGATGATGACTCTTGTGGAGGAAAGGAGGCAGAATAAAAATTTTGTTAAGTCCTTGTGAGAAGTGAGAGAAACTTCTGGGACTGGAGGGGATTCACAAAGATGAAAAAGGCATTGTACTTCATTGTATAGGAATTTTTATAGGGCTGTTTCAGAAACTAGACAAAGGTTGATGTCATTACTATGAGATTTCTTAGTTCTATTGGCTACCACAAGACAAGCTGCTGTAGACACATGTTCTATGTGTGTTCTCCTGGCCTAGATACAAAGATGATCATGCTCTGGTCATGTTCTGCCCACCCAGTTAGATTTTAGAATTTCCCCTCTGTCCATCTATGATTCCTGTTTTGTTAGTTACTGGCCCTAACTTTCTGATAGCTGTTACTCCTTTGGCTGGCTTCTCTAGCTTTCAACTTTGCAGGTGTCTCAAGTTTTGTCAATTATAGCAAGCTCTCTTTGTCCTCACAGCTATAAGACAGAACTACAATTGTTTGTAGTTAACTCCAAATGTACAAGATGATATGAGGTCTCTTCTGAATTAGGTAGACTTTCTAAAAAGCTGTACAAAAGCTAAGATCTGTAAAAGATCAATAGTGTGCATACTGTACTTTGGAAGGTAGGGAAGGACAACTCAGGGAAGCTAGCTAGTTGTCATGCCAACATTGCCCTTGCCTCTTAAGGTCTGTCTGTTTCTTATCAAGCCTACTTGACTATGCCATACCTAACTGTAAGTTCTGCTTCATATCACTAGTGTTCCTGGCCTCACTGCTTTAACCCTGCCATTTTCTTTTAACTTTAACATTTATTCCCACTGTAACACGTGCGAGCAGCTTGTAGTCATCACTATGGGCCTTTCCCCTTAATTATTTCGGAAATGTAGTTGTTGGCTCAATAGTTTTTTGAAAGTAAAGGCAAGCATCCTTATTTTCTACTCTTTCCCTAGTGATAATATGAATGAAAGAACTTTTATTATTATCACTCAACTGTTATATGTATTTATATTCTAAAAGACTGAAAGCATATAACACAGTCTAAATCTCGTGCAATATAGTTTATGAAAGGATGGCTGAAGGATCTTTGTCTAAAAGAAAAAACTCAGAAGAAATCTTAAAAGGATTTTGTCCAATGTTTGTATCTTAAAATAGACATGAAAATTTTCCTTTGATGGTCTAAAGAGTTTTTCATTATTTAATCATTCAGTTTTCAGTATTTAAGAGGCAAATATATAATTTAAACATGACAATATATCCTAGCATTCAAATTGGAATTTCTGGCATGTTTTGTTTCATTATGTTGAGTTTTTACTTTAAACTGAAATAATGGTTCTAGAAATAAATACTTACCATAGCATACTTTTTAGCCTATAACAAAATCTTGTACTATTCTTTTCAAGATGAAGCCAAATTCAGCACTAACAACATTTTAGACATCTTTTTTTGTTCATACCGAACTTGTTACCTGTCAGACTCCTCATACTTGTTCCTCCGTGTCCTGGTCCTTTCCATTTAGACGTTGACAAGGCTTTCTTGCAGAATGTTTTATCAGCTTTGTGTCTCAATGTCATGTTCATGGAGAAATAGTCTCTGAGTCCTTTAAAACCACTGTCATTTTTTAACTCTCTATTAATCAGCTTATTTCTCTCCATAGTAAGGAAGCATATTATGACTTTATCTGTTGTTTCTCCAAGGACAGCTGGCATCAGAAGAGCTGTGCAATGTTCAAAACAGATCCCAAATCTAATGATTTAACTGTTAACTTCACCTAAGACATTTCATTTTTATCATCCTTGATTGTTGTACAGTAACCACTTAGGTAGGGTGGCATGTTTTGTTATTTCCAGTTATATGAAGTATAAAGGAGCTCGTAATCCTTTGCATGAATTTTTTTTTGTTTTTTTGAGACAGTGTTTCTATGTTATAACTCTGGCTGTCATGAAACTTACTCTGTAAACCAGGCTGGCCTAGAACTCATAGAGATCTCCCTGCTTCTGTCTTCTGAGTCCTGGGATTAAAGGCGTGCACCACCACCACTCCACTTGGCCTTGGATTTTTATGTTTGATTATTATTTGTATACAACATTCTGAATCTTAAAACTATCAGGCACCATTATAGATTTTGATAAAGTTATGAGTAATGCAGAGGAAAGGGCTGCTAACTGGAACCAGTGCTGAGAGGTCTGGCTACAGAGAATGAGGCTGAAGATGTCTGTGTACTTTCATTTCAGGCAATACTTTTCTCATTGTTTCTGGGGAGAGGGGATTAAACCTACTCAGAACAGTTATAGGGGTTTACTTAACCAGTCTCTTGTCACCATGGTATAAAAATCAAACAATTAGGGTTATAATTGGGTTAGATTAATGCCAATATTTAATACAGATACATATGCTAGCATTGACATTAGAAATTCTACAATCTCACCTGGAAGCGAAATGATGATTACAGATGTTTGGAAGAGGAGCAAGGACAAAAAGAGGGTAGACTGGTGGTTAGATATGATCAGTGCAAGTTTTGTGCATGATGCATGTGAAAAAATATGACATTGAATTCTATAAATATGTGGAATTAATGTCTGTTCATAAAATGTAATTAAACCTAGAGATAAAAATTATTAGACTTACAAGTGAACAGAAAATCTCTCACAAATGTTCATACATGCAAATACTGTGGGTATTTGTGAAAGAAATTGTTTAAATCCTTTATTCTGTAAGTACAATATAGCTTGAAAAATGAAACTGGTTGTGACACATAGTTAAGACTATATACATACATACATACATATATATGTGTGTGTGTATGTGTGTGCGTGTGTGTGTGTGTATAATTAGTGATCTAATATTAGATGACATATATATCATATTTGATGATAAAATTTAGGTAATATACATGTGTGATGAACACTATTTCTGGCTAGATTTGCTTCTGAACTATTGCTTTGCATTCTTCTGCTAAATTTGAAATCAAACTCCAAGTATTGAATTTGGATCCTTTGTAACACTTTAAAATGTGTTCTAATAAAATGGAAAATTAAAACAAAATTTAAAATCATTCAGCTGTTTTACTTTCACCACCTTCTTTCGGATTATATTTACCAACTCTGCCCCATGTTGCCAGTGTAAAATACATTCTGTTCAGTCCCAACAAATCTGATGACAATTAAAATCTGTTTAGTTCTGCTTCCCCTGAATTAAAATGAAAGAAATAATGGGCTCTATTCACAAGCACCAGGCCTGCTTAAAATAGAGCTCCCTCAGTGGGAACTCTGCCATACCTGGATGCTTTGTCTCACTTCTGCTTGACAACAAATTGGCTCAGCCATGTATTTCTGCTTATCCAGCTTGTTTTGCTTGGTAGTTCTGTGAATATGATTCTGATTCTCTCTTTGTTTTATTGAAAAATTCTGCAATGCCTTTGGATTTGCCAGCAGGATGAGCAAATGAAAACTGTATTGAAAACAAAGGTTGTGCAGAAACTCAAATTAATAATTAAATAATACATTTTTGAGATTATTCATAGCTACTTTATAAAACACTAAATGTGTCTAATTGAGGAAATTAATGCCTATTTACTCAGACAATAAAGTTTTGGGGTTTTCCTATATTGAAATGTGTGGGAAAATGAGAACTGGTGCAATTATAGTATGTGTATCATGATAGGGATCCAAATTGAAATGGGATAAACCCATTAACCTCTTCTGTGGTTATTTTATACATCTTAATCCATGAGCTATTATGATTTCCTATTATTTGAGAGAAATGTGATGGAAATTGGTCACATGGCTACATGGGAGTCATTTCTCAACTTTCTACTACTCTCCTCAATTCTAATTGCAGCTCAGTTTGAAGCTACTTTAGAGTTTTACATTATTTTTATGACCATGTTATAACATGTAGAACACAGTTATGTGTATTCTTATAGGTTCTATTCAAATGTTTATTTTTTATTAATTCTGGATTATATATCTTTAACCTATCTTCCATATAACTTTTAAAATTGCATTTCACAACACTATCCTCCCAACACCATCAGAATTAACCAGCCAAGAGAAACTTGCATGAATTCGTCTGGAAACAGTTCTTAGGGAATTCTTTTCTAATCCCCTTACAGATATTTGGCCTTTGAAATGTGTAATTCTCATCAGAAATTGTATTTTTGATCAGTAATGCATCCTGTGTGGGGCCCTATGAATTTTATCTCATCTATATTTGTGTGTCAGCTGGTGCTGTCATTGTTCAAGTCAGTATTGTTGAGATTTCATGAATGTAGCTTCTCTACCATACCTAGCAAATACCATCTTGCAGCAGACTTCTTGATGCTCTATTACAGTCTTTGACATCACCTTTCTTGATGTTTCCTGAGCTTTAGACGTAAGGCTTGTGATGAAGGGCTCTAAACCTTCTTAATTTCTTTGAGAGTTTTACTACAACAAGTTATGAGAATTGGTCTTTAAAATGTGAATATGCCACTGCTTCTTTTCCTGAATCTCTACAATGGAAATGATTCTCCCTGTTTTTTCCTTGACTTTATTTTGGTTAATTTTTCACTTTCTTCTAAAGAAACCACTTTACATTCTGTGAATGAAGCTGAGTGCTTAATGTCTTTATGATTATTAATTTCAGTTTATATTTTAATAAAATTTACATCCCTGAGATACAGACCTGAATACTACATGGATGCCACAATTCAGAGGTACTCTGGGCATCACTGAGGATGGATCCGAAATTAAGCTCATTTTACATAAAACTTGCTTCTCCTCGTTATTTCATAACCTAAGTAATGGACCATATTAAATCTTTCAATATTTATTGTTTAGATTCTATGTACCAGGCATTTTTGCCTGGTAAAAGTTTCTCTATAGAAAGAATTTGAAGTTTATTCTTTTTTTATATGGTATGGTAATTAATTGTATTCTATAGATGATATTGAATTTTCTAAGTGAACAATAACTATTCAGTATAAGCAGATTAATAATACCATTTCACACATGCAAATGATGTACATTGATCACATTGAATTCTTCTATTGTCTTTTCTTATGTCCTTGTTCCTCTTTTCCCCTTAAGCACACTGTGTCTTTTAATTTTCATTTCCATTTCCTCCCCATGAACTCCAAGATAGAAAACATAAACAATTGACTTTATGATATTAACTTATTTATTAATTTATTTAGTAAAATTACATAATTTCATTCTTCTTTATAGCCAAATAAAATATCACTGTGCATATATACTGCTCCTGCTTCAAGTTTTTATTTTTGCTAGTTGTTTGAGAATTTTGAACAGTATGTTTTGATCATATTCAACCTCTCCCTCAACATTTACAAACTGAGCCCCTACTTTGAGTCTTAACGTGCAATACCAATGGTATATGAGGTATTGATGACGCACTTAGCATTATACAATTTCAATAAATGGAATGTTTGTCAAATCTATAGTAAAACAGTTTAACCCTCATAAAATCTTTATTGCTTTCTGAACAAAAATCCAAAACAAACAAACAAAAATAAACCAAACCAAAACTGCTGTCAATCAATATCTTGTCTTTCCACAAATAAAGCAGTGTGTGTGTTAGTTAAGTTCACACCCTCAGTGTTCTTCAGCAACCCACATACACAGGCTGAAATAAATTTGATTATTTTTCTAAAGTGCCTACTACTATGTATTGTTAGCATTGATGTATAACCAAGGTTATTTTAGTTCCACACATATGTTTATAATGTCACAATGACATTTTGATTCACCTGAGTCATTTTGAAACATTTCAGTTATAATCATTAATTGAATCATACTTTTATACAAGTGATTGACATTGAAAAACAAATATATGTGGTTGTGCTGGATAGTTTTATGTCGACTTAACACAATGTAGAGTTATCTGAAAGGAAAGCACCTCAGTTGAGAAAATGCCTCCATAGGACCTGGCTGTAGGGTGCTTTCTTCATTACTGATTTATGGGAGGAGAGCCAAGCCCACTGTTTGGTGCCATCCTTGGATGATTGGTCTTGGATCCTATAAGAATGTAGGCTGAACAAGCCAGGAGGAGCAGCCAGGAAGCATCACCCTTCCATGGCACCAAGCTCCTGCATCCAGATTCCATTCCTTTTGAGTTTCTGTATTGTTGACCTTGGATGATGAACAGTGCTATGGAAGTGTAAGCAGAATAAACCCTTTCCTCCCCATGCTTTGTGGTCATGGTGTTTCATTGCAGCAATGGTAACCCTAACTAAAACAGTGACTTTTGTGGGGGTTTCTTTATTCTTTTAAAAAAATATGTATGGCTGTTTTTCTGCATGTATGTCTGTGTAATATCTGCACGCCTGGTGCCCGAATAGGTCAGAAGAGGCTTCTAGACCTCTGGACTTGGAGTTATAGACAATGATGAACTGTCATATGTGCTTGGTCATCAGGAAGAGCAACTAGTGCCCTTGACTGTCGAGCCTTCCCTCTAGCTGCCTCTGTCTTTGCTCATTCTTTTATATATGTTTCACATGAGAAACAAAATGCATATGTACACAGACATATGGTGATTAGTATGTTTTTAAATATAAGAGTTCCACTTTTGAAACAGTAAGATGACTCAGTAGGTATAGGTGCTTAATGCCAACCTTGACAACCTGAATGACCTCTGTTTGAAAGAAAAAAAGAGAAAACCAACATCCGAAAGTTAGCCTCTGTTTAGGTATACCCTGGCACATGTACATGCATGTGCCCATGCTATATGGGCACACTCACACTTTAACAGAAACACACGCACACACACACACACACACGTACATATACACACATTGAATTTTTTAAAAATTTCTACTTTTGAGAATAAATATCTCTATGTGAATCTCATACCCCACTCACTTTTTAAAGAAAAATTACATTTAATCATTTGTTAAATGTTATTATGAGCATTCTGGAATCACTTAAATTCTACTTCTTCAAGGAATACATTGAAAATATCTAATAACACTGAAATGACAGAGGTATTTTTGTGTTGGCATTTTGGCCAGATTTGTGGCTTTGGGAGCCTAAAGAGAGTTTGGACATATTGACAGAATTATGTCTGGCACAAAGAATTTGATGTAAATCCAGGAGGCAAAAGGACAACAGGGCACTCTGAACTTGTAGGATAGGAGGAAAATTTCATTTAAACTGATTATATAGTCATCATCATTGTCATTATCATCATCAGCAGCAGCAGCAGCAGATTTTTCCATCTTTTCTGTGGTTTTGGCTTTGTTTATAATGCATTTTAGTTGACAAATAAAGATTATACATGTATATTGTATATACCATAATATTTGATACATGCGTATACTATAGAATAGCTAATCATGCTATGCAGTGGGTATAGCACATCACATGCTTTTCAATTTGTTACAAAGAAGCTCAATACAGACTCTTAGTTACTGGTTTTCCTGCAAGCAGAACATTATCACTAACTACAATCAGTTTACAAAAAAACACTCTATTTCTTTCGTTTAACTATATTTTTGTGTCCCACTATT
Organism: Cricetomys ansorgei; assembly: GCA_026225945.1. Classification (NCBI taxonomy): domain Eukaryota; kingdom Metazoa; phylum Chordata; class Mammalia; order Rodentia; family Nesomyidae; genus Cricetomys; species Cricetomys ansorgei. The sequence goes on from JAMJFZ010001791.1 coordinate 6,151,230, forward strand.
TCCTTAGCCTCTAGTAACCAATATCCTACTCTCTATTTCCATGAAATGAACATTTTTATTTCAATGTAAGTAAGATACTTCTTTTTGTTACTGGCACATTTCATTCGGTGTAATATTCTCCAGGTTCATAACTATTGTGAATGACGTAAGTTCTCTTTTTTTCATGACATACCCCTATGTATATTGCATATGTCACAATTTCTTTAACATTTACCTGAAGATAGATACCTAGCCAAACATCCTTTACTGATTTAAAAATGGGTCAACTATGTAAAATTGGCTTTCTGTGTCAATTAGGTTTTTATTTGATTTGTTGTTGTTTGCTTTTGTTTTAATCACTGATAAAATACACAAGAGACCTATTTTAGCTCATATTTTCAGAGGCTTAAGGTGTTTAGTCAATTGGCACATTGCTTTGGTCCCAAGGTGAGGCCAAGTATTACAGCTGGACACAGATCTTAGAACAAAGCAGCCCATAATAGACAGAAAGTAAATGGAGGGATGGTGAAAGACAGAAAACACACTTCAGTCGCTTATCCTCAGTACGCTACTTCCTGTAATTAGGCCTTTTTTTTTTTTTTTTTTTTTTTTTTTTGTAATAGTCCCTTTGGTTGTGGACTTTTTCTTGGATTAATTACTGATGAGGTCAGCGTCCTCATGGTGCATCTCCTATTAATGGTGACTAAGTTTTCACCACATGAAACTTCTGGAGCATTTAATACTGAAACTGCAACACATTCATTAAGTTCATATCGTCAGTATGCTGACTGGGCCCAGTGAGAAGAAAACAGCAACCACTTTGGTCTTGTTGATAACACAGATGCATATAAAAGGATTGGAAATAAATCCAACCAAAATTTCAGAGCCTTCTACTTAACTGAAAAATTTAACCAGTCAGGTGGTTTGAAGCATGCAGCGATATTTCTTTCAAGCTGACAAATAAGTTACCATCCCTGGCCTTTCCCACCATGAAGAAAGAAGCACAATGTTTAATGTGCCTATTTGAATTTTGGATGCAGCTTCACATGGCTATTCTATCTGGTCTATATAGCAAGTGAATGAATGGGAAATCGGCCTGGAACAGGTGAGGGCTCTTCAACAGGTCTATGCTGCAGTGCAGGCTGCTCTACCACTTGAACCATAAGATCCAGAAGACCGATGCTACTTGAGGTAGCAGTGACAGATAGGGATACTGTTTGGAACCTTTCATAGGCTCTTATCAGTAGATCACAGAGGAGACCATTGGGATTTTAAAGCAAGATTCAACAGTCATCTGCAGACAAGAATTATTTCTTAGGAGAGAGCTCTTAGCCTGCCATTGGGCCTTAGTGAAAACTGAATATTTGGCAATGGGCCATCAAGTTACCATAAGACCCTAAGCTGCCCATCACAAGCTTGGTATTATCTGACCCACCAAGTCAAGAAGTAGGATGTACACAGCAGCAATACATTATCAAATGGTAGTGGTATATACATGATCAGGACTAAGCATGTCCTAAAGGCAAAGAAATACAAGAAATTGTCCAAGTGTCTATGGATTCTATTCCCATTACAATATGTTTGCTTATATAAATGAAATGTAACATCACTTGAGACAATATCAATGGTCATCATTTTTAAGTTTTGAGATACTAAAAGAATGCCCCTCAAGGAACATTGCCACATATTCTAAAATTTACAAGGGCTTTGCAGTTGTATGTGGAATAGTTATATCTTTTTAGGTATAATTAAACCTGGTTAAATATATAAAGTGTTTGTGATTGTATGTGGGATAGTTATATCATATTAATCATAATTATGATCTGATTATTGTTTCTATTTGGAAATTAAGCATGATATAAAGAAACATGGTTATGTGTCAAATTGATAAGGGATGAACTTGTGGTAGTTATTCTTGGTTGTCAACTTGACTACATCTTGAACTAACTAAAACACAAGTCACTGGGCCCACTTGTGAAAAAGGTTTTCTTAATTAAATGATTTGAAATGGGAAGACTCACCTTTAGTCCATACCTTTTGAGAATGAGGGTGATCCACCTTAAATCTGGGCCATATCTTCTGGTAGCAGCCTACATAAAGAACATAGAAGAAAGAAGCTTTCATTATTTTCCTGCTTGCCCTCACTCTTGCTGGCAGGTTAATTTCTTTACTTGGATTCTGGCATATACTGAGGATCAACTGAGACATTCAGCCTTTTGGTCTGAAGAGCTACTGAATTCTCAGACTTTCCATTGGGAGATAGCTATTGTTGGAATAGTCAGACCAAAACCTGTAAACCACTGTAATAAATCTCAAATTATATATGCATATATTCATATTAATATTTTATTAGTTCTGTTTCTCTAGAGAACCTTGACTAATATACCATACAAGCATGAGGACATGACTTTAGATTCCCAGTATTCATGTAAAAGTTTAGCACAGCAGCATGTGTCAAACTCTGGTGCTAGGGAGGTAAAGATAGTCACCCTTAACTCATTGGCCAGCCAGCCTAGCCATATTGTTGATTGTGCTGGTAAGTTTTATGTCAACATTATATAAGCTGCAGTCATTTGGGAAGAGGGACTTTCAATTAAGAACGAGCCTATAGGAGAATCTATTGTGCATTTTTTTGACTAATGACTTATGTGAGAGTGTCCAGCTTACTGTGGGTGATTCTACCCTGCACTGGTGGTGCTTGGTGCAAGCTACAGAAAGCAAGCCAGTAAGCAACACTCCTCCACAGCTCACATATTAGCTCCTATCACTAGGTGACTTTCCCATTTTCATTCCTGCCCTGACTTCCTTCAGTGAGGAACTATGATATAGAAGTAAAAGACAAACAAACACTTTTCCCTTTAAGTTGCTTTGGGTCATTGTATTTTATTACAGAAATAGGTATTCTAATTAAGACAAAATTTGATACTACAAGTGGACTACCCCTATAACTAACAGACCTGGCCAAGTGAGGGGTTTTCGTTTTTTTAATATGAATGTAGAAGACTTTAATGTGTTGCACAAAAAAGTGGTTGGCTTCTGTATGAAGAGCCTAGAGACAGCAGCCAAGGAGAACTGTACACAGGGAATAGAAGCAGAAAAAATATATGTCAGGCAGCAAATTTGGAAGGGCAGCATCATATAAACTCATTGACATTAGACATGAAGTTATAGAAATTGGAGATTCCCCTGCTGGGATTTGGTCTTACTTTGGTCCACTATTTCCTTATTATGTCCCAGTTCCTACCTTTTGGAATAGTAATATATAGTCTGTGTCATTGTATTTTAGAACTATGTAATTTGTTTTTATTTTATTTTATAGGTGGTTACAAGTCAGAGATTGCTTTGAATTTCAGAAGAGATGTTGAATTTTGAACTTTTAAAGACTGTTAAGATGAAAGGATATGGGATCTTTTGAAGTTGGACTAAATGCATTTTGCATTATGATATGACCATGAGCCTAAGTGGATCAGGGAATAGAATGCGGTGGTTTGAATGAAAATGGCCCCAATAAACTCACATATTTGACTTCTTGATCCCCAGTTGGTCATACTGATTTGGAAGAATTAAGAAGTTTGGTCTTACAGGAGAAACTGTGTCACTGAGGGTGAAATTTTGAGTTTTCAAAATATTCCTGCTGATCATTTGGTATTAGATAGCCATTGGTGTGCTTTTCCCTGGGGAAGATTATTTCTCCCACTGTCATCATTCTTTGGTTTCCTATACTTCTGTGTGAATTGTTAAGGCTTCCAAGGCTTCCCCATGTCTATGTTCTCATGCCTAATGTGGTGGTTTTATTCAACTCATGTTTAGGCACTCATGTTTTTGAGAGTTTATGGGTATAATGTTGACATTCCTAGAAGATACAATATCATAGGAAACTGTCTTGTCTCCTTGATCTTAAAATCTTTTCATTCATTCTTCTATCTGTGTCTCGGGTGCTAGAGTTGTATTGTAGATGTATTCATTTGGACTGTGAAGCACAACTCTGCATTTTGATTGCATTTTTTTTTTCTGTAATAGTCACTGTCCTTTTCAAAGAGAAGTTTTCTTAGTGTGGAGTGGAGACTACACTTATCTACAGGTAAAAGAACAAATATTAAGAATATAGTTAGGGATTGTGCTGGTTTCATAAAGTAGCAGTTATAAAAAACATCCATACAAGGAACATCCAGACTAAGAGGTTTGTACTTGTGTATTAGGAATATAGCCATATACCCACACAAGCTTGTGAATGAATTGAATTACTAAGTTAACCTATAGGCATTCATTGAGTGATTTTATCCATCACCTTAAGTGAAGTGGGAAGACACTTCCTAATAGTGGTATTCCCTGGGCCTATCCTATCCTGTATAAAATGGAGAAAGCTAGTTGAGTGCAATCATTCATATCTCTTTGCTTCCAGATTGTGGCTGCAGTGTAACCAGCTATCTCGTGCATATGTGCTAGGACTTCTTAGCCATGATGACTGTAACATTAAACTGTGAGCCAAAAAAAAAATCTCATTCTCCCTTAAATTGCTTTTGTCAGATTCTTTTTAACAAAACAACAGAAATAGTAGCTAATGTGCAGTTTAACCCCACTCTCATGCACTAGAAAATTATATGATGAAACTGACATTCTATTTCAACTAAAATATCATTGACGATGTGATCTTTGATCTACTAAGGACATGCATACCTGTAGAAATTATGTAGTTATAAAGGTACTTCAAACCAATAAAATACTTTTTCATGATTGTATCAAAAGCATTTCCATCCTTGATCTACTTTTTTTTTACCACTGAATATATCAGATATGTTAAATATTATTTCTTAATTAAAAAATTATCCATTATCTTAAGTGTTTTGCAAAATAGCTGACTAGCCAGAAGAAGTTAGTAGTATTTAAACTTGGTTAGCTGTGTTAGCAAATGTACAAAAGAAAGGCTATTTCACTGCCTAAACTTGTACACTGTGTTTTTACTTTGCAACATCAATATAATGTATGTTCCCATAGATGAAATCTTTGGAGAAATAAGATAGGGAATTTACTGAAATTAGACTATTTATCAGAAGCAAATTGCATTTCCTTATTTATTCACTGAGCTTAAATGTTAATGAAATTCTCCCTTTCAAATTATATCCACAAGGCAAACATTAGATAAGACAATGCTATCAAGGATAAAAAATGATTGAATTACTGGTTTTACACTTAATAATCTGGAACAGAGATGTAGGTCAATGGGAAAATTGGGTTTTTAAGATGTTGCTGTTGCTTAGATAAAATGATAGTTTACTCAAAGAAATAATCAACCTTATGCACATTTGTTGGGGGGTGATTTCTTTTCTTCCAAAATGCTAGCTAAACTGTAAATGCTGACATTTTGAATAAAGGAAGTAAAAATGAAAACCCATACAGGATAAAAGTGCTTATCAAACCCTGCCTTTCCATCACATAGACCAAGATCTGAAGATCTTGACTTTTATTATATTTTCAGTATCTGAGAAGCTGAACTAAAACTGTTTGGACAGTTTCCAGTAGAACACTAGCACAAAGTTTTATAAAACATTCTTGTTAAAAGCCCCCAGTAATAATTAATATAGAAACTTCTACTATTAACTACTAGTTGATTGCTGTGGATATCTAACAATATTAGATAATGACAGTTTCCTAGTCAAGATAGAATTGTTTCCTAGAGAAAGAGTAAATCAGAGGTATTGATAATAAATATCTTGTACGTTATTCTTCCTTCTTCCTGAAACATATAACATAATAAGGGACTTTACTGAAATTTGAACAACTAAACAAGAAATAGGATAAATGAAAGTAGCTAATTATCAAAGCAGAAAGTAAATAGTTTATATCAGTTTTATTCATATCATATGTGAGATTTGATTTTAAAGTTTAAATATTTTGACTTGAATCATGAAATATTATCCTATCCTAAAGGTATTAAATACTGTTAAAAGGTATAATTACCCTCATGAAATTTATGCATAAAATATTGTTCTTGATATTTACATTTAAATAACTGAAATAATACCTGTTCTAGTTATAAATACATATATATATATATATATAGTGAGAGATTAATAGAAGAAAATTATAATATAAATGCATATGCATAATTAATAAGATAGAACATTATAATAAGCTAAGCACTTTTATATATATGAGTAATCACTTCATGTTTTCTAAGTGATATTTTAATCTATAATTTTCTTAGGCATATAAAAGATCAAAGTTCCTCTAACTCATTCAGCCATAGGAAATTATCTTAATACCTATTTTTAACAAACTACATTAGCAAATTGGTATGTGATAATTAACTAAATACTATCTTTGTATTATCCAGTCTAACCAAAAATATCTCCTATTAGACAGAAGGCAGATATATAGAACAAGAGCCCCCAAAAAAAAGACAGTTCATAAAATAATTCTTAAAGTGATGTATTTCCTCCAACTTGGCTTTATTTCCAAAAATCCCCATGACCTGCTAATAATGCCACCAAATTATGAAACCTTCCATGGATAGATTCATTGATGGAGGCAAAGTTCTCTTCAAAGTTCTACCTCAGAATACTGCCTTGGGTACCAACCATAAACAAGATGCATCATTGGGAAACATTTTAAATATAAACCACAACAGTCTTTACATGCAGTTGTATAGATGGGTGATAGATTTTCCTGTAGCAGTACATTACAACCTTTTACCTCAATTTAGGGAAAGAGAAAGGAAAGATAGAAAGAAGTCTTCACTGCTTTTATAAGATACCTTGATCTAGAAAGAGAGAAAGGTAGAAATCTTCAGTCTTTTTTCAGACTGTCCTAAACTTGTAGAGGACTAGCTGACAGTGAGTCAGTCTAGCGTCTTACCTCAGTCTGTAAACTCAATTTCTCCAACCTTTGTTCTTTAAGGAATTATCACACTAACAACAGCAACCCAACCAATGAACCACCAACCAACACCCACACCAACTCTCAGGGGTTCAGACTTTTTATACCCTAAACCAAAAGATACCATATACCCATGCACACCCAATCCCCAAAACAAGCTACAGGTGCCAGAACGACTGCACCCAACCAAATTATAGCCACCTGCATCAAGCATTCCAAACACAACTCGAAAACAACTATACCACAGCTGGGGATGGGAACACAAACCTAATCCAACCACCATTTTGCGTTTTGAAAGAGACCAAAATAACAAACCTTCTTCCAAGTGTTCCTTTACATTTCTTACCTAAGTAGTTGCTGTGAAATAGTGGACTATGAAATATCAAGAAAATGATCATATAAATCATAGGTTAATTTCTATAGGAATAAAAGTGATAGCCATATTACGGAACTTCTGGGCTGGACTGTGGAAATGTAACAGGGCTCTGTGGCAAGAGATGGAGCTATAGTAAGAACTATGTCAGTGGCAGAGAGGAAAGAGGCTTAGCTTTGAACTTGACTCTTCAATTTTCTGGCAGTATTCCTATCAGGAAGCATTAAATGAGTAGATGTGGGAGCCTATTATAGTAAGTCAAAATTCTCAGCTACCTATTAGGGTTGCATAATCACAGCAAATAGAATGAAGCTCAGTAATTTATAAAACTATTTTTGCTAAACACACACTACTATACGTTGATATATCAGATTATACCAAATAATTCTGATAGACAGTTACATTCACATTAGCCGTCTCTTGATTGGGCATCTTTATTTCTGCAGGTTTAAGTAGATAAAATCTATTGGTTTGATCCAGAATATATGACTTTAACTGAGAACCCTAAACATCTATCAATTTTTTTCTTTCAGAATTTGCAAATACATTTATTTGCTACATCTATTTACTTCCATTTTCATTGAGAATTTCATACATGTATACAATGTAGTTTGATAAAATCCATCTTCCCTACCCACCATTCCAATTCCTCCTTTACTTTCCCTACCAATTTTACTCCCAAATGCTCATATGCTGTCCTTTTTTAAAAATTCCCAGAGAGTCTTGAGTCCACTTAAAGTTGATTGTACTTGCATGGATGCTAGACCACCTACTGAATAATGGGTAGTTTTTCTGGAGCTGTAACCCCAAAGAAAACATACTTTCCCTCCCTTAGCAATAATAAATTACCAATAGATTCTCGACTATGGGTGATACTTCATTAGCTCCTTCGTATGGGGATTTTGGCTGACTTGATCTTGTTGAATTATAAAGTCATAACCTCTGTGGATTCATGGGTACAAGTGGGTCTGTCATGTCCAGCAAATACTGGTTTGCTGCAGGTTACCATGACTTCTGGTTATTACAGTCTCTCTTTCCCCTCTTCCATGGTGATCCCTGATCCTTGAGAGGGCATAGGGAATGCAGATGTTGCATTTAGAGCTGAGAACTACACAGTCTCTTACACTCTTTACCTTGATCAGTGGTACATTTATATGTAGTCACTGTCAACATCTACTGCTATACAACAAGAAACATTTTTGAGAAGGCTTGAGAGATTCAGTAATATATGAATATAAAGAGAAGTTAGTGGGTAGTTTATTGTTATGTTCATTTAGCAGAATAATAGGATAAGGTTCTTCTCTAGAGCCTATGACCTAACAAGTTGCAATTTTTTTTTCCCAGTTATCAACATCAGGCACTAGTTTCAGCTTGTGGTGCATGTTTTAAACCAATCAAAAGTGGTTGGTCACTCCCATAATATTGAGATCACTATTTCACCAGTGGGCATATCTTGCAATGTCAGACATTATTGTGGCTCACAATGGTTCACAACTGGGTAAAATGGTTAAATCTTTTTCTCCTCATGTAGCATACATAGAGTATTCAGCACTGTGAAAGTTAAACAGTAGGGATGAATCTTCCAGGTTGCTGTCAGTTTTATTTCTTATGTCCTATAACTCAAATATGCTGTGTCTTCATTTTAAGAACCATTAAATCTACTCATCTTTAAAATTCAAGGTCCAGGAAATTTTATATGTCATAGAATGATATTAATGTCTTCCAATTTCATGTTCCTTCTCATAAGCAGCATGCTTAGGGGTACCATGTCAAATAGAACAGAACAGTATCTACAAATGCAAAGGGCATTATCTCTGAAAATCAGAGGTCCAGCAATCAGTGTCACAATATATCCTTCATGCTCAATGGGGCATTCTGACAATGGCAAGAATTGAGGAATATATATGTATTATGGATGTGCATATGCATGTTTGTATTTTAATGCCTTGTGTGATTTCTTATCCATTAGGTCTAATGATAATTATGTCATCAATATAATGGACTTATATTTTTAAAAGTATACACACATTCAAAATTTGGTTTCCTCTCTAACCTTTGATACTTTTGTAGATTAGAAAATTATGTGTTTTAGAAGTCTGTGGATTAGTCAAGTAACACACACATAGCCACAGATATTTAAAAATTTGTCTCTAATGTATATCTAATGTATAATGTGAAATTTTCTTGAGTTAGATTTGGAGAGCCTGAATCCCTATCGACTCAAGTCTTCAAGTAGCCAAGTCAATTATTACAATGACGTAAAGTGCTGAAATTGAAACTAAAATGTTACCTCTCAATTAAGCCATATCAATAATTTATAACATGTATCTTTCCCTTAATCTTGCACCTTCAGACCCACCCATCCTCACACATATTCCCAGTCACCAGCTGCTGACATAGACAAGATTTTGCAGGATGTTCTGTATGGGTCATTTTCTCTAGAGAACAGAGAACAAAATTCTTCATGATTCTCCCCTTGAGTCATGATGAGATTTAACTATTTCATTATCTAAAAAGCAGTAATTTCATGTTGAATATATTTTCTTAAATATTCCATGATGTGAAACCAATAAGTCAGAAATATGGCTTATGGTTGTACTAAATGAAGCCTGTTTTTTAGAAAGAGAAGTCTTTAGAAGGTTAGGCATTCTTAGGCTTTCCACACTATTTTTTGTCATCATCACCATTACCATCATCATCTTCTTGATTTCCAGAACTAACCCTATTTGAATTTATGATACTCATGATTAAACCCAGTGCCTACAGCATTCTAGGCAAAGGCTCTACTGCTGAGCTATAGCTAAAGTCCTGGATTTGAATTTTCGTAAAGTAGAACACAAAACATGAAAATAGCTAAATATTTGTCTTATTATCACACTGGAAGCAACATCTTCTTCTCTGCAACAACACCATGTTCTGACCTTTCTGTTTCCATCATCTATCTTTGGTTTTGAAGCAGTTACATATTGTGAGTCTGTGCCCAGATGCCAGAGCTTTTAGTTCATCTCTGATTTATGTGATGAAACATTGTGCTATATTTATTGTATTTATCTGCTTGATGAGGCAGTCTCTCTCTCCCTCTCTTATTCACCAATTTCTCTGAATTTTACTCTTGTCTCTCTGGCAAAGGCTTCTAACATTTTTCTTTACATTTCTGCTTCAATCCACAGAGTCATGAATGAATGGATACATTGCATCTATTTTCCCCCTTAGTCACATTTTTGAAGATACAGGCCCACCAGTTTCCCTAGGTGTATTTTATGTATCTTTGCTGAAACCATGTCCATACTGAGTTGTATCTAAACACTAAGAAGGACATAGGAAAGCATAAATATTTGCCATCCATAAACAAATGTGACATTTATAACCGAGCTATTGATCGTTAAGTATATCCATCAATCAGCTCCTAAAGCAATGAAAGGGTGTTTTGGGTTGATCATAAATCCCTAAAATGATCTGGACTTCAATGAAAAAATATGGGTGCTAAGATAGACAACTTAATAATGCTATTGTATCCAATGCTATCTTTCAACTCCACTACAGTAAACTTTTTAGAGGACTGATAGTAACTGAGAAGTGACTACGGAAAACTGGATGATATGCAATAATATTTAAATTAGAAAAAAATGCTCAAGTACAGTTACCTTTGAATTATTCAACAAAAATTAAACAAATTCAAAATGTCACTGAATCATTGAGCCTGATGTAGATTAGAGAAAGATAACAGCATCTGAACAAGCTAAACATTAGTAGTCTTTGAGACACTTGTGCTTTCCATAGTCAAAAAGAAGTGAATGGAAAGAGTACTGCATGCATCTCCAAAGGCATTGCAGAGGGGACTTGCTTATCTGAAATCATGTTTAGTTCTTGTACAGTAAAATAAAAACACAGAATTTAAAAAGGAAAAATTAAGTGTTTGCTTCATATTATCCCTGATATTATGCGTTTGATTCCAAACTTCTTTTATAAACAGGGTGACAAAGGCTGCTATTATCATAACAGTTTGTCTTTGTGATCATTTTCTGTAATGTTCAATTCAAAGATTTGAATATATTCAACGATTACATTTTTCATTCTTGAGCCACTGAAATTTCTCAGAGAGTTAAAGAACCTATGACTAAACCTGACAACCTGAGTTTGATTCCCAGGACCCATATGGAAGGAGACAATCAATTCTTACAAACTGTACTCTGATCTCCACATTTACCCCATAGCACGCATGTACCGCAATTATGTAAATTAATAAAAACTTGTTTTTGTTGTTCTTTTTCTCCTTTGTGCATGGAGAAGAAACAGTGCATTCCAATAAAGCACCTGTAAGCTTTATTAATATTTGCTGCTTTTGCTTTCAAAATATGCATGCTTGTTAGGAGTCCAAACAGCTAAAAGTGTGAAAGAAACAAATATTAAAACTTAGTACTAAGATTTATTTACCAAACTTCATGTTATGATTTGAGTCTGAAACAGCTCCATGTGGCTCATGTGGTCACCAGCTAGTGTCACCATTTAGGAGACTGTAGAAATTTAGGGAAGTAGATAGGGCAAGGCTTGAAAACTTAGGTAACTGGATCTTCGAATTAAGGGATATAGCAGCCCTGCCTTCTTCCCATACTGCCCTTTGCCTTCCTGGTTTGCTACAAAACCAAACTCTTTCCTCTACTATGTATTACTACTGATATGATTGCCTATCTAGCCGCACAACAGAAAACCACAGACTGCCACCTTGAGCCAAAATAAATGATTTCTTCTTTAAGCCGTCTCTGCCAGACACTTTGTATTATAGTATGAATTATAACTAATACACTCCATTTTTCTGTTTTTTATTTTAACCTAGTATGTCAAATAGACATCTGTGTCTAACTTTGAAGAGTGGTCTGCTACTGAATTTCATAATTCTACTTACAGTAGAAACATGATTGAGGTATTATGCCGATCTGGCTTCCCACCTCGTGTAAAAGTATTGAAGGTTAGTGGTATAGACATGTCTAGGAGTCCTTTTGTTCATTAAAATTGTCAATACAGTGAATTGACCATACACCACTAAATATGTCTTATTAATGTAAGCTACCTGTTAAATTCCAAGCATGTGATAGACTAAATATTCTTAAAGACAAGGACAGTCAAGTTCAAAGATGGCTCAATGCAGGGAACCAGTCTTTCTTATAATATTAACTGCACAGTGTATTGATTTTAAGTAAAATACATTTTATTACATATTCACCAGTTTTGCTAATCTTTTTAGTTGATTATTATGTCATCTATATTAGATAGGCACAATATAATTTCAGTTTATTTTCTCGGTGTGTCGATTTCCATGATTTTTTGCTTTCATATTAGAAAAGTCAAACTTTTGTATTATGGTATGAAATGTAACTACAGTTACATGTGACAATTAAAATCCTGTAGTACATGCAATAATGAGAAACACTGTAAGAACAGTCATTTCATGTAATCTAAGGTTAATGATCTCTTCATGTCTTTATTGTGCATTTCTGAGAAGCCATTTTCTCATTTATGGGTCACATGATTCTTAAGAAAGTAGAATATCATCTGTCTGTACTTTTTCTTCCTCTCCATTCCATGTGATATATAATTTTACTATAATTTAATTTTCATTAATTAAGTTTAATTAAGATTACTTCTGATTAATTAAGATTAATTTTGCTTCCCTAAACATAATTTTCATCAGAACAACCATATTATTTCTGGACTTAGATCTATAGAGAAATTTCACCCCATATAATCCTTCAAAATTTAGCACACTCTTTTTCTTTTGTAAAAGGTTTTTGTTTCTGTGTTTTCCTTGTTTGTTTTGTTTCATTCTTATTTTTTTATTTATTAATAATTAATAAACCAGATAGTTTATTCTGTCTTTCTAAAAGAAACCAAGCCCAAATTTTATTGTGTTCAACTGTACCTTCAAGTATTTGCTGATTGATCCTTTCATCCTCTAGCCTATGCTCAGGTGAGGCTATACCTCCCACAGTCTGATTCATTATCATTCTGTTCAATATTTTTCAATCCTAGGGACCCCCAACCCAGTCATTTACCTATGTACCTATCTGATAGACTGAGATTTTAAAAGCAAAGTTCTGGACATGGTCAGAAGTCATAACAAAAAATCTGAGCTTTTCTAATACATTAAAAACTTGAATGAGGATATTATGAGCTAAGCACATTATGAACAAGGAACACCTTCAGTTTAGAACAGAACAAATTCCACATAATATGCCGGGTATATAATAGATCAAAAGAAATAGAGTCACAAATTACTAGCTTCACATTATTTCCTATGCTGCTTTCAAATTATTTAGTATAAAAACACATATGGAGGAAAAATAATTATGCAAACAGTGAGAAAAGTAATCCCTTGCAGATTTTCTATTATCTTAAAGATGGTCTGCAGTTTTTAAAATACAAATATTTTAAAATGTGTAAAGTAGCCATATTTAATATGATTCTAGAACTGACACTATCACTAAAGAAAAAGTCTAACAAGGACTGGAGGTATCATTCAATGATAGAGCTCTTGCCTAGGATTCCTAAGCCATGTAATTAGTTTTCCTCACCACTTGAAAGAAGAAAGGGAAGACAAAGGAAGAAAGTCTGTGTACTCAAATGTAACATAGCAAACTTTGAAAGGAAAAAAAGTAGCCTGACATTTACTTTAATTTAAAATAGGCTTAAGACAAGAAACCCTAGAATAGATGTCTGACTAGAGCCTGCAAATGAAAGAGTACTGGGCCTTTTACTTTCAAAATGCCTGTAGTCTGAGTTTATTACTCAAGATATTCAACAGGTTAAAATATAAAGAATAAAAATTCTATCAAATCTATCTGCAGGTACTGTTTTCCTGCAAACAAATAGTAAAATATATAACAAATACTTAAAGAAAAAGCTCCCCTTATGGAATAACTCTAGATGGTACCCTGCCCTTCTCTCCTGAACATCTGGAGACTTAAAATAATTGAGTTTTACCAAAGATGATCAGAAGTTTCTCTAAATATCCTAGAATGGGGCCATTCTGACACAATAACATACGCCACAAACTACCTAAGGCTGTAAATGCTCCTCCAAGTATAAATTGTTTGAAAAACAGACTTGGGAAAGTATTTCAGGGGAAGAAATATTGAAGGGCAGACCTGCTAAATCAAAAGGGAGAAATGGCAATAAATGCCACCCTGTTGAGTCCTTGTGAGATTTACGGCAGATTTTCACTCTACAACAAACTCATTCTTTTTCCCGTGAGAAAAATGAAGTCATTATACAGTATCATGCCAAATCTCATGAAATACTATGAAAAACAACAAGGAGTGGTCGTGTTCTTCGTGGAGCTCCTGAAGGTGATTTTGTGAATAGATATAACATTGAGAGTCCCCCATGCACTTTATTTTTAGAAGTCATTCTAAAAATCTGAACAGTATCTTTTTGTGTATTTTAAAGTACAGGCTATTTTCATCTTTTACATTTCTTGAACTTGTATATATTTGAAAGATTTCTCACAATCTTTCATTTTATGTATTATGTAGTATGTTATTTTTAAATAAGGAGGATATAATCAATTCCTTCCCAAATAGCTCCACATTTAGCCTTATTGCAGTAAATGTGGCACATTTCACTGTTTTTCATTCTGCAGTCTCTTGGTCCACTTGTCTAGAACAAGCTGACTACTGAGCATTACTCAATAAATTCAAGTCAACAGGCACCTATCAAGAAGTGGCCTGTGTCAATATCATAACAATTGTAACGTCTTTGGAAATTTATCTACAAAATAAATAAAGATTCAAGCCAAATTCAGTGGTTCTCACTCTTTATATGAGTTACATGGCAAGGAGTGACAGTATTGTATTTCAAGTCTCATCTGTAGCAGCTTGAATTTTCATTGTACACACTTGACTGCCAGCTGCTACTTGGAACCCAGCTTGAATACCTCTGTTGTTTGACCTCAATTTCTAGTTCTTAACTTCCATCTTGCTTAGAGTTACCAACAAGTCAATCAGTCTAATTATCAAGTAATCTAATGCTACTGCCACTTAAGCTTCACATTTGTTATATATACATTTATGTTTTCATTGTTTTAAATTTTATCATAAAAAGTTGCAAGTAAAAACACATTTATATTTTTAAAGAGTTTTTATTTGCTGTACATATGTTTTTATATGAATGATATATGGACATATATACAAGGATTCATGGAGGCCAGAAGCTTTGAATCCCCTTGTAGCTGAATAAAAAGTGGTTGTGAACTGTAATGTGGGTTCTGGGAACAGAATTAGGGTCCCCTGCAAAACTACTAAGTACTCTTAATCATTGAGCCATCTCTTGAGTTCCAGTTTTAAACATTTTCATTTAAAGTTTTGATGCTTTCTGTAAATTATGATTTGTGGTGTCATTTTAAAAAATACATTTGAATTTTTGAGGAACTAATAAGCTAAAAAATCAGAGATTTCAGAGTGTATGAAATGGCAATTAAGTATATTAGGGACTGAACTGAGGACTAGAGAGAGAGAGCTTTGTGGTTAAGAGCACTCACTGGCTGCTCTTCCAGAAAATCCAGGTTGATTCCTATCACTAGTTTGGTGGCTCACAATGTTCTGTAACACAATTTTCTGAGGGTCAGATGCTATCTTCTGGCCTCCATGGGTATCAAGTATGCATGAGATACACACACACACACACACACACACACACACACACACACACACACACTGGCAAAACATTCATAGACAAAATAATATAATTCTGAAAAGAAGCAAAACAATCTGAAGTATTTCTGTATAATCAGGAAGGGATGATCGGAGCATTTTCCATTCTGTCAACTGTGATGTCTATGAATCTATTGTTTCTGTTAGGTTTAAGCAGGCAACAAGAGCCTCACTTCATAACTTTATTTCAAGATTAATATTTGTTAACACTGAATGTGGTAGAAACACTACAAGAAAAAGAAACATAGGTTTTTATCAAATATCTGTGTGAGGGAAAAATTTGTTTGGAAATTTAGAAATGATTGAAAGTCATGAAAAAGAAAAGATGCTTAAAATTAAAACCCTTGATGGAAAGGGTAAAAATTGTGAATGTAAACGAGGAGGCAAATGCTGGGCAACATTCACTGGAAAGAATAATTTCCAGTTTTGAGGTTGTTGGAACAGAACATTGTATGCATTTTGGTGGCACAGATTTAATTAGCTTGGAAATTGTTGAAGAGACATAATATCTATCACATGTGCTATAAAGACATTCACAAACTGACAAAAATTAGCTTAGTATTTGATAACACACAATTGATTCTTTAAAATATATTCTTATTTGCTAATACCTATTATCATTAACTAATAGGCAGAGTTGTATATTTTCATTGCTAAATCGTAATCCTCCAGCATTACCATCATTCTACACAGGTATCCCAATCCACCTCAACTCCGAATGCACATATCACTGCACTTGATGCAATTGGATTGCAAGCTTTCTCTTTTATTTGCTCATTTTCAATATATCTATCAAAACTATAAAAATAGAATTGCAATATCAAATAAAGTGATACAAAATAATTGCTATATTAATGAGATTTCATGCATTGATAACAATGAGTAAGCATTTTCTCAATGTTGTGAATGATTCTTACCACCAAAGGGAGAAGGCAAAGCAGGCAAAAATCAACATGGTAGCATACACTTGTAACCCTAGCATTAAAAAGATGGAGGCAGGATGATGGGGAAATCGAGATCATTTGCAACTTGGTGAATTTGAGACTGAGTAAAACACCTGAGACACTGTCTCAAATAACAAAGAAATTAATGAATAAATAAAATTATATTTACAAATAAGGTATGTATGTGTGTATATGAGAGAGAACAATTAAATTTTTAAAAGTCTATTAATTTGAAAGAGAATAAGAAGGGGGCATGTGATGGGTTGGAGGGAGGAAAGAGAAGGATGGAATTGTGTAACTATATTTCCAAAAATGTGTAATAAAACAAAAACAAAGCAGAGACAGAAATACAAAAGGAAAGAAACAAGTAAATCATCCACCTGCATGGTAAAAAATGTATCACAAGAAATTCTATTCTGTGTAGATAAAGTAAGTGTATTAAAACTTTGAAGAAAGGGGCTAGTGTTTGGGAGTATATAAAGGACCATCCATGCATATAAATCTTTTAAAATTTTTCTCTTAATAGAATAATTTATGATTGTGCTTTATTACTGAATAGTTCTGAGAAGACTCATTGAGATGAACATATGTGATACACAGACAATTTTCCATGTATTAATACTTCAACAAAATGTGCTTTTAAAAGGTACACATGCCTATAAGATAAGAAATATTTTAATAATTTATAAGTCCTAGAAGCCCTTAACTGTCTTATACAGAGGAAATAAATGACAAAAGGTGGTAAAATTCACAAGTTAAAGGATGAATTTGCAACCTCGGAAGCTGTGCTTGAAATAGATACTTATAAATATGTCTCATTTCTAGATATAAGTGGGAAGAAAAGCCCTTGGAGAAACTATGGAAAGTGAATTTAGCCTGAAGTAATGTGACCTTGGGCTATGACTATGTTGGTATAATCTCTGTTGAATTATGTATGGAAAACTTCATGAAAGGGAAAAGTTGTAATATCTCTATAATTATCTTCATAATTTAAAAAGTAAAACACATTTATTTTTCTGTTCATGACAAAACCATAAGCTTGATAATATATTTCCTTTGTGGTTTCAAATTAATAAAATATCTAATCTAATGACCCATATAACCAGATAATGTTATTTTGGGGATAAAGTTCAATAAGACCTAGCATAACAGTCTCTGTGGAATGTGCAAGGTAGGAGGCATGAGATTCCAGGCTGTTCAGAATAAAAGTGACTGTATGCAGGGGAGTCAGTAAGTTAAGTGGGGCCAAGGATGCTTCTAAACTCATATTTGGAGGTATAATTTCACCTTCTGTAGTGTTTACTTAAGGCTTTTTGTTTGTTTGCTTTAAGGAAAATACTACTAAAATTCTATTTAAAAGTGTGAGAAGAGAGTTTTCAGACATTTCTTTGTTTCAGAGGTTGGAAGATGTACTTTAAGGAGAATGTATAACTAGCTCTATAGATCTGACTAACCAGAAAACTCATGCAATAATAAGCCATATAAAGTGTACTTTTCTACACTGTAAGTGCATTAAAACAGTGAGCAGTCATGAATACATGATAGTTGTTATTAATTCAGTGTTCATGCTATAAAGTCTTTTAATACATTTTAACTCACTTAAATCTACATTTTATGAACATGATTTTAATCAACTCCCCACAACTCATCAAAATCATCAAGATGTTGAAAGTCTCACCAACAAGAATAGCATTTGTAGACGTGGTCTAATATAGAGAATACACCTCTTATGTAAAGTTAGTAAATATTAGTGTGGAATTTTCCATGTGCCTGAGACAATTAGCATTTACTAATAAAATCTACCCACTATTCTAACTCAGCTGTTGTAAGAGGAATAATAAGCATGCAAACAAGTTTATGAAAATTATTACTACATGCAGTTGTGTCTATCCATGACCTCCAGTGCAGAGTTTGGACCGTAATGACGTGTCAGATTATGACTATATAGCTAAATAGCTTGACTGACTGCAGTTCCTCCATCACTAGCCATATGGCCCTAGGTCCTTCAATCTCTTGGGACCTCACTTTCGTCATTTGAAAATGTGGGCATATTAATTTCTAACACACTGGGTTTCATGAAATGAAATTTATTTCTTGTCATAAACACTTGGTATCTAGCCAGCATATTTGAGTAGTGTATTCAGACCGGCAGTGGTGGCCTACCCCTTTAATTCCAGCATTAGGGAGCAAAGACAGGTAGATCTCTGTGACCTCTGTGAGTTCAAGGCCAGCCTGGTCTACAGAGTGAGTTCCAGTACAGCCAGAGTTAGAACAGAGAAACCCTGTCTCAGAAAAAAAAAAAAGGACTCTATTCATAAATTGTAAAATTGACAAGTAATTCTACTTCTTACTTGTTCATTTTAGTCTATATTCATCTCTAACATCCCAACTCTTTTCCTTTAATTCTACATGCGTAGAGGAATAGCCCTGTGTGAAAGCTAGGGTCTACATTCCAGGGGCTACATTCAGAGGCCTATGTGGTCTGGATGGACTGTAAACACACCTTGATCTAGTGTTCAGAAACCAGTCAGAAGAAGGGATTCCAAGAGCACGCAAAAGAATTAGACGCTCTTGGTTCCACTTTTTAGGAGTCTCTCAAAAACACCAAGCTAACAACCTAACGTACATGCAGAGGACCTGGTACAGACCCGTGAGGCTTCATGATTGCTGCTTCAGTCTCTGCGAGCCCTTGTGAGCCTTGCTTAGTTGATTCTGCGGGCTGTGTTCTATTGGTGTTTTGGATCCCTCTGGCTCCTACAATCCTTCCTGCCTTGGGGTTCCCCAAACTCTGAGCTAAGAGACCTGATAGTGATCTCCAATTTGGGATTTCTCGCTGCCTAATATTTAGCTGTGTGTTTCTGGATCTGCTCCCATCAGCTGCTGGAGGAAGCCTCTTTGTTGACTATTCGGTTGGTCACTGCTCTATGAGTATAGCAAAATATCATTTTTTAGCAAAAAGAACCATTTCATTGATTATTATTATTATTATTAATTTATTTTTTTGGCCAGTCATGTTTGGTTCTACTCTAGGTTTCTGGCCCATTCTGTCTATGGTTCCTGACCATCAAAGCAGTGTTGGGAATAGGCTCCCTCTCAGTGGCAAAGGCCTCAAGTTAGACCAGTCATTGGTCGACTGCTCCCACAAATTCTGTGCCACCATTTCTCCAGCATGTCTTACAGACAGGACAAATTGCTGGTAAGGTTTTGTGGCTGAGTTGTTGTCCTTGTTCCACCACTGGAAACCTAGCCTGATTATAGAAGATGACTGGCTTAGGCTCCATATCCTCCATTATGAAGAGTCATCACTAGGATCACTGTCACAGATTTCAAGCAGGTTCTATTGCACTGGTTTTCCACGTTTGTAGAGAAACATTTAATCTTTTGAATCCATCAGAATGTCTGATGTAGCAAAGGATTACATTGAAAGGTCTATCTGATAGAAATTTGATCTCTAATCTGGTAGCATGGCTGTTCTAGGGTAGATAGAATGTTAGTACACACCTTTAATCCCAAGGTAGTACACACCTTTAAACCCAATTCAGAAAGCAGTGGTGGCACATACGTTTAATTACAGCTCAGAGAGTAGAAGCAGAGTTTAGAAGTGAGGTGGAAGCAGGCAACAGAGCTCAGAGAGAGAAGCAAGGTAGAAGCAGAAGTGGAAGCAGACAAGAAACAGAGCAAAGAATAAGTTCAGTCAGGCAGTTTGAGTAAGTCATCTCACAGACAGAATGAGAAACTGAGAAGAGCAGAGTCAGTCCAGAATAAACAGAGAGGAAACAGAGAGCCGGAAGCAGACAGTATATAATTTACAATTCAGAGTTCACAATACAGATGGGGTAAAGATGTAGTTCAGAAGACATCTAGTCAGAGTGAGCTCACTCAGGGGTAAGTGTTGGAGGTGGTTCTAGGTCTAGGTTTAAAATTAGATTGTACAGAGGCTGAAACTATTGAGGACTGGGAACTGAATTAGCAAAGACTAAACTGTCCTCTGCCATGAACCCATGAGATTAATTAATAAATCAACACATACATCTATGTTTACACACATTGACCCTCAAATGCTCCCAATTCCATTTGTCTCACCACAGATTCTCTCGCTCTATCCCTTTCCCTCCTGTCCCATCTCCATCCACCCCACAGTCTATCCTCAAAGTCTATTTCTCCTTCTCAGGGAGATCCAGGTGTTCCCTGCAACCAGTCCCCCTTGTTATTAGCCTCTCTGGGTTTGTGGATTTTAGCATGATTACCACTTACTCAATAGCTATTATACACTAAGTGAGTCATACCATGCTTGTCTTTCTGGGTCTGGGTTACCTCACTCAGGATGATTTTTTTTCTAGTTCCATCCATTTGCCTGAAAATTTTATGATGTCAGTTTTTTAACAGCTGAGTAATACTCCATTGTGTATATGTACTATATTTTGTTTATCCATTCTTCAGTTGAGGGACATCTAGGTTGTTTCCAATTTTTGGATATTATGAATAAATCTGTTATGAATATAGTTGAGCACAGGATTACTGACTGTGCCAAGGAATACCAAAGTGTGTCTTCTCCTAAATTCTTTTCCTTCTGTTTGATATGTTAGTTTTTGTTTTATCTTATATTTATTATTATTCCTTAGAAGCCTGTTTGTTTTCTAATGTGACAGAGAGGGAGGGAAGGTAGAGAGGAACTGGGAGGAGCTGAGGGAGGAGAAACCATAATCAGGACATATTATGTGAGAAAAATATCTATTTTAAATAAAAGGAAAAGGAAAGAAACCATGTCCTTCTCTGTACAAGGATTTGCTCATCTTTTTTGTCTCCTTATCCCTCTGCATTGCATCCCAGACACACCAGGAATCTCAGGCTGGGGAAAATAAACAAGTGTCTCTTAGATTTTGTTACCATCAAACTGAATCTAATGCTTGAAAGTAGCGTACAACCACATTTACTGTGCTATTCAGTCAGTATTCAATCCTGTATCATATGCCTGAAAGAAACTTGGAAGTTCATACAACAATACAAAGAAGCCAAATTTCTTAGGAGAAAAAATTTGAAGAAAATATCAAATCAAAATATAAACAAATAATGCATTTACCTTGTGTATATGTATATGTGTGTGTATGTATATATATATATATTTACATATATGCATATACATACACATATATGAATTTGAATATAGAATGTTAGGTTTATTGAGCTGATGGTAATAAATCAGGTTGATGTTTCTAGCCTTGGTATTTTTGTTATGAAGAGATTTATTGTAGATGTTGATTCAGGGCAAATGGTGCTTTATTCTTTTGTCCAATTCAATCCCCAGTCCTAATCCTGGAGCCCTTGAGCATTTCAGCCTCCATACAATCTAGAATGTTTAAGTCTCCAAGCTTTACTGCTGACTGATCTACTCTATCTCCTTCTGAAATCAAAGTTGTCTGACTCTTCTGGTTCATCTCAACTCAGTGGCTGTTCTTGCTCCAAGCTGACTGGTGTAAACCAGTCAGCTTCTGAGGTGGCTGACTGTTTATGAACAAACTCTTCTGATTTTGGCAGATTCTGGCTGACTTCCCCAACTTTCTGACTGAACCACTCAGCTCGGCTTCAAACTGACAACTTATTAGCTGACTTTCTCCCAAACTCATTCTTCCTTCTGCTGAATTGTTTCTGTGTCTCTGCATCAGACTGCCTCAGACTACCCTCATTGCCTCTGCCTTACCCTCTGTCAGACCACTTTGTCTCTGTGTCTTGTCCTCTCTCTGCTTCTTATCCTGAACTGAAAGCCTGCTTTTATATCGTGAGTGTTGGGTATGTCCTCACTCTGATTCACTCTTCTAACTCTTCCTCTGATTCATCACTTTGTCTGTCTTTCACTTTAACTCACCTCATATGTCACTTCGTATCTGACACTGACTCCTTCTGAGCTTTGCTTCCCCTCTCCCAAGTCCTGGGATTAAATGTGTGCACCACCGCTGCCTTCTGAATACTGGGATTAAAGGTATATGCTGCCTCTGCTTTCGGACTACTGAAATTAAGGGTGTGTACTAACATTCTTCCTACCCTAGAGCAGCCATGCTGCCAGATTGAAAGATCAAATATTCCTCTACAATTTGTACTATCAGTTTTTTTTAAATTAGAGGTTTATGCTGTAATAGGTGGACAATGATACTATAATATAAACATTAATCTCTTTTGTAAATGATTTAGTAGGACTCATCCAATTAAAATAAGTATGAAACTATGGTTTGATCAGAATGTGTCTGAGTATCAGCAATGATATAAACTGGTGCAGAAATGTTAAAGTTTTGTAATTAAGCTATCCTGGAACTACATCAATTTTTAAGCCTAATAATGGAAGAGCTCATAAATGCAGTGTATCTTCCAATGAAATGAATATTAATTTGTAATACATTTTAAATGGTAATATTCTCCTAAGTTTATAATCTATTCTTGAAAATATACAATAATTAAAGTTTATTTCTTCACATTACTCATAAATTCAGTATCATTGATGGCCTATGGTTAGTACAGATACTAGATTATTAATTTCACGTATTATATAACAGATTAGTACTTATAATACAAGATTAGAATCAAATAATAGCTAGCAGAATTGCACATGCTGTATATATTCAAAGCTGTATGAGTTGATTTATTTAGTAATATAAGTGAAATAATATAAAGGACCACATGCATATTTAATGATATTATTAAGGCTTATGAAAATCTGATGATTCTTCTATAATAGATGATATAGTATTTTGAAATTCTTTCTGGAGAAGGTGTACCATAAACATATATAGGCTTTTAATGTATAAATTAAGTTAGATAAAGGTATAGAATAATTGTACTTATTTTCCCTAGTTGAAAATGTCAACATTGGTATAAAGCTTGTATAGAAATAGAAGTCATTCAACCCCTTCCTTTCTTGCTTACATTTTAATGTAAGTAGTTCCTGGAGACCTGTGGTACAATGACAGGCATCCATAAAAGTCATTACAACTTTGTAGTAGAAAACTTCAGTGATGAGATGTACTTTAAACAGAGGCTTCACTGATTAAGGAATGTGTTATTATTGCAGATGTGAGTTCTTAATATGGACATAGTTATGTTAGTATGTACTTAAAGATCTATATGTAGATAAATATATATGATAGACATGTGACAAAATATTAAATAAACCAATGGAATTACTTTTCAACTTCCTTAACAGATAATTAAGAATTTCATATTTTAAGAAAATATCAATTGCATTGATAATATGAGAGAAATTGAGAGTTAAAGTATACCTTATTTTTTTTCTTATGGAGATAAGAGCTAGTTTATTCTGTATTCAAATAAGAGTAAACATGACCCAGGAACACAGATTTAATTAACCCCACATTCCATGTTCAATGTGGAATCAATTTCATAAAGGTTTTATAGTAAGAGAACAAAGGAATCCACGAATGAAGGCCATTTGAAAGTACATTGGTATGTATATTGGGAAGCTGAGTTATAGTAAATCAGAGAAAACTGCTATGTAAGTTAGATATTCTCTAACAGCATCCTTAGCCTTTCGATTGGTGGAACCTAGAAGTCTATTCATGCATTCTAAATAATATTTATCCAATAGACACAGTTTATCAGGCATCACCTGAAAGTAAGCAAGTTTAGCTCTTTAGGGGGCTAAAAATACCACCAATAAAACTCTAATAAGACTCTGGATGGTCAATATTGAACCAATTCACACCACTGAAGTTCCAATAAGTGAGTAAGCCAAGATAGATATAACCTTTTTCCCAGAATTTTCATTCACAGTAACTACAAATAAAATCATTGGTTCATCAACTTAACATGGTGATTACCTTTCATTGTACGATTTGGACTGTGATTACTTCTTCAATGTAAATGATTAAACTTTTTTTTCCTTTTTATCTGTATCTTTTTTATTAATTTTTTTATACGATGAATTTTGTTTTCCACTTCCTCAACACCTCCTAGGTATTCCCCACCTCCTTACGCATCCAAGTTTATGATTTTTTTCTATATATCCCTGTATCTCTCTTTAAAAAAATGCACACACAGCCATACACACCCATACTCAGGCACACAAACAATGAAAATCAAAACCAACAAAATACCAATAAGACTAAATAAAAGGCCAAAAAAAAAAAGAAACAAAAAGCACAGCACACACACACACACACACACACACACACACACACACACACCAATGGAATTTGTTTTATGATGGTTGACTACTCCTGATGGGACCTGCCCTGGTGTGTGGTTGATCTCCCCAGTGTTGATATACTCCATTGTAGATTAATTTTGCCTTTGCCGGTGGATAGCAATTGCAAAAGTCTGGGTCAACTTCTCATTCTCAGTACGAGGGCCCCTTCTGCTTGAAACTTTGGAGGCCTTGTGCTTACTGTCACAGTCTATGTGAGTGTGTATGTGTATACATTGGTCCTTTTATTTCTGCAAGATACAGTTGTTTTGAAGTCATCCATCATACCTGGGTCTTATAATCTTCTGCTTTCTTTTCCCATAGATTTCTGAGCCTTGGAAGAAGGACTATGATGAAGACATCCTGTTTAGGACTAAGTGTTCTAAAGTCTCTCTCTGCACATAGTCCATGCCATGGTCTCAGTGTTATTTTTCATCTATTGCAAGAAGAAGCTTCTCTGATGAATGCTTAGCAAGGCAATTATCTAAAATACACAATGGATAAAACATTTATCTTAAATTTAATTTTATCTTTTATTATTTTGAATTTTGTAACTCACAAATTTGAAAATATTTATCTTTCTTTGAGAACTAAATTTATCTATACCACAAAATGCTTAAACAAAACAAAATGCTTAAACTAAGTAAATGTTTACTTCCACTTAAAAAAAATCTAATTTACAAGCTGAGAAACTAAATTGGAACTGCCATGACAGAAGGATTGTAAAGTCACTTATATTTGAACCCCTAAAATAAAGGTGATGATGTATAGACTATATTAGAAGTACCCTTGTAACTCAAAGGACAAAGGACTAAATGCTTTGCGTGACCACAAGATTTCAGTTAGTGAAAAGAAATCATTCTGGAGACTGTTGATGCTGATTGCTGTGCAGTAATTGAAGGTATTTAACATGAACACTATCCACATAAAGCACCAAATAGTTACAACAAATAATTTTGTGTTATAAGGAGTTTCTAATTATTGGTTCTTAAATATTTTAATTATAGTTTTATGGTTTAAAACAATTTTTATATTTAAGTATATTTTATCATATTATTCCCTCCCCACATTTTTCCATATCGTCTCTCATCCCATACCCACCCAATTTTAAGCTACTTCTCAAAAAACAAACAAAAAAAATCAATATGACAACAAAACTTCTAAAACCAAGAAAACAAAATAACACCATACCTCCAAACAACCAAACAAATAAACAAAAGACATCAAACTGTAACCAAATAGACAGCCCAGGAACCTGGGTAAAATCAAATAATACTGGTCTGAAAAAAGAAAAAAGGGAGTAGTAAAATGACTTCTAACAACATTCTGCTCTACACCGATCAGTGCCTTGCTCGGCCATCATCAGAGAAGCTTCCTCCTGTCATCTTTACCTTGATTTTTACACATAAATGCAGACCTAGTGGACCACCTCTTTACAGTTGCTACACCAAAGTGATCAGAACTAATCAAAATATTGATCCATAGAGAAATGCATTAAGAACTTCAATACAAATAGAACAACAGTAATAATCTACTAATACATCACGCTTTAATTGTATCTATATTCTTATATGTCAGAGCAGAAAAGTAGTTGCCGTGTGTGCTTGTATAAGACTGCCCAAAAGGAAAAATTTACTATTACTTTCTCAGAACAGAAAGTATGGCAGGATCTGTTGTTCAATAAGTAGTTATAAGAAGCATTAATGTTTTTAGTCTTGTCATGATTGTTTTTAAGTCTGAAAATTTCCCTTTATAATAGATATCTGTTGCTACCAGCCTCATTGAATGTTAAATATTCACTATATTGTCAAGTGAAAACTACTAAACTTGACGAGTATCAGCTCAACTTATTTTCCTAACATTCACTATATAAATTACTACAAATTACTACAGATTAAATATTGCATTCATTTTGACTTAGAGGGTTTTTAAAATAAGTTTCCTTGCATCTAATTAGTGAAATGTTTTTAATTATTGTTGCTGCAGTGATGTCATGTTCTTGAATGTGAGAGTTTGTGTAATTCATTCCAGCCATAAATGGTGAAACATGACATATTGTTCAGAAAATAGATGTAAGCTCCTGGTCAAAGTAATGAAGATAAAGCAATGTAAATGAGAGAGACACATATATAATATATATGTTAGTGATATTATGCAAAGAAGTTCCAATATTATTTACTATTAAATATACATAGAGGAAAAGATAATTCCTGGGTTTTTCACAATTCTTAAACTGTGTTACAAATTTGATATTTATAATTATGTCCTTAAAATTAATCGCTGCATTAAAAAGCACAATCTAGGTAAAATAACTCGAGAATGGAAGAAACTTGTGGTTTGCATTCTCGGCTCACAATCTGCAACTGCAAATCCAAACAAATCAAATATTTTCCACCATTACTTGAATTCATTAAATACTCATAGAAACTCACTCTGTGAATGTCAGACTGTCATTCAGCTATGTACCTTAATTCCAATCACAGATCAGAATCGATTTAGGTTACTTATATGAAAACAAGTTGGCATATATTACTAATAAAATTAAGCTACTTCGAAACCATTTGATCATCTTGTACTTATTCAGTGACTTGGGAAAAATATCACAATAGCATTGTGTTTTGTTTGCTCGTTTGTATGTGTTTGGAACATATTTGAGGGAATTTCTTTAATTAGTACATAGGACAGTCTCAACTCTGAACAATCTAATTGGTGATTTTAATATAGGCATGGATCTTACAGACTCTCCAGAGAATGTTCATTTAGATAGGCTTTGGTCAAATATTTATTTCACAGCAAAATTAACATTTAAAGCTTTGACACAGAATGCTCAATGATTTGTCTCATGCATGTTATTAATATTTTCTTTCTGAAGTCTGTATTGTGTTTTTCAAGGAAAGTCAGCAGAGTGCTTATTTCCCCATTTTAATTCTGCCATCTCTCTAGCCTACAACTACCTCAATGTATTTTATCACTTTCTGTACACACTGGTTTACTTTTTGGAGTCTTTGGTGACAGAAGCTTTCATGAATCAGCCTGCTTCTTTCTTCCTTTTGTTTAATTATCTGAAAGTTGGAAGAATGGGTGAAAAGAATGTTGCTGGAACTGTGAATGCCCAGTGCTGAGAGCCATTACTTGTTTTGTCCTTGGGAATCAATCAAAACCTCAAGGGTACCTGTGAAAAGGAACACATACACACACACCACACACACACACACACACACACACACACACACACACACACACACACACACACACACAGCTTCATAGCCAATTGTCATTGTTTTTACAAAGTTGAGATTGTCTAAGCAAGAGGAAAAAGGAACTAATTTCCCTTCCTTTTGTTTCCTTCGAGCCTGCAATGAGTTTGGTTAGAAGTCTTACATTCCCTCTTCAATTTTCTCATGATTTTCAGAAATCAATTGCTCAAAATTACAAAGAGAAGTTTTGCTTTGGATTTCCCAGCTTCTGTCATTTGTCATCTTCACTGAGACAAATGCAGCTAAGCTTTGAGAACCTAAACCAAGCTTTCTCCTCTTGGATCTGAAACTTGCATCAAGGAAATGCACATTGGACTGGTACATGAACATTTTAAAAAATATTTCAGCATGCATTGTTAATGTGGTAAATGGTATCTACTTGAAGCCTCTCTGATCTTAGGACGATTACCGAATAGAGATAGCAAGAGTACCCCATAGATTTCCCCTTAGGGATCACACAAACTCTTCTTACTGATGCAAACTGTGAATTCATTTGTATTGCTAAGTTGGAGGTTTCTAAGCAACTAGAAAGCAGCTGAAACAAGCCAACTCCATGACAGCTGCGGTGTTAAGTCTGTAATGTCTGTAGCTTCTGAGCAGGTGCAGGAAGTGGGATTTTTGTTTTAATGATTAATATTTGATCCACAGGTAATGTACTAAGTTAACTATATATTTCATGAGATTTTATTTCAAACAATTCTATTTTTATATACAATTTTATTTTTTATTTATGAATAGCATTCTATTCATTTATTCATACAAGTATCTATTGAATTGCTATGAGCAGATCCCTAACCACTCCCACAAAGAGATCACACAATGTTTGGTGTGCATTCTTGTGTAATTATATGACTTTACAAATGAATTCCTCATTTTAGTTATAAGATTTATCTATTTTTTTCACACACAATGGTCTTGTGCAATGATTTGATTATTTTGTTTATTTTTGTTTGGTCCAGTCCTGACTATTTGAAACTTCTTCTGGTCTGTTAGTCTGTATTTGCTTGTGTCATTTTATAGTACATGCATATAGCCATCAAGCCCACAGCTGCTATGCGATACTCAACTATGTTTATAAATCACATTAAAAAATTCTTCCATAATGATGTTCAAATAGATTGCATCCAAACTTCTGCCACACTTTGCTACTCTCCTTGGTCACAGATCCTATTATCCTATGTGAGATTTCATTGGAATAAATATAAACCAGAGGAACTGTAATACGTTCTATGTATGTTTCATGTAATTAAGGACTGTGAATGTTTTGTAAACAGAGAAGTACATGTTAATTACTGCATCCACTATTCCAAAACAAATGGTTAAATTATCTATCTTTCTTTATTTAAAGAAAATATACACACACGAAAATATCAGCATTTTTTTTCAGAAATTTTATATAATATTGTATATAATGTGTATATATATAATGTTTTATAAAAAGCTATATATATATAAATATCATAAAAGAAACAGAATACAACTGTATTGTAATTACTGCAATTTTCAAACTGAAATTATTTTAGGAAACTTCTATATTAGGATATTTCCATGGGGCTTTTCCAAAGGCTTTAATGTTAGTTATCCCTCCCCATATTCCATCTTCTATCATAATATATATATATATATATATATATATAAAAGAAATTTAAATGGAGTTATCATACAGTGGAATGGGGGAGACAATAACTCAACCAGATATCATATGCTAACAAGTGAAAAACTAAGTACTGGGAATGGGCTATATGTTTTTGAGCTGTTGACCAAATGGATCCCACAAAACACTCAACATTACAGGCTATTGATGCTATGGGTTATCCTCCACAACCTGAAGTCAAGGCTCAGTTAAAGAAGATACCACTTATATCATAAAACATGGAGAAATGTAGCTTGTAGTCAACTGTAAGCACCATCCCTACTAGATAGTTTTAATAGTGCTGGTGTGCTATACATGCTACCAGAGAAGAAAAGTAATTATTTATCTCACCCAACTGTGAACCTTTGAGCTACAATAGTGGATTTCCACGAAAGATATATCTTCTCACTCAATAGGGGCATGGATGTTATGGGAGTAACCAATGAACTTTGACTGGATTTAAGGCACTTTCCATTTTATCAGTCCCATACCTGACACTGCAAATGAGACCAAGAAGCTGAGACTAGATAGGTCATGGTCCCTAGAGTAAAATCTATTACTATAGAAATAAAAGGACTTCTAGTAACATGTTACCAGGAAGCTTCTCTTTGCACAAAGAACCAAAATGACAATGTGCAGAGAGTGAGAGACTTTGGAGTGCTCAGCCTGAAAGAGATGTCTATATCACACCTCTTCTCTGATGTCTCAGGGAACAATGTGGAACAGAGAAGGGAGAAAGATTATGAGGGCCAGAAGTGATGAATGACTTCAAGGAAACGTGTTTTCTAGACACAATAGGGCAGATGTATGTAAGTACAAACACACAGAGACTGTGGCATCATGCACAGGAGCTATTCAAACTCCAGCCAGACAAAATTCAAGTATGGAGAAGGAGAAGTGAGAATTGGATCCCATACCTGGCTAAGAAGCTGTTTATGATTGATAGCTCCAAGGAGAGAGAAAATAAGATTTCCACAATAGAATGATAATGGGCATATCAACCATGCTCCAGGGCAATCCTCATGCTCAGCAGTAGTTCACCTATACAAATTGAATTTTATGGTTTTGCTGCTGTAGCTTGTTTTTTTGAAGAAAGAACTTGAAGTTGGATCAGTCTGAAGGGAGAGGATGGCACCTGGAAGGAGGTGGGAAGAAAATAATATGACAAAATATATTATATGCATATTCAAAGAATAAAAATATTAAAAACTCCTCCAAAACAATAAAGACATGATTATTTTTACAATCAAGAAATAAAATAATCCAGCACACTTTAAAGTTCCTTTTCTGTGTGCATTTCTCCCTTTTTCCATATGATTTATTTCTCTTCCTTGGCTTGTCACTATAGTTAAAACTCTACCATGATGGTAACATAATATTTATTATTGTCTTCTTTTCATTGCTTCTGATCTTAGGAAACCAGATATGTTTTGAGTATGAGGAGGTACTTTTAACTTCCTGGTTTATAGAGACACTCGCATCATAAAAACATGGCAAACTCTGTTTCTAGTGAGATGAGGTGAGTTATGCCAGAAAAAAATTTGCATTCAGTATACAAAGATCTTTACATGACATTGAACAATAATGATACTCCTAAAGAAAAGAGTAATGGATGTGATATAGGATAATAAAACCGACATTGTGTGAAATGGAAGCCATGGACAGAAGGAACCACAGTAAGCCTGATAAAGCACAAAATATCCAACATGTGAATCAGTTTTAAATATGACCAATATTATCAGACTGAAGACAATTTAACTTACTAAGAGTCAAAGATGATAACTGCTTCTGATGTCCTATTGATATTCTTAACCATAGAAGCATCTAAAGCACGATGGGAAAGATGGAGGAAGAAATAGTAGCCCTCAAATCTTCATTCTGTTAGCTGGCAGTATCAATTTGAGCATCATGCATATGACCCAAATTAAGCCTGGGAAAGATTTAAATCAGAATATTTTATAGTTGGACCTAATTAATGAAATCATAAATTTTAATTACTCATGTTTCTCTCTCGGTGCATTGTGTGCATTGTGTTAGTCTCTTGTGTTTTTGTTTTATATTTTACTCTTTTCTTTATTGTTTGTTTGCCTGTTCCTTTTCTAAAGGACAGAGATAGAAAGGATGTGGAGCTGGGTGGGTGGGGCCGGGGGGGCGATCTGTAAGGACTTGGGGGAGAGGAAATAATAGAATATATTATATGAAAAAAACCTTTTAAATAAAAAGTCAAAAAAAGTATTAGGTAAGAGTTCTTGATTATTTTAGAATGATTATGAATAAAAAATGTCATTATTCTTCCCAGAGACTTCATGCACTATCCATAATAAAAACTTTCTTTACTAGATGAATTTTAATTGTTAGTAGGGAAAAATAACTAAGCTACTTTTCACTAATGTCTCCTGAACCCTGTTTATTGAAAGCACTGGTTACATTACAAAAGAAATTTATATTTCAGTATCAAAACATACATAAATATACTGAGATATACAAATATTTTAATAACTAATTATAATTTTCTTGTTAACTTAAATTGGCATGTATTTTTAAAAAAGCAAGTGGAAAAAAGTTATGGAAGATGTAGCCATTGATTCAGGGCAAAAGACAGTTTATTCTTCAGCTAATTCAGTTCCCAGTTCTTCGAAGGTTTTAGCCCCTGTACAATCTGATCTTCAAGATACAAGCCCAGACCCATAAGATGTCAGCCTCAGCCCCCAAGACTGACTCACCATAATTAGCTCCTTCTGAAATCAGAGTTGAACTGAACTTAACTAACTCTTCTGGTTGGCTGATTCAAGCTTGCTCTTCTGGCTCAAACACTTCTGTAAGCTATTGGTTCAAACTGACCTTTTGAGTTGGGTGACTGTTTCTGATTGAATTCTTCTGACTGGCTGACTTCTGCAACTTCTCTGACTGAATTGCTCTGCTTGATTTCAAACTGACTCACTCTTCCCATAAGATACTGACTCCTACTGCTAAACTGCCTCTATATCTCTGCCCCAGACTGCCTCGTACTTTCTCAGATTCCTCAGACGGCCTCAGACTGCCTCATTTTCTGAACTGAGAGCCTGCTTTTCTATTGTGAGAGTTGGGTATGTCCTCACTCTGACTCACTCTGTTATCTCTTCTGATTTGTTGCTTTGCCTGCTCTTCACTCTGATTTATCTCAGACATCACTCTGCCAAGTCTTCACTCATTCACTCTCAGACTTGGGATTAAAGGCATGTGCTCATTCTATAACCATGGACTGAGAACCATGATCTACCTTCTGAACTGACTGCCTCCTTTTAGAACCCTAGTGTTGGTATGAAAAGTGTGTGATACATTGGTTGCCTTAATCACAAAAAATCATTTTCACCTAGCATCACCACAAACAGAGAATAGGATTAGCCTGACTAACATAATGTGATCCCTTCATACAGGCCCTTGGATTCAATCTCTTCCTAGCTATCACA
This sequence comes from Cricetomys ansorgei, assembly GCA_026225945.1. Classification (NCBI taxonomy): domain Eukaryota; kingdom Metazoa; phylum Chordata; class Mammalia; order Rodentia; family Nesomyidae; genus Cricetomys; species Cricetomys ansorgei. The sequence goes on from JAMJFZ010001791.1 coordinate 6,184,637, forward strand.
CAGACCTTTCAATATGATAAAAGATTAAATTTTCCTCTACAGGAAGTTATCCAAAATTGTTCATACAACAAAAGAATAATAATCTAATCAACCATATATACCCATGATATCATAAAAAACTCTGGGCAACAGGTTTTAATAAAGAAACAAAGAAAAATCAAATGAGGATTAAATCAATAGAGAAGCTCTACAGATAAGTTTGTAAAAGTCTGAGGAATTTTAACTCTAGGCATGTACATGTTTTTACGCCAATCAGAATAGTTGAAACTGTATATCACAGTGAATTCACATGTGCTGTGTATCTGAGCACTTTGGTAGAACTCTGTTTTGAAGCCCTTTTAGTCATTTCCCTACATTAGAGATTACAAAACCAAGCCAGTCTTTTGACATCTCATTTCAAAATAACGAATTTGTCATTAAACCAGAGCTATGAATTCAAGTTTATTGATATCTCTATTGGCACGACAGCCTGAGAAGCTATAAATATTACTTACATTCCTATTACTACCTTGAAAGTTCAACTCAGAAAAGCAATAAATCACTCTTGGTTCTTTAAAAAAAAAATCATAAAACAAGCAAGAGGATTTATATGATATTCTACATAACGAAAAATTGGATTTTAATAGTTCTCCAACTTCATACTTAATTTAATTTTATTAACTTTGTCCAAATTTTAATTCTTCAATTAATAAAAACAGATATGAAAACTTGTATTGGTGCTTTTCATAATCATATTTCACATGCACATATGTAGGTGGCAATTATCTAGGAAGTAGAAACAGATGAAGTGTAGATGCAGATGTTTTTCAGAACAACAAGGTACTATCCCTAATAATATAATTATTTTGCTTATGATAGGTGTAATCTGGGTTCTTGTGCATATTACTCCAATGCTCTATCACTTATCTCTATCAGTAACCCTTGTTTATTTGACAAAGGATCTAACTGTGCAGAATAGGCTAATTGTAACTTGTTAAGTAACTCAGGCCTCTACTGTACATCTAACAATTGTTATCCTCATAGGAAGATAGACCTTAAGAGGCAGGGATGCAAAGCAACAGCATATTGTTACAAGATGTGATATAGCTGTAAGTCAAGAAACGTCAGTTACTGATGGCCTCAACCAGGAGTGTGGGCTGGCCTAGAGCTAATAGGGAGTTGAGGCATGTGGAACTGTCATAGAGCTAACAGTGGGTCGAATCTGGCTTGGAACCCCATGTCATCCCAGGAGATGAGAACGGTAGGTGTTCAGCTGCTCCTTACTTTGGCCCTGGCCAGAACCCAGCTAAATATTAAATATTGCCTACTTCCCAGAAGCAAAAGGAATGCAGCTTGGTTGGTGCCTATCTGCGCTGTAGCTATAAACCTAGGGATGGGTACATTCACTGATAAGGTGCCTTCCTCGTTTTCCCTGTGAGACCATACCTTGTGCCCTTGCAAGACCTTGATGCTTAGACTTGAGCCCCACATGAAAATAAGGCTTCTCCAATATCCTTGTCTGAGCCAATGGATCCCAACCCTGGGTACCAAATACCCTCCCCTGCTTGTGGCCCTATATATGTAACCTATACACTGCATTAACGTGACCTCTGCTTCCACCAGACAGAATCCCTGAACTGATCCACTGCATCTCATTTGGTTGTCTGCACTGAGATTTGGATCTCTGTGCATTGGTCCGAGCCCATGCTCCCCTGCCTCTGCCATCTCTCCTTCCTAGCTTTCAACTCTGACCTCCCTTCCCACCTGGCCAGTGAGAAGCTGGTCAGAGCAGAGGGGGAGAGGCTAGAACACCTGGAGGATGGGGAGAGACAACAGAAGCATGCTTTGAAACCTGGATTTTCTCACTCTGAGTATGGAATGTATATGGCTGATCCTCTTTCTATACTCTGACAGACCCTAGCTAGCATTAACAGCTAGCAAAAACTCCTCCAGTGCTGCCATATCTTATGACACATAGCACCTGATGAAATCCTTCCTCTCCAATATATGTGGCCTGGTTAATTTTTATCTGACCACTGCAGCTGGAGGGACCAGAGTTGAAATTTCTCTCTGCCTGTATGATCTTATAAGCCTCTTCCCCTGATCTCTGTGAGACCCCTGCTTATGCAAGGCAGGCTTCCTCAAGACTGCAGACAATAACAATTCCTCCAGACAATAACACATTGACCACCTATACCTGGCTATGAACCCCAACATGCAAATGGAGCTCTCCTAGTATCACTCACCTATCCAATACCATACTACCACACAAGGCATTTGCCCCTTTCCTCTCTCTCTCTCTCCCTCTCTCTCTTTCTCTCTCTCTCTCCATATATGTATATATATATATACATATATATGCACAATTACATATATATATAAATACATATATATACACATACACGTATTTGTATGTATATGTATATACATATACATACATTTATATGTATATATGCATACACACATATATACATATGGTTCCCTTTGCTTAAAAAAAATGGAGCTGTTTACACTGACACTCGCTCCCAGGAAGTCTGTTTCCCACCTGCTTTCAGTTTCTGCCCAAGAACTAGCCACAGAAGGTTCCTGACTACTTTGCTTTCTCCCCAAAGTTGAGCTATTGGTGCACAACAGCTTGGCTGCCCCAGGGAAGGGACAGGAAAGCAAGGACCCACACAGGAATGTGAGGTGTTCAAGAGAGAATGCATTCTGAGAAATCTCTGCACACACTTTGATATGAGCCTTAGCCACTGGAAATGGCAGAAAGTAAACTTCTATTTTGTAAAGATTTTATTTTTATGAAAAATTAGATTCAGAAGCCCTAGAAACTAATATGATAGACTTCTTTTAGGAGATAACCTGGGCATTTGTGTGCATTTTGTCTTACCTTTAGTCATTTTGTGAAAGTGTTTTCTATGCATTGTATATAAAGTTTGAGTGAATTTCTGTTCTATTTTAAATGTGTGAGGAAGGAATTAAGTTTGTCTAAGCATGTCATAAAGTGTTCTATATAATTTTGAACTCAAGATTACAACTAGCATTTGGAAAAATTGCTTTCAGGAAACAGAATCTCCTATGTTCATTTTCTGTCACATTTACTTTGCTCAGAGTATTAATTTCCATGTTAAAGGTCAATAACCACTTATTTCAAGATAAAGATTTATCCTCCATTATTTTGTGTGAATTGTAAAGAATTTGATTAACTTCTCAATGTAGAGTTAAAATAATAACTTAATTAAATTAAAGGTTATTACAAAAGAGCTGAATATCTAATAATAGTTATGAAAACATCTATTCCTTATAAAATAATACTCCACTACAAATGATTACTGAGTTGTCAACAAGATTAGTGGGCTAGTAAAAAATCTACTTTCATCTAGATTATCATTATTAAATTTCTATAATAAATCATATCTAAATTTATATATAAATTATTGCTAAGATACTTGTGAGAATTTAGATTTTATAGAAGTGAATGGAGCAATTATTTTTGAGTGTTTAATCCTAGGATGAAACTCACTGTTCTGAACATTGTGCTCATAGCTGTGGTTCTAAATATGACTGCTCCTGGAATGGAATTAATCCAGTGAGAAGTAGCAGAATGTAAATCTAAATTTGTACTTCTGTGAAGAAATGGATAGGTGAAAGCATGGCCTTGTCATACATTGTTAATGCAAATTATATATTCAAAATCAATATCTCTCTCTCTCTCTCTCATACACACACACACACACATACACACACACACACACATACACACACAATCTAGATTCCTTATATGAGAGAAAACATGAGGTATTTATCTTTCTGTTTGTGACATATTTCAATTAATATCACTACTTAACATCTTTTTTCTGAAAAAGGCATTATTTTTTATTTATGATTATGATTATATCTCTTTCATTTTCTTTATTCACTGTTGGATAATATCCAGGCTGATTCCATTTCATAAGTATTGCAGAGACTGGAGCAGTGAAAATTTATTTGCACATATCTCTGTGATATGCTGACCTAGAATCCTTCAGTTTTATACACAGGAGTGAGGGAGCTGGATCACGTGGTAGTTCTGCTTTCAATGTTTTGGGAGGCAAAATGAGCACTGACATCCACAGTGGTTTCACCTGCTTACGTTCACACCAAACAGCATTCCATCATCTCACAGGGATTATCGTCATTTGTTTTCTTGATGTGGCCAATGTGAGTGAATTTAGATGACTCTCAAAATAGTTTTAATTTGTGTGTTCTTGGTAGCTAGAATGTTGAATACTTTTCAAACATTTATTGATTACTTGTTATTTCTTCTTCAGTTCATTAGTCCATTTGTCACTTTATTTTCAAATTTTATTTTTGTAGGTCTGTATGTATTTTAACTACTAATTGCTGGACTGATATATAATTTGCAGAAACTTTTTTGCATTCTGCAGGATGCTTCTTAACTCTGGGTATTGTTTCCTTTTGTTAGGTTTTTATAAGATTTCCTGGGCTATAGAAATCCTCTTCAGAAAAGTCCATGCCTAGTTTAGATAATAAAATATCTTACCTGCATTTTACTTTCAGACTTTTAAAGTTCTGTGACTTACATTTAAGGACTTTGAGACATTTTGATTTTATACTTTTTCTAAGTTGAAAGATATCAATCTAGAGTCATTCTAAAGTATGAGGCTTTTCTGGTTCATCTCAATGTCTGTCTGGGTGATAGTGAAACATTCTGTTTACTATGGCTCAGTAGTATTATTTAGGAACAGATATTGGACTATCTCTAGAACTGCTCTCTCTGCATATGATTGCCCAAATTATATGAAGACTTACAGAAAAATTTAGGATGTTTTTTTCTAGTTTGATGTAAAATATAATTGGTATTTCAATTGGGATGGCACAGATTTAAGACCTACAGATTTATTTAGTATGTTGCTTTTCATGAGACGTGTTTTCTATGTATTATTTGTGTCAATACATGAACATGAAAGATCTTTCCATAATCTCTTTCTTCATTATTTTAATGTTTTGAAACTAGAATAATTTTAAATCCTAGTTAGGTTTATTGCTAGATATTTTGTATTTTATATTTTCAAATTATTGTAAATTTTTACAGTAAAAATGAACTACTTTTTTAAAAAATTTCTTATCAAGTTTATAAGCAGCATATAGGAAATCTACTGAATTGAGAATATTGGTTTTATATCCTTCTACTTTTCTAAAAGCGCATATCAGGCCTAAGAATGTTTTCGGGGGCTGTCAAGGTTATTTATGCATAGGACAAGTCATTTGCAAAGAAGGATGCTTTTCCTTCATCTGTTTCTATTATAAATTTTTATTTCATTTTCTTGTCTTACTGATCTAGCTAAGTCAGCAAAGACATTATTGAATAAGAACAGAGAGAGTAGATACCCCTTTTTCCTCAGGATGTTAGAGAGGATGCTTTCAGTTTTTACCATTTATTATAATGTTTATCACAGGTTTGTTGTATATACTGTTTTTGTATCAGAATCTATCTCTTCTATTCCTAACTTCTTAGGGGTGTTTCTCATGAAGGTATGCTAATCTTTCCTATAGTCTTTTTAATGACTACTGAGTTGATCACTTCTTTCATGTCCTTAATTTTCTTCAGTTGTAGAATAATATTTATTGTTTTGCATATTTTAAAAAATCAATTTGGAGAAAAACAATTTTGTCATCATTTGGGCATGGGGATAATAGAGACTCATTCATATGAGTCTAGTATTATGCCCTCACATTCTATTTTTATGCAACAATTTGAGGATGATGGGTCTTATCTGCTTCTTAAAGGTTTCATAGATTTTGAATCAGTCTTGTCCTTTATTTTTCATAATTGGGATACTGTCTATTACTGTTGCTGTAGAGGAATAGGCCAGTGTGGAAGCTTGGAAGGGCCTACATTCCAGGGATCTATATGAAGGGTTCAAATTTAGAGGCCCATGTGGTCATTCCGATGGAATGTAGAAAGACTGTTAAAAATGTTGGTACATACTTTTTATCTTTGTAAAGCAGTGGTAACAAACATCTTTAACCCCAGTATTCAGAAGGCTGTGGTGGTCCACACCTTTAATAACAAAGACAGAAAGAGAATGTGGAAGCAGACACAGGAGGTGGAGCTCAGAATGGATCAGTGTCAGATTGGAAGTGAAGTCTGAGATGAGTCAGAGTGAAGAACAGGCAAAGTGACTAATCAGAGGAAGAATCATCAGAGTGAGTCAGAGTGACGACATGCCTAACTCTCATGATACAAAAGAAAGTTCTCAGTCCAGAGCAGAGTCAGTTACTCAGGCAGTCAATTACATCAGGCAATATGAGGTCAGAAGTCGGTGGCAGGCAGGCTTGGGGAGAGGCACACAGACACAGAGGCACCTTGGCAGAAGTCAGTATCATAAGAGAAAAGCAAATCAGTTTTAAGCTGAGTAGAACAGCTCAGTCTGAGGCAGGCAGAGAATCAGCAAGAATATGCCAGAGTTTAAAGAGTTTGATCCAAAACAGTCTATCAGCTCAGAAGACCAGTTTGAGCCAGAAACTTGTAGAAGAGTTTGGGCCAGAATAACAAATGAGTTGAGTTGAACCAGAAGAGTCAGAGTTCAGAAAAAGCTAGTCAGAATGGCTCAGTCAACAGTAAGTCTTGTAGGTTGTTTATATTGTACAGAAGCTTAAATGTTCTAGATTATATGAAGGCTAAGTCTGAAGCCTTCTAGTTCTCGGGTTAAGAAGAGGTTATAAGGAAGCTGAAATGCTGAGGGCTTGAAGAATAGACCAGTGTCTTAACTAGCCAAAGAATAAACAGCTTAGCCCAGAATCTATGGCTGCATTTGGTATAAATCTACAGTTACAGTTTTGATTTTCTTGCTTGCTGTGTACTTGTTTGAGTGACATATAGATTCTTCATACAATTTGAGTACTTAAATATGTCTATGAATTTATATCCCTTTTCTTTTTTATATTTTCTAGCTCTTTGACTCTAAGCTTTCAAAGTTTTTTTAGAATAAATCCCTAGATTCACTGAAATTTCTTTTATACATGTAATTCCTTGTACTTTGTTCTTTTTTCTCTCTCACTGCTGTGCTATTTGGGTAAGGGATTTGCCAATTTTTTTTCTTATTGAAAATAATTCTTTCATCAGTATATTCTGATTGGAGTTTTCCCTCCCTCATCTCCTCCAAACTTCAAATTCCATGCCTTCTTTTATTCTCTATAAAATAAATAGGCCCAAAAAAGAACAGAATAAAAGAATATAAATAGCAAAACAAAGAAAAAGCATGAGAAACGCATACACACATGCACAAGCACACACAAACACACACACACACACACACACACACAGCAAAAACACAAAATGTTTTAACTTTTCAAGAAAGCAAGTTTTTGCTTGATTATCTTATACAATATTTTTGTCCTTCATTTCATTAGTTTCTTCTAGGAATTTTTATTTCCCCTTACTCTTTTCCCCTTACTCTGTTTGATTTATTATTACTTTCCTAGTTCATTGAGATGCATGATGAAATTATGTGAGAAGTCTCTGAGTTTTTAATGTAAACATTCAGATTATAAATTTCCTTTTTAAAACTGTCAGAATTGTATCCCAGCTTTTTGGACAAAATGAGCTTTCTCTTCTATTTGATTCTAGAAATATTTTCATTCCATTACATGTTTGAGTCTCCTAGCTCCAAATCTCCACATTTAAGTGTATTTCTCACCCTCCATGAAGGAAAATTATCTTTACAACAGAAAGGAGTCAATTATGAAAACTAAGCTGGCCTAACCCTATCAAAATGCCTGATCTTGAAGCTCAGTTTCAATAGCTGTATCTACAATGTCACATCCTCACCTAAGTCACAGGTGTCATTGCAGAAGAGGGGACAGAAGCAAGAGCCAGAGGCTAGGGAGCTTGTTGTGTATTACTTAGTAATGTCAGAGGCTCTATCCATAAGGTCTCACCAACATGACTGCCCAAACAAGGACTGAACAAGTACAACTACAGAAATGCTCAAGTAGAGAGGGGAATTTCTTCCAAATTTCTGTGTATGGATGATTCTTCTTTCACCCATTATTTTATAGAGATAAATGCTTTTTGCTTTCCAAAAATATTCCACACAATAAAAGTCAAACAATTAAAAAGAATAAAGTGGACATGGGCAATGCCATGAGGTTTCAATCCTGCACAAAGAACTACTGGCAACTGAGGAATGCTGAGAGTGGGAGAAAGAGTCTTCCCCAGGGACAAACACACCAACTGGTTATCCAATACCAAGTGGTCAGCCCTGAATCATACACACAGGTAACATAATATAGACTGAGCAGGTTATATTTAGGAATACACAATAATGAAAACATTACTCGGAAAAACAAAATTAATGAAAAAAATGTCAAGAATTTGAAAGAAAGTATGACTATCTGTCAGTGTTTCGAGGGAGAAAAGGAAGGGAGAAATGATATTATTATATTATGATTATGTATTATATTATAATTATAAATGATGTTCTATTATTATCTCAGAAAGTAAAAGAAATAATTTTTAAAGTATATATTGTTAAATCTATAAGTATTTATGTAGCTTATCTTGATATGATATTCTAGTACTATTTTACAATTACATAATAGGGTACAAGACATTATTTTGATTCTTCTGTATTTGTTAAGATTTTCTTTTTGACTTGCAATGCATTCTTCTTACAGAAGGTTTCACAGGCTCCTAAGAAGAGTGTGTATTTTGTAAATGTTAGAAAAAAGGAGAAATAAATAACACTGAGGACATTTGAAAAAGACATAGGCAACATATTATTTTTAAGATTTCTTAAAAACATAAAAATATATGTGCTTGTATATGTGTAAGTATATATATATATACATATCAAATTATACCACACGGAATGATGATGGTTTCTTCAAGAGTCAGTTTTCCTGTCAAAAACTCCAGTACCAGGCACTGAAAAATCCAAAGAGTTGTTGATCTAATGAGTGCATAGATCATCTAAAACAATTTTTGATATAGCCATTGCTTTTCATTGCTTTACAGTACTTGAAGGTAAGACCCTATTGTTGAAGACCTCAAATACTTTGCACATAGAATTTAGAATAATCAAACTGTGATCTTCTCCCTGAGAAACTACCGTTATAGTATCTACAGATGGTATGTGAACTACCAAGGAAGAGGACCAATCAATAGTCCTACTCAACTATGAAGCATACAAACCACAACAATAACCAGCATGGCAAGATAACCCCAATGGTGCAATATTGGCACTTTTAACTTGGAGATAACAAACAGCCATCTAATTGTATTAAGACCCACTTAATAGGAAGGAATATATTTCTGATTCTGTAAACCTACTCAACTACCTATGGCTGAAGAGGTCACAGATCTGAATGGAGAGCTTATTGCTGCCATTCTTCTAAACCAATATAATATCTAACTATTTTACAAAATACTTATCATAAATGTAGCTTATGAAAGAATGTTAAATGTAGCTTATCAAATAATGTTACAGATCCACAACCAGTCTAAATGTAGAGAATTAGGACTGAGGGGTATCCATTCCCAACTGATACATCTTCAATGTAACTCTCATACCTAAAAGCTCAGAAAAATTTGCAGAAGAGGAAGCAGAAATAAAAGTCAAAGCCTTGGGACATCTGTTTCTATGTAATTTACTTTAGGAATGACAGGAAAAACATATTCATGAAATTTCAACAATATGTTTACCAAAACAAGAACACTGTAACAACATCAATTGGCATGACAACATGGACAGGGGAAATTCCACAAGGTTTCACCTCTAGATTGTGGTGATGCAATATTATAAAAATATCTCTTACATTCTAAGAGACTAGAACTTTGGCTGAACCTCACAGCTGATTTAATAATACATTTTGAAGTCACTCAAGACTCGTATCATGCTGTGTACTCAAACTGTTTACTTAACCTGCTTGTACGAGAATAATGTAATGAGCTTTTACAACGTATGTTATAAAAGTCACATTAGTCACAAACAGTGACTAATGCCTGGTAAAACTCAGTTAAAGATTTCTGTAAAGCATCCCATTCTTCCACCATGTAATGCTTTCTGTGTTGTTCAATAAAAACAGAATGAATAAACACAGAGAGACAGAAGAACCAGACACCACTAGCATACACACACACACACACAGTTTATAGGACAGACACACAACAGACATATACACAGAAAAGACAAAGACAAAGTGACATGCACAAACAGAACAGACACAGAAACAAAATAATACACACACACACACACACACACACACACACACACACACACACACACACACACAAAGACACAGGGACAAAGTTACAAGACAGGAACAAATTCAGACTCATGAAGCAGACAGCAAGAGGATGGAACCCGCAGAAAACATGAAACTGATAATTCAAATTTGAACTCATATTTGAATAAACAACTATGAGAGGAAGTGCTTTTATTTCTTTCCTTAATGCAACACTGATGCATTATTCATAATTCAGAGTCAATTACTAATATGTACAATCCAGAAACTAGATGAAGAGCTAAAAGTGGTCAAAGGGTACTGAAAAGGGAGAGTTAATTTTCTCCAGGAAGAACTTCCTGCACAGAATGCTTAATGGCCATGAATAGACACAAAGTTTTCACAAAACAGTTAAACATGTTAAAGAATGTAGTGTATGCTACGAAATTTATACTATTTAAAGTAAATATGGAAAGCATGAACAAATACATTAAAGGAAGTGGACAGGAAATAGAGAAAAGTAAAAAATTTAAAAGGTTAAATGAAGGAAAGAAAAAATAAGAATAGAGAAAAATGTCAGGAAGCAAAAGAAAAGAAGATGAGATTACAAAAGCATAATACATGAAAAGAAAAAGCTAAATAGCAAGTAATTTCAGAGTATAAATTAGATAAATGTAAGAAAAATAAATATAAAACATGAATGACTTAAAGGAAATAGGATAATGCCACAATACTATTAAAAGTACAGTAGGAAGAAAACTGGGAAAATGAAGAAGATAAAAAGGTATTTTACAGGAGAAATAAAATGAGAAGACTAAAGCTTGTTCTACAATGAAAATAGCATGTAAACAAAAATCCAGTGAATGTATTAATGGGAATAAGAAAACATAAGTATTATCTATACCCTTTTAAAAGTACAGTGTTTTTTTTTCTTTCTTTTTCTTTTCTTTTCTTTCTTTCTTTTCTTTTCTTTTTTTTAGTAGAAGCACAGGAAAGAAAAAGAAAACATCTTTCTAGGTCATCAAAACTACTTGGATCCTGCCAGTTTATATGTGGGAATTGTCTACTTGAATTTGTTTAACTCTTTTTTTCTTTCTTAAGCGTTATGCTTCTGTTGAGCCTGTATTGGGACACAAATACCTTCAAAGCTGTTTTCACTGCATTGTCTTCTCTAATTGTATTTCAGGGTCCTATCTGGCCACACTTAGGTTAACACAGAGTAGTCTTTACAGGTTATCTCTCACAATTTGGAGATTGTCCATGTTTTACTCTAGCTAGGAGATTGGAAGTGTGTAAAGAAACCACAACACTGAGATCTATACAGACAGAAGAAATGTCTTTGTAACTTCTAGATTTCCTAAGTATTATTTACAGGAGGATACCTCACAGCTCCCTGTCTCTAGAGCAGTTAAATGATATTCGGTTCAAGAGAACTGGATGCGCTACTAACTTTAGATTATGGATTATGAAACTCCAGAGCTATTTTCAGTTGATGAGATCTACTCCTAGCTACCAAATGCAAAGCTATGTTTGTTACTTCCATAGTGGAGCCCCTTACCTGCATCTCCCTGCCCACACCCCCGCCATGGCTGTCTCTTGCTCAGGTTCAGTGCAAATTAAACTCAGCCTCTTTGACTTGTGGCTGTCCCTGTTCTTGGGTTTCATTGCAGCTCAGTTTTTTACACCAGAATCTCTCTCAGGATGACACCTGTCCCTGCTCTCTGAGTCACATAGACAAATGAGAGTTTTCCCACTGCTTAACCAGATACCCAAGAAGTCAGCATGTCACCAGAATCCAAAGCTGGATTGGAGGCCTGTGACAGCCATGAGGTCTTCCTGGTGGCACCAGTGCTGCCCAGTTTTCATAGAATCCTCTAACTCACCTTTGTCTGAGGCTTCTGTTTCTTTTCCCTTGCCTGCAGCTCTGTTCTGCTTGATTTTACTTCTTTAAACTGAGTCACTTATTTTTAAACCGCATTTTCAGGTCTCCTTTCACTGTAAATTCCCACAGTCTTATTCCTTTTCTTCTTGGGACAAAGTCCATTCTTTTTAAAACTGAGTCTTCCTATGTCATAGAGCTTCAGTTTCCTATTCACTATCTTTACCCAAAGTTATTTTTATAAGCTATTTGTAATACATATTCTGTAGTGTTAAAGAATAATATGTATTCCATTTTTTTCTGAACACGTATTGTTATGTTATTCCATTTTGCATATCATTACTATACCCAAATTAGTGAAGCTAAAGATAATTTTCAGCTAGTGAATGCAAGAAATACAGAACAATCAAGTTACCAACTTTATGAAATAAGTCAAACTTAATTGTGTAATATTAGTTACCACTCATATCACTGGCATATATTAAATGATGTGTTTAAATCCCCATATTAATCTTTACTACCATATAAGTTCATTGTTATATATATATAACACTCTAATAAAATGAGAATACTGGAGAAAAGCAAGACAGCATAGATTAGAAGTTATTGTAATATATGTCTTGTAATTTAGAGTCTAGCTATAAATAGTAAGCAAAAATAGAAAATGCCTGACATTTCATTCTAAGAATTCATCATCCTAGCTATTCACACAGAATTCAATTCTTAACATAGCTATGCATTATGTCAGCAAGTAATTTTTAGTAGAATGATTAAAGCATGGTACTAGCTTCTCTTTTTTAATCACAATGAGCTTAAAATTAATAAATCTGAAAAATGCAATTAAAATATTTAAAGTATATCCATAGAATGTGAACAATTAAAATATGTACAAACATAAATGTGTATAATTGTGACTTCCATGTTATAATTTAAAAAAGAGAAATGAGAACATTCTGCTGGCACATTTAATAGTATAAAATCCACTGAAACAGTAAAAGTACTGGTGAGTGTTACTGTTTTACAAGACTCTATATTAAGTTTTTCACTGTTAGAAATGCTGCAAAGCAAATGTTGCAATACACTTTAGCTTCTTTAAGGGCAGCACTACTTTTCAGATATTGGTGTTGGAGGCTGGTGTTATAATTTTGGTCAGCTTGAAATGCAGACATTGAATTCATCAATAGATATATCTTTAAATTACTGTTGGTGAGGAAATGTGAAAACAAATCAGCCTAAAGCATCTATTTGACTAGTCAGGTAGTAAATATGTGCCGCCATCAATCCATTTTTTTCAGCTATTATGGTAGGTTTCCTTAGTGATAACCAAGGCACTTCTGAATTTCATTTCAGAAAGCAATGAACCTAAGCAATAACCTTGGAAAAGTTTGATCATCACCATATCAGAAATACAGTATTTGAGAATATAAAATTAATTACTTTTTATGTTTTACTATTAGATTCTACCAGTGAACATACCTTGAAACCATTGAATGGGTCCAAACTGGTAAAGCAGGCAAAAGCAACAAGTATTAAAGCATAGGCAAGCAAAGTTTCATTTTCCCACTGATTTGCCACGTAACTTGATTTGATTTCCACCAAGTCACATAATATTCCTCTCTTAATCTTTTTCCAGCAATTACAGCTGAGGTTGCCAGTATTACCAAATGAAGTGAACCAATAAATTGGATTGCCTCCACAATGGCTTACTCTTAACATCATATCTATTATATTATTGCTTGGAAACTGTTATCTGAAATAACATAAGCCTCACAAGTTTCCTGGCTTGGATAAAAGACTGGGTTTAAACTTCATGTCCTTAGCTTTGAAATTATTTCTATATGTCTGGTATTTATTATGCAAAAGTGCTTTGTCAAATGTTTAAAAGAGTTGCATGGATCTGAGTCTTTTAGAAGATCAAAGTCAGCCCCTATTCATAATTCATAACTGTGGGGGATATGTGGGTAACTGGTTTGGCTTTACTCACAACTCCAAAGCCAAAGAGAATATCTGTAGTTATTTTTATTCTTTTATAAGTGTTCCCAATTCTGTCTTGATAGAAGGTGTCTATAGCATATTTTTATAGGGAAATTTAGGAAACCATTTAAAGAATAAAGCCAGATATCTCAGCTCTATTGTGACTAGATCAGCACATTTTTGAGAAGTCAACAGTACTATTTCCCAATGAAATAACAAGGCTTCCTAAAAAACAGAATTTATCATTTAATAATTTCTCATTTAATCTGTGTTCTTACTAATTAAAGCTTAATTCTTTTCATTATCTGTAGAGGAACAGGCCTGTGTGATAGATAGGAAAGGTCAATATGAAGGAATCACATTCAGAAGCCTGTGAGTTCATGATAGAATGTAGAAAGAATGTTAAGAATGGTGGTACACATCTTTAATCCTGTATTCAGAAGGCACTGGTGGCACAGACCTTTGTATTTAATGCATAAGAAGCAGAGACAGGAAGCAGAGCTCAGAAGGAGTCAGTGTCAGAACAGGAAGTGACATCTGAGATGAGTCAGAGTGAATGGCAGACAAAGTGATAAATCAGAGAAAGCAGAAAGTCAAAGTGAAGACACACCCAACTCTTAGGGTAGAAAAGCAGGCTCTCAGCTCACAGAGCACACAGAGGAGACGAGACAAAGGATACGAGTCTGAGGCTGTCTGAAGCAAGCAGTCAGTTATAAAAGTGTCTGACAGAAGTAGAGACACAGGAACATTCTGAAGAGTCTGAGGCAGATACATAGAAGCAGTTCAGTAGAAGGAAGAGTAAGTCCATTTGAAGCCAAGCAGAGCAGTTCAGTCAGAGAAGTTATCAGAGTCAGAAAAGTCAGAAGCAGTCAGCCAGCTCTGAGGGTCAGTTTGAATCAACAGTTTGAAGAGTTTGAGTCAGAACAGCAAGTGATTGAATAGGCCAACAAGAAGAGTCAGAGTTCAGTACAACTCTGAGTTCAGAAGGAGCTAGTCAGAGTGGCTTAATTAGCAGTAAGTCTTAGGGGCTTAAACATTCTAGATTTTATGGAGGCTGAAGCCTTCCTATTCTAGGTTTAAATGTTATAGATTGTATAGAGGCTGGAGTGCTCCAGGGCTCCAGTACTAGAATCTGGGATTGAATTAGACAGCGAATAAACAACTTTTGCCTTGAATCTACATTTACAATTGTCAAAATGTAATTAAAAACAATGCAATTATACCTTTTCCTCTATGCTTACTGGTTTTCATGTTTTTTCTTTTTTTTGCTTTGTCATTGATTTCAGCACTATGACTGTAATAGATTTAGATGTATTTTTATCCTACTAAACAATCTGTAACCTTCCTGAATATATAGTTTAGAATCTGTTATTAATTTTGGAAATCTGTGAATAGTTTTAGATACTTTTCATTTTCTGCTGTTTTGTTTCATTTGGCTTTGTTCACCTTAGGGTCTCATTATATAGTCCATGATGGCCCCATACTCTTTGTCCTTCTGACTCAACTCCAGAAAGCTGGAATTGCAGGATTGCTAACATGGCACGAAGATTCAGACATTATTCTTTCAGGTATTTTGTTTTGGTTAGTATAAAGGAATAGGCCTGTGTGAAAGCTAGGAAGTGTCTATATTCCAGGAGTCTATATGAATGAATCATTTTCATGGACCTGAGTGGTACAGTTGGAATGTAGGAAAAATGTTAAGAATGTTGGTACACACCTTTAATCCTACTAAAGCAGTGGTAGCAAACATCTTCAATTCCAGGATTCAGAAGGCAGTGGTGGTCTGTAACTTTAATCCCTAAACAGAGTGTGGAGTCAGACACAGGAAGCAGAACTGAGGAGTCGATGTCAGATTGGAAGTGATGTCTGAGATGAGTCAGACTGAAGGGCAGACAAAATGACTAATCAGAGGAAGAGTTAGCAGAATGAGTCAGAGTGAGGACATGCCCAACTCCCATGATAGAAATGTGGGTTGTTAGCTCAGAAGAGTTAGTTACAGTCAGTTAGTTACAGAAGGCAGTATGAGGCAAGCAGTCTGAAACAGGCAGACAATGGACAAGACGCAGAGAAAATGAAGTAGATTGACTGAGGAGCTGAGAGGCTGACTGAGGCATTATGGAGCAATGACCAGACTTAGCCCTGAACTATGGCTACATTTGCTGTGAATTAACCACAACAAGTTTGATCACATATCTCCTAATTTTCTTCCACAGAAATGAGGTCAAAGACCCTGAAGTCTCTTGGTCTTCAAAGAGCTCAGTAAATATACCATGGCCTTCGAGTTCCCTCTCTCTTGCAGTTGGAAGGCTAAGCCCCCTATGCTGAGAACCAGGCATGACTTTAGTATTTAGTGTTTTCTTCTCTGATTTCTGGCATGTAGGATAAATCAAGCAGCACGAAACCTTCACCATTCCCTGGGAAAATAAGAGCTGAGAATAGTTTGAGTCCTGAACTGGAGGTTTGCTACCCTCTCCTGTTATATCCAGTGATGGCTAAAATTTGAATAAGAGTATTTGAAACTTAATTAATCTTGTTTTCTTTCTAGCAAACCAACAGCTTTTACTAATTTACAATATCTCTTCCGTTCTATTTCATCTTATATTGGTACTATACAAATTGTGTAGTACTTCCTATATGTTCTGTTGCATTTCTAAGAAACCCTTTGTCCTTGTCTTTCTTTGGCTCTACTTATCAAATGACTTCATTTAAGTTGTCACGCTGCTTTCTATAGTATCCACTTTTGATATTTTCTCAGAATTTCCATTGTTAGATAATATTACACAGGTACTCTTTAATGCTGCCTTTTTTCTTTTTTCTTTTTGGTTTTTGAGCCAGGGTTTCTCTGTTGTATCTCTGGGTGTCCTGGAACTCATTCTATAGACCAGGCTGGCCTTGAACTCACAGAAATCCACCTGCCTCAGCCTACCAAGTGCTGTGATTAAGTGCCTGTGCCACCACTGCCTGTAGTAGCATGCTGCTGTGGCAGCCCAGCAAGGAAGCGAAGGAGGCATATTCATTGGTGCACACTCTGCCAGACCTCAGCAAAGGGAACCATTGTCATGGCCAATGCCATATTGGGCAGTGGAATCTCCAGCCTCTGAGCTCAGGTGTTTTATTGATTCAGAATTCCTCAGGTATTCTACTGATAACACATGCAGACCATTAGCAACCAAACATCACCTACATGAATCCAACACCTGCAAACAATACAAAACACCAAGCTAGGCAGCCCCTCACCCAACAGAGCATAAAACAATTATTTCATACTCAACTAAAAATAAACTTCCACAACAACTGCCCGGCCAGTGCTGCCTATTCTTAAACTGGATACCTTAGTACATTATTCATGGTAATTCTAAGTTCTTGCTCTGAAAGCTATATCATGTTTAAGTTTTAATTTGGAGTGTTCACTCTGTGTTTTCAAGATTGTTTTATCCTTTCAGTGTGTCTTAAATTTTTTATTAATACTAGAACATGCAATATAACAAACTATAAAAACTATACCCAACTGAGTAGTTTAATGTGGTATGTAAAATTTACCTCATAATGTGATGTAAAGGGACCTGATACATTGCCCGTTAATGTGAGGATTGTGTTTATCAGGTATAAATATTTCTTTGCTTAGTGTTTGGTATAACTTCAGGGTTCAGTGGCTAAGATTTCCTGTAGTTATTCTACCCTACTCCTGTGTAATATTTCTCTAAGAGATCAATACCTGAATAGAATTTGTGTTGCAAAGAGTATATACTTAACAAGATAAATTTGTTTCTTTCAAAGTGAATACACAAATTTAAACTCATACACTTGAGAATTATTCCTATTATCCTGAACTATGTGCTTAATATTATTCTATTACATACAATAAGTCTATATAAAACTCACCAATGAATTACACTTTCACATTTTATATTTTCATTTCAGACATACTGTTTTTCTTATTGTTTTTCCTATCCTTGAATTGTTCTTTCTCTTTTGAAAATATTTTATTTACTATTCATACATGTGTGTAGTGTGTGTTGGATCTAGTATACCCATCTGTGCCTCTAAGTTTTCCCTTCCAATATTATTTGCTCTCTCCCTCTCTTCCTAATTTAATATACATCAGTCTATTTAGTGCTTCTATGTTTATGGGAATGGGCCCAAATATTGGAGCTTTAATAAAGCACACATTTTCATAAAACCTTTATTACTTAAGATAGATTAGGTGACTGATTGCTTTGCCCTGTACTTCTATACATTGAACAAAATCAACTCAAAGAAGATTAACATACCATGATTAAAAACCATGAAAACAAACATTTTTTTCTGACTCTCGTCTTTTCCAAAACAGAATTAAATAAACCAAATATGCATAGAAACATAGACTCTAAGTTGTAATTAGCTAGATCAATTTAAACAATATCTCTTATGTTATACGACTGAAAAAGTGATATCATATAAGTGATATCATTGTAATGGAAAGCAGTGCTGTAGGTGCAGTGAAAGAGCAGCTTGTTGTCAACTGCTTGTCTCTAAATCTTTTTAATACAAATATACAGGGATTAACTTTTTAATTCATGGAATATTTGATTTTTTCTTCACAGGGCTATGAAATCTCTCTCCTTGATGCTTGTAATTGATTCTGTGTTATCTTCTTCGTTTCCAGATCTGTGTAACAGTTGTTGTCTGTTGCAGTGTTTTTGAGCCACCTGTGCTCTTTTATTCGCCTTTGTCTTTTCCTGGACTTGAATTTTCTGTGTGAAAACATAATTTTAAGAACAAGCATGAACCTGCTTACCATCTTTTGAAAGTAGTTAAGAACTGAATACTGTAGGTCAGAAATTAACAATCCAAAATTCTGTACCTATTGCTTCATACCATTTTTGATATTTCCACTGTTGATACTTTTAGTTAGTAGATAAATTACCAGAAGATGCTTTGCAGTATATGATTTTCAAAATAGATATTTCATAGAGAATGTTCAAAGGTGTCACTATATGTAAATCTAAGAACATGGTAAATCCTTGGAAAATAGCATTAAGTTCTATAACATTTATATGCATATGAACTTCACCTGTCATTTGCTTTGAATACAAGTTCTTATGATCCTACTGTCATATTATTTTTCCCAGGGTGTTATGGTCAATTATCCAAATATAGGACAGAAAGACAAATCAGATGAACAATTCCATTAGTATCCAACATGGATAACTGATGAGTCTTTTGGGTTTACTGAAGCATAGGTGAAGGGCTAATAATTAAGAACTTGAGTTACTCAAAAACTCTTACTTCATCCAAATGTCCCATCTGAGCATGGGCAATGACCTCACTGAAAGTTCTGTTACAGGAGTCACACTTTCAACCGTTAGTATCTCCTATGCACTGTACTCTCTCACAAGGCCATTTGAAAATGCAATGTTGGAGGGAGTAGTAGATAGAACTCAGATAAAATCCTGGCAACACGTTCTGTGATCTTTCTATTAGAGAAGTATTAATAACCCAATTACAATCATGTTAGTTATTTTTCTGTTGCTCTGATTAAAAACACCACAGTCAAATGCAACTCAAGGAAGAAAGAATTTATTTGGGCTTACAAATGCAGAGGGATGAGAGTCCATCATGGTACAATGGTGGGTGGGTGTGGGGTAATAGTAACCAGCAGGCCTGGGAGCAGGAACAAGAAACTGAGGATTTATATCCTGAACTATAAGTATGAAGTAGACAGAACAAACTGGAAAGAATCAAGGCTTTTTATTCTCAAAGCCCACACACAGTGATTTAAGTGTTCCAACAAGGCCTCAACTGCTAAACCTCACCAAACAGTACCACCCACTGGGTACCAAGTGTTGATTCAAATATCTCAGCCTAAAGAGAACATTTTCACTTGAACCATATATATAACTATCATAGATAAACTATCACTGTATTGTTTTGCTTATTTTATTATTATTATTATGTAATCAATTTTACTTCTATTTTATGTGTGAAGATCCTATGATGAGAAGCTGAACCATAACATTTGCCTTTAGAACTAATACATTTTGAAGAGAATAATCAGAAGTTACTAATTTGAGTGCCTAATGTGAGTGCATGGGTACACACTCAAAACACCACTTACCTAAACTCATTGGTCCCTTAATTTGTCATCAATGACTCTAATCAGTTTTTAGTGTAAAAGTTTTGTCTCCGACAGTCCTTAAAGGATGGGCTTGATCACCCCTTGACACATGACAATTAAAGAAACGGGAAAGGATGTAAAGTCAAAGGTGATACTTATTCAAGGTGGCCACATTGGGAAGAGGTGAGACTCAGTGGTGCCAAGTCCATGTTGAGATCGGGCTTTGGGCTACTGTAAGTTATTCTATGTTTTATCAAGCAGAAGTTTTTCATACTATTCCTTTCCCCAAGGGTTTCTGTGTTATAAGCAGCTTTGACTCAGTGTGCAGGGTGGAAGATGACTTTGTAACTGGTGGACAGGTGAGGAGCAGTACCTATCTGGCACCACCTATGTAGCACAGAACAATAAATTACTTCTTGAGATTGACAAGGGTGACAGCCTGTACATTTATCAGAGTTAATTGAGAGTATAGGAACACGTAAGCGAATTAAAATCATTATAGTAAAAACAGACCCAAGAACTTATCTGACAAACTAAGGAAAAGAATCAAATACCTTTACCTTCACGTCATAAAATAGTGGGGAGCATGAACTGTGATGGCACCTACTGACTTGTCACGTGACACCTAGTATGTGCATCAAGGGGCCATAAAACGAAGAACTCCTGACTGTCCCAAGTACTACAGCTCAACTGGGTTACTCCTGTCAATATTGTCTACTCAAATTGCCACCTGCCAATCCTCTTGTATACTTATATAGAACCATCAACCTCCCGTCTACCTGTGGGAGGATATCCTCTGGGCCTGCTCCTAAGCCATTATCTCTGCAGCTAAACTTAACTTCACAGCACAACTCCGGCTCTCTATCAGGACTGTATAACAGTAGCTGCAGGACCTCTCCAGAGATGCTCAGCTGGTTTGTTATCTCACCACTAAAAGTCCTTTTATATTTCCATCATTTGCCCAGTTTCCCAGTTAAGCGTTAACAGAACCTTTGAAAAATATTGAAATATTTTGCCTCTTTAAATTGTTAGAATGTTACTGTAACATCCACTATACCCATACATAAATATATTTATTATGTGATATGTAATAATGTAATGAACACATTACATATTAGTAACTAATATTGGAAGAAATTAACATGTGATTTCCTAGGCCAATGCAGTCAGGGGAAGCAGGAGTATCTGGAAAATTGCTGCAAAAGAAAACCACAGTAACTTGAAAGCTTATTTTTAAGCAGTAAAATTTAATATTGTGGAAAGGCACAAACATGTTTGTTGATATTCCGAACAGCAAGCTCACAATGTTCAAGGTACTAGTATGACTTGCCCATCTAAATAGAGTAAGTATTCTGTCAGGGGCCAGAGGCCTGCATAATTCAACAGTTCTGATCAAGGCATCATTTACTCTATTCTGTTTCTGCAAGGCGGTGCAAGGAAGCACCCATCACCGTCGTCAGTTGAGGACATCAATCGAGTTTGTACAAGATGATGAATTCCGTCAAGGAACACAGTGTTCTTTCTGCAGGTTCTTAATCTCATAGATAAAAGATTTTTAAAACAGGGCTTAGAAGACGCTCAGGACAATTTTATTACTATTTTGAGAGAGAAAAAGTATAACAGGTAAGGCAGTTGCTAGGAGGAGAAACATAAATAAAAAGAGCTCAAGTTCAGCTGGAAGTGTGCAGAAGGAGGATTTGGAGCATTAGTGGGAACTTTGATGTAGAAGGTTTTACCCTCAGTCCTAACAAGCATGGTTATCCATCCACAATAAGCCACTTAAAGTGAAAAGAAATTGTGAGAAACGGAGGAAAGAGATTTATTCAGTGTGAACAAATAAGGAAAAAATAATGAGATATTTGATAACCTCTATCCTGAAATCTATCTATGAGGTCTTGATATTACATATAAAGACCAAGATCTATATCTGACTATGTGGCTCTGGTGAAAGTATAATCCAGTAATCATAAATCAGCCATAGACTATTGTCTTGTGTATTGTCTGCACTATGTGACTTGTCTTTCTAGGAGATTGCCTCCATTTTTTCTGGCACCAGGGCACCATTCTTTTTACATTTCCAGCATGAGACTCCTCCTGGGAATGTCCCAATTTCTTGGGGTCTGATGATCATCTGACAAGTGAAAGAAGGGTCACAATGTGGTTGGAGGGAGAAAGTTCTTAAGGGAAAGAGTGACAATGTCAAAGGTATCATTGTAAGCAGGCCAAGGATGTTGGTCAGTGCCTACAAAAGGTAGAAAGGAGTAGGGTAAAGAAAAAGTTATTCTAGAAAGCAAGGTTCTTTCAGCACTGCACAAAATGAAGGGCCTTTCAGATTCCACCAGTGAATATGCCATTTCTGAGTTACTTTTTTCTCCCATGTTCTCCACATGTCTTTAGGTATAGCAAGTTTCTAGAATTTTCTAGAACAAAAAGCTTTACTGAAGGAAAGTTTCCCATCTAAGTGGTTGTAAAGCTAGTTTGGACTAAGTGTGTGTGTGTGTGTGTGTGTGTGTGTGTGTGTGTGTGTAGTCCCGATGCTAATTTTGGGAGTCTTCTTAGATCATCATATATTTTATTTTATTTTATCTTATTATATTATATTTTATCTTATTTTAATTTTTAGCAGGATCTTTCAGTTAAATACCTAGGGAAGTAATAAATCTGGTATAGCTAGTCAGCTTTCTCTGTGGATATCCTGTTCCTACATACCTAGGGATAGATTTATAGATGGTCAGTGCCTCAACTGTCTTCCTTAGAATTTGAAATATCATGAATTATTTCAACCATTTCCACAACCTTGTATTTATCCTTAAAAGGGGAGACAATAAGACAGCCCTGTAATCTTGTCAATGGTTGAGCAGTAAATTGCTCAGTACATGCATTATTACTACCCAGGACCAGAGGTATAACTAAGATCTCATTCTTTGGCCAAAAATCATGCAACTGATAATATAACCAATTCATTTTTTTTTGCTTTCAATCATAAGATAGTGATGATTTAATACAAAGGAACAGCTATTCTTTGCTATGCTTCAAAGAAACTCTGATATTCCTACTCCCCTCTTGTCATGCAATATTTTAAATACCAAGGATGGACAATTACAATTATTCCTCCTTCATTCTACATAGTATCATAATTTATAAGGACAATAGTGATATTTTTCTTTCTTTAAAATTAGTATGTTGGCATGGATAAAAGAGATCGGCTGCTAAGCTAGTTATGAAAGACCACCCATCTTCAATGACTCGCAAGTCTCCTGATGTCTGACTAGACGGATGCTTATTGACTTATAGTCTATAGTACAGCTTCAATTTCACGGCAATTGTCCTTATTTTGGGGCAATATATTTTGGAAAGTTTTGTGTTTTTCTGGAATCTAAGCTGATTGCTGTAGTTTTATAGCAATGATTTACCTCAGTATCTTCAACTTTAAAGGGAAAAAGATTATTAGGCAGATAATCCTCTAGTGCTTAACATGTAACAATTTACAGAGATCAGCAAATATCCCAAAGTAAAGAAGACAGACAAAATGCTAGATCTTTGTGCTGATTTTAGTTCCTGTGTTGGTCTCAGTGAGCAAAGGAGCTTCGTAGATCCTGCTTTATGGTTTCTGCCTTTAAAAGTTGGAGATTCTGATACACACACACACACACACACACACACACACACACACACACACCACAGACTGGGGTAATGATGAACAGTACAGTTGCTTTGTCAGTTCACAGTCTTTCCTTCTCAAAGTGCATAGTAGCATTAACTATCTTACAAATATAATTTATCTTTTCCTGCATGTTTTCATCATTTCTCCTGTCTGTTACTTCTGTTTTTGTTCTCCTGTAAATCATTAACAACCTGGATAATGACACAAGTATTATAATGGATGAGTAAGGGATGAAAACTTGCAAAAACATAATGGATTTAAAGTAATTCATCATGTAGGCAATAATTAGAGTATTAAATGTATCTATTTTGAAGCAACCTTGGAAATTACAGTTTAATAATATACTCTTTCTTTCAGAAGGACAATTAATAGTTTGTCTGTACCTATGTTATTAAAATCCGTCAGTACTGTATTAACTGTCTGAGGGCTCACTGATTAATCTGAGTCATTGTTTAATGTACACAGAGTTAGATAATAGAACTGTAAGCACATAGACTCTCTAGACAAGAAGTAAGCTACTTTGTCTCATTTCCTTGTGAAATACACTTTTGAGAAACAACAAAAGGTAAATCTACACAAGTAGGAAAATTGTTTAGAAAACTTTAGGAACTTTTCTTTAGAAAAAAAACAAACAAAAGAAAGCATGTTTGCTCATATAGCATTGTACTCTCCCTTCAGGAATGCTGTATAGCTGAGAGTCACAAGAAATGCTCCATATTAGGTGGAAACATTTTGAATAAAAGAGCTAGAGGAGATTTATAATTTTTTCAGCAAGTATATACAAAAAAACCAATGGAGGAATTTTTGACAACATGCAACTTATCATTATAATGATATTTTGGGGTAATCCAGAGTTTACTCTGGTCTTGGCCCAGCAGAAAACTCTGTTCTTATGTTCTCCAAAGAGGATAATTTGGGTTGGACACAGAAAAGAAAAAGGCCAAGTAGTATAGAAATCAATAGAGCAAACAAGGGAGTCTTTGGGAAAGGGAAGTTTGAGCCGAGTAACAATGGCCATGACTCTGAGAGACCTGGGGCTGATACTTCACTTTTATCTGTGTTTCTTCCCTGATGCCTCCACATCTGGGTTCTTCTAGGAAAGGGGTGTGATTTTCTGAGAAATCCATTTAACCAAGAATTCAGTATGATATGATTAGACGTTGAAGATGAAAGATGTATAAGAATATCTGCAGTTGACAAGTTAAACTAGAAAAAGGGAAACAATACTCTGTGCATGCTCCCTAACACAGGCAGTCTTGAAGCTGTTTCAGTCTGATCTTGCTGATATAAAATACAGTCACCCTTTGCACCTTAAATATATTTTTGGAGCCCTGGCCCATAACTAGTATTATTATTCTTATATCTTGTCTACCACTCAATCATCACCCTTATCTGTACACAGTATTTTCAAGTATTTGAGTACCCTATCAGTTGTTCTTTATATCTTGTTACTTAAGGCCTGTTTGTCATTTTTCTCCTGAAGGTAACTTCCTACCTAACAACTGGAAATGTGGAAGTGATTTTTTTTGTTGTTGTTGTTTGTTTGCTTGGTTTTGGTTTTGGTGGTGGTTGTTGTTGTTTTGGTGTTTCAGGACAGGGTTTCTTTGTTGTAACTCTGGCTGTCTTAGAACTCACTCTGTAGACCAGACTGGCCTTGCACTCACAGAGATACACCTGCCTCTGCCTCCCAAGAGCTGGGATTAAAGGGATTTACTACCACCACCTAGCATTACTAATTAATTTATGCAGAGATATCACTTTTTTCTGTACATGAATGTTGGTTCAATTCAGTGGGAATATGTGTCTTCTGATACTTAATTGGTTAAATCCATGTTAATAACCTTATACTACAGTATGTATTAAATTCTTTTATGGTCTTTATAAGTTTTTATTCTATGTAACTATCACTTTCATGTTTGAAAATAATTTCTTTTTCAAATTATTGCATTGCTTATCTTTTAAAAGCAACAAGTGTGGAGAAAAGGCTAGCATATAAAATATATTAATTACTTTCTTAGGGCACAGAAGCATTTTAATACATGTTAAGCTCTGTAAAGCCTAGGGGTCTAATTATGACTTCTTCACATTTGCAGTCACAGCCCATCATTCACAGCTCATTGCTTAATTGCTTTTCAAGATTATGGGCCTTGCAATACTGTAGGCTGCTCACCTTCTCACCTCCCACTGATGTTTCTGTTAATGGAAAGGAAGTGAAAGTGGACAAAAGAGGGTGGGTTCACTGGTCATTGTTTGTTTTTACAGCCCTATGATGGAGAGTTACTTGAACCATACAGGCAGAATTGGCACATGAAAAAGGCTCTGCATGTAGGTCAGTGCCTCTGACTGTTTTTTTCATAGATAGTTTGAATCTCCAAATAATGAGCTAAAAGTCGACAGAGCGAAATAGTTTCTAGGTCCCGTAGTATGAAGTGGTTTCAGTTGTAAATTCCCTATGATTGATTAGGAGCTGGGCAGAGCTGGTCTTGGTGCCCTCATGGAATGGTCATGCAGTTATGGGCTGAGAGCACTTGGGACCATTCCAAAGAGCTGGCGGGAATTTGGCCCCCTCCTTCTGCTCTGACAGACCATGAGCCACAGCAACTCTGCCTCCTCACAAAGGCTGGCTGCTTTCTGGCAGAGTTGCTTACTTAAGTCCCTGTTCCCCAGAATGTGCCCAAAGCACCCCAGAATAGGGTCATTCCAGTATCCCTGTCTTAACCAATGGCTCCCATCCCTGGGTACCAAAGACCCTCCCTCACCCCACCCTATAAATGTAACGACCCTTGCTTTAATAAACTGAGAGGTATTCCTCTGGCAACCTGTCCAACCTCTCATGGATCTCCAGTCAAGGACCAGATGGGTGTGGTAGGCTACGAATGGGATGTTTTTTATTTTTATTACAATATTGGGTAACCTGTTACTGTTCTCCTGTGATAGGCAGTAGTGATGATAGCAGTAAGTCCAAGAAGGTACTCTCAGATCTTCTCAAGGGGAAAGCTATGCTCTGGCGTGTGTTGGGAAGAATTACCTTTGAATGCCACATTTTCTTGGAATGGTGCCTCATTCATTTTTGTAGTTATAGATATAAATATATTCCTTGCCTCATGGTATCTATAAAAACTAATTTTAGGAGGATATTATATCCATGGATATGTTTAAATGAAAAAGAAATATATTAAAAATATTTTAATGCTTCTAATACTCAGACACTAGCAGGAGGTTCTGTAAACACAGCTCTCCAATTTACAGTATGGATCTGAATATTTGAAACATGGTTTTAGATTGAATGGCACTCATGGGAACTAGAGACATGGGTGTTTTAGAAGAGCAGTTGGTAGCCTGTTAATTACCAACAGTTTATAGCAAGCCAGACAGAGGGGAGCTGGTTTCTTCTGAGAGAATTCCATAAATTGTCCCCAGTAAGTACTAAAGCATTCCAAATAAATAGTTTCTAGAAATGTTGTTTGCTTTTTTACAGGTGTCATAAATACTATGTTTTCATTTGCAAAGTAGTATTCAAACACAGGATAAATGGATACTTCTCTGGGACTTGTTTTTATATTCTATTCATTTATTTCTTTCTTATTCTGGTGTTGTAAATTCTTGGGTTTTCTGACTTAAATGCATTTTCTCTCTTTTTAAGAATAAAGCTTAAATCAGTTTTCATATGAATAAAAGCTATTTTATTAGAATAATGGTTTTAAAACCAAACCAAGTGAACGGCTGCAGTTGTAAATGGATTTTTCCTTCACAGTTGAAAATAAGAAAATTGAATTAATATTTAACATTTCAATTTTACAACCAGTTTGAATTTTAATTAATTTAATCTTTAGAAACTTTTTCCTGGTGATGAAAATCACATTCCAAATAGTTTGTATCCACCTTTCTCTGCTTCCAAGTGAAGAAAAATGCTTTCTCTGTGGAATCAAAGAAGGCAAAGTAATTTTAAAGATGAAATCACCTGCTCTCATGGTTGTGGATAAGTGTACACTGGATCACAGATAATGTGTAGCATGAAGCTGTGTACAACCATGTGATAATGACGATTTTATGTACATATGGTAATTTCACCATCAATTTCTGAAGTTATGGTATACACAGCTGTGAAAGTCAAACACAATGTAGGAATTAGATTATGTCTGTTTAAAAAATCATATCAGACTAATTACAATTTGAATATATTTAATATAGTTTAGTCTTAAGCACCATTTCTCTAGAAAATAGATGCATTGTATGATTGGCAAAATTTAGCAGAGCTGAGCTTCATAAGAAAAGTATCTTTCATAATTTAGTAATGTACTTTCTTTCTACTACCTACACACCAGGTTTGGAAGCTGCAAAGCAGTGACCAAAATGGCATTCACTGTATTTAATTTTATTTGCTATGAGGGTGGCTCACTTTCAACTGATAATATAAAAGGAAGACAACCCGATTAAGTTTTTTCTTGAAAAACTGGAAGATTTGTACTTCAAACCACCATGATTCAGAAAAAAGTTCGTGTTTGCATTCTCTAGCCAGGGCAACATGACTTTTAGTTGTCGTGTATTTCATCCGTTCCTACTGGTTCCTGCCACAATATCTGCATACCAATTGCTACATATCATGCTGTTTATAGTATATGAAACAAGATTGAAAGATAGGAAATTATGATGACATAGAAAGAAAAGCATGAGTATAAAAAGAATAGGGCTTTCCTCCAAGTTCTGGATTGTCTGTCCAGCTGAGAGAGCCTAGAAACTTTAGGTGTCACTGGTAGAGACCAAAGTAGTCACATAAACAACACATTTTTCCAAGGACATCTTGACGAGGACCATAAATAAATTTCTTATTTAAGGCCAAAATCCCATTCCTACATCTAAACAATATCTCCATAACTACAATAAGATGGAGCTATGAGAGAAAACGGTTTACAGGAGAATATTCTTTAACCTTTAATCTTATTGTGAGCAATGTTAACAAAAGAGGTAAGTTTTCTTAACAATCTTTAGAGATGTAACTTACAAACACACACACACAGACACACACACACACACACACATTCACATACTCATGAACACTCAAAGATCCCAATTGTGACTTACTTAAGAAGCCCATACATACCCCATGTGGCAAACACTGTTATGCCTTATTCGTTCTTTGAGTATCTGTTTCTGTTAAAATGTCTTTGATAAATATCTCTGCTCTGTATTGACTCATCCTGGAACTGATTTCTCTGCTAAAGCTGTGAATCACAGCTTTAAAAGTCAGTAATAGAAATGAGGGAAAGGAACTCTTTAAATTTATGGAGGAAGGGGTCGCTTGTGAGTAGATCTGTGCCTCTGTCCCTATTATTTTGGTGTAAAACCAAAATGTCGTATCTCACTATTTTAGAGTCCAGAGGTCTAAAATTAAACAATTGGAAATACCAGGTTCCCACTGGAACCTATTGGCAATTCATTCTCTGACTCATTTAGCTTCTGGTGGCTGTGGGCATTTGTTGTGTAGTTTTTTTCCTCTTACAAGACCCATTCGCCCTGTTTTTGTCCTCATATGACACTCTCTGGTGTGATTGTCTCCATGTGGCCATCAATCAATTAGGTTAATGGCTAATCCTTCATTACATCTCATCCCTGGTGTATCTACAATGATCCTGTTTTTAATGGTCATATTTGAAATATTAAGGGTTAGGATTTCAAAATATCTTCTGGTGAGAGTATAATTAATGAGCTCAAGCCTCCAAAGTTCACATTCTTCTTACATACAAATTAAACCTATGTTTTTAAAAATATTTTCAAAATCTTAACTCATTCCAACTGCAACTCCAAATCTTATATCCATGAATTCTAAATCAGGTATGGTTGAAGTTTAACATATGTTGATCCTGAGGTAAAATTTCTCTCCATATGTTGATGTAAAAAATAAAAAAAAACAAAAAAACAATAATAAGCTATTCGCATAAGACAGACATTTGTAATCCAAAAGTGAGAAAAAAGGAAGGAAAAATAGGAAAAATGTCCTAAACCAAGGTAGAAATACAGCAATAAAGTTATTTGTGTTGGACTCTCTTGTCTCCAGGCCTGTAGATACACTCCCATCCCTTCAGTCTCAGACAGGAGCTGTCTGCAGATGTTCTGACAGCCAACTCTCTGCATTGATAACGTAGCCTTAGGGTAACATTTTTTTCATTTTCCATCGACTCTGTTCTCTTCAGTCCAACTTAGCAGCATACCTACTGATTTACCATTTTCAAAATTTTTGTCAACTTCCCTTCCAATTGTCTAGAAACCAAGCCATCAAACAAGAGTGTTCTAAACATATTTTTTCCTAGATAATTATGTCAATACCTCTGTCTTTGACAGAGTGGCTGATTGCCTCTTAAGTCACATATTTAATATGTTTTACAGGATGTTGCTTTGTCACAGGCTCTTGAAGTTTCCACACACAGAGGAATATCTAAGTCAATGTTAGTTGTTTGTATGCTTGATTGTTAACTTTTTTTTCTGTTCTGCTAACTTCTATATGTTTATATATAAATATAAATACATATATATATATATATATATATATATATATATATATATATACACACACACACACATATACATATGGAAAACCATGATGCATAACCACCATAATTTCTTGGACCCATGTTCATTACTTACACATTTTCTATTTCTGTGTGACAAAGACCAAGTTTCTACTAATTTGACACGGTATGTTCCATTAAAATATTTCTTTTATTTTTGATATTATAATAAAAAAAGCCCTTCCCTTTTCTCCAAACCCTTTCATAACCCCCCCTTACTCTTTTTCAAATCCATGACCATTTTCTCCCCTATTAATTGTTAATTTCTGTATGAAATTAACACAGTAAAATCATGTTTACTATTCTTAGTTAAAAGTAGCAGACTATTTAGTGCAACTTAGGGTTTTCTCTCATTCTCCTCAAAATTATTCCAACCTCTACTCATTCTACTCATGATCTAATTCAATTCAACCTCCCCACCCTTTTTTTGTTTGGTTTTTTGAGACAAGATTTCTCTCTTTGAACTCATTATGTAGACCAGGCTGGCTTTGAACTCATAGATACCTGCCTGCACTTGCCTCCTGAGTGGTGGGATTAAAGGTGTGTGCCACCACTGCCCAGCCCAACAATTTTTGTTTGTATTTGTCTCATTTGTACCTTAACTACTACATTTGTTTTTTTGTTTGTTTGTTTTTTAGGATACCCACATAGAGTAACTACAACCCCAGTTACTTAAAGAAGCAGAAATACATTGCCTTACATTTCAGAAGTCTAGAAACCTGAAAATATATTGTAGGACTACTGGCTATTCTAATACCATATGTGATTCTAAATTAAGTAGAATCTGCCATGCATTGGCAAGTAAAGTTTATAGCACTTATTTTTCTGTTGCTGAGATAAAATGCCATGACCAAGGCAACTTACAGAAGGAAGAGTTTATTGAGTTTACAGTTCCATGATGGTGGCTGAGGCATGTTAGCAAGCAACAAGAACAGGAAGGTGAGACTACATCTTCAAATACAAGTTGAAGCAGTGAGAGTAAAGAGGCTGGATGAGACCTTGAACTCTCAAAACTCATCTAAAGTGACATACTTCCTCCAGCAAGATGACAACATCCCCAAGCAGTACGGCCAACTGAAGACCAAGTGTTCAAATATCTGAGCCTATAGGGAAATGTCTAATTCTCAGGTGTCGATTTTGATTTCTATGTTACCTTTCTGGGAAGCATAATTTAACACATCACAGTTTCTATACTTATCATCAAAATTAAATTAAAGTATTAAAGGGCTTCTTTGTTTCCTTGACTATTTTCCAGTTTAAATATTTATATTTCTTACTTAATACCTCTAGGGATTTGTTGTAGTGACTTTATTTGGGCACTCTCATATAATTCAACACAGGTATGGATATATACATCTAGATATATGAAACCCATCAATTTGTCTCTATAATCCTATGTAGGCATATTTATTGGTATTCTGATTATACTTATACTAAACTCTTCTAATTCATTTGTTGTATTTGGTATACAACACTAAACTTACAAATATGCTTGAAAAAAATAGTTACCTTTAAATCAGATATGAATTTGGGAATAATATATAACCTTCAGATCAAATAAGATTTTCATCAACTAAGAAAAATCAAGTGCTAATACTGAAAATATACCAGTATACATCTTTAAAGTAAAAAATGTTCTTATTTCAGGCTTTAAGTTAGAATCTTGGTTAGAATTCTAAGTTCTTTTGTGAAAACAAAACAAAACAAAAACAAAAACAAAGGCCCAGAAAGACACAGAGATTCTACTTCTCTCCATGTCTGTAGATGTGAATATGTAGAGTGGAATATCCTCAGAAATCAGGAACGTTCAAAAAGGGTTAGGCGTGGTGAGGGAGCTATAAGAAGAGGGTAATGGGACACAGATTCTAGTTACTGGATAATGGGAAAAATGGGGGGTTAACTAGAAAGTGAGAGGAGAAGTCAATTAGAGTGGGAAAATTTGAAAAGCACACAGGGAAATAATCTATTATATTTACACAATGTATCATATGTGAGTGCTTATATAATATATATATATATATGTATAGATGTGTGTATAAATATGTATATACACACACATCATATATAATGTATAATATATATGTATATATGTGTGTATATATAAGTATACACACACATTATTTATATATATATAAAGTTTCGCCATTCTGGATTACAATGCTACCCCACCGAATACCATACATTAGTAATAATATCCTTAATGCCAGGCATGGAAAATCTCTCTTCAAGTTATTGTCTATGAGAATCTAAGGAATGCTCCTCAAAATATAGGTTATTGCCCTTGCTATTGGTTGCTTTCTTGATTTTGACTGTAAGGCCTTATTGTTGGAAGACACTAAACAGTTCAGACATAGGACTTGGAAGAATTGAGCTGGAAATGACTTGGAAAACACTTCCCTGATGACTAGCCTTCACAGTGCCTGAAAATGCTGCGCAAACTGACAAAGGAGAGAAAAACAACAACAGCAACAGAAGTCCTACTCAACTGTAAGTCTACAAACCACAGCAGTAACCAGCATGGCAAGATAGCCATCCCCAGTATGGGAACTTATAAAGTGAGGGTAAGCAATAGCTATCTAATCAGACTTAAGGCCAGACCATTTAGAGAAGAATAATGCTTCATACTGTAAACCTAGCTAACTACCGAGGGATGATAGGGTTATGGACCCTAAAGGAGAACTTATTACTGCTACTTTCCAAAACAAGTATGATTTCAAACTGCATTCTAAATTCATGGCTTTAGACCCAGAGACAAATATAGTTCTTATCTGTTATCAAAGAAACTTTTTAAAAATTTCTTTGTGGAAGACAAAGGCCATTACAGAAAGACACAACTAATCAAATGCAGAAAATGACTGACTGTGCCAGCCCTGGCTGATAGAGCTACAATAAAACACTTACATATACTGCTCAGGAAATATTGCAGAAGAGGGATTGGAAGGATTGTAAGAGTCAGAGGTTCATGATATTGCCTATGAGATAGTGTGATCTATATAACACAGTGAAGTTAAATACATGAAAGTTCAACAATATAGTTATCTAAGCAAGGCCAGCACAATGGAAATATCAGTTGACATGAAAGAGTGGTTAGGGAAAACTCAGAAGGCTTTAAACTTAGAGAATTACAGGCAGTAAATAGCTGTTAAAAGAGGGAAATTCACTCTTCTCCAGGGAAATGCCCACTGACGAGTTATCCAACCCTAAGTAATCAGCCCAAAATATATAACACTACATGGTCTCAGCGTGCAATATATATAAATATATATGCGTGTATGTGTATGTATACATATATATATTATATATATATACAATATATGTATGATATATATACATAATAATTAAAGAAGAGGTCATGAATTTAATAGTGAGTGGACAAAATCATAGAAGGAATTGGATACAGTTGAATACAGAAAGCAAACAAAAAAAAAAACACTCAAAGCTCTAAACAATTTAACTTGTGAAAATTTAATTTTTATTTAAATATAATTATAATGAGTGTTCTCAGAATCATTTAATATTCTCTGTAGTCTTCTCTGTCTTGCTGTGATCACTATTAATAAATTATAATGTGTTAGTTTTCCTCATGACCAGGCAGACTGATGGTCAATTAATGTCCGGAATTATATTAACTTTGAGGTCTAAAATACTTTAAACTCTTCTAGAATGGGAATGGGTCACAGAGAAATAGTTATGCTTGAGATGTAATTTCATTTTAAAGACAAAGTCATTTTATGGCCATGGTGCTTCTGTTTGAAGCTTTTTCCTAAAGCATACTACTTTCATGAATTAGAACATCCTGAACCACATTACTTATGGGAGTGAACTTCTCAGAATTCCTTGTTTACTTGGTTGGTCTTTTTTGGTGGGCAGGGATTGTGTGTGTGTGTGTGTGTGTGTGTGTGTGTGTGTGTGTGTGTGTGTGAGAGAGAGAGAGAGAGAGAGAGAGAGAGAGAGAGAGAGAGAGAGAGA
The DNA here is from genome assembly GCA_026225945.1 of Cricetomys ansorgei. Classification (NCBI taxonomy): domain Eukaryota; kingdom Metazoa; phylum Chordata; class Mammalia; order Rodentia; family Nesomyidae; genus Cricetomys; species Cricetomys ansorgei. The sequence goes on from JAMJFZ010001791.1 coordinate 6,218,992, forward strand.
CAGAGTCAGACAGAGATAGCAAACACATGTGTTAGTACACTCATAAAGTTGGCATGTGCATGTGGATGCTAAGGAAAACCTTAAATGTCATTTTTAAGAGTGCTTCTCATTTGTATTAAAATTGGATCAGTTTTATAAACAAATAACAAAGAAAAAACTACATTTATCATTACAATAATGAATAAGTGCCAATATTAAACTCTAAATTAGACCAAATTAGCAGTTATTCCATTCAAAGTGCAAATCCCTTACCTTGATGTACATAACCTGTCCTTCATAAACTTATCAATATCAGCCCAGCCACATCCTGCATACTGCTACATGCTTCAGTTACCTCCTTCTCTCCCTGACTTGTCCTTTGTATATATGCAAAGACCTACAGTCACTGATCCTGGAGTGGTTTCTCCTCTACCTTTCTGGAAGACTAACATGATAATGTTATTTTCTATGGACCCAGAAACCTTTCTTCACTATGATTTTCTGAATACCCACTTTCTTAGAAAATAATTTTCTAGAAGTACTGACTGAGATACTAAAACTACCTATTTTAAGCATACCCAGCTACTAAAGTTTAGAATTTTAACAGACTCCCTTAAATGCAAAACTCCCTTAAATGAATACACACACATGTACTCATACTCGCAAATACACACATACACACTTCTCCAGGGTCTAGCCCAGTGGTCTACTTGTGACCTCACCATCCATGACTTTTCTGTAACCCTCCAGATCTAGCAATGTCCACTGGACCCCTACCTGTTGCTTGTACCCATCTATGGGTCCCTTCAGGTGAGGGAGTAGAGTTGGCATGGAGCCAAGACACACAGGCTCCGGGAGTCAGGTGAGTGGCAAAAGGCAGACTCAGTTTATTATAGGGGGGGAACCTATTATACTCTCCACCTGGCCCAGTGTCCCATTGACTGCCAGACTTCAGCTGCTGCTCCCTGGGTGTGTCTAGATAGGTCTGTCTCTTGGCATGCCCGGGCAGGGCTGTCTTTGTGTAAGTCCATGTGGGTCTCAGGCCTTGTTCTGTCCAGTATTCTCCTATACCTACCTGCATGTCTGCTAATCTCTGGATTTCCGCCATGACCTGTCCTCACTGTTACCACCCAAAGGTCCCTCCTGCACCTTTTCCAACCAACTCATTCTGAACTCCAACCTCTACACGCAACCTATTTGCATGTCCTCTCTTCTTTTACACCTTGCTTTTTCCATAGCAGGACTAACAAAAGATGTCCACATAGCCATATCTCCTTGATAAAACACTAACATTATGAAATATCAAGCCAGTATCTTTTCTCAAAAACTTACCAGACCTATAGAATTGTTTGCCTATAAGGTTTATATAGATGTCCCTTTTATTAATTGTCCTTACTGACTGTGTTATTGGCATTTCTAGTCAGAAAATCTTCTCCTGTGCCAATGAGTTCAAGACTATCCTCACTTTCTTTTCTATTAAATTCTGTGTATCTGAACTTACACTGAGATTCAATTGGTAGTTGAGTATTAGCAGTGTGATAAATACGAATCTATTTGCATTCTTCTACATGCAACCATCAATTTGACCAGCACCAATTGTTGAAGATGATGTCTTTTTCCAGTGTGTACTTCTGGCTTCTTTATAAAAAATCAGGTGTCTATAAATGTTTAGAATTATGTCTGTATCATCTATTTAATCCCATTGATCAACATGTCTGTTTTTATGCCAGTACCATGAGGTTTCTTACTATAGCTTTGTAGCATAATTTGAAGTTGGGAAGGGTGATACTTCCAACAGTTCTTTTATTATTTATAAATAATAATTATAATTATAGTTTATAGCTGTACTAGGTTTTTGTGTTTCCATATGAAGCTGAAACTTTCCTTTCAAGTTCTGTGAAAAAAAAATGTGAGAATTTGATGAGGATTTCATTGAATGTATAGATTGCTTTTGGTAGGGTGGCCATTTTTACTATATTAATTCTAGTAGTTCACAAGCGCAGGAGATCTTTTATTTTTGTTTTGTCTACAATTTCTTTCTTCAATATCTTAAAGTTTTTATTATACAAGTCTTTCACTTGCATGGTTACAGTTAGGATATTTTTTGAAGCTGTTGTGGAAGGTTTTGTTTCCCTGACTTATTTCTCAGTTCATTTGTCAGTTGTATATAGGAAGAGAACTGATTTTTATGTCCTCACAAAACTGAAAAGCTTCTATATGGAAAACAACACCATCATTTGGGCAAAACAGTAGTCTACAGAAAAGGAAAAGATTTTTACTTACTACTCAACTGATGGAAGGTTAATATATAAAGTATATAAAGAACTAAAAAAAAACTGGACATCAAGAAAATAAAATAACTCAACTAACAAATTGGGTACAGAATATTCTCAGAAGAGGAAACATGTCAGCTGAGAAACTCTTAAAGAGATGTTTAACATTCTTAGTCATCAGGGAAATCAAAACTACTTTGAGATTTTATCGTACATCCTACAGAATGATGAAGATGAATAAAATAAAATAATAAAATAAAGGGCAGCTATTGCTGGTGAGAATGTAGAGTAAAGGGTAAAACTCTGGAATAAATATTCATCTAATACTTGTAGGAGTGCAAATTTGTACAGCAGTTATGAAAATTAGTATGTCAGTACCACGGGAAACTGGGATCTATCACAAGGTCCAGCTATACCACTCTTGGACATATACACAAAGAGCTATACATATTACTACAGAGACACTAGCTCTAAAATGTTCATTGCTTCTCTATTCATAGTAGCCAGAAATTGGAAACTGACTAGATATTCACAAACGAACGAATGGATAAAGAAAATGTTGTACATTTACACAATGAAATATTACTTAGTTAAGAAAAGAAATCATGAATCTTTCAGGTAAATGGATGGATGTAAAAAAAAATAATCCTGAGTGAGGTAATCCAGACCCAGAATAAAAACAAAAATGCAATGTATTTGCATATATACAGATATTAGCTGTTATGTCCTTGATACAAAGGCTTAGACTACAAAGGTTAGGTGTAGAGTAAAGGACGAGGGGGGGAAGGTTGGATAACCTTATGATGGGGAAATGGATTTTGGTATACATGAGGATAATACAGCAAGAAAGAGGAAAGAGAGCAGTGAATGCGGGAATATATCAAAGGATAATTTTAACAAAGGATATTTTAGGGATTGTATGAAAATTTAATACAGTAGAAGCTTCCTAAAATTTATCTGGATATGAAGATGACCTACCTTCATATAAACAAATAACACAGAAAGTAAAAACCCCCAACTGGGCACTCTTTCATCACCAAATGAAGTCTCTAGTTCTGGGAATGCATAAGATCTAATCCAGTTATGGCCAAAGGGGCTCCATGAGAACCCCCAAAGAACCCAGTGTATTGCCAAGTCTCTTGTTTGTGCTCCACAAACTAATGGTCCTACTGTGGACGGCAACACCTACACAACTCATTGAACACAGAAAAGTTGAGTTGGTGCCTGCCTTGGTCCTTCACCACTACTGACTAGTGTTCATGGTCCTGGAAGGTACTCTGCCTGTTACCAAAGAAGAAAAAATAAATACCACCCAGTTATAAACCCTTCAACCTACAAGGGTGACCTGCTTGCAAGATGCACTATTGCAAGAGCTGCATGAAGCATGTGGGCCATGCTTCATGAGATGTAACCCATCCCTAACTCTCCCAGTGGTAAAGAACCTAATACTAGATAGGCCATGACCATAGGGGAAAGCCAAATCCTGCTGCTCTGCTAAAGGAATGTAGCTGTAAAACAACTCCTAATGACATTCTGCTAGACTTAATCAAGACTTGCTTAACCATCATCAGAGAAGATTCTTCATGCAGTAGTTGGGAATGAATACAGAGACCCACAGTGTGAAGAAAGTGAAAGAAAAGAGATTTATCCATTAAATTCCTCCCATCAGGACTCAAGGAATTCTACGGAAGAGGAAGCAGAATACTTCTAAGAGACAGAGAGGATGAAGGAAACCAGGGATCTTCTAAGCATAGAGAGACCTAAGCACATATGCACTTTCAATGACTGTGAGATCACACACCAGAATCCGCAGGTATGCAATGATGGAGTCCCAGCATTAAGAGGGGAAGTGGACAAAAACCTTGCTTTCTAACCTAAAAGCTATCTCTAATTGATAACCACTTACAAATGAAAAGTTAATTTTCTCCACTGGAATCTCACTGGATATACAAACCACATTTAAGGGCAGGCCTCGTCTCCAGCAGTTGATGGCCAACACAAAATGAATTCAGCAGTACACTGTCTCAAAATGCTTTGTGAGAGCTCTTTTTAAATTTAATTTTATTTTTAATTAAGCTTACCAATATGTCTGTTGTTTTTCCAAAGTCAATTGAAGCAGCAACAAAAGTCAGAGGCAAGTGATGTTTGTCCAAGGATATTGTAAACGGAGAATAAGGAAAATGAAATCTGAGCAAAGGGCAGCAGGCTTTTAAGAGCTGAGTGGAGAGGGGCCATATGTTAGTGTTTGGTCATTGACCTTACCCAAAGGCATAATAAACTTCCTCATTTTTCATGATAAAAGGTACTTTATTAACTTCTTCAAATGAGACTTCTTCCCACAGAAACTGGGAAATAGAGGCTGTGTCTCCATGGCATGTTTCATTTAAAGGGATAGCTCCCTGGTCTTGATTCTGGAGAAAGACTGCCTGGCTTGTAAAACCAACATGAAGGTTTTTAAGAAAAAGAAGAAGTATCTCAAAAGGGCCACGACAGAATTTATAGTAACAATTGTCTTGAAGTAAACGTTTTATGGAAAATGAGATCAGAAGCAGAAAATGAAGATAAAATTTCAATAAGTTTTAGCCAAGTTAAAGGAAATGTAAAGGCCACTTTGATCATTCCTGATGTACAGATGTGAATGAAAGGGAGTCTAAGCAGAAAGAGGAGGGAGAGTGTCAGCATAACTTCTGCAGCTCTTACAAAAGAAGCATATGCATGGGGCCACAATGCTCAGACCACTCCAGGGTAACCATAGAAACTGAGTAAGGCAAGAGCATTGGAAGTAAAGTTTCACGAACTTCAATGTAACAACCATTAAGCAACTTGGAGGTCACTGGGGATGAATCTCTTCTTTGTAATCAATAATGCTAAAACCTCCTTCTATTTGTTTTGCTAATTCCCATATGTGTGTGTTTGTTTTATATTATATTATATTTTCTTTTCTTATTATATGTTAGAAGCTTAATGAGAGACAGAAAGGAGTGGATCTGGATGAGAGGGGAAGTAGGGAGGAACTGGGAGATTAGAGAGCGGGAAAACCTTAATTATGTTATATTATGTGAGCAAAAGAACTATTTTCTATAAAAGAAAAATATTTTTATTAAAAATACATATAAAAGTGCAAATATATAATTTTGAAGGTTCTGAAACAATAGTGTATTTTATGATGATGCTGTCCTATTTGCATAGCCTATTTGCATATTAAATATATAAGAAGGTCTCATAAAAATCATAAATTAGGTTTACCTATTTTAGAAGCTCATAGAATCATTCAGAATACAATGCTTCCTGGAAGCCTTTACTTCTGAAAGCGACATGCATCACTCCTCGATCCTTTATTTTTTGGATAATACTTTATTATATAAATATAGCAGACACTGATCACTTTAAAATTTAATAGGCATTTTAATTCTTTCTAGCTTGGATTTATTGATTATTAACTGGCTCTAAGCAATTTTATTTAATTCTCCTTGTAATCTAGTTTTCTATTTATGCATGTTTTATTAAAAAAACCATCTTTATGACAAAAATTTTAATTTTTGATTGATTTCAATTTTAAATATGCTTTTATGGTTATAGTTTGTGATTCACCTGGGAAAATGTTCGACACACAAGCATGTTTATCATTTTGTGGGAAATTCATGTACCTTCAATGATTTTAATCTGCAATTATTTTTGAGACATTTTGTCCTCATGAATATCCAGCCTTTTGTTATAATTAGTGAAAGTCTATCCCTTTAATCTACAGGGTTCCTCCCTTCCTCCATTTGCTCTTCATTCCTTCTTTCTTTCCTGCCTCCCTCCCTTTCCCCTTTTCCTTCTCTCCTCTTTCATTTTTATACGTTTTAAAATACATTTTTATTAATTTTTTGAGAATTCTATACACATTTAATTGTTTTTTAAGTTAGTCTACAAGAATATTTCTTTCTTAATCCACTTCCCTCTCCCATCTTTCTAGACTATCGTGGTTGACACCCTTCTCTCTATTGTAGATCTCATTTATTTCCATGTCCAAACATTCTATTACCCTCATTTCTTTCATTTCCTCCTGTATTTTGAGCCCTATTTTTCCTTCTCGTGATCCTCTTTCTGGTTTCCTGATCTAAACCCACTCCCCTGTACATATATGCACACATAGAAATGAAAATCCTTAAATGAGAAAATATGTGATATTTGTCTTTCTCGTACTAGTTTACTTTGCTTAATATGATTGCTAGTTATCTCAATTTTTCTGCAAAGTTGTGATTTTAATGGTTTTATGGCTGAATAAAATTCCATTGTTATATATGCCACATTTTCTAAATCTATTCATCTTTGTGTGGATGGAAATCTAGACTGGTTCCAATCCCTGGCTATTGTGAATAGTGTTTTAATAAACCTAGATTTGGTTAAAACAAACAAACAAAACCCCAAAACCACAGCTGTAGAACTTTGGTTAGTGCTGAGAAGTATGGGATCTGAGTCATCTCTGTGGCTCTGGGTAGAGACAGGGCAATCTAAATCTGCTCAAGGGATAATAAGAGCTATCTAACAGGAACAATTTGGGTAAAGAAAAATGGCATACCACTGTTCCCTCCCATAAGAGTTACTTTAGTTAGGTCTGTCAATTATCTGATCAGGAAAACATACCACAGAAAAATTGAATGCTTCAGAAATTTTAGAAAATAGTATAAAACTGTCATGTGATTTTTCCTGAGAAGATATGAACAAAACTTACCAACTCCAGGTAATGACCTATTGACAGATCAAATAAGTCAAACAGTTTAGCTTGGCCAACCAGTGAGTTTTCAGGAGTTTGTGTGATAGTTTGCTTACAAATGCATGATTCAAAGCAGCTGCATCGTCAAAAAGCTTGTTCCATCCTGTATAAGGACTCACAAAATCTTCCCTTATGAAGCTCTCTGCATGTCTTGTTCACAGCTCAGAATGTAACAGACTCTTTTCTGATGTAATAGTCCTTATGGCTTATATATAACATCAGCGAGAAAAGGGCATAATTAATCTTGTATGTTTCAGTGACTTTCTGAGAATAGTAACTTGTTTACTTTCTGAGTCTTAATGAACCTATCTCCAGAATGGAAGATTTTAATTTGGAACTAGCTGCAGCTTGAGGAGTCTCCAATAGAATAGAATCTCTCAATTAGAAGGCTATTGCTACATAATAAAGACTGCCTAGACATGTAGGCTGCCAAAAGCCTGTCTGGGTATTGTCTACTTCAATAGAGAGTATTCCTCTGTAATGGTCCTTTCAGTTATTGCTTACTCTCACCCTTGAGAATGTCTTATATTATTATAGCATGAAGTTTGCCTATCCATGTCTCATCTGCCTTCTTTTTACAGTGATCACAAGGATCAGGGAAAGATCACTTGTCAGATTCCTGTAGCAAAAGTTCATGAGCCATTGAATTAATTCTAGCTCAACTCCAACAACCATACCTTGTGAAATATTTCCTTGAAAAAATGCTGGCTCTTTCTCAACTATTCTATTCCTCTACAATTACACAAACATCAAGCTCTGAAATTATCTTCCCCAAGTGATACTGACAACTTCTGCTTTGTGCTCATAGAAACCCTGCTGAGGCAGAGCATCACGCATGTCCAGAAAATCTGTACCATACCTAGAGTTATGGCACACCTATGGTTCATTCTGTTTTGTTTTGGTTTTTTTTTTGTAAAATCTTCACATGGAAGTTCTAATGATTCTTTTCCTTAATTGAAATAATTTTTTCATACAATACATTCTGATTACGGTTTCTCCTCCCCTCAAATATTCCCAGATCCTCCATATCTCCAAACCAACCAATTTGCATCCTTTCTTGCGTTCTCCCATTAGAAAACAAACAGGCAATCTAAAAAAAAACAAAAGCAAATTAAAAAACAAAAAACAAAAAAAAACATTCAAATCAGAAAGAAAAAATAATATTAAATAAGAAAAAACACAAACGTGAGTATGACAAAAATGAAAAGAAATAAAAAAAAAAAGATGAAGACTCAGAAAAGAAACACATACGCATGCAGAGACGCACACATTTGTACAAACAGAATTCCCAGAAATATACACAATTCGAACTCATAATACAAAAGCAAAAGACAAAACAAAACCCAAATCCAAAATAACCCTCCAAAATAACACTGAGTTTATTTTGTGACAGTCATCTGCTACTGGGCACGGTATGTCCAGTGAAACTCTTCTTCAGAAAAAAAACAAAAACAAAAACCTATTTTTTTCCTTACGAGAGGTCAGCACTGGGACACTATCTGGCTGAGACCTGTGCAGCTTGTGCACGCTACTGCAGGTTCCTTGAGTTGATATGCTTGTCAGTCATGTTGTGTCTAGTAGACCTCGTTTCTTTAGTGTCATCCATCCTCATTGGCTCTAACACTGTTGGTTTCCCCGGGTGTTCCAGCCTCTTCCCTTCTGCTCTCACCCTCTTCATTCTGGCCAGGTGGGAAGAGAGGTCGGATAGAAGTAGAGATCGTTTATTCAAAATGGGCTGGGAAATTTATGGGGTGCTGGTTTGCACGCTGGCAGGGTTAGCAGTGGGCAGAGTGATGCAAGCAGGAGGAGGGGCCAGAGTTTCTCGGGCCCTGGAGCCAGGGATCCCATAGCACTGAACAACTCCCGCGGAGTCAGATTTTTGCCTATGGCATGGCATGGCATAACACATTTTCTGTCTCCTCTTCCACAAGTGTCCCTGAGGTCTAAGGGGAGGAATTTGATGGAGACATCCCATTTAGAACTGTGTTTGAAGGTCTCTCACTCTCTTCACATTGTCTAGTTACGGATCTCTAGTTTTGTTCCCATCTACAGCAGATGAAGCTTCTCTGATGATGACTGTGCAAGGCACTGAGCACAGCAGAATGTCATTAGGAGTCATTTAATTGCTTCATTGCTTTAGGAGAGCAGTAGCATTTGCTTTTCCCCTAGGTCCATGGTCTATTATTCTTAGGTTATTGGCCAATAAATAGTATTGCATATGGGTTCCATCACATAATGAAAGTTTTTAAATCCAGTCAGAAATTGGCTGGTTATTTCCACAAGGGTTTGTGCCAGATACTGTTTCACTGATGCACCTTGTGGTCAAGTCATCATTGTAGATCAAAGGGTTTGTATCTAGGTTGGTGTTTATTTTCTCTCTGAAAATACTGTCCCTCTTGTTCTCCCTCACACCCTTTGCTTCCCTACCTCTCCCTGTTTATCCACACATTCCAGTCGACACCACAGCTCTGTCTATAACTAAATATTCTATTTCTTGTTCTCATGGAGATCAAACCTAGCCCCCTAGATCTCTACTAGACCCTTACTCTATATCTAGCCTCTGTGATTATTGTGATTGTAGCCTGTTTATAGAAAAATAAGCAACTAAACATATATATATATATATATATATATATATATATATATATATATATATATATACCATATTTTTCTTTTTGGTCCTGAGTTACTTCATTCAAGATGCTTTTTTTTTAGCTCAATCCATTTATGTACAAATTTTGTGATTTTCTTAACAGATGAGTAATATTCCATTGTTTAAATGTACCATACTTTTTTATTCTTTCATCCTATCAGGTCTATCTAGGTTTTTTCCAATTTCTGGCTATAATGACTAGAGAAATTAAGAATATACTTGAGCAACTGTCTCCTTAGTAGAATAGGGAGTCCCTTGGTTATATTCCTAAGGGTGGTAAAGCTAGCTCCTGAGCGAGACCTATTCCCAACTTTTTGAGGAATTGCCACACTGATTTCCTTCCCCAGGACGTGTGCAATTTTGCACTCCCACCAGCAGTGGGTGAGCATTCATCTTATTCCACATCCTTGCCTGCATGAACTATTATTTATTTTTATTGATCTTGGCTACTGTGAAGGATGTAAGATAAAATTTCAAAGCAGTTTTGATTTGCATTTCTTCCATGATGACTAAAGATACTGAACAGTTGTATTAGTGTTTCTCAGTCATGTGAGTTTTCTCTTTTGAGAGCCTGTAATCATTTTTATAATTGGATTATGAATGTTTTGATATCCAGCTTTTTGAGTTTTTAAGAATATATTTTGATAGTAACCCTCTATCAGATGTATACTTGTTTTAAAAGATCTTTTCCCATTCTGAAGGCTGCCACTTTAACTGAATGATGGTGTTCTTTGCTGCACAGATGCTTTTCAGTTTCATGAGGTCCCATTTATTAATTGTTGATCTTATTGCCTGTGGTAATGATGTTCTGTTTGTAAAGTCTATTCCTGTGTCAATGAGTTCAAGACTATCCCCCTTTCTCCTCTATTAGTTTCAGTGTATCTGGAATGAGGTTGAGGTCCTTGATGTACTTGGAACTGAGTTTTGTGTTGGATGATCGTTAGAGATCTGTATGCATTCTCCTACATGCAGCCATCCAGTTTGACCAGCACTTTTTGTTGGAGAGGATGTCTTTTTACCAATGTGTATTTTTGGCCAGTGATTCTTTCAAAGACTGAAAACAAAATCTTGACATGTGTTGCTCATAGCTTGGATAATACTCTCTCCCACAGTCCATATGAATAAGGTTTTGCTTTAACTGATAGTCTGATTTAAAGCTTAATAATTGTGAACTGTTGTCCCTGCTCAGCTCAGCTTTTAGGCAGTCATATTGGTAAGACTTTTGTCCCCCGAAAAGACCATACCAATTGTTATTCCTACATGAGATGGTCTACCTTGAAAATACACATATAAATAAGATTATACAGAATAAGAAAGTTGCATTTAAAAATGTATTTCAATATATATATCAACAATTAATGGAAAATGAAAAAAGAGGCCATGGGTTTGAGAGAGAGCAAGGAGAACAATATGGGAGGAACTGGAGGCAGGAAGGAGGAGATGTAAGTGATGTAATTATTTATAATCTCAAAAAATAAAAGAAATCATTAAAAATACTTAGACTTGTGAAAATATGTAACCAGTCTTGAAAGGGAATGTTCTAAAAAAATTCCTCCGTTAAATACAACCAGTCTGGATTTTTGTTTGTTTGTTTGTTTTTGTCTTTTGTTGTTGTTGTTGTTATTTGGTTTGTTTGTTTTTCAAGACAGGGTTTCTCTGTTGTAACTCTGGCTGTTGTGGAACTCACTCTGTAGACGAGGCTGGCCTTGAACTCACAGAGATTTGCCTGCCTCTGCCTCCTGAGTCCTGGGATCAAAGACATGCACCACCACTGCCCAACAACCCCTTTTTTTGCATTGGGGGAGGGGATTAGAAGCACTGAAAATGTGTTTGATATTTAATGGAGGAGGTATAGTAACTAAACTTTCTTTTTCTTATTAAGTTTTGCCCACATAGGTTGGTTATTGTTGTTCATTTTAAACTAGTCCTAGATTCTTAAACCAGCATTTAATGTGCTAAGCTCCATCATGACCTTTTCAAAGAGTATTTTATGGCTGTCCTTTCCAATCTCTTCATCCCCGTGCTATTGGTGCTCCTCACTTAGATCTTCTTCCCCAAGTTTCCTGCTGCATCTCCCATATGTTCGTTTGTCTGCCACCATCCTTCCTTGTCACCTAATTTTACCTCCTTTGGCTGCATTTCTTTAGACTTTATCCACACCTATAACTATTGATATATGCACATATATATATTTCATGCTAGGATTCCCATATAAGAGAAGGCATGCAGCATTTGCATTCCTGTGTTTTAGTCATTTCACTTAATATTGGACTTCCCAGATACATCAATCTTCTTACAAGTTTCATGACATAATTTTTCTTTAGCGATGAAAAGAATCTCATTGTATATGTCTATTTGTACCTCATTTTCACTAACCATTCCTCTGCTGACATACATTTAAGTAGGTTCTACTTTTTTCCTATCGTGAATAAAGCAGAAAAAAACAGAAGTGTGAATGTGTCTGTAGATTGCTGAGTCCTTTGGGATATGCCCTGGAGAGGTATACTCAGGTCATATACTAGTTCCACTTTTACTGTTTTAAGTAATCTCCATGCACATTTCTGTAGTGTCTGCATAAATTTGCATTCTTTCAAGCAGTGAATGGACATTCCTGTTCCCTTACATTATCTTCAACATTTGTTGTCAGATTTCATGATGATAGCTATTCTGACTGAAGTGAGATGGTATCTTAGAATCATTTCAACTTGAGTTTCATAATGACAAGGGATACTGAATTGTATAGAATCATTTTGCCACTTTTTTCATAAGTTAGTAGAATTTTAGGTACTTATGTAGCAAGTGTAAAATATTCATTTTGCTTTTCTTCATAGTTTAAATTTGTAGATTTAGTGGTCTTATTTGAAATATCTGAAATTAATCCATCCTCCTTTGAAGTTGCTAGACTAGTTTTTAGTTTATATTTTATATATGAATAAAGTTTTATTCATATATAAAATGTATATTATATAAATATATATTATATATTATATAAAATATAATAAATCATTATGATTTTATAATATTTATATAATATTTATATTATATATAAATAACATACAATTATTTATATTAACTATAATATAATACAAAATATAATACATTATATATAGATAATATATAAAATATATGAGGAAAATATATTTTTTCTTTAGGCCCTTATATTTCCTGTTTGTACTTGCCTGATAATATGATAAACTAAAACTGATTTGATATTTTACACAACTAATCACATGAATTTTTGGACCATTGCTGATTTAATTGCTGAGAATAAAGCAGTGAAGACACAAGATTCTTGAACTCCTAAGGCTTACTTTGTAGTGAGGAGGGTGGACGGAAAAATCAAACAAATAGCTTTGAAGATCTATAGACATAATTCATAGTTCCAGATGATGGGGAAAAATTAACAGCCTGGGATGACAGAGCTGAGCGTTACAAAGCTGTATGTCGCAATATAGGAAGATCTTAGGGTGGAATCAGATCCACACTTTAAAAAAACAAGAGATCAAATCATACACAGCTATCAAGAGAGAATAGTGTCAGCTGAAAGATAACAAAATACAAATACAGACCTGACTGGAGTCTTTTCTAAAAGCAAAAATTAGTTTGAAAATTCAGTAGAGACTATGAGACAGACAGACAGACAGACAGAGAATGAAAGAAAGAAGGAAGAAGAAGTACAATAAGGGGGTTTGCAGGCCTTCTATAGTCTCAGTTTTGTATAGCACTAGCTTACAGTGGTAATAATCACTGCTGAAGAGTGAAGGAAATTATGGTGGGTAATCTTGATTACCACCTCAATTTGATAAATGCCTTAGAAAACAGAGCATTACATTTATGAATTCTTCTATAAGGGTCCTCAAGATGTAATTATATCCTGAGGGCTCTCATATAATGAATGAAGTAGTTACTTAATATTACTTTGAAGGTATATTAAGAGATAGTCCAAGGTAGCAGACAGGACCTAGTTGGGGAAGTAGGACCCTCGGACATATCCCTAAGTGCTGTATCTTATGTTGGCCTCTTCTTTTGTACTTCTTGTCTCTGCCTCTTCTTTGCTATGATATGAAGAGCTTTGATACACATGGAATGACATTATATTCTGCCAAGAAACTATGGACTGATTCCTTTGAATTAGTGAGTCAAACATGCTTTGTTTCTTTCCTTGTATTGCTTATCTCAAGTATGTCTGTCACAATGATGCAAAGCTTGACTAATACAGATGGTACAACAATAATAAAAGGAAGATGATTCACTGTATTATAGCAATAGGGATGGAGAGGAATTGATAAAATATTTAATCAAAAAGATTTCCTGGAAAAAAATTTAGGTGAAAGAAAAAAATAAAGTGTGATACAAGAGTTTTAGACAAAACTGGAAAAGTAAAGACGACATTCTGAAATCATAGGGAAGATCTATAGTTTGACTTAGAACCAATAGAGTTTGAGATGATTATGCCAGGGAAGCTGCATATAGGAAATTTAGAATGAAGATAGAATTATAAAAGCTGTCACAATGCAGATTGTTTTTTTTTCTGAATACTGGATTTGAAATAATCAAGGTAATAAATAGCACAGACGTCCATGTCTTTTCATTGGGAAGATTGAAAATTAATTATTTATTTTTGAACCCAACCAGACAGGGAAGGAAAGCAAGAGATTATATTATCCTAGATAGCAAATAAAATGGATATGACCACTGTTTTGAAGTCTGTTGATAATCCTGTAGATTGAGATCTGAAAAGTGATCAAACACTCGATAAATGGAGGTTTTGGATGTTTTGGTAACAGCAGTGGCAGTGAAGTAAGACAGATGAATTGGCTTGGGATTTGAGATTCAGAGTCTTATTTCAGGGACTGTGAACTAAAAGTGTATTATAATGTGGATAATCTCTGTCATTATAAGAACAGTGTGATGCTTAATTTTTGTCTTACACATTTATATATGTGTGCTTGGTATATGTTTGTAATGGATATATACACAGATGTACCCACCCACATGTTCATGGAACCAGAAGAAAGAGGACATTGGATGTCTTTCTCAATCACATTCTGTCTTATTTTCTTAAAACAGGGTCTCTCTTTAAAGTGGAAATAGGTTAGTAGTCAAAAAAAATTGCAATGATTCTCTTTCCTTCACACCTAACTCATGCAGGAGTTACAGGCAAACAAAGCTATATTGTGTGTGTGTCTGTCTGTGTGTGAGAGAGAAAGAAAGATAGAGGGACAGAGAGACAGAGAGACAGAGAGATCCTGATGAGTGTACAGTAACAGTAAGTGCTTTTACCCACCAAGCAGAATCCCTTTGCCCATATCTCTTCTTAAGAAGAAATTCCCTGTAATATTTTTGTCTGTATTGCTTGGTTAAAGAGATAAGAATAGTTTTTCTAGAGAAGGCTTGGAACATGCAGGAAAACATGCAGAAAGTAAGTCAAGATTTTAGACTCCTTTAAAAGAAGAAATACTCGATTTATACACTTGGATATACAGAGGTAAGTTCTGCAGTATGAGCTGCGTTTACTAGAATTGCCCTGTTTTTCTTAGAGAAAGGATAAGGAAACTCATTAACTGAGAACTATTCTGAGATATTATCAGTGGTTTGCAACATAAGGAATATGACAGGAAACACGAAGGAAAGGAGGCAATGAAAATATAATCAGCCTTTCTGTACTGCACTAATGAACAATCTTGCACATATGCATTTATTCAACAAATATTTATTGCACTTTTCCTATTTTCTAAACATTCCTCAGGCACTTATGATGTGAGAGTAAACAACAGTCTGTGACTTAGGGAGCTTATGTTAGTTATCATAAATTTTAATTGAAAACAACTATGGTTTATTAGCTGTGTTCCTTTGGGCAGATTTCTTCATGAAGTAGGAGAAAAAGTAATTAATGAGAATTGAGGTTTTCCTTGACAGTGATTTGAAATGAGAAAAGCAGGAAAGAATGGTTTTAATTAGTCAGCGAAAAGCTTGCCTTGTGTGGATGGAAGCAAAGGAACTAGATTCGCAATGGACAGTAATCAATAATACAGTGTGTGGATCCTGTAGGAAGTCAAAGATTATTCAGGATGAGAAATTAGAGAGACTAGGCCTAAGTAAGGTGGGTATGTGCTGTGTGAATGGGGAGATACTAGAATTTTAGATTATGATTAGATACATTGGAAAATTTGTTGTTTATCTGTTCCTTTGTACATTGCAAGAAATAAAATAAATCAAAAATCTCTAACATGGGCTCTGTAATTCTACATTTCAAAAGTGTTCCCCAAATGATTTAAAATCAAATATATGCTAGCATATGACTGTAGAAACTGAGGAATTAATTATTATAGAAGTAAATTATTGGAGGAATCATGAAACCAGGAAAGCATACAAACACACACACACACAGAGATATACATATATACTAATATACACATATATAGATACACATCTATACATATATATGTATGTGAAATGTAGCATTTATGTATATGTACACATATATGATGTGATGTGGCATACACACATGTGTGTGTGTGTAAGTGTAAATGTAAGCAGTGATTTTATTATTATTCTCACGGGTTCATGGCAAAAAACATTTTATACTTTGGTAATTCAATCCCTGGTCTTTGACAGTTTCAGCATCAGTACTGTCTAATATTAAGCTTAGCCCCAGAAGGCTTCAGTCTTCATACAGGCTATTCCTCAAAATGCAAACCTAAACCTAGCAGGCTTCAGACTCTATACAATCTAATCTGCAAACCTAAAGCTAGAATGTTTCAGACTTTGAGACTTACTACTGATTGGGTTCACTCTGAATAGCTATCTTCCGGACTACCTCTTTTCACTCTGAGCTGTACTGTGAACTCCGAACTGTAAATTTTAAACCATCTGCTTCTAACTCTCTGCTTTCTCTCTGCTTATTTTGAACTGGTTCTGCTCTTCACAGCTTCTCCTGTCTGTGAGCTGACTGCACTGAGTTTCTTCTCTCCAACTCTTCTTCTGAACTCCTACTGAACTGAACTGTCTGTGAGCTGATTGTACTCAAACTGCTTGACTGAACTGACACTTCATTTCTCTCTGAGCTCTGCCTTTTGTCTGCTTCCTGTATGTTGCTACATTGCTTTCTCTCTGAGCCCTCTGCCTTGCTTCTTCTCTGCTTCCTTGCTCTGCTTCTACTCTCTGAACTCTGCTGCTACTCCTTCTGAATTGAAATGAAAGATGTGTGCCACCACTTCCATCTGAGTTGGGATTAAAGGCATGCACTACATTGCCTTAGCCACAGAAATCCCCTTCACCTAGCATTAGCATAAACAGAGGACAAGATTAGTCTGCCTAATATTCTTTCTTCATTCCTGATGGATCACATGGGCCTCTGAATGTGATCCCTTCATACAAGCCCTTGGATGTGATCCTTTCCTAGCTATCACACATGTGTGTGTTTGTGTATAATGGTATGTATACTATAATGTAAAATGTTAAATGGCTTTGAGATATCAATGAATAATAAAGAAACCTATTAATATGCTCTCTACTCGCAGGTCAGAGATGTATATGTGGGGATCAGCTCAGAAATTTAAAAGTTTAGTAAATTTCGTCAGCAAACAAACCACTCAGAGTCAAATTCAACAAGGATCTGCCAGGAGATCAGATCATTTTTGTGAACAAATACATAGGAATACAGGTATAATTGCTTCTGCAGTAATCAGTTGATATTATGAGTAGGCTCTTGCTTTGATCCTAAATAATGGATACTCTTCCAAAGAAGATCTAGTTTTCCAAAGCTTTGCTCGTAAATTAAATTAAGATTTAGTATGATTATTGTAATCAAATTAGATGAATATTTAGATAGTCAGGATCAAGAAATTAAGTGGTTCAACATTTTTATATGAAGATATCATCTCAGCTAAAGTTACCCACTGGTCTCTGAAATTGGCTAAGCCTTACTAAAGGCATCAAATTGTTCTATGTCAACAATGACTTTTTCTCCTCTCTTAAGAAATTAGCCTCTGTTTCATCGCTGATCAATGATAATGATGTGTGCGTCCTCCCTTGTGCTGCCTTCTATATTTCTCTGCCAAATAATAAGGTCCAAATTTGGGTCAAAATCTTACTTCTGTCACTATTGCTATAAGAAAGTGACTTGGTTTCTCTGCTTGGCAGTTCCTTTATTTAAGAAAATAAGCTATAACTACTTGATGATCATGAAAATAAGAGAACTCATATAAAAATAAGATACTTGGTATGCATTTTGATTAAGTAATGTTGCTACTTTTCCTAATCTATCTGTTCTTAAAACAATCTTGAACTTTAGATGAAATAAATCACTGTTTTCCAGATGAATGAGCTAAGTAAATTCAGTTAACTGATATCTGTACTATATCTACCCACACACAGTTGCCTCTTTAAACACAGTTGCTTATTTCTTTTCAGTTAGCATGGTGGGAAATCATCTTTCTTCTCAAGACTGACTCAAAGCAAATAGAGATATAAGGTCATTTCCAAGAACTACTAAAAAGAATGTGTGGTTAGACTGAGAATAGCAGCATACTCTTTTGAGGACCATTTTAAGACTTGACAATAACCCAATGTCCTTTCAATTCTCGCTCAAAAATAAAAATCCATGAAATTAACATAATTAAAACTTGTTGTAATAAGTAGTTTCTTAAAGAAGCCCTTACATTTAAAATCTAACAATTATTCAGCTATGTTAACCAGTAAATAAGTTGGCTTTTAAATAATAGTATTGAAATATTTTGTGAATTGGAGAACAAAAAAGTAGTACTTTTGTTGTAATACATCTTTGGGGAACTACTTTGGTTGGATCTATCATTTAGAGTCTCACAAAGAGATGCATGGGACATTTTTCTTCGGTGCTATATGTATTATATACATTCTAACTTTAATAAAGTTATTTATTGTTAACTGAATTAAGTTTAAATAAATTAACTCTGTAAACTTTTCTAAACACTACTATATATAGTGTTTTTTTTTTTCTTGAACTATGAAAATTTGGACTTCACATAGATTTATTTTAAGGAATATATACAACTATGCATACAATATATACAACTGCTATCATTCCAGACAATACTGAGTTTAAATTTTGACATTTTGACATTGTCACTTGTTTAAATAGTCTTCAATCTTTTTATTTATATTTTAAAATGAAATTCTCAAAAGTAGTTTTTAATATTGTGATGATAAAACAAGTTAGTATCTTAAAGTAGGAATTAATATATTATGATCTTCAATATTGGTAGTTTCTAGTTTTAGTGGATGTAATACAATTCTGGCTCAGCAGTGGAGGCCCATGCTTTAATCCCAGCACTCAGGAGGCAGAGGCAGGTGGCTCTCTATGAGTTGAAGGCCAGAGTCTGCAGGAGTTCCATGACAGCCAGAGTTATAAGAGAAATCCTGTCTCGGGGGAGAAAAAAAATTCTGAATTTTTTTTTTTTTTTTTTTTTGGCTCAAGGACAAAAAAGACTGAACTTTCCACATATAGAATGCTGTAGATGTTAGTGTTCTTACTAACCACTGGATATTATATTCTATAATATAAACCAAACAGGCAAATTGTGCAGACCAGTACAATAGTGGCATGGCAGTTATGAGGGAATCCAACTGTTTTCCGATTAAATTTGAGGACAACACCACAGGAGAGGCTACTTGACTGATCCTTCTAGCTTCATGAAAACTGCATGATTGGGGAGATCTTAGGGAGAACTTACTTTATTTTAGCATGGTACTCCAGGGAAAGGAAATCAGGCATAAAATGTTAGTTTACTCCATCTAAGATGTTTTATTATAAAAAAATAAAAGGCTATCTAGAATACCAAATTCAAAGGTTACCAAAACAAAGGTTGAAGGAAAGACATGGTCTACCTCAAGGCCACACCCAAGGCTTATAGATTCAAGCAATGGAAGGAAGTGCCCAAAACACCCAGAGACACTGTACTGAATGCCTGGTATTCATTTACTCTGGGAGGAAAGTTTTAGGGTATGTTTACAAAGAATTGAGATAAGGAGATTTAGAGAGGTCAGGGCTGAGGAAGGCTGTAATGTCTCATAGTGATGGAACAAGCATCTGAGTCTGCGTTTTCCTCGGATAGGGAAGCAGTCCTTTGTTGTGGCAAGCTGCCTCCAAATTATCTGAAAATAAGGGGTGGCTGAATTTTCCTTCTAAACCTGAGAAAATTTTCACTGCAAAATGGGACAATTTGTAAGCGGACCAACTATAGTATTTTTTATAAAGTACTAAACATTGATTGTCAGGTACTATCTAATCTAAAACAGACTTGAAATTAAATTTCTCTTTACGAATTCGACAGAATTACTTAAAAATGATTATATCCTAGATCATGTAGAGTGATAGAGTTAATTATGAGATTCTTAAGTTAAGTGTCTTTAATCTGAGTAAAATTTAAATGCTCCAAAATTTAAAACTTTTTCAACACTGACCTTGAAAAACAAGTAGATATTCCACATTGAAAAATGTTTGTTTTCTTTAAAAACTTTTAAAAAAATGTTGTATGACACTTTCCTTACAATTTGGATGGGTATTTAAAAACATTGAGTGAATTTAATGTTATTTTGTTGTCTCGTCTTCAAGGTAGTTCATTGTCTATTCAAATATACTATCCACTATCCATTAAAATCTTCAAACATTTCTCCTCCATGATGTTTTGAATAAAGGCTTCTCAACACATTTGTGGAGATCTGATAATTTATTTAATACCCAGAAAAGGAATAATATTTTATGTTTTATTATTTTATTTCTCTTATTTCATACAATATATCCCAACCCCAGCCTCCCTCCCTCCACTCCTCCTAGCTCCCCCATCTCCACTCTCCCCCAGATTCATCTCCCTACTCTTTCAGAGTAAAGAATTACTCATCTTTTTTATCCTAAGAAAATTTATAGATAGATATTCCAGAAAATTGAAAAAAAAAGTACAGATGAAGTAATACTCAGGAAAGAAAGTAAGAAAGTTCAGTAATAATTTGCTAGTGGTTACAGAACAAAGAACATCAGCAACTTTAAGCTGATAAATGTAATTTTGTTTTCTTTAAGATATAAGATATGGCTTATATCTACATTGTATGACTGTCTTAAAATATATTTATTGCACATGAAAATTAAAGATGACTATTTTAGTCTACAAAGATAAATAGTGGAATGTAATAATAGATGAAATTGATAAATTTTGACAGGACTGTATCTTAAATATGTCTTTATGTGATCTATGCCATTGGAATCAGATGAGACATAAATACTTTTCATAGTGTGATTAAATGCTTATCAGGAGCAATGTGACACATCATCACAACTATTACCTTCTAACTGAGAAGGCAGGAAAGGTAATGATATACAAATATACTTATGTTCATTTTTTACTTGAAAGCCAGATAGAAAATCTGCCTACTTTTCATATATCTCTTATCTTTTTGAAAACTATTGAGGCAAGAACAAGTTGTGTGGCACTGTATTCCTCAACTTATCATTTCCTGTGTCAACAAAACATTCTTAATTACCCTCAGAGATGGAGAATAATTGGAGACATAAATATTCTGTTTGCTTTAGCTTTTCTTCTTGCTCTGATGTATAATTTAACTTTTCTGCAGTACCCTCCTTTTCTATGCTGTTGACTTTCTCAAGGGTTGGACAATGGCAAGAGCAAAGTCCCTGCATCCAGCAAGTAAATTGTATATGATCTATATCATGAGTGCTCTTGAGCCATTTGAGCACATAGGAATCACTTTACCAAAGGCTATAGTTATCGTTCTTTATAAATTCCTAATGTGGCTACGGATTTCCAAATGTAGCCAGCCAGAAACCACATGAATTTGACACTACTGTCAACTTATTCAGAAAGTTCACTTCACTAACAATGTGTCCAAATACATATAACCATGGATATTTCAAGAGTCTAAATGTTAATTGGATCCTCTTTCTCTCTTTCTCAACTTGGGAATATAATTGAATTTTTAAGAACAATCACCATTATTTTAATTTGTTCATGACTAAAACCACCACAGTAAAACTGTGACTTACAAATGAAAACATGTTCTTTAGGTATGTGTCTACTAAAAGCAGAAACAAGTGAGTGCAATCAAGCAGCTTTTCACTTCTCACTGCTAAAAATGGTAAAAACAAGAATTTTGTGCTGCTTGGAATAGTCTATTCAAGAACCTGAGGTACCTTTATTGAAAATTGCAAAAGCACTTCTCCCATTTGTATTGCAAGAATACATAACACAAGTTAACTCAGAAAGCTAGCAAGCTAATTATGTGACTAGTGGTATTTTAAATATGAGTGGCACATTAGTGCAATTCAGAATAGAGTCAGAAGAGTCTGTTGCTTATTCTTATGCTTTTATGATGATAAACAATAGAAGGTTCTTTTTAAAGTAGAAATTCATATGGTGATAATATGAAATATCTTTACTTTTAACAGAGTCATGATATCAAGTACTTGGCAAAGCTTTGTAATTTCATTGTTAGAATATTATTGCAAATGTAGATATCTAACTTAAATTCCCCTTTGGTAAAACAATATAATAGTAAAAATCAAAATTGATTCAACTATGTTATAATTAAGAAAAAGATTTATTTCAATTCATACCAAATAAATGTGCTGCAAAAAGAATAAAACTCTCCTTCCTAGCTGATGGTATTTCAAATTGTTATTATAGGAAACAATTAGCCATTCATTTAAAGAGTCAGCAGTAACATGGTCAATGTCTACACTGTAGTCTAAGTACTGAAAATTTAACATTCTTTATTTCAAGTTGTATTACAGAAATGTGCTCGCATACTTGAAAAACCAACAGCTCTTAACTGTGCTGAGTGTGTAAATCACAGAGTTTGAGTAATTGACTAGACTATGTATGTGGTGCTTTCAAATGACAAGAGTTGACCCTCAGACTAAGTGTTAAAGTGTGCCAATCCATGTTATCAGGCCAGTCAAATAAGTACAAGGTCTAGAAGAGAAGGGCAACACTTGTTCCAATTCTGTATGACTTGTAATCAAAATAGAGTTCAGGCCATTTGTCATTTCCTTGTTTTGTGTCTGACACTGATATGCTCTGACATACTGAGATATTTTCACAGCAAATATTTTTCAAGATTAATAAATGAATAAAATGTCAACTACATTTATGTGATTTTTTTTTTGCAACTGAAATCACATATAGGTACAAAACTATAATTAAATTCTGAGGTACACATCACAGTGTCTTAGCAAACTAGGAAAGCATAAAAACAGACAAAAATACAGTGCAGTTTATTATACAAAAGAAAAATTACATTTTAGAAGAGATATTGAAAAATGTTAAAAGTAGGAGTTTTGAAAAGAAGTATTTGAGTAGACAGATGAGAAATAAGAGTAGATTTCACTATGGAACTAACCAGTCAGCATTACATATCACATTTCTGCTAAATAATAACACAAGAAGAGAATATACAAATTTTAAAGCAATTAGACAAAGCTGTAGATGATTAAGATTGGAGGAATGAAATGCTATCCTGTCATTAACATAAAAGTAACTGGATATTTGTGCTGGATAGTATTATGTCAACTTGACACAAGATAGAGTCATTTTGAAAGAGGAAACCAGAGACGATAAAATACCTCTGTTGGTACAACTCTTACACCTAAGGCCCAGGGGTTATTTTGGAAAAGGAGCTGGAAAGACTGTAAGACCCAGAGGAACAGGGAGTTTGCTGGAAAATTCTGTCTTTAAAAATTGTCAGAAGCTTCACCCATAAAGTTTCACCAACATGACTGTCTAAACTTGAACAGAACAAGGATAATACCAACAGACATTCTAAAGTGGATGGGGGAAAGCATAAAGGGCTAACTAACTATAGGCAACTAAGAAATACCGAGGGCAGGAGAAATAGTCTTCCCCGAGGGCAAACAAATTGGTTATCTATACCAAATCATCAGTCCTGAAAGCATACATACAAGTAACATTACACATTTTGAATAGGTTGCATTGATGTATTTATGTGTGTGTATACATATGTGTGTGTGTGTGTGTGTGTGTGTGTGTGTATAACAACAATTGATGAAAGAAGAGGCATGAATGTAAAAGAGAGCAAAGAGATATAAATGGGAGGGTTTGGTAGGGGGGAAAAAAGAAGGAAGTGATATAATCATATCATAATATCAAAAATTAAATAAATAAAAGAACTAACTGTATCAGATTGGCCTGTGGGTAGGCCTGTGCTGAATACTCATGATTGATGGTTGATGTGTGAGGGCTCAGATCACTGTGCATGAGTGATGCTATCCCAGGCTAGTGGTCCTGGGTGCTATGAGAAAGCAAGCTGAGCAACCCATGAGCAAATAAGCCAGTGAGGAATAGTTCTCATAGCCTTTGCAACACTTTCTGACTCCCTATTCCTACCTTGTTTGAATTCTGCCATGGCTTCCTTCAGTGATAGAACTATGATATGGAAGTATAAACGAAATAAATACTTTCCTCTGAAGGCTTCTTATGGTCAAACTGTAGAATGAACTTCTCTGTTGGTAATTAATGAATTGATATATTCACAATTTTGTTTCTTGGCTAAACAGCATAATTAATGGAACTAGCAGAAAAATAAAAACCCATTGATCATCAGCCCCAATTTTACTTAATTATTTGTTTTTGGCTACCCTGTCCTAGAAAACCTATGAAACTATAAAACAGGGAAATTTTTAACTGTCAAGGCTTGAGTTCTAATAATTATGCTAATCTCTGAATGAGACACGTAGACTAACAGATACTCATCTTGACAAATTACATACCTTCAGCACTATTTTAAAGTGGAAGAAAGATGTCTGTACCTGTTGTACCTGAAGGAAGAGGACAATTGGTTATTGAAAAGCCAAGGCAAGACTTGAGATGTAGAAAATATTCTTTACTAAAGCAAAAATTATAAACTGAAAAATATGCTTTGAAATTTCAGTTATGAAATTGGGTTGTATACTGGAGAATTTACACTATTTTTCTCTTAAGAAAGGGTTACAAATGTGAGGAAAAACCAGTTTGATTTTATCCAAAAGTGTGCATAAAACCATTCATTTTTATTTATTTTCCTATTACTTTTTTTTTACTCAACAACATTTATTGTTGGTATTCTGTGCAGTGTAAAAGAAAGATATTAAACAGTTTTCAAGAGAGCCAAATCAAAAATATAAACAAGTACAAAAACCTGACTTATTTGAAGTATTGTATTTTGGTTCAGTCATAGTATAATGAAATCTAATCCTGCTATATTCTTGGAGGTGGGCAGTGACATACTTTTAAAAAAAACTTAGCCATGCTTTTGTGTTATACCCGGAAAACAAAACCTCCTTCCAAATAAAAAGCAAGTTGATTTTACACTTTCACCGTCAATTACATTATCACATACTTATCCATCACAAACAAAAATACATCACAATGTTAAAACAAGGAGAAACTTTGCTTCATACCTTCACTCATGACTCATGTGTCTCCTACCTGCATTCGATTATTTTTCCTCACCTAATAGCATTAAATCTCCAAGGCTTTAGAAAGGCAATTCCAACTGTATATCACTGAGATGTATACATTTTGAGTCTGGACAAGAATGCTTTTTTTAGAAGTCACAGGAAGCTAGCTTCATGATGAGTTTTACAATAAAGTATGTTTTATATTTATATGAAAAAAAAACAAGTAAGTACTAAAAGTCAGTCACTTGAGGAGAACAGGATAATTCTTCAAGTAGGTCATGAAGATGTGCTGAAGAGATAAAAGGAGGATCTGTGAGGACCACTGTTTCACTTAGGATCAAAGGCAGTGAATGATCCCCCACGAGTTCACTCAGAGATACCCTAATACTGAGTGCTATGACCATTGCCTTAAACCTAAAATTATTAGATTATGTATAACATTCTGTCAAATTTCATTATCCTTCACTGGTATCGTGCTTTAGAAGACACTTGGACAGAAAAGTGACAGCAATTGAAATACAGTTTTGTTTTTCAGAACCATGTATTGAACCAAAAGCTTTTTGTGCTAGTCAAGTATTCTTAGACTGTGCCCCTCAAACTTTTTAAAATAGAAAGTTCATTCAGAATTACATAAATTAGAAATGATACGATCAAGTGATTATGGTCTTCTACTGTCTTTGAAATGGATTATTCTGAGAACAATGATTGGTTTTCATATTTTCTTTATGACAGTGTGTTTACTGAGCTCTGCTATGCTCAGCAGGCTAGTAGAATCTTACACATTTTTAAGAACAGGATTGACATAAAAGGAAAGATAGTCAGGTTTTTTTCCCCCTGTGCGGTCTTTAAAAGATAGCACAGTGCTTCTTCTCAATGTCCTAGAATTTTTCAGGATCCATGTTCCAGGCTGTTTGTAACATGCTTCTACATCCTGCCCTCTTCTGCTGTTAAATTCTGAAAATTTGCACATAGGTTGTGATAGTTTCTGTCTCCAATTGCTATTGGAATCATTTCTCCAAGGGTTGTACACATTTTTAATTTTATAATTAAATATTGTACACAATTTAAATTTTATAATATCAGTAATACTTTATTTTTTCTTTTAAAATCATTAATATTTATTATTTTTTTAAGTTAATTAATTTAAATACCCATTGTTGCTATGCCTGTGTAACATTATTATTATCAATAATGTTCCAAAATTTTTTAAAATAAATTTGCTTGCTGCATTGTCAGTGTCATAAAATATAATTGAAAATATTCTTTTAATCACTTTGCTGAATCAAAAAATATAGTTAAAAAGTATGCTTTTCATAAGTGAAACAAGGGCCTCCTATGCTATGCAAGTACTCAGCCACTAAGCTGCTATCAACCCAATACCATTATTTCTTAGCAGCTGTGACTATTTTCAGGCTACCGTCATGGTATTAGGTGGAGAGAGGAGCTTCTTTGTAGTGTTGGTTAATAATGCTGAAGCCTCATATGAGGTAAATAAGCATGATACTAATCATATCTTCAGTCTTCCGGTGTGACTATTTTTAGATTTATTGTTTATTTGGGGTATAAGCAGGGTACCGTGTGGAATTTAGAGGACACATCACTGGAGTTGATTCTCTCCTTCCGTCATATAGATTCACAAACTGAACTCACATCATCAAGCATGGCAGTAAGCTCCTTTGTCTGCTGAGCCCTTTTGTCAGCCTCTTTTTGCTTCGCAATTGGAAACATAATTCTTTTACTAAATATTTTTTGTCAAAACAACAGTTTAGATTAAAATTACTCTTTTCAACTCTTCATTTGCTCTTTCCATTTCTTAATTTATTTTTTTACCTATTAGATTAGTACTCACTTAAATTAATCAAATAAAATCATTTTGATTTACTGGTTTATCAAATTAGACTAAGAACAGCCATGGTTGTTACGGTGGGAAAATGGTACAGACTTACAGATTTCTATACAAATATTCTTGAGTGAAAGAAGCATAAAGAAAACAAAACAAAAGCAATTTACTCTTATAAAATAATTTTTAAATGCTTATGTGACAATCCCATTTGCCATTACATTTGAGAAAGAACCACGATGGGTCACTTCTAACTGCAAGAAAAATTGAGAAAACCGAATTTCTGGTGTTGATAATAAATAAATAAAATCAACAGGATGCTTGTGGATTGACTCTAATATGTTCCCAACGGGCTCATGTTTTGAAGACTCAGTCTCCAGCTGGTGGTCCTGTTTTGTAGATTTGGAAGTTTTAGGAAGTAGAACCTAGTTGATAGAAGTAGATCATTTGAAGCAGATCTTTGGAAGCTATGCACATCCCGGTTCCTTCCTGCTGTCTCTTTTCCTGATCTGCCAAGCTGTGAGGGCACTGCCCCATGATCCTACAGCCATGAACTTCACCGTGCCTTAGCAAACATGGTGGATAGAATGTTACTTCCTTTAACTTGTTTCTGCTAGGAATTTGGTTGTAGTGACACAAAAGTAAGTTGTCTTAGGATTGGATTTGTGGCTGTCACTAAACTGAGTCATGTAATTTGTATGACATTGGGTATACTTTGTGGAATGAATGTGGGAAAGCTATAAGATATGGGTTAGAGAAACCTTATTGTTTCTGTTGCAAATAGAATCTGGTGGCTCATTCTAGTGGAAGCAGAGAAGCATGGAATGCCACTAGACATGTATACAGTAGAGACTGTGACAATAAGCCTTCTCAACAATGACAAGTCCCTTCAGGAAGTGAACTGAAATTCATTTTTATTACATTCTGGCAAAGAATATGGCTATGTTTTGTCCTTGTCATAAAAACTGTCATAAAGTTGAATATGAAAGTTATGGACTTATTTGTTTGGGAAAAGAAATTTCAAGACAGCATAATATCCAGACTCTGTCATAAATATTTTTCTTTTTTCTAAAGCCAGTTTACAGTGTTATTTGAGGACAAAGAGTAAAGTAGAAAGATTTGAAGTAGTATTCTTTGGTGAGAAAAAGAGCATGGGCATGATTAATGTTACCAAAAAAACAAGCACAGATAAGACAGTCATAGCCATGAAAGAGATTAGTGTCATTAAAGAGACACTGGGCACTTAGCATTTGGACAATAAAAAGATGCCTTAAAAGTAATATACTTTCTCTTGAAGACTCTGATGTTTGAAACAAACACCCACCAATTGGAAAAGCTTCCATTAATATTGTCCCAGGATTAGCCACTAAACACTCAGAAGGCAACTACAGCTATGTTAGAAGGGTGATGGACACCATCTCCAGCTGCCAACAGAAACGGAAATGGCTCATGTTTTGACAATTTTTTAGAAATACAGAATGCAAGAATTGTGGTGTCATGGAAGCTCAGGCCAGGAAATTTGAAACAGGGTTGAATTCCTCCCCCCCCAAATCCTCTTAGATGGCTATTTTCAGATCTGAAAATTAAATCCTTGGTCTCACTAGAACATAGAATTTCTACCAACAGAAAATACAGGTACTTAGTGAGGTCAGTTCAAGAGAGACACTTCATGTATTGCAAATTGAAAGTATGTATGGATGAGTTTATTTGAGTTTGCTTGAATTTAGATGTCACCACCTGTCTTAAATGCCAAAGAATAGGATTCAGTGTCCGCCCTCCTATTTTTTTTCCCTTTGATCCAGACTTTCCTGATGCCCTCTTGCCTTTCTATGTTGGATATAAATGTTTATTCTGTGCCACTGGAAACATGTCATTTACATTTTTATTTTACCAGGAAATACTACTAAGACAATGTAGTCTCCGATTAGTCTCTGAAAACACTTTGAGTTTCTGAATGGTTTGGAGGTATTAAAACTATGGGAAATTTTGATGTTCAGATGCAGTGTTAGGTGGGTTTGTGTCTCACAAGGCCTGTGTGGATTGTTATGGTATGAATCTGAAATGCTCTTTCACACTCATTTTTGAACCCTGGGTCTTCCACTTTTAATACAGTACTACTTTGAAGACTGTGAGGCTTTATTTTTGCATGGGTATAGCAAATGAAAGGTGGTGAGTAGGATTAGGCTTTTGAAAATTATGTATGCTGATCTTTTAATTTTTATGACTTTTAGTCTGTCAAGCTATATAGAATATATGAAGCCTCTACTACATTCTAAGATGGTCTTCAGCCTTCTGTCTTGCCTTCCCCAGCATGATAGAATGTAATCACTCTGAAATCATGAGCCAAAATAAACCCTTCTTTCAATAAGTTGTTTTAATCAAGTATTTGGCTATAGCAACACAAAAATAACTTATAAATCATATATGAAAATAAGCATCTTATATAGATAGGAAGACTGAAAATTTCAAGAAAAACAAAATGGATAAAGAGCATTTTTACATTATTTTCCTTTAGAAAGAAGGATGGTCTTATGGCTGATACTCAAAACACTACTATTAGGTACATAGCATTTTTGTGGAAGAAATATCAAGGCTTATTGTCAATTCAATAAAAATAAATTTAGTTTCTATTATGAGCCAGAAATTCTTCATAGAAACACTTGGAGGCATATTCAATATATCAGTCATGTCATAAATGAAGTGAATATTTGAACAAAGAATTATGGCATGGGTCCTTGTCCTCAACAAAAATCCAAAGAATATTGAGAAATGATTATAGCACTGTAGCAACAGTATACCTGTATGTACTTATACAGTTCTATAGGAACATAGAGAGAACACATTTATTCTAAAGAGTATGAAAGCAGGTCAAATAAATTGAAGACAATGTGAGATCAAAGAATAAAATGGATTTTTTCAAGTGGGTCAAAGTTTTATACAACACAGTTGTCTGAAGACATTCATTTTTCTAACAGATATATGAAGACATAGATTTATAATTTTTTTTTGCAAGTACTTTCATGGTGATAACTTCAAAAGTAGATTTTATGTTCTGTATTCACTGGCCCATTAAATTGCATAGTCTTCCCATCTATTCATTACTTAGTTTGTCATTATTATAATTTGAAGAATTTTCCAGAAACCCATATTAGCCTTGGAAAATAACTCCATACGTAAGATATATAACAGAACACTATAATGATGGTTTTGAGGTTGTCAACATGGTTCACAGTATGTCAGCTTTCACATCAGAAAACATAAAGCACTAAAGACTATCAAAAGGGTGGCTGAGGAACATAGCTACTATTGCCCTTCTCAGTATATTACATTTTAGAAGGGTGGGAAGTATCATTCCATCAGTTAAATGGTTGCCTACCATGCACAAAGCCTTAGGTTTAATACAACATAATCCAGGGAGGATCACAGGGCAGCCTTGTAATCTGTAAACTGGAGAGTGAAGTAAGGCAGATATTCCCTGCCATACCCTGCTACTCTGTGAATTCTACGCCATTCTGGAATCACAGGACTGGTCTCAACAAACTCATAAACAAACATACAAGCAAACAAAGAATAATAGTGAAGCACGGAAAGGGGATGAGAATAAGAACACAATCATTTTTCTTATATTAGAAAAGTTCTTTTAGTTGTTATTTTCATTTACCTACTGTGCATTAAAATTTAGTGAATCTAAAAATAATGTTGTGAGACATTGCTTTAATCAAACACATCTATATCTGTCATTTTAGAATATACATTTTATTTTTAATCTCATCAAAAATTTAAAATCTTTTCAATAGTGGCAATTTTCAATGTTGTGCACTAGTTGCATATTTTTCTTATCTCATATCCATCCAAACTATTGCTTCTAATCAGGAACACACTGAAGTATAAAAATCAGGAAAAGAAGATCTCATTAGACTTCATGGTTGTATTGGAATATTGTTTCTTTTATCTGAAAATCAATTTTAGGCTTAATAGATCTCCATCTACTTTTCCATGTATTTATCTTTATATATTCACACACATAGACATACATATATACATACGAATTATGTTTGTATAGGCTTAATACCAAAATGTATCAGGATACTTATTTTAATGAAATTTTCACTTGATTATGAAGACAAACAAGTCTCAAGCTCTGCAGGATAATTGGGAAGCTAGAAACCTTCAGAGACTAGCCTACAGTTAGTCCCCCTCCAAGACTGGGGCCAAATAACAGAGTTGATGCAGTCTAAAGTTTAGCAGATTAGAGACACCGAGCCTTTGCTCTGAGACACATTGCCATCAAATGTGAAGGCAATGAAAAGACTATCTGTGATGTTTGAAGATGAGAAGGTGTGAAGAACTAAGCCTTTGTTCTAGTTTGGCCTTGTTTTCTCCATAGAAATCTCTACTGTCTGGAGTATACTCTAATATCAAGAGAACTACTTAGGAACAAAATTTATTTTGTCATTTTGTTAATTAATATATGCTAATAAATACCATGTGAAGATACTTTGTAGTACAAATTAATATTGTTTCTTGTATTTTTATTTTGTTATCACTAATAATATCAAATTAGTACAATTAATAAAATACTTTGGAAGGAAACATAACAACAAAATCCCTTATCTTCTGATACAGTGAGGTAAACTGAACAACTGGACCACAGGGTTTCACTCCTCATGTCTTATCCTTGTAGCATGGAATAAGCTTGTATTCCAACAAGTGTCTTTTGTTTGTTTGTTTGTTTTGTTTTTGTTTTTGTTTTTTACTTTCTTTTTGAATATGGCTCTTTTTTTGTTGTTGAATCATAAACTTTAGGGTGTGATAGTACAAAAACTCTGTGCTTAAGGTTCATTGGTCCAGATGATGACTTCTTCTTCCTCTTCCTCTTTCTCTTTTCCTCTTCCCCCTCCTCCTCTCTTCCTCCTCTTCCTCCTCCTCTTCCTTCTCCTTCTCCTTAGGTGGTTGTGTGTGTGTGTGTGTGTGTGTGTGTAGCTTGGAGAGGTAGCCTGCAATTTTACCATGTAAGCAATTTCTGGCTGCCATGGTAGAGAGCAAGATACAAAAAGAATAGAGGCATTTTCTAGGTCAAGCCAGCCTAATGTCAAATCACAGTAGCATTGGTTGATAAAATGTTTACTATTTTTAACTAGTGAATCTGGAGTTGTTTGTTAGGCAAAAAACAAAACAAAACAACAACAACAACAAACCCCTGATACATATAGTGAATATCCTGATGGCAGGGGAAAAGGTTATTCGACCTTATCACATAGGCAATCTAAATGAAATACTACCCTATTAAAAATGAATGTGGCTGATACTTTAGTCAATTACAATGTGAATTTCCTTTTTACCAATATATATTAACCAAATCATATATATCATTCTTATTTACACGCTAAGGTCACATAAATGTGTATAGAGACCTTACTCACCACTGAATTTGGGATTTCTAATCCTGTCAGGTACACACTTCAAAAATTATACATATTACTTTTGGAATGATCACTATAAAACTATCTCCTGCTTTACAATCCTTTTCACATTAGAGTGCCACACAATTGTCAAAATTGTCCAAGTAAAGAAAGCAATTTTGCAAAAAAAAAAAAAATGCTTTGTATACTTTCAGGGAGATGTAGAGTAACTCAGCCCCAGAGACTTTGCTTTGCCTTTCACAGTGTCCTTTCTGTGTGGAGACTGTGTATGAATGTTGTGTACATAGAATAGTGAATGGTAATAGAAACCAAATTGCCTGTCTTATTGTCTAATTGTTAATTAAAACCAAATGTCCTTCCCACAAGGCAGCTAATGTACTTTTAATTATTTGGACTTGTGCAGAACAGAAAAGAAGGAACATGTAATTATTAAGGGGGAAGAATACACATTATACCAACAACTGTTCACAATATGAAATGGTATCATTTTCCCTCGGTGTAACTTGAATACTTGTCACATAATCTACTTCATCTATTTAAGCAACACAAATTATTCTTCTCAGTTTAGAATTATGTTTTTTATTGTGTTTAACATTTCTGATTAAAATTAGTTCAAAGCTATACTATATTTTTACTGTTTTTCTTTTCTGGAATAAAATTTAAACATAATAAATTCCACTTTGCAGAATGAAGAGCTTTGGAAGCTATAAAAATTAGGATGGAATGCTAATGTTTCCTAATGTTCAGAAAAAATATCTTAACTGTTATTTCTGCATCTATTAAACTGAGATAGAAATATCTATATAACAGGGATGAGGTAAAGGTTTAGTAAGACAAAATCTTTAAAAAGCAGCTATGTCTGAAGTGATCTTTGCTATATTTCTCCAGATTTAAAAACAAATAGAACCTGAGTTATCAACTCACATACTTAAATATTTAAATTGTTTTTCATGCCCTGCTTCTTATGCGTACATTGTCTTTGGATTTTAAATAATTAATTCTCCCAGAGAACTTTTACTTGCCTTCTGAACACTATGCTCGTGTAACTGACTGAAAACTCTAAATCTAATGCCCATTAAATTAGCTCTCCAGTGACAGTGGAGCTACCCTGGAATCCAGTTAGATGAGACTATGATTTTTAGCCTTCACAACTTCCATCCGCTTGTGGTCACTTAGCTCCCTACATTGAATTACTTCTGTTCTGGTTTACATATTTTTAAGCTCATGTCTTCACCCATGACTGATATGACTTCTATGTATTTGTGTTAAGGCAATGAGTTCACCCAGTAAGATGGGAAAGAGAGACATGGGGACCCTAAGATCAGCTGGATGCTTACTTCCAAGGCTGTTCAATGTGCTGATGAGAACCAGGAACTCGTTGAAAGATTCATGAGAAGTCATGAAAGGAGAATGGCATTATTTTGCTGGAGAATCTGTAGAATCAGGTAGGAAGCTGCCAGACAGGTGCTGGAGAGATGGCTTGGCACCTAAGGGTAGAAGCTGCTCTTCTAGAATACTGAGTTTGGTTTCCAGAACCCACATCATGGATCATGGTGCTTATAATAGCCTTTTGCTCCAGCTCTGGGTTCTCAGGTGTCAATGGACTCTAGGTACAGTACCTGTACTCACATGCATAGAAGTGTGTTGCACTCACTCACACACACACACACATAGCATACTTTACAGTAATTTTTAAATCTTTAAAAATCATTGAAGTATGATGTTTTCAAGAGAACGACATGAATGAAGTATTTGGCATGTACATCAAGTAATGTTGCTCTCAGTGAGTACTTTGCAAATCAGTACTTTGCAATATCCATTCTTAAGGCTTTACTATGACTTTTTTATGAGTATACCAATGAAATATTAGCATTACCAAAAAATAGAAACAAACATCTGTGTAATGACATCGTGGTTCTAGAATTGGATAAATGTACCATTTTAGCTAATATAAATATTAGCCCTATTTTTGTCATATCAATGACAATAAAGCATTCTGATATTTTAAGCCAAAACTGACATGCTCTGAAGTAGAATGTGTCCATAGGGGCAAATAACTTACCTATGAATTCTTTAGTGGACCAGTGACCATTGAGAAAGCTGGCTTCATTGCCATTTTAAAAATAAATATCTGACATTGTACCAGAAGGAAGAGAAATAAAGTCTCATTTTTGGATCAGGAAATGGGGAACTTTTGTGAATTATAGCACTACATATAGAACTCGAAACAAAATGTAAAAGGGGAAATACTGTGAAAACGGGCAGAATGATAATTAATGGCATATAGAGAGAGGGATTCAAGTGATATTGACTGCATTTATGGAAGACAGAGCATTCTGGGAAACCTGTACTCATTTGGTTGATTGGTGGACCGTACATAAAATTTAAAAAGCATTAAACACTGTACCAATCAGATAATTTACAAAAGAAATAAAATGTGTGTATTCAGTATTCTCAGATTAAATCTGCTAGAAGATTGAGTTTAGTTTTCCTTTATAAAGTTGTATACATAAAAGTTTCAAATTAATTTTTGCTACCTTTTGCAAAGTAGAAAATATCATAACTCTAACATTCAGCTTTTCAGCTCTTAAAATGAGAAGCTATAATGTGAGAGCATGAGCTCCCAGTCAGCTGCTGTAATTGAGGAAGATGAGGACTTCTTTGCTGTCATATTGGAGTCATGGTGCTTTTTGGCACTCTCCTTTTGTGATTATTTCAGTATGCCCGAGATGTATAAATATAGTTTGCGAAGACTATTGAACCCCTCTTCCTAAACCATCCTATTGAATCTAAGTACACAAAATACCCTGAACAGCCCACCACCTCTAACTTCTTCAAGAGGTTTTGCTAGTGTTTGTTGTCCATGGAAATGAGTGTGTTTTTTATTTCATGATTTATTTCTTGAATAATTGCTGCAGTTAACAAATGAGAATTAATGTGACTATAAGAAATATAAGTAAAGAAGTCCGTTATTATGACTAATGAAGCCTTCATAGTAATTTTTGCATAGAAAGTTTAAAACCATTACCTCTGCAACCAAAGTGGAGAAAACCACTTTCTTTAAAGATTGATATATTATGCTATGTTAATTTATTATATTCATCAGTTTATAACAAATTGTTCCTATGTGCTGTTGTAATTTCACTTCATATTTGAATAATAATTGAAATTATATCTTATTAATTGCAATGGAAGAGTTTTGGCTTAAAATAATTACTTCTTGAAAATTTTTATAAGAAATTAGTTAACTGAGTGACTCAGTAAAACTAAGTTCACTGAATACCTACTTGACTAGACACAGGGACATCTTTGATCATAAGAAAAGACGGGTTTTCTTTTAGCACTTCAGAGTAGTATAGCTAGCATATTTTTGAAAAATTACAATTTTAATACTATTGGATTTTATTATTTTCAACTGTAAGGTAAAATTAAGAAAAAGGAAGATATGTAAATAGACTTCTGGCCATGATATTCCTGGGGGGTCTAATTCAATTGCTGGCACCTGAAGAGAGCAAAGGAGATAAGATTTCCATATCTTAGAGATGTGCTGTGTCAGCCAAGATCTCAAGCAAACAGTCGTGGACTAAAAGTAAATGTTACAGGATTTCGCAACTTGCAAATTCTAATTTGGTATGTTTGCACCCACTGATTGCAGAGTCATGGAGCCAGCCACACAAACACTTAAGAGTAATTATTTGCTCACTAAAATAAATTTATAAAGTAAACCCAGTCTTCGGCCATTAAATTAAAAAATATTAACATAACACCAATTCTGAATACTCATGTAAAGTATATAGAATTAAGGATACCTTCTGATGGTCTTATGTTATTCGAATCAGAATACTAAGAGCACATCATCAGTTGTCTGTAATGACGATCAAGCACATCCACGCACATATTCATGCATGTCATGAAGACATGATTATATCATACTGAAGTCAAAATGCTATATTATCAGGAGATAGGCTTCATTTTCACCATGACATGGTTTCTGGTAAACACTGTCATGTAGTGTGTGGTTTAACAGATACACCTCCTTGGTTTCTTAAGTTTTAATTTCTTTCTCTTTATACACCTTTCCAACAAAAAATAAAAGGACAAACAAGATCAATGGACATATATGCCAACACTGGATGGCTTAATCTGAGTGAAGTGAATTGTATACAAAGTGTGAAACAAAGAAGAACCTGAATTCTCAATTTACATAGCGTAGCCGTTTAGTCCTTTCCTCTCAAGCTGTTTGCTTAGTACTTCCATTCACAAAAGAAGGCCAAGATGGAGGCTCAGAGGAAATTCAAATGCAGCTTGTCTACTATTCTAACTTGTCTTTTCATGCACCACGTAGCTATTTTATAAATTAATTTATATTTTCTGTTCATGTCTTACCTGATAAAAGCAACTATATGGAATCATAAATGCACAGAGTGTTTGTATCCAGGTCTGAAGGTTTACCACAAAGAGTACATCGTTTCTCAAATGAAACAAAAAATGTATTTCTGGAAAGGATCGATGGTAAAGAAATAGAGTAATCTGGCATTTCACAGGTTCACTTTGAGATGCATTTCTGGATTTCAAGAATTTTAAATTATTCCTCTAATTTTCAGATGAAGCAAGGCTCAGTGAGGCAGTATTCTTCATTAAGAAGTGTTTAACTCAGTAATGATCTGGGCCAAATGGAGAATGAAGAAAAGCAGTTTAAAAGAACACAGCATCTTCTAAAAAGAATAATCACTTGTTCTCCATACAAAACGAATAATTTAGATGACCATTAGCCACAATTATCATAGGTGGACAAAGGAAAATGGAAAAATTGTATAATTTCATGGATACTAATTGCATTTAAGTTGAGGAAGAGGAATTTGTGTGCTTGGTGAATTGAACTGAAATAGTAACACAAAATAACTATTTGGTTGCTTGCGAACTCATCAGAGTTTTAAATTACTTATTAATCTATGATTTTCTAACGTATCATTTAATTACAGAACCATATATGAATATATCCAGTGAGTCGCATTCAAAGTTGTTCCATGGAAACATCTAACCTATCGCTCTACCCATTGTATTCATTGTTTTTAAAATTAAAAAGTTATATATTTGATCATTTGTTTTGTAATTTGATCTATTCTCATGTTGAGATTTAATATCAATTTTCAGTTCTTCCTTTAGTTTCTCAAATGGCTGGAGCAATATTCATCATGTTCCTCAAAATATACTGCCATTCTGCCTTTCCTTAGTTTTTCATTTCATATACCTAGCATGTACCGAATGAGCCTTGAAATTCGTACACATAGAGAGATAGCAAATAGGTCCCAAGCATAGCCCTTCCATCATGAACAAATATTTCTGCTGTTGCAACTGATTATATATATGGCCATTACTGCTGAATTTTTGTTATATAACTGTTCATTGCCTACTCGTTGAATAAAATCATACAATATCTACTTTTGTGTCCTGTTCTTCACAAAGTTCATATCAATGTAAGGACATTCCTAGAATCAGAGCTGTAACAGTATTGAAATACTGTCAGAGTAAAAGGGGACAGTGCCTGCATAGCACAGAACACAAGGGAAAGCCCTTGTATGGACAGCTCTTCTAAACACCATTGGAGCTATTATTATTGAAAGTGATTTTCCAACAGGGACTATGAAGGAATGAGGGGTCCTCAGACTTTCTTAGGGCAAATTTTCTTATTCAAATATTTGTAAACAGAAAATGCTTCTAAATGGTAAGAGAACACTTTAAAGCTATGAATTTTTCCTAATGGACTGGAATGAAAAGTAGCCTTTCACTCAATTACGTTACACTATCAGAAGAAAGCCTGTGGTTTTATTTATTTGTTCAGTGGTTTGGAGCAATGGAACACAGGCTCTGCATGTGCTCCATCTGCTTTTAGGTCTGTAGTGAAGGGCTTCCAAATACTCTGGATGTAGCTACGGTCCTTTTCACACTGTAAATCTGCCTGGGAGCACACTCATTACTCTTGCACTTTATAGAGTGTAAAGGTGACTTAAGTACTGTTGAGCTGGGCTAGAAAAAGAAATCAGGTAGAGAAGTGGAAGGATGAATCTAATTCCTTATTCAGATAGGCACATCAATCTGCCTGTACAGATGGCTCCATGACTACAAGAGCTTACCCCACATGTCCAAGGACCTAAGTCTCATGCGTGAACCCACCTAGAAGTGAACAGAGATAACCACCTCCAGAGCTGCACTCTGATCTCCACTTACACTCTATCTGCTGCGGTACACTTGTGAACACACTTACACACATATATGCACACACATATACACTCACAAAGTAAAATTAAAATGAATTGAGAAAAGTATATCAAGCAAGAACTAGTATTGAAAGAGATTATGAAATATGCTGCAGAGTAGGTTGTTTGCATAGCTATGCAATAATATAAATCATATTTTCTGCTTGGCAGTGTCACTTGAGATATGTAAGAGACTGAAGTATACTTAAGCCAGTTGGATGGCAATGTAATACCACTCACTCCTCTGGTAAAATATTAAAATGCAGAAAATTATTAATAATGTTCAGACCATACTAACATGTTGAAAATAATTAATGTGCCTCCTACAGCGTCGCCTGCAAGTCATGGCCTAAAGATGTAGTAGAGGTCAAGTCTGATATTTTAGAGAAAGATACAAGCATACATAACGATCTCTGTTTTCCGTGTAAGTAAACAGATAATAACCAGAGGCAATGCTGAACAGATTTTGTAATTATAGTGGAGTCTGTTTGTTGTTATCTTCAATGGCTTAGAGAAAGAGTTAAAGGTTCTGAGTTTCTGCATGTTCTTTCAGATGTTTCTAACACCTCAGGTAGAGAACCTGATAACATTTAAATAAATAAAAATGGCAATTTCAGACACCCCTATGTCCTAATATGCTTTTCTTTGTATGTTTGTAAAGTGTTCTGTATGTATATTTTGGGAATTTAGCAACCTGTCTTTGACAGTTTCATTTAGAAGGAAAATAGCAAAAGATAGTTTAATATTTTTTTATCCACCCAGGTCCCAGCAAAGAGTAAAAGTTCATATAAATGGGAAAAAGCTAAGTCTGTTCTTCCTACGACACTAATATTTTTATTAACAAATTATCAAAACTGGGCATACTAGTGTTTAAGAGTGATCATTTCATACACTTAAATGAAACAAATACTAGTTACTTCTAAGTCTGAAACACTATTGTCAGCACTTTATACTCCTGACAGCAAAGACTACAACCTACTAAGAAGATGGGGAATATATGTCCTTAGAGGAGGGACACAGTGTACACCAGAAGAAATGGGAATGACTTTTACCTGATCTCCATCTCATAATCAAACTTACCTTGAGAAAATATATTTAATTATTTGTAAATGATTCTTTTTGTGTATTATATTAGTAGAATTGCATTGTGGTTTTCTTTTCTTCCTGTTTTTGTGTGTATAAGTGTGTGTGTGTGTGTGTGTGTGTGTGTGTGTGTGTGTAGACCAGAGAATCACATCAGGTGTCTTCTGTACATGAATAGACCATTGTGCTGGTTGCTTGCACAAGGGTTAATATCGTTTAACTAAGAAAGAAGTGAGATATTTAAATTAATAAACAAATATAGGGTACTTTTGGTTAATTAGTTGATAGCATTGTAGATAGCGCCTTTAATGCTCTTTACAATTTATATGGTAGATCACTGTAAAAATAATGAAATCTTAAACTCTTTATCTTTTTAGGACAAAAATTGAATTTTGATATAATTTAAATCTGCAAGTAAACAAGTGATATCATCAGTTATGATTTTCAATTAAGCTAGCATGCAAAGATACTAATATGAAAAAGAGCAATTCTCTTTCTAACTACTGAAAGAATAAATTAGCATTCAGTTACAATATTTCAGTTGCAAGTTAAAATTAATGAGTTTTAAGAGTATTATTTTAATTTAAATAAATAATGCAGCCAATAATTTTTAGTCTGTGCTTACTCACACACTCTGCTCCTACTTTTGTTGGTAAAATGAATTAAGGTATCAAACACACACACACACACACACACTCACACACTCACACACACACACACAGACTCCTTTGGAAGCGCAATTAAATTTCACAGGGACTTTCACATATCATCTTCATTAATTACAAATATGTCTGCTAATATTTTTAAAGTAATTTATGAAACTGAAAGACATAGTCTGAATTGCAGGTTTACCGTTCTGACAGTGTTTTGTTTTGTCTCAGATCTCCTTATGGAAGAAGTCTGTCCAAAATAGACAGTTGAAAATTATCTGTGTGATGTGTGTTATTTTCTCTACAACCTTCAACAATTTTTGTAGAGTGAGTGACAGGAGAATGTGAGCACTGGCGCCCTTCAAATGACTGGCAGAGGTGTTCTAGGAATGACATTTTATTTTGTTGTTACTGAAATTCAGTGACTCATCTTTTGTTTGTATTTTCTACATGTTGATACTGAAATGTGATACTGAAATGTAAACCTATTGTATATAAACCTCTGTGAAGATACAAAATGAACTTCTTATAAGAGTAAGGTAAATATTTTAGTGGATTTATCACTATTTGAATCACAGAGGTGATTGTCATAAATAGATGTAACAGAGGCAGATTTTGACTATAGCTTTTAACTTCATTCATCAAATAAAATTAACTAATTAAGGAACCATATCTAAAATCATGGTCATACAACCATCATCAATATCAAAAACTAAAAATTGAGAAAAAAATCAGATGCCCAATGTGCTTTTGAGATCTTCTCACCATAATTACCTCTCTCTAATATGGAGCAGATAACTACCATATGCAACACCTGTTCCTTCATCTATGAGTTTTTTGTGACCTTTCCCCATGTTAGTGCTCTTTTTTCACATAGAATGAGATGGAAAGATGAACATGACAAGTGATAAGTGGGAGAAGCTGAGGGAAGAATCATTGGAAGTGAAACACCTTCCTTCCAAGCTCAAATGCTGGTCTTGTTTCTAGCTTCTGTTCTACTTCCAGGAGTAAAGAGGGACCAAATTGGAAGAAACAGGTCACACTGGCATTTATTTTTCCTTTTTCTGTCTCTTAGTCCCCTTATTGGCCTGTGGTGATCAGGCCTGCTCTTCAAATCCTCCCAGAATCATGATATTCTGTACTGCCTTAGACCAGAGCAATGGATCTCATCAGCTTTACATTGAAACTTCCAAATCTATGAGACAA
Organism: Cricetomys ansorgei; assembly: GCA_026225945.1. Classification (NCBI taxonomy): domain Eukaryota; kingdom Metazoa; phylum Chordata; class Mammalia; order Rodentia; family Nesomyidae; genus Cricetomys; species Cricetomys ansorgei. The sequence goes on from JAMJFZ010001791.1 coordinate 6,260,563, forward strand.
AATAAATCCTTTCTCATCTAAACTGCTTTTCTGAGTCATATTTACACAGCAGTGAAAATCCTGATGAACATCTTTGCAATATAAACTATTAGTCCTAGGCATGTCTTTCTTTTTTTGTGTGTGTGCTGTTCATGTTTCAGGAAGGCAAGTTCACAGGTTCTGAACTGAAAGCATCTAGATTTGCATCCAGTTTTTAATGAATCAAGAAGATTTTTAAGTAAAGTCAATTTCTTTAAAAAAGCATTCATTCAACATCTGCTTTGTGTCAAGCCCTTGGATGACAGATAAAGAATGAAGGAGACATATACTTCCTTCAAAGGGGTTAAATCCCTCAGTATCCCTAGATACTGAGTTACATTACAGTGAACGAATGCATTTTGTAAATGTCCTTTATAAGTCACAAGTGCTTCTTCGTTTAAATATGTATCTACATCTTGCTCTGTGAAATTTCTTAAACTAAGAATATTCTTGTCGCAGAATAGTTTCCAATTTATGCTTCATGTATTTTAAAATATAATTGAGAACTTATTAAGAGAGTTAACAAATATTTGTTAGGTACAAAAAGAACTCTAAGCAGTATTCTAGGTTAAGGGTAAGACAAACATCAATTGTACTTCTTGAAATTTGGGTTCTTTTGAGAAATAGGTGGGGATGCATGAGGTGGCATGAAGCAGAGAGACAAACAGATCATGTTCAAAATGATGTGTTATATTTAAAACTTCTACTCAAAAATAACTTAAGGTATTGTAGCCGTTTTCTCATGTACTTTTAACATGCTGAAAAATAATTCCAAGAAATGAAAATAAGGCTGGGTGATGGTGGCACACACCTTTAATTCCAGCACTCAGGAGGCAGAGGCAGACAGATCTCTGTGAGTTTCAGGCCAGCCTGGTCTACACAGTGAGTTCCAGGACAGCCAGAGTTACAGCAGACAAACCCTGTCTTGAAAAACGAAAACAAAAACAAACAAAAAAATGCAAATAAGAACATGCAGAATAACTATGTTAGGAGTTAGAGAATGACAATATAAATTGTATATGTGTGAAACTTTACTATGGGAGAAATCAAGGACATAAAGCAGAATTCATATACACAAACATTGTCACAAATGACTTCAAGAAATTTTTACACTTCCACTTATAATTAATTGTTGGTGTTTATGTTTCCTTGTCAGTACAGTAGAAGTTGTCAATAAATTTCTTGCTACACTAAGTATTTTATTTGCCTAAAAATATGTATTATTTAGTCAATATCCCAGGTGGAACAAATTATTTCAGACTAGCATCAGAATGTCTTGAGTTATCCTAAATTGGTACCTTACATTTAAATAGACTCAAGAAGTAAAATTGCAATACAGAAATGATAGAGAAAAAGTCAAAGAATACGTTCTTACTGTAAGATCTCCAAACTTCTGTCTTTTCTTAGGTGTGTGGCCCAATATTCACTGAGGTTTGTATTATTATAATACTCATCCATTTCCACTTGAAATTATGCAGCCAAAAACAGAGTTATAATCCCATCTTTTTGAGACAAATTATTTTACATGTATTATCATTAATACTAAGTAATGGGGTTTTTTAACCGTTAAGCAAATATCTCCCAATTAATTATGACCATGGACATGCCAATAGAGCTGCTCTCTGCAGAAATATATTTATAAATGTAGGAGAGACTCTTTATCTATGATTCTGAACTCTTTATTACCAGCTCAAATATGGAAGACATGAGGTCATATACAAGATATATCTCTTGTCTGCCTTACCTATTTTACAGTATAATAATACATTTAAGGGCAATAACCTCCATGATTTTCTCAGAACTACCCAGTTTAACTAACAACTCATGTGAGACACCTTGCAAATTCAGAGAAGTTGTGGCAGTTCTTTACCATATCTCCTACAAAGTATGTTTATTGTATACAGAAAACATAATTACTAAAACATCAGCATGATTTATGGACATTAGTAATCTACTTAGTATAATATAATGTACCAATATTTTGGAAATGAAGAATTTTTGATGATGATATTAATTGTTGTTTTATATATTGAAATATTACACAATACCCCATAAATATGTACAATATTTCGATTTGTATATTAGTTATTTAATTTAATATACATCTACAAGAATATTATTTCAATCCTATTTTAGAAATTGAATGGTTCAAAGGGAGAATTTTTTTTTCCATAGGAATATGCAAGTTCCAATCATTTGCTGTTCTTTCTCTAAGTTTACCTCTATAAGCCTGAGATCAATCAATACTTTGCAATTTAGCTTCAAATTTAAAGCTTTTGCAAGTAAAGAAACACAAGAGTACTAATCTGGGAAGGGCAGGCTTCTGAGGTTTCTAAAATGTGGTTTCAGACAAGGAGAAAATAGGACGATCATTATTCTAAAGAGACAAGCAAGCAGCCCTTTTGTTTGTTACCACAATGAGAGCAAACTACTCGGTCCATCCCGGCTGCTGAAAAAGTCTGATGAAATTACAAATTTCCAAGAATTTGACATTCACCATTATTATTTTGGTTACTATTTCTGATAAAATTGAGTTTTCACAATATAATGAATTTTAGTAAAATTTTCAAGACTTTAAACAGTGTTAGGAAGAATTTTAGATAAAATATAAGCAAGAAAAATGTGTAAGTATGAGTTCTATTGAATTTAGAAAGTGGGAATTAGTACAATGATTATCACCTATTTCCTAGGACATTATCAGATTGAAAGGTACTTTTTTTCATATTTAAAACTCATTAAAGAAAACAAAAATATGTTTCAACAAATAGAAACTATCTTAGCTATGTGTAGCAAGAAGAAACCTCCTTCAATTTGGTACACGGCACCCCAGTGGCATCCAGACAAAGCATAAAGATACACATCAGCACTGTAGGCTGAAGGCATTTTATCCAGAGCCATCGGTTTTGCTGCAAAACTGAAGCACTGTATATACTTCCTTTATACAATCACAATGGAGTGAACTCTGCTTTTTTTTCCAACCATCTATATATACTTTTATTAAAAACAGCTTCAATTTCCTCTCTCTACTTTACCAATCTAAGCTGTAGCAATATCTGCTAATCTTCCTCCATTCTTTGCATACTATCTCAGAAGGTTTTTAAATGTACTGAGGGGAAAGTTTTGAGGTTTTATTAGGGGGTTGTCTTATAATTCTGTTCTGTAGCTTTGCAAGTGTGTCTGTGCGTGTGTGCGTGTGCGTGTGTGTGTGTGTGTGTGTGTGTGTGCACGTGCATGCGTGTGTAGATTACCATGCATGAAAGGAATATGAACACCTAACTTTGAATACTTTGTACATATTAGACACTGAGCATTTAAATTTATTACTGTGTTAGAAACAGCGCTTTAACACCATTTTTACTGTTTATACTGTTTAAAATATGAGAAAAACAGAAGCTTCGTGAACAAAGAAACTTGCCCTATTCAGATAACAAAGGTGTTATTCCTGATCAATATACTACATGCCGCAAATACATGAAAATATAAATGTATATATTAGCTATATATACATTTACAGATTTTACCTAAAGAAAGCGAGGTTCTATGGGTGTGTTCAAAGGTTTATTACTGTGAATTTTTTTGCAACCAAAAGACTTCTTTACTTACTCATCAAGTCTTGAATCAAAACTTATCTATTCTGTGCACAAATGGTGCAGAAAAATTGATAAATTAATATGATTTTATTAGAAGGATATTTTGTAAAACCTGGACAAATTACAGATCTTAAGTTCACATTTCATAAGTAAAGATCTTGAAAATAATTCAGCTTGTCCTGGAACAAAGAGAACTTAGCAATAATAAATAATTATATAGATTATGTACATGTGAAATGGAATTGTAACAACAATGGGCAATTGATAGAAAATAAATGTATGGAGATATCAATGAATCTATAGATGTTAGATAGGTAGAAGGGGAATAGATAACAGGTAGGTAGATAGAAAGCTAATAGTGAGCTATCTAATAGATAATTGGTAGATAGATGATGATGATGATAGATAGATAGATAGATGACAAACAGAACAGCTAGATAACTGAGGCTTCCATTGAAATGTGGGATGGTAATGATGTTAGAAAAATGAGAAAATTACTCAGAAGCTGCAGAGGAACAAAGCCATTTTGAGTCATAGGAAAATAAAAAGTTTAACCTTCTGTTAAAAAATAAACTAAAAAATACAGTAGCGACAAATTTCTAAAGATAGCTGGCTTTTATTCCTTTTACCTTTTCATCTTGCCCTAACAAGAATAATTTAAATCATTAATATTCAATAATCAATCTGTTGAACATATACTAAGTAGCATATTGCCCTAACTGGAAGTAGTATATATTTCCGCAGAAAGAATGTCTTTCCTGTCTTTTCATTTTCCTTCTGAGTCCTTTTAAAGATGTTTATGTTTCCCAGATTTGCATGCAGTTTTGTTGTTGTTCAGTTTCTTTAACATTGTCAAATTTGTACCGACCTAATTTATTATCTTTTATATTGCTTGTGTACTTAGTAATACTTGTATTCCTGAACTCTGATTCTGTCTGTAATTCTGTCAGGAAAGGGGGGTAACTCTCTTTCAGCTTTTAGCTGACATGGGATTTTGGTATTGGTATGCACATGTTTCAGCCTTTCTTCACTAAGTGTTTTCATATCTATTTGCCAAAGTCACTCCCTTCTGGTACCTCGTTCCTTTTAGGAAACTTTTCATATTTTTCTTCTATGTGATAGTTTCTTTTTTATTTGATTGTGTGGTTTTGATTTTCAGAAGATTTCCCTCTATTCCATTGTTTTTCTTCAAGGACATTTATTTTCTATCTGTGTGACATCCATCTATCCTAAAGCAATTTCTAATTCCTTGCAAGACTGAAATCCATTCTGTCTGTGCCTAAAGCTAAGGTTTTTCTTTCATGTCCTTCCATGCATGTATTTAAATGAGGCACCAACAGCTAATGAACTCTGACCAGATTTCAGGGATAGCTTATGTGGCAAAGCAAATGAATTGAGTTTCCATTTCACAAGGTAACAGTAGCCAAGCATCTCTTCACTAGCATAAAATAAAACAAATGGTAAAAGAGTCATTGGTCTCAAAGCACTGCTCATAAAAGATGAAGGGAAATCTGCTAGACATTGTTTCTCTTCTCTGGGGAACTATGCTGATTACAAAGCGTGGTGAACAAATGTGAATAGTGATTCTCAGGGACACAAAGACTCTAATCCTACCCCACAAAAGAAAGAAAAAAATAGATAATTCATCTTACTTCTTTCTATTTACTTTTTGCTTTCAGTTCGATAACATACACTTTTATCACAGTTCATATATCAAAAAGATACATGGAACAAGACTAGAAATACAATTACAAAGAGAGTCTCCAGACTTATTTTTTCTTTGATTTTTCTAAAACACTAACATAAAAAGTATGCCCAGACAAACTTATGCAAAAAATCATTTCCATATCTTTCTTTAGAACAGAGGTTTTCAATTTTCCTAATGCTGTGACTCTTTAATATAATTCCTTATGTTGTAGTAACCCCCAATCATAAAATTATTTTCATGGCTACTTCATAACTGTAATTTTGCTATCGTTATGAATCATAATTAAATAACTGATATGCATATGGTCTTAGAGGGCCCCCATGGAAGGCTATTTGATCTCCAAAGGGGTCATAACCCACAGGTTGTGAACTGCTGCACAGTTAATCACTGACATTTGTGAGAATTACCAGAAGAGTTAACCTACTAAACTAAAAATTAGACAAAAAATAATAAAATTATAAAATATACAGAACATCATATTTTAATATATTTTAAGTTTTCTTACTTAACTATGACTATTGAAAATTTATGCATATTCAGAAATGATTTTAAGCACTGTGCTACGTGCCTTCTTCCACATTGCAGTTAAGTGATAGGTAGAAGATGTTTTAAGAATTTCACTGCAAAATAGGGCAGATGTTTACTAGCCTTCAAAGATTTTTTAAATTATTTTCTAAACCATAAGCCTACATCTTCTTATGAGATAAATAAAATCCTCCAACTTTGCATAATTCAATGCATGAATGAGATTTAGTGATGTTGTAATAAACAGTTCTCTGAGAGGCCATTTGTTCTACAGGTTTTGTGAAATGTAAACGATAACATTGTCAGATTTCTCTGCCTGTATTAGTCAGGGTTCTCTAGAGGACCAGAACTGATGATGATATATATATATATATACACTCTAATAAACATATATGCATTTAGAGTGGTTTGCAGGCTATGGCTTGTGAACAGACTATTTGTTCAAACTAAACAGACTAAGTCTCAAGGCATTGGGAACCTTCTTGGAGGCAGTGCCTGGACTGTCTTGGAGTCCTGATCACTTTTACCTTTTGCAGGCTAAAGGTAGTAGAAGAGCTGTCCAATCAGACAACTAAACAACCATGAAGCTATAGAAAATTATATCCCTTTCTGAGAACACAACCATAATTTTTGGTCCTTTCAGGAGCAAGACTAACAGTCAGAATAACCTTCCAATGTAGAGGAATAGACCTGTGTGAAAGCTAGGAAGGATCTCTATTCCAGGGGCCTATATGAAGGAATCACATTCAGTGGCCTTTGTGGTCCAGATGGAATGTTGAAAGAATGTTAAGAATGTTGGTACACACTTTTAATCCCAGCATTCAGAAGGCTGTAGTGGTCTATGCTTTTAATCCCTAAAACAGAAACAGAGTGTAGGAATGGACACAGGAAGCAAGCAGAGCTCAGAAAGAGTAAGTGTCACATAAGAAGTGATATCTGAGTTGAGTCAGAGTGAAGGGCAGGCAAAGTGGCAAATCAGAGAAAGAGTTTGCAGAGTGAGTCAGAGTGAGGACACACCCAACTATCATGATAGAAGTAGGCTTTAGAAACAGTTAATTACAGCAGGCTGTATGAAGCAGTCAGACCTGGTACAAGACACAGAGACAATGAAGCAATCTGACTGAGGAGCAGAGAGGCTGACTAAGTCAGCATGGTGTATGTATTTGTTTTCTTTTTACCTTAAACTTTCTGCTTACGATTGATAAATTCCTAAAGGGAATTATTCTCAGAAATATGCACTCAGAGAAACTGTACATATCTTAGAATAGAACAAGTGCATCAAGATTAAGTGCATCAATAAAAATCCAGGCTTGGATTAGATTTCAGCAATTGTGGCTTCTAGTCTTTCCTTTAATCAACTGATCCAATGACATATGAGGCATGCTAAAGAAAATAGAAAAATAAGATATAGTGTCTTAGAAATAAGTTATTATACAGTTTCTTTGGCAGGATTTGCTTTTTTTGTCTTTCATTAATAATACGTAATGTTAATGCTTTCCGGTTTGATAGGTATGCCTTCCTGGACCATGAAAGAAGTGCTCACATTCCTTTCTGAAGTTCAGTCTACTTAAAACAATGACTTGGTAGAGAGGCACTGGGGAATTAATTTTTAACAGAGCTTGTCTTAGTAGTCTAATTCTTATTTTTAAAATGTCACCACTATGTGTGACTTGGTTGTAAAAATGCTTAAAGTTAACAAGTATGCATTAGCATGCCCTTGAGTAAACCTGATATATAATCAGTTGGATTTGAGGTGCATGCTTTTTCAAAAGTACATTTCTTCCTTTCAGTTTTTTTTTTTAAGTAAGTAAAGAATTATGATTTTCACCAGGTAGTAAGTCTAAGGGAAGCTAGGAGACGTAAAATGCGAGTGACTTAAGAATTTTAAAGCACAAATGATTTAAGAATTACCCTGGGGAGTTGTTTGAAGGTCTCAGAGCTGCTGAATATTACAAAATACCTGGAAGCCCAGGCTAAAGTAATATAATCAACCCAGATTACATACAGTTAGGTGCATTATGTTTGGTGATAGGAAAGTATTAGTTTCCCTAGCAATCCCCAATATAATTAAGAAAGAGAATATTAAAGTAAATGTAACATGTATAAACTTTGTTCCATATTTTTTATATGTGTGTGAAAGTATGTAACATATGGGTGTGGTATGTATGAGTGTGTGTGTGTATGTGTGTGTGTGTACAAGTACTTGAGGAGAGCAGAGGAAAACACCCAGTCTCCTGTTCTATCACACTCTGGTCTGGTTCATTTTGATGCAGTTTATTTCAGTGAACTTGAGACTTGGCTATTCACTAGCAAAACTCAGCAAAACTCTTCTCCAAAATTGCTGAGCATTCAAGCACATGCAGCTATGCCTTGTTTTTGTGTTGGGGCTATAAATGTAAACCAATGTTCATGTTTGTGAAACAGGTACCCTTAGTTACTGAGCCACCTGCAAGAGTCATCATGTTCAAGCATTTGAGAGAAAAAGATGAAATGTCAATTCAGACATGTATAAAATAACAAATGAAACCAAACCCTGGATCTAGTTTGATTCAGATAACACATAAATGTTTCTAAGTTGGTTTGATTTATTTAAAGCTAAAATATTTTCTGCTAGACTATCAGATTAGAGAAAATTCATTATTTAAAATAATTTTAAAATGACAAGCAAACAACAGCAAAGGAAGTTATAGGCAGTCAATGAATAAGAATATTGGAGATCCAGACTATTTTATTATTTATATTAAGATTATAATATAATTATATTATTTCCCCTTCCCTTTTCTCCCTCTAAATCTTTACATAGACCCCTCTTTCCTCTATTTGAAATTCATAACCCCTTCTCATTAATTGCCATTTTATAACTATATGTATATACATATACATTTCTAAATGCATAAGTATAATCTGTTCAGTGTATATAATGTTACTTGTATGTATGTTTTCAAGGTTGACATTTTGGTATTAGATAACCAGTTGGTGTGCTTTTCTCTAGGGAAGATTGTCTCCTATCTTCAGAATTCCTTAATCACATATATTTGTGTATGTTTGAAGCCTCATGGACATTCTCTCATCCTTATTAATGTGTCTGTTGTCCTTGATCAGCTCCAGTTCACCAGTCATGCTGATGTTGGTGAGGTTTTATGGGTTTAGCTTTTGACATTCCTAGGAGACACAATCTCACAGAAAATTTCTTGATCTGCTGGTTCTTACACTCTTTCTATCCCCTTTTCTACAATGATCCTTGATCCTTATTTGTGGGTACTGTATTATACATGTATCTGTTGGGACTGGGATCCACAACTCTGCATTTTGACTGGTTGTGGTTTTCTGTAATGGTTTTCATGTGTTGCAAAGAGAAATTTCTTTGATGAAGGTTGAGGACTACACTTATCTGTAGGGATAGAAACAAATATTTAAAATGTAATTCAGAATTATGCTCATTTAGTAAAGTGGAGGTTATCGTTTCTCCTCCATGATCCATGACTTCATTAGCCATGGGTATTTGGCTAGGTTTCCAGTACCAAGAATAGCTCTGTCTTGTTGACTGGGTCTTAAGTCCAATTAGCGAGCCTTTGGTTGCCACTAAGATACATGTGTCACTACAGTACCCTTTGTGTTAGAGTACCATGCTGGTCATTGGTGTGGTCATTGGTTCACAGCTAAGTTCCTTCCCTAATTGGAAACTTGCATGGCACCTTCTGGTTCCCTGAAAGTTAATCCTCAGGAAGTAAGCTTTGAGACCTATACTTTTAAATAAAATTTTATTGTAGCAAATGGTAATGACCTGTGACTCATGAACTAACCTTTAATAGTCCATACTGATGACTTTCAAGTTTTTTGAAGCCATGCAGAAATTTTCAAATAATGTTGAAAGGAATAATTAGGGTACTGGCCTAGTCACTTGTATCCCCTTAGAAAAGAAATGAATGAGAATTTTAATTTACAGGCTTCACACAGTTCACAAAAGTGTCTCTCCAAAGAAACTTGGTGACTCTGAGAGCAGAGGAACAAATAATGGTGTTTACAGAAAGAAAAGCAAATTTTCTGCTTCATATACCATCACATTCAGGACCAGGGCATCAACATATCTTTATGCAACAAATAAATTGTGAACTTGTCTATTAATTTATATAAAAATTAAAATCTTGAATGTGTTTGAAATTTAACTTTTTATAATTAGCTATCATCAATGTGACTAGTTGTGTAGCTATTGATTCAGGATAAAGGTGGTTTATTCTTTGCCTTTTGCAATTCTGGGTCCTAGTTCTGGAGCCCTGAAGTTTTTTGATCTCCATACAAACTAGAACATTAAATCCTCTGAGATTTACTGCTGACTGGGTTCACTTTGACTAGCTTCTTCTGAGCTCGGAGTTGTACTGAACTATTTGGTTGGTTGATTCTACTCATTTGCTGTTCTGGTTCAAACTCTTCTCTAAGCTGACTGGCTTCAGAGCCAGCTGACTGTTTCTGACTGAATTCTTTTGACTCCGGCAGACTGACTTCCTAAACTTCTTTAATTAAACTCTTCTGCTCTGCTTCAAACTGGCTCACTCTTCCCATCTGATACTGACTTCTGCCAAATTCCCTCTGTGTCTCTACCTCAGATTCCTCAGACTGCTTCAGACAATCTGTCTCGTATTGCCTGCTTCAGTCTAATCCTCTCTCAGCTGAGAACCTGCTTTTCTCTTATGAGAATTGGGCATGACATCACTATGACTCACTCTGTTAACACTTCCTCTGATTTGTCACTTTGCCTGCCCTTCACTCTTATTCACCTCAAACTTCACTTCCTGTCTAACACTGACTCCTTCTGAGCTCTGCTTCCTGTCTCCTAAGAGCTGGGATTAAAGGCTTGTGCTATCACTGCTTTGTGAATACTGTGATTAAAGGTGTATACTAATATTATTTCTACCCTAGAGCAGCCATGCTGCCACATTAAAGGATTAATTATTCCTCTACATAGTTGCCCATAAAATTTACTAAAAGATGTTTCTCCAAATAGTCCTATTCTTAACAACTAAATGATTTTCTGAAGCATTCATTTATAATGTAGGTAAATATAGTACACAGGAAAATTTTCATTTTTAATACAAAACTGTCTAATTTCTGATTTTATAAGCAATATAAACTCCAGAAGACTTCCAGAAGTTTGCACAACTGTAGATTTCAAAGTTGGCATCTAGCTAAAGAATTACCAAGCACAAACTTCCTGAGTGCACAAACAGAGCAATTATTTAGTATCAAAATATGGTAGAGTGTATGTGAAATGTAAAGGTAAGCAATCATCTAGAAACATGATAGAAGTTTACCAAGTATGCATAAAGTTTTGGGATTGACCTCAGTGCACAGAATAAACAATGAAAAAAGAAATATATTCAAAAGCAAAATAAACTTCGTATACCAAAAATAATTGCAAAGAGCCCAAATGTGTGAAGCAAGATATTACTCCTAAAGAAGCTTATTCCACATAAAAAAGATGAAAAACCCATGCTTGCTTTTGCTTGTTTGTATAATGTTATTTACTGGCTTGTGCTCATTTCATCTTGGGGTTCTACTATCCCATAAGGACTTTTCATTTACTGTACTAAGCTATTAGACAGGGAACAAGAATGCAGGTGGGAGGATTTTGAAATGATGATAATTTGAGAAGCTCATTGTGATTTTAGTAATCCTATTTTTATAAAAGTTGTAATTTAAATACTTTTCAAGAGGTAAATGACTATCTATTATACACATTTTGAATATATCACATTTTGTTAATTTATATTTTCACAAAATTTAAATATCCATCCAGTAATCTAAGTTAAGGAAAACTAGTTAGATTACAAGAAGAGAGAGACAGATTTTTTAAAATGTTTATTTCTGCTTAATGTAGTGTATCCTTCAGTTCCATATTACTATTGTATCATTAATACAAAGTGGGTTTGATTATGAGTTTCAGTTCATCAATAAGTCCTGGAATACATGTGTGCATGTATGTGTGTGTATGTAAATAACTGATTTAATCAATATAAGATGATTTACAATGACACACTTCAGTTTTGTTTTATCTGTGCTTACATAAAAATATTTGACCAGGTACATTAATTTGTCCATTTTTCACTTGAATAGAATTTTCATCATTTATACTAAGTGCTGTCTTCTCCTGTGGGATACTCAGAGCTAGTTCTGACATATCTCACTTTCTAATTGAAATATGCCTGTGGGTTCAAACATATACACATTCCCAAATACAGAGCACATCTTAGCAATGTGATTATAATTATGTAAGGTTGTATTATGAAACATAAAGTTGCCATGCTGTAACCATAGCTGATACTACATGCTAATAAAAACTTATTTTTAATAATTATTTTTAAAATAAAAACATATGTGCTTCAATGAAAAATTGAATGTTGCCAATGTCCCCCAGAAGCCTAAGCAAATAGTAATAAATTATTATTCCACAGAAGATAATTACAGAATATTGAAAGATCCTTAAAAAATTGATGCATGTTTCTAGAAGAATAGGAGCAATGTTAAAATGATCATGGAATTTTAAATGAGAGTAGTTATATAAACACTCTTACACAGTATTATCTGTTAAGAATATCTTAAAATTTCATAAAACAAAGAAAAAATAGCATGATATTTTTGAATAATGAAATATACTTGATATTTCTTTCTTTCTAGTATGTACCTAATAGTTAATTGTTAGAGATAGTCTAATGCTTATCAATTATTCATGTTTGAATTGAGGGTACTTAGTGAAAGAAGCACTAAAAGTACATTTTGATTTTGTTTTGTACTTAGAGGACATGTTTTAACGACCAAATGCAAAGACTTAATGATTTTCTTATTTAAGCTAAATTTATCTTCAACTGATACAAAAGAATATAATTTACCAGTATTAATTAAGTCATATGTAATACTGTATATGTTGTACAATATTTATGTCAGGTAAAACTATCTCAATCAATTATTGTTTCTTTATGGTGCAAACCTTCTATATATTGCCTCCCAGCCTTTATAGATACACAGTTCTGAATCCTTCCCTGTTGTTGATCTGTTACTCAATAAAATATAAGAGCTTCTTTTCTCATTCTCTCTGCCTTCTCTTTCCCCAGATTTTGCAAAATCATTTTCTATCTCAAAAAAATTTACATCTTTTAAAAATTTTAAACTAAAATGTAATTTCATCTTTATTCCTTCTCTTTCCTTCCTCCAATCGTTCCCCAGTGTCCCCTGTTGATCTCTCTCTCAATTCCATGGTCTCTATTCTTTAATTTTGTATATCTCTATCTCTTTCTATATAGGTATATATATAGATATATGTATGTGTGTGTGTTTTCCTAAATGTATAAATCCTATCTGCTAAATTTGCATGTCATTTATATGTACATGTTCTCAGGGCTTACTGTTTAGTATTACATAACCAACTGAGGACTCTTCCCTAATAAAGATTGTTTTTCCCACTCTCAGCATTCATTAGTTGCCTGTAGTTCCTTTTCTAGGGTTCAGGCACCAAAATTTTGTCCCTCTACCATGTTAGTATAACCGTTGATGTCATCCTTGCCTCAGGCCTTATTGAGCCACCCCTATTGATTAGATCCATGGGTATGTATTCTCTGGTATAGATGTAGTTTCCAAATACTTATTTCATTTATTAGACACATACCTAAATGGAATCACTATTATAGATCTATTTTTGAGGATCTTCACTACTGTTTTCTGTAACAGATTTAAACTGGTTTCACACTTATCAGCCATGTGAAAGAGTTCCTTTTGTTCAACACTGTTGTCAACATTAGCCATATTTCTTTTTAATATTTTCTCTCTCTTCCTCTGTGTGTGTCTGTGCGTGTGCATGCACACACACGCTCTTGTGTGTGTGTGTGTGTGTGTGTGTGTGTGTGTGTGTGTGTGTGTGTGTAGGTGTCCATAGATGCAAAAAAAAAAGATGGAGTATAGATCACCTGAAGCTGGAGTTCCACATGGTTGAGAGCCAACCACTTAGGTCCTAAAATTGAAACTTGGGTCCTGTGCAAAAGCAACAAGTTCTCTAAGCCAACAAACCTGGTCTCTAGTTCACCAAGCCCCTTATGATTTTGATAGCAGTCATTGTTACTGGAATTAGATTTTATTTACTTACGGTTCAGGTTTTCATCTTTCTGATGGTTAATGAATGTGGCATACAATCATTTTCCTCAAATATTTGTGGGCCATTTGTGTATTACTTTTTATGTATTATTGATCTGAGTCTCTAGAAAGTTGACTTTCTGTTTGTTGGTTGGTTACTTGATTTTCATTTATATATATAAATGGGACTCCCATAATTCCAGTTGGCTTCAAAGTTAATAAGAAGCCTAGGATAGTTTTGAACTTCTGATCCTCTTGCCTCAGACTTCAGGGATTGTAGACATACACCAACATGGCCAGTAGCTTGTTCAATGTTTAAATCTGAGTTATTTGAATTCTTACTAATTGATGATGTGACACCATGCATTAACTTTGTCACATGTATAGTTGGAAATATTTTCTAGTATTTTGTAGTTTTTTTTCTCTACTCTATTGTTTGTTTTCTTTGAAGTCAAAAGATTTTCAGTTATTATCATTTCACTCATATATTATACTTTATTTTCACTTGTAGATGTATTTTCACCAGATGTGAACATTGGTTTGGTACAAAGACTTTTTATTCTATGTTTCAATCATTGATTCTAGTTCTGGAGCCCTAGAACATTTTAGCCTCTCTACAATCTATAATTAAGCCTAGAACTGAAAGGCTTCAGTTAAAACTGCTAGCCCAGAACCAGAACCTCAGCCTCTGAGACCTACTGCTGGCTGAGCCACTTTGACTAACTCCTTTTAACCTCTGACTCTTTCTAGTTCAGGCTCAAACTCTTTTCCAAGCTGCCTTGTTCAAACTGACCTTTCGAGCTGGCTGACTGTTTCTGATTCAACTCTTCTGACTCTGAGATTGAACTGCTGTGCTCCACCTCATACTGACTCACTCTTCCTGTCTAATACTGTATTCTGCTGAGCTGCCTCTGTGTCCCTGTGTCTCTCCTTGAGCTTTCATTCCTCCATGCTGCCTCAGTTAGCCTTCTCTGCTTCTCTGCTTCTTGTGTCCAACCCCCCTCCATCTGCCTGCTCCAGACTGCTTGCTTCACACTGCCTATGTAACTGACTACTCTGTAACTGACCACTTCTGTAACTGAACTCTGCACTGAGCTGAGAGCCCCCTTTCTGTCTTTGAGAGTTGGGCTTGTCCTTACTCTGACTCACTCTGCTAACTCTTCCTCTGATTAGTCACTTTGTCTGCCATTCACTCGAAACGATCTTATACATCAATTAATCTGTGACACTGATTCCTGATCTCTGCTTCAGTGTCTCCTTCTGGGAGATTCTGTTTTTCTTAGGGATTGGAGGTGTGGATCACCACTGCCTTCTGAATACTAGGACTAAATGTGTGTCTACATTCCTTCTAGACCACCTGGCTTCTGAATGTAGATCCCAGGAATATGGACACTTCCTAGCTTTCACACAGGCCTATTCCTCTGTATTTACTGTCCTTCTGTTTTTCTTCATATACTGAACGGTTTGCAGCAAACATCAGCATATAAATTGGAGAAAATTTATCCCCATAGTCAACAATAAAAACTTATTAAGAAATATAGTCTTTGCCAGGCATAGGAATACATCTACCTTCAATCTCAGAACTCATGAGTAATAGGCAAGCATATTTCCGTGAATTCTAGGCCAGTCTGGTCTATATAGCAAGTTCCAGGACAGTCAAGTCTACATAGTGATAACCTGTTTCAAAAAAAAAAAGTAAAAGAAAGAAAGAAAAGATGGAAAAAAGAGAAAGAGAAAGGAAGAAAAAAAGAAAGGAAGGAAAGAAGGAAGACAGAGAGGTAGACAAGAAAGAAAGAAAGAAACAAAAAAGAAAAAAAGAAACAAAGAAAGCAGAAAAGAAAGAAATGTAGTCTTCTACTTCAAAATATGCAGCACTCTATTTTGGTTATTTTTCTGAAAAATTAAAACAAGTTTTTCAAATACTACTTTTCACTTCCTTTAGTATTAAATTGATTTTTTTGTTACTTGTAATGACAGTAGGAGGGGACAGAGAAGCTAATAAATGAATGGGAATTTGCCTCTTTTGTTCAAATTCCTTAACTGTAGCAATGGGAAAATTATCTCTCAGTCCTAGTTTGCAATTTAAGAGATGCTGATGATACATTTTGAGGAAAGATGTTTTGTTTAAAGAATCTAACCTGCAGCACATTCATTGTAAGCTCTCTTTAGCTAATCAATTACTCCAATTAATGGATATAATAGAGAATGCATATGAAAGTCCACAGTCATAAACCACGTTCTTATTGTTAGTGGAGAATAGGAATACTTGTCCTTTCTTATTGCTCATAGAAGACAGTTTGCCTGCCAATCAACGCTGAAGCCTATATAAGGTCATTTTTCTTCTACCTGATAAAAAGTGACCTCCATATCCATCTCTAGAAGTTATCCAACAACTTATTATTGGCACTAGCTTAGAATTCAGTAATTAGGATAATTACTGAACAAACAGAAAATAGGCATAAATAATGTTAAACCACAGTAGTTAATAATAGCAGATAAAAGATGAAATACATTATTTTATAAAAATAATTTGCATAGAGAAAAGAACAGTCCATTTAATAGATAAAAAGGGAACATTTAGTAAATACATTGATATGAAGCAAAGAAATACAAACTATTGCAAAAATGATATTTCTAAATTAATAATGGAAATATAGGTAACCAGAATAGAACATCAAGAAATTCTTGGGTGTCTTAAAATGATGTACCCTGTATGTTGGGATGGTAGTACTTGCTCTGTCTGATAAGTGCAAAAGACATATACAGAAAATACTTTACCAGAAACACAGTAGTTGTGTTACTGCTTACTGAATATTTCTTAGATGGTTAAACAATGAACGAAGGGATTATTACATTGGTGGATGGGTAAATGAACAAATGCATAAACTTTTGGAAAGAAATTTTACACGATGGATGTATTCTGATCTTTGGAAAATATAGATTTGATAGAATTTCCTTATTAAGTTAGAAGAAGAATCAAAAGTACTGTTCCTTGAATGAAATTTTAAACAATTTAAGTATATTGAATGTTGTATTTTTTTAAATCTCTAGATAAAATCCCATGGCTGGGGGCTAACAGATGGTTTAGTGCACTTACATGATAAAAGTTATTTTAAGAGAAACATAATTATAACAAAAGTACATTTAACATATCCTGATGTTAAATATTTAATAAGCATCTTGCAAACAACAGAGCAAACAGGGATACTTGGTGGTAAGTGCTTAGAATCACTAATGCATCTTTTAATAACAGTTTGCATATGCATGTAGCAACTGCTTAAACAAGCTATTTTAAAGAAGATCAAAGAAGACTCTAGGGTTTGTTTTATGGGAAGAAGTTAAGCATTTTAGCTTTCATCTAAGTCATCAGTCACTGACATGTTTACTAATTTGTGCAAATAAGTTGAAATAGATTATTTTCTAAAATGGTAATATATCAGAGAATATTAGACCATTGTTCTCTGTAGCTCTGATGTACTATTACAGCAGTATTAGCAATATAGAAATAACATAATGGACACTGTGCAAATGGTCTACACCATTCTGTTTAAATTAAATTCTATTGCACTGAATCATTCCCCTGTATTTTGAGATTTGTTTTTCTTTTTTAAAAAATGCTGCTTTGTTTTTAATTCTTGTATATTTCTAAGGTTGGAAGGTACTTCACTCCAGAAACATGGAACTATTTTTGGGAATGTGTAGGTGTCATGGCTAGCTCTAGTATACTTTCTGTGCTATAATTCACCAGAGACAATACTCTCAGTGTCATATGTAGAGCACTGCTACAATGCTACAAGGGAAATCCCAAGTAGAGTCATTAATATCCCTCCAACACATAAAAAGTTTTTACTAAAATTTATTCAAATTCTAGCTTTTATTTTATTTTCTAATTATGTCATGTCTTCATTTTTGTGAAATAACAATTGATGTAAAGTTGGCCATCTTCCAGTGAATAAATAACCTCTGAGATTAAGACAGCATTAGAGAAGATAAAGATGCTGTTGTAAGAGGAAAAGAAAAGTAGACAAAGATATACTGAGATCTACATGATCGGCAGCAAAGCTGCTGAGGAGCAAGTAGAGAAATTTCCCTTTTCGCATACAATCTTTTAGCTATTTTAGTTTATTTCAGTATTTTGTATCATATATGTAAGTATGTGTCATTGATGATCGAATGTCTGCACACACTTCTGAAAGCAGCAATTGAGACATAACTAGGAATTAACAGTTCCTCAATGATTGCTAAAAGGAAAAGAAAAATCTGCTTTAAAAATCTTGTACTTTAAACACACTTTTACTTATTTCTTCTTTTAAGGAACGTTATTATTTTATGTATGGAAGTTGTCTTCCAATTGCATAATTCTTTTATAGGATTCATAGCCATGATATAGGAGATCTAGCTACATTCAACATGGAAAAGCGTCCACACACCAAAATTAAACCAATATGAAGTAAAAAACCTAAGCAAAACCATATAAAATGAGAAGATTGGTATAATAATAAAAAGCTTTCCATTAAAAAAAAAAAGCCTTCTTCCTTACAAAAGCTCAGGGCAGATAGAGTCATTGCAAATCTACCAAGCATTCAAAGAATATCTATAGCTAAATATCTTTTCTTTCTGTTTTTATTCATATCCTTATTCATATCCCAGCCTCATTTTTTCAGTAAACTCATTTCTTTTTTGGGGATCCAAGTCGTTTTAGTTCATTGAATATATCTGAAAGGTCACAAAATATCATACTGTTATTATTTATCCAAAAAACTATAATATACATAATTCCATGTATAAATATTCATGTTTAATGAACTTTTTTCACTGGTGCTGATGGATCTTCTCCAAAAGTCAAAGACAACTTAATAAAACTCTGATATCAGAATAATTATCCCTCTTTTGAGTTGTTCAGGGCCGTCCAAGCAACCACTAACATGTAGCCTACTGTTTTTGCCTTTGGTTAAAGCCATAGGTAGAAGTTAAATCTCTATTGCTGAAGAAACCACAAACTTCAGAAAGAGGACGAAGAAACCCCTGAGATGTAAGTGACCTTATGGCCACCTTCTTGTGGACTAGCTTCCATGGTAATGGAAGGTAATATGCAAGCTTCCAACAAAAAGGGAGGCAACCAAGAGTCCTGCCAAGCTGTGATGCTAATGAACCACATCAGTGACCAGCATGGAACAGCAAACCTATGTGTGCAGCAGTGGCACATAACAGCTCTCTAATTGTACTTAAGAGCCACTCAACAAGAGGGAAACAGTGCCTGGTACTGAAAAGAGGCTCAGTAATCAGTGCTAGTGAAGTCATGGTTATTGGAGGAAGTTCTACAACCTCTAATTTAATAAACCAGCATAATCCCTAACAAGAGTCTACAAACATTTGTCCTTATGCCAACAGTTAAGTGTAGTCTTATCCTATCATCAAGAAAACTTCTCTTTACAGCAGTCAGAAACCTCTACAGAAAACCATGACCAACAAAAATGCAGAGATGAAACTATGGAAATCAGTGTAACGATTCCTCGGGAAGATGGGAATATATCTATCCCATTCTGGAATGGAATGGGAGAATCAGATGGGAAGAGGGGGCTTAAGGGGTTTAGTGAGGGAACGTTTCAGGTATTGTATTGGCACATAATACAGCAGAAACTTTCTAAAATATATACATACATGAAGGTGATCTAAATTAAATCTCCAAATAATGGAGACGATGGAGTCACAACTCATCATTAAATTAAGACTACAGTTCTGAGAATCAGTTACATCTAGTTGAGTTATTAGGCAAAGGATCCCCATAGACCCATAGTTTTGTGCAATAGTGGCACAGAACCAAAGGCTGTAACCAACAACTATTTGATTGGAAGTAAGATGCACTCCATGAGTTGGAACTCATCCATGTCACTGACCATGTGTCCAAAATCCTGAGACTAGATAGGTCAGGGACCTAGCGAAAACCTAGGTAGTACTACTCTGCTAAGGAAACATAGCAACAAAATGACTCCTAATAGTAATATTGCTGAGGAAATTTATAGTCACTTCTAAACAGTGAATTTAGCCAAAGTTCTGTGAAAAGAAGAAAATGTTGGCCTTCTGCTTCCATTCCTGTGCAAGAAGTACTCACTTCATTTTTTTTGAAGTTTTACATTATTTTTAATTGGACAAATAAAAGTGTTGTATATGTAACAAGAATCATAAAACATCTTCATTCATGCACAAGTTGTATAATGATCAAACCAGATCAGTATAATTTTTAATATACATGAAGATGTTATCACTTGCTGCCATAATAGCTTGCTTATCAATATTAAGCATTTTTCTTAAAAAAGGGAAATATAACTGAAGCCAGCAGAGTTGTGTTGTCGAGTCTTGTTAACAAGAAACACATCTCTTCCCCAACATCTTCTTGGCTAAACATTCAGAGAATATATCAAACTCTGACTAAAATCAAAGCATGCAGAAGTCTGCAAGTGACAGTATCCTTATGGAGCATTAAAATAATCATGAGCCTGACTTAATCTTGGAAAACTCTAAACAACACACAGAATATAACTTACATAAAGAGAAGCATTTCAGCTATGAAATACTGTGATTTTTGCATGAGAACAACTATAGAACAAGTTAGATAATTTCCAGTAAGTTCATTTGGTCATTCAGTGTTTCTTTCTTCAGCTTTTTGGACTTGGGTGTCGTTACATATTATATTAATGAGGTTTGTTTAAAACTTGTTGCAGAAATTTCCAATACCTGTAGTGGAGAAATAAATAGATTTTGAATCACAAACACTATAGGACTTGCTTTGCAAATTTATTGTGGTTATTGTTCAGGGAGGTAAGAGTTTTCTCTTAAATTATCCATGTAATAGCAAACATACATTTTCTTATTACATCTAAATTTTTTCTAATGTCAAGCATCAGTTTATTACACCAAGCATAGTTCTTGTCAAGTTTTTGTTAGAGTGTTTAAAAAGCAATAGCATGCTAGCTCCTAACCATTATATGTTTAAGAATAGTTTGCTACAAGAAATTGATATCTTCATATATGCCATTGAAAAGTGTCATCAATATTCTCAGGACAAATCATGTCGATTTACTGATAAGTTAATTTATAATATAAAGATTTGAAAAATATATTTTTGTTCATTTTATGTATAATAAGATTTATACTTAAATATATTTTGCTTAACTCAGCCTTTTTATACATACAGTAACAGTCAGAAGTAAGAAGAGACCTGGTAAATCAGCACTGCTTTTTCTCAGCATCCGGAAGCCTAAAGTCTAAAAATTCACAGTTTAAGGCCAACCTGTGATCTATAGTGAGGCCCTCAGAAGAAATCAAGGGATGGCAGAAGGCAGCAAGAACACTAAAAAGATAATGTTGGAGTCAAATAGTAAGTATCTGTTGTTTGTACTCACGTTTGGGTCTTCGGCACTGTTTTAGTGACAGTGCCACGTCGTTTTTATTTCTCTGGCTTTGTAGTAGAACTGGCAATCTGGAATGATAATCCCCAACCACTGTTCATTTCACTCAGAATTGTTAGGACTACCTAGGGTCTTTTGTGATTTCATATAAATTTTAGGATAGTGTTTTTCTCTGTTTCTTTGAAAAATAACATGGAACTTTGATTGGGACAGAATTGAATCTTTAAACAGTTTTTGGTAAAATAGACATTTCCACAATGTTAATTCTATGAATCCTTGAACATGGGAATGTCTTTCCATTTTTTAGCGTCTTGTTTTAAGAGTGCAAAGGAATAGGTAAATTTCACCTAAGTGTTGATTTTTACAAATTTGTTTTCAAGTAGTACACTGCAATGAATGATCAATGCTAACAGGGAAATGGTTTACATTTTGACTTTTATTTTTGCAGTGGAACTAAAGGCATTTTAATTACAGTTATTATATTTTTAACTGGCTTTATTGGTTGTTACAATAAGATAGTTTTTGATTCTGAAATTAAGGTTTGTTTTTTAATTTATATTTAAGAGAACAGGAAAATACTTTTTGCTGTTCTCTAGGGAAATAATAAATCAAATGAAATTAAAATGACACAAAAGAAAGAGTTTAGTTTCAATGCATATGTATTCTGCCTTAAGTGTGACTTGGCATAAGAAAAAATATACTCTTTATCTCACTGTGATGTAGACAAACAGAATATAGATGATGACAGACAGACAGATAATACATGGATCATCCATGTTTTTTTCCATCATTCTAAATAGCTGACATATAATATAGAACTAATTTGATTGTAAATGTGTAGCTGTAGACCCATCAGATGTGCACATTCTTTGCCTGATTAAATCACAGGTCCTTATCCTGTAGCCCTAGAGCTTTTTGGCCCCTTGTACAATCTACTCTTAGACCTAGAATTGGAAGGCTTCAGCCTCTGTACAATCTAGAACATTTAAACCTTTGTATATTTCTAATCAACCTATGAGACTTACTACTGACTGAACCACTCTGACTGGACTAGCTCCTTCTGAACTCTGAGTCTTTTGGTTTAACTCAACTTACTTGTTTTTCTGGCACAAACTCTTCTGCAAGCTGCCTGGTTCAAACTGACCTTCTGAGCCAACTTATTCTTTCTTACTGAACTCTTATGACTCTGGCTGTTTCTCTGAGTGCCTCAGACTGAACTGTTCTGTTTAGCTTCAAACTGACTTCCTCTTTCCATCTAATACTGACATCTGCTAAACTGCTTATGTGTCTCCTCCGCCTTGGTGCTCTCACTGCTCCATGTTGTCTCTGCTCTGAGATGTCTTCTAGTAATGTCAAAAGCTACATCCAGAAAGATTCACAAGCAGGAGCTGAACAAGGACGTCAATGATACACTAAAGAGAACATGGGAAATAAGTACAAAAGGCGTAAACCCTACACATAGAACTCCAGCCAACTATGGAATGCTGAGAGATTGAAATAAATAGTCTTTCCTAGGGAAGGCTAAACCAGTTATTCGATAACAAATGATCAGCCTAAGAATCTACATACAACTAATGATTTGCAGACTGAGCAGGTTAGACTTTGAAATATGTATACACACATGCATGCAATAATAATGAATACAAAATGATCATGAATTTGAAAAAGGATGAGGAGAGATATATGGAAGGGGGATTAGAGAGAGGAAAGGGGAGGGAGAAATATTGTAATTATATTTTAATTGCAAAAAATTGTCATTATCTCTTAGAAGCCTGTTCTTTTCTAATGAGAGACAGAAAGGGAGTGGATCTGGAAGGGAGGGATGGGTGGGGAGGAAACTGGGAGGAGGAAGGGAGGAGGAACTATAATCAGGATATATTGTATGAGAAAATAATACATTTTCAGTAAAAAGGGGAAATATTTTTAAGTAAATAAAAATTCAAAAACAAAATAAGATGGTCAGAGGACAAAGGTAGTGTACCAGATGCTTGGCCGAAATACGTGAACACTTCCTGTTCCTTTCCCCGACGGATTGACTAGTAAAGGAGATTATAAATAATTGCCCTATTGTGAATGAGCCTTATAAAGCTGAAGATTTATTCTCACATAGATAAAGGGGAAGGACTTTAGGCAACAGAGAGCTTTGGGACGGATATTTGGAATAAAGTAGAAGTCAAAGTCAGTGAAAAAGAATCTAGTTGACAGATGGAAAGAGTTAGTCCTCAAGGTTCCTGGATTCTGTTAGGAGCGGGCATCATGGCTTGAACTAATTTGAAATTTGTCAGATTCAGAAACCTTAGGAACACTTTTTGTGAACCTTCCCAGCTTCTTTAAATGTATTATGCTGGTGCGGTGGCTTGAGCCCCTGCAGTCTTACAATTATTTTACAAAGCAAAAGGCTGTGTGCAGATGTGCACTCTACAAAATTTCATCTTTGATCAATCACAATTGCAGTGCTGAGGCTCATTGGAAGTCTCATTGGAAGAGGGAATAACATTCTGAAATATTCAATTTGTGAACCTCAGATTGTGAGTTTCATACTAGGCTCAATATTTACCCATAGTAAAATGCAGATGTGTTTTCCCTTATTTATTTAATCTTTTTCAGAATAAATATATTTGGCTTTGAAATTTAATTATATACTTGTTTCACATATAACATCAGCTTGCATTGTAGTGTAACTACTGTTGAATTTCAGTGAGTTCTATCATATAGGTAAGGCAGTTTAATCTATAAAATATATTTTGATGTCTTTATACAAAAATATATTCTTTAGGGTGTAATGTTGGATACTAGTATTTATGCTGTGATATTGTATGAAATGTATTACTTAAAAACTTCGTTATTACCTTACTATTTTGAGATGAAGAACAATTGTTCTAATTCATAGTTAATGTCATATTTCTATTTGTAGATGTTAAATATAAAATTCAAGTCTAATTATAAAATATTTTCTTTTTACAAAGAATTTGTGACTCGAGATTCCTTTTTTCTTCCTTTGGAGTTTTGTTCTACTTCCTATTTATTTCCCATAGAACTTTTTTTTTTTCACCAAATGAGTTTTTTTACAAAAAGAAATGCCAATAATAATCAAATCGAAATTATTTTTGGCAACAAACTGTGTGAAACTGGAGGTAGGCAGAAGATGAGTAATTTTATTCTAATAAAATATATACCTGGCCATCAGAAAACTAAATATGGTCACTACAAGATCTTAAGCCAATGAAAAATAAATTTTCTTTGCATTTGAATAAATTAAAATGTTTTAGCTGAAATATTACTTTTAAAAGTATTTTAATAATAACATACCCAAATCATTTTAAAAGGAAGATTTACACTGAGAGTTTGTCTGTGTTTGTGTGTGTGTGTCTGTGTGTCTGCAAGTGAAAATTACCAGTACAAATAGTTTTTCTTAAACAACATTCTACTTTATCCATTTTGTAAAAGGTTTATGCAAATAAAGAGATTGCATATGCTCTGTTTACCTCCAGGGAAAAGCTTCTGTGCTTTCCAAAGTCGTTAATCATTCTATCACCCTCTTTTCAACTAAACCTGTTAAATAAACATAAATCACTTTGAGGGTAGAAAGGAGCTTTGACTACTTAAGATGCAATATGATCTTACAATTTATTCGGTTTTAAATTTAGCTTCATTATATACAAAATGACACTCCAGGCTGATACTTCAATTCAGGAGCAGCCAGTAAGACAATTACAGGTTCTTTTTCTTTCAGTTCTTCTAAAAAGTGTATAGACACTGTAAAAACAAGCAATTTACTACCAGTTTAGATACAAGACTCCTGATACACTTTAACAATTACCAATGTTTTTTTTTTTGTCCAGTGAAATGGCAGATGTAATCCTTTTATTGTATCAAACACAGTAGAAAGCATATAAAAGAAGTTGCAATAAATTGATTAAGTTCATCTTAAACTTTCATTTTGAAATAATAACAAAAGATTCATAAAGTCTTAAAAATAGCACAAAGAATCCTCATGTACCCTTCATGATAATTTTTCTTTAGCTTAATGGTTATAACATTAGTATTTTTAAGAAGGCAAATCCAGAGATTAACTCATTTGTATGTATACACCATTCTTATCTATGTGTGGGTTCATGTATCATTACAGAAGAGCGTTGTAAAATACTGAAACTCGTGCTAATATATTAAGTTATCGTCTGCTCTTTTCACTCATCATCTGTGCTGGGTTGAATAGTATACCAGAAGAATACCTTACAACCAAGGATTTCAGAATAGCCTTATATGAATCTAAGGTTTCTGTGGATACACACACACAAAAAAATTATGTGATGAAGTCATCCATGATATAAAGAAGGTCCTGATTCAAGTACGCATGCACAAAATAACTTCTGAACCCAAGGTTTTCAGATCACTGTGGCAAATGCGGCATAAAGACTGTTAGATCCAGAGGAAAAGGGAATTTGCTTTAAGATTTTGTCAACAGAGAATGTCAGAAACTATACCCAAGTCTCACTAACATGGCTTTCTAAACATATCCTGAACAAGGAAAACAACAATAGATATGTTAATATAGATGAGGGAAAGCTCACAGGATTTAACCCTAAACAAAAACTACAGGCAGCTAAAGAATATTGAGAGTAGGAGAAATAGTACTCCCCAGAGACTAGTATATCAATTGGTTCTTCAATATGAAGGGGTCAGCCCCAAAACTCATGATTTTAAGTAATAGCGTATAGACTGAGCAGACTATATTTATGATATATATATATATATATGTTTATTATACGTAACATGTATAACATATATATGTTCTTATACACATGTCTATGTAACTACAATTAAGGAAGTAATGAATATGAATTTGAAAAGCAGCAGGAGGGGTAGGTGGGAGTGTTTAGAAATAGAAAAGAGCAGAGATAAGTGATATAATTATATTACAATCTTCGCTCTATCTGTATCTACCTAATCTACCTTTCTATCTACCTATGTATCTATTTAAAACATGGAACTATCCAAATGGAAAAAGACAAGTTGAGAGAATTATAAGTTGTAATTATACATCAACAATGTGAAGAAGTCAAAGGTCATCAGCAGACACCGTTTTTTATAATCACTGCTTTATATTAATTGCGCTGGTATGTGCACAATCATATATAATTATTGCCTTAATTCATGTTTTGTTAATTGGCCAATTTTATTTATTTACCGTAGAGGTACTTGTCATCCAAATACTTTCTAGAAAAATGCCTCTTGATGCCTTCTGAAATTATATAATTGAGTTTTTTTTGTTTTTTTTCCTTTCATTTGTCCATTTTGTGTTGAATTATGAATACTGAAAGGTATATTAATTAAGATAAATACCACAAGACTCTAAGAATTGGAACAAAGGGGATGACTAGATAGAAAATTTAGAATAGTAGTGGTTTATCTGAGTTTTTTTTTTTTCTTCATGTATCTCAGACTTAGAATGTGGTGATGGAGGAAGAGAACTGCCAGTGAAAGAAATAGTTGCTATTGCAAGGAATAAGAGATGCATTCTATTCTCAATCTAAACCTTGACTCAGTAACAGAAACTTAGGTTTCCCCAAATACCATATTCCAATGAGGTAGTGATTTCTTATGGTCTTTATCATAACAGAACAAGGTTAGACATAACTCAAGACATTTTTCAAAAATATTAGTGGATGCATGAAGTGGGCAAATTCTAGGAGGGAGAGGAAAACTCTGCTTTAGTCTGTAGATGCTACCTGATAGTATTATTAGCTATCTGACTGGTGGAAAACTAGAGTTTTGTTAAGTTAATACTTCACATGTATTAGGATGTTTGCTAGACCCAGCTTTATCCTTAAGTGACAGGATGTTAGGTTCAACACAGAGTAGGGAAAAGAATAACTGTTAGGCTAAACCTTATCTAAGATAGTTATAATTGGGTTCTGGAACTGCAACATTCCAACCTATTCACATCACTTATGGTGGTTGGAATGAAAATGGCCCCCATAGACTCATAGGGAGTGGTATTATTTGAAAGGATTAAGACCTATGGCCTTGCTAGAGTAGGTGGGGCTTTGATGGAGGAAGTTTGTTGCTGGGAGTGGGCTTTGAGATTCCAGAAGCTGAATTAGGACCAGTTGGTGTTCTCTCTCTCTCTCTCTCTGTCTGTCTCTCTCTTTCTCCTGCCTGCTAATCTGAATAAAGGACTTTGTTACCCCTCCAGCACCATGTCTGCTTCCTTGCTGCCATGGTTCCCACTATAACAATAATAAACTAAACTCTGAATTATAAGCCAAACCCAATTAAATGTTTTCTCTTATAAGAGTTGCGATGCTCATCGTGTCTCTTCACAGCAATAGAAACCCTAAGACATCACTGAAGTTTCAATTAGCTTCTTTCCGGAAATTACTACTTATAAATCAAATACACCAATGACTATGGATAAGAAAAAAGAACTTAAAAGAAAATATCATTTTTTTGATTAAAGAATGAAGGAGAGAGCAACTGGGAATATAAAAACCATTTGGAGAGTGTACTCATTGGTTATTATTAGCTTGACACACATTTAGACATATCTAGGAAGAAGTCATCTCAATTAGAGAACTGCTTCCATGGGATTGACTTGTAGTCAAGCCTGTGTTGTGTTCTTTTGATTAATGATTGAAATGGGGAGGGGGTTCCAATGTACAGTGGGGTGCCACCCTGTACATACGGTCCTTAGTATATGAACGCAGGCTGGTTAAGCCAGTAAACAGCACTCCCTCATGACCTCTGCTTCAGTTCTTGCCTCCAAGTTTCTGCCTTCAGTTCCTGCCTCGTTCCCTTCCTAATAGACTATAAACTATAATGAAAATAAACCCTATTCACTCTAATTTCTTTAAGCCATGCTGTTTATCAGAGCAATAGGAATCAAACTGGGACAGACAATGGTTACCCTAATAACAGAAATCACCATAGAAAAACTATGACTCAATGAGCAGAGCATGACAACATTAGAAACTCTTTCTGGGTTATCTAGCCTACAATTCCTGTCCTGTCCTGCAGTTTCAGGAAGGAGTTCCCTCTTTGACATGGAGTTCTGTCTTTCCATTGTCAACAGGATCTTACAGGATAGGCCATAAATAGGAGGTTTTGTGCTTGGGATGATATCCCAGTCTAATCACTGGAATCCTTGCCTAGCCACAAGGGATGTCTTATTCAGGCTCCCTATCCCCGATTACTAGGGATCCTTGCTAGGGTCTCCTCATAGATTGGTACCTAACCCAGTCCTCACCAAAGAGGTCCCCTCTACCAGCTGAGAGGAGCATATGGAAAGGTCCAGGGCCAAAAACATCATGTAGAGATTGGGGAATCCCACGAAAGAGGGAGAAGAAGGATGGCAGAACCAGTGTTTTTTCTTTTGAGATAGGGTTTCTCTGTTGTGACTCTGGCTGTCCTGGAACTCACTCTGTAGACCATGCTGGCCTTGAACTCAGAGATGTCTTCCTGCCTTTGCCTCCCAAGTGCTGGGATTCAAAGTATGCACCACTACCACCCAGCTTCCCTAAATACATTTTATGGCTGTCTGGATTAATATTCTTGGAAAACTTCTGCAGGCTAGAGTGGGGGTATCTCTGCCCTTGAGACCCTCTTGCTTCTGCCAGGCTGCCTGTCCGGACCACCCTTGGTGAAGAGACTGATGCGTGGCCTCCTTCCATCCTGCTATGCCATGCCCTTGATTGTGCTGTAACCCTGGGAAGACAATTATTTCCTGGGGAGGAAGGAGGGGATGTTTGTTGTGATGATGGAGGGGGTAGACCTGGGGGAGATGTGGAGGGAGCTGTGAGGGTGGTGGGAGGGGAGGAGGTCAGGATGTATTCTACTCATTGTATGAGAGAAGAAAAAAATTTAAATTAAAAAAACCCTATCATTCTAAAACATCTTAGAGATATAAACTTCCAATCATCAGGTGGCCATGTCAGAAAATAGATTTTGAACTTCCTTCACAGAGTGGATAAATATGGATGAACTATGATTTGAATGTCAGAGATATACAGGAATCTCATTCTACTATTGGGCTTCTGTGTCCACACAGGATAGAGCCCTGTCTTTGGACATACTGGTAGTTTCGAAGGATGCTGTGGGAAAAGTCAGGATTTGCACTAATGAAATGACATCTTCTCTCAGAGTGATATTAGTAGAAGTCTAGAAAGGAGCTTGGAGCAGCAAAACAGTCTAGCTGTCTGTCCTGATGCCTGCCTATGAGAAGCCCTTCATCTTCCAGCCTGAGGCGGTGAAGTAGGACGGTACAAACTCTAGATTGTAGCTAATCCTGGACTAAACTAGAATCCCCACCAACTCCTACAAGGGAGAGTAGAGTCAGATTGACTATAGCATGAGACTTGAATAATGATCTTCATATTAAAATGAAATTGTGCTGTGTATAAATATCTTTAACTTGGTATAGTTTTGCTGTCATTTCTTCTCTCATTTGGTTATCATTTTGAGTGAACTTATTATGAATAATGTATATCACATTACCCATTTGGATAATTTATGTTTCAGTGATAGGAATATTATTTACATATGAGGGAATTATTGACAATGAAACAACATTGCTATTTTTATATCTACTGTTTTTTTTCTAGGTAATTTTTACTCTTTTTTTTTCAGTGTCTTTATGTTTTCCACTACATTTTGCTGAAGGCAAATATAAAGACACACAATACTGCATCAATGAAACTTTAGAGGACAAATTACTTTAAATTCAGCTTAATATTTAAATATGTTTTATGAAAATCTAGATTACTTGAAAAACTATTATCAATATGTATAGTTTCTGATAATAGAACTGAGAGGAAGAATTTAGACTTTAGAATATTATATGCTCTTGAACTATATAAGCAAGCTTTAAAATGTGCTATTAGGTATAAGACATTTCTAGCATCCCTAGAATCCACAAGCTTTTCTTTTGTTTTTCTAAAGCCTGCAGCTGCCTTCTCAGCACAGCTGTTACCACTAACCGGCTAACGCTGCTGGCAACTAATAATTGCTATTGCATTCAGTACTGATTCCCTGCCACTGGTGGTGTCTGCTGTTCATGTCCTGGCTTCAAATGGTTAAACCTGTAACAAAGATCACAAGTAGGCAATAAAGCCACTTAGAAAAAGTTTGTGATGTGATGTGAGGTGTGTGTGTGTGTGTGTGTGTGTGTGTGTGTGTGTGTGTACAGCTGTAATCAAGTGTGTGTATAAATGGAGACCAGGGACTGACATGAGAATTGCTTCTTCTTTCTCAGCCACTCCTCACCTTATGTTTTGAGCAACTGGCTATCACTAGATCTGGAGCTCACCAATTGGCTAGAATGATTGACCAATGAGTGAGTGTCTTAGGATCCACACGCCCCCCCCCCCCAGCCCCCTCCATCAAGTGCTAGGGCTGCTTATACATGCCACTATCCCCTGTTTTTTTCATGCTTTCATGGGATCCTAACTCAAGTGCTGCAAGTCATGAAATACTTAACCTTTGAGCCAAATATTTAGTGATTGGGAAATCAATTTATTGGACTAAATGCTCAACTAGGATCAGCATAAAACTGTCTTTATTCTAGATTGAAAAATGAACTGAGCAGCCTTGTTATGTGTCTTTATCCCTTCCACAACTTGCTACACTTCTTATAACACACACACACACACAGAGAAAGAGAGACAGAGTGCAGATTACATCAATTTGAATAAAACTCATAACAATATGTTATATCTCAAGCATATTATTTTGAAAATTACTTTATTCATTAAAAGATATAGGAAGCAATTTTTAAATGAGCATATAGAGATTTATCTTCACTATTAGAATATACAGGGTATTTTCAGGTTTTAAGTATAATATAAATAAAACCAATCTCTTCTCTTAAGGTATTTAGTACTTTTCTAGTCTTTGATACTGAATAACCTGGTGAAGCAGATAATTGTTGATATATTTTAAGAGATTGCTCAGATTCATATAGGAAGATCTATGATTAAAATTGCTAGATCAAATGACATTGTGATTATATATTTTGATACATACAACTAAATTATTTTCCAAACTTTTGAAGCAAATATATATTTCTAAACGGCGTGAATAATGTTATTTTATTCTTTTCATCCTGGCAATAGTGTGTGATCAAGCTTATTAAACTTTGAAAATGTGATGGAAGAAAAGTAATTCTTCATTCTAATCTGAATACATCCTCCACTTTTCTATTTAGCTGTCAATCATTTCACGATTCATTCAAACCCTGGTCACATTTAATCTACACTAACCCTCAAATATCTATATTGTAAACACCTCCATTTTAAATATTATATTATGATGCCATGTTAATATTTATGTGTAGAATATTCATCATACACAATTGCAGGCTATGCAGTGGAGATGTGGAGTTAGAGTGGAGATGGGGACATATGTGGGGGTCCCCCTGGGAGACAGGGGCCACTGCTTGCCTCGGTCCCCCAACCCCCACCCAGCTGCAGGCAGAGAGAATCTGAACTGGAAGCACAATTGCTGAGGTGGCAAGACCAAGATGGCAAACAAAGGAACTTGAGGAAAAGAGACACAGAGGTGGAGGCTCCTCAGGCAGGGGAACAACAGTGAGCGCTGCTAGGAAATGCATAACTGGAGGTGTTTGCACCAGGGGTGGATGGGGGCAGGGGCTGGTCCTGGAGCTACCACCAGACCACAGCCACTGCTCCCACTGCTGCCCTTACTGATTGTAGTGCCCTCCCTGATGGGGTGAGCAAGAGCTAGACTGCAGCAGTGCTGTCCACAGACTGTGGGCTGAAGGCACAAGGCTGGAGATAGCAGGACAGTGTTGAGGACAGGGCAGGGCCCAACAATCTGAAGTTTGAGAGGGTCCTGCCCATGGGCATGCTGCCAAACCACAGGATCACTCTTAATCAGAGCAATCAGCAAGGTATCCCCGTTAAAACAAAAAGTCTGATCTTCTGGGCGAGGTCTCCACACAAGGGACGAGTCTTTGGACCACCACTAGGCAAGCCTGGCCCGAGTCAAGCCACTGTAATTGTGGTAGTAGCTTCTGCTCATAGTGCCCTCTCTATTGGAGTGAAAGAAGGCACAGACTGCAATGCTGCCTGAGGGCTGCAGGTGCAAAGGCCAAGGTAGCAAGATTGACAAACAGTGCTGAGGCTAGGGCAGGGGTCCAACTGCCTGGAGTTCCAGTAGGTCTTGACCCAGTAACATGCTGCCAAACTCGGGAGCACCCTGATCCTGAGTAACAGCAAGGTGGTCCAGCCAAAGAATATTTCATCAGTTGGGTTGATTCTCTCCTTTTGGGGAGTCATTTTAAAAAACTTCCAGATGCTCATGTAGACCAGGACGATTAGAGTTCCAATTGCATTGCTGACACTGCCAGAGTTCACCAGGCACTGGACCCTGGCTTCATGAAGCACTAACTCTTGCAGGCAGTCCTGGGTGATGTTAAGGAGCTTGTGTGATGTCTGGGAACTTTAGGGTTGTCTCGGTGCATGCCAGATGGCTGGATGCCTGCAGGAAAACCAGGAGACAATGATATCTGGGTGCTTGGGGAACGACTGGGAGACTACATGATGTCTGGGACCCTGTAAGAGAAACGAATTCCTGAATGATGTCCAAGCTTATGTAGGAGTCCAAGCTGGCGGAGTTTCTGTGAGATACCTGTGTGTCTGTGGGATTCCCTAGTGCCTGATGGAGGCCTCATACCTGAAGATTTGGGCAGTGAAGCCCAACTTTGGGTCGAACTTTGTCATGCTTGCTCTCGAGGTGCATGTTCAAGACCAGAGTAGTCTGCTGCCTCCAAAGACCTCAGAAATACATATGATCCATGCTTCTGCCACATAACCCGGACTTTATTTTATTTATTTATTTAATTTATTTATTATTTATTTTGTGTAAGAGGTGGGCACATGCGTGGAAGGGTGAAACAAGGAAGGTTAGAAGAGGGAAATGGAAGAGGAAAATAGAGATACATTTTATTGAAACTCAAGTTATTAACAAAAGTATCATAAAAGATAAAATAAAATACTTTACAGAAAGTACGTTTTCTTCATCTTGTACATCAGTGTATCACTTGGTCCTTAAAATAAAATTTTTGTTGAATTCTCTATTGGATTATTCTTCGGATACTTGTCATGAGCTGTGTCATTAATTAATATGTTCATCTATTGAAAAATCTAGCACAGGTTCTTGGAAATTTACAGGTACATCACATCTTAGCTTTTCCACTGTGGCAATTTCCTTTATATGTACATCAAGATTCTTGGATAAATGTTGCAATTAAAAAGTTACTTGCTTTATTTGTGTACAGATTTAGAAGTCGTTTCTTTTTTTGTTTTTTGATAAGGAAAATTCACAAATGAACTTAAAATAACTAGTGATTTGAACATTTAATTAAATTACTAATCATTTTATAGCTATGTAACCTTTTCTTGTGATTTCTATTGTTCTTTCTAAACTTATATTAATCAATGAGCATTATAAAGTTAAAGATATGTCTATTAAATGTCTAAAGCCATTTAATGTGAGATAAAAGTGGATAAGAGTGTTTATCATTTGGAAAAATAAAACTGTTTATCTTAATTTCAAAATATTGCCAGACTCTTTTGCTGTGATTTTGATAAAAATACTTTGAGGTCACTTCAAGAATCAGCATTCACTCTAAGTGAGCAGCAAGATAATAGGAAGGCTATTTCTTGATGAATCAAGAGTCAAGAAATTCACTCAGCATCAATTGCTCTTTTAATGACACTTTACTCTTTCCAATATCTTGAAACACTAACTGAAAAGCTTATACTCTTAAAAAATTTAACTTGCCCAAGATACTTCTTTGGCAGTTGCATTTAGGCAAGATTTGTATAATACATTTTTCAGTTATCCTAAAAATTCCTATTAAACTAGAAGCAGGAAGCAATTTTTCTGCCCTTATACATTAGTTACATAGTACTTGAATTAAAAATAAAATTTAATAGAAACAACCTGAATACTTTATGAAACTCAAAAGAAAAAGACAAGATTGTCAGCTCTCAACATTAAATTGAAGAATCTATCCAGAGGAAAATGAAGGAAAAATAAACAAAAGGCATCCAGATTGACAGTTAGGTAAGTTCACTCTCCTTATAGGTCACATACTCATCAGTTTAGAAAACTGGTAGAATTTATTAGTAATGTTAGTAATAATTCAAAGTCTATCATAAACTATAGGATAAAAGATCAGTTTATATATCTGAAGTATATTTATGTGTAGTAACCACCGTGAGAAGATATTACAATTTAAAAACCTTTTTAAACCAACTGGCCATGCCAGCCATAGAATCAGGTAGGTCATATTTACTCTCTCTCTTGTCCTCTAGTCCCAAACCTTCAATATTTTCTGGACCTTTCTAACAGAACACACGTCCTGGCCTATCCTTCTCTGCTCCATTTCCAGTAGTCTAGGCGAATCCTAGTGGCGTATCAATTTCCTCCTTCTTGTAGATTCTGTCAACCCCTTTTCTAGTGCAACCCATTTTTTTTTAATGTCAGCTTCCAATACCTAAAAGCATGTTCTACTTGGTACTCCCAGTGGCAATAACTGACAGAATCTCAAAAGCAGAAAGCTCACAGCACCACATTTATTTAAGAACCAGAGGAGGCAACATCAAGCAAGAAACACCCACCCAAAAAACACAAGAATAAATATAAGTACCTCGGATTCCAGTTATCTCACACCCAGATGCCTAGATGACGGTGTAATAACACAATCAGGATACTATGTCTCCACTAGAGTCCAGCAACCCTACTACAGTAGGCTCTGAGAAATTCAATATAGCTGAAGGTCCTTAAAGAGGATATATAAAAGCCATTAATGGAATCTATGAAAACACAAACAGTGGAATGACATGAAGGAAACAGTTCCAGACGTGAAAGCAGAAAGAAGTGAATGCTGATTCCTGTTGTTTTGTTGAGTTACTGGCCAAAGAATCTCATGGAAATCTAAAAAAATAAAAAATAAAAATAATAAAAATGTTAAAAAACAAAAACAAAAAACCCAAGCTATTGCCAATATTGTTCTCCATGCAAGGCACACAAGGACAGCAAGGCCCTATTTGTTGAAGAAAACATGTGCACAATTCATTGAACATGGAGAGGTCAATCTGATGACTATATAGAACCTTCACTCCTGTCTTTTGGTGTCTTTGTACTATAATGTACTCTTACAGGCTACCAAAAGAGAAATATAAACACCAATCCAGTCACAAAACTTTTGATCTACAGTGCTGTCTTGTCTGAAGAATATGCTTGGGAATTGGTGGCTCAAAGCTTGTGAGAGAAACCAACAATGTCTTATCTGATTTAAAGCCAGCTCCACAAGATGGAACCCATACTCAACACTGCTTGGGTGACCAAGAACCAAAGACTAGATAGCCCAGGGACCTAGGATAAACCCAAATAATTCTAGCCGAAAAGGGCAGTAGTTAATGATATTCTGCTCTACTCATAGATCAGTGACCTTATTCAGTCATCACCAGAGAACCTTCCTCCTCCTTCCTCTCTGTGTATGCAGAGACCCACACCCAGACATTGCACATACATACATACAGAGAAAGGGAGAGGGGTGGGGAAGGAGAGAGAGATGCCTTGGAAATCACAGCTCTAATGTAAATCCATCCTCTAAGATCTTAGGGAATCCCATGGAAGAGGAGGAAGAAGGAGTATAAGATCCAGAGGGGATGGAGGACACCAGGAGGATAAAGCACCCTAAATCTGTAGCTGTGGATTTTATTATTTATTCTTCTTATGGTTTCATGGTAGAGGACAGTTTCTTCTTTGCTATTTTAATCCCAGGTCCTAGAGGGTTTCAGCCTCCATACAATCTAATCATCAAGATCCAAGCCAGACCTAGAAAGATTCATCCTGCTATGGACTGACTGTACTCAAACTGCCTGACTGAACTCTCTGCTTTGCATCTTGTCTACTTCCACCTCTGCTTCTACCTTGCTTCTCTCTCTGAGTTCTCTGCTTCTGCTTTTCTTGCTTCTCTCTCTGAGCTCTGCTGTCTGCATCTACCTTGCTTCTACTCTCTGAGTTCTCTTGCTTCTATCTCTTTCTGAGCTCTGCTTCCTGTATCTGCTCCCACACTCTGCCTTATAAGGTCTCTTCCCATGACCCCTATGAAGCCTCTGCTTATGCAAAAGAGGGCTCCTCAAGACTTAGGCCAGTAACACTGGACCAACCCATATCTTGTTGTGACCCCTCCACATGCTCTCTTGGTGTCACTGCCTTAGTCAGTGATCTATCATCACATAAGGAATCCCCCAGGGAGAGGACTGGTGAGCAAGGACCTACATTAATAACTGTCATTATTAACTACTTGATAAACTGTAAGAATTAAGCATAATTGTATTTAAATCTAATTATTGATCTTCTTGTATAAACCTGTTAAAATTATTACAAACATTGTTAAAATTTAATACACAAAGAAATGAATTGAACTTTCAGTAGTAATCAACGTGTACAAGTTCTACTCGATGCTCTGCTGCTGATACTTTAACAAAAATAATTGGCATCTTTTCTACAACTAACTTATTAACTAAGCCTTTTGATTGCTTTCCATTATACTTTTTTTCTCAAGATAACAATCCTTAGTTCAGTGATGGAGTTACGATCATACCAGAATTCAGTAATTAAAGACTATTGCAGATAAAGTACAGTCCATACATTCTTATATCTGACACATCTGATTACAAAAATGTGAGTCACTATTAATGTTTTCATTAGCAGTTGACAACTATAAATCTTCATTTGGAAGGACATGACAGTTGAGTGAAGGTGATTTGGGCTTCTGGGTTTTGGATTTTGTTTTTAATCGTGTGTCCACAGCAGTCATGATCTGTTTTTTGTTTGTTTGTTTGTTTGTTTTTAACCCACAATTAATGGCAAACTCATTGTCTATACAGGCATTTTAGTGTAGGTGGGGACCTTCATGTTTCAATCAGAATTTGTAAGAAATAAGACTGATCAAAAAATAACAAAAATGCATTTCTTATAATATCAATCATTCTGTCAGACAAATCCCAAAATGGTAAATGTACACATCTCAAATGGCCTTGTACACAAATAGAACTCAGACAGTATCTGTATTCTTCAGATTTCAAGGGGAAACTCTTGTTTCTATCATATTTATGTTTGTAATCATAGATGTAAGCATTGATTTACTAATTATTATTTTCTTGGGTTCACGGCAGAGGATAACTTATTTTTTGCTAATTCAATTCCTTGTCTTAGGGGGTTTCAGCCTCCATACAATTTAATCTTCAAGATGCAAGACCAGACCTAGAAGGCTTCAGTCTCCCAGACTTATTACTGACTGAGCTCACTCTGACTAGCTGTCTTCTGAATTTTGAACTGTAAATCATAAAGTATCTGCTTCTGACTCTCTGCTTTCTATCTTAGCTTATTCTGGACTGGCTTTGCTGTTCTCAGCTTCTCCTTCTGCACTGAACTGTCTATGATCTGACTATACTCAAACTGCCTGAAAGAACTAACTCTCTGCTCTGCTTCTTGTCTACTTCCTGTCTGCTTCTTCCTCTATTCT
Organism: Cricetomys ansorgei; assembly: GCA_026225945.1. Lineage (NCBI taxonomy): Eukaryota > Metazoa > Chordata > Mammalia > Rodentia > Nesomyidae > Cricetomys > Cricetomys ansorgei. The sequence continues at coordinate 6,298,492 of JAMJFZ010001791.1, forward strand.
ACTTGGATGCTTCTTTCTCTCTCTGAGCTTTGCTTATTCTCTCTGAGTTGTGCTTTCTGTCTCTGCTTCTACATTCTGCTTCTGAGCTCTGCAGCTTCTTGTCTGCTTCCACCTCACTCGAGCTCTGCTTCCTATCTCTGCTTCCACACTCTGCTTCTACCCCCTGCTTCTCTCTACTGAGCTGGGATTAAAGGCTTATACCACCACTGTCTTCTGAATTGGGTCTAAAAGTACATGCTACCTTGGGATTAAAGGATTGTACTAGCATTCTTTATACTCTAGAGCAGTCATGCTGCTAGATTAAAATTTTAATGTTCCTCTATATATGTTCTTTAACATTTGCCAATAATTTGAAACAGTATTCACAAAGTAGACACTAATTTATAGAAAATATGCTACAGTACCAATATAATTACATTTTTATTTCAATTTTATATTATTGTATTATTTTGACAGATATATCAAATTGCAATGTATTACAACATGTTATATCACATATAACAAAACATAATAAACAGTGAGATATTATATATGCCATAATAAAACAGGAAACTCTAGTGTTTTCATATTACATATGATTGCATCATGCTATCTGAGTTGGTTTATGAACAAATTAAACTATTTATTTTTGATTCACTCATTCTTTTATTAATAATAAAATAAACGTGGTTGCTGTATGTGCGAGTTGATATCAGACAAGTTTGATAACTGAAAATAATTGAATCATTGAAAATATATAACAAAAGTATGTCTGTTTTAATGATTCTATATTATAACTTGATGAATGCTTATTAGCCACCAGCTCGTATGCTCCTCACTTTCAAAGAGCTGTCTTAAAGCAAACTACAGGCTTTTATTTCAGAATAATAGCATCATATATTTTAACTTTGTCCAGTAAAAGATATATGTGGCCAAGGATCAAACTTAAAGGAATTCTTATTATTCCATTATGTCTTTATAAATCTCTAATATATTATCATTTATCACTGTAAGATATTCTGTCATATTATTTTATTTCTTATAGTATCCACGTCATTTCACTGTACTTTGAGAAGATTAATTTATTCATACCATTTATTTTATCTTTAATAGACTTATTTTCTAAACTACATTTGCCTTTCTAATATATTTTTATTATTCCTACTTCTTCAAGACTAGGGTTCATTGGCAAATAGGTATGTGATAGCAATATTAGAATCATCTCATTAAATTTTACTGTTCATTAAAATATTAATGACCCATGGATTAGTACTCCTTCCAGCTTTGGTCAGAGAATCTTCTCTTTTCAGTGTCTGTCACTTAATTCAGAGATTCATAACTGGTCAAAATGCTGAGAATAAATCTCTGAACATATCAACAACAACAAAAAAGGGTTTCTGAAAGCACATATTTTTGCACTGTTTACTAAAATTAAGTAAAAACTATTTTTAATTATCAATAAAAATATGTTCTTTGCTCATGAGTATATGTATAGTGTCCATGAATATATGCATGCATGTTCTCATGCATGACATATGTTTGTGGGTGTTGTGGGAGACATATGTGCTTAGAAATGTGGAGATACACTGCTGATATTGGTAGTCTTTGTAATTCTCTCCCTTTTTTGTTAAGTCAGTACCTCTTACAGGGGGCAGTGGGGGGGATACTTAGCAATGTGGTTAGCCTAACTTGTTAGCCTGCCTTAAGAATACTGTCTCTACTCTCAAAGCATTGACCGAATGGATGCAATTCTACCTAACATTTAGGTGAGTTGGGAGAGCTAAACCCTTATCTTTGTGCTTGTATGACAAGTGCTTTATTCAGGGACCCATCTTCCCACAGCACCAAATATGTCTTTAAATTGACATTCAATAATTTTTAAATATTCTTAACTTTGTCCTATAGTATTCAAAACAATGTACCAAACTTTGTGATTTGGGACATTTTGTATAAAAAAGGGGGAAGAAAGAAAAGATATTGACATGTGATCACAAGTATAAGCAATGACTGAAATAGCTTAAAAGAAATTAAAGGAAAATAAAAATATTCCAACAAGACTTACTTCAACCCAATGGACACATTTCACAGAGTAATGTTCTAATCCATCTTTTAATGGTACTACATAACTATAAAAAATAACTTTTCATTTAATTTTATTTTATCCTCCTCTACCCTGTCCTTCAATCTCCAACCCCATTTTAATCCTGCCTGTTACATTAATCCTCTTCCCACCTTTTTAATATGGTATTCTATTCTCACCATGGTCCATTAATAGTTTTAAATATAATATTTTTATTATTTTATTATTTTCATTTTTGAGACTGTCTTTATAAATAATTTTATGAATTTTTCAGATTTTCATAAAATGTATTTTGATCATTTTTATCCCATCTCCAAACGCCTTTAAGATCTATCTTCAGCTCCCAACCCACTAAATTTTATGTCCTTTAAACAAAATGAAAACAAAACAAAACAAAACAAAAAAACATCAATTCCCATTTATGCTGCCCAAATACTCCTAGGTGTACGGTCACACCTCTAAAGCAAACTGACTCTTGTTCTTCCAGCAGCTAACAACTGCCAATAGCTACCTAGTCAGGCAGGGTGGTACTGCATACCATTATCCCTTCTTCCTGCTGGGAGTTTGTCTGGCTTCAGCTTACATAGTTCTTGAACATGCTGCTGCAACCAGTTTAAGCTCATGGCTGCAACTGCCCTGTTGTGTTTGGAAAATCCTGTTTTGTTTTCATCACTACCCCTTTTGTGTGAATGCTATCAAATTTCTTTATTACTTTTTACTTTTCATAAGTTTAATTATGATACATTTTGATGTAGATTTCATGGATTTTTTTGTTTGATGTCATAAACCTTAAATCTGTAAATCCGTATCCCTTTCAGAATTTGTAACATTTTGTGATAATTTTTTTTATTATATTTTAAGGCCTTTTTTGCTCCTTTCTCTTCTCTTAGAACTCCTAAGATTCAGATCTATGGTCCTTTGAGATTTTCTCTTTATATACTATTTTTAGTTTTTTCTTCATATTGTGTAATTTCCATTTTTGTTATTCTTTTTTGCATGTGCTTCAGTGTATATATTTGCACCACTTGCATGCATATACATAGAGACTAGAATAAAGCCTCTGATCCCTAGAAACGGAATTGTGGGAGCTGCAAACCACCAGACATTGATCCTGGGAAACAACCCTGGTCTTCTGCAAGAGCAGGAAATGCTCTTAACCTACAGTCATCTCTCCATCTCCCTGTAACTTTTAACATCAATCTAATAACTCTCCTTCCTTTCTTCCAGTTCTGATGTTGAGCTTGTTCGCTATATTTTTTAATGTGTTACATTTCGGTGTCCCAACATTTACATTTGACCCTTTCATGTGTTCTAATTCCTTCTGCAATTTGCCTTTATTTTATATCTCTTTTCTAGTTTGTTTGTTTGTTCGTTTTTCTTGAGACAAATATTTTATATCTTTCACTCACACTGAGACTTCATTTTGGTTTCTTTATAAAAATTTATTTATTTTACATTTTTAACTAAACTATCATTATATAACCTCTCTCCTTTTATTCTCTACTTCCTCTCATGTCTCCACTACCAAACTGATAGGTTATTTTTCTTTATTATTGTTACATACATGTGTGTGTGTATACAATTTTATAAATAAAGACTGCTCAGTCTGTTTTCGTGTGTATATAGTTTTTATGTGTATATAGTTTTGTGTGTACATAGTTTTAAAGCTGACCCCTTTGTGTAGGATGAACATTCAACTTTGGAAAAAACTAATTCTTCCCCTGTCATCAGTTATTAGTTGCCTTTGGTTCTTTGTCTAGGGTTAGGGTTAGAGTTAGCATCATTAAAGTAGCTCCCAAGCACAGAGGGTTCATGAGTTAGGTCTTGGGTATGCAAAGGGCATGGGGCAGGGGTATGGGTGGCAAAGGAAAAAGAGACCTATCCTACAAAGTTGGTTCATGAACAATGAAACATATGTATGTTTCTAATTACTTTTTATCACAAATTCTTCAAAATAGTGCTTAAATGTGAAATATTCCAGGTGCTAGTGTTTGAACATTTTAGTTTTCAAACATTTTAATTCTACTAACTTATTGTGGTTACATTATAAAATATTTAATTTTTTTACATTCATTTTTGCTCTCCTGGGCAATTAAGTATATTATACTCAGCTTTATATACAAAAAAACTAAGTAAATTTAAAGCTGTATTCTTTGATTACACATTAATAAAATAAATATAATCACTCTTTATCAGAATACCTCTTCTCCCAAACAAATTGTCCTCAATTTTTTTATTACTTCTTTTGTTTTTTGATATTATAATATAATTACATCATTTCTCCTTTCCCTTTCCTCCCTTCAAACTCTTAAGTATGTCCCTCCTTGTTCTCTTTCAAATTCATGGCTATTTTTTTTCAGTAATTGTTGTTACATGCATATATTTACATGTATTTGCATATATACTTCTAAATATAACCTGTTTGGTTTATATAATGTTACTTGTATGCATGCTTTTGGGGATGACTATACAGTATGATCATACAGGTCATACAGTTTGGTCATACAGGGATGACCAAACCAAGTGCTGTGCTCTTCCCTAGAAAAAAATATTTTTCTCAATGTTAACATCCTTAGTTGCCTGTAGTTCTTTAAGTAGAGTTGAGGCCTTGTGATCTTCCTTCCACTTTAGTAACTCTATTGTCTCTATCCTTGTTCAACTCATGTTTGGGCAGTCACATTGGTGAGACTTTTGTTTGTTGTTTTTAATATTGTATTGTAATTACAATATTTCTTCCTTACCTATCCTCCCTTCAAGCCCTCCCAAATGCTTCTCCATGATTTCCTTCAAATAGAGTCTCTTTTTTCATCAATTGTTATAAGCATATTTTATAGATTTAGCTTCTGATATTATTAAAAGTTGTAATTTCATAGGAAATTCATTGATCCTGAAGTAAATGCTATTTGGGAATTACTATTCTAATCAAATAAAAACTGACAGAACTAAACTGCTCCTAATGGAACCATCCTGACTCTTCCTAAGGTAGGGATCTTCCCAAAGACTTTTTTCTCAGTCCTGTCCTAAAAAACTCAATATATAAGAATTCAACAGCATGGAAAAAAATGTTTTTATAAAGTTAAATTGAGACCAGTGGTAGAGCACTTACTTAGGTATGTGTAAGGCTCTGTACTCAATGCCCATTAACATGGAGAGAGACAGAAAAAGAGATGAAAAGAGGCAAAGGTGCAGAGAGATATATCATGAGATACTCAGGTGTTAGCTTGCAATTTTTTTGTGGAAAAACAAATTTTCATATGGCATTATTTAAATTGATTGCATTTAAATTACATTAATTCAATAAAGTTAGAATATGAGCAAATTATCAAGTCTCCTTATCCTTCTCCTTTCTTCTCATTGTTAAGTGCTGACTAAATTTGAGGATGGCTCTGACCATCTTAGAATCTTCATTTTTTTTTTTTTTGCAACTAATGGGATATAAGTAATAATTTCCAAAATCAATGGTTGACAAATGTACTGATGGATACTATAGACTATGTTTTAAAAGTCAAGAAAGTTTACACATAAAGTGGTATTCCAAAATGACTTCAAAATAAACTGCTTGGAGTAGAAGGCTGATAACTCAGTTTTCACACAGAAATCATACTTCCATCTGCTGCAGTCGCTCACATCCGTATTCCAGTCCCGACCTCTGTGGCTAGTTGCTATTGTTATTGTTTTTATTTGTTTGTTTGATTGATTGTTTGAACACCAGTCCATTCATCTGTGTGTATATCATTTACAGTCAATTGTGCACAGACATTTGAAGAGAGTCTTTGAATAAACCAGTGATATTTAATTAGCCATTCAGGGTCTATTTAGATAGAAAAACAGAGTTTTATGAACTCACCAAAGCCATTTTAAAGAAAAAACAAAAACTGTGGTGTTATATTGCAATAAGAAGGGAGCAATCTTAAACTATCCTAAATCTGGTACCATGTTCTACTTTTACAAAGTAAAATGGTAAGAATATTTGCCCAAGAAGAACTTTTAGTTCACACTGCTTTGTATAATCATGTGTGAAAATACTACCTCAGGTTAAGAAATTGCTAAGTGATGACTGCTATTTTATTTTGTTCTACCAACAATCAGGTAATTTATAGATGAAAATAGAACATGTATTAAAGTCTGCATTTAAGGACACCTTCATGTCAGGACTATAGAAGGTTTATGGCTAGTCTCCAAAAGTGGTTCATAACAAATTGTGACTTTTAAAAAGTAAGAACACAAGAATATTCGATTTTCAAATGAACCAGAAGATACCTGAACACATATAGATACACATTTCTTGTGAGTGATCATGACGTACCTTGGGACCTACACAGTACCAATGTATTTTCATAGTATTCTCAGTACTGAAATGTTTTACCACCTTTTTATGTTATAAACTTATTTGCTGGGAAGCGTGATTTTTTTAAACAAATTTTCAACAGTGTGCCAAACCCTAAATAAAAATGACTTCTTCCTACAAGACACCATCAGTGCATTAGGCAGCAGGGGGGCTTGTGAGTCCCCATCATCATGGGACTTCGACTGGGTTGATCTTGTGCAGCTCTTTCACAGACAACCACAGACACTGTAGGCTCATGTGCAATAGCCATATCATTCTCAGGAGATAGTATTTCACAGCAATTGCTTACAATCTCCTGTTCTCATGTTCTTTCTGCTCCTTCTTCTGAGATGCCCTCTGAGCCTTGGGAGTGGGATGGGGAGGTTTGTAGAGATGTTCCATTTAAGAATAAGTACTCAGCCACCCATAAAAGCCATATGTAAACTCACTACTTGACATGTCAAGTAAAAATGTGAGTGTTAGCCTGGTGATAGTGGAAATGACTAACACTACTTAATATGTATGGCTTATAAAATCAAAATCCTAGTGCCAAATATAGGATACCTCTTTGAGAATTGTTGGTCAGGGATGCCTCCACAAGCCCTCCAAACAATACAGGAACTTTCTCTTCCCCTGGAATACTTACTGAATTAATTGATATTCTAGTTCCATCTTTGTTACAATGATAAATTCTCTGAACTAAAGAAACATAGCAGTGAAATAAATTCATTTGGCTTCTGTCTTCATTTCACAGTCTATTGTTAAGAGAAGTTACAGCAAGAACTTGAAGTAGAAATCATGTAGAAAGATCACTTGATGTGTGTTTCATAGGCTCACACTTAGATAGCTTTTTGATACAGACCCAAACCACTTGCCTAGGTACTGGTGTTGTTCACAGTGGGTATGGCCTTTCTACATCAATTAATAATCAAGATAATGCTCCACAGAACAATATTATCTAGGAGAATTCCTCAACTGGACATCCAAACACATCACTTTAAGTTATAACCTTTCATTCCTTATCTCCCAAGATCTCCTTTTATTGCCATAGTATAAAACACAACCTAAATGATAGACATTTGATAGTCTTTAAAATTACATTGAAAGTATAAAGTTTGTTTCCCATATGCAAAATCTCCTTATTGTGGGCTTTTGTAAAATCAAAAAACAAGTTTCCTATTTTTTTTTAATTCCCAAAGTGAAGAATCAGAACATAAAGACAATCACTGTAAGCAAAACAAAAATCTTAAAGTGTAAATCTGAATTCTGTAGATGAATATCTGATACCTAGGACTCACTCACTATAGTATTCTGGCTAGGGAAGGCTTGGGCCACCCTGTTTTTCCAGCTCCGGCAATTGTAGTACACATTTTCTACCATCGGCTCAAGATACCTCCATACCATGCTTGCTGCTGTTCTTGGAGGATGTTCCACATTCCTGAAATCTTCAATAACCGTGGACCTCCACTGAAACTGAAGCTGTACCTTCACCAATAGTTTCTCCTACTCACTATACAGACACTCTGATTCTTTCACATGGTTCAATGCATCAGTTTTTCTCTATGACCCATTTAATCTTGTGGCTTTCATGCATTCAAAACCAATTCCATGTAGATGACTTTTACATATCATTTGTTAAGTGCTGTTGCCAGCTGAAAATACATGCCAGTGCCCTTAGAAAAGTTCTCTGTACTAAAAAAAAAACAACAAAAAAAAAAAAACACTTTGCTATTGATCCAATAAAACACAGAAAATTCTACCCAATGATGTTGATCTTTTACGATTCACAGCTGATTTTTCAGCCCCAGGTTGACAAATCTACTGACCCAAATGAAACACAGAATATTTCACTTTAGTGGTGTTGATATCTTACTAACTTCAGCTAATAGTTTTTCAGCCCCATAGGATTGAGACACAGAATTTTAGCCAACATATCACAAGAACAACTCCTATCTAAAGTATCAAAAAAAATCTTTCCTTCCTCCAGAAACCTCTCAAGCCAGTTCTCTAATGTTTAAATTTTCTCAGTGCTTTTATATTCCAATCTCTCACAAAAATGGCCTATAAAGTTGTGAACACTCAACAGATTTTCCAGCCAAAAGTTCCAAATATTTACATGACCCTCTAGTAAAATAGTTCAAAGCCTCAATACCATATAATCATGTTCATTAGTGGAACATTCCACTTCCCTAATACCAATTTATGCTATTGTTTTATTGTGTTGATGTGACAAACAGCATAATCAAAATCAATTTATGGGATATAATGTTTAACTTGGCTTATACTTTCATCACAGTTCTTCCTTGATGGAAAATCATGGCAGGAACTTGGAAAAGAAACCATAGAAGAACACTGTTTGTGGAGTAGTTGATAAAACCATGTTCAAATAAATTTTTATACAACAAAGTACCACTTACCAAGGTAATGATGTTGCCTTGTGGAATGCCAGTGGAATGGGTCCTCTTATACTAATTAAAAACAAAGATAATCCTCTCAGAATTATACCCACAGACCAATGTTCTCTATGGGATCCTTACAGTGAGACAATCCCTTATCAAGGTACCTTAATGTGTCAAGTGGATAGTTAAAGCCAGCTGGTGCACTTGATAAGACCCTATTTCTGAAGACACCACTTACCTTGGGTGTAAGATACAGCAAAAGTCAAACTGGAGATGAACTCATGGCTTCAGTTCTACTGGCCAGTTTTCACAGTACCATAAGTAAAATGCAGAATGCTAACAGATAAAAGACATCAATTGTCTTACCCAAATGAGAATCTTGCTAAGTACAATACTAACATGCCAGGCAAGATATCCTCAGAGTCATGTACTACAACAGAGTGATGGTGGCAGAACTGTTATGGAAGCAACACTAGGCTTTCTGATCAGTGTTGCAGTCCAATCCACAAGAAGGAATCCACTTCTGGCTCTGTAAACCCAGCTAAAAACCTATGGCAGAGAAAGTCTTAGGGACTAGGAAGGGAACATACAAGTGTATAGGTAATTGACAAAAGACAAAGGTGCCTTCTAAAACAGTCTTTTAAGGAGAACACGAGAAGAAATTTAGGGACACATACACCCATCTGGAAAGCTTGAGATGGCAAAAGTAATAACTGGTAGCAGCTTCTAACTTTTCTGCAAAGCCACATTTTTGTCTGTGTCCTTTTAATGGAACCAATGAGTAAGAAGAAAAATATTTCAGGAGACATCAGTGTAGTATTTACAGTATACTGGTTTCTCTGATGGACTCCACTTTGTAAATATTGGGTTCTCTCTCATAAAGAAAATCATACCCCCAACACTATGCTAATAAACTGAGATGAAGCATTATGGTTTGTGTTGGTCAATTCAAATAAGGAAAATAATTTGTGTCACTACTGGGCAAGTTTAAGAGTCAACATTGTGTTCATCACAGTTTTTACTATTCTGTTGTACCTTCAATACTTCAGATATGATTACTTTAATATAAGGACAGAACCTTAAGACTGATAATATCAACCCTTGAAATTCTCAAATACTCTCATTGTTCTTTCTACAGAACAGGCAAATGTGAAAGAATTGACACATGTGGATCTGAATCCTTGCTTCTTTGCATGTATCCTTGTGATTTTGGACAATTTATACAACTTGTCTGGTTTATAATTTCCACATATACATTGAGAATAATAAAATATGTGATGAATATGGTTGGTATACTCTGAATCTATCACTATCCATCTCCTTGATTCTTTTTACTGAATAGATAAGATTGACAAGCAAGTCTTTATTTTCCAGACCCTCTTGAAGCGAAAATTCTAGATGAAAAGAAAAAGCTTATGATTAAACTTTGTTTTCTGAGATCCAGACAGCAGGAGCTCTACAGAGATCAACTTCCACTGGATTGGTCCATTTCTGCTGTCAAGTGAAGATAAAGTCACTGTGAGGTACTATCTCTGAGCCTGTTAAAGACATTAGTCCAAATTGATCATTGCTTTGCTGGTTAGGTCTCATTACAAGCTTAGAGAGATAATTGTTGGTCACCATGATATCCATAATGCCAGCATTTGCCTTGGCAAGAATAAGGTAATTCCTTTTGTTTCACTTTGCTATTTTAAATACTATGAATATAAATTTAAATTCTCAAGTCAGAGATCTAGGATCACCTATAAAATAGGCTTCTGGACATGTTTGTGAATGATTATCTTGACTATGTTAATTGTGATAGAAAGACAAGCTCATTGTAAGAGATACCATTTCCTGGGATGACATCCTGAAGTGTATATATAAGAGGAAGAAGAGAGCTGAGCACAGGAATTCACCAATTCTGCTTCTTGACCATTAATGCAAAGTGATCAGTTGTCTTAATTCTGTTGATTCTGTTGATCTTCCTTTCTCTTGATTATAAGCTGTATCTTCAAACCATGAGTCAAATCCTTTTGCCAATAATTTGCTTTTGGGCGATATTCAATCATAACAAAAAGAAAATATTAAAGTAAACTATTACTACAAAGTTAGGCCATTGTTGTAATATACCTTACAATGTGGTGAAGGCTTTGGAATTTTCCATGTCCATGCCTGTCTCCAGGGACTTGAACTAGACTGTGGGACTGTGACCAGGAGGGAAAGAAGAAAAGATACACACACATACACACACAGATATGTATATATATATATATATATATATATATGGAGAGAGAGAGAGAGAGAGAGAGAGAGGGCCCTTGGTTTGGGTGGTCTGCTCTTTTGGCTGGGGAAAGTAAAGTACCCCAGAACCTCAGCATGTTTATTAGAGTTGAACAGAGAGGAGTGGTTATTGCATACACCTGTCCAAGGAGATGATCTTAGTACATGCAAATAAAAAGGAGTCAGAATTTATTGATCAAAGAGACAAGTCTAGCTAATCTCAGGAAGAGAAGTCTCTGTAGCAGAGAAGCCTCATGCCATAAATATTAGACAGAAGAAAACTATGGTGGACGTTTTCTGCAGACACTACCAATACCTACACATGGACTGCAGGAAGTTCTGCCCTTTCCTTTGAGGTTAAATGAGGAGAGAAGGTTTGCCATTCCTCCCTGTGTCTTAGGAACTGGGGTACTTTACATGGCCTTGCCCACATCACTAGCATACTTTCACTCATTCAGGGCTTTCTCTGTTTCCCTACAGGAACTGGTTTGCTTTTGGCAGGGATTAGGAAGAATTTGGAACTTTGGGTTAGAAACAACCTTGCTTGCTGTAAGAAGTTCTTAATGAGCTGGAGGGTGGTGACCCACACCTTTAATCCCAGCACTCAAGAGGCAGAGGCAGATGGAGCTCCGTGAGTTTGAGGCCAGCCTGTTCTACAATGTGAGTTCCAAGACAGTCAAAGTTACAACAGAGAAACCCTGTCTAAAAAAAAAGGAAAAAAAAAAAAAGAAATTCTTAATGAGATATTTTGGAGAAGGAATTTTAAAGAGAAGAATGCAGAAAGAAATGTGGACTTCAGAGGCATGACAGAAATTTCAGAGGGAGACACAAACTATACTGGGGCCATTCATGTGATATCTGTGACAAGAATATGGTTTCATTCTGTTTGTGTTCTGAGAACTTGAGTGAAGTTGAATTTACAAGTGATGGGCTGATTTGTTTGACAGAGGAAATTCCAGGAGGAGAGCATTCAAAGTGATGCCTGCAGTTACAATTACAGGCAGATATAATTGTTAAATAGATCAGCACTACTTAAGCAAACCCCCTGGACTGCATGGGGATAGTAGGAAAGGTGTACTGATCGGAAACCTTACCCATTAGAGGCTCCATCTTCTAAAAATCCAAATCAATTTGAAAGAAAAAAATATCTGAACTGAAGGGATTTCCAGCTACTCAAAGACACCTGCCTAAGGAAGTTTTCCTCTGTGCCAGTACTTAGAAGTCGATACACTGTGGCCAAGGAAATCAAACTATATACTAAACTGTTAGCTGATCTAGGGAATTTTGTTCACTTGGTACTAGTGGGAAATTAAAAAATAAGGGCTCCAGAATGCTGTTACCTAGTTCCAGAAACCACTGATATCAGACAATGTGTTGAAGGGTCTGAGTCCTTGAAGGAAATCCTGAGACCATAAAGGATTTTATTATAAGCCCCAGATGCACATATGGACATTCATATGACTTTGATGTTTTTCCAGATGGATGTCATTCTTGCTTTGGTTTGATCATTTCTTTTTATTTCCCTATTCTTTCATTTTGGTGTTGGAGTGTTTATGCTGTGCCATCTTATGTTGTAATTTCATTAATGTTTTATACTTATAGGAACTGAAAGATAAGAAAATTCCCTGGTCTCAGATGAGATGTGAACTTTAGAATTTCCACCTTTTGGTGTTTTAAAAGACAATGGGGATTCTTGAAGTTAAATTGTAATTCACATTATGATGTGAATGTCATGCTTGCTAAGTAAGGTTTGGAAGGCTAAGATTTAAAGTATGATATTTGGCTATCAAGCTGAATGGTGTGTGTGTGTATGTGTATGTGTATGTGTGTGTGTGATGGTTAATCTTAATTGTCAGCTTGATATGACATGCCTTTTAGGGCTTATCTTAGTTAGGTTAATTAAAACAGCAAACCCACACACTGGGAGTAGCATCATTTCTTGGACCAGAATCCTGGACTATTTATAAAGGAGAAAATGAGATAAGCACTAACATTCATCACTCTCTGATTTCAGACTATGGATGAAATGTGATTGGCTACTTGTAGAGGAATATTTAATCATTACTCCAGCAACATGGATGCTCTGGGAAAGGATTACAGTGAAAGGCCTGTGCGGTAGCTAGGAAGGGATCAAATTCAAGGATCTACATGGAATCATATCCAGGGGTCTAGATGAAGGAATCACATTCAGAGGCCTGTGTGGTCTAGATGGAATGTAGAAAGAATGTTAGTATACACTTTTAATCCCAGTATCCAGAGGGTAGTGGCAGTGCACACCTTTAATCCCAGCAGTATTCAGAAGGCAGTGGTGGTGCATGCCTTTAATCCCAGCACTTGGGATACAGAAAGCAGAGCAGGAAGCAGAGCTCAGAAGGAGCCAGTATTAGTTAGGAAATGAAATCTGAGATGAGTCAGAGTGAAGGGCAGCAAAGTGGTGAATCAAAGGAAGAATTTGCAGAGTGACTCAGAGTGAGGACACACCCAACTCTCATGATAGAAAAATAGGTTCTCAGTTCAGAGTCAACTCAGAGACAGAATAAGAGACAGAAGGGATAAGATACAGGGATAAAACAGAAGATAAGAGACAGAGGCAGTATGAAGCAAGCAGCTTGAGGAGACTAAGGCAGAGACAGAAAGGCAGTTTGGTAGAAGAAATCAGTATCAGGTAGGAAGAGTGAGTCAGTTTGAAGCTAAGCAGAGTAGTTCAGTCAGAGAAGTTGCAAGAGCCAGCCAGAATGCCAGAGTCAGAAGAGTTAGGTCAGAAACGGTCAGCCAGCTGAAAAGGTAAGTTTGAACCAGCACCTTGGAGAAGAGTTTGAGCCAGAACAGCAAGCCAGAAGAATGAGTTGATCAGTATAGCTCAGAGTTTAGAAGGGCCTAGTCAGAGTGGCTCAGTCAGCAGTAAGTCTCAGATACTTTAACATTCTAGATTGTATGGAGGCTGAAGCTTTCGAGTTCTAGGTTTAGGATTAGATTGTACAGAGTCGGAAATTAGATTGTACAGGTCTCCAGGACTAGCACCAGGGACTGAATTAGGAAAATAATCAACTGCCCTGAATCTACTTCTATGGTTACAGCTACCTCAAGCTTATCATATTGTGATTTCTCTGTATGATGGACTGTAACCTCACACTGAGCCAGACAAATCTAAATTTATGGGTGAATATTTTTAATATTATATGAGTCATAAAATTATATAGTATATAAGTAGTTCAATAAAAACAAGATAATTGTAAAAATTTAAAACTTTAAAATATTGTTTGATTAATAATCCCTCATTTTGATGCTTAAACAGGCTAAGTAGTACTATCTCTCATCTACTTTTGTGGTTTATCTATTTATTCATTCAACAGAGCACTATGTATTTGACAGTATATCCTAAAATGTGCAAATATAAAAAGTCCATATGTCTCCCTCAACTTTTCTTGCTATCTCACAGTGAAATTTATTTCCCCAAATATAAACTCTTAACAGTATTGTCACATGTACTACATGTTGCCTACTATTCATTTAGGGCTTCCTAATTCCAATATAATAGATATATGAATGCAGTATTTCTGAAAATACCTGTTCTCATAAAGAAATTGATAAATTTCCTCTTCATGATACTACCTGCATCCATCTACCAAACTTTATCTCATGGATATTTCTCACTATAACAAATAAGAGAGCTTGAAAAGGAATACCTTCGAAGCCAAGTGATGTCCCACTAAACTACTAAATCATTTTAATGGTCAACTTGGCACCATTAACTTTACTCATGATAGTACTTCCCAATTAGAAAATGTGTTTACATGTTGGTGAAAGGCATACTTATAATTTAATTAGAATTGATGACAGTGCTAATGTTGGTAAATTTAATGATGCCAACTGACCATTTGGGTGACTGTCATTAGTTATACAGGCTGATAAAATTCTTATTTCAACAGAGTATATTGCATCATTAATTAATGAGAAGATTCCCTCATCTCATGTAAATAGATGTGAAACATATTGAAGAAACTCATGTAACCATTTCACCACATGTCAACTTTAAGTACCATGACAATATAAATGGAGATTTAAATATGGTACCACTTATGCAAATATATTAAAATAATAGCAATGTAATGCATAGCAGGAACAATTGCCTGACAAATTCATTAAAAAAAAGTCAATACACTAGAAGTTCGAATTTATAACTATAAGACAATTCATATGATTGGTCTTTACAACTGCCAAGATTTGTGAATATCTTTACTATTAATTAGAATAAATAATCCGAATGACCAGTGTTTTTCAGAAAAGCACAGATAACTAAGTGAATTATTTTGCATTTCAGGAGAAATGCTTATTTTATTACATCAAGTATTTACTATAAAACTTATGCAATTTTACCAATAAAGAATTTTCCTCAGTCATTTCACAACTTTAAGTACTCAAACTTAATATGGTACTACTTCAAGGTTAAAACTATATGACTAATGTTGTTTTACTTTCTCTCTAGAAATATGAGTTAATTTAAAGAATAAAATCAACATATAATAATATGAAAGTGTTACGGTGGAAATAGAATTAGATTAACAGCAGTAGTAACTACTAGTGCTCCAATTTCAACTAGAACTGTCTCCAAGATACATTGCAAAATGGAATATGTGATTAAACTATAGTAAAAAGAAAATTTTGTTACATTAAATCTACTAGCAACCAGAATGTTATAGCTATTAATTTCCTTTAAAATTATATTTCTAATATTTCTTTAAATAAGTAAGTTACAGTGAATTATTTTTTCAGCTTTACATTTTTTTTCTATTTTACAGAATAAGGAGTAACTTAAACATATAACAATGTTGAATTAGAGATGATACATTAAAAATGTTCATTGTACAGTGATTGAAGTACATGCAGCATATAGTAAAAGTACCAGCAAAATAAGCAATTATTGTGAAATGGCATCAACATGGAGTAGAAAGGGTGATCATAGTAAACATATCAATTTCTTTTTTAAATTATCAGCAGTTATTTTAAAAGTAACAGCGCAGTAAACTGGGTACTCCATTTGTGTAGTAGGAAGTTATTATCTGGTAAATCCAGATGTTTTCTGAAGTGCACATCAGTTTACCTTGATCCTTAT
This sequence comes from Cricetomys ansorgei, assembly GCA_026225945.1. Taxonomy (NCBI): domain Eukaryota; kingdom Metazoa; phylum Chordata; class Mammalia; order Rodentia; family Nesomyidae; genus Cricetomys; species Cricetomys ansorgei. Next base: position 6,314,652 of record JAMJFZ010001791.1, read on the forward strand.
CCAACGAGGGAAACCTTTCCAAAGGAATCAAATTCACCGCATGTTTACCAGAAAACAAAGAAACAACCAAAACATTCCTCTCAAAATGTATATCTTCTCTCCATGCTAATTGCATTCCATTTTCAGATAGACTCCGTCTACTTTCCATGCAGGTAAAGTGTCTTCCGAAGGATATTGAACATGTTTCTGATAAAATTTTAAGTATTCTGGGAAAATTATCTGGGATTCCTAATTTCTAGTGTCAAACTCAAAAGAAGCAATTTTAGATATTCTGTTTCTAGAAATGGTGGCTTAGAAAGAACCGCACATTATAAACATGACTAGTGTAGCCTCGATTTCTTTCTTGGTGATGGATAAGTTCTGACAGAGGAGACACACGCAAGAGATGATCACCAACAGGTGATCTGAGACAAGTAAGTAAACCTGTCCTTGTCTCAGCATCTTCTGTAAAATGATGATTATGACATAGTAATATTTTAGAAATTCTTGAAATGGGAAAAATATACCCTTTGCAGAGTACCTACTATATATGTACTATATATGTTAGGGGCTCGACAAGTGATGAGAGTTATTGGGGATTATTTGCAGGAGAACATGGAGTGTTGAACATTGAGCTCCTTCCTGGGTTTATCAGTGTGTTTTGTATATAGACAGAGTTTTATAATCATGGAATAGTTCAAATTAAATATTCTGAATATAAGTAGCTGTAAGTCATGTCCTTTCTTTACAAAACACACAAGTTCAACATGTATTCTAACTTCAAAATAACAATCACGGCCATTTAATGTTGTGAAACAAAAATCATATTTGCGAGTCAAGTAATTTCATAGTCTAATTTTGAAAGATGCAAGATTTTGGTGAATGGGAGCAGCTCATATGCCTTGTGTAATCAGGGATAGGCTCTTTCTCAGCAGGATGGAAGTAGTGTACACATAATGGAAGATTACTTTGGTGTCACAATCTGTGATGCAGATGAAATGAGTTTTAAAGTCCTGGTTATATGCATCCTTGGCTGGAACAATTATGCTTATAATCGTAAATCTATCAAATTCTTAATTTGCTCTTATGTCATTTCACAGATGACTTTAAAATGTTCTCCTAGAACACTCTTTCATCTTTGACTTGCATTTTAAATATAGTAGTTATTTACATAAACAGATAGCACTCTTCATAATGTTTTAAAATGTTGGTTTGACATATTATCCTTCTTAATTTAAAAGAAACCATTTACACATAATAATGTTTTTAATTAGTCATGAGGTAAACAAGCCACATAGCAACCAATACATTGTTATGTGCATCCCACAATGAGCAAAGTGCTGAAATAACTCTTTGTGGGGGAACATATGAAGAGAGGTACAGTGACTTTTCTAAGTATATATTTATGAATAAGTATGCATATAGATATACACAGATATTGCTTTTTGTTTTTTTATATTTTAAAATTTTTCTCTTTTTACTAAAAACAGATTATTTTCTCAGATAATATATCCTGATGACAGTTTCTTCTCCCTCTACTCTTCTCAGATCCACCCCACTTCCCTTCCCATCTGGAACTATTCTCTTTCTGTGTGTCATTAGAAAAGAACAGGCTTCTAAGAGATAACAACAAAACATAACAAAATAAAATATAATACGATGAAACAAAAACCATCACACTGAATTTGGATAAGGCAAACCAACTGAAAGAAAAGAACTTCAAAAGAAGGCATGAGTCAGGCAGAGAACCACTCATCCACACACTAAGGAGTATCATTAAAATACTAAAATGAAAACTATAATATGTACACAGAAGATTTCCTGTGGACCCATGTAGGCTCTGTATTTGCCGTTTCATTCTCTATGAGTTCATATGAGCTTTCCTCGGACGATTTAGAGGACCTTGTTCCTCTGGTGTCCTGTACCATCTCTGCTCTTACAATCTTTCTGCTTCTTCTTCAGAGGGGTACTCTGAGCTCTTAGAGGAAGGATTTGATGGAGACATTACATTTAGAACTTTGCATTTCAAGGTCCCCCTCTCTCCATGTAATATCTGACTGTGAGTTTCCGTATTTGTTCCCAACTTCTGAGGGGGAAGGCTCTCTGCTGATGGCTGAATGAGGGACTGATTTATGAAATATAGCAAAATATCATTAGGAGTCATTTTACTGTAACTTTTTAAACTTTTAAACCAGTGTTATTGGCTTTTTCTCTAGGCACCTAGGCTATCTAGTCTCTGGTTATGTGCACCTAAGCAGTGTCAAATATGGGTTCCATCTCCTGGAATGGGCCTTAAGTCAAAAGAGACATTGGTTGGTTACTCTTACAAGTTTTGTGCTACCATTGCCTTATCTTTGCAGACAGCAGGACAGATTGTAAATCAAAAACTTAGTGGCTGGATTGGTATTTCTGTTTCTTTTTTGGTAGCCTGCAGAGTACTTTATAGTACCAAAGCCATTAGAACATATGGAGGAAGGTTCTATGTAGGCACCAACTCGACCTTGCCTTGTTCAATAAGTTGTGTTGGTGTTCTCTTCAGTAATGGGGCCTTGTTGTCAGTTTTCAGGGAGAAACCTGTTTTCCTGGCAACAGCCTGAGTTGTTTGGGAACTTTCGTAGGACTCAATAGGATATAACTCAGTTCCAGTACTGGAAACTTTGGTGACAAAAGATTGCCAGATGGGATTTTATCTCCTCATTGTTTGGAGACTTCAATAGGATTGCCTTCGTATATTTTAGGAAGTTTCCACTGTGCTAGGTTGCCATACCGCTATTTAAATTCTTCTCAATTCTCGCTGTTTCTACCTGCAATCCCTCCTTCAGCACCTTCTCCCATTGGCCTTACCACATGATCCTCGTGTTTCTATCCCCCAGCCTCAATTCCATACATAAAATTTATTATATTTCCCCCTCCCAGGGATATCCGTATGTCCCTTCTAGTAACTTCCTCTATACCTAACCTCTCTGAGTTTGTGGATTTGGATTTGGTTTATTTAACAGCTAATACTCACAAATAAACAAATGCATACTATATTTATCTTTCTGGGTGTAAGTTCCCTCACTCAGAATGATTATTTTCTAGTTCTATCCATTTGCCTTCAAATTTCATGATGTAGTTTTTTTTAGCAGCTGAGTAATACTCTATTGTGTAATATACCACATTTTGTGTATACATTCTTCTGTTGAGAGACTTCTAGGTTGTTTCCAGTTTCTGGCTGTTATGACTAGAGAAGCAATGAACATGATAAGTCAAGTGTCCTTGTGGAAGGATGAAGCATCCTTTGAGTATATGTCCAAGAGTGGTATAGCTGGATCTCGAGGTAGATCAATTCCCAGGTTCCTGAAGAACCAACATACCGATTTCCATAGTGTCTTCACAATTTTACACTCCCACTAACAATGACATGAGTGTTCCCCTTATTCCACATCCTTGCCAGCATGAGCTGTCACTTGTATTGCTGATCTTAGACACTGCACAGGTATAAGACAGAATCTTAAGCAGTTTTGATTTGCACTTCCCTGATGGCTAAGAATTTTGAACATTTCGTTAAGTGTTCTTAAGACATTTGCATTTTCTCTACTGAGAATTTTCTGTTTAGATCTGTACCTTGCTCTTTAGTTGGATTGTTTTTTTTAGATGTCAAGTTTCTTGAGTCTTTATATAGTTTGTGTTTTAGTCCTCCATTGGATGTGGAGTTGGCAAAAATCTTTTCCATTCTGTAGGATGCCACTTAACTGAATGATGGGGTTCTTTGACTTATGTAAGATTTTCAATTTATTGTGGTCCTATTTATTAATTGTTGATCTTAGTGCCTCTCTACCAGTGTTCTGTTCAGAAAGTCTTCTCTAATACAAGTGAGTTCAGGCTAGTTCTTATTTTCTCTTTAGTCAAGTTAAGCATATCCAGTTTTATGTTGAGTTTTTTGATCCATTTGGAGTTGAGTTTTGTGTAGGGTGAGAAGTATGGATCTATTTGTGATTTTCTATATGCAGACATCAGTTTGACCAGCACCATTTGTTGGAGATGCTGTCTTTTTTTCACTGTGTATTTCTAGCTTCCTTATCAAAACCATGCATCTATAAGTAACCATCTTCAATTCAATCCCATTCATCAACATGTCTTTTTTTTATGACAATATCATATGGTCTGTAGTACAGCTTGAAATCTAGAATGGTGAGATCTCTAGCAGTTCTTTTATCGTTTGGGACTGTTTTAGCTATCCTGGATTTTTCGTTTGTTTTTGTTTTTGCTTTCCATATGAAACTGAGAATTCTCTTCTTAGTTTTTATGAAGAATTGTGTTGGAATTTTGATGGGGATTGCATTGGATCTGTAGATTGCTTTTGGTAGGATGGCCTTTTTTTCTTATATTAATGGTACCAATCCATAAAGATGGCAGATCTTTCCATCTTCTGATATCTTCTTCAATTTGTTTCTTCAAAGACTTTAAGCTTTTATCATACAAGTCTTTCACCTGCTTGGAGAGCAGGTATTACCAGAAAATAATTTGTTATTTGAGGTTATCATGAAGGATATTGTTTCCCTGATTTCTTTCTCAATTCATTTGTTATTTATATATAGGAGAGCTACTGATTTTTGTGAGTTATTTTTGTATTTAGCTATTTTACTGAAAGTGCTTATCAACTGTATTTCTTGGTAGAATTTTTAGGGTCACCTATGGGTACTATTATATCATCTGCAAATAAAGATAATTTGACTCATGCCTTTCAAATTTGTATCCCCTTGATCTCCTTCAGTTGTTTAAATGCTTTAGCTAGAGATCAAGTGCTATATTAAATAGGTATAGAGAAAGTGTACAACCTTGTTTTGTTCCTGATTTTAGTGGAATTGCTTTGAGCTTCTTCTCTCCATTTAAGTTGATGTTGGCTATGGACTTTTCTGCAAATTGTTATTTAATGTTGAGGTCTGTCCTTTTTATCCCTAATATCTCCAGGACTTTTATCCTGAAGGGATATTGGATTTTGTCAAAGGCCTTTACTGCATCTAATGGGATAATCATGTTGTTTTTGTCTTTTAATCTGTTTATATGATAGATTTCATTTATTGATTTATATATGTTGAGTCATCGATGCATCTCTAGGAGAAAGCTACTTGATCATGGTGGGTGATCTTTTTAATGTGTTCTTAGATTCAGTCTGCAAGTATTTTATTAAGTATCCTCTCATCTATGTTCATAAGGAAAATTGGTTTGTAAGACTCTTTCTTTATTGGGTCTTTCTGTGGTTTGGATATCAGAATAACTGTGCCCTTATAAAGTGAACTGGACAGTGTTCTTTCTGTTTTTATTTTGTGAAATAATTTTAAGAATAATGATGTTAACTTTTCATTGTCAGTTTGATAGAATTCTAGGTTAAAAACTGGGAGTTTTTGGTTGGGAAATTTTAATGACTGCTTCTATTTCACTAGGTGATATAGGTCTATTTAAATTGATTATCTGGTCTTGATTTAATTCTGTTACATAGTACATATGGAGAAAGTTATCTGATTCTTTTAGACTTTCCAGTTTGGTGCAGTACAGATATCTAAAGTATATCCTTATGATTCTCTGGATTTCTTTGGTGTATGTTATGTCCCTTTTGTTCATGATTTTGTTAATTTGGATATTCTCTTTCCACCTTTTAGTTAATTTGGATAAGGATTTGTCAATCGTTTTTATTTTCTCAAGCAACTCTTTTTTATTGATTCTTCTCTTTGTTTCTATTTTATTTATTTATCTTTGTTCTAGAGCTTACAGTTGTACCTGTTAAGTAGCTAATATGAGATTCATCCAGGTTTTTTTTTATAGGTACTTAGTGCTATGAACTTGCTTCTTAGAAGCACTTTCATAGTATCCTGTAAGTTTGAATAGGTTGTATATTTATTTCCACCAATTCTAGAAAGCCTTTAATCTCTTTCTTTATTTCTTTCTTGATGCATTTTTTTCATTCAGTAGAGAGTTGTCCAGTGACCATGAGTTTGCAAATTTTATGTTGTTTCTATCTTTGTTGATACCCAGCTTTAATCCATGGTGTTCTGATAAGACACAGGGAGTTACTTTTATTTTCTCATATTTGTTGAGACTTGATTTGTGTCTGATTATGTGATTAATTTTGGCAGAATTTCCATGTTGTTCTGAGAAGAAGGTATATTTTGTGTGTGTGTGTGTGTGAAATGTTCTGTAGATATCTGTTAGGTCCACTTGGTTTATAATATCTGTTAGCTCTAGTATTTATCTACTTAGGTTTTGTCTGGGGTATCAAAGACTCCCACTGTCAGTAGATGAGGGTCAATATGTGATTTAATCTGTTGTGGTGTTTCTTTTACAATCTTGGGTGCCCTTGTGTTTGGACATAGATGTTAAGATGTTACCTTGGAGTAAAGAGTTCAAAAAAGATATTCTGAGCAAAAAACTTAGGAAAACTGGTATAACTATTTTAATATCTAACAAAAAGACTTCAAATCAAAACTAATCAGGAAAGATGGGGAAGGACACTATATACTCATCATATCTTGCTTTAAAAAAATCAGTTGGAATTTTCCTTATTTTAGAAATATATATAGGAAAGCCTCTTTGCTTCAGATCACATACGGGTGTGACTTTGCCACTTTCTCCCTCTACACAGTGCTCAGAAATGTTCCAATTCCATTCTCTCATCAACTTTGCTTACAAAGAATCTCAATTTTGATGAATTGGATCGATGATTTTAATGAAAACTGAAATATGTTTTGTAAGCAGTGGTTGAAAATGTGAAGCTCCTTGGCAGCACTAAGGAGAAAGCAAGGCTCACACATGCAATCCTAGAAATCATCCTAGATTCCTCTTAGTCAATACTTTCACTTATGAAACACAATTTTAGCTTTTCTACCTTAACTTTCTGAATAATGAACTTTACTTTGGAAGATGGCTTTTGGAATCCTTATTCATATATCTATATATTGACACTTAAAGTAAACTCCTGTCCCTTTTTTAGGAATGATATAATCTTGAACTCCTACCATGGCATGTACTGTAATCTCATGTTTGGAGAGCAAATGGTTTCATCCAATGTTCAGTGTTTGCCTAGATTTTTGAAAGCTCAACAATTATGTAGATGCTCACATAGACACTTAAACTTTTGAAAATAAATTATCGTAATTTACTCACAGAACTAATAGTATGAACATAATTTTTACAGTGAGATTTAATAATTTTAGTCATTAATAAAAAAGCAGTAGTTTTGGTATCAGTGGAGTTGTGTACTTGGGAAACCATTTGCACATTTTAATGCCTTCCCATTAGTCCTGAGGTAAACAAGCCATACTCTTATTGCAGCCAGTATCCTGATCTTCACATTCCCTAAAAGTAGTAAAGGGCTGAAATAATTACTTCTCCTCGTCTCTCCTGCTGTTAAAATTATTCCCCTCCTTTTTCCAAGTAATTGGTTTGGTGATTCTAGCTGACATCGTCTTATAATTGGGGTCCTCTGGTACATGAATCACATCATTACTATAGCCCTGTTCTTCTGTCAATGAGTACTTCCCTAAGAACAGCTAAATATGGTCTACCGCAAATTGTGAACACATTTACGGATATTTAAAAAATTGCAGTGGGTTTGAAGCTATTCTATGAATGTAAATATGCTTTCAGATAACAATGAAATAGCACATCAGAAAATATTATCTTTGAAAACTTGGTTGATATATTAGATGTTTCTTCTAAAATCAAAAAGAAAGAAGTTTCTTTTATTCTCTTAACTTATTTTAAAATAAAACATTTGTATTCAACCATGATGAATATGAACATTTTACTTAAAATTATAGCAAATGTGCTTCTAAAATGATGTGTAATCGTGCAAGAAGAAAATAAACAAACAGAAAGGAATTCAGACTAAAGCTATAAAACCATTCATTTTTATGCTACTTTATTCATACTATCTTACCAATAACTCATAGAACATTTTAATGGTAGTATGCAATTTCCTACATAAAAAGATACATTCTTAAATAAATTACCTTAGAAGTATTTTTATATGGAAAATACTATTTTATAGAGTTTTTTTTTCCTTAAAAGATATATAATTAAAAATAATTTGTGGTTTTATACAATAACAAATCTCATCATAGCAGTTATTTGCTGAACGAAGCAAGGTTTGGAAAAGTTTAGCTTTTTTGGAGTAATTATGACGTATTTTTAGTGACGGGTCTACAGTTTCTATGTACAGAGAACATGAGTGATATTTTCATTGAAAATTAAGGTAAATTTATGTGCCATCAGTAGATACTTGGTAAACAATTGTTGCTACATATCATTCAGTTGCTGTGTTCATTGTGCAATATTTCAAATAATAACTAATGGAGATTGTATTGATAAAGTTGCACATTCAAAAACTTCCTCTCTTTTTACGCCTTAGCTACTTCTAATGCTAGTTTACTGTTAATGCTTTATTAGATGCCAAATACATCTAAAACAAAATGGGCAGGTAATTTTTTTTTTATATCATAACTGTCAAGTTTGAGAGTTCATGCTAAAGCAGCTATATAAGCACACAATATTGACTATGGTAGATGCTAAAGGAACAAAAATATTAAGTTCAATATGGAGATTCAGAGATCTTCTAAATGTTAAAATGCCCTTATGGATATCAAAGAAAATCCTGACTAGAAAATAAGACAGGCAAATACAAAGGGTCAAAATGATCTGTAATAAGAATCAAGATGATTCTATTAACTTGATATTCTGAAATTACAAAATAGAGGGAAGAATGCCTTCACTTGTAGATGATAGTAGGAACAGTTCAAAAAAGCCTTATTCGATAAAGTGGGTAATGACAGTGGTATTCTAAACACCAGAGCATACTGAGAATTATAACCTGGACAGTGGCTTGATATACATAGATGACTGTGCTCTATGCATCCAGGATCTTCTCATTCCTTGAGAGGTGCTTGATGGAAAGGTGAGGGATTTATGGGTTCCAGAAATACCAGGGGCATAATTTGATATATGCAATTGTTAAGTTTTGGAAAAATGGAAGAATTTGAGAATGAAAGGCAGAACACATCAGGAGCTCAATGATGTGCTGACCTGTGAGAGGTCAATGGGATCAATCAAACCAGTATGTCATGTGAATATGAAAGTTCAACTCAAGATAGATATTCTGTGTTGAATTAACATTGGCACCTAATATGTATTAATGAAAACCAAGTAAATGAAAATTTATATAGCACAAATGTGAAGATAGTAAATTATTAGATCAGTAGTACACATTTAAGGAACAAATCTTACTTGAATTGAATGTTCTACAGAGGAACCATGCTGATGTGAAACTGCACTGGACTAGGATGCAGTGGTGCAATGTCCTGGTTAGATATTTTCACCATCCACTTGCAATACTGAGCAGGGCCGTGGCAGACACACAGATGGTAAGATGCATAGGTGGGTCTTGGCATCCAGGCTTTTCTTTAAATATTTTGCTTTTCATCTTTCAGAGACAAGAAGGTAGCTGGATGGTGGTGGTGCATGACTTTAATCCCAGCACTCAGGAGGCAGAGGCAGGAGGATCTCTGTGAGTTTAAGGCCAGCCTGATCTACAGAGTGAGTTCCAGGACAGCCAGAGTTACAACAGAGAAACCCTGCCTTGAAAAACAAAAACAAAACAAAAAAATTTTTTTCTGTCTTGATAATAATCTTAATTTTTTTTCTTAACAGGAGTAAATTCTAATTATCTTGCTGTATGGAGGAAAGAACTAAACATTTTTCCAAAAGAAAGGAAAATATGTGTGGTGAGCTTCTTTGAAAAATCACACAGAAAATCAGAAGCTATATGACTGAGGATAGAGCCAGGACATGATGGGAACTATATGTCAAGGCAGTGGGAAAAGAAGGCAAGTCAAGGCTAAAGAGAGCCAAAGAATGGTGATTTGGGAAACTGAATATTTCTTTTTATGTAAGAGAATGTTTATTTTTCTTTTATGAGAAGTATGTGAGAAGTAGGGGCTGGAGGAATTAACTAGGGAACACATTTTGAACAGATAATCCATGCTTTGTATAATGCTTGAATTCATATTAGGCTTGATAGGGCATGAGGATTTTGAGTTCACATAGCATTAGTACTTCAGAAATATCAATGGAGCTACAGTTTGAAAATAGACACAAAAGGTATTATGTTCTTAAATGCTATTTCATATTACAGCTGTATATAACCAAAACCAAAAATTCTCCTGTATTAAAAAAAATCTATTTACCATCCAAATATCAAATTATATTTACACATACTCCATAAAAGAAAATGACATTTTTATGAAAATGTTATGCAAAGGAAATAAGGCCTCTGTTGCAGACTAGAATATATTGTGAGTTCATCCATCCTTTCCCAAAATATGATTTAGTGATGAAGGCCAAATAAATGCCATTATTGTCTGTAGAACACATTGAGGAATTCTGAATGTTATCTTAGCAATTATTACTAGGAAACAAAATATGTTGAATTACAAATTTGGGTCCTAGTAGTATGAAGTATATGTTTAAATTGAAAAAATGAAGCAATGGGGAAGCAGAGGCAGATGAATCTCTGTGAGTTTGAGACCAGCCTGATCTACAACCAGAGTTACAACAGAGAAAGCCTGTCTCAAAAAAAAAAACAAAAAACAAAACAAGAACAACAACAACAAAAAAAACAACCAAAAATATACACAAAAATGAAAAGGTGATGATCATGTTACAAATTTTAATAATGTTCAGTGTAAGCATTTTATTAGAGAACATGGAGTTTAAACCTACATTGATTTTACTTTACTTTCAAAGTATGTTTGAACTCAAAGTCTTTAAGATCCTCATTCTATGCACACACATCAGATTGCATGTATAATCTTACCTTTCATCACATTACATAATATAAAATGTCAATGTGACTAAGTATATTCCACAGCTCAAGAGGAGGAGCGTAATATGTGGAGAAGAGAACATAGGCAGCATACAAAATATGAAATTATAGACAGCATGAGTTTAGAATTTATGAAGGAAAATAAGTATTGAATAAGTATGAATTTCCATGAGCTAGAAGAAACTGAGGATAAACCCTCTTGCAAAACTATGAAAGCTTCAAGTAAGTTCTTTGTACATACTTGACCAGGAATATGTTCTTTATGGTCATAAAAAATGTAGCAGAGATGAAAAAACTATAATACATGAATGCATATGTACCTAAATTTAAAAACCAGGAGAACAAGCCCTAGTGTCAACTGATCAGCACTCTTAGGGGCTCACAGAGACTGAAGCAACAGAGATGGAACCTACAGGGTCCCCTAAAATATATCTTATGGTTGTCTGGCTTGGTGTTTCTGCAAAACTCCTACAAGCTGCAGTTGAGGACTCTGTGGCCCTTTTTCCTGCCCTTGGATCGTTTTGCTTCTGCTGGATTAACTACTCTACCCTCTATGTAAGGAGTAGTGCCCGGCCTTGTTAAGTCATATTCTGTCTGAGCAGTGACCCTGGGAGGATTGTTTTTTTCTAGGGATAAGTGGGAGTTGGGAGCATTGACTGGTGGGTGGGGTCGGGGCAGGGTAGATCTGAGGGAGAGGGGAGATTGGGGAGTTGGGAGAAATGTAGAGAAAAGAGGAGGAGGTCAGGATGTATTATATGAGAGAAGAAAAATAAATTATTAATTTATTAATTAAAGCCTGAAAATCTGTACTACTGAAATATGACTAGTTGATGCTCTCATATTTGAGAACATTTTGAAATGTGTTGTGCTGGCTAGTATATGTCAAGTTATCTGAAATGAGGGAACTTCAACTGAGAAAATGTCTCCATTAGGTCCAGCTATAATGCACTTTCTTTACTAGTGATTGATCGAGAGGGTCCTTCCTACTGCAGGTGATGATGTCTCTGGGTTGGTAGTCCTGGTTTCTATAAGGAAGCAGGCTAAGCAAACCATGTTGAGTAAGCCAGTAACCAGCACCCTCCATGGCCTCTGCATTAGCTCCTGTCTCCAGGTTCCTGCCTTGTTTCAGTTCCTGTTCTGTCTTCCTTCTGTGATGAACTATGATGTGGAAATGTAAGCCAAATAATCCCTGTCTTCCCCAATTTGCTTTTGATCATGCCTTTTCATTGTAGCAATAGAAACCTTAAGAAATATGGTCTCATCCCGCATTCCACAACAAATTAGGCTTTCTCATTCAACTAGAAAATTTTCTCTACAGTCAATATTTAATTTTCATTCTTTAAAAATTTCCAAATTTTTTGGAATTTCCAAAGTGAGCTAGGTGGTGGTAGCACATGCCTTTAATCCCAGCACTCCGGAGGCAGGCGGATCTCTTTGAGTTCGAGGGCAGCCCAGTCTACAGAGTGAGTTCCTGGATAGTCAGAGTTAAACAGATAAACAGAGAAACCCTGTCTGGAAAAACAAAAAACAACAACAAAAATCCAAAGTATAGGAGTTTTCTCCAGGTACTTGCTTATTTTCTAGCTGAAAAGCCAAATACATCAATCAATCTACATCAGAGACCTGAGGCCAGAAACACAGACTCCCCTGAGGGCTAGAGAGCACACAACTCCAGCTGTTTGTGGTCACAGAAGCACAAACCTGATCTTTTTTTTTTTTTTCAAACAGCTACAAATAATTTTAGCTGCATCTTTAATATAACTTGGCCTTCTTGAATCTAAAGACACCTGTAAAACGGATCAGTTTTCATTTTATCGACTGATCAGTTATTTCCTCAGTGTCTTTCTGACTCACACTTTGAAGCACCTACACAGTCAGTTAACTGTCATGATACACATCTGGGTAGCTTTTGCTGTGACATAATTTCAGATTCGGCATGTCACAATTTTGTTTAGATTCTATTTTAACCCACTTCATTTTGTCAGCATGTGTCTTTAATGTGGAGAACTGCAGAGTTTAAGAACTAATGTCAGTAACTAATCAGACCATATTATGTAGACAGCCTCTGAAACAAATAGAACTTACTGTTCTATTTAGTTTATTAACCATTTATGTAAAAGAAGTTGCTATGATTTTGAATGCCCAAGCCTTAATTTGTATTTAATTAATTAATGAATGTTGAATAAAATTGCAATTCAGAAGGTAATACATTGCATAGCCATACTATGTAAAGAAAAATAAATCTTGTATATATTAATACTTAAATAATTATACTCATGACTATTTTTTACCATCTCCTATGTAAAGTTAAATTACTGTAATAAAGTTGCCACAGTCATCTTTTCCTGAATCCTTTAATAATTAAAAGAATTTGAAGAGTGCACTCTGAAAGAGCTGTGATGATTAACATATTCCATGTCTATGCTTTTAAGGTAAGTTTCACTAGTCATGTGTTGTAGAAGTTTATTTTTATTTTGTTTAAAATTGTTGTTTTATGCACTAATGGGTGAAGATCTGCCTAGGTCTTGGTGTTTTGTCTTGTCTGCAAGTGTTGGTTTTCTGTGGGGGATGTTTGATTGCTTATGAGCTACACCTGAGGAGTTCTGAATCAATGAAGACACCTGAACTGAGGTGCTCAGAGTTCCGCTGTCAAGTATGGCGTTGGTCATGATGGTGGTTCCCTCTGCAGAGGTCTGGCAGAGTTTGCACATGTGAGAACTCCTCCTTGCTTTCCTTGCTGAGCTGCCACTGCAGCATACTACTACAGCCAAGCATGATTGTTGTGCACCAGTTATGTGGCTTCTATAACAAGTGAACTGAGTTTTATTTTAATGTGAAATGTTAAGTATATTATATATGAATACAACCATATGCAACTAGTAGCATCTTACTGTACAGAGAAGTTCTATGTCAGAAATAATATTGTATTTCATAATACAGAGAGAAGGCAGTTAACTATGATTCCAAAGTACACTGTGAAGGGAACAAGGTTAGAACTAGGGTGACTAAAGGAATGCAGATACTGCCTCTTCTATGATGGCACATTAACAGTAGATCATCCTAGGGAAAAAACTTAATATTATCATTCTGCTAAATGGGCATGACAATCAAATGACTTCTATTTACTTATTGATACAAAAACATTTTTGTATATTGCTCAATCCTCATCAGAGTAGTTTCTTCTCAAAGAAGATGGCACTTAACAAGAGATCCACAACTGGAAACATGCAAGGAACAAGAGAAATCAAATTCTAATCCTGTAAAAGAGATTTCTATATCACATCCTTCCCCCTCGTGGTTGGGCGATCTATATAGATGACGGGGCACAGAAAGACTGTAAGGTCCAGAGGTGGTGGATGACTTTAAGGAAATAGTGTTCTCAGTCACAGCAGGGCAGGTGCACTTATGAACTCACAGAGATTGTGACAGCATGCACAAGGCCTGAATAAGCTCCAGCCAGAAAAAAATCCCAGCATGGAAAGGTAAGCTGGGGAGCTATTGCATTTGATCACTGCTGGGAGGGGAAAGTCAATTTTCTTCAGTGGAGTATCTTCTGGTATATACAGCTCACTTTTTAAAAAGAGACAGAGAGGTGGCAGGGGTTGGAGGGCTTTTAAGTGAGAAATATGTTTCATTATGTTGCCATTCCCATTTCTAAAATTAGAACCCTATTCAGCGTTATTTGTTATTTTATGTCTTCCTTTTAGTTGTATACTTGCATGTGCAAAAAATTTATCACCAGACAGATAGTTTAAACAAACTTTCAAAATGTATGTATGCAGGTTCCCAACAGATTACCAAAGTAAATTTTGGAATTTGATAATGCATCCTTTCTATATGATATTAACATTTTAAAAAACACCTTGTTCCAGAACACTTGTGATTATCTATTTTTATAATGTATGGGAAGAAAAAGTATTGGTTATTCTTATTTTTCCTCTAAGTATTCTAGCTGAAGTGACCATCCATAGTAGCCCAGGTAAAGAAGCAGATGACATAGCCCTTTCTACTTAAGGCACACTATTAAAGTTGTATGACTTCACTCCTCTCTCTCTTGTCTCTGTTCTTATATAATGTGTGGCCCACTAAAATAATCTCAATCTGTGGTATGATCTTCACTTTCTCTTCAATGGACTTGTAATTTGGCCCCTGCCATATTACCTCTGGGTCAGTTCTAAACTCCTGACTGCTTTGAGTTAAATGCAATCCCCCTTCTGTTTATGCACTACAGAGCCAGTACTTCAGTTCTGCTAGGTTGTACTGACACTTCAAACTGATTTTAGCCTTCAAGTAATTTTATAGCTTCTATGGATACCTATTTAGCTTGTACTCAAGGATACCACTTAGACTTCTGTGTTTTTAAGTAATTTGATTTTAAGTTACAAATACACAAAGAACACAGCGAAATACTGCTTAGCTGTTCATAACTCTGCTCTTTGAATATGCACGATGTACAAACTCAAGCAAATTCTATAAATTCTTTGACTTTACTCTTGTCAAATGAGAGGGCTCTGAAACAGCCTTGACTAATAGCTTACACTGAGAGTTTTATTGTGCCTATTTCTGGCTCTGAGCCTTAAGAACTTGGAAGCTTCCAATTCATGTTTCTTGGAATGCTTCCTCTTGGTAGGCAGCCATCATCTTAAGTGTAAGGCTGAGCTATTCTGTGGTGAGCACTAGCCTGCTGGGGCTCCTAGCCAGCTGCTAGCTCCACCTTGCTGTTGTATAAGGCAAGCCTCATCAATACCCAAATCTGATTACAGCGTTAGCACCTGGATCCTGCTTCTGAAAGTGATACAGAACTAAAATTAAACTTGTCCTGTTTAGGGGGATGGTTCAATATATATTTTTGGTGAATAATGTAAACATTTTTTCCAGAAAAATACTAGGAGAAAGATAGCCCTTGCCATAGTTTTCATAAGTCATTGTGAAGTTTGAGCTTCAACTGGCACTATTGAAAGATATTAGGAACCTTTGAGAAATGAGGCCAAATTGTTTAGATGATTAGGGGTGTGTCCTGCAACTATGAGACACGAATAACTTCCCCTCTCTCCTTTCTTCTCAGACTAACAAATGAAGAGACTTGATGCTTCCATTTCCTGTCTCTTGGAACATTTACTCTTACTTTTTAGCAAGTAAAGAAAATGAAGCAAGCCTCTGAAGAGGAGCACAGGAGGAAATGATGAGGACCAAGCCAAGAAGGCAGCTAAGCAATTAGTTGCCAGCAGACAATCAGTACTCAAACTAGTCTCACAGAACTGTATCTCTGACCTCCTCATGAGTATTTCTCTTCACACTGATCCGTGTAGAACTAGTTTATGTTCACAGTTTAGCGCTCACTAAAATAACACACCCTGAAGATAGATGCACAGTTATAGATTCCCTATATTTACTCTCAGTCCCAGCACATTGTCTTTTGTTTGTGATGTTTTTTCCTTTGTACTTTTTATTATATACCAGCTTTCATCCTAACCTGAACATGAGTTCCGTAAAATAAGAACACTTAGTTGTTCTCACTATCTTTCACTTTATTTAAGCATTATCTCAATATATGTTTACAAACTTATTGAGGGAATGAGTAGGAATTCTTTTCTATTAAATTTACTGTCAAAGAAGATCTGATTATATGGTAAGGGAGAGAGAAAATATAAGAAGCATAAAGTCTCATTTTCTATATCCCAAGCTACTTACTTGTTTTCAAATATTCAGAAAAGAGATAAGCTAGAAACTTACTAGCTTATGTAATAATTTCTGATTCCAATAACTAGCCAAGGGCAATGATATTTATCAAAAACAACGTTATACAAACTAAGTATCCAGAATCAAAATCTAATTTTGACTCATTTGATAATAAACTAGTGTAATATGAACTGAATTGCTTAAATGCATGGTAGTAAATTGTAAATAACAATATCAAAACATCCAACTCAATCACCAGGAAGTACTTGACATGGGGCTATAGCTCTAGCATATCTCATGGATTAGCTGACTCTCAGATCATATATTTTTACTATACAGTATATTTTTCATAAGGACGTATACTATACACTCATTCACACATATTCACTCTCTCTCTCTCTCCTTCTCTTATATACACACACACACATACACATATACACATACACTTCTCACATACTTTCCTTTATTCTTTTTCACATAAGTCAGAATACAATTGTTACTGTCACCCTTGATCATAAACATCTAAAGAATTACGTATCTTCCTTTTGTAATATATGAGTTGCTTTTATTTTTTGTTTCAGAAGTATTTTTATTATTTACCTATTACTATTATTATTACTGAAAGTTCCATTCATGTACACAATGTATCTTCATAATGTCCACCAGCAACAACTTCACTCCAACTCGCCCATTCCAAAACATCTCATTGGATGGAAAATAAATGATAATACCCAATTTCAATAAAATATCAATATTTTAGACTGTGATATGTTTCTCAAGACCATTTGGAACCCAGAAGAATATCTCCGGTTTCCCTTAGTGTGTCATGTTCAAAGAGCTAGGAGTATATAAGGAGCTTCTTCCCCTGCGTAGGGCTCTGATGATCAGAGAGATGAGTGCAAAAGTAAAGCAACCTGAGCAAAGGAACCACAAAGAAAACAGCAACTATGGTTGCTGGCCTTAACCCTGACTTTTGACAGAAAAAGCCTTAAGTACAAGCAGCCAGAATACAGCATACAGTGACCTGCAGAGGGTTACATAGTAACTAGAAAGAACAAAGTTTGACAACTCTTCCCTGATTATTGCTAATTCTCTTATTTTCATACTTCCCTTCAGCCAATGCGAGACCAGCTGGCACCACAAATGTGAGCATTCTGGGGCTGCAGAGACAGACCATGTGGAGAGCTCCAAAGAGGTGGAAGAGATGGAAGATTGCAAATGCTTTCAGCCTATGACCTGAAACATATGGGCCTGTAGTATTTCTCTGAGCTGTAACTTCACTGGGATTGCATTCAATTCCTACCAAGAGTACAAACTTGTTCCATTTGATTTGTTAAATCTGTTTAAAGTTCTCAAACCAATTTGAGGTTATTAATACCAAGATAGTAATAAAACATCCCCTGGTAGAACATTTCTTAGTGTCTGGCCACTCTTATTCTTGGAAGGTGAATAGACAAGAGATGGCCAGTTAAAGGAGACTATCTCTACCAATAAACTTCAATATTTTTACCCAACTTTTATTGAATGAGCTTCAAGAAGTCTTTTCTTTTCATTCTTTTTTTTTCTGATTTTAAGTGGATTTTTCTCTTATAAAGTTAATGATAAAGAAATCTCAAGGATTTCTAATGTCCTAAAAGAAGCTAACCAAGATGAATTGTAATTATTATTATTAATCGTTTTGAGAAGGTATTGTGTATCTTCTCCTGATAGGTCTGTTATAGCATCTATTCATCAAAAATAGACTACTGAGGACCATTCAAAGGAACAATTACACCCTAGCCTGATCAACCAATGAGTTTAGTGGAGTTACTCATTGGGGCATGAATGACTCAAAGTCAGCTTTCAGGTAGCTGCCAAGAGTCTGCTCTTCCTTAAAATTGTTAACTAGTTTCATACTCTTTGGAGGTGACTTTGTGCATTGTACAACTATCTGAGCTTCCTGATTGCATAATTATGTTTCATTTGAATATGAACTTCTGTAGTCATTGATTCAGGTTCAAAAGTTGTTTATTCTTTGGCTAATTCAATGCCTGGTCCTAGTCCTGGAGTTCTGGACTGTTTTGGTCTCTTTACACTTAAGCCTAGAACTGGAAAGCTTCATCCTCTGTACAATCTAGAACATTTAAACCCCCATATAATCTAATCGACCTCTGAGACTTACTGGTGACTGAACCACTCTGACTAGCTCCTTCTGAACTCTTAACTCTTCTAGTTCAACTAACTCACTAATCTGGCTCAAATTTTTCTCCAAGCTGACTGGTTCAAACTGATCTTCTGATCCAATTTACTGTTTCTGACCAAACTCTTCTGACTCTGTCAGAGTCTGGCTTATTCTCTAACTGCTACTGCTCAGCTTCAAACTGACTCACTCTTCCTGTCTGATACTTTTTTCTGCCAAACTGCCTCTGTGTCTCTGCCTCAGACTCCTCGGACTCCTCAGTCAAACCACCTGCTTCATATTGCCTCTGTGCCTTGTCTGCTTCAGATTGCTATGTGTCTTAACCTCTTTGTGTCTCTCAGCCAGCCTCCCTGCTTCTATAACTGACTCTGAGTTGAAAGCCTGCTTTTCTATCAAGAGATTTGGGTGTGTCTTCACTCTGACTCACTCTGCCAATTCTTTCTCTGATTCTTCACTTTGCCTGCCCTTCACTCTGACTCATTTCAGACATCACTTCTAGTCTGACACTGACTTCTTCTGAGCTCTGCTTCTTGTCTCCCAAGGGCTGGGATTAAAGGTATTCAACACCACTATCTTCTGAATACTGAGATTAAAGGGGTGTACCAAAATTCTTAACATTCTTTCTACATTCCATCCAGACCATACAGGCCTCTAAATGCAATCAGTTTAAATAGACCTCTGAATGTTATCCCTTCACATAGATCCTTGGATCTGATCCCTTCTTAGCTATCACACAGGCCTATTCCTCTACAAACAGACTTCCTTCTTTTAGGAGGTAATATTTTATATTGAAAAAGTCATAAAACAGATGCTATAGTGCCATGTCATCGTAATGATAATTGTATCCCAGAGAATTATGTTGTGTGGCACTAAGGCCAGTTTTGTAAGAATTTAAGTGTCTGACCAGCCCAACAAGGAAGTTGACAGTCCAGTGGTCAACTAGGCAGGCACTATGGATATTTTATTCTTTATTTCTCTTTCTTTCCTTCCAGCTTTTTTTTTTTTTTTTTTTAATGCAGGAGATTAAACTTGGAGACTCATTTACGCTTTGAAAGTGTTCTACTGCTTAGCTACATCAACAGCCTTACCATGAAGTATTTTTCTACTACCCAATATGCTGATTCTAATTAGTTAACACAAACTGCCTATATTTCTACTGAAGCAAATTGTACTTTGACAAAAATATATTTCACTGATAATACCTCAAGACAATTTTCTTTGACTTTTGGATTGCACAACAACTAAGTAATTCTTAACATCCCTGACTGCAGATTCAGAAAGGGCAGAATCTCTGTTATCAAAATGTTAGAACACTCACTATATATAAACCCTGAAATTATGACAAAACACAACGCTGGTAGATTCTGTGTGGCAGAATGACTCTTATGTGTTCCCATCATGTATTTTGAAATTCCATGATACTACTTTTCAAAAACATTGGTTTTTTCAGTATCTGTACAAATGCATATTTAAAAGAATTCTTGTTGAAATTTCCTGGATGAGTTCTTTTTTGTTTCCTATGACATGAAAAGCCCTATCTCAAATTTCAAAAGAACCAGCTTATTATCTACCAGGACCCTTGACAGAACCAAAGAAATCCCACTACTGTTCTCTGCATTTCCACCCTTAGATACTTCTAAATCCTGTCATGCAGATCACTGTGGTGCTAATACATTCTCAGGCACTGAAGACTCAGAGGAGCATGAGCTTCAGTGTGTTTATAGAATACATTTCATGTAGACAGGCACGAAAGGAACAGTTTGCATAATCATCTGCCAAGAAGAATCCATCTGTCAGGAGAGTGGAAGCTGTTATCAAACAAGTTCATGTTAAAAACAAAATCTCAATTCACTTTCTATGCACTTCATTTCCTTGAGCCTAATTATTGGTGTGCATATCAATGGGAGGAAATATTTCTTCTTGGTAACACTTCAAAATTCCAGTCTTAGCAAGACACAAAAATAGCTGCTCTGTCATGTGATCTCTGGGGATTTACTGTGCATCAGAGTGTTGAGGCTGGGAATTCCAAGCAATTCACAGTTGCCAATGAGAAATTTTACTTTCCTGCTTGTGACAAATGTGAACACCTGAAGTATTGTTTCAGTTTCTTAATGTTACTAATCATGGCTGGAGTCCAAAGAAGAAACACTGCATATTTCCCTGACAACAAAGCATTCATTATCATAATTACTTTCTGATAAAGTTCTTAAATTTCTGCTCAGTTAACTATGAAACAAACATCAGTCTTCAGAGAGAAAGACTGAAATATACAACGGTTCATTTTAGAGACTGTAGCATAATCCAAATGTTTAGGCAATAATGAAAGAACAGAATTATTGAGGTTTAAAATACTCCACAGTTAAAAGCTTTGTGTTTGCTATTGTACATATTCTATCAAAATGTTGCATTCTTCTGTTTTATGTGGTTTGAGTATGTAGCTTTTTAAAAGTATTTCTACAAAGATAGATATAACCCGTGTAACCTTATTACATGAGTTTAATATTTTGAAATTGAATATTTCAATTTATCTTTGATTATCAAAATTGTCTAACAATTATGAAAAATAATTATTTACGGAGATTATAAAAGTGTTCACTTGGCATTCACCTACAGGTATTTGTTGGATAACTTCCTTGTGACAGGCATTTGAGTTTAGAGAATAGATATGTTTTAAGTTGTTTGTTTTTAATGTGCTTGTTTGTTGGGGGCAGGGTACATTTGGGCAAATGCAGTTGACTACAAATGCCTGAAATAATCAGAGGCATCATATTCCCTTGAAGCTGCAGAAGTTACAATCTATTATGAACTGCGTGACCTTCATGCTAGCAACTAAAGTCAGGACTTATGCAAGAAAAATGCATGTTCTTAAGGACTGAAGCAACTCTCTCCACTGTAAAAAAAAAAAAATGCTTTTAAAGTACAGTATAGCAGGTTGTGGTTATGGTAGTTTGAATGAGAATGTCGCCCATTGGCGCTGATATTTGAGCACTTGATCCCCGGTTTGTAGTGCTGTTTAGGTAGGCCATGGAACCTTTAGGATGTGGAAATTTTCTGGAGGAAGTATGTCACTTGGGGCAGGTTTTGAGTCAGCTCTGAGCTTGCTGCTCCTAACAAGCATGTCTACCCCTTGTTTTCATGCTTCCCTACCAGGATAGATTCTTACACTTCTGCAACTGTCAATCCAAATAAACAATTTCTTCAGTAAGTTGCCATGGTCATGGAGTTTTATCAAAGCTATAGAAAAGTAACTAACACAGAATTTGGTGCCAGAGTGTAGGCTGTTGTTATGAAGAACCTGACTGTATTCTTTTTTGGAAGAATGTAGACTTTGGAACTTTGAACTAGAAATTCAGTTGAAAGCTGTAAGAAGGGCTTAATTGTCTATCCTAGTAGGATTCTGGAAGACTCACCCTAGTTAAGCTTCCTACTTTTGAAAGAAAAAGTCCTAAGGAGTTTTCCACTCCAGAAAGCAACTGCAAAGAAAAGCTGTTGCTAATATGGTTCAAGGGAGTAGAGGCCCATTCAAATCTGGCAGAGGAAACCAACAGTGCTGTTCTGGTGGTGCTGGCTTTAGAGGGATGAACAGTGCATGAGTAGAAAGGATTATGGATTGTTCCTCCTCTGTTTCGGAGATTTTCTGGGGCTAGGCAGTATGTGACAGGGGACTCTCTGCATGAAGGCCCTAAAAGAACAAATTACATGAAGCTGTGAAAGTGAAGCTTGGGTTACAGTGGAGACCTCAAGTGTTGGAAATGTCAGAATCGTGAGAAATCTGCCAGAAGGAGCTACATACAAGGACTGGAGTCAGCTCAAGGGAGAGATGTATTTTCTAGGTAGCAAAGCTGGAGGAGAAGAACCATCTAAGATCATTGATATTGGACATAGAGCTATATGATTTGATGCTTGTCTTTGCTTAGTTGAGGTCTTGCTTTCATCCAGTATTTCCTTACTATCCCTCCCTTCATCTGTTTTAGAATGGCAATGAATATTCTATACCAAGATATGTTGGAAGTATCTAATTTGCTTTGTGATTTTTATGTCGGGTTACAATTAAACAGTTACCTTGAGTCTCAGATGAGATTAGGACTTTTAAACAGTATTGTTGAGACTGGGAAAGGCTATGAGATTTAAACTGGATGTATTTAAATTATGATTTAGTCATGATTCTTTGGGATGGAGTGGAATGTGGTGCTTTTAATGACATTTCCACAGGCACAGAGAGTTGAATTGAACCCTTGGACCCCAACTGGTGGTAATATTTGGGGAGGCTGAGGAAGCTTTGGGAGGTGGAGACTTGCTGGAAGAAGCAGGATACAGGGTTGGTGGAGGCAGGTTTGTGCTTATAGTATCTCTGTACTTTTAGGTCCTTTTATCTGTTTCATGCTTGCACTTGAAGATATGAACTCTCTGAGCTCTCCACTGCCTGCTCCTGATGTCATGCCTGCTTCTTGCTGGTATGTTTCTCTACAATAATGGGCTCTTTTATCTCTCTGGAATTACAAGCCCAAATCAACTTTTTTTTCTAAAGTAACCCTGGTCATGGAGGTTTATCACAGCATCAGAAAAGTAACGAATACAAAAGTAATATATCATTTGCTTACATTTTTGTAATATATGTACATAGGCACTGTAAAGTTTAGTATATCTTTTGATATACATAATTCTTTATGCTTATGATAAACTTAAAAATTAGTAACTACAGCTTGTGGAAGTAGAAATAGGAGTAGAAATACTGAGAGTGGAAAGGTTTAAGCAGAGAGGTAGTAGAGGTATAGGGTGGATGATGGTGCAGGAATGAGGGTTAACCAAAATTAAAAAAAAATATAAAAGATACAAATAGTTATATGGAAGCTTTCTATCTTGTAGCCAAATTTATAATAAGCGTAAGACTTGACTTGTGTTCTAAAAGAATCGAAGAGAGATATTTGTGTGTCTGGAAAACACTGTTCTTAGAAGCTTTGAGCTATTTAAAAAAAAAAAACCCTAATGACTCATGTGAAGTACGACTATATGAATTATTGATTAAGGAAGTGCCAAAAGATCCCAAAATAATACAGGTCTTGTCAATCCTCTTGGTATCCCACCTGAGTAGATGGCAAGATACAATACACTTTGGTTGCAGGTTACAGAGAAAGTATGCTGGAACTAAATTGAAAGCTTCTCTGCTGACCACTTTTTACTCTCTGGAATGCACACTGCAAGCTGTTGGAGGAGAAAGGGAAGCATTGCTATTACTCAGCTATGGAACCCTATGCATTATGAGACCAACCTACCTGGCAAGATGTGCCCACTAGCTCAATAGTGCCACTTTTGCTATGGGGGTAAACAACTGCTTTCTGGTTGAATTTCCTATAGAAGTTTTTTTTTTCTTTATTTTAATTTTAAATTTTATATGAAAACAAAAGGCCAGGATAGCCAAAACAATTTTTTATTATTCTGAATAATAAAAGATGTGGGTTTTTCATGGGTGCAGAGTTCCCGAGGATATGAGTGACACACAGTTTCTTTAACAACTGTTGGTGACCAAGCTGGATTTCTACATGTAGAAGAATGAGACTAGGTCAAGGATCTCAACACACTCTAATCTTTATATCTTAAATCAGATAGAGGAGAAAGTAAGGAGATATATATGAACTTAGTGCCATTGGCGCAGGAAAGGACTTTCTGAACAGGATACCAATAGCATGAAGATAAACAATTAATAAATGGGATTTCATGAAACTAAAAGTCTTCCATATAGCAAAGGATACCATCCATCATTTGAGTCAGGAGGAAGCCTACAGATTAGGAAAAATCTCTTTTCCAGTTCTATACCTGCAGAGGGTTGGTATTTAGAGTATATAGAGAGCTCAAAGAATGAATCAAGAAAACAAACAATCCAATTTTTAAAATGGGGTATGAGAGACTAAAGAGAGAGTTTTCAAAAGACAAAATACAAACAGCTGGGAAACATTTTTTAAAAGTTCAATATCCATAGGTACCAACTGTTCAAGATATGTAAATTTATAAAATATTATTATTTTGATGTTCAGGATAATTTACTAAACCAAATAGTTTTCAATTGGCTCTGACATCAGTCATAGAAACCACTTTTAACTGCTGTGTCACAAAAATTTGACAATTGTGTTCCTTTATGCTTTTCATAGAACTATGTACATCCCTGTGAGATATGAAAAACCTCAAGAAACATAGTCAGCTGAAATTTGTCAGTATTTCTATAAGGGTTAAGCGAGGAAGAAAGAGAATTTAACTAACGTTAAAGAAAACAATGTAGTCCATTTCAGAGTTTAAGTGACAGTCTTCAGGTGATAGGATTCACAACTGAGACTCAGAACCATGATCCACACCCTCCAGGCATTCCAGAAATCCTTGAGCTGCTTGACATTTTAGGAACTCTAAAGCAGTTATTGTTAGAGTAAGATCGATCAAGGTGATCTGGAAATAAAAGAAAGGTGAGACTGACCTCTACAGAAGCAGATTGGTTTTAGGCAAAACAATGAAGAGCAGCAGTCTACCCAGGGGAGAGGGGACTATGGCTTGAGGTTTTTAGAGGGTAGAAAAAGGAACTTGTCAGGTAGAAGATTCCATATGCAGATCTGTTCCTCTGTTGAATCAAGGTTGTAAATATCAACATGGCTAGTTGTTCTTATCAGCAGCTTCCCAGAACCTTAGAGACCTGAAGTTATTCCCATTACTAGTTGGCTTTCTTGACTGGAAGGTGTTCATAGCCATATGCTGAGCAGGAGTTACTCAGCTCCCTTAAGGCTCTTTGGATTAGGTTGTTAACACTTGGTTCATGGTTGGCCATTTTCAAGTACAGGTATTTAAACAACAACAAAGGTGAAGAAGTAATGGGATTTAACCAATTAAAATCTCTAAATTTCAAGCACTTCTTGCCAGTTTGTGGCATACATATTCCTGAGCTTAACTGTCCAAAGGCTTTTGGAACACCTACTCAATAGAAGAATCTGAAGAACAGAAATTACCCTAATGAGACAGGCTGCATATGTAAAGGCCTTCTCTGTGGGCAATGGAGGAGCACGTAAGCTACACATCATAGAGTCTAACTTCATGGCCCATTATCCACAGAAGTCGATCTGACAAGCTAGTTGATTTAGAAGTTCTAAAAATAGATTCCAATGTTTGGCTTTGCTCGAATATATTTTTTAAACTTTTCAGAGGGGGAAATAGCCTTAAACTCAATGCAAAGATATGACTTTTACTTCTATTTTCTACTCTGATGGCAAGATGACATGCTGAATTTTCATGAATTTACTGTAATCCTCTATATGTCTTTCCAGTGATTTTTTATATTTTATTTATTTATTTTAGCAAAGCAAAACATTAATTTACTGTTTTCAAGATCCAATTTCCTGACTTGGGAACTCTCTGATAAGATAGAAATGAGATATATGAAATTGTGTCCTTTACATCTTTGGCAAGTAACCAGAGATGGAAATTCACAAGATCATTGCTTCTATGTACTTGAAAATGTGGGGGGTTAGGTTTGGATAATTACTTTTGACACAGAATTGGGAACTTAGAAGGAAGCCGAGACAAAGGAATGAATCTACTTCCTGGGTGCTAGGTAGGGACTTGAGTAAGACTCCCAAAATTGATTTGGGGCCAACATACCTGTTGTAAAATATATGATGATTAAAATATTAAAGAAACCTGCATTCTCAAAATAAAATTTGTAGTCTTCCTGATTTGATGTTGAGGAATTAGTTGGCATAATGTATGATTTTTTTTCCGTTAGTTATTTGGCTTCTTTAGAGATAGAACTATTTCACTGAATTCTTTTAAATAAAATTAGGAACAGCACAAAATTAGGCTTTGTGGTGAGAGCTGTAGTTCCAAAACATTTAGAAGCCTGTAATTCTGTGATTATTATTAAGATTGGGGGTTAGATGTAAGAAGGCCAAGTGCATTTCAGGAAGCATGAATAAAAAGATTTCAGAATTGGGCCTGTGAAGTAAGGGTACCAGAAACTTCAGTAAACTATTATTTTTTGCACAGTTCACTTTATATTTGTAAATATCTATGTTAATAATGTGATATCAATGATTAAAAAAACAATCACAGCTCATTTCATTTACTGCTAAGGGAATTGTCCACCTAGATTTGGAATTGTGATTCATTGTGTTTCTCAATGAGGTGGATATAAAATTCTGTATTATGATATTTTATTTGCAGATACATTAATTGTTTCTATTTAATTAACCTGGTTTATGTACTTAATATTCAAAGAGTAGTAAACTGCAAAAAATACAAAATGTAAGAAGCAGTGTTAAATTGACATAAAGCATACAAAAACTAGTTTTAAATGTAAATATCAAAAGGAATATAGGATAAACTCCTAAGAATCAACAAATTTTAGCAAGTTAATAAGTAATGGTTTTATGCTTTCTGTTTTCTTGAATGGCTAAAATTCTTCTAAGACTCTAGGATATTCAATTTGAAAAAGAGTAAAGTAAGAAAAAGCAACCAATATATTGTAAAAACTCAAGTGTAAATTACATTTTAACATTTATGTAATTTTAATATTCAAATTATTTACATGCATTTTGTTATCATTAGAATTATATAAAAACAATTGCTTTAAAATTCCACTTTGAGAACTAAAGCAATTACAATTGTAGTCATAAATATTATACATTTCCTTGTAAGAACAACAAATTAACTATTGCTGGGGTTGCCAACAAAATCTTTCAAAGTTATTTTTTTGTAATGTAATATTTTTATTAACTATTACTATCATTTGATTTTAATTTTTTGTATTGGTTTCACTAAAATGTTCTTTCTAACAAGTTTTCAGGTGATGCTTAGTCTGCCATATGTACTTTGCTAGTCAGGGTCTCAGGAACTATTCACAATAAGCTTTGTTAAGGGATCTGGCTTGGCACCTCTCAAAATCCCCTTTCATCTCTCACCTGTGAATTTGCACATACCAGCATGTGAAAAAAATCTATCATTTTCTTATCAAAATCTTTTTGCACATGAACTCTATTGCAAAGCTCATCTGTAGAAAATAAGTCAACATAGTTCCTCCTGATCAAGATCCCCTCCCCATCCCTACTCCGAGGAACCAACATATATTCATCTAAAATCACACAACATTATATTTAGAAACATGCTTTTGAAAATGTCTTTGTTTTACAATAATCTGATTATATTTTCTCAATGTTTCCATCATTTATGCTTTTTACCTTGTAAATCAATATAGAAATACTAAGTTGGCATTTATTAAATGTCATCCTATCTACACAGATTGAACACATGATATTTTACTGAGCAATTTCTTTACAGTAAGTAACTATATTATTTCATTTTTTTCAACAACACAGTGGAACTAAATACCTTGTGGGTATATATGTGAAGCTTGTGTTTCCATAGTATATAGTCAAAGAAGAAATGTAAAATGTACACATTTTTAATTTTGCAAATTTTGCCAATGAAATTTTAACTTCTGTAAAATCATTCTAGCAATACTTTATAATGTTCTTTTTCATTCTGCCAACAATTCTTGTAGCTCATGAGCAAAAAATAACATATTGAATATATCATATATTGTAATACAATATCATTAACTACTTACTATGTATTTTTCTTGTTGGTTCAATGAATGGTTTTGCTACATCTACTTTTCATAGTTTCTAGGCTGTCTGACATGGTTGGGAGTTCTTTCCAAACAGCAAAAGGAATGGTTGCTTAATCTTTTATACATTATTGCAAAATGATTAATATTTGCATTTACTTTATACATAAACAAGTGTTTTAAAAGCATTTTATTCGGTAAAACTAGTTGGGTCAACATAGCATATAAATGTTCTCACAAAATAAAAACATTTTTAAACAAGTTGTTAAAAATTACATACACGCCTAATTTTGTTCTCTGTTTTAGTTTTAAGTTATATCATTCTTACACTGAATCCTTTTAAAAAATGCTGTTTTATATTGCTCATAATCTAATCTTTTATTACTTTTTCTTTGTTATATTTTCCTATTATAGCTATTAGCTTTTCTAATGAAAGTTGAGATCGCAATACTTCAAGTTTTACAGTAACTATTATGATTTAATGGAAATTCATAATAAATTAATAAAATTTATAACATAATTCAGATAAAATTGGCCATTTAGTTTTAGTAACCTTCCTACGAAAGTCTAGTAGGCAATTGTATTGGTAAAATTTTGATATTATTAAGTGATTTTTCTTATACAGTGCAATATTAGATATAGTCTATAGGGTTTGTTTCCTTATTCAATGTTTGTTTTCCTGCCTTTGACTTTCATTAGTTTTCTACTTATATAAGTTTGTAGTGGAACACTTGGAACAAGATTTTGTCATTTTGGTTTCTTTAAAAACGCAAAATGGCATTTGGATTAGGCTTGTGTTCTCACCCCAGGTATAGTAGTTGCTTATGAGTTGAATTTGGAATGTTTGAAGCAGGTGGCTATAATTTGGTTAGGTGCAGTCATTCTGGCATATGTAGCTTGATTTTGGGATTATGTGCCTCATGGGTTTATGGGGACTTTTGGCTCAGGGCATAAAAGTTCTGAAGCCCCAAGAGCTGAGGGTGGGTGTTGTTTGGTGGTTCCTTGGTTGGGTTTGAAAGGATTTAAGAAATATAAAACCTAGGAATGCACCTGAGTGCACCTAGCAGTCACGTATTGGGGGAGATGCCTCATCACCTGAGCGCTGGCAGTCATGTATGGGGGAAGGGGGGATGCCTTCCCAGGAACAGGCTCCTCAGCCTCCTCCCCACCACCTATCAGCAGGAATTCTTCCTTCCCAGGCATCCTGGGCACCACTCTGTCTCTGGGATGACTAGTCCAAGGGCACCAAGTGACTACCCCCACCCTGGTTCCCGCGGGCGCGAACATCTGACCAACGAGGTTGAGGGACACAGGATTTGAGGAGCTCTGAACCAATCGGAGCTGCACAAGCCCTGTCCCTGGGCCCTGGCCCCTGGACTCCGATAAAAGCCCTGGGGACGGAGGGTTCGGGGGCCCGCCATGCTTGATCCGTGTGGGACCCAGAGGCATGCGCGCCAGTTAACAATAAAGCCTCGTGCATTTTGCAGCGGTTCGACTGACTCGTGGTTCCTTAGAAGTCCGCCCGGCTAGCCTTAACAGGTTGTCAACATTAATGTGTTAATTCTTAAAAGAAAAAAGTTTGGAGAGATTGAGTTTACAGACATAGCTTAGACGCTAGTCTGACTCATTGTCAGCTAGTCCTCTTCAAGCTTAGGGAGCCTAAAAGAGGCTGTGAAGATTGCTGTCTTTCTGTCATTCTATATCAAGGCCTCTTGCAAAGGCAGTGAACATTTCTTTTTAACCTTCCTTTCTCTTTCCATAAATTGAAGGTAAAAGATTGTAGCTTACTGCTATATATGTTGGGACATACCCAAATTAGTTTATTTTTTCGCTAAGATCCCTGCATCCTATTATGATAGACAATTGTATTCTAGATTAACTTTCTCCTTCATATATAAGTTGGAAAACAAAACTTTTTAAAGCTTGGTAACATTATAACGTTATAAAGTTATAAAGTTTGCAAAGCCAGAGTTACATAAGACTTATTACATTACATTACATACTACTTATTACATAAGAATTAACTAAGAGAGAGGGCAAAAGTATTAATATGGGTCTGACATTGTCACTTTCCCTTCTATTTATTACTATGCTTAGTAACTATGACTATGGTTCAGGGTTTTCAATTTTTTTCATTATAGGAATCACTGTCATTTAAGCTACAAACTACACCAAGGTTGAAGAAAAGAGTTCCTGTAGAAAAGAGACCCTCAGAGGATACTGCTGCTCTGGCTGCTGCCCTTTTTGAGGCTCTGACCATTGCTTACAATTACAGCAGAAAGGATACAAAGGGTAAGGAATTGAGGAAATGTGTATTTATGAGAATAATTAGATATCAGCAATCTGTGACTATCTGATTAAATTCTGCCTGACTTCTGTTTTAATAAGTAAAGTTTTATTTGGAACATGAAAGTGTTGTCTTATAGAAGACTGAGCTTCAACAGCAAAACTCAGTGGTTAAGATAGAGACCACAAAACCTTATAAGACTAAAACCTTTTAGCCTTTTGCTTTCACACATAGTTTGCTGCTGTCTGGTTTCAGCCCAACAATTTGACTGAAAACGAAACATTCTTTGTTTGTTTGTTTAACAATTCCACATACTCACATAAGGAACTTTAATCATTTTCACTCCCGACTCCTTTTCCTCCTCCTTTTCTCTCTCTCCTCTCTTTTTACAAATCCCACTCTATACCAACATCTTTTTTGTTTGTGGTCCACTGACTTCAATTTGTTTTTTGTCCAAGTGTGTGTGAGAAGTTATTCAGTGGAATAAAAGCAACATTTCTGTTTGCCCTATACCTTTGCCAGTCCCAACAGACTAGTCATTCCTCTCTAAAATACTCAGGGTGGAGTCTCAGCCTCTGTAATTGCGGGTAGGTGAACGAGGATAACTGCAGTAGCAGTTCTGTTTGTCCCTAAGATCCATATGATTTCTTTAGATCTTCATTATGTGATTTCTTGCACTTGTTCCAAAGTGAGAGAAAGATCAATGCAGAGAATTATTAAAATGTCTCGTACCTTGCAGACTTTAGTCTAGTTTCATGTGTTATTAGCTTTGTACCCCAAAAGGTAAAGAGGATGGGTGCTAGGAGGATAACAAGCAGCATGTATTCAAGTGCCCATCATTTCCCTGTTGCCATAGGCTTGAGAACTTAGGTATTAAAATGATAAATTTCTTCCCAGATATGTATTATTTCAAAAACATTATATAAAAAAAAAACAAACCAAGTGAAGCCTAAAGATTTTGTGCAACTAAGATAAAAGCCTAAAATAGTGTCATTCTTATGTGGTAGGAAGTCAAACTTACTATTAGTGGAAATGCTACTATATTTTTTTCTTTTTATATATCAACCAGTTATGCGCAGAAAATTTTTTCTTACTATTAGTATCTTCCTTTATATACATTCTATGAGAACTATTGTGGAATCCATGCCAGAGTAGTTTATATGCACTCCACTTTCAAAAGAATATTATGAAAACAGAATCACTTTGTCTGCTTAAGGATAAGTTCATTGTCATGTTTTTCGTAGTTTACTGAATCTTGCATGAGGAGCTTCAGAAATGATAGCTCCAAATTTCTGAGTCAACTGTCCTAATTAGGAAGATCAATTCTACATGATGGAAAAGATGATACAGAGATAGAAGCAATGATTACTGTGATGAAATGTTATTTTTCTAATGATTATTTCATAAATAGAAATAAATGAGTAGATTATTATGCTTTCAGGAGTCTAGAATTCCCCAAGTGCCAAGTATTCATGCTTGAGGATGCCTATCTTTGCTGGTTTTCTGTCTTTAAACACACTGGCTGCAAACAAAGATGAATCCAATTAACAATGAACAATGAAGAAGAATGAAGTTGGCACCCTAACCCAAGGGACCTTGCCAAAGAACAAAACTGATCTCCTCATGTCAATTACTTTGTGTTTTCAGAGGATAAAATGGATCCTCTACTGTATTCTAGGGAAAAGTAGGCTGAACTCAGGAAGATTCTAAAGTTTTTGAGAAATTCAAAGTAG
Source organism: Cricetomys ansorgei (assembly GCA_026225945.1). Classification (NCBI taxonomy): domain Eukaryota; kingdom Metazoa; phylum Chordata; class Mammalia; order Rodentia; family Nesomyidae; genus Cricetomys; species Cricetomys ansorgei. Next base: position 6,346,965 of record JAMJFZ010001791.1, read on the forward strand.
AGACATCCTCATTTATGCAGTAAACACTACAAGTCGATTTCATGATACTATAATTAAAAGTTGCTATTGTTTTAATTTAGCAATATAAAATGTATATGTAAGATGGAAAGTAATTATTTGAGAAGAGCTTGCATTGGACAATATTGTTAGTAGTAATTCAAATATTGATCAATCATGATTGTTTTGTTCAAATAACAAAACTTCCTACCTTCCAGTGAATCTATTATAAGCGGTTTCACAGTTAAAAGTACAACAAAGCCATGCAATAAATAAACTCTACAATCAAGAAAATGGGCAGAAGAGATTATACTACTTCCTGGTCGTGACCCATAATTGAGTTGGGGAGCTCTGGTTTTTAGACTTCAACTAAGGAAAAAGTTTCTGGTGTTTGCCTAGATATCAACTACTAAGAAATAGGAACTTTCAGAATGTCTTACATTTATACAATATTGTAGCCATAGATTCACCAGATGTAGAAGTTGATTCAGGTTCAAAAGTTGCTTATTCTTTGTCTAACTAAATCCTGGAGGTCTTGCGTGCTTCAGCCTCCAAACAATCTAATCTTATACTTACAACTGGAAGGCTTCAGCTTCAGCCTTTGTACAATCGCAAACATTTAAACCTTCATACAATCTAACCAATTTACTGCTGACTGAGCCTCTCTGACTAGTTTCTTCTGAACGCTGACTCTTCTGGTCCAGCTCACTTGCTATTCTGTGAAAATCAGTCAACATGGAGGAAACTTCTAGCCTATTTCCAGATTTATTTTTCTATGCCCTACAACTGAAGTTTGTAACATTTGACTATTTTTAGTTGACTCTCTCAAGGGAACCTGGAAATCACAGGTCACAATGGCCTAGATGGCCAATGAGCTCACAAGATTCTTTGTCTCTGTCTTTGTCTAGAGCTGAGATTATATACCTTCTCACTCAGCTCTTTTAAATACATACTTGTAATCTGAACTGAAGCTCTCACACCTGTGTAGCAACTGCTTTCCCTAAAGAGCCATTATACCAGCCCCTCCTCAGGAACTTTTAATATCTTCAGCTAATACTTTATACAACGTGTTATCTAAAGGAGGCAGATGATGATCTCTAATTAAGAACTTTGTGGTAGATGACAAATCAGGAATTCTCTGCGTGAAAATAATCAACCTTGAATCTATCATCTTAAATATTAGGAAGTTAACATACTGTGTAAAAGTATTTTATCCATGGGGTTCAAGGAATAATGCGATACAATTTTCATGATGAAGGGCCTGGACTTGGAGGGCTTCAGCTTCTAAGACTGAAATGAACTCTGACTTGTTGCCCTTTCAACGGCCTGTTCTCTACCTGCCTGCTTCTGTTGTGAGATGTTTTAGTTGTGGATAATAATTTAGTTAAGATCTGCTTTTTACTTGTTTACACCTCTGTGCCATCCCCAGCTTCCACCCCTACCCAACATCCCCTCCCCAGGAGGTTCCTGTTCATTTGTTTATTGAGGGTCTGTGTGAAAACAGGAGGAAAAACACCTGGAGAGTGAAGGGTGGAGCAAGGAGGGAGAGGAAGGAGGAGGTGGAGCAGGAGTAGGAGGTGGATTAGGGGGAGAACCAAGAGGAGAGCATGGGGTGAGGAAGCCTTGGAGTGAGCTCTCTGCCTAAGCCGCCCAGGTATTGGACCCCTGAGATTTGTAATATAATGTGTTAATAAATAGTTTTATCACAAACAACATTGGACTTTTATTAACATGCTTCTTCCATCAACTGCCTCTCTTCTCTTGCTTCTTACTCTGAACTCTGCCTTCTCCCTCTGTTTCTCTGCTTCTACCTTGCTTTCTTCTGCTTCTATTGACTGTTCCTTTTATATCCTGAAAGTTGGGTTTAAAGGTGTGTTCTACCACTGCCTTCTGAGTTGGCTTAAAGGACTGTGCTAAATTGGCTTCAGATACAAAGTCTTATTTTGCATTAATGAAGAGAATCCTGTAATTCTCATTCCAAATGCTAGGCCAATCAACCTTGCTGACACTAGGTGAAGGTCAGAAAGTATTCCTCATATTTTCATGCTAATCCTAAGGATCCACAGAATTTCTTTTCATTCAGCATTAGCACAAACAGAGGACAGGATTAGCCTGCTTAACCTCCTTTTACCATAGAGTAGCCAAGCGACTGGATCAGAGATCAAATGTCTATCACACAGGCCCTTGAAGGTGATCCTTTCCCAGAGCAGCAATGCTGCTGGATCAAGGGTCAAGTGTTCCTCTACAATACTGCAGGGGCTCTTGGACAAATTAGTTTCTCTAAGTGGTACAAAACTGGAATTCTGAGACTAGACAATAAAAATAGCTACAGAATTTTGACTTTGACAGATTAAAACATAATTTTGTTTTCACGTAAGCAATATCTGCTTTAATTAGAGAAAAATGTAATATGATATGCTGGTTAAAGAATATCATAAATGAATAATAAAAACTACTACTAATTTAATTACTACTAAAACATACACCAGCTTACTTTTTTACATTTAGTAACAGTAGGTAGAGCCATAAAAACAAGTCTATAAACAGTTTATAAAGGAAAAAAAATTTGCCTTTTTCACACATGACAAAACTATATTTTCAGTTACAAAGAAAAAATAATAATACACCAACAATAATAACGTAATTCTTAAAACTATACAAGTTATTTTGATCAAATTTTATTTCCTTTGATTTAAAATTATTTAAATACTGTGAAATAACCTTAACTAATCACCATGTAGAAATTTTTACTTTTCCCAAAGGTCATTTATAAATCTGTGACCATAAACATATGCACTTGAAATTACCGTTCTGTTTCAAGAAAAATAAACATGAATGGGTGCTCTTTCCATTGTGAAGTTCACATTTGCATTGGGAGGGCAGGAATTCCAAAATTACTCTTTATTTTTTCCCCTATTTTCTAAACCAATATCCTATTTCCAATTTCCTAAGTGATAAAAAACTTAATCAGGGAACTGACTCAGTTGTATTTGCTGTCTTAAATGTGTACCATCTTGTCCTTGATGAATCCGTGTGATGAACAAGCCTGGGTGTAATTATTTGGTTGTGTAACCTATGAGCTGTTTCGATGCTGTGAATTTTGCCTTCCAATGTACCCTCGGTGTCGCTTCATTTCTTTTCCTCTTCCATGCGCCACGGAGCTGATCTGAACACAGAAAACCCTTTGAAGCTGTCACTTGGAGCTTTGTGCTCTGATGAGGCTTGAAGGACACACAAAGTGAGACGTACAGCCATGCTTGCAAACACAGTGAAAATTCAATCAGTTCCAAGAATGTTTCACTCCAAAGCACATCTATGTGCACATATACATGCATCTGCATCAAAACAGCAATGTAAACCTTTGTTTACAAAACATTTATGTGGGTATAACTATTGTGCTTATGCTAAATTATTAACACACACATTCATATATATATATGTATAAATATATATGTATATATGAAAAATTAAATAAATTAGTGAAAAAATCCCTTTAAGGGCTCAGAGAGTGTGCCTTGAATCATAAACTCTAACCCAATTCTGCTTGTCTAAAAAATATTCTTTACCACAAAAATTTTACAGCAAAAATGTAGTAAATAGCTTTAACAATCTGTTAGCCTGAATTACATTGGTCAGTTATTAAAATCAAATAAATAACAAGCCACTTGTTCCCAATTAAATGTTTCTTAGTATGCCAAAATATGATCAGCAAAGACTATGAACTTTGTCTGCTCTTGTGAAAACCACACTTCTGCTTGGCATGCCTCTGTTGCCAAATAGGCTCTGCATTAATACTCATAGAGAGAAACTGCAGGGCCAGAGGGTCTGCATCACTGGGGTTTGCTGCCTTTCTGTTCCTCTCTCCTTCACCTAGGCCTTCATTTAAATACATGCAAGAAATGCTTCAAATACTTCCTTCAGTTTAAATTAAATTTTCATTTTCCCCAATACTTATTAAACCAGTCGCTGAATAAGCACTCAGAGGGATTAGACACTGTGGGTCTATGCTCAGATCACCAAATCTGCTATTCATCTTCACAGGGAGCAGCTTTCCTAAAGAAATACACTGCAAAAATTCCATTCTCTTATTTTAGGTTACTCATTCTTAAATATTTTAATTGTTACCTGTGGTTACTATCCTTTGATATTTTGATTAAGTGTTCAATGGTAAAATTTCTTATGTCAAATATCTGTTAGAATTTCGAATTTCTTACTTTACTCAGAATGGAGCACCTATAATAACTCTTTATACGTGCAGAGGTGAGGGATGGAGCTTAGACTCGGGTGTGCAAGATAGCAAGTTTTAGTAAGGGCTTATTAGTTACAGGGGTGGGGGTCAGGAGGAGGAGTTGGGGAAGGATGCTGAGTTGGGTAGAGCAGGGCCCGGTAGGCACAGAGAAAGGTAGAGAGAGAGAGGGAATGGTGAGAGGCCTAGAGAGTAGAGGAGCAGAGGGAGAGAGTCAAAGAGAAGAGAGAGAGGCAAAAAAGAGAGACAGAGGCAGAGGGGAAGGGAGCAGAGAGGCAAAGAGAAAGAAGCAAAAGAGAGAAGAGACAAAAGAGAAGAAGTCTGAAGCCTACCATGTTTATATGGGACTCATGATGCAGTCCTGCTAATGATGCAGGACAGGTATAGTTATCTGGGGGCAGGTACAGGGCTCAGGAGGAGGTACTTGGCTACAGAGAGTGGAGCTCCAGGGAATGGCACCTAACTGCTCTGGGCAATTCACAATACTCTCCCCTTTTTGTTATTAAAAAGGCAAGGAAACTAACAGCCTGACTGGTAAGGTAGGAATTGGGGCAAGTTGTTTCACATGTCCAGGCTCTGTGGCTGGACAGAAAAATCAGAAATGGGCAATTTATAGTATCTAATTAGGGCAATAGTGATATAAGGCCCGTGATGGCTGACATTAGTTAGAATCATCTGAGCTAATGGATCTGTTGATAGATCTAGGTTTACTTGACTTTTAAGTAAGTTCCCCTCTTAGTATGAGGATAGGCATTTCACAAGTTATTATATCCCCAATGTCAGGGAGATTTCTTTTGAGTAAAAGTTTCAACCTGAGGAAATAGGACATCATATTCTCTGAGACTGCTTCCTGCTGAAATTGGGGCATAGTAGTCAGAGGCCCCAGGAAGGCTGGTAATTTAGTCAAAAGCTGGAGAAGGGTCAGGCAATGGGGTATTCATCAGGCTCACTGATCCAGCTGAGGAGACAGGAGTAGCATCAGCTGAACTGGTCTGATCTGTATCAGTGCTCAGCAAGTCCAGGGCTTACAGCTGTTTAGGGCATAGAGCTGATTTTGGGCAGTGTCTGTTAGCCAAACTGAAAGCTGTTGAAACATATGTTTAGAACAGATGTTACTGTTTAGGAAACTTAAAGGAAAATCTTACATTTGGAACTTTTAGGTTCAAAGTCTTGGCAGTGGGAAGGGGAAGGGTTCCCCAGCCCAGGGAAGAGAGAGATAAATCATACTCTCAGTAGTGAGCAGATGGGGAGACTTAAGTCTGTAGTTTGGCCTGTGGGAGGTGGATCCAAGTGGACTCTCTCAAGCCTACAAGAAATTTAAGTTTACAAAAAGAGATGGATACTTTAGGTTACCATTATTTGTCATCTTTACTGAAGTACAGACACATACCTTGAAGTCATAGCAAATGTCATGTACTGAAATACATAATATAAAGTAGCTACTAAAACAGAGCACATTCATAAGTGAGCAGATTCATACCTTTGAAAAAAATCCATGGCTCTGGGCCAGAAGCATGAACATATTTTGTATCTAGAGAGTTGGGTATATATATCAGACAGAAAAGTTATAGCCTGGTGAGAAGCATCTCCAAGTCTATATTTTGAAGACGAACAACCAAAGGAAATTAAAAATCCTGTAAGAGTGGTACCAGCTTATCAGAACCATTAAGAACACTTGTCCAGAGTTTTGTCAGTGTTAAAACTTTTATCTAATCATTTACCATGAAAGAGGTGTAGGCATTGTAAGGCAAACTCTTTTGAATAACCAGTCTTTCTGGCTGAGTTTACCTCCTTGGGGTCTGGGAATGAGGCACACTTTCTTCACAGCCAGAGGCCTCATTTTATATGTGAAGAGAAATGAGAAGGCAGCTGAAGCCTTGTAAGAGGAGTTTTATAAGAGAGGAGCTGGTAGATGTTTGTTATTCCTAAAATTATGGTTAGTTGTCAAGTCATCAGAGATCTGAGGAAGGATGGATGGTCTATATGTCAATTAAAAATGACAGGAATCCATTATCTGGCAGTCCCCTGAGGCTCCTCTGGTTTATTGGGTCAGACGCATAATCTGATGCGCAGAAGCAGAACAGTATTTGACTCTAGCTGTCTAGCAGAGTGGTGTAGGTCTCTGGCTGCCCAGGTCTGAAATGCAGAGCCCTGTTAACTTCTTGGATTACCTTTAGGAATGGCCACTGTTTATTGTGGAAAACTTAAACATTTAAATGCCATATTCATCTGATTTCTGGAAGATTTGGGGACCATAATCTATCTCTTGAGTTTATCTATAATATATTAAGCATATCTATAATATATTAAGCATATATTGGTTTTTAGTTATTTGTTTTAGACTTAAATTTGAAAACACATACAGAGCTATGCTTTTTTATATAATTGGAATTAATTAATACTCTGCATGATCAGATATATATATCACAGAAGGCCAACTAAAACTTATTTTTGGAATTAATAGTATCAGTACTATGCATTATTAAAGTATATATCTGAACATATTAAAGAATCTTAGCACTCTATAATTATAGGTATATGTCTGAACATATTAAAGAATCTTAGCACTTTGAATGATTATAAGTATATATAATCAACTATAAATTATATTAATAACAACTATTATTAATCAATAATTAATCAATAATGGTTGTTATTAACTACCATATAATTATAATTATATAAGCAATAATTATAATGTAATTAAATAGCATTTAGTAATACATATTATTAAATGCTCCATATCAATTATTTATCAAGCATATATGTGATAGATAATGTATCAATTATCTAATAATTATTATATATTAATAGCATATAGTCTTGTAAAGAATAGACTTAGGATGTTTATGAATTAGAATGTTATAGATAATATTAATTTAATTATCATCAGCATAATACAATAGATAATGTATATGTGATAGGTAATCAATATAATACAATGGATCATGTATCAATTATCTAGTAATTACTAAATATTAAATAGCATATAGTCTTATGAAGAATAGAATTGGGATGTTATGGAATTAGGATGTTACAGATAATAATATCAACTTACTATCACCAATATAATACAAAAATGCTATTCATAGAGGAACTGGAACCTTTACTGTATAGTGTACAATTATATTTAAAAGTTTTTTCTTTAAGAAAATAATTTCAACATTTATTTTGAAATTTAAAATCTCTCAGCTGTGTTCCTGTTATATCAAAAATAAAATATACCTTTCATTTAAAGAGAGAAACAGTAATCACAATCCAATAAGATCCATCATCTGTTGATTTTTACATTAAGAGCATGTGGCCACTTTTTTTAAGTTTGAAAAGCCAAGTTGGTGTTGGGCCACAATGGTATTGTTAGTATCATAAAAATGGCTTAGGAAAAGTTTCAGAGTTAGACTAGAACAAAAGGAAAGAGAAAGATTTTAAAGGCGAGAGAAAAACAGGGCAGAAGGAGTTTTTTTGTTTATTTTAGAGAATTACTACTGTCAGCTGGCCAGCCACTGAGTAGTGGCGGGAGGAAGAGATTTAGTGCAGCCAGTAGAGGGTACAGTAGCTGGCAGAGAGTATGGCATCCTTACCCTGGGTAGCCAAGAGGGGAAGGGGGCCCCATGGTCCATTAAGGATACATCCCTCCAAATGAAGGCGGCAGGAAACAAAAAATACACACCATTGATCTAGCGTTCATCATCGCTAGCCAGAGGTCAAATGAGACTTGAGTTTGCCTGGTGCCAGGACTTTCAAAACAAATGAGAGGCTTACTATCCAAAGTAAAGAGGCAAGTGTGGGTTAGAGGCCCTCAGATCAGATGGTTCTAGAAAAACGGCTAGAAAGAAGAGAAAAAAAACTCAAGGTAAAAAAAATCTTAAGGCAGCTAATGCTCTGCTGTTGAGGGCAGATTCAGGGGAACTCACCTCATGTCTGTTACACACAAGATGTTATGGTTTCAAGTCCTCTAAATCCGTGATCTGTGTCATGGCGCCAATGTAATAATACTTTTTACGCACAGAAGTGATGGATGGAACTCAGATGCATGCATACATGCTGGTGAGTTTTGGTAAAGGTTTATTAGTTATGGGAGAGGGTGAGGAATGCTGAGTTGGGTAGAACAGGACCCTGTAGCAAAGAGAAAGGGGTGAGTGGGAAGAGAGAGAGGACAGCAGGGTGAGAGACCAAGAAGAGAAGAGAAGGGAGGGAGAGAGGGTGAGACAGCATTGTGAGAGGCCTAGAGAGCCCAGGGCAGAGAGAAGGGGCATACAGAGAGACAAAGAGAAGAGAGGCAAAAGAGAGACAGAGGAAGAGGGGCAGAAAGCAGACAGGCAAAGAGAGAAAAAGGCAAAAGAGGAAGAGGCAAAAGAGGAGGAGTCCGAAGCCCTCTGGGATTATATTAGGCTGCTGATGATGCAGGAGAGGTATACTTGTCTGAAGGCGCAGGTACAGGGATCAGGGTGCGGTACCTGGCCACATGTGGAGCAACAGGGATGGCGCCTAGGCAGCTCTGGGCAATTTGAAGAGTACATATTTACCTCCATCCATAGTGATTTAGAGACTCATATAAAGGTGACCTTCTGTTCTAGATTTAAGAGACACTTTTGAGGAAAACCAATTGTCTCTTGTCTGGTTGTCCTAGATAGGATAATATGCTATATATGTGAAATTCTTGGAATCAATGCAATTTGTTAAAAGTTAGAGTAGAAGTTCTTCCTAGTATTTGCCAGCCATAACAAGGAGCTAAGAATTATTGATTGTAGTAGTAAAATACAATCTTTTACCCTCAATTTAGGGAAAGAGAAAGGAAGGATAGAAAGAAATTTTCACTGCTTTTGCAGGAATCCTTGATAGAGAAAGAAAGAAAGGTAGAAATCTTCACATCCCTTTTAGACTGCCCTAAGCTTGGAGAGGACTAGCTGACAGTGAATCAGACTCAGCTCACTATCTGCAAACTCATTCTCACCAACCTTTATTCTTCTATGCAAGAATCAACAGACTAACAATGGACAAAACCAACCAACGAACCACCAACCAATACCAACCCAGGCTCCTGGCTTCAAACCTTTTTATACTCTAAGTAAAAGTTCCGATAAACCCAAGGGACACAGAATCCCAAGAACAAGCTACATGTGCCAAAATAACTGCACCTAACCAAATCATAGCCACCTATATCAAGCATGCCAAATCAAACTCATAATCATCCACCATTCCTGGGATGGGATCATAAATCCAGTTGGATGATTATGAGTTTGATTTTGTATTTTTAAAGAAACCAAAATAACAAAAACTTCTTGCAAGTGTCCCACTACAACTAACCTATTTTTTTTCCCTGTTTATGTCAGGTTGCAATATTGGGAATTAAACTTTTAGCTGAAAGTAGAAGTCAGCATGCTGAAAGGAGTGATATATTACAGACCTGTTTTAACTTTTCATTCAATATCTTTCTTTTGATGAGAACCATTCAGTGATTGCCCAATTATATTTGAAAAAGGTCACACTAAGACACTGGGTCATGTGAGTTCCTTTCTTAATGACTAAGCATACAGTTTCCCTTAATATCTTGGTGCTACAATACTTAAAATGTCTGTGTAATAATTTATTTGCTTGTCTCTAAGATCAACAGGGGTGGGGGTATGATTTATTGTTTCAGGGACAAAGTATCTAAGGGCTCCTAAGGCAATAGATCCGTGCCTAATTGGTTAAAACATAGTACTATAGGTATCCTAATTATCATATGGGGCAGAGCTGGGGTAGGGAGTGCAGGGTCATCTAGAGTTTACAGGAGGCTCCACTCAGGGGTCCTTCTTGAAATGGACTGTAGATAGCAGATAAGTTCCTATCATCAAGAAAGACAGCTTTCTCTCACATAAACATCAAAGGAGATGTGAACATTAACCTGTCACTGCAATTCAGTATGTCCTGTGGATTACACAGGGCTTCTTGAGTTCTAATTAATGCTTCATTATCAATTATAACAATGTTTTAATCATTTAATCATTTTTGTACTTATGGTGCTATATTATTGAGAGACTGGCAAGGACTAAATTATAAAAAGAGATAAAATAGTAAATCTTTATCATTTTAGTTATTCTATATCTGATATGCTAGAGATATTTTTTTCTTTTTCAATTCTTACAGTATTGGATTGAAAATGAAATTAAACTTATAATTCATTAGCAAGATATTTTATGTTAGTTACTAAATACACAAAATAGGAAATGTTTTATAGGGTACTATCCAAATGCTTTTAAGGTTTAGAATACAGCCACGTGCTTGCTGCAAAACGTCACATTTCATCTGTTGAGATTATAACATATACGATGGTGATTCCAAAGCCAATATTCTTTAGCAACACAATTGTTTTCTTAGTGTGTGTATGCTTCATGATATTCTCATAACTAAAGTCATCTGATTTCATGTTTCTGAGATTTTCAGTTTTTAAGCAATGATTGAAATAAACTAAACTATTTTAACCTGTGTCTTCTTGGAAGAGCATTTAAGACAATGTTTGTTTTAAGTTTTGGGGGACAGGCTCTCACTCTATCAGAAGCGAATCTGGAATTTGTCCTATAGCCCAGGATGGCCTTGAACACATGGCTACCAGTCTATCTCAGCCTTCTGAGTGCCAAATTACAAGCATGAATCACAATACCTGGCAGATATGTAATTAAGAACATGGCAAAACTGAGTTTGAGAACTCAAAACAAAATAGACTATGATTTTGACTATTTTGAAAATGTTGAAATTGCATTTAACATCAATAAATTTTTACTTTCTAATTCCTGAATTTATAATAACAGAAGAAATATCATGTGGACATATTCAAGATTAGGAATAATGAGAAAGCTCTAAGTCAAATTAAGGATTCACTCTCAAATATAATCAAGAGCTTTTGTCTACTTCACTTACATACATAGCACATTAATATATTGGTGGGATTCTGCAGTGGTTTGAATGAGTATTGGCCATATGTTTGAATACTTGTCTTTGAGTTGGTGGAACTGTTTGGGAAGAATTATAAGGTGTGACCTTGTTGATATCTAACCAATTAGTTTATTTTCTCTCTTTCATTAACTTTTGCTTGTGGATCAGCAGTTCAGAGCACAGGTCGCTCTCCTAGGCATCTCAGGTTTGATTCCCAGAACCCATATAGCAGCTTACACCTGTCTGTAACTTCAGTCCTAGGACAATCTCTGTCCTCTCCAGTTACCAGTCCAGGCATTAATGTGGTGTACAGACATAAATGCAGACAAAACACCCATAGATAAGACATATTAATTAATTAATTAAAGATCAAATATGGGTGGCAAAAGAATATTAAGTAAAATCTAACACTGAGTAAAATTTCATGCTATGTTTATTTACAAACCTTTTTTGATATTTTCTCAGGTGCAAAACTGGAGCTCTTTTTTAAATTTAATTTATTTTTTTTTTTATTTTCACAATGCTGTTTTAAAATATAGGTACTAATGTAGTACCCATATTCATGTTACTGTAAGTTCACTATTACTATAGCTTAAAACCTGGTATCACATCCATATATCCATACCAGATAAGAATACAGTTTTGCCTTATCTAGTAGAGAATAAAATGAAGCCTTATGGGTCACAGAGACAGAGCTTTGTTGGGTTTGGAAAAAGATATCATAAATGGCTTTCTAAAATAAGTAATATTTATTCAGGTCACAATACTAATGAAGAGTGGGAGAAAAACAAAGTTAAGTGCCCATGATTTTGCTATTAGGATCACATCAGATTCATTCTTTATCTTAGCTCCCCAACACCACTTTCAAGAGTGCTCAGGAATAGATGACACTCACCATATAGTACTTGGCCAAGGAAACAGAATCATCAATAGATATTGGTTGTTTAAAGAATAAATGAAACATGAACAGAAGACTTAATGTTGCCTTGTTTTATAATCTTCTGATGGATCTTATTTTAGGCAAAGCTGAAATATGGCAGGTGTTGTAAGAACAACTGGAAAACAATTGTGTGGCTGGAAATCCTACAAATGCCAATGTTAAAGTTTTAACTTCATCATTTTGGGAAAGTAATGGGAATGTTAAAATAGAAGAAGGTTACCAAACTTGGAAAGTTAGAATGGTAGAAGTTGGAAAGTACATGTGGTATAGAAGCTGGATAAATTGTTGGTGCCATGCTAGAGTGTTATCATAGGGAAATGAATGAGAGAAATAATTTCACAAAATAAAATGTATTTGAAAAAGACATTTCAAGAACATATACATAAAATCATTGTATACAAAGGAACTGCAATTTTGATCATTTTATATGTTTGGTCTGTTAATGAAAAACTTTGAAGCATTACTAAATTTACTAGATATCTAAAATTACCAGATATCTACAAATCATAAGCAAAATGAGAATGCTTGAAAGGTAATTTGAATTGTAAGCATGCAAATATGAAGAAAGATAGCAACCCAAATTCCTTAAAGAGCTCCTTAAAAATTCGTTTCTATGGTTCTCTGGAATTTTATAATGTTGTTTTATCTATTTTACTTTGGGGAGAAACATCCACTAGTCTCTGTCTTCCTGCCTATGAATATTTTATGTCTCTTACTAAATCAATTTTTAACCTAGTATCTAGGATTCATAATGCTGAAAGGTGCTATACACACCACTGGAGATAAAAAGTAATCAATGTTATCCTGCTATGAATCCTTCAAGTTTCAATAGTGACCTGCCTGCAAGGTATGTCCACTGGTGTAACAATAGCAATAGCATGAATGGAATGTGAGAGTAATCAGCCACATTTTTCTTAGTTTTAATTTAAGGCCTGCTCCACAAGATGGAATCCATTCTTAACACTGTCAGTGATCCAAAGAATCTGAGACTAGTTAGATCATGGACCCTAAGATAAAACCTATTAGTATATTTTGCTAAATGAACAGAACAATAATATGGACTCTTAAAATACTACTACAACTATAGATCATTGCCCAACTCTCATTAGAGAAGCTTTTCTTGCAATATAGACAGTAATTAACATAAAAACTCATACTGTTCAGTATATGTTGAAGTTGAAGGGTTCCCCATGACAGGAGAGAAAAACGGACATATGGACATCCATGCTTTCACAGAGGCGTGTACCCCGGCCTGTGGAAAATCGCAGGTCAAGCCCCAAATGCCGGAAAACTGCCGCTAAGGCCATGCTTCCACTTCCTCTGTCTTTGGGGATACCTTATTCGCCAACATCAACTATACGGATAGGTTAGAGTCTTTACATACAAGCTACTAGATGATTGGGCCTTCAGTGACCTTACCCCTACTTCTCCGATTAACAAGCTTTAGGTAGGCTGGTTAAATTGTCTAGTAAGCATAGACCAATGCTATTGAGCTTCTCCCTTGGGCACCTACTTTCTCCATAAAAACCCGTTTTCCCTCGGCAATAAGCAGATTTGCACCATGAGGCATTACTCCAGAGTCTGTTTCTTAGGCTAGCGGCTCTATCGCCAGTCATCCCCTCGGGAACTCTGCACCCAGGAAAAACCCACAAGTATACAAAGAATAAGAGACTTTGGAATATTCTCTTCTAAGTGGTGTGTTAATATCATACCCCTCCTCTTGAGACTCATGGGTCTATATGGAAGAGAGACTGATGGCTCTTGTCAGATAACTTCCAGGATACAGTGTTTTCAAGAAACAACAGAGCAGATGCACATATAATCTCACAGAGGTTGTGATAGCATACACAAGGCCTGCATAAGCTCAAGACAGTCAAAATCTCAGCATAGAGGAGAGAAGGTCCACATGATATCCTACCTTAGCCAGGTAAGTACTGGCAAGTGATAGGTGCTGCTAGAGGGAAAGTCACTGTTTTTAATGAAATGACATTGAGTATATCAATCACTGTACAAGATAGGCCCAATGCCCAGGAGTTGTCAGTCAACACAAACTGAACTCCATGTCTTTTTTGTTGTTCTTATTTTCAGACACACATGCGTACACACACACACACACACACACACACACACACACACACACACAGACAGGGAGATTATGAGGTTGATGAGTGGAGAGGTGGAGAAGCATCTAGGAGGAATTGGCAAAAGGAAATGAATACAGTCAAAATATATTTTATAAAATTTCCAGAGATTCAATAAAATTATTATTTAATTATTTTTTTAAGTTAGGATTTTTCTAGCTTTCGAGTTGTAAAACAAACTTCACAATAAATATTTGTGTTAACTCTAATTGAATTTGTTGAATCCTCTATGTTTTGTGACTTTATCTTGTCCAATCAAAATTCAAACACAAAGCTCCAGAATTTAAAGTCCTATGAAAATATAGATTGAAATAAATAAAAATTGTATTTAGCTCTTATACACGTTATTAGTGTGTGGATTTTCCTATAGCTCTTCACATTATGGGCTTCTAAGCATTTTTTAATTTATTAAAAAAATCTGTACTGTAAGAGGCTGGTGAGATGGCTAAGTAGGTAGTGGCACTTGCCTCTAAACTTGATGGTCTGAGTTTGACCCCCAAGAACCCACAAGTTAAAAGAGAGAACCTACCCCACCTTGTCCTCTAAACTCCAGACCCATGTTCCATCACTACATACATATACACTACATACATAGACACTCAGACATATAGCACCCACCCTATGTATCTATACCTACATTAGAAATTAAAAATTTGCAAAATATAATGCATAAGTTTTTAATGAGTTGTCTTTTTATAAATACCTATCAAGGGATCTTGGTAAATATAGAACAGAGACATGCATCCTATGCTGATTGTCTTTAATGTCTTTGTAGATTTACCTCTCATCAAACACAAAATAGGCAGCGAAGAAAAAAAGTCCCAAGAAAAAAATGACATAACTCTTGAGAAATACTTAATGCATAGCACATGGACTAAATAAAAAAGGAAACAGTTCACCAACAATATGATTTAACTATCTGTGACAGTTACTGCTATCTTTATGGATAACTTCAAGATTCGATTTGAAGGAGAAAATTCCCAGTTTGTGAGAGGTCCTTACATGAGTGATCCTATAGCTATGTTCCAGGGAACGTGGATCCTTTAACATGACCTCTAGGTATCAAACAACTTCTAGTCAATATTCAAATAAAAGGCTAAGACTGTCTGTCACACAGCCCCAAGTGTGTGCTATAAATACAAGGCTTGCCATTTTGTCTCCCAGATCATAAAACTACTACAGAAAACATAGATTACATTCCCACATAGAGCTCACTTCACCTTTACCCAAACTCTTGAAACAAAAACTATGTGATAATGTGAGCATGTGTGCAAGTTTTATAGATTTTATAGATTTTAATTAATCTGAAGAATTTTTCCACTTGACAAAAGTTCTACTGAGTTAGAAGACTAGAATGCCAGATGATGTGATTAATGGAGAATGTCACAACTGAAAGAGCTAATCACAGCAATGTATAAACAAGTGTCTACAACTAGAGAAAGCAAAGACTCATTATTCACTCTCTCCTATGAAATAGTACATTAGTCAAAGGAATCAACTAAAGTAGAAGTGGAATGACTGTGAAAGACCTCTGAACAGAATCATCAGGCATTCTTATAAATGGAGTAGACTAGGGAAAGGAAAAGGAGGGAGGAAATTGGTGTGGTGCTGAGTCAGAGCAGGAAAAAACTTCTCTTGACACATTCTCAAACCAACCTGCAAAAACACCTAAAGAAGACCTCTTCTTGCCAGAAAAATTAAAATGAAACATACCACACGATATCATCTTATTCCATTTAAAATGTTTTTTTTTTCCAGTTAACCAACAAATAAATGATTTTGAACCCATGGAAAAATGGGACTCCCACTCTCCTTGTTAGATGTGAATCAGTACAACTGTCACGAAAACAAAGGTTTGACTTGGGCATAGTGGCTCATGTCTGTAATCTCAAAACTCAGGAGACTAAAGCAGAGGATAGCAATGAGTTTAGGCCAACACAAGCTACCGGGTGAGACTCTGTTTCAAAAACAACTAGAATCCAAACACAGAAAACAAAATGCTACTGTAAGATGTGAGAGTTCTTCTGGGTATAGAGCCTAAGGAAATAAAATTATCATATATAAGGAAATCTGTCCTCACAAGCAGTTTTTTTTTTTTTTTCACTTTTAAGAATACCCAAGAAATAGCAACAAGAATATACATCAGCCTGTGAATGGACAAAGAAAAAGTGCTGTGCATTTACCATGAAATACTACCTGCTCATATAATGAGTGAGATCAAGCCAGAAGTGGTAGTTATTACCAATAACTATAATCCTTGCACATGAGAAGAGAATGAAGAAGGATAGCCACCTGAGACCATCCTGAGCTATAATGGAAGTTCCAGGCTATCCTGGAGTATAGTATAAAGCTCAATAAAACAAAAATGGAAAATAAACATGACAGGAAAATGAATGAAATCCTCTAATCTGTAACAAAATAGATGAAAGTAAAGTCTTATGTTATTTATAGAACCATTGGTACACCAAGGATGACATAGAGGCATTTCATAGACTCAAACCCTGCCAAACCTCATCAGAGGGAACCACCATCATGGCCCGCTCCATATTCAGCAGTGGAACTCCCAGTATTCAACTCAGGTGTTTTTTATTGACTCAGAAATCCTTAGGTGCAGATCGTAAGTAATCAAACGCCCCTCCCCACCCCCCAGAAATCCAACACCTGCAGACAATGCAAAACACCAAGACCTAGGTAGGCTCTCACTTAACAGTGCATAAACAATTATTTTATATATAAATAAAAATAAATTTCCACAACAGAAAGGCACCTGTTAAACAATATAATTTATTTGATATATACAAAAGCTGAGACTAGAGTATTGGTTATGACAGGATTAGGGAGAGGTAGTGAGGAAATGATGATCTACACTTACTGAGTATCTTATTAACTCTTCTAATGCAAAAAATGTTAATGCAAGTTGTTAAAATTTAATGCAATGAATGCAAGTTGACCAAGACAACTTGTACAAGGAAGCATTTAATTGGATGCTTGAGAACAGTTTCAGTGAGTTAGTCATGGTCATCATGGGAGGGAATTTGGCCATAGCCAGGCATTGTGCTAGAGCTGGTGCTGGAGCAGTAGCCCCAAGCTCATATTTGTTCCTTAAACTGCAGTCAGAGAGTAAGACTGGACTTGGCTTGGACTTTTGAAAACTCAACGCACCTACCATTGACACACCGCCTCCACTAAGATCATATCTATTACAACAAGGCTACACCTCCTAGCACTTCTCAAAAAGTTCCGATAACTGGGGACCAAGCATCCAAACTTATGAACCAATGGTGGGGGGCATTTTCTTTCAAAGAACCACACTGAATCACAAAAGCAAGGTCAATCAATGTAGTATTCCTCTGTTAAGTAGCATGTGTCGACCTCAAACTACATTTACTACCTCAAAGAAGGCAGGAGATAGTTTATTATAGAGCCAAACATGAGTGACTATAGCCTGGAAATACAGATTTAAGTTATTCCAATTTCGTGTTCCAAACTTAAATGCAGATTCCTGAAGTTTTTATACAAACAGAACAAAGAAAGGCATAAAACAAGACACTTTTCAAATACTTCAGTGGGTGCACTGTTATAATATCGAGCATGTTATAACAAAGCAAATAAAACTCTGCTATAGAGCTTGTGTACAATCCGAGAGAATGCTTAGCATTTTTATTGGTGGAACCCAGGGCTCTGTTCAGACATTCCAAAGGATTATTACTTGTTACTCATTTTATGTTAAGAATGACACAGAAGAAGATAAAAAAAAATTGGCTATTTAGAGAACTGAAAATAGCCCAAGACTAGCATTAATTAGGTTTTGGAGCTTCATCTTTTATAGATAACTAGTCATTCACAGGTGATTATCCGTAGCAATAATAGATAATATTTATGACTTGGGAGATTGAAACTTGTAAGTCTTGTGAAAGCTAGGAAAGTATACTACCAATGTATTTTATCTGCAGTCATCTTATTTGTTTGTTTATTTGGTTTTGATTTCAGAGACAAAGTCCCACTAAGTAGCTCAGAATGACCTTGAAATCTTCAGGCTTTCCAAAATGTAGATGATGAGAACTCCTTTCCCAACAGGACACAGCAATAATTCATATTAGAGTGCATTCTCAATACAAATCATGAAGATAAGTTGGTCTTTTTTATGACCATAAACTCACAAATATCACTAGTCCCTTGTGAAGAACTCATGACAAACTTATTCCGCACAATCTTTATAGTCGCTGCTGATTTACTTTTTCCAGTGTTAGCATATTACATCCCCATGAGTAATATCAGTCCTTGTGATCAATGACTGTTTATACACATGAAATTGTTGAAAACATTATTTTTAAAAAATTATGGACATTGCCAGGTGGTGGTGGTACAACCCTTTAATCCTAGCACTTGGGAGGCAGAGGCAGGTGGATCTCTGCTACATATATTCACCAATGGGGGAGGGTTCTAGGTGCTCAGGGTGGGGGATCTTATTGGGCTTATACAAGGGCATTGGGGTAGCCTTATTTGCATGTGGGGCCAGGAGCCTACCCAGGGGGCACCTTTTCGTAAGGCATGGTCTCACAGAGACAAAGAGGGAGGTATCCTATCAGCCACAGGGCAGACAAGCACCTACCAAGTTATTTTCCTTTTGCTTCTCTGAAACAGGCAATATTTAATATTTAGCTGGGATCTAGTCAGGGCCAAAGGCAAGGAGCAGCTGATCCCCAACGCCCTCACTTTCTGGGACAGGGAGGTGCTTCTAGCTGCTTCAACTGGCTCCTCAGCCCCATGGCAGTCCCACAGATCTCTGTGAGTTTGAGGCCGGCCAAGTCTACAGAGAGAGTACCAGAACAACCAGAGTTACAACAGAGAAACCCTGTCTTGAAAAAAAAAAAGTTCAGGACCTAAAATGGGAGATTATATGAGAAATAATGATTACAATGATCATGTGAAGTGTGTAATAAAAAACTATTCAAGAAACAGGTATCTTGATTAAAAAGATGAAATACATTAGTTAGGGTTCTTCAGAGAAACACAACAAACTGGAAGAGGAGAGAGATAGAGAGGGAGTGGAGTAGCAATTTCTCAAGGGAATTAAATCACTCAGTTATGCAAGCTGAGCTCTACCACCCTAGGCATTCACTGCTCTAGATCACCAAATCAGTCAGTTACTTGCTGACTCAGTGGCTAAAAGTTAAGAACATGAAATCATGAAAATATGACTAAGACCAAAGACCTGAGAAACAGGAAAGCTGCTAGTACAATGTCAGAACCCAGAGACAGGAATCTTTAAGTTCTCATGTCCAAGGACAGGAGGAGATGAGCAGCATCACTTTAGATGAGAGAAAATAAACACACATTGCCCCTTCTGATATGTGTCCTCATATGCTCAGTTGGTGCTCTCCCACCCTAGGTTGGAGCAGATCCTTATTTAGTCTACTGATTGAAACCTCAATCTCACCCTAAAGACTTGTATAGAAATAATAGATAGCAGTCTACATGACTGTCTCACAGTTGTCTCATATTCACACCTAAACATTTTCTGACATTGCATCTGTAGTGGGATCTACAATATAACTAGAAAGTTTTTCAGTTATACAATTCATGTTGGGTATCAGAATGTTATGCTTTGTATGGAAGAAAATTGTCAAATATAAATATCAGGTATTAAGGATATAGTAGTAAAAAATTAGACAATAATTTACACTGTCTCATTTAAGGTATATTTTATTTACATTTAAAAGATTTATTAATTTTATTTAATTACTATCCTAGTAATTTTCGAATATTTATATTTTGACAATATCTATAATGTAGACTTATTTTGTTATCATTGATATATATGTATATGTACATGTCTATATATGTATATATATACATACATACATATATGTGTATGTATATATATATATATATATATTATACATATATAAAATTTTGATTTATGGAAACATTTTCTATTAGGCAAAATTGCTCTAAAATTCTTATTGTTAGGTACAATACAATCTATACATTTATTATGTAAATTAAAGTAAAAATATTATTATCTATCTATACCACATTCTGACTGACAGCAAGGATCATAGATTATTCACATTGTTTTTAGGTAATTTTGATATTTCTCTAAGAATCTCAATATTTTTTAATTATTTGGCTTTGAGTCACTAACTTGACAGTATGGTATTATTCTTATTATTAACATATCAACAGGTACAGTATAGTTTAAAATTAACATAATTTTAATTGGTAGTTTTTCCTTTTACTGTGCTTTCTTGTTTATCTTTTTGCATTTCTCATCCTATAAGTGAGAACATACCACTGAATTAAAAGGCTGTCCCATTCCCTAGGGCAGGGAAACAATCACAGCTGCTGTGCCAGAGAAAGACAGGGTGGCATAGGTGACCCAATCCTCGATGTTTATGGACCTCCTAGGTCCCTCATGTAGTTTCTTGGTTATTTTCATTATTGTAGGCCAGACAGAGAAGAAATTATCTTTAATGTGCTGTTTCATTGCATGAATCACACTTTACAAGCCATTCTTGTCAGCCCATAATATAAACTAATCTTTTAATAAGACACTGTGTCCTTCCGTACTGCTCATTGAAGTGCATAGTGGTTTGAATCTTAATTGAAAATGATTGTATTTTCCTGAGGTGACCTTTCAACCCAAACTACAGTCCAAGTTCATCTATATATTTTACCTGTATGTTCCCAAACGTTGCTTTTATGGACTAGAGAATATTAAGCAAAGTATTATTGGTCTAAACTTCTATCATAAAGCAGAGAAATCTTCACATTGTAAATAGCAATTTGCTGCCTAGACAGCTAATCTGAATGAATGACTGGGGCTGAGGCAGTATCCTCTTGCCCAGCACACCTGTCTATGTAGTATAAATACAGCAAATTAAAATTTTCATCTCCTTTGGATATCCATGGTTTTAAAGGTGAGTTCTTTGCAGTCTCTTTTAAAAATGATGTCACTATTTCTTAGCGTATTTGACAAGAAAGCTAAATATACTCATGTATTTAATTTTCCTCCATGTTCTAAATTAAATCAATTTCCTAATAATACATATATCTCTTTTTAATTTGTATAAAATGTAGTTTGAGTTACTCCCCTGCGCACACACACACACACACACACACAGAGGAGAGAGGGGGATTCAGCTACATATAACAAAAGAAAACAGTGTATTCAAATAACATTTTATCTTGTAGACAGATAATAACATCACACTAGAATTAAGGAAAAATGCATTTTCTTTAAAATGATATTTTATTTGTTTATCTATCATTTTAATATGTGTTTGCACATGTGGTCATGCACATCCATAGTGTGTTTAGAGGTCAGAGGACAGCACGAAGAATAAAGCCCCTCCTACAATGTGAGTCCTAAGTATAGAAATCAGGTCATCAGGCTAGGAAGCTGACTCTTAACTTACTAAGACTCTTGTCAGCTCTGAAAAATTTTATTTTATTTAATTTTGAATTATTTTTCATCTCTCATAGAATACACCCTGACCCCAGCCTCTCCTCCCTCCCCTTCTCTCAGCTCCCCACCATGTTCCCATGTCCACCACCCCCTTCTTGGCTTCCCCTCAGAAATTAGCAGGTCTCCAAGGATTGCCAGTCAAGCAGAGCACAACAAGATGGAACAAGGCCAGACACAAGCCTCTGCATCCAGACTGAATGAGACAGCGCAACAGGTAGAAAAGAATCTCATGGGCAGATAAAAGGGTTAGAGACCCCCCACACTCAAACTTTCAGGAGTTTTACAAAAACACAAAGTCAGACAACTATAATATTCTACTATGTTCATAGATTGGTGCCAATTATTATCAGAGAGGATTCTGTGAGGCTGCTGATGGGAGTAGAGGCAGAGACCAAGGGCCAAGTATCAGGCAGAACTCCAGAGAACCCCACAAAAGAAGGGCAGAAGGGATTGTGGAGACCAGCAACGTCAAGGATACCAGGAGAACATGCCCCAAGGAGTCAGCTGAGCAGGACACTTAGGGGCTCACAGAGACTGAAGCAGAAGAGACAGAGCCTTCATGGGTCTGTGATAGGTCTACAGGTTCCCTACATGTATCTTATGAAAATTTTAAAAAGTGTTTAATGAAGCTTATTGTTATAAAATATTCAATACCATATTTAAATTAGATAGGAATTCATTGGTTTTTACAATTTTGTTGTTGTTGTTTGTTTGTTTTTGTTTTTGTTTTTCTTGGCTTTTCAAAGCAGGGTTTCTCTGTTATAACTCTGGCTGTTCTGGAACTCACTCTGTAGAGGAGACTGGCATTGAATTCAGAGACCCGCTTGTCTCTGCCTCCTGAGTGCTGGGATTAAAGGCATGCGCTACCACTGCCCAGTTTACAATTTGTTTTTTAAACAGAGAAATTTCTATTTAGATTCTTTCTCTTTAGTCCAATCTCCTAATTTAAAATGTTGAAACAATCTTCAGTGTGTTATTTTGTCTGTTATCTGACAAAATGAAATAAATAATAATAATACCTTTATTCGTTCCTGATTTCAATTATCAAGAGCCTATGCAGGAGAATGGGGAAAATAGTATACTTTTACTACTTACAATAACAATTTACAGTGACTTATTTAATGTTTATAGCTATTTAATCTCTAAGAGGTTTTGCATTTCTGTTGACATCCCCCAGGGGTAATACACATTGGAGTAGAAATTTCTGATGCCAAATAATCACAACTTATTTCAAACCTATTTAATTAGCAGAGCTCACTTTAGTACAGAAGATAATTTATAAATGATAAATTAGCTACATTATTTTTTCTAACATAGAAATAATTTTTCTAAAAATACAAATGTTCAATTATGTCACATATAATTATGAGATATTAGAGTGATGAATTAACTCCATATACAGTTGTTCATTTTGTCATCAACAGAATCTAGTATGCATGTTCAGAAATTGGTACAAGAAAAAGTAAATTTCCTTATACAACCCTTGCAGTTAGAACTTAGATAATCATGCCCATCACCTAATTACAAGTTTGTATTTCTAGTCCCACTGAGATGTCCAATTATAAGAATTTGACTTTAATTCCAAACAACATTAGACCTCATTAGCCAATGTACTGCCTGCTCTTAATTTTGTTTAACATTTGATAATGTGTATGGGTGTATATTCAGTACCTGGTCTGTCATGTTTTGTGAGTCGCACAGCATTTTTATAATTTCTGCTGCAGACTATGATTTCAAAAATGAATGGTGTGTAGTCATTGATGCGGGTTGAAAGGCTTTTTATTCTTTGCCTAATTCAATCCCAGGTCCTAGTCCTGGAGACCTGGAATGTTTTAGCCTCCATACAATCTAGAACGTTTAAGCCCCACCAGGACTTCTGAACTCAGAACTGTACTTAAGTCAAAATCTTCTCCAAGCTGCTGGTTCAAACTGACCTTCTGAGCCAGCAGACTGTTTCTGACAGAATCCTGACTCTGCTGACTCTGGCTGACTTCCACAACTTCTCTGATTGAATTGCTTTGCTAGGATTCAAACTGACTCACTCTCCCCCTCTGCCTCGGACTCCTCAGACTGCTTCAAACTCCTCAGTGTCTTATTCTGACTCTCTTTTCTATTATGACAGTTAGGGGTGTCCTCACTCTGACTTTCTCTGATACTCTTCCTCTGATTTGTCACTTTGCCTGCCCTTCACTTTGACTCATTTCAGAAGTTACTTCCTGTCTGACACTGATTCCTTCTTAGCTCTGCTTCCTGTCTCTGCTTCTTGTGGATTAAAGACTTGTGCTTCTGCTGCTTTCTGAATACTGGTATTAAAGGTGTACTCAGATTCTTAACATTCTTTCTACCTTCCATCTGGACCACACAGGCCTCTGAATGTGATCCCTTCATATTGACCCTTGGATTTGATCCCTTCCTAGCTATCACACAGGCCTATTCCTCTATAAAACTGAGTGAAATTTTGATATATTTACAAAATACAAAATTATTAAGCTTTTGAGAAAAATGAAATTATAAAATTTATAGGTGAATGGACAGAGCTGGAAACAGTTGTTTTGAGTGAGGTAACCCAAACAAAAAATACAAATGTTGCATGTTGCTTTCATCAGTGAGTGCTAGCCTTGAGTCTTCAGTTATGTGTTTCACTTGGAATATCCATATAGGTAAGGAAATTACTAAAGGCCCAAATAGGAGACTTTCAAGGGATGGGAGATAGGCACACCAGTATTTTTAAAGGCTAAAAGGTAATTTACTCAATGGAAAGGGTTAAATTAGCACAGGAGAAGGGAGGGCAAGTTAGAGGATGAATGTTGGGGACACAAAGTACTGAAGACCTTTCAAAAAATTATATGGAAACCTACTACTATAGTAACTTCCCAATATAATTAGATTTAAAATGAAGGTTTATGTCACTTACATAAGAAAATGACAAGGTCTTAACTAGACACCATAAGTGAACAAATAAAAAACCCTAGTGCCAGGGATTTGTTACTTATTTTGAAGTTGCTGGCTAGTAAGTTCCCATAGACCCTCAAACATTACAGGGTATTGTTAATGCTCTTGACTACCCTAGAATACTTGATGATAAGACAATATTGCTAAAGAAATTACAAATATTTAGTCATAGAACATGGAGAAATCAACATAATATGACTTCTATGCGAGGCACCAGAGGAGAAAATTAATCATAAATCATACCCAGCTGGGAACCCTGCAAACTACAATAATGATTAGCTTGGCAAGACATGTTCACTAGTATAGTAGCAATATAAACATCATGGGAATAGCCAACTATATTCTGCTTGTATTTAAGCTCTACTCCACAAGAAGAAACTCATGCTTGGCATCATTGTCAGGACAACAACCTATGGCTAGATGGGTCATAGGCCCTAGAGAAGAACTTCCTATTAGTGTTCTGCTAAATTGATATAGTATTAAAATGACTCCAGAAGACTTTTCTTTATTTTAATAGATTAATACATCTTTCTACTCAGAACAGAGAAGTTTTTGTTTGCAGTAGATGATGGTTAACACAGAGATCCACATCTTACCAAGGCATAGAGAAAAAAAGTCTAAAGAATGTTCAGCCCAAAGTAGAATAGAGGAAGAGACAGTTTTCTCTAAGAGTGTGTAGCTCCAGATGAGTAAACTATGCTGTAATAGAAGGCCACATATGCAAGAATATTTGGGCATCACTAACTGCTCTTAATAGTTTTCTTTTTAAATACAGGACATAAAGTTATGTGGCTAGGAATGGCCTAGTGAGTTTGGGAAGCATTGGTGGAGGGAGGTAAAGATGTTGTACATTGTACAAAATTCTATAATAGTAAATAATAAAGCTAATATTTACCCTTGGAAAAGAATCAATATATTAATAAATAACAATCACAAGTCTAAAAGCCACTTTCTTAAATCTAGAATCCCTCAGATCCCGAAACTATTGTTGGACCCCATGGGCCCAAATCGGGACGCCACACCCCCACAGAGACTCACAGATGGGATATCGATGCAAATAGCAGGAGGATTTTTATTCCAGTATACTGGGACTGCTCTAATATGCAGGATAGAAGCGGTACCCAGGGGCAGAAAGCAAGCCATTTTATTTACTGTCCAAGTGGTTGCTAGGGGGCTGTACAGTTGCTAGGCACAGATCAAGTTGGTACAAGTTGATTGGTACCCAAATTGCTTTCCCATTTTGATAGGTAGGGGCCAGTTAACCTCTAAACTGATTGGCGCTAGCATATAGCAAGGTCACGGGCTCCTAAAAAGAATACATTCTCAAGGTTCCGGGCAACTGGGTGGAGGAAACTCTTTTGCCCAAGGCCATGGGCGGTCTACAGGGGGAAGGGGGAGCTCTCCAGCCCAAGGCTGTCTCGTTTGTCCAAGAAAAGGTTTTTTCTTTAACTCTGGGAACTCTCCAGGGTCACGGTGCACCTGGCTTGGGCCTATACAATTTTGGTGCTCTTAGAAGCCTGACTAAAGTTTGGCTGTTTTGGTCTTTTTCTATAGTAGAGACCTGAATCTTAGGCCCAGGGCGAGGGTCCCGACCCCCACACTATCACTCATAGTCCTCCGACTGCTCTGATATAGCCAACATTTAATGAAATTTTGCTGCAGCATCTTTAATTTTATAACATCATACCCTATTTTCATCCATTCTACTTTTAAAATTGTTTGAAAATCACATGAGGATATCTATTTTAGCACAGTTGAAGCACTGCTATCTGTCTCAACTCTGTCTCAAGTGACATTATTCTAACATGTGCTTTAATTTCATAAGCTCCTGAATATATTCTTGTATTTATTGAACTTCTCCCCTGTCCTTAGTTCTAGGGTTACTGCATCATCACACCCAGCTCACTCTCTATCATTGCAAATCGTTATGTGGTCTGAGGAGTTCCAGGTTTCCTACTTTCTAAACTGTCTACATGATAGAAGATGGCCTTTCCTTAGATGTGGGAAGATAAATTGCATTTGGAGATCTTGTTGATTGTCAAGAAGGCACACAGCTAAGATTTCAGCTGAGGCCACAGAAACCTTGTATAGCTAACTAGTTCCCTCTGCATCTCCTTAAGTGAGACAACAATATCTATTTCTTGGACATACATGCTTAAAACAATTTAAAAACATTGACTGAGGGCCATGGAGAGCTCATTAATAAAAGCACTTTCATTCAAGCATGAGGATCCATATTAAAAACTCCCTAGCACTCATGACAAGAGCTGGGGAGATTGGACAGGAGCTTGTGAGTCCAGCACTGTTCAGATCAGAGACAAGAGGATAACTGGGGCTTGCTAGCCAGCAGCCTAGCTCTGTATTCAGTGCATGATCACATCTTAAGAAAATAAGACTGAGAGTGATAGAGGAGGTAGCAATGGAGCAGGATACAAGATGCCCTTCTCTGCCCTCTATGTATGCACACAGGTGTACACGCCTACACCTGGGCATGTGGACCACACACACACAGTCATACACACACAATTTGAATTTGAAAAAAATGGTATTGGCTGAACAGAAAGATAAAAGTTGTGGATACTATCTGTTAATATAATATTATCTTGTGTTTCAATGGTCATTATGAAAAACACCTTTTATTGGTTCATATCTCTTTGGCTTTCAGGATCTTCATTTTCTTCTAGGTTGTTGCATAATTACATACTAATCCATCTGATCACCCTGATCCATTATATATGAGGATTACATATGAATGTAAAGGATAATAGGTAATTTGAAAAATAGAATAGCCTTACACAGTGTTATTCATCACTTAAATATTCTAGTTTGATATAAAACTATCAAACTTCTATAATAAAGGCTTAAAATATTCATTATAACAATTCCCATTTTATGTAATATTTTAAACACATACAAGAGCTATCCTTATACTATGCTCATATCCATCACAATAAGCAGGCTTTCATCACAAACAATTTTCAAATTTATGTTGATTAATTTAAATATTAAATTGAAATCTAAAACTTGACTTTTCTCATGAGAAAAGTAATTAGAAACTGTTTCAGCATAATATATACTAAGAACCGGTGTTAAGGTCAGTTATCGAGGATATTTTTTCATATTCTGCAATATGTAACAATTTATGGAAGTTCATTGATTATGCCTGTTATGAGTTTCTTTTATTATACAGAGGAAGCTTTTCTTAAATCACTTTAAATTTCTTTTTCCTTCTGTATGTGCATCTAACTTTTTGAGCCAATTTATGTGGAGTTCTATTCACCTTAAAAACATGGTTTGACAAACATTATTATGGATTCATTGATATTCAGTAATTGGGTCTAAACATTAGACTTAAAAAATATTATTTGTTGTGCACAAATACATTACCAATTGATAGCTTGTACTTTTGGTTGAATACAGTAAAAATATAAGTAGTTTAGTTGATTATTTTTCCTTGGGGCTTAAGACTCTCCATCTATCCACATGGTTCACTGTTTTATTTATTTATTTATTTTTTCTTTTGGCAATTGAACCTGTGGTACTCAAACTTTAAATTAGTAGAGAAAATGATATTTGTCAACACTGATTTGTATTATTTTGCTAATACTATCTCAATTGTAAAAATGTCACATCATCTTGGCATTCTAAATGAGATATATTAGCTTTCAGTGAAATTTGGCCTCAAGTAAATGACTTAGAAAAATGCATGAAAATGTGGAATGTTCAATCTAATATAATCATGAATTTCCCTGTGTCTCTTCAGCTCCATAGGGAAAATGGAAAGTGACAGTGGTGAGTCTATGCTCAGAGCCATGAAAACCTCTTTTCCCAGAACACTTTGATGCTATGCATCCTCCTTGTGCTTGTTTGTAGGAGGTCTAGTTTTTAAGTAACACAGTAATGGACTTTGAAAACACACCGAATTTTAACAGAATGTATTCTCTTCCTTTCTCCATGATTTTATGTACCTCTACAATATACCCTTAATCAGTATCTCTAATACAAAAGAAGTAAACACTGGTTTAATCTGTCAGTGATAACAGGTGATAGTCCTGTCCCACTAAAAACCCCCATGCTCTGCACATACTATTTCTCTACCTCTGGCACATGGTCCCCTCTTTCTTTCTCCTGACAGCAACTGTGGAAAACTTTTCTTTTCTATTTTAAAGCAGACACACCTTTCATAGTTTGCTTAGAATGGCACTGACCTTTTACACATTGGTATAGGACCTGACTTAGGAATTTCAATTATACGGGTTAATTTTGGAAAGTTTAAAAAATTTAAAGGTGAAATAACTAGAAGGCATGTAAGAATTAATACTAATAAGTCATTGCTTTGATCTTCCAAATATTTTCCTAGCAATTCCACTAGCTTTCTAATTCATTAACATTGCCATTATTATAGGAATACAGAATATTTTTATGTAAAAATCACATTAAAATTATTTGTCACTGATGATACCAACTTTTACAGCATTAAAATGAACATATTTATGGAAGATGAAGATTATTAATTAAACATGTTAATGACTATTTTTTAGAAGAAAGTAGATCTAGGCTTTGATAATCTAAAATGAGTAAACATTATCCTATGGATAACTTGATGTATAAGCTTTTAAATTAAATTGTTTTTTTTTCCTATGCCCCACAAAAATGTATTCAAAAGTATTTAACAAAAACTTATTCTAGTACTTTATGGTACCCAGTTCAACCTAGTTGACTAGAACACATATATTCTGGTCCTCATTTGTTGCCTTGACACAAAATGACACAGTCATTTTGGAAGTGAGAACCTCATCTGAGGAACTGCTTCCACCAGATTGGCCTGTGTGAATGCCTGTGGAGCATCCTCTTGATTAATGATTAATGTTGGAGAGGAGGTGCCATCCCCAAGCATGTGGTCCTGAGTTGTAGAGAAAAGAAAGCTAAATACGACATGGGAAGCAAGTCAATAAGCAATGTTCCTCCATTGTTTCTGCCTCAGTTCTTCTCTCTAGGTTCTAACTTGAGTTCCCTTCCTGGCTTCCCTCATGATAGATGACCACCTATAAGCTAAAACAAATCCAATCATTTCAAAGTTGCTTTTGGTCATTATGTTTATCACAGCAACAAAAAGCACAAAGGAAATCATAAATATGACATAAAAAATAAAGATCTTTGTATACATTTAAAATGGTTTTGGCTTAAATACAACTAACTTAGAGAGATTTCCCATTATAAATTTGCAATGATTTTAACAATGCAAATTAAAGTGATTATTTTCTAATATATTGAAAGAAATGAGGTTCTAAACATATGTGCCTTGTCATGTAGAACACAGGA
Source organism: Cricetomys ansorgei (assembly GCA_026225945.1). Taxonomy (NCBI): domain Eukaryota; kingdom Metazoa; phylum Chordata; class Mammalia; order Rodentia; family Nesomyidae; genus Cricetomys; species Cricetomys ansorgei. The sequence continues at coordinate 6,376,949 of JAMJFZ010001791.1, forward strand.
AGGACATAGTTCTTTTTAAATTCTTTTTAACTTTTAAAAGAATTTTTAAATTCTTTCAATTATGTCTTTCCAAGACTAATTAAGAATGTCTGTTACCTTGGCCAGAAAAAATGGTGTCTAAAATGATATTTATGAATCTGGAATCCATTTAGTAGAAGAAATGTTTACATTTTCATTTACTCAGAAAATTTTGACTCACTGTTTTTATTTAAAAGGTTCTGTATGAAAACTGTCCTCAAAACAAAGGCCACTTTTAAGCATTTTATATTGATGGGAATGGAAGAAATGTCTTGCCAGTGGGCAAATTTTCTGTCACTACAGAACAAGTGGCTAGAAATACAGATGCTTTCACAGAATACACTTAAATTGTCTCATCATTTCAGCACACAGGTATATCTTAACTGGATCTTCAGATAAAGGATTTCCCTAAGATGCATTCAAAGTGTTGGTCAGGATTTGTTTTCATCTAGTGATTTCTCTGGAAAGAATGCACTTCCAGGTGTGACTGGAAACCTTAGGTATTTGCCAGCCACCATTGCTTCCAGGTCCTTGCCTCATGGCCTTCTTCAGAGAAGCTTGTAATATAGTCATTTACTTATTTACAGCCAGATCATAGAGAGAACAATACTGCCACAAAGAATAAAGATTTTATAGCATACTGATAAGAACAGCATCATAGGTGGGGAAGATTACACAATACATGAAAGTCAGAAAGGGGGAATCACTGAGGATGACTTGGTCTTGGCTGCCATTGAAGTTAGCAAAATCATATATCTACAGATTAAAGACAGATAAATCAGTAATTAAGAAATAAGTGCTGACAAAATACAATTGCTAGTTAAGATACTTGGATAGAAACCATGGGAAGGAAAGGAGAAGTTTTTCAGGTGCTAACCCTTGTCAGCTTTTGTGTTCCTTGGCATTTGACAGAGTTTGGCAGCAGATAAGCAAGAGCTATTAAACCAAGACCTTTAACCTATGAGCCTTAAAGCTCTTGTGTGTACCTCAAATGTTGAGATTTTTCAGCCCTTGACAGCAGTTTATGGTGGTGCTTGTTATACTCACAGTCACAACAGTCACTGGTCATGAACTAGATATCAGAGCTTTTGCTCACTGTCGCTGCTTGTGTCAGTGCCAGCTGCTGCTCTCCTGGTTTCACCTCTTTTGAAGTTGTCAGTGTAGCTTGATATTTGTCTGTGCTTGCAGCTCACTTGGCTGACTTATCAACCCCAGCTCTGGCACCTGTCAAGGCAATGTGGTTCCCACAGCTTTTTACTGCTTGTCAATCCATGGATTTTCTTATGCACCACGTCCACCCCCCACATACAAGTATCTCTGCCTCTACTGCAGCTGTCAAAGCAGCCAGCTGCTCTTCCACTTCTGTAAGTTGGCTCTCTAACTCTCCCACAATCACTGCTGCTGCTGTCATCTTCGTTATTGCTGGTGCTCTGCTGAGTACGCTGCTACTTCTTTCTTCATGCTATGAACTGAGATTATTCACCAAATGCAAGCAAGGAAAACCGTACAAGAGTAGAAGCCCTTCATTGGGCTGAATGTTGAAATACTGGGGTAAAAACAGACGAGTGTCTCTCAGCTGACTCACCCACAAGCCACATGCCTTTTTGTGTGTAGCCAGAGAAGGGGAGTTTGTATCAATCACAGCAAGTCTTATAATCAAATGAAATTTTCTGCGTACCCTACCCACAGCCTGATCTGCCTTGTATAGTTAGAGCAGTTCCTTTGAACTCCAGGAGGACTCCCTTTCTAGCCTGGGTGGGAAAGGGTGCAGGTCATCTTAGAGTTCACTTTTGTTTTCCATAGCAAAGTATCTATTACAGACGGTAATTTGAGACACTTATGGCTGAGCTGATATTCCAGGATCTGTAGTTGCCCCTATGCTACAACTGTGATATACCTTTGTCAAGATACCTGTCAAAATGACCAAAGAAGTCAGTGGCTGCATAATGGCAATCCACTGAGCTGCCTTTCTAACAGTTCCTTTGTGCAAGGCATCCTGGGTATAAAGAGCAAAACCAATAGGTGTCACTTGGGAAGCCAAAACACAGCATCATCCAGGTTTTCTCATTCCCAAGCAGATAAACATCAGAAGGAGCACTTGTCATTAGTATTTATCATACATATTACTATCAGTTTTAACAATGTTTAACATTACTTTATAGTAATTTTTTGCTGTTATTAGCCCAACAGCTGAGGGAAGGATGAATCTCTGTGATAACTCCACTTGGTCTACAACCTCTCTATCAAATAATGCTGTAAATGTCAGTGGTAGATTAGTTTCTTTTCCTATTGCTGTGATAAAATACCTTGACAAAGCAACTGAATGGTGGTGAGTCAGAGTTTACTTTAGCTCACAGTTCCAGAGTACAGTGTAACCATGAATGGTCTGGAAGTCCTGGTGTCAGGAGCTTGAAGCAGCAAGTCACATTGATCCACAGTGCAGAAGCAAGGAGTGATCAGTGATCTTGCTTAGCTTTCCTGTTTGTTTTTGTGCAATTGGGACCCCAGTCATTGAATATAGCTTTTCCATTTAGAATGGGTCTTCCCACCTCATTTAAATTAATCAAGATAATCTGTCACTGATATGTCCAGGATTTTCTCTTATGTGATGATAATTACTATGAAGTTGATGTTCAATATGTCACAAGCTGTGTTGTTCATAGTAGGATCTAACTTTTGTCTCTTCATTGTATATAGTAGTGGGTGTCCATGTGGATGTTCATTCACCAGACGTAGATGGTTCTGGGCAAATGATTGTTTTTTTTTTTGTTGTTTTTTTTTGTATAAATCATCAGTTCTAGCCCAAAGTCCTGGAGCCCTAGAGTGTTTTGGCCTCTTTACAATCTAGTCTTAATCCTTGAATGGAAGGCTTCAGCCTTCTTACAATCTAGAATATTTAAACTGCTAGTCTGGACCTAGAAGGCTTCAGTCTTAGCCTTCTGAGACCTTCTGCTGATTGAGCTCATCAGCTGAGAAAAGGTTGAAGAGTCAGTTGAAGTGTCAGTTGAGAAGCAGGCTGGAGTTAGTTGAGAAGCAAGCAGAATAGTCAGTTGAGGAGCAGTTATAGAGTTAGTTGAAGAGTGAGTTACAGAGGAATGACAGAAGCTGAGGCTGGAGTGAGTTACAGAGAAGTTAGTTGAAGCAGTCAGTTACAGAGGCAGGGCAGAGGAGTAAAAGCTCAGGGACAGACACAGAGACACAGCCAAGCTCAGCTGAGAAAACGCAGAGGAGAGAGTGAGTTAAACCAGAAGAGTCAGAGTTCAGAAGGAACTAACTAGTCATAGTCGCTCAGTCAGCAAAAAGTCTCAGGGGCTAAACTTTCTAGGTTTGCAGATTAGATTGCACAGAAGCTGAAGTCCTCTAGGTATAGACTTAAGATTGGGTTGTACAGAGGCTGAAACCCTCTAGGGCTGGGAATTGAATTAACAAAGAATAAACTGCTTTACATCAACATCTACCATGTGGTAGACTGGCAGAATATCTGTCATTTTTTTATATGATAGATTGTTTGTATCTCTATGTTCCCTAGTTAGTTCCATATTCTCTCAACTTAATTCTTGGCTATCTGACATTCTTCTGACAAATGGTTAAAATGCAAACATGTTATAAACAGACATGTGAGTGATAATTAATAATTAGGGATTGATGGTGTTAGAGATTTGACTCAGCAGTTAAGAGCACTGGCCATTCTTTCAGAGAGTGTGTTAAATTCCCACCACCCACATGGCCCACAGTTCCAGTTCCAGGGGATCTGATGCCTTCTCATTTCCATGATAAGTGCAAATATGTGGTACACAGACATACATGCTGGCAAAACATTCACATACAGAAAATGAAATTAAAAGAAAAGAATGGAATTAGGCGTTGAATCTGATTCTTGAAATATATTACCACCCTGAGAACAGTGAGCAAGGGATCTTTTACTTGCTTCCCCACATGGTTCTGGGCAATAGTTCACCAATTCCTCAAAGTAGATCTGTCCATCTGGTGAATGGTTAATGGAAGATGTAAGAATAGATCTAGTATGAACCACCTGATTAAGTCATACATTAGCTGATGATCTATAGAACAATGAGCTAAAAGCAGCCTTCATGTTCTCTATATTTCTGTGGTTGCAAAATAAACCCATGACTTTCTGCAATAATCATTAACTTGAATGTGTGCCTGCATGTGTAAAACCCAAGTTCCTTAGATATTACTGGGTAGTTACTTCATTTCAGAATGAAGAACTGCGTATCTTCTCACCAACATTCCCTGTGTTAGTAAACTATAATTTTCTTGGGGTTTTCTTTCTTTCCTAAATAATACAATAGCTGTCAAAACAATATCCCACAATAATATTGCTAGACAATGCAGAATTCTGAAGCAAGTTTTAATAAATTAAAATATTTCTTCTTTCTCTGAAGAAAAATAGTTGCTACTGCCTGATTGCTGTAAGCAAGTGTGTAATCAATGAATTTCAATTAGAATTTCACTACTTCAGCCATTTTTAGTAACCAGCACATTAATAGCTGCATTTATAGTGTTTAAGAAAACAAAATTTTAATTAGCAACATTGTGTAAAAGGACACAGATGCAGATGTTTTTAAAATCTGCATACATCAAGGAATAAAAAGTTGCTGAGATTTTGTTTTTATAATAATAGGGATTAAATATAACTCTTTTTGACAGAAAAAAAATGTTACTTACTTCTGTTATATTTGTGAAATTAATGCCAAAAATATATCGGGGAAATCTTTGCGGCATGTTTGCCAATGATAAATGAAAATTTAGGAAGTTCTGCATGGCATAAAAATACTCTCTGCTAGTTATCTGACTTCGGGTTTTAAATATCAGTGATGATTAAATTTTAAATGTCATAATTTTTTTAAAAAATTTTACCTGTATATAATTGATGACTAAAGAGAAGGCTCAGTGGCTAAGGTGAAATGCTGCACTTCCAGAGGATCCAACTTCAGAGCCCAGATCTGAACAGATCCAGGAGATTCAGAACTGTCTTTTGGCCTCTATGGACACCTGCATTCAGAAACACATACCCGCATTTAGACACATATATAATTAAAATCAAATAAAATTTTTATGACCATAATTTTAAATTCTCCCCTCTGTCCTCTAATAAAATATCTTGTTGAAAGATAAACTATGACTAACAATCCAGGCTATTATGTATAAAAATTATGCAATAACTGGAATTTAAACACAAAAAATAATTCATGTTCTATAATAATTTAAAAATTAATAATGCATTGGATTTTAAGGGGACTAAATACCCTTTCCTGCCCACTAACTGAAAAATCCTAAGGATTTTATTTTTTAATCTTTTCTTATTTTATTTTTTATCTATTTTCCTTGTCAAATTCTTTGATAAAAGCCTTAGGAACCATCTTTGCATTTTTGCCTGGATTAATGCATTGACTTAAATTATCTCCTTTCTTCAATCTTGCTGTTTCCTGAATTTTGGACATCTGATTTCATCAATGTAAAATTAGCAGTTATATTAATATACTGACTCATAATCCCATATTTACTTTATATCATAGCATTCCTTACAATTATATACTCTACAAGACTCTGCCATCTTCAAAGTGTGGCTTATCTATTCTCCCAAGTTATATTAAACGTTTCAAATGGTATTCTCTTCTGCATCTGCACCTTCCCTAACAACCTGTCTCTGTGTACTTGGTTTAAGATTTTAAAGTACCTAGACTCTATGCAAGGCACTTAATAATTTTACATCCTCAGCAGATATCTCTTGTTATAATTAACACACAATTTGTCAGTGTTTAAAATAGTACATATTCATTGGTATAATTTTGTTTTTTTAACATTTTTTCTCACTCTCTAGCTTTAAGCAAATCAACTGATATTGGCAAGTGCACAGTAAATGCATATTAAATAGAATTTTTGAAAAAAATGGCCAGTCATCATGAATATTTGCAAGCTAATATTCATGATAGAAACAATAAATGAATCGAGAAACATTTGAAAGTGAAAAAATTAAAGTATTCCATAAATATGTGAATGATCCATCCTTACTTTATATTAAGTTTGTACTTCTAATTAATGAAAATACTATATTCAAGATAAAAAATAAATTTCAGTGTGTATCTGTTCAGATATGGTAATGATGAATAATATTGCCACAACTGCATTTGAGTGAAGCCTACTTTTATAATGATATTAATCATTTATTAATATGTAACTGTCTTCAAATATTCTAAGTTAGCACTTTGGTGATATCCTGATATCCTACAAAAGTGTAGACTTTTGTAAGAAGAATACTGAATTTATAAAGGATTCAAGGCAGCTGCTAGGTAGTACACAGAGAAGTCTGCATTCCCTCCTAGACAAAATTGGGATAGCAGCATATGCCTGATGTAACTAACTTAGAACTCAAGAAACAATGGAAAGCTTGCAGCTTCTAACAGGAGGCAATGAGTAAAGCATTTTTATTAGTCTAATTTAATTTACTAACACAGTAAGTTATAGATTCGCTATATAGCCCACGACGAGTAGATATGTGCTTGCTCCTGGAGCAACTATCCTACAGCCTGATGGAGCTACCGAAGTAATTTGTAGTAATAAACTGCTTTATTTAATGTTTTATATTATCTGTCTCAATTGACTTCTGGAAAAATATTTTTATATTTCTTCAATTTTTAATTTTTTGGATGTGCATTTGTGGTACATATGAGTGTGTTATGATATTGGAAGCATGTATGTGTGCAATGAGAGTGCATGTGAGCATGTGTGTTATAATATGGGGAGCATATGTGTGTGCAATGAGAGTGTATATGAGTCTGAAGATCCAAAGTTCACATCACGTGTCTTCCTCAGTTGCCCTCTACTTTATGGATTGGTGCAAAGGCTCTCTCTGAAACAGAGCCAATTCCTAATGGTTGTCTTGCCTTGTGGAGCCTCCGTCTCCTCCTGTTAAGTGCTAGGATTGAAGGTAGTTGCCATACCTGTCCAACTTTTATGGGTTGGGCATCCCACGTCTGCTCTTCATGCTTGATGACAAGCATTCTGTTCACTGTGGCATTCCTCTGCCCTCCATATATCTTACAAAAATCTATTTTCATATTTTTATCTTTGCTATTAATTAACAATAACAAATTTAGAATTTCTCAAAGTGTCTTTACTACAATATATTGAGCACCCAGCAGAAGTAACCCCAGTTTGACCAAAGTAAAATAATTCGTAAGTTATTTTTAAAATATTTGAAAGAAAATATATTATACATGTATATCATTTTCACAAATTCCACCACTCAATATTTTAAAATCTGTTATTCTTTGAATATTTCTATGAGAAATTCAAAATAAACCTGGCCACTTACTACATATTGCATATATTGTATGAATGTCAGGAATTTCAGACTGATTTTCTTCATACAAGTTGAATTCACATTTTAATAACTACAAGGAAAAAAATCAAAATTTATGATTGACATACAGTTCTTCCAGGAGCCAATATTAGGAGTTTACTATGTCTATGAGTCTCTCTACATTTGAAAGATTCAAATACCTTGGCAAGGAGTATTTTTTTAACCTTATTTGACTTGTCATGCATGCGAAACTATAGTTTATCAATATAGCAACAATCTACAAAATACTACACCAAAGTCTGTGGCAGCCTGGTTACCTCTGTCAGTATGACATGATTTTAAAAGTACAAATAAATTGTATATTTTTAAATTTCTCCATTCAAGTTATTCAGAGCTTTGGTTTGGAGATTTTCATTGCAGAGATAGATTCTTCTCTTAGTTAAATTTCAGATTTGATTTCTATTAATGACGTGAAGTGAGTAACTTGCTGCCATTGTTATAATAAGAAATGTCCCCCAGAGGCTCAAACATTTGCATGCTTGGCTCCTCATTTGTGGTGGTGTTTGGTAATGGCATAGGAGATCGTGGAGGCAGAGTCTTCCCGGAAGAAGCATATTACTGGGGACAAGCTCTGAGGTTTTATAACCTCATCTCACATCTTATCCTTTTTCTCTGCTTCCCATGAGCAGCTAAAAATGTGATCAGAAAAGTTTCTACACTAGTGGCTAGCTTCTTCTGCCTTTTTTGCCATGCTTCCTTTTGTGATCTACTCTATCTCTCTGAAACTGCAAGCCAAAACAAACCCTGTCTCCCTTACATTGCTTTCGGTCATGGTAATTTGTCACAGCAACAGAAACATAACTAATACACACATCAAGACAATTATTTCAGTAATTACAATATTGTCCAGTAAAACATTTGGCATAATATTGGGGTAATCTATTAGTATTATAAACTACATATTGGGGTAAAGGAAAACTATAAAATATTGTCAAAGAATTTCAAGAAACATTCATCTATGTCTTTATAAACTTCTGACCAAACATTTAAAATATATTTGTATGCATATAGTTGAATTAATATTAATACATAACTGAATGTATAATTATTCAAATATTGATTATTTTTATTCAAAATCCTGGAAAAAGATATCTTAAATTCCATTCAATCAAATGGTGAAACAAGGAACAAGAATGACGAAATAATGTCACTAATCCAGCCAATTATAGCACTAGTAAATTCTTCCCTAAGATATTACCCTAAATATGTTTTTATGTCTCCATCTTTTTAAAAATAAAATGGAATTTATTTAATAAAAATTTCAATGTTGAGAAAGCGCATAAAGACAAGAAAAATCTAGAGTAAGGCTATCAAATAGCTACGACACCTAACTACAAGAGTCACTTGTTGTGTGATAAAACAAGAAAGTAGATATAAAAAATATTTACAGTAAACCTGATGAAGTGTCAGTATTGATATAAGAGCCCTTGATAAATAACAATATTGTATCACTCAGCAAGGAAGTTAATATCCAGCAGTGATGGAGGGGATTCTGTGTTCTGGCATTGTTTCTGTTTGCTCACAACCCAGTTTTCCTTCCTTCCTTTCTTTCTCCTTCCTTCTTGCTTTCCTTCCTTCCTTCCTTCCTTCCTTCCTTCCTTTCTTTTTTTTTTTTCATCTTTAACTGAAAATGAATTTTTATACAATATATTCTGATTATAGTTTCTCCTCCACTAACTCCTCTCAGTTCCTTCCTACCCTGTATCCCACCCAGATCCACATCATCTAACTCTTGTTAGAAAGCAAATAGGCATCTAAGGAATAATAGTAATATAATACAATATAAAATAAAATAAAAACAAGCACAATTGAGCAGTACAAAGCAAACATAATGAACATGTAAAAAAAACCAAGGAAAAAGCACAAGAAACATATAGACACATATGTTTTCACATACACTGTAATTCCATAAAAACACAAAAAATGCTCTGACAAAATTATGAGACAAAAAAATAAAAACCTTCCAAAGATTCTGTTGACTTTGTTTTGTGTTGACTATCTATTGTTGGGCATGCGGTCTGCCTTTAAGGGTGGTTTGTATCCCCAGTGAGATTCTTTTGTAGAAAACTAATTTTTCATTTGAAATTGGTTAACAATTAGATATAACTTCTTTGTTACGATGAGGGCTTGTGTCCACCCTGTCTGGTGCAGACCCTTACAGGCACTGCACATGTTGCCATAGCCTTTGTGAGTTCGTATGTGCCTCAGTCATGCTATGATTGGAAGACTTGTTTCCTTGGTGTCATCCATCTGGTCTGACTCTACCTCCTCCTGTGCAGAGTTCCCTGAGTGCTGTGGGAAGAATTTGATGGAGACATCCCATTTAGGACTTACTGTTCCAAAGTTTCTATTCTTTCTATCAGAAAATCAATTTGATCCTTAAATTGAATGATATCATAATGCTCATCTATATATAAGTATAAGTGGATTAAAATGTTATTGATTTTAATTTCAAATACTATAGAAAACTTTTACAACATTGTTATTTATTAAAATCACATAGTTGAAAATACGCTAGTGATTACTTTTAAAGTAGGTGGAATGAACAACAGAAAGGGAATGAACTGTTCAGTGGTTCACTTACATTTTGAGGAAGGCTAGCTGCTCCAATGCATAGTAGCTTAGTGGTTTATTAATTCTCACAAAAATCCATGCCAGTTAGGGCCTTCTGTGTTACTTTCATTTGTGTTTCATGCTTTGGAATTCACCTAATAATTTGGGCATGTATGTTTATGTTCAACTGCTGTATCAAGGATACCTGTGTCTCCATGTTTTTTTGGTTTCAGAGAATACATTGATACTGGCCTAGATATCTGTAATATATTAGATTAACAGTTTTCCTGTAACCATTTCTGCCATGTTCATCAAAACAAAGCCTCAGACTACAGAAATAGAATCCATTTCTCAGTGAGAAGACAGAAATGGCATATTGTACTGGATCTTTCAAATCCAGCCATATTTGCAATAATTATACTTCCTTCAGAGCATCTGGAAAATTTAATGAATTTTCATATTTCAAATATCATTGTTATGAAAAAGTATTTTTCCCTTCTCCCTCTTTTCCTGTGCTGTTCCTTGTGAGATGCATTTAAGAGAAAAACAAACCTTCTTTTGTTATTCCCTTTCATTTTGAATTTTCTTGGAGCACTTTCCACATAAACTTTTCTCTGGAATATGAACTAACTCATGAATATATTCCACACTGTAACTAATGTCACATCATCATATTGTAAGAGTTTCATATTAAATGCATCTTCACAGAATGTGTAACTCATTGTAAGTGCTGCTTTATTTTTCTAGGTTATGATCTAAATGGTGATTCAGAATAGTAACATTTAATTTTAGCAAATGAATCATTTTGGTTTTCCTCCAAAAAATTTTTACATAGAAATTCAGTAAGTAAAAATGTGGTGGTTTGTTAATATAAAATTATAGGTAACATTTGTCCTTCATCATTTCAATCAATAAAACAAATAGAAGGAAGGTATCAGGCACATTTATAAAATGAATATAAGTGATAGAAGCAATTGGGGGTTATGAAACACACCTGTGATGCTAGTGCATCCATTGTGAGCTTGAGAGGCCTGACCACAGGCAAAACGCAATCTCAAATGGGCAGATACACAGAGGGCTGCAAATGTAGTTCAATGATAGAATGCCTGCCTACCATGTACAATGCCTTGGGATGCATTCCTAGTATTACAAAGAAATGGAAGGAGTAAGGAAGGAATGAAGATGATTGCATACATTTGCTATTTTATATTATGTACATCATGCATACTACATATTATATCAAGATATTTCTTAATTTCAATTTCCTATTTGAGCCAATAAAGTCCATTAATAGCCTCAGCTTTCCATGCTTTAATTCACAATGCATCTTATATAGTCTTCTTGAGAAAACAAGTCAGATTTCTTTGTGTCCTACACTCTAATATTTCTCCTACCTAAAAAGTTTCTGTGTTCTGCTGCCATTCAAAAATAAATATTTTGTATTAATGTTCACATGTAATTGTTTATATTTCCTTTGTACAAGTTTTAGCATAAAGTTCAAAAACATGGATCTAATATGAAAGCTTAAAATTTAAGGTAACAATTAACCAGAAAATCCTGTTACCTATCACTGCTTCTGATTTTATTTTAATTAAATGTATTCCATTTGAATATCCATTTCTTAAAAATGTTGTAAAAGAAATCTAATGGGAATCACCAAATAACATGGAGACAAAGCCACAACTACACATCTTACAACACTGAATTAAACCTCCAGTGCTGTGAGTGGGTTACATCTAATTGAGTTTTTGGCTCCATGGAAACCTCCAAGCATCCCAGGCTATTGGTTGTTCTTCACAAATTGATGGTAAAGCTGTATCACTAAAGACGACACCTATACAATTCATTAAACATGGAGATGTCAACCTGATGCCTACCTACAGCATTCACCACTACTCACTAGTGTTTATGGTCATAGAAGGTACTCTGCATGTTACCCAAGGAAAAGGGCAAACATCAACCCAGCAACAAACTCTGTAATCTAAATGGTGACTTGCCTGCAAGTTATGTTGGTACAATAGTGGTACATACATTTTGGTAGCAACCAACCGTTACCTGATTTGATTTCAGGTCCACTCCATGAGGTAGAACACATGCCTCATATTGCTCTAAAGGCCTAGAACCTTGGACTATACAGATCATATATCTAGGAGAAAACCAAATACTATTGTTCTACTAAGGGAATGTAGCAATAAAATGATTCCTACAACATTTTGCTAGACTCATAGATCAGTGTCTTGCTCACCCATATCAGACAAGTTTCCTCCTGCAGTAGATGTGAACAAATAGAGACATACAATTGGACAATGTGCAGAGAGTGCAAAACCTGGGAATATTCAGTCCTAAATAGAATGTCACTATAAAATCCCACCCCTCAGGATTCAAGAAACCCTGCTGATAGGAGGTAAAAGCCAGAATGTATGGAAGACACCAAGGAAACATAACCCTTTAGACCCTGTAAGTCTGATGTACATATATTCTCAGATACTGTGACAGCATGCACGGGGTCTGTGCGGTCTGGGCCAGATGGGGTTCCAGAACTGAGAGACGAAGTAGAAATAAGCCCCTCTACCTAACCCAGCAGTTATTTCTAACTGATCATTGTTTGCAAATGAAAAACTAGTTTACTCCAATGGTATACAAACCATACTTAAGGGCAGGCCCCATGCCAGACAGTAGATGGCCAAAACAAAGTGAACTCAGAACTCAGTGGTATTGTTTTTGAAGACTTTTTTTTTCTTTGTCTCATAAGGCTTTGTCTGGTCTTTTTTCTTTCCTTATAGATGTTTTGCTTGTATATTACAATTTCCAGTTTTGTGTGGGATTTCTTCTGTAGTTTATTTATTTATTTATGTATTTACTTATTTATTTATTTTTGGTTCTTTGATTATTTGTCCTATTCAGGTTTGTTTATATATATTTTTTCATTTATTTTTTCTTGTGTCATACAATGAATCCCCACCTTAGCCTCCACTCCCTCCACTCCTCCAGGCTCCTTCTCCACTCTCCCTTAGATCCTTCTTTCCCCTTAAACAAGAGCAGACCACCCAGAGTTACCAATTGCACAGGATATAGCAGGACACAACAGGACCAGCCATGAGCCCCACATCAAGTCTAGACAAGGTAACCACAAGAGGGAAAGGAGCTCAAGGGCAAATGAAAGGATCAGAGCAGCCCTCCACTCCAACTCTTAGAATGTTCCAGGACACAAAGACAAAGGACATTAAGATATATGTAGGGAACATAGCAGAGATCCATGTGGGCAATGGAGGGGCAGAACTCCATACTAAGAAAGGGAGCCCATGCCTAACTCTGCAGAGATAGCCAGGAATCAGAAACTGGATAGCCTGGAGACCTTGGATTGGAGTTTGTTTTTATTTTATTTTGTTTCATTTTCTTTCCTTCTCTTTCATTTTGTTAGATATTTTCTAATTAGCATAAAAAAGGGTGTGTGCTTGGTTGAGTGTGGAAGTTCAGAGGATATGAGAGTAGTTAGAGGAGGGAAAACTGTAATCAGAATATATCATATGAAAAAAAATACAATAAATCTCAGTCCTAAAATATATCTATGATGATGAAGACATGAGGCCAACACAGCAACAAAGAAGCAGCATTTTCCTATCTCACACACCGTGAACCTAGAGCTCAGGGTGACTGGGCAACTCAGAATCATTATCTGTAGCATTTCCCTGCCCAATTACACATATATTAATTAATTGGTTGATTAACTTCAATTAACATGCTTTTGCTTATTATCTCCTTATGTAAAATAAGGTAAACTGTCATAGAATAATGATATGCAGTCTCTAATTTCTTATAGAACATTATATGAAGCATGCAATTTTCCAAAATAGTGAAGGATATGTAAAGAAGGAGCTAATTGTAAATGACAATTTGCCAACTAGCTTACATCTTGGAAACATAACACAGTAATTTATCTTCTAAGGCTAACCTCAAGTTTATGGACTACTGAATAGAAACAGGAACATTGGTCATGTAAACAATTTTTTTGTTGTTTATACCATGTAAACAATTTCTGGCTTGACTATTAATAATGGCCTACCAATGCTTTTCTGAAAATTTGAGAAGGAAAAAGCTCATTTATTGAAGTGAATAAAGAATTAATGCTAATAAATACAAGATAAATCTATTTTTTTAGGAGAAGGGAACAGATTTCTCAATAGAGAAAGTACAGTGTTTAAACAAAGCCCTTAAACTGTAGGATACCCATGGAATATGGGTAAATTCTATTTATAAGGCATAATCCATGCAAAATACCTTTAAATAATAGAAATTATAAAATCATATGTTTGAATAGTTTGGAGAAAAACATACCACTCCTGTATTTGTGATCTGGGATTGCTTAGATATTATTTAGACATTTTTAGATAAATAGTAAAAGCATAAAAGGCTGAGTAAGAGATATGCTAGTCTTGATCATATGTTAAGAAATTTGCTTCTTCTTAGTAAATATGTGGTACTGAGCCTTTCTACAGTATTTGAATTAATTCTTCCAAAAATTCCAAAAGCATATTTTCCCATTTTCATTATTGTACAGTTATAAAGACTAATGCTCTAAGAGGTAAAAAAGTAAAGGATACTATTTTAGTCACAAAACAAAATAAAAATATGCTTATATATACATATATATGGCAATTAAACCCATGAAAGATTATCTAACATATTAATCATTACCTAACTAAAATTAAATATCTAGAGATAACTATTATACACTTATTAGGATGCGTACAATTAATATACAATAACAAGTACACTCAAAAGAAAATAAAACATAGAACGTACTGCTGGTATAAGTTTATGCGAGCATAAATTTTTTACATGACAAGCTTGATCATATGGTCCAGGAATCCTATTCCTAGATATAAATTTGAACTATATATAAAAAAAACTCAACATTGTGAAATATAACCCTGTTGACTTTTTAGTAAAAAGTCAAAAATTGGAAGGGAGGTATGACAGCACGTGTTGGTAATACCAGTCCTCAGGAAGCTGAGGCAAGATTATGAAGCTTCAAGGTCTGGACTACATAATGAGTACAAAGCTAGCCTGGTCTACATAGTGATGTTCTTTCTCAAAACAACCATCATAACAATTATGGAAAAAACTGGAAATAACTCAAATTACCCACCAAAACAATACACAACAATCAAGTTACCAACCAGTGTAGAATAACTTTTATGAATCCTAAATGCAATGTGTTAAAGAAAGAACACTCAAAAAATCTATTATGTATATTTATATTTATATAATTATATATTTATAATAATTATATTGTAATTATAATAATTATAAATGATATAATAATAATGATATATAAATATAAATATATATATATGCATAATTGTTTTTTCGAGACAGTGTTTATCTGTTGTAACTCTGGCTGTCCTGGAACTCACTCTGTAGTGTAGGCTAGCCTTGAACTCACAGAAATCCACTTGTCTCTGCCTCCTGAGTGCTACGATTGAAGGCACACATCACCACTGCCTAGCTTTATATACTCTATTTCTATGTTCCTAAACATCAGCAGATAACAATGCCTGCCACAGTATGCAAGGGAAGCAGATTGACTTCCAAGAAGACATGTAAGCAATTGAAATCAGAGAGCATGAATGGCAAGTTGGTTCTAGGAAAAAGTTGATATAAATTCCCTCTTATTCTGAATTCTATCAAATCTTGGAATCATACAGACATCTGCATAGCTAAAGAAATGTGTAATATTTAAAAGCTTTGCTCATTTTCCTTCAGTAAAAACACAGATATTCACTGATGAGATCTTTGGCATTACTTTAACAATAGTTTCTAAGTGTGTTTATGTCATCCACCCATTCTCATATCAAAGAAAAAATGTTATGTGACTGGTGACTAAGACAACTTTATGTCTCATGAATTAATTTCTTGTAAGGTTATATGCAGCACCAACTAATGTTTTCCTTGTGGTTCTATTCATTTATTTTCCAGGTGTCATCCTCTCTGTCAAATTAGGGGTCAGATAGCTGAGAGAATACCAATTTTATGTGTGCTTCTTTATCTATAAATGTCAGAAATATTATGTGTTGTGCTGTGCAATGTGCAATGACTAGAAGGAACGGTTTGAATAAAATAAAAATTCAGGAAAACTGACACAGAAGAAGTCACTTTTAGGCCTACATGTACTTATTCATTTACTTAATTTATTCAGCTATTCACTCATAACTTCACTTTCAAAACAATTTACAATGCTTTAGAAGAATCGATAAAATATGTTCAAAAATGAATTGATAATGAGGACCAGGACATAGCTCAGAGAGTGACGTGCTTTGTCACACAATCATGAGGACCTAATTACAATCTTGAGAACCCATGTAAAAAACACAGATGTGGTAGAACATGTTTATATTCCAGCACTGGGTAGGCAAAACAAGTGGGCCGCTGGGACTCGCTAGCCAACCAGTCTAGCCAAATGAGCAAATCCAAGTCAAATGAGAGACCCTGTCTCAAAATATGAGATGGATTATCCCTGGGCTATCACACCTAAGATTGGCCTCTGGCATTCACTTGTACATACACATATACTGACATTTACACAATATAAACACACACTAAGAAGTATTACATAATAGAAGCAGATTAGTTAGACTGAAATGAGAAGAGATTAAATAAAGATTAAAATTGGTCCAAAATGAATACTTCATCACGATTAGCAGTTAAGTATGTGCTCAAACCTGAAGAAGATATAGAATTACAGTTAAATAAGTGCACATGTTCTACTACCAGGAAATGGAGTCCTAACTTGTCTTTCATATGAAACTGTTCTTATTGATTTGCATGTGTATTTTTCATCTTGAGTTCAGGAGAGCTAATGTCAGCAGTTCATGAACTCAAAGTACTATGATAAGTAAATAAAAGTAATAACCTTTACTGCTGACCACAAACTGCATTAGTTTTAGTTATTACTAAAGTCTATCTCACTAAGCAAGATAAAAGAGTTGAGTCAACAAGAATTATTCCCTGGCTCTATGAGGCAGGTGTGATAAGTAAGTAATACAAAAATAAGCCTGCCTTGCATCTAGTAAATGGTCATTCGGGAGAAGAAAAATATGCAGTTGATTCTTGCATCTGATCAAGAAAGTGATGAAAACATAAGAAAGAAATGCTGCTGCAGCAAACTGGTCATATATACAGTGATTTATTAGAATGGATTCTTTCATTCTGTACTCCAGCTAGTTCAATAACTGCTGTCTACCAATAAACGTCCAAGAATCTAGGAGTTGTTCACTCCACAAGACTGGATGTCTCAGTTAGTCTTCAATATATGCCTGAACCCTGAAGAAGCCATTAAAGCCAGTGGGGAAATGGACTTCAAGCAAGAGTGAGAGCAAACAGGCAAAAGAGTGCAGTGTGTTGCAATCAACAAAACTAAAAAGAGCTGAAGATCTGAAGGAGCTGGGGTTCTGAAGAATGCTTTGACATCAGACACAGAGATGAAGGATTTGAAATTTCCCTGCTGGATTTATATCTTTCTTTTGTCCAGTATTTCCTCACTATACTCCTTTACCTTCTTTTTGGAATGGTAATGTATATTCTGTGGCATTGTATGTCAGAAATATGTGATCTGCTTTTCAATTTTGATTTTACACAGAGTTATAATTAAAAGACTGTCATCTCAGAAGAGACTTTGAACTTTTAAACTGTGTTGAGACTGTAATAGACTATTGGGAATTTGAATGTGGACTAAAGCATTTTTACATCATGATTGGCTATAAGCCTATGGGGCCAGGGGATGGAATGTGGCGACTCTCAACTACTTCCCCAGCTTCACGCCTACCATGCTTGCCACCACGTTTCCGACCATGGAGATAATGGTCTAAGCCTCTGAAACTGTAAACAAGCAACTCATTAAATGCTTTCTTATAAGAGTAACCATATTCATATCTCTTCAAACCAAGAAAACAGTGACTAAGAAAAAAGAAACCATTGAATTTTACCAGTTAGTGTCATGGATAAAGCAACAGATTATCAATTTAAGTAAATGTCAACCGTTGCACATGAGCCTTTGTAATAGTACATCTACATCTGAGTAAATCTGAAGAATGATTGAAATCTCTGCTGCATATTGAAGTAAAATGTCATCTCAGGTAAAGTACTTATACAATACTAAAACAAAAGTTCCATTATGTGTATCTATATTGAAGTTATTTCTTGAACACACAAGTGACAGACATAGTGTAATTATTCAGACAGATTTGACAGACATTGCTTCAAAAGTTAATGAAGTGAACTCGTCACATCAAGGAAACAACTCATAATATTGGTTGAGGTGATAAATTTTAAGCTTTCAAAGAAAAATGAAGATTTAGAAAAGCATTTTTTTTTACCATGATGTTGACAATTTCTCAATACTCATGATGTTTTGATGAGAACAATAGTGATGTTAATAAATGGATAATGAAGTATGTAAGTTTGAACTTGCTCAGTTAATCAATATTTTCCAAATAACTAATAGAAGACACTCTAAAGTGAAGCATGAGTAACAGGCAAATTGCTTGTACGATAGAACAACAAATTTTACAATTGTTAATAGCAAATGTTTGATGTTATTATTTGTTATGTTGATATTCCTTGATTATGTTTCTACACTTCAATCAATCTTAAATAAGCTGTCAATCACAACATTTTTGTATTTCAAAGAATCAGCAGTTATATAAAAAGATTACCACAAGCTCCTCCTTTCCAATTACATGTCTGTGAAGAACCAAAAGTTCCATTGTATTTAAGCCAAATACATCAAAAGAGTTCAAATGGAGAGGCAAATATCACAATATAGAGGTTAACATGATTTCCAAAGATAACATAAATAATGATATTTTCTTTTCATAGAAGGAAATAATTTTAAGGATATTAAATTAGTTCATTAATTAATTAAAGTGGTATGTTCAAAAGAGGCCTTCAATTATCCTTTTTGATTACCCTTAACTCTCCTAAGGAGGAGCTACTAACAGATGTCCACGATGCCAGCAGGTACTTGGACCTAGGGCGGTTTCACTGGCATCATACCAGCAGCAGCCCTGACTAGAACAACAAACTGTAATTAATTTTGACATGAATGCTTTTTATATTTTTTCAGTTATTTCACTTCTTATTTAATATGAATGCACGTATGAACTCACAGAGACTGAGGCAGTAGGCATGAGTATTGCATACTGGTATACACCAGATGAGATCCTAGAGCTGAAGGGAAATGTATAAATATGCCTGCATCCCTACACCTGAAGCTATCTGTAACAGGGCCCCAGACCTTAGAAGGCCATGAGACCTTAGCACAACTAACTCCATGATGGAAGTGCCATTCAGGCTGTACAACTCAGCACTTAGCCAAAACTAAAACAAAGGCCTAATCCATTAAAGCCCATACAGTTCTGGGAAAGTCTCAAAATGTACTATCCTTGCTTTTTTAGCTTCTGCAATTCTGCTTCCTGCTAACTGCTCTTGTTAACTGAAGTATGTCAACACAGAATGTGATTTTTGTGCTTAAAAGGTCATCCTGAGAAAAGCTCAGGGTTATACGGGGATCCTGAACACCCAGTGTAGTGGCCCTCCTGCTGATAAAGACTTTTTTTTTTGGCTTAAACCTATGTATGAGGAGTTTTCTCTGGTGAATACCCCACAACAATCTTCAACTGATAACCACTTGCAAATGAAAGTTTAGTTTTCTCCAAAGAAATCTCACTGGAGAAACAAACTACTCAAGGGTAGGCTGCCCAGCAGTTGATGCCCACAGAAAATGATCTCCTGGTCATCTTTGGAGGTTCCTTGTCTCACAATATTGTCATGGCTTTTCATTTATTATTACTTTTTATTTTATCTTAGTTTTCTATTTTATTTTATTTATGGTTTTTTTTTCTTCTTTCTTTTCACCTCACAGGTTTTTTATTTATATCTTATGACTTCCAGCTTAGTGTTTGTATGGGATTCCGAGTATGCAAAGGAGTTGTTTTCTGTTTCTTGTGTTTTCTCTCGGTCCCTTTTCCTTCTGTTTGTTTATTTTGTCCTACACCAATGTTATCCAGAAGAATATAATATAAGAATATCTTATTCTATATTATTTAACTTAATTTAATTTTATTTTTACCCTTTAGGAGTTTTGTTTTCATTTTCTCATAAGAGACAGGGGGTGTAGAGTAGACCCAGATGGGAGGGGAAGTAGAGGGAGAAGAAACTGTAATCAGGATATATTCTGTGAAAAAATAATCTGTTCTCAATAAAAGGAAGAAAAAAAAACAGAAAACAAACAAACAAACAAAACCCAAAAGATATCTTGAATGTTAGAGGGCAGTCACTGTGTATATACTGCGAAACCCAGAAGAAGGATTTCAGGGTTGATTTGGCTGCACACAAATGCCAACAAGAAAATCAGATTTTGCTGTTTCTTTGCCTTTCCACTCCTCCCATTGGATTCTTCCCACCTGCTTCTAACCATTACAATGTGTCTTCTGTAAATCCATCAAACTCATCCAAATACCCAAATAAAGACAATTGCAAAGGACAAACAATTGCTTTTAAAATAACATCCTAAATGGGGGGGGGGGGATCTTACAGAAAACTACAACCAACTGGGATGCATTTTACTTTAATTTCTGTGACAGTCTTTAGCATACCTGTACATTAACCCTTAGAGGAAGGGACTGGTCTGAGTAAGTACATAAGGACACACATTATCTAAAGATAATACATGGCTGGTGATTAGATTTTAAATTCTCAGGCCAGTGAAATGACTTAGTGGGTAATGCCACTTGCTGCTGATTCTGATGATCTGGGTTTCATACATGGGGCTCAAATAGTAGAAAGAGAATCCACTTTTACAAGTTACTTCCTGACTTCTATGCATGTACTGTGACAAGCACACCTGGACACATATATGCACACACAAAGAGATTGACTAAGTGTAATTTAAAAATAGAGTGAATAGCTATAATTAAATTTTTTATATTCTCTTGGCAAAGAAAAGAAGCAAATAGCTACTTGGGGATTCTACATTTGTATTCATATTTTCACAAAATACTCAATGTCTCTTAGTTAAAGAAGAGATAACTTTAAATAAATTGACTCTAAGCTGGTTCACCAAGCTCCAGTCTCCACTAGATAGCATATTGGAGGCTAAGCTAGCATATTACTGCCTTATAAGGAAGTTGTGTAGGAGAGAAACAACTAAAAATGTGAACACATCTGACCCTCTTTCCTCTGCTGATGAATAAAGGCCTTTCTACTCTAAAG
The DNA here is from genome assembly GCA_026225945.1 of Cricetomys ansorgei. NCBI lineage: Eukaryota > Metazoa > Chordata > Mammalia > Rodentia > Nesomyidae > Cricetomys > Cricetomys ansorgei. The sequence continues at coordinate 6,398,178 of JAMJFZ010001791.1, forward strand.
TAAATACAAACAACTCTATTCCTGGGGAAAACCTCCTGCTAGCCACACCAGGAAGAAGCTTGAGGGCAAATGAATCTTTATTTTGAGTGCAATGTAAAATCATCTACAGCTTCTAAGACTACAAAGAAAATTCTATTATTAGCCATTCCTGAGTCTTGCTGTTTAGAGTTTTTTGTTTGTTTAGTTTGTCTCTGTAGCTGTAGCTAATGTTATACTCAATATGTAGGCAAGGCTGCCCTCAAGCTTCTGGCAATACCTTTACCTAGCTGCCCAAGTCCTGGGGCAACAAATTTGAACCACCACACTTAGCTAAAATTATTCATTTTTAAACATTTTTCATTAGCTTTATTTAGAAAATTCAGAGTAAGCACAAGCAGAGAAGAATGAAACAACCCATCTCCTATCTAGGGGCACCATTGCTTTCCCTGCTTTACAAATATGATAAAGTTCATCAACAGCAAGGAAAATGTCAAACTAGCAAACTTATGGTGGTCAAACATCACCCCAACATATATATAGATTTTATCAAAAAGTAAAGTCTCTCATGGGTACTAGAATATATTTGATGGTGTGTAAGGAAGGAAAATAATAAATAGGTTCCGTAACCACTATGTATAATTCTGAAGTATATAACCATTGAAAAATTAACTCAAGTTATAGCTTGATATCTTTAGTTACTTTTCAGAAAGTATTGAAAACCTACTCATGATTCATAACACTGAATACATAAGAAAATATATTTTAATAGCAAACGATCCAACCGTAAGTCAAATTTGATACACATCTGTTTCAAATACAGTGATTTTAAGTAGCCAACATATGCTCCCCTACATTTGACTTCAGAGCATATTTTTTGTTGCAAATTGCAAAAATAAATGCTCACATTAATATAAGTAAAAAGGGGTATTTTATTGGCAATTTGTCATTATATATAAATTAAACATAAACGCTTAATATCATTCTGCCTTTAAGGATGGCTAATATTTTAACTTTTTAAAATCATACCTCCTACAGACATTGTTTCTCATGAAACAAATAATTCTTTTCAAAAGACTTTTTGAACAATCGTGTACAGACACGTGTGTACAGAGTATACAGAGACACTGTACAGTACTTTATAGTTTCCAGGAATTTGTCCTTAGTATTTCCAGCCAACCTCTGCAAAAGCTACAAAAGGTAGTTGTTCAGTGTAATGTCTGCTCACCAGACATCTCTAATATTTAAAAACTCCATCTGCTATTCTTCACAGTCCTTAGACTGTGTTTTGTAAGTCTGAAGTCCAAATACTTTAAAATATATTGTTTACATTTCAGTTTATTTTTAAATTAGTATGCTTTCTGTACCAACCTTTTAATCCATGAATCTCAATTTCAGTATCATTGGATCCTGTTATACATATTAGACCATATTCTGTAATAGAAATGAAATGTGGGACCTACGAATAGGTGTTTCTATTTGATACCCCTGCCAATATTTTATTGATTGAAGCATGTGGGAAGAAATCTGAGATTTAAACTTAAATCTAGAAACAAAATATTGGCATTTCATAGAATTAAAATACCTAATTCTGATGTCTTAAGATTCAGATCTTTCTGTAATATTTGCAGCATTTCCAAGGTCATGTTACTAACATTAAAAGTATAGTAATCTATACTGTCATATTAATCAATACAGTATGTATTAATCAAGGCTTTCTAGAGGAACAGAACTGATTATATATATATATATATATATATATATATATATATATATATGCATTGTTAAAGTGTTTCACAATTGTTCTCCAAGTAGTCCAACAGTGGCTGTCTGCCAACAGAAAGCCCAATAATCCAGTAGTTGCCCACTAATCCAGTAGTTCCCAGTCTACTAGACAGCAAATCTCAGCTGGTCTTCAGTATGTGCTGGAATCCTGAAGACGTAGCCTCTAATGAAAGTGAAGGAATGGATTTGCCAGTGAGAGTGAGGGAAAGCAGGCAAAGAGAGGGAGCTTCCTTCCATACCCTTTATATAGGCTGTCACCAGAAGGTTTGACCCAGATTAAAGGTTGATTGCTCCCTGTATAATGTCTGGTGTATCAATTTTACTTCAAAAGATCCCAATTAAAATTTTTTAAATGATTTAATTAAGAAAAAAATCCTCACAAGTCTATCCAGCCACTTGTGTTTTTAGCAAATTCCAGATGTAGTCCAGTTGATAACCAAGACTAGCCATCACAATTTCCTATTGGAGCTTTCAGTGTAGTCTACACTCTGGATACACTGTGATTTTAAAGATTGCATCCTGCTCAAACTTCCTCAAATGCCTCCTGTCTCTACACATGAGATCACAAAATATGTCAAATACATACAGAAATTTCTTTTCACTTGCGTCCTTATCTTTCTTAGAAATCATTCTTACTGAATCATTACAAGTTACAGAGGTCCATTCATGAATAGAAAGATGCAACTTTCTCTAAGTGCAATGTGGACGCCCGCCTCGCCTGCAAGGAAGACGCCGCACACAGGATTCTTCTGGTTCACGCTTTATTGAGGACTGTAGCTTGATTGAGTGTTGAGAGCGAAAGACCCTGAATGTGTGAGGCACCCTGCTTATATAGGCAACGTGACCATCAACGATTGGATGCATGTCCAGAACCTCATTAGCATAGGGGGAGGCGGCAAGCAACGTGACCATCAACGATTGGATGCATGTCCAGAACCTCATTAGCATAGGGGGAGGCGGCAAGGATTACTCAACTTGCGCCTGCGCTGTTACTTGTTTACTCCAGAACCCAGCAAGAGGAGCCCAGAAGCAGGAAACCGGCGCCATCTTGTAATGGCATTTCAACTCGGCTCCCAACAGTGCAACTCTCCACTGATAGCTTGAAAGCATCATCTGAGATTTATTTATTTCTTGTTTTCATTCAGATTCAGTTCTCAAAAAATATGAGAACAAGAAGCATACTATGCGACTGACTTTCTGTTGAGTAACCCTATAAATGACTATTTTAATTTGAGCTGCCTTTGTGTCACTGCATTGGAGTTCTAATAATAGCAGCCAGAAGCAAATCAAGCTAGCTCATCCAGTCATCCTAGCTTGGACTCACTATAATAATTTTCTTTAAATTGACATTCTTATTCATAAAACATTCTCAATTTCATCTTATAGATCAAGTAGAACTGGTCTCTTGGAGATGCTGTGAATAAAGTACTAGAGAAATGTGGGAGATTGTGTGGAATTGCATCTTCTACTCACCCCATTTCTCCTGATATTTTCTCCTTTTGTTATGGTGGCTGGATGCCTGGAGACCGAATATTTACAAATTTCTGCTAGTGTTACTCTGGGAAATACTCTGACAAGGGAAGGGAATGCTGTGATTTTAGAAAGTATTAGAAACAAAACAACTATTATTTTTATAGCTATGGCCATAATAACAAAGGACTCACTATCAAAGTTTTTCTAGAAGTATCCTGTGGTCTACAAGAGTACCACTTGCTACAGTACAGTAGACAGTGAAATCAATGACAGAGACCTATGAGTCAAGCTGTTCCTAATTTTCTAAATGACAAAGTGGCTCTCCTAACTTCCTTTCTCAGGCCTCTAAGGATGTTTGTTCCCTTGGTTGTTTGTTTTGCTTATTATTCTAATGTATTCTATTTGTCCACTACTTTTCTGAGTTATTAAGAATAACTTCATTTTCCTTACCTAAAACCAACTGCTGTAAAAACTCTAGAAAATGTGAGATCTGCAGTTACTCTTTTTGTTGTTAAGCCTTCTCGTTATTTTGATTAAAGGACACAAACTGAAGATTGTGATCAATTTCAGTGTCATTTAAATAATGATAATGTATTAAATAATGACAATTTATCTGATAATGTACAAGAAAGGATTAAAATAATATGTCCCAGGCATCCAGGTCATGCTTTGGCTTAGTTTCTGTACATGCCAAAGACAACTGAAAGAGACACTGTGAAAACATGTAAGGCACCATCCCAGCTGATAGGGAAATCAGTCAGAACGGAAAAACAATTGCAGTGTTTAAGTATAGACACATCCTTCCCCATCTCAGCCCCACATAAAGTGGAAAGGGTATCATTACCCATGATTCTCAGCCTTCCCATGGGTGTTCCATAGACCTTCACTCACAGCCCTCCTTATCTGGCTGGACTAGTGGAATTTTCATGCTGAATCAATTAATTCCCTGGTGACCTCTAATTTCTAGTTTCCTTCTCTATTTCAGTATGTATCATCTTTGCCACCAAATTGTCCTCATAAAACATGTAACCATAAAGGCCTCATTTTTCAAACACTAAAGTTTATTTTATGTATTCTATTAGTGAACCAAACTTAAACAATTGTATTGACTTTAAACTGTAACAGGGCCCCAGACTTTAGTTGACTCTGAGATCTTAGCACAACTGACGCCATGATGGAAGTGTCATTCAGACTGAAAGACTCAGTACATAGACAGCACCACCTGCCAAAACCAAAACAAAGGCCTAATCCATCAAAGTCCACAGTTCTGGGAAAGTCTCAAAATGTACTAATCTTGCTTTTTAGCTTCTGTAGTTCTGCTTCCTGCTAACTGTTCTTGTTAACTGAAATATATCAACCCAGAACATTGGTTTTTTTTTAAAAGCTCATCATGAGAAAGGCTCAGTGCTACACTGGGATCCTGAACACCCAGTGCAGTCACCAGCTGGTTAATAAAGACATTCTATTGGTTTAAACCCATGTCAGAGCAGACTTCTCTTGTGAATACCCCATGGCAGAAGCACCTACATGTTTTCACTGTCAGCTCATTCCATGATAGGGAGAAAGTGGAAAATTCCCTACGTGGTGGTAAGTCATTGGCTAGGACAGTGATACCAGGAAAGCTCTATTTGCATGTGGGGTCTCACAGCTAGATATGGGTGGTCACGTGTTATTTTCCAGGGCTAAAGTCTTGAGGAAGCCTCCTTTGCATTTGCAGTGGTCTTGCAGGGAGCAGGGGAAGAGATGTTATAAGGTCATATAGGGAGACAGGAAGACCAGTCCAGGTCCTCCACCTGCAGTGGTCAGATAAACATTAACCAGGCCACATACCTTGAATAGACAAAATTTTAACAGGTGGTATGTGACATAAAGCATGACAGCACTGGAAGATCTTTGCTAGCTGTTAATGCTAGCTGGGGTCTGTTAGAGTAATCACGGAGGAGTAGCAGAAGACCTTCTGCTCTCAGAGTGAAAAATCTGGGGTTCAAAGTATTCTTCACCTCTTTCCTATCTCAAGCTAAGCCCCACAAAGATTCATTATCTTTGAAGGTGTCATGTTTGGCTAAGGAAGCAAGGCTCTTATATTAACCTGTAGAGACATAGAGGATAGACTCGTAGGGCTTCAATACAACTCTTTCCCAACAATGTGAAGTGATTTTAATTTTGTTGTTGTCCTTGACTTGTATTCCCAAAATGAGATAATTTTGCCGCTAATTATATAATTGCTTTTTATATTTATCAAAACCTAGAATTGTTATTTAACCACTTATTTGTTAATGGTTCTTTTTAACTCTATAGTAAATCTCTTAAAGGCAATGATATTCTGTTGAGAATAACTATGCGATTACAAGGCACAACTCACAATGATTTGATGTGGCAATCCATTTAAACATACTGCTCTTCTTTCTTCCAAAAGTAGACAGTAGAAAATACACAGATTTTAAGCAAGAGATTCCTGCTTTTTCAAGAATTATTTTCATAATCAGTGAAAGAAACATTCCTAAGATCAATTCAAATGATTTTTTTCATGGAGATAAATCACAAGAAAGTTAGAAACTTATCTTGACTATTTAGAACAAATTGATTTAATATTACCAAAATTCTGTCTTGATTGTCAGCAGGCAGAGTGGATAAATATCTTTAATCTTCACATTAAAAAAGCATTAAACCCAAAGGGAAAGGACTGGTCTTCCTCTCCCATCTTTTTGACCATTGAGGACTATAAATGTGAAGATGAGTTTCCAAGAACTAACCTTAATACATGAATGTTGAGAGGGGGTGAATATACTTACAACAGGACTATAATTGATGGGTATACATGAATTTGAAGGCCATTTTAACCTAATGGAGTATAAATGAGAGAGAGGCATGCTGACTATCCATGTGTTGAATGTTTATCATATACTTTGTAAATGCAACCACAAATGCATAAAGGAAAGGAAATATGAAGATAAATGGTATAATATCAGGAAATACTTGCCATCTATTTCAATAATATAGAATTCTGAAGCTACTAGCATTGTGATTCAACCTGTTTATTTTTAAATAAAAATTACTTATATCCCCAAACAAATTAGACAATTTATGCCTTTTTTAAAGGACCTAATATTTGTGAAATACCATAGATGGATTGTTACATATGTAACAAAATAGCTTGGTGTAAATATTTCTATTTCTAATACACAAACTATATAAGCAAAGAGGCACAAAAATTAACTTAAAAAAACTACAGCTTTACTTCTTACTTTAGTAATGCTAGGAAAATGAGATAATCCAGAGCAAGTTCTCCAGCAAGGGGTCTGGAAGAGTCATGTCAAGCTTCCATTTATAGGTCAAGATTTCACCATTCCCCAAACTTAGTTGTTCTTATTTTCCTTGAAACAAAAAGAAAAACAAGGCAATCAATACCAAGTGAGATTCTTTTCAAGAATATAATCAGAAATTTGCACGCATTACTTGCCACTACTTGCTAGTTACAGGTAATACACCAGGCTACGCAATGCAGGCCCTTTCTAGGGAAAAATTCTATGAAATTTTGTGTGTGTATAATGGGGTTGACTGAGTTATATTTACTAGACTTATAATAAATCATAAACTTCTAAGCTTCACACATATGCAGTCTCTGTGCAGTCTCACTCAACATATATATTTATTTATTTCAAGTATTTAATACTTCTGTGGTGATTTGAAAATAAAAATGGCCCCCAACAGACTCATATATTTGAATGCTTAATCATCAGGAAGTGGCACTATTTGACAAGGATTAGGAGGTACAGTCCTGTTGGAGGAAGTTAGTCTCCTTGGTGTCACTAGGGGTGGGCTTGGAAGTTTCAAAAGCCCACACCTGACTCAGTGTTCTCTCTCTGTCTCTGTCTCTGGCTAACTCTGTCTCTCTCTCTCTGTCTCTGTCTGTCTACCCCCACCCCCATTCCTCTTTTTCTTCCTGTCTACAGACCAGGATGTAACTGTTAGCTACTTCTCTAGTGCCATGAGCACCACCAGTTCCCTCCACAATCACATCATGGAGATCTTGGTTTGACCTCCTGAAACTGTAGGCAAGCCAGTAAACATCATCCCTTCATGACATCTGCATCAGCTCTGCTTTCAGATTCCTGTCCTGTTTAAGTTTCTGCCCTGACTTTCTTCAATAATGAAAAGTGAGGTGGAAGCATAAGTCAATTAAACTCTTGTGTTCCCAAAGTGCTTTTGGTCATGGTCTTTCATCAGAGTAATAATCACCTAAGACAATGTCCAAAAGCTCATTCTACCCACAGCTAGTAAAGCCCATTTTTCAAAGTCAAGAGAATAAGAATGCATTCTTTAGAATAATTCAACCCCTCTACCCTAAAACCCTTTCTTTCATTATACAATTGAGGAGCAGAAAAGTTGAATAACTTGCAACAAACCAAAGTTGGAGTTGAAATTAAAACCTGGGTCTTCATTGTTCAAATACTTTAGACAGTTTTTTTTTTAATAATTCAAGTATCCATATCTTTTAGAATTTTGTTTCTGAGATTCTTCCAGGAGAAAAGTCGAGCTATCTAGTACAAGGTAATTGACTACATCATCTTGTCTCCAACTGTTCAGTTGCTCTTAGGGTAAAAAGGGAAAAGAAAAGGGAACACGGAAAATGTGACTGCCAAGCTGATAAGAAAGTCAGTTAGGAAGTTTCTGCTAAAGCTGTTAATCCGTAACTCTTCAATTTAGCATCAGGCAAACTTTTCAAACAAGGGCAAAACAAAGCCATATTCTTTGGCAAAATATCAAAAGAATAGTTTCTATGCCACATAATTATATTCTTCTCCTTTGAAACCTCTTTAACTGGGACCCCATGGTTCAAATCACCCTCAGCACTACTATCTTCCATGCTCCTAGTAGTATAATCCATTAAGATCCATTAAGTAGATCCATTAAGCCTCACTTAAACATTCAACTGCTTTCCTAATGCAAAATCCCAAAGTCGACAGTCCATCAAAAGGAAACAAGATAAGTCTTATCACAGCAAACCGCAGTCCCTGGTACCAACTTCACAAGATCTCACATACTCTCAAAAGTTCCACAGAGTTAACTCAAACTTTTAAAAGTTAACACAACTATCAGAAAGCACTTGATTTTCCCCATCAAACCCAGGTTCTCTGAAGAATCAACCAATGCACATAACCAAGGAGCCATCTCTGCAGCCCCTATTTATTGAATTCTTAAGCACTTTATTCTCTGTGGGCCAATGTCTGTAGAACTGTTTTCTTAACTTTGTTTTCAGATCTTTTTGTTACTCTGATACAAAAATACAATTACATTTATATTTATCATTTACCACCACTTTACTGAGCTTACTAAATCTAAATTTTCTCACTATATTCCTTGACATTTCTATATGTAAAATATGTTATAATATCATTTGTAAATATAATTTTTATTTTTCCTTTCTAAAAAATAAAAATAAAGGTAGCCAGTTAGGCAGGGCAGTGCCATACTCAAATGAACCCAGAAGTTAATAACACAGATGCAGTCAAAAATCTGGTAGATAGAGGCTGTGAACTCTATATTAGTAACATACAGTGAAAGCCTGATGTGGCAAATGAAGAGACTCCTCATCAATTAAGCATGGCAAGTCATTGTTATAAAGATGTCTAGGATTGTTAAATTTTATATCATGGTTTGCTTGAGGATTACAAAAAAATCAAAAAACATGAAAGGTTGCATTTTTAAAACAATATTTAGTGTAAACACTTACTTCTGCTTCAGGCCAAATTGTCAAAGAGGTGCTGGATATTTTGATCTAAAAATTGTATTTTTCTGTTTCTGGGTCAAGCCATATTTAACAGTGAGTCTCAAACGTTGAAGTTAAAAAAAAAGACTAATAATTTTAAGATTTTTTACAAGTTGGCAATGTATTTTTATCAAGTAATCCATGCTCAAGCCTGAATATGAGTGTGATTGGAAACATGTTCAACAGATTATACTTGTGTGTATATAGCTAAAGTTTGATTTCATAACAAATACTAGACACTGTTCTTGCTTTTTTGTAAATTTCCTTATTTACAGGTAAGTTCAGAAAACCATGTGTGCATTAAGTTATAGAAAATTTAAATGATTTTCCCCTGGATATATATGCTCCTTCCCCAGTGTGAACACTATGTAAAATGGCTTCCACTAATTTGATTTGAATTCAGTTTGAGTCATCTTAATTTGCTTACCTTCTAGAGTCAGATTTTACCTTTGTATTTGTCTAACTTGCTACTGGAAAATTACCTGGTACATCACAAATGTCCAAAAGATCTAATATTAAGCCTTTTAAAGATGACTGTGATGCTTAGTTTAAATGGTCAGTCCTTATTAGTTGGAATCTCCTGGGAATCTCAGTGACTAGTTGTCTAGATCAGGATGCCCTGTGCACAGTTCTGTGGGGAACTGTCTTGATTGCGCTGAAATGGAAAGCTCTGTTCATTGTGCACTGAAGCACTCCATAGATTTGGATATTGAAGTGTATTTCTGCAGAGAATGGGCTGTAGACACATAAACATGAATGAATTCCTACTCTCTCTGCTCTTGACTCTGAGTATAATGTGACAAGCTAGTTTAAGTTCTTGCCTAGATGATGTACAGGACCATAACCTGGAATTGTGAACTGAAATAGACATTTCCTCCTCAGTTTCTTGTGATCTGAGCATTTTATCACAGCGTCAGAAGTGAAATTAGCACAATGGCTGTGCTTACAACGCCAACACTGCTATAAAAGACATGTCTTTATCTAACAAGCTTTCTTAAGAAAGCCCTTCACACTTAATATTGCAGCATCGTATTAACTATTTGTTTTCTTACTATTACTGTCCTAATGCTTTCTTTAGGAAATGTCTTACATCCTTTAGCATTAATAGACTCATATGTCAACTCTACCAAGTTGGACAATGCTAAAGTTTGTGTTCTAAGTCCCGCCCCCATAATGACATATATGTTGAATGCTTGGTTCCCAGCTGGACACCATTTATCAATGGTGGAAGCATTAATGGTAGAGTTTCATTGAGAGGTGGTCTGCTTACTGGAGAAATGAACAGTAAGGTGATATTGTGATTCTGATCCTTTGTGCTTTCTCTTTTGGGTCTTGGACCCTATTGTGAGTGGTTTTGTTCTGTTGTGCCCTCTGACATGCCATTCCAAAAAAGGCCTAAACAAACAGACTAAGCAACTCTTCTAGTTTCATTTCAGTTGCTGTGACAAAAAGAAGCATAGGAGAGGAAAGGATAATTGGCTACAATTCCTGGCAACATTCCATCATTTTGAGGAAGTCAAGGAAAGAACTCAAGCATCTAATCACACCATATCCACAGTCCAGAGCAAAAAGATAATAAACCTCCTTCTATTTACTTGCTTCCTGGTAAGGGCACAGTTATTGTTCTCCACTCTTATGGTCCAGGGCCCAGCCTCTGAAATTGTGCTGCCCATACTCAGGGTTGGTCTTCAAAACAGTCATGCACAAACTCCCTCATCTAGATAATTTCTCAACTGATAACTTCCTTCTCAGGTAATTCTAGGCCATAGAAAATTGACATTTCATAATAGCCAAGAAACCAACTGTGGGAACACGGTCCAAGAATGGAGTTTGAGGAGATTTCTGAGTGCTTGTGAGAAAATTCGAAGAAAACAAGCCTTGAGTCTTGTGCTTTAGTACCCTCCCGGGTGTAGCGGATAGGCTTGAGATCACTGCAGATTATTCATTACAGCTGGCTGTTGATTAGTATTTCTTTACTAATTTCTTTCCTCTGTGGGGAAAAAACAAACAAACAAACATGTTTTGCCACATGTGGCTTGTCCTTATTATTGTAAACTTTATTCAGTTGATTCATCTTAACCCTCAGATTATAAATTGCCTGATCAGAATAGAGGTGGCTCTTGCACGAGACGTTAGTCTACCTCAATTTTAGGTCTGCTTTCCCAGGTTCACACTGCCAACTACAGTGGTAAACAACCATGCGCTGAAACCTCCTAAACCATGAAACAAAATAAACCTTCTCTCTTTATATGTCAGTCATCTCAAGAAATTTTGTAGCAACTAAAAGCTGACTAAAATATACCCTATTCTCTAGTATATTCCACTCAATTTAACGAAGTACTTGATGTACTACAAGAAGAATTCTAAATCTGATTTTTAAAAAGTAAAAATTTTCACCATGATTGCTTTGTAGTTTAGGCACTTGAAATATACCCATAGTAGACCAAAAAGGTGCAAAAGGTTACTGAAAACTCTGTCCCACAGACTTTCATAAAAAGTAAAAGAAATAATTTCTAGGTTATAAGGCATCATAGTTACATAGATCAATAGTCTAATGAGATGTACTAAACACCTAAATTTAAAAGCATACAATGCATTGTCACCTGGAGCTGACTTTAGGTCTTGTATTTTATAGAGTAGCCTTTGATTCTGCCTAAGATTAAACAACCCCCAGAGTGGCATGGGTGTGCCAATAAAAGCAGCCCTGGAGTTTGCTTACACATTTCATCTTTATATTGCAATTTCTGAGCCAACAAGTGATTTTGTTTTCTTCTGCTTATCAACCTACATCAGGTGTAGACTAATGCAGTTAATGCCAAGAGAAAATTTGTATGTTCTTAGTTTCTATAATGCTTGACATTCTAGAAAGAAACATAAACGAATTGGTTGACAAGTTGATTGATTTATAAGCTAACTGCTTGACTAACTGTCTGATAGAGTAGAGATCCAGGAAGTGTCAAGGTCATCATTCCTTAAAGGTTCCTCAAGTAAATTTCTGATGTCAAACATAACTGACAAGTCTGATATCTTGAGTAAATGTTTCCAACCTACACTGAAACAAATTTATAAATGTTACAGATTCTCCTTAAGTCTTTTAAAATCATATTATAAACTTTTATTTATATAAAATATCTTCTTAAAACAAAACATTCTTATTTATATCTAGGAATTAAATTATGAGGTGCGCAACTACATATGAAAAAGGCAGGAATTTTATGTGTAATACTGACTCTCTTATTTTTAATGTCATTATCAATATGATCTGAATCTTCTAATATGTGTATGCCGTATATTTATAATTTGATTACATTTTGACCTTTATTTAATGAATCATGTCTGGCATGTCTCTATTTCAAGTAAAAATATTTATGTGACCATTTTCTTTCTTAATTTTCCACTAAATTTTCAAATACTTCAACACATATGCCAAAGACAACATACATACATGAAAAATTTCAAAACAATTTACCTATTATTTGCCATTCATGTAGTTTTTAAAACTGCAAGACTTGCATTCAGACATAAAGTTAGTACTAGAGTGCCCAACATTCTGTTCTGTTATTATATAAGGGGATTCTTGTATTATCAGACTGTGATTTGGTGAGAATAAAATGATTATTGAAGCCTCACTGCAGTCAACTATATGTCTGCTTCATTCTAAGGTGGTTGTTTTCAAGAGTTAGCTTTCAACATTCTTCTCTGGAGGAAGAAGTTGCTACTGTACACACCAAAGTACATTGCTAGGCCAATCAGCAAGCAAGCTAACACTAAATGTATGTAAAGTGAGGTAGATAATCTTCACTCTCCTCCCCATCCTCCAATTCCAATTTCTCAGTCTTCACCCTAGCTTTGTAGCAGACCGCTTGCTGAAGTCTCTCTTCTCTCAGTGCCCTAATCCCTCCCTCATCCCATCCCTTTGTCTCAGCCACAAACTCTCTCCCTAGAAGCCAATTAAACCCCCATGGCCATGGAATCAGATAGGTGATCTTCATTCTACTTTCTGTCCTCTCCCTACTCTCATTCCTATCCCTTTAGCAGACCACATTCATGGGCCTATCTTCCCTCTCTTCCTCCATTCCCTGCGGACTCTCTAGGTTCTTATGATAGACTCTTCTTTCTGTGGACTCTCTCAGTTCCATACCAATGTAGCCCATCTACAATTTCCTGAATACTCCTAGAATGTAGGCAGATTCTACATGAAACTTCCAGTGTCGACACATGGAAGAGACCCTTACTACCACAGAACCCATCCATACTTACCATACCTACCACAGTTGCCTATGATCCAGAAAAGGCAGCAGAAACTAAAGAATGGAAAACATACTCAACAAAACAAGACCAGATATCAACAAATAGAATTAAAGTCATCTGAAATCCAGGTGCCTAGACACCAATATTAAAAAAAAATAACAAAATAATAATATCCAGCAATATTAACCCTATTGTAAAAGGCCTAGAGAAATGAAATACAGCTGAAGCATAGAACAAGGACTTCTAATAGATATTATGAATATATTTGAGAACTGTAAAAGTGTATGCATAAATCCATTAATGAAATCTAGGAAAATACCAGCAAGCAGTGGAATGATATAAAGAAAACAATTCAAGGCATAAATGTGGAAATAGGATAAAAAAGGACAACCTAAATTGGGAGAAAACTGTAAATAAAAAAAATTGTAGCTTGAACAGAAACGTCAGAGGCAAACCTCACGAACAGAATTCATCAGCGGGAAGAATCTCAGGCATTGAAGATGAAATAGAAAAAAATGGATCCATTGGTCAAAGAAAATGTTAAATTAAAAAACCCAAGGCACGAATCATCCAGGAAATCTGGGACACTCAGAAAAGTCCAAATCTATTAATAATAGGAAGAGAGGAAGAAGAAACCCAAGTCAAAGGCACAGAAAGTATTTTCAACAATATCGTAGAAGAAATTTCCCTAACTTAAAGAAGGTGATGCTTATAAAGTTATGAGAAGCATACAAAACACCAAGTAAACTAGACCAGAAAAGACAACCCACGTCACAGAATAATCAAAACACTAAATGTACAGAATAAAAAAAGAATATTAAGAGTTGCAGGAGAAATCAATTAGGTAATATAAAAAGACAGAGACCTGACTTTTTTATGGAGACTCTAAAAGCCAGAAGGTCCTGGCTAGGTGGTAACTATTTACAAGTCTTTGATAATCAGGCTATAATTCATGTAAACCCTAGACTAGGTATAGAATGAGGAATTACAAGGGTTGGAACTCCCTACAAAGGGGCATTAGAATAGGTAATTAAGGATGGATTGGTGTGCCGGAAGACTGAAACAGCAGGCTCAAACATGGAGTTAGAAGGAAGAGGGGTGTGAGGGACAGGGAGTGGGGAGGGATAGCTGAAATTAAGCATCTTGAGGAGTTGTATGTTAGAAATTTCCTGAAATATATACATATATGAAAATTGTCTAAATGGAATCACAAAATAACAGGGGAGACAAAGCTCCAACTAGACATCTTTTATCACCAAATACAGCTTCCAGTTTCATGGATAGATTAAGTCTAATCATATTGTTGGCCATAGTGGCCCAATAGGAACTCAAAAACTCTAGTTTATTACCAAAGTTATTGATTGCTCTCCACAAACTGACCATAAGGTTCTATTGCTGAAGACAATAACTATAAAACTCATTGAACATGGAGAAGCCTAGCTGGTGAGACCTAAAGCCTTCACCCCTTTAGTTATTGTTCTGCATACCTGAAGTTCTTCTGCATGCTACCAAAAAAAGAAATGGAAACATCAACCCAGCTACAAAAACCTTCAATCTATAGTGGCGACCTGCCTGCAAGATATGCTGGTGCAATAATAGCATAAAATTTATGGGAATAACCATCCAGTATGTGATTGGATTTGAAACTCACTCTATGAGATGGAACCCATCCCCACCACTGCTCAGGTAGCCACAAACCCGAGACTATATAGGTCAGAGGTCTAGGGGAAAAGCAAATGCTATTTATTGTTCTGCTAAAGGAATGAAGCAACAAAATGACTTCTAATGACATTCTGCTATGCTCAGGGATCAGCATCTTGCTCAGTCATCACCAGAAAATAAGTACAGAGGAATCACAGGAATAAGTTGGTAGGAATAAATACAGAGAATCACAGATGGACATTGTGCAGAGAGTGAGAGACCTTGGAACACTCAGTAATAAATGAAGTGTCTCCATCAAATTCCATCCTTCAGTATTCAAGGGACCCCTGCTGAAGAGGGAGTGGAAGATTGTAAGAGCCAGAAAGGATGAAGGACACCAAGGAAATAAAGCCTTCTAAACACAACGGGACTGATACACATATGAATCACAGAAACTGTGGCAGTATGCACAGGGCCTTCTCAGATCTAACTCAGATAGTCTCCCAGCACCGAAAAGTGAAGTGGAAAAATCCACCATCCTTAACTCAAAAGCTTCCTTCAATTTATAACTGTTTGCAAATGAAAAATTAGTTTTCTCCACTAGATACACAAACCACGATGAAAGGCAGGCCCTATGCCCAGCAGTAGATGACTAACACAAAACAAACTCAAAGGCATTTTTGGATGTTCTTTGTCTCGTATTACTTTGTCAGAGCTTTGCAGGTTCTTTACATATATATTATAAATATATATCTCCAGACCCTTATGGTCCCTGAAGTGCCTCCTCCTCCTCCTCTTCTGTGATTTTTTTCAGAGCTCTGAATGATGTTTGGCTCTGGGCACCTGCATCTGTTCCTATCAGCTGCTGTCAGAAGCCTCTCTGATGAGAGACTGGATAGGTACCGATCTGTGAGTAGAACATGATACCATCTGAAATCGTCTCCTGGTTATCTAGTCTCTAGTTCCTGGCTTACCCTGCACAATAAGGCATGAGTTCTCTCCTTTGGCATGGGGTTCTGCCTTTTCATTGTCCAAGAGGGGCCATCTTTTCTTTAGGAAAGATAAATAACTTTTAGGATTAGTTGCTACTGATCCAGATTCTAAATGCATGAGGGGTGGTTTCTACTTTCTACTCTGAGAATTATCCTCTTTGGAAAATGCTTGTATTCTTGAGTTACCGTCAGAAAGGGCTCTGTTTCATGAGGGTGGATATAGTCCAACTACAGGAGAAGGTTTCAGAAGATTTTTCTTTTGAATGTTTGAAAAAGCTTTAATTTCTGTTGAGAGTTGAAGAGGCTATAAGTATAAGCCGATAAAACTATTATTTAGGTACTTTTGGCTAATAATGCACTTTTAGTGCCTTTAGGTCTATAGCAAACAGAACCAGCATTAGGTGTTGGAACAACACAGATTCTGAACACAGGTTCTAATTTGTCCAGAACTCTGTACCCAAATGTTCTCAAAGCTAGAATCCTTCTTTTTCCTACTTTGAGTTTGGTTCATGTCGCTGTATGCCATGATGTTTCCTATGTGACTTTAGAAGTTGTACAAAATCTCATTGATTTTCTCTAAAGTTAGGATTTAGCCCTATGGAAACTTTTCTTATGACTCCCATTCTTAAATACCTCTACACTAGTCTGAAGTGCCATATAGTTATACTTTCACAGGATGACTACATGGATAGTTGTCTTCTGTCCATGTTATCACCCTTTTGAAAGTATACTTTTAAAAGTATATTTCTCTCTGTGTATTAAGAATGAAATCTTTGGTGTAATATTTACTGCAGGCTTGTACAGACGGCACTGTGGACACTTTCTTCTACCATGTACTTATGGCAGAAGCCGAGTTGAACAATGAGTGCACATTCTGTCCCTGCAAATCACTCATTATGTAAAATGGAGCAGTGTCTACCAGCTTCCTGCCTAGAAGCTAGCAGATCAACATTTCGTTTTCTCTCAATAAACTTGCTTTTTGACATTTGGAGCACTCTATTTTTCTTCTATGATAAATGTATCTGAATCACAGGACTCCTGGAGGTAGCCTTTATTTTTCCTACAGTAGCATCCATTATCCCCTGAAGTATTGTCTGTGTATTTATCATACATTCTACTTGGTAGAACTAAGACTAGGATGAAGCTGAAATGAAATACAGTACAGAAGACTTTCAAATCTTTAGGCAGACAAGCTATCCAAAGAGGAGAGTGGCTTTTAAGGAAATTAAAAAGTGTATTCTTGTTCTTTTATTTTTTCTAAATTTGAACTGCTGAAGATATGCATAATGTGAACAATAATTCCTATTTCTCAGTTTCAGCTTATTTTTGCTTGAAAGTAATTAGATGAAAATGCTAAATTGCCTTTCACAGTTATAACACATAACATATCTGTGCAACTTCAAGGGGATCAAACAAGAAGATAAACTATCTATTGAGGAAAATAATTTATTTACATAGTTGTGATAATATTTGGTTGAATGGTAAATATAGAGTCTATGACAACAGAGCCATTGCTCTCTGATGTGAAATCAATCATGAGATTTGTATGTTTGTTTGCTTTTTTTTAACATAGTTCAATTCTCAGGTAGCTCACTACTGAGAAATAAAATTGGAGAGCAAATTGGTAACAGTTTCTAAGTCCTGGTTCCATCCAATGGAAAACAATTAATAAAAGCAGACTCTTAATTTTCATGCACCAATGAATTCCTTTTACCTTTAAAGTACTTTTAATTAGGTTTCAGTCCATTTTATTGACTAGCACAGACACGTGTTGCCCATGAGAGAGTTTAAGTTTCTGGGAAAAATATCAAGGTAGAGTCAACAGTAGCTACCTATTACTTTAATATAATTCTTAACAAATACCTCCACAAAGTGATGAATAATATTGGCAGTTGAACAATGACCTGAACATTTTAAGCTAGAGTAGTTTTATAATACAAAACTTGTTAGAAAAAGCCATGGTTACCTATTGACAAAAGAAAGATTTACTATGTATTTTAAATGGGAGATAAGAGATTCATAATGTTGTGAAAGAAACCTGCTTTTCGTATGTGTAAATGAGTTAACTTTTAATGCAGATTCTGTTCTCTATCTTTCCATTACCCATATTTCATGGCTATGCTTAAGTGTGTGTTTTCTAAATAAAAGGAAGAAGAGGTGGTAGAAGAAGAGAGGGAGAGAAAGAGACTACCCTCAGTTGCCAAGATATACCAAAATATTTGGCATAGCACATCTTGATATTTTTAAATAGCTTCATTTTGTCTTTTTGTTTGTACTTATTACATATGATTGTCAGTTTAAAACACATAGACAATGAATTTTATTCTTTTTCAACCCCATTCCTCCCTTGTGTGCATCCCTTCTCCACTGAAATCCTTAGCTCCCTCTAGTCCGTTCCCTCCTTTCATGCATTCTCCTATGTTACTCACCCAGTCTAGATTTCTTTCCCAAGAGGGAGTGGGAGTTTATTTACTTGAGCAAAAGCAATGTATTCATGTCCACAGTTCTTTAAAAAAAAATATCCTTTTCCCAAATAGCCATTAACTACTAGTTGTCCTCAAGGAATGCTGTGCCTTCATGACTACCTTCCCCAACTGTAATAAAGCGCCGAGAAGACCCATTGTGTGTAAATCTTGTGCAAATAACCAGAGTTACAGTAAGTATGAGTGCAATGTCTAAATTAGATTAAGAAACCTTTTTGGTTTTGTTTACTCGTTTATGTTGCTTTTCCTGTGACTCTTACATTAATTTTGCCCCCTCTTTGTGATGTTTTGTGCCTTATACATGGTTAAGCAGCTCTCCTAAGCTCAGAACTTCGCCACTACTTATTTTCAGACTTTGGTCGCTCATAGATTTATGTGTTAACCATCTTTTACAACAGTGAGAAGCTTTTCTGATGACAGTTGGGTATAACAGTAATCTCAAATGGGACCTTTTGAGGGTGGGGCAAAAGTATGGATGGGCTTCCCTATCTCAAATGGCAGATTTGAGCTAGAGCAACAGTAAGGTCCTTATTTCTAACCTCAAAGTCTAAATGGCTTCTTAACATGAATTAATTTTATACAGTTATTTAAAAACAGCATCCCTAAATCTATGAATCATGAGTTTTATGATGTGATGATGGTTGTAATTACAATGAGCTTTCCATTGTATGACAGATCCCAGTGTACCAACTGACATGGCTTAGAACTCATTGGTAAAGGTTTTATTCCTAAATGAATGGAATCAATAGAGTGATATCTCTGTCTTTGAGTCTAACTATAAGAGGAACTTGAAATTCACAATTCATCTCTATCAACAAAATAACTTTTGTAAATCACATTGTAGTCTATATTTATCATCTCTTATACCTGGGCATTTTCCTAAATTTCAATAGCAGTGAGTAGGGTGAGAATTCACTGTGACTGAGATAGTAAAAAAAAAAATAGTAAAAAAAAAAAGTATATTTAAATACATATATATATATGTATATATATATATACACATATAAATATGTATATATTTATATACATATATATACATATATATTTAAATATATTTTCTTTATTTAATATTAAATACAAATTAAAACCTTTATAATTACTTAAGATTGATGATGGAATAATGAAAATGGTGTCTAAACAGGGAATACTTTGCAAATCTTTGCTGTTAAATAATAATTATAATTTCCCTATTTGATATTAAATGGTAGTAAAATGAAGTCCACAGGTTATTGCTTTCCCAGAACTAACCAATAATTCACACATGGAATTGCAAAATATACTGAAACATGTGACTCTAAAACACAAAGGAAGCTTTCCACTACAACAATTGAATGCAAGTTTTCTTATGCTAACCACTCTCTGAAGAGCTAATGCTTTTATGGAGAAGGCAAGTGTTGTGCATTATGAAAAAAACATAAAAATTAGTAAAAAAAAAAAAAGCAATTTAGGTATGCAAATGTTTTATGAGTTTCTTAAATAAGTTCTATGTAAACAAGCAACTTCACACAGCCCAAAGCAACAGTGCTCTAACTATAGACACAGGCATGCAAGATGTGTTGTAAATATGAGAGATGTGTTGCAAGATAGTGTGCATTATGTGGCTATGATTCTTAAGAAATGGGAGGGTTGACAGATGAAAGCCACCACCTCTAATCAACTCTATAACGCTGTTGACCCTGGGAAAAATTGTTCATAGAACAGTTTTTCATCCTATTCCTGATTTGTTGGCTAAAATCTCCATTTCAAATGTTTTTTGCCAGCTAGCATTTCTTCCTGCCTTCCTTCCTCCCTTTCTTCCTCCTTTCCTCCCTCCCTCCCTCCCTGTCTTCCTTCCTTCCTTCCTTCATTGCTTCCCTCATTCCCTCCTTCCTTCCTTCATCTGTGGACTTCATACGAGAATGAATGGAGAGGAGAATGGAAAATTATGTTTTTTCTCCTGTAGAAGGCTCTAGAGCAAAGACATTTCATTGTTGATCCAGCTCCAATCAATGTCTTCTTCTGTGGTATCTCTCCATGGTTCTAGTTTCTATCAAGCAGTCTGGCTCATGTGTTTACTGAATAGCATCTCATCTTCTTTAATTTTTATTCAAACGTGAGTTTTATTCAAACATGTGAGCTAATTTCCCAGTGTCATACATGCTGCTGTTTGCTTTTGTGGCTTTAAAAAAAAAAAAAAAAACAAAAGAACATCCTCTAAGTAGTTTTCTGTTATGTTTACTGAAATTCGTCATGTCAGCATTCTTTCTTGACTGTATTCCACTTGATGCTCACCCTGTTTGATATCCTCATCTTCCTACCACTACCTCTCACATGCTGGGATTACAGGTGTGTGTAGTGACACAGGGCCAACCACATATTTTCCTTAATGGTTTCTAGAATAATGGAGTATCTTTCATTTCATTAAAATAGAGCATATATGTACATGCCAAGCACTTTCTAGGAATATTTCTAATTTGCATGACTTTGTATAAGCTCACTTCCTTGGGCAAGTTTTAATTTTTTTGTAAAGTGGTAGGTACCAAAACTAGGACTTCGTGCACACTAAGCCTTCCTTTCTCATGTTCTGCCATTGAATTGTATCTCCAGACCCATTAATGGTTTTACTAAACCATGTTGAAAACCTTATAACAAGAAAGTTTTTTTATTGAAGAACAGATATGTATTGAGGTAAAAATCAGTATACTTAATCTCTTAACATAAGTACAATAAATATTGGCCACATTCTGGATATCTTGTCTATTCAAATCTGCTTCCCAAGTGCTCTTGTGTTGCCCTTTTGTTTTAAAGAACATTAAAGCAAATTAAATCCACCAATGCTTCCTCCTGTCAACTACTGAGCCATCAGCCATTATTGATATTTATCTGTGGGAGCTAAAAATACACTGCAATTGTATCTTAGTTGATATGCTATATTTACATTTCAATGTTATCCAGTATGTTCATGTTGCTGAAGAAATGGACTAAAAACCTAGGGTATTTAGCTGAGTACACTGAAAACCACACACCTCAATGATAACAGAATACGTTAGAGTATAATACAACCAAAACTGTAGTTGTTGGAGACTATAATAGCAGGTTGAGTTCTCCCTAAAAATATCCCTGAGAGTCAGGATGATGAATGAGAATAATCCATTAAGGGGTATGTACATAGGCATTACAAAGGACCTGGCACTGTTTGAAGCATTTCATGAACATTTACTCATAATTCTCACTCTGAGTACATTCATTATCTTCAGTTTGCATATATAGACAACTGCCAGAGCCAGACTGACTTGAGGAAAGGAAAATAAAAATGCTTTTTTTTTAAAGGATGTAGGACTTTATAGTCCTAGATATTAGTACCTATGTAAGACATGTACAAACCATTGTGAAGTAAATCACCTAAAGAAAATAAAATAGTGTCTAAATTCTAAATGTCAAAGCAAGCACATTTTCTTTTATAGGCCCTTGACGCAGATATTACAAGCACTAAAAGGATGCAGTTTCTTTCTATAATTGATATTTAGTAAATGAACAGAATCTTTCCAGCTTCATTCAGTGATAATGACAAGTTCAAATTGCCTACACTTTGGATTTTCTCCAAGCTGTTCTTTACATATTTGGGCAAGGACTACTTTTTTCATTTTTTCATATGGTTTACCATTAGTGTATAAACACAACTGTATAAACACACAATTTTCTATGTCAGTTTTATTTTCTGTATCATACAAAATTTACTTGTTTCTTCTACAGTTTTGGTGATATCTTTAGTTGTCTATGCATAAAAGCAGATCCTCTTAAACAGAGACAATAGGAAAAGTATTGTTTCTCATCCTCCTTCATGCTCTGACTAAGGTATCTATTACATTAATACACTGAATAGAAATGATGGGAATGGACACTACGGTATTACCCCTGATCTTCACAGAGAAGTATCCAACCTTAAGCTGTGAGTATGATGGTACTTGTATTGTTGCAATAATGGCTTTTATTGCATTGAGGTACACTCGTTAATGATTAATTTATTAAAATCTTTAAATCACTGGATAAAATCCCTTCTGGATCTTCTGGGATGATCAATTTTTTTATTCAATTAATATTATGTAGTACATTTATTGATCTCTGTATGTTGAATCATTTTAATCAGGACTATTCTTAAAGAATCTTTGATATCATCTATTTATAAGAGAAATAATTTCATAGATGAAAATGATTCACAGTAGCTCCCCTGTAAATAACGTATATTACTTAAGAATTTGTACATGACAAATTAATGCAAATCTTAGTGAAACCTCATTTTAAGTCAAGAACTCAGAAGTAGCTGAGTGAAGATGATTTTGGCTTTTGTTTGTCTCAAGATGTTATATTATGCCTGTGGCTAAGCTGTATCCTTGACACATATTGAAGAAACTGTTTCCAAGTTCACTTATGAGGTCACTGAAAAATGTTTTAATTTCTTGACTTAAAAGCCACAGAACTAAATAAAATAGTCCAACAAATTTATAAATTAAACTCTTGTGAACTACTTGTATCCTGTATTTCAATTGACAAAGCCAACTCTTGTACTATATTTGAGTGGAAATAGAAACCTTGCCACAGTTTATATTAAAGACTATGGGGCATCAGAGGTCATTTTTATGTCTAAAGATCACCTAAAATGGGCTTAAGTTATTATTAGCATTTTGGGTAAATAGAAAGGAGAGACCTCACTTTTTTCTCATCATCCTCCAAGTCTCCATCTCTAGGAAAGATGACCTTGTAACATTAAGTGACGTCCTATGTCATAGATAGTAGGCATGTCTCTGATATTTATCATTCACTGGAGTCATAAAGCAGTAGTATTATATTAGCAGGGATATGTTCTAAATTACAGGATTACCTTGCCTTTTTGTGTATTTTCTCTATTTAATACAATGGATTTAATAAAAGAAGTCCAGCCTTAATCAGAAATCAAGATAGTTTTTCTAAATGGAAGAAGGTTAACACTATGACTGAGTACTAAGCCTCCATCTTGGAGGTCCCAGAGTCTCCAATTTTGCCAAAAATTACAATTATCCTCCTAGAATCCATGTAACAATCAAGCTCTTTCTATGTGCTTTGAGACAGAATATTGTTTGCCTCAAGGCTAATCTCTATCCTAGTACACATACTGTTTTTTATTCAATCCAAATTAGCCCTAATGGAAATGATGTGCTCTGACTTAGCATCAGATTACTATACAGGATGAGTTTGCAAAGTGTAGGTCTTACTCAAAGTTTGTGTCTTTATGCAGAAATAATAAAATGTGACACACATTTTCCAGTGTATTCTCACACACAATGAATTTATACATTTTGGAATAGGTTTATAATCACAAGGATTAGGGAAAGAAGTGCTTGCGTGTTTAGCTTTAAAACTTCTTAGAACAACTACTAAATGGAACAGATGTAGTTCAAACATTGACAGTTCTCTTCATTCACTTTAAGAGATAGGATTTCTTTCTTATTGATTTTTCTCTGTTCATTACGGAGTACTTTATCTTCCTCTGATTTGTTTCTTTTACTGACTTGGCATTTCTTGCAGGTGATTTACTTGTTACTAATGGCCATTGCTGGCTATTGACCAAATATGACATGACTACTGAATTGAAACTTTTATATTGTAATAGCTCACTATCAGTAAGTACAATTTTATGTGCTGTAAATTAGCTCTAACTGTGGCATTTAAAGATGCAGGGACAGCAAAGACAAATGCACAGTGAAAATCATCACAAGGCAATCACAGTTACAGTGTCTTTTAAAGTTACAGGATAAAATACTTTTGCTGCTCTAGAATTAAGTGAAGATGATGTAGTAAACATTCCTGTCCTTATTGGATTTCTGTTTTTCATTAGAATTTTTATTCCGCCTGACATGGAGAATAAAATTAGTGACTTATAAACTATTAACAGATAAACAAAAATGCTGATTTTGTTTATTATTTTATTTTTATTCAAGAAGATTTTACTTTTGTAGTTGACATCTCCAACTTTCACAAGGGCAGTAACTGCTATTTAGAAATCTTTTCAATCACTAGGGGCAAAAGGAAAACAAACAGCAAACCCCAGTAGATTCTGTAGTACATAATATTTGCTGTTTTCATTTTGTTCTATGGCATAGCCAAAAAAAAAAAAAAAGGGAAAAGATATAGTTTTCCCATACACCTCCTTCCTCACATACCTCCCATCAGAGTACAACATTTGTTATAGTTAATGAATCTATACCGACACACTACTATCGTTCAAAGTTCTGGATTTTACATTTACATTCACTCTAGGTATGTTATAGTCTATGGGCTTGGACAAATATTTAATTACTGGTGTTCATCACCATAGCATCACAGAAAATGCTTTCTCTGCTCTAAGCCTCCTCTGCACCAAGTGCAGAGTGTCTCACCAATTGCAAGTGTTTCACTAAGTTGCTGCTTAATGAACACTGAACAACAAGGACATGAGCAGACAGCTAACATGGAAGAAGGAATGCTTACAAAGCCTCCACCAAAATTCTCTATTTTTAAAATACTTATACATATGCTAAATTTCTAAAGAGCAAATCAGCAGGTTTGAGGTAAATATTTTCAATTTCAATTTATATTTTTTTAGTTTTTACAATTTCATGTGTTTTTAGAATTTTTAGTTTTTAGAATTTTTTTGGTATTCTTAGAATTTTTATTGTATCAGTAGATACAATAAAACACAATTGTATCTACTCCCTATTTCCCCTCCCACTGTCCCTCTTCCTTCAAAATATACACTAATCCCAACTTGATGTGCTTTTTTTTTTTAAATAAGCCAGTTAGTGTTAATTGGTCAAGTTAGTCTTACCTCTATGTATGTGAGTGTAGGGCCATCCACTGGTGCATAGGAAACATACCATTGGCCATATCCACAATAAAGAGATTCTCCCCTCCCCACAATTATCCACTCTCAATGGTTTTTCAGTATGAAAAATATGCCTACCTCAAAATAGTTACACCATGCCTGCCTGGCACTAGGTCTCTCTCTCTCTCTCTCTCTCTCTCTCTCTCTCTCTCTGCTTGTGTGTGTTTCAATAGCCTGTTGTCTCTGGGTAAGGCCCTGCCCTCTTTTTATAGGATAATTCCATTTAAGCTCCTTTTATATGTGCATGAATGCATGTTTTAGACAGTTCTTACAGTAGTAGGTTTCCATAACACTTTTCAAATGCCTTTACTATTATCCCTCATATTCACCTTCTACCCAGACCTTCTATTCCCTACATTTTTGTTTCCATTGTTCTCCAGGCAACTAATGACTGATGGAGGAGAATTATGCTTTCTAAGGAATGAACCTCTTTACTGGTTGTCTAATGCAAAATAGTCAGCCTTGAAACAATACACACACTGACACACAAAAAACAGACTCAGAGCATATATACATATCTATCTATCTATCTATCTATCTATCTATCTATCTATCTATCTATCTATCTATTATCATCATCATCTAGATATCTAGTTATATCTATATCTATACATAGATATAAATATATCAATGTCTATCTATCTATCTATATATCTATCTATCTATCTATCTATCATCTGTCTACCCATCTAGGATAGACAGAGGAGAAGGTGTGTGTGTGTGTGTGTGTGTGTGTGTGTGTGTGTGTGTGTGTGTAGGTGTGTAGCAATAATAAGAAATAAACTATCAAGTTGAGAGTGGAGGTATGTGAGGGGAATTAGAGGGAGGATAACTGTGAGGGGCTAGAGGAGGAAACGTCATGGATAAATGATGTTATTTATTCAATTATTAATATATTTTAAAAATATCAGTAGATGCTTAATTTTAAACATTTTTGAACTCTTTATCATGAACAATGTTTTATAGTCCATGTGACTATATGGACTATAATCAATAGTGATCTAAAATCTGAATTTTAAATCCCTCCAAGTTATTCATTTTACCTTGAACATGTTCACTTTTAACAAAAATAACAAAATATTCTGTGGTGCCTGAAATGAATACCTAATTTTTTGCTGCAATTTGTCATTTTATATTTTCATTTGTTTAATTTTGACTTGTTGAAGATGGTTCCTAGGGCTTCACACTTAGAAGGCAAACACTCTTGCTCTGAGCTCATTCCAAATCTGTCACTATTATCTGAGTAATCCAATCAGATGTATTTGCAAACATTCAAGTTTGTTGCTCCAAAGGAACAATCTGACAAGTTCTCTTCCAGAATGAGATTCTATTTCCTGGACAGAATATCCCTTCTTCAATAATATCATATGTTTGGAAATGCCACTTCACCACTGCCTGTGAAAAGGACTTTGCATTCCATTTTGCTTTGCAAAATAAACTTCATAGTTTTCTCAATTCAAGTACTCTGACATTCTAAATCAAATCGAAGTCGCATTCAACCTCCACAAATTTGTTTCAGGAGCAGGTATTCGTGCATAAATTTCTCACTCAAAGCAATTTATCTTGAAATTTATAAATTTTCTGAGCACTGACATTCAGAAACATTAAAATTTCACTCATGTGACACTACTGTGTTTTGTAGAAATAGTCTGTTAGAGTCAAGCTTCTTGTAAATTGATGTAAGCATGTCCTGGCTGACTCAGAAGTGTTCTGCAACATTAGGCATTCACTTTATTTCTCTGTTTCACTAGTATAGAATCAACACATAAAATTATGAAGTTAATAAGTACAATGTGATGTTATGTGATTTTTTTTTATAGATGAAAACTTTGTTAGTGAGTATCACAATTAAGCTAATTGACATACCTTCTTTGATACCATTTTAATGAGCCTATACAGTGTGAATTCTTAATATCTCCTATTTCAGAAAAACAACACATTGATTATTAATTATAATCATGATGCAGTTAATTAGGCCTCCAGATATTTATTTTACAGCTAAACTTATATATTCTACTAAGATTCATGTTTTATATGCTCAGAGACAGCATATACCTCTTCATATACAAATTGAAATATCATTATATCATTATTTTCTCTTAAAAATAATTACATCAAAATGAAATATGCTTACTTTAAACCTAAATTCAATCTAAACGTGATTGAAGCTAAGTTCTAGAGATCCCTTTATGTGCTGTAGTTCATGTAATTTATTAATTGAATGGAAAAATAAAATACATTACTGTTGTGAACAATTATTTATATAACTTGGCACTTGTAAAACTTTAGCTTGTTTGTTGTAGACCAACAGAACCACAGCATTCTCTCATGATCTCTAACTTTCCCAGAAACTCATCTCCATTTTACTAAACGCATGTTAATCAGAAATGCTCCTTCTTCTTACTTTAGAGTTCCAAAAGTTAAGGCACTTCCTAGTTTGCAGATGTAAGCTCAGTAGCTCAACTTTACAACTCTAATTGTAGACATAGATGTCTAATCTTCAAATCTAAACCTAAAATGTTTCAGCCTCCAAGACTTACTGCTGACTGAACTCAACTGACTTCCGGTTGACTGATTCAACTCACTGTTCTGGCTCAAATTCTTCTCCAAGTGACTGGTTCAAACTGACATTCTGAGCCAGCTGATTGTTTCTGCCTAAACTCTTCTAACGCTGGCTGACTCCACAACTTCTCTGACTGAACTGCTCTGCTCATCTTCAAACTGACTCTTGGTGTAAGCTGACTCTTTTAAACTCATTTTCCTTCTGCTGAATTGCCTCTGTGTCTTATCTGACTGATTATCTAACTGACTGACTGCCTCTCTGATCTGAGAGCCTGCTATATTGTGAGAGTTAGGCCTGTCTTCACTCTGACTTATTCTGTTAACTCTTCCTCTGATTCATCACTTTGCCTGCTCTTCACTCTGATTCACTCTCAGAGTTGAGATTAAAGGCCTATACTCACTCTGTACTTTATTTTGCCTTTAACTTTCTGCTTCTCAATTGACTAGCATGCTCTGACTCAATCTCCCTTCATTTTCTCAATCTCTACTGCTTCTTTCCTAACTCTGAACTGAGAACTATGAATGAAGAGCCATGAACTAAGAACCCTGACCTACTTCTGTCTAAACTGACTGCTTCCTTTTACATCCTGAGAGCTAGGAATAAAAACATTTGCTACCACTGTCTTCTGAATTGGGATTAAAGGTGTGTACTATGTTTCTGTTGCCTTAACCACAGAAATACCTTTCACTTAGTTGCACAGAGGACAGAATTAGTCTGACTAACATTCTTTGTGCATTTCATCTGGATCACTCAGGACTCTGAAGATGATCCTTTGCTAGAGCAGCCATGCTGCTGAATTAAAAGATTAAATATTTCTCTAAATCTAGTAATTAGTATTGTTACTGAGTAAGTAAACACAGAAAGTCAAAACATCTAAGTAGAAACAATATTATGGAGCACAGCTTCAGAAAAGGACTATGTAGTATCATAGTAAACAGTAGCTGGATGTCGGAAAACTCTATAATTGGTAATTAAAATGCTTATAAATACAACAGAACAACACAATGAAAAAAGCAAAACCAAGCATGCATACAATCACTAATCACCTCTCATTTTAATTTCAATTTTATTCTTTTATTCACATTAGTTTTTTTATCCTTTCTTTTCTTTTTTATCTAATCATCTTTAGAGACATCCAATTTTATGGTGCAAAAGTTTAGCTGAGTTTGCTAAAAGGAAAATCTAGAGAGAGGTTTAATGCAGGATACCTAAGACTTCCTGGAAATCCCCTTTAATCCACATAATTTGCACAGGCACAAACACAAAAAAAGAAAATAAAACAACAACCACTTACTACAGAAGGTGATAATACTCTAAATGATTACTTAAGCATTAATTGTGGTCAGTTGCTCTCTATGTTCAAATTCTGATTTGTAAAGTTGGTTCAATTTAGTATAAATTTCTTTCTGAAAGTTTGTATGCAAATTATACTATATGGTTCAACCTCAATTAAGAAATAGAAAATCTTTTCTCAAATATTTTACATATTCAATTGCTTTGGTGACTTTCTGTAAAACATGAATCCTATACCATCTCTTAACCCTGTGATATCATACTCCAAACACTAACTTATTGATGATATTCTATGGAAGGCAGCTGTAGACATTACTGTTGAAAATTATAGGACAATAGTTTTTCAATCCCCAAATTTTCCCAGACCTCATAAGATTCAAGTTATCAGAGAGTGAAGCTTTCTTTCCCTCTCCCTCTCCCTCTCCCTCACCCTCTCCTTCTCCCTCTCCTTCTCCCTCTCCTTCTCCCTCACCCTCTCCCTCTTCCTCTCCTCTCTTTCAAGGCTTATGTAGTTCTCACCCTCTCCCTCTCCCTCTCCTTCTTCCTTTCCTCTCTTTCAAGGCTTATGTAGTTCATTGTTTGTTTTGAATTTTTGATCCTCCTGACTCAGACTAGTAGTCAAGATTATAAGCTTGTGACACTAGAACCAGATGCATGTCTCTTCTCTAAATTCTGTAAGTGATATGGATTCTAAGAAAGATTTTGGAGTACAGGCATGTAGCTAGTCACAATACTCTTGCCTCATGAAGTCTCAGTGGTCTTCTTTCCAAAGCTGATAGTAACTTTATTTAGGTTTATTACCCATCTACTGTTACTTATCTTCAGAGTACTAAACTACTACATAGAACTACATGTTTATTAATACTAATTTTCCTTAAAATACTTGACCTCCTGGAGTACTAATAGCAGTGATGGGAGCTATTCTACTCTAAGTTTATCTGTACATACAATTCTTTCTTCTGTTCTTGCTCATGTTTTGGCTCTGTTCTCCAGTAGACTTCTACAGTTATCATTCTGTAGGTTGGTAGTGTAGCTAACAGGTCTTATTTGCTATTTAGATTGGGAGTGGTAGCTTATTCCTCAAACCTCTGCCCTTGGGATCCTTAGTCAAGGGAATTGTTGTTAATTTCAAGATCTGTCTGACTTACATAGTAAGTTCCAGGCCAGGATGGACTACAGAAGGTATATATATATGATATATGGACCTATTTGCTATTTAACATCTGCCACTGTTTTCTACCCTACCCTTCAATTTTTCAACCAATGGGTCTTTATATTTTTTTAGTCTATAAAACAGTCAGACTTTGCGATTACCTTAAATGAAACCAATTTTATACAATTATGTGAGAAATAATTAAGTAACATAAATGTTGAAAAACATTTAAAGAAAATGATATCATACAAGATGGGTGTGATGGTGTATAACTACCACCCCAGTATCTAGACAGGGAAGCAGAATTATAGTGAATTTATTTTAATATATCTAGAGTTAAGTTCCTGAGCAGACTTCAAAGTGAGATTTAGCTTCAATAAAGCAAAACCAAATTTAAAAAAAACAAATGAAGAACTAAGAAGTATATTTAATAAGGTGTCACAGCTAAAGGGAGATGGTTTGGTGTGTTAAACATAAATGTAAATCATTGAAATTAATGTCCATAGAGATTTTAGAAAAGATATTTTTATACAAATTATGTTATATAGATTGTAGTGCTATCTATAATAAAATTATATGTATATTGTTTGACAAATAAAGTATTAGGATTTTGGAAGTTCTTACAGTAGTGTCATTATGTTATATTTTACAACACATTATACATTTCCTTTAATATTTTGTATGTGTGCTTTTGATGGAAAGATTCCATTTTTATGATCTACTATGAGTAATGTCTGACAAGGATATTTTTATATATGTAATTATGTAGACTATCTCTTCTTGGACATAACTTTTCATTTCTTGTAACTATTTTCTGGACATCTAACAATATTCTTTATTACTTTAAAATGCATTTGTATGGCATAAATATCCTCCTCCTGTAATGTTTGGGAGTTCGTTTTTCTCAAATCCCACTTCACACTGTGATGTGACCATGTCAAAACCTTAGACAGCTGTGAGTCACTGCACATGCAAACACGTTGCTCCTCGGTGAATGGCTTTCCTTTTAAACTCCAGCCTTCATGTAATGTATTTCACAGATAGGCTGATGCCGTATCACGTATACTATGACCATATTTTACTTTTATGTACAATAAATGTAGCTGGGTAATATTATTTTGTATAATATTTTATTTCTTTTAATTAATTAGAAGAGAGTTAAACGTAGGTCTTTCTATCTACATTGTCACTTGCTGCCCTCACAGTCGAGTAACTTGAAGTTTCCATTTTTCCACTTAGTCTGAAAATCATTCTTTAGTATTTATTGTTATGCAATCTGCAGAAATGAAAGTTTCTCATACTGAATTTTGTTAAAATATCTTTATTTTGATCTACATTTTCAAGGATAGTCTGATGGATACGAAACTCAAAACTAGTATTTAGTTTCTTTTGGCATCTTAGCAATGCTACTGCAGTCTCTTCTGATGCCTGTGGTTCTGAGAGAAAGTGCTCCTTCCACTGTGTTAGCAGGTTTTTCTGATTGGACCACATGTGACTCTGATGTGTGTAGATCTGGACCCTTTTGCATTTCTCTAGCACACTAATCTCTAACTTTTCTGAAACTCCAGTTTACAGTTTCCTATCCATCAGTTTTGAAAACTCTTTAATTTACTTTTTATACTCTACTCTCTTGGGCACTGCAATAAATAACCATGATTTTTTTTCTACAGTTGCAGAAATGTCACCCTTTTAATTTTCCTTAGAACACATTATTTTTTAAATAAATGCAACTATTCCTACAGAACTGTTTTCTGAAAAGCTTAAGCTCTCACCTAATAGGTAGGTGGCAATTTCTCACTCCATTTCTTCTAAGAATCCTGTTCAGGCTAGGTTTTAAGCTGTAGTTGTCCTCACTAGCCTTCTGCAAAGGTCTAAAGGACTTGTGAATCAAGTCCACTGGGCCTGACTCCATATTGTATTCCACCCATTGCAAAGGCCAGGAACTATGATTTCTGCTTAGTTTAATACCTGCCTGCCATATTCCTATTAACTTGAAGTCTCTGCCCCGAATATTGAAGATTGTTCTACAAAGATACATGATGATTGTGATGTTCCCTTGTTTGTTCCTCACAAGAATGATAACCCATTTTTGTTCTTCCTTACTTTTCTAGATACTGCTCTTGCTCCTATTTGGTTATGCTGTGACCCTTCAAGCAGCATTCTTTTCTTCTTATTGTTCTTAATTCTTTCTGTGACATTTCCATTATAGCTTTACCTTCTGGTTTTTGATAATTTCTTTTAGACCATTACACAGAGGTTCTGTTTTTGATTTTGTGTTTTTCAAATTTTATTTGCTGAAAAATTGATTTTAACTTTTTGAAGGTCATTTATTTACCTACTATGCAAGTCCCCACTGTTAAATAAATGGAGAGGGCCTTCTAGTTATAAAGAAGGAATGCAGAGCAAAACAAAAAAACAAAACTCTGAACTACTCTCATTCTTGTTCAGAAAAGTTTCTGTTTGCTTGATGGTGACTGTTAATGCAGGAAAACCTAATAACCTAACTGGTCAAAATGCTGAGAATAAGTAACTGCCCTAAGGAGGAAATCGTATCACTCCCTCCAAAGCTCAAGAAATGTCATCAAAGAGGTGATAGAAAGAATAACACACACACATACACACACACACACACACACACACACACACACACACACACCAGAATGGCATTGTTAAAGAATAAGTTTTTCAATGTTCTAAATAAAACAATGTGAACAATGTGAAAATGTGAATTTCTTTCCATCAGGTATAATAATGAATGACAATTAGCACTGAACCTCATCATTAGTGAACAAGAATGAAGATCTTGACATTAGAGGATAATTATTAAACATTTTTTCCTATGTGTGATTCGAGTGAAAATGGATTGTCTGTTAATACCAAGTTCATGTTTTCCTTACTGACATAAACATAGTCTATTTAAATGTTGAACTTTCCAGATTCCTCAAAATCCAGGCACAGTCATGTAAACTATATTTGCTATCACCAAATATGCATCAACAACATCAATTGAGACTTCTCTGTTAGGTTAAGGTTTTATTTACTTTATTGTTAAAATGAAAACAAAAACAGATTGCTTCTTTCTATGCCTGTTTTTCACTGGCCTTCTACTTGATGCTAGCAGTAAGTCTCAGAGGGAGAAACATTCTAGATTTAGGTTTGAAGATTAGGTTGTATGGAGGCTGAAGCTTTCCAGTTCTAGACTTAAGATTAAATTGTACAGAGGCTGAAACTCTCAAAGGACTGGGGATTGAATTAGAAAAGAATAAACTGCTTTTTGCCCTGAATCTATATCTACATTTGCTAACATGATATCTGGTGTATACTTGGCTCTTAATGTTTTTGCCTCTACTAAATCCAGACTAAGTTCAAATCATAATAAGATGGCCAAAGTTTATTTTGACAAGTTTCTTTAGTTGGAAAAATGTATTATATTTCTTAATAAATTAGAACATTGTTGATCTATTCCTATTATTTACATTAACTTGGTCAATTTAACATAAATTTGTTGTTAAATGTTCTTTAAATGATTTTTAAATATCTAATGCTTGGAACAAACTGCTTGTAAGTTAAACAATAAGTACATGAATGACTAATACATTAATAATAATAAAAATTCAGAAACAATGTTTATACCAATTTGGGAAAACCTGCATTTATTCATTCTTTTCTTATAACTTGTATTTTAAATAGAGATGTGCTTAAAATACACATTTTTAAATTGCAAGAGCAAAGTAGTATTTTCCCCAGGATAATTGTTTCTCATTGTTATTATAGATTTGACTATATCGTTATACCACAATGGTTTATAATAATATGGTATTCTATAATGAGTATAACAAATTCCAACTAATTTGTTGCTTACTATTATTGCTGCTGTGGACTAGGTTTTTGAAAAGTGTTTGTTCATAGTTTGTTATTTTAAGGTAGATCTGATTTTCTTTTGAATTTTTGTTGTTGTCTTTATTCCTGTACGGTTTATGCTGCTACTCTTGAAAGTTTTGTCTCAGAAGTTTTGAAACAGGAACCTGGATCCTGTACTTTACATATCCCTTTTTTCTTTCTAATTCAAGTTGTAGGGAGTCAGATAAAACATGTTGGGAAAGAGTTCATTTTAATGATTTAGAAACATCAGTTTGACTCTCAGATTCAGAATGATTTAGAATTTTATATTTCAAAGACATTTGCAGGGATGTCTATAGATAGGAGTGATCAGGTAGCAAATGGCTCTATAATTTTTTTGCCTAGCCATCTAGGAAAATAATAATTACATGAGGAAAAATGAAAAACAAGCTATTAAAATAAGGTTTCAGAAGGAAGGAGGAACACTGTTAACCAATTCCTCCTCTGTCTCTTTCTTTCCTTGATATGTAAAATGCTGAGCCTCTTAGGAGTTCTGAGAGAGCGGTATTGCATACTAATTTATGTACAGTTTGGGATAAATACCTGAGTAGGAAGAATGAGAAATCAAAACAGCCAGTTTGTTGATCATTAATGTCAGCTGGAGGCTGACAATTGGATGTGTCACACAGGCTTCACCAGACTGAAATGACTGACAATTCTACAAGCTAAAACAATTTCACCAGTTAAGTCTCCAAGCTCAGCTAAAAGGCACACAGTATGACCCCCACTGAAAACAGCCCACAGCAAAGTAGTTTCTATAGATCTTATACTTTCACTTAGGACACACATATCAGTATTTCAATCTAGTGAGATCATACTGTCATCCTCACTGAAGCCTGCATTTTATGACGGCAGGCAGGAAGTCTTTTGTTCATTGACATTGATAATTTAGCATAGTATTTTCAAAAAGTATCAACTGAGTGAGTTTAGATGTATTCTTTAAAAAGTAATTAGTAGAAACAGTTCATGCAGTTTGTTTTGATCATATTCATCTTTTTCCCAGCCCATCCAAACTTCACTCCTCCTCACTATGCACTCAATATTGTGTCTTCTCATTTGTTTTTGACACCTATCAGATTCAATTTGTGTTTTGTAGCAGGTAGCCACTGTGCTTTTTTATCCTCTAGCTCAGGAAAGAGAAAGATAGGATAGGAAGAAAGAAAACTTCACTGTCCTTATAGCAGCCTTAAAAAAGAGAAAGGAAGAAATATTCACAGCCAATTTTGGCTGTCTGAAGCTTGGAGAGAGCTGAACTAGCATCCAACAAACCAACCCACCAAATGCCAACTGCTACCTCACCTCCCCTCTCCTTTATATTCTAAGCAAAGTTCCCAGAATTCCAAGTGGCATGTAATCATAAGGAAATCTGCACATAACAAACAAAAATAAGTAAACACTTATTCAAAATATGGTGCTACAATGTTTCTCATAGATTCTTGAATTTTCCTTGCATATTCGTGGAACTTACACTTTTCTTATATATTCTTGGAACTTTCATTGGAGAGTGGTCAACTTACTAGAGGCTACACTATTGAAGAAAACTGATGCTTCTTCTTCTAGAACCTAGAAATTCCCATAGTTCCTCAGACAAGGTGGTTTTTCTGTCTCCATTCCCATTTCCATCTTGGGGTTTAGTATGGCTTGAGCTTGTACAGGTCTTGTGCATGCTGATATAACCCTGGTGAGTTCACATGTACAGCACAACTGGCTTGGCAAGACATGCCCACTGGTTTAATATTGAAAAAAATATCATAGTAATATCCAACCACTTTTTGATTGGATTTAAGTCCTACTTCACAAGATGTACCCCATACCTGTCATCATTATTGGGCCAACAACCTGTAATTCAAGAGCTCATAGGCCCTAATGCAAAACCTACTATTACTGTTATGCTGCTATATAAACATAGAATTAAACTAAAACTCCTAATGATTTCTTATTATACCCATAGAATAGTGCATACTTGAACCATCAACAGAATTGCTTCTGTTTTCACTTAATGCTAATCAATACAGATACTTATATCTGGTCAAGATTGTTAAACTGAAGTTCTCAATCATTGGCAATCAGCCTTATGGGGTCCTTTATTTTTATTTGTATTGAAAACTGGGTTACACAAGAAGAATATGCTGTAGAAGTATAATTTTAGTTATATATAAAATAATTGTTTTTTGAACTATTGGTTGAAGGGCTGCCTAGGTCTTGGGATTTTGTATTGTCCTCAGGTGTCAGATTTATGTGGGGGGATGTTTGATTGCTTATGATCTGCACCTGTTATTAGTAGAACATCTGAGGAGTTCTGTATCAATAAAAACACCTAATCTGGGAGACTCAGGGTTCCACTGTCCAGTATGGTACTTGCCATGATAGTGGTTCCCTCTGCTGATGTCTGGAAGGGTTTGCACCAATGAATATGACTCCTTGTCCTTCTCTGATGAGTTAGCCACAGTAGGTGTAGTGCTACAAAAATATTTCCTAATGATGAGAGTTCTGGGTCTTTGAGTATGAAAGACCTAGTGACAGAACTGATCTAATTCCTGCTAACCAGGAGCTTATTGCTCTTGGGTCCTGGTGATCATTGGAAGCTTAGTTCTGTGAGTTCTAAGAAGCCCTGAGTTTTGAAATTCTTAGCAGTGAGCCAGTGCAAAGCAGGTGCAATCAATAATAGGAAGAGCTTTCTAGTGCTGCAGGTCTTATATTTGGCCCTATGGGTAGGATTGCCATAACTACAATGACAAGTGACATAACTTTCCAGCTGAGAGTGCCAGGACTCTCAGCCCTAACAGTCTCAGTTTTCAGGCCTACAGTGTTTGAGATACCTGCTCATTAAAGTTTGGCAGTAACTTCTAGTGACCTGGGTTTACAGTTTCTATGGACACTGCTGAAACTTTGCTGTTGCTATGACTCTTCCTTTGTTCCTCTTACAGCTTATCCTGCTCCAATGGTGATAAAGATTTTAAGAAATCCATATAGAGCAAAACATTGTTCCCAATGTTGCAACAACACAGGGGGACAACACAAAAGACTATCTCCTGGTAGTTCAAAAAGGGAGCTAAACAGCTTACTTAGAACATCCAGAAGGGAGGTGTAACAAGTGTTTCTATACTAATCACAACAGACCTGCAGGCAAATGGAAGTGTATTTGCACAAATCAGTACAACCCCTCAAGGGAATGAAGGATAGTGCTTATACACAGATCTCTTGCGGGCCAAGAGGATGTCATGGAGTCTGTGACCCCTGGAAAAAGACCATAGACTCAATCCAATTATAATAAAAAGATTTATTGATTAGCTGTTAGCAGGACAATAGCCTTAAAGCTCGATCTCAGGCAGGTTGTGAAAGAGAGCTATGAGGAAGGTTTTGTTTTAAGGTGAAACCACAAGAAGACCTTCAATATTTACGCAAGCAAGCAAGCAAGCAAGCAAGCAAAAATTAGTCTTTTCTGGCAAGTTTACATGGTTACAGCAATTCTAAACAATCTTTGTGTATCTGTGTAAGCAAGTTACAGAAGTCAAAAAAAGCAATCAGTCATATAGCAACAAGTAACTACATGGCTGTACATCTCTGGGTGCTGTCACTAAGTCAGCATTACTTAGAACTTACTTTCCAGGGACTGGAGTCAAAGACAAACAACTAGCTGTACCAAGATGGATGCCTACCATGAATTAGAGGGTTGTTTTTTTTTTGTTTTGTTTTTTATTTTGTTTTGTTTTGTTTTTCCACCACAAGGAAAATGCTCCAGCTCTGGGATAAAAATGGTACATAGAATTCATCAATGTTTCTCTTGCTTAGTACTACTTCCTAAGACTGGTGCAAGCTGTCTGGAGCATGTCTTCAGCTGTGATTTCAACAGTGATCCTGCTGGCTGCCAGTACAAAGACTACACTGCAGAACCTTAAATATCGTGGCTCTTGACAGTTTTACTCTTTTAAGAAAGCCTTGAAAGTCTATCTAAAATAAAGACTGAAAGAAAGCTCAACGAAGAATCAACAATTCTAATAGCATTTACAAGTACTGAGTAGTATTTAACAATGTCTAACTTTATCTATACTCAACTTCTGCCCCACTATCCCAGGAGGAAGTATCTTTGATTTGTCTTAGTGTTACTTGATGGAAATCTTAGACAAAGGCAACTTTATTCAAATGTAGCCAGACAAAACTCTGAGCTCAAGTTGTGAAAAATAAAATTGAGTGGGCAGGTCATTGCCCCAAGTATTTGCAAAGTTAGTATGCAAAGGAAAAGTAAACATTCTATCTTCTAGACGTTCAGGGGTAGTTTTGCAAGGAGCCTGTCTAGGTTGGGGTCCCATCATACAGCAGACACTAGGAAATAGAGGTACTATTTTTTTGTTGATTGAATTTCAAAGGGATGACTCTAGGCCCCCGAAACTGACAAGAGGCCTTTACCAATATTTCCACTTTAAAAGAGGAGAATCTTAATTAATATGTCTACATTTCCTAAAGTAAAAGCTGCCAAGAAAAGTTGAGTTTCCTATCACTCATGTTTTCCGGATAGAAAGAACTGAAGCACATTTTACACAATCCCTTTCGTTCACCTTCCTTTAGTTACCCACTCTGGCCTAGCTCTCATCACTGTTAGGTACACTCACTGAAAACAGGAAAGCCTAGGTTGGACCACAGAGAGCATGGCCCACTGCTGCGCGTGCGCAGTCGGCTCAAGTCCCTGACGTCACTGTGCGCGGCCCGCCCCTACATATTAGCAACCAGAGGCGTCCGTGGCAGCACTGGCTGCGGAGATGTACGAACTTCCGGTCGTCCGGGCAAGCTGCCGCCGCCTAAGCCGCCGCAGTCTCCGCCACCTGCGGTGCGGGCTCTCAGGCTGGGGAGTTGGCTCTTCGCCGGTTTGGCGCGCCCATGGTCGGCGCTGTGGACCGGGAGGCCGGCCCGGCGGCTGCGGCGTGCTGAGAGGGCGGCGTGGGGATGATGCGGGCCCCGCGCGGCTGCTCCCGGCCTTGCCGCCTCCTGGCTCCGGCCATCGTCTTGCTATTGCTGCCCACGCTGAGCCGGTCCGGGACGTTTGTGTCCACGGAGGCCAGGGCGGCTCCCGCATACCGGCCTCCCGAGCCTGTGCAGCGCACGCTGTCACCGCTGCCTCCGGGCCCCACCGCGGCCCAGCCGCGGGGCCGAGCTCAGGCCGAAGCCGCCAGCCCGCGAGGTGCGGAGGGCCGCAATGGCAGCAGCCCCGGGGCGGGGTCTGAGACGGACGGCCTCGGAGGGAAGGCCGGGGAAGGCTCCGTGGGTGGCAGCCTGGCTGTAAGCCCCAACCCTGGCGACAAGCCCATGACCCAGCGGGCCCTGACCGTGTTGGTGGTGGTGAGCGGCGCGGTGTTGGTGTACTTCGTTGTCAGGACCGTCAGGTGAGGCACAGCCTCCGTGGGGACCCCTGCAGCCCAAAGCGGGCTGACAGGTGACCTGCCCTGTGAAGCAGGGTGGTTGACTGTGTCCTGGCCTTGACCCCCTGTCCCAGCATCAGGGGCTACAATCTGAGACTAGATCGTTGGCTGTCTTAATGGCCTGTGCTGTCTTAGCTGGTGACACAAGCTGATGCCTTGAATTTATAAATCAGCATCCCATATCCAGCATCCTGGTCTCTGAGGCTGGCCTCTGCCCTTAAAAGATACCCTTTACCCTGAAGTGGAAGTGCTCTCCCATCCCCTGGAATTTTGATTGAACTGCTGTGTAATACTTTTCTTACTACTCTGCAGTTTGTGTAACTAACCTGTCTGTTTTGCCTGTTAGACTGGGCTCCTATTTTTGAGTCAGGGTCATTAACAGTAATGTAACAGGGCTAGTGGATGTTTCTTTTTTATAAAGCTTAGTTGTTCTTTCTTAGCAGCTGTGTTTCTTGATGGTGCCCTTAATCTACCCCTAAGTAAGTTGTACTCAGTTAATTGGGGACTACTTCCCTGTCGAGGTGTCAAACAAAGCAAGACCCCACCAGAAGTGACCAAGAGAACAGCCAAGGAGAAACTAATTAATGATTTCCCTTTCCCTAAAACAGGAGTAGATGGTATTTTGTGAGATTTGTACTTTTTTATTGTTTTCCAAATTACTTCTCACTTTCTGCATATAATTACACACTACCATTATTTAATATATGTTGTTGAATCGTCCATACAAAAATTTCTTTTTATGCCCAGTGATGGTGGTGCTTGCCTTTAATCTCAAATGAAGCAGAGGCAGGTGGATCTCTGAGTTCAAGGCCAGCCTGGTCTACAGAGTGAGTTCCAAGACAGCCAAGAGTTACAACAGAGAAACTCTGTCTTAAAAAAAAACAAAAACAAACATTTTTTTTTCCTTTTTAAAAAGTATTTGTGAATGGAAAATCCACATGATTTGTCTTATGTGGTTGATTAAAAAGGTACCATATTTTTGTGTATGTGATCCAAAGGATCTTTTGTTTCTAGGACACATCTTAATTGGCTACAGTATTAAAACCATTTTCCAAATAATTCTTTACATTACAAGCGTATAAAGTGCAACATATTTACTAGTAAAGTTTGAGATTCTACACTGAACCTGATATTAAGAAAAAAGCTGTCAAGTTTTCTTGTTGTATATATACATGTAAAAGAATCAGAAAAGGGTATTAAATTTTACCTCCTTTTTCAAGTCCATATGTATTTGAGGCTAGGCTTTCTTCATACCCATTAACCAGAGATCTCATTACAAATGATTGGATGTGAAAGCAAATTTGAAAGTCCAGTGTGTTTTTCTGTTTTTATTTTGTATATACAATTTAGGCCAAATGTTAAAGAGTTTTTGAAGAAAATATGTTGTCCTTTTTACCATTTTTGGTTTTATGAACAATTAACATTTTATAACATTTGAAATCAAGTATTTTTTCAGGCTTCTTTGATATTAATATGCATAATCACATATATAGCCCTCTCAGAGCCATGGACAACTTTTAAGAATGTAAATGAGTTTAAATCATTTGGAAATCACTCATAAACAGCATTATTGAATTAGAAACTGTTGATTTACAGAGTTCAGAAAATCCACACCCACTCCCTGTCACTGGGAAGTTAGGAAATGCTCAGAAGGTGTTAAAAGCTAATGACCACCAAAGTGAGACTTCTTGATGTTAAGAA
The DNA here is from genome assembly GCA_026225945.1 of Cricetomys ansorgei. Lineage (NCBI taxonomy): Eukaryota > Metazoa > Chordata > Mammalia > Rodentia > Nesomyidae > Cricetomys > Cricetomys ansorgei. The sequence goes on from JAMJFZ010001791.1 coordinate 6,439,450, forward strand.
ATCTTAAAAGGAAAACGAATCTTTTTCAGCATACAGTTGTTCCTTAATACTGCATAAAATTCCTATAAGGTCCCAATACCATCGGTACATAGAGAACATGGGAAGAATGGTAATTTCAGGATATGCCTCTTGATTTTGTTTTTCCTTTTTGTTCCACCTTATTTATAATCTTACATACAAATGTTTACTGCCATTGCTTTCTTATGTCCATTTCTGTAAATTTTGAAATAACTCAGCCTTTTCTGATTCTATTGGATGATTCAGTATCCTGTTGCATGAGAACAGCCAAATTCAGAACTCCGACTGATAAAAACTGCATACTTCGGGCAACATCTAGTACATTAGTGCACTCCAAATTCTAAATTTGGTTAGTTGTCTCACATCCAAAGCTTGATTGATGCTGACTAAATCTGGGGCTATCCAGAGCCCCTACTCTTTACTTCCAGATTATACTTTTCATTCCTCATTCATTATGGTGGTTGCTCATTTTGGCTCCCTTTCCAAAATATGTGTGATAGAGAACCAGAATTGCTTATTTGTGCCAAGGGAAATATTCTCAGATCATTTCCTTAACTGATAATATGAGGTGAAATTGAATATTTTAGTTGTAAAATTTTGTTATACCAAACTCTATGAGATTTTGAAAATGTTTTGTCTTAATCTAACTCAACCACCACAAATATTTGGATCAAAATAACTTATATTGGTAGTCTAGAATATTCCAAATGGCAACAGCATTCTTTCTGTAGAGGAGCTCAAAGAGTACAGTTCCAGGAGTGCAGTAGGGGCACCATAGACTTCATAAGATGAGTTCAGCCTCTCTGGGAAAATGCTTCTTGTCTGCTTTATTTTTTGCTCTGGCTGTTGCTGAACCTTGTAGCACTGTGCAAGAGAGCACATTGCTGTCTCATGAATGAGCCTTAATTCATTTCTTATGTCGCTGAATAGGAAAGTGATGAGGATTTGAAACTTAAGGGTAATTGATACTTGCTGAAAGAACAAAGAAACATGAAAACCTCAATTACTATTTAGATTTCTTTCTTTGTAGGACATTTTTCCTATATGAAAATGTCTAAGGCCAGAAAAAAATCATAGTTATTACAAATAAATGTATGATAAATTGTTCTTGCCTTAGAGGAAAGACTTTTTCCCCCAAGCTGTGTTTTTTGTTTTTTGTTTTTTTTTTTATTCAGTGTCATACATCTACTTTTCCTGCTTTAGGAAGTTATTTGACTTCTCTAGTCCCTGACTCTATGAAATAGAGATAAAGAGCTCTTTGAAATTGTGGCCATCAGTACCAAATTTAGCATTGATAGTCTTCATTCAGCCAGTCAGTATTTATTCAGCTGTCCCACACTGGGCAATAACAGTAACATTTTGAGGTAAATCAACATTACTGCCTCCAGGGCACTTACAGACTGGAAGAGCACAGGGACATTCATCAAACAGTTAGATAGATAATTAAAAGTTGCAGCAAAGGAGCATTAACACCCAGGCCTCCTACTCCCCTCCTCCCTCCTCGATAGTGGTCTTTCACTTTTCCATCTAGCTATCTTTGGATGACTGCAACCGTGTGCATGTACAATTATTGTACAGCAATTAAAAGTAGAATTATAAAAAATTATATCTGGGTCCTATTAATACTTAAATAGTATTAAATTCTTAAAATTAATACTTAAATATTAAAACTGCACAGTGTTGATTTAATTTTAACCATTTAGATTACAGACCCTGTAATCTAAAAAAAAAACAGGCCAAGTGATGGAATTTACTAGAATTTTGTGATGTCAGGAGGTCAAAAGAAAGAAACTAAACAGAGCAGAAGAGAACTTATTGAGGATTTGATGAGCACGCAGGCAAGACCAAGGCAGAAAGGATACAAGACCAGCGCAGCACAGAGGTCTCTGCATCTGCACTGCAGGAATGCCTCTTCCTAGTGTGTTTTATTTGCTTCTTTTCTTTTGTCCTTCAGCTTAAATGCTTGAGGAAAAATATTCACCTGTTGCCAAGGATGGCAGCAACCCTAATTACCATTTTACCAGATGTTAAATTTTGTTAGAGAGAGCATACGAATCAGGGAATATGGAGTGCCACAAGGAAGACAAGATTTGTAGTCATCAGAAATAATGGATGCTCATCTTCATTTTTATTTGGAGTTTAGGGAGGACCATTGTTTTTATTTTATGTTACTGTCTTTTAACCTAGCAATTTAAAACTCCAATCTTTGGGATTGGTTTATTCTATTATTTAACTAGTTTGCATTATCCTACTTAAAATCTGACTGGTATTATGATTAAGCTTTCTAAGATTTCTCCTGTAATCTCCCCTTTTCCTTTACCCCATCTTTCATCCAGCATTATCAAGCCTACATTCTTATAATCACTTCATAGGATAATATCACACAGATGAGTATCTATCTTACTACAATGCTATATAGAATTTACATACTGTATGTTATACATATAATTGACATCTAACATTGGGAGTTTGGGGGCATTTAGTTACTATGTATATATTTATGATACTAACATTCATGTTTTACTATCTAATTTTATAAATGTATACATTATACACATATATATTAATTTATACATATACACTTATTTTTTACCTAAGCTAATACTATTTTTCTATTCTACATTTTTAATTAAATTCCACAAAATGTGATTAAAGATGTGCTCTACATGTACCCAATGTACAGTATTTAATTTTAGTGCACATAAGCATGGTACTATCAAATGCCATTCCCTTCAGGAATTATAATTTATTATTCAGTTGATTCCATCACACACTCCTATTCATATGTTGAAATGGTACTGGTCTATTTTTTTCTTAAATGAGATGCTTAGAAGTTCTACAATGAATATGTTTAATAAATTTAAATATTTTAATGAGTTGTTTTCTTTAGAAAACTGTTGCCTTCTGAAGTCTATCTGAAGATCTAAAAATTGGGTATACCCTTTTTTTTTTTTTTTGGATAATGTTTCAGGACATGCTGTTCTTATAGGCTTCTTACCCAGAGGTGATATGTGAAGATTCATTTAAAAACTATGATAAGTAAACTATAAACCCCTGTATTCTAGCAGTTTTTTAAAGAGATATCTGCCAGAAAGATTTGTGGCAGAATCTTTGTGTTTTGGGTATGGTGATGAGCGAAAATAGAACAGTTCATACTCCCATGGCAGTCTGTAGAGTATAGAGAAGAGAGTCAAATGATTGTGTAGATAGGTGCCACTCCGATAAGTACTTTGAAAGAATCACGTGGGTCCTATGGTTTTGTAAACCAGCTAGGAAGATCAGTGAAGCTATATTTGTGGTAAGAGCTGTAAAGTAAGTAAGCATAACCACAACAGTATTGGAAAAACAAAGTGAGACCTAGGCAGGGGAAACATGGCCATCACAAGGGACTGAGAAGGCTGTGGAAGTTAGGTGGAATGGAGTAGAGTCAAGCTGTAGTGACGGTATTGCACTTATCTTCTTTGTATTAGAGATAATGCCCCAGTGCTGAGTAGTCGAAACCACTGCAGCTGCACGCGAAATTAGTAGATTATAAAGTTGGTAGAAATATGCTGTTAGGAAGCTATCCCATTAGACATGATCACAGAGGTGATATACAGTGCAGCCATAGAAAAGAATCTCAATTCTTTTTAGGAAATACACTCAGTAGGACTGTAGGAAAACATTGATAAGCCTTATTTTCGTCTTTAAACACACTGATTTTTTTAGATAGCATTTTCTGTGTAATAGGCTAACTACATAGCTTAGAATGACCTTGAAATTTGATCCTTTCTCCATCTCCCTAGTGGTGAAGCTGGGTGCTGGTGTTAGGACTGTGTAACACTACATTCAAGTTTTATGTTGTAAAGGGGATGGACCCAAAGCTTTGTGCAGGTGAGGCAAGCAGTCTTCTAGCTGAGCTATAGTCCTACAGTGACTTATTTTTAGGAGAAAGCATGGTTGGCTGGCTGGGTCACCAGCTGTCTCAACTTTAAATCTGAGTAGTCCTGACAGGACTACGGTTCTCAGGCTTTTTCTCAGTCAGTGCCTGAATACAGCAGAGCATGGACATTCTGATCAACACCAGATGCCTTGAAGAGTTGGCCTTTGCTTATAGACACAGCATTGACCAGTCAAGACTAAGTGGCTTTATGTCCCCATGCTAGCCTGTTTTCTTTTCTCAGGTATGAAGCTATCTGTAGGGTCTCTGTGCTTTGTACAGGTCACTCTGTTTCTCTCACAGGTTTTTCCTATGTAAATCTCTTTCAATCTGTATTAACTTGTTAGAGTTTCCACTAGGAAGTCCCACAAATGGAGTGGGTTAAACACCAGGAGTCTGTTGAGTCATAGTTCTAGAGGCTGGAAGTTGAAACTCAAAATTAGTACTGACATGGTTGGTTCATCTAAGTGCTGTGAAGGAACGATCTTATGTAGCTCTTTTTTCTTTACTTGTAAATGATTGTGTTATTTTCATACAAGCCTGTGGGAGCCATGGAGAGGAAAGTGGCAGTTTGAATAAGAATGACCCCCTTGTGCTCATATAGTTGAATGTTTAGTGTTGAGGTTACAAAAGCTCACATCTGGCCCATTGTCTCTCCTTGCCTGCTGCTTACTGATCAGGATGCAAGCTTTCAGCTACTGCTCCAGCTTCATTCCTGTCTATTTACTGCAATGATATAATGAACTAACCTTTAAAACTGTAAGCAAGCTCCAATTCAGTGCTTTCTTTTCTTAGAGTTGCCTTGGTCATGGTGTGTCTTCATAGTAATAGAACAGTAGCTAAGACAAGCCACATACATACGTACATACACACACACACACGTACATTTATATATACATATGTATATATGCATATATATATATATATATATATATATATATATATATATACATACACACACACACACACACACACACGTGAACCCTTTTATCTGATTTAACTTGATTTCCTCTGTAAGGGCCATATGTAAAAATAAAGCCACATTCTGAAGTCCTAAGAGTTAGTGCCTCAACTCTAACTTAAGTACAGAAGTTGAAGGGTATTGTTGAGTCTGCATATCATTGTAGTACCTTTTTGGTATCTGTTTGTAGAAGAGTTTCAACTGGCAACTGGCGTAATTGGTTATACAAATGAGAGGAGCTGAAACTGAGAGATGTCCAGTTAGACAAGGAGTTGATTATGCAGCACATCCAACTTTGACTTCATGATGAAAATTGTAGAGAACTAACATCATAACTAACATTACTTGCTTATATTATTTTTGCAGAAATTGCTTCAAATTAATTCTTGTTCATAAATTGTTAACATTAAATCTTGGGTGCTTTTATGGTTAAGAAAGTAATGATAAAAAATTTTATTTTTGTAAATACAACTACCTAAATATATAGCTGTATCTTTATATATGGGCATCCTCTCTACTTAATGTCTGACCACATAGAGGCTGCATATGTGCGTGTATATATGCACGTGACTGATTTATATATTCTCCAGTCTAGTTTGGATGTGTTATAAAACAAAAGTTTTATTATATATGTTATTTCATATTTAATATAGTTCTTCCACATATTCCAATAAAGGAAAATGAAAAGAAACAAATTTGTGAATCAAATCAGGTGTTTTCGCTTCCATAGAGTAGTAAAGTGAAATGGAGTTTTATTCTGTTGTGTTTATTTTATGTGGCATACAACATTTTTACATAAAATTTTATCAAGCTTTCTTTAGTACTTTTTTCTGGCTCTATAAATAACTGATGCATATTACTGAAACAGAAATAGTTCTGACTGAGCTGAATATATTTAATGAAACATTAAAAAATATGCATCTAAGGTAAGACACCTACTTGAATCACTTATGCTGTGAGTAAAAATAGTTCCATATAGATTAGTGTTTCACTGTTTCCTTTTGCCATTTGAGGATTCCATGCTTCTCTACATGTTTGAGATAATATTGCTAATATTCATCAGGAACCAAGAAAATATGCTTTCATGTTGCAATGTTTGATATGACTAATATGAATGTAATTATTAATACATTTATATGTATGAGAGTAAAGAATATAAGGAAAACATTCATATCTAAGGAAAAAGTAAAAAGGACTGGATTTTAAAGCCTCCTTTTCATTTTGATTAAAAATAATGCAAACTAGATAGTAAAAGATAAAATAACTTTTTAACTTAATATTTTGTGTGTGTGTGTATGTATGTATATATATATATATATAATTTCGTTTTTCAAGACAGAGTTTCTCTGTTGTAACTCTGGCTGTCCTGGAATTCATTCAGTAGACCAGTCTGGTCCAGAACTCACAGAGGTCTGCCTGTCTCTACCTTCCGAGGGCTGGGATTAAAGGTGTGTGCCACCAACACCAGGCTAAAATCTGTGTTTTACACTTAGCATTTTAAGTAGTTCATTGGGTCATAACAATCATTTTTAAAGTTTCATTTTTTAAAATTTTCCTTAAGGAATTTATACATACACAGAGTTTATATTACAATTGCTGTTTTTATGGATATAGCTTTCATGACTAGCCATCAGTGCATGTATCAGGAGAATGAGGAAAGACGTTTTTAGATAAATAGCATTTCAAGTTGTTCTTTTAATATAAGGCTTGCAAATTCGGTTTAATTTCTTTAGAAGTTAATATTAAATGATAAGTTCATTTTAATCAAGATTTATCTTTCACTTATTAATATTTGGCACTTAACTATTCTGTTTCTAGATATGAAATTGGTCTTGTTTTCAGGTGATTGGTGTTTGAAAGGTAGTATTTCCATATGTTACCAAATAAATCTACAATGTATGCTGTAGAGAGTATTCCTAGAGAGTATCTAAGCTGGAATAAATGATGAAATGCCAAAATCATTGTAGTCATATATTTATTTATACATTCCTAGGGTGGGATATAATGTTAGACTGATGCATTTTTCTGTTTGCTGAAGATTAAGAAATCATCGACTTGTGATGACTTTGGTTATAAAGAATTAGCTGAGGTTAATCCAGGTTACTAGCATGTTGCCCATTTGATGTATGACCTGGGACAATTTAGTTTGTTACCAAAGATAAGTTCACATGACATCAAATTCTTCATTGACTGAAAACTCTATGTGACTCAGAAAACCCACTGAAAGAATTGCCACAGAGAAGAGACTACTAGAATGTTAGCATGCACAGCCTAAGGTTTCCCTCACTGTGTACTCATTTTCAAATCACAGCAAAGCATGTGAAACATCATAGATATTTAAGGGCATCTTAATTACCATCCATTAAGTGAAAAGGGACCAATAGTGAAGTCCTTTCTGTAACTTTTCTTTAGTCTTCTTTACCAAATAATGTTTTTAGTTTTACTGTTAAGGGCTTTAATATCTAAATTTAATGTTGATAAACAAGCTAAATCCTATTTTTTAAAGGATTATAAACAAAACAAAATACTAAGCCAAATATATGACAGAAATCATATTGCCACATAAAACCTAAATAACAGCAAAACTTTAGGATTCTATTCTATGTGATATGTGTGAAAATGCACAAATACACATACACATATATACGCGTGTTGATTTTTATACATGCATTGTAAATTTGCTAGTTTAACAATGTAATTTCTTACTATAAAATACTACTTTATACTTCACAGTGTCTTGTTCTTACTAGTTATAGCATGTATTAAGCTTTACATTGGTTAAATTTATGATGTTAATATTATACTGAAACCAGCTTATTAGTCCATCAGCTTTAAGTAGATATAAAGATAGGTCTGTAAGTTGACAACAGAAGGGCAGAATTCCATGGCAAAGAAGAGAACCCTGTCTGAAACTGCAGGATAGGCCAGGAACTAGAGACTGAATAACCCAAAGATGATTTCTCATGATTTCATGCTTTGCTCATAGATCAGTACCTAGCCCAGTCCTGGCCTCCAGAGAGATCCCCTCCAGCAGCTGATTGGAGCAAATGGAGATGCCCAGGACCAAACACTGCAGGGATCAGGGAACCTCACAGAAGAGGGAGAGGAGGGATGGCGGAGACCAGAGGGGTCAAAGATACCAAGAGAATAAGCCCCACATTGTCAACTGATTAGCATTCTTAGGGGCCCACAGAGACTGGAGCCACAGACACAGAACCTGCAGGATCCCCTAAATACATCTTATGGCTTTCTGGAGTGAGGGTGTCTCTGACCATTTTAACCTGCCCTTGAGACTCTTTTGGACCTGCTGGGCTACCTGGCCCACCCTTGATGTAGGAACTGGTGCTTGCCTATTTCCATCCCGCTATACCATGCCCTGATTGTGGTGTAACCCTGCAGGTGGGGGGGGGGAGATCTTTTCTAGGGAGAAGTGGGGAGGGATGGTATTGTGGGTAGTGATTGATGGGTAGATCTGGGGAAGATAGGGGGGAGGAGGGAGTGTGGAAGGAGGGGCGTTGGAATGTGTAAGTTGTATGAGAGAAGAAACATTTTTAAAAAATTTTTTAAAAAATGACTTCTGGAGATTATATTTTTCTCCAGACATAGTAATATCTTATAAATTTGATTGCTCAGATTAGACATTTTATACTCAAAAAGTAATAAGCCTCTTGGTTAATACAACTCAAACATTGATTTTAATGTATGCATGTTTGCATAAATATGTGGGATATTTTGTCTTTTGGGGTTCCCAGAGTCCTCTTTGAAAAGGCTTTTAATACTCTGCCATTGGTGCTGAAGTCTAAATATCACATAACATTATTATGTCAAGCTGAGTAAAGTATAGTTTAAGTAAACCAATTTCATTTGTGATCAGTTGCTGAAATATTTTGTTCTGTGTCTAATCCTCAAAAAGTACTTCTGAACAGCTCTTGCTGTATATAGTGTTGAAGCTATTGCGTTGGAAGTGACTTGGATATTAACTCCAAGGACATAGTTTTAGATGATAGAATCAGAAATCACCAGTTTAGAGATGCTTAGTTTCTATTCTTGAAATTTTTGGTTTAATTATGGTCCAAGTATGATCATTTTTAAGTTTCTTTTTAAGGTTTTTTAAATTTTAAGTAAAAAGAAAACATTTTTAAGTTCCCAGGTGATTCTGATATGTAATCCAGTTCTGAGCCAGTAATCTCAATTTGAGTGCATGTCTAGGACTTCTAATATCTAACTTTTTAGTGTTTACAACGGTGCTTAGTTGTATCTATCAATAAGAAGGCATTAAGAACCTGAGATCAAGGCTAGAATTGAAGGTTTCAGAAACATTTAATATCTGAAGTAAGGCTTAAAAATGTATCTCTTGGGGCTGCAGAGATGGTTCCAACAATTAAGAGTACTGCTGCTCTTCCACAGGATCTTGAGTTCAGTTTCCAGCACCCATGGAGGTGGGGTATCAGAACAAACACAGCTTCAAGGGATATGATACCCTTTTCTGTCTTGTATACATGGGCATCCACACACGTTTCATTCACTCACACATACACGCATACACATAAATAATAAGTGATCTCTCAGTTTCAGAGGTTGAAGAGAGTATGCTAGACAGGAGAAATGTTGATGCCATACAAACATAAAGGAATAGGTTTATTCAATGAATTCCCAGTAATCTTTGCTGCTAAACTGATTGTTTTTTGTTTGGTTGATTGCTGCTTATTTTTGTTGTTTTTTGTTTTTTGGAAACAGAGTTTCTCTGTGTAGCCCTGACTTGTCCCAGAACTCTCTCTGTGGACCATGCTGGCCTGGAATTCACTCTGTAGACAAGGCTGGCCTAGAACTCAGAGTTCTCCTGCATCTGCTTTGCAAATGCTGAGTACACCACTGCCCTGCACAAGTGATTGCTTTAATATTTATATTTATTTTTGTAAATAAATATATGATTTATAATCATGTTTAACTTAGTATGTCTTTGGTAGGAAAGACGGACTAATTTCTCTTTAATTTACTATTACATATGAAGTAATGATAGGCTATATTAAAATAATTTTATTAATTCTTTTGTTTGGTTTAATAGGATGAGAAGAAGAAACCGCAAAACTAGGAGATATGGAGTTTTGGACACTAACATAGAAAACATGGAATTGACACCTTTAGAACAAGATGATGAGGATGATGACAACACATTGTTTGATGCCAATCATCCTAGACGGTATGTTGGTATAGTAGTTAATTCAGTCTGACAGGATATAAATCTGCCCTGAACATTGAAATGCACTGTCTTTTACAGTCTTAATAGGTTCTGTTTAATGAAGTCCTTTGTTCTGCCAAGCCCACAGATCACATTCACATAGCTTTCCTGAAATGAATCTAAACAACAGTTTATATATATTCCCTGAAATGAGCTGGTTTGCAGATCTCTTTGCAGAGTTTTGTGTAAAGGAATAGGTTGTGTGAAAGGTAGGAAGGGTCTGTATGAAGGTATCACAATTGGAGGCCTTTGGGCTTAATGAAATGTAGAGGGAATATTGGTACATACCTTTAATCCCAGTATTCAGGAGGCAGTGATAGCACATGCCTTTAATCAATAAAACAGGAATCAAAGCTCAGAAGGAGTCAGTGTCAGACATGAAGTGACTTCTGAGTTGAGTTAGAGTGAAGGACAGGCAAAGTGGCGAATCAGAGGAAGAGTTAGCAGAGTGAGTCAGTGAGAATATACCCAACTCAACAGAAAAACATGCTGTCAACTCAGAGAACAAGACACAGAAATTGTGAAGCAGTTTGACTGAGGATAAGGCAGAGAAACAGAGAGGCTGACTGAGGCAGTATGGGGTAGTGAGAGCTCACAGAGACACAGAAGCAGCTCAGCAGAAGTCAGTATGAGATAGGAGGAGTGAGTCAGTTTGAAGCCAAGCAGAACGGTTCAGTCTGAGGCAATCAGAGAATCAGCCAGAGTCGGCCAGAGTCAGAAGAGTTCAGTCAGAAACAGTAAGCCAGCTTAGAAGATCAGTTTATACCAGTCAGCTTGGAGAAGATTTGAGCCAGAAAAGTGAATGAGTTGAACCAGGAGAGTCAGAGTTCAAAAAGACCAAGTCAGAGTGGCTCTGTCAGCAGTAAGTCTTACGAGATTGGTTAGATTGTATGGAGGCTTAAACATTCTAGACTGCATGGAGGCTGAAGCCTTCCACTTCTAGATTTAAGTTTTGATTGTATGGAGGCCAAAATGCTTCAGGACTGTAGAACTAGGACTGGTGATTGAATTAGCCAAAGAATAAATGGCATTTTGCCTTGAGTGTACAGCTATAGCTTTGGGTTTGAAATTTTCCATTCTTACAGTATCATTATGCATTATTTTGACATATGTTTGCTTTTGAGAAATATGTAAAAGTTTGCTTTTATTTTTACATTCTGAAATGATTTTGTTTATTACTTGATTTGATTTGCAAATAGTATTTCCTGACAGAAATGTAAGACTAGAGGTTTGTTGTCTTGTGGTGTAAGTGTGATGTCTATATTCAGATTTAGTCTCTCAACATGTCAAGATCTTTCCTAAGGGGTTCACATAAACAAAACTACAAAAGTCTATAATTAATATCAGTATGAATGGACTGAGACACAAGTGGACAGTTAGAGACACAAGTAGCAAAAACTAGTCAAATTTTATGTCCTTCCTTTATTGTGTGTGTGTGTGTGTGTGTTCGTGTGTTCGTGTGTGTGTGTGTGTGCACACACGCACGCACGCATGCATGCGCGCATTCTGATGTAGACTAAATTCAGAGTCTAGCACATTTATGCTGTGGAAGCACTCACTGAGCTACATCCCAGCTCTGCATTTGAATTTTTAATGTAGATTTGTGTAACTGCTGTTATTTCTTTGTTGAGTGAGAGCATTAAAGAGTGGAGTTTTTTTTCTTCAGTAAGACTGTTAGTAAAGCATTCAATTTCATAATAGACAGGTTGTTCAGATTTTTGCTTATTGTGTCCAGAGTTAGTTATATTTCTTAAGAAATGTATCCATATAATGTTGAATTTTACATGCTATTACATGAATTGATCACTTAGGAGAATAACTTGAATTTGCACATGATTTTTTTTCCATATGGTAATTTAAATATTTAAATATTTGCCTAAATGGAGAAAGATAATTATGCATAGTAAAGGTCCATATACATACTTATATACATACATACACACATATATAGATTTATTTGTTTGGTGTATATTACGTATTTAAAAAATACTAGGTTTTGTGCAGAATTCTAATTATCAATAAAAGTCCTGCCTTCAGTTGTATTTAAAATAATATTAAAAGAACCTACAAGCAATGTTTCCTCTTCCTATTTACTATTTTCTCTTTTGTTTGATGCTTTCCCACTTTAGTCTTTCTCCCTGTGCTTCTTATTGTTCCCTTTGTATTCATTCATTCCATCTGACAAAGCCTTTAGCATCTCCATTCATCTTTTTAAAGATACAGATTAATGAAGCAGACGAGTTGATAAATGTAGTATTCTCCTTTCTGTTTCAGTCACTGTTAAAAATAACTCTGCATTCAGTGGTGAAGACTGCTACTAACGTGTAGCAATAGACAAGCAGGATTTACAGCAGAGGCAGGTGACTGGTAGCATGTGTTCTGTGTTACACTAATTAAATTCATCACATATTGTGCAATAAAGAGAAAATTAAAGTCAACCATCAAAAATGGATATAACACTGCTGAAGTTTGAAATTTGTCACAGAATGGAAATGATGATTCTTTTGCTGACTCAGATATTTCTGATTTTTTGTTTTTTTTTTCCCCTCAGAACTTTTGAAAGTTTGATAGAAGTACTATAAAATATGATGTAAGACTTTCTTGAGGTATAGTTCAGTGGTGGCATACTTTACCAAGGGGAAAATAGGCCCAGAGTATGGTTTCTGTTATTTACATAGATGGATCCACCGAAGCATCAAAATTATTTAATAAGCTACCTTTGTAAAATATATTAAGCTACCTTAGTAACATATATTCTTCTGAAGTATTTGCTAACCTAAGTAAATCTATCAAGCATGATTTAAGATAGGTATTTTCATTAAGTGTTTTCTTTTAATAAATCATTTAGCCTATTCAGAGTTGTATGAAAATGTTCCAAGTACACAGATAATTCAGATAAATGGATATTGTCTGAAATTAAGTCACAACTCTGCTACCATAACTTTGCAAACAAAGTCTGTGGCTTTTAATCCTTTTTGCTTCTTTTATAGTTATTCATCCAAATTTTATTCTTGTGTTTGCCTTTTTAATATAATTCTTTTATTATTTTTATTTTCTTAAGTTATGATATAATTACATTTTTTCTCTTTTCCCTGTTCTACCTTAGTTCTCCAATACTCCCTACCTTGCTCTCTTTCAAATTCTTGGCTTTTTTTCATTTATTGTTATAATATACATATATGTACATACATATGCATTCTCTGTCTCTGTCTCTCTCTCTCTCTCACACACACACACACACATACACATACACACATGCACACATTCCTAAATACATATTTATAACCTGCCCATCTGTATGATGTTTCTCATATGTATGCTTTCAGGGCTGATTGTTTGGTATTGGATAACCAATTGATGTGCTCTTCCCTGGTGAAGATTATTTCTTCCACTCTTAGCATTCCTTAGCTGCCTGTAGGTTTTTGGTTTTTTTTTTGTTGTTGTTTTTGTTTTTTTGTTTTGTATATTGTTGAGGCCTTGTACTCTTCCCCCCTTTAGTTTGGCATGCCTATGATTTTATCTTTGTTCAGCTCGTCTTAAGCAGTTACACTGGTGAGACTTTGTGGATATAGCTTCTGACATTTCTAGGAGACATGGTCTCACAGCAAACTTTTTAATCCTCTAACTCTTACAGCCTTTCCATTGGTTCAGGATATACCAACCATTCCACTAGTCAGTCCTATTGGATGCATCTACAGTGGTGTGTGTGTATATAGGTATATAATATAATGTAGATGTATAATGTTTTCCTGTGTGGACAGGCTGGTCTTGTACTTGTGGTGATCTTCCTGCCTGGGCCTCCCAAATGCTGAGATTGTAGATGTGAGCAACCATGCCTCACTTTTATTACTGTGTTGTATAAAAATTAACAACAATCTGCATTCTGTTATCAGAAATAATATTCAACATTTAATGGATAGAAAATATCTCAGTAAATGATGCAGGTTTCCCTAGAAGGGAATAATTCATTTTGCCTTAGGGACAGTGAGGTAGTAGAACTGTGACAGGAATGACTAAAATGGCAATTCGTTTGTCTCAGCTGTACTGGACACTGCACTGGGCTCTTTACTAGCAGGGTAGAATGGTCTTCTAAAGTAGTTCTTACGACTCATTTGAAAGAGGAAAATCAGAGCTAAGAGAATTTAAATGACTAGAGTCCTCATCCTGTTGTAATCATTCCATTTGTTTCATATTTATTTGATTTATAATCTATGAACATGAACATTCCCATTCTGTCCCTTCCTCATGCCTAGACTCTCCATTCCTCTAAGTTTTCCAAATGTGTGAATCCAAAAGTGAGGGCTATAAGTCCTATGATTCACTTTCTTTCCTGCTGCGTGAAGTACATTAGGATTCTGCAGCAGCAGTTCTAGGAATTAGTTTTAAATCACATCTTCCTTCTGTGTTAATACTTGTAAAATTCTACTTTATTGCCCAAAGTCTAAAAGCACCAGGAAACAAATCATTTCCAGAGAGGAGGGAAAGGAATTTCTTGCTTCCAGTTTTATAAAACTAGCTTTTGGTACTGTTTGTAAAAAGAGCGTTTCTGTCTTGCAATTCCATTCTCTTGCTTAGGAACTATAAATGTGGGAAGTACACATCAGGTTTTTAAATGATGGGTGACTTTTTTCCTTCTTTGAACAAAAAAGCTCAGGGAAACAAATAGTATATTATCATTATAAAATTTTAACTTTTCTGAAAAAAAAAGTTGAGACAAAATGCCAATAATCCACTCTAGTTCTGAAAGCTTAAAACAACTTTATAGCACAAACAACAACTAGAGATAATATATTAGTAGTGTTAAATTTAACTTCTATTAAAAGTAAAATAATTATTATAATGATATGTACTAGAAGACATATAAAATAAACAGCTAAAATAAACAGCTTTTATGTCATTTCAGTGCTAGACCAGTAATCTCTGTCAAATCCGTCATTTTTTAAGACCCGAATTTGCTTCCCCCCTCATTTTCTCACTGCCAGACTTAACATAGTATGTATGTGCTCATCGCAACTTTGAACCTGAAGATGCCTGGTTGTAAAGTGCTGTTTGGATCAGCCTGTCGGAACCAGAAAACAGATTTCCTGTGTCTGACAGATGCAATAATTAGCAGGATCTTGTAGGGCTGGTGATGTTGATGCGTGACTGGAATCTGCGGTGACTAAGCTCTACTGCTACACTAAGCAGTGGAATGTGGTGGACTGCCATGTTACCAAGATGTCAGTTTAGCAATGGGAGCAGCTTAGACCAGTCTCTTGAGGCTTGATTCTTTCTCAGTACCAAGTCACCACCACATAATGGGAGTTGATTGCATTGCCAAACACTGGGCCTGCTTTTGACTTTGTAGTCTTTGCTTGTTCGCATCTTGAAGACCACCATTAAAATTCCACAATAATCTCCCCTTGCAAAATGTATTCTGATTCCCTTAAACAGTTTTTAGAATATCCAGCAATCAGTTGACCAAAATGGTACTTTCAAATCAAAGCTTTTACTTCAGGTCTAGATTACCTCTGTCTTCTGAGTGATTTACAAGCTGTGTGATGGATACTTTTACAGGTACAGCTGTCTTACAAAATAGAGACAAGATTTTTCTTTTATTTAATTTATTAATTGATTACTATTTTCCCAGCATTCCAAACTCAGGTAGTAAAGCAAGGGGATCAGGAATTTACAGCCAACTTTAGCTACATGAGACTCTATACATTGTTTTTCATTTTTACTTTTTTAAAGCAGTATTTCTAAGAGTTACTAGAGTCAAGCATGGTAGATCGTGCTGTAATCCTAGAACTTGGGAGACTGAAGTAGGAGGGTTTCTGGGACTATTTCTGTCTGAAATGAAATCAAAATTAAGTCCTTCAATATATTTTAGGTGATTAAACAACAAAAACAACAACAACAAAATTCATTTCAACTATTCCACATAATGGCAAATGCAGGCCAGTAAATAAACCTGCTCTGAGTGCACTGGAAGTCATCAAAGCATTAAATACTGTGGTTAATAAAAGATCCAACCATCTCTTATCCTTAGTTTCACATTGTTTTAAGTTCTGGAGATAATTACTTACTCAGTCTAAGGCCCTATTACTTTTAGGCTGACCACTAAAATATCTAAACCACTTGCCAGTTTAACCCTGACAGTGTAATGGTAGTTTATGCAAGTATTTTCCTTACCATCCCCCAAGTATTTTTACATTTTTCTTTGGAATAATCTGGCAGCTTGTACTTGCAGTTGCATTTCTTAGTATGTGATAGACTTTTATCATCACAGAAACTATTGGACTTCACTTGCCTAGGATATTATCTCATCTCATGGCGTGGTTCTCTTCATCAGAGAAGATACACTTGCAGCCCTGTTTTCAGGGCACAGTCTGTTCTAATTGCTTTCCAGCTACAGTCTCTAGCCCTGGCCAAAAGAGCCTCTGATTAGACACAGCTCTCACTACTCAGCACTCCCACACTGTGCCATGCCCTGCCAAGGTTCACCTTTATAACCTGTGTATTCTATCTCCAGGAAGAGGGCTTGGGTATTTTTTTTTCTCATGCAATGCAAATATTGCCCTGTTTTTCCTGAAAAAGAGCAACTGAGTTAAGGATAGCAGATGAGAAGGGCATATTGATGAAATGATGTTTGAGTTGCAGTTATTTTTAAAAATAAACAAAACAGCCAGATAAGCTCTTGTGGGAGAGAAAGAAACTGCATATCAAGGGGAATTGAAAGCTACAGCAAGGTATGATGTTGTATAAGTGTCTACTTGTTCTCAGTCTTTATGAATGTGGAATATGGAAAAATCTGTGATAGAGCCAAATTAATGTCTTGTAAAAACAAAAACAAAGCTCTGAAGATTGATTTTGTCAGTCAGTGCCCATAGACCATCTCATGCTTTCAAATAAATGAGTGATAGTGTTGCACGTATATTCTAGATTACCCCAGTGGCTTGTAGTGACTGACTACGGGAGTTAAGAAGAACTGAGATGCAGTATTGTGAACTGCTGTATATGGTCCAGCAGGAGTGAATAAGAATGAAAATTCATATTGCTATAAGTATTTACGAAAAAATGAGCAGACATTCCATGTATGTGTTTATTGATAAACTTGGCTTTTATTTGTTTGTTCATTTGTCTGAAACAGGGCCTGACTGTGTAAGCCAGACTAGCCGGGAATTTACAGCAATCTTCCACACCCCGCAAAACATTGTTTTTTTATACCATACTACAATTATCTAAAATACTGTTTTTTCATTGAGTGTGATTTCAGACATATGTCTTCATTTTGAAAGCTGATAAACAGGATTAAAGAACTGTATTTATAGAAATTGTAAAAAGAAATAAAAAAAGTGTATTGCATTGAAATCATTTGTTAATATTCTATGAGTACAACTTTATTGTGACTCTAAGCATGGGCTACTATTACTCACAGTATTTTATTTAATATTATTTTGGATAGCTAAAATTATAGTTCAAAGAATATTAATAATGACAAAGCAATTAATAATGACAGTGTCACTCATTCACAGTGACTTAAAGATTTTTTTTTAGCTTTACGTTTTTTCCCCTCAAAACTTCTGAATATTTAGATGTATATAGGCTTTATGCTGAAGAGTTATTTATTTATTTATTTTACAGATGAGAATGTGCCTTTCATGAGAAGACTTCATCCTTCTGCTGAAGAAGAGTTTCTATGTCTAAGGAATAAGAAGCCACTCTATTGAAGGGAGGGGAATTTAAGTTGCATACATTATGATCACTTTCAATTTGTTGTATCATTTTGTTATATCTGTATATACGAAACCGCTCTATTAATGGGCTCCGTGCTGTTGAGGACAAAGTATACGGTACTGGATTTCCCATTTGAGAATTACTTTAAAGTGGTGTTTTCTGAAGAGCTTTTGTCCCTTCCTTTTACCTTATTATTGTAATTTGTTTTCCTTTAAGTACTAATCAGTTCTTGTTAATTATTTTTGTCAATGTCATAATTTAAAGAACTATAAGCCACAACTAACTGGTATGAAAAAAATAATTAAAATTCTACTTTGCTAAAATATATTTCCCGTTTTTGTGGGGAAAAGCCAAATTATTATGTTGTTTTTTGAGTTTTTAAATAATAGTAATTGTCTGTGCTATTGTATGCAAAAGAATAAATATGAATTAAAATTATTTAAGTAGTACAGACAGTTTGTGTTTTCAAAATAAACACTCCATAATTATATATTACCATATCTGATTTTACATTATCTCTATATATTAAGTCCATAATATATATTCCCTAGCATAGTGTCTCACACCGATAATTCCTCTGTAAGGGAGGAGATTTCTCTGAGTTGGAGGCTAAGGATGAATGGGAAAAGTAGGTTGGTTAAAAAAAAGTAGGTAATCTTAGAGATTAGATATTTTGGAAATATATGAATTTCAAAGGCATTTGTAGTGTGATGTGAAAGAGTTAGTAACAAACCAAATTGTATGGTTCTAAGTCTGAATCTTGTTAGAGGCCAATAAATTGGAAAGTCATATCTGGAGACTTTGAAGTCAGGGATATGTGTGCAGACTAGCTTCATTACACACAACAAATCCAGTCCCAATCAGGTCCAATTTTACACATTTTAAAATTCAGAAGCGGACTTACAGAAAAGGTGTGCTTCATGAACTCTGTTGCTTGATAGCATTAGTGAGGTTATTCAAATGTGTGATAGAATGGCGTAGTCCCCAGTCATAGTGGCTTACAGTAAGGATTTATGTTTTAACATATCAGCTATCCTTTATGGTTTCTGATTATACTCTGTTTTATATTTTCTCTCTAACAAAGCTGATCAAATCTGTCTCAAATGTGTCCATAAATACACAAGTTGCACTTAGCTATTTTTAGGCTACTGCCTTATGATGATGATGAATTAATATCTGTTCTACCCTTCTTGTATTGACTATAGCCAACCTTGGGGCTACTCCAATTCACCAAGGCTGTGATAGACAATCTGCTAACAAGGAGACAAAGATCAAAGGAAAAATGGTTGTATACTTAAGCATAACCACAGCCTGTGATATTTCAAATAAAACTCAAGACTTCATATGCTGAGTAGCATCCCTGTCACACATCCCTTCTGTGTGGTGACACATCTTTGCTGGCTGTGCACTTGGAACATTTCATGTGGGACCATCAAACTGGCTCGTGTTGTGGTCATGCAGATTTGCTTTGAGACTCCAAAGTAGCTTACTCACATGTCTGGGAGCTGCTGTTGACTGTTGGTGGAGAATGCAACTAAAATGCTTACCATGAATTTGGCTTCTAGATTCTGAGATCATCCTAAGGGTAAAAAACAGCAGCATCTCTTAGAATTTCATTACAGTTGAATATTGACTCTGGCATGGTCTATTCATCAAGCCTGTCGCTAAGATTAATTTAGAGTCGATTGAAGGAAACTACATTTCACCATGTGAAAAACTACACACACACACACACATACACACACATACATCCCACAAGGAATCCAGTGGTGGCCATTTTTGGGGTCCACCAATATAGGCTGTCTGGCTACCAGAATTCGTATTCCCCATATCTGCAAAATAGAGTAGTGTTTCCTAAATTATATCCCATTTAGGCCTTGGCTTGACCTTTAGGATTTATACATTTGAATTCCAAGGGAAGATGAGGGGCCAACTTAGATACAGTCCCTCAAACATGGTTTCTTGTTAACAAAAGGAATATGAACAAAATAGAAAGTATCTGTTCAACAACAGTCAGCAGTGCAAGGGTGATATACAGATTTGTCGTGCATTAAAAATTCAAATTTTATGAAAGGACTGGATTTTGACTGGAGGTAGTACAAACAGTTAAAAAGTTACACTTGTATATTTCTGTGGAATGTGAAGTGGTATTTTAGTTCGATACAGTCTTGAATTGTTAAATCCAGTGTCTTAAACTGTTGCTTTTCTCTAATACTTAGCAGTTTGTCAATGAGAGTATTTGATATCTGTTCTCCTGGTGATGCTGATACAGCACTCAGTTGTCAGCTCTTCCTGTCTCTGGTTTCTCAGCACTTGTCACCTCCTCTTCGGTTGGCTTCTAGTTGTGCTCCAAGAGAACGAAGACCTGGGCCACTTGGTGTGTCCTGCAGCCTGCTGACACTGGGATCTGTGGCTTTCCTTTCAGTAAGATTATATGGGTGAGGTTTAACTTGAATAACTGCCTGAGTCTGCTTTCAGTTGGTAGAAATTTGAGCCTCCTTTATTCCCATTGGGGTTTACCCCATTAGACAATGGTTTCTGTGCTTTCTTCATGGTTTCTGTTTTCCCTAGAGGGGTTCTCTGTCTGTGGGTTTGGTGGCTGGATGCTGTCTTGCCATTTGTCTGGTTGAAGTGCAGAACTCCTTGATATTCATAGTCAGTTGTTTGTCTATTTATTGATTGGTTTATTTACTTCTGCCACTGCCTGCTTGGGAGGTGTCATTAAAAGTTTTCCTAAGTGCACTGTTGACCCAAACTCTCCCCTATGGTTATATGCTGAGGCCTGTGAGTATCTCTGATGCTAAATAGAGTCTCCTCGACAAAGATCCAGATTCTTTAGCTGGGAAAATATTAGTCCATCAGCTATCTTACTCCCCTTCCTTGCTGAATTTTCATCTTTAAAGAGAATGTCTATATGGCCTGCCCAAGCTGGCCTTGGTAGCTGGGAAAGAAATGGAGCCCCTTCATGAGGAAACCTTGCAGGCCTTATTTTCCCTAAGCCCTGGAATACTGCCCCTGGACAGGTGTTATGTTCCAGGAAGAGATAGCTTTCAATATTAGCACGTCAAAAAATGAATCCATACCAGAAGAGCTGCCAGCAAGAGCCGCCAAGCCATTGGTGTGGTGGCTCAGATGTTCTTTTCAAATGCTCTTTGTAATCACCTCAGGTTTTGCAGGTTTGCAGGCAGCCAGGAGGAATGATGCAGGCTCTATCATGGATTGCACCTGCATACCAGGAAGGCCCCTGCTGAGATGGCTGGCCCTTAAAATTCCCAGTGAGCAGCAACTTAGTCTCTCTCTGTGCGCTGCTCCATTCTAGCAGTGTCCTCTTCTACCCCTTCCTCCCCTGTTAAATTTTCTTATTAAAAACGCTTCTGCATTTTTATTTCTAAAGCGCAACTGTCCGTGTCATTTCTTAAAGCGTGGAAGCCTGCCATGTCTGTCTCCCATAAAGAATGAACTACTGTGTTCATTTGCCATAAAGAACGCACCACCTCGTTCGTTTGCCATACTTTTCCTTTTCACCCGTATTCTCCTCCCGAGTGGGGTCCCGTGACCCCATCTGCAGAAAAGGCTGGTTCCCTCTGCATCTGTTCCTCTGGGGCAAATACATCTGCTTTGTAGCAAATCTGGTGGTGTCTGGGTGTGTTCTGAGACAAGCCCCAGATCTTTTCATGCTATCCATCTCCAGCTGAACTATTTCACTTTACACAGAAGTGGGGAGTGCTCTGGGATTGTTCTCTTTGAAATCAGATGTGTAAATTTACATACCCATAAATGGTATCCTGGGTGGTCCAGAACACAGACTCTTGCAGCCCTGGGTTCCCTACTAGGCAGCAGGGAGGATCAACATCCAGTGGCCTGAAATTTAATCCAAAGGGGTTTTGACAAGCAAAGACAGCTGTGTGGAAACTATGAAAGCAAGATAGTCAAGCAAGTCAGCAGGCAACCAGCTGTACCTGGTGTAGGATGAGAAGATCAGGAAGCTGCTCCCTGGAATGCCTGGCTTCAGGCACTGCCTGTGTGCACTGACTCTGCCACTGGTGCAATTGACTGAAAGCTCTGCCTTCAACATCACAACATGGGCACCAACTGACTCAGTGATCCACCTAGCATCCTCATCTGTGACCTGATTTGTCAAATGAGAAGGACTCAGTCAGTCAGACTGGCTAGCCTGTAAGTACTCTCCTGGTTGATCATCTTGAAGTCATGTGACTTCTGTCTGGCCTACCAGTGGGATCCTCTTAAATAAAGGTTAGAGAAGGATCCTTTGCATGCTCTCTGACCTGTTTCTAAAGATGTGGCAAATAGGATGCACCTCTCCCACAACACTGGCTCCTTTCCATAGAAGAATTCATGCCAGCACTTCTCACCTCCAGGTATCCTCTCACTTGTGAACCTAGACTTGTTTTCTGAAGGTCAGATTTGGGATTTGGTCCCTATTTCCAGTCTGTCTCTAATGAAAGGTCCAGCAGTTCAATCCCTAACACTGCCAAAGTGAAACAAAGGAGAATTGGTACAATTTCTATCTCACATGTTTAGAGGGATTTACAATTGACTCTATATATTACTGGAAGCCAGGCATGGCAGTACACTCCTGAATTCCTAGCAATCAGGAGGCAGAATCAGGTGCATCTCTGTGAGGTTTCGAGCTGGTGTTCTACATAGAGAGCCAGAACAGCCAGGGATATAGAGTTCAATTATGTCAAAAAAAAAAAAGAAGAAGAAAGAAAAAGGGGGAAAAAAAAGAATGAAAAGAAGAATGTTGGTTCAGGTCATTTCCCTGATTCCCATAATGCAACAGCACCTCCACTACTCCTCAGCATTGCCCTGCAGCAGAATCAAAGGACAGCCCCACTTGATACCCACAAACCCAAAACTGCCCTCCCATTATAAGCAAGCTGCTTCTTGTCTTTGAACAGGACTCATCAGATTGTTAGGGTATTAGAAAGTATGTGACAGCACAAGATTCTTGTCATATTACTGGGAAGAAGATTTGGCCAGTGCCTTCAATATGCCCAAGTGTTTGATAAGACCCTGGGGAGAGAAGGGCAGAGAGAACCAGCCTTTTCTGCAGATGGGTTCACGGGACACCACTCAGGAGGAGAATATGGATGAAAAGGAAAAGTATGGCAAACGAACAAAATAGTGCATTCTTTATGGCAAATGAACACAGTAGTTCGTTCTTTATGGGAGACAGACATGGCAGGCTTCCACGCTTTAAGAAATGACACAGATAGTTGCGCTTTAGAAATAAAAATGCAGAAGTGCTTTTAATAAGAAAATTTAATAGGAATGGAAGGGGTAGAAGAGGACACTGCTAGAATGGAGCAGCGCCTAGAGAGAAACTGAGTTGCTGCTCATTGAGAACTTTAAGGGCCAGCCATCTCAGCAGGGGCCTTCCTGGTATGCAGGTGCAATCCATGATAGAGCCTGCATCATTCCTCCTGGCTGCCTGCAAACCTGCAAAACCTGAGGTGATTACAAAGAGCATTTGAAAAGAACATCTGAGCCACCAATGGCTTGGAGGCTCTTGCTGGCATCTCTTCTGGTGTGGATTCATTCTTTGGTGTGCTGATATTAAAGGCTATCTCTTTCTGGAGCATAACACCTGTCCTGGGGCAGTATGCCAGTGCTTAGGGAAAAAAGGGCCTACAAGGTTCTGCATGAAGGGGCTCCATTCTCTTCCAAGCTACCAAGGCCAGCTTGGGCAGGCCATGTAGACATTCTCTTTAAAGATGAAATTTCAGCAAGAAGGGGAACAATATAGCTGATGGACTAATATTTCCCCAGTTAAAGAATCTGGATCTCTGTCGGGCAGACACTATTTAGCATCAGGGGTACTCACAGGCCTCAGCAGTTATAATGTTACACATTACTGAAAACAACCTAAGATTGCATTTTCCCCTGATGCATTATTTATTTTGAGAGAAGTTCTGCTATTGGGAAAGTCTGGAAAACTGTCCAACTTTGTGTCTTCTATTCTTTGTCCTCTAAATTCTCCTCAAAAATACTGAATGTTGTCCCTTTTCATTCTGTCTTTATTATGCTATGTGTCCAATAGAAACTAGTTGATACTTCTGTTTTTATCCTTGGTATTGACATATAAATTATTAGAACCATTTTCCATTTTCTACATTTCTAAGTGTTCGTTTGTTTGTTTGACAGGGTTTCACACAAGCCCAGGTTGGGCTGAAACTCACTATATAGCCCACAATAGTTTCATCAGACTATGTTAATCCTTCTGCTTCCCTCCTGAGTACTAGAATTATAACTTAAAACACCACAGTTGGCTGTTTTCTGCATTATTCGGACATGTTACGAATATGTGATTTTAGTTTTGCCACTGAAAAGTTTTATGATATATCAGGAGTTCTCAGATGTATTTTCTGCTGTATTTGATTATTTAAATTAGCCATTAAGTCATTCCTATGTTCAAGAAGAGAGTAATTAAATCCCAAGTCTTGATAGAGAAATGGATTTATACATAAAGAAAGGGAAAGAATTTTATGGGATCTGTCATTGGGAATTGTATACAGAATTGGAAATGCCAGATTGCACAGGAAGACTTAGCACAATTACACTTTGTCAATGGTCAGAAGCATCTCATTCAGAAAAGGAGCTGCTTATCCTCGGGGAAAACAAGCTTTTGTGTGAGTTCATTGTCAACTCAAAGAAAGAAAGAAAGAGAGAGAGAGAGAGAGAGAGAGAGAGAGAGAGAGAGAGAGAGAGAGAGAGAGAGAGAGAGAGAGAGAGAAGAGAGAGAAAGAAAGAAAGAAAGAAAGAAAGAAAGGTAGTAATCCTTTAATAAGGAGAGAAATGGGAATCCCAGCAAAGTTAATTGGCTGTAGCTTACCCTTCAGTGACTTCTTCACACCCTGTTTTAGGAACAGCGTTCTATAATTAACTTGGTTTGAGTAGAGACATCCCAAGTTTTCCCCTCTTGGTGATGTCCAACTTAGATAGAGTTCAAGCTCTATTTTTGGTAGTGTGTCATCAATAGAGATGCCTATCCCAAGTTTCCTGTACTTACTTACTACCCAAAAGACAGATCAGATGTCCCTAGGGCAAGTACAATTGAGAAAACAAATAGAATGATTATTATGAAAACTTCCAGTCAAGAAAAGAGTATTAAGAAAACCCAGAGAAGTATTGATCTATACCAGGTCTCACATTCTGCAAATAAGCATGCAAGCACTGTGAGCTAGTGGCAGAGTGAGTGCCTTGGTCAGCCAGTCTTTCCTCTTAGCTTCCTTGCTTTATCCTTATAAATAGATACAGACCTAACATCTCAGACTTTTGTACATTTTTCAAAACATCTGTGGTTGTAATGGGGAAACTTAGAGCCTCTTTGGTAAGTTTTCAGTGGAGCACTGACAGTCACACTACTTTACATTCCAATGTAAAGACCGAGTATCTTTACATTAAGTGTTATTTTCACTGATTGACCTTTACACTGCCCACTTTTCTTTCCCTTAATTTACGGGTCACAGTCTTAATCAATTGGAAGACAATATTGAGAGGAAACTAAACCCTTACTCTCATTTCTTCCTTGATGTTATCTGAATTTGTCTGGCCTCTTACCAGTTTATCTCTTCCTAAGGCTGCAATTTGCTCTCCTCACAAGGGTTTCTATTTTGAGTAATGGCAGAGCTTTTATCTTTTAATCTTCTAAAGGTCTGAACTATAGGATTATCTGGAAATACAGATGTCAAGCTTGTGGGCATTTGCTCTCTTTCTGTAGGCCACATCTCACTTCAGAGTTTCCTAACAGTGTCAAGCTGACTCCACTCAACCTTCTGTCAGTTTTTTTTCTAATGCTGTAGTCAGCATACAGCTTGCTTCACATAGTACAGCAGGTGAAATTTTAGTTCTGCTGTTTTCATTGTACATCAAGAATAAGTAGCTTTCTTCTGTCTAGTATCTAAAAATCCATTTTCATCTCTCCACATTCTCCATTAAGACAAACCCACAATTTATTATCCATTATTTATAGCATATTCTTACAGCAATTACTAAATCAAACAAGGTAATTTGGTCCAATAACAATTCATTTCAGCTAACTAAAATTGCATACAACTCATAAAATCTCCAGAATGGCCAGAGAGAGGAAAAAATATTCAAATCCTGCTTCCAAACTTGTCACCTCACTCTTAGGATATTAGAAACAGAACAGCAGAAACCGTGACAAGCTGCAGATCTTTAAAATCATATGTGCTAGAAGATCTCATCTCCTTGCCTGAAGGCTGCCTCATTTTATTCCATTTTACTAAGACTGTACGTGGTGATGGAAAGATACCCAAGGTTGCTAGTTGTAGATTTGTACAAGCCTTTAGTTGACAAAAGAAACAAGGAAGATAGATGAAAATGATGCAAGAATGGATGTTAAACCAGGACATAAGTAGGGGCTTCTTTACCTGGAATTGTTGTGCCTCCAGCTCTTCTGAAAAGCAATACAACACATGGCAAATACAACGTAAGGGACTCCACATGCAGACATTGTGGACATCATTCTTCCCTCACCATGGGAACATTGTTGTTTTTGAATCTTTAGTATCATTACTTGGAAAACCTTAGATGCCAATAATCATGGTATATTTTATATATATGATAACAATACAGGATAATGAAAATAGTTCTTAAGAAAGTGACTCTTTGAGATAAATTCTCACTAAGTGATAACAATATTATATTTTTTTTTTTCACTTTGAAGAAAATCTAAATTCAGTTCTTCTCAACTTAAAATACTATTTTGGCAAAGTAGTGATTCAGAATTTTGATATTTCTCTTTAGAATGAGGCATGATTTGCATAAATGTAAATAATTCTGTGCTAGAATATTTAAAAGGTAAAAAATTTTTAATTTTAGAAGTAAAGTCCCTCGGGGTATTCAAAAGTAGCTGAGTATATTTGGGAGAACGATAATGATTTTCTGGAGAAAGAATATCACTTTGAATGTGTCCTTGGATGATGAATAATGTCACTTAGTCTCCACACTTAGACACTAGTGTCACAACAACTTTGTAGGAAACCTGCTGTGCTCATAAAGGCAAAAAGATTGAGAAGAGATGCAGCCACATGGAGAGTGTGCTCCACCAAAGGAGCAGACAAGCACAGGTACAAGTTCAGTAAGATGATTGGTAGTTATGACAAATACTTTGAATGAAACCTCAAGTTCCTGTATATGGTATTCAAAACACGCTTCTCCAGTTACATATAAAATGAGATATGTAGGAAAGAGACAGGTAGTTGAAAAAACCAGTGGGAAAGCATTCTAAGGGAATTGCTATCTGAATGTTCCTCAGATGGGAGCCAATTTGAATTGCTATAGAAACTTAGAACTCAAAGCTGTTATGGTATCTTAAACTAGTGAAGACAAACTGACACAAAGCTAGAATAGCATCATGGGCTGGGCTGTACAGAGTAATTAAGAGCTGGCAAGAATCTTGATTGCATTATAACTGACGTGAATGAGGACCTATGGGATGTTTTAAGGTAGTTAGTGATGCAATTTATATGCATTTTAAAAGGCCCTATTTGGTGTCATTTTTGGATAGATGGGTGAGGGAAGTAGTTACAAGATTTTTGAAATAAATAGGCACAATATTAGACAGAAATAGTGGCAGATGAGATGGATTTAAGTGAATGAAACCTGATATAGTTTGACACAGGCAGCTACCTGGGCCAATTAAGAGACTGGAGCAGGAAGACTAAAAGGATAGGAGCAAAAACCTCCAAAGTTTTACTTTCATTAAGTAAATCCCTCATAATATTCTCAACTGAGGTTTAACATGAATGAAAAATAGATGTGATATAATTCCTAAAATTTGTGCAAGTTGAATTTACAATTTTGAAATAATATTAAGTGAGGCATTAATTATAGGTCAAGAACTAAAAGAAATTAAATATTCATTTAAATTTTATTTTTTTCTTTCTATTTATTTGTTTATTATGAGTACAAGTACATGTTTGCATGTACCATGTCTGATGCCTATGGATATCAAAAGAGAGCATCAGATCTCCTGAAAGTGGAATTCAAGATAATTGTGAGCCACCATATAGGTGTTGGGAAGTTAACCCAGGTCCTCTGCAAAAACAACAAGTGCTTTTAACCACTGAACCATTTCTCTTACACAGAATATTCATTTAATTATTATCAGCTTGGAGAAATAATTAAACCAGTAGTAGATATATATTAGATGAACAGGACTTAGCTGGAGAGTTTTGAAATATGCATTATCAACATAAAGATAATTCTTTTATGGGTAAAAGGAAATAATCTTGTGAGCTTGTTTCATTGCAGAAGAGAAATTATAGGATCCTTGTCTGGAAACTTTCAATGTGAAGGAATTGTAAGGAGATTCAAATGGTGTCTGTTTATCTCACTATGTTAAGGATTGACGAAAACAAACCATTTATAGTATTTGTGAACAAAATGAAATTTGAAAAAAAGTAAAGTCAAAAGACTAGCTGAAGATTCCTATAACTCAGAGAAAGGATGTAAACTTAGAAATGTACTAAGAGCTCCAGAATAGGCTCTCAGCAGTATTGAAAACATGGCTGAGGAAAAGAACTACTTAGGAAAGGTAACAGTACTCAACATGTACTGTATCAGGTACTGCTGACAGCTTTAAAAGACTGAATATAAGTTACTGGTAGTCTTTCCAGATTAGAATCAATTAAATTATGTAGATTTAAGCCAGATAAAAGTAAGAAGGTAGAATATGAAATAAAATAAGTACAATATAGAAAAACATTTCTTATGAACGTAAGTAGAGAGATGGGACTCAGGAATGAATCAAAAGTACTTTGGAAATAAAATAGTAATGGCTGTGGCTAAAGAAAATGTTAAGTGGAGCATTTATAGGAGTGCAGATTCTTCTAAAAATGCCACCAGAGGCAACAAAAAACTGACATAGACACTGATTACAGAAAATTAGTAATGGTAAGGTAAGAAATCCTGACATACTATGAGGCTGTGAGTTAGTTCGTGCAAAAATGTGACACACAAATATAAGGAAAGGAGAATTTAGTGCCATTTGGGCCAGTAGGAAAGAAGGGTGTCCATGGATTATGAGAGTGCTGAATAGTTCACTGTGTCTAATTCACAGTCACTCATCTTCATCTGTAAAGGAGAATAGTACACAGTGTCTAATTTACAGTTGCTCATCTTCATCTGTAAAGGAAATAAGACTTGTATCACATACTGATTAGTATCTTCATTTTCATGGGAGGTAAGACAAAAATTTCAAATCTACTTAATGAGTCAGATTAATTTTTCACAAAAAAAAATGAAGTTTCAGGGTTGCGTTATCGTAGAGCTGCTTAAATTAGTAGTTCACAGTAACCTATTTTAAGTCCACTTTATTTTGGTGTTGATCATGTTGATCATGACTAGTATACCTGTTTGGAAAATGGCTGCCAGATTTGCAGGAAGTCTTATGGAGCCATTCAACCAAAGAAGAGGAACTGTAGTACCACTCTCTTTTTGGGAGAATGAAGAAATTGTTTCCAAAAGCAACAGCCAAAGCATTTTGGCTTTCCTGAAAAAAGAGAATACTGGACTGACTGTTATTCCAGCCTTCAAAATGCATTATAGAGCTGTAAAATAAAAATAACCAAGAAATACCTGAAAAAGTTCATAGTCTTTAGGAATTGAGGAATGCCAGTGAGAACAACTTTGAGATTTCATCTCAGCACAATCACAATGGCCAAGATCAACAAAACAACAGACAACAAATGCTGGTAAGGGTTAGGAGAAAGGGGAACACTCACTCACTGTTGATAGGAATATAATTGGTGTAGCCACTCTGGAAATCAGTATGGGAAATCCTCAAGAAATTAAAAACAAAACCAAAAATCTAACATATGCCCAAAGGACTCAATCAACATCCTCCTCCCCAGAAGCTTGGTCTGCCATGTTCATTGCTGTTGCATTCACAACAGCTCAGGAAATGGAAACAACCTAAATGTCCTTCAACTGACAAATGGATAATGACACTGTGGTATGTATACATTGGAATACTATGCAACTGTTCAAAAAAGGTAAAGTCATTAAATTTACAGATAAATGGATGGACATAGAAAATGTATTGTGTGAGGTAACCCAGACCCAAGTAGACAAATGCTGAATGTTCTCACTCCTCTGTACTGTCGAGATCCAAATCCTCAGACATGAGTATAAAATTTGTAGTAAATATAGAAACCAGGAAGTATAAAGGGACCATAGGCAGGGTGAGAGGTAGCAGTGGCTATGAAATTTCAGTTGTGCAAATGAACAAGTTCTAGAGACCTGTTGAACAATACAACATGTAGATGATTATACTTCATTTTATATGAAATCTATTACAATCTAGATTTCATTCTAAGAGTCCTTAACATAATCAAATAAAGTAATGCAGGATAAATGCTGGTGCTGTGAAGATGTTAGACTTTTTTTATACTAACTCTAATTAATTTCCTAATATTTATCATGGTATATAATAACGCAGACAATTTTTAAATGGATTACAGGGCATCAGAATATTTTTCTGTACTTTTCAAAAGGATGTCTTAATGACAGGTTTGAGTTGAAACCAAGTGTTTAGATGAAGTTCAATAAGATTCTTTGGATGTCTCAGATTATAAATGATTAAAAAATAAGGCAAAAAGGTATATCATAGAGATATATTATAAATAGCATTTTACGTAGTGCACAGATGTAGGTAAGCTGCATGCAGAAACATTTATTAGAATGCAAACAAGTACATGCAAAAAATTGCTATGTGAGTTATTGATTTTTTTCTGAAAGTTATCATTAAAAGATTGTCTTTAGAAAAATGAATATTATCATCCAAAATCTGTGATTAGCTAAAGGAGAATTAGAAATAATTAGGGATAACATTTGATGGAACAAATATCATGACAGTGTTCCTTTGCAGTTTCAGTTTTCTGTTTTGTTTGTTCCTTTTCTCTTTGTACTCTTGCCACATCCCTGGGTCCTTAGCTGTTCCTATGCAGAGTTGCTACCAATGCATATTAACTTACATAACATGAAGAGCTGTCAAGGATCTTGTTGCAGTCACACTCTGACATGCAGCTGTGTCCCACCATTGACTTTTGCTGACTAATGTGATTTCCTTGGTCAGTAGGCCTCACTTTATGCAAAACTATCTATTAGCCAAATATCAGGTTATAAAACATAGCTTCCCCCTATTTGGACACTTGACGTTCTTTGTTATTTTCTCCTCTCCCTCCCCCTCCCCCTCCCCCCTCCCCCTCCTCCTTCTTTTTTCATGTAAAAATCTTAAAGGAACTGGAAAATATCATTATGAGTGAGGTAACCCAGTCCCAGAAAGACAAACTCAGCATGTACTCACTGATATTTTGGTTAATAACTGTTAAGCAAAGAATAAAGGCATTTGAGAAACTAAGCAACAAGGAGAGTCTCGGTGGGACACAGGGATCTCCCTGGTAAAGGGGAAATGGAACAGAGAGTGCAGGTGGGCTCAGGGAGGATGGAAATGGGAAGAGACCATGTGTGGGGAGAGGGATGGAGGGAAAGAATATATACAGAGACAACTGGAATTGGAGGACATTAAGGGGGGATCTGGAGACCAAGGACAGTTGAAACTCACTGGAGTCCACAATGGAGATCTTGGTGAGAATCTCTAGCAATGGGAGATGGGGAGCTTGAATAGGGCATCAGTTCTGTAACTGATGTAACTGTAACCGGCAAGGCTCCCCCAATGGAGGGTCTGGGACACCACCCCAGCTACAAAACCTTTTGGCCTATAACCCATCCTCCCTACAGGACCCACTGGGACAATGGAAGGGCAGAACCCCATGCCAGAAGAGAGAGCCCATGCCTGATTCTGCAGGATAGGGCAGGACCTAGAGACTAGATAGCCAGGAGATGATTTCTAATGATATCCTGTTCTACTCATAGTCTCTATCAGTGAGGCTTCAGCCTGCAGGTGATGGGAACAGATCTAGGTCTCCTAGCTATGTCATGTGGTTGTCTGGCTTCGTGTTCTTGCAGACCTACAGGTTAGTGTGAATGTAGGGGTTCTCTGATGCTTTGGTCTGCCTTTGGGACCATTTCTTCCATCTGGGTTTGCCTGGTCCACCCTCAATATAGGGACCAGTGCCTGGCCTTGCCCCATCTTTTTGTGCCCTGCTTGAGCAGTAACCCAGGGAGGACTGCTCTCTTCTATGGGGAGAAGCTGGAGTCGGGATGAGTGGATGGAGGTAGGGAGGGTATATAATAGAAGGATAGGGAAGAAGTGGGGAGCTGGGAGGAATGGAGGAAGAGTAGAAAGGGTGTACATATGCATTATATGAAAGAATAAAAATAAAAGAAAGAAAACAAGCTAAAGCTATTATTTTCTTGAAAGCTTAGGAAAGCCTCAGAGTGAGTCAAATCATGGGCTTTTCGGTTAACTTGTGGGCCAAGGTACATTAATTATTTAAACTCTTCCCTGTGGTGGGGGGGAGGGGGAAATCTATTTCTTTTCCCATTGATCTTAGCCTGAACAAGAAAATGAATAAGTCAATGGGACAGGAAAAAATACTCAAGGATAATCTTCTAAATTGCCAGAGTTTTCAAAAGGTAATTTCTGCAATGTACTAAAAACAGAATGAAATAGTTGTATCAAGTAGAAGCTACATTTACAGAACTTAATTGTGTTACTTTTCTGTTTTATGTACTTGCTTTTTTCACTCTGGAAATTTTAGTGTACTGAATTCAGCAATGATTTCATGATCCGTAACAACATGGAAACCTCTAGGCAGATAAATTGAAGTAAGAGGGTTTATTTATATATTTTTTTTAATTTTTACTGGGCAGTGATGGTACATGCCTTTAATCCTAGCACTCAGGAGGCAGAAGCAAGTAGATCTCTGTGAATTCGAGGTCTGCCTGGTTTATAGATTGAGTTCCAGGACAGCCAGAGTTACAACAGAGAACCCTGTCTCAAAAAACAAAAACAAACAAACAAAAAACAAAAAAAAAAGAAAGAGTTGTTTTTGTTGTTATTTTGTTGTTGTTTATTTGTTTCTTTAACCAGTTATCTATCTAGTCACTTCAAATGGTAAATTCTATAGAGTTGTTTAAAAGAAACCTCATCTAGTTTATTTAGTCGTGCAACTTTTCTACATTTTGCTTCAAACAGGTCTTAGAACATAGGTCACAACAAGAATTGCTGTATTAAGACTTTTTCTAAAAATGCAGATGATCAAGAACTTATCTTCCAAAACTTTTTTTCTTCATACTTCTCTAAATTCTTGTTCTCATTTAGTGATTGATTACGTGAAAGTCTTTACTTACATTGGTAAATATTCTCTCTTTCTAGCGCTAGTAGTCACCAACTGTTTCTATCTGAAAGTCTGATATGGCCTTTAGAATTTTAATTTTATCATGTTCTAGAAGTAAAAAATATTTATCACATAAATTTGCCACTTCAAATTAGAGAACATAATTTTTTTTTAAAAATCACTTGGCATCCTATGCTTGTGATATATTGCATTTATACGCACAATCACTAAAACTAGCAAACATAAAAATGAATATATCAACTTTCATTTGAATAGGGTGTTTTTGTTTTGTTTTCTTTTAAAACTGTATTGTTTGTCATGCGTGGTGGTATATGTCTATAATCTCAGTACACAGAAGGCTGAGGCTAGAGGACTGAGAGTTTTAGTTTTCTGAGATTTCAATTTTTAATAAAAAATCGTGATTATAACATAACTACAACATTTCTCCCTTCCCTTTCCCTCATCCAAACCCTCTCACATATTCCTCCCTGCTCTCCTTCAAATTCATGGTCATTTTTTGTACTGTTAATTCATGCACATATATATGTATATAAGCATTCATATTCCTAACTATAACCTGCTCAGTCCATATAATGTCAATTGTATCATTTCTTCAGATTGATCATTTGGCA
Organism: Cricetomys ansorgei; assembly: GCA_026225945.1. Taxonomy (NCBI): domain Eukaryota; kingdom Metazoa; phylum Chordata; class Mammalia; order Rodentia; family Nesomyidae; genus Cricetomys; species Cricetomys ansorgei. Next base: position 6,473,228 of record JAMJFZ010001791.1, read on the forward strand.
CTGGCCAACTAATTGGTGTGTTTTTCCTAGAGATGTCTACGTCTCCAGCTCCAGCTTTTCTCAGGTGCGTATAATTTTTTGTGTATGGTTGATGCCTCGTGGGCTTTTTTCCGCATTAAGCTTGGCATATTCATTGATTTCATCCTTGTTCAGCTCACATTTGGGCAGTCATGTTGGTGAGATTTTATAGGTGTAGTTTTTGATATTACCAAGAGATACAATCTCACAGCAAATTCCCTGATCCTCTGGCTCTTACAATCTTCTTGCCTTTTCTTCTCAAATATTCCCTGAGGCTTACATGCAGGAGTGTTTTGTAGATGTATCCAATGAACAGTTACTTTACAAACTAATCGTATTTCTCTGGTTTGTCAATAATTCTCAACATTCTTTTTATAATTGACTATATCATGTTTTTCTGTGAAATGACATTGATAAAAATTTATTTATTTTTCTTCTCTCATATAACACACCCTATCCCTCCTCTCCTTCTTCTGCTCCTCCCAGCTCCTCAGATCCTTCAGATCTACGCTCCCTCTTCTTCCCAGATAAGAGCAGTCCTCCCAGGGTTACCACTAAAACAGGACATAATAAGCTAGAACAAGGCCAGGAGCTAATGCCTACATCGAGGATGGGAGGCAACTCAGCAAGAGGAAAAGAATCCCAAGGGCAGGAAAAAGGGTCAGAGATGATTTCCAATGATATCCTGCTCTTCTCATAGATCAGTGACTAGTCCATTCTTCATCAGAAAGGCTTTCTTCGGCAGCTGATGAGAGCAGATGGAGAGACCCAGGCCAAGCATTATGCAGAGCTTGGGGAACCCCCACAGAAGAGGGGGAGAAGGAATTGCAGGGACCAGAAGAGTTGAGGACATCAGAGAACAACCCCCACTGAGTCAACTGACCAGCACCCTTGAGGGCTCACAGAGTCTGAAACAGCAGACATGGAACCTGCAGGGTTCTCTAGATACTGTAGTCTTGTGGTTGTCTGGATTGGTGTACTGGCATTGACTTTTTTAATCAAATATTTATTTTCAATGATTTTCTTCATTTTTTATTTTACACTGGTATAAGAGGTACTAAAACAAATGTCATTCAGATATCTCTCTACATTAATTCTGTTCATAATAAATTATTAGAATTCCTGATATTGTTTTACTCTTACAGGGATCTCTGCTTTTACTTTTATAAATTCATAGAACTAGTTTATGACACAATAAAGGAATATCACCATGCTAGAAAGTACATAGACAAAAATATCTGGATTTTCTCATCACAGAATAATATTTTTTTTTGTCTGAGAGTTGCTGGAATTAAAAGCAAGAGTTGACACCAAATACCATCCCTGAATGTGGACAGAAAATTAGTATAGCTTCAGCTTGTGTCAACATAGCTGGGAGAGCTACAAGAATAATTAGTAGCATTTGTTTTCCATTTGTAGGAGAAACACTCTGTGTGTGTGTGTGTGTGTGTGTGTGTGTGTGTGTGTGTGTGTGTTTGCTCACATTCAGAATTACTAGTAGACAGAGGTAAAATAGACAGTGGTGTAGCTGGGCTTCCGGCAAAGCCATATGCTGGTGACATACACACTCTCATCGCATGTTCTAAACATTTTCCAGTGACCTATTTTTGTGCTATGAATTCTTGAGCTGAAATAACATCATAGCTCAGGGAGTGATGTCCTTGTGAAAAAGTAGAACATTGCAATGGACCCTGAGTTTCAAGCTAAGCTTTACTAAATTAAGGGATTAGAAAGTGGAAAAAAAAATTGTGTGAACTCACAGATGTGAAATTTGTGGACCGTATGTAGAAGTACATCTTCTTATGATTTATTTTCAGTTGTAATTATGTGGATGTATATGTGTCCTTATGAACACATGGGTTATGTGCATGTGGGTACTCCTGAAGGGCAGAAGGCATCAGATCTCCTGGAAATAGCATTATAGGTGGTTGTAAGCTGCCCAAGCTGGGTGCTGGGGATTGAAGTCAAGTTGCTGCAATAGTATAATGCACGATTTATTGCTTAGCAGTCTCTCAGCCCCATATATCCTATGGTAACTAAAAAAGTTTGTTAATGGTTACCTAAGAATCTAAGATGTAAATTAATTATTAAGTAAAAATAAAATTAATGCTAAGATTACAGAAAAATAAACATACTAAATTAAATTAATATATAATAATTATGTATTATTTTAATAGAAAATCTATTGATAGCATCCTAGATACACCTAAATACAATTAGTATATTCAGTGTAGAACTGATGGAATCACCCAGAATTTTAAAATAGTGAGACAGAGGTAAAGTGAACACTTGGGTAATTGCATTTTTAATAGCAACATGGGTGCATGATTAAGGAAAGAAGATTCAAAGTTATAATACTTGAAACCTTTGAAAGGAAAACTGATATAATAATGAACAAATAATAAATGAACAAATAATCAAAGCAAGCAGCGTGAAAAATACAATACAACCTGTTACATTATAATGAAGCTGTTTAATGTCAGGGAAAATTCAAATCTATCCAAGAAAAATATATTTTATATTAACTCATAGTAATAAAAGATAATACATTTTTATTTGGTGGATATTACAAAAGAGTGTTAGTATGGACAATTCTCTAAGCACAAATGACCAGATGTTAGATGTGGTGAGCTCCCTAAGGGATGGCTGATATCACCTGATGGAACAGCAGCTCCAAGGACAAATACCCCAAACAAGGAAACTCACAGTAAAATATCGACTGAAGCTAAAGGTGTAGGACCAAGAAAACATAAGAGTCCCTGCTAGGAGGACAACTATGGTCAAAATGATGAAGTTTGAGCACAGCCACATGTAGAAATTGAGGGCAGGGCCTATGGAAGAGATTGCTCTAGTGAAAGGATTAAAGAGCAGTCACTTCAGAGTCATGCTTTTGAGCCACCTGAGAAACTGGCTTGTGCTGAAGGAAACTCCTTCTAACTTTAGGCCCAAGGCATATTATAAAGGAATATCCCTGTGTGAAAGCTAAGGTCTACATTCCGGGGGCTACAATCAGAGGCCTGTGTGGTCCAGGTAGAATGTAGACACACTTTTAATCCCAGTATTCAGAAGACATTGGTGGTCCATGCATTTAGTTCCTAGTAAAACAATGGAAGCAGATGCAAGATGCAGAACTCGGAAGGAGTCAGTGACACACAGGAAGTGACTTTTGAGATGAGTCAGAGTGAATGGCAAAGTGACAAATCAGAGGAATAGTTAGCAGAGTAAGGACATGCCCAAATCTCAGGAGAAAAGGCAACCTCTCTGCTCAGTGAAAGAGTTACATGGGAGTTAGAATCAGCAACAGAGTCAGTTGAGAAGCATGCTGAAGAGTCAGTTGAGGAGCAGTTAACAGTAAGTTGAAGAATCAGTTACAGAAGCTGAAGCAGGAGTGAGTTACAGAGCATTTAGTTGAAGCAGTCAGTTTAAATAATTTTTAATAATTATGTCATATTTAAATAATTTAAATGACTTAGAAGTCTTCATAAAATGTTAAAGAGTCATAATTATGAACAAGCATAGAGAGTAAGCGAAGTCCAAAGTAAATGTATGTTGTTAACATGGGCATGGCCATGTAAAGGACCAACGCCTCAGCCACATGGGAGTGAAAAAGCCTTCCCTGTGACTGTATGAGTCTGAGGTGGACATTGAAGCCTTCCTCGGATCTGTGTGTGAATGTTCGCAGTGTGTGCAGAAATGTCCATCACAACTTTCTCCCTAGACATGAATGCCATGAAGATTGCTCTTCTATAGAAACTGTTCCTACCTAGTTAGTATACCTACCTCTTTGATTCAATTGTGTATCATAAGCCTTCTTAATTCAAGCTGTAGATAATAACTCTGCCTCGTTACTTATCTGTATATAATAACTCCATCTTACTGTTTAGGGACGTGCAATACCCACCCCCTTCTTGTTCAACTGTTTGTAATAAACATGCTGAGCTTCTGAGATGTGGCGGCTTCTCCATCAGAGAGCCCAGTCCATTTGATTCCAGCTATCTGTGTGTTCGTATCTCTCTTCCTTTGTTTACCTTACCAGTCAGGCAACCCCTGGAGCAATGTTGGGTGGGGCAGTCATGAATTTCACAATTAATAGAGCTTCATAGGCAAAGTCTAAAAAGCAAAAACAAAAAAAGATCTGGTAAATAAGAAAAACAACAATTATTTAACTAGAAATCGAATAGTATATTAAATTGCAGAGTGCATGTAACTAAAACTGCAAATCAGCAAATTATCTCTAGTGAGAAATTGCCTGGTTATGAAGTACCACACATTGGATATGTTATATAGAGATGGGTAATATAGCTAACAAGGCAGGCTTAAGAATTTGAGATAGTTAATAAAAGAAAATAAGGACTCAAAAATAACTAAATTATTTTTGCTTTAGTCAGTGGTTAGCATAGAATCTCATTTGATAAAGATAGACTTGGTTCTGTGGACTCCTAGTATTTCATTCCATGACATGGTGAGAACGATACGCCTGAACTTTGAACAATCAGTTATGTAAGTGGAAAGAGTTCATGGAGACCATGACTGTAGAGACAATTGAAGTGTCAGGAATCAACATCTAGCATTTAAGGCATGGGAAGATGATTACCAAGGGCAAAAGTCTAGATATTTGGGGAAAAGAGAAGGGTCAAAATTCACATCTTGGAACACTGAAACATCAGTGGGTGGAAGTTCACGGAAAAAAAGAAATCTGAAGCTTTTGAGCAGGATGTGATTGTTTCCATAAGAATATTCTGTACTTCACTCTGTCTCTGACTTTCTATTTCTCAGTTGACCAGCATGCTCTGACTTAATCTGCTTCTATTCTTGCAAACTTTACTGCTTTTCTTTTAACTCTGAACTGACTGATAACTCTGAACTGAAAACCATGAACTGAGAAAACTAACCTATTCTGAACCTACTACTTACTTTACATCCCAAGAGTTGGGATTAAATGTGTGTGTCACCATTGCCTTCTGAGTTGGCCTACTTAAAGACACGTGCTGCATTCCAGCCAGATTGCACAGCCTCGAATGTAAACCTTTCCCAGAACATCTTTCTAGGTTAAAAGATTAAATATTCCTCTACAGAATTTCTTTTGTAGTTATACAGTTAATGAAAGAAAAGTACTATGAATTTGAAAAATAGCAAGGAGGGGTTTATGGGATGGTTTGGGAGGAGAAAAGGGAAGAGGAAAATGATGTGATTATAATCACAAAAAAAAGGCATGATTATTAAAAAACAACAAAATTATCATGACCAAAAGCAACTTGGGGAAGAAAGGGTTTGTTTTGCTTATACTTCCAGGTTAATACTCCATCACTAAAGAAAGTCAGGGTAATAACTCAAAAAGCACATAAGCCTAGAGGTAGGAGCTCATACAGAGGAAAGGAATGATACTTGCTAGCTTGATCTCCATGGCTTCCTCAGCCCGATTTCTTATAGAACTCGTGATTACCAGCTCAGATGTGAACACCAACCATAGTGAGTAGGGCCCTCCCATATCAATTATCAATCGAGAAAATGCATCACAGACTTGCCCATTAGCAAATTTGGTGGGGACACTTTCTTAATTGAAGTTTCCTTTTCCAAATGATGCTGGTTTTTGTCAAGTTGATATGAAACTAGCTAGGATGCCCATACTTACATAAATGACCATGGTTAAATTTTGTAGGTTTCAAAACAAAAGATATGAAAGTGAGAGAGGAACTTGGGATGGAGGAAAGTATTGTTTGGCAGTGGTGGGAAGAGAAGAGAAGGTAGGGAGAAGTAATATCAAAATTAACCAAATACATATATGAAATTCCCAAAGAATAAACTTAAAACATTTAAAAATCCTTTTAATCCATAACTCTTGACATTTATAGAACCAAGACTAACTAATAAGCCACAGGTAACATCAGTCCTGACAGATCAGTAAGACAGATCACTGGAAATACCTAAATATTCTGGAATTGGTAACTACCCCATTGCCCACTTCTCTGTATGGCTCCTGCGACTCTCCACATAAGGCTTTGTTCCTACAACTATTAAACTAATGCTTTGGTGCAACAAAGATCTGACACGAGACGTGGTTACAATAGTAACCAATATGATTAAAAGCTTTCATTCATAATCATCAATGAGTAAAGATGATGTCACACTGAAGTTTCCTTACAGCATCATGAAGTACAATTGATACAAAGTTTTAGATAGGTACCTACTGCAAGACTTTGTCCCTCAATTTGTCTATTTTGTGGAAAATATTTGAAATAATTTAAAACTTAAATTAAAATACTTTAAACTTACTTTCAAAGTATTTTACTTTGTATTGAAAATTACTTTCAACAATAATTTTATACATTATATGAATTTAGTTTATGTAAATTTTAAGGTATTTTCAGAAATAGTCAATATACATCGTTAATACACATAATCAATATATATAGTCAATATTCATAGAAATCCACTGTTTTGTGGGCTTCTAGTTGTTCTTTATTTGCTAAAGTGGCCAGAAAACCTGTGTAAGTACATGTTGGGGAGTGTACTTTATCTAAAATAAAGATTGCTTGCTTTCTAATATGTATTTTCTTAGATTAATTCCTTCACTATTCATAAAACATGACAGGTCATCTAAATTGGATTTTGTAGGATAAAGAGCTAAAAGGGATAACACTGAACAGCTTTTCAGCAAGATCACTACATTTGGCCACATAGTGTAATGAAAGAGCCTTTTAAGCCATTCAGATACTGTTTTTAAATCCCAGTGGCATTATTTAAACTCTGAACCTCCATTTATTAAGCTACAAAATTGAAAAGCTTTTGTCTGTGGTGTAGGCTGTTACAGGATGAAAAGGTTGTAAATGCTTTTCTACCTAACTACTTTTAATTACATCATTGCAATGTGTCTTCTTTAGACTCTTTCATTTCTATTCACATTTTAGAAGAATTTAAACCAATGAATAAGAATAAATAAAAGGACAATGAGACATTTACCAAGAATACTTCCATGATTAAATCAAAATATAGCTTACAGTCTGAGACAAATACTATCATAGTTTTATTTAATACAAAATTTTTTAAAGATCAATAACCAAACTTCTCAAGTAATAATCAAAGACATTAAGAAAATGACCCAATGATGTCAAAGGAGAATTCATAGGAGATGACATTCATATTACCAGTGAGCATGAAGGAATATAAGTTAAGTTGCTGAAGGCATATTTGTGTATTATTTATTGTTCATTAAATGCTATTGATTTTTATATATATATATATATGCTTTTTAAATCACAAACCATTAGAGTAAGCTAGGAATTAGAGTTACAGTTATGAATTAGAAGTTAGGAAATTAGAAGATACATAGATATATAATTATATGAGAAGGAGAGAGGGCGGGTAGGAGAAAGAAAGAGAGGGGTGGGGAGAACAAACCTTTGTTGAGGACACCATAAGAGAAATAGACCATCAGCAAGAAATGTAGGTGGTCTTAAGAAGCTAAATTTTGTTCCTGTGAAATCTATTTACAACTACTGACCTCTCAAACTATAAGAACTCTGTATTTTAGTTCACTAATTTGGTAAAGTAGCAATAGATTTTTAACACAATTTTGTTCCAGTTTAAAACCTCTTTAATGGGCAATTTAATGTGTTTATGGAGTGTAAAAACTAAGGAAACACTCAGTATCATAGTACTGGAGCAATCTGCTTACACATGACTTAGGTGCTTGCTAGAATTATCAACTGTGCTCACCAATTGTAACTGACTGTCCCAAGACAGGGACTTCAGCTCCAGATGTCTGTAGAATTGGTCTCATTATTATAGCAACCAAACAAAACCAACATAAGGAAAAGATACATAGGATAATTAATATTTTCTTTCCTACCAAGAATCAACAATATTTTAATTTGAGAATCTTGCTTTAACAGGTTTGCTGTGGGTTCTTGCTCTAACAAGGGCTTCTCAAGATGATGTTATAAATTTCTTTCCATCTGTGTTTTACATAGAAGATGTATTCCTTGTACAAGTCAAAACAAGATTATTTTTCTGACAGTGTAGAGTTCAATATTCACTTTAAAATCAAGCTGTTCTTTATTTACACATCTAATAAAACTGATAAAAATCACTGAAACTTTACAAAATAGACAAGCCCTGTAGTTTGATTAAAAAGGAAACTACAAAAAATTGTTGTGTGACATATTCCATGTAAAATCTAATCTTGTGGTGATAATTGCAATCCAAAGGCTAGAGATTCATAAATGGATGGAATATCTCTGGGAGATGGTTGAGAAACAGATTAAACAAATACTTATGGAAGTTACAATAGAGCATCAATATATTAATAAAAATTTTAGAAAAAATGAAATCTTTTGTATCTTTAATTAAATGTTAATTTTTCTTATAAAACATATATCATAATTCAAGCCAAGCTATCAGCCAATCAATTGCAGGAATCTTTAAGTCTTGTACTAAATGTATATTTAGTTAGAATTATTTCATGGCTATGAATGTATTTGTAACTATTATTTTAGTATAAGAAAATGTTTCTAAAAGTCAGATAGCTTATTTATTTATTTATTTATCTATCTATCTATTTATTTATTTATTTATTTATTTAAAATTATTTTTCAGTCAGTCAGTGGTGGCACACGCCTGTAATCCAAGCACTTGGAAGACAGGGGCAGGCAGATCTCTGTGAATTCTTGGTCTTCAGAGTGAGTTCCAGGACAGACAGAGTTACAACAGGGAAACTCTTTCTCAAAAACAAAAATGATTTCTCTAATTTTATTTATTAAGTTTTGCTACTTTTAAGAATGATGTTGAAAGGTAAACATTAAAATAATCCACTGAAATGTCTTATCATTGTATCTCAACCAGATTTACTTCACTATACCATTAGGCACATCAAATATTCTATGGGAATACATATTAAATAGTGTATATAATAACTTCAAAGATCTTCATAAATGTTACCTAAGGTTGTGAAACAGATAAACTATAAAGGAAATGTTAATGAGCAGAAAAGGGAAGAAAATTAAAGACTCATTATGTTTTGAGTGTGATCACAAGTTTGAACAATATGACAATTGCTTTTAGCATTCACTACATGTCTTCCTTCTGCTTCAGTGTTTATCCCTAAGATGTATTTGGCAGTCTGCACTGTTTCCTGTAAGCAATGAAATGAAAGAGCACAATCCAATCCAGCCCTTGTGGAGAGCAGGCGGCTTGGCTGTCACTCCAGAGCTCACTGCTTCTGCCTCTCTGTGTGATCTCTAATAGCTGTGCTTGCATAATCAAGAGTGTAATGCTGGCAAAGTGATGTTCCTGGTGAGTATTACAATGATTGCTAAAGAGCAGATACTATTGAGAAACTACTCTCAGTGGCACTGGTGGTCTTTATTTTTCTCTCCTTTATCCCTGTTGCCTGTACACACAATCTCATCCTGTGTCTGTGGGCATCTTGGTCTACTTTGTGTAGCTCCTGAGAAATACAGAATGTGCTGGCTTTACCAAAACAGATAGCTATGAAAACAGAAGCTATGAAATACAAATCCATATGCTATTTAATTGTTAACCTTTTCTTCCTGATCTATATCATACTACTTCTGCTATTAGGATGTGTTTGTTAAGAGTGCCATCGACGGCAGTAGTGTTCCCCACTGCTTGTAATTTGAACACAAGGAAACATTTGACATCATACCTGAAGTATGTTCCCTTGACAATAGTTATATAATACTTCAATTTAGCCCTTTTATATTATATTATCAGTATTATAATATATACTTGTATTCAAGTCTCTAATTTTGTAACAAAATCTATAACACTTTCTTCATCACGTTCAGCACAATTATAAGTCTGATAAATGTTTATTCAAAATTGTTAGAGGTAGAATGAATTGAATACTGATCATCAGCATGTTTGTGTGGCCATACTAGCACTACATAATGAAGAAACAAACTGATGGAAATTTACAACAATTCACACTTTTTCCTTTCTTCTCAGAACAGAAGCATGAGTGTGACTAAATTCAGAGTCATGGACAACAATTTCATGGTGATCCTCTTACAGTGAGGCTCCACTCTCTTAAGTGGAGGGGGCACAGAAGTCCTTGAGTTTAGATAAGCACTGGAGAATAACATATATTAACCTCAAGGGTTGTCTCTCCAAAGGGAGAGATGTATGACCTGCTTTCTGCCCAGAAGTTCGGGAGCAGATGTGACTAAGAACCTTGTGAACTTTGTACTATCTCTGTGGCAAAGGCCACACTAAACCCTTAACTTGAGCTTGTTTACTCAGTTATCTAAATAACTTAATTTTATGGAAGCGTTACTTGTACTTTACAGATACTTTTGATGTAGTTGTATCTTAAATTTTGTTGTACACATGGGATTCAGTTAATTTTCACCAGGAATCTCTTCACCAAATTGTGCTATACTTAAATATGCCTTAAATAACTTCTTGAAACCAGACTTTCAAAGTTTGACCCCACACCAATTACTGAACTGAACTGAACTGCCTTCATGTCTTATAAGGATCTTTCTCTGCTGACCGTGTTGTTCACAGAGATCCCCACAATTAAAGTTTCTCGAGCTCCAAAAGCAACGCCACAGCTGAGAACAGGAGTTCAAATATGTGAGCTTATGATGGACGTGTCTCATTCAGATCATAGCATTCACCCGTAGCCTGCATCGGCTCATGGATCTCATGAAGCAACATATATTCTTTTAGAATTCAAAACTACGCACAGTCATAGCTTCAGCACTGTTAAAAGTCCAAAGATTTACTCTCACATCTATAAGCCCATGTCAAATAAAAAGCATCATTCTGATATACAATGGCACAGAGTAAACATTACCATTCCAAACGATAGAATCTAAAATGTAACAAAGAAATTCAGCCAAAGAAAAGACGGAAGCACCAGATCTTATGGCTGATATGTGGCAGCATCTTGTTACCTTGGTGGCATATCTGGGCTCCAGTGGGCTTAGATAGTTGGTGTCCTCCAGTTCTGTCCCTTGCATCTTCATATTTAAGACATTTCAAGTATCACTGGTTCTCCAGCACAAGGCAGACTTTATTTTCATTGGGTCACACAAAGATCATTCAGGAGTTTCTAGGCAGAGACTCTGACTCTAGTATATCTTGCCTGAATGCATAACTTTGTAAAAGTGTCTAAGACTCCCTGACTTTGACTTGTTGAATGTCAATAAAACCAGCACTACAAGGTGAAATTAAGTTTCTGCTACCAGAATGATGTCTAAGCAGCTGCCCTTCAATCAGAGCTGTTGTGGTCTCTTTATACCTATAAGAATGAACCTCAGTAAACATAGTGGGTTTCTATGCTGAAGCAAGATGTTCTAGATGCAGTTTTGTTCAAGTATTCTCTTTGCAAATGAAAGTTTTGACGATTACATTGGACTGTTACAACTCTATACCCCAGAGTTCTTGACTGGTGAGGTACCCTCAAGGTACATTTGCTATTGGTGTCAATGCAAAGTCCAATATTTCTCCTCGATAGTGCCCATCTTCTTTTGGGTATAAGGCTGTCCTTAACATTAACCACTTTTGAACTTGCACACATATTTTCCATCTTTATGGCCTACGTTTTGCTCTTCACTGTAAATTTAAGTAAATGCAGAAAGAAATAACTGTACCTTAACTGAATATTATACTGTCTTGAAAATTTCTCCACCGAACAACTTGGCCCATTACTCTTTGACTCACCTTGAAGTAAACGTTTATGATATGGAATTATATGGACAGTACTTTAATCAAATACAACACCTGTGGTTTCTGTCTCAGTCCCTAATAGAATCCTTATTTCCCTTGGAAACAACATGAGCTTAATATTTACTGTCTAGATTTCTGTCAGTATTCATGTATTCCACACTCCAACCATAATTGCCAATTGAGTTAGTTACACTTGTATTATTCTAGCCCTGCTCTAGATTGAAATTCCAAACTCTTCAACCTTGCTTATGCAAATTGATTCTGAAGACTTACAAACATGGTCAGGTTTACTAGAGAAACCACACCACTTTATGGCATGATTTTCTACATTAATTATATTTTTGCTTCACTGCAACACACACACACACACACACACACACACACACACACACACACAAACCATTTAATTCTCACAAAAGATTTTAGAGGATAAAAAGGAATATATGTACACATATATATGTATATATTCATATATATACATATATTGCTATCCATCTCCATGAAAAAACCTAGTTGCTTCCTCAATATTTATTAGGAGGGATTCAGAATTCTATAGTGATCCACGTAACTAGTCATTACCTATGCTATATTTTTATTTAATTTCTAAATTAGTGTTCAAGGTATGAATATGTATTCTCAATTTACTCTATCTTGAAAATTTGTGAATCTGTGTCAGAGAGACTGTCCTAGTTTTTGAATAACTAAAGAAGGGGGGGGTAAGAAACTTAATTTATTATTCTGGGTGATAGACCAGAAGGCTGTCTCATTATTTCTTTTATAATGAACTTCATTATAAAAAAATTTACAAATAAAAAAAATACACACCAAAATTAATGAGATCCATTAGTTTATCTCAATATTTTTGGTCTTCATACTGAGTTCAGGAATTCAGAAATAGAAGTCCCCTTCCTCTGTAGTTAGTCACTTTGCACTCTGTACAGATCAGTACTTAACTCACCACTTTTATTCTAGCAGATTTCTATTTGCATTCTCTCCTACTACTTTCTATCTTTTGATTCTTGGTAATTGTTTAACTTATAGCCTATTACTATCCTTTGGGGAATCTGGGAAACATAAACCATTTAGACCATCTTGTAGGAACTGCACCAAGAATTTTCTCACATGCATGAGCCGATTTTTACAGATTATTGTTCCAAACAACAGTAACAATAAAAACCGATATTTAGCCACATGTCAAAAAAATAATGGACATAATATGCACAGAAAGCTGTACTCTACTTATCAATTATAATGGATGTTCTAAAATTTGAAATTCATACTTGCAGTATCTATACATTATTCCCTTTATAGAGACCACAATTTTTTGCAATTATCAACATTGAAATTTCTGTCACCTTGGGAAAAAGTACATGCAAATTAGAATTGTGATTAGAAAAGTTTCTTTGTGGATCTGAAATAATGTTTCATGGCACATTTGTTCAGCTTGTTATGCCCTAGAAATCAGATCTGCTTATTTCACAGAAGAAAAAAACAAGTGCATCATTACCATCAGTGCGGATCTGTAAAGTTCCCCAAAGCAGGTTGAATGTTATTCTCTCTAATGCAGTGTCAAAATGCCGCAAGCCACACTCTGATCTCGGGGTTTTTATTGCTGGTGATGATGCATGAAGTGGAATGCACATAGCTTGATTTTTTTGAGTAAGTGGCTAAACTTGAATTTCTGACTATATTACTTTTTAGAAGAGGAACTTAGCAACTGAGTGCGTATGGCAGGGAAGTTACTGATGGGGAAATTATCTAGATGTGTTAGTTTTTGTATTAGTCATTTTTTGAAATATTAAACTTTAAACTGAAAAAGATATAAAGCAAATTATATGGAAATGTTTAAAGGAAGCTACCAATGCATAACCTTTGAATAAAATGTAATAGACTCTTTCAAGATCTTTCCAGTGGATCAGCTGAAACAAGTAACAAGTGGTCAATGGGCATAAAATCACCATCGCAAATGCTATAAAACCTAATAAGGTTATATATAATAACAATATCTTATGAGCCATCAGATATTGCGAGAATAGAAAATACGTGGATGCATTTAAAAAGCAATAAAATCGGTCATCAACTTAAATCAAGGCAACACTGTCAACAATATGCAATTTTCCTTTTATCAGTTTTTCTTTTCTGGAAACCTATGTTATATATGTAACATGGGAAAGATTTTATTCCCCATCGAGGTTGATTGTGTAACCTAAGCAGAGTAGAGACATCAAAGAAGTATGTTGGAACCATCTGACAACTCTGAGATTATGGAGGGAATAATTTGCATCATGTGCTCAGATTTTATTGGAGAAAGCAACTCATCCTAGTGGGAGAATCTGGTAAGGCCTATCAGTGATTCTGAGAACTCTTGCATTGAAATCCTCTAAGAGCATGGCATTTATCTATAAATTTATCATTCACTTTATGGCATTTTGTATGGCTGTTCATAAGCCATCCTTGCTGGATCAGTGTGCCTACCACCTCTCTTTATAGTAAATGGAGACCATCAAACAAAATCACAACTGGGTATAAGGCAGATAGCACTAGTGGATAATATCTGCATCAGAGCTCCTGCATATATGCCTCGGGGAATATTGGGGAAGAGTGTGTAAAAGATTATCAGAGCCAGAATACCTGGAAGTAAGCTATGAAATAGTCTCTCCTAGAATTGTACTAATAATCAAGACTGGAGCAATGATAATATCATTACACACATTAATGCAAAAAGGGAGATCTCATGGGCCCCAACCCTAGACGATGAACTACAGGCAAGTTATAACTACTGAGAGAGGAAGAATTACTAGCCTTTCCCTGAGATGAGATCCCTGAGTGATTATCTAATACAGAGTGGTCATCCCTGAAACCATATGCACATAGAACCAAAATGGACAGGTTATATTGATATCTTTATTTGTGTGTATCTGTGTGTGTGTGTGTGTGTGTGTGTGTGTATGTGTGTGTATGTGTATATATGTATGTGTGTATAATGTGTGTATATATATACACATGTACATGTATTTATAATATGTATATGTTTTAAATATTTATAACATGTATATGTAACACACACATATATAAAACATATATATAGCACATGGATAACATGTATATGTGTGTGTGTGTGTATATATATATATATATGTATATATATATATAACAATAATAATCTCAGAAAAGGAGACTATTTAATTTGATTGTGAGTAGGGCATGGGAAGAGTTAGGGAAGGGGCTAAGGAGAGCAAAGGAAAAGGGGAAATTAATGTAATTGTATTTAAATTAAAATTTATAAAACATTAAAAGATATGTACTAAAACTTTTCTAGCTCAAAGCATCTATAGACTGATATACCCAATTGGTGCACCTATGATGTAATATTTTTTGCTTGTCAGAAGCATTCACAATTAGCACTATCTCTTGTCTTTATCATTCTGATATTCATAACCCCAAAACCTAGTGCCAATATTTCTAATATTCCTACTTTAATTTTTATAACCTTGTTAACTAATTCTTTCTCTTTTCCCTGTGTTATGTATGCTAAAATTATTCAGATAAACTCAAGGTATATTTTTTAGCATTTTACTGTTTTTATTATAATTTCTCTTAGTTGATTTCCTGAAGTCTATTGTTTCAAATTCGGTATGAGAATACATTTTCAAACTTGACCTCCTCTCTGAACATTATCCATGTGTACATCTCTCCTGTCATGTGGCCTATAGTATCTGTACATATAAACATATTATGTATTACCATAAATTTGTTTTCTTATGTTTTATAATCTAATTTAATATTGTCCAAGTCCCTTCTGGCTCTTCAAGCAAGTGACTGGAGCTTGATTTTGTAGAATTCACTTTCATTGTCGATGATGTACCATGAAATCAGACTGATTATACTAACTATATATCTGGATTCAAACATCCTGTTCTTTATCTCCATTACAACTACATAAGCTATTGTTCTTGAAAACTGCACTGTTTCTGGAAGGTATTTCACTTTCAAGCACACATATGTACATAGACACACATGTGCACACCTCCCTCCAGGCTTTTTCCACATTACAGCTAGAGTAATAACTTTACAATAATTGTAATGCTTTGCTTTATATTCTTTCAAAACATTTTAATTGAATTTAGATAAAAATCAAAATGTTTTAGCATGGCCATTTTCTTCCTGTTTGATCTCTCTGCCTGTCTCTCATCAATTATAAAATGGCCACTCTAGCTATCTTTTGTTTTCTTGAGGTGTGTAAGGTCTGCGAAGATTCCATATTGCCTTAGGATCTTTCTTGTATACTAAAATTTCCCAGAATTCTCTTTAGTTAACTTCCTTCTACCTAAAGTCTACATCCATACATGGTTAGGTAGTAACAAATACTGGCCAAAACTTATATCTAATATGTAATTTGTAATTTCCTATTATACATCTCTGTGAGTTTTCACTTCTTCTTTTTAAAGACATTTTTAGATAGTTTCAAATAGTATTTTTAAAACTGTCAAGGAATTGGTTATTTGTGATCAATCTTTTGTTCATAACTTTATAGAACTTTATGAAAGATAGCTGAAAAGGACCTTGAATGATGAAAGCGATAATTAGTATACATATGTTTTCATATTATATATTTTATGTGCTGTATCCGTTGTTTAATTGTAATTAATCCAACAATTATAATTATTTATTAAGCCCTTTAATATGCTAGAAATCTAACACTCAGAACTCTGACGATAACTCAAGTTCTTGGAAATACCTTGCTTGACGGAGTGATAAGCAATCGGGAAACGACAACAGCGATTAATAGATGCCATAGAATCCCATGAGAATCTCAAAGTCCAGGGTAGAGCCTGTGTCTTCATCATTACAATGCATGTGATAAACATTTATCACATCACTGTGGAATTCTTCAAAACCTCTACGAACTCAGTACTTGGGTAAGATGATCAAAGTTCAGTAACAGGAAATTGCCATAGGTCCATGTCTCAGTACAATTGAGCTGAGACTAAAAATAAACAAAAGAAAGCCAGTAAGAAGTTATTATGTGCTCTCTCTCTCTCTCTCTTTCTCTCTCTGTGCACGTTTGTGTGTGTAAATCTATCTTTTCCTTTTCAAATCTTTTAGAATGTTTCTTGTTTTTCTGGCAATATGCTTGCCCCGTACCTCAGCACTGCAAACACAGAAAAAAGAATCAACATCTTCTGATTCTGGAAGGCACAGTAACAATTCCAGTGAAGTTTCAAAGAAAGGCTTTTCCTGACAGGAGATGCTGAATGGATTAAACTGTGGTTTTCAGCAGACCTGCCAACTCTGATTCCCAGAAGCTTTTTTTTTTTTTTTTTGGTCCACTGCAATATTTTTGTCCACAGATTATCTTTGAGCACACTGGCAATTTAATTCAGATATCACTAATGTTCCAAAGTCACTGCCACACAATTCCTAATCACCTGGCCACAGGGCATTTGTAAAACACTAATGAAGTAATGAATTAGTTAAATGTCCTTATCGTTCACAAAAGGATCTTCTTTGGGGCCTATTATAATCTCCGATTGATGGAAAAGACTGTGATATAAACACTTTGAAAGTCAGGCATTTCAGACCTCTCTCTGTGTCAACACCCATGTCAAGACCTCTTATAAATAGCTTGCACCCATGTACACACTTTGCATAAGGAAAATCATTGCATGCTATAATGTGTAGTACTCTTAAGATTTGGAATAATTTGCCAAAGGGAAATGCTTTTTCATACACATTTTAATGATGTGATCCTTTTTAACAATTATAGTTTTAGTTTATTTTTATTTTAATAAAACTGATACTTGAAAACTGTGTATTTGTTAAATTTTCTAAAACATTTACCATTCAAAGGATAAAACATACAACAAATGCTTTCCAGTACAAATAAATAGGCAGCCATTCTTGAAGATGACTAGCTGATAGCAAGAAAGGTTGTTTCATTCAAGGTCAGATAGTTGATCAATATTCACTGAGAAAGTTTGCCATATTCTAATTCCAGAGAGTTGAGCCTTAATAATTTTCCTAGTAATTCCACTTTAAACTTTTGCATCTTTTTTGTATGAAATGACTGATGTACCTAGATTTAAAACAGACTGTTGAAAACCTATTAAATTTTAACCTAGGTATACATTTTGAATACTTACTGCCTACTCAAAACAATTTTTTAAAATTGATTCAGAAAGAAAATTATTTAGAATATGTATACAGTATCATGAGACTTTCATATGTTAAGAACTACAGCTGAACATTCCAGTCATTTAAAACATAGACATGCAAATAATTAGATAGCAATAAATGTTTATTTTTATATCTCATCTGACTCACATGAAATGTGAAATTCTTACTTGTGTGAAACTGAGGGGCAAACAAAGCATGCTGAAGGCAGCTAGCTGTATTGGTTATGTTTTCTCACTGCTGTGAGAAAATCTCTAAGAAAAGCAAAGAGATGACTTCAGGTCACGGTTTGAGCTTTTGGTTCATGGTTTGAGCCTACAGACCATCATGGTAGAGAAGGTATGACAGCGGAGGTGGGAGGTGCCTGGTCACCTAGTGCCCACAGTCAGGAGGCAGACTGCCAGCGTTCTGCTTGCCTTACCCTTTTATTTCAGTCTGGGGTCCCAGCCCAGTGCTACTGCAGGTCTTTACACCTATGGCAATACTCTCACAGGCTCCTTTAAGGAAGTTATAATTTAAGACTAAGGCAATCTGTTAACTGTGAGACTCTAGTCAATACAAAATAAAAGTTAGAGGCTTGCAATATCCGATGGCAGAGCAAACATTTGTATTAGAAAAGGAAGGATGGCTCACAGCAGGGAAAGATTAGACAAATGAAAGACTGAGGCCCAACAGGGAAAACACCAAATCCCCAAAGCTCTAAATTTGCTTCGAGGGACTGATTAAGAAATCCTCCAGGATGCAATGACAGTGAGTAACCACACACATCCAGCTCCTTTGCTTAGAGAATATGACCTCTGCTTTTGGCAGCCTCCAGTCTATTCTTGTAGCTTTTCTTGGTTTTCAACATAGTCCTGACATTTCACATGTCCTAGGTTCTCCGTTGCAATTTAGGCTCAACCTTCATCTTCACTCAATGACCTTTCAGTTTATCTTTGCAGACTCTAACCCAGACACACACACCCTTGGCAGCTTTCTGCAGCATTGACATCAGCCAACAAAACCCATTGATTCTTGAAACTTTTATGCCTGGGGAAAATAAAGTGGTGCCATGTAAACAATATTGCCAAATTCTCTGCCATCTAAAGAGGCGGCCTAGTGCCTTGAGCCAGGGTTGCAGTGGCCTTTGTGTGCACTTGAGACTTAATCCCTGGGTAGAAGCATTTCCAAAGGGGGCCATTTGGAAAGAGAACCCCTGTGGTGACATTCTTGTATTTTAGTTTCTCCTTCAAAAAGCATTTCTATTTTTACAAGTTGGGGCCTTCTGTGTGTAGGATATTGTATGTCCTCAGGGTACCTTTTCTATTGTCCTAGTAAATAGTCATAGTTTTGTCTTTAATAATGTCTTTAACAATTGTAGACACTGTCTTTTTTTTCTCCACGTCCACAACCTCAAATTCATACACACTTACTTATTTGCAAATTGCATATTTAAAACACACACACACACACAGACACACACACACGTATGACATTTTGTTTTGAAATTTCCTCTGCTCCACAAATTGGTCATTTTTTTATGACACAAACAAAATTCAACCAGATTCTTTAACAGAGTGTAACACGAATGGCCTTAGACTCCCTGTTCCTCTCTGATACTTCATGAGTCAGATTCCAGTGTCTATTTCTATCTACATTCTAGTCTCTCAAATTACCCCTAGAATGGCCAACTGAATTCTCCATAGAACATTCTTGGTGTTCTCCATCTCACAGCTCTAAATTCCTCAACATTTCTTTCCCAGTCCAGCTCCAAAGGCCTACTAAGTGGTTATGTTTCTCATAGCAACAGTAATACTCATTGCTACCAGTGTTGTGTTAGTTACTTTCCTCATTGCTGTCATAAAATGCCTCATGAAAGCAACCAAAGAAAAGAAGGATTTACTTTCATTCATGTTTTGAGAGCAGAGTTATCTTATCATGATAGGGAAGTGTGGCATTTGGGGCAGAGTTAGTCAAAGAACAGAGAGAGATGAATGCTGGTTCTCTGCTGTATTCTTTTTGTTCAGCTACAGGCTCCTCTGCTATGGCAGTGCTTCCACATTCAGGATTGATCTTTCCTCCTCAGTTGTACCTTTCTGAAAATGCCCTGGTAGACATACCTAGAGATTTAGCCCCTATGTGATTTTATAATATGCCTAGTCAAGTTGGCAACAAAGATGCAACCGTCATAGGAAGTAGACAGACTTGTATGGTTTTTGTTTGTTTGTTAAATTTGTTTGTTTGTTTTTGTTGCTGTCTGACTAATTCATATCCTTTTGATGGATAACATTGCAAAGTAATATTCCCTTAAATGAACCACCTGAATCTTGAAAAATGTATATATTTAGGAGTTCATAAAAATGTCATCATAAAAATCATTGACTGTTTCTCTTTGGCAATTGTTATCAATCATAGCAATGTTCCAATTTTTCTATTTTATTATATACTAAAGTTGACAGTGTAGATAATATTTTCAGGTTATAATCCCATATTTGGCTCAGGATAAATGCTCATCAAATTGAAGAATGATAAAATAACTTGAAAGAAAATCAAATGAACATTCAAATTTTATTAAATCTTTGAGAAAAATCACTTAACATCATAGTATTTTCTAAAACTTCATTGAATTTCCCTGCTCCAACCATCCTCACAATGAAATGGAAGTTAAAAGGGGAGATAATGAAATTTTGACTTTTAGTGAATTAAAGGAATCAAAAAATTTAAGTATCATGGAGAGGTGTTCTTTTAGAGATGAAAGTTGTTTTGTTTTGTTTTTGATTCTTCTTTTTCTTTTTCTTTTTGTTGTTTGTTTGTTTTCAAGACAGGGTTTCTCTGTTGTAACTGTGGCTATCCTGGAACTCATTCTGTAGACCAGGCTGGCCTCCAACTCACAGAGATCCGGCTGCTTCTGCCTCTCAAGTGCTGGGATTAAAGGTGTGCACCACTACCACCTGGCTTAGAAATGGTGTTTAAAAGTGATAGTATTATGGCAACAGATATTAGCATTCTTAGACTGGAAAGAAAAGCTCAAGCAAAGACTCAGTAGTCAAGAAGGGATATGTGCAGGAAGCAGAGTATATTGATGGTATGGAAGGTAAGGGCAGTCAGGAGGACTGGAGAATTTCAGATACATCTTTGAATATAGGTCAGAATTTATCTGTTGATTTATTGATTGATTTGCTTTTTATTTTGTTGAAGGCTCTTTGTATCTAGTACAGGCCTGCCTATAACTTTCAGTAATCTCGTTTTAGTATCCTGGGTCCTAGAACTGTAGTTGTATGACATCATGCCCAACTTTCTGTCACCAGGCCTGGCAGAACCTGAGTTGTATGCCAAGAACACGGTAGGAGGAGAGAAATGATTCCCATGAAAATAAACATAAAATATTTTTAAAACTCCATTAACTTTTCAGACTACATTCATAGATGTTAATTTATTGGTTGTAGGCATTCTGTATCCATTTTATTCTAAATATTTCTGATCATTTCATTATTTATTGCTTATTGATCAGGGTATGATCTTATCCTAGTGCTGACTCTCTAGGATACATAGCAGATAATCAGCCAATTCCTCTAACTAGGACAGAGGTTAGGCTACAGGAAAGCTTCTCCTTGAGCTTTTAGCTCTAAGGTTAGCCTGTTAATAGCACAGACTATACCAGCTTCACTATCCTGCTTCTCAGTTTTTCCAAATCCACCGTCCTTGCCATGGCCCAAGCCAACCCAGGTGAGAGGAAGGAAGAATATGGAGGGTTTTCCTCTGGGCCCAGACACAGCCACTTTAGTAGATGTCAATTAATTTCTTCTAGTTTCAGAGGTTAATCCTGTACAAAGAATGAATATACTTTTAAAAATATCATTATATTGGCTCACATTCACTTCTGTTATGACTATATCTTTCTCAGTCAATCCATACACTTTAAAAATACTGATTTCCTATCATTTTAAACACTTTGTATGTTTTTTAATAATCTTAAGCATTTGTAACTAACAAAATATGTCAAATCCATTCTTATATGGAGCAGTACACTAAAAAAAAAAAAAATAGAGATAATCGCAAATTAATCAGTTTTCTTCAAAATGGAGAATCTTGTTTCCAGTTTCATTTTTATCCTGTTATAGAGAATTGAAGGCTTCATATTCTGACTGGGTGAATCATCCTATAGACTCAGAACAATTTCAGAAATGGGATTTTAAATTTATAGATTTAGGTCAAGATTCCTCAAATCTTATGACTTGTAAGAGTCTAATGGACAATGTCTTTAAAGGTTGGTCTTAACTCTTTTTCAAGACCACTGTATGAGGAAGTAGATACATCAATCCATTCCAAGCCATTCTAAAGTGGAGTTGATCAAAGCAAAGTTAGGCAGAATAAGTTTACTCTCCAAACATCAAAGTAAGTACCATTACTCCTAGAACTTGTTTATAGGCTTTTCTTCTAAAGTACTGGTAGACAGTCAAAGGGAGGGGTAGTTTTCCAAGGTCTTATCACATGGGTATTTATTTGTCTCAGAAGTGAAGGTCTTGTGATGAACTACAGGCAAACCTGACATACCCACATGATAACAACAAGGCAGTTTCAAGTGTACCTTCATTCACTCATTGTAATTTTCCTTTGTACTTCCGTATGGTGTGACTATTCTGTATGTCATTTTAGCCCTCTTCTCCAAACACTCCTGCATGCATCTGCCCTACTTAGCATTTACCAGGCATGAAAAAGTGAATCTGTGCTCAGATGCAGCAGGCAGAAAAGCCACCACTTACAATTGAGTGCCCTTTGACTCCTCAGAGGGAAGTGAGGCAAATTCGAGCGTGAGGAATCCTTCATGCAGCTTTGCTGCTGCTCCCTTGAAAGACTGGTCATCCATCATCTTCACTGCCACTGCCTTTATCCAGCACATTGGTTTAAGAGAAATAATATACTAAGGTTCAGATTTAGAATACTTTTCTTCTCTGTGTTCTCTCGGTTTATCCTTTCTATTGAGTTTGGAAAAATTAAAATAAAATATATTTATGATAACTTTCTAGGGTTTGAGTTTTAAAACTGCTCTATATTTTCTACTCTGGTAGTCTGGCTTCTATGTCAATATGCACAGAAAGATATTGCTATCATTTGTGACAAACATATATACCCGTTAGGTCCTAAAGTGGTTCTCAGCATTCCTAATGCTGCATCCTTTTATTACAGTTCCTCATGTTGCAGTGACCCCCAACTACAAAGGTATTTCCATTGCTGCTCCAAAACTGTAATTTTGCTACTGTTATGAACTGTAATGTAAATATTTGATATGTAGATGGTCTTAATCGACCCCTGTGAAGGGTCATTCCACTCTCAAAGGAGTAACAACCCACAGGTTGGGAAACACTGCTTAATCTTACCGTTATCTTCTAGAGAGAATGATAAAATAATTTTAAAGGATTTTATTGTAAAAGCTATTATTGCACACTGACAAAGGAATAGTTCGACACTCAGTTTTCAGTCTACTATACAAATGATGATGGAAATGTTAGTTTACTGATATTTTTCCATTATGATTTAAAGAAGAATAATGCTAAAAGAGCTGTGTTTATAACCATAAGCACAGAGACTATGGGGACCTGAGTTTGGTTGTATTTTTTTAGGCAAAATTTCCTTGTTGTTGCATGCTATTACATAAGAGAAAGTATTGTAGAGTAAACAAGCCTCAGAATCAAAAGAACATTTTCTTTTTCAGGGTCTTGTGTATCTCAGGCTGATATTGACTTTTCTACATCACAGGGGATGACCTTGAACTCATGATCGTCCTGTCTCTATGCCCAAGTACTAGGATTACAGGTGTTTACCACCATTTCCATAGGTAAGATCTTTCAGTTTTTCACAATTCACACTCCTTATCTGTGAAGCGAATGAAGGCTTTGGCTAAAAAAATGAAGGTAAGGCCCAAACTATCTCTTAGAAAAATAAAATTCGTACTCTTAAGTTTTTAAATTGCAACACCTCCTTGTTTGATGGTTTAAGTATGATATGTCTTCTATAGGCAAAGGCATTTGATCACTCGGTCACCAGTTGGTGTCGCTGTTTTGAAAGGTTGTGCCAAGGTACAGCCTTGCTTAATGGTCTGTAACAGTTTAGAACAGGCTTAGAGTTTCCAGCCTCACCACACTCACAGTTTGTGCTGTTTCATGCTTGTGATTGAAGATGTGATCTCTCAGCTGCCCTTTCCTGCTGTCATGTCAACCACTTCCTGCCATACCTCCCCAAAATGATGGACTCTTACTCCTCTGGAGCAAAAAGCCAAAATAAACTCTTTCTTCCCTAAGTTGCTTTTAGTCATGTTTTATCACAGAAAACAAAAGTAACTAATGCATGTTCTTTAGGAACAAGAATGGAAATGACAGGATCTAAGAGACCCATGATATGGCGCCGTGGTATATTGAGTATTTAAATCTGAAATTATTTGAGATATAAACAGGGGAAGGAGTGTCTTTTTAATCCTACTGTTTTCAGGACTCTGCTATGTACTATGTACTGTCTCCTCCATCTTATATATTGTTTTCCCTGTCCTCTGTACTGTCTCTGCTGTCCTCTGTACTGTCTCTGCTGTCCTCTGTAATGCCTCCCCTGTCCTCTGTTCTGCCTCCCCGGCACTCTGTACTGCCTCCCCTGCACTCTGTACTGCCTCCCCTGCACTCTGTACTGCCTCATCTGTACTCTGTACTGCCTCTCTGTAGTCTGTACTGCCTCCCCTGTCCTCTGTACTGCCTCCCCTGTCCTCTGTACTGCCTCCCCTGTCCTCTGTACTGCCTCCCTGCACTCTGTACTGCCTCCGCTGTCCTCTGTACTGCCTCCTCTGTACTCTGTACTGCCTCTCTGTAGTCTGTATTGCCTCCCCTGTCCTGTGTACTGCCTCCTCTGTACTCTGTACTGCCTCCCCTGTACTCTGTATTGCCTCCTCTGTCCTCTGTACTGCCTCCCCTGCACTCTGTACTGCCTCCCCTGTCCTCTGTACTGCCTCCCCTGCACTCTGTACTGCCTCCCCTGTCCTCTGTACTGCCTCCCCTGTCCTCTGTACTGCCTCCCCTGCAGTCTGTACTGCCTCCCCTGTACTCTGTACTGCCTCCCCTGCACTCTGTACTGCCTCCCCTGTCCTCTGTACTGCCTCCCCTGTCCTCTGTACTGCCTCCCCTGTCCTCTGTACTGCCTCCCCTGCACTCTGTACTGCCTCCGCTGTCCTCTGTACTGCCTCCTGGGTACTCTGTACTGCCTCTCTGTAGTCTGTATTGCCTCCCCTGTCCTGTGTACTGCCTCCTCTGTACTCTGTACTGCCTCCCCTGTCCTCTGTACTGCCTCCCCTGTCCTCTGTACTGCCTCCCCTGCACTCTGTACTGCCTCCCCTGTCCTCTGTACTGCCTCCCCTGCACTCTGTACTGCCTCCCCTGCACTCTGTACTGCCTCCCCTGTCCTCTGTACTGCCTCCCCTGTCCTCTGTACTGCCTCCCCTGTCCTCTGTACTGCCTCCCCTGCACTCTGTACTGCCTCCCCTGTCCTCTGTACTGCCTCCCCTGTCCTCTGTACTGCCTCCCCTGTCCTCTGTACTGCCTCCCCTGCAGTCTGTACTGCCTCCCCTGTCCTCTGTACTGCCTCCCCTGCACTCTGTACTGCCTCCCCTGTCCTCTGTACTGCCTCCCCTGTCCTCTGTACTGCCTCTCCCTGCACTCTGTACTGCCTCCCTGTACTCTGTACTGCCTCCCCTGTCCTCTGTACTGCCTCCTCTGTACTCTGTACTGCCTCTCTGTAGTCTGTATTGCCTCCCCTGTCCTCTGTACTGCCTCCCCTGTACTCTGCACTGCCTCCCCTGTACTCTGTACTGCCTCCCCTGCACTCTGTACTGCCTCCCCTGCACTCTGTACTGCCTCCCCTGCACTCTGTACTGCCTCCCCTGTCCTCTGTACTGCCTCCTCTGTACTCTGTACTGCCTCTCTGTAGTCTGTATTGCCTCCCCTGTCCTCTGTACTGCCTCCCCTGTCCTCTGTACTGCCTCCTCTGTCCTCTGTACTGCCTCCTCTGTCCTCTGTACTGCCTCCCCTGTCCTCTGTACTGCCTCCTCTGTACTCTGTACTGCCTCCTCTGTACTCTGTACTGCCTCCCCTGCACTCTGTACTGCCTCCCCTGCACTCTGTACTGCCTCCCCTGCACTCTGTACTGCCTCCCCTGTCCTCTGTACTGCCTCCCCTGCACTCTGAACTGCCTCCCCTGTCCTCTGTACTGCTTCCCCTGTCCTCTGTACTGCCTCCCCTGAACTCTGTACTGCCTCCTCTGTACTCTGTACTGCCTCCTCTGTACTCTGTACTGCCTCCCCTGCACTCTGAACTGCCTCCCCTGTCCTCTGTACTGCCTCCCCTGCACTCTGTACTGCCTCCCCTGTCCTCTGTACTGCCTCCTCTGTACTCTGTACTGCCTCTCTGTAGTCTGTATTGCCTCCCCTGTCCTCTGTACTGCCTCCCCTGTCCTCTGTACTGCCTCCTCTGTCCTCTGTACTGCCTCCTCTGTCCTCTGTACTGCCTCCCCTGTCCTCTGTACTGCCTCCTCTGTACTCTGTACTGCCTCCTCTGTACTCTGTACTGCCTCCCCTGCACTCTGTACTGCCTCCCCTGCACTCTGTACTGCCTCCCCTGCACTCTGTACTGCCTCCCCTGTCCTCTGTACTGCCTCCCCTGCACTCTGAACTGCCTCCCCTGTCCTCTGTACTGCTTCCCCTGTCCTCTGTACTGCCTCCCCTGCACTCTGTACTGCCTCCTCTGTACTCTGTACTGCCTCCTCTGTACTCTGTACTGCCTCCCCTGCACTCTGAACTGCCTCCCCTGTCCTCTGTACTGCCTCCCCTGCACTCTGTACTGCCTCCCTGTCCTCTGTACTGCCTCCTCTGTACTCTGTACTGCCTCTCTGTAGTCTGTATTGCCTCCCCTGTCCTCTGTACTGCCTCCCCTGTCCTCTGTACTGCCTCCTCTGTCCTCTGTACTGCCTCCTCTGTCCTCTGTACTGCCTCCCCTGTCCTCTGTACTGCCTCCTCTGTACTCTGTACTGCCTCCTCTGTACTCTGTACTGCCTCCCCTGCACTCTGTACTGCCTCCCCTGCACTCTGTACTGCTCCCCTGCACTCTGTGCTGCCTCCCCTGTCCTCTGTACTGCCTCCTCTGTACTCTGTACTGCCTCTCTGTAGTCTGTATTGCCTCCCCTGTCCTCTGTACTGCCTCCCCTGTCCTCTGTACTGCCTCCCCTGTACTCTGTACTGCCTCCCCTGTAGTCTGTACTGCCTCCTCTGTACTCTGTACTGCCTCCTCTGTACTCTGTACTGCCTCTCTGTAGTCTGTACTGCCTCCTCTTTACTATGTACCATCTCCCTGTATGTATTCCATTCCAGCTCAGCATGCAGGTTTGGAGACTTGTCTTGCTCTATAATAACATAAGCCTGTTATATAGATATATGCAATTTATTTGTACATTTATTTATTGCAGATTTATATTTTTCCATTTTTATAACTCAACACATAAAGATTCATCATATATAAGAATAGACTAATATGACTAATGAACATATGAGCAAATTAAAATGAAGACTAATTAATATTTTTAATATCTTTGGCTTATGTTGACATGAAACACAAAAAAACAGAGGTTTTCAACATTAGTTTTTTTTTTTGTTCTTCTGAGAATTTTTGAAGCTCTCTGTACTTCCCACAGTCCTGACAGAATATGTAAGAGACACAGCAACTATAATGTTATACAGACAATGCTGAGCCATGACTGTGGTTGCTGTTCAGCTTAGCTATTACTGTATGACAAAAGAACAATGCAGACTGATCACTGTGTCACCCACAATCAGGACTAGGAGTTGAGAAGTGAATTGATTATGACTGTGTCATTTAATTCCAGTATTTAATTTGTGTGCATGGCCTTGTTGAGACACACAGCTGTAAAAGTGAATGGAAGTGAGTCAGAGGCCCTAAGTGGTAGCATTATTACCTGGAACTTGGAAGCTTTTCTGAATAAAGTAACTGTTACATGCTCTTATTTCCTCAAAGATATGAAGAACCCATGTTTGGAATTTAAGAGATAAGGAAGTAGTGGTTTGAAAACTATTGTTATAATGCAATATTATGTGATACAGCTTTAGTTTTGAAAAAATAAGTGGCTGTGAATTTTTTATCCATTATTCTTCACTCAGAATTTTAAAAGCCATGCAGGGGAACAGAAAGTATTTGGTAATACAATGAATTAATCATAAATAAAACCTCACTTCTACTGATAGAAGTTCTGTAATTTTTCAAAATCAAAAAAGGCAGTTTTTTTCTCAGCTTAAATGGGCATTTATATATTATAGCCCAATCAACTTGAGCCTGTGTATTTAAAATCAAGAAACAATAAAAAGTTAGTTCAAGGATTGGAGAATGTTTCAGCGATACTTACTGCTCTACCAAAGGATACAGTTAGATCCTTAGAAGTCACTGTTAGTGCTCACACCTGCCTGCAATTCCTATTCCAGGAAATCTGATGCCCTTTTCTGGACTCTGTGGTCATTTGCATGCACATGGTATACAAAAACTCATCCAGGAATACATGCATACACATAACTTTAAAAATCTAAATAATAAAATTGAATGAAATATGAGTTTATTCAAAACATGAATACAGAATGAAAGGAAATGAGCCCTGGGTTAAAACACTCCTAGGTACTACAATTAGTCAAATATAAGGATGATATGGAAATGGATTCTGTATTATTGCTAGGTTGAGATATGAATCATCATATAAAAATAAAAACGAATTAAATGAGCATAAATTTCAAAATGATTATTTACAGAGTAGTAATGGCAGCTACCACACCAGTAACACAAGTGTAAGCATAATGTACACAGTGATTTTATTAAATTATTATCATGGTTCATGGCAAAAGGCAGTTTACTCTTTGCTAATTCAATCCATGGTCCTAGAGTATTTCAGTCTCTATACACTCTAATATTAAACTTAGATGTAGAAGATGTCCATAAAATCTAATCTTCAAAATACAAGCTGGGACCTAGGCTTCAGTCTCAGTACAATCTAATCTGCAAATGGAAACCAAAAATGTTTCTGTCTCTAAGACTTACTACTGACTGAGCTCACTCTGACTAGTTGTCTTGTGAATTACCATTTTTTTTCACTAAGAGTTGTACTGTAAACTACAAACTCTAAATCATAAATCATCTGCTTCTAACTCTTCGCTTTCTGTCTGCTTATTCTGGATTGGCTCTGCTCTTTTCAGCTTCTCCTTCTGAACTGAACTGAACTTCTGAACTGTCTATGAGCTGACAGCACTCAAATTGCCCAACTGAACTAATTCTCTGCTTTTCCTCCTGCCTCTTGTTGGCTCCACCTCACTTCTCTTTCTGCTTCTACCTCCCTGATTCTTCTCTGCTTCCATTCTGCTTCTACACTCTGCTTCTACTCTGTGAGATCTGCTTTCTGTTCTTCTGCTTCTTCTCTCTGAACTCTTCCTTCTGAATTGGGATTACAGGTGTGTGTAGAGGATTATTTAATCTTTTAATCCATGAGCATGACTGTTCTAGGTAGAAAAAAATGTTGGTACACACCTTTAATCCCAGTATTCAGAAGGCAGTGGTAATACATACTTTTAATCTCAGAACTTGGGAGACAGGAAATAGAACTCAGAAGGAATTGGTGTTAGACAGGAAGTGGTATCTGAGATGAGTCAGAGTGAATGGCAGTCAATGTGATGAACCAGAGGAAGATTTAGCACAACAAGGACATGTACAATTCTCATGATATAAAAGCAGGCTCTCAACTCAGAGAGACAGACTTCAGAGAGTCAGGCTAAGAGGCAGAGAGAGGACAAGATACAGAGACAATGAAGTGATCTGACTGACGAGAGATACAGAGGCAGACAGAGGATAAGGCAGAGAAGTAGAGTGGCTGACTGAGGTAGTATGGGACAGTGAGATCTCACAAAGACACAGAAACAGTCTGAAGAGTCTGAGGTAGAGACACAGAGGCAGCTGGATGGAGGAAGTATTCCCACCAATATTTGGTGGGAAGAGTGAGTCAGTTTGAAGCCAAGAAGAGCAGTCTGTGGCAATTAGGAGTCAGCCAGAGTCTGCCAAAGTCATAAGAGTTCAATCAGAAACAGTCTGCTGGCTCAGAAGGTCAGTTCAAATCAGCAGCTTGGAGAAGAATTTGAGCCAGAACAGAAAGTGAGTTGATGAGTACAACTCTGAATTCAGAAGGAGCTAGTAAGAGTGGCTCAGTCAGCAGTAAGTCTCAGAGGCTTAAATATTCTGGATTGCCTTCCAGTTCTAGGATTAAGAGTAGATTTTATAGAGGATGAAATGTTCCAGTACTGCAGGACTAGGACTGGGAATTGAATTAGCCAAAGAATAAACTGCCTTTTGCCCAACCAATGGCTCCATTTGATGAATCAGTGTCTACATCTGGTACATAATTTGATTGGACGGCTACAGGTGTGTGTCACCACTTCCTTCTGAGTTACCTTAACCGAAGAAATCCCTTTCACCTAGCATTAGCACAGTTGGAAGACATAATTAGGGTGACTAACATTCTTTCTGCATTCCATCCAGATCACACAGGACTCTGGATGTGATCCTTTGCTAGAGAAGCCATTCTGCTGGACTAAAAGATCAAATGTTCCTCTACACACAGGTATTGGAATAATTAAAGACAGAAAAAGGTCACTGTCACTAGTCCTCACAAGAAAGTGTTGCCTTCATGATCTGAAACAGTAATGTCAAATGTAATCTCTCTCTCTCTCTCTCACTCACACACACACACACACACACACACACACACACACACACACACACACACACACACCACAATTGGCAGAGACAGAGAACTCTAGTGCATTCAGAATTCAGTTCAAAACTGAATTCTACTTAAAATGAATAAATAAGCAAGAGAACAAACCAATAAATAAATAAATAAATAAATAAATAAATAAATAAATAAATAAATAAATAAATAAATATGTTTTCCTACACTAAGCAATTTGTCATACTTGGTTAGAAGAGTATGGGGAACTGTCAGGTAAACATGACTGAAGTTGTAGTGAAAGCCCTGAGCATCTGGTATGCTTTGGAAATTGTCTATGACATTGTTAACAGGAATTTATTATGGAGAATAATCATATTTCCTGGATGTTCATAATTAAGTAGAAAGGAGGGGATTCAGTGCAAGAGCAATACACAAATTTGTAACTAATTACTATTTAGTCTGCATATACATTTTGCCTGCATATCATCTGCAAAGGTGACCCTGACACAGGGATCTGAACACTGAATCAGTAGATCTGTGTTGTCCAGGCAAGAGACACCTAAACTCACACAAGGTCTCATTTTGTATTTAGATTGCTTATATTTGCTTTACTCCAAACTTCCATAAGGTGATGATACTGGCCAGTCGTAATAGGAAAGTCTAAGATAACCACAGCTAGGTAACTTCATGGCATGCACACAACGAGATAAACTGACATGCTGATCATGTTTCTAACAAAGCAGTGTAAGGGCAAGCCCCCAATCTACCATTATCAAAGTTCAGGTAAATATTCTATGGTAACATAGTCTTATACAAGCATACAAATCTAAGATTTTAGATATCATACAATAAAATTAGAATAAACTCTTCAAAGTATTGATCACATCAATGAAAACAGCACTTATAATTCAAGTGACTAAAGAAAACATGTAGAAAAGCCATGATGTTGTTTATACAAATTCTAAAGATGTGCACAACATTTTGAAGAGATTTGACACATGATTGGATACATGCGGCCATGGATCTTCCAATGTATTTTTTGAACATTTATGCAGTGTGATGTCAGAAGAAATTAAAAAAAAAAAGATCCAGCTACAATGTAATCAGAGGCACAGATATCAGAAGGGTGGAGAGCAAATCACAGAATATCACAGGATGGCCACAGCATGTGTATGTGGGCGCGTGTGTGTATGTGTGTGTGTGTGTTCTCTCCTTTGATAGGCTCTTCTAGGATCATGTATTCCTTGTGTTTTCTTGAGTGTGCTTAACTTCTTTAGTTTGGAATTTTCCTTCTACAATCTACTGTAGGTCTGGATTTGTAGCAGATATTGCTTAAATTTAGTTATATCATATTGTGCTTTATTTTGTGCATCTATTGTGATTGAAAGTTTTAATGGCTTAGTAGTCTAGATTGGCATCTGTGTTCTCTTGTAGTCTGTAGTACATCTGTCCAGGACTTTCTGGCTTTTAGAGTCTTCATTGAGAAATCAGGTGTTATTCTCATAGGTCTGCCTTTGTATGTTACTTGGACTTTTTCCCCTTGCAGATTTTTATATTCTTTATTTGTTCTGTATATTTACTTTTTAAAATATTATTTGCCAAAGGAAGTTTCTTTTGTTGTCCAGTCTATTTGGTGTTTTGTATGCATTTTGTGCCTTTATAAGCATCTCCTTCCTTTAGGATAGAAAGATTTTCTTCTATGATTTTCTTGAAAATGTTTTCTGTGTCTTGGCCTTTGTTTCTTCTCCTTCCTCTATTCCTATTATTCTTAGTTCTGGTATTTTCACATTTTCTTAGATTTCCTGGAAGTTTTGTGCTAGGACTTTTATAGTTATCAATTTTTTTTTGATCTAGGTATCAATTTATTCTTTTTTTGTCTCCAGTGCCTGAGATTTTTCTTCCACTTTTTATATTGTTGGTGAGGCTTGCATCTGAGGT
Organism: Cricetomys ansorgei; assembly: GCA_026225945.1. Lineage (NCBI taxonomy): Eukaryota > Metazoa > Chordata > Mammalia > Rodentia > Nesomyidae > Cricetomys > Cricetomys ansorgei. The sequence continues at coordinate 6,505,835 of JAMJFZ010001791.1, forward strand.
TGAGGTTCTTCTTTTAGTTCCTAAATTTTTTATTTCTATATTTCTCTTAGTTTGGGTTTTCCTTGTAGATATCTTTCTTCTTTCAAATCTTGAACTGTTTTTATTAATTTTCTTTCATTGTTTGTTTGTATTTTCATAGACTTATTTATTCTTTCTCCCTTCTGAGGACCTCTATCATATCCATAAAGGCTATTTTAAGGACTTTCACCTGCGTTTCAGCTATTATTTCAGCTTTTCCTTGTTGCAATACTCAGGGTTCTGTGTGGTAGGTTCCTGGTGTCTAGTTGAGAGATATATTGACCTGGTTGTTATTGATTGTATTTTTATGTTGGGTCTAGGCATCTGGATTTGGGAAGATTGTAATTCTAGGTATTGATATCTGGTCTTGTTTTGTTTGGTTTCTGTTGCCCTTTCTGGTTTGTAGAGAGTGTAGTGGCTGTGTGCTGCCTGGTTGGAAATACTTCTGGCATGCTGGTAGCTTTGATCACTTGGGGTACTGTATTAAATGTATTTCTAGGTATTAGGAACTGACACTTAGGAATGATGATAGGGTATCAGATGCGAGGGTTGAGTGGTTTTACATGAGACAGGAAAGCAATGTGTTCTATGAGTATCTGCTTAGTCCCCTGGAAATCTGGACAGAGAGTAAGGAGAGTTTGCAGCATAAAGTCTGGTACAGAGCTGTGGATGAGACTTGGAGCTTGGACTTGGAGGAATAGGGGAAGAGGTGAAGATTTTCAGTTAGCCTACCTGCTTCCCTGTTGAGAGTGATTTTTTAGGTCCTAGGAAGTGCCTGCTGTTGTTGGGGGCTGGGATAAAGCAGTGAATTGAAGCAAATTCGAAGAGGAAGAGCTGTGTGATCCTCTGAAGGCAGGGCAGTTGGTGAAGGGAGGCTGCAGCAAGTTTCCTCCTTCAGAGGTGGAGATGAGACTGCAGGAATTGATTTGGAGGTCTGGAGGTATAAGTGAAGATCAGCAGTTACCTGCTTCCCTGGCTGGAGTGCTGTTGTTGTAACTTTTATGTTACATCATGCTTCTTTAGGCAGAACATTACGGCAGCGTTGACATAAAGACGGGACGCATACTCTGAAGTCATTTTGACATTGCAACAAGTATCAACTTAAATATAAATATAAATTGCTGGAAAGAACAGACATTAGATCTCCATTATTCATATGGGCACTGACACTAAGTCACACAGAGGTGCTGTTACAAGAAAGGCTCTGAGCTTAAAGTAAATATATTGATAAGACTCTGTGATTGAAATTCATTGATTATGGCTTTACTCCATGAATCTCCCTGCTGTACTGCATAGAGAATACACAAATTCAGTCAGTGAGCTACTAGCCCACTACAGAATTTTGAGTTAAAAACAATGAAATGAGTGAACTATGAGTGTACAAATCTCTAGTTCCTCAGTCAGCTTGACTCTAGGGCAAGATTGTTCCATTTCTCAGTTTCTTGGTACTCCTACCTCTTAGCCTTGTGTCCAGCTACTCACATCAGTATAATTTATTTCATTTGTTTATTTTAGGTTGGTCATGATTGTATTGTCCTCCCAATATGAGGGCCATTTCTTTGGATGTAATTACTGTCTATAATAGCACAGTATATTTCTGCTTACATCCCTCTGAGATTCACAATGGCATTGTTTTTTTCTAAGTCATCAGAACTTCCACTTTATAGCATTCCTATTCACACTTCTCACAGAATTATCAGACAAAGCTGGTTCTTTTAACTTTCAAAGACCTATTTCCTGTTAAGCTTACTTGAGCCTTGTCTGCATATGCAGTTTTTCACTATAGTTCATTTTTTGGGTGGGGGAGGGATAACTATTTCTTTAAGAATTTTGTACAGTTTGTTTTTTATCATATTCAACCCCCATTTTCTCCCAGAACCAGACCACCTTTCTTACTCACCCAGACTTAATGCTCTCTTTTATTTTTCTTTAACACATCAAGACCAATTTGTGCTGTTCAAATGTTCTTGGATGTGTGGGCACCAACTGGAACATGGTTGAGCTACCAGGGGCTACAATCTTAATGAAAATTGACTTTCCCCATCCAAGTAGTTATGAATTTCAAATAACTACACTTAGGGGTGGGATTTATTGCACAACTTCAGCCTCCATCTTGAGATTTTATCTGGCTTTAGCTTGCATAAGTTTTGTGTATGCTGTCACAAGCATAATGAGTTCATATGTGCAGATACTCTGCTGTGTCCAGAGTCCAGAGTACAGAGTGTACAGAGTCCAGTGCCTCTGTTCAATCTAGAAGAAGACACTTCGTCATTATAGTCACCATGGCCTCTTTTCTTGCATTCTTTTTGTCCTCCCTCTCCTAATGATACTTGATCCTTGGGAGAAAGGGGTGTGAAATGGTTTTCCCATTTTGGTCTGATTATTATTCTCTTATTATTCTTATTATTCACATCTTGATCAATTGTGGGTCTCTGTATTAATCACCTCTACTGCAAATAGAAACTTCTCTGATGAGGGTTGAGATATGCATGAAAGTGATAAATCATTAGGCACTAGTTACTATGATTTCTACATTGCAGAACAATAGTAATAGGTTTTTTACTAAAGCCTATGACCTATCAGGGCACAGGTTTTGATCCAACAATCATTCCAGTTACGGTTTTCATCTCATGGAACAAGACATCTGATCAGAAAGTGGTTGGTCACTCCCATGAATTCATGCCACTAATGTAACAGTGGGCATTTTTTTGCCAGGCCAACCATTATTGTAGCGCACAGCATTGACAGCTTGGTGAATTGGTGATCATTTTTTCTCCTCAGGTAGCATCCATACTACTATTTACCACTATAAAAGCTAGCCAGTAGGAAAGAAGCTCCTGAGTGAGTACAAGCTTGATATCTCTGTATTCTATGATACAAGTGTGTGTCATCTTGAGTAATAGGATATTATCATTAAGTTCTGAGAGAAATCAGGAACATTGGCAATATCCTGTAATGTTAGGAAATCTGTGGGAATTCACTGGCCATAAACTCCAAATGAGATAACCCATTTTTGGACCTGGGCTTCTTATTTGTAAGCGTGTGTTGTATAGCAGAAGGATTGTCATCCTACTACACAGTAACTCCATTTTATCTCAAGCTCCATATACATACGTTTCCATAAAAGGGTTAAAATTATTTCTTGTACCAAGAGATTCATAGCAAAAGTGGTTTATTCTATAGCCAATTTAATCACTGGTCCTAGAACTGGAAGGCTTCAGCCTTAGCCTCTACAATCGAGAATGTTTAAGCCTAGAAGACTTTTTGCTAACTAAACCACTATGATTAGCTCTTTCTGAATTCAGATTCTTATGATCCAACTCACTCACTATTCTGGCTCCAAGCTGACTGGTTCAAACTGACTCACTTCATGGCCAGGGAACAGAAATAATTACGATAGAACTGGGGTCCCTCAAAGCACCTCCCAAGGGTACACCTTCAATAAATTTTAGTCTGTTCAAAACCTTCCTCTTGAAGGATTCAGCATCACCTTCCAATGGTTTTGCTCAGTGTGAAAAAATGCATATAATATTTGGGCATATTATGATATTTAGGATCCAAAATATAATACCAGGCTTTTAAATATTGCATTTTTAATTTAATATATTTTAAAATTACATATTCTTCATGACTGTAAGGTTGTTCAAGAGAGATCTACTCTTCTAGTACATCTCCACATCACTGAGATAAAATGTTCTTGCAGTCTTCTATAAGAATAATCTTCAAATAAAGATGCAATTTATTTTTGAGGGCAGAGAATATTATATCAAATATAACACTGTGTTCATAAGAAATATTGAAATTAGAGTTACTGTAATGATAAAGCCTCTGGCTAATGTATTTCTCTTCACAAGTCATAAAGGTAATTATTATGTTATTAGCTTAACAATCAATTAATAGTAAAAGTCTATTATTTTTGTCTCTTCTCTTATGTCTTCATCTTACCATAGCATCTACATATGGAGACAATTAAGCTTCTACTTGAAATGCTTACAACGCAACCCAAGCAGGTGAAACCACTGAGCCAGCTTGACTTCATCAGATTGTAAAAGGGTGACAGAGAAAAAGGAACACATGGCCAGTTTCCATTGTTTTTTGTACTTTTGACTGATTGAGATTCTACAAGGACAAGAAAACTCAGTGTCCCATCTGCCTGTCTGTCACTGTCTCTTTTTTTCAGCATTTAATTTACCAAGACTCTAAGTGAGTCTGTCAGTTACTATGAGGGTTGAAGCAAGTCCTCTTGAGAGTCTAGCAGTTAAAGATCTACTTCACCGTGTGATGTTGAAATAATGTATGTTGCAAGGACATGAAATCCTGGTTCTCTTTCTTTGTCCATCTTAATAATATTGGTTTTGTTTCACAATTCTTTGCAATCAGTGTTTTCAGAGTTTATCTAAAGGTATGTTGGTGTATTTAATATACTGACAGATTGGCCGGACTCATAATTTGTTACTTATCTGCTAAAACAGCTCTGATGAATATGTTATAAAATTTCCATGTCTACATACTCTTATCATAGCTGATTTGGAGTTATAATTTGTTGCTGCTGAATCTTTAATAGAAACTCATGTTCATAATTAGGTCTCTTCTGTCAGTACCTTAACCTAAGCAAACTGTGGTGCTTGGACACAGCAGATGGAGGAAGTAAATTCCGTAGTCTTCAGCATGAAATTTTACCCCATATTGTGTGAAACCACCTGGAACTCTTAACTGCACCAATCTACTTTGAAGCTGAAATCATATAACCCAGAATAAATACATCTTTGAAAACTCGGTCAACTCTAAGTTTTAGTGACAAGAATTCATGAATCTTGTCTGCTCAGTTGTCTTTTAAATTCTGGTTGTAGCTCAGTAAAAATAATGTATGTCTCTCTTGAACAATAAATTATGTTTGGTGTCTTTGAAAGAAAGTTTGACGGCCTTGAAAGATGAATTCCAAAAGAAACTTCTACTTGTGCTCTCCAACCTTCCTCAAATGTTTCACACTCACAGCCAGCAAATGTGACGGTTTATTTTAGAGAACATAACTCTTCTCAAGACCTTAGGTGATCAGTCAGTGTTGAATAAAGCACTTTATAAACTATTAAAGCTATGAAGTGTAGAGGAACATTTAATCCTTTTAATCCAGAGGATCACGTTGAAAGACCTGTGTGATAGCTAGGAAGGGATCCCATCCAAGTACTTGTATGAAGACGTCACATTCAGAGGCCTGTGTGATCTGGATAGAATGCAGAAAGTATGTTAGTCAGGCTAATCATGTCCTGTGTTTGTGCTAATACTAGGTGAAAGGGATTTCTGAGCTTAAGGCAACACGGTATATGCCTTTAGTAAAGTCCCACATACTTTTAATTCCAACTCTCAGAATATAGAAGTAGAGTGAGAAGGAAGAGCTCAGATAAAGAGAAGCAAGGTAGAAGCAGACAGGAAGCAGAGCTTGGAGTTCAGAGAGAAACAGAGTAGAAGCAGAGAGCTCAAGAGAGAGAAGGGGAGATTTAGTTCAGTTACGCAGTTTGAGTGCAGTCAGCTCACAGACACGCTTACTGGCTTATAATAGGGGAGAACATAGAGGATATGGACGAGGAGACGGACAATGCAAAACCTATGGGAAGGAGTGCAGAGCTTATATAACTTCTGATGCAAAACTCCTTAAAAGCCTCTAAGTGTGTCATCATCTAGAAGCTCATTATTTGCACATAGGTGGTTCACTACGCAGACATCACTTATGAATTATTGAACCTTCATCATTAGCTTAATATTTAATCCCTCCGCTCCCTCTTGAAGGTAGGGAGTGAGACTAAAAGTAGCAATGCTCTAATCCTACCTTGGTCCTTGTTGAACAGCCTCAATCTTGAAGCTTCCTGTTACAGTTTACTCATTAGCAGCCAAAAGGTGTTTATCACTGACACCACTCATGACTTCTAGGACTGAATAACAAGAAACTGGATGAGATTTAAATGTACTTTTTGTGAAATGAAAGTGTATCATTCTCATTTGATGTATGTGATATGATTTTTTTCCCAGAATAACAAAGTAGAATAGTAAGTCTGTAGAACACCTACAACATAACCCAGACTTTGATATTTTGTATATAGGAATGAGAATAAAAGTAATGAACCAGTTGACTTAAATTTATGTATGACAAGATTTTTGCTGGAATTTCTGCTTGGATGGCATTCACACTCTAACTTACTTTTCTTTATAATTCAATGTTCTGCCCTATAGTATCATGTTATTCAATTTACTCTCTGTTCAAGTTCCCTGAAGCAAATATATAAGTAGCAAAGTACTCTTCCTCTCAGTGATCAGATTTGATGCCCTTCATAACTAGAAGAAAAATAAACAAATAAACAAACTGGACAACATACTGCTTATTTTTTCCTGGGAAGTTCCTTCATGCATATAGTTAATTTACAGGCTTTGGTTCACAGAAATTAAAACAACTAAAATGCTAAATGGTTATTTAATTCATTCTTATTCCTTTAATTTTTCTGAGACTCTGGTCTGCTTTGATCAAAATGGCATTTCTACTTCTTTCACTGAGACGGATTGAATTTGCTGCAAACTATTTTGTAGATATTTAAAGTACAAGAAGATATCTTGTTGGCATTCACCTGTGTGAAAGTTTTGTCAGAACCAATTATGGTGTATGTAATCATGTAGATGTAGACTAATAAGTACAAATCCCAATGGAACTTCCAGACTTAGTGGAGTTTTTTCTTTTCTTGCATAGGAAGACAGTTGTGTTGATGTGTCAAGTTGCATTAACTGAGATTTCCAATCACAGGACTAGTCTGAGGTAACATTGAATGATATTTCTAAATCACAAAATGAGATAAACACATATTGATGTCATCATAGCCATATTTCAATGTGAAAGAAAATCATGTATTTAGAAGTCCTCAGCAGTTTTATTCAGTACAATTCTGTATTATAATACAATCTTTTACTCAAAGTGGCCACATTTTCATCCTATTTGACATACTTATTTAAATAGCAATGTTTACAACCATAATTCATTCATGTAGCCAAAACTGAAGGAAAGTAATTGTGACCTAATTTTTTGATAATGTCTCACTAGACTTTAAGTTATATATGGGTATAGATAAGATATCTTTTACAATCATTAGCTGTTATTAGTTGTATAGATTAATAGATTTTGTTGTGTTGCAGAACTTTAGTTTTAGTTATGTTTAAAATGGTGGTTTTGTGCACTGTTGTGAAAAGGGCTGCCTAGGTCTTGGCATTTGTATTGTCTGTAGGTGTTAGTTTCATATAAAAGATGTTTGATTGCTCATGATTTGCATGTGCTATCAATAGAACACCAGAGGAGCTTAGATATCAATAAAAACTACTGAAATGAGTCCAGATGGCACTTGCTATGATGGTGGTTCCTTTTGCTGATGTCTGGCAGGGTTTGTACCTGTGAAAATGCCTCCTGGTCATCCATGCTGAGCCGCCACATAGGTGTCCTGCTACAAGTGGCACCTGCAATGTGGGGCTAGAAATCACACCAGCTACATCCAACGTGGAGACAAGGAAAAACAAAAGAAACTCCAGACCTCACAGAGTCTGGTAAAGTACACTCACGGCAGTCTCAAAGGACAGAGATTATGGTATTAAAGAAAAGTCTCCTGAGGGAAGAGGAGAAGGAGAAGGAGTAAAGCAGACTCCAAAATAAAAAGGCCCCATAAAAGGGGGACCAGAATAAAAAGAAAACTAGAAATTAATAAGAGAAAGACAAGCGGCCTCAGATATTTTGAATTCAAACATGAACTGACCCATTATTTTTCCTGCAAACCAGATTCTATCTTAAAATTTGGAAAGTATTTCTTCAGGGTCAGCACATAGAAGCTGTCTTCTAGAACTGGCCGAGGTTGTATCTCATGGTGTGGCCAAAGTTGGTACTATGTCACCCAAGTGGTATTGGTTTTGAAGACATGAAAAGAAAATTAGGTCATGGAGAGCAAATTAGGCTTGGCACCATGAAGAAAGGCCAGAAGAGGCCACTATTAAAAGTACAATCTAGGTCACAGTGAAGGCCCAGATTGAAGGGGTCATGCAAAGAAAGTTAAGGCTTGACATGATGAAGAGAGCTACGAGAGGCTATTGGTGAAAGTGCAGCCCAGTTGCAGCAAGGCACCCCAGCAGTTTTGGAGACGTCTATACCGAGGGACCACCACCAAGAACAGCAACAACAGTGATATGGGCCAGCCAGGCCCTAGACAACAAGCTGTATGGGCTGCAGAGGGGAGAGCCAGAGAAGTGATCCAAGCCCTTCGGAGGACCCAGAAGATCAAGAGTGAATACCAGATAATTGGACATTGATAATGCTTTTTCTGCTGTCCAAAGACATTGTGAAAAGCTTGATAGATGTTTGGTTTCACTGGGTCCTGTGCATCTTAGCAAGTCTCCTGGTTGTTTCTTTTGTAGATAGTTTTGCTGGTGTAGTATTAAATTGTGTTGATAGATAAAGCAACTTTTTGATTGTTTTATACAGAAAAGGGGAAATATAGAAGTTTTCTTTTAGTTAAGTTTAAAATGGTTGTATTTTGCACTGTTGGATGAAGAAGGGCTGCCTAGGCCATGGCATTTTTATTGTCTTCAGGTGTTGGCTTTATGTAAAAGCTTTTGATATTGATTGCTCACAATCTGCGTGTGTTATCAATAGAACATCTGAAGAGCTTAGGTATCAATAAAACCCCTGAGATAAGATGCTCAGGGTCCCACTGTCCAGTATGGCGCTTGCCATAATAGTGGTTCCCTCTGCTGAGGTCTGGCAGGGTTTGCATCTGGGAACATGCCTCTTGTTCTTTTGAGACACACAGCAGCTAACTAAAACATTTATGTTTCCTTTTCTATTGTGTTTCAATGTAACCTGCACTCCCCACCATCTTCTCATGCTTCCCTTCTTCCTCCCTTCAGTTTGTTTTCTTAGGGCTCCATCTTGTACTTTGATGCAACTTTTCTTGACTCACTATATAGTATATATGTTGCTTGCTCTCCGTATCTGGCTTATTTCCCTTAACAAGATTTTATTCTTTATGAGTGAAAAGCACTGCATTTTGTTTTTTTAAATAATATTTTCCTTATCCATTCTCTTTAGCTGGGCATCTAAAGGAAATTATGACTTTTTCTTTAATAAACATAAATATGCAGGCATTTCTCTTTCTATGTTGGTTTTGTTTCCTTTAGATGCAAATCCAAAGGTGTGAAGGCTGGACGACATGGTGATTTTATTTTTAACATTTAGAGAAATGTTCGTACTGTCCAACATAGTGGTAGTGCTAATTTATATTTCCATCAACAGTGTTTACAAAGACTCTGTTTTTTCACATTCTCAATGGGGGTAATAATTTTTTCTAATTGACATTCTGACTGGAATAGAATTTCAGTGTATTTTGATTTATGTTTCCCATATTCCTAAAAACTTATTTTTTGCACATTTATGGGTCATTTGTATTTCTTTTGATCATTGGTTGTTCAAACCTTTAGCTATTGTTGTGTTTATTTGTTCTTTTTTGACAACTTTGTTTTTTAATTCTTCAGGGCAGAAAGAATGAATGAAAGGAGAAAGTTTTCTGAATTTTTGTGAGGATACAGACCTTCATGTAGATGTACAAGGGATTTATAACCCTTAATAGACATTACCGAAAAAGAAACTAGCCAAGCCACATGGTAGCTAATTTGCCAAAAAGTACAGAACAAGAAAACAACTTTAAAAGCTGCTAGATATTAATTGTGTTATAGGAGAAACAGGCAAATATTTCCCTATTCTCTTGATTTCTTTGTCACTCTGCTAGTTCCTTTGTTCTGTGGACAGTTTTTAATATGATATTAATATATTTTATATTGCATTTGAATTTCCTGAGCTAATGAAGTCATTTAAGAGGACACTGTTGTACAATGTCCTGATGTTTTACCTACAGTTTAATTTATTAATTAAAACATTTTGTATTTTAGATTAGTCTTCACTCATTTTGCATTGATATTTGTACAGCAGGAGAGACAGAGATCTAGCTTCATTTTTCCTACATGGGTATTTTAAGTTTGCTCAGCATCATTTGCTGAAAGGATCATTATTTCTACAATGTGTGTTTTTGGTTTCTTTGTTGATGATGATATGGGTGTCCAAGCAAATTTCCCTCCCCTGGTCTTTTATTTTATTGCATTGGTCTTTGTATTTTCTTCTTCTTCTTCTTCTTCTTCTTCTTCTTCTTCTTCTTCTTCTTCTTCTTCTTCTTCTTCTTCTTCTTCTTCTTCTTCTTCTTCTCTCCTCCTCCTCCTCCTCCTCCTCCTCCTCCTCCTCCTCCTCCTCCTCCTCCTCCTCCTCCTCCTCCTCCTCCTCCTTCTTCTTGTCTATTTGCACTTTTGCTTTTGCTCTTGTTACTATTGTTGCAATAGTATGTTATCTATGTTATTATGGTTCTGGAGTATATTTTCAAATCAGGTATTATGATGCCACCAGCATTCCTCGTTAGTCAGCATAGTCGCCTCTAGTTGAGCTTGGCTTAAAATCTCTTTTGTTGAACACATGTCTTTTTACTTCTGAGTATTTTTGTGTTGATTTTATTTGCTTCGAATATCACTTTTGCTTTTTTTACTTTCAAGTTGTGCAAGTCTCTGCAATGACACAAGTTTCCTGAAGATAGTGGCCACTCAGGCATAAGTTTTTATCACATGAAACCATCTCTTTTAACTGGAGATCTGAGGCCACTGACAGTGATGACTACTATTAGAAACATAGTTTCTTTTTTTTCATTGTTTTGAGTGGTCTTTATTTATTTCATTCAACTTTTTAAACGTTAGAACTGGCAATTCATTGAGTTAGTATTGTTTGATTCCTAATTTTTATTTGTTTATGTACTACTATTCTTTTGTCATTAGTTATATTTCTTGCACATTTGCTTTTGTTCTGATTTGGCTTTTGTGTAGGAGTCCTCTGTAACATTGTTTAGTGGTCACTGATTCTTTTAGTTTAAATGTATATGGAAAGATTGTGAATTATCTTTCAATTTTGAAGGACAGTTTTTATGGGTGTAATAACCTTGGTTACCTGCTAGGTGCTTTCAGGGCCTGAAACACATCGTTGCATGCCTGCCTGTCCTTTTAGATCATCACCTGAGACATCTGCTATTCTTCTGAGGGGTTTGACATTGTGTGTGATTTGACTTCTTTCTCATAACTTTGAACATTTTCCCCTTGTTCTATACTTTTTGGCAATTTAACTATCTTTGGATGGTTATAAACCCTGTGTAATCTGTATGCATGTTCTTTTTCTTACAAAAATTCATAATATTTTCTTCTTTCACTAATTCTTTATTTACTTCAGATTGCCATTTATGTTTGTATAAGCCACACACACTATGTAATTTTGCTATGTGTGATTCCTCTAGATTTGTATAGCATACACCTGACATCATCTTACAAAGCAAGAATAGGTTTGCAATGGTTTTGATCTTAAATGTTCCCCAAAGTCATACTGTGCTTATGGTTTGTTTGGTCATCAGCCAGTGATGTTATTCAGAAGTAGTAGAACCTTTAGGAGATGGGACTTGAGTAGAACACGGTTCATTTGTATTCTGCCTAATATTTTGTCACAGGTATGAAAATATAGAAGGCCTTATTAGTTTGTATCTCTCCCCTTTTAATTCCAGCTCCAGGCCATTTGCTTCTTATAACTACTATTTCACATCCCATTTTAATAACTTTGCATTGTCACAATATTAGAAAGAGAAATAAATGTATGTGTTTGTGAAATTATATCTTCTTTGTTAAATATACAATATATTGTGCATACCTTTTCATTCATGAGAAAAATATCTATTTTTAACATTCACTTTTCTCTTGGTTTCTCACTGTTAACAAAATAATGAATAACTTCACAGATTTACAGCAAAACTTAGACAAAGGTAGAAGTCTACCTGTCAAACAGAAATGGTGGAATGGTGGACATGACAAAAGTCTCCAGGAAGAGAACATTTTGCTAATTCCATCTTATTTCTGAATTATTTTGTGAATCCCTCATTTTTCCACTGTACTGAAGAAGCATGGTAAAGAATACCATGATAAAACTTCTCAGAAATACAAAATTATTTTTAAGATATATTTAAAAAAGTTTTAAGTATTTGTTTTATATAAAACATTAATAACTTAGCAAAACATCTATATACATCACATATTTCATAATGTATGAAAATGAAAAAATATGAATATAAATAATGAAAACAATGAAGATAATCTCATATATATCATGCATTTTCTTCTGTATTTATTGTCCGTTTTTCAATTAAGCACTATTAATGACACATTTTACAATCATGTTCTTATTTGCTTTTGTAGTTCTGTATGTATGCTACCATTTTATTCTGGGATATAGTTAAGTCATTTATTATATTTAGGTCCTTTCTTGCATTGCTTTTAAGATATCTTATTTTTTGATCATGGTCTTTAATCACAGAGGTGCAGTGCAATACACATCTTGCAAAATAAATAAGAAAACTTGACTAAAAGGAGTAGTATTTTTCCACACCTCTCTCAGCAATTAATAGAATTAAATAGAATTCTATTTAAAATACTTAATAATTGGAATGGCTAAATTACTTGCCCTGAGCCAGACATTAACTTGGAGAATCATTATAATTAGCAATCAGATTGTCTAAGAGCTCTATCTAAGATTTTTTTAAAAGTAAATAAAAGTTACAGGAAATAGTTCATAATGTTTATTTTAAAATGGAAGTGGAAGAGTATATTTTGAAAATCTGTTTTTAAATTTTCCATTTTAGAATTACTTACTTTCAGTCTCCGTACTTCCCAGTGTTTCTACATCTCTCCCCTGCAGAGCGGTTGGGAAGAATAGTTCCGATATATAACAGTCAATAAAAGGTGGAATTTTGTTCATTTAGGTTAAATAGAGATTAAAGCAATCACTCATCTGATTTTAACTCAAATGACACCAGAACGTGAGGTAAGGGAGCAGATCTCTTCTACCTAAGGGATTATGCATTGATTGAAAATACTGGCTTTATTTTAGATTCATGTTCTGTGTATAATTTGATGCCACGCAATCACCTAGAAAGGAATATACGCTAATTTAGCGTACTAGTACAGGATGAGATGAAATATTCAAAGGATGTCCTTGCCGTGTCACTTTTCTTCCATTTCTATTAGCTAAAGTAAGTTTACCTTTTTCCTCATAATTCTAACACTTGTTTAGTGTTAAACTAAGCAAGCGCTCCATAAAAATAATCCTATTTGGTGAAATTATTTTAGTTAAAGATATCTACTTATTACCTGGTAATCATAGAATAAAGCAATAATAACCACTGCTTAGCAAACTCTTATTCTCTTTAGCTGGAAAAATAAAGAGAAATGAATTAATTTGAAGAGAGAAATAAGGAGCCTACCTAATGAGAAGGTTTTCAAAGGCTGAATTTAATGTGTAAGTATATTGTTATTCTGGAGCATTTATAAGAAAATCAGACACTAAAAAAGTCAAAATTTAGAAAAAAAAAAGCAAAATAATACTTTTGTCTTTGAATCTATGAAGCACATGTTGAGAAGTCTCAACCATACTGTATTAGCTGGTGAAATCTGGAGTTGAGTTATAGTACTTGCTAATATTTCCATCTCTCAAAAGATTTGTGCCAATATATATTAGGCCATTTTTCACTTTTTGAAATTGCCTTTATGCTTAGCCAGAGAAGAAATGAGGCTGAAAATTAATTCACATGGCATTTTAACCAAGAGCCAGTAATTTCTATTCTGCAAGCCAGAGGCAGCCCAGTGCATTAGGAATGATTTTCCCAAAAGCCACTCTGTCAGTTGCCACTCTCAAGTGAATTAATGCATTTCCAATTTAAACCATTTCACCAAAATTCCCATTTTTATTAAGGTGATTGTAGCTAAGCTATATTTTATCCAATAGAGAGGCCACTTTTGTTTGACTTTGGCCAGCTGTCATATGACGGCTTTTAATACTTGAAGATTTCCTCACTTTATGAATTTTGTTAATTATCAATGCTGCCTTTGTTACTTAAATGCAAAATACCAGATAGATGCTTTCTCAGTTGCTCTGCCAGCTGAGAAACCAATGTTGGTTCATCCAATCAGAAACACCCAGGCCAGAGATTTTTGAGCAGTAGAGGTTGCAAGATGCAAGGTGGTATCCAGAATAGGCTGCAGTTTCTGGTGATTTATAATACTGCCATTTCCTTAGCAAACAAACCTGTGATGTCCCCGAACTAGTTTTTCAGTTCAGGATAATAATATTTGCCTTAGAGACCTTCTAATCTCCTACAATATAGTGAACAGCAGAAAGGTACAGTTTCTGGGTCTCATTTATTACTTAAATTATATAATTAATCTTTAAACAATATAAATACAAGTTTTTGTCTCTTAAATTTGGTGTCTGTACAAAAATTGGGAGCCCATATGTAAAATATCTATCATATATAAATATAATTTACTGAGACTTAACTGTTATTTTTGTAATTGGAGAACAAAAATAAAATACCATTCTTTATTTTTTTTTAATTTTTAAATTTTTTGTTTTTTGAGCCAGGGTTTCTCTGCTATAACTCTGGCTGTCCTGAAACTTTCTCTGTAGACCAACTTGGCCTCAAACTCAAAGAGTTCTGCCTGCCTCTGCCTCCTGAGTGCTGGGATTAAAGATGTGTGCCACCATGTCTGTCTACTGTCCGGGTTCTTAAACACTGAATTTTCCTCTATTTTTCCCCCTATTAGTTTGCACTTGCAACTTTTGTTTTACTCCAGAGCAATGTTTCATGCTAACATGATTTTAAGACATTTCAGTCTTGCATGTTGTTTTTTTGTAAGATGGCGTATACTTCAGTGGTTGTTATAAAAGAGCAGAGAAAAGCAATTAAAATTTAGGGGGTAAATAAAGAAGTAGAAGAAGGCTCCCAAACAAGAGTCTAATTATGAGTTTCTGAGGTTGGTATGAACGCTTATCCATACTCAGGGAAAATGGAGTAACCTTGAGGGAAAGTGTTTACATTACATGCTGAGAGAGACAAATCTGTCACTAGATGTCTCTGCTATACTCAGAAGCAGAAGAGCCACCTGCCTGAATGGGACCATACAAGGTAAATGAAGCACATTATCGTGTGTGTGTGTGTGTGTGTGTGTGTGTGTGTATGCACTTTTGCACATACAGTTATTGTACATGTCTATTTGTTTACTATTATTTATCACATATTCATAAGTAAACTAATATTTCATGCAGCCAGACCAAATGAGAGTTGTTTCAATTTGCTTTGAACAAAATGACATTATCTGCTTTTTTAAATTTTTTGGATGAATTATTAACTGTTTGGCCATATAAACATAGAAGTGAATCAGAGTATATCAGATTCATTGTTTATTTGCCCCTTCCTCTCCAGACTTTCTTGAAACACATAATTCATAATAGCATAGAATATGAATCTCAGTAAATATTAGTTCAGCACTTTTCTATGAAAGTCGTTAAATCTTAAACTTTCAAAGCCATTTCTAGACTTTGTTAGTTGTGACATTGAAAACTGAATGACTTAGTGCTAAATAAATATTCAAATATCTTTATCTAGCAGTTTAAAAGTTCTATGTTGATTGTCTCAAGGGGAATGGTACAGAGTTATTCTCCTCTCAGGTCCTTGTTTGGGATCTGATTCTTGTCGAAACTTATTCTCTGTTTTCTTCTCTAGGTCAAACCTATTTGTCCTCTTTATCCTGAGTAGCATCTAATAATATAGCATTTGGTTAAAAATTGGAAGAGTAGACACATTTACAGATAAAGTGATGCAACAAACTGAGGATGAGAGATGAATTTTTATATTTGATTTGTATAAGTAAAGCCATGTAGATACAGAAAATAGAAATGAACACACTGCACATATATATGCACTTCTGGAAAATTTGACATGGTTTTAATCATAAAAGCTGACTGATTTTATGAAAATGATATAATGACTAATAAAAATAAATAATGAAAATGTCTTTTACAGTATGATCTTTGGGGTACACAGTAACATGGATGTTTGCCAAGTTCAAATGTGCAAGCAAATATGCCAGGTATGGTTTATGCATTAGCTTATCTACATTTTACTTAAATTATAAAATGTGCCGTCCCCCCCAATTAATAGATGTATAAACTGTGCAAAGAAATTGAGAGACTAACTCAGCAACCAGTTCAGTAAATCAAAGTTGAGATTTGAAACTAACCATTTGACTTGCAAATTCAAACCTTTATCTCTGACACTAATCTGAGGGCTCTATATTTTTTCATAGACATTGCTTAAAATACAAAAGGCAGATAATTTTAAAAACTAATTGGCAAAGTTCTATGGGTGAAACAATTACAAAGAAATAACCAGTGCAAGTAAAGCTCTATTTAAGAAAGTAGAGTAAAATTAACACTAAGGTTATTAGCCCAGTGTGAAAGTTAGGGGCTACATTCAGAGACCTTTGTGGTCTGGATGGTGTAGACACATCTTTTATCCAGTATTTAGAAAGCAGTGATAGTCCACACTTTTAATCCCAGCAGTATTCATAAGGCAAAGGTGCTCGGTCCCTTTAATTCATAGAAAAAACAATGGAAACAGACACAGGAAACAACTCAGGAGTCAGTGTCTGACAGCAGGTGAATCTGGTCTGAGATGAGTCAGAGTGAACAGCAGACAAAGTGACTAATCAGAGAAAGAGTTAGCAGAGTAAGGACATTCCCAACTCTCAGGAGAAAAGGCGGGTTCTCAGCTCAATTAAGGAGAGTTACATAGGCGTTAGAGTCATTCAGAGAGTCAGTAAGAAGAGTTAAGAGAACTCAGTTGAGAAGCAAGCTGAAGAGTAAATTGAAGCAGTCAGAGTTGAGAAACAGGCTGAAGAGTAAATTGAAGAGCAGTAAGAGAGTAAATTGAACAGTTACAGAGGAGTTTCAGAAGCTGAAACTAGAGTGAGTTACACAGCAGTTAGTTGAAACAGTCAGTTGCAGAGGCGGATTGGAGCAGTGAGAGCTCAAAGAGAGACACAGAAACACAGCAGAGACAGCAGAGTCAGCAGAAGAAGCCCAGAACAGAGAGTGAGTTGAACCAGAAGAGTAAGAGTTCAGAAGGAGCTAGTCAGAGTAGTTCAGACAGCAGTTGATCTTGGAAGAGTAAGGCTGAAGTCTTCTAGGTCCAGACTAGCAGTTTAAATGTTCTAGACTGTACAAAGGCTAAAGCCTTCCAGTTTAAGGATTAAGACTAGATTGTAAAGAGGCCGAAAAGCTCTCGGGCTCCAGGGTTCTGGGCTAGAACCAGTGATTTAATTAGACAAAAGAGTAAGTTGTCCTCTGCCCTGAGTCAACATCTACATCTGGAAAATCTGCATCCATATTTACATCTGCAACTGCACACTAAAGTATGCAAAGAATCTGTTAGAAACAAACGAACAAAAAACCCTCGGGAATACTAAAGGAAAAGTTTGGTATGGAAACATTTCCACATTCTCCATTTTTTTTTAACAGAAGAGGTAGATTTTATCAATGAATTAAGGTGGTTTTATATTCAGAAAATGCCAATATAAAAATCTCAGCACCGAGGATTCAGAATGAAAGCCCTTCTCTTGCCCTGAGGTCTATGTTCATTATAGTTGAACATGATTTTTAACTTTGATTTTTAAAACCAGGGAATAGAGAGAGAACAGAACGTTCAAGAATAGTAAGTAGTTCAGTTGTAGTAAGAAGACCCATGGAGCAGTTATAACTGGTATGGTATCTATATTCATTACCAGGAAACCCAACAGTAACATGGAGCTCTCCATCTGTAGAAGTGTAATGAATCAAAAGAAGAGAGAGTTGTGCAATCAAGTGAATAACCACAAATGATAGCTGGCTAGGGACTGGAGAAACACATTTGTACTGTCCCACTGATGGCTTATGATGCAATGCAGTGTTTTGAAATCTTCATTGCAGTTATCAAAGTCATCTCCAAAGTAATTTTTTTTTTTTTGGAATCAGGGTCAGAAATTATCAGATTATAAATTTATACTCTACAATTTTGGTTTCCTTTTCCCTTTTTATGGGCTCTAATGTTTCTTTTTCAGTTTATTTTACTTTTATAAAGCAAAAGTTTTTTTTTTAATTGGAACAAAGATTTAAAATTAACTGTAAGATAGGAATTGCCCCAAGACAACTCCTGACCTTCCTTGATGATTCTAAGTATTTCCAGTAATAGGTGTTAGAGGTTTCTCCAATGCTGAAGAAAATGGACAGAAAAAAAGGTCATTTACTTTAAGCCAGTGATGTGGATCATGTTTCCTACAGAAAAACTCATGGCGAGTGAATCCAAAAACAGTCCAATTTCAATATTATGCCATATGTTATTGTCTTTGGATCTGTTTCTATCTAATCTCAAATATCAATATTTATAGTAATTTAATTTGAGTGCAAATTTTAAGTTTTATAAACTCACATTCTTACTTTTCTTTGAGATGATGAATTTTTAACTACAGGAACCTTCTTCAAAAAGTATAAATGATGTGACCTGTGGCAAACACTCATCTGGCATCTTACCAAGTAAGTCATTGCTTACTTGAAGGTTTGTTAGAACAGAAATGTGTAGCAATCCTAGTATCCTGGGAATAGATCAGTATGATTACAACAGGAAGTGAAGACTGTTCTGTAGTTGTTCACTTTGGATGGGTTCTCTGGATAGAAGGATACTGAGAGGTTGGAATGGAAAGGCTGCCTTACTGAGATCATGAAGGAGAGAATGAGTTTTCTTCAGGGATGAGACCGCTGATACATTATCTAATTGGAGTTACCTAAGTCCAAATGATTAACTCAATCTATGCACATGCATATATGAGCAACATAAGATGGATTAACTCTTTTGAGTAGGATATATGCATACACACATGCATACACACACATACACATATAAATATATAATTAGAATAATTTGATTTATAATACTTATGATAATTATGTATATTTATAAATTAAAAACATTAATATAAGGAAGCTTAATGTAGCTGTTGCTAAGATTATCTGTAAATATATATATATATGTAAGCATATATATGTGTTTATATACATATATACATACTAGTAGTATACACACATATGTATTCTACTATATATTTTATAGGAAGAAATGGTCATGAATCCAAGGAGTAGACATAGAGGGTAGGAAGAGGTATGAGGGAGGAGAGGGAGAGCTGGAGCGAATCACAAGAAAGTCTAAAAGGAAAATAATCATTAGGTATAAAAATAGAGCTAAAATGAATTTAAATGTCCCCATGTCAGGTATATGGGTATGTGCAGAAAGACTAGTGAATCATAATAGATAAGTAATTGTTAAAACATAAAGGCAAGACAGGCTATGAACTGCTGAACTGAGGAAAATGAAAAGGAGGAGTAAAACTGCCAAGTTTCAGTGAAAATTGTCATTTTATTTGTTTTGTTTTATTTTGTTTGGATTTTGCTTCCCTAGATTAAAGATGTTAGAAAGAGTTGTACTTTTATGTGCTACACTATTGAGCATAAACTTCAAATATTCATACAATAGTGTTTCATTTTCCACAGTACTAGATATTTAAAACAAGGGTCCAGATAATTATTTTCAGTAGATGCACAGGATATAGATGCTGAATGACAAATATATGTGTTTATTGAAGCTGTCCTATTGATTTATTTCCCCATTGGAATTGCTTTAGAATGATAAGCCATCCTTGTTAAAGTTCATGGAATAAATATGCAGTCCTTTCTATTTGTATATTGAAGTGAAAAATTCAATGTAAACTCATTTTAAGGAATTACTATGTAAGCATAATATGTGTGCAAACACAATTTCCTAATATCCTTATAAAGATATTTTAAAAAAGCATTTATAAGTGGATATTACAAAATCTTAGAGGCAAAGAAAAAACTTCTCAACATGGAAAACTCCTCTGATCAAATGCAGGGGCTTTTGTCACCCATTCTTATAATGTTGCAGTTATTTTCAAAGTCTGGGTCTTGCTAACTGAGCTATCTATGTGGAGGCAGACCAGTTTGTAAGTATTTTTGTGCAATAAAAGTATTTTGCAAAATATCTTTCATCTAGTGAGATATAAATAATAATTTGTAACTGATAATTCAGTCCCCATCTTAATTAAATAGCTGAATATACATTAGAATAAGATTCTGAATAATCTAAACAATGTGTTGATAAAACTCTGTTCTAGGTGTATGTAGAGACCCTGTCTAAGCATATAAACCATTGAATAAATTACCTCTTAGCAAGCAGAACAAACCATAAAGTGTTAAGGAAAAAATGTATCCATAGAGTCTGGTAAAATGAAGTATTTTTAAATGCCCTTATCAATCCCCAGAAATCATCAGATATGCCAATCATTATAGCCAATTGGGACCATGCTTTATTTAATTATGTATCTTCTTCCAGTATGCCAAATCCTTGACAGACACTCTCATCCTCATTTTGTTCCTGGGTTATAAATATAATTAAGCTAATTGTATATTTTTATGAGTTAAAAGCATTGATGTAAGAAAGCTTAACATATCTGTTGCTGTTGTCTTTTTTTTTTTAAATACCCTGAATCTTTTCATGACAGCACTGGGGCCTGGAAATGAGAGGGAATAGTTTTTGGCTAAAGAATGAAGGCTAGCTCTTACCTCTATTTTTTTTTCAAAGTATTAAACAAATGTCTCCCATTCTTGAAACTCTGGTATTGCTCAGAAATAACTGCAGAACCACTATAGATCTCCCTGTGAGGTTTCTATGGTAACTGGAGCTTAGTTCAGTTTTCACTATCAGTTGGTACGTTTTAAATAAGAAGCATGCATTTCTTACCATTATTTGCCCAAGTAAATATTACTTGACCATTCTCCTACCCCTTTAAGCACATCATTTTAATGTTAAGTCCAGGTTGTATTTATGGGCATGCTGAGTAACTTTCGTTTTAACTTTCCTCCAACATTTGTTTCCCATCATGAACTTTGCAAAGGAGTGCTAATGTTTCATTTTAGTGAATTGTATATTCAATCAAGTGCTCCTTTCAATGGAGTTTCCAGACCTTACAGCAACACAGGTGGCTTCAAAGTAAAGTAATCCAGAAATATATTTTTCTGCCAAATACATGTTTCCTAAAAATTAAGTCAAGATTTTTGACATTTTGATTCCCAAGCATATTTATTTTGTTCTGTTCATGTAGTAAGAATAGAAAATTCAATAATCTTTCTTTCTAGTTGCTTATAGCTGCTCTGGTGGGAGACTTCCATTGTGTTGCAGCTATTGGGGCTACTTAGCCTCACTTTTCATAAACTACCTGTCTTTGGTATCATGTCTCTTTAGCCAAGAGAGTACTACAGTGTTTCATGTAGTAATCACTTTAACCCAATGGTGGGCTTTTATATTGGTTTAACGAGTTTGCTTCAGGATATGGTATAAGATACGAATGTTACTGAGGGTGAAGATTGAAATTAAGCATTAAGGAAGCCGATTTAACATAATATTAAGACCATACACCAAAAAGAATCATATGTCTATTTGGAACCATTGAAAACTAAACTCCTAGCTTTAAAAGATCTACTTCTGCTTTTTAAATTAAAAAGCAATATTATAATTTACATATCAACCTGAGTAGATCTGTCCTTATGCACAACTACTTCTAACAGTGTTACAGCATAGGATTTTACTTCTCCTCTTGTTCTGTGTTGTTCTGCTTTAATTCTACTGTTAAAAGATTTTTCACTTGGATAAAATATGTATGCAGCCAATTTGGAATTATAATTTCATGTTTCCAATTCGACAGAGGGATGGAGAGGGAGAGAAAGGAGTGGAAGAGAAAGAAATTCTTCTTAACTAATCTTGGAGACATTTCATATGTGTTGCTAACCCTTAGTAGCTTACATATCTTCTGTAGACGTTATATATTTCTCATCACAATTAGAGGTGCATGAGCTCTGGTTGATAATATCTAAATTCCTGTAGTGTTACATTAAGGATTGAGTTAATGCCACCCTAACTGCTTAAAATAATGGTGATGGTTAGTAGTCTCCCTGGGGAGAAGCAAGGTAGTGTATCTCAAGAAGGATGAGGAGAACAGATCACATTTGCCCCAGATATTCATTCTATTGCAATAAATGAGATACATTTAGCATATCATGCATTATCCATGTGCAGGATAAGAGTAATTGACAGTCATTTCACATGCATTAGATCCTCATTCTGTCTCACATAACAGCTTATCTCGGGACTATGAGCAATATGAGGATCAAGAGACACAGGAAACGGTCTCTATTCACTGGGGAGATCAAAACATTCCATATTTTTCTTCATTGCCAGATCTAAACATAGAAACTATGGAATATTTGGATGAATTAAGAAAGACCCATGTTAGAGAAAACTAATAAAAGCCCCCTTTCTAACTATTATACACGTTAATTTTTAAAAGTTGATTGAAAAAAATGTACATATTAATTGGAAATTATTTATTTAAAACATGTACACATTGACATATATAAATCAGTTAAATATCTTTCCTCAAACATTCATTTTTATAATAAAACATTCAATATTCTATCCTCTATATTTTTATAATATATAGTACACAAGTGTCTCTAATTACACTGTTATGCAATAAGTCACCATAGTTCTTTGCTCCTGTCTAAATTTGATAGTGACCATCGAATACATTTTCTCCAGTCTACCTTTCGGTTTATTCTACCCAGCCTCTAAAACCACATTTCAATGCTCAATTTCTATTAAACTAAGGTTTGGTTCTTAAAGTTCTCTATGTATGAGTGCATTCATGCAGTTTCTATATTTCTTTCGCCTGGCTGAATTCACTCAACAGATTTTTTTTTCTGGCCAGTTCTTTAATTATGGGTATATACCCTGCTTCCTTTGCTTATCAATTGATGGACACTTAAGATATTTCCATTTCTGGGCTATTGTGAATAGTGTTGCAATAACCATGGTTTTACAGATACACTGATTAGCTTTGCTTTCATATTTATTATATAAATACATATATACAGATATACGTATAAAAGTGGAATTGTTGAATTGTCTGGTAGTTATTTGCAAGTTTTTAGGATCCTCCATGTTTTGTACATGGCGACTGTTCCAATTTATATTCTTATCAACATCATGCAAGGTTCTCTTTCCACAACATTTCTGTCAGAACCTGTTATATTTGGCTTTTTTTCTTTTTTTTATACTGGTCTTTCTTATATGAAAGTGTTTATATTTGTGTTTTGGTTTGTTTGTAGTAATCGGAACTGAACTCTGAGTCTTACAATTCGACAGAGGGATGGAGAGGGAGAGAAAGGAGTGGAAGAGAAAGAAATTCTTCTCCTAACTAATCTTGGAGACATTTCATATGTGTTGCTAACCCTTAGTAGCTTATATATCTTCCATAGACGTTATATATTTCTCATCACAATTAGAGGTGCATGAGCTCTGGTTGATAATATCTAAATTCCTGTAGTGTTACATTAAGTTGCTCAAGTAATGTCTTCATTATGACCGCAGTGATTCAAGGCTGCAGAGACACTCTCAGTCTGGATTTTACCCAGAGCTTCCATATCTGTCCCAGCTGTGGTTACAACATAAACCTTGAGGTGTTGTTAGCAGCCTGACCAGTACTAGGTTTTCTCAGAAGCTCTGATGAAATTTTTGTAACCTTGTGCAGGAGTGGACTTAGCGCAGATTGTCTGGAGCTGGAGCCAGGGCCTTGGAGAAGTCAAGGTTGCAGTTTCTGCAGACCAGACTATTCTCCTTGGGCTGTGGTTAGCAGTACCAGTGAGTCCCACTGAGGGATTCTGTGTTCTCATTGTTGAATTTAGCTCTCTGTTGGCCTCGGTCATTCTCCTCTCCACAAATAGTATGCAATTAGTGGTGATGCTTTGCAGCAGTCATCAGCTTAACCAAGACCTCAGGGTTGCAGCCATTGCTTTGCCTTTTTTATTTCTAGTTCCCGGATTCTCCCACTCAACACCTTAGCATTCAGAATCCTTATTTGTGTGGGTTTAGGTCAAGATGTGTTACTAGATATAAGTTTCTGGATACTCATAAGTAAGTAAATGGGAAAGGGGATTAGTAGGACTAGAAAAGGCAATATATGCTTCATAGAATTCTGGGTTAGAATTTGAAAAAACAACAAAAATCCTCCTATATCATAAGGTTTGCATATTTTTATATTTGAAATGATATTAACATGGTACATGGTGAACAAGTAATATTAAATTAAGATATTTTGCAGATTAAATTTTCTAATAAGGGAAAGGTATGCAGGACACATTAGTTATTCCAGAAGATAGAAGAATTTTTGCAGAAGCTCCACAGAAAGGTAGTTTAAGAGAAGCCAAAACAGTTACCAATTAAACGTGTCTGCCATAGTGCTTATGAATGAGACAGCCAGGCACTTGAGGGACACAACTTTGAAACTTGCCATGATATCTGAAACATGGAGGCAGAGGCAGTTGGATCTCTGTGAGTTCAAGGCCAGCCTGTTCTATAGAGTGAGTTCCAGGACAGCTAGAGTTACAATAGAGAAACCCTGTCTTGAAAGAAAGAAAAAGAAAGAGAGAGAAAGAGAAAATAGTAAGCCTATTTATTTTTATCTACCAACTACCTTACAAGTTCATTTATTGAACTGTTTGCTTGAATATTGATGGGGATAAAAAATATTCTGTAAGAACATAGATTTAAAAATTTCCTTGGTACCTCAGAGATATGGAAATACAACTTAAATCTGATATTTTCAATGCAATAGTTACAACTTTTTCTACCATTCATACATTTCTAAATTTCGAACACCATATTGTCTCAGAATAAAATATGCTATCTAGGCTCAAGATGAGTAGTGCTTTCAACTCCGTAGGAGGCAGCAGTTGCCAAGAAAAGATTTGAAACTGGTAGGTCAATTAGAAGTACAGAGCCCACGCCTCTGGGCAGATTTCCATGCTGATTCTGAACAGTGTCTGCAGCTGGTGAGATATGTTTCCTTTCCAAATTCACATTTTATTTTCAAAAAGAAGTACTAGCGGGTTTGTAGTTCATTTTCAGGATAAAATTGTGGCTTTACATGTAATATTAGAATTTAAAACTTTGAAAGAGATTGTAGTTTCATTTCCAGCGTTGATTATTCAGAAAATTTAAAATTAATAATGTTTGTATTCTTTGAACGTTTCTATATTTATGCAATGCATATTGGCCATACATATCCATCATTACCTTCTTTCAACTCTTCCTAGTGCTTCCCACCCATCATCTTTGCAACCTCATGCCCTCTTTTCATTTTATTATTTTTGTTTTTATTTACCTCTTAAGATCAACCAGTGCTTCCTATATGCCTGTGACTGTGTGGGCGTTCATTGGGGAAGAAGCAATCTACCCGTAGCCTTACACCCCAAAGATGGTGGTTTTCCCTCCCTCAGCAGACATCAATTGACAACAGATTCTCTGACATGGCTGGAATTCACAAGCCTCCCCCAAGTCCTTGGTGGATTTTTTTCTCTGGCTTGATCTAATTCAGGTAAGCACAGTGCTGTGTGTTGATGCATGCAGCAACCATGTCAAGAGCAGAAATCAACATTTCAAAGCCCCCCTTCCTATCAGCCAGTTCTGACATCCATCCTGTTTTCTGTAATGAACCCTGAACTGTGGACTGTGGGAAATTGGTGTAGTGATACACCCATAGTTGAGAACTTAGAGTTATTTATACTTTGTACTTTGACCAGTTACGAATTCCTGCATAAAGAAATACCCATGTTAAAAGGAGCATCTCTGACTGAAATTGAGAGTCACAAATCTGTGGGTATAAACACATTTATTTATAATGCAGTTGATATCATAACTATTTAGCAAAATTTCATCAATTGTTCTCTGTCTTCTCTGTGATTCTATGATCTCTACAATCATAGATTTTTTTGTTTTTTTTTTTTACTGAGTTTACAGTATAGTAGCAGCCATGAAACCCAATGGATACAGAGCCTCATATCAAATTAGGAAGAGGTTAGTTGGTTACTACGTTGCCATAATGCCCTTATTCAGCTGTGGACACATCTAGGCATGAGGTCAGTATTGTAGCATGAGAGATCCAGCACTGGTGAAGACTATTGATGACTCTTCCTCCTCAGTACCCCAGATACCGTTTTCTGGCTCTATATGACCTACCTATCAGGAAGAGAGTTAACTGGCCAGTTTAAAATTGTTTTCTCTATTCTATGCATCCAAATTGAGTGCTATCATCAGCAATAATGTCTTACCATGTGTCTTACTTATGGTGGACAACCAAGAGCAATGAAAATAGCTTATGTTCTTTGTGGGGGTGGACTGGGGTGGGGCTCTGGAAGTTTCGTGACAAATGAATCCTAAGGACATAACCCATGCCTGGCATAGAGATTTTCAATTAGTGACACATGTCTTTTGACAGATGCATTTCTCATTCATTCAGGGTATTTCTGCTCAAATTCTATTCAGTATAAATGCAAGTGTACAGACACAAATACACATACACACACACACACACTTTTTAAAAATTAGCTTACAAACTATTGGATTTTTATAAAGCTTCTTCATTTATCCTTAGTTTTGTTTTGCCCATTTCTTACTTTCTCTTCTCCCTGACAATGTATACTCCTTAAACCTTTACTCTGAGTATATTCCCCTCTCATTGTGTGTTACCCAGGTTCTATTGTCCTCTCTAATTAAATTTTTGTCCCTTGGGTTGGAAGTTATTAGGTTTCAATATAGCTTTCTATTAATCTTTATTTTGCTTATGCCTTCTGACAATCCTCACTTTCCCTTCCTTCACACTTCTATGCTTGAACTTCTCTATCTCAGTATTCCATCTTTCAACTTTTAGTGACTTGCATTTTACTATCACCCCCTGCCTTTTGAGCCAGTCAGATTAGTGGCCTATTTCTAGTTTGCTGATTTCTACATATAACCCAGATTAAACATATAAAAAAATTATATCTAGGATACACATATGAGAGAGAACATGCTTGTTATTTGGGGTCTTGGTGAAATATCATGTAAAATGAATTATAAATTAGACATGGAGTTCACACTTCCAAGTATATAAATGAATGACTTCAATAATGCTTAACACATAGGAATAAAAGATTTTCCTTTCATTGACTAAATCACTGAAAACAGACAACACCTGTGGAAATAAAAATCAAATTTTACCAGCCCAGAGATATCATCAGATTATGGCTGTTGATCTAGTTTTTATTAAAAATAAAGGCATGATTTTTGCACAGATTTATTATTTCTGTAAAATTCTAGAATGCAATAAAAAGAAATACATTTAAAATATTTTATGTTGCCAAACCCAATTTTAACCAACTACTTTACTTCCGCACCAGTCAAGTAAGTTTTCACACACATGTATGTGTAATAATTGAGATGTGTTGGAGGCATATGACATAGGGGGTTTGAAGGAAGAAAAAAGAAGTAATGTATTTATACTTTAATTTTTTAAGTCTCAATAAGCCATAACAACAGACATCTGTATACATCTTAAGTGGAAAAAGACATTTATTGAATTTCTAAATATAAAATAGTTATTTTACATAAGAATAAATTGAATTTCATATTTATTTTCATAGAGCACTGGAAAATTTGATCAAAAGAAAAACTGGTAGAAGAGAAACACATTTTAATACAATTGAATAATGCATGTATTAGACTGTGTTCTCTTGAGGAACAGAACTAATAGAATGTATACCTCCATATATATATACGTATATACATACATACATATGTATACACGTATATATATTGAATTTATTAGATTGGTTTACAGGTTATGGTCCAGCTAGTCCAACAATGGCTGAAAACCCACAGAAAATCCTAGTATACAGTCGTTATTCAGTCCATGAGTCTAGATGTCTCAGATGGCCTTTGATAGTCAGAATTTGGTATTTGGAACCCCAAAGAAGTAGACTGTAATACCAGTTAAAGGTTGAACTTTCCACCAAGAGTGACAGCAAGCAGGCAAAGAACAGGAACTTCCTTCTTCCAAGTCAGAAAAGTAAATCATATTCCAGTGGAAGGTAACACATCCTAGATTATTTGGACAGCCTTGATGGGGGATAAAAAAAGTAACAAAAGAATAAATAAATAAATGCATATATAGATAGATATGTACATACATATATACAAGTTTGGTGGGGGAAGGAAGTAGAGTGTATCTGGAAAAAGTTGGGAAATAAAGATTAAAATGGTCAAAATACCTTGTACAGCATTCTGAAAGAACTACAAACAGTTCAAAATTCTTATGAAAAGCTAACAACACTGCCTTTACCCTCTCTATGCATGAAACCTCATGAACTAATCTCACTTGTACCTGAAGGTAGGCTTCTCCACAATCTCAGCTTAATCTCTTGTTCATAATAATTGGCAGTCCACGCCTAGGGCATTCATTATTTTTATTATGGATGAGGATGTACTGTGATTGTATCAATCAGGACACAAGCTATGGCTAATGATTCCGTTTTAAGAAAGTCGTTCTCTTCCTCCTCCCAATTAGGCATGAATGATGAAGTATATGGTGCCAAAACCATATTACAGGACAGCCAAACCATTACAAGGACTTCAAAACCAGTACACTTAGGAGAGTCACCCTTGTGAAGGAATATACCCCCTTAAAGTCAAAAGAAAGTAATGAGAAGGGATTATGTCTTATAATATTGTTTAATTTTTCATTTAAGCCTATTTAGGCTGTCTCTTTAACTATTTCAAATACTTGGGATAATATAATCATTTCCTTTATTTTAATTGTAGTTTTTACTAAATTATTCTAAAGAACAAAATAGCTCAAGTAAAAAATATCTTTTTTGGGTTCAATTTTGTTGAACAAGTCTTTTAAACTTTTGACCTATACTGAACAGTATATTTAATATAGCTGACATGTTGTAAATTCTTCGCAATTCAGGAATAAAGGTGAGTGGGAAGGGATTCCAAGCTGGCTGGAAAAACAGAACAAAATAAACATATAAAACAAGGTTGTAGTAGTTTTTTTTTTTTTTTTTTTAACAGCCCAAAAGAGGATGTGAACTGCACAGGAAGGAGGACAATATTTTTTTTTCCAGATTTTGCTAATAGATCCTTTAGTAGCTACTGCACTAAATAAAGGGATTAATTATGGGTTACATTAGTGGTTATATTTGTTCCTGTTGATGCTATTCTGTTTGCAGCTTAACCATCTATGACCTTGTGGAAGGATATCAAAGAGCTGGCTTGTTATGTCCTTTGAGTAGAATGTTCTTTTTCTTACAGAACACAGATTCAGCTCTAGCTAGCTTGTGTGGCTGCTGTGGGGGTAGTTCCCAGGCCATCTGCTTTTTTACCATTGCCCGAGTTGACTTGCAGACTGTGGGAAAATGTTCAGCATCACAAGAGTAAAGTGACCTCTGAACAGAGAGTAGGGAGCAAACACCAGGGAGGACAGCAGGACACAGTTCAAGCAGATGGCCTGTACGGGAGGCTCATCTTTCTGGTGAGCAGATATAATTCACACAGATACTGAATCTGTGTAGACAAAACTAGGAGAGGGGACAGCTAGGGAGGAGAGGATTCTTCATCCAGCAATGTTAGATGTTGGAATAAACTATAAGAGAAATGAAGACGTGGCTTTTGGAGAAGCACGCTGTGTCTTAAAGCTAGAGATGAGCATTTTCCACTGTGTCTGTCAGAATATTGTTGCTTGATATATTAGTAGATGTCACATTACAAGAGAGTAAGAAGGAATACGAAAGTTAAATTAATTCAGAAAGGAATTACTTAAATACAATATAGAAAAACCTCACTGTCAGGATGCACAGATACTGCTATGCAAGCATCACCAGGGGTAACTCTAACTCCGCGGTAACTGGTGTGCTGTGGGAGGACCAAGGGTTGTATTGGATTGCTTTACTGAGCTCTGAGAAAGCATGCTGGTGCAGTTACCATCTGGATGTGGGCATGAAACTCAGTGAAGCCTGAAGAACATGGAAGACTCAGCATCAGTGCACACAGATTCTGATCCCTACGAGGCCTGAGCCTCAAAAGAGGGAAAGGGATCTGCTAGACTGACTGAGAAAAAGTGTGATTGTAGCTCCCTCCTGGGCATCAGATCGATTCTCCAAGACATCCTGCAGATCTGGCTCTCAGCTCTGCCTGCCTAGAGAGCTCAGGATTTTTTTGGTTTTCTTTAGTTTTTAAAAAAGTTTTTTTATTATTAAAAAAAAGTATCAGGTTTCTTTATGAGATTTTCATTATACTTCATTGTAGTTGATTCTATACCTTTTCCCCTCCACACCTGCTTTGCCCTTCTACCCCTGGTGTTGCTCATTCCACTCTCATAGACTCAACTACCATCCCTAAGCCTCTATCCCAAAGTCTCTTGGCCACTTTCTAGTGTTTGGAAACCAGAATGTTTACTTAACTTAAAACTGAGAATGTTGGACAGAGGTGATGGTGTGAAGACTAGATAGAAGAGTTTTCTCTCCGAGAACTGTGTAAGCCTCAGGATACTGTACAAGCTGCATGGCCCATCTATCCTGAGGTGACAACCACCTGCTCATGGATCCCTGTCACCAGATTATTATGTGTCAGTCTTTTCAGGCTGTGAGGATGTGTTTAAGATAGTTTCTAGTCAGGACTGACTTAAATGACACTCTCCGTTCAAACTTAAAGGAGAACCAAATAGCCATCTTTCTCTGCAGTAGTATATTCTATTTCAGGAATCTTATCAATATTTTTGCTTCTTAGTCGGTAATTTTTGGTATTTGTTAGTTTCTACTTAGTGTTCTGATTATTATATTTCCATAGCTAGAGATATAGTCTGATTTTTCACCCAGGAATAGGCTGAGAGTACATTCATAATTGCTTGTGGATTGTGTCTGAGTTAGAATCATTGTTTGACCTCAAAGACCTCTGTATACTTTAATCATAGCTTCTGTATCTTGTCCTTAGTTCTGCTGTTGTGTAGCTTGTCTTCATATTAAGGAATTATAAGAATTCTTACTCCTGAATATCCTACAGGACATATAGAAACTCTTATCAGATCAATTTCTGGATACACAAGTGAACTATAAGCAATCCTAATATCTAATTAAGGCTCTTCTTACAACTATCTACTTGGCATCAGATTCCTGTAACTATCATCTTCCACAATACCAGATGATAATAAAGCCACTCTTGGCTCTTGACATTTTTGTGTTATCTAACATTTTCATGTCAGGATGTTGCCACAAGCAGCACTGTAGACTGTAAAAGTGTCCCCATTGTCTATCTATTCATACATTCACACCATTCCCAAGGCGAGTCTGTGGTCTAGTCCATCAATAGGTGATATCTATTGTCAAACACTTGGATATGGGATGACATGGACCATTTGCTTTGACTAAATATAATGCAACAACAGAACTGAAACTAGGAAAATTCCCAATACTAAAAGGGCATGTTGCAGTTCAGTCTGTTTAATTCTCTGCCTTTGTAATAATGTGAGTTTGATATAAAATTCTGAAGGACAGAAAAACACATACAGTCAAATGAATTCACTCAATAAGGATCACACTGTGTCTGCAAGCACCAAAGACCTCTGAGATAACTTTAAACATGGGATTATTAACAGGCAAGATCAGTACAAAATTATGTTCAACTTGAAGTCTCATAAGAAATGATAATTGCCAAAATGTTATAATTTTATAGGAATATCTAAGGACATATGGTTTTTAAATCTAGATTGAATTCCTTCTTCTCATGCAACTATAATGAGTGTGTTCACTCTTCAGTATAAAGTTTTTCCATACACATTGCTTGTTAGGTTTAGTGTGTTGATTTCCAGACTTGCTTAAAAAAACGTACAAATAATTTTTATAATTTGAATACCCCACAATTTCTTTCATGAAAATTATTTTACTAAAAAAAACTTTGAAAATGAAGCATGACAATGATCATTTGCTATATTTGTAGTATCTGTGCATCAGCCATGGATTTAGTGGTGAGCTATAAGGCAATTGAACAAGATAAGAAAGTGACTACTAATGTTTCAGTATGACTGTGCCTGTCATTGCTAATTCTGGACTTACTGAAGTAGAAATCTGAAGGTCTCTTCAGGGTTGTAGTTACCTCTAAGTATCTAAAATAGGCAAATTTTAGCTTAATGATTAATAACAAAAGCGAAATAGATGGCTCTTCTACATCTTTAGACCACTGTGATAGACATTTTTCACTTAACTCTTTAGAAAACTTGCATAAAGCAGGAAGTATATGCTTTTGATCATTCCTTGCAAAAAATATTGAACTTTGGAAAAACTAAGTGGAAGATTGGAAATTCAATTTCTCTAGCTTCTTATTCATTGTTCTGTGTAGTGTGAGCAAAAGTTGACTAAGATAATTTGTGCATATCTAAATACAATATGAGTCAGAACACACTGAGATACAAAGAAAAGGCAAACAGTACTATGATTGTTTGTAAGGGAAAGAGTTCGCTTTTGCTTCATAGAGCAAAAGCTGCATTTGTATTGGGCTTTATTTAAAATGAGATTAGGTCAGAAATCAGTAAAATGAATCAAAATTCTGGTATACATTGTGCTAGCTGAATAATTAATTAAAAGAGGAGCCCTTTATTTCATGTAGGAAAAGCAATTCTTTAACTGCCAATTTTTTTTTTCAAGACAAGGTTGTAACTTTGGCTGTCATGGAACTCACTCTGTAGAGCAGGCTGGCCTTGAACTCAACAGAGATTCTACTGCCTCTGCCTCCCAAGTGTTGGGATTAAAGGTATGCAGCACAACTGTTTGCCTTGAATGCTAATTTTTAAAGGTATCTATCTAAAAATGAAAAGACACATTCAAAAATAGTGAGTATGTTTCACTAACTAACATTATACTTAAGGATGGAATTTTTAAAAAAGCAATCTGGAACATGATAACATGATGAGAATATCTTCCATAGTTGTGTCTGGGATAAATTCAATAAACCAGGTTCAAAGTTTTCATGACCCCAAGAGGACATGATTCTTAAAGTTTACAATCTAGTCTTGAGTGGACCCATGCAGTATATTCTAGACAATGAAATTGATGACTCATAATCAGATGACTATGTGGAAGGCAGATAATTATTGAAAGAGACAAGATCATTTCATGGTCACATTGTAATGTTTGTTCCACAAATACCTATGAGTTTTATCCTAAGTTTTCACATATACTACTATGAAACCTACTAGCTTTCATTTGCAAAAATAGAATCAATAATTGCCATTGGTAGAGTACTAACTTTACATTTTTTTCTGAACAAAAATTTATCTCCTGGTCATATCTACTCACTTATCAGAAAATAAAAAAAGTCCTTTTCTAGACTTCTATTTTAGGAGGAAACACACATTTGACAGTCTGTGCCCACATAAGCAAGAAAATCATTTTAATATCACACATGTTGTTCTTTAATCTATTCCCTCTCTCCACTTTTTGCTTTCATTCTATTTAATAAAACATATAATTGATGCTGAAGGAGCTGCAGCACCAGTCCCAGAGTTAAGCAAAAGGGTCATATATAATTCCAAACTAGGTAATACCTCTGTCATCTCTGATGTGAATTCCGGCTCCTATCAAAAACAAGCTCTAGACACTACTGTAAAGACCTCTTTACTGAAAGTGAGACGGAGCTGTTTTCACATTTGCATATTTGAGCCAACTGATGCCTCAATAGGCAACCCTGGGACACCAAAACAACATTGTATGTCTGGAGTAATTTTGAATATTCTAACTCATTGTATGTGACTGGATTATACTCTGACTTGTGCATGATCTCCTGTGTTCTTTATTTGCTCTTTTTTGCTTTTGTTGACATTAGATATTATCATAAAGTATATTCTTATTATATTTCCCCCTTTCTCTACTTCTTCTAATTCTTCCACATCTCCCCTTCCCTATGGATCCATACTTTCCTGTCTTCTTGATCCATACTTTGCTTAAAAAGCAAACGGGTATCTAACGAATAATAATATAACCAAACATACAATAAGATAAAAGAAAACAAATCAGAATAAGGCAAACAAACAAGAAAAAGAGCCGAAGAAAAAGCACAAGAAGAATATATAGATGCTGCCACACCCACATTAGCACACACAGGAATCCCATAAAAACACAAACCCAGAAGCCACAATATATATGCAAAGGATCTCTAATGTTTAAAGTAAAAAAAAAAAAAAAAAATGCTCTGACTTAACACTATGAGACAAAGAATCTTCAAAAATGACATTGATTTTGTTTTCTGTTGGCCCTCTACTGCTGTGGATAGGTCCTAGCCTTAAGAGTAGTTTGTTTCCTCTGTGAGCCTCCCTTGGAGAGCACTAACTTCTCATTTGCAAGTGGCTATCAACTGAAGATAGCTTCTGGGTTAGGGATGTACGCATGTGTCCATTTCTCCTTTAATTCTGGGACTTCATGTGATGCAGACCTGTGCAGGCCCTGTGCATGTGGCTGCAGTCTCTATGAGTTCATATGAGCTTTGCTCATGTTGATTTAGAGGGTTTTGTTTTCTCAGTGTCCTCCATCCCCTGAAGCTCTTTTGTGTATTGCTTGTTTTTTTGTTGTTTTGTTTTGTTTTTGTTTTTGTTTTCTGAGACAGAGTTTCTCTGCTGTAACTCTGACTGTCCTGGAACCCACTCTGTAGACTAGGCTGGCCTTGAACTCACAGAGATCTGCCTGCTTCTGCCTCCAGAGTACTAGGATTAAAGATGTGTGCTACTACCGCCTGTTTCCCTTTGGCTCTTAAACACTTTCTCCCTACTCTTCTCCAGATTTCCCTGAGCCCTGAGGGGAGGGATTTGATGGAGACACTTCTAGACCTTTTAGAGCTTTTGTAGGTCTCCCACTCTATACATGTTGCCTGGCTGTAAGTCTCTGTATTTGTTCCTATCTGCTGCAGGAGAAAGCACTCAGTTGTCAGCATAGTTGCCAATGAATAAAAACACTCAATGGTCACTATTATTGGTTTAAATGTTTTCTACCAATGATTTCCATCTTCCTTGAAACTCATGTTTGGATTTTTCTCTGGTACCTACAGAAGAGGAAATACACAAAACCGTATAGATTTTAGAATTCTCTTATCCATTCTTCTGTTCATTTCTTGATTTTCTTACAATTAAATTTGCTGAAAGTTAAAATGGGTATCATTCCACTTGGAATCTTTAAAGATTTTATTTTTATTTTTGGTAGATGATTCTGTAGAATATATATACTCAAATACATTCTCATACAGATAAGATGAAGGAAATAAAACATAATCTTAGTTCATTAAGGAGAGATGTCTACTTTGCACATATTTAACAAAGCAGCCAAGGGTTTCAATACTTCCCCCTGGAATTCTACACTCTGGGGAAGCTGAGCTCACTTCAGAATCAGCAAAGTAGCTGAAGCCATGGGGAGTTATAATTAGACAGATAATAAAATGAAGCACGTATCAATTTTTTCACACATTTAGCACACCTGACAGTCTAACAAAAAGCAAGTGTCTCTCAAGACAGAATTGCCATGGATGGCTGGGTTTTCCAAACTGCCAGAGCATGAAATCAATCCTGCTTATCAACATCCAGCTCATGGAAGCATGTTCCTGGTTGCTGAAGTCCCGGGCTCAGAGATTTCTTTGGCTGTGCTCAAAATAAAGACAAAGATTGTGCACATCAATTTCACTTAATTAGCTTTTTACATGACTTTCATTTCTGTTACTTTGGCTAATTAGCAACATGCTAGGAAATCAACTCTCCTCCTCCACTCTCTAGAGTTCACAGACATTTTCACATTCATACTCACTAAAATCAGCATCGTTAACTTCACTTTTGCGATGAATCAGGCTTGAGGGTAGTTCCCTATTGAGATACAGTAGCTGTACTATTAATTTTGTTCTACATTTTCCTCTCTCCGGGAAACAGGCTATTTAATTCGTGAGAGTGCTCTGAGGCACCGTGCTTATGTTGTTGAGCAGATTTATGTAGTGCCTGTGTTGAACAACACACTACACTGACTGGAAATCACTGTGTTTTGCACATATGAATTTAAATAAAAACTTCCCAGAGCCTATTTAAGTAAATGAAAAGGCCTCTCCAATATCAAACGGAGAGCTGTCTTGTGTGCCAGCATTGTATATTTATTGTAAGCCTTTCATTGCTATAAAAGGCATCAAAAACATTTTGATGGATCATAATATTATTATAAAATTACTAACAGCAACAAGCACTCTCTTTCCAAACAGCCATCTTGTGAAATTTCTAAATGACTCATAGGACAAACTGACGTTTGCAACCAGCAGGACCAACCAAATCAGCAATGGGTTTTCAGAGGGAAGCCACATTCCTTTCTCCATTGGACCATTTTATTTTTAGTTCTACATAAACTAAAAATCAAGACTTAACTTCTTCTTTGATCATAGGAGAACTATTCAAATTATTCATCTTGAAGAATGGATAACATAAACTTCAAATATATGGATCCACTAGAATCTTCTTAACTTGGACTTACCAATTGAGTTTGAAGAGATTAAAATGTTAAGTCCACCAGGACACAGCAGAACATTTGTACAGTGGACTTCAGTGGACTTCAGTGGATTTCACATTCTTCTTGATACCAGTACTGATAGTATATTGGAAGGACATCAGTGAAGTTTTCTAACAAATCAAAACATCCCATATTCTGGAACTATTTTAGTTAAAAAGAGAAAAACTATCAGAAGAAAAGGAATAGCAATTTAAAAATATACATTCTTTACACCACGTTTTTTTTTTTCTTTTCTCACTGAAATACTACCGGTAAAGGTCAGAATTATACAGGCAACTCATGATGAAATCTTGTCCAAATTGTCTGAATAAAGTAGTTTTATCTAAGTGCGAAAATCACTGCTTTTGGAATTTGAAAGAGTTCTGAACCACATCTCTAACTCTGATTAATACTAGCTATACTCTGAGGCAAGATTTATGACACTTTGGAATTCAGACTCACCAACTTAATATAGGAATAATAACCTGTGTTATTTTAGTCATTATTAAGGATTAGGAGAGCTTTTACCCCTAGGTGCTTGCTTATCTCAACTGTGGGAGGAGGGAATATATTTTGTAATTTAGAATCATTATACATGATAAACATCAGGCATCCTATTTCTTCTGTGCCTTCTGCAGTATTTACTAGAGTTTTTCAAAGCTGAACCTATCACATCATGAATATAGGTTTCCTCACACACATGCTTCTCGGAATACCAGTAGGCTTTCTTGTAAACTTTGGTCTACTTTTATCTATGGTAAAATATATATAGTTGTGTGGACAGTGGTTTTTGTTTTGCTGTTGTTTTTAATCTTAAACACAATTCTAGCTTGTGGACATTTGAGAAGGGCAGTGAGAAGATTTTATGCTCTCAGTCTCAGAAGGGCCAGAAGCAGGAAGTAAACAGAATTAGTTCGGTTTCAACGACGCAGATGCAATTTCCTCTTCTTGAGGATAATATCTATTCAAAGTTGATGGCTTTTAAAGAGCAAACTGTTACCCAATTTCCTTCCTCCAGCATTTTTTTAAAAACATTTATCGGTGGAAAACACTGTAAAGGCTTACTCTCAAATGCTCATGCTCCTCATGGCCATTTACTAAAACACATCCTGCCCACAATTGAGAAAGCAACAGAACGCTACTGCAGACAGGACTGTGCAAGGAAATGATCCTGTGCATCCTCATGTGGTGCTCACCACGGTGCTTATGCTTATTATTTTTTTTGCCTCTCTGGTGTTAAACTAAAATTTACAGACAAGGGGAATATGATTATTTTTCCAATATGGAAAAATACTATAAAATATAGTTGCCCCTGCTGCCCCTGTCATATGATGACAAACATGATAACAACTGCATACATAGATGAAATATTTGTCTTCTAGTCATAAGATGTTATTTCTAGATGCAAAGTTTACTGAAATAATGAATTATCAATTCTATCTTCATGACCCTAGTTCACTACCACCTGGTCCTAACCAGTGTTTTCCAACTTAACCTAAACTAACAATATTGGAATACTAATTTACAAGATGAATTATTTTATTTTTTTCCTGTTATCCCATTCTATATGCCAGAAAAATCAGAAGAACTAAACCTGTTGCATTCAGTGAATACGCAACTCGTTTGTTTAATGAGCAAGTAAATTAACAAATTAATTTTTGAATTGAAGTTTAAAGCTAGAAATATAAGTTTCTATAACTAGTTTTTAAAACTATATGTTTTAAAAGTAAGTAATAAGCAGCAAATGTACTTTGTCTTTGATTATGTTTTCTTTTATCCTCCCCATAACTCTTCTAGAGTTCTTTAAATTGTGGTAAATTATTTGTTTCATCATCTTTCTTGTGGACTCACCAAAGTTCATGCAATGTTATTTGTTATTACTCAAACCAGCTTGAAATTATGTACTTTACTAATCCATTGACATTGCATTTGCCATGAACTCAATAATGATAATGTGAGCTGGCATTCCAAGATAGGAGGGTGAAATATCACAAGACTATACCACTAAGTGAGCTACAGGCAATTAATGGCTGCTGAAAGAGGCAGACTCAGTTTTCCCCAGAGACAAGCACCCCAATATGCTATCCAATCCCAAGTGATCATCCCTAAACACATATACATATGAGCAGCATTAAAAGTACTCACAGGTTATATTTATAAATCCATATAAATACAAATATATATGTACATAAACACCCACACATATAGTTGCATATATTACATATATACATGTGTTTATGTTCATATATATATTTGTATTTATATGAATTTATAAATATGACATATAAATACATATATATGTGAGTGTGTGTGTGTGTGTTTGAAACAATAATAACTCAAAAATAAGAATCCATAAATTTGGAACAGAGTAGGAGGGGAGATACAGGAGTAGGTGGTGGGAAGAGAAGGAAGTGTAGAAGTGAGACATAAATATAATATTCACCTGGAAGTCTAAAGAAATACATATATAAATGAAAAAGGAAATTGCATTTATTATAGCTTCAGTTTCTTTTAGACAAATTATCCTAGTTTAATCTCTTCCTTATTATTTCTTTAATTTAAAAAATATGGGTTTGTTCTGGTACTTAGTGAAATACTTCCATGAATATTTAGTATAAAGCATGAATTTTAAGGAAGTAGAGACATAATAATTTACACTCTTCTGTAGGTAAGATAGTGAATTTATAAATGTAATCCAAGGAAACAGGCACAAAATGAGATTACTCAGGGATATCTGAAGTTCAAGGCCACCATAGAGTAAAAACAGGCAAAGTCCTGGGGTCTTATTTTTCTAGAAATGTCTTTAGCTATGTCCACAGGTCCTGAGAGCATTAGTTGCTTCTCTTCTGCATATGGGAATACTAGTGGGAATATTTGTGAACTTGAGCATGTCGCATGTGAGACTGAGACTTCCAAGAAGCAAAATAAAATAATATTAACTTGCACATTTTGCCTGATTCACTCATGCTTGTCTTTGAAGCTTAACATCTGAAGTCCTCCTGTTATAAATACTTTACATGTCTGGAAACATCTATGCTTTTATTTTAATTGCTTGTTTAATATTCTCTTTTTCTCCCTCTCCACCTCCCTCTCTCCACTCTCCCTCCCTCCCTCTCTCTCTATGAAACCAGTGTCTCACTGTGCAGTTCAAGTTAGTCTGAAACTTATAGTCCAGTCTCAGGTTTCCTTGACAGCAGTTGTAGGTCCTAGCCAGTAAGCCAGGCTTTTTCTTTTTAAAGTACAGACTATAAAAGCAGATGCATGAGTTTTGCTCTTTCTGTTTTATTACAACATGTATCCCCTTAATAACATATGTATTACATTTGCAACAAATCAGTGCATAGATTTCCTTTGCCTCACTTTGACCTACTTAGTTCTTAGCAATCCCATAAGTTTGCCTAGTGAAAAGTAATTTTGTAAATGATATGGAACTTGGAGGGTGAAATGTTCTTGTGCTTCTGTTCCTGCTACAATCATTTCCTGCCCTGGAATTTCTAGTTTCATCATTCTCTTCATAATTCATGCCATTATTTCACTTATAGATTCCAGGTAACTTACCAGAACAGGAGGTGATAAAACAGAAGTTTGTAGTAGCAAGGTAATTTTTGAAAATTATTTTTCTATCCTTTAAACATAGATTTGGGTTATTGATTGCTATCCTGGAAGTTCAGAATAATTCTTTAGCATATAAACATCTTTTGACTTATAGTTACCAATTCATACATCGTAAAGAAATATTTCCAGTTAAAAACATTTTATTCAAATCAAATCATTTTAGGGATTTTAATTTTATTGGATATATTCATTTTACCTAGGAAAATGCCATTGTACAACATATCTGGCATCCTACAGTTAAGATCATCTTTCATTAGAAACTATTAAAAGAATTCAGGAAAACAAGTCCAACAGCCTATTGTTTTCTATATTTAAACTCTGTTCTTGTTTCAAGATTTTGTATACAAATTGGGTAGGATTTTGTTGGATTGTATCCAAGGAGCTCAGGGCAAAACCAAGAAATTCAAAACATGGAATTCTTAATGTTTTCAGATAGCTTACAGTTTGGGTGTAGCAAGTTTGAAACTGGTATTTTGAACATTTCAATTGTTCACAAGCTCACCTGTTTCAACAAACACAGCAAGGCATTGTTTTAGAGAATGTGAGCAAAAAGATGCAATTTCTTTCTCAAAGGAGATGGAAGTCATGCAACTTAGGTGAATGTACAGGGATATTTGTGTATGGCAGATTAGTATCTGGTTCCCAGGAGATTACTGAGTTACAAAATTCATCCCCCTTGGGTGCTATTTATGGTGATATTAACTTGCTATTATACTAATTCAATTTTACATAATTATCAAATTATCATCATATGATCCTT
This sequence comes from Cricetomys ansorgei, assembly GCA_026225945.1. Taxonomy (NCBI): domain Eukaryota; kingdom Metazoa; phylum Chordata; class Mammalia; order Rodentia; family Nesomyidae; genus Cricetomys; species Cricetomys ansorgei. Next base: position 6,546,742 of record JAMJFZ010001791.1, read on the forward strand.
GACATCCTAACTCAGAGAAGTCAGCGAATGTGTAAAGGAAAGTAAAGCGCAGGGAGATTATCAAGCAGGAAGATCATGTGAAGATTACTATGATAGACTTTATTCAGACTCTGGACATGTGGAGTGGAACTCTGACCTGTCCCGGGAGCCTGTCACACATTTTATTTATAGCCTGTAAAGATTTATCAGTTAATTGATTAATGAGTCATCAATAAATAAAGGAATACAGCTCCAGGAGTTTATACATGAGACAGGACAGGAAGAGAATGGGGAACTCAGGGACCTGACTGTGTGTTTCTCGCATGAAACGTTGGCATAGTTATTACAAGTACATCGTTTCTCTATTTCTTTCTTCAGTAGCAGAAACTTAGGTTTGCATATTTACACTGACATTAGATTATACTTTGTAGATTCTTTAGGAAGTTTGAGGCATTATTTTTTATTAACAATGATGTTCGATTCTTAGCATTTTACTTTCTCTGATATCTTAGAATCTTATTTGGCAAGTGAGTCCCTGTGGACTCCTTGGTCTCTCATCCTGAGCCGGGCCTTATTATACGTGGTGTGTGTGTGTGTGTGTGTGTGTGTGTGTGTGTGTGTGTGTGTGTGTGTGTTAGGGAGGAGCATAGTCATTGCTTTACCTCAATTAGTTTTGTGGTCTGGAGCTTTTGTTTATGAGTCATGGGATTGTTTATAAAATTTCTCAGTTATGCTAATGTATCTTCTTGGAGAAGCAGCTTGAATTAGAAGCATTCAATACCTGTAATTTCTGAAATTTGTTAAAATTTATGTTAAGAGAGCTTGATATTTCTAAAGTATTTAAAAAATTAAATCCAGTTTAGATTTCTACATTTTTCCCAATGGTGGAATGTTTATTAGACTGTGGATGTGCCCTCATTGCCTTATGTTTTGACAGATTTCTTCGCTTTTATCAGTAACTCTCTGAAATCTTAGCAAAGATCTTGCTTTAGTCTGCATCTAAATTTGTAGTCAACCTCCATACCACCAAGATGCACATCTATAGATTCAAGCAACAAGAACAACTGTCTACAGAAAGTATTAAAAATAAAGCAAAACAAAACAAAGAAAAACAAACAAACAAACAAACTTGTGTCTGCCCTGAATATGCATGTGCAGATTTCCCATGCTGTATCTGAGCTCTAAAGACTTATTTGCTTGGTGCCGATTGCAACTGTTACTTTATCTCTCATATCTGAACTCTGCCTCCTGGGTTTCCTGCCCTGCCCCAACTGCTACTGAGACAGATTCTTAACTTGGCACTTTTTAAACCCCTAGCTCTAAAAGGTTACAAAAGAAAAGAGAGAAAGGAAGAAATCTTTACAGCCCTCCTGGCTGTCTTTATCTGTCTAAACCTGGAGAACTAGACTAACTTCTAAAATCTTTTATCCCAGTAACTGTCCCATAACCTGCTTTTCCATCATTGTTCTCTGTCACTTACTGACAGTTCCAACTGCCACTGTCTCTTTTATAGGGCTTCCATGCTGTTCCCAGAAGTCCAAGCGTCATGTAGTCATAAGACAGGTTGCACAGTACAAACGACTTCTTGGCAAAGCATCCACATAATGTATGGATGTATTTTACTTATCATTATTCTCCAAATATTACATTATATAATTTTGGTACCCAGACTTTACAATATATTAGGAATAATGAGTAACTATGCCTCTTTATGTAACACATTTCTGGATTTTGGCATACCCAGAAGGTTTAGGGACAACTATGGAAAGGCGGGGGGGCAATAGTGGATGCTGAACTCAACAGCCTAATTTAGGACACATTTTTCTTCTTGTTTATTTTTAAGATTGTATTTTAATTACAACATTTCTCCCTTCCTGTTCCGTTCCTCCCTCTAAATTCTCCCAGATACGCCCACACCGTCTGTTCAAATTCATGGCTTCAGTTTTCATCTATTGTTACTGCATGAATATATGTATTAGTATATGCTCTTTGTTGCTCAGCAACACTCTTATCCTGGCAATGGTCCCATTTTAATTTTTTTCACTACGCACATTGTACTCACAACTGAAGATGTGGCGCTAAGAGCATCCAACAAGAGCAAAACATATGATGCTTGTCTTTCTAGGTCTGTGTAAACTCACTCAAGACCATCTTTTCTAGTTGCATCCATTTGCCTGAAAATTTCATGATTTCATTTTTTTAAGTCACTGAATAATATGCCATATTGTATATGCAAAACTTTTATTCTCTATTCATCACCTGAAAGACACAAGGTTGTTTCCATTTCCTAACCATTGTGAACATAGTAGCAAAGCACATGGCTGACCAAGTATCTGTGGAGTATAATGTTGGGTACTTTGGGCATATGCCAAGGAGTGGTGTAGCTGAGCCATGCTGTAAATTTATTTTAAGCTGGCTGAGAATTCTCCACATGGACTTTCAGAAAGCGGAAAGAGTTGGCAATCTACCAATAGTGAATTTTCACCACATTCCATCCAGCGTTTTTGTTCATTGTTCCACTGCTCTTTGCTATTGTGACTGGGGTAAGAATAAATCTCAAAGTTGTTTTATTTTGCATTTCCCTAGTTGCCAGTGATGATGATTATTTCTGAGATATTTCTTGCTGTTCTCTTTTATTCCTTTGGGATCAAAGGGCTTTTTTTTGAATGGGTCATAATTTTTTTTTGACTCTTTGCTTTTTGAGTTCTTTGTCTATTCTAGATATTAAATTTCTGTCAGGTGTATAGTTAGCAACAATTGTCTTCCGTTCCATGGTCTGCCTCTTTGTTCCTTTCTGCGTTTCTTTTGCTTTGCAAAACCTTTTAGTTTCATGAGGTTTCACTTATTGTTGGTTGCCCTTAAGTCTTGGGCAAATGGAGGAATTAAGGAAGTCCATTCCTATACCTATATTATGCCTATAGTTTCTTCTAGTAGTTTCAGTGTTTCAGATTTCACATTTAGGTCTTTGATGCATTTTGAGTTAGTTTTTGTGGGAGGTAGTATATATAGACCTAATTCACTCTTTCTCATATGGAAATTCATTTTTCTCAACACCATTTTTTGAAGATGCTTTTTTCCAGTGTATGCTTTTGCATCTTTATCAAATATTAAATGACCAAATATTAAATTTCCTTCTAAACAATTTGGACATTAGAGTTTTTTAAGTTTTTTTCTGTATCCTTGATATATGTTCATAGGTTATATGAGATCATTTTATGGTGTATGCATTTATTAATATAAACATTGATCTTAGCTTTGCTTTTGCTATTTTACGGTTTTTGATACATTACATTATTTTCATTTGTGTGTAGAAACTTTATTTTATACTCTCTTTTTACTTTAATTGTAATATATTTAATTGTTCAATGTTGATTTATTAGTGAGTTATTCGATTTACGTTCAACATATACTTGTGTACTTTCCTTTTTTTGTAGTTATATTCCATTTTGATTGGGAAGATACAAAGTATGATTTTAATTTTTATAATTTATTGAAACATGATTGTAGCCTTAAACAATTTGCCTAGTATAATAAGAATATATGTACATATTTGGGTTTTTTGGTTCAACCATTCTATAAATATGTTATTATCAATATCATAGTTCAACTAAGATTTAATTTTTTTATTTAAAATTTTCAATATGTTTTATTGAAGTGTAAATAATATACGATACAATTCAATTATTCAATGTGCGGAGTCTGTGATTGTCTCATTATCTCAGTCTCATTTCAAAGCTTTTTTTCTAACCTTCCAAATCAATTCTTCACCTTTTAAGAGTTATTTCTCATACCTTCTTTTTTCCCTGAGCCTTAGACTACTACTATCATTTATCTTTATGTATTTCCTAATATTTGCGTTCCATGTAAGTTGGTCATACAGTCTAAACTTTTGTAAGGATGTTATTTTACTTAGTACAAGATATAAATATAATGACAATTATAAATATTTCATTTAGTTAAAAATCCTAAGGCAAAACTGAAAAACATTTTTGTCTCCTCATCCTATATAAGGTGATGTTTTTATAAATACATACTTTATGAAATGTTTAAATCAAGAAAATTAGCATTTTTATTTATCTATGTCTATCATCTATCATCCATATACATATATATTTATATCTATCTACACTATCTTCCTATCTATCTATCTATCTATCTATCTATCATCTATCTATCTATCTACTTGATTTTTGTGTGGCAAAACTAACAATTTTGCAACATTCATTCAGTTTGTTTTCAACTTAGTGGCTTTTATCAGTTTTACTACTATAAACCGTCAAAGTAGATTTCAGATGTAGTCATTGATTTGGGGCAAAGACACTTTACTCTTTTGCCTAATTCAATCACAGTCCTGGGACCTAGGAGCATTTCAGCCTTCTTACAATCTATTCTAAAGGACTGGCTTTTGGTTCTGGTAACTATAGCCTCAAAATACTACCTGAGTAGATCTTTCATGTCTAACAATTCAGAGTGAGTAACCCTGAATTGTCTGTGTCACAGTCTCATGTATCCATGTGTATGTATGTATGTATGTGTGTGTGTGTGTATATATATATATATATATATATACATACATACGTACACACATACATATTATATTCTTTCTTTGGTTTGTGTGACTATTCTGTGCTATAAGTAGGAAAAACACTAACTCCATTATGTATGTAAGATAAATGATGCAAAGTTCAATGAGGTCAAGATTTAAGTATTTTATCCTTTTAGTTTGACACAACTTAATCAATACTGTGTTAATACTTCTAATTGAGAATAAGACCATTACCACAAATTTGAGACAAATTTGAAGAAAACTCTAATTAAATACTGGCCAGGATTATGGACTCTGGCCAGGTTCATTTCAGGGTTCCCAGAAAATGGTGCCTAGTCACATTTGTCAATGGCTTATAAAAGCAAAATCTGTAAGGTTATATGTACTTCCTACTTTCATCCAATCAATGGCAAGCATATATCCTGACATTCTTCCTACCTAAGTATCTCCTGCCTAGGTGTGATCAAGCATATCCTGTGCAATAGAAAAAACCAAGTTCTTTTACAGAAATGAAAACTTGTGGCTTGTTACCTTACATGAACAAGGAGCCTTTAGCATTTCAGGAAGTATCTGTCCTTGGATAAGGGGCTTACAAGTTAGAGGCATTTTTGTTTTATAGATATCATTGACACAGTAATTAGAATTTAAACCTTAACTTTAGCTCTCACAACAGTGATAGAGAATTTATTCAAGACTGATGAAATCAAATAGAAGTACCATCATGTGAACATTAAATCTTAGACATTTGAGATAGTTCACTTAGTAAATGTGCTTGCTATGTAAACATGGCAGCTTGAATTCATTACTCAGAACTCCAAAAAAGGTAGATAGGATGATAGAACCAACTCCACAGTTTTGTCCTCTGACCTCCATACAGTACCATAAGAGTAGTATGGCAACCTATATAAAATACAACAATAATAAATTTAAAAAAACAAACTAAAAACGTTGACCCATTCCACATGCACCATGGGTCTTCAAGGAAGATACTCTAGGTTTCTGGTTGTAAAACATGACAAGAAATAAAAATAAAGAATTAATTCATTTATTGAATCACTGAAGATTTATAGGGAACATAATAGCTTAGTAGTGGTCTAGAAACATTGTCAGTAGAAAAGCAGTGGTCTAGCCTGACCAGTTTGAGAAAGAAGCGAACAATATTGCAAAAATATGAGGAATTGTTTTAGGATAAAAGTTTTGTGGTACAGGATTTTTATAAACTTGTATCACTGCTGTTACTTTACAAATAGAACACACATCTCTTCTGCTTTTTACTGTTCCCTGGAACTCGAGCCTGGACCAGGTAAGGACATCAGAAAAACCATAAAGGACCTTGAGTATTTCTTATGAATGCATACGTTAATGTATTTTAGGATAAAATAAAATAATAAAAACCATTTGTAATTTTGTACAGGTACATCATTATGTGAGATAAAAATAAACCCACACATTCAAAGCAAAACAGTCATTCCAGATTTGGACTCTGGGCAGTGAACATGGTGACACATTTTCAGATGACAAGCACATTTTCAGGCTGCCTTTTGAAGGTGAGGTAGGAACACTCTTTCTGCTCAGTAATTAGAACTGGAAGGGAGTAAAGCTAAGTTTAGCAAGGTATTAAACCAAAAAAATGTCCATTTTCAGCTACAAACAAAGACTTGCTACAACCCTAGGCACTCAACCTTCGGAATGGTGCCAATTATGTTCATCCTCCCTGCTGTGCTCTGTAAAGGAGAGGCACCACAGGGATTAAAATTAAAACATTTAATTACTTTGTGTTTAAAATGTGAGCTATCTGTGGAAAGCAGCAGGACAATCTCTTTTCTATCCACTCAAAAGAAATCCCTTTGGTCCCTGGATAACTTCATTAATCATCTGAATTTAAATGCTTTTCAACTGTTTTACATTCTCACTCCAAACATCTTTGCCTTCTTATAGATAGGCCTACACAGTTACAATGTAACCACTTACCCACTGAAGTAAATGACTGAGAGTTAAGGTTCCCTGGAGGTGGCTGATGAGCACTCACTTAGAGAAAGTGTGAAATCCATCTGGGCATTAAGGACTGTGAGGAAAGGGAGACTAGGGAATGAACACACTTTCTAGGGCCAGTCTTGGAATCAACAAAATTGCTGTAATTGGGAGAAATACTTTAATGAAAGAAAATGCACATTTCCTTATGTGTACATCTCACTTATATTTTAAATTTAACCTTTATGATTGTTTTAAAAAAATTATTCTTGGAGAACTTCATATGTGTATACAATATGTTATGATCATATTTATTTATTTTCCTTTCCAATATCTCTTGGGAATGTCCATCCCTCAACCTCATGTCCTATGTGCTATATTCTTATCTAATGATTGATTACAGTTAGAAATATCTATATATGCATGTGTTCAGGGCCATCCATTTTTCCATAGTCAATCTAACAGTGGACACAACTGTAAAAACAATTGACTATCCCTTCTGAAGGTGCCGTTCACTACCAAATACTCCTAGCTAGAGGTGAGCCTCCGGAGCCCTTCCTTTCCAGGCTGGCATGTTGATTGACTCAGTGTTATGCAAGTATTGTGTGGGTATTCTCAGCTGCTATGAATTCACAAATGTGACAACTGTATCATGTTCAGAAGACAGATTTTCACAGCACGTCTCTCTGTTCTTGGGTTCTAACATTCTTTCTACCTCTTCTTCTAAAATGTTTTCTGAGCCTAGGCGGCGGTTTAGGGTGAGGTGCCAGGGTTAGGGAGTCAAGAGCCAAGAGGTTTTTGTTTTGAGGTTCTTCTTTCGATCCTCTTCTTAGCCAGATTTAGTTTCTTTTCCAGTTTTAGGCTTTACTCACATTTATACTCTTTTATATACATATCTATATACATTGAATGCTAGAATACACATGAAACAGAAAACTAAATGTTTTCCCTAATCTTGTTGAATACTGAACATTGTAATTCACTTCATTTTCTTGCAAATTTCCTTTTCTTCATTAAGTAGACATACCACATTTATATTAATCATTCATCTGTTAATGGACTTCTAGGCTGATTCAAATTTCTTGCTTTTGTAAATAGTATAGCAATAAGCATACATTTTTGTGCTAGAATATGCCTAGCACTGATATATATCAGTCACACAGTAGTTGTATTTTAATTTTTTGAGGAACCTTTATTCATTTGTTATTTTCATAATATGTGTACTTTTTGCATTCTCACAAGCAAAGATAAGGATCCGTCTTTCATGTCTTCCATATCCTGTCCAGAATTAATTGTCAGACCTAATGGCATTAGCCTTTCTGACTGTGGTAATGTCGTATCTTAGATTGGTTTTAATTTACGTCTTCCTGATGGCTAGGGATGATGAGTACTTAAGAATACTTACTGAAACCTGATGGTGGCAAGGCACACCTCTAATCCCAGCACTCAAGAGGCAGAGGCTGGTGGATCTCTGTAAATTCAAGGCCAGCCTGGTCTACAGAGTGAGTTCCAGGACAGCCAGAGTTACAACAGAAAAACACTGTCTCAAAAAACCAAGAAAAGAAAAAAAAAGCTTACTGAACATTTGGGTTTCTTTCTTGGGAACTATCTGTCATTAGCTTGTTTATTGATAAGCAGTTTTGGTTTCTCTGTGTTTTTAATTTCTTTCTTTTATCTTCTAATCTTTTTTTTTAGCTCTGTATAAATTCTGGATATTCATAACCTATCTCAAGTATAGCTGCAAAGATTTTTCTCTGTATGTGTAGACTATTTGATTTGCTGATAGTCTTTTTTTTTTTTTTGCTATGCAGATTTTTTTAAATTTATTCAATTTATTCTGATTAGTAAAAAAAAATATAGCTTGAGTGCACCTTATTCAAAATGCTTGGAACTAGAAACATCTCACATTTTAAAGAATCTTGAATAATTTAATATAGCGATGACATACTTGGAACAAGATACAAGTCGAAGCACAAAATGTGTCATCTTTCATAAGTAGGAAGAAAGTTTCCTATACTATACTATATCTGTATGGTGGTATTTTCTGCTTTTGTCTCCCTGAGGTTATTAAAAAAGTTTGAGATTTGGAGTCAATTTGGATTTTTAGATTTGGAAAGCTCAACCATAGTAGGTATACGATGAACATGTTCACCAACTGGCATGTTACCAAGGTAACAGAAAGTATGTGTGGCAAAGGTCAGATCAGGTGGGAAGTTAAGACAATGGAATGGTGATGCAATGTGGGGACAATAGGGCTCTGCATGGTGTCTAAAAGGACCTTTCTTGTCATATTGTCTCTGATGACTACAACGTGTGGCACACAGGGTCAACAACAAAACACCAAACATTAAAGCACAGAGTAGGGTGATTCATCTTGCCTTTTGATTCTTAACACAAAATTATGACATCTTCTAATTGAAGAATCAAGATGGGAATCTACTTGACCCTCAATTTGACATCTTCTAATTTAAAGCAATTCAATTCTCACTCCCACACTCATGTTAATTTTCAGTAGGAGAAATGATTTTGACAGGTTTAGAAAGTCAGGTTAAGCTCATATAAGGAAAAATGTGCAAAATCTTCTTCTGAACTGGTAGATGTACCCTACAGGAAAAGATTTTCCTGCAACTGTAGGTACTATTGGGTGTTTTCAGAGAATAATATACAGCCAGATATTTAGAGCAAGGGCTGGGAATCAGAAATGTGTGTCACCCTCCTCTCTGCCATCCTGCTAGACGTCTGTGTGCATGTGGCCATAGAAATAATCTGAGACAATGCTTCTTCTCCTATAAAACTAAAACTAGTACTTCTGTTAGATTTGGATTAGTAACAGGCTGTACACTAGCCTTTTAAGCAATATTGAGTCCTTTTCTTAATCTCCAGAAGCTGTGAATATTATTTTTTAAAAACATGTCTATACATACCAAATTAATTTAGAGAAATTGAGAGGATGGCTATGTTTTCTAGGTGGAGTTTATGTGTAAATATGAATACCTTTATAACAGCAGTTCTCAACCTGTGGGTCTCAACCCTTCTGAGAATTAAAGACCCTTTCCCAGGGGTCTCCTAAGACTGTCTACATATCAGATGTTTACATTATGATTTATAACAGTAGCAAAATTACAGTCATGTAAAGCAAGGAAAATATTTTTATGTTTGGGGGTCACCACAACATGACTGTCCAAATATGAGCTCAACAAGTATAACACCAACAATCAATCATTTATAATATTACATTTATTTATAATAAAATATATAAAATATTTATATATAATAAAATACAAAATAAAATATATATAAATAAAAAATATATAATAAATAATATATCTAAATAAAAATATATAATAATATAATATAATATAAGAAAAATAAGAAAGAGAGATACAGGAATAATGCAAAAAGTAATTTAGAAATTTTTCCTAAAGAAGTTGTGATCTTGGTAATTGAAGAAAGGAACTGGGTAGATCTAATGATATAGAATATTGCAAAAGCTTAGATGCTGGGGCCAGCTGAGTTCTAAATCCTGGTTTGCTTGGTGAACACACCCCAGATTTAGATATTTCTAACCTGGAACATGGTAGGAACTCATGAATGTAATGAGATGTCATTTTTGTTCTGAGTCCATATTTTATGCCAAAACTAAATAATATTTTCAGATTAAATTAAGTTTGAACTTTCACTAAGTCAAATGAGCCACCAAAATTTTATCTTTGTGGGCTATAATAATCAGATGAAGTCCCTTAATGAACAACTCTGTCCTTACTGACACCAAAGAGATTTTCTATTGAGCCTTGAAGAACAAGTCACATAAACTGTCTGTGTAGATTTGGACTAGCTAATATATAAAAATTATATTACATATTATAATAATATATAGCTAGCTAGTAGCTAGCTAGTATATAAAACTATAATAATCTCAGAATATAAAGGAAATATATATTGCTACTGAAGTGAGCAACCTTGGAAGCAGTCTTCCTTACTGGAGTTTACTGAGGTTAACACAGCCTGAAAGAGACTTTTAGGTAGTCTAGTAAGACCATGATCAGAGTACCCAGCCAAGCAATGTCTGAACTCCTGCACAGAGACTATGATACTATACATACATACCCCTTATTAAGTCCAGATTTCGTTATTTATGGTATGGCAATGGAAAACTAATACGCCGTAATACTCTCATAAGTGTTTTTATTTGAATATAATTTCTCAGAGAAACTGGTGATGAAAATAGGTAGAGATCTTGAAGGTTTTGTAATAATGATGGGCATTAAGGTTTTGGACTTCCGTGTTTTTCTGAAATATTGACTATGAATATACTGACTATAAATACTGTTCATACTTATTTCACCTAGTGACTGTGTCATTATTACTTAAACTGCAAACTAGCAAATCCAGACAATTCTACACTTTCGTGTATATGCATTCACAATAAGCACATAAAGACATAGATGATGATACACACATAAACTTGGATCCAAGGTAATTCAGCAGCTGCATATTATGCACACATGAAATCATTCACATGCACATAGAAACACACACAGTATTGCATTAGGCTTATTGGATGTATTATCTTATGTTTCACCTCCATGAAATTATTCCCATTTTTCAACGGTTTGTAAAAGCTACATATGGCCACGTGTGCTCTTGAGGTTATATAGCAATGCACTTTTAGCACATTTATCACATCATAAACTAGCATGGTGACAATTCTTTAATGTTAATCACTGCATTATTAATGAGAGATATTTTGCCTTTCTAGAAGCACCTTGAGTTTCTTGTGATTCACAGTCATTATAGCCAATAAATATGTGGGTGAGATTGGAAATGCAAAAGACTTAGTGAACTCTAAAAGACTTTGATGTACTTTGAACTGCCCCCCCCTGCAAAAAAAAAAAAACAAAAAACTGCAAGATTCTGTTTCAAAAATAATGTCTTGGTGTTTGAAAGCAACCATTTTTAATGCCATAAATGGTTATTCTCACATAATAGAAGAAAACTGATTTATTCAAAAGATTTTTACTTTGCTACTTTCATATCAAACTCTTTAAGCTGTAGCAGCTGATTTTACAATAGTATAGTTTGAGGAAGGACTACTGATCAAAGTTCAGTAGGTAAATGCAAATTCAGGTAATTTATTTATAGCTAAGATATCAATTTGTCAAGTTGAGTTCAAAAATCTCTTCCACGGATCAAATTCATATTCTCATATATTTTTGTGAAATGGTTTTATAAGTCTTGTTGAAGAAGAGTGACAGATTAGTTTGAAATTTTAATACTTTTAAAACAAGTCACCCACATTGATAATTATAAATGCTTTAAGGACACAAAAGAAAATAATACAAATAAGGAGATAATAAAAAATAGCCTGACCAATGCATAAGTAACAGTCATGTTATAAAAAAGAAAAATTCAAGTCAAAATTTACTATAAAATTAGCAAATATTTTCAAAAATCAATTTTGACATGGAAAGGATAAAATAAGGAAGCCATCTAGAAAAAAAAATATCAATGCACTTAAAATCCCATGTAATATATATTTTTAAACAAAGGCATTCAAATTTTTATTTTCAACATTTTCTAGGAGACAATGCAACATAGTTATCAATTCCAATAAACAGAGCTGATAAAGGCAAATACATTTCATACACAATCAGCTAAGAAAAACTCTATTTTAAAGTATTCATAATTTAATACATATTATGTCATTCTCACAGCAATAATGGGAAACTGTTGTTATTTTATATTAAATATGCTTTCAAAATAATGGTTAATTGTATGCTTTTATTCTGAGTTATGTTCAGTATTTTACATCTTTATGAGCATTTACTTAAATTATTTCTACATATGAGCGTAATGCATGTTCATTATAGACATTGAAAGTATAGCCATAAGTAAAAAGAAAGAAAGGTAAATTTAATATTTTAAAATTAAATTATCAGTGTGTGTGTGTGTGTGTGTTATTCTTCTGAATTGCAAATATATCATCTTTATTCTAGGATTTCTGTAATCAACTATGATTCTTGAATATTTCAGATATTAGATGACAGAACTTATTTAGATACGTAACATTTAGAAAGTGTCTTGCTTTGCATCAGCTTAACTAGATATTTGACTGATGTACAAAAATAGACGTCTCTAGCTTTGTTTTTCTAAGTCCCTTACAAAGCCTTTGAGGTAGGTTCGAAGTCGTATTGCATATCATGAATAGAAACATCTATAGCATTCTGATTCTGTGTTTGACATGAGGGTGACTATGTGATTTTTTTTTTTTTTTTACTTTCTTCTATTTCCAAATATTGTAAGTTAGATTTGCGTGAAGGAAACACTGAGAATTCCACTTACACTGATTTCTATTTTAGATTTATTTATTCCTGTGTTTACTTATTTTGGCATGTGTTAGTGTGCCTCTGTGAGCTTCTGTAGACCACACCCAGTGGCCTTTGAGATCTCTGGAAGTGGAGTTACAGGCCATTGTGAGCTTCCTGATGTGAGTGCTGGGATCCAAGCCTGGGTCTTATGCAAAATCAGTAAATATACTTTCTTTAATATTTAATATTTTGAGATTATAGTATAATTATAGCATTCCATTTTCCTTTCCTACCTCCAAACTCTCTCAGATAATCCTCCTTGCTATTGTTCACATTTGTTGTCCTTTTTGTTGTTGTTACACACACACACACATACACACACACATACACACACACACACATTCTCTCTCTCTCATGGAACTTTAATGAAATATAAAAAAAATCAAAAAGTTAAAGTCTAGTATAGCTACTTTTAGTCTATTTACCAGGAAAAATCAAAAATTAATATAAAGAGAAAAGAAAGAAAATCGCATGTGCGTGTATGAACACAAACATACTGAAATACATAATAAATTAATAAATATAACCTGCTTAGTCTATATAATATTACTCACATGCATGTTTTCAGGGCTCACCATTAAGTGTTGGACAACATATCAGTACGCTCTTCTCTGCTCTCAGCATTCCTTAATTGCCTGTAGTTCTTTCTGTTGCCTCATGAACTCTCCTTCCTTCCATAGTAACATTGGTCTTATCTTGTTCAGTTCATGTTTATGCAGTCATTGTGGTGTGACTTTATGTGTGTAGCTTCTGACATTTCTAGAAGAGAAAATCTCTCAGCAAATGCTCTGTTCCTCTGGCTCTTGCAGACTTTATTCTCTCTCTTCCACAAAGCAGCCTGAACATGAGGTGTAGATGTGTGTTATAGATGTATTCATTAGTACTGGAATTAGCAACTCTGCATTTTAATTGGTTCTGGTTTTCTATAAAAATGTCTGTCTCTCTCTTTTAAAGAGGGTTTTCTTGATGAGAGGTGTGTACTACTCTTATCTGTGCGTATAAGGACAAAAATTTAGAATGTAGTTAGGAATTTTGCTGGTTTAGTCTAGTGGCAATTTTAGGTTATTTTCCAAGATACATGAACTTAACAGTTCTGAGTAGTTTGCTAAGTTTCCAGTAACACCATGAATTCCCTCTTGTTGAGTGAGTCTTAAGTCAAATTAGATAATTATTTGCTACATCCAAGGTATGTGTGCCACTACTGTGCCCTTAAGACTTTTGTGCTCATCACTGTTGTGTAGCTCATAAACATCATAACTGGGTAGGAGTGTTGGTTACATCCTTCTTGAAGTTTGCATGGTGCTCTTTAGTACATGAAAATACTCTTACCTGTTCAGCCATCATCCCAGTTCCCACTTAAAATGATAACTAGAGATGTTTTCAATACAGAATGGATCTTTCTCTCTTCTCCCAATCTTTCCTATTTCCTCATTCTTCCTTTATTCTTCCTCTCTTCTTCCTTTGTTTCTTTGTTTCTTGCTCTCCCTCCCTCCATCCCTTTCTTCCCTTCCCTCCCTCTACCCCTCCCTTCCTCCTTTCTTCCTTCATTTCTTTCTTCCTTCCTTCTTTCTATCTTTGCATTTGCCAGCATTCAAATTTAGTATACTTATGACATACTATTTTCTGTCTTGTGCTTGGTGCAAGGGATAGGAATGTAAGAAAGAGAGCTTCCTATGTGTCCTTAAATAGGTTAGAATTATAGGTTTTAACTTTAAATTAATTGTTTATGATAAAATATGATAAGTAGTATAATAAAAAGAAAAGAATGTAAAAAGCACTTCTTAGTAACCTTTAATAAAGTCAAGAATACATTTTATTAAATAGTTTGAGGATAAAATTTCACTTAAGATAAAGTTTAAGGAACATCTAAAAATTATGTAGCAACTGTTTCAGCATGATACATTATCTTAATTTAACCTCATTAATATTTGGCTCTTTATGCATGCCCAGTATCCAGCAAAATGTCAGGGATAAAGATAGTGTTTAACAAATGTTGATTAGATAAAAGAAAAAGAGTAGTATATTGATAAATCAAAATCTGATACTTTTGTTTGCAGTTGGAATAATCAGGACAATAAACAAGTTTCAAAACCATGCAATTGTGTATTTCCTTTTTCTCTTTTATCTAGCCAGAAATTGGAAACAACCTAGATGTATGTCAACTGAAGAATGGATAAAGAAAATGTGGCACATTTACACAATGGAGTACTACTCAGCTTTCAAAAAAAATTGACATGAATTTTGTAGGCAAATGGAAAAAACTAGAAAAACATCATCCTGCATGAGGTAACTCCGTCCCAGATGCGGACACATGTGGACATTAACTGTTAAGCAAAAGACAAAGAAGCTGCAATCCAAAAACCCAAAGACCTCTGGTAATAGAAGTCAGGAAGCCTAGTCAGGCCATCTACTTTAAAAAGGTAAGGTTTCCAATGATGGGACTGGGACACCAGTCCAGCCACAAAAAACTTCAACCTGTGGCCTATGCTCCTTTCAGCATCCACTGGGACAATAGAAGGGCAGAACACAATGCTAAAGGAGGGAACCCAGAAGTGATACACTAGGGCAGGCCAAGAACTAGAGTCTGGACAGACAGGAGAGGACTTCTAATATTACTTTTCTCTCCTCATAGTTTAGTGCCTAGCCCAATCCTCAACAGAGAAGATCCCCATGGCAGCTGAAGGGAAGCCCAGGGCCAAACAAAATGCAGAGTTTGAGGAACCCCACAGAAGAAGTGGAAGAGGGATTGCTGGGACCAGAGGGGTTGAGGACACCAGGAGAACAAACCCCACGGAGTCAACTGACCAGTACTCTTACGGGCTCGCAGAGCCTGGAGCGGCAGACATGGTACCTACTGGGTCCCCCAAATATGTCTTGAGTTTTCCTGACCTAGTGCTCTTACAGAACTTTTACAGACTGGAATAGAGGGGTGTGTTCCTGGACCTCTTGCCTGCCCTTGAGTACCTTGCCTCTACTGGGTTGCCTAAGACATTGAAGTAGGGAATTGGGCCTGACACTTGTGCCATGCTTGAGCAGTAACCCTGGAGAGACTACTCTTTCTTGGAGAGAAGCAGGGTGGAAGTGGAGGATGGGGAGGAGCTGGGAGGAATAAAGGGATGGGCAGAAGGGTGTTGGAATGCAATATATGAGAGAAGAAAAATTCTAATCAATAACTAAAAAGATAAAATAAAAGTAAAAATTATATATTTTTAGGCTGTATTCCCTAATATATTTTATTAATATTTTATATTTTATGATGATAATAACATTGGATTAAGAATAGGAGTGTTAGAAGCGACAGTTTTAAAACTTTATTTCTTCTTTTCTGAGTATCATTGAAAACTTTCTAGTCTTTTAAAAACTGTGTCCCTCCTGTGGAATGATGAATTTGTGGGTAACTTTCCCAAAAGTTAGAAACACACTTTTTTTCCCTTACTCTTCAGCTCTTGAAAGATACTTTTCTCTATGAAATCTTCCTCTGAAAAGAGATTCCAATAAACATATTATTTTAAAGAATGGAAGGGCTAAATCAGATCTGGAACATTGGATGATTGCTCTGTCCTAATCATTGTGCTAGTCGAACTTTGAATCTGTCTAACCACTAATTTTAGCTATGGCCGAAACGGAAGTTTACAACAATGTGTCATGGAATCCTTTAAACTCTCTCAAAATTTTCTAATATTTCTAAGATAGATGATACTTATCTCAACCTCAAGGATAAGGAAAAAGAGGAACAAGATTACATTTGAACTCCTTGTGCAGTGTAACTCGACAGGCAAGTTACACGGATAGTGAAAATGTTCATGGCAGCAGACGCATTTCATTTGATGATTTTATTAGCTGCATTTTTAGTTCTTTAAACTACTTAAACAAATTCAACTAAATTAAGTTTTTTATGAGTTATATATTATAAGACCCATTAAGTAACTCAAGTTCTCAGCACTTAAATTGCCATATGCAAAGAGCAATGTTAGTGCTGTCATTCCTAAAATTTTACTCTTCCCACTTGGCCATGTGTGTCATAATGCTTAGATATGTCACTTAAGAGGGAGAAAGGCCTCTGGTGTGCATGGCAATGCAAATCTTGTTTGCCAGTTGAGAGACCTGGAAAAGTGGACTCACCTGTTGTAAATCTAAATGCTATGAAGAAATAGCTTGCTATGTAAAGAGAAAGCAAATCTCAAATTACCACTGAAAATCTAAAATTACAGTGCCACCCTCTATGATTTAGTCAATGTATATATGTTTAGATCACATATGACAGCATTAATTACAGTACCACCCTCTATGATTTAGTCAATGTATATATGTTTTAGATCACATATGACGGCGTTATGAAAGTACTGTGGACACAGTGGCAAACCAACCAAGCCAAACTTTAAAAAAAAAAACAAAAAAAAAACCTTCCCTGAGGTGTTTCTTTTCTAGTGGGAGTAGTTGTGAACAGACAAGGAGAATATATAAGTATGAAAGATGGTGTAGGAACAACAGAGATATAAAGCAGAAAAGATAAAGGGGACTGCAGGCTAGTGAGTTACAGCTTCACCTATGCAGACAATCCAGGAGTAAAAAGAAATGCAAACGTCAGAGTCTTGAGGTGGAGCAAACGCCGGAACCAGTCACAGAACAGCAAGGCATAGCCAGACTAACATCTGCTTGGGATCAAGAAATCTAGGTCAGATTTTATAATTCTACCCTGAGATTTGTGAAGGGTTTCCTAAGTGAGTCTTGTTTTACTAAGTTCAAGGTTTGTTAAGAGAGCTTATTGAAAGAATGGGATTATTTTCCTCTTAATAATGTACTCCTGTTTTCTTAAGTTTCCCACACTTTTTCCAGGCAAAGTCTCACCAGAGGATTCAGTATTAGCTAATATGTGAATTCACATTTCCAGATAGAATTGACCATTTCCGGCCTCTGGAAACCTTTTCTATACCCCATCAATTCTGAAGACTTAACCTCATTTGTAGAGCAGTTCAAATCAAACACAAATGCCATCATGGATGGAATCAGAGAATTCAGACCTGAGTACCACACCATTTCCTTGCTTGCATGTTATTTCTAACTTTTCTAAGCCCCCATCATCCCTTCCTGTAAAGTAGGGCACCCTAAAATCAGCTTTGCCTATTTTCTTCAATGACTAAATCTTAGGAAGTATATCCTGCCAGCACAGAGTTAATCTCACGGGTCATGAATTTATTTTCAAAATCCTCCCTTAAAGTAATTCAAATTTTAAAAACAGTTGAAAACCACAAGCTAATTTTACTAGAAAATCCAGAAAATTATCTAGTCTACTCATTATACTTAAATTCAGTGTTAAATAGTTTGATATTTCTATTATTTAAGCTGAAAAATAGTGTGGCATCTTCTTGTTATTATAAGTAAAGATTATTAATTTAAATGTTAAATATGAAAATGATGAATCATCTTGAGATTATTTATTTTCATCCTACTTTTCCTTCCATTTTAATCATGCCCTAATGATTACCTCCAAGCATAGTGTCCATAGTACAATAAGGTTGCTCTTAATGTACATTAGTTGTTTGTAATCCTTGTTACTGTTAAAATTATTTTCTATTTCTAATAAAGACAGCATTTTTTTTTATTTCTGAACCTGTGCTCTTAATATGTTTTAAGTAAATATATGTATCTTATTAGGTTGTGAATTATAAAAGCAAACAAACATTGTGTGTTTTCTTTTTTCTTCAAACTAAGGTAAGAAGGAACTAATGATGAGTGTTAACAGAGTAATTCTGTAAGAATCTAACAAATGAAATTATTGAAAAATGAATTTTAAAAACGACCGTGTCAGCAGACACCATTGTGTCAAGAACACTGGTTAAATGCTAAATGCTGAAAATGTAAAGTACACTTCCTCTTAGTAATCTCTTTTGATAGTTGTCTACACAAAAAAGCATGTTCCTCAGGAATGATGGAGAGGAGTAGCTTGTTCTTAGATATGAGGAGAAGAGTGGCACTTTGAAGTTTCAATATAGCTCATAAAATAATAATTTAATGCACCAACAGCAAATTGAAGCAAGTAGATTTTAAGACTTTAATTTGTCAGCCATAGCAATTTGTAATTCTTAGTACCAAAATTCCAGCCATTGATATATATCAATGATCTCTTTTGGTATCAAGGGAAGAGGATGATGCTCTTGGTAAGAGTAACTTTAACATAATGGAGAGATCAAATTGAAAAGATGACCTTGAGTTAAAGGAGAGTCAGCGAGAATGAAGCTGGTATCCTTATAAAAGGAGGAGTGCCAGGCGAAAGTACCAGTACTTGTCAGACTCCTTAGCAGTTCACAGATTAGAAAAGGAGGCAATTATGAGCTTCACTACAATCAATGAAGTTTGGTCCTGAGTTAGTTAATTTTCTCTGTAGTTGCAGACTTAACCTGAGACTGAGACATTTAACCTTATAGGAACTAGAAAATTAAACATATGTTTGAATATACTGAAGAAATTAATACTTGGAAAATTACTGAAAATTAAATTTAATCATAATCAAACTTTAGATGGGTGTTAATTTTTTAAATTTTTCTTCTGTGTTCCTGGTACACATGGTAATCACAAGTGACATGCATTGATTACCTTATATTCAATTATTTGAGTTAACAATACAAGATATTTTTAAGCTGAGGACAAACATGAAAATAAATAAGCATTATATTTATGATTATATGTGAGTTTTGGATATAAACTAGAATTGTCTTGGAGCTATACTAAAGAAAGCCATAATTATGACAGATTGTTTTCATAAAAACATTTTGTAGTAGTCTGAAAATAAGATTTTGATATTATTCTGAAGATTGACTTCACTTTGGTTTACAACCCAAAAACTTAAACAGCATCTAGAGAAGCGTTTCAAGTTGAAATTTACAAATGTCACTTTTAGTTTTCATATGATCTTAAGTATTCGTGTTCTTTTAAAAATTTACCTTGCATCAAATTAAGTAGTGACTGTACGTTGATATTTTTTGATAATATTGTGATTTTTATATATGATAACCAATTTTAACAGAATATTATAATAAAGGAAACAATATCTTCTTGTCTACTCGCTTTTTTTCAGAAATTATAGTAATATATAGGTAGATTATAGAAATGTGGATAAAGTGTTTAAACTAGCCAAATAGGATTATATATATTTTCAAATATCAATTAATTAATATCTAGAGAGATTACAATTCTGGTGTTTAAGAAAATAAAACCTTAAAACTTTAATTATACACTTTTCAATCATCACTGATTCTAAAGTATCATGAGGATTCTATGATTCTGGTTGTCTTGGAACTCATTCTGTAGACCAGGCTGGCCTTGAACTCACAGAGATCCATCTGTCTCGGCCTCCAAAGTGCTGGGATTAAAGGCATATGCCACTGCTGCCCAGCTATCTAGTCAATTTTTATGGATATCTTGACATCATTGTTGTGAAAACACAAAATATGGCCGACTTGAAGATTTCTTTTTCTTATCACCAAACATGGGCCAACATTAGTATTAGTTACTATTCTCTGTTATCTATAAGTAATTATATCATTGTTACAAATTGCCTAACAATAGACATTGTGAAGGAGAGACATAGTTTATGGTTCATTATTTGAGCATATTCAGTCAATCATTGGTAGCAGGTTCTGCAATACAGAGTTCAGGCCACTGGGAATATGTGATTGAAACGTCATGGAGGGAACAGAATAAGAATGACATGCTCATTTGGGTTTTTCCATATTTTATTTTTCTATTTTTATTCAGCCCAGAACCCCATCCAATGAGAGAGTGACACCTGTATTTAGGATGTGTTTTCTCCCCTCAGGTAAACCTCTCTGGAAACTCCTTCTTGGTCAATGACAGAGGTGTGACTTCCACGTGGTTCCAAATGCAGTCAACCCTGAAGACTACCACCACAGCATTTTGGAGTATTTTGGTTCTTTGGATATAGTTCCTAGTTTTCAAATTTTTATATGTATATAGGAATTATTTTATACATTTGTTTATAACAACGGAGTTGGTGTTCCATATTCAAACTGAATTTCTCATTTACATTTTTCTCAGGATCTCCCAGTCTCAAAAGCATAGATACTTATTTTCTCTCAGATAAATGTGTTCATCATATCTCTGTATTCATTAGATGCATACAGCACAAATATATGTTCCTTGTTTGTATGCATATACACATTAATATAAGCATAATTGGTATAATTATTTCTTTGTTTAGAAATTGAGGAAAACTTACAAATGTGCATAATTTTTCCAAATTTTTAGTTTCTTTAAATTTATATAAAAGTAATCAAGCTGTTTATTTAGTAAGTGGACTTGGTTTTGCGGACAGACCTATCTGGAAAATTTATCTCTAGAGGTTTCTTGGTATTCCCTCTCTAAACTTGAGGATTTCACTTTACTTGGTTACTAACAGGTACATGATACAGATAAAACAAAAGTATAATATACTTACTAGCACTAATATTTCACTCATGTTGAAAAGAAAGCTGAGAGTGAACAGATTTTCCCAAAGTAAATCTCTATTAGAAAAAAGAGAAGGGATCTCATCCCAGGCCAAGCCAACTTCTGCCCAGATCATGAGCTCTTGAGAAAAAGAATCTGACATGGAATTCTCACTCTCTTTCTTGTTGACTATAGTGGCATCTTCTAGAGTTGAAGAAGTTGAGGAAGGCAAACAGAGAACAATAACTTATATTTTAGTCTTTAAAATTTAGATTTTGTATCATGATATATTACATCATAAAAGTACTATTTCCATGTTCAATTGATGGTAATTTCTGAATTTTGGCACAAGGAAGAAAATTATGTTTGGATACCTACAGAGCCTATGTTAAGTAAAAATGCCAAAGAATGGCACAAAGACTTGACATGCTAAGTAGAGGAGTTATGTATACAAAATATCAATATGAAATTTAGTCAGAAATATGAAAGGGCTATGTATATCTCTGCTGAGGGCATTTATAATTGTTTGTGTACCACAATGAGAAATTGGCTCCATGTGACACATAAGCATGCTAGCTCAAGTTGGAATCCCAAATACTCAAATCAAAACCAAGTGTGGTGAAGCATGCCTGTTATCCCAGCATTTTGAAGGCTGCAGCAGGATAATGAAGATTTCAAGGCCAACTTGGGCAATAAAACAAGATTCTGCCTTAAATAGATATAAAAGAAGTTTAAGAATATTGCCTGTGGAGGTTCATAGACTCAGTAGTGGTCAGCATTTAATACAGACCAAAAATAAATAAATAAATTAAAATGAAATAAAACAACCTAATTTAATTCAATGATTGGCACTAAACTTTCTCTCATCTTTGGCAACCGACAATTGGTTAAAGGAGCCATAGTCAAACTAACCGTACTTTATGGAAAAATAGAAATATAATCCTTATCAGGGATAACTGAGAATTATTCTTCTTAAAAAGACTCATCCATTCTTTCTGTGTCAGTGCCCTCTAATTGCTGTTTTACTATAAAATTTGCATCTTATCATTGTATTTTGCTTATTCAGTCATCATTGGTAGAGCTTCCTCTTGCAGGAGATGGGAACAGGTTCAGAAAACCACAGCCAGATATTAAAGACAAAGAGAGACCTTGGAACACACATCTCTTAATGACATCTCCATTAAACTCTTCACCTAGAGCTCAGGGAACTCCTCAGAAGAGGTGGCAGTAAGAGTGTAAAAGCCAGTCAGGGACAGAGTACACCAGGACAGCATGGGCCTCTAAATCAACTGAGCAAAGCTCATATGAACTCACAGAGACTCAAGCAGCAAACACAGGACCTACATGGTTCCACACCAGGTCCTGTATATTATAGCTTTCAGTTTAGTATTTTTATGAGACTTATGTTGAGTGTGTGACAATTGAGTCCTTGATTCTTCACTTAGACTCTTTCCTTTGGTTGGTTTGCCTTATTCAGCTTTAATGTGATGGTTTTTGTTTTATCTTATTGTATTGTATTTTGTTCTTCTTTGTTGTTATCTCTTAGAAGCTTGTTCTTTTCTAATGAAAGACAGAAAGGAAGTGGATCCTGCTGGGGAAGAATTAGCTGGAGGAGTAGGATGGGAAACTGTAATCAGGTCATATTGTGTGGGAAAAGAATTTATATTCAATAATGGACAGTTCATAATGAAAAATAAATAAAACAATGCTTTCTTATAAACTGTGAATGGAAAATTTCTCCTGATGAAATATAGTTTTAACTACCAACTTATTATAGTCTAGAGTCACATGGGAAGGGAGTCTAAAAGAAGGATTCTTTAGATGAGATTGTCGTGTGGGCACAGCTGTGTGGTTTATCTTTATTGGTTAACTGAGTTGAAAATATCCTCCCTCAGAAGGTGGTATCATTCCTTGGATAGATGATCCTGAACTGTACATGTGTAAGAGAGATTAAACCAAGAGCAAGATGAGATCTGTTAGCTCTTGTCTGTGGATTTAATTAGTTGTTTCAAGTTCATGTCACCAATACTTCCTGGCAATGATGACTGAACCTGGAATTGTTAACTGGGGCTATGTTGCTTCCCCTGGGAAAAGACCCTGAGTGTTCTGTAACTTCCTCGAGGCAAGGCCCCTGGAGTGCTTCCCACCATTGGGAATGATGTCTGGAACAACCTTACATCAGTCCCTAGGAGATAGCATTGTGACTCCTGCTTGCTTAAATGTCAAGTAAAAATCATGATTGACGAAGACTTTTGATTCTTGCTATGAAAATGATTCCCTAGTAGATAGCCTCAAAAATTGAGGAAGAAGGGAAATAGCTAGGAAATGTCAGCTACTTCTTCTGAGGACCCAAGTATGCAATATATTTGAAGTTCAAGAATCTGTCCAGAGAAGATAGGGCCTAAAGGTAAGCACACTGAGGAGTAAGGGACAGTTCAGAACTTGCCTAGAGAAGATAGGACCTAAAGAGATAGGGCCTAAAGGTAAACAGCAAAAGAGGTAATTCTCAGGGCAAATTAGTAAGTACAATCTGCTCTACTCCCAAGAGAAATAATACAAGTTGGCTGGATTCATCTTTTGCCTTATACAAGTGTTTACATAGAAATCTTAGTTGGTAGTTTCTGCCTTTTATGAGAAAGCTGCACAGAACAGGAAATTACTGTAAAACTTGAAAGACAGATAAAAATGACATGAGGACAACTTAAAACATAGTGTGAGCATACTGAGTTAGGCTCTCACAAAAAGTAAAGGTTATATTGCTATTTAACGGTTAAGTTTAGATTTTTCAATTGTCCTTTAGTAACTGCATGTTGCTGCCAGTCTGTGCACTAGTCAAACTGTTTGTGCCTGGTTAGATATAATCATCTGGCTTGCTATACAATAATTAAATTACTTGGCTTGTAATACAGTACTTGGCTACATTTAGCTATGACACAATCACTTGAAATACTATATTGTATTGGGTAAAGGTTAATCACTAACGACAAGGGAACCAGGGGAAACTTAAAAAGAATTTCAAAGTACTTGTTGAGATTATTGGATAATTGAATGCTCTGAAATTCTGTATAAGTAAAGATGGCTCGAGCTATTTGGGGCCACTTGCTTGAGCTTCAGCTAGTGGTCAGAGTCTTCCTTTCACCGACTCCACACCTCCATCCTAGGTCACTGCACCTTGCCAGAGCTGGACTCTGGCAAATTGTGAGTGAAATAAATGTATTCTCCACTATACTAAAATATACTTTGTCAGTATATTTTAGTCACAACATGAAACATAGTAAAAATGCCTGTTTTGTAGGCAAGTATAGCAATATATTTCTCAATGAGCATTTTTTCTATTCAATTGTTTTTATTTTTACACTAGTTAGTACATCTCCCACATA
This sequence comes from Cricetomys ansorgei, assembly GCA_026225945.1. Classification (NCBI taxonomy): domain Eukaryota; kingdom Metazoa; phylum Chordata; class Mammalia; order Rodentia; family Nesomyidae; genus Cricetomys; species Cricetomys ansorgei. The sequence goes on from JAMJFZ010001791.1 coordinate 6,571,431, forward strand.
GCCCACATGGCAAAAAGACATGTCACAAAAAGACAGCCAGACGTAAATCAAGTTCCAGCCTCTCTCAAGCAGAAATCCCTCCGTAGTGCCCCCACCACTCTTAAAAAAGACCACATGTCCTCTCCTTTGTTCTCCCAGCCAAACAGAAACAGCTACCCCAATCCTCTCCAACTGTATCTCCCCTTCTTTCCTACCTGCCTAGGTTCCTTATAACCTGCCATTTGCCTATGGACACATCTATCCAACTCTATGCAGAAGCAGTCTTTTTGACCCCCCTGGGCGCCAATATCCTTTTCCCCTCATCTCCCCTGCTTGTTCCTTGTTCCCCACCCTTTCTCCCTTTGGGGCAAATACATCTCTTTCCTGCTAAGAATCTGATGTCTGCTTATGTTCTGTGGCAATTCTGAGATCCTTTCAACACTGATCTCCAATAGTGTCATAACTTTAAAGTTAAGGATTAATCAGTCTATCAGGGTGATTCGTTCTTTTGTATTTTATTTAAAATACACTTTTCAAGACTTCTAAACTTTTTAGTAATCATAAATTCATTTTTGTAACTTCACATATGTGAACTATGCTTATTTTTCTTCCCTCCAATTCCAGCTCCTCTGCTTTCTCCTCCTTGGAGCACTCATGAGGATAAATGTAAAGCAAATCATATCACCGTTATCCCAGGTGGAAACTGAGCTCAAGTTACCTGTTACAGGGAAATAATGTCTGATTCCATCAGCCTCCTCTACCCTTACTTGGTTACTCTTTGGTATGATCATATATCCCTGCCACGATAGGTACTATCGAAATGTGACTTCTGATTTAAACTAGGAAATTGTTTGAAGTTGTTTTTTTCTCTTATAAATTAAAAGAATTTTTTACAGAAAGTGATTCTGATTTGAGAGTAGCAAATCCATGTCCCACTCAGAGAGTATCACCAGTGTGTGGTCCTCAGCACATCTAGACAAACTATCTTTGTAGCTTCAGTTCCCTCCTCTCTAAAATTGAGATAGGACCACTTTCATTATTCCATTGACAGCTCATGACTGTGACTTTCTACTCTAAGTTTATTATAAACGTGAATGGATCCAGAAACAAAAGAGAATCACTATGTTTGGGGAATTATTTTTATCACTTCAAGTTTCCCTTTTTTCTAGTTTTAGGTTTCTTTCTTTTTTTTTTTTTTAATGTATGGCACACGTACCCTTCTCTCCGTGGCCCTATTACAGCACTTCTCTTTTGAAGAGGCATGTGCGATTTCTGTCTGTCATTACTGCACGTTGTTACTACTGGTAGCTCAATGGCAGTGGCAGTATTGATAGTAGACAGAATTGGAGATTTCAGTAAGCTTAATATATAGGCAAAATTTTAACAATACCATGACCTACCACCAGAAGATACTGAATAAATGGATTAGACACCCATTGGCTGCTTACCATTTTAAAGCTTCACTACTTATTTTATCCTTCATGTTTAATATGTATTATCCATATTCTTATGACCTTCAGATGAAAGTTCCTTCCAGTTAAAAAAATGTTTAAATTAGAATGAAACATTTTAGTACTTGGTTGAAGACTGAAGCAAAAAGAAAAAATTCAGAGATAATTCCCATTGCTGTCCTTTCATGTATGTACATATGCATATAATAAGATGGAAGGAATGTCTTAACAAAATCTCTTTTATAGGCAAAACACAAGAGACTTTTCATGAGGTGAAAATGAAAACCTCCAGCTTCCTAAGAAAACTGAATGTTACATGTTAGCTAGGTACAGAGAACAGCTATATGTAATGTAGTCACTCTCTAGGTCTCCCCAATCATATTATTACTGTTTTATTTCTTTCTTTAACATTTTGAATCCCAGATGTATAAATGGGAGTATTACCACCTACGATTCATATGAAGCCCCTCTCTTGTTTTCCTAATGGGTTTCCCCTCATTTACTTTTTTATTTCTAGCTAAGCCATTGTACTGTTCTAATGTGTAGCATTTATGGTCCTACATTTGCACGTAGTTTGTAGGTACTGTATTATAAATCATATTTTTGTCTCTCATCCTGTCACTTATTCTAACTGTATAATTTCAGACAAGATATTTTTTCCTTTGTGAACTTTTAATACATCACTTTGTACTTGGCATATTCTATCTACTTCAAATAATTTTGTTTATTCTTCAGAAGTGGGTTATCACGTTGCTCTGAATTCCCCATTACTAAGAATACTGTTGCAATGAAACCTATACATGATTCTCGAGTGATTTTTGTTAGTTATTCTTAACTCTGTATCCCAGATGGATTTTTTTGGTACCAAATGCCATATTTATCTATTGTGTTACAAAGCTTTTATCCAGAATAGATATGATCTACATTTTCAGTATCATAGCATAGAGTACATTGCAGAACATAGAAGTGTGACTGCAATTTTGTATAATATGAATTTCTCAATATATTTTTTTAACATTTTGTAATTCACACTTACTAATGATTTTGAAGAGTAGATTACATTTTTCTTAGATTTTTCATTTTCTTCTACTGTGAAATTCACAGCAACATACTCTTGTCAGTTCTGAGATTGTTATTGACTTCTTGAATTTAAGGCACTCTTGCTATTTTGCCTTCCATTTGTAGTCTTCAAATATTTTTCTTATTCTAGTGTATGTGCACTACTATTGGTCAGAGACTATTATTTATAGACTTTTAAAAGAGAAATTTATTTCTATTGACATACAAAAAATAATGATATACATATTAATGGTGACATCTATTGTTTCCATGCGCAATGTTTTATATAATGTTTTATACACATGTTTTATACAATGTGTATCATTTAAGTGGGATTTATGGTTAATTTCTCTTGATATTTATCAACTTCTTTATAATAAATTCTTCAAAATCTTTTTTTCTAGGATTTTTATGTATTCAATCTTCCTCTTATTTTGATTTTGTTCTTTTGGTTTTGGAGTTGTCCTTTCACTCTACGTCCAAGACTGACCTTAAACAAGCAATGATCATCCTACCTTTTTCTCTCAAGTGCCAAAGTTACTAGCAGGAACCATAATTTTCAAAATGTTTTAATATTTTGAGTATTCTTTCTAATTTAATTCATTATACACTATATTTTTATCATATTATTTCCAACAGCTCCTCCCAGAATCATTCACTCCAACCCAACCTCAAGTTCTTTCTCTCTTAATTTTTGAAACAGGAAATATCTATGTAATAGCCCAACCTAAGCTGGAACCCATAAACCTTCCTGCTTGTGACTTAATGCTAATATTACAGGTGTATAGTAAATTACCCTCCCCAATCTTTATTTTCTCTAGGTAATGAGGTAACTTCCCTGAGACTACACATACACCCTTTTATTTGGTGATTTGTGACGTCTCATTTTATACATTAGGGTTGTATGGATTCATATTTCTCTCTGTACATTCTTCTTCTATTCTACTGCATTATTGCACATTATTGTCTGATTTCATGTCATATATATTATTAATGCTTAGAGTCCATATGCTTACCTATATGGCCAATTTAACAGAATAGCTATCAAGGTATTTTCTGGTCATTTGGTCCCTATTTCCATCTAATGACAGAACTCTCTTTTGCAATGTTCCTGATGCATCATCTTAAATATCTTCAGAGACAACCCTCTTATAAGTAGCCCATGATGGTGCTTGTACATTCCTAGTACCTCATGCATGACATTCTTTTTCTTTTCTATGTGTGGGAAAAGGGGAAAAGGTATGTATTTCACATATGTGCATGTCAAAGCAGTGATTAGTCTAGGCACAGAATGTGTCTACTTTATTACTGAGACAGTGTTTACCGCTGGGCTCTTGGGGTCTTAAGCCAGCTAGCTTAGCCTTCTCAGCAAGCCCCAGGACTCCTCTTGCCTCTACTTCCCCAGAGCTGGAATCACAAGTGCATAATAAATGTCCAGTTTTTCCCTTTGATTTTTCGAGACACGATTTCTCTGTTGGAACTCAGGCTGTCCTGGAACTCAATCTGTAGACCAGGCTGGTCTTGAATACACAGAGATCTCCCTGCCTCTACTTCCTGAGCACTGGGATTAAAGATGTGCACCACCACTGCCTGTGTGTCTGCATATCAAACTCAGGTATGCCTAGGAGATAAACGCTTGACCCACTAAACAATCTTTCCATCTGCATCATGTCCTTTATGCCTCTCCACACAAGATTTTCATTCTTTTAAATGAAACTTTCTTGTAGTTCCTACATTTTACTAGTAGCTCTTTCTTTTTGTTGTTTAATAAATAATCTCACATTTGAAAACTTCACACATAAGCACAATTTCACACTTGCTCCTCCCACTCTCTTCTCCAATTTCTCCCATGAACCCCTCTCACATGTATGATTATTTTTTGTTTTGTTTTGTTTTTCTTTTTCTGTTTTTTGAGACAAGGCTTCTCTGTTGTAACCCTGGCTGTCCTGGAACTCACTCTGTAGACCAGATTAGCCGGGAACTCACAGAGATCCACCTGTCTCTGCCTCCCAAGTGCTGGGATTAAAGACGTGTGCTACCACTGTCCATCATGATCTTTAATTATTATTGTTATATAAGGGTGTATGTGTGTGTGTGTGTGTGCCTGTAGCTTTTTGTGTAGGGTTGAGGTGTTGTGTTGTATGTAGTCTTTTCTCTATCCACTTTGGCATGTTTATTATTGTTGTTCTTGTTCAGCTCATGTTTAGACAGTAATTTTGGTGATACTTCTTGGCTGTAGCTTCTGACATTACTAGGAGATATACTTTTTTTTTCCCCTGGTCTATGCTTGATACCAATAGCAACATTTTATATATCTTCATCTACCATGAAATTTTTACATGCTTCAATTGAAGCTGTTATTTCTCTGTAAAAAAAATCCATTTGATCCTGGGTCTTTTTAAATTATTGGTTGTACTGAAAAGTAAATAATTCAGATGTGGTCTGCCAAATATAGAGTATAATGATATCATAATCACTCTCCTTATGGGTACTTAAACTGCAGAGGAATGTCCCTTCTATGTCTTACTAATATATATATATATATATTTTTTTTGTGGTAATATGCAATGTGCCTTAAAAATGAGATGGAAATGCACCCTGAGTACAGCATACGAATCGTTACCACGGGAATGACTCTAATAGAGAAAAATAAAGCACTATTAAATCTGTGATGTTCAAAACCTTCTTTCCATGAAAAGTCTGAGACCTTTGGCTTACAACTAGTCAGAACACATTCTGAGATGTGGCACTCCAGTGACTGCACATCAAAAACTGCCATTAAGTAGAGTAAATCTGCTGCCATTGCGTATTTCACAGGAGATCTAGTTTCTTTGGACCACTCTAAGTCAAATTGACCATAATAATGCCTTGACATGTCTATTTCCTATATTTAGGCAAGATTTCCTCATGCATCACTCAGCTCTCAGCATGGAAATATCTAGTGAAATATCAGGATAACTTGCCCCCTACAGTAAAAACGTGAGGCAAGCTCAGGACCAGTGACAGGTACCATCCTAGAAGCTCCAACTGTGTGGCAAGCCCATATGACACACTGCTGTGGGACTGTCAGCTTGCCTTCAATGCACTATTAAAGTATTAGATGCATCATCTCCTCATTCAGCTTCCAGCTATGTACACAGAAATAAGGGAACCACCAATGACATTGCAGTAGGCAGTGTCCACTGACAAAGTTTGATGATATGCATTTACCTTTTTGCCCATAAATTCTTGTTTACATTGCTTGAAAGGTTTGCACTTCCACTGGTTTGACCTACATCACATTTCCCTATGTAATTTCTACCCTAGTTTGACAAGCTGTCTTTATACTGCTTTTGGACACTGTAAGCAATATAACTAAATGCATTCAGAATAAGCTGAGAAATCTGTTGAGACTTGTCCATATGTGAGTATATTTCATGCCATCTTTCAAAATACAAGTTGAAGGTCATCTCCTGGGTAATGCTTCCCCTTGTGCTAGAATTTGCACTTTGTCTTTTGATGCTTTCTTAAACAAGACTGAAGAACATGATCATTGCATTTATTTATACATGCATTCAGAGAATTTTTGAGTGCTTGTTATAATACAAACCATTTGGAAATAAAATATAGAGGAAGAAAAATCCTTTAAAAGAAACTTAAGCATTAATTTGGAAATAAGCTTGAATGCATGGTCCTGATACAGTGTGATACGTACAATAATGAATGACATGCACAGGATGGAGACAGAAATCATTAAATTGACCTATATTGATATTAGTTAAAACATCAGAGTTAGGCCAGGTGATGATGGCACATGCCTTTAATCCTAGAACTCAGGAGGCAGAGGCAGGTGAATCTCTATGAGTTTGAGGCTAGCCTGGTCTACAGGTGAGTTTCAGGACATCCAGAGTTACAACATAGAAAAGCTGTCTTGAAAAACCAAACCAAACCAAACCAAACCAACAAAAAGAAACATCACAGTTGACAGACATTTCTGGGGTTTTGAAGGAAGAGGCAATGTCCTGCCAAATAGTTTGTCCTATATGTATGGAACATCTCCCCTGGAATGCTGTACTGTTTAGAGCACAAAGCATTGATTTTCTATGTTTGAATTATCGCTCACCAAATGTGTGTGTGTGTGTGTTTGTGTGTGTGTGCGTGTGTGTCTGTGTATTTTGCCAGGGTCTATATCTATTCTAATTGTAAATACTAAAGAGTTTACTTCGAATAAATCATTTCTTCCAAACTACTCACACAGATTAAAACATATATTGAAAAACAACAGGAGCTTTATGCTAAACAAGTACATGCTGACTAGCTATGTCAGCCTGATACAAGCTGGAGTTGTGAGAAGAAAGAACCTCAACTGAGAAAATGCTTCCATAAGATCCAGATATAAGGAACTTTTTTAACTAGTGATTGATGGGAGATGACCTAATCCATTGTGAATGATTGTATCTCTGGGCTGATCATTCTGGGTTCTATATAATTAAGCAAGCTGAGCAAGCCACAGGGAGCAAGCCAGTAATTAGTGCTTCCCTATGGCCTTTGTATTAGCTCCCAGCTCAAGGTTTCTGCCCTGTTTGAGTTCCTGTCCTGACTTCCTTCAATGATGAACAGTGATGGAAGTGTAATCCAAATAGTCCCTGTCTCCCTAAGTTGCTTTTTTGGTCCAGGTGTTTTATTGTACCAATAAAAACCCTAACTAAGACAAGGACTAATTGTACTCCTGAAAGATTTAGCTGTGTATGCAATTGAAACTGGAAAAAGATATATTAAGTTGACAATTTGTCTTTTTTGGGGGAGGCAAATATTTTCAAAGTGTAGGATTGTTATATAAGTTCATGTCCAGTTCCATTTTCCACTGTGCAGCTCTAAGCTGCTTCTGAAGTAAAGAAAGTCAAATGTAAACCAAGTGTAGTTATTCCTTTGGAGAAAATCTCAACATTAAAATAAAAGAATTTGTATATAATGATTTAAGGTTTATGTATTTAAGAGGAATTCTCATGGTGTCTGATACATTCTTGACATGCACAGAATCTATTGTCATTTATACCTCAAAGGTGCTGCCTGTGGGAGGAGGGATGATTTGATAATTCCTTGTAGTAATTAAAAGATTTTACTGTGAAAAATATTGATTAAAACTTTAACATGAACTTGGCACTTCTTAAAAGAGCTTGATACAGGTGACAGAATCATTAAAAAATTTACAAAGGATACTATGAAAAATTGTTCTCAAGAAGATTGAAGTTTAGGATGTCTTGAGAAAAAATAAGAATTGCATTTTAATATGTATATCAATGTAACTTTTACTAACCACAGAAATATTCTTTGTTCTCAGTTCCATTGTGATTTTATATTGTAAGGGAAAAGTTGCATGCGTTTGTCTTTTGGTTAAGAAAATGAATGTATTTTAGTGTTCATCCTCAGACCATTAATTTCCATGATGTGATCAACTTGAGGAAAAGTAGAGAGTTCAAACAGATACTGCATAGATAAAGGAGACCTAGGTGTCAATCAAAGCTTTTCATGTTTAACATGTTTATAAAATAATGTGATACCATTATAATTATTTTTGGAGACCCCAAAATGCACTATTGTTTATTTTAATATACAGATTAGGTAATTTAATATACATAGTAGATATGCATAAATATGAAAATGTTTATAGAAACGTATATACGTGTGAGTTGATATACACTCACATTCCTTGCTTTGTAAGCATCAAAGGCCTGCTAGAATGACATTCGCTTACTAGCAAGCACATCCAGGTATGTATAGACAGGGATTTTAAAATTTATTTTTACTTCTTTCACACACTATATCCTGACTACAGCCTCCTTTCCCTCCACTCCTCCCAGTTCTCCACAATACCTCTCATTTCCCTTAGAACACGCCAAGCCAAATGACGTTAAGATATATATATATATTTGGAACCTAGTGCAGACTTCACATCTGATAGAGGGCTAATATACAAAATATATAAAAACTCAAGAAAACAGACATCAACTAAACAAATAATACGATTAAAAAAATGGGGCCCAGATCTAAACAGAAAATTCAGAATAGAGGAATCTCAAATGGCTGACAAACACTTAAGGAAATGTTCAACTTCCTTAGCCATCAGGGAAATGTAAATCAAAACTTCTTTGAGATTCTATCTTACACTTGTCAGAATGGCTAAGATCAATAACACAAATAACAGCTCATGCTGGCTGGCGAGGATGTGGAACAAGGGAAACACTCCTCTATAGATGGTGGGAGTGCAAACTTGTATAGCCACAGTGGAAATCAATATAGAGATTCCAAAGAAAGTTGGGACTCGACCTACTTTAAGACCCACCTATACCACTCTTGGGCATATAACCAAAGGATGCTCCAACGTATCACAAGGACACATTCTCAACAATATTCATTAAGATTTTACTCATAATAATCAGAAACTGGAAAGAACCTAGATGCCCCTCAACTGAAGAATGGATAAAGAAAATGTGGTACATTTATACAATAGAGTATCACTCAGCTATTAAAATTATGACAACCTGAAATTTGCAGGCCAATGGATGGAACTAGAAAAAATTATCCTGAGTGAGTTAACCCAGTCCCAGAAAGACCCTTATAAGTGGATATTAGCGGTTAAGTAGAGAATATTATTGCTACAATCCACAGACCCAGAGAGTCTATGTAACAAAGAGGGCCCTGGTAGGGACATATGTATCTCCCTAGGAAGGGGAAATAGAACAGAGATTGCAAGTGGCCTGGTACAGTATGGGAATAGGAACAGGAAGGATTAGGTGGGGAAAGAGGTATAGAGGATGAGAAGCCCAGAACTGGGTGCCATTTGGGGGTGTGACCTAGAAACCCAGAGCAGTGAAAACTCCCTGGATTCTATGAGAGTGACCCTAGCAAGGACTCTTAATAATAGGGGATATGGAATCTGAATCTGCTATCTTCTGTAACCAGGCAGGGCTTCCAGTGGTGTGACTAGAACAAAAACCCAGCCACAATACCTTCAACCTACAATCTGCCCTCCCTACAGGATGTGCTAGGGCAATGAAGGGGAGAACTCCACTCCAATAGAGGGAGCCAATGCCTCACTCTGCAGGGATAACTAGAAACCAAAAACTAGACAGCCTGGAGACTTTAGATTAGTGCTTAACCCAAATATCATCAGAGAGGCTCCCTATGGCAGCTGATGGGAGCAGATGCAAAGGGCCAAGGCTACGCACTGGGAAGAGCTTGAGAAACTCCAGGGAAGAAGGGGAAGAGGGATTGTGGGAAACAGAGTGGATGAGGTCACCAGGAGAGCACGTCCTATGTAGTCAACTGACCAGGTCTCACAGGGACGCACAGAGATGGAAGCAACAATCACGGAGCCATCATAACAATTTTTAAGTCCTCAATACGTCATAGAATATATATAAATATAAATGTATATATAAATGATGGCTAATGTTAATTGTTAACTTGACAGAATCTACAATTATCTGTCAAATTAAAGTCTGGTCATGCCTATGGGGAATAATCTTGATTATGATAATTGATGTACAAAGATATATATTAATTGTGTGTGGGACCATCCCTTGGTAGGAGATTCAAGACTGTATACATGGAGAAATGCATTCATCAGCATGCATTCACTGTTAGCTGCTTGACTGAGGTTGCATTATGACCAGCTGCTTTGTTCTCCTGATAACTTGATTTTCCTGCTGTAATGTACTGTTTCTTGTCTGTGATGCAGGAAGAATACTTTGATCTTAAGTTGCTTTTATCAGAATGTTTAGTTACAGCCACAGGGAAATCAAATAACATACTGCACAATATCATAGCAGTCAAGAAATAACTACAGATAAATTGGGACAATAAAGACCATGGGGGGATTATAAAAAAATGAAGAACATTTTGAGGAGTATTTACAACATGGAAAAGTTGCTTTAGATTAATTTTGCTGCTTTTGAGAAATTGAGAGTAGAGTGGGAAGAAGATAGGTTGGAGTCAGAAGATCAAGTTGCATATCTGGTAAATTACCTGACGTCTCATAGAAAAGTGACAGCAAAGATGTGTGCTGTCAGACTACATCATTTGCTTTTGGAAATGACTGCACTCCACCACCCACACTTACTACACACATAGGCTGATGACTGCTATAAAAATGACAGATATAACTAAATAAACAGAATTACAGATATAATATTGGGCTCCTATACCTTAAGGGATGTGTCGATGAAGTTCTGTAGTGCATAAATTTGTATGAAGAGAATAGTTGCATTTTGAGAGGGCATATCAGAAAATCAAGCCAGAGATATGATGAATAGCACACCTAAGAAGAGAGAAATCATCAGAAAAATTCCAGCAAGTACATTTTAGGGGACCCCTGGGTTTCCAGAGATATCGCAGAACTCTGGTTTCTTCTCTGGTCATTACTTAAGTGTGAGAATATTAGTTTCTTCCTAAAGAATTTAAAAAGTAAGAAACAACATTCTTATATGGACTGAATCTGAGTTTATCAGTATTATTGTGTCAATTTTGAGAAGGGATATGTTGCTCAGGCATGCTAGAGGCAATATATGTGGGCAGGGGCTGAGAAACTTTAGAAATGGAACCAGAAACCAATGAGAAGGGTCACTGGACTGAAGGGATGAATTTAAATCATACATTCTAATCTTGTCCCTGCGTCCGTTTCTTATGTGATCTTAGTGATCGGATCAGAATATTACAAATATTTAATAGTAAACTAGGTGATATGTTTGGCTCATACACTTAGGTATAGTGTTTCCTTTCTGCCTTCTAAACCATTGGAAAGGAATTCCTCTAAAACATGCAAAATAATTAAAACAAAGTTTTCTTTTGGGTGATTTTAATTTCTGTCTTGTGTTTCAAATATTTTAGAGAAGGATGGCATATTCCAGAGAATAATAAAGACAGATAGTTGTCAATACATGACTCCCTTTGAACTCTGCCTGTCCATTAGCCCTCTTTGTCCTTTACATAATTTTATGTTGCACAGCTAGATAAATCCAATTATTCTTCTTTGCTGAAGGAGCTATTCAGAAACATGAGGCCTGTGTGATGTATGATAAGAAGCAGTGCATGTTTACCAGTTGTGACCTTTATCATACGTGGTATCCAAATGCAATTTAGTCACATGCACTCAGGGAGAAGGTCAGGCTAAAGATAGATAGGGTGGTCTCCAAAGAAAGGCCTTTAAATGATATTTAATTAAATTGGCTGCTTTATCTTACAATCTGTGGAGTCTATCTTATATCCTACAGTCCTATAGGATTCTAGCCACCATGTAAATTTGTATAGTTATGCTTTTGACATCATTATTTCATGTTGCCACATGAATATGATACTCTCTGATGCATTAAGTAGTAAATGTGGTGACTAAAACAATAAACATTAGGAAATGTATTTCAATAAAGATCATTAATACTCTACCTTTATTTATACTTATTTTAAACAATACTACTTAGTTTACTTGCTTAATAATGTCCTTTCTTTTCTACATCAATTAATGCATGGCCTTGGAAGTAGGAGGCATTTAACTTTTACTCTTTTTATGACTCTAACAGGTTTTGTCTCATAGTTGACATTTCGACTCATGTGTTATAAATATCAAAGCTTATAGGATCTACAAAACTGGTGGCTAAATCAGCCATTAGATGCTTCTTGGTTTGTACTAAAATACATTTTGGGGGTGATATATAACACTACATAGAATTAATATTTTTCTACAAATTATTGCCTTAAGATATATCTGTATCTATAGATATAGATACATTTCAAAAACTTATAGGCAATAACAAATACATTATTAATATATATTATATAAGTATAGCATATAATTATATAATATATATTATATATAATATTTTGTATCTATATATAATTAAACTATATAAATGTGTATATGTATGTGTGTGTATACACATATATGTGTGTGTATATATATGTGTGTGTGTGGTATATATATTATATATACCATATATATATATATGCACATATATGTGGTATTATATATACCACATATATATGTGTGTGTGTATACACACACACACACACACACACACACACACACACACATATATATATGTTCTTCTCAGGCTGAAAGCATTTTGGTCTTGTTGACCTATATAATGCTTCAAAACTTCATCTACTTAGTTCAATCTTGTTGAGCAATATGCAACATCTATATGAGTGCTACAGAAGTAAGTCTACAGCTCAGAAACTCAGGGGAATTACTTAGAAATTCATGTGAACCCTGTACCTTTCATGGTGTTGTTGGGTGCTCTTTTAGAACCTTAAGACTTCTTAAAATCTGAGTGCTTTAACTCTTGAAGTAACACATTCTGGACACTTCTGCCAAATTATACATACAATTAAGAAATAAACATAATGAGGAGTTGTAACCTCTAAATGTTTCAAGGCTACAGTAAGCATGTGCTTAATTCTAATTTTAATTATTTGGGGGAGAATAAATCACTTATGAAAAAAATTGAAGATTCTTGACTTACTTTAGCATCATTAACTCTTACCCCTTTGCAAAGTTTTTGAAAAGAAGAACAATGCTGGCTCTGCTCAAAGCAGTAGTTCACATTTCTCCAAAGAATTTTCTGTAATAATGTGTAATATTCAACGCAGCATTCTAAATCTGTCCACAATTTGATTTTGAAATTTATCCTCATTACCATTCTTCATTGTTAAAGCCTAGAATCATAGACACAGGAATGAAAATAATTTTTACTCAGTCATTGTGTATGAGACATCTTTAGCCTATGTGTGAATGAATACTATCTCAAATGAGTCTGTCAACACTGAGATTTTGTTTCAAAACAATGATTATACCATATTAGAGAGGGAGATCAACTCACTCTTCAGGGTCACATTAGAACCCTAGAGTGGAGAGCCATGATGATCTATGTGAGCAAATCTGAGCGTTGATTGATACATGTATTTGAATCCAGGGTCGTCATATGGGATAAGGCATCAGAGAACTCCCAGTTGGGAGAAATAATCTGAGAGCTCATATGTGTTTCCCAGCTGAGGCTGTTTTTACTGAAGGCACTGTTTCCCCTTTTCTAATTTTTAGACCCCATCACTAAGAATTATACAAATTTGTACACTGATAGTAAGACATCTGTTTTACATTGTTTAAAAAACCTGACCAATGTTTTAGGAATCATTCCTCAAGTCAAAGCTGCTTAGGTAGTGTTCCTAACATGAAACCAAAGAGACTTGATTTGTGTCTTTTACCAAGCAACAGCCTTGTCTTTATTTATTTCCACGTTGACACTCTTTTCCTGCATTTGCAATCTGATTCTGACCCATTCCTTATTATTGGCATATTGTACCTGTCACTACAGAGAGTGTTCATTAACCTAGCAGCTTCCTAAGTTGCTGAGAAGACAGACAGAGCCTTATGCTCTCCTTAACTATCACCTCCTTACCCTCTGTTCAAATAGTATAAAAACACTAATTTTGTTATGACTAGTTCATGGTGTCCAAGAGATACTTACATTATAGAAAAACTTTATGCACATGTATTATGGTGATTTGATAAAACAAACAAAAACTTCAAATTCACACAGCCTCATTTTCATTTGTTTCAAATGTTTCTTCCTATGTAATGTGATCATCTCTAAGGCCTTCAGTTTATATGTCAGTGACACAGAAAATAAATGACTGAAATGATTAGCAATACTACATGACATATAGCTATTATGTTTTTTGATCTTGGGCCATGCTATATTACCCAGGCTGGTCTTGAACTCCTGACACAAGTATTCATATAGCCCAACTTCCTGAGTATTGGGGCTATAGTTGTTGGGGCCATCATATTCAGGTATGATCTTTGAATTTAGCAATCAGTAAATTGACACAAACTTTAGTATGAAAAATGGAATCTAATAGCACAAAGTTCTAGACCCTTAAATTGTGTGCTTTTCTTATATATATAACTTGAAGATTAATGAGAGAAGGCTGAACTGGCTAGATCCAACATAGAGATGTGTTTACCATCTTTCTCTTTCCCTACATGTTTTGAATTCTATAAAAATTACTTGAAATCAGTGAATCTGATCAGACAAAGTCTTATGAGACTCTCAGTAATATTACCTTTTTCTGTTCTACCACACTGTCTCACCTGAGTGACACATCTGAGAACTACCATCTGTGGGGTCACTCTTTGGTGAATTATAGTAGATATTGACTTTATCACAAGCACTTTATATGGGTGAGCTCTCAGAAGGATTAGCTGTCGCAGGATGTAGGACAAAGCCCCAGAAAACTGAAGAAAGAGTAACATTTAACGAAAGGAAAATAATTTGGTGTGATTGTTTCAGCTACCTGAGATTTAATTGCCCATACAGAAAGCTGACATGATGCCATGTACCACAGAATCTTCATGAGGGTCAGGTTCAAGATACAGGCAGGAACAGACTGGCATGTAAACATTCTACAAAAAGACTTAATCCTGAGCAATGAGATTTTTTTTTTTAATTTATTGTATTTTCCACTTGAAGACATTTTTCTAATATTTTATTCTTTGACAGTTTCATATATGTATGTAATAAATTTTAGTTTCACCCATCCCCTCTCTCATTCCCTGCTTCTACTAAATCCTTCCTGCCCCGCCCCACACCCTGATATTTTCATTTCTTCATTTGTGTGTGACACACTGAATTTAATTAGAGTTGCTTCCACAAGTCTGGAAAAGGCGGGGCATGCTTTCTGGTGCTCGAGGGACATGGAAGAAGAGGGAATGGAGTGTAAGGGCCAGAGGATGGGAAATGTGCAACAGAATGATGTCTTCTGGAAATGGCACGTTTGCCTTTATGGACTCACTCACAGCTGGGGTTATCAGCACAAAACTCACACATCAAGCCCACTAACACTGTATCACAGAAGGAGCCACAAAAGGAGAGAAAAAAAAAGAACATTTATCAGTCAGATTTCACGGATTGCAAGCTGGGTTTTATTTTAACCCTAACAAAAGAACTTCCTCTTAACCTGTTTTTATTTTTTTATTTTTCCCCAGTGCTTTAGACTGTTTTATTTCCTGTTTTCTACTAAAATCTAAACCAATAGAAGAGTTTTGTCTTGAAAGGATTGAGGTATAGGTCAGTCAGTAGAGTGTTTAAAATGTGCAAACTCTTAGGTTCGAGTCCCAGCACTTCATAACTCCTTAACACTGGGTTGCTTCTCCGTATTTCCCAGTAGAGATACAGGCAGGAGGAACTGACATTCACCCTCCTCTCCATATTGTATCAATATAGCATATGAGTTAACTGTAGTCTAACAACAGGCTGTTGTACACTGGAATTCTGTTTAAAATACTTCCTGTTTGATCTTCAATCAATCCCGGAATTAATATGTATTCTTTTCTGTTCTTGTAAAAGTGGCTGAATGCATTCAAGTAGAAGAACTTGCCAGAATGCATGTAAGTGCTTTGCATTGTTCCTGAAACACAATGCATATTTAATACATATGTCATTATTATATATGGAATAATTCTTATATGTACACAGACAAATCATTTCGTAAAAATATTTTGTACTTATATATAAAATGAAGTCTTTAGCTTTCCTATGGTTCCCCTCAATATATGTTTCTGTATTTTATTATCGTTTCTTCTCCAAGAAAATAAGTAATAAAATATTACCATTTTCTAAGGGTAAATATCAGCTGCAGTATAGCTGATAAGGTATAGAAGTATAGCTGTACAGGACTAACAATTTAAAAGATCAATTTCCTTAAACTTTCATATTCCTTTACTATTCTATAACTTCTTAGTCTCATGATTCCAAACTTACATGAATAACCAATCAGAAATTGTTGTTTTTCATCTAAACTAGTATATTAAGAAAAAAAAAGCCTGCTATGAAAATGTGGCTATGTTCTTGATTCTCCTAATACATAGATTTTCTCAAGAAGGTAATCACAGTCCCAATTACTGATGTCTGTGTAGAAGTTTGCTGGCTTGAGAATTGAGGAAGTAGAAGATGAAGCAATTTTCTGAGGCTGACTTGCATTATCGTTACTTTGATCATTTGGAAGGTGGTAGAAGTGAGCAAGAGACTGTTACACTAACATGACGAATAAGGCTAATGAACCATGATGATGCATAACACAAACCAAACCATTGCAGCAAAGTGGTGTTTGCAATCTTGTTGTGTAAGCAATGAGTATGTACTCCAGAAGTCAGTCATCTTTAGCATCTTTAATTAATTAGAAATGATATGTGGATTTTTAGGTGCTTAGCTTCCTGTTGAGACCTAGAGGGAAGTTAATCATCAATACATATCAGGGAAAGAGGACTTTTCTATGCACAGGAAATTCTAATATGTGAAAAAACTTCATTTATAATTTGAGTGCTTTTAACCAGGGTCTAAAATATTCATTTACATAATCTTATTTTTAAGCTATTTTTTCAAGAGAACTATACCATTCTATTGTATGAGTGAAAGATTTAGAAAAAAAAATACTGCATCACAATTATGCAAATAAGTAAATGTTATCTAGAAAAAAAAAAAAGCAAACCGCTGGATGTAGGATTTCTTCCTTCTACTTGATGAGAGTTATTCCCAAGATTTTATCTTCCTGGGAATTATTATATCACCAATCACAGTTTCACTTTTTAGTGAAAATGTTTTTTTAAAGAATGTGTAAGTGGATTAGAGGTTGGCCTTCTGGGCCCAGCAAGAACTGCTATAGATTATATAGACTATATATATAGACTATATAGATTATATAGACTATAGATTAGCTCAAGACTGCATACCTCCACTAGGGAAAAAAAGCCTTTCTCTTCCCACAGGTTAAGCCACAGCAACTCTATTCAAAGAAAAACTTCATGCTTTATTCTAGTTAAATTATAAAAGCAAGCACTAAACTAGAAGTAGGCATTTTAAAAATATTATTAAATACTTCCTATACTTTTTTGTCCTCATCCTCATTTGTCATTAGCTATAAAGTACCCTTCCATAGACTCAGATTTGTGTAGTGATGTCTTCCCATGGGGACCACATATAATTTATACCACAAGTGCTAGGAGGGTGAACATTGCCCTTCATCCATGAAGCTAAGACTTACCCATCATTCTCCATCAGCAAAATCTCTGCTCTCTCTGGTATTGTTAATAAGGATTAGAACCTAATTGCTTATAAAGAATCTGCCCCAGCATAAACTGAAAAGCCTTCAGCCCTCTTTACTGGCCAACGCAGCAGATTTCTATTCTATAGGTAAAATTCTTTCTACTGTTTTTCTTCAACTTTTGAAAATTAGAATAAAACTCAGGAATTAAATTTATTCCATTTATTTAATTAAATCTGTTATTAACATGAAATATGTTCAGTACAAAGCATTCTAAGGATATTCAGAATAAACCATTGAGGAAAAATTCAATGTATACAATGTTTGAATAATCTTCGTGAAACAGTATTATATTCTTTTTATATTTCTGTGTTTATTATTGTGTTTCATTATGTCTCACAGACTTGTGTGGAATTCAGGATCCTCATGCTTTGCCCTTCTGAGGACAGGCATGTACCATCAACACTTGATTATTTTTTGTCTTGAAAAAAACCTGAAAGCTTTCAGAACTAGAAGATAATTTGCTAAACAATGACTAGCACACAATCCTAGAGATTTCTCTCTGAATTCCAGATATATGTATGTGTTGAAGTATAATCTTCTTTGTGTATATCTTCTCTTTCTATGTCTATGATATCATTGGGCATGGTAAATGGCTATCATTTTGTAAAGTCATGCTTCGTACAATAAATCACAGTTCAAAATGTTCATTACTGCTTTGTACATATGCCTGAAATTATTTGATGCCATTTATATTCAATGAGTTTTACATGCTAAACAATATTTAATAATCATAAGTGAAAAAAAATGAGGTATATAACAAATTTACCTCCTAATCTCACTGTCCAGGAATCTTTAGATAGCTATGATGATTCTCCAGTGCAATAATATATTAAAAAGAATTTAAGTCATTACATTTGTGTAAATGAGAAGAATAAGTTATGATTTTGAGATGTTGTGTATTTCAATTCTTTTCTATATAAACTATCCCCCAAATCAGACACATATGAAAGTTGTTATCTCTTTTGTGTGACAAATCAGAATTTTATAGGAATACCTCTAAAGGAATAATTCTTCACAGACCATTTAAATACACTCCGGTTTCCATGATATATCTATAGAATGTAATCTCTGATGAGATATTTGGATAAAAATTTCATCTCACTTATTTCCACAAAGAACAACTTACTGTGATTTTATATAATCAGTTATACTTTCTGTTAAAAACACAATTGCACATTCTAAACTAGATAGAAGGCAATTTTAAGTTTTGATTTACCAAATAAGGTGAGTTAGTTATTATTTCTCAAGTTCTGATGTTGGTGATATTTTAGCTCATCTGTTTGAACATGGGTGTGTTTGAGTAAAATAACTGAGAAAGTAGCAAACTAGGGGCTTGAGAAATAAAACTTTGTTTACAAAAGAAAAAAAAACAGGAAATATTTGATTTTTTTTTCTTTAATATAGACTAAAATTTGGCAATAGACTGCACCATTAATAAAATATTTTATAGATAAATTATAAAGATGATCTTTTTCTCTAAGTAACTGGAAATACAAAAATGAATGCTGTGACTATATAGCTTTTACCACAGTTTAATCATGCACATGCTCAAGAAAGCAAGAACTGATTAGGGCTCCTTTGGCTGAGTCATTAGTTGAGCAGAAGTGGCTATGGAAGTCATTTGCTTGTTATGGCAGGAAGTTTTTTTTTTGTTTGTTTGTTTTTTAAATGTATGGTGCAACTTTGGGAACTCAATAGCAACAATTTTAACTTTCATATTATAGAATGGGGGAAGTAATACTGCAAGAGCTGTCATTTAAAAGTCTTTAAAACCCACTGCTATTCAGAAAGTCCTTACTACAATTATTAAAGAAAAGGTTCTAACAAAAAAGATGGGCTAAATCTAAACGGATTACTTCACAAATGCAATTTACCTTAAGTCTCAAAAGAACAAAGGCAATTTTGTTAGACGAACTATTCTTTCTCTTAGGATTTTTCTTTAATTGTTTCTGTTTTGACAGATAAATAGGGTCAGATGAAAAAATAAATCCTAACAGTTGTTTATGAGAACTTTTTGTAACTGCAAAACATTAATAAATACTTACAAGTAAAACCAGATCAATCTGTTGAATTAGCAGTCGATGTCTCCTAATATTAGAAACTTACTTAATAGTTTGTCAAGATATATTTATTTTCTTTTGAAAATTTAGTATTCAAGTACTTTCAAAAGAGTGCTTGTCAATTCAGTTCAAGCCAAAGTAATGTCTATATTAAGTATTTTATGCAAAACTCAGTACTAGGTCAGTGTGGGCTAAGAAGACACTAAAACTTGACAGCTGGCCTCTCAGGCATCACAGTCTGGTGTGAGAGAAACAAGTTCAGAGCAATTAGTCATAAAGTAAGACATACTATATTAGGTGGTATAATATAGATACAATGTGACAGGAGAGTGGACTTAATCCTAAAGAAGAAATAAAATGTATTGAGAGCAGTTTCTTTTCTTTTCTTTTCTTTCTTTATTTCTTTTATATTCTATTTTCTTTCTCTTTTGTTCGGCACAAACTTTTTTGTTGTTGTTGTTGTTTTTTTTTTTTTTTTTTTTTTTTTTTTTTTTTTTTTAGAGAAAGGGTTTCCCTGTTGTAACTCTTGCTCTCCTGGAACTCAGTCTGGAAAGCAGGCTGGCCTCAAACTCGCAGAGATCCACCTTCCTTTGCCTCCTGAGTGCTGTGATTAAAGGTGTGTGCCACCACTGCCCAGTGACCACTTTTTTTTTTTTTTTTAAATAAAGACACATTTCAATAGTTATAAGAAGGTAGAAGTCTCAGAAATAACGGAGAAGTCCCTGAGTTAAGGTGTATGGTGAGCCTTGAGTGGACATGCCCTAAGACTTAGAACATGGTAGTGGGGTAGGCTGAGGCAGGATGGTCACACTGAGGTTAGCTCATGAACCTCTGATATGACTATGAGGAGTTTTCACTGTATCCTCTATGCGATGGGCATCAACAAGAGGTTTCTAACTGTTAAATGTGGAATGGCACAATCCAGCCTGAGCATGGGATTGGAGCTTGCAAAGAAAGAAAAGATTTTGCAGGACAAGATTTCAAGCTAAAAAGATCAAATAAAAATAATAACATTTCAGTAAATGGACATCTAGTCTTGAACCACATGACTTGTGGCAAAGAAGTAAAAGAAGAGAACGAATTTAAGAAATCAGCAATTATGACTGACTGGTCGGGAGTGAGCTAATCACAGGTGCACAACAAGACTAGATTTTAAAAAAAGTCCACTAAGAAAGATATAGGGAAGTCAAAGTTAGCTAGGTGGTGGTGACACATGCCTTTACTCCCAGCACTTGGGATGCAGAAGCAGGTGGATTTCTGTGAGTTCAACGCCAGCCTGGTCTACAGAGTGAGTTCTAGGACAGTCAGTGTTACCACAGAGAAACCATATGTCAAAAACAAAACAAACAAAAAAAACAGAAAAAAAAAAGAAAGTCAAAGGTCATATATATATATATAAAATAATATATATATATATATATATATTCATAGATGGTACCGGCTTGAAACGCTATAAAGGAAATGTCCATAGATTAAGATCATGAAGTCTGTCAATCATTCTTGAGTAAATGAACATTAGAAGCAGCATGGGAACAGTATATTAAAACTATCAATGCCCCAAATTTACTACAAGTGATTTAGACATAAATGGTTAGGCTCTATCATCTGCCTTTCTTCCATCTGTTTGTCTACCTGCCTACCTATCTATCTAGTTGCTCAAGTGATCTGAATATGCAGCCAGATTTAAAATCCCTAGAATAAGTTCTACCCTTCAGGGATTACCCTAATATTCAATGAGATTACGTTTTGTTTGTGTTTCTGTACTTAGCATATCATGTTGCTCTTTCCTCATGCTATGTATCTGACACCTACCTTTCTTTTAACCATGGTTCTTGCACATTTGTCCAGTGAGTGAATCAGAATCAGTAAGGTGTCAGGCAGAGGTTATAAATTTGGAAATGTGAACATGACTTGAGAATTTCTGCTGGTTACAGCAAATGTCTTTGCTTTCATTGTATTAATAGCTTTACCATCACTTTCTTTGTATATTGCCTACATAATGTCTTTAGTTGTTCAGCTATTTCTCCCCACTTCTGGTACTATTTTTCTATTTGTCAATCCTGATCTGTCACTACAAACTCAATACTTCTAAATTGACTTATGTTACCTCCAAATTTTCACTATTATTAATGAGGTGCTAACTACATTCTACATATACAAGAGTGTCCTTATATTCCTTCAAATTTAGGCAAATTTGAATCTCTGTCCAATGTCAAACATGGTGCGAGATATTTTGTAGGCAACCAATGTATCTCTTCTAACATAGGTCCTCACTAGAGCAGATAACCCCAAACTCTAGAAATAAAGATCCTCAGTTGAGGACAATTTCACCTTATTCCCCACAACATCTTCATTTATTACTTAGTTCATGAATACAGAAACCCAACTAGAACGTTTTTGCTTCTGATGAAGTTGTGGGACAGAGTTATGAGAAACGTTATCCTCTTTAAATTTGATACGCTTCTACTCTCTCATGTAATAATTTTTTATAATATTTATCTCAAACAATGCATTATTAAATATTTGGATTGCAGATATACAAATGGTAAGGATTTGTCTTTCTTTTACTTGAATCTCAACACTAAATGCTGAAAATACTACCTAGTTCATAGGATTGAATTGGAAATCACAGATGCCCTGATCCTCTGGATTGTACATTTTTGCCATCTCTTTTTGTAATGTTTTCTGATTCTGGGATGTAGAGGTGACTTTGTATATGTACCAGTTGTGACTAGGTACCCTGTTGTCACTTGTCCTTTGAATTTTGACCATTGGAGGATCTTTATATTAGTTTCTGTCTTCTGCAAAAAATAAGATTGTTTGATGCACGCTGAGCACTACTTTTATCTGGGTATGAAGATAAATATTTGAATACAGTTAGTATTATATATTATATTATATTATAATAATATATTGGTTCAGGCAAAGAGCAGTATTAGGTTTACTTCTATTCTCTTTGACCTCTCCAACCATGGATAGTTGGCCAATCTACCAAACTAGGCTCAATTCCAACTTTTTTGGTTGGTCTGAAGTACAATTGCATTGCTGATGGTTATCCCCAAGACAAGTGCCACCATTTCACCACCTGATATTTTCTGGGCCAATCATTGCTGTGGTTAGCAGGCTTTACAGCTTTGGAAGGATATTGATTGTTTTTTTCCCTTGGTGGCTTGCATAGGGTCTTACAATCCTATGAAAGCTAGTCCTTGGGGAAGATTCCAGGTCTGTTCCAGCTTGAGTCCTCTCAAATTCTCTGTTCCAAGTATATAATTGTCTTCTTCAGGAATAGACTTCTGCTTTCAAGTTCAAGGAGGTAACTAAGGGCAAGAACCTGTAGTGTTTTGTTTTGTTTTGTTTTGTTTTGTTTTATCTCCCATACAACTTGAAAGGAGGTGCCCCATTCCTGGCACTGGGGTTTTGTTCCATAATTCATGGCTATTGGGGGGAGCATTATCATCCCACACAACATAATCCAATTTAAATTAAATGTGCGTGTGTGTGTGTGTGTGTGTGTGTCTGTGTGTGTCTGTGTGTGTATGTGTGTTACACAGAAAGATTGTAAGTGCCAAAGGATCAGACTACTTGCTGCTAGATTGTATCTTCTAAACATGACAGAGATGCTGTGCTCATTTAATCTGAATACTATGGTTGCCTAAATAAGACCTGCACAATGATACCAGTTGGATGTCAATGTGACAGGGGAAATTTCACAAGGCCAGACTCCTAAATGAAGAGCTACAGGCAATCTCTGGCTGCTTCGAGAGAGAGAATCACCCTTTTCCAGGAATGAACCCCTGATAGATATCCAATCACAAATGATTAGGCCTAAATACATGTTGATGAAAGCAATATTCAATTGTGTGTGTGTGTGTGTGTGTGTGTGTGTGTGTGTGTGTGTGTGTATGTGTAACAATTAAAATTATAGTAGAAGAGATCACGATTTTTTAAAGAGGGCACAGGAGGTGTTGAAGTTTATATTTACATATGAAATGCTCATAAAATTAAATGAAATTTTAAAAATGGAAACAAGAGAGGATAATTCTGCTAATAATATTGCACTTTTGGTAGTGGTGTTCTATTTCTTTGTGTTTCACTTCATCAATAAAATGTAGTTTTAGTTAGTCTCTATGTTAAAAATAAAACAAAATGAGAATGATTATGAAATAACATGTTTAACTATTATTACCACTGTTCTCTGTAATCAAGTGGACATCATCTTGGAAATTTAGGAAACAGATATATGATTAGCATGAAAAGAATCAAGCTTAGAATACACATGCTTAGTAAGGCAATTATCTTCTCTGAGTAGGGCTGTCATGGGAGTTTCATCAAAATATATCTGCAATATTAGTGAATCACAGCTTGCTTAGGGAAGGGTTGGGGAACTAGTAACAACATACTCTAAGGCAATCCCGAAGGACTTGTCAGATGTTATAATTAGTTGCTACTTTTGAAGCAGAAGTAAGCATCACAAAACCATGAACAAACATACCAGACATCCAAATAGTCTCCCATTCTGCCCTGCTCCACACCGGCCAACTTACTCAGCTGTAAAACAGAAGTATTTGTTTATTGTCTAAACCCATCAAAAAGCTTAGTGGACCAGCAAATGACAACAATAAACATCTAACCATCCATGAAACGAGAAATCAGAGTTTTCTACTTGTACGCATGCTTAAACTAGGAGGGATGCCAGTCAGTGAGTTTAAAAGAATATATATATATATATATATATATATATATATATATATATATATATATATATATATATATATGTAAAATATATATATTGAAAATATATATATATTGAAATAGCAAGATAACTATTGGGAATCTTTTTCAAGGTCTAGGAAATGTGACCAGTGCCTGACATAGGTAGGGGTGTTGTAGCTTCTAAAAGCTCCAGAAGTGAGTAGCTGGCAACCTACAGGACATTTAATCCAAACTGGCATCTGGCTACTTGTTGGAGAAGTTGCCTCTGTTTGCTGAAGAGACTTCCATGATGGGCTCATCTAGAAAATACTGCCCAGCTAAGTCATCTGTACTCCATTTCTCTTTGGAAAAGGAGTTCCTGGGATCTCATTTCTCTCCAGGCTGAGGTCAGAGCTAGGCTGAAAGAACTGGAGAGACTCCACGGTCACCTGGGGAGGGAAGGTTTAGCTATCCTTGGCTCTTCCATATTCTTCCTTCTCCATTATTCACTGAAGGAAGAAACAAAATTATGTGTTTTCACCCCGATTAAAGAGAGGATAACGTTCTGTTTGAAAAGTCAGCTGCAGAGATTCCATGTGACCGTGGTGGCTGATGCATTGAAACGTTTGATTTGGCTAATCACTGAGTTCCTTCTCAAATGCTAACTAAGGAGCCCAAGCAGAACAAATCCATTCCTGATTAAGTCTTGAGGCCGACAATGTGGAATAATTTGAATCACAGACCTGTGAAATTTCATCAGGATGGAATTAAATGACTCCCGAAGTGCTTTGGCAAGTCAGTTTTTACCAGCCAGTAAAGGGACAATTTCTGCTGGTTTCTCTTCAGGTCTCTGCTCTTTGGTGCATTTCTGAGGCTTACACCATGAACTCAAGTTTGCCTGAGGTTAGACTAGAAGACAAGTCTGAATACTCACACTCAATTCACAATCACATATGACTCTGTAATTGCGAAAACTCTCCAGAACTTTCTAGGGTTCTTTTACTTTAGATGTGCTTCTGGGTATTGATTTTGTCTAGATGTGCTGTAATTTTTGTGAAATACAATTTCTTCTCATTTTCTCCTACATTTTTCATCCCTTACATTTTAAAGGGTACATATGAAGTACTCACACGTTAAAAAAATTGAAAACTGGCACAACACAATCATCAGGCCAACTTTAAACTAACATTAATCCCAACACAGAAGTTCTAAGTGTTGTCCTGAACTAAATTGATTCATTCACTTCTGTTCTTGTAGCTTATGGGTGAGATACTATCAGCTTGTCATTCTGAGGACAGGGGAAAGTTGAGCAAATGCAATCAACACAAGGTAGAGACTTCCAAAGTATTACCTTACTAGTTGTGAATTCTGCTTTTGAAAAACAATTTGTACCACAATGGCGAAATACTTCTTCCATGCAAGAAAATGGTTAGAAGTTGTTACTTAAATATTTTACCATTAAAAGTGGGGTATCTGAAAAGAAATGCTAATGTCACATTCTAGTACATTGTTTCTTGAAAACTGGTTGTGATGGGGAAGTTTTGGGAGAATAATGTACAAGGAACAAATTAATGAACTTTAGAAGGCTTATGTGCTAGTATACAAGAGGTGACCATGCTAGCTGTTTCCAAAGAAAAGATCCAGTAAGAAGAACATGGAAAATAAAACATACTACTGAGTTTTAGAGAAATGAAGTAAACAAGAACTGGACATGCAGGTGCATGCCTTTAACCCCAGAACTCATGAGGCAAAGACAGAGATCTCTGTGAATTCTAAGCCAGCAGGGTACATATAGAGAGTTCCAGGCCAGCAAAGGTTAAAAATAAAGCCTCTGTCTCAAAAACAAAATAAAATAAAAATAAATATTTTCTTAATAATAGAAAGAAAACAGCCCAAGATTTATTGAAAAACTGCAGTATTAAATTGCTTAGATTTTTGGTTTGGGACTTTTTCTCTATATTTTTTACAACTTATTTTTTTCTATTGCATAATTCCAAGCCAGAGGACACCAATCATAGTAACTCATATTATGAGTTACTAGCATTTTAAAGATAAAGATAAATTTTCAATATAATAAAGTGTCTTTTGGCATTGATTCAGCAATTCTCAGTAGTAACTATTGTTACTTTTAAAAAAGGCTGAGCTCAGGTGATATTTTTGAAAAGAAAAAGTTATTGTGGTTATTGAGAACAAGTTGAGTGCTTAGACCTAAGGAAGATATTAATCCCATCCCCTTGTAGCTCAGGGGATCTTTGGAGAATAGGGAGAGGAAAGAACGTGAGAGCCAGCAGATCCGTAGAAGAGCTGCAAAATGTCACCTTCTAGACAGGAAACCTTTGCAGAGATTAACTCTCCAGTGCTGTGGATTACTCCTTTGATCCTCTCCAAAAAAAGAAAGAAAGGAATGAAGAAAGGAAGAAAGAAAGAAAATGCTTAGTTTTTCAACAAAACATTATTTTATATATTATTGATTGATCTGAAAGCTATCAATGCTTGGAAACAGAGGAACTATCATCAGGGATTCAGGACTCCAGCAATGAATGTGTTTACAGCATAAATTTGTTTTCACACCTAGTAATTTATGCTATAAAACAGTAAAATTATTCATGTGTGTTCCCTGTGCCATGCAGAGAGACATAGTGAGGAGAGGCCGAACAATGACAAAGCACTGCCATATGGAATTTGACTACAAAAACATATGAAACAGTAATCTTAATGTTTAAAACATTCTTCAAGTTCAAATAGATGACCTGTTAAACTGAGCTTATTGTAAACTTTCTCAAAAACTCCCTAATAGGAATGAGTTCTACAAGTTTCATTGGGCAACAACCTATTCCAATAATAAGCTCAAGAAAAGATAGCTATGCCAATTAATAGGAAATATTATATTTGTACCATGTAAAAATAATATGTGCTAAACAAATTAGCTTATTTCATGGCTTAGTTTAATTCATACATTATTCTTTTTAATTTGGTTTTCCTTGAAGAAGAAATTGTAAAAGTGTAGAAATGCAAGCTTTTTAAAAATCCCAATTCTATGTTATGACTTCTACCCCATATCTTTAACATTTATAATATGCCTGATTATATATAATATATTATATATGTATATATAGTCATTTAAGTTTATGGTTATGGTATTCTCAATTCAAGGTCCTATTTATTAACTTGCAACATTTCCCTGTAATGGCACAGATTATATACACATACTATAAAACAACTTTTATGAGTCATATGACTTACAGAAGAAACGCTCAATATGTTAAGTATTTTGATGTATTATTGGCTTTATAGGATATAAATATGTAGTTGTGGAGGTGAATTTCCTATTGTAATTCAGAAAAGAGTATCTACACATCATATTATGCATATATATCACATATTTTTTTCATATACTATAGTGGTCAACATCAAAGAACAATTTCAGTTTTAGATATGAATGTATAAGAAATATCATTAAAAATTTATAGATTCTTGTGACAACAAACAATATAAACTATATATATATATATATATTATATATATCATATATATATATATAATAAATATATAGGCACTTCCCAAATTCTTAATACTGTGCCTTCAATACCCATGCAGATACATTTCTTAGTCATTCTGCTGACTTCTACCTTCTTCTTTTCCTTTTTCTGCTCCATTTACACTTCTGATTCACACACATAAGAGTTGGCTGGGATTCATTCTCTCTGATGCTTTCATCTTCATAGTTTTTGTAGGTGCGTACAACTTGAAATTTTGGTGTGTTGAAGATACCACTCATCTATTCGTTCATTCTTTCTTTCTTTTTAAGTACTGGCAGGGAGTTAGTCTACCAATGGCTACTCCACTTCTCCATCATTTCTTTAATATCAAATTCCCTTATGTCCTCACATAAATATTTTAGTTCCCTTCTGTATATTTACACAATGTATTATTTTAAGCCTCTAACTTCTTCACATCATTTATGGCTGAATAATGTACATTCTTAGATGAATTTTCTTTAAAAGTTTTCATTCTTGAAATTAGGCCATTTAGTGGTTTAAGTCACTTGACTGGAGATAAATGAACATATTGATATATTATACTGACTTTCATAGTCCTATGTTAATGTCATGTTGTTAAAGCAATACAAGCTATCATACCACAAAGATATTGATTTCTCACACTTGTTATTATACCAGACTGCACACACAAAACAAAACACAGAACTTATTTTTTGCTTTACCCACAAAGTCATTGCAACTCACTCATTGCTAGTGACTTAACCAAAGCTTCCATCTCTTTCCTCACATTAGCACACAATTTTCTATGTTCTTCATGTACTTTCCTCTCCTCAGCTATCATTATTGCAATTAGATTGATTCCTCATTTTCATTCCCTTTATTTATGTGAAATTCTGTTTTCTAAATTCAGAAACGAATTATGCATTCTTTTCTAAATTCTAAGGTATGATTAAAATTTTATTTTACACTCATTTGTGATCAACAGATACCCTCAACTTTTAGTTTCAAAAGTGAGAGCATAATGGTGAGCTTAAATGCTCAGTTATACCCATTTTTACAGCTTATTAACTCAAAACTAAGGGAAGAAAGGACAGAAAGGAGGGAGAGAAGGAATGAATTAAT
Source organism: Cricetomys ansorgei (assembly GCA_026225945.1). Taxonomy (NCBI): domain Eukaryota; kingdom Metazoa; phylum Chordata; class Mammalia; order Rodentia; family Nesomyidae; genus Cricetomys; species Cricetomys ansorgei. Next base: position 6,600,429 of record JAMJFZ010001791.1, read on the forward strand.
GAAGGAAAGAAGGAAGGAAGGTAGGAACGGAGGGAGAAAGGAAGAAAGGGAGAGGGAAAGGTAAGTATAGACATGCCTCAAGTTTCTTTCTTAACTGGTAAGATCTCAGAATGAGATTAATGTAACTTAGATGTGTCTTCATCTATATACCTCCTTCAGTGTTCAGTCTTGCCTCTTAACACACTCTTACTCTCATGGCAGTAATTTTGTGCTTTATTTTTCCCATTGGAATTACAAATCTCTTTATGCTTCATTCATGTAATTCTATGCTATTGTCTAGGATATGGGAACACAGTGCTGACTTGTCAGGTCTAACATCAATTACTTCCAGTATAAAATAAATGAGGTAATAGATGTTATCATTTATTAGTAATCTGAGGATATGCTATATTTTTTATTCTAACACTATCAATAATATTTTTCAGATACAGCAATTTACAAATTCAGTTACTGTAATCTTGTAAAACTAAACTTTCAGTTGTTCATAATCTAATGCAGGTTTTGGAGATATAAACAAATCTCTACAAAGAAAAAATTATATAAAATATGCAGAGGTACAGTCAGCTGTTAGTACTCTTTCATCTACCATATAAAGTTTAAAATAGATGCCATATTTATTACTACACATCATATAGAAATTCATGCACTAGATCAAAAACCAAATAGACATATCAGTAATTGTGGGTTAAAAGACACAGTTTTCTTGTGAATAAATGAGAGTGAGTGCAATGGCCCAAATGTTTTCAAAAAGCTATTTCTCTGAATCCCGGGAAAGAATTGGAAATTGTAAGATTGCCTAATGGGTATTCTGAAAGCTCTTCCCTATCCCCTTGTATATGCACCATTTAAAGAGAATGTATAGGTCAATCAATATGCCTGATAAGAGAGGACGAGATCAGTAAGTCTAGCTAGAGTACTTGGTATAGCATTGTGGAACTGCAAACCTTCCTAGGAAGTCCAGTATCTGTAACAGCTAAATCAGCCATGATGCACAAATTTTCATTACACAAAACAACAAAAATAATCAGAGCAGGCAAAGCAGCCAAGTCAGGCAGTATAATCTGTGTTAGTAGAGAAGTCAGCATTGCTGTGCTCATCAATCTGTCATTACCAGATAGTTGTTTAGTGATCTGTCTATTGGAGCTATGACTGTGTCAATTGTGTTATCTACACAGCCTTAATTTATCTATGTTTCATACTTTATTTTGTTGTTAGTGTTGGGAGGGAAGACGTGTAGAACATACTTCTATTGGTTGTTATTGAGTGTTGGGATAGACGCAGACAATTTCTGGACTTTGATGCCCACTGGTTCTCATCACATGAGTGATTTCCTTTGTATATTATCACACTAGTAATATAGAAAAATTGTACAATTATCACACTCAAAGTTTCATTTACATATTTATAGGCAGCCTTTGAACGACAATATCTAAAGACAGGACCAGGAAATGAGAGTTTCTTTAGAGATCAGTCACTGGCCTTGTCTAGATTTGCAGTGACCTATTGAACCAGAATTGGTCCAAACCCTGCCAGACGTCAGTAGGGGGAACAACTAACCTGGCAAGTGCTATACTGGACAGTAGAATCCTCAGCCTCTGAGCTCAGGTGTTTTTATTGATTCAGAACTCCTTAAGTGTTTTACTGATAGCACCTGTAGATCATAAGCAAGCAAATATCCCCCCCTAAATTCAACACATAAAATAAATCCAACACAGACAATACAAAAAGCCAAGGCCTAGGCAACCCTTCCCCCAACAGTGAACAAAACAATAATTTTAAACACAACTAAAAATAAACTTCTAAAACACTGATGTTCCTATATCCCATTCCCACTCTTAGTGATTCCTGGTTCTAGCAATTCCCCACTACTATCAATTTTATGGTTCTTGGAATATCTTGTAGTAAGGACACAGTGGGAACACAATAATATTAGCTAGAGTCACTGTGACAGTCAAATGTGCTTCTTTTGAATCCCTGCTTCACTTTTCCTTAAAGGACTTAAGACTCCTCAGCAGTTAAAGCTTGTGCTCCTCGGACATGCCATAGATATGTCACAGAGAACCATATGTAGGTTTAACTACACCTGGGGAAGCCTCACCTTGCAGATGTTAAAGTAATTATGTTCTTTTATCCTATTAAAGATTAGGAATTGTTTAAAGTGTGATTTGTATGTGTATTTGTATTTTTAAATTTTTACACAAAAATTAATATTTTCATCAACTGTCTATTTTCTGTCTCACAAATACCATTTATAGAATGTTCCAGGAGGGAATGAAAATATAACAAGAACAGTGTTATTTCTAGTGAGTTTTGAGTCATGAGTAGTAGTATTTCAACACACAAGGATTTGAGTAGGGATATAGAAAAAGAGGATACATATATGGGTGGGTGACTTGGCTGTGTGTAAGAACTAAATTTTAGGAATTTAGGAGTAAATTTGCAAGCAAGAGTAAAAAAGCCTGAGATGAGACTGACAGTCTAGGTTACAAAAAGTGGTGTGTCAAATAGGTTAAGGGTTCCTTTGTTTATCAGAAGGTTGATGGTGTTAAACAAAAACGTTAGATATAATTAATCAGCCATGCCTTTGAGTCTGCCTCTGTTACAGTGGAATAAAGGGTTAAGGGAGATGTACACAACAGTTCCTAGAGCATATGAGGTGAAAATTTAGATTTTTGTGATTACTCTGCTGTAATGATTGAAGAAAACTTCATCTCCAAAAGGTATTTAGAACTATAATGAATGATGTTTGATAGTTTGCGAAAGACTGAACGCATTGACTCACAGTCTTGGGTCTGAGTAGCTGAGTAGATGAATGGACCATTTGTTAAGATGGAAAACATCACATGAGGGAAAGAAAAGAAGCGGGAAAGTGCAATGAGGTGTGTTACATCTGTCACACACACAATTGTCTGCATGAACTTTGAAGTGAAGAGACTAACTTTGGCTGAAAGTCACTCTTTCGTATAAAAAGGATACTGACTTCACTATAGCGATGGAAGAGACTGCCCACAGAGAACGTGCAGTGTGTGGGGATAAATAAAATGTTAAGTTTGATTTTATTTTCCAGTTCCTTGTAGTCTACCCCAGCCACGCAGGTGGTATCTGGCCGCAGCCTGACTTGTCGCTGAGGCCAAAGGAGAGCATTTCCACTATTCCATGTTCAATTTTGCCAGACGCATAGAGTTAGGTTTCTGGCAATAGGTTTCTTTGGGAATGTCCAATCAGTGGTAATACACAGGATTAAAATGAATAAGCTTATTATTAACTCATTATTTGAAATTTAGTAAGAAATAACTGAATAAATGGGTGCCTGGAAAAAATCTTTTGAAATTTGGATACTTAATGAAGACAGAATAAAAAATATAAAGAAGTCATTCAAAACCACAAAACTAGAGGAAAATTAAGTTGTATGAGATAGAAATATCAAAGTGGATAAGTTCATTTCACTGGAAACAAAATAGTATTCCCTCTCTTTGAAGCTATTAATATTTTAGTTTTTGATATCATTATTACAGCAAATATTTCTTATGAGGAATTCAATGTCTCATCACAATTCATGTTACCTATATGTTAAATATTCTTAAGTGTCAGAAACAACTGTTAATGTCTGGCATCTCAGGAAATATATCGGCTATTTGTTGGCCCTTCTTGGGTAGTCAGACCCTTCTCATGGGATTGAACCATTCTTATCTAATTATGTGAAGAAGCTCTCCCTGGGAACCACTCCATCCCTAAGGCATGACTTGGCAGTGTGCTTTCAGATGCATCACCTGTTGAAGCTATATTTTCCCCACTGAAATTGCCCATTGAAAACATAAGTCTCTGATGCTCTGAAGTATATGGTAGAAACGGTTGATGACTTTGTGCTGCTCGCTCTATTTTCATATAATGCAACCTTTCATCATGTTATAGCTTCACATGAAGGTACTAGATGAAGAGTATGTTGACGTCTGCTGTGTTCTCAGAAATGATCAAAAGTACTTTCTCTGGTAGAATCAGATCTTGAATTTTCTAACCTGAAGCTAACAGATGTGACACACTTCCTGATTCACTTTAGACTTGCTAAATGCTAGTTGAGAACTAGCAGTAAGAAAAATATGGTATATGAAAAGAAGTCTTTTTTCCCACTGTCCCTTATTATGTTATATTAAAAAAACAGGCTTAAAATAGATTGAGGTAGATTTATCTTTTAATGAAAATCACTGGGAGCTTGACGTCAAATGTTCTTATCTTTTTCTCATGTCTCCACGCAGAATTGACCTTGCAGTACCATCCTGCAGAGAACTACCATGGTTTTGTGGACTCACTTGGTTCACAAGCTACACTTGAAAGAGGCACTGAGGCCAGCATGCCTCTTTAAGGCTGCATTGTCTAGAGTTATACGTGTCAGCTTTTCCAGAAGGCAGGGCACTGAAAAGTTCAGAGGCATTGTGTGGAAAAGAAAGAACGAGTTCTAAGGACACTGTTGGATGACTGGCCTGTCATGCTCACAGGACCATCTGAGGCACTTATGCAGGATCCTTGGCAGTTATTCTCACCTACAGATACTTAGTGGAAGCTGCCACTAGCTTCGTTGTTCTCTCTGCCTGAGTAGAGCCAAGCAGTGATGCGGCAGAACACTCAGAAACACAAATTCTTGGCATGCAAGCCTTATAGTGACTTGTTTTTGTTGTCATAGCAGGCTTGAGATACCTCAGCTGAGTGCTCAGAACCTGCCATTGATATGAGTAATTTCAAAATCTAATTCTCAGTTTAATTTTTTTTTCTTACAAAAACCAATGGGGAAATGGTAATTTGTATAATTCTTTTCCTTTGTTTTTGAATCCACTTCGTATGTATTTCAAAAATCCATAAGAGAAGAGAGCTAGTTCAGGAATGGAAGAATGTGGTAGCAAGAAGTAAAAGCAAAGAAAAGGAAAAAAGTAAGTAAAGCTTATAATTAGCTTGCATTTTATAAATATATGTAAAAACTACATAGGGAAAATACGTTAATGAGAGTTTAATGTCAAAATGATTGTAATTTGTGTCTAAATAGACTCAACAATGACCAAGAAATATGTTCATCTTAATTAAAAACAGATAGAGGCATTTTAGTAGCTTTCTCAGAAGTTGCATAGACTCTGGAACTAATTCCTTTGTAAGATCAGTGTTTGATAAAGAAGTGATGCACTCTGAAGCATGGGACTACAGCCCCCTTGAATTGTTACCTCTCCATTGCGGTAGCAAATAACAAAATTCTATAGTGATTTTACATTACAAGTATATTACATAATTCTTGCTATATCTGAATTCCACATGTGACTGGTAGAGTAAGCCTGAGACCATTCCTTTAGGTAAGTACTTTCTATGTATACATAAATGAAAGTAAAACTGGAAATGTATGTTGAGTAGCTTTTAAATGATTTTGTAAAGCATTGTGGTAGTGATCTGAATAGGAAATGTTCCCCATAATCTCAGGTATTTGAGTGCTTGGCCCCCAGGTGGTGGTGCTGTTTGAGGAGGTTTGGGAGCTGGGGCCTTGTTGGCTGAAGTATGTCACTGAAAGTGGACTTTGAGAGTTTAAAAAGTTTCACCACTTTCAGTTCACTCCCTCTGCATTGTGCTTGTAGTTTAAGATAAGAGCTCTCATCTTGCTGCTCCAGCCACCAAGCTGGCCACTTAATACCTTGGTGTCTTCACCATAGTGGACTCTGACTCTCTGGAACTATAAATTCACATAAACTCTTTCTTCTGTAAGTTGCTTGATCATAGTGTTTTATCACAGCAACATAAAAATGACTAATACAGAAACATATTTTCCACATAGACTTACACGGTACATGCTTACTGTAGTAAGGTTTTCTTACTATGCCTATTGCCTGCATTAAATATTCAGTGATTTACAAAGAAGTTAGCAGCCATGAGATTCTGTTGAAGCTACATATTGCTACAAGCAGATGAACTTCAATAATATTGTATATAATATTCATATGTACATGTAGTGTGTTTTGATCAAACCCACCCCATATCATACCTTCCAATTATTCCCCTGCCCCTACCATTTTTCACTTACAACTTCATGTGCTGTCTTTTAATAAAAATATTCATTGAGTTTGTTTACTTTTTAAATACATATTGTAATTGAAATAGAATTATATCACTTTCCATCTAGGTTTTCCCCACTCCAGAAGCATTTTCTGCCTCTATGGTCAGGGAACACTGCACAAGTGGGGCAAGAATGGGCTGCAAAAACAAGAGTTGAACAAAGGCAGTATCAATGACCATCTGTATATTATATATTTAAATTTTGATTCCTAACAGTAGCAAAATTGCAATTATTAAGTAGCAACAAAATTAATTTTATGGTTGGAGGTCACCACAACATGAGGAACTATATTAAATGGTCGCAGCATAAGGAAGGTTGAGAACCACTGGTTTAAAGGGAACACTGAAGTTGCCTTCTGTTACTGCATTGTTACATATTTCTCACTTCATATTCCTTATTGCATGCTTTGGTGTTGAACACACACACACACACACACACACACACACATTATATATACATGATTGTTATATCCTATTGGTAGATTAAGCTCTTTTTGAGCAAAGATATTTATTCAAAACAAAATGGTTTGGTGCTGCTATAGATAAGTCATTTTAAATTCAACATTACACTTATAACAAATTATCTTGCTGTCTATGATCATTGGGTTCAAGCATTACCTTTGGTATAGAGTATATTACATTTTATTGACTAAGATACTAAGAAGTATTTCCTAAGCTTTCTCTCATGAGCTCCTGCAGTGACTGAATACTCACTTAATACACATCAGTGGAGAACACACATGTGAACAGGGAAGTGGTCTTTTACTTTTGATTTCTTTTTTGTTTGCTGAGATTTGTGCTTTCTTTAAAATTTTTAAATAAATAATTTGCTATTTTTAAATATGAGTGTGCATATGTTGTTTTGAGAGGATTTGTGCAGGTGAGTGAGGGTGTCTATGAGCGCCAGAGGATTTAGATTCTCTGGAGCTGGGAACCAACCTTGTGGTACCATAAGAGTGTCAAGGATACTTATCACGGAGGAAGTGTTTCATAATCCTGCATAAAAAGCATTAATGTATGGACAAATAACTCAGCTATAGCTTAAATTAATTTATGATTGTGATTATAAGAGAAATTTATGAAATGAGATGCTTGCGTTTTAACTGAAATTTTTACAAACTTAAGAGAGCACTCAATGTTGCAATAAATTCCAATGTATAAAATTAACAAATTCTAGTCATAAACAGTAGGTTTGCTGAATTGGACATAAGATGTCAAACTACCATTTCAACCAGAGGCCAAACTTATATTATAGTAATCCTATGTCTTGATTTAATTTTCCCCCTGAAACTTTATATTTTAGAATCTCTGATGTATGATAGACACTGTAATTCAGCTTGTAGTTCAATGACTATACCTGACCTTCCCCCTCTAAGGAAGAAAAGATGAATAAACTGCCATTAATGTAGCTATTAGAGTGATGAGTATTAGGAGGGAAATGTAGAATAAAATGAAAGAAGGGTAGTTTAACATCAGTATAGTGAAGTTAGTAAGGCTTACTGAGAAGGAGCTATTTGATGAAATTACAGAAGATAAAGATGTGAGCCACATAGACCTTCGGGGTGGTGCTAAGGAAGAGCATATAAGTCCAAAGACCTTCGGCAGAGCCCTGACAGATGAGTCATCATCTCTTGGAAGACAGGTGTTGGAAAGAAGCATGTTAATGGCTCAGAGTGCCATAGGTCTTACATGACTTTAATAAGGACTGGCAATGTGTTTGAGTGACTTGAGAAATACTCCAGTCCGTGAATCTGTAGATTTCATTTAATGTTGGGGTAGCTCACTGGAGATATTTACTTTTTGACATGAACAAATCCTAGACAAAATCCTAAAATTTCAGCTTTCTTCTTGATCATGGAAGAAGAGTATAATTGCGTTTTATCACTAAACTATATATATTGCCAATACACATGCAGCAGATAAAAGCAATGGAGGGAAAGCACTGTAGTGGAGGTCTAAATTATTCTAAAATGCCTAGATGTGATTTTCATTCTGGATATGTATGCAGAAGACTCATAAGAAGCACAGTGGAAGCCAGACTGTGGGAACCTTGTGCCATATCAGATGCCCTTTATCTCAGAACTGGTTCTGTGGATGATCCTCGGAGTATTACTCATCAGGAAAATGTATAGACCAAGGGATAAAACACACCCTTGATGGTAAAGATTCAGAACACGGAGCCTAGACCTTCTGGCCCACTACATTCTGGGCATGTAGATTTTAGGACAATCCCCCATGTCCCATTGATGTCAAAAACAGAATTTTGCTTCAAAAGGAGTCTATGACAGTGATCTCAGATATGATATCTTCTGAGTCTTTTGTAGGCTATTATAATCCCACATATATTCAAACACATGATACACTAAAAGTTAAAGTAGTTTAATTAAAATACACTGTGAATGTTGTGTTCCTTCAACATTGCCTGAGTATCATAGCCAGTGCCCAATTACTCAGGACAAGTATTTATAGTATTTAATAGTTGAGTCTTTAAATGAATAAACATATAGAAGAGACTTTTTTTTCAATTGTTGTATTACAGAGTAGTACTTCCAGCTTTGACTATATGTGATAGAAAATGATATTTACTGATAAGGACTCTAGAAAATTTTACAATAGATCATGTTAGAGTTGATTTCCTGTCTCAGGATGCACGATTTCCTGGTTATATTTGCAGATAATTCCTGTTATCAGCTATTTGTTGAACTTTGATTAAATTTTGTTTGTGGCAGATGGTACTATTGAAAGGTACAGTGAATGAAATTAATAATCAAGTCATTTTTTCTTGGGAATATAAATGGGGTAGAGACAGTTTGGTCAATATTACTCATGACTAATAATTAACACATTTTCAAATTATTATGAAATCTAAAACAAAAGAGGCAATATACAATTCCAAATGACCAACATGTTAATTATCATTTACTGTTATTTAAGATCTTATATCGTTTTATGTAAAATTAAGAAAAAAATTAAAAATTCCAATTACTAAGTCATTGCCAATGTTAAACAATGTTCTCATTTCAGAGATGTATAATTATTAACAATGCATGTGCTTTGGAGTTGGTAAATAAAGTAATTAGTAATTCACTCACATAAAATGATCTATTATTTACTATATTCTACATGGTTTTATAACTGGCCCTTTAATTATAAAAAGTTTAATTTATAAAAATTAACTGTCTACAGAGTTAATGAAGCCTACAGACAAATAACTGATAATCAAGTTTGGATAACATGGTAAAAGAGGAAAAGAAACCTATGCTAGAACTAAGATACAATTGTAGTTGTATATTAGCCAGATAATTTGCTGTGAGTGGGTATCTAAAAGTGCTTTAACTTAAAGAAATTAACCAGAAGAAAAAGAAAAATGATGGCATACTAAAGATTTTAAAATAGTGAACTCTGACAAGTACCTAATGCTCATAGGTGATAAAGTTTAGATCATGTTATCATGGACTATTGAGAAAATATCAGAAGCAGGACGGTCCCCTGCCTTTAGCCATAGATGCCATATGTAGACTTAGATTCAGGTTCAAAGGCAGTTTTACTAGTTCTGGAGCCCTAAAGTGTTTTGGCCTACATATAATCTAGTCTTAAGCCCCTGTACCTCCCTACAATCTACCACTCTGACTAGCTCCTTCTGAACTCTGTCTCTTCTGGTTCAACTCATTTGCTGTTTGGCTCAAACTCTTCTCTAAGCTGACTGGTTCAAACTGATATTCTGGTTTTTGACCAAATTCTTCTGACTCTGGCAGCCTCTGGCTGATTCTCTGACTGCCTCAGACTGAACTGCTCTGCTTCACTTCAAAACTGACTCACTTTTCCCATCTGACACTGACTGCTGCCAAACTGCTTCTGTTACTCTGCATCAGTCTGCCTGCCTCTGTAACTTACTGCTTCAGACTACTTCAGTCCAACTCTGTGCTTCTCTGTCTGCCTCTCTGTCTCTCCTTAGACTATTTCATTGTCTCAGTGTCTTGTTTAGATTCTCTGAGCTGAGACTCCGCTTTTCTATTTTGAGAGTTGGCCATATCCTCACTCTGACTCATTCTGCTAACTCTTCTTCTGATTTGTCGCTTTGCCTGCCCTTCACTCTGACTCATCTCAGAGATCACTTCCTGTCTGACACTGACTCTTTCTGAGCTCTGATTCCTGTCTCCCAAGTGCTGGGATTAAAGGTATATGCTACCACTGACTTCTGAATAATGGGGTTAAAGGTGTGTACCAACATTATTTCTACCCTAGAAAAGCCATGCTGATGGATTAAAAGACCAAATATTCCTTTACATCTGCCCTTCTTCCCTGAGGCAAACCATAAAGATTTAGGAGGCCATATATTTTCATTTTCTCTCTAGAGGCAGGACATGAGAACTCATTCAAAAATATTTTTTCAAAGGTGGTGGCAGCACACACCTTTAATTCCAGAACTTGGCAGACAGAGGCAGGCAGATCTTTGTGAGTTCAAGGGCAGCCTGGTCTACAGAGTGAATTCCAGGACAGCCAGAGTTACAACAGAAAAACCTGTCTCAAAAAAACCAAAAAACAAAACAGCAGTTTAAAAATATTTTTTTTCTATTTCCAGAAGGAAGCAACATCCTATCTTTCAAAGTATTATGAAAAAATAAAATAATCTGGAAAAAAATAGACTAGCTTAAATTTCTTCTGGACTCTTCATAATTACCTCTGCAGTTTTCCTCATGACTGACCACTGATCACCAAACCAAAGCATGAAATTCATTTTTCTGTATTTCACTGAGTCTTCATTTCTAAAGGCTACTATGTCATGTGAAACATATAAAATATACTTATGCATTTTTCATTGTTCATATGCCTTTTGTTGCAAGGTTCTCAGTTATGAACATACTTATGAGTATCAAAAAGTAATTTATTCTCTTATAGCCCATAAAGTTCAAGCACCAAGAAACACAATTAAAGAGACCAAAAGAAGTTTCTGAAGAGTGATGGGCATGGAGTAACATAAAACTACACTTAGATCTATAATAGCTATCATTTAATACAGTCAGGGTCCTTGTTGGCCTCAATGCGTTTTCTCCTTGAGAGCCTGTTTACGCAAATAGATTTAAATGAGTGTAGTGAGGGAACATGCTTACCTAGTGAATCAGCCTATAATTAATGGAACTTTTTTCGTGAGATATGCAGGTGTGCATAGGAGCACGTTTTGACCCATGCAGAGAGACTGGTGTCATTTCTGGAAGTCAGGTAGACGGATGTCACCAGAGAAATGTTCTTTAATTTGAGTATTCCAACAGAAACATATTTTCGAAATGTTTATTCATGGACTAGAATATCAAATAATAATTTTAAAATACATGCATTTGTAGGAATATCACCCACAAGAATAATGATAAAAGAAATATGCAAAAGTATATGATTAGTCATGATTCTGTTTTTATTCATTAGAAAACATACAAAGTAAGCCACATGTAACTTAAAAATATAACTATGCTGTAAATTATCAAGAAAAATTAAGGGCTGTAAATTCCAGTTTTAATTACATGTTAATATTTCCACATTCTGCAGTCTTTGAGAAGCTAGCCTCTTTATATTTTTATATCTAGTACTCTCAGTTCATCTTAAAACTTTTCTCAACATTAAAATTATATTCTATCAAATATTGAATCTTAGCCATGTCAGCTATCAGAACACGTGATAGTATCATAACTTTCTTCAGTTAACAGGTGAGGCAGTTTGAGCAAGAAACTTCCTCATATGATCATGCATTTGAACACTTTTCCTCCAGTTCGTGCTCTGAGAAGGTTATGGAACCTTTAGAAAGTAGAGTTTTGCTGGAGGAAGTATTTACTGAGGTGGGATTGAGAGTTTATACCCTTCCTGTGCTTCTAGTTTCTTCTTTCTGCTTCTTGCCCATAGGTAGGAATCTGGTCTCTCATCATTCTTCTTTGGTTGCCTGATGTCATATCATCTTTTTCTTTAGGAACTATCTATCTAGAACTATAATTCCAAACTATCCTTATGTCTATAAACTGCCTTTGCCAGCTTATTTTATCACAGTAACAGAAAAGTAATTAGCAAAACAGGAAAGACAAAAAAAAAATAAAGAAAGAAAAAAGAAAATTTTATAGCAAATGAGTGAAAAGGCCAAATTCAAGTCAGACCTGTGGCTTTGCCTCTATCATTTGCTTATGAATATATCTTAGTTGTATCTTGTTGTGGGGTATTCACCAGAGAAGACTGCTTGTACACGGGTTTATGACAGCCACAAGTCTTTATGAACTGACTGGCACCTACACTGGATCTTTGGGATTCCAATGTAGCCCCGAGCCTTTCTCAGGATGAGCTTTTAAGCACAAAAATTCATATTCTAGGATGATGTACTTCAGTAAGCATGAACAGTTAACCAGAAGTAGAACTACAGAAGCTAAAAAGAAAGGTTAGCACATTATAAGACTAGAACTATATGGCCTTTGTTTTAGTTTTGGCAGGTGATGTTGTTTATATGCTGAGTCTTACAGCCTGAATGGCACTTCCATCATGGAGTCAGTTTTACTAAGGTCTCAGGGCCTACTAAGGTCTGGTGTCCTGTTGCATTGTGAAGATCCTCTACAAACTACCAAGGAAGTCACATATAGTCATTAAATGTGCTGCCATCAACTACCGTGAAAGTACTTAACACAGAAATTCAATATTTGGGAAGAGATTTAATTCTGTATCACATACTGAATTTTTCCCTTCCAGGACCTAAATTTGATGAAGTAATTTCCTTTGAGTTTTACCTTTTTAAAGCATTGATCTATCCTGCTATCTAGGCTACTATGTGATAAGCCTGATCTACACATTTCTGTGCCTTCTCATTACAGTTGTAGAACAGTGTGCACTTTGTGAAAGTACTTATATCTTCCTTACTATATTTTTATTATTTGGTAGTAGCAATAGGTTTTAATTAACTTTTTAAATCCATCATTTATTTTACTCAATATCATCCCTAGACAGATGGGCCTAAGCTGTATAAGAAAGATAGATGAATATGATTCTGGGAGCAAGTAAGTAAGTAATCAGTACTTCTTGGTTTCTGTACTTCTGCTTTCGTGTATGGCTTGAGTTCTTTCCTTGGTTTGCCTTGATGATGAACTGTTACTTGAAAGTGTACAATGAAATAAGCTTTTTATCACCAAACTCCTTTTGATCACAGTGTTTTATCATAGCTACAGCACACAAACTATAACAACACTGAGATCAATTTCATTAACATGCATATATTCATATCTTATATTAATTAAAGTATTTGTCCAAAAGTAGAAAGAAAGAAAGAAAGAAAGAGGAAAAAGTGAAAGAGACAAGTAGCTTTTCCAGGAGAACCTAATTATTTTTCATGACTCATGAGATAATACCAGACTCCTCCCTATTTTCCCACCCATTTGACATTTTCTTAATTTAATCTCTCATTATTGTTGCCATTATTCATTCTATTCCTAATACCCCATCCTGTTGGTCTCCACTCACCTGTACTTTTTCTAATATCCCATCATTTGCTGTTCTCTCCTTTTCTAGTTATCTGACTGTCAGCTATTCACATCAATACGGCATCTGCTGAGGTCAGGTAGAAATGTTTTCACTGATAGTTTTATTTCCCTGATTAACAGCCTTCCACTTCCTTTGCTCTATCTTCATAAAGATTGAACAAAGTTTCTCTTATCTTATTAGCATTTCTTTGATCTTGTTAATAAAGACAGTTATTTTATTGATGAACTCTTCAATGGGACCATGAGTAAGCTTAACAGTGTGTTCTCTCTTCTTCCTTTCCTTTTTCTTTTTATTGAAAATAGATTATTCTCTCATACAATGCATCTCCACCACAATTTCCCCTCCCAGCTCTCCACCACCTCCCCTTTACACCAGATCTTTATTCCAATTGCTGAATGGGCAAATTGCCAATCGGTCCAACCTGTTCCAGGTTCCCCAAGATGACAGAAATACAAGTTGAACAACTTAGAGGAATGTTGAAATGAAAAAAAGTGGATTATATTGGATCCACTCATGTTGGAGGAGGCTATAATTTCGCCTTATCAGAACTGACGATACTGAATGCCAACTTTATATATGGGTATAATGAAATTATCAGGCTTACTATGCAGGTGCTTACAAAATTCAGCTCATTGGAAAAAGGTCCTATCCTTCATTTTCTTAAACAAATGGACAAGTTGTTAACAAGTGAAAAGAGACATTGGAGTACATTATCACTGCTGTGGAATACATTTCTCTCACTATATACTACATCAGCACTAAGTATGCTAGCCTAATATCCAATGAAAACTTAACTGCTCAACAGAATGGCAGATCATGGTCAATCATTATGCACGTTCACGAGGATTCGCTTTTCAGTTTAAATAAGCATTAAACGAACAGCCTCGATATCTAGTTTCAGTCCTACAAACACCACGTATAAGTCACATTTACCTGCTTTCTCATTACTTATGATAATTCATTTTTGAAAATTTGTTTCTTGTCCGTATAATTCAAACCGATTAGATGTCCTGATTTCTTCCAAGGCACACAATAGATGTCTCACTGAAGTTAAAACAAAGATTGCAGCTTTATTAATCTGGGTATTCTCACGACTGTGAGTCAACAGTCAGGGAAAAAGTTCTCACTCTGGCAGAGGCAATTGACACGGATGGTAACCAGAAGGTAGCTAATGTTGTACAATGCATGTAAGGGAGATTAATCTGACACTCAGAAAATCCGTTTAGTATCTCTTAGTGATTTGTTCCAGAAATAAGTCCTAATCCACGATTGTGGTGATCAATGTCTAGCAAAAAATAAAAAATCCAGCAAATTCTCAGACTCTTGAAGAGTATGAGGTCTAGAATGAGTGAGAAAAGAACAACGGAAGTAGCAACAACATGAGATGGTTTGTAGATAATGGAATTATAGTTTCCAATGAACCACTTAGAGTGTTCTGTAAATTTGGAAGGTTTGTACTCAATTAGAAAATTGGTCATGGATTAGAATTGATAGAAGGAACAAACTTATTAAAATGTTCCTTAGATTTATCACTCAGGAACTGGAATACTGTCTACTTTCTCCTGACTCATCTGAGATCTAGATACTGCCTTAACAAGCATTAGTACCTCTTAAAATCTACACTTGCAAAATAGCAAGTGAGATATGTAAGGCATTATGAACAACACCCAATGGCAGGTGAGGTCTGATGAACAACTTGTCTATTGATTTATTCCTTGACTCAAGATCTTATCACAAAGCTCCTCAGATTATTCAAGTAAAATTAAAGACCAGCATATAGGATCAGTCAATTTAAAACACAAGATATGTACTTCATCTCATATCCTGTCATCCTTTGCCTGGTTCCTCACTTCATAATCCAAGGAACATTTGCCAAATAAACTATCTCCCATAAAAGCCCTTCATGCAATGTTTTAAGTGGGACCTAAACAATGAGTTTTTTTTGTTTTTTTTTAACATTTTTAAATACATTTCATCTGGATAGTTTAATTTTAATCTGGGTATATCTGAATCTACTGAACTTTGCAAAGATTCAGAACTGGTAAGATCATTAGTGGTATACATATAGAAAGAAGGAAAAAGATTAAAGAAAAATCTTACAGAAACACATTTGAGAAAACATATGTAGGGAATCTTACATAGGAGACAGAAGCAATGGTCATCAAGTCAAAATTAATATTAGGATGCTCCTATTCTATAGTCTTAAGGTTGGGGCTAGTGGATTTTTCTGCTTATAGGTCTTCATAAAATAATACTTAAAAATCACATTAAAATGCTGGACTAACTAGAAAATTATTTAAAAATTTGTTACTTAGAACTAAAGAATTTTTTTGTGGTATTTTGCTTCAAGTTGGTAACATAAAATATATGCTAAATGGTCATATTGAAATGGGAAATGGATAACTTGAGAACTATTTACTTATTTTTGGTAAATCTTTGTTTTAGATTAGACTTTAATTTTAGTTAAACTTAAAATTTAAAACAAGGAATACAGAAAGTAATGTGAGAATGGGATGTATGATTTTGTATAGGGAGGGATTTAAATAGCTTCCAATTCTCTAGGGGAGTAGCTATTACTTTTCCAAACTCTACCATTTATAATAATGGAAGAACAATAAAGTCAGTATCTACTGCTTGTATTTTGTGTTAACAAAATGTTATTTGTTCTTTCTATAGGATCTTGTCTTCTGCCCTGGCTATCCCGCGCTTCAGATGATGTGCCAATCCCTGTTCCCCAGAAACATGGGTCTCGTTTTACTAGTCTTAGATCATTTCTGAAGGTTCTCTGTTTCATGTCCTCATGTCCTGTTAAATTAACTGTAGACAGCATTCTTTGCTCTTCATTATTCCAAAAACTGAAATATATATATATATATATATATACCATATACATATATATGTGTATATATATACATACAGTTATTGAATGTTTGTCAAATTGAATTTAAAAATATGACTTAAACCTCACTAAAGGAATCACTGTTCAGAAGATATAATTAATGCTAAACAAAGTATCTCACAAGATTATTGTCATACACATGTTAAATAAATTCAGTCATTTTGTAGATAAAGTATTTTACGAATTTTGTATGGAATCAAGATTTTCAAATACATACATTGAAAACTAGTTGATAAACTCTTAGAAAAAATATATACTATCAGAGTCTAATAGAATAAATTCATGCCCAGAAAAATACCCAGTTTTTAAATATCCTATCAGAAGCAAAAATTAGAATTATTTTTACAGACAACTGTTGGACTATCACAGAAAAAATACTAACTTGAATTATACCACTCACATAGAAAAATAGAAAGGATATTTTTCATTCAATTAAGATTTATATTTTATTTTTGAAGATCTCAGTAAATAAGTTCTTAATGTTAAAGGCTTATTCAATAAAAACAAAAGACTTCGACTTACAAGGACAACCTTTATACATGTTTTTACATACTTGAGCCTGACAAACACCAGGTGACTGAGCCTACATCAGCCTTCTTACTGTTTTAGACCTGAGAGTCACGCGATCTTGATCTATTTGAACAGAATGGCCTATGGCCAAAAGAGAGATTAAAGGACATAGAAGCCAGAGCTGAGCAACTCTGATGGTAGTGATCTTTCCTGGAAAACATCTGTTCCCAGCTGAGTCTGTTTACATCTTGGCAGTACTAACAGATGTGCTTAGAGTCAGCCCATCTGTGTGGTGTTGGGAGCCTGGGGCTGAGGAAGCAGTGCTGGACAGAAAGCAGAGAGCGAGAGTATTGTGATATAATAAGTTGTAGAAAATGCAAATTAGCACCCTCAGGAAATATTCTTGCAATCCTGATGCTTTAAGCTATGTGATTTGTATATATAAGATAGCATGAGCAATATTGAGCAATATTATTTAATAGTGGGACTACTCATAAATGGAGTTATGCTAGGATCAGTCTTGTTTTCTACTTTTTTCTTTTAGTGAAAACACATTGTTTCCTCATAGAATGTATACCAATTATAGCTTTCCCTCCCTCTGCTCCTCCCAGTACTTCCCTATCACTCCCCTCCCCTCTGTATCCACTCCTTTCTGTCTCTCATTAGAAAAGTACAGATTTCTAAGAGATAACAACCAACGTTGACTAAATAAAATATAAGATAAACCAAAAGCTATCATATCGAAATTGGACACAGCAACAAGAAGGAGGATAAGAATTCCAGGAGCAAATATATGAGTCAGCAACCCACTCCTTCACAGGATCAGGGGTTCCATAAAAATACTGAACTAATAGCTATAATATATATGTGGAGGACCTAGAGCAGACCCATGTAGGCCCAGAGCTTGCTGCTTCAGTCTCTGTGACCTCATATGTGCCTTGCTTAGTTGATTCAGAGGGCCATGCTCTCCTGGTGTCCTCCATCCCTTCTGACTCTTACAATCTTTCAACCCCCTTTCTCTATGGGAATCCTTGAGCTCTGAGGGGGAGAGATTTCGTGGAGACCTCCCATTAAGACTCTTTCTCTGAGTAATGTTTGGCTGTGAGTCTCTGCTTCTGTTCCCATCTACTGAGGGAGGAAGCCTCTTTGAAAATGACTGGATAAGGCACTGATCTATGAGTATAGCAGAATATCAGTAGGAGTCATTTTAGTGATATATATATATATATATATATATATATATATATATATATATATATATATATATATATCAGTAGTGTTTGGTTTTACCCTAGGTCACTGGGCTACCTAGTCTCTGGTTCTTGGTTACCAAAGCAATGTTCCATCTAATGGAGTAGGCCTTAGGTAAATCAGACATTAGTTGGCTACTCCTACAAGTTCTGTGCCAACAATGTTCTAGCATATTTTTCAGTCAGGGCAGATGGTAAATCAAGGGATTTGGGGCTGGGTTGGTGTCCATACTCTCTTTTGCTAGCAGGAAAAGTGGTAGATAAGTTTACTTTTGTTTGTTTGTTTGTTTTGTTTTTTGTTTTTTTTTTTAATGAAAGAGAACAATTGTTCTTACAAGAGTAATTTAGAGAATGAATGAAAACACTATTAAGAAAATATCCAGTCTTTGATAAAATAAAATAATAAGTGAAATAAACTTACTTGTGGCTAGAAAGATAGTTCAAGCATTGAAGTATTTGCTGAGCAAGATTGAGGACCCAGTTTTGATATGCAGAGCACATGTGTAAAGAAGCTGTGCATGATGGCCTGCATTTGCAATTCCAACACTGGGTAGATATAAACTGGCAGATCCCTGAGGCTCTGTGGTCGGACAGTCTAACTTAACTTGTGAGCCTAGTTCAGTGAGAGACTCTATATCATTAAAAGGGGGCATAGCACATAGAATGACACCAGGGGTTGTCTTTTTGTCCCATATTTATGTGCATACTCTTGTACATGCACACATATGCATCTCTAACCAAAACAACACACATACATGCTTACTTTTTATTTGTCTATTTATTTTTTTCTTGGAATTTTTGAATGGAACTTATTTAATCCCTTTTCTTTTTTTTTTCTTATATTAAGATTACTTTTCAGAGTGTGATGCCAGAAAAATAATTTTGAAGTTAATATAAGTTATTTAAATTTATGTTACTTTTTAAACTAACGAAATAACTTCTTGTATTCTGATATAACAGCTCCTTTACTGTGTTGAGGAGTTTTCTGAATATTCTGGGAGAACTGTAGAGTTTTCATTGATAGAATTGGATTTGAGGAGGTACATCATGGATTTATATGTCTATTTTGGAAATTTGGCATTGGTGATTGTATCAGAATCAGTAAGCTATCAGAGATCTGTAATCTGGAAGTGAAATCAGTAATCAGCTGTACTTCCACTGGTAATCTACAGATAAACAATATCATGGAATTTCAGATATTGAACATTTAAATATCTATTATATTGAATTTCTAAAGAGACCAGATATCCATCAACTGATAAATGGATAATCAAACTGTGGTATATTTGCACAATTTCATATAATTAAAATATTAAGAAATATAAAATTATGAAAAACAGAATTAAAGGGATGGAACTGAAAACAAAGACTCTGAGTGAGATAGTCCAGCTCAGAAGGATGCATATTTAGTTCTCTTTTGTTGATGTTAGCCTTGAGTCTTCAGATTTGTGTGTTTCATTTGGAATACCCATAGGAGTATAAAAATACATATGTAAATATATAAGAAATCATAGAAGCAAGGAGTTTTCAAGGGATGGAAGACAGAACTCACTGGTATAAATAAAACAAAGTGAAGAATGGAAGAGGGTGAGTTGAACTGATTTCAGGAAGGGAAGGCCAGCTTAGAAGACAAACACAATGAGAGAAAAATAACTCTAATGGTGTTTCATAAAAGTCATGGGTAACATAGTGCTGTAGAGTTCCCAAAATATTTATGTGGTAGTGTTGTTAGTTTCTCTCTATTTGGGTGAATATTCTCCCACAAAATACTACAAGGTAACAAATAAAAACCTCAATGAGCATAAAAGTTTCAGTGCCATGAATGGATCACTTCTTTCAGAGTTGTTGTCCTATGAAGTCACATGAACTCCAAACTTAGATGATAGACTTTTGGTCAAGTTGCCAGAACTTGACAGTAATACCATATTGCCCAAAATACCAAATATTTGAATCATGGTATATAGAGAAACAAAGCTTGTACTGATCTGGGAGTTTCAGGTCAACCCTCTACTTTCCTATCCATCAAATTCACTGTGCTTTTATTCTTACCCATCAAGTCCATTTTGTGCTGCTAATAAATTCCTGGAGAAGGTGTGGCTTTCCATTAAACCATGCTCAACTTATTAGGAACTAGACTTGTGGAGAAAACTGACTCTCCTTCAGCTAGCAGCTATCAGTCAACAGTTGCTTCTTTAGGAGTAGGACTGTGTGCTGACAATCACTCTGAATACTGAACTTTGGTCTAGCATGAGCTTGCACAGCTCTTATGTTTGCTGTCAGAACTATCGAGAGTTAATATGTGCAGATACCATGCTGTGTCCAGAAGAAACTGCTTCCTTATAACCATATACTACTTAGGGCTTTTAGAGGAGGCAGAAGGCTAACTCCTCTCCTTCAATGAGCCTTAAACCTTCAGATAAAGGACTGCAATACAGATATTTAAGGCTGAATATGGCATCGTCTCTTATTCTCTGGTCACCCACAGTTGTGGGTCTCCATATTAATCACCATCTACTGCAGAAAGAAGCTCTCTACACACACTACCAAAGGACATTGTTGCTAGTGATAAGGAAGCAACAATGAGGAGAAGACAGTACCAAGATTCAGGAGAAAGAGTGGGTCCCAGTCAGTGAGTTCATATCCTGTATCTCTCACGTTTGAGTAGTGTGTTCTGGAAAACATCTCAATTTTTTTATGTCAAATTTGAATATTTTCAAATACCTAGGTCTTCTACTTTTTATTCAAATTCAATCATTTTATATGCATAAACCATTCAGGACATGATTTGGTCCAAATTGTGGACAATTGAAGGTCTGTTAATATAAGTAAGGTGAAACAATGAATTAGCTCAATAAAGTTTGAGCTAATAAATATAAATTGATAAATATATTAATAAATAATATTAATAATATAAATAATACTAATAAATATAAATTCATTCTGACTGTTTTTCAGTATAAATATAATTCCTTATAAATTAGCTTAGTTTTTGTTTTAGTCATCCAAAGCTTAAGAAGTCTCAAGAATTTAGAAAAACATACTTCAGTAAACTACATGTTGTGCCTGTACATTGTTAGAAAAATTAAACTTTATTCATTTTAAACTTTATTTTAAACTTTTTAAAAGTTTAAACTATTTTAAACTTTATTTATTTCTCTATACTTCAGAGTCTGTAACATGTTATAATGATTTATTTTTCCCCTGTGAGCACACTAGAACTGTGAGGGCATGTCATTTAATCCCTGGAAAAGCATAACAGCGTGTTAAGGAGAGGGATGAGAGGAAATCTAGCCCAAATTTCAGACACTCAAATCTATTTTAAATTAATGCATGCAGTAATATGTGACTGTAAAAGTTTTTTTTTTAATTTTTAGAATGATGTCTTAGATAACTAATTCAAACTCACCAAAGCTTATTTATACAGATTTCTGTGATCTGTTCCACAACATTGGACCTTGGATTCACAATGATGTTATCTGATCATACTTTAGAAACAGATAGAATGAACATTATTTATGAATGGTAGAAAGTAAATATAAACACAAAGCTTATAGAAGAATTAAAAGTGACATGTAAGTTTATTGACTATCTCTAATGGTTCCTTGATGACCACCAGCAGATGACTCAGAATTGAAAGAGAACTCATAGAAATTAGTTTGAAAATGTTTTCCAGAAAAGAGAGACTATATCTGAAAACATAGATTTCTAAGTTATTGAGAGACCTGGGAAATGATTTAAGTAAGCAGTCCTTCAAAATCACTTTCTGGAAGGCAAGCAGCCAATGGCAGCAATTTACAGATGCAATCACAAGTCAATAGGCAGTCCCAGAAAATGCTGTGTGTAAAAAGTCAAAAGCACTCTCTTCATGGAGTCATTTAATAGATACTGGAAAAGGACTCAGTTATATTAGTTAGTGGACATATAAATAAGTAAGAAATTGTAGTAACCTATGTAGTATTGTTCCAGCCTCAAAATCACACAGACCGTTCTACCATGCCCCAGATTGTTAAGGATTTCTTGGTGTTCACGTGCATATTGAAATTACTCATTTATCTATGAATAGATTTAAAATAAACTATTAAAACAATTGTCAATCAATAAGGCTGAAGAGAACACCAAAGCAGTAATAAAGATTTTATGAAAGTAGTCACTTAATATTGACATATGAAATGTAGTCAGAGGCGTGAATATAAAAGATAAGAGAAAATTTGGAAAAAAAGTAACTTAATTTATTTTACAATTATACAAATAATAAAGCAATAATAGTAATTACTATACACAAATCACAGGGAACAGTGTTGAACAGAATGAACCTACAGAATAAGCTTCATCTTCCTATTCCACAGATGATATAAGAAAGACTCAGTAGCAATTATCCTATGTAGCAAAGCTATCTCTGTAAACTCTTTTTTTTTCTTCCTGCTATATACATTTAAAACACTTGTGCTTTTACTTACACAAAGAAACAGCATTTCTTAAAAGATGCTACATAAAGGAGAAACACACAGCCTAGACCCACAACCAGAAAACCACCATTTAAATACATTGCCAGCATGAAGATTATTTTTCTTTACTTTTGTTTTGAAAGATTTGGACATACTAGTCTCTTACTATTACGCTAGGAAAGAAGAACATATAATTCAGCTATAAAGTAGGTCTTTCTTAAAGCAGAGTAGTAAGTGAAGTTTCAAAAGAACTTCTGTTTTTAAGTGGTCATGATCTCCAGGGCAGTTCACAGTGCAGACCCTGAAGATATCAGTATAACACACATCTAGCTGTGCACATATTACAGACTCAGTGTGTACACACAGATATACATATATAACATGGTATATATGCATCACACATGTCTATTTGTACTATATAGATATATTTATAGCACATATATAATAAAATAACTATTTCTAGATGGGTCTTATTTGGAGTTTGTTCATCAAATACAATTACCCTTACTCATTTTTATTAAAACCTTGGTATATTAATAACATTTAATGGGGAAACTTCCAAACTTGTAGAGATGACAGCTAGCTATACACAACTTTTCCCATCCCCCTTCCACAACTATAGATAGTCCAAATAATAATCACATGAAAGCAACTCTAAGAACCAAATATCACATGATATGTATTATGACTAACTGGCACAACTAGAAATAAATTACTTTGCTTACCCCTTCTTGAACAGTAGCTGGATAACTTGTTGGTATGTACACTACTTTTAATGCTTCTTAAATGAAGCACTTCTGTAAGCTTATGTGTAGAGATGTCCATTAACAATCGATATGCATTTCATATGATATACAACACGTGAAGACATTCAAATGCCCAGCACTTTCTCTCAGTGAGAAAAACTTCCACGGTAGTTTCATTATTCCTGTGGGTGGAGTCACTAGATTTATCCTGAAAATCTGTTACTGATTCACGTTTTCTCTCAGCAACTTATTAAGCATAGACCACACTGAGAAATAATAATGAGAATATTTCCATGGTCTATTCATAACAATACCACAGTAGCAACCAAGTGACCTCAGTGACTGGAACATTTCACAGTCAGCTTCCTGGGCATTCCCAGGTGCATGATTAAACCATGAAAAAAGAAATAAAAAGTAAAGCTGTGAGCATATCATATTAAGGAAAACATAGATACTTCAAGTATATACTTATAATTTGATTTTGCTATGACCCCTTATGCCATCGGGTGTGTTAATCATAACTATTTCCCTCACTCTCACTGTTAGCCTTCAATGCTCTCCTTGCCTTCTCCTGGAGGAAGGCCATGGTAGGGATTGAAATATGAAGCAAAAGAAAAAGAATATGTCAGAGAATGAAATGGTTTCATACAGTATTTCTTCTTTGAACACTAAGTATCTTTAATTGAATTCATTCTTATGTATTGAAATTTCCCTGAGATGAACAAAAGTAGTTTTCTTTCAAATCTGAAGCCCTTTTGATGCTGAATATTTTCCTAACTGGGCAAGCATTTGGAGAACACAAAGCAGAGGGTGAAGACTCAATGAGAAGACATTAAAAAGGCACTACCCAATGCGTCTAAGAGATAAACACCAATACATGGAACAGTAGCTGGTTGAGGTGTGCTTCTGTGGCCTAAATGTTGCTTAAAGCATTTTTTTAAATACACTCAAAAATGGTATGCTGCTGCCTTCAAGTACGTACTTTGTTAAGTAATTTGTTAAGTGCTAAGTTAGTATTTACTTTTAAGGATTTACTTGTGACTTCTAGATTTCTGTGGAATTTGTGTTAGGTGCTGCTAGGATAGAGTTATCTGGATAGAGTTCAAAATAAATCTTATACACACCCACTTCATTTGTAGAGTATTTTAGGCTTTTAATTTAACTTCATGTAACATGTATCTGACACTTTTAAGTTTTCAGGTAGGTAAGGAGTTTAATGATGAAAGTATATTGAGTGTATTCATGGTAGTTATGAGACTCCCATATGTAATTTACTTTGCTTTCTGATGGATACACGGATTCTCAGAAAAATGCTCTTTTTATCCTAAGATACAGCTGATTTTTAAAAATAATGGCAACTATTATTAAAAAATATTGGTAACTGTACTACTGTGACTATCCTTTTCCATAACATGAATACATAAAAATAATATATATGAATACCTTTCCCATGCTTTTCATTCATTTTCATGTTGCCTGTCCTTAAAAAAACAAAACATACACATGCTATTTCTGCTTTCCTCAGATTGACTTCCCCAAGAAACGAGAAGTCATGTTAAGTAGCTTCAGGCCAGAGCAGAAATGAGAACACAGTGCTTCTGCTTTCAAAAGAAACTGAAAAATGGCCCAGCAGGCAGTCCAGTCACATACCTAATCATTCCAAGTCACACTACTAAAAACTTCATGTTCCTTGAAAAATGCAGCAATAATGGAAATGTACTTAACTACAGAAAAATCCTAGTTAATTGAATTCAATTTTTAATGCACAATGTTGACACATCACAGCTTTAAATTAATCACCTGTTATGCAAACAATGCTCAATTAATCATGCTATTTTGTAGAGGGAAATTTTAAATGATGCTAAGTGGTACATGTTTATAGAACTAGAAGTCACATTTCAGCTTCATCAATCCAACAGTTATTTTAGAGGGGCAATATGTTTCCGCAAAATTATTATGACTGTCAAGGATATAATTAAAAATTAAGTTTGAGTTTGAAAAATTTAAAATATTTAGATCCAAGTTTGATATTAGTAGCATATTGATGTGTTCATGTTAATAATATATACTTTTCATGAAAGAAGAATGGCTTACTGTGTAGGAACATGAAATAATCTTTGGTACCAAGAGTGAAACATTTCTCCTAATTTTACCATTTTTTAAAATATCACTTGTTTGCTATTATTCAGTGGTATAGTTTGGCTGGTACCTGCCCCACCATTGATACATAATTTGGAAATTTAGAGTTGTGTAAAGTAAAACAAACAAACAGAAATTTGGTGTGATTGCTGTTTAAAAAATGTAAGAACTTTAGAAAGGACTATTTTTCTTGTTTGTATGTATTTCCAATTTCTAAGCACCCCATATGCTAATCAAAAGAAATTTCAAAAGACAAATGAAAACACAAGCAAAACATAAACATGATCAGTCTCAGTGCCTGACTGAAGGCATTCACTCAAGTTGCTTCATCTCATAGATTTCACTGCTTGAACTCTTTCCTTCTTCATTTCTGCTGATAAGGATGTTTTAATTTCCCAAGGGCTGAGTTTTGCTCCTGGGTTCCTCTTCCAGTGTGCTTGGCAATGCAGTGGCTGCCCCACAGTGATGAACACATTTGCTTTGCTAATTGATGATGAGTGCACTGTTGGATCTTGTAAACACTACTGATAATACATTCAAACTGTATTCTTTGTGGAAGTGGCACTTACTAGGACCCTTGCAGTCAGACTATATTATAGTTAGAGCACTTTGCAGGTATTTCATCAGCTGGTGGTGGATTCGCATAGACTTTCATTTCAGCTATTCAGTTAATTGGTGGACGCTGAAACCCAGCCTCTTTTTTTTTTGGATCCTGTTTCTAAATCTCCAGAAGCATCTTTAGAAAAAGTTTGTGTCCGGTTTTTATCCTTTAAAATGTGCCTTATTGCTTCACGCACTTCCCTGTGGTCAGTTTTAGAGCTCCTCTATTGTGTAGCACATTCAAGGTTTTAAATTCTAATGGCATTCTGTGGGGACTTGCATTGGAAAAGTATCTATATTTTAAGTCATCATAGTAATGATATTTGACAGCTTTTCCATTCAAATCCTTAGGGAATGGCCAGAATCCATACAGGTGAATTTCATCACAGAATCTAGTGGCAAGTGTATACATGAGAAGACCTGTGCTGGGTCTTTTGATAGGAACTTTGTTGGTCAGCCAGTATCTAGAAGAAACAAAAACAAAAGTAAAACAGAAGAAATTTTAGAGAAATATATATTATATCCCTTAGAAATCATATTATGTAGCAAATAAAATGTATCATTATGAATAGACTTTTCAGTCTTTACGAATATTGTATTAATGTATTTAGAAGCTTTTATAATTCCAAGTTTTCTTTCTTGTTTCTTTTCTTACAGATTCTTGAGTCCATAAAAACAGCCAGAGGACTAAAAAGCATATGTTAATTTTATTCTGGAATATCAAATTCCAATCTAATTAGGAATAAACATTTATCTAATATTCAGCATACAGAAAGGTTTAAATATCATTCATAATGCAGTGTCAGTGATCCAGCTTTGGTCCTCAGTAGGCATGTAAAAGGCCTGGCATGATATGGAGAGACATGTAGAGTCTTGAGTGTGATTGGTCACCCAAGATTGACTTCTTGCCTTGAGCACACACATGAACAACCCAAACACAGGAAAAGGGCCAAATAAATGCTTTACTTGAATTATGTCAGCTGCCGTTTTTCAACTCCAATGATAAAATCGTACTTTAAGGAAGAAAATTTATAACATTACCTCAACAAACACAAGAGCAATAACAAGTATAATAAAATATAATTTTATAATGATTTAGGAAGAGTTCATTCTTTAAATTAGTTGACATTTTTATATGTTGTTGATAAAATATCTTCTCTGACAATTTCATATACATATAGTGCCTTCTGCATACTTTCATTCCAGCTTTTCATCTCTTCCTGACCCTGTGCTTACTCCTTCCCCACTTCCTTTGCTCTCCTTCCTATCTTTTTGTTTGTTTTGTTTAGTTTTGATCCTTTGGCTTATAACATGGACTATCTGTGTGACTATTTATTTCTTCTTAAATAAGTAAACTGTATTACCATGCTGAAAAATGTTTTATATTAACTTGTAACACAATGAAATACTTCAGAATGTTCAGTGACATCCTTATTGCCAAACTTTGCTGGCCTGGAAAGCATGCAAACCCAGGGTTATTTTTCACGTTTAGAGGGAAGGGAGTTTCCAACACTCCTGGCCACACTCATTTTCTTAAAGAAAACACTGTCATGTGAAAACAACTAAAAGAGGAAGTGTATGAATTTCCTGTTACTTTAAACTTATCTTTAAATACACTATACTTTATATATGCATTTTTAAAATTATTGTTTTCACTATCATCTCAAAATTCTAGAAATATGCCCTACCTTCTAAATAATGTATTATTTTTGTCTTTCTGTTTTTAAAAGTTTTTATTTAATTTTGAAAAATATATACATGTATGAGTTTATTTATTTATTTGTTTGCTTATTTATTTATTTATTTATTTATTTATTTATTTATTTACTGCCATGGTGTATGTCTGTGTACATACACCTGTGTGCATGCTTGGTACCAACAAAGACCAGAAGAGGGCGTCAGATCTCCAGGGGCTAGAGTTGCAGACATTTGTAAATGGCCATGTAGGTGCTGTAAATTGAACGTGGATCCTCCAAAAGAATTGCCCATGATCTTACCCACTGAACCATCTCTCCAGCTCTGTTCTTAGAAGATTTAATGAAACTTTTCAAAGACATTCAAATACATTTTGAGTATTGACTGTGAAAACTATCAAATGAAATTAAATGCTATTTTACTCCAACAGCTTATAAACATAGATGTCATCAAAACTGACTCAAAACATGCAAAATAATGACAACACATTACTCATGATTTTTTGTACTTTCCTACTCGCTCTTATTTTTTTTTTCAACTCTGATTGGTGTGATGGTCAATTATCAGTTTCAACTTCATTGCATTTCAAATCTCCTAGGAGACTGCTCCAGTCTTTTCTGGTCTCTCTGTGAGCATTTCTGAAGATTTCCTAAATATGGACGACTCATACCTCAATTGGGTGGCACTATCCCATGGGCTGGTAGATGAAATCAGCAGAACACCAGCTTTCTCCTTCCTCTGTTTCCTGGTACATCACATCATGAACTGATTTGCCATGCCCTCTCTACCGAGATGGACCTCTGAAACTCTAAACAAAATAAATCTTTCCTTCTTTTACTTGGGATGTATTTTTCTCATGGTGACAGAAAAGCTAATTAATATAATTAGTCTTACACTTTCTGTTATTTATTTGGTGTTGGCATTTAACTAAGTGCCTTCCTTGTGCTAGGAGAACATTCTAGCACAACACCCAGCCCATACACATATATATTTTCTATTTTTTTCATTTGATAAATATGAAGTGTAAATATGTTGAAATATGTAAAACAAGTTACAAAGCTTTTTTAATTACAATTGAGCATTCCTATTTTCAAAATATATGATTTATATGTACTTTTAAAAGAGGAATAACTAAAACTTTTGTTCAAAAGGTAGATAGCCAAGTAGAACTCATAGCCTTGTGTGTTTGTTAAGATCATTCAGGAACCAGAGTAATTTTACTATTAACACTAATGTGAAGATTTTTAGAGTTCTAACTATCAAAAATCTTTGTGTGGTCTAATAAAGCTGATATTTATAAAGTGATATGACTATTGCAGGAAAGTCTGTATGATTTTTATATAGTCACAATGGTCAGGTGATAAAACTGCTAAGTTCAAAAAGATGCTTGTATTTATAAACATCTAAGCTAAGCTAAGCTAATACAAATTCAGTCTGAGCAATCAATATTCCCATCAGTGGTACTTATTGCCAATGTTTGACAGTAATAAAAGATATACTGAATTATTTCTAAAGTGAAATTTATGTTACCTGCAAGGAATGATAAAGTAGTTTAGTATTTTTTTTTGAGAATTCATATCATTATTATCAACAAATGTGCTGTATTTTATAATTCATCAGAAATTCTAATTTATCAGAAATCATCTATAAATGTTTGTTAATGATGATTGGACAAAAACATGAAGAAAATAATGTTTGTAAGTCATATTAAGTTAAGCCAGAAAAAAAAAAGCTAAAATAAAATTATTTATCTAAATGGACCAAAACAGGGTTAGAGGTATACAAACATCCAAGGAATTTTTACTCAAGAGTTTCTTCTGAGATATTAGAAGTCAAATAATTGAAACTGTAGTGAAGAGTCCAAAAAATGTGCTCTATTTAGAAATATAGAGGCTTGTAAATTTGTAGTCTTATTTCAAATAAATCAATTTATGTAGTGAACAATATAGAATAAATAACTAAGCATTAGCAATGCTAACAGGCAAACAACTTTATTAGTAAAGCTTGGTTTATATCAGTTTATATTTCAAAGACGACTTAAGTACCCATTTGTTCAGACGTGTTTGTGCAAGCAATGTGAAAATGAAGCAAAATGAAAACAATGTAAAAAAGAACTATATACCATTTTGAAAGTAGAACTTAATAAATGACAACATCATGTAACATAAGTTTGCAAAGAATTTAAACCAAATCAAGCTGTTTCCCTTTCCTCTAAAGTCCCTTACTAATACCCTGACCTATATTGGAATTCTAAATGAAACACATAAATCTAAAGATTCGTATCTAGCATTCACAAATAAGATTAAACATGGTATTTATCTGTCTAAGTCCAGATTATGTTACAGAATGATTGTTTACGTGTGGATTGTATAATTGTATTTTTCTTAAGTGGTAAATAATATACCATTGTCTAAATGTACCACATCTTCCTTGCCCATTCATCACTCAATGGAAGCCTAGCATGTTCCATTTCCTGGCTATTATAAATAGAACATGAATGAACATGGACGGGCAGTTATTCATAAAGTAAGACGTGGACTCCTTCATTTGGCAGTTCTTTTCTAGTTTTTCTTTTTCTTTTTGAGCAACCTTCATAATGATATCTATAGTTGCTGTAGCAGTTTTCATTAGCATTGAATGACTGATCCTCTTTCCCCACATCAGTGCCAACATTTGTCCTCATTTGGGGTTTTGCTTCATAGCTTTTACTACAGTCATTCTAACAAGGGTAAGATGAATTTTCAAAGTGGTTTTAATTTGTACTTTTATGATGACTAAAGACATTGAAAACTTTACAATTTTTTTTTCTTAGCTATTTGTGTTTCATCTTTTAAAGCACTCTGTTTCATTCTTTGCACCATTTGTAATTGGGTCATTTGTTTTCTTGATGTTTAAGTTCTTAATATTCTAGATGTTAATCCTCTGCAGTTTGTATAACTGGTAACAATTTTTCCTATTCTGTAGGCTGCCCCTTTACTCATATGATGGTGTCCAGAGAGAACTAATGGAACAGGAAGAGTTAAAGTGATGTGGATGAGATGACAGAGTAGAAGAGGAAATATAGGATGGACAAACTATCAGTAAAGACATTTTTTAGGTAATATGAAACTTAAACATCCTAAAATATGTATGTACAAACATATAAAAAGAGTCAAAGGGATTGTCCTATAATGTGGTAACAGAAGCCATACTAGACACAACAAATTAAGAAACAAAAAGCCCAAGTGCAAAGAATAGGTTTCATTTTAGAGTTGCTGGCTAATGTGGTCCTATTGACTCCCAAACGTTACAGGCTATTCCCATTGTTCTTGGTTACCCTCCAAAATTTTACAGTAAAGCACTATTTTTGAAGACAAGTGGTAGGGCATGAAGGTATCAAGCTGGTACTACCTCAAAGCTTATCCATACTGGCTAACTTTTATAGTGCTATAAGGTACTCTGCACACTATCAGAGGAGAATAATAACTATCATCCCACTAAGCTGTGAACCCTGTGAGTTACAATAACAACCAGCCTCGAAAGACATGCCCAACAAGGCAATAATGACACAATTGTCATGGGAGTGTCCAATCCCTTTCTAATTGGATTTAATATCTGTTTCAAAGGATAAAATCACAAACATGATATCATTATTGTGGCACATAATCCAGGACTAGATACATCATAGGTATTAAGTAGGAACTTACTATTATTCTGCTATATAGACACAGTATTAAACTGACTTGTTATAACTTACTGCTATGCCCATAGACAATTACACCTCTCAAACCCCATCAGAGATGGTTCCTTTTATAGTAGATGACAATTAAGACAAAGAATCACAAAACGTCATCATGCAGAGAATAAGAGACTGTGGAGTGTGAAGCTCTAAATGGGATAACTATATTATACCATCCCTTCCCAAGGTTCAGGATTCATTGAAGAAACGGCAGAAGAAAGATTAAGAGCCAGGTGTGGTGGATAACTACAAGAAGATACTCTTTTCCGAACACAACAGGACAGTTGCATATAGAAACTCAGTGATTGTACAAGACCTCAGCATGCTCAAGTCAGACAAAATTCCAGCATGGGGAGAGGGAGGTTGGAATGAATTCCCACCCCCACATGAGAAGCTATTGACAGTTTATAGCACAAATTGGACTCTTTCTTAAAAGAATATAAGGGCAAAAATTGGGTGGTTATGGAAGGGGGGGTAGATGTAGAGGAGTTAGAGGAGAGGGGGTGAGTAGGCTTAGAGTACAATGTATGGCATTCTCAAACAATCAATAAATTATTTTTATTTAAAATGAGTAGTCTTCTAGAATTTACCTGACAATTATATCAAATAATAATAACCAGATAAATCAAAATATTTGATGACTTCAAAGAGCCACAATTTTAAGAAAGAAAAAAATGCTATTCAATTTTACTGTTTAGTGTTTGCCTTCAGCAAATTGACAGGTTCTGAATAACAATTTGAATTTATATTTAAATGAATAATTTTAGCATTTTGATGTAGTACAGCAGTGCACAAATTTTTGTATCATTTTGAAACTACTAGAGTTAAGCTAACATAATACCTTTCAGGATTATGAGATAGTTCGAGTTGCCACAAAATGTACAGTTGAAAATAAATTCCTTAAAGAAAACAAGAAAATGTTCCTGCGTCTTCTCAATGACAACAATTAAGTCTACCATGGATTAATCCTTATATTATACCTGTGTATCAAGAAGCATAGATCCCAACTTTACTTCTACTATGAGGGAGAAAAAAAGGGGGACAGAAAGGGACATTTAGCATGATTTGCAAAGCTGAGAAATAATCAGGAGTAAAGCAGAAACAATTTATTTGGAAGAACCAAAACATTAATTTATTGTGTAATTAAAAAGAAACAGAGACTGTGTTACATTACCTATATAGAAGTTTCTAAAATTTGTTTTCCAGGAACAAGACTACAAACAGGTTTAATTTCACAGAAGAGGCCAGTAGGTATTGGAGAATAGGGAAGGTTAAGCAGTTTGAGCTCCTGTAGAATACAGATTCTGAATTTCCTTGACATTTGCAATTGTTTCAATTTCAAATAACAAGGATTTGGATTCTTCAGATTTTCTAGATCATTCAACTCCTTATAGTATTTAATGCAGAAAACATGTAAATATGGTATTACGGTCATTATCACGAGGTCACTGTCAATACTGCTGTGGTTTATGCAAGGGGTTTTTGTAGCTTCCTTCAACAGTAAATTGGACCCAGTTTTCCCAGTGTGTACTCTCAAGTTAGAAGGTGATTTTCTGGCTTGAATATGGTAATATTTACTTAACCACACTGGAAATGTCAAAAGCATTGACACTGTATCACAGGGTAAGGATTTCACAGTGGATTTGAGTAATGCTCCTTGAAATATTTTCAAATTAAAAATGAAAGGACAAATTTGTAATCTCTAGAGGTCATGTATTAGTGCAAATTTTCTTGTGTCCTTTCTATGCAAGTTCTTTATTAAGAAGGTTTTTTAAGTAATTCTTTTTTTGTTGTTGTTGAAATCCTTCACATAATATAGAAAAAAATTGATCAAACTTTAAAAGCTTAATTCATTTCAAGTATAGGGCACTCATGGAATGAAAAAGAGTGGCAACATGCTTGAGACTCAAAAATCTATCTAATCTCCAAGTAGAATATATTAGATTAATGATGCTATAAAACAATATATCCTATGGAATAATCTTTACCTGGTATTTCATGGGTCTAACAACATTATTAGTTTGATTTCAGATGCAGTGTTAAGAAATTCTAGATCAGTTTAAATTGTGTTGCTTTTTATCATGTGCTTCATATTTTATTAGTCAATAAATACTTTAACTACTGGAATTACATTTCATACTCACAGATTCAAACTACTACATGATGCTCACAGTATCTTGTTTTGGATTCTGTTATACAAAAGGCTAGAGGTTGAATTTAAGGTTCCAGAAGAAAACTATTCTGCCTGATTTTCTCAGTTAACAAGCTGACTGTTGGAATTCTGCTAAAGATTTAAGAGTAGTCACTGTATATGGAAGAGGAAGCTTTTCTTTCTTACAAGTTGTCAGTGTCTGTGATAAAATATTCCTCAGATCATTGATATCAAGCTAATATCCTGATATAACTGAATACTTAACTGAGAAAACGTGATACAATCAGCTCTGAAAAAACAGTGTAATCCAACTTCAGTATATGTTTGCAGTACAAGAGAGAGATAAAATACTTCTCCACACACAGTACTATTAAGCTTGAAAATACATTTCACTATTAAATAACCACTGTATAAAACTTTTAAAAATTAATTGGTTTCCATACTTCTCAAGAAAGGAAATGGATACAGACTATAGGTTTCATGTTGAAAAAGGAGAAAGAACTAATTGCCACATTCCCAAACAGGTTTAATTCCTAATTGCATGCTAAATACTTATCCTTATACCCAAGGATAATGTAGCTTTACCACCCCCCCATATAAGAAGCTTCTTTTTACAGCATCCAAGGACTATTAAAGAAAGCCACAACTGGAAGATGCAGAAAACAACTGACCAGGTGTTACTCAGACCTAATTTTATATCTACAATACAGTATCTCAGTGGATACCACAAAATGAGGGAAGGAAGTTCTGAAGAACCAGTGGACCAATAAGGTTGCTGCAAAACTATGTCTTCTATAAATGATAGGGAAGCTACAAACATGAAATCTAAAAAATAAATATTGCTAAAAGTAAACAATGATTTTTTGTTGACACCATGTTTATATACCAACATGGATAGGAGGAATTTCACAGAGTCCCACCATAGATAAAGAGAAATAGACAATTAACAACTGGTATGTGTAGAGGACTAGGCCTGTGTGAAAGCTAGGAAGGGTCTATATTCCAGAGGTCTACATACAGAGGCCTGTGTGCTCTGGCTGGAATGTAGACATTCCTTTAATCCCATTATTCAGAAAGCAGTGGTAGAAAACACCTTTATTCCAAGTATTCATAGTGCAGTGGTGGTCCACACCTTTAATCACTAAGAAATGGTATGTGGAAGCAGACACAGGAAGTAGAGCTCAGAAGGAGTCAGTGTCAGATTGATAGTGACATCTGAGATGAATGAGAGTGAAGGACAGACAAAGTGACTAATCAGAGGAAGAGTTAGCAGAGTGACTCAGAGTGAGGACATGACAAGTCTCACGAGAGAAGGGCAGACTTTCAGCTCAGAGTCAGTTACACAGTCAGTTATATCAGGTGAGCAGTCCTTCACAGGCAGTGGAGGACAAGACGCAAGGACAAAGAGGAGTCTGACTGGTAGCAAAGAGACTGAGGTAGTACGGAGCAGTGAGTTATAGAAGCAGGGGAGCTCAGGAAGAGATACAGAGACACAGAGGCAGCTCTGCAGAAGAAGTCAGTATCAGACAGGAAGAGTGAATTAGCTTGAAGCCCAGCAGAGCAGTTCAGTCTGAGGCAGTAGTAGAGAGTCAGCCAGAATCTGCCAGAGTCTGAAGAGTTCAATCAGAAACAGTCAGCTGGCACAGAAGGTCAGTTTAAACCTGCAGCTTGAGGAAGAATTTGAGCCAGAACAGTGAGTAAGTTGAACCAGAAGAGTCAGAGTTCAGAAGAAGCTAGTCAGAATGGCTCAGTTAGCAGTGGAGGCATCAATGTTCTAGATTGTACAGAGGCTGAAGCTTTATAGTTCTAGGCTTAAGAGTAGGCTGTAGGGAGGCTAACACACTCTAGGGCTCCAGGAATAAGAACTGGTGATTGAATTAGGCAAAAGAATAAAAAGCTTTTGAACCTAATGTATGGCTATATCTGGTGTCTATGGCTATAATTATGATAGGGAAAATTAGTCTTCCCTAGGAATGAGGTCTCTTGGTTATCCAATACCAAGTGAGCATTCCTAAACACATATGCATACATGTAACATTAAACAAACTCAGTAGATTTTACATTTGTGTGAGTGTGTGTGTATGTGTGAGATGAACTTGATGAGTCATTGAATGGGAATGTTAAGGAAGGTAATAATACACATATATATTATAGATAGATAGATAGATAAGATATATATATACAATTAGATAGAATATATATACATATATATCTTTAAACATTAATTTAATAATCTAACAAATAGAGTAAACTTTCGCTGAAGGGTGAAAGAAATTAAACAAAAATATTCAGAAGACCTATCTATATATCAAAATTCTGAAAGGGATTAAAATGGATTTAACCAAAGCAACATGGATGTCTCAGCCTCCCATAGAAAGATATTGATGAAAGAAATTTTTTAAAATCTACACTCTATAGATAGTTCCTAATTATACTTAAGAAAATCTTTTAGGGCATCTTAAAAATAATAGTTGAAATTTGAAACTAACAAATGGAATCTACAGCAATGTTGAGAAAGATGTCATATCATATAAACACGTTCTATGAGCCCTTTATTTTGACTTAATTGACATCTAGGAGAAAACTGTGTACGTAATTGAAACTGCACAATGAGGAAGTATTAACTTTCAAAAACAAAATACTGGGCACAGCAAAGGGACCTTTATTTGAACCATGAAGAAAGAGCTAAATTGTGGTAATGCTAAAGTCTCTCCTCAATGACATTTATGGAGATCCAGTTTTGATAAGCAAAACACATAAAAGCCTTGTATTTTCCTTCAAAGACTGAAAGGAAGTAAAATGCAACCACTTCTCTTGGGACATGAAATCCTAAAAAAGAAAGAGGAAGGGTGTTGTGGAGGCTGAAGCTGCCCAAAAATTTAGTAACATGTTAGGTAGTGGAAAATGGAAAAAAGTACTTAACCATGCAAATGTTTCCTTCACACTAACATTTAGTCTAACAAGCTTTGAGATCATCCTTCCAGCCCTCAGAAGAAGGAATCTCTGACAAGAGTCAATTTTACTATGAAAACAACGTGTAAAGGACCCTTGGTGCCTGATGATTTCGTTTAGACTTCAACTGGGCTGTTTCCAAATGAGTGAACACAGTTAACTTCTGTAATCAGGTTACATTAAGCTCCTAGATAGTAGCTGGGCTGAAATCTATTTTAAGAGGAATTAGGGCCAACAAAAGTAATCTGTATTCCTTTTAATATTGCAAAGCTCTTAATAGCAAAATTCACATGTTTTTAGTTTTCCCTACTTTAAGATTCACTGCTTAAAGGGGCTCAATTTAGAAAAAATTCTCTCTTTTTATTCTTTTCATACAGGATCAGAAGATGAAGGAAATGCTCACGCAGACAACTGTGTGTGTTTTCCATTAGTTTGTCATTCAATAAAGTACTAGCCATGAGTGTATAAGCTTTTAGTTGAGGGGAAAACCCACAAAGCAATAATGGTATGGCAATGCCTGGGATGCGGGCCTTGGCATCGGATGTATGTTGCAAAGATATGCACGTTTCTGGGAATATTACTGCTGCATGTTCTACTACACAAGGTGAATGAGCAGAATCATCTCACAGTATTTTACCACTGAAATTTTGCCAGGCTACAAGATAGCATAAAATAGTTTTTTTAAAAAATATCTTATGTTAATTAAAATACTTCTTCATGTCACTTGCAAATCTTTATTGCTGGGATGCCCATCTCCTGGAATCAATACTAGTTTCCCTCACTTTTCACTTTTTTTAGGTGGAGTCACTCTAATTTACAAGCCACATCTATAAAATACCTCATGAATAATAAAATATCGCTATACAGAATTTTTAAAGCAATGTTCCAGTGAAGAAAGGAAACGATAAGAATTGTAGCTGAAAAGATAATTTCATCACAGCGTATGTTGTGTTTTGCTATGGAAAACTACAAAGTGAAAACTGTGCTATAAAATCAGGCCCTTCTATGACAAACTATTTAGTTGACATTATGATGTTTGTCATAGGAGTAGATGAAGAATATTGTTGAAAGACTAAAGGTGAATACCTTCACCACTGTATAAAAAAGGTAAATGACTCACAGACCAAAGTTTAAGGTCTCAAACACTAAAACTTTTTAATATTTATCTATTTAAATTTTTTATTATGTGTATATATCTGTGTCTGCATGTGGCTATGTGCAGGTGACTACAGGTGGCCATTGAGGTCAGAAAAGGGCACTGATCAGCATCAAAAGATTAAGTTTAAAACCTCACAAAATGAAAAAGAAAAGTTAAATCACACATATGGTGATGAACTTGTATCTAAAATGCTTAATATTATCTACAACGCAATAGTGAAATATGACACAAATTAAAAATGAATAACATCTACACAAATAATTTTCAAAGAAAGATATACAAGTGGCCAGTATGTGCATGAAATTCTGTTTCACATCTTTACTTATCAGAAACATTCAAGTGGAAACCTATATGAGATACACTGTGTCTTTGCAAGTAGTCATGATAAAAACAATCAAGTACTCTTGATGACACAGTGCAATTAGAGCTTGTCCACACTGCTGGTGGGCAAAAAATTAGTCAAGTCCTTTGGAAAACAGTTTAGAAGTTTCTTAAAAGATTGAACTGCATTCTTACACTATGTAACACCTGCACTACAAAGTATATGGGGGCTGAAATTTGTTCTGTAACCAATATTTAGCTCTTGTGAGCCCTCTCATGAAGTAAGCCCTAACTTTAGATTCCATGTCCATCCTTGCAGGGTTCAGGTTCAGCATATATACCAACAAATCAACATAACGTCTCCCCTTGTATTCTTCATGTTTGCATATGCCCCCTCACTGTGAATCCCCACTTGTCCCTTGATATATTCAGAAGGCAGCCTAACTCTGTCTGAATTTGTTTTTCATCCATTTTAAAACATACTGAATAAAATTTACATTTACTGCTATTTTACTCTTCTCCTGCAAGAGCCCCCCAAATTGAAAAACTATGTGTCCATACAAAAATTTTACTTTAATGTTAGTAAATTAGAAGCAAATCACATTTTCAGAAATAAAATGCAGTGTATACCATAAGAGAATATTTTCTGCCATTTAAAATGAAATGCTGATGTATGGCATGACCCACACTAATCTTTAAAAAGTACAATAACTGAAAAATGGGCAGTTACAACAAAAGTATATAGCATATGGTTCCATACATATGACATGTTCAGGATACTGCAGTTCCTTTGAACTAAAAGTTAATTACAGATGGCCAGGAACTGGAGTCAAAGGCCTAGAGGACTATGGGGAATAGCTGAGGATACATGCAGACTTTCTTATTAAAGGTGAAAATATTCTAAAATTGTTTGTGATGACGGTTAAGTAATCTTATCAATAAATGTAAACCATCTGACTTTACACTTCAAGTGTGTGAGTGAAATAAAACCCGGAAAAAGCTGTTATAATGAAAATGTAGCACTGGGTGGTCGCACCTGAAGTTTCTGTATCAAACATAGTGTTTTCTCATAGTGTCACAAATGGTCTGCAGCACTCAAGAACTATGTGAGAGGGAAATATAATCCAAGGATACGGAATGTTAATATTTTTTAAATTGAGGTCGTGTGTTTATCAAACATTCATCTAATTGTCTAATTGTCTATAACTTGTATGCATACTCCTATGTGTCACGTTTTTCAAAGTGAGAGGTGAAAAGCAAATACTTCAAAATCAAAAACAAGAATGAAGTTTGTTTGTTATGATAGCACATATGGAGGGGAAAGGACCTCAAGTTCAAGGTCAGCCTATACTATATAAGAAAGCTTAGGGGAGAGAGAGAGGCGGTGGGGGGAAGGTGGAGAGGAAGGACAGAAGGAAGTGAGTGGTGAAGAAAAATTGTCTGTTTTCATGAATAAGTTGAAAAGTTTTGTTTTGCTTTGCTTTTTTAAAAAAATTCTTCTCTCATACAATACATCCTAACCCATTTCCCCTCCCTCCATTCCACCCAGATCCCTTCCCCCACTTTCCCCATCTCTCAGTTCTCCGCTTTCCTTTGGAAAGAAGCGGGCATCTCAGGGATACCAACCTAACATGGCACAACAGAATACAATAAAACTAGGCACAAACTCGCATATCAAGGCTGGACAAGGCAACCCAGGAGACAGAAAAGGATCCCAAGAGCAGGCAAAAAGGTCAAAGGCACACCTACTCCCACTGTTAGAAGTCACATAAAAACAGGGATGCATATGAGACCCCATTAGAAAAGCAAAACAATTGTTAGATATTAGAATTGTTTTGCTTTTCTAATGGGGTCTCACTATGCCTCCCTGGTTGGCCTAGAACTTGGGATCATCATGTTTCCCCATTCTTGGAATGATGTGTCAGCTTTACATTCAACCTTGGCAGCTTTGCTGTAACGAAAATCAACCTAAGTCAGTCCTGAGAGTGAAGTCCTTATCACTGTATTTTGGATTCCTGATTGTGTCTAGGGTAAATATCTTACTTCAGGAACGTAGAAGGAATGTAGCACTACAATACGAACAACAGTTCAGTGAATTATGCCCTTACAGACAATTGTAATTTAATACACCATATTACTGCAACTACTTTATGAAGGGTCAACTACATTTTTAAGCACATGTACACATGACACCCAACTGCGAGTCTGAATTGAGTTTAGCTCCTGTTTCTATTTAAAATACTTGATGAATTCTTGTCTATATTATACAGCTGGGGCTGGAAAATAGCCTGACAAAACACAACAAAACAAATGAGCAAACAAAAATTCCAATGTTTGCTTCTTTGGGATTTGGGAAATTTAAAAAGCTAGAGGAACAATCATGAGATATCCATCAATCACCAATGTGAACTAAACAATTCAACTTAATAGAACAATCATGAAATTCATGGGAATTTAAACTAGTAAGACAACCACAATCTTCATACAATTTCATTTCTTTTAGCTATACAGACATAGTAAAAATTCAACAATGAGAGTCACAAACTTGTTTTCAACAGACAGTTTGAATAAGAACGTAAGCTGATGGAGAAAATTAGCTCAGATTTCATAACAATAAAACTTGGAAAGGGTAAAACAAAGCTATCTTCACAAAGACAATGGGAGTAAATGGCTTTTTGTTGTGATTACTCATGAGGAATATTTTCATGATAAAGCATCTCTAATCCTTTGTTTGATGATTGGTTTTACATGGGGAAAAGAATCTGAAGATAGACAATATAAGAGTCTTGCTTCACAAAGAATGTGGACAGTATTTTTGACCATCTTTCTCTGTTAGTAGATTCAAGTAATACTGTTCTCTATGCTGTCTCAAATTCCTTGTATAGAATCCCATAATGCACAAAATATGTGTAATGCACAGAAAACAGTAAATGAATCTGAGTTGTAGGAGGGTTCAGAAAATGGTATCTACTACCATTTAAATATTAAAAAGAGAAAAAACATTAAGATTATTAACATTAACTATTATTTAATTATTAATATTAATAAACCACACATTGAAGCTTTAATATTGTAAATGAACTAATATCTCTGAAATGTCTCAGTAATTATTGTGATTTCAAGTGACTAAAATAAATAATAAATTAAATTAAACACTGATGAAAATTTTTTTAATTTCTGAGAATTCCTAGAATTATCCAGAGTCCTTCAGTTATGAAGGTATAATACAGAGATGACTCTGATTAAACTCAGTGAGTCACAATATAAATAAAAATTATGTGAATAAAAAATAGACAGGAGACTGACAGGAAAGATAAGGGATTGATAAGGAAGAAGATGAGAGAGGATGGCATAAAAAGTAATCAAATGCATTATATAAATGTATGAAATCATGGAAGAATAAATGTAATAATTTAAAAAGTCTTCTTCATTTGTGTTATAAGAACTGCAGATTAAAGCAAATTAAAGAACTTATCTTGAAATCTGTTTAAGCAATATATGTTTATTTATCTAAGAGATAAAAGACTACAAGACAAACAACTATTCTTTTGTCTGAATTAAATTGGAAAACACAAAGAAAGTGTTTCTTAAAGTGGCTATATATACAACAGAACTGGGGCTTGCAAAGGGAGTGTTGACAGAGAAAGCATGCCTAGCATGTACAAGACCCTGGGCTCAATCCTTAGCCCCACAAAAAAAAAAAAAAAAAAACAAACGAACAAACAGAAAAAGAAAAAGAAACACATAGGTGATCTCATATTTTCAGAGCTGTAGTATATCTAAAGGATGTTGTGGCTAGATTAAAACAAATTTGGAATTTTGATAGGTCTAGAAAAGTCTACAATTTGAATGTATACTTATGTAAAATACAGAATGCAAGATCACACTGAAATACTGTCAGCCTTGGCTGTGGTTTGCCCTAGCTAATCTTATTTTCTGACTCTAGTGTGCATTTAAGAACTGATTATATATCTCAATCTTGGAAAACATTGCTGCTCTGCAAACAAGATCTCTACGCAACTTTCAGTCTCCAACTGATTCATCAAAAGACAAAGCTTGTATAGAAAGAGAAAAAAAATTACAAATTACATACATCTGTTCAACATAAACTATTATTCATGATCTGCCATGGTTGATGACTAAGTCTTCTAGGAAATATGATAAATGCTCAATCAAAGTCAGACACAGTGAAATAAGGACATCGTATGTAAAGGTTCAAGGTTATTTCATACTGAAAGGCAGTTTTCACCTATTTTGAGATATGCAATTTCTATATTTGTACATATCAAACTTTTGGCACTTATCACTGAACAATTGTTCATGGCAAAGCTGAATATACTGTTAATTAATTAATCATTGAATTCAAAAGTTTCTGAGATGATATGTAAAATGAATCATTATAGGACCGCATAACAGGACATGGCATTCTAATTAACAAAAATGCATAAAGGTAAAATACATATTTTAAACAGTGTCTTCCAGATGCAACAGGACAGGTATACATCTTAATTCATAGAATCTGTGGCAGCATGCACAGAGACTGCATGGGTTCAAGCCACTTAGGGTAACTGTGGAGAACTGAAGTGGACTCAAGCCTCATCTCTAGTGAAGAAGTTATCTCAAATTTGATAAATGGTCACAAAGGAAAAACTCGTTTTCTTCAGTGGAATCTCATTGTGTTAAGAAATCGCATTAGAGGGCCCACTCCCAGCAGTAATAGTCAACACACACACACACACATACACATACACACACACACATAAACAAACAGCGTCTCATAGATCAACATCATCAATGAATAAATAAAAAATCTTCCTTTTAAATAGTGGGGGCTGGAAAGATGACTCAGCGGTTAAAAGTACTGGTTGCTCTTCCTGACAATTCAAGTTTGATTCCCATCACCCACATGGTGACTCACAATCATCTGTAACTCTAGTCCTAAGGGATCAGATACTCCTTTTTTTTTTTACCTCCATGGGAACTGTATCAGTACAGATATTAATGGTGGCAAAACAACTATATACATAAGATTTTTGAAAAATTTATAATATTAAATTATAATATTAAATTAAAATTATAATTTAAATTATAATATTAAATCCATATGGTAAAAGCCTCTCTTTTTCAGATGTTCCACTGAAATGCCTCAGAAGTTCTAT
This sequence comes from Cricetomys ansorgei, assembly GCA_026225945.1. Lineage (NCBI taxonomy): Eukaryota > Metazoa > Chordata > Mammalia > Rodentia > Nesomyidae > Cricetomys > Cricetomys ansorgei. The sequence continues at coordinate 6,643,761 of JAMJFZ010001791.1, forward strand.
AACTCTTTTGCCTAGGTTAATGAAAGAAAAATGTAACTTCAGAGCTTAAATAAGCACAACATACAAATGTTCCCCTTCTTTTCAAATGAGAACTAAGAGAAATCTGCTTCCATAAAATGTTTGGCAATCAAACAAACAGAAAAAGTCCTGGAGTCAACTCTACTCATCTGCATGTCTAATAAACAACATCCTGTAGGAAACTTGTCAGAGACAAATTGCTTTGCTCTGTGAAGTTGTTTTCATCCCACGGTTTGAGTGTTTTTCTCTAGAGACATATGTATCTCCGTGACAGCTGCATCGCCACAATAAGCTGAGGAGGCTCGAGTTGACAGGTCACATCCTGGATCTCACATTCTAAGTGGCAGCTGGGAGATGCCAGAGTATTTTCTCACTGTGGCTCAGCTCAGTATCAAGTATGTATCTAGCATAGCACTATTGGCCTCAGAAACAAAATGTGCTTGGCTACCCATGACTATAAGCAGCCCAGGTCATATCCTTATCTCTCTAGCTATTCTCTAAGCAGCAGTGACATGCCTGGCAGAAATATACAGCTCTGCAAGAGCAGCGCAGTGCCTTTCAGGATACCGTGCCCTGTGCTTCATTGTGACTGCTCTTTACTGATGCTGGATACAGTGTCAACATTATGAACACAGCAGATACAGTGGATAAATGTTGGTCAGGAGCACAAGCTACAGACTGAAATCTGAATTCTCTCTATGCAGTGTGTGTGTGTGTGTGTGTGTGTGTGTGTATGTATGTATGTAAAACTAAAAAAGGTGAGCCCATCCCACCAGTAGAAAGCAATTCTCTATCTTAATCTTGCGTCTCCTGTATAATATCAACTGGGAGCACTTAAGTCAACTAACTTGCAAGCTATAATTGGCCAGTGGGTAGCAAGTTGGTATGTGCTAACACAAGGATTATTTTTCTCAGCTATTCAGAGTTACTTCTTTGTGCCAGGCATGCAGCTTTTTAGGCCATTCACTCAAAGCACCTGCAAGAAAAAATATTAATATTCCTCACTGTCAGTGTGTTTTTTCCGGATCCAAAATCCTGGAATTTTTTTATAATGAGATCTTAAAAAGCAGTATTTCTTTGATGATCTTTCTAAAAGATGCTCCTAACAGAACCAAATGTTTTGGTATTAGTGGTAAAAAAAAATTGAGCTTAGATTTCCAAGCAGAAATATGCAAAAATAAATACATAAATAAATAAAATAATAATAAGTTCCTTCAGGTGAAAATCCTAGATTGAGTCCTAGATTTCTTCAGTTTCGTGATTCTAAAGATCTTGTATAAAATGCACCAGGCCTTTTGATAATTTAAGTACATACATTATAGAATTTTACAGGCAGACCAACAGATTGCAAAAGGCCATGGCAGATTCTTTGCTAACAGTCATAATTTCAAAGCTAAAGTGGACTGTGCTGCCTATGGACATAAGTTTCATATCAGAGGTACAGTTTCTTGTGAGAATTCTTCATAAAGAAATTGTGAACCCTTTTAAGTAGCTTAATTGCAATAGGAATAGAACAAATCCCTGTTCTGGATTCTTAAACAACATAATTATTAATTTTGATGTGGGTAGGTAGCATTTAACCAGAAAACAGTTTGATAATTTTGAAAACTGGATAGTCATTTGAAGGTCCAGGAATTCTTCAAAGCTGTATCTTTGTCTATGGTTTGTGACCAACACATCCACACAGGAATCTCGGTGTACTGCATACATAGTCTCCCTCTATCACTATGCTCTGACCTCTGGCTAGTCACTCAAAACACTCTAGAACCTGTGGAGGCCATGAAGAACTCTGTAAACCAGGATCTGTTCCTCAGCCTTCTTCCTCCCCATTCTAATCAATGTTCCTTCAGCTTAATAGTCTATCCTTTGCACCCCCCTATGGATTATAAACACCAACTCAATCACTGTCCTAATATAAACACATATATCTTCTTATTAATTCTTCCCCTGGATCTTCCCAAGTAAATGCTTTAAGATCTTTGTTCATCAGATATCCTTTTATTGAATTCTACTCTAGAACAATAATGAAAAGGCAGAACAACAAAGGTTGTTACTAGTGAAACATCTATAATGGAAGAATGGATAGTCGTAAGTGAATAATAAAGTAGATAGTTATTTTTCAGCCCTTAAAAGTATTTGACATGCTAGTATATCCTTTAGAATGGCCACCCATTCCATTCTGGCTACCCAGAAGCATGTTGTCCTTCAAGGAGAACTGATATTTCTAAAGCACAATTCAAGAACATGAAGTTATAGAAAGTCTATCTGTATTATTGATTTTATATTGCTAAGATTATAGTCATGCTACTTTTGCAGTTGTCAGCCACAGATACGCAACACTGAAGTTAAAATCTTTGTATGGTCCAGCTTTGAATTTTTTCTACCATTTCTAAAATTATTATATATAAAACCATTTTCAGAGGCAAATAAATCAATGGTGTTAGAACCTGACCAGGCCTACTATTTTGCAACAGTTATGAAAACTACCAGGCTAAATGAGTTGAAAAGTTCACACTGTTGTGTGAGCTTTTAGACGTCTAAGTTGATCCTTCAATACATTTTCATTCTAATTAGAATGGTAAATATCTTATAAATTGTTATGGAGATTAAGTTTACAATCTTTACAGGGATTTTAGTACTACTTGGAACATGATATGAAGCTGGGTTTGTTTTCTCACACCTGTAATATGAGCATCCACGAGCCTGAGGCATAAGGAAAGGGAGTTTGAAATCAACCTGCGCTACACAGTGAGACCCTGGATAAAAGAAACAAAGAATGTGACACAGCAGCTCAGTATTATAGTATTCAGACAGTTCAGACAGTCGTCCTTCGAATGTCTGTATTATCCGTGTCTCTGAGTGTACAAAGATAAATGTAAGTACACAGATATGCCACACACCTATATGGAAAAGCATAGAATAATTATTTTTAAAAATGTAAGCAGATAGTTTATACAGACAGTTCAACATGATATCACATTATCTTGCTTGTATTAACTGAACTTTGCATATTTTCCAATATAAATATTGTTGATTTTATTTACTGAGGTCATAACTGCATGATAAGCTTTAATAATAGTTTGTAAAAGTAAGGTAATGAGGGTATATTACTTATTAAAATTTATATTTACAGCATTTTCAAATTAAATCTTTGTATGGATGTTGGACTTGTATTTAATAGTCACCGAAAACTTTTGTTTTAAATATTCATTAAAATTAATACTGCTGAATTATCCCTGACAAGATGTTCAGTCGATAAAGGTATTACCTCACATGCTGGCCAACTTGAGTCCAATGAGTTCAAGAGCCCACGTTAAGGTGGAAGGATAGAACAACTCCACATAGTTTTCCTCTGAACTCTATGTCTGTGCTATGGGCGCATGCACAACAATAATAAATATATTTATTTGAAGAAGATTGATGATTTACCACAGAATTCTTAGTAACAATATTATTATATTTAATATATTATTATATTTATTATATATTAAGATATTTGTATATTAATATATTATTATATTATACTATATTACATTATATTTGATTTTATATTATTATTTCTGTAGTCCTTTATCAACCACTTAGTTTTGAGGTCTTTATTTTCCAAATACTCTGTTGCCAGTATACAAAATACAGGACAAAGAACAGTTTGTATACAGTGCTACCTGATGAGTGAGATTTCCTTAAACTGTCAGTTGTGTACAGAGAGAAACTATGGAGAGCCTAGTATGTGTCAATCACAACACCCTCCAGAATATAACTAGAAAAACATTAGGAATATAGTATTTTCCCCTGTTACCTACTTCCTGTCTTGAGTCTTCATCAACTTCCTTCTTATTTCTGGCCATTACTTCTTCTCATCTTAATAGGAGACTCATAAATCCTGTCGGTTATAACACTTAAATAAAAATGTATAGTCTATTGACTTGCTAGTGCCACAGTCCTTTTCATGCAGACAAATGGCTCTTTACCATTTCTAATCATCTTGATCCTACGTTATCATTCATCCTCATTTCTTTCTCCTCTATTTTTTTCTCCACTGTTTAATGTTCCATTGCAGCTGCAGTCCACTTCAAAGAAATTGACCCTAGAAAGTCATGTATGATCAAGACTCAGGATTTGTGTCCAAATATTAAATATAACACTGTGTTTAAAATTAGTCCCATGCAATGCTTGGTCTAAATTGTCCACCTTAATTTTTTGAGTAGTTAGGAAGAAGGGATGAACAGGTGATGGAAGATGAGGAAGAGAGTTGTTAAGGGTGGGAGGAGGAAGAAAAGGTGGAGTGTAAGTGCCATTAGAATGCATTATGACCATGTTTAAAACTGTCAAAAATAAATTGATATATTAAAATGACCAAAAGTTGTAGACATGTCATTATTATAATGTATTGCAATGATGCAAAACCATTGTCACATCACTTTTAAAGAAGAAAAGGTGTGTATTATTTTTCTTAATCATACTTTTACCTGGTTGTTGATCATAGAAAAAAGATTTTAAATAAAGTTAAATATTCATAGTAAAAAAATAGGATGTAAAAAATCCATATATTTATATCTATTTTTCCAGGACCCAGAACCTAAACTTTTATTTAACATATTGAACCTCGATAGTACTTAGGAATGGTTAACTGTGAATCCTATAGTTGACCTTCTTTAGTTTAAATATTTTGAAATGCTGTTTAAACAGATACTGAATGAAAACAAGTAATTAAATATATTGTATTTATTTACACTTAATGCAGGAGCTTTGACAAAAATCAGCTCACACTTTAGGTTTTATCTAGTTTCTTGTGAATTTTCTATGAACAGGTTTTTCTTTGGAGGGTCTGGTTAAAGCGTTGTAGTCTTTGCAATTATCACTGAAATATAAAGCAGCATATCTGGGGCATATGCCTGAGGGAAGCCTTCCCAAAAATCCTACAAAAAAAGATTGAAGATATTTCAGTATCACAGATGCATCCTATTGAAGATATTTCAGTATCACAGATGTTTCTTTTTCAAACATGCTTTAGACAACAGAAACTGAAATAAAAATTAGAAAACTTTCCTATCTCCATCAATGATACGAAGGGAGTTGTTCTTATTTTCAGAGTTTGACAATCCTTTTCAATTATTGTAAGTTTTGCACTAAAATGTACTCTGGAATTCTAAAACTCTTAGCTAACTCCCTCCACCAAGTCTTTTCTTTCTATTTAAGTCTTTATGGGTCAAGTTTAGATCATTGATAATTTGTACAAAGTTAAACAAATCATCTAGTGAATTCTTTTATAGGCTCCAGTTACCAAGCAAAATGGCAATTTTTAATAAAAGTCCAGCTTTGATCTTGTTACTTGTAGCTCAAAAGTCTCTACTAGTTAGTTTTTCATTTTTAAAATGAACTATGTTCCCTGATTGGTAAATGGAAATCTTACAGCTGACTAACTTGTAGGTTGTTCTCATTCTTCTCACTCTGGTCTCTAAAAGTTCTGATGCTTTTATTCATCCTCTTCTGCATGGCTCATTCTCTGTATCATCTTGAATTGCAACCTGCTCTCTGGGTTCTTGAATGTCACCATTCCCTTTATATCATTTTGTTATATTTGACTATGTACCCTCATCCTTAATCAGGTTCTAGGTTTGTACTAAGAATTCAAAGTGCTGAAGACAAAACTTTTGCACTCTTATTATATAAATGTATTGATTTGCTTGTGATTTCCATAAGTTTTATATATTCTTAATTATGTATGTAGCATTGAATAGGAAAATTGTCAACAGGAGGTAAGCATAGTTAAACCTATTGTATCTCTATATTTTTGGTCTCTAGCACAGAATCTTGAATATGGAAGATACTGCAGCTAAAGTCAGCTGATTTCCTAGTTTTGTTGCTGACTTTTGATTCATGATGAATGCCATGCAGGATTTTACTTATTTGTTTTTTGGTTTTTGTTGTGTTGTGTTTTGTTTTGTGTGTGATTGAATGATTTCATCTACTAAAAGCTGATATTTATCATAACTTTAATTACTGTGTTTAGCTAGAAAGAAAATGTACAATAATGAATTAATTTTGTATTTTAGTGCCCTTCCAGTGCTTTTATGCTGAAAATTATGAGAAGTAGCAATATAAACTCTTATCTATATTATGTTGAAAAATTATCTCTGGTTTCATATATCTGTTTTTTTCTACCTAGTCATACAAATTTCCCAGTTGCTAGTAATAACATGTCAATAAGTCCATATCTGTTAGTAGATAGCATATTTATTAATGATATGAACATTATTTTTTCTTGAGTTATGTTTTGTTAATCACCTGCTCACAGAACCATGAAGTATTATCACAGTCAAATATCATTTATTTTAGAAAGAAGTTGCCATTTTTATCAATTATAAATACTGTTATACTTATATAAAGGTTGCACAATGAGCAGGAAAATACAAATGGAAGCTATTAATATTTTAATATTTAAACAAATGTGGTCACTTTAAATTTAAGAACATACAATGTTATAAAAGTTAAACGTTGAACAATCATCTTTTTGTACTATGATAGTACTGGTAGCTGAGACTAGCTTTTCACTAATTCTCATTAAGTGATGGCAACTTTCTCATCAAAAGAGAATCACTCATATAAAAGGTTTGAGCTGAATTTTAAGATGAAACCAAGTCACAATGATATGGTGATTGACAATTAGTATTTCAGAAATAACCTGTGGAGAGACAAATAGTGTAGTCTTTGCATCTGTGTATTCCTTTAGGAGACATATTAGGCCAATTTATCTATCATTCACCAAGAGTGGAGAGATAAATATCAGTTGTATTCAGCCCAAATTGAAAGAGATACAGAAGGAAAAACGACAAAAAAACCCCACAGATATGCACACTTCTTTCTGAAACCAAGGAAGTACATATATTATCATTGAGTCTTCCATCTGTTTTCCAATCAAAATCCCTTTTATCTATTTCAAGTCACTTTGTTAGAGATAATTGAATTTAAAAAATCTGGTTAAATGATATTTTAGTTTGAATTAAGTCTTTCTTTGCTGTCATTTTGTTCCATAAAATCTTCTACGTAACTTTGCATCTGACTCAAATGCTGATCTCAGCAAGCCCTATGAGGTAGAGACTCTTAATAAGTACATATTAGAAGCCTGAGGAATGATGGAAAGGAATAGCAGGCTCTAGGAGAGCTGGTAAAATGTGAACTGGAAATTCAACAGGAACTTGATTCTAAAGGCTGTGCCCTAAACAACTGTGGAGCTGGATCTCAGCATTAATATTAATTGAACCACATTGTTTTAGATGCATTATATTATTTCCAAATTAAATATTTAATTCTTAAAATGTGTGATGTGATGGTTTCTAATTGCAGCATTTTGTGCTCTTCTGAGGTTTCTTGTCAAATACATTGTCCTAACTGATGAAATAAAGATAGCAATAGATATGCTTCTGAACACCTGAAAGAATGAAGTACTTCCAAAATCAAATGTAGAAAAGGTTAACATATTTACAGTTAAGTAAATAGTTTTCCTTACAAAGTGTAGCCTGGACTTTAGCAAATTTCACCTTTCTACGATAAATGTCAAATGTGATATTTATATACTAAAATTGTCAAATCAAAGGTCTCTTTTTGAATCTTCAATAGGAACAAGTAATAATTAGAAAGAATAATTTCTGCTATTTATTTAAGCTATTAGAAAAACATCTAAGAAGGCATCGTTATCATTTCTAGGCTGTATTTTTACTTAGGTCTGACAGAGTAGAACGTGTGCTCTGAAAAGAATAAACAGCATCAAAGAAAATTGTCACTGTTTTACGCAGACATTAAAGGTGAAACTTTGGAGTCTCACTTTAAAATTTACAGGTGAAAATACCCCTGTGTCACTCACTATCACTACTGATTGTGCTAATAAGAGCTCTCAAGAAGGCTTCTGAAATTTTCTTATTAGTGATAACTCACACAAATGTGCACACGTGCACGCGTGCGCACACACACACACGCACACGCAAGAACACATGCACAAGCATAAGCACACATACAAAAAAGACCTGAGAGAAATAAAGATTCTAAGTATCAATTCTACTAGCTGTGTACAAGATCAAAATCCGTCAGAGATGGTTTGAGGAAAAAGTAGAGAACTTCTTTACAAAGGAGGAGGGAGGGAAGGAGAGACACTGAGGTGGAAGAGAAACAAGCATGATTTTTGCAGCTTTAATTTATATATTATGTTCTTTATAAAAATTTCTTAAAATGCAACAAAATAATAGAATAGTTTGTACTTTACTCTTGGTCTCATAAATCAGTTCCAAGTTCTGCTTAGTAGACAAATCTAGAACACTATCATGTAGATCCTCACTCTTATGCCCTTTGTTTATCCACTGTAGAATCCAAACACAAAGTTCCAACTGTTTCCAAATTATGGTGGTAGCAGCAGGGAAGGGAAAATACCTTTATTTTGTGGATGAGAAATCGTAAACAACAATGGTTAGCATTTTACAACTACCTTAGCTATACCCCCCACACACACACGCACACACCCTTGTTCTTCATTTTGCAAATATGTCCATAGCAATATGTTAAAATATGGAGATTCCATGAATCTTGATAACAGTACCAACCTGTTACTATCATTTGCATATTCATCATCAAGCCTTACTGTTCATTACTTTTCCTAAATCATATGCAATACTTCTCAATTATCTCGTGGCTTACTTTCTCCTGACAGCACACTAATGGAAACAAATGATGCATATCCTCTATCTATAATGTCTAAGATTTCTGCAGCACAAGGTTGATCTTTGTATAAAAGGGCAAAATACTTTAGATTGCAGTGTACCAGCACCACACAAACATAAGGATGAGTTTAAGAGCTATTAGGGGAAACAGTCACTATTACAGCTAGAACAGCCCTGGAAAATAACAGCTTGGACAAAAATCAGTCAGTCAATCAATAACATTTTTTTTTGCTTTAAGATTAATATTAATGAATTTGAGAGAGGGTAGGGGTCACTGCAAGAATTAGAAGATTGAGAAAGAAGAGGAGAAATTAAGAAATAGAGTGTAATAATGGATTAAATTCTCAAAAATTATTAAGTTGAGCAGATGATAAGTTAGGGATGAAGACTAAAAATATAGACTAATGGTGAGTTATATAAGATTTTAAATGTTAGAGAAAACAATATGGTTCTAATTCATTTTCTTTGTGAATAATTTTATTGTGGAATAAGGAACAAATGACATCTAATACATAACCTAAATGATCCAAGAGCAGATGAAAGCAATAATTAAAAAACACAGTGAAACTGTTTTCTCCTAAAGCTGTTCAGCATCTGCATTGGATGCAAATCAGTTCCTTCTGGAAATGAATTTTATAAAATTATCTTTAGAGTTCTTGAATTAGAAATAGAATTAGATGTATATCGATTAACATGTATGCTAATTATAACACATATACATGCAATAAATAAATGTGTACATGTATGCACTATGCTATATGTTATACTGTAGATATCTGTCATAATAACATGTACTATCATTAATTAAAACATTTATATTTCTTGTATATAAATATATAGTGAACCTTTTACCTTCAAATATACTTCGGTGTAAGTAAAGAAAATAATAATTTTATTTTCTCAGATAATCTAGAGTCATATTTACTACTATATTTGATTTTAGGTTAAGTCTTTAAGAAATTAAAATTTTCAAATTATGTGTGTAGGAAAATTAATGATGTCACAAAAATCATGTTTCTAGACTAAAAGACAAAAACATATCCCAAAATTCATCTAAAATATTTGTAATAGAATAATTATAATTCTGAACTCCATGTTTAAGGATGATCTTTGGATCATAAGGTTTTATAGCTTATAAAAAGATTAAAATATACAAAATAGGATTCTAGAATGAATATCCATTCCTGAAATACACTATAAAATTTGAATCCTATTTGAAAGCATGAAGCCAGAAGAAGCTCAGTAGCAGAGTGAACAATTTAAGTACTTTTTCTATGGTCAATAACACTTAAAGATCCTTCTTTAAGAATTATTATACAAAATTTCCATTATGCATGCTTATATTTGATTAGCATAGTAAACCAAAAGACAAGTATTAAATAAAAGTGACTGACTTTTCATTCCCAGACATCATTTGGCCAGTGCTTTTGTGCTAACCAATCTAAACTTCGATGATAAACATAATAAAAAGAAAATATTGCAATAAATGAAATAGATATTTCTGATAGAGGTACCCAGTATTACAAACATTTCATTTAATAACAAGATACATTAGTGGCTTCAATTTGACTTTACCAGCCCCATGCAGGACTCTCCCTGACACAGACATCTATTCTGGTCTGGGTACTTGCCCTCATTCATTCACAAAGCAGCTGTCAAATGTTCTGAAAATTTGCAAACAGTTTGGCATTTTGCCTTTAATGTAAATCAGACATGTTGGGAGCAGTTGAAGTATGAAGACTGGCTAATATTATAAATCCAGATTTTTCTCTTTTCCCAGAAAGCTCTTTGTTGACTGCAAGAAAATTCTGTTGGTGATGTAGATGCCGCCTGACTTTCTGTAATTCTTTTAACATCATGTTTCCCATATTTGTGTCAAAATAGTTGTAAGAGAGACAAAGATCTTGCATTTGCATCCATGTAATTCAATGACTACCCCAAGGATAACTTGATGGCATTAAAAAAAAAAAGAACAAATCTCAGTAGATTTAAAGTCTTCTTTTTTTCTAAGAGTGTGTGAATTAATGATTGCATATATTTAGAACTCATTCTATTCTCAGCCACCACCCTCCCAAAAAAAAAAAAAACAAACCAGAATAACTGAATGCATGGTTAAAAAACAGGGAAAAACCAAAGACTTATATGAGAAACTCAGCTGAAATCATGATTGGCCAGGAAAACCAGCACCTAAAATAGGTAGAACTTTGTCATTTAACACTGCATCACAGGTGTCCCAAAGATGCTCTGATTTTTATAGAGTAACTAGAAACTGACATTTTTCTAGTTAAAGCCACATAATACATTAATGTGGTCTGTTAATTAATTTTAAAATAGCTGTGTTGTTAAATATGTCAGCAGATGGGAATTAAATTGTTCATGATTAATATTTGATCTTGTTCTATAAGTAGAAAAGGGTTAGAAATGTCAATAGGAAGCTTCTATGGAACCAATCAGGGAAATTATTATGCCTTAAGCTGATATTACCTAAATATATGATGAGTAGACACTCAATAATAACATATTTTTAAAGTCGTTCTTGATCAATAATAATACCTGCACCATAATTCAAATCCAAATACCAGTTTCTTATTATAATAGCTGGATTACTGGAGGGAATAAAAACATTCAAAATAAGTACTAAACGAAAAGCCATACCACTGTAAGTATATCCTAATTTGTTTACAAAAATATACTTATTTTAATACAGATTGAAAACAGATTTCATTTTTTTAGTGTTTCAGAAACTCGGCTTGAAGACACCAATTTAGATACTCAGATTATATGTGTTTCGAATACATTCTCTAGAAATTTCCTCAACTATACCTTCATGAATATTTGCTTGGACAGAACACTACATATTTACAAGAGAAAACAAAATTGCCACTAAACCATTTCAACAAATAAAAAAAATGGTAATTTTTTTTCTTACACTGTGTCATAAATATTAAACTGTCTAGAAAAATAGTTCAATAATAAAACCATCCAAATGATGTTAAAATATACTTCATAAACAGAAAATTTTTATTTATTCTGATACATTGACTGACGTACAAAGTCTAAGAACTGCTAATTAGTTATATAAAATTCACCTGTTCTCTGACCAAATACACATTGTAAGCTTCCCTACTATGTTTCAAATTTCATTTAGGGAAATAAATATTTCAAATGTGGGTGGTTTGAGTTTTGCGAATAGCACAGCACACCATCCATCAAATCTCCAAAAGAGAGCTTGATTTTGCTCTGCAGATGTCAGCTGAAATTCTGAGCAGATAAATGAACTTAGATTTAATGAAATGCTTCGGAATGCAGTTATAAAAATTGTGCTATTTCTTTTACAGTTGGAAAAAAATAACCATTCAAATTCTATTTTAGAATTATTTGAAAACTTGAGTTTGGAGTTTGGGTTACAAATCCTTAATGGGGAAGACAGTTCATTTAGTTATTTCATCTTGCCTGTGAAAAATAACTTTTTATCTTTGTCTAAGAAACAAACACAAGTCAGAAAAAAATCAAGATGTAGTATCACTCATACAAATAGAGATGCATTCAGTTTTTGAATATTATTTGACATCCTACAAAGGTGTGTGAATTAATGGTATTATAGGGAAAATTAGGGAAGAATGATAGAATGGAAAATGACTGTTATGCTAACATGAAGCTACACTGTTCTGTAAAAAACTGGTAGATATACACCTAAACTAAGTCAGCAGCTCTGGGTATGCCACTAAGTGAGAATTTGTGGCTGGTGAGTCAGGCTTCAAAAGCATCTGATATAAAATAAGAGATTTAATTAGATTATTTCAGAATTTATTTACTATTTTTCATATATATTTAATAAATATGCAAAATATACTGATGTGTTTATAAAGCAACTATATATTTTAATATTTTCAACACATCTACACTTTTAAAACTATCCATTTCTTATCCTGAAATTGTGCATTGTTATCATTTTGTATTCACTCTTAGCAATGACAATAGTAACTCAATGCCTAAAACAAATTAGTGTCCTTGAATGTTCTCAGATATTTCAAGCAGTTAGACATTTTCACTCATCTGATTCAGCATATTTACAACATTTTATACTTGTTTTGTGGAGGACAGTAGTTACTACAGGACTCATAAAATAAGCCTGAAGTAGAGAGTATTATTGTCTGACCATAAACCCACCACACCCATAGACATATGATCAATTCTTGAGTCTTCTTAGGGTAAATGATGGGGGAATTCGAAAGATTACAGTACTCATTTCCAATGTATGATTATAACAAATTACAAGCTAAGGAACTGTTCCCTAATATCATCAACAGCCAATTTAGGAAGCCCCAACTCAAAAGGTTGAGAGCATTCAGGAGGTAGCAAAATTCCCCCAAGCAATTCATGTCATCATAGATCACATCCACCATACATGGGGGATGTAAATGGTTTACTAAGACAAACTGCTGGAGAGAATGCTGGATGTCACCATCATACATTCCCCAGCCTGGATAGCACCAACTTGCACCGAATTTTTGTCTAAATAGATTCTTTTCTATCCAGCTATATTTGCCCTCTCAGAACATTGCAATCCCTGTATTACTTCAGGGTATAAAACCCCAATCTCCATAAGTGATCTCATTGTATAGATCCCAGAGAATAGTTTGTCCTCTTTACAATGGATTCTGAATGTTCTATTCAGCAAGTACCCTTCCCTTGGCAATGACAGTGTGTCTCCTCATTATCACACACTGTCACAGTGAGAAATCCAAGGACATAGTTCCTGTGAACACAAAATTAAATGAGAAAACTGGAATGAGGAAATGCCACATCTACCATATATCATAGTTGAGTGAGAGAGGGATTAAAAAAATCTACCATGGCCATTCTTTTTTCAGCTAGAATTATTTCAAAAGATGTTTCTTGCGTCAGTAATTGTGCAATTGTTCTATTTTCTTATTACTCTTTGCAGTGTAACATTTAACATGTATAATTAAATAGCTTTTATCCTAGACCTTTCAATGAAATGGAAATTTTAGTAACATAGCTAGTATTCAGTACACTGTTATAGCACAGCAAAAGGATTATATTGTGATTTTTTTTTTGTCTGTACTGTTATCTGCCCATCAATCCTGTTTGGAAACTCCTCTGTGACTCTCTGACCAGTGACAACTCACAAATTCCAAAAGTTGTAACTCAAGTCCTTGCCAAATCCCTTAGGCTAGCACTCCCAAATTGCCTTCCCCTCTCCTTGCATAAGCATCTTCTCTGTCAAGCTGGGAATTCTGTCACTTCTGAAAGCACATAAATTTGTTATCCTCCTTGCAACTTCAGACCAGTCAATCTCCTGGCCAAAGACACCATCTACACCTTTCTGGTGAAGGAGTGATGGTAATGTATAGTAGGGGAACATGTTTTCATAACATATGAATCCTTGGGAATCATGAAACTCTAAGCATTTTTCCATTGTAGTAAATCTCTTCAAAGAAAATTATATATCCTTTTTATTGATTTGTACATTAATAATGTATTCCTAGAAAATATTCTGTATCAATTATTCCTATAAAATAAATATCTATGCAAAATTGTGGAGTAGGCATATTTTTTAGGAAAGAAGAAAGGAAAATATTAGTTATCTCTGAAACTTCATAAATGTGAACGTTGTTGATATTTGCTGGTGGGAAATTTTTCTTAATGGCCATTAGATGATGGGATAGTTGGCTACAGCAGACACCAGTAAATTTTCCAAGTTTATAAAGAACATTTATTATAAACAAATAGAATTTAAAGGTTAAGAGTTTTTCCTCAAACTTCTATGATTTCTGTGTAATGGTTTTAAACACTGCTGGGGAGCAAATATTTTTGGTGCAAAATCAGTGTGTTTTATGGAAATATTTTATATGTGACTATGAAATTTTAGTGGGCCTGCAGGAGAGTAGTAAAACCACCAATGGCAAAAAAGAAGTCTTAAATCAGAAATTTCATGCAATAAATCATCTTACTTTAAGTAAAATGCACTTGAGAAAAGAAAATTACATCATTCTCTATTAGATTAAATTTCAAAATATTAATAGTGCAGCATTGACCCTTTAGCTCCTAATTCTGAACTATAATCAGTTACCATGTAATTATTTTAGCTATTCCCCTTTATTCACACTTGCAGTTTGTGCAAATATATATTTAAAGGCGATTTAAATCTAAACTCAGAGCTTGGTACTGATGTTTAAATAATTCTGTCATGTGCCATTGAAATTGACTAGCCAAATGGGATCCAAATAAGGAGGACACCTATGAACATGGCAAACTGAGTGGGGGAAAAGCTCAGGAGACCCCAACCCTACACAAAGAACCACAGGGAACTGAGTAATGCTGGGAGCAGATTAGGTGGCCCTTCCCAGAGAAGAGGAAACCAATTGGTTGCCCAGTGGCAAAGAGTTGGCTCTGAAAACATACAAGTAATCTTATATGGCTTCAATGGTTTTATTTAGGAATAATATATATGTATATAAAATGCATATATGCATGTGATTACTTTAATAAGAAATGAATCTTAAGGAGTGCAGAGAAGGGTATAGTGGATGTTTAGAAGGGAGGAAAGGGAAAAGAGAAACATAATTAAACTACAGTTTCAAAAACGAACAAACAAAAATGAAATTGCTATAAAGACCAAGGAACCACTATCCACATAATTGATTTGAAAGACTCTCTACGCGGCATGTTCCAGCAAATTCTCAATTATCTCATGACACTATCACTTTATAGCTTTATGCTTTGCAGAAGGGTGAATGGTTTCCTGTGCTGATGCTGTCCTCTCTACAGTGACAACAAAGAATGTGATTTCTATACAGGAGCATGGTTCAGATGAACGAGACAAGCAACACAATCTGTTTCATTATGGAAGCAATCTAATATTGATAAAGAAAACCTACTGTCTGAAACAAAAGCAGTTTATTCTTCTGAAGAACTGAGCAAGAGAGGTACAGACAGTTCAGACCTTACATTGCTTTCCATCTGACTCACCCACATGATTATTCTGTGACTGTTTGGAGGATAGAAGCAGAAGCAGGGCAGAACTCAGGCTTTGGAATTGACAGTTTTGGTCACTGCCATTTGACTGATAGTATCATCAAAAAATAAATTTCTTAACAAGGGAATAAACTAACCAATGATTTCACTGATTTGAAAGCTGTGAAAACTAAATGCAGCAAATATGTGCTCATATTCTTATTACAGCACAGTGGTTTGTCACCTACACACTTTGGGAACTGAGCCCCACTATGGTGTCTTTGACACAGTTGTGTGAATGTGCGCAATGTCTGAGTTATTATTAGAAATAGGAATCTGAAGTGCCTGGATCTACAAGTACTTTCAGCTGCTTACACCCCAAACCATACGAATCCATCCATAAAGCCTTTGATTATTTTCCTTTTACCGAACAACTTAATTACTCTCCGGAAAGAATGAAATCATTCTTTAAGTTATTCACATTTTTTCTATATATAGAGCTTGTTTTCTTATATATCTCATATATATGAACATTAGGTAGTAATTTCATAATCTAGACTAAAATCCTCCCAAGTTAGATATAAATAAAATTTTTTAGGGGTAGAAAATCATTTCATTAAAAAAAAAAGTTCTACCATATTACAAATATTTAATTTACCTACAAATACTAACAATGTGATGTCAGAAGACAAAAATTTTATTTTTTTTCTTCTCTTTTTGTTTTAAGATGCCTGTTTGTTTTTTAATAAGAGCAAGAAAGATTATGGATTTGCTTGGGTACAAAGGTTGGCAAGAGGGGAAGATCTGGAATAAGTTGTAGGAGGGAAAACCATAATCAGAATATACTGTATGAAAAAAATATATTTTCAGTAAACATGATTAAAAATTATAAAAATTTTTAAAAAGCAAAAAAAATTCCTGTAACTACAATGGAGATTTAGTTTTTGTCAGAGTATTTGCCCAAGCAGCTCAAGAGTCTGGGTTTAGTTCCTTGAGGTAAGGGCGTGGGTGAGGTTGACCATTCAAGTAGTTTTTAGGCAAATCCTAAAGCTTCTTTTTTATTTCTTTTTTTAAACAGCATACTTTCTTGCCTTTGTAAAGTGATTCTGAAGTCAGAGTTTAGAGAGGTGGTGAAGCAAGCAAGCCTGAGTTCTAATATCCCTCATCAGGACCACCCATGTTATGTCGCCAAATAGTCTCAGAAACAAACAGAATTTATCAGAAATGAATTTCCTGCACAACTAATCTCATGGTCAAGTGCGCACACATTTTTTTTCTTCTTTTATTAATTGATGGGTTATAGAGCTTTCAAATACTGGTATTATAGAGCAATATCTATAGTTATAATTTTTAACACATGGCTTGAGGTTCTGACCATGTTTGAACCATATTAGGAGCTGCAATTAGCTGATTGATCATGATCAGTAGCACAGGAATGCCTCTAAAAACTGTTGTTATCAAACTCACTACAGCTAACCTATTTCAGAAACAGGGCAAGCTACAACTTTGTCTTGCTGTTAAAGGTTAAACCCAGGGCCTTGCACATGGGAGTCAAGTACTCTTGTCATTGAGCTACCTGCTAAACTGATACTTTTTAAAGACTTTTTGGATATTTGATTCAGTAACTTTTTTAAAGTAAACATAGTCAGTGTGTATCTATACTCATTGTGTAAGCTCATTAGATATATTTGCTGTTTGCTTGAAGTACATGACTGATAATTTAATATCTGCATGAAGCATTCAAATAAACACCTATTCTATTGTATATAAATGAAACTAGCTTCATGTGTATTAATTCAAGGTGTAATCGTCACAGTTTTGTTCCTCTTTCATCCTGAAAGGTCAAAGAACAAGGGAATTTCTGGAGTTAATTGTGAACTTTGTACCACCATCAGAGGAGTGAATCCTTAAAGTAGAAAGATAACTTTGTTTGATTTCTAAATGGGGAAAGGAAGAAAAGGCTTGGAGTTTGAGGAATGGGGAGACGGGAAGGATATGGGAGAAACTGGGGGACAGTGTGGGAGGAATTAGGGGACAGGAATCTATGATCACAATATATTTGTGGAAAAATATCAATAAAATGGAGCAATACATGGAAAAAAGTAGAAAGACATCATAATAATCAATTCATGTAATGAATGTAACTTATGAAATAAATTCATTAGTTCAATATATATATTATATAATGACATATATATATATATATTTATATACATCAGTACTATTTAAAAAATTAGTGTCTGAGATTAGAATATATTTTCATCATTGCACCCATCTTTTACTCCCTTAAAATACTCCCATCTATACCTCTTGCTATTACAAATTCATATTGCATTGTTTGATTGTTGTTTGTGGCGTGTTTGTGTAAGACAGTACACACATGTGTATGTACTTCAATACATAAATAAAACTTTCTCTGTCTGTGAAGGTTTACTTGTTTGTATATTTTCAGTGGTGACTATTTGGTATTGGATAACCAATTGTGCTATTCATTTAGGAAAACTATATGTAGAGGAATAGCTTTGTGCATTCCAGGGGCTACATTCAGAGACCTGTGTGGTCTGGATGGAATGTAGACACATCTTTAATCCAATATTCAGAAAGAAGTGATATTCCATACTTTAATCCCTAGAAAAACAATGGAAGTGGAAACAGGAAGCAGAACTCAGGAGTCAGTGTCACATAGAAAGTGACATCTGAAATGAGTCAGAGTGAATGGCAGACAAAGTAATTGATCAGAAGAAGAGTTAGCAGAGTTAACATGCCCAACTCTCATGAGAAAAGGCAGGCTGACAGCTCAGTTAAAGAAAGGTACAGATGAGTTAAAGTCAGTCAGTTCAGGAGCAGAGTCAGCCAGTTGAGAAGCACGTTGAAGAATCATTAAGAGAAGTAAGTTGAGAAGCAGGCAGAAAAGTCAGCTGAAGATTTACAGAGTTTGAACTGAGTCAGTTATAAAGAAGTTACCAAAGCTGAGGCTGGAGTGAGTTATATATCAGTGATTTGAAGCAATCAGTTACAGAGGTGGGATGGAGCAGTGAGAGCTCAGGGAGAGACACAGAGACACAGCAAAGCTTGGCAGAAGCCCAGAACATATTTTGAGTTGAACCAGAAGAATATGAGTTCAGAAGGAACTAGTCAGAGTGGTTCAGTCAGCACTAGGTCTTGGAAGGCTAAGGCTGAAAGATTTCTAGGTTAATGCTAGCAGATTAAATGTTCCAGATTATATGAAGGCTGACGCCTTCCTCTTCAAGGATTAAGACTAGATTGTAAAAAGACCAAAATGCTCTAAGACCCAGGGTCATGGGCTAGAACCAGTGATTTAATTAGACAAAAGAATAAGCTGTTCTCTACCCTGAATCAACGTCTACATCTGGTGAATCTACATCAATATCTGACATCTACAACTACAGCTATTTCTCCCTCTCTTAACTTTCCTTAATTGCCTGTAGTTATTTTATTTATCTAGGATTGAGGACCTAGGAGCTATGCCTCTTCTGTGTTAGCATGTTTATTGGTATAATCATTGCTCAGGCATCTATATTTATGAGATTTCATGAGTGTAGTTTCTGCCATTCCTAGGAGATATTGTAGAGCCTAGTCCACTTGATATAGCCACTTAGATTTTAGTCATAATTTGCTCTTGAATTTTATCATTCTACTACCATATGAAGGGGAAATTAAGTAATGATCAGCTTAATAACTTTGTAGACACTGAGTATAAAATGATTATCAGTTTTACTAATTTATTGATCAGATATATGCTAAGGTTCTCTTTTCATTATTTAGATTCAAGCATTTGAGGGAGTGATTTCCTTCTCTTCACCATAATTTTCCAAGGAGAATATAATTTCTAATTCTCTACAGATTAGAAAGTAAACCATTCCTTCACTTTTATTAGTTTCATTGTATTCTTAATTGTTCCAGAGACAACTCTCAGCCAAATTTCAAGGTGCTACTTGTGTATATATTTGGTCTGTTGCACGACAGCATCCTCTTCTGTGCTCGTATGTCCCAAACTCCAAAACAACAAATGTACAGAGGCCTTAATATTTCCTATTAGGTATAAGTAAATTTATCTTTGCTTTCATGTTGCTTAGGATCTAAATCAACAGAAAAGCAGGAACATATTTTAATGACTTACAATAGATAGATACATGTTTTACTTGTGACAAGAACGTCGAGAAAAAGAACTCAAGCCAGCCTCATAAAAAAGAAACAGAGAACCTGTGTGAAACTGGAACTTTTAAACTGATATTAAGAAAGAAAATACTGACTATATATAAAGCACAGGGAAAATGCATATCCAGGAAGTAACCCATGCTATTCTCAGTACAAAGATGTGTATTGAAGGATTCACTTTCTCCAAAGACATTTTAGCTACCTTTGAAAAGACTTTGAGAAGACAATGGGAAATGAGCAAGACCTTTAAAAAGTGTGTTGTTAACATTTTGTTCACATTGAATCCATCCACTTAGGAATGTTATTTCAGACATAAGCCACCTATACTGTTGTATTTCCAAGTATAGTGTAAATAATGGGAGCTGTAAGGAAATAATAGTATGACTAAGGTATTAATTCATTGGGAAAAAGTTTGTTATCTCAGGTATACACATCTGAATTTTCCCAGAGAAATAGAAATATTTCGTATTAAAATTCATTTAATTTAAAACTCCTCCTATGCATTGCATTGTTCATCAAAAATATTAAACTAGGACACATACTTTGTGGAGAAATATTATAGCTGTGTTGCATAGGTCAAAAGAAAAGCCATATGGGAATGTTTTAGAACAAGCTAAAAATTAAAACAAATAAGCCGATTTCAGAAATTACTTGGAATGAATGTTTTCATTTTCAATTTTTTAAAATGTGACATTTGAGTTGATTCAATACTCCAAAACAATCTGCTTAAATGACTACAATGAACTCAGTTTCCTCAAGTGTTCTTGGGAAATATTTGTGTCTGTGCTTGATTGGGGACTTTGCTGGGATCTGGCGTGATTCACACTTCTGAAGGCTAGTGATTTATACATGAAATTTTCCTGGAGAGAACAACATTATATTCACACAGCATTTTACCTGTCTTTGCACACATTTAAGTGTACAGATTTCCACATATGAAAGACAAACTCAGTAACTGAAATTTGAAATTGGTGTTGTGTCATTAAAATTGAAAAGTTGTTTGATTCTATAAAGCACGTGGAAATGTATCTTTGTTAAGACCTATAACTGTCCCATGCTCTAGCACATCAGCATTGTATAGTTTTCTCTCCCTTAATAGACGAATTTGCCTGACAAAGTAATAATCTGCAGCACAGGGATACCTAATACAGGAAGACAGGGCAAAAATGGTCCAAGTTTAGTTTCTCCTAACTTAATTTTTCTCTCCTAACTTAGCTGAGAATTGTGTTCCTGTGACATTTGTAAAGTAACAACTCAGGCACTTTTAAGAGTAGATGACAAGATAATAGATCAACTACGGAGCACAATTCCCAAAAGCTTTAGAGCAAACTGTCCTCTTCAACATGATGTTATTTGACGAAGAAAGGAAGACAAGAAATAATGATGCTATCTACACAGTTGTAGATGAGTTAGAATATTATGTTCTATGCTGAATGAAAGAATGAAAAATTTAGACACTTGTAGTAACTAATGAAAAAGAACATGTTTTCAACAAAAAATAAAATTACCAGAAAAAGTTCAAGAGGAAACATCAGATAACAACAATGTAATGACAAATTAGGGAAATCTGTTAAATATTTGAAATTGACAAAATGTATTTCTGAGAACTGCAAGAGATTCTAGGTTGCATTTGAATCAGCAATGTATCATGGCTAAGGGAATTCACTGTATATTGACACTGTGGTTTTTTCTCATTTTTCATTCACTACAGCCTTTTGTAGCACAGTCTTCCCTCAAACTTAAGATCCTTCTACCTCAGCTTTCCCATTGCTGTGATTACAGGCCAGTACTACCATCTTAAACCTTAGCACTCTGCTTTACATGGAAATAGCTAACAAAGCAACATGAATGGAGTAACACAGATATGTACTATTATATTACTTAAAATATAATTAATATATGAAATTATATATTAGAATATATTTGCACTTGCCAGTATATGTGTTATCATATCTATTGATTTTTAGTGTTTATATAAGCAATAAATAGAATACGCTTAATGAATTGATTTTACAGAAATTTATGTTTATAAAATATGTGTGTATTTTTAACAATTTTACTTTTATAGACATCTACAAAAGAACTAAATTCAGGAGAAACATTATCAGCCTATCTATCTATCATCTATCTATCTATCTATCATCTGTCTGTCTGCCTGCCTATCTGTCTATCTGCCCATCTAACTATCTACCTATCTACTGTAGAGGAATAGCCCTGTGTGAAATCTAGGATCTACATTCCAGGGGCTATATTCAGAGACTTGTATGGTCTGAATGAAATGTAGTCATAACTTTAATCCCAGTATTCAGAAAGCCTTTAATCCCTAGAAACAAAAAAACAGTGGAAGCAGACACAGGAAAGCTCAGAAGGAGTCAGTGTCACACATGAAGTGTCTTCTGAGATGAATCAGAGTGGATGGCAGTCTAGTGACTCATCAGAGGAAGAGTTAGCAGAGTAAGAACATGCCCGACTCTCACTAGAAAAGTCAGGCTCTTAGCTCAGTAAAAGAGTGTTACATAGCAGTTAGAGTCGTTCAGTTAACAGCTTCAATTAAGAAGAGCTAGTTGAAGAGTCACTTGGAGCATTCAGTAAGAGCAGGAGTTGAGAAGCAGGCTGAAGTGTCAGTTCCAGCAGTCAGTTAACAGAGTAAGTTGGAGAGTCTTTTACTGAGGAGTTATCGAAGCTGAGCCTAGAGTGAGTTACAGAGCAGTCAGTTGAAACAGTCAGTTACAGAGACAGGATGGAGCAGTAAGAGCTCGGGTCAAGACACAGAGACTCAGTAGAGACAGGCAGAAGTCCAGAACAGAGAATGTGTTGAACCAGAAGAGTAAAAGTTCAGAAGGAGCTAGTCAGAGTGTCTCAGTCAGTAGTTGGTCTTGGAAGGCTAATGCTGAAGACTTCCAGTTTAAAGATTCAGACTAGATTATAAAGAAGACAAAATGCTCTAAAGCTCCTGAGCTCCAGGCTAGAACCAGTGATTTAGACATAAGAATGAAAGCCTTTGCCCTGAACCAATATCTACATATGAGTGAATCAATATCCACATCTTCATCCACTCTACAACCACATCCCCCCAATTGTCTTTATATCCATCCATATATCTGTATATTAGCCTCTATATGTATCTACATGTACAAGTTTGTATACATGCATGTGTGCATAAATGCATATCATTAACCTTGGAAAAGAAATGTTAAGCTAAGTAGTATAAAGTGGTAATAGTTTTGAAGTATATGGACATTATTTTTATTCCAAAATATATTTTAAAAGCGAATGTTTATGAAAGCTATGTATGCTCTTACAATGAATAATAGAAAAAGTTCAGTAAGCCTTTTTAAGAGGCTACAGGCAAGGAATTTCTGAGAATATTTAAGGAAACAGCACAAAAGTGAGCATGACATGACTTTTTTATGTATACTGTGTACACAGATTTACAATTTAGAATCAATTAAAAATTAGAGGTCAAAGAAATCTAATTCTTATTAATGTTGATACAGTTGAATTATTATAAATCTGAGACATAAAGATATAGTTTTATCTCAAATCAATAGAGCTATGTTGGAAATTCCTTAAAAATAAAATTTCTCAAAAAATATAAACTATTCTCTAAAGAAATTTTCTTATTTGAAAAATTGTAATGTTCATCTCTTAGGTTACCAATTTCCTGACTTGCAAGATTTTGCTATATTTTTCCTGTGATTTCACTTCATATAACTTTCAAAAGTGATCATACACTGCAGCACAATCTAAGACTATTCTTGAATTTTGTGCTTGATATTTTGTATTTTAGTGCTAGAAACAAAACTAAAACTAAGTCACTATTTAAAGTTGATAAAGTTTTGCTATTTTCAGAAGATAAAGTTTAAATAATGAAATCTAACTTTATGGTAATTTCCAAATTATCATTATATTCATGAATCTTGATTTTCATCATCACTTAAACATTCTATCTTTAATTGCAGTACTCAAAAAAGACTTCACATGCCAGCATCATAGTTATGTTCTGTCTAAAATGTGTGTTCTTGTCCCTTAACCTTTCATCAGTCAATTAACTTCAGTAATCAACAGAGGATCTGAAACTATTTTGTTAAGACATTTAACTACTGGTTTTCTGATGAATAAGCTGAAATAAATAAGACTTAAGGGGTTTTTTGGGACTTTGATCTCATTAATTTCAGAAAAAGTTTGTTTTATCAGTGTTTACACTTCATTATTCTCTTTCAGAGTTCTAGGTACACAAAAAAAATGTTGAAATGATGTACTGCCAGTAATATTAGATTTATAATCCCATAAATGAATTTGTTTTTTGAAACACAATATGTACAAATTTCCATCTCATTTAAAAGTTGTTTGGCTACCCAGGAACTAGAGTGTATGTATGGTCCCCTTTCAGAATAATATCTTCAGGGTACAGGAAGGTATGTAATTATAGGAGTAAGAATATTGTGACAGAGCTTCTAGAATAGTCAATAATCATTTGGGTCAAAACTATGTAAAACATGGTACTCAAAAGTCAAGATGTCATACATTGTGTCTACAAGATTGATCTTATAACTTTTTGGATTACAACACTTGCTAAATGTGAAAATAATTTGCAAAAACGTAAATATATGAGGAAAATAAAAAAGATGGCACAAAATGTTGATAACTGAAGTAAAATAATTTGTACAGATGAAATAGATATGCTTATTTTCTTAATAGAGAGATGAGGCAGGAGATTCAGTTGTTTGACTCAAAAGATAGATGCTAGCTTGGGAGGTAGCAGATTGTCCCAAGATGCAGAGAAAAGCAAAAAAACACATAAAACCCCACAAATGCTTCCATTAATATTTTGTTAAGTACCTGCATTTGTAACTGATTAATAACTTCAACTGTGACTTCTACTTCATAATCTGCTTTTGGTACTGAATTGAGAAATATTAACCAGAATCTAGTGGCCATATTTCAGTTGACATATTAAATTTGCTTTGATTGTTCTAATCATGGAGTTTAATGTGTGTTTTGGTCCTAATCATAAATCACTGAAAATATGTATCGAAAATTAGAAAGAAATCTATTTTTCAGAATAATATGGTACTTAATACTGATATAGAAATAAGAATTTTTAAAACCATACATTTTAATCTAATCTTTGTTGTAAATATGTAATTCTTTTATGTCAAAATTTAAAGCCAAAGAATACTGACACTTTTAGAAATGAATGTTTTTTTTAGTTATAATCTAAATGCATATACATATGAAACTTCTCACACAACATCAAAAAATCTTGATACAATTGTAGCAAATTTAGTTGTGAATAGTATGGTGTAAGAAACTCTGGAGGTTTAAACGGGAAATAGTAACCATATTCAGGGAAATAATTCAATAATAAAACAAAATAAACAAGAAAAACACTTCAGCATAGTTCTTATTATATTATACAAAGAATGTTAGTTTAACTTTGGGTTTGACTTAATTTTTTCCTTTTAGGAATTCTATCACTGTGTTTATTTGGGCTCCTAAACCTGGTCTTTTTATCTACGTACACCTTGTTGCTTTCCTATGAGTAAATAAATTATAATACTTGTTTACTTTCAGGATGAGCCATGCCAAATGCAGAAATACGATTTTACTTCATACAGATTAAAGGTGTCTCATTTCCAGCCATATTCTTACTTACTTTTCCAGCTTGTGTTTCAGTATTCACAGTGGGCTCTGTAATATACTCATTTTATTTTCTCAGTGCGTTCTCTCTCTCTTTCTCTCTCTCTCTCATCTATCTCTATCTATCTATCATCTATCTATCTATCTATCTATCTATCTATCTATCTATCTATCTATCTATCTATCTATCATCATCATCTATCTCTTGCTCTCCTATCTCTTCCTCTCCCTCTTCTATCCATTTCCCTCCCCCTAATGACTCACAATTTCTCATAATTTGTCACTCCAGTCTGTCTTTTATCCATCTTCACCCCATCCTTCCGTTTATTAATCTTTACAATTGTTATTCTGTATTCAAATCTATTCAATTAGTAAGCCTACGTTTGAAGCTCATGAACTTGAGGAAGGAATTACATATCCCTATCAATATGTTATCGCAATGTCACTAGAGTGTGATAAACATGTGTGTCTACCACAAAGCCTCAGCTTTTATCAAATAAAATGTTCAGGTCCTCTTCCTGTTTGCATTTATTGTATTTGATAATTAAGACACAATCATTAATATGCAAAAGTATTTTTATTTGATCTATTTATTTAGCACACTCACTGCGAATGAATATCCTTGGCTTTTTTGCCATTCCTCATACTTAAGCATCAGATTATTTCTTATGTGGTTTTAATTATGAACTGATTTTACTAAAATGAAAATGGTTCCTTAATTTGAAAACATGGCAAGCGTGACAGGGGGGATGAAGTGCTAAAGCACATAAACTCAGCTAGACTTCCCTCTTGGCCTAGTTGGCCTCTGAGCTACAAATGGGTCTTAATTGCTCCTTAAACAAACCCAGCACTTGTGTCCATCACGTTGCCTGCTAGACCTCTAGCATTCTGCTGCAGCCTGTCATTTTGAAATCATCAACTTACTGTAAACTATTATTGCCCTTTGTCACAGAAAGTAATTAAAACCAGTACCTTCTCCGCGAGCAGACATAAAGTCAAATACAGCATTTGCTTTTTCAAAGTGGATGAGCAAAAAAACTAAGTACACAACTAGAATTCATTTTTGAACATATAGAAAGCAGCATAAAATAATGAAAATATGTTGGTTTTGGAGGTGTTACTGATGTCCCTTCCTGGCTAGAGAAAGTCGTCAGTTACTTGTTCTATTGCACCAAGGATAAACTGGTCCTTTCCAGCCACTTACCCTCTGACAGCATGAATAAGTCTCAATGATGGATAGGCAGTTCGCACTTTCAGTTTATTCTTAAGGATTAATGCATTAACCCATTCCACGTGCTTCTCTCCTCCTTTGACCATGAAAGCAGGAATCCAGAGGACACTGTCATTCAGCATGGAAAGTCTATGCACAAATTTTTCTCTGTCACTCTCATTCCGAAAGCCTCCAAATGCTCTTTGCACAACTGATGGATTCATGGTAATAAAATCTGACTTAGTCCCCACATCCGCGGCAAACTCCACCACAGGAGCAAGATTACACCTGAGGAAAAATTAATGGAAAAATGAAAAATAAATATGAAAAATTCACTCACAAAACGGTGTGAATGAAAAGAAAATGAGGAGCCAGAATGTTTTTATCAATAGGTAAAACAAAACAAAACAAAATCTTCCTAATAATCTGTCTGATAAAATTACATATTCAATAAGTCAGTAAAATGTTAGAAATATTATTTTCAATAAAGATGTGAACTCTCAGTGTAGGGCTTCATCATACAGCCAACCTATTATATTTTTTTGTCTTCATGAATCCATATAAGAGTTTATAATAAATGGATTTATAATGGTAAATCCACATAGACTTTGTAATTATGCCACAGAAAATCGAAACTCTATGCTGTATCAGTGACTAAAACGCATCATACTCGGTGGTCAGATCTCCTCAGCTTATCAAGCTTGAGTCTTTCCAATATCTTATAAATATCACTGAATAAGTTTGATTTCTTAATACTTTGAGGTAAGGGAGCTGATGCCATTTGTGTAGTTCTGTCCACTGATAAATTTACAATTGCTCTCTGTAAGTCTATATATTGAATAAAATAAGGAAATGAAATTACTATATTTAGTGTTCCATTCTGAGAATTTAAGGTGTGTAAGAGAAATATCCTTTCTATTCCTTTGGGGGCTATCGTATAGATTCCTTCATTTCAGTGCCATCTGCATCTCTGGGTATATATGGAGGGAAGACATAGAATTTGTGTTCTGATGATTACCATGAAATCATGATGTTCTCAAAAGAGCCTATGCCTAGTTTTATTCATGCAACATGATTTAATCCTTGTATTGAAAGACAACTTTGGAAAGCATCTTGAATATATGCCTAACTGATTTGTGATGCTGTATTGAATCTTTCATATTAATCATGGATACTTGACTTGAGATATCTTTAAATACCCTTATTTTAGCTTGTTGGAATTCATGCTTCAATTAATTCACAAATGAAAACTTAGATTTTCATCAAACAACACCTTCCTGTCTGTGAAAGAAAAATGTCTTTCAAATGTATTCAATCTATGCATTCATGAAAACACACCTACACATACACAAAATACAGCTTTTCTCCCTTTTTGTCAATCCTTCAAAAGGATGTACAATTCATTAGTTTACAGAATTTTTTATATTTTTCTTCCTGTGTATTTTTTACATTAATTAAATTCTCAAACAACTCAAATTTTAATAAAAAAGGAAACTGAATGAACTTTTATAAAATATTGTCATGTATATCCTGTCATATCTCTCATAATTAATACATTACTATTCCATGTATCTCTTACAACTTTACCTATAAAAACAAATCTTTTCCATTTTACACTATTCAGTAATCTTATACTATGCAGTGTGATCTATTGAGAGGTGCAAGGAAAATATTAACACTTTTCATTTGTACCTTACGGATTAAAGAGTATTACATTTTAATATATGTATCTTTATGCACAATATATCATATAATAGAGAATTTAGCTTTTCTTAGTCCATTTCACTACTTGAAATGAAGTATATTTTTCATTATAATGAAGACAGTAGGGATACAATATCCCTAAAAAAACTATTGCTATTCAGAAAAGCAGTAACCTGCAAGATTGTGTAAATGGAACAGAAAGTCTATTTTACCTACATAACTTAATGTGAACCATTGTCAAAAAGCAAAAAAACAAACGAAACCCTATCGTGAGAATTATTGGTACTGAGGATCTGATAACTGATAATTGTTTTGTTTGTATTTAATGTGTAACGGTCTCTCATGTAGCTCCAGTTATCCTAAAATTCTTATATAGAAAATTTTAACCATAAACATCTATATGTTTACTCTTGGATTCCATATTCTTATTCCTCCAATTTGGAAAGTGTTGAAGCAACACTATCTTAGGAAACATCTGAAGTTTTAATATCTGCATCACACCCATATTAAAAAATTATCTAGAATCTTAGACAGCCTGACTATAGTGTGAATATGGATTCTATAGAGAAAGGGGCATTTTAAGGATCCCATCTCCTGTTCAAGAATACATATTAACACTAAAGCTGACATAACCCTGACATGAGAAATTATATCATACATATCTTACTGCTAAACAAAGAAACAAAACAATGAAAAACCCACAAAACCTCACAACTGTTTTCTCACTGTAAATAGCATCTATACGTCATGATATCAATTCTGTTAAAGAAAGTGAAAACTGTATACTGTTAAATCATTGATTGAGGAGAAACCACCAATACTCCACTTTGCTTATATTCCCTTTTAGCAGAAAAGTCTCCCACCCCATAATCCCAAGCACCCACTATTTTACCATGAGCTAAACATGGTTCTGACACATACTTTTCTGGGCAGGCATGTGTCTGATAAATGGACCTAATATTTACTAACTTGCAAAATCTTACCCTTATTCCCATAGATAGATGAGTCTCTCAACCCTCACTGGAGTAGCTTCTATTTGAAGAAGGTGGCCATTAACACAGAGACCCACAATGGGACAAGATGCATAGAATAAAGGACTATGGTAAGCTTAGTCTTAAATGGAGAATCTATATCACAGCTCTTTCTTCCAAGCCCCAAGGTCTTTCAGAAAAAAGGGATATAAAAGGCTATAAGACACAGAGAGGATGGATGAATACAATATTGTCCTCCTGAGACAGAAGAGCATCTGAACTATAATCTCACAACAACTGGAACATCATGAACAAGTCTCACGCAAGCTCAAGCCAGATCAAATCTCAGCATGGACAATGGGCTCAAGTTACTACTCCTAGAGCTATTGGTAATTGATAGCTGCTTGGAGTATGTGCCAGTTCTCTTAAGAGTATTACACTTGGTAACTACGTCACCTTCCAGTTTAAGACCACATACCCAAGAATATATGAGTAGCACAAATTAACCTGATAGGTGGGAAAAAAAGCACACACAGCTTGGTGGGTTTTGAAGGGGGAGTAGATCTGGGATGAGTGGAGAGGAGGTCAGAATAACCAGTATCCACTGATGCAACATTTCAAAAGATTCAACATTTTCAAAGGACTAATAAATAATAAAAATACATTTTTAACAGAAACTTAAAAGCCAGAAGATTGAAAAAGAAATTCACCTATTAGAACTCAGTACTAATTGAAAACATTTTCTACTTTGGAAGCAAAAGAAGTCCTATATAGTGTTTTTGTTTGTTTGCTTGTTTGAGAAGGATTGAACTTGGAGGGAGAAACCAACAGCATATCTTATGCAACTAAATAAAGTTAAATGGGGATGATGCTAACTTAAAAACAGTTTGTCAAGCCAGATGATGGTGGCACACATCTTTAATCCTATCAATCTGGAGGCAGAGGCAAATGGATCTCTGTGAGTTCAATGTCAGCCTGGTCTACAGAGTGAGTTCCAGGACAGCCAGAATTACAAAGAGAAATTCTGTCTCGAAAACAAACAAACAAACAAAAGAACATTAAGTTTCCTAATAATATT
Source organism: Cricetomys ansorgei (assembly GCA_026225945.1). Lineage (NCBI taxonomy): Eukaryota > Metazoa > Chordata > Mammalia > Rodentia > Nesomyidae > Cricetomys > Cricetomys ansorgei. Next base: position 6,674,256 of record JAMJFZ010001791.1, read on the forward strand.
AGAAGCTTTTCCCATAAATTCTCTCCAGTATGACTACCTAAATATGAGTTGAACAAGGACAGTATCAGGAGGCCTGCTAAAGTAAATGAGAGAGACTTAATCTTTTCACAGAGAACTACAGGAATGCAGGGAGTGTGAGAAATAGTCTTCTCCAGGAAAGAACACACCAATTGAGTAACCAATTCCTTGGAAACATGCATATAAGTAGCATTATACAAACTGAGCCTATTATATATAGGGATGTGTGTGTGTGTGTGTGTGTGTGTGTGTGTATACATATGTGTGTATATATATACATGTATATATGTATGTGTGTATAATATATGCATGTAACAACAATTTATTTTAAAAAGAGGCAAATATTTGAAGGAAAGCAAAGTGGCAGTATATGGGCAGGTTTAGATGGAGGAAAGGCAAGAGATAAATGATATAATTATATTATAATCTCAAAAATACAGTAATAGGAAGAACAAGTGGAGATGTGAGAATAAATAATAAATTCAAATGTAATACTTTTGACAACTTGAGCATAGCCTAGTCTGGCTTTAGGAAGAATGGCAGTGAATATGTTGAGGAAAAGGAGACAGAAAGATGCATCATAAAATGTAGTTTCTGCTGGCTATAAAAGAATAATTCATCAGTGTTCTGGGAGTGAGTAGCATACTTTTTTTGCTGGAAGAAAAAAGACCAGAACCATGTCTACATGTAGCTGACATATTATTACATGGATAAATCAGATATTTGGTCACATAATTAGCTGAATGTCATATAGTCAAAGAAAATAAGTAAGCTGTTATGATGAACCAGTGATGCTCTACTGTAAGAGTTCAATAGACTTGTGAACTTCAGTGTTGTGAGCAGCATTATTGGTGATAGAGCAAGATTACAAATGTATTATCAATAAAATTTTTCATTATTTCTATTTAAATATTTTTAAGCATCTTCTTTGAAATGGAGGCATTCAGAGTTAAAAAGAATGTGACTCACAAATATATGAAGGGCTGTGTGCTTACTCAGATTATTTTTAACGTCATAGGACAGAGGTGACCAATTTCAGAATGAGATATTATTCTTGACAAATAGAAAACATAAGTAAAATACACACAGAGTTATTTGTCTTGTAAAATTATTTGCTCTTAACATGTAAGTGCTGATTCTACATTATTGATTCAGATTTGCAGGAATGAGGGTGGCTCTAAATTTCCTCTAAGCATTTGAATCCAAAGTATACGATTGTTTTTCTATATGCCTCATATGAAGTGAAAATACTTACAGTTTTCAAGTCTATATAAATTGTTTATCTTATAATGTTTACTGTATGTATGTATTCTAAAGAATCATGGAATTCCCTATCAAAAGAGTAGATCATGGATTTGTCAACATTCTAAACATTCCCCTTCTCTTAGATTTCTACAATTTAAATAAACAAAATATCTCTTTTTATTTATCCATTCATTGAGATCTCACTCTTCAAACACACACTTTACATTCAAAATATTTTCCTAGCTATTTTAATGCTCATGTTATCTTAAAGTGACGCAATCAGTCCCAAAGAAAATGTGGACAGATATTACTGGCATATCAGCAAAAATATGGATCATTCATTTGACCATCTGTTTATTCACTTGAGTGTTTTTTAAATTTATAATATGTACAAAATTAGTCATTGAACACACTGAGGTGAAGCATGATGTTCTGTGTAATTGGAATGTGATATTTAAATACACATATGAAATACATTAGATTAAAAGAAGCAGGATTGAATGGGTTGGAGATGGTGTTTTGCCATACTACTGGTTACTATTCAAACAAACTCCTATACATATTTCTTTCTTTATTCTGCTGTGGCTGAACTCATTCACCTTTCTTTGTGTTAACACTCATCTCTCTACCAAAATAGTATTACCACTTGTCAAAATGGTGGACACTTCTCTATTCTTTCCCCAAAAAGAAGCTTTTGAGCTTGTCTGTACCTTCTATATTGGTTCTCAGTTTGAAGAGCCAAATGCAGGGACTGTACAACTCTTCTACCTGTCTAAATCTAGACTTTTCATTTATCCTCTCAGTATTGCTGATAAAATTGCCATATATAACTTGTCAGTCCCTCTGTCTTTCCTGGGTTGAAAGTAGGAGGCTCCAAAGAAACCTGAAGACAATCATATAAAAGATCTCACTTTCTTTTGATATTTTAAAGAAAACAATTTTCTTCCAAAAACTTTTTATATATGAATCAGTAACTGCTTACATACAAGTACTGTTATACACAAATGAAGAGTAAGAAACAAAACTTGAAACTCTCTTTGAAGATATGCATTTTTTAATATGGTTGATGACACACAAAAACATACAGACACATAGAGATATCTACTATATGTGAAGATTGCTATTATTATAGCAATTGATGAAATCCTCAGTTTGATATACATGAATACAGACATGACACCTCATAAAAGGAATGGTGAGTCTAGACATAGGAATTGTTTTCACAAACTCAGGCATTCTTTAGCAGTACTAGAGATGCTTGTAAAGAACATTGATCCCCAATGTCTAAGGAAATCACAGAATCACAATATAAACTCATTCTACAATAAAGTTTGTAATCAAGAAAGATGTTATATTGTTATTGTCATACTTCAGTCAAAACAAAAATGGAATTGTGCACATGTGTGACAATCACAAGGTTATTGTAGAATAACTTTGATTTGACAGGACGGAGTGGTGATGTCCCACCTGAGAGTATGCCAAGGAACTGATGAATGTTCCTTTTAAATCAAATAAAATCTTAAGTACAAATCGGATATTTGTCCAGGTTTGTGTTAAACTTGGATTAAAAGGAGTCAGCTTCATTTTTGTCTAAATCCATTTCTACCACTGCCGTCCAATTCAAACCTGTGTGACTGCAGGAAAATTATATGAAGATCCAAGATTGTTATTGTTCTGTTTTATTTATTTTTTATAGATGTGCAACTTAGAAACAAAAATCCATGAAATTATATATATATATATATATATATATATATATATATATATATATATATATATATATATTATATATGTGATTATAAGAACTATTTATGGAGCTCTTACCATGTGCCAGATACCATTGTATTGGATTTGCATATAGTATATTGTGATTCTCAAATAATCACGTAATAGAGACACTGTTATATATTTTCAGTGATATAAAATTGATTTAAAGAAAAATTGTTCAAGATTTTATAGCTTGTAAATAGTACATGTAGCAAATTTTAAACTTATGTTCTCACCACTGTGCTCTGGGAATGAGGAAGCACCAAAGTGAGAGAGAGAACTTGGTCACAATTTGTTTTGCAAGGCATGGTAAGGACGGCTGTAATTTCCATCACATTACTGAGTCCATATATGTCATCTGGAAAGGAGGTCTATATTTTCTTATCCTTCTATAAACTCTTCCCCCAAAATCAGGTCTTCACTTCTTCAATGAGAGTTGGCTTAGGTGAGAAGAATAGGTAAACTATCTTTATGTAATCCCTCCTCCCCCCGTGTGTGTGTGTGTGTGTGTGTGTGTGTGTGTGTGTGTGTGTGTGTGTCCATGCACATGCTCGTGTTTCTATTTCTGTCTTGCAGAATTTATCTTATTTAAAATATGGGTATTATTTAAAGACATACATGAAATATATTTGATTAAAGGATAGTTAATATTGGAATCCATGTGTATGTTGGATAAAAGATAAGAAAGTGCCAACATATTTTGTTAAGTATATTTAATAAGTATATTTGTAATATAAAATATATATATCTTCTAGGACTTAAAGTAAGCCAAAACTTACTTAAGTAAGACAAAATTATTCCAAGATTTCAGAAAGGGTAACAACAACAAAAAATCTTTTTCTTACATTAACATTATTAACTTTAGCACATCAACAGACAAGATCTGGGAGACCGGGAAGTCGTTATAGAATGTTTTGTTTCAAATTCACAGTTTTAATCAAACTTAAACATCATATCTACCAGCTTTCTCTTTGGGACCTGTTTAATTTTGAGTGGTATGGCTAATTATAAGTCAGCACTTGTTTCTCAAGAAAGATTCAAAAGGGGGGATTAGTAAGCTTGAAACACAGAAGTAAACATGTAAAAAATGAAGACAGCACATAGACGATGATTGTCCAAGATTATTTTTCTCAAATAAAATCTAACAGATTATTTACCAATGGAGGACTGCGTGATAAGAAGCCATGAAAACAAAGGATAGTTACATTCTCTCTGTGCATCTTAACAATTTATTGATAGAAAGAAAATTCTGAAATGTAAACAGAATACAGAACTCAGAGAATGGAGCACCACTTGTCTGATTCACTACATTGTCCTCTCTGCCTCACAGTCTAATGGCATGAACGCAGGGAATATTTCAAGAGCCATCTTCCTTCACTCATCAATAGTCGTAAGTGCAAATAGTTGCAGTATGTGACAACCAAATACTAAACTGTTAGAATGCTATTCCTAGAAGTAAGCAATACCTAAAGTCTTCCTCAATAATGTTGACTTCTTCCTGAGTCTGGGTTCTCTAATTTAAATTCTATCTTTTTCTTTTTGTCTACTGTTGCCACTTCTGTTTGTAAAACAGCTAGAATGCAAACCCAAGTCACTTAGATGGAGAATGCTTTCTTGGAAGGATGGTAAAAATGTCATAGCCTTCTCAAATCTGTTAGGTCCATGGTACCCTCAGTAGTTATCTACCAACAGAGCATACCTAGACATTCAGAAATCTCAGCATCTTCAAGGCTTTCTTTCATTGTTTAAGGCCACAGATAGAAACATCTCTTTAGATCATTTTTGGTCACGTTGCCCTTCCCTAACTGCCAGGTAAAGAATTAAGTTACTGTTTTGTTTCCATTTTATAGTTCAAAAGGGACCCCTTCCTATGGATGTAGATTTATCTCAGAGAGCAAAATGGGTAAGTCAGACTTGAAGCAGTTCCAGAGAGCAACAAATGTTCCATTAGTCACTACTTAGTTTCCATTGCTGTTGCTGTCATTTTCTAGAGATTTAGTATCAAGCATCCTCATTGGCAGTACACACCTTGCCTCTTGAGTGATCTGAATGATTAATCCTAGCCCTTCAGTTAGCACAATGAGAAAAATCTCTACCTATGATGATACCCTGACCTCAGCTCTAGTCAGCTACTGAACTCCTCATGTGCTGTTCCAGCAGCCCTTCAGATGAGCAGGTACACAGAAGAAACACTGTCTATAGACTGCTCTTTCCTCTTCTGAGCCACTTTTTTATTTCCTAACACTGGTGGTGTCACCTCTTGGCCCCCATAATAGGAACATCTGAGAGGCTTTTTATATTATTATATTCTTCCCTCTCTTTCTTGTCTCTGAGGGAGCTCGGCCTCATGCTCCTCCGTGCCATCTGTTTTCATTCATCATTGTTCCATCTCAGCTACATCTTGTGTAGACATTTGCTATAGCTTTTTGCAATTGCTAGTTTCATGTTCCTCCCATCACTAGTCCACATTTGCTACTTGGAGCATTCTCACTCATAAGTGAGATTTACCTGTATTTCAGAATTTATCTCAGAGTTCATTATAAGTGACAAATTAGTAAATTAAGGTTAAACATGCACTGGCAAGAGTAAACCTTCATAAGTAAGTCTCGAATCCTAAATTATGTAAATTAACATGAGGGTGCCCAGGAGCACCCCCCTCTGGGGTGTTATCCCTCTGTGTGTTATGTCAGTTTCTACCATTAGACCATGTATTCTTCATGTCATATCTAATTTTATCTTTTTGCCTCTCATGTCTACCAGTTAAAAGTGTGGAGGCAGAATTATAGGATTCCTGGGTCTTGCTAGCCAACCAGTCTAGACTAATCAGTGTGCCTAAGGCTGATGAGATACACTGTAGATATTTCTGAGGATGGCATATGAGTTTGTGCTTTGATTTTCATACACTCTTGCACACACACAGACACCCCCACACATGAAAACGCATACACACAAACATGTACACACATGCACACACACTCATATGAACATATTTGTCTAAGTAGATGAAAATATTTGGTATCCATGGATACTAAAAATGATGGTATATACTCAAACATAAGCATAAACACACACATACACAAAACTAAAAACATTTAATTTTCTCATTAACCCGACAAAGTATTAAAGTAATACCATCACTACACCCACTTCACTGAGGCACACAAAAGACTTGACTAGCCCTTAGTCATTTGTTTTTTGGAGCCAGAATAACCAGAGCTGTCTAATTACTGAATCTATACATAAAATGTTGAAGATTTGAGCTAAATAATTAAATGAATACATAGATAAATATACATGTTTAATTTTTACATCTTCAATTTTATACTCCTCATTATCATTCAAGAAATCTAACATGATGGCATATACATCGTCAAATATCTTAAATCTGATCTTTATTGTCCACCATTTATCACAAATCTCTAAAAACTATCACATGATTGACTTTTTGTCTTTTCACAAAGTATAAACACAGATGTATGCCAAAAGCCAGCTTTTACTTACATCATTGTAAACATTATGGTCTCTAAAATTACATATAGTTTTAAAACCAAGCATATTGGATAAACTAATCATTTTTAATGAAATTGATCATCTTGTTTGTTTCTAGAAAGGGTTTAAGAGAAAATTATAGCAGTTCACTGTCTTTAAGTTTAAAAATCATGATTATTGTAGAGTCAAACAGTAGGGCAAGTTTGTTTCTAGTTATTCTCATGTAACTTTGGAGCAATTGTTTTGTACATTATTGGGGAAAGGGTTGCTTAAGCCTTGGCAGTGTGTTTTATCTGCAGGTGTTGCATATGACGTAAATCTCTGATTCAGATGTTTGCTCCCTTGTGACTTGCACCTGAGTTGCTGTGGAAAAATTCTTGTTGTTCCTCTTCCACAGTTTCAGTCAACAAGGAGAGAACACTCCCCTTAGGCTTTGAGCTTCCTCACCATAAAAGTGACATAGCTCTCAGCTTCTAATGGATTGTAGGATAAGACTAAGCTACAGATTTCCTTCATTATTCACATAGGCATATGTGCCCCTTTGATGAGGGGACAGAGATTTTTTTATCCTAAAGCGCCTGAGGAGCTTTTGTATCAAGAAAAACATCTGAAATCAGCCAGTCGGGTTCTGCTGTCCAAGATGGCACTTGCCATGACAAACACTTCCCTCTGCTAAGGTCTGGCCAATTTTGTATCTATGCATGTTGTCTCCTTCTCTTTCTCCCTGAGCTCACACTGTAGGTATCAGCTACATAGAATATTGCACACAGACTTTAGGCTGATTCTGAAACTCTGGGGCTCCTGAAGATATGTGAGCTAGACACCTAAAGGCCACCACACTCCCCGTCGCTGAGCTGTCATTCAGCTGGTTCAGTTGTATGACCTCCCTATCCTTGTATTTCATTCAGGCCTCTACTTACTTATCATCATGTACTTCTACATACATTCATTTTACACATATATGCATTTGCTTTAAAAAATAATGTGAGGTATTCACATATAGGTGTACAAACTTGACTTTTTTTATGTGATAAGGAACAAAATTATAATAATTTGGATCTTTTAAATTTATGATTGATGTACTTTAGACTTGGGGCTGTAAACTGGGCAGGAATTTTCAGGAAGTGTTACCTGGGTACTCTGGCCATGATTGTCTGGGAAATGAGCTCCATTGATCACAGCTGCTGAGAAGTTACTACCCTTTCAAGAATTCAAGAATACTAATTCAGCATAGAATTTATGCATTAAAAATACACTCTGCACTAAACAGAGAGAAAGAACAATCATGAAATGTTTTTCTTTCTAGTCTAATCACCCATGCTAAAGCAAAAGACAAAAAACCTTATTTATATTTTTTTTCTTTTGCAATTCATTGTTAAGAAACTATGCCCCATAAGGTCATTAGAAGGCTTGTAGAAAATGTGTCTCTAAGTTCTCTGGCTTTTAGTGAATATTCAATAAAGCTTGTCACAGCAACACAGCTTTGATATTTATGTTGCTTATTTAAGAAAATTTTAAAACTGAAAACTGTTTTGATTTGTCACTTTTAAAAACATAGCTGTCCCTCTGTATGTATGTACAGGGGCAAGTGCGTATATTTGTGCGTGTGTGTGTGTGTGTGTGTGTGTGTGTGTGTGTGTGTGTGTATTGAAAGTACAATAGAAACTTGAAAATGTGTTCTAACATGCCACATGTGATTTATTTAACACTGGGTCCTAAGAAGGCACTGTAATTCTCAGAATATTCGGGCATTCTCATACTATCCAAGCATCCATGAAACTGTCAGGTCATGAGTGTGCAAAAAGGGATGTTCCCTTTCCTAATGTTATAATAAGGTCACAATAACTTCACATCTATAATATTATATGTATTCCAATAATATCTCATGTCAACACTAAAACAATCAGACATTCACATGGCTGAAGTGTCTTAACTCTTGTCCATATTGTTCTGATTCTCCCTATCTCACTCCTTACAAACTTCTGAAAATTCCTTGCAGAAAAATTTCCCTGAATACATTCTGTCTTCTCTAGTCCCATTGATATTTCTTGAGTGATGGACACCACATTTCTTTGCACTATTATAGTAATTACTTCCTAATTAATTTCATTAAATTATCTAGTTCCATTGGTGGATCATGAATTAATTGGAGGTCATGAATGAGCATTTTGGAAAATTGAAGCATACAGTTGATTTTGAATAGAAAATGACAATATTCCCCTCACATACTTTATAAAAATTTGGTATAATCATTTTAATTACTGTACATGTGTTCAAATATACTAATTGCAGTAGTAGGAGTGACAGCAGGAGTAGATAATGATGTAAAATGCATTATTTATTATTCACTACTTAACAAAAGATATTCAAAGTCATTGCTCTAAAGAACTTTCTGCCTTATGTATTCTGCTCTAGCAGTGACATTCTGCTGGTAAAATGCTCATTTTATCATGCTGTACTCATAACTCAAAACTGTCAGCGTCTACAGCCAAAATTCTAGTGGTGCTTTTCATCATGGACCTCCTATTTCCCAGATTTTTCTCTGTCTGTGCACTTTTAATATCTTATATTCTAATAATGTTAGCATGAAGCACATGCTGTAGTTTCTATACCCTCTATTCATGTCAATGCATACATTATCCATTAACATGAAAATATCCTGTATATTTTTAAAAACAAGAATTAATTCCTGTTAAAGATGGGAAAACTAATTGCACTAATTTCTTGGCCTACTCTAAAATATTTATCTATAGTTTTATTTATATATGAAAGTAATCAACATAGCAAGTTATGTAGAAGAAACAAAATAATTATCGTCATCACGTGTGTTTTGTATGTAGATTTGTTCTTTGAGGTAAGCACAAGCAATTCTTTTGTCACAAGCACTATCTACATTGCAAGCCATTTTGAAATACCAAAATTCTAGCCAAATGTTAACATAGCTCCTATAAAAGGGATATTTTTCCTAGACTCATCATTCAAGAAAAATATGTATCTATGGCCTTGTATTGAGAATGATGAGAAAAGACAATGGTTTCACCTTGTCAGGACTCCTAGAGTTTAAATTTGTGGATTCTGAGGCAACTCTTCTTATTCTATGCTCAATCACTTCAAGTTTTTGTGATTATTTTCATTACCTGGAAGTGTATATTTTACATGTGGTTTTATGCAGATGAGTACAGGGCTCCACGGAGTCTAGGGGACTCCGTGTTCCTTGAAATGCAGCTATACATGGCTGTGAACCACATGATGTGGCTGCTGTAATGTGGACTTAGGTGCTCTAGAAAAGGATCAAGGATCTCTCCAGCCTGCTCCATTTCATTGTCACTGTGTATTTCTGTGCTGTGTGGTTGTAATCAAGGAAAGCACAGAGAAGTGATGAGCCCAATGTAGCCTGAAAAGTAGTTTTCAGTGCTCTCAGAAGTAGTGTTAAAATAGACTAAAATATTTTTTTAAAAAGAACTAGCAGATAGAATTGTTTAAATTAAAGGAAGAAATATGACTTGGCATATCAACGTATCTATTTTACATGACTGGTTGTTTTTATAGGTGTGTGCGTGATCATTCAAATCAAGTTATGGAAACTGGACAGACATTGAGGACTGATGAAGGCTTTCCCTCAAAACAAGACAAAACAAAGCAAACAAACAAACAAAAACAAAACTCCTCCAAATCAAAATTAACTCTTAGGAGGACTTGCCATCAAGCATTACCAATCACTGTCTAGGTGTCATTTCCATTTTATTAAATTATAACTGTTAAGATGTGTGCTTTTTGAAGATGAAACTCCAAATTATCAGTTATTCAGTCTAGTCCTGTGAGGTGCCAAATACAAAACCAATATTGATATATAGTAAGTACAGCATACAGTAAGTGGGTATAGTAAGTATATAGTAAGTATAATAAAATTGATGAAGACTTGGATATCTTTTTGCAAGATAATTAAAGAGAAGGTAAGAAGCAGCTTCAATATATATGGCACCAAATTAAGCATTCTATTTTTTTTTGTTTTGTTTTTGTTTTTGTTTTTGTTTTTGAGACAGGGTTTCTCTGTTGTAAATTGGCTGTCCAGGAACTCACTCTGTAGACCAGACTGTCCTCGAACTCACAGAGATCCATCTGTTCCTGTCTCCTGAGTGCTGGGATTAAAGGCATGTGCCACCACAGCCCAGTTCATACTTTTTAAATGAACTTTTTAATTAAAACTTGTCTTATTACAGCTCTTAAAACTGCATTTATATTCACTCCATGGTGGTCTGTGTATTAATTTTGCACGCACACACACACACACACACACATACACACACAACCAAGAGGCCACATAAACATTGAAAGCATGCTGCCTAAAAAGAAGAAAAGTTTGTTTTCAAATATATAATACTTGTAAGTCTTCCTTAAAATAATCACTATTAATATCTGGTATAATCTTGACTATTAATTCATATTTTTATATTTCTAATAATATCATGAGTCAATTGACATTTTACAGCTTCATTCTCTAATTCCAGGAATTTTGATGGTTGCCAGTAAAACAGCAGATACAGGAACTAGGTTATACCCTCAATAAATGTGCCAGTGTCTCTTCCCTAGAGCCTCTCTGAGTGATAATATTGTACAGCTACTTCTCTTTTTTTGGGTAATTTTTGTAGTTATTGGTTTTTATTTATACTTTTCATATAATCTATGAATTCCCTAGAACCTGATCTCATCATGCTTACAATCATCTGTATGACTCATTGAATGTCGGGCTTGTTTTTCTTCAGCTAAACAGATGTGCTCATCTCCTGAATTTACATCTTAGCTAGCTGACTGGCATTCATCAAAAGGAAGGCAATAATTCTGAACTAAAAGAAACAAAAACCAGATTAGAGAACATGGCAATATGTGTATGTCCACAACTTCACTGATGAGAAGAAGTTATTTGTAAACTATGGAAACTAGAAGGTAAAAATTCCAAACAATGTAAGCCCACAGGCAAGTTCCAAAGACATCCATTGAATCCTAGAAAATACAATCACAGGGCTGAAGAGTCAGAGAGGAGTGCAGGAGACCATTGAATTCAACGTTATCATTAGGCAAATCAGCTGGAGAAAATGAATCCCAAGGCACATTGTATCATTTGTTCCAAGTTACATTGCACTTAACTGCTATGCCAGCAGTACAAACCAGAGTCCCTTATTCTCAAATGGCTTGTCCTTTCAATTGTTATTTCCTGAGAATGGGCATCTGGTGTAGCACAAAGTGACAGTTAATTGTAAGTGTCGGCATCTTGTGTGTGCATAAAAGGCATGGTTCGGATGGTCACAACACAAATGCATGATGAATTAATCCTGAGTCATCAGAAGGATCCTATATATTTATTGACTAACTATGATAAAGAACCATTTTGTGCTGTATTTGTACTAGAAACCTTTATAATGCTTCTAAATACAGAATTATTAGACACAAATTATTTTCATCATAATATTTGAAAATATCTGTGACAGTTTGAATGTCTGTTAAATTGAAGAGGTAGTATATGGATACTAGATTTAAAATTTTGCATCATTTTAATTAAGGTTTTAAAAGGCACTTAAGTAAAAACTCATGAGTTTCTTTGTTACTCATCTTCATGATAGTCAAATGTATCATTTGTTCACAGTAAGAACTTAATGGAAAGACTTTCTCATGTTACAGACCCTAGTCCACAACAAAAGAAACTTCAACCAAATAAATTTCAAATTTTACTTTGGATTTCATTGATTTTCCTAAAAAAAAAAAAAAGTTTTAAATTTTAGCCCATACTTTGAGGAATTAATCATGCCTTTTGAAATATCAGACTTTAAAATGGGATTCTCCCTCCTGCCCTTCACTGTGTCACTAAAAGTTTCGATATAAATTACAGATGGCCTTCATTTCATAGTAAACACATAGTTAATACTTTTCAGTCTAGAACAACTCTGACATCATTACCATTATTCCGTGTCAGATATACTCTTTAATTTGAGTTGGAAAGAAGGCTGTCTTTCTTTTGTCAGCTCCCTGGGTCCTCCCACAAGGGCAGCACTAAACTTTTTGTTCTGTGAAGAAGTGTTACCCTATGTATAAGCGCCTTAGAAGAACAACTGGAGAGAATTCAAATTCTCCAAGATTAACCTCGGACTTAATATATGTCAATAACATCTAACATTTCTTCAAGTTGCATATTCAACTTGCCATTTGTATTTTTCTCATTCTGCAAATTCACACTATTGCTACATCATTGATTGTTTTTCTTGCCCTTAGTTGCTCATGCTTACATCTGTCTCCCAGTTTTTATCTCATCTTGGCAACTTTCAGACTGTTTTCAGAGTTACAGTTTGAATATCCCTAGTGTGAAAATAAAAAGCCTAAATGCTCTAAAATCTGGAAGCTTTTTGACATTATCATGGTGTTGCAAATGATGAGTCATAGTCAAAATGCTATGCTCTACTAATCTACTTGAAGTACCTTCAGGCAATATCTAAAAGGTGTGTATTAAACATAAGTGATTGTCTATCCTCAGAGAAGGATCCAACCCTGAAAACATCTCATTGTATATGAGCAAATTTTCTTAAATTTGAGAAGTAAAACTGAACCTGACATAATTCTAATAATAATCTGTAGCAATATATCACAATCTTTTACCCTCAATTTAGGGAAAGAGAAAGGAAAGATAGAGAGGAATCTTCACTGCTTTTATAAGTAGCCTTGATACAGAATGTGTGAGGGGTAGAAATCTTCACAGCATCTTTTTAGGTTGTCCTAAGCTTGAAGAGGACTAGCTGACAGTGAGTCAGACTGACTTCTCAGCTTATGGTCTGTAAACTCAATCTTTCCACCCTTTGTTCTTTTATAAATTACCACACTAATAACAGTAATCCAACCAATGAACCACCAACCAATGCCCCCCAACCCCTGACTCCTGACGCTTCAGACTTTTTGTACTCTAAGACAAAAGTTCCCATAAACCCATGTGACACACAATCCCCAAGACAAGGTACAGGTGCCAGAATGACTGCGCCCAACCAAATTATAGCCACCCGCATCAAGCATTCCAAACCCAACTTGTAAACAACTATACCACAGCTGGGGTGGGAACACAAATGTAATCCAAACACCATTTTGTGTTTTTACAGAAACAAAAATAACAGAAACTTCTTCCAAGTGTTCCTCTATACTAATCATTATTGTATGATAATCCATACTCAGCCTGAATCAATTCTATTTCTTTGGAATTAATCTATTGGTTCAAACATCTTTGTGAGCTTCGTGTTTTATCCTACAATTCTTTTGTTCATTGTCTTCCCAGAACATGTGCAAAATTAAGCTTAACCTTCATAGGCTCTTTCCCTCTATATTACCAGTCCCACCTTTCTTCAATCCTCTTTTCATTAACTCATGCACTCATCCACTGGCATATGTGAAAATTATGTATTCTTCATGTCCAGGGACATTGGAAAACACAACTCATCATTCTGATATTCCCCTTTTGCATTTCCCTGTTGCCTCTTCACAATTCAATTTCAACATAGTCCTTTCAACAATACTTTCCAAACTGGACAGTTATACCCTTTATGGTTCCTCTCATCAGTGGTGTGTTCTGTGAATATCCTCTTATATAGCCACGTTCACATCGTTAATTTATAAAACTTATGACCTGCTCTAAACTCTGAAGGTAGATATTTGCTTTCTGTAACTGCTTCAGCATAACTCTTAGTACCTTGGTGACTGAAGGAAAAGTGTTCAAAAAATCCAAATGTATGAAGTACATGGTTAGAAAGTGAAAAAAGGGGGGTTGAAAAAGGTATATAAATATATTGTAAAGGTTAGTTTACATATAGTGAAAAATAAATGGAATATTCTGCTATAAACTCTAAATTGACAAAAGTACATAGGATTTATTTACAATATAAGTATTCAAAGTAGGTTGAGCAGTACATTTGTTAGGGTCTGGGGGAGAGATAATTCTATAACTGTCTGATTCCTGTGACTAGTCAAGTTGCATCATTCTCCATAGAAATAAAGAATATCACACTAATCTCAAGTTGAACACTCAAGTCTAGGAAGCCTAAAAGCTGAACTGAGTGTGGTGCACACATCTATCACCTCAACAGCTGGGACCTGGAAGAAGGGGGATCAGGAGATCAAGGATTTCCCCAGCTGTATAACATGACTGAGACCAGCTTAGGTACACCAGATCTTGTCTCGTGAAGACAAAAAATATAGAAATGAAAAGACTTGGACTTTATTCGGTATCACCAAGAATAAACTTGATTCACTCTAGGAGTCATTATATTTACTTATATCTTAAAAATTAGATAATCCAAACATTCAACTAATTATGTGTTTTAAGTTAATAGGGGTTTCTGTTATCATTAGTTATTTTCATGGTGTCAAAAATACATTCATTTGATTTAGATTTGGCTTTTAAACACTAAAAACTATATTGAAATTTGTATGGAGAGGCCAAAAGTATGTTCCACTGAACTACTTTAAGCATAGTAAAAACCATGCTATCTAGACTCAGTAAAACAGTGTACAGAACCTTGCAGAGTTGAACCTATCCTAGCAATGAGACTACTTCTATAGCTGAGTGTATGTTTGCTGCCTTCTGATTGGTTGAGCCAGGTCATTTCATGGCACTCTACTAATGCTGAAAGTTATCAGTGGTTCTTCCTAAAATACAGGATTAGAGTATCTAAGGGCATTCATCTACCTGCCCTTCTGGACTTATGCTGTAATATCTAATAGACTAGGTAAAATTCTGAGGTTGAAAAGTATTATTCAATAATACATCACATCTTATGTCTGTCTTGAACACTTTATAAGCCTTTCTTAATTCTTTCATATATTAGAGATAGACATGGAAAAATGTTTCAAATTTGCTATGTGTCTTCAGAGATTTTATTTCAGTGATTACTCCTGATCTTATCAGTCTCCTGTAAGTAAGATTGTAGACATTCAAATCTGTAACCAGATCTGATTTTTACTGGACCATGGCATCATTAACCAAGTATTATTTTATAACGACATAGTATCATGGCTATTTAGTGTTTTGCTAAAATAAAATAGTGATTTTCTTTTTAACAGATCAGTTTGAATGGCTACAAGAGTAACACAAAATTGATATGTTCCAATCAAAATAATTTTAGGTAATGTGGAAATGGATTAAGGCGAATTTTGTAAAATTATTTCCAGCCAAGCTATTTATTGATACTGTAAATATTAAAAAAAGAAATATTTCAGTACTGCACAATTTTAATGTTATGTATTCCTTTTTTCTGTTTGCACACAGTGCTACTATTGATGCTGACAGTGTAGGTAGCCTTAGTATGTCAATATTTGTGATGTTTCTTTTATTCATTAATAAATAAAGCAGTAAGGCCTCAATGCAAGCCTTCTGTACTTAACAACTTAACAACCAAAGACACAACTGCTTCCTGAACAATGGAAGTGCCTATCTTCAAGAAGAAAATAAAATATCAGAGGCGATACACAAAACTGAATTATTTTGTGTAGTTCATGGTCTATGCCTATAACATCAATGCAAAATTTCATAGACAGAAATCATAGCTTTCTGGAGTTTTAATAAAGTATGTAAAATTTCTATGAATCTTTCAAGAAACAGTTTCTGGGAATTAAAACTGAAATAATATTTCCTCGGATGCTTTCATTTGCTCTTATTACCAAGCAGGTGGGAGGCAGATTCAGTACATAACTGACATATCAATGCCAGATTAAAATAATTTTCCTCCCGCTAAAAATGACAGAATACCTGATGCCAGAGGGCCCTTATTATTTCATCAGCCATTTCTATCAGAGGAGATGTCAGGACAAGATATTTTTAATTTGAAGCAGAGACTGACTTTTTTTCTCTTAATCACAATATCTTGGATGAAACATAGGATCTGCTTACCAAAGAATCATGGATTAGATATCATGAAGGTTGTACATGAAGAAACATTCATTGTAGTGCCCTTGAATCTGTTGTTTGAGTTATGGTTTTAGAAATAGTTATTAATATTTTCTCTTTCCTTTTAATGTAAATACATGTGAGTATGAAACTTTTAGTATAGGAATTGGTTGAACACTTAGCCACTCAAGAAGAATAAAAGAACATTAATGGGTTAAGAATCTCTGGCTAGACATGTCACAAGCACGAGGGGAGAACATACAAGTTTTATGCTACTAAATGGGCATAGTATTAAACTGAATTTTAATGAATTATTGCTGCACCATTAATCCATAGATTAATACATCTCTTAACCTTCATCTGAGACACTTTTATTTGCAATAGACAGTGACTAACACAGTAACTCACAACTGGGCAAAGTTATGAGAAAAAAGACTGAAGAATGCTTAGTCCAAATGGTAGCATATGTAACATACCACCTCCCAAGGCTCAGGGATCATTGCGGATGAGGGAATAGAAAGACGATGAAAGCTAGAAATGGTGGAAGTGTAAAGTGAAACATTATCTTTTGGATACCACAGAGGGGGTTTTCTACTTTCAAGTTTTAATTTTTGTTTTCATACCTCACGCATCATGCGCTTATATGATCATAGGTCCTTTTTGTCCGATATCTATCTGAAACTACTATTAATGCAATTGATTAATTACTAATGTACCAATAGGTATTGTGCATGTTTTCTTTTTTTCAAAAAAATATGTTTTGATGTGTTCTATACTTAGAAAATGACTTGTGCATTTTCTTGTGCTCTTCTTAAAATTTGTAGGGATATTAATATTTATAGTCCTCTTACATTCACAGCAAAGACAAGACACTTATACTATTTACATTTCCCTTCTCCCACAGGAATGTATTTGGAGAATAAGATTGCCATTTGCATGCCATAATATACATTATAGTGCATATATAAGAAAGATGGCAATGTTTTTCTTAATATAACTGTACAAAAACAATAAAAATGTGCTTAATGTCAAATTTTTGACATTATTATGTATTTTCTATCTTTATTTTTTATCTTTAAAAAGTGGCATTATTTTTAAGGTGGAGGTCAAATTAAAAATAATACATATGCAAGTCTTATCTTGAGAATTCACTAAATTAAATAGTGCCCTATGCAAACAGATTAGACATAATTCATCTCTCCTTTAACCAACTCATTACCCACTAGGGAAAGTGGAAAACAAATAAACTGCAAACACAGGCAATTCACGAAACCACTAAAATAATTATTTTTGCAGCTTTGCAGACGTTTAATGCATCATCAAGTGTATCAGATATCTGACCTATGCTAAAAGTTCAAGCCAGCTCAATAGAGATAGGGAAGTGTTTCAAGGATGAATGAAATATTTAATAAATTCTAAACAAATGTTTTTTGGATCTTTAAGGGAAAGAATGCCTCTATTACATAAAGATACAATAACAAAGTCTACAGGTATTTGGGGAAGAAAAAAGCAGATTATGCACCTAAATGATATGAGAGGAGTATATGTCATTATGCGATTTTTTGGATGTTCAAGAATCAAATTAAACCTTAGTTTTCTAAGGATTATTACCAACATCAGGACGTCAAAGAGTTACCACAAAGTGACTGTAAAAAAGGAAGTAAATATACTAAATGAAAGAGAGTAATGGGAAAAATAAACCAAAAATATATAGGCTGATCATTTTCAAAAGTATGGAGAAGTTCCTTTTATTACTAAAATTGTCACTTTCTGAATCTTTCATCTATGTGCCATGATGTGTATTTAAAGTACTCATGCACACATCTTCCACCTACCAACTACAAATCAGTATCTTTGTGGTGAACTCAACTTAATTTCATCTTCTAGGGAAAAATATCATTATATTTAATCATATTACTTTTGACATAATTCCTTATTTTTAGTCTCTAGGTATTTTAAGAAATCAACACAGAACTAGTGTGGACACTAGGAGAACCTGCTCTTCATCTACAAGACCAGACACAATAGCAGTGCACTAGTTTGAATGATACTGCATGCATGAGAATTATTCTCATACGTAATATGCAGGACACTGCATCACATTTCTCTCATCACAAGAGAGTCTTTATTCACAAGTGAAAAAGATTTATTTCTTCTCATATGTCATTCTTACTTGCTTTTTTTGTCTTTTTTGCATCTTTCTTTTTAATTTTTTTTCTTGTTTAGAATGATAGATTTTAATAGTAAGTGAACTTTGGCAAAGAAAAAAAAACTAGTATTTAATGGTAAACAATTGCTAATGTTTTGCTTACTCTTTCATTTAATAAATAGCTACTTTCATTCCCTGAGTACTGAGAACAGATTCCAAGTATGTCCTTTCAAATATTTTAAGAATGTAGTAAATGATTACCCTACAAATCCAAAATAAAATAAAAACCAAAGAAATGAACTAAACTTCTATTAAATTAAAAATTCTCTGTTACCCAGTACAGATGGTTTTTTTTTAAATTGACACTTTATAAGTTGTTTCTTGAAAAGTCAGGTATTATTTCATTTGGGAAATCAGAAAATGTTGACAATATTTCCATAAGATATAGTGAATTGGAGCACATTGACTTCCATTTTTTAAGTAATGAAAATGTGAAAAAGGAAAAAAAATCTTCATTAAGATGCTTCTTTCATTTCCTTTTAAAATGTGCTTTGTTTCATACATAATGCAAATACAAGCTTGTATAGTTTATCATTAAATTCTTATTAAACTCTAAGTAACCATAGCTTGAGAATTACAGTGAGACTTATCAAGTTCTAGAGCTAAGGGCCCCAACCAGCTTCAAATGCCCAAAGAGAAGTCAATTATTTCTAAGTCAAAAGTCTGCTTAAAACCTTTGTTTAACATTAACCTAATACATGGTTGACTTGTACAGCCCAGGAGATTTCACTCAGTTTTATTATCATCTCTAAAAATTTTGTGCCCTTAAGGGAATAATATAACAGAGATGAGAGCAACTTAGAAAAATAAATTAGCTATGAAATGATTTCAAATATTCACATAGGCATTAGCCTCTTTCCTGTAGAATAGCTCTAGGTGAGAGAACACTAAATTTATGTTAATTCAACTTTATAAAAATTGTTTCATAACTCACATCTTACAAATTTTGAATGAGAAACTATAATGCTGTAAGTTTGAAAATATTACTTTGAAAAGAAAGAGCCCATCAACAGATTTCTAAATATTTCTTTGTGAAAAAGTGAGTTAAAATGAAGAAGAGATTTACCAAATCTATGATCTTTTAGCATAGATAGACACAATCTATTCAGATAGTGATTTCTTCTTATATTATAGTTGGGAAGACAACCAATAAAGGAGTAGATTTGCTTTATACTGGGTGTTTGTCTAGTGCTCTTATAGGAAGTGTTGTTAAATCAAGTGGAATTTCATTTAAGTTTGTATACAAGAGGAATATATTCTATGCCTCTTGCCAATCATTTACCTTCTATTTACAGAAGAAGAAAGGAAAGATAGAAAGAAATCTTCACCGTTTTAACAGGCAGTATTAATACAGAAAGAAAGATAAAAATATTCACAGTCTCTTTTTAGGCTTTCCTAAGCTCAAATCTCTCCAATCTTTGTTCTCACACTAACTAATGACAATAACCCAACCAACGAACAACCAACAAACACCCACCCTGACTCTCAGGGCTTCAGACCATTAATGCCCTAAACCCAAAGTTCCCACAAACCAATGTGGTACACAATCCCAAAGACAAGATACAGGTGCTAAATGACTGCACCCAACCAAATTATAGCCACCTGCATCAAGTATTCCAAATCCAGCTGGTAAATAACTATACCACAGTTGGGGTGGGAACAAGAACCTCTAGTGAATAGTCAGTTAAACCAAAAAGCTTTGCTTAACATAAAAATTCCAAGTGTTTCTCTACATACTACCTTGCTAGATGAGCAGAATTCCTTACTGCAACCTAAAATATATCTTTATACCCATAGAAAAATATAGTTCTCACCCCTCATCAAAGAAGAACATTACAGAAAACGACTGGTCATATCACAGAGATAAACAGATTGTGGGGAGCCCCAGCCTCAATGGATACATATACAACACCATTCTTGCACTTAAGGCTCAATAAACCTAAGAAAGAGGAGACAGAAGGAACGTGAGAGTCAGAGGACAAAAAGGACTACTGTGATTTATCTCTTGGTAAGGACAGGGATGCTACGCCTTGATACCTCAACAATGTGGCTAACTACCTAAGACCTGAACACTGACAATATTAATCAACATGTTAACATGTAAAGGGGCAATCTCACTGGGTCCCACTTCTAGGAAAAAAAGAAGAAGAAAAGCTATAGACAACTAATGACTGTTGAGAGAGTTAGCCTCTCCCAAGGATGAGCTCCTTAGCTGGTGATCCAATGCAAAGTGGTCAGCCCTGGAAACAATGCAGACAAGAAATAAAAATGGATCCAGCCTGTGGCATTTAATATATCTATATATGTGTAATGATAATAACAAAAGAGGCCATCAGTTTGGGAAGGAGTGGGGAGGCATGGAAACGGGTGGAGGGAGGAAAGGGAAAGTAGAAATGTTGAAATTATATTATGCCAGGTGGTGGTTGCACACACCTTTATTTCCAGCACTCAGGAGGCAGAGGCAAATGGATCTCTGTGAGTTTGAGCCCAGCCTGGTCTACAGAGTGAGCTCAAGCGCAGCCAGAGTTACAACAGAGAAACCTTGTCTCAAAGCACCAAAAAAAGAAAGAAAGAAAAGAAAAAGAAATTATATTTTAATTAAAAATATTAAACCTGGACATGGCAGCACAAGTCTTTAATCCCAACACTTGGGAAACAAAAGCTGGAGATTTCTGAGTTTGAAGCTAGCTTGATTTACAGAATGAGTTTCAGGACAACCAGGGCTACACAGAGAAACAACAACAAAAACTAAGACAATAACATTAAAAATTAAAACTACAAAAGAATAAGTAACTAAAGTAAAGTGGTAATTAAAAAACAAAACAGAGATAACTATATCTATAATATATATTTACACTTACTTTAAATGTAAAAGTCAATATTTAAAGTCAAAGGGCAAAGACACAGAGACAGGATAGGATAGAGAGATTGTTTCAGAAGCTATAATTAAGGTGGAGTCTAAGTTCGGAATAATGGAGTAAGCATGCAACTAGAGAAGCAAATTAAGGACTAAGCACTAATCAAAAGAGAATGTTAGTGAGGAGACTGTGATGTCTAGGTGAAATCTTTCAATATGAAGGTGTCATCTATGGAAATTGCTGATGTATTGACAGTGTAATACTAAGAACAGTGGAGGGCCATGGCTACTTTATAACTGTAATTTTCCCATGTGCATTTGCCATGAAAAGAACTTCGAAGCTGAAATAATGATATATTTTATATATATATATATATATATATATATATATATATATATATATATATATATGTGTGTGTGTGTGTGGTATGTGTGTGTGTGTGTGTGTGTGTGTGTCTGTGTGTCTGTGTGTCTGTGTGTATGTATATACATGTACATATATAATTGATATAATATAATTGATAACATAGGAATTTTCTGTGACCACTTTCTGTGGCATGTATAACATATAATAACTTGCAATGTAGTCCATCTGGGTCCTTTTGCTGGGAGAGAAAGCAAATGGATATTTCCAGGAAGAGAAGCCATTGGTTAGTTAATTCTATCTCATTTTCAAAGTTTTCAAAGTAGTTTCCTTCATGAATTATTGTTGTTAAGTCTTGAAGCAATGAATGTAACTTTCAAAGTTCATATATGAAGAAGAATACTTGTGAAATTCATAAGATAGGCATAACACACATTCTCTGTATATACAATGTGTGAAGATTAAATATAGCCTTATTCAAGTGAGTTATCATGTAAGAAATATAAAGTATTCCTATCATTTGTTTGGCTTTCAGATGAGGGACTACTCTGTTCCAGAACATAAAAATATGTCTCCAAATACAGCTGCAAATCATCAGTAGAGAAGATTAAATGTAGTGGAGAAATGGGCTGTAGCGTTCAAACATGCAAACATTATACTGGATCTTACTAGAGTTTCCTTTCCTTAGGAATGATTAAAATGTTTTTCATGGTTACATTGGGAGGTTAGCAGTTTGAAACAGAATATATGAATTGTACGTCTAACAGTTAGGCACAAAATTAAGTGCCCAAGTCATTAAAGGAAGAGAAAGGACAACATTACCCAAATCCCCAGTTTCTCAGCAGTTAGCTGGAGGTTAGCAAGAATAGCAACATGATCTAATTCTTCTTGTCTGTAGTAGAACAATGTGGGGATTTCTGTGGCCTAGCATTCCTGCTAGACTAAGGAAAGAGAATTTTGTCTTTACGAAAAACAAGCAGTAATATTAATAGCCTTAAAACTGTAATCGTTAGTGGATCATATCCTAGGGGTCTACAAATGTTCAGGCTGTTGCAAGAGAATAAGACCTGATAAATAGTGGATAGGTTCTAGAAAATGAATGCAAGAAAAATGAAAAGGAAAGGCTATGGTTTGCAGTAACAACAGTCACCAAACAAACCAAATAATTATCCACTCATCAAAGGAATAATACAGTGTGAGATACTAGAATATTTTAACTAGAATAATACACATGCTCACACATACAGACATACAGGCACACACTCAGTCAGTATAAATGGATAATAAAGCCAGGAAGAAAAGTGACACCAATAAACTGATATGAAAGCAATACTGATGACAGACTTCTGTTACATGGAAGAGTATTCTCATCAGCATCCAAGATAGTGCTGAAAGTGTCAGCTGAGTTGTCCTCCAGTGATTACGTTTAGAGAAGAAGTACCAAGAAGTGAGTCCTGTTTGGAACAACTACCTTCCAGATTATTCACCTTTGAAATTCACCTATTTACGTTGCAATACTTTCTATGACACACGGATAAGTATGATGCCTTATTTTACCTGCCCTGAGATTTTAGAAGTGTGAGAATGTTTGGAATCCTTACATAAACTTTACAACCATAGTTTACTCAGACATCAATGTTTAGAGATCACCGTAGACACTCTTTGTCTTGGTTTGTATATCTATTATTCACACATTGAAACAACTGTTTCATTCAGTCATAAATTTTTGTAAGAACCTATGACATAACAAACACTATACAGATACTAGAACTGGACATTAAAAATTGGTTAATATCTTCAGATATATTCTGTTGCTTACTTCTTTAATTTAATAAAAAGTTAACCAAACACACAAATTGTCAGATACCCATTAACCTTTAAAAAATGGAAGATGAGTACGTTTAGCTATGTAAGAAAACTAAACTTATAAACATATAATTCCAATAGCACAAATAACAAATAATAAAGAGACAATTTGGCCCAGGATAGTAGATTAAAAACTCACTAACATAGCTTCTTTGAACCTAAGTAATTATCAATAAAATAGTAATTAATTTATTTCTGTGACAACAGTACATAGTAATCATCATTCAACAAATTAAGTCATATGAAACTAATGATTAAAAGATGAGGTATAATAAATTATTGTTTGTTTCTCTAAGTACTAATATAGTTATCTTACTCTCGGCTCCTATCTTCAAAATCTGTTGTGAAATCTATAAGGATATCAACTTTTCTTTAAATGATCAGTAATTAAATTTTTAATCAAAATTAAAGGGTTATTTAGATACAGCAATTGCAAAGAATTCAAACACTTCTTACAGTATTCTAAGTAAAATGATGTTGAACTATTCACAGTCTCAAAGAATAGAAAGTTGCTTACCTTATTACAAAATTGTGACTGTCAATCTCTTTTCCACATTCACTGTCTAGTAAAATGCCGGAATTTCCCACAACAGCACAGGTCTTAAACCTGCGGTTTTTCATTGGTGAAACTTCAGGTAGGAGGCTATGCAGATCGTGAGAAATATTTAGTGTTCGGCGTCTGTCCAGCACATAGTGTATGACATCACCAGGCTTAAAACTGCTCTTGACTACTGAGACATCACGTTCCGCATCTAAGAAACGGAGAATGTTCTTCCTACATTTGGAATGCAAGCAAAGCTTTGTATTAAGAACTGCCTACCTAAGAACTGATAGAGTTATTTATTACAGCAAACGGCATGCACATTTGGCAACTACAACTCTTAAATTTTCAGATCGTGATTACATCAAGTGAATACCACAGGAAATGCATTTATTTAAGTCCCATGTGAAGAGTTTAGAACAATTTTCTAAGTAGATGTAATATAGTTTGTAAGTAGGTGTAGTATACCTATTTATAAAGTGAGGAAATCACACTGTTTTTCAAAATATACTTACAAATTATTCATAGGTAAAATGCAGTTGATACAGATGGGCTTTGTAAAAAAGATACTTGGGTAGTATTTCAAACTTCTATAGTCATTGTTTATATTTAATATTGTTCATTGAGACGAATGGGAATAACTTGAAGTTACTTTTAATTAGACCATAAAAGGAAATAATAAATTATTGAGAATCCTCCCCAAAAAAAATTTTTACTCAAATGTTTTATTAAGTGAGTACATTAAGTGAGTCTATAAGTTTCATTCATGCTGAGGTGTCCAAGAAGCAAGATGATCACAGTACAGAAAGTCCTGTATAGACAGAGCATTAATTGTCTATGTGAGAGATATTTAATGGTTCCTGGTAGTCTCTCTTACTTTCTTTTTCATCTTTAAACATTCAATGTGGGTTTTTTAAATTTATTATTTATTTGTTTATTTGTGTGTGAGTGTGTGTGTATGAGTGAATGTGTGTATCTGAGTGAGTGTGTGTGTGTGTGTGTGTGTGTGTGTGTGTGTGTCCTGGATCATCAATTAGAACATTTCCAAGTTTATAAACATAAGTCTAGCTGTTTTGGTTGTTGAGTTGATATTTTATAATTAGATGTGAATGAATCTTATGTGTAACTCTATGAGAGAAACAACATTCTAAGGTATCACTACATGTTAAAGCTCATCTTGTTATTTTTTAAAAATAAAAAACTTAGCACATCCTATAACTTTTATACAAGTTAATCACAAGATATTAGATGCTGTGTAAATATAAATATGTGCATAATCTAAATAGATGGCAGAAGATGAAAAAATAGACATAACTGGCTGGAGGGCCAGTGAAATGTGGGATGAGAGAAAATGTACCTGATAAAGCAGTTGTACTTTTGATCTCTGGAAGCTGAACATTGTACACAATAAATTGAATGCTCATGCAAAACTGGTTTAAAAGTATTTAGCTATTGTTTCTAATATGCTACAGTAGGAGAGTCAGACATGAAATAGACAAGTGACAAACAGTGAGGCAAAAGCATCTCTCTGAAAGAGTCTATAATGCAAACTGTGAGCTTCTCCCATATTTTACTGCATCCTGAGTGGTAAGAAATGTGAGTATAAATCATGGTTCTCCAAACAAAAGTAATAAAATTATATTTCCATGTAAATCTATAGATTCAAATGATCCAGAGGGGTGTCTGTGATCAATTATGGATTGAAAGGTTGGGTTGGAATATTTTTAAAAGTCTGTATACACAAGGAATCTTTGGAAGATCAGGTTTGTAATGAACATCAAGGAAATGTGTCAGGATCTACTAAGGTTTTGAAGAAATCGTATTGATGAAAACATAGGAATGTGGCCCACAGAACTTCAAGATTATGTAATTCCACAGCTACCAAACATACAGCAGCAATAATCAGTCTGAGAAAATTGTAGCAAGGCTGGAAATCAGACATTATTTACCAATATGCTCTTAATGCAAGCTTCCTCCATCACAGAGAAAAATGTCCGTGCCTAGCAGTAATATGTAAGATAAAAGAGACATATTTTCCCTTTGTGCCAATATTGTCTATGCTGTAGGACACTGGGTAAGTTTCATTACTAGGAGCGAAACATTAACAATGGTCAAGTTATTCTCCACAAAATGTAGAACCCTTTTGTAAAAGTGGCACCACAAATAGTCTCCCATACATATTTATTATTTTCACTTAATTGTCTGCAGGAACATAAGAAGGACTTGACACCTACAATTTAAAACAACTTTTCATTCGCTGTGAAGGTGACAGATTGCCTTGAAAATAAAGGCTGCACGGATGTGGTTAAATCATCAAAGTGGGCAATGTTAGCATTTCCCTTTTTGAGATTGTGCTCAAAAGCAGTAGCATGTTTGGCAGCTTGAGGTGAGAAGAGCAAAGCTACCGGTATGAAAAAGGGTTCTGCAGCTTAGAGATCCAGAAGGGAAATTCCCTTTCACGACATCCAAATGTTACATTTGCACACATATGAACTGACAACAGGGACTTTCCAACAACAGCCTTTTCTAGGTAATAGAAAATTAGAAGCAAAATCATTTCAAGATGTGTTGTCTGATGAGAAAGTAAGCAGAAAACCTACTTGTACTTGAACTACTATTAGGGGAAAGGTCTAAACGGTATTTAAAAAGTTGAACAAAATTTTGAGATGTATAGGCTGACTAACTTTTGGTAGAAAATATTACTCAATGAGATAAACAGTTATTAATCACTAATACTAATGCCATATATCATTCCAGTGCTATGGTATAGGCTATGCAGTAGTTTATTTTTACTTAGCAGCAGTTAAAAAAAAGAGAGAGAAAGTATCTTTTAAAGCATTTAAAATTTTTATATGGACTAATTACAATTACAAATAGAGAAAAAAGCTTTTAGAAAAGTTTTAAAACATTTTTAATGCTGAAGGTGCTATTTTAAACTGGAAAGTTAAAGGAAGAGACTTTGAGTAATTTAAAATGATTTAAATGATATTTGACAAAATGTTTAATTCCTATTTTGGGGCTGAAATTTACTTATACCCAGAAAGTTATTGGAGATGAGATTGTTGGTATAAGTATATAACATGCTGACAGTAATTATTATGACTGAATAATATTGTGACTTAGAAGCACAAAGCTCATTTGAAAACAGTATGGATAGTTAGTTCCTTCTCACTTTAGAAAGCCAACAGTATTTTATTAGATTATAGATGTAATTGAACATAAGAAATTCCATGTATTTCCTAAATATTGTTGTCACTTAAACTATAAATATATGGAGGGAGAAAAAATGGTACTTAAATGTAATTAGCTGAATGTCACTAGAAATAGGAAGTTCTCTTCTGCTTGAAGTAAACTGAAAAACTTTTAGGTTTCATCAGGAAAACATAAGCGGTTTGCTTTAGTACATAACATGAATTTAATTTTGTTCAACAGCAGGGTAAGCAAAATTGTTTCAGAAATAAAGTGAAACACAGCTTAACTTCTGAACTCACAGCAAAAGCTTACTCAGGATAAGCCGTAACTTTGTAAGGTTTCTTGATACATGGTCAAGCAGCTAACAGATATTTAAATATTTAAAGTTGGGGATTGTGTCTGACTTCAAAGAACAAAGGCTAGAGCTTACTCTGGTCTTAAACTGTTGTTTGGTCATTCTAATTCAGACCTTCAAACATCTTTACTTAAGTTAACAGTTATTTACAGTGACCTTTTTCATATTAATGGTAACTGAAAAAAAATTGAAAACGTTTCATTTTCAGTGAGACTAAAAATCTTAGTCACAAAAAAAAAAAAAAGTTGTTGTTTTTTTTTTTTTTTTTTTTTTTTTCCCTGAGACAAAGGTGGTTTAAAGCGAAACGTTGGTGAACTGTTCAACTGACAGGAAAGATTCTATAAAGAAACTTCTCAACTGACTCTTCAACCAGAACTTCCCTTTCAACACCGCCCATCAGTTGCAACAGCAGCTGCAGGGGCCCTGAGGATTAATTTACTATGAGTTGTTTTCATTTGTGAAATGTTAAATATAGCTAACCCACCACCACATGCCATTCTTCATTCTCTGTACATTTTGTGTAAACAATATGTGTTGTAGCAACTGAAATTCCATCAAAAGTGCATCTGTCCTACTAGAAAGTATTAAGTAACATCGCACAGCAGAAATACACTAAAAGATGAAAATCAAATTAGGTTATGTAATAAACATATACATACAAAAATAACCTCAACTTATTATGGTAAACAGAAGAGATATAGAGAGAGAATCAAGCTTACAAACTTGATGTTGAAATGTGATTACATTGATTGACAATGACAGGGCTCATTAAAAAGAAAAGGAAAGAACGTTGAAATCGCTGAGTGCTTTACTTTGCGTATAAAATGAAAGAAAATCCCTATGTGACATTTTTGGTCTCTAAAATTATCTTCTGAAGCATTTTGCCTCGAAGGTCTAAAAGAACAAAGAGTTTTTATTACTTAGTAATTCAGAATTTAGGAACGTGTTATGAGAAGGATATTTCAGTATCAAAAAGAAAATCCTAAACAATCACATCAAATGAAAACTAAAATTGTTCCAAAGTATGTGAGGAATGCTGTTTTTTACATCTTACCACTTCAGACGTGGCTATAAATTTAGTAAAAGTGGATGACAACAACTTATACATTTTACTTTTAAATAAAAAAGGTATCATATTTGGTACTAAAATATAATCTTCCACAATTTGTTCCATAAAAAGACTGGCTTAACAAAGCACTGAATGGGAATGTTGATTCTTCTGCTAAATAAGCTTCCTGAAACACAATTAACATTATTGTCACTTCTTGATTGCGATCATGGTATGTAGATGACTGTGTAAAAATTGTATGTGCCATTTTTTTTTTATAAAATACATCTACAATTGTAACAGCGATTCCTTCTTTTTAACCACTAAACACATATAAAGGTACATTTATATTTAGTTAAATTGTCTCATAAATTTAAGAAATATGAGTCTAATAATTGAACTATTTCATTAATTGATTACTGCTTAGGCTGTTTTGAGAGAGTAGCTCAGTTCATGCCTTTCTATACCCATATTTACCATTTGTACTCTTTAGACCTTTGTTAGTACATGAAAACTAGAAAACAAGCAAAGAACAAAAATACGGCCACTAGATCAAGAGACACATACTGGACACAAACTGACAGTTTTCATAGATTTACTCACAAGTAATGAAACGTAAAAGTGTCATTTCTTAACAAAATAATATAAACAAACTAGTATTATTACGATGAAGCCATTAGAACAAGGTAATCATTTTGATTATGATTTTACTTGTAAAGTGTATTAACTCTTTAAGCCTTGTGGGTTCTTAAATTTCTTTAGACTGTTCTCCACCATACTTTTGCTTAGTAAGTCACTATTTGATGTGTTTATGAAAGTTGTAGACCAACCGGCTAAAGGACTGATTACCAGAAACAGAACACATGCCTCAAAATATAAGGAAGGTCCTACTACATGTGTTAATGTAAATTAGCAAAGAATTAGGCATACCATCCGAACATTGGTGGTAATTTAAAAAAAAAAAACAAGAGAGACCTTAAAGTGCAAGTCAACTATTTGAGACAAAAAACAATTACATGTAATGCCCCAATCAAAGCATAGTAAGTAGAATTTTGAAAACCTTGAACAGAATCCACCCACCCCTTCTACATGGTTATTAACAACAGACTTATTCCATTTCCTAAATCTTTTATTCCAGGTGTCAAACTGATTAATACTCTGTAGTCATTGTCACTAGAGGCAATAGTAATTTTATGAACTGTTTGTACGTTGTACAATAATGAACTTACAAATTATTCTTTCCTTGTAAATGACAACTTTGTATGTATTATTCAATGTTTGTTCGCTGTTTCATTGTTTACCTCCTTTTCTGTTAAGGGGAACAGTACGAACATATTAGTACTAACATTTCATTCAAATTAACAATTCTTAAATGGCAAAGCTCACCTTCAAGAATACAATTGCAGCCTTCATTAGATTGTAAAGTTCCAACAGAGGAATCACTTAAGATAGTTTATATTTAACCCCTTTAGATTGGATACTTTACAAAAAAGTAAAATATAAATTTAAGGTCTCATGGGCACATTTAGCATTCATTTTTGAAATGATGTTAGGAATACATGCACTAATATATTAATTATGGAGGTGGACTATTTATTTAATACACCCTTTGCATTTTCACATCCATGACATACCTTTAGCACGGCTAGGTTTGTTAACTACACTATGGTAATTTGTTTTTGAATTTCACTCTACTACTTCCCTTTACATCATCCACGCAGCCTCCCCTAAGTGACTTCTTTCTTGCCAGACCATCCCTCTTTGAAGTCATGACTGTACAAATTTCTTTTCTTTTCAATCAACTACATTTTTCTCTTTGATCATCTTTTGCAGTCTAATGTTATGCTCCTCTATCACCTCATCCCTAATAATTAATTCATTGCTAGCTTACATTAGATTCAAATGAAGACCTAACTTTGGGAGACATAGAGGTAGCTACTCTATAGGTATCAAGAGAGGAAAAAAATATCAGCTGAAAAATAGATCAGTCCTTCACCTTTTTAATCAGTCATCTACTGTTCTAAAATATCTATGTCAATATCTCATCAGTTAATAATTAGCATAATAAACCCTGAGAAGGCAATGATTTTATATATATAAGAAACATATTCTTTCAAAGTTCTCAGATTCTAAATTGCTAAAATGCTCTAATTTATGCACACCAACCAAAGCAATGACCTAGTGAAAAAATAAAGAAGAATGAAAGTCTTGCTCCCTCCATATTCAGGAATGTATAGCCCATTTTTCTCATTAATTTTAGGACTGGACCATAAGAGAATGTTGTAATGGATATAATGACATTGGATTTTATTTCGATAATTCATTCCAGCTTAAAATGTCTGTCTCACAAAGAAGCCAGAACTTTGTAAAGCTTATTTTCTGACTTTTTATTCGCTTTTTTTTATATGAACTCATACAGGCATAACCATTAAATAAATCAAATCAATCTGCATTTAAAATACAGTAGGAATCAAGGAATCTCTGTTCTATGTTGTTAAATGTCAGATCAGAATGAAGTCTCAATAAGGAAAAAGTAAAGAAATGATTCCTAAAATGCATGTTCATCCTGAACAATTGAGTAAAATATGTGAAAGATTAGTGCTTAGCTCGGTATTTTGTTCTATTGGTAATAATACAGTATATTCAAAATTCAATCATCCTTGAAAGTTTGACTATGCAATGATTTTATTTCTATGGTTCCACATTCTGCCACGAGGAACATTAAATATAGCTGACTCACTTTTTCATTAACATTCACATTGAAGCCATTAATCAAGTGTTCACTATAATTTTGCCAAACCCAACATATTTAAGAATGCGGCGTGAAAACTTTTTGGCTTATTTAAGAAACTCACCTTATCTCCAGGACTAAAGAAGAGTTGATTTTCCAGCCTTGTACAGAATGCTGGAAGAGGGTCGAGCCAGCCTTCCGAATGATTTTATCAGAACTGTTGACAAGTGATCTGCTCAAACACAATTCCCCATCTCTGAAACCAAACAAATAGGCCAGCTGTGTGAAAATAAGAAACTCTTTGCATATGTAGCATCACATTAGTGATAAAAAGTTGGATAGTATTTTCACCAGTTAGGAGATAAGAGAAACATGACGGGAGGTGTTTTAGGAATTAAGTGACAGATATCATCACAGCAAACTTCTACACATTCTTTTGGAACATAACTATCTCTCATATAAGACAGACTTTGTGATATTTAAAGAAAAATAACTCATCAAAGCTACAATGCTAACAACCCCCACCACTGCTTATACAATAAGAGATAGGATGTTTGGTTAGTTACTCTACAAGCCTATAATTTTGGGCAGCAAGATTAATTTCATTCCTGAGAAGGCATATAGTAGTACTGGAAATAGATTTTTTGCTGAGGAATACTAAGAAGGTCTTGTGTTTAGCAGATCTGTATATGTTTTTGACTTCATGGTGTTCTTGCTTTGTATTCTTGGTCACTTCTTCACTAGGTCACTATAGTCTTATCTTAACTTTGAGAAACAGCAATAACATTATTTAATATGCACTGACTATGAAGATTATGTGTTTTTCTGTATAACAGAGTAACTTTTCAAGCACCGTTGAAGTGACAATTTAAAAGAATTGGTTTCTAACATCTTAAGGATGAGATTCCCAGGAGGCAAAGATCATTCATTCAATTCATATGTCTAATGCTTTTCCGTTGTCTCAAAAGCAGTTACCTCTTTCAATTAATATTCTGTAGTATAGCACATGATGAGTCTCCCATGTCAACTGCAATGTTAGGGGTTTGGTGGTGTTATGTTGGTGAGATGAATCTGTTACATCATTTAGACCATGAGGACCTGTAGAGTTAAGCAGTTAACTGTTCAACAGTCATTGTCTTGGAAATTTATGGTAAAAGATTCAGAGAATTAAAAGGCCGTTCATTATGACAGAAAGAAAAAACTAAGCCCTTTCAGTATTTGTATTGGTTATTTACATGTAACGTTTTAATTTTTTGATCCCCAATAGCAATGCCTAAAAAATAAAAAAAAAAAAAAACCATGATTTTCGAAAATCACAAGATCTGAATGTGTGTCTAGAAAATTACCTAGAAAATTCTCTCTATCAGTAGAAACACTGCCTTTTATCAGCTGTTAGATGATTCTAAAACTGGAGGCTTATTATTTGGTACTTTGCTTTACATTTTTTTAAATTTATTTATTTATTTTTTTTAGTATGTAGTCTTAATTTGAAGCAACTCCTTGTACTGCTTATGAAATCATATGAAAGCCACTCCCTAGGAATTTGGAACTCTATAAAATTAATATTTTACACAGTTCTACTGATGAAAATGGTACATTTGCATGTCTATACAAGGCTAATAATAATCATTTTGTAGAGGTCATTTAGGTTGTAGGGAAATAGAGCGTATTTTACTCAGCAGTGATCCAGTCATCAATTTTTATATTACACTTTTAATGATAATAATTACATGTGAGTGGAAATGTGGATACTCACAGAAGCTAACCTTCTCACTTTAGCCTACACCTTTAAGCAGGCATAAATTATCATTATTTTTATGGGAAGAGACAAGGTTCTTTCTAGTCTTCACTCCTTTAACAGCTGCCAATACCTTCTTTTTTTTCTACTACAGATTGCTCAGGTTAGAATAATAACTTTGACATAGAAATAAAATTATACATGAGATTGATTTTTTAAATTTATATGGTATTGTGGCACCTAATTATGGATGCATCGCTACCTGTACAGTGGTTTTTATGATGATATACTTAATTCTATAGAGTCTTGTCAAAACTTCTACAGTATAAAAATTTTGAAAGTCATTTTTATAAAGTACAAATTCATTTTCTATGAACACTATGCTACCATAGTACTTTGCTGTTTGAACTGCTTCGATTTAATTGGTGATTGGCCACATATCAGCCTTTTAGCATTAGAAGGAATGTTGAATAGAAATAAGTACAAACAGCCAAACTTCCCTTTTACACTAAAAAGAAGCATCTGAGCCAACATATGTTTTCCTGCAAAGGTCCCAAGGGATATTTTTGCATGTGATCTTGGTAAACTCTGTCTTAAGAAAGGCTTCGTTCCCACGAATGCAAGGCATGAATGATATTCCCACCCACAGCTTATTTCTCGTTCTACTTTGGACATAACATGTAAACAGCTTCACTGAAATATTTTTTTTTTTTTTGCATAGAGATATCTACAAAACATTCAACATGCAACTTTAAAATGGAAGAAACAAGACAGCAAGGATATCCCTCAGCACTAAAGAACCCATTTTTTCAGTATTCTTGCTTGTATGATGCTGGGAAATTCAATCAACAAAAATGATAATACATATGATCCCACTGTTAGGAAATATTCTTACTTTTGTCACTTAATATCTACCAATCTTTTCTTGTTGTTTTCTCTTTGATATGAGTTTCTAGTCTTTGAAAAAAAATTATCTTGTCAGTTCTGATATACATCACAAAGGTGATTAAATCCACATTTGAATATTAGGTCTCAAAAGCCCACTCCATCCTACTGAAGCTCTGTATGACTACTAAGTTCTGGAATGAATATATTCTCTGCGACTAGATTACATGTCTTCATTAATCTAAACTTTTCAAAAGAATTTGAATCAAACTAAGTCTGAATCCATGCAGGAATAATTCTATATTTTGCTCCCAAAGTGTCAAACAAATAAAGATGAGGTATAGTGTAGTATAATTATGAAAATAATCTGTGAAGTAAAGTGCAAACCATGGAATACTGATTTACAAAGCCATCTACTACTTTAAAACAAATTGAAACTAACTTGTCCAATACAGTCACTGTCTAAGCACTACTGTTTAGCTTCACTGTCAACTTTATGAATTCCAGAACTCATAACTGTTGATCGTTTAGTAACACAAAGTAAGCAGACTTGAGGGAATCATATGTGTATGAGAGAAGTATGTTAAAGTCCCATTTTAGTCTGCCAAACAAGTTTCAGGGAATCTTATTCAAACAGACATCATTTAAACTTGTCACACTTTCAAGTTCTTTCTTCATCAGATAGTCATGTTCATGTATTGCATGTGGGAATCTTAAAAACCATCTCAAATATACTCTAAAACACACACGCACACACACACAGGAAAAGTGAAAAAGAAGAAAAGAAAAGTCAAGAATGACCTACTTTACTACCAATGATCTGAGGTAAACTTGTTAACCGTGTCATTCTAACATCCAATAAAGTTCGTACAGAAGGAAAGGGCCTGCATTCTCAGGTCCTTAGTGATTATCACTTGAACTGCCCTGGAACAATCCTTTAGTCATGCTGAACACACTGCTGGTGCACCTCTGGAAGGAGGTTACTGACAGGTTGCGAAGTCACTCTGCTACTTTTTTCCTTTCTTCACAGAATGCCTGCTCAGTACTGAAGAGTGACACTGTACTGACTCTGCATGGAGATTCTGCTAAAGGAAGAAGGTTTGAATAGAGAAACTGCCTCCCTAGTGAGAAATATTCATGGTAGCAGGGACATTGAAGATCAGCTCAGAATGTAAGATTAAAGATTTAAAGGACTGGGTTGAAACTACTGCCCACCTGTAAGGCATGCAGTGCCCCCAGAGACTGCAGACTGCCTGTTACTTCACTTTTAAACGCGGCGTTGTTCTGGGCTGCAGACCCAATCCTTTGCTCTTTAAGTCATTTCAAAACTGTCCTCTCTACATAAGCTTACACATAGAGAAGAGATGACAGATAGCTGATGACTCAACTGCTCCACCAGAGGCAGTGTTGGGGAGTTGAAAGAAAACCATGTACTCGGGTCACTAGCTTCTCCCCTGAAGGTTTCTTTCTGGTGGAAAGGGAATAAATGCCCAGAGGCACCAGCTACCCTGCACAGCTCTGGGCAGCCCTGACTCCACCTTGTGCTATTGAGTCTGGAGGCCCTTAACGGCCAAGATTCCTCCAGCACTAGTAGGAGGGCTATCTCTATAAGCAGGTCTCTGCCTTGCCAGAAAAGACTGCTGTTGCGGTCTTTAAAGAGGAAGAGCTTTGAAAGAGAGTTTTTCTTTTTTCTTTTTCTTTTTTGTCTTTTTTTTGGGGGGGGGGGTGCCTATTACAAATGAAGGCAGGTTGACTCCTTTCAGAAATGAGGTGCCCCCTTACCCTGTCTCCTTTTTATTCTGTTCTGGCTTCTAGTTTTCTGGGAGGAAAGAATAGACACAGGATATTCCTCTCTTCCTGTTTGGTTAACTCAAGCGCCCCTGCCTAAAGCCTTCTCAAATACTGAGAAGGAAGAAACCTCAGCTCAGTTTGCAAAGGGTGTGGGCCCAAGCTCATTAGAGCTACCTAGCCACTGTGCTGTCCCCAGCTCCCAGTGCTGCGCCCACCCTCCAAAGGCTTTCAGAAAAAGGCTACAGAAGAAATGTCACTGAGAAACGTGGAGTGTCCTGGTTCTATTATTTCCCCCTTGGGGAACTGTGGGTGCATGTCTTCCTCCTGAAGGCAGTTTATCCCGGAGCTTGGAAAGAATTCCTTTCCAGCATTTAGAGACTCTGTTCATCGCCACGCCCACTCCTGCTAGCCAGGGTCCCAAACCATTGGCATCCTGTAGAGGCTTGGTTGCTTTGTCTAGGCTCAGTCTCATCTTCCCAATCCGAGCCTACCAGTTCAGAAGGGAACAAAGAGCCTCGACCTGCACGCCCCAGCCTCCGCCTCTCCCAGGAACTCCCACGCACGGGTGCACCACCTTCAAGACCCCTTTGTCTGCTTGGCGAAACCAGGTCTGCCGGGGATGCCCATACCCCTCCCAATTTTTCTTTTCCACCATTAACATGGATTTTCAAGCCAACCGCTTCTGTGTTAACGGCCTCACACGGTTCCTATATTTATTTTCCTTTCTGTACTATAGACGTTCAATAGGTTTGTTGAAGCATAAGGAGCATTCAGTCCACTCCTTATTAGCTTTCCATTCTCTAGTTCCCTTTGCGTGTGCTACTGTTATCCTGGCTTTGTACAGAATAGCAAGTCCTTCCGAGGGGATACACCTGCGTCTTGCTCACTTAAATGCAACCGATTACTCAGAGAAGAGAAGGGATATTAAGAAATGAGCAATGGGCTGCGTAAAGTTTCACAGTGTGTTTTAGCAGCCCAGTGCTCCCTCCCCTACACACAACCGTGCGCACAAAAAGATGGCAAAGCATCCTTCTTCGTTTAAGAAATGTCAGAGACAATTTAAAACCTGAAGGAAATCTTAGCCAATGCAGTTTCCAACTGCGGAAACCTCCGGACTTTGAAGGATTTCCGAAACAGGACCTTTAACAGAGTTGACAAGCAGTACCATATCCTCAGGAAAAAAAAAAAAAAGAAAAAAGAAAAAAGAAAAGCGCTTCCAAGCCTTGTTAGAAACACGAAGTTACAGGAGTTCTGCTCTGGATAGACTTCAAAGGCAGAGAGGCCAGGGGAGAGAGGAAGGAAGTGTGATATTTACAGAACTTAACGGGGCGGAGATTTTGAACATATTTTGACAAACTCAAGAAAGAACAGAAATATAGTCTTTGAAGACACTGTTCCCAGCTCCCTTCTAAAACTAACCATGAACCCTAGAAGTTTTACATGTGGGGGAATAAATAAGGAATTATCCTCGTTGGCACTGTAATTTATAATGTTTTTAAAAAGAGAAAAACAAACAAACAAAAGCCCCCCACCACGTCTCACAGGCCCCTCCCACTACCACCAAAACCAAAAACAACAACAACAAAAAAAGAGTAAAGAAGAGCCCTTTCCTCTCCTCTGAACTTAAACTTCTACCTTTCAAGAAAGCTGCTGTTCATAGCATCTTCCTAGCCTGTCAGGACACAGAAAGAAGGAAGGACAACGGCTGGATGAGTAAAGACATCTCCAGAGTTCTGTTCAATCATTGAAAAGACAAGGGCACACGTTCTTTGTTGACACTTGTGCAGTGACTTCTTTGGTGAGGAGTACTGGGTGCCAATACATCTGTCACCACCACCACCACCACCATCATAGTGCAGGGCAAGTTAAACTCAATCAGACTGGAAACAGCATGGGGAAACGCACACACACCTCCAAAGAGCCTTTGTTATTTAATTCAGGACACTAGTCACTCACCAGTTCAAACCAACACACACAGCACAAATGTCACTCTAGCGTCTCCATGCACAATTCACTATGGCTTGACTTTGTGTCATATCCTGAGCATGCATTTACCCGATGAGTTGCGTCTCTTGGTGCTCCTCAGTTCTTGCTATTTCTTTTGTCTTATAAAAGATCAGAAGTAGACTTATAGTGCAGATGGTCCACCGTTTTCTAATGGAGCGCATCTTGGGTGTCCGGGAAAGTCCTGGTTGTCCCAGCTCCGGCACCTTCTCTTGGTATAAAGGCTCCGTTTTGGGGAAATGATCGAGGGGGAGAAATCTGAAAATTGCGAAGGGAGCGTGGAGGCGAGATCCCAGAATCAGGTCGCTCTGATGTTCTGCGGCGGAGCTCTCCGGGTTCTCCACCGCTGCCCAGCGCCCTGACGCGCAGTTTGCGCTAGCCGGGCCCGGGTCGCTCAGCGCCGCCTCCCTGGGGCTCAGGTTTCTTATCAAACGTGACACCTTATGCATTGGCGGTGGCGGTCCCTTCTGCAGCTGAGCTCGGGGGCGTCACTGGCCCTTTCCTAGCCCGAGCAGGGAAACGATAAGCAAGACCAGCCAATCACCGGGCTGAGGGGGCGGAGGCTGCTGTTGCCTCGCGTTGCTGGCGGCTGCTAGGAGAGTATCGTCGTGGGTTGGGTCTGCTCGGTGCGGGGGAGGAACCTCGCAGTCGCACGCGCGCGCGTTCTCGTGCACAAACCCAAAGCCACAGACACACACAGATACACTCACACCCTCTCCTAGGACGCCCGAACGTCAAGGCTCCAGATCCGCGAACGTCTACACCATCTGCCTGCAGCAATGTAAAGAGTGCATCTCATCTGTGAAATATGAGAGCCCATCCCACTGCAGGAATGCAAAGGATAGATAAGAACAGGAGTGACTTGAGAAAGGAGACGGTTACTGAAAGCGTGTTTGCTAAACATACACGAGCGCACTAGCAAATATACCCGTCCGAGGTAGAGTGAAATCCATCAGGGAAGTGGACGAAGGACGTTTATTATTCAATGCAAAACGCGGTCTGGAAAATACAAACGCACAGAGAAGCCAATGAGCTGATCTCACCAGCAGAATGGGTGCGTAATGAAGAGCCCAGCTTCAAGCTTGCGGTGAGCAAGTGAAGTCAGAGGTGCCATTTTTGAATGTTATGCATGTCTTTGTGACCCTCTCATTGTAATTTGGAAACTCCTCACGAAGAAGTGAAGGAAAGTCCATTGCCACTGAAACTTCACTGCAGAGAGCCAGGATTCTGAGAAAACTCAGTGGCCTCCGGACTCAGGCACACCCACAATACGTTCATACCTAAAGAGAAACGATAGAAAGGGTAGAAAGCAGGAAAGGCAGGCACATCTTGAAAATCTAACTGAAGTGCACTGGCCTCTGGTGACCACCCCTCCTCCCTCCTACATTTTGCTTACTCTCATTGTTGTGCAGCTGGCGCGCTTTCTGAGTTCTCTGAGCACCTCTCCATTCCTCGTTTCCGGCATATACAAGAAGCTGACTATACAGGCTTATCACACTTAACATCTGCACTCTTCTACAGCATGAGACAGAACCTGGAAGCCAGACTCCTTCCTATCTGCGTGCCTTGGCCCCAAGGCTCTGAAGTCTGAATTCCTGCTCCTTCAATCTGAGCATCAGTTCTAGTTGTCCTTAGCTCTTGCCATTTAAGTTTACACTTTGCAAATCAGGAAATGATGAAGCCCACAGCTAGGACTTGGCCACTCTTGGACAGGACAAAGGATTCTGACATCACTCCTGCTTAAACCCCAGGGTTCCAGAAGCTCAGGGATAGAGTTTGCCTGGCTAATGAAGTCTCTAAAAATAAAACAACAAAGTTAATGTAAAACCTGGGTCCCTTGCTTATGCATGACAGTCTCTACCTGAGGTTTAGGAAGTTAAAAATCTCTGAAGTTTTGAAAGACTAGTCTCTGCAGCACAGTCAACTAAAAAGCCCAGTCGAAAATGCACCAAGGAGCAAGTAATTATGAGCCTTTATTGACAATACAAGTGGCCTGCCGGGAGCCTTTCCAGTTTATTGATGTCTAGGCAATACTGCTTGCCTTAATGCATTTTTTGTTACACAGACTTGTGAACTATCAGCAGGGAGAAGAACAAAACAGTTTCTTATTTGAGTTAAGGGGAAGTGGACAGATTGGTGGGGGAGTGTCTGTGTATCAAAGCAAAAGAAACACAATAACTATAAAATAAACAAATACTGTATATTGCAAGGCAAATAATTTTACATGCAGAATATATAATTTGATATTTTCCTACATTCATTTATTTTTCTTCACATTTGCTCCTATTTATAGTCTATTTTTTGTTTTTATATTGACCTTTTGTTGTGTTTCCATACTTGAGAACCAAATATAATGTGTCCAATCAAGAAAGACCTTGTCTTTAGGTAGAATTCATAGTAATAAATTTAGTGGAATTTTTCACATATCAGGAAAAGTTTATGACTATTATTCTCAATTCTTCACCATTCTTTGGCTTGGGAAACTTACAATAATATACTTTTGCATTCAGTTTCATGGCTAAGCATGAATATTTTTTGCCTTTTTTCAGCCACGGTTTTTTGTGGTTCTAGCTCTTATTATTTCTTATCACACAACCCTTTGAGATGTTAAGAAAACACAGAAGCACTACCTTTGGCAGGCTTTGGTACATCCTACCTATTACCTAGTTGTATCTTTTTTAATATTGCCTTTTTGCTGTTTCTCTGATCAAACAAGATGTCTGGTCCTGCCTGGTAGAAAGACAGTAAGTGTCAGAGCAATGTACTTCAACCCTACTTTCTTTTTGAATGGTAAGTAAGTAAGTAGCTGGACAAAGAATGTCTATGTATGTCTGTTTCCTTTGAAAAGTATATATATATATATATATATATATATATATATATATATATATATATATATCACATGACTGCTTTTAACAGCTCATAATGAGTAGTTTTGGAAAATATTGCCTCAATGTATATATCATGTAAAATTACATGAAAGTGTTCTTTGTAAATTAAATTTTGTAAACAGAGTTTATATTTTAAATTATTTTATAATATTAATTATAAATATACCCTAAGGAAAAATACTATGGTCATTATTAGCTGCAATGCTCTTGGTAAATATAGAATGCAAAAGATTTGTCCTGAAAAATGTGTTAAAATTAAGTATAAACATTCACACACACACACACACACACACACACACACACATGCAAACGCAGGTATACGCACATATTGTATTGTCTATAGTACTTTTTAATCCCTCAAAAATATGTGAACAAAATTGAAAATCAGACTCAGGCCAGTGAGAAGACCCAGCTGATAAACATGCTCACCACAAATCTGAAGAGTCAGTTCCTCAGGATTAACACTGTAGAAGCATATAATGGACTTCTGCAAGTAGGCCACTGACCACTGCAATGACATGCGTGCATGTGTGTGTGTGTGCGCGCGCACACACACACTATTTAAAAAAAATAGAATCGGACTCATACTTTTAGAGTGGCATTTTGGTGGAGTTAAGTTACAATTATCTTGTCTCATTTTTTATAACATTTATTTATTCCAGAATTTTTATTTCCTGTTTTTATCTACTGAACATTGGATCAGTTTGCATTAAGATGTATAAAGTAAATAATTCTATTAAAGGTTAAAGATTTTATGCTTTGCTTGTTACTATTATAAGAATGCAAAAATCTCAATTTTTGGAAAGTAAGTAGCTGGACAAATGAATAAATAAAGTACTTATAAAACAAAGATTGAATGCCAAGCATAAAAATGCTTAATCCATCAGCAAGGGTATGCCGCAGGGGTGGGTGGATCAATAGACACTTATTGGAGGGAGCCTTTGGGAATAAGAAAAAAATAATGAGTCTACTTCACATCTGACCTACAACTCCCCACCATAAAATAAATAATTGATCCTTTCTCTCCATTACCACAATCATAATTCCCTGTATCCCACTTGAAAATCTGTCAATACCTATAGATATCATACAAATTGTGGTTAAGCATATCATTTTCACATCCATCATTTATGCAATTGTGATGATTTATATCAGCTGCAATTACAGTCTAACCATTAAACAAGCATTATAAAAATCAAGTCATGATAAAAATAGCGGAATTTTTAAAATGTCTTTTGTCTGACCTAAGCGTAGAATTATTTATTTTTTCAAAACATGCTTTAGTATATGAAGAACATATAGTGACTGTATCCCCTTTTAATCTTCTCGACAGGAGACTACATCTATAGTGAATTCTCAGAAATGAATGCTTATGGCAGCATTATACGTAAAATACTGTAGAAATTTTCCTACAGTTGGTGAAGATTGCAGAGTGTGCATGCTCAGTGTCATGACACCTATGTTTGTTCCATGGTGTTTTGAAAATGAAGGGTCTTTCTTAATACATGCTGAAGTCTCTTTGAAGATTAAATCAATATTGGAAGTATTAGCAAGCTACTCTAGACAATATTATAAGCTAAAAGAAACATAGCTTTCTGTTTAAGAAGGGATTATATAAGAAAAAAATTTCTGAGATACTTTTGCAGAATCTGAGAAAAGAAAATGTAATTAAGACATTTGATATTTCATGTATGTTTAGAGTCTAAGCTTAATTTTAAGGAGAATTACTAGTATGGATATATGAACATATTCAATAGCATTCATTACAATGGGTTCTAGTCACAGAAAACATTTGTCCTTGTGATCAATCAACCAGCCAACTTAGAAAGAAGAGTGGTTATGTGCCTTAAAAGTTCAATAAACCTCTTAATAATGAAAGACAAGCTACCAAATTTAAGATAGAAAATGAAAAACAGAGAGCGTCATTCATAAAAATCTAAAATTCAGTTGAGTTAACACCTCAGTTCTAAAGGGAGACTAGTGACATTAAGATGAAATGATAGGGATTCCTACAACCTGGATTTCTGAAATGTGAGAACAAATGCAAAGATAAAGTGAAGTGATGTCAAATTTGCTACATGTGAGAAAGTAAGATTATTCAGTACAGAGAGATTTCAGGTCACCAGAAATGAGGTCAGGAGGAAATACAGACAGCACAAAGGACAGTTAGTGCTAAGTAAATTGGCAAGTAGGTGAAGTAGGAGAGGTGGTGGAGGGGAACACCACTAGTGACACTATCATCACTATCATGGAAAATCATGAATGCTGTTCCTATACCTGGCCATAACTGGTCCATACCCAACAAGTCAGAATTAAGGACTTGTTAAAGAAGGAAAAATTTTTTTTCAAATAGCTATTGACAGAATTGGTTGATTGATCTTCAATATCATAACAATGCAGAAAAGATATTGTTCACTAGTAACTGTGGATTGAAGAGTAATGCTTCCCTAATTTGTATTGCCATGAATTTAAATACATTTTAAAAATTTTGCTTATATAGAATAGTTTTCATTCAACACCTCAGTTTAAGATTAATTCAAACTTACAATTTGTATTTGGTGTTAAAATACTCTATTCTGATTACTTTCCAAGCTAGTATATGAACTGTATTAGTTGGTTTTGGTTTAACAGACATCCCTACAACTATGAAGGTAAAAACATATATTAATTTCTTATTCATGGTGTGTCACCAGCTATTTCCTATGGCTCTATACTACTTGCAGTCTCATCCCAGAGTCTTGCCATGAGGGACACTCTGTCGGAAATATCAGCAGAAGTCATAGCAGAAGCTCCTATCCAGCCCCCAGGGTGTTTTCTCCTGAGATAGAGCTATATGTTATGTGCCCTTGCATCTGTTTGCCAAAGTTTGACATATGGTCAAGCTCAAAATTCAGTAAAACAGTGAAACAGTAGCTCCTTCATGAAGTTCTCAGTTTCCCACATACCAATAAATGAGTCAGTAGAAAAATTTTACTAGGAAAAGAGAGAGCAAAACAATAGAGGAAAAGAAAGGAAGAATGGAAGGAAGGAACGAAGGAAAAACAGAGAGGGAGAGAGAAATAAAACTCAGATCTAAGTGAGAAAAATATAATACAATAAATTTGCCACATTAGATAGAAATATATATTCAAAAATAAAAAGCCAATGAAATAAAAGCCCAGTGGTCTGGGTTATACCTATCTGCTAGAGAATAAAGAGTCAAATTGCAGACCGAGTCTATAGTGCCCATTGGCATACAGGATTAAAGAGGACAAAACTCTTTTGTAAATACTTTATAAAGTAAAAAAGTAAATAGAGTGGGATTATCACTGTTAGTAAGGAATACTAGAGTTTTGTATTTGAAACTTCCTCTGCCCAGAAAACCAAATAAAAATACTGGTAAATTTTGATAATCTAATATCTCACCACCACAATCATGAACTCAATTATACCATTTTATCATCATTTGCAAGTATTCCACATATCTAAGGAAAATCTTGCATTTTTACCACATACAGCTAGCAGGTTGTTTTTTTTTTTTATTAATCTCAGCTTGTAGGTACATATGCAAGTCATATAA
The DNA here is from genome assembly GCA_026225945.1 of Cricetomys ansorgei. Lineage (NCBI taxonomy): Eukaryota > Metazoa > Chordata > Mammalia > Rodentia > Nesomyidae > Cricetomys > Cricetomys ansorgei. The sequence goes on from JAMJFZ010001791.1 coordinate 6,718,719, forward strand.
TTGTGCTCAAGAATCACAGTCTAAGCCTAAGTCTAAGTCTTCATAAGTCCATGAAGAACAGGATTGGAAACTAACCCAAACCAAAACAAACAAACAAAAAAACAAAAAAAATAAACCCAACCAAATAAACAAACAAACAAAACAAAATAAAAACTGTTCCTTTGCTCTGGAATTTGTTTTAATATGTCCTTTCTCATCACATTTATTCTTTAAAATAATCTATATGTACAGGTTAAATGCTGACATCTTGACTCACATATCATGGACTTTTTTCTCTCTCTCATTTTTAAAGTGTTTCTTTGAGGAAAAAACCATTATTGACACTGTTTTCTGAACACAGAATGCTTCCTTCCTAGGACTTCCAGAGAACAAAGACAGCACAGACACAGTCCTGGAGCCTTCTACTTAGGCATGTCCTCATTACATTAACAATACTTTGTTTAGAAAACATTCTTCAGAAGTTTAGAACATCAAATCAAGAACCCCAAACATTTCACTGAGCAATAGGAGAGACATAAACAGAGAGAAAGAAGAAATTGTTCTCACTCAGGTATTCAAAAGGTCTAAGAACCAATTTATTTTCATTGTCTTCTCAGAAAGGTAACTAAGAATTTTTACTTTCATTTATGTAACTTATATTTAGTGGACATTTGCAATATATTAATTTTAAAATATGTTTTGAGACTTAGGTAATGTATGCAATGTCTATTTGCAAAAGGATTAGGATGTGTAGACTTGTTGGAAGTAGTTACTCTGGGCAGGCTTTGGCTTGCAAGAAACTCACATGTTCCTAGTGCTCTCTTTCTGCCTGGTGGTTGCGGATCAAGGTGTGAGTTCTCAACTGTTCCTTCACTCAGCTATCGTGAACTCTGCAACCATAAGCCAAATTTAACATTTTCTTTTATAAGTTGCCTTGGTCATAGTGTTTTATCACAGCAACAGAAGAGTGATTAAGACAAGTATATTTTATGTGTGAGTATTTTTCTTTGCATGTATTATCTGAGTGCCTTCTACATGCAGAGGCCAAAAGAAGACAGCAGAGCTCCTGGAACTGGAACTACACTGTTCTTAAGGGTACACCAAAAAGTATCTTCTACATATACAAATCCCAGAACCTTATGCAATCATTGATTACTAATATGTGGTTAGTTTTTATTTTACCTGTATAATTTTGAAGAATATTTTTATATCTTGTCTTCTTTGAATTACTTGTCAAATTTTGGAATTAAATAGAATGATAAAATAGGTAACAAAATAACTCCCTGATTTTAAGAAAATAATTTGACAAAGGTATTATTGATAGAGTTCACCAGTTTACTTGTAGAAATGTTTCAAATTAGCCATATCATAGTATGGAGCCACTGCCAATATTTGTTGATTTTTGCATCAATTTCGTTTTGCAAAGAATATGTTAATTTAATACATAGGGTCACATGTTTGTTACAAAGTTTCATTTATCATGTTCTTACTACCCACAAGCTTTTTGGTGGAGACCTATTTAATTTATTGACAAGTTGTAGAACATAGACATCAAAAACTTGAAATTTCATTTTAAGCATTGCATTGTACATGTGATATATTTTGATGTAATGTTTTGGTTTTACTTAACTTGGTTTATTTTTGACATAAAATCTTTCTATGTAATTCAAGTTGGATGTGCAGATCTTTGAATATAGACATTTATCACAATATCTGGTTTATATTTTGTTTTGATCCTAATTTTGTAGTAATCCAATCATAAACATACAATTTTGCCTATATAATGGATATAGATTATGGATATTGCCCATGTGTATTGTGCTATGATTAATGTTTAATCATGTACTTGAAAAAGTTGTATGCCCTTTATTCATATAAAATGATGATGTTTTCTGCACATGTAGATCAAGTAGATCTTCTGATGGTTTTGTTCTATAGTGTTCAGATGCAGCTAGAATTGGTATAGGTATCTATAACATCAGCACCTGGCTGACTGAAGCAATAGGAACATAATTTGAATCTACCTAGAATATGTACCAATACCTTTTCTAAATCAGTCCATCAACCAATGAAGCAATCAACCAAATAGGTTAATGCTAACAAAGATGATCATTACTGGTAACTTCTTTTACTCTCTTATGTTCTTTTACTCTCTTATGTTTTACTTTTTTCATAATTATATTTTAAAGTCCAATCTATAAGTCATGAGAATATAGTTTCTTTTTTTCTATTGTTTTATTCTATTCTTATAAGATACCTGTAACTTTTCCTTTCAATTCTGATAATGTGTATCCCCTGCCAGTGTTTTAAAGCTTATTCATTTTATTTTAAATACATGAGTATTTTCCTAGCAAGTATGTGTATTCTGAGAACAGAAGAGAGTTTCAAATCTGGATCTGGATCTGAATCTACAGATTTTTCGAGACGTTATGTAGGTGTTAAGACTTGAGCCCTCAAACTATGGAAGAACAGTAAGTGCTCTTAACTACAGAGCAATCTTCATAGCCCCCAACATTCCCCTCTGTGATGTCTGATCTATGATAGGAATTTATAACGTCAAGATTTCATAACAATTTCTTCTTTTCCTTTTGACTTTGATTTTATAGTTAAGGGAAAATATTTTGACAGCATATTATTGAGTCTTAATTTTTAAAAATTATTTTTTATAAAATTTTCTTTAGATCGTACCATTTAGTAACAGATACTTCAACATTGTCCTTTTTCTTACAGGTCACATGTTGTCTATTTCCTTTGAAAAGAAGATACCATGACAGGATTAGACATAGAAAAGGTATTGTATGAAATAATAGTAGGAACAATGGTAGGCAACTAGAGGAAGTAGAAGAACCAACTGATGCCCAGGATGTTATGGCTGTGAATGTCAAAGAGGGTGATTATAGGAATTGTAATCTCAATCTTTGGTATAATACACTGAGTTTAAATCAAGCACATGGAAAGTTTTAAAATGAACTTGCCCATAAGTATTCAAGCCATGATTAATGATAGCTGATAATACCCCACATGAAGTATGACACAAACGGAACCTTGATTCAGCAAATAACCTTGGGGCTTCTTGTCATGAATGATTTCTTCAGTAAACATCTGAGCAGTAGGTATTATAGCCTGACCATTTGAGTCTTCCATACAGGTCTACTTTACCACATGGATTGTAACCCCTCAGTAGTCATAATCTTTGTAGGATACGTAGCTGTTCATAAGTACGCTAGAGGAAATGATTAAAAGATGCCCAAAAGGGTCATATGAACTGGCATGTAAAATTCCCTCCCTAGTATCTGCTCTCCAAGTGTATCATTATAATTATAAGTAAAAGTTCACTTTTTGATGTATAATATTTAGGAGTTGGGCCTCACCTGGAGCCAGGTCCTAAATTCTGTTCATGTACATCCTCTTTACCTATTGTATAGTTAAATCTTAGTTCCAAATATTGATCTTGGTTATCTTTTAATTTGGACAAACCTTAGTACCACTTGTATTAGTTCACATTATCTAAGAGATAGATAACAAAGCAAAACTAGATTTTAAAATCATATATTAGGGAAATTGTTCATGACAAAAACAGAAAGAAAGAGAAACAGACAGGAGAGATAAGAGACCTATGGAAGGAAAAAAGGGAAAGATGGAAGATTTGTTAAAATGTGTTTCAGGCAAAGTTGTTCTGGGGAATTTTCTTCAATATACTGGGGACTTTGAGTCACTGTTGCCTGGTATGTCTTTGCCTTACTATGAATGTCTAGACTCTTTCTGGCAACAGCTTGTGGGAAGGATGACCTCAGCATGGACTGGGAATTGGACTTTGTCTATAGCAGCCAGGACTGTCAATCAGTCATAGTCCCAGAAGCAGGATATCTGATGGCTACTACAGTAATATTTTCTTGTTTATAATGCCTGTATACAATTATGTACATTTCATAAATTTTCCTGTTATTAATTTGGGACAGTAAGTTTGGTATCAATTCTTATATTATAGGTGGAAATTACAACTTGCTAGGGTTTGTGGTTTTGTTTATTATTTGTCATGACTTTCAATACAGCATTACAATGGACACAGCGAGGAACTCTTGTTCTTTTGCAGTATATCATATGCTTAATTTTCTCTTCTTCCTTCCATGGTCTAAGCTAGGAACCGGAAGTATTTCTTCTTCACAGGAGCCTTAGTGAACCTGGAATGTCATGCCACTTCCTTTGGCTAATTTTTGTTATTGCTATTTTCTTCTTTTATTACTTTGATTCCCTCATTCCCTCTCCTTGCCCCCCCTCCCCTTCTCCTCCTCCTTCTTCCCCTCCCCTTCTGTCTTTATTTTTCTTTCTCCTTTCAGACAGGGTTTCACTATATAATCCTGGGTAGTCTGGACTCACTATGTAGGCCAGGTTTGCCTGAAACTCACAGAGCTCCATCTGCCACTGCCTCTCCATGCTGGGTATAAAGGCATGCACCATCATACCCCCACTGCTTTCCTTTTTAATAGTATTTTCTGATAGTTACCTAAAGTATCTAATCTTATCCTGACATCTTTCTCTATGACAGTGGCAATAATGAGATGGTACTAAGTTTAACACATCGCAGAAGTGACAATAACAGTCTACTTACGCCCATAAAAATAAAAATTATGATGAACTCTGGAGTGGCAAAACTTTATCTGAAATCTTTCTATGGATTGAATGATGTGCATGTACTTCTTCAACACCCTTACCCTCATATAATAAATTCACAATTATGATAATATTAGAGACTGCAGTCTCTAGAAACAATGGTAATTGAGTCCTAAGGAGAGCAGGTTTGTATAGCTAACTAACCCTTTCTATTGTCTGTACTGTGTAAGGACATAGGATAAAGGCTGACCTGTCTGAGCAGTCACTGTGTTCTCATGCGACATGATTTTGCCAATACCTTGATCATGAAATCCTCAAACTCCAGAACTGGGAGAGATATCTGTTATTTGTTCTAGATATTTTATTAGAATTAAAAATATACTACGATTACTTAAGATATTTGTGCATGTTCCATGAGAACTATGAATGCATGATTAATACTGATCAAATATGTCACCTGTAATGACACTGAAAGTGAAATCACATGCTATGGAAGTCTAAATGTTTTCCAGATTTTTTTTTGAGATAATAATGTAATAACATCATCTTTTCTCTTTACTTTCCTCCCTCTAATTCAACCCATGTACCCTCCTTGATGTCTTTCATATTCATGCCACTTTTTCTTTAATTGTTTTTATGTGTGTGTGTGTGTGTCTCTAAATATAGAAATAAAATTTTCTCAGTCTATAGAATGTTACTTGTCTTTATATGCTTTCTGGTATGACCATTTGATATTGGATAATCAATTGGTGTTTTTATGCCAGAGGAAGATTATTTCTCCTGTTCTCAGCATTCCTTCATGACCTGCAAATCTTTGTCTAGGGCAGAGGTCTGTTTAGCTCCACCCCTTACACTGTGGGATGTCTATTGCTGTTCAGATGATGTATAGTATGGTGAGACCTCATGAGTGTAGCTCCTCTGGTGTTTCTAGAGGACACAATCTCGAAGAAAATTTCTTGTTCCTGTGGCTCTTATCAGCTTCTTCCTTCTTTTCTGCCATGATCCCTGAGCTGTCAGTGCCAGAGATGGACTACAGATTCATCAATTGAGAGTGGGATTCAAAATTCTGCATTTTGATTGGGTGTGATTTTTCTGAAATTATCTATGTCTATTGCAGAGAACTTTCCTTGATGAGAAGGGAGAACTGTAGTTATCTGTGATTATAAGGATAAACAGTTGGAATGTTGTTAGAAATTGTACTGGTTTAGTAAAGTGGTAGTTAGAGGTTATCCCTCAAGATCCATAACTTCCCTAGCCTTGGGTAGTTAGCTAGGTTTTCTTTCAGTAGTAGGAGCAAATTCTCTCTTATTGAATGGACCTTAAGTAAAATTAGAGAACTACTTTTGGTACATAATCTTTTATCTTCATTCACATGCAAACCACAAATCTAGGAAGGAAGCTGTGTTCAAATATTAAGAACTGTTTGTGATGACTGTTGAGGCAGAGAACACTGCATCATTTTTGATAAATGAGGCATGCTTGTCTTCACGAGGAATAGCAAACATTGTCTTTCAGCCCACAGTACTCAAAAGACCTGGTGATATTTGTTTCTAGTTCATTAACTCAAGTATCTCCAACCCTAAGATCAAGGATCTAGATTTTTCTGCTTTGGATCTCAAAACTGCTATAAGTTTTTGTGTAAAACCTAAGAATTCAGCCTTCTCTAGAAACTGACTTCTGAGCTAGAATCTCATTTTTCTCTGTAATTTTAATTCATGAACAGTATAAGACACTATTTGTGCTTTTTGAATTCTGAACTTTAGCACCATAGATGATTACAATACTTTTTATGTTTTTTTCTGATGTCATTCTATAATAACATATAATTTGATTTTCATTAATCCCTAAATATACTGCAAATGTGAATTTGGAGTTCATTCACTTTTACTAGCATACAATTTCAACTCAAACAAGTGAGTGTTAATTGCCCTAGTATAAATTCAGTTTTCACCTTCTGCTAATTATGGCATTCTCCTTGGCAGCAAACTATCCTTCTTGTTCCATATAAAAACCTGTTTACCTTGGCTATCACTCATGACAGCAGGGTAGACAAAATTCATCAATTCTCTCTTCACTAGAGATTTGATGGCTGAAAGAATGTTTATCAGTACACTCAATGTCAACATTTTTAGAACTTAATTCCTAGATTAGAGTAATAGGGAGCTTAACCTTTAATCAGCCATAAAGATGGCTCCTGTAGTTGTATAGCAAATATAGGTACTAGGATGATTCTTTAGATTCATCTTGTCTTAAGCCAGCAGAGTTATACCAGTAACCTCAAATTTAGACAATGTGTAGCTTTTCATAATTGGAGAGACTTTGATCCAAGCACTGATGTTCTTTAGAGGTCAAGAAAGTACTAAGAGACAACTGAACTCCTGTCAATTCCTAAGGGTAGGCAAAAGAGTTTCTCAGTAGGAGGAGATTGGTTAGAACATCATTTTATCTATCATATGGAGTGATTATAACAATACAATATTGCCATGCCTGAAAATCAGCCTTATAACAATCCAGTTACATAATCTTACTTTCTCTCTCTCTTTAGAAAACAAACAAACAAATAAAAAACCAGGATAAAATTAAAGAAAAATATAAAGCACATGCGCGCGTGTGCACACATGCGCGCGTGTGCACACATGCACACACACACACACACACACACACACATCAGAGAAACACAAAATTCGGATGAGTGATATGAGTTGAAACAGAAGAGTAAGACATCTCTAGTTCAGAAGTAGCTAGTCTGAGTGGCTTAGTCAGCAGTAAGCCTTGGAGGTTTAAACATTCTAGATTATATGGAGACTGAGGATGAAGCTCTCCAATTCTAGGCTAAAATGATCTAGATTGTACAGAGGCTGAAACACTCCAGAGCTCCAGGACTAGAATTAGTGTTTAAACTGGCCAGAGAATAAACAGCTTCTTCCCTGAACCAATGGCTACAAGATATCTGACCTTATTGAGATTCTTGATCCATTTCAATGTCAGTTTTGTACAGGGTGATAAATATAGATCTATTTGCATTGTTTAACGTGCTACTATCCAATTTGACAAGCACCACTTGTTGAAGATTCTGTGTTTTTTCCAGTTTGTATCTTTGACTCCTTTGTCAAAAAAATCAAGTGACTTTAAATGTGTTGAATTATATTGATATCTCTAAAATTCAATTCCATTGATTAATATGCCCATTTTATGCCAATATCATGCTGTTTTATTACTGCAGCTCTCTAGTACAACTTGAAAGTGAGATGATACCTCTAGCAATTCTTTTATTATTCAAGATTATTTTAGCTATCTATCTTCCACTAGGAATTTTACGTGAATTTTGCTTATCTTGATATTTGAAACATGTAGCTATTCATTTTGGACTTGTTATAGAGTTTAACTTTAAGGAATCCTTGACTGCCAGTTATATTTACTATCTGGATGGAACAATCAAATTAAGAATAGTTGCCTTCATGCCAAGTATCTCTGTTTTACTAATCTCTATGCAATGGATAATAAAGCCCAACACCACTGATCGAGTCACCCGTATGTAAGAGCATACTTATAAGCATGGCTTATAGAACAATATCCTTAAGATGATGTGCAGAATCATACAGTAATAGAAATATTCAATAGCTCTGTAGTAAGTTAATGTATAACATTATGATTGGGTAAAGGATTACTTTTAGTGAGAGATTGCACACTGAGACCTATTGAATGCTCAATATGATATGTATTTGCATGAGCAATGAAGAATTCATACAAATGTTCACAAATGATCAGACAGTTGCACATAATAGAATTTAGTGGCACTTACCTGAGTCTCTCCATATTGCTCTGAGACACATTTATACAGTAAGCCTGAAAGCACACATTAGAGTCTATGATAAATGCAAATAGGCCCTGTTTATAGTCATCCAGGACCATTTACTTGTGTAAGTTTGGATGGATCTCTTTATTGGTTTTTTTTTAATGTGACAGGAGAGTTCTAAGAATACTTTGCATGTCTTTCCTAAAGATTTATGATACAAAATTACAAAGGAATCAATAATAATTTTAGGATTTTTCATAGTTTAATGAACTAAAATGATAGACTTTTACTTAGTGTTTTAGAAATTTGTGAAAACAGATATGACTCATTTACATTGAAGTATCTGGATAGTTCTGGTTATGTGATGTGCTTGGCATGAAACACAAGTTCTGATTCTCTGTTTTCTTCAATTCCATCTATTAACCTCACACCTGGGATACAATATCCCTATTCCCTGATTAAAGCACTAACTTCTTTGGTGAGGATGACTAGAACCAAGTGAAATAAAAAATTCATAAAACTTAAGAATTCTGCTGGAAAAGAGAATTTAAAAAATGTTTCTTTAAGATTTCTTTGTTTTTTCAGATTTATTCTTTTTTCCAGTCCAGAATTTATCTAGTTAACATAATTATTTATACGGACATCATTGCATGTCTTATTTCTTTGCCAAACTATTTTCACCCTCTTTAAATATACATCTAGAAGTGAGATTTCTGATTCATCTGCAAATATAAGGAACACTCATAGTTTTTTTTCTTTATGAATGGTATCATTTTATATTTCCTTCAACAGCATACAAGCATTCCTTTTTGTCTATTTCCTCACCAACATTACCTCTTGTCAGTTTTGATTATAAAACCATTTTGAAACATGTGAAGTTATGTCTCATTTGGTTTTAACTTTCATTTCTCTGATCATACTGAACACTTTCCCATATATCTTGGTAATTTGTATGTCTTCATTAAAGAAACATCTGTTCAGTCCTTTGTCCATGCCATTGTATTCTATGGTATCAAAATATTATCATAATAGTATGGTGTTTTCACTTAAAACAGGCATGAAGGGGCTGGAAAGATGAGTAAGCAGTTATAAAAACTGGTTGCTCTTGTAGAGGACCCAGGTTCAGTTCCCAGCACCACATTTTCCTAAGGAAAACAAATGTTATTGTTTAGATTGTATGGATTCAAATCAGACAAAATTCCAACAATGAGAAGGGGAGAGGGCACTGTCAGATCAGGATTGATGGAGGCAATGTGAAACAAAAGAAAAAAGACACCAACTTCAACAGTAGCAAATTGTCCTTTAATCAGAACAATTCAGGGTGACAGTCTCTCTGTTGGAGTAGAGACAACATTTGTGGCAAAGGGACTTGGGGGTTTATAGGGCAGAGAAAGAAACTGTGGGGATGGATGATTCCATCTGCAGGTGGTTCCCCTGCAGTCTCAAAGTGGTAAATACCAAGAGAGTTTGGTGTCCTGATTTTCTTATAAGACTTTTCCAGGATCTTGATGACCCACAGGTGTTATCAGTAAATCAACTTTCCTGTCTGGAGTTTCTCAGCCTACCTGGGATGTTGAATTCATTAACACTTTATTCCAGAACCTGAGGAAAAATAAAAAGAAGGGGGCAATGTATTCTTTCAAAGGCTGTTTCCTGAGAGAGAGAGGAGACTGGGACTAACATGGACATTTGGAAACTCAAAGCCCTTCCCCAGTGACATACCTCCTCTTACAAGGCCACACCTCTTCCTAAACAGTCCTCCCACTGGGAACCATCAAGTCTTTGAGCCTATGGGGCAATTCTCAGTCAAGTAACCACAGTTCCCTATTTCATTTGTGAATAAGATATTTAGTTCTATCTTTTCAAAAGTTTTACATGTCAGATACTACTTAATTGTATTTATTTTTCTCTCTACTAGTTATTAAAATTCCTTAGATGCAAGCTTCATTTTCTCTAAAATCTTGCTTTAATTTTCCACTTGTGTCACTATTTCTTTCATCAGTTTTCGTGAAAGAATATTCTGTTTAATTAAAGGTGTTTTATAAAATAATGAGTTTTATTATGATTAAATAATTTTAAATAACTGCATACTAAATTCAAATACTCACTGATGTGCATCACTATTTTTCCTGTTATATGGGAAAGTTTATGTTAACATCATGATAGTTTTTATTGGGCTTTGCAAAAAATTTCAGATTTAGGTACGCTACTTTACTCACTTTTTTTCTTTAGATTTCCCGTGCTTTATGGTATTTGCTCATATTTGTATATCTCAAAGTGATTATCATATATTTGAAAGAATACTATACTTGTTAATTTGTCATACAAGTTAGACATTTACTGTAAATAATTTTGACATCTACTTTATTGACATCATAGTTGCTTTAAATCAAAGATGCTAGACTCATCTTACAAAATACTATTCCTAAGTACATTAATATGGAATAATACTATTAATATTAATTAATGGTAATTAATATTAATATGTAATGCCTATTGAACAGACATTTCTTTTAAAGGTTCTCTTCATCTTTCTAAGACATACAGTAATAAAAATAGAATACATTTATTGAACATTATAATCATACTTTTAGATAAATTATAGATTATTCACTAACATAAGAAATTATATTTACATTTAACAATATTCAAAGGTTTTTTTATATTATGTAAGTACTGTTATCTGAAATGATTTCTATTAATACATAAACCTCTACCCTGATCTTACCAAAGTTTTGTGTCTTAAATTCTTGCCATTTAACTGGGAGAGGATATACAAAATTACTAATATATTTAAATTAAGTTGTAATATTTAGTTTGAGCAATAACAATGTGAATTATAACATTGTTTATTTCTTTGATCTACTAAAATATCAAGAAATGTCATAATTCTAATTGTGCCAGGTGGTAATCATAATAAAAAAGCTTATCACTATACTTAATGAGTTTATTGTAAAAGAATGCTGACAATTCATATCTAGCGAGTCATCAGCGTTTAAATTCCCTATGTTAATATGCTTTTAGTTTTAATAAATGGTGCTGAAATACCATCCAGAATTAAATGTTTAAGTGGTACTATTCATTTTTCATTAAATGGAAAATTTAAATGAAGCAAACAATATCTAACAATGTTTAGTCACATGAAAATTCTATCTTAGGGAAGTCAGTTTATATTCCATCTTGTGGAAATTGAGAAACTTGCTGAATTTCTTTAATAATGCAAAATTGAACCCATCAAAATACAAACAATACAAATAGCTGCATGTTTAAATAATTCAGCATTTACTGCACAAAATGTGTTCTAGGATATATTCTGTCTCTGTGCCTCCTTACCTCCTGAGGAACAGACTAAGGAAATACAAACATGTCTCACAAAACTGTTGAACAGACTAAGGACTGGAGACTGAATTAGGCAAAGAATAAACTGCTTTTTAATCTGAATCAACATCTACAGTTAGAGCCCCCCCCCCGAGATCAGACACTACTATTTATCTATATCTTTTCTATCTATTTCATCTATGCGCAGACTTGTTTATTATCTTCAGGACCAAATCGTCTTTCTTTTCAGAGCAACTAGTATTGGTAAACTAACAAATGAGTATGAGATTTGTTAGGATTACCCTAGGAAACACTTAATTTATCGAGAATGAAGATGCAGACATTTGAATTTGTCTCCTCTAAATCCTTTCTATTAAAAGGAGTTGGACCACAATTAAACATATGATACCATACAAAGAGGGAAATGAGTCCATAGATTGTTAATATGAGGCTGGAGAAACCAGAGGATTGGAACTTCCTTGAAGAGTCATTCTACTTTACATATTATATTGGGTTGCCTGATGTTTCCATTCATACTACTTCCAATTTCTTCCCTTTCTCTTCTCAATACAATTTCTTGTATTATCTTGGAGATATTGTGCTTCTGAACATAGCCCAACATAGCTATTTTATATAAATCTAACTGCTCCGCTTATCCCCATCTGCTCTGCTAGAAAGAAACATAATAGTACTGTAAAAAATATTTCAGTCTAATCTTGCAAGAGAGTGTCTATTTGGATTACATAAGAAATGCAAAGGCCTAATATAAGAAGCAGAATTCAATTTCAGTTTTAAACCCAGATAAAAGAAATCTTTCTCTTGAAAACACACATCACAAACAGGACCATGAAGAAGGTGGGGAATTTAAAGTGTAAAAATGTGTTTAGCAGAAACATTTTTGCATGCACACTGTTTTGGAAAATTAGTGAAGCCATTCAGTCAATCAGCATACTGTTCAGAACTTCAGAGGGATGCAAATTTTCCATGTAAATCAATTGATCTACATTTACTGTGGGTTTGTTTTTATTATTTCAAAGGCTAAATACTTAGAAGTAACGGCTCATATCATTGTTAGAAGGAAGTGGATCACTGAAGTTGGAAGATTTACTTAAATTTAATTAAAAACATACTAAATTCTTTCTATCACAGGCAGCAAAGCAATATAATTATTGTTTTTTCAAAAACTCCACTGTCAAAAATTAAACATTGTGGGGCAAGTCTCTAGTCCCAGATGAGACAAGAGAATGTTTAAAAGCAGCCAGATAAACACAGGAACACTTTGTTTCGAGACAAAGACAGAAAAAAAGTTATACTTCATTACTAATAATAAACATTAAAGAAAAATAAGCTAGGTACCTCTGGGAAGATTTTATGATTTAATTAGGATTTTTAAACATGAATAGATGACATGAAAGTATGAACAAGAATCCTTGAATAAAAGCTGTGTCTGTGGAGCCTTCAATGAGTGAGGAAAGGCTGGAGCGTTGCAGGGTCAAGCCTAATGATTTCTTTTGGGATATCTTTAGCCCCATGAAGAGCCAATCCTTGCTCAGCCCTAACAGTCATGTAAACAAGCCAAACTTATGAAAAGTTTGATTTAACAAAACCCGGGACTCTGCCAATGGAGCTAAGAATGTTATTCAGTAAAATCTGAAGTCTATAGTAGTGATTCCCTCATCCACTTGTTTCCAGCAATGTAAAATGCCTTGATATATAAACATCTTGTTCCTGTTACTATAAAGCCTTTATATATTGGAAAATATGGAAATGAGTGAACCTAAATTTGTTGTCCAGGACCATGATCACTCTAATTTGGTCTCTAGAATAAACTGCATCTCTCCTATTCACTTTGAGTTGAGAGCAATATTTTTGTGCTGAAATGAGCTAGCATGTAGACAATGTGATAGAGTAATATCTACTGCTGTATGTCATTTCAATTTTGTCTGTGCACATATACTTGGATGACTATCAATTTTAGCAGTTACAATTTATCTTGCTATAAATTGTCTTGTTAGGTATTGAGTAAACTATATGACTTCATTATTCCATGCAAGTATGTAAGTATTATCCCATATTAAGCCTAGCTGAGCTCCTGTTGAAAACAAAGATGATGTTTTAAAAATATCGAATTGGCAAATTTTGGAAAAACTAGAGTTAAATCTTATAGTGATGTAGAATACAGATTCCCTCGCATGTTCATTCCTTCACCACTTGTCACCTTTGGAACCTTTCACTTGATTAGCTTGCATCATTAGCTTGGATAGTACCACCTTTTATCACAATCCTTCAAGTTTAATAATTAAATTAAAACACTTTGTTCTGGCCCACACTATCCTATTATACGATAGTACACAAAGATAAAGCTAACTTTTTCATAATAATGCGGTTCAAGATATCTTATAAAGTTGTCTTTTTCTGTACTTTTAGTGTTTTCTTTCTTTGTATCCAATTACTTATTGTCTTCTCTTTTTTTTTATATGACCTCCTAACTTTAGATGCTATTTATCATTCCAATATTTAATCTTCAAATAGGTAAATGTAAGATTGGCTTCTGTTACAACACAATCATTGAAATTCATACTTTGTTGTGTGTATCATTTATTATTTTCATTGTTGTACATTACTTCATTATTTGGTTATTTCAAGTTTGTTTGTTTATATGCAAATGAGTGAGTGTCAATTTTAGCAGTTACAAATTATTTTACTATAAAGGTCTTTGTGAAATTTTTATCTCAATATATAATGTCTCAGACTCTGTTATCTTGATATATTTGGTCTTGTCAGTACTTCCACTCTCTACATAAGTGTATTGTAGGTATAGATTCACCAGACGTAGAGGTTGGTTAAGTGCAAAGGCTTTTTATTCTTTGATTCAATCACCAGTTCTAGCCTGGAGACCTGGAACCCTAGAGCATTTTGTCCTCTTTGCAATCTAGTCTTAATCCTTGAACTGGAAGGCTTCAGTCTTTGTACAATCTAGAACATTTAAACTGCTAGCCCTGATCTTGAAGGCTTTATCCTCAGCTTCTGAGACCTGCTGCTGACTGAGCCACTCTGACTAGCTCCTTCTGAAGTCTAACTCTTCTGGTTCAACATACTCTTGTTGTGACTGAAATGCTTCTCCAAGCTGCTTGATTTCAAACTGATTCACTCTTCCTGTCTGAAACTGACTTCTTCTGCCGAGCTGCCTCTGTGTCTTTCCCAACTTGCATGCTTCTGTCATTCACTCTTCCATACTACCTGCTATTGTGAATTGCTCTGCTATAACTGAATTTTGCTCTGAACTCAGGACCTGTTTTTTTTTCTATCTAAGAGTGGACCTTGTCCTTACTCTGACTTATTCTGCTAACTTTTCATCTAATTTATCACTTTGCCTGACATTCACTCTGACTCATCTCAAATGTAACTTCCTGTGTGTACTTTAGGCAGATTCTGTTTTTCTTAGGGATTAAAGATGTGGACCACCACTGCCTTTGAATACTAAGATTAAATGTGTGTCTAAATTTCGTTCTGATCACACAAGCCTCTGAATGTAGACTCCTGGAATATAGACCCTTCATAGCTTTCACACAGGCCTAGTCCTCTGCAGTGTACAGTTGTACCTTATTATGGTTTAGTTTTCATTTTCCTGATAATTAATGATGTCACTATTTTTTCATTTGTTTACAGTTATATACATATCTTACTTTTACAATTTATTTCTTCAAGTCTTCTGCTTATCTTAAAAATAATGAGCTACTTTTTTACATATTTTTCTAGTTTTATATATATATATATATGTCCAATATGTATATTATGATGATTTAATATGGATATGATTTATGAAACTATTGCCATAAAAACAATTTATGAGTTGATTTTTGTTTTACCACAGTTGATTCCCAACATGAATATGAGAGAAAGAGATACTATACTTACTATCTGCTCCATTAGAAAATTTCAAATAAACAGTACAGTATTAGTAACTATAATATCCATGCTATACAGTATTCCACCATATATATATATATATATATATATATATATATATATATATATATATATATATAATTTCAATTTACTGTCTGTTGATGTTTGTTTATGTAGAGGAATAGTCCTCTGTGAAAGCTAGGCTCTAAATTATAGAGGTCTACATTCAGAGGCCTGTGAGGTCTATTGGAATTTAGACACACTTTAATCCCAGTATTCAGAACGCAGTAGTGGTCCACACTTTTAATCCCTAAGAAAAATAGAATCGACTAGAAGAAAACACAGGAAGCAGAGCTCAGAAGTTGTTATCACACAGGAAGTGACATCTGAGATGAGTCAGAGTAGATGACAAGAAAAGTGAATAATCAGAGAAAGAGTTAGCAGAGTGAGTCCGAGCGAGGATATGCCCAACTCTCATGATACAAAAGCCTAGTCTCAGATCAGAGTCAGGCAATCAGTTAGAGAATCAGTCATATAAGACACAGAGACAGATCAGCAGAAGGAGAGCGAATTTGGAGAGTCAGCTAATGTGTGAGTCAGTTTTTAGCCTAGCAGAGGAATTCAGTCAGAGAAGTTGTGGGACTCAGCCAGAGTCAGCCAGAGTCAGAAGGCTCAGAAGGTCAGTTTGAATCAGAACTAGTTGTCTTAGAGAAGAGTTTGAGCTAGAATAGTGAATGAGTTCAATCAGCCAACCAGAAGAGTCATTTGAGTTCAGTATAGCCCTGAGTCAGAAGCAGCTAGAAAGAGTGAGTGAGTCAGCAGTAAGTCTCAGTGGCTGAAACATTCTATGTCTGGGTTAGCAGATTAGATTGTAAGAAGGCTCAAGAGTTCAAAGACTATACTTGTATCTTGAGGATTAGATTGTATGGAAGCTGAAGTCATCTAGGACAAGGCTTAATATTATATTGTTTGGAGGCTGAAATGGTCTAGGTTTAGGTTGGATTTCATTGTACTGAAGCAGAAGCTTTCAAGGTCTGAAAGAACATCTTGAAGAAACTTAAGATTGGACTGTAAAAAGACTGAAACCCTCTAGGATAAGGGATGGAATTACCAAAGAATAAATTGTTCTCTGCCATTAACTCATGAAAGAATAATTAAATAAATCAACACACATATCAATGCCTACAATATTTTAAGAAAGCTCATGTATCCAATTGGTAGTGTTATTTAAAATAAATTGGATAATGGGGATTGTGGTAATTTGGCCAAGAATCATCCCTCATAGGATCAGTAGTTTGTCATTTGGTTCCCTATTGGTGGTGCTGTTTTTGAAAGTCAAGCAGCCTTTCTGGAAGAAGTACGTCAAGGGATTGGGATTTGAGAATTCATAGCTTCAACTCATTTCCATTTTGATCTCTCTGTTTTGTGTTTTCAGTTGAACAAGTGATCAGTCAGCTTCTTGCTCTGCCACTGACTGTTAATATTTTCTACCATTGAGGACCTTCCTTCTAGAACCATAAGCTAAATAAATCGTTTCTTCCTTAGGTTGGTTGTCAATGCATACAAAAGTTGGTTGTTACATTAAGGAAGCTGATCATGTTGGGTTTTTAGAAGAAGGTAGAAGACAATGAACTACGAATGAGTTGAATGCTATAAACAGAACTTAATGGGCCTTTCTCAAAGGAACTTGAAAGGCAGTAGAGAAAAATATGGATGATAAAGGCCAGGCTCATAAGGTTTGTAGAGGAAGCAAGGACTTTTACAGAACTTGAGCTAGCTGCCATGCCTGTACTATTTGGATAAATGAATAAATAAATAAATGTGACTACTTTTTTTCTGTGCCCTAAGAATTTGCTTGAGGTTCTATTTAAAAGTAATAGCTAATTTCTTGGGTAGAGGGATTTGCAAATATTACATAATGTTGAGTTTCTTATGTGGTTATTACTGATTTCTTTTCCGAATGTCTACAGTGACATGGTGCAAATAGGGCAGACAAAAAGAAACAATAGGAAGTTATGTGTGCACTAAGAGACAGGCTGTAATCTCTAAAGATCTTGGGCCATTATGGAGAGTCTCCTGCTCAGCATTAGAATGGTAAGATGGTGCCCAAAGACAAAAACTCATCAGTAACACTTCTATCACCTTGCTCTGGAAGTCAAATAGTTTTGACTATTAGAATAGTCAAATAGTTTCAACCCTCAGATCTTTTTTATTTAGTAACAGTTGATAGTAGCCTATCCTCTTGACAGTGATGTTTTATGATTTACTTACACAGTCTTTACATATTATTGTTTTATTTTATCATATACATTCTGATTATTTTGTTAAGAAGTTTAAGTCAGCCTGGTGTGGTGGTACATGCCCTTAATTCCAGCAAGCAGGAGACAGGCAGGCAAATCTTTGTGATTCCCAGATCAGCCTGATTTACATATTGGGTACTTGGCCAGCCAGGGATGCTGACAGAGAGAGACTTTGTCTAAAAACAAACACAAAACTAAATAAAACCAAATATAGGAGGCTTAATTAAATTCTGTCAAAAATTCTCAAACCCCTTTCTAAATAAAATTTTATATGAAGAGGGTGGCTTGAGAAGAAATAGACTCAGAAATTCTATACACATATTTAACAGTAGCTCTTCTAGTTCCTGTGTTCCATTGATCTTCCAATATTTGCTGGCTCCTAATCCTCTGACAGGATTTTGGCTATAGCAATCAGGTGTAGAGTAGAAAAAAGAACCTTTGGAGCTGGTAGCCTTCTATGCTGTCATGGAGGCTATTGTGTGGCATCCAGACAACAGTGTTAGATCTTGCTTGTGTGAGAGCTCAAGGAAATAAAATGTCTCTGCCTTGCCTGTCTGTCCTCACTGCCAGGACTAGAGAGACCAAGTTGCTTCATCCTGTAGGACCTTTCTCTGATGCAGTAAAATCTACTACACTTTTGCTGTTGTTCGATCAAATTAAAATTTTGAAAGACAAGTAATTTGCTATTGTTAGATGACAGAAATGTGGTCATTCCTTTTCTGACCTTCAACTTCAATATGATCTCCATTAACAGACAAAGAAACAAATACCAAGAAACAAACGTCTCTTAGTGCTGAACTGGAAAATACAGGAAGGAAATATCAGTTTCATTTACCTATAGTATATACACCTCGGCAAAAATGATTTAATGCCTCCCAAGATTCTCCATCACTGATGGTCCGTATAATGTTTGTTAATGGTGCTTGCTGTGTGTTAGAGCCAGGAGAGCTCTGACTTATGAGATTTTAGTGGACTGAGCAACAATGAGATAGCAACATCCAAATGAGACTAATTTCCAAAAGCAGGGGCACGGAAGCCAGTTTACAGTGGTTTGAGTAGTGGGTAAAAGTTTATTACTAAAAATATTATTTATAAAAGTAGCAAAATGGAGAAAAAAGATATGACAGAAGTTTTTGTGATGGGAAAAGGAAACTTTTAAAAGATTATAACAAAAATAAGAAAATGGCTAATTCATAATTAGGTTTTTTGCTGAGAAGCAGGGCAGGAAATTCTGGGGCCCAGAATTAATGATGAGTTCACATATGAATGCTGTGCAGATTTAATCACTGGAAATTTAAAAATCTCTAGTCAGAGATCTCTTATTCACTGGTGATTTGAAGTTTTCTCATACAATTGTTTCCAGTCCAGATGTAACCAGAGAGAGAAGAAGAGGTTAGTTTTTCAATGATTAGGGAAAGTCAGAGTCATGTTATAAAATGACAGTAAGAATGGAAAACTCAGGTTCTGATAACAATGTTGGAATGGAGAACCATATGAACTCTCAGGATGATATGTGAAGAAACAGATACTCAAGCAGTTCCTTCTGATGATAACATAAGGTGTCATCACTCATTCCTCAGGGTTGCTTATACTCCTGGTCCTGGCTGAACATAAGTGTAAACATGACCTAAATGCCGTCCTTCAGATTATTGTATATGAAAGTACAGGTTAAGAACAGTAAACATTGTAATACTTCACTTCTATTGATATTTATCCTAACAGAAATCAGGTAAATTACTTTAATTTGCTTGTTATAAAAAGATGGTTGGTAAATAGAAAAATTGACTAATTAGGAACTAAGAGTAGAAACGAGAACTTCTGTGGCTGCACTGATGTAAAGTGGAGAACAGACAATAGGAAAGACAGAAAAAGATAAAGAAACAAGCAGCAATATTGAGAACACAGTGGGTTTTTATTTCCTGTATGTGATCTTCAGATACACTAATTTATTTTTCTGAACTTTTATTTCTGGAGAATACTTGTTTAAAACTACATATTTTTAAGAAATTTTTTTTCAGTGATTTCTTTCTGCTTACAATAGCATGGACTGATATGACAGTGATACTGAAAATTCAAACATACCAAAGCCAACACATTCTCTCCCTCTCTCTCTCTCTCTTTCTCTCTCTCTCTCTCTCTCTCACACACACAGATACACAGGCACACATAGACACAGACACACACACAGACACACACACACCAGAGAGAGAGAGAGAGAGAGAGAGAGAATCGATTCTATACTATCTGTGATTTCAGCCATCCATTGGAAACCTCGATATATTGGAAGGCATCGCTCACACAAAGGTGTGAGTGATGAATACCATGAAATACAATGAATATCATGAAAGTTGTTCAACAAATGCAAACAGAAAACATCAGTACATAGTACACATATGAGCGATCAGGTCAGATAAGAGTAATTTTGACTTTGCCTGGCAGCAAACACCTGCACAAAGCCCCGGTACCCCCAGGATCTTCCCTTCAGAGGGCAGCTGCATTCTTGCTGGAGCAGAGATGGTTTTACACTAGTCCTTCATTCAAGATAAAGGTAAGAAACCTTGAAGTGCCTGACTCACAAAGGTGCATCCCCTGTGAGGAAACTAGCTGAAGAGAAAAAAGGAAAGGAATATCTCACCTTGACTTCTCTTTCTTCTGCTTCAGTTTCCCACTACTCCTCACACTGCCAGAATTTGGATGGAATACCAGTAACCTGAGACTATTAGCCCCACTGTACTATGGAGCCGTGGTAGGCTAGCAGTGGCTCTTGACTGTGACTGCACACTTTAGGAAAAGCAGTGACCTTTCCTGTTAATTAGCTTTGCTCCAAATTAAATCCGTTGTCTGTACTCAGATGAGTTCATTTGAAAAATTAATTGTTGCTGGTGTCCTAATCTGTGTATATATTTGGCTTTTATTATATGTTTCTAGGTGTGTTTATGTAAGTATATAAACATAAGTTTTTTTTCCCCTAATATATCAGCTATCCCCAGAAAATCCTCTACTCATAGCAATCTGATTCAACAAATTCCTCTAGACATCATTCTATAGGATCTTGTGATATATATCTGAAATAGACTCTGCTATGACCTGCAAATATCAGGTGTCTGAAGTAGACAAAATCAAGTAAGCAGTAATCTCACAGCTGCCATCCCAATGCAGCCTACTGCTGCCTGAATATATTACATGCCCACTGTGCTCATGTCTCCATAATCTATTCCTTGCTACCCTACTGTGTCTTTCATCTGCTTTTCTAGGTGATTTTGGCTTTCTTGGTCACTATCATCCACGGCAGTTCTTTCTTTCATAACATTTCATCAGATTGCGGCCCAGGAGACAGCAAACCGTATGAAGTGTTCTAATAGACTTCAAAAGTTGTGCCTTGCATGTGGCATCCATTATCAAAGAAGCCACACAATGATAAAATGACAGCTCTTGACTGTACTTTAAAAAATCATCTTGTTTATTTAATCCTTTCTTTCCTAAGTAATTGAGAAATGTAGTCTAGAAAGAGCTGACCAAACTACTTCTTGTTTGTTAATTTTGCATTAAGATTTTTCCTATGCGTATAGTTTACATTTATCTGATCCTACAAGGTTATTCTATTCCTATATTTAAGTACTTATATAAAGTACTTTTTTCTCCATTTCTCCTCATCAGCTTCTTCTAGTTTTTCCCCATCCTCTTCATGAATATCCTATTACAATAGCATGTGTAGATTGATTTCTTTTCAAACATTCTGAAAATATAAAGAGGTATTATTATATATCACTTTAACTTCCATTGCTTAGTTTGATATACCTCCATCTAACACACACATGCATATATATATATATATATATATATACACATATATGTATATATATATATGTAATATATATGTGGTATGTGGGGAGGGTGGAGAAAGAGTTATCATCTCTCTTTAAGTTTCTCAGAGATGTCTTGAGTTACATCTGTAGCTCAAGGTCTCCCAAGATGATTCTCCTGCCTTAGCTTCCCAAGTAGTTGAACAGCTGAGGTTACAAGGTTGCACTATCAGGCTCAGATATATTCATTGGTTTAACTTTATACCAGAAGATGGCCATTATTTTATTGAGAAGAACTCACTGATAAAGAAATTACAACGATTACAGTTACCAATATGAGTTCTACATGTAGAAATTTGTAGAGACTTGGATTCTATTTTCTCTTTATTACAAATTTAATGCAAACTTACTTAAAGTATAAACATTTTCCCTCCCTCCTTCTTTTCTTTCTTCCTTTCTTTCTTTCTTTCTTTCTTTCTTTCTTTCTTTCTTTCTTTCTTTCTTTCTTTCTTTCTTTCTTTCTTTCTTTCTCTCTTCCTTCCTTCTTTCATGTTTGTCTCTCTCTGTTTTTTAAATTATCTTTTTTGTTCATTGTGGAAGACAACTGGCATTTTAGTGATTCTATTGCTCTGATAAAATACCACAACCCAAAACTAACTTGGGGAGGGAGTAACTTATTTTATCTTACAACTCTCAGGTCACAGTCCATAATGAAGAAATCAATGTAGGAACTTGGAGGCAGAACCTGAAGTGAAAGCATGAAAAAACACTGCTTACCCACTGCTGCCCACACCAAGGGAGGGAGCCCAGGCCTGACACTACAAGGTTGTCCAGGAACCAGAGAAAGTACATCCTAGAGATGATTCCTAATGATATTCTGTTCTCCTCATAGATCCTTTCCTAGCCCAGTCCTCATAAGAGAGCCTTCCTCAGTCAACTGAGGGGAGCATATGAAGTGTTCAGAGCCAAATATCAGGCAGAGCTCAGAATACCTGGCAGAAGAGTGGGAGGAGGGATTGTGGGGACCAGACAGGTCAAGGACATCAGGAAAACAAACCCCACAGAGTGAACTGAACAGGATTCTTGGGGCTCACAGAGACTGAAGTGGCAGACACAGAGCCTGTACAGGTCTGTGCTAGATCCCCTTCATATAATTTATGGTTACCTGGCTTGGTGTTCTTGGTAGAACTCCTAAGAGTTGGAGTGTGTGTGTGTCTCTCTGATCCTTTTTACCTAATTTTGGGACCCTTTCCTCCTGCTGGGATGCCTCATCCAACCATGGTGATGTGGGGGCTGCAGTCTGACCTTGTTCTATCTTGATATGGCATTTTCCAGTGGTAACCCTAGGAGGTCTGCTCTTTCATGAGGGGAGAATGCAACAGCTCAGTGTCAGATAAATTGGACTCCTGAGTTTTTGGCCTTCAGCCACTCCATATCTATGAATCTGCAATTTTTAAAACAAATAGTGAATGTCACAGGCTCAGAGATGCTCCACTCCAGATCTACTACTGTTCTTGGTTGTTTTCCTGTGATACTGACATCTCCCAAATGCAGAGTTGTCTGCTGCCACTGAGCCATTCCTTTACCTATACACACCTCCTGATCTCTGTTAAAAGACTCTAAGTCTGCTTTATAGTACCAAGTCTCAACTTCTCTCCATGATCCCTTCAATCCTTGGGCTTTTATTGAAACTGATGCTTCACCTTCACCAATGACCTCTCTTCACTTTTCTTAATACCAAGCTATAGATTCTTTCCATGATCCCTTCAAGCCATCACAAAAAATACTACCTGGGTTACTCCTAAATAATGCCAAGTTTAGCTGCCATCATGAGGTATAACCTTGGCTACCTCTGGTCTATTGCTTCTATGTGCTGACCCTGAGAATACTTCCTAAAGATTTCACCTCAATGGTGTTGATGTCTTCCTAAACACACCTTCTTTTTCAGCCCAGGATCACCAGAATCACAGATTTGTAGTTCAAAATATTGAAAGTTCCCAAAAGAGTCACTAAGGAACTTTTAAACATTCCTCTGAAACCTCACAAGCCAGGCATCTATCATCTGCACTGTTCTCATCATTATCTACTAAATTCTCACAGCAGCACTGTGGAACATTAAGCTAAGAAAACATTAGGCTAGCCTAAAGTCACAGAGTCATTTCACAGTCCTCCCCAAAAACATGGTCTTGTCTATTAGAACGCTATCATATGAACCTTATACCAATTTATCTCTTAGTGTTTCTATTGCTATGATAAAGCACCATTGTAGTCAAACATGTTGATTCATGACATGCATTGCTTATTCTTTAGCTAATTCAATCACTGGCTCCTGCCTGGAGCCCTGGATCCCAGGGACATTTTGGCCTATTTACAATGTAGTCTTAATCTTTGAACTTGAAAGCTTGAGTCTTTGTACAATCTAGAATATTTAAACTGCTAGCCCAGACCTAGAAGGCTTCAGCCATAGCCTTCTGAGACCTACTGTTCACTGAGCCATTCTGACTAGCTCCTTCTGGACTCTTCTAGTTCAGCCTAGAACTTCTTCTAGAGCATCTTCTGCAGAACTCTGCTGTGTCTCTGTGTCTTTCCCTGAGCTCTCACTGCTCTATCCTACCTCTGTAACTGATTGCTTCAACTTACTTCTCTGTAACTCACTCCAGCCTCAGCATCGTCACTCTTCTATAACATACTTTTCAACTGACTCTGTACTGCTCCTGACTCTTCATCCTGCTTCTCCACTCACTCTGTAACTAACTGCTTCAACTGACTCTTCAACTTTCTTCTCAACTGACTTCTCTTACTGACTGCTTCAACTGACTGACCCTATGTAATGCCTATGTAACTCTTTTAACTGAGCAGAGAGCTCACCTTTTCTTACAGGTGTTGGTCATGTCCTTACTCTGCTAACTCTTCCTCTGATTAGTCACTTTGTCTGCTATTCACTCTGACTCATCTCTGAGGTCACTTTTTGTGTGACACTGACTCCTGACTTCTGCTTCTGTTTTCTGCTTCCACTGTATTTTTAGGGATTAAAGGCATTGACCACCATTGCTTTCTGAATACTAGGATTAAATATGTTTGCTACCACTGCTTTCTGAATAGCAGTGCTTTCTGAATACTGGATTACAGATCTGTTTATTTTCTATCCATATCCACACAGGCCTCTGAATGTAGCCCCTGGAATGCTGACCTTAACTTTCACATAGGTCTATTCCTCTACACACTATAACCAAAAGTAATTGGGGAGAAATTTTTTTTCTCATCTTACAACTCAAATAACACTGATCACTGAAGGATGTTAGGACCAAAACTCAAAGCAAGAAACTGGGTACAGAAGCTAAGAGGCCATGGAGGAAAACTGTTTTTTGCCTCGCTCCAAAGCCGTGCTTAGTTTACTCTTTTGTATCATTCAGGACTGTCTATCCAGGGTTGAAACTGCCCACAATGATCTGGGCCCTCCAAAATGAATAATTGATGAAGGAAATTTCCTATAATCTTTACTACTAGGCAATCTTATGGAGGCATTTCCTCAATTAAGCTTCCTACTTACCAGATATGTCTAAGTTTATGTGAAAATAACAAAGGCTAAACACCACAATTGATAATTTCAATGTAGAGACTTTTTCTTCCTTCATTTCTATCTCTGAGTTTTTAGAAAAGTGAGAAGATCATTGCTTACATTTGACACATGAATTATGCTCATATGTGTTCTCTAGAGGATGCATCTCTGAGATTGTCCCTTCTGAGCAGATAAGTCTTCCTATACTTACTGTTCTATTATCAGTCACAATACCTGATATTCTTCTATACTGCCTGAGATCCAAAGCAAAGATTGTGGTGTATAAGAAAAAAAAATTCGGCTTATGTTGTTTCTTTTCTTTACTATATATTTGTTTTAGTTTTATTTCCCAAGCTTCCACTTAGTATAGAATACAGATATTTTCTTTACTGTGGAACTATTTATATTTCTCTGGCATTCTAAGTATACTTCTCTAAGAACTCCAATGGATGGAGATAGTCATTTGCTTTTTCTGTGCATATTTGCTTTGATATTTTATCTTTTGTCATTTATTGAGCTTTATTGTCTTCTTGGGATTGAAGAATGGCATTAAATCGTCAAAAATTCATGTCTAGACAAAGATTTATAGGGAAAAGATGTTAATGTGTTGAGACCCCTGTTCTGAGTGGCCTGAGTGGTAGCTGAGACTCAGTTCTCATCTTCCCCTTGGTTCCTGAGAGCTGCAGGCAATCTTTAGTGCATAGTTTATGAGTATTCATGAAGTATCTATGCTTCCTATCCAAACCTCAGGAATGACTTTTAACACTAGCTAACAGATCATGAAACAGTTATCTATATAATTACTCTTCCTTTTATGATATGATTCTGTTCTGTCAGCCTTTCTGATCTTAAGATAGAGACTAACACATCACCAAGACTCAAATTATTTGTCTCTATATGTATGACATTTTTTGGGGGAAGAAGTTTTATAGAATAATTTTTAGAATACTAGATGAATTCCCTTTTATGTTAGCATCATATAATTGATTTCATTATCACAAACACAGGGATACAAAATATACAGTGGCCTTTATTTCTGTACAACTGAAAGGTTTATTTATTCAGTATTTTATTTTCCCTATAAAAAAGAAAATTAACCCAACAGTTTCAAAGCAAGTACTACCTTTTGAATATTAAGTGTTGGAAAGTTCTTCTTTTTTTAAAATAAATCTTGCTTTATATTTTCTTAGTTATGCTTATTTAAATATGAGACTTGAACACATGTATTTAACATACCTGCTCTGAGCTTAATATACTCTATGATATACTATTATTTCTATCATTTAAGGCCCTTCAGTTTGTTTGTGCTTGGATTTGTTTATATGTGTTGGAGTTTCAACTGTACTCAGTTCAATATGATGTTTCAAAAGAAAGAAGTCTTATATTCCAAAGTGATTTTCCCTCTGTATTCCATTTCTGAAAATTGTTGAAGGATAAAAATTGTTAATTTTGTTTACTATTTTAGCAAAAATTTCTCCTATCCATCATTCTTTGTCTCTTTTCTCCCCCTGAACCAGAGAAACTAGGTAGCCATCATAGTCCAGCCTTCAGGGTTTAAAGGGCATCTTTTTATATAGCTTATCTATTCATAGAACATCTGAAAGACATTAGCTCTTCTGAAAGGCATTAGCTCCTCTGACAAAGTGAAAACTAGGCTGTTACAATGTATTTTCAAAGTAAAACTTTTCTTTTGGAACAAAATACCATATTCTAATTAGCAAACTACAGAATAATCATCATGTTGGATGATCGGCCCAGATGTTTTACTTCTAATATAATTGTGAATTGTCCTCATTATTTTCTCACATGTGAGGAACAGACAGAATTAGCTGTGTTTTAACATTTCACTAGTGATTCCAATAAGGTTTTGAATTTTATTGTAAAATTTTTAAACATGTTTTAGCTACTGGATGCATAATTTAAAAAGAGAGGTAATACCAATACATTAATGATGTTAGCTTTATAATTTAGGTAAATACTAGTCAATATTAAATATATTAGTGAACACATATCAGGTCTTTCATCAAAAGTTTCAGTTATATTTTAGGTTCCCATTTAAAAATTTATTTCCATTTTTGCTTATGTGCATGTGTATGTATGCCCTATGAGTGAGGGTGCCCATGAATACCAGAAATGGGCATGGATCTTCAGGAGCTAGAGTAACACACAGTGATAGACCTTCTAGTTGTAGGGGCTGGGAACTGAACCCTGGCCTTCTGGGAAAACAGGAAACACTCTTTTCAGACATCTGTGCAATACTCATATTTTAGGTTTTTAACTTGGAAAAATGCAATGATCTCTAAATAGTTTTGTAATGTCAACAGCTTATGACTATATTCACTCATCCTCCAGTAACTGTAACTAGATTGCCTGATATTATCCCTTATGGGAGTCTTATATCTCAGGTGTCTATGTCAAAGATATTTTCAGATAAAATCTGTCATATCTATCAACTTACTATTCTAATCTTCTCCTCTCTTAATTAATGGAATTCTTCCTACATCTTGGCCATGAGGGGCCAATTCCATAGATAAGCAAGTGGCACCTCATCTTTCCTGCTGATATCTTTGCACGGGATACTGAAAAGAACGCATGGTGAACATTCTTAAAGCTTTATTGAGTAACTTTGGTGAATTGAAATTTGGTGAACTATTGAATCCTGTCTACCACAACCTCCCAGGAAACAACACTTCCAAAACCATAATGGTCAGAGTGCCACCCCTAGAAAGCACAAAGTTTGTCAGTAGAAGGGATGGTAAGCAGAATGTGCTGGGCTGGGATCTTATTAATAGGATCTTGGTCCCACTTTGACATCTATGAATATGTTATTTTACAAGGCAAATGGGGGAGTTATAAAGAGAAGTAAATTCCTAACATGATCTTTAAGTGGAAAATCTTATGTAAATTGGGATGTTAAACACAATCATAGAAATTTTAAAGAGCAAAAAAAAATCAGCCCTGAGAATACATATACAAGCAATATTATATAAACTGAACAAATTCCATTTAGGAATATATTATGAAGTACTCAATACTGGAGTTAATGGGCAATTAGCTGTAAGATATCGCTGTGTAAGTAAAACATAATGTGTGTACTGAAAATTTATTCATGATCACACAAGACATTGGGCCTCCAGAAATATATTATTCCAATCTTCCCTCCTATGGATGATATAAACATTTCAAACACTTGTATGCATATTTTGAGAAAAATTTTATTGTAGCTTACACATATTATGAACGGTTCCTTACTATTTTATAAATATGAAAATATATTTTAGTGAAAATGGTGGGTTTTTTTTGGTTAATAGATAAATAAACTATTAAATAAATAAATAATAAGTTTGTAAATGAGGGAAATAGTTTGGACATGTAAAAAAATAAAGCCTGAATTTTATATCTTAGAAATTGAAACCTTGGTTATTTTGTAAGGAAACACACAGCTTTTGAGCAGGAGAGTTGAGTCCACAATCTGTCACTTGACCTCTTTGCTACTTCCAACAAAGCAGTACACATGATAATTGAAAACAGTAACACTCATCTGAATGTGCCATAGTTGTTTGCTTTGTTTAAGTTTGTCTTAATGATTTCTCCGCATATATTTTAGAAAACATTATTTTTAAAAAGTAACTGAGTTTCCTGAGATCTTTCTGTTTGGCTTTACAGAGTTCCTAATTTATCATTCAAATCCTGCCACTTTTATCTTAGATGCAGAAATAAGCGAGAACTGGTGACTGAGAACATGTGGTCATGCTACCCTGAAACCCATCATGTTACTAAAGATTGTATATGTTATCTTTCTCTGTAGTTTATTTTCAAGCTCTAACCATAGACTATGGGAACACAAAAACAAAAGGTACATAAAAAGTTTCCAGTTTAGTCTGGAGGCTAGTGTGTTCTGGGATTAAAAATCTGTGGTGGTTTGCTTTATAAGCATAACAAAACAGATACAAGAGTGTAAATTATTCATTACCAAGAACTATCCAGGTTTCCTTAATTACATAGCTTTTATCTTCTTGGTGTTGGGGGGAATAACTTCTCAGCGTGTTACCAATACAGATGCTATAAATCAGTAGATAATGCTTCATGGCCTTTCCTAATAAACAGAGTGGTTTCAGAGTTCCTGTGATAGAGA
This sequence comes from Cricetomys ansorgei, assembly GCA_026225945.1. Lineage (NCBI taxonomy): Eukaryota > Metazoa > Chordata > Mammalia > Rodentia > Nesomyidae > Cricetomys > Cricetomys ansorgei. The sequence goes on from JAMJFZ010001791.1 coordinate 6,748,129, forward strand.
TAAATGGTGGCTTGAAGAGGTGGTCTTTGGAGTTGTTATGAATTCTACATGCAAATGCTTTACCTGCCGACTCTGCATTTACTACTCTGGAACACTGAAAAACGTGGTAGAGTCTAGGAATCTTAGGTGTATAGAAACAGCCAGGTGAATAGCAGACAGTGCTGCGGTGTGAGGAGGAAAACAAACATAAATAATCCATAATTAAGGGTGCGGAGGAACAGCTGTGATTGCTTCTGTTTTTGGCAATTAGAAATCACATGAAATGAAAGTTGTATCCACTCAGGTAGCCTCTGTGTCATTTTTGTGTGGATTCACACCCAGAGTTAATGATTTATCATTGAGATCTTTTTAGGTTACTGTACTGTCTTTAGTCACTTGTACTTTATATAAATACATGATTGGTGAAGGCCTTTTAAATTCAGCAACTCAATACAAATTATAAAGAACAGTTCAGATTAATTTTACTCTCCCCTCAACTTTTACAATAAAGCACTTTCTTTTGTTGGTGGTTTGTTTTGTTTTCAAGTGCATTGGTCATAATGGCAAACACCTCTGCAATCTGCTGAGGAGTCTAAGGTAAGAAAACCCTAAGTTTGAGGTTCAAAGCCTGCTTGAGAAACTTAAGACTCTCTTTCTCTAAAAAAATTAAAAGAAAAAAGAAACAGACAAACAAGAAAAAGAAGACTAAATAAGCAGCAGGGATAGTGTGCATCTCAGCTGAGGAGCCTTTGTCTACCTGTCATACATGGCACTGTGTGAGTCCCTAGCTTCACCTTTCAGCTAAATGTGAAGAAGAAAATGCTTAGGCAATGAAAGTATTCATACTCCTCACACAGTTGCAGCCTAGGCGTGAGTACTAAGCCATTCGAAAGCATTATAGATAAATACATAAAATGAAAAGCATTCAGGAAATTAAAATCAATGTTGTACTACCGTGTTCAAGCTTGAAAAACATTTGTACTTACTCTCAGAATTGGACTTTGTTTATCTGACAAATAGATTGATTAACTGTCAAGTGATTAAAACTTATGTCATGCTTGGTACAAAATACAGTATGAAAATTGTTATGATAAGGCTGAGATGTCATTTTGTGGTAAGAGTGCGACACTGCTCCCGCAGAGGACCCAGTCTGTTTCCCATCGCTCCTGTCAGTCAGCCCCCAACTGCCTGTAACTTCAGCTCTAGGCAACCTAGTGTCTGCCTTTGAACTCCGCAGTCAGCTGCTCTCATTTGTGCAAGTACTTTCACCCAGACACACACATAAACATAAAATGTGATAATACTCCTTCAAAATATTTTTATAATAATTAATCAAATTAATTCTATGGCTTCCAAAACTCTATAACTCATCCTACTCTATAAGAACAAAGCTTTAACAATATATAGGACATATAATCCTATGAAATGTCATGTGGATATTATTTTTCAATTTCAACTTTGCAATGCATTAATGTTTAATGTGATTTAGTATCTGAAATACAATTTTTCAATCAACAGTAAAATTTTGCAGAGAAGTTTTAATGATAGTTGAATTATGTATGTATTTTTATTAATTTTATATATTTATTTAGAACTTAGGTAATACTAGTTTGCATTCATTCATTATTCAACATAGTACTTGATTTATCTGATAATACAATCAATAACATTTTCAACTGTTTCAAAGAATGATCTCTACATCAGAGTTTCAGATTATACTTTAAGAAAGAATTGAGTTAGGGACTAGAGAGATAGTTCAACGGTTAGGAGCATTGACTGCTTCTCTAGAGCACACAGGTTGAATTCCCAGCACCTACATGGTGACTCGCAACCATCTTTAACTCAAGTTCCAGGAGTCTGGTACATTTTTCTGGCCTCCTCCAACATGAGGCAGACATGAGTGGAAGCAAAATGCCCATACACAGAAAGTAAATAAAATGATTTTTAAAAGAAAATGTTGATTTTTCTGTTTTCAAATACAGTAATACTTTATATTGTCTAAGTAAATCTAATGAAAACATATCTTCATAAACTTATTTTCAAGTTAGTGTATGCTTTTTAAAAAGTTCATCATGTAACCACTGGTTAGTACTTGTCATGTACTCACGCTACATGGTTCTGTGTCAGTTCCCCTGGTATAGCCACAAAACGACAGACTAGTGTTCTGTCCTGGAGATTCTATTAGAAATCTCAGGCAAACAAATTTAAAATATAATAGATTCTCATTCAGCAATCAAAGTTATGAAGATGGCAGATTATGAAGATACAATATTACCTTTCAAAGGTCTAAAGTAAGAATGGAAGGGCAGAACAGCATGCTAAAGGAGCAAAACCATAAATGATACTCCAGAGAAGTCCAGGAACTAGAGTCTGAAGACTTCTCATGCTTTCCTGCTCTCCTCATAGATCATTGCCTAGCCCAATACTTAGCAGAGAGGCTCCCTAAGACAGCTAAAGGGAACAGATGCTGAGGCTCAGGGCCAAACAAAATGCAGAGCTTGAGGAACCCCACAGAAAAAGTGGAAGTAGGATTTCTTGGGCCAAGTGGGTGGAGGACACCAGGAGAACAAACCTCATGGAGTCAACTCACAGAGCCTGGAGCTACAGACATGGAATTGGCTGGTTCCTCCAAATATGTCTTGAGGATGCCTGGCCTGGTGCTCCTGCAGAACTCATAAAGACTGAAATAGGGGTTTGTGTCCCTGAATCTCTTGCCTTCCCTTAAGTACCTTGTCCCCCTACTGGATCTCCTAGTCCAATCTTGAAGGAAGGAATTGTGCCTGATCCTGTTCTGTCTTGTGCCATATTTGAGCAGTAACCCTAGGAAGATTCCTAACCCTTGGGGAAGGGTGGGGATAAGAGTGGGAGGATAGGGGATAGATCTGGGGGAGAGGGGAGATGGGGGAAGCGGGAAGAGTGAAGGGAGGGTTGGAATGGTTTTGGAATGTATTACATGAGAGAAGAAAATTAAGAAAATAAAAAGAAAGAAAAGAAAAAAGAATTAGCCCTAACCTGGAAACTTATGAAATGTATTGCCTTTAGCAAAATACAGCAAAAGTACTGCTTGACAAAATATTTTCACTTTTGTCAAGGTATTTTAAATATATCTCATATTTATTAAATAAAATTTATAGCAATACTAGGAGAAGAATTTCAAGCTTGAATCCCCACTTTGAGGGTACTGAGACAGGAACACGGCAATTCTGAGATGGTTTGGGGCTATGGGTTGATCCTGTTTCAAACTGCTCCACTCTACCTTGCTTTGTTTGTCTTTTAAAATTAATTCAGCATTTATTTACTTTCTGGTGTTTCAGGTTGAATTAAAGGTCTTTTTTAGATGATAATCATACATTTTATTCTGGGCTATAATACTCTAGTCATTATCCTTAACTGATATAAATTTAAAAATAATTCATGTTCATGGGCCACCACATGGTCATCCAACACATGCTTCCCTTATGCAGTGTTTAATTTAGGTTACGTAGTTATTTCCTCAGACATTTATTATTCCATTTTAATGTATTTCTTTAATCTTCTTTGTTCTAGTTTTTTTTAATGTGTAATAATTATTGTTACTATCACTTTTCTTCTATATATTGCACACAGAAATATCTTATATCCAGCTTTTTGTTACTTAAATACTTTTCCCTTAATATTTCTCAATCCATACTCCTTATTTTCTCCATCTTCAGGCAACGACAGCTCCCCTACTCCCCTTCATTAGTAAAACTCCTTCACATTCAAATGTGAGTGAGTCCATTCAGCATCTGCTGTTCTGAGCCTAGCCCATTCTTACTCATATTATCCTGAACTCTGTTCACATTTTCACAAATAATACTAATTTATTACTGATAGGAGTGTGACTCAAGACCCAGCTATACCACTCTTGGGTATATACCCAAAGGACACTTCAAACTATCACAGAGAAGTTTAGTCAACCATGTTCATTGAAGCTCTACTCATAATAGACACAATTTAGGAAAAACCTAGATGCTTCTCAATAGAGGAATGGATAAAGAAAATATGATACATTTATACAATAGATTATTATTCAGCAATTAAAAGAAATGAAATTGTGAAGTTCAGAAGAAAATGGATAGAACAAGAAAAGATCATCAAGAAATGAGATAATTGCAACCCAGAAAGCCAAACATGGTGTGTATTCACTAACATGTGGATATTAACTGTTATGTCAATGATAACCAAGGTTCAAAGTGTAAAACCATATAAAGGAAGGGACTAGATAAGGGAGACAGATCAATCTCCCTAGGAAAGGGAAATAGAGTAGACAGTTATAGATGAAGGAGGAGGCTTAAACGGGCGGATCAAGTTGGGCAGGGAAAGAAAAAGTGGAATGAGGGAGGGAATTCAGGGAAAGACAGCTAAAATTAAGGGCCATTAAGTGGTGATATGGAAACCTAGTACCATAGACACTTCTAAAATATATGCATATATGAAGGAAATCTAATTGAAATAATGAAGTAATGGGGGATAAAGAGCCTCAGATGGACATCTATTTTCACTAAATGAAGCTTCCAGTACCCAAAATGGATTGCATCTAATTGAATTGTTGACCAAAGGGTCCCATGGAAGACCCCAAACAACCCAGACTGTTGCCAAGTCTATCAGTTGCTCTAGTCAAACTTACAGCCATGACCTTGTGTTGAAGATTCCTACACAATTGAAGATCACTGACAAGTCAAGCTGGTGCCTACACAGAGCCTTCATTCCTATGGGATAATGTTCTTGGTACCAGAAGCATTCTCCATGCTATCAAAGAAGAAGATTAACACCAACTGAACTATAAATCTTCTGATCTAAAATGGTGTCCTACCTACAAGATATACTAGTGCAATGGTGGCACAGGATGTGGGAGTAACCAACCTATATCTGATTTAAGTCTCATTCCACAATATGAAACCCATATACGACAATGCTTTAGTGACCGAGAATCTGAGGCTAGACTAGATTGCCCAGGACCTAAGTTAAAAACAAATATTACTGTGACAATAAAATGACTCATAATCACATTTTGCTATACTTATAGGTTATACCCTCGCTCAGTCAGATCAGAGACAATGGGAACAAACACAGAGGCACACAGTCAGAAAATATGTAGAGACATAGAGTACCTTGGAACTATTAGCCCTAATAGGGTTGTCTCCTGCAAATATCTACTCTTGGAACACAGAGAATTTTGTGGAAATAGAAACCTGAAGAGTTTAAGAGTCAGAGGTAATGGAGGACACCAAGGACACAAGGCCTTCCAAATATAACATGAACTCACTGAAACTGAGGCTAACATGAACAGGGCCTGTATCGTATCCAAGAGCTCAAAGGGGACACATGTCCCCATCTCTAACCCAGAAGCAATATCTAATTGATGATCACTTGCATAAAAAAATTTAGCTTTAACTTTCCTCAGAGTCTCATTGGGAAATTCACCTACTCTTAAGGGTAGGCTGCATGCCCAGCACTAGATAGTCAACAGAAAAAAAATCTCAAAGGCATCTTTGGAGGTTCTTTGGCTCACCATGTCTTGTCAGTACTTTTTCTTTTTCTTTCTATCACCTATCTATCTATCTATCTATCTATCTATCTATCTATCTATCTATCTAGCTATCTATCTATCATCATTATCATCTATCTATATCTTTCTATCTCTACTTTGTATCCTACAGGTTCTTTGCATATATATTATGGCTTCCAGTTTTGTGCTTTTATGGGATGCTTGCATGTACAAATGATGAATTGATGAATCTCTGCTCCCATATCTCATTTTTGTGCCTTTTCTTGGGCTCTTTTCTTTCTGTTCATTTGTTTTGTCCTATTGTGAAGTGTTTGTTTTTGTTTTATCTTACTATATTATATATTATTTTTATTATTATCCCTTAGATATCTATTTGTTTTCTAATAAAAGACCAAATGTGGGTGGCTCTTGATGGGAGGGGAAGTGGGAGGAATTGGGAGGAGCAGAAGGAGGGAAAAAAGTAATCATCCTGTATTATACGAAAAAACACCCCACCATTTTTAATAAAAGTACAAAAAGAAGACAAACATCTATCATAAAGCCTGAAGCATTAGCATTTCTTTATATTTAATGAATACAATATACCTTGCAACCCATGATTAGATGCTAAAGTATGATAAATAAATGAACTACTCTTGTATTATTCTGTCAGGAAAGGACAGAGCCTGTTCTGTTCATCTCATACTAAAGACATCTTTGTCCAAACTTTCTGCATCGCTTTCCCTGTTGAATGATAGGTCTATTAAATATTAAATATTACATCTATTAAATAGATGCTCTATTAAAACAATCTTGAGGATTTAGTTTTCCTGATCACAGAGAAGCCCTTAGATACTTTGCTTCTCAACCTATTGATTTTGTATAGTGGTGAGCAAGGAATGGGAGGTTTATTGAGAGAGGACTTTAAATAGAGGAGTTCTTAGTCCTCTTTCATTTATGTTGCAAGCAAGGCTGAGATTCTTAAGGAAGTAGCTCTTTTAAGAACAGGCTTCTTGCTTTGCACTAAAACAGAAAAGTGAACCCTTTAGGCAAGAACTGTTCCTGCTAAGCTTCAAACTTGTGAAAGAGAGCCTAAGGAGTTTTCTCCTCTAATGTGAATAAAGTAAAGGGGCAAGGACTCATTCCAGGTGTTTTCCACACGGGGGTGGCTTTGGAGGCACAAAAGATGCAAAAGTGAGCAGTGGTCAATTCTTCCTCTAAGGTTTTAGAGAGTCGCTAAGATCAGGCAACATGCAGGGGAGTCTTTGCATGAAGAGTCTGAGAGGGAAAGAGGCTCTGAGAGGTCATTTTGTGAAACTGTGAAAATGAAGCCTGGGTTGTGATGGAGACTATAAGATGTTGAAGGTATCAGAGCAGAGAGATATCTGCAAGGAAGAACCACATACAGACAGCAGGATTAGCCCAAGAGACAGCTGTATGTTTCAGAATGCAAAGCTGGAAGGTCAGAGCCATCTGAGGACTTTGAAACTATTGTCCCAAACACAGCACATGGGGCTATAGCATTTGGTGTCTACTGCTTGGTTTCAGTTGAACTATGTTGGTTGAGTATTTATTTCTCAGTATACCCCCTATTCCATCATTTTTGAATAGGCAATGCATACTCTGTGCTATTGTTTGTTAGAAGAATGTAATTTGCTTTTTTATTTGACGGGGGTAACAGCTAAGTGCTCTACTTGAGTCTCAGAAGACATGATGATCTTTGAAATTTTAAATAGCGCTGATAATGTGAAAGACTGTGACAGCTGTTAGAGTTTAACTAAATGCATATTGTATTATGATGTGGTCATGAGCTTATGGGGGCCAGGAGTGGAATGCATGCAGTGGTTTGAATGAGAAATGTGTCCCATGGGCTCACCACGAATTTGAACACTCGGTTCTCAGTGGTGCTTGACGAAGGAAGTACATCACAGGAGAAAGACATTGAGAGCTCATAGCCTCACTCCTCTTCTGGCCCTCCCTCTCTCTCTCTTCTGTGTTTGTGGTCAACTCAGCTTCCTCTTCTTGTTACCATACCTGCTGTTTGCTGTCATTTTTCGCAGCCATGATGGACTCGTATTCCTCTGGAACAGTATTCCAGAACAGACTCTTTACTCCAATATTTGCTAGTGGCAGTGGTCCTTTATTGTAGCAATAGAAAAGTAACTAATACAGCAGGCATGTTTTAACTCCCATATTCCAGAATATGGATTTCCAGAATATTCTTTCTCTCTTAGGTTGGAGCTGACGTTAGTAATAGTAATAATAGTAACAGTAACAACAGCAACATTGTTTCATTTAAATAGAAATTTAGTCCACTCAAATATATCTCATGGAAACACATTGTAGTTTCTGTTTGTTTACCTAAATATTATGGCAACACATGCACCCTCTCAAGTACACACACATGCATATACATATCACAGAAATAAAATAGGTTCGATGGTATGCTTGCACTGTGTGTACATTTGTATGTTTGTAGTCAGAAAGGTGTGGAATTGCAGTTGTGCATTAAGGACACACTTCCCACTGTTTTATTGAAACTCAGTTTCCAATTTGTAGAAAACTTTTTATGCCATGTCTCTGTAAGGATGAAAGTATAGAATGTGCATGAAATCTCTGCTTCAGATTACTGTAATAAATAAATTATGTGACAGGCAGAAGGGGAACAGTTGTTGCCATGATATGAGCATTGAAATTAAGCAAGATGTTAATAACTTTCTTATGTTTCTGTAAAAGGAATACTTTGTTTGTTTTACAAATTTAACTGAATCTTACAGCATTCAGTAGAGGCATTAAAACTAATGAAAACACAGATGTGTGATCTTTCGGAGTTCCTGAATATCATTATGACAGGTAATAAATAAGAAACAGATAGTAAACAAGAAGATGTACTTATATAAGTGCAGCCTTGAAAATGTGTGCACAAATGGCTCGAGTCGATACAGGCTAAACCACATTCAACCTGAGTGTAATAAATGAACAGAATAAACTAAATTCATTGAAATCAGGCTAATTTTATGAAAATGATTTTATTTAGTAGGATAGAATCAAGAAATAGGTGCTATACTGAGTAAATTAAATTGAGTCTAAATATTCATTTTTTTGTAAATGTGCAGTTTATGTGAAAAATTGGTTTGATTTTTAAAATTTCAATATATTTCTCACTGAAAAATACTCCTCTATGCATAATCTACATGTTTTCCTCAATTTCTCTGATGAGATTTGAGAACATCTGCCTGAATTGCAATTCTTTGAGTTGATTCCACTATAAATACATCACATTTTGTAGGAAAGTCTACTTCTTCTTTTAAACATCTTACCTTTAGCGGACAGACTAAATGAATGAAAATTAGTTGACAGCTTAGAAATTCCTTCAAGGTCATTAAAACAAATGTAAATAAATTTTTCCTAAGCTACACTGTAGTGTTATATTTTGGTGATTTTTAATATGTGATTATTCATATTTTTTGTAGCATGTGTGTATATGACTATACCTGTGTGTGTGTGTGTGTGTGTGTGTGTGTGTGTGTGTGTGTGTGTATGTACTTGCTTGCCCCAGCATGCATATGGACAAGAGACAGTAACTTCTATAGTCAGTTGTCAGTCTTCTTCATCTACCATGTTTGTGGTGAGGTCTCTTGTTCACTGCTTCAGGCTTCTTAGACTATAGACTCCAGGTATTGGCCTATCCACTGTCTCCTATCATTCTTTAGGCTTTGTAGAATTACAGATATATGCTCTACACAGCTGGATTTGTGTGAGTTCTGGGAATGTCAGTCTTGTGTAGGAAGCACTTTATATATTAGGCAATCTCTTTAGCCCTGGTGATCTTTTGATAAGTACTTTTTGAAACATTGTGACTTTAATAGAGTACTATATTCAAAACTATATAACTAGCTAAGGTACAGATGATAAGAGATAGCAGAATGTTCATCCCTAAGGGGAAAATATATTTAGCTTCTTGCCCCAAGGCTCAGGAATAATTGCAGAAGAGAGGGCAGAAAGAATTTAAGATCCAGAGGTGATGGATAAGTACAAGAAACATTGCCTTCTGGATGCAACAGGGCACCTGTACATAAGAACTCACTGCGTTTAAGACAGCATGTATAAAACCTGTGCAAGTTCAAGCAAAACAAATTTCAGACATGGAGAAGGGAGCTAGCTACACAATCTTTAAGTATGGTAACTGGTAGGCATATCACTCTCCAGGGGAAGACACGTATTTAAGAATATTTGGGCAACACTGGTCTTGAAAGATTAAAAAAAAGACACAAAGGTGGATGAATAGGGAAGGGTATGTGATCTAGAAAAATTGGTAATATGAATATTAGAAAAACAAAAATGAAATGCCCCCAAATAATAGAAAGGTATAATTGAAAGATAGTACTGCAAATAACTCATGAAGCAACTGCCCCAATTAAAAATTTTAGAGAAAAGAATAATATAAAATTTTAATCCTTGCAATTAACTGTGGATATTATTTCCTCAGAAAAAACTTTTAATATTATGCTTTTGAATAATTTTACTGAAAAATCTTATATTCTGACTGGTGATTCATAAATTAAGATATTTAAGATTTCTAAAATTTAAGTTTTTATCATAATGTGAATTCTGTGAAAATATTCATTATTATTAAAATGCTTTATGTCCACACATAATTTATCATTTATTTTAATATTTCAAATTATTTTATTTGCATATTTTAGAAATATAACTGAATATATTTATCCTATACCATGTAGTTTGAAATACATGTGTCATTAATGACTGGATTTAGCTATTTAACAAACACATTAACTATTTAATACTGATTTTATAATGATGAAATCACCATCTATTCTTGGCATTTTTCAAGAATACTACACAATAGCTGTATAATAATTGCCACGATAAAACCATTAGAAATGAAAATCTCAATTTTCTACATTTTTTATGGTATTACCAGCTTAAGTTTTATTCTCAAATTTGTAGATTTTATTTTTGATTGGGTATTTCTAATTAAAATTTCACTTAAAATTATGATTTCAGTGACAAAGAATCACCACAATAGAAAATAAATATATAAATTTTATGGAGAAATTTTCTATAGATATTTACACGGCAGAGATTGTGTAAACACAGATAATTGGCCTATTGGGACAGGTTGTGTGCTTTTACAAAGCAGTCATCTGTCATACAATTGTACATTGATGCTATACATGTATGTGTTTTTATTTTGTAGGTTAAGCTAATAATAGGCATTCTCTGTTAATGATGTAAAAAATTACAGTTTCAAGACACTAGTGAGCTGTTAGGTGCTGTGTCTCATGGTGCTGCTTGGGAGCCTTTGCCTCAGCAGTGTTTGATGAGTTCACTTTGAGGGAGTCAGAGCAATGGCGCAGTATCATCCCACCATGCTAACACATGTATACTTGCAAGTCAAACAAATTAACAGTTTAATGCAAATCATTGTGACTGGGCTGAATGAAAAACTTGGTTTGTAAATTTTGTTTTATGTGTATAGCTGTTATGCCTGCCTGTATGTATATGCATCACATGTATGCATTGTCCACAGAGAACAAAAGAGTGGCTGGACCCCCTGGAACTGGAGTTACAGGTGGATATGAACCAGCATGTTAGTGCTGATTATCAAACTCTAGTCTTCTGAAAAAGCAACAAGTGCTCCAAAATAATGAGCTGTCGCTCTGACTCATCCAAAAGATTGAAAAGAAGATTATAATATAATATATATACATTAGATACATAACTGTATAATATACATTATATACAACATAATGTACTCATATGATCTTACATAAAATATATAGCATATATTATATAATATACAACATAATGTATTACATATGATGTTTCATATATTATACAGTATATATATATATATATATATATATATATATACACACACATATTCAGATAAATGTTGGAGATAGCCAAAGTGACAAAGAGATTAGGAATAATCACTCATCTACTTTGTCACATTCTGGTGTCCTAAATTATTATAATTCATTTTGATTATATTTTTTTTCTCAACTGTCCTATATCTCTGTGAGAGAGATGACAAAATGCAATACTTTTATATGAGACTTTCTTGTATAATTAAACAGAATGTTTTAGTTTATGAACACAGGTTTCTGCAAACTTATTTTCTTAAGTAATGAAGGTAACTATTTCAAATGGTCTCAGAACAATGTGAATTACACACACATTAATAAACGGACAAAACTATGTGACTCTCGAGGGAGAGGCTTTAATATGGATTATAGGATTATAGGCATAAGTAAAATTGATGAATACTTTTCTCTGAATTGATAAAGTTTATTAGCAACATGAAACTTTATAAAATTATCAGGCTTAGCATCTCCTTTAACAAAAACCCTCAACTCAGCTGGGCGATGTTGGCGCACACCTTTAACCCCAGCACTCAGGCGGCAGGGGCAAGCAGATCTCTAGAGTTCGAGGCCAGCCAGGTCAATAGAGTGAATTCCAGGATAGCCAGAGTTACATCAGAGAAACTCTGTCTCAGAAAACAAAACAACAAAAAACACAAAAACACTACACAAACAAACAAAAAAAACCCCAAAAAACAAAAAAAAACAATACCTGGAAATCTACATATCTGTTATCGTCTTTTTTCCCTTCTGAGGTAAAAAGACAAATATATCTTTCATACATCATTTTCTCTGATTAGCCTTTATCAGGAAAGCTACAGGTTCAGGGATAGGAAATAAAGACATAGAAAAGCTAAACAAATGAGCTGGATCTGAGTATATCTCTATAAATAGATAGAAGAATATATTTTGGTGGTCTCATAAAAAACATCTTTGTGTTCTTTTATATAATCCTTAAAGAAGGAGTTCATATTAAAATAAAGAATATATTTCAAAACATCTGGATGTCTTTGTTTAAACTTTGTATTTAACTATTTTGCTTTTGTTGTTCTACAGGAAATCTTTCTTTTGGTTAAAATGTAATATTAGGGTGTGAATGATGTGGGGACCAAACAGTCCTCTCATAGTATGCTTAGTGTTACTAGTCAGTGAAAGCACAACATTGTATAACATATGTTAGATACTGTTGAATGAAAATTGATATTGATTTGAACTATAAGCTAATGGAACTTTGTCTTGTCTGCAGAATCATTATCTGGGTCAGGTTTTACATGGTGTTTATTTTGGGGTCTTTAATGTGTGAACTAATTTTGCATGGATATACATGCAATGATGTTTTCCTACTTTTCTGTAATATTAAGGACATTACTCATTTGTTCTATTCTAGCCCTCAAACTTATAAAGATTTTAAGAAATAATTGCCTGATTTTTCTATTTAAAAGTGGATTCTTATTCAGTAAAACAATTTGAGAAGATTAAAAAGAACCTAAAAGTAGTGAAATTGAAAAGAAAAGTTTCTATCCTCTCTAAAACTTAACATAGATATATACATACACAGAGACAGAAATTCTTTTATGAAAATACACTCATACTATCATTTAGGTATTCTTTTAAAATATGTTTTTATTTATTCTTTGATGATTTCATGTATATAAAATGTGTTTTCCTTAAATCCTTCTCCCACTCTGCCCTCTAACTACTCCCAATCCCCATCTTGTCTCTCTCCCAACTTCATGTCTATGTGTGTGTATTTGTGTATGTGTGTGTATATTGCACTGAGCTCACTTAGTGCTACACATATGCTTTTGAGTGTAAGGCCATACACTGGAGCACAGTCAATCTACAGGAACCATACTATTGAGGAAAACTGAGTCCATCTCTCAGGATCCATCAATTGCCAATAGGTCCTCACCTAGTGGTGAGGCCCTATGAGGTCCACACCCAGTCAACTGGGAAATTTAATTTTCATGATATTTTTTAGGCCTATGCAGGTAACAATAACTACTGTGAGATAATGAGTTCAGAAGCTAATCCTTACAGAGAAGATATTATATCTCAGCATCCATGTACAACCCCTAGCATTTACCATTTGTCAGTTCTTGCTTGATGTCTCATGAGACTTGGTTACATATAAGGATGACCCTTCCACCACCACTTACCCTCTGCACTTTGGCTAGTTGTAACTCTCTGTACTAGCCATTCTTAACTGCCAATAGAAGCTTCTCTGCTGAGGGATGAGAACTGCACTCATCTTTGAGTATAAAAATAAGTATTTAGGGAATAATGTAATATTATATCCATTTAGCAAAAAAACTTTTGCCCCATGGCTTATGAACCCCCCTTAGCCAGTCATTCTTGGCCAGAATTACAATTCTATTCATGAATCCATTGTTATGGTGTTGGCCTTAAATCCAATCATAAAGAAGCTAGCTATTTTCATAATATCCATATCACTATTGAATCAGCATTTGATGAAAACTATTTTTCTTGAGGGTTATTAAAGTCAAAGCAAAAATTTAAAAAATTGGAAACACATAGCTGATAAAGGGAGGATTTGATTAGAGGAAATATAAGTATGCACTATTATATAAATGCAAAGAAACTGAAAAGACTCCCTCCTGTGTGGTTCCAATGATCTGACATGCTGAGAAAAACTAAATAGACAGACCACCATCTTTGGGTCAGAAGTTTAGTAGAAGGAAAGTAGGGAGGAGGAATGAATAGAGAGAAGGTGGAAAATTTTAGGGTAGAAAAATTAATGTTACTATGTTGTAATGGTAGATATAGATATACTTTTTTTCAATGACAGCTTTACAAATGATATTGTATAACACATGGAGTCAATCCTTAGATAAGATATGAAGAATACTCAATAATTTTATGCCAATATTGGTTAATTAAGTATCATAAAATATATCACATCTGTAAAATTTATATCATATGGGAACTCTGCTTGCCCCTTCCTTTGTCTGTTCATCTAAAATGATTTAAAGTCTGTTAATAAGAAATGTACTGAAGACAGCAGTGAATTCCAGATGAATATTTCCTCATGAACAGAATAGTTATTACATATATGTCATTTTGAAGGATTACAAAAACCTATGAGAGACATAAAAATATGTATAATGATGATAGGAGATAGATAGACTCACCAAGAGAATTCACCACAATGCTCAACTGAGAAGCTTCATATTTTAGGAAGAAGAGAATGACAGTACATAAATGTCTTAATCTTTATTTGTTCAAAATGCCATGGAGAGAAAACTCAGAGCAAAATGTATCAATTTTCAGTTAAGCAGTCAAATGTCAGTCTAGGTGTTTTAATAAGAGTTTCTGTAATACCGGAAACTGAGTAGACAGAAGATGAAAAAGATAAAATGTCAAGTGAATGTGGCAACAATCCAGAGATGACTAATACCAAGAAACAATACCAACAGAAATTTAGATAAAAGTGGGGGTAGAGGAGTGTACTATGTAGAATAAAGTGTAAGCTTTCTAGAAGTTTTGGTTGGAAATTTGGTACTTATAATAAGAATGGCTGAAAAATACCCATCCAAAATACTGGAGGAGTATAATTTTATTGTGTTTATTTCTAACCATGTATAGTTGTGTAGAAAGATATGGACCTAGTGCAAGCATTTGTGGGGTGAGAAGTGGGTGTTGGATTCCTTTTAAATGGAATTACAAGTATCTGTGAGTTATATAATATTGGGGCAGGTAACTGAACTTGGGTTTTTTACAGGAGCCTTACACATACTCCACTCTAAATCCATCACTCCATTTCAGATATTTTCTTTTTTACCTGTTCTTGTATCAAAAGATTCTGTTGACTAACCAGCTATAGACAGCATATAAATCATCAAAATAATCTGTAAAAAGAATTTGAAAAATAATAGTAGGGATCAAATTAAGAGAAAACTTTTAAAACCAGCATGATGTCAATTATCTAGTTCTTAAATTTATTAACTTATATTTATATATTGACTAGGACAATACTTCATTTATTGTCACAGTCTGAAAGGATATTGAAATTCATCTCTATTTTGAGGAGATAACATAAATAGGTTTTTCTCTGCTTCTCTTGAAAATCACAACTAAATATGGTGGACATTATTATTATTAAGAACATAGGGGACTGAAAATGTATAGAAAATTGTGACACTGGATAAAGATCTTGGGATAAAAGGTATCAAATTCCCAGAAATTTGCTTTTGATATGGGTACCCAGTTTTTGAGCTGAAGAATTTTGCTACTTAACAGTAACAACAAGTGTAGATACAATAAGTCTCATAAGGCTGATCTGGTGGTCATAGTTTATTAGACATAAAGTTTCATAAAGGTTTGATTTCTTAGGGATATAGCTATACAGATTTTATATATATATATATATATATATATATATATATACACACACACACACATACATACATATATATACACACACACATACATACATATATATACACATATACATACATGTACATATATATGCATATACATATACATATGTGTGTATTTCTTATCTATATATTATTCAGATATTTGAATTAATTATTGAATACTTTTAAAAGTATGAGGCAGATTTTTCTATTTCTTGAGCTAGATTTTAAAAATGCATCTATATCTATATATATATATGTGATATATATGTGTGTACAGATATTCATGCATATATGTATATATACTTATATATGTGTATAAATTTTTTTAAATTTGTCTCGAGAAATGGAGAAAATATATATGTATATATGTATTCAAATATTTAAATTAATTATTGAATACCTTTAAAAGTATGAGGCAGAATTTTTTCTATTTCTATATACATTTACATATGTATGTAGGTATGAATATGTGTGTGTGTATATATATATACATATATACATATATATATATAAAACTTTTAAATCTGAATCAAGAAATCGGAACATTTTTGCCTCATACTTTTAAAGGTATTCAATAATTAAATAAAATATTTGAAATATACATATAAAGTACAAATATTTCCATGCACACACTCACACACACACACAAAGAGAGAAAGAGGGGAGAAAAAGATACTATGCCACCAGGACATAATAAGACATTTCATTTAAAGGTGATGCTAGAGAATATCAAACAAACATGCAAGATTTTTGTCTTCATTATTAACAACATGGTTGTTCTCCAAGAAGAGAAGACCCTGTGGAATGCCTGCCCATTCATCCCACCCTACTTTCCAATCATTCATACCTTGCCCTCAGATGTGGTCTCAGCAGACATCTAGTTGTGAGCAATCTGAGATAATTACAGTTGCAGTAGAAACCACCTTAGAAGCCAAAATGCTCTGCCCTGCCCACAGCAACAAGAAGCCCCTCCTTCCCCTTCAACACAGGAAACCTTGACCATTCACTTGGCAGTGATTATGTCTTCTGTTGGAATGAGTAAAATAGAGTTGGCTTAACAAATTCTTAAAACATCAAGAATTTTATGAGAAGAAAGAAAATGGAATTTTAGAAAAATTACTATTTTTTATCAACAACCCAAAGACTTCAAAATACATCGAAAAGTAGTCAGTGTACACTAAAGGCCAAGATGACTGGCGTGTTTTAAAACAGCTATGCTTTAAAAAATATCAATCCCAGTGATGGGACTGGAGAGATGGTTTATAATACTGGGTGCTCTTCCATAGAAACCAGGTTCAATTCCCAGCACCCACATGACAACTCACAACTGTCACTAACTCCAGTATCAGGAGATCTGATGCCTTCTTCCTGCATTCTCAGTCACCAAAACTGAGAGTGCTGCACACATATACAGGCAGGTAAAGCATCCATTAACCTAAAATAAAATAAATATTAAATTAAAATAAATTCACTGTTACAATGATCAGTTACAAGCAGGTTTTAAACAAATAGAATAAAAAGTCTAACCCAGCTAAAATCTCAATAAATAAATAAAAAAGAATACACAACGAGCAATTTTAGAATTGTAAACCCAAATACTCGAAATTATTTCATTGCTGAACTCAGTAAACATGTCTCACGGTAAAACTTTTAAAGCTGATAAAATAATAGTTGAATTCAAAGTTGAAAAATTATGGTCACTTCTATCTGAAATGTGAATAATATTAGCTTAAAAGAAAAATGAATAGTCTCAGAGAAGTGTAAAATTAAAATCTTGTATCTAACATTCATATTGCAGAAATCTTGAGAGGAAACTAAAATATATAGTTAATGTTACAGGAAAGAATAACTGAAACCCAATTTTAATGAGGACATAAGAGCTTAGATAAAAATACAATGAAATCAGTGTATAAATCCAAAGGAATATGCATGAAGACACATCAAAATTAAATTTTGAATTCTAAACACAAAAGAAGGAAAAGTAAAATCAGCCAGAATATGTTTGTGTTTGGGGTTCTGCAGATGAGGCTGGTGTGAGGAGATTCTACTCACAAGGAAAACAAATACAATGAAAACATGGATTTCTCATCAAATATTATGGAGGACAAAAGTAATGGCACTATGCATTACAAATGCTGAAAGAAATAAAACTTCCAACCTCAAGCTCTGTATGTGGAAAATATATTCCTTAGGTTTTAACAGAAAAGCAAGGCAGTCTGAGATGGAAAAATAAAGATAATTATTATGAATAGAAATACCCTAACCTTATCAATGAAGAATAATTTAATGTAAAGTGGTTCTAAAATTCTGTGAACATATTATCTTCCCTTTCCATCTCCTCTTCCATCCATAATTATATATTCTATTTTTTTCCTAATGAGATCTGTTTCCTCAATTCCCTTATTCTATACCTACCTTATGTGGTTCTATGACTTGAAGCATGATTATCATTGACTTATATCTATATTTAAGTGAATACATATCATATTTGTATTTCTGAGTCTGTGATCTCCCACTTGGGATGAATTTTTTTCTAGATCCATCCATTACCTGCACATTTCAGGATATCATTTTTTTAAATTGCTGAGTCATACTCCATTGTGTAAATGTGTATATTTTTTGGTTGAAGGACATCTAGGTTGTTTCCAATTTCTGAACATGGTTGATCAAGTATCCTTGAGGTAGGTTGAAGCATTCTTAGGTATATTACCAAGAGTGGCATAGCTGGATCTTGAGGTAGGTCAATTCCCATCTTCCTGAGGAATTGCTGTACTGCTTATAATTGCAGCTGTACAGGTGTATACTCCCACCAGCAATGGATGAGCATATACTTACTCGATATGCTCATCAGCATGAGTTGTCACTTGTTTTACTGATCTTAGCCACTCTGGAAAGGTATAAGGTGAAATTTCAGATTTTTATTGACATTTTTGTGATGGCTAAGGATGTTGAATATTTCAGTGTTTCTCACCCATTTGAATTTCCTCTATTGAGAATTCTTTGTTTAGATCTGTACCCTGTTTTTTTTTTTTAATTGGATTATATGTTTTCTTGATATTTAGTTTCTTCAGTTTTCCTCTTTTTTGGATATTAGTCCTCTATACGATGTGTAGTTGGTAGAGATCTTTTCCCATTCTGTTGTTTTGTCCTAATGATGGTGTCTTTGTCAAGCAGAAGCTTTTCAGTTTATGAGGTCCCATTTATTAATTGTTGATCTTAATACCTGTGATAATGGTGCTGTTCAGAAAGTCATCTCCTGTGCCAGGGAGTTCAAGGATATTGCCTATCTTATCTTTTAATAGTTTCTAGCATCTTTAGTACAGGAAGGTACTCTGTACGCTATCAAAAGAGAAATGAAAACACCAACCCAGCCACAAACCCTTTGATCTACAACCGTTTCCTGTCCACAAGGTATGCTAGGGCAGTGATGACACAAAGCCCGTAGGAATAACAAATCAATATCTGATTTGACTTAATGCCCACTCCATAAGATGGAATTCATACTTGAAACTGCTTGGGTTGCCAAGAAACATAGACGAGATACCCCAGGGACTTAGTAAAGCCCAACACTATTGACCTAAAAAAAAAAAAGCAGTGATACAGTAATAAAATGAGTGCTAATGATATTCTGCTATACCCATAAATCAGTGCCTTGTTCAGCCATTCCTCAAGCAGAAGATGGGAAAAATACTGAGTCCTATCCAGACATTAGTCAGAGAGTGAGTATGATTGAAAACACTCAGCATTCAGTGGGGTGTCTCCATTAAATCTCTTCCCTAAAAGCTCAGGGAATCCTGCAGAAGAGGAGGTGGAAAGAGTGTAAGAGCAAGAAAGGAAGGAAGACACACAGGAAACAAGAACCTTCAATCAACAAGAACAAAGCTCATATGAACTTACAGAGACTGAAACTGAAACAACAAGCACAGGGCCAACAAGGGTCTGCACCAGGTCCTCTGTGTATATATTATGGGTGTTTAATGGGATTCCAGATTGTGTAAACAAGTAAGTCTCTAATTCTTTTTCCTTTCTTGGACTATTTTCCTTCTGTTGGTTTGCCTTGTCCAATTTTGATATTATAGTGTTGATTTTATCTTATTTTGTTATATTTTTTACTGTCTCTTAGAAGCCTGTTATTTTCTAATAAGAGACAGAAAGGGAGTGCATGGGAAGGGAGGTAGGGAGGAACTGGGAGAAGTAAGGCGGAGAAAAGTGTAATCAGACTATATTATGTGAGAATAAAATCTATTTTCAACAAAAAATAAAAAAAGAAAATATTTTATTTTTTGTATTATTATACAAAATTATATTATAGATGTAGCATTGGGGAAGTTTATTCTTAGTTATATTTGAAATTATTTTGTTCACTATTGGGTGAGGGGTATACTAGGTCTTGGCGTTTTGTATTGTCTTCAGGTGTTGGATTTCTCTGTGGGATGTTTAATTGCTTATGATCTGCATATGGCATCAGTAGAACACCTAAGGAGTTCTGAAACAATAAAATACCTGAGTTCAGATACTTGGGGTTCCACTGCTATGGCGCTGGACAGGACATTGGTTTCCTCTGCTGAGGTTTGACAGAGTTTGCACTTATGAAAATATCTCTGTGTCATCTTTGGTGACCTTCCCAGTAGGTTATTACAACAGTGAAGATATAAGTGTTTATTTATTATTATTTTTCTCATGGATTCATGGCAAAAGGCAATTTATTCTTTGCTAATTCAATCACTGGCCCTAGAGGGTTTCAACCTCTATATAAGTTAATTTTCAAGATGCAAGCCTAAATTTAGAAGGCTTCAGCCTCCATAAAACCTTATCCGCAAACCTAAACCTAGAATGTTTCAGCCTCCGAGATTTACTACTGACTAGCTTCCTTCTGAACTACCTCTTTTCACTCCAATCTGTATTGTGAACTCCAAACCATAAATAGTAACTGCTTTTTCAATCTCCTGCTTCTCTCTGCTTATTCTGTACTGGTTCTGCTCTTCTCAGTTTCTCCTTGTGTCTGTGAGCTGAATTCACTGAATGAACTCTCCTTTTTCTTTTCTTCTCTCTTCTGAACTTCTTTTTCTGTATCTGCCTGAATTCTCTTCTGAAATCCTTCTGAACTGAACCTCTGAACTCTTCTCCTGCTCTCTTTTGAATTAAGTATGAGCTGAGATACTGCTTTTATATACTGAGAGTTGGGCATGTCCTCACTCTGACTAAGTCTCAGAGTTTGGGATTAAAGACATCACTACAATTGCCTTCAGAGCATTTCATCTGGATCATGCAGGTCTCTAAATGTGATCCCTTCATTCAGGACTTTGGATGGGATTCCTTCCTACCTATAACACAGTCCTTTAAATTTGATCCTTTGCTAGAACTGCCATGCTGGTGGATTAAAGATTAAATGTTCCCCTACATTATATTAGTAGGGTAGGCTGAAGAGACAAAAAAGGAGTTCTACTATTTTATTTGAATTTAAAAAGTAACACCAATGATGTTATTATACACAATATAATACATTATGTTATATTGTATATGAATTAACCATTTTAAAATCTATAAATAAAGTTATATTCAAAGTAGAATACAAATAAAGCAAACGTGGAAATAAAAAAAAAATAGATAATTCACATGAAGCAGAATTTAAAAAAAAAAACAAAACAAAAAAACCCAAAGAAATAAAAACATCATTAAAATTTCAGACAGGCTTTACCGTAACTATAATTATATAAAATATAAATAGATTTTTAAATACAAAAGCTGACTATGAAAAATGAAACTATTTCAAATATAATTATACAGCAAAAGTAAAATAATGTAAAAGCATATTGTATGTTAGTCAAAGATAAACAGAATTGGGTATATTATTAGCAACAAAATTAAATCTCAGTTCAGAAAAAACTACCAGAAGGAGCAAAATCTCATACTCTTTAGAGCTATGTAGCTGGATTCCTCCACCAAGATATATACCAGTCCCACCTGCCACACATACCTATGTGCCAAAAGTAGAGCTACAAACTGTGATAGAATATTGTGATAGAAATGAAATTAAAGCACACATCCATAGAAAGAAAGAGAATTCATGCAAAGTATTTTGAGCATATTTAATCTCCATCTGCTAAATCCTTCAAGATCCCACTCCCACCCATGCATACAACTCTCCCACCTGCCTCTCTCAAAACTCATGCAGTCCAGTTGTGCTCCATAAACACTCTTGAGTCTGAAGCCTAACCTGAAGCATGCTCAACCTGACAGGTGCCATGCCCTTAAAGCAAACTCCTTCATTCCCAGTAGTTATCAAATTCTACTTATTCCCCAGCTCATGGTGGGGCTTCATGGCCATTCCTTGTTTCAATTTTGTCTAGGTTGAGTTTCAGAATTTCTTGTGCATGTTTTGCTCCTGCCCTGTTGTGGACAGAAAATTCTGTTTTCTTGTAGTAATCCACCATTTGTAACTTCTAAAATCTTTATATCCTCTTCTTCTACATTCATCTCTGAGCCTTGGGATTCTCACTCTCTCCCTCTCTTTCTCTCCTCTCTCTCTCTCTCTGTCTCTCTCTCTTTCTCTTTCTGTGCCTGGGTGTGTCTATCGTCTCTCGTCTCTCTCCGTGTGTGTGTGTGTGTGTGTGTGTGTGTGTGTGTGTGTGTACACGCGTGCATACACACGCATGTGCTAGACTTTAGAAACCTTACAGCTAAGTATTCAAATAAAGCTTCCTATTTCTTAGGAATGTTAAAGTCTGTAAATAAACACTGATTGTTCTTTGTTCTTCCTTATTCCCTGGCCTGAACTACCTTAGCAGGTTTAAAAGAAAAAAAAAAAAGAAACAAAACAAAACAAACTAACAAAAACAATTAACTGAGCATAACAAAAATGGATAGTTTGAGCATCAATAAAAGTAATTCGAATATTTGCAAGGGTCTGAATAATGTCTGGGCAGAAATGTTGTCTTCTAACACCAAAATTTTATTTTCCCCTTTCATAAAGTGTGAGCGGTTTTGATGTTCTAGATTACACTTGAAGTTTGGTCTGACCTTTAAATGAACTTCACTTATGTCTTTTACATCATTGAGCAGATATACTTACACTATTGCTCTGCTTCCTTTGTGATTAGAGAGGAAATTCACTCTTTGGTTCTATTTGTCAGTACTATCTAAAAAGCATATGTCCAGTGTTCATATTTGAATAACTGCCCAGATATGGGCCTCAGTATGTGGACATTCCTAAACTGATGTTATGTAAGACTATTTTTCTCTTCCCTTCTTGCTTCTGAAAAGTCATATAACCTCTTGTTTTCCTATTCCCAAGGTATCATTTTCCCCCTCCAGTTTTAAATCATACCCTTTAAGACAATGCAGCTCTTTCTCAGACAAGTGCATTTTGATGTCTAGAATGTACATCTGTTCTTCTCAGACTTCAGTAGCTAGCAATGTTCTTAAAACTACAGATTTAGAGTTGTCTGATGGCAGAATGATGCAAAGAATAAGTTGTGAACAAATGAATGAGATTTCCCTATTAGACATAGCCTTGGATCACATCCCTATCCTCTGTCTTCTCTTGTCTAAAAAAATTTCTGGCTTTGTCTGTAAACTATCAAACCTTCTAGCATGTTTCATATATCTGCTATTGAAATTGTAAGTGTTACACACATTGTATATAAATTTATGATGTGATATTTGAAAACAAGGTAAGATCATTTTCCTAAATCTTTTGAACATTTTGTTTTGCTTATTTCTTTCTTCATTTCCCTTATCATTATATTCAGACGTTTCCTAGACTTTTATTTTTCTGTCTTTTACACTAGAGTAATTAATAAGTAAAATGGATACAAACAACTCTCAGCTCATATGTTAATGGGATATATTAGAAGAAAATTTGTGGTTAGATGGCATGGAGTCTCTATCAATATGGAAAAACTAGAAATAATCTAAGCTTCAAAGCAGCACAGAGAATTGCAACATAGACAAATAACAGTGCTGTGAACAAAAAGACACCAACTTTATCTATCAAGGGTTGATAGAGTAGATGGGTGTATTTTATTGTTTTTAACTAAAACTTCAAACAAAGTGACAAAAATATTTAAGGTTCATGTATGAAAATTTGGTTAATAACTCAATTGTAATTTTTTGATTACACATAGTGTATAAAGACCATAGTACACAGATTTAGATTATGTTGTCAATACAGATGGAATGATATTTCATTTTAATATGTTCCTATTTCACACACACAAAATATTACTGGTATATATGTATGATAGCTACTGAAATTGTCATTCATCATGTGTAGTATTCATATAAACTGCATGCATAACTCAATATTTGACATGATAATCTTAAATTAAATATTGGTTTATGTTTTACTTATATTCAGCATTTTAAGATTTTAAAAATGTTTTACTAGATAGATTTCTTAGTGGAGTAGCTAGCAGAATATTAAATTACTAACATATTTTTATCACCAGGCTTTCTGAAAAAAGTCTTACCAGGATGCACTCTTAATTTGGTCATGTTTCAGCTATAGGAATATAAGTCATTTTTAGTTCTGAGGTTTACAGTTTCCATTCTTCATTTACCTTTGTTATGTCTTCTTTGGTGTTGTGAGACATGCCATAGAAACTAACTGTAGCACAGAAAAAATCCAGAGCTCCACCTAGAGGAAGAGTCCTATACTGAACTGTAGAAGTCCTATACTGAACTGAGTTGAGCCGTCTATTTGCTGTGAGTTAGATATTAATCCTTAACCATTGGTAAATAAAATAAGAAGCAAAGTGTACTTTAATGTAACTAAAAAAGAAAATGACATTACTTTGGGAAAAATCAGTTAGGCTAAAATTTCACATTGTTAACAATGATACATTTACTAAAATTTAGGCACATGAATTCTGCTCAATGTTAAGTAATATTTAAAAATTGAAATTCCAGAATTGAGTGCTATTATATTGAACTAAAATATAAGGGAAATTCAAAGACAACGTCTGAGTAACAGACAGGGTCATATTTTTAATTATGATGTAAAAATAATCCTGTTTACAAGTAATCTGCTTCTCTGATTAATAGATGAATATTAAAATATGAGTATGAATGACAGAACAACAGTCAGAATGTGGTGTTAAAAGGTTAGAAAAAAGATAAACTCTCTGTCCAACATTAGCACTTGTGTTTTATGATAGGCAAAAGTATCCTCCATATTATAGAACACTAAAGATCATGACAGAGTTAGATGGATGCAAGTAACAAGAGACACATGTGTACTTGGCTGACCTTAATGGCATATCATATAAGATAACGAATACTTGAAAGATAAGTGTTAAAACTATAGAGAATGGATAGTTTAAAGGAGAACTCTAGGACGCAAATGAGGTTGGAGGTTGCATGATACTTATCTTGTAATTTATGCTGAGAAGAACGCCAGGGGCAGCATACTGGAGGATTTCACCCTGATAGTTTTCTGTAGGAAGGTACCATGAAGGGGAATAAATATTTATAATCTGTATACCTATAGTCTATACCTACATTCATCATACTTTAACCATTGGCTTGACATTGTGGGAAGACAAGAAAGGCCATGAAATAATTTTTGTTTCTTTCTCTTCTCTTATTCCTCAGAATTCCAATCCGTATTTAGTCTCTAATGAAACAGATGAGTTAATTCTTGACATTTGTTTCTACCCCAAACTCCTATTTTCTGTTAATATCACTCTCCTGTTCATTTTGAACTGATTCCTTGACTTCTATTTGTCCATTACAACACTTGGGAAACCCATTAGACTTTTTTGACATCAGACAATGAGCAATCTGCTATTGCTGGTTTTAATTAGCATCCCTCCTCACTTGCTAACTTAGTCAGAGTTTTTAGATGTATCAGTGTAGTTATACATCTACTGTGTGGGCTCACCAAAGAAGACAAAGAGGTATATTTACACGTGCAAACTCTTTCAGATCTCACCAGATGGAACCACTATTCTGGCCAGTGCTGTACTGGACAATGGAACCCTGATCATCTAAGCTCAGGTGTGTGTATTGATACAGAACTCTTCAGGTGTTCTACTGATAACAAGTGCACATCATAAACAATCAAACATCCCCCACAGGAATGCAATACCTGCATACAATTCAAAACACCATGACCTGGTCAACCTCTCACCCAACAGTGTACAAAACTAGTGTTTTATACATAACTAACTAAAAGTAAACTTCTACAACATACTAGTCATTCTATTCTAAAGTGTAATACTTCCAGATACAAAACTCTCCTTCATGTGTGCTCCTTGCTTGTAGCTACCATGACTACTGAAAATCATTTTGCATCTATAAAGTTTAGCATAATTCATTGTTAGAGGTTTATTTTCAAATCAGTTTTCACATTTTCCTTTCACTGGGTATAAAGTATGCTTGTCTTAAAATAAACTTATATAAAAATTATATGTAGCAATTTTTCAAATTTATTTCACAAGAGTCATTATTTGAGACACTTTGTAGTCTTAGAAAGATTAATGCTTTTAAGATGTTCAAAGCATCCAAATGTACACAATTTTCATTCATTTATTCTTATAAGTTAATAATAACTTATTTTAAAAAAGCACTCTTATCAATTATATTATAACTCTGTCTCACCCCCAAAATTACAATATTTTAAGAAAATTCTTCAAAATGTTTAAAATTTCTATGTGCCGTATTTATTTAAAAACACATTTTGCTATGATTACTAAAATTATCTTATGTATCATTTAAATTATTTCTAGAGAACAAAGAGGAAATAAAATTCAGTAAATTTTATTATAATGGTTTAGAAAAATGGAAAAACAGACTGAATAGAAACCGTGTTAAAGAGATAATATAGTAATGATGGTCTAAATAATACATTTGGAAATTAAAATGTATTTGATATTGTTTTGCCTGTCTGGTGGAAGCTTGCTGATGGTGGAAGCAGAAAGGAAGTGCATAGATCACACTTGTTTTTGTTTTTTGTTTTTTCTTGACTAAAAAATACCAAAAATAACTGTGTGGAGGGTATTTTGCCTGCAGGTAGCAGGTTTATATAGGCATTAGGTGTAGGACCTTCAGAAGCCAGAAGTTTTTAGATTCCCTGATACTGGAGTTAGGGACTTTTGGGTGCTGGGAACAAATTCTATGTTCTCTGGAAGAGTAGCTAGTGTTTTTAATTTCTGGGCCTTCTCTACTGCTCTTTGTTTCCTGTTTTAGAGAGGATAGTTAAGCTCCAAGGAAAGAGTGCTCATGGTTATGGTAAGAAAATATTTTAGTAATGTAAATTAGGTGAATTTTAATACTAGGGAAAATGAGAACATAGATCTATTGACCGGAAGATAAAGACACTTTAGGAACTAAGTACTGAGAACAACAGAAACTGATTGGTTAATGAAACACAATTCTATAAAACTGCTATTGTGTTTCATATTACCCAAGTTATTATATTATTACTGATAAACTTGGATATCTTGAAACAGGTTGTAAAATTTCTACCTGTAGAGCTGATTGAAAGTGCTTTGAGATTCTCTGTAGAACTAAATAATTCTAGGTTTCTCACTGATCTCAGTTAATAAGAATACTGTGATGGTAGAACCTAATTTTTATTCATAGATTTTTATCACATATACACACACACACATACATACACACATGCATACATATACACACAAATACATACATGCACACATGCACACACACATGCACAAACACAAACACAAACATATATACACACACATACATACACACATACTCACACACATACACACACACACATACAACACACATGTAGGCTATAAAGTATCTTTGATACTCTAAAAAGAGTGAAAAGAACAACAATAAAGCAGATAACCTGTGACATCTATGATCTGGCATGTCCTTTCACATGTTTAACTACATAGAAAGTTTCAAGACATAATTCATACACTGACACTGTCTCTCTCTTGTGATAATGTTGTTTATCTTCTTATATTGTTCTCATTAATTATAGACTATAACATCTGAAGATATGAAACCTGTGTAATTGCTATAAAATCATCTTTTGAAGATTAACTCCATGAAGAAATTCATAGTCTATCACTGTTTTAAGTATGACTAAAAGTAGTGTATTACGCACAATTTGAAATTGCTAGTAAAAAGAGAGCCCATAAAAGCTATTGAATAATGAAATGAAGAGAGATTCTTGTACTGGTGCAGAGAATAATTTGGGCTTTCAGCTTGTAGTATTCTAGTACATGATGAAGTACTATTTGATATCCATGGGGAACAATAATGAAACATAGAACAGATTTAAATATAATTGCCAAGAATCGAAGAAAAGAAGATTTAATTTAATGAATATTGTTTCAAATTCTCAAATTGTAGTTTTAACTGTTCTTGGTCCTACCTCTTAAACTGAAAACACAAAGTTATATCTGCTTTATTTATATATTTTAAAAATCTTTCTATTATAAGGAAGTCATATTCAAAAGTAGAATAAATGCTATAATTTCCTGAATCATGTCTAAACGTGTGTAAACGAGAAAAGAAAATTTGAAAATAAAAAAACAAAGCCTATCAAACCCATTTACACATCAGTAGTATGTAACTTACTATGGTAAATCTGTCTAGGAAGTAGGAATGGCAACACAATTCAAATATATATGTATACAAATACTAGCCTACTTATGATAAAACTTTACTTCTACTTTTCAATATTTAAAAAAGTCAAACATCATTTACATAGTTTAATGGAGAAATATTACTTCTCAAAGTATAGTCGTGCAAGATATTTTATTTTGTGCTTCCAAGACAGGCAGAAGATCAGAGCTATTGAAGTTCTAAGTCTCACAGGTGCAATTTTCAGCAAGTAACTGCAGATTTTTCTTAAAGTGAATCTGTGTATATTTTTGAAAATAGAGACGACTCATATTTCACTTAACTCAAATAGAATCTTTTCTTATAACGGAATTTTGTGGCACACAGTTCTTTTCAAGTAAATGTTGTGTGTCATCTTATGCTAGTCAAGCATATTCTTTTAAGACACCAGTGAACAGCTGGGAAAATTGTGAAAAATCAAACCATTTGAAAATACTTTAATGAGAATGATAATTTGTATGGTCTTATAAAAAAGTGAAAAACCAAAGAATAGGAAATGTTTTCTTTCTGCCTCCTGATTCATCATCAAGTAGCTAATAGGACCTCTCCTGCAAACCCACTTAGCCAGCTTGACCTTCGGTTAGGCTCAAAGTAATGTCCTCTTTATCAGCTACCCATACCTATCTAGTGGTATTAGTTGAATTCTCCATCATCTACTCATGAAAATATCCAAAGGCCTGGGAGACTCAAGAGGACTCATAGGTTTCTGGAAGATGTTAGATATTATTTCCATTTAGACACAATTTGTACAGTCATGAAGCATAAAATGGAGGAGTGGAGTGGATAAGATTAGGAATGTGAAAGTCCTAGACTTTAAATCTTTAGCACACCATTGCTGATGTATGTGGTCATAGGTTGGCTCTGAATCACTGAAACCACTGCTGTCCTGAGGCAAATGCCACATACACTCTGAGTTACAATTACTGAGCAATGTGATTCTTTCTCTTCTTTTGTTCTTAAAAGTTATTTTCCCATCTGGGAGGTGGTGGCATACTCCTTCAATCTGAGAGCACTCAGGAGGCAGAGGCAGGTGGATCTCTATGACTTCGAGGCCAGCCTGGTCTACAGAGTGAGTTCCAGGACATCCAGAGTTACAACAGAGAAACCCTGTCCTTAAAAACAAACAAATAAAAAAAAAGAAAGAAAGAAAGAAAGAAAGAAAGAAAGAAAGAAAGAAAGAAAGAAAGAAAGAAAGAAAGACAGAAAGACAGAAAAAAGAAAGAAAATTTATTAACCCCTTTTAATTTAGCTGGCAGCTTCATTCCCACTTACCTGTCACATTCTTGTTTCTATGCTAGGTACTGAATTTGAAGATTTTAGTGGTATTTCTTTTTAAGTAGTCTCTCCTTAGGTAAATACAATAAAGTGATGTTTAATT
Organism: Cricetomys ansorgei; assembly: GCA_026225945.1. Taxonomy (NCBI): domain Eukaryota; kingdom Metazoa; phylum Chordata; class Mammalia; order Rodentia; family Nesomyidae; genus Cricetomys; species Cricetomys ansorgei. The sequence goes on from JAMJFZ010001791.1 coordinate 6,777,874, forward strand.
ACAATGCATTAATAAACATAAATTAACATAAAAACATAGTTAATATAATAATGTAAAATAAAAATCTTTATGGACAAAATTTTACATGAGTGGCTAAGTTCATGTGCTTTTATTGACAAATGTATAAATTTTGGTCCATTGTCTTTTCTAAAAATTACTGCAAACCAATGGAAAGTAGTACACGATAGTTAGTTGAAATATTAATAGTTTAGAGTCTTGATTAATGTAATTCATCATGTATGACCCATAAGAGAGACACACTGTTTTTTTCTGTAAGAAAATCTAGGGTGACTAAAGTAAATTAAAAAAACATCCATGCCTTAATTCTCTTACTTATGAGATTCTACTTAATATATGAATACTATTGTTTTTGTATATTTTATTTTATTTTGAGATTATAATTATAACATTTCTCCCTTTCCTTTCCTCCCTCAAACTCTTTCACATATACCCCTCTTTACTCTCTTTCAACTCCACGGCCTCTTTTAAAACTAATTTTTACTACATGCGTATATGTACATATGTATATATGTATATATGTGTATCTGTATACACCTATATATTCCTTAATACAACCATCTCAGTACATATAGTATTACTTATAAGTATGCTTTCTGGGATATTTAGCACAGGACAAACAATTGGTGTGCTCTTCCCTGAAGAAATCCACTGCTCCTGTACTTACCTTTCTTTGGTGGCCTGCTGTTCTTTGTACAGGGCTGAGGGCTTGTGGGCATTTCCTCTCCATTTTAGCATGCTCTTTGGTGTTCTCCTTATTCGACTCACATTTGTGCAGTCATGTTGGTGAGGTTTTATGGGGGTAGCTTCTGTTATTATTAGGAGACACAAGCTTACAGCTCTGATATTCTGGCTTTTAATTTTTTTTCTATCCTCTCTTCTGTATTTTTTCCTGAGCCTTAGGTGAAGGAGTATTTTGGAGCTGTATCCACCGGGACTTGGCTCCATACTGCTGCATTTTGATTAGTTGTAATTTTCTATAATGGTCTCTATCAGTTTCAAAGAGAAGTTTCTTTGGTAAGAAATGAGGGCTATACTTATCTGTTGGTATAAGGAAAAATGTCTATAGATTGTTCTTATGGGTTTATACTCATTTTGTAAATTGGCAGTTGTAGACTCTCATCCAATAACCATGACTCACTAGCACTGAGTAGTTAGCTAGATTTCCAGAATTAGGAATGTTTTCTCATTTGTTGAATGGGTCTTAAGTCCAATTAGAAAGCTGTTGGTTACTTTCAACGTATGTATGCCAATACTGCGCTTTTAGGGTTATCATTCAATGCTTGCTGTTGATATGATTCAGATTTTACTGATATAGTCCCTGAGCTAAAATTCTGTGAAAGAGAATTCCTAGAAAGAAGTTGTGTGCATTTGTGCGAACACTGATTGACTGATTAGAGCTGCGGTGCTGTAGAGAAGTTGGGATTTTGCAGGTCCAGAGCCTAATTATTACCTAAATGTCTTGAGCTAGCATTAGCCCCCAAAGAGCCATTCATTGCCCACTTCTGTTTCAGGATTAACATCCTGTGATCAATGGATAAACCCTTCTGAAATCTATTAACTTAATAGACCTCTCACTTCAATCAACTTAAAATTTTATCCGATAGCATCTGAGGCATATAGAAGTGATTCCCCCAACTTGCTAAAACACCTCTGCAATATACACACCAATGCATTTTAAAATTACCTTGATTTATAGTTCTTTTTTTTAATTCTGTTCATAAACTCTCACAAAACTGCTTCCATAGAACCACAAAAACTCCATGCTTCCTGAGACATAGCTACTCAAATTTGGGTCTTGGATAGACTAATTCTCTTTGAGGTGAAGGCTGTGATTTTTGCATTTACAATGTGTTCAACTATAAAAATTAGCAAATATAGTTCTGCCCATTTAATAAATCTTTATGAGTTAATGAACACATACAAGATAAGTAATATGTGTGTTCTTTATCAAAACATGTCAATTTACTGACATGTTGTGATTTAAAAAAGAAGTAAAGGAATTTGGGGACTACAAAGTATGATTGTGATAGAACTACAATTTATATCTCATATGCATGAGCATAGTTGGCAGCTGGTTAAAATACCTAACACTAGGTCTTCAATCATGACAGAGCTATTTGTCAGACTTAGTTCTAGGTCTTCAATCACAGCTAAGCCATTGTCAGGCTCTGATAACAATATCAGGAGTGGCAGCATAATAAGGAATTTATACACCTAATTTTTTTGCATAGCAAATTGATTTTTGTTTTCCTACAGTTTTTTTTCTTCAGTCTAGAGAAATTGCTATAAAATTGCCCAGTGTTATAGACGAATTAGTCAAGTTATGAAAAAATTTGTACGGCATTGAATGTCAAAAACGTCAATTTGCTTTTCATTATTGTGCTACTTAAGCCCTGATCAGAAAGTGTCTTTGGTCTAAAGATACTGAGTAAATCTGAAAAGATAAGTAGAATATTTTTACTTTGTTCTGAAAAAGATGAATCATAAATCACTCTTTTGGTGTACTATATTGTTGCCTGTCCATCTGCTTCACACAGTCAACTAGTGTATCATATTGATTGAAGCCAATAGCAGTAATAGTCAAATTAGTATGTATGTGTGTGTGTGTGCGTATATATATATATATATACATATATATATATTAGATATATATTAGATATAAATATATAAACATATATATATATTAAAAATTACTCTTCTGTAGCACAAATCCTGAATACATTTCAACATTTGAATTTTGAATAGACTTTTTATTGTACAATATATTTAAATTGCTCCTTCTGAAGAGGCATGTACTCAAAGAAATAATTTAATTTGTTCATTAAATTATTTTTAATTAAAGCATGAAAATAGTAAGTTTTAATAGTACACCATACTTTGATGTGTGTTCCTATGAGGCAGACATTTTTCTCATGTGTCTCTTTAATATCTAGACAATATCTTTCCAAATCTATTATGGTTTCTACAGATGGTGTTATGTAATTTTTACCCAGAGTAACAGTACAATGTCATAGCCTTCCAGAACATCTTGCCTCCACCTTAACTATAACTCAATCAACATTGATCAATATTTTCCCTCCCGATTCTACTCTTCCCAGTTCTCTTTCCAACTTCCTTGAAATAAGCTTTAAAGATTCCACATAGTAGTGACAGCATATGGTTCTTGTTTTTCTTATTTCTAATTTTCTGTGCCTAATTGATTTTCCTTGGCCTAAGGACGATAGCACCATTGCAAACAACAGAATTTTTTATGTATTACTATTATTAAATTTGACACATATACAGTGTAAAAATATCTGTTTGTCAACTGATGTGACACTTGAGTTGTTTCAACTTTGGATATTATGAATAGTACTGCAAAGAGCATGAGGGAATTCATACATCTGGCTTACATATTTCATTTTCCTCGGGCATATATTCATTAGTGGGAATTACATATCAAATAGAAGTTTCATATTTAAATTACATCCATTCTATTTTTTATAAGATTATACTAATTTAAATTCCCACCAGTCCTGGGTAGATGTTTCCTTTCCTTAGCGGCTTTGCTCACACACCTGTTATCTGTAGTGGTTTTGAGAATAGCCATTCTTTAAATAACACTGGCTCTCCTGAAAATTGTTCTGTAGATCAGGCTGGCCTTGAACTCTGAGATCCTCTTCCATCTGCCTCCTAGGCATTAAAAGCATGCTCCACAACTGCCCGGCTTAAAATAAAAAAACTTAAATGCATTTGAAAAAAAAGACCATGAAGCTAATGCAAAACTGACTGCCTGACTTAAATCTCAGAAATCTATCATCAAAGGAGAAAATGACCTCCAAATTTGTTCTATGTCTTCCACATGCATACTGTGGTATGCATTAACACAGGCACACATACAGACACACATACACACACACATGTTCACACATATATACACACACATGCACACATGAATGTACACACAAATACACATACATGAATGCACACACAAATACATACACACACACACACACACAAATGCACCAGCACACTAATAATATTTAAGATAAATATTAAAAATTGAGATTAGCTATTCTAGTTATAGTGAGCTGATGTCTCATTGCAGATTTAACTTATGTGTCCCTGAAGACTAGAGTTATTTATAATTCATAATGTTCCCTCCTGGCCCCATTTGTGCCATCATTTAAAAATGATTTTTAAATGTGTTGCTTATTTTTAATAGGGCTGTTTTACTTATTTTTTTGATTGATTCTTATTTAATTTTAATGTTCTGAATATCAATCTCTGTTTTATATACACATTGCAAGTAATTTCTTTCATTTTAAATCTTATTTCTTGACTCTTTCTTTTTAGCAATCATAAAATTTTTAGTTATAGGTACTAATATTTGTTGCCTTGTATTTTCATTCCTATGCTTCTAGATTCTTGTCTAGAATAAAACAAAACAAAATAAAATATTTGCCCAATTTGTTGTATTGAAGCATTTTGCATATTTTTGTGTGTATATGTATATATGTGCATACATGTGTGTGTATGTGTGTGTGTGAGAGAGAGAGATAATTTTGTTTATGCACCCACTTAAACACACATACACACAGACACACTCATATATACACTCACACACACACTGCTCATTGCTCTCCAGAGTTCTATTTTTCCCAACTTTCACAAGTAGTAAGTTGCTATACTATACACTAATAATTAATTATAGCTTTAAATTTAAATACCAGCAAAGAAAATAAGCCTTGTTTTCTAGTGCAAAATGCTCTCAGGTACCAGTAGTGACTACACAGAAGCAGATAAAAATATCCGTAAACCCTGACTCAGCTATAAGCATTGTCATTTATCATTTACATTTAGAATATCCAGGGCATCAGAAGGAAGACAGTGTGTGCAGAACTCACAGCTCATGCACTGTTCACAAGGCCTTTTCTCGTTCCCTAAACATTTATGGAGGTAAAGATCAACATGAAATACTAAGAGAAAACAAGAAATAATTTAAGGTAGGAAGAGGAATTCAGCAATAGCTTGAGCGTGTGAGTAAGCCTTAGCTTCAGACTTCTGAATTACTAAAAACGAAGAAGAAATCATTTACGTAATCATGATGAACTCTAACATTGGTCTCATTTTGTCAAGGTGACATCTTTATTGTATGATCTTGCTGATAGAAGTTATCTCTAACTTGTTCTCTACATCTTGTCCTAGCAGACTCATGTCTGTGCATTCTTATGTACTCTTCTTTAAGTTTCAAACTTCAGTTGGATGGCAAGCATTTTGAATGTAAATTAACAGTACTTCACAATGTTTATGGCCAGGGAGTTATCAAACCTTTGTGGTCTTGATGATTACACCAAGGAAAGAATCAGAGAAGGAGAGAAGTCCCATATTTGTAGAGTTACTATGAAGGTGATTCTGAAAAAGTTAGAGAAGCCTTGAGTTGCCACCCATGTGTGACATGAAATTGCTATGCCTGTGTCACTAATACCAGAGTACAGTACAAAGAAATCAAGATATAAAACATGCTTTCAATTTACTAAAGATTTCGCTTTTTCAGGTTCAGAAGAAAAAAAAAAAAACTGAAGCAGGAAAGAACACTATCAAAAGAAATGATAAAGTAAAACTGCTTAGGTAGGTAATTTCAGATAGAAAATGGGTTAAATTACAAAAGCTATATGGAGCTTCCTTCAAGACAAATAACAACCATGACTCCAAAAATAAAACTGATGAAATTGGAGGTAGAAGTTACCAAAAGTTCTAACTGCTAGAATGACTCTTTTCTACATGAAATGCTTCATGAGAACAGATAGAAATATTTAGACTGTGAATAATGTCCTTGGGAAGAATAACATTTGAAATGTGTCAATACATGAATCATACAAAACACTGTATTTGTGAAAAACAAGCTACAAAAAAAAATCCCCAAGAACAAACAAACAAACAAATAAAAACAGAAATCCATAGAGAAACAGAAACAAGGAATTTTGCTGCAGACCTGAATATTCTATTTCAGATTCTATGTTTATATCTGGAGGAGGTAACTATATAACATGGCCTTGTTGAACTTAATAAGGGCAGGAGAAAAGTGACAATGGGAAGGAAAGATACAATTACAGTCTTATTGAATTCAAACATTCTTTTAACTGTGGTTAAAAAATATTGCAAAGGTAAGTAGAAATTTTATTTGAATATCATTTTAAAGAACAATACTTTCAAGGTAACATCATTTTATCAAATGCTACAGAATTTAATCATATCTTCTCAATAGAACCATGGGTTGATAAAACATCTTTAAAATATTATCATAATTTTGAAAATCTCATACAATGTATTTCTATTATGTTCTAACTCATTCAAGAAGTATTTCCCACTTCTCTATCCACCTTCCTTCTTTGTGTCCTATTTCTTTGTTTTTAATAACTTGACTACAACTTGAGCTGCCTGCGTACTCATGTCTATGGGTCTATTCCCTGTAACAATTTTATAATTTAATATCCAACATCTTTGGGATAAATAATGCTAAGAAGAAATTTTTGAGTATTAGGATGTAGCTATCAGAATGCTTGTTTATCATTAAAAAGCCATGTGCTAAATATATATATAATTTCCACACACAGAAATACATGAGATAACTTTTAGAGGTTATTCAACAGTTTTGTAATGTACTTTAAAACACTTTCATTGTGTATTTTGGTAAAAGATCAGATGTTAATGTATTACTTCTAAAAACTGTTTTTCCTAATCCTTGAAATATAAAAAATATTAAAAAAAATATAAAATATAAATTGAAATATAAAAAAAATCCTTGAAAATAAAAATACCAGAGATTCTAAATTCATGAGTATAGATATGTTGTACAGTATGATAATGCTATCATTTCATTTAAGTTTAAATCATGCACGAAAAGAGCAGAGCATTAGATTATACATTTTCAGTTGCAAGGGTATCCGGAGACAATTATAGGGATTTGGTTAGGTGGCCTGAATTAGTGAGGGTTCTCTAGAATAACAGAATGTATAGAACAATTTACAGGCTGTGGTCCAGCTAATCCAGCAATGGCTGGCTATGAATGGAAAGTTCAAGAATCCAGTAGTTGCTCAGTCCATAAGGCTGGATATCTCACTTGGCCTTTAGTATACACTGCAATCTCAAAGAAGTAGGTTCTAATGCCAGTGAAGGAATGGACTTGCTAGAAAGGCAAGAGGAAACTGAACAGACAAAGAGTATGTTTTCTTCTTTCCTGTCCTTATGTAGGCTTTGGGCAGAAGGCGTGACCCAGATCACAGCAAACTTTTTCCAGTCCAAATGTTTTGGATTAAAAGTGTGTTCTCTTATCTCAATGATTCAGAGAAGAATTGAATCATCCTATTTCAAATTAAGCAAAAATTCCTCACAGATGTGCTCCGACCCCGATTTTTGGGTTTTAATTAATTCCTGATATAATCAAGTTGTCAACCAGGAATAGGTATCACATGGCCCCAATTTTATTTTGTACTTTGAAATAATCTGTACAATCACATAATGTGGTTTGATCAGCTCCCAGGTGTTCCACTCCAATTCCTTCTCCATCCCCACTCTCAATTTTTCTTCCCAGCTTGATATTCTATTTTGTGTGTTAAGTGTGTCCATCTCTCATTCGTCATCAAAAGTTTTCTTTTAGCACTAGATGACAACTGGTAAAGAGATTCATAACCAGTACAGGTCTCGAGAGACTATGGAGTTCTTAGCTCTCAATGGTACTTTTACATCTCACCTTCTAGCTAAAGGTTCAGGGAACTTTGTTGTGGTATGTTTAATTGTGGATAATACTTTAGTTAAGATCTCTTACTTGTTTACACCTCTGTGCCATCCCCAGCTTCCACCCCCCACAGGAGGTTTCTGTTATTTGTTGATTGAGGGTCTGTGTGAAAACAGGAAGAAAACACCTGGGGATTGAGGGGTGGAGCAAGGAGGGGAGGGGAGTAGGAGGTGGAGGAGGAGGAGGAGCAGAAGAACGGGGAAGAATGAAGAGGAGAGGATGGATGAAGAAGCCTTGGAGTGAGCTCTGGGCCTAGCTGCCCCGGTATAGAATTCCCTGAGATTTGACATGGTTTGTGATTAATAAAAAGCATTGGAAAATTCAACTCTGGACTCTCCGTTAAGAGCCATAACGTTATTTTAACAGAACTTAGCAGACAAGGAAGAAGAAAGATTATGAGAGCTCCATTTGATTTTGCATAAAACAGTGTTTTCAGGATGTATGGCAAGGCAGCTGAAGACTTGAATATACCACAGCTGTGACTACATTCACGGGATTTGTACCAGATCAAGCAAGCTAGAACTCCAACATGGATGGAAGGGAGGGGACTCAGTAACTATGAAATAAATAAATAAACATTTAAAAAAAAACAGAAAAAGAGAAAAGGTATCTCTTTGCTTAGCATCAAATTCCTAAACTGTTTGTTATTGAATGAGTCTAACATACGGGGATGAATGGTGCTCTGAAGTCTGGCTCCTAGTTTTTTTAAATTTCCAAAGAATACAGAGATGGTAGAAAGGCTTATGGACACACCATTTCATTTGTTATTTTTATTTCTATTCCCATTGTGTTTTAAAAAAATTACCTGCCTGTTCTCTTTGTTGATCTCACCAGGATCTTAATGAATTTGGACAGCATGAATGTGACTTACTTTGTGTAACCTTAAGAGATTTTTCCTTCTTTTAAACATATTTAGAATCATCTAAGTTATGAAAACCTACAGAAAGTCATTAATCTATGATACTTTTGTTAGAAAAGTAAGTAAGTTGCTGCTATATACATTTAATAAATATAAAATAAAGATACAACTTCAATAGAGGTACAGCTATCCGATTGAAATATAACATTACACAGTTTAAGGCCTAATTTGAGGCGGTGTGTTCAGTTTTTTTCTTTGTAAATGACAATGTATAATTGTCTTTTAGTTTAGGAATGAAGTACATATCTATATATTTCTCAGGGATACGATGTTGAGGGGCTGACTATTCATGCTCTAATAGATGGTCAAGATGCCCATGCATATGTAGGCAGCACCAAATGCATGATTCGTGTTTACTTGTAGATTTCATAAACAGTTTAGAAAGTTTGAAGACAACATGCTGAAATTCAGTTTTATGCATGGACAGGTCTATGCCTGATTCCAGTTTTTCTTGCTTCGACCCTGGCTACTTTTTTTCCAGCATCCAGAATTCAGAATAACTGCTTTATTAGTAAAGATAGTAAAGCTAATAGTAATAGTAATAAATAGTAATAGTAATAATAGTAATAGCTTTAATAGTAAAGCTAAATGTAGATAGAAATTTATTCTCAAAGTTGTTCTTATTTTGTCCTAAGAAGCAATTAAAGAAAGCCTAAGAAATGTACTTCTTGTAATGACTGGTTTTCAGACCATTGCTATTTTTTCTGATTGTGTGTTTTGTTTTTCATGGAAAATAATAAGCAATTTCTCTGATATGAAAGAAAGAATAGCCAATAGGAAATCATAATGAGGTGATAACATTTTTTCTGTTCATTTTACTATTACAGTTCAGGATAAAGAAATCATATGATAGTCTCATTAATAATAATATATCACTAATGCTTTATTAAGGATAAGAAAGTTCCTGGTAATATACAGAATATTATTTTGTTCAGGAGTTTATGCTAACTTTGAGAATTTTCTGTAAACATAATATTTCTACAAAATAAACTTTATTTGACAAGACTGATTTAGGAAATAAAATGTGCTGCAGTATATTAAAAAGAATGATAGCACAGTTTACCAGAATTATGGTTTACACATCACAATATTTCTTAATGATTATGTCTTGAAAAACCTTAAAAACGTATGTGATAAAATTAAGTGAGAAAATAAATCTTAGGATGCATGATATATATCACTCGTTTCAGTCGTGTATGAAGGAATTTAGCAGTGCTGACTTTCTGAAACTTTACTGTAACTGTAGGACTTATATAATTGTACAGTTCATGAATACATTATGGTATTGCTTTAATCAGCTTCCTTTGATATGCATTCATAGTTTAGAAAGTTATTTGCCACAATACTTAAGAAGGAACAATTAAGAAGGAAAAGTTTGGGGTATAGGGCCAATAGAAAATGAACAGTATTAATAAGATGTTTTTCATAAGGATTATGTATTATAACATAATAAAGTAGCAGGGTACTTAGGAATATCATTTTTTTGAGTATTTAAGGATTGGCTTACTGGAATGGACGGTGGTGACATAGGATGATAAGACACCTAGTGGTTCTGCTTTTTAAGAAGGCCATTTATTGTAAGGTATATATAGGAAAAAACTGGAGGCCAACTTCTGTCCTCTTAAGAAAGAGAAAACAATCCCTCGTAATGTTAAGTGGTAATGAACATGGTACATGGTGATGTTCGGGAGTTAGGTAAGGACTAACACATTGTATTACATAGGATTGTCTAAAGAAACTGAAGGAATAGAAAAGTTATATATGTTGTAAAAGGCAAGTTATTAAAGAATAGAGGATTTTAGTCCAAAATAGCTATGTGCTGAGAAGCAGAGAACCCAGTAGCTACTCAATCCACAAACCTGTATGCATCAGCAGTCCCAAACCTGAGTTAGGGGCTGAGAAGTCCTCCATAAAGATGCTGTGTTAAATCAACTCTTCCGAGAGTCTGATAGCAACAGGTAGACATGTTCCCTCAGGAGTTAGCTCAGGTTCTACCTCAGACTGAATGTTCATTGAAAGGTAACGTCCATAATTCCTGGGAATATTACAGATATACTGAAAGAATGTCTACTGGGGCAACTCTAAGTCCTATAACATGGATAAGAACAACAATCACATATAAATAAAGACAATGTTATAGGAAATGGTGAAGGGTAAGGAATCAAATTTTTATTTTATCATTGGTTTAATAGAAGAATTTCTGGTAAATTATTTCAACATATCCTTTTATATTTTAAAAATGATTAAGGAAGTTAAAATAATAGTAAATCTGTAAAAGAATGTAAAAATGTCTGTAAAAGTCACAAGAAATATACTGTTCACTATCTACCTAATAATATCTATAATACACTTAAGTCCTATTATAAATGTTCATAGACAATTTAAATTAAAAATTCCCATCTAAGTGTATAATGGTTCTGCCATAAGCCAAAGGCCATCTTTAAAAAAATTGAAATTAAATGTGAGAAACTTTCTTTTGAGTTGTTGATTAGAGTTGCCCAAGAAACCCTCAAAATATTACAGGGTATTGCTATTTCCTTTTGCTGTCCCTCAGGAGTGGAAGGTAAACCCTTATTGCTGAAAATACCATTCACTTCAGACACAGGGCCCAGAGAGAGACCCCAGCACTGGAATTGGTATTAAAGAGAACCTTCTCCTTGAGGACTAGCTCTCATGCCACCAGGAGTCACCATATAAGTTTCCAGAGTGAAACAAGCATTAGTCCCACCCAGTTTTCACCTCTAAGGAACACGAAAACAACCAACATGGCTGATAAACAAAATAGTACAGTAGTGGTGTGCTTACCACTTAAGACCCACTCAACAGGAGGGGCATCATGACTGGTAATGTAAACCTAGTCAACTACCCAGTTATGGATCTTGCAGGAGAAACTGTATCTTCCTACATCTAAATATTTGTGCATATACTCACCTATAAGTGAGGTCCTCATTCATCTTTGCAACAGACACATCATTAAATAAAACACAATCACCTGGGCGGTGGTGGTGGTGCACACATTTGGCAGACAGAGGCAGAGGCAGGCAGAGCTCTGTGAGTTTGAGGCCAGCCTGGTCTACAGAGTGAGTTCCAGGACAACCAGAGTCACAACAGAGAAACCCTGTGAAAACAAACCAAAATTTAAAAAAAAATAGAAAAAAGAAAGAGAGAAAGAAAATACAGTAAATCAAAATGCAGTTTTGGAGCCCAATCCCAATAAATACATCTAAAGCACAATTTTTGCAAATAAAACTCAGTTAACTATGTCGAAGAGGTGGGTAGAAAGATTATAAAAATCAGAGAAACAAAGAGTTTGCTATGAGATGTTGTGCCCTAGAAAGATCAGAAACTATGACCATGAAATTTTAGGCACCAAAGCTGCCTAAACATGACCTGAACAAGGACAACATAAATATACATGTTAACAGGGATGAGCTATGCCAATGAGGCCTCACTCACCCTACACTAAGAACTACAGATAACTAAAAAATGCTGAAGGCAGGAGAAATAGTCTTCCCCAGGGAAGATTACATCACCCAGTCACCCAATAACAAATTATTAGACCTGAAACCATACATAAAATACATACAAACAATTTTAAACATAATGATGATCAGCTTGTATTTCTGTTTTTAGGAATGCATATATATATACATATACATATACGTATACGTATATGTGTGTGTGTGTGTTTGTGTGTGTGTGTGACATCAAAGAAAAAAGAGGCTGGGAATTTGGAAGAGACCAATGGAGTACCTGGGAGAATACCTTTGGAGAGAGGAAAGGGAAGGGAGAATTGATGTGATTATATTACAGTCTCAAAAATGTATAAATAATGAAGAGTTTGAATTTTAGCGTCATTTTGAAATAAAACATGGGTAGCAATGAGGGTTATTTACAGAAATAGTACCAAAAGTATTTTAGTATTTCTAGGGATCTTTATCTAGGGCTACAGCTTATTGGTATGGTGATTGTCTTCGAGGCTCAAAGCCATTGGTGCCTCAGAACCAGAAAAAAAAGTACCGATAACATGTTTATACACACTAATTAGAGAAACAAATTAGGAAAAAAGGCTACCAGTTTATGAATGATTCATGTATTCTTCAAAGTAGTATTTAGAATCCACTAGAGTTTTATAAAGGAGCTGATTGAATTTAATGGATTAATACTTATCTCATATAAAAAGAAAACCTTTCTAAATGTCAAACAAGTACCAAAAACATAAAATAATTAAAAAGTCTGTATTCAATAAAAGTTATTATTGTTATTAGATGAACTAGTCCTCAGGGAAGAGGATTTCAGGTCAGTTATAGCTCAGGGGTCTCTGAGTCCTTAATCTAAAGTCAGCAAGAAGGACTTACCTTCCAGCTCTGGTACAGGAGTAGGATAACAAACAAGGGAAATTGCAATATCCTATAATGTTTTGGGAGCCTCTTGGACAACTCTGACCAACAACTCAAAGAAGGACTTCTTATGCTTGGAGTTGGATTTTTGTTATATGGTCTTTGGCCCTTAGAAGAAAGGTTGTCAGCTCAGATGAGAAATTTAATCTTTATATGTATTTTCATACACATACTTAATATGTATTATAGGTACTTTTAGATAGATAGTTAATAATATATTTCCTTATGACTTTTAAAGACATCCTTTCTGAACTGTTACTTTTTGTTCATCGCCTTCTATATTTATTTTCATGCCCCATCCGCTCTTTTTCCATGATCAGATCTTTGGCATTCTGTTATTTCCTCTCTCTATTGCTTCCTCCCTTCCCTGACAATGGTCCCATTTTATTTTAATTCTTGAGCAAATGGAGTCCTAGTCTCAAAGTCCATCTGTACACTTATGTTTGTAAGGTATAAACTATTGTTTTTTCTAGCAGTTGAAGTGCTTTGGGTTTCAAACTTAGGTTTTGAATTTTGTATTTTTGGGTCAATATAGTAGACATGAGTCTAATTTCATTATTCTCAAGATGGACAACCATTTATTGCCAACCATTGGTTTAAGGTGCTTTATTTACTCTAGGAGAGTTTTTGGCATTTTTGTTAAATATTAAATAACTAAAATTATATGCACTCATATTTTGGTCTTCAAATTTGCTCCATCTGTGTTTGTGCCAGTACCATATTATTTATATTACTATGGCCCTGTAATATATTTTAAGATCTGGAGGATAATCTCTTCAGAATTGTTCTTTTTGCTTAGACTGTTTTTGGTCTTTTGCGGTTCCACATGAATTTTAGGCTAGCTTTTTTTCTTCTACTTTTTGTGAAGTATGAGATAGGGATTTTGACTGGGATTGCATGGAATCAATAAATAGCTCTTGGTAAAATTGATCAGTTTTTCAAAATGTTAATCCTACCAGTCCATGAGCATGGGTGTCTCTTCATTTTTTAGAGTCTTTCTCTATCTCTTTCTTTAGAGGTTTAAAGTTTCCATTGTAGAGGTCTTTACTTGCTTGATTAGGTTCATTCTTAGATGTTTTACTTTCTTTGAGGTATTCTGAATGGTGGTATGAATGTGCTCTCTTTCTCTGTACATGTGTTGTTAGAGTACATGAAAACTACTGATTTGTATAAGTTAATTCTTTACCGTGAGACATTGCTGAATTAGTTTATTATTTCTAGATGTTTTGTGGTAGAACTTTGAAGATCTCTAATGGATGCTATAATGTCATCTTAAATAGGGATAGACTGATTTCTTTCTATTTGAATCCCTTTATTTATTTTTATTCCTTTAATTTCCTTCCTTTGTCTCATTGCTCCAGCTTATGCTTGGTAAATATTATTGAAGAGGGTAAGATATAGTGAACATCCCTGTCTCATTCCTAACTTCAAATAGGATTCCTTCAGGATTTTTTTTTTCAATTTAGGATGATGTTGGCTGTGAGCTCGTTATACATAGTTATTGTAATGTAGGTATGTTCTCTCTAATTATAAATTATCTAGGATTTTTATCATAAAGACATGTTGGATTTTGTCAAAGACATTTTTGTCTTAAGTCAATTTTATGGTTGATTATGTTTATTGACTTCTGTATGTTAAGCCATGCTTGCATTACAGGAATAAAGTCAACTTAGTCACAGCAGTCTTTGTATGTATGTATGTATGTATGTATTCAGTTTCAAGTATTTTAATGAGCATTTTTTAATCTATGCATTATAGGGTATTGACATGCAGTTTTCTTTCCTGTTTTTTCTATTTTGGAGGGTAAGAGTATCTATATCTGGTTGTGAATTTAGAGAGATACTGACTTCAGAGAAAGAGTTAGAGATTGCTTCTTCAGTTTGTTTCTTTCTTTTTTTAAATAGTTCAAAGATTGGTTATGATCTTTGAAAGCCTGGTAGAATTCCTCTGTGAATCCATCTGGCTCTGAACTTTTGTTTAAAGATAGAAGGCTTTTTATTATTATTTAAATCTCCTCATTTGTTATAGGTATGTTTAGGGCATCAATTTCTTGGTTTAATTTTAGAGGCTTGCCTGAATCTAGTATTTTACCTATTTTTAAAATTTTAACTTAATGTTGTACAGGTTTTTAAAATATCCCTCTTTAGTGTGTGTGTGTGTGTGTGTGCATGTGTGTGTGTGTGTGTGTGTGTGTGTGTGTGTGTATACATGTTTATGTATACAATATTAGTGCCCATAGAAACCAGAAGAGGGAATCAGTCTTTTAAGAATCTGTGTGTGGTTGAGTGCTGACCTATGTGGGTCCTGAGAACCAAACCGGGTTCCTCTGGAAGAGCAGCACTTTCCCCTAACCACAAAGCCACCTCTCTAGCCAGCCATGCTCTCATTTTTATGAAAAAAAGAAGTGCAGAGCTTTGAAATTAGTTTGTTTCTTTTTTTTTAAGAATAAAAATGAAATTTGCTTAATGTTGCCTGGCTGTTTGGTATAACAGCATGGAGAGTTAAGAACTGTGTAAGACTTTTTATGGGTTTTCTCCCTCAACAGATTACATAGAACCTTCTGCCACCATGTTATCTAGCCAGCAGAAAGAAAGTTCCTTGGTCAATCAGGATTGTCCTGCCTCAAAAGTGACTGGTATATGCAGGATTTAAAAATACGTATTTCCACTCATCAATTATGTGTCAGTGAAGCTTAAAATGTTTACAACCAAAGGGGGAAAAGCACAGTTAGAGATTTCATGTTAGTTAGTATATTAAATTTTGGGTTAGAAAATGAAGAACAAGTTCCATGTTTGAAACTCATCTTAAAAGTGAAAATAAAAGCAACACCCACCATTGATGTGGTGACATACTCTATTGAATGTTTGTAGTGTGTCTTTCCCATTCTCTCACTGTCAATGACTTTGGAGCAGTAGAATTCTTCATATTAAGTAAATCTGAATAAGAAATACAAAAATGGATTTATAGAAATGTTTATACTATATGTCTTAGTCATTGTACTGTGAAAAGACACCATGACTATGACAACTCTTATAAAAGAAAACATTAATTGAAATTGTTTACAGTTCAGAAGTTTAGCCCATTGTCATCATAGTGGGATGCATGACAGCATGCAGACAGACATGGTGCTGGAGTGTAGCTGTGAGTTCTATGTCCAGATCCAAGCAGCAAGCAGAGGGAGGGGGAGAGAGAGAGACAGAGACAGAGACAGAGACAGAGAGACTGGGCCTGGCTTGAACATTTGAAACCCCAAAGCCTACCCCAAGTGACACACTTTCTCCAACAAGGCCAAACCTACTCCAACAAGACATACCTCTTAATCCCCATCAAGTGGTTTCACTCCCTAATGACAAAGTATTCAAATCTATGAGCCTATGGGTGCCATTTGTATTCAAACTACCATACTATACATAGAGAATTAAGTAAAAGCCTACTGAAAACAAATATGTCAGTATTAAAAAATAAAAGAAGTTTAAAAAATCATTGTGTAGGTATGTAAAATTTTCAAACAATAAAAAAGTAAGACTCTAAAAATGAAATAAACTTTAACAGTTTTTGTTCATTTTCGTAATGCCAATACAAATTCTCTACTGGCTGGTTCCTACCTATATTATATAAGGAGACACTAAGGAACTTTATAAATTGTGTTCAAACCAAGAGAAACCTGGGAGTAATTAACTAGTTACACTAAGTAGGACATATGAATTGGGACTGTCCTAGGCAAGCTGGAGTTAGGCAACAATTGAATTATGACTCCAATATTAATAGTATGAATATCAATCACTTTTGCAAATATAACTGGGTCACTACTTTAGATGAAATATTGTTAGTTGTCTTTGTAATGTCATTTATCATAGTAAAGCCAGGAAATTCTTGGAAGTTAATGATCAGGAGAAAAGCTTTTTAACTTGAGTTCTGAAGCCAACAATTAATTGTTTTCCATTTTTTAATGCTTATTCTAATTTGACCTCCATATATTTTCTACCCAAAGAAGTTAATTGCATTTGTGAAAACTTTAGCCTGAGAATGTTCACTGAGATCCCATTTCCATTCTTCATGGTATCCTGTTATAGGACAATTTACTTCCAACAGTAAATCATGAGTGGAAACTATGGGTTCTGAACAATTTGAATAAACATTTTATTTAATATGAAAAATATTGCATACTAAGTTAACTGAAAATACCCTTTAAATGTTTGTCTTTTTACCATTTTGAAAATTTATCATTTAAATTGGATCTACATAATAGGGTCAAACTTCAACAGCCAACAAATTATAATGCATGTAATATTTCATAATGCTAACTACCATATTTTCTAATTTTTATAATTACTGAGTAAATAAAGAATTTTGAAACCATAGTATGTTCATTACAAAAGATTTTTAAAGTAAATTGCATAAAAGTTTTGAAAATACACATGTGAGGAAGAAGGAAACTATTAAAATTGATCAGTTACTTTTTACATGCTCATTTTTCTAAATATTCTAATCCATAACTGGAAAACTTCTTTTAATTTCCATTTCCTATATCTATGGAGACCATTAAATATACTGTCAAATTTCAATTTCACTGCTGTGTTGCACAGCATATACTTATAAAAAGTACAGATTCTGCTGATATTTACTTCAAACTCAGAGCACACGGCAAAAAATTGGATAACAGAACACTGTAATCTTCCATATTCTGTTAATTAGATAGCATTAGCTAGGCACCATTCATTTCCATTTATTTTGCTATAGCTGAAAATTATCAATTAACTATCTATAAATAGATAAAGAACATAATCTTTAGAAGAAAACCAAAAATTCTTAATTACAATGTTTCATGAGAAATTTGCATCATTTATTTTCAGTAAGATTTTAATGCCCTCCATAATAACTGATGCACAGATATAGAATAGTCTCAAAGTTTGTTAATGAATTGTAGAAGAGTCATTATAATGTCTGCTGCACCAGTTTTTGTTCTATTTTAATAATGTTGAATGCTCTAATGAACTTTTTCAAAGTGAAATTTTTCAAAGTTTAACATACTTCCTTTAAAAATAGTCAGGTAGACTAGTAAAATATATGAAGATTAAATAGATATCATTGTTATTTCTATATGCTATTTAAGAAAACAGAACTATTCTTTATTAAAGTGTCAAATTCAGACTTTTTAGGACAATACATAAATATAGCCCATGTGTAACAGATCACAATTCATGATTCCTACTAAAATCAAGAGCAAGATGAGGTTACCCACTCTCTCCATACCTATTCAATACAGTGGTTGAAGACTTAGGGCACTAAGGCAACTTGTCATTGATGCTGCAAGCCTCTTGGCCAGCAGGGAAATGATCTGTATGAGGTGAAGAATGAAATTTGTGCCAGCAGCAAAATTCCAAGACAGTTCTCCACAGACCTTGAAAGGACAATTTTCAGCTTCAACATGGAAACACAAAAGTACCTAGGATAACTAATAATAAACCCCGAATAATAAAAACTCCTGAAGGTATCACCATCCTTTATTGTATTTAATGATTTATTATCACTTAGAAGCCTGTTTGTTTTCTAATAAAAAGGGTGAATCTGGATGGGAGGAGGATGGGGGAAGAACTGGGAGAAGTAGAGGGAAGGAAAACTGTAATCAGGATATAGTATATGAGAAAAAAGTCTATTTTCAATAAAAGGAAAACAAGTGATTAGGAGATTAGAGAACAGGAAGGGCAATGAAGATATGACTTCCTATAGTTGGCATGGCCAGCAGGTTTCTAAAAGACGCACTCATGGTGTTGCTGGCTAACACTCTAAATTTATATGAACTTATGTGATTCATTTTATTTTGTAAACCAGAGGATTGCTGTATAGTCCAGGCTACCTTTGAAGTCTTATTCTTTCTACCTCAATGTTCTAAGTTCTTAGATTAAAGATATGTACCATCACACACTGGCCTAACTGTATTTTATATAGCGCACTATTTTATAATTATTATTATATATTATAATATGTATAATAAAGTACAATATAATAATACATATAATATGTAATACCTGTATATTATTATATATAATTATTAAATGTGTCTATATTTGAACAATGTTCAACCTGAAATTCATGCTTTTTAATTACTGAATGCTAAAATATGTTATTTGAAATTTCTTTTTTGTTGTTTTGTATGTATGTTTCTTTTTAAAATTTTTATATGTATTTATTTTATTTCATATGTATGAGTGTTTTGTCCGTATGCATGTACTGTCACTATGTGACTGGTGCCATCGGTGGTCAGAATAGAGCATCAAATCTCCTAGAACTGGACTTACAGATGGTTGTGAACTACAACTTGAATTTTGGGAAGCTAAACTGGGTAAGTGTGCTTAAATGCAAAACCATCTCTCTAGACGTATGTTTGTTTCTGTAAGTGTATTTGGGTGGCAGATGGAGATGGATGGAAACATAATAGTCTCCAATTTAATCTTAAATTTTTTCATTCTCATTCCTTCTGAAATATTCACTGTGATTTTGTTGAATCTGTGGATCTTTTGTAGAGGAAATATATTCTTAATAAACAATCTCAATACATTAACATCTCAAATAAATTTCTCATTGTTTTATACCTTTTCACATATAAATATTACATATATATCATTATATTTAGAAGACATTTATATATTATATGTATATAGGTTATTTTCACTTATTACTGATTTAAACAAACAGACATACATCTGCCTTACGTAAATTCACCTTATGTCCTTCAAACATACCCAAATCGTTCATCATGCCTATATGCTGCTTCGTAGAAGTCTTCAATTTGTGTGTGTATGTGTATAAAACTTGGCCATTTAGTAATAGACACATGGTCAAATGGACCTTTCCTCTACACATCATTTATTTTTATTTACCTGATTATGGATATAATTCTCATTTCAGTTCTGAAGAGTGACAGAGTATACTGTGTGTGCTTAAGCCATGCAGTAACAGTCGTTCATCACCTTTCTCAACGTATGATTTTTACTTTGTCCTTGATTGATTCAGAATGATATATTTGATCCCAATTTTACTGAACACTTCTTGTCAATCATGTCTTTTCTGAATCTATAGAATTCTATATTTCCTTTATGGTGAGGTGATGAATTACACTGATTGATTCAAATGTTAAACCAGTTTAACATACCTAAGTAGGCTCAAATTGGTAATTATATATTGTTTATAGAGTATTGAAAATAATTGGATGCATTTGATTATTTAAAAATAGTGTTGATCTGCAGCTGGCTTCTCCTGTAGTTAATATCTGTAGTTAATGCATCAGGGTATTTTCAACTCATAGACTGTGTTCAGAAACATTCCGTCTTTTCAATTTAATGAAAAAATTTTGTGCATCATGATAGTGCTTACTTAATCAAGCCATTTGAACTGAGAATTTTCTTTGTTGAAAGCTATTTGGTTACAAGTTACTGTATAATAGATATTATAAGCTCAGGCTTCTTGTTTCTTTCCATTTGAGTCACATTTGTCAATCATCTTACCAGAAATAAAAAGTGCATTTTATACAAATTATAAACAAAATATAATATATATATGTATATATATATATATATATATATATATATATATATCATAGGTGCAAAAAATACTGAATAAAATGCTCACAAACTGAATTCAAGAACACATCAAAAAGATCATCCCCTATGATCAGTAGGCTTCATGCCAGAGATACAAGGATGACTCAACCTTTGAAAATTAGTCCTTGTAATCTACTATATAAATAAACTTAAATAAAACAACAATCACCACCACAACAACAACACATGCTCATCTCATTAGATGCTAAAGAAAGCCTTTGATATAATCCAAAACCTTTTCATGATAAAAGTCCTGGAGAGATTAGGGATACAAGAGATATATCTAACCTTAATAAAGGCAATTTAAACAAGACTATAACCAACATCAAATTAAATATAAAAAAATCAAAACAATTTCACTAAAATCAGAAATAACGAAAGGATGTTCACTCTCTTCATACCTACGTAATATAGTACTTGAAATTTTAGATATACCAATAACAAAATTGAAGAAGATCAAGGGGATACAAATTGGAAAAGAAGTCAAGTATTGGTATTTGCAGATGACATGATAATATACATAAATCACCCAAAAAATTCCACTAGGGAACTCCTACAGCTGATAAACACCTTCTGTGAAGTGCTAGATATAAGATTAACTTTAAAAAATCTGTATCTTTCCTATATACAAATGATAAATAACTGAGAAAGGAATCAGGGAAACAGCACCCTTCACAATAGCCTCAGATAATATAAAATATCTTGAGGTAACTCTAACCAAGAAAATGAAAGATTTGTATGATATAAACTTCGAGTTTTTGAAGAAAGAAATTGAAGATAAAATCAGAGGCTCAAAAGATCTCCCATGCTAATGAATTGGTTGGATTAACAGTAAAAATGGCCATCCTACCAAAACCAATCTGCAAATTCAGTGCAATTCACATGGAAATTTCAACACAATTCTTTACAGGCCTACAAAGGACAATTTCAACTTCATATGAAAAAACCAAAAACCCAGGATAACTAAAACAATCCTAAAAACTAAAACAACTATAGTTGTGTCACCATCTCTGATTTCAAGTTGTACTACAAAGCTATAATTAGAGAAAAAAAAAAAAACAACACATGGTTTTGGCATAAAAACAGGCATGTTGATCAATGGAATCAAACTGAAGACCCAGTCATAAATCCACACACCTATGGACACCTGATTTTTGATAAGAAGTCAGAAATGCACACTTAAAAAAAGACATGTTTAACAAATTATTCTAGCAAAATTGATGTCTGTATCTACATGCAAGAATGCATATTTTTCACCCTTCAAAAAACTTAAATCCAAGCAGATCAAAGAACTCAACATAAAACCACATACACTGAACTTGATAGAAGAGAAAATGGGGAATAGGCTTCCATGCAATTGGTACCGGAGACAATTCCTGAACAGAACACCAATAGTACAGACTCTAAGATCAACAATTAATAGATGGGACCTCATGAAACTGTAAGAAAAAGGATACTGTCAATGTAATAGAGCAACAGCCTACAGAATGGTAAAAGATTTTCAACAACTTTATATTCAATATATGTCTAATACCCAAAATATATAAAGGATTTGATAAATTAGACACCAACAAAATAAATAATCCAATTTAAAAATGAGGTGCAGACCTAAACAGAGAATTCTGCAAAGAGGAACCTCAAATGGCTGAGAAACACTTACACAAATCTTTAACATCCTTAGCCATGATGCAAATGCAAATCAAAACTACTTTGAGTCTCTATTTTACATCTGTCAGTATGATTAAGATCTATAACACATGATAGCTCATGCTGTTGAACTTGTGGAGCAAGGGAAACACTCCTCCATTGCTGGTGGTAATGAGAACTTGTACAGCCACTATGGAAATCAATATCCTGGTTCCTCTGAAAATTGGGAATCAATCTACCACAAGACCCAACTATTTCTCTCCTGGGCCAGTATCCAAAGGACCCTCCATCCTACCACAAGAACACTTCCTCAACTCTGCTCATGGTGGTTTTATTCATAATGTCCAGATACTGGAAACAAACCAGATATACCTAAACTGAAGAATGGATAAAGAAAATGTAGTGCATTTATACAATGGAGTATTTTCCAGCTGTTAAAAAGAAGTGAGACTGCTGGGAGTTGGTGGCACATGCCTTTAATCCCAGCACTCTGAAGGCAGAGGCAGGCTGATCTCTTAGTTCAAGGCCATCCTGATCTACAGAGTGAGTTCCATGACAGCCTGAGTTACAACAGAGAAAATCCATCTTAAAAAAAACAAACAAAAAAATAAACAAACACAAACAAAACTAACGAACTAAAAGAACCTGATACCTTGAAATTTGCAGGCAAATAGATGAAACCAGAAAAAAAAAATCACTCTGAGTGAAGTAATTCAGACCCAGAAAGACAAACATGGTATGGACTCACTTACAAGTGGAAATTATTTATTAAGTAAAGAATAAATATGCTAAAATTCAGAAACCAAGAGAGGCAAGATATCAAGGAGGGCTATAAGGTGGAAATATGGATCTCCCTGGGAAGAGGAAATATAAGAGATTTTGGGGGGATGCACTAGGGGTGGGTTGGGCCTTGAGTGGGAGAGATGAGGTAGGGGTGGGGTGGAGGGGTAGAGTATGGGAGAGCCAACTGGAATTTGGGGTACTTTTGCCGGGGGTAATGTGGAAATCTAGTGCAGTGGAAACTTCCAGGTATCTATGAGGCTGATTCTAGAGAGGACTGCTAGTAATAGAGGATACAGAGCTAGAGCTGGCCATCTTCTGTAACGAGGCAAAGCTCCCTGGTATTATGACTGGAACATCAACCCACCCACAACTCCAAGTTACAATCTTTCCTGCTTGCAAGATGTTCTGGGAAAATAGTGGCACAGAACTTGTAGGCGTGGCCAACCCATGACAGGCTTAACTTGAGACCCATGTCACAAGAGGGAGCTCATGTCTGACACTGTCCAGACAGCCAGAAACCAGAGACAGGATAGCCCAGAGACCTTGGGTAGAACCAAACACAACTTGCCAAAAAGAAAAAAAATATATATCAGTGAATTATTCCTAATGAAATTCTGTTATATTAATAGATTGGTACCTACCCCAATCATCATCAGAGAGCCTTCGACTGGCAACAAATGGGAGGAAGGGCAGAGACCCACAATCAGACATAATGCGGAGACAGTCTAAATTAGAGGTCTCCATTTGGTTCCTCCCCTTGGAGCTCAGGAATATTCTCAGAGGAGAATAAAAATTGTAGCAGCCAGGATTGTGGAAACCAGGAGATCAGGACCCATTGAATCAACTAAGCAGGGCTCAATTTGGCTCACAGAGATTCAAGACAGAAGCACAGAACTTGTATGGGTCTGCACCAGGTCCTCTGCCTATATGTTAGTGCTATTAGCTTGAAGTTTTAGTGGGACTCCTAACAACAGGAGTGGAGATGTCCCTGACTTTTTTGCCTGTTTTTAGAACCCTTTTCTTCCTGCTGAATTGCCTTGTCCAGTTTTGATGTGAGGGTTTATATCTTGTCTTACTGCTTCTTTTGTCTTGTTTGGCTAATATATCCTGGAGGACTGATATTTATGAAGGGAAATGGAGGGGGAGTGGATGTCGGGGAGATGGGAGAGGAAAGAGAACTGGGACAAGTGGAGGGAGCAGAAATTGTGGTTGGGATGTATTATATGAGAGATTTTATTTTCAATTAAAAAATGTGTGTGTGTGTGTGTGTGTGCATGTTGTGATGTGTGCATATATGTGTGGGTGCCCATTGAGATCAGCCTCAGATTGAGGGTATCTGAGACACCCGAGTTGACATTATAGATAGATGGTTGTAAGCTGCAGGAGGTCACCAAGCTCCGGTACCCTGAAGACGCAGGAAGTGCTCTTAAATACTGTATCATGTCTCCAAGCTTAATTTTTGCTGTTTAAATTGAAGTTTTTATCACTGATTTAGAACTTTTTCCTTCAAAGTAAATGTTTTATTTTTCTCTTCTGCTTAGGGTACATTCTGTAAATTTTTCTGTGTTGTTTTTCATTTACATAAAAATATTTTAGTATCTGTATGTATTATTAAGATATTTGAACTTGTTAACATCTCATAAATATTGGCTGATTATTTAAATATCTTCATGTTTTTTACTTTATAGTTGCACTTCATTATAACACAGTCTATGATTTTCTCTGCTAAAGCATTTCATACATCCAGAGTGTGGCCTATACATTTCAATGCTCTCTGAACACTTGAATGTAATGCATATTTTTCTATTGAAATGTGAAATGTTTTATAAACAACAGTTAAAGAAAAATCAGTTGATTTTAAAATCAGTTGATATCCTATTCAGGAATTTTAGCCTTCAAGTTTCTACTAGTTTATCAACTAGTGCAGCTGAAAGTTGAAGTCCTCAGATATATTAAATTTCTTTATTTCTCTTCAGTTCATTAGATTTTCATCAACTATTTTAAGGCTCTCTTCTTGGGTACACACACACAAAATATATTTATATGTATTATATTATAGGTATATATAGTACATATTAAATATATAATCTCTTTAATCAGTGATAAAGCACTTATTTTATAGGCAAAAATAATAAAAATATTTTAAATATTTTGTATATAAACATAACTGAAAAATTATTACCTTGCTATCTTTATGAAACAGAACTTATATTTTACATTGTTTAAAGTTTTATGAAAGCATTTTAACTTTTGACATATTTGTCATAACTAGTACTTTGAATTTTATTTTCTTAAAATATGTTTACATGTATGAGCATTTTGCCTGTTTTATAAACGTGTATTATGTAAGTGCTTGGTGCTCACAGAGGCCTGAAGAATTTGTCAGACGCCCTGGAACTAGATATCAGAGTTACAGTTCTAGAGTTTTAGTTATATATCCACTGAGAGCCACCTGAGGATGCTGGAAGCCAAACCCAGTTCCTTTGAAAGAACAGCTAGTGCTCATAACTTTTGAACAATCTCTCCAGTTGCCATTCAATTTTTTTTAATATTTGAATTTTATGTGGTTTTTATAATGAAAATATTTTCTACTCTGATATTTTTGAATGTGGTAATTTTTAACTCCATTTAAATATAACCATAAAAACTTTCTGCTTAATTTTTTTTCTTTAGACAGAGTCATGCAATGTAGTTCAGGCTGACAACATACTGGTGGTAAATTACTGAACATAGGGATTATAGGTGTACCAAAATTCCTGGCTGGATAATTTTCATTTGATTAGTATTTGCATATTATGATTATTTTGAATTTTTCTGATATTTTATGATGGGATATTTATAGGGACACATTTGACAAGAATATTCAAAGACCACATAATATTTTACCCAGTTCCCTACAATGTTAACTTTTAAAAATTTTACCATGATATCACATCACATGTTAACATTGTCATAAGTATTAATTCGTGTGTGTGTGTTGTGTGTGCATGAGCTCCTGTATGTGTGTGTGTGTGTATGCATGTGCTCCTGTATGTGTGTGTGTGTGATATTTCCCTGAGTCTATTCAGTTCTTGGCTTTTGTACTCATATAGATCTTGACTCCTTAAGAACAATCTTCCTTACTATAGGACTCCTTCACATAACATCTGTATGTACATACTTTCTACTACTCTGTATTTGTTCTTTACAGTAAGTACTAGACAATCCATTTTAAATTTCTAAGTGTTTATTATATAAAGTATGTCTGATGAGCACAACAACATGTACACTTAGGGATTACAAGTTATTCCTGTTGTAATACATGGTGAATGGAATGTTTATAGACATTCGCGAACAGGCTATTTGGTGTATCTGATTTTCATGTCTATGGAATAAAATAACAAGAATCTCATTGGATTTTCTGATAGTTGTATGTTTGGTGTTACAGGAAATCACTTGCATATTGATTTAGTTCTGTTATTTTATGTCTTCATCTGTAGTATAAGCATGACAAAGCTTTTTCTAAATCTTAGCAATGATTACGGAGTTTTCTGCATTTTGCTTTTTTAGCTATGTGATATATATGTGGTGGTATTTCATAGTGATTTTAATTCACAATTTCTCTTCTGATCCACCTCCTTCTAATGAGATATCACAGATTTATTATGTGTTTATATCATTATATTTTATTTATTATTTATTTATTTATTAAATATTATATTAATATTATGTGACTCAGGTTACTTACTGTCAGGTATGTGTGTGAACATGCCATGAGAAATGTTTCCATCTGTGCAGGTACACATGCAAGCTAGTGGATGGCCTCTGGTGTCATTTTCAGAAATACTATCTGCTTGGAGTCATTTGTCTGTAACTCATCAATTAGCATATGGGAACATAAAGGTGCCCAGATTTTCCTGGCCCTTTTACTTGTGTTCTGGAGGTCAAACTCAAATTCTCATGCTTAAGAGGCCAATACTTTACTGAAGAGCTGTTTCCCAAGTCTTAAAACTTATTTATTCTAATAAAGTGTTAGCTGTTCAATTTCTCCTCTGTCTTCACAATTTCACCATCTACAAAATATTCTAGGATTTTGATTAGAATTTCAATAATTTTATGTATCACATAGCTTTAGAAAATCATTATAGCTTTTAAAATCTAATTTTGCATTAATTCAGTTCCTTGACAGTTTTATACATGTATATAATGCTTTCTAATGATACTTCCTCTGTATCCTCTCTTATCTCCCTCCCGTCCCTATCAACACTGGACACTTGCAGACTAATGAATTTTGGTTTTGTTTTGTGATGCATTTAACTTAACTGGAGTCATTTGTGAGACCATGGGATTGAAACTATATATAGAAACCTTCTGATGGAACCAGTATATACCCAGCTGAAGCCAATGACTCCTCATTACCCTGAATCTGTCAGTAGGAAATCATTCAGAACTTTCAAGAAAACTACTGACAAATCATGTTTGGGCAAACCCACTGTACACATCCTGAGCTTCTCTGAGTTCGTGATTGCAATGGCTGTATCTTGTCTGGAAAATAGTATTTCTCACAGCTCATTATCTTCCAGATTTTACATTCTTTCTGCCTCTTTGCTACAATATTCTTGTAGTTATGAACAAATAGAATTCATGTTTGTTTAGGGATAAATTCTAATTTGCAACTTAGTCTTAGCTCCTTGACAGGGAAGTTTCTCTGATTGAGGATGACAGCTGCTTTGCTTATGGGTGCAAATAAAAATATTTAGAAGGTAGCTTGATGCTCTGTTTGTTTACCTAAATAACAGTTACAGTTCCCTCCAGGGCCTATGTCTGCCCCTTTGTGGATTATTGACCAAGATTTTACAGAAGCTGACATGAATCAGAGAGTGGTTGTTTACCCAATAAGAGGAACGTTACTATTCAACAATGCATGCATCAAATATGGCAGACTGGTATTCTTGTTCAATAGGTACACGACTGTTGATGTCTTTTATCCCCCAGGAGTCTGCATAGCACCTTACAGAATTATGCAAACTAGCCATGAGGGAGGAAACATCCATTTCAGTTCCAGCATGATTACTTTGTATCATTCAACCAAGGTACATGGTGCCTTCAACAGTATCATCAGGTTATCATCAGGTTCAGATGGGAAAATAAAACGGAATGGCAAGGCCCTGTATTATTTGGGTAAGCGTCTCTGGTGTATTCTTTTCTGACAACTCGATATGTTTCCTATTTCTAGTACCATTTTTTTTTGTTCTTTTCAACTTTTTAATAACTCATGGCTCCTAAGGGTAGTGTTTTCAAGTCAGGCAGAGTATGTCACTTAGACCTTTGTTTGATTTTTGTTACATTACAGTAGGTTTGCAGTAGCTATGGCTCCTTCATACATCCATTGTTTTTGTTAAAACCCCTCCCTGCTCCATCCTCTCCTCTATCCCAACTCCTTCCCTGTTTAAACCTTTCCGTGTCCAATATTTCCTACCCGTTTGCATTTTAAAACTTATAAGAAATA
The DNA here is from genome assembly GCA_026225945.1 of Cricetomys ansorgei. Lineage (NCBI taxonomy): Eukaryota > Metazoa > Chordata > Mammalia > Rodentia > Nesomyidae > Cricetomys > Cricetomys ansorgei. The sequence goes on from JAMJFZ010001791.1 coordinate 6,806,510, forward strand.
TATTTAGGAGTCAATCATTGTAGCATATGCCTATAATATAAGCCCTAGGTAGTTAGAGGCAGGAGTATTCAAATACTGAAGTCAATTATATCTATATAACAAGATTCTGTCTTGTATGGGTACCAGACTGTGAAGAAAACAAAATTTTCATCTAATTTAGCACATAAATTATCTACATATTTTGTTATAATGATTTCTGTGGAGTGATTACAAATTATCTTGGTGAGTTAAAGTTATTACGTGTCCTTAAACTTAAATATACAATTCAGTATTTTATTATATTAATATGGTTATTTTATACAACCACTGTGCTAGTTTCTATGTGAATATTTTTACTCCAAAATGAATCCCATTATTAACAATCAACTCCTGTTTTTCCCTATCTAATCATTTGGCATATTATACATTACTTTTTGTCACATTAGATATTACATAAAAATGAGACGCATATAATTTCTCTTACATATCTGACATTTTAACTTAGTACAATGCTTTTGAAGTTTATCACATTTCTGAGATAGAATAATACTGAGATAGAATAGAATGACTCATGATGACTCTGCTTAATCATTGAGAAATTTAAAGACTGATTTCCAAAGACACTGCTGTTTTATTCTCCTTTCAACATTGCCTGGGGGGTGCCATTAATATCAATTTTGCTTACACTTCTTTTCAGACTTTTGATTTCTCAACATCCTAGAAAGTATAAAATAAAATCATATTGTCGTCCTGATTTTTCATTTCTCTAGTTTCAAATAATGTTGAGAATCTTTTTCAGTCCCTATCCAACATTGATACATATTCTTTGAAGAACTTCATTTAACAGATTTTCTCATTATATAGTTGGAATTTTTCCCATTTATTCCAGATGAAATAGTTTGATATATTGTAGATGAAAGTTCCTTAAAAATGCACCATTTTTCAATATATTATCCCATTCTTTGGATGACTTTTTCATGTGGATAATATTATAAATTTAGCCCATGTATTTAGGTTTTAATACATTCGAAATAAATTTTGTTTAAATAGGCATTCAAGTACTTTTAATAGTTATCCAACACCCTGTGTTGAAAAGACCTTTCTTTCTCTGATTTGTTTTGGTACATTATCTAAATTAGGCTAAATCTATAAGATTATTTATTTACTATCAATTCCATTTGGTTAATTTACATGAAAATTCTCATCTAATGTTTGTACTCATTACTGTAGGTTTATACTGAACTTAGGTCTGGACTGGATTTTAGGCCTGTACTGTGTCTTTGTACTCGGTTTGTACTTTAGGTTTCTACTGTGCTGTAGGTTTGGCTGTAGGTTTCTACTGTAGGTTTGTACTTCACTATAGATTTGTACTTCAAGTTGGTACTACACTGTAGGTTTGTTCTGAGGGTTTGTGCTGTAGGTTTGTACTACAAGTCTGTCAAAATTTTTGCTTAAGGAAGTGTGAGCAGTTGAAACTTACTTAATTTCAATTGGGAATTTAGGATGAACATTTTATTTCTGTAAAAATGTAGTTGACATTTTGAGAGTAATAATGTGGGTAATATTCCATCTGAACAACTTTGACTAATCTAATTCAGAGACAGACAGGCTTCCATAGATATACATCTAAGATTATTCTTTGACATTCGTCATATATCTTGCTAAATAAGTTACTTATTTTCTCTATGTCATTTTATTTGTCTGATGACATTATGCTCGTGATTTTCCCTTTTATAGTTTCTAATTTGATTGTTATTGCATGGAGTTAATTTTTGTATTTTGATTATATATTGTCTGGTCTTGTTGAATATCTTCATGGGCATTTATACTGTCCAGTGGAGCCCTTTGGATATTCTATATTTTGACATAGTTTCATTAAGTACATACTCATAGAATTGCCATTGTGTTTATACTTCAAAAACACTCCAATATATACAAAATTAAGTCAAAGATAAAAATACATGATTAATACGAAATGATAATATAAGAAAGGCATTTCTTGATTCTCTGTTGTGCACAAAGCTTTAAATTTCAGTTTGCAGGAATTAGATGTACTGCCTGTCTTTTCCTATGTCACTTTTAAATGGGAGATGACAGCATTATTATATGTAGTAGTAAAGGTTCCCTAGATGGATAATACTAATATAAACAATATATATTGAAAGTAGATTTATTATATTGGCTTACACTTATACGGTCTTGGTAGTTAATATTGTATTATTATTAAATACATTAATACAGCTGGTTAGTTCTTAGTACTCAGGGCTGGATGCCACATCAATCCTAACTTGCCACCTAAGGCTTTGACAATTCTGGTAGGGACACTGGTCATCTGTCCATATTCAAAGAACAAGGAAGATGCACTCTGATACCAGAAAAGAAATGTAATTACAGCAGCAGCAGCAGGGTTGAAATGTGAAGGTAGTGAGACAGAGAGCATAGCTTTTCTGCTCAGATTTCCTTTCATCTGGGGTGTTTCTAGAAGAAGCTGCCATTTAGGACGGATCTTCTCATTTCAAATAATCTAACCAAGAAACTATTTCACAGATGTGCCAAGAAGCTTATTTTTAGTTGATTCAAGATCATGTAAATTGACAATCAAGATTAATTAACTGCATATGGGTACAGTCTTCTCTTTTGTAAGTGAAACTCAGAGACTATGTTAAGTTAAATATGGCAAATATATATGTTATATGCAAATTCAAACATTTCATCACATAATAACTTTGTTTAAGAATGAGCAATATTAATATCCCCAAAATAAGCAAATTAGGGTGAATCACAATATTTCAGTTGCAAGTAAATATCCAAAAAACTTTTGCTACACTTACCCTTCACTATTTTTCCCCTGGAAGCTAAGAAATTAGAAATCCTCTTGTTTGTCTTTAAAGACAATCCAGCAGGTGAACACTGAAAGCGTTGCTGAAAATCTACTTGACCAGAGTCATTGTTGTGTCTTGTCTTTTCGCTTATAGAAACATAGTCTTACAGCTGCTGTTTTTGCATTTACCTCAATTATCTAGAATAATGAGGGACCATTCTTAAGGTGACAGTTCCAGAGATACCAAGTCCTATAGAAGTCCTATACTGCCTGAATCAGTCAATCAGTCCCACATGATAAGTAATACAGGTGCAGAAAGAAAATTTCAATTTCTGGCAATTTTCTAATTCAGTCCTAGGGATACTCAAATTTTGTAGAGGACACAGTATTCATTAATGAATGAGAAATCAAGTGTTTATAGAGTTCATTTTCCCACTAAAAATTGGCTAAGGCAAGATGAGCTTAATATCTGCATTGTGTTTTTTTTTTTAATGAATAGTCTTAAATGTAGCATTTTACTGATATTTTTGCTAGGTTAGAAATTATGCCCATCATCACAGGACTTCCATAATTTGAAATAGCTACCTGCAGAGAACATGTTTGTGTACCTTGAAGCATTAACTTAGTCCTGAATAAATGTTTGTTGCAGATACAACTTATATTGTTCAAAATATGATATATTAAACTCTTGAAGAATTACTAAAAATGTTTTAAATGTACATGGTGGCCTATGATAATCAATACTTGGAACACTTGGTGAGTTAATTCATTTGAATCGTTTACAAATTTGACTCTTAGCAATTGAAAGTGATACATGTAAAATAAATGAACACTTTTATACATTCTGCAATCTATGCCTTGGCCCAACCCCCATTCCATGCACACCAAACATCATTCTCATTTTTATAAAAGAGTTGAGTCCCATTAATATTGACTATATACTCACTATATATTTTGGGAGATTATATCATTTTTTCCCTTTCCTTTCCTCCTTCCAAACCCTCCTATGCACCCCTCCTTGCTACTTTCAAATTCATGGGTTCTTTTGCATTAATTGTTGATTATATATATATATATAAATTCCAAAGTATATTAAGTTCAACCTACTCAGACTCAGTCTGTATAATGTTACACATGTGTATATGTGCAGGGCTGGCAATATGGTATAAGCAATTGGTGTGCTTTTCCCTGAGGAAGACTATTTCTAAGTTGCCTATAGTTCTTTGTGTCGGCTTGAGGCTTCTTAAAATTTACCTCGTCCATGTTAGCATATCTATTTTGATTGCCTTTATTCGGATCATATTTAAGCAGTAATGTTGCTGATATAATTGGGGTACAGTTGGACAATCCTAGGAGAAACAATCTCACAGTAAATTCCCCAATCATCTGGTTCTTACAATTGTTCAGTTTCCTCTTCTACAACGGTCCCTGAGCCTTAGAATTGAGTATTGTTTGTAGATATATCTCTTGGAACTGGGCTGCACAACTGTATATTTTGATTGTTGTGGTTTTATGTAATGGTCTCGGTCTGTTACAAACAGAAGTTTCCTTGATGAAGGGCAATGACTTCATTTATCTGTGGGTAAAAGACAGATATTTATAATGTAGTTAGGGACTATACTTGTTTAACAAGTGATGGTTGCTAGTTCTCCAAGGCCTATGACCTCACTAGCCCTGGATAATTTGCTAGGTTTCTAAAATCAGGAATGATTTTTCTTTTGTTGAATATGCCTAGATAGGTCTTGGTTACTGACAAGTTATGCATGTCACTACTGTACCCTTAGGGTTATCATGTCAAGCTGACTGTAGGTGTCATAGCTTAGTAAGAATATTAGTTGCTTCCCTGCTTTGGAAGCATGGATTCAACCTTTTAGTACCATGAAAACTATTCCTCACAGTGGAGGCTTTTAAATCTATTCCAATTAAGGGTCCTCTATGTTCTGTGTCTAAAATACATGATGCCTTAATAATAGGGACTTACTTTCCACCTCAGGGGCTGCCTATACATACACTCCTAAATATGTGACTATCTACAGCAGTATGTAAGGTCAATCAGGGTTCACATCTAAAAGGAAAATGACTCCTCCTCACCACCAGTATAGAGGAATGCTTGGGAAAAGTTTTTGTTATTTTGGTTTCTTTAAAAACGCAAAATGGCATTTGGATTTGGTTTGTATTCCCACCCCAGTTGTGGGATAGTTGTTTACGAGTTGGATTTGGAATGCTTGATGCAGGTTGCTATAATTTGGTTAGGTGCAGTCATTCTGGCACCTGCAGCTTATTTTTGGTATTGGGTATTGCATGGGTTGATGGGAACTTTCTGCTTAGGGTATAAAATGACTGAAGCCCCGAGAGTCAGGGTGGGTGTTCGTTGGTAATTCATTGGTTGATTTGCTGTTGTTAGTGTGATAATTCCTAAAAGAACAAAGGTTGGGGAGATTGAGTTTACAGAGCATGAGCGGAGATGCTAGTCTGACTCACTGTCAGCTAGTTTTCTTCAAGCTTAAGGCAGCCTAAAGGATGCTGTGACGATTTCTACCTTTCTCTCATTCTATGTCAAAGCGGCTTGTGAAAGCAGTGAAGATTTCTTTCTGTTTCCATTCTCAATGCCTAAATTGAGGGTAAAAGATTGTAGCATACTACTACACATTAGCTCACAATTACCAATAGCTCCTCAACTGGAGACTTTGTGTCAACATTCTTTCTCCATGATGAGATCTTGTTTGACTTGAGCTCACACAGGTCTTGTGCTTGTTGTCATATCTGCTATGAACTCACATGTGCAGCTACTCCATTGTGTCTGGAAATGACTATTTCTTTGTAGTCACACACTGCCTCTGGCTTTTACAGTTTTTCCATTGCCTGTTTTACAATAATCTCTGAATTTTGAGAGAAAGACTGTGATTTACATGATACATATAGGGCTGAGCACCCTGTCTTCACTTATTCTCTGCACATTTACCTGTTGTGAAGCCTCTGTGTGAATCACCATCTATTCCAAAAGAAGCCTCTCTGATGAGATTTGAGAGATGTACTGATCTATGGCTATAACAAGAGAAGGTCATTAGGAGTTGTAGATTAGGGTGCCAAATGTAGACGCAGATATGTTACTTCATTTATTGAACTATTCTCCTAGGTTCATGACAGAGGACAGTTTATTTTTTGCTAATTCAATCCCTGGTCCTTGAGGGTTTTAGCCTTCATGCAATCTAACCTTAAACCTAGATCTGGAAGGCTTCTGCCTCCATACAATCTAATCTGCACTCCTAAAATGTTTCAGCTTCTGAAACTTACTGCTGATTGAACACACTCTGCTTAGCTGTCTTCTGAACTCTGAGCTGTAAACTGTAATCTGTCTGATTCTGACTCTTTACTTTCTCTCTTAGCTTATTATGGACGTTCTCTGCTCTTCTTGGCTTCTCCTTCTGAACTACTGAACTATCTGTGAGCTGATTGTATTCAAACTGCCTGACTTAACCAACTCTCCTCTGTTTATTAGGTACAGCACAGGGGGAGGGTTTCACTAATCTCTGAAGGAGATCTCTATGTGAACAGTCTCAGACTGTAATCTTCTGGGAGGAGAAAGTAAGAGTTGCTAAACTTTGTACACCTTAATCAATCACTTATAATCATTCCTTTTCCTCCTCTTCTTTCTCCTCTTCCTCCTCCTCTTCTTCTTTCTCCTCCTCTTCCTCATCTTCATTCCTTGTAGAAGTACAACCCTGTCTGAAAGCTATGGTCTACATTCCAGTGGCCTGCGTGCTATGGATAGAATGTAGGCACACCTTTAATCCAGTATTCAGAAGACAGTGGTGGTCTATGCCCTTAATCCCTAGAAAAACCAGTGAAAGCAGACACAGGAGCAGAAAAGAGTAAGTTGAAGCAGCCAGTTGAGAAGCAGGCAAAAGAGTCAATTGAGGAGCAGTTAACAGAGTAATTTGAGCAGTCAGTTATAGAGGAGTTACAAGCTGAGGTTGGAGTGAGTTACAGAATAGGTAGTTGACACAGTCAGTTACAGAGGTAGGATGGAGCACGGAGAGCTCAAGGAGAGAACCAAAGATACAACAGAGCTCAGCAGAAGAAGCCCAGAACAGAAAGTGAGTTGAAACAGGAGAGTTATAGTTCAGAAGTAGCTAGTCAGAATGGCTCAGTCAGCAGTAGGTCTCAGAGGCTAAGACTGAAAGCCTTCTAGGTCCAGGCTAGCAGTTTAAATGTTCTAGACTGTACAAAGCCTTCCAGTTCCAGAATTAAGTCTAGATTATTCAGAAGCAAAAAGCTCTAGGGCTCCATGCTAGAAGTGGTGATTTAATTAGATAGAAGAGCAAACTGTCTTCTGCCTGGAGTCAATGTCTACATCTGGGGAATCTACATCTGCAATTCTTCCCCTTGTCCTTTTTTTCATATGTGTTAACACAGGTGCATAAGTAAGTCTTATTAATCCTTTAACACATTAACTAATTTAACTAATTAACTGTAGTGTAATAGGCCTGTTTGAAAGCTAGGAAGAGTCTACTTTCCAGGGGACTATATGAAGAAAACATTCATATGTCTGTGTGGCTCAGATGAAATGTAGAAAGAATGTTAAGAATATTGGTACACACCTTTAATCTCAGCATTCAGGAAGTAATGGTGGTTCACACCTTCAATCTCTAAAATAAAAGCAGAGTGTGGAAGCAGAGAGGAAGCAGAACTCAGAAGTTACTGTCAGATTGGAAGTGATATCTGGATAAATCAGTTGAGGATAGACAAAGTGACTAATTATAGGAAAAGTTAGCAGAATGAGTCAGAGTGAGGACATGCTCAACTCTTATGATATAAAAGAAGGTTCTCAGCTCATATCAGAGTTAGTTACAGATGAATCAGTTATAGCAGGCATTATGAGGTGAGCAGTCTTAAGCAGGCAGATGAGGGACAAGACATAGCAATAATGATGCAGTCTGACTGAGAATAAGGCAGAGAGGCTACCTAGGCAGTATGAATTTATGAATCTGACACAGGCAGGCTGGGGAGAGGCACTGAAACACTAAGGCAGCTTGGCAAAAGAAGTCAGTATCAGACAGGAAGAGTGAGTCAGTTTAGAGCCTAGTAGAGTAGTTCAGAGATTCAACCAGGTTCTGTCAGAGTCAGAAGAATTTGGTCAGAAACAGTAAGCCAGCTCATAAGATCAGTTTAAACCAGTCAGCTTGGAGAAGAGTTTGAACCAGAAAAGTTACTTGAGTTCAGTACAGCTCTGTGTTAAGAAGGAGCTAGTCAGAATGGTTCAGTCAGCAGTAAGTCTCAGAAGTGTACTAGATTTTACTAAGGCTAAAACTGAATCTTTCCAGTTCTAGGCTTAAGAGTGAATTGTCAGGAGGCTGGTACACTCTAGGGCTCCAGGGCTTCAAGCAATAACTGATGGTCTAATTAGGCAAAGAATAAACCACATTTTGTACTGTATATCTGGTATGAATCTATATCTACAGTTAACTAATCCCTTTGCTCCCTGGATCCCTTGTCTCTGCCTTCTGAGGTTTGAATAACAAAGTGAGCCAAGCACATCCACCCCACATGTTTCTGGGTTTTGAGAATATAAATATATATCCTCTTGTTTGCATGGCAATTCATGCAAATCATTGAGCCCTCTCTCCAGGTTTTGAGCTTCTTTACTAATCTGTAGTTGTCTCTTGAGCACTGTGTCTTCACTGATATGCTGATACTTACTTTCTTCTTGGATGCTTTCACTGGATGAGGTAGACAATTTTGAAAGTTCTTTGAATTAGAAAATCTATGATTATCTTTGACAAACTTTGGCCAAAAAATTATATAAGTCATATTCATAAGGGCAGAGAATTGAGTTGTAGAATAATTTAGAGCTATGTATGTGCTAAATAACAATAATTTCTTATACATGTGCCCAAATATTTTTACTAATTTTCTGTTTCCTGTGAATTGATTAATTTGATTAAAGTGATTAATTTGTTAACTAAAGAAATATTTAAATTTTATAAAATAACTAAGGAAGATACCTAAACTTTCACAACCATAGGTGGATCACCAAGAGTTAACAGTTAAAGGCTATTCTCTGTGAGTTATTACTGTTGCAGTAACATATTTCTTTTCTGATATGAAGAAAATTCTCAGCATGCCACTGTTTTGATATATAAAAATCAGTCGTGTATCTAATATTAAAATAGAGTACGCTAAAATCAAATTCATGTATTCTCTGTATTCTCTGTAATGTTATGATTTTCAATCAATGCACAAACATCTAAAGTCTGACACTTGAAACATTCAAAGAAATCACATTAATGGTGATTTTTGTATAAACAGAAACACATTAATACTGCAAGAAAGCAGGGTATGAGCCAGTGTGCCGCATACTAGACACCATTTTCCTCAAGACAAATGGCATGTTACATTCAGCTGCCATCACATTAACAGTGGGAACAAGGAAAGCAGCCAAGAGTTCACCATTGCTTGATGATGACTGAGAGGAAATTCATCATGATTCCCTTGGGAAATGTAGCCTTTAGAATTTTTTTTAAAAAAATAATACAGCAATTTAAAAAAGGAATAGAACTTTAATGCCTTTGATGGTAATTATTTTAAAAGGTGAAAAATAATAAGACTTTCAGTTTTCTAAAAAAATTGTGAAAATAAAAATCAAATATTTACACTTTTATTGGCTGGTCACACCACTGAGAACTTGCTAAAGTTATTTTTTTTCTAGTCGTGTTCCATTTATTCTTTTTTTTTTTCTATCTTTGTTGTTCATTTGTTTGTTTTGTTTTCATAAGTGAAACCTATAGGTGGAATAATGAATACCCCAAGATGTGCCATAGCTGAGAAAATATACAATAGAAAAGTAGACCTTCTGGATGTTTATTCTGAATATTATATTGAATATTTTAAGGTTACTAGGTTTAGATTTGAGCTTTAGTTGTTGTTGATTGAGCAAAATGACTTTCAAGTTACTATTTTAAAAAAGGATATATCTAAATTTCTTCATAGTATTTATCTCATTTTTTGTTGAGCTTAATCAAAATCATTCTCTTAAAGTTTTTGATGAAACTTATCTATGTATAGAGGAAAAGGCCTATGTGGTAGATAGGATGAGATCAAATCCAAGGGTCTATATAAAGGAATCACATTCAGGGGTCTATATGAAGAGATCACATTCAGAGGACTGTGTGATCCAGATGGACTGTAGAAAGAACGCTAATAATGATAGTACTCCCCTTTAATCCAGAAGGCAGTGATGGTGCATGCTTTTAATCCCAATGCTTGGAAGACAGGAAGCAGAGCTTGTGGACAGGAAACAGCTCTGAATGAGTCAGTCAGACAGGAAGTGATGTCTGAAATGAGTCAGAATGAAGGTCAGGCAAAGTGATAAATCAGAGGAAGCATTAGCAGAGTGAGTCAGAGTCACACTGAACACTCACAATTGAAAAGCAGGCTCTCATCTTAGGGTCAAGAGAGAGACAGGATAAGATACAGAGTCAATGAAGCAATCTAAGGATAAGGTAGAGAAGCAGAGAGTCTACCCAAGCAGTTTGGGTCAGTGAGAGCTCACAGAGACACTGAAGCAGTCTGAAGAGTCTGAGCAAGAGACACAGAGGCAGCTTGGCAGAAGTCAGTATCAGGTTGGGAAAAGTGAGTCAGTTTGAAGCTTAGCAGAGTAGTTCAGTCTGGGGCAGTCAGAGAATCAGCCAGAGTCTAATAGTCAGAAGACTTCTCTCTGAAACAGTAAGCAGGCTCAGAAGATCAATTTGAACCAGTCAGCTTGGGGAAGAGTTACTTGAGTTCAGTACAGCTCTGAGTTCAGGAGGAGCTAGTCAGAGTGGCTCAGTCAGCAGTAAGTCTAGAACATTAATTAGATTCTACTGAGACTTAAATGTCCTAAATTGTATGGAGTCTGAAGTCTTCCAGTTCTAGGTTTAAGAGTAGAGTATAAGGGGGCTGAAATGATCCAGGGCTCCAAGACTAGGACCAGGGATTGAATTAGCCAAAGAATAAACTGCTTATGCCTTGAATCTATGTCAATGTCCATGCTTATGGCAATGCATATGTGAGTAAGAATATAACAAAGTAAGTGAAGAAGGATATGCCTTGGCTTTCAAGTTGAGCTATGGTTAAGAGCCTTGCAAAGGCATTTATTTATATTTGTATGTATATGCATATTATTGTGCCTGCTGTATGTCACTTGGCTGTGTATCATTAAACATCAGTTAATCAGAATATCTCTATGCTGTTTGCAGATTATGTATAAAGATTTAATTATCAAAAAAATACCAACTTCAAATTTACTTTTATGAAATATGCAAAATAATACTTAAAATAATGTTTTTTATTGATTTTTTCAGAAACATCATGCACATATACACTGTGTTTTGGTCTTATCCATCCTTCGCTTCCCCACCAGAATTTACCAACTCATCTTATTCCTGACTTCATATCTTTTTAAAAGATATATTACTATCATTATTCTTATTATTACTAATGCTAGCTTCCTGAATCCAAATAGTGCTGATCACATGTGAATGGGTAAGAGACCACACACTAGGGCATGAGCTACCCACTAGAAGTCATGTCCCTAAAGAAAATTGATATTTCCTCTGTGCAGACATCAACTGCCAATAGCGCCTTAGCTAGAGATTGGGGCTTTGGAGTTCCTCTTTCTTCATGCTGAAATTTTTGGCTATCTTGATCTTTTACAGGTCTTGTGCAGCAACCACAACTGCTGTGAGTTGATGTGTGCATCAGCAATGTCATGTTCAGAAAATAACTTTTCACAGCTCTCCTCCATATCTTCTAATTCTTATACCCATGTTTCCACAATAATCTCTAAGTCTAGGATAGGTAAAAGTTGATAAAGATTCTCTTTCTGAGGCTGAGCACTCTCATATATATGACAATATTTTCTGAAAACAATTTTTACATACAATATATTTTGATCATACTTTCCCTCCTCAAACCCTTCCATATTCTCCCCATCAAAAGGTCATTTCTATGAGAAACAATTTCTTACTATTTTCTTTGAAGAATTAGGTTTCCTTTGTTCAATACCAATGCAGAAGTTACTGTTGAATACTTTTCTTATACTTCCTGTTTTTCTTACCTCCTATTTCATCATCCAAGAGGAGGCTCTTAAACTTGAACACAAAGAGATGATTTGTTTAAAATTAAATCAATAAGTTACAGATGTTCTAGAACGAACATTTTAAGAATCAAGACCTTAAAAAAAGTGTTCAGAATCCCAAAGAAGAGTGGAACTTATCCTTTAAGTATGTCAAAAGCTTGGAGTGGTAAAGATGTTCTCTCCTTTTATAGTATAATTAGTATTTTTCAGAACCTCTTATCTAAAGGTGTTGAATACAGCATCATCTCCCAACAGAACTATGAACACCAAAAAGATTTTTCATAGTTCTCATAAACTCTGTAGTTAATATGTTAAAAATCTCCATTCTCTGTATCAGTTAAGAAAAGATGGATCTACAAGCAGAGCATCATTATTTTTCAGTAGCATTAGAAATGTAGATGAACTATATTTTTTCTTTGTTGTGTTCTTACCTGTCAGAACACTAAGCACATTAACTTGAGAGGTATTATGGAGTACATTGATTTCATCTCACTCAGTGGAACAGTTTGTGTTTTTTGTTAGCTGCAGTGCTGTGAGCTACATACACATCTTAAACAACTCCATCAAATACGAATTTTAATATATACAGCATCTGGCATTTAGGCACAAGCAGATGGTTCTACTACAGATGTTTTTCAGATATTTGGCTACTGATCCATTGTAGATCATAAATCATGATTACATCCAGAAGAAGGACCGGATGCTTAAGAAAATTTTTCTTAGCAGTTATAAAAAACTATAATGGTTTTACACATGAATACATATACATATATATTTAAAGAATAACTAATCTACATTTAACTAGCCACTTTTTCTATACCATATCTTTCATATTTAAAGGCTGTAAAGGACAAATGGGCAAGCCAAATATATTACTAATCAAGAGGACATGCACACACAACGGTAACAAGTGTTAGCTCAGTACTTTGTATGTGACAATCTCTTTTCTAAAAATAATTTTGAGACAGGCTATTGTTTTTTAAATTTTACTTCATATATATGTTTGTTTTGTCTGCATCTGTGTACAATATCTATAAAGTCTAGAAGAAAGCATCAGATTCCCAAAGACTGGAGTTACAGATGGTTTGAACTGCCATATGAATTCTTGGGATTAAGTCCAGATCATCTGCAATAAGAGTAAGTGCCCTTAAACACTGTGCCCATTATGCAGAACAAAATCACTTTTTTAACATATCTAAAAATATTCATATGTAAACTAGATCACAATAAACTATAAAACAAAATAAGATGTTTCCCAAATAATGCATATGCCATATTGAATGTATTTTATTAATAACTTACATTTGTATAGTAACTAGACCAGCAGTTCTCAACCTGTGGGTCACAACCCCTTTGGGCATTGAACAATCCATTCACATGGGTTGCCTAAGACATTTGCATATTAGATGTTCACATTAAGATTCATAATAGTTGAAAAATTACAGTTATGAAGTAACCACAAAAATAATTTTATGATTGGGAATCACCACAACATGAGAAACTATATTAAAGGGTTGCAGCATTAGGAAGGTTAAGAACCACTGAAATTGACAAAGAGATAGATGACTACAAGAGATCTTCTAGTTTTAGATATAGGGAAGAGGGATTTCTTAAGGTTCAAAATATAACCTGTAAGTTCACAAATGATATTTAGCAGAGTTGGCAAAGTATCCTTATCAAATTTTTGTAGATTTATATATAAAGTTTCTAACAATTATAGACTCAGTTATTTTCATGTTATGATGACCTACTCTTAACAGATTTTTGACAAAGATATTTTCAAATCTTTTACAAGAATAAAGTAAAAGTAAGTACTCTAAATATCTTGTACAAACATACTCTTGCCTTTGCTTTCCTTATGGGTATTATACTGCCCACACTGGAAAACATGAAGGTTACTACTGCATATGAAAATTTGCATAAAAGCCAATTAATTGAACAAATTACCCCTTTGTAGTAAATTCTCAAAAATTTTGTGCCACATAGGAGTTGCACAGACATTTAGAAGTGCATAATTGATTAGAGCATAAATTTAAAGGTGTTGAAGTATAAAGTTACAAGCAATGATGTAAATAGGAGGGCCCAGAAAAAAAGCAAGCCCACAATTGTATGTTCTTTGGATTTTAAAATGCATTAAAATGCTAATTTGTAATTTTTCCTGTTTTTCTTCAAGACAGGGTTTTCTCTGTTGTACCTCTCGTTGTCCTGGAACTCGCTCTGTAGACCAGGCTGGCCTCAAATTCCCTTTTTCTGCTTCTCAAGTACTGGGATTAAAGGCATACATTACTACTGCATGGCCTTATTTGTAAATTTTTAATAAAAATTTATGGTTGCTTATAATAAATCAAGACACACAGTTGTGTAGACATGTTTCTCCATGTTGATGATGACTAATATTTGTATTCTTCTAGAATGCCAGTCATTGCCCTGTCACTCATTTCTTTCTGTGATAATATTGCAACAAACTGAGGTTCGATATTTGGCTGACAAGCTTGTTCACTATTTGACTTGACATTTTGTCCCTTACACAGTTGCTACCTAAGCATGTCTGCAATATTGCAATATTGCAATATTGGATTCATCTTCAGCCATGGGTCTATATTCTCAGTACTGCCAATATGTTGGCATTTTCATTTTAAGGTTATATTCTCTCTTTTTTCACCAGTTTTCTTGTAGCTGTATATGTCAAATGTTGATGTGGATTCACCAGATGTAGATGTTGGTTCAGGGCAGAGGGCAGTTCATTCTTTGGTCTAATTAAAATCACTGGTTCTATCCCAGAGCCCTGTAGTACTAGAGAGTTTTGTCCTCTTAACAATCTAGTCTTAATCCTTGAACTGGAAGGGCTTTATACAATCTAGAATATTTAAACTGTTAGTCCTGACCTAGAAGGCCTTATCCTCTTAGACCTTCTGCTGAGTGAGCCACTCTGACTAGCTCCTTCTCAACTCTGGCTCTTCTGGTTCAGACTCAAACTCTGCTGTATCTCTGTATCTCTCCCTAAACTCTCAATGTTCCATCCTGCTTTTGTAACTGATTGATGCAGCTAACTGCTCTGTAACTCATTCCAACCTTAGTTTTTGTAACTCCACTGTAAATGACCCTTCAACTTTGTTAAATGCCCCTCATCTGACTCTTCAGTCTGCTTCTCAACTGACTATTAACTGACTCCTTCAATTCCTATGTAATTCCACTTGAGTAAGCTGAGAGCACACCCTTTCTCATGAGAGTTGGACATGTCCCTACTTTGCTAACTCTTCCTCCGATTAGTCACTTTTGCTGCCATTCACTTGGAAATCAATTCCTATGTGACACTGATTCTTACTGACTTCTGCTTCTTGTGTCTGATTCTACTGTTTTTCCTCGCCTATGGATTAAGGTCATGGACCATCACTATCTTCTGAATACTGGGATTAAGGCTGTTCCTACATTCAATCCAAACCACACCCACACTGATTTCTTAATGTAGCCCCTGGAATGTAGACCCTAGCTTTCACACAAGCTACTCCTCTACATTTCCTCATGTTATACCACTGCCATTGGTAACCTTACTGGAGCCTAATACTACTTAAAACAATAAACTTAAAGTAGTGATAGGTATACAAGGTCTACATATATTATAATTGAACTAGTTGCGTCCATTTATTTATTGGCAATTTCATACACATATATATGATGTATTTTGATAGTACACATCCACATTATCCTCACCTCTTTTCATTCTTACTGAAACTTTTCCTTTTACTAGCAAGCACCTCTCCTACTTTCATGTCTTTTGTGACCAATGAGTTTATTAAGGTGGAAAGCATTCATATGAGTTTTTCATGCCAATTAAAACATTCATTGAAAGGAGTTGATAAAATGTGAATTGTTTTTTTTTTCTTTTGTTTTTTCCAAGACAGGGTTCCTCTGTGGTAACTCTGGCTGTCCTGTAACTCACTCTGTAGACCAGGCTGGCCTCGAACTTGCAGAGATCCACCTGACTTTGCCACCCAGCATGAATTATTTTTCAATTAGGTAATTTGTATATTATTTTAGTTCACTTAATTTAAAATTTTTGTGATTTCATGAACAAAAGAAATCTCAGCATGGTTATATGATTTTAGATATAATGAGAAAATTTAAATGCAGAAATAGACAAATGGCATCTTATTTAGTAGTCTACTTTCAAAATTAAGTATATCATTCTGTGTAATGTGACACAATTTAACACCATTTTTTTAAAATTTTATTTTCTTCAAGAACTTCATACATGAGAACTATATTTAAATTACACACCCCTGCTGCTTTCATGCCCCATCCTCCCAAATTGATAGTCTTTTCTTTGACATCTACATTACAGAATAGTGGGTTCTTCAACACCATAGACTAGAAGAAAACCGTTATGATAATTTGCCTCATAAGTGAAAATAAAGGTCATGTGATCCTCCACTATTTACTGGTGCCCCAAGATTTCATTTGCGATGGAAAATTATGGACTTTGCTTATATTTTATATGTCACATGCAGAATACATTCAGCCCTTAATGTCTCAAGCACATACACCTTTCCTGTATACTAAAAGACATTTTGTGAGATCAAAAGAGAAAGTTTTTTCAAGTATAAATGGCAGATTCCAAACATATTGTTAAAACTTTCTCCTGTACTAGAGTATTCATGTTACCTTCCTTGGTAAATGCCAACAAGCAGTTGCTTTGAATAAACTATCATACTTATTTTATCAACCAGATACAGATATTTCCCAGGTAAATAAACCACTGAACAAAGTAAATTCCAAATAATTTCATTACTGAAGTATTATGTAGATTATAGAAACAGGCAGATATAGGCATGGTACTAAAAATTACTTTTAAGAAGCCATTAAATACCAATCTATCATCTATCTATCATTTATCTCTCTAGCTATGTGTCTATTCATTTAACTATTAAGCTGTTGTTTGTTTTACTTTCTATAAATTTATGTATCACCTACCTATCTTCTATTTATCTATCATCTATTTATTTGATGACTAATATTTGCAGGAAATCATGGAATTGGCTTGCTCTAGCTGCCTTGAGAAGTATGCATCATAGGTTTTGCACGTTAGATTTCCTAGCTCCTAGGCATTATGTAACTTTCAGTTTCTGAGAAACTGAGACATTCCCTTAGGCAGTCAATCATTCAGGCTATGCATATTTCTCTGCATTCCATATAAGTCAGTGAATTATATAGAAATTTGCCAGGAAAAATGTCACTGTACCCTGACAACTACCATTGTATTCTTCCTGGAAACCACTATTGCATTCTGTTTCTGATAAGGGTATAAAAAGTCTGATTGCTTGCAATAAACTTGTCTCAGCCCCAGGCTTGTTGAAAACCTTGTAACCAGCCTGGTTTTCATTCCCATTGACCACAAGTTAGTGTTGGTACTTACAGATATTTTTATCTATCATCTATCTGTAATATATCTTTGTATCATATACTTGTCTTTCTATATTAATTTCTATAATTCTATATCAGTCATCTATCATCAAACTTTTTCCTATCTATTTTTAATCAACCACTGCTTATTTATCAATCTATCAATCTATCTGTCTACCATCTGTTTGTGTGGCACTGTTGCTGGGGAAATGAGAACAAATACATGGTTACCCAAGGCAGGAAACCAATGACAGTATGTATACTACCAAAGTCTAACTCAGTAAACCATAGTTTCGTTGGTATTAATTAAAAGTATATAGATGAAGAGGTCACTTACAAGAATAGAAACCACTCAAAGACACTTCCATCATTAAAATCCAACCCAGAATGGGTAGCAACTCATGAAATAAAGAGCAACTATACAATTTTTATGCAGCATTTAGTGCATCTCACGTTGGAGAATGTCCTTTTCGGGTATTTCAATAGGTGTAGCTTTATATAGGCAGCTCAACTGGTCTCTGTTTCTTCTAGTAGGATCCTCACTAGGTTGCTTTCCTCCAAGTTGGAAGGTTTGAATTCAGAGGCAACTGCTACACAATATCATCTATCATTAATCTTTCTTACTATTTATCTACCTATCTATTTTTCTAACATTTCTTTATTTGAATATACATCATTTGTCTCTCCATATCTTGATCTTCATATGCTGTGTGTATTGTACCTATAGGCAAAAGTGGTTTTTTGGCCCTTAGTATTCATATATATATATATGAATATATATATGAATATATATATATAGCCAAGAATTTTTTTATCTGCAGAGGAAAAGTGATATTGGAGTGCACTCTTTCTGAAGTCAGAGCACTTGATTCAACATTTCAAGACAGAATTTGCAGTGTTTTGATATTAATAGAATATATCACTATCATTTCACAAAACTGTAAAAATGAAATAAGAATGTGTAAATACATGCTTCTATAAAATTCAAAGAAAAGTATTGCTTATACTAAGTATTATTTATGTGATAATATAAAAACATTTAAGTTTCTACACCTGTCTAAGGCACTCAGACTTAAATCAGACTGGACTGTTCTGGTATAATTAAGCCTTGGTACTATGGAAAAAAAATATTTATCAGTTTTTGTTGGACTTAGTAAATCCTTAGTTAATGGTTAAATTAGTTTCAGATTAGAAAGTACTGGTTTTCTGTTTTATCCTCTGTGAAGTATATGTATATCCTGAGCACAAAATAATGACACATTTGTAGTGTCTCTTTTGTACTTGGAATAATATGTATTCATTATCTGTAACCCTCAAAATCAGTCTGATAGGTAATTTTTAGGTCTTTGGTCAAAGACACATTATAGATTGCTGGAGGAGAACACAAGGATAAATTTGTTGTTCTCTACTGTCTGCCTAAAGGTTTTATGCTATGGAACTTCCTCTTTCTAGATATGCAGAGATAATGAAGGTTCATACTGAAGAGGTCCAATGTTGAAGAGGTTTTCACAGTAAGAGGCTATTATCAAAAAGCATTTGCCTATGATATAGTTCTAAGCAATGGTTAGATTCAAGCACACAAAAGGCACACCAAGGCCAATAATTGCATGGTATCCCTAAAAAATAATTACAGAAATGGCTTTTATAAAAATGTTTTTACAACTATAGAAGGAAATAGGCAGGTGGCAAGATGGCTTAGCAGGAATAAGTTCTTGATATTGATATTATAGACCTGAGTTTATTTCTCAGACCAGACTCTGAAAGTTGTTCTCAACCTACACACACACACACACACACACACACACACACACACACACACACACACATACACACACCCTGGTAAAGGAATAAAGTGTAGAACATATTTAAAAATAAATATCAACTTTTTTCATAGAAAAAAAATAATAGTAACTGTCCTAATTTCATCTAACAGCTTATTGTTTTTTCATATCCTACCTGGCACTGCTCAGAAGGTCTTCCCCTTTTCATATAACTATGGGATCTGTAATGAATATCATTAGCTTGGAAAGTTCAGGGGGGAAGATACTTAACCATTCTCAATCGCATCATCCCAGAAATGATACACATCATTTTTATTGACTGTATCTAGTTGCCAGCTCATTCAATTGATATAACCTAGTAAATTTAATTTTGCATAAATATATTTTGTATGTATTATATGCTGTCAATACAAATTATAGAAATAATAAAAATCATTTAAAACAAAATTTCATTTGGAGTAAGAATACATATTAAAATGTATTAACTAGTATCATACACATACATACACACACACATAATTAGCCAAATTTGGTCTTACTGTAAGCTTTTTCATAATTGTTATTTTTACTTGATTTATTTTAATTTGTTTTTGCTTAGCAATTAAGTCATCAAAATAATATACAGATCAGTATGGTGCCTGTCTTTAGGTAGCATCATAACACAGTATGTCCTGGAATAATGCAAGTCATTTTCTTTTAAAAAGCACAATCATGTTCTAGAAACCATTCATTTATACCATATATTTATTTCTAACAAAATACTTTAGTATGAAATGGATGATTTAAATGTCTCAAGTTTTTATTGATTAAATAATTTTGCAAACAAAATTGAGACTTTTAAAAACAAACTGTTTTCCTATGTATAATGTAGGCTCACCTAAGAGAATATGAATAAAAAGTAATGACCTAAATAATTCTGGATCACAAAGTTTTGCATAGATATTGCAAAGAAAAAGAAAAACTCTATACATTTGTGTGGGCAGTTTCCATCATTGCAAAATAAAATAACTGAGATAATAAACTCAAAAAACAAGAAATAGTCATTTTGGATTAGTTTTGGAGTGTTCAGGGCATGAAAAATAAATTTGCTGCTCTCAGATGTCTGTTGGCAAGAAAGGAGAGGGAAAATGGTGGTCCCAGTATATATATTAGGGCCACTCCTCTCAAACTACATTTTTTGTTTCTCTTCCCATCTTCATAGATCTTCCACTGCTCAGTGACTTAAAGCTAGAGAGCCTGGGTTAGCACATAGGTTTTGGGAAGATATCTTAATCAATGAAAAATAAAACATAATATAATATAAATGATAATTTTCATAGGGTGCATTTTTACAACATGAGTCTAAATTATACAGAATGTAAAAAAAAATTGTAAAAAAAACTAGAACCTGAATACCATGGTTAGTGAAAGAATCTGAAATATGAAGTTTAAGGTTAATATTGTGTGGATAGACAAAACTAAGAATATCAGTGTGGTCATTTGTTTTTGAATACATTTAGTGTAGGTTTATATGAAGATACTGGATATAAAGGAGACAAATACTTTTCTATCTCCATCTCTGAAAGGAATTAGAAACAGTGCCCCTCCTGTAACAAGAATATCAAAGGCTTGGTCCTGGTTCCTAAATATAACCCCAGTGAAAGAATATAGCAGTTCTTTTGAAAAACATTTTTTCTAGGGTAAATACAAAAATCTTGATGTGTTTTATGTTATCATAAAGTAAACAACTACAAAAAAAAGAGGTTGCAGTTGTTGGACAGAAGCCATGAACCAATATAAAAGAGTATTTAAACAGCAGCCTTAAATTCGAAAATCTAGGCTTCCCTAAATATTTACTGACTTACATAGATGTTGACAAAAATCAAAAGATCCTTTAAAATTAATATTTATCTTATTCCTCTTGTAGGCTCTTCTCGTTTACTTTCTCAGTTGCTGTAATAAAATAATGCCACAGACCAATATAGGGTAGGAAATTTTTTATTTTAGCTTACAGATTATACTGCATCATCAAGGAAAATAGGCATGACCCTGGAGATGAGAAGTGAAGCAGAGAGCATGTAAGAAGACTGCTGAATGGCCTGCTTCACCTGACTGGCTCAGCTACTTTTATATAGACCAGGCCCACCTGAATACAGTCACAGTGGGCTGAACCTCCTACATGAATTAACAATGAATAAAATGTCCAAAGACAAGTCCAGAAAGCAGCCTGATAGTGACAATCCCTCAGCTGAAGCTCCATCTTCCTACTTATTGCATGTTTGTAATCAAGGCTACCCATTCCATGAGTCAAGAAAAAGACATAGATGGGAAATTGGTATAGTGTGAATGTGAATTGTACCCAAGAGACTCAAGTCTTGATGGCTTCCTGAATGGCTGATGGCTCTATCTCTATGGTCTAGGAAAAAGTAGTCCCACTGTGCACATGATATTGAGGCTACATCTTGTTCCTGACCCTTTCTGGCTTCCTTACTATGCTAGGCTCTATTTTCTGGATGATGTAAGATAAGCATCTACTACACATGTTCCTACAATGTTTCTGCCTTGTCTCATGTTGAAAGGGAATAATACAGTTGGCTTAGAGCTTAATCGCTGAGGCATGAGCCATAATCAATCTGTTTTACTTCAAGTTGTTTACCTCAGCTATTGCAAAACATGAAGAAAAAAAATTCCAGTATGGAAGTTTAATCTTGCAGAGTGGTGGTGGTGCATACCTTTAATCCTAGCACTCAGAAGGCAGAGAGAGGCAAGCAGAACTCTGTGAGTTCGAGGCCAGTGTGATCTACAGAGTGTGTTCTAAGACAGTCAGAGTTACAACAGAGAAACTCTGTCTTGAAAAACCAAAAGAAAAGACAAAGAAGAAGAAGAAGAAGAAAAAAAGAAGAAGAAAAAGAAGTTGTTTAATCTTTATTTTTAAATCTAAAATTATATAACAATAATAATAATAATTATTATTATTATTACTATAAAATTTCATTATTGTTATTAAATTATTATAATAGTTATCATTATTACTATTTATTTGTCTGGGTGTTTTGCCTGCATGTATATCTATGTACTACATGTCCATGGATCCTACAGAGGACAGAAAAAGGTGTTACATCAACTAGAACTGAAGTTATAGATGGCTGTGTGTTACCATGTTGGTTCTTGTGACTGAACTGGGTTCTCTGGTAGTGAATCTGGTGAGCCTTTTTATAAAATTTATGAACAAAAGGGCTTTATTCAGGTTACAGTTTTGAATCCTAAGTGCTCTTAACAACTGAGCCATCTCTTTAGCCCTGAGTCTTTAGGGTTTAATGGCAATTTTAAGTAAAGAGATTGTCCATTGTATATAAAATGTACCATAAAGTTACTTGTTTATTTCTTCATAAATTTATGCTTTTATATTATCTTTATATATAATTTTTGCTATACTAATATTGATATTTTGGGAACAATTATTAACCTACTTAAACTATCTAAGAAAATACCAAACTAGGCAATGAGAAAAAAAATTATTGAAATGTAATCAGATTTGAATCTTTCAAGAGAAGCAATAAAACTGTCATACTGTGAGCATGGGCATAATAGAATACAAACAGAACTATATTGCCCCGCTGTAGATATTAGATAAATACTGCCATGTATGCTTAAACTTGGGAAGACTTTACAAGCAGGTCCATTTGGCCAATAAAAAAATTTCAATTGACAAACAACCCGGTACTCCAAGTAACCACTGTATTGGAAACACAGGCATGGAACATTTCCACTGTAGGAGAAAATTCCACTAGATTTGGATAATATTGATTGAAAAATGGTTACATTTTACTTCTCTACAGCATTTCTTAGGGTTGAATTACAACTAGAAGTAAAAAAATGTAGCAGATACCATTAACCTTGGAAAATATGTTCTTTAGTTAAAATTGAAAATAAAGACATGCAGTTATATTTTAATATGGACAGCATGTTATTGCTGTAGTTTATTAACCATTAAAAAGCATGGACACTGAATAATGATTCATAAGATGCTATGGTTCTAGAACTCCAAAATAACTATCAATGGTTACAGAAGTTAATTTCATGTGTGTACTGGTCTGGGATAAAAGACACTCAGATAGTTGATAAAATGATATTTCTAGGAATGTTGGAGAAATTCTTAGAAGAGACTATGATTTCATCTTGATAATTGAATGAAGCTGTTTATCTCCACAAATTGGAATGAGCATTATCTAAATTTCTGAGGATCAGAGAAAGAGGGAAGAAGAAAAGATTCACTCCCAGTGTCTTCATAACCCAGATAATATATTCTACTTTTAGACACGATGGCGATGACTGGTTTTTCCCAGGTCCTTGGATAAAGATTCAGACTTATACCAACGCATTTGCAATGACCAACAAGAGTCCTCAGGAACTCGTATTTGAATTATATTCTCCTGCAGCCTGCTGATAGGGAATCCTAGAATTTATTTACTTTCACAAATATGTAGATCAACATTTATAATAATCTCTCTTTCCCTCTCTTTCATACTGATAATTACAGATTTTATTTCATTGATAAACAATAAAAACTTCTGTACCAAGAGTGAGTCCAGAAAAATAGAATTTTAGAGACTAGCTTTAGAAATTGACATTCAGTTTTGAGTATCATCATATGAATAAGGCAAGGGATGTAAATAAATAAATGTATTGTAAAAGAAAGTATGGTTGGTTTATGAGGAATGAAAAAAATAGATGTGTGACATTTATACTAATCATTCATAATAAAACAAGCAGCAGTTGACTTGTGTAAGTTACTTTTCAAATTTTGAGATTAAGCATTATAATAAAATTGATTTGAAACTCACATTATATACACCTGTCCTTTGATTTTAGTTCACACACTGATGTGCCTCGAAGTATGTGCTTTTGCATACTTTCATTGAATTTCACTGAGTCTCCATGTAGTTTCATTAAGAATTTTTGGTAGCAAAATATAAACCTGAGAATGATGGTGTATTAAATATCTTCAAATTTAAAGTTGCCCAATGTAGACTTTGTTGGTACTTTTTTTCTTTAAAGTGATTCATTGTTTACATGGGCTTTACTCATTCAGAGATGTCATTTGTAAAATAAAAAAAATAAAAATAAAAATGAAAAAAAAAACTTTCCCTTTCCTCCTTCCCTTTTCCATTCCCTCTTGTTTTTCCTTCTTTACTATATTTATCTCTTCATTTTCTTGAACTACTCTATAAGACATTGTAGAGGAACATTTACTCTTTTAATCCAGCAACATGGCTGCTCTGGGAAAGGATCATACAGAGAGGCCTATGAGATAGCTAGGAAGGGATCACAGCCAAGGATGTGTATGAAGCGACCACATTCATAAGCCTGTGTGATCTGGATGGAATGCAGAAAGAATGTTAGTCAGACTAATCTTGTATTCTGTTTGTGCTAAGCCTAGGTGAAACCACTTCTGTGGTTAAGACAACATAATACATGCCTTTATTCCCGCACACCTTTAATCCCAACCCAGAAGGCAGTAGTAGCAAATGCTGTTAATCCCCAAGACAGAAGTAAATAGAAGCAGGACAGGAAACAGAGCTCAGAGGGAGTCAGTGTCAGACAGAACGAGTGAAGTCTGAGATTAATCAGAATGAAGAGCAGGCAAAGCGATGAATCAGAGGAAGAATTAGAAGACTAGGTCAAAGTGAGGACATGACCAACTCTTACCATATAAAAGCAGGCTCTCAGCTCAGAGAGTCAGGGAGTCAATTAGAGAATCAGTCAGGTAAGAAAAAGAAGCAGTTCAGCAGAAGAGTCAGTTTAGGAGAATCAGCTAACATCAGGAGTCAGTATGAAGTTGAACAGAGCAGTTCAGTCAGAGATGTTGCAGAAGTCAGCCAGAGTCAGAAGAGTTTAGTCAGAAATAGCCAGCCAGTTCAGGTCAGTTTGAACCAGGAGCTTAAAGAGTTTGAGTCAGAACAGCAAGTAAGTTGAATCAGTCAACCAGAAGAGTCAGTTGAGTTAAGTACAGCTCTGAGTCTGGAAGAAACTAGTTAGAATGAATCATTCAGCAGTAAATGTCCAAGGTTGAAACATTCTAGGTCTGGGCTACTATCTTGAATATTAGATTGCATGAAGGCTGAAGGCTTCCATTTCTAGGCCTGAAGATTAGATTGTATGGAGGCTAAAACCCTCTAAGTATTGGGGATTGAATTAGCAAAGGATTAATTGTCTTTTGCCTTGAATATATGTCCATAAGAGTTTTTTTTTTTTAAATTGGGAGAGGTTTAATTATCTTTAAACTGATTCAGCATATTTATTTAATTATGAAAATATTTCTAGATAGACTGTGGGTAGTGTGTATGTATTTATGTATATGTCAACAAGCTGTTTCAAGCTTCTGTATTAGACCATGTAAATGTTATTTTTTTATATATACTGATAACTGTGATGTGAAAATTTTGCTAGTTCCCTGATCATCTCGAAACCCTATGGGATAGCATATAAAATGCAAAAACATTAGCAACCGACACATTACGTACAGAAATGTACTCCCTTGACTATGAGATAATATAGTACTTTTCTTGATTTACTAATAGAATAAAGCCAGTAGAGGAGTAATAGCAAATATACACACAGAATATATTTCCATAGTCTTACTTTTCCCATGGCTCATCACTTTATAACTGAATTGAATGCCAAAAACTGAAGAGCGTTTAAGCCTGCATCAGCAATTTTGTAACTACTCAAACCCAATGTAGTCCTGATATTATTTTATCTTAGATCATAACCTTTATTAGTATCCGAGATAAATTTGAGGTTACCTTACTATTGATCATTCAAAGTTGCTGAATCTTTCTAGATGGAGATGTCTCTTAAAGAGATGAGAATTAAATCATACCAAACACAAAAGCTTTCCCCAGGCATCATAATTCATTACATTGCAGCATATAGGATGTTGTTAAGAATCTTATGGCAAAAATTAAAGAAACATATTAAAGTCATTTTAAATAAAAGTTGTGGTGCTATTAGGTAGTCAGAGAGGAACCTTCTAGATTCTAAAGACATTGATATGTCTGTCATGCTGGAGATAGTCAGTGTATCTGGGAATTAATCAGATTGCAAGGCAGGTATTTCTCCTTGCTCTCTTAGACATTTATTGTCTATATGTATTCTTTCAATCTGACTTTCCACAATTCTCTGGGATCTTAGCAAAACTTTACCTCTGTAACACTCCTAAGTTTGTATTACTTTAGTATCAGACATGCATAGGGATAAACTGCATGATTTTGAGTCCTGTTTTACATATTGCAGTTACTAATTTTTATCTATGTTGGTTCCTTTACTTGAGTTGTAAAATTAAGATACTAGTAGCTTTCATTTAAAACTCACAGCATTTTAAGGCATAGAGGTGTAAAGTTGTAATTTATATGTAAACCTTGGAAAACAAGTGGCTGACTCTTGCTTAATTATGTAAGGATGAGGTTTTCTAAATTGTGCCCAATACAATAGACGCTGAAGTGCACTACTCAGATGATCCCTGGTGACAAATCTATTTCTGGTGATAAATTTACCTTTGCTCTAGATAGAAGCATTCTGGGTCATCTGCGTTCTGGATTGATGCTCATTTTTTTGTATTTTGTCATCAAATGAACTTTACTAAATGTACTACTCTAGGTTGTTTATAAATAAGATGGTAGAGTCAGGAGGATCAGATTAGATCTTAAAATTACTCCAAGAAGTGTCAGTGTTAATTCCCATTGAAACTGTATATTCAAAGCATTTTATTATTTAGCAAATTCAATCCTAGTCCTAATCCTGGAGATCTGGAGTATTTTGGCCTCCAGATAATCTAATCCCAAGCCTAGAACTGGAAGGCTTCAGACTGTACAATCTAGAACAGTTAAGCCTCTGAAATTTACTGATGACTGAGCCACTCTGAATATCTCATTCTGAACTCAGAGCATAGAGAACTCAACTGACTCTTCTGGTTCAACTCACTTTCTGTTTTGGCTCAAACCAAGTTGGTTGGTTCAAACTGATCTTCTGAACTGGCTGACTGTTTTTGATCTAATTCTTCTGACTCTGTCAGACTCTGACTGACTCCCACAACTTCTCTAACTGAACTGCTTGGCTTCAAAATGACTCCTCAGATTCCTCAGACTTCTCAGACTGACTTAGACTGCCTCTATGAAGTGAGAACCTGCATTTAAATCATGAGGATTGGGCATGTTATCACTCTGATTATTCTGCTAATTCTTTTTCTGATTTGTCACTTTGCCTGCCCTTCACTCTGACTCATCTCAGATGTCACTTTCTGTCTGAAACCAACTCCTTTTGAGTTCTGCTGCCTGTCTCTGCTTCTACTTGCTTCTGTCTTGTGGATTTAAAGACTTGTTCTACCTCTGCTTTCCGAATACCAGGATTAAAGTTGTGTACTAACATTCTTTCTATCATAGAGCAGACATGCTGTTGGATTAAAAGATTAAGTATTCATCTACACTCATGGGAACCATTGGCTTATCCTGGCAGCCAACATCCTGCATGAGCTGCTCATATAGATGCTAAGCCACAGCCATTACATGTTCTGTGGTATGGTGAGTTTATCTGAGTAAATATTATTTCCGTATCCTCTCACATTCTTGTTTTTATTTTCTTCTACTTTTCTGAATTTATTTAAAAGGTCATTGTGATTGGACTAGACAGAATGCCTCTAAGTGGGTTTATCATTGGAACTAATTCCTGAGTTAACAATGTAGGGTCTATATAATTGCTTTGGGTAGCCATATTAATCTTTGGACTTCAGTTTACACTTTTGGTAATGGGATTATCAAGTTCAAATGCATTTCTGCCTTCTAGGATGCCTGCTAGATTCAAATATCAGAGTTATAGTTCCTGGATCTAGGAACATCAGAAGCTTCCCCCATAGAATTTCACCAACATGACTGCCCAAATGTGAACTGAAACAAGGCTGACACCAGTGAATGTACTAAACTAGGTGAATAGAAGCCTGCATATCTGAACTTTACACAGAGAACCATAGTCAACCAAAGAAGCTGGAGATGGGAGGGGTGGCTTTCCCCAGGAAATAGAATACCAATTAGTTGTCCAATGTCAAATGGTGATCCCTGAAATCATACATAAAAGCAGCATTATACAGACTGAACTGGTTATATAGTTAGGAGTATGCTTGTGTATACACATACACACACATATACACGTGTATACATATATACATAAATATATATATAATATTACAATTAATAAAATAAAGTTTATGGATTAGAGTAGAGAGGCATATGGAGGTTTGGAGGGAGGAAAGAGAAAGGAGAAATGGGATTAAATTATTACTTCAAAAAGAAAAAGAAAAAATATATAGCTTAAAGTGGAATTAATAAAAAAAAAGAAAAAGAAACTCCAGAAAACCTACTATAGCTACATTACTGTAACTAGTCGGTACATGGAACAATAAAGGAGACATATAAGGAAATTCAGATTAATTCCTTTAAAGATTATTAACCAAAATCAAATTAAAACCTTAAGTAAAAAATTAGAACACAACAAAAAATTTGATTTTCTCACTCTATCATAATCTTAGTTTTTTTAATACATTAACTTCTTTGATATTATTATTATTATTATTATTATTATTATTATTAATTATGTGTGTGTGTAGACTGATGATAAACATGAGTTCCTACATGTGGAAGTTAGAGGACAACTTTCAGGAGTCATTTCTCTTCTACTTTTATGTGGGTTTTGGGAATTAAACCAAATTGGCTACATATGGTGGGAAGTGACTATCCAGTAAGCCAATTCATGAACTGATCTGTCTACTTACCATAAAGTACATAGATAAAGAGACATAGAAGGGTTTATCTTCTGTTAAGTTTAACTCCTAGATATCATTCTTTAAAAAAAAAACAGACTAAAGAATGAATTTTTAATTTGATATTACACAATTTAATTTGAAATACTGTCTGGAGGACATTCTGAGATCAAGATGCAAAAAAGCATATTACCTACAGATACTGAAACAATATCAACTTGTGTTCTGTTATTAGCCAATGGCCAGGGCAGAAGGTAGGAATTAAAAGCTCTTGTACCAGCAGCCAAGTTGGTGACATTCTTAGTGGAATCAAGTTTCTGTGAACACAGTTTCAGCTTTATTCTTTTCGGTATTCTCATTCTGGGAAAAGACTATTAAATTCCAAATGAACTCAGCATCTTTCAGGAAGTAGACTAGTATCCGTGGCATTCTTCCTTTGTCCTAATTGTCTAAAATATTCCAACCTCCTTTGTCACCATGATTTACCACTTCCATCAGAAGAAAATGGGGTCAAATAGTTGTGTAAGCATAATATCAGAATTAAGTTTTTCATCTCGGTTTGCAATATAGAATAAAATAATGTAGGGCTAGTATACTTACCTGACTTATTTATGTATTTTCTAGTGCTTGAGATTTAACCTCCAGTTACTTTTCTCATGGCTTAGGTAAAAATTCTATTATTGAGCATGAACCCTGGAAACACTTGCTAGATTTTATGTCAAAACCTCAGAAATAAAACGTATGCTATTGAGATCCACATTTTATAGCATATCTTACCTTGATGTAAAAGTTTTTCCCATCCCATCCTTCCAGTGTTAACTATTATTTTGTTATTGTTGTTTGAGCAACATTATTTGAGTCTCAAATCTCCCCTCAGAGCTATTTCTTTCATAAGAAGCATAAATATATGTATATGTGTTATATATTGGATAATTTTCTTGTCTCTTTATGACATTGCTAAATACATCTAACTATATTTAACTGGAATGAAAAGAGAATTATTAAAAATGAATACATATATAAATGAAATAATTTCTAAAAAACTGAAAACTGACTAAAATACTTTTTAAAATTCACAACTTGAGCCGTTTTTTGTAAACGAGATATTGTTGGTTTGATAGACATAGGTATGCCATAAGTTTATCAGCATTATGTTTAATATAGAAACACAGTTCCTATTACCTAAGTTTATCAATACAATGCACTTCTGTATTTTGTGAACTTCAAAAATCTGTTAATAGAAAGAATGACTTTCTACTATGACAAGCTAGTCAACATCTTATCTTTATAAGCAATTCATAGATAATTATCAATACAATGCATAGATAATTATCAATACAATAATCAATACTATATATATGTATATGTATATATATGAAATAGTTTTAGGATTTTGTTTATTTGTGTTGCTAGGGACTGGAGAGATGGATCAGGACTTAAAAGTACTTACTGCTCTTCCACAGGACCAGGATTCAATTCTTAAAACGCATGTACTTTGTAACTCCAGCCCCAGAGAAATCAATGCTCTCTTCTGGCTTCCACAAGAACTGGAAATGCACATGTTGCACAGACATACACATAGGCAAATACTCTACATATGAAGTAAAAATAAAAAAAATAATATTTAAAACTATGTATGATAGAAAAGGGATTCCTGTTGTGGAAGTTTATTATTACTTGTGTTTAAAATAATTGTTTTTGAGCACTATTGGAAACAGGGATGCAGAGGCCTTAGCATTTTGTATAGTCTGTAGATGTTGGATTTCTGTGGAGGATGTTTGATTGCTTATGATCTCCACCTGAAGAGTGGAGATAAAAACACCTGAGCTCAGATACTTGGGTTCCACTGTCCTGTATGCTACTTGCTGTGATAGTGGTTCCCTTTGCTGAGGTCTGGCAGGACTTCCACATATGAAAATACCTTGCTGTCTTTCCTTGGTGAGTGATACAGCAGCCTGAAAACTACAAATGCACACCAATGTGGGGCAGGGCATCATGCCATCTAATCCAGCGTGGACACAAGGAAGAACAAGAAAGAAACTCCAAGCCACAGATAGTATTGTAAAGTCAAGGCAGCACCTAGAGGTCAGATATATGTATGTATATATATATATATATATATATATATATATATATATATGCAGAAATGATGAGTAAAAGCTCTTGAAAGAAGAGGAGAGAGAAAAAGAAATACGCCTCTATGAAGAGAAAAGGCTGTGAAATTAATAAATAAATGAGGAAAAAAGCTCCGAGGTAAAAGCCACAGAATGGAGGCCCTTATAAATAAAGAATTTATCTGGGAACAGGAAAAAGCAAGGTTTTTACTGCTTTTCCTGATCCTGGAGCTGAGGCTCCCTCCTGCTGCTGGTGGTTGCATACTGTTTCACAGACTGATTTTTCTGACAGCTATGTTGTATGTGTGTGAAGCTCAAGATGCTATGTTTCCTCTTAGAGGTGGTGAGAAAGAATGCTTAATAGTCAGAATGTTTCAACCAGAGATTCTTTCCCCTGGCCCAGGATCCCCTGCTTTGTGGAATCCTGCGCTTAGAGCCAAAAGGCCCCTTAGTTAAACTGAACGGTTTTTTTTTGTTGTTGTTAGTTAGTTTTGATTGTTTTTTGTTTTTTGTTTTTTTTTTTCCAGGAAAACCTGACTACAAGTAGTCCAGGCACTGGTGATGGTGATGAGAACTCCACCCATGAGGGAGCCCTTCCTGCAAACAAAGTGACCAGTTATTTTTCCAGCAAACCAGATTCTATCTTAAAATCTGGAAAGTGTTTTCTCGGGTCAGCACACAGAAACTCTTCCAGAACTGACTGATGTTGTATCTCAGGCTGGGAGCTAAACATGGTACTGTAGGAGTCATCCAGCTGGTGCTGGTTTTGAAGGCCTGAAGGGTCTTTGAGCAGCTGAGGTTTGGCACTGTAAGAGGCCAGGAGAGGCTACTGGTAAAGGTGCAGCCTCAGTTGCAGTTGAAGGCTGAGATGACGAGGTCATGTCAGCAAGTTAGGGCTTGGCACCATGATAAGAGCCCAGGAGGGTCTATTAGTGAATGTGCAGCCAAAGTAGCAGGGAAGGCCCAGATTGAAGGGGTCATGTAAAGAACTGTTGAGGCTTAGCACCGTAAAGAGGGCCCAGTAGATGTTATTGGTGAAAGTGCAGCCCAGATGCAGCAAGAGACCCCAGCAATTCTGAAGATGCCAGTACCATGGGATGACCACCAAGAACAGCAACAGCGGTGGAGTGAAGCCAGCCAGAACGTGGAGGATGAACTGTGTGTGCTACAGAGGTCAGAGAAGAGAGGTGACCCAAGCCCTTTAGAGGAGCTCAGAAGATCCTGAGTAAATTCCAGATAATTGTACAATGATAATATTTTTCTGTTGCCTAAAGACATTGTGAAGTGTCCTCTTGTAAATGGTTTTGCTGGTGTAGTGTTAAATTTTTTTACACAGAAAAGGGAAGTTGTGGAAGTTTATTTTTAATTGTGTTTAAAATAATTGTTTTGTACACTGTTGGAAAAAGGAATATAAAGGCCTTGGCATTTTGTATTGCCTGCAGGTGTTTTATTTCTGTGGAGGATGTTTGATTGCTTATAATCTGCATCTGAGGAGTTCTGAATCAATAAAAACACTTGAGCTCAGATGTTTGGGGTTCCACTCTCCTGTATGCTGCTTGCTGTGATGGTGGTTCCCTCTGCTGAAGTCTGGCAGGACTTCCACTTATGAAAATGCCTCTTTATCTTCCTTGGTGAATGACACAGCAGCCTTACAATTACAGATCCCCACTGTGACAATAGTGAGAAAGGATCTAGTTTGTAAGAGGTTAGGACTGTGTGAGAAAATTTTGCCATAAAGATGCCATTATTGAAAAATAAATGTACTTCTCATGATACTTTTGATAGTTCTTGGGAGAATAGACTGTCATTAAAGTGAGCCAGAACCCTGAGCTCCAAAGACTGCTTCACTAACTATGTGATCTTCCCTTCACATATGCTCACCATCATAATACCATTTAATATTTACTTTTCTGTTGAAACCTGTTTTTTCTTTCTGAAATATTTGGTAGTTATACTATTAAGACACTCTACACTAATTTGTAATCTTTGTATATTTGATTATGCCAGGTTAATACCTAGGAATAACTAGGTATATTACTTAACTTTATTAGAAAAGGTCAGCAAATTTATAAGGACATTGACCATCTTCAACTCCTAAGTAATATAGGAGGAATCATTCCTTCTATATTTTACTTTTTTTCTTGCTAATAGAACAAAGAAATTAATTACAACTTCACTTCTATATCATAATGAATATTAACATGCAATTTATACAACATTGTGTATTTTGTTTTATTATATATTTTTTGGTTTGCCTCTTAATTCTGAATTCAAATTAAGTGTTAGGTATATGTATTATCAATATTCCTTTATTTCGTTTTTATAATACCATTTACACAGACATACTTGGGGCCCTAATGAAATCAAGTTTATCTTGTTTCATTTATGGTTAAATCATCTCTCTTTCCTTTATAGTTAAAATGACTACCACTGTGTATAAGAAATCTTGTACTAGCCTAAATTCACAAATATAGTTAACACAGTTTTAAAGTACTTTATCATTTTAGATTTTCGACTAGTTATAGGTGGGATCAGTCATTACTCTGTGTGTGCAAAGATGACATGAAGTAAAAGCCAGTGCATTTATCTTCATGTCAACTGCTGCAGTAACACTTGCTGCGAATACTTTCCCTATCAAATATATTGGAAACTTTGTTTAAAGTCAATTGAATATAAGCACTGGGCCATTTAACATTCTCTCAAGTGTGAAACATCTATAGATCTTTCCTTTTCCCTACTTACATTGTCTTCCTTTTACAACATCACAAATGAATATCTTAATTCAGGTACTGTAGTTAAAATTAGTATTCCATCTATCAGTTTGTAAAACGAAAAGTAAACAAAAGAATCACGGAAGTGCACCTCATAGATTCTGCATTAATCTATCTGTTTCTAATCTCTTCTTTTTTACTATATTTTAGAAATCACCCTTAGATAATTATTGAAGAAATATCAAAGAATATTTATTTTTGGTATTTCTGTTATATTACTATCTCTTTATATACACCTGGCTTCTTAAGGGGCTTTGCATTGCTCAGCATGTAAAAAGAGATTTTCATACTTTGAATTAAATTATAAAAAGCAAAAGAGATATTTGAAATAATATAAAAGTCAGATTTCAAAGAGAGATACATTTTCTAAGTGGTTGAATTTATACACTTAGTATAACATGAACCAGCATTGGATACATAAAAGGGAATTATATTACGTTGTATTATATTATATTAAGCACAAGAGTACAAATATGACCACAAAACCTATTTGTCAATTCCTTCAAAGTTGCCTAGAGTTTAATTACCCTGTGCTTATATAAAAACCAACATTTGTGATCTTCTGATATCAATCACAATTAACAGCAGGGAACCTGCTTGACTTTGAAACTATCATAGAAAAGTCCTTCTATTTCTGGGTAAACTCTCCTCAGCAAATCATGTTACAAGTTACCCAAACTGCACCTGTTTGGTAATCTGATACTGTTATTTAAGCATGACTCATTGTGAACAGCAACAAAGATGTTAGTAGTAAGCAGTCTACACATAATAGAGAATCTATCTTCTAGCTGGTGTTATTGGTACATTATTCTGACTAAGGAGATATAAGTACTGTCATCGAAGCTTTGCTCAAATGGTTGATAAAAACAAAAACAAAAAAAAAAACCCCACTTCCTACAAATGTTACACTGTTTTCAACCCACTCCTTGACAATGCAGGTCTCGAATAGATCAGAACACCAAAACTACTGATAAAATGATGTGTATAAAGCATATAAGGCAAGTAGAAATGATCTTTTCTGAGATGGAGCAGGGAAGATAGGAGAGAATTTGGGGAGACATTGACGACAATCTACAAACCTTACCAGAATCTTCAGAATGATGCTAGCAGGCAGCAACACAAAGACAATTTTTAGGTGGAAAACTTAATAATACTTTCCCATTGTTAGTATGAAAACTAGGGCTCATGAACTTAATGATGCAATTAAGAATGTTTCAGAGTATGAAACTATTACTCATAAGCCACACAATAAGCCCTAACCACGACGATGTCAGCATGTTCTCGGTAAGATTGAAAATTTGCTGTAAATTTGTAGTTTTGTGTGTTCCACTTTTCCTTTATGAGTGTGGATGTCTGCAGCAGTCTTGTTATCTCTATATTGTTGGTACTGAGGTTGGACAAGGCAGTATAAATAAATTAACGTTATATTTAACTGGTCTTCAAACACAAGGAACATTTACTAAGAGAGTTGTGTGGAAGAATTGTCCCTGAGAAGACTCCCACATTTGAACCTAAAGTTGGCAAAAACGTCTAAGGATAAAGGTTAGTCTAACCCTAACCCATGATAAATCCAGTTTTCCAAGGATTATGGGAGAAAGGCAATGCACATTGGTGATTTATGTACAAGTGGATATAGAAAATCACTATTTTAAAATAGATATGAAAATGTGGTAAACTACTTCCATCAACATTTAGATTTCATTTTTTTGCATTTTAAACATGACACATTTTTTAAAGATTTGTCATTAGTTAACCAAAAGTCACAGAAATGAGTTATGAATTTTGAAGCTACCTTTGAAAAGGCAAAATTGTTTCTATTTGTTCTTGACCTTCAAAGTTCTAGGAGATTTTTAGCTCACCAAGATGCTTTAAAAATGCCAAGGCAAGGGACTAGAGATAAAGCTTTCAGACAGTATGCCTTCCTGGTATGTACAGGGGCCTCGGTGAAATCACTATCAGATGTTTAGGCATTGTCCAGAGGCCACATGTAGGAGTTTTGACTGATTCTTGCTTTGAATTTTCTAGCCAAAAGCGTAGTCACATATAATGTGGTTTCAATTACATTTGCTTCCATTTAGAGCATATAGCAGGTAGTGGAGTTATATAGAATAACCAATTATCTCATTACTTAGGAAATCTACTGAGAGCCAAAGAAAACTATTATGATATAGAAAGCCCTTTAAATGACAAGAACATGTTTTTCTAATATTAAATCATAATTTAGAAATAAGCTATTCATCTATAGAGATAAAATCATTTTTACAATGTCTATTTTTATGTGTATGAATATTTTGCCTACATATTCATAAGGGCACTGAATAGGTGCTTGGTGCCTGTGGAAACCAGAGGGGGGTGCTAGATTCCCTGGAATTCAGTTATAAGTTGCCCTGTGATTCCTGGCTACAGAACGTAGGTCTTCTTCGAGAGTAGCAAGTGCTCTTAACTATTGAGGCATCTCTCCATCCTCAAACAAATATTCTTTTATATGTCTGATACTTTCTGTCGAAATTATATCCCATGCTCATTCTGGAACTAATGTTTTGAAAGTTCAGTGAAGACTCAAAGATGCATGTTGTAAATTGAAACTGGGCTGTTATTATTCATTAAAAGTCAGAATTATAGCTTTATTGAAACACATATGTTCCTATTATATAAATAAGAAATCAAAGGCCTAGGATTCATCCATCAATAAAGTAAAAATTTGATACTAAGAAATGCTTCTTGGCACGAGAGTAAGCAATTATTGTGTCTACTAAGCACATATTGTTTTAGTTAGCTTGAATTGTCACCTTGACACAGATTAGCCTCATCTGAGGAGGCCTCTATTGAGGAATTTGCATAGTTTAGATTGGCTGTGGGCTTGTCTGTAGAGGATTGCCTTGACTACTAATTGAATTATGATAGCACAGCCCACTATAAGTGACA
This sequence comes from Cricetomys ansorgei, assembly GCA_026225945.1. Classification (NCBI taxonomy): domain Eukaryota; kingdom Metazoa; phylum Chordata; class Mammalia; order Rodentia; family Nesomyidae; genus Cricetomys; species Cricetomys ansorgei. The sequence continues at coordinate 6,843,209 of JAMJFZ010001791.1, forward strand.
CCATTCCTAGGCAGGTGGTTTTCCTTATGTAAGAGAGCCAGCTAAGCATGAGCCCTGAATGACACTGAGGGCAGGCAAGCAAACAGCGTGCCTTCATGGTTTCATCCTTGACTACCTGTCCTGACTTTCTTTGATGAAGGATGCTGATCTGGAAATATAAACCAAGTTGGTTTTGGTCAGAGTGTTTTATCAGAGCAACAGTATGAAACTAGAATACATACCATCAAAGTATAAGACTTCAATACGCAGAGAAATAGAAATAATGAGAAAGGTTTCTTTGAAATCATACAATAACAGGAAGAACACACAGAGTTGTTTTTTTTTCTCATGCTGTCAAAATACAGAGTGGTATTCAATAGAAAAATGAAGTTTGCCACCAAAGCAGTCTCTTCTTAAAAATGTCTGACTCCCTTGCTCTCTCTGGGTTTTATCTGTTTCATGTTTCCTAAATCCCTGCTTCCATTGCTTCTTAAAGCTTATTTGGGAATACAGCAAAATATGTACTTCTAACAACTCATACATAGTGCCACATATCGCATCCACTTAAACTCTAATGTTTTCCATTATCCTGAAAATTTGAATTTTCTCTTATTAGTGATTAATAAATTAATGATAGGATTCAGGCATCTTTGAACAGCACTGCCTGATTTTTTAAGAAAAAAATAATCTATCCAGACAAAAGAAACTCAATTACCTTATAAACAGAAAGTCCAGACTTCAAAGTATGAGGAAAATGAAAGCATTATGCTAAAATGAACAGAAATCCATCTCTGCACAATGCCCAATGTCCTCAACTTCTCTCCTTTTCTGCTTCCACTGCTGCTTTGAGATGCTTCATTCTCCTGCTCTCACCTCTGATTTCTCTCTAAGTGGGCTTCATTAGTTTAGGCATTTTTTTTTCTTTTTTCTTTCTGTAATTTTTGAGACTGGCTGCATTTGAAATTCTCCAGATTTTAGACAGTTTAAGGGAGAGAACAATCAACAAATATGCTAACTTTAGAAGAACGAAAAAAGTAATCAAACAGAAATGAGTTTACTTACTTCAGGACCCTTGATTTCTTCCTGCTGTTCCCTATCTTCCCTACACTGATTTCTACATCTGTCATGTTTTATTTCTCTGAAATCAGCTTATGCTCTTAATGGACCAGACTGAGAAATCAATGTTGATTTCAATCAACTTCAGACTGATGCAAGAGGTCCACTGCTGATCCAAGAGCCAGCTGTGTGAAACTAAGGGAAATATGACTGTCAGCTTTTTCTTTAATTATATATTTCTGCACATTTTTAGCATGCTGATGTTATAATGACCCAGTAGATATTTTCTTTTAGAAAAGAAATGACTGGGTAAGTCATAAAAGATTGTTTTTTAAATTCTAACATGTCAAGATGATGCTTAACAAAGCAATTTATTCCTAGCTTATTGTCCTGTCAGGAATTATTTAATTTCTTGTTAGCTTCTTAGACATTATTTTGTTATGTACAAGAATAAGGTGAATGGCACTTTGATATTTTTTAGAGTAAATTATTTGCAAGGTAAAGAGTGGGAGTGGAATAATGCCTCTCGTCATGCTGTGGAGGTGGCCTCAGGTTTTTTCAATCCACTTCTCATTTCAACTGACCTTGGTTTAATAGAGTGGTGGCTAAATGTTGTAAGGAGATTGTTTTCTCCCTCACAGCAGCATATGTATGTTTAGCTTTCAGAGTTGTAACAAAAGAAGATACTTATCTTGCCTTTTACTTTACCAGCACCTTCTGTGAGTGGTTTCATTTGCTCTGCCTGGCAACCCTTTAGACATTATGTATCCTAATATTTTTGCTTCTTCACCCAAAAATATATAGAAACTAAAAAGGGGGGAAAAGGGAATGCTGAAGTCACCAAGTGAAACAATAAAGGAACAACTTTTGCACAACTGGTTATCTTCATAAAACTGTGTTTTCAGTTTATGTAATAGTGTAAATACAGAAAACTTCAGAAGAAAAGCATAAATATTTTCACAACCCTTGTTCCCACTAATTCTTAGTCTCCTACATTATCAAATGCTACTGGGGGGCACAATTTCATACGCAATGAGCATAGTTTGTACAGGGTTCACGATAGAGGTTTAACAAATAATATATATATATATACATATATATATAATAATGATATATATATCATTATTATAGTATTCAGTCCATGTACATTATCTGTTAGCCACTTGTCACAAGCCCTAGCAACTACCAACTTTTTAGTGACCTCATTGCCTTCCCTCTTCAGGAATGCGATGTGGTTGAATTTAATGTGAGTACTAATAAGCCTGTGATGTTGCCTATGCCTTCAACACTACTGAAACTTTTAGGATGTGATAGTTCAATACCTTTTCAAAACTGAATATCATTCTATGGCTTAAAAGTATCAGATTATATATTCATTTATCTATGAAAGATATTGTATTTACCTCCAAGTTATGGTAATTATGAAGATTTCCATAAATATTCATGTTAAAGTTTTTCTAGAGATGTGGTTTTTTACTTATTTGGGTGACTACTAAGTAGAGTAACTTCATATATCTAGTTTAAAACTAATCTAAGTTTAGACTGTGTTTAATTTTGTATCTGTCAAGGTTTCTTCCAATTGGCTATACAACTCAAAATTCCTACCAGAAATGAATGAGAGTACCTGTTGCTCATACAGTAGCAATCAGCATGTCACATTCTAATACCTATATAGTATTTCATTGTTCATTTTACAGTTTCACATAACACATAAATTTTGTATCTTTTTATATGCATAGTTATCACCTGTAAATTTCAAATGGTGGACAGCTGTTCAAGCCACAGACAATATTTTAATTGAGCTGTTTATTTCTTATCATTAAGTTAGAATTCTGTTTATATTTTGAAAGGCAGTTCTTTTTATACAAAATACCGTTTTGCAAATGTCTCTGAAATGTAGCCTGCTGTAATGTTCATAGATTGTCTTTCTAAGAGCAGATATTTTTAACTATAGTGAGTTCCAGCTTATTGGTTGTTGCTTTCACTGATCAGACATTATTTTATCTAATAACCATTAGATAAAACAACAAAGACTTTGTTTTATCTAATAACCATTGCAACAGTCAAGGTCATTTGCACAGCCTCACATGTTATCTTGAAAAATTTGTGTTTACAGGTTGGTGTATCATGTATTTTGAATATTTTTGGTCTCTCTCTCTCTCTCTCTCTCAGCTTATTTTTTGTTCCATTGATTCTTACCTAGCGTTTACTGCCACAGTATCATGATTCCTTAGCGTTATGGTTAGTTTTGAAGCTGAAAAAGTGTATTGTTTCAGTCAATTTCTGTTTCAATTGTATGTTGTGTTTTCATCTGTATTCATCCTTTTACACCCCCCCATATGTACTTTATGTTGTCAATTTCAACAAAATAACCTGCTAGAATTTTATTGGATTGTTCTTAAACCGATACATGAGCTTGAATGTGTGAAGCCACTTAGTTTTCTAGTCTTAAGCACAGAGTATCTCTGTACTCAGTTCTCTGGTTTCTTTCACTGGATTATATAAATATTTATATCCAAATATTACATATTTTGAGGGGTGTTAATGTAGATTACATGCCATTTTAAACTTCAAATTCTAATGCTTTCTTGTTGACTTACATAAAAAGATGTTTTTCCCTTTTCTGAGGATCTTCTAACAGGAGCCTAGAGCATGCTTGCAAAGACCTGTCCCACTGAGCTACACCTCCAGGAACACATTCCTGTCCTGTTCCTGATCTCAGCACAAAAGCTTCTACCTTCTCAGCATTGAGTATTAGGTTTGCTGAGTATCTTTCTTTAGTTACTATTTTTTAAGTTTATAATTTAAGTACAACACTTATCCTTGCACTTTGTTCCCTCCAAACACTCCTGTAAAACCCTCCCTACTTTCTTTGGACTCCATGGCCTCTGCTCTTTTCTCTATTTGTTGCATGGCTATATGTATCTGTATATGCATATATATTGCTAAATATAATCTATCGGAGTCCACGTTTAGGTATTTTTATGTAGTTTCTAGGGCTGAACATTTGGCACTAGACAACCAATTCATGTTCTCTTCCCTCAAATACTGTTCAGCTGAAAAACCAAAACAAAACAACACAAAAACAAAAAACAAAAAACAAAAAATGGAAAGCAAGAACTTTGCAGATAAATGGGGGAAAATAATAACGACCACATGGATGTAGTGACCCAGACCCAGAAAGACAAACATTGTATGCTTTCTCTCATTGTCGGCTCCGAGGTTTAAATCTACATATGTGATCTACATATGGCCTGTAGTAACTCAGAAATTAAAAACACTAAAATGGGACCACTGACAAGATAGGGGCTTGGGGATCAATAGAGAGGGTACAATAATCTGACTAGGAAGATGGGCTCCTTAGGGAGAGGGAGAAAGGTGAACCCATAAGAAACTGTCTTTTGTTTTTGTTTTATGGAAGTCCTTTATCACATTTAGAAAATGATTTATCCTTCACTGCTGAGAAATTTAATCCTGAAGTAGTATAATCTGTGAGATGTTTATTTTTCACATCTGATGCTGTGATCTTGCCACAAAGACAGCAAGCACCATTTTTAACTGATGATTTAACGAATCCCAGTGTCCCATTTCCTGTTCTGTCTCCTTTCTTCCCACAACTTTTCCTTTCTTTCTTTCTTTCCTTCTTTCTTTCTTTCTTTCTTTCTTTCTTTCTTTCTTTCTTTCTTTCTTTCTTTCTTTCTTTCTTTCTTTCTTTCTATCCTTCTTTCTTTCTTTCTTTCTTTCCTTCTTTCTTTCCTTCTTTCTTTCTTTCCTTCCTTCTTTCTTTCTTTCTTTCTTTCTTTCTTTCTTTCTTTCTTTCTTTCTTTCCTTCTTTCTTTCCTTCTTTCTTTCTTTCTTTCCTTCCTTCCTTCCTTCCTTCCTTCCTTCCTTCCTTCTTTCTTTCTTTCTTTCTTTCTTTCTTTCTTTCTTTCTTTCTTTCTTTCTTTCTTTCTTTCTTTCTTTCTTCCTTCCTTCCTTCCATCCTTTCTTTCCTTCCTTCCTTCCTCCCTTCCTTCTTTCTTTCTCCTTCTCCTTCACACATTCCACAGGAGGGAGAAATGTTCACTTACCACTAACTCAAGTCCTTTTCCTGATAGCATTCTCCTGAAATGTGAGTACTTTGTAATATCAAAAGCACCTTTAATTTCTCCATTTAGTAATTATAACATTGCTGACATTGATCCCAAATACTTACACCATGATATACACATATTTGTGTACAAGTATGTATACATAGTGTAACATAAATGACGCTCTTCAGTTGATGAGGAAATGACTATTTAATTGAATGATATCTCAAAATAAACACAAAGTGAAATGTAGTTGGAGAAAATATATATGTGGAATGAACAGAATAAGAGAAAATCATAACAATATATAAAATGCAGGCATATAATTTACCATATCCATTTTTCCAAAAGTACAACAGAGCACATAAAATAAGAAAATGAAAAAATGTATATATATATATTTTTTTTTTACTATAACTATCTTTATGTTGATTTCAGTCAATTCACATAATTTTCTTTTTCTGAATAATGTTCCTTTTTAAAGTTTCCAAAATGCAGGAATATATATTTTCTGAGAAATTTTTATTTTTCTTTAATTGTAAAGAACAATTGTGTAGAATATTTTTTCTCACAAAAATACATATTTCATCAACTGTCTGTGTGTAATTTCTGAGGCTACAGTAGAAGCAGATCTTATTTTTGCTCTTTCTCTTTAAAACATCTTGTTCTCTGACTCTTTCCAGGTTATTTTTGGGTTTGGTTTTGTTCAGTTTAAATGTAAGATGCCCAATGTTTCTCTGTTTCTTGAGCACTTATCCCAATTCATATCTTCTTGTTTTCATGGGCCCATATTTTGATATTTATGTCACTTTAAGGAAATTTCCCAATCATCATCAGTTTAAATATTTATTTTCTGTTATTTGGTCTTATCCACTTCTGCTCATATTCCAATATCAACAAAGTATAGATTTTATGATTTTCTCGAATTTTATGTGTTCTTATGTAGTTTTCTGCCTGAACATTTTTTCTCTTCCAGTGTTCAATCTCAGAAAGAAAAAAAAAAAAAAAAAAACTTTTGCCAAGCTTGGGGCTTTTTCTCCTAGCTTGGGGGTTCTTCTTTGCTACATGTTTCATCTACATTTCTATTCCAGTTATATTGCTCACTGCTCTAACAGGCTCTGTTTTATGACTTAGAACCCTTATCACAGTAAACACAGCTGTGCTACATTCTTGCACAATGGTTCCAAACCTCAGTGGTAACTCTTTGATGTTCTTTCTCTGTCCCCAAACTGTTTTCTCTCAATTATTACTATGCCTTCTAATTGTTTGTTTATTCTTATTGTTGGTGGTGGTGGTGGTGAGAAATAATCATAATTTTTTTATCGTAACATAATAAACTGAGTAAAAGAAACTTGAATCAGTAGAATTATAATGATGTGAGGATGAGATTTGGTACAGGTTGGGGGAAGCATTCTATACTGCTATGATTAGGTGGTCATCTCAGTGAGCCTGAGTCTGGTCTGAGAACTTCAGGAGACTTCTACATTTCTATCTGGGTTCTTTTTCGATGGTGTGTCCTATTATTTTTTAAATTGTTTTTTGTATTATAGTATAATTGCATCATTTCCCTTTCTCTTCCATCTCTCCAAACCTTCCATATACCTTCCCTTGATCTCTTTCAAATTCATGGTCTCTTTTTTGTTAATTGTGATTAAACACACACACACACACAGACACACACACACACTGCTCAGTTTGTATGGTCTTACTTGTATGTATGTTTTCAGAGATGACTCTTTGGAATTGGATGACCAATTGGTTTGTTCTTTGAGATGATTTCTCCCTCTGTCAGTATTCTTAAGTTGCCTGTAGTTCTTTATATAAGGATAAGGTCTTGTGAACTTTTCCTGTCCACTCGGATATGCCTGTTTTTAATGTCTTTGTTCAGCTCATGTTTACACAGTCATGTTCCTGATATTTTATGGGTGTCATATCTGACATTCCTAGGAGACACAGTCTGACAGCCAGCACCTTGATACTCTGGATCACAATCTGTCTACTCCTTCTGCAATGATCCTTGAGATTTAGAATCAGGAGCTGTCTTGTTGATATAGATTTTTATTCTTTCTGCAAAACAGATGGGACTGCTGAACTAGTATTTTCCTGTTTCCATTTCACGTAGGTTCTGAAATACAAGCGTATAGTAATTCTACATCTGATAAAATCATTTTTCTTGAGGGGAGAATGTTTTAGGAACACGTGCTCTGGAATGAAGGTGTTGTTATTGTTTCTCTGTTTTCATTTTCCTCTGACATGAACTATGAGTACTGGTCAAATTTTCCATGTAAGTAGAAGTCACAATAAATGTGATTACTTGGGATGCTCTGTTTCACCAGAAACCCTGCAGTTTGAAATCTCACTCCTCTCCACTTAGACCTTTTAGAACACCATGCATTACAGTTTAATGGTCTCTACACACAGGCCTAATTCCAATATAAGTTTGTATTGAATTTCTGCTCATATACATTATGAGTGTCTGGATCTGCCTATATGCCCAACATCAATGGCAGTATTTGGTCCTGTGACTAAGTTTCTCTAATATAATGAAGGAGATTACTGATATTTCATTCTTTTTACTCTTTTGTTGGTTTATTCTTAGGGCACAATGACAATTTCTAAGACCTTTTGCTTGAGTGAATGAGAATTCATCATTAGAGAGTTTTTGTAGGTTCTATATATAGTTAAATTAACATAATAAACAATATGTTGTTCTTTCTGTATCTGTTACAGAATAAGCAATCACTTTTTTATTTCCAAATTGTCAAGGGATATTTCATTCTCTTGGATAAAAGCAATGAGCTATCTTTGTTTTTTAATAGCTAAAATCCGTATCCACATCAACATGACAAAATTAGAGTTATTTTGGAAGAGGGAAATTCAGCTAAGAAAATACTCCCACCTGACAGGCCTGTAGGAAAGTCTGTGGTGTGTTATCTAAATTGATGATTGATACGAGAGGCCCAAGCTCACTGTGAGTGGTGCCTCTCTGGGCTGAAGGTCTTGGGTGCTATAAGAAAGCAGGTTCAGTAAGTCCCGAGGAGCAAACCAGTGAGCAATGTTCCTCCATGGGCTTCTGTGTCATTATCTGCCTCTAGATCCTGTCCTTTCTTCTCTCAGTGATGGGTTTATAAGCTGTAAAGTAAAATAATCCCTTTCCTCCCCATCTTGCTTTTGGTCATATTGTTTTATCGCAACAACAGAAACCCTAACAAAGACATCTGTGGTTATATCAGTTAAGGAAAAGAAAGTTATGTCACTGTGAATTATTAACTTGTGACATAATAGAAACCATCACATATAAATTTCATAAAATTGATAGCAACTCCATCATAGATTCCTTCAGATTACAGAATACCTCCTTATCATGTTCTTGTTAATGTCTAAAAGCAAAATTTACTGTACTTTTGCTTCAAAATTACATTTTTAAACACTTCCATGTTGTAATAAAACTATAAAACCTTGCTTGCCGTAACATTGTAACCCTCTGTGTCGCCTGCATGGATATCTGGATATGCTCACTCTATAAAGTGGTTGCTTTGCTTTCTCCCTTTGTCTTGGTCCTGAATCATCTCTTTTCTAATTTGTTCCTGAAACAAGCTTGTCAAAATTCTATTGTCTTCAAGTAGATTATCTTCTTATCACTCAAAGCATATTTCTTCCCTTCTTCCTAGAATTCATCTGGGGCCATACCAAAGGGAAAGCTATGTCTCTGTCAGCATTGCTAAATAAGATTCTTACACTTTTGTTCATGTTTGTAATTTATCTCCACTACCAAACTAAATTTATTATATACAGTATTGCCAATTTTACACAGATCTTTCAAATGCATAATCTAGTGCATTTTCCCAATAATTCTGTAGCTGGTTGAAATCTCTATTCCACAAAGTGAGAAAACTGAGTATATGAACTGTGAGTCAGTGTTCCCCCAAATCTTTGTTGAATCATTTGACAGACAACTTTCATCAGCACAACAGTCATATTTTGTTGACAAATGCTAGTTACTGATTCAGCAGTGATTGAAAGACTGTGTTAGAAAGATTGTGCCACGGTAGGGGAAGAAAGGGGAGTTGGAATGTTGAGAATATTGCTATTGGTTGTTAACAATGTGGAAATTTGTAAAAGTGATATGGAGAAAATACAAAATACTAGTTAGTAAAAGAAAAAATAAGGCAAAATAATGTAAAATATATTAAAGATAAAATATATCAATCTTAAGATTCTCATTAAAATTATTCTTAGGCTAATATGTATAGTATATATGCAATATATTGAATTTTATATACAACACATCTGATTAATATGTATATATATTGTACACAATTTACAAAGAGCTATATGTACTTTTATGGTAATACATCATTAAAAAAACAAAGAGATAGTACTTAGTCAGTGATAGACTTTTGAAAAGATGTTTTGAAATTAATAATATTAGGAAAATTCAAGGCTGGAAGAAATTCTCAAAGATTTATATCTTTGAATCATTCCCAGAGAAGAATATATATTCATCAAAGCATGATAATCTTTTTAAAGCCAGACGCTGGAGAAAATCCTAGAAAGCTCATTGTAACTCTTCATAATAGCCAGGTTAAAATACTTGCTGCCTCAGAAGGCAGACAGCCTTGGCACTTGGCTCACCCTGAAGGAATAATGCTTATGTGAATGTTATTCATTCTTTATCACTTAGCACAAGGATCACTTACAAAACCCCTCTGAATTCTGGTTCTTATGCCTGAATATATGAAGAGTGCCTGATACTGTTTGGATGATACATGCTGTAAATCTCTGTATATCTCTGCCTCCATATTTCTTTATTATTTCTATCTTTAACTCATAATATTTTTACATGTCTGTTATTTATGTATGTTTGCTTTTTCAGTCCTATATAACCTATTTCAATTCTATGAGAAATGAAATTGTGCTTCATTCAATTTGGATTCTTTGTATCTTGAACAGTACCAAAACCAAAACATTGATTGAATACATATATTTTTACATGATAATGTTTCTTTGCATGATTTAATTTAAATAATGAACTTTTTCTAAGAATTGTGGAATTAAAAATGAAGAGCAAACGTTCAAATTTTAAATAACATCATGAATACCACTGTATTAAACACAGAGTTCAATAATCTTTCACTTGTCTACCTGATGCTGAATTAATTTATAAATGTATTTTTGTTCCATACATGAATACAATGTATTTAGATTATATATATCCCACAAACCTTCCATGCAGCTCCTTCCAAACATTTCTCACATCACCATCTCAACAGTGGGTGAAAGACTCCACCCACTGCGATATGCATGACCTATCATGAGCCACACAACTGAATAAAACTCATTTTTCTTACACATAACCATCACTAAACCGCCAGTAGATGGCTGATGCTTGAGTTTTTAATGGCTCAAACATGTGCAGGTACTCTGTCCAACAATTGATGCTATGAGTTGATGAAAACAATTTCTCTGTCATAACCAGAAAACATTATTTTTGCAGCAATCATCCTGAATTCTGACTCTTACAGTTTTTCAGCCTTTCTTCCTCAGTGCTCCATGAGCCTTAGGAGAAATAGAGAGAAGTTGTAATATAAATGTCCCATTTGGACTGGACACTCCATGATCAGTTATTGACTGTGCCTTAATCTGTTTTATCTGTATGAATTGCCATCCAGTGCATAAAGAATCTTCTTTGAATAGAGATGAGAGTTACATTAATTTATTGGTATAAAGACAGAAGTTTAGAAAAAAGTTTGACACTTTTTCCTTGTTAAAATAGTAGTATTAGGGCCTAAATTCTTCCCAGCTATGTGTTTCTGACCAAGTTTGCAGTACCAGGAATGGATTTCCTCCTATGTACTGACTTTAAATCAAATTATAATGTTGATGAGTACCCATATAACATTCATACCAAAAGTGTACCAATGGCATAGCTTGCCAGGTTAGCCATTGTTATATTTTGCAGGGGCACATCTGTGTAAGATTATTGACAGATTTTTCTTCTGTCAGCAGCCTGCAAAACACATTCTGGTACTTTGAGACCTAGCCAGCAGGCAAGAATCTTTAAGACTATTAAGAACTCTATTGTTCCAAATCCTGTGATCAAGATATGTAGTGTCTTTAGCAACAGGGTCTTACCATTAGGATTTTGTGGGAACCAAGAGGAGCATCAGTTGTCTGTGTTGCTTTAGGTGTCTCTGGGACTTACTTTACCAACAATTTGACATATTACATCCTATACCTGACCCTGGATCTTGTTTGATATCCTATGTCTTCTCAGAGGAGTTTATCATTCTGTGTAGTGTTAACTCCAACTAAATTTAATATATAACTTTTAGGAACCATAAAAAGAGTAGGTTTCCATATTTCCCTTTCAAGCATCCCTCACTTTACTCATCTACACTACACTGAATTGCTCTACTCTAACTTTCTCCTCATCACATAATCTGACATTATTTGCCTTTGTTTTTTTTTGAATCATACTACCTGCCAACTCCACCCTTAAGTGCTTTTTCTCCTTCTCCTAATGACCCCTTTCTAACTTCCTGGATTCTATAGCTACTCCAGGTTAAACTCATGAATCTGAATATTTGAAGATCAGATTCACATGTGATGAGAAAAAGAAGCACCTGTCTATTGGGGGCCTGTGTTCTGCCTTTTTAATTTGCAGTTCCATCCATTCATCTTCAAATTTCATAATTTCATTTTTCCTCACAACTACATGAATTTGCATTTTATACATGTACATTTTTATTACACAGCTATCAAGTGATACACAGCTATGCTAATTCCATTTCCTATTTATTGTGCATAGAGTAACAAGAATGGATGTGTAAATATCTCCTTAGTAGGACATAGAACCCTGTGGGTATGTGACCAGGAGTGGTGTACCTAGGTCAGAAGGAAGATCTATTTCTAGAGTTTTGTTTCATTCTGTGTGTGTATTGTAAGGGTGCTTTGCTTGCATATATATCTGTGCACCATGCATGTATCTCTTGCCTGCTATTGGTCATAAGAGTTTATTAGATCACCTGGAACTGGAGTTAAAGATGACTGTGAGCCTCTACATAAATCCTAAGAATCAAGCCTTTTTCCTCTAGAAGAGCTCCAAATGGTTTTAACTCTTTAGCTATCTCCCCAGCCCCCTATTTATTTTTTTTGAGGAATCTTCATAATGATTTCCAGTGTGGCTAAATCAATTTGGAGTCCCACTAATAGTAAACAAATGTTCTCCCATGCCCATATACACACTAACATCTTCGGTCATTTGTTTCCTTTATCACAGCCAATCTACTTAATGATGAGATCCAAAGAGATTCAATTTGCATTTCTCTGATTTTTCAGTTATAAAGTTTATAGAGTCTTCTTAGCCTTTTGTTTTGTTTTAGAACTCTCTGTATATAACAAAAGCCATTTTAAAAGTCTCATTCGATGCATTAAAAAATCTTCAATTTTCTAGACATTAACCCCCTATTCAATATATAAATAACAAAAATTGTTTACAATTTTCTGCCCTTCCTTTTCACTGATTTACTCTTTTCTTTCTTATGCAGGTTCTTAATTTTATGTCTATTAGGTTTCCATTGTAGTAAATTATAGCTTTTAAAACTGTTGCTTTGTGATTTATTGGTTTTTAAATAAGTTCTACCATATTGCTGTTTATTTACAATTTTATTAATAAATATCTTTGGTTTCTTTATTTCAGTCAATCCAGCTAACTATTTGTCAAACTTGCTTTCCTTCAAGGAATCAACATTTCGTGTCACTGATGCTTTGCATATTTTTGTTTGTTATTTATTTAAATTACATTGATTTCTGCCCCAAATTTTATTAGTTCTTCCAGCCTACTGTCTTTGTGTTTAATTCCTTCTTGTGCTTTTTAACTTCTTTAGGTATATCTTGTACATGATGTTGAGAATAACACATATTCTGTGGCGTAGGGTGGAATGTTCTGTAGATGTCTTTAGGGGACTATTTGTTCTATGGCATCATTTAGTTCTGATGCTTCTTTGTTCATGTTTAGTCTGGATGATAATTTGATAGGGGAAAATTGGTTATTTAAGTCTTCTTAAGCTTGTTATGGTAGGTTTAATCTGTGACTAAACATGTCTTTTTCTTTATTTTATGAAACTGTATACATTTAGGTTCTGTTCATGTATTTAGAAATATAATATCGTTTTGGTAGTTTGCTTGGATAGAGTTATTGACCCCTTCATCTCTTCAGATTAGTTTTGATTTTAAATCATTTTGTCCAGTGTTCAAGAAGTGACAACTGCTAGTCTGATTTGCTTGGGCCATTATTTTCATCTTTTTACTCTAAAGTACTATTTATCTTTGGAGGCGAAGTGTGTTTCTTGGAGACCACACAAAAATGGATCTTGTTTTCTGGATAATTTGTCTTTTGGTTGGAGACTGGATGCCATTCAGTATTCAAAATTATTACTAAAAGATGTGTATTAATAGCTGTCATGTTGTAGATTCAATTGTGCTTGTTTTCTTATAGCTCACAGGACTACTGACATAGCATGGCTTAAACATGATTTTTATTTTTATCTAGATTCTCATATGCTCTTATCGCGTATAGTTTGAAGTATCCCTTCCAAATTATAGAGATGATTTGGTGGTCATAAATTCATTTAGACTGTGTTATCATTAAAGGTTTTTATTTCTCGATCAATTATGACGCATACCATATTCAGAGAAAGCAGACTGGGTTGGTGTCTGTGATGTTTAAAAACTTTTATTGCTTTGTTCCAAGCTTCTCTGAGCTTTAACATTTCATTGAGATATCAGAAGCTATATTTCGGGGCCTGCCTTTATATGTGACTTGAGCCTTTTATTTTGCCACTTTTAGTATCCTTGCTTTGCTCTTTATATTGTGTTGTTTACATATAATGTGGCATGGGGAATATTTTTCTGGTTTGTATACCTAGTGTTCTGTGTGACTCTTAAAGCTGAATTGGTATGTTTTTCATAGATTTCATAAGTTTTCTTCTATGATTTTAATGAAGATATGTTTTGTCCTTTGTCATAGAATTCTTTTTCTATGACTATAATTCATAGATTTAGTCTTTCCATAGCCATAGAATCCAAGAGTAAAGCATAGTTCTTTTTTTTTTATTAGATGTTTTTAAATTTAAAATTGTCTTTGGTCGAATGATCAAATTCCTCTACTTTCTCTTGAAGCTCTCATATTCTGTCTGCTACATAGTCTACTCTGTTGGTAACACTTCTCATTGTGCTTTTTATTAGACTTACTTTAAAAATGTTTCTTATCATCTCAGTTTGGGCTTTTTTGGTATTTGTGTTGCATTGAATTTTCCTCCCTGTATTAGCTTCATCCTTTTATTTGGTTGTCTGTATTTTCTTAGACTTCAATCAGGAGATTATTTCTATTATTTCTCATTTTGTTCATTTATTCATCCATGTCTTGTTTGAATCTGTTGAAAACTTTTAGCATATTTGTCCTTGTTCCTTTAAATTCTGTGTCTTGGGTTTCATCTAAGTTCTTCTCATTGAGACATTTAATAGGAGAGCCTGGTGATCTTTGGGTATACATATTGTCTTGGTTTTTAATATTGTCTGTTTGTTGGAGATGAGATATAGAATTTAGGTTCTTGGTTATGTATTTTGTTATGAGATTTTTCACCTTGTAGTTCAGAGTCCATAAATTGTTGGATGGGCTCCATGGTTTGGGGGATGGAGCTGCGGAAAATTGGTCTTTTAGTTGGGTTTTGCAGATGGATTGCTAAAAGGATTGTAGGTAGGTCAGAGAAGTGGGTAACATCAGGATTCCTGAAGTGGAAAGAGCAGAGGGGAGCAAATATCTTACTGAGGCAGTCTATGTAGTGAAAAGCAGCAGGGCCTAGCTGGATACACAGGTAGCATGTGGTCCCAGGGCATTGGGTGAGGATCCTGTAGCTATAATACCAGAAGGACTCCGGGCCTAAAAAGAGGTAGGAGTACTATGAAATCCCTCACAAGCAGGAGAAGGAGTCAGGTGTCCTATAGTTTGGATTGAATTAATTTTTAATTACATTTACGATGTTAGTTTCAAAATTATTATAATGCTCCCATTTTGTTTCAGTAAGTTTTATAAAATGAAAATAGCCACTTTGTAATGATGTGTAATGATGTTTTGAAGTCATATTCTTTCTTTATTCCAATAACAAATGTTCTCCATTTCTGAATTTTAAAGTCTTATTTCAAAGGATAATTTCTAGTTCCTGTCAGTATTTCTCTAAGTGCTTCTGCAAATATGGAGGACAGAGATGATTTAGAGTTTATCTTATTTCCTTCCTTGTTTTGAGTGAACAAAAAGACCTTGATCACATCCAACAGGCGTTGTGGCATAATAGTAGGAAGCATACATAAAAAAATATGAACAAAATTTCAAGAAGCATTTTATGAATGTTTTTGTTGATTATCAAGCATTTATTTTCCTACTCTATAACTTTCTGTTTTAAAGTTGACAAATAATAATAACATATCTATGACATTGTTTAATAATTTCTAAATGTATACAATGAATAATGATAAAATTAGCAGCCTCTCTGCTAAAATTATGGCAGATATTTCCTAGTACAGTATAGATGAAACCTATCTGGAACCACAGGAATGTGAGTGTGAATTTTTACCTGGTGTCTGTAGGCTGAGGTGGCAAACACTCTGAGATATAGCTGTCCAGTTACTTTGTAACATTGTGATTTGATGGTATGTAAAGGCCGTGCTTCATATCAGATGTCTGAGTTGTATGTGCACTTTGTCCAGCTCTTCCTCCATTGTAATGCAGTAGTATGGATTGCCCAGCATAAGCCTTGTGCCTGGAGGACTACCAACTTCTTTAGAAGCAGATCCTAATGTTGTCTGTAAATTTCTGAAGACCTGTTGCTTATCTTTTCTAATCATGGGATGGGTGTTTTGATTCAGGGTTAAGAGGGGTTGAGGTGACAGAATGGTAAGCACAATGTTTTTCATTGTTTTACATTCTTTATAGGTCCATCCTGGGCTTCCAAGATCTTTGGATCCTCTTTCAGATCTTCCTACTTTATATTCTGGATACCTCCCTGTAGCTTTCCACTGGAGCATTGTTATTTTCTTCTTTAGTTTCTTCTTTTAGTTTAGAAAGAAAGTAGGCTAGCCCCCTCTAGCCAACAATTTCCCTACGTAGACCAATGCAATATTATTTCTCATTCTTAATTACTTTGTATGTTTTATTAATTTGGATTCTCTATATTTATTTTTAATGTTTGAATAATATTCAACAATATTATATGGGGAATATCCCATATCTATTACAATAGTGAAAAAAAATCCTGTTTAGAAATCATGTTTCCTTTTCACATTATTTAGTATTATGTCATGTAAAATTATGTTTATTTCAGCTCAAATTTTGTCATTTTCATCCACTAGCAATGTAATTCCAGGATTTATGCCTTTATTTTCTTTTCATCATTTTGATCATTTTGATCATTTCATCAAAAGGTAATTTGTGCCGGGTGGTGGAGTACAGGTTTAATCCCAGCACTCTGGAGTCAGGGGCAGGAGGAGCTCTGTGAGTTCAAGGCCAGCCTTGTCTACAGAGTGAGTTCCAGAGTTACAACAGAGAAACCCTGTCTAAATAAATAAATAAATAAATAAATAATAAGTAAATAAATAAATAGATTGCTTTGAATTGTCTAGAAATATGTTCATCTGTACTCAGTGATATAAAGTAGCAGAATGTACTCATGGACCTTCTTTCACATTATTTCATGGAACTCATTAATAAGATTTATCTTACATTTTAATATTAGATCAAGAAATTGATTTGAATAAACTGAAATAAGGATTCCTAGTTATAGATCAGAAAAACTGAGCATAGGCTCAGAGGATTGAAGTTAGTTGATTGTATCTTGGATCAGATTTCTAACAGGTAGCACAGGAAAAAAATGTGTGTGTGTGTGTGTGTGTGAATCTCGTTAGACTAATTAAATGTTGATTGACAATATGAAGGCAGTCTAGACCACAATAAAACTATATGTGGGAAATATCCAATATAAGATAGAAACAGATAGAGAGAGAGAAAGAGAGAAAGAGAGAGCGAGCGAAGGAGAGAGAATATAATATAGATATAAAACCAGAATATGATATAAAGAAAACTATTACAAATGCAATATTATGCAATATTTCTTTTCAAAAGGAAATATGGGATATGATATCACTACGTTGTCCAAATCTTGTCTCAAACCTCTTGGGTTGAAAAATATCCCTGCCTTAGCTTCCCAAGTGCAAGGATCACAAATGGGCACCATGTGAACTTTCGCTATTCAACGGCCTTTAACAAGATTTCTCAGTGGTATAAAACAATTTGAAAAGACAACAGCCTATCTAGCATGTTCTTTCACCTCAGATTTGAGATTTAAATAGCTCTCCAAAAATTCTGTTCAGAATATTGGCATAAGAGAAAAGAAAAATGAGGTATACCCAAATAGGTTATGAAAGCAATAAAAATTAATAAGTAATCTCAGATGCATTGGAACATAAGAAACGAAGGAAAGGAACTGAATATTGTTAATGAGTAAGGTTATTGTGATCTTCATCGTCCTATATCTATCATCTATTCAAAGTTTGACAAACAAAATGTTTTAAGACATAAACAAAGATAAACAACAGAAGCTACACAAATTATCTTTATGTGGATCATAGCTACTTTTTAGTTATGAGGCACTGTATTTAGAAATAGTAACTGAGTTACAAACATTTCTAGCATTGTGCCATTTAGTATGAGCAAAAGTGTTTTTTGTGATTTAGTGCATTGTCTGTTAAGGCCTATCTCTTATTTATTAGATTTTTGTTAGATCTGAATATTCTAATCAATTAAACATTGAGAAAATAGGTGTTATGACTGTGAGATAGGTCTCTTGCAACAGATGGTTGTGTATAACTATTGCATGCAAGAAAGGTGCATTAAGCTTCATGTTTCCTTAATATCCTTTCAAATTTTAGATATCTTCATTTCTAAGCTAGGAAGAATGCCAGCAAATATTGTTAAAGTATTATTTCTATTTGATTGGAATAGAGTTTAGGGCAGTCATGCCAGGTAAACAAGGCATGAAAAGGATTCTAGAATATGGCAGTAAGGCAAGGTACTGTCCTATTGTATCTCTTTTATGTGCAATTTGATCAACAATTAACTGAGAGAACAAGTTCTAAAACAGATCAGGAAAAAGTGCTGAGCATAACACCATAGACATGTACATAGGTGTTAACAAACGTTAATGCCATCATCAGGACAATGCAGTGTTAAAAATTACATGATGAAGACTAAAATCACTCAACACACTTAAGGAATAATATTTCCTTATAATAAACTATATACACCCATAAATATTTATTAGAAACATGTATTAAGAAGAAAAGTCCTCATAAAACCCAGAAATCATTTAATTTTATTAATACTTTGTTCAAAATATTTTATGCATGCCTGACATCACCTACTACTTCGTTCCATTGCACAACTACAAGTAAATGAGTTGGCAATAATATGAAGATATAGAGTCTATTGGAATGTCTGATTCATCACAAGTTAAACATAATCATGCTTATAAATGTTTACATTTTAAGAAATATTCAAAAATAAAGCTCCAAGTAGAATATCATTTGTATCTATGTTATCATCATGAGATATAGGTTACCTTACCTCAAACTTGAACTTACAGCATATAAAATTTCATAAGTTTCTTTTTCAGAAAATTTTACCAGATAATTGTGAAATGTGTGTTTTCATGCTTAACATTATCTGGAAACTTAAATAAGAAGACATGAATAAGAATTTCACTTTAATCTTGGAGAAAAGCTAATGAGGTAGTTATGAACAAATACCTCTCATTAAATTAATGACTTTACCTAATTCTTATATCTGCTGAATGCAGCTCATTAAAGTTTTGTTCTTTTATATTAATTACAGTGCCACCAATTTTTTCTGTAACTTTTCTTTATGATCATCCTATAAATCATTTTATAGGTAAAGAAGCTTAACCTACTTACCTATAAACTTTTTTGTCTATAAATATAGTTTTGAAAATGCTAGTGTATGAATTATTTCATGGACTTGATATAAACTAACGTATGCTGTGACTTAAATAATAAATATGTATTTAGAGGCTAAAAATTCTAGATCAGTGTACTAGCATGGGGTTGTGGTGTCTTCCTTCTTAAAAAAAAATACACTAACATCTCAGATTGACGCTTTACCCTAGTTTTTTATTTCACTTACCATTAATCATCTCTATTGTGTGTACTCTTCCTGGCCCTCAAAAATAAAATAGACAACAGTACCCTGCACAATCTAGAGACTAGCCTTGATTCTCATGCAAATAATATAGACATCACTTCCCAGGCCATTCTTCAAGTCCTTATAACTAACAGCTTTTGGTCGGATGTTATGGAATCCCACAGCCTGGCAGCATTTTTGTTTTCTTTCTTTTTCTAAGTTCTTGGTTCTCATATTTTTCGTAGTCAATTTGCATGTCTCTTCTTGGATTCTCCTGAGACGGCTGGTTAAGCTCATCAGTTGTTCACATGATCTAAAGTTGCTCAGTTACACTCAAGTGTTCATTTCAAACGCACATTCTCATTGTACACAACATAAAAAGAAAAGAAAATGTCCAAGCCTGAAAGTTCTTTTAGGACAACAAAGTTAGGTACTCCTCAGATACAGTGGCAAAGTATTAATATTCCCATTGCAAAAGGAAGAAAAACATAAATGACACGGGATGGTGTGTTTACAGTAAGTGTAAAAGGAAGTACAAAGCATACATTCTATGCATACACGTCTGTATCTGGAATCTGGGGACATTGTGGTATATATTTCCTTTGAGCACTTCTCTTTCTCATAAACTTTATGCTTAATACTATATTAGTCATAACCCTTATTCTGAGTTGGCTTACTTAAAAGCATAAGCTACCTTGCCTTCAGATGCAAAGACATTAATAAAGATAATTCTATAATCCACTTCCGAAATGCCAGAGCAGTCAACCTTGCTGCCACTAGGCGAAGGTCAGATTGAAAGACATGACATGGGGTGTTCCATATCTCCATGTTAGTCTCTGAGGAGGAACCACAGAATTTCTTTTCATTTAGCATTAATACAAAAGACAGGATTAGTCTGACTAACATTCTTTCTACACTAGAGCAGCCATACTGCAGATCAAGGGTCAAGTATTCCTCCTACATCACGCTATACCATAGACCTCTTAAGATGAGCTGTATGGCTGAAATATAATTTAACTCAAACAGTAAATATATACTAGATTCAATACAATTTATATTTTATTTTAGAAATAGAATAATTTTTGAGTAAACTACAAGAGCCAATCTTTAGCTGATTTAACTAAATCATTTCATTAAAAAGCAAAATCAAAAAAGAGAAAAGAAAGGGGGTAAATAAAAAGTTAAAGGTACCAAATTCTCAAAAATGACCTTTTCTCTCAAATGACACCATAAATTTGTATAATTGAAATTCTCGTTACAGTCATGAACCTCTTCTATGTTCTCTGCTTTAATCCTCTCTTTTAATGAACACTGAATGGTGTTTAAAGAATATATTTGAAATTATCTTCAAATCTTGCAATAGCTGTCAATTCCAAACAAGAGAAATGGAGTTTTATAGAAGCTATGCATTTACCAAAACTTATATACTTGTAAAATAAATTAATAAATTGGCTGGTTATTCTTTTAATCACAGAAAAGTTATGAAATAGTTGCAGTAAATTAGCAGAGTAAATGATTTGACAATCAGGAGTTTCGATTTCCTCATATTTAGACTGGGGCTGTTTGTTTTCTTCATTAATTTAAAACACAACAAATCTTTTCAGAAACTATGAAAATTGTAACAGTCACTACTGTAAGCTATTGTTAACAAAAACATTAAAGTTATTCAGTCAAGAAAGTTTTCTGGCGTTAATGAATTTATTTACACAGGCATGTAAAGGCACTAAGCTATGAGTAGTGAAAGTTACATTGTTTTTAAATGTATCATCATTTATTTTTCCCATTTCTCAGATTTACTCTCCAAAGATAAAATTACAAGAACAGATTTCTTTCAGGAACTTGTTTGTACTTTAAGTTAAAGATTCTGAAAATCAACATTAATTAATTATACTTCACAGTTGAGTGTGAAGCTCAGTGATACAAATGTAAGGATCTAAATTCAATCTCCAGTACTAATTACAACATTAAATATTAACTAAATTAAATAAATAACACCTCAAATATGTTATGAGCACCAAAGAAAAGAAATAGTTTTTGCTCAAAGTCCACAAATGAGTCAATAGAAACAGTTTAGGTAGATGAGTATTTTGAGGATAAGTTAATTCTAATATAATGTGTGTCTTTAAAATGAAATATTTACCAATATAATTGGCATAACAGGATCAATTCCAGCACAGAATAAATTTTACATTCAGTATATGTGATTTTGTTAATAAAAAAAAACAGGACTTAACATAAAAAAAAACACATCAAGATGTTATCCTGAGTATAGTAATACACACATATATACCATCTACCTCAGTGTTCCAAATTTGTTAAGCACTACATTCACCACATCTAATATTACAACTTTCAGTCCAATTGCCCACAACCCTATTTACATCATTTTAAATGACAGGATTCCAGTTCTCCCATGTCAATTTCCACAACCAAACTGCAATTCTCTTTCAAGACCACTATATATATATTAGTGTTTGTGTAGTTCTAACCATTAACATTTCTAATTCAACCTTGTCATTTTATTACATTCCTTTTTTCCTACTATATACCTGGGATAGCTATAATATTTTTTCATAACTAATAAGTATTGGAATGTAAGATTAAAGGATAGCTAACATGATATTTAATGAAATTAAAATTTCCAGATTTGAGAAACATGGTTTATTCACAAATTCCATCTTAGCTTTAAATTTTACTATGTGTGTCAGATTTGTAGCTAAAACCAGAGACAGAAAAGGATGTCCAGGCAAAGAAACAAGTGAAATAAACAGAACATTATTTAACTCTGGGAAACTACAAACATACTAATACTCATGAAATTTTAGTTCCAGAAAAGAGCAATCAGTTACTACAAAAGATAGATTATACCAACACCTATAAAAAGAAAGGTAAAATGCACTTATTCATGTCAGAAAATATATTTTACAAAATAATGTCATTAGAGATAAAGGAGAAACATTTTACAATAAAATCCACAGTCAACTCATCCAGACTATAATATTTCTAGGCCTTTATACTTAAAAATAAGTGAAACAAAATTGATAGAACTGCAAGAATAAGTATATAAATTCATTGTAGTTGGACATTCAATATACCATTGTTATTGAAAAAATCTGTAGCGGAATAGGCCCGCGTGAAATCTAGGAAGGGTCTATATTCCGGAGGTCTACATGAAGGAATCACATTCAAAGGCCTGTTTTGTACTGATGGAATATAGAAAAAAAAGTGTTAAGAGTACTGGTACACACCTTTAATCCCAGTAAAGCAGTGGTAACAAACATCTTTAATCCCAGTATTGAGAAGGCAGTGGTGGCCCATGACTTTAATCCCTAAGAAACAGAGTGTGGAAACAAACACAGGAACCAGATCTCATCAAGAATCAGTGTCACAAGAAGTGTCTTCTGAGATGAGTCAGTGAAGGTCAGGTAAGTTTACTAATCAGATAAATACTTAGCAGAGTGAGTCAATGTAAGGACACACTCAACCATCACAATAGAAAGGTGGGCTCTCAGTTCAGAGCAGAATAGGTTAAAGCAGAGTCAGTTACAGGCAGTGAGATAATGCAGACAGTATGAGGCAAGCATTCTGAAGTAGGCAGGCTGGGGGGGAAACACAGAGACACAGAGTCAGCTCAGAAGAAGTGTATCAAAAGGGAAGAGTGAGTCAGTTTGAAGCTGAGCAAAGCAGTTCAGTCTGACACAGTCAGAAATCAGCCTGAGTCAGAAGAGTTAAGTCAGAAACAGTCAGCTGGCTCAGAAAGTCAGTTTGAACTAGTCAGTTTGGAAATGAGTTTGGATCCTAGCAATCGGTGAATTGAGTTGAACCAGAAGAGTCAGAGTTCAGAAGGAGCTAATCAGAATAACTCAGTCAGCAGTAGATCTCGGAGGCCTAATACTAGACTGTATGGAGATTTTAAGGACTCCATGGCTCCAGGCTAGAACCGGTGACTAAATTAGACAAATGAATAAACTGTCTTCTGCCCTGAATCAACCTCTACATCTGGTGAAGCCACATCTACAGAAACCTTTCAAAGTGTGAAGTGGTTGTTTTATTATTATAAGAAAACAATCTGAGTATTTTTAGAAGATTTGAACTGGACTGAACAGACATATACTTTTAGAATTTTATTTGATTGCTATTTTTGTGACTGAAAGCATAGTACTTTCCTCACAACTCCTTCAATTATTTCAAATCTAATGCATACTTATATACCACAATGAAAATAGTATATTAGTGTTGTGTAATAATCTCAGGTCATGAAATTGAGTTGGACTGAATCGAGCAATAGTTCCATTCCATAAAGAATTACTTAGCCCCAGCCTGACTGACCTGCTCTACCTGCAGAAACAATATCCCTGGGTGATGAAAGCAACTCACCCTGATCTCAATCAAAACACAAAAATTGCTGTAACTTCCTGAGGTGTGTGTGTGTGTGTGTATGTGTGTGTGTGTGTGCATGTGTGTGCATCTGTGTATTTTCCCAACCCCTGTAAAGGTGCTCAACATTCATCCCTTGGAAGTTTGGGTCCCCTCATTGTTCCAATAAAGCAATCTCATCCAAATGAGATTAAGCCTGTCTTCTCTACCATTTTTTCTTATAATTAGTATTACTTTAATCATTTAATATTAAAGCATGAAAAGACACATTGTCAGAACTAGTCACATATTTAGAAATATTGAAGACCATAACCATAATGTTTCCTACTTGAAAATTATTTTAAATATGTTGGGACTATAATATATGCAATTAAAATATATGATAAGAGTCTAGTATTTGAGTAATGTCGATGTTAAATATCATAGCTCTCATCTTAAAAGAAATAAGGGATAGTTTATTCTGGAGCCATTTGAGTGCCCATGGTCTTGTAGCATAGATTTAGGTTACCCCAAATTCCATTTTTCAATGCAGAAGCGGTTTCATGATGTCTTAATAGTTTTACAGAACAAAGTCATGAATTAAGGCAAGTTTAAAATGCCTAGGTAGATATATTGAAGAGATGGGTACAGCAAGGTGAGGGGGTTGGAGGGAGGTCTATAGGCCTAAGATACAACCTGATAGCTTTCTTAGCATTGGGTTAGTAGAAGCTGTTACTATGCTAACTTAATAATTTAAAAGTGCTTTTTTTTTTAAATCTGTTATCACCACATGTTAGTTCTGACACAGCAAAGGTTCAAAACATAGCCCAAGATAAAGTATTTAGCCTCTGGATCTGCAACATTCTACTCTCTCTACAGTGCTGAAATTATAACCATCTTTTCAGTTCCTGCAGGCACAGATTCCTTTCAGGAGTTTTCATTTACAACCAAATGAAGCTGGTTTTTAAGAAGTTCTCTTTTATATTAGTATTTTGCTTCACATCAACCCCAATCTTCTGAGGCAAAATGATTGCCATAAGTTCCAAGCCAGCTAAGGCTACATATCAAGACTCTGTCTGAATGAGCAACAAAAAAAATTGTGATATTTGGAATAGCTTGTATTTTGATGAAAGAATATTTCAGTGTGTTATAAATACATTCTCTTTCTAATATATTTTTAATTATTCTCTATGTATATTACAATATCTATAGATTTTTTATTGGTTGAAAGACATTTTTTTATTTATTTCTATAAAACCTGAGCATTTTTGATCTTCATAAAAATATGTTGAGTTCTTAAGCACATGTTATCATTTATTATAAATTTTCCCAAGAATCATCACTTCTATTCCCCAGATTCAGAACTGAGTCCTTGAGTTCCACTTCAACAACAATGTAAAGTCCTTATCTCTTATAGAAATAGTTATGGAATGTCTACACAAGGACAGTGATTTAAAATGCTGCCAGCACAAAAACAAAGATAAAGGAATTCTTTTGAAGATTATTCTTTAATATAACGTATACATACTTTATTCTGTTCTTCTGCACCTGCCCTAGCCATAGAATAAGACAAATGAATAAAGCCTTGTGTTTTCTGTTGGAAATACATAAGAATACCATAAGGCAGACACTCCATTCATTGTTTGCATTAAAATGTAGAAGCTAATGTCCTTATAGAGCCAAATATTTTTTTCTGTGTTAATTGAAGTATAATTCACAAATAAAACTACATGTTGTGATGATTTGAAAGAGAATGTCCACCTTAGGCTCATGCTTAGACACAGTTGGTGAACTGCTTGGAAAAGATTATTAGATGTGGCTTGTTGATGCACCTGTGTCTGTGTTCAAGGAGATGTGTTTCTCGAGGTGGGCCTTGAGGTTTCAAAAGCCCAAACCAGGCCCAGTGACTCTGTCTTCTGCCTGCATGGGAATCAGGATGTAAAGCTCTCAAGTACTGCTCCAGTTGCTCCCTGTGTACAGCCATGTTCCTTGCCTTGATTATAATGGATTAGCCCTCTGAAATTGTAAACAAGACCCCAATTAAATACTTTCTCTTATAAGATTTGACTTAGTTGTGGTGTCTTTTACACAGTAATAAAATAGTGACTAAGATAATGTACATTGTGAAATAATAAACAGAACTAAATTAACAAACATATTACCTATTTTCCTGACTCACACATTAATTGTAGAGGAATTGAAAAGTAATTCAATTTCAGAGATGACAACCACCATGAATTTCCTCATAATGAGTATTCATATTAAATCTGAAAATTTGGGAAAATTGATACAATTTGTACATTCTTATTTATGACTATATATAAAAATAAAAAAAATCAGCAGCCCTTCTGCATTACATATTTGTACATAAAAATAGTGGACTACCGAACAATTTTTTCTTAGCTAGATGTGATTGTTAACAGTATCAAGAATCACCATGGAGGCTAATCTCTGGGCATTTTTGTTTGGGATTTTTCTAAATTATATCAACTGAAGCAGAGAGACGTACCTTAAATGTAGGTGCTGCTATTTCATTGACCTGAGTACTAGGTTGCAGAAAAAGGAGAAATTGATCTGCGCATGAGCATTCCTTTGCTTCCTCCCTGTGAATATAATGTGACTAGATGTTTCATGTTCCTGATGCTGTGCCTTGCCCATCATGAGTGAATAATCCCCTCAATTTACAAGCCAACACAAACCCTTCATTCCTTAAGTTTCTTGAGCCAGATATTTTGCCACGGCATTAAGAAAAGTAAATAATATAAAGAACTGATACCAGAAGTGGAGATGCTGTGCTAAATCTGGCAATGTGGTCCTTCAGACTTTGCAACTTTGGAAGATGCCCTAAAAGTGAAGTGTTCAGTGGGCCATTCTGGCATCAGTGTAGAGAAAAGGATGCAAAGAGAGATGTGTGGAAGATCACTCATGAGGTTTAAGAAGAGAATTAGGACTCTATTAGGAACTAAGCTAGAGGCCATGTCCAGTACAGTTTTCAAAGAATTTACCTATGGCCTCAGAACTTTCATGAAACTAAAGTAAAAAGTGATGGACTAATTTTTTCGATGAAGGAAATTTCATGACACCGTATCATTCAAGATCTTTCACACATGCTGTCATGATTTTTCCACCAACATGGAATGGCACTCTGGAAGTGTAAACCAAAATAAATTCATCCTTTTCAAGTTGTTTTGTTCATTTGATTTTTCACAGCAACAAGAAATAAACTAATACACTAGGTCCTCAAAATATGCTTCCTTAAAACAGAAATTGCTATGCAGATATTTCTTAATCCAATTAGTCAAGATGCAATTTTCTGAGTTCATTATATTGAGATGTTAACAGTTGTAATTTCTATTATAAAGTTCCAATGGTCAGTGACCTGAAAAACCATACTTTATAAAGTAAGGGATGAAAGTAATTTTATTAGAGTACAGAATTTAATTTTGTTAAAAATAGATATAATTTATTTAATATTAGATTTCATTATTGAATTTAATTAAAGTGTGAAAATTAGAAGAATATATGACATTAATAGAGAAAACTGAACTAAAAGTCATTAAAATTAATTTTCTTAGATTAATGTAATGGCTCCAAAAATAAGGTGTTCATTGCCTATGAGTGGTAAATACTGCCATGATGGTAGGTTTTGTCTTGAACAAATGTAATTTTTTGAGGTTTAGATCCACATTTATAAATACAAACACTTTCAGTGTATTTATACGAGCATATTTCTTTAGAAAACTTCACACTATTATGACAGTTGAGACAGTTAAGAATTTCCTGCATTTTGCATTCTTGCTGAGAACATTTTAGGTGTAAGTAAAATCTGATCTTCTTGATGGACAATTGTTCATCCCAAAGATGGAAGGAGAAAGACCACAGGCCCAAGTTATCACATCTAAATTAATTAAGGCAAGCTTTTTCATTCCTGTAAACAGGCTCCCTCTACCTGGATGTGAGGAAGTGTAAGGAAGACAAGGTTTTTATAGCTCAGAGCTAGGGGATTCCCAATGGGGGAAAATAAATGGGGTCACAGGAGCACAGCTTAGCATGGTGGCCAAAACAATAGGTAGTCATAGCAATAGGTAGTCATGACCTTTTGGAAACAAAAGTAGGGTTGCAAGATGGTTATAAACAACTTATTTTTTTTTTTGAGGCAGGGTTTCTCTGTTGTAACTCTGGCTGTCCTGGAACTTACTCTGAAGAACAGGCTGGCCTAGAACTCACAGAGATCCACCTACCTCTCAAGAGCTAACATTTTCCACTCATGTCTTTGTTTCAAAAAGTTGTTTATGCTGGGTGTTGATGGCACACCCTATTAAACCCAGCTCTAGGGAGTCAGCGCCAGGCATCTGCCTGTCAGTCCAAGACCAGCCTGCTCTACAGAGTGAGTTTCAGGACAACTAGAGTTACAATAAAGAAACCTTGTCTCAAACAAACAAATAAACAAAACAAAAACAAAAACAAACAAACAACAACAACAAAAAACCAAACAAACCATGATTGCTATTCATGAAACAGTCAGTATAAAACCATTTGCAGTTAAGGATACAGATGGTGCGTAGGCCTATCTCTGAGGAACAGGAATGAACCTAGTTTGTCTTTCCTATAAGATGGCTTTTAAGCCAAAATGGAGGCAGGATGATTCATCAGAATCCCATGGAAAATTACCCACCTCTAGGTACCTGAGGTCAAGATGTTGTAGCAAACCTATTCTAACTTCTGTTAATCTGTCTGCTTGTGCAAACCTCCAAACCAGCTAAGCACTTATTTTAGCTTCTTGTTCAGAACTCCCTCCAGCTAACCACTTATCTTACCTTCTGTCAAATTGCTTGTTTATGCAGGGCATCCACTGCAGCTGCAGAGCTGGATGCCAGGAGGGGGTTTCTGTCTTCAAAAACCAATGTATGGACACTTAGTGCTACACTTAGGATCCAGATACCAAAGTGTAGTCCCAGCTAGCATGAATAAAGATGTTCAATTGACTATAACCTGTGTCTAAGCAGTCATCTCTGGTGAACTCTTCATAAAATCAGGCTATTTTAAAAGTGTATTGGAGAGAGGATACATGCTGGATTAGAAATCAAGAGTTTCTTGAGTTTTCAAGAGAAACTGTAGCTGTAGATTCACCAGGTGTGGACATTGGTTCAGATTCAAAGGCTTTTTTTATTCTTCTGTCTGATTAAAATGCTTGGGTGCCCTTGAGTGTTTTTGCTTGTTTACAATCTACTCTTAAGCCTTCAACTGGAAGGCCTCAGTCTCAGCCTCTGTACAATCTAGTACATGTAAGCCTCTGAAATTTACTGCTGACTAAGCCACTCTGACTAGTTCCTTTTCAACTCTGACTCTTCTGGTTCATTTCACTCTTGCTCTGGCTCAAACTCTTCTTCTAGCTTCCTGGTTCAGATAACCAGTTCAGTTAACCTGAACCAGCTGTCTGACCCAACTCTTCTGACTCTGGTGGATTCTGGATGATTTTCTAACTGAATCACACTGAACTGCTCTGGTAGGCTTCAAATGGACTACCTCTTCCCATCTGATACTGATTTCTTCTGCCAAACTGCCTCTGTCGCTGTGTCTCTCCCTGAGCTCTCATTGCTCCATACTAACTCAGTCAGCCTCTCTGCATTATGCTCAGTCAGACCTCATTGTCTCTAAGTCTTGTCCACATTTACCTCCTTCAGACTACTTGCCTCATACTGCCTGCTTGACTGACTGCTGCAACTGATTTGTAACTCACTGATTTCTGAACACTGAATTAAAGGTATGTCTGCATTCCATCCAGACCATACAGTCCTCTGAACATAGACCCTTGGAATACAGAGCCTTCCTAGTTTTCACACAAGCCTATTCCTCCTCAAGAAACAAGACAAAAAGTTCCTAGCTGCAGGTAGAAGTTATGTAGTGTGGAAAAACACAAGAGTACAACAGTAAAGAATCCACAGTAAACTAATTGAAACCCAAGAACATTAGACTTCAGAGTTTCAAATCTAGAAAGAACCCTAACATCGGGACTGGACAGCGTAGTATGGATGGTAGTGAGTCTTCTTCATTTGAGCTTTAAGTGGATGGGAAAGAAGCCCCTGCAAGGCTTAGGGCTGATTACTAAATCCCTGTAGGAGAAATTTACTGCTGCTTTTTAGCCTAATTAACATACTCCGTGCTGTCTTCTAAATACTCGTGTTTATACTCAGACAAATGCTACCCTCAGTCTTCATAGCAGAAACTTTTCACAAAGAATGATAGCAAATACCCAGCAACTTGAGATGATTAGCGTAAGTGGCCCAGTGTTCAGGCCTAAATAGGCTACTCATATGACATTCTCTAAAGCTCAGAAGACAATCTGGAAGGATAAGCAGAAAACAATCTAAGATGAGACTATATTCTGGGCATGACATAAGCAGTGATTTCATAATGTCACAGCAGTGACTGCTTGCAATGAGCTTCCGCAAGTGTGGGCCTGAGCTGTACTCTGAGCTGTACTACGAAATCCAGTCTGTAAACTGTAAAACATCTGCTTCTGACTCTTTGCTTTCTCTCTGCTTATTCTGCACTGCCTCTGCTCTTCTCAGCTTCTCCTTCTGAACTGAAATGTCTGTGAGTTGACCGCACTCAAACTGCCTGACTAAACTAACTCTCTACTCTGCTTCTTGTCTGCTTCTACTTCGCTTCTACCTTGTTGCTTCTCTGCCTTGCTTCTTTTCTCTCTCTCTCTCTACTTCTCTCTCAGCTCTGCTTACTCTCTCTCTGTTTCTGAACTTTGCTTCTTGTCTTTGCTTCCATACTCTGCTTCTACTCTCTCCTTTTCTCTACTGAGTTGGGATTAAAGTTGCATGTGCCACCACTTCCTTCTGAGTTGGGATTGAAGGCATGTACAAGTTGCCTTAACCATAGAAATCCCATTTACCTAGCAGAAGCATGAACAGAGGGCAGGATTAGTCTAACTAACTAATACTGCATTCCATCCAGATCACACAGGCCTCAGAATATGATACCTTCATACAGGCCTTTGGATGTGATACCTTCCTAATTCTCACACAGGATCACAATGTGATTCTTTGCTAGAGCAGTCATGCTGATGGATTAAAAGATGAAATGTTCCTCTACACCAGGTAGTGTAAACTTTGCCCACCTACACAGGGTTAAGCAGTCATGACATGAATCTACTGAAAAAATAAACAAAATAAATATTTTCTCTCAAGGTAATTCTTTCTATATGTTGGTCATAGTTATGTGACAGTAACAGACACAGGGAATATATTTAAAGCTGTCCAGAGAAAAGATAATAAAAAGAATTATTTGCTAAGAAAGAAACAAAGAAAGAAAGAAAGGAAGGAAGGAAGAAAAAAAGAAAGAAAGAAAGAAAAGAAGGAAGGAAGGAAGGAGAAAAGTGGTGTTTTGGGAAGACAGGTCTAATAGATACGCTTGCAGCTATGTGACTACGTTAAAATCAGATAACAAATAAATAATCATATCATACACAAGCAGTTATTATGAAACTATACAGAATAGAAATAAAATACAGTTCAGCAAGGTAAATGTGAAAGTGGTAGAAGGAAAGAAATAGAAAATATCAGAGCTGAATTATGATGGGAAACTGTGAAGCCATTAGAGGAAAAGCATTTGGGTTAAGCAACAATTTTTCTGGGTAGAATTCCAGAAGCAAGACTGACAATTGCATCAAAAGTCAAAAGTTTCTTTAAAGCAAAAGAAACAGTTAATTCAGTAAAATGACTGCCTAGAAATGAAAAGAATCTACTAGCTATTCAACTGACTGGGGACCAGTACATAGAATATAGAGTCCAATATATTAAATAGAAAGAACAAAAAATTCTAATTGTCAAGCAGGCAAATGCACAAAGTAGACAATTTTCAAATGATGAGCACATTGTTATTAATTTCACTAAAAATATTCAACATCTTTAGCTACAAGGGAAATTAAAGAGAAAAAAAACTGAATACTAGATACGATGAGTATCTTCAAGACACAAATGACAACCAATGCTGGCGAGTGTGTGTTTACAGAATAGACGTCTTACACATTGTTAGTGGCAATGACCATTAGTCCAGCAACTATAAAACAACTCACTATGGAAGATCCCCAAATAATTTCATGGTAGAAGTGGAAGTGTCATTTGATCTATTTCTACCACTTCTGGTCATTTGCCTGCCAAATCTCAATCAACTTATTGTAGACACACTTTATTGCACTATAAGCAATGAAGCAGTTATAGTATCTTCTTAAGTGCCCAAGAATAGATGAACTTGTAACTTTTATATACATTGAACATGTGAATGCCCTGAAAATCCTTATGATTGGTAAGAAAAGCCTCCTGCTTCTGGTTGGTGAGTTATTAAGAAAAAAATTTTACTTTAAAAGTGAGAAGAACTATTATGACTTTTGTTATAGTTTGATCATGACAGATTTTCTCTTAATTCTGTGTATTTTTGATCATTGGATTATCTTGAGCCTTCATGAACTGCAAGAGCAAGCATCTCTCCATACTAAAATACTAGTTTATTATTAGACTTCCAGATAAGTTCACTTCTGTATTCTATCATGCTTTAGCTACTTTACATTTATTTTTATTTATAATTTTATTAACAACAATAGACATAAAATTCAATTTTACTTAAAATTTAAAAGTGGAATTTATATCTACTTCACACTGTTATCCAAGGGTTTCTCCAATACAATAATTAAGTAGACAATAAATATGTTTAGAAAGGTATCCAGCTGAAATTATGAATCATGTATTAAAGATAATTAAAGATTGCTCAGGTCAGAAATGGCCATTGTTAATAATAAATTCTTAGAAATAGAACTGTACCTGAATTAAGATTAAACACACAAAAAATAAGCTACCAAACCTCAAACTTCAGTCATCCTTCCCAATTCTTTTCCTCTATGCTTTTGTTTTCCAGTATTTGAAACAGAAATGTATTTTTTCTCTAATCAGAAAAACGATAAAAGTTCCTTGAGTAAATTATGTGTCAAAGTTGTGTCAAGAGAAGGTATACTCGGGGGCCTTGGTTTATACATTTATACTTTGTTTAGATGTTATGTCAGGCTTCAAACATGGTCTGATGTCGTACTGGGATGGTACTTTAGGGATATTTGAATGAATGAGTGAAACATTAATTGCAAGTGAATATCATAGCCTACAGAAAAACTTGACTTTGTAGTTACCTGTAAAAACATGTTTCCTGGTCTTCACAGCCACGAGACTGTCAGCCATAAACATGGAACTTGCTTCACAAATTACAAATGTACAAAATACAGTGTTTGTGGATAAACTAAGTCTTAACATAGTCTGGAATCTTTTGCTTTTCTTTACAAGGTAAAAACAACTCTTTACGTGATCTTTCTATTGAGGCTGGGAACATTGCTGTGAGCTCAGATTACCTATATCTATAAGCATTGTGTAAACTAATTAACCCCCCAAAATTGCCCTGCTGAGGTCTCACCTATTTGTCAGAATTTAATTATCAATAATATGAATAAAAACTTAAGGGGGATTCATACTCCCCTCATGGCTTGTTACTTCTGTTGGCACACAGTCGAAACAAAACAGCTCTATAAGAACAATGGAACATATTTAAATGGCTTATTTAAGCTGTTGAGAATTGGAGTAGTTCATTCCACATGTGATAAACAAGACATTGCTCTTACTTTTTTTTATGTGTCCTTTTATCTGTTTATTGATTTGGCTGCCAGAAAATAATTCTTTGGACTAGATATACTTACTAGAATATCAGAAACATTAGATTAATATCCTATCTTCTATCATTCATTTATAGCTAGCATGTTATTTTGAATAGTCAGTGATGTAGATAACTTTATGTGCATATAGATTTGAAAATTAAATATTTACTTACAAAATAAAATATTTTGTTGATTTATCAGAAGATCTATAGTGATAATCTAGAGTTCTCACACATATATTTTTTATGATATAAGAAGTGACATTTGGAAAAATACACAAATGACAGTTATAATCAATTTTCCTACTGAATAGTCAACCCTTTAATTCATGCACACTGGCTTACTGGAAATAATTTGTCACCAGTATTTTCTAAAATAAAACATAACCTTACAAATTCATAGAGTTTACAGAAGTTTTGAGAGTTCCCATGCATAATATACATGCATGTATGCATGTATATGAAGAAATACATATAATCTCTGCATGTTCTACCAATAAATCAAATAAAATCTTTTAATGATAGAATTGTGTAGAAAACAATTGAATGCCAATTTAAAGAGATCTTATAGATTATTAGTGGAGATTTTGGTATATAGCAACTATATGTAATAAAAATTATGGAAATGATTCTCTTAGTATGGCAATAAATTTTTAGTGAAAAATTTATCCAAATATTTTAATTAATTGCTATCATTTTATTTGTCCAATTCTTATTTTACGTCACTTAGTCATTTTATTTTTAATATTATTACTTTTTATTAAAAATTTTTTCATATATTTTGTTCATATTCTTCCCCTCTCAATTCCTCCCAGATACTAGTAAATAGCACAACTAGTTAGAGAACAAGTGTTCAAGCACACAAGCTTATAGGGGAGCTATTACACCCCTGAGTATACGCAAAATGATTTTAAATAAGTATACCACAGAAACACCCATTCATTATTTATGGTAACACTTACCTAAAAGCATATTTCTAATGAAGAGAATTTATCATCCAGGCAGTCAGTCATCAATGAGGGACTTCAAAAACATTTGAAGACCTCAGATTGCCTGAAGCCAGTAATAGCGCCAGGTGGTCTGCTGAAAATTCTCAGGCAGTATTGATCTGTTCATTAAGCAAGAAAGGTCTTTGCATTGGTGGGGGAAGATTAATTAGTATTTTCTTCCAACAACAAAACACTTCAGCAAAGTGAATTCTGGGTCCAGCCCATTGATAATGTTTGCATTTTGGAATGGACTTTCTATTCTTTATGATATCCACGTGTGATGCAGAACAACCACAGAAGGATCAAGTTAAAACTCAAAATTGACCAACATAAAGCCCAGGTACCATATCAGTGTGGTATCTAAATCCGTCTCCTTAAATAGTGTCATGCGAACGCTGATCCCTTTCCCATGTAAAGGATTTTGGGTTTCATGTTACTCTTATACTGACAATTATCTGCATAATGTCTTAAGAGTCTATGTTGTCTTAGCAGTTTAACACTGTTTAAAACTGCAAGTTCAATTCTCCTCTGAAGTCTTGTGGCAATGTTAACAATGGGCACCTTACACAAACAAAGAAGCACATTGTAATATCTTTCCAATATAAAATGGTTACAATGGCACAGAGAAAATATTTCATTCCAAAATTGAGCATGTCAAAGGGAAGGTCAAAGATCATCCCAAAGCTAGATGAAAACCCAGCAAACCAAACACCAAATTTTGTAGCTCCATGTCTCCATGTCATAAAACTACAGCAAAAAGGATTAGACTCCCAAGGGATTGGATAACCCTGTCTCTGTGGCCATGACACTTAATGTTCACATTGCCTTGCTCCTGGACTGCGTATGCTTGGTCTTTGTAGGTGTTGTTAACATATTTTTCACATTCCTGATATCACCAAATTCCTGGAATCTCTGAGCAATTTAGTTTTCACTGTCACAGTTTTACAAATCACACTACCAAGGGTTTTCATGCCTGCATTCTGAATATGCCTCATGTGTCCTAGCACCCTAGGCTTCTCTTTGTTATCAGCTTGAAAGCCTCCATACATTGTAATACCTGCATTCTGCATGACTATAAAACTGTTCTCATATGAACAAGGTCATAGATTCGCAGTAGTTGAATCTGGAACAGAGCATGGCAACATATAAACTGATCGAGCTGAAAGGTATCCCAGAGAAGTACATTTTTGAAAGTCCTTTACAATAGACATGAGCCCATCTCAAGAGAATATCTCTCAATGACTTCACTTTTCTTTCTCTTACACCCACAGTTGGGATTTTGCCAGTTTCTGAGATGATATCAAGCCATCTGTCTTAGTTTTCCAATACATAATGTTTGGCCACTTTTTAATGTTACTAACCTTTTAATATCTACACACTCTGTTCAGAAAAAGGAGCATATTTAAATTTGAGTACAGAAACTGCTTATTTAAGAAAATGTACGTGTCTGCTTCACTTTTTGCTCCAACCCTTTATTTTTAGCATGGCACATAACTGTCAGTATATGCATGCCAGAGCCTGACTGTCATGCCACCTTGGTGTTTCTTCCACCAAATTAATCAGCCCATTACTTTTAAATTCAACCTCACTCAATGTTTCAGACGTGACAAAATATAGATAAATTATTTGCTAAATACGTGCAGATAGGCTTCCAACAATACAGCTTTCATTTGTATCTTGTACCTCAAATTATGAGTTTCATTATTCACACTTCTGTTGGCATCATTCTGGCCTTTTGAGCTTCCACCACAACTGTCCATTAAGAGCTTCTGAAAGCATTATGAGCTTTGGCCTACTTCTTCAAAGACTCCCATATTCTTTGCATATAGTGGCTCTGATGGCAAGAACCACATGATTAGATTGGTCATAGCTATGACACCATGATTCGGATGCTACCTTTCTGTGTTTGTTTATTTCTTAATTACTGAAAGCAGAAGATTTGTTATGCTCATGGTTTAGGGGAATCAGTACATTATGGGTGAGAGGAGTGAAGAACAAAGGAAGGCAGAAAGGAACAACTCCTATGTGGTTCCCAACCTTCCTAATACTGTGACCCTTTAACACAGTTCCTCATGTTGTGGTGATCCCCAACCATAAAATTATTATGGTTTTTGGTACTTCATTACTGTAACTTTGCTACTGTTATGAGTTGTAATGTCAATAGATGATAGGCAGATGGTCTTAGGCGACCCCTGTGAAAGAGTCCTTCAACACCTTAAAGGTGTTGTGACCCACAGGTAGAGAAATGCTGGCTCATAAGATGGCAGTCAGAGAGCAGAACAAAGCAGAAAAGAGCATGGGAAAACAATATGCCCCAGTGACATGCTTCAATCTAAGCTATTACTTCCAACATTTTTAAAAAGTAGGATTTTCATTTATTTAATGTATAAGTATTCTGTCTGCATATAATTTGCATGCCATAAGAGGGTAACAGATCCCATTACAAATGGTTGTGAGGCACTATATCGTTGCTGAGAATTGAACTCAGGACCTTTGGGGGAACAGCCAGTACTCTTAACCACTGAGCCATCTCTCCAACCCTACCTTCTACTTTTTATTATCTCCTAATAATGTTATAATGATTCATTCAATACAGCGATTAGATCACTTAATAAATGAATGAATGAAAACCTTTATATTCTAATCATCTCTGGAAACTCCCAAATCTTCTCAATGATTTACTTCGCTAATTTTCGAAATGTATTTCAGCACAAGCAAGTTAAAATAATGGATCAACCTCACTGCTTTGTAGAACTAGAGGAGTAGAGAACATTACACTACCTGACTTAAAACATGGTATGAAGATTAACGATTCAAAATAGGGTAGCTTTGTCCAGAGAGGAACATGGAATAAGGGAACAGAATAGAGGTCCTGTCAAAGCCCTCACGCATTTACAGATATTCACTAAAGGGTAGGAAATTGTATTAGAGAAGAAAAATCATCAGAGAATGGTGAGGAGAAATTGGAGAGTCACATATTGGTGGTCTGAGTTTATAAAGAGATTGAGTGTAAAATATGCCCAGAATTCTTTGAATTAAAAGAAACAGTCCATATGTTGATTTTGGTGGTACCAAAATAGGTATATCTACTGTAGCTCACCCGAATTTGTTTGAAAATGGTGAAATTTGCTATGATTAATTACATGGAAATAAACAAATTATTCTTAAAAATAGTTTTAATCCTTGTGTATATGAGCTAAAAATTTCTCCACATACATGAGATAATTATAATTTCTACATAGCTGGGATATGACTGCACATGGGGGAAATTATCTAAGCAATTCAAAATAAGAAAATATCAACAATATAAGGATATAATTTTTCTCAAACTTAAATGTTTAGAAGTAGAGAATTTTCACTTTGTGTTTCCTCTCGATGGGTGTATCTGATTTTACATGAATTATCTAGTGATTTAAAGTACTGACAATCAAATTTCATTTTAAAATAACCTGCATGAAGAGGAGTTGAGGGTGGGCATGGTGGTATATATTTGTAATTCTACTGTTTGGGAGGCTCTTGATCATGAGTTTGAGACAAGTCTGTAATACAAGGGGAGACCCTGTCTCTAAGCAGAAACACAAGGAACTCAGTAAACAAGCAAGAAGTATAAAATTACAAATGCCTGTGGATCTTTACAGTAGATAGCTTGCCTGTCATTTGCAGTACAGTGGGTAAATCTCCAGTACTACATAAACACAGGGACCAATTTAAGAAGGAACATTATTTTCTTATGTTTAAAAAAAACAAACTTTAATGTTATAAATTCGTAGACCGTTCATATCATATTTATTTTTAGAGAAATCTTGTGCCAAATATTATCATATAAACTCATATCTAGAAGATGGTGAGATGGCTCAGTGGGTAAGGCTCACTTGACACCAAGACTGAAAAACCAAGTTTCAGTATAGGAACCCACTGTATGGAATGAGAGAATAAGTCCCTGTATGTTGTCCTCTGATCTCCACAGATGTGCCATGGTACACGCTGTGTATTAAAAAAACAAAAACAAAACAGAATCATGTGTCTTTATTATAGATGAAATAAACATACATAAATATATACTATATATACAAATAAAAATATATTAATGTATTGCATTTATGTATTTGTGTGTGTGTGTGTGTATGTGTCTGTTCACATGCACTTGTGAACTCAGTACGATTTGTAGGAATTTGTTATCTTCTTCCAAAATGTGTGTTCCAGGGATCAAACTCATGTCCTCAAGTATGGCAACAAGTAGCCCTGCCTGCTGAGCTGTCTTGCCAGACACCTATTAATATACTTTCTGAAAATGAGTTTTATAATTCAGACTTTGCTGGGTATCATAAACATAAAAGTATACAAATCCATGATACATATTAGTTTCAGGCCATTATCAAATTATCAGTTTCTATAATTATTAGTACATAATCAGCATAATGGGGATTACTTAGTTTTATAATAATGAGCAGCTACATATGCAGCAATTTTCTTTTTCTTCATTTAGATGGCATTAGAACTGGAAAACTGTTGATGTTATAGACCTTTCAAATGCATGGTACAAGATGTGTGATATCAAAGTCTTATTGCTAAATTATTCTTGCACAGTTTTTTAATGAATTAAGTTAAATATTGTCTAAAGAAATAAAGGAATAAAATTTATTTATGAAATTTAATTCTGAAATTCCTCTTTGTGCTGATGCTCTTATTTCTGCCTCTTGGATGCAGTCTCAACTTGGTTACTTCTCACTGTAATTTTTTTTAAGTTGCCAGTGGCAAGAGTATCTGTTACATTCCAAAATTCAGAGAGAAAATGTTCAATCATTTATCATCTTATTCAACATGTACTCAAGCTTGTGCTTTGTTATTATAATTATAGAGAACAAATCCCACAAGTGAATAATAATGAGTAATTGATATAAATCGGAATTATAATTACATTTGTTACTATAATCCTATATTTATTACTTCTTATGTCTATCTACTAGATAAAATTATTTTTAATCCATGACTTTGTCTTCTGTAAGTCAAGCTGGGAGTAAATAATACTTATATCATTATAAATCACGGTTGATAAAAATGAACTTTTATCTCCTTAACTGTTTAAGATGAAAACTCATTGAACTTAGTTTAAATATTTTTACACAATATTAAAAAATTGAAATTTCAACTTTAAAACCTGTCTCTAATTATGAGTTACCAATATTTAAAACTAACATCAGTTGAGATGTTCATAGATGAATGAATATTGAAAACGTGGTACATGCAGGATGAAATTCTATGCATCAATTAAGAAAGATGAAATTATGAACTTTGTGAGCAGGTGGATGGTACTAGAGAAAAAATAGAGAGTGAAAGGTAACCAAGACTCAGAAAGACAGCCAGATAGTGGCGGTGCATGCCTTTAATTCCAAGACTTGGGAGATAGAGACAGGCAGATTTCTGTGAGTTCAAGGTCAGTTTAGTATAAATATTGAGTTCCAGAACAGCCAAGGCTACCCCTTTTAGAAAAAGAAAAAAAGAAAAGAAAAGACAAATACTTCACATTCATGTATGAGGATCTTCAGATTTGACAGTTTAATGTGGATTACCTGTAAAAATCAGCAAACAAGAAAGGGCCAGTGGAGGAAGGGGTGGGGTTAGGAAAAATGGTGGTAGATTACAGATGGTATGAAGGTTGAAAGCAGAGGGGGACAATAAAGGAGTAAGTTTAAGTGGGAGAGACTGGGGGGGGTGCTAACTAACACTAAGAACACGTGAAACAGAAATTATTAAATGCACTATTTTGTAAACTTATCTAATAATTTTTAAGAGAAGAGTTCTCATGGAGAAATTCTACACAGAGATGGTGTTCATCCCAGAAGCCATAAATTATTGAACAAAACATCTCAGTGCTGCATGTAATTCTCTCTTTAGGTTATGAGTTTTTCTTTTCTTTTCTCTTTTTTTTTCTTTATATATTTTCTTATTCATTTTATTTTGAGGGGGCACAGGGTCTCAGTATGTAGCACTGGCTGTACTGAAATTCACTGTGCACACTAGGCTATCCTGGAACTCACAGACATCTGCCTCCCAAGTGCTGGAATTAAAGGCATGCCCAGCCAACACCAGCTCCCTATTAGTTCTTGATTTAAAAGGTCCTATCATTTCCTCTCCCATAAACAATAAAGATTTTTGCCATTGGACTTAGTTGCCCACAATAACTATGCGGTAAGACCTTCCTATTGAGACCACCACACACTTGGGTCACAGGACATGGAGAAATGAAGCTGAAATTGAAAGGCGCTTCCTCCCTGCTAGCTGCCTTTCTTTGCAACAGAAGGTGCTATGTAGGCTGCTTGGGAGGGGGGGGGAAGTCGTAGTGAACCATATAAACGTAATGGCTGGCTTCACAAGATGTGTCCATTGGTGAAGTAGTAACATAAATGCTATGGGAAGGACCAACCGCTTTCTGATAGGATTTAATGCCTACCTGCACAAGTGTGAAGTCATGCCTTGCACTACAAATCTGGTGAATGGAACATGTCATAACTTTTCTTAACTACCATTTCTCACCTACCATTGACATTTAATGGTGGCGGAGAAAAAGTATTTCACTTTCTTCAGTTGCTGGCGATTCAGTAAATAACATTTCACCCATGCTCATCCAGTCAACAGTAATTAAATTTAAATGGGACATCCCCCCCACACACACACATGGGGATGGGAGGCATGCTCAGGAGGAGGGATTTGTTGGAAAAAAAAAGAGGCTCACCAGAAAAACAGATGAGAAAAAGTGAAAGGAGTGAGATGCATTATATGTATGTAGGAAACTATCAAGAATAAAAAGAAATTAAAAACAACCACAACAAATAAAACTAAACAGAACTAAACAGAAAGAAACACTTATGAGAAATGAGGTCCTACCTCCCAATTCAGATTTTGAACTTGAAATATTTTTTGGAAAAAAAATTCTTAGCTATTTCTTCTTCTGGATAATTTGCTAGTAAAATTATTCATTCATAAAATGCCAGTTTCCTTGGCTTCTTCTAGATATAAAACTTGTGTTTCTGCAGCACAACCCTTCTTCCTGCCTTTTGTTTAAGTGCATCATGCACAGCTTGTTAGATCACCTATATTCCTAACACTTTCCTGTCTCCTATCTTTTGTAATTAACTTTTCCATTTCTGGAACCCGACCAGCACAATTATTGGATGGAACATTATCATTTTTGAAAATCACTGCTATTGTTATTCTGAAAGACAGCATTGACAATAAGAGACGAAATACCCTCAGGTCCTTCTATAGCTTTCCTTATTTTTTTTTTTAATTTTTGCATTTTTTTCTCAAATATTTGAGTTCTTTTTGATGAGGCTATTCTAAATCCTCTCTCTTAGTTATTTATAACTATGTTGCATAACATTGTTTTCCAAAATCTTCCTGTATCATTATTTTACTTCAGAACCATGGTTATGACTGTGCATGTTTGTCTCTTTCCAAATTCTGTCTCTTCTATTTCATTGGATTAAATAAAAACTATTCAGGTTTCTACTTTTTTGTGCTTAGATTGTTTTTTCCAAGACACATTTGATTGGAATCATACATGTCTTTTCATGCTGAGCTTATTTCTCTTTACATTATGCAAAGTTAGATCCATGTAGCCATAATAATGTAACTTCATCCTTTGTGTGGTTTTATAGTTTTCTTGTGCTTTTTTTAATGCATCTTCTCTTTTCACTTAGCCATGTCAGGACACTTTCATTCCACTGGCTGTTTACTGTGAGTTTTACTGTGATATCAACATAACGATGAAGTCACCTTCAAGTATATGTACAAAATGGAAATGGTGTTGCTGGATCATAAGCAAGTCTCTCTCTTTCTCTCTCTCTCTCTCTCTCTCTCTCTCTCTCTGTGTGTGTGTGTGTGTGTGTGTGTGTGTGTGTGTGTTTGTTCTAACTCCTACACTATTTTCCACAGTTAAACTATTAATTTACATTCCCAACAACTTTATATAAAAATCATTTTTCCTATTATCATATTTTAGACGAGTTGGAAAAACTGCCTTTTTAACATTTCTGATATGTTTTATTATAGTTTTGATCTACATATTGATAATCAATAGTGATGTTAAAGATTCACAACAGATACCACTTGTCCTTTTGTACCTCTTCTTTGAGAGCTGTGTGAACAAGTATCTTGTTGATTTTTTAGTTGGACTGTTTGGTTTTGTTATTTCAACTTTTAATTTTATTAATTTTGCCTGCATGTCCTTCTGTGTAGCACATGCATACAGTGCCCTTGGACACAAGAAGAAGGTGTTGGGTCCCTGACACTGGAGTCACAGACATTTATTAGCTGCCATGTGGGTGCTGTGAATAAAACCTGGGTCCTCTGGAAGGGCAGCCAGTGCTCTTAACTACTGAGCCATCACTCCAGTCCCAATAGTTGGGTTGTTTTTAAGTTGT
The DNA here is from genome assembly GCA_026225945.1 of Cricetomys ansorgei. Classification (NCBI taxonomy): domain Eukaryota; kingdom Metazoa; phylum Chordata; class Mammalia; order Rodentia; family Nesomyidae; genus Cricetomys; species Cricetomys ansorgei. The sequence goes on from JAMJFZ010001791.1 coordinate 6,886,038, forward strand.
TGAACTCCTATGTATTCTGAAAAATAATCACTTGTCAGATACATAGTTTCCAAATCAATCTCTATTTCTGTAGATCATATTCTAGTAAGTATTTCTGTGGCTGCATAGCTTTGAATTCTGATTTAGTCTTCTGTTTATTTTTATTTCTTTTGCTATACATTCTTGCTTAATTTTTTTATCTTTCACACATAATGAAAAAAGAAAATACCCAAAAGATAAATATTCATTTTCTTTGCTTCTGCTAAGCCTGCCTTTGTCCATTTTTTAAATTTGACAGTGTATATGTGTTTTTTCCTCCTTCCTTAAATGTCTATTTTCCCTTCCCAATACATGCTCACCAAAGTATATTTTCTCTTTGAAAAAATATGACATATGAAAACATTAATAGATTAGGTAACCAAGAATAATCCACTGTCCTTTGGTACTGATGCTGCCTTCTTACACTCTCATGAATAGCATATGTTTTTTGTAAAAATGAAATAAAATAAGGATGGTAAATGGAAACTAAGTTTGTCATATGTATTAAATGTTTCTATGTACTGCTGTGATGACAGAAGAAAGATAGCAATGACACCTGTTCCGGGATTATAGACTAGCCATACAAAAGTCGTAAAATGAAAATTGATTTATATGATAAACTGTCATCCTTGCTAAAAGACCACTTAATCTAGGTGTTCTGTGAGATGTGTTTCACTTTTCAAAGAATTTATATTGCTCTTTAGGAATAATTTATGACATTCGTAAATAAGGTCTTAAATTTTAACAAAACATGATGATCTAACCTAGGTGTTTTATTCAGAAAATGATCATTATATTTGTTATTAATATTTATCAGTTTTATACAAAATGTATTTATATATTTCCCTATTATAATTATTTGGAGTCCCTGATTTATAAAATCATTTCCCAGTTCAATATAAGGTTTCCCTGTTTTTTTTTTTTACAGGATAGTTCCTAAAGACACAGCCTATGATCCTCTGGGTTAGCCTGGTCCCTGGGGCCTCCCATTAAGGACATTTGCTGATGCATTAGCTTTCTTATTGCAGATTTTATGGATCCTGGTTTCCTTTAGAGCCATTTCTCAGATTTGGAAAAACAGTTGAAAATATTCTGTCAATACAGCAAAGCAGTTGCACAAAAAGTAGGAAATAATGAACCAGTTAAATTCTTAAATTAGTGGTAAACACACTGTGATACAAACCATAGGCAGTGTATTACAGAAGCCACAAAGACTATCAGAAACTCACCCTTGATATATCTGGGTAGATATAGTCTATTGTATGTATGTTGATCTAAAGGAACAGTAAGCTGCTCACATTTCATGACAAGCAGCAGGTTTTAACTCTGAGCTGGACTTGTAGGCCAAACAGAAGACAGAGTGCCAAGGTTCTTGGTGGTTAAATTTAAATTACTGAGCTCAAGCTTGCCCAAAAAGACATTTGTTTTGAGTAACACTGTCAAGAGTTGTTTATAAATACAACTTAGAGTGACCAATAATAAATAAACAAGAAAGGATAGTTCTTGTTCCCTTGGTTATAGAAACATTTAACAGTTCTTGTGACCATTGTGTTACATTTGCATGTTCTCCCTACATGGCCCTCTCACATTTATGGGAAATCCAATATTATTGAGAAAGTGGCTGAGTTGCTGAGAGAATTTTGCTCAAAATAAAGACAAAACCATTTCAATCAGTAATGCTTTTGACTCACTAAATGTGCAGTTTTAAATTCAGTCTGTGAGGCTGATCATAGAGTCTTCACTGGTTGACTTTTCCTCCTTTTTTTACAATGCACCTGAACCAATCTGCTCCTGTGTGCATAGGCTCCAATGCCTGACATGCAGCCCAGGCACATTCACTGAATATGAAATAAGCTGCCAGACAAGAAAGACAAAACTAGACACATAGATCTATAAAGAAAGGTCAGGAGTTTTTATAAAATAAGAATATAAGAACTAGTTATGTTACTGAAAATGGGACATTCCATTTTTAAATTCTTTCATCTTGTTTGGTTTATTCTGTGTTTCTGATAAGTAGATGGTGGTCTCAAGCTTCCGTGAACTAAAAGTACAAAAGTATGGTCAAAAATACAGTGAGAAGCCAGCAAGATGGCTCAGTGGATGAAGATGCCTGCCACTAAGCCAGGTGATCTGAGTTTAATTTGCCCACATGGCGGAAGAAAAGAACCTTCAATTTGTCCTCTGAACTTCACATATGTTTTGGCATGTTTATGCACACACACACACACACACACAGACACACAGAGACATAGAAAAAAAGAAAGAAAAAGAGCAGGAAGGAAAAGAAGGATGGAGGGAAGGACTAAGGAAAGGAGGGAAGAAACAAAGGAAGAAAGGAAGTAGGAAATGACAAAACATTATTTGACTTAATAGTGCTAAACTCAGTGTTTCTTCTGCTTTAATAATCTAACTCGGGCTGTTCTACATGACAGTTGTCAGGTAGATGAAGTTAAAGATCTTTGAAATGTGGTGTGGTTATTATTACTGTAGAAATGGACTTTTAATTTTATTACAACAAACAAATTTTATTTAAATTTGAAGGTCTATATATGTTCCATCAAGCAAAATTTCATTTTGTTACTGAAAAAATATTTTACATTGTGACATTTTAGATATAATTATTTTAACTTTATATTTTGGGTATCTGAGTCCTTGATTAAATCTCTCCTACCTAGCCCTGCTCCACAAAAGAAAACAATTAATCACCTCTCTGGTTCCAGAAAGCAAATTCATTCATTTTTACTACTATAACATTGTATTGTGTTTGCTGCCACTTTTTATCCTAATAGCAGGAAATATAGGGATATTTGTGTAAATCCTAACTTATAATTAATTAGAAATACATATTTATGACAAAATTAATAGTTCACCCAATAAATAATATTTTAATATATCAAAAAGGCTGATGTGAAATCTGTGTTATTTTCTAGCCAATACTATTTTTGTAAGTAAATAAAAAGATTGAGAAAGGGTACATTGTGAATTATAAAATGAATTAAAAAAATACTTACTAAAGCAACATGAAAACAAAAATGGCCTCTAGTGTGAAATTTGTTAATTAAACATTAGGAATGCCTTTAACAAACACACTGTGAATCCCTTAACAAATTTTCTTCAGCAATAAAAATTAATGAGTGAAATCTCTAATTTGAACTAAACAGTTAGTTGCCTGCCAAAAATGTTCAACAAATTTTCAGTGGAATGTTCATGGGCACAGAAATAGTAGATAAAATCTACTTTATATTTTACAAGTATTCAAGCATGAAGATGATCTTTGCAGAGTGGAAAAGTCTTCAAGTTTTATTTTTTAAATATTGTTTGCTGAAGTTTTAAAGCTGGACCAAAACTGCATATTATAAAAAAGATTTTTCCCAAGTCTCTAAATTAAGATTTATGAATGCAAATGTTGAACTTATGAGAACATGCATGTACATGACATAAACCATGACAGTTAAGTAAAGCGTTGAACTCCCAAAGAGCAGCAAGTTCAATGATTCTTGTGAGCTCACATGTTTCTTCAGTGCAAAACTGACTTCCACTTTTACAAGTTTGTTTTACAAATTTTCCACGATGTTCAGTATTATTTTACACAAAATATCACCAGTACAATATATCTTATATTTGATTGATTCTTGAAGTGTTTTCTAAGAATGACTGAATACTTGAAGAGAAATGCATACTTTCACAAGGTGCCCCAAACAATACAAATGATAGATATTTAATTTTCTTTTCAATATTATGGTTTATATTAGTAATGTATCTTTGAAGTTCCAAGAGAAGGAAATAGTGATCTGTGCCCTAAACAGGAATGACAATTCATATTGAACTGGAAACTGAATAAAATAGTTCAAAAAACATTTTCTAGTAAGATATACTAATATAAGTAGCATTTAATTATAATAAAAATACTTCCTTTCTGTCTGTAAATAAAATGGATTTCAATAAATTTCAATACAATTACATGATCCATGTACGTTTGCCCAATGTTCCTTCATACTTTATGCCAATAACTCTAAGGAGTAGTGAAGGAGCAATTTTCCTGTCTGACTTTCTCTTAGTTAAAAGTTATCTTGTGAAGTAAATGAAGTAATAAAGATCTCTGACCTTGCCCTGTGAAAGGATAAGCCAGGTAGTAAAGAACATAATTGGAACTTAGAGGAAGGTTCAGTCAGGAGAGTGCTTGCTGAGAAGCATAATGACTTCCTAGTACTTAAGGAAGAAGCTGGCTGTGGTGGTTTGCATCTGTAATCCTAGCACTGGAGAGGAAGAAACCAGAGGATTCCCAGTGATGGCTGGCCAGCCTAATTTTTGAGTCTCTTAGAAACAATATTTGAAAGCTGGCATATTGCCTTATAGCTCCAAAGTCCAGAGAAATGATTTAATGGGATTAAGATAGTATGAAAAATATCAGAGAAACAAAAGTAACATGAAAATGTTTTACTTAAAAGGATACAGAAATTTTAATCTAAATGTTAACTTTAAAATACTAATGTTCACATTATGGATTTGATTTTCCCACATGGCTATCTCTAACACTGTTCTCCAGTATGTCACTGCCTTGCATTTTACTTGAGATTTGCTTCATTATTTTGATTAGAAGTATTTTAAATAAAGAGAACAAATCTAAATTATCATTCATGAAATTGTAAAGTAAATGCTATTTTTTTAATAATGTAATCTTATCAGAACAACATAGGCATTACAATCATATCAGCTGGCGTTTTCTTTTCTTTTTCTTTGAAAATTTTATACAATGAAATTTGATTATAATACTCTCTCTGGAGTTCTTGAAGATCCTTATACACCCAACTTTGTGGATTATTATTATTTTTATTTTTATTAATCTTTTTCATCCAATTTGTACTTCCTCTGTATTCATGGATTCATGGCCTTCACCGGAATTTGGTAATTCTATTAGTGGCAATACTCTCAAAGAAAACTGAGGCTCCTCTCTTAGCTGCTATCAGTTTCCCATAGCTCATTGACTATGGTTTGGTCTTCATGTCCACTTCCTCTCTCCAATATGGGATTGTTCTGGATTGAGTCTGTATGGGGCTTGTGCATGCTGTATCAACTTCTATGGGTTTCTATGTGCAGCCCTGTTGTGTCTGGGGACTGTATCCTTGTATTCATTCACAGCCTCCAGCTCTTATAGTTATCCTATCCTGTCTTCCACAATGATCCTGGAACCTTGAAAGGAGAGGGTACAACATCAATTTTCCCTTCAGGACTGAGCATTTGGAAATCTCTTATTCCCTGCACAATGGCCAGGTGTAGGTCTATGTTAATCAATATCTAATACAAATAGAGGCTTCTCTGATAAGAGTTGAGAGCTGTTGTAATCTATGGGTATAATAATAAGTCATTATGAGTCAGTTTATTAATCTATGCATTAAGCCATATGCTAGTAGTAGGTTCTTTCCTAGGGTCTACGATATGTCTAGTCACAGTGGTCCAACTTGGTGCCTGTAATGGATTTCATCTTGTGCAGTGAGTCTTAAATCTGATCAGAAAATCATTGGTTACTTTGACGATATTCATGCTGTTATTGTGCCAACAGGCATATCTTGACAGTCATTACTGTAGTTTGCTGGGATCACAGCTGAGTAATATTGGTAATTACTTTTCTCTGCTGGTAGCATGCATAGCATTTTCCAACACTATGAGTGTTAGCCAGTAGGGATGAAGCTTCAGTGCCAGCACCAGCTTGATATTGCCATGATTTGTGATGCAAGTACTCACGTCTGTAGCAATAGGGCCTTACCAACAAGTTCTGAATAGTCAACAATAACATTGGCAGTAGACTAAACGGTTTGGTGATCAATGGGATCTCACTCCCAAAAAGTCAAAAGAGAAAAATCCATCTTGTCTCTGGGCTTTTTATTTATTAATCTGTAGTATCTAGTAGGTCATAGTTGTCTCATTAGAGGGTAACCACATTTAACTGTCTATATATGTAGATGATAGATGTGGGGATATTCTTAAAGAAAACTTAAAGAAGTTTTTACAGCAATAGATAGCTTTCCACATGGCATTTTGAAAGGTCTTTAGATTTACTAATCTCTTCCTGTATGCCTTCCTGAATTCCTTCCTCTATACAACTTGCCACCTCCACCCCAGCTTAACCCTTTCTATTCCATTAATCCTATTCAGACTTCCACTGTTGCTTACTAATGACCTGTTATTTTATTTTCTTCCCTCACTTGTATGAACTATTTACTTATTTATTTGAAATGGATTGGAAAATTGGTTTATGATATTGCTATGTTTAAATCTTTGGACAACCATATAGCTCACTATCCTTTACTTTTCTAACATGACTTTAAAATTTCCTTTAAAGGTAATCTGCATGCTACCAAAGGAGAAAGGTAAACACTAACACAATTACAAACTCTGTGATCTACGATGGTGACCTGCCTACAAGACATGCAAATGCAATAATAACATAAAGCCCCTTCTAAATCCAGAAATACCAATGTACATATAAACCCACATGGCCTTTATAGGTCTGACCTGATGGACTCCCAGTGTGGAGGGGGCAGGTAAACACAAGTTTCTATTCCTAACCAGAAAGTTATATCCACTTGATAACCACTGATAAAAGAACTATTAATGTGCTTTCCAACAGAGTCTCACAGGGTATACAAAGCACTCTTAAGGCCAGGCCCCATGTCCAGCAATAGATGGCCAACATTAAACTAATTCAATGGCATTATTTGGAGATTCTTAATCTCAAATGCTTTGTCAAGGGTTTTCTTCTTCCTCTCTCTCTCTCTCTCTTTTCTCTCTCTCTCTCTCTCTCTCTCTCTCTTTCTCTCTCTCTCTCTCTCTTCTTTTCCTTCCCTTTCAGATCCTTTGAATAAACATTATGGTTTCTGAACATTTGTGATTTCTGTATGGGCAACTGTTTGTATCTTTGTGTCTGTATGTATTTCTTGACTTTTTCTTTGACTCTTTTCCTTCTGTTTATTTCCTATTCTGGTTTTTTGTTTTTATTTTATCTACTTTCAGTTTATTATATTTTTAGATGCATGTTTGTAACCTGATGGAAGCGAAAAAGAGTATGGATTTGAGTTGGTAGGGAAGTGGATAGTATCTAGGAGGAGTTGGAAGAGGGGAAACCATAATCACAATATATTATATTCAAACAAATCTCTTTTTTAACTAAAAAGTAATATAAATAAAGACAATGCTCTTTGACAAGCATGGCTCTGTGATGTGGCCCTACAGGCACACAAGGTGCTCATGTTCCTGGTGATGCACTGTTGTGTGCCTAGGTGCTCATGTCTCTGCTGATGCTCTGCATCCCTGCTACAAGACGATCCCTTCCCTTCCTTCTTCCTGTCAGTCACAGGTACATTGATCTAGTTATCTGTAGTGAAAGCAGTGGATAAATGTTTATGTAATTGTCATGTTTGTTTGGATAGTGACAATACCAAGTGAAGGACTTTACTCTTGACTTTCAGTTTCTCAGCACTCTCACTAGAACTGTCCTTCAAATTAATATCATATGTCCTAAACGTGAAAACACCGGGTTCCTGTCTTTACTGTGTACAACCAATGATAAAACAGCAGGAAACTCAGAAGTGAATTTTGCTTTGTAATAAAGAATACTGGCATTTAAATATTTTGGGTTTTTTTTCTTCATTTAAACAAATATGAAGAGGATTTCTAGACTTGAAGCAGACATGTGAAAATCAACACTGACGTAAGTCACTTCTGTTCTAGCTAGGATAAAAATTTACAGTAGACTTCCTTTGTGAAAGTTCAGTGATACTAAATCTCCCATCCAAGGGAAAGGCACCAGTAACCACTTCTCATGGAGATCCCGAGAAATAAAAAAACTGCTATAAAATCCAAAGAGGAATCAGTTAAACACATCTGTGTGCATATGAGGAAAACATTACCCAGATTACTTAAACAACAGAAAGTGCCAACCTCAGTACTGCAGCCCCTGGACTGCACCTTCATTCCTCTGAATTGCAGCCCTTGAAGTTAGCTTGTGTTCCTCTTAATTCATTTGAAATTGAGATTCATGCATCAAAACAGAAAGACTTTATGTGTGCTGTCAGCTTGATTGTAATAGTGGAAGTGGTTTTGAAATTACCTATTCCTGGCCCATTCCTGAAAACTGTGGAACAAAGTCCTTGAGACCATGCATTTGAAAACCTCTCCAAATGTCGTAGCTGACATCCATTGTCTACAGCACAAAACTTCATTGTTGAGAACTGTGTCAGAGGATACAGCTAGCATTGGGGCTTGAGAAGTACAGCCCAACATTTCTAGAGGATTGGCTCCTGAAGAGCCTCTGCTGTTGTTGCTGGACTCTGACATGCTGATTGCTATTAGAGTCACTTGATCTCTCTGGTGGTGCAAAAATTGTGTGGGGTCTTCAGTCCCCCATTCACAGCAACTGTGGCTATTTTCTAAAAAGTCAATGCCACTCAGTTAAATTGGTTCAATTGAAATTCCAAAAGAATAACTTAAAAAACATGTATAGTTAAAAAGATCGTGCTTTGCTAGGTGCTATGAAGAAAGTTACCTGGGTAAAGCAAAATGTATTCTTTGCTGCTGAAGACTTGCTAGATCAGGAAGCAAATAGAAAGGGAGTACAGTTGCTAGGGCCTACAGGTGTATGATTAATAGATGACAGGTGAGTTTCAGTGCCCACTTTTAAGTTCGATCAAATTTGATTTTCCTTGTTTTACAATTATTATTATGAATTTGCTAATGCACCTTGAGAACATAAAGACAGTGGAACAGATATATTTTCATCTCTATATGATAAAGAGAGTAAATATTCTTTTACTTGTGATCTTTTGAATAACTTTAATAGAAAAATAATAGAAAGATTGATTATTGTTTGGTTACCATAAACTACAGCCTAACAAGGAAATTGGCTAAGAGAAAATACTTGGCTTCCATCCATGACCACGAATGATATTTATTTTCTGCTTAGAGCTAATTTTATAACTTCTTTACCCTAACCCTAACCCTAACTTCTTTAAAATATATTTTGGTCTGCCAAATATACCAGAAAAGTATGATAACCCTCATGTGAGGATATGTGGTTTTTTTAACCTCATGTGTATATTAACTGCTAATCCACATTTTTTGTTTTATCTTTAGTGTTTATGTAGTATTTTTCAGGCCAAAGAAGTCATTTTAATTTGGCAATAATTGCAACCATTTGTTCACATTGTAGAGATACCTCTTGCAGTGAAAGAAATGAATTTATTAATGCATAATGTAAAAAATTTCTTAAAATGTAGAAAAAATTCAGATGATGATGTTTTGGCAACATTGGTATTCATCCAGGGACACTCTGGATGAATTTTTAGTTTGTAAACATGCTAAAAGACTAAGCAATGTTTAAATGTAGGTTAGACTTAACAGAGCATTCCATATGTTTTACAGGAAAAAAGGTTTTGCTAGAAGTATGTTGGTTTTTCTTTTAGCTAGTCAGTGTATTGAAACAAGATCACAGAAGCTTTATTCTAAAGAATAATCATATAAAGTAGAACTGGTAAAATGAAACTTGTAAATTGTAATATAAGTTGCTGTTGAATGTGATGATGTTAGGATGAATAAAATGGTTCTCTTTTATTTATATAGTTTCTGTTATTTCTCTAAAGATTTACCTTTAAAGTAAACTAGTGGATATTGCTTCATAATTGAAGCTAAATATGGATTCAGAAACACAAGAATGATAAGAATATCTTACTCTATATTTTACATAGTATTACATATAATATTAAACATCATTAAAAGTAAACCCAGTAAGAAAATGTAGTTGTAAACAAGTCAGTCCATAATATATATATATATATATATATACACACACACACACCACACACACATATATATATACACTCACACATATATACATATATATATACATATGTATATACGCATATGTATGTATACACACACATATGCATACATACATACATACGTGTGTTTATAAACATACACATATATACACATATATGTTTTTATATATTTTATATATATATGTATATATATATATATTTCAAATTTACTAGTATACATTTTAGTATTTCTATGATTTGACTGTGAAATTGTAAAAATAAGTAGGTTTAATTAATTCAAGTCCTAAAATATCTTTTGCTTTCAGACCTTTGTCATATACAAATATTGAAAATATAATCCAGAATTTGTATTTGTATTAATATGTACAGAGTGTTGTGGTCAAACAGTATGAACAAATGTCTTTTCAAGGAGAGGTCAGAAATTACATCTGAAGTAAAGAAATATTTGAATTGGATCATGAAGATCAAATTCAATGAAAGGAAAAATAGTAAAAATACATGTCAGACAGAAATGAACCAATAAAATCAGAAGAACATTCAAAATTAAGGAATGTATGATGAGAATTTTATGGAATGTAGCTTCTATCTTTATCGATATTTAGCATCATGTAGAGTAAAGTTGTTTTTCAGCTGTTCGAAGACATTGTAAACAGCTTGATACAGATATTTGGTTTCATTTGGTCCTCTGCATTAGCAACCCTTGTGATTGTTCCTCTTGCAAATAATTTTGCTGGTGTAGGATTAAATTATGTCATAGAGATAAGACATTTTCTTGATTGGCTTATACAGAAAAGGGGAATTGTAGAAGTTTAATTTTAGTTATATATAAAATAATTGTTTTATGCGGTATTGGGCGAGGGTCTGCCTAGGTCAGGGCATTTTGTATTGTCTGCAGATGTTGGATTTCTCTGAGGATATTTAATTGCTTATAATCTACACCTGAGAAGTTCTGAATCAATAAAAACACCTGAGCTCAGATACTAGGGGTTCTACTGTCAAGTATAGCATTTGGCCATGACAGTGATTCTCTCTACTGAGGTCTGGCAGGGTTTGCCCCTATGAAAGCACCTCAATCTCTTCCTTGTGGAGCCATCACAGTAGGTACACTACTGCAGGGCTGTGTGGGTCAGATGCACTAAGGAAATGCAAAAGCCTGTGGACCTGCCCACTGAGAGTATAGAATTCTATGGCAGTTGTTGAGGGTGCATCACAGATAGAAACCAAGAATAATGGCACTTCCCATGAGGCTACTAACGTTTCAAAGGAACCAATAGCAATATTTGTTATTATGGAAACAAAAGAAAATATTTAATAGTAATGATAGGTAAAAAATAAAGAGTGGATACTACTTTCACTTTTCAAAAATCTATTTTATAAATCTTCTTGTCAGATTTGTCTATATTTATTATATTAACATGAATAAAAGGAAATCACTACAGTACCAAGTTTCTTGTTTTAAATTTTTACTTAAATAAAACCTGTAAATTAACATTGAACACAATATTTTCTCTATTTGCCTAACTTATTTATGGTTTCCCATGTAATTTACTAGGTCACTCTAATTGAAAATGCTAGGTTTTCTAAAAATTAAGGTATTTTTTTAAATTATAGATTTGTTTCTTATCTTTTGGGAAATGTACAGGCTTTGTGATGATTACCTATTATTTTCAATTTATTTATGAATCATCTAAATATGAACATGTTTCCTCTGTAAAGGTTTTAAAATAACCCAAATTGTCACTATATTTCAAAGAGATTTTAAAAGCCCTGGATGAATATTTATTCATTTTCATCATTATTTTTTGAACACATCAGAGCATCGAATGACATGTGAAAAACACTAAGCTGAATTCATCATTACCATCTTTCTGCTTTATGAATAAATTAGCAAGAGAATTATTCAAATTAAGTTTTATGAATTAATATCAGAGGACTAATCTGTTCCTAACAATAGGCTGGATGAATGCCAAATAAATGACAAAGCCTGGCTTTCAAACAATTGGAACCATCTTCTGTGGACGTTTTAGATAGAACTTGTTGCTATACAGACAGTCTGTATAGATGTCATCAAGGAGAAACCTAAATTTAAGAGCAACCTGTGATCCAGTTCATCTTCTCCTTGGCTTTCACAAGCATCTAGTGGAATATTGCAGCGATATCTGATAGCTAGTAGGAACATGCTTTTAGGAACATGCATTGTTTGGAGAAATATGTTCCTAAAGTAGCTCTGAGCCATTATGGCCTTTAAAACTCTAGGTAAGGAGATAAGGTCTGACATTACCACTAACCCCATGCTGGCCTTTAAATACAACAAATTGTAAAGTTCTCTTTTCTTAGTAAAAGAAACAGAGAGGCAGCAACAACTTCTGCATTAATTCGTAAAGCAATTTCCAGAATAATTTCTGTGTTTATAACTCTCTCTATAGATGTATCTTATTTGAAACCTGATAAAAGGACTTCTGATGGTATTTATCTATGTTTTATGATGAATTATAGTTTAAATTAAAATTAAACCTAAATGTAATAAATTAACAAGAATGAGTTAGCTGCTATTTTCAGGCAGAAAAATTAAGATTGTTAAAATGTAGATATTACAGAGAGTTCCACCCAAAACAGGACTTGAAGATTCATCTGTGAATATACCATCTATAAGTCATAGACTATTTGAAGATAAGGCAATCTCATTCATCAAAAAGTTCCATATGCAATGCCTTAATGTATTTTTATAAATACATCATTATCCTCTGCATCCACGTGGCAGTTCGCAGTCATTGGTAACTGAAAGTTAAGGGGCTCTAATTCCTCGTCTCTTTTTATTCCTCCATAGGCACCATATGTATACTTGGTCCACATAAATTCAAGAAAACACTCATATCATAAAAAAATAAATATTAAAAAACCACTTACTTGGACTACTTATAACAAACATGACAGATTTTTGCTGGTATGCTGCTTTTGTTATTGTTTTCATGAAACTTTAGTCAATAGGCCAATCGAGAACAAAACTAAAATATATTTAGAAAGACACAGAGTTTAATTAATGCTGTACACTCAGTCTTATAGGTATGATATTCACACAAATACGTATACCACATCTCCAGTTTATATTTTTGAGGAGAGAATTCCATGACACATAACTTGAAGGATGCAGTGTGTGCGTATTTTAACTGTTTTAAGGCCTTGTAAAATTCTACCAACTCGAAGCACTATTTTATTTACTGAAAAAACATAGAAACATTTTGTGGGAAGAATGTTTGCTGTCAGAGAATAAAACTTTTCTACAGTTACAACTTAAGTCCCAATAATAATACATTTTGGTATAAGGCTCACTAATAGTCACATTGTCAGCCTTCCTATCTTAAAAATCAACACAAACAACAAACAGAGATAATTGACTTATAATGAAAGTGAACAGGAAGGAGCACAGGGCTATTCAGCCTCAGGTCACACCCCAGTGACCTGCTCCTTTCAGGATGTGCTCATCACTAATGCCATCCCATTCTAGAGTCCACACGTTCAAACACTGGAGCCTCTGAGAGACGTTTCAGATTAAATTCTGTCCCTGGCCCCCGAAACTCATGGATATCTCTTGATACAAAATTCTTTCAACTTCAAAGATCCCTAAATTCATTAACAGTCCCAACACTGTTCAGAAAGCAAATTCACTCTTGGGACTCAAGGTAATCTCCTACCTATGAATCTCTATATATTCAAAGAACGAATTGCTTGAGGCTAGAGACATGACAGAGTGGTTGAAAGCACTTTTTGCTTTTTCAAAGGACCATGGTTCAGTTCCCAGTACTGGCATGGCAACTGTTTATAACTTTAATACCAGCCTTTAATCCACAAGAGAAGCAGAGACAGGATGTGACATCTGAGATGAGTCAGAGTGAAGCATAGGCATATTGATAAATCAGAGGGAGATTGTCAAAATGAGACAGAGTGAGGACATTTCCAATTCTCACAATAGAAAAGGAGGCTCTTAGCTCAGAGAGTGAGTAGAGAGGTAGTAGAGAATGAGACACAGAGGCAGTATGAGGCAGGCAATCTGAAGCAAGCAACCTGAAGAGTCTGAGGCAGAGACACAGAGGCAGTTTGGCAGAAGGAGTCAGTTCAGTTGGGAAGAGTTCATTAGTTTGAAACAGAGCAAAACAGTTCAATGTGAGGCAGTCAGAATCAGCCAGAGTCTGCAAGAGTCAGAATAGTTTAGTCAGGAACAGTTGGATTGGAAGATCAGTTTGAACTCGTAGCTTGGAGGAAAGATTGAGCCAGAATAGCTAGTGAGTTGATAAGTGTAGCTCTGAGTTTAGAGGGAGCTAGTCAAAGTGGCCTCCTCAGCAGTAAGTCTTGGAGGATTAAACATTCTAGATCTTAGAAAGGCTGAAGACTTCCAGCTCTAGGCTAAAGATGGGATTTTACAGTGGCTCAAATGCTCCAGGGCTCCAGGACTAGGATCAGTGATTGAATTAGTTAAGGAATAAACCACCTTTTATCCTGAATCAATTGATACAAAAAGATCTTTTGATATATTTATTTTCCACATACAATGGCTAAGATTATATCCCTTTTTCCCAAAAGGAAGAATCAGGGCATAACAATAATTATACCAAAGCAAGGACAAAAGGCAACAGACAATGTCTGAGCCTCTTCCGGGCTCCTTGGCTAGTCTTTGGTGCTTCCTGGTAACACAGCTTGTCTAAAGGTACCTCTTAGCAGTTTTTACAATCTGCATTTGCTTGGGTAAAGGGGGACCTAGTGTGTCAGTTCAGTTTCAGTTATTGAGTTGTTTGCTTCCTGAGTGTAAGGAAATTCTATGTGGGTTTGTCTCCTCTGAGAGCATCTTGTTTAAACTCTTGTTTAAGCAACTTGTTTCACATTATGTATCTTCCTTCAGTCTTGCATATTTAATGCTTGCCAAACCAGTACTACATGGACAATACTTCCAAGTTCTTTTACAACTTTGAAATGGAGGCTGGTCACTTAGACCACATCTGCAGCAGCATCTGTGTACTGACAATGAGAAGCACTTCCCTAGAGTTGCTCCCAGCAGCAGGGCTCCCTTCAGTTGCAGTCTGTTTCTGTATTCTCTTTTCAAATAAATTGTATTCCCCCAGATAAGAGACTTGGATGGTGTGGTCTTCCCCAAAGGACACCTTTCTTATCTTTCCATTGCTGAGAAGGAAGTTTCTTTTAAATGATTCTCTTCGTTCATAATTACTAATGTTTTGCCCTTTGTCCTATTTCCTAATTCATCTCACACATTTTTCCCCACTAAACATACGTTTAAAATGTCTTTATTCATTTCTCTTTCTCACCTTTGATCTGAATTAAATCAGGTGGCAATAATCATGACACAGACTCAACCACTGCTGTCTTGCTTTGAAGTTTTCTCACCAAACAAATTAGACTAATCCTTTTTAATTCAGCCCCATAGGAGTTCTAAGGACACAGGTAGGATGCAGCTGAGTTTTCCCAGATTATAACTTGAGTAGGCTCTGGCTCAGGTCCTGTTAGAGTCTTATATCCTTTTGAAATCTCATGAGGTGAACCTCCATGGTGTACAGTTTTGGGGGTCTTCCCACCTCCCACTAGAATGCCTCATTAAGATTGATTTGCAGCACTCAAAGGCTTTTCTAGCAAAATTTCCAAACTCTTCCTCATTTTTCCAACAAAGTATTTCCAAAGACCCAAGAAATGTGTGGATATGCATATCACAGCCATATCCCCACTCCTGGTTCTAACTTTCTGGGTTTAATTTCCTTTTGCTATAATTTGTTTAGTAGTTTAAAAAAATGCTCCACCAGAGAATGATAAATATGGCTTTAACAGCAAATATAGCTTAAAGATAACTAGTTGGAATTTTACATGTCTGAAACCCCAGAACTAGAGACACTGAAACAAAATGGAAAGTATGAGGTAGGCATACCAACATTCTGTCTGAAATAATCACCAAAATATATAAGTAGAGGAAATAAAGAAAAGAAAACAAATAAAAAATTAAAGCTTACCTAAAGTTTCTATACCTACGTTTTGTCTAGTGATAAACATAAGAAGAGGATTCCTTTTCAAACTTTAACTTTATGGTTATTCTTAAACTAGCATTTTTCAAATAATTATTCAAATATATTTTTAATTATAAAAGTATGCATGAATTCAAGTGGCCTAAAAGGTCATATAATCTACAATCATAGAAACTAATGAATAGAAAGATGTTTGGGCTGTATATGAAGCCACCCTTCCCCAAATGACATTCAATACATCAAACATCTCTGTATTTTAAACACTTTCACAAACTTTAAGACATGTGTTTTATATTTGCTTCTGTAAATAGACACTATATGTTTAATTTTTATTTAATTCCATGAATATATCCATTATCTACTGAATATTTGACCCAAGCAATAACTTCTTCCAAAAGAAAAATGGTGCACAATTTGAGGTAAAAATTTGGTTACTGAGCTTAAAATAGCAGCAATATCACAGAAATTGATCGAGACTCTCTTTAAACAGAGATAACACGCGTAATTTGAGTAAACAAATATCTAACAAAGCATGGTGTAAATTTTAATTTTTTAGCTACTGCTTGGTTGTGAAATGTCTGAGTGAACACCTGCTAAGGAATGTCTGCCTAGATCATGTAAGAGCCCTTTACCTATGCGATTTATTTTACAAAAATGGATTACAATGCTAAGGGTGCCAGATTACTTTAACCTTATTCTATACCACATTTAAGACTGTCTTTCAGCTATTACCAAAGTGTTTATATTAGTACTGCTCCAATAATAAGTCAGGCAATATTTGTCCATTAATATTAACTATTTTATTGTTCCTCCTTGGTTTTCCAGATATCTGGGATATCTTCCATACTAGACCAATGGCAAAAATCATTTTATAAATACTAAGAAGAGGACCAAATAACTAAATTAGTGATTAAAGGTACCTTCTGTCAAGCCAGATCACTTGCTTTCAATCCCTGAGACCCACATGATAAGGGAAATATCTCCTGAGTTGTCCTCAGTCCTCTTCATATTCTGTGACAAGCATATAAACCTCCAACCATATTAAATAATTGAGTAAATAAATATAATAAAATATACTAGGAAAAGCAATGTTTCATCTCTGTAAGCTAAAATTAAATATCCTATGTAAATTAAAACACACAATTTCATCTTTTGGTAGTTAGCCTATAAAAACTAAAATCAGACATGCAATAAAATGCCACCCATCAGATATAACCTAATTGTTAGACATTCTGTTAAATTATTATTACAGATTTTATTTAATTCACAAGAAACTCTGTAGGGATTATAGAAATCGATTGAGCTCACACAGCTAACATGGACAAAATTCTGATTAAAATAAAACCTTTGGCCCTCAATGCAGTTTATTGCCTGTGCTGTGTTCTCAGTCAGTGGGAATGACAGAAACAACTGATTGACTATTTTGCTTTGTTTTACTGAAAATCTGATTTTCAAAGTGCTTTAAATCTTCATAGATATTTGAAGATGACTTTAGATTTTGCCTAACAGTGTAAACACAACAGTAAAAGATCAGTAGCTCTGTGCTTCCTTAATTCACTGCTTGAAAATTATGTGCATCTACTGAGATCCACAAACTTGTTAGTTTCACAATTCCACACTGGCTACTACTAATCAATGAGAAGTATTGCTCTTTTTTCTGTTGTCTTTTTAAATTTATCAACAACAAATAAATTTTCTTTTCCCAAATTCAACTTTCAGAGTAATGTCTCCATCTTTGAACATTAAAATGGAGGTTTGCAGACCCTTATTGTATTTTGTTGTGTCATGCTTGGCTGATATCTCTTGGAGGTATCTCTCTGGGGAGGATATAGGAGGAGTGGAAGGAGAAGAAATTGGTCAGAATGTATTGGATGAGAGAAGAATCTATTTTCAATTAAAAATAAAGTAAAATAAAACATGGAGGTTTGCCTTTAGATGATGCAAAAGTGGGAGAGAAATTAAAAAGAAAAACTTCTTTGTAGCATATTCAACAGAGAAAATTTGGTGAACAAAGAGTTTGAAATCCCTGGAATGTGTAAGACATCAGAGTAAATCAGGTTTTGTGATGCAAGATAAAATGTTGAAAGGTTTGTAAAAATAGGAGGCAGACAGTAGATTTTTTTTTGAGACTCTGGACAATGAAAGACAAAGTTATTTGAAAAGAAAAACAGAATATGTACATTGAGGAGGGTGTATAATGAAGCTAAAGATTAAATATTTGGCTCTTTATTTTATAAGCAAAAAAATTTTACATGACTCTGCCATGGGAAGCAAGTCAGATTTGATATTGACTCAGTAGGCAGTAAATTTAAAATTTAAATGTTCCTCTGGTGAGAGCATATTGAGGTCAAAAATATTTTCAACAAGCTAAATATAATTTTTCATTTGATGAACCGTGTTTTGAAAAACTTTCTTTTGCTCTCCAATAAGAATTTTGTCGAAAATGATGTTCAATGTCAAATAATGATATGACCTTTTAAAAAACAAATGTTCAAATGATATTTGATAATAGTAGATTTAATATTGATCTCTCAGAATTCTGTTTATTTGTTGATTTTGCTTTAATATATTGTAAATACAGTTTGTAACAAGGAAAACATGAGTACGTTTTATCTTTGTCTAAAAAGTGTCTTAACAATTGTAGTGGCTTTTACTACAGTACAGTTTGTGTGCTCATTTGGACTCATTGAGGGCCATTATTTGAAATCACATATTGCTCTAGAGCATCTGACAACAGATCTGATGTACAACCTGTTGTTTATGAATCACCCACTTAGTCAGGGATGAGCATATGTCCCAAGATATAACATTTGTTTTGTCTCAGCCAGGCCGGCCAGTTCCTTCAGGGTCATAAAAGTGGTAACCAAGATGGAGTGCCTCATTATTTGTAGAGGATATAATATGCAGGGATAAATTCTGTGTAACTTAGTAAAAAGTCATTACCATTACTACACCCTCAACTAGCAAAAATCAAACCACATCTACAAAACAAAAACAAAAACAAAACCCTAGAAATGTATATGCTTTGAGCAAATAATTTGCAGCAATAAATAAAGAGAACATAAAAGCCAACGATCAGAACTATCTTTTCCTGCACTAAAATGACATGAAAACTCCAGCTTCTCTGTATTCTGCACATAATTGGTACAAACTGCTTGACGAGAAAAAAAAATAGTTGCTATACTGGAAATCATTTTATTTCCTTTTAGTTCTGCTTCAAAGATACACATTGATGAAAGGTGCTCTAAAAGCAAGGTGGTTAATTACTGGGGTTGCTCTGCCCTGTGCTCACATTTAAACTGCAATTACTCTAAAAGCACGATGGATATTTACTTCAGCTGCCCAGTTTTAAAGCTAGATGACAAGGAGCTTTTATGAGTATTAAATGGCTTGTGACTTCCATGTTTTCTCTAATTGTTTTGTTTACCTGAGAGAAGAAGGTATGATTTATAGTGCTGAAAATCTAAACATGCTGGCTAAACTGACAGATTGCTACTTAACCATTTTGTAAACCAAAATAATTTTTCAAATGTCCTTTGGCCTAAAATTTCTGTTGTATAGATTCCTTGGTGCTCCATTGGTAACAAAATTAGGGATGCATGGGGAATTTCCCTAATCTGATTGGAGTCATAGTGAGAGATTTTACAAGTACTTTAAGAATTGTAGATATATCCTTTATGGCATACAACCTGAATATCTAACAAAAAGTCACATTATTAAAAATTCATGATTCTTTCCTCCTCTCTTCATGAAAGCGCAGCAATGAATAACAGAGAAGATAACTGAGCTTCAGCTCAGGCTTCTACTACAACTTACACTTCTTGTGTCTGAATTACTATTTTAATACACATTACTAATAACTGTAACCACAGGGGCAGGGGACTAGTGTCTATTCCTGTATAACCCCTTGGGCATTCTCTCTCTCTCTCTCTCTCTCTCTCTCTCTCTCTCTCTCTCTCTCTTTCTCTCTCTCTCTCTGTCTCTCTCTCTCTCTCCATCTATCTATCTATCTGCCAGGTGCCTCTCACCTTGCTGATCTGCTCCCTCTCCCTCCCATCTACTTCTCCCTCTCCCTACTCTCCCCCTCCCCCTTCCCTCCCCTATCCCTCCCCTCCTTCCACTCCCTCTCTCCCTCTCTCTTTCTCTCCTTCCCCAACTCTGAAGCAGACACTTCATGTCCCACCCCACCCCAATAAACCTCTTGCATGAGACCCTGTTTCATGGTGTTAAGCTCATTTCTTTCAATATCTCTGATTACCTTTACAATACCCACATAAGATTAGAGCTGTCAATATCCTGAGGCAAAGAGTAAGCTATAGGCCACTTCCTGAGCATAGGGCAGGGAGAGGCCATGTTCCTCATTCACACTTTCATAAATATTCCTAATAAAACTCACTGGGTCAGTACTCAAAATAAAGTGGAGGAGGATTAGTAAGGAAGAGAGAGAAGATTTAAAACTGCAGGAAAAAAGATGTTAACTATGGGAGGTGCGTGATATGGTAGAAATGCATTCTGTACACTCATGGAAATTTCATATGAAACCTGTTATGTAGTAAATATATGTTAATTAAAACATTATAAGGCTTGTGAGATCGCTCATCAGGAAAAGGCACTTGCTACTGAACTAAGCCTAACAACCTGAATTTGATCCTCTGTAAACTACATGGTAGAAAGAGAGAAGCAGCTCCTTCAAGTTGTCCTCTGGACTCCACAGAAAAAAACACAAAAACAAACAAACAAACAAAAAACAAACAACAAAATCCATGAAAGATTCCACACCCCCACCACAATACATAAATAAATAAAAGTATAATAAAGCACTCTTGATGTTTTCATTGAAATGTATTTGGGGATCTCTATTATGGAAAGTCATCATTCTTGAGACTGCAAATAGCTATCATGTCTTCAGTAGCAAATAAAGTTTTAGATAGAAGGAGAAGCTCAAAAGAGGTCATGGATGAAATGTAAATTGTGTATTCAAGTGTACAAAGCAGAGGGGAGCTTATGGGAATCTATATATAGCAACTCACTGCTTTGTTCCCCACGGTGCTAACAATCAAGCTCTCCATGGTACCTCTGCTTTATTTTTATACATCTAAACTTTATTTTTTTTCTATTGGTAACAGAAAATACACTTGAATTCAATGTGGAGAGTTCATAAGTTGAGTTATGATGTTTTTGTAAGCATCCCTTATATGTATTTATGAATAAGGTAGAAAAAAAAACTGATAGAAAAACTTAATAGTATTCTCACAATGATAGAAGAGGACTGAGAGACAATCCCACAGGAAATTCATGGTTTTCCTGTATCTTCTGAAATATGGTTAAAAAAAATGCCTCATGTAATTGGTGAAAAAGAAAGTACCCCACTGTGGGTCACTTAGGAAGTCTTCATAAGAGTTTGAAGATATAATTGAAGTCAACCACACAAGTGCAATCAAAATACTGGTTTTGTAACTCATGAGAGGATTTGAAATGCAGGGTACATACCTTATCAGCTTCTTAGAACTAGTTACCAGATCTACACAAATATCAGAATAGCCGAAACAAAAGATGCCAGTCATACAAAGTGCTGACAAGCACACCAAGCAGAAAAACCTCTTACATTGCAACATTTCTGAAGAAATCCAAAATGGTACACAATTTGAGAAAACATATTGTCTCTTTTTAAGTAAATATAAAATTTTATGAATTATAGCATATAAGTTCCATTTATGGATATATTTAGCATAGCAATGAAAATCATTCATCCATATAAAGATAAATACCTACACATGTATTCTATCTCTTTATAATTGACTGATCCAAATGAGCAAATGCAAGAACTACAGAAGACCCATACAATAGGCTACTAACTAAAAATATAAAGAAACAAATTATTTGTGCACCATTACAGTTTGAATGGATTTCAGAGATTTTGCTTAACATCAGGAACCAGTCTCAAATATTCCATGACAAGGCATTGCAGAAAACACAAAACTGCATCAGTTACTGGTGTTACACTGGAATATGGTATGATTAAAGGGGTAACATCAGGATGCTTTGGGGAATACACAACTCTTATGTATCCTATGTTGCTAAAGGCTCTACAAGTATATATGTGGATGAAAAATAAAAGGCTCAAATTTGACTAACAACCAAAACAGACTCAGCAGACTGTGTTTGTGTGTGTGTGTGTGTGTGTGTGTGTGTGTGTGTGCGCGCATGCAAGCATGCATGTGCACTTATATCTGCAATCATGTTTACATGTATGTAGCACTAATAATCAAAGAAAAGATGCTATCGATTTGAGAGTCATGGGATGGAACAATGGGGTGGTCCAAGGGATAGTAGCTGGGAGTAGCAATAGGGAGGAAAGGGAAAGGGCAAGTCATGTCCTACTATTTCAGTTAACATATTTTTAAAATTGGTAAGTTAGTTGAGAAGAGTTATTGGGGACAGAAGTTGATGAGAAAAATGATGTTTGGAAGCTCCAGACTTTCTTTCACACCTAGAAATACTGATGTGACAATGCATAAACCATTGTTTTGTTTTGTTTTGTTTTTATCAGAAAGCTATAGCATATTAAGACACTATTTTGAAACCACTCACACTGAAACTCCTACTATTTTGGGACATTAACCCATTGTCTCATCCGACTGCCATTCCTTTGCGTGGGGTGACATAAATAGAAAGAAACCTCTACCATCTCCTAGCAGCTCCAAAGGATGAAAGAAAGAAGACATGACTATTTAACATTCCAACTTTTGTTTCTGTATATTGATGTTTGAATTATTGGCTTACACATAACATATAAGAATTCTATCACTGATCAGCATTCCTAGGATCTGCCTTTTGAGGGTTGCCTTGTCATCTTTTTTCTACTTATCTTAAACCTAAATGCTGACAAACAAAAGCAGAAATATGAACATGGCCAAAATTCAAGGTAAAGTATGTACTTGCTTATATTTGCTTGACACAGTCCTTCCCACACCAAAATAGGTGGTGAAAATCAATAACTCTTCTGTTGTCTATGAAAAGAAAAAGACAGACTAGATATTCAATATGGTAAATAGAGATGCACAATGGTCTCTATCTTGCTGTGCTTATGATTGTTCTGAGACTCAGAAAGAGCTTGGCCATTTATTCCTGCTCCAGTGAGCCTCTAGTGGATCATGCTAAGGTTCAGAAATCTGAAAACATAACTTGCACCTAAAGAAAGAAGGCTAGAGTGTTAAGTCCATTGTCCCAGGTATGCAAAAGGCTTTTTAATGGACCATAATATCTCTTACTCAATGCATTAATGGGACCTGGTATAATTTAGAATGCCAGGGTTCTCCAAAAGCAGAGGAGTATTGAGCAGCTTACAAGATCTCAAAAGAAATGGCAGCTATGCAAAATACATCTAGGACAGCCCCACAGTCATTTATTGTTGGTTACTCCCACAATGATTTGGATACATTAGTGGTATCTATGTACTTTGAAGACAAGTTACCATTATAGATCACAAGATTTGTAGCTGAGTTGGGAATTACCTTTCTACTTTCATGACCACTAATCAACAGGGGTGAATGTTTTACTTAGGCACCAGCTTTATTTTCCTATGTTCAATGAGATATGTAAGTGTATATGTATAACCAAGCCATTAGGAATCACAGTGTATCAAAACGTCCATTCTTTAGAAGAGAGATAATGCAGATTTTAGTGACACCTGAAAAAGAGATTAACTGGAAAGGATGATGAAAATATTTTAATTTTTTGTTATATAGGTCAGTGAAAATTGAATCAGAAATAAAGTGAGTGTAATGTAATACACAATTCTTTTGCCTGTCTACCAAAGCTTAGAATCCCAGGGGAAACTAAATATAATTGAAATAGCAGCATAAATTTGAAATAAACAGTGTCTTGTGAAACATCCTCCCCCCTTATTTTTTTTTTACAACTTTTACTAAAGGAAGTGAGAATATTATGTTTGGATAGAAAACCCTTGTTTTACTTATGTTCATTATAATTCGTATCTTGAGGTCCAAGTACTTTATTTGAGAACACATATGCTTATTTGGATAATGATTTTTGAAGGGTGAGTAGGTTAAAATGAGACTCTCCTGAGAAGCTCATGTCTAAGTGATTGATGTCCTTAGGAAATTAGAACCATGGGTGTTGAAAGGACAAAACACCTTAAGACACTGAGAAGAGGGACCTAGTATTCCCAGAGGAGACCAAGTCTGCTAACACCCTAACTTGAAAGCCTCTGGCAGTACATGAGTTAATTTATGTTGTTTATGTCACTCTGTCAAGAACAAAACTAATAGAGAATATGAAATCAAAACTTTTTTCAATTACACAAGGAAGAAAGTAATTATTATGTTGCTAATAGACTCTTGTGCCTTAAAGCCCATTTCTGTCCTTGAAATGGACCTCTCAAAAGGGTGTTATACATCGGGTAACTTCAATTCTAGGTTCAAATTGGACAAAGAATTTAACTCTTTTCAAACACAGTGTTTGGTGCTATAACATTTATATTAAAATGGAAGAATTATGGGAGAAATGATAATTCTTTGACTCTTTAGCATCAATTTCCAACCACTATCATATATTGAATATTTTTCATTGTCTTTACATTTACATGTTATTATCCAAATTTGTTTTATTTCCTAGGTTTAAGTAGATTTGCCAAGTATATTTTTCACTGAAAGTGACTTTATGGCAAAATCAGCAACATGGCAGAGAAAAAGCCTCCTTAATCTCCCTGAATCAAAGTCACACAGCAGATAATCATTCCTTTGTAGCCTAATCTTTTCCAGAGAGAATCAGAAACCCATTTGCAGATGCACTACCAGGCAACTGAGAAATTACAACCTATGGTAGCATAGAAAATGCTATGGTGTACTTGGACATTGGCCTCATCTAAGCACCATGGCTCCAGTCAGGAAATAATTTTATCTTAGACTGCTCTGTAATCTCTTCTATAGAGCTACCAGACTGGTGGGCAGAATCAGATGAGAACCTACTTATTGTATCACTCACTCCATGGCAGAAGACAGGATAGCAAAAGGAGAAAAAAAAAGAGAGGGAGAAAGGGGCCAATCTGTTTTTTCATAAGAAAACTACTTCCATAAAAAGTCTTCCCTATAAAAATAGTATGAATCTCTTCATGTCAGGAGACACCACATCACCTCTTAAATCACATGTTCTAGCTCTACCTATCCAGATAAGGGAGAAGAGGGAAGCCCGTGATTCTCTATACGCCACAGGAGAAAAGTATGTGGATATGGATATGTACATGTTTATGTGGATTTGCAGCTAAGTCTTCCCAGAAACTCCATTCTTCAAAAGCATGAACAAAAGCAATGAAAACAAAACTGTTTTTTTCTCAAATGAATTTCTGTTTTACTTTGAGCATCCCACCTTCCACAGAAACCACATGAAGAACTGTGTCCTAATCCTGGTGGCCCTAGGTGTCTGAACGATCAATCTTTTTATACCAAAGAAATCATCAACAATGACAAATGGTTTTAAACATATGTGAAAGGACTTCTGGGGGCCATGTAAGGAGTTTTACAAAAAAGTAGCTGGCACGCACAATTCCCATTTGCTAATGGATTGTGTTTTAAACAAACTAGGTATAGGAGTAATTAAGATATTGCTTACTTGATTGGTATGGACAAAAGAAAATGGAGAAAAATGCAATATATCTCCTTCACAAAGTTCTTTCAAGATGACAATGCATACCTTGGAAGCATGTGCAGGAACACAACAGAACTTCTCAAGTATGAGCATGTGTGTGTGTGTGTGTGTGTGTGTGTGTGTGTATGTATGTGTGTGTGTGTGTGTGTGTGTGAGAGAGAGAGAGAGAAAGAGAGAGAAAGGGAGAGGGAGAGGGAGAGAGAAAGAGAAGGAAGATGGAAAAGGTGGGTGAAGAGGAGGAGAAAAAGGAGGAGAAGAGAAGAATAGGAAGGAGGAGAAATAGGAGAAGTAAAGATGCATATATACCTAGCACATCCTTTCCAGCTTCAAAAGTCAGAATTCTCTATGTCTAGCCTCAAACTACTGTGAGTCTCTTCTACTACAAAAAGTTGAAACTGGTAGGTGAAGATGTCCTATATGATACATAGAAAATAATAGAGGAAAATGATTAAATGGAAGTACATATTCATATGGAAAAACAAGGTAAATTTATGAAAATCTCACTTGTGTTTGGTAGGAAATTTCATACAATTTACGTAAAACATGTTCACTGAGATCAGGACAGCAAACTGTGAACAAACAGAATGTAAAAATTAGAAGAATTTAGAAACAGAATTTAGGGAAAACATGTAATTTTATTGGACACAAGATTACAGGCATTTTATCAATAAGATATTTGAGTTTAGCAAGGTTTGGTTTTGCTTAGGCTTACATGGCGATATAGTGTTAGGACCCAGATATAAAAATGATGACTTTTAAACATTTCCTCATGAACTGTAGGGTTTTCAAAGTACACACAGTATGCTATATTAATCTATGTTGTACAAATATGTATGTATCCAGTTTCTGTCTTATGTTTAAATGTCCCAGTCTAAAGGATACACTGAAATCCTGGGTCCTGTGATTTGACCATATGGAATGATAGTGTGTTTACAGAAGTAATCCAGTTAGGATGATCTTTAGTTTAAAAACGTACATTTCCATAAAAAGTTGGAGCTATACAAAAATACAGAAAGACAAAGACAACAGGGAGAAGGTAGAGATTAGATGATTCATCTATAAACCAAGAAAAGCTACTGATTATGGACAACCAGCAGCAACTAGTAAGGGCAGTAAGCATTCTCTCCAGAGCCTTCAGAAGGATCTTATGGCTCCATTTACCTTAAATTCATTGTTTTGCCCAGTAGTAGGAAACAAAGATTTTCTATTGTCTTAGGGCAAGCGTTTAGGGGTATTTTGAAGTGGTAGTCCTAGGAAACTAATGATGAGTCTTATACTCTTTCATCACTTAACTTGAAACTTTAAAAATCTTGCATTCCACTGACTTTCAAGTTTTATCTTAAAGGCAAATTTTTACACCAACAAGCACTACTAAAAGAAAAAATAAATACAAAAGCAGCCCTGTAGGCTGGTTTGCTGACCCTCTGGTGATATCCAGGAGGTCCTAGTACTTCCTGATGCACAATTGTGAAAATTAATTCCTTTAACGTGTTCATTTTATTGTTGTGGAAAATGAATTGCATGGGGTTTTCCTTTCTCTTCTCTTGTATAAGTCCCTTGTATAGGTGGTGGTAGAATATTTTCACTCTAGTAAATATTGAGGTTTTATTAGTTTATTAATTTTCTTTCTATAATAGGATTTAATTTACTGGCTTTAAAAAATAATGTGCATTAACTTTCTCATTGTAAAAATATAAATTGTATTGAGTGAAAATTTATTAAGCCAAAACATTAACATGAAAAATAAAAGTTCCATAATTAACACTCAATAAAAGAATCCTAAACACATGCCCACTTAATTATCATATTAAACCCCAGGATCTCTGTTTCTCAGTAAGAAAACAAATCCTGTTTAAAAACTGGAACCAAAATATTAGCTCAGACTTAGTAGTATCTGTCTTCCTTTACTTCTCATGACCCACAGCACTTTATAAACTCTCTTCCCTAGCTCTTTTCAGTCTATAGTGTGCTCACATCCTGCAGCCACTCATCTTTTATTTTCTTCACCCTCAGTGACTCATGCCCTTCCACTCTCCAGATGCTTCTCCTTTCAACTCTATTAATAGTAGATATTTCTATTGAAAGAAAATATACTAGTAATCATTCTCTTAAAGTCCAAGTGACTTTCTCAAAGGGAAAGCAAGGATACTGAGTATAAAAATACATCAGGTGGATACATTTTATTTAGCCCTGTCACTAATACAAATGCATATAAAATAGCAAGAATCAGAATACGGTTAAAAATATTATGTCTTCAGGTATTCTCTTAAAAGTTTGTTCTCTTAACCCTTTTAAATTATTTTTTTCTTGTTTTGAAACTCTGAAATACCACAGATTTCTGTACTCTAATTCATATAAACGATTAAACAGAAGCATTTTCCATATACTTGTTCAAAATGCGATCAGTGTATTTAAATCAATAAATATCATAGGTAGTATTGTTAAAATTCTTAGCCTTTCAAACCTTAAAGTTTCATTATTTTCATATTTTTAATAAAATATTTTAAAAAATCATAAATTTTAAGATTGGTTTTGATAAAGCTCAGATAAGAGAGCAAGCAATTTCTCCAAAATCCAGTATGTCAGTACCAACAGGGAAAGAAAAATAAACTGCAGAGAGTAAGGAAAGGTACTCCCTGGCTCAGTTGTAGTCGATGTAATTGAGGGTTGAAACAGAGAATTCATCTTAAAAATTCTTGACAGTGTTAATGGATACATTTGGGCTATTAGAATATTGTGATTATCCTGGAGGTAACAAAGACTGGGAGACTCCATGCTCCATTGAAGGTACAGCTTCACTGAATGCTCACAGAAAATATTGAAAACAGACCTAAGAGTATCTCCATTGTAGTGCACACACAAAGGAGAAAAATAATAGCTTTATAGAAAGAGTAAGAATCTGCCTTGAGACTTTCTACTCAATTTCCCCTATGGCTTGAAGTCTTTATCTGTTACAGAGGTGAAATAAAATGCATGGTTATCTTTCAAAGAATAGAGAAAATGTACGTATGCAGGAGCATGTAAGATGAAGAAAAACATCTATTTATAGGAGGTGGAGAACTATGCCATGGAATCCAAACTAAACTCAGAGAAAAAAGAAATAAAACTTAAATGTTACCCTGAGTCAAGATAAAATTACAATAACTGCTTAAGATTAAACATTAATCACACCAGTAGAAAATGTTCCCATATGAGGCTGGATATATGGTTTAGCAGTTAAGAGTATGTACTTCTCATGCAGGGTACCTGAGTTCTAGTCCTTGAGAACGTCTATCTGGTGGCTCACAACAGCCTGTAATTCTAGTTCCAGGGGACTGAATGCCTCTAGCTCACCCTTGTTGTGGAACTACCTCCATACCTGCCCCCAGCCACCTAGCCTTGTGTCATCAATCACCACATGCTGATTCCCATATAATCACAGGGTTTTCTCTCTTTCCTTGGTCCCTCTTCTTGGTCCCTCTTGGTCACCCCCTCTCTGTTTTCATCTCCCACTGCCCTGTCCTCTATCTCCTCCCTTCCTCTTTCTCCCTGTCTGTCTCTGTCTCAGTCTTTCTCCCCTGCCATACAGCTTCAGTCCCTCTACAGGGCCCTGCCCTACCCTAGGCTCAGCGTTCCTTCCTCTCCTCCTTAACAAATAAACCCTTTGCCAAAGTGCTCCAGGTTCCCAGGCTTCTAAAGAATGACTACAACCCTAACCCAAATTCTAAATACATTGACTCACATTTCTTCACTAAATGAATGTAAGAGGAATGCTACGAACATTTTCAGGTAAAAGAAAATACACATTAATTTCAGTTTATTGTCCTATACACAGTGAAACTTTTACAGAAAACTAAAGAGCATATTTAAAAAAAAAAAACATGTGTGGAGACCACACCATAAGAACATAAGAACATAATCAAAAACAGATTTCAAACTGTCACAGATATTAAAATTTATGGTAAAGTCTTTTAAATTGTCGTAGCTAGTATGTTCAAAGACAACTTATGTGCCTGCAATAACAATTAAAGGAAAAAGAGGCCATGAATTTGAAAGAGAACAAAAGGGTTATATGAGAGATTTTGGAGGGAGGACAGGGAAGAGAGAAATGAGGGAATCATATTATAATTTCAAAAACAAAAGAAATAAAAATTAAAAAGAAGCCTGCAAGAGAAATAGACATGTCTTGAATATAGGCAAACTGAAATGTTGAGTTGAATATAGGCAACTTCTAATCCATGATCAAAAATCAGTTTTAACGATTATGTTAAGTTGATGATTTAGATAGCTCGTTTTGCAGCTCTAGAAAACATAAAAAGTAAATTTATTAACAGTTACCCACAGTATTGCATTTTGGGATACATCATGTTTTCTACCAATTAAGTTAATAGCCTTACATTTTAATCCCATGCAGGTGATGATGCTTGTAAGACCTCTCTGAAGGTCACTGAGTTCTTTGATGACATTTCTATAACCCAGAATAAGTCTTTTACTTGACTAAATTTTTGAAAACTCGTATTTTGCCTGATACTTTTATGTTTCTTATAATAACAGGAGAAAATTTTGTGTGAATAAGCTTTCTTTTATTTCAGCAAGTTTTCTGGTAGTGTTTACTGATTGTGTTCCTCTTTGATAATTACAAGCTTCTATATTCAGTTAGTATTTTGCTGCCTCTATTTCACACATAGTCAGTTCTTAGGTAAGAGCAGTGTAGTGTACTGCTTATTGTTGTTGGTTTAAAATAAACTTTAGACAAGTTTTATGGTTTCTAATTGTTCTAAGCCAAGGAATTTTAGAACCCAGTTATTGAATTATATTTTTGATCTATCATTGGTTTACTATAAATAATTACAAAGAATTTATTACCATAAAGGTCATGAAATAAAGTGTAGTGTGTACACATTCTTTATTATTAGCCTCTTGATTCATTTGATACATCACTTAATAAGTATCTAGCAATTGACAATGACAAGCACAGACATTAAATCAAAATGTTAAGAAGAAATAGACCCAGATAAACTTGAGGATTAAAAATGACTTATGACCTATAAAAGCAATTGAAAGGAATTATGAATTGAGAGTGATCTTTATTTGAGTTTTTGGTTTTGAGGATCAAACTCAGAGACTCATGCTTGCTAGGCAAGTAATCTATCAGTGAGATATATCCCAATTCCCAAAGGGAGCATTGTAAGCATTCATCTCTGTGGCTTCTTGATCCTCACAATAATATACCCAAGATATCTTTTTTTTCTTCTTCTTGGCTGTAACCTACCTTCTGACATCACCAATTACAGACAGAAAAGATGAAAGAATGCTTAAGTAGTGGTGTCAGAAAACAGTACTAAATTTTCCTGTAATAAACTACACGTCATATATACGTAGTCACATCAAAATGAATTGGAATAAAAATCATATTCCTTATGAGAAATATTATCTGTGTAATATTAATTAATATTACCAAATAAGACACTTGTTAATGCCCTGTACATATTTTGAATATCTCATTTAGTTATTTTATCAACTCTTAGCTATTCTATTAGTTATGCCAATTTTTAATTTAAAGCCATTTGAATACTGTTGATGGACTGAACTGGAAATATAATGAAGTAATTACTTCCAACAAATTATACTACTAAAATGTTAAGCACTAAAACACTGAATATATACAAAATTATATGAATATTAAAACTTTACAATTAATGATGTGAAATATAAAGTTACTTAATGTAAATTTGTTTGACCTTGATATTAACGAATTCTGAACTCATCATTGTCATAGTACCAAGATACACGGCAAGAATTCAGTCATTAAATATCACTATATAAATAAACACTTATTGGCATGAATGAATCTTCATAACATGTTATGGTTGTTTGAATGAGATAATCTTAATAATTCTTGCTCATTTGAATATTTAGTCCAAAATTAATGGATGTTTGTGGAGAATTAGAAGATATATTTTTGCTGGAAGAAATATCCCTGAGAGCCATTTTTCTATTTCAAAAGTCTCATGCTATTTTGAGTAGCTCTTGGCTTCCTGTTTGTGGATCAAAATATAAACTATCAGTTGCTGCTCTACCTGCAATGCTTTCCTGTCACCTTGCCTATACTCTACCATCATGACAGGAACCATTAGCCCCAAATAAACTATGTGTTGCATTGGTCATGGTGTTTTAAAGGACAGCAGAAAAGTGATTAATGCACATGTTTAATGAGAAATAAAATACTTCAAAGCCATAACCAATTACACCCTTCCCTATAACAAGGCAGGAATGGCGTTACAGTTTATACTCCAATCTTGAAAACTAGAAAGTTATACATAATATAGGGAAGAACGATTTTCAGACATTGAACTACAGGCAGTGAAGAACAATGATGTTTAAGAGAAATGTTAAACTAGAAAATGTGTAGCAAAACCTTTTCTCATGTCACCGTGTGAATCCACACTTCTTGATTTCTATTGTCGGAAATCCACTCAAACAGATGTTGGGTTCCCGTGTTCTTGTGGATAGTTTTATGCCCGTGTCTATATGGACAATATTAATAGGACTGAGTGGGTTATTAAAAAAACAAAAACGGAAAATCCATGAAAAAGGCCATGCTGAAAAGCATATAGGGAAATTTGATGGAGAAAATGGGAATAAACATGGTTATATTTTATAGTATACATGTATACCATACAGTGGAGTAGGGCTGTTAGTATAAAATTTTTGTCATATTGGATATTCATATTATAAAAGTCAAAATCATCTAAAAATATGTAACATATGCAATTGATGTCACACAAAAACAATATGAATTTGCAAGTAAAATGTAATACTTTGCAACATTCATAGCAAACACATGAAAAGGTATTTGTGTCCCAGTGCTCTGTATATAGCTATTACAATGACATTAGAACTATCAATTCTATTATTGATTTTAATTGATTATATTTATATTGATAGAAATTGAATACATTAATAGAAATAAAATTGATATCATGTATTCTATCAATGCTGTAAATTCTCTTTTCCAAAAGACTTATTATAAACTAAATAAGATAAGTCATTTATTTATTGCGACAGCATTTCTGTTTCTGAAACTGACTCTCCTGGAACTTACTTTGTACAATAGGCTGGCCTCAAACTCAGAGATCCTCATGCCTCTGCATCCTGAATGCTGGGATTAAACGTGTGAGTACCATGCCTCCCTGAGATATTGCATCTTAATTTAGACATTTTTAATGTTTTATAAAAATGAATATGACTTCTCCACAGATAATAACTGAACACTTTTTTTAAAATAAAATACTTTTTAATTATTTACAGAATAATTATGTCAGGTTTTGTTTCTATTATAATGCTTTGAGATATTTTATAAAATAATTATTTGTCAGGTGTTCCTACTGGTTTGAATAAAGCTCATCTTCTCCCCTGAAGTGGATTTACACAAGCATTTAAATCTCACATTTCAGTAAACATGAGGGACAATGCTACTAATCCTACAAATAAAGTAATTAGTGTTTTTTCTCCTTTGCCTCTCAGTGGCAACTAAGCCTTTAGTTTTTATTTGTTTTTTCCTGCCACTTAAATTTTATTTTCATATTGCTCATAGGAGAGATAGTTTAGGCTCCCTGCCTTTTCCAGAGCTGACCGTATCAATACAGTTTTGATTAAATATACTGCAAAGGTTCCTCGACTCACCCTTGTATCACTTTAATTCGATCCTCAATTTCTTTGCAAACATTGAGATGCAGATCTCTGTGTGGTGTTCAAATGGTTACTTGAGAATATCTAGTGTTAATATGTGCTAAAGTTTTATATTAGAAAATTATTCTTTAAAGATAAGGTCAGAACAACTTGTAAGTACATTAAAGTACAGCAGATGAGAAGCTTCAACATTGTAATTAAAAATCAATGTATAGCTAGTGTAAAGAAAATGAGATATTCTTTTAAAAAGTAGCATACTTAAATAGAAGGAATAAATTCTGATTAATAAATGCAAGAAAATTTATACTTTCAACAAATTATAAAAAAACAATTATTTCAATTATAAAATATTTAATATATTTATTATTAAAAACTGTTTTAATTCCAAAACATCAAGTTAAATACAATACCATTGGTAGAAGAATGGTTAAATAGTATATGCTACACACACAACACGGAACACATTTTATTAATTGAAAAAAAAAAGAAGTATTTTTTATAGCATGAAGTTTAAAGACTTCCAAGTTATATAATTGGATATCACAAAATATAATCCACCAGAAACATAAAAATATAAATATGGTATAAATAATTCAGTAAAACAAAGCTATTTAAAGTGAGAACCAGAAATGGAGTGTGGAATATTTGCTATTAGTAAGATAATGGCCTATAGTCTGGACATGTATAACCACATCCTATTAGAAGTTATTTCTAAGGATACAGAAATACAAAATAGCATAATTATCTGATTTATTATTATAAATTCATTTGTTGATAATAATATGCACTCAAAAAATAGCATGAAGGTTTTGATTATTTTAAAAGGTAAAGAAGAAAACACATTAATGTAAATGTAATGGGATAGCTTTTCTAATTGTACTTTACATGTCAATTGTTCTTTTATTATATAAGTAATGGCCAACATGTTAAAATGGTTTTGGGGGTACACAGTAAAGGAATGTATATGATTTCTCAAGAATATTGCAATTCTAGATGGTATTATGAGAATATTTCACTACCTGAAAGTTCTTCACTCCTCAGTTTCTTAGTGGCATGTTATATGTATACTTGATATAAAAGGGGATATATGAAAGATGATATATAAAAATCACAAGCAAGAATATAAAAAAAGACAATTTTAATTTCCATTTTTATCTTAACTTCCATTCTGGTAAACTTTGAGTATATTAAGCAGTTTCAAGTGTATTTAATTTTAGCATATGACAAATATCTGATTTTTTTTCAAGCATTCGAAAAGCATCCTAATTTAGATTCTAGGATACCATATATAAGCCCAAATTATTAAAACTCAAAGAGAAGGAAATTTTTATATAGATTATTGGGATATAAAGCAGAAATGGCTTTATAGTCTGGATAAAAGATGAGCCAGGCACTTTGAAATAAGCCAGGAATGTTCAATATCTTTGATGCACTCCCAATCCCCTCTGTGAGTGAACAGGAAGTCAAAGTCTAAGGGAGTAGGTGAGAAATATTAGCTATATTTTTAATGGCTTCTATTATTTGTATTTTAAAAAACATGAAATTTAAATTTATAGAAAGTGTTCATCTATATTAATGAAGAGGTAAAAAGTGTAGGCACTTTTTTGTGTGTGTGATATGGCCTACTATCTTCCTCTGTCTTCTGTCTTTGAGAAATATTCTCAAATTAAGGACAGTAATCATTGTAGCATCATATATTTTTGCTTCAGAAAAAGCAATTGTTAAGGAAAACCCTAAATAAATGGAAAATAATGTGATTTTCCTATGTATTTGCAATTTCTTATTGGTGATAAACTATAGCCATTCATCAATGGGCCAATTTCAGGAGCTAATTAACTGGTGTAGAGGAATATTCAATCTTTTAGTCTATCAGCATGGCTACTCTAGTGTAAAAGAATGTTGGTATACACCTTTAATCCCAGTATTTGGAAGGCAGTGGTAGCACACAACTTTAATCTCCAAGACAGAAACAAGTAGACTCAGAGACTAGAGGAGAGCTCAGAAGAAATCAGTGTCAGACAGGAGGTGACATCTGAGAGTAATTAGAGTGAAGAACAGGCAAAGTGATGAGTCAGAGGAAGAGTTAGTAGAGTGAGTCAGTATGAGGACATATCGAACTCTCTTGATAGAAAAGTAAGCTATGTGCTCAGAGAGTCAGGCAGTTTGAGGCGGTCTGAGGTAGTCTTAGGCAAAGACACAGAAGCAGTTCAGCAGAAGGAGAGTGAGTTTGGGAGAGCCAGTTAACAGAGAGAGTCAGTTTGAAGCTGAACAGACCAGTTCAGTCAGAGAAGTTGTAGGAGTTATCTAGAGTTAGCTAGAGCCAGAAGAGTGCATTCAGAAAGAGTCAGCTACCTCAGAAGGTTAATTTGAACCAGCAGCTCAGAGAAGAGTTTGAGTCAGACCAGCGAGTGAGTTGAATCAGAACCAGAAGAGTCAGGTGAGGTCAGTTCAGCTCTGAATTCAGAAGGCGCTAGCCAGAGTGAATCAGTCAGCAGTAATTCTTAGAGGTTGAAGTGTTATTTTATAAAGGCTGAAGCCTTTTAGGTCCAAGCTAGCATCTTGAAAAATTAGAATGTATGGGGCTGAAACCCTCTAAATGACTGGAGATTGAATCAGCCAAAGGATAAACTGCTCTTTGTAACTAATCTAAGTCTTCAGTTGGAACATACCTCATCGAAGACTACAGCATACAAAAGATTCAGAGAAACAATAGCAGTGATAAGAAAAACACTCAGGAAATGAAATAAAAAGCATTTTCCATGAAGAACATTCATTTGTATGTTACCAATGAACACATTTTAAAATAAATGTATATAATATACATATATTTTATGTACATATAATATAGCACACATTTAATTTATGTATATATGTAAAATATGAGCATTTTCAATTATTCATTTTGATAGAGTTTGAAGTAGGTTCTTATGTTGTTTTATATAGTCTTACCCACTTTGGTGACAGATATTTATGTCAAGAATGACAGTTGAAAATATATACTATAATTGCAGGTATATTTAGGTAATGCTTAGAGTTCTGAAATATTATACATTACTGGATAAAGGTTTGAATGACGTTGTTGAGGTCCACCTGACCAGCATAAATACTCTCCGAAGGTTGTCTTTGTTAAGACAAAATGTTATGCTGTTTTGGGGTTAACATGATGGAAAAGACTCTGAGAAAGGTTCTACATAGGTGTCCAAAGCTCCATTGTTAGCCCAACTCCTGTAGAGTATACAGTCAACACCAGCGAGCCACTATTAATATTAGACAGAGACAGCCTTACATAAAGTATGAAGGAAAAAATCTTTTCTTAAAAGGAACATAATGGAACAGTGTGTTGTCAAGGTAAAAACCCCATGGCATTATGAAATAGAAAAGACTTAATTAGAATGTGCACTTGAACTTCTTACTAACTTAAGATGCAGTTCCCAGAGAGGGGACTTAATCCCTAATTTTAGTCAAAGGGCAAATGTACAATTAAGCTAACACAAATGTCTCAGCCAATCAGTTAGACGAATTCTATTAGCCCTGGACTCCCTAACCTGCCACAGTTTAATAAGAAGTTCCAAATGCACCAAATTGCTGTTTGTCAGCCTGAAAAGAGCACAACTGACTGCATTGCTCTGTACCAAAGGACACTTTGGTCTTAACATAATGTGAATATAAAATAAAATGCAGCATCAGTGGTTGATGGATTGAAAACAAATTGGCTTTGTGCATATAAACCTTATTTATTTCTAGTTCGAAAGTATCCTTGCCCAGTGCTGTTGGAATATTCACATGTAGTAAGGCTGTCCACAAAATATTCTGAAATTAAAGTTTAAAAGCAAAAATAAGGAGAGAAACAATGAAAGAAAGCAAGGGGTTTTATTTTTTAAACTTTACTGGAAAAGGCTGCCTACATAAGGAAATGCATGGTTGTGGGACTGCTGTAGCAGTATCCCTGGCCCCGGGGCTGCTCTGTGTTAAGCAGCTGGGTGTTTCCAGTCAGGAGATTTGGGGCTGAGTTCAGTAATGTGGAATCAAACTGTTTACTTCTATGAATGAATGCCTTCTTTCCTGAAGAGGAGATTTGTCTGTTGGCCACTGAGGGTTCATGAGCTCCTGGCTCCCCTTTGAAAGGGGGTAAAGAAAAAGGAAATAATAAGGGAGCTTTGGAAATGAACTTAGTTTGACAAAATAAGCCTTAACTAATATAACGCTCTGCTTTTGATTCTCACTAATTTCAATTTTATTTCAAAAGTTTATACTCAGTTATATTTATCCAATAACTTTCAAACTTCCAAAAGGAAATAATGATGTCATCAATAACACACAAAACAAAATGAAATTTTTGAAAATGCTAGCAAGAAATTTTCATTATTCTATAAATATTACTAAAACCCTCAACTTAAAATAATGAAAGTCTTGAAATTTTACAATTAAAATGTGGTCCTATGTAACCTGAACCACATTTATTTCCTATTGTGGCACATTTAATTGAGACTCAAAGAAATGTTTTAACATTTAAAAAACCATTCTCTTTTGAATAATTAGAGCAATAAACTTCAGGTATTTGGAGACTCCTCATAATACACAGTGGCTTGCAGTTAAATGACAGTACATTTGATTCCCTTTGTGCTTAAGCATTAGGGTCTGAGTAACTTATACTTTATTTTGAAAACAGGATTCTAGGGGCTGGGGGATTGACTAGTTATTAATTGTTTATCCTGCTCTTACAAAGACCATGAGTTCTGTTCCCTGTAAACATATCAGACAGGCTCACAACAGACTGACTCTCCAGTTCCAGGGTATCTGATGACCTTTTCTAATCTCTAGTAAGTAAGTAAATAAGTAATCTAAAAAAATTTAACAAAAGCTGAAAGCTGTATCATTCCTTAATACATTCATTGTTTATTTCTGCTCTTTGAAATATATATTTAAAGAAAGAGAGAGAGAGATAGACAGACAGACATTTACAAGAAGACTTAAGGAGCTCTTACCAGATAACATAAACAGATTTCCTGCTGCTTAGATTTTTTTTTTCTTTTGGTCAACTTGGTACAAGCCAGGAGCTTCCAGGAAAAGGAATTGCAATTGAGAAAATGCTTCTCTATCAGATTGACCTAAAGGAAAGTTGTGGGGCATTTTCTCCATTAATAACTGCTGTGGGAAGGTTCAGCCCACTGTGGTTGGTACCACCCCTGGGAAGGTGGTTCTGGGCTGTATAGGAAAACAGGTTGAGAA
This sequence comes from Cricetomys ansorgei, assembly GCA_026225945.1. Classification (NCBI taxonomy): domain Eukaryota; kingdom Metazoa; phylum Chordata; class Mammalia; order Rodentia; family Nesomyidae; genus Cricetomys; species Cricetomys ansorgei. The sequence continues at coordinate 6,924,475 of JAMJFZ010001791.1, forward strand.
AACCATGAACAAGCCGATAAACAGCATTCTTCTGCTTCAGTTCCTGCTTTCAGGTTCCTGTCTTGACTTCCCTTCATGATGGTGTATAACTGTAACCTGAAGTAACTCATTACTTACCAAATTGCTTTGGCTCATGCTATTTATAACAGGAGTAAATCATAACTAAGATAAAAAATGATACCCAGATCATGGATATTGTTCTGACAGACCTTCATGGGAGGACTGTGAGCTACGAAAGCTTTGGCTGCCAAAAGCTTAATGTGCTGCTGTGGAATCTTAGAAGAAAAGGATGCTGAAATGATTGCAAACAACAAAGGCCTGACTTGTAAAGTTTCTGAGGGAAGCAAAGACCCTATTGAGGCCATTTGCGTCATAGTTTATATTAAGAATCTGTAGAATCTGGAGAGCTGGATCTGAAGAATAGGCTATGATTAACAAGAGACCAGCACCTCTGAAATAAAACCTTTGCTTTACTGGCACAATTGATACTGGTTATCTGGAGCTGAGAAATTGGCAGTGATTAAGAGACCAGAATTATTTGGGTGAAATCTTTGGGGAGCAATTCCTCAGAATCCTCACACAGAAACTGTTGTCCAGAGTAGGCCAAGGCTACATGTCAAGTTTATCTGGCAGCTAAAGAGTTTAAGAGTCACCCAGGTGATACTGGTTTTGATAATGTGAAGGGATGGCTTATGATTATCTGCTGAGACTCTACCGTGTGAGAGGCATGGAGAGGTCACTGGTTAAGAAGCAACCTCAGTTAAGTAGAAACACCTGGATTGAAAGGGTCATGAAGAGAAGTTGAGGTTTTGGTACCATCTGGCAGTTTTCGAATCTCTGAAGATAGCCCAGAGACCATTGGTCATGGTGCAGTCTTTGAAGACCTTAGTTTGTGGAGATTTCAGGAATGTGGATGATAATCAAAGATAAAAGTTGGTGTGGAGTGAGCTAGCCTAAACCTATGAGACAAGTTGTGTATGCTGTAGAGGGCCAGTGCAGCGATAGCTTAGACCTATCCAAGCCCATTGGAGCCTGTAAGTTTGTGAGTTCCAGATACCTGAAACTGATTTTTGCACCATTGTACATCATTTTTTCCTTTAATTTTGTAACTGTGCTCTGATACTTCTCTTATGGAATAAGAAAGCATTTAACTTTAAAAATTCATTTATTTACTTCTTTGTTTTACAGGAACTCACAATTACGAGAACTGGTGTAGTTTAGAAGACTTTGAACTAAACATTTAAAGTGTTTGATGTTTTAAAGACTGAGTATTTGTGGTACTGATGTCTATATGAAATATCAGGCATAAACAAGAGGTGAAAAATTGCTGTTTAACAGTATTATATTGGTGTGCTAAATTGACAAGTTTCAATTGTCCTATTAAATTATTTAATGGTCTCTGCTTCAGTTCCTGCCCTGGATTTTCTTCATGATGGTCTACAACTATATGCTGAAATAAACCCTTTCTTCCTCAAGTTGCTTTTGATCATGGTCTTTATCATTGCAGTAGAAACCTAACAAAGACAACAGATATATTTCACATTTAGAATCTATCTCCTTTTTCACATAGTTCAGATTACAAGGATACATATGAGTAGTATATGATTTTATTCTCCATACACTTCAATGATGTAGCCCACAAAAGCCCTTCTAACATAATTGGACTGGATTGGAAATAGGTGTTAGACACAGAACTACCAGACAACTAGATTATATTACTCTTATCTTGTGGTTTAAAATATCAGTATGTTATACAGACATAGAATCCTTTCCAGTATTCCAATGTCTCTGAATCATTTCCTCTTTCTTTCTTCCTTCCTTCCTTCCTTTCTCTCCGCAAATCCCCTCTTTTTGATGTTCAAGACAAGATTTCTCTGTTGTATCTCTGGGTGTCCTGGAACTCACTCTGTAGACCTGCCTGCTCTGCCTCCCAAGTACTGGGATTAAAGGTGTATACCACCACCACCCGACATTCATTATAATTGTATTCATATGCATGTTCCAAATTATTGTGTTTGTAAAATTATTCTGGGATTGCAATTGGAATTGTATTCACAGGACAATGAATATAAGCCATATTTAAAGAGTAAACTTGTTGTAGTTGGCAAACATGACCCATATCATTGGGCAGTTGTTTTTTCCAATTGCTATTTAACATCCTGCAGGGAGATGGTGACTCCTAAGGTTCCTAAGAAAACTCAAGAAGTTACAGGGTTCAAAAGATTCCTCCTCCATTTTTATAAAAACACCACAATCATTGCAGAGAGTAGGTTGTTAGCTAAGATCTGCCTACAAATGGTGTAGGGATCTTCATAATGCAAGTTTCATAAATGGTCTACGTACTTGGATGGGCTCATTGAGTCCTTCATCTTTGCGTACATGACCCCCTTAGAATACCCTCATTAAAACAACCCAATAAACTAATTATTTCACTAAATTATACTTGAGTGAAATTGCTTCTTTAATTTGTTGTCAGTGCCCTACTTAAGGTGAACAGACACGTGATCTTGTCTCCTAAGGAAAAATCACAAACTACTTGTAGAAAATTTGAAAATGTGTTGTTTTAGTAGTATAAATATAAATCCAAATTCCAAATCATTGTTTCTTCCCTGGTAGTGAAAAGTAATTATATTATCATTAATTTCATAAGTTATTTTATAAATTTATATTTGACTCTTATAAGAACTTTATGTATAGTAGCATAATTATCATTTCAATTATTAATTATTGCTTATTTAGGAGTAATAGTTTTCACTATGATTAGCATTCTAATAGTTGACTTAACTATGCATTTATATTATCAACAATAGTAATAGACAGAAATATGAGAAATTCTGGAAAAGTGCTGTTATTCAGAGCATGTTTCCCTTAGGTCAATAAGTCAAGATAAGCTTTCTTGTGTTAATAAGGAATTTAATTAAATACTGAAACCAGAAAATCAATTAAATATATGTTAAAAATAACAACTGGCGAGGCCATATAGTACAGAAAGTGTTACTTCTTTGAAAAAAAAACCATATGCTTTCTTTAAGGGAATTATATAGTGTTAATATGATACAACAACTCTGCTTTAAATGAAATAAAATAATTTATTCTGAGTCACACAGATTAGCCAATGTTTAGGTGAATGGATTCAAGTTACTCTATTAACCACAGCCCCACATTTAGAAGAAAATTGAGCTTTTATACTCACAAAAATAAATTAAAAACGTAAGTGGAATCATCAGATAGGAAACGTATAGCAAGTTGGGGAAACATCTTCCTACAAAAAGCATTCGCTATTTTTTAATATATACTTTATTTATTTAAATATGTTTTAATTGTAATAGAACTATGTCACTTTGCTCTCTCTTTCTCCCACAATCCCTCCCCCTGGCTCACTCCCTCATTTGATAGTTTCTTTTCCTTCAGTTATTATTGCTCTGTGTTTTGTGTGTGTGTGTGTGTGTGTGTGTGTGTGTGTGTGTGTGTGTGTGCGCGTGTGCGTGTGTAGACCATTTGCTACTTTTTTTTATCACACCCTTAGGACTGGAAACCCTAGTGGTTCTGCCATGTTTACTTGTGGTGTCTAGTAGTCATGGTGGTGTTAAGCCTATTGGAATGGAATGAACACTTCTCAAGAAAAATCTGGTTCCTTATTTGCAATGTCCCTTCTCTACTGTTCTACTCAGAAATGTTAAACCATATAAAAACTATTAATATAAATGGAATGTCATCAGTCTTTAGTTCCCAACATCAATCAGTCAATTACAACTGAATATCTGGATTGAAAAGAAAATTATAGATGACTTCAGACAGTGGAGGAGAAATCCTATAGTTGTGGGGACAGTGGGAACTCTACAGAAATGCATGTAGATGAATTAATAAACCTGTAGAGGCAGTGATTAGGAGAATGATTGCTGGATGGGTGCCTTTTACAGCAGGCACTAAGGAATGAAAATGTCATGCCTTTGACTGCAAGCAGGGGCAATAGGTGAATTTCTGTGAGTTGAGTCCAGCCTTAACTACATAATATCCCATCTTAATCAAACATGCAACAATAATAACAAAACATAGAAATCAAAATAGACTTTCATGGTCAGAAAACAGAGTTCTTTATAAATGTAGTCACTGGAGTGTTCTTTATAAATGTAGTCAGTGGAGTGTTCTTTATAAATGTCAGTGGAGTGTTCAAGTAAGGAAACAAAAAATGGAAAATTTACAACTTGTTCAAAAGACATTTTAAAATAATAAGTGAGGTAACATGAACTTTCCTATCAAAATCATTGTTAATTTGGGGGGTTTTGCAGGGATAGGGTATAGTGTGTATTTACGTATGTGTAAAATGGTCAACATATTCTAATGTAAGGATATACTTAATATGGAAGCATGAAAATAAAGCAAGAAAGCAGATGTGCTTTATGCTGTCCTCAGCATTTTATGACAGCTAAGAGATTATCAGTAATGATGGAAAGCTGAAGGCATGCTAAAACACACACTTAGAAAACAACTTTCCTCCTTTAAGCATAACAAATAAAAAGCAAAAGGTTTATATATTGTATGTTATATTTGAATTTTCTATACTAAAGTACATGATTATTCACTATTAATGGTTATTATTGATTAATTAATTAATGATTAATAATTTTTAATATTCTTCCTTGAAAATGTTGTAATGCTTATTTGGCTTTTCTTAATCATACTTAAATATATGAGACAGAATTTTTCTTCTTTTAGTTGATTGAACAACATATATACAATGACACAGAAAAAAACTAAGTTGAACAAGTGTTTAAAAGATAATAAAACTGCAAATAACAAAACACTTCAGTTACATTTTCAATGCTGATAAAAATTAAATTTTTATTATGTTCCAATTTATACTAATTTTAATAATCCTTGAAAATATTTGTTATCATGTCAAACATTTCATTTTACTTACTTTCCAATTACTCCATGTGTTTGAAGATAAAAGATACAATATAAAATATAACATTGCATAACAGAAAGAAAAAATAGGTTGGGTGCTATGATTGGCATAACTAATTCTTTATAGATAATAAATATATATCTTAGAAAGAGGGTGGAAAAATATGTACTTCTCAATGTAAAATATATCATAAAATAATTTACATAATTGAATTTTAAAGAAAATATTTCATATTAAATTTACATATATAATAATACAGTACATATTTGACATGTTCTAGTTATAATGGTTTTTCTCATGTTATAGAAGGTGTATACCATATATTACACTAAAATATATAGTTACTAAAGCAATAAATATTAAATATCAATGCTGATTTGCAATCTTCTTGACCACAATAGCATAGCAGAAATAAATAACCTTTGTTCTAAGCAATTTACCAATATTTAATGTATTTGAGTGGAGTAAGTGGAAATTAGGATTAAAAATCATTTAAAATTTACTGGTCAATACACTGGAAAAAATTGAGCTTTGAAAGTTCGAAGGAGAAATCAAGGTGAGTATCACAATAAGCAATTCACTTTTAACAGTTTAGTTCAATGATATTCAGGAGGAATTAGAAAGAAACGGACTTCAAAGGTCTCATAAGCATAGAGAAGTCTGAGAAGGTCAATCTTGAAACAGCTGCTGCAGGGATCAGAGAGATAAAAGTTAAGCTCTGTAATTGCTATTAGAAAATTAAGGGAATGAAAGTGACCAACATCAAAATGAAAACGCAAAATGATAGAGGATTCCAGAAAAGCCGAAATAAAATATGTCTAACTATAAGTGCTCAGAACTCATATTAAAAGATGATTAAAAAAGAGGTGTTAATTCATTTATCAGTACATTACGAAGTAACCACCTAGAAATAAGGAAATGATAGAAAACCAGAATAATAACATTTTTTTCTGCATCATCGAGAATCTGAAATTTTAAAGTAAGACAATTAAAGTTTGAACTTTAAATGAAGGCATACAACAAAAATGAAGCCCTGGATAGTGATCAGTAAAACCAAATGAGTTATCTCAGAGTCTTTGGTCTAACAACTCACTGACCAAGTAGATCCGAGAAAATTTAATTCATGGTATTTCTTAAGAAAGTAAATTGAGTAGCATTGCATTGTCAATCAAAATTACAATTCTAAAGTCATGAAGAACTTTTCTATACTCTCAGAAAATTCTATCAAAAGTATATATATTCACAAGCACTCATTCATACTAAATGAAAATTCTTGGAGCAAAGGGGATGGCTCAGTGACTTTTTGCATGAACAGGACCTGAGTTTCGATTCTTAGCCTAGGCTTAAAAACTGAGCATGGCCTTATGCACAGGTAACTCCAACACTCTGTGGTATAGACAGGCAAATACCTGGTACTCACTGGCCAATCAGTTTAGCTGAATCTGTGAACACCATGTTCAGAGAAGGAACTTTTTCTCAAAACAATAGGAAAGTGATAATGAACTCGGTGCTCTATGTGCAAATGCACAATACTTGTGAATTCACATGAACACTTATGTACAGATATACTACATACATATATGAACACATATAACACAGACAACAAATAAGTAATCAAATTAAAATGTACCCTCCGCAGTAAGAATTTGTACAGATATAAATTAACTATTGAAGATAAAAGTCAAATCAATGAAAAGAAAAGAAACCAGATGTATCTGTTCAGAAGAATTTGAAATATATTTTAAATTTTATTTTTAATTGAATTACATTTTTTCTGCCCCCTCTCCTTGCCCTGAAGACTGTTTTCTTGCCCTGCCCTGGAGTGCTGCTTTTAACTGAATGTCAGCTTTTCCTATCTTTCACTTTGAAGAATTAATTGTCTATAGTATCTGATGCTGGGCTTTGAAAGTATTAGTTTATTGAAATTATATGATCTTACCAATAATGGTACATTTTATTACACAAAGCCACAAAAATTCATTTGCTACTATCATCAATATTGCTAAAACTTTCAAGCCCTGCAATCCTGTCAATTAAAATATTCCAAATTTCAAATTTTGTCCTGAAACTCTAATTTTGTAAAGACCACAAATACTGGTATTATTTTCCTTTAAAGTACAAGATCACATGACTCATTATGGACAAAAGATATGTGAAATACTCAAATCAGAAAAACTGTAATTTGTCAGCCACTTTTCACATAAAAATTGAGTTTTTTGGAAAAAAAATCCAACAACTTCACATTTTCTACCCAAGACAATCTTTCCCTTTAGTATAGAGGGTAGATGTTCCAAATATAGTTCCCACTTTTTAAATATAGTTCCCACTTCTTAAATATAGTTGCCACTTCTTACTATACTTTTTACTTTGTAAGGTTTTTTAAAAATGCAACATGGTTTGATCTTAATCTTTCTATTCTAATCTATTCCCTCCCAACCCAACTCTATGTTTTTTCTCTTTCTAAAACAAAAACAAACAAAAGCAACAAGAGAACAAAAACGCAAATACAAACAACGAAAAATGGAATCCATTTTCTGTGTGTCATCTTAAGGATTCAAGTATGTAAAGCACTGTTGTTTGTGTACCATAACTGAAAATGGCCATAGTTGACGCTAATAAATTATATTTTACTATTGTTCTTAATTTACTTTTGGACTCATTGGCATGTTTAGAATGAATTGAGGACACATAAAAATATTGTTATAGGACAACACGTATTAAGCTTATAAAATTTATAAAAGTGATTGAATAAACTTAAAGATCTACATATCAAATAATGAAATATTATAGAACTTTTTGAGTGTAAATGTTATAGCTCCCTGTCATTCTCTTTGTTTGTCCAACCCTACATCTCTCTTTCTATAAATTATACACACACATGTTGTAGGATATTTTTCTCCTGTGTGTTGTTTTGGTTTGTAAAAGGGCTTTGATGCCTTGTAGCTGTGAAGCCAGTGCAGGCCTTGCTTCCTACCTATTCAACACCCTTGTGCTAGCCCTGCTGAGATCTCCACAGATAGGACTAGTGGTTTACAGTTGAAGGTGACCAATCACGATTAAAGGTCTACCATCTAGATTTGAGAAGTAAAGTATGCAGACAAATGTGAGGCTATACTGAACCCTAATTCAGTTATACAGCTCACAACTAGTATCATATGCCTTGTTATTTTAAGTTTTCTAAGAATAATAACTTAAAATGTACACTGACATATTTAAGATAAAATGGTAAATATCATTTTGGAGATAAATTTCTTGAAGCTTAAAAACAATCAAAACTTGTGAACAATTTTAGTACTTTATTTAGAGAGTTATTGTTTTCTGTAAGAATAAGAAATTTAAATGAAAATAAGCCCTGAAGAAAGATCCTGCTAAATTTCATAGTAGTGACTGCAGTATACATAAAATATGAAAATATAGATAAATATTAATATAAAATATTTGTAAATCATGAATATTAAAGAGTTAAAACAAAATTAAATTCTAACAGATAGGAAAGGCAGGAAAATATGTCTGGTTGAGTTGTACAGTGGAGCAATTCTCTTATATTGGTCCTGGTTAAGATGTGACCTAGTGACCTACTGAAGGATACTGACAGGTTCTGAGCTCAGTAAGAATGTTATGGTTATGAGTCCTCATTTCTCTAAGAATATGCTGATGTTTGCCAGACTAAATTTAAAACATTATATTTCTCTGTTATAACAATAAGCAATTCACTTTGGATCTAAATTTCCTTCTTTTTCCGTTTTACAAAGTTGAATCAGGAGTTCATATCCTAGCTTGATGAAGTTCATTAACAGTTACAACAGATCAGAACTAGATATAGCACAATGAATGCTCTATCTACATGATGTTCTGCCTTTATAGTTTTTTACAGAATTTCCTATGTGCCTCTTCTGTTAGTGTACATTGCAAGTGGGAAAATATTGAATTCTTATGCTAAAATTTTGTGAATGATTGGGAATCCTAATTTTATTTTCTCTTGACTGATAAAGGATTTAAATGAGCTATTTAAAAGGACAGTTTGAGTCCAGGCTGTGGTGGTACAAGACTTTAATCCCTGCAACACAGGAGGCAGAGGCAGACAAATCTCTGTGAGTTCAAGGCCAGTCTAGTCTATTGTGTGAGTTCCAGAACAGCCAGAGTTACTACAGAGAAACCCTGTTCTCCCCTCACCCCCCAAAAAAGTCAGGGTAGAAACTCAAGGTAGAAATCTTGAGACAGAAATTAACACAGAGTTCGATGAGGTATGCTATTTCTGACATGCTGCCTCCTGACTTGCTCAGAATACTTTCTTTCTTTTAAAAAATTCATTTCAATTTTTTAAAACATGTTTGATTATATTCTTTCTCATCTCTGACACCACACCTCTCTACCCATTCAACTTTATGTTCTTTCTTTCTCTCTCTGTCTTCCTCTCTCTCTCTTTTTCAAAGAAGGCAGGAAATATAACAAAACAAAACAGAAAACAAAAGTAGGGAATGAAAACCAAAGCAGACAAACTAAAGAAAAGTTAAAGTAAAAACAAAACAAAATTACACATGTTAATTCCTTTTGTGTTGAACAACTCCTTCTTGGTAATAGGTGTAGTTGATCTATCCAGTGGCATTCCTTTAGAAAAAAAAGTGATCTTTTTCTTTTTCTTTTTTTTTTTCTAGACAGTGTTTCTCTGTTGTAACTCTGGCTGTCCTGGCTCACTCTGTAGATAAGGCTGTCCCCAAACACAGAGATTCACCTGTCTCTGCCTTCCAAGTGCTAGGATTAAAGGCATATGCCACCATCACCCAGCAGGACAAAATAATAATTTTCTTAACCAGTAAGCATCTATTTCAAATAGCTTCTTGGTTAGGAGTAGGATAAATCCTCTTCCTCAATTGTAAGAATTTGTCTGAATTCATTCTTTGCAATTCATGACATGCTGTCATAGTATCTATATGTTCATGTGTGTCAGTTCTATTGTAGTTGGAAGAAACTGTTTCCTTCGAGTCACCCTTCATTTCTGGCTCTTACCATCTGTCTACCTCCTCTTCCTCATAAAACCGAGCTTTGAGGAGAAGAGTTTGGTAAAGACATCACATTTAGAGCTGAGTGTTCCAAAGTCTTTCACTCTCTACAAACTGTCCAGTTGTGGTCATTAGTGTTAATTCCCATCTACTATGTGGAGAAGCTTCTCTGGCGAGATTTGAGCAATGCACTGATCTATGAGTATAGCAGTGTGTCATCAAGAGTCATTTTATTGCTATGTTTCTTTAACAGAATACTAGTAGTATGTAGCCATAGTTTCAGGGCAAAAGGCAATTTATTCTTTGGTTAATATAATCCCTGGTCCTTAGAGTTTCAGCCTCTGAGATTTACTGCTGACTAACTCACTCTGACTAGCTCCTTCTGAACTCAGAGCTGTACTGAACTCATATGACTTTTCTGGTTGGCTGATTCGACTCATTCACTGTTCTGTCTCAAGCTCTTCTACAAGCTTACTGGTTCAAACTGAACTTCTGAGCCCACTGACTGTTTCTGACTGAACTATGTTGACTCTGGCTGACTCTTGACTCCTGGAATTTCTCTGACTGAACTGCTCTACTTGGCTTCAAACTGACTCTCTCTGTTAGTTGACTCTTTCTCCAAAACTGCCTCTGTGTCTCTGCCTCAGATTGCCTCTCTGAATTGAGAGCCTACTTTTATATCATGAGAGTTTGGCTTGTCCTCTCTCTGATTTACTCTGTTAACTCTTCCTCTGACTTATCACTTTGCCTGTTCTTCACTCTGATTCATCTCAGACATCATATCCTGTCTGACAATGATTTCTTCTGAGGTCTGCTCCCTTTCTCCCTTTCTCCCTTTCTCTGCTTCCTCCTCTGCTTCTACTTGCTTCTGTCTTGGAGATTAAAGGTGTGTGCTACCACTGCCTTTTGAATGCTGGAATTAAAGGTGTGCACTAACATTCTTTCTCAGGCATTTATGTTTCATCTTTTGAGTACTCTGTTTAGTTCTGTACCCCATTTTTAACTGCTTCATTTTCCTTGTTGTTCAGTCCTTTGAGTTCTTTATGCTAGATGCTAACTCTGTTTGATGTATAATTGGTGAATACTTTTTCCCATTCTAAAGCATGCTGCTTTGCTCAAATGATCATGTCCCCCACAACTTTTCTTTTTGCTTTCTTTTTTATTTTTCTTTCTTTTTTTTTAAGAGAACCTTTTCAGTTTCATGAAGAAATGCTCATTTACTAATTGTTGGTTTACTGTCCTGTTCAGAAAGTCCTTTTTTATTCCAAAGACTTCAAACCTACTTCCCATTTTCTTTTCTATCTAATTCAGGGTATCTATTTTTGTCTTGAGATTGTTGATCTGATTGCAGTTGAGTTTTGTGAACAGTGATAGGTATGCATCTACTTTCATTTTACTTCCAGGTTTTTAGTTTGACCAGCACTATTTGTTCACTATGGTATCTTTTCTACAGTGTATATCTTTGGCTTCTCTGTAAAACAATCAAGTATTCTTAGGTGTGGATTATATCTGTGCCCTTATTCTATTTCATTGATTAATGTATTTGCTTTTATGCCCAAACAATGCTGTTTTAATATCTATAACTTTATAACACAATTTATAATCTTGGATGATGATACCTCAAGAAGTTCTTTTGATTTTATTTTTATTGTGTCTTTATAACCATAGGATTTAGGTGGACTGCTTAAGAGAACAGCTTATTTTGTTTTGGTTTCTTTTGCTTGTGTGGTTTTGTTGAGACAAAGCTGCACTGTATAGACTGTCTTGGAATTAGCTATGTTGATAGGCTGGTCTCAAACCCACAGAAATCCACTGGTCTTTGCCTTTTTATTGTCAATGTTAAAATTATCTGCCACCATACCTGATACCAGAACAGTTTGATCACAATATCAACAAAATCTCACTTTTGATCACAGTTTTCCTGCATTTTTAGGTAAATAATTTACTATATGCTACATCCCACAGAAAGAGAAATTAATTTGTATTAATTGTGAAGAACATAAATCTAGCTCTTTTGACTCTTTAAAAAATTTTCCAAGAAAATGGATTTTTCCTCATAATTAATAAATGCTAAAGATATTTGAAATTATGCTGCTTAAAGACAAGAACTCTATTAAGGTGATGCCTTAAAACTACTATTTCAATGTAATTACATTACTTTAAATTTAAGATATAAAGAATCAATTACTTATTAAAACAAAATTTGTCAGACTTGGTGGTACACACTTTTAAACTCCAGAGGCAGAGGCAGAGACAGAGGCAGAGGCAGAGGCAGACGCAGACGCAGGAGGATCTCTGTAAGATCAAGGCCAGTTTGGTCTACAAAGTGAATGCCAGGCCAGTCAGGGCTAAGTTGTGATTCCTTTTCTCAAAATAAAAACCAAAAATCAAGTAGATTTTTTTCTCCTATTAAGCATGAAGTTCCTATTTAACTTAGAGAACCAAAATAGCCCTCCTCATAGCAGGCATTGGCTAAACGAGAGGAAATAGAGGCATTGTTTTCATTATTTCTGAAATATAGGGCATCTTTCTCATAAGTATATTTTTCTTCATTTTTATTGATCTGGAATGCAATTATGTACCCACTGGGCACATTAATAGATTGCTGTGTATTTAGAGCAAATATCTATTTGATGCTATCACTCTTTTAAACATAAGTATATATTCCAGTGTACATTTTTAAAGAAAGTCTTTGTTCCCATTTTTTTTCTTATGATTCATTCCTCACCGGACATACTCAATAATATTTATGGGAAGAACGTGCCAGGAGCCATGAAGCATGGCAGTGCATCACTTACTCTATCACCAATAGCAATACACACAAAAGACCAAAATTGCAGATAGTCATTTCTTTGTTCAACATCCATGACACTAAACATTTTTTTTCAAAAATAGTAATGTTTTTAAAATGTGCATATTTTACTTTCTCTACTTAAATCTTCATAGTCACATATAAAATATAAAAAGTTCAGTACAGTACCAATATATTTCAAACATTTATATGTTTAATTTGATTCTGTGTGCTCTTAAGTTTATTGTATACTTTAACACTGCTTAAATCACACTGCAATTCTTCATTTGATTTGAGCATATCCCAACATATTAATATTTTTGTTCTAAAGGCTGGACATGTAGTTTACTTGGTACAGTGCTTGCCTAGGATACACAAAGTCCTGGGTTTAACCCTTAATGGCATATAAATTGGCATTAATGCACATGCTCATAATTTAAGGAAACAGGAGATATAGGTGGCAGGATTAGAAATCCACTTCTACACCATGCTTCAGAAAAGACTCAGCAGTTGAAAGTACTTTCAATTATTCTAGACAACTAGGGTTTGATTCCCAGCATCTACATGGTGACTCATGTCTGTCTGTAATGTCAGTCTTATGGGATCTGATATCCTTTTCTAGCATCTGTAGCTACCAACTATGTACAAGGTTGACAGACATACATGCAGGCAGAATATTCATATACATAAAAATAAAATCAAATTAAAAAAATTAAAGTTATGGTTTTCAATGAGCTGAATGCTTTTATCATAAAACTCTCTTACAGTTTATTTTATAATTAAGTTTATCTTTTTTATGAGATAGATTCTTGCTATATTCATTCTCTGGCCATGGGCTCTTGGGATCGAGTTTTCTTTCTGCCTCAGCCCCTCCCAAGTATTCAGGATTATAGGTATACATCACCATGCCAGACTGTTCTAAATTAGCACATTTTTATTATTTGTATCTAAGAATGACTGACTTCATAATACTTGTTTTATAATAAATGATATAGAAACTTCATTATGTCAACTTTGAATATTTTAAACTATTTAGGACAGCAAGATTATTTTGTTAAAACATCAGTCAAAGCTACATTTAGAATCCTTGTATCTGATACCAAGATGAAACTGTCATGTCCAAATATGCCCACACCCCCATGCCACATGTCTTCCCAAGTGGAATTCTGAGAATCATTGTGGAAAGTGTTAGCTTAGTATTTACAAGACATTTAGCCAAATTAAAACTATATAAGCAAAAGGAAAAAAAAGGCTCCAAGATTTCAATAAGTATTTTACTATTTACGAGGAGAAGCTCTATTCTCTCTATCTTTATTAAACAGTGGGGTATTTGAAAATAGTTGTTATAATTCAAGTAGTTTATAAGAGTTTTATGTTTATAATGCTCATAATTTCTTTTTTATAAGATGCTATAATTCTAGTGTAAGTCAATATAGTAACTTTAAACTTCAATTTATCTAATGAGATAAAATTTCCAACAAATACTTTGAAGCTTACATACAGCTACTTACATTCCATTTTCCCATCCCATGTAAAGAACAAGGTTTCTATTAGTGCTACAATAGCCTTGATTGTGGTCCTGTGGAGGTCCTTTAAGGAAAGCTATTTATCTGGTCTCTATCAAGATCTAGCATCCCTAGCTACCCAAGACATAAAAAGTTAATCCAATTGGGTAGGTAAATGGCCTAACTTAAGGACCATCCTTCCAGACAGTGGACTCAAATTCCGCTACGTGAAAGAAAAAGTACAAAGAAATATCACTTTAATGAGATAACATACTTTTCATTCTGAGAATTGCTACCCCATCATGCAGTCCTCTACTAAGCCCTCTACTAAGCCGTAGACAAGAAACTTCTTAAATCAGTACCCCTTTCTGAATTATTCCCGGAAATGCAACTTTTCCTTTTATCTACCTCTTTTCAAAACTTGCTTCCCTTAACATGTTGGGCTTCGCATTTTCTCTAACATAACTCTCCTAACCAAGTGAGGCTGAGCTACATAATGGCTTGACTCATTGGTACATTTCCTTTATGAATGTGTGAATGCATCTTTATAGACTCTTTTGCTTCTGCTTGGGTTTGATCCTTCTTTGTCTCTCTATCTGCCATTTACTATTCTCAAAAATGATCTTTTCAACTAAGAGATATTTTTAATGGTATCTAAAACTATGACATGCTCTCCCTCAGTCATATTTCCCACCTCAATTCTTCTAAGGATTTTTCATTTTAGCATTTGCCATGATCAATGTAATCTGGCATGTCATCTCTGTTTTAGCAGTTCTTTACCTCTACTCATAAAGAACAAACAAGCAAATGCAGAATTCTCAGTTAAATTAAAAAATACGAATATGTGATATATGTCTCCATACTAAAATATTGCTTGATACATACTCACAACAAAAAATATTTGCCATGTCAGAAATTTATACTTAATTATGCCTTTTAATACATAATATGAGACATAATTTTAAGAATGCAATGTATGAGAAAATATATGGGAAATATTTGCTTTCAAAATTTCTTTGAAAGTAAAAGAAAAGTTTTTTTTTTGAATTATGGAAGTTTAGTATATATAGTTGTGTGTACCTCCCAAGAAGGATGTAGCCTACAGTAGGCAAATTTTGTTGTTTTCTAACTCATGTAGAAACACTGAACTCTATATATTTGATATTCAATCAACTTGCTTGATTTCTTAGTCTAGATTTAATATCTGGAAAGTTATATATGTATACATACATATGTGAAAATTGTGTGTGTGTGTGTGTGTGTGTGTGTGTGTGCATGTGTGTATATATATATATATATATATATATATATATATATATATGAATTTTTTTTTATATCTTGAAGATTAGATCATATGGGTAATGAAGCCTTCCAGGTCTAGGCTTACGATTAGATTGCACAGAGGCTGAAACCCTATAGTACCAGAGATTGAATTAGCAAATAAATACACAGTCCTCTGCCATGAACCCTTGAAAATAATTAAATAAATCAATGCATACATCAATGACTGCAGTCAACAGTAAATGATTTACAACACTTATCACTATTTTACTATTGTTATCAATCCAGAAAAAGCCTCCAAACACCCAAAAGATTTTGGATACTTTTGATGTAAGAAATATTTCAAAGGATAGGAGTATATGCCTTTTATCCCAGTGCTTAAGAGCCAGAAGTAGGCATCATTTTGAGTTTAAAACTGTCCCAGTCTACATAGAGTTGCAGACCAGCCAGAGTTGCATAAAGATTCCACGTATTAAAAATTAAAAATAAACAAGAAAAATAGATGTTATGTGTGGGGCTGTCCTTGAGCTGAGGTGAAGTAGAAGGATACTTGGAACTCCAAAAATCTCACTGAAAGTAGAAGGCATTCCACTGTTCCTTCACCTGCTGCTCTGACAAAACACAAGCAAATACTGCCTGCTTTCACAGCAAGGTACCACCCCCTCAAAGGTATGTGACCTGGTGAATTGTTTATCTGAAGCTGTAACATTTCTCCTTATATACCCATATAATGTCTCTCCTATTGGTCCCCAGGGAAATGCCTACCTCCAGGTTACTGCAACCTCTAACTGGAAGCTATTGTACCTCCTCTGTCCTACCAATGAGTTTTCCCTGATGCCTCTGGGTACCAGAGACCCTTTCTCTTGCTGTATATGTGACTCTGTTCCTGCAATAAACTGAGTTATGCCCTCTTTCTCAGGCTCCCAGGAATTCTACATATTCCCTCTATCTTCAGGCTTCCCTCCCCAGAGCCCACAGAGGCCACAGCAAAGCTACATTGCAGGGATGGAAGCAGCTGCAGAGGAAAAACACTACCGTTATAATGTAGTTGATCTAGGACTAAACTCATATTCAGTGTGTTTAAAGTCCAGTGACAGTTCAGTGACATTTTTCTGTTTTACAGAGTTACATAGAAAAAAAAATTCCCTTATTTAGAAACGCTAAAAGAAGATGAGCTAAAGAAATCAACGAAAGTATGGAATGAACCTGTAAAAAACATTTTCAAATATCATATCGCACTTTAAAATACCAGTCTGTTACAGAGAGGAGGAGGATGTAAGTAGTGGAAAGTGCTCAGAAACAATCTTAAACCACGTCAAAACGAACATTTTCCTTGTTTCTAGAAATAGAACTTACAAAGAGGTGAGCACACCAAATGCACTTTAATGCATTAAGTGCTATTTTCTCTTAAAAGGCTACTCATCTGAAGTGCTAGGTGGGCAAGGTTGAGTCCTCTGGCAGCAGAATGCCATGGCTTCTTCTCCAGAGACAGAGGCTGCAGACTTTGTTGTATGTAGACTGACATTAATGTCTGTGCCTGACTGGTTCATGCTTCATAATGAGCTTGCTGTAAGTTTCAGTAGTTGATGCAGAATTAAAAAAACATTTTAAAGTTGATTATTTTAATGAATCATATAGTTAGTAAACTAATATCTGCATTGTGAGTTTGGAAAGTCTGATTATTTTATTGGTTTTGGGGAATACCTAAGCAAGCATTAGGTGAATATAACATTGGAGATTAGTTAAATTATTTTGTAATTACTGAAATTATGAATTTAAGTAGATATCTGATGATCCTGAGAGTGATGTCTAATATTAGTAGTAATGTATATGGAACAAAGAGTATCAATATGAAATGATTACTATATATTATGTATGTATGTGTTTAATAAATTCATGTACATGGTAGAATACCTGTGCTTCCATGTTGTTTATGAAAATAAACTCTTACTTGAAATGTCGTATACATATCACTAAGCATAGACACACAATTTCAAAAGGTATCATGCAGGGGAACATATATGGGAGGAGTTGAAGGGAGGAATGGAAAGAGGAAAATAATGCATTTTTTAAAGCTTATTTTTATTTTATTTTACATGCATTGGTGTTTTGCTTGCCTGTATGTCTGTGTGAGTGTATGGGATCTCATGGAACTGGAGTTATAGACAGAAACTGCCATATCCTTTCACACTCTCCAGCCCCAAAATTATTTTTTAGATGTGAAAAACGTAGAGATACATACATAGCAAAATGTGAGCAGATACTAGATATACAGACTTTGGAATGAGACCCCTGTTTAGTTCTTTGTACATAAGCAACCCTACAGAAGCCATTTACTTGCAAGTCATGTTCACTTATTTGAATAACTGAAAAACAATGGTTGTCAATGACTCATTTGGCAGCAAAAGTACATTTGCTACAAAGCCTTCAGTCTTCAATTCAGTTCTCCAACCCACATGGTAAGTGGGAAGAACTTACACTTTCAAGATATTCTCTATCTCCACAAGCATACTGTTTCACACACACACACACACACACACACACACACACACACACACAAACAAATACATAAAAATTAAAAAAATAATTAACCTATGGGACATAATAATCATGCAAGAATCAAATAATATAGATTATGACAGACTTGCATGTTTCCATAGGTCATGTTTCATGTAGTATGTTTAGTATTGAACCTGGGATATAGCAAATGATACATAAATAATAATTATTAGTATTATTTTATGTAACTTCATGAAGAAAATTGTACTGATTATAATTTTGAAGAGACCCTAATAATTCTACTATTCTCACAGTCATTATCAAAAATATTCACAAAGTTTGAGCCACACCAAGTTTTTACTTATACTCTTATACTTAATTCACACATACAAAATCTTTATATGTCACATTTAAAATATTAAAGGGAAGATGTTCATTGCAATTTCATAAGGGCAACTATGCTGTTTAAAGTTCTGTTAATTGTGTTTGCAAGATGGTAGTTTCTTATCTTTATAGAGGATGAGTCTTTGTGTTTTGAATAACTTTACAATGATTGAAAGGAGCTTGTGATTTAAGTAACATATGCAAATGAAGCTAAGTGGTATTTGCATACTAAGATTCATTTAATCATAATATTCATAATCAAGTGAAAATCATTATAGGTAAGTGTAGTTTTAATGAGTGTAGTAAATAAGCTTTAATTTGCAAATGGTTGCTTTTAAATAATGCTTTTACAATTTGACTTAACAAGAAATATGAACATTCTCACATAATTTTAAATACAATATTGGAAGTCATTGACAAGTATATTACAAACACTTTTTTTCAGTCCTTAATGGAAAAAAAAAATACCTTACCAAATTATTGTATAATAAGTAACTGAAATAAATGGTAACTGTGAGTCTATATTAATGAGCCAACTGATTGATTGAATAACCTTTCAACTTGATAAAATTCTAACTTGTAGTTACTAACATCTTATCTATAAAACCTTAGTCACCTTAAAAGTAAATTACTAGTAATTCTGCAGATAATTAACTTTCCTGTAAAAAGCTAACAATATAAGGGAATTTATTTTACTTACTTCTTTTTTTCAGAATAAAGAGAAAATTAAAGGCTATAGACTAGTCCTTTATTATTTTTTTTAAGTAAGGCAGAGTTGGAATAAATAATTTAATTACTTTCTCATCCATTTGACTGTGTGGGGAAAAACACAGTTTGTAAAGAATATGGATGTCTAAATAAGAAGGTCTGTAATCCAACCCCGGCCCCTTACTTTGTGACTATTTGCATTTACTTAACTTCACAAATACATCCACACAGCTTCAAAGTAGCACCAATGACTGTATCTTGTTCCTGTATCTACTGAATTATATAATATGGTCTGCTGTGGTTGACTGGGAACTGTCCCATAGTTTCAGGAACTTGAATATTTGGTCTCAGTAGGTGACATTGTTTGATCTTCACCTACCTCTAGTTTGCTCTCAAGTTCCTGTTCTTCCTGTTCCTGCTGCTAGGTTTTAACCAAAATGAAATATTTCTTTCATAGTTGACTGTGGTCATGGTGTTTTATCACAGCAATATAAAATAGTTTGGCAGTCTTTTACAAAATGCAAGCAATAAATTTAACTACTGTTAACATTGTACTTATTTGCTAGATGGGAAAACAAATCTTTACTAACATACCTCTTGATATTTTAAAAACTCTTATAGATTATATACCTGTTTAAAGTGAAATTACAGAGTTTGGCAGACATCCTGTGGTAATCAACAATTAATGATAAAAACAGGCCCCAAATTTGAAAGTAAACAAACAATCAAAAAAAAAAATGAACAATTTTTTTTAAAGTAAAAGAAGTGTGTCCATCAAAGGAATAGAGCTAACATTCTAACATTTACATTTACATTGTTAAAACTGTACTATCCCTTAAAAATAGTTAATAAGGAATCTCTTGTTATTACCTCGGGAATTACCTCATCTTTGTGGCTTCCCAATCACAAGATTGAAACAGTTTTCTCTGTTTTCAGTTGAGTCATAAGCACTTGAATTGCTTGAATACAAAGCATAAGTCATGGAACTTGACTGTCTATCCAATGCTTGTCCGAATACCATCACATTGAAATCTAATTTCTATGCATTGCTTATATTATACACACATAGATTTTGCCCAGTATCACTGGTTAGTTTTGTCAATTAACTGTACCTGTAGAGGCATAAATGAGCTTTCTGCACATTAGAAGTTAATAGTGTTTTATCATTTGATGAGATAGCTACAGATTTGTGTACTGTCAAAAATAATTTATTCTGTAGTATAAACCCATTTGAAAATGATTTATCATTCAAAAACTAGATTGTGGCTGAGTTTTCCTATGTTATTTACAAATGTAAATTAGGAGAGCCATCTTAATAATAATGTTATTAAATGTAGAAACAAATCACTACTTTTAAAAGGTTTTATGTCAAATTCCTATAACCTCTTTTTCCAAAAATCTTGTCATAAAAGAGGTACAAACTAATTCTAAATTCTATTTTATAAATCAAGATTTAATGAATAGAATATATTAAGTTCTGGATAAAACCAAATTCAAGAGCTAAATTTAAATATACATGATGTGAATCCTACCAAAGTCATATTGAAGTGTGACCTTGAATATTAAGAGATGAAGTCAAAGCTGTACAAGGTTGCTAGGTCATTATGACTCCTTCTTCATGAATTAATCTGTTCATGGATCAGTGCATTACAAAACTGATTGTTTAATGGTTTATCTACGTTATAGAAGCTAGTCTATTTTTGTCTCCTGTAATGAACTTTCTTCTATGCAAAGATCTGTGCTATCTGTGGTCTCTGTATTCTACATCAGCAGGAAGGTCATTACCATGCACAAACATTCGTCTTCAACATTTAATACTCCAGAAGAGAAATATTACTAAACTTTGCAATCTATATAAATTACCCAGTCTCTCATATTTAGTTATTGTAAGAGATGCAAAAACTATAACACACACACACACACACACATACTCATAAGGCAAGGACTTAATAATATTTGCTAGGCAGATAACTAATAATCTATGCCTATTGACCTATGTTTTCATTATAATTATGAGTGAATTCAAGAAAATTTCTACAGAAAAGTTACCTATAAACCTGAATGACAAATTAAAATATGTTCCAAAATTTTCAAAATATCTCAGATTTTTGTAAAAGCTTTAGTCACAAATTTTAAAATTGAATTAAATACATTTAAAAACAGCAAAATTGTACTATAATAGACAATGATGAATGCTTCCTTTGGGAAATAAAAAGATTCTAGAGATGGAAGTTATCTTTATTATTAAGTAGAGTGTGTAAATTTGAGTCAAGAAACAAATTTGTAAATGTGCCTGTGTGTGTGAGAGAGAGAGAGAGAGATGGGGGGGAGGGAAGAGAGAGAGAAAGGGGAGGACTGATTCTAAGAACTGTGAGGTTGTTTCCAGTTGGGGTCTTACATTCTAGCTGGCCTGAACTTGCTCTGTAGTTTGCCCTGAACTCATATTTCTCACACCTCACTCTCATGAGAGTATCAATGACAAGTCTGCACCATTCCTTGGATTTGCTTTCTCCAGTCATAGAGCCTGATTTATATTAGGTAAAATTCTTCAGAAATCAAAACTCATCTCGACTGTAAGAATGAGAAAGAAAGCAGGTGTTTTATATTTAGTGAGTTAAATGACATTGTTAATGTTAAATGTTAAATTGTATTATATGAGTAATAAAGGAGTTTCATCTGTTTTGAATTCTATGTATAATATATTACAAAGTAGAAATGTTGGTGTCAATTGCTGCTTCAGACATCTGTCACTGACCCTTCCAGCTTTCTTGAACTCTAACTCAAAAGGCATGGCTTTCTCCTTTTTTTCTTCCTCTCTTCCTAGCAGTTGCCAGAACTTTCAGCCTGTCTTTCTGTTGATTTCCTCTTATCCACCTCTAGCTTCCTTCTGAGAAGCTTGCAAATTCCATACAAAGACCTACCAAAGGAAACTCTGATTTACCAGCAACATATTTAGCTATTAAGACATTCTAGTTCTATAATATTATTAAAAACAGGATATATGATCTATAAGCAAGTATCCAATTAGCAAAATTAGCCCAACTGAACATTGACAAATAATATGTATATTCTGAATGAACTAAGACTTAGAAATCATGGAAATACTCCCTAAAATTATTCTCTTTATTTTACACTGAGTTTTCTTAGAAAAAAAGATTAGAGAATTTTTTCAGCACTTAAGCAAAAAATTATTTTAATCATTTAATCACTTGTATGCCAACTCTCTTGTTAATCGCGTACTCAGAATGTTTCCTCTAACCTCAGTTTTCAGAAGTGACATTTGAAAGTGTCAGATTCAAACCATTTCAAGGAAGTAAGCTCAAAATTAACATTTCAATTATTTCACATTTTAGATAAGCCTGTTTGAGGTAAAGTCCAGTAAAATCAATTTCCTTTTCTTTTGTTGTCTTAACTTTAACTTTACTAAATCTTTGGATTTTTAGTTACCTTTGTTTTCAAAGGAGTCAAACACCAGGCACAAAAACGCATGTCCCAAATCACCCCCCAAACAGTCACATTCAGATATATGTATTCCTCATAATGATATGTCAATGTGACTAAATGCCAGTGCACCATTAGTTAAAAGTAATGCAAAACAAAAGGAATAATAGGTGTCTCACTCCATTATTTTCAGAATATCCAGAGGCAGATGTGGAAAGACTCATTTTGATGATGGGCATGACGATCTCTAAGTTCAGATCCTGGCCTGAATTAGATGGGGAAAACATGCTGAGAAGTTCTGCTCTTAACTTTCTGCTTTCTCTTCCTACTTTACAAACAGGTGCAACTTGAACAAGATTTCCAGCTCTTGTTCAGTAACCTCTATTTCATGATGGGTTGTAACCAAGAACGGAATGGTGAGTCGAAATAATCTTCTTCTCTCTTAAGTTGCTTTTGTCAGGCTATTTTATCACAGCAAGAAAATAACAAGGACAATGATATGCGTCATATGTATAAAATACATTTTATTTTATACACACACACACACATACATATTACAATTAAGTCAATTGGTACATATATCATCTCATGTAACTATATTTTTTGTCTCTATGTGAAGACCATCTAAACTCTAGTCTAAGTAAACTTCCAGTATGGAAAACAATATTTACTATAGTATTCATACTATGTATTATTTTCTAGGCTTATTCATACTACATAACAAATATGATTACAACTTTTACACTTTGACCAACACATCTACATGAAAGCATTTGATAATGGGTGCTTACTGCAAGTGTCACTATGAATTCATGGTTTAGAAATAGTTCCATGAAGAATATATTAAAAGAAAAAAAGCAAAATATTTGTAAATAAACATAAGTATGCATATATACACATATATGTCTATAAGTATATACACATAAGTATATATATGTACATCTAATTGCATGTTAAGCATCTATCTATTGATATAGCTGCTGATAGCATTTTAATAAGAGCTGTGACAAATCACATTGATTTTACTCTTATTTTTTTTTAAGTTGACTTTACTACTTAGTATCTTATTTCTTCAAAAACATTTTAGTAAATTTATTATGTTGTTTAAAAATCCAATAATTATGTAGAATAAATATACACTTGAATATATTTAAAATTATCTGAAAAAAGAGGTTAGCACTTGTGCTAGTTTTTTTATGTCAACCAGACAGACGTTAGTCATCTGAGAGGAGGAAACTTCAACTGAGAAAATGTCTCCTGTTGGAAAGGTTTTTTTTTTTTTTTTTTTTTTTTTTTTTGGTGTTTTTAATTTTATTAAAGCTGGATCAGATGGAAAGAGATAGAACACAGATAGAAATGAAGATAGACGGAGAAGTGAAGTCCTTTTGTGATGGTCTGGGGACTACACAATGTCAAAAGGAGAAATCTCCCTGTAGAAGTGGTGCAGTCCTGAAGCGAGAATATCCTAACGGGATTGATGAGGTGCTCAGCCCAGCAGAGCTGAGGTGAGGTGCCCAACTCTGCTTCACCTTGCCTCCTGGAGGTGGTGCAGTTCTGAAGGGAGAATATCCCAACAGGACTGTGGAGTTTCTGGCTAGGTGTCCCCAATGTTGCAACTCTGTAGGGAAATATCCCAAGCGAGCTGTTCTTCTATCTTCTGTCTGATGATCTCAGCAGGCTAGTGACTGCTTCTGCTCCAAGGAGAAACAGCAAAAACTGA
Source organism: Cricetomys ansorgei (assembly GCA_026225945.1). Lineage (NCBI taxonomy): Eukaryota > Metazoa > Chordata > Mammalia > Rodentia > Nesomyidae > Cricetomys > Cricetomys ansorgei. The sequence continues at coordinate 6,948,713 of JAMJFZ010001791.1, forward strand.
GGGTTACTCAGTCCTTTTTAAGGGGTTCTGGAGGGGGAGGGCTATCAACATGGCCTGTGATTGGTGGAATTTCTTTGGCTTGTGATTGGTGGAATTCTCAGTCCAGAGAGGGATGGGGGGACCCAGCTTAGGGTCATATGTGTTAGTTGGAACCACGTCTGTGCTGTTCTGTCAGGTTGGGGGACCCCACGGCCAGCTGGGAATAGGGTCCCTGATAGTCCTGGGAGGAGCTTTATTATGAGGGGTTTCAAGTCCCAGAGACCCCCCATCCTTGCAGAGCTAGACTCACCCAAAAAGGAAATATGCTGGCTCCTCAGTGGTCCTTGGCACCATTTGGTGTTCTTGGTGGGAACAAGGAATGGTGGCCCCAGAGTCCCCAGCAGAGTGGTGAGGAAGGCAAGCATTAGTCTTGAATAGCGGTTGGACAGCAGGAGAGGCTAGGTTTGCTGGTAAAGTCAAATTTGCTTCCTGGAAGAAACACAGATGGCTCTGAGTGTCGATCTGGGAGGGGTGGGGGTCAGCCAGGAGCCAGCACAGTCCTCAATCAGCTCCTCCTTCTATTTGACAGTTAGATATCTGGGGCTTGGGCTTGGCAAGGGGGCAGAGCTAAGGCAGAGCTTCCTTCACAGGGCTGTGGAGGCTGATCACAGATGGATATGGAGGGGCATATCAGGGGTGGAGCTCTTCACAGAAGTAGGAGCCCCATGCTGTAGACTGTGTGTGGGCAGGCAGAACCCCCTAGAGGGAGCCTTGGACTGTGGGCTGCGTCTGCGGTCAGGAGTAGGAGGCAGAGCTCTCCAGTGGAGAGCCCTGCTGTGGACTCTGCTTGTTGCAGAATCCCAACACCTCCAACTTAGGCTAGGGTGTGGTGGTGCACACCTCAATGCCAGTGCTGACTCAGAAGGAAGAGGCAGAAAGATCCTTGTGAGCTGGAAGCCAGCATGGTGTACAAAGTGAATTCCAGGACAGTTCAGATGGTCCATCCCATCATGAGTGGTATCATCCCTGGGCTGTTGTTCTTTGGTTTTACAAGAAAATGGGTTGAACAAGCAACGAGGAGAAAGGCTGTGAGCAATACTCCTCCATAGCCTCTGCATCAGCTTCTGCCTCTGGGTTCCTCCTCTGCCTGAGTCCCATCCTTGCCCTCCCTCAGAGATCGACTATTAGTTGGAAAATAAGTGAAATAAACCTGTTCCTCCCCTCCAAAACTGGATTTTGAAGTGTAGAGTAAAGGGACAAAAGGTCAGATCTTACCTCAACAGATGAGACTATGTTTATTTGCACACACATCCAGAGGGAGTCTCCTCCCATGGGAATGGAAGGATCTGTAAGGAAGGGATCTGTAAGGAAGGATCTGTAAGAATATTTGGAGTTTATATAGAGGCTTGGGAATGAGAAAGTTGATGTAGCTGTAGGGGACAAAAGTCATGCATGTAGCTTCTCCATCTTGGAGCTTTTTATTCAGGCAGGTTGCTTTAGAAGACAGACTATCTCAGCAATGGGTTATGGCTGACTGATAATAGTTTAGCAAGATCAGCTATAATCTCATACGAATTCTGCTTTACAACTGAGGCACTCTATCACAACACAAACAGATCCTGAAGGTATCCATAAAGATATAAACAATTTCAAATGTGAGATTTAAAACCATCAACTGCAATCATCATCTGATTTTTGCCTTTGGATTATGTTTTTCAATAATGTGATAAATTTCAGGAACCAAGACTTTCCAAAAGAACAGAGAAAGAGAAGGAACCAATATGGAGATAGCCTTATTTAAATAATCTGTTAAACCCAGATTATTTAAGAGAATATATTGAGAATTATGCTATGCAAAATATATAATCTAGCTATAGGATAAACATCAAGAAGCCAAACGGCATTTGAATTGTGTTCTGTAAGAAAATCTCCCTACTGAGTGATTCTGGGAACAGTGCTGTTATTATTCCTTTGATCCATTGATGTAAATGCACAGTATAAATTTTTTTAAACTTTTCTTCAATATTTTAAATGTTTATGTATATATATTTATTCCATTATGTTTGTGTGTATATGTTCATGAGTGTGTGTGCACATGTGAAAGTGACTTTGTATTCATATGTGTGCATGGGAAAGCCAGAGGTTGATGTCACATGCCTTCTTCAATTTTTTTTCCAGTGTTTCTTTCTTTTTCTTTTTTCTTTTTTCTTTTTGATAAAGTGTCAACCACTAAACCAGGAGCTCCCTGGTTTATCTAGATTTGCTAGTTAGCTGCATGAGACATTTTCCTATCTTTACTTACCCAGTGCTGAAATTTTAAGCATGCATTACTGTGCCTAGCTTTCTATATAGACACAGGGATATGAACTTAAGTTACTATGCTTTGCCAGCAAGTGCCTTTCTGGCCGACCCATCTCCCCAGACCTGTATCTTCATATTTAATTTAACAATCTTTAACACTTAAAAGATGAAAATGTACATCATGGCTTACCTTTAAAACTAATCTTATGAACAGTGAATTAGCAGAGTATAGTAGCATTTAATAACTTTTAATAATTATAATTAGAAGGAAGTGACAGATGAGACTAATAGCATCAAATTTAAAGTAAAAAAAAATATACATTTAAAAATGTGTTAATGTTCCCAATAATCATTTTAAAAATTATTGATATCTAGGAAAATTTGTTCTTAAAATTGAATTTATTTTGTTTTATAATGCTACTGAATGCATTTAGTTCTTAAATTAAACTATAAATATATATTATTTTCTTTTTACAAGGTTTTTCATTGGACTTAAGTTTCAGAAGGGCATACTTTACACAATGCTGAGAATAGTTTTTCATCAATGGGGGTCCTTGAAACTATTGAGCTTGGTAAGAATTTTCTATTGAAAAATGTATCCATCTCTGAAAACAAAAAACAACACTTCTAATTTTCTCTAGCACTTAGATTGTTCAAAGGACTATAGCAATTTCAAGAGGTGTTAAAATATGCATGCATAAGGTTTGATCATGCTAACAATGAAGAAAAAGTATAATGAGCATTGATTTGAATTGAAAAGTTTCAAAAGGATGCAAATTAGTATCTTATCTGAAAGGATTAAAAAAAGTCCCATCAAGTTAAAGAGCAATTTCCCAGATTCAAAGCTTATTTTTAAACAGTCTGTATTTACTACAGTTGAGAGCAACTCATTTGTCAGCTCATTTCCCCAATGGGAAATCACTTCAGAGATATCAAGGACTCTCTCAACTCATAACAAAGGCTGTAAGTGAGGGGAGAGGGTGATGGGAATATCTGTGAAATGTCACTGTGGAAAATAAAATGTAAATTTAACTGTCAATCTGAAGAGCAAGAGATATCATTCACATCTGTCCTTGTGAGTTTTCCATTACTGTGTATCAACTTGTCACAAATTCATTTTCTTAAAACAATATGCTTTATTCTGATCCAGTTTTGTGAGTTAGACATCTGGAGATTGTCCTGGGATACCTGCTCTTTGCTTTTATGAGGAAAACCAAAATACCAGGTAGACTAGACTCATGTAGAGGCTCTGAGAAGGAACCCATTCTCAAAGTCATTCTAATTAGCTGGGAAATTCAACTCTCTGCAGCTGTGGGACAGAAGAAAAACACAATACACGTGTCTTAAAAAGCAAAAACAAAAACAAATAAGTACTATTTTTTAAAAATTTCCCTCATTCTATCCCAGATAATTCCTTATATTTTCTACAGAAGCAATTATTAACTGAATGTGATTTAAAAGTGCTCTCAACCTTACTCCCTCCCTTGCTCTTGCCCTCACACTCATCCTGCCTCTCTACATTTGTGTTATATGTGTGTGATATATGGTATATGATGCCTGCACCAAGAGGGCCAGCACCCTAGTGGTGGGTGGCACTGACATTGCCTCTCTGCTTACTGTCAAGTACTTTCCAAGAAGCCCTTGCTTCTTTGCAAGATATAAGGAGCCAATCTAGTATTCAGGTCCTGACCAATCAGAGAGATCCCCTAGATACTGTCTGTTTGGTTTAAAAGGCCCCACATTGGGAGCTTTCATGGCTGTCATGTTTTTAATTGTGCAGCCCTGACATTTCAGTATGTATTCAGCAGGAAATAAACTCCTTTAATTTCAATTGGCCACATGTTTCTCTCAGCATCTACTTGGGCTATTTTGTGTACCGTAACATGCACATTCATGTGTGCAGGTAAATAGCATTCAGGGACCAGAGAATGATGTCAGGTGTTATTTAAACATTTCTGTTTTATTCATTTGAGACAAGGTCTTTCTCTGACCCTGGAGATAGAAAGGCAGTCTAAGCTGAAGCCCTAGCCATGTCCCTGTCTGTGTGTATCACAGAGCCAGTTTTCTGGTATATATATCTATGGCTACAATTTTACATGCGTGTCAGAGTCTGAACTTAAGTTCTAATGTTTGTGCAGTAAGTGTTGCTGCTCACTTAACCATTACATAGCCACTCAAAAACCTTTGTTACTGTGAAGGATTAGAAAAATAATACACTTATCAGATGTTTTAAGTTTCTGAATGTCTGACACTTTTATATAGCCATCTTTATTTGTAGTGATAGCATAACATTCACCATTTCATCAACTGGCAAATAATTAGTGACTGCCTACAATATGATTTCAGATTCTCTGAAGACTTACATGTATCTGTTCACATCAACATGGAGGCTTTTGCTCTTTCCTCTGACTTACAGTACTCACAAATGGATTTGTCTAAAACTATTCTTATAGATAGAAATATAGAGGACTGCCAAACAAATTTTTCATAGTGTAAATGTTTGCCAGTCATTAATGACCTATTATACAGTAAGAAAAATTTATGTTGAAGGTTATTTTTAAATATTAAAATTCATTCTTTGTTATAGCGTATCATAACTATAAGTAATAATTCTATGAGAAAATCCCTAATTTTCTAGAAATATCAAACATAATCATTATTTGTACGAAGTAACTGTTAAGCATTCTTGTAAAAGTAAAGAGTCTTTTAAGACAAATTTCCAATGAGGATGACTCAGAGTTATCTTTTCTCTCAAACTGGTAAACACTGGTAGAAGTAGATTGAGTGATATTACCAACATGTTATTTAGTTTACATAAAGTATTGTCTAAAATGTACCTTCAGAATCTGCTTTTGTTATAGATTTCTTCTGGATATAAGACATTTTAAAATATTTCCTTACTTGGGTATATTCTCAAGTATTTTCTCCAATATACAATCTATATTAAGTTATTTTAATATTTTGAGGCAATGGGCGATTGTGAGATCATTATTTCTGATTACCTAAGAACTATTTTATTAAGAAGTACTAATAAATAGTCATCAATAAAAGTTATGTATTTCTTTTGCAGTGACATTAAACAAATATTAGCAAATATATTGTGAGCTGAATTTAACCAGAAAAAAATATATCCACATACTCATCAAAGATTTAAAAGATGGATTGAATGATTAGAGGTTTGAGATTATAGAGAATTAGAAAGTTCCAGATCTGGAGCCAAATCATTTGAGGCTACTATTAGCTCTCTTAATCACCATTTGTATTAATCACTATTTGTGTTAACTGCATTTTCTGTGTCTGTAATAAAACACCTTGGAAAAGGCAACTAAAGAAAAATTTACTTTTGTTTATAGTTTGAGAGTATAGTTCATCACTACAGAGAAAGCAGGGCAATGGGCTTGAGGCAGCTGGTCCTAGTGCGCATTCAGTCAGAAAATAGAAAGCTATAAATGCTTATGCTCTGCTTGCTTTCTCTTAATACATTATACTAATACATTTCTCCAAATACATTCAACCACCTAGAGTGGTGCAGCCCATACTTAAGATGAGTTGACTTAGCACAGCTCATGTAATCTAGATCATCCCTCGCTGGCATGCCCAGATATTTGTCTCCTAGGTAAAATTTGATCCTGTGATGTTGGTAATATTGGCCATCACAAGTCTACCTCTTGTCATCTTGATATCCAAACACATCATTTCTGACACATGACATTCCACCCCTTCCCCCTATATGCTTATGAAAAGTATCATAACTGAAAACATACCCAGTCTAACTCCATCCTCTTTAATAACCACAACACTGTTGAAAAGTGCAACCTACAAAGTTCTGAAACTCAAGACACAATATTAAGTGTGATCCTATTACACAATGATAATGCCAATATATTGCTCTTAGAATAATAATTACCAGTTAGTAATAATGCATTATTATTACAAACAATAATTATGAAATAAAAATAAATAATTTGCATACTTCCAACAGACAATGTCACTATAAGCATGGCCATGCAAAAGGGGAAAATATAGAGGCATAGCAATGAGAGATAGGACCAAAAAAAGAGCAACCTTCAAATCCTGTAGCTCCATATTTGAATGCCTAGGGTTTGTGGTGGAATTATATAGGATTAAAAGTGCTTGGTTAATCAGTTCTTCCCTACCAATGCCTTTAGCTGCAGCACATGTTCTTGTGTGCTGACTCCATTCCATCACGTAGCTCTTGGCATTTATCCCATGGTCTGGGTATCTCCAACACCCTAGAGCCCCCATTACGCTTTAGGCTTCATTTTCACAGATTTATCAAATTGACCTGTCAGTGATTTTTGCAGAGGCTCTGATATGACTGAACATTGCCTAGCTTACATGGATCTCTGAGACCATGAGTCTCCATGAAATGACCCTCTCAATCTTGTAGAGCTGCAAAACCAGGGCCGTGAATGATGCTGCCAGTTTCTTCTGCGAGCTTGAGATGAAGCCTAACTTTTTTGGAGTGCAGCTACAGCAGCCTTTATTTGCTGTTCCCAGGAACCATTTCCTTAGACAGTCATCTCCAGGAATAGGGATCTACTTCAACATCATTCTCAGGTTAGGCTTTCTTACCTCAAAAGCATTTTCATTTTGGCAAGTTGGAAACCTAACATAGATGGGCTGGTATCTTCAGGAAACTTTTCCTATTGTCCCAGTGCAGAGCATGTCACTTTAACAATTGCAACTTCATTTCATTTTATTTTATTTGTGTAGCACATGCATTGGCTGTAACTGTAAATTCTTTAATCCTTTCTCATCAATAAACTACATTTTTAGAAATATCTTTTGTTTCTACATGTTACTCTTTTTCTCCACAGACACAGATGCATAAACTGATTGCAATCATGCCTTTAAAATTTCTCCGTGCAGTAAATATATTACTTTAAAATTCCTCTTCACTCATGCTCTCAGAAAATAAGCAGAATGCAATCAAGTTCTTTCCCAGAATATAACCCAGTACTTTCTGGCCCAGTAATACATAGTCATTGTGCTTTTCCCCTTTCAAAACTCATGAGCTGGTCTTCCATAGTTCACATCTCCCACAGCCTTATAATCTCACAAATACCCACCAGTATGGTTCATTAATCTCTGTTTACAACATAATGTGGCTTTCTTAGTGCAAACATCCAAACTCTTCAACGTTCTTCTCACCCGTCAGGTACAAAGGTCTGAGAACTACATAGCCAGTGTCTTAGGTATCTATTTCTGTGATAAAGATGATGAGCAAAACAACTGGTGAAAGAAAGTGTTTATTTTGCCTGACATTTCCAGGAAACAGTGTGTCACTGAGGGAAGTTCAGGAAGGAACCTGGAGAAAAAAACTGATGTAGATCCCACAGAGCACTGCTCTTCCTGTCTTGCTCAGCCTGCTTTCTCATATACCCCAGAACTACCTGCCTAGGGGTGGCACTACCCTCAATGATCTGGGCCTTCCTGCAGCAATCATTAACCAAAACAATGCTCGAGAAACTTGACTGCAGATGATAAAGGAATTCTTTTTTCTCAATTAAGATTCTTTTTTGCCAGATATATCTAGAGTCATGTCAACCAGCACAACTGACCTTTCTCAATTTGACACACTAACACATCACTTATTAAACCATAGCTTTTCCTTTCTTATTTGTTCATGAGTTCTCAAATTAATATCAACACCACAATATAAAACATTCTAACTTTTAAAATCTCAGAGCATTTAAAAATTCAAACATTAAAAAAAATAGACTCTTTAAAGTTCAAAGTCTCTCTAAAGTATTCAATATCCCATAATGGTGGGTTCTTGTAAAAACAACAAAGCAATAACAAAACAAGTTGTATATTTTCTTACTTCAAAGAGAAATGAGAAAACCAGGACTCAGCTATTCTTAAATCAAAGCAAATCTGGTAGTATATCCTAGCCTCTTTGGAATGCAGCTATAGTTGCCTTTATTTGCTGTTCCAATAGTATCAGACTTCTGGTACTTGCAAACTCCAAAATGCTGGGATCTTCTCCTGTGACTGAGCTGCACCTACACAAATAGTTTTACCTGAACTCTCTTCAGGGACTCTGACTCTGAAACATGATACCAAGCATAAATTTCTCTCCCTTATTGTTAAACTATGGGCTTCTACTGCAACTGAGACTGACATTATCAATGGCTTATTCTGGCCTCTCACTAAGTCATGTCTCAATTTCTCTCTGATTCCTTCATGACTTCAAAGCCAGTACCACCTGGAAGACTTTCACATGGTGTCAAGTCATCTGCCAACACAAAGTATAGTGTAGGAATTATCTGGACCACAACTTCTGTGTGCTGACTCCAAGAAAAACTTTCTAGATGATTTCACCCCAGTGATGTTGCTATTTTCTTAATCTCATTTGATTTTTCAGCCCTGAGTGATCACTGTTGTCCCAGCAAAGCAAAGGTTTCACTTTCATGTTTCTGGTCTCTTGGCTATCAGTCAACTCTCCAGCCTCAGATGACCAGAATCACCAATTTTAAATTTAAACTATCAGAGACCCCAGTCAAGTCTTTAAGGGACTCTCAAACTTCTCTTTGGCATTATCTAAGCCAGCCCTCTAGTATTTGCACTACACTCAGCATTATCTTCGAAGTTACCATGAGAGTTCATGAACTTCTGAGTACTCAATGACTTTTCTAACCCATTGTCCTAAAGCATTTGCACACAGTAGGCTTGTCCCATCAATAGTCTACTCTCTGGCAACTTGGAAGATAATGCTGAATGCAGTGTAAATAATGGAGGGCTGGCTTTTATAATAGCAGAGGGAAGTTTTAGAGTTTCTTAAAGATTCGACTGGGTGTCTAATAGTTTAAATGTAATACCTGTGGTTCTGGTCATCTGGGACTCGAGAATTTACTGTGATTTCTAAGAGATCAGAAACATTACAGTGAAACTTTTGCTTTGCTAGGACAATAAACTGTGATCACCCAGGGCTAAAAAATCAGCTGATATTAATAAAATACCAGTGTCCTTGGAGTGAAATCTTCTGAGAAGTTTTCCTTGGAGTCAACACATTAGAAGTTGTGGTCCAGAGCAATTCCTAATCATCCCCCCCAAACAACACAATAGATCCGTCAATAATCCACTCTCTGGTACCAATTTTTTTTTTATTGTGTGACAAAGACTATGACCAAAAGCAAACTTAAGGGGAAAAAAGTGTTATTTTATTTTACGCCTCCAGGTAACAGTCTCTTGTTGAGGAATGTCAATATAGGAATTCAAGGAAAGAACTGAAGCAGAGATGACAGAGCAGTGCTGTTACTGGCTAACTAAGTCAGTTTTCTTATATACTCTAGAACTACCTGAACAAAGATTACTACTACCCACAGTGGGCTGGGACCTCTGATATTAATCATTGATCAGAAAAATGTCTCTATATATAGATTTCTATCTATAGACTTGAATATAGGCAATCTATCAAATGACAGAATTTTCTCAATTAAGATTCCTGTTTCCCAGGTATGTTTAAGTTTGTGCCATATGACAAACAACAACCAGTAAAGTGGAATTTATCAAAAACAACAGCCCTATTTCCCCATTTCTTGGTACTGTAGAATAATAGTCATGTGTAAAAGCTAGGAAGGGTCTATATTCCAGGGAACTATATGAAGGCTCATATTCAGAGGCCAGTGTAGTCCAAATAAATGTAGAAAGAGTATTAAGAATGTTGGTACTTACCTTTAATCCTAGTATTCAGATAGCAATGGTGGTACACACTTTAATCCCAGCGCATAGGAGACAGAAAGCAGAACCCAGGAGCCAGTGTCAGGCAGGAAATGATGTCCAAGATGAGTCAGAGTGAAGGGCAGCCAAAATGACTAATCAGAGAAAGAGTTAGCAGAGGGAGTCGGAGTGAAGACATGCCCAAACCTCATGATATAAAAGTAGGCTCTCAGCTCGGAGTTAATCAGTTACAGAGGCAGTATGAGGAGAGCAGTCTGAAGATGACCAACAGATGAGACAAGACACAGAGACAATACAGGAGTCTGACTAAGGATAAGGCAGAGAGGCTGACTAAAGCAGTACAGAGCATTGAGAGAATAAGCTATTATTTCTTTGGAAACCATCTCTTTGCTGTTAGATCTTGGGAAGCATGGAAACTTTATCTCTTACCACAGAACTTTTCCATATCAACTTTCTATGATTTTATTTTGGAACAGGAATCAATTCTTGCTGTGAGATTCCAAAGCACTCTTTATTTCTTTTTTTGTGTGAAATGAGGTTGTTTTCTGTTTTGTTCCAAAGATGATGATGTCATTGTACTGTGATATCTATATTCTTTGCCTTTCAAAAGTCTACTAGAGAAGATATCTTCCTAATCTCGGGGTATATCATTAGCTTTGAATCCTGATTTTTGATATTTCTCCATTAACCGCTCATAGAAAAAAAGCAATATCCTTCTCCAAGGATACCAATATTCCTGTGTTTGACATTCGAGTTACTGACTACTTAGTGTTAGAATGATTAAGAGTGAGTTAGGCTATGCAGAGAAGTATATTCTGGCCTATATGGATATCAGCATTGGAAAAACTAGTCTATACCACACCATTGGAACTAGAGTTGTATTGAGAAATTGTTGTGCTTGTTGTCAACTTGATACAAACCAGGGTCAACAGGGAAGTGGTACTTCAACTGAAAATACTTCTACCAGGTTAGTATAGTAAGACTCAGAGGCATTTTCTTACGTAATAATTGATGTAGGAGTACCTAAACTTTTGTGAGTCTTGCAACCCCTGGCAGGTGGTTATAGCTGGTATAAGAAAGCATTCTTCAGTTCCTACTTCCTGGTTTCTGCCTTGAATTTCTACCTTGACTTCCATAATGATAGACTGGAATGTATAAGCCACATAAACCATCCACTACCCCCAATACCACCCCAGAAAGGAAAATGATTAGGTGTGTTCAAATCTAAACTGTATTCACTGGTTTTGGATCCATTAGGAGGTGACTGTGTGGTCTAAATAGTTCCAATATTCATATTTCTCATTCTGAAATATGCTTTTAGTTTTTGTATTCTAGAACTATTGCATCTTGAGTGTTTAGAATCCAATAGTTATAAATAAATTCATAGACTCCTTGACTACCAACCTATGGCTGACATAGAGACACATAGATCTGGAATGTACATCTCTTATTGATGTACAAAATACAAATATAGAAGTTTTGTTTTCTCTTTTCAGGAAGGACTTATACTTCCAAGAGCATAGAAGATACTATAATAAGATGGTTTTACTTACATTATTTCTCCCCAAAAATTTCTGGGACCACAATATTCATAGAAAAATTAACATAAGAGGATAAGGTGGAGTGGAGAATTCAGAAACATCAAGACTAACATCTGAAAGAAATAAATACCTCAGGAAGACTGGAAGTCTTCTAGACACTGGAATGCCTGTGCATAAATAATCCATAATTTTCAAATGACTTATAAAAGTTCATAGGGAACCCACTTCAATTTAAATTTTGGGGCCTGGGCCTGTGGCTAACTTTGGCTCATTTTTAAACTCTTTTGTCTCTCTTTTAATAAATTATCTCCTTTTCTGTAAGTGTTTAACTGTCTTGTCCATGTCATTGTTTGAAGACATGAGCACATGGGGATTTCAGGATAGGTCTTCAAAACTCAAATCACTGCTTGTGACATAAGAACATAGTTTCAAATCCCTCCCAGGTGTCATGCTACGTAAGAGACATTTTGGATTAATCTTATTTGTGCCCGCATTTTCTTTCTGCTTACTAATGGTCAAATTATATTTCTCATTTATTTTTCTATTTCCTTCTAGGATCCCATAGTGACTGAATCAAACATTTATATGGCAGAGAAGAACTCAGAAACCTTTATGGTATAAAATTTCTTGAAGTATTAGACATCTCTGTTTCTTAATATAAAAAAGAATTTTGAAGAAGGAAAATTTTAAAAGCTAATTTTAGCCATACCCCCAAGTTCTTAATAAGAAAAAGGTTGATTAAATAAAGTCACAGTTTGGCATCACAAAATGTAGGGGCCATGCTTCTAAATGTGACTGTTCCTGAAGAGAGAGCACAAAGAGCCAGCAGGAGAGTTTAAGGACTAATCTGCCTCAGTGTGAGAGCACTTTCAAGGCTGTACAGAACACAAAAGACTAATTTACAGGGTCAGGAAATGTGACAGTGGCAGATTGAACGTTCAAAGCAACCTAGGAAATTTTCAGATGGTAAAAGACTTCAGGCAAACAAAATATGCTGAAATAGATAATACCAGAGAAATGGTACTCAATCATGATCCAGTTTCAGAAAATTTAATTGTTAATGATTAAGGACAAGAAACGGTCTTTTACAAAATTTGCATTGAATAGAAATTTCAGACTGTTGGCAAATTCACAAAACAGTAAAAATAAAACCAACCTGACAAGAATTCAGCAAGAAAGAATGCTTAATGATAGCTCTTTAATAACTGTCTAGTGTGTGAAGGCTGTAAAGTAGTGTAATAATAGAAGAATGAGCAGAAAAATAAGATGATAAGTTTTACGGTGCTGGGCAGCTGGGCAGATACCACACTTGAAGAGAATTGAGGTTGGACTCCTGTCTCCTAATCAGCAGCTTCCAAAATCAGAAACAGCAACTACAACACTGATTCTTGTTAAAAATAATGGGGTCCTGATTCTATATCTGGCCAAGAATGTAGCTTCCATCCTAAAGTGCACAAAAGATACATTTCTATGTAGCCAGAGATTTTTCTGGTAGAAAACGTGCCATAGTTTTCTTTCTTTAGTTTGGCTAGATAAATCAGTCACCTGAGCAAGAAAACACTCCTGATGAAACTGTCCATTCCATAAACCTTGAGAAATAGCAAAAAGAAAGAAAGAAATAAGAGTATAAAAGTCATCTAAAAGTTCCTGTTGGCACAGTGCTCTCTCCAGCCATTTTTCATTTTCACCCTTCAGCATGTCCCACTTTACCTTGCAATAAATGCCACTTGTTCTCTAACTGTGTGTCTCATTTCAATTCAGGGGCAATATCAAGGACTAAGATGATGAGGGGATACCAGACTAAGACTACATTTAGAAGATATTCTGGTACATACTTAGAAGTCTTAAATATATGTTGAAGTTGTGATGGGAAGTATAAAGACATGAAAATTATGTATATTTAACTTTAGGTGCTAAGATCAAGAAAAAGAAAGTAATAAAATAGAAAATGTTGAAATCATATATAAATTATGTGTTTAAAAATAGGTAAAATCAGTATTTGATGGAAGGCATTATGTTTTGTTCAAAATTAATTTATGTCTCACATGAACTGCTTTAACTCTTTATATTTTAATATTTTGTTACTGATCAGTATTATAGACAAGGTTCAACCACCATCTCCTAGTAATTTTTCAGTTTTTATCAGTATCTTTTCCTGGACGTCTTGTCTCACTTTGGACATCACTAAGCTCCTGGGACTATCTCCATTGAACATATTTAGACAAGATGCACAGTGTGTACTGCAGAAGTATAGGACATATTTAGGTCCTTGTGCTTACAGATAAACACTGGGAGAAACAGTAATGTTAAGTATACAGGATTGTCACTTCAACAGAAACAGACTTATAACCAGTTTTCCACCTGGAAGGCTGAGCTAAAAGTCTATTGATACTTGTGTACACTGGATCCTCCTCTACCTTACCTTAAGCTTATTTGTCTAAAACCTGTTTTTTCAGTTAACCTATAGAACTCATCTTTATGGATGATATCACTTGTACTTTACAAAGAGTTTTGATGTAGTCATGTCTTAAGCTTTGTTGTGCACATGGGGCAGTATTAATTATCACCAGGGAACTGTATTCTAAATTATGATGTGCTTGATTATGCCTAAAATGAATTATTTGAGGTCAGACTATTGAAATTTGAACCAACACTGAGTTCTGAGTACTATTGAAACTAACTACCTGCTTTTCTCCAGAGATCATCACTGCTGGTTTTGGTGTTTGCAGAGACTCCTGAACAGAAAAAAAAAATAATATTACAGAATAAAATGAGGCATTTTCAAGGATGAGAGTGCTTTTATGCCAATGTACATTTTTAGATAGGCTTTATACTATTGCTTAAGTGTCTGGAGAATATAGCTTGGGGATGGGTGTTTCATTTGTCCAGGTGACTAGCAGACCCATTTGGATTAACTCTTTGGGGAAAGATAATGGTAAACATTTTATTTTTTTATCAGATAGCCTCTGGCTATATAGTAATCTTATGGTCTTTGAAGAAGGTTAAAATATCTTGTCTGCATCTAGGGATAGAGAAATTATTTAGACACTATGCTCTCTGAGGAGTAATCAATGATCTGCAATTTTTGCTCCTAGTTTCTAAGATGCTGATTAGGCAGGGCAGGGTCCATTCTAAAGGCTTTCAGTCATACTAATATTTGTCTAGTTACCATGCAATCTGAATTTTCCTATTTATAAGTTAAACACAGTATTATGCTGTGATTTCTTTGTTTTTTTTTCCTTATTCACTAATGATTTACACAGAACACAACATACCTTTACCATGGTCTTTTCACTGGCTGTGAATAGAAATGCATATTGTAAATAGAATGTGAATGCCATAGAATGGGATAGTGAGCCATTTCATCATTTCATTTGTCTGGCATTAAATTGAGGATTCCTACTGCTAAGATAGCAGCTACTTCTGAGTGTCTGTGATAAATTGAAACATTCTGCTTATACTTCACAAAAATCACCTAACTTAATGTTCACAAATAGCTACATTAGGAACAAATTATGGTTTCCATTTTATAGGTAGACATTTTAGGAACAGAACAATAACTTCTTCTAAATCTATCCCACTACCCAATATCCTATTTTCTTAAAGCCTTCTGAACATTTATTTAAAACTCATATTTGAAAGCAATTTGATACCTGTCTATGGAGAAATGGATCAGTACCAAGATAAATGACTTACAATATAAATTTTTCTTTTAAGGAATGAACTAAGTTAAAGTTGATCACTACTTAAAGGGACTAATACAAACATTCTAATTTTGAAGTCTCATTAATTAAAGAGACTGGAGATCATTTATCAAAAGGAGCAGCTGACACTTGCTAGTGGGTCAAACTAATGAGTGAAATGCATTTATTTAAAACAAAAAACAATTTATTCACTAGACATTCCTCATTTCCAATAAACGGAGTTATCAGATACAGTATCATGAAATAGAGTAGAGGAATAGGCCTGTGTGAAAGCTAAGAAGGGTCTATATTCCAGGGGTCTACATTCCGAGAACTGTGTGGTCTGGATGGAATGTAGACACACCATTAATCCAGTATTCAGAAGACAGTGGTAGCAAACATCTTTAATCCTAGTATTCAGAAGGCAATGGGAATCCATGCCTTTAATTCTTAAAACAGTGGAAGCAGACACAGAAAGCAGAACTCAGAAGGAGTCTGTGTCACACAAGAAGTGACTTCTGAGATAAGTCAGAGTGAATGCTAGACAAAGTGACTAATTAGAGGAAGAGTTAGCAGAGTAAGGACATGTCCAACTGGCACAAGAAAAGGCTAGCTTTCAGCTCAGTAAAAGATAGCTACATAGGAGTTAGAGTAATTCAGTTAACAAAGTCAGTAAAGAAGAGTCAAAGAGTCAGACAGAGGAGTCAGCTGAAGTAGTCTGTAAGAAGAGTCCATCAGGACAGTCAGTTGAGGATCAGTTAACGGAGTAAGTAACAGAGTCAGTTACAAAAAATTTACAGAAGCTGAGGCTGGAGTGAATTATAGAGTAAGTTCCAGCAGAGTCAGTTACAGAAGCAGTATGGAGCAGTGATAGCTCAGGGAAAGACACAGAGACACAGCAGAATTTAGCAGAAGAAGCCCAGAGCAGAGAGTGAGTTGAACCCAAAGAGCAGGAGTTCAGAAGGATTTCTTAGTCAGCTTAGTCGAAGTGGCTCAGTCAGCAGTAGGTTTTGGAAGGCAAAGACAGACGCCTTCAAGGTCTGGGCTAGCAGTTTAAATGTTCTAGATTGTATGAAGGTTGAAACCTTCTAGTTCAAGCATTAAGACTAGATTATAAAGAAGGCATCACACTCTAAAGCTCCTGGATTCCAAGCTTAGAGTAATTTAATTAGGCAAAAGAATAAACCACAGTTTTCTTTCTTTAGTTTGGCTAGATAAATCAGTCACCTGGGCAAGAAAACACTCCTATCACCAGGCAAAGCTTTCAGTGGTAGGGTTGGAACACCATCCCAGCCACAGAATCTTCAACCTATAACCTATTCTTCCTACAGGATCCTCTGGGGCAATGGAAGAGCAGAACCCCATACCAAAGAAGGGAACCCATGCATGAAATTCCTAGGCAGACCAGGAACTAGAGAATAGATAGCTAACAGAGGATTTCTAATGATATCCTTCTCTGCTCACAGATGGATACCAAACCCAATCTTCATCAGAGAGGCATTCCCTGGCAGCTGATAGGAGCAGTTGTAGAGGCCAAGGTCTAAACAAATTGTAAGCACAGGGAACCCCTTGAAAGAGATAGTGATAGGATTCCTGGTACCAGAGGACCAGAGGACACCTGGAGTACAAGCTCCATTGAGTCAACTGACTAGCATTCTTAGGATGCTTGAGGTTGTCTGGCTTGGTATTCTTGCAGAACTCAAACAGACTGAAGTGTATTTGTGTGGGGGGAGGGGGTGTCTCTCAACTTTTTGCCTACCCTTGGGACCTTTTGCCTGATGGATTGCCTTGTCTACCCTTAAAGTATGGATTACTGTCTGACCCTCTTCCACCTTATTGCACCCTGTTTGAGCAGTAACCTGGGAAGGACTGTTGTTTTCTGGGGAGACACAGGGGTGAGGATGGGACAATGGAGGCTAGATTTGGGGGAAATGGGAGATAACTGTAAACGAGAGAAGTGGAGGAGGGAAGTGTGATGCTGGAATATATTATATGAGAGAAGAAAAATAAACAAAAATTAAAAATTAAAAAAATCAGTGACTGAAATAATAGAATATGAAGAAGGAATAAAGAATGTGAGAATGCTTCAATGTTGAATTCAGGTTCTGGGAAAAACATGAGTGTGGACATTTTGCTGTTAGAGGTCAGATTGTGGCTAAATTTGGCTTTCTGTTTCACCTACAAAATTAAAAGGAAACTGTTCCACTGCAGCACCATTTACCAGCCTTAGCCTGAATTTATAAAGATAAAATCACTTGCTCTATGCCATAGAATCATTAGCAGAGTAAAATCCAAAAATTGCAAGACAGAGTTAAAAAAGGGAATGTAACTTCACCTTTCCTCATTTCAGTTTTGGTGTCAACATCCAGGGCAAGTTTTGAAGTGAATTTTCCTTGATGACATGGCTGTTTTAATCCACAACACAAACAATGTGAGGAGCTCAAAGACTAACTATCTATTTTCAAAGACCTGGGACAGCAGGATGGACAGCAAACAGCCTAAGGGAATGACAGCCAATTTCAAAAACAAAATTAACAGTACAATAAAGACAAAACTAAAATATGAGCTTATTTAGGTCTGTCATTTAAAGGGAGAGTAGTATTCCTTGCCAGCCACATGTAATTAGAATCTAGTCATTTATGTGATGTTGTAACTAGTTCACTTAATTAACACTCAAGAGTTTTTTTTTTCTTCTTCTTTTTTTGAGCCACTGCAGGTAAGAATATCCTCAGTGAAAGTCAGAAACAATGAATTTACTCTCATCTGAATGTACACTGTTCATATAATCCCTAGTAATACAAAATGGAGAGGTATGCATATATTTTTCTCATTAAAGTAAAACTCTATACTTTTAGCATTTTAAGTGTTGTGTCTAAGTATACACAAAAAATTATTAAATTGCCTAAGTTCACTTTAAATTGGGAAAAATTAGTACCCATACACACCCCCACACACAAAAAATAAACACATGACATTTTTTTTTCCTTCTAGAAAATCAAACAAATGTGGGAAGTAATAATTAACTCTAACAGATAAAACACAAAACTTAAAAATAATGTCGAATTTTAATCTCATACCTCCTACTGACTCAGAGTATTTCTCTCTTGTTCAATTTGAGCCATAACAATAGAATATCCTGGAGTGTGTCACATACAACAGAGATTCATTTCTTATAGTACCTGAGGATGCTGAGGGGCTGTACCTCATATGTAGCTTCCTGGGATAACGTCGTGGGGAGGATGATAAACATTGTCTTCTCCTGGCAGAAGGGATGGAAATACTCAACACCCATTTTTAAGTATCCAGAAACCATACCTAATCATGTTGCTGAAACTGGAACACTAATAACCTAATTACCTCCAAAAGTTGATAAAATTATTTCATTTTTATTCATTGATACTGTCATAAGTAGTTTTAACATTTGAATACTAGAGGTAAGAACATTCTAACAATAGTGGTTACCACAAATCTCATCCTAATTTTAGATCAACAAGAACCCTGAATTAGAAAATTGTTATGCTCCTCTAGAATGAGATTTATATGTATGAGAGGCCTTGAAAATTCTAGTAGCCTGGAGAATGTTCCTCCTTACCCCATAGTGTCTGTCAGTACTGCCGGATAGAGAATGTGATTTGCCATGGTCCAACGTGACAAACTGCATATTTTATTTTATTTTATTATTTTATTTTATTATTTTTTAGGGCCAGATTGTACATTTAAATACAGACTCAGCATTTAATTTTCCATTTATCTTGGATAAAAAATTAATCTCAATTTTATAGAATTGTACAGAATCAACTACAATAAAATTCTTTTGGACTGAGAATGTGGTTCAGTGGTAGTATTTGATTTGAAACGCTGGGAAAAGAATAACAAAAGAATGAACAGAAGGTTGCTTGCGTTCTCCTAAATATTTGACAAGTGTGACCATGTCAATGCATGGCTGTGTAGTTCTAATTTCTTACCTCAGTTTTATATACAGCTTCATGCTGTGTTACTTGGCAGGAGATTTATCGTATTTTCATAAATAATGATAGAGGTCAGGCTTAGCAGTATAGCTTCTATGTACTGTTTTGTATCAGGAGACAAGCCTCAATGTTGTGATACAATAGCAAACAAAATTCATGGATAAGGTAACACGTAAAGCACATAGTATATGTGAAAGAGGTACTTCTGTGATGGATACCCACTTCCTATTCTCCTCCATGTCCTCATCTAAGAACCTCTAATATCTTTATAAATTGTGAATTAATCTGATTTCCTTATATTAACCACACTTTCATTTATATACTCATCATATGAGCACAGTTCCATATCATCTGTATTTCTGCCACCTGAATACTTAATTATATCTCAACTTTAGACCTCAATGCTCTAGAAATGGAAAAAGCCCTGACATTTTATTAATATTTATCTGGGACTGGTATTATGTGGAATTTTTATTCATGACCCAGAAAATCTTCTGATGATAGTCCATTGTAAATTAGCATGACCTTTGAATAAAAATGATAAGAGTCATAATCTCATTGCAGTGATTAAGGATTGGACCACTGACCCCAATCTTTTCATGATCCTCTTGAGTGAAATCTGTATCTTTTGAGAAAACTTATGTATTCTGACACTGTTGCTTCAAATTCTTGGCATCATAGCAGTAAATCTGTACATGGTGTTCTGAGTGGCAGAGGATACAGACTTCGCTCTTGTACATGTAAGATGAAGAATCTTGGCTGAATCTGGACCCTAAAACAAACTCAAAATGTCTGTTTTTTTAAAAAGATATTACACAGGCATGGAAAATGAATAGTAGAGTATGATACAGGAACAAAAGTGTAAGGGAAACGCTATGAGGATTATCACAAACTGATTCTGTGTTTCTAACAGAAACCGACAACTGTCCCATTCTCAACATCACTGTTCAGCAATTCCACTGTAGTCACTGCCACTATACAGGACGAAGCTGAAGACTGAACATTGTTACATGATTTAACATGGGGATAAATTTGATAGTTAACATTTGCAACAAGCTAGATATCCAGATAAATCTACCTTTCAAATACTTCACATACTAATATATCCATATATATTCATATATTTAATCTGAACCACCAACTCTTTACATGCTGCTTTTTATACTCATTTTCCTGCCACAGAGTCCAAGTCACAGAGTGATTGCATGACTTTTCCAACTGAATTTGTAGTGTTCTTCATACTGCCTCATGGATATTCTCACATTTTCTCCTGCTATAAATTAAATAGAAAGCAAATATAGCAAGAATACTACTGTAGACTGTACAGATACCTAGAATTAACAAGGCTCTTGAAGAAACTGAACTACTAAAGGGTCATCTGTGAATAAGCAGTTTGACGTCTTACAAAACACTGAAAAAAATCTGAAAACAATAAACACCAAATGGGCTTTTATGTATTTTCTATGCTATACCTTTAAACCTCCCTTTTCTGCCTTTAATAACTTGGTTTGTGATCTCAGACAAAAACTACAAACTCAGTTTTTGGAGAATGCATCATATATGACAGATATGAGTGGCCATTTAGTGCTGTCTCCTAACCGCTCACAACTGAAACTTTACCTTATATAGCTGGGGATCCCAGGATGATTGAACTCAGAATAACACGTGAACTCATATAACTACCCAGGTTTGAGGTTAGTTCTTTCTAGAGTGATGATTTGACGGTACATTGTAGAAGAATATGCTTTCTTCTTAGAAATGTGGAAAAGTGTGAAAAGAGGGGGGCCACATGTTACAGAGCCTGCTCAAAGAAGTAACTACAAAAAGTGTAATCTGGAGGGAATCTAGCACACCTAGTCATGAGATGTGTGTATGCATCCACATGGGTATGTGCATAAACATATTAAAAGTCAGTGACTGCCTAATACAACTCTACTATTAACAGGATAATTAACATAAAACCTCAGTCAGAATAATCATCCAAAAGTGCTTGCTCAATAAACCATTCTATCATAAAAATAAAAAACAGAGACAAAAAACAATTAATTTCTATGTGCGTAAGTTTTAGCCATTCTGAAACACACATCTTCCTTGAAGCTCCTTAAAACTTGGAAAGAATACATAATTCCTCAAAAATAATAGTATTCATGATTTGAACATCATCTTCAGTGATCAAAAGGGGACATATAATTAATAATTTATTATAGTTATAACATACGTTACTACAGCCTTTTGATCTTGGAATTTATAGCTAGCCCTGAAAATTGTACCACGGTATACCAGATGTATTTGTTTAAATGTTCACACTTAACTTTTCTTTCCTTCAAAGGAAACTTTGTAAGAAGATGGTGTTTCAGCATTTAGAGGATGATTAAGGACAGAAAAACATTTAAACACTAGAATAGTAATATTTATATGTAAATAACATCTGCTTTTAATACTATGATTCTGTTCATTAAATTTAACCTCACAGTAACCTATATTCTAGCTGAAAGTTATTTCAGTTTTAGAGATAATGGACATTCTGAGGAAAGCTAACTTATGGAACATATTTTTTTGTATAGTAAGTAGAAATTTCATCGTTATTTTTAGCAAGTGTAGCATTTTTTGAGATTTAAGCTAACATTAAAGATGGATAATTTTTCATACATGACATTCAGCAACTTCTATTTCTGAGATTATTTTATCACTTTAAATAACCATTAAATGCTTTAAAATAAGCCATCATTTCACCATAAAATGAAACTAATTAATATTTTAGAAAGTCTGAGTTTTACTCAAAAGTTTGGAAGTCATCATTGTTTTTATCACAGAAAGAAAAAAAAATGAAGAGTTAAAATGAACAATTCTTCATCCTTAGGTCCATCCCTAAACTAAGATCAACAATCCTCTGACCCCTCTCAAAAATTATAAACATGAGAATAAGAAGAATCATTCCTTTTAAAAAATATCTTCAAGGATCAATTAAATGCTAAATGATGAACTAATGAATACTGATTATTAATTCAGTTAAGGGATAAAGTTTCCTAAGATTCTTTATAAAATGTGCCAAAAAATCCTATTAAAATTAAATAAATTGTTATTATTGTTGTTATTCTATTTAGATATCTTCTCTCTCCAAAGGATGATAAAATAAAACAGATTAGTAAGCAACTCATGAGCCAAAGTTCAATGGACTCTGGATCATTAAAACAATTTTCCTAGAAACCCTATTTAAGCAATCAACTGTGACTTCAGTTATCTCTGTTGTATTCCACTGATGTTTGGAGTAAAGTCCAACTGATAAGGACTTTATGTTATATTTATATTATATTATATTTGTAGCATTTATAAAGGAAAATCTTCTATAGTCTTATGACCCTTGTTATAAAACATTGGTGAACCTTGGCTGAATAGCGTTCTTACAGTGGGTGGAAAGCTGATATGATAATAAATATATTAGTGTATTGACCTATAGAGATTTCTGAGCAAAGATTTTCTTGTTTGTTTTTGCTGTTTATAATATAGAATGAAAGGTGAGAGTTGAACTGAATACCAAATTATTAAGCAAAAAGAACTCAGCACCATTCAATGTGAAACAATCCAGATGATCTGCATAGAAACAAGATCAAAGTTATGTATAGACACTGCTAATGAGGGAGATATGATGTGTGGCTCATTAATCCAGTGTTTTAACCACCTCAGCAGAAGCAAGGATTACAGATCAAATCATGTGTGGAGAAGTCTCTGACTGTCTGTATCTCCTTGATGTCCTTGATGTCCACAGACAACAATCCAACTTCCTCAAGATTTTATGCCTAAAGAAACCTTGACAGGTTGGATGCAAAGAGACAAAGATAACATGAAATAAAATAACAGCTCCAAGGAAGGGACTTGTGTACAGAAGTCTGACATAATAAAACACCTCCCCAGTGATTGATAGAACAGGAATATCATCCCAGCAGCATCAGAGAACAGAACAATAAGCCAGCCTGGTTTTCTGTCATTGAAAGCTAGTGACACTGTCACTGTGGGGCTAGGAACTGATTTTTGATTCTTCTCTCCATCTTGCCCTCCTTTTCTCTGCTGTTTTTCCATTGATTTAACTATTTTGGATAGAGGTATCCAACCTATGTTTGTCTTTCACTTTTATATTTGAAGAAAATAAATTGTCTTTGATTTCATGGATTGCAAATGTTGAATATTTTATTTTGTAATAAAATCATATCATAACTCATCCACGAGGCATTTGGTGATAAGAATGTGTTTAGAGGTATTGCTAGAATAGTAAAAGAAAAAATGAGGGTAACATCGAGATGGGATGAATATATTTTGCAAAGAAGAAGAATCTGAGTTTTAAAATGTTTTAGAAATAGACTTTGCAACTATATTAATACAAATCCATTAAATGAGGGCTATTCAATTTGATGTTTAGAAGGAGAAAAAAAAAACCCTTAGATATCAAGCACAGAAAGAGATGATAGGACCATGGGAAACCAAAGATACAGGTAGGAGACAGCTCTATGAATACAAGACTGAGATTAGACCTATGCTTCCATAAAGCAGCAGACACTGTGCTCCCAGAAGATGGAAGACACATGGAAACATTCTTCCCTGGAGGATGTGTTGAAATTACACCTCTACCAAGCTCTACTTTACACTTCTAGAACTTCAAGCTGTGAAAGAATAAATTAATATTGTTTTAGCCACCTAGTTTTTTCTGATTTGTTGCAGCAAGTCTAAAAGGCTAAATCAATATGTTTAGAGAACTTGTATCTTCTATCATCTATCCCGATCAATCATCTATCTATCTATCTATCTATCTATCTATCTATCTCTATCTATCTATCCATCTCATTTAACAAAGCTAGCCTTAAGAAAATTTGAAACCAAATAGAAACTTAGAAATAAAAAAAAATCACCAGTTAATAATTTTCATGAATAAACACTGAAAATTTGAAAATATTTGCAATTAAATCCCAAATTTCATGCCTATGATATTTTCATGTCAGTTTTTTCTGGGAAGCAATGGAAGCTTAATATTAAATTTATAAATCAATAGAATTGTTCTTATCACTTGACTACTGATAGAAACCATATGATTTTATACATTAGTACATAAAAAATCATGTGATAAAATCTAGACTTCATTGAGTATTAAAAACTCAGCTAACTCCTTGATAAATAATTTTTAACAAAACATCTATAACAAACACAATTCTTAGTGGTAGGAGTCTTATTACTTTCCCTCTAACACAAAGAAAAAAGACAAAGATATCTGTCAAAACTCTTGACATTTTATTGGAAATGATTACATTGAAATGGAAATAAAAACACAAATTACAAAATGTGGAGATGGAAAAGATGAAAGATAAAAGAATCATTGTTTGCAGAGATAATGATTATTTATGTAGGAAACAAAAATCTACCAAAATTACTTAGAACTACTGAGTAATAAGAGTAATCAGTGTGTAACATATAAATAAAGTAGATAGGAGAAGAGAAATGATTCACTGGTTAAGATCACTGGCTGCTCCTCCAGTGGACCCTGGTTCAATTCCCAGCACATGGCAGCTTACAATCATCTGTAACTTCAGTACCAGAAGATCTGACACCACTGACTATCCTACAAGGAGACCAGACATACACATGGTGTATAGACATACATGTAGACAAAACAATCATACTCATATAATAAACAAATAAAAATTAAAAAACAAAATAGGTATGTAAAACCAGATTTCTTTTATATATACAGAATTGAATAAAAATTAATAATAACTCTCTATTAATAATTTTAGCTATGTATACATTAGATTTGTGTGCGAAGGTTCACAAACACATCACATTCAAAAATGCACACTAATAATAAATAAAATTTAAGGTTAACAAAAGATTAAATTGAAAGCTAAAAGAAAGCAAGTTACTTTTGATTATTATAGCTATAATTCTACACTGTGAACTACCTGGTGAGTAGGCTGTCATATTATTCTTCTTGTCAAATTTCACTGAAAATTTTCCCCTACTTTTGAGAGTGAATACTAAATTGATCTTTAAGAAGAGAGACATCAAAAACAAAACAGAAAGACAGAAAAGATCTTGCTAGCTTTGTTATTGTGTAAACACTAAAATTAGTTGGAGAATCAAACTAGTAATTGGAAAATTTAATTGGCTAACACAATATAAATAGGGAATACTGTAATATATTCATAATCATAGAAAATATGAACAGTATATCTGGGTCAAAATCATCAAACATAGAACATAATTATACTCAAATATGTTACTCATTTGTTATTCAAAATTTCAATCTGAATTTTGTTTAGTTTCACTAAATATGTGCAAGTAATGGCTAATTAAGAAGTCCAAGCAAAATTAGTCTTCTTGGAGCTGCCAGTTCTGGAATTAAAAGAAACGAAAAACTTTTCTGATAAGTTTCTCACTCCAAACATATATTCTGACATCTCATTGAAAGATAAATAAATATGATACATTCTCATAGGGAAATTTTTCTATGATGAAACTTAAACTTTTACCGTTTTAAACATTTCCAAAAAAGTGATATTTTTTTCCTAATAATTGCCTAAATTAAAGA
The DNA here is from genome assembly GCA_026225945.1 of Cricetomys ansorgei. Taxonomy (NCBI): domain Eukaryota; kingdom Metazoa; phylum Chordata; class Mammalia; order Rodentia; family Nesomyidae; genus Cricetomys; species Cricetomys ansorgei. The sequence continues at coordinate 6,974,466 of JAMJFZ010001791.1, forward strand.
ACTGTTACACATTCTCATAGGGAAAATTTTTCTGTGATGACTTAAAACTTTTGCCTCTTTCAACATTTACCAAAGAAGTGGTGTTTTTTCCTAATGCTTGCCTCAAACTTGTTTAACTTATATGAAAACATTTTCTCACCAACTTCATTCATATAATATGATAGGATGAGCCATTGCTTATACTACTAGCAGTCTCCCAATTTTTCATTACTATCATGATCACAATACTTACCTCCAACTGATGTGCAATGTATGTTTAAGGAAAACACCAGCCTTTAAACTGCAGATTCCAATGATTCCAGGTAATGTTAGAAATATTTTATGATGAAAATTATTTTCTTGATAACATTTGTAATTTCTTCACATCTTTTTGAAAAGACAAACATAGAATGTTATCATTACTAATACCATTTAACCCTACTTTAAAAGATAACGTGTTAACCAAAATAGAAAGCACAATAATCAGATGAAAAGCATCTCATGACAGGTCTCTGTACTCTGACTAGTTGTTACAATTATCTTCTTCATCCGTGTTTCTTTTTCTCTAAAAAAATACTAGGAGCATAAGGTGAATGTAATTTTTAAGAAGAATGTGTATTTTTTCAAAAAGTGCACATCGCTAGTTACAATCACAGAAAGGATAAATATGTAGTTTGCTTTCTTCTCTGTTATAAACACCATTTCAAAGTGTGCATACATATTTTGTTTTATTTTCCATAAATGAAAAATATTGTTTATAAATAGGTTATATAAATACTTGAAGGATTATTATTACCATGTCTGAAATAAGAACATACTAGCTCCATTACAAACAAAAGCTAGAGAACTTTTCAAAAACAATTTGGTTAAAAGCAGTGCTTCCAAATTAAAATGCATACATTTATATTTTTAAAATTTGCGATTAAAACTTATTTCTCAGACAATTTGGATAAAATTATAATTGTATTGGCTTTAACAAGATTTTTTTGTAGTCATGAATCAATTCAGTGAAATATTTCATGTTAGTTGTTTGGTTTTGGACCTGAACATGTGCCTGCATTTTGTTTTAACCATTCTGGTCTCAAACTAGAAATTATTATAATTTAATACATGCTAGGTACAATTATATTTCATGAGTAGTAATTTTTAAATTTATAGCTTCTAAAAGGGAATTTCTCAATTATGTGCTTAAGAGTAAAGCATGGTATTATACTAATGGATGGTACAATTAGCATGCCTCCTTCCAACTGCTTCAGGATATTTATAAAAGAACTGATTTTTACTGCTGTAGATCCCAGTAAAATGTGGAAAGCAAATTGTTTAGGATTAGAAGGATGATTTGATGAAAATAATCCAATCTTGGTCTGTGATCTCTGTTCATTTCTCTAAAATGATCTCTGGTTGTATCAATACCTCCCAACTACTGAATGTTTGATATAGTATGATATTTTCACCTAATACTTTGCTTAACATTGTGTCTTGCTTTATGTCATTCCTAAAACTTTGAAGGCTTAGTTTTTGGTAGTTTGATTTTTGAGACAGAGTCTTACTAGGTAGCTAAGGCTGACCTCAAACTCATGATCTACCTACCTTCTTCTCTTCATGCTGTTATTATGGCACACTTGACTATATCTGGCTTGCTCCTAGGTCTTCTTACTTAAAGATGTGTTTAACTTCTATGATTATATCCACTCTGTTAAGATCAAGTTCCATCATGCCCATCCTTAAGTTATTTAGAGACATTTGTTTTAAAAGTATAATCAATATAATTGATTATATAATATTTACATATATTATATATGTATAATAATATAATAATCAATACAGTGATTGTAATCCCTGTATTCAGTTTTAAATAGTAGAACAATTTGAAATGGCAAGGACAAAAATATTTCACTTTGTCACTAAATAATAAAAAATTTGTGTTATGGTCAGGATTTTAAATATTCCCTGAAAGTTTAGGACCAGGTACCCAACTGGGAATGCTGTTGAGAACTAATGGTAACTGAAAATTGGGATTATTTGTAGAAAGTTAGTTAATTAAAGCCAAAGGAAAAAAATTATCTCTTTCCTGTCTTGTTATACCCTGGCCACTGTAAAGTGACCACTTTCCCCTCTCAATGCCCTACCATGTAATAATGCATTCCCAAAAGTCCATGGTTAACAGGGCCAAGCAAAAGTAGTCTGAAACACTGAACCACATTTTTTTCTTGCTTAAGAAAACAGGATTTTGTCATAGTGACAGAAATCTGATATCATGGATTCTTTTCAAATGTTTTACTAGCATATGTTGCCTATACACAATAACAATTTTTATTGTGACATTTTTATTTATGCACACAATGTATGTCAATCACATTTACACTGTTCCCCTCTTTAGCTAAGACTCATTTCTGCTGATACCCTTTCTTTTTTCAGCCAGCCTTCCTTTTGTTTTCATGTCTTTATTTTCTTCAGTAAGCTAATGAGATCAGTGAGGATTACTGCCAAAAACATGGAGTTGGGCTTGTTCACAGCAGAATTGCCCTGTATCTGTGGCTACATTACTGAAAAAAAATGTCTTCCCAACACTACCAAACAGCAGGGATTATTGAAAAGGGTTGAAACAACTTGAAAGGAAAATATTGTTGTTGTTTCAATTTGTAATATCTTTGCTTTCTCTCTAAATTTCTCCATCAGTCAAATGGTATTGACATTCTAAATGTTCCATTGGGTCTTGTGTGACATGAATAATGATGATAAATTGTTCTGGAAATAAAAGTCTTCTCTTTACAATAAGTGTCACCAACCACCTCAGCTTCTTTCCTCTTATGATTTTCAATAAAAGAATGCAGAAATGCACAGAAGACAGGTAGTTTATTACAGAATAGAACATATTCTCCAGGACTGAAAGTGGACATTGACTAAAGAAACAACAGTGCCAACCTACATTTTAGGTAAGTTTTATATTGTTTTTAAAGCCTGTGGATTAATAGCTTTCCATGAGGGGATTTTCTTGTACAGATTCTTGACAGTCATTGGATTAAACTCTTAGGAGGACGTAACAGTGTTATATCCTTGTTTTTTATTAGAAAGTCTCTCTCTGAACAGTTATTTTATTTCCTTATGTATCTATATTGGGCCAAATATGATTCTGATCCTATTCTTTTGACCAATATAAAGCCCTGAGGGTTTTGTTCCCAGGTTCACAAACTGCTGACTCTGAGAAAGATTTCTATCCACAATGAACTTCATGCCTGGTCTTATATAGGTACCCAATTATAATAAGACAAATGCTTTAACAAAGATTTTGCCTTTGAGGAAAATTCACCTACATTAACAATGCAGTTTACATCACAGTATGTCTCTTTTGAGCTTGCACAGAATTGTCCAAGACCACGGAAGGCAGGCATGTTCTTTTGCCTTATTACATAAATGATGAAGCTTGTCTTGTTTTTCAGTTTCACAAAATGGAAAACAGCACCCCTATGATTCATTAATTAAAAAATAGCATGGCAGGGGTCAAATCACCTGACAGATGAATGAAAAATTACAGGATACTCTGCAGATGCCAATTAAAATACCTGGCACAATGTTACTTCTTGCAAATAAAAACAGCTAGAATGGAGGAGATCTAAGTTAAACTCTAAAGGTTTGGAAACTTAATGATTAGAAACTTTTAAGTGAAACTCTTGACAAACAAAAACATATGTGAGAAAATTATTTATCCGCTTTAACACATGGAAAGGAAATCTTGTTTACCTGGAAATGTTAATTTTGTTTTCACTAGAAGAAAGTGAAGACATGTACAACAATCAAATTTATAAGCAGAAAGCAATTAATTTTTATTCTAGATGACAGACCTTTTAATAGTCTGGCTCTAGAACAAGGGATTTGCACCACAATACTTCTTCAAGGATTTTTGGAAAATTTGGAGTTTTGTATAAAATTGTCCTGGTTTTTAAGTATTTACCCATTATGGTATTTTATTTTTACCTTTCTAATCTAAAATCTTTCTTACATTGAATTTTCTATACAAGCATAGACCATTTGTGTTTTTTAATGGCTTAATATCATTATTAAATTCTCATAATGCCTCATATATGCACAAAACCCAGCCAAAAATATAACAAAAATAACTTTTAGAAACTGAGAATATTTTTGGAGTTGATGTTCAGAGTAGTCCTTCCAAAGTGATTTCCAAAATAATATAGGCTATTTCTGTTGCATTTGGTTGCCTCTCACAAGTTGAAGGTAAGTCCCAGCTTCTGAAGACACATCAGACATTAGACACAGGACGTGGAAGATTAGAGTTGTGTCTAACCAGCTATATTCAATAAAAGGAGAATTATTCCTGGTACTATAAACCGATAATGAATTAAGTATGTTGGGATACACACACACACACAGTTACAGTTACATATACATGTATGTATATATATATACACATATCAATAAAGATACCAAATGAAAAAGAGGTTACCAAATTGAAAAGCAGTGATGGAAGGGCATGGGGGCGTTGGAAGAGAAAACATGAGAGGAATGAAGGGAAGAAAGAAAAGGGAAAAGTGATAATTTTAATTAAAAAGAATTTCATTAGATGACATCTGAAATCTAGGCAGAAATTTTCTAACTTTGCTTAGCACATCTCCTTGATAATGTGCAGGTGCAGAGGTCTATGACTGCTTTTTGTTCTGTGATTATAAAATTTTGTACAAACCATCAATGGGGAGCATGCTCTTTACAGAGCCTGAATCATTGTTACAAGATTATGATCAGTCATTTTGGACTTAGAATAAACTATTTCATATTCTCTTTGGAACAAGAATTGTGTACTCATCAAAAGTTGTTTCCAGTAAATGCATTTTTTCATTATGAGTACTTATTGAACTCATTTCTGATGGCTATTGTAACAGAGTGCCAAAACTGAACATCATATAACAATACAAATTTTGTGGGCTATCTTTGCTTTCAATGCCAAGCTTTGTTCCTGGAGATTGGACCTAAGGGTCTTCACATACTATGCAGAGCCTCTCCCACCATTACCCTCCTTGCACTTTAAAACTGTTTTATATGTCTAAAGCAGCAGTGTTGTCACAGCCTTCCCTGAAGACTCAAAGTAAAAATTACCCTTGTTCCCTAGAGTTCTGGTATTTCAACTTCAGGCTTCAAATAATTCTCGCCTGTATTGCTCAACATAATCTCTCTGACCCAAGACTATCTCCTTTTTTATTTATTTTATTTTTTAAGTTTATTTTTTTAAATCATTTTTTTTCTCTCTTATTATACGCCTTGATCCCCTTCTCCCCTCCCTCCATTCCTCCCAGCTACCACCAACTCTCCTTGCAATCAGATCCTCTTTCATCCCTTCGGTACAGAGTAGACTTCTCAGGGCATATCAACTGGAACAAGGCTGGGTTCCAGCCCCTACATCAAGGCTAGAGACGGAAGATCAGCAGGAGGAAAGAAGTCCCAAAGAAAGGAAGGCAAGGTAAAATGGTCAGAGACCCCTCCCCCACATCCAACTTTTAAGAGTTCTGTAAGAACATCAAGCCAGATAATGTTATGCTAATAGATCAGTGCCTTTAATTTTTTTTTACTTAAAAAAATTGAGATTATAATTACAACGTTTCTCCCTTTCTTTTTTTTTTTTTCCTTTTCAAATCGTCTCATATACCCTCTCTACTCTCCTTCAAATTTTAATGATTTTTTTCATTAATTCTCGTTGCATGCATCTTTTTTTTCCTTCCTTCCTTCCTTCCTTTCTTTCTTTCTTTCTTTCTTTTTTCTTTCTTTCTTTCATCTGTCTATCTACACACACACACACACACACACACACACACACACACACACACACACGGAGAGAGAGACTCAACAGATTATATGCCTAAATATAATCTGTTGAGTCTGTATAATGTTACTTCTATGTATGTTTTCAGGGCTCATTTAGCAATGTGCAACCAATCAGTGTGCTCTTCTCTGTGGAAGACCACCTCTTCCACTCCCAGCTTTCCTCAGTTTTCTATAGTGCTTTGTGTAGGAAAACGACTTCATAGGTTTTTTTCCCCCATCTACTTTTGCATGTCTGTTGGTATCATTCAAGTTCAGCTCATATTTGAGCACTTATGTTGGTGAGACTTATGGGTTTAGTTTTTGACATTACTGGGAGATACACTCATGTGTGGATCATAGCTTCAATTTTTTTGTTTGATTAAATCTGAATGTCTATAAATATCTAGAAAGAGAAAGTGGCTATGATAGTGTGTGTGTGTGTGTGTGTGTGTGTGTGTGTGTGTGTGTGTGTGTACATGAATGGGAGAAGGCAGTAAACATAAGGTATAAGAATATAGGAAAGGGACACTGGAAGTGGCAAGATTTAAACAGGAACTTGGATGGAGTATGGGAAAAAGGAATTTGGGGAGAGGGTTAAGAAAAAAGATGTATGAAGAAAGCCATTAATTTATGAGCTAATCAAAAAATATAATAGTATAATACTGAAAATGAGTTTCAGCAGTGGTACTGTGGATGAATGGATAATATTGACCCCAGAACCCATGGGACTTTAAAGGAAAATCCCATTGAACACTTTTAAGCTACAAGACACCATGTGTCAACTAATTCAGGCAGCCTGGAAGACAGATACGGCAAAGAAACCTTCTCCCCTAGAGTTACATGAGGAAATGCAGTCCTGCTAATGTTGCATTCAATGGAGATGGGATCATACTGTATTTTAAAACTACAGAAGCATAATAAATTTAAAACACTTTGTTTAAAGCACTAAATCTATGGCGATTCATTATATGAGCAGTAGAAAGTTAATATAATGGATAAAATGGTGTGGTGACAATATAGGGCTGAGCATCATTCATAGACTATTGTTTAGTATAATATAATAAGCAGTTACACTATTTCAGAAAGCTACAGAAGTACCTTTATGAACTATGTAAACTCTGTTGGTCAGAGGCATAAATACCAGACCCCCTCCCATACACACACAGTGCATATAGGATTTTAAAAATGATCACAATATTCCCAAGCATGTCTGACCTAATTTGTCTTTGTATTTTGAACATGTAAAGTCCTTACAGAAGACTCACATGCTTTTGAATTTACATGTAAGTGTGCATATGTATGTGTGTGTGTATAATTATACACAAAGTATACGTATATGAAGATGGTCTCTGACTCATATTTTGACTTGAGATATTTTTTCAGTTTTTGTATTATGACAATGTGAAATCAATAAATATTTAGCAGATGGACTACTACTTATTAAAGTATAACAATCTGTACTTTAAATTTGAAATTTAATATTTTTGTGGATTGGTATGTGGTTTCCCAGTTCTATGGTGCTGGTTATTGACAGTAAGCTCCAGGTCCTGGTCATTAACACCATAATAAAGGTACTATCTTGCTCTGCTATAGCATTTAGCATGTCAATTTTATGGAAAGCATAACATATCTTTATTTATGATATATATATTGATATATAAACCACCATAAATTGAATCACATGTGTGTATTCATAAATACATACATCTTCTCTATCTATAATAGCATCTTAGAAACTGGTATAAAGAAAACTGGGTAAAGCTATCTACTTCATCTTTTAAAAAATGGTAGCAAATATTTCCTGTCATTTTTTTCTTTTCAGTATTCACCTTATGATTTTCTTGAGGACAGAGTATATTCTTCCTGATGCGATGTTTAGAAACATTTTCCATTGTACTTGTATTCTGTCAGCAATCATCAGAGAAGATGATGGGTTTGACTGATATTAGCCGATTTAGATAACGCAAAACAAAATGACAAAGATATATTACTCATCATCAAACTCAAAGTCCTATAATTTACATTTTCAGATGAATGACATTCTGTTTATGTTTTCATTTTTCTCCCTATCATCACCTATTTCCAAAAACACACACTTCTAATTTTTTTTTACCCAGGAATTAGAATACCTGTAGAATCACTGTGACTTGGTGGAAAGGTACTTGAGATTTTCATTACAAAATTTTTACAGTTTTGGCTGATATCATGTTATTCTGTTACAGATTAAATACTCATTAATTTATTTAGAAAAACAGACATTTTAATTGGCTCAATGTATATCACATCTCACATAAATTAATGAAATAAAAAATAGCAAAAATATCATAGACAAATAAACATTAGCTTGTTATTTAATTTTCAATGTGTATTTGTGATTTAAAATATGTTTCAGAATCATGAAATGTACTAGTCTTATAGCATTATTATCTGTAGGTGACAAATCATATGTGCTTATTATTGCTTACATCCTATCAATTTTTATAGTAAGTTGTAATTATTGACATTCTAATGTGCAGTGCTTCTAAAATTTCTTATGAATTTCATCTTATTTTAAGCATATTCCTCCTAAAAATATTGAATTAGTCTTAAAATATCTGGCTCAAAGTATTCACTATATCAATAATATTCATAGAGATTTTTCTTTTGTAACTGGGATCTGGAAAGTTCCTCAAAGAATCTTATATTGAAGGTTTGGTCACAGTTAAGGGCATGTCATGCAACTATGCTTTCACTAAGCTACTTTCCTACCCATAATAACTTCTTAAGTTGCCATTTAAGATGTAATTCATTTTAGATTTTAAATAATTAATATACATCCATTATATTTTTCATATTTATTATACATGATAATTATATTAAAATATACATTATAAATTTATACATGATATCTGCTATATAAGTTATACATAAATGTAAATACTATAGATTATAACATGATAAAAATTATTGCAAAATATATAAAATTATAATAATAAATAGTAATTTGAACATTATCATATCTTAAAATGAACGAACATATCTATCACAATGAAACACACTAATTTTTTGACAAATACTCAGCAATTAGACATCTCCTTAATCTTGTTCTTCAATTTAAAATTTGTATATGCCTTGTTTTGTTTTTAAAAGCATGCAACCCATCACTGGAGATGCAGAAGAAGGAAGATTATTTGTTTGATGCCAGATTCAAATACACTGTGAGACCCTGTGTCAAAAACATAATAAAAAGCAAATAACATAATGTGTGTAGCTAAGTATAATCATCCCCAAAAGAAAGTGTTCTATGACTTCAGTGTTCATTCATAAGAATTTACATTTATTTTCCTAAATTCAATGTGGCCTTTTAGATTGTATTTAATGCATGAGATAAACAACTTCTGTAATGTACTCTGAAAAACATGAGATTTTAATAAATATTTGTTAGAATAAAATTTAAGGGCAGTTTCAAGAAGGTAAGATGGAGGGGAAAGGGCCGATTTTAACATTTTAAGGATTCAGTAAAGAAGCCCTGAAGAAAGGATAAAGCTTGTCAACCAGCCAGCTATGACCTCTAGATGTCAAAGCACAATGATCTCTGCTGTGCTGCTGAGCAGAACTTAAAAGACACTCCGTGCTTACTGAACATACGTTTGATATTCAAGGCCAGGCACGGATGAGTCAAGTGCATCCTCTCAGAGTCTGCCAAGGAGACCCTGAGGTCACTTTGGTCAACATGCATAGTATCCGAGAAAAGGACAGAGGAGCCGGGAAGTATTCAATCCTGACGTCTACCAGCTCACGGTATTTAGTTTGCGGAGGATCAACACAGAAGTTGCAGTCAGTTAAACTGTACATCTCTAAATGTTTACTTTTTCAAGTCAAATCTGAAACATTTTGAGTAGCCTAAAGAGTTGATATTTTGCACTAATTTTCAAACAATCCTCCTAATCTTTTCATTTTTCTCTTTACAATTGAAAACATATTCTTCCTCTAATATATCCCAATCACAGTTTCCCCTCCCTCCTCTCCTCACAGCTTTCACCAATCTCCCCTCCTGCCTGAATCCACACCCCGTTTGTCTCAGATCAGAAAAGAGCAGGCCTCCCAAGAGAAAACAACCAAACATGACAAAACAAAATACAGTAAAACGAGGCAAAAGCCCTCATTCTGAAGCTGGACAAGGCAAACACAATAGGAGAGAAATAGTCCCAAGAGCAGGCACAAAGAGACAGACACCCACCAACTTCCACAGTTAGGAGTCTCATGAAAATACTAAGCTAACAGCATGTTATGCAGAGGATCTGCTGCAGGCTCTTGCAGGTCCTTTGTTTGCTGCTTCAGGCTCTCTGAGCCCATATGAACCCTGCTTAGTTGATTCAGTGGGGCTGTTCTCCTGGTGACCTCCATTCCCTCTAACTTCTATACTCTTTTTGCCCCCTCTTCCACAGGATTCCCCTGAACTCCTAAGGAAGGCATTCAATAGAAACCTTCAATTTAGACTTCCCTTGCATGGTGTTAAGGTGTGGGTCTCTGGGTCAGCTCCCATATGCTGCTAGTGGAAGGCTCTCTGATGATGACTGGACAAGGCACTGATCTATAAATATAGCAGAATATCATTAGGAATCATTTCACTGAGTTGTTTTTTGTTTTTTTTTTCCCTAGTCATGTTTGGTTTTTACCCTAGTTTTCTGAGCTACCCAGTCTCTGACCCTTGGCACCCAGGTAGTGTCGGTCATGGACTCCCTCTCCTGGTGTGGGTCTCAAATTAAATCATTGGTTAACATTGGTTAGCCACTCCCACAAGTTCTGTGTCCCATTGTCCTAGCACATCTTGCAGGCAGGTCAGAGTGTAGGTCAAAGGTTTTGTGGCTGGGTTGGTGTCCAGGTTTCTCTTTGGTAACCTTTAGAGTACCTTTCTACACCAAAGAGACTAGAATTTAGGGATGAAGACTCCATACAGATTCTATCTCTCTGCATTCAATGAGCTGTGTGGGTGTTGTCTTGGCAATAAGGTCCTGATAGCTGACAGTAAGTAGTGTGTGTGTGTGTGTGAGAGAGAGAGAGAGAGAGAGAGAGAGAGAGAGAGAGAGAGACAGACAGACAGACAGACAGACAAACAGAGACAGAGAGAAAAATCATTGTTTCAGGACAAGTTTCAGGAGCTATTTTGGAAGCATCTTGAGTTCTGGGCATCCAATTCAAAGTGGCTGTGTTTGTGTGGCAAGTATTTTTAATTGCTGATCTATATTGCCATAAATTTAGCATCTCCTTATAAGTGTAGGGAAAATCCCAGCACTATTGGCAATATCTATGTCATTGCCATTAGAAGAAATGACAGATTTTTCTATTTACTTCACAGATATTGATAATATCCCCAAAAGTCATTTCTGTCATCCAATTTTCCTTTGTGGGTGGTAGGGGCTGAATTTCATCTCATACTTCCAAATAAAAAGTCTATTACTGAGGGAAGTCAGGGCAGAGTCTCAAGCGGAGAAGGAAACTGGAGGCCCTAGGAGCAAAAAGCGAGCCTTTTTATTTACAGTTTTTAAACAGTTGCTAGGCACAAACCGAGTTGGTACAAGTCGATTGGTCCCCAAATTGTTTTTCTATTTTGATAGGTTAGGGCCGATTAACCTTTAAACTGATTGGTGCTGGCATATAGCAAGGTTGTGGGCTCCTAGAAAATGTAAACTTTAGGGTCTTAGTCAATGTGGGTGGGGGGAAGATCCTTAGCCCGAGGCCGTGGGCTGTCTACGTGGGGAAACTCTTTTAGCCCAAGGCCGTCTTGTTTGTCTTAGAAATTGTTTTGGGAAATGTTCTGGGTCACGGTGCTCCTGGCTTGGGCCTATACAATTTGGCTTGTAGTTATCTGAAACAGGGAGACCTGGAAAGTACCCAGTAATTTTCTTGAAACTGGCTTGTGTTGATTAATATGGATTTTAAGCTTTTTGTTAGGAAGCTGAAACTTAGGCCTAGTGTCAGTGGTCCCGGGCCCCACAGTTCTAGGCTTAAGATTAAATTGAATGGAGGCTGAAACCATCTAGAACTGGAGATTGAATTAGCAAAGAATAAGCTGTCTTTTTGCCATGAACCCATGAGAATAATAATAAAAAGACAAATCAATGAATACATCTATGAGTGCACATGTGTCCCATCATCTTCTCTGGTTTCCACTCCAATAAAGACTATTTCTTCCCTTAGATTTTCTTTCTAGTTTCATGACTACACAGACACACACACACACACACACACACACACACAAGCACAACACCCATCACAAAACATGCTAAAATTAAAAAAATGACAACATGCCATTTAAAATATGGGTTCCATTATTATACTACTTTGGTTCATTTACTAAAAGCTTTTTTGAATTCCAAAAATTTATTTTTACCCTATAAATTTTTTGATTATAATTCTACTTCTTAGAAGGTAGGGCAAAGAGTTAATACATAACATTGTTTACTTTGTGCTTGCTTATATTTGTTCCCAGGCAATCACCCAGGGTCAAAACAGCACTGAATAACATATTCGTATAATGTGATGGGTCAAGATGAACCAAGTTATTAACATATTTAAATACAAAATAAAGATTGATGATAAATCTGGTTCAAAACCAGTTTGCAAATTTAAGAATTCTGGACCCCATAACTCAAGCAACCCATAACTAGCCAAGAGAGCGAGAATTGTGTTATTATACGTGGTTTCTTTCACTCTTGCTCATGTGAAGTTTTTCATGATGTTATTGTGATCTTTATCATGCTCATAACTATAAAATAAATCATGCAAATCATTTTGGCAGTAAATAGTTAAGAGACCTCCCTATCAAAATAATGATGTGGTGCTGTTTGGAGAGGTAATTTTTTTAACAGAGTTTTCAAAGAGGAAATATATCACTGCAGGAGGGGTCTGAGGTTTTCTACCCAAATCTCACTTCCTGCTTTCTCTCTACTTCCTGTGCTTGAATAAATACTCTGCTTTCTGACTGCCAGGTTAGCTTTAGTCTTCTACCACTGCATCTTCCTTGCATGATGGACAGCATCCCTTTTGAAGTATAAGCCAGTATAAAGCTCTTTCTCCTTTAAGTTCCTTTTTGTCGGAGTAGTCTAGCACAAGAGCAGAATTAATACACAACTGAATATCCAACAGACTTTTTATATGTATTTATTTGAGATTTCATAATCACCACAAAGTTAAGAATTATTTCCAGATATTAGTCTTTAGATTCATTTCCACAACATGCACTCATGACAGTGACCTCTTTAGTTCTAAATCTTTGATGATGATTCACTATTTCTGAGCAAAGAAATAAGCTAGAATTAGATCTTCAGTTAAAAACACCATTAAATAATTAACTCTATGAGTTTTATTGAATGTACAAATTAAGAGTAATTAACTAAAAGTACCCAACAAAGATTTAAAGAATCAAAACATGCTAATTTGACATATGGATAATTTGGGAGGTTATTAGTCCTCTTCATTCTTTTCTCCATTCCAATGTGGAATCATTGAACAATTCCACTAGTGTGCTTCCCACTAGTACTTATCTCTCTAATTAGCATATTGGTGACTGATCCTTAAGGCTGGCTCTAATAGTGTTTTATTATAGTGAATAAAACTTGGGGGTTCAAATGAGAATGAGATACAATCTTCAAGATACAAGCCCAGACCTAGAGGGGGCTTCAGCCTCAGAGACTGAACTGAACTCTGATTAGCTGCCTTCTCAACTGCCTTTTCTTCACATGCCTGCTTCTTCAATCTCCTGCTTCTGACTCCCTTGCTTTTCACTCAGCTTCTACCTCTGCTTATACCTTGCTTCTCTCTCCCTGTTTTCTCTCTGCTTCTACCTTGCTTCTACATCTATTCCCTGCTTCTTCTCTGCTTCTAATGACTGTTTCCTTTTATGTCCTTAGAATAGGGATTAAAGGCATGTGTCACCACTGCTTTCTGAGTTGGCTTAGTTAAAGGTGTGTGCATTGCCTTTGGATACAAAGTCTTATTTTGCATTAATGAAGAGAATCCTTTAATTCACTTCCCAAATGCCAGGCCAGTCAACCTTGCTGAAATTAGGTGAAGTCAGAGTAAGAGACATAAGGTGTATCCATGTTAGTCACTGGGGAGAAACTGAAAGTATTTAAGAGCCACGTATAGGGGGAAATGCCTCCTATTGAGAAATGCCTTCCCAAGTACAGCCATTAACCGTACTCTTCAGTCTCCTCCCCACCCACAGGGAAATGACCATTAAGCTTATCAGCAGGATTCGTCCTTCCCCAGCATACCAGGAGCCACCCTGTCTCAAGGATGGCTAGTCCAAGAGCACAGGTTGACCACGCCCCCCCTGGATCCCAGCGCGCGAAACTCCCAACCAATGAGTTTAACAGAGAGCTCTGAGCCAATCAAAGCTGCACGAGCCCCCATCCCCAGACCCCTTTCCCCTGAACCCCATAAAAGGGCTGGGGGGGAAGGGATCGGGGCCCACCATGCTCATCTCCTGCGTGGGATACGCAGGACCCGGAGCGCGCCGGTTAATAATAAATGCCTCATGCGTGTTGCAGCAGTTCGTGTCTCGTGGTTTATTAGAAACCCGCCCGGCTTGCCCTAACAAAACCACAGATCCCTTTCATTTTAGCATTAGCACGGAGGACAGGAATAGCCTGACTAGCATTCTTTCTACCCTAGAACGGCTGTGCTGATGGATCAGAGATCAAAAGTCTATCACACAGGCCCTTGAAGTTGTTGCTTTCCCAGAGCAGCCATGCTGCCAGATCAAGGATCAAGTTTTCTACAGCTAGCAGTGTCCTGGACCTGACCCTAACAAACCCAGTAATAATAGTAAGTAATAATATCATGTCACCATGATATGCAAACATTAAAACTTTTGAAATAAGAGTTGAGGGGACTAATAACTCTAGAATATGACTCTGAATATCACTTCTGTCAGTGCAAAATTAGCTCTGAACAAAGTGAAGAAGTTAAGGAAATGTTATTCAAAGCTATTGGTATCAAGGAGAGACTGACTCAGACTATATCTAAGCCTGAGAATATAAATGGTAGTGGCTTTAAAGAGCTGGAGTAAAGATAGAATGCTAGGCCACTGTGTGTGTGTGTGTGTGTGTGAGTGTGTGTTTTAAATATTTTGACCTAGCATAAAAGTGAACTTCACTGTTAAAATAAAGTTATGACGCTTATCGGAGAGTCCAGCTTTGAATTTTCCAGTGCTCTTTATTAATCACAATCCATGTCAAATCTCAGGGAATTCTATACCCGGGCAGCTAGGCAGAGAGCTCACTCCATCGCTTCCTCACCCCATGCTCTCCTCTTAGCTCTCCTCCTGCTCCTAGCTTCTTCTTCCTGTTCTCTGCTGTCTGTCTGTCTCCTTCCTCTCTCCTCCCTGCCCTTGCCCTAGTTCTTTTTTATTCCAAATCCTCTCTGTCTCCACCCAGCCTTCCAATATACAAATCAATGAAGCCTAACCTTCGTCTGCCTTAATGCTAGGGACTGTTCCATTCTTGTGGAGAGTGGGATAGCCACTCCTTTGTTTACTGTTAGGCAGTGAATCCTTTACTTGCTTCAAGGACAGCTTACTGGAACATTATCCATAACTAAAATCTCCCACAACACTTCACGTCTTCCTGGTATAAAGTATTTTTTGAAATCACAGAGTGATTCCCAAGAAAGTTAAAAGGCTACTCTCTCATAGAGACTAGAAAAATAGGAGCTTGGTTCTAGGTCACTTAACAATACTTTACTGAGTTAAAAAACTGGCAGACAACAATATATAAAAAAAATATAGCTTGAAGGTGCAAAAGAAATGTTTTCTAATTAAATTCTCTAAAACAATGAAGGTCAGGGATTACTGACAGCAGTAAATTTGTTTAAAAAATTAGTTAGCTGAGAGAAAAGCTGTGGTTCTCTTGTTCAATGTATGGCTAGTAGGTAATGTGTAGAGTAAATAAAATTATAGGGCATTAAAGGCCATGAAAATATTCAAAAGCACATACTACTTAAATAGAGAAATAGTCAAAAGTATATACAAGGCAAGTTGAGATCAAAAGCAAAAGTAAGATACACAAAGATTTATTCAAAAAATGTAGAAGTCAACAATAACAAATTTAAAATTTGGAAACTATTATGAAAAAAAATAAAATCATGTTATGCATCCAAACAGAGAAACAAAAAGTAAACACTGGTATCATTTTCTTCCAGGTGGGAAAGTTTGTCAGAAACGTGCAAGATAATAGTGTGAAGAGGATTTAATTTAGAATGAAGAAGTTTGAAACAGATTTGCTGCTGTGGTAGGAAAAAATTCAAAGGAGGAACTTACTGACTGAGCAATAAGACAAGGTAGAATTTCAGATTTTTAAATCATTAAGATTATAAAGTGCTATAGTAAAGAGATACAATAATATGATATAAGAGAATTTTTCTTTCACACAACAAGTAGGCTGTGAGATACTTTTCGGCAGCTCCTCCATGCACCATCCTTTGATGGTGTAGGAGAGCTTTTGTAACTATTACCTCCTAACCATTAAGGGAAAGAAAGAATCAGAGCCTACAATTCATAAGCAAGGTCCAGAAATAGTGCTCATCCATTATATTCTCCTTATACTGACAGTGAAACATTTGAAGATTAGCAAAAGCCATGCAGTCTAATTTAGAATGTGTTCTAATTCTGGCTCCTAATCCGTGGACATTGTAATGATCAATCTATCTACAAGGTTGCTCAGTGCCTTCAAGGTCTTGTCCTTTACTGACATTATTTCAACATGTTCAGGACCATTAGATCTACGTGAACATCAGAAATCACTTGGTTACATCTCTTTGATTAAGATATAAGTACAATAGGCTCCCAGCACATGTTCCTCTTTTCAAATGTCTGTGACTAATATAGATACAGTCGTCTGACCAGTTTTACTCTTCCTCAATTTCCAAAGGAAGATAACTCTTAACGGTTCATTGCACTGCTTTATTTGATTTCATGTTTTCACATCAGTTCTTACCGTAGTAACAGATTATTCACTTTCTCATTCAATAAAATTGAAATAGTGAGAATTCCATTTTGTCATAAGAATACTCATAAAAGGACTTGTGTGAGCTAAATATGGCACATCGTAGGAAATAAAAGGTATTTAAATTCTAATGAGTTCCCAGCTTTATATGTCGTAGAAAGCTTAGGAAAACAGTGTGCAGGTTCACAAAACGAGACTAAATTGTATTAGAAATCTTCAACGTGAATGCTAAGTGACTTTGAGACTGACTGTATTAGACACATTTATATAAATACTTATATATTATATTTATATATTGTGTTTATATATTTACAGCAGTATTTTTCATTAAAAACAGGGTTTACTGATATGATAACAGTAATAAAAGCCTACAATGTTAACTAATTCTAGTAAGTATGTTTAACAGTTTTTCAGTTAATTAATTGTAGGTACTTCAGGTTATAGAAGAAGAAAGTAGGTATAGAGATTGTAAGTCATGTTAAAGGTCAAGTGATTAGTAGAAAGTCTTTAGCATGCTATATTTTAAAAGAATACATTATTTTGTACTAGTTAGGGTTACTATTGCTGTGATGGAACACCATGCAACTTGTGGAGGAAAGGAAGGCTTTTAAATCACTACTCTTCCTCAGAGAAAGTCAGTACAAAAGACTCAAACAGGGCAGGGACCTGGAGGCAGGAGCTAATGCAGAGGCCATGGAGCCATGCTGCTTACTGGCTTGTACTGTTGGACCCCCAAAGGCCCAAACCGGAATGCCGCACCCCCCACAGATACTCGCAGTCGGGGAATCGATGCAAATAGCAAGAGGCTTTAATGAACCAGCGCGCTGGGGTCACCCTCACATAAGTGAAAATGGCGACCCCGAAGAACAAGCTTCCATCAATTTTATACAGTACAGAGGCAGTATCCCAGATACAGGTTGGGTGGGTACATTCCGATAGGTTCACCCTAATGTTGAGCTAGTCCCTTGAACAGGGAGGGTCTGGAAAGTATTTTTTACTTCCTTGTTCCTGGTGTTGACTGCCAGGAATAGGAAACTTAGGCCTAGTAAAAGCTGACTTACATTCCCTCACATTCTTTCACATTCCTTCACACAGTCATTCGAATCTATTCCCTGGACTCAAGAACAGGGTAGGGGGGAAGACCCTTAGCCCGAGGCCATGGGCTGTCTACATGGGGAAACTCTTTTAGCCCAAGGCTGTCTTGTTTTTCTTACTTCAGTTTTGGGAACTGCTCTGGGTCACACTGCCCCTGCCTTGGGCCTACACAATTTTGGTGCTCTTAGAAGCCTGACTAAAGTTTGGCTGCTTCC
Organism: Cricetomys ansorgei; assembly: GCA_026225945.1. Lineage (NCBI taxonomy): Eukaryota > Metazoa > Chordata > Mammalia > Rodentia > Nesomyidae > Cricetomys > Cricetomys ansorgei. The sequence goes on from JAMJFZ010001791.1 coordinate 6,992,554, forward strand.
TTTCAGTACCACATGACTTCTTCAGTTGGTCTTCTTATAGAACCCATGAATTTCCCTACCCAAAATAGGCTTCCATATCAATCCATAAATAGGCTTGCCTACAATTCAGTCTTATGGAGGCATTTTCTCAGTTGAGGGCCCCTTCTCTCTGATAACTCTATGTCAAGTTGATATAACTAGGAGGGACAGTATTGAAAGGATTTAAGAAAAACAAATCTCAGGAATTCTTCTGAGTGCAAGTAGTCACGTATAGAGGGGAATGCCTCCTATTGAGAAATGCCTTCCCAAGTAGGCCATTAACTGCACTCTTTAGTCTCCTCCCCACCCACAGGGAAAATGACCATTGAACTTAATACCTATCAACAGGATTCCTTCTTCCCCAGCCTCCTCCCCACCGCCTATCAGCAGGGATTCTTCCTTCCCGGCTCCCTGAGCGCCACCCTGTCTCAAGGGTGGCTAGTCCAAGGGCACAGGTTGACCATTCCCCCCCCACCTCCCCCGCAACCTGCACACGCGACCAACCAATGAGTCTCCAATCAAAGCTGCAAGAGCCCCTATCCTCAGACCCCTTTCCCCTGAACCCCATAAAAAGGGCTTGGGGGGAAGGGATTGGGGCCCGGCCATGCTTATCTCCTGCGTGGGATAGCCAGACCCGACGCGCCAGTTATTAATAAAGCCTCATGCGTTTGCAGTGGTACGTATGTCTCGTGGTTCCTTAGTAACTCCACCCCGCATGCCCTAACAGTATAAGCTTGATAATTTTAAGCAAAATGACATTTTGAATACAAATATGAATTAACATGAAAATTGAAAGAAATGTTAAAAAAATTTATTTTTATTTTATTGTATTGGCTATTTCAGTGATTTATAGGAGAAATGAATAAATAACTCGATTTACAAGGACACAAAATAGTTTCAGTTTGAATTAAATGACACTTCTCATTGAGGCTTATTTTCAAACTTTCAGTACTTAATGAGTCAAAACACATTAAAATATTATTCAGCTAAAAAAAACACTTATATGAACTTATGTACATAGATATATATTTTATAAATAAATATTAAAAATTTTGCACATGAATTTTTGGTAAACTTTTATTCATTTTATTACGTTTCTCAAAATTAAACCATGTAATGTACAAAGACAGCATTAATTTAGAACTCTCATTTTCTGAACATAGAGAAAGTTAATGCTACTTTTAATAAAGAATAGCAAAAGAAAAATGACAATATTAAAAAACAAATTTACATATATCTAAATAATTTTTCATACATAGAATTTAAAGATTTAAAAAGAAAATGGATCAACTACAAATAAGTAAATACTTCAACATATTTTAAAGCTAAATTAACTATAGCAATCCAAATCCAGTTTACTTAAAACAATAAAGGAAGATTTTATGTTATGCATTATAATAGAACATCTATATATTCCATATTAAATATATACATGGCAATGGCTATAATTATACTATATGTTTTATATAACACAATAACAAACTAAATATTACGATATATACTGATTCTCAAACTTTGGGTCATGATTAATTTGGGGGTCAAATGACCATTTCACAGGACCATATCAGATATTTACACTATGATTCATAACAGTAGCAAAATTAGAGAAGTCATGTATCACAAAAATAATTTTATGGCTGGGAGTCTGAGTGTCACCATAACATGAGAAACTGTATTAAAGGGTTTCAGTGTTAGGAAGGTTGAGAACCGCTGATATGAAGTATAATATGATAATACTATTTATAATATACATAGTTGTTTTATAATATATTGAAAACATATATGGTTCTCTGAAAGTAGCAAATTTGTAGTTTATGCAATATATTTTTGGGTATAAAATATTGGGAGCATTGAGCATAATTATGAAAATCCTATGACTTAAGCATTTTATATATTAGACAGACTAAGCAGGTATTATTAAAATATGGTTATGAAAATGATTTGAATGAAAGGAATCAACTTTTGGTACCATATGTCACAGTAACTTATTTTTTGAAATTCTCTTGTTTTTCACTACTACACATATACATAGTCAAAAAAATATTGGTGAAAGTTAAGTCATGCATTTATTTTATCTTTAAGCCTGGACATTTTCAGTTCTCTGAGGCCATTTTCTCTTCTCATTATTACAGATTAGTCTATTTGATAAAGTCTCCATCTAATTATCATCTATATTGTATGTGTTTTTTTCTGTTACATTTGCAGTGTGTAAAAGGTGGGGCTGTCATTTGGTATCACACAAGTAAGATCACAAGGCGCTCAATGAAGTACAAATTTAGCTGGTACTAGGAAAGTTTGTGTAGATGTAATTATACCCTCTCATCAGTTGACCTTAAGTTAATCAGAGGGATATTATCACATGTGGATTGGATGGGATCAATCTTTCCATGAGCTGAAGATTTCTAAATAGTATCTACATTTGTAATTATTCCCTGCTTCCCTTGTATCTGTCATTCTGACTGTTCATGGTCATGATGCTCTACCCTGACCTAATTTTGAATGCTTGCCTGTGTGGTCAAGTTATCAGCTCTTGTGTTGGTGGGCTTTCAGACACCTTCCCTTGCTCACTGCCTTCCACGTGGACTTCACACTTGCTGGTTCAGATGCTCCTCAAAACTTGTAAACCAGTCTATTGCACTGAAACATTTTGATAAATGAAAGATTGATGAAAAATAGATGCTATATAGAGAGACAACTGCCTTCTTATCCCTTCTACTCCCTTTGAATCCTGACAGAAATTTTACTCTTCTATTTTTCTATAAGGATAATGCAATCAGGAAGATAAACCCAAGGAGAACTTAAAGAATCTTAACAATACCTAAATAATGGTATCTAATATTTTGTAATTATCTTTCACACAATCAAATTGGTGAATTTTTCATGTGAAACTGAAAACCAAGCATGTTGTAACTTGACATTTGTAGATATTCAATTGTTACAGAAAATCATCTTGTAGGAGAGGATTAGTAACAAAATAATATTTTTTCTTCTTTTTCTAGTGACTTACTGGAAAATGTGTGATGTATTAGATGTTGTGCTTGTTTCCCCACATACAGACTAAATGCTGAAATCAATATAACCCCTAGGAAGGACAAGTGATCAAAACAAATGTTTATAAAATTCATTAAAAAGAGGGGCATTTATGAATTAAGATATCACAATGGAAATGTCAAACTTCAGCTACTAATTTTATCTTGAAATCAAAAGAATGATTATAGTACTAGCATTAAAATGTCATTAAACTGTGGTGTAAAGTAAGTCCAAGCAAGTAAATTTGTTCTCATTTTTCACAATTTAGCAATTTATCAAAAATCAGACAGCAAATAGTGACGTGCTTACAGATCTACAAAGACTTCCTGAGTCAGTAATTATTCCCACTGAGAAGAAGAACAAAACATGTGATGATCACAAGGCATTTCATCAGCACTCCAGAGCTGATGCTGAGACAGAATTGGTGGCAATATAAAAGTCGGGAGGTAAGATCAACGAAATGGATAAAAAAAAAAAAAAAGATAAAATGAGTTTTACAGTTCCAGATTTAAAAGAATACAGTTACAGATAATCTTGCTTTTCCATGCTGACAGGGGAAGAGTGCACACTAACCTTAGCAGCTTTGGGAGACAAAAGTGTGCAATTTATTTGTCACCTCTGTTCATACATAGGTAAAACATATATGTAAAGGAATATTCATTTTATGATCAGTACTAAAATCTATTTTTTGAAGCTATCTGCTAGCCATTTACTGGTAGGGAAAAATAATCATGTTTTACATGTTACAGTTGGAAAGCATTATGCTATTGTTAAAATGTACGAGGGAATTAATTTCAAATTATTTATTTTAATAAAGAAAAAATGTGTGTGGGGTCATTATTTTTGCAGCAAGATGATATTTGTGTATTAACAGACTACCTTGGGGAAATATTACAATAATATCAATAGTTATGGTGGAGGGGAGTTGTGGAATGGAAATTAGGTTGAAAACTCTTTCTCTGTATTCCCTGATTTCACTGTGACTTTTTTTTTTTAATTTGTGAATGTATATATTGCATCTTCTGAATAAATGAAAACTAGAATATTAACTGTTTTTAGATTTCTGATATGATGACATAAGGGGGAATAAAATAAAGGGTTTGTTCTGTTTACAGAGTGGCCATTTTATTACTTAAATATGTTATAAATAGTGGGTGGCAGTTTAACCAGTGGGTTTGAGGCTTTTATAACGCATGAGGATCATCTTTCTGTTCTTTTTGTAGAACATGAGTAAAATATTAGTGAAAGTTGGCAACACAAGGCCGCTCACTCAGTCCTCTTCTTACATGCTCAATGGATTGCCTCACACTAAGCCTCGCTTAAGAGACAACTCAGATTTAAAGAAAAACTAACAAAAGGATAGGAGCTCCAAAAGGCACAGCTCTGTGTCAGATCGCTGTGCTCTGTAGTCATGCTTAGCTCTGTGAGCCCCAGGGAGGAGGCTCCATCCTTATCAGCTTCCAAACAGCACTGAGCTGGGAGTGATGCTGCAAGCTTCAACCCTTGTTACCCATGAGAACCCCAGAGTCGTAATCCTCCCTCTGTCACTGAGTACTTCAGTGTCTTAGTTTTATTGTTAGGTTGATCTCTTCTCTCTCTTAGAGCCGCTTTAGTTTGTATTCCCTACCCAGAAACTCTGCATCAAAATGAAAAGAAATTAACTACGAAACACAGTTAATAAATTTCAGTTCAGAATAGATAGAAAATAATCGATGGCTAAAGTAACAAAAGTATCACCCCAGTGAAGCTCTGAGAAAGATAGGATACTACTTGATAATACATTTAAAATTTAATAAAATATGAATTAAAAAATTTTTGTTTGGTATATTGTTATTTTAAAAATTTTTTTTGAGGACTTCAAAAAGAACTTGCAGACACAAAATGAGCTTATATCTACATTGTTTATCTTTCTTACTCAAACTCCTCCTTTGGCCCTCCAACAAATCCTCAGTCCCCTATTATTATATATTACATATTTATGTGAATGATGTGATACACACACACACACACGCATATATAAATGCGTGTGTGTGTGTGTGTATATACATACATATATATATATATATATATATATATATATATATGCACAAATGAATATACAACCTATTGGTACCATTTACTACATTTAGTATTACTCATATATACATGTGTTCAGGGCTGATCACTCTGGATTAGACATTCTATGTAGAAGCTCATTCTTGAAGAATGCTAATCCCCATATCTCAGCAGACACTAACCACTTGTAGTTCTTCATCCAAAAGTAGGACCATGGAGACTTTCTCCTGTCTGTGTTGGCAAGTAAACTGGTGTTTTCATTATCCTGGTCATGTTCAGACAACCATATTGTTGAGATTTCACGGATACCTTTTTCTTGCTATAGCCAGGGGATATTATCTAGCAGCATTCACTCTTGGTGGGTTTTCAAATTGGTGTGACTACTATGGAGAAATCTCTAAATGTTAAAATTAGACCTATCATATGATCCTATGGTACCACTGCTTGGCATATATACAAAGGATTCATTATCTTACTACACAGATGCTTGCTCATACATGTTCATTGGTATTTTATTCATAGTAGATATGGAATGGAATAGTTTTGGTTGCCTTTCAACTGATGAATAGAAAATGAAAAGATGGAACAATAATATTTTGTTACCATCCCTCAGTAACTTTTCCAGCCATAGTTGCAGATTAACGGAAACTCTATTAAAATGTTAAAGGGACACACCCCACCCCAAACAAGCAAACAAACAAACAAAATAAAAAAGAAACAAGGCCATAAAACAGGGCAAAGGATTCAGGAAAATTGTGGGAATTCTAGAAAGCAGGTAATGCTTTCCACACCTGTCACACAGATGAATATTATTTTAGGTGAACCAATGGAAAGATATTCTAAGAAAATGGAGCCAGGTAGGGATAATATTATGAAACCATCCTACAAAGCAATCTACAAGGCCAATGTAATTACCGTTAAAATCCAATGAAATTCTTCATAGTAATGGTAAAAAATCTTGGAATTTATGTGGAAGCTCAAAAAAAAAAAAAAAAAAAAAGTCAAACAACCCTGAACAAGAAAAACACTGCTATACAAATCACCATCAAACCACTTTTGTGAATTTGTCTTATTCCAGTCAGAACAGACTTCTCCAAGACCAAGGAAACAAATGACAATGCATGTTGGCACAGATATGGGGAAAGCAGATGCCACCATACACTCTTGCTGGGATCCCAAACTTGTATACTCACTTAGGAAATTAATGTGGAGGTTCCTCCAGAAGCTACAAATCCATCTACCACATGATGTTTCTATACCACCCTTTAGCTTATATCAAAACATTCCACATCCTATTGATGACATTCTGCTCATTCATATTCATTGATGTTTTATTCACAGTAGCTAGGAAATAGAAACATCCAAGGTGTCCATTAATGGAAAGATGAATAATGGAAGTATAGCACCTGTGCACAAAGAATTTTATCGAACTGTAAAGAAAGATGAACTTATGAAATTGCAAGTAAATGAATGGAACTAGAAAATTATACTGTAGTAACTCAGACACAGGAAAAGAAAAGCCATGTGTCCTGTCCTCACTCATATGGACTCTAGCACTGAGTCTCTAAATTTGCATGTTTAACTTACCTGTGGAAACCCAGAAGCTATAAAGTCGGTGTTGCTGGAGTTGGGTGGGTTGACCTTGATAGAGGGAGGTAGTAAAACACAGATGTTATGAAAAGACAAAGAGAAATAACGGGAAAGAGTTTTAAGTAGGTAGGGTACCAGGGGTGATAAGAGGATTGTTAGCATTAAAGATGTTTAATAAGCCATATGGTCCTAGGGAGACGGTTCAGTTAAAAACACCACGTCTGGCAGCTCACAAATGACTATAACAGGGATATCATAACCTTTTATGGACTTTGCAGACAATTGTATAATTCTTTCTTTCTCTCTCTCTCTCTGTCTCTCTCTCTCTGTCTCTCTCTCTCTGTCTCTCTCTCTTTCTCACACACACACACACACACACACATAAATGCCAAATAAATATCTGATTGAAATTAAAGCCCAAATAATAGGAGGGATGCATATATGGTAATACAAATCTAAGTAAGAACCTTTGTGTGGGAAGATCTAAGGCGCAGGAGGTAATTCTACTACTATTATTTGCAAAAAGATCATAGTATCAAACTGTCCTTTAAGTTTGTATCTCTATATTCATAGATCCATCCAGTTTTCAATCCTCATCAGAAAGGTGTCTCTGTGCAGTAGGCATTGGTTAACAGAGAGACTTACTACAGGTACAAATGCTGGACACTATTTTTTTTCCCTGGAGTAGAGATGGTTTAGTCACACAGGGATCTTCTCAGCAGCCATGAATGGACTATGAGGAGACATTGGCAGTGGCTGTGATGCTTTGCCAGCTAGGAGTCTGCTAGACCAAATTAGGTAGTAACTGATGTAGCCCAAATTGATAGGAATTGGTGTAGCTCAAAAGTTGTTTGCATAGCAGTGGACTTGCAGTGGGCATGCAGGAACTTGAAACTGGTCAAATGTAATGGAACATTTGTGTCACATTTCCTCCTCACAAGCTCAGGGAATATCTTGGAAGAAGTAGGTCAAATATTACAAGAGCCATAGGTCAGGGATGAGAATTGGGTGAAACTTTCTGGACATGACAGGCCTGTGAACTCTTAGCAACTATATTTCTCAGTGTATATCCTGCACACAATCAAGCCAGTCAACATTCTGACATGGAAAAGAGTGGGGCTCATGAAGCCAATTTCTATTGAAGAGGTACTAACAATTGAAGGCTGCTAGAAGAAGCATCAGTTTTTTTTAGAGGATGTGTCAGGTTGAGCATGCTCAGTGACTGTCATTTGAGACTCCATGAGCAGTACAAATGGAACGAAAGTGGGTTGTAATTTTTTTTTGAAGAAGTCATGAAATTGAGAAGGGGTTTTGGAACAAGGTGTGATTATCAAAGAGTTAGAGGAAGGTGGGATGATTATGGTCAAAATAATTATATATATATACACACACATATATATACACACACTAAATAATTAATGCTAAATGTCTACAAATGCTCAAATGAAAAAAACAATCCATTTGAGACTCTGATCATCATATATATATATGCCATCATTCTATTTCCTAATTATTTTTTATGTGGTTATATTAGCTTTTTAGTCTCTAACGATTTGGAAATCTTTATCAAACTATGGAAGGGGACAATACAGCTAAGAGTTCACATGTTCTTTGATAGCAATGAAGTAAACTCAGGAAGTCTGGTCAAGAAAAATATTCTACACTGTAATTAAATGCCATTTGTTCACATTTTAAATAATCCCATTTCTACTTTATGCAAAATAAAATTCAACCTATGTTTATAATATCCATATTTTAATTTTTCTTATAATATCCCTATATTGCAAAAATGATCACTCAGGATGCCATTATGATACACTTTTTTCAGAGAATCACTCAGAGGATCACCAGTTTTATCTGGACAAATGAACTTAGGATACCAGTAAATGTTATCTGCCAGCCAAATGTATATTTTCTGAAAAGTTTAAATCCATATCTATTATGTTTCAGATCAAAGAAGAGGTGCCATAACAATGAGTACTATTGAAATAAGCTTTCTGTGAGTAACTTTCAGGCTAGAGGCATAGCAAATATGTGAGTCCACACTCTGCTCCTTGACAAGCAGCGTTTATGACCTTGCAAATTAAGAGATGAAAGGTTAACCCGAGTCATATACCTCATTTCACTAAGTCATCTACTAAGTTAGTCTTCTCCTGTCATCCCTCATTGAGAACAGCCTTCCTAAGAAGAAACATCATGAATTTATGTCTATATTTACCATGTGTATCCCACAATTCACCATCCTCACATACTCCTATGTTTCTGAATTTCTTTTCATGTATTCATTTTAGTGTTTCTTTTGAGAAGATCCATAATTTGGTTTCATGGTTTACTTATGCACAGTATGAAAAATTACTTAGATAAATCACTTAGAAAAATTCAATGATGCATTTGACAATGGAGTTGTAATTTTTTTAGTTCATTTTTTAATGTCAATGAGAAACAAGCTCCAAATATTTGTAAAACATAGAGTAAGAAAATTAAGGGAATTATCTCTTGATTTTTGTTTGAAATCTGTATTGTTTCTATTTTCATCAAGAGTGACAGAAGTGGTTGTAGGAAAATGTCATTGTGCTCAGTTCTGGGAAATGTTTATACTTTTGATGTAATAAAATGAATGAGTGTTTTTAAAAAGAGAAATCATCTACCAATTTTTTTTTTGCATGGAACTGCTTTGTCCCTGAAGGAAGTTGCTGTAAAATTAGCAACTCCCAGGTTCCTCCTGATCTACTTTATGCTAGTATACCTATAGAAATGACTGAATTAATCATCCTTGAAAAAGACATGGTGTTTTAGGAAAATACTGTTCATTCTGCTCTTTAGTATTTCACAGTACATACATCAAAACTCTCTTAAGACACTTAGAAAAGTATCCTTCTTAGTTTTAAGGAACATGCCTTTTCCACTTTCCATTACAAACCAGGTACCCAAAATACTGTAATCAGTTTTTGAAACCCTGAATTGAATTTTAAAAAACTGTAATCATAATATATATTCTATGAAAAAACTATGTTCAATAAAAAGGAAAAGAGAAAAACTGAAAAAATCTAATCAAATTCATTTAAATATATAATATACTAATTTGGAATGTCTATATTATGCACATGTATAAGATACCAATATCATTGAGATTTGGGATCATTTTGCTGAAAAGATTCTATATTGATCTATTGAAAGTTCATTTTTGGTCACAGACTATCTTATGAATTATTCATTAAAAGAAAATCTCTGGAATTTCTAGCAAAGACCAATATTGAGATGGTAAAAGAAGAGGAGTTTCCCAAGCATGTTAATATTGAAGTCCCAACACAACCAATATAGACTTCTACTTGAAATCTAAGAAACAGCATACACTAAGGAGAGCCACTTTATGATAAGAATAGCATCCTTGAAGTAAATGGAAAATTTGCATAGAATCACTCTAATATATACAAACACCAAACAGTGACCTACTAGTAATTATATTGTAGGAAAGAAGAAATATTAACATTCTTAGAGAAGTATATGGACAGCCAGGATGATGATATATGGCTATTTACAGTAGGAAGAAGTGATATAAAATGAATAGATGAAAGAAACAGCAGTAAGATAATTGATAAGAAATAAACCACATAACAGGAAAAGTAATCTAGGTTGATCCAGATTTGGACTACATAGTTAAAGTTATGTTACTCAATTTTGCATAATTTTTTCAAGGTTACAGAGGTTTCAACCTTTGTCCATCTGGCTGAGTAGAAATATACAGCATCACAGTGGGGATATCATTGAGGAACTGCTAACACAATGACATCAAGGAATGTAAGAGAGAGACAAAGGGTAGAATTGGAACCCCAATATTCTCTTCAAGATTATTTCTCCAGTGACCTAACTTGCTTTGCATGGATCCTGTCTATCAAAAATTTCATTGTCTCCCAATAGAACCATGAACTGGGGACCAGCTTCCAACTCATGGGACTTAAAATCCAACCTGCAGCAGAGAAGGGTTTCAGTACATCCACGAATAACACATTAAACCTAGAGAACTATGGAAAACAAATCATTCATGAGTAAAAGTAAATTCAGAACTGTCATTTAGTTATGAAAAAAATGATCAATATATAGATTACATAGAACAATACAGGACAGGAAGAATGGTAATAATTTCCAATAATGTTAATGGAAAATACTCAAACTAAAGCACCCGAAAGGAATAAAGCAAGTGAGAAATGTAGAAAGTATTTAATATATATGTTTAAAGCAAAAATGAATAGAGAAAGTATTTAAAACATGCAAATAAAAGTGTCCTATAAGAATACTCATTGCCCTTTTACTCAAGTAACTCCATTCTTAAAACAGAGGGTTGGCCAAGTGAACCAGCATATAATGTACCAATGTGTACTGAAGGAATAGATAGATAAATAGGTGATACAAATTCACTTCTCTCAACATCTTGTTAAATATTTATTGTCAGATTTGTTGATGATAGTTATTCTGACTTTGCTGAGGTGGTATCTTAAAGTAGTTTAATTTAATTAATTAATTTAATTAATCCAAGCACAAAGGTCATTGATTAAATTTTAAAATAGACTTTGGTCATTTGTATTTCTTTCTGTGTATGGTAGATTCGTAGGATAGGTGATTTTTCTCTGTAAAATAACGTGAATGACTGATAAGTTAAATGATGTATTTGGATCTCAAAAGCAATTTCAGGGGAAAGTTAAACTCAGAAGAGTTAACTAGGACCAGTAAAATTATCACTGAGTGAAAGCACTTGCCACACAGAAGTTGGATACATTCCTAAAACCTGCATTGGTGGGAAGAACTAACTCTCTCATGTTTTCTTACTACCTCTACATGTGAATGTGGCACATGTACAATGGTATACATACACATCAATTCTCTCCCTCTCTATATATATACTAAGTTAAAATCAGGAAATTAATATTGGTTATAGAATTCAGAATGAGCATCACCACTGATAAAAGGTTTCATGTGCGAGAGAGAGAATATGCATGTTTTCCTTATGCAAGTTTTCCTTATGAGATTGTGTGTGGACTTCCTTATTTTACATTCTAAGTGCATCCACTTCCCTGATTGTAGACTTTGATTCAGGGTAAAAGGTTATTTATTCTTTTGTGTAATTCAATCCACTGTCCTAGTTGTGGAGCCCTGGAGCATTAAAGTCTCTGTACAATTTAGTCTTAAGCCTAGAACTGGAAAGCTTCAGCGCCAGTACAATCGAGAACGTTTAGCCTCCAAGGCTGATAGAGTCACTCTGACTAGCTACTTCTGAATCTCCCCAGTCACCAGCCCAGGTGGGGAGGGGTGTATTTCGAGACAGGGCTTCTCTCTTGTAACTGGCTGTACTAGAACTCAACTAACTCTGTGGACAAAGCTGGTCTCAAACGCACAGAGAATTGCTTGCCTCTCTCTCCCTAGTGCTGGGATTAAAGGCAGGTGCCACCATTTTCCGGCTGACCTGGTAAATTTTTTAACTGAACTATGTTTTATATCTGAGTAGTATCCTATACTATGTATGTAGCAGATTTTCATTGTCCATTCAACTGCTGGTAGACAACTAAGTTAATTTCAAATCTTCATTGAAGTGTAGAAAGCAGAAGTAACACTGGGGACAAATATCTCTATAGCATAACATGAAATTCTATGAATATTATATATGCCCAGGAGTGAAATACCTGGGCCACATAAGTTTAGTTGTTTGAAAAATTTCCAAATTGATTTTCACAATGGCTGTATTAATACGTAGCCCACCAACATTGAATAACATACTTTTCTTTCCACATCCTTTCTTATATTTATTGCCAGATTTGTTAAAGATTCTGACTGTGATAAGTTTATATCTCAAAGTGGTTTTTGTTTAATTAATTAATTAATCCCAAAGGACTATGACCATTGAATAATTAAGATAGTTTTGGCTTGCTTTCTTTCTTTCTTTCTCTCTCTCTCTCTTTCTCCCTCCCTCCCTCCCTTCCTTCCTTCTTTCCTTCCTTCCTTTCTTTCTTCCTTTTCTTCTGTTTTCTAATTCCCTGCTCAGTCCATTTAACCATTGGCTGATTGGCAGTTATTCCTTGCTATTTATTTTCTGCAATACTTTGGATATTAGCCCTATGTCTGAAATGTAATTGGTACAGATTTTCTCCTGTTCTGTGGGTTATTATTAATTCTATTAATTGTTACCTTTTCTTTACAGAAACAATTTTATTTTCATTTATTGGGTTTTTCTTTTAAAAGTTCTAACATATCTCAAAATCTTTAAGGGTATCCTATGCTTCCTTCTAAACGTTTCAGTGTTTCAGGTTTTAAATTAAGGCATTTGAACCATTTTCAATTGAGTTTTGTACAAGATGAAAGATAAAAATCTAATTTTATTCTTCTGCAGGGAGACATTCAGTTTTGCCAGCAACCTTTATTGAATAGGCTATTTCTTTTCCAGAAAATGTTTTTGCCTCCTTTGTCAAGAGTTAAGTGGGCATTGCTATGTTGTTTTTTTTCCAGGTCTTCTATTCAATTCCCACTGATCTATTTACTTTTATGCCAATACCACTTTTAATTTTGATTTTATTTGAGCATTATACCTATAGGTTTGTTTTCCAACTTCCTTAAAATATAGAACACATTTCACACCAAATCTCACCCTTTCCCACCAATACCTTTCTTCTTAAAGAGCCCTCCTCTAATTTCAAAATATATCTGTCAAACAATGAAAATGGGAATCATAGGATAAATAGAATTGTTTCAGAGTGTATTCCATTTAAATACTTTAATCTTTTTAATTGAAGAAGGGCATTCCACACTGAAATCTGCAAATGGCCAAGGACCATGTCAATGCTGAAATCTGACATATTTTTTTTAACCTCTGTATAAATATTTACACTTTTTTTTCAGAATTTTACATTTTCAGATATGAAGGTTTTCAAAACCATTGATAAGATGGTTTTGAAATAATATCATATCAATTATCAGATTATAAAATAGTTATATCCTTTAATTTATGGCACAGAACCATGTAAATCTAAATACATCTACCAAAAAGGGCTCCTATTTAATACAGAATCAAATATTGCCTGACATTCCTTGTTTTTAAAGTGTTCACCCCTTGCATCTTAACCTAGACTTTAAATTCTGTCATGAAAAATACTATAATTTAACTGTCTCTTTTTATCCCTATTAAAAAATGCAGACACAGGGTATCATTCCATACAACAGAGATTCGGAATGTAGTCACCATTTCTTTAGTTTTTTACAATGACCATGTGTACCAGGGCAAAAAAAGGAAATCCATGGGCTTCAAAAGAACAGCAAGGGGGAAAGTGGCCTAGGAAAAAGAACTACCACAAACAAAGCAGATCACCATGGTAACTCTGAATACAATTGTCCTTCTTAGTTTCTGACATTCTTCAAACCTTTAGGAACTTGTCTGCATTCCCTGAACTCAGACTTCTGACATTTCAGGTATTTCTCACTTCTAGTTCTAAACACACACAAACACATCCACACACACATGACAATGCTTTTACTTTAGTATCGTGTCCTTAAGTTCTTTAATAGAATCAAATTGATTTTCAAGGTGTAAAATTTGGAGGTATTTAGGTAATCATTGTTTGTTTCTTATAATAGAAGTCATACACAATTTTGATTATTTAATAATATGTAAAATATGTAAAACTTTATGTTTGTGACATATATTGACTTAGTTTCTTATGACAAGGTTTATTACAGTGGATTTATTGGTATTTCCTAGTCATTCACTATGACAGATTAATGACCTAAAAGCCTCAGGTGGGCTGAGAAACTGGGCAGCAAAGTTGACTTGACTGATAACACCTGTGGGCTCTTAGGATCCTGGAGGTTTCAGATAAGAGGATCAACATTCCAATCTCTGTTTTTATTAACCAATTCAGGAATGCAGGGAAACTGACTTCCAAAGGAAATCTTCCATCCCAATCCTGTCCCCCAGTCTCCTGTGCCTTATGCACAGACCTCACTCACATGAAGAGTCTGCCACCTTTCAGTTGTTCCAATTAGAGAACAGCAGTGCTTGTGTAGAGGCTGGTCTTCGTGTTCTTGTACTTCCACATGCCTTCATGGCTCCCAACTTAACATTAGGTTCTGAAAACCAGGAGGAATTTTTGGGTCCTGCATTCCAAACGCCCCCTCAACCCGATGACCTTTTCCACACTCACCTTACCTCTCTCCCTCTCTTTTTTTATACCCATCTCATCTAAATTGGCTGTTGGCTGGGGTTACTAAGGGCTAAAGGGCTGGAAATTGTGACCTAAAAGACCCTGTCTTTTTACACCTTATGTCTACATATGTGGTCCAAGTACCATTCTGGGAATTTATTGGTGTAACACATAAAAACTCAGTTTTGGTCTTTTTCCTCATCTGCCTTCCTCCCTCATTCTCTTACTTTCCCCTAAACTCCAGAGCAGAGACTTTGACCCATTCAGCACAATGCATTCAACACACACATGGGTAAGGTCTAGGTGCCCTAGACTGAAACACACCTCTGACCATGCAGGGTTCTCCAGCTTTCTGCCTTTGACATTTTGTCTCTGGCTTTGCCTGCCAGGTCACTGGGGTCAGGGTTGGCCAGTCCAGCCCCTAATCATTTGTTTCTGGACACTTTCTGTTACAGGTTATGACTTCTTACCAGGAACTGGCCTCGCCTATACATTGACTAGAATGGAGATGAAGATTCTCATCCCTGTATGATTTTGACTTGTCTTAAAACAAACCTGAAGGATTTAGTATGCCTGTTCACTGAGCTCTGAACTCAGCAAAAGCAGGACAATACTTTTGACTTTTAAAGTCTCACTGACTTAGACAACTTCGTAAGACAGAAAGACCAGTGGTCTGAACTTCCTGACCCTCAAGTGCCTTCTATCTTTTCTCCTTTATTCCTCCATTTTTGTTTTGCGGGTTTTACCAGCTCAAACTTCTAAACCTAATTTCCTAAACTCCCCATTTAAGTGCTAATCTGGCAGATGACTATCCTCCTTATAAAAACCCTTTAAAAAATATTAAGTTATGGTAGCAAAATTTCCTATGCTGTTTAAACTGAGAAGCTAGAAGATCTGGATGGAATTTGGTCCTCCCACTGAAGATACAAGCATGTTTGTCTCAAAATGTCCTCCAAACCCATGTCTTGAGTTGGCAGGCTCTCTGATTCTGTGACTAGGGATAGAAGAGCTGATCAGCCCAATCTGGGACTGGACTGGTAACATTCCCTAGGAAGTGACTCTTCAGAGCACATTACTCTCTGTCTCCTCATCTCTTCTGTATCTCTGCAAGACACATGCTGTCATTCTAGCCACTCTATCTGCTTTTTATGGACTCAGCTTGCTTGAGCTGAGAACATGAAATCTCTCCCTCTGTTTTTTAATTTGCTATTTTGGGTCTGCCTGTGTAGGGTATACGTACTCTCTCCTCATATATTCTTACTAACCTAACCAAAGTGTTTGTTTTAGAAAAGGCTGTAACAATCAACATTTGATCTACAACATGGTAGATCCTCTCAGGGTCCCCAGGCTCATTTTACCACAGGGTTGAATTCACCTCGAATAGAAAGCAGCAGTGTAGTTTGCTCCAACCTTGGCTTGGGGAACTTCATCAAATGGAAACAACTATGTGATTTGGCTGCCATCTTTGCTAATGATACCATGAAGAAGACAAATATCATGTAACTTCATGGCCATTTTTGTTTATGTCACAACATGGTATAAGCCAAAATGATGGCACCCATAAAACTTCATGTTCCCATTGAGTCCTCTAGGGATCATTGTGTCCCTTTTATATTAGGATAAGGAAGAACATCAGAACACCAAGGTGTTTATTTTGTAATTTTAATGTTTTGTTTTTAAATTCAGATCATTTTACATGATACATTTACTTTATTATAAGAAAATTCAAAAAGTTTTCCTGTCTGTGTGCCTCTAGTACTGGCAAACTAACAAAGAGAGCTAACTCTCACAAAGAGTCAAAGGAGACATTGCCAAGAGCCAGATGAGCTGCCAGTGAGGAGCCTCTACTGTAAGCTATTGTAAAACGGGTCTCAGTGCCTGCCATTTCTACCTGGTATATGCAGGTGTATTTTCCTTTCCTGAGACGAAGTGTTTTTTTCTCCTCCTTAGTACTCCTTTGCTCTTCATCGTCCTGCCCAAACCTAACAATATTCTCATTACATTTCCTTTTCACAATGAGAATTATTAAAAAAAACATAATCTAAATAATGTTGAAAATATTAGTTTATTAAAATATATCTTATGCATGATATGCATATGTAGATCACTGTCCATATATGATTATAGTTTGGTTTCTTGCATCTTGTATGTAGTATCAAATTGATTTGTAAGTAAGTGTTCATGTAAGTTAAAGTTGTTAAACTGACTCAACTTCTTTTTGTTCATAGGAACACTATTCATTAAAAAAAAATATATAAGACAAAAAATAAATTTAATCATTATGACCACATAGACAAAATGAATAGAGATGGGTAATGGTTTTGAAATTTTCTTTGGTACAATTAACATGACTTTATATTAAACAATTTTAAATCAACTTTTAAAGAAAATATATTCCTAATCATATAATTCTATTCAAAATGACATCTTGATCCTTATCCCAATTTAGGTTTTACAACATGGTCCCTATTGCTTCAGGGTATAAATTAACTTTAAGATGATTATTCCTGCTTCACAAAACATTTTTGCTATTGTAAAATGCTTTCCCTTTAGATAAAAATGACATGCCTTCACTTTTAAATGTGTTTTATGTAGAAATGAATGTATCTTTAAATACATACATTTTGAAGATTTTAAGCATATTTTTGACAACTATGGCATCTTTAAAACAAATAAATAAACAAATGCATTTGTCAATACCTAATATAGATCTTTAATCCTGTTTTCTAAGTTAAACTGTTTCATTTTTATACCCTCAACACTGCTGGCCTAAGATAATCACAGTAAGACTTGTTAAAAGATAATACCCCTTCACAAAAAGAGAAAATGAACAGGCAATCCCACCTGATTTTATTTAAAAAAAAAATGGCAGAAACAAGGGAGAGCTATCTATGTGACTATAAAATATTCTCATACATACTGAGTAAAGACTTTTCAGTGTGACTGCTTCTGGTCACCCACACTCCCAGTACATACCCCTTACCAATCATCTGTAATTTAAAACCAATAAATTAATTGGTTAAAAAGGGTGACCTTTGAAATTGAACTGTGATTTATCTTCCCCACCCTATGAAGTTAGATAGACATTGCTTAATCCTCCCTAAACCTCTGGAGAAAAAATTTTCCCAATAGTAAAATTATTTGGTAATGTTATTAAGAGAAAAAATATAAGAGTTAAAATATCAAAATTATTTTAGTAAAGGTTTATATATGAAGAAAAAATGAATAAATATTTCCAGAAATAAAAACAAACAAGCAGAGAAAGCTTTTACAAGTATGACGGCCCAAATAAGTTAATTTAAGCACTGATTAAACAAGCATGGTGCTACAAAACTTATATCCCAACACTGGAGATGTGGAACTAGCAGGAAGATTGGAAGTTCAAAGCCAACCTCTACTATATAGTAAGTTTCAGTTCAGCTTGTAATACATGAGACTCTATTTTAAAATAATGAAAACACTCTGGGAAGGTAAGTAAGTAGCATTATTTTGTTAACTATAAGTATTATGTAACAAAATATTGTACCTAATAAGATAAAGCATATTTACAATGCCACAGATATACTACATTTAGTCAACAATAAATAATCACAGACAATGTACAATGTAACATATACAGTATTTTTGGTGGAACAAATATAATAGTGATATCAAGGTACTTCAGATAGAACTTATTTTTCTATAGGGAAAATATGCTTATGTATGTATGCTAGTGTCATAATAAAAGGCACTATATTTTACAATTAACATATGCTTAAAAACTTATTTATTATGTAAATAAAAGTGATCAGATCTATACAAAGGATAAAAACATATCAATTGGAATTTGAAATGTCATTTAGAACAGCATTAAAATATGAGTCTCATAGAAATCAGTACAATAATTTACAAAATATACATATTTAGAATTTTATTAAAAATTAACTATTTAATAAAATGTATAATCTTTAAATAAGTGAAGATATAAACCTTGTTTGTGTATCATAAGCTATTCCTAAAATGTCAATCCCATCCAGCATGGTGTATAGAGTCAATAAAATCACAAACACCATAAAATGTCTTCATAAAGATTTATGAATGATTTCAAAAAATTTTGTGGAATGGTAAATATTTCACTTTAGCCAAAACAATACTACAGAAGAAATACTAAATTATGACATGCAATTTGTGCTTTCATGATTCACCTTTAATTGCTTCACAGCCTTTGGGTAAGATTAAGTGAAGAGTCACTTTTCTAAGTGACATTAATCAAGAGAGGCCAGATATCTGGAGCAACAGATAGAATAGAGAATGCAGAAACTGATACATATATGTAAAGTAATTTTTTTACAATGATACCAAACTATTTCAAAAAAGAAATAAAAATATTTGAATATTTATGTGGGGATAATATTCCTGAATATTTTTCACATACGCTTCATAAACATTAAAAGTAAACGACTTATTTGATGCATTGGTAGCTTTTCCTAAAGTTATTTATAATTTTAATACAAGACTAATCAGTGTCTCTGATGCTGACTAAAGATATTTGCACTGGAGAGCCTAGATAAGGAACCCAAGAGTACAAGCCTTCGAGGTAATCAGAAGATGACTGTAGTAAACCAAGAAAGATATAACAAAATGTTACATTGGAGTAGAAGTAGTGGTGAAATTTTAAGAGGTAATTTCAGAGGACTGATGATGAGTGTTTTGGGAGTGAGGAGACAAAGATCCTGCCAATCTTTAGTTTGGGTTGCTGGATAGATATAGCTGCTATTTGATGAGGTAAGAAACATGAGATACAGGAGATAGCATGACCCTGAAGACTCTTCGATTTAAGAAGGAGATAATTCCACTCGATTCTAAAGAGAAACCTCCATACTATGTTTTTGTTTCAATTTTCAGGAAATGTTAGTAATTCTGTTACTCAAATATATTGTTTTTTGTTCTTTCATTTCTATTTGTACATACTTTCAGTGATTTTTAGTTACAAATATTGTCCCCCAAATAATTAACTTAGTGATTTAGCATTGTCATGCCAGTAGCAAGAAAATAAAATAAGTGTAAGAAAATTTGCACAATTTTCTTTTATTTCAAAGTTGAACCTAGAAGCATATTTTAATATTTTGGAACTATCTGAAAAATACAGAAGTTAAAATTTATTGTAAAACTAAAGAATTATGGAAATAATAATAATTAATTCATTAATTTTGTATAGAATTATCTCATGTAGGCGCTGATATTCTTTCATGACCTTTTGTCTCTTCCCCTGAATAAACATGATTCTTTTCAGTGGCTTCTGCTTTCATTGTTCTGTTTTTGAAACATGGAGCTTTGTATTTCTCTTGACAGAATCCTCACTTTGCTCCTACACTTTAAAGCCTTTAGAGAAATTACCCAATAAATAATGAATGATGAAATATAAGACATGAAGAAATAAATAGCACTATGCAATGATTAAACATGAGCCAAAATTGAAAAGTTGATTTAAAACAAACAAATGTCTTTATTACCACTCAGCTGAAACTTGTATCCATATGTAAAGTGCTAGCAGTTCTAAAATCAAAACAAAAAAACTGAATACCATTTACTATCAAGTAGTTGACAGCCTCAAATATCACAATCATGAATCTGTCTACAGTTATAGGAAGTCTGCAGTTGCAGACTACAGTTATAGGAAGCAAAAAAGACTTCTGCATATGCAAATCAAATGCTCAAAAGTGCTCTATCAAGACAACTACTATAAATATATAAGAAAATACTAGCAGAGACATTTGGTTAAAATGCTATATTATAGAATTTATACTACTAGAAATTGTATGATCATGGTAAACTTATAAATAGAGATGAATTTAGTAGATACTTCTACTCACTTGGTAGAAAAATTTGTTGTTATTATACAAATAAATTTTAACCTAAATAAACCCAATTTTATGATGAAGGAATATGGCCTCTCCTAAATCAACAAAAAAACCAAAACAAGCAAACAAACAAAAAAACAAAACAAAACAACTAACCAACCAATCAACCAAAAAAAAAAAAAAAAAAAAAAAAAAAAAACAAACAAAAAACCAAAACCAAAACAAACTAAACAAAAGCAGAAAGCTTTTGGAATAGTAATTACTATAACAGGATATAGTTCTATAATATTGAAAGGACTATTAAACTATACATTTATGTTTTCCAAAATTATATGCAATATGATGAATATACAATGTTGCACGGAATATTGAGAAAATGAATAACGTATTAATGGTAAACCAATTTTATAGGATTATGGGTAAATATTGATGCATTTTATCTATATTGGCAAATAGTCTAAAGCAAGTACATAATATAGAATATTTAATAAAGTAAAAATATGTGGCAAGAACTTTTAAGCAAAACTTCACTTATCAAAATGCAATTAAAATAATTGAAACAAGCTCCTCTGTAAGATGTGGAGGGAGTAACCCTGGAAAGGGAGGTATGAAAGCTGAGTTCAATTTTCAAAGACCTAGGGAATTTGGAGGTGCTTTTTTTTTTTTTTTTTAGAAAACTGAAAAATGAAGTTTTGAAGAAAAGAATTAACTTGGAAGTGGAAATTTTATATGGACATCCCAGTAATAATCTGAAGTTACTGATACAAAAAAATAGTTTGGTGAAGTTTGAGAAACAGGCAGTGTGTAGATGCAGAGACCATTGTGCAGATCATTATTCAGGAAACCCTGCTTGCTCTTCTCACTCAGAAACTATATTACTCTGTAGAAATCATTGAAATCCCATCTTCCAAAATAAAATTCTTGGAAAGTTGATAAAGAAACCCAAGAATATATGTAAATTTGCAAATGATATTTGAAAACTGTATTTCTTTAAGAGTAGTGAACTCTGATGGGAAAGATGCTTTCCAATCCAGACAATTTTGTAGCCAAATTATTCTACTCCTAGAGTGAGTACATGGCCAATTTACAATACCTAGAGAAGCATTAAAGCTTAATATAATGAAGTTCATTTATTCATGAACCAAATACCATGATATCTTACTAACATTTTACAATTAAATGGTATTAAAATTCTATGAATTACTTTAAACAAAGACATAGTAACTGATATTTCCTTTGGAAGTTTTAACATATCAGGGGATGTGACTCAGTATTAGAACTCTTGCCTAGTGTGTGCAAGTGCTGACCAAGTTTCAATCAAAAATATTCTAAAAATAAAAGTATCTACAATAGAGTACTATTATTAATATCCTTACTCTTTATATATACCCAGGCTATTTTAAGAGTTTCATAACTCAAAAGTCTATTATTATCAGAAAAAGTCTATTATTATCTTTCATATAAAAATCTAAGGAAGAAATACTCTAATTGTTTATATTAGCAACAAGCAACAAAAACAAACAAAGAATTACTGAGATAAAGAGTTGTTTTTATGAGAAAATCTATAAGACTGATATACTCTTAAATTAACTAAAAGATAGAGGGAGAATACAGATTTAAATAACATTAAAAAGAAAAAGAAAACATAAAACACATACTGAGGAAATCCAGAGAATCATAAAGATGTACTTTAAAAATCTGTTCTTCATCAAACTCAAAGCCTTCAAGAGATAGAAATTGCTTTCTCTCCCTTTTTCTCTCTCTCTCTCTCTCTCTCTCTCTCTCCCTTTCTATATTTCTCTCCCTCTTGCAGTTTTTCAAATTTTTGGCCAATTTTTTAATTTAATTCCCATTGCACACATATATGTAAATATGTATGTATGTATACATATGCATGAATAATCCTAAGTACAAAAATACAACCTGCTCAGTCTCTATGTTACTTGTACAATGTTCAGGAATGAACTTTTGGTATAGGATAAGCAATAGATTTTATCTTCTTTGGGGAAGACTATTTCTTGTACTCTCTGTACTCTTTAGGTGCTTGTACTTCTGTGTATATGGTCAAGGCCTCCTGGGCATTCCCCTGTTGACTTTGCATGTCCATAGTTGTTGCCCTTGTTTAACTCATTGTTATGTAGCCATGTTAATGATACTTTTTAGGTTTAACCTCTGACATTGCTAGGAGACACAATTTCACAGTAAACTCTATGATCCACTGGCTTTTACACTCTTCCTGCTCTGTCCCTGCAATGTACCCTGAAACATAGGAACATGAGTTGTTTTTCGTTTATACAACCTACCGAAGTTAAATCATATTCAGAATTTAAACATCCATAATTCCTAGTTAAATAGAATTAGCAATTAAAATCCCACTCCACCCCCTAAAAAACAAATCCCAGTGTCAGATGGACTCAGCACAGAATTCTACCATGTCTTCAAAGAATTAACATCAATTCTCCTCTAATTATTCCATAAATAGTTATAGAAGGAACAACCCAATTAAAAATGGAGAATAGAACTAAACAGAGTTCTTAACGTATGAAACAAAAATAACTGAGAAACATCTGAAGAAAGTCAACATTCTCAGTCATCAGGAAATTTAAATCTTAAGTACTTTGAGATTTCATCTTAAACCAGTCAGAATGGTCAAGATCAATAAAACAAATGACCGCTCATGCTGGAAACCATGTGGGAAAGTTGAATATTCATCCATTGCTGATGGGAGTGCCACTTGTACAGCCACTATGGAAATCAGAGTGGCAGTTGTACAGGAAACTGAGAATATATTTACCTCAAAATCCAGCTGTCCTACTCTTGAGATTTTACCAATGTGCTCTATACTTTATTACAGAGACATTTGCACATCCATGTTTATAGTTGCTCTATTTATAATAGTCAGAAATGTGAAACAACCTAGAAATACATCAACCGATTAATGGATCATAAAAAGTGTTCCCTTTACAGATGCAATATTATCCAGCTGTTAAAAAAATTATGAAATTTCCAAAGAATGAAGATAGAACAAAAAAACAAACTAATTCTGAGTGAGGTAACCTAGAGTCCAAAAGACAAATATTATATCTTATATATGTGAATCATAGCTTTTAAACCTTTGATAGGCATGCAATTATTGATATAACCACAGAGAATAGGTACAGAATAAGGGCCTAGGTGGGAGAGTGGCATATCCCAATGAAGGGAAAATAAAATATGCAGTTATGGAGAGACAGTAGTGAGACTGGTGTGGAAGTATTAAATGGGAAGAGAGAGGGAGAAATGAGTAAGGAAGGAAATACAGGGAAAGACAATTAACACTAAAGTTCATTTGAGGAATTATATTGACCATAGAAGCTATAAGCTATATATATACTTAAAATGTATATTTCATGTAGCTGTTGATTTAGGGTAAAACACAGTTTATTCTTTTGCTAATTCAATACCTGTGCCTAGTCCTTGAGCCTGCAGAGTTTTAGCCTCCATACAATTTAGTCTTAAGCCTAGGACTTGAAGGTTTCAGCCTTAGCCCCTGTACAACCTACACTGTTCAAGCTTACTACCTCCTGAGCCACTCAAGACTAGCTACTTTTGAACTCAGTGCTGTACTGATCAACTCACTTGCTCTTCTGGCTCAAACCTTTCTCCAAGCTCTGACTGCCTGAGACTGAATTGCTCTGTTTGGCTTCAAACTGACTTACTCTTCCATTATAATACTGAATTCAGCAGAGTTGCCTCTGTATCTGTGCTTTAGACTCTTCAGAGTCCGAGGACTGCATCTGTGTCTCTGTGACCTTTCACTGCCACATACTGCCTCAGTCAGTCTCTCTGCTTCTCTGTCTTGTCCTCAGTCAGAGCATTTCATTGTCTCTGTGTCTCTTCTTCTCTCTGCCTTTTATCCTGACTCTCTGAGCTGAGAGCCTACTTTTATATTATGAGAATTGGACATGTCTCACTCTGACTCACTCTGCCAACTCTTCCTCTGATTAGTCACTTTGCCTCCCTTTCACTCTGACTCATATCAGAGGTCACTTACAGTCTGGCACTGTCTCCTGACCTGTGCTTTCTGTCTCCCACTACCTTTTGAATACTGAGAATAAAGGTATGTGTTATCATTGCTTTCTAAATACTGGGATTAAATGTGTGTACCAACATTCTTTCTATCCTAGAGCAGCCATGTTGACAGCTTAAAAGATTAAATATTCCTCTACAATTTAATATTTAAATATAAACACATTTAAATTTAAATAGATTTAATAGCTAAATATTTAAATATTTAATTATTAATATATTATTGATAATAATATTAATATAATAATAATGTAATATTAATATAATATTAATATAATACTGCTGAATTCAGTATTATAAGGGAAGAGTGAATCAGTTTGAAGCCAAAAATTAAATATTAAATATATTTAATTATATATGTACATATAATTTATTTCATCTAATATATATATAATTATATTTTTTATAATATAATATATATATTAGCTGAAAGAAGTCTGCATGGATCACCAAAAAATATTACCCCAAATAAACATCTTTTGCCTTTAGGTGAATCTTCAAGTGATAGGAATGGGTTACATATAGTTGAGTAATCAGACAAAGGTGCCCCATGGAAACCCCCAAACATCCCAGGATTTGTTTAGACTATTGGTTGCTCTAAAAATTTGATGGTAAGACCAAACTACTAAAGACACTTAAATATTTCATTGAATTTAAAGAATTTGAGCCTAACTAGATCAATCATCCTTCCATTGACTGTTTATGGTACTAGATGGTACTCTTCATATTTTTATAGGAGAAAGGCAACCACGAATCTAGCTACAAACACTGTGATCTACAATAGTATCCTGCATTCATGATATGTTGGTGCAATAGTGGCACAAACATTGTGGTAGTAGCCAATAGTATCTACTTAGGTATGTAATACATGCCTGCTTAAGTAGAGAAAATCATGAGATAGATAGATCATAGGCCTAGGGAAAACCAAATACTGTTGTTCTGCTAAAGGGACATAGCAATAAAGTGATTCCTAATGATATTTTGTTATAATCATAGGTCAGTTCTTTCTTCAGTATCATCAGAAAAGCTTTCTGTTGCATTAGAAGTGAACTAACAGAGAGATCTGCAACCAGACTCTCAAGGAGACTTTGAAGTACTCAGGACTAAATTTGACATCTTTATCAAACCTTTTCCATTACAGTTCAGAAAACTATACAGAGGAGGAGGCAAAAGTTTATAAGAGCCAGAGGGGATGAAAAATACTAAAAAAGCAATGCTTTCCAGACAAACAATACCAACACACATATGAACTCACAGAGACTGTGGCAGCATTCACAGAGCCTGCACAGGTCCAAGCCAGAAGGAGCTCTGAGTAGGGAAAGGGCATAGCTGCCCATCCCTAACCAGCAGGTTATCTCCAATTGAAATCTGCTTACATAGGAAAAAGTAGTTTTCTCTAATGGAGTCTCATTAGGTATTTTTAACATCTGTTGAGGGTAAGTCCCTGTCAGGACATGATCCAGGAATGGTGTAATTTGAGAATTCTGCATGCTTGTGAGAATACTCCAAGAAAACAAGACAAGCATCTGTGACCTCAGTGTAAAGGAACACTTTGCCAAAGAAATTTTCTGTGTTGTAAAGCTCCTTTCCTTTATTGTTACATGCTGTTACATACTTCTGGGAACAGCTTGGAGCAAGGTATACAAGAGAGTGACAGTTGGAAAGCAGTTATGAAAGAGACAAGGGAAGATTGAGCACCAGAGTTAGCTGGGTAGTGTCAGGAAAAGTGAACTCCAAAAGCTAATGATAAGAAAGCAAGTATAATCAAGGCTGAGAAAAAGGCAGATAGTTCTGGAGAATAAGAAGGAAGGCATAAATTATTGACATAACTGGATGAAAAATATTATTGGAAAAAAGGAGCTGAGAGTTAGTTCAGTTCCCCAGGCTTAGATTCTTTTCCTTTTCCTTTCCTTTTCCTTTCCTTTCCTTTCCTTTCCTTTCCTTTCCTTTCCTTTCCTTTCCTTTCCTTTCCTTTCCTTTTTCCTTTCCTTTCCTTTCTTCTTCCTAACCCTGTGAGCTAGGCAAGATTTAAAAGGTTACAAGTTAAAAGTCTTTTGGCTCAGAATAGAGGGGTAGAGTCAAGTTACCAGTGAAAAAGTAAGAGTTAGCAGCCTTAGAGAGTCCAGACCCAAACTGCAGAAAACAGACACATACATTCCGTTTCAAAAGAAAAATAGTTACATCCCAGTTTCTTCAAACCACAGATTTTTTTTTTCCTTGAAATGAGTTTACTTCAGATTACTCATCCTTGCTTGCTATCATTTTCCAATTAAATGCTTAAATTATCCTTTATATGCCTCTATCGAATTATTAAAAATAAAAGGCTGACTGCAAAAAGAGAAGAAAGAGAGAGAAGAAAAAATAAGCTGCACAGAGTGGTTTCTATATGCTAAAGCAGAAGCCATAAGAGAAATCTTGTTGAACTGAGATTTTCCTCTCTGCCCTTGCATCCACCCTCTTCAGGCCCTGTCCTCAGCAGGAGCTGGACTCCTGCACTGCATGAGATCTTAGTCTTCCCCATTTATCAGCTCTCTTCTTCCAGCTCCCATTGCCACTAGAGCAGTGACAGGTACTATGGCTAACAGTAGATGGCATATGCAACATGGATTCAATGGTATATTTGAAGACTTTGTCTCATGCTGTTTTGTCTGGGAACATTTTTGTCTTGTCTTTTGCTTGTGTATTATAGTTTCTAATTATGTGCTTTTATTACATATGTTTATGTATGTGCACATATGTTTGTATGTTTCTTGCGCTTTTTTGTTGATTATGTTTTTAAAATTTACTTTATCATTGCCTGTTTGCTTTTTAAAAACAGAGAGAATGAAAGGCAATGAAGATGTGTGGGCGGGGAGATGTGGAGACATTGGGAAGATTTGATGGAAGGGAAAGAGTGAACAGAATCTATTATATTAAAATTTCCTTTTCAATAAAGTTTATATTATAATGGAATAAAGTGATAATGGACAATATGTGGTGGGTACGGGGAGAGCCAGAATAACAGGTCACAACACTTTCCAATGCTAGTTCCAGGGGATCTGATGCCCTCTTCTGGCCCCTACAGACAACAGAGAGTTGGTTGTGACCAAGACATGAATGCAGGCCAAACAATCTTACAAAGAAAATAAAAATAGATTGTAGATGTTAATTTAGATAACTGTAGATTCAGGTTCAAAGGTGGTTTATTCTTTTCTTAAAATAATTCCCAGGCCTTGGTCCTAGAACCCTGGAGCATTTTAGCCTCCGTACAATCTAATCTTCAAGATGCTAGCTCACATTTAGAAGGCTTCAGTCTCAGCCTCTCTACTGTCTAGAATGGTTAAGCCTTAGACTTACTGCTGACTAAGCTACTCTGACTAGCTTCAGAGCTGTATTAAACTCAATTGACTCTTTTTGTTCAATTCAACTCCAAGCTTGTGGTTCAAAGTGACCTTCTGAGCTGGCTGGCTATTTCTGACTGAACTCCTTTGACTCTGGGTAACTCCCTCTGATTCTCTCAACTTCTCTAACTGAACTGTTGAACTATTTACTTGGCTTCAAACTGACTCACTCTTCCTGCCTGATATTGACTTCTGTAGCGCTCCCTCTGTGTCTCTGTGTCTTATCCTCAGTCAACCCCATATTGCTGGAGTCAGTCTCTGCTTCTTTTCTTTTCTCTTTGAACCTGCTTTTTTTTCTTGAGAGTTGGGCATGCCCTCACTCTGACTCACTCTGCTAACTCTTCCTCTGATTTGCCACTTTGCCTGCCCTTCACTCTGACTCATCTCAGACATCACTTCCTGTCTGACACTGACTCCTTTTGACTCTACTTCCTGTCTCTCAAATGCTGGGATTAAAAGCATGTACCACACTGCCTTCTGAATACTTGGATTAAAGGTATGTACTATCACTGCTTTCTGAATACTTGGATTAAAGGTGCGTACCATTATTCGCTCTACCCTAGAGCAGCTGTGCTGCCAGATTAAAGGATTAAATATTCCTCAAAATAGTCCCTTTTTCTGTTTAAGATATATATTGTGCTGTGAAAAAGCTTCAACACCATTTAACTATTACTAGGAACAATTATCAATCGCATAAATTTAACAGTCTGGATGTAATTTTGAAGAGCCACTTCAGCTGTCTATGTGATGATTTTCCATAACTGCAGCAACCATAAGTCCTGATCATCAACTGAATCCTCTTTAACATTTCTTCAGCAAATGTCCACTTCAACATCAAGGTTTTCCAATCTGATGAACTATAGTCTCTCCTTCTTCATCCAGTTTCTTGATCTGTCTTTCTCTGCCTCTTCCTTCCTTGAGTCATCAGAAACAATGGATACCTTTACAAACTAAAACTAGCACTGTATATTGACATCTTTAGAAATATGGCTTGTTTCTTTTGTCTTTCCTGTGTATGGATAGAATTTTGACAAAACTGATTACTTATGAGCATTCCTTGGAATAACATATGACCTGTGTCTAGTTTTAAAAAGTGAGAAATACTAGCTACAAAGTCCAATTATTGATGTGTGGACAAAAAAAAAAGATGCTTATTAAACAGAAATGGAGAATAAGAATAAGGATTCCCAGAGTTAGATTGCCTAATACTTTATTAACTTTAAATTCTTGAATGCTGAAGAAGCTGGAACATCAACTGCAAAAAGACATTGGACTGTAAAAAAAAAATTGCTGAATTATATCAGCCTGTATACTATAAGGAAGTGTTAACATCAGAATAGAAGTTAGAGAATGTCTTATATTGGAGAAGAGGTTTTGATTTTATTTCCAGAGGAGATGAAAATCTTTAGGTTCCATAAAAATTGATAACAATTGAGCTGAGAAAGAGAAGCTTTCTAAATACCAATGACTAATATGAAGGTACAACTCAAACAAGGAGAGACACAGGAGGATAAAAAACAGAAGAGAGACATTAGGGGATAAGACACAAAGGCTAACTGAATAGAGGATAAGAAACAAAGGCGGAGACAAAGGGGCACTATGAAGATTCTGAGGCAGGGATTCAGATGTAGTTCAGCAGTATAAGTCAGTAGCAGACTGGAAGAGTGAGTCAGTTTGAAGCAGAGCAGAGAAGCTCAGAAGTTCTGTTTGAACCAGAAGTCTGGAGAAGAGTTTTAGCCAGAACAGCTAGTGAAATGAACCAGAAGAGACAGTTGAGCCAGCCAGCTTTGAATTCAGAAGGAGCTAGTCAGAGTAGCTCCATTAACAGTAAGTCTCAGAGGCTTAAATTCTCTAGTTTGTATGGAGACTGAGGCTGAAGCCTTCCAGTTCTGGGCTTAAGATCAGATTATACTGAGGTCTAAACGCTCCAGGGCTCCAGGACTAGGACTGGGAATTGTTTTAGGAAAAGAATAAACTACTCTTTGATCTGAATCAGTGTCTACAATAAATATTAAAGTTAAAAAGATACCATTGTTTATTATCCATTTAAATGATTGCATAATGTGATTAGAAAATAACTTGGTGACTTCATGCTTTTTCTCCTTTCATGTATGTGTGTGTGTGTGTGTGTGTGTGAGAGAGAGAGAGAGAGAGAGAGAGAGAGAGAGAGAGAGAGAGATATGAGGAGACAGATGTAGATGCAGATAGAAACACAGAGAAACAGAGACTCAGACACATAGAGATACAGAGAAAAAGAGACAGAGAGAGACAGAGGCAGAGGCAGAGATCACCTGTGACTACATGCAAAGACCAGATATTTACTTTGGGTATCTTCCTCGACCACTCCACCTTGTTTCATGAGGCATGACATCTCTAGAGCTCTCTGTTTCTCCTAAAACAGTGCATGACATGCACACTTGGAATCTGCCAATGTGTTTTTTTTTTTTTTTCTTCTAGCACTAGGGTTATTGTGTTCTCACCTGTTCATAGTCTTTATACTCATGCTGGGAACATTTGATTGTCCCAGTGCTTGTGAAACAAGCCCTTTATTCAGTGACCCCCCTTGCTAAGCCCCTAAAACTTCTTCATTATTATGATTTTGGCAAACAAGAACTGATCTATATTCTAAGGTTTATCGACACATCAAAGGAAATATTTTGTGAGGATAGAGGAAGAAATGTTGTCTTTGTTTTTTGTCATAAACGGTTATTTATGAGTCCCATCTGTACTTCGTGAAGTGTCGTAAGTTATGCTATGCTCAGACTTTTGGTTATTTATATGTAGAAATTCAACTTCACATCAGACTTCCCTTCACCAGCCCCTCCTTTTTTTTTCTGCTAAGAAACATCATTCTTTCCATTTTTGTTTTGCTTTGTTTTGTTTTTCATCTTCAAATTAGGACTTATTGTCCACTCTATCCTATGTTGAATTTTCTGCACCTTGTTCTTTTATTTTTAAATTTCAAATTAGATTTATTTGTTTGTGTTAGTAAAATAGATTTATTTATTTGCTTGGGGCCATTGAGATCAGAAAAGCTTTGCAAACTTGGGTTCTCTTCTTTACTACATAGGTTCTGGGTATCAAACTCAGGTTAAAAAAGCGCTTTTACCCACTGGGCCATCTCATCAGTAGTATGTCTTCTAATTTTTGAACATTGAGATACGCCAGGATCAAAACTCTTGATTATGTTTCTAACTTTACTCTCATTTTCATTACTATAGCCCCTCATTCTAAACAACACATTTGTGCATGGTCATAAAATTATTTGTATTTCATGCTTTAATCAGAAAAAAATTGTGGATATAATTATTGGCCAACTTGACATCTCTACTTCGGTGTTGAAAAGGTATCTTCAAGGAAATATTGTGTCGTGGTCTCTCATCCCACAAATTTTGCTGTTATGAATATATTCTTCTAAAAAATTGACATTCACACAGAAAAATAACAGTGTTGGTCTTATTCCTATTTTTGTATTTACTCTGCTTAAGACGCACTGAGTTCCTTGGTCTTCCTTGAGTATGTTTCAATGTCCTATCCTGCAGCTGTCACTAATCACTCTTGCGTTTCTGTGGGAGTCATATGATTCTATCCTAACTTTCACCTCTGTGCTCAAAGTTGTATGTTTCATCATAAAGTAAGTCCTGCATATCACACAGTGGTGTGTGTATGTATGTGTTTTATGTATCACCACCTGAATTACAACTGTTACAGCTGAATACTCAGCTGATTATTTATAGCCTCCATTTTCCTAAACAGAATTCAAGCTCTATCCATATGGTGCCTTTTCTAGTCTTCCTTGATACTATATTATATTTCTCCCTTGGAACTGAGATAATCACTTAATAAGTTTTTTCTAGTGGAAAATAATAATATAGTCAATGTTAAATATGCAGATGATCACCTGCTATTTTATGTAACCTCTTCAAATAAAAGGTCATATGGATTTAAAACATCAAGAGGTAGATACAAATTAATAAGTGTTTTCAAAATGATGAAGCACAATTTCTAATGATATTATCAAATAGATTTCACCTTGTACATTGGTATGAAAAAGACAGTTCTAGAATGTACTTTCCTCATTGATTTTACTTTGTAGCAAAATAGAATTTTTATAATGAAGAGAAAGGATAGAGATTAATATATTTTCTATTTTCACCTTGAAACTGATTTCTTTTAGTCAAATCTTAGTTTTCATTTTGTTTCAAAAATTTTCTGGAAAAGTGATGAAAAGAAATACTAAATACTAAATGCATTTCAATATGTCCAAAGACAACAATATTCTCTTAATGGGATCAGAACTCTTGGCTAATAGACAGCAGTATCATATAATATCTTTTAAAGTATAAACAATCAGATCAGATCTGATTTTGAAAATGAAGTTAAATATATGATGACAAGTGTGAGCTTTATAAACATGTAAGGTAAATTGATTTAAATCTGAAGTGACATGCCCCTGCATTGACTTCAATGCTTCTTTAATAATAAAAAAAATTCCCACAAATACATAAAAGTTATTCAGGTTCCTCTACTCCTAAAGATGCTGAGACACTGGGTTTACAATAGACTATAA
The DNA here is from genome assembly GCA_026225945.1 of Cricetomys ansorgei. Classification (NCBI taxonomy): domain Eukaryota; kingdom Metazoa; phylum Chordata; class Mammalia; order Rodentia; family Nesomyidae; genus Cricetomys; species Cricetomys ansorgei. The sequence continues at coordinate 7,025,288 of JAMJFZ010001791.1, forward strand.
TTTGTATATTGTTGTTGCTGTTTTGTTTTGCAAGAACCATTGTACTTCTGTTATATCACACCTGAGATTTTAAGAAAAACACAGTCTATAGGACAAATTCTGATAAAACAAACATTTTTGAAATCCAGTTGCCTTAGTAGGCTATGTCCATTTCCTTTGTGTTTCAGACATGTCAGCATGAGTCAAAGATTTATTTATACCTTATTATTTATTTTTTACTTTATGATGAAACTGCCAGGGCCTCTATCCACTTCTCCATTTAGCGGCCTTATCCTTCTTGAAATGAGGAACTTAAATAATACTTTGACTTAATACTTACTTTTGGTGTGTATAAACTAGGAATTTTTAACTCTGGTTTGTTAGCCTCTGGCTGCCTGGTAGTAACTAATAGCTTTTCTTTCCATAAATATGTGAATTTCCATCCCAAGGAAAAGGGTGGAAGGTAGTTGCAGAAGAGGTGTTTTCTTTCAAGCTGAAACAGCAATTAAAGCACAGATGGGGATCTTGTTTTGGCAGGACTCACACATTATTTAAAAGTTAAATAATGGTTTTATGTAACTGAAAATTTTAATACAATTCATTGTAGCTCACATTGACTTATGTTTTAATATAGCAAAAGCACTATTTCCCAAGGCAATTAAAACAAATGTTTTATTATAAACAAATTTATATTACAATTTACAATTACATATATAATTACATATGCAATTTATATATGACATTGAATGGAGCAATTATTTCTTTGTCTAATTCAGTCACTGGTTTCAGGCTCTGTATAATCTAGTCTTAAGCCTAGAACTGGAAGAATTCTCTCTTTGTACAATCCAAAACATTTAAATATCCATACAATCTAAAACATTTAAACCTCCACTGCTGACTGAACCATCTCATCTGGACTAGTTCCCTTTGAACTCAGATCTGATTGAACTCAACTGACTCTTCTGGTTCACTGTTCTGGCTCAAACACTTCTCCATATTGCTTGGTTTAAACTGACCTTCTGATCCAGCTTACTGTCTCTGACAGAGCTCTTCTGACTCCAGCCTACTCTGACTGATTCTCTGATTGTCTCAGACTGAACTGTTCTTCTCAGCTTCAAATTAACTTTCTCTTCCTCTGTGATATTGTCTTCTTCTGCCTAGCTGCCTCTGTATCTCTGTGTTTCCCCCTGAGCTCTCATTGCTCCACACTGTCTCAGTCAGCCTCTCTCCTCGGTCAGATTGCTTGCCTCATACAGATTGCTTGCTGTAACTGACTGCTTATACTGCTTTTGTGACTGACCCTCTCTGGGCTGAGAGTCTACTTTATATGTAGTGATTTCATCTAATTAGAACTTTCATTGATATAATGAATCTGACAGGATGTTGCCCAACTAGATCATACACAATTTCATAGCCAGGCCAACAAGAGTTTGTTACTGCCAATGATATTGTGCTTTGTTCCCGATTAGAAGATAGAATTAGTGTCCATACAAATTCTCCAAGGAACCAGAGTCAAATGGTTAGGATACTTCTCTAAAGTATATTTCTTTCAAAGGTGAAATAGACCACACAGTATGTAAAATCGATCAAACAAACAACAGTCCTAACAAATTGTTCTAACATTATAGGTAATTTGTTGTTTACTACTTAATCTGTCATAAATGTTCCTTTCATGTTTTTAACGCTATAGCTCATGTCAAGAACTAGAAAAATTCAACTGTTTCAGATTCCCCACTGTTGGAATTACAGGCATGTTGGCTCATGTCCCTCTCTCTGTCCAATGCTTAATATTTAGACAGCCAAACATTAGGAGCTTCCTTTGCATAGTCTTATAGAACATCTCAGAAGGAAGAATGGAAGTGATTTATCACTCTCTTTCCATTCTAATTTAATATTACATATCATTTTAACTGCTTTTGCTTTCCAAACTAATACTATTAACTCACAAAAGCAGGAAAATCAGGAATATTCATAATGAATTCCAGAAGCAGTATGGCTAATTTCTATTGACCAAAGCAAGGAACAAAAGTAGGTTTAATTTGTTTTAAAAAGTAAATCTCATGTATATTACTACAAAATCTATTTACCATATTACATTTTTAACTGTTTATATTTCTCTGTTGTTATTTTCATTCTAACACTACGCAACATTTAACATTTAGTTGCCAAAAAGTGTCTACAAATAACATTTAGATAACATTTTGTTCAAAAGAAAAATGATACTTAGATCCATTTAATATATTCAGTTTTTCTTCTATCTTTTCTTCATACATTGATATAACCCAATGTATCAGTAGAATACTGAAACAAATCAAGAAGTCAAACTATCAATGAACTAAGACATAAAAGAAATTTAATGCTAGTATGCACATCCGCCCATCATTAGAAGTTTGATGGACACATTTGTTTCTTTGACTTCTATCTTTTGCTAAGTCAGCCAGAACAAAGTGCTATAAGATAAATTATATATAAACAGAAGAACTTATAAACTCACTACCAAAATTCCACATATTGTAAGACTTTAATGCAATAATACATATCATTAACACAATTTGATATAATAATATCATTAGATTAATATTAGTATATTTCATCCACAGAAAAATCAAGGAATAGTGATTACCACACACCAAATTCCTCAGCTTAAACTTAAAGATATAATCTGTGTAAATATACTGGATGAATCTTACAATAAGTATTATATAGAGCAATTTTTCTTTTAGATATATTTACAAATGACAGAAGAAATAAATATACATGCCTATCAGTTATCATGGAACTTCCTTTTAGCAGGGCATTTGAAATACCTGACTAATGTGTCCTACAGATGAAGAGCCTTTTTACAAGTACTTTCAAGTTCTGCTTTTAAAGACTGATTAATGCCAATAGTCAGTCAGGTGGTTAACTCCAGGAACAAGAGCTATTTATTCAGATTATGAACATGATGCATTATGAGTCAGGAATTCCGAGAAATCAGTGTAATGGCTTAAGAAGAAAGAAATTGTCCTGTTTAGAACCTTAACAATATAGAACTTCCCTTTTCATATTATACAACTTTACCTACTAATGTTCAATAATTTTTCAAGTTTATAATAAAACGTATCCTCAGGAATGGTTAAGCTATGGAGCTATTAAAACAGACTTCTGTTCGTAGACTTTCTTTGCTTCAGAATTTCCCCTGAACTATTCTCTCCACATTTTTTTTTTTGCTTCATCAATGTATACCTGAAATTAGTCTATTATAAGGCAACTATGTTATGAACTATGAACCACAAAAGAAATTTCCAATACCAAAAATCAAATATCCAAGAAGAGAAATATGCCAAAATAATGAAATCATGAAAACAGCACAAATCAGTGAGAAACATCAGGAATGATTTTGCTGCACTTCTTCTGGGTTGAATTGTAGTATCAGTTTTAAAAATGATAGTCATTCCTAGCTGGCAAATTAATTGCCCAGACTTTTCTGAATTTGTGGGTAAACATGTGACAGAATTCTAAGAAATTCAATCTAAAGGAAGCTTTCTGGGAAATCATTTGACTTCAAAATTAAAACAGTGGCAGAGAAGAGGACGTGGCCCTCTGCTGTTGTCTCATACATTCTGCCTTGCTGAGATACAGAAAACAGAGTGTGGACATATTCTCTCTGTTAAGATCCCCACTGACCAGATGCTTAATGTGAGCTTTTTTTTAACCTCCATAACATGAAAACATGATTTCAAAGTTAAACTTTATCTTCAAATTTAAAATCTGTAGTTTAAAGGAGAAAGAGCTTCACTGGGAAAATTAACAGATCATACACAAAGGTTCTTCTCATAATAGTTCCTGGAGCTTGGGCTTGTGGTGTGTTACATTTTAAATACCTTAGGAAAAAATTAACTCCAAAAATACCCGGTATTTGGATTTTCCAAAATTTGTTTGTTATTCTCAGAATTTGGTTTGGTCTGACACATAAATCACATTATTTCATTTTCAGTGCTCAGAAAGGCAATGTTGCGTCAAATGCATTGTTGTACACTCAAACTTTTGTTAAATACTCGTCTACTTGACAAGTGTGACTTCAAGCATACTCAATATCAACTATGTGGATGTAATACAAATGTGACAGTTTTTCTTTGAGTTAAATATTTTCTTTTTGTACGGTTATAACTAGAGTTATAATAAACATATTCTTTCACTTATCCACAGATAGAATATCCACAGATTGAAATAATTTTAGATATTATTATGTTTTTGAAAACAGTTTTTCACTTATGGTCATTAAGTGGGTTCATTAATATTTTTTCAAAAATTAAATATGAAATTATGTCTGTTTATTGATCATTATGCTACATTCTAAATTATTACTTAATTTCCCCAAACTTGGAGTAAATTTAATATAGAAGTAGATTCGTTCAATGCAGGAAACCTTTTGTTTTGTTTGTTTGTTTCTTACAACATAGTCTTTCATTGAATTGATTCATTATTTAGCCAAGGATAACTTTAAACTTCAGATGTTTATGTCTCTACATCCTGAGTTTTGTACGTACAGGCCTACACCAAATCCGCAGCCCCATGCATACAAGACAAGTAATACTAAGTAGACACTGTACTAACTAGGCTACTTGCTCAGTCTGAGGTAGACAAGTTTTCTATGAGAGACTAGAGAAATATTTTCTTCCCGGTGATGGCAATTTTGTTTATCAGATCTTTAACAACAACAAAATTTGGTCGATTTGCTCTAAGATATTGATAACTTATAAAATTACTATGGAATAATTCTTATGATCATATCAACATTTGTTTATTTCATGTATATGTTACTTAGAATAGAGGAATCAGGAGGGAACTGACAAAAGATAGTATTCTTGCTGAGCAATGTGTTTTGATGAAGATTGGTAGGATGCACAACTAAATTTATTGTAAAAGGGGATGGATCTAGTTTCAGATTTCATCAAACTTCAATCATCTGGCACAGTCATGTTTGTTAATAGGGACCACTTGAACCTGCTGTCCATGCAGACATGTGGAACAATGTCTGTGTGTGACTAGCTGCTCTTTCATTTACACAAAACCTTTTTGCTCAAACAAGACTCTGCCTGGACATAACATCCCCAGGGATGTTTTACAAACACTTATCATAGGCATAGTTTATCTTATCCTATAATGCATGGGATAAAGAGAATAAATAATAAATATTTCAGAGAAAAAATAGTTAGGCAGACTTCAGGAAGAACAGATCTCAAAGGGTCCATTGTAAAGAGAATATAAAATATTCACAAAGATATTTGGCATTTTCCAAAAATATATGGTACTCACTTCTATATGAAAGCAGACTACAAAATCAGAAACATCATTAAGCAAACATACAAAATATAAACAAGTGCTAGAAAAAGTATTAAACACAAAGAACGCAAAGAGTACAAAATTGAATTAGTAAAATTAAAACTACAATGTATTCCATTGAATATTTTACTCTAAGAAAAACTAAATTAAACACATAGGTTCCAAAGCCAACCTTTTCCAAGGTAGAGTTAGTTGTTGATTAATATCATGTTGATTAATATCATTAAAATTAAACAAAATAAAGCAAACATCTTTCTACTAATGTCATAAATTAGGTACATTCATTTAAAAGGTATCAAATTAGCACATATTATCTAAATCAATAGAGTGATTATTATGAAGATCAGATTTTATTTGTTTATTTGTTTTTTTTATTGTTGTTTTGGGTTTTTTTTTTTTTTTTTTTTTGAGACAGAGTTTCTCTGTTGTAACTCTGGCTGTCCTGGAACTCACTCTGTAGATCAAGATGGCCTCGAACTCACAGAGATCCATCTGCCTCTGCCTTCCAATCTCTGGGATTAAAGGTGTGCACTACCACTGTCTAGCATATTTCATCACTTTATGCAATAGCTTTGTAATTCTTACTAAGGTAAATTTTCAACTAAAAATTATTATAAAGTAGAAATATACAAATATTTTAAAATTTCATGGTTACCACTTGATTCATTTTGTAAAGCACAATATTTTTATCATAATTGTTTATCCTTAACTGAAAAGGTAAAAGTTCATTTTCATGAGTTTCTTTAAAGGACTTTCATTTGTGAATTTACAAAAGTCTCATTGCTTCTCATTTCAGGGAACAAATTTGGAGACTGATGCTATCGAGGTCATGCTGTCTATAAATGAAAGACATAGAACTTGATATCACCCAGGGTTTAATGTTGGTAATGCCCTGCAAAGAGTAACAAAGCAATGATTAGTTTAATTCTTTACATTCTCTTTGTATAATATAAATTATTCTACAAAACACTATAAATTGACCAAAAGTATTTGAAGTCCTGTGAGATGTATGTATCTAGATAAAAATCAGTGAGCCTTGTGATCACTGCTTGACAGTTGCTTGTGTTGGCCTTGAAGAGTCAGTTACTTACTTTTTCTTCATATATATTAACAAAATTCACCATCAATGGTGATGGTTGTTGGTACAAATTAAATGAAATGCTAAATGAAAAATTCCAGTGGGCTAGAGATTTAGCTCAGTAGTAGAGAACACATTGAAAGCCCTGAGTTTTTATAGACACACACACACACACACACACACACACACACACACTCAAAAGATAATGTTGCTCATTCTGGAGTCCTAGGCAAAAGTGGTGGCTGTAGTGTCCCTGATAGTGAGTTCTTCTGCCAGCCAGCTGATGATAGAGACAATGGAGATTGTGCAGGAGAAAAGGTTGATAGGTGTCTTAGGGAAAAGCTAGGAAGACCCAGATCTGCACCAATAGGCGGAGTTCCGTGGGAATGAAGATGAAGTGGGAAGAGAGGCTCCAGACAGCAAGCTGCTACTGGACTAAGGGTAAGTCTGGTGAGATAGTGATGGAGGACAGGATGGATAGTGAAAATCACCTACAAGTACTGAAGAATGGATTAAAAAATGTGGCACATTTACACAATGGAATATTACTCAGCTATTTTTTTAAAAGTGACTTCATGAATTTTGTAGGAAAATGGATAAAATTAGAAAAAAATCTTCCTGAGTGAGGTAACCCAGTCTCAGAAACACAAACAGGGTATGTACTCCCTGATGTGTGGATATTAACTGTTAAGCAAAGGACAAAGATACTACAATCCACAGACCCAGAGAGACTATGCAACAAGGAGGGCCCCAGTGAGGACATATGGTTCTCTCTGGTAAGGTGGAAATAGAACAGAAATTGCAAGTGGGCTGGGGGAGGATAGGAAAGTAAACATAAGGGACTAGGTCAGGGACAGAGATGGAGGGAGAGAATATATGGAAAGATGACTAGAATTGGAGGACATTTAGGAGGTGATCTGGAGACCTAGTAGAGTGGAAATTCACTGGAACCTACAGGAGAGACCCTAGTGATTACCTCTAGCAATGAATGCTTCTGAGCTTGAGCAGGCTGTCTCCTGCAACCAGGCAGGGATTCCAGTGGTGGGATTGTGACAGCATCCCAGTCACAAAACCTTCAACCTATGGCCTATCCTCCCTATAGGACCTGCTGGGGAAATACAAGGGCAGAACCCCAGGGCAAAGAAAGGAACTGATGCCTGATACTGTAGGGCAGGCCAGCAACTAGAGACTGGATAGCCAGGAGATGATTTATAAAGATATACTGCTCTGCTCATCTATCATCATTGCCTAATCCAATCTTGATCTGAGAGGCTTTCTCCAGCAGCAGATGGGAGCAGACACAGAGGCCAATGGCCATTCATTGTGCAGAGCTCTGGTAATCCAGTGGAGTAGGGAGAAGAGGGATTGTGGGAACCAGAGGGTTAAGACACCAAGACACCAGGACACCAAGTTCCAAGGAGTTAATTAACTCCAACCCTTAGGGGCTCACAGAGACTGCAGTGGCAGCATGGAATCTGCAGGGTCCCCTAAATGTATCTTATAGTAGTCTGGTTTGGTATTCTTGCAAGACTCCTACAAGCTGGGGTCTTGATCCTTTTTGCTACCCTTGGGACCCTTTTTCTCCTGCTGGTTTACCTAGTCCATCCTCTATGTAGGGGTTAGTACCTGGCCTTGTTCCATCTTGTTATGCTCTGTTGAGCATTAACACTGGGAGGACTGTCCTTTTCTGAGGAGAAGAAGGGGTGGTGGTGGTGGTAGGATTAGGTGTTGGAAGCTGGGGGAGGGGCTTGGGGAGATAGATATGGGTGAGAGGGGAGATGAAGTGAACTGGGAGGAGAGGAGGGAGGAGAAGAGGGGGTCAGAATATATTGTAGGAGATAAGAAAAATAAATTTAAAGAAATTTAAAATTTTTAAAATAAAATAAGGAAGTTTTTCTGTGGGTTGGGATTGGCAGCTGACACCAAGGAATGGAGAAGAGCTAGAGGAGACTCTTGAGATGGTCAGGTGGAAAGAGCTGAGCTAGCTAAACATCCTCGGGATGAAGGTAAGGTAAGAGAAAGGCCTCTGGTAAGCACTTTGCTGCAGAACCAAGAGCAAGTCTGGAGAGAAGGTGGACAGAATTTAATAGAATAAAAAATATAAAAACATTTTTCATTTGTATTGCTTCTTTAATTTTTTGAGATTATAAAATATAACTTCATTTTAGGGTATCTGCTTTACCTGTATGCATGTACATTTGCCATATCTGTGTCTAGTAACTGTGGAGTCTGGGAGAAGGTGTTGTCTCCCTGGCACTGGAGTTATAGATGGCTATAAATTACCATGTGGTTCTGGAAACCGAAGTCTAATCTTCAGCCAGAGCAGCAAGTGCCCATAACTGCTATGCCAGCTCTCTAGTCCTATGAAGTATTTGTTTTTTAAAGAGAACTGTATGACAATCTGTCTATCTCCACCTACCTAGACATATGGCAATAAAATCTTCAGAGCCTTTTCATCATTCACAGGGATTATTTTGTAAAATAATAATATAGACACACAAAATCTCATGAGACACAGGACTTGAGGAATGGAATTAGTATGGACATGGTATGATCATCTTTTCTAATTTTGATTGTGAAATCATCCAAAACAGATTACATGTAATCACGAGAGAAAACAAGTCTTTTTTTTTTCATTTTTATTTTATGCAATTATTTCTCCCTCTCTAGAATGTATACATATTTTTATTTATTCAATATATTTTCTCAGTTAAGGTAATTTAAAATTGTATGTTCTTTTCGTAATAATTTGTTCACCCAACCCTAAAGTGTTCATAAAAAATATCACCATGAAAAGCTAAGCGCATATAATCTCATTTTAATTGTGTTTTTGTCATTTTTGTGAGACATAAAGAAAATAATTAGTTTATCCAAGTCAATACTGGCATTATCAATTGATTATTCTCAATTTGTTTCCTAAGAACTGATAAAACAAATACATAGTGAAAAAAATTGAAAATTATAAAGTCTTGAAGAATGATCAATTATGCAATATACATACAAAATCTAATTGATTCGATGAATAAAAGAAGCTTCAAATTACACCATAGTCAGAAACTTTCTTTCTATTTGGCATTTAAACATTTCTATCTGTTAAATATAAATAACGCAACTACACTTAAATAATATTCTATAAACGTCAATGATATCCTAACATTACTGTGTTACCCAGCAGTAGAATTCCCAGGTATAAAATCCCAAAGTTCTAAATAGTGTGTGATGTTTAAATAATTTACATAGTTGTAAGGGCACAATATTTGGGGTCCTATGATTCGTAACCAGTTTATGATTTTATGCATTAAATATGGCATCAAGTGTTTTTAAATAGCCTTCAAAGTTATTTTATAAAGTTGGTTAGATGTCAATGTCTTTTTCTTCATCTATAGTCTGGTAGATTTGATTACAATTAACACTAAATTTAAGGTAAATGTCTTCCAAGGGAGCACAGGATATTAAGAAAAAACAGAAACGTTGCATTCTAATGAAATCTCAACCTCTATTCTTTCTAAATTTAGACAACCATGGGAATGTAGAATCAAAGTTAATTAATTGAGTTACATACAGGTTGCACACACACAAAGTATTTACACTTTAATGTAAATTTAGAGAGAAAAGTAGTCTCATTCCTGTAACTCAATATGATCATCTTCCCCATTCTTCTTGGTGTTCTTAATAAACTCCATTTTCTAATTACCTAAGTGTCTTGCATCATAACTGTACACATCTACATTTTAGAACCAATTCATTTTTCCATGGTCTTATCAATAAAAGTATTGTGAGCTTAATCAATACAATCCTAAAGAAGTATGCCTGCTGGATCAAGTGAGCTAAGCCTATCTACAATCAGTTCTCAGGGCATACCCAGTCTGTATACCAGGGTCTGTGCACTATGTTTGTAAGCAGAGGCTTTCATTTCAGAAGAGCCCTTATACACTGTCATTTATCAGTATGCTCATCAGTGTCTTCATCATAGAACATTTGCCTAGTTGTTTTCTGTTATTTAATTTGCTTTTCCTCAGACATTGCTGTGACTTGCTTTACTAATTCAGTCTCCTGAAATCCATTATATAAATTCTCATGGAATGCAGTGTGAAAACCAAATGTTTACCACTGAATTATCTCAAAATTAGTCAAGGTAAAAGCAAATGTTTCTCACATTTAAAAATACAAATAACAAAATAACACAATTCTTCTCATAAAATCTTATAACTGACAATGCCATTTTATGTGTGACTAAGAACAAATGACATTGACATAATAGGAAAAAATTTAACTCCATCTCCAAACTACTGTAAACGTTACAAAGATACCTTTTCTGGATCATTTGCTATGTTCTATATACCATTGGCATTTTATGAGCATAGATTAAATATTTACAATCCTGTATCAAACATGGAATTGTTTCTAATTTCTGCAATTAAATGAGTTCTTGGACCATTGATGGTAATATATAATATTCAGTTAAAAATTTAAATAATGAGCAAATAATAGCATTCACTTTCCACTCAAAGCCAGGAAACTATATTGTGCAAGAACAGATAGACTCATCTTGCTCTTTGTGACAGTATTCTCCATTCCTCCTCATGATCCCAGTGCTTCATTAACAAGAGCAAATTGGACATGTGCTTGGACATAGACTCTCTTCCCCAGACATCCCCAGTTTTCTCCAAAGGCTCAGTGAGGAAAGGTTCAAAAATAGAGTAACTGTGCCCTTCTAAAGAGCAACTGTAAGTTTAGTCTCAGTGATTATATTAATAAGGTAACTTTCCATGTCCTATGTCCTTTATAGTTATGTGATAAAGGAAAACAACTGGTCTCCTACCTCAATGGATAAAATTCCCCTTCCTAACAACAAAACTTGTGGTTTTGTTATTGTTCTATGCTTTTTCAGTAGGACCAACTTAATGTTTCCAACTATCAGTCTTCACAGGAATATATGGACTACCAGCAAAGTACTGCATCATCTCTCCCTTGACCTCAAATTACCTCAACACATTGTCTATTTGAAGCTTTTTTCATGTGTCCTGGGATGACAGTTTCTTCCTTTGTACCCTTTTGAATTTCCATCAGCAGGAGGTTTCCTGTATCATCTCCTTTTTGTTTTCAGATTGTTTTTCACTTTTCCCTACTAAGTGTATATTGGCATTGAGAACTCTTTGCCCTGCAGCCTACTCATAATTTTGAAAGCACTAAGCCTGAAGAGAGAGGACTACTGATCCTTATTTTACACTAACTAAAGAATTGGTATCTTATATTCATTCAATACTCAATTTTTAAAAATATTTTATTAGTGTCTCTATAACTATTTTGCTCAAGTTTGGGATAAAATCTATATCACTTTGTCTTTAATCTGGGAACAGTCCTTCTTCCCGTTCCCTTTCTCTCTCCTTCCCTCCCTTCCTTTTTTCTTCCATTCTTCCTTCTTCCTTCCTTCCTTCCTTCCTTCCTTCCTTCCTTCCTTCCTTCTTCCTTCCTTCTTTCCTTTCTAGTTTTTCTTCTCTTCCCTCTCCCTACCCTCTCTCTTCATAGAATTAGCAGTATTTTCACAGTGTCATGCATACTTGTACCCATTCTGAGTTTAAGATTGATGGAGTTTTGGGTGTGGCTCATGATATCTGGTACTTCCCTTTATTTATAAAGATATTAGTATTCTAGAGGATTGAATGTTTGCTTGTACCTCCCAGCCTTCTGCCAATATATGCTCAACTTTTCCTTTAGTAATTAATATAGAGTTGGTAGCCATGAAGTTATTTATACTTATTTCATGAAATAAACAGTATAATATATTTGTAATAATGAAAGGTGATTATTAAACAATCTCTCTGGTCCATTATTTTCCATAATGAGTATATTGAACAATATACTCAAAATCAAAATCTTTTGATTTTTAAGTTTTTGACAAAAATGTCATTTTGTAGCTCAAGATGTCACCAACCCAAGATCTTCTTGCAAACAACTCCCATGTACTGGGATTACAGATATATAATACCATGCCTGATTGCAATATTACCGGATTTATAAATATAATATACAGATTTTTGTTATTATTTTTGTAAGCTTTTTATAATTTTTAAAGTAGTGGTTTGGCAACATATTTGTATGACTAAAATAGTTAGGCTCATGTATCACCAAGGTTTAATATGAAATAGGAAAAAAGCTAATAAACACACACTAAATGATATGATATGAAAATAATAACACCAGAAGATAATTCATTTTGTATGTCAGGTAAATTTCTGAGCTCAATTTAATAGCTATAAAATAGAAACATAATAACTCTTCAGGCAAAACAATCTTAGAGAAATATGAAGCAAATCTTTAATGCCATATGTTTATTGATATTATTTTGCAGCAATGCTGGAGATGGTAAGTAGAGTACTTCATGAGAACTTTTTTAAAATGCACGCTTTTTAACTTGTGCAACTTTAACCCAACATAAAAAGGATTTTGGTATAATCGTACTATAAGACAAAGATGAGTGAAGGCAAAAGGGGTTGAGTTGACCAGCAGAACTCTCGGTGGTCTCATCATGATTTAGGAAATCACAGAGCTCTATATCACTCTGAATGGACTGTTATTCTTCCTAACAGTGCATGAATAGAAACAATGATTTGTAATAATTGGCCCATTCTCTAATAAAAGCTTCCTCAGATGGGGTAGGGCAGAGAGCTCTGATCCACTGAAGCAATCATTGTTGTCCTTGGGTGTCCTCAGTACTTAGCAGAAAGGCTCAGTTGGAAAAGGCAGAGGAATTACATTTATCAATTTTCAATTTTTATCTCATTTTTGTAAGCAAAGTGGAGAAAAAATTATTCATTGTCCAGTATCATTTATTAGGCAATTTACAGTGTATTGTTTGAGAAACTATCCTTATGTAGCAAAATTTTACTTATTTTTCTGTGCATGTGAATTTATATTCTACTGGGAAATTAATAATTTTACAATTATCTGACTATTTCCAAATAAATGTCCACTAAAAAAGCTAATGTAAAATTTTATGTCACATATCGAATAGGTATTATTTACTACAGATCGTTAATAGAAGAATCTGAAAAGTAAAAAATAGTGAATATGAGAATTTTCATTAATCTTGACCTTTAACACATTCTTAAGAAATATAATTACATATCTACAAGTGTTTTCACTCCTTTATAGACACAATTAAGCTTTCTTTAAAAAGCTTGAAAAACATTTTTCCATGTTCATGACTATGTAGCTATCTTATCTGATTCCACTAGAAGAAACTAACTTCCAACTATTAAGGGAATTTAATAAACACTCAGACACAGGGAACTTATGATACTAGCTATTTTTTTCCTTTTTTCCCCATTTATCGAAATTTGATTTTTTTCTCATGTATCTTGATTACAGTTTCCTCCTCCTTCTACCCCTCCAAGTTCCTCTCCACATCTCCTCCACTCCCAATATATTTCATTACTGTCTCTCATTAGAAAACAAACAGGCTTCTAAGGGATAATTATAGTCCAATATATTAAAGTATAATATCATATCATATAATATTATATAATATAATATAATACAATATAATATACAGAACTGTCACATTGGGATAGGAGAAAACAACAAAAGGAAGGAAAAGAGCCCAAGAAAAGGCTAAAGAAACAAATTTAGATGCAGAAAATACTCAGGATATCCATAAAAGCACTAAACTGGAAGCCATGATATATATAGACAAAGGACTGGTAGGGTAAAAGAGAGAGAAAAATTATTTTAAAAATCCAAATGAAATTTTAAAAATAGTCAGAAAAAAATTTAAAAAAGGAAAACATTATGAGACAAGGAGCCACCAAAGATGTCACTGAATACAATTTTCTGTTGTCCATTTACTGCTAGGCATGCAGTCTACACTTAAAAGTAGTTTGATTCCCTGATGAGCCGTCCCACAGAGGCACTTGCTCAACCATATTCATTGCTGCTCTATTCATAATAGTCAGAAATTGGAAACAACCCAGATGTTCCTTAACAGAAAACTGAATAAAGAATCCATGGAACATTTACACAATGAAAATTTACTCAGCCATTTAAAAAAATGACAACGTGAAATTTGCAGGTAAATGAATGAGAATAGAAAAATCATCCTGAGTGAGACAGCCTAGGAAGACAAATATGGTATATATTTGCTTATATGTGGATATTAGCTGTTAAGCTGATAATAACCAAGCAACAATCTGTAGAACCACAGAGCTTAGGTATAGTGAGGGCCTGGGAGAGGGGCAGATAGACCTCCCTAAGAACGGGAAATAGATATTTATGAATGGATGGGCAGCAGATAGAAACAGGAGGGTTAAGTGAAGAGAGGAAAGGAAGATAAAGAAAGGATTATGGGGAGAGATAGCTAAAATTAAGGACCATTTTTAGGGGTTGTATAGAAACCTATACAGTAGAAGCTTTCTAAAATATATACATAATGCAAGTGATCTAAATAAAATCACCAAATAATAGGGATGACAGAGTAACAACTGGCTATCTCTTCTCACAAAATGAAGCTTCCAGTACTGGGATTGGATTATATCTAATTGAGTTGTTGGACATAGGGGTTCCATGGGATCCCTCAAACAACCCAGGCTGTTGTCAAGAAAATGGGTTGCTCTCCACAACTGACAGCAAGGCTGCATTGCTAAAGACAACACCTACACAACTCATTGAACATTGCAGAAGAGGTCAGATGTGGATGTAGATTCACCCAGATGTAGCCATTGGTTAGGGCACAGGACAGTTTATTCTTTGGCTAATTCAATCACTAGTTCTCTCCTGGAGTCCTAGAGTCCAGGAGCATTTTGGCCTTTTTACAATCTAGTCTTAATCCTTGAACTGGACATCTTCAGCCTTTGTATAGTCTAGAACATTTAAACTGCAAGGACAGACCTAGAAGACTTCAGGCTTAGCCTCCAAGACCTACTGCTGACTGAGCTCTGAGTAGCTCCTTCTGAACTCTGACTCTTCTAGTTCAACTCACTCTCTGTTCTGGACTTCTTGTCTTTGTGTCTCTCCCTGAACTCTCTGCTCCATCCTGCCTCTGTAACTGACTACTTCAACTAACTGCTCTGTAACTTACTCCAGTCTCAGTTTTTATAACTCCTCAGTAACTGCCTCTTCAACTCACTCTGTAACTGTTCCTCAATTAACTCTTCAGCTTGCTTCATAACTGACTCTTCTTACTGACCATTCACCTTACTCTGTCTACTTCCATATCTCTGACTGACTCTGACTCCTATGTAACTCTCCTTAACTGAGCAGAGATCCCATCTTTTCTTGTGAGAGTTGGGTACATCCTTAGTCTTTCTCTGCTTAGTAACTTTGTCTGCCATTTACTCTGACTCATCTCAGATGTCACTTCTTGTTTGACTTCCTATGTCTTTTACTGTTTTTCCCCCACTAGGGATTAAAGGCATGGACCACCACTGCTTTCTGAATACTGGGATTAAAGATGTTTTCTACCATCAATTTCTGAGTACTGGATTAAAGGTGTGCTTACATTCTATTCAGACTACATAGGCCTCTGAATGGGAATGTAGATTTTAGCTTTCACACAGGGATATTTCTCTACAGAAAATGAAGAAGTTGAGCTTCTTGATAGCACTTTTGGTATAGGAAGGTACTCTGTATGTTACCAAAGGAGAAACCTATACACCAGCCTAGTCACAAACCCTTTAATCTATAGTGGTGTCCAGTCTGCAGCATATGATAATGAAATGGTAGCACAGAACTTGTGAGTAACCAAGCAATATATGATTGAAGGTCATGAAACTGTGCAGAAGAGGAAGCTGAAGGAGTTTAAGAGTCAAAGGGAATGGAGGATACCAAGAAAACAAGACCCTCTAAATTGATAGGATTGATACGTGTATGAGCTCAAAGAGAGTAGGGCAGCATGCACAAGGCCTGAGCAGGTCTGCACCAGATGGAGTCTTAGAGCTGAAAGAAGTGAGCACATCCCTAATGCAGAAGCAATCTCCAATTGATAACTACTTGCAAGCAAATAATATATAATTTTCTCCTAGATACTAGGTCTTAATTTTATATATCAATGTATATTATTTTATTTTGACTAATGAAAAACATAGTTAAAAAGTAATATCTCATCATAGATCGAACCATTAAAGATTATTTAGGTAACAAGATCAATTAATTTGTATATCCTCAAATGCTTCACATTTAACCAAATTACAAGAACATTCATGATTGATTTAGCAGTAGTTCAATTAAGAATAAATATTTAATGTAAATAATCTCAAGTAATTAGGCAGTACTCATGTATAGAGTATAACTCTACTCTATCTGATGGAAATTCTTGTTTCATAAATCAGCCAGTGAAATCATTCCTGGAATTGATATTATTATGACAATATCTTACTAATTGGTAGCACTGCCACCAGGGTATAATATTCTCATAATGATAATTTCTAACTGAGATATTCTATGATTTTCACATTAATTGATACTGTGACATTATTTTTAATATTTGTAGAGAAATACATTACTTTGAAACATATTTTTATTTAAGACCATATTTCCTCTATTTTGGAAAACATTCTCACTTTCATTCACTCTTTTCTCAGAATCTAATTCTGTGTTCAACTTTTAATTTTTTCTAAAACAAATGAAGAACAATAATGTTGCATCTTTATTACAATGTTTTCCATATATAAATACTGTGATCAAATGCATTAGAGGTTGCAAATAAAGAAAGGATGAATGAAAAGCTTGAAAAACTACTGACTACTGAAAAGCTGCAGAAGAAAGATGAGCAACAACCTGAACCCAAGAAAACTGTCAGTTGAAAAAATGTTATGGAAGCTACTTTTGATCTTTCAGAATTTCCTAATCTTATCAAGGCACCAGTGACTAATGGGAATACAACCACAGAGCCAGTCCTGACTCACGATCTGGAGATTTTGAATGAATAATGTCTAATCCCTTTTTGCAACTGGCATGTCCCCAGATCAGGGAAGAGCCCTGATTAACAACAGTTTCTACTTTGTCTACAGTAGAAGTCCTGAGCATCTGGACCTTTCACTGAGCACACTGCAAAGTCAGAAGTGTCAAAAGAGCAACTCCTCAAAACTCTATCCTATCTCTATATGGTATAGGAACCATCCAATAGCAAGGCATTCCTGGTGTGTTTATGGGGTCCACAAGTATACCACTTACCTCTTACCACTACCATAAGCAGCAACTATATTTCAAGGTTTTCCTTTCGGAGCATTCCACTGCATGTGGTCCTGGCCTTATTGGAAATGCTATGGGACAGAGCAGAGCATGATGGTGCACATGCCCATACTCAAGTGAGTTTATGGGAAACACGCAAATTGAAGCAATGAATATTCCTTACATATGATAGATAGAAGGAGTCTTCTCCCCCTCCTCTCTTTCTTTTCTATTGAAATATCTCTGGGGTCCACGATCAGAGTACGTATAAGAAAGCAACCTTAATAAACAAACAAGCAGATCTGTTTTAATTCCTCCACTGATATTTCTTTTGTCTCTTCCCCTCTAGTCAGATTTCCCTGTTTGTTAACACTCAACAAAAATAAATTAATCCAGATCACATCTCTGTAAGTGATCAAGTGAAAAGAAAAAAAACAAAAACCAAACAAACAAAAACCGAGTAGCATGTTCTTACTTTAGATAAAATATTTATTTAAGAGGTGTGTTGGCAGTCAAGATAGGTCAAAACTTTGTTCTGTGATGCCAGAGTTTAGCAAGTAAGTTGTGGGGAAAAAAAAAGTTCGCAATTAAATCAAGTGCCCACTGATGCAGTAGTGACACAATGTCATGGCATTGATCTATAGTTTTCTGATTGAAGTCCCACTGCTCAAGATGAAACCCATATTTGTCTACATTGTTGAGTTAGAAAATGTAGCTAGACAGGCATTTGCCATGGTGGAGAACCTATTACTATTATTCTGATGGATGGACTTAGTATTAAATGGACTTCATGTGACTTGTCATTATATGCATAAATTAATGTATCACTCAACTTTCACAAGAGAACTACTATTTGTCCTAGATACTGTTGATTGGCACAAAGGTCCACATTTGACCAAGATGTAGAGAATAAAAAACTGCATATTCTCAGCCTTGAATGGAACACATCCCCTCCTCCCAAGGCTCAGGGATCATTGCAGAACTGAGAGTATAAAGACTCTAAGAACCAGGTAGTGATAGTGCACACCTTTAATCCCTGCATTTTGGAGCAGAGGCAGACAGATCTCTGTGAGTTTGAGGCCATTCTGGTCTACAGGGTGAGTTGCAGGACAGTCAGAAATACAACAGGAAACCCTGTGTCAAAAGACCAAAAAAAGAAAACAATAAAAATGCCAGAAAATTAAAGTTGAACTATTATAGGAAGGGAAAGGAATTGTGAAAAAAGAGAGAAATGTGTTAAGACAGAGGGTTTAATTCTGGGGGAGGAGTCCACGGATTTATTGGGAATGGCCACAAAGAAAGCACAATTCACATGTGTATGGAAGCATCAGAGTGAAATAAGTTAATTTTCACAGTTGACTTGCATTGACAATTATAACAAAATTTATATAAAATAAAATCTGAATAGTTGTTACTCAATGGAGTACTCAAATGAGAGAAGACAAAACAATCTGCATAAATTTCTGGAGTCACTCAAAATTTCTTAAAATGAATTCTAATCTAAAGAAAAGGGTTTTTGTGCCTTGCTTGTCATTGATTTGATTCATAGGCATTGTAGCTAGATAGAGCCATTGGTTGCCTCCCTTTGAGAGCTTGCATGATTCCTCTGGCAGCAGGAAAGATAGTCCTCAAAAAGAAGTCTTTCAGGTCAATTCCAACTCAGGGGTCTCTGGACCCTGTTTCTGAAGTCATGGTGTCTTCACAATAGGAACTTACCTTCCATCTCTGGGAGTAATGGAGGTCAAAGGTTATAGGTTTGGGGAGTCTCTTAGAGAGCACTGTCAAGCAACTCAAAAGAAGGCTTCTCATGTCTGTTATTAGGGTTTTTGTCAGGCTGTCTTTGGTTCCTGTAGAGAGCACCAACTGCACAGATGAGAAAAGTTCATTGAAACTGTATATGTATGAGGTTACAGGGAATTACACGTATAATAGGATTTTTTTAGGTAAATATTTAATAGTATTATCCCTTGTGAACATTTTAGCTCTTCAGAATCTCTGTTCTTCTAATGTATTTATCTCCCTTCTCTTCTTTAAGGAGCTCCCCTTTCTCCCTCTCTCCCCCCCGCCCCCAGAAAAAGAAATGCTTGGAGAGTGGGAAGGTAATGAGCACCCTGCCCTCACCCTCTCATGCTTCCACTTTTCCAATGAGAATCAGCAGCATTGAAACAGCCTGAAAATAAAAGATAATAAAAGACGATAAAGGACATGGCAGCCATATGATGTGATTCTTACATCTAACTTAGCAGAATGTTTTTCAAGACACAAGTTAACGGATCCAAACTGAGGCACCACGATAATTTTTCTAAAGCGTTTCCCCCCCTTCCCCCAAGAAGTGCTGCAGACTCTAGGCAAACAATGTAGGAGGAACATAAGACAACTGCCTTTTGAGTGGAAGTTTTGCCTCTGTACTGCACTGGTTCTTGGCATTGGCATTCTGACATTAGCGGAAGGGACACAGTTGATTATTTTTCAGGAGAATAATACACTTCTGAGTTGCTACTTCATATGGTCCTATATCAAAAAGGAGTGAGAATTCTATTTATTATTCTATTTTTTGAGAGGTACTCATGGAAAAGTAAAACAGCAACTATAATTTATCTACAAATATAGAGGCCATTGTATATTGACTAATATGGCTGATAGAGAATAAAAAAATGGCAACAGTAGTACCTTTTGTGGGTTCTATAAAATAGCTTCACTTGAGGTTTTTTTCTTATTGTTCTGCTAAGCTGCGCTGTATTAGTCAATGGTGGCACCTAGGAAGAATGCCTTCTCTAGCCTTTTTACTCATTAATAATTATTACATACATATATGCATGTCTATATTCCTATATATTATTTGAGATAGTGGTCAAGTGACTTGAGCAAATAGATTGCATCTTAAATACCTATGTGTTTACAAAGGCTCACTGAAAGACCTTCATGATCTAACTAACAGGCACCCGTATTTGCCAACATTTACCGATTGCAGTAAATCAGTTTGTATTTGGAAAATACAGTATTTGAAAGATCCACCTTCACTCCCTTAAGCCCCAGTATTGTCCTAAAATAAGCTCCTCACATATGGATCTCTAAGAAAGCGACTGTTAGATGCCAGCCCACACCACTGTAGACAGTCTTTTGAATTTTTTGACTTCACCCAGTAGTTTTGTTTATAGCGTGACAGCATGCAGTAGTTTAATCTTGTATACATTTGTATTTCTATTTTCATTTCCTAGATGTTTTATATTTATCTCTACCATTTTTTCTAATTATTTGACATTAAGGATCAGACAACTGAGATTAACAATGCATAAATAAAAAATATGTGCATATATAATAATATATGACATTGTAGAAACAGTCCCGTAAGACATAAAAAGAACATTTCCAATGTCATCATCAGGAACCCTTTTTGTAATATTATAAGGTAAATCATTATTCCCTTCCTATTCTCTGTTGTCATGCAGCATCTAATCTGAGCAATGCCAAAAGCTTCTGAGCACCTCAAATGCTAAACACGTGGTTGTGGGTCACTCTTTCCTCTGAGAACTGTACAGCTACATCACATCTCACTGCCTTCGCCTTACATAGGATACTAGATGATGCAGAAGTTCTTTCCTTTCGACCTTCTTATTTAGATATGTTTTCCTCCTTTTAATTCAGATAAAAGTGTGTTGTTCATAAATTAAAAGTATTTTTATGCCAAAGAAAAGTCAATGTGGGTATTAACAAAGAGTCATTCAGAAAATAAAATTTTCTTCTTTATGATCAATAGCTATCTTAACATTGTATTTGTAACATGTAGATTTATAAATAAATTATCCTGCTTTATTTGAGTAAAGTTATGAGGAATATTAATAATGATATTTAATATGTGAAAATTACACAAAAGTAGACACAAACATAGAATATCTAAAATATCAAAGACAGCATTTTAACAGATGCTGACCAAAGCAAAAATAGCTTAATGCTATATGGATGTCCTTACTTTAAAGTAGTTTAAAAGATTATTTCAAATAACTTTGTCATGTTTTTAAGTATAAAAGCATAGTAACGAAGAGACTAGGTGCAGACAAGTATATATAAAAATATTCCTTTTAATTTATGCTTAATTATAGATTTATATTTAATGAAAGATTTAATAGAGTATCTATTATACTAAAATTTAAAATAACTACATTTTTTAAAATGTCATTTTGTATATTTTAATAGCCTTTGTAGTGATAATATTTTAATGCATTATTTTTATGGGACTATGGGCATTTAGAAGAGGCACATGTCTATTGAAAAGCAACAACAGCTTCAAATACTAAATGAAATACAAAATAGCATATTAAAACTTTTTTTTTTTTGAGACAGTCTCCTTATGTAATTTTGACTGGCCTGGAACTCACTTTTTTGGTCAGGCTGAATTTGAATTCAATAAAGATCTACCTGCCTTTGCCTTCTGAGTGCTGGTATTAAAAATATGCCATCGCATCTCTCAATTTATTTACTTAATATTTGATCAGCTTTCTGCTGTGAGACCTAGAAATTAGAAGGGCTAAAAGCACAGTCACATGTATTTTATTTCTTACAAACTCAAATATTGGAAGACTCATCCACTTAATATATAAACATGCATGATCAATGATCAACCTAAGGCTGCAGGGCAAGATATGTCTCTTTGGAAATTTTAACAACCATCTCTCTAGAAAGATACTTGATGCATCTCTGTAGTGCCCCAGGGTACACAGACTCTTTAACATTCTTACTGTTGCCAAGTACTGGCAATCTGTTTGAACAGATAAGATTCATAAAAACAATACTGGAAACCAGGGAAGTTGGAAGGCAAGTGTCATGCAAAGAGTGGGATATTTTTGTATTGTAATTCAATGGGAAAAATAAATCTGCCACAGTTTCACATGATGCCCCAAAGCAATCCTGAAAGAAAAGAATAATCATGATTCTAAGTTAATAACATGTTCCTACAAATAATAAATCCATGCTACATCACCAGGATCTCTAAAGTTATTAGATAAAATCCATAATACATAAAAATGTATAATACTTCAATTGATTAAAACAATGACAATAGCAGTGAGCAGGATATGTTTTAATTTGTGTCACCTTAAGAACCTTCACAGTATACACTGAGAAAAATCCTGTGTAACGAAAATGAAAAATCTACTGACATGGCAGCACACACCTACAATCTCAGCACTCAGGATGAGGAGGTGACAGCATCACTACTTCCAGGCCAGCCTGAGCCACACCCAGATAGCCTGTCATCAGACAAACAGATAAACAGCACATTCAAGCTCAATAAAATTTTATTATATTAAGGTATTCTTTAACATACATAATTCTGAGTTTCTTGTTGAAGACTAAGAGTTTCCATGAGAGGTCAACTATGCTCACCAATTAAAATCAAATTCTCTTTAGGGTAATTTTAGGTAGGAAAGAAAATATGTATTGAAGGCTGTGAACCTAAGTTATAAAGATTTCCTGAGGTCCTCTGAGTCAAAGAATATCAGGCAACCTGGCTAAATGTTTTCCCTCATGAAGTGACTGAGCCTGTCACTCATTTTTTTCCTGTATTTGCCATAATTCAATCTTCTATTTTGGAGAGTGAATAGGGGTGAGGAATCATGATGTATATCTTATTATTTAGACTTGGAATGTTTTCTATTTCTACTTACATTCTACTACTGGAAGTATTGCATTAAAGATACAGAGTAAATGATAAACAGTGCCCATAGCTAGGTGAGACATGATTCATTTTCTCCTCTGGTACCATATATTTTACCTTTTAGAAGTATAATCTCCAGACAGCAGAAGCAAAAATTCCAATTGAGCAACATTAGGTTTGTCCATGTTCTATACAATAAGTATGACATATCTTCAGCAATAGGGTCTTGCTGTCAACTTGTGAAGGGTACCCAATAGATTTAGTAATACCCTGTAGTGCTTGAGGGTATGGTAGGTCTGAGATCCCTTTGGCCAGTGACTTAAAATAGATGTAACCAACTCCTGGTATTTGGTGTTTTACTTGATAGTATGTGATGACTAGTTATAATACTGTCTTGCCCATTATATGGTAACTGCACTTAAATTCCTTTTATATATGTACATTTTGGGGAGCTTCTACAGTAGTAAAGTTTTATATGGTTTTTCAAAAGGTCTTTAGTGTTAGTCATCCTTCCTCATGCTTCTTCTTATACTCTGCCTTTCCATTCTCCCTTTCAATACTCTTGTTCTAATCCTCCATCTATCCTTTGCTAACATAAATTCTATATCCCCATTTTAGAAGATCCTTTCCTTCTCCTGGTCCTTTACTTTCTATCTAACATCTGTAGCTATTGAAATAGAAACACATACATCTGGGTCTGAATTACCTTATTCAGAATGATTATTTCTAGTTCCATCTATTGACTTGAAAATTTCATAACAACAGAATATTATTAGATTGTGTAAATGTATCATATTTTCATTATCCACTCATCAGTTAATGGGATCTAAGCTATTTCAATTACTGGCAATTATGACTATAGCACTAATGACCATGGATGAGCAAGTATCTCTACAATAAAATGTAGAGTTTGGGGGTTGTTATGCTCCAGAGTAATAAGGTTGTATCTTGAGGTAAATCATACTCAGCTTCTTGAAGAACCTTCACAGTGATTTCCATAATGATTATGTAAGTTTGACTCCTACCAGTGGCAAATAATTGTACCTGATTCTCTGCATCCTAGCCAACATCTCTTCCTATTTATTTTTATTAATTTTGTCGTTCTGATTAAAGTAATTTAAAAATCTTAAATAGCTTCAATTTACATTTTCCTGATGGATAAGTGTGTTGAATATTTTAAAATGTTTCTTGGCCATTTGTGTTTCATTTTAGGGACTCTCTGATTAGTTTTAGGCCACATTTTTTATTTTAATTTGGTTATTTTTTTCTTGCTTTTCAGCTCTTTTTTAAAAATTCTTTATAGGTTTCAGATGAATAATTTTATATGGTAAAATTCTTTTACCATTCTGTAGGCTGCTTCTTTTGATGAGGATAGCCTTTGCTACACAGAAGTGTTGTTGCTAGGCTGCTGGGATAGCTCAGCCAAGAAAGACAATGAGGCATATTCATATTTGCAGGCTCTGCTAGACCTCAGCAGAGAGGACCACCATCATGGCCAGTGCTATACTCAGAGTAGATCCCCAAGCATTTGAGCTTAGTTGTTTTTATTCATTCAGAACTTCTCATGTATTCTACTGATAACACATGCAGATCATTACCAATTAAAAAACCCTCACAGAAATCCAACACCTGCAAACAATACAAAACACCCTAAACACCCCCTAACCCAACAGTACATAAAAACATTTTAAACATAACTAAAAATAAACTTCTACAACACATGTTGTTTTTCTTACTATAATTCTGTAGAACAACTTGAATCTGGGATTGTGATACCTCTATCTGTTCTTTTGTTGTCAATTTTTAATAATACTTTTATTAATAACTTGTGTTTCATACAATGTATCTCAATAATATCTTCTTCCCATTACTCCCTGCTTCACCCTCCTCAACATTGTGCCCTCAAAAAAAAAAAAAAAAAAAAAAAAAAAAAAACCAAAAAAAGAAAAAAGAAAAGAAAAAAAAAACAAAAGAAAAGAAAGAAAAAGTAAAAAACAAAAGAAAATTAAGTCCAGCTTGTATAGCAGGAACATAGACCATAGGCATCACCAGGTCTTTGGAGGCAGCAGTTCTGATCATGGACATTCAAAATTCACTTGGTCTGAATTAGTCTGAGATTAAGTAAATGTCTATGATCAGAGCAGCCTGATTCTTCCATCTGTTCTTTTAATTTTCAATATTGTTCTAGATACCACCCACATACACACATATGCTTTTGTTTCCAACTTTAAGATTATTCCATTTCTGTGAAGGATCATGTTGGAATTTGGATGATGATTGAATCTGTAGATTGCCTTTAGTAGGATGGCAACTTTTCCAATACTAATCCTACTAATACATGAATATGAGATGTAGCTGTATATTCACCATATATAGACATTGATTGGGATTCAAAACCACTTATTATTTTGTCTAATTTAATCACTGGCTCTGGTTTTGGAGCCCCAGAGTGTTTCTGCCTCTGTACAATCTAGTCTTCAGTCTAGACCTGGAAGCTTACCTCCATATATTCGAATAAACCTCTGAGACTTACTGTTGCTTTCTGACTGCCTCAGACTGAA
This sequence comes from Cricetomys ansorgei, assembly GCA_026225945.1. Classification (NCBI taxonomy): domain Eukaryota; kingdom Metazoa; phylum Chordata; class Mammalia; order Rodentia; family Nesomyidae; genus Cricetomys; species Cricetomys ansorgei. The sequence continues at coordinate 7,051,050 of JAMJFZ010001791.1, forward strand.
TGAACTGTTCCCCTGGACTTCAATTTGACTCATTCTTCCCATCTGATACTGACTTCCTCTGGTGAGCTGACTCTTTGTCTCAGTGTCTCTCCACCAGCCTGTCAGCTTCAGACTGCTTGCCTCATATACCTGTATAACTAACTGCTGCAACTGACTCTGCTGTAACTGACTATTGTAACTTTTCCTTTGATTTGTCACTTTGCCTGTCCTTCACTCTGACTCAAACTCAAACATCATTTCCAATCTGACACTGACTCCTGAGATCTGCCTTCTGTGTCTGCTTCCATACTGCTTCTGTCTGTTTTAGGAATTAAAAGCATGGAACACCACTGCCTTCTGAATACAGGGATTAAAGGTATTTGCTGACACTGCTCTCTGAATACTGGGGTTAAAGATGTTTTCTATCTCTGCTTTCTGAATACTAGGATTAAAGATGTCTACATTCCATCCAGACCACATAAGCCTCTGAATGTAGAGCCCTGGAATATAGACCCTTTCTAGCTTCCACACAGGTCTATTCCTCTACAATGAGAAGTCTTTCCATCTTTTAAGTATTCTATTTATTTCTTCACTGTCTTATTTTACTCACTTATATTGGGGAGTTTCTTTTGTGGTCCCATGTTGTGTAGCCCTTTCCTCCAAGACTGAAACATCCCATCTCCCTGGGAAGCTCCTCAAGACAGAAGATAAACAACTCAAAATAGATCTTTTTCCTCTGAGACCACACCTCACGGCAAGAGTCTTTTCTAGGACTTCGACCCTTAGACATGAGTTCCACATGCAAATAGGGCTACTCCAATATCCCAGTCTTAACCAATGGCCCCATCCCTTGCTACCAGGACCCTCCCCTGCCTTTATCCTATAAATGTAACCACCCTTGCTTCAGAAAATGGAGCATTCCACTGACAACAGTCTCCCAGAAATTCTATATATTCCTTTGAATCCTTCTCAGAGGCTAAGCTAGCAAAAGCTAGCACTGATAGCTTAGACAGCTGCTGGGGAGCAAAGCAGGACCTGAAGGGAGAGAGAACCCACAGAAAGGGCCTGAAACTGACCAGATTCACCAAGAAGATCCCTCCCTCCCAGAGTAAGCAATAGAGGCAGCTGAGTCATTTTCAGGCAAACCAAATGGCCAAGGCTTTCAGAAGATCCATTCTTCAAACAAGGAACAATGATTGGTCTGGGAAGAAACAGAAATCAGCCAAGCAGCCTGGAAGAGGCATAGACCAACTGAGTCTCCTGGAAAGACACTCTCCAAACTGTGGAGCTGCCTACAGTCTGTGCAATATTTACTAAGTTACCAGTTTGGATAAACTGTCGCCCGTGACCATGCAGGATTGGGCTTTGGTGATGCAGTGGTCTTTTAAGTAATTTCTGCTCTTATAAATAACCCCTCACTCATATTCCCACATGTAACTACAATAAAACTCATTAGTTCACTGAGTTGAACTTTAGTGGTATCCATTCTTTGGTTTGTTTTGGGCTTTCTGGGGATGAGTAGACACGTGTGTTTCATTTTCTCAGGAAAAGCATGTCACATAACAACCTGTTTGGTGTTCTGGAGGTTTCTTGTATCTTGATAGACACCTTCTTTTTAGGTTGGAGAAATTTTCCTCCATGATTTTGGTTAAAAAATATTTTATGTTACTTTGACCTGGGTTTCTTCTCCTTTCTTCATTCCTATTATTGGTTTGGACTTTTCATGGTGTCTGAGATCTCCTGGATATTTTGTTCCTGGATTTTTGTTGTTTTTTGCTTTAGAATTTACATTTTCTTTGACTGAGTTATCCATTTCTTTTCTATTGTCTTCAAAACATTGAATTGCACTTTTCATATGCTGCATTCTTTTGATGAAGCATGCCTCTGAGGCTTTCATGTGACATTATAAGTTTTATCTAGAGACATGTACAATTATCTGAAATTAAGCAGAAGTTCTATATATATATATATATATATATATATATATATATATATATATATGTTCAAGATAGGATTTCTCTGCCCTAGAACTCACTCTGTAGAGACCAGGCCGGCCTTGAACTCACAGAGATCCACCTGTCCCTGCCTTTTGAGTGCTGGTATTAAAGGCATTTGCCACCACTGCCCAGCCTAAAACATATCTTAATTAAGATGTTGTGGGATGTTTGAATTAAATATTTTATAGTTATATACTGTTTTTAATGGGATCATAAACTTCATTGAGATTTTTTATGTATACAGCTGAAATGCGGAAATTGTATATTCTGTGAAACGCTGCCAAAGAAAGGAAGGGGAGAAAGAAGGGCACAAGACAGAAGAAGGGAGAAAGATGAACTGTCTAGAATAGAGAAGAGTGTAGTATGAAAATAGCATCACACAGTGGATGTCTGTGGAAAAACTCATCATCTGCCTACATTAACATCAATGAAAGAGGCGCAGATAAATTTGAATAATTCTCTTGCTCTTGTAATGAAATTATAAAATAAAGTTATTCATCACATCTTGTTACCTTTCCTGCTGTCTAATGGACCTGTTCTAAAGATTTTTTTTTTTTTTTGGTTGAAAAGCTATTGTTTTCCACAAAGTTATGTCATTTGTAAACTGGGATAATGGCAGATGCATTCCCTAAAGGTATTTGCATAAGCTGGGAAGAAAGACTTTGTTTTTTTAAAAAGTTTTGTGAGTACTATTAGCTTTGTGTCTCTCCAACTGAGTGCAGTAGGAGGCAAGTTGGAAAGAAATTTGCTGCTAAGTATAAGAGGTCTGTGGATGGTAGTTATTTGACTTGAAGGTATTGCTATGTATATTACATGAGAGTACCAATCTCAAGTCTCCTGCAGAAGGTGGGAAGCACAAGAAAAAGTGACAGCAAGCGACACTTCTTTCTTCAGCTATTTTAATGTCCTCCTTTGGTTACTTCAGTCAGAAAAAAAAGACAGTTTTAAAGTTAATATTGATAATAATTGAAGAGCCATTCCATAAAGCACTATTATCTTGACCGCCTGTGTCAATCAACTGGTGTTTCATATGAAATGAAAAAGCAGTAGGATTTAGGTACTCCATTTTGCATCAAATTTCTCCAAACTTTGATGCAAGCATATTTTTTCGTCCTTTGTGGCCATGTGTATTTTACGTTCTCACTGATGAACTAAAGACATAATCAGGTACTAACCTTTTCATATTTTATTAGTTTGCTCCTTTTGCTCTTTGCAATATAAGTAAAATTGTCATATAATGAGATGTGACTTGAGCCTGGCATATTGGCAAACCAGAGAGAGCATATGACTTCCCTGTGAATTGAAAATATCTGTGCCAACATTAATCCTTCTTAATTGGTGTTCATCAGTGCTCATTTTGTTCAGCATTTAAAACCTAATTTAGGAACATTTTTGAGCTTATAATATAATTACAACATTTTTCCCTTCCCTTTCTGCCTTCCAAACCCTTCTATATATCCCTCCCTACTCTCCATCAAATTCAGGTCCTCTTTTTCATTAATTGTCATTGCATGTATGTATTTATATGTATATAAATATTTATTCCTAAATACTATCTACTCAGTCTGTATAATGTTACTTATGTATATATTTTTAAGAGTAACCATTCATTTGGTACTGGTCAATGAATGCTGTTTCTCAGGGAAGACCATTTCTCTTGTTCCCAGCTTTCCTTAGCTGTTTATGTAGAATTGAGGCCTTGTGGGATTTTCCATGTCCACTTTGGCATGTGCACTGATGGTGTTCTTGTTGTTATTCAGCTCACATTTGGGCAGTAATGTTGGAAATTTTTAAAGCTATTTTTTATTAAACTTAAATTTTGTTATTATTTCTGTGTGTTGCTGGGTGTGAAACAGAAAATTTTTGGATGTCAGAGGGTAACTTGTAAATGTTGATTCTCTCCTTCTAACATGTGGTTTCCAGGGAGCTAACACATCCTAAGGCCTGGTGGCATCTCAATCCACTGAGCCATCTCACTATTTTGTCCTAGGAAATGAGAATATTTTTTAAAATCCTACAGTGCTGGTCAAGTCAAATTTAAATTTAATTTTTCTTAACTTTATGATTCTGAAGTATATTTTGTATATACTATAGTATAATATATGTTTATCACAGTGCAAAGTGATTATAATGATGTTAGTGGATTTGTAACACTATTTAATAAATTAAACCTATTTTTAAATTTGAAATATAAGAATGTAATTGGTATTATATAATTGGTATTACAATAAAAAAGTATTTCTTAATTGATAACAAATTTCAAAATCTTCTATAATTTTCACCGGATGATACGTTACTTCTGTCTCCTTCTTTTTCTCCATTTCCTCATCATTTTTACATCACCAGCTTCTCAGTCAAGTTATTTAGCAAAACTGAATATCAGTGTTTGAATAGTGTATATACACAGTGTCTCAGCGGTGTCTCAAAGCAAGTCAATTCTTGAGGTTTAGCCTGTAGCCTGCAAATAATATCTCCCCTGTAAGCTTTTCTGTGTGGCATTCAGAGCATGCGAAAATGTTTACTACCATAAGGCAATGTAGAGTGGTTTTGTGTTATTTAAAATCTTTAAACCATTATAACACTTCATTTTTCATATTCTTTAGAGACCGCATATAATTGCAAAAACTTGTTAAATATTATTTATTTAGTCAACCTTTTACACTTAGAAATGGAGCTGCAACAACTTAATATAATTGTTTACAAAACACACCTTCATAAATATAGAGACATTCATGTAAAAGTTGGAAATAATTATGTTTAGAAGTATTAGCATGCTAAGTATAGAAAGCTAATTTTGTTATTCAATAAAAATTACTTATTTTCTATATTCTAAGTGAGGCTATGATAGATAGTGAAGAAAATGAGATATTATGTAAATGAATTTGATATATATATGTATATTCCTTTTTTCTTCAAGAAGAGTTTTCTTTGTTGTAACTCTTGCTGTCCTGGGACTCTCTCTGTGGAACAGGGTGGCTTGGAGCTCACAAGTTGGCATTACTCTTATTGAAAAACAAGACAAGATATCGGAAAACTTAATATCACAGACCAATATATCTCATGAATATGGCCATAATATTATTTTTAAAATCTGCATGTCTTTACATTTTTATTAATTTATGCAGTCTTAAACTATACATTGCTTTTTTTAAAAAGCTAATATAATAAAAAATGAAACATTTTAAATTGTTCCATATAATTTATATTGTTTTTATTATTTTATTTTTTTAAGATTCATATTTTTTTATTCTCTCATATAGTACATCCTAACACTCTTCATTGCTATCCTCCACTCCTCCCACCTGTACACCCTCTCCCCCAGATCTACCTCCATCCTCCTATCCCCACCCTACATCTGCCTCCTACTCCCACAAAGAACAATTCTCCCAGGGTTACTGCTCAAACATGACACAAGATGGAGCAGAGTCAGGCACTATTCCCTACTTCAAGTATGGATTAAGCAATCTAGCAAGGGAAGAAGGATCCCATGGGTTTCCTTGAGCTCTGCATTTTGTTTGGCCTGGGGCCTCTGCATAGTAATGAAGTCACAGTGAAATGTAACACTACAATTTGAGGAATTGTATTAAATGATCACAGCACTAGGAAGCTTGAGAATCACTGAAATAGAGGAAGAAGAAACCCAGGTCAAAGGCACAGAAAATATTTTCAATGAAATCATAGAAGAAAATTTCCTTAACTTAAAGAAGGAGATGCTTATCAAGGTATAAAAACATACAGAACACCAAATAATCTGGACCAGAAAAAAATTCCCCACATCACAGATAATCAAAATATCAAATACATAAAACAAAGAAAGAATATTAATAGTCAAACGTGAAAAAGAGCAACTAATGTATAAAGTCAGATCTATTAGAATAATATATGGCTTTTAAATAGAGCCTCTAAAAGCCAAAAGGACCTGGAAAGATGTTCTATATACTCAGACAAGAGATGCCACTCCAGATTTTAAATACAGTAAATCTTTCAATCACAAGAGATGATAAAATATAGACATTCCGCAATTAGACCAAATTATGCAGTATCTAACTAAAAAAAAGGAAAATATTTAGAAGCTTGATTTTTGTTCTGGAAAGCCATTAAGAACTACAGAGGCTTATTAATAGCTAGTTTATATCAACAAACAATGTTTTCATTTCTTGATTTATAAGTCACATTTACTTTAAAAAATACATTTCCAATTACATGAAAACACATAGATCATATGTAGACAAAGAAAAGACACTGACATCCTACTTTTATTTAAAGAACCTTGCTTACTCCCAGGAAACCTTTAATACACGGAGTACATCATATTATAGGAACAGAAGGAAAAATATACATGACACATACAATTCACCAGGATCTGGTAGCACTGGAAGACTACTATTGTTATCATAGTTGCGTTCATGGCTACTGGAATCTAGACAAAGGATGGGCATCCCTAATTTATTCATTCTGGATTAACCAATAATCATAGACCTATAGAAATATTAAATTAATTTTGGTGTTAACTATACTCATAAAATGATCTTAGTGTATGACAATAATATTTCAAAAGTGAAGTGACTGTTCTATGACAACACAATTGATAATATAAATGCAAAGCAATTGGTAAAGACATTCTATGGAGGAACATTTAGTCTTTTAATCCAGCAGCATGGCTGCATTAGCAAAGGATTACATTGGAAGGTGTAGTACCAGGGGTGGGATCCTCCAGTGTCTCAGCCGAAGTTCCCTCTGCCTGGAGTCTGGCTGCCACCTGCAGAACCAGCTCCAGGCCAAGGGAAGCGGCAGAGAAGACACAGTGTGGCAGGGCAGGCCATGGGTTTATGGCAGGAAAGCCCGTGAGATAGACATTTCATCTCTAATCTGGTAGCATGACTGCTCTAGGGTATATGCCTTTATTCTCAACATATCACACACCCTTAAATCCAAATCAGAAGTCAGTGGAAGCATATGCCTTTAATCCTAGCTCTTAGGATGTAAAAGGAAGCAGTCAGTTCAGAAGTAAGCCACAGGTGGTTCTCAGTTCACAGCTCTCAGTTCATGGTTCTAAGTTTAGAGTTCTCAGTCAGTTCAGAGTTAAGGGAGAATCAGTAGAGATTGAGAGGATGGGCAGAGATTGAATCAGAGCATGCTAGTCAACTGAGAAGTGGAAAGTCATAGGCAGAGAGAACTAAAGAGTGAGCACACACCTTTGCCTGAGATGAGTCAGAGTGGAAGAGCATGCAAAGTAACAAATCAGAGTAAGAATTAGCATAATGAATAAGACTGAGGACACAGCCAAATTTCAAGATATAGACGCAGGCTCTCAGCTAAGAGAGGCAGTCAGTCAGTTTGAGAATCACTCAGATAAGACACAGAGGCAGTTCATCAGAAGGAGTCAGTGTCAGACAGGAAGAGTGAATTTGAAAGAAAGAGTCAGCTAACATTGTGAGTCAGTTTGAAACTGAACAACTTCTCAGTCAGAGAAGTTGTGGGAGTCAGAGTTAGCTAGAGTCAGAAAAGTTCAATCAGAAACAGTCAGCTGGTTCTATTAGAATCAGTCAGAAGGTCTATTTGGACCAGTTAGCTTGGAGAAGAGTTTGAACCAGAACAATGAGTAAGTTGAATCAGCCAACCAGAAGAGTCAGTTAAGATCAGTACAGGTTTGAGTTCCGAAGGAGCTAGTCAGAGTGAATCAGCAAGCAGTAAGTCTCCAGGGTTGAAGCATTCTAGGTTTAGGCTTGGGGTTAGATTATAAGGAAGCTGAAGACTTTCAGTTCTAGGCTTAAGGATTAGATTGTATGGATGCTAAAACCATCTAAAGACAAGGGATTGAATTAGCAAAGAATAAACTGTCCTATGCCATGAACCCATGAGAATAAGAATAAATAGTAAATCAACACATCTACATCTACAACAGGCATGCTACAAAACAGGAGAAACAGCATATTAATCAAGTAATTTATGAATATTCATTCTCCAATTATTAAACCAACATGGAAGAATCTAGCTTATTATGGTGTTCTTTTTACAGAGGGGGGTAGAAAATGCCTTTAGTAGAAGCCAATCCAGTACTATATTATGTCAGGCAGCTACATCATTTTTCCTTACTAATGATAGTATCATATATTATTATGTTTTAGAAAGCAAAACATAAATACTCAATATATAATAAAATAATAAGAATAGAGTTGAAATGACACATGAATGTATGTGAAAATTAAGAGCCAAAAGTGATGGTACCACCTCTAATTCCAGCATGCAGAAGACAGGGGCAAAACAGGAAGTTTGTTCTACAAAATTACACACACACACACACACACACACTTTATTTATAAAGTCAAACTATGAAAAATTATTAAAGATAATTTTGGCACCCACCCAGAGAAACCACAGGTGTGAACAGCAATTTTCAACTGACAGCACATAACTATAATTCATCTACTTTTCTTACAACTACTTTTTTTTGCCTTTGTGTGATGTACAAAGCACTCTAAGGCTTTACTTGAGAAGAGGGTTAGAGAAAATCCTGTGGAATTGCATTAGGTTGTCATACCTGAGGAAATTATTGACCTCGTTTATAACATCAAGTTGCTTTGTTTACCAGAGAAGCCTCCTAACAACAAATTATAGACAATATAACTCACTTTCCTCATGTTCGTGTAGTTTAAACATGAAAGAAAAGTCTCTGTTCAGACTACTTGATTTATTTTTACTTGTACTGTAAATATGTTAAATTTTAATTTAGTCTTACTCTTAACTATTTGGTGAAGTAGACAGAGAGTTCATGCCATTTAAAGGAATTACTGTCTTTGGTGAAAAGTAGAGATTTTTGCAAAGTTCACATGTATCTCCAGATGAAAATACCAACATCATCTTGGGCTATATAGGAAGTACTAGCTGATAGGATTGGGTGTTCTTGATTTGAGTAAAAGGTTAAGCAGAATTGAAATAGAAGTTGTTTTAGTAAAAATATTTTAACTAATTAGTGAAAAGTATTCACAGATATAAGAACATAGATTGTACTTTTAATCTGATCCCGTGGATAGATACTAGCCATTCAGGACAATTAGATGGTTTTCCCATGGTAATTACTAATATAGGTTTAGTATCATATTTGTTATTTGTTTCTAGTTGATGGTTTAATTAAGATACTTTAGACATTGTTTGGCCATGTTTGACCGTGACATGTTTGACAGGATTTGATTTCAGAAGCTTTCTTACTCTAAGCTGCCAGTTTTTTTCTTAAAAAGAGAATTTAGACTTATCATAAATATTAATGCAAATTTACATTAAATGTTTTTGTTTATAAGAATATACATTACATACATGAGTCACTAATATGTGGCAACACTGGAAGAATGCTATTTTTATCATAGTTGGCTCCATGTTGGTATCTTGACAAAGAATGGGCATCCCTATTTTTATTTACTGTATTGTCAACACAGGCTATTTTGCCATTAGAGAATCAGAAATTGTGGACCAAGACTCTCACACTTGTGTCTAGAAATGTTTAGAGCAGTGTGATAAAAATCTGTGAATTCTTACCCTTCTTGCAAAATTTGATTACATATACATTCAATTATATAGACAATGATATGCCAAAATAATATGCAACAAATAAATTTTTATAGATTCAATCCTACTACCTTTGTTTCTTGACCAAATTATCTATATTCTCTAAGTTCAATTTCCAGTGAAATATAGAGTATGCCTATTATAAATTGATGGTACTACTATTTTATTTGATTTTGTTTGTTTGGGATGGGTCTCACATATGGCCCTGACTGTCTGACAATTCATTGCATAGACAAAGATGGCCATTGATTTGGAGCAATCCTTCTGCCTCTACTTCCTGAATTCGAGAATCATAGGCAAGTACTACTAAATCAGGCCTACCACTACTTCTTAAAGAAATATTTTTATTCATTCTTAAATTCTGATTTTTAGTCAGTATTTCGGAGAAAAGATGTATCCACAAGTATCATCAAGCCATTTATGGTAGGCTTTTACTTTTGCCAGTTAATTCAACTTATATCTTCTGAACCATGAGCTAGTGTTATTCCTGGCAGGTAAATTTTGGGAAGTGATCTCAGTGTGCCAAAAACTATTTCCTTTATTTCTCTAAAACATAGATCACTTTTGCTTTAATGTAAGAGATATTTAAAACACAACTTCACAAATGTTTGAGTGAAATCATTTGCTGTGATATATTTATTTTATTTTTTAAAAAAATTGCAAGAGCAGACAACCCTTGCTCAGCTCCAAATCAGGAAGGACACACACCGAGAACTCACTAATGCCAAGAGCCTTGGGCAAATACATGTATTCTGGGAGAGAGGCCTCTACTAGTCCTTTCCTAGATGAACAATGGAGAGTTGCATGACAGCATCTCAGAATCTCGCCTTTCCATGTGAGATGGGCAAGAACACAGCAGCTGGAGGCAAAGCCTTAATTGGACAATCACATTTGTAAATAAGTTTTGTCAAATGACAGCTGAATACATTCTAATATTAAGTTGAAATTTTAGTTTTAGTTTTAAGTATTTCCTTTTAGATAAAATGTCGTTTTATTCAAAAACGTGATTGTGTCACCAAGAAGGCAGTTTTCCTGGGGAATATCTGTTATCTTGTAGTAATAGTCACCAGCTATTTTTAGCCTACATTCTTCTTGCCAGCATTTCCTCTGTTCTTATAATATGATGTACTCCATGTATTAAAGGTTTCTTGGAAGTAAACAAGGTCCTGTAAAGGAAAGTAGAATGTCAGTGTCTTTTCTTTGTCTACATATGATATATGTATTTTCATTTAATTGGAAATGTATTTTTAAAAGTAAATGTTGGTTATAAATCTAGTAATCTTTCATTGGTATAACATAGCTATTAATCAGCCTCTGTTGCTCTTAGTGGCTTTCCAGAACAAAAATCAAGTTTCTAAATATTTTTTTCTTTTGCAAGAAGATTAATGCCCACAGAAATAGAAGCTGACAAATCAATAACAATCCTTAAAATTGATGTAGGAAAATTGCAAACCATTTCCTGAAGAAAGAACAGAAGACCTAACAAATAAATTATGTTTGAACAAATCATCATGTGAAACAATTTGAAACAAGTAAACAAAATGAGTAAGTCAGCAATTTTAATAATAGAGTTTTCACTCACATATAACCATTTGAAAGATACCAAAATTATCTATTTGTGGAATCACAGTTTGAAACATAGAAATACAACTAACACATTGTTATTACTATTAGAATTTCTGGATTTTTATCAAAACCTATTATTCTGATTATATCACAAATAAATATCTAACTACATTATAATTGTTTTTTAGTAAAAACATTTCTCCAGCTACTTATAAGATGTTTCTTTATGACTTTTTACTTTAAGAGTATTTACCTGTCACTAGTCCATGTATTCTTGACAAAGGTTTGGGTTAACTTTCATCTTCATAGCTAAATAATCTTAACAATACATGGAGACAAATAGGTGTTTCTATGAACTTGTGTATGGACTTTGTGGGTGTTGGTTTTCACCTTCATAACAATGATCAAAAAAATTTTATTCTTAGCCTCTTTTATACAGTAATGATACCTGCCAATACTTGCTGAAGAAAGTCTTTATTTACATTTTTATGTCTGCTCAATCAACACTAGCATGTGACACTGCACATCCTTAATGTTCAGATTGTTTTAGTATTTTTCATTATTTCAGAGATATATTTATCACTACAAACAAGATTCTGAATTCATTTCAGGTCATTTGCTTCCTTGTCTTCCACTTTGCCTCCACTTTCATACTAGTAACATCATAATAAAGGAAGAAGTCACCTGTAAGTTTTGTGTAGCCAGATTGCCCATTATTTCTAAACCACAAACACTCTCCAGCTGTGGCTAATAGCTGTTTCAATACTGAACTTCCCTCACAAATCTGGAATCCTGTCTTTGCACATCATAGCACTGTGATGTAATGGTAGGATTGTGGCAGTGACTGTGGCTAGATCAAACTATATATTCGTACTAATTGCAACAAATTACCAAGTGAATGGTAGCAAAAGGAAGTTACATATCTATACATATTGTTACCTGTGTTGTTCCTGGCCTTCACAGGTACCCATGTCTTCAAGTGATACAAGTGGAAAACAAACTATTTCTTATGATATTGGGGAAATGTTTATAGAAAATAATGTAATACATATATTAATTTTTATTGATGTTTAATGCTCTAAAAGTAAAAGGAATAAGCAGTACCTCAGTCAAAATGTAGACACACTCATCAAATATTAGAGAATGAGAAGCTAGCAGCTATAGATTTGAGACTAAGTTAGATAAATTGGTAGACATATGATGTTAAATAAATCCTTTCTCAGCCACAGGAGTATTTATGAGGTTTTTTGCAATCATTTTGCTATCTATGTGTGAATGGGGCTATTTTCATAGAGTCTTTACACCCAGACTACGACCTCTCTTATATTGTCCCCACTAAATGGCACAATAGTAGCACTCAGGGCAAGACAAGTCAAGATAACCTAGAGATAGCTCATCACTACCAGAATGCCAGGATAGTTTTAAAATACCCAAAAGACTACAAATAAGATTAGAAAAATGTCAAAGTAGCAGAGTGCATACCTGCTCAATAATGACAATTTGAGCTCCAAAAAAGAAAATAGTAATTGCAGCCAATTGTACTGAATTGATTCTATAAAAGGATCCAAGTCCATAATGACACTCAAAACTGGAAACACCTTAAAATGTGGTAACTGTAAATGTCTCCAAGTTCTCACATGTGCACTTACAAAATTGTTGTATAATAATTAAAATTAGTATTCTAGGTAGCATATTTATGTTTTATAAACTCTGCGGTGAAAAATCCTACAGGACACATGGTAATTCTAAAGGCAGCTGATGTAACTTTTAAATGTATTTATATTTCCTTTAATTGCTAGTTAGAATATATGAAATTAGATTAAGTTTATGTCAATAAATATTATGACATAAATCTCATAAATCAGTAAAATTTTGTTATTATTCCATAAAAGGTATGTTTTGATATTCTTCAAATAGTAGATATGTATACAATTAAGAAACTCAATAACAGCTTAGTTACCCTATTTTAAAGTTAACAATTGATAGTTTAGCTCATCAGCATCTATGCATAGGGTCTTACTACTCAGTAGTGAGGGTACTTATGTCTCAGATCTTGTCAGAAGTCAGGACATATATGTATTTCATATTCAAATGTTCTTCCAGGAAAATAAAATTAATTTGAAATATAATATAATATTCAAATTATTTTACTGTTTTTCTGAAAATAAGTTTTATGAAATACAAAGTATGACGCATGTTATTTAATACAAAGACAATGAAGATGATTCTGGGATGAGTCAAAGCTGGAACACATTGTTAGATAATTTAGTTTTATAACACTAATTTTACCTCAGAGGGCACAGGAACATTGCCAACACAGTATGTCTTGTCCACTAAAATAAGATGTAGCCTCTCAAAATGAGCCATACAGCATTTTATATAGTTATATAACTATGTTTCTTCAGAATAAATGTCGGAAAAGTATCAATCACTATTCAAGATATATACTATTCTAAGAAGCAGATTAATAACAATCAAAATTTCCTCATTGTAATATTAAAAGAAATGTTTATTTCTCAGAGTTCTTACAAAACTTCTAAGATATCATGGGTGTCTCTCTGACCATTATAATGAATTTAGAACATTCATTTTATGATTTTAATGAGGAATTTTAATAAAGAGGAAGACTATATTAATGATGTTCATCTCTTTTTTAATATAGTATTTAAATTCGTTGCACACTTCAGTGTGCCTTTTATACTGTTAATATATAGAGACTAATACAAAATAAGAAATTTTCTCCTGCTTCATGAATGAGAGCTGCATTTAAGAGCTGTAGTTCTAAAAATAGTTTATTCTAAAAGAATATTCTGTAGCATGACAGTTTAAGATACTCAAAATGTAACAAAGGTAAGAAATTTTCTAGAAATACATTATAATAGCATTGGGAATTATCTGAGAGGCATGTAATAGGAAGCTACATTAAAGAGAAGCAGTATTCTCTCTCTTCACATAGAAAAATAGTACCTTTTATTACATGTTTGCAGTTCCAAATGTGCTTCATGAGACTATTTGAAGTGCTCAGGGTAGGATAATAATGGTATCAGATTCACAAAACAAACTCCAGGGAAGGTTGCTTGATGTACTTGAAAACATTGTATGTTTTCAAGGAAATTTATTTTCATAGGATTTCTGTATCAGTTTGAAATTTGTACTTTGTTACTGTGATTTTAGGAGGGTATCTATCTGTCTATCTATCTATCTATCTATCTATCTATCTATCTATCTATATATCATGTATGATAATATATATTATATTAATTCTAGGAGATAGATGACTTTGGTAAAATCATATGTTGGGACATTTATTTACATTTTATATTTTAAAATTGATTTTTCTTACCTTACAGAATACAGCCTGACTCCCATCTTCCCCTCCCTCTTCTCCTTCCAACCCTTCATATCTCTCCTCTCCAGAGATCTAACTCCTGTCCCCAGCCCCACCTCACTTCTTCTCAGAAAAGAGCAGTCTTCCAAGGCTTACCAGTCAAGCAGGGCATAATAAGACGGAACAAAAGTAAACACTAATGGCTATATCACCTGTGGACTAGGTAACCCAGCAGAAGAAAAAGTGTTCCCAAGAGCAGGCAAAAGGGTCAGTGACCCCTCCACTTCAGCATGTAGGAGTTTTGCAAGAACTCTAAGCCAGACAAATATAAGATATATTTAGGGGACCATGTAAGTTCTATGTCAACTGTTTCAGTCTCTGTGAACTCCTAAGAGTGCTGGTTAGTTGACTCTATGCTTGTTTTGCTGATGTCCTTGACACATTGGGTCCCCATAATCTTTGGCTCTTCTTCAGGGTTTCCTGAATACTGTATGATGTTTGGCCCTGGGCTCTGCTTTTGATCCTTTACAAGGAAGATTGGGTAGACTAAGGTATCATTAGAACTCATCTCCTGGCTATCCATTCTCTAGTTTCTGGCCTGCTATCCAGCATCAGGCCATGATAACAGCTTTTTAGTTCTCTAAAGTAAAATAGTAAATCTAAAAATAATTTAAATTGATTCACACAGTATAGTAGTAATACCTGCCCAGTGATTTCTAGAACTACATGAAGACATCTGGCTTTTTGGATGGTAAAGACTCAATGTGTGTATATCATAGCGTGTCAGATATGTGAGGTATATTTTATATAATCTCAACTTTTATTAAATTTCAGAATACTATCAGTTTACATGTGGAGAAATCAGAACTGATTTAAACAACTTAACCTGAATCATTGATATTAATAAGAGATTTTCACTTTGAAATGATAGCAAAGTCAGTTTCCTTTAAAAAAAAAGTCTACTTCTTCCATTTGTTCAGACATTAAACATAAGAGCTTCAGGAAGTTTTCTATACTAAGTGAAGAGAAAGACAAGTGACAGTCACCTTAATTACTTTTATCTCAATAGTCTTTCCTATTTACATTATTATCAGAGGGCAGTGTCACTTGAAGCCACAAGGAAATTTTTCCTGAAAGCATTGGTAGCCTTATTTCTCTTGGCAGCTATATGATCTCCTTCGTCTTGATGCTGTAGGCAAGCATGTGATACAGTTGGAGTCAAGAAATATTTTATGAGGCAATGTTTCTTTGATTGAGAGTCACAACCTTTCAAGAAGCTGTATAGCTTTATACTCGTTCTTCCTGTTGGGTTTCTGGGGGAAGAAAATGTATTTAACTGTGGATAATACCTCGTGAATGTGAAAGACACAGATGTCAGGTCAATAGTTGTAAAAAGAAAGATAAAATGAAAAGGGTTGTCATACTGGGGTGCTGAGGGAATCCTGACCCACCCACCCCTAAATTTTTATTGCTTTGTGTATTAGAAAATTTGTCTCCAGTGGATACCAATTGAAGTAAAAGATTCATAAGAATGAATATAGAAACAAGCCTGACTTCAGATCTGTGGACTGTGAATACTCTTTGTTCACAAGCCAACTGTGTTCTTCCTCTTCCCATTCTTCTGACTCCAGAGCCTTTGGCCATCTCCATACCCACAGGCCTAGCTTCAGACCTGAAACAAATAACAAGATTTATTCATAAGCCACCTTTTCCCAATAAGTCTCTTCTTCCCTTTCCCATCCTACACTCTGCCCAAAGACATCTTTACAACTATAAGCCAAGCTCCAGAGCCATGATTTGGGTCCCATCTCTGTCTGGTCCAATTAAGCAGCTCATCTGTCAGATGCACAACCAAAGAAATAAGTCCACATAGTTAGGTCAAATTATAAAACAATCCAACATGTCTTTTATAAAAACTACTAGTTCTATACAAGTTGGGTTTTTGTTTTGTTTTTATGAAAATTACCTAGATCAACTGTAGTACACACAATTTAAAAAGAACAGTCATAGATGTTATTAACTACTTCAGGAAATTTAAAGAAAATAGAAACAAATGATTAATTGAACACCAAGAAGATAACAATAAATTCATGAGTGATGTCCAGGAAAATACTAATACATAGCTGAATGAAACAATGAAAATAATTAATGATTTGAATCCTGAGTTCAGTAAAGAGATAGAAACATTGATGAGAGCAGGAGATGAAATAAAGATGAGTTTAAAGATCCAGTATTCCAATTAGAATACTCAGGAGAAAGTCTTGCTAATAGAATGAATGAGTCAGAAAGAAGACAGGACACCAGGATTAAAAAAAGAACACATAAGCTCTAGACCAAATATGCAAAATTATGAAAAAAATCTTGATAATGAAAGATACAAGAAATATGAGATGAATGAAAAGAATCTGGCATATACCAAGTTTTTATCAATGTTACAGAAGAAAACATCCCAAACTAAAGAAATATGTAACCATATAAATACAAGAAACACACAGATTCTTAATTTAACATGAACAATAAAGAAACTCCTCAAGGCATATCAGTAATAACATTAAATAAACAAAAGAATGGAAAATATTGAAAACTACTAAAGAGAAAAAAAGACAAATTATATACAAAGTAAAATCCATCAGAATAACAGATGATTTCTCAATTAAAATAAAACAACAACAACCAAAATAATAACCAAAAACAAACAAACAAAAAAACCTATGAAAGCTGGAAGACCGTGGAGCAACACAGTACAAGTTCTAAAAGACCATGACTAGCAAACTACATGGTTAAACAGCAAAACTATCTGTCATCACTGAAGGAAAGAAAATTTTTCCTTGATCCAAATATCTTAAAAAGTTTCCTATCCAAACCAACAACAACAAACATGAAACAGAATACTAGAGGAAAAATTTTAAACTGGAGATAAGGTTATACAGGAAAGAGACCAGAAATGAAACAAAGTGCTAAATAAAATAGAAATCAAACTAAGAACACAAACAGCAAAAAACTTAGCAAAATGAAAATGATCAATACACATCTTCCAATGATTACTAAATGTTAATGGCCTAAACTCTCCCATCTAAAGACCTAGGCTTAAATGAATGAGTTAAGAGATAAAACTCATCTTTCTTTTGTCTACGAGAAACTCATCTGTATCAGTTAAACACATTGGTGATTAACTTGAGTCACCAATAATGAGTACTGTCACATTTAGGAAAGAAATAAAATCACTTATCCTAGAAATCATTTAATCAATCATTTAACCTGGGCTTAAATCATTAAGCCCAGATTTGAAATCTATACTTGACACTTCCTGTGTTTTCCATCTTCTGTCTTTCTGTTGTATAAGTCTAAATTTGTGCCTGCCTGAATAAGGCTGTCTTGTGAATATGTCCCTGAGGCTGTATCTGTTCCTGTGTGTAGTTTACTGTGACTCTGTGTTTGTGTGTGACTGTTTGTGTCTATCTCTAGCAAAAGACTTCACTTTGTCATTTTTCAACAGCATAGAAGATATCACATAGGAATGATTTGGATACTTTATAAAAATGTTTAGCATAGTTTTACATGAGATTATTTACTGCTCCCACTAATCTTAATTGACACAGACTACAAACATCATTGCTTATTAATCAATATTCATAAATGGATATTCACTGTAAAAGATTGCTTTCCATCACTGCATTTGCTGCCTTTAGCAAATGGTCTGCATTACCAAAAATACAGAAGAGGACATATCATAAAATTACAGCTATCCATTATCTTATGTTGTAAAAGTTGATTACATGGGAAATTCAAGGGAAGTAAGGTTTGTTATTATGTTGCTCTATTAAAAGTAGGGTAATCAAAAAGTTTGGGTACACAATAGGGTAGCAGTTTCAAGTCTTAAGTTACTTCAAGCTGTATTACTAAATCTAACTGTGAGGTCCAGCAAAATTTCCACTGTCATAGAATGTAAGAAATATTTAAAAAATATTCCATCACCATAGCCATCTTAACTTTAAATCTAGGTACCACCTTACGAAAAAAAAAAGGAAAAAAATCACTCAAAGGGTAGGCATTGGAATCCTAACATCTGACAAAATAGATTTCAAACTAAAACAATCAGAATAGACAAAGAAGGGCACATCAGTTAATCAAGGAAACATTACAATGCTAACACATATACATCAATCACTGGCACATTCAATTTCCTAAAAACGCATACTAATAGAATTAAAAATGCAAATTAATAATAGGTGGTGTCAACACTCTGCTTTCTCCAACAGATAGGTCATCTGGGTGAAAAAAATACAAAGAAAACCTCAGGATTAAATGACAACTTACATAAAAAGACCTAACAGATCTTTATGCAATATTCCACCCAGACACTAAAGAATATGCATTCTACTCAGTTGCACATGGAAGGTTCCTGAAAATAGACCATACTCTGGGGACATTTTTTTTTTAATAGTCTTATAGCATGATGATATTCCTCCTTGGTCCATTTATCACAGTCTGGGACATGAAATACATTGTTACAAATTAAAATAGACTAAAATATTTCCAAGTGTTCTGATTATTATGCAATGAAACTAAAAATTAAAAGCAAATCAATCTATACTGAAAGCACAATCTTATGGAGATCAAGTAACTCATTTACTGAAAAAGGAATGGATCAAAAAAGAAATCAAAGTCCTTCTAGAAATAAATGAAAACCAAAACACAACACAACAAGCACGTAGAACACATTGAGTGCAGCCTAATGATGGAAATTTATAGGTCTAAATTCCTTCATTAAAAATTGGAAAGGGCACAAATAAATGATTTAATGATGCAACTCAGGAAGTTGGAAAAACAAGAAGAAATCAAATCCAAACCCATTTGTGGCATGAAATAATAAAAATCAGAATAGAAGTTAATGAAATAGAAATAAAGTAAACAAAATAAACAATCCATGAATTGAAGAGTTTGTTCTTTGAGAAGATAAACAATATTGACAGAACTTTGGCAACAGTAAAAAAATAAATAAATAAAACTATATAAAGAAGACTTAAATTAATAGATCAGAAATGAACAGAGAAACATTAAAACAGCAGATACTGAAGGAATTCAGAATATTATAAGGGAATATTTTAAAAACTTGTACATCATTAAGTTGGGAAACTTAAAAGAAATGGATGAATTTCTAGATTCAGCCAAACCACCAAAAATTAAACCAAGAAGTCAATAGCATAAATAGGCCCATAAAAATTAGAGGGATTAAATCACGACAAATAGCCTTCCAGCTGAAAAACAATGTTCAGGGACAGATGGACTAACACTGTAATTCTATCAGATTTTCAAAGAAAATCTGTAGCCAGTCCTTATTAAACTAGTCTAAAGAGGAGAGAGAGACAGAGACAGACAGGGCCAGAGACAGAGACAGAAAAACAAAAACAGTCAGAATCATCAGTCCCGTTCTCCCTCTGTAAAACCACTGTCATTAAAATACCAGAACCATGTAAGACACAATGAAAAGAAAATTACAACAGTTCAATATCCCTGATGAAAAAGACTCAAAAATGATCAATAAGATACTTGCAAAATACATCTAAAAGAGTATGCACCATGACAAAGTTGGTTTTATTTTTGAAATGAATAGATAGTTCATTATATGCAAATCAATAAATGTAATAAACAACATACATGGACTTAAAAGTAAAAAATCACACGATCATCTCACTACACACAGGAAAGAACGTTGACAAAATTAATTGTACCTTCTTGATTACAGTTCTAGAAAATATAGGGCTAGAAGAAACATGCTTCAACTCAATAAAAGCTATATATAAGAAACCGAGAGAAAACAATCAAAGAAAAGCTTTAAGCAATAGCATTGAAGTCAGAAATGAGACAGGGATGTCCATTAGTCCCACTACCTTTCAATATTATACTCAAAGTACTAGCTGAACCAATAAGGTAAGAGAAAAACATACAGGGATGCAAATAATAAAAAAAAAAAGATTCACTTTCCCTATTGAAATTAACATGAAATACATTAGAGATATCAAAATTTCTACAAGAAAATTTCTAGAAATGATATAGAAGTTCAGCAGTGTTACATAATGCCTCAATCTGAAGTGCTACTTCTCCTGCCTCTGCCTGCTGAGTACTGGGAATACTGGTAAAAGTCACAACTTTTGGCATTTATTTCAATGCTGTTTTACTTTTTGAATGTCTATATATTTCTCCATAAATCAAAGAACAAAGCTTCCCACCTCCATTGACTTTGTGATTTAGTGGTAACATTCCTGAAGGGGTTAATTGGCATTGACTCTGGTATTTACCAAATCTCCACATTCCATCTTGGTAAAGAGTAAACCTTGTAGTTATGTAAATTCACATCACTATCAGCAAAGTAACATAAACAAACAAACAAACAAACAAAAAATTTCTCACATATCTCTGGAGGATAGCTTTGATGTATTCTTAAATACTTAATGCAGACAGAGCATTCAAGTCAGTCTATGTGACAGACAGATCCTAGAGAATACTAACCTATGTTTGTTATTTCACATTAAATCAGCCTCAAGTTCATGACATGCAGTCAGTAATGTGGCAAGTGTGTTTTTCTTCCCTAAATTAATGTCAGATTATCTCAAATAATCTTATAGTAATGTGCATTTATATTTAATTCTGAGAAGTAGTAAAATCTAAAAATAATGCACTCTTCTCTGGGCCAATGGGGTACACCACTTATCATTGCATCATTGGTCCTATGCTGATCAAAATTAATAACAGTTGGCATATTGCAGCTTTTATGGTACATATATATTCAAATGAGTAGGATGTGGACACTGGTAATTATGAGTTGCACTTATAAACTTATGTAAGGATCTAGTCTAGGCAATATATTAAGACATGCTTTATTCTAAAGTAAAATTTTACATCTGGGGTTCCTACAATAAGGAAGGATAGATATTAGAATATATCTGTTGACATATCACTCCTGATGTATTAGAGAATATCAACTATGCATAAATATTTCAGTGGATTATAGGACAGTTGAATTTGGTGAAAGGTCCAGATTGTGGTGTTGGTAACATGGTAATCTGGGGACATATGATTCCTGTCAGGGGCCCTGTGATCAAATAGGAAACAATACAGAGTTTGTACCAAATCCTCTGAAGAAGAATGATATTTCATTGTTTTCAAAAGAATAACAAAGGAATCTCCATTCATTCACTGTACATATATTCTACATTGTACACCTGGCAATCAAGTAAATTCTGATGGAGAAGGAAAAACAGAGAAATCTTCCACTCACAAGATTATATCCAAGAATAACCTTCATCCAGAATCACAGCATTATGAGCTTCAGTGAGTTTATTGGGAGATTAATCAAGATACAATGTTTGGAATGAGATTGAGAACATACAGAAAACACAATAACAAAATGCCTATTGACCACCCCAGACTAAGGTTATCCACCTCTGTTCCTTAGCTTTGACCTGTGAAAAACATTACAACATCTTGATAGAACTGGCTAAAGTCTTGATATAACGGCTTGTTCTGTTGGGACAGGTGACTTAGACAGGTCCTATACTGTTATTTCAATCAAGGTAGCTTCGGACGCATTTTATTTTATTTTTAAACAGGAATGGCATTCCAGTAGACTTAGTTTAGTGTTTTAACAACTTATTCCATGTAGAATAAAATAATGTAAGTGTAGGGTATGTACAATTTTTTTTAATTTTCAAAAGCTTTGCATAGCTGACAAGAAGAAATAATTATAAAATATTAGAATGAAGGACTGGGAACAAGGACTAGAAATAGAGTTTGCTGGATTAAGATACTTTTGGATACAAGCTAGAAATAAACTAGAAAAAATTAATGGTAATATATTATTACCATTCCCTAAGGCAACTGAACTATAGGCTACATAAAAGTCTAAGAACATTGTGACCATGTAGATAATTGCATCTACATCTTTATGAAGTGGCAGGTAACTGGTACAAATCATGGCTCTAGCTATCCTGCTTAGGTGAATGTATGTGGTATCCAAGGGTACATGGGATCTACAACAGAGAGAGAGAAAGAGAAGTCAATCAACTCTGACCTACTTTAGCTGCAGAGTAGTGTCTTTTGTATTTTGTACCAATGAACACATGGTTTCTTCTTGGAAAAATCTTGCATTAATGTAAATGATGATTCCAGTTTCATCAAGATATACTCTAAAAAAAATAATGTAAAGAAAACCCTCATTTGTTGGAAAATGGTAAAAACATGTTAGATACATAAAAAAGAATTAGAAAGATTCATATTACATTTTGTCTTATAGTTATAATCTAGATTTAAAAAGTGCAAGCAAGTACAGAATGAAGTATTGGAAATGAAGTAGAGCATCAGGAGGAATGATGGGACAAGAGAGAATTGTGGGTTCTAAATAAGATAAAGTACATTATACACACATATGTAAAATATAAATATAATTATAAATATTTTATATTTATATAAACATAAATATAATTATAAATAAAAATACATATAAAATGATAATGAAACACATTATTTTGTTAAATTAATATATATAGAGAGAGTTAGTATGTGTGTGTAGAGGGGGAGACATTGTTATGCCAAAGGACTTATTGGAATTTATTGATGAGCTGTCAGAAAACATGAAACAGGTAATTCTTAAGCTGTTAGTTACATTGAGGTCTGTTTATGCTATAGAGAGCTACCTTAATCAGAACCAGCCTATTGCAGGGTTGATATGATGAACTGCCTTTGCAATAGGCATGAATCAGCAATCATTTCAGATTCTTTCAGATACCTGATAGGCAAGAATCCCACCCAGTCCTCTTAGTGGATTGATTGACATTCTGCACAAATACCTTATATTTCAAATCCAGACTATTAATAAGTATTCCAGTTATCTTTATAAATTTCATGAACATTAAAGTATGTGTTAAATTGAGGGGGGGAAAAAGATAATGAGTGAAATGTGCTGAATTTTGTATCTGCCTTTACTTCTTTCTATTAGAATAACACACAAGGGTGAGCATGTGCTTTATGCTTTACACCCCAGCACTAAGGAGGCTAAGGTAGGTGACTATATAGGTCTAGGCAGGCTTCGTCTACAGAGTAAGTTTAAGGCCAGCCAGTGCCTTAAATAACAGTACAGATGTTGTTTTGAATAATAAAAACCTTCCTAATTAGACGCACAATTAAGCATGGCAGTATCAACCTTTAAAATATGAATGTAATAAGAAGAGGAAGAAGTGTGGTACATGTGTATCTCAGCACAAAATGAACTCTATCTCACTGAACAAACAGAAAAAGAGAGAAAAGAAAAAAAAACTATTGAATTACACTGATCCCTTGTTATTTTTGCCTTCTAATAGAAGAACTAATGTATATTCAAATACTATAATTTTAAAGTACATATCTATTTTTTCTTTATTTTTTTCTAGATAACACAGAAAACAAGGAAGTATCCTGAGTTTAGAAAATTACTCTAACATGCCTTTTCCAGAACACATCGTAAGATTAAAACAGGTTAATATAATTTTATGACTTCTTATTGTTTTAAAGCAATAGCACATAATGAGGATGCTGAAACTTTGTAATATCCTGAAATAACATATCTATTAGTAAACTATGGAATGTTGAATAAATAATTAATACTAGCCTTTTCCTTGCCAATTCACACTTTACTTGCATATACAACTAAGCAAAATACTCTTATTCATATAAGAATCAATCTATTTCTTACTGAGAACTAAATAAGAGGTCTAAACTTTTTTATCCCTCTTTTTATGGGCTCGTAGTAGATGCTGTGGTAAGAAAACAGCTTTTATTGCTTCATTTTGTGAATGTTGAGTTAAATATTTTTATTGTGTACATTTATCAATGTTGGGAAATACTCTGGTGAAATTTTAGGAGGAAATAGTATGGATACAGTGTCCTGATACAGATACAGAATCAGATAGAGATACAAATACAGACACAGTTATTTGGCTCTACGTGTCATGGCACTGACTCAGGATCATACATGAATCTGTTTCTAACTTTCACATTGTTACTGCTTTTTACATATGGAATACTTTATCATTGCTTTTTTCCATATCTACTATTGATTAAAGTCTACCAATTGGGAATATGATACTTTCTGCTTTATGCCATAGTTCTTTAAATATTTCTATTTAGATTCAACCTGTTCCTCTGTTCTCATTCTACTCCAGTAGTCTTTCACACTGCTATAACAGCACTGCCTTAAACACCTGGTATTATAATGTATCTACTTAATGTTCTCATATGTCTGTATCAAATATCCATGGAAGCTTCTGAAGTAATATTGCTCTTAAAAATTGCTCTATAATACCAGTTGTTCTGTGTATCAATTACCACATGTTAGGTAAATCATTACAATGTGGTTCTCATTGGAGATGAATCTATGAAATTCTGTGTAACCCTAGAATCAGCAAACAGTAATATGTGATTTCACGTAATTTATGAGAAAGCTGAGAATTCTGTGGTTATGTTTCTAATATTTGTTTTTATTTTATTATATTGCATATCATGATGGAGTAAGTACATTTCCTGACAGAGATTGTTATCCATGTGTGAATCATCAAATCAGTTTGTAGTGTTTCAACCAGCATTATTTAGAATAGATGGTGGAATTACATCACTTAAAGAAATGCTTTAATCAGCACATACTTGTGATGTATTTAAGTGTGCTCAGTGGTTCACAAACATTAGTCTCTGCTTGATAAAATTTGTTACCTAATACACTGAACACCTCTCCACATGAGCCAGCCTATATACGAGTTCCTCCTCTGTTGTTCAGATTCACTAAGGTAGTTGGCTATCTTATTCAGTTAATACTGGTTCTGTTAATCTCATTGTTGTAAAAAACAGGTACCACAGGCTTACTGAGACACTTCTATGTTTCTTTTGAGACAAATTTGGAGTAATTTCTCTTTATTTTAAAGTTTTAGCATGACTTTGCTTTACCTAAACAACTATTATTTCTTAGGTTCCAGCCTGAAGGTGAAACTCACAAATTAAAGAGCTACTCAGGAAAACATCAGGCAAACACAACCTGATTATTTGTGTTCCAGTAGAATTCCTCAATAATATGAACTGAAACATCCATTTAATATATAAACCAGTACAATTAAACCTTTAAAAATAGTTTAATGTATTGTCCATTACAATGAACCACTTTAGTGGATCTATTTGAAAAATTTTCATACCAGCAAAGTAATAAATGCAGTCTTATGAAAACCTAAATATAATAACAAATAATAATATAATCAATATTGAGTGATGTAAGTAGAGATAAGGATATTTTAGCTAATGATACTTTCTCCAAGCACAAAAGATAAAACAATGAACCGATCTTTTTCTTATGGATACAAAATGATTACTTCAATACTAGGTATCTTATTTAAATTTTCAAAAGGAAGTCATCAGGTAGTCAGGTTGTCAGACTGGTAGGTGAAGGGAAAAATAGAAAAGCAGATTTCCATTGAGTGAATCTTAATCTCCCTTCAGAGAATAATGAGAAGACATATTTCTGACAGGGACTGAAACAGAAATCTCTTTCACTGTAACAGAACATAGTCTTTGTTTCTTTCCTTTGATTATGCTTTTGTCTCACTTTACCAGAGAGATAAGTTCACAAAGATCTCCTGTGAGTTACTTATCACAGTCTAAGATTAAATTCTAGATAGGCTACAAACCAGAGAAGAGAGTATTTTCTCAGAAGTGCCAAGGAAGGGAGTAGAAAAGTAATTTGTTTTAAGTAAAACCCAGGGCCTCCTGATATAGACAGGGAAAGATGGATTCTCAAGGGTCATTTTGCAAATGAGGTAACTTTTCTATGCGAAAGCTACAGTTCAAAACATTAGAATTCTGGAAATAGAAATAAAAATGTAATGATTCCAAGACCCTCTTAAAGCTACTTAGAGTACCAAGGAAATAAAAGTTGTTAAAGGTGTGGTAGAATGCTTCTCTCTTTCTCTCTCTCTGTCTCTCTCTCTGTCTCTCTCTTTCTCTCTCAAGTTTTGAATGCTTCTCTTGCAGTATCTTTGTAATTTATCTTTTAACAGATAGTAGCAAAAGATAATCTCTCCAAGGAGAGTTACCATTTTAAAGTAAGCTCTTAGTCATTCACTGCCTCTGCCTCTTACAACCTATCTTCTCTCACTTCTGCAATGATTCCTACATGTAGGGATAATTAAGTATGGTCTGTCTCATTTAGGACAAAATTCCCCTATCTCTTATTTTCTGTACATTGACAAGTTTGACACACCTTTGTTAGTTGTCATCTTCGGTAAAGAGAAGCTTCCTTGATGAAGGTGTAGGACTTACATATGGATATAAAGATAAATTGTTAGGAGTTCATTGAACACTGTGTCCACTTAGCAGAATAATTGTAGCAGATTTGAAGGCCTATGATCTAAGTACCTTTGCGTTCCTGGTCTCATTAACTTTGCAAAGCCATGATGAGTTCTGCTTTGTGTGATAGGCTTTAAATCCAATCAGAAAGTTCCTAGTTATGCCCAGAGCATTCATGACATATCAGTAGGTTTATCTTATTATTATTATAGCTCATAGCATTCAACACTAGGTAAAACTCAGATTATGCTTCTCCTTTGATAACAGACATAGCATCTCCTAGCAGTATAAAGTCTATCTAGTAGAGATTAAGCTCCCAGACCAATATCAACTTGAATTTTTCATGTTCTATGACCAAAGATTATGATCTCTTCAGGAATATGGCTTTACCATCATGTTTTGGAAGGTAACCAAGAGCAATGGAAGTAACCCATAATATTTAGGGTCTCTGAGAAATGTGGAACAATAGCTTCAAAAGAGGTAATCCATTCTTGACTCTGGACTTTTATTTGATAACCTATGGTGTCTGAGTCATCATTCCCCCATTATATATATGGTAACTCCATTTAAGGTATTTTTATATACACATGTGTTCTAAGAAACTTTTACAGGAATAGGTTTCCATATGGCTTTCTCTAAAGTCTTTAATATTAGTTATGCGTCTGTTCATATGACTCTGTCTACTTTTCCTTCTTATTCCTCCACCCAACTTTATACTTTATACTCCATTCTTCTCAATTCCTCTTTCATACCAACTGTTGCATAACTCAAATTAATTATGTTTTTTATAAGACGAGGATAGTCACATATATGAATTGATAGCAGCTGTGATTGTATGTATAATATATGTTTAAGTTTAAACAAGACAGAGTCACAGTAAGGAAGAGAGAGGTGTTCAGAAGTCCTATCCCAACTGAGGAAGTACTAGCAATTAATAGATGATGCAAGACCCCCGAGGGGCTACTTTTGTTCCAATAGATCTTTGAATGTCCATGCAAATACTATAAATATTAAGTAGACACTATTGCTTTAAAAAAATAAAATCACTGGAAGTGCTAAGTGGACTCTATGGCTTAAATGCACACACACACACACACACACACACACACACACACACATATCTGTCCATGCTTTCTGTTCCTTCCCAGGAGCAGCCGAGTCTTGCACACCAGTAGATCAGCTTCACTGAGGAAGTAGTTTAGTCAGGAACTATCTGTGTCCAGAAGTTCTTGGATGGACAAAGATACCACAGGAGAATAGACTTCCCAGGAGATAGTTTCAGTATTTACAACTCAAATTATTGAAGCAAGTAGTATTAACTTTATAGGGTATAGACAAAAGAGGGATACCTTATGTGACGATAGGTTATTTTTTAAAGTACTAGTACTAGGTTAGCTCTATTTGCATGTGGGGGCTTACAACCAGAACTGTGTGGTCACATTGTCTTTGGCAAGGGCCAAAGTCCTAAGGAAGCCTCTTTTGCATAGATAGAGATCTCACAGAGGTCAGAGGAAGAGACCTTATCAGGTCATATAGGGAGAGGAGAAATCCAGGCAGAAGCCTTCCTGCCACAGTGGTCAGACAAGCAGCAATCAGACCAGATTCCTTGGAGAGGCAGGGTCTTATCAGGTGCTTCCTGTCATGGCAGGATTAGAGGAGCTTTGATACCTGTTAGTGCCAGCTGGGGGCTTGTTGGCAGCAGGTCAAAAAGAAGGAGCAGCCAAACTCCTACAGCTCTTAGGATGAGAATTCCAGAGTTCAAAGCATGTTTCCAACCCCTCTTAGCTCTAGGGCAGCCCCCTCCACCTGCCACACACAAAATTTGGGGAGAATAGTGGTAGTTGGAATAAAGGAAAATTGAAAAAAAAAAGAAATTGAGAGTGGTCTTGATTTATCAATTAAAAAAATCCATTAAATAAATGATAACCAAACTATAATCCATTGACCCAGAGAGGTTAGGTATAGAGGAAGGGATGGGGACACACATGGATTTCTCTGGTAAAGGGAAATAGAATAGAATTTATGGGTGGACTGGGCAGCAGGGAACATGGAGACGGCCTGACCTGCCTTGTGAGATGTATGTCTTATGTTTCTCAGGTTAGAGCCAATGGTTCCTGTGGGCACTGTGTGCTTATAGTTTCTGAATGATACCGACATAAATATCCCTTAGGTAGTGGAGCATTTCAGATCACTATGTGTTTCTCTGTATGTTCCCTTAGTCATCAAAGAAGCATCAAAGCTTGACAAGACAATAGGACATCAATCTCATATACTCTGTATAGCTTGCAGATGTCATTGTATCTTGGCAACCATCACTGTATTGATCCTGGCAATTGCCATTACATTCTGTTTCTGATAAAGGTATAAAAATCCTGATATTCTAAATACAATCTGCCATAGAATTTATTGCTGTGGATCCTCCAATCTTGGCCTGGGGTCTTTATACCTTACCATATCAGGTAACCTTGGCCCAGTAAGTAAGCACAGGTGCTTACACTGGGGGCTGGGAGAGATGGAAAATGAAGGACCAGATAGGGAGGGGGAGGGAATATGGGGAAAGACAGACATAATTCAGGGGAATTTATGTTATGGAAACCTGGAGCAGTGGAAACTTACTAAAACATATGAAGGCAATCCTAAGGAAGTCTCTAAATAATTGGGGACACAGAGTCTCAACTGACTATCTTTTGTCACCAAAGTATCCAGGACCAGGACTGGTTTATCCAGTTGAGTTTTTGGCCAAAGGGGTCCCATAGAAATCCTCAAATATTTCAGGTTTCCAAGACAGTAGGTTGCTCTCCACACACTGAAACTAAGGCCTCATTGCTGAAGAAAAACACATGTTACTTATTAAATAAGTAATTTAATCCATCTGGTGCCTACATAGAACTTCCATCCTATGTTCTAGTATCTTTGATATGGGGAGATACTCTGCAAGCTACCAAAAGAGAAACATAAACACCAAAACAACCACAAAAATTTTGATTTTACAATGCAGTTCTGTCAGAAAAATATGCTAGGGCAATAATGGAACAAAACTTGTGACAGTACCCAACCAAGATTTAATTTGACTTAAGGCCCACTCCATGACATAGAACCACATACCTGACACTGATTAGGTGATCAAGACCATAGACTAGATACCATAGACTAGGTAAAACCAAATACCAGTTGTCTTAAAAAATTAGTCATAAAATGACTCCTAACGTTATTCTCCTATACTCATAGATTGGTGACTTATTCAACTATTGTCAGAGAAGCTTCCTTCTGCAGTAGATAAGAACACATACAGAAACCCAGAGCCAGACATTAAGCAAAGAGAGGGAGAGAGAGAGCCCTTGAAATACTAAACTCTAAATGGGATGTCTCCATTAAATCCCTCTTTGCAGAGCTCTGGGAATCCTAAGCATGAGGAGGTAGAAAAGTGTAAAAGCCAGAGGGAATGGAGGATGCCAGGAGATCAACTAAGTAGAGTTCATATGAACTCACAGAGCCTGAAGCAGCAAGCACAGGGCCTACAAAGGTTTACACCAGGTTTTCTCTTTCTCTCTCTCTCTCTCTCTCTCTCTCTCATATATATATGTATGACACTTTGACAAGGAAAGGAGAGGAAAACTGAACAGCCCAGGAAAAGACACCATGTGCTTTAAAACAGCTAAGAGTAAACCATTCCCAATAGGGACTAATGCTGCTTATTTACTACTCTTCTTCTTGGATATATTCAACTCTCTAAATAGTCTCCCTTTCTTTCCATTTCTCCATCTGTCTGTGCTGGACTCTACCAGATGCCTCTGGCTGTTCTCTCCCTCATATCTGCAAGAAATACCTTCTCCTTACCTAGAACATGGAGTGGTCATATTGTCAGTTTATACAATCGAGTAATTAGAACTTCATGTGTGGACTAAAAACGTTCCTTACCCTATTGTTGCAGCTTGTTTCTTCTAGTTTTGTTCTGAGTCAATGAAATAGGTGACAGAAACAAAAATTGATTCCTTTGAAATTCCAGAATGATCAGCTTTTTCTATATTCATGAAATTGATATTATTGTACATATTTAGTTTGAAATTTTCAGCACTTAGAAGTGATTTAATTTGTTTCTGTCTGCCTCCCTGAACCTCACTTACCTAATTTCTAAATACATTCTTATATTTTAATTTTATTTTTTTCATTTTTCTTTGTTTTATTGAAAATAGATTTTTTTGTCATACAATATATTTCGAACATTTCCTTTCCCCTGAATCCTTCCAGGTCTTTCCCACCTCCCATCCACTCAAATCAACAACTTTTTTTCTATGTCTCTCATTAGAATACACACAGACATTAAAATAAAAAGCAAGCAAGCAAGCAAACAAACTACTTTCTGTGTTGGTATGTTGAATAATCCATCCATGATGTTCACATTTAATATATATACATTTTCTGCTTTTGGATTTTTGTTTTGCCCTAGTGTAGTCTATATTAAATTTTTTAACTAGTCACTATTTACATACATTCAGTGAAGGACGGTCATTAAAATCTATGAATAATATACATAATAAAAATTCTTGTCATTCTTCAAAAATGAAAAGATTGATATAGAGGCAAAAATAAAACAACGAGTGCAACATGAAAAATGGATTGTATGATGAAATTTCTTCAGGTTCTAAAAATATGAGTTAAATTTACTATGAAATTATTAGTCAGAAAATGCTATCCAACTTACAGCACATTTGAAACAACATTTATACATTAAGAAAAAAGGGTCAAATTCTTTAAGTATAGCAGACAGATTTTGGGTATCTGTCAATCATTCAGGCAACTTATTTAGAGTGTCTTATAGCTAGAACACTTATAGAGTATGGAGCTACATTGCAGAAACATGTAATTAGCATTCTCTGATTGGTCATATTCCTGCCAACACTGCACAAGGAAAAGATGAATGTTATTACTGAAATAAAGCATCTAATAAAACATTCTTGGGATATTTTCCTACAAATGAACAAATGATTTACAGATATTTTCTGCTGGAGTCTTTCAACTAAAGGGTCATTAATCTCTGCTGCACATATTGAAAACCAAGGAAGTATTTCTTGTAAGAACAACTTTGTTTTGCATTTTAGCTCAGGGGTACAGGCTTTGATATGTTGATTTCCTCTCACCTAATTAAGTTTTTCTATTTACTTCCCCAAGTTATTTTCATCAGCATTTGTTTAAGAAAGCATTGTAGGAGAGGAAGAATGAACACACTAGAATTAAAGTGGTCTACTGTCCACGAGATCGGGAACACACTATACATGTCTTTGTCAGAACGGAATAGTTCCTGGTATTTTTACTTAAAAATATTGTATTACTCTTTAGGTTGTTGGACAAATGGTGTGTTCTGTACAAGATTGTATTCCCTCAGGAATCTAACTGAAGTGGAGGAAGCTTCAAAGTATATCACAATGCATTTTGAGTTCAATGCATATTGAGTTGTCAGAAAGGTAAGGTACAAACATTCTCATGATTCTTGCTATTTAACTGATGACAGGAATTTTCCTCAACTATAATTTTTTTATGTTCATATTAAGATGATAATGCCTTGCATCCTAATTTTTCTTTCTAAATAAAAAATAATGCTAATTGTAAATGTCTTATATTTAGTTTAGTCAGGTTAACTATCCATATTTTCTAAGCTTTAGTTATGTATAATTCCTTTAGACAAGCTTGTTCACATGAAATCACATTTTAAAATGTATCACTGCCACCATTCCTTACATTGTCATTTGTATATTCCAGTGGGTTTTTCTTTTTCTAATTTCTACCAAAAAATAGATCAGATAATTTTATAGTAACAATTAAGAATATGAAATATCCAATGTAATAAGATAATATGCTTCAGATATCAGTGAGATATTGTTTCTTCTCCAAGGTCTTTCCTGGTACACCATCAAGGTCAGTTTCCTGGTTTTCAATCCCTTCTCATCTTTACTTTTCTCAAAGTCAGAGAATATTTGGGATCTGTAATGACTGAGAATTCTTTCATCTTTCTATCCTGACAATAAATCCCTTAGTACTTAAGTGTCTTATTCTGTATTATTTCTATACCCAGATAGTGGGCTTAAGGATAGTCTAAAGGCTCAAAATTCCAGCTTTATTATGTTATTGAAAGCAAATACAGACACAACAGAAAAGAAATTTATATGTTAATTTCCATGATTAACATAGAAAAGTATTTTCAGTAGAATCAAATTTAATATCTTAAATACATCATATACTATGTATATATATATTTCAATCCAGGATGAAAGAATGGTTCAATTTATGGATATCAAGAAGTATAATAAATGAATGTATAATGAACCAGTTCCAGCATCCTTCCCAATAAAAACTTGAAGAAAGTAGAAATAGAAAAATTAACTGTCAGCATAATGAAGGCTATCTATCCCAAACCTATATCTAA
Organism: Cricetomys ansorgei; assembly: GCA_026225945.1. Lineage (NCBI taxonomy): Eukaryota > Metazoa > Chordata > Mammalia > Rodentia > Nesomyidae > Cricetomys > Cricetomys ansorgei. The sequence continues at coordinate 7,084,264 of JAMJFZ010001791.1, forward strand.
AGTTACGATAAATATAGAAAATCTAAAATTATTTTAAGTTAGATCAAGATACAGATAACAATTCATTCTATTCTTATTCAGTGCAATGCTTGAATTATTATGTAGAGTAATAAGTGAAATTGGAATGAATGATCTGTATCAGAAAGGAAGAAGTTGGAGGATTCACTTTCTAGTCTAGTCCTTCATTTTGATTTCCATTCAGTTGTGTAGGTGTAGAATGAGGAATTGGGTGATAAGCAAGTTAATTTTCTGAGACAACTGAAGAATTGACTGTCTGAATAAAAGACAGGAGATGGGAACTCAGAGAAAGGAAGTTATAAAGCTTTATTGAAGCAAGCTAACAACTTCCATCAGAAGGGGAGGATTCCCCAGATTGATAGATGGCGTTCTCTCCGTTGTGCATTTTGTAAAACCCCTGGGTCCATCCATCTCCCTTATCATTACATCCAAGTGTTTGACCTCAGGCAGCATTTCCTTCCTATGGGGCTGATTTTATTCTCTGTCATATGCCCCAGGAAAAGCAGCTGCCTTAGGAAGCACACCCTTGCTTCTCCTATCTGCCTATACTCAAAAGACCCCACCCTCAGGATTTTTGCAAATATTTTGAAATTTGGGGAAATAACTGGTGTGTGGTTTGAATGAAACAACAACCACAAGCTCAGTCATTTTCACCCTTCTGAGGAAGTAGCCTTGCAGAAAGAGGTGCCTCATTGGAGAACTGCTTTGAGAGGTCATGATGCACCTCATTTCCGGTTTTTGTTTTTTGTTTTTTTGTTTTGTCTCTCCCTCTGCTTGATGTTTGTGATAGAAGCTTCATGTTCCTGCCACCATACCTGCTGTTTGATGCCATAACTCTCTGCCATAATAGATACTTTCTTTTTGGAACTGTAATCCAAAATAAATTCTTTTATCCATAAGTTGCTTTTGGTTAAGGTATTGATCATCACAACAGAGAGTTGACTAACGCTGCTAGTGTTCCCTGAGTTTTTTGTAGGAAATTTTAACTATGAAAAGAAACTAAGGTGAGATGAGAATTAAAGCACTGTGGTGTTTTAAATAAGAAGCATCCCCAGTAATTTATTATATTTGAACATTTGGGTCCCAATTACTGTTGCTCTTTGGGGTATCATGAAAGTTTGGGGATCTGGAGCCTTGCTAGAAGAAATACACCACTGAGCATGGCCTTTGAGATTTTATGTCTCCACCTATTTCCAGTTCACTCTCTCTGCTTGCTTTTTGTGGTTGTGATAAGATCTCTCAGCTTCCTGTTCCAGCTGTCTGCTGCCATACGTTGCTAAGCATTTTTGACTAACTCTCGGTTACATTAGGCCAAAATAAAATCTTTATTTCTTAAACTGCCCTCAATCACAGTATGTTTCCACAGCAACATAAAGGTAAGTGACAGGAGTACCATCAGAATCAAAATGTGATTGGTAAGTTTGGTTTAAACCTTAGACCAGACGGTGTCTTTCTTTTTATATTCAAATATTTGAATTGAACTTGGTAACAGATTAGAGATAAATCAAAGTAATGAACAATATCAAGGTTGACACTTAAAAGATACCAGTTGGTAGAGGAAAACTGGAAACCCTTCCTCACTTTGAATTCATCTGACAAACTGAGAATACTCAAGAAAATGCCCTGATATCCAAACATGGGTTAGGTGGATGTTATTTAAATGACCTACAAAGAGTCCTGAGGCTCACAGCCTGGGGCTTTTGGAATGTATGCTTTCCTTCAGCTCACTACCCCTCTCCCATTTTCCTACATTTATGTATATTTCTAACCATGTACCAGTGATCTAATTAATTGCCCTGGGACACAGAACTTGGATATGGTATCAAGTGTCCTTTGACCTCACTGTCTACCTATTGCAGAATTGTGTTGCCACTCATTGTTCATATCATTCTTCTATAAGAAAGTCTTTTTTTTAAATTTTGCAAGCAAAATATAAAATGTCAATGATTTGTACTTACAGAAAATATGATTCAGTAAAATGAATTACTACGACTGAGGTACAGGGGATCTACTTGTTAACACTGAATTATTCTACTCTCAAAAGATTTTGTTAGTTATCTTTAGGGAAATAAGCAAAACTCATGGTAAAATTACTTTCTTCTAATAAAAGCACTTTGCCCTATGGCAAGATATTTTTCCTTGGCAGTCTTGAGTGAGTTCCTTTTCAAAAATATTAAGAGATAACTTATAAAGAGCATACAGGCAGGAACATCTTTTCCCATCTAGGAAGAGTTTACAGAAATATATTTCTTTAGACATGGATTAGCCCAGCACGGACCAAGCCAATGAGATAGTCTGGAATTTGAAAATCAGTGCAAAAGGTGTCCTGAATTTGAAAGATGGATGGTGGGGGCATATAGGAATGTTTGGAGGGAGAAAAGAGAATGAAGAAATGTTGTAAGTATAGTATAATTTCAAAAATCAACAAAATAAGCAAACCTTTTTTTTATTGGAAAAAAAAAAAAAGATAAAAATAGAAGAAATCTGGTGACCTCTGAGCTACTCCAAAACAAAAACTGGATGGGTCCTAAAGGTCAATTGGAAAGATGGAACAAAAACAAGAATTGTGAAGACAGATAAACATTTGTATTTAAAACTGAAAGTCGTTTGTTATAAACATGGTTTGGAGAACATTTGAAGAGGGAAGCTTGTTGGAATGCTAGTACTTAAATTTCCATCTCAATTTTGTGGTATATGATGCTTACAAAATATCCAAGGGAAGAATCTGATATAGCAACTGAAAAAAATGTGCCTGAAGTCAGAGATCTGCACTCTATAATGAACTGAGTACTGCAGAGATGCATTGACGTGGTAATTGTGAATATTGGCAGACATTTGTCAAAGGAGACATAAACAGTGAAACAACAGTAGTTCAACCTATGAACCTCATTTATTATTAACAATAATTTTATTTATAATTTCTTGATAGTTACTTGGGTAGTTTATAGTTTCATATTTGAACTCATTAATATGCACTTTATTAATATGATTGTTATGAGCTGCATTCACTCACTTATTTAACAATCTTAAGTTTAATTACAATTCATTCTACTCAGTGTTATTTAGAAAAACTTATAATCTTTATGGGCCTGCAAAACATTCATTTCGTCTCTCCAAGAATCTTTTCATATTGTGATTTTGTTGACATAGTTACTGCTCTAATGAGCATAAGTTTATTAGTTTGCTATATCCCACTAGTAAGTACTCTGCTTGAAAGCCTTACAAAATTTAGGAGCAAATTTTATTCATGAAATCAAGTATGTGGGTGGTTTAAATTCATAGTTCTGTACACTTATATTCTAATGAGTCATGTATGACCCCCTACATAGATACTGGCATTCATTTGCACTAATTTTTTTTCTGATATAGTTTCTTCTGGGTATCTATGCAACTAAAATATCTAAATCCCAGGAGACAAATTTTTCTACAATATTAATTTGTCCACCTAAATGATCTTTTCATATGGCCAAAAAAGTCATGCATCATTCAGTGAATTACATTATCTACTAACTAACCAACAAATGTATAAAGTTTAAAAAATTATTCTCAATAAAGACAGGATGTTAACTTCAAACAGTCTCCTCAAACCAGATCAGTACTATTTGCTACTATATAATAAAATTTAAAATTAAATTAGATATTACTATAGTATATAGTTATTACAATATATGAAAAATTCAAATATATGACTACAATAAGTGCTACAGAATCAGAACAATTGAATTTCTCATTTAAGTATAAGAATCTAAAAATAAAAAATCATTTCAAAAACCTCGATGGCAGTTTCTTAAGATATATATATATATGTATATATATATATATATATATATATATATATATATATATAGAGAGAGAGAGAGAGAGAGAGAGAGAGGGAGAGTTGTTGGTCAGTTATTTTTCAGGAGACTCCAGAAAACTTTCAGGCTTTTGTTATTGCCCTTGTTTGCCACCAAGAGGTGGAATATAAGTCCCTATACTAAAGACAGCATGCATTTCAAATACAAAGCCCAGAGGCCCCCAGTCTGGAACTGAACCGAAATCCTCCTACTTGAGAACTAACTTTCATAATACCAGAAAGTGGCATGCAAGCTTTCAAAGAGATAAGTAACCAACAATCTTACCCAGCTATGATTCGTATGAACATATCAGCAAGCATTATGACAAGATAACCCCTAAATGTGCAGTAGTAGCTTGCATACCTTAGCAGTAACCAACAGATCTCTAGTTGGACTTAAAGACATTCTCAACAAGAATGAAACTTTGCCTGGTACTGGAAACCTAGCCAACTACTCAGGGCTAGTAAAGTCATGTATATTAAAGGAAAATCTATAACCACCATTTACTAAACCAGTATACTTCCTAACTACATTCTAAATGTTTGTCCTTATATCCACAGATAAGAGCAGTTCACATCCCTCATCAAGGAAATTTCTTCTTGCAATAGACAGAGAGACCAATACAGAAAAACCACAAGCAATCAAAATACAGTGCTGTAGAGTGCATTCCCAACAGATACATCTACAAAGCAAATGTCACACCTAAGGGTCAGAGAATATTTTAGAAAAAAGAACAGAAAGACTGTTAGAGCCAGAGGATCAGGGGATTTACGGTGAGATTGTGTCTCGCAGCAATGTGTACAGCTACAGTCATAAAATCTCACTAACATGACTGTCCAAACATGAGCTGAACAAAGACAACAATAACAGATACGCCTCAACTTTACACAGAGAAATATAAACAGCTAAGTAGAGGTGAGAGCAGAAGAAATAGTCTTCTCCAGGGAAGAGCACAGCAATTGCATGTCTTGGGCCCACCCTGTGTGGAAGCCCAGTCTTGAATGCATGCTGTTGGACAAGTCCTGTACATGAGCTGTTCAGCAGCAGGCCTTGTTCCTGCCACATGCATGTAGCAAAGGTCAGTTAAAGAAAGAGAGACCATGAATCTGAAAGAGAATAAAAAGAAATTACTACACAGGAGTTGTTTGGAGGAAGGAAATCAAAGGAAAAAAAATCTTGTAATCATATTATAATCACAAAAATTAAAAAATAAGCTATAAAAAGAAAGACATTAGCCAGGTGGTGGTGGCCCATGCCTTTAATCCCAGCACTTGGGAGGCAGAGGCAGGCTAATCTCTGTTCTCTGTGAGTTTAAGGCCAGCCAGCGTTACAACAAAGAAACCCTGCCTCAAAAAACTGAAAAAAAAAAGAAAAAAGAAAAAGAAAGGAAAAGAAAAAAAAAACATATTTTTCTACTATTTTTAGGCACTTAATGTATGGGTATTTGTTAATAGAAAATAATTTGTTTACCTATACATAGATCAGCATGTGAATGTTTGTAGCAGCTTTATCACAAAATCTAAAAATAAAGAAATGTATACATCAGTTAGCAAGAAATCATAAAACAATACGTAAACAAAATGTTATATATCATCTCAGCAATTAAGATGAATTATACACGAATTCATGTGAATATATAGAAAGAAAGTATTCCTAGCAACAATTTAGAGCAGTGCGTAGCATCGTTGTGTGGCTTTATATAAATTTACACAAAACGCTCACAACCATATAACGACCCAAAGAATATAAGCAGTTGTCAGGCAATTGAGCAAGCAGGGCTAAATGAGGTAATATTTACAAAAGAGAATAGGAAAATGACATTTTTATGATAATGGATTTCTGCATTAGCTTGGCTAGAAATGCGTATCTCTGTGTGCATGCATGCACATATATCTCAGCCCTTGTGCTTCTCAGGAACCAGGGTGGCAAAATAAATGAGATAAATTAAGTTTTTCTGAATTAGAAAAACAAAAGCTTGCTAAATTCAGCCAGTGCCCTTTGTGTTCCAGTAGAAGTCAAGCATAGGCTTGTGAGTTTTAAAGATTATGGTGGGGGGAGTCTCTGACCCTTTTACCAGCCCTTGGGATCCTTTTGCTCCTGCTGGGTTGCCTGGCACAATCTAGGTGTTGGGATTGGTGTCTGTCCTTGTCCATCTAGCTCTACCACGCCCTGTTTTTTGAGTAGCGTCGGAGGAGGTGGAGGACTATTCTTTTCTGGTGATAAAGCGGGATGTTTGTGGGTGGCAATGGAGAGTGATCTGGGGGAGAGGGGAGATGGGGGAAACTTAGGTAGAGGGAGGGGAGGAGAGGGGTCCAGACATATTGTGTAAGTTGCATGAGAGAAGAAAAATAAAATAAAATAAAATAAAATAAAATAAAATAAAATAAAATAATAAAATAAAGTGAAAGAAAGTAAAAAGCTTGTCTTTCTAGTCGGGCAATAAATTTCACTACTTTCGTCATAAAGCACTCTGGCATAATGTTTTCTATTGAATTAGAAAATCCTTATAGCACTAGATTTGTGTCACACTCCTCAAAATTACCTTTTGACTCAAGGCTTTTGCAAAGTCCAACTTTAAAATGAAGTTTAATTTCTGATCATGGCTTTGAATGTATCCTTTTACCTTTAAATTTTTGTAGCTATTAATGTTAAAGAATATGTTTTAAAATTATATTTGTTTTTTTTAAAAATCATTCCTGGGTGATACTGAAAGATAGTTAAGGAGGTTAATACATTTTATTGAGCATAGCAAAAGTTTATAGCATTTAAATTTAAATAAATAAAAATAGGTAGTTGTAAAAAAAGTGGCTCTTTGTGAGGATTATTAGTGGAAATAAAAGTGATATAGTGGTGACAATAAAAGTCACATTACACCCACACTGGGCATTTAGGACACAGTTATGGGGTGGATGAAAGCTAACTATTCAGTGCATGTCATGGGCAATTTCTTAGCTTTAATGGTCCTTAGTATAGGCTCAAATAAAAGCATATATGCAAATCCATGAAGCTAAATATTGACTCACAACATAGACATCTTGCTTAACAAGAGAGAATTTATGCCTTGTACTGAGAATCCAGTCAACTACCCAGGGATCATGAAGTCATGGATCTCAGATTAGAGCCAACAACCACCACTTTACTAAACCTACAAAATCCCTAACTACATTCTAAACACGTACCCACAGAGAAGTGTTTTCCTCACCTCTTATAAAGGAAACTTCTCCTTGCAATAGACAGAGACCATTACAAAAAAAACACAACCAACTGAAATGCAGGATTGTAGAGCCAGTTCTAATGGATATATCTACAAAACAAATGTCACATTTTAGGCTCAAGGAACTTTGAGGAGGGGGTGGAGTTAAGAGACAAAGGATTAGCAATTTTACTATGAGACATCATCTAATGATTTCTGGAGCTATTCCTCATAAGTTTCACCAATATGACTGCCTAAACATGAGATAAACTAGAACAACAACATCAGGCATTCTAAAAGAAATTAGAAAGCCCATGAGTCCTCAACCCTTCACAAAGAATGAAAGAACACTGATAGCAGCAGGATTTGTCTTTCCTAGAGAAAAGCCACCAATTGGTTATCAAATCAAAATATAGCCTGACTCATGTGGATATAAGTAATATTATACAGATAAAGCAAGTTATGTTTATATATGTATGAATATTTGCATTGTCTTTTACTTCTGTGAAGAGACACTATGACTACGGCAACTCTTATGAAGAAAAACATTTTATTGGGACTAACTTACAGTTCAGAGGCTTAGTTCATTGTCATCATGGTGGGAATCATGGGAGCATGCTGGCATGTGTAGTGTTGGAGAAGGAGATGAGGGTTCTATATTTAGATTGGCAGGTAGCAGGAAGAGAGAGTGACACTGGGAATGGCTTAAGATTCTGAAACCTCAAAGCCTGCTCCCTATCATGACACACTTCCTCTAACATATCACACCTATTCCAACAAGGCCATACCTCCCAATAATGTCATTCTCTATGAGCACTTTCTTTCAAACCACCACAAGCATATATACATACAGATACATATAATGTATGTAACAGCAATTAATAAAAAGAGGCCATGAACAGGTATAAGGAATGGTTTGAAGGGAAGAAAGGGAAGTAAAAATGATGTAATTATATTATAATCTCAATAAATAAAAGCAATATTTTTTAAAAGGCTGAAAGCTGTCCAAATGCCATCATAGGTTATCTGCAACCTGTCAGGTTGTTTCTATATATCATTTGCTTTTTTTATGACACAAAATATAACTTTTGTGTATGATGGCCTGGAATATTTTGAACATTTCGAGTCTGAAATGTTGTCTGGTTCATGAGTATGAAGTAATGAATGCCTTTACTCAAACAAATACTTCTCTGTTTAAAAAATTATGAATAAATAAATGTCTTTTTATTTCTCTTTATCTGAAGAAAAAAGGAAATATGTGGTAGCTAAATACTACAATTTTCCAAGTACAAATAAAGAAAAGGGCAGAATTCCTAATTTTTAAATATTTATACATTTTCACATAAGTATCTCATTTAGAAAACATTTAATATAAACTTCACTCATTTTATTTTGTTTTTATTTTTGAGGCAGATTCTCATTGTGTACAACTGCCTACCTTGGCACTTTCTATGCACTGGACCAGTGTAGCTTGGTCTACCTGCCTCTGCCTTCTGAGCACAGGGGTTAAAGGTATGTGCCAATATGTCTGGCTTAACTTTATTCTTGCTACCTATTAAGCAAATATAATATTGGAAATATCTTGACTTCCAAATTAGGATATATTTTTAATTCTTGATTGAAAAAGTTAGGAACGAATTATAGGTTATATAAACAAAAGCATACTTTCAATAATGTTTTAATGTCATGTTGGAATGCTTTATACATCTAAAAGAGGTTTATATAGGGCTCGCTGTGTCCTGTGAGTATTGTTTTGAATTACTATATCTTATCATAACAAACATTCTCTGAGAAGAAATAATTATAATCAGTCTAGTCTCATGAACCAGAAAATGGAATCACAGAATGGAGATTTGCTTTAGAGTCCTGTGGTTGGTGAGAGAGAGACAGGCACTGAACTCAGTGGCTAGCCTCCCTCATCCTGCTCACTATTGTTGGATGAAGACTCCATGAGATAGGACATTGTTCTTGTCTCTAAGAAATTGTCAAAAGTGCACTTGCCCAGAGATTGACTTGTTCATATTTATGGAAATTAAATGTTTCATTCATAGATCTTTTGTGTATAAAATAATCCTTATCACTTTAATTAATATTTGTAGTGGAAATTCATTCAAATCTGATGAAAGTAAATCAAGATTTAAATACAGTATTGAATTTTCATGTGATGACTTTGCTTGAATGAAATTATATATTATATATATACAGAATGTTTATCCATGCATTCCAGTAAATCTTTTAACTTTTATACTTAATAAGTGAATTAAAGTTTTATGTTTTTGTGTTTGATCCCTTTATTTGCTAATGTAATTTTTATTTATTTTTTTTTAACGAGAAAAACTCTAATACACAGAGCATGCCTAGGTTTACAAACTTTGCAAACGTATGCTTTGTCTTTTGTCAACATTATCACAACTGTTATTTTAGGGACAGTTGTAAAAGCATATTCTGTGCTGAACATTGTATATTTTGGTCTATCCACTGAATTCCAATTTATTTTTATCTTTATGCCTTTTGCCTTTCATTCATTCTCATTATAGAAATTCAAAACTTTTAATAGCATTTTGACAAAAACTTCATAAATAGTGTTCAAGTCTATTTGCAAAAATTTTTTTTTAAATTACCTGATTAAATTTAAACACATAGTGGATAGAGTCAGTGGCATATACAGTAAGATAAAAAAATTAAAAAAAAAAAACCTATGTGATTAACTAGAAAGTATGTCTGAAGACAAAACAAGGAAAGAATATGAAAGTAGTAGAGCTGCTTCCACTTCTGCAGGACTCCCTCTGAGTTCATTCTGACATATAGCACAGATATTGCTGGCTGTTTCTGACTTTCAAGCATCTTTTTTCTCTTAGTTACATTATACAGTGGCTCACTGTGGTTCACAGAACATAGATTCAAAGCAATGTCAGTCTCTTGCTGCAAGTAGAAGAAACATTGTGCCTTGGGGAAAGAAATAGCAATCTTGCTGCATATGCATACCTGCCTGAAGTGGTAGGAATCTGCCACTGGATAGAAACTTGTAGAAAAACAGACGTGAACATAAACTGCTCAAAACCTGAATGACATATCTGCATCTCAATCATTAGAAGCACACAGTGCAAACCAGACCCCAAAGGCTAGTAACATCAGAAGCAGCACAAAGGGGACAATTAGCAGCTGGAGCTTCCAATTCAACATTGACTAATTTCCGAAAGTACATGTCATAAGATCAGGAAAAAAAATCCAAGCCTTGGATCTATAAATAAATTGACAACTTAATTTCTGATATAAAGTAGAAAATAACACTCAGATTTAAAAAGTAGAAACTCTTTGTTTATTATTATATATATTAAAGGAAACATAAAACACAAATTTAGTGTGCATATATATGTGCATTCATTATATATTTTATATATATATATAATAGAATTGTTTGTTGAAAGAAAATATTACATTTATTAGTGTCTAAATAAAAATTGATTCATTTTAACTGTGAGCCCTAAACACAGATAAAATCTCACATTGGGAAATAGAAGGTAATTGACAATTAAGTCAGAGTAAATTAGTCCAATGCCAATAATTAAATAAAATAATTAATTCATATGTTTAAAGAAAGGCTTTACAACTTTAATAATGATAAGAAACTAAAGAAAAAGAGAAGTTGACCCATCTATTTTGAGAGGGAAATTTGGTCATTTTTTGTGCTTTTCTGTTTTTCATTTTTTTGTGTTTAGTAGTGTGTTTAAATCTTAAATAAATGGATGCATAAGCCATTATGTCAGATTATATGTGTTCTCAGAACAAATAGTAAATTCTCACAACCACTTTCCTATAGTACTACTTGCACAGAGCTGGTACCCATGTGTTCTTTCTCAGTAACAGAAGGCATTCCAAGATCTTCAGGTAGCATTCAGTATCAAAACTTTGACCTTAACTTTAGCTATAATTGCAAATAAAGCTGTTAATTATGGATAATTGAAGCATGACCATTTTTAAAAGGAGCCTATGCTAGAGAAGAATCAATATTTCAGAATTGGGACTATATCTATATGTATATATTCTGGATAAAGAATGTAGAAACAAATGTTCCATGCCTCCACAGATATCAAACTATCATGACTGGCTAGAATTGAGCTGAAAAGCTAACATAAGGTTGAAAAAGAAAGTCTAGCTATTTGATCTATCACAGACATCACAGGCACTTAGCAGATGACAAACAACTTCTGGTGTAGGTGATTCCAGTATGTTGGTGTCATGTCACCGGAAATCTTTCCACTTTTCCTCCAGTGCCTGCTGAGCATTCTTCCAGACACCTTCTCAGATCTCAAGTCTCATTTCTTCCTTGTTGGCTTTCTGCCTGGAATCACGATACTGACATGTCTATTAAGTTCCAGAACCGTGACAGTGAAAGCTCTCAGACAACAGACACAGGACACAGTGTAATCAGACCCCGAGACCCTAAGTAACATGAACATGTGTAAAGAACTAAAACCTAGAATAGATGATGCAGACACCAGAATTTCACTATCTGCTATACTTTTAAAGCAGTATAAACCTACCTGATATTTCATAAAGATCTCCAATCTACATAATATAGTCTTAACAACCCCATAAAGTATAAATTATAGAAAAAACTGTATCTCAAATAAGGAAATAGGTAACTGGAGACTTGCAGAGAATCATAAGTGTCTGGCAGTAATGCAGATTTTGACCTGTTTCCCTACAGTATCTTCCTTCATGGAAGAGTAGTCTTGGTCTGAAATAAAGAGAAACTTGGAAAGATATAAAACTCTAAAAACCAAAAATCATACAAGTTAGAAAACAAAAAATATAAAGGACATTACTTTTATATCTGAAAAATACTATAATGCTTGTCCAAAATAGTTGCGTGTATGGTATGTGCTCCCAACGTTTCATCTTTCCACATCTGTCTATAGCAAATTCAGTGCCTTTTCCAGACCTCTAGAAGGGTTACTTTCTTAATAAGTTTTCATTTCCTTCTTTGCTCCCTTGCACTGCAATTCCTGACCCAAAATCTTGAATCATGTATATATATATTATTCATGAAAGTAAATGAATAAAGTAATAAGATAATGCTCATATTCTAAAATCCTCCAAACAGGATTGCACAGAGAAATGTATACATATGTAGAACAAGAGTACTTTGCCTGGATATCTTTCAAATATCAAAACGAAGACTGACCACATGACCCTCAATTGCTAAAATGTAGAAATATCAAAGGAAAACTCAAGCATGTTGTAGCTCCCAGGCAGAGTTCTGTTCTAAGAACAGGAATATCAATGTATGGGAATGTTTCCTAGAAGAGATAAGAGGCAAAGGAACCTGCTCTTGCTACCTCTTTTTCAGTTTTACTCTATAAAATTAACCACATGACAAGAGAATGAGGAAAAGGCAAGTAGATTAATATGAAAAATGTCTATCTTGCAGATGAAATCATTTTGTATAAAACAGATTTCTAACTCTGTTACCTATTAAAACTAACAAACCATCAAATTTTCTGGATAATAAAAAAATCAATATATATAAGTCATTGCATATATTCTACCAACTATCAGTTTAAATGGCATTTGAGAAACCAATTATATTTTAAATATCAGAGAAAATGGAATTAAATAACTTAGAAAACAATTTAACAAACAATTATACAAAACACACTAGCAAGTGATAAAGCAATGTTTAGATATTAAATAGAAAGATATTGCATACGCATTGAGTGAAAGACTTGATATGGTTAAGATGGTAATAACTATAAAATTGATGTATAAAATCAATATATAATATGCCTATAAAATTTCCAGCTATCTTTTGAGCAGGAATTGTGAATTATGAAAATAAATAGTCACATTAATGAGAAAAATCCATAAATATTTACAAAGATCATGAAAAAGGAGTGGCATTATAATAATAGAACAGATCATAAAAGGGGTTAGTAAGCTTTGGGACAGACCTTACCTGCCGTAGACTTCCCACTGATATTTGTAGTTAGACTGGGTTTTTTTATTTTCAATTATGAATCTATTCTTAAAGAAGTGTGTGTGTGTGTGTGTGTGTGTGTGTGTGTGTGTGTGTGTGTGTTTTGGTATATGTGGATGCATATATTCATGTGAAAACTAAAGGACAATAAATAATGTTATTTTTCTACAGGTGTCATCTAGCTTGCTTTTTGAGAAAAAATTCTCTCACTGGGACATGAGATTAGCAAATTAAGTGAGGTTGACCTCTAGTGAGATCCAAGGATCCATGTGCCTCTGAAGCTCAACTGTTGGCTTATAAGTTGTTATCACCACGCCTGGCTTTTAATATGTGTGCTGGGGAAATAATTTAGATGATCATGTTGTGTGACAAGCATTTTACTTATTAAGACATATGTCCAGCTCTTTGTGGCTAGCTTTTTGGGACAGAGGTATTAACTTCTAATATCTATGCAAATAAGAAGTAGATAATGTCAAAATTGAATTAGTTTTTTTGTACTAAATTGAATTCTCCAACTGATATCCAAAATATTTAAAAATTCATTTTGAAGTGGAAATTTTTCTACATACTTAATTGTTAGAGGTATTATGTATGAATAGAGGCACAATTTTCTATTAAAATAAGTACTAGAAAATAAATAGAAAACTTTGATTATTAGTGTATTGGTTTGTTTTTTTAAATTTGAGATATTTTTCTTTTCTTTTCTTTTTTTTTTTTTTCTTTTCTTTTCTTTTTTTGTTCTTTTGGAGGGCTGTGTGTGGAGACGGAGTTTCTCTACAGATCACTGGCTGCCCTGGAACTCACTATGATACCTAGTTTCAAACTCACAGAGATCCAGCTGCTTGTGTCTCCTGAATGCTGGAATTAAAGGCTTGCATCACCAACCCAGGATCGTTGGAGAAATAAAATTTGATGGTTAGCCAATATGGAAATAACTTGGGATTTTCTTAAAAGAATGATTATGGATCTATCATAGCCTAGCAGTTATAATCTTCTTTATTTGTATCACAGAAAAATTAATTTTAGGAATTTACAAACTATGTGAGAATATTTATAATACTTTATTATGAAAGCCAGGACTTAGAGGTAGAACAAATGTTTTTCAATAGTTGAATCATTACTCTAGAGTATAGATGTGTCATGGAATAATAGTCTTTGTGGAATTCCAGGAATTGAAGCAAGCAAATGCAAATAGTTTCATACTATATGATTTTACAAAACATTCTGTTGAATCTATAGGAATATTTTGGCAGAGCCAAGTAGTCATGCTCACTCATTACATTTATTTTCTTGAGGAGGAAAGAAATTTTGTTTTTGTTTTTTAAGGAAAAACAAAACATTTCAATAACATATACATAGAGCTTAGGATCAGGCTGCCCATGCTCTAAGCACTTTAACAAAGGTGATCCCCACATGAACTCTGCACAGTAGGCACAAATGCCATTTTCATAATATAAATGAGAAATATGACGCAGTGAAAAATTAGGTAACTTTCTCAAAGTCGCTCACATAGTGGAAAGTGGAAATGAGATGAGATAATTATATTGCCACGCTTCATCATCCATGTTTGACATCACTTCACTAAATTGATTGAGAATCACTCTTTGACAAGAGAAAGGCTAAGGATAACATTTTGTGCTTGTCCATAGCTAGTTTATGTTTTATGTTCCGAAACAAAATTACTAAAAAATTATGAAACTATAACCGACAGTCCAGTGTCTGCGGCTGTATTTAGCTACAGCAGGTTGTAACATATGTGGCATACACCTTAACTGTAGGCAGAGAGGAAAGAAAAAAAGCCACCACATGGCACTGTTTTTATTTAAAGATCATTTGCTTCATTGTTTATTCATTAATAAAAAAGAGTATAGAAATAAATCTTCGTATATTAGATAGAAAATGTAACATACATTATTTATTTGATCTCTCTCTCAAAACTTCAGGAGAAAACACCTTCCTCATTTCATCTGAGAATATGAGATTCATTTTTATCAGCATATCAAATCTCATTCTGAGTAATTCAAAAACATGTATGATTTTTCATAATTCTTATCAGAAAAATTAACAAAATGCTTTTGATATGGGCATTTTATAATCAAGACTTGCTTCATAGATTAGTAAATACAAAAAAAAAAATACACAGAAACAGGAGGAAAACCCAATAAAGGAAAAATCAAAATAAAACAAATCTTACCTTTCAAATGCAGGATTTCAGTAATATGGTTCAATGATTAAAAACAGTCTAAATAAAGAAAAAAAAACAAAAAAAACCCAGAAAATTTATTTGGGAACAAAAGACCAAACAGAATTACTAGAAATAAAAATTTACTTGTAAACATTGACTGTTTTAAATGAAATATTATTAATCTTAAAGAAAGAAATCAAAAAATTAAGACTATCAAATGAAGAACAATCATTAAGATATACTCTAAAAATGACAAATGCCTTGTATACACATATGGAAATGCCATAATAAAATTAATTAATCACTACAATTATTATATATGAAGAAAAAGTAAATAATGAGGGTAGACAGCATTTAGCATTTCTCCCATCCAATCTTAAGGTACCATCTATATTATCTGATGATCCAACATAGCAAAGCAGACCTCAGCCTGGAAAAGATGGGACTGCTCCATTATAAATGTGTTATGTTTCATTTGTTTAGGGTTTATAATGTGTCATTGTTATCTACTTTAAATATCACCTCTGAGGACTCTAATCATGGTACTTGATATGTACAATGAAAATTGTCCAATTTTTGACTTGCTATTCTTATAATATCTTTATAAATTATTTAACATCGTTCTTTTTGAAATTATAAAGCCAAACTTGGCATTTCATAAATTAGGTCACATTTGTAAAGGAGAAAATAAAGTGTCCAGCTAATCACATGAGAGTTCTGAAACAAGGTCATAAGTAAAGGGTAGACTTGGAATATTTCTCTCTTCCACAGATTAGTTTTTCTGGAAATGCAGACAGCATGTTGAAAAGATCCCTAGTTCTAAGAACAGTGTGCACTGGAAAAGGAATTGGGGTTATTTAGTACCAATTTATAGGGACAAGTTACTATCCACAATGAAACTGAATCTTCTATCTCCAAACTGAAACAATTAAAATCTCTAGGAAAATCATGGCAAACACATCAAGGAAATTTAGGCATGCCTTTCCAACACAGCATATGAGAGCTGACTCTTCCAGGTTCTATGAGACAGTTAGAGGAAAGTATTATCTAACAATATCTAGTTAATATGAAAAGTAGATAATTCTAAGAAAGAAAGTTCTTAAAATTGGGTCTTTCAGTTTACTCAATAAAAACACGGAAGAAAGATGGAAGAATTTTAAAAAAATAGAAAAAAAACTGATTTTTATCAGTATTATGAATAGACGACAAACAGTAACTTCTTTTATTGGGTATTAGCTATTCAATGGAATGTAGAAAAAGAAAAATGCTAATCTTGTTTGATAGGAAGGTATATTTTCTAACAATTCACTAAATAATATCAGTTCAAATATAACTAATTTGGGAAAAGCAGGATATTAATTAGCTTTCCTTTGTCTTTTAACCAGAAGAAAAATCAAGATACTGATCGAGGCTGATGTTTTACAGTCAGACTCTTGTAGGAGCACATTTATTTTATTTGAAATGATCATGGGAAGATATGATTGTCTAAGGATTAGATACAGTAAAAACCAATTTAAAATCTTGGCTACCTCTCTGGGAAATATTAAGTTCCCTGAAACATTGAGATCGATGATAACCAAATCAATTTCCCTTATCTTTGAGCTTGTTTATAATCCATGTTTGGGAATTTGGATTATTGTTCTTGCCAGGTTCTATACCTCTTGTAAGAGAGAAACAACTCAATAGTTATGTGTGATATTGTTAGACCTACTTTGCCTCAACAACTAGATTTTTTCTTTCTTTAAAATTATCATCAAAACTTAGTATTTATTATGTTAAATTTCCTAATTTGAAAAAAGCACCTATTTATATTTGTTCATTTAGAAGATTTTGCTATCACATACCAGAGTAAATACTTTTCTATAAAACCATATACAATGTAATCTTTGTTTCTTATGCATCAAACTACAATGTAATGTCTGAAATGGATGGATTCTTGTATAATTGTATTATTGATGTGAGCACAGCTAGGCCAGTGATCCCAGACCTCTACCCATGGAAATAGCAATGCATTCCCCAAGTCAGGGTCAGAAGAACAGCAAATCCTTCCACTGGTCTAAATATGAATGTTAAATATAATTGAAATTTAGCTTAAACCAATATGTACAGAGAATATCAACTGTGGCTTCCTCTGCCTTCATGAGAAAACTATTACTGAGATTACATAAACTGTGTTCTGGATTCAGCCACATATAATTAGTGGGCTGAGTTTCCAGACTGCTGCTAGTGCATATCCTTAATAGTACATAGTCTACCTGATCACAGCTTTACTGTATTTATGTCTGCTGTTTTCTTATTTTCCAGGGCTTAATTTAGGTCAGTCCCTAAGACATGCAATTCATGGCTAATATTAATATTGATGAAAATAGAAACATAATGGTAGATGAGAGTTGATGGATAGATTAATAGATAGATGATATATAAATATATAGATGGATGATAGATGATAGATAAATGTATAGATAGGCAGATAGATTATAGGGATAAATATATAGATACAAATATAGATTAATAATAAGTAGATAACTGATAGTAAAGAGCTGTAAGAAAGAAGATTTTAATAGACTGTAAAAATTTAAAAATCTGTAGAGTACATTTCCATAAATGTTTTCTAAGTGAACTGCTTCTGAAATAAAAAAAAAATTCTCTCAGGTAAGCTTTGGAGTATAAAAAGAAATAAAGAGAAGGAACACACATTGATATTGAACTGCATTATACAAACAAATGTTTCTTGAGTATAATAGAATTAAATATTTTGGAATAGAGTTTAATGTTCTATACATTACAGGAGGACAATAAACGCCTCAACTTTAATTTTAAAAGTACTACCATAAATAGATTTTCAAGAATCTTACTGAAAATACAAACTAAAAACCATTTTTTGAGAAATATGCAATAATAGAAATATATCAGAAATAAAGGAAAATAACAGAAGACATCTCACTTTCATTGTTTTATTTTCAATCTTTCCCTCTGTATCACAAATATAGAAAAGAGGACCAGCCAATTTTTGTTATGTTATATAATACTTGTGATTTATTCATGAATATTTCCCTACACTCCTTCACTTAACCACCTTAAGAGTAAAAGGAACACCTGCAAAAAACTCAATCCATCTCCCTCCAAAAAACCAGAGACACAACCATCCATGGAGAATAGCATAATCTTCCCTCATGATTCTTCACACTTTGAGCTATTTCCATCAAGAGAAGTATTTCATTGAACATATTAATTAAAATCTCCTTGTTTCTTTCATATTTCATTATAATACCTTTAAATGTCATTTACTTGTCCATATTCTGCATTATGCTATGGTGTTATCTCTTCATGAACATAAATGATATTAATATGGTTGATTCTTAATTTATTAGCACCTGGAAGTATTCCAGTTATAACAAAGGAGTTCAAAGTATTTAGTTAAATCAAATACATGTAAATGTATTCTTTTGCTTTAATTTTCTGCACTCAACACACTGGTTTAGAGATGGACACTGTCAGAACATGGTTCAAACATGGAGTCAGATGAACCAATTTCTGAGTGTTTGTAAGAAACAAGTCAAAGGTCTTGTGACCTCAGTTTCTTCAAAACACTGAATTATCCTTGGAATGTGTTTTCGTGTCCCTCCCAGGTGCAGTGGATAGGACTGATTTTACTTCAGATTATTCATTACAACTTGCTATTGTTATTTGTTTATATACCTCTATGGAAAAACACATTTTTGCCACATATGGTGTGCCCTTGTGGATTGTACACTTTATGCATGTGATTCTTCTAAAACCCCAGCGTATAAATTGTCTGATGAGACTTTATTCTGTCTCATTTATTAGCTCTAGTCTTGCAGGCACAATGACCTCTACAGTACAGTTGAGATGGGACATTAAAAAACAAAAAAAAAACTCATAAACACAAACCAAAGCATATTTCTTTTAAATTTACATTTATTTATATACCTATTTTTTAATCTCTATGTATTTTTTTAGTACATGTGGTGGTTTGAATGAGAATGGCCTCCATAGGTTCATATATTGAAAGCTTTATTCCCAATTGGTGGGACTATTTGGGAAGAATTAGTAAGTTTAGCCTTGTTGAAAGAAGTGTGCCACTGGATTAAACCTTGAGGATTCTAAAGGCCAGGCCTGTTCCAGGTAGTTCTGTCTCTCTCTCTCTGTCTTGTGATTATAGACTCAAGATGTGAGCTCTCAGCTTCTGCTACAGCACTTTGCCTGCCTGCCCACCAGTCATCATGTTTCTAACCATAATGTTCATGGATTCACGCTCTGAAAATATAATCCCCAATTAAATATTGTATTCTTTCTCTCTTTGCTCATGGTATCTTTTGACAGCATTTTTAAAAAGTAACAAAATGGGCTAGGGAGATGGCTTAGCTATTAAAGGGTAGGCTTATAACCAATTGAAGTAATAAAGTTTGTTCATATACCTTAATAAATGTGTGGGGATCAAAGAACACCTTGTAGGAGTTAATTATCTCCTTCTACCATGATGGTTCTGATAATAAAACTTATATTATTAGTCTTAGAATTGAACGTCTTTACCAACTGAGAAATCTCACTGGCTTCTTAAACATGTTTCTTTCCCCCGTAGAAGATTAAAATACCGTATGTCAGTAAGCAAATGATTTATGCTTATGTTTATTTATTACTACTTCCTATTGTCTATTCTTTACACAGCCCAGTCATGAAATGATTAAAATATTTGAAAAAAATGATTCAAATATAAGAGTGATAACCACATTTTTAAAATATGCAGCATTTTAAAATATATGAAACATAGTCTATTCAGATCACTGCTTAAAGTCACATAATTGTAAATTCATTTTTCTTTTCAGGGCTAGTGAAGAACTTAGAGTCTCTATTTTTCTAAACTAACATGACCCCTATCTACCTTCTAGAAATTTATTCTTATAACAACAGATAAGTGTTGTCCTCACTCCTAATTAAGGAAACTTCTCATTGCAATAGATAATAAGAACATACCAGAAAATACAACCAATCAAAATGCAGAGTTATGGATACATTTACAAAACACTCTAGAACCTAAAGCTCAGGGAGCATGTCATATGAGAATAAAAAACATTGTAAAAGTCAGCATATTAGGGAGTTTGTCTCACTAGACTGTCTCTCCTGGGTGAATCAGAAGCTATACCCAATAATCTCACCAACATGGCTGATGAAATGTGAGCTGAATAAGGACAAGAAAAATAGACTTGCAAAAGTGAACAAATAAGTCCCACAGGGTCTCAGCCTTACAGAAAGAACCACAGGCAACTAATGAATTCTGAGAGTGGGAGAGACAGTCTTCCCCAGAGAAGTATACACCAACTGGTTATCCAATACTAAAAGTTAGTCCTGAAAACATACATACAAGCAATGTTTTACAGACTGAGCAGATTCATGTAACAGCTTATGAAAAAAAAAAATAGGCCATGAATTACAAGACAGCAAGAAGACTCTAGAAGAAGTTTTGAAGGGAGGAAAGGGAAAGAAGAATTAATGTTATTATATTAATCTCAAAAATAAAAGACAAATCGAATAATATATGTTATTCACATTTCTAGATAGAATCTCTAGAAAATATCTAATGCTATATATATTTTCTTTAGTTCAAGGAATCCATATACTTTTGTTTAATTTAGTACATTTATATACATTGTGTAAATTAAAAGCATTAAGATGCTTGATTTAGTGAGTAAGATTTTAAAATGTGGTCATATTAGTTTATAAATATAAGGTGTTACTTTTACAGACTTCATAGAATTAGCCATGACATAGACTATATTCTAGGTCACAAGGGTGTTTTGAAAAGATCATTATTAGGATAAAAATGCAGCTTATCATTAAAGTCCTGATACAAGCAAAGCAAATTGGATGAGATGCTTTGGATACATCAACATTATAAAATACACTAATCTAAATACCAGTCACTTGCAATACTTTACAATTCACATCATCAGATCTGTTTTTCTTTTCTTTTTCTTACAAATTTAACTATTTTTATTTTGTTCTTTTGTTCCTTTTAATTTTATTTTTGAGAATATAATATAATTATACTTCTCCCTTCCCTTTTCTCCCACAAAATCCTCCAATATATCCTTTCCCACTTTCCTTCCAATTGATTCCATCTTTTTTTCACTAATTATTATTACATACATGAATGAATATATATATATATATATATATATTCATAAATATAACTTGTTCAGTTCATATGATGTAACTTATATGTAGACATAGATTCATGGAAAAAGGCTGTTTATTTTTTGACCAACTCAATCTCTAATCCTTAGAGGGTTGTAGTCTCCATATGATCTAACCTAGATACAAGCCCTGAACCTAGAAGGCTTTAGCCTCAGCCTCTAATTCTGGTTTACTCTAACTAGTTCCTTCTAAACTCAATTGTACTGAACTCAACTGACTCTTCTGGTTTGTTGATTCAACTCACACACTATTCTGGCTCAAACTCTTCTCCAAGCTGTTGGGTCAAAGTGACTTTCTGAGATAGCTGACTGGTTCTGACTGAAGTCTACTGACTCTGACTGACTCCTACAATTTCTCTTACTGAACTGCTCTATTCAGTTTCAAACTGACTCTCTAGTGCCATCTGATACTGACTTCTTCTGCCGAATTGCCTCTGTGTGTCTCTGAACTCCCTGTGAACAGAGAGCCTGCTTTTATATCCTGAGAGTAGGGCATGACCTCAGTGATTCAATCTCAGACTTCACTCTGCAGGCTCTTCACTCTTATTCAGTCTCAGAGTTGGGATTAAAGGCAAGTGTTTATTCTTGAGAGTGGTGACCTACTATTTAACTGACTGCTTTATTTTAGAACCCCAATGTTGTGATTAAAGGAGTGTGCTGCATATCCTTAATCAGAGAAACCACTTTCATCTAGCAATAACACAAACAGAGGATAAGGTTAGTTTGACATATTCTTTCTTCATTCCATCCAGATCACACAAACTTCTGAATGTGATCCCTTCATACAGGCTCTTAGATTTGATCTCTTCCTAGCTATCACACAGGCCTTTCAATGTGATAAAAGATTGTACGTATGTACACTTATATGTATGTTTTTAGTGTTGGCCATTTGGCACAGGACAACCAATTGATGTGCTTTGCTCTGAGGAGGACCTCCTTCCTTGCTCTTAACTTTCCTAAGTTTTCTGTAGTTCTTTTAGTTGAGGCCTTGTGTGCTTTTCCCATCCACTGTGGCAGGTCCATTGATATCAATCCTGTTCAGCTCACATTTGGGAAGTCATGTTGGTATGACTTTAGGGTGTAGCTTCTGATGTTACTAGGAGATAGAATATAACAGAAAACTGCCTGACCCTCTGGCCCTTACAATCTTTCTGCCTCCTCTTCTACATTGTTCTCTGAGCCTTAGGTGCTGGGATGTTATTTAGATGTATCTATAGGATGCAGGCTCCATAACTCTGCATTTGATTTGCTGTGGTTTTCTTCAGTTGTTTTTATCTTCTGGAAAGTAAAGTTTACTAGATTAGGAATAAACACTACACTTACCTGTGTGTATAAAGCCTAAAGGTGCTGTAGTAGCATTCATACTTTTGAAACAACTAAATATTCTCTAACTTCTCTCATGACCCACTTAACAAGAGGGAAAGCATGGCTGGTAAGGGGAGCCTAGCCAACTCTTTAGTGCTTGTCAAGTCATGGTTTTTGTTGAAGAATCCACAACCACTAACTTACTAAAACCTAACAAGGCCTAGTTTTCTTATCTCTTATCATCACTCTGGCTAGGAACCATCTTGCCCTTTTATTTTGTGATATATCTATGTGCATCTTGCTTTAAAACTAATTGTCCGCCTGTTAGATGGATTTGTGGCAGATACTTGCTTTAAATGGGATGTAAACTGCTACTTACATCTAAATTTAAATTCACCTCAATTTGCCTCAACTGATGCTGGTATTCCCCAGTCATCTTATCTCATCCTATGGCCCACTCACTCTATCATTCTCTAGGTCAACTCCTGCACATTTGCCCTGACCATCATCTTCTATTCATCCTGTTGTCTTTATTTCAAAGAGAAAAGTAGAAATAGCCTGAAAATTACTGTCATGCACACATATTTACCCATGTCCACACTTATGTTTATTTAAACAATTCTCTTCTTGTAATGATTTTTTCATCTGACTTGTAATTTACTTACTTTCATTAGCTTTAGTTTGTTTTCAGTATTTACAAAATCCAGGACACATGAAATTTTAATAAGATTTTTATATTAAGACAATTATGGGTTTGCTTGCTGAAATCACAAAATGGCAATGTCTTCCAAAACTGTAGGAGATCGGTGCAGTGAACATATAGATATCAATACAGTTGAGATTCAGAACATTTCCATAGCCAGTACCTGTCCTATACATGAAGAAAGACGCTCATCTCTCCCTCGTCTTTAGTAGTCTCTAATTCATCCCAATTTTCTGCCACCGTAATTCCTATTATCATTCTTATATACTGAAAACAAACTAAAATATAAAACCAGGTATGTTAAAGCATGCCTGGTATCCTAGCATTTGGGAAGTAGAGGCAAAGTATCAGAAGCCCTAGATTATTCTTAATTCCATCCTCCTGAGAGGCACATAGGAAATCGGTGAGTACACAGAGAGTAGGTCCACCCGCGTGGGGCGTCCCTCAGGCTATGACCTCCAGATTGGCCCCCTCTCATGCACGTCTACTGTAAGTTTATGCTAACTCGTCAAGATAACTAATATTGTTTCTTAATCTGTGTCACCAATCTTCCTGTTCTAGATAACACATCTCATTGGCTGTGTTTGCCTTTCTATGCAGTGTAAAGCAATGTTTCATTCTCACACTTAAGTTCTCTAGAGATATCAAGAAATTCCAGTTTCTCAGCCTTTGCTTGTTAGAAAAGGTATATATTTCCCAATCAATCTGCAATTATAAGTCCTCTAACTATTCTAGGGAAGGAAGAATTCTTGTTATTTTACTATTATGTTAATTCATGTTATTTTACTTATAAATGGCACTTACATTAAACATTCCTTAATCATAACTTTTACAATTGAAGTGACTCATTCTTATTTAATCCAAATAACTTTTAAAATTATGAATTAGTTAATTAACTAATTAGCTAATTAATATCATGACAGGATTTTCTATATTCCTGACTTATCTTGAACTTGCTATGCAGCCAAGCCTAACCATTCTGAACAACTGACTCTCCTGCCCTTAACCTCCCAAGAAATTGAATTACAGGCATCCTCCACCACAACTGGCTTGAACTACTATTTTTAAAAACAAACAAACAAGAAAAGAACAAAATGTCACCACCAAGCCATTATGATGCTATCTGTAGTATCTTGGGAAGTAATTGATTAAACTAATTATAATGAAAATTAATTAACACATCCTCATACCATGAGTAAACAAATTTCTCCCAGTATGCTTATTCAATGAGATCTAAACATCATATTTCAAGTTCTGTGGGAGGAAAAACCTTTTATCCACTCCAGATATTGCTATTATTATGACTCAGGTTTTTCAAGCAGCATTTCAAGTAGTATAATTAATCAGAAGTTGCACACACATAAATGGTAACAATGGAAGCTTTAGCACTCTTAAGAAAGCATGTGGGGAAATTACAGGAAATTTTAGAATGTTTGTGATTCTGAAATCCTGTTATGCTTGGCCTCCAACTGTGCCATGCAAGTGCTTTCTTTTCATAGTAAGTTGTACACAGCAGGAGAGCTAGCCAGGGAAGGATTTAATAAGCAGAAATGGCCTGGTACAAAAGGGGACTATGTTCTCTAAGCATTGTGAACACTGACTATTCCTGTATTAGGTTCTGTATATATTCCCAGATTTTTCAAAATTTCATAACTGACAGTAGAGCCATTGAAGACTGATTTACAACCACTCAGAAAGCACTCAGGGTTTGGCTTTAAACCAAGCTTTTCTCCACATAATCTCTAGCCCTTCGCTGTAGCTAAAAGTCATGATAGAACATGTACGTGAATATAAACCATTTACACTGTGACAAATGGACTTGAATGTTAGCAGTGTCTCTTGTTTTGCTTAGAAATGCATTCTGTAATGATTTATACATAATTTTCTTTGACTTATCCTGTAATGTATGTGAAAAGATCTGTGTATAGGAAAAAACATAACTGCCATCCATATATTTACAAACACACTAGTGATACTTTTTTCTAATTCATATAACAGTAGTAAAATGTTTTGTTACTTTGAGGAAATCTAAGAAACTGCTTGCTGGGAAATAAAGACATTTATATTTTCTTAATGTAATACAAAGAGAATTATTAATAAAGAAAACAGCAGAAGAACTGAAAAAATTCATAGATAATTTTTTTAAAACTAATGTGAATATATTTGATAATTTAAACTTAAAAAACATTATTCTAAGCTTAAATATCAACACTGTTTCTAATCAAGGGATAATCAAAAAGTAATTAGTAATTACATAGAAAGGTTCAATCTTTAAGTAAACAAAACACCAGGTGCCATGAGTGGTTGACGAGGAAATCTTTATTTCAACTGAAATCATTCTTGAACTGTTATGGTATTTGTTAGTTGGAATCTTTAACAGAAAGATTCCACTACTTACTACTAAACAGTCAAAGTGTTAGAGACTCTCAAACATTCTTTTAAAATTCAGATGCATTTTGACTGTACTTTAGCTTTGATTTTTCTTTAAAGTTCAAGTACGTTTGACATTATGCCACATGTTATCATGAGCAGTTTTGTCTTAATCTCTTATTAAATATGAGTGTATTCACATGAGTTCTCTTAAGGAACAAAACTGATAGAACAAATATATTTATATAAAGATATAGTAGATTGGCTTACAGGCTATGGCCCAGCTAATCCGACAATGACTGTCTACCAATGAAAAGGTCACAAATTCAGTAGTAGTTCCATCCACAAAGCTGGTTGTTTCAGCTGGTTTCCAATGTATGTTGGAATCCTGAAGAAGCCTTTAATACTAGCAAGGAAATTAACTTCTTATAGTAAATGAGGGCAAGCAGGCAAAGAACATGTGCTTCCTTCTGTGTCCTTTATATAGGCTGCCACCAAAAGGTGTGGCCCAGATTTAAGTTGGGTCGTATCACCTCAAAAGGTATGAATTTAGGGTTTGTCTTAGCACTTCAAATGATTTACTAAATAAAAATCTCTCACAGGCATACCCAGCTGCTTGGGTTTTAGTTAATTCCAGATGAATTAACCAAGAATATTCACCACAGAAAGTCATCTGTAAATTAAAACTAAAAATCCCAGAATTGAAAAGTACAGACCTTTAGATTTACTGAGTTTCTTGGAAGGTTCTCTACTTCCTGGGCATATCAGAGAGTTCTCATAAGCCTCTCATAGGCTTATACAAAAATTTATATTTAAGTTATACCTGTATATGTGTTACATAATAGAAAAATTTTGATACAAATTCTGAGAATGCAATTAAATAGATTAAGAATATTAAGTAACCATTGAGTATAATATTTCACAAATATTTCATGCAAAAATTTAGCAAGTGTTTTTCCTAGTGAGAGAGCAAATATTTATGCCATGACAAAGACTGAAAAGTTTTTTTTTAATCTACAAATTAAGTCTTTGCACAGTATTGCAGAAATGCTAATTTAAAGAAAAATATAGTGTAATTGTTGAGATTAATTTAAACCAAGAATCCTATAATGCTCATAGTATAAGTATTTGCACTTTTAAATGGATACACCATGCTCAGTGCTTTTATTTTCCCTAACAGCTTGCTTTCTATCCATCAGTGTTGTCATAGTTTCCCATTGCTGTTGGAAATTCAAAAGACAAGCAGGAAAAACAGGTCTCATGAATGAACTTCTCAAAAACTAAATAAAGACTAGCAGCTGCTACATGAATGAATTTGGTAACTTTTATCATTCAGGGCTTCTTTCTTTTAAACATCATCTTCAGCTTTATTCCAATGTCCACCTAAACCAGGAAAATAACTGACTCTCTCCTGTGTCCTTAAAAGAACATGAAAAACAGTTGATACTACTTTAAATAAATACCCCACTTAATAAAGCAAGCTTACATTCAGACTTCTCAAATAGAAACATGTTTAGAACACAATAAAGACAAAATTAGGTCTATGCATGGAAAAACAGGCACAACAGAAGACACATTAGGCAAGGTGATAGTGAAAGTTCCTTGGCTCTCAGTGTTCATGGGCCTCCTGCTTGAGTTTCCTACCATTTTCATTAAAACTGCTTTACGCTGAGCAGTACTGGTAAAATATTTCTTGGTCAATTTTTCATTCACACATGCATACATCCTTTTCTGTCTTGTTTTGTTTTTTGAGAATTTCATATGCACGCACACACGTGTGTGTGTGTGTGTGTGTGTGTGTGTGTGTGTGTGTGCATGTGTGTGAGAGAGTGAGAGAGTGAGAGAGAGAGACAGAGAGACAGAGATGAAATATGGTTGTATATACATTTCCCATTTCCTCTGCCAGCTCTCTCTGTATCCTGCAACACCTTCCTCTCTTAATTTTGCTGTCTCTTTTCTATGTCCAATTAGTGCTCTACATGTGTGTGTGTGTGTGCATATATATATAGTCCATCAACTGGACCTACAAGTAGCCTACAAGTAGCCACATCCTCAATGAAAAATGATTCTTCCTTAATCCAGCTGTTATCAACTGCCAATTGCTCTTCAACTTATCTAATTAGAAATTTTGGCTGGCTTGATCTCATGTAGATCTTCGACACGTAACCATAGCTATTGTGAGTTCATGAATGCAGTAATCACATTATATCTCGAAGATAGAATTTTATAGCAAACTTTCCCATCTGTGGTAGTTTTAATGAACATGACCCCCACAAAGCTCAGAAGGAATCAGTGTCAGACAGGAAGTAACATTTGAAATGAAGGACAGGCAAAGTGACAAATCAGAGGAAGAGTTGGCAGAGTGAGTCACAGTGCAGACAAGCCCAACTCTCAGGATATAAAAGTAGGCTTTCAACACGGAAAGTCATTTAGAGAGGTAGTATGGGAGATACGAGGTAGAGAGAGGACAAGATATAGAGACTATGAAACAGTCTGACTGAGGGTAAGGCAGAGAAGCAGAGAGGCTTACTGAGACAGTATGGAGCAGTGATAGCTCAGTTAAGACACAGAGGCAAAGAGAGGAGTCTAAGGCAGAGGCACAGAGGCAGCTTGGCAGAGAAAGTCAGTATCAGAAGGGAAGTGAATTGGATTGAAGCCAAACAGAGTTTAGTCTGAGGCAGTCAGAGAATCAGCCAAAGTCTCACAGAATCAGGAGAGTTCAATCAAAAATAGTCAGCAGGCTCAGATCAGTTTAAGCCACTCAGCTTGGAGAAGTTTGAGCCAGGATAGTGTGTGAGTTGAACCAGAGAAGTCTGAGTTCAGAAGGAGCTAGTCAGAGTGGCTCAGTTAAACCTCAGAGGCATAAACATTCTAGAAACTGAAGCTGAAACCTTCCAGTTCTAGGCTTAAACATTTTAGATTGTATGGAGGCCAAAATGTTCTAGGGCTACAGGACTAGGACTGGGTATTGAATTAGCAAACCATCTAAGTCTATAAGTCTATAAGTTCCTCCTTGTTGGAGGAAGTGTGTCACTGGGGTTAAGCTTTGAGGTTTCAGAGGATCAAGCCAGGCCCAGTGGTTCACACTATCTTTCTACTGCTGGCTTATACAGATGTAGAGCTCTTAGCTACCTCTCCAGCATGATGTCTGACTCAGAACTGCCATGCTTACTGCCATGCCAATAATGGACTGGACCCGCTGAATCTATAAACAAGCCCTAATTAACTGCATTATTTTATAAGAGTTGCCATAGTCAGATATCTCTTCACAGTGATAGAAATCTTAACTAAGAACACCATTCTTCAGTTACAACTTTCTTTCCACTTCATTTTTTGCAATATTTTCTGATTTTTGGAAGTAGATGGAGGGTAAATAAAGATATTCTATTTTGGACTGAGCACTTATTATCATCAAAACCATTGTGTTTGTGTGTGTGTGTCTGAATTGACTATTGCATACAACAAAAAGAAACTTCTCCAAGATAGGTTGAAGGCAGCATAGTCCGTGCATATAAATATAAATATTTAGAAGATGGTATTGAAATATGATCATTTAACAAAATAACAATAGCAATTTGTAGAGGAATAACAATTTGTGAAAGTTAGGGCCTACATTCCAGGGAGTACAGTCAGAGGCCTGTGTGGTCTGGATAGACACACCTTTAATGCAGAATGCAATGGTGGTACACACCTTTAATCCCTAGAAGAAGGAAAAAAAAACAGTGGAAGAAGACACAGGAAGAAGAACTCAGGAGTCAATTTCACACTGGAAGTGACAACTGAGATGAGTCAAGAGTAAATGGTAGGCAAAGTGACTAATCTGAGGAAAAGTTAGTAGAGTAAGGGTATGCCCATATCTCACGAGAAAAGGCAGTCTCTTAGATCAGTAAAAGAGAGTTACATTAGAGTTAAACTCATTCAGATAAGAGAGACAGTTAAAAAGAGCCAATTAAAAGAATCAGACAGAGGAAACATTCCAAACAGTCAGTTATAAAAGTGAGTTGAGAAGCTGACTAACAGTCAGTTGAATGAGAAGAGTCAGAGTTCAGAAGGAGCTAGTCAGAGTGGTTTATTCAGCAGTAGGTCTCTGAAGGCTAAGGCTGAAGACTTCTAGGTCTGGGATAGCAGTTTAAATATTCTAGACTATATAAGAAGGGCTGAAGTCTCCCAGTTCAAGGATAAAGAGTAGATTGTAATGAGGACGAAATGCTCTAAGGCTCCAGGGCCTTAGCACCTCCAGGCAGGTTCTCCCTCATAGGTCTTTGACTATGCCTATATACAGTTCAAGGCATGGACTTTCCTCCTATAGAGAAGGCCCCAACTCCAATTAGAAAGTGGTTAGTTAACACGTAACAGTCATGTCAATACTGCATTAGTTGGCACGTCTTTTATGGAAGACCGATATTGCTGATTGCAGAGTACATTATCGGAAAAGAAAGTTGTCTTTTCTAGCACAGCAGGCTGCAGAGCAACTTACAGCACTGTGAAAGTCTGCAAGAAAGAAGTTTTCTAGTCAGTTGGAAATTGATCTTTCCTGTTCTGTAGTCAAAGTGTGTGATAACATTGGCAATGGAATCTTCATGTAGTCATGTTGTGTAGCCAGGGTTAATAGCAATAGTATGCATTGTATAGGGATCTCTCAGGCATACCTGACCATAAGGAAGTAATCCGGGACATTCATTGAAATTTTCATTCAATAGCTGTGTGTTTTGAGAATAGCATTGTCCACCCATGCAGGTTATCTCATTCATATTAATTTTATAAAATATATTTTAATATGAGTTTATTAACTAGTGAGTTGTCATAAAGCAATTTCATACACCCTTAGTTTTGATTAACCTACCATTTTCTTTCATACTGTCAGTATTCTACTATCCCAATTATATTTGTAATTAGGTTGTGAAATAGAGGCTCCCACATGCCTTTTTCATATACACTTCTTTGGAGTTAGCCCTCTGCACCATTCTCAAATTTCCCTGGAATCCTATACCCTTTCCTTTTTAAGCTTTCTGACCCTAAGTACTGGACTCATTTATTTTCATTTTTCCTGTAATCTGCACTCCCTCTCTTACATATCCCCCTAAATATCCCTTTTCTAGTTGTCTGGCTTCCACTGTGCTCTAAGTTAGACACTCCAAACAAAAGATTTGAAGCTAGGGTCAACATATGAGAAAGAACATACAGCATTGGTCTTTCTGAGTTACTTGACTGTGTAATAAATTTTATGACTTTGTTAGACCTGAGTAGCATCATATTATGTACATATTAAATGTTTTCCAATCCATTCATCCTTTGATGGACATTTAGGATGATTCAGTTTCCTAGCTATTGTGGACAGAGTGGCAATGACATATATGTACAAGTGTCTCTGTCTTAGAACACAAAGTTATTTGCATATACATTACATTGCAGGAGTAGTATGGCTGAGTCATAAAGTATGTCTATTTCTAGTTTTTTGAGAAAACTCTAGACTCAATTTCAAAGTGACTTCATGAGTTTTTGCCATCCCACAAAAAGAGGGTTCCTCTCTCATAATATCTGTGATAATGTTTGTTGTTATTTGTATATTTTATGATTGTCATTTTGATTTAAGTGAGATGTAATCTTAAAATAATTCTAATCTACACTTCCATAACCACTAATGTTAGATGCTGGACACTTCTTAAAGCATTTTTTATCCATTTGGATTTCTTCTCTTGGGAATTACCTTTGCAATTCATAGCCTATTTTTAATTGACTTGTTTATTTTCATAATGCTTAGTTTGGGTGTTCTTTGTACATTTTAGACTGTAATTGTCTGTTGGATGAATAGCTTGTCAATATTTTCTACTATTTTGTATTTGGCTTATTATCCCATTCACCATTTCCTTTACTATACTGATACTGTAAGGTCATGAGATATTATTTTTCAATAATTGATTTTTTCCTACAATGCATGAGTTTTACTTGGAAAATTCTTAGCTGTGCCTGTATGTTTAAATGTCCTCCCTACAGTCCTATAACAGTAGAATGGTAGCAGGTATTATGTTGAGTTGATCTACTTAGAGTTTAATTTTATGTAGAGTTAAAGATAAGATCTAGTTTCAATTTTCTGCATGTTCAAATTTGCTGTTCTCAACATCATTTGTTGAAAATGCTGTCTTTTCTTCTATGTGGCATTTCTGTTTGTTTGTTTGTTTGTTTATTTATTTATTTATTTATTTATTTATTTATTTATCTATCTATTGCGTCTTTATCAATGTCAGGTAACTAAATGTGTAGACTTGCATCTGGTTTCTCAGTTCTATTTAATTGATCTGTATGTCTGTTTCTGTGTTATATAGCAATGATTTTTTTTTATTTTTATAGCTTTGTAGTATTATTTAAAAATAAGTATGTTGATATCTCGTGTGGTAGTCTTTTTGTTCAGGATTGCTTTGACTACCATTGTTCATTTCTGCCTCCATATACATTTTTGGATGATTTTTATATCTGTTACAGATAGCATAGGAACTTTGTAATTGTATTGAATATGTAGACTGCCTGTGAGGCTGGTCATTTCTACACTACTGTTTCTTCCAACCCATGAGGATGCGAAGTCTTTTCATCCTCTAATGACATTCTTTCTAACATGTGACTTTCCAATAATTTTCTTTTTTCAGGCATACATCTTGAAAATGTCTTTCCAGTAGGTCTATTATTAAGCAATGGAGAAATTAAGATCTATGCATAGCTATTTTAATATATATTTGCATGTAAATGTTATAAATCAATTTAAACTAAATATATAATTTTTAAGATTTATTTTATATAAATATCCTAATATTTTGCATGTGGGCTACATTTGCACCTGATATTCACTGAAATCAGAAAAGAGCATAAAGTTTACAGAACTGGAGTTACAGACAGTTTGTGTGTAGAGAAAATAGATCCCTGGTCCCTGACCCTTCGTGCTCTGCAAGATTAGGAAGTGTTCTTAAGCTGTGATCAATTTCTACAGCCCCAGCTAGGCATATCATCAAGAGCTTAGCTTAAAACAGCTGATAGATGTGAAATTATACATTTAAAAATGTTATATACATATACATACATATGCTCATATATATTTATCTATCTATTAGAAAGCATATACAAATTACATATGATAGGAAGCATTTATAATTAATATGAAAAACATATGTAATGTTTTAAATAGTGGAGTAGAAAGCAAACAGAAATAAATATTACTGAAAACAATACATCAATAAATTTCAAAAAGACAATTAACAAATAAGTATTTAAAAATTTGAAAACACTGAAAAAAAAGTATGCATTCATATATATATATATATATATATATATATATATATATATATATATATACACACACACACACACACACACACACAAACAAATTATACATGTGTATATATAACATATATACATGTATTGGTATATATGCACACATACATACACATTTATATATACATATATGCATATGTATATGTATATGTGAATGTATGTAAATGTGTGTACATACACAATTTTTCAGTGCTTTCAATCAAATTTTTAATTACTTACTTATTTGTTGTGGAATGTATTGCTTCCAGAAATATTTATTTCTGTTCACTTGCTGCTCCACTATTAAAAATATCAGGTATATTTATATATTAAATATACATTTATCCCATTATATGTGATTTTTACACATTTTCTGATATGATCACAAAAACCATCTCAAGCAAATCTTACTATATATTTGTTTTGCCATCTCTTGGCTAAGAATTCTGTACTTTTATGCATGTGAATATATGGGTGTATATATGCATGTGTGTTTAGTTTGTGTCTCAAATTTGACACATTTTATTTTTAAGTAAGCTTGCAAAATTGTTTATTTCGTGTCATCAAATAAACGGGAAGATACATGGATTGTTCTGAAATACATTATATGAAAACTTACGACTACTCTAACCCATTTTAAAACCTGAACTCTTTCTCCTTATCACTTTCACTGAGGAACATCTTAGGGTGAACGGTAAGGTCAAAGCAGAGATACACCTTTCATGTGGAAATGGTTATTTTCTCAGTCCTTTGCTCACTATTGCCTCATCAAAGATTAAAATATTAAACTTAGTGTGCCCCCATAGTTCAACATGGGTCTTTCTACCTCAAAGGAATATTCCAGGCCGGGTATCAGTAAAATTTTTCAGCAAAGGAGCTGCTGTAAACATTTCAGTTTGTAGAGGTTTAAGGTCTCTGCTGGAAGATATTTCTATTAGTATCAATGCAGCCATAAGCAACATCTAAACTACCAAGCAATAGAAGACCATTTACAGAAACTTTTGCAAAACCAATGAGGGCCAAAGTAGGATTTGATATTTGAAAGTTCATTTGATCACCCATCATAGGCATTTATTTTTTTGTTTTTTCCTAAAATAAATACTATACAATGTATATAATCAGAAAAACTATATGATATTATCCCATATAGGTTTTTGTAATGCATATATAAGCATATACTATTTATGTGTGTGTGTGTGTGTGTGTGTGTGTGTGTGTGTGTGTGTGTGTGTTGAAAAACCTGTCCTTGCTTTAGAGGCACCTAAACATATACATACACATATATGTCATATCAGTGTTTCTATGCAGATTGATATATATGTGCATGTCATCATAGAAAGAACAATCACATTTTTAATATTGCTGCATATTTTTCACCTTAGTAATTTTTTAACAACTTACATTATATTTTGGATAGATCAAAATCATTCAGAATTATTCATCTAGGTAAAGCAACATCTGCAGAGTTTCTTCGCTCTAAAGCTAACATAAAGCTTTTTAAATACATGTCTTGAAGAGGAGTACTTTCTAAACTTGAGCATCCTCTTATTCCTATACTTCTTTACATTCCATTTTACATAAAATTGATTATGTTTGAGAAAATGTCAAATATTACTGTGAGAGATGCCAAATTGACAGTTTTTATTATCATATATTAGTTATTTTTACTACTAATGGAAGAAATTTCTTTTAAAAGTGTTGAATAATTAATAAATCTGTCACCATAGACTCATAAATTCATATTTCTGCTTCCTTTTATGTAATTTCTCATAAGCCTAGAGTTTTCATTTTAAAAATTTCTGTCCAATAACTATTTAAAGTCTTTGCTTAAATATCCAACATCTGGAATTTCTGAGTCTGTCTCTGTCTGCCTCTGTGTGTGTGTCTCTCTCTTTTTCTGTGTGTTTCTTTCTCTGTCTCCGTATCTGTCTGTCCATTTCCTTTTCTCTCTTTATCAGTAGAGTCACACTATACAGCCCACACTTGCTTCATATCTCAAATTCTCCTGTTTTAGTTTCTCATACTCTGGGATCACAGCTCTTTATCATAAAAATATCACATATTTTTCTAGTCTTTTTTAATATGCTTAATGGTCATGTGAACACTATGATGCTATTTATAATTTTCAGTAAAACAACTATTATGCTAGTGAATGACCTTTCTTCTTAAAGTTTGTTTTTATGCTGTTGACTATACATTGTTGCATTCTGGGTAGCCAAGTGCTAATGTGTTTAGTACTGTGCAGTCATTAGAATTTGGCATTCCATTGTTAGATCTCAAATACCTAAACTGAACACAAAAAGTATAGATGATAGCCTTATGTGTATATAAATTATTTTTTCACTAAAATTTAAGTATAAATATTGATTTTGCTTTTGTAGGCATTTTTTTTCTCCTATATCTTATTCCAAGTTTGATTTAGTGGCTACTCCCAATCATTTTTTTCTCTTTACTTTGCTCACCAAGTTTGTCCTAATTTGTTAGGTCTCTTTTTGCTGTGTGAAGCTTTGAAGAATTATCAAAGGCAGGAGAAGGGTAAGTGGCTAATTTCCACGCTTATTTCATTGATCTAAAGGCTAACCACTGTGTGTTTTCTTCTATATGGCCCTACAATATTCTTTTAGTGCAGAAGTCTCTGTGCCTCACATCTGCCAAGGTAGAAAAACATACCCCATTTTGTAGTGGGTAACTTCTCATCCTGAGGAAAATAACTTCTATGAGAAAATTTAGAGATTTAGCTATTGCTAAGAACTGATCAAAATTAAGATGAAACATAATCCAGAGGAACAGAATTATAATAAGTTTTATGAAACATGGTTTACGGGTTTAAAAGGTGAATAATAGAATCAATGAAAAATGTTCCTCGAATTCCATTGTCTGGACCATTAGGTAATTTACCCTTACTTTTGGCAAGGCCTTGTATCCTCTCTATATGTTTCCCACAAAGACCAAACAGTATGTTAGCTTCTTTGTCTCATTTGCATCTGCACAGGCACAGTTCTGAGAATGCTGCTCCTTGCCTCATGAATGAAGTTGGACATGGGTCTGAGGCCAAGCCATTCCCTTTCACTTTCTTCTTAGGAGCAACTTTCTTAAATCTTGAATTTATTTACCCTAAAAACACTTTAACTGGAAGATAAAGTACATTTTGCAAGGCTTTAAAAAAAGTGAGAATGGAATCATCCAGTCCCTCTGGCTCTTACAATCTTTCTGCCTCCTCTTGTACATGTAGATACCTGAAGCCAGAGGGGAGGAATTTCATGAAGACATCCCATTTAGGTCTCCTACTCTCTGTACATTGTCTATGAGTCTCTGTGTTAATTGCCCTCTACTACAAGAAGAATCTTCTCTGATAGCTGAACAAGAAACTGATATATTGGTATAGTAGAATGTTATTGTGCGATATTTTATTGTTATGTTCATTTATCAGAAATGTATAAAAGGTATTTGTAGTATTAGAAGAACCCGGATACTGGCATGGGCTTTTATATGCACCTACAGGTAGCAATTTGTCTCTTCTGCCAGAAATAAGAGTAATGACTCCTTGTGTCAGATGAAAACTAGTTACACAAGTTCCTGTGAAATTCTGGATTTTTTCAACTGCCAGAAATCCTCTATAGCCCAGGTTTGAGCTCATTTCTGGATATATGGGTTGCCTGTGAGACCTTACAGACAAGTCATGAAGTCGGCTGAATCCGGAGGTGGGGAGGAGCTAGGAAGAGTTTGGGGAGGAGAAATTGTTTTGAATATCTTGTATGAAAAAATATTTCAATTAAAAAACAAGGAGGCTGTGTCTCTAATGCTTTTTATCCACACAGGCAAAGTTCTGATACTGAATACCTCTTAAGTATAGAAAAGAATTCCCCAAATTGGATAAAGGATTATTCATGTTGAAATACAGAATAATTTGAGATAAACCTATAATGATGGTACTCAATGACTAAAATACCTTAAAAAGTAGCAGCTGATATTGCTAAACTAATAAACAGAATAATGTTAATTCTCTTTCTTCTCTCCTTATTCACTAATAACAAGATCTGATGGGACAACTCCTCCAGGAAATGCTGACCTCTTTTCTTGAGAGTTTTGAGAAATGGTATCTCAGTCCTTTCCTCTGCCAGAGGTACCTGTGGGTCAAGCTGCAGGAAAGGCAATGAAAATATAGACTGGTAGGTAGGATTCATGTACTATTGATATATGTTCTCATTTCTAAAAGTAATACAAATTAAAATGAAGCAATCTTTACTTCCTCCTTTCAAGAATAGAGCTGTCATAGACAAGCATCAAAAAATTCTGGCTTAAAGCATTAGGAAAAATGAAGATTTCATAGAAACAATCAAAAGGAAATATAAGATAAATATTGACAATGAAAACCTTTTCATTCATAAACTTTTCTTCTAAAATATAAGTAATTGCATGGTAAAATCAGTGTCATAGAAGCATTAAACCCATCATGATAAGTTTATAAAATAATAAATTCATGGAAGATGATTGATACAAAATTAGATTTAGTATTATAGAACTATAACAATGGTAATTTCATAAATGATAACCAGTATTATAGTATCAAATACACTTTGCTCCCAAATCTCCTGATGATGAAATAAACTCTTCATGATTTAAAAAGTCTCCTAACTGAGTTCAAAATTGCTGTGGTCTATGTAGATTTAATGCATTAGAGATTCCTCATATGTGATCCTATAATATATCCACTTGAATCCATCAATGGTAAAATCGGAGTTAGCAATAATTCATCAGTGTTGCATTAAGGAAATACACTAAGAAGTACTTTCCTTGGGGTGATTTAACCAATGGAGACTTCACATTTGAATTTTCTACTTCTCTTCTTTGTGTCTTCTGTCATTTTCTGTCTCTTATATGAGACTTAATCTGTACCTACCTCAATTCTCTCTTGTGAATGTTCCTCTACCCCTGTCACCATTTCTATATGTATCTGTTTGTACCAGAGAGGGCTTTGCTCTCACTTTTACTAAAAAGCACAAAAAGCATAACATGGGGAAGTAATGAGGGATGCTTTATAGAGATCTGTAGTGAGTTTTTCAAGGGATTAAGCTGCTGATTCCAATCAGCAATATAATTACCCAGATAACAAACACACTAGTGCTACCAAGCAATATCTAATTCCTGCATTGAATGTTTACAGTAGATACTCATTTTATACAATTGCTTTCTTCTTACTTTCTGGTTTCAGCAAATATACATGCATGGGTCAGGGACATGGAAGACCACATAATTTAAGATTGCAGTGATGTAGACGAATTATTTTAGGTTGTAAAATTGTAGGAAACCCAAATCAAGTATGGCTAATTGTTCTTTTAAAGCAAGGTAAAACAAACTGTTGGAGTACATAGTAGGATAGCACTCTTAGGTTTTAAATGATCTCAAGATATGTTATTAATTATGGTTGTGAGGTGCAGCAAAAGTTCCAGGCTTTTAGAATTTAAGAAATACTTTTATAATAATGTGTTTACATAATGCTCAACTCTCTTTGTATTTGAAGCAAGGTAATTTTCCCCTTGATTTGTATGAATCAGCATTAAATATGCATGTGTTCACCCAGAAAACAAAGAAGTTTGTAGTTGAATATTCCACATAGAATTTAACATTGCAACCTTGTCCCATCCCCCAACTCCAGCTAAGCTTCCTGCTTGAAATATAGGCCACTCCAGATGCCAGAATGGCAGGAAGGAGGCTCTTATCACAGAATCCCTTTCTCTCTTAGTGTCGCTGTCCCTATCCTCTCTCCAATTCTCTCTCTCCCCCAGCTTTGTTCCCTTACCACATCTCCCAACTCAAGTGGAAACTCTAGGATTGGATCAGAGACCATCCCAGATACCACAACTACAGTTATATGGCTCTCCCTACCATAGAATCCTGTCATTCTCAAACTACTTCCCTCTCCAACCTACACTCTCTTCAAGGACTGCCACATTGCTCCATCTCCCAACTTCAGCAGGAGTTCCTTGATTGAACCAGAGGCTACCCCAGCTGACACAACTCCAGGTAACTTACTCTTTCTACTACAAAACCCACCCAAACTCTTAGAGTCTCCTCTCCCCTTCAAGTCCTCCCTCTTCTCCGAGTTGCGACCTTGGGCTATCTCACAACTCCTGTAGAGGATCACTGCTTAGACCAGAAGCCA
Source organism: Cricetomys ansorgei (assembly GCA_026225945.1). Lineage (NCBI taxonomy): Eukaryota > Metazoa > Chordata > Mammalia > Rodentia > Nesomyidae > Cricetomys > Cricetomys ansorgei. The sequence goes on from JAMJFZ010001791.1 coordinate 7,123,531, forward strand.
CCCCAGCTTCCACAACTCCAGAAGCACATCCAGCCTACAGAATTCTAGGGGAGACTCTCTGAAGTACCAAGAGCCCACACCCTCCCACAAACCCCAATGGAAATCCCTAGTCATAACACAAACCACACTGAATAGAAGACCAGAGAAGAAAGAGAACTCAAGTAACTAAACTCTCATCCAATAAAGAAAAACTAAGGTATTGGCACCTAAGCCTATTATCACCCCAAGCACAGATGCTTAAAGGCCAGCATAAGAATACAATCAACAGCCATCAGGGCAAGATGGCACCACCACAGCCCAACAGTCTTTCTACAAAAAAAAAAAAAAAATCCTGAACAGTCTGGCACAGATGTAGCAGAAGAAAAAACCCATACAACCAACTTCAGAAAGATAATAGAGGTCCTAAATGGGGAAATGAATAAATTCATTAAAAAAAAGATGAAAAGAATAGCAAACAATTGGAGGAATTGAGTAAACTCATCAAAGAAACAAAAGAAAACACAACAGAAATACTACAGACTCTAAGGAAACATAGATGCCAGCCCAGACTACCATACACAGCAAAACTTTCAATAACCATAGAAGAAGAAAACAAAATATTTCATGATGAATCCAAATTCAAACAGCATCTACAAATCCTGCCTGACAGAAGGAACTAAAAGTAAAATCCAGCCCAAGGAGGTTAACTACATTCAGGAAACCACAAGAAATAAATTATCTCATATGATCATAATCAATAGAAGGAACACACACACACACACACACACACACACACACACACACACACACACAAACACACATTGCTACATACCTCAACCTCAAAGATAAACATTACTTCAGAGTAAAGGATTGGGAAAAGATTTACCAAGAAAATGGATCTAAAAAGAAAGCGGGTATAGTCATTCTACTATCCAACAAAATAGACTTCAAACATAAATTAGTCCAAAGAGATGGGGAAGGACACATCATACTCATCAAAGGAAAAATCCACCACGATGACATTTTAATTCTAAACATCTTATGCCCCTAACACAAAGGCTCACACTTTACTAAAGCTAAAAATACACATTGACCCTCAGACATGATAGTGGGAGATTCTAATACCCTACTCTCACCAACTGACAGGTCATCCAGACAAACACTAAACAGAGAAATACTGAAGCTCACAGATGCTATAAACCAAATCCACCTAATGGATATTTATAAAACATTTCACTCACACAAGAAAGAATTTACATTTTCTTACCCCCTCATGGAACCTTCTCCAAAATTGACCACAACCTTGGCCACAAATCAAGCCTTAATAAATACAAGGAAATTGAAATTGAAATAATCCTTCTAATCAGACCACCATGGATTAAAGTTGAACTTTAAATACAACAGCAACAATAGAAGGAATTCAATACAGAGGCAATATAAATTCATGGAAACTGAACAATTCTCTATTGAATGATGACTGGGTCAAGACACAAGTAAAGAAATAAAGTAATGGCTTTTTAGAATTCAATGAAAATAAATGCCCAAACTAATTGGACAAAAAATGAAAGCAGTGCTAAGAGGAAAATTCATAGCACAGAGTGCCTACCAAAAAAGAGTGGAGACATCACATACTAGCAAATTGAGAGCACATCTAAAAGCCCTAGAACAAAAAGGAGAAAGCACACCCAAGAGAAGCAGACAGTAAGTAATAATCAAATTGAGGGCTGAAATCAATTAAATAGAAACAAAAAGAAAAAATCAAATGAAAGTAAATGAAAGAGTTGGTCCTTTGAGATAATCAACAAGACAGACAAACTCCTAACCAATCTAATTAAAAGACACAGAGAGAATATTCAAATCAGCAAAAGTCAGAAATAAGAATGGGGATATAATTACACAGACAGAGAAAATCCAAAAACTCATTACATAATTTAAAAAACCTGTACTTGGAATATCTAAAAGAAATGGACACTTTTCTTGATAGATACCACCTAGAAAAGTTGAACCAAGACCAGAGGAAAAATTTAAACAGACCTGCAACCCCAAGGATATAGAAGAGGTCATTAAATGCTTCCCAACCAAATAAAAGCCTAGGGTCAGATGGTTTTAGTGCATAATTCTATCAGACATTTAAAGAATTAACACTATTACAAAATAGAAGCAGAAGGAACACTGCCAAACTCATTCTACAAGGCCACAGTCAAACTAATACCCAAACCACACAAAGATTCACCAAAAAAGAGAATTACAGATCAATTTCTCTCATGAACATGGATGCCAAAATACTCAGTAAAATACTTGAAAACAGAATCTAAGATGACATCACAAAGATCATCCAACATGATCAAGTAGACTTCATCCCAGAGATACAGAGATGATTCAATATACAAAGTAAATCAATAAACAAACTGAAAGAAAAAGACCACATGATTATCTCACTATATGCCAAGAAAGCCTTTGACAAAATCCATTACTACTTCATGATAGAAGTATTAGAGAGATTGGGGATACAAGTGACATATCTACACATAATGAAGGCATTTTACAGCAAGCTGTCAGTGAAAATCAAATTAAATGGAAAGAAACTCAAAGCAATTCCACTAAAATCAAGAGTAAGACAAGACTTTCCCCTCTGCCCATACCTATTCAATAAGGTACTTGAAGTTCTAGCTAGAGCAATAAGACAACAGAACGAGATCCAGGGGATATAAATTGGAAAGAAAGTAGTCAAAGTATCCTTATTTGCAGATGATATGATAGTATATATATATAAGCTATCCCAAAAACTCAACCAGGGAACTGCTACAGCTGATAAACAATTTGAATGAAGTGGCCGGCTACAAGATCAAGTAAAAAAAAAAAAATCAGTAGTCCTTCTATATACAAAAGACATAGAGACTGAGAAAGAAACTGGAGAAACAATACCCTTCACAGTAACCACAAATAGCATAAGGTAATTTAGGGTGACTCTAACCAAGTAAGCAAAACACTTGCATGACAGAAACTTTAAGACTTTGAAGAGGGATGACCTCAAGATAGAAAGATCTCCCATGCTCCTGGACTGGTAGAATTCACATAGTAAAAGTGGCCATCTTAACCAAAGCAATCTTCAGATTTAGTGCAATTCCTATCAAAATACCAATATGATTCTTTACAGACCTTGAATGGACAATACTCAATTTCATAAGGAAAAACAAAAATAACTCAGAATAGGTAAAATAATCCTGAACAAAATAAAAGAACATCCAGAGGTACCAACATTCCTAATCTCAAGCTGAACTATAGACCCATAGTAATAACAACTGCATGATATTGGCATAAAAATAGACATGTGGATCAATGGAACCAAATTGAAGACCCAGACATAAATCTGCATACTTGATACTTTATAAAGAAGCCAGAAGCATACAATGGGAAAAAAGAAAGCATTTAGAACAAATGGTGCTGGTTTAATTGGATGTCCACATGCAAATAAATCCATATCTATCATTGTGCACAAAACTCAAGTCCAAATGGATCAAAGACCTCAGTAATACCAGATACAATGAACCTAATACAGGAAAGTGGAGAATAGTCTTCAGTGCATTGGCACAGGAGACAACTTCTTGAACAGAATACCTATAGTTCAGGTACTAATATCAACAATTAATAAATAGGACCTCACTAAACTGAAAAGCTTCTGTATGGCAAAGGTTACTGTCAATAAGACAAAAAAGCAGCCCACAGAATGGAAAAATATTTTCACCAACAGACAGAGCTAAAATACAAAATGTATGAAAAACTGCAGAAACAAGACATCAACAAAACCAAGAACCTAATTAAAAAGTGGAGTTCATATCTAAACAAAGAATTCTCAAAAGAGGAATCATGAATTGCCGAGAAATACTTAAGGAAATGTTCAACATCCATCCTTAGCCATCTAGAAAATCCTCTGAGATTTCTTACACCTACTCTGAGATTCCATTTTACACATGTCAGAATGGCTAAGATCAATAACACAAATGACAGATCATGTTGGAGAGAATATAGAGCAAGGGGAACACTCCTACAATCCTGGTGGGAGTTCAAGCTTGTACAGCCACTATGGAAATCAATATGGCGATTCCTTAGAAAATTGGAAATTGACCTACCTCAAGACTCAGCCATTCTATTCCTGGGCATATACCCAAAGGAGGGTCCACCCTACCAGAAGGATACCTGCACGACTATGTTTATAGTGGCTTTATTTATAAAAGCCAGAACTTGGAAACAACCTAAATGGCCCTCAACTGAAGAATGAATAGAGAAACTGTCACACATCTACACAATGTAGTATTACTTAGCTATTTTAAAAAAATGACTACATGAACTTTTCAGGCAAATGGATGAAATTAGAAAAAAGTCATCAGAATGTGGTAACCCAGTCCCAGAAAGAGAACCATAGTATGTGCTCACTTTTGTGTATATTCACTGTTTAACAAAGGACACAGATATTGCAATCCACAGACCCAGAGACGCTGTGTAACAAAGAGGGCCCCAGTGGAGACACAGTGATCTCCCTGATAAAGGGAAATAGAACAGATGATGCAGGTGGGATGGGGAAAAGTGGGAATGGGCACAAAGGGGACCAGAAGGGAGGGAAGGAATGGAGGAAGAGACTATATGGAGAGATGGCCAGATTTAGAGGACATGTAGAAGAAATTGGGAGATCTTGAACAGTGGAAAGTCAGTGGAATAACAAAGAAGACCATAGAGAAGACCTCCAGTAATGGGTAACAGGAAGCCTAAACAGGAAGCCTAAAGCTAATGCTTCCAATGGTGGGACTGGACAACATCCTAGCCATAAAAAAATTTAACCTATGGCATATTCTTCCCACAAGAGCAGCTGAAAGAGCAGAGCTACATCCTATAGGTGGGAACCCATGACTGATACTCCAGGGCAGGCCAGGAACTAGAGATTGGACAGCCAGGATAACTTCTAATGTTATCCTCCTCTCCTCACACATCAGTGCCTAGTCCAGTCTTCACCAGAGTGGCTTCTTCTGGCAGCTGATAGGAGCATATGCTGATGCCCAAGACAAAATAAAGTGCAGAGCTTGGGGAACCCCACAGAAAAAGTGGAAGAGGGATAGTGGGACCAGAGGGGTAAAGGATACCAGGAAAACAAACAGCATGGAGTCAGCAGAAACCAACAGTCTTCGGGGCTCAAAGAGCCTGGAGTTGCAGACATGGAACCCTGCTGGGTCCCCCAAATATGTCTTGAGGTTGTCCGGCTTGGTGCCCTTGCAGAACTCATACAGACTGGATTAAGTGTGTATATTTGAGGGGTGGGTTGTCTGTCAACCTTTTGCCTATCCTTGGGGCTCCTCTCCCCCTGCTGGATTGCCTAATTCACCTTTTAAGTGGGGAAATGGTACCTGGGCATGTTCCATTCGGTTGCACCATATTTGAGCAATAACCCTTGGAAGACTGCTCTTTCTTGGGAAGAGGCATGGGTGAGGGTGGGGAGGGGGTAAATCTGGGGGAGAGAAGAGACAGGGGAGTTGGGAGGAATGGAGGGTGGAGAGGAAGTGTTTTGGGATGTATTATATGAAAGAAAAAATTTTTTAAAATGGAAAAAACAAAAAAGAGAAGTAGGAAAAATATTACCAACATTGACACTATTGTCCTATTTTTGTTACTTAACAATAAATGAAGAAATATTTTTTACTAAAATTTATGATTTGAAAGATTCTAAACCTTAAGATATATGAAACACAAAATTATCTACACTAATAGCTCAAATCATCTAAATAAAAAAATACACTCTTAAGGAAAAGAAAAACTTTATGTGACTTAGAAATATAATATTTGCTGTCCTCTTCTGGCTCCCTATCAAATAAAAATGCTTGCTCTAATGTCAATAAGTATGTTCTTGACATGAAACAGAAGAGTAAGAGAAGATATATCTATGAAGGACTAAGATTAAGATGAATTATTTTCTCTATATGAGGTGCAGAGTCAGAGAATGACTCAGACATGACCCACATGGACACATTATAAAGCCATAATCCTGATCAAGGATAGGTGTAAGAAAACCACAGGTATGCTGATTTCTAGTGAATGCAAGAAGGTCATTGGTATGTAGATTAGTAGTGTCACATCTATTTTCATTTACCTATTATCCCCATCTCCACCACCTACTACACACACACACACACACACACACACACACACACACCTCTTCTATTCCATAAAGCTGTATTTCTTTTTATCTTGTCTTTAAATGTATTTTTCTAGTTCCATTCATTTTCCTGCAAATCTCATGATTTAATGTTTTAAACCGTTGAGTAATATTCTACTTTGTAAATGTAGCACATTTTATTATCTATTTATCTGTTGATGAACATATAGGTTGTTTCATATTTCTGGCTATTACGAATAGGGAGGCAATGAAATGAGAAATGTAACTTTGGAAATATGAAGTGTCCTTTGAGTATATGTGCATCCACTGTTGGTCTGCGCCTTTGTATTGGGGAATTGAGATAATTGATGTGTGGGTGTGGGTGTTTCCTCTTTTGTTTTGCTGGCTTGGAATAATTCATTTCTGTGTTCTTGCATGTTATTAACCTCTTTTTGTTAAAGTTTTCCTTCTAGTTGCTTCTTTAGAGCTGTATGTTTAGATAGGTATTGCTTAAATTTGGTTTTATTATGGAATATCTTATTTCTCCATTTATGATTAAATATTTTGTTGAATATAGTAGTCTGGGATGGCATCTATGATAATTTTGTAGACATCTTTTCTTGCCCTTTTTTCTTTTAGAGTCTCCATTGAGAAATCATGTGCTAGTCCATGTATAATCTTTATTTGTATTCTTAATAACTATTAAAACTTTTCATTAAAATATATTACATCATTTTCCTTTCCTTTTCCTCCCTCCAAACCATCTCATGTCACAACATTTACTATCTCTCTCTCAAATTCATTGTCACTTTTTTCTTTATTACTGTTACATATATTTATTTGTAATTTAATTAGTTCTTCAATAACTACTGATCAGTTCAGAAATCATAACCACACAAGTAACAAAAAACACATTTATTCAACTGGTTGTGTTTAAAATTTATATTTCAGAAGACCTCAAGAGTGTGTTTAAGAATGTTTTTTAGAAAATTGAACTTTCATAGTAGTGGTCAAAGCATTGTTATAGATATTAGACCATTGCTGCTTCCCTACATCAAGCCACAGTCCTTAGAAGAAGTCATCACGTGTGATTTATGCAGCTTATCCCAACAGTCACAGCATTCATTTTACTGAGCATAATGTATTGATAATTTACCTGCATTTGGGCATCATAATTGGTCTTGTAATTTCAAAGTTGAGCTCTGAGTATATACACACTCCTTTGAAGTAATATTTACTTTGATACTTCAGTTGTGAGGCAAAGGAACAATGCTAGATTGTATTTATTCTGAGTAGCATCCCACATCATCAATCTTGACAGCAGAGAATGCACACATGTCCACAATTTCCTAGCATACACTTACTAAATGCTCAGCATTAAATTCCCTGGAACTCAAAAACATATTTAGAATAACTTTACCAAGTAGGTATGGACAGTGTTTTATCTTACAGACTTCACAGTGTGCCAAGAAATCATAAAATCAAGAGAAAAAAGAGCATATGAAACATAGGGAATGCTGCAGAGCAAGCTTTTGCATCTATACATCTGACAGATGTGCAGCATCCCAGTATAGACATGGTATAAAACTCTGAAACATACTAATAGCCACTCAGTAATGTGGATATTGCCCATTGGTCCTGTCTGAAACTACTTAATGTGAAAATGCAGTCATTGTTAAGTCATTTATCCTAAGGAATAGTCAATCTAGCCTATAAATAGAATGATGGATATCAGTGAGCTTTCTGAAACTCTGGGGAGTTTTCTGAATAAAGAACCATGTGGAATATCTTGCAAACTTCTTTCTAACAACACTCCAGTCCAAAAGTACCAGAAGAGAAAAGACAGCATAACTGCCAGTGTTTCCAACAGCCTGTGGATGCTCTGGAGGAACACAAGGCAAACTGTGACTTCAAAGTCACCATATCTCTCTCAGAAAAGTTAGTGACAGGATAGGATAGGATAGGATAGGATAGGATAGGATACTAGAATAGAATAAAATATGAGATCTTGTTTCTAAGAAAATTGATAAGGATTTCTTTAGGATTCAGAAGATGCAAATTCTGTCTCTTCATCCAATAATCCAATACATTGAATTACCCAATTGTGACAAATGTCTCTAGGACAGATTCAGTTTTCTTTATAAATCTCTTACAATTTCATTTATAATACAGTAATCAGAAATGTTAACCAATGAGATTCTCATCAGCTCTTTTACAAAAAAAATAAGGAAATAAAATATATACCGTAAGTGTTGTTAAGTGCTAAAATTTTTATTCACGTGCTGTTCCAAAGAGTCTGCCCCAAAATATTCATGATCAAAGCTAGTAGAAAAAAGAAAAATAAATTTTTATTAATTTATATTTAATTTCATTTATTTTTAAATGTTTTTTTATTTTTAATTTTTATTTATCTATTTAAATAAATAAAATAAAATAAATAAATAAGTCTTATTTATTTAAAATATTTATTTGAAAAATATTTATTTATATTTAAATACCCTAAAATAAATATTGTCAGACTTCTAGGATATGACTTACTGGGGATAAACCAACTTGCACATAGCATACTCAACATTAAAGCTTCAGAGAATTCTGTAATGTCAAATAGAAAGGCTGGAGGCAGGTACATTAGATATAACCTGAGGTTTGTAAATTGAGAATTTTCTCCACTCTTAAATCTATTAATTTAATATATTTAAATTTGAAAAATTCACAGTTTTAGTAAGATGGCAATGTAAGCATATTAAAAGATAGAAATACAGAATATTTCAGAGATCCAAGCTTTCTGGCCCCCTTTCTACCACAGTTAAGGAATTCTATGAGGTAGAAATGGAACCTGATTAGATGTCAGAGCATTTGTCATTTAATCAGTGATTTTTATAGAAGTGAACCAGCTTGTGGTGTTGGTCAAATATTTTATGTTTTTTATAATATTTTGCTATGATATACACCAATCAGTTTATTGACAAGTTATTGGTTTGATCATTCAGACAGATGTCTCTATGGTGTTTGAAAAAAAAGTAGAGGTTTATTCATAGTAAGTTAGGTGGCTGTGGTTGAGAAATAATTGCACATCCCTTAGAAGCTTCAAATCTAGTTGCAGACTTTGGTGACAGAGTGGTTCAATCCGTGGATGACTCAGTAATGGAGACAAATGTCATTTTGTCCTTCTTTGTAGCCCATAAGAACACTGGACAGATACCAACTTGAGAGGGAGCTTATTTAAAATTTAGCTACTTCAGGGTCCTGAGAAGAATAATCACAAGTCAGAGAACAATGAAACCAAGCACTCTCACAGCCTCATGATGAGAAACTCTCTAGGAGGCAGATGTGAAGAGCAGGGTAATGGAAAGTGTGAGTAAAAATGTATAGACAGCATGAACCTTAACTCAGACAGAGAAGTGCTAAGAGAAAGATTCATCACTCACTGTGACCAGGGGCAGAGTGCGAAAACAACATAACACTGAGCCTTGGGATTAGCAGGTTGATCAGTGCCTGGAACCAACCATCTGCTTCACTGTTGTAGAGTTTGAGAACTCTGAAACTCCATTGAAAACTGTAATGTACATATTTCCATCCCTCTAGCAGAATCAATAACTACAGAGTTTGGAAAGTACAAAGAAAAGCCCTCCATCTGTGCAGATTTTTGTGATGTGTTTGTTTTGCCCAGCCCTGATCACTGACTAGTACACATCACACTTTACCCCAAGTACATGATCCACTCTAAGAAATATGATCTGGAGAATCTCAAGAGGGTTTGAGACTAGCTCTAAAATTGCAAAAGAAAGTAAGAACAGCTGAAGAGGCTCCTAACATGTAAGGAAGCAGAATAGGCAAACTATTAAAATGGAGACAGAAAAAGATCACATAGGCAATTGTTCAATTCAGGATCAATGCCAGCATGAAACATAGGAGACACAAGTTCATTGAAATGACTACTCCCTTTCACATAAGAAGTGGAAATCTTCAGTCTCTCATCTCCCCTCTCTCCTCTCTCCTTTTTCTTTTTCCTCTCTTCTATCCCCTCCCCACCGCCCCCCTTCTTTCTCTCCCTAGCCCCCTGTGTGTATGTTTTCCTCTTTCTCTTCTATTTGCTACTCCTAAAGGTACTGCCCATCTTTTTCTGACACAGTTTTAATGACATTATTTCATGTTGTATTTTTTTTAAATAACATATTTTTTTTATTTTCCTTAAATTTATTTAACTTTGTTTTCAAACTTTCTCCTTATTGGTGGATCATATTTATTTGGTTTTGTATTATTTTTTAAATTTTTTTCTCTTGCTTTTTTTTCTCTTCCACTCTATCACATTAATCTTCACCCTCCCTTTTCCTTTCAATGATATAATCTTGCTTTTCTATTTTTCCAATTCACTGCCTCTTTCCTTTATGTTATCCATGTACTATTTCCATATTTGTCCTACATAATTTTAATTTTATAGCAAATTCTACTGTAGCTTTGCTATTTTCAACATTATTGTAAGTGATGACCTCACACATTAGTCTTTATCTTAAATTAATTAGTTTTAGTGTTTCCATATATTTGTATGATTTGAGTAGTTCAAGGCGTTTCAGATCTGAAGAATAAAATTCTTCATAAGAAAGAATAAAATTAAATTAAAGAGATATTCAAAATAACAGATGTGCAAATAGCATCACTGAAGCACAAAAACAAGAAAAAGGAAGGCAACATGACTTTACCAAATCCAAATCTTCAATCACTGCACTCTAAGAGGCTGGATGAAGACAACTAGCAAAGATTAACCTCCTTTCACTATAAATAAAAATTTAAATATAAAGAATAAGTCACAGGCTGACAAAATGATTCAATAGATTAAGGCACTTGCTAACATGATTGGCAATCTGAGTTGAAGCACAGGACTCATAGAGGAAGAAATTGTTTTTTCAAAGTTTTCCTATATTTCTTCATGTATGTCTCAGCAAAAGCATGCATATACTCTCATACCCCAACAATAATAAGTAAAATAAACGTTTAAAGTTTTTAAAGTAGGAAGTAGGAACACATCTCAATAAGGACTTCTTATTGACAAACTTGTTGATAAGACAATAAGACAAAGTCAATAAGACAAACATGTAGTCAATATTAAACTAAAGAGTGGAAACCAAATTATTGACTCTAAAATCAATAACAAGACAAAGGTACATACATGTGAATGTACAACAAATGCAATTACAATACAGTGCAGCATATAACACACACACATACAAAATGTGTTTTAATAAACACTCACTGAATTTGAACAGATTCAGTCCTGTCCTTTCCCGAGAATATATAAGCTCACGAGAGACAGTATTAAATAACATAGATCTGCTTAGATAAAGCAGAGACCAGCCAAGATGTCTGAAAGAAGCTCAGAGAAACCAAGCTACCTGGAAAGAACACTCTGCCACCTGCTGTGCTGACTACAGTCTGTGAAGAACTCTTCAGGTTCCCAGTTTTCATGAGCTCTCATCCATACTGGGATGGGCTTTGGTGATGCAGCTGTCTTGGAACCATTTCTACCCTGAATGTATCCCCTCACTCATGTTCTTATTAGTAATGCCAATAAAAATATTGAATATAATGGTTTACCTTGGTGGTATTCTTACTTTGTCCTGTCATCAGTTCCCTATCTGAGTTAATAAATATGTCTTCCTATATCCAGGAACAGTGTCTCACAATATTTCTACAATATTCTACAGTATTTCTACCAATATTCCTATATAATTATGGTACTGTTTTATGTTCTCTAGGCTTACTGTAGTCTATCCTTCAAAAGATTTTATTCATATTCATAAAATTGTATTCCATATTTCATGTTGGTTCATATTTTATACATATAAACTTACTCTCAATAATATGGTCTCTGTAATGTGTTAGATGGCCATAATAACTGATCCTTAATTAACAACATTTAGAAAGCTTTAAACAAAAGAAGAAATGTCCAACCTCAGAGAGAAAGAATATGAATACATAAATTCTAATTCGTTTCAAGAATGGAACCGAAGTATGTATTCTAGTCTGTTCTTTTTTCTATTGGAGTTCATTTATTTGTTCAATGATAAAACATGATAGATGATTTTATTAAATCAGATTTTTTAATAGATATGTGATAAAGTTTATAAATTGTGAACAAGAAATAGCTAAAGCAACTACAGTTACCTTAGAGTTAGACATTAGATTATAAGATCAAAAGATCTATTTTAATATCTACATCCTAGAGATGCAGGACACAAACAAACAAAAATTATAACAACACAGACCCCACAGTGCTTCATTTCCACAATGAGACCACCTGTACCTGGTCAGCAAGGGATCTCTTTTATATTTTTTATTTTTATTTTATATTTACACCTCTGTAAATATCATTTTTTCTGTTACAAGTTGTTTGAATTTTCAAAGACATATTCTAATCCTAGCAGGGATATGTAAGTATCTATTCTAACTCTGACCCTTGCTCTGAAGTATAAGTAAAGAAAACAATGCATACAGACATATTTCTCTGTTTTTGAATGGGTGTGATTTTGCAGAAAAGAATGCCTGCAGTATTGGAGATAACCTTTTCTGGCTTTCTGTATATCATTTGCTGCATAAGCAGGATAAAATGTTGCCAGAATAAGCCTGGAGCTCACAGGTCCTGATAAAATGCAGCCATCCTTTTTCTAAAAGGGAATCCTGTAAGCTCCAGAAAATTCACATGTAGCTGCTGTCAGAGGAATATAGTTCCAAGGATAATAAAATATTAAGGAACTGGGCCTGTCTTTGGAAAATAAAATGACTTTCTTTCTTCCTTCCTTCCTTCCTTCCTTCCTTCCTTTCTTTCTTTCTTTCTTTCTTTCTTTCTTTCTTTCTTTCTTTCTTTCTTTCTTTCTTTCTTTCTCTCCTTCTTTACTCTTTTTTCTTTCTAATCAGATCTAAAGATGCATAAAGGGGCACTTTTAAAGCACAAAGTCATAGGATTATTCTATTGACACAGATGTAAAATGTTACTCAGAAATTAGATGATTTGAAAAATATAATATTAACTTTTATACTAATTCTGTTCACATATTATAAGCTGCAAATTTCATAATCTTTTAAATATGTATGGACATAAGTCACCAATATTTAAAAGGCCTTTTCTCTTAAGTGACACACAAGACAATAACTACTGTCCTGATATTTAAAATAAAGTTGGAAGAACCCCTTCTGAAATGACAAAGAAGAAAAAGCTTCCAGAGAAGTGAACAACAGACACGTGCATGGGAAATGCAACATAATGGGCATGTAATTTCCACTCCTAGAGAAAAATTTCAGTCAAGAAATCTAAGAGTCAATTTTTCTTGTTCTCTGGAAGAGTTAGTGCTAACCTAAATATTGAAGACATTACGTAGACCACAGATGTTAAAATTGCTATGAAACAGATATATACTTTAAAAGTTGCAGATTTTGAAGTTATTCTAGATATGTAATCTTTGCTTCTTCAAATCAAGGCAAAATTCCTCTGCTCTAACTACATTGTATAAGTAAATCCTCCAGGTCCACAAATGAGGCCCACAGATCCTATGAAAGCAGGACAGTGCAAGACTTTCCCAGAAGTCCTGATGTATAGAAAAGGAATGTAGTTCCTTGTCTAAAGCCAGGAACATGCTTGGCAAAGCAAGTAATAACTTTATGAATTTTTCCCCAAAGGCCTTGATGTAAGAAGAGGAAACACAGTTCCTTTGTTAAAACCTGCAATATGCTTGGTAGATCCATAAACCCCTGGGTTTCAAAGTGAAAGCTTTGAAAGAATTGAGGGACTCCAACTCTTCTAAACTGAGAACCTAACTCTTTTGACTCTAAGGGGCTATGGCTATCAGTTTCAAGGTTTTCTGATGTGCTTGAGATAATCTATGCTCCCTTGTGCAGCATTCTTTGATTAGCTTCCTGCTGACACTGTTCCATTTCTCTCCTGGAAAGACTATATAAAATGCTACGCTCCTTAATAAGTTTTCTTGGCACCAATCATCAGCTTAAGTAGGACCTCCCAAACTCAGCTTTCTGTCTTCTTTATTTTCTCATCTCCTGGACTTCCCAATAAGGATTTTGAGGCTGAAGAAAATCATTTGATAAAATGCTTAATGTAATGGACTAATTAAAAAACACTTTGCAAATATTCTACTTCATGTAGATGCCAATGCTAAGCCTAACTCAAAGTACAAATAGGACTTAGATTGAAAAAGCACAATTGGTTTTAATAAAAGAATAATTTTTCTAAAAATGATGAAAATATATGTGAACAGAAGTTTAGAAATCATAAACATTTGTTGAATAGTATATATGTACATTATCAAGTTTTAGTAAACTGATTTTTTGTTTTTTCTCCTTTCTTAATTTTGAAACAAGAGCTCTCTCTAATTATGAATATCCATTTATTAATACAATATCTTGAGTCTTGTCCAAAAATATGTTTTAATTCAGGCTGCTTATTAGTTATGCTCAAAATAAATGTGAATTATAAAATTGTGATACCTTCAACAAGTCAGGTATCATAATAACTTATAATTTAAAAAATGCTGTTCTATCAGCATTTATATGTGTAACAAAAATTTAAAGAATATTCTATATGTGAAATTGTAAAGATACGAGCTCCAGGTATTAACCTAAATGCAACATTCTTTATTCTTAGATATTCAGAAGACTCTCAGAAACAGGTTTATAAAGAGATAATCATAACACGTTGCTCTGATGCGACTCCAAAAGGTGTATAGTTGTGAAGATGGTTTAATGGTTAGTCAATTCACTACTGAAGGAGATAAGTAGGTTTTGATGATTGATCAAAATATCAACCAATAAAATTAAAGTAATAATAAATTATAGTAATAATAATATAGTAATAATAAATTAATCACCTTGGTTGCAGAAAAATAAGCTTAAAATATCTAGCAGATATGAAAATATCATAGGGCTCTTAGAATTTAGAATATTAGTCAGCACCAAGTGAGGACAAAATGCAAACAGCACACATGTGTTTAAAGACAGCTAAAGTAAATAAGAGCCAGACTGTAGATATCATTTATCAAACAATAAAATATAAAAGCACTGTCCCTAATTAAAAAAAAAATCAGAGCAGCCAAAAAGCAAGGGGGTTCAGGGAGAGAGCAGAATGGGATGGTATCTTACAAAAACTTAATATGTATAGAAAGCCTTATAAATACTCACTATTTTGTAAATTAATTTAAATTTACAATTACTTATAAAGAGGTTTGAACAGAGTGACCCAGCATTAGTCAATCATGATGCTACCATAAGACATGGATTGTTAAATGAAATACCAAATACAGGTATAGGATATTTCCTTATTATCTGTTGGCCAAGGAAGTCACAGAATTTCCAAAAACAAAGCAGGTTATTTCCTTTGTTCCTGGTTATCCACAATAACTAGATGGTAAGATACTATTCCTGAAGACAGTCCACATTTTGGTTGCAGGACATACAGAAATTGATCTGAAACTTATCTAGATACTTTTCCTGAGTGACCAGCTTTCATAGTGTCAGAGATGCTATGTATGCAGATGGGAGAGAAAAACCTTCAGTGGTCCTAACAGTGGTATATCCTCCATATTATAATACTGACCTGGTAGGCAGGATACTGTCAATTATGTCAAGTGGCATGAATGTTATGGGTATAACTAAGTGCTTCCTGATTGGATTTGAAATCCACTCAATGACATGTAGAAGGTCATTCATGGTTGATAACTGTAAATGTTTAAATGTAAAATGTAAAATGTAAAAGGGCAAATGGCCAGGGAGATCCTAGACCCTGGAGCAGAACTTAATGTTGTTGTTTTAGTAAGTATACATATTGTCATATTGTTTTTGTGTGTGTGTGTGTGTGTGTGTGTGTGTGTGTGTGTGTGTGTGTGTGTGTATGAGAGAGAGAACGAAACAGAGAGAGAGAGAGATTACAGCAGTAGATTAGTGATGTTTTCAGTCTTGGTCAGAGATGCTTTCATTTCTAATGGGCAATAGTTAGACTCATAATTGGTGGAATGCTGACAAATGTTACTGTTCAGTGTTCAGCCACAAAAAGAACAATTACACTACCCACTCCATGTGTTAGGTAACATCATTAAAATAAGGGCAGAAGGAACATAAGAGCCAAGGTTAGGGAGGAATGCTGTCAAATATTGCCTTCTGGACACGATATGGTCCCAAGAATTATTTGACTTACAAACCCAATGTAACTTTCAGAACCTTCACAGTACCAAAACAAGATTAAAACAGTCCACTTTCTAGTAGAGACAGAGGAGCACATGAAACTAAACCCTTAACTGAAAATAATTGGTAGTTAGTGGTGGATGAAGAAGTTGTTTTTCTTCTGAGATGGACCTCTTCATAAATTGTCCACGATGCAGTCAATAACCCACACTTATGTACTTTCAAACAAACATAATTTAACATTATGGATTAGTAGGTATATGGATAGATAGATAGTAATAGATGATATATAGATAGATAGATAGATAGATAGATATAAGAGGGAGACAAGTTGGGAGGGTCCCAGAGGGAGTGAGATGAGGGTAAGAAAGGGAAATAGGGGTTAATCTGATCAAAATGCATTATATACATATATGAAATTGTCAAAGAATAATTAAATATGAAAAAAATGAGAAATAACTGTCTTTTATCCATAGACAAAGCAAAAGGTGTAACAGACATAATCAGACATATACTGAGAAGAATAACAGAAAAAGAATATCTCTTGAACTTATTAATGGAGATGATTCAAACTAACGATTTCCATTGTGTGAAGAAGACAAAGAAGCCAGCTAGGCAATCATGATGAAAATCTTTTTTCACGATGATGACAGCTTAAAATAGGAAAATGAGACTGACAGTGTAGGAGACTCGCAGAGTTAAGAGATTTCAGCTTGACTCTATTTACTATATTTATAAACTCAGTTCTTGAACAGCTCCTTTGAATGATGTATTGAGATATGAGAGCTCAAAGTGCCTCCTAAATTATTAGATAAGTTAAACCTGAGTACTATAGAAAAAAATCCAAAACAAACTAAAAACATTTTATGAATATAAGAAAGTCTGAACATTGTATTCAAAGTATAAAAGCAACTGGGTGCTGTGGCAGACACCTGTATTCTCAGTACCCAGAAGTCTGAGGCAAGGAAACTGCAAGTTGGAGGCTATCTAGGGCAATATTACATGAACTTGTCCCAAAACAGAAAAAAAGAGGAAGTATGAAGTGATCAATTTTCCACAAAGTTAGTAATTTTAATAGACCTGTATAAAATTAGGAGGGCAATGTGTCTTTCTGTGATAATTTTCTGCTAAGAATATTTCATACTCTTAACTTCTTGGTGCTTATATTAAACTCTGCAAAGTAGAATCAATCCCTGGGAATAGAAAGAATGAACTGATAAAATGTTTAAAGAAGTATCACTATGGATTTATGTATTATCTTCATAAGATTCATTGGTACATATAAATATGTATCCTATATATTTACTAAATTACTTGAATAGTAAGAACATAATTATGAATAAAAATTGTCTTAACATAGTAAAATAACTTCAGTTTAGTTAGCCTATTGACATCTGTTTGTTGGCAGGGAAGATGAAAAAATTCATATAGACATTATGTGTTATTAAATATTTAAATATCACTAAAATGATATTTTTTTCTTTTTGCATCATATAAAAACATTTAAACAAATAGAATTAATAATGAAAAATTTTAATAATAAAGCTATTTAATCATTAGATAGTAAAAATATAGAATCTTCAAGCCAATGTAAATTAGAGTAAACAAACCTTGATATATTTAAATTTGGTGGTTATGAGGAATGTTTATTGGGAAATGATAACTGACTGTTTTGTGAACCCTAAGCTCTGTGATGAGTAATATCATATGAAAGTCTCCTCTTTTTGGAAATGTTTTGAAGATGAGAAACGAAAATACTCTATACATGTAGCACATTTATTATTAGAAATGTATATTAGTATTCATTTTGAACATCATTTTGCAGCTAGAAATGCAGCCAAGTGATTAAATATTTTCTTTGCATATTCAAACCTGTGACCCTGATCCATATAAAGGAATATTTAACACACTTTCAATCCCAGTGTTCAGAAGGCAGAGATGGTGCATGCCCTTAATCCTAGCACTTGGAAGACGAGAAGCAAAACTCAGAAGTAGTCAGTTTAAGACAGAAAGTGATGTCTAAGATGAGTCAGAGTGAAGGACATGTCCAACTCTCATAATAGAAAATCAGGCTCTCAGCTCAAAGAGTCAAAGAGGCTAAGGCAGAGAAGCAAAGAGGCTGACCGAGGCACTATGGGACATTGTGAGCTCACAGAGACTCATAAGCAGTTTGAGGAGTCTGAAGCAGAAACACAGAGACATTTTGGCAGAAAAGTCAGTATCAGACAGGAAGAATGAGTCAGTTTGAAGCCAAGCAGAACAGTTCAATCTGAGGCAGTCAGAGAATCAATCAGAGTCAGAAGAGTCAGAAACAATCAGCCAACTCAGAAGGTCAGTTTGAACCAGCAGCTTGGAAGAAGAATTTGAACCAGAATAGCAAGCTGATCCAGAATTGAGTTTAGAAGGAGCTAGTCAGGATGGC
This sequence comes from Cricetomys ansorgei, assembly GCA_026225945.1. Lineage (NCBI taxonomy): Eukaryota > Metazoa > Chordata > Mammalia > Rodentia > Nesomyidae > Cricetomys > Cricetomys ansorgei. Next base: position 7,142,256 of record JAMJFZ010001791.1, read on the forward strand.
TCAGTCAGCAAGAAGTCTCAGAGGCTTAAACATTCTAGATTGTATAGAGGCTGAGGCTACAGCTTCCAATTCTAGGCATAGTTTTAGAGTGTATGGAGGCCAAAACACTCTAGGATTCCAGGACTAGGACAGGTGATTGAATTGGGCAAAGAATAAATGGCTTTTACACTGAATCAACATCTATAGATGTATATTACAATCCCAAAAGAAAAAATGATTGTTATCCAGTATTTAAAAATATCACATTAAAAATGTTGTTACTTTGATGAAAATATTTAGTGGTTTAGCTAATAAAAATCTTTTTAAATGAAAATTTGCATTTTATTATTTTTTGCCAATTTTCTTTATTTTTAATTTCATTTTTGAGATTATAATATAATTACAAATATTTCTCCTTTCCCTTTCCTCCCTCCTAATTCTCCCATAAAACCCTCCCTGCTCTCCTTAAAATTAATGGCCTCTTTTACCAATTGTTATATTGCATTTATATATGTTTATGTATATACATATATAGTTCTAATATAACCAGCTCAGTCCATATAATGCTACCTTAATGTGTGTTTTTTTTCAAGCTGTCCATTTTTAATGGTTGTGCTCCTGAGGAAGAACACCTCTCCCTCTCTCAGCTTTTCTCAATTGCCTTGGAGCCTTTCCTCGAGCTACTCTGGCACACCCAGCCCATTGGTGTTGCCCTTGTTCACCCACATTTGGGCCGCCATGTTGGTGAGACTTTATGAGTCTGATTGTACTAGGAGGCACAATCTCATAGCAAACTCTCTGATCCACTTCCTCCTACAATCTTTCTGTCCTCTGTTTTATTTTAAAGGTCAAAAGACTTCCAAAACATATAGCCTTGTGTTGTGACTCTTGGTTGTTCTTTAGAGAGGGAAAGGTGAGTCCCTATTGTTGAAACACCATGTACTTCAGATTCACCAGAGCTGCTCCAGAGACACCAGAGCTGGAACTGACATGAACATCCCTTCCCTGAGTTCTGGCTTTCATGGTACCTGAAAATACCATGCAAACATCAAAAGGAGGGAAGGAAACATAGTCCTACACAGCTATGATATCTATGAACCACATCAATAACCATAAAGATATCATAACCCTCAGGGGGCCAAAATGGAAAGCATACCTTGGTGATAACCAATAGGTCTCTAATTCGACTTAAGATCTTTTCAACAAGAGAGAACTCATAATTAGAAATGGAAATCTAGCTAACTACTGAGTGTTAATGGAGTCTTGACTATTAGAAGATAATCTACAACCAGAAATTTACTGAACCATCATAATGCCAACAACAATTTATAAACATTTGTCTTTATACTCTTAGAGATTAGTCATCACTGCTCACAAGAGTCTTATATTCATAGGTATTTTAAACACTTTTCTGTTGCATTTAAACACTTGCATTTCAAATTTCAAATAATCAAGTTAATTCCACCCTTATGTGGTACCATTGCTTCCTCATAGTCATGTATCTTTAGTTACTTTTTATGATATGTTGAGGCAAGCTGTTGGAGCCCACTAAAAGTAAAAAACATTGTTTTGAATTTATTTTTAAAATACAACACTGTAATGTCTAACTATTAAGCTGTTGTATAGTGTTGTATACTTGCAAATCCAGCACCCAGCAGGCTAAAGCAGGAGGAGGGTTATATGCCAATTCTAGTCTAGGATGTACAAGACTTCTCAAAAATAAAAATATAAGGTTTTGTATTATAAAACAAGGAGCTCAAGTCAGGTATGTCTTTTACTTTTGTCACTACATAAACTATAGTAATTAGCTATTAGTTAAATTTAGTTTGTGAAGGGATGTATTACAATTTTCCTAAAAGGATATCAAGGTTTTATGTACAATCTAGTACTTATTTCTTACTATAAAAAAAAAAGAAGAGTCTCATCTCTCTTTTGTCAAGAGACAAATGAGGGGACAGAAGTCCAAATGTGTACTTGGTAACAATAGCATCTGTTCCAAACTACCAAAAAAGCATTTACATTTAATGTGGTGCTCCTATAGAATGAAAAAATTCTGCCACGTCTCATTTTCATAAAGAATGAGCTATGTTCATAAAATGAATATATCTCCAGCACAGATAAGCAAATCTGTCTTACTAAGGAAGGATATTAATATGCTCAAGTGCTTATTTCTTTGCACTTATAAAAAGAGGAAGGACTTGATAAATACTTATCTTCAAGTTGAAATGTGGGTACAAAGTACAGATGATCCTTTCTTATAAGATAAGGGTAGTTTCCTGACTATAGCTTTTAGAATGTGAAAGTGCTATGCTATAAGTACAAAAGGATTAGGGACATTGGCCAGTAAGAAGCTGAGTAGCATAAGCCACATTGTACAACACAAAAGCACATGAATTCTAGGTTTTTCCTAGGCTTCCTGTCTGTGTATCCTCCTCACAAAATTCTTACAAAAAACTTAGTGAACACATTTTGGCCTGGTTATATGGCTCAACAGTTAATAACACTTGTTTTGTCTGTAGAGGACTAGAGTTCAGTTCCCTTCACTTGGTTTGTGATTCACAATCATCCAAACCTGAATTATGAGGGCATTGACAACCTGTTTTGGCCACTTCCCTTTTGTCTTCTGCAGCCACCAAGCACACACATGGTGCAAATATACACACACAGGCAAGTCAATCATATTTCTCCTATACTTAGTAAAGAAGTTTAACAGAAATTTACAAAATTAAATGAAAAAAGAAAACATCATATGGAAATCGTAAAATGACAATTTGAAGGAGAACTACTTAGCCAGAAATATTTGTGATGATAATCATATAAGCAAATGAAATAACATTTTACTGTGCTAAATCCCTTATTTATGGTATTGCTATGACTATTGAAAAACTTTGGCAAAATCATTAGGTAAAATTAAATAAATGTGTAGGTGTTGATGTCATTGATGATTTAATTAATTATTCTCCTAAGTTCATGGCAGAAAACAGTTTATTCTTAATCTTAAACATAGAACTGGAAGGCTCAGCCTCCATACAATCTAATCTTCAAGATGCTAGCCCAGACCTAAAAGGCTTCAGCATCAGTACAACTTACATCGAAAACCTAAACCTAATACCTTTAAACCTCTGAGACTTTCCACTGACCAAGCTCACTTTGACTAGCTTCTTCTGAACTCAGAGCTCTACTGACCTCAACTGACTCACTTGTACTCACTCCAGCTCAACTCAACTCACTTGTTGTACTCTTCTGGCTCAAACTTTTTTCCAAGCTGACTGGTTCAAAGTGACTTTCTGAACTAGCTGACTATTTCTGACTGAACTGTTCTGACTCTGGCTGTCTCTGGCTGACTCTTACAACTTCTGTGACTGAACTACTCTGCTTGTCTTCAAATTGACTCTAGCTGTTAGCTGACTCTCCTAAACTTACTCTTCCTGTCTGACACTGTCTCCCTCTGTGGCTGTATTTGATCAATGTGAATATTTTAATGAACAACAAACATACAGACTTACAATGAGTCAACTTAATTTATCTCTTACTGATTACTGATATCCTTTGTAGACTGCAAAAAATTTAAAAAGTAAAATCCTGTCCATTCAAAGAGTTTTATAGGTCTTTTATATTTTTCTGTTCTCAGAAAGGGTTTAAAAATGGCTCTTGCTATATATTTAGCAACATTCAAATCAGTGTTGTAAAATAGACTCTTTCAAAATCCTTAAAAATTAAGTGCTTTCACTTTTCCCATTGTTACTTCATTCTTCCCATTATAATGTCTGGCATGAAATATCAATATCCATTGGATAGTATCTTTATATAATACTAGTTTACCTTTGCCTGCCTGTTTAAAATTATTTTAAAGAGTCATTTGGAGATCAGAAAAAAATTAATGTCCAACACCAAAATTACATTCGCAACAAGAAGGCTAATCTGCCTCCCAAAATGAGGACACTAAAACCCATTACTGTTCCATTAAAAATATTTTTTGCAACACACATATACAAATTTGATGTAATTTTGAATGTTTCTTTATGATTTGTCCATGATGTAAAATTTCCTTAATAATCAAGACTATTTGATTTGAAATGTAAAATCTGCACTTAATTTACAAGATTCAGTTTTCATATTTTATCTTTATACAATCTACATTGATAATGTAAGTTGTAACAGAATTTAAGAGAAACTGTTTCAAAAGCCTTGGTACGTATTTAGAAGTGAACATTGCAATTATTTTCTTTTGAGATGTGTAATATTTTTCTTGCCCTTGGGTTTATTCAATCCTGATTGCTACTCAACTGTCATGAGTCTCTTTAAAATGGAATAGTGAGTAATTCCTTGTGAGCAATTGCCAGTCATATTTGAGAAATGAAATCTGAGGAATCAAATTCATTTGTCACACATTTCTAACTTCTCAGTGGTGTGCATTCCTCTAAACAAATAACCCATCAATTATTCAGCTTTCCAAATCCCAAAATTAGACTAAATTCTCTGAAGTACCAAAGATGTCCACAGAAAAATGAAAATAAGAAATAGAATATTGATAGGGTATATTTTATTAAATAAAAATGTAATGACCATGCCAATAAATGTCTGTACCACCTGCTTTTGCTTAAGGGTTACAACCTCAATTCTTACATATGAAATTCTCATTACATGAAAATCATTCTCCTAAATTGAGGAAATGTGTTTTTCATATATCTTTCATTTATATTTTCAAAAAACCACTTCAATTCTTTTAAATGACTAAGGCATAAATGATTGGCATTGATATATCTTACAGAGCCATTCATATGACTTGTCATAAAGGCATACAGAAAGACTTTTTCTCCTTTTGCTGATGTTTTGAAAATGGGAGTGACTTCAGAAGCTGGGTGTGGCAGGAGCAGGTGATAGATAAGTGGTTCAACACCTGAGCTGCAGGAGAATTCCACAGCTGCCTGTTCTGGAGACTCAGTCAGAAAACTATATATTTTTGTCTCTGGGTCTGTTACTATCAAGCTGTAGTTCTCTGAGCATTAGAACATAGACTGAAATTACATTTTCTTTTTATACCTTGCCCTTCCCCCACATATACATGTCAATTTTCACTTGACATAGGCTGTACTAGCACATCCACCTGTCTCACCCCTACCAAAAGAGCACAGTTTTCTAATAGGAATCCTGACCATAAACAGAGACAGTAAGTTCTTTGATTTTGAGGCTATTACATTTCACAAATTCTAGGGTTAACAGATGCACAGGGTGGGTATGACCAGAGGAAGTAGTTTCAAGAGCATTGGCATCAGTTATGGGAAAGCTTTGGGTGCTACACTTACTGAACTATCTAAACTTTAGTTCCTTCATCTACCACCTACAGGTGCTGCCTTTTTTTATTGGCATAAGGCAGTCAATGTGTTTTCTATCCCTGTGGCTGTTCATCTAAGACATATGAGGCAATGGAGTCTTTGGTGTGGATATACTCACAATGTGTATTACTTCAAAATATTCCATGGTAAGAAAATAAAATTATTAATAAAATAATGTTAATGAACTGTGAAGGTCACCGTTATTCAAGAATAGTAGCACCAAGTATGTGCCAGTGTTGTTTTATTTTGCCCCTGAAATAATCTAGAATAGTCACTTGTCATACAACATTGTTGTGCTCACAAAATAAATACATAGAGGTATAGAAGAAAAGGAGTCAAAATGAGGAGTCATTACAAATTTATAGTGATTCTTCTTTTAATTCAGTGCTTTATTATAAGGACTATAAAGATGTTCTAATTCAGTATGCAAAAAGCATCTAAGATCTTTTTATGGGTTAAAAATAAAAAGCGTACATACTGTCAAGACATAAACAATATTCAAGCAACCCAATTTTAAATGAGAGCATGCCCATGCATAACGCAGCTACAGTGGAACATCGTAAAAATAATTTATGTGACAACCAGTTATTTTATGTTTTAATTTTGTCTATTTAAATGTTGATTGTTTTCCTAAATCACAGATTTTAGCACCAAGTCTCGAAACCACTGTAAGCATGTCTGCTACCTTTTTGATCTTACCATCACAAAAAACAGTGATACTTAGAGGTTTAGAGGATTTTGTTTTTATAGGAGCAAAATAGAATTTGATGACAAAAGCTGCTAAATAAATCATCCAAACATGGTTATATTCTAGGACTAGTCATGTTTAGCATTACAGAATCCACATTAGTTCCCAGTGTGACACTCTACATGCCTACCACATTAATTCCCAGTATAATACTAGACATGCCTACCAGCAGGGTTCTGGCTATCAGGCACATCCACAAGACACCATACTCTTGATAAGTTGAATTCTACTTCTCAAGCCTTGACACAGTCGGTTTTCCCAAGATTCTAGGTGATATGGAATTTAAGAGTCTTACAAGACTCATGAAGCATTATTAGGGACATTACTTAAGTCTTCCCATTCTCCCACAAAGGCATCACTGATAAGTTTTCAATATTCATTCAGAAATGGCTTTTCTGTCGGAATTTTTATGTCACTCTTTCACCTGTTAGGGCTGTTTGGAAGTTCAAATGTTCTGTGTAGGTTCTTCATAGGTAAAATATATAGAAGATTCCATTAGTGTTTTTTGTGCTTTATGGAAAAGTCATTATGATTTGAATTTTTAATAGTGATCATGAAAACATATTTATATAAGTTAATAAACACCTTCAGTCTATTCCCTATTAATCATGAAATGATTTCATACAAAACAAATGACAAAAGCAAAGCCTGAAATAAGACAGAGATTCCTTGTTGACAATTGTGATTTTTTTAAAACTTGGTTTTATATTTATTCACTAGATTTTACAGGAAAACACTGTGAATATTATTCTTATCAGAATGGCAGGATGGAGCTAGCATTAGTTTCCTCTGTTAGCCCTGAAGCCATCAGGGATTACTCTGGGTTTCAGGTATGCTGGAAGGCTAACAGCAAGTGAACCAATGACATCTGTGAATACTGGTGTCTTCCACATATTCTCTTGTATGAACTGGTGTAGAAGAACACATGAGAGTGTGAATTATTCTCTAGTATCTTCAGGAAACTTGTTTTAGAATTAAAGGTATTGCTTTTCTTTTTAGTAAGGGCATATGTAGGAAATCAGAATATCATACGATTACATGAAGGAATTAAATTAGTTAATAATAATAATAATAAATTTAGATATAACATTTAAATATATTATAAGGAAAATTACAAACTTACAAATTATGAAGATGATATGTTTAAATATAAATTAAATAACAAAAATAAAAATGCATAGAAGTGTTCTCTTCTTTAACAGCCTCATAGTTCTTTGGAATTTGAGATGAGAGAAGCAGATACATAGTAAAATAATACAGTATTCTAGGGATAACCTTGTGTTACTATGGATTGAACTGTCTTGACTTAGATATTTTACATCAAGTATACTTTTGAAAATTTTGCACATTGATATCAACTTCATTCATAGAATAATTTCTAATTCTGCTCTTAAACACATTCATCTTTCTATTATCATTTTGTTAATATTTGGGAGATTTTTTTTCCAGTATTTAAAATTATGATGTGTGCATTTTATCCCTCCTCTGTTGAGTTAGAAACACTTCTATAGTGGAGTCTATATAGGTTTAATTTTTACATCCACAACACTAAACTTATTGCTTGGACTAGAAGAGATATTTAATAGATTTATATTTATCAAAATAATCCATTTTCTCATGTAATTTTAGTTCCAGAGAAAAAGAAAATATTCAAATATTGGCATTTATTTAAAAAAATTGTATGCTTGAAGGACTAAAAACTGTAGAGAAAATAAATACTATCTTTTTCTACATATTATATAAAATTTCTAGCTTTAAAATACATTAAAAATTAATTATCTTGTATCTCTTTGAGAGGCTAATTATATTTGTGTATTTGCAATAAAAAATATAGTTTTATTTCCCTTCCAATATCCCTTAGGTACATTTGTCTTTTTTCCCTAGAGTTTCTGTAAAGGAGTAATATATGCTTATGGTACATGAGAAAAATATAATTCTTCAGAAAATACTTAATTGTTGTAAATGGCACATTCAAACTCATATATCAAGTGATGCAGCATTTCCTGATGTTATTAATTCTTACACAATAAAAATAATTTACTCTTGTAATAAAGACTTAATAGAGTCTCAGCAGGCATGGCCTCAGGGTACAGTAAATTCTCAAGGAAGATTTCCCAAATATAACCAAAACATAAGACTTTTTCATATCTTTATTTGTTGATAAAAATAGTTGGCATAAGGAAAAAAACATAAAGAAATATTTCTTCTGTATCTCAAAATGCTAATACTGTCATAGAAAATTACACAAAGTATTCATGTAGTGCTACTGCAGGCGTTAGTGTACTCTAAAATATGGCAGGTATCAGTACAGGATTCCCAAATATAGGCTCCATGATAGCATAGACAAATGCAGTGAACCACATTCAGATTTTCCTGCTTGTGATTCATCACTGTACATATATACAGGTGCACACACAGTTCAGATAATTTGGATAAGTTTAAACTTCCTACACTGTATTCCATTTAAAGTCTACTATTACAGCTGATAAAATCACTGTCCCAAAATAATAGTGAAGAAAACTGAGTTTATTACAAATAATGTGCTCTTATGATTTTCTGTCCTAAACAACCAACATTTGTGTTTGTTCTTTTGAGATTTTCATATGTGTTTTGATCATATTCTCCCTCGCTCCCCATTGCTTTCCACATTCTTCTGCCTCTACCTCCCAACAAACTGTGACCTTCATTAGGTCACTTTTGCTGTCCCCAAATTCTCAGATGTGTGATTTCTGCTGTAGTATGACTGACTTATCGGAAACTACACTTTTAGGGAAAACTGATCTAAAATGAAATTTTATGAAATTCATGTACAATCTCAAGAACCGTCTATCTTTAAGCAAAGGATGAAATAATTACTTAATAGATATATATTAGAAGATTGCTACATGGCTATAATAGAATTTTACAACAAAAGCATAATGAATGAAAAAACCTGGAAAATTGACATAAATAAAATTAAATACATGTGTGACTAGAATCCTTGATATACTGTAATAAACCAATGTATAATGCAAGCACCTATGTTAGAAGGTATATTAAAATTTTGCCTACATTGTAGCAGTGTAATAAATATTTCAACCAGTGAATATTCATATTTTGAGTGAACATTTGTTTCACTTAATTGTAATTATGAAATCAGGCACCAATAGTGAAAATCAGCTTGATACAACAGAATGTGGCTCTTTTGCTAATGGAAATGACTATGAACCTATAGAAATTGAAATATGAATCAAAACTTGAGAGTAATAAAGAATTATGTCTTTACTTAAAATCTCATTATAAAAATTTAAAAGTACTACCCAAAATACAGATATGCCAACATTATAAAAGCTCAGGTAAAATGACGTTTACTTCATTTTATTTACTTAGAAATTGAGATGTTTGTGTTTCTAAATGTTCCTACCCAAATGAAAAACTATGAGGAGATTCAGGGTACAATTTTGGTATGTAGCTGTAATCTCAGCATTAGAGGGACAGAGGCAAGCACATTCAGGGGCATCCTGGTTTACAATGACAGATGCCATCTCCTGGAGATGACACACAATGACTGTGAGCCTATCCTTCAATGGTTGAACTAAGAAAACCTAGCAAAAGGTTATTTTCTTATTTTGAATGGACTGTCAATTCATGAAGCATCTTTAGCTATTGCTTTTCTCTATTTACAACCACCTTTTTCAACCTCATTGTTTGTATTAAATTGAAATAAACTTGTAATTTCAAAAAATTTATTGAAGATAAACTAGTATCTATATCTGATTAATACTAACTTATTATAAGAGAAAATTCTAACTATCATTACTATTGAATATTTATTTGTAACGTTGTATAACATTGTGAGTGTTCATTTCCAATAAAGCAAGATTGTAAGCGTAAAAGATTTAGCAATACTAATAACAAATTTTAATTTCCTATTAGGCTTCTAATAGCCAATGCTTAGCAAGCAGTTGAGAAATAATGTTAGATTCCAGAAATATATGTTATTTGAAGCTACAAATGTTCAAGAACATCTAGGTAGACAGGAGTCACATAAAAAAGCAAAGCATTTATATATAGACATTGCTGTTTCACTTTATTATAAATAATCTGTAGGATCAGATAGGATTAACGTCATATTAATACAAGATTTAACATATGAAATCACATTTAACTTACGTGATAAAACTACATGATTTTAATCATGTTTTTACTCAAGGTAACTATAAAATTAGTATGTATTAATATTAAATAATATTCTAGCTTTATTATAGATGAAATATACCTTTTTATTTCTCTATATATTTCAGCATAAAAATTTGAGTATGCACAATTTTTGTTGGATAGAAAAAGTAAAAATTTTTGATAAAATTTTAAATTATTTTCTTTGTTACTTTGTATCATCATGTATATTTTCCTAGATGTCTAGGGACATAGGCATAAGCTGTCGAAATAATATTACTTGATTTATGATATTTAATTTGATCGAATCATGCCTAATGTTTTATGTTAAGAGGAAGCAATGATTTAGTTTAAAATATTGTATAAGCTAACCAGGAGCATGTACCATCTTCTGTCCCATTCCACCTAATGTTAAAATGAGATGTCACTGCCAAAGATTAGTTATAGAATAAATCCCATCAAACTTTTAAAAGACAATAACAAATCTTTTCATGATATGATATATATGTATATAACTGTCTCACTTTATTTTCTATTTTTTAGAGCTCTTCTAGTCAGCAGAGAGATGTGTAAATGATAGAACACTCTTTCCCAAAGAGACATCAGCATCCTTTCTCCATGGTCTTCGATTTCTAAGTTTCTAATAGAGACATACATTCTGAACAATATTATGCAGAGGCATTTCACTAATTGGAATATCTAGTTGATGTGCCTTGTGATGATTCATTCAGAGACAGAGGCTTAAATAGCAGCTATTTATATGTTAATTAATAAAGTGACATGCAGAGCCCTGTGATTACACCATGCACATAGCCTATTGAACATATTGCTCCTTTCGATTTTCCTTCCGCAGGAAGATTAAGAGCTGCCCTCCCTGGCAGCTTTAGTTTGGTTATGCAAATGAACTTTTTCTCATTAATAAAAATCATCCTCATCATTGAGAATAATTCTTAAGGAAAAATATCAACTGCTTAAATATCCCATTGCTGGTATTTGTCAGTACTTTGACAGAGTCCACTAAGAGCATCTTTCAAATATAAAACTGCTATTAGAAATGGATTAGAGAAGAGAGAGTGTTGAGTAATTTGAAACTGATAGAGGATCTATTAAAAGGTAAGCTTTTTTAAGTCAACATAGAAGACAATTTGATAACTGGAAACATTAAAAAACCACAGACTAGGGGCTAATAACAACTAAATTTTCACACGTGAAGAATGCACTATGGTGGTATTTTTGTGGGAAAAAAGAAAACAGCAGCATTGAAACCTAGCATTCTTGTAGATTATTCTCAGGAATTATGATAGTACAAAACATTTGAAAAGTTGTAGCATAGTAAAGCAGCTACCTACTTACATCAGATATAAAATACAAGTCAATAATTTCACCTGTGTTAAACCGTTGTATTCTGCAGCTTTTGGCCAAGTTCTCTCAAACATCTATATTACACTACTACTGACTGTTCATTATGTTTCTGGAAGTTGACTTGTGGTCAGCTTAGATGACAGTGACTCAACTTTCAAATGATAGGATACTTAAGGTATCTCCAATTAAGGAAATATGGGGTAAGTCAGGAAGCATCAAGAGATGTAGCCATAGAAGTTCAAGTTATTTTCTATGATCTTTTTGTCATATATAGGTTTGTTTATGTACTAAAGGGCAAAATAAGTTAAGTGGTTAAGCTGAGATTCAGTGCAGAAGGCGTGAGTATATAGAGCATAAACAAATGAAGAATCATAACTATTGCAAAATAGACTACTATATGCTCTGAGACTGCAATGATTGACAATAATCAAACTCTGTTTAGTCTTATAGTGATCTATAGAAATCTCATGAATGGCTAAATGTCACAAAATTCAACTTCAAATTCAGTGACTAGATAAATAATATTCTGATGTCACTCTGTTGATTTTAAAACCTACAAAATGTACCTACCAGGGGAGGAAAGCAACCATCCTTCTCATCCAGCCATGAACCCTGTTAGCTCCAATAATGATCTATCTGATGAGATATTCTCATGGGTACAACAGTAATACAAATACTATGGGAATAACCAATCACTTTCTGCCACATCCCACCCTGTGAGACAAAGTGAGACTCATATCTGGAACTTCTGAAAAGGTCAAAAACCTGTGGATACATAGGTCATAAGTCTAAGGGTATATATGGCAGGGGGCACCTATAACATAAAAGAACTCATAAAGGCCTATTGCTATGCCTATAAGTCAGTGTAATATCAACACTCATACAAGAATTGGTTTCTTACAGTAGATGGCAATTAACACACAATCCCATAGCAGGTCAATATGTTCAGAATGCTAAAACCTAAAAGGAATTGTCTGTATAAACATACCCACTTCAAGGCTCAGGGATCTTCAGGGAAGAGGAGACAGAAAGATGATAAGAGCTAGAGGTAATAGACTTTAAGAAAATAGTGTTTTTCAGACATTACTGGACATATGCACATATGTATACACAGAGATTAGACAGAAAATATAATACTCATGTGAGTCAAGTCAGACAATAACCCAGTATGAAAGGGTAAGTTGTGCAAATAAGCTTCATCCTTAGCTGAAGTACGAAAGGTATTTGGTAACTGGTAGGAAAGATAGAGACATTTTCTTAATATTGTAACCTCTAGGGTATCACCCTTATGCCTAGGAAATTGCCACATGTATGAGTAGTTGACCAACACTTAATTGATGAGAGAGAGAGACAGAGAAAGAGAGAACATGAAGTTGTATGGGAAAGGAGGTTGATGTGGACCTAGAAAGTGTAGACGGTATTGGAATTTAATAGGCATGAAATCATTGTATGGAATTCTCAAAAAACATAGTAAAAATATTATTTATCTTCACCAGCCTGCTGCTTCCAAAGACCATAGTGATGCCCATGAACCATGCTCTTGCCACACAAGGTCAACTTAATTTTCTTTTGTTCCTTCCTTTTTCTTTTTTTTGAGATCACAGGATTCTTAGCAGCCTTTGTATCATATTTCATTAGAAATTCCAATGATTATGTTTTACATAAAGCATTAATATTCACATCAATCGGATTACAACTGCCTCATCTCAGAACTTATCTCTATTCATATTAAATGGAGATTTCTGTTTATGGCACTTGGGGCACCCTATAAACATCCCAGAATTCTTCATATCACAAAGGTATTTCATCTTGCTCAAGCTATGTCAACTGAATAGAAGCAAACTACAGCTAATATATTAGAAGTATTTAATATAACTTAGCAGAAAATGCATATATTATTATATGTAGTTTATTGTCCTCCTAAAGCTTTCTAAATATTTTGTTTCTATAAGTTTCCACCTATTGCTTACTAGTTAGTATAAAATAGCAATTTATTAATTTATTGCTAAAAACAGATATCATATGAAGTTGAGGAAGCCAATTCTGCTTCCTTGTGTCTAGTTTTTGTGTGTCTATGAACACAAGAGCATAAGCAATAATGATGACAGTTTTTGTGAATTATGAACCTAATTGATTATATTATTTATCAAAAGCTGGGTAATTCTTGTATTACGTATGTTGTTGTATGTATATTATTGCATTTTATATATATATATGCACACAAACATATATATATGTTGTATATTGTTGTATGTATGTATATATATATGTGTGTATGTATGTATGTGTATGTGTGTGTGTATGTATGTATATATATATATATATATATATATATATATATATATATATAATGTAAGTATGTTGATATTTAATCAAGCAGATATTTCTGGCGTAGTTCATATACCTCTTTGACTTTCAGAACATTTCATCTGAGCAAACTTGTCATTCCAGAATTAGGAAGCTTCATAATCATGAAATTACAAACCTACCATTTGGTAAACTAAGAGAATATCAGACAATAATAAAGATTCAAGAGACAAAGAATATTGGTAAATTACATAGTTACTCTAAGTCTGGGGTATTTAGTAAAATTTGTGCCCTAAAATATTTGAAAAATCATTTTATTGCAAAGAGAGTGATTGTGAATAATATATACAAATACATCCTGTTAGGAAAAATGAATATGGCATCCCCATTGCTATAAGCCAGGATACCAATTAATATATTGCCATCTTAGGTACATACATGCTCATGCCACCTACAGCTTTAATGAATTTTTATGGAAATTTCACAGCAGTGAGATGCACCCAACAAAGAATATGAAAATGCAAATAGAGTTATTTATTTTTATATTGTTTTAATGTGTAAAAGCATAATATTCAGGGATACACCACAGGGTGCTAAAGTACAGCACAAATAATACATGGACTGACCTTTTTTTAAGAATATTCATTCAATAAAATCTCCCATGATTTCTATATTTATATGTGTGTGTTCATTTATGCATTTTTATAAACTATTGTTTACTTCTAGACCTAAGCTAGGCAATTTTACCCCCTTATAGCAATTCCGATCAAGTAGCACCCCCAAAGTTTTACTCAGTAATTTATTCTATTTGCAGTTTAATTTCTAGAATGCCATAGAAAGAAGACATTATATCAACACCATCTTCCTTAAAGTCTCTCTTCCTAACAACTTCTGCTCTAAAAATTACTAAAACTCCACTTCAACCCAGCCAAGTGATTAGGTAAAAGTGATAGTTCCAGAATCATTTCTATCCTCTTAGAACATTTCTATCCTAATTGAAATGTTTTTCTACTTGTGTGTCACTTATTTTATTATCTCTTCATTTATGCCTAATAAACTCATCTTGAAACAAACACCAAGACCATTTATTTGGTGAGGCCTGGGGAGTTGGCTCAGTAGATATAGAAATCACTTGACGTTTTTTTCATGAAGATCTGAGTCAGCTTTCCAGAACTGATAAAAATCAGTATATAAATGCCCACTTCTATAATCCCAGTGCTCCTAAGAGCTTATTGGAGATGGAGACAAGAGAATTTAGCTGGTAAGACAGCTAGTCTGATATATGGAGAGAAAAGAAACAGTAGGAGACAATTTGTGAAACAAGGTGAAGTGTAAAGACCAACATCTGATGTTTTCCCTTGTCCTTATTATATGCACTATGGCACATGTGTGATTGCATTCATACATATGACTTTGAACACATATACACAGTGCACATACACATACACATACACATAAATATTTAAAAAAGAACAATTTCTTCTTTGAGTTCTTCTTATGTCATACTCTTAACTAAAATTTCTTTTTTTATATTCTTATTATCTCTCACACATACCTCCATTTTTTATGTTCCCACTTATGATAGGGAAAAAATTCATATTCAACCACTCAAAGACAAAAAACGCAATTTGCTCTCTCATCATATGATTTGTATACAGGTTATATTGAAGATATCACCAGTTTTATAATGAGTTAGTCAATGAATTAATTGAATATACAGAGACATCTTGGATATAACACTTTACTAATGAATATGAAGTATTTGTTCTGATCAGTTGATGGCTATGTAATAATCTTGAAAAGGCAATATTTATATATGATTATATCAGTGAAAACAAACACTTCAATTTGATCAAAGAAGAGCTGTGGTAGTTTTGCAGTGCTACACAATCAATCACTACAAACTGAAGATTCATACAGTATTCATCTATTCATACAGTATCTGTCTATCCACAGTAACCCAAAGCTTAGGATTTCATACATGACAAAATATCTTGTATTAGAGTTTTCAAAAGTTATAATTAATTTGTCATAGGGACCAGGGAAGGGTCACCTTCCCAATATTGTACATTTTCTAGCAGAGATTGAATATAAGTTTTATTTTCTTAATGGTTGTCAGATAGGGACCATTATCAGCTACCAGATGTAAAGAAAAATTCCTCCCTGTGCTACCTACTAAAAGGCCTTCTTACAATGTAATGATTTTCCTCTTCAATAAAACTTGCTGTGAAATTCTTCCTGTGAAGATGGCTTGTATACAAATGTAATCTGATACTATCACCTCTGGAATATTCTACCAAGAGGATATTTCATGAAGGCATGATTTATTCACCTCATGGTATGTATCCCAAAGATTTAAGTGTAATTTTGTTTTAAAAATCACAAAAGTAAGAAGAAATAGTAATTTACAACTCAATATGAGTTTTGAAAA
This sequence comes from Cricetomys ansorgei, assembly GCA_026225945.1. Taxonomy (NCBI): domain Eukaryota; kingdom Metazoa; phylum Chordata; class Mammalia; order Rodentia; family Nesomyidae; genus Cricetomys; species Cricetomys ansorgei. The sequence goes on from JAMJFZ010001791.1 coordinate 7,158,574, forward strand.
TATCATTTTCATATTCTAACAGATAAATCAATAAAGAACAAGTGAATCAATTGTTTATCTTTTGCATCAATCAATTTCCTTTTGTTTTTATCTTTGTGTTTCTGAGAGAAGACAAGCAAAATTGATATTTCTATATGCTTCTTCATATCTAGGCAACAAAACATATCAAAATCCTTATCTGTCCTTTATATTGTGCTGTCAACAATTGCTTCCATGAGTCTATGATACAAATAGATATGTAAATCCTTTCACTATATGGTATTTTTATGGTGTGCTTGGCTGTTTAAACCATCCACAAAGCTACTATTACCAATAACTATCACAAAGTACCCTTATGGTTCCATGAAACAGTTAATTATTTTGTTGACATTGTAAATATAGAATCTGAGCTCTACTTTTAATAGCTATAAGAAGCTGGAGAGAAATAATGTGCTTCAAAGTAGCTGAAAGACTTTCTGATTACATCTCAGACTAATACAGACCCCAACTAGCCCAAATCAGGTAGGATGACTTTAGTGATTCCCATGCCTTCACTCAATAATCATGAAATCCTGGACACTGCATTTGTGACTTATTTCTACATCTCTTCCATATATCTTGCCCATTTCCAACACTCAGGACCTCAGTTCAGTGTTGTCATGCATGCCACCAGATAGACTTCTTTTCTTCAATTCTACTTATTGGAATTCCTATAGAATGAACCTTTAGTGTCTCTCTCAACAGAGCTCAAGGCATTTTATAAAACATTGCATGAACCTGTGCCTGTGACAATCTCCTGTGATTAATCTTCCACTTGTCTTCTTGTCTGATCCTCCCTATACCCATCGCATTCTCATCTTCTGCCTTCTTGACCCATTTGCTGTTCTTCAGATGAAAAATATTTTATGCTGGTGGGCCTTTTGGAATACTCTTAGTCTGCCATTTAAATGATGTTTCCCCTACCTACTCTGCATCTGAATACATCTTCTCATATGACTTTATCATGTCTAACCGACTTTCTAGAAGTATGCCCTGATCACTCACACTGACTTTCTGTATGACTACAGTTATCTTGAGAGAAACATTCAGCAAACTTTAGAATTCTGCATGGTGTAATACTATTTGCTTTGACTTCACTTCTCCAACCAATGTATAGCACTTAGAATAAATATAATAAATTTATATAATATCAGTATTTAGATGACAACTGTAACATCATAGTCATCTAAGAACCAGCTTAAAGTTGTTCATGAAGTAATAAATGTTTCTAGACCCTAGTTCACAGGAGATGCCTCCTCCCAACCATCTCACTGGGTACTTAGGTTGACAGATTTAAAGTAAGCACTAAAACTTCTGAAGCAGCTGTAACTAAAGCACTGGAGAGGAGAAGGAAAACCTGGGCATATCTCAGCTAAGATTTTACAGCACGTTCTGTGAGAGATAGCCTGAAAAGTACATCTATATGAGCCTCCTTCCTATAGCTCTTTTCACCCATAAAATTATCAACCTACCTTTGTGACTAATTCCCAGGGGTGTAGGAGGTGCTCGTATTCATTTTGACTAGGTATGAATTGATACTTCTTAAATGGAGACACTGAATAAAAAGCATATTTTATCACTAGCCCAGATGCCCTACCACAGTCCAATCTATTTTATTCTGTACTACCAAACAGCTGCTGGCACCCACTAAGAGCATCTGGTTCCATTTCCTGTTGGCAAGGGCCCCATTAGCAGTAAAACAGCTAATGCCTTTTAGATGGCCTCATGATTATAGTTTTTATTGGTACCCCAGGTAATTGAGTTAATAAATTTAATTGCCACTGCTGACACTTCCTCCCACCCTCCTCCTCTTCTTAACATCTTTTCCAGCTACTCTCAGAAAAAAAAATGAAGAGAAAAAAGTGCAGAGAAACCATTAATAAAAATATGCATCTAATGGGACAGATGACCTCACAAAACACTTGTGAATGACTTGAAAATGTCACTGGGCCCACCCCAGTTTGTTTATGGCAGCATGTGGTACCATGACTCACAATTACTACCGTGATCCTTTCAAGATAATTTATAGAACTGTGCACACGACACTGAGCAATACCTAGAGTGTACAGTGTGCTGTCACAAAAGTTTCCAAGGCAGTATTTATAGTTACATAGGAGAATATGGGCACAGATTTCTGTATTTCTCAACAAATAATTCACACACTGTACTGTAAATCATGGTGAAATATTACATATTACAGAATAAAACTGCAGCAGAGAAGAGACCATTGATAACTGAAATCTTCTCTTGGGAGACATTTTTAAGATTTTGCCAAAAGAAAAACAGAACCTTAACTATAATACATAATTCTTTCAAGATGACAGTCTCCTAGACATATCTCTTTTTGTTTTATTTTGGTTTGTTACTCATTGAAATGTCCCAGCATGGCCACTGGCTAATGACATATGCCTCATCACTGTTGTGTCCTCAGATTAAGAACATTATTGATATAGTATAGAATAGTCAAATATATCCTCATGCCTACCGAATTAAGAGAGCTTTGTATGAACACCAAGGACTCAGACATTCAGTGATATAAAATCACAATTTATATCAGACAAAAAACATGCATTATCTAGATTGCTTTCACACTTGACTCCAGCTCAATGACCTCTTAAATTCCTTCTAATGATCTAATGACCAGGCTCCTGCCTCTTGGCTCACTTCACTGTGTAGTTTTCAGTCCCTGTCCAAAACATAAACTCATACCAGAATCGGGTCTGTTATCCCATGGAGAACCAATTAGTAACCAATCAGTCATTTCTGCAATTATATTTCAAAATATTGCTGTGTTTAATTCTCACATCCCATAAGGCAATGATTGCCAACCAGGGGAAGTTCCTCCTGGCACAGTATTTGGCAATGTCTGGAGCCCTTTTAGTTTGTGATAGAGGCACTATAGCAGCTTGTGAGGTACGCTGGTACCATTGCTGAGTTCATTACAAAGCACAAGAAGCTCCACTGCAAAGAAATAAAAAAGTGTCCAGACTTTCAGAGCAATCATTGATCAGAAAGTCTACTGAAAGACCTTGTTTTTTTCTTTTATTTATAAAAGAGAAATCAGAGGCTCAGATGCTTTGAGCATCAAAGGCTGTTGTAAATCACATATCATGAATCTATGCTCAATTTATATAACTCTAATATCTATTGTCTTCTTATAGAACAATCTAGGTTCCATCATCTAGAAACTAGAAAATTTTGTCTGAGTACAAATACAAGGGAATTTATACGCTACATACCCCAAATCATGTCATATTAAAAGAATGTTATTTGCCACAATCATAGTAAAGAAGTAACTTGTGATAACTGTAGAAGTGTATCACAATTCAAAGTTCAGGTGAGTGTGTGAGCCTTTGGTCTACAGATGTTTATATGGCCATCCTATGGCTGACTCTGTGCAAAAAGGAGGTGTCAAAACCAAAAACAAAGTAGCTGGCTCACAGTAGTATATTGTGAAAGTAAAAAAATGATATAAAACACAAAAGTGGGTTACTCCTGAGAGAGTGGTTTGCTGGGTGTAAGCTGGAACAGATATGAGAGAGCTCATGGACAGTAGCACCAGCAGGTAAGTGCTTCCTGTAGATTCTTTAGTAAGAATGATGGTGCTGGGCAATTTTGTTCTTTTCATCAAGATTCCCTAGTAAGTTAAACTTCTACATATTTTAATACTTCTTAATCTTTTCTCTAATTCTTAGTGGGGAAAAGAATCAAATTTAAAATTTGAACATTAGAAAATTGGCTGAGTTTAAACTAAAGTACTTGTTTAGTATCAGGTCAATTCTTCTTTTGTCAGTAAGACAAGAATGTTTTTAATAGATGCCTCACGCTTGTTTTCATTTGAGTCAAAATATTTTGTCTGTACTGTTTTATTTTATTTTATCTTATTTTATGTTCATGGTGTGCTGTTTTGCCTTCATGTGTGTCCATGTACCACATGTGTTGCAGTATTTGAGGAGAACAAACAACACTGGATTCCCTGGGGAGATAGTTACAAATAGTTGTGAAATGCATGTGTGTACTGGGAATTGAGTCAGGGTCCTTGTGAAGAGAAATCAGTGCTAGTAACTCTTGAGTCATCTATCCAGACTCCTATTAATTTTTATGTCAAATAAAAAAAATTGCCTAGAATTTTGTTTGCATGATTTTTCTATAGTTTACAGAATATAATCAGGTAGTGTGCCTAAGTTTACAAACAAACAAAATCTTTAGCCTTCTTCAGAGTTAAGTGATTCATACCCTGGAATATGATTGGATTAGGAATCTCATGATAGATGACAAGAGGAAACCTACTGAATGATGGGCCTGACTCAGGGGCACAGACAGACTGCAAAACAAGACAACTCAACAGAAGGTCTGTTAAAATTAAGGACCAAGGTTAAGCCAGAGTTCTATGCAACAAAGTGAATCCAAGGAAACAAGCTAGATAAAAATTTCAAACACAATGGGTAGACAAATTACTAAATTTATCAAATGAGACAACAACAATTAAAGTCAGACAAACATTTAGAATAAAGCCAGAGGTCTGAAAATAATGAGAAAATCATAACATTCTGAAGCTAGAGAAACATGGGAACATTTTGCTCAAACTGCAAAATCAGTTGTTCATAATTACTATGAAATTCTGCAAGGTGATCCTCAATCTCACACTTATAAGAATGTGATTGATTTGATAATTAATTAAGGATATTTAAAAAATTAATCTTAGTGAGAAATTCTTCCTTTTAATTGTTGCTATGATTCCCATATTATGATGAATGTGCTCTCATACTCTTTCACCAATAACATTTTCCGGTCCCTGGCCAAAGTCCACCAGATATCTGGACATGCTCTACTGTTACCTAAAGGCAAAAGTCAATGCAACTTACCTGCTACAGGATGTTTAAATATGTTGATAAATGTGATATATATGAACTTGTTTAAATTTCAACCAACTTTTAATTATATTTTAAGTAAACAGACAATGTTTCTCATTAATATTTTTAACAATGATATTTCCTCCTTTATCCAACCTTCATTTCTTATGGAGTATAGAAATTTCTATAAGTTCAGATACTTTGAAACTACAGGATCACAAAGAACTTCCTATGTCAAATATATAGATGATAGATAGACACTAAATGGCTTTCCATAACTTATCTTCATTACTATAATTTAAGTAGCACTGAAAAAGTATACTCATCTATATCTATGATTCTACCATTGATTATGAATGTTTTACTATACATGATATACCCATAAAGCTTATGTGTTAACAATATAAAGAAAAGAAAATGTCACTCTATTTAACCAGGTCATCATAATATTAAACACATTTTTTTATATTATTCTAGGGCAACAGTAGCAGCTAAGAGACAGGGGATAATGGAATAGTAATCCTCTCCCTCTCTCTTTTATTATCTCCTTTCCTTCTTTGCCTCTTTGTCATTTTATTTCTCTATTTTTCCAAGAATGAATACATACAGATATACAGGAAATATGCTTAAAATATAAGATTGTTAGTTGGGGAAGAAAATAATTCTATGTGTTTGGAATACAGCTCATATCTTCCTTCTTTACTTGAAATATAGCAGAAGCAGGGAGTAGAAATATGTTCTAAGGCTTTTAAATTGTTATTAATAAAAGTTCATTTTAAAAACATATATTTTATCAATGTTTAAATCTAATCCTGACAAAAGGCTAGAGTAGTTTCCAACTTCTACCATAATTTCGATAAAAAAACAAAAAAAAAAACCAAACAAACAAAAAAAAAAAACTCTACACACTCTTGAATCAAAGCCAGCTAACCAGCTTCAAAGAAAGATATGGAGGGAAGCACAGAGCTTTGTTTCATCCCTGGCTTCTTCTTCAGCTCATCTTTTGAGCAGTAGATAAAGAAATAAATTTGTATATGTATTCAGAAAATAATAGATTCATTATTCTTTGAGGAGGACTTTTAAAAATCTCTTATTAACAGGATCCCCACATGATACATTGATTTCCTTTTTGGTAAGAATGTATAATTGCATGATAATAGGCTTTCCCTCCCCAATTTTAGTCTGGGAGTCCAGTAAAATAGACTAATAGTGAAAATTGCACTGACTTTGTAGAAGTCCTTCAGATGAGATTGGCCATGAGTTAAAATGCATAGCTTCTGGCTGTCTATAAAACAAACCATTTCTATTCAAATGTACAACTGAACATTAACAATGTTTGTGCCTCTTTGAAATTGTGAGTTACAGTAATCCTAAGTACCCATATATATACAGTCTTTAAGCCCTTTGTTTTTTTTTTTTTTTTTTGCTTTTTTTTTCCTTTTTCTGTCACTGCTAAAACCATTTCACTATCCTCATAGTATGCCCAAACCCAAATATTCTGAAGACTAAGAATTTTAGAAGAAATAGAACACCCAGTTTTACCTAAGAATTCTACATATGCATTGCATTCATGAATATAACCTTAGCAGTGGCATATGCTTCTAAAAATACATCCAAATAACAATGTGAAATACATCAAGAGTTACAGATTGAATCATTGCTTTGATGTATTTTGCCCAGTAGGTATAAAACTTTCAAGATTTATTTGATATAAAGATCATTGGATAGCAAAAATTCACATATATATACTCTATCATTAAAAAAAAATCCAAAGAGCACAGTGTGCATTGGAGTAAGAGAAATGGTATGGCATAGCTCATAGCTTAAATTTGAAGCCTCCAAAAACATAAAAGAGCTAGAAGAACTAACTAGAAGTTATGTTCTAGTGTCTACATAATCCAAGCTGCAGATGAATTGATTACCCGAGGTCTTAATATTGATTAATGGAATAACAGTATAAGAACTCAAATCTATAAGTCTTACTCTGGTTTTCCTTCAAAAACTACTTCTATCTTTTCTGGTTATTTCTTTATTGTCACAGAATAATATTGAGAAATTACAGTTACCAGTTAGTTCCTCACTAAACTCCTCAAAAAAATAATGGGTTGTTAAGTAGTAGATCTTAAACTACTGATGCTCCTTGACTTCATCTGCTGCTGTTGTTTCAGGATCTTCATGATCTGTTCTTTAAAGAGGGCATGGTATTTCCTAATTGCTCTCTCCTTGTGTTGAGAGTGTCTGTAAAACTAAAGTAAGCTATTTTTTCTAGGAACTAAACAAACTGAAACCCAATCAACACTTATAAACAATCTTAGATCAAGGACTAAGGTGTTCTGAGGTGTTCATCTATCTAATGTGGTTCATTAATTCTGTCCGTAAAGTTGGCATAAAGTCAGTGCACTGGATGTCACTGGTAAGTATATAAGCATGCTATAGACTTCATCTTTTCTTTTACAGTCACTGCAGCCAAAGCCAAAGCTGTTTCCTCTTGAGTAGTTATGTACTCTGTTCACATGTCAGAGACTCTGAAATTCTGGAAAAGTGGATTTAGTCAGTCAGTCATCTTAGATTTCCTGATCACTGGGAATTGTACAATTGAAAGAATGCTTCTGGAATGGATTAAAAAACAGGATATTAATCATTTAATAAATGGTTAAAAATAGTAAATTGTTATGCATGTTTTCCCCTTCATCCTACTGGAAATTAGGTCTGTTTTTCTCCATCAGGGAAACTACAGAGTATTATTTAACTAGGAAGTGGGAAGACAACACATGTTCATATTTTAAGTAAACATGGTCTTCACTAATGTGAAAGAAGCATGTAGAGTGACCTATAGATCAACCTATACTGTAACCACTTATATGTTTGAATGATACATGTCCCCTATAGGCTCAGGCATTTGAACATTTTTCCCCCAACTGGTAGCACTATTTGGGGGAATTTAGGAGATGAAAACTAGCTGAAGGAATTACTTCATTGGTGGCAGGCTACGAGAGCATTAGCATGGCCATACTTCTAGTCCTCTCTCTGTTTTGTGCTTATGATTGAGGATGTGATCTCTCAGCTTCCTGCTCCTGCTGCCATGCCTTCTACTTGCTGCTACAATTACACCTCCCTACCATGATGGATGTATCCCTCTGTAAATGTAAACCAACAGAAACTTTTCTTTTTAAAAGTTGCTTATAGTCATGGTGTTTTACCATAGCAATAGAAAAGTAACTAATTCACGACAACAAGGAGAGCAAATCTGGAAGGCCTGCTCCTGAACAGTCTTCTGTAATATACTGACACACTGTGTGTACTGAATTCTGGACTTCAGAAATACTGCCTCTTCTACAAGAGTATTTCATAGTTCTTTCCCTTAAATGCCTCAGAACTAAAACCAAAAACAAAAGGATATTTTCAATATTCCAAATGTGTATTAAGAAACATGAGCAAATCTTTAAGATTTTTATAATGACACATAGTCTTACAACTTATCACTGAAATGATATAACAGGACTGTACACTCATCAGAATTTAATAGTAGAAATTTAATTGGTAAGTGGGTTAGGGAGGAGAGACTGTGAGTACAGGAGGAGAGCAGGACACTACAGAGGGAGAGAAGCTGATGCTGCTGCATCTCGGGAGAGAGGAGAGAAAGAGATGGAGTCAGAGACAGAGACAGATGGTGGTCAAGGGAAGAGAGAGGGTCCATAGACAGACTTAGATAGAGAGAGAGATAGAGAGAGAAGAGAATGAAGAGAGAGAGACAGTGGGTGGGGGAGAAGGAGAAATAGAGGAGAGAGGAAACAGTGGCTGGACAGTATTTTATAGGTCAGCACACACACTGGTCCCTTGCTGATGATGCAAGACCTTGGGTTAACTTGGGGGCAGATATGGGGAAGTTCAGGGCGCAGGTTAGGGGCTTTTCCACAACAATCACATTGTCATTGTTTGTTTTTATAAATAAAATTTAATTTCTCTTGAGTTCTTTCTTAATTTTCTGTGTTTAATATTTTTCTTAGTCAATGTTGCATTTTGCTCCACTAAAAAGTTAATTTAATAAAGATAAGGACAATGTTAGATTCTTTCTAGCATTATTTTTTATGCTTATGACAAGAATAAAGATGTAATGCACAGTCAGTAAAAATGGTTGTGTGGGGGAAGAAAAAGAAAGGATGGAAGAGATAAACAAAAGTGAAGAAAAAAATGAGCAAATAAGGTGAAATAAGCAGTGATTGCACAGGGACATCCCTGCCTGAGAATCAAGAGCTGTAATAATAATGGGACTCAGGGAGCCTGAACAGGCATCTCCTTTGGCCAGGCAAGGCTTCCTGTGGTGGAACTGGACTATCATCCCAGTCACAAAACCTTTGGCCTATCCTCCCTGCAGGACCTGCTAGGACAATGGAAGGGCACAATCCCATGCCATAGAAGGGAAACCTTGCCTGATATTACAGGTCAGGCAAGGAACTTGAGATTGGATAGCCTGGAGATCATTTCTAATGGTGTCCTGCCCTCCTCATTGATCAGTGCCCAGGCCGATTTTCATCAGAGAGGCCTCTTCCTGCAGCTGATGGGAGCATATGGAGAGGCCCTGAGGAGTGGGAGAAGGGATTGAGGGGACCAGAGGAGTCAAAGACTCCAGGAGAAAAATACCCGAGGAATCAACTGACCAGCACTCTTAGGAGCTCACACAGACTGAAGCAGCTGACAGGGAACCTGCAGGGTCCCTTAAATATACTTTATAATTGTCTAGTATAGTGTGCTCTTGCAAAACTACAGGCTGGAGTGTGGGAGTCTCTAGCCCTTCTACCTGCCTTTGGGGCCCTGTTGGTCCTCCTGGATTATGTAGTCCACCCTTCAGGTAAGGATTAATGCCCAGACTTTGTTCCATCTTGTAGTTCCCTGTTTGAGCAGTTACCCTGGGAGGACAGTCAATCACACAAAATACCAAAAACCATTTTCTTCTTCCTTCTTAATGCTGTTTGTGAGATGATGTTGTGGAAATTCATCTCACTTTCTGTGGATTAGATACAGGCATAGTAATGTGTTTTCCTTATATAATAAGTTAGAAATTACATTACAGAATGTCCAGGATTAGATGTGCAGCTTCTGCCTGGGAATTTTGAGATATTTACTTTGAAAGACTCGATCTAGAGTAAATCAGAAGTCTTGACTTACTTTAAACTAACATACTGTGAGAAAATTTAAGTTTGTCAATTGAAAGGCTGCATGAGGAGTTACACGTCCAGCCACCGTCTGTCAGTCTAGTATTCCTGCTGAGAGGTTAGAATCGGGATTGGCAAATTCTATCTCCAGTTTTCAACTTGCACATGATGATTTCTGTTAGTCATCATCTAGTTGAAACTATAAGAAAAACTCCAACCCAGATGAGCCCAACCAAAAGATAGTAACATATGAGAATTAATTATTGTTATAAGCCACAAAGTTTTAGAACACATTGTCACAAGGGGTTATATAACTAAAATGCTGAATGAACTATTGTTTAAGCAGCATTTAGTTCTAACACTGAGACAGAAACTAGTATGTCATAATCATTAATATATATGTGTAGGCATTGCTTCCAGAGAACTATATTTATTACATATATTCCTATAAGTACTCTAAGCATAACATAAAATCTCCACTACTACATAGGTAACTTCCCAGGCACTCATCGTACCTTCCTATTTTCCAGTGAAAACATAGACCTCTTCAGACTAAATAATAATTTTCTCTCCACTTATGCATTTCTCTTGGCCTCAATTCAGGCACCAGTCAAGATAAAAACTACTATTCAACAATTCTAATGTCTTCTAAAGTGTTCTTAAATGAACAAACATTTTACTACATTTATTTATCTAGATGTATATGTGCACATAGGTTCATCTGTTCTGACACGCACACACATGTGGACAGGAAAGGAAACCTTCCAGAAAATGGTTCTTTCCCTTCCACAATGTGAGTGGAAATCTGAGATAGAACTCAGATTATCAGTCATGCCAACACATTCCTTTACCTACTTAGCTATCTCACTGACTCCGTATGATTTATTTAAATTTTTTCATGAATCCTAACACAGCAGATATTTTTAGGAAGGTAGTTTCCAATTTCCATACACCAAAACCAACTATGTTTATTTGTGGTGCTTATATTCTAATGTCTTTGCCAGCCAGAGTATTTAAAATAATGAAAGCGTGTATTTTTTTGTTGTTGTTTAGAAAATAGTAAGAAATGTATCTTCAAATATGTACCTCTGATTTTACTAGATTGTGCTTAATATTTTAAGCATTCTACTTGCATTTATCTATTGTTGTCCAGTACCTTACTAATAAAGCTTTCTTCTACACATATATTTGACATCATCTGGCTACTGGACCTCCTACTATTGATCTTGTCTATGTACTTTTCTACTTCCGTGGATTGACTAGCCTCATTGCTTCTAATGGAATTTCCTGGTTTTAGGAAAAATTTCAAGGCTCTCCAATTTTAAATTATCTGCACAATGCTTTTAAGACACAAACCCAAACTACTGCTTTGAATTATATCAAATGAGACAAACTAAAGATGATCCATTTTCTTATGTTTCCTGCCAACACAAGCAACTCCTGCTTTTTACCATCCTATAATCTATTCTGCTAAATAATTATTCCCTCATCACAGGACACAGAAATTCTGGCTAACTACATATTGATGATAAAAAGATTTTTAGAAATCTCTGAGTGAGGATGCTCATCTCATTAGTTAGCACATATTTTGAGTGTTTGTTCATTTTTAGGAGAGAAGTTGGAGCCAGAATCCTCTACAAGCCAGGAAAACAAGCTAAATTTGTTGAAAGGAATCCAAGACTAGAACAGCAATGACAAAACAATTTGAAAGCTAAATTCAGTGATCATGGAGTAGAATTAAAATAAGATCCCAGAACACGGTATATTTGGAATGGAATCTGTTCCCTTGGGTACGTGTGAATTTGTGATATCCTTTATAAAGAACAAAATAGATACTTCAAATTAAAAGCTTTTACAGTAAGACCTTATAATCCTGAAACTGCAAAAAATGTTAAAAATATTAGTAGAAAGCACTATAGTTACATCATTTAAGCTAATTCAAAAATTTGAAATCCATTTTTAATATTTAATATGAAAACTGAATTATGTTCTATGATACTATATAATTTTTATTTCTTCAAAATAGATTCTTTTCTCATACAACATATCCTGATTATAGTTTCCCCTCCCTCTGTTCCTTCTCCTTTCCCCATACCTTCCCTCCTCTCCAGATCCATTCCCTTTCTATCTCCCTTTAGAAAAGAACAGGCTTCTAAGAAATAAAAAACAATCATGACAACATAAAATATAATGATATAAAGCAAAAACTGTCATATTACAGATGAACACAGAAACACAGCATGAGGAAGAGTCCAATGAGCAGGCATAAGAGTCAGACACCTACTCATTCTCAAAGTCAAGAGTCTAATAAATATATTAAGGTGATAGCTATAATATATGGGCAGAGGACCTGCTACAGAGCATGTAAGGGACTGTGTTTTATGCTTCAGTCTCTGTGAGTTCATATGTACATTGCCTAGTTGATTCCAAGGGCTTTCTTCTCCTGGTGTCTTCTAACCCCTCTGGATCTTATCCACTTTCTACCTCCTATTCCACAGGATTCCATGAGGTTTGAGGGGAGGGATTTTATGGAGATCTACAATTTAGACTCATTGTTTGCATAATGCATATCTGTGGGTCTCTCCATCTGTTCTCATCTGCTGCTAGAGGAAGCCTCTCTGATGAGGACTGCATAAGGCAATAATCTATGAGTACAGCAGAACATAGCTAGGAACAATTTTATTGTCTTTTTCTTAATGAGGCTTCATGAAACTGGAAACTTCATAAAGCATAGGACACCATCAATCAGACAAAACAACAGCTTACAAAATTGGGAAAGATTTGTACTAACTCCATACCTGATATCCAAAGTATAATATCCAAAGTATAATAAAGAATTAGAGAAACTAGATATGAAAAAATTAATTAATCCAATTTTAAAATGGGGAATATATCTAAACATAAAAGTCTCAATAGAAGAATTTTAAACAGCGGAAAAGCAATTATAACAATGTTCAACATCCTTGACCACCAAGAAAATGCAAGTCAAAACTACTTTGATATTCTATCTTACACGTGTCAGAATGGCTAAGATCTATAAAACAACTCATGCTAGTGAGAATGTGGAGCAATAGTAACTCTACACCATTGCTGTGGGAGTACAAACTTAACACAGCCACTGTGGTATACCACTCAGGCATATATACAAAAGGATGCTCCATTCTTCCACCATGGCACTTGCTCAACCACATTCACTGCAACTTTAGCAACTTTATTCATAATATCCAGAAACTGGAAACAACCTAGATGCCTTCATCTGAAGAATGGGTAAAGAAATTGTGGTATATTTAAATGACAGAGTTTTGCTAAGGTGATTAAAAAATATGCAGGCAAATAGATGACACTAAAAAAAAAATTATCCTGAGTGAGGTAACGTAGTCCCAGAAAAATAAATATGGTATGTTCATTTACTATTATCCATTAATTAAATAGTAACCAAGCTACAATCTGTAGATTCAGAGAGCTTAGGAAAAGAGGAAGGGTCAAGGAGGACACATAAATCTCCCTGGGAAGGGGAAATAGAATATATATTTATGGGTAGACGTGGTCAGGTGGGGATTGCAATGGGAGATCAAGTTGTGGGGAGATGGGGTGGAGGGAGAGAGTGCAGGGAGAATAGCTATAATTAGGAGGAATTTGAGAGGTGATGTGGGAACTTCGTGCAGTGGAAAATTCCTGGAACTCATGAAGATGATCGATCCTATTGAAGATTCCTTGTAATGAGGGTTACAAAGTCTCAACTGGCCATCTCTGGTAGCCAGGTAAGGCTTCCAGTGGAGGGACTAGGGTGCATTCAATTGAATTGTTGACCAAGTAGTCCCATGGAAATCCCCAAATAACCCAGGCTGTTGTTAAGATAAAAGTTTGGTCTCTTCAAACTGACATAGGCGTCCCATTCCTGAAGATAACACCCACACAACTCACTGAACATGGAGAAGTTGAGCTTGTGACTACATGGAGTGACCCCCACCCCCACCATATTCTAGTCTCTTTGATGGAGGAAGACACTCTGCAGGTACTTAAAAATGTCAGTCTATTGGTCTGGACGTTCCCTTCCTGCCCCTCCTGATGCAATCCCCTCACTGGCCAGAAAACAGGATTGCTTCACACTGATGGGGGCCAGGAACGGGGAAAGGGACATGGGGTGGAATGGCTGGAGATCCGGTCAGGGCACTGAGAGCCGGACAGGATAATAAAATTTAGTGTGGGACTTCCATACAGGGATGGTCAAAAGTCACTTTATTTTGAGGGCATAGTGAATATATCTGGGGCGGGGGTGCAGGGGCAGGGAAACAGGTAGCCAATCTTCCAATCACTTGTTCAGAGCAGGGTACAGGTGCAATGATGCATGGGGGAGGAGCCTGCAGCTTTCTTCTGCTTTGATATCAGGAGCAATTAGCACCCTCAACAAGTCATGCGAGGTTTAGAGCCGTTTCCATGGTACCTCATAAAGAGATACAGATAATTAAAGAGAAATGTAGACACCAACCCAGCCTTAAAACCTTTGACCTAGAGTCTGTCATGCCTGCTAGGGCAATGGTAGCACAGAACTTTTAGAGTAGCCAGCCCATGTCTGCTTTAACATTGGACCCACTCCATGAGAAGGAAATCACACCTGACACTGGGTAACCAAGGACTAAGGACTAAATAACCCAGAGACCTATGATAAAAAACAAACTTTATTGGTCTATATAATATTTTTAAACTCTCATTTGAGAAACAAAAGACAGGTGTATTAGATAAAGTTGGAAGTTTATTTGCATGCTGGTCTTTTGCGGTAACACAATTTTCAGCATAATCCTTCTCTTCACAACAATCAAGCTGAGGCTTGATTCCTCCACTTAAGTGAAAATTTATTTGCTATTAGAAAAATGGTTCACTTAAGTAGATGCTACTTAAAACAAAGATTCAGTATCAATTCTGATTTGCAGAACACCTATGAAAACTGCTGCCTAGAAAACAATCTGTTCACGTTTCTTTGCACATTTTTTAATAAACTGGCTATTCCATTCAACAGCTAATAAAGATTAGTTTTCTAATAAATTAAGTGAGAATTCCACTAATTTACATTTAATCTTTGTTTAAAGAGAAAAAAAATCACCTGCTAATATTAAGATCTTAGCTCAAACCCTGTCTCAAAATACGAAAATAAAATTAAAAAATTAATAAGATATTAGCTAATGCTCAGCCCCATAAGTGGTAACTAAATGTCAAGACCATTGGTTTTCCAAGATTACACAAAGGAAACATTTTTCACCTCTCTTTTAAACTTTAATTCCTTTGTAAGTCTCTGTATTTCATTTGACAGCTTAAAGAGAGAATCAAAATCATTGCATTAACAAACTCCCTGCTTTATATTGTCTCACAATCTGCAACCAGATTAGATATGCATGTCTTCCATTTCAAATACTACCAGAAATATTAAAAATAAAAACTTTCCATTATGCAAATATTAATTTTTAAATACTTTTGACTAATTATGGAACAAGTTTGATTCTTTTAAAAAACAATAGTGAATCTAGATCATTACTATGAAGAAATAAACTTTGAGCTGTAATGAGAATCATAGACATAAATTCTGTATTTTCCCATGGCCGTTCTTAAGTTGTGAAAATCAATACCAGAATCCTATTTTAACAACAAAAATATCCTAATATATCCAAATTGTACTAACATGTTCTATGTATAATCTGTTTTAAGATTATTCATTAAATATTCTACATTTATTATTTTCAAAATCAACTCTCAAATCTAGCATGCACCTTCCCTCTGAACAATGACTTAGTATGAACTAGACATATTTCAAGTTCTTAATGGACTCCTGGGGCTACTAGGCTCTGCAGTGAGCTCTCAAGAATTCTTAGTAAAAAAAAAAAACAAAACAGTCATTCATAGACATAACTTCATTTTCTAAGGACTACTATTTTTAAGTCAGATATATATTCTAGCATTAATAAAGTTCAATGATTTCTAACAGTAAGTAACTATAGAAAAATGCATTTTAAGGGAATTTCCATATTCTGTGAGAGATAAGATAATCTCATGAGTAGTTTGAAAAGTTCATATAATATCCTTAATATCCTTAATAGCACATTCTATTTAGCTCTAATTTAATGGATAGACAAATTTAATTCATTATGAAAGCATACCAAAATGCTTTAGATTTCAAAAGCATATGAGAACAGATTGTATTTGGCTTCCTGTGACAGATTTATTTCAGGTGACACAATGTCAATTGTCTATGATGTCACAAATGACAGGCTACTCTTATAAATTAGTAATATTTCATAATATGCCTGGGTGTAGCATATTTTATTTTACATTTAAATATAATTAAAATTAAATCTGCTCAGAATTCTAATACATGATAGTTAAATTAATATTTTACTTGTGTTTGGTATCTATTTATTTTGCTTGGACTTGCCTCCAACCATGAATGGGAAATGAGTCCTTTATTATTGTTTGAGATTATAATATAATCACAACATTGCTCCTTCAAAACGTTCCCATATACCCATCTGTAGCTGTTCACCTACAGTGATGGTTCAGCAAAGAAGACATGGAGATGCTTTCATAGGTGCAATCTCTGCCAGACCTCAGCAGAAAGAACCACTATCCTGGCCAGCCCCATACTGGACACTGGAGCCCTGAGCATCCTAGCTCCAGTACTTTAATTGATACAGAACTTCTCAGGTATTCTACTGATAGCACATGCAGATCATAGGCAATCAAACATCTCCACATAAATACAACACCTGCAGACAAAACAAAACTCGAAGACCTATGCACCCCTTACCCAATAGTGAACAAAACAATGAACACGAGTGATAAATTTCTACAATTCTCCTTTTCTGTATAAGCTAATAAAAAAAAATGCTTTATCTCTATAACACAATTTACCACTACACCAGCAAAACAATTTACAAGAGAAACAATCACGGGCAAAGGCTGCTAATGCACAGGACCAAATGAAACTAAATCTCTACCAAGCTTTTTACAATGTCTTTGGACAGCAGAAAAACATTTTCAGTATCCAATTATTTGAAATTCACTCACGATATCCTAGCTTCTCTAAAGGGCTTGGGTAACTTCTCTGGCTCTGCCCTCTGCAGCACACACAGCTTGTCTGCCAGGCTTCAACTGGCTCTACTCCAATGCTGCTGCTGTTCTTGGTGGTCGTCCTATGGTATTGGCATCTCAAAAACTGCTGGGGTCACTTGCTGCAATTGGCCTTCACTTTCACCAATAGCCTTTCCCAGGCTTTCTTCATGGTGCCAAGTCTCAACTTCTCTGTATGACCTCTTCAATCTGGGTCCTCAACTACTACTGAGGCCGTACCCTCACCAATGGCCTCTCCTCACCTCTCACAGTGCCAAGCCTCAGCTGATCTCCAAACACCTGGGTGACTCATAATGTACCAAGTTGGGATATCAGTACAAGATACTACGTCGGCTTCTGTGTGCTAACTTTGAGGAAACACTTTACAGATTTTAAGATAGAATCTGATTTGCAGGAATATATAACTGGTAATCTTGTCTGCAAGAAGAGTTCCCTCGTGAGCTAGAGTTCTCATCACCATAAGAGATGTATCTTGTCAAGACCAACTCACCTCATCAGTATTTGGGAAGATTTTCAGAAAACAAAGAAAAATAAAATGGAATCTGTAGGGTTTGGAGTCACCAAGAGGGACAGGGAAGCATTTTTCATAGGTGCAAACCCTGCCAGACATCAGCAAAGAGAAACAGCATCATGGCAAGTGCCATCCTTGACAGTGTAACCCTCAGTGTCCCAGTTCAGGTGTTTTTATTGATACAGAAATCCTCATGTGTAGCACATGGAGATCATGAGCAATAAACACTCCCTACATAAATCCAACACCTACAGACAATACAAAACTCCCAAGACCTAAGCAGCCCCTCACCCAACAGTACAGAAAACATTATTTTTAACACAACTAAAAATAAACATCTACAACATCTGTTAATCCTTGCTATCCTGAAAATTCCTGGACTATTTATTCACTAATTGCTACTCTATGCATATATGTATTTGTATATACATATAAATTCCTAACTATGACCTATTTCATTCCACATAATGTTACTTATGTGTATATTTTCTGTGCTGACCACATGGTATTGGATAATCAATTGGTATGCTATTCCCTGGGGAAGACAATCTCTCCTACCAGCCTTCCTCACTTTTCTCTAGTTCTTTGTATAGGGTGAAGGCTTTGTGGTATCCGCATTAGCATGTCTATGTAGTCCCAGTCCATTACTTGTCATTTAGCCTCACAGAAATTCTCAGAACATGGGTGGATCGAGCTAGATTCATTGACAAAATATCACAACATTGGTTTCTAGCCTAGTTACTAGTAGAGCCCTTTTACTGCTTATAAAACTTTATGAGTTGAGCCCTATTGTATGCATTATTCTCACAGTACTGTCTTCCATGTTCCTACTAAATTGGTTCACTAAATTTTGTTTATAGCATTCAGTAGTTCCCTATCCAAAGCCCCAAGGCATTCTACCTATCCAATACTACTTTTCTAACAGTACCAGCAACTAGTCCCCATGTCTATATACACACAAGCCACTGGAGGAAAGTTCTTATTCAATTCTTGCATACCCATGATTTTTGTCTCCTGAGAACTATGGATTCAATTGCTTTCTTCCTCACATGGAAATCTAGTTTCCCTATCACTCTTTGTGAAGGAGATGCCTTTTATACAATGCACATTTTTGTCAGATCTTGAAAATTTGATCACTATAATCTTGGGTTTATTTCATGGTCTTCTATTCAATACATTGTCTATTCACAACAGCCAGGAAACAGTACCAGCATTGATTTCTAACAACAAATGCATAGATAAAGAAAATGTAATTTCATACAGTCATAAGGAGAGTTGAAATCCTGATGTTTCAGAAAGGTAGATAAAACTGCAAACTGTTATGTTAAATGAAATAAATCAGACTTCCAAAGACAAATATTGTATATTTTCGCATATGTAGAACCTGAAAAGTATACATGTATGTATAGCTGTGTGTATGTGTGTCTCAGGAAACTAGAATGTAAATAATGAAGGGAAGGGCTGAGAGACAGCAAAGGAGCAAGGAAATGGACAGGCTAACAGAATCTATATGATAGGATAACACAAGGTGGGATATTTTTGGGAAACAATGGAAATAGTCAGTTAGAGGTGGGGAAATGAAGGAGGGAAGTGGGGATGGAAATGTATGAGATAAAAGTATGATACTCTGTTATGTATGAAAATATCACAATGATACCTACTACTTTGAACGCTAACTTTTTTTAAAAATATTTAAGAGGCATTGAAAATCTCCTGCCATTCTTAGGTATTACTCCTAATAGAATATTGGCATAGCCAATGCTCTTTTTCAGTCTTGTGCAGAAAGCAAGTGTTTTCTCCATGATCCACACAGAATTCAAATCCAAGTAAGTGTTATAGAACATTTAAACATTGATTTTGATATCCTGACTTTATTTTCTTCCTCCTACTTTGGCTTGATTTCTAGTTTTCTTTTTTTTCCTGATTGTCATAATAATATAGTTCTTTAAGAATCTTTAGATAATATTTTGTCAATTAGTTCTACTATGTTAAAAATCATAAACAAATTTAAACTTTTACTATGCTTTTCAATTTCTCAAGATATAATCAATTCTCGGTTCCCTAAATGTTGTTGTCAGACTCTTTATTACTCTAGCAAACATTTAGGGGAAAGAGCTTAATTAAAGAACGACCAATTTTTTTAGCTTACAGCTTCAAAGGCATCAGTTCATGATTTGCTTTGGGTCTGTGGTGATATAAAACATCATGGCAGTAGAAGCTTGTGGGAGAAGAGGAGGCTATTCCCAACTGGGAGGCTAGATAGCAGAGAGGAACAAAGAAAAGCCAGAAAACAAATAAACAAATAAACAAATAAACACCATAGCTTCTAATAACATGATTTCAGAGACCTACTTTCTTCAACTATCCCTTGACTACAAAAAATTCCATTTCTCCTCAATACTGAGAACAAATCAAAAAGCCCATCTGTGGATTCATCCATTTATTAAGGTAAAATCCTCATTTTTTCAATCACGTTATCACTAGGTAAATTCACCAGTAAGGGACTGAATTTTTAATAAATGACCCTTGGGGCAAGGAGAACATTTCAATTTTAATATTAACAATGTATTCAATATCCATGAATCTTAAGAAACATGGATCAGAAACAGGTTTTGAAACTTGCATCTCTACCAAATATATACAGATATTTTTTTGTCATTATTTTCTTTATCAATACATTTTAGCAACTGTTTATTTAAAAATTATACTGCATTTTAAAAAGGAAAACAGACTACTTGAATACATTGAAAGAGATGGTAGATTGGCAGTAACAATAATTCCTCTTACCTATATTAAATTATACAATTTATTGAATATTTAAAAATACAAATGAATATATGTAGATTGTATGCCAATACTGTACCATTTAATCTGAGAAATGAGCATTACCTGGTTTTTTTTGTTCTCCAGAAATCCTGGAATCAGTACTTATCACAGATAGTATGAGATAACTGACTTTTCATTTATTTTGCTCAATGCAGAAGAGAATGAATAGTAACCTAGCACAAAAGTAGAAATTTCCAATCATAAAAATTCAGCAGGTATCCTGGAGAGATAGCATTGCTGGCTTTCAGCATTTACATTGCTCTACATATGGAAATTAGGTCATATGTCCTTGTACTTTCCATAACTTAATACTTTCTTTGTGGGTGGATGAGGTAAGATTTCAAAAAGATCTGTTTCTACATGCAAACTTCTTCCAAAGCCAATTAGTGCCTAAGATACCCAACTGAGAATTAAATTAAACTGCACATCATTCAGTCTGAAAGTTTAATTTCTTCTAACTGAAACTTTAAGAACATAAATTCTCATTCTTATGCTTGGTATCATTTCACTCTGAGACAATGACTAGTGGTCTATTGTTCTTGGGATGAAACTTTTCACATTACAGATATTCTGGTTCACTTTGGATTTGCTATATGGAAATATATTGGGAAATTCTTTTTTATTAATGACACTAGCCATGGATTTGGAGATTCTTCTACGAGTTGTAATTCTTATCATGGGAAAAACTGTGTCTCCTCAGTGATTCTCACGGTCAATATAGTCAATATGTGACTTCAAAAACCTGTCTCCATGCAGAGATGCTATGTAAAGAAATATGGTAACAGAATAGGTTGTGAAATGTTAGGACTTTCAAATGAAGCCAAAACATAAGCCGTATCTTTGCATTCATCAGCCATATCTTAGCATTTCTCCTTTGCTTTGTCTGCTCTCATTACTAAACATCATTCACTCTCAGCACTTCTGTCTCTTTTCATTTTCCTTACACTTCTATCCAATCATTCTCATTGTCCAACACTACCTGCATGCTTAGCCAGTTTCTTCTTTTTTTGGAATTCTCATAGAGCTACTACACTTTAATTTTTCATCATATTTAACATATTCAAATATGTTTTATTCTTAATAAAAAAATAATTAACTGTAGTTATTGGTTTGTGAAGCTCACCAAACTTATTTCTACAGTGCTGTTTCTGATGATTAGGATTTTAATATTAATTTCATCCAGCTACACACTCTGTAAGATACAATTCCAACTTGCCTTTAAGATACGCCCCTTGCTTCAATAACCACACAAATGTTATAGGAGTCATCAATTATTTTTTTATTTGATTTAAGGTCAATTTCATGAGATGGAGCCCATACTTAACACAGTTAATGAAGTTAAGAATCTAAGTTTACATAGGTCATAAGCCTCCCGGAAAACCTACAATACTTTACTAAAGAAGCATAGTAGTAAAATTACTTTTAAAGAAATAGATCAATGTATCACTGAACCCTCATTAGAAAAATTTCTTCTTTCAATAGATGGTATTTAACACAGATACCCACAACTGGAAACGTTCAGAGTCAGAGACTTTCGCACTGTCAGTTTTAAGTGAGATGTGAGTATCATACCCTGCTTCCTGAGTATAAGGGATCTATGCATCTAGGTGGACAAGGAAGTAGAAAAATTATAAGAACCAGAGGTGGTTAATGATTCTAAAGAAACAACCTTGTCCAGAGAGAACAAGGCTATTGTACATATGAACTCAGAGACTGTGACAACATGAAAAAGACCCATACCCAATCAAAATAAATAAATAAACAGAAAAATAAATAATATGAATAAATTCCAGAATGAAGAAGACACAACGGGTATAGTATCCCATCCGTAACCAAGAAGCTATTTGCAATAGATAACCTCTGACACAGGGAACGTCATTTTTTTCAGTGGACTGACACTGGATATAGTAATGTACCAAGCATACTCCTGTACAGGCCGCATGCTGAGGAATAGTTGGGAACATAAAAGAAACTCCAGATTCTTTGTGTGTGTTTGCCTGTTCATGTTTTGTTTGTTTGGTTTTGTTTTTTGTTGGTGTTGGTTTATTAAGAGAGATAAAGAATACTGAGTTGAGTGGATAGGGAGGGGGAATCTGGGAGGAGATGGGAGAGAACAAATATGATCAAAATATATTGTGTCAAAATTCTAGAAAGGAATTTTTTTAAATATCAAAAAAGAATAGCACTATCTTCCTTTCTTAGAACTTACTAGATCAAGTCTTATTAACAAATATTAAATATTACTGATTTTACGTGATATTTTTCCCATGTAAAATGTAATTTAAAAAAAAATGTTCAGAAACAAAGAAACAAAGCACCTTGAAAACACTCTGATTATTTTGGTTACTGTATTTGCCATAAAATCATAACTCTCTAAATAGAAAAAAATGAACTCGCACTGAGAGTAAAGAGAGGACAAAGACGAGAGTATTAAGAGACAATAAAAGAATGAAGAAGTAGAAAGGATATAGATTATATATGTGATAAGAAAGCATAGGACAGGCAACCTGGAGAAGAAAGGGACGTGACCAGACAGGCACAGGGAAATGGGTGAGAGCAGCAGGATAGGGATACTTTAGGTTCACTTTTTTTTATCTGCACTGCCTATTAAAAAAAAAAACAAAAAAAAAAAACTGAAGTTGAATGTGACAGATATAAAAGTAACAATAAAAATTTTAGCTATTGATATATAGGATTATTAGAGGTTTTTTAACATACTCTGAAGAAGATAACAAATACATACAAATTCAAAAGTATGAAGCACTAACAATTGTGGTTAATTAGTCTCTCAAAACCAGTGAGTTAGACTTTACTATCTTTACTCTTGCAAGAGCAATGGTCTCACTGTGGCTGGGTTCTGATATACTAAGCATTCCAGTTAACACATACCACCAAGACGAGATGATGCTTTTGACACCTGTTCTACTGGAAAATTAGATATTGGCAATAAGGAAGAACAAGAAAATTGGCTTCTTAGTTGATAACATCTCAATACACTGGAAGGTGTTCACATATCTTTGAAACGTATTATGCCCTATGGAGGCAGGAGGATATATTTTCTCTTTTTAAAATTGATCTCAATAGGATAGACATTCTTGAAGGCAATCTAGAATTTCTACACAAAATACAGGGTTGTTGTTTACTGTTTCAAGCCTCATATTGCTAAGGAAATCAAAATTTAGTCATTCATGCTACAGCTAAAACATTCTAGCAGTCATATTTATGCATTAAAAATGTACATTTTATTATAACAGATTGGAAGAGAAACTGAAGGTTTTGATGCAATCTATGGATTCAGAAACAAGGTCATTTATCCACAGCTTAAAGAATTAAAAGTCATGAATAAATTGGTACCAGTATATTGAGAAGTTCTAGTGGAGGGGATCGCTTCTTGGGTTTTTAGTCTCATTTGGAAAAGATTTTAAAAAATTACTCAAGACGAAGTTTGAGGACAATTAACAGAATTTAAAAATAAAAATACCAGGGCAGGCAAATTATAAATATCACAGCTTCCCAGAGGAAGAAAACGGTGAAGATAAACCATCAGGGGGTCAGTGACATAGCAAAGTGGGGAGGTTAGAGAATAAGAAAGCTGGAAGCACTGGGGAATAAAAAGCATCCTTTAGCTATGGCCAGCAACTGAAAACAAACAAACAAACAAATAAACAAAAAAGTCCAAAAACAAAAAAACAATGACAGAAGAGAAGAAAAGGACTAGTTAGTTCTTTCTGAGTTGGGACTTAATAAGGTATGCAACCCTAGAAGAACCTCATGGTGCCTGATAGGGACTGCACTGGGGAGCAGAAATTTGGGGTAGGAAACCTACATTATCATATGGGAGTCTGCTGTCCTAGGTGTTTTCTTTAGCCATGCTCATGACTTGTACAATTGAGATAATTCTTACGGGAAAAAGAGTTGTCTCTCCACACAGACACATTGGGTTCTATTCTTTACTACAGCAGTTTTATAATTTTGTTTAGATGTCTGTAAATTTTTTTCTTTATTCTTCAAAATCTCATACATGTAAACAATGAAAGATGTTCATATTCACCCCCACCCCCATTTTCTACCTACCTCTACTCCCTTCATATCCTCTCAACACATTGTCCTCCTAACCTTATGTCTTGTTTTTGCTAACTCATTACAGACACACATACATGAGCATGCGCTCGCTTGCTTGCACTCATGCACACATGCGCGTGCACACACACACACACACACACACACACACAGGTCTTATACAATATACAGCAAAGTCTTTTAACAGGGTAGTTCAAGATGCTCCATTGTGGTTCTGTTTTCTGTTCTGATAGTAGCAGACGGCGTTAGCTTTCTTCCTATCATTAGAATGCGTGAAGTTTTTATTATTGCATTTAATATTACTCATACTTTCCTATGCTCTGGTCTTGTCAGCTTTAGTTGAACTTCCTTCTCCTGATAGACATGTTAGAACTGTACAGCCACATAATATGCTTCATCTCATTAAAAAGAAGAAGCACTCACTCCAGAAAATGCTACAGTCTTCTACAGTCTTCTTGAAAATGCAACTAATTTTGTTCTCCATGTAATGAAAAGTTTATGATTATTACAATTATTAAACTTCTAGTTATAAAATGCTATAAAATACTTTCCCCCCTTTAATTTTGTGTTAGTTCTGAACACTGGTTTATTTTTGAATAATTTTATGCATATAAGAAGCATGTATGCTTCTAAAGTCGTTATAAGTAGAAATAAAAAATGAATCCTCATTTCTAAAATTCAAATATCAGATTGTAAAGATAACCTTTTTGTGAAAAGAATGAAATGTAAGTTATATCTCTCTTAATATGTGCAGCTGCATTTTGAATTTAAGAGTTCATAATAACATTAAGCTGTTAAATTAGATAATGGTTTTAATTATTATTTCTCACTAGAAAATGGAGTAGGTAATATTTAAGTTTCTCTTGAAGTTTTAACAGAAATTTAGTGATTACAGTTAAAAGTAATGGAAAAAAAATCATCTTCTATAAAATAATCCAGGAAATGAATTTCTAGCCACTACTTAGCTACAAGTCAAGGTGACTTGCATGCTATTTGCTTTTCTTAAGTCACTTCATGAAATTTAAACTTAAGATAACTTTATTTACCGTAACACATGTGGAAATCAATGTCAGCACTTTCGGGGCTGGGCTAACTTTGTTTTGGTACAAACCACTTGACAAAAGCTATTGACTGAGTTAAAAAGTATTAGGAAATTAGATTTGTTAATTCTTTCCTGAAATTAGAGCCTGTGCCATTTCAGATAAAACTATGCTTTTTTATATGGAGTATGCACATTACTGTTTCTAATGATTTTCTAATAACTGAGGATAATTATAAAATTCAGATTAATTCCATTTGTGCTTGCTACTTACAGCACGGTTTATTCATTTCCTAATACTGCTACAAACATCTGCTTCACAGTAAACATTAAATAATGAGAAAATAGCATATAAATTCTTATGCTATTAAAAATACATTTATAGCATATGTGGATTTTAACTCTTTATTCAAGACAAGTACAGAAGGAAAGGTTTCTTTTCAGTTTTCTGTTCTGATAGTAGCAGACTGCTTGCTTTAGCTTTCTTCCTCTAGTTAAAATCCACTAAACAAAGGGAAATCACTTGAATCTGAAGTTTATATTTAAGTGCAAATGTAAACTCTTGAGTACATAATATGCTTTTGCCAAAAAACAAAACAAATAAACAAAAAAACCCCAATAATAACAAAAAAGCCTCTGTGTTCCAATATATTAGATTAGCAGTCATTTTTTTCTAACTTATTTATGCAATTGTTTGGGTAGCTTTATCTGTTGTGAAACTCACTATCAAGCTCTTTTGGGTTGTGTCTTAGTTACTGTTCTATTGTTGTGAACACACACCATGACCACAACTCATATAAAGGAAAACATCTAATTGGGGACTTGCTTACAATTTCAGAGGCTTGGTCCATTATCATCATGATGAGGAGCATGGCAACAGACATGACAGGCACGATGCTGGGGCAGTAGAGAGCTATATCCTGATCCACAAGCAGAGGGAAAGACTGACTCTGGGCCTGGCTTGGGCTTTTGAAACTGCAAAGTTTATCCCATGTGATACAGTTTGTCCAACAAGATCTCACCAGCATCAACAAGGCCACACATCCTCATCTCTGTAATCCTTTCAAATAGTATAATTTCCTGGTGACTAAGCATTGAAATATATGAGCCTATGGGGTCCATTCTTATTCATACCACTATAAGGCTCAAACTAGTTAAAGTCTTGCTGCTTTATCTGCCAGAAAAGCTGGAATACAGGTTTGGGCCACTATTACCCATGCTATTGCTGCCTCTTTACTTCACTCATTTTCATAATGTACTAATAACAGATATATATTTAACAATTAATATTTAACAATATTAACATATAAATCTATGGATGCAAAGAGAATCATCAGTAATCTCTAAATAAGATCAATTAAAAACTTTTATTAACTTAAAGGTATCATTTTAAGATACCAGTTTAAAAAAGAAACAAACCCAAAAAAGGAAAAAAATTACAGCTTTGTAAATGATTTCAGAAAATCTTTTCTTGCTAGGAGTTTACTATACAGGTTTTCAACTTTATAGTGATGTGAAGGTGATATGAACTGAGTGAAATACAGTTCAATTTTGATATTTCAGCCAGCTCAAGATATGCTGACCAACACTCTATAATCCTACAGATGAATAACCCACTCTCTATGGTTTAATAGTATATCCACATCATTCAGTAACTCACTTTTGATCACTTCAAGTGTGCATTTCATTGCAATGTTTTATGTTATTTTACTAACTTT
The DNA here is from genome assembly GCA_026225945.1 of Cricetomys ansorgei. Taxonomy (NCBI): domain Eukaryota; kingdom Metazoa; phylum Chordata; class Mammalia; order Rodentia; family Nesomyidae; genus Cricetomys; species Cricetomys ansorgei. The sequence continues at coordinate 7,185,891 of JAMJFZ010001791.1, forward strand.
AAAAATTTTAGTATATATTTTAACCATGTTCTCTTCTCTCAAGTCCTCCAGATCTTTTCCATGTTCCTGGCCACTCTACTTCATATTCTTTCTTTCTCTCTATTGCTCTCTCTCTCTCTCTCTCTCTCTCTCTCTCTCTCTCTCTCATCTATCTCTCTCTCTCCCCACCCCTGCCTCCCTCCCTCCCTCTTTCCCAAAAAAAGCAACAAAAGCAAAATAGAACAACAGAACATAACCAATATTTAAGACACCAAAAGCATAAAAAAATAATGTGTGCATGTATGCATTTCATACACACACAGAGACACACCCATTAAACACATACATACACACACATACACACACATTAAACCTGGATGCCTGCCAAGTGTTGGTGGTCACTCCTTTAATCCCAGCATTTGGGAGGCAGGGGCAGGTGGATTTCTGTGAATTTGAGAGCACCCTGGTCTACAGAGTGAGTTCCAGGGCAGTCAGAGTTACAACAGAGAAATCCTGTTTTGAAACAACAACAAAAACAAAAACAATAGAAAACCTTGGAGTCCTTTTTGTGTTAATTAACTAGTTCTCATCATGAGACCTGCACTTAAGGGAACCTGAATATTCAAAATGGAACTTAGCATAAAAAACTTGTCAAATTATTAGTAATACTTAAATGTTGGAAAAGGAGCATAATAATCCTGCTACTAATGGAAGAAATTTGGTTGGACAAAGTGTAGTCTCTGAGGAATGGCAAAAATTGTTAATATTTTACTTATGAAATGCCTTACTCAAAAACAGTAGCGTGTTATAGTTTGCAAATTACTTGAAAGCCAAAAAATTAAGATCCCATTCATCACTGATTAACACCTAATAAAATATCTCCTATATTGTAGAAGAATAAAATCTGTGTGAGACACTGTCTGAAAAAAATAAGGTGATGAATGATCGTGGAAGACTTCAGCTGTCTACTTCTAGTATCCACATTTTTACAGATATACATGAATGCAAGCACACACAAACACACATGCAGGGGAAGAGAGAGAGGGAGAGGGAGAGGGAGAGGGAGAGGGAGAGAGAGAGAGAAGAAGAAGAAGGAGGAGGAGGAGGAAGAGGAAGAGGAGGAGGAGAAGAAGAGAGGAAAGGAGAAGAGAAGAGAAAAGAGAGGGAGAGATGAAAATTCAACTGAACTGAATTTGAAGCATGTTGATGTATAAGATTATTCTAAATAGAATGACATCTAACCAATGTAGATAAGCTTATAGACAATAGTTGTAACTAAACTGGTAGTGAATACACATCTGCTGACCAAATTGAGAGATAGAGAATAAATTTTGCAAAGAGAACATTCAATATCTAAAAGAAAGACTCCAGCAGTCTTAAACTCTGAATTTACTGAGAAATATGAAGAAATCCAATTATTCTGAAGCAAATAATTAGATGTTGACAATAAAATATTGCATGAATTAATAGAAAAAAATTACTAAAAGGCTTTTAAGTGTTCACATTTGCATCTATGTTATCTTTATATCTGCAAATTCATTTGACCTATTTAAAATTTTTGAAAGTGAGAAAAGCCTGGAGCAATGCATTCCAAGTCCTATGACAGCCAACCTAATTATAATATACCTGACAAAACTATCTACTGTGATTGAAGAAGGTAGAAAAAAATATCCCATGGCATAATAGTATAAAAAAACTTATACCCAACAGACAGAACCAAAAGAAAATATAAGAAGCAATATTTCAGGCTTAAGAGATGGGAGACCAAAGCAGAGAGACTGTGGAAAGAAACAGGAAGCCAAAATTATTAAACACAAAATACCATTGAAAACACAAACAACACTACTAAAAATCAATAACATGATGACCACAACTAACATAAACATTTCAATAATAACATTAATTATCAATGACCTCAGTCCCCCAATCAGAAGACACAGACTGACCAAATGGATCAAGAAACAAAATCAATCTATCTGCTGCTTACAAAAATACCCTTACTTAATTTTAAAGATAGGTGCTTTCTTAGAGTAAAAGGAAAAAAGAATGTGTCCCAGTCAAACAGGACCAAGAAGCAAGCAGATGTCACTATCCTAATATTTGACAAATTTGACTTTAAACTAAAACTAATCAGAAGAGATAAAAAAGAATACTTCATTATTACTAAGGGAACAGTTAATCAAGAAGACATTAATAACTCAAACAGATGTGCACTAAACTTAGACACATCTAAGTTCATCAAAAAATTCTACTACTGAAGATAAAGAAACAGAATACCATCAATCCGCTGATAGTACATGATCTCAATACCGTCCTTTCTCTAATAGAGTGTTCAGACAGTCAAAAATTAAACAGAGAAATGTCAGAATACTGTTATCATATAAAATGGATTAACAGGTATCTACAGAAGCACATAGAAACTTTTCTAAAATAGACCACATTCTAGAACATAAAGAAAATCTTTACACATTAAACCAGATTAAAATTACTTCTTGTATCCTGTTAGCCACAAGCAAGAAAACTTAATATTAACAACAACAACAACAACAAAAATCCTCTAGTAAACTCATGGAGATTAAACAACTCATTATTGAATGATAAATTGGTCAAAAAAAAAAGACACACACATACACACACACACACACACACACACACACACACACACACACACACACACAATGAATCCTGGAACTAAATAAAAATGAAAACACAACACAACTAAACCTGTGGAATACACTAAAAGCAATTCTATGAGGGAAATTTATAGCTATAAATGCTGACACTAAAAATCATAAAGAGGATAAATAATAGCATAGTGATGCAAGTTAAAAAGTTAAACAAACAAGAACAAACGAAATCCAAACCTAGTCCATCTCTAGAAATACTAAAAATCAAAGCAGAAATCAGTGAAATAGAAACAAAGAAAACACCATAAAGAACCAGCAAATCTAAGAGCTTAAAGAATTTAAAATTGACAAACTCTTGGCCAAACTAATGAAAAGCAAGAAAGAGAGGACCCAAATTAATACAATCAGAAACAAAGAGAGAAAAATTACAACAGATGACCAAGAATTTTTTACAAATAGGTACTTAATTAAGGGGAAAACTTAACAACTTCCTGGATTAAGACAAACAACCAAAATTAAACCAAGAAGTCAACTACCTAGACAGACCATAATAAATGTATAGATTGAAATAATAAAAAAAGTCTTTTAGGAAAAAAAAAAGTACATAAAAAAATCCAAGACCAGATGGATTCACAACAGAACTCTATCAGACATTATAGAATATCTATAGCAAATCCTTGAACTATTCAAAAAATAGAAACAGGTGGAACACCCCCAAACTCTACAAAGCCAATATCACTCATATACCTAAACCATGTAAAGACACAACAACAACCAAAAACTCACTGGCTAATATCACTAGTGAACACAGTCTCAAAAATAATATATAATATACTTGGAAACAAAATACAGGCATACATCAAAAATATTATACACCATGAACAAGTTGGCTTTCATCCCTGAAATGCAGGTTGGTCATAAGCAAGTCAATAATCATAATAAATATAATGGACATAAAGACAAAATTCATATAATCTCAATATATTCAGAAAAAGCATTTTATAAAATCTAACACTCCTTTATAATAAAAGTCCTACAGAATGAAACACTACAGGAAATATACCTCAATATCATAAAAGTTATATGCAAGAAACCCTAGGAGAAAAGCTTGAAACAATTCCACTGAATCCAGGATGAAACAAGGTTGTGCACTCTCCCTACTCGTTTCAAGCATTGTGTTTGAAGATCTACCTTGAGCAATAAGGCCAGAGAAGTAAATTAAATGAATACAAATAGGGAATGAAGAAATAAAACTATCTGTATTAGCAGATGCGATGATGCATCTCTATACATTGGAGTTTCCAAAAATTCTACCAGAAAACTTAGAAATGATAAACAATTTAGCAATGTTGCAGAATACAGAAACAACCTACACAATTCAATAACTTCTCTATATACCAGCAACAAAGATTCAAAGAAAGAGATCATTAACATACTCCATGCTTTTGAAATCTTATCAATCATAAGATTTGTAAAATATCACTTTGATATACCTCTTTAGGAAAGAACTTAAAAGCTTTAAATGAGAGGAGTGATTTCTGTATTCCTTAAAGTTGAAAACATTTCTTGGATTCTTATATATTTCTTTAGAATCTTCAAAGATTTGAAAACCTTTGTAAACTCATAGTGATAACTACAACATCCTCAATAAGAAATAATCTGAAGTTTTAAGGTATTGTGTAGGTATTCCCTTTTAACAAAACATTCCCTGCTAGAACGAAGAAAGACTAACTTAAGATAACAAAACTCACACATCAGAAAGTAAGACTCAAACGCCTCTCCTCAAGTTTATAAAAGCAGGGAACAGCTGCGGACAACTGGGGCAAGTTGCGGGCGGGGGGGACACTACTCTATGCTATGGAGCTGCCTACAGGTTGAGCTCAAAGCAAAGCTGTTGAGACCATCATCTGTGCTGTGATAGGCTTTTCAAGGATCCTGATGCTATTGGTTCATGGTATTCCTGTAAGAAATTCATCATCCACACACTTGTAATTAACTCTGATATACTCACCAGTTCACGAAGCTATCTTTTGGTATAATTGGTTTTCTGTTGTTTTTCTTCTTTGTTTGTTTGTTATTTTGATCTATCATCAGTTCATTATCTAAATTTAATAGGCATTTGTTCATACAAACAAACAATAACAAACTAACAAAATCTGTTTGCATGTCCCCTTAATCTTCACTTAAGGGATGATTTACATGCATGCAATTATATGGGCAAGGTGTTTCACATTCTTTATTTCTTATAATTTAATTTCAGAATAAAATTTAAACATGAATTATTTAGTAAGCAAATGAAATTCTATCAGTCTCAGAATCCCAAATAAACCTTTTAGAACAAAACTTATATCAAACATATTTATAGTATTGTCTATTTATATATTATGCTTTATAAACAATATGTCATAAGGTGTTTTTATTTTTTGTTTATTTTGGCATCATATAGTTGGACTTCTGTGTACTTCTTGTATCTGTATGGGTACATCTTTCCTTAGTTTGAGTAGTTTTGTTCTATGATCTTGTTGGAGATTTTGTCTATGTCATTGACTTTGGATCCTTATCCCTTATTTATACCTATAATTTGGTGGTTTGTTCTTCTCAGGTGTCCCACATTTCCTGTGTATGCTTCATTCCTGTTTTTAATTTTTTTTTTAAATTATTGACTTCTGTTGTCTTAGGTCCTCTACTTTGTCTTTGATTCCTGATGTCTGTCTTCTTCTTCACTCATTCAACTCACAAGACTTTTTCCTGAGTGTTCTAGTCGGCCTACTAAGACTTTTCAAATCTGTCTTCATTGCAGCTTGAGTTTCTTCAATGTTTTTATTCCTTCATTGAATTTTGTTTTTAAATCCTAAATTACCTTCATCATTTCATTCAGCCATGTGTTTGTATTTTCTTGGATGCCATTCATATGCTTATTGTTATATTAGAGTACAGTGATGTTTTGATTCATGTCATCTTTAAATTTGTTAAATTCTGTTTGAATTTTGATAGTTCTTTTAAGTTTGTGTCCTGGCATTCATCTAGGAGGTTCTCCGTAGGGTGCGTTTGATAGGAGACATGCTGCTTGGCCATTCATGTTGTTTTGGCTCTTCGATTTGACCTTGGCTTGTGAATTTCTTTCTGGTTGCATGTGGGATGTGATAATCTGGCATCCTGCATTGGATAAATGCAGGAGATTCATAACTTGAGCTATGCTCAAGTAATGTTAGGTGGTGCTGTCTTAAACATGGATCATAGAAAGACGGCTCCTGAAACATGGATCAGGAGGTAGAGCAGCTAGGTAAAGGGGGCTCAAGAATGAAGAAATTTTAAAATCACAGATCTGACTAAGATTAGAGGATATAGGTGATAGTGGTTTGGGGTAAGAAAAGGTAAAGGGAAGAAGTGGCTTATTGAATTTAAAGACATCTTTTCATAAAGTCCTGTAACTGGCATCACTTAAGTCCCTTTGAAAATAAAGGAGCACCTCATTTATTTTTCTACCTGATTGAGTCTGTTATACTCTTGGTTCATTTACATTTAGTTACATTTACATGGGAAATTCCTTCTAAATTTAAAGAAAGATTATTGTCCATTTGGAGTTAGTAAGTGAAAATAATACATACTGTGACTAGGTAATTGCAGTAGAGGAGGCCTCATTATGCCCATTTTCCTGGAACAATATAATTTCTAGAAGTCTTTAAATATTTATACCCACATAAATGTAGTTTTCATGCATTATCACAAAACTTGCTTTTGCAGTACATGGAATATTATAGTGACTGGTTAAAACACATAGAATAAGGGTTTTGTGTTTACCATTGCCAATTGATACATCTATAGTACAAAACCTATGCAAAAAGCTCATGGAAAATTGCAGAAGAATGGTTTAAAGATTGTAAAAACCAAATGAGGCACTTGCTGTAATATAGGGTCTTCCAGACACAAGAAGGAAGATGCAACCATGATGTAGCAGTACACTACAATCTATTACCTTCAATTTAGGGAAAGAGAGAAAATAGATAGAAATTAATATTTACCGCTTTTGCAAGCAGCCTTGATATAGAATGAGAGAAAGGTAGAAATTGTCATAGCCTCTTTTAAGCTGTCCTAAGCTTGAAGAGGACTAGCTAGCTGACAGTGAGTCAAACCAGCATCTCAGTTCATGGTCTCTAAACCTCCAATCTATGTTCTTTTAAGAATTAACACATTAATGATAACAACCCAACCAACAACTAACAACCAACACGCACACCAACTCTTGGGGCTTCAGACATTGTATACCCTAAGTCAAAAGTTCCCATAAACCCACGTGGCAGTCAATCCCAAAAGCAAGATACAGATGCCAGAATGACTCCACATAACCAAATTATAGCCACCAGCATCAAGCATTCCAAATCCAACTCATAAACAACTATACCAAACCTGGGGTGAGAACACAAACCTAATCCAAATACCATTTTCCATTATTAAAGAAATCAAAATAACAAACACTTCTTTCTTGTGCTCCATTACACTATGAAATTTCAATCACATGGTTGTTGAAACAATCCTTGAATAATGATAGCAATAGTTGACATGCTAGTTCTGATGGGGGAAACCTCACAAGACCACATACATAGATTATGAGCTAGCTATAGGTTGTTAATAACCGGGGCAAGAGAGAAAAATCAGTTTTCTTGAGGGATGATCCTGCTAGGTTATCCAAACCCAGGTGGCCAGCCCACCTGAACACAAGTCCACATGAGCAGCACTAAATAGACTCTGTAAGGAATACATATAGTGTGGACGCCCGCCTCGCCTGCAAGGAAGACGCCACACACAGGATTCTTCTGGTTTACGCTTTATTGAGGACAGCCATTCAATTAAGTGTTGATAGCGAAGACCCTGATTGCAAAAAGCATCCTGCTTATATAGAGCATAGGGCTACATGACCGTCAATGATTGGATACTCGTCCAGACCCTCATTAGCATGGAGGGAGGCGGCAAGGACTGCTCTCCTGCGCCTGCGCTGTAACTTGTTTACTCCAAATGCAAGCAATTACTCCAAATGCGAGCAATTACTCCTAATGCGAGCAAGAAGAACCTGGAAGCAGGAAACCGGCGCCATCTTGTAATGGCGTTTCAACTCGGCTCCCAACAATATAGTATTTAAAGAAGAAGGGGTATGAATTTGAGAGTGGAGTAAAAGGATATGGGAGATTTAGAGGACAGAGGGAGCAGTGGAAATAATATAAATACATTACTCATAAATGAAACTGTCAAACATGAAATAACTAAACAGAAATTGAAAAGAAAGAAGAAATGGTCATTATGCAGATAGAAAAAGAATTTATTATCTAATGTATCTATTCCTATATGATTACTGAAATTATATTCACCCAAACTGTAGCTGCTCTTAAGTTTCTAGCATTATAATTGTTTTAGATTTTATTAATATTTTGAAACTATATGGAGATACCTTTAATAGATAATTATGTACATGTTATTGTACAAATAATATTCTTAGTTTCATTCTTGATGTTTTACATTAGTATAATTATTATACAGTTTTAAATGATTGCAACAAAATTAAATGTAGTAATTAAAAGAATGTATGTTTAAATTTCATTTTAACTCATGAACAGTGAGTTCATGGATGAAGTAGAAACTGGAAAGTACCAAACAGAAGCAGCACACGGCATTTGTGCAGCTGTATGGAGCAGGTTGATGGTTCACGGCACAAAAGTTGCTGGCCAATTGTACTTATTCCCAAGGTCTTCAAAATGCTTATGTTCTTGAAAATGTATGGAAAACATGTCTTGACTCTTTTTACGTTTTCTAAATATAAATTTTGATTGTTTATTGATTTGATAATGAGTGACCTAATTAGTGTTGTTACATGTCTCATGAACATACATGCAGACACACACTCCCATCCTTTGTATATACATACATATACATATGTTTCTTGAAAATTATTGAACTATTATCCTAATTAGGGAGAAGGTACAGCTTTAAGTATGAAGAAAACTGAAAGTCCAACAAATTAAATTTTACAATAAAATATATTTGGTTGAGAAGCATGTGATACACAAATAATCTCTGTTGCTGTGTGCCATTTGTGAAATAATAAAGACTCCTATTTCTACAAGACAAAAACGAAACAACAATAACAAAAAAAAAAAACAGGCAAAGTGGCAAGTTAGTTAGATCCTAATATATCCATATATGATTCCATAAATCACACAAACTAATTTTTGAATGCATTTAGTGTAAGGATAATAACTTTATAGAGTTTTATGGTATTCAGAGAATTTACTACTAGGAATGTTCATTTGCTTGTAATTTTATTCTGCATATTTAATTAGCTTATACCTGTCCTTATGTCACATAGAGGTGATGTGTAGGCCCAAAGTCAGTCTGCATTATTAGTGAGTTGTAATCTACAAGTGGAAGAGAGAGGGAACATACTTTCTTTCCTGCTGGGAAAATCATTACCATATCCTTCAAGTTTCCTCATCATAGATGAATGTCCTGGGAGAAGAGCCAGTAGGCCCATGCACTCTTAGTTCAGAAAGCATGAATATGCAAAGATGCCCAGGATCCATACCCAGCTTCATGTTTTCCTAACATCAAAAAGTATGGATAACTTTGAACTCTAGTATGCTTTATGGACTTAAGTTTGCACTGCCAGAGACGTGGATTTAACATTTTTATATATCTTTCATCTATTATCTAAACATCAAGTTGCCTTACTACTCAATCTTTTATATTATTAAACAGAAAATTTGTAATTTATCCATTTCAATAAGTCATTTTAAATTATTAATTATATGTGATAAATTAATTTTTGGTATTAATTATAATTATATCTTGACAATGTTTTTCAACAAATGAATATTATTCTACTTAAATAATGTCTATAGAAAAATCAATTTCAGAAAGAAAGAACACTTTATTTTACTATTAAAGGAATACATCTCAAATTGGATTGGGAGACATCTTCTAATATCTAATGTCTAATGTTGACATCAATGTTTGACAGGGAATTTGAGTCCCTTGAAAGTGACAGCTGGCTCCTTGCTGAGAAGAAAGGCAACAGCTGCCATGCCACTGGGATCAATAATTTCAGTAAGAGATGGCTAAGATGCCAACTCACAATTAGATGAAATTGGTGAAAGTAATGTATTTGTTTCCCCTCCCTTCCAAATGGGTGTTTTTCACAAACGTAACTTGTGTTATTGTGTTCTATTTGTGGCATCTTAAGCCATAACCCCAGAAGCAAGTGGCTGAAAGTCCAAGCACTCACAGTTAAAAATAATCTTTTCTCTAATTAATACTAGACTATTTCTTCCATTTAAATAAACAATTTAATCCACAATTTAACTATGTTTTCCTCAGGGTTTTCTGGCTGTTCCTGTTACTTATAATGCTGCAACTCTGCAATAAACTTTCATAATGGAGTTCAATAAAGTTGTGAGTGAATACACAATAATAACCATACATCAAGGATGCCTATACAAACTCGTTGTGGTAATCAAAACACCAGTGGGCCATCTTTCACCCTGACCTCCTGTGGTTAGCATCATTATGGGATGTCTGCTGTTATCCAGCCACTAAGGAAGCAAATTAAGTTACAGCTTTCTTTCTTTTTCAATTATCAGAGCAATCCAGATTTACATGAAGTTCTATTTGTTAAACCATGGCCTGAAAGTAAGCTGAGAGGGAAATAATAAAAACATACGTATTAAATTATTGGCCTGTAAAAGTGTAACTTCTGTTTTCCTGCTCTTCTCTGGATTAAAATGGCAACCAGTTTCTATAGATGTGGTTTGCCAATTTTCTCAGTTTAATTAACATTGCAGTCAATCACTAAAACTGCCAAATTCAAGTGGTCACTGTAAATAGGAAACTGTATTCACTCTACCAACATAAAAACTGTAATCCATTATAAATCTCAAGAAAAAATATTCCAAACTACAATATAAGAAATTTCAGCTAAGCTAGGCTGAGAATTCTAGAGCAGTTGTTTGGATGCCCGTTTCTTGGGCCAACAAAACTACTTCCACCCAGCACTCATTAGAAAGGCATATTACCTGGCTTCACTGTAGGCCAAGTGAATTAAACAAATTGCATGCTGCCATCTGGCATCTGTATTTTACTAACTTTTCGCTGTAACACAGATGTGCTTTGAAGACCTCTGGATTTAGGATCCGTACCCTCTGCTCACAATAGGTCTTCCAAATCATTGGTGAACCACGAAAGCCACAACTATGCTCTGAAATAAGGAGAGGGTTCATTCAGCTCTCTTAATTTGGGAGTTGTGGTCAGCTGGAAAAATTGCACACTGCACTACACCAAGAAATGATGAAGTTTTTATCCTTTCTACTTAGGATTCTAGCAGGGTACAGCAGAATACTGGAGGTAATATCATAATAGTGAGTTTTGACTTTTTTGTAACATGTTTGTGCCTAATTTTATTTTGAAAGTTTGCTCTTACATTTTAATTTACCACTTCTCATTAGTTAGTTCTTTTATTTTAGTATTCCGGATTGAAAAAATAAGAAATCCTCTGGGAAATTTTTGCAACTTATTGCAGTCTCAAACCAAAAAGACTCTTAACAATAAAAATTATATTAGGTCAGCTAACTCTAAAAAGAAAGTACCTCTGTCTGAGAATTGGGGTGTAAGATATGCTTGCTTTTGGCTAGGCCCCTTCAAATGCCTGGACACATAACTGGCATGGCTCATCTTTGCTAAATATTGATATAAAAGAAAAATTATTTATGTTTTTTCTACCTTTTTTTATTCTTTTCAGTAGTGTTCCATCCTATATCAGTCAAATATCCTGGTTCATACTATTTTTCTTCTTGTTAAGTAAAAACAAGTGGAGATATTAAGCTAAGACTCAATGAAGGTACATAAAATTTTAAACTTATTAAATATGAGCTTGTTGTAGAGATCATGCAGCACATTGACTTGTGCATTGAGAGAAGCAGAGAGTTTTTAAATTGCAGGATGGCAAGATGCAGCAGAAGAAAACTGGAAGTAAATATGAAGGAGGAGGAAGCTAGACAATGTCATTTTTCCTTGCTCAATTGGAAAAACCATCATGCATGGAAAATAAAATATTTTGCCCCTATCTCCTTCCTTTTCTTATTTTCTAGCAACAAAAACTGTGAAGAAAATAAATTGGATGAGAGAATGAAGAAGAAAAATCTAAAATGAGAACAGATGAAGACTGCCTAGACAGAAGCTAGCACTGTCGTTTCCAATCCTGAATCTTGGGAGTCATTCTAGAGAGTGCATCACAGAATCTCATTGTTTTCAAGTGACTCAAAAGACAGTCTCTTGCAGAAATTGATGAAAGAAAATAGTGGCTAATTTTTCTGAGCAAATAGTATAATGGCATTTCAGTAGAAGGCCAAGACTTGCTGACACACATTTACCTAACATTATATATTCTTAATTCCAAACAGATCCATTGAAAATTTTTAAAGGTAACTAAAATTTGATTTAACTTCTCTGTTCTTTAAATGAAAGTGACAAGACCATGGTTGACAATGATCAAAGAACTCAGTAAATTCATCTTTTTATCCTATGAGATAGACTAGCTATATGAGCTAGCTTGCTTCCTATCTTCTTTTACTATTCTTTTTTCTTTTCTTTTCTTTTCTTTTCTTTTCTTTTCTTTTCTGTTTTCTCTTCTCTTCTCTTCTCTCCTTTCCTCTCCTCTCCTCCTCTCCTCCTCTCCTCTCTTCTCCTCTTCTCTTTTCTTTCATTTCCCTTCCTTTCCTTGTCTCTCTCTTTTCTTTCTTTCTCTCTTTCTTATTTCTTTCTCTCTTTTGCTTCTTTCTTTTCTTTCTTATCCTCTCTTCTTTCTTTCCATTATGTGGATATGAGTTGTCTGAAGCACTATATATAAAAGTTTGGTCTCAAATTCACAAAGATTTTGTGTCTTTTGGTTCCTGGGTGCTGGGATTAAAGGCATGCAACACCTTAGCTGGAACTCAACTTTTCAAGATGAAAGCTAATAGCTCAACACCAATCTGTATACCTGGGATAGTTAGTAGATAGTTTGAGTACATCTTTTGAATGTTCTCAAAATGATTTTTGTTGACATATCATATAGTTTGTTAACAGTATAGATTAAGTGAAATGAAGAGACTTTTGACTAATTCTTGTTTCTTATTTTCTTAATGTTGTTTTGCCACTTATTTTGTATAACTTTTTAAGAAACATTGTTTTGAATACTGTACTTTTGCTTTTTTAATTGCTCCCCCCCACCACTAATTTTGTAATTCTAATTGCATTCACTTGTTTGTGTGCAGGAAGGGAAAATATGTCACAGTATGCATGTGGAAAGACAGCTTATTACAATTTGCTTCTCACATTTCATCAGGAAGGTCCTCAGAAGCAAACTCAGTTCCACACATTTGTTAGGGTTTTTACCAACAAAGCCATTTTGCTAACTCCTGTATTTTTACTAATTTTGAATTTTTTCATTATAAATAACGTGCTTAGTAGGGAAGAATTTGAAATTTCCCCAGTACAATATTAGCTTAGGATTTTGTGGATTCATTTGACAATAATGAAATGGAGACTATATGATAACTGTAGACAGAATGGAACATGCAAATAAATTACTGTTTCTAGATGAAAGCTTAGTTTCTGACATGTGCAAGATTTTTATATTACATTTGAAACTGAAGCTTTAAATGCATATATTAGAGACATCAAACTTATGTTTATGACAATGAATTTGGTGAGCTTGTAGAAATTTTGTTAATTTATACATTATGCACAATCTGCTTCTCACAAGACAATTACTAATTTAGAGCAAAATAACAGAGAAACAAGGAATATCTGAGAGAAAGAAAAGAGAAACCCCTAGGTCACTTCAAGTACTCTCAGGAAAATGAATTTTCTTCACTGTATAGCCTGCTTTATTTTTAAGAGATGTGGGAATTGCTGCTTTAAATAAATCATGGCAATTATATTCCTTGTCACATAAATCAAGTAAATAGGTACCCTGTCTACCTACTTCCTGCACTGGGTTATCAACAGTCAGTCATTTTGCACAGTGACATATTTATTATAGGGCTGCCACATTCTTTGTGGCCAATCTGTGTCCTCTTAGTAGTTTCCCCTATATATTACATGTCTAAGGTCAGCAGTTGGATGCTAGGGGGAAGACATGTGATGTATTTAAAGAAAGAAGTACCCAGCTTGAGCCAGATCTTTTCATACTGACACTCCCCCAGGGAAGCTCAGTCTTCAAACTGCTCCTTCCCTGGTGCTTTTGATGAGAGCCAGTGCTGCAAGAAAAGAACATTTCTGTAATAATGGATCCAAAACAATAGGAAGGAGATTCAGAAGAAATAACAGTTAAACTATTGTCAGAGAAAAATAGTAAAACGGATCATAATTCCAGTTTAGTTACTGACCTGGTCAGCAGTGAGCATATAAGTCTTACATGGTACATTTGTTTAGCACAAATCAAATGTTGACACTTTGACCCTCAAAATCCTTTGTTTGAGTGAGGTGGGGGGTTATGTTGTGCTTTGGAAAATAACATGCCTTTCCTCAAGTGAAGAGAAGCCAATGATATCTCCTCTCCTGGTTCTACTAATAAAAACCTACCCTGTCCTTCAAGTATCCTCTGTGGAAACCATGACTTAAGTAGACAGTTCTATCTTTAGAGTAGAAAATAAGCTCTCTGTATTTTTACTCAAATTATTTTCCGAATTTTATTATCAATTTAATTGGAAATCTATTGTGTTTCAGAAACTAGATTAGTTATCCCCACATGTATTTGTGTATTTATTCAGTTTTCAAACGCATAAAGTATGTGTTATAGATGAGAAAATGGAACTTTTAAGAAGTTAATTGATTTCTGTATCTTCAAAGGCAAGTCTTTGCGACACTGAACAACATGGAGTAAAGAAAATAAGAAATAATAGAACAATTGTAGGTATCCTAATATCGTAAATAATTTCATGCTAATTAACACCACCAGGGGTTGTCTGGGGAGAATCTCAACTTAGAAAGTGCCTCCATCCTATTGGCCCATAGACAAGCTTATGGAGGACATTTTCTTGATTGGTTATTGATGTGGAAGTCCCCATTGCACTGTGGGTGGAGCCACCCCGTTAGGGTTGGTCCTGGGTGATATAAGAAAGTAAACTAAGCAAGCAAGCCCCAGGGATCAAAGAAGTAAACAGTACTCCACTATGGGCTGTGCATCAGTTTCTGTCTTCAGAGTCTGACCTTGTGTTCCTGTCCCGACTTTTGTCACTGATGGACAACATGAGAGTGTTAACCAAGTCAACCCTTTATTTCCAATGTTCTCTTGGTCAGGATGTTTTATTATAGCAACACAGAGCAATTTAGAACAGTTCGTTAGCATCAGACTTAACTTTATCGCTACAAATCCATTCTCTAACACCTGAATCCTGGTTTTGCCCTTTAGAGAAGAGTTGAAGTCGGGAATAAAGCAAAATTGTGGGGCAGGGGGTGAGATACTTATGTGCATCCTAATATTTATTTTAAGGAATATATTTGCTAAGATAGAGACCATTGGAAAATAGGTATGCTTTATGTAAATCATGTAAATCACCAAATAATTCAATAAGGCATGATGAAAAAAGCTTATATTATTTTTAAAAAGTGGTTCTCGACCTTACTAATGCTGCAACCCTTTAAGATGGTTCCTCATGTTGTGGTGATCCCCAACCATAACATTATTTTCATTACTACTTCATAACTGTAATTTTGCTACTCTTGTGATTCATAATGTAAGTATCTGATATACATGATAGTATTAGGTGACCCCTGCAAAAGAGTCATTCATCCCACAAAGTAGTCATGACCCACAGATTGAGAACCATTGTTCTAAGACATTTCTCTTCACCAATGAGAAGCACTGCTTCCGAAAATAAAATGGCTTTATCATGCAATTTAGATTGCAAATGGAATAAAAATGAGTCTGAGCCAGATGCCTCTTCAACAGCTGATTTTCATGAAGATCCTTTATCAAATTAAGTACTTCACTTCCATTTCATATTAGCAGAGAACAGCTATCTAATTTTACCTTTCTTTATGCTTATCCTGAAATAATAGTCTCCTTTCTGCTTTAATGTAGTAAATTACAACTGGGCTATGTTCCTAGTATATAACACAATTGGTCATTTGTATTATTATTAATATGTATGAATTTATATAATACATTTATGATATTTAGGCTTATATTTTCTATAATTTGTTGTTTGTTTCTATAATGTTGTTCCAGTTTTAGCCAAGCTGAAAATCATTTTCTATTCTCTTATTTCTTTATGTGAGATTATTTTATCATAAATTTTTCAAATTAACCAGTTAAGCCATATATGTTCCTATGTTTCCTCTCAAGCTAGATTTTTAGTAACTTTAATTTATTTAGTAAATTCAGATTTTCTTTTCATATTTTACAAAAAATTGTAAATTTCTTTTTAAAATTTTGTATTCACTTATATAATTTATTGACATACAATTTGTTGTTGTTGTTTATTTTTGAGATTGTAATTTAATTTTACTGTTTCTTGCTTCCCTCCCTCCACCTCTCTCTCTATACACACACACACACACACACACACACACACACACACACACACACGCTACCTTTCTCATAAGTAAATCCAAAAAGAAAATGCCAAAAATTTAAGTAAGAGATTTTAGCTTTATAAATTCCAGGAAACAAAAATCAAACATGACTCAGAAAACTGCTAGTATAGGATATGATAATAACAGAATCATTTGTGTAATAGAAAAGTAATTTTCCCATGCTTTTAACTAATGTAAATTTGGTAATCAAGGTTATTTTTTAATGTCAGAGCAGAACAATGTTGATAGGATCACACAATAAAATCCATTTTGCTATCCAAAATCTACCCTCCTAATGAATACGGACTACTGAAATATGCCAAAAAATATGTCCAAAATCCTTGTAATACTGCAGATAAATCTTAACAGTTTAGAAGTTTCTTATAACTACTGTTTGGTAGCTTCTTTAGGTTCTTCTTTCATCTCAAACTTTTCTTGGCAAGCATAATTATTTCTTTTCTTTTTAAGAGCTTGGAGCTATAATTCTGCATTTTAAAATAGTAAATGATGTAATATTTAAAAGGTAAAGACAATGTAATTTTTTTAAATTTTGCTTCCTGATGTACATTTAGTTACTAAAAATTTGTCTGTGTACTTTTTAAATATAGACAACATTCAGAAATGTTGAGGAAACAGAGGACTCATACTAATGACAAATTAAAATAAATTATTTTAAAACTATAACTTACCATATGAGTTTTTAATTTGCATTTTTTTTTAGTTTTAGCATAAAAATTGAAACTTTGGAGCCCCTTGTTTCACCATTTACAAAATAAATACATTATCATTCAAGAATAATAAAGGCCTCTCTCTACATTTGTATGTGTATGTTATAACTAGTTTTTCAGAGGTTGAGTAGGGGATAAATGATACCAATATTCTGAAGCAGGCAAACAAATTTCAGTTTTCAGATGAGGAGGTGGCACTGAATCATGGATGGAAAAGCAGTTCACTGGGCCATCTATGCCTTTGGTAAGACCTTAGATTCCATTCCTAGATGCTCAACCTAAAGTTTTTAATCCATATTCTATCAACTTTCCATATATATGAAACTTTCCTTAAATCAGCTCTAGGCAGTAAATTCTTTCCTAACTAAACTACTGCCAGGAATGGCATGGCTGCACAGATGGCTGCCTGACACAATTCCAGCCTCTGGCATGCCACCTCTGCAGAAGACATCTGGCAATGACTGCTCTACAAATGGGCCTACTATTCTTTATATGCTATTCTTTTCATTTTTTCTCTAAAGCTT
Organism: Cricetomys ansorgei; assembly: GCA_026225945.1. Lineage (NCBI taxonomy): Eukaryota > Metazoa > Chordata > Mammalia > Rodentia > Nesomyidae > Cricetomys > Cricetomys ansorgei. The sequence continues at coordinate 7,203,351 of JAMJFZ010001791.1, forward strand.
CCTTTGTTCCTGTAAATGGGACTGAAGCCAATTCCTCCATGGGAGCCTACCCTTTTGCTCGTCCCTTGATAAGAAAGAAGAAGGCTGAATCTAATGACCCTGAGATGGAAGCCTTTGTGAGTGTCCTAAGGGCTGCTACCCCTGGGTCAGTCTCGTTAAATGTAAGTCAACTAAGGAACAAGATAAATTAGTACATGAACTGTTGCTTAAGAACTTTTTGGAATTGTATGATGTGACCAAGTTCAGGGACAGTAATTATACTCCTGAACCTGTGTTTCCTGAACTGGCTCGGGTTTACAGAGAGCCACAGAAACAAGAAAAATGGATAACCCAGGGAAAGAGGAACATATGCTCTTAGTGCTAAAGAAACATATGATTGAAGTTTGGATAGATATAGGGAAGAAGTAGAAGAATTAGAGCAAGCTTAAAATCTATAAATATGAAATTTTGTCTATCACCTTTTTACCCTTCTGTCTGTTTGATACATGCTGAAACCACAAGTAGGGCACCCAGCAACTGCCAATGAACCATTGTATTAGAGAGTTTCTGAGAAAAAACAAGTTGAAGATTATGCCGTTACAATGAAAGTTGTTCTGACTTAGTGTAGCAAGTAAGCATGGGAATTTAGAAAAAATGTAACTATACGATTTTTCTGTGAAGTTTTGAATGTGCTTGACCTTGATAAACTGTTAGATTTGTAATGTACTTTTAGTAAATAAATGAGTAGGCTGGCTCATGCTCAGAAAAAAAATCAGAAGAAAGAAGGAGACAGAGAGAGAGAGAGAGAGAGAGAGAGAGAGAGAGAGAGAGAGAGAGAGAGAGAGAGAGAAAGAATGCTTCAGTTCTGATGCTCTCCTGAGATGACTAGCTGCCAGCTTGTACCAGCTTTTGACTTCTGAATCAATTCTTCAAGCCATTCACAGGTATCCCTTTCTCAAGAGCCTACCTCAAGCCAAGGCTGGACTCCAGCAAGCTACTATAAATAAAATTTTCTCATGATAGGTGAAGTCCATCCTGTTGCTCTAGTAACTAGAAAAAAATGGAAAACATATCTCTAGTCTTCTATAGAGTCATAAAATAAAAATAATCTAATGGGTAAAATATGCTGATATGCACCTATGTTTAAATTCCATAGTTTGTCTAAAATGCTGCAGTTATTTAAGGTATGCCAAATCAAAAGAAATTATTAAAAAAAGAATCTCTATAAAATTTTAATGCTACAGTATTTGACTGAAGTGATTTCCTTTTCACTCCAGTTTTACTGACCTTTAAAAACAAACACAAGTGGTTGTTAGCATTTTATGTAGGACTGTTTTTTAAATTAAATATGCATTCATTAAAATCCTCCTGAGATTAGCATAATTTTCTTACATAAAAGAAAAAGTATAGATCCAGGATGCTGTCCGAATTATGTTTCATTTCCAGCCACTCATACAGCTTATTGCAACCTTGTCTCAGGAATTATAAGACATATTATTCATATTCATTAGTATATTATAATGAGTTATTGAAAAAATGACTTTCTACCAAAACAGAGATATCCAGCCAAGTGAGAGCCAGACCTTCTGGGAGTAGCAATTCAATGAGCATTGGCAAAGTGTGCTCTGACAGCACATTCCTTTATCAGCTGAGGAATTATTAATGATAAGCCTAGCAGTTTTGTGACTGATGAAGAGGCTCTGACATTGGAAAAAATACCCTGCTTTCAGCTAGATATGGACAGCACACAGCACCCCTGCTCTTTGAATTGACACATCCATGTAATTTTTTTGCCATGTATCTAATTATCTGTGTAAGAAAGGAGGAATAAGGAAAGGTGATGGAGCTCAGAGGACAAAAGAATTAACCTGTATGGCATTAAGCACAGGACAAGATTGTGTTCTCTCGTAAGTACTAAATTCAAAACCATGGCCAATGAAGGTCATTCACTTTAAGTAGAATAAAGCACAATAGCAATGTAGCAATGTAATTTTCTTAATCTCATGGTTTTATTCCATGCATTATATTTCCATCCCTCAAATCTTTTGTCTCATTTCATGACTTGTATAATAGTGGTTTTAATACCCTTACTCCCTAGTCTCGTATTGGCTCTGCTTCAAATCACTTATTGTAGGTAATTAGCTTTAGTGTGACTGAGTCTGTGTTGTCTCAGTTGACTCTGCAGAGGATTTTTTTTATGAGTTTCTGTCTGTTCAGAATGTAAAAGAGTCAAGACAAAAATCAATGTCTGCTGAGAAGTATATGGGTTAGTTTGCTCATAATTTCAAGGTACTAATTGCTCTGCTTCATTTTCTTGATTAAAAAACACAAATCCAACAACACACACTCTGTTTAATTAAAAATAATGAGTGAAGTCAGACTAAAATTAAAAGGAGTAAGGGACTTCCATATAACTTAATCACTAAATACCAAACCAGATGTGAAACAATTGCAAAGAAATATCGAGAATAAAATATCCTGCACAGAACTTAGGGCAATTGAAACTATATCATTCACTATGCCTCACCAATACCAAATGAAATGATGGTAATAGTAATTACATACACCAGCTGCTCCCCCCTGTGAAATGAAGATTTTAAAGAGGAATGGGAGAAACAGAAAGAAAGGAGGGAGAGAGAAAGACAGAGACACACAGAGAGAGAGAGAGAGACAGAGACAGAGAGAGAGAGACAGACAGAGAGAGAGAGAGAGAGAGAGAGAGAGAGAGAGAGAGAGAGAGAGAAGAGGAGACATCTTGGTATAAAATTTTGAAGATAGTGGATCAAATGAAATCACATGTAAATTCTGTCAGTATTAATTTATATTCTTCCATGAAAGGTGCAGCAGATTGTAAATGTGTTTAGAAAATCCAGAGGGTTTTCAGTAGCACACAAATAGAGAGAACTCCACATGTTGTATGACCAAGTTTACACCTAAAAGTGTTGTGAAGAAAATCATCACAATGAGTTTCCAGTTAAACAAGAAAGGATTCCTAAAGATATCTCCATCTGGTGTGTCTATTTAGGATAAAAGAAAAGCAGGAGAGGAGGGCAAAGAAAATCAATCCATTAGATATGAATGAATGTATGTATGTATGTATGTAATGAATTATTTTAAATAACAGTAAGTTGTTTAAAAACCACGAGGCCTTGTAAAAGACAAGAATGCTTTGTTTTAATCTTGGAAAAAAATACATGGAGAATCTAACGTTCCATATCTTCCACACACTACTCCACAGACATCTTCAATACCTTTCCTTCCACAATTTTCTCTTTGCTTAGCAGAAATGTGTTATCAACCAGTAGACATGAATGCTTAGAGCTTCAGGGTTGGTAAACTGAATTGGAGTATTCCCACCTCACAGGACTAGGTCTTCCAAGTTCACTGAAGCGGTCTTTGATTTAATACAAGTATAAGATAAATCGTCTAATATAGTATATTTAAAGTCCTCATAAGAGGCAGAGGAACAAGAATATCTGACACTAAATGGGAAAGATTCTGTGAAGACACAGTGGGGAGACTGTCTTCTACAAACCAATAACATAGACCTCCAAAGAAAATTTCTGCCAACACTTTGATCCTGGACACTCAGTCATTAGAATTATAACAAATTCTGCTATGTCATATTTCATTATATCAACCCTGGAAGATCCTTGCATTCTTATGTAAAAACAGACAGTTCTTCAACCCCCTTTAATTCACTGTGTTTTGGCATCATTATCATCCTTCCTGTTTATTTGCTTTTGAGCAGTCCAGACATTCTGAGTATCAAGACCAGAACCATTATATTTGAGTTGAAGATCGTAGTGTGCCTGGATCGTTCTTGTCAATACATTTTCCACTCAACTTGATGAGAGATCTCTCCTGATCACTCAAAGCACTTCTGCATCTTGCTGGGACAAAGATAATATTTCATAAATAATCTTCAAAAGAATGAAAAATATTACAAGACAGTATCCCCTAAAAAGTCCAAGTACAAACCTGATCCAAAGATGTAGTCTATTTTAGTCATGGTATTAGTGAACAGAAGGAAGGAAGGTAGATACAGAAGAAGAGATGAGTTTGGGAGAAGATGATAAAACAGCTTAAAATACATCCATCATGTTAACCAAATAAATCACGATCATAAATACAACTGTGTAAGTTTTAGAAAAAGAAAACAAAAAATCGGACACTGAAAGTAAAGGGCTTACTAAAAATATGGGTTGGGAAAGTGGGTTTATAGAATGATAAAAGATGGTAATAAAGGAGGAATAAAAATACGCATGTACGTGTGAAAGTGTCATAAGGCCTACAAATTTTTATAATTAATTTCTTCACATATATTCAGATTACCTCTCATTATAAGAATTCCTTACTGAACATAAATTCAGTAAAATACGGTCACAAAAAATTGCACAAAAATGTGCAAATGTGAACATAATGAGGTATAAAGAAATACATCAGCTTTGTTAGCTATACCACATGTAAGAAAGAACGGTAGTATTTATCCTTTTGTGTCTAGCTTGTTTCACGTAACTTGATGCGTTTCAACTGCAACTATTTTGCTGCAAATGACAGAATTCCATTTTTTTTATTCCCTTATATTTTGTTTTAATTAGTATATACTTGTTGTACAAAGTTGTTGTACAAAGTACAAAGTAAACTGTTTTATGACTTTGTCTTTATAGCTTTACTTTAATCACATTCACTTTCCCAATCACTCTTTCCCCTTCCCATTTTTCATTACTAGAAATGTTCCTCTTACTCTCAAATTTTGTGTCCTTCCCAGATTCCATGTATAAGAGAAACATGCACTATTTCCTTTCTAGGACTGACTTACTTCACTTAACATGATTATTCCCCATTTACAGTGATTTCCCTGCAAACAACACAATTTTGTTCTTCTTTATGATTTAATAAAAAATATATTTCATTATTCATTGATCCAATGAGCACCTAGATTTAATTCATAACTTGGCAATTGTGAAATATGCCTTGGCATGTCTTTTGCATTCTGCCTTCTAGCTCTTGTGTTCTGCTTCAGATAAACAAAGAAGTGCCATGGCTGGATCATATGTGTAAAAGGAAAGTTCTTGAAAAAGCCAGGTCTGTGTTCAAGATTCTGCAGACTGATTGCCTAGGGGGTCTCTATGTTTGTGAAGTGTTGGAAAATTGCACATTGAGATGCAAAATGATCTTGGACTACATTAATCCCTTTATTTGACATTTATAACTTACTTCTGTATTTAACATAACACACTTTGGACTGTCAATCAAACCTTTGTAATATGTTAACAGCAAATTATAGCTCCTTAGAACCTCAGAGCTAAGAAATTTATGTAATAGGATCTGAAACTTAGAGAGTTCTCTGCTACATAATACCCACACATGTGTATTTGGAAAGTTCATTGACTAGCTTATTTATGATTGTTTCTTTGTTCTGTGACTTCAAAAAAGTAATTTAATTACTCCAAAGTGGCACATCTCAGGCAGATCAATCATCTGGGTCCAAATCTATCACCATGCACATTTAACACAGAATAAACATTTTTTTCCTCAATGACTCTGTTTTATGTTAATATAGAAAATCATTTCTTTGTTTTTTTGAGGAATCCTCTCCCACCTAATGCTTGTTATTGTCACTTGGCTAAGTTACAATTACACTGACTATATATAAGGGCTCATTTTTCTTGTATCCTTACTTAGAAACATTTGCTTTTTACTTTTTTTTGGCTTTTTTATGATAACCATTCTAAATGGGGAGGAGGTGGTGGGTAAGTTATCAGTATTTATTACTTTGATAAGTTATTTAGTCAGACTTTAGCCCATTTATAATTGGGTTATACTGCACTGTAGTAGTTTCTTTTGTTTTTTATGTGTCCTGTGTATTAACCCTCTGTCAGATGAGAAGCTAGTAAATTTTCTTCTGTATTGTATGTTTACATTTCACTTTGTCTTCATCTTTGTTCTTCATAAGCTGTTAGTTTGATATAATGATATTTGCCAATTTGTTGTTTTGCTTTGTTCCCTGTAACTTTGGAGATCTAACCAGAAAACTATTCTGTATACTAAGATCTTAAAGTATTCCCTCCATATTTTCTTCTACTAGTTTTGAATATTTAGATCTTATAAAGGTTTGGCATGCATTTTGAGTTGGTTTCTTTATGCATTAAGGGATAAGGACAAAAAGTCAGTTGTCTATATGTTATATTCAATTTTGCCAGCACATCATAATGAAGAGTATCTCCTTTTCCTCCTCTTCCCTGAAAAATTTGTTTTCAGCAAATTTCTTGAGATGGTTTTCTTATAGATGCATGGACTTTTTTCTGGTTTGTGTGTTCAGTTCCATTGATCTAAGTATATGTTTTTATGACAATATTAAACTTTTTTTACTACAGTGTGTTAAGGTTAGGGATAGGGTTAGGGTTAGTACATGTTTAAATAATGTCTCTGGCTTGGTTTTAGCTTTGTTCAGGGTGATTTGGCTATTGTTGTCTAATAATATCGTTGTCCTCTAATGTATTGGGTGTACTCACGCATGAAAAGGTACAGTGAGTCCCTTAAACTTCTACAATTGACATGTGTTAATAATACTACTATTAAAAAGATAATATACAATTTACATACACCAATTCAATATTTTAAAGCACTTAAAATAGAGAAATATTTTGCAATACAATATAGAATCATGCATTCAAATTCTACAACAGGATCTGAAGATTTGTATGTTTTCTGAATGTAAGAATGGAAAAGGGACCATGTTGTCTTTTAACAATAGGTTAAAACATTCCTTAGTGAAATGATGGGCCATGTTAGACTATAGTGAGACTTTCGGCCATTTTAGAATTCTATTTAAATAATTTTTGTTGACATTATAATTTATCTCAATGTTTCTCTTACACATGAGATCTTCTAAGATTTTATCACACATTTCACTGCTTCTTTGGAATTACACAGCCCTGATATTTGTTATATTTGATTTATTTAATATTCAAAAATATTAAAAATAAATTACATATAATGTCATAGATATTAAAATATATTTTTGAAAAAATATAATTTGAAAACTTTAATAAATTCTAGGGGAAAATGTATTAAAATATTTTTGGCCAGGCAGTGGTGGCACATGCCTTTAATTCCAGCACTAAGGAAGCAGGAGCAGGTGTATCTCTGTGAATATGAAGCCAGAGCAAGTCTACAGAGCAAGTTCCAGGACAGACATGGCTACAAAGAGAAACCCTGTCTTTAAAAACCAAAAGAAAATTAATATATTTTATATCAAAACAGAAAGTTCTCATCATATATTAGAGGTATAGATAACATTTAATTTAGCACACTAGTGAAAATAGATCCTATCATTACCTTATGTAACATGGATTTCAAACAATGTTTAAAAATTGGAAAGCAGCACTTTTAAAGTCAATTAGGTAGCCTCCTACTTTAAGCCAATATTTTAAATATGAACTAAAAAGTAATACATTAATGCAATGAATTAATGCAATGTTTCACTTTAATAAATTTTGTAAAATTGACATTGAGATGAATATATACTGTATTGCTCAAGTTAAAAGCAGTTCCTGACATCATAAGTGAAGAAATATTAGATATAGTTATGACAGAAGCAAGTTGATATATCACATAGTCACACTTTGAGAAAATCTACTGTTTTCTTGACTATATACTTTTTATCTGTTAAAATATGTTTGCTGTACTTGGAAATAAAATACTTGCATTTGTCATTACTCAAGTATAAGAATACATTTAAAGAAAGCAAGTATCTTTAAATGGAGCAAGGCATTAGCTTCTACTTATATCAACATGTAAAAGCAAACAGTAATACTATGAAAGATAGTTTAAGTATTGTTTTGTTATAATTTTTATTTTTAAGTACTTTTTATAATTTACATTATTTTAATTTTCTATTATAGTGGTAAATGTAAAAATATAAATAAATATAAACAAATAGGATATACCAATTGTTTTTTCTTCTTTTTTCAAGATAGAAGATTTCTATATATTTTTTTCACATGTCCTTCAATTTATTTTACCATTTCTTCTTTTTGTCTTCTTGCCAAATACTGATCTACTTTCTTTCTTAAACATATCCATCTCCACAATTCTCCCTCTCTATTTTCATATTACCTATCTTCTACTCCCCTCCTCTCTTGAGGCTTGCCTCTGGAAATAGGCTTATTTTAATTCTCTGGTTCAGCAGAAACTCCAAGTTAAATGCATTAAATTGTAAATTTGAAGCTAGGGTTCATATATGAACGACAAAATGTGGAGTTTTCTTTCTCTTTGGGGTTCCATCCATTTTCCTGTAAATGTAATAGCTTTAATTTTCTTGACAGCTGAATAAATATCCATTGCAAATATGTATCATATTTTCATTATTTATTTGTTGCATGATGGATATCTAGGTTGATTCCATTTCCTAGCTATTGTGATTAGAATGACAATGAACATGGGTGAGCAAGTGTCTCCATAATAGGATGTACAGTCATTCTGGTACATACCAAGGAATTGTATAGCTAGGTCATATGGTAAATCTATTTCAAGCTTTTTGAGAAATAACCACACTGAATTCTGTAGTGGCTGTACCAGTTGACATTTTCACTATCAGTGAATAAAGGTTCCTGTTTCTGCATACCCTCACCAATATTTGTTGTTTCTTGATTTCTTTTTCCCCCTTTTTCTCTTTATTTATAATGAATTTTTTTCATATAATATATTCTCATTGCAGTTTCCCCTTCTCCAACTATTCCCGTATCCTCCCTATGGCCCCTCTCAACCAAATCCGTACTGTTTCTTTCTATCATCAGAAAACAAACAGTAATTTAAACAAAAAATTACAATAAGGTAAAATAAAAATAAACAAACCAGAATAGAATAAAACAAACAACCAGAAAGAAAAATTAGAAAAAGAAAAGGCTCAACAAAAAAGCAGTACACATGTAGAGACACATACATAACCGTACATATAAAACCCAGAAAATATAACCAGAGACTATAGTATAAAAGCAAAACACCTGTGAGGTTAATTTAAAAAAAAATTAGAAAAAAAATGATGCATTTTGCATTAGCCATCTACTGCTGGACATGGGCCCTACACATAGGTATGCTTTATATACCAAGTGAGATTTCACTGGAGAAAACTAATATTTGCTTTGTTTGTGTTTTCAATTGGAGACAGCTTCTACAGTAGTGATGAGAGTTTATGTCTATATCCCCTCTTAGCATTTCTGATTGGAGTGGAATGGAATCTCAAATAATTTAAATATACATTTCCTGATGACTAAGAGGCTGAAAATTTGAAAAAAAATATTCATTAGCCATTAGGAATTATTTTCTGGGAATTCTGTTCAAATTTACAGCTCATTTTTTATTAGTCTCTTCATTATCTTAATGCTTTGCTGAATTCTTTTGAATATTTTGGTTATTAATTGTTTAAGAAAGAGACCTAGTGAAGATTTTCTTCCACCCTTTCTTATTATTTATGTAATTGACTGCTTATGGTTCCAGCAGGATAATTAAAATCATGGCAGGTAATCATGGCAGCTGCTGATCAAATTGATGGCCAACAGCTAAAATCTGAGGCCCCACATAGGAATCAAAGATCATACTCCTGGCTTTAAAATCTAAAAGGTTGGGCCCCGAGACATACTTTTGACATACCTCCTAAACCTGTATAAATAACACTACCAGTTGGGACCAAGCTTTTCAAAGTCTTAGCTTATGGGAGATATTTTCATTCAAATCATCAGAGTTAGTTTTGTTCCAATCTATTTTTGATGCTACTATAAATAGAATTGTTTCCCTGATTCCTTTCTTTTTGATGTAGAGAAAGGCTACTGAGGTGAGTTTTGTATGTCAACTTTGCATTCCACCATTTTGTTAAATGTGTTGATCAGTTCTAAGGATTTACTGGAAAAGTCTCTGAGCTTTTTATTTATAGTATTGTGCCATCTTCAAGGAGAGGTAGTTTGATTTCTTTTCTGTTTGTATTGCTTTTATTTTCTTATCTTCTATTCATGATACAACTAGGACTCACTTCAAACAATGCATTAAATAGGAATAGAGACAGTGAGAACTCTGTTTCATAACTGCAATAGAATTAGCTCCAGTTTTTCTCAATTTAGAGTGGTTCATCATTTATAATTTTTATTATATTTAGATATAAGCCTAGTATTTTTAGTTCTTTTCCAGGAAATATTTAAACTTTTTTCAAAGCCTCTTTTCCGTCTATTGAAATGATTATGTAAATTTGTCTTTAGGCCAATAAGTATGATTTATTACATTTTTTGACTTGCATAAATTGACTCAAGCTGCAATTCTGGAGTAAAATCAATTATTATATAAATGATGTATTTTAAATATTCTTGACATTCAGTCTGCAAGTATTTTGGTAAAAAAATTGGCATCTTCACTAGAGATATTGACAAGAGCTTTCTCTTCTTGTCATGTCTTCATATACCTGGCTTTGGTATTAGTGTACCAAAGTTTTCATAGAATTTGAAAGTGTTCTTTTTACTTTTATTTCATGAAATAATTTGAAGGATGTTGGTTGTAACTCTTCATTAAGAGTCTAGTAAAAATCTGCTGTGAATCACTTATTTGAACCTAGACCTCTACTATATTAATTACATTTTTGATATTATAATTACAGCATTTCTTTCTCCCTTTCCTTTATCCAAACACTCTCAAACACCTCCCCTTGTACTCTTTCAAATTTATGACCTAGTTTTCATTAATTACTATTACATGATTATATGTATATACACATGAATTCCTAAATATAGCCTGCTTGGTCTGCATAGTGTTACTCACACGTGCTTTTTCAGAGTTAAATGATTGATATTAGATAACTAACTGTTGTACTCTTCCCTAGAGAAAACTATTTCTCCCACTCTCAGCACTCCTTAGACACCACTAGTTCTTTATGTATCCTTGAAGTCTCACAGGCTTTCTCTTTTCCGCTTTGGCATGCACATATGTGTTGTCTTTGGTCAGCTCATGTTTAGGAACTCATGTTGATGAGACTTTATGTGTGTAGCTGCTGGCATTACTAGGAGGCACAAACTCACAGCAAATTCCCTGAACCTCTGGATCTTACAACCTGTCTTTCATAATGTCTCATGATCTGTACATGCATGCATGTTTCATAGCCACATCCATTAGGACTGAGCTCTAAAACTCTAATTTTGACTGTTTGTGGTTTTCTTTAATGGTCTGTATGTTTCAAAGAGATTTTTTCTTGATCAGGATTGAATACTACACTTATTTGTAGGTATAAGGACAAATGCTTAGACTGTTGCTAGGTAGTTTGCTGTTTTAGTAAAGTGGTAATGACATGCTTACCTTTTAATTTGGACTTAAGAACTACTCAACCAGAAGGAAATCTTTCTTGGTATTGGAAACCTACGCAACTACTCAGATCTTGTGAAATCATAGATCTTGGAGAAGAAACTACAACCTGGACCTTTCTTAGGTGAAAAGCTTTTTGTTATAAAATTGGAGATGGGAAGAGAGATGTCAAAACAGATAGGAAAGAAATAATCAAAAGGAAATTATTTAAAAACTTATATTGCACTAGGTTGAGAAACCAACCATAAATAAATTAAATTCTAGACATTTCTCATGTACCAATGTTACATTAAATGAAGCAAAACAATTTAACCATGCCAATATCAAGCAAGGAGATTTTTTTATGGCATATATTGTAAGAATATTGAATTTCCTTTAATTTACAACCAATTGAATAACAGTAATTCTGATAATATCTTCCTAAATTTAATTCACGTATTATGCACTAGTCTAGCCCATACACAAGAAGAAATGAAAGCTGATTGATAAGACTCAATTGAGTGAAAAATAATTGTATGAGGAATAGTTAAGGGCCAAGTGGCTTTTTGATCCTTAGTTAATGATATCATGGTCTTTGTTCCTATTCAATCAGATGATAAAGAAGGTATCAAAGGAAAATAACTCTGTAAAAACATGTATAGGATTGTTGGGTGAAGAAAAGAGCCATTAGAAAGTAATATTACATCTTTATTTTTAAAAAAAACTATCAATTGTTCTATACATGTATATATGCATATAAATATGTATGTTTTCCTGTCACATGAGTAGGAAAATATCAACAATTACAGAAAATCATTCATTCAGTCTGGAGATAGTGCCTCATGTAGCCCAGATTTACTTTAAACAGCTATGTAGCTGAGGAAGAAACTAAATTTTGGATCTTACTGCCACCACCTCCTTGAGCTCTAAGAATATACTTATATGCCATCACACGTATTTTATGCAGTGCTGAGGGTCTAATTGAGAGCTGTGTGAATGCTAGACAATTAGTCAAGCAACTGAGTTGTATCTCTTGTCTTTTTTCCTCTCCAGTAAAAGTTAGTCAGTGATGCTTATTAATCAAAATTTCACATATAAAACCATTATAGCTACTTGTTGGCCATGGAATAAAGGTTTTTACCAGGGTGGACCTGATTATGTGAGATTTATCTTATTGGCTATAAATCTATTCCTCCATAATACAAATATCTAATTTCCGAGATCCTTGTAATATCAGGGAATTCACAGAAATTTAAATTAAAAGTCTTTCTATTGTAGAGGAGGTATAATTAAATTCTAATGAATTTTCCTATACTCCTTAACCATATTGAAAGAAATAGCACCTGAGTAAACTAGTTAGCCCTTTAATCTGCATTTAAAAAGAAATTTATAATTGAGATTTTATCAATGACTTGACTAATACATTTTATATACCAAAGTATATCAGATGAGATATTGTAACATCTACTTACTGCTTATATTTTCCTAGGTGAAAATTAAAATTAGCCACAAGCTTTAGGAATTACAGGATAAGATTTTTTTTAAAATAACAACATTAAAAGACCTGTTCTATCTTCCAAAAGCAATGTGACTACTAAGCTGCTCATGGTGGTTCATAGAAAGCCAGCATTCAAGTTTCTGAGGCAGGAAGATGGCTGAAAGTTCTAGGCAGCCTGAGCTACATGCTGAATTCCACACTGTTGTATGTAGAGTATGAATTAGTAAGAGTTTTTTATATATATATATATATATATATATATATATATATATATATATATAGCTATCGCAGAAGTATGGACTATTTTATTTCAATGTTAAGACAGTGAGTAAATAAATGGTTATTTTGTAACTACTAGAATTGTGTCAGTCATAAATACACATTTACAATTCGGGTCTTAATAATGAAATTCTTTCACATCGTTCTCTCTGGAACAGATAATGAGCATTAGAATGTAATAATTAATTTTTTAATAGTCTAGCCAAAGAATACAGGTGAGTATACTCTAGCAGAGCATATTCTGGCTTGTTCAAAGTTACAAAGATGTATTTCTACAACATAATTATACACGTATACATAAGGATGCATCTTCAAAATAGGTCAGATTCCTTGATTTGGGTGCTAAAAATTAGATTCTCTGCATAGATATGATATAGTTAAGATAATATCCTTAGGCTAGGAATGACAAGATTCCCATCTCCTGGGTGATTTAAATTTCTTGCCAAGTTGCCAACTAATAATAAATATCACAGAAATAATGTAGAGAAAGATACTAAAGGAGAAAGAGATGAGAAATGAATCCTGAGAAATATATTTCTTCACCAATGATATATAATTTATATATTTTATACATATATTTATGCACACACACATATACATATATGGTGTAATATATTACACCATATATGTAATTTATAAAAGTTTATAACAACCTATTTCTTTAAAGCTGTCCCCAGGTTTTTGAAAACATTATATAAAACAGGTTTGAGCATCTCCATGTAGTATTTTGAAATTTATTTCAACTGTAAGAACTGATCTCTAGGCTGGAAATCTTGCCAGAAGATTCTGTCTTCCCCTAGCTACGTGTTGAAAGCAGTTAAGTTATATGCTTGAGAATGGCAACAAGGAGGTTGTGGGCATAGAAAATTTTTCTCATGAAACACACACACGCACACATACACTGGAAAGAAAAAAAAGACACAAAACAAATGAGTGGCATATTTGAAGAAAGTGTCATCAGAAGGATACAATATGTTATGTGAGACTGTTAAAGGATTAATAAACATTTTAAGTGAAAAAATAATTAAAAGAGGTCTCCCAGGGTGGCATATATTAGAGAGTTTAAATATTAATTCTGAAAATTTAGTTTAAGAATAAATTAATGAATCCAAAAAAAAGAGAGAGGGAGAGAACAGAGGGTGAAAGAGAAGTTAGAGAGTGTACATCTGACAACACAGCAATACAGTCAAATACAGGGAGCAGAACCAATGTATTCAAATTTAAAACAAGACTCAGAGAAATGATTGTATATACAGCAGATGTTGATTAGGAAAAAAGCTGTGAGACAGAGGGAATGTGCATGCATCCTTTTTTTGTTTACTTTTGAGATTATAATTGAATTATATTTTCCCTTCTCTTTCCTCCTTTAAAGCCATCACATATACCCCTCCCAATTCCCCTTCAAATTCATAAGTCTTTTTTCACTAATCATTGTTATAAGCATGTATGTATTTGTTTGAATATATATATTCTAAATGTGACCTCTTTATGCAAATACATATGTCTTCAGGGCTCACTGTTGGGAAGTGGACAATCAATTATGCTTTTCTCTGAGGAGGCTCCCCTTTCCCAGCTCTTAGCTCTCCCACACTCAGTTACCTATCGTTTTTTCTGTAGGGTTGTGGCCTTGAGGTCTTTACCCGCTATGTTGGCATGTTCATTGGTATCCTCCTCATTCAGCTCATGTTCAGGTGGTTATGTTAGTGAGACTTTATGGTGCAGCTTCTTATACTACTAGGAGACACAATTTCACAGCAAACTACCTGTCTCATACAGTCTTTCTATTCCCTCTTCCATAATTTACCATGAACCTTATGTGCCAGAATGCTTTATAGATGTACCAATAGGAACTGGGTTCCAGAATTCTGCATATTGACTTGTTATGTCTTTCTATAGTGGTCTGTGTTGGTTGCAAAGGAAAAAGAATTATGGGAGGGTGAAGACTATATTTGTCTGTGGATATAAGAACAAATATGTATAGCTTGCTTTTAGGGAAATGCTGGTTTAATAAATTAGTTGCTATAGATTCTCCACCAATAACCATGACTTTACTAGCACAGAATAGATAGCTATGTTTCCAAGACCAGGTATGGTTTTCCTCTTGTAGAGCCAGTCTTAAATCAGGCTTTATTTTCACTGTTTTAATACTTAAAGGAAAAAAAAGAAAATTATAAACTACCGGTTTTTAAAATCAGCAAGTAATATTTTAAAACATCCTTTCTTTCTTCTTAATCTGTATATTTCTTTTCTTTTTAAATATTATTTGTATGGGTGTTTTGGCTGCATGTGTGTATGTGGGCCAATTTATTCATGGTGTCAGTGGATGCCAGAAGACATCATCAGATCTCCTTGTACTGGAGTTACGGGTTATTGTTTGCTACAATATAGTTGTAGAGATCCAAATCCTTATCCCTGGAAAGCAGTAAGAACTCTAAACTACTGAAGCATCTCCCCATCTCCAAGTCTTCAAATTTCATAGTGACCATCTTCTGACCCATGCAGTTCCAAAATCTCAAATCCATCCTTTTACTGTAGGTCTTGAAATATCTACCAGTTGAAGCTCTAGGGTCTCCACTTAAAAGTATCATGTGCTGCTTGTCTCTTTTTAGTTTTCCTAATTAATTCTTTGAAAACTTCATAGTGCATAAAACTCATCTTAACTATATTCATCCCTCATTTTTCTTTCCAATTCCCTCTACCTCTCCTCAAGATAACTCTTCCAGCTCCAAGTCCTCTTTTAATTTATTATAACCCATTGATTTCAATCAGTGCTGCCCATATATGCTTGGATGTAGGGTCATCTATCAGACATTGTTGATATACCAGTGGCAACTCTTTAAAGAAAGTGACTCTCCTGACCCCTAGAAGCTATGAACAACCATGAGTACCTCAGCTAAAGGAAGGACCCTCTTTGTTGGATTATTTTGTATTTGTTTGTATATGTGCTTGAGTATAGATATACTATATAGATAGTATAGATGCAAAATCAAAATAGCAGTTGGCTATTCTCATAAATAGTCTTTCTATTATTGCACCAGTGGGGAAATATTGTCTAGTAGATCAGACTTGTACTATTCATGATCCAATGCTGGTTAAAAACACTATCTTTTGTCCCTGAGTAGTCTGCAAAGCACCTTTCAGAGCTTTGTAAGGTAGCCAGCATCAAGAGCATCTCCTGGTCAGTGGAAGGTGATTTCTCTTATAATAGGGTCTTACATTTAGTTGTGCTGGATAACCCAAAGAGATAGCAATAGCCTATGTTGATTTGGATGCCTTAGGAGCTAATGCTGATGACAAGATTTTCATTTGATAACCCATGTCCTCTGGTAACAGCATTGTTCATTAGTGCAGGGTACCTCTGTTAAACATTTTTGTTGCTGTTATATTTAATTAATTTAAAAACTAATTGGATTTTGTATTCATTTTTATGTCCTGTGTATTGTTTAATCCCCATATTTATCCATCTTTTCTCCTGAACTCCACCACTTTCCTTGCTTAAAATGTTTCCAATACTCTCCTTTCCAAGTTCTTTTATATTACATATGTTTTACTATTTGCTATTATACGTTTTGCTTGGGATGCAAGATTTTGTTTCTTGTCACTTATCACGCACACCTCATTTTGGTTAACCCTTCCCTGACCTCGTTATTCTAAAATCTGTTTACTTTGCTTCCTGCTTGAACACTTCTGCCCTTAGTGTTCTTTTTCTCTACTTAAGATTCTGTCTCACTCCAGTCAGGATGGCCGTCATCAAGAAAACAAATGACAACAGATACTAGCATGGATTTGGGAAAGGGAAACTCGAATTCACTATTGGAAAGGGTGTAAAGTAGTGCAGCCACTTTGCAAATCAGTCTGGAGCTATCCTAAGAAGCTAGAAATAGAATTACCATATGACCAAGCTATTCCAATCTCTGGCATTTACCTAGAGAACTTTAAATCTTATTATAGAGCTATTGAAGATCCATGTTCATTTCTGCTCTATTCACGATAGCTAAGGAATTGAAACAACCTGGATCCCCATCACCTGATGAACTGATAATGAAAATGTGTTCCATTTTCATCTCAATATTGCAGATTACTACTTGGCTGTAAAGAAATATGGAATTATGAAAATTGTAGGTAAAATGGACCATGTGTGCTGCCCTCCTCATTGTAAACACTTTGGGAAGAAAATCCTAGGTTACCAGGAGAAAGAAAAATGAACATTCCCTAGACTCTAGTCTCAGAAGTTCCTAAACAGACTGCTGGAACTGGAATAAAGGCACGCTGCCTGGCTGCCAACAGATTAGAGGGCCATTTATCCTAAAGAATGCTTCATAGCAGCTGGTGGGTTGCCAGCCAGGAGGTTGTCTCCAGTTTCTAAATATGTTGGCTGAATGTATAATATCTGTGAGTCATGTATATACAAATGATGAATCCCATAAGCACCAAGGTAGAATGGAACTAGAGAGGCACCAGATAAGAGGAAGAAAATCTTTTACATTGTATGAAGAAGATCAATTGGAAAGTAAAAGCAGCACATGGAGCTAACATACTCAGGAAGTGTAGAATACAAGTCTCCTTGCTCATAGTCCTGCACTGAAAAAAATCTTTAGGAACTTTGTATAAACTTATATGCCAGTCTTCTTTTCCTTAATATAATAATAATTATTTTATTGGAATGGATTTATGAATAAAACCATCATGAAGTTAGATTAAGGTAACCAGTTGAATAAACACAATAAAAATATAATTTATAGTAAAAGTGTAAAATCCTATGTGAAGGTCACAAAGGACCTTCTTTTTAAATCTAGGTGTCCAATCACATTCCCCACTCAGATTGATGAGCCAGAGCTGAGAATTATGCTGAATGGACATGGTTTTAAACTGACTCCTAAGGACTTATCTTTATGACAGTAGACTATTGTATCTGTCAGCTCTCAACAGAGATGTATATTTCTGCAGTAGATAACGACTAACAGAGAAATCCACAAACTTTCTAGGTGCAAAGAGTAAGGTTCTATGGAATGCTCATCCCTATTTGAGACATCTATGTCATACTCCCTTCTCCCAAAGCTGAAGAATCGTCACAGAAGTTAGAGGTAGAAAGACTGTAAAAGTAAGTAATGATGACTACAAGGAAACAGTATTTTCTGAACAAAACAGGATAGTTGCACATATTAATTCATTGCAGTTGAGACAACATGTACAAGATCTGTGAAAGTTCAAGGCAAACCAAAATCCAGCATGGAGAGAGGAGGTGGGCATAATGTCCTACTACTAACTATGGATCAATTTGCAATTGATAGCAACTAGGAGAGTAAAAGTCAATTGTCCTTAGGGAACCTTGATGGCTTGAGCACCCTCCATATATGGACAGCACTAATTGAACTCAAAAACTAAAACAACAACAACTTGCTAAAGAAAAAATAGTACAAATTTAGGAATAAAGAGGAAAAACGTGAAACTTGACAATTTTATAATTTTGCTCCTCCAAAAGCTTCATAGAATATTGTGTTTTAGATGTATCATTGCCTGATAAATGTGAACATAGGGAGATCCCAAGTATATTGCTGCTACTAAATCTAGAAAATTTTTAACTGATTCTCTTCCTTTTTGTGTTAAATAGATATGTGTGTGTGTGTCAGCTGACAATCTCCGAAGTCATTCTCAGAAGCACTCTCTACCTCCTTTGAGGCAGGGTTTCTCACTGGTCTAGAACTCACTAAAAAGCCAGATGCCAGTGTGCCCAAGGAATCTGCCCACCATCATCCCTTAGCACTAAATTTTAAGAACTGGTCACCATACAGTGCATTTTTACATGCTTTCTGATGGCTGAACAGAGGTTCTCATGCTTGTGAGTCAGGCACTTTGCACACTGCACTATCTCCCCAGTTAAATGTGTTTCTCTTCCTCCTTCCTCATATATTTTAAGTTTTTCTGAATTTGATCTAAAACTGGAATTTCAATCTGAATACAATATAAGGAAATAATAAAAGTGTTAACTTTCTCAATTCTCAGGGTATTATATATAGGCCCACTATGCATACATAGGAGAGAGATAAATGCATCCATATAATGAAAGCCTTGACTCAGAGGCTAAGGAAAGCATACTGTTCTTTGTCACTTTTATAGATACGATTTTCATAAACTAGGTTTACTTAAGGTGAGCAGTTGAGAAAATAACTAAATGAAACATTTGTGACTTGAAAACATGAATCAATGAATACTTACTGGTAGAGGATTCAGGAAATAAGGAAAAATAATGAATCTAATTCACATCTGACCTGCATCTGCTCCACATAATATAAATAATTGATTTTTACTCTGCAAGGACATAATTATCTTTCTTCGCATTCCTCTCAAAAGCTTTTCGTCAATACATACAGATAACTGAGAGAAAATTGAGCACTCATAACAGCTTAGCCAAATTGCATGTTAGTTGTAATTGTGACCTACAATTAGAAGAGTCAAGAAAAGGCATTTTAAAATTCTCTTAGGAAAATTCAGACTATACCTGTTTGTTATGTTCATTGAAATCTAAAGTACAATCACCCTTTAGCCATGTGCCCAGAGAACAAGACATTCTGCTGGAGAACTGGGACTCCAAATATGGGAGAATTGAAAATTGGAAAGAGGAGAAAAGAGGAAAGGACTTTAGAGAGGAGGGTTTTCAATAGTGAATATTGAAACATACTTGAAAGAATAGCCCTACAGAGTTTCCCAGCATCCATGTACCTTTGTTGTTTGTAACTGAAGCACCTTCAAATTGCTGCTGAGGGTAGTGGACCATTGATGAACTCCCAATTCTTGGGATAGATAGAAGAGAGAAGAGTTGTTGAGGTAGTTTAGGTAGTCAGAAATACAAATAACACAATAGTATATGTATAATTCAAATATATATATATATATATATATATATATATATATATATATATATATATATATATATCAAAAAAGTAAGATTAACTTTTGAAGTATCAAGAAAAGCAAACTTGTGTTTATAAACCTTAAATTGATTTGAATAACATGGCTGAAGATGAGCATAGGAGATACCATTATAGCCAAACTGGATGGTGATGAAATATACATTTTGTAACACATGAAACAGAAACATATACTTGCATAATAATGGAGAATTAGCTGTGTGAGAATATGCTTTTAAGGAAACATCTTTCATACACGTATTTCCCTAAGAACAGATTGTTTAAAGTCTATAAGCCTTGAGAATTTACCAGGATAAATAACTAAAAGATACTCAGAAAGAAGAAAGGGGACATGAAAGTATCAAAGGTAATTTATGCTCAATGGTCAAAATGATGGATAACAGTAGAAAGTGGACAAACATGAGAGTGAGCAGTAAAAGCATGATGGCCCACACACAAGAGTAAATGTCAATTAAATGAAAACCTCAGTAATGTAAAAGAATTATTGAAACAGGAGTAAAATAAGTGAGCTGAAAAATATGGAACGGTGATTAATAAACTGGGTATCTAACATTGAGATTTCAGAAATGGAAACATAGGTGATGTGATAATGCAAAATCAGAGATTTTCAATGTGAGCAAGACAATGAATGGATGTTAAAGACACCTTTTTGAGAGCTGAACACATTGAGAAGTATGGAGAGGTGAACTGAGTTGAGCATCCCTTCAGTGAGTGGAAGAAGGGATAAATAGGAGATGACATCATTGGTATTGCTCAGCCCAGATGATCTAGAGTTACATGAACAAAGACAAGATGTTTTACAGTTTTCCTGGGAAAAAGAAAGAGGCTGTTCCTTATGTTTTCTGACCATTTCAGAATTGCTTTTCTTGAGGAGGTAGCACTGGGAAGATAGAGCTCTCCTTACATATTTGGAATAGAATATTAAGAAGAATGTAATTTCATCATAACCAAAATTCAAAGAATAAGTGCTTCTTTATAACCATAAAATGCTTCACAATATGATGAAGGTGAGTCATCATTGTCAACGTAGTTGAAACTAGAATGAATCAAGAGAGTCACCTCCTGGTAGGTCTGTGAGAGTATTTTCTGGAAAAAAAAATGACTAACAGTAGAAAAGTCCCCTTCTGACTGGACACTATTTCATACTGGAGACATCAGTGCTGCTTTTCACTCCTGCTGGTAATGCCAACATCATCCTTCAGTAACATCAGAACTCAGTGTCTTCAGCCTTTCAAGGCAGGCTGGAAACTCATTAACACCCCAGGAGTCCTCTGTGCCTTCGGCATGCCACTTTTGAACTATCTGGTCTGTATCATGTAAGCAAATATAATAAATCCCTCTTTTTATTATATTCACTCTATCAGTTATTTTCTTTTAGAGAATCTGACTACTACAAATACTATTTTGGCTTGTTTGGTCTGAATTTTCACTGACATGCATAATGCTTAAGGAGTATTTCCCCCACTCTTAATTCATCTATCTACTAAAATGAATTCATTCAGCAATCACAATTTAATTATAAAATATTTGCTGAGTCAAAAATTCCTTGTACGAGTATAAGTGTGTTAGCAGTGTTATTAAGAAATATGAAACTTCAGGAGTTTTCATTGTGTTGTTATTTATTGTGTCAATAACTGCATGTCAATTCCTAAGACGATGTTCCTTTTATCTCTGCATTCCATTTTCCAGAATGAGAAGAGTGGGCCTATCTGGGACATGAAGGAATTATATGGCTCAGGGTTGGAAAACAAACAGCACTTGATGCTTTGACAGGTGATTAAGCTTCAGCTCTAAGTACCCAAGTCAAGTAGTTCACAACCACCTGTAACTCCATCTCCTGGGAATCCAAAACCCTATTATGGGATCCAGGTGTACCGTAAAACAAGCGTGCATACGTACACATAAATGAAAATAATGTAAATTTTAAAATAGATGCACAATGTGATGTAGAGATTCCTAATCCCTTTGATACTACATTCACTGAAATTCTTGTTGAAGCTCATGGCATGGCATATCCTAATTCCACAGAGAAATTCACGAATAATGTGACTTCTTTCAGTTAGTAGTGCCTTGCCTTTCCTATGGCAGAAATACAAAAACTCCAATATAGCATGCTATTCAGGGAATATATATTTGCAAATTCTAGCAATAAAAAAAGTGATATGATTTAACAAGCACTGAAAACATCCCTAAATACTTGAGAAGGGCTCAAAAATTACTTGCAAATCAAATACAGATTAACCTGTAAGAAAATAGCTGCCAAAGTAAAAGTAAGATATATTGGCTTATGCCTGTAAAAATAGAATTAAAAACATAATATAAGCATGATTATTGATATCATTTTTCTGCCTTTTATGACATAGAACATAGACTCAGATAAAGCAATGAAATAATTCTAGATTGGTATAAAACCAAGACTTCCTAACCTACCTCCCCATAATCTTATCTGAATGGCAACTATTCTTTGGTAGCTTTTTTTAATGGTCCAGGTCTAGTCTCATGATATACTTCCTCACATATATTTTGAGATCATTACTCTGACGGAGGTCATAGGCAATTAGAAGAACCATATCCTATTTATGAAAGTATGCCAACTGATGACATCATTAAGCTGTCATTTAGAGAAGGTGTTCTAGATTTACTTGGCACTCTTCTATCTGTGCTCTTAACATAGATTTTTTATGTATTTCAATAAATGAACAGGGCTCCATCATTTTACTTTATTCTCAAAGTATGTGTTACATTCATTGAGAAAATTAAAAAGGCAATTCAAGAGTTTGATGCTCTGTATTCTATCCCCTTAACTATGTTGATACAAGGGCTAATTATTTTAATTTAATCACATGTAGTTATATTAAAAAAATTATTTTATTTCCTTAAGAACACCTAGTACAGGGCATAGTGTCACATACCTGTAACATCACCACTTAGTATACTGAGACAGAATGATTGTCAGATGTTTGAGTTACTAGGCAACCTGGGCTAAACAGTAAGAAGAGTGAGACCCTATTAAAAACAACTTGAACTACATGATGAAAAAACAGATATTACTTAAAGCTTCTTTCAAACACGATAGTATTAATTCCAAGGATTTGGTATTATACAAAAAATAGGACACTAAATTCTTGAAATTTCCATCTTCTCTGAAGAATACAGATATAACTTTGAAAAACTGCAAACCTATGTTTCATATGAATATTTTACCAATTGCTATTGGAGGGTAATATTCTTAATTTCAGAGATATTTTATTATTCTAGTTTTGAACTTTCATTTTAAGTTTAGAGTAAGTGAGATATATAGAATTATTGAAACAATGACCTAGCAAGCATCTCTACTCTATTATTTCTTTGCAGAAAGGATTAAAGCTCAGAACCACTGACCTAGGCACCATTATGCAGCAACACCTTATGGCTTATCGTGTATCACTCCAAAGATGATACTTGTAGACTTGTATTGACATATTAAAAACTTACTGTTAAGTTATTGAAAACTACTATAAAATGGGAGAGGTTTATTTCTGAGATATTGTACATTCACACATACTGAATTTGTGATGCAACATTTACTTTGAAGGCTGTTGGAAGATTTAAACAAATGTTCACAAATGATCACACAACTGCACATTAGGTTGAGAAATACCTACCTGGATGATTTTGCATTTCTATGAACTGCAATAATATATAAAGCTCTAAACATGCATTTAAATGCTGATTTAATATAAATAAATCTACTGTGTATCCTTATAGGCATCATCTATCTATAGTACTTAATGTGTTGAGCCGTCCTTCTATTTCAAATGTTAGGAGAACTATAGACTTGCTTTTATAAGAATGATTACACACATACTCAAAAGAATAGAAAAAAGAATATGTATCAGATACAATTTTATCCAATCATTCTCAGACTAAAAGAACATAATAGGAGTATTTACAAAATGCATCTTCAGAAGCTTAGTGCAATGTAGACATCCTGGCTTCTGTTAGAGAACATGGATGTCTTCCAACTATGGGCTGTTATTCATTCAAAAAGACAGAATTTCTACTATCTGTCTGTTCTATTTTTATACACCGTTAAATTTAACTACGTATGTCCAAAAACTGCCTCTGTATATATTCTAATTTTGGACAAAATGCTTTCTGTCTGTGCAGTGAGAAGACTCTAACTCGTTCATATTAAAAGTAGTCTCATTCTCATCAAGTCACAGCAACTAAACTACAGTTAATCTCATTCAGTTGACTTGTTGAACCTGGTTAAATGGGATGTCTGCCAAATTGTGGCCAGCCCAATTGCCTTTCTATATCAATTCCATTTTCTCTAAACCACTTCTCTTTTTTCTAAGAGTGTTACCCAGCCATATGGAAGTCTGTAATCATCAAGTTTATTCTGTTTCTTAAGCTATCACATTCTCAAAACATTTCTTGCTCAGTTTTATAGAATTTAATATAACTCAATAGTTATAGTTTGAATGAGAAATGTTTCCTGGAGGATTAGGATTTTGAATACTTCTCAAGTTGGTGACACTGCTTAAGGAAGTGTTATGGGATCTTTAGAGGAAATACATCACTGGAGTCAGCTTGAAGAGTCTGTAACCTTTTCTCATATTCAATTCATTCCCTCTAATTCATGTTTACAGTTAAATAGGTAATCTTTCAACTTCTTGCTCTGGACACCTTCAGTCATGGCTCCTTTGGCATTCTGAGCTATCAGCATGTAACATAAGCCCAAACAAACTCTTCTTTCTTGTGCAAAACACCATAACAATGGTGACTCTTTTATTTATTTACTTTTGAAATTTTGCTTATTTTGTACAATACATTCCAAACAACCTCCTCCCTTCTCTCTCTTCCTCCCATCATCCTCCATCTTCCCTTTCCCCCAGATCTACCCTCTGATTCCACCTACCCACCTACCTCACTGAACTTCTTCACAGAAAAGAGCAGTCCTTCCAGAGTTATCACTCAAACAGGCAATAAAAACATGGAACAAGACCAGCTACTAATCCCTACATCAAGGATGGACTAGGCAAGGCAGCAGGAGCACAAGGGTCCCAAGGGAAGGTAAGGGGGTCAGAGAATTTCCCACTCCAGCCTGTAGGAGTTTTGTAAGAACACCAGTCCAGGCAACCATAAGCTATATTTAGGGGACCCTGCAGATACCCTGTCAACCAGTTCAGTCTCTTTAAGCCCCTGTGATGGTTGGTTGACTGTATGGAGCTTGTTTTCCTGCTCTCGTCAATCCTTCTGGTCCCCTCAAAATATCCTCCCTCTCTTCTGAGTGTTCCCTAAGGTCTACATGATGTTTGGCTTTGTGCCTCTGCATTTGATCCTGTCAGCTACAGGAGAAAACGTCTCTGATGAAGAATGGGCTAGGCACCAATCTATGAATAGAGCAGAATATCATTAAAAATCATCTCCTGGCTCTTCAGTCTCTAGTTCCTGGCCTGTCCTGTAGTTCAAGCACGGGTTCCTTCCGTTAGCATGGGGTTCTGCACTTTCATTGCCCCAATGGATCCTGTAGTAAGGAAGGATAGGTATAAGTTGAAGGTTTTGTGACTGGGGTGGTATTCCAGTGCCACTACAGGAAGCTTTGCCTAGCACAGAAGACAACTTCCTGAACATAACACAGATAGATTAGATACAAAGAGCAGTGATTAATAAATGGGACCTCATGAAACTGAAAAGCTTCTGTAAGGAAAAGGACAGTCAATTAGACTAAATGGCAACCTACAGAATAGGAAAATATTTTCATCAAATCTACTTCTGATAGAGAGCTAATATCCAAAATATATAAAAAACACAAGAAACTAGACATCAGCAAACCAAATAATCTAATTAAAATATGAGGTACAGATCTTAACAAAGAATTCTCAAAAGAGGAATCTCAAATACCTGAGAAATTTAAAGAACCTTAGTCATTAGGTTAGAAAATTAGTCATTAGAAACTATTCTGAGATTCCATATTCCATCTGTTATAATAGCTAATATAAATAACATAAATAGCAGCTCATGCTGGCAAGGATATAAACAAAGGGAACACTCCTCCATTGCTGGAGGGAATGTAAACTTGTATACCTACTATGGAAATCAATATGGTGATTCCTCAGGAAATTGTGAATCAACCTACTTCAAAACACAGCTATACCATATATCCATATACCCAAAAGATGCTCCATCCTACCAGAAGAACACTTGCTCAACTATATTCATAACAACTTTTTTCATAATAGCCAGAAATTGGAAACAACGTAGATGTCCTTCAACTGAAAAATGGATAAAGAAATTGTGGTACTTACACAATGGAGTATTACTCATCTATTAAAATAAAATTATCCGATGAATTTTGAAGTCAAATGGATATAACTATAAAATAATCATACTGAGTGAGGTAACCTAGTCCCAGAAAGACAAACATGGTATGTACTAACTTATATGTAGATTTTAACTGTTAAGCAAAGCAGAAAGGTATTACAGTCCACAGACACAGAGAGACTATGCAGCAAAGATGGCCCTAGTTGGGATACAGGGATGTCCATAATTAAGGAGAAATAGTGCAGATGGTGCAGGTGGGCTGGGGAAGAGAGGGAAGGAAACAGAAGAGGCCTGGTGGGGGAAGAATTGTGGAGAGAGAGAATATGGACAGATTATCAGAATTGGAGAACATGTAGAGGGTGATAGGAGGACCTAGGGAAATGTAAGTCACCTGAATCTAGGAAGGAGACCCTGGCTAGGACCTCTAACAATGGGAGATGGGGAGCCTGAACAGGCCATCTCCTATGACCATGACAACTCTTATAAATGAAACATTTAGTTAGGGCTGGCTTTCAGGCTCAGAGAATTAGTCCATTATCATCATGGCAGAGAAAGCATGGTAGCACACAGGCAGACATGGTACTGATTGAGGAGTCCAGAATTATATACTCAGATTAGCAGGCAGCAGGAATAAACAGAAACTCTGGTCCTGGCTAGAGCATTTGAAACCTTAAAGCCCACTCCCAGTGACACACTTCCTCCAACAAGGACACACCAACTCTAACAAGGACACACACCCTAATAGTGACATTCCCTAAAGCCCAAGCATTCAAGTACATGAGACTATGAGGGCCATTCCTATTTAAACAACCACTTCTAAAGTTATAATAGTTAGTGGAACAACAACAACAAAACTATTCTCTGATCAAAGAGTTTGCCATATAAGGCAGAGCTGAAAAACACTGGGAAATAGAGAGGGAAACCTGAAAGGATTCTCAGACAAATTTGAAAGAAACATACCTTATATGTTGGAATAAGAGTCAGGTATACGAAATGTGAAAACACCTTTTCAGACTATGGCAAGCTACAAACAACTGTATTTTCTCTGGAAATGTGGACAGCTATAAGTGGGATAATAGGAAGTGCTTATTTATTCCTTGCTTAATACTGTTAATTATACTAATAATAAAGCGTTTAGTTATGATATAGTAGAAATTATAAAAGTATCAGTCTTTAAGTCATCACAACAGTTCTTTTATACTCTTATCTCATGAATTCCTCTTATAGCAATATGTAGTAGAGGGACTTTGTAAAAGAACAAGAAAGTGGCTTTGCAGCAGTCCTTTATGACATCATTTTCCAGGTGAATAATTCTCATTTCACTGCATGTTTTTCCTACATTATTCACTTTTATGTTCTATTTTTCTCTTCCTTGTTTTTATTTTTTTCAAGGTCCAAAAGGAGATTAATTGTTGCTGTTTTATGCTATATATATATATATATATATATTATATATATATATATATATATATATTTAGCTGCACAAATCAAGTCAAAGTAAATTTGATAAAGTTAAATCTTGTCAATTTGTTCTTGCATTGTGTTCTTCCTTCTATGAATAAAACATAGTTCACAAAATACTCTTTGCCTTATATTTCAAGCAAGGCCACTGATGTCAATAAATGATTAGCACCAATGTTTCTCAAGAAAAGAGCAACAGAAGTAAGTCTCTCCTCATCCAATTCAAAATAGAGAAATGAAGTTCTGGGAGAGAAAGAACAGAAAGGAAATGAAAAATTTTCACAGAGCTTGTCTCACATTTTTTGTATTAAGGAGAAATTAATATGTAGCTACATATAAATAAAAGTACATATTGTTTGTAAGGTCTGGTTTTAACTTTGTGATTTTCTGTTTCTCTTATCTAGAGGTTTAGTCTTAGTAGGTTAGTAGCTTCTATTTTAAAAATGCTAACCACTACTATAAGTACCATGCTATATTACACTACACTATATCATATATTATATCAGAGTATACTACACTATGCTATATAATTATGTACTTCAAATTCAGGATTCATGGAATTATATGAGACATATCAGGGAAACAACAAAAGAAGCTACATGAGAAGCTTGAAATTGTGCTTTATACATGAAACCCAGCAACAGACTCCCCATGGTAAAACCCAGGAAAAACATAACCTGTGGACCAAGCCACTTGAACTGTCAGCCATACAGTTATATCACTGTATCACCTATCCACAAAAGTCACGAGGAAGGGCTAGATAGTATCTGTTTGGGAACAAATCATAGGAACTAGCATAGCACATGGCCACCTTGCAGCTCAGTGTTGAGTGTATGATAGTGAGGCTCAGCAGCTGGGAATCTGGGTGTGTTGCTGGTGGACAGACCTGATATGACCTGTGTCATTGCCAGCTTTGATTGGATGTGAGACAGCCCTTTCTTTACAGACTGTGATGTCCCTATGCCTGTGAAGCTAGGGTATAAGCCAGCTTAGCATCATTGTTAGTAGGCAGGGGACTGTATCTAACACCTTTCTTCCACCTTGGCCAGAAAATTTATCTCTATAGTAGCACAGGCTGAGCCCTGTGCCCTGGTGGGAAGGTCTCTGAATTCAACCTGCAACACTGTCATCTTAGTGTAGGCCCAGGTACATTTCTGAGACTGAAAGACCATGTTGCTGTAATATTTGGGTACAATCCAGATGATTGTCAGCCTTCATGCCCAGGGGACAATTTTCATCAACATGATCCCAGTTATGGACAGCTATCATGGAGCAAATTTCCATTTAGTGTAGGTCGATTGTGGGAGTTAACAAGGGACTTTGCCTTAGAACTCATAGTCAGATTGTTGTCATTTAATAATTCTTAGATCCTAATAGCTCTCACCATTATCAAATTTGTACTTAATGATAAAACAACTGAAACAACCCTGGTGCTAAATGGAACCACACATCTTCACTCTATAAGGTTTCTACACTGCTATCATTTGTGACTGATTAAAGTGGTTGTATTAGTTACTTCTTCCTATTGTTTTAACAAAACACCACAGCCAAAAGTAATTTAAAAAAGAGAGTTAATTCAACTTACTGTTCCAGAAGGAGAGTTCACAATGGCATGGAGGCATAACAGGATGTGGCCGAGGAGAAAGTTGAGAGAGCAAATCTTCAACTGCAAACACAAAACAGAGATAGCAAGCTGGAAGACAGCCAGTGGTCCTCAAGGCTATAAACCCTTAAAGCCTGTGGCCAGTGACTTATTTCCTTGACCAAAACTCTACCACTTAAATGTTCTCACATAGTGCCATCAAAATTGAAAAACTATGAGTCTTTGAGATACATTTCTCATTCAAACTATCACAATGGTCCTAAACAACAAGTGTGAATAAAAAAATAAGCACCTCTCAGTGACAGTGTGGACCTTGGTTTGACCTCAATACTCAGATAGTATTTGGGAGCCATATCCTCATAATGTAGCCCATCCTTATAATTTTGGTTATCACAGACATAACATAGAAACCTAATTTTCCTCAGAGTAGGTAGAGCCCTATGATGCCTTGATTACTTTTATGTATTTCTGTGGTAAATGCTGTAGAATACCTTGTCTGTTAGGGACATATTTAGGATCTATTTTCCATCTAGTGCTAAAACAATGACATGACACAGGAGCAGACTTTCAACACACTGGGATTTAAGAAATCTTCTAGAACTGAAGTCTCAGAAGTGGTTATAGGCTTGGAGGAAGAAAGTAGCCTTCTTAGAATGTGTGGGAAAACAGGCACAAAGTTTCTAAAGAGTAGAAGGAAGCACATAATAATGCTAATATTTAATGCAGCTAATAAATAATGCTGCATACCAATGCTAAGAGCCCTTAAAAACCCAGGATGTTAGGCAATCATCAAAATTCAGCATTGGAACCTGATTAGATAATAACTAGTGTAGAAAAATTCTTCATAGACAATGTAAAACATCTATTTTAAGATAATCTAGTGAGTTTTGTAACGAAACAAAGACAAGTCATTCAATAGTCTTGTGCAATAAAATAAAACAATTGAGATTATCTTTGTTTTGATGATATGTAAGAGAATCCATGCCTTTCTCTATATGGTTTATTTCACTTAACAGAATAATCTCTAACTCCCCAAATTTTAACTTATGAGCAATAAAATGCTGCCAGAATAAAATAGTGTTGAGCAACTTTTAACTTATGAAAGTATTCCTAGATCTAAACAAAAATAGAAATATAAATATCATTTTTCAGCATTGATTTGATCATTCCACAATGTATACTTACACATAGACAGTGTATTCTACTCCATAAACACATATGGAACCTTGCATCTAAAAATACTTAAGAAAATATCCAAGTCTTAAGTATAAGTCTTTTCACTCTAAGGCTTTGAAGAGTAAAGCAGATTTTCTTTAAAGTATCTAAATTAAGAAATATTCTCATGGCTTAATGCCACTCTGACTCATGGGAAGAAGGGAAGGGTATAACCTAAAAATAGGTAAGAAGAGAAGATGAGAGGAGAAACATTTTCTTTATGTTGTCCGGTTTGATGGTGGAAATTGGAAGAAAGGGTGAAGTCAATTTAATCCAATAAGCTTAAACAATGAAACAAAATCTATTTAAGTTTTCAAAGAAATTACTATGGGTAGATAAAATAAAAAACATGAGATTTGTGTTAAGAGTGTCTTACTTGGCTTTGTGAGCCCATG
Organism: Cricetomys ansorgei; assembly: GCA_026225945.1. Classification (NCBI taxonomy): domain Eukaryota; kingdom Metazoa; phylum Chordata; class Mammalia; order Rodentia; family Nesomyidae; genus Cricetomys; species Cricetomys ansorgei. The sequence continues at coordinate 7,234,344 of JAMJFZ010001791.1, forward strand.
GGAATGTCAGCCAGTCTTCCTGAGTTGTTTCCTGTCATTTTTGCAGTAATAAATGAAATGAGCTAAGAGTAGCCTGGGATGTGTTTGCAAATTCAAATTATGTCCTGAATGTAAACATATTTATTGTAGTTTGAGTCATTGTCAATAAAAGACAATTATCTCTTCAATTAAAAGTTTTGTTGATGAAAGCGCTCTTACATTTTTAGAATAGGCAAAAACCACCATGAAAAGGGCATAGTAAAAGACCTTCACTTGTTCTGACACAAAGGACAATTCTGCGTACAAAAACAGTAATATTTTTAATTGACTCGCCAGGCTGTGTTGTGGGTGGAACTATTAGTACTTATTCACAATGAAATAAAGACACCACTGAAATTTAAGGATGAAGTTACAAAATGTTTAATTGCTGGAATTAATCTATCAGCACTATACCTAAAACTGAAAATAAGCTAAAATCATTCAACAGCACAAAATAATATTAGAAGTAATGTCATGGTATACCTGACAGTTAATATTATTTTTCAACTTGGCAAAATTTGAAATCTAGAATTACCTAGGAAACAAGTCTCTGTCCTTACCTTGGAGGACTTAATTGGGATAATTGATATGGGTAGACCCATCATGAAAGTGAGTGACACCATCTATGCAGCTTAGAGTACTAGAATGAATAAAGAAAGTAAACTGAAACTATGTGTTCATCACTCTCTGTTTTTGATATAGATATTGTATGACCAGCTGTTCAAGTCGCTGCTGCCTTGAAGCATCTCCATTGGGATGAACTGTGATTTGATCTATAAGCTGAAATAATTCCTTTTCTCCCTCGAGTTGCCTTTGTCTGAGTATTTTATAAAGGCAGCATAAGATAAATTAAGATAGAATTTGATACTGAGCAGTGCAGTCATCGCTGTCATGAACCCAATAGTGTAATGCATAAGCTATTGGGATAATTTTGTGATTAGACTGTGAAAGAGTTTGGCTTTTTGGACTAGAGAAGCTACTGAATGCTGGAAGCAGAGCTTACTGGCCAATTGGGTAGGATTTTGGAAGATAACCACACTGAGAGAAATGTGGACTGCAGAACCAGGTTCTTGGGGTTATCGAGGAGAATAAGGACTTGGAAACTTGACTGAAAAAGTAATCCATGCAATATTTTGGCTATCGATCTGGCTTTAATCTCTCCATGTCCCAAAAACCTGCATAAAGATGAATTTAAAGATAATGGATTACATTTTGACAGAGCTATTTTCATGACAGGATCATATTCAGGTTGGTGTAGAAGAAGCAGCTACAACTACATACTAATAAGATTGGCACCACATAGGAAAACATCCTACTCTGCTCTGTGAGAAATGAGGAAAGTGTCTTGAGGATAAAACCTCACCCAGCAGAGGCTCCACTTTATAAAGATGAAAATTCATTTAAGAGAAGAAAGCCTAAATTAAAGGATTTCCCTGTCCCTTGAAATCAATTTATTAGGGATAAGTACACAAAAACTGACACAGCTGTAGTCCAAGGGGAGCAGATTACATCTCAAGCTGGCATCAAAACTGGTCAACATCAAGTAGGTTGTAAACCACAAAGCAGATCTCTGCTTTAAAAAAGAACGGAAAAAAAAAAACCAAATAAAAGACTCATTTTAACTGCCATTTACAGAACTAGCATAGTAACTACCTTACTTTGTAACATTTTATTTTTTTAATATTTGCTTGTGTGTATAGTGACTTCATAAATTATTTGAACCACATTGATGCAGAAGCATTGATGCAGAAGAGGGCATGGATTCTGTGGACCTTGCCAGATTGACAGTTCTGAACTCCTACCCCATGTATGTGCTGGGAACCAAACACACGTGCTCTCAAAGAGCAGTAAGTATCTTTAACCACTGAGCAATCTCTCCAATCCCAATAGATTTCTTTTAAATTATCATAATGGAAAGTGAAATGCTTCTAAAAGTGGCTAGTAATCATCTTAGACATTTCAGCGGGTTAAAGGGCTTGTCAAGAAACCAAGAAGTGACCTGAGTTCGATTCTTCAGCATTCAATAAAATCATGGGGTGATAGTGTACATCTGTATTATCAGCGTTGGTAGGACAAGAGACAGGAGGATCTCTGAATCTTTCTGGCCAGCCAGGGTAACTCAATCAATGGATTGAGATCAATGAGAAATCCTGTCTCAAAAAATAGAGAGCAATATAAGAATGCAATCTCTAGTCTTCGCATGTACACACATGGCCCAGGCACTCTACCACATATGTGTAGACACAATTAGTTAGATGAAAGTTTGGAAATAATTTCATTTTATTTCATTTAGTTATAAAATAATTGACCTTTAATCATAATATTATTTTCATTTTCCTTTCCTTATGTATTCACATATGCAATTAAATAAATGACTATCTGTAATGATAATAACCTATAAAAGTTAGATATATGTTTAAAATATCTTTCCAGGAAAACCAAAGCAATAGCTTGAATTCAATGATTGCTAATAAACTATATTTTGAACACATAAATATGCCATGGTTCTCAACGCTGTTATATGTTTCATAGTCGTGTAAATATTTACAAAATACAGTTGTTTACAACCCCTCCAGCCTAGTTTGAGAAGGCTATAATGTCTAAGCGAAAGAGTGAACACTTACATGAACATTGAAACAATTTATTTTTAAATATTTCCATAGGGATATTAAATTAATTAGGAAAGAAAGTATTAAAAATAAAAATAAATAATATAAAACACCCTTCAAAGTTGTGCACAGAATCTTTTGAAAGTCTATGGAATTGACTTCAATGCCACCTCAGCTGAGTTAATAAAGAAATGGCATATTGAATATGAAAATGTATTTTGTAACTTAAGAAAATGTATAGGAGTTACAGCTTAAAATTTCTAGTCATTTTAATCTATTGAAGTTTAATCTTGAGGACACAGTTTCAGTTCCATCAAAAAAGATATAAAATATTATATAACTATACAAAGTTAATTTCTCATACATGTTAACTTATCTAAATATCCTAATTGAAAAGTGGAAAACTTTTGCAAAGCTTTGCTAACTATCCACAGAGATCACTCTTTGGATTTTGTTTTTTATTATGTTTTTGTTTTTCTAGATAGGGATTCTTTGTTGTGACTCTGGTTGTCCTGGAACTCACTCAGTAGACCAGCCTGGCTACTGAGAACTCAGAGTTCTGCCTACCTCTGCCTCCTGAGTGCTGGGATGAAAGGCATGCACCACCGCCACCAAGCTGAGACTGTTAACTATACTGTGCTAATGCATTTCTCCTGCTTCAAAGCAAATTGTAACTGCTCACAGTTTCATAATTGATTAGTATCACATGTAACTAGAAGTCAGCTGCCCTTTGTTCTTAAAAAGTATCAGTAGAAGAAACAGTGCAATGAACAGTGGAAATAACTAAGAAATGTCATTCTAATAAGCTTGATTTGATTGTGAACATTTTAATTTTAAACCCCTTTTCCAATACCTTGAAAAATATTCATTAAAAAACACGACAAAACATACATTGGTACAAAATTTAAGGAGAAAAATATATGGTTTTAATTGAAGCTTTACAGGAAAAAAATTCATCTACTGGTTATTGTTTTCTTGATACAGAGTTTGGGTTATTTCATTTCTCGATATCCAGTTATTTGAGTCTTTCTATATTTTGGATATTAGCCTTCTATCCGATGCATTGTTGGTAAAACTCTTTTTCCATTCTGTAGGGTACCTCTCTGTTCAAATGATGGTGTTCCATGCTAGGCAGAAGCTTTCATATTCAAGAGGTCCCCATTATTATTCATTGGTCTTGGTGCGTGTTCTAACAGCATTCTGTTCAGAAAGTCTTTTTCTGTGCCAATGAGGTCAAGACTACTCACCTTCTTTTCTACCAGATTCAATGTACCTGGTTTTATGTTTAGGTTTTTAGTCCATTTGAAGTTGAGTTTTATTCAGGGTGGCAAGTATGGATCTATTTGAGTTCTCCTACCTGCAGACTTCCAGTTGGACCAGTCAGTTGTCGAAGATGATGTCTTTTTTCCTGTTTATATTTCTGACTACCTTTTGAAAACTCAGGTATCCATAGGTGTGTGGATTTATGTCTTAGACTTCAATTCAATTTCATTGGTCAAGGTGCCTCTTTTTATGCTAATACAATGCTGTTTTTTATTATAGTAATTCCATAGTACAACATGAAATCTGGGATGGTGATACAACCAGCAGTTCTTTTATTATTCAGGAGTGTTTTGGAAATCTGTTGTGTGTGTGTGTGTGTGTGTGTGTGTGTGTGTGTGTATGTATGTTTCCATATGCAGCTGAAGATTGTCCTTTCAAGATTTGTGAGAACTTGTTTTGGAATTTTGATGGGGATTGCATTGAATCTGTAGATTGCTTTGGTAACATGGCTATTTTTACTATAATAAACCTACCAATCCATTATCATGTGAGATCTTTCCATCTTCTGATAGCTTTTTCAAATTTTTTATTCAGTGTTTAAAGTTTTTATCATATAAGTCTTTCACCTGCTTGGTTAGAGTCACTCTAAGATATTAATATTATGAGACTATTGTAAAATGTATTGTTTACTGATTTCTTTCTCACTCCATTTGTCATTTGTATAGGAGGGATCCTGAATTTTTTAGATTATTTTGTATCTAGCTACTTTGCTGAAAGTCTTTATCAGTTGTAGGGGTTTCCTGGTGGAATTTTTGGAATCATTTATGTATACTATCATATAATTTGCAAATAGATACTTTCACATCTTCAGCTACTTTATTCATTTTCTTCCACTGTTTATTTGTGATATCCATAGATTTTCTTAAGGGATTTATTCATTTACACTTTATGGACCTTTATCATATCCGTAAAGGCTGTTTTAGGATCTTTGTCTTGTCCTTCAGCTATGTTGCAATATTGTGGCTTGCTATGATAGGATTGCTGGGCTCTAGTGGAGACATATTGTCCTGGATGTTATTTTGTTTTCCTGATGGTGTCAAGGCATCTGAATCTGTGAAAATTGTAATTCTAGGTGCTGATATCTTGTCTTGTTTTTGTTGGGTGGGTGTTTGTTCCTTGTTTTTCTTGTCCTATCTGGTTTTAGGACAGTGTGAAGACTCTTCATTGCCTGGTAGGATCCTGATATTTGAGACTATTGGGGTTTCCAGGTAAAATGTACTCCTAGGTATTGGAATCTAACACTTAGGAATGAAGATGGTTGTCTTTGGGCATTAAATATTGTCAATGTGGTAAGTTACCTTTCTTTGTCTTATATCAGTCCCATTCAACAAATATGATTGTATGAAACCCTTTTATGGAGTCTTAGTTTCAACTTGTAGATGGATGCATTTCAAATTTCAAAGGAAAGAATAGTTACCTAATAAAAAATTTAGCACATAAGCAGTAGGCTTTGGACAAATCTCCACTGCCAACTAAATCTTAAGAATGAATAGACAGGGTGCTTTAGGTGGTAGTATGTACATTTTGTTTACACTATTTTATATATGTAAATTTCAAACCATTTTTTCTTTACTTTCTTTTCTTTACATTTTCTCTACTTTACTTTTACTTTCTTTACTTTACTTTCTTTCTTTACTTTACTTTACTGTAAAAAATCTCAGATATTTTCCTGAGAATATAAGCGATAAGCCCTTTTGAACATTTATTATTATTTTGGTAAGATGTTCAAATATTCCTTTACAATGTTCAGAAAACATTTTAAAGTTGCATATTACAATTACCAATATTTATTTATTTTTCCTATTCAAATGGAATATTTGTCATTATAACTATTGTAAGTCACAAAGATTAGATTTCCAAATGAATTTCCATTTTATCATAATCTTCTGGATAATTAAGCTCAAAGGTCTAAAGTATTTTTTCTCTTTTCTTTTTTTTTTCTTTTTTCTTCTCTCATGCAATTTATAGGATACATCCTGGCCCACTTCCTCTCCTCTCTCCACCCTCCCATCTCCTCCCATTTTGCCCAGATCAACCTCCATCACCACCCACTAACACCCCCCCTTTCTCCTCAGAAAAGAACTGTCTCCCCATAGTTATAGAACAATCAGGACATGGCATAGATACAACCACCATCAATGGTGGGCCAGGCAACCCGGTAGGAGAAATAGGTTCTCAATAGTCAGTAAAATGGTCAGAAACACCTCCACTCCAACCTGTAGCAGTTTGCCATGGACACCAATTTAGACAGCCATGTGATGTATTTAGGAGCCTCTGCAGGTTCTGTGTCTATGGCTCCAGTCTCTGTGGGCCCCTAAGAGTCAGATGTCAATGTGGGTCTTGTCCTCCTGGTTTCCTATGGTCTCCAACATCTCTTCTCTCCCTATTCTGTGGAGTTCCCCAATCTCTGTATGATGTTTGGCCCTGGGCTTCTCCAGATGCTCCTCTCAGCTACTGAGGGGGGGCCTCTCTTGTGAGGACTGGGTTAGGTACTGATCTATGAGACTTGCATGACATCATTAGTAATAATTTCCATGTTATCCAGTCTAGTTCCTGGCCTGGCCTGCAGTTTCAGGCAGAGGTTCCCTCTTTTGGCATGGAGTTCTGCCTTTCCATTCTCAATGAGGATCTGGCAGGGTGAATAGGCCATAAGTCATAGATTTTGTGACTAAGATGGTATCCCAGTCTCACCACTGGAAACCTTGCCTAGCCACAGGAGACAGCCTATCCCCAATTACTAGGGATCCTTCCTAGAGTCTCCCTCATAGATTCCTGTGAGTTACCAAAACACTAGATCTCCCAATTATACTCTAAGTGTCTCCCAATTCATATCATCTCTCCATTTAATTTCTAATTTCTTCTTCTGTTCCTTTCCCTGTTCTGGTCCCCTCTGCTCCAATTCCCATCCTCCCCTACCCCACCTACACCCTCTGTTCAGTATCCATACTACTAGGGAGATCCCTGTGTTCCAACTGGGACCCTTCTTGTTGCTTAGTTTTTCTATGCCTGTGGATACTAGTTTCTTTCTCCTATGCTTATAGGTTACCATCTATATATAAGTAAGTATATACCATGTTTTTCTTTCGGTGACTGGGTTATCTCATTCAGGATTATTTTTTCTAGTTCCATCCATTTGCCAGCAAAGTTTATGTAGTCATTTTTTTTAAATAGCTGAGTAATATTCCACTGTGTAAATGTACCATTATTTCTTCATCCATTTTTCTGTTGAGAGAATCTAGGTTGTTTCCAACTTCTGGCTATTATGAATAAACCAGCTATGAACATAGTTGAGCAAGTGCCCTTCTGGTTGGATAGAGCATCTTTTGGATATATGCCAGAAGTGGTATAACTGGGTCTTTAGGTAGATCAATTTCCAGTTTCCTAAGGAATCGCCATATTGATTTCCATTCCATTCAAGTTTGCATCCCAACAAGCAATGAAGGAGTCTTCTTGCTCTACATCTTCACCAGCATGAGCTGTCCTTTGTGTTATTGATCTTAGTCATTCTGACAGTGGTAAGATGGAATCTCAAAGTGTTTTTGATTTTCATTTCCCTAATGGCTAAGCATTCAAATATTTCTTTAGGTGTTTCTCAGCCATTTTAGATTCCTCTTTTGAGAATTATCATTTACATTTGTACTCAATTTTTTATTTGGATTATTTGCTTTCTTAATGCTTAGTTCCTTGTGTTCTTTATATAATTTGGATATTAGCCCTCTACTAGAAGTTGAGTTGGTGAAGACTTTTGACCCATTCTGCAGGCTGCCATTTTGTCTTTTTGGCAGTGTACTTTGCCTTACAAAAGCTTTTTAGTTTCATTAAGTCCCAGTTATTAATTTTTGTCCTTAGTGCCTAAGCTATTGGTATTCTGTTCAGAAACTTGTCTCGTGTGCCAATGCGTTCAAGACTCTTGCCTACTTCTATCATGTTCACTCTGTCTGGTTTTACGTTGAGGTCTTTGATCCACTTGGACTGGAGTTTTGAGTATGGTGATAAATATGAATCAGTTTGGATTTTTCTACAAGTAGACATTCAGTTAGACTTTCTTTGTTCCATTGTATATGTCTGGCCTCTTTATCAAAGAACAGGTGTCCATCAGTGTGTGAATCTATATCTGGATCTTTAATTCAGTTCATTCCATTAAGGTTTTTATTAGTATAGCTCTGTAGTACAGTTTGAGATCAGAAATAGTGATACCCCAAAGGTTCTTTTATTTTTCAGGATTATTTTATCTATCCTGTTTTCCCATATGAACCTGATTAATGTTTCAAGGTCTGTGAAGAACTGTATCGGGATTTTGATAGGGATGATGTTGAATCTGTAGACTAATTTTGGTAAGGTGACCATTTTTACTATGTTGACCCTACAAGTCCAGAAGCATGGGAGATCTTTTCATCTTTTGAGATCTTCTTCAATTTCTCTCTTCAAAGACTTGAAGTTTTGGTCAAACAAATCTTTTACTTGTTTGGTTGGAGTTACCCCAAGATATTTTATGTTATTTGTGACTATTGTAAAGGGAGTTGTTTCCCTGATTTCTTTCTCAGTTCATTTGTCATAAGAAATATTTGTCATTGTAACCATTGTAAGTCACAAAGACTAGTTTTCCAGATGAATTTCTATTTTATCATTATCTCTTGGGTAATTAATCTGAACATTCCAAAGTATATATTTCAATAATCATGGCTCATGAATATTTTTAGTTGTAGTGAAAAGTTCTTTTACTTTCTTTTAATTTATTCTTCTCCTTAAATGCAATTTTGTTAATTTGATAATTGCAAATATCAAACAAAGTAAAATAAATGTGTTTCTGATATAGCCAACATCTGGCATTTAGCCATAAACATATGGTTCAAGTACAAATGTTTTTAAATATTTTGCTATTGTTCCCATGTTAATAATAAATCACAGTTACAACCCAAGGCTCTACAGCTAAAATAAGTAATTACCTGACTTGCAGAACAAACATACAAACAAGCAAACAAAAGACACCTCAATTTAAAAGTTTCCTTGATACATGGGAAAGAGCATTTGGTTAAAATAATATACTAAATCTCTGGTTATCTGCATCCCATTTTCATTTAAAAATTGATTAGACCATTAATTTTTTTATCTTTTAAAACATGGATTTATTTTATGCCACACAATGATATGCATAAAATGTGAAATTTATACTTAAATAATCTGCAGATTCAAATATGCAAAGATAAATCTAAGATAGCCTATATATTTAGAGAAAAATCAATGTATGCACATTTTTTCTTTTTCTTTTCTTTTTTTGAGTTTTCCTCAGAAGTATTATTTTTTAACAAAATAAAATATAATAAGAAGATAAAACAAAAAACATCACATCAAAGTTGGACAAGGCAAACCAACAGAAGGAAAAGAAAACCAAAAGAAGGCCCTAGATTAATATTTTTCAATGTCCATAAAGAAAGGGACATTTACAAAATGTTACATCTTGAATTCTGTTAGTGAATAGATTTTCCTATATGGAAATATGAATATGTTGCTAATTGAAGTAACTATTATTAACTGGATATAAGTGCTTGTCTGCATAAGTACTTATCTAAGCCATTTATCGTACATTAAAACATTCACATTCAATCCTTTCCCCATTTGCTATATGCAGCCTAACCAGGTATTATCTTGATTTTCTCATTTTTTTCTTTTTCTTTCACGACAATGTTTTTCTTTTGAAATTTTGGCTGTCTTTGAAATTACTCTGTAGACCACACTGACCTAGAACTCACAGAGATGTGCCTGCCTCTGCCTCCCAAGTGCTAGGCTTAAATGCATGTGACACCACTGCCAGGCTATCTTGACTTTCAAGGCAAGGCTAAGAGACAGAGAGTGAAAATTACCACCACAAGGTTATTAGCTTCAGATCCAGGTCCAGCAAATGTGGTTCCACAATCACATCTTGAATTTGTGCAATGATAATAAATCATGTGAAATAGCTTGTGTAGATTATATTGCCTAGTTTTTAAAAAATGCACTAGTCTGTATGTTCTTATGGAAGTATTTTATAGATGTACTTAACATAATTGTTCTGTGAGTGAAATGCACTCAGTAAAATCATTATACCTGTCCAATCAACAGAAGAGATTTAATAATGAAGACAGTTCCCTTGGGGAAGGAATTCTGCATCAAAGATTGAAACATCATCACCGACCACAATTTCCAGTCTTCTACCTTCCCATAAAAATTTTGGAGTTTTCTTTGAGGACTAAAACAAATGTTTGATCTATATTTTTCTTTTAGTCCTTAAAGAAATGTTTCATCTATATTTTTCCAAGCAAAATGTTCTATTCAATTATGATAGCCATAATAGCATAAAACATATTTTGAAGAATGATCTAAATTAATCTGAAGAATGTGCCAACATCCTGTAAGAATTTCAGATGTATATAGATTATTTGTATGTGATATATGATGTGATGTTATTTTGTTAATCAAAAGCTCTGGTAATATAGATGCTGCTTTCTTGTCACATATATTGTAAACATTACACATTTTATTGTATCAATCATATTAAACATAATCTAGCCAAAATGGACCTGTGACCTGTATAATATATTTTTTAGAACTATTCAAAAGTAAAAATTTGAGATTTTTTTACTTTATTATGAACTTTTTAAGCTAATCTTATTTGCTAGATAGGAGCCACCACTGGTACTTAAATTATTTTGTGGACATTTTGCATGCAGATTCAATTTCAAAGTTGATCATTTGTTTGCACTGTGTGACATTATTGTTATTAATTCATGTTTTTTGTCCCACTTCCTTACTATCATCCCATGTGCCATTCATCTGTAAAAGATAACACTATTGCTGATCTCTACATTTTGTTCAGAAGTTGAAACCATTTTGAAAAATCACGTACTTGGCCATTTAAAAATTCATAGTTTTTAAAAAAAATTATTTCCTTTATGCTTTGAGAAGACTACTTCTCCCATTATGTTCCTTAGTTGCCTATAGTTCTTTTTGTAGAGCTGAGGCCAATGGGGCTTTCTCCTACCTGTGCTACAGTGGCTTTTGTTCTATTTGTTAGATCCATGTTTAGACAGTCATGTTCCAATGGATACATCTGCAAAACAACTCTGGCACAGAAGGCTCAGTGTTCACTGCAGAAAACCAGACAGAAAGTAAGAGACAGAAAATCAGGAAGTTTGCTGTGAGATTGTATCTTCTAATAAATCATAAGCTACACCCATAAAGCCTCACCAACAGTATTTTTTACATAATTTTGAGATACTTACTTCTGTTTTCTCATTCTTTCTTCTATTTAAAAGTTAATATTATTGGAACAGATTCAAAATTATACACATTATTGAGAATAAGTATATAACAAATGTATATTTTATGTTTTTATTCTTCAAGTTAGTTCATGGGATTAATTAACAAAGATAAATATGTATTATTCATTTATGGTTAAACTCAAAATCCTTTCTTCTAGCTATCTGAAGAACTATTGTTATATATTTTCACCATACAGTAGCACACCAGAGCTTTTTGTCCCTCTTTAATTGTATTTTCAATATCTGCTGGTCATATTCACGAGATGAAAGAGTAATAGCAAATAAAGTATTGAAAACTTGAATATTTCTAAGTACAACTGTTATCTGTATATTCTACAGATAACACTGCACAAGCAAATAGGTCAGAGTCTTTGTTGTGCTGGTAGTTATTTTCTTATCAACAGACAAACTGACAAATGTGTTCTTGAGTGAGACGATGTAGTACTGCTATTTACAAAAAAAGAATTTTTCTAGATTCAAGATCCTGATTAAGTATCATTTGATTCTTTCTAACTAGAAAATTTTAAAAAAAAATAGAAATTTAAAAATGTTTTCTAGAACTAAAAGAAACAAGTTTGAATATATAGATATGGACTACAAATGTCAGTAAAAATTACAATATAACTTACAGAAGATTCTTGCCTCTAAATACTTACCTAAGCCACTTAAGTTTTCAGTTGAATTGGCATCAACTGTGGCTTTGTTATCTAAGCCAACAGTTTCTTTAATTCCTACCCTCACCTTAGCTTGATGAAGCTTGATGAAGTTCGCCAAATAAAAAGTCTAATGCATTACTATTTGATTGATAAATTTTTTAAATATAAAAATAACAATGATATATTTGGAGGTCTTAAAGTAAAGAATTGTTGTTTTGTCCATGGGTATATTTCAGATAAAACCTTGTGTGTATAAATTTATATTTTACAAATATTTCCATATATCCCATAGATATTGCATATATCATTTCATGCACAAAAAATATTCCTGCTACCAATTTTTTCCAAGGCACAAAGATAAATGATAGATCTAAACCACTGGATAAAGCTTTTTCTTCCCCAAAGCAACAATGCCATTCTTATTTTGAAGTACAGATAGAGAGATAAATGTATGTACAGTGACTATCAAAGGACAGCCATACAGAATTTTTCAGAGCAGAATTGATAAATTGCTCAGTTCATATTGCTTAGGTCATTGGAATAATTTTTCAGGATGATCTAAACATACAATAAAAGGAGAATACAATAAGCATTAGCCATCCTGTGTCCACAAGTCAATGAATATCACACTGTGTACTAGGATAGTTCACACCAGCAGATTTAGCAGATAAACAGACAAATTTCTAGCTTAGCATTAATTATTTATGTGTCACTATGTCTTGTCAGGTGCATATGAGGTTTCTTTCCTCAGTGTTAGGATGAGTTAAACCTACAGTAAACCATAGTCCCCCCATATGATTGTGTATCAGGATAGATAACTTGAAGGAGCACAGTAGCTATTGCATTTATATATCAAAGTTAAACATATTCTTTATTAAAGAAATAGCCATACAGAACAAAGATTTTTAAAAGAAGACTGATCTTATGCGGCTGTTTTATAGTCACTGTTCAGACTGACATCCCCAAAACTACACCTAGTGGGTATATAGCATATCTTACCTACATACAGAAAACCTTTGGAAAGAGAACAGAGAAGGCTTTCAAGTTCAAAAATGAAAACAGAAAGTTGCTGAGTGGAGTATCCTAGGAGCAATGGCTTAGAGACATGTGGTAGTGGTGGAATAAAGTGGTGAAAATGAGTTTTCTCATGAGGGACAAGTTTAAGCTTCTCTCTAGAACTACAGAAGAAAGATTCCAAGTCCTATTAGCATCCACAGACATACAATAGAAAGAGGAAGGAATCCATATTTTCAAAACTACCAACTGTCCATCATCAAAGTGAGTAACTGAGAGTTTGTACATATGTTTTATCCATTCATGTTGGATCAGTCAAGTACATCTGGCAGTGTTTCCTCTTATTCATGTAAATTTAACATTTCCTAGTATTCATCACATACTAAATCTTAATTATTGAATTTATTTATCTTTCAGATTCAATATATGTCCTTACATTCTTACAATATTTTAGATGCAAAATTAAAAGGCTATCTGTGAGTCATTTCATCACATATAGTTTAGAATTATCTTCCTTTTTATACTAAGCTGTAAGGTAAAATCTTCAACAAAATATGGAATTCAAAATGACCCTACATTTTTCTACCAGATAATTTATGATTTAATAATGGGTATTGAGTAATTATTTTTTCCATTTAATTATATCTCTTTTCACTATGCTATTGAATTCATTTCCTAAATTTAATTCACCATTACTTGCCTGACTTATTGCAGTGCTGTCATTTCCATCTCTCAGTGTTCTCTGAAAGAGAATAAATCTGTATAGAAGGATGTATTATAATTTTCAATTGTCATAGTTCCATTCATTTATTCTACATATCCAACAGGCATTTCCTACTATATTTTGACAGCTTCAGCTGCACTGAAATATTCATAATGTTCCCAGCCTCAAGCAGTATATCCTTTAGAAGATTCTGTAAATTCAGAATGCATCAAGAGGATAAGGCATTTCAAGTTATTTCAACTATTTTGCATTGAACACAAAAACATTTATCAAATTAAAGGAAGGTTGTCAGAGTCACAATAGAGCTATGGGGTTCTCTATAGAAAAAAATGTAACTAATGTTTCATCTGTACAATAACATTTTATGAAACTTTCATTTCTATAATTTCCAAGAAAGAAAAAAATGTATATATTATATCTCAGTACATGAGAGCTATGTTAACCTTCTAATATACTGAAGTCTGTTGCAAAATAAATTTGTTTGGGCTCCTCTAATTATACTTTATTTGATATATTGAGCATTTTTAATGCTTGAGGCATGGAAGTAAGACATCACATACTTCATCAACTATGCATTCTACAATATCAGTTAACTCAAACTATATGTTTTAGCCACGTTCAAAGAACATAATAAATTTCTGCTTATTGCTTTTTTAGAGGTTATCTGAGCATATTTATAAAATATTATATCCTTATGAAAATATAAATTCCCATTTATGTCTAGTAAATTAAGCAGGTGAGGTTTTACAATATTTTGAATTTTGTTTGCTTGTTTGTATTTTTTTGAGACAGGGTTTCTGTGTTGTAACTCTGGCCATCCTGGAACTCACTCTAGACCAGGCTAGCCTCAAACTCACCTGCCTATGCCTCCCAAGTGCTAGGATTAAAGGCATGTGCCATCACCACCTGGCTCAATGTTTTGAAATAAGCAAGTAATTCTATCATAATTCCATGGCTTCTAGAAGAATACAAGATATTCCTGGATCATAGACAAATGCTATTTCTTACTTACAGAGGTAGCAGTTGTGAACCTACTATAATTTGCTTCTGTTCTTTGTGTATTAATCCCCATAGGATGGAAATATGATCTGTGATCAGAAAAAGCCTATACTTCCTGTGGAAGGTACTGCTAGCCAATGTCATGGCAGAATTGCAGCCAGCATTGGGGTCTGAGGGATCTGTCCCACAGGTTAGTATAGCCATGATGAGTGTGTCTCACAGAGGGAAAAGCCCTGAAAACTAAGTCTTCTTGAATGTCTCCTTCTGCTTGGCATCATTGTCCTTCCCTTTCCAGATATGAGTTTTGTGAAATCTACTGGCACACTTAACAACAGTGGTGATTTTCTAAAAGTCAGTGCCTCTTAGTTGAATAGGTAGCTCTATTAAACTCCAGAAGAATAACTAAACAATAACATCACGTTGGGGTGTCTTGCCAAGCTGCTTTGAAACAAGTAACCTGGAGAACTACATAGGAAAACACATTCTTGGTAGCTGAAGACTTGGTCAGAGTTAGCAAAAAGAAAAAAGAAAGCCTGGTTACTAGGGCCCATGAGTTTCATCTGTGAGAAACAGGCCTAAGTATAACAAATGAGTTTCAGTGCCCACTGCTAAGTTTGAACTTCCTTGACCACAATTTAGTATTTTCCTAGTTTCCTATATTTACAATTATAAAATTACTGCTGAGATTTTTTGTGCATGCCTTGAGGACATATGGCTATATGACATGTAGGCTTGACAGATTCTTCTTAAGAAAAACAAAAACACTCCTGACTTAAAGTCATATATATATATATATATATATATATATATATATATATATATATATATATATATAAAATATGTGCATGTATGTATATGTGTTTTGTGGGAAAAAAATCTTCATCCACAAGATGAGAGTAAATGTGTATCTGTGTGATTTCATGGACAGGATATACGAAAAAAGCTGGAATGGAGACAGGAGTTTAAAGGTAGAGAGAAAACTAAATAAAGAACATGTGTGACCCAACCATGAGATATCTGTGTGTTTTTCTCGCTAGCTGACTCCACACCTCCTCTTTGGAACCCTGATCTGCTGAACTCTGTTGATACACAAGAATGTGTATGTGTGTTTGCCTCTCTGTCTCCCCCTTCTCAATGGAAATGAAAATATATATCAGATTTTTATGTTCTCTTACCCTTACATTGGGTCTGAATTAATATATAGCTCCATGAAGCTTTTTATCTACTTTATTTACTATTATTATTTATCTAATTTCCTTTCTCATCGGTTACCCACATACCAGAGTGACGTTTTCTATAGTCTGGCTCATCAAATGCTAATAACTTACAGTTGCATTACTATTTATAGTCCTGCTTATGCCAAAGGGATCAAATAAGTTTAATTGTTTTTTGAGATTTATTTTATATTTACTTCAATTTTTCTTGTATTCTATTTTTTACTTTATGTTTATATTCATTTTAGTTCATTTCTAATCATGTTTTTTATTTGTTATGTATTTATTTAGTATTTTCTTCTGTTTTTTCCTGTTTCACCTGGTATGTTAATTTTTTCTAAAGTGTTAATGACTTACTTTCTCTCATGACATTCATATCGCAATGGTAATCTTTATGGTTTAGGTACATATTTAGCTATAGTTCCTGAAGCTGCTCTATTAAATAATCAGTAAAAATAAATTATAAATGCCAATAATTATAACTTAATTATGAATGAATTTTAATATTTTTAATTCTTACACTTTTTGTTCTGTGGTATCATGTATGCAATCTGCTTCTTTACATGTTGCTGAAATTGATGGCTGTAGGGATTCAAGTGTAAGCACCTAACTAACTGCCCATGGAATTAACTTCCATTTAGTAATTGTTCTGCTCACAGATAGTCTACAACAGTGAGTAGAATTTCTTGCTTTAAAAAAATTGTTTTTATTACTTTGTGGGTTTTATTATTTCATTCCTTACAATTATTTTCTTCTTTGATAAAACTGACTGTGTTTCTTTATCGCCCTTCTATGTTTCATTGGGAGAATATTTTATTTGATTTTGGGTTTTTAAAGGCATGTCTCACTATGTGGCCAAGGCTGTTTTATTCATATGTGTGTATGTGTAATTTAATCTATGACCAATAAATAAATGTTTTGAATACAATACATTTTAAATGAAAAATGTCAGTGAAGATACTCCTCATTTAAATATTTCTGAGATTTAATATTAGTATTGAATCTTAAATTTAAATATTTCAAGCACAATAGAAAGTACTTATTACAGGCCAAGAAAAGTAATAGTTCTTAGTTTTGTAACTTAATTTTGTCCTTAATTTTGTAGACAGATGACATACAAAATAGAGTACACTGGCTTACATTTAACAATCTCCAAAGATACTGCAGAATGGATAAGGGTAATCTACATTTCAAATATGTAGGAGGAAATATTTTTCAGCAATTGTGGAACTGTCTGAAAATGTTTAAAATTGGCACTGTTGGTCATATACTTTATAATAAATGAAACAATTTAACATTCATAGCTATTGTGCATAGTTTATTTTCAGCGTTGAACAACAGTTGAAAAAGTATGTCCAATGAATTTTCTAGCAATGGTTCTGCTGTACAAATTTCACTCTCAGTTTTTTAATTCACTGGTGTATAAACTTCATTCGTTCATAACACAGACTCCTAGACTCCACTTAACAAGATATGTGTTATGGTCATTATTTTAAAATAAATTTATGAATTTAAAGGCACAATATTAACATCTTTCTATGTTTTCATCATTTGGTACATATCATCTGATTCTTTTGAGTTTTCTAACTTCATTTAAAAGAGAAATACTACATAAATATAAAACATTTTTCTAGGTACATCTAATATATCAAAACTAACTTGAGCCTTCATCAAGTCAATTAACTTCTGAGACACTAATTGGAAAATGCCACAATCAAGTAGAAATTTAGCTCACAAAATAAAGGTCAAGTTTTTCAAGAAATAATCTTTTCTGAACTTTTACCATGAATAACATAACATTCTCCCAATGATAAAATGAAATTGTGCTATGCTGATTGGTAAGCTATACAGATAAATAATTATTGGGGAAAGTTTACATAATTGTGGGACAATGAGTGATTTTTACATTAAGATTTATGACCATATGGTTGGTTTACATAAAAGGTGAAAATACCTCTGTGTCCGTAAGAACTGCTATCCTTTACTGCTGCCCAATGCTTCATTCTTCAGAGAATGGAGGGAATATACAGTCATAAACTGCATATTTTCAACTATCTCATAAAAAAATCATTGTTGTAACATGAATATTTTAAAAAATATTCACAAAATATCATGTTTTTTTAAAGTTATGGAATGAAACAAATTAGGTTTCCTACTTTTAAATCAGTAGTTTTCACAATTGTTTATTCCTGTTAGTTGCGCTGGAAGCTAAATTCAGACTTCTGAGAATTCTAGGTGAGTATTCTACCGCAAAGCTGCAGCTCCATGCCCAGTTGTTCACATTTAAGTAACTTGATTGCTTTATTTTTCATCGTACAATTTCAGTACAATTTACCCTCTGCTTTTTAAATATAAGAATGGCAGAAATTAAATTCTGATCATTTTCTCTGAATGCAAAAGTCTATCCAACGTGTGGTACAATCAAATAAAAAGATAGATTCAATACATCTCCAAGAAATAGAAAGCTGGATCCTAATGACACACATGAAAAATATTAATATATATGTATATAAATTTATGAAAATATGTTGTATTCTATTATTTTGTGGTAAAGTGCATTTTTTTTTCGTCTGAAATAATGATTTATTCTATCTCAATTACAGAAACACTTTGACCAATGCATATTAAAATACTTCAGTATCATGTTATTATATGTATTTTTGTTAAATGTTTTTTGAGACAATTTTTCCATGTAGCCCTGGCTGTTCTAGAACCTATTCTGCAGACAAGACTGCTCTTGAACTTAGAGATTTGCCTGACTTTGCCTCCCAAGTGCTGGGATTAAAGCCATATATTACCACTGCCCAGCTGTTGTTCTTAACTGCTTCTCTGTATTAGTTCAATCATACTTCCTTTGTTTATATATCAGATAAATGCATTAACATTAACTTCATCTATACTTTTAAATAGTGTACTATATCCTTGATAGTCTTCAACTCATGAACCTATTTTGTAATGGTCTCAATTCTTCTGCTTAAACGTACTTGGTGGCTAAATGGCATATACATATAGATACAAAAGGATTTTTATGAATAAAAAACATTGTATTAGTTATTTAGATATTTTACTATTGATTTTTAAGTTCTTCAGTATTTAAGTGAACAATGTGTACAAGTACATTTGATTCTGATAAAGCATAATTAAGAATTTCATAAGTAAATAAAAGATGTCAATTGAAAAGAATTAAATAAAATATTAGGAGAAAAGCTCACTTATTATCCAGAAATAAGAGTTTCTCTAAAACATAATCAATTAATATTTTTCTCATTGAATAACCTTGTCATCAAGCAAATCAACTGAGAACAATACGAAACATTAAAATTCACATCAAAAGGCATTTGAGTAAATGCCTTTCTATTGAAGAATTGAAGTCTATGTCCCTATGTTTACATAAAACGCACATAGGGATTTTCCTTTCAAAGTCATAGATATATTTTGCTCAAATGTGCACTAATGATGAATGGGCTACATCTTCAACTAAAAATCAAACAACAACATGATCTTTCTGTTGCTTTTGTTTGTGATATTGTTTTATGTAATAAATATTTGAATTAGCACTGTTTGCATCTGTGAAAATTATTCTGAATATGGTTCTACTGGTTATAAAAATTATGACAGTTTTACAATTTATAATATTAAAATAATTTCAGTGCTTAAACTGAAAAGGGAACTTGTGAGCTATGTGAATTTGATTTAATATCATCTGTGATTAATGATATTTAAAGATAAATTTCCTTCAAGTAGATTGCTATGAATTATTAGATCATAATTTACATAAATGAGCAAATAATTTGTGACATTTTTGTATCCTATTTTATATGACATATTTTTACAACTTTGTAACACTGATCATTAAAAAATCAAAGTTCTCAGAGGGTCGCTTTAGTTTTTTTTTTAAAAGAAACTTATAGTTGAAATTGATAAATATACAATCTGTGGGCACTTGAACCAAAAAGTTTACTGTGTGTTGCTCTAAATTTAATATTTGTTAAATCTGCAATGTAGATCAATTGAGCAGTCATTGACATTTGTTTTCATATTTTGAAGAAATCAATGCATCCTGCATTACTATTTCTTTGCTTAAAGGTCTTTTAAGAATATATTTTCTTAACAAAATTAACATTATTAAAGAGCAGGTCAAGGCACTATTTTCCGATATTGTAACATGATATTTTGTATTGCATATTGTGTATATTCTGTGCTGTGTATTATAATTGATAATACATAGACTGATATTTATACATCTTTAGTAAGAATGTGTCATTTAAGTAGGACAATTTTGCTTGTCACTAACAATCTTTTTGATTTTTAATGAGAAACAGATTTAGATGGTCTTTTACAATCTCTGTTTTTCTATTGCCCTATTAACAAACATAAAGGGTATGGCTTTGAATTTTTTTTTTTCAATCAGATGGATTACATACAACTTAATACAAATATTTCATACTTCATTAGGCAATTTGTAGAAAAACAAAATGTTAACAAACGCATTTTCACCAATGCTACTATTGACATAAATCTATTGCAGTTGCTTTTACAACTAAATTACTATAAAATCAACTTATGAAACTACAAACTATTTGTTTTTTAAGTAGGCACCTCCGTGCTGTTGAACTGCAGGAAATTAAGAGTCCCTTTGGTATCAGTCTATTTGCAAATCACAGAACTCTAAAGGGTCCTATTAACAGAATTTTTATTGAATTTCTTATTTATATTTTAAGAACAATGTAAGAAAAAAAGAAAAATGCATTTATTTTTGTTTTATCTTATTGTATTTTACTATTTTCCCCTTAGAGTCCTGTTTATTTTTAACAAAACCTAAAAAGATGTGGATCCAGATGAGAAGGGAGGTGAGAAAGAACTGGAACAAATAGAGAAATGGAAAACGTTAATCAAGATATATTATTTTAAAACCAATTTTCAATAAAAGAAAAAAATTAAAATTCAAAAAGGAAAAGCAGTATTCCTCCGAAACTGATAAGAAATAAGAAGAGATGAGGAAAAATAACATGTCCACGTGTCTATCTTTTCACTCAAACTCCTCAGCTATGCTTCCTCCTCTACTGCTCAGTAGAATCAACAGGATGATCTCTTCCATCTTTCTACCAAAAGGTACACATAATTCGTATAAACTCAAAATCTACTAAATTTTTGTATCCTTTTGTTCTACAAATAGCAGTATTCCAGTATTAGGAAACTATGACACATTAAAAAAATTAAATGGAAATACTTTAAATATGGATCAACAATTCTAATAAAAACAGAAAGTAAAATAAATGGCTATAATCACATTCATTAAATGTCCTACCTTGCAAAACATTATGTGTTAAACAGAAGTACTGCTGTAACTGTTTACTGTAGGACTAAAGATTCAGCTTGGATAATGACACATTTACTCTTCTCGTGATAATAAAGCATCATTCTCTTTTATTAGGCACCATTTAAACTGGACTCCATAAAAATATGTCTCTCTTTAGAATGCAATGACTGGTCTTTAATAATGATACTAGCTGACTCTGAGAATAATTTATACACTGTGAGATTCAGATTTCTTTTCTAAGACATAGTCTGTTCTACTTCATTTGATCCTAAGGGTCATAAAAGAATGATTTTACGAACCTAAAATGTATGTTGCTAGCTTTAGGCATCAAATTCCTCTATAATCTATCCAACATATCTTTTCATTCTGAAATAACTTCTTTGATAATTTGATTTTACACATAACACTACGTAAAAGTATGCAGTATAAAGCTGACAAAATTTCACACTATATTTTTATAGTTACATTTTTATACATTATATTTGCAGAGGTTTTCTGTAAACACCATCATGAAAATGTTTCACCCTGTGTTTAAAGAATTTATGTTACTCTTCTACTCCAGTAGCTAAATGATTTGAAGCTGATGAGCTACATAACAATTCTCATCTTGTTAAAGCACTTCCTTCATGGGAAACTACTTCAGAATTGCCAATTTGCTCAGTAAGTATAAAATGATCATATGCAATACTTTCTCCAAATACCTAGGAGGAGGAAACACTGAAGTCAATTGTCCACTATGTAGAAAGTATAAGTAGCTAAACTCAAACAGTTCATGACAAATTTTCAAGAGCTCTTACATAAACTTAGGATTTGAAAGCATCTGTTCACTTTGTACTTTAATATTTTAGAACATGGCAATGAGAAATAAAATGCTGTTCATTCTAACCTTCTTTTATATTTCTTTTACTAAGTGAAAATCATGGGAAACAATAAATAACACTACCTAGAATAATAAGAAACTAATACCAGTGACAGTAGAAAGAAACTTTGGTGCCTCACAGAGCATTTTAAAAGCTTGATAGGTTTGCAATAAGTTCAGGTACCGTACTGGTATTAAACACTACTGAGTAAATACGATCAAATGTCTAAGAAACACAAAAAACACAGTCTGTGCATAACTAATGCAATTTAAAAATCTATAAATAAAAATAGTGCCCTAATTTGTAATGGAGCGTCACGTTGTTTCTTATATATTTGTGCTATTCATTGTTGACATTTGTTTCCTGCATTAGTAGTAAAAATATTTTCATTTAATCTATTACTATGCTATTGTCAGTCTGATCTGTGTTTTGGATGTATGTAGAAGGTAAAAACAAAAAAAATCTCCAAAATTAAAGTTAATTTCAATTTGCTTTTGACAAAAATATTTTATTAATTAAAATTTTAACAACATATTCTACTTGGATTTATTTGATTTAAAATGAAGTGAAAACTATGTTTTTTTCTCATTGCATCCTGTCTGCAGGGGTCCCTTGTACCACCTACTTCTATTCCCTGGAATATCACACTTATATATTTACTAACTTGAAATAATTTTCTTTCTTTTTACAATATTTTATGTATTTATTTTTATCTTATGTACATTAGTGTTTTGCCTGCATGTATGTCTGTGTGAGGGTGTTGGATTCCTTGGAACTGGATTTACAGACAGTTGTGAGCTGCCATGTGGGTGCTGGGAATTGAATCTAGGTCCTCCAGAAGAGAAGCTAGTCCTCTTAACTGCTGACCCATCTCTGAAGCCCTGAAACTCTACCTCTTAGTGCAGACCTAAGGTCCCTTAGCAATTTGCCACCAGCCATCTCAGTGATTCCTTCAAGCCTGTCTCTATTTCTTTGTATCAGTCACCAAAACACAGGAAAACTTCCTAGGAATTCTCAGTGGTCACATGAGGCTGGGAACAAGAAGTTAATTTTTGGTAGCCCCTGGTCCTCCCTTCCAATCAGACTTATGCTTCACCCTGTAACACTATGCTTATGTGAATCCATCTTCCAATATCCACTCATGCATGTCCAAGTGTGTGTTATTTGAGAGCTGGTAATTAGCAGAGAAGGCACCTTTGTTGACAAGAACCAGAATGAAGAATTGTGGGAACTTCATCAATCAGCAGAAACTGGAGAAGGACTCTGAGTTTCAATCAGGAGAGAAATGTCATGTGTTTCATGATTTCTAACTCCACCTAACTTACTAACTACAAAAACTGGTGCGTAGCTGTTTTCTGCCCCTTTGGTCTGTGCTCTTAAAAACTGCAGGTATCCTTAGACACTGTATCTAAGCTTTGAAGACCATTGTAGCTATTACTTTTTCACTGGTAACTGGACTCCTAACAGAACCTCACCCCTTCAGGTTCAGCTTCTCTTGGCACTTACAGAGAAAGATTCTAACTTTTAATCATTTCCAAACTGCAGCTCCATTTTATCATCAGTTTCTGGTACTCACTCTGCCCTGTCCCTACCACAACTGTTGTTTCCAACAGATAATCTTTCTCTTATATATCTCCCTCCAAGCTGTTCCCAAAAGTCCAAGCTGCATGTAACCATAAGTAGGGCTTTACAGCACAAAATGCTTCTTTGGCAAAGGATTCTCTTTCACATAGGTTATACTTATCTGGAAGGAAGAATCATAAGGTAAGATTAATTATTTCATGGTGCTGAGGATAATTTTCTTCTTTTGTGTTTTGGGTATAGCTTATGTCTTCTATAATAAGCATTATATTTAAAGTCAGAAATGTTACATTTAAATATATATATTTAAAGTATATATATGCATATATATACATATATATGTGTGTGTGTGTATATATATATATATATATATATGTATATATATACTTACATACATACACACACGCACACTTATTTGGAGCTTCCTAGCTTTAACTATGAATTTAAGAAGGACTTCTCAAATCAACTTCACAAAAAGGAGAGAAACAAGAAAGAAAAAGAAAAGAAAGGAGAGAAGAAGAAAAATGAAATAATTGGTGAACAAGAAATGAAGGAGGAAGAGGCCAGCCCTTCAACCAGAAAATGTATCAAGGCTTTTGTGTAAATAAAGATTTTTTTAGTTAGGAGGATTAAACCATTTAAATAAATGCTTTATAAGGAGGGGAGTTAAAAAAATATAGCCATGACATGAGAAGGGTTGAAAAATACGTAACAATGAGCCACATTCTAAGAAATTATTTTTCAATTAGTCTTTCAATAAGACTTTTGTATTGATGTTTTTAATCTCCAAATTATTCCTAAATGCAAAATAGATTAAATCTTTTATTTCGAAAACCTAAAGGATTAAAATATTTCAGTACCACATTTTATAAGTGTGCTATTCTAATTCTTAGAATTATGAATGATCATAAAAAAGTTCTTTCTAACATGTTATTTTTTTACTGCATGGAAAGTTTAACTTCATTTCAAACTATACCAAATTTTCTATAGAAAGACATTCTATGGTTCTCAATGAGTTTTAAATTAATTCAGTTTTATTTTAATCTTCCTCTGAAACTTGTATAATTTTGTCCTGACGATGTATAGTATACTTTGATGTTCAAGGTGGACATTAATTAAATCACAGTTCATTTAATTATGATATTAATTAGCTTATATGATAAACACTACAAACAAAATAGATACAAGACTTATTAGAAGAAAAATTTTCATAAGTACAGACAGTCCACTGTAACACAGGCTAACCTGTCAAATTTATGAGCATCATTATTCATTCTTTGTTGATTTGTTATTTCACCTAATATTGGATCTGAATTTTATGCACTTACTGGTTGGAGAAAAATTAATACTCTTCAGACTCAAATTTCAGCATGATGTTATTTACTAAGATCCACTCTAGTTCATTTTTTTTTCTTCAGAAAGATTTACTTAATTAAAATATTTTGGTTAAGTCTAGCCTCAAGAGTAGAAGTTTTATTCAAGATAACCGATTCATTTTTAATAATGAAGCTAACTATCCAGCCTCACAATGCTCCACTTTACAAATTTCCTGCTTTGTATTCACTACATCATCCAGTGACCAGAAAGATAAAAGAGTTCAGGAGCAAGGTGACCACTTATACTTCTG
Organism: Cricetomys ansorgei; assembly: GCA_026225945.1. NCBI lineage: Eukaryota > Metazoa > Chordata > Mammalia > Rodentia > Nesomyidae > Cricetomys > Cricetomys ansorgei. Next base: position 7,259,587 of record JAMJFZ010001791.1, read on the forward strand.
TCTTCATTTGCAACTATTCAAACATTATTTCAGTTTTGCCAGTTTTCAGTGATATAAATCAGGTGGCAATTCCAATTCCTCTTCATAAAATTCTTAGTTAAACCAGACAGGCAGAAACAGTTTTTAAAAATTTATAGAAATTGCTAAGCACTTTTTGCCGATTCGTGAACTAGATTCCTTTTTATTTTATTACATCATGAATATATATTAAGACAATTTCCTAATAAGGTATATCTACACGCATGTTGGCATAAGGCCAAAGGATTTAAGAAACTTAATTTTATACTCATGACCATGAAATCCCTTTAGATTGGTGAACATTAAAACTGAGCAATCTTTCTTTAACATAGGTATCAACAGTAATAAAAGGTGAAATATATCCTCTGCCAACTCTGGGAAAAGTAGATCTACTTTGTCTGTCAATTCATCTCAAGGGAATATTTTCATGCTGTTTCCAGAATAGCAGTCTATCACAAAGATATCCATCTGAATGAACCTTACTAAAAATCTAAAACTACGTGCCTTATTGGACACTAGAACCAAAGAAATTTTTTATCTGGTGAAAAAAAATCTCTCTTCCATTGTGTGTATTTCTTTTTTACATTTTCCTCCTTTTTTAACATCCTGCATCTTGGAAAAGTTATTTTTTTAATAATTCATAGAATGCCTACATCTTGAACTAATTCCTTCTACATAGTGGACTTTTCTGTCCAGTATGATTTGATTAGCATATATGGAGTAAAAAAATGAATGTAATACAGTGTTGTTTACTTCTCTCAAATTAGAAAATAATCGGCATTAGTCAGTTCTGGTTAATGCAACAGAATCCCATTATCGTGGTAAGTGAAATGTAGAGCATTTATTCCTCATACACTTATAAAAACTAGAATTTCATGGTCATTGTGGCAGCATGATTGAGTTCTTGGTAATTTTCCTTTTCTTAATTTGCAGGAGTCAGAGAGAGTAAGCAAATTCTCTATTGTCTCTCCTTATAAGGTCACTATCACATTCATAAGGCTCTACTCACATGACATAATCAGTCTCCTACCAACATTACCATATAATTATTAACAGTTCAATATATGGATGTGGACAAAGCAAAGTCCTGTTAGCATAATCTTAATAGATATAAATGAAATATCCATTTCAATATTCTTTTAGACTCCAAGGTGAGTAAATAATAGGAAGTCCTTTGCATGTCTACCATGAGCAGGCTGTTGCTGAGTAGACTCATAGTAAATTAAAGAAGCCTCAACTGCCTCAGCTTCATCTGCCAAGCCCATTCTGTTCTTTCCTCTTATGGGTTCTTTGAGGGATGGAAAGGTTCTGGGTATAAGTAGGAGAATGGAAGTGAGGAGCTTGAGTTTTCTAATTCTAACTTACTAAGGATGCAGTCCCAGCACAAGTTTATTTTTGGTTACCTATCTACAGGGACCACAGGGAAGGCTTGACTGCCCGTACACAATGAGCATCCCAAGAGTGGGAAGATGTAGAAAATATACATTCAGCTGCACAAATGAAAAAGAATGACCTGTACAAGCCTCTAGTTTTTAATCACCCACTTTTGCCAGAATAATAGCTCACCCCAGCTGAATTCCAGCTATGAGAAGCTGCTGATCCAGTGTGAGAGGGTAACATGTCAGACCTGCAGATTCTGTAAAACCAGCACAGTAAAACCTTGAAGAGATTTGAGGAGGTGGCCATGTAGACCAACTTCTATCACATCCTCCACTGCTAACTCAGATGAGGAATGGTCTGGCCATGCTGAGCCAAGAGAATGGGAAACTGCTGGAGCACCAGACAATAAAGGGCTCTGTAACAAGGAATGGAATCCAGCATCAGTAGCAGGTAATCAACATCAGTGATCTATGACAAATCCATGGGCAAGCTTGAGGGCAGTCACAAAAGACTGCACTATCCTTTGATACTTCCAGTGAAAAAGTTGCTGTGCATAACACAGACCAAGCCTGTGTGGAGCAGCTGAAAAAATGAGACCAGGCATTACTTGAAGCAGATGGAAATGCTAAACTGGGAGAGGGGCATACCCTTCCTCTAGAGAGGATTGATATATTCCACAATAAACTACTAAGCAAGTCCTAGTCCTAGAAAAGGGACATACAGGGGAAGATGAAGCCTGAGCAATCAGAATTGAGAAGCCAAGCAGGTTAGCAAAGTACAAGGAACAGTAGTACATGGGGAGTACAAGTTCCTCCTAAGTGAGTGAGTCCATGTCAGGCTACAAGTGTAGGATCAGCTGGCTGAATGCAAGCTCAAGAACAGCATGTCCAAAAATAGTGAGACAAGAGATAGAGGCTCTGGTGCAGATCAAAGAGGCAGTATAGATCTGAAAGAGTCATCAAGGTGTTGGAAATCTTCTGAAAGCACTGCATACTGCATGGAAGAGTGCTGGAAGATGAAAGATGGCCTCTAGTATACGATGTGAGACTAGAGTGAGTCTAGACCTTCCAGAAGCTTGACAAGATCATGGAATAGCACAACAGTTTCCTGTACAAGTGTTGTTTATACACATCTGAATGAATTCATTTAATGCAGGGCATTTTCTCTGTGATTAAAAACACTGAAATAAATTTCTGATGAAGCAAATTCAATCCCTTAGTAGATGTTCTCTTACTATAAGATAAACTTTCAGATTCTAGATAAAATATACTTCTGTAATTTCCTGAACTGTCCTGGTTAAATCTTTGACCTACACTCTGCCTTGATTCTTTTTTTTTTTCATTTAATAGATAAAAAGATATATGTTCAGAGAATATTTATTGTCTCCTGGTTCAGTCTCTTGATCTTTAAATTTTGTTCTTCATCATCTTCAGCTTCTGTTTTAATGGTAGAGTTCATTGAAGTCCACCTTGAACTACATCACTGGCTTTACTGACTACTCTTTCTAGGAGCATGAATGTTTGAGTTCTTGCTCATCTGACAATCTATTATATGCAGTGGTGTGCTCCAATTAGCAACCTAGACTTGTGAAAGAAAAGCATGTACATCTTTTCTACCTCTATGCTCAATGACTTCATTTGGTAACTTAGAATGTCTCATGGTGACAAAACAATCTGCATTAAAAATGTCAGGAAACAATACAGATCAGGACCTCTACACAATGGAGAAGTAAGGTGGTTATAGAAGGTTAACTGTGAGGTCTATATTTCCATATAACCTGGTTTCCTAAGTCTAGAATACCAACCTTGTACACATTTATCATCATGTAACTACAATTTCCCCAACTACATTAGATATTAGTAATATTCTTTTATTCACTTGACATTGCCATGACAAAATACATGGCAAAAACCACTTAAGAAAGGACAGATTATGCAGCTGGATAGTGGTGCACGCCTTTAATCCCAGCACTTGGGTAGCAGAGGCAGGCGAATCACTGTGAGTTTCAGGCCAGCCTGGTGTACAGAGTGAGTTCCAGGATATCCAAAGTTACAACAGAGAAACTCTGTCTCTAAAAACAAAAATCAAAAACAAACAGAAGATAGTCCATCCTGGCAAGGAAGTCACAGTGGCAAGAGTTTGAGGCAGATAGTAACAATGCATCTATAGACAAGTAGAGAATTGTTGGGCATAGTTAAGGTTCTCTTTGTTAGTCAGTACTGGATCTCAGTGAATGGGATGGTATTATCTACATCTAAGGACAATCTCCCCACCTCAATTAACCTAATCTATAAACCTCACTCAAACATGTGCAGTTCTTATCACCTAGGTGATTCTACATTCTGTCACTTTGACAATGGATATTAACTGTCATATATGACAAATATGCTTTTAGTGTCTCTAGAACTATAAACTCGGAAAAGCTATTAGACTAAAGAATATTTGCTATTAGGTACTATGAACTTGAAATGTAATAGAAAATATTATGTTTTATATTTTTATTTTAATATTTTATATTTTTTATATTTTAATATTTTGCTGCTGAACCAGCAGTAAAGTATAATATTCACTTATTTCTCAACTTCTTCACATGTGCTTTGCCTCTGCATGTTACTTAATTAGAAGGTATCATAAATACTTTACTTTTTCTAATATAAACTATATTCACCTTTAATGTATATGTTTATTAACTATTTTATCTTTGTCTATTACACTGTTGATAAAGTCTATCATTTCTCATTGATTTTTAGTAATTTTGCCTCTATGATTACTCATGTGTTCATTGGCCACATTTTCCTTTAAAGCCCTTGACATAGTAGCCATAGTTATTTTAAATTCAATTCTCATATCATCAATGTTTCTGGAGTCTGGTTTTGATGCTTTCATAATTTCTTCTGGCTGAGTTGATTCTCCTTCAGTAACCTACATGTTTTTTAAGGTCATATATAATATGACAAATTAAAAGTACTTTAATGTGATGTTTGAGGTTACTGGATTAGGAGAAGTCTTTATTTTATGTTCATAATAGGTATCAACAACTAAATATTCTCTAGTGTTCTTGTTTCTGTTTCCTCTACTGCCCTTGGCTATCTTAGAAATTCCTTAAATGGAACTAAGCCTCATAGTTCTTTCATCTGCAATTCCCTCTATTACATAAGATACTGTTGATGTGGTGGGTAAGGTATAATGGGAAGGGAAGGAGAATACTTTGTAATTCTATAATTGGGCTTTAATCTTTTGGGGACTATGACTTCTGTAAATGTTTCCCACCATTCTTTCCTATCTCATGAACTGTGTAATACAGTAAGGATTCAAGGGGATAGAGACATTGGATAGTTCTTCATTGGGTCACTTAGGCCCAGGGCAGTACTCAAAGAGGTTAAGCTATGGCCAAATAGTTTATTTTATAATAATACACGCACACACACACACACACACACACATATATGCCATATATATGCCATATATGTATATACATACATATATATGTGATATATGTATGACATATGTATATACGCTTATATATATAATGCATATATATGATATATGTATGTGAATATAAATAATATATAAATTATATATATACATACATATATATTTATGTATATATATATATGCACACGCATATATATACGATTGGCCATAAGTCATATAGACTACTGTTTGTAGATTTTTACATTTCTAATGTCCAAAGATAGCAAGTTGAAATTACATATTCATAAGGCTTTTGGTAGTATTTGATATTATATTTTCTATTATCTGGAAATTTAAGGGAAAAATGTATTTTAAGCATAGGATATCTGTGTAGTCTATATTACGTTTGCTATGGCAGATGCATGACTGGATGTTGTATGAGGAAAACAAGATGGACCAGGGAAAACTGAGATGTGCCACCATATATCAATGAATTATTTCTTTCCAACACGGGAAGCAAATCCCTTAACCTAATAAGTCTTAACAATAAAAACATAAACTCCCTTGAAAAATGTCTAATATTGGACAATATGTTCTTATGGGGGAATAAATTTATATGTTCAAGATAAATGTGTTGTTCTGCTGAAATTCAAGCTATGCTAGGAGAGATGTTTGCATTCAAAAACATATAAAATCAAAATGAGAAAACACTCTTACAAACACACCTTTTATAAACACACCTATAGCTTATAGACACCTGTGTCTGTGTCTTGGGATTTGTGGAGAGACACTCGAATGCATTTTGAGTCACAACAGTACCTACTCTGAATTTCATTGGCCACTCTGTATTCTCTAAAACTAATTGTGCTTTGACTTTACTTTGCATGTGCTGTGGTAGTTCACCTTAGGAGAGTGTTCTTGGTTTACCTATATTGACATCATTGATAAAAGTGATGTGGTGGCTTGTTAATCACCACTGACTGCTATTTTCATATTAGTGACTTTCATATTAGTGTACTTTTTGACCCACTTCTCATATTTTTCACTCGTTGTTGAAATTGGCTGCAGTTTCTGAATTAAACCTTGTTTGACATTTTTCATATCTGTTTACCTTAAGCATGTTCACTTGACAGCTTTATGCAAATTACCTCATATAGTTTCAAAGGTTCTGTATGCTTCTGGTTGTATTTCATGAATTCCTTTGATGTTTTATTGGAAGGAGGAAGTGAAAATTTTATTATTTCCCTTGTTTTATTGTTTTTTTTAACTCTGTAAAAAAAATAAACTGTTTAGTAGACTTTTCCAAAATATGTAAAGTATATATAGACATGAATTGAAAGTGGACATAATTAAATCATACAAACAAATGTCCCCACTCCAATGAAGACATGTTTAAAATAGAAAAAAACAAACAACACCTTTTTAAATATTTGAGTTTTATTTATAATTATAAATGTCTGTGTGTCTGTGTGTGGGCTCCATCGTGTTAGTGTAGTGCACGCAGACACTATAGGAGATGTGGATCCTACAGAGGTCAGCTACAGGCAGTTGTGAACTGCAGGTCCTGGATCTGCCAGGAAAACTAAGATCCTCTGCATGTAGTGCTCATAAATGCTCAGCCATCTCTCCAGCCTCTGTGAATTCGTTTTTATACCTTGATTCCTCATAAGTTTATTTTCTACATTTATTTGAGAGAATGACTCTTAATAAAGATCTAAATCATATATAAATGAGTACATCTGTGGGTTAGGATTTTTTATGGCAAAACAACTGCCAAGTGGTTGACAATTTGATCAAAGAGTGCATTTGGTTTCAACAAAATTGTTTTTCTATATCTTCTTAAATAATCAATGTAAGCTGAACATGTAAATCAATTCTTCTCTTCCTGCTATACTGGAGTGGCTAACATTTATGTTTTATTTCTCAAAAATTTATTCCAACCTTCTAAATAAAATTTAGAATTTATACATGGAAATCTTATTTTTTCAGTTTAATATTTATGGTTATTTAAAGATTTCTTAAGCTTTTCTCCTTACTGAAACTCAGTATAAAAGGATTTTAGGCGTAGCATATATGATAGAATGTTAAGTATCCAATAGGAAATTTCTCTGTGATTTTATGCAGGTTTTCATCTTACCACAATCTTACTCTGGTATCCTTCCTTCACTCCAAATATTTCCTTGAGCTTCTTTAAAGTTAAATTACTATTCTATTCTTAGCCAGATGCAATTACTTGTTGGTGAATCCAAAATACAGATTAACCAAATTTTGATTCTCTATTCATTAGTTGATGGATATTTGGACTATTTCCAATGTCTGGCTTATGAATTATGGTGTGGTGTTTCAAATATTTCCATATAATTACTTTATTACTTTTATTTTCCTTTATGTTGAGTAAAAAATAAAATGGGTAATATAAATAACAACATGTTTAAAATTTTAAGAAAGTAGAGGTAAGGGAACTGAAGACCCTTACCACTCCCTCCTCCCCTCCAAATCCAAATCCCCCAGTCTCATCCTCATTGCTGTAACAGAATATCAGTTGCAGCCTTCTTACTCTCCTGCCCACATTACCTGTGGATCCCACAGCCCATTTCCTAACCTTTCCTAACCTCCCTCTCATCAAACATTTGTTTGATTTCATCTTCTAACTCCAATAAGATCACCTGGTAATCCATAGACCAAGCTTGCCAGAAAATAAGGTAGACTGCCAACAGACCTTCATTTTATTCTCTGCTCCCCAAGACCCAACTCCCAAAACTCATCCCTAGTATAGCAACAGAACACCAGCTGCTGCCTTCCTTCCCCAGTGCCCATATTGCTTGTGGATCCCACAGCCTATTCCCTCTTGGCATTCTTCCAACTCTGTTGTTTTATCTCAGCCCCCAACTCCAGTAAACACCCCCTGCTAACCCAAGGGCCACATCTCTTAGCACAACAAGTAGGCTGAAGGCTGACCGATACCTCTCCTTCTTGTCCTAAGATCCAACCACTACTCCTGTTTTATCCAGATCAATAACAAGAAACGCAACCCACTGATGTCTTCCTTTCCTTTATGACCCCATCCTCAAATGATCACAAAAAATCTTCTCCTTTGAACTCCTTCCCCAGTGCATTCCAATATCCTAGACTCCAACACCAGCAGACATTTGCTGTGAACACAGTAGCTGGAAGGACCAGTAAAAAAGCCTTTGCACTTTGGAAAATCAAGAAAAGAAACAGAAACCTAGGGAAAAAAACACCCATTCTATAAAGACAAACTCTGAAATCAGCACCTACACGTATAATCATTCCAGACCAGATGCACAGACATCAACTTTAAAACATAATAACAGCAAGGGCAATATATCTCCACTAGAGTAGAACTATCCTGCCAACACAGGCCCTTAATATTCCAATATAGCTGAAGGACAAGAAATAAAACATTATAACCGACTATGTGAAAACAATAGAGGTTCTTAACTAGGAAATGAAAAAAAAAAATCCCTTAAAGAAACTCAGGAAAACATAAACAAACAATTTGAGGAAATGAATAAATCCTTTAAAGAAAGCCAAGAAAACACAGTTGAAGGAAATGAATAAAATTGTTCAAGACCTGAAAATGTAAATAGAAGCAATAAAGACAACACAAATAGGAGGAACTCTAGAAATGAAAAATTTAGAAATTCAACAAGAAACTTTAGAGGCAAACTACACCAACAGAATAAGAAGAGAGAATTTCACATATGACAGAAGAAATGGATACATCTGTCAAAGAAAATGTTAAGTCTAAAATTCCCTGACACAAAACATTGAGAAGTCTGGGGCACTAAGAAGAGACTAAATCTAAGAATAATAGGAATAGAGGAAAGAAAGAAACCCAGATCAAAGGCCCAGAAACTATTTTCAATACAATGACAAGAGGAAATTTTCCCAACCTAAAGGAGATGCCTATAAAAGTACAGAAAACATACATAACACCAGATGGAGTGGAGAAGACAAGAAAGTCCCATTACCACATAATAATCAAAACACTGATGTTCTGCAAACATAGAGAACAAAGAAAGTTTATTAAATGCTCCAAGAAAAAAATGAATTAATTTATGAAGGTAGGCCTACTAAAATTACACCTGACTTCTCAATGAAGACTCTAAAAGCCAGAAAGGCCTGGACAAGTGTGCTGCACAATCTATGATGCCAACTCAGACTACAATACCAGCAAAACTATTACATGATCAAGTTAAATTTAACCAATATATATCTACAAATTTAGCTCTTCAGAAGATAGTAGAAGGGTAGAAGGAGCACTCCAACCCAAGGATGCTAAATAAACCCAAGAAAACACAGGAAATAATCTCACATCAGCAAAATTAAAATGGAAGCACACATACACACACATTATCATCATCACCACCATCACCAACAAACTAATAAAAATCAACAATCATTGGTCTTTGATGTCTCTTAATATCAATGGACTCAAATCTAACCCAAAGAATAACAGAATGGATGCAAAAACAGCATCTATCCTTCTGTTTCATCCAAGAAACATATCTCTACATCAAGGAAAAATATTACTTCAGAGTAAAGGGTTGGAAATATATTTTGAGTAAATGCGCTTATGTAGCCAGCTGGTATTGCCATTTTAATATCTAACAAAATAGACTCCAAACCAAAACTAATCACAAGAGATAGGGAAGAAAACTACATACTCAACAAAGTAAAAAAAAAAAAAATCCACCAAGGTGACAATTTTATTCTTAACATCCGTGTCACAAACACAGGGACATCAAAGTTTGTAAAAGAAACTGTACAACAGCTTAAAACAAATATTGACCCTCACATACTGATAGTGGGAGAGTTCAGTACCCCACCTTGATCAATGGATAGGTCATCTTTACAAAAAGTATTCAGAAAAATACTGGCACTAGCAGAGGCTTTAAACCAAAAGGACCTTGCACATATTAAAACATTTCACCCAAACATAAAAGAATGTACCTTAATCCCACACCTCATGGAACTTTCCTTAAAATTGACCACATACTTGGTCACAAAGCAAGTCTCAACAAATACAAGAAAATTGAAATAACTCCCTGTGTCCTATCAGACCATCACAGATTAATGCTCATTATCATCAATAACACCAGAAACAACAGAAATCTTTCAAACTTAAATCTTTCAAACAGCTCTCTACTGAATGAAAAATGGGTCAAACAGAAATAAAGATAGAAATAAAAGAGTTTCTAGAACTCAATGAAAATTAATGCACAGCAGACCCAAATGTATGGAACACAGTGGAAGTGAAGCCAAAATAAAGATTCATAGCACTAATTGCCTACATAAAATGAATGTAGGCATGTAAAGAAATATTTAATCTTTTCATCTGGCAGCATGGCTGCTCTAAGGTAGAAAGAATGTTAGTACATGTACACACCTTTAATCCTAATTCAGAAGGCAGTGGTGGTGCACACTTTTAATCACTGTACTTGGGAGGCAGAGGCAGAGCTCAAATGGAAAAGCAGAGTAGAACTAAGCTCAGAATTCAAAGAAGGAAGCAAAGCAGAAGCACAGTATGGAAGCAGAGCCAGGTGGAAGCAGACAGGAAGCAGACAAAAGGCAGACCTCAGAGAGAGAAGCAGAGTTACTTCAGTCAGCAGTTTGAGTGCAGTCAGCTCACAAGACAGTTCAGAAGAGGAATCCAAGAAGAGCAGAGCAAGTCCAGAATAAGCTAAGAGAGAAAGCAGAGAGTCAGGAGCAGACGGTTTAAGATTTACAGTTTAGAGTTCAGAAAGCAGCTAGTCAGAGTCAGCTCAGTTAGCAGTAAGTTTCTGAGGCTGAAACATTATAGGTTTAGGTTTGAAGATTAGAAGCCCTCTAGGACTGGGGATTGAATAAGCAAAGAATAATCTGCCCTCTGATATGAACCCATGAGAATAATTAATAAATCAATGCATACATCTACAACTACACACACATCTCACAGTAGCAACTTAGCAGCACACCTTAAAGCTCTAGCACAAAAGTAAGTAAGCACATTCAAGAAGAGAAAATGCAAGATATAATCAAAATGAGGACTGAAATAAATAAAATAGAAACAAAGAAAACAATACAAAGAATCAATAAAACAAAGAACTGTTTTATGAGAAAATCAATAAGATATACAAACTGTTTTCCCAAATACATAAGAGGTAGAAAGTGAATATCAAAATTAATGAAATCAGAAATGAAACCTGGGACACAGGAACAGATATTGAGTGAATCCACAGAATCATATATTAGCATATATTAGCAACCCGTGCCTCATCAAATTGGAAAATCTAAAAGATATGAATAAATTTCTTGATATATACCACCCCTTAACAAAGGTAAATAAAAATCAAATAAGAATTTAAACAGACCTATAACCACTAAAGAAATAGAGCAATCCTTAAGATCCCAACCAAAAAAAGAGAAAAAGAAAGAAAGCTCTGTGACAGATAGTTTTAGCACACAATTCTACCACACATTCAAAAGAGTTAGCACCAATACTTCTCAAATTATTCCTCCAAATGGAAACAGAGGGAACATTGAATAATTCAATTTATGAGGTCACAGTTACTTGACACCAGAACCACATAAATACTCAACAAAGAAAGGGAATTATCGACTAATTGACCAATTTTCCATATGAGCATAGATGCAAAAATACCCATTAAAATACGTGCAAACCAAGTTCAAGAGCACATTAAAACAATCATCTGCCACGATCAAGGAACTTCATCTCAGTGATGTGTGGATGGTTCAATATATAAAAAATCAATAAAAAATAACCAACCATACAAACAAATTGAAAGAAGAAAAAGCACATGATCTTCTTACTAGATACAGAAAATGCCTTTGATAAAATCCAACATCGCTTCATGATAAATGTCCTGGAGATAAAAGGGATACAAAGGACATACCTCAAAATAATACACTGAACCTGCCAGAAAAAAAAGTAGTGAATAGTCTTGAATGCATGGCACTAGAAATCACTTTTTGAAAAGAACACCATAAGTGCAGTCACTAAAGTCAATAATTAATAAATGAGACCTCATGAAACTGAAATGAAATACGGCAAAGGATATAATAATTTGGACAAAGCAGCAGCCTACAGAATGGTGAAATTCTTATCAATTCCACATAGAGGACTAATATCCAAAATTTATAAGGAACTCAAGAAACTAGATGTCAAAAAAACCAATTAATCCAATTTTAAATTGGGGTACAGATCTAAACAGAAAATTCTTAGTAGAGGAAAGTCAAATGACTGAGAAACATTTAAAGAAATGTCCAACATCCTTAGCAATCAGGGAAATGTATATCAAAACTATTGTGAGATTCCATCTTATACCTGTCAGAATGGTTAAGATCAATACCACAAGTGACAGCTCATGCTGGTGAGGATGTGGAATAATGAGAATATTCCTTCATCAGTGGTGGGAGTGCAAACCTGTACAACCACTGGAAACCAATATGGTGATTTCTCCAGAAATTGGAAAACTAACAATTGATCTACCTCATGATCTGGCTATATTACTCTTAGGCATATACCCAATGGGTGCTTCTTTCAACCACAAGGACACAAGCTCAACCATATTCATTGAAGCTTTATTCATAATAGCCAGAAATTGGAAACAACCTAGATGTCCCTCAACTGAAAATGAATAAAGAAAATGCAGTACATTTAAACAACAGAATATTACTTAGTCGTTACAAACATTGCATCTACAAATTTACAAATGAAGGGATTAGAAAAAAAATATCCTGAGTGAGGTAACCCAGACTCAGAAAGATAAATATGGTATGTATTCACTTATAAATGGATATTAGCCTTTAAGTAAATGATAATCAACCTATACTCCATAGATATAGAGAGTTTAGGAAAAAAGGAGGAGGCTAGTGAGGAGAGTTTGGATCACCCTGGCAGGAAGAAATAGAATAGATTTTCCTAGCTGACTTGGAGTAGGTGGGGACAGGAGAGGGGAAATCAGGTGTCAGGGGGAATGAGGGGGGGCGGGGGGTGGTAGGATGGAGGGAGAGAGTGTGGAGAAAGACATCTAGAATTGGGGACCATTTGGAGGATGGTGTGGAAACCTAGTGCACTGAAACCTTCCTAGAGTGTATGAAGGTGATCTTAATGATCATATTATATCAGATCATATCACATATATATACATATCTAATAATAAGGGATATGGAGTCTCAACTGGCCATCTGTTGTAGGCAGATGAGGCTTCCAGTAGCAGGACAAGGGTGCATTCATTTGAGTTGTTGATCAAGTAGATTCCATGGAAATCCCAAACAACCCAGGCCATTGTTAAGACAAACAGCTGCTCTCTGCAAAATGACAGTAGTGTCTCATTGCCAAAGACAACACTCCCACAACTCACTGAACATGGAGAAGCTGAGCTGGTGCCTACAGAGAGCCTTCACCTCTACATTCTATCTCTTTGGTGCAGGAAGGCACTCAGCAAGCCCCTGAAAGAGAAATATGGACATCAACCCAGCCACAAAACCTTTGACTTACAATCTATCCCACCGGCAAAATATGCTAGGACAATGGTATTGTTTATATCTTTTTTCACTTTGAGGTGAACAGGTAATACATTTCACGTTAATATCTATTGAATATAAACTAAAAGATGAAAATAGTTATTTTTGTCTAGTATCTCCAGTACTAGTTTTGAAAGCACTTTTTCTTCATCTTTATTCAAACACTTGAATTCCTTTTTCAAAATATCTATTTCTTTGTGAACTCCCTGTTTAATTCTATACCTCATTCTTAACTAGGTTGTTTGAGTAGTAGACTATAAACTCTTAGCCCCTCTACTCTGCACAAATAATCATCTTAACAAAAATTAATAGCATTAATTCATTAGGTCCAAAATATATCACAATCATATTTTGGGGTATTTTTAACATAGCAGAGGTTTTATAAACTGTAATTGAAACAATTTCCACAGGAACTGGGGGAGCTCAGGTAAAAAAAAAATTCAGTCTCAAACTGTCTGTACTTCATGCAGCAACTGCTCTCTTGATTCAACTTAAATCTTTTAATAAATGTTAAGATTTGAGGAAACTCATGAGCAATAAAAGATGGGTGTGGAACATGAAGTTTGATCTCATATTCATTGTCTGTTGAGTTTGAACTCCTCATAAATTAACATGTGGAAAAATTGACTGAAATGAAAGCTTTTAGCCTTTAAAATATTTTCTAAATCTTTATCTTACAGACCAAAAAATCAGATTTACTCACTTATTTTAAAATATCCATTGATTTGGCTCCATTTATGATTAAACTTTGGGATATTTGGCATGCTTAGTTGTCAGTTTCTAATTATTTAGTCTAATTACCCTAAGACGAGTTCTTGCAATACTTAATCAAAAATCCTGAACCAATAGCCATCTCCTCCTCTTCAGTTTTCTTATTTCAGACTTTTGAGGTATATCACAAAATTCAAAATACAAGTTTATCGAACAAATAATAATGATAAATAAATGATTTGTTTATAATTTTTGCTGATGTTTCATTGCAGGTAAAAGTCAGCTTCCTTAGTAAACAATGAAAAACAACCATCTGAAAATGCACACAGGCAAGACAGACAGAGAAAGAGAGATACAGAGAGAGAAAGAGAGAGAGAGAGAGAGAGAGAAAGAGAGAAGAGGATAACATCTATGAAGTTAAATAAAAGTTCCAGGCTTGAAGCTGGATAAATGAGATACTTGCATTAATGGAATATAAATTATGATGATATTGTTCATGATAGTATATGAACATTTGTTGAAGTTGAATGGGAAGGTTCACATGTATGTGCTGAGCCTCAAAGAACTGTTATTTTCAGGCCTTTCACTAAACCACAGGATTCCAAATTATCATCTCCATTTTATTCATGTAACTATATCAATTTACATTAAAAATAATGCTACAGGAATTCATATTATTCAAAGTTTTCTCCATAGTTTACTGTTCTCTTATATCTGAAGAAAGTTATGCATTATACTACTCAGGCTTTTAGCATACATATACACATATAATTTATTTTTCATTTCTTATATAATACATCCTGACCGCCATCTTCTCCTCCTTCCATTTCTCTCAGATTCCCACCTTCTCCCCCTCTCCCCCAATCATGACCCCACCCAGGATCCTCTCAAAAAAGTGCTCCCAGGGTGACCACTGGAGCAGGGCAAAACAAGATGGAACTAGGCAGAGCAGAAGCCCCTAAATCAAGTCTGAACAAGGCAACCTAGCAGGAGATCAAGGGTCAATGGGCAAGTAAAAGGGTCAAAGATGCCCCCTTCTCACTCCAGCTCCTAGGAGTTCTGTAAAACACCAAGCCAGAAAATTACATGATATATGTAGAGGGCCATGCAGGCTCCCTGTCTGCTGCTTCAGACTCTGTGAGCACCTAAGTGCTGGTCAGTTCACTCTGGGACTTGTTTTCCTGGTGTCTTCAAGCCCTCTGGTTCAGGGCTGTACCACTGTGAGAAGCTTGGGGAACCCCATGGAAGCACTTTAACTCTTAATTGTTAATGTAAATGCAAGGAAATATAAGACCAAATATAATAAAATAAAATCAAGAATTATCAAATATATTTAAATCAAAGGCTCATAGAAAAACACAGTGACAGTGCTATCACTCTGCGTACTGGGGAAATTAGTGCAGGTAGACTGAAAGAGACTCATGGCCTGAAACTATTCTGAGGACAAAGAATGGAAAGGATGACACTGGGCACACAGGAAGACAGAAAGGACAGAGAAAGTTCAGGCAATTAACAAGCTGACACTAATATGAGAATGATTTGGAATATGTGGTGCCAAGCACAGATGAACACAAAGGAGAGCGAGAGAATCAGGAAGCTGGGATATCCATAAAAGTACAGTATGTTTCCATAGTTTTGGTATTTGGACAGTGGAAATATTTATGGAACTGAGAATTAGAGAATTATTAGTTGATAGAAACTTTAATAGGTTTTTAAAAATTTCATGTTTGGTGTTCTGAATTGTGGAACATTTTCAGAGTGTTCTCTCATAGTTACATGTTTGGCCATTTACCACAAAGCAGTGTTAAGACCAATCTGTGCCTCTCTAAATTTAAAACTTGAGAAGAGAGCCTGGTGCACTGAGGGTTCATTGTATCACTGATTAATAGTGATCTGTACTGGAAATTAGAAAGGAAAATATCTATTTTATTATTATTCCTGTGGATGACCTTGTAGTCATAGATTTACCAGATACAGACATAGATTCAGGGCAGAGGACAATTTACTCTGTTGTCTAATTAAATCACTGATCCTCATTCCTGGAGTCCTGGAGTCACTTAACACTCAAGTCTTAATCCTAGAACATGAAGGCTTCACCTACCATACAATCTAAAACATTTCAGCCTCTAGCCTAGACCTAGAAGATTTGCTTCAGCCTCTGAGACTTACTGCTGACTGAGTCATTCTAACTAGTTTCTCCTGAACTCTGACTTTTCTGGATCAGCTCACTGGCTGTTCTAGTTCAGACTACTCTTCTAGATAACTTTTTAAACTGACCTTCTAAGCTGGCTTACTGATTCTGACTGAACTCCTCTGACTCAAGCTTACTCTGACTTATTGATTATCTGACTGCTTCTGTGTCTCTCCCTGGGCTCTCATTGCTCCATTCTGCCTTAGGTTCTCTGCCTCATTCTTAGTCAGATTGCTCATTGTCTCTGTGTCGTGTTCCCCATTTGCCTGTTTCAGACTGCTGGCCTCATTCTGCCTGCTATAACTGACCCTGCTCTGAGCTGAAAGCCCACCTTTTTATCATGAGTGTTGGGCATGTCTTCACACTGATTCATTTTGTTAACTCTTCCTCTAATTAGTCGCTTTGTATGCCCTTCAATATGACTCATTTCAAGTGTGACTTCTTATGTGACATTGACTTCTAAGCTCTGCTTCCTATGTCTGCTTCCATACTGTTTCTCTCTTAGGGATTGAAGGTGTGGACCACCACTGCCTTCTGAATCCTGGGATTAAAGGAGTGTATAAACATTTTTAACATTCTCTCTACATACCATCTGGACCACATAGGACTCTAAATTTGATTTCTTCATATAGACCCCTGGAATATAGACCCTTTCTAGCTTTTATACAGGCCTATTCCTGTACACGGTCATAAGTATAAACAGTTATGGTAAATTATGCCATAGAGGGGAAATGAATGAGAAAGTTTGCTTGTCTTAAATTAATGATAGGGACACTCATGTCTTTGAAGATATTAAAAAATAATGAACTTACCAGCAAATGAAAGATCTGATGAAAGTTACTTTTATTTTTAGTATAATATAAGGTACTCTGTCAAAAGATGGTTCAGTCTAGACATGCTTATTTTATTCACGGGTTCTTACCACATCAACCCTAGGGTTTGAAAATGGCAAATGTTCACTGTTCCACACCTAGCCTAAACCCATCTAGATTATTATTAGATATTAATACTGCCTACTTCACTGAAGCAAAGATGCTTTGTCTGCCCTGAAGGCTGGAAACACAGGGAAGTAAAAACTCCACATGCAGACAAGGCTACTCCCAATATGTTTGTCTTAACCAATGGGCATTATCAACATCAATGTCCCCTCCCCTGCCTGTACCCCTATAAGTGTACTTCACCCGGCATTAAAAAGAGACCACCCTCTGATGCATGTACTCATTGGCTCATTGAGGTCCACCAAAGACAGGGCAAGGATGCCTTAGACCCACAGCCCCCTCAAGCAGTGTTCCCACATTGGTGCTCAGCCTGGAGACAACAAAACCACTGGTGGTGTCATTCTACAGGCAGAGGAGCTGAGGCAGGGAATACACGTGTTGCTGGAGAATTTCTAATTACAACATATAATATGACTAGAAAAATAAATTTTAGGTGCCTATTGAAAAACTATTCCAGTGACTCAGCAATGGTTGCTATTTCAAAGGATATGGGCTCAATTCCCCAGGACCCAAACAGTGGATCATCACCATGTATAAATCCAGTTCTAGGGGATCAGAGATCCTCTTCTGGCCTCTGTAGGCACCAGGCATGCATGTGGTGTGCAGAGATGCATGATCAAAAAAATCCATTACTATGAAATAAATTAATATGAAAAATAAAGAAAAAAATCACAAAATAATCTTTAACATTTAAATATGTTAACTAAATAAATTAATTAGAAATCACTGTAGGACTTTTAGTTACATTACATTGTCTTCAAATAAAAATAATCTCAAAAATGGATGCTATCAATTTTATTCCTGAAGTTTACAAAAACAAAAAGATGGGGGAAGTAAAATATCAGAACAATGTAAAAATAAAAAGCAAAATTAAGGATTTATAGAACAGGAATATGTGTAGAATCTGGATCTGTATAAGCCAAAATATTCATTTCTCAGAAACAGTAGAATTTTAATTGACCATGAGAATAATAAATTAACAATGTACTTGATCATTTTTCCAAGTAGGCATGTATGGAGAAGATAATTGGATTTCTGATGAGGAATATACTGAACAAGTAGATTGATTTTGGTAGGATGGTCTTTGGTAGGATGGATTTTCCAACTTGGGTATTATCTTCAATTTCTTATTTCAGTCTCAATTTTATTTTTCTTGGTTAGATTTATTTCAACTTTTAAATCTATTATAAATGATACTGTTTTCCTGATTTCTTTTTCAGCATATTTGTCCTATATATATATATATAGAAAAGTTATTGATTTTTACGCCTGACTTTGTATGAAATTTCTTTGCTGAATGTATCCTTCCAGTATTTTTGGTATAGAATCATAAACGTAAATTAGAATATTTTTACTTTCCGTCTTTATAGCCTTCACTGTCCTACAGCTTTATTAAGTGTTCAAGTAACATATTGTTCAAAAGGGGAGAGGGGGCCCTTTATTGGAGAAGGATCTTTTTGCAGTAGATGGCAATTACACAAAGACCCACACTGATCAAGGTGCAGAGAATAGGAGACTGCAGAATACTCATTCTTAAATGTGATATCTATATCAGACCTCCTCCTTCCAAGGCTCAAGGAATACCACACAGGAAGGATTGGAAGTATTGTAAGAGTCAGAGGTGGTGAGTGACTAAATAAGGACAATATGTTCTGGACACAATAGGGTAGTTTCACATATGAGCTCACAACATTTGTGACAGTGTGCACAAGACCTGTGCAAGCTCTTGACAGATGAAATCCCAGCAAAGAAGTGTAAGGTAGATAGATGGTCATGACCTCTGACACTTACTTGAGGAGTTGTTGGATATTGATAGTTGTTGAGAGACAAGAGTCAGTTTTCTTTAAGGGATTAACAACTGGTAGAAATGCTATTTTCCACTGGATATCCACAAATCCAAGACTATACAGTTATCACAAATTACACTTGTCAGATTTTGAAAATATAAGAATCCACAGTTGGGTGGATATGGAAGTGGTGGTGGGACTGAAAGGGGTTTGGGTAGGTGGATAGAAATGGTTAAAATATTCTGTGTAAAAATTTCAAGAATTAACCTCCCATAAATTCTTACTTTCTTAATGTTTTGTTGATATTTTAATTATTTCTCCAGAAAGTCTCAAAATTAATCTTTTATCACTGTATTTATTTTAGTTAGTTGTTCATAATCTGTTTCTTCATGTCTTCAGTGAATTTTGGAATAATATTTGCCAGTGATTTAAATGACAGCACCTGAACATCCCAAACTCATTGGGGTGAGTCACATGTCTTTGTTCTCCCATCTGTACACCCAGATGCTTATGTGAAACCATATATAGTGCCCTCCAAACCAAACGTATAGCATAAGGTCTCAGAGGTAATGGAATTTCTTCAAGTATGATATTTTGTTAATTCTTGAAATGTTTACATAATGTGCACACTGTCACAAATGCTTTGAGCTCATATGTGAAACTACCCTATTGTGTCCAGAACATATTGTCCTTACTTAGTCACTCACCACCTCTGGTTCTTAAAATACTTCCAATCTTTCCTTTGTGGTGTTCCTTGAGCCTTGGAAGGAGGAGGTCTGATATAGATATCACATTTAAGAATGAATATTCTTCAGTCTCCTATTCTCTGCACCTTGATCAGTTTGGGTCTTTGTATAAAATGTCATCTACTGCAAAAAGAAGCTTCTCCAATAAAGGGCCCGCCTCTCCCCTTCTGAACAATATGTTACTTGAAGCCTTAGTAAAGCTGTAGGACAGTGAAGGCTATAAAGAGGGAAAATGAAAACATTTTACATTGTCAGTATTATTTTAGCTTTTCCTCACATGCAATTTCTTAAAAGTCACTTATTGCTATCTTGTGTTTGAACTGACTTTACATCTTGAATTTACTTTATTACTATTTTTTTAAATAGTCTTACTTGGAGCCAAGGCTCTCCATCTTCAACCCTGGGTTATATTTGTGTCACCACACAAACTTGACCTGAGTTTATTTCTTTTCATCTGAATGAAATTGCATTATGGCTTACTAGAACATTCTGTTTCATTTTTCTTTAAAAAAAAAAAATGGCTGTGTGCTGTCTTATTTAAAGAGATCCATCTGCTAGCTATATTACTTTTCCTGGGCTCTGATAACAAAAACACACACTAACTGACTGTCTGACCTGAACAGCAGAAAAATTTTGTCTTACCATTCTGGAGGTTGGAAAATCTGGGATGGAAATGCCAACACGTGGGTTAGATTTTGACATGTGTCCTCTAAGCCTGTTGTTTGGCCATGCCTTTCTGTCCGGTCACCTGGCCTCCCTTTTGTTCATGCTTTTATAAGTGAGACATGAGAAAGTCAGAGTACTTTCACATACTTCTCATAGTGATGTAGTTTTCATCAGGGACCCACCCTCACAATCTTCAATTGTAAGTTACCTCCTCATAAACTGGGGAGGGGGTCTGCACAAATGAAACTAAGCCTTCAACATATAGATTTTGATCATTGCATTATTTCATACAAGTATTTTCTGAAAACAATAATTTAAGTTCAAAACATTACCTAACTAGAGATTTTACTACTCACTTGGAACGTATTGTATAATACCAGCTTTATATTCTGTGAATATTTGCTCTTTTGTTTTGGAGCTCATGAACAACTTTATTAGGCTTTAAGATAAAACAGCAGGATAGGAAAACTACAAATCTTCACAGTTGGCAGCAGAAGGAAGATGGAAAAGACAAAGAGAGAGAAAGTCATGTTGTTTACAATGGAAGCCAGCAAGCAGCCACACGGAAAAAGGGGAGGGGAGCTTCAGAAAAAGAATGAAAAACACCAACAAGCCAGAAAAAGCATGATTAACCCTTTAAAATGAAGTTTTACATGTTGGAAGCAACGTAGTCATTTGTTGTCATTTTTATATTCTGTGTCTTTATCCTTCTTTGTTTTTTTTTCAGTGAGTCAGTAGGTAATGAGTTGGCAGATTAACTGTCATTCCAAGGTCATGTATTTGTCTAAAACACAGTAAGCAGAATAGGATATAGACATCCCTTCTCTACATGATGGAAGGTCTCAGCAGACAAAACCTTTCAACAGTATGAATAGCATGCTAGCAACTACAATTCCTTCTGATGGAATAAACTAGCATTTTAGCTTGAGTCACCTTGAAATCTACTTATATCCTGACTTTACCTGCCAGAGCTAGTGTGCATTGGACTGCAAGTCTCTCATTATTTGCTAGTGGGATTTTCCTTTGCTGTTTGTAGAATAAGAGAATTCAAGTATGAGACTTGCCTGCCAATATATACTAGTAGGCACCTCTTCCTTTGTTGCTGTTTTAACAGAAGGCTGGAGAGTATTGTAAGGAACAAAGATTTATATTTCACAATCTGGCATCCATGTCTGGGAAGAGTCTTGGTATTGTACCATCTCATTACAGTTAGTAAAAAAGTAGATACCATGAGAGCAAGAAATCAGACTGTTAGTCACAAGCTGTTAATATTAACTATCATTAATTGATTGATGAGTAGCCTGGGATTACCACTTTAGGCAGTGAGGTTTTAACACATGGCTTCTAGGATACATAGTTAAACCACTGCAGCTCCCTTGAGGTAGGGGTGTATGTGTAGAGAGTAGGGGTATGCAGAAACAGAGCACTCCATCTAGTATCTGTCAGAGGCTTGAGTGATCTGGTTTCTTCTGGTGATGGAAAGGTTATAGGTCTGAAGAAAAAAGTAACAATTTTATATTAAATTTATAGATGTGTTTAAGATTATTTTTGTATATTTGAAAGTTATATTTGTAATTCTTAGATTATTCAATTACAATGCATTAAAAAATGGAGGCTGATGGAGATGTACTTATAACCAGAACCCACATCAAAGCTGTCCATAGTGACACAGGGTGTTTGGAGACTAGTAGATCCACAAACTCCAGGGCAAGTTTTACTAACCATGAATTCCATGTTCATTCAGAGACCATGCCTCCTAAAATAAGATGGAGCACAATAGAGGAACATACCCTATGTCTACCTCATGCCTCCATAAACACCTCCACATATGTGCTCACACACATAGAAACATACACATGCATGAATATTTTGTAAAAGAATAGCAATTACCCAGTTACCCACTTTGCTAATTAATGTGATGTCCATTTAATGTCTTTGAAAGAAGGACTCCAGTGGAGACCAACTACTTCATGTACAGTGTATGCTTTATTAATTAGAGAAGGACTCCACTGGGGACCAAGTAGGATAGGGTATTTGCTTTGTCAACAAATATTATCATTCCCTATAGAAGAAAGTGGTTTTATGTGAAGAATCTTTGAAAAAACTTAAAACCATGTTATTCAGTTTAAACAAGCAACTTTTAACATTATTTCCCAAAATAACTAAGAGCAAACACATTTGTCTACAACTTTATCTATCATTACTCACAAGATAGAAAGCATGAACTCCTGACAGGAGTTTTCCATGCAGATCAAGATATAATAGGTTATCCTTGAAAATTAAAGAGAAAGTTTAAGAAGATTATTAATCACTTGATTCTCTAGATATTAATAATATAATGACCAATTTAACACTGATTAATTTTCAACAGCGTCACAGTTCTTAATAAATAGGCCTCTGTTTTGATTGTGTGCTTCATACCATATGGTCAGTTCTGTGCTTAGTAGAGAGCAACGCTTTGGTGCCAGTGTTCATATAAACACAAAATTTGGCAAAATATACATGTTCTAGATAGTAAGAATAAAATACAGTAACAAAAAGAATCATTGGGAAAAGCTTCTAAAAATGCTTCTACTTCTTAGATATTATGTTAGTTAAATGTACGAAAGGTTTTCTTGGCTCACAGGGGTGGAAAGGAAAGAATATTATTTAGAATGAGCATCATTCTGTAGAGGTTGGAATGAGATAAATGACCTTGGAGACCATTGAGCTAGGACCCCAGAGGGTCTAAATGGCCTGTGTCACAGGTCAGGGACTAGCTCTATGACTTTATTTAGCTTTTGATGCTGAAAACTACTCAATGGAGACACGTTTGTGGACTCATTAATCATTTTTGACACGTAATAGTTCAGTGTAATATAAAACATTACTGAATACAATGACCTTGACAGCCAGTGCCATTTATTGGATGGTTTTAGGTTCATTTGTTCAAGTAATGAATAGTATACCAAAGAGTAAGATTTGGAAATCCTAGAAGCAAAGAATTTGTCTCCTCCTTATGACAAATAACCTTCAAACTCTCTTTTCTGACTTTATGGTCATTGAAAATGAGTGTCAAGAGAAATAGTTAGATATAACTTTGAATTCCACTGAGGAAGTAACTGTAAAGGACAAATTTTCATAAAATTTCTACATAAAACAAATTAGTGAGTCATTGGTCTAAGGTTTTGTGTTTCCCATTCTTTGTGAGAAAATTCTGTTGGTTGAGTGGGATGTGTGATGTCAGATATGATGTGTTCTTACTTTCTCTACAGTGCTGTGGACATTGGTCAACAAAAGGGATGGCACAGACAGTTCACTAACCAAAGGACAAAAATAACAATTTAAATTGAATTGGAAACCCAATGTCCAGGGCAAATTCTCACATCATTCCAATTGCTGAGTTTTCATGCTGTCTGTGAGTAAAACAGTAGCACACAATGCCAGAAGGACAAACACCCATTTCAGCAATAGAACATTTGAAATATAAGCTGGGGTGCTGAATGGGAGAGAGAACATAAAAGCAGCAGTACTCTGGAGGGGGACAAGGTGGAAGCTGCTGCCTGGCATAATGCTCAGTGCTATTTGGCAGCTGATAAGAAGGAGAAGGAAGCCAACCTTGAATCTCTGCAATGTGACTCAAGAAGCCAAGCATGAGTATGTATCAGTAAACTGCCCATAGACCTGCAATTCTTGGATCTTGTGTTTCTTCTGTTTTGTTGTGTTTTGGCTTTTGTTAATTTTCCTAAAATCTGAATACTTATTTTTATTTGAAGTAATCCGTTAATCATGAAGGAATGAAGGTGGAAAAGTGTTATTTATTTATATTCTTAATTTACTTATTTTGAACAACAGAGAGACAGGCATAGCCCACAGATAGAGGCCTAGATTTCAGTTGTTGTATGGTTGGTTTGGATAAAATTATCTTTCTAGCTCTTGTCAGGCATTTTGTCTTTACCATCAGATGGGTGGAGCAAGTTTTTATAGCCCTAAATCCAACAGTTTTACTAAATTATCAGTATGCTTTTGCTTGCTTCCAGGATCTCATCCTTTTCTTTTCTTCAGCAAGTTTATTTTAGAAAATTGCTGAATGCAACAGTAACTGACCACACATGGCTACATAAGTAACTTAAATTAAATCAAGCTTTTTATTTCCTTGGCCTTAGCACATATGTAACCATCAAAACAGAAACATCTTGGTGCCCTAAGAGATAGTAGGAAGATAGAAGAGGAAAGATGAGGGTATCTGGGCTAAATGGGTTGAGAGAGCTATCTGATCAATTGGCATTGCCTTTACCACAAAATAATGTCTCAAACACAACTTATCTTTCAAATTAAAAAGAAAACCTCTAGACACATTTTCAATAAATGAATACATTTTTTTGAATACCTAGGAACCATTTCTGAAATGTATTCATCATAAAATATAAATCAATCTCTTCGGTCCCAGTGTTTTGTAAGTGTAGGAGTCTAACTTCAGTACCTTGTTCCAAATAGTAAAATTTTGCTTGTGGAAATAGCAGAGGATGCACTTATCCTTCAGATAAAGCCAAATAGCAACACATGTTCTATGATTCTCCTTATTGCATATTGTGAATTTTTTTCTTCCTTCCCTACTCTTACAATCTCAAAGCCTTTCTTCCTGTTTAAACTTGTTCCACGTATTTTTTGCTTTGAAAGGCTTTTAAAAAGTAATTAACTTTCAGCTTTCTCTAGGTTTTTTTTTTTTTCTATATGGATATGGTTCCAAGTTCTTTCTGGAACTGAAATAAATATATTTGTTTGTGAACTAACATCCAGATAGACATAACAGAAAGACTATTATAAACCCAACTGAACAATACAGTATTTCCTCAAGTGTGCTAAGACAACATTATAGACTGCTTGGGGCCATAAATCATGCCTTAACAAAATGAAAACAATACAAAATGTGACGTACATTCCTGCATCAAAAAAAAAGTTAACTTCCATTTTATGAATCAGTCTGACCTGGTATCTCTTTTGCTGAGTGGGTCTTAGGTCCAATTGGAGAACTGTTGAATATTACCATGGTATGTGTGCCACTATTGTACCTATAGGGTAACTGTGCCATTCTGGTCATTAATGTGGTTCATATGCATCATAGCTGGTAGATTTCTTAGCCCCAGTTCTATTGCTGTGAAGAGTCACCATGACCAAAACAACTCTTATAAAACAAAACATATAATTGAGGGCTTGCTTACAATTTCAGAGGTTAGCATATTATCATTATTGCTGGGAGCATGGTGGCAGGAGAAGTATGATGCTCAAGAAGGAGCCTAAAGCTCTACATACTGATCCTCAGGCAGCAGAGAGGAAGAGAGACTAAGCCTAGTGTGGGCTTTTGAAACCTCAAAACCTACCCAAAACAACACACTTCCTCCAACAAGGCCACAGGTCCTAATTATTCTAATCCTTTCAAACAGTTCCACATGCTGATGACTAAGCATTCAAATATTTGAATCTATAGGAGCTATTCTTATTCAAACCACCACAGTAGGATTGTTTGTTCCTACTTCCTTTGGAAGCCTGCATGGTGTCTTCTGGTACCATGAAAGCTCATCCTCAGGGAGGAACTTCCAGGTCAATTCTAGCTCAGGTGTCACTGGGCCCTGCTTCTGAAGTGCATGGTGTCTTCAGCAATGTTAACTTATCTTCTACCTCTAAGGGTTAACCAAAGGCAGTAGGCTGTATGTTTGGAGAGTCTCTTAGAAATTCCTGGCCAACAATTCAAAGAAAGCTTCGTTATAACTGGTATTGGCATTTTTATTAGGTGGTTTTGACTCTTGCAGGAAGCACCATAAGCACAGATGAGAAAACTTCATTAAATCTCTATATGAATTTTAATACAAAGAATTTTGTGCATTATAGTCTTTTTTTTATAAGTGAATAATTCTTTGTAGCCTTTGCAGCTTCCCCATTGTTACTTTACCTACCTCCTATCATCTTCTACATTTATATCATTTTCCATTCCCTAAGGAGTCTCCTCTTCCCTATTAGATTAAAATTATATCTACTATTCCCTTTAGCCTCCTTCCACTCCTGTGTTAACCTGCCTTCTCCTCCCTAAGGAGCATCCCTTTGAAACCTGGTTAACTAACCAGTGCTAGTAAAGTCATAGTTATTGGGGAGAGAATCTACAACCATGAATTTACTAAACAGCAGAATTCCTAACACAATATATGAACATTCATCCTTATCTCCACAAATATTTATAGCTTTCAGCACTCATTAAAGAAACTTCTCTTTGCAATAAAGACCATTATAGGAAACCACAACTAACCAAACTACAGTTGTGGAGCCCAGTCCCAATGTATACATGTATAGAACATTCTGCCACCTAAGGATCAGGAAACATTTTGGAAGAGGGGGCAAAAAGACTGGAAGAGCCAGGAGATCAGCGGCTTTGCTGTTATATTTTGTCTGCTAGTAAAATCAAAACTATACCTATAAAGTCTAAACAACATGACTATCCAAACGTAACTGAACACATGACAGAGGTGAATATGATAAAGTGATTGGGGAAAAGCTTACAAGTCTTCAGACATACCGAAAGAACTACAGGCAACTGAATAAAGCTGGGAGCAGGAGAGGTGGCCTCCCCAGGGAAGATCATACTAATTGGTTGTTCAACGCCAAACGACCATCCCTGAAAACCTACATACAAATAGCATTATATATGGAGTCAGTAGACTATATTTATAAATAAATAACTGTATATATATAAATATAGATATATATTCAATAACAATTGATGAGAGAAAAGACCATGAATTATTTTGAAGGAGTGTGGGGAGGGGTATATGGGAAGGCTTTGAGGAAGGAAAATACTGGTAGAAATACTGACATTAAAATACAATAAAAAATTTAAAAAGTGGAAAAGTAGTAATCAGTCTGGAAAAATTCTCAAATACATGGAAATTAACTCACCTTTATATTAGTCATATACAACTCAAAAGGACGTCTTGTGGGGAAGAAATTTAAATATATTGAATGAGACAAAATTTAAAATATTAAAAAATAAGAAATGTTGCTCTACTTAAAGCCAATGTTAGTGAACTGAATGATTATAACAGAAAGTCTTAAATAATCTAGATCTACTTTTATGAAGCTCAGAGAGGAAACATAAGTAAACTCTGAGCACTGTAAAGCAGAGTTCCAAATGTCCATGCTATCAGAGACATTCTAAAAAGCCATAAATTAGTAATACTCCTTTATATTAATTGTCATCATTTATTTATGGAGTAGAAAAGTAATAAAAGCAAAGACCTCTTTCATCATTAACCAGCTAGTAGTACAAAAATAATGGCATTTATTCTCTAGTCCATTGAGAAATGTCCATTTCTGAAAAATAACAATGTTGTAACTATTCAAAATATGGATATTGGATTCATTTGCTTCTGAATGATTTGACCCTTAGCCAGTTTTATATTATGCTGGGGAGTCCATTATAATAATAAATAGCCACTGAATCCCAATACCAGTGTTTTTAAAGACCTCTGTTAATACAGATTTATTGAGTAAACTAATTCTTACTTTATGTTCCATGTGCATAAACATAGCCAAAAGTGCTTTTTGTATTTATAACTATGTAATAATCCAACTGTTTCTTCTTAATACATTCAGATTCATAGGACAAAAAATAAGTTTCAAAGAAAACACAGTCAGACTGCCATCTTTATGGATATTTCCTGAACATTTATCTGCTTCAGAAGAAGGAATTCAAGGATGTTGCTGGGGTTAAAACTACTCATGTGAAAGGAAAGCTGTGTTTTAAGTCCACTGATTGATTATCCAGAGTGAAACAAGCATGATCAAATGCAACTAAAATAAACATTACTTATATGATTTTATCTGTTCAGTAAGATGCATACAGCTATTTTAGTGGGCTTAGTAAATAGAGCATTATAAATTCTGCTTTCTATTTATAGGTATCCAACCTTGTACTGGAAAGAAGGGATGAGAAATCCAGACTAAAAGAAATTTATGTGAACATATGTTGTTCACCTATACATGTACTCTTCTTCTCTTTTATCTACTTTTCTATAACTGTCATTGTGTTCTATCCTGTATATGAACATATAGGCAAAGCTGCATCTTTATCTGTTTGTCTTTGGTTCTGGATATTCCTATGTCCATGTTAAAAATCATTAAGGGATTTCAAAGGTCCCTAAGTGGGTAAAGTGCTTGCTATTCCAGCAACATATGAAGATAAGTCCATATTCCCAGCACATATGTGAAAACTTGGAATAGCCATGAGCATCTATAATCTCAGCCAAGGCAGTAGAGATAGAATCCCTGGATTCTACACACAATTAAAAGTTAAATATTCAGGATTTTTTCCTTTTTTATGTCAATTTAAGACAGAAGCCATAAGTGTTCAAAAAGAAAACATTTACATTCCCTAGAAGTGAAAGGAAGAGTCTTCAAAGCAACACAGTCACAAGCATTAAAGTCCAGCTTCAACAAGTACTTCAAGTAGAAGTCATTGTTTCCTGAAGAAGCACATGAATAAATAATGAAACAATTATATAGAGCTTGTAAAAAAAACATGAAATTATTTCCTCTAATGTAAAATGAAAAGGCTCCCCTAACCATCTAAGCCTATTTGCAACCACACTGTTTCAATGATGAATGAGATCCTAAAAGTCTATAATTGCTGCCTTTCAGGTAAGCAATTTTGAGCCACTGGTAAAAATTCATACAGTTAGAAATTGCAGAGTGGCAGAATCTGTTCAGGAAAGTTGACATATAACTAGACTTCAGAACTGTGCCTTCTTAGGAGAGAGAATACAGTGACCAAGGCAGTGGTTATGGTCAAGCCTTGAGATAGAGCATTTTGAGAGACAAGGGACAGTACATCATTGCTTTAGAGACACAACTGTAGTGGAATATTTGAATTAGATGTTGTATAATTGTATGCCTGTACTTTTGGAGCAATGTGCCTATAGAGGAGCTTTCTGTGTTATATGGGGAAAAGGTACTTCCTAATGCTTTGCAATTTGCTTCACTCTGTAAAACTTGCAATGGATGTAGTTCTCTAAAATCTTCCCCTAAAAAGGCAATTTGTTTATCTTAGTGTAAATGAAGGATACTTACAGCCTTTGCAGCTTCTGCAGCCCTGGTTTCCTTAGGTTGGACACCAGCATGGTTTGGCAACATGTTGGCTGGCAGACCCTACAGGGTTCTACTCCTTTGTGTAAATAGGCTTTTGTGTGAGTAGGGGAGAATTTTGAATTAATAAAGAACCTAGAGGCAGAAGCAGAGAGAAGTCATCTGAGGTGAGACCCTTTGCCTAAGGTGTCCAGGTTTGCATCTCAGAGATTTGTCCTTATTCTTTATTGAAACTCATCATAGATATTAATATTTCCACCAACACACTCCTGAGCCTTAAAGAAAAAGAGACGCTTCATTAAGAAAAATAGCTTACTTCCCAGTTCTCCCCTGACTTCCTCTTTCCCCCAGATTCAGACCTCCTCTGTTTTCCTTCTGAAAAGCTGGAGAGATAAGAGGCTGCTCATATGAAAAGCTCAGCTTTCTTTCTCTGCACCACTTGCCTTCCACTTATTTCACCCCTTTGGTGAACTGTAACATTTCCAGAAACCCACAGGCCTGGAGTTCATCATCTCATTAAGTTTTTTCTCCAGAAACTCCAACTTCTCACAATTTTGTCACATGTACTTTCAAGTAGTCTGACAGGACCCATTGTCTGTTTCTCTTTTTTTATGCCCTCCTGAATTTAGTCATTTACAAACCCTATTTTCCTGCCAGTCTAAATCATTCAACTCTTCGGAGTCTAACTTATATTTTAAATATCCTACCTCTCATAGGGATCAGCAGAATCATGAAACCCATGAAAACCTAAGGTTCTTACTAAATTAAATTTTAAACTCTTCTTGTGAGCTGAGTTATAACTGACCCAGCTATTTGAGTGTTAAACATCACTACTTGCAAGCACAGCTCTCTCATAAACAACTACCCCTTTTCATTTATCATTAATTCCCAATGTTCATGAGGACCTCAGCAAGCAACAACCTAGTATTCCTAATAGTTGTATGAGCCAGTCTATCAGAGACTGGTTTTCCTCATATTGCTTCACATTATACAACTTACAGAGGGATGAGTGGTTACATCATTTAGTTTATCTACTGTTACCATGCTTAGGCCCATCCCATATGCTCCCATATCCTCCAGCTTCTCAAACCCGAGAATCTCAAATAAGAGAATTTCTCATTTAAATTTTTTTTTCAAGCTGGACGGAGGTAACACATGTCTTTAACCCAGCATTCAGGAGGAAAAGGCAGGCAAACCTCTGTGAGTTTAAGGCTAGCTTGGTCTGCAAAGCAAGTTTCAGGACAGCCAGTCCTGTTATACAGAGAAACCCTGTCTCAAGAAAAAAAAAATTCAAATATAAGCAGTTCAGATGCAGAATATTTTCTGATTAGCATGTCCTAGATCATTATTAAGATGCCGGTATACAAGCTGAGTCAAGGACGTTCTCTTCCTTTGTGTTTAAGGTTAGCCCGGAAGTATAGCTTCCATCACTTCTACCTCAATCTCTCTCCTGTCTCTGTCTGATTCTTCAATAAAGAAATTTTTTAAAAAGAGAAATATCTTAGAGACAAAAGAGAGAGATGCCATGAACATCATGATGGAGACACAGAAGACAGTCTTCAGAGAAATTCCTAGAACAATGGAAAATATCTGACATAATTTTATAAGTTTGGGAGTACGAAGTTTTAAAAAACATGACTCACTTTTTCATACCCTCCATGGCAAGAGCACTGGAGACTTGTTGTTTAAGTTGTTGTACCTGTTGCTGAATCCAGTCTGGGACCCTTGCACGCAGGAGTAATCTGGTGCAGAGTCAACAACAGACTCCAGGAGTCAGGTAAGCCGCAAAAGCAGACTGTTTTTTGCAGGAAGAGGGATCCCTTTTAAACCCTCCCCCAGCCTCCCATTAGCCCCTGGAGCATAGGCTGCTGATGTGGCTCTTTCATATTGGCTTAAGTCTTGCCACGTCATCTGTCTCTGAGCCTCTCCGCAGGTTTTCAGGTTGACTAGAAGAGGAAGGCTTAACTGCGCATGTGTCAATGGCGAGCTTGTCCCCGAGCATGCGCAGGCATGTCCTGGGGCTGCCTGAAGTGGGAGCCCAGCCGCACAAACATGCTGTGTGTGAGCACTGTCTGACAAACTGTAGATGCGGGCTGTTTGTCAAGCCACCAAGCTGCCTAGCCGCATATGCACACCGTTTGGCGTCAGGTGTTGTTTCAAGCACAGAGAGTCAGGAAACTAGGTAAGACTATAAACTCAGAGGGATTGGGCTACAGCACAGCAGAGTTTGACTGTTCCAGAGGTACTGTTGCAAGAAGGGCAGAGCTAAATTGTTTAGGCTGTTGCATCTGGCTTTTTAAAGTGAGGAGTGGCTTAAGCGGGCAGGCCCACAATCTAACTCACCAAGAGGCCAGCTAAGTTTAAACAAAAACAAGTCCAAAGATGACAACCATCTCTTTTGGGTATTTAGGAGAAATAGCTTTTTATCTGCCAAAGAGTAATACGTTACTATATTAAGCATGAATACCAATTTCTAAATGTATTTTGAGTCTTTTTCTAAGGAAAATCATTGAGTAAGTTTGTGGAGTGGGATTAGACACTAAATGTGAACTTGAAATCTATTGTCATGCTTGCATTCTCTCCTTGAATATTCTTCTGTGTGTTTGTTTTCCTGCTTTAAGTGATTCCTTGTGTCTTTCTCAAAACAGTGAAGGGAAAGATTGAAATATGATCACTATAATACAACTAGATTTGGTCTGTCTGAAACCACATGTCTCCCATCTCCTCCTCACCACAAAACAATATATAATAATCTTTGGAATCTATGCCTTTGATGTTTACACTTAACATTACAAAATTATTTCACAAAATCAACTTTCACTTTTGGAATTCATTGATTTGCTCAGGCATGAATGAATGAAAAGTATAAATAATCATGTGTCTCATTATCAGGAGAGCTAAGAAATACTGTACACCAGACTTTTGCTAGTGCAAATTCTAACAAACATACTAGGTATGCTCAGATATTAAATAACTAAGATTTATTATTATTATTTAAATAAGAATGGTATATGAAGAGAAAATAAATCTCACTTTCAAATAAAATTTTAATTAAAACCATAAGAAGATTGCAAAGATTTACAATCATGCTACTTTTTAAATGTAAAACTCTATATTCCTGGGACAGCAAAAAACAGTGATTTACTTATCTGTGGTTTCCTTGCTAAGAATCCGAAATCATACAGAAAATGTATGTAAGAGAATACACTGAATGGTTATGATACTTGAATGAGAATGGCCTTCATAGGCTCATATATTTGAATGATTGCTCCTTAGTTGATAGAACTAAAGTGTGTAATTAGGGGTGAGATTGGGGTTTCAAAAACCCATTCCATTTCCAGTTGGTATTTTTTACCGTTCCCCCTCTTCCTCTCTCTCTCTTTTCCTCTCTCTCTCTCTCTCCCTCCCTCCCTCTCTCTTTCTTTGTTTTGTTCTTGTGGATCAGATGTAAGCTCTCAGCTACTGCTCTAATGCCATACGTGCTTTCCTGGTGTCATATTCCCCACACTGTAGTGGAAATGGACTCTAACCCTAAGGAAACATAAGGCCCAAATTAAGTATTTTCTGTTACAAGTTGCCTTCCTCATGGTGCTTTGCCATGGCAGGGAATGGGATATTGCTGTGACAGGGCTTACCATGCTGTTTTTTGAAGGACTTTGGAAGACTCTGGGACTCTGATAGGAAAGCTGTTGAACATTGTTAGAGGAGCTTAATGGAATGATATTTTAGTTGGATCTTGGAAGACAGTGATGATAATAGTTTGGACTATGAAAACCCAGCTCAAGAGAGATTTCAGGAGGAAATAATATTAGCAAATTGACTAGACACAACTCTTGTGATATTTTGGCCAAGAATGCGGCTGCTTTTTGCCTTTGGTACTAATAATCAACCTGGGGCTAAATTGATGAATTTTGGACTAATTTCATTGGCAAAGGAGATTTCAAGACAGTCTAATATTGATGATGCTCTGTGGTTATAAGAGATCACTCTTTTGCAGATCAATGAAAAATGAAAAAAGAGCAAGGAGAGCACAAACAAATACAAAATGTACAGTTTAAGGACAAAAAAATGCCCTGGGAAATTTAATGTTAGATCTATGGTTTGTGCTAAAAGAGATAAGGAGAAATAGAGCAAAGAGACTGATACCTTCAGGACTAGACCCCACCAGGTAATTCCTGTAACTCCAGAGAAGAACAGGCCTAAAGAATTATCTGTTCCTAAAAGGCAACAATAAATCAATGCTTATTTAAATGAAATTCGATGAGGAGATCAGAGTCTATTCCAAATAGGCAGCAGAATTTGGCCACATCAGTCATGAGGTTCAGGCTTTAGAGTTGTGAAGAATGCAGGAGTAAATGGATTTTCAGGACCTCCTCAATGGTTGAGAAAAGCTGATGAGGCCAGGCATGTGTCTGGATATTCCTGCATGGAGGCCCAGAGAGGCCATTTTGTTAATCTGTAAATGTGAAGCCTGGATTGTGTTGGAGATTCAAGGATGTTGGAAGTGAGTGTCAGAGCCAAAGGCGAGGGCTGACAACAGAGTGGAACTAGAGATAGAGGTATGTTTTAGTAAACAAAGCTGGGAGGGGTGAAGAAAAAGAGAACCGTTTAAATTCTTTGACAAGGGACAAATAGCTACAGGACTTAGAGTTTGTCCTTACTGTTCATTTCCTTGCTTAAGCAGTGTTCCCTTGCTATGCCCCCTTCCCTCTCTACTGGAATGATAATGTGCACCACAGGTGATGAACACCAGACACAGGTGGAGACTGGGCTGGTGTCTTTCAGCTTTCTCCTGTTCCACCCACCTCTGCTTCCTGGGGTTCCATCTGTGCAAGGTAAATCTCTTAGTTTCATGTAGGACAGATGGTAGAGCAGAGAAGGTTTGGGAGAGTGAGTAAGAGGTACTTGTGCCATTGTACATTAAAAGTATATAAGTTGTTATTTCATTTTATTATTTTATTTGGGTTACAATTAATTATGAAAGATTATGGGGACTTTTAAAGTTGGGTTACATGCCCTTTGCATTATGATATGGCTTCAAGCATATAGAAAGCATATGTAGTAGTGGTTTGAGTGAGAATAGCACCTATAGGTTCATATATTTGAATGCTTGTTTCCCAGTTGATGATATTCTTTGGGAAGGATAGGAGATATGACATCATTGGAGGGGGTTAGGCTTTGAGATTTCAAAAGCTCACATTATTACCAGTTTACTCTCTCCCTCTGCTTCATGATGGTGGACCAAATGTAAGCTCTCAGTTACCGCTTTAGCACCATGCCTGCTTGCTTGCTACAGGATTTGCTCCCTACCACGATGGTCACAGACTCTAACCATGAGGAACCATAAGCGCCAAATTAAATGCTTCCATTTGTAACTTGCCTTGGTCACGGTGTTTTGCATACAGCAATGATAAGGTAGCAGATAGTCAGCTGTGATCTCATACTAAAAGAATAGAAAGGGAAAGGGATTCTTTTTATAAATTACTTTTATCCTGCATAAATCTCAGTTGTTTATATTTTGTACTTAGTGCTATCTAAATATTCAATGTATCAAAATACCAATAGCATTTACCCCAAATTACATAGAAAATAATTCTAAATTATTTTCTGGAACCATCAAAACCTGAATATTGAGGGAAATCTAGTTGATGACACCACACTAGTCACTTCAAAATATACTACAGGTCTATAGAAACAAAATCAGAATGGTACTAGAAAGAGGAGATACATAGACCAGCAGAACAAAACAGAAAGCCCAGAAATATACCTGTACACAGACAGCTAAGTGATTTTTTTCAACAAGAGTGAAGAGAACACAGATCATGAAAAGAATAATATTCAATAAATGGTGTTGACAATAGTTTAGCCACAAGCAGAAGTGTGAAACTATATTATCTATCATATTGTATGAACTCCAAAGAAACTAGAGACTCTAGTATAAGGACTGAAATTATGACATTTTGAAAAGAAATCTTGGTGAGACTTTTAATGCTTCTCGAAAGATTTTAAGAAAACATAAAAATCATTTTAAAAATTGCTAGTATAAGGCTGGGTGGTATAAGTCAGTTGATAAATCTCCCAGCACTCAGGAGACAGAGGCATGGGGATCTCTGTGAGTTTGAGGCCAGCCTGGTCTACAGAGTGAGTTCCAGGACTGCCAGAGTTACAACAGAGAAATCCTATCTTGAAATAAATGAACATAAAATATTGCTAGTATAATTAATATTTGACATAATTCAAATGGGAATAGATACTTAGCTATTTTAAACAACTGAATATAGATCATCATTTGGACTGACATTAACAGAAATGGTAGCATGATCCTAATGCCTTCACTTTCAATCCAGAACATGTTCTATTAAATTTGTATACACTAAGTAATCAGTCTTATAATACTCAATAAATTTGATTAAAAAAAACAAAAGGGAATTTTGGTATATTAGTAATAGAAACTAAATATCATGTAAACAGGTAAATCATCTGAGGTTATTTTCCTTATTTATCTGACCACAAAAATTCTTCTTTCCGGCTGCCTTCTTTTATGAGTTGATTTTGTTGCTATGCTAACAATCTGAGGACTGACACTTACTTGACCCTCTTATGGGAGGTCTTGAAATTTTGCCTTCAACTATAAAACATATTTCATAGACTGTATCTTATGAATGATGATAATTGCTATAATTAGCTTACTTAGGTAGCTGGGAGTCCTTTTCAATGCACTGATTCTGATATTTTTAAAATTATTAAGTGCTTTCTTGGGCCACAGTTTTAATATTGCCTATGTTCTGCTGTTGTTTATTATTCATGGTCTGAACTCCTAACTCTTCCTGTGCCTCACTGGCATTTTTATGATTGTCTCTGTGATGCTTTTTACTCTTTAATGTTGCTTGTTTTGCATTTATCATTTCTGTCCTTTGAGTTGTTTGACTTGAGCTAATATTTCTCAGTAGATTTCATGAGTCTGTTTGCTCTTGATCACAGTGTAATATATTTCTCTTATTTTCTTTTCTGATTTCAGTATCTTTATATTTTACAGTTGTTGAATTTGTGATCAAAAGTTGGTTTTCTGTTTAAAATGTTGAACTATATTTTCTTTTTCTTTGTGATGTTTTTAAATCTGTTTGTGAACTTGACAGAATTTCTACAATTTTTATAATGAGATGTTTTTGCCATTTGTCTAACTTAATGATTCTTTTCAATGTTCCAAAGTCCAAGGGTTTTTTTTTTTTTTTTTTTTTATTCAGTTGTTTTGTTTGGGTTTGCCTTTTTGGTTTTAATCTGAAACAAGTCCCCCAAAGTCATGGTTGACGTTTGTCCAATAAGATTTCATTTTTATTCTCCTTTTCATTGTACAGTTGCTAGTGGCTAGTCCTTTTTCTTTCTGGTGTTGCTGTTCTATTAGGCTAGCTTTCCCAATGGAGAGCTGTGCTAAGTACTCCTGCAACTCAATACCTGCTCTTTATATTCAAAGGACACCCCCTCATCACACTTTGGATTCACTTACCTGTAGTTCATGCTCTGATTTGTTTAGATATTTTGAATTATTTTTGGACTAAGTGTAGGATCAGTATTTCTGGGCAATCTTCTTTCTTCCCTTCACTCTCAACTTCTCTTAAACTTAGACATTCTGGTACGTGCCTCATGCAACTTTCATTTAGTCTTTCTTCAGTTCTCTAGATACTGTATTACAAAGACTAAACCACACTGAAAGACATAGTTGCCCTGCAGCATGGAGGAAATTAAGGAGGTAATTTTTGTCTCTAGCAGAGAAGGATATTAAAGAGGATCATAAATACTTACACAATAATGTATTTTATTTGGCCTTTGTGCATATACATATGCAATGCAAGTTTCAACTATACCACAATCAGAAACATAAATATTTTCTTACATCATTAAATGTTTGTGAAAAAATAATTTATTTTAAATATGTATCTTGCATAATAAAATCAACCAGTTAGCAAAAATTATCACACTGGCATGATGATTAATTAATCCTTTTTGCAATAAGATAAAAACACCTCAGACTATAGTACATGTAAAAACACTTAAACTGAACCAATAACTAGCTAACCATGTAAAACATATACAAGGCTTGAAACAAAATAACTTTCTGTTTCTTCATTTCCCTAAACTTCATCTTTCTAGGAAACACTGAAGATAGACTCAAAATGTACTGTTAAAAATTTCCGCAAATAGTATATTAAGATATATCCACGTATTCATAGATAGTTTATTTCATATTAATTTACATATAAGAGTTACTAGTAATCACCTCAAATACTTGAAAGCTCAGCACCCTGACCTCTGGGAAATTCTAGATTTCGTGTGTTCTATGTTTCCAAATTATTTGTTCTATTAAGGTTTCTGAGTTTTCGACTCTGTTCTGTAAGAGAGATGGAGGCAATGAACTATATCATCTGAATTCATTTGCAAATTAGCTTCAAATCCATCTTCCAGTGAGAGGCATTGACAGTTATTGTAAAAGGAGTA
The DNA here is from genome assembly GCA_026225945.1 of Cricetomys ansorgei. Lineage (NCBI taxonomy): Eukaryota > Metazoa > Chordata > Mammalia > Rodentia > Nesomyidae > Cricetomys > Cricetomys ansorgei. Next base: position 7,297,655 of record JAMJFZ010001791.1, read on the forward strand.
GAAGGTGAACCATTGCTTTTACAACTTGGAAAACAGCTCTGTAAAAGGAAAGCCAGGATGTTTGGGTGGCTTGCTTCCAACAATAGCTGCAGCAGCTATTTTTTAGAGCTCTCAGCAGCACACTCTCTGGGCTTCTCTTTGGAGCAGCAGGAGGTGACTGTGGCTTATTGCAAATTACGGTCATAATGATATTTAGTGAAAATATTCTGGGAGCTCATCTACTGTGTTCTCTTTGAGAGTTGCTGCTAATGCCATGGCATTTTTGACCACTAGGTACTTCTGCTTTGTTTCTCTAAGCATATGGCATGGTAGCAGCTTTCAAATATCAATAATACCTCTATTAACATCAATCCTTCTCTTTGGTGGAAACATGTATCACTTTTATGCTTCTAAAAGCATACACTCTGTGCATTAGCCAAGTTTATCTAGAGGAACAGAACTTGTAGAATATAAATATTACATATATGTAATATATATGATTTATTAGAATTACTTAAAAGCTCTTGTCCAGGTAGTCCAACAATGACTGTCTACCAACAGAAAGTCTAAGAATCCAGTAGATGTTCATTCTACTAGTTTGGATACCTCAGCTAGTCTTCAGTATATGCCAGAATCCTGAAGAAGAAGTCTCTAATTTTAGTGAATGGATGGACTTGCCAGAGAAAGAGTGAGAACAAGCTAGTCAAGAATGGAAGTTTCCTTCATCCATGTCCTTTATATAGGCTGCCAGCAGAAAATGTGGCCTGGATTAAAGATAGATCTTCCCACCATAACGGATCTGAATTAAAGATGATGCGTGTCTCCACCTCAAAAAATCAAGATTAAAAGTGTGTCTTCTCCCTTCAAATGATTTAATTAAGGAAAATTTCCTCACAGGTGTACCCACCCACTTGTGATTTTTATTAATTCCAGATGTAGTCAATTTGACACACAAGAATAGCTATCACACTTTATTGATACTTAATTAACCTTTTTTTTTACAAATATAAAAATTAGCATCTATAGTCATGACATACATATCATGTATGTATTAAACACCATGTATTTAGATTTCTTATAGAGGTAAAGTTTCGTCTTCGATTTTTTTTTTATAAATATTTAGTAAGTAGATTTTAACAAGAATGCATTTCGTCATTGCTGTAGAATAAATTCAAATACTGTTAAGAGAGGAAAAATTAGATATTAAGACAATTAGTTTTATGGTATAGCTGTCATAGTTAGATTGATTGTCACTGTGGCACAATATAGACTCACTTGGGAAGAAATTTCTGGTGAGATTTTTCTCTAAATCAGGTTGGCAAACATGTCTGAAAAAATTTTGTATTGGTTATTTTATTTATTGTAAAAAGACACTGTGTCTCCTTAGGTTGCTTCTGTCAGGTATGTTATGAAAGGAACACTAGGACAACTATCATGAACTCTGCCTGAATTGTTGAAGCAGTCCCTCTAATGTAGCACACCATTCTTCCCACCAATGAATGAAACCCTAATATTGTTTTTAAATCTAAAACTTTGAAATCATAAAAGTCATGACTGATTGATCTTTTTGGAGATATGTGAAATTTCAGTTTATAATTTGAAGATCTAGTATGTAAAACATTTAATAAAACCAAGGGTTTTTTTTTTTTTTCCCTGCTTAACAAAAATGAAAGCCTTTAGAGAAAGAAAGAAACACCATTCTCTAATTACTTTTTCTGGCTGAATCATTAAGGACATTTGGGGAAGTTAGGATTACAAAATGCCAAATAGCATGATATCACTGTTGTATAAAATACATTGTATGAAAATCTAACATGTTCGTACTTAAAGGTACACATATATACATCAGTAATTTTGTGCTTAGCATCCATAAGCTGTGACAAACAGTGAAAGATACTTTAGATGATTGTTAGCTTTACAGTGGGAAAAAGGAGAAGGGGAAAGAAAATAGGAAAATAGAGAAAGAATATGAACAGTCTAAAACAATATATATGTAGGAAATGTCATAATGAAACTCATTACTTTGTACAGGAGCTAAAATAAAACAACAAAAATAAAAGCAGTTAGTTCCAAACAACTTAACACCCAAACATGAAGCCCATATTACTTACAGAGAAGTCCACTGAGCTTGTAATCCTATTGGATACAAAACCTCATGTACATTTTCACTGGAATCCTGAATTCTTATGAAGCATATCATTTAAAAGCCAACTTTTCCAGTAAATGTCATTATGGAAGTAATATAATGTTGAAACTCAGAACTGCCTTATAATAATAGTAATTTATGCTATGTCTTTTAGAGGCAGTAGTATTTTCTTCAAAAATTTAAGGTATTACAGTTCTAGCAGCTTTATGAAGGCCTTCCCACCTGCCTTGGCTGACAGTTTGAGTCTTAGGCTTACAGTTGTGTGGTTTCAGGTTTTTGTCTTTCTTACAGCATTAAAACAGCCAAAATCATTGGCATGCTGCTTTCATCAAGTGGCTTGCTCTGCATGGAGTGGACTAGCATGACCATGATGCAAACTTTCTTGTGAGCAGCAGGTTCTACCGGCATTTCTTTCCAAACCATCCTCAAGATAGGTTGAACTTTGAATTCCTTGCCACAGGGTGACTATGCCTTTCAGTGTGCTTTAGTCTTTGTGATACAGTATCTGGAGAACTGAAGGAAGATTAAATAAAAACTGCATGAGATAAGAACCAGAGGGCTAAGTTTAAGAAATGTCGAAAGTGAAGCGTAGAAAAGATTGGCCAAAAATAACTATCCTATGTTTTAATAGCTTCAGAGTTTAATCTCCCCTCAAATGGTAATGGTTCCATGATTTGGTCCTGTGTTTTACTGAGCTGTACATTCAATTTCTCTGTCCTTTAGTTTAGCTTATTTATGACCCTACAATTTTCTACATTCTATCGGGTATTTAGTTATCAAACTTGTTTTCGTTTTTTTACACTGAACAGAAAGAAGACATGTTTTCAGAGAGACATAAACAGGAGCAGAAAAGTCCTTCTTATAAACACATTGGCAATCAATACTTATTTGTTAGACATATTTTCAAGATGTTAAGGGTGCCATATTGCACTTGATAATGATTTTCAACACAAGAATACTATATTTTCTTTGTGTCCTGTGAAAATACCCTGTGACTCTTACCTAAATTCAAGGTGACATTGCTGAAGAGATCTTCATATAAGAATGTTCTTCATTCTTTGGAGACAAAGAAAAAAAGCATAAAATTATTCCAATTAATATAAAGTTCTATAGGTTACTTCTATACATATTTTTTATTAAACAGAATTTTGAAAACATTGATAGAACATTTTGATGCATTGATAAAATATTTTAATAAGTATGAGATAAATATGAAATTATATATTAAGTTGTAAAATATGATACTGCATTTGGATTTGTTTTCCAAAGAGCAAAATAAACAAGCCATCTTTGAGTTGTGGTACATGAAATGTTTTTCAGATTTTATCTATTATGTTTCATAGTAAATGGGAGCAGAAGAAAATTCTAAGTCTGTACTTATCGCCACTGTATTTATAGTTCATGAAAAACCTGAATGAACAATGACATTGGCTTGCTTTCCTCCCTTCTAGCCCTGTTGCTGAGAAGGCATTTGAGAACACAAAGCTTTTCCATTTACTTTTAGGTTTTAGAAGTGTGTATCAGGAAATTAGGTGGTGCCAGGATTAATGAAGTGGCATTTACACAACTTCTCAGTATGCCAAGTGTATTATTTTCCTCTCCCAGAGTTCTAGAGGTTACCTATTTCACTAACCTAGGTGTCTACCTGATATCGATTTCTATCCAGCTCTGTTATTCATGCGCAGATGTGGGAATTCATTATAAGGTCCTGTCCGGAATTGTCCTAGCAGTGTGTTTTTTTTCCTTGAATGACATGAAAAAGCAGATATCATACAGTATTGATAGAGATTCCAAAACAAGAACAGAGTATAAAACTGAAAAGAAAATTTTCTCGTGGCATCATGCATGCTTTATATCCATTTTTTCTGTGTTTCTGTATCTAATTATAAAGACTTTTGTTACCCACCAGATTGTAAAGAAATTATTCTCCCACCCACATATAACACAGCAAACATGTGACTCAACATTGTCACCTATTGTTTTTAGTTTAAAATTCACATATAGTTCCCATTCTGATGCCTGGAATAAAAGATACCAAGGATCCTACATATAAATTTGGAACATCATTGTAAATCATCTCCAACTTCTTGCTTTTATATGACTGCTATGCCTCAAATATAAATAATTTCTGATACGCAGAGCAGTAATTGGAGTCAAGTATTATGTTCAGCACCAGCCTTCAAGAGATAAGAATACAATTTAGGCCAATTAACCTACTTGGAACTAAAACCCATTTTTTAAGGAGTTGTAATTTTATTCCTAAAAATACTAGTAATCTTAAAAAAAAGTTACTTGTGGTGATTCATACTTTCATATATGAGCTTTAATGAGTTTAAAACTTAAAGCTCATTTTGTTGCTATTGACATTCTTATTTTGTATTATTTAACTTTGAAATTCTGTTAAAAAAAGAAAAAAAATGAATCCTATTACTTTATCAATGGGAAAAATATTTTAGTTGCTTATAAGTTTTCTAAGCTCAGTATTTTTGTATAATTTTATGACCACTGGATATAGTTGCTCAAAATTATGGGAATTAGTATTTCTATGTGTGTGTTCATACTTTCAACTGTATAGAATTAAAAGAACCACCAAAAAAGCCCAAACTGGTATAGACATTTTTTATTTGATTGATTTAAAAGTTCTTTGTCATACATTTTGGCACACATTTGTAATTCCATCACTTGAGTACATTTTGGCACACATTTGTAATTCTATCGGTAGAGTGGCTAAGGCCAAAGTGTCATTATTTCTAGCCAGTCTGAGAATTGTATCAATATATATTTACATATTTTGCTTCTATTAGTTTCACACTATTATACTATCATTAAGATTTGTTCTGAACTTCTGCTACTAATGAACTAAAATCATTTAAAGTAGAGGATGTGACCCACGTGTTTCTTTATTTCTTGAAACATTGAGCAAATAAATTGCTTCTTTGTAGGAATACAAAAAATACTTGCTTTGTCTAACAGATTTAAACACAGTTAAATTGAAATTTGTTGGGTAGAGAAAGCAGAATGTAAAAGCAAGGGATAGTTAAAACTGCCAAGTATCTTTTATAACTGTTGCATTCACATTTGTAATACTCTTTTTGAGTGGTGTGCCCAAGAAATGGGTGACCTGATATGAATTACACAATCCACCAGGAAAGCAATTTTAAGTCATATTTACTTCTCCCAATTACCAGGAATACTTGTAGTTCTTTGTTTTGTGTTATTCAAGGCATCTGCAAGACTTAAAAAATTAATATCTTACTTAAATATTAGTACACCACACTAACAGAGAAACCCGTTTATAATTCTTGTAATTCTGGTAACCCAAGGTAATGTGTTTGCAGTCATATCATTTCAATAATCTATCTTTCCTTGGTCTACTACACCATTATACTATCAGAAAGCAGTTAATTTTACAATAAATGACTGTTAAGTGAGTTCTTATTCTTTTCTCACCAAAAGAATAATTTGATTTCTTTCTGTGTTGGAAATAAGGCAGCATCTGCCTCATTTGAGTAAAGAATTGTGAAGAGACAGAATTTTCTTCAAATAATTATCAAGAGAATATAAAGAGAAAAAATTAATCAAATCGATGTTCTATTCCAAGACCCCCCCCATTATTCTCTTTCTGGCTTGGAGAAAAGCTAGTTGATCTTTAACAGAAATTAATCAATTTCACTCCTTAAAGGAGAATATATTTTACTCTAGTAATCACATGACCTGAACATAAACTGCCCCATTCTGTGGACTATTAATATCTGCCATGCTGAGCTGACTAGGACTAGTGTGATAGACATAGACATTCCTGTAATAATGAGATTTCTTTATGCAAGCGTTGGTTTTTAGCAAAGTGTGTGTATGTGTGTTCTACATATAAGTATATATAATATTTAACAAAATCTATTATTGTCTACATATAATCCTAATGATAATGGTAATACATAATCACAAACCGTTGCATGTATACACAGGTATAAAGGTATGTGTATTATATATGCTCATGCACATATAATTATCTTCATTACTAAAATCTTGTAGTGGAACATTTAATCATTTAACCCAGAAGCATGCTTGCTCTAGCAAAGGATAACATAGAAATGCTTGTGTGAGAGTTGGGAAGAGATCACTTCCAAAGGCCTGTATGAAAAGATCTCATTCAAAGGCCTGTGGAATCCAGATGAAATGCTCTAAAGACAATGGTAGTAACCCATCTAATCACAAAATCTGAGACTCAATCAAAGTGAAGAGCGGGCAGAGTGAAATCTGAGACTGAGTCAGAATGAGGACACACCCAACTCTCAGGATTAAAAGGAGGCTCTCAGCTGACAGAGAGGCAGTTCAGTTTAGAGTTGAAGAGTTAGCTCAGTCAGACAGTTCAGAAAAAGAAGCGAAGAAGAGCAGAACCAATCCAAAATAAACAGAAGTAATAGACAGAAGCAGGAGATTGAAAAATAAGGCAGTTTACAATTTAAAGTTTGGTGTTCACAATACAGATCAGAGTGAAAAAAGGTAGTTCAGAAGATTGCTAGTCAGAGTGACTTCAGTCAGCAGTAAGTCTTGAAGGCTGAACATTCTAACTAAAGGTTTGCAGATTAGATTGTAGGGAAGCTGAAATCCCTTAGGACTGGAGAACGAATTAAGCAAATAATAAACTGTCTTATGAACCCATGAGAATAATAAAAAAATAAAATCAATGTTTACGTATATGTTTACAAACCTTCACTACATATGAGTCTTTGCATAATGCTTGACACAAATAATATTGATCAGAAATAAAAAGAAGCATTGCAACAACCTGTGGCTTTTTATGTATAGGAAAATTTGTTTTCAAATCCCACAATTGTACATTATATTTACATACTAAGTTTGACAGGTGGTAATTTGCCAAAATTGGAAGCTTTTATGTAGCTATATCAGGTTAGATTAGGGAGTATAGAAGTAATAAAGTTTCCCTAAAATTTTTTTTGTGACATTTCTGTTACCTTAGTTTCACTTTTGCCCTATACTTGAGTTTAGGGCTTAAATCTACTTGGATATCTACATCTCAAGTCAATGAAAAGGTGTAAATTCATCAGCTATTTTTTTAATCCAAACCCTTTCTACAGTGATAAATATGTTCAGTTCTATGGTTGCATTGTTGTTAATTTCCCCACTTAATCTTGCATTGTATATAAAACCATCGACATCTATTATTGATGCATTTATACTTGACAGCCTCAATCTATTGTTTTAGGGCATACTGAAAATTGGTTATCCTTACAGTAGATATTTCACTATCAAATTTAAAAAACCTATTGTCCTGACCTAGATTATTGCTTCGCTCTTGTGATCCAACTGCTTAGGGACTGAGGTAAAAAGATCAAGGGTTCAAGGCCTATCTGAACCATATAGCAAGTTCTATGTAAACTAGGACATGAAGCAAGGCCTGAATTGTTCTCTCTTGATAATATTAACCTCTCATGGATCTGAATGATAACTGACTAAAGCAAGAATCCAAATGTGAAAAAATGAAGCTTCCTATGTACTAACTCATACTGCAGAGAATAATTTTGAAAATCGGATTTACTTTTCAAATGCTATTCTTTGGTATGCATAGTTATACCACAGAATTTCACTTATGTTATAAACAAAGCATCTACTTCAATGATAAAAGGAAAAAAATAATCATTTTACAATCATATATAGTTCAGTACAGATGCTTCTGTTTATTGAAAAACTAAAGTTTTTGAAGTTATTGAATTTGTGGGTTAAATAGCCTTTCATCCACCCCCACTAGCCTGTCTTTCATGTTGTTGCTTCTGTGTAACTGTATCCATGTGTGTGTATGCAGACATAGAAAGAACCTTTTAGCCATCCCGAACCTGAATGTATACTGTTTACAGGAAGAACATAGTTATGTTGGATAAAGCCTCAAAATTTTACATTTTTTTCTCTGTCCTTAGCAAGGGCAAAACAAAATGAAAATTAAATAAACAGAACTGAAAGCCTTGAACACAGTGTCTTCTTGGCTCACTATTTCCCTAAGTACTCACTGCGTTGATGCAGACTGATACGGCACCATGTAAGTTACCATAGAGTGAAAAAACAATCTTTTTCTTTGAGGAAAACTATTTCTTTGATTTTTCCATTATAATATGAAGTGATTGTGCAAATTAATCTACATATCCCTTCAAGACCAAACATGTTAATGTTCTTTTAAGAGCCTCAGTTGCTACCTAAGAATATATCATTAAGATTCCCCTCTTGACGATGGCAGAAAGGAAGCCGGGGATGATGAAGGGAAAACAAAGATTGCCAAGAGTTGTGCATTTACTACCCAAAAATTAAATAGTGTTAAACACATTTTTCAATTAGACATTTTCTTAAACTCTGGAGTGAGCAACTGTGTTGTTTCCTTAGCAGAGGCCTCAGTTATATGTTATTTTCTCTGTTTAGGAAGGTGGGGTGGGAGTTCCCAAATTTCACTGATTTTTTCAAACCTTCTACAGCCTGTTGTTAAATTAAGAACCTATCTTGCAAATTTCCTAGAACATTACATTTCTTATTAGAATAAAATATATAGAAATGTTATCATCTCTCTGAGTTTCAGTACCTCATGTTTATAGTTTTTTATTAAAAATTCTAAATTAGGATGGTTATGTACCCTTCATGAAGAGGTATGGTATAGCAAAATGAACAGTAATATTGAGTTTCTATCATATTGAAGCCTAATATCTTTACAATGTTTCATCACTCTAAATGCTTTCACACTAAATTAAACTTCATAAGGGATGGTGTATTTCCATTTCCTTCCATTCTATTTAGTGATTGTGAGATTAAGGTATTTCCCCCATTATAGTATTAACTAATTGGAATCTCATTAATGTATTATTACAAATTTGGATATGTATGTTTACTTTAATCTCATATCATATCCCCTTTTGTAATTCATATTGTATAACTCCTTAGAATCCACTCAGTTGTGTTGTCATGATGACAGGGATTTGTATGATGTTTATTCACTAAGGCAGTAACATTTTAATCTATTTAAGATAAATTTTAAAGACTTTCATGCATTTATATCTAAATACAGAATATGTGAATACTTTCTTCATTAAAATTTGAACATATTTTGATACGCCAGGGTTTTATATAATAACAGATCTTATGTAATGAAATTGTTTATACCGATAGATGATAGATAGATAAATAGATAGATAGATAGATAGATAGATAGATAGATAGATAGATAGATAGATAGATAGAGGATTTATTAGAATGTCTTACAGACTGTGGTCCAGATATTCCAACAATGGCTGTCTGCCAATGGAAGGTCTGAGAGTCCAAGTAGTTATTCAGTCTATAAGACTGGATGTCTCAGCTGGTCTCCAGTATATTCTAGAATCCTGAAGAAGTAGGCTTAATTACAGTGTAGGAGTGGAATTGCTAATGAGTCCATTTCTATTTTTATTCTGTGAGACTCGGGGTGTCTGGGATTATATTGATGTCCTTGATCCATTTGAAGTTGAGTTTTATACATGGTGATAGATTAAGTATCTACTTCCATTCTACTGCAGACATCTAGTTTTACCAGTACCATTTGTTGAAGATGATGTCTTTTTCCCAAGGTGTCATTTTGGCTCCTTTGTAAAAATCTAATGTCCATAGCTTTGTGGACTTGTATCTGTATCTTCAATTTGATTCCACTGATTAACATGGCTGTTCTTACAACAATATCATACTGTTTTCATTGCTATAGCTCTGTAATACAACTTGAAATTTCAAGTTGTATAACTGGCATACAGTTAGTTCTTTTCTTTTATTATTCAGTATGTTTCAGCTATCTTGGGCTTTTGTGTTTTTTTATGAAGCTAAAAATGCTTTTCTCAATTTCTGTGAAAAAAATGTATTGGAAACTTAATATGAATTGCAACTGAATCAGTACATTGCTTTTAGTAGGACACATGTCCATTTCCACAGTATTATTCCTACCAATCCATGAGCATCAAAGGTATTCCCTATTTTCTAATGTCTTCTTCAATTTCTTTTTTCAATATCTTAAAGTTTTTATTACACAAGTCTTTCGCTTGTCTGATTAGAAATTAGCCCAATATACTTTGTATTTTTAAGGCTATTGGGAAAGGCGTTATTTCCCTGATTTCTTCCTCAGTATGTTTTTCATTTGTATATAGGAAGGCTACTGATTTTATTTGTTAGTTTTGTATCCTACTACTTTGCTGGAAGTGTGTATCAGTTCTATTATTCATAGATTTGGTCTTTTTCTGGTGTTGTAAATTTCCTGAATGTTTTGTACCTGAATAATTTTAGATTTAACATTTAATTTGATTGAGTTATCCATTTCTTCTTCCTTGTCTTCAACACCAAAGATTGTCTCTGGTATTTCTGTGTTTCTGCTGTTTGGTGGGTGGTAAAAGGAAAATGAGTTTGTCTAGATGAAAGGGCTGAGAAGAACAATAAGAAAGAGTTAGGGTCTTTACCCCTTCAGTCTGGACCTTCAGCTGCCACTGAGGCTGCACCTAAACCAATAGCCTCTCATAGGCTCTCTTCGCTATGCCAAGCATCAAGGTCTTTACCAAGTGGTAGAGTCCCATGAAATGGAGATGTGCTGGGAGGATGAGCTCCTCAAATAAGGCTGCAATGGGATAAATAAGTCTGGAAAATCAGAAACAAAAGGGTTTGGGGGACCCTGTGTCTACACCATGAGTTGGAGGACCCAGTGAATGGTTTTGGAATTTGAGGAGGAGCTCATGAAAGCTACCTGATACATGATTAAGAGTAAGTCTGGAGAGAGTGTAACTGAGGACAGGAAGGATACTGAGCATCATCTAACTAATTCCAATCCAGTGTTGCCACTGTGTGGTGGGGTGGGTCCCTGCTAGGAAGTGTTTCCAAAGATCAGTGGCTGACACAAATAATTGGTAATGGGATAGCAAGGAAATCTGAAAGGGTCTCTGGAAAGAACCAGAGGCACCAAGAGGCAGATTAGACAGGAAATTGAGATAGGGCTGTTAGAGGGATTCCTGCAAGCAAGCTACATCAAGACTGAAAGTGAGAGTAATGAGACCATAATGGAGGACAGGTTATGTGGTGAAAACTATCTACTTGAGTCCCAGCCCTGCTGGTCACCGAGACTCCCTTGTAGTAGTCTGCTGCTGCTGGAGCAGCTCAGCAAGGAAGACGTGGAGGCATTTAGGTTCAAGCCCTCCCAGACCTCAGCAGAGGGAACCACTATAACAGCCAGAGCCATACATGACAGTGGAACCCAGAGCATCTGGACTCAGCTGGTTTCATTGATTCAGAACTCCCAGGTGCAGATCATAAGCAATCAAACATCTCCTACAGAAATCCAACACCTGCAGGCAATACAAAATTTGAGGGTAACCCCTCACCCAACAGTGCATAAAACAATTATTTTATACATAACTAAAAATAAACTTCTACAATAATTCCTTTTTTCTGTATTAAAATTATTGCTTTACTTTTACAACATAATTTAACCATACACCTGAAAAACCATTTACAAGAGGAACAATAATGAGTCTTCTAATGCACATGACTAAATGATAAAAACATCTATCAAGCTTTTCACAATGTCTTTGGACTACAGAAACACATTATCAATGTCCAATTATATGTAATTCACTTATGTTCATCTAGGCTCCTCCAATGGGCTTGGGTCACTTCTCTGGCTCTGCCCACTGTAACACATACAGTTTGTCCTCCCAGGCTCTGGCTGGCTCCACTCCACTGCTGCTGCTATTCTTGGTGGTCCTCCCTTGGCACTGGCAACTCCAAAACTGCTGGGGTCTCTTGCTGCAACTGGGCTACACTTTCAGCAATAGCCTCTCCTAGACTCTTTCCATGGTGTCTTTATAGGACCCCCTTCAACTGCCACTGAGGCTGCACCTAAACAAATGGCCTCTCATAGGCTCTCTTCACAATGCCAAGCATCAACTTCTTTGTATGACCCCATCAGTCTGAACCTTCAACTACTACTGAGACTGCACTCTTACCAATGGCCTCTTCTGGCCTCTGACAGTGCTGATCCTCAGCTGCTCTCCATGACCCCTTCTTGCCTTTGAAACCAGCACCACCTGGGTAATTCTTACAAGTACTAAGTTCGACTACCAGCACAAGATACAACTTCGGCCAGTTCTGGAAGACAACTTCTGTGTACTTCTCCTAAGGAAACTTTCTAGATTTTACGATAGAGTCTGGTTTGCAGGAAAAACAGCAGGTCAACTTGTCTGCAGGAAGGCTTCCCTCTTGGGTAGAGTTATCACAACCATCAACAGTATCTGGACCCCTTGTAGTCAGGTTTACAGGAAAAAAAAAAACAGACAAACAAACAAAACTGATCAGTTTAACTAATTGGAATTTTGGCTCTAAGCTGCAAAGGGTCCTGGGCCAGAGGTAGGACTATCTGGCTGAAAAGTCCTGGAGATTTGGCATTTCCCTCTATCACAGCTAGGGAGAAACATGGATCCATCTTTATAGACCTCAAACACAAGATCTTGACTTCAGGCATACACAAAAAAGCTATCAGAAAACTCAGTTTGTGAAACAATATGCTATCACCAGCAGTGGGAGGGAAGATGGGCTTCATGATCAGGAAAAGCAGTAAGAACCTTGTTTTTTCTCCACTCCCAGCTGAATTCTTTATCTCTAAGGGCCTCCATTCTGTGGCTCTACCCCAGAGCTTCTTTCCTCACTTATTTATTAATTTCATAGATTTTTCTTTTCATAGAGGCTTATTTCCTTTCTCTCACTGCTCTTCCTTCAGGAGCCTTCAATTAATACCTTAATCTCTGTCCTCTGGTAGCTTCCCTGAGTGTATTTTACCTGACTCTGTGAGGTCTGGAGTTTCTTTCTTTCCTTCTTTGTCTCCAGGCAGGATCTAGGTGGTATTTGTAATAGTACTTTGCTGTGGGGCCTCCACCAAGAAAACATGGAGACATTTTCCTAGATGCAAGCCCTGGCAGACCTCAGCAAAGGGAACCACTATCATGACCAGCACCATACAGGACAGTGGAACCAAAACTCAGGTGTTTTTATTGATTCAGAACTCCTCAGGTGCAGATCATAAGTAATGAAACATCCCCACAGAAATAAAAAATATATATATATACAGAACTAGTTTATCTTTTTCCACCAACCTTTTCTGATTTCTCTTGTAGCCCATCTCTAATCCTTTGTGTCAGCCCCTGATCCCCAGAAATACTTTATAACAGGAAATGTTGTAGAATTTCAAATATTATCTTTCCATCTATTGTCTTTTCACTGTTCCTTATTTTCTGTGCTAGGCAGAAGACATTTTATACATTATCCTTTTTTATTTATTTTGCTTACTAAGATTTTAACATCTTGCCCAGCAATCCCAGTCCTCTGGAGTCATGAAGAAGCTCCCTCTTTTTCTAATACTCTCAGAGTTTCCAATCTTATATTTTAAATGATTAATCTATGTTTTTCATTTTTTTGGAAAACCTTTCTTTTGTACAATGCATGACCTTTATTTTAAAAGATCAGTTGTTTACAATGTGTGTTTATTTCTAAAATCTCTATCTAATATGATCTTTCCTTATCAGTTGATGTGACAGAAATGTTTGTTTACCCCATATAGAGAATCAATGACATACCAAAGTAATTATACCAGCAGCACAATTTGTTGAGCCAGTGAGTTTATTTGGGGATGTATCTAGAAGAATAAATAAGGTTTCTCTAAAGGAGCAGAAATGAAAAGTAGCTGAAAAGCTGATGAAAGCCCACCCCAGTATATATGATGGCTTATGAAACCTAATGTTAACCATCACAACATGAAGGTAGCTAGAGAACTCAGAGTATTTTCTCTAGTCAGGTCTGTTAGGATCTGAATTTTTCCAACTGCTTTTATAGCCTGGGGGAATGAGGGGCCTTGTAAATCTGATCTGTTTCTGTGATTTTGAGGCCAGCCTGTTTTACAGAGTGAGTTCCAGGACAGCCAGAGTTGAGAGAAACTTGTCTCAAAAAACAAACAAAACAAGAAAAAAGAAAAAAAAGTAAAGTAAGGAAAAGGAAAGGAAAGAAGAAAAAAGAAAAGAAAAGAAAAGAAAAGAAAAGAAAAGAAAAGAAAAGAAAAGAAAAGAAAAGAAAAAGAATGGACACTTATAAAATCAGCTTGGTGTGAGGTAAAGGTTAGGTTTCCCTTTATGAAAAAATAGTATGTGACACTCCAAATGTTCTGGCACCATGTGTCCAAAGTAACTTCATTCATCACAAATTTGTCACAGAGGGAAGAGGATTAAGAGAATAACAGCAGTAAGATGCTTTAAAGATAACTGTATGAGTTGTAGCAGCGATAGACATACTTTCTATCTTGATCTAAATAATGATCACATTAGTATTTACCTGTGAAAAAATTATCTCTAAATACAACATATATTGTCTCATGCGTGAATGCATTTGAGGCAAATGAAATATAAATGATATAAATTAATTTAATCACTATTGATGTTAGCTATAATATTGTTCTGTTGTACATTAAGTTATATTGGTGGGCAGGGAAATACTGGCTACAGGTTTACGAGATCTTTGTGTATGGCTTTTCACAACTGCAAGTGATTCTACAGTTGCTACAAAATTAAAAGATATGAAAAATACTTAAGAAAAAATTTTAAAACCAAAATTTGGCATGAAAACAACAGGAACAAAGTAATGATTTACCAATGGCTATGACAGCAATATTAGAATCAAATAAAAGTTCCAAATAAATAGGTAACAGTGACACAATTTTACTGATACACTCAATGATCACACTTGCTTGAATAGACTATTACAACTGAATAAACTGACCTCCAAACAGAATAGGGTGAAGAGGTCAGTAGGAATTAATTAGGACTTCCATAAAGCAGGCTAATGACCAGTTAAACTCCACAAGATAAGGTATTTACTTCAACTTTCTGTGCAGTGTTGGTTTGATTATTTGATTCTCCAGTCAATTAATTCAAGCAACCTATTCAGCAAAAGCCATTAAACTGGTTATGCATGTAAATGAAACGGATAAAATCCAGCTGCAATAGAAAAGTAATTAAATGATTAATTAATTAGAGTTCTGTCTCCCTTGCAATGATTAAGTCTTATAATCATGGTGAGCCAAGTCTTTTTTCTTTGAGAAGTATGTAGGGTATGTAGGAGAAGTGATAGGACAATGAATTCCCATGAGAGTTTCTCCAAATGTGCATATCACTGCTTTCATGGAGCTGCTACTGGAAGACAATTACCAATTCAATAAACAGTAAATCATCACTTGGACATATTCAAAGATGAAGTATTTCTTTTGAAAAAAAGAATTTCTGGCAATTCTAGCCTCACATTGCATTGAAAAATTCAAGGAGGCAGGCCCAGAATTGAGTAGTATTGCTCAGAAAATAGGGTCGTTATCCTGAAACCAGTATAACTTAATCCTTATATCAACTTACTGAAGTGCAGATAATTTCTAATAACAAATGAAGACTTGCTTAACATGGAAGAATATGTAAGATATGTGGGATTTCATTGCTGTTTGGGAGTTTGATGCTTTGTTCGTTTTATTGTTCTTTCTTCATACCTTGCCTTACAAACAGAGATGTCTAGTAATTCTCCTTTATACTTTTAATTTTTTTTTGAGATAGCGTTTCCCTGTTGTAACTCCGGCTGTCCTGGAACTCACTGTGTAGATCAGGCTGGCCTTGATCCCACAGTGATCCTCCTGCCTCTGCCTCCGAGTGCTGGGATTAAAGGTGTGTGCCACCATTGCCTGAAAGTTTTTAATCAATTTGAAGATGGATGTACTTATGATGAAGAGCTCTACATTCACACATATTCTCTAGATCTATTCTTAAATATGAGGCACATTAACACTATCATTATAGGCTAATTGAAAAAGCAATTAAAATATTAAGCATCACATAGTAGAAAACTACAGAGCACTTACGAGCACTTAAGCCCTTCCATGGTCCTATTATCCTTAGATAAACTTTTGTGCTCTTTTGAAAAAATTACTCTAAGTTCTTTCAAAGGTAAACTTAATAAAAAGAAATCTGAAGATTAATAAAATAAAAGGGTAAGTATCTATACCAGCATCAAGGAAAAGAAGAGAGTAATTCTAAATGTAAAGAAAAGTGAAAATATGAGAGGTTGATATAAACATGTTTATAATTTGAAACATAAATGAAAAAACATAAATGAAAAATCTCAAAAAGAAAGCATCATTTCAGATGATATCCCCAAACAAATTCAGAGTTGAGGAGAGAGGTCAGTCAGTAAAGTTCCTGCCTTGCAAGAACCTGGTTGTGAGTTACATCCCCAGAAACCACATGAAAAGATACCATGCCTGATGGTGCACACTAACATTCAGAGTACAGGAGAAGTGGAGATAGATGGATCTCAGGAGCTAGCTGACCCCAAGGTTCACCTACTTGTGGAATTTCAAGGCATTGAGAGAGTTTGTCTCAATAGGGAAAAGAAAATTGAGTGGAATCTGAGTTTGTTCTCCAGCTTCTAGACACATATGTGCATATGCAAGTGCAACCACAACCACACACACATGCAGTGGAACACTTGGAAGAAGTTTTTGTTAGTTTGGTTTCTTTAGAAACACAAAATGGCATTTGGATTAGGCTTGTGTGCCCACCCCAGCTGTGGTATAGTTGTTCACAAGTTGGGTTTGGTATGCTTGAACCAGGTGGCTATAATTTGGTTAGGTGTAGTCATTCTGACACCTGTACCTTCTTTTTGGGATTGTGTGCCACATAGGTTTATGGGAACTTTTGGCATAGGGTATAAAAAGTCTGCAGCCTCAAGAGTCAGTGTTAGTGTTAGTTGGTGGTTCGTTGGTCAGAGTGTTGCTGTTAGGGTGGTAATACTTAAAAGAACAAAAGTTGGAGGGATTGAGTTTATAGACCGTGATCTAAGACACTAGTCTGACTCATTGTCAGCTAGTCCTCCTCAAGCTTAAGATAGACTAAAATAGACTGTGAAGATTTCTACCTTTCTCTCATTCTTTATCAAGGCTGCTTGCGAAAACAGTGATTTCTTTTTTATCCTTCCATTCTCTTTTCTTAAATTGAGGGTAAAAGATTGTAGTGTACTGTTACACACACACACACAGATACATGAATACATACACACATCAAACATTAATGCTTTTGGTTTTGATTGAAAATATGCAAAACTGGTAAGATGAGAATATTGTTTATAACACCATGAATGAAGCAGACTCACTTTCCCACCTCAGTGCATTATGATACCCTAGAATTTCTTAAACTCTTGCACCAGTTTGTCCAAGGCTCTGATAATTGTTGTAAGACTGACTTTTCTCATCAGTCAGAACACATTATTATTGATATTTATCCATATGTTTGTAAGAATGTGTTGCTCATTTACAAGACCATAAAGATTAAATATAAAAAAATATACTGATTTATGAATAAATAAATCAATAAATCACACAGTTGTAATTCAGTGTCTAAGGTAATAAGTTAGTTTGACTTTCTATTTTCCCATTTAATAGAATGCATTAAATAGTTTTCTAGGCACATAACATTTCCATGCTCAATAATCCATGCCCTATGCTCAAGGCTACAATGCTCACCCTGTCCTTCCAGCCACATGTTTATGTCCATTCTTAGTTTCCTTAGTGTCTCGGTGAAGCAGGTGTGCAATGCTGATAAAAGATCACTTGACAAATGTTGACAGAATCAATCGGGCAAAATTGTTATTTCTAACATCCTTTCTGACAATAGCATTTGAAAGAATTTTGGATTAGGAATATTTTTGTTTCTTAGCCAAAGTCCTCATTTTTCCCAGGTTTCATTAATGAATATATAGCTTTCAGAAATTGCATACACTTTATGGAATACATTTACTAAAGGTAAGTTACTTTTTGTGATTTATCTTGGGAGTGATGAAAGGAGGTAGACATCAGACATATCCGGCTTTGGTTTATTCTGTTAGGGAAATGATGATAAGACAAAATGTATGACTTACAGAACAAGTCACAGTCATCCTAGAAGTCTTAGATTCAGAATTTTTTCCTGAACCTAAACCAACATTCTTCCTATGACAGCAGTGTTCCCAATAAGAATCAATGATGTTCACCTGTAAAGGTGTCTTCAAAGACACCTGCCTCTAGGATTTATATCTGTGAATGTCATTCAATTGCTGTGATGTTTTAACTAATAACTCTCTCCACAATAGAAATCCATGAAGAGTCAAAAGGAATTGTTTCATATTATTTTTCCAAGATTTGTTTCATTATTATTTGTATGTGTGTGTGTATGTGTATACTAGTGGAAGCCAGAAGATTATGTTGGATTCTCTGGAACTGAAGAAACAGGAGGTTGTGAGCCACCTGACATATATGTTGGAAACCAAACTTGGGCCCTCTGCAAGAGTAATATTTGCTCTTGACTGTGGAGCAAACTCTGAAGCCCTCTGACTCCATAACCTTGACTTACTGTTACATTGTGCTTTCTTGTCATTTCATTTCTTTTTTGTTTTGTTCAAAATAGGGTCTTTCTATGTAGTCTAGACTGACTATGGGCTCAGTGATATTCTTGCCTCAATTTCTAAGTCCTGGGAAGACTGTATATGCCACCATGCTTGACATTTTCTAAATCAATCATTTCTTACATGAATCATATATAAAGGGATGTGATAACTACATTTTTTGTGTTTTTTTTTTTCTATTGGTTTTTCTTCTTTGTAACACTGCCTGTTCTGGAATTTACTCTGTAGACCAGGCTGGCCTCTGCATCCCGAGTGCTTGAAATAAAGGCTGATAACCACTTTCTTAATCAATATCATTCTACTGTTTGGATTTATTATGGCTAATTTTCTAAAAAAGAAGGCTTATTCATTATTGCATTGCATATTGTAAACTCTATATAATTATAGGGCCTCATTTTGTCAGAGTTTTATATTATTGGTTGTAAAGGCTCTCATTGCTTATTTTTTTTGTATGTTATGAAATTTTAGGTTCATGGTTTTATGCAAACACTTCTGAAACTATTGTCTCACTTTAATTGTGTTTGTAAGTTTCCTTAGGGTTTTCTGTTACATTTTTTTACATGTATAAACTAAATATTGTGAAGTTATGATTATATTGTAAATGTTAATCCCTTAAATATGTTCCACATTCGTTTTGGTCTTGTCATGGTAGTTTCTGGCTTCAAAGGCAAGCATTGTATGTGAATTCAAAGTCTACTTAATAACTGTAAAGAATCTTTCAATTGAAAGTTTTAAGAGACTCTAACATAGCAAATTATAGGACCTTCATCAGTCTTTTCCTGTCCTAATATGAAACATATAAACAGTGGTGAAAATGGACATTGAAATCAATCTCTGCGTGTATGAGTCCATATTCTATTTGTCACAAAGTATAAAATATTGCAAATTCACTAATGTATTCAAAAAATAGTAAGGGTATATTCGATATCTTCAAAAATTATGCATGTTTATACATTCAAAAGAAAAACCAAAGGTTTAAGCTGAGTTCCTTATTCAGTAACCATGAAATTATGCTTGTTTTCTTTTCAAAGCCATTTCATTTTTAAAGGCTGAGTTTATTATTAGCTCATAAACTCTGTATATCCTCCAAGTATTTAGAGAAAAATTCAGTACTAAATTATCATATCTGTTTCATGCTGTTTACCTTCAGTTGTCTTTTGTGATTTTATGAGCTCATTGACTGCACTAAATCAAAGCACTTAAATAGTCATACAGATATCTCCTTGCCTATTCATCCAGAATGCATTATTATTTGTATTGAGAGAATAAAGAAGCCTCCAGTTTCATTGACATTGTGATTTATAACACCTTAGGAACTGAAGGAGATTACAGAAATTCAAAATTATTATGAAGGCAGTTTTGTTGTATTCTGTTTTTAATATAGATTTCAGTATATTTTTAGGCAATGCCTCCTCTTTTTAATGTTAGGAGAAGTAACTAGAAAACTCAGGTGAATGAGTCCAATTATTTTTTTGCTAATTGCCCAATTTCTCATCTTCCCACACCCAAACTCAAGTAAGGAAAGACAGAAGGGAGCAGGGATAAAGGCGGCAGTCCCAGGTAAGAGTACATCATATTGTTATCCAGTGTATATTTGCATGCACATGTGTGCATGTGAATAGTGTGGATATATACCTACATTCTTACACACACACACACACACACACACACACACACACACACACACACACCATGTATTCCCTTATTCTTTTAGCTGAAATATTCTAGAAGTAATGACACTCCTTTAGCAGGATATATGTCCAACATGAGACCTGTGTTTCTAATTAAATTCTCCAAACAAAATAACTAGTGATTCTTGGAAATATATCTTCTATACACTACTGTAACTTTGCATCTATTTTTAGTCTACTAAACTGTTGGGTTTTGTTGTTGTTGATGATGATGATGTTATTGTTTTGTTTTATCTTCTTATCTTTTTCGTCTCCCTTGTGTGTGTGTGTGTGTGTGTGTGTGTGTGTGTGTGTGTGTGTTTACTTGCTTCCTCTTTCTTTAATTCTGAAGACTTAAACATATTAAGTTTTTATATCTGCCAGTGAGTGCTTAGATCAGAAAATAAGCTTCACCTTTTCTTGTTATAATTCCCTATTGTTCCTTGTTCACAAATAAGATAATGCCACTCTATATCCCATACAGCATCACCCAGAAAGATCAAAGTAGGGCATAAAATGTTTTACTTCTCTGGAAAGGAAATCTGACCACTTTCAGACAAATGTATGTCTTCCCTGACATTTAAAAAAAATCATTGCATGAAATAATCACACACACACACACACACACACACACACACACACACACACACACAATAAGATAAAGGAACATTAGTCTGAGGTTTAGAACACAACCTATTTTTATTTTATAATTGATACATTTAAAAATAATATGATCTTTTTTATTAGGTACCATGTTCCAGTTTCTTTTAGTGTATAGGAGAAACAATAGCAATGTGTCTAAAAAAATAATAAGCTTAGAAAAGATTCTGAGCAACTAGACACCTTAGTTAGATCAATAGTAATCAAACTGTGCTTTGGAAGTTTCCAAGTACTTGCTTCAGGGCAGGAGGTCAAGCTGGCTCCTTCCTAAAGCAAAGCTGATACATTTTTTGAGATTATTGTTCTATATACAATTTTATTTGAAAATAAATAAGAATTCTGCTGCTAAATATAACTCAGTAGACCAGATGACTTTGGAATGCCCTTCTACCTTTATGTTGAGTCAGTGACCAAGTTATGGAAAACATGGGAAGGCGGGCTTGCTGTCCCTAATTGTTGCTTACTGGCTCCAGAAAAATCTATATAAAACAACAGAAAAGCAAATATAATTTTAGGCTAACTGCAGAATGAAAGATTCACAATAATGTAGGCTTCAGCTAAAGCATATTCATGTATCTGGAAGGCATCCTTAGAATATGAAAAACACTTTCTAAGTATTAAGTAACATTAAGTATTAATCCAATTATGAATATTATTATTGTGAAATGAATTCTGAAATCTTCCAATGTATTTCAAAAGTTATTATTTGTAAATACTAGGATATATTATGATTTAATTTTAAAATAAGTGACTTGTTTGCAAAGGAATCATCACAATATTTGTAGCAATAAGAAATCTGAACAATGTAATGTATTACATGTTAGAAAATGATAAGGTATGGGCCTCAAAGTTTCAGGGAGTAAAACCTCTGTTCTTCCTGAAACAATGTAGAACTAGATAAAAATCTATAATTGCAGATATCAAAAGGAGTAAAATATGCTGGTCTGTAAAATGGAGCCATGTCATTTCTTGGTTATATTTGACAAAGAGAAACTTTGGGAATCCGTTAATGGATGCTGATGATGTGGAAAAAGTATTATTTCCTTTCCTATTTCCTATTGACACAAGAAAACAGACTTGGCGCTTTTTAGTTTCTCTGTGGTTTAAAATTTACAGGTTTCTGTGATGCATAGCAACTCCAAGAATCCTGTAGCATTAATAGATTCCCTTTGGGTCATATTTCTGTGTGATAAGAATACTTAAGACTCATGTTTTAGTAAATTCCAAACATATGGAACAGAGTTACTACTATAGCCTCCTTGGCATATATTAGAGTTCTAAATTGATTCATTACACATGACTGAAACTTTCTTACAACAGAGAAACCCAGTCTTGGAAAAAAAATAGAACCATTTTTCTTTGTGAGGGTCACATAAAAAAAAGCATAATACATTAAAAGATCTTAAAGAGATATAAGTAATATCATATAGAATATAAATCACTGCACAACAAAAAGCCATCTTCTTGATGTGAGGTTCATATGAGCATTTTAAGAGGAATCTGGGACTCAGATTCAAACATAAAGAATGGGGTTAAATTCCCTGGCCAGAAGCTCCTTTAAGAACATAAAATAGTTACCGTGTTCTAAACAAAGTATGCAGGTGTAGCACTGAGAATAATAACAGCTATTCCAGATGTGCTGTGGAACTTCACTTAGTAGTAGCAAGGATAGATTTACCAATAACAAATTCAAAATTTAAATTCTACCTCTTCTTTAATCATAAGATCTATCTGCCATCATTTTCCTTAGTGTTATCCTAAGTTTCAAGAACTATCAGTGGTGAAACCATGCCATTCTAAACATGTTTCACTCATTGTTCAGCTTCTTCCTCACTTGAATCACTTAATATCCTTAGTTATTTCAGCTCCTCTACAGATTTCTGTGTATATTCACTAGTATTAATCTACTGAACAATATACTAGAATAGAGTTCCATAGAAATTTTTGTTCTCCTCTTGCATTTTTTTTCTTTCTTATAATGTTCTCCCTTTTCATATCTTTTAAAACATCCAATTCTCTTAATGGTGTATGTTTCTAAAGTCTCTAGAGATTTCATAAATTTATATGAGTTGTTTCAGTGAAGAAATCTCATTAATTAAAAGACACAGGGTAACAATTTATTGGCTATTTCACTAAAAAATACCATATCTTAAAGCATACTCTATGTAATATAGTGATGAAAAGAAATTAATAAATATTTCATGTGAATTACATCACGCTTACCTAATCTCACTATTGTAATTATTCTTGATGATAAAGTAAATACATTTGATCTTCCAAAAGGCCCTCAGAACTTTACAATCACCATAATGATAATTATTATTCCAAGACATTGCATTAAATATAGGTGCACAGACCAGCAGATCCTAATGTAATAAAATCTAAATAAACCTTGAGAGTAATTAGGCAAGTACCTCCCTGAATCTAAAGATGAATACTTTACATGGTATCTAGACAAGAAAAATGTGGAAGTAAATATTGTAACTCCTAAGTGCCTCATCATATTAGAAACAGTAAAAGGGTTCCTCTCACATTCCCATTAGCCACATGAATCATATAAAGTCATTCTTTACTCACAAAAACTAAGGATTTATGGCTATTGTCATCTTCTCCATGATGATGGGAAAATGGCCAGATGAGCATATATCCATCTTTTTTCTAGACACTTTCCCTTTCTCACTTACAAGTAAACAACTGAATGAATATCGGCAAATGACCATCCGGTAATATAAGGAATAAGACTTCAAAATTTCATCTTTAATCTGAGCTCACAAAGCTAAAATGTTGATCAGGTTCAAGCAAGCATGTACTAAGTTACTGTATTCTGAATACCAACATCTGGCATGCCTCTCTCCCATATATATATATCAACATCCAAAATCCAAACTAAACTTGTAATTTTAGCAGCTAATTAAAACAACAGCAAAGGATTTCTCATGACATACTCATTGGAACAATATATGTTAGCATAAAAGTAGCACTAATTACCATAACAAGTCAAGGACAGCTTTGTGTATTCCTCTAAATGTTATTATACATTGTGAATTTTGTAGTCAGAATCATTCTTGTCATGAGTTCCTTTCAGATTCTAAGAAAGATAATTAGCTATTCTGTTTTGCAAATTTCACTTTAAAGAATTGTTAATAATATCAACATTATCAGTATAATTTTAAAAGTAGATTTAAAGAACTTTTTTCAGTTCTGAAAAAAAAATTGACTTTGCAAAATAATTACCAGGAAAATATTTATTTCCATGCCTTAAATATGCAGTAAAAAAATGAAAGTTTACCACAGCTGGAAAGTATTCTTCAAATGTGGCAATTTCTAATGGGAATGCTTCCAAATATGTCCTCATGGTACTAAACTAAGATAGAAGAGGAGAATTGAAATTTGCTGGATTGCTAAAAATTTAACTTTGAAATCAGAATTCTTTTGCAATAAGATTATATTTAAGTGATTTCAAATATAATTTTGCTATACTTGAATTTAAGAAAATTCTGAGAGATACTTGGTATGGTTTGGATATAAATCACATCCTCTGATTCATCTGTGGGATACTTGATTCCTAGATAATGACATTATGTTTGGAGATAGTTGAAACTTTGTGAGGTGGTTCTATCTGGTGGAAGTGAGGCTGTAAAATAGACCTTGAGATTTGTAGCTTGTTGCTTTCTCTTGTCCTCCCTCTTTCTCATTCCTGATGACCCAGATATGAGCAAGCTTCTACCCCTACCTAGCTTTACTCCATAAGTTAATGTTTATCATATATTTGTTCAAAGAGATGAAAGAAATAATTAACATTGACCATCATGTGAATGTGCATTCAATAAAACTAAAGGAAAATTAGCATTGTACAAGAATACACAGACATTTACTAGAACACTCACCTAGGAGTTACGGATGTAACTGAGTACTTTCTTAGCATGCATAATGCCCTGAACATAATTCCTATTAACACCAGAAAACAAAACTAAACAGATAAATATTTCAAGTTGTATATCAATAAAATCAGCTATAGCAATAAAATCAGCATAGTATTGGCGAAATAACAGACACGATGATCAACAGAATCATACATAAGTTCACAAACCTATAAGCACACAATTCTTAACAAAGAAATAGAAAATACACACTGGCAAAAGATATCAAATACTGCTGGCAAAATTCAGTGGCTGCAAGTAGAAGAATGAAAATACATCCATTTCTATTACTCAACTCTATATAAATCAAGGACTTAATAAATATTTGATAGGATAGAAAGTAGGGCAGGTATTTGACCTCATTTACACAAAAAGGACATTCTGAACACTTCATAGATAACATGGGCACTAGCAATTAATATATGGGACCACACGAAGCTGAAAACCTGTACAAAAAACTATACTATCATTCAGGCAAGGCAGCAGCCAACAGTATAGGAAAAGACCTTTACAAATTACACATCTGATAGATAATAATTATCTATAATGTATAAATAACTAAAAAAAATTCTAAACATCAAGAAACAAATAACCCTATTTTAAAATGAGGTATAAAACTAAAGGAGAGTCCTCAAATGATGAAACACAAATGGCTGAAAAACACTAAAAGAAATGGTCAATATTCATACCCATTAGGGAAATGCTAATAAATTAAAATTACTTGGAGGTTCCACCCTACCTACATCAAAAAGGTCAAGATCAATAAAACAAATGACATGCTGACAAGGATGCAGAAAGGTGGAACACTTGTTCACTGCTAGAAGGAATGCAAACTTGTATAGCTTCACTGAAAATCAGTGAGGAAGTTCCTCAAGAATCTGGAATTGATCTATCTCAAGATTCACCTATACCACTCTTGGGCATATACCCAAAAGACTGTACATCCCAGTACAGAAGCACTTGTTTATACATGCTCAGTGTCATTCTATTCATAATAACTAAAAATTAGAAATACCCCATATATTTATCAACTGATGAACAGATAATGCAAATGTGGTACATTTTCACTATTAAATATTGTTCAGTTTCCAAGAAAAATAAAATTTGCAAGTAAATGAATGGATATATAAAAAATGATCAGTGTGTGTTTTAAGCTTTCAAACTCCTCCAATGTGGAGTGGGGTGACATTGCTAAAGTGGCCATGACTCTAAGCCTACATAGATGACCTATACACTAAGAGGAAACCTACTGCTATTATTTTGCTAATGAAACACAGCAATAAAATGACTCCTAATGGCATACTGCTATAATCATAGTTCAATTACTTGCTCAACCCAAATCCAAGAAGCTTCTTGCAGAAGGTGGGAATTAACAAAAAGATGCACAACTGGAAAATGTAAAGAGTATAAGAGATTTTTAGGCACTCAGTCATAAATGGGATATCATAATCAAACTCCTCAACTTCTTTTCAAGTATCTATGTATAGGAGGCAAAATGATTGTAAAAACCTGAGATGATGGATGACTGCAAGAAAATAGTGTCTTCCAGTCACAGTAGGACTGACACTCCTATGAAGTCACAGCATGTTCAAGACCTGTAAAAGTTCAATCCAGACAGGGTTCCAGAACAGCGAGGAAGAACACCCTAAAACAAAAAGAAATCTGCAGCTGATACCCTCTGGCAAAAAAGATATCAGTTTTCTCAAATGGAGTGTCACTGGGTATATCTGCCAAACTGCAGGACAGTTCCTATGCCCAAGAGCAGTTGGCAAATGCAAATGAATTCCATGGATATTTTTTAGACTTTTGTTCTCTCTATATATTTTTTTCTTTTGTCTTTTGTTTTTGGGTTTCTTTGTTTTGTTTTGTTTTTTGTTGTTTGTTTTGGTTTTTGTTTTTGCTTTTTTTTGCTTATTGGTCGTTTCCTTCTTGTTTTGATTTTTGCTTCTGTAATGTGTTTTTGTTTGGAAAGAGAAAAAGGAAGAAATAACATAAAATTGGCTGAGTAGAGTGTTGGGGGAAGATGGATGAAGAGAAGGAGAGAGTATTAGAGATGAGAAAAGGAGAGTAGAGAAAAAGACTCATAAGAAATATAAGCTATTATAAATACTAGTTGAAAACAATAATATTTCAATAAAGTCTTACTTTTTCCTTACATTTACATTATTTTTCAGCAGTTGAAAATCTGTCTGTTTTGAACCACGCTACAACTTATTAGGTCTTTATATTTTATTATAGAGCTGGATCACTAGTAGGGGCTCATTAAATAACAATATAGAAATAGTACTTCGGTATGTGAATGAAAACTGACATATTGCATCTACAGAGACTGACTGGCCAGACAGAATTTCAGTACTGTGGAAAGACTGGAATATTACAGATCCACAGGCTGATCACCTTCTCTTGAGCTGATTCTAGCCCTTTGGAACAATCATTCCTTGCCGTCCTTTGTGTTGGAACTGGCATCTTGTGACTAATAGAAACTTTTTGGAATCTATTAACGTAGCGCTAGATTCTACCAACCAGAAAGCAAAGAGATGTCATCAGATAGCATCTTGGGCCTACCTCTTATATTGTCAATGAATGTTAAACTTGCCTTGATTAGTGACGTTTTCTGTTCTGTAAATCTATGAAACTTCTGGGACTGCTTTTACTTTATAACATGGAATTTGTGGTAACCCGAATGTTGTGTTCCTATGCCACTATGACTCAATAAGGCAATAGGATAATCTACTCATTTTCTTTAAGGTGAGAGCTGTGGTTTTGGGGTTGACAGTTTGCATTTTTCAAAAAAAGATTTTTATTTTAAAATTTTAAAAAATATATTTTATTAGGTTTTTGAGAATTTCATACATTTTATTTTGATCATATTCACCACCACACCTCCTCTTAATGGTCCAAAATCCATTCGTATCTCCTTATTTTGATAATTAATGAGTAATAATCTAGACCAAGTTGGCCTGTGCATATGTCTGTAGAAAACTGTTTCAATTAATTGATGTAGAAAATTTCAGGCTACTTTGGGTGTTAACATTTCCTAGGAAGTGAGTCCTGATCTATATAAGTGAAGAATACTAGTCAAGTATCAGCAAGTAAAGAAGCAAGGACATATTAATTCTCTGTTCTTTATTCTGAATGTGATCAGACTATCTGCCTTGACTTCCCCAAAATGATACATTTTAATTTGACATTGAAAGCCAAATGAACACATTTCTTCTATATATTGCTTTTTGTCAGGAAATTTTATGTAACAACAGAAATGAAAGTATAATAACACCTAATTCTTTTTTATCTGCTTTGTAATTTTAGGTTTAATTCTGGCATTTTCTTACATTCTTTTGCTGTTGTTGCTGAGCCACCTTCCTTATTCTTACCTCTTGTAACTCCCACCTTGTTCTACTCCTACTTGTCTCCTTATTCCTCCCCATATGCCTAATTCTGTTTTTATGTCACATATATGCTTCTACCCTCTCCTCACCAAATTAAGACCTCTTTCTCTCCCATTTTATGGCCCTTTTTAAATTACATGACTTATACCTATGTATACATAGGTTCCTTTCCCTAATGGCTAGAGATAATGAATTACTCTGTAGACTCTGTTCACATTGATGCTTGCTTCCATTGCCTTATGGAAGCCTTTTGAATTTCGTTTAGTACCATTTGTCAGTTGTTACCACTGTCTTCTGTGTCATCAGAGTCTTATCTAAACACTCCTTTGCTAGAGCTACATTTTAGCTTGTTTTCCCTAAGCTCCTTTTTCTAACAACTTCAGAATTTTCTGTTTTTATATTGAGATCTTTGATCCATTTTGAATTAATTTGTATGCTGAATGTCAGGGATATTGACACAATTTCATTCTTCCGCATATGAAGATCCAAGTTTTCTAGTACTATTTGTTAAGGAGATGCTACTATTAAGTTTTTTTTTTTTTTTTTAGTTTAGCATTCTGCTATACCCATAGGTCAGTGCCTTATATAGCCATTATCAGGGAAGATTCCACTTGCAGTTGATGGGAACTACCACAGAGATGTGCAACTGGAAGTGTACAGGGAGTGAAAGATACTGAAATGAACCTCTCCCCTCAGGGCTCAAGTAGTTATGCAGAAGAGTAGGTGGAAAGATTGCTAGAGTTAAATGGGTTGGGTGACATCAAATAAACTATTGGTATACATGTGTATACATGTATACACATGTATACATGGTATACATTTTCATTTCAGCATCATGCTATCTTTGTCATTATGGCTCTAGGGATAAATGGAGGAGGTCAGGTAATGTGATAGCCCTAGGACTATTCTTTCTACTTAGAGTTGCTTCAGCTATTTGGGATCTTTTATATTTCCAGATGAATCTTAGGAACTCCTTTTTATAATTCTGTGAGGATTGTTATAGATATTTTGATGGTGATTATAATGAATCTGTAGTAGATTAATTTTTGGTAAGATAGCCATTTTCACAATATCAATTCTCCCGATGCTAAGCATAAACAATCATCTATTATCATCTTCATTTTCATTATAGAGGTCATTTCCCTCCTTTCTGAGATTTATTCTTAAGGATATTTTAACCCATCATAAAAAGGATAGCTCTTCTAATCTCTTTATCCACATTTTGCTATTGCTATTTGGAAAAACTGATTTTGTATGTTGATTCTGTTTCATGTAACTCTACTGAAAGTAATCATGACTCTAAGTTTTCTGATGAATTCCATAGAAGTTCTTAAGTGTAGGATTATTTGGCTTCTTTCTTTCCTATGCAAATATAACAAATAACTCAAAGGTTATAACAGATTGAAGACCATGCCTAGAAACACATATTGAGCTCACACCAAACAAAGAAAGTCATAAATCAAGGTTATGTACACCCAAACAATACCAGTGAAGACATGGATCCACCTACACCAACCCATCATTGTCTGGGCTTCATCCTCATCTAGTAAGTTGTTTTGACAAGTTGTTAGAATGGGAAACAAGTTCCCACTCTGGTTGGAACATTTTCCTTCTCTCAGCATGAGATTCCTGGAAAATCTTCAAATTTTTGACATCTATTATTTCACTAGTCTGATTGAGAGACCCAGGCAGAATACTTTCTTTTCTGCCATGTCTGTTACAATAAGACATTGGCCTAAATCTGCTGTTACTTTAGATGTAGAGAGAACAAAACTTTGTAGGACAGACTCCTGACAGGATGAGGATGATTATCAATGATGTTGAGGCCTGCCTGTAAACATTGATCCACTTTAGGACCACAATTGGAACTTCTTTGCAGAGGAACTGTACTGTATGGACTATCATGCTGAACCATAGCTGAGGCAGTGATCTGCAGATGGCATACTGACGATACTACCTAAACACGGATATCTCTTGCTCCTTACTTCAGTTCTTCCTATTTGACCCTAACACCCCGGCTAGTATCCCAAGGATGGACTTGATGGTATTGGATTTGATTATCTATGTCTTATTCCCTACATGCTCATATTTAATAAATATCCTTTCCCTGCTTTTCACTACTTATTTTCTTTCATTTGTCCTGCTGTGTGTGTGGCCAACTTTGGCTTGCTGTTTCCCAGAGCCCAGGTTTTTCCCCTAAAAACTTCAGTTACATCTTCTGTGTTATTTTAAAGGAATATAATTTTAAAACATATTCTTCCCTCAAGCCCCAAATCCTCTTTACAAAGATTCTTAGAAATAAGATTGCTGTAAAAAAAAAAAAAAAAAAAAAAAAAAGACCACCATTCCAATTAAAGTGTTTAATAAGGAAAACTTCAACCTTAATCAACAGGATGTTCTCTGAAGAACAAACACAGAGGGACAAAAGGTACACTTGGTTTTAATTCTAAATCAAGTGGTGGTGTATCACTTCCCCATTTACTTGAGCTTCACCTCAAATGTAGTAGTAGGCTTCTTGATAAACAAGGGTCTCACTGGGTTAGGAGGATTAAAACATTCACATGAAAGTCTTACAAGGTTTGGGAGATAGAAATATTTTAATTCCTTGTCCTAAACACAAGTTTTATATTGTTTGGTAGAAAAGACTCATGTTTAATATTTCTTTAAAAGACAAAAGAAAACTCAAATATTACTGAATACATGCTAAATCAAAATGTAGTATTTTTCATAGGGAATCTACTAAGAGTTCACATGGGTAGAAAAAAAATCTCCCACTTCTGTGTAACTCAGTAGATGCAATAACTTATCATCAGGTAACAATAGGGACACAAAAGCACCATATCATTTGTCATTTATAATGTATGCTAAATTTAGCTGATTACATTTGTCTACTACCTCTGTTAATTAATTGACATAATTTTAAGGGGAAAGAATAAACTGTTTGTATTTAGACCACAGGAGGTAGTTTTTCAATCCAGAGCAAGAATGTCCCATCCCAAACACACACATGTGCACGCACACATACACACACACACCACTCCATTCAAGTCTGGCTCCTCTAATTTCGAGAAGCAGACAGCTTATTATAACTTGCTTAGATGTTTCTACTCCAGAGGAAGTCTCTAGGTCCTTAGGAAATGCCATTACTGGGCCATTAAACTAACGATGGCTTACTTAGCTTTTAGAAAGATTTATATGCATTTAAAAATGACAGATAAAATACTTACATTACATGGCTTTTAAAATAAATGCTCTAAAAAAGGAGGAGGGTTTCATTCTTTATTTTCCAGCAAGAAAATGAAAGCTTCTACTTTTAACATTTTCTCTTATGATTTCATGTCCTGTGAGTTTCAGGAGCTCCACATAGACTATCATGTAATCACTGCTCTCATGGAATTTGTATTTCATTAGAATACTTAATCTGATCACTAGGTTCTTTCTCTAAGATCATAACATACATAAATTTAGCTGAGACTAGCCCAGGAACATTACATACATGGCTAAGTATCCACCACGTGATTCCAGTTCCTTTAGCCCATCTTTCTCCCCTACAAAATTTATAAAACAATCCAAAGGATTGTTCACATTTCCTTGAAGCTTTTTTTCTTAGAGTAATATTAAGAACAAGAGAATAACCACCATGAATGGAAATCTTCCATTCCTCTGCTATGTCTTCTTTAGACTGCTGCTTGCTTAAACTCATGGGTGAGAGTTGGAAAGCTGAAAATGAAAAGCTGAAATTATATCAGGCTATCCTGTCACCTTAATAGCTATCTATCACCAGCATCAGTATCTGATCTAATAATCTTTCAACTATCAGAGAAAACCTCAGAATGCATCAATATAACAAACCACTTCCACTAATGTAGGACCTATTTTGAGATTTGTTATAACCCATTTGCTGTCCATTTGTTAGTGCTGCAGTGTTATGGCAGATGAGGGGGGCAGATAGGGTAGAGAATAAACATCCCATCTCAGATTGAAATTACAACCTCATGACTCTCTCTCTGCTTTTGCAAAGGCAGTCTCTTACTTTGTTACATATATATATGAGAGAGAGAGAGAGAGGGAGAGAAAGAGAGAGAGAGAGGGATCCAGTTTCCCAGCATCATTCAATGAATAGACCATTTTTTCTCCAATGTGTGTCCTTGCTGCCTCTGTCAAAATCCTGTTGTCTGTAACTATGAGGATATATTTCTGAGTTTCTTATTTTGATGCATTACTCTCTGTGTCAGATTTTATGCCAGAAGTGAACTGATTCTACTGGTAACACAGGTACATAGTGTCTCTTAAAATAGGATATTTTGATCCTTCCCTCTTCTTTTTCTCATGATTGCTTTGGTTATTTGGAATCTTTCTTCACAAGTAAGAGCCTTTGGATATTTCTGTGTTTGTGAAAAATATTGTTGTTCTAAGAGGGACTGAACCAAGCCTATTTATTCTTTGTGTAGTGGAGACATTTTCAACATTATTTCTTTTAATCCAGGAGCATTTTTTTAATCCAATAAACCAAACCAACGGGTTTTCCTTTCTTAGAACATCCTCCCCAATCTCTCTCACCAATATTTTATTGTCATTGTTGAGATTTCCTTTTTATTTAAATTTATTTCTAAGTTTTTGTAGTTATTGTTTTAAAAAAAAAAGACCTTTTCTTCTTACTATAACTTATTACTCATTGATCAACATTGTTCCATCTTTCCTTCTGGGCCATTCTCAGGTCCCAACTACCAGTGTTCTAGTTTCACCTTCTGGGTGATCAATGTTGGCAGATTCTATATTTGGGGTATAATTATATTTGGCATTCTATACCAAGATAATTCCACTTAATATCTTGATCTTCAGCTTATTTTATCACAAAGGCAGGGTTTCATTATTTTATGACTTAGTAGTATTCCATCTGTGCATGTTCCACATTTTCTTCATCTTTTCATCAGCTGATGGAAACTCAACATTTATTTCTGTTTCTTCACTATTGTGTTTAGTACTACAGTAACATGAGAGTACACATATCTCTTCAACGCACTAGTATTATTCCTTCAGGTTCATACAAAGCAATGATATTACTAAATCATAGGGTAGTTTTGTTTTCTAATAGATTTTCATGCAGTAAGATAAAATTAATAATTTCTAATATTCAGTATAACACAGAATTGATAGCAATTAACCATGAATTTCAAAATACCCTTATAATTTTACATGATGTAGCATAAAATAATTGTAACTGTGTAAAGTGATAGAGACATAAATTAACATAAATATGATAGATTTATATTTCTATTAAGAGTGTGAACATCATATATTACCCTATTAATATGTATCAATATTAATATGTATTTAACATTCAGATGCTTTTCCTAAAGTTGTATAACCATTCCACCAGCCTAGTCAATACTTTTGAGGAATATTATGCCCATTAGTATTAAATCTCATTCCATTTAAAAGATCTAAAGAATTCCTATGTCCTACAATTTAGACTTTGATCTTAAAGTCAGTTGGTTCATTTTGTTTATTTTAATCTTTGACATATTTAAAGCCAGCCAAACCCTGGTTGTAGATAGAGGAGGTACTATCTAATCTACAGCCCATTCTGAAGAGCTAGAGTCAATGGATAGTTCTTGGCAAAATAAGCATTCTTCTTAAATGAGGTAGGTTTCCCATGCTCAGGCGGATGGTACCACACCCTTGCACATAGAGACAGCAGTAGCTAGACTTAGTGGGTTATCAACAATGATAAGAAAAGAGGAAAGAGATGAGGGGAGAGGAAGAAAGAAAAGAAAGAAGAAAAGAAGGAAAGAAGGAAACAAAAAAAGAATAAGAAGACATGAAGTTGGAGTGGAATTTGATGGACATGTAGGTGTAATTAGAGATAGAAAAGGTAGTATATATGATCATATTTCTTTTTAGATATGCATGGAATTCTCAAAATTCAAGTTCCCCTCCAAATAAAGAAAGAATTTCAACTTGGAACACTTGAAGTCATGCCTAGTTTCCAGCTCACCACAGCTGTATTCCAGCAGTCCACTGGTAAGGAAACTTATTGGGACATTACTGAAATGACAGATTAAGACACTGATTTCTCGTATGGAACTTATTGGCAAACTTAGAAATTTTAATGTTTTGCTATGAGACTTTCCTCTCTTTCTATAGCTTTTCTGATGTAATGAACCAGAACACTATGGACTACAAGGTTTCCTCTTATAAATATTTTATAATATCTGCTCCTTAGAACAGCCCAAAGTTTTCATTAGGAATACTCATATAACTCCAAAGACTTTATTTAAAAGAACATTGTAAAGTGAGCCTCACATCATAAACAGTAAACAAATCACAAAGAAATTGTTGTCTTACTACACTGTGTAAGTGCCAAACATAAAGGCAACACTGTGAATTAAGGCTGCCACTGGTGTTCATATCAGGTATAAATGTCATCTAAAACTGTGATAGGAAATAATGAACTAGAAATCAAGTTCCTAACAAGCGCTTCTTAGGTAAAATGTACAACTTCACCAGCAAACTCTGTCTTACTGATTGTCAAAAATTCCCCATCCACTCACTGGACAATGGTTTTCTGATGATGTTCCATGTAAGTATGTGTTAAATTATAGGTGATTAAAGATAATTTTTGGAAGGCTTCCCAATAAATAGGGTATGGAATATGGACAACCAGAAATGGAAGGTTTCAAAAAAGAGAAAATGTATTTATGAAATAAAGACATCATCAAAATATACATCATCTCCTCTTAGCCCATCGCAGATCCTAAAATAAACCAATAAGAGAAGAATTGAGTATATTCAAGGAATTTATGGTTATTGTTCATACTTCATTCCTTTTAGAATCATTATCCTTCTGTACAAAAGAAAAACAAAGTAAAAACTATAGCAATATTTTATTGGCAGCATTTTAATGCCTGTGTAATGTGAATTATTGTGGCCAGCTGAACATTGGGGATGTTTAATGGGACACTTAATATTCTATCTGGATGTTAAGGGATTACAGTGGGTCAAACAGGCAGAGGTACAATAGAAGGCATTTCAAATAGAAATTATCATCTAAGACCCATGGTCCACATGACAAATTAAGAGAAGATGAGTAACAAAAACTTAGACTATAATCATGTGGTCTCTAGAACTTCTGTGTCCACATGTCACTGTAGCAGCTTCAAACAGAGACCCAGTCCATCATCAGGAGATGGACACTGAAAAGCACTCACTCCAGAGTGACATGACCCAGATTGCTCTAGGTCTGCACAGTTAGTTACCAAACAGCACATCAGAGGGGATGCATGGTTTGGGTATTAATCTCATAGAGAAAAAGAAAGACACATTTTAAACCAGTTATGATGCACTAATAGTTAAACCTGATTTTCATTACCAAATAAAGAAATTTAGTGTTTG
The DNA here is from genome assembly GCA_026225945.1 of Cricetomys ansorgei. Classification (NCBI taxonomy): domain Eukaryota; kingdom Metazoa; phylum Chordata; class Mammalia; order Rodentia; family Nesomyidae; genus Cricetomys; species Cricetomys ansorgei. The sequence continues at coordinate 7,333,332 of JAMJFZ010001791.1, forward strand.
GGTTCTCTCTTTCATGAAGCAAAATAGTGATCAGTTGTTCTATCTGTTTAAACCTAACTGAAAAATTTACATTATTTTCTTTAGTATATTTTACAAGTAAATGAAGGGATATTTACAATATCTTCTTGTACATTTTCTTTTTTCATTTTTAAGCAATGGCAGACTGTTTCCACACCTAACTCAGCTATCAAAGCAACTCTCTATGGATTTCTAAATAGACTATTACTAACAATCCCAATTGTTAATATTTTATGCTAATCTGAAGAGGAAGAATTAAGCATCCCACTGAAAACCACAATCTACACATATTCTGCAATCATGCAGATATCTTAGTGAAAAAAATTATTTTCCCAGAATTAATTTGAGTTAGCCGCTTATGTTACTCTTAATAATATCAGATATTTTTACCCTCCTAGAAAGACAAATTTTTCTATAAAGAGTGATTACCGGTCTCATAGAGTGGCAGTAGCTTTGCCTTTGTGTAAATGTGAAGGAAAGAAAGGTAAATACTACAAAGGAGAAATGCAGAACAGCAGCAAGAGGTAGAAGAAAACAAAATAAAATGTGATTCTCAAACTTTCCAAAAAGATCTACTTTAATAAGACTACAAAGTCAAAAGCAGATGCATTTTTAGGTTGACTAGGAACAACTGATAGCTAGATCTCTCCTAGTGTGAGCTTCAAAATACTCTCCAGCTGGGCTGTGGTGGCACATACCTTTAATCCCAGCACTATGAAGGCAGAGGCAGGCAGAATTTCTGTGAGTTTGAGGCCAACCTGGTCTACAGAGTGAGTTCCAGACAGGCAGAGTTAGGACAAAGAAAGCCTATCTTGGGGAAAAACAACAAGAAAAACCCCCAAAAGAAACCATATTCATATCTTCAATCCCAAAGTTGTGTACTTACTTTCTTCAAGCCAAATTTGTGTAAAATATTTCTCTATTCTATAATGTTATATGCCTAAGTTGTTTCCACTGACTTTACCAGATAAAATCTAGAAGAGGGAAATCAGGATGGGGAAAGGTTAAGCAAAAGATACTACATTTAAGTTACAGGGACTCAAGAAAGAAATATGAGTACAAGGTGAAAATATAAAGAGCACATCTGGAGGGGAGGAGGAAGTTGATTCTGCAAAGAAATGAATGCCTTAGTACTTCCCAAGAAGTGTTTTTAGATAACAGTGGGAAATTTTACAGATTGAGTGTTTGTTATATCTAAATTATAGATTGAGATCTTAGCATGTATGACCTTTGGGGCTTCCTCGGGTTTGAGTGAAACCTATAACATCACTGCCTTTGTTTAAAAACAAAAACAAAACAAAACAAAAAACCTCAGGACCTCTACCCTATCTTTTATCCTTTCTGAGAATACAGAAACCAAAATATATCAGGAGTCCTAAGCAGTAACTGAACATGGCTGGTACACTGCAACCTTTGAATTCTTAGCCCTTCCATAAAAAATATTGTTTATAAGCTATGTCTAGATTAATTTAATGGCTTTTATGGGACAGAAGTTTTCTCTGTCTCAGCATGCCTTACAGGCCACAGAGGTCAAGCATGCCTGCCACTCCACATTCTCATACTAAGGGAAGAAAGTAATGCAAAATGGGTGTGGGATGGTTAGAAATCTTGGCAAAGGTTATTACTCAGACATAATATTCAGAGAACATTCTCTGTAAGGCAAAATTTAATGAAAGACTTGAAGGAGAGGTTATTTTCTGGTATCAAACCAGCAGTTGATATTCACAATATATTTGATAAGTTTTTAAATATATCTTTCATATTTACCATCATTAAAAATAATTAAAAATCTTTATGTGCTTATTGGGAGAGATGAGGTTGGAAGAAGAGTAGAAGGAGCACTAGCAGCATAAAAACAAAGCCCAACATGGCTGAGATGTAACTTAGTTGGTAGAGTCCTTTCCTAGGACACACTAGATTTCATCCTCAACACTTCAAAGGAAACAAAAATTACAGTTATTGATCACTGTATGAGATTTTACATTGTTCCTTTCAATATTTTTATATTTTGCAAATATTTAAATTACCTACTCACATGCAAATGTGACAGTTTCTAATATATATATCTATCTATATATATATATGTAATTTCACAACAAAATATTTGACTCATGTTGATCATGAAGTTCATGCCTCACTTAGAAGACAGGGTAGACTACAGTAGCATTTTAAATATAAATAAGAAGAGATCAGTCTCTGAATTCCCAGTGTTCACCTTAGCAATGAACAGCTAAATATTAATCCTTTTATTAGATCATTTTTTTGACATTTTATAATATTTCCTATATGTACAAATTTTGACCTTTAATAAGTGTGTGTGTGTGTGTGTGTGTGTGTGTGTGTGTGTCTGTAGATTCTCTCAGCCACTAATCCAAGTAAGAATTTACACAGGGCTTTCTGCTAAAACCTCAATATTACTTAGATTCGCATGCATGCCTGTCCAATGACAAGGGGAAGGATAAGATTTTTGTTATCATCCCATGAATACATAAAACACACACACACACACATACATATCACCTTTCCATATAGACCTTCATCCCTATGAACTTTCTTCTGTAATTTTTATTACTTAATGTACCTGAAAAATTACGTGTCCCCATGAGGAGAAATACTTCATTTAAATATCTACAAAACTGTTATACCTACTATACAGATTTTACATGACAATTAAAGCACTAAAAATGAGTCCACACTTCATTTTACAGAGAATCAAGTAATACTACTTGAAGTATGATTAAGGTCTTATGTCAATTCTTCTAATTAATATGAAGCCTCTAGAAATATTTGTAAGGTATTTTTATGTCTCTTCTGGTGAAGTTATGCAAATGATGGCTCAGAGTTGCCCATTCTTCCATCCTGATACCTGTTTATCAACGTATTGCTTCACATACAGATGGGCTTAGCCAACAACTCAAATTTAACAAAAACCAACAAAAGGAAAGAAGCATCAAGTGCTGTAGCATCTCTGCCAGCTCACTATGCTGTTTAGTCACACCTGGCTCTGAGCTGTGCAGACCGGAGACTCCAGGTTGGCTTCATCTTACTTTGTTATCATCCTGCACAGAGATCAGAGTGGTAGGTGATGTAGCAGCTTTCCTTCCCTGTCACTCACAAGATAGCAGGAGTTTTCATTCTCCCTCTCCTATGAAGCACCCAAGCATATTTTTCTATTGACAAATTGATCTCTTTCTTCTCTCTGCATGGCTTTCTGCTTTATGCTCTGCTCACAGATTCAGAATCAAAAGGCATAAAAAGGAAATCAATTTAAGAGTCTGACTGGATATTTGTATTCTTTCTGTCCAACCTAGAATGTGTTCCTGTAGGTGTATTTGCTACATGTAATTAGTTCATATTATACTCACAAAACATACAGTTAAAATTTTGTTGCATTCTACAGGAAATAAAACAGGCCGTCTTACTTCCTAAAACCTACTAACACAGCACCATGTCTTCAGGAGAGATGTACCAAACATTTAATCAATCATTTCCAACGGTTTACCAATAGGTTTTATGACTATTATTGTATACTTACCATACTTAAATGTATCACTGTAGGCAAAGGCATGCTACTTTGCTTTTAAAGGGCCACCAAAAATTTTTAAAAAATGAGTCTGTTTGATATTATTAAAAATGATAAACTTTCTGTGTTTTTAAGATCACAATATTTTATTGAAATATTATATTTCATTTAAATATATGCACTTAAACAACTCCCACATATACAAGGGCACTGCTTTTGTTGATGTATTCATTAGACTAATTTATTATACATTAAAGTAAATCTATTACTGTCAATATGTCTCCTTTAAGTAATTTCCAGCCAAAGAAATAAAATTAAATGTAAATACAAATCCCTGCTCCATGAACACTAACATTCAACCAAACCCTTTCATTGTCTAGTTTAATGGGCTACAGTGTATTCCATTCTAGAATTCACATGGATCGACACCATTAAAAAACTTTTCTTTTGATATACAAGATAAACTCTGTCAGATCTAGTGAACATGTCCCCCAGTCCCTGCAGAGTCTGTATATTAATTCCAACACAACAACATAAACAGAGGTTCCCTTTTCTGTCCACATAATCACTAATTCTACTAGAAACTTAAAATGCTCACCACAAAAGTAATAAGAATGAAGGAACTGTTACTCAGGCCACACTATATACCTTCATCGAAGCAACACATCACAAGACACAATTTCATATAATTATTAGCCCATCAAAATTATATTAACAATAAAAATTTTAAATAGATCTTTAAAATCTTATTTAATTATTACATAGAATCCCTATTCATGTGCCTGATATAAAACTCATTTCTGTTGGTACAAATAATAATCTCAATAGTGGTGAGTGGAGATTGTAGGGCTCAAAGTTCAAGAACAACTTGGGCTCCTATAAAAGATACTATCTCAAATCAACAACAAAACAACAAAATGTTGTCTTGTATTTAAAATTATTTTTATAGACAATTATAGGTGAAGTTGTAAATAAGTTACATTGTGATTAGTCGTTCCAGGAAATGGAAACCATTGGTAATAATGAAGTTCCTTTACCTGATGCATAATAGACTTTTTTAAAAAATATACTGCCAAACAAATGGTTATATAATACTGCTTTGTTTATAAGGAAAGCTGATGTTCAATGAGACACAAATATAACCTACTTGGTCTCCATTAAGCAGCTCTTCACGTAAATATTTTCAAAGACTTAGAAACAATAAAGCTGGTACCATACTCTGTAGTGAATTACAAGATGCCAGCTCCAAGTTTTGACAGTTTCCCTATATAACACCATTTTATATTCTAAAGATTAAAATGAACAAGAACTCTCAACATTTTGACATCAACCTATCAATCAACAATATTTCTTGAACAATGGAGAGAACATGTTCTATTTTCACTATTGATTGCTTTCACCACAAAAAAAGAAAAAAATAATCTAAATACTTGAATGTATCTAACTGAACTATGACAACTTTGAACGCCTAGAATATGGCCCCTGTATGTTACTTTAACATGAATTTTCATAATGAACCTCATTTTGTGTTGAATTTTATTTTATTTTTTCCCCATTTTCATGTGTGTACACTGTAGGTGTAGTTTTGTTAATTCAATCATTAGTACTAGTACTGGAGTCCTGGAGCATTTCAGACTCCACAAAATCCACTCTTAAGCCTAGAACTGGAAGGGTTCAGCCTCCGTACAATCTAGAACTTTTATGCCTCCACTGCTGCTACACCTACCCTCGGAACTCAGATTCTTCAGACTTCTGTGTCTCTTTGAGCTCTCATTGCTCCATACTGCCTCAGTCAGACTCTCTGCTCTTCAGTTAGATGGCTTCATTGTCTTTGTGTCTTGTCTCCTGTCTGCCTGCTCAGGTTGTTTGCCTCATCCTACTTTCTGTAACTTACTCTGGTCTGGAACTGACTGACCCTGTAACTGACCCTTTAACTCATTCTTCAAGTGACATTTTAACAGAATTTACTCTGAGCTGAGAGCTTGCATTTTCTATTGTGAGAGTTGGGTGTGTCTTCACTCTTACTCTGCCAATTCTTCCTCTGATTTGGCACTTTGCCTTTCCTTCGCTTTGACTCATCTCAGATGTCACTTCCTGTGTGAAACTACCTCCTTTGAGCTTTGCTTCCTGTGTCTGCTTCCACACTCTGTTTCTCTCTTAGGCACTAAAGGTGTGGACACTGCTTTCTGAATACTGGGATTAAAGGTGTTTCTACATTCCATCCAGACCACACAGGCCTCTGAATGTAGACCCCTGGAATAGAGACTCTTCCTAGCTTTTACACAGGCCTATTATTCTACAGTGCACAAATCATGTGTGTAAAGCATGTTTTGCATGTGTGAGGAAATGTGTTCAGGCCCAAGGTTGATGGTGAAAATCATCCTCAATTTTACTTCTATCTTACTCACTGAGTTATGACCTATCAATCAAATGCGTAGCTGACATGGCATTCGAATGGGTTCTGGGCATCAAAACTTGGGTCCTCGTGCTTGCCATTAAACACTTTAATACTGAGCCATCCCCTTAGTCTCCAGAATTTATTGTTTCTTATATTTACTGTTATATGTATAATGAGTAGTTGAATATATGCATCATTATTTAGTGATTATTTCATAATAAGTCTCCCAAGTTTCACAATTTGTGCTTGATTAGTTTATGTGTGAATCCTTAGCACTTAATGTTACTTTGCAAAATATGTTCTCAATAGGCACTTATTAAAAAGTTCTTTGAGGTGGAAATTTTGTTTCAGCTGCAACTGCAAAGAGTTTGAAAGGCACAACTGCTGTCACCACACCACCATAAGAAAAGGAAACTGAGAACTGATGTCTTTGTGAGCCCATTAGAAAACTGAGGTCAAATGTCAAATTGATAGTCAACTCCCAAGAGAGACACCCACATCCAGAAAAATTATCACTGCCGTTTCACTGGTAGGGGAGTGCAGTGAGAAGCACACCTACTCAAGTGCCTCTGATTAAATATATTGGCCTTAAAGCCGTGGAGGAAATGTGGAACAACTGATGTTCTCAAGTAATTTTGATGGGAAAACCTCCAAGCCATTTGGAAAACAATTTGATAGTTTCTTAAGAAGCAATATATGTACTTAACATGTTTGCCATTTTTGCACAAACCCAAGTTTGGATGCCCAGAAGCCATGCGAATGCCAAGTCAGCTCTGCGTTTGATTGACAGGTCATAACTCAGTGAGTAAGATAGAAGTAAAATTGAGGATGATTTTCATCGTCAACCTTGGGCCTATTTCCTCACACATGCAAAACATGCTTTAACACACATGATTTGTGCACTGTAGAGTAATAGGCCTGTGTAAAAGCTAGGAAGAGTCTCTATTCCAGGGGTCTACATTCAGAGGCCTGTGTGGTCTGGATGGAATGTAGAAACACCTTTAATCCCAGTATTCAGAAAGCAGTGTCCACACCTTTAGTGCCTAAGAGAGAAACAGAGCGTGGAAGCAGACACAATAAGCAGAGCTTAAAGGAGTAGTTTCACACAGGAAGTGACATCTGAGATGAGTCAAAGTGAAGGAAAGGCAAAGTGCCAAATCAGAGGAAGAGTTGGTAGAGTGAGTGAGGACACGCCCAACTCTCACAATAGCCTTTACATGTTAGATGTTTAACGAAAGGATCAACATCAACTCGTTACCTTCCTAGTGTCCTTAGAAAAGCAATTGAACAAGGCACAAAGCTGAAATTCCCAGAGTTACTTTCCTAAGAGTGGGAAAACTCTGGGAAGTTATACTAATACTTCTCACATTCCACTGAGTGATTTGTTTGGGTCATTCACTCAGAGAATGCTGAACTCAGCCTGGACATATTAAGCTCTATAGCCACTGAAAGGAGAAGACATGTACAATTTCTGGAAAATGAACACCCATCGGCAATTTAGTACAGGATGAGAACTGTGTGACAGCAAATTTAATCAGCATTTGTCCCTGGGGCTTCTAATTTGTCATGTTTAAACACCAACTAAATTAGTATGCTTGTTTTCTTTTTGCTCTAGGTTTGTTATAAAAGGTCAACTTCATTTTGTTAAATAAATTTCTGTTTTAAAGTTGCTATAGAATCATAAAATTTTCAAGGTGAAACAGGCTGTTCACATGTCCAACACACAGATTTTGCTATGTTTTGTGGGGTTGTTGTTATATCTGATTAAATGTATCCATTCAATTTTAGTAATTAAGTAAAATCAATACTTTACTTAGACTCCTTAATTTTTACCTAATAGTTATTTTAATTTTATTTAATTCAAGTTTCATCCAGAATATCATCTTACCTTCTGAGGTGGCATTTTTTAAAATTTTTTTAACTATTTAGTTCGCAGACACTCTTGTTAGAGGTAAGTTTTGGGGAAAAGTGACCAGGTATTATAAAATGTATTAGGGACAAATGCATAAATAGTGTTCCATGATTGGTCTGTTTTTAGAAAAGCCACAATATCTTCTACCAATAATGTACTAGCAACATCACTTACCATGGTAGACAGTAGTTTCAATCACCTGGCTGAACTAATGTATCAATTTCATCTAAATAAACTTCTTCATATGCTGTGTAGTCTTTGGTAGGAAGTCAGGATGAGCAACTCACTCTTAAAGGATAATCTACAAAAGCTGTATAGGATGCACTTAAAGGGCACATACGTGTTTTCCTGACTTATTTATTTATCATACTTTCTATCATTGTGGACTAATGATTACTTCTTCATTGTTGACTATATTGTAGTAATAAATTCTAATACTTTCCTTTTCCATTTCTTAATCTATAACTGTCCAACAGTGAGAAGCTTGACACTCACCCCTACTGTCCTTGTGTGTGTGTGTGTGTGTGTGTGTGTGTGTGTGACTTTTATCTTCAGGATTTCGTTGTGCTATGCATGAAGATAATGTACCTTATTCTTTCTGCCGCAATGCAGTCAAGTCCTGGAGGCTTCTTGGGGAGGAGAAGATGTAGGTTGAAATATTGTAATGTTCTCATTTGGTGGGCCTGTATCTCAGGGTTATACACACATATTTCTGTCATTTCCTTAGATTTTCATTAGGACAAAGAAAATTTCTTTGGCAACAAGGCTCCTGCAAAATTCCTTAAAACAAGTTTAGGCTAAATACATATTTGCTAGAACAGATGCTAATGCCCACTAGGCAGAATGCTCTCTTCTCTGAGCCAAACTTACAATGTGCTGTTACTGTTTTGTTTCTTCTTAAATCCACTATTACTTTCTATCCTTCAGTCTTCAGTACCCTTTTGTACTTAATAGGAGAAAGTCTTTCTTTATGCTTTCCCTCAGGATTTCCTAATAATCTTTCTAAGAAAAAAAACCTTCAGAACCTATCCCATGCAGATTTTGTAGATTCTGAATGCAACCCAAAATACATGGGTAAAATGTGATGCATTGTTTTTCACATGTCTATGTGTTATAATTATTATCAGGTTCTGAAGAATTTATATGGAAAGTCATCTTAAACTGTTCAGACTTGATATTTATACATAAATGAGTATTTCAGTGTGTGTGTGTGTGTGTGTGTGTGTGTGCACGCGCACGCGCATGTTCATGTGGAGTGCATGCACATGCATGTGTAGGTTGGATAGCCTCAGATGTCATCTTCTGGAACATCCTCCTCCTCCATTGAGATAGGTCTGCTCATTGGTGTAAAACTTACAAATTATGCTGGACAGTGAGGCCCAAGAATCCTCTGTCTCTACCTTTTCACACCGGAATTATAAGCAAGTGCCATTAAACTCATATGAGTTCTGGAGATCACCTCAGGACCTCCTGCTTGTAAGGCATGTAGTTTCTAGACCAAACCACTGCCTTATAGTGTAATTCTTAACGCATTCCTCCCAGAGGTTGGAGGAAATATGGTCTCCAAGTGCAGAAAGTGTGTTATGTAGGAGAACTTCAACCCTCTTAGCTGTTCATGGACTTCAGATTTGAGTATATCTACATTCATATCATACTCCCCAACTGTTTCTTGTCTGTTGACTGTAGTTCTTCAAGTCCGTATTCAAGAGATTCCCCAACTAACTTAAACTCTCTTAAAATTCTTTGCCTTTCAGAAGTCAAAAATAACCATATAATAAATACAATTAGATGTATCCTTAAAGAATATGTTGTTAAACCCCAACACACCCTTCTTGTTTTCTTTCCTCTTTGCTCCTCTTCTTCTGTTTGTTTTTCTTTTCTTCTCTTAACCCTATCCTTTCTCTTCCCTTCTCTTTCCTTCCCACCCTTTCTTTCATTTTCAGGATGAGATTTTATGTAGCCCAGACTGGTCTTGAACCTTATCTGTAGCTGAACATAAGTTCAACCTCCAGACCTTCTGCCTCTACCTCCAAAGAGTTGGGAGTACAGGAGCATGCCATCACACTCTGCTCATCCAGATATTTTCTATAACAGAAATCAGGGAAATTAAGTGAGTTGTGCTAGATGTCAATGTAATTAGTAATACACCTTTATTAGCTTCCAATCCATGGCATGGTGCCTTATTGAGTGAGCCATATTTGCCAACAAAAGCTCATATTTCATTTTATACAAAATAAAAAAAAGGGAATCAAATTCAGAGAAAATGAAGGCGATACGAGAACAAAAAAAACCAAAAAAAAACCCTCATCTGGAATGTAGTTATAGCCTCTTGCCAATTTACAATAGAAAATTTCAGTATCAAAAATGAAAAAAATAGACTTCCATTACAATTAACATTAGCTATTAAGATTGCATCTATAGAGGCAAATACTTATTTATATAGATAGCCTTCTAATAAGAATTTTAAAATAGTAATGAATCATGTTTTTAATCTTAAGCATACATGCCCTTTAATTATAGTCTTCTTCTCCTTTCCCAGATGTAAACTTACAATTTTCCTGGAATCTCACTGCCCCCAACCCTATTTACAGTATATTACATGTCTTAACTACCTTGTGCAAACCTTGTAATCCATAGTTTTACCTTATCAGATTGCAAGCTTGTGTAAATCACTCCTGAAGCTTATACTACAATCTTCACTGCCAAAAACGGGGGAAAGGTTTCCTTGCATTTCTTTAAAATATAACCCAAGAGTTATCAAAATTGTATATATGTAGTTAAGGATAACACATACAAGCATGACTCTTTAAAAGCCTACAACCATACTTGGGTGAATAGCATTCTTTCCCAGGTGCACCTCTTTATCTATTAAACTCCATGCTTAAACATATTTTCTTGATATGCTCCAACTCTGGCTCATACTGGTAAAATTAGTTGTTGCAGTCAAGTCAAGAACCACCTGAGTAGAATGCTCTGAAAAGAACTCCTCAGGCTGATGTAGGCTGCAGGGCGGATCCGTGTTTGCTGCCCACTCTTGACTGCTACTGAGAGATTTAGATTTTTTTTATGTCATACACACAAATACAACTTCTTTATACAGAATGGGCATGAGAAAGATATTGCTATGAAGGTCAGCCTGCCCACTAACTCTAATCTTCCAGCTTCACCTCCCAAAGGCTGGGAATACTAACATATTCCATCATGCCTTGCTTGTGGTTAATACAATAAATGTGTAAGGTATATCAGGTTATGCCCCAAATCCATTTGTGATTTCTTTAGAGTTGACTAGTGTCTAGTATTTACTCAAAATAATATGGAACATATTATTTTTCTTTCACTTTTCTTCTACCAACGAACATAACATAAATGTACAAAACAATACAACTCATAACTGGGAAGAAAAAAGAGAGAGGAAAAGAGAGGAGAGGAGAAGAGAAGAGAAAGGAAAGAGGGGGGTAGAAAGACAGACAGACACACACACACACACACAAATACACACACACAACAGCCAGATGCCAGTATCAGTTGAGTACAGTTCCTTAGTAACACTAGATTCAACTTTTTGTTTCTTTCTTTACTTTTTCCCCGCCCTGTATCCCACTGTACAGCCCTGGGTAACCTGAAATTCACTGTGCAGACCAGGCTGGTCTTCTACTCACAGAAATCTGCTTGCCTGTACCTCTAATGCTGGGATTAAAAGTGCACACCACCATACCCAGTCAAGTTCAAGACTTTTATTCCTTTCAAAGGTCTGATATATATTTGAAATTCATATCTTTGAAATATTTAAGATCCATAGCACCACCTAGTGGATTTATTTCAAATTCAAATAAATAAGCTGTTTCCAATTACAAAGTAAGTGAATGAGTGAGTTTCGCATTGGTAGATTATAAGACTCCAGTTCTATAATACATAGCTAGATACATAATTACAGGATCAGAAATTGTTTTATTTACAAATAGAAATGCAGATTTATCCTTCTGACCACACCAGCTAATGAAGGAGGTAGGCAATCTTCACTCTCCCTCCAAAGCCAGCCCCCAGTCACATCCCCAGCTCTCTAACAGACCACATACTGTACCTCTCCTCGCTCTCTTCCACAGGTTCTATACAGATCCTGGTGGCACATACTACTTTTCTAGCTACTGTGGAACTATATACCTTTTATAATACCTTTTAGCCCACCCTTATTTCTAATTGTTAGTTTTCAATACCTAAAAACAAATTCTGCCCAGGAATCACAGTGTCCATACCTGGGAGTATTTCAAAGCATTCTCCCCAAGCATCTCATAACCACCACTCCCTCCTAAGCAATAGAGAGTACAGCAGAAAACAAGGAGGAAACACCCATACAATGAAGACAAGGCCAGATATCAGCACTGAAAAGCAGATAACCAAATGCTAGCATGAAAACAAAATCAAGAAAAGCTAGGAGAGTATGCATCCACTAGAGCACTGAGAAATGCAACACAGCTAAAACAAAAGACAAAAACTTCAAAATAGTTATTATGAATATGTTAATGTCCTTAAAGAAGACATGAATCAACCCACCTATGAAAACACAAAGAATATAATGAAATAAATAAAATAACTCAAGACATGAAAGTGGAAACAGAGTTAATAAAGAAAACCCAAACTGAGTTAAATCTTGAAATGACAATTTTAGGATCTCAAACATGAAACTCAGAGACAAGCCTCACCGACATAATAAAAGAAATTAAGGAAAGAATCTCAGGCATTGAGGACAAGATAGAAGAAATGAATACCTCTGTCAAAGGAAATGGTATTTCAAAAATAATCCAGACACAAAATGTCTGGGAAATCTAGGACACTATGACAAGATCAAATCTATGAATAATAGGGATACATGAAGAAGAAACTCAGGTCAAAGGCACAGAAAATATTTTCAAATCATAGGGAAAAAATTTCCCTCATCTAAGAATATTTAATCAAGTTACAAGAAGCATTCAGAACCCCAAATAAATTGGACTAGAAGAAAAATTCCACACAACACATAATAATCAAAGCACTAGGACTGGTACGGAGGTGTCTCTGACCCTTTTTGCCTGCCCTGGGAACCCTCTTCCTCTTTCTGGGTTGCCTAGCCCAACCTTAATGCAGAGATTAGTGCCTGGCCTTGTTCCATTTTTTGTGATCAGTCTGAATGATAATCCTGGGAGGATTGCTCTTGTCTGGGGAGAGGGTTGTGCCTCTTGGGGAAAGAGGAGATAGGGAAGCTGGAAGGAGCAGAGGGAGGGGGAAAAAGGGACTTGAATGTGTTATACAAGAAAGAAAAAATAAATAAATTTTAAAAATTACTCAAAAACCACTAAATGTACAAAAAAAGTTTCAAGGGCAAACAACCAAGTAACATATAGAAGACAACCTATAAGATTAACACCTGACTGTTAAATAATAACTGTAAATGCCAACAGGGCCTAGGTAGATGTTCTATAAATTTACAAGATCCCAGATGCTATCCCAGACTACTATATCCAGCAAAATTTTCAATCACAATAAATGTAGAAAGAAAGGCATATCAGTATAAAACCAAATTTAAGTAGTATCTATCAAGAAATTGAACCCTAAAAGAGTTGCAAAAAGGAAAATATCAACCTGAAGATGTTAACTACAACCAAGAAAATACAAGAATAAACAGCATCAGACCAGCAAATCAAACAAGTAGAAAAATGAAACCCATTCACAACAACAAACTTGCAAGAATCAACAAACATTGATATCCCTCAACATCAATAGTCTTAAATTCCCAATAAAAAGACAAAGACTAAGAGAATGGATTTGAAAATGTTACCCATCTTTCTGCTGTATCCAAGAAACACATATTAACATTCAAAGATAGACATCATGGGAGGGTTAAAATGTATGGAAAAAGACTCCAAGCAAATGTACCCACGAAGCAAGCTTCTGTAGCCATTTAATATCTGACAAAATATATATTTCAAATCAAGCTAATCAGAAGAGATATTGTAAGCTCTTGAACTTACTTACCAGACCAAGGCTACCTGATGTGGCTGACTGAAGAAAGACCACCAGGCTCTAGTTTGGAGAGTTCACACCAAAGCAAATATTGGGGCAGATTTTATTGGGAGCAATCATACTTTTATATCTTTATCAAAAACAAAACATAATGGTAATTTCCAGGATCAATACAGTGGTGGTTGTCAGGACACAATGATGTCTGCAAGCTATACAGAATATACAACATTAGTGTCCAATTTTCCTGTCAAGTTTTCACACTTCTTTGAGTACTAAGGGAACATACAATGAAACACAAAGTGGCCTGACCACTCCACTGCATGAAGAATTTTCGTCAATTTTGTAGGATCTGGACAAAATGGCCAGAAGTCACTGATGCTAGCCTGAAAAATATATGGTGCATGGCCCTTATGGCAGCTAGGTCAGGTCGTCTCCATGGTTCCCTGCAGCATAGGAAAGGACACTACAAATTCAGCAAAGAAAGAAAAATCTGCCAAAAGAATATTGAAATTTTTAACATCTATGCACAAAACACAGGACACCCAAGTTCACAATAATAAATAAATAAATAAATAAATAAATAAATAAATAAATAAATAAATGAATGAATGAATGAAAACTACTACAGAATTCACATATTGACGATCACATAGTAACACTGAGTGGCATCAAAATTCCAACACAATTCTCCACAGACCATGAAAGAACAATTTTCAGCTTCAAATGAAAGCAAAGATAGCTAAATCATTTCTGAATAATACAAGAACGATTAGAAGTTTTTCCATCCTTGATCTCAAATTGTACTCCAGAGCTATAGTAATAAAATCTAAAAGCCAAAGTGCAAACAATGAGAAAACTTTGAACACTCACTCCTAAATGGAATGTTTTTATCAAATCTCTCTGCTCAGGGCTTAGGGAACTCTGTGGAAGAAGAGATAGAAAGAGTGTTAAGAGTTAGAATGGAGAACCCCAAGGAAATAATGCCTTCTTGATACAACAGGGCTGGCACAAATAATAAACAGAGACTTTGGCAGCACCAAAAAAGGGTTCTACAACTGAGAGGAGACCTACACCCATCCATAACCCAGAACCTATCTTCTGTTGATGCCACCCTGCATTTAAGACATTAATTTTCTCCAAGAGAGCCTCCCTGGGAAGGCTAAGTATAGACACCAAGCCCAGCCATAGATGGTGAACACAAAACAAACTCAGTAACATCTTTGGAGGTTCTTTGTTTTATAATATTGTGTTTGAGCATGTTGTATCTGAGCATTTTTTTCTCCTTTCAGGTTCTTTGTGTGTCTATTATGGCTTTTGTTTTTGTGTTTTGATGAGATTCCTGTGTGTGTGTGAACATGTAGATCTATGTATCTGTATATGGTTCTTGTGCTTTTTCTTTGGTTCTTTTTTTTCTGTTTGCTTGTTTTTGGCTTTCCCTTAATGTATTTTATTTTATTTTATTATTACTCCTTAGATATATGTTTCCCAAGGAGAGACAGAAAGAGAGTGAATCCACATGGGAACAGATGTGAGGAGGGACTGGGAGGATTAGGGGAAAGGAAAGCATAATCAGAATATATTATATGACAAAAGTATATTTCCAATAAAAAGAAAGAAATATACAGGTTTGTATGTCTTTTTTCCTTGTAATTTCCTCCTCTACGTTAAAAAATTAGATGTCACAAAGGATGTAAGAGATTTGTTTTAAATAGTTGAAGTATATATGTGTCATACTATCAAACTGATAGAAAAATATAAGAATCTCACAGATGTGCACTTAGGGAAAGCAGCCAGCCTTATTGTATTCAAATAATTTTTGGGTGTTACAGGAAGAGAATGGAAAGAACAGGACAGGAAGAAAGACAAAAGAACAAGAAAAGGAGATGGAGAAAAGAAGGGAGGAAGAAAAAATGTAAGTGGGTAGGATCTTTACTCAGTAGAAATCTGAGAATATTCAATAAAATTAAGGCTCAAATCCATAAATGTATTTTCCATTTTAATAAAACTCAGCATACTTTGATGCCAGCTGCCAAGCCCAGTCATCTACAGAAATGAAAAAGTACCCTTTAAGTAGAAAAAAAAGAAAAAGTGTATTGCAGATATATTCATGATATGAAAAACTTGGCCAAGATTATTCATTTCATCTTATGAATTTAAGTATAGTAATTCCAGGAATGTAACATTCACATAAATTATGTACACTCCAGCAGAATGAAATTCTCTTAAGGCTATGGACTAAAGATATTCAGGTTTTATATCCTGGGTTCTTCAATTCCTATTAATATCTACTGAAATGAGCATCCTATCCCATGATTTTAACACAGGCTGAAGAACTACAGGCAACAGCTAAAGAGCTTTGTAAAGCATGTTTCCATAAACTATGTCACTTCACATAAATGAGTAGATGTGAGCAATTTTCCATGTGACTTTCCCTCCACATATTGTTATTACACCATCTTACCTTGTAGGTGAGAATAACTGTCCAGTCACTGATCCTATAAGGCTTAGATAAAAGCCTCCCAGGAGTCCATATGTTTCCTGCACTTCATCAGCTATTGGGGAGCTTTCCTTTCTCAGTGAATTACGGGTTTTGTTCACACTAGAATCCTCTAGAGAACATTAGAATATATCAGAGATGATTAAGTTTGGATCATGAAAGTTTAAACATTTCCTTAGAAATTCTGAAGTGTATACAAAGTGAAGAGTAATATATTCTCTGTATCATCACCTCAAATTACACTGAAATGAGATGCTTATGTGTAGTCAATCTTCATTTGACTATAAATATTTAGGGAGAAACTGTCATTTTACTTTTTTTAATTTATAGCCTTCAAGAAACTATTTTGTATATATTGTATATTCAGCAAATAAAAATAGCGGTCAACTATACAGCATTGACAGAACTTTATGCATATTTAAGGAGTATTGAATTTAAAATAACAAAATTAAAAAATAATCTCTGTGTATATGTTATGGTTGTTAGCTTGGTGTTTCTGTAGGACTCCTAACAGTAGGAGTGGGTATGTATCTGACTCTTTTGCCTCCTCTTGGGACTCTTTTCTTCATATTTGGTTGTCTTATTCTCCTCAATATGAGAGCTTTTTCGTTGTCTTACTCTATCTTGTTTTCTTGTGTTTGGTTGTTTAATCTTGGAGCCCTAACCTTTTCTAAAGAGAAATGGAGGGGGAGTAGATCTAGGGGAGAGGAGAGGTAGGGAGATAGGAGGAATGAAGGGGGAGAAACTGTTGTTGAGATGTATTTGAATGGGAGAAATCTCTATTTTCAATTTTAAAAAATGAGATGCTGCAGGATTTGAGAGAAGCATGACAGGTATCACAGGCCAATGTATTTAGAGTCGGAGAGGAATATGGAAATGTTGATCAATAGAAAGTGAATTTCAGGAGGAAGAAGCTCTATGGAGCCATCATAGTACTGTGACTAGAGATAGCAGAAGTGTACAGGACAGTTCAAAAATTCATAATTTCTAAAGTTTTCACCCTAAAGAAACAATAAATATAATGAATATACTTAATGTGGCATAAACATTAATATATAGAGATATATAGATATCCCTCCATTAATATGAATATTTTTATATTTGTTTTCATTGATTAAAAATAAATTTCATGCAGCTGGGTGATGGTGGCTTTTTGATGACTTTGAAATGTTAAACAGAGAACATTAGGGACTAGAGAGATGCCTCAGTCTGCAAAGTGCTTATTGAAAGGACACAAGTCAGCACAGATCACACCCAGACACAGGAGTCTCAGAACAAAGGAGACTTACATTGTATAAGTTTATTTTTAGTTATGCTTAAAATGGTTGTTTTGTGCATTGTTGGGTAAAGGGCTGCCTAGGTCTTGGTGTTTTGTATTGTTTGTAGGTGCTGGATTTATGTGGCGGATGTGCACTTGCTATCAGTAGAATATCTGAGGAGTTCTTTATCAATAAAAATACCTGAATTGAGGCACTCAAGGTTCCACTATCCAGTATGGTACTTGCCATGATAGTGGTTCTATCTGCTGAGGTCTGGTAGGGTTTGCACCTGGGAATATGTCTAAGTATCTTACTTGATGAGTCACCCAATAGTTATCAACTACAGATTTATTTGCCCCAGAGAGACAGCAGACAAGGGACAAGGGATGGGAAAAGGAATATTTGTCCTGGAGGGACAAAGAACTGCCTCTGTATAGAGAAGAAACATATATGATTCATGGGCAAATGGGGGCTTTAAAGATACTAGGTGGGAAGGGAAAGGGGGAAGGTACAGTTGGAGAAGGGATGGGGTGACTGTTTCACATTGGCTGGAAGGAAGACAAGGAGAGGAAAAAGGACTTTTTGGAAGAGGGGGCACTGTAGAGGAATTTCTGTAAGACAAGCCTGTGTATGTGAGTCTAAAACTTGAATTATATCTGGTCATATTTTAGTTCTTCATTGTCTTCTTAGGGTTATGTAGGAGATAGAATCAGAAACAACACATATTGTACAAGCATGATGTTCTGACTTCCATAAAAATTAGCTGTGGCTGTGTGCAACTGATCTGTAACCTCAGTGCTGGTACAGGGAAAAGGCAGATCCCTATGCTTTGCTGTCTAAACAAACTTCATCCAAAAGACAATCTCCAGATTCAGTGAGAGATAATGTGGGCAGCAGTAGACAACACTGGATGCCATCCTTTGGCCTCCATACATGCACACATGAGAATGCCTACTCCACAGTCACAGAGACACACAATACATACATTTTAAGAAAAATAAAGTTGTCTCTGCTACCAAAACACTTCAAATACACCCCCAAATCTCTCATTTCTGTATAAACTTTTAAGTAAAAAAAGTAAAAACAAAATATACAATCTCTTCAAAAGTTTATGAAATGTCACGAGAAGTTTGATGTATCATTTAAAATGAAAACATTTCTTATGGTTTTAATTGATTTATTGAACCTGGATTACAGATATTAGAATGGTAAATCTTAGCACTTTTTTTTAAAGAACAAATTTCTAGAAAATCGCTCTCATTATTAGCCAATCAATCAGAGTAATCTTAAAATTTTTTAATTTAATATTTTATGGTTTTTCAAAGAATATATTATCTGAGTGTGCAATACTTTTCGGGTTATGATAAATTCTATGTGTTTATCATACAATAGCAAAATCATGAATAGTATAAATTGCAGATGGAAATATTAATATCTATGATGTGTTTCAATAAAGCATAGGCAAAGAGTTTCACAGCTCATGGCTGGCTTACTGACCCTGAGAACCCAGTGTCTAGGTATTTTATTGAGGGCAAGTACCACCCACTGATACAAAGACCTTAATGCCTAATGAATAGAACTTCTACAGTGTACCAAACCCTAACTTCATCTGGCTGATATAATGCCTCTTTACAGGCCAGACAAAACCCCAGAAAAGGTCTTCCCTGACTGGTGTTTAGACTGAAGGAGGATCCCATAAATTTCCTCCATTAGCATTAATACAATTGGATGTATTCAACACCAGTATCTCAGTGAACAGAGTCAATATTAGAACAGCAGATGCTCTGTTCATGGTCCATTGAGTAAACAAATGCTGGTGCTCCAAACAAAGATGCTTTCTGCATTCCAGAATCCACACCAAGGAAGCTGGTTCCAACAGCTAAGAAAGGTAACATTCTCGTGGTGACTCTGAATGAAGGATATAGCAACTGTTCCCAATTCTTATTACTGCTCAGAAGTGCATGCAGCTTTAGAATATTTGAGAATAAGTTCAAATATTACACTAGTGTAAGTACATTACACTGCACTGGCTTTCTATGTAAAAGAAAGTTCATTCTTACCATGACAAATGATGATTTTGACACTATCAGACACTAACATTTTAATCACCAATTAGAACTTGCACATCAACTAAGATACATGGTTTCCACAGAGCCTAGTTCTCCATAAGAAGAAGGCAATATGAATAAGCAAATATAAAAGGACAAAAGAAAAATATAAGTTTTTTTAAACTAAATTCTAAATGGTAAGAGAACATGAGACCTTCAAAGAAGAGTTATAGTTAGAATGCAAGAATATATTAAGACATCCAAAACAAACAAGCATTTAATAATAAACAGTAGATTAATAGTATGTTGGGTCAAGAAAATAATGGGGTAGGGGAAGAATAATAGTAAATCATCAACAATGATTAGTAATTAGGGAGTTTTCTTTAGAGTCGAACATTATAAAATTTATTGTGGCTTAAAAACCTGATTAAAAGTATATGAGGAAAAAGAATATTCCAAAAAAATAAAAGAACAAGGGTAAAGGGCAATGAGAAAAGACTGAAAAGAGGAAAGACTAGCAAGGAAGAGGAGTGACGACTCAGATGCCGATGGAGAAGCACACAGAGTTAGGCATTCACTGTTTAAACTCAAAGTAAACAATGAATTTTCTTTCACTTGTGTGGGTTGAAAATGGTATTAGAAGAGAGGTACACTGTATGGTTTTTCTTGACTTTATGTTATGGAAAATGGGCTATGCAAGAGCAAGTGTGTAAAAACATCCATTTGAAGGCTTTTTCAATAGTAAAGAGAAATATGAACCTCTTGGGCCAAAGTATTAGCAAAGGAGAAAAGCAAACATGAACTAAAGTTAGGCTTTGTACCAAAAATCATTAAGTTATATGAAAAAATAGAGATACAGATGGACTGTATATAAGTGTACCTTAAAAATGTGGGGGAGAATTTAGTCCTGAATAAGTTAATGCTTGAGCTACTGATTTACTCTGAGAAAAGACAAGTGCTTTTTAAGGAATAGTTCCTTCTACAAGTTTGCTACCTGATTCTTTTCAAGTTATTTTTAAAGGCATGAAGGGTCTTCATTCAGCAATTGTATTTACTTTTTGGAACCTGTATTTTGTAATATTTCTATGTATTTTGTGAATTTGGAAATAAAACTTACCCTTAGCAATCAGTAGAACAGAATAAAAGTTATTTGTGAGTTTATGAAAGAAACAAAAAAATGTGAATACTTAAATAAGACACTCTATGCTTCTGTACATCCTTTAGAAGCAGAACTGTAATTTAAATATTCATTTAAAATGAATTTTCTCAGTGAGAGAATGTGTATAACCAGGAACCACGAATAGTATTTTTCTCATTGCTTGCATGGTGAGGAAATATCTCACATCTTAAGTCTCTTAAATTATGAGGTTATTGACGCCATTATGTCAATTACCTGTTCTACCAAGTGGAAAAGTTTCACGTGTATAATTAGATTCTAAGAAACGAAATGAGAAAATTACCTCATGGAAACTCAGTTTGAACGTTCTGACTTGATGATATCTACTTAAATGCTCTTATTGTGATTAATACAATATAATTTTATTGTGCTGGATTTTATATTGTTTCATTTGGAGCTTGGGTTTCTTCAGTATTTTTATATCTTTCCTGAGTTTTGGCTTTATGTCCTGAATTATCTTCCTTATTTCATTCAGTTATCTGTTTTTTCTTGGAATTCAGTTGAGAGATTATTTCTGCCCTCTTTAAATTCATTATGGAATTGATCACTGTCTTACAAGTTCCTTAAACATATTTATAATTGTTCATTTGAACTCATTGTCTTGAGTGTCACCTAAGTTTCTCAAATTTAGGGCCATTACTATGAGACTGGTAATCCTCAGAGGAATTGTCTTGGTTTTTCACAGTTTGTGATTTACAACAGCACTTAAGCACCTGATATTAGCTGTTGGTTGTGTCTTTTGATATGACTTTCT
Source organism: Cricetomys ansorgei (assembly GCA_026225945.1). Lineage (NCBI taxonomy): Eukaryota > Metazoa > Chordata > Mammalia > Rodentia > Nesomyidae > Cricetomys > Cricetomys ansorgei. The sequence continues at coordinate 7,354,915 of JAMJFZ010001791.1, forward strand.
GACATATCTGTGTTAGGTCAATAAACATTGGCTCTCTTTTTACTGTTACCATAATTCAGCAAAATTTTTAAATTTAAATTTTTAAAATTTTTTTTGAGAATTTCATACAGGGATAATCTATTTATTACATTTCTACTCTTCTGTCCTCTCCACAATTCCTTCTATGTCTCCCCAACTCGCACTCCTTCCAAGTTCATGCCCTCTTCTTTAATTATTATCATTTTAAAACACACACACACACACACACACACACACACACACACACACTTGCGACATCCATTTGGTGTTGTTTGTGTGTATATGTGATTAAAGCTGACCACTGGAGATGGGAATTATCCCTGGAGAAGACTGAATTTCCTCTCTGACCAGCCATCATTTGTCTCTAATTCTTCATCTAGAGGTGGAGCCTTATGAGATTTTCCCCATCCATGTTGGCATTTTAATAGTGTTGTCACTATGTGGGTCTTGCTTAGGAAACTCTATTATTGAAATTTCATGAGTGTAGGTTCCCCATAATATATAGAAACACTATAGAGTGTTTATCATCAGCTAGGTGATATTGAAAGTCCAGTCTTAGAATCACTGAGTAGTGATCTGTGAGTAAAGTAACTGGAGCTATCCTAGCTCTGCTAGCAAAAAAAAAAAAAAAAAAAAAAAAAAAAAAAAAAAAAAAAAAAAAAAAAAAGCAGTTTCTGATCTCAATGCAGTTCCTATCAGGTGCTCCTTGCAGTTCCTCAGATTGAAGTATTATAGTTATGGAGAAAAGGGAAGGTAAGTTCTACCTGTGGAGTAAGAAATCATTAGGGTAGCAGCATGGTATCTCAGTTGAAGGGAGAGATGAGAGTACCTACAGTAAGAAGGCGCCCAGAACAAGTCCTCAAATGGCAATTTAAGGATAATGGAAAAAAAGGTATGTAAGGGTTACCTGTGACATGCACAGATATATTGAACAGATCCTCAGTTGGTAGATAGAGTGCCAGGGAGAGAGTGAAGTAAGATCTATCTGTGAAGAAACCTTTAAAACCTCTTGCTTTAAAAAAAAAGGCTTCAGAAGATGACCTTGGTCTTCCAAGGAAGGGAAGAGGAGGAACACCTGTGGCTTGAAAATGAGCACAGATTCTTAGAAGGTGTTGAGGTTCATGGAGTGAAGTGTAGGCAAGAGCTATCTGTAGAGCAAGCTGACTCTCAGTGCAGGTTCTCATTGTTAGGTATTAGTGGCTAGGGTAGAGGTGAGGACTACCTGTTGAATGAACAAGGGTCCAGGTGTCATGGGGCACTTGGGAGTATTAATGCCCCTGGGAGAAGGGAAAGTTGGACTTAACTCTAATTGAAAGTCTTGAAGTTTAACATATGACTAAGCTTAAGATGAAAATCAAGATTAGTATTTATTTTCCAAAAGAAGATTTAATGATGCTATTATAACATAATGTTTATTCCAGAAAAGAAAATAGCACATTGTACAAAAGTCTATGGATAGTTGTTGCTATGAAAGGACTATTGTCTGATGTATATTATCTCAAAGAAACAAACATACGTTTTCAGAGTTACTAAAGCCTTCAGGAAACAATTAAATACATTTTTACTCTGTCCACATTCTATGTGATCCTATTGAATTTATTGAGGATTTAACATTTACTAGAACTAAGTATAAATGAGTAAGAAAAAAAAAGCTTTCATGGTTTATTAATAATAGGGTTTTCTTGAGACCCAGTTGAGACAATGAGCCCAAGTTCTTCAGATGTTGGATCTTGTTAGACATGAGTCCTTTACAGGTAAATCTGATGCATGTGTTTACAGAGATGCCATGTCAATAGAAGATGGATTTAGGAATATCCATAGGAATTGCTAATGAGACTTCTCATTTCTCTGTAGAAAATATAGAAGTCAGACTATCCTAAATGAAATTCTTATTAAACTTAAATATTTGATGATGGTACAGAAATTTCACTTTCCTATTTGCTAAGTTAAGAAATTGAAAATTCTGCTTTGTGCTGTATTGAAAGAAAATTCAAGAACTGTATTAAACTGTTTCCAAAGATTGTTCTAGTCCAACATCATCATATTCAATATAAAAGTATTGTTATGGAGGTGTTTTTCAGACTATCCTGTTCTCTAGAGAGCATTAATAGCTTATTAGTAGAGAGTAAAACCTGTTTATCATTACTAAAAGTCTTTGCTGAAAATGTATCTGAATGATATCATGTCTCTGATTCACATACCTATGTTCAACCCTTAGCACTGAAACAACAAAAAGAAGAAAACCTAAGGGAAAATTCAGCCTCATCATCTAATACTGTGAACAAACATAATTTCAAAACATATAATACTGATCTAATATCCTCCTTATTTTATATCCTATTAATCTGTATTTTAAAGTAGTAGTATTTATTTTAGTTTATTTTATCTATAGAAAATTCTAATTAAATAATTCTTATCTCAAATGGGAAAAAAAGATGCTCTTATACAATGTTCCCTCCTCATTGTGTTTTAGCTGTTGTGTAACTGGCTTCTAGTTGCTAATATATCTCAGAATCATCCTTGACATTTTCCTTATCAGATATATACTCTGTGCTGAGGCACCTTCCCCTTCCTGATATAGAAGACTCAGCACACCACATCTTCTGAGCTTTCCTTGCTGATTTATTGACAAACACTGACTGTGATAACTTACCCTTGGATAGCCTCTCATTCTACATATATCGCTCACATGTTCAAGTTGCTGCTGACCCCAAATTTGTATCTCTGAGTTTCCCCTACACTTCAGGTACATTCTGCTGGACCCCTGAATGTTTCTATTTCTTAAACAGAAATCTCATTTTGCTCTGCCCAAAGTGAAACAGTTCATATTACATACCCTTTCTCACCTCTCTCAATTTAATGTCCCTCTTACCTCAGTCCATGGCTAACATCCATCTCCTAGGTATTCAGAACAACAGCAACAACAAAAAGAAACTGAATAGTTTTGGATTTTATTTCTGCCTCACTGAAGTATAATTTGGCAGTAAAGCATACATATAATGTATGTACAATTTCCTATTTAGGGTTTCTCTTGCTGTGCTAAACATGACAAAAACAACATGGGAGGAGAGGGCTTATTCTAAATCACATGTTGCTATCTATCATCAAGGAATGTCAGGGCAAGAACTAAGAAGGCAGGAACTTGGAGGCAGGAACTGAAGCAGATTGGAGGCAGAGGCAACAGAGGCAGCCTGGTCTACAGAATGAGTTCCAGGACAACCAGAGAAACCCTAACATCAAAAACTAACTAACTAAATAATACATACATACATACATACATACATACATACATACATACATAAATAAATGTAAATAAATAATAAAATATATAAGATTTGAGTATGATTTCCCCATTTTTAGTTGTGCTCCTCCACAGTGTCCTTTCCACAGACAAGTTTGAATATTTCCTTACAAAATGTGTCATGCACTGTCATTCTGCATCAAACCTGCTCATTGTGACCTACCTCATGCAATCTTTACATCATTTTTGATGACCTGGTTCCTCTCTGCTTTTCTGAGGTCATCTCCTTCTAAACATATTACCAGTCTCTGTTACAGCCATCTTACCCCCCCCCCTGCTATCTTTCATACCCCTGACCATAACTTTTGCTCTTGTTTTAGCTGTTGGGAAAAAATATTTTCTAGTAGCTGCAAGGATTAATCTCTTCTGTCACATCTGTGTTGAAATACTAAGTTATAGTTATCTAACTAGCTCCTATAACATGGAACCTAATACTTTTTTATTTTCTTTCATTATTTTTACTTTTCAAATTCCTGATAAATATTATTTGATTTTCTCACCTTGTATTCTCTACAGAGAAAGTCCTATAAGAAGGCTACATTTTATTTCTGGTTTATTACCTGCTGAGTAAATGTTCTCTTGCTGTGAAGAGACACCATGACCATGATACCTCTTATAAAAGAAATCAGTTAAGTGGGAGCATGATTACAGTTTCAGAGATTTAGTCCATTATCATCATGGCTTCACTCCATTATCATCAAGCATGACAGCATGCAGGCAGACAAGGTGTTGGAGAAACAGGTGAGAGTTCTATACTGAGTCCACAGACAACAGGAAGAGAGAGTGACACTGGGTGTGGTTTGAGACTTTAAAACTCAAAGCCCACCACTAGTAACCTACTTACTCCAACAAGTCCACTCCTTCTAATCCGTCCCAGGCAGTGCTGTTCCCTTTTGAACAAGCATTGAAACGTATGAGCCTATGGGGGCCATTATTATTCTAACTACTACATTAGCATAGCATATGCTTTCTATAATAATGTTGATGATGAAGTGGGTGATAAGTTAATATTTGCTGAATGAGCACCCCATTATTAAATAAGGAGGTAATCATTTCATTAATGCATAGTTTAGATATAGTCAGATTGTTTATAGGTACATATTGTATAGACTGACCCCAAACCAAATGAGAAAAAAAAATCTTAAAAAAATCCATAATTTTGACTTCCTTTTTTGAAATACTTTATGACTATATATTTCTAATATATTCTATGTATGTTTGTTTTATTTATTTTTCTGGAACTTGATTATATAATTTGTATCAGAATGTCATTAAAATTCCCTGTCAATGTTTTTTCACATAGCATTCATTTTACTAATGATCATTACTATTAAAAATTATCCCTACCACAAAAGGAGCACTGGACAGATATAGCACCATGTAACAGAATGAAATGAAATTCTTTCTACCCTAGAACAGCAGCCTTGCTGAATTAAAAGAGTAAATATTCCCCTCCAAATTCAGAAATTATTATGATAATTATAGTAACAGATTATTAATCGTTGGAAAAAAGAAATCATCAACTCATCTAGTGTCCTCTTGTTTTACATATTTAAACAAGCAACTCGGTACACGTTCACATAGCTAATACTTAAAATGAGTTACATCAAACTGCTACCTCAAACAAAGATAAATGATTACTTTCAGTAATTTAGGCCAGAATACTTCCCATAATAATTATGCCTTCTTTTTTTTCTACCTCACGTCTAACTCAAAATAGTGTGCAAACTTTATCAGCCTATTTAAAGTGACATTTAAAGTGACATGCAAACTAATCAAAAACACTATCTTCTGCAATTTTATTTACTAAGTCTTCTTTATTCTATGGTATTTCAATATAATTAAAGAATAGAAGCTAATATGGCACAAGCTACCACTTTAGTATTTGAAGATGAAAATGCTTATCACTTTCAAAGCAATTTCAAATACCTTAAGTTGTTCTTAATAAAAGAATATTAAATTGTATGAAAGTACATGCTTGTTGTCCAAAACTTTCTGTCTCTTCTAAGACCTATAAATTAATCAATTATATCATATGCTTAGTTATTACAAGGTGAACATTTTTGGAGAGCCACAGTGATGATAGGAAAAGACTGTTTCTCAGAGCTTTTACAAATCAGGCAGACAAAATACAGAGAAGCTACTTGACAAGAACATAAAGCTGCACCAAATAAAGATATGCACTGCATTGTCAACATGAGAGTATAAGTGTTTTCAAAGTACAGACAATGTGACAATTCTCAGAGTTTTATCAATGCAAATTCTTCTTCTGTTTATATTGTTTTCCTAAATCACTGGGTCTCAAAATGTGTTTTATTGATGCAGAGTAGTCTCTGACATCTCTCTGTAGGTATAGATGCATGTGTTGATTTATTTAATTATTCTCTTGAGTTAATGGCAGAGGACAGTTTATTTTTTCCTAATTCAATCCCTGATCCTCGAGGGTTTCAGCCTCTGTACAATGTAATCTTAAACCTAGACCTAGAAGGATTCAACCTCAGACTTACTACTGATGGAGCTTACTTCGACTAGCTGTCTTCTGAGCTACCTCTTTTCACTCTGACCTCTCTGCTTTCTTTGTGCTTATTCTTGACTGACTTTGCTAGTCTCAGCTTCTCCTTCTGTCTGAATGATCTGTGAGCCTACTGTACTCAGACTAACTCTCCACTCTCTCTCTGAGCTTTGCTTCCTGTCTAATTCTTGTCTGCTTCCGTCTTGATTCTCTCTCTAGCTCTATGCTTCTTGTCTGCTTTTACTTCTGCTCCTACTTTCTTCCTTCTTGAAATCTAGTTCTTGACTCTGCTGCTCCTCCCTACTGAGCTCATTTTTTTTAATGATACTTTCATTAAAAAATGTCATTTCATTGACAATGCATTTTGACATCATCCTCTTCCCATTTTTCCCTGCTACACCACTGTGCCTTCAAAACAACAAACATACAAACAAAAATACAAAAAAACAAAACAACAACAAAAAATAAAATGAAAAATAGAGGAAAATTGAGTCCAGCCAATGTGGAAGAAACATGGATCCTGGAGGACGCAGGTTTCTCCCATGATAGACATTCATCTGGTCCACACCAGCATGAGACCAAGGACAATGAAGCTTGACCCAGCGTGCTCCACTACCCAAAACCACAAACATGGGGACACTGAGCAGGTACCCCAATATCCTGCAACCACCTGGGTACTCTGAAGGCCCTCAGACATCCTGAAAGCACACAGAAATTCTAGAGGCAGAAGGACTTCCTACAGGTACCAGGTCCTCCAGCAAGCACCTGAATATTCTGCAGGCCCCCTGGACACTCTGCCAGCACTAGGGCCTCTCACTACACCAGGACCTCCTGGTAATATCAGGGCATTCTGATGTGCTCAGTAGATAAAATTGCTGGCTGATTAGAAAGAATCAAATTAATTGCACCAATGTATACTTTAAGTCAATTTATTTTTCAATTCCACAGATTCCCATAAAAATTTTAACTTAAGAATGTGCTTAATAAAACAAATCAGAAGATTAATTAAACTGTATTACTCTGTGATATTCTATCAATATTCTATGTGCAGGAATATGAAACACACTAAAGACTTGTAGTTGTATTCAACTATGGTGGTAGTTAGTCAAGTAAGTTTACAATGAATTGGTTGTCTGCTAATTACTTTCTTTAAAATGGATAATATAGAGACTGTAACTTCAAATAATTCAGTTCACAATATTTACTGACAATGATAGTATGCTGAGCTTTTGATTTAAACTAGGATTTTTGAAAATCAGTGTGCTCATCTTTATTTTAATTGTTTAAAAATCATTAAAGATTATTCTTATGAGGTCAGAGATGATAATATATACAATCTTTCAAAATATTCATGATAAGATTATTATTTGAAAGCTGTGAATAATCCACAGATAATTTCTCAGCAGCATTCATAACCACCCTACTCACAATATACAGGAAACAGAAATAATCTAAATGTCCTTCAAAAGATGAATGGATAAGGAAAATGTAGTGTATATCCACAAAGTAATACCATTAATGAAGTCATTAAATATGAAAGTAAATGGATGCAAAATAAATACTCAGTGAGATAACACAGACTCAGAAAGACAAATGTGAAATGTTCTTTCCCATCTGTTTATTAGCTCCAAATTCTCAGATGTGAGTATACATCAAGGAGCAACCACAGAAATCAGGGACCATAGTTGGGGGTGGGAGCTTGAGAAAGGAACAGGAGTATACAGGTGCTATGAAATGGAAATGGAATAACAATGAGGGGGCTCAAAATGAGGAGGAGGGAGGGAGGTCAATACAGAAGGAGAAGGTCTGAGAAACAGTAATACAAATGTTTGATAAAGCCTCAAGGAATGTTATTTTAATGTTTACCTTAAATTATGCACAATACTTCTCTCTGTATATCTTTCTATCTCCTTTCCCCTCTATCTCCCTGTCCATCTCCCCCTCTTTCTCTTTCTGTGTGTGTGTGTGTTTGTGTATGTGTGTTTGTATGTATGCGTGTTTTTATATGTATCTTTTTATAATATTAAGCTGTTTTGACTTATAATGCTTCCCACAAGAACCGTTGACTTACCAAAACCTCCTCACCCACAAAATGATATAGATTATAAATGTAGCTCTTGACTATCTCAAAGGGGTTGAACATGGTACCTTGTTAGTGAAGATACTGTACATTTAGATGCAGGACTCAGATAATTTGAGCTGGATATGACATGATATCCTCTTTCATTCAGTCCAACTCCCATATATATTAAAATACTATGCAAGCTGCAACAAAAGGGAAGCCATTAACAGCCCTACCAATCTGCAATGCCTATGAACCACAACCATGATCAGCAAGGCAAGATATGCATGGAGGTGCTATAATGGCACTCACATTATAAGTTTCAACCATTAGCTATCTAAATGGACTTAAAGCCCATTCAACTGGAGAGAAATCATGCTTGGTACTGGAAACCTAGATAGCTAGCTTCATGGGGCTAGTAAGATTAGAGACATTAGATAAAGAATCTACTACTGCTACTATGCTACATAAAAATCATTCCTTACATTTTAAATCTTATCCATATATATATATATGGATAAGTTTAGCTATCACCCTTAATCAAAGAAGCTATTTGCTTCTATTTGCAGCAAATGTAGACTGTCACAGAAAACTTTAAGTAGATACAATGCAACACTGTGGAGAGCAGAGCCCCAGCAGATACATCTACATCACAGCTCCCGTATCTATGGCTCAGGGAATATCATGGGAAAATGGCAAGAAAGACTGTAAGAATAGAACACCAGAAAGTCTGCTGTGAAAACAGCCTTGCCTAAGAATAACTGTTTGCATAAGACTGGACCATGAACAACATCAGTGGACATGTTAATGTGAAGAAGAGAAAAATTCCACCCCTAGACAGAACTACAGGCAACTAATGCCTGCTGGAAGAAAGGGAATTAGCCTTTCGCAAGAAATGAGCCTCTATTTCCCTATTTCTGTTTTCCAATACAGAGATGATTCCTGAAATCATATACATACAAAGAACAAATACTCAGCCAGTTGTATATTTGTATATTTTACACATACCCACACACAGCAATAATAAAGAAAAACAGGCTATCAACTTTAGGAGGGTCAATGTGGGTCAGCTGGTAGGGACTGGAGGACAGAAAGGGCAGGGGAAAAGTGCTGCAGTTATATTTTAATTAAAAACTTACTCAATAAAAAGACAGTTGTCATATACCCAGTTGTCTGGGTAGGATTATAAAAACTGATCTGTCCTGGTGAACATGACTGTGCTATTTTATGTCAGAATTTGACCATAGAAAGCAGCATATTAGGTCAGAGAAAAACTAAAAAGGATTCAGAATAGCAAAGAAACTAATAAGAGAAATGTGATTGTAGAAAGTAAAACTGGGAAAACTGGAGTAACAATATTTTTACCAATAAGTAAAGTAGAACTTTAGCATATTACAGGGTCCATTTTACATATGCTTTGTGTTAAAAAATATTATTTGGAAAGCTGTAGTTATTTTAGTGGTATATCTGACATCCACACACTGTTGAAATCATGAAACTGTGCAATTGTTCCCCCATATCTGTGAGAATTGGTTTCAGGACTCTCTAAGACAACAAAGTCTTAAGAAAATTAAAGTCCCTTTGCAAAATGAAGTAGCATATACATATAACTTATTCACATATTACTAAATGCTGTCTGCCTGTATACAACTTCATGGAAAATAAATGCTATGTAAACATGGTTACACTGTATTGTTTGAAAAAGAAATATTTGTATGTTCAAGTGTAAATAAAATACTTGTAAGTCTGTGCTTGGTTGGATACAGAGGTATGGAAATCAGGAAGTCAGGGGAATGACTGCATATTCATTACCTTCAGAATAAAGAGCACAGAATATGATGAGTCAAGGGGGTCTCAGGGTATACTAATGGGAGGCCCCATCGCCAGGGGTAGTTGGTTAACACAAAGTAAACTCTGTGGAGAATTTCTGTGGTCCTTTGTTTTATTTTGTTTTGGTACTTTTTGTCTTATTTATTTTTGTGGTTTTCTTTCTTCAGAAAGAAAGAGAGAGAGAGAGAGAGAAAACAGAAAATTAGGAGGGGAGGGAGTTAAGGAAGACCTGGAGTCAGTTGGAGAAGGAACTACATAATCAAAATACATTATATTAAAAAGTTTTAATAAAAAACAATAAAAAGATAATAAAATTTGCACAATTACTAAAATATCTACTCATGATTAAGAATGTATTTCCAATTCAGGTTTTTCTTTTGGAGATGTGGTGGTTTGAATGAGAATGGTATTGACAGGCTCATGTATTTAAATGTTCAGCTGGTGGACTCTTAGGAAGGATTAAAAAGTGTGGTCTTTTTGGAGAAGGTGTGCCACTATGGGTGGGATTTGATATTTCAAAAGTCCATGCCACTTCTATCTCTTGTTCTCCTCCTCCTATCTCTCCCTCGCTTTCTCTGCTTGTAACATATGAATCATATGTGAACTCTCAGCTACTGCTCCAATGTCATGATTGTCTCTCTGATGCCATACCCCTCCATGATAATCATAGACTAAACCTTCATATAAGCAAATATGAATTAAATGCTTTCTTAATTGCTGTGGTCATGGTGTCTCTTCACAGCAATACATCAGTAACTTGTTGAGGCCTGTTGACAAGGGTTTCTCCATCTTAGATGCAGACTCCATCTTAGTTGGCTTTAGTTTAAGTTTCCATTTCCCTGAAACAGGAATAACTACCAAGGAAACAAGGAAGCCACAACATATACCTTGCCTATCGTCCTATCCTTAGGTCAGTTGCTGCCTCATTGTTCTGCCCACGCAGCTTGGATAATCTCATAAAACACCTGTGTTGTGTGTTTTCCCTTTATAAGCTGTATGAAACTCACCTTTAGGAGCTCATATGCATGTGCTGCAAATTGCTCCTGGTGCACCCATAGGTACCTCTTTCCTTTCCTCTCCTTTCCTCTCCTTTCCTCTCCTCTCCTCTCCTCTCCTCTCCTCTCCTCTCCTCTCCTCTCCTCTCCTCTCCTCTCCTCTCCTCTCCTTTCTTTTACTTTCCTTTCACTAAATAAATCTTACTTTGGAGTGAAATCAGTGTGTGAAAGAGTTATTGTCCAGTCACAGACCCCAACAACTAAGGCAGATGGCAAAAGGCTTTCAAAGGCAAATGGGCATTACAAATATTTGATTCAGGGAAAATGATGCTTTAAAGATCTCTCTAAAATAATGTGAGACCAAGCTATATTCTTTCTAACAGAGAGATCACATGATGAAGTTTGTTGGATTTTATTTTTATTTTCTGCTTTATTCTGCTCTTAGTAATTGAGTTGCTTTAAGCATTTGTTTTCCTGTAATCTTTCATGCTTTCTAGAAATTGTAATGAGACACACCTGCCCCCATCCTAGCTTGGCTTCATGTAGCAGGACACTTTGAATAAGTCTTTTTGCCTTGTGCAGCTTTCCTTATGGTTGCATGATGCTTGAACTTCTGGCAACTTTGCTTAGACTATAAAGAAGAGCTGGGATGGGGAGAATTAGGTAGTTGGCGGATTGGTTTGTGAGATGCTAGTTCAGTTCAGCTCCTGTTCTTCAAGTTTAGGACAACCAATAAAGGCCGTGAAGATTTCTTCCTTTCTGTCTTTCTTTTAAGGCTGCTATAAGGGAAGTGAAGATTTCTTTCTTTTTTCTCTTTCTTTTCTCTTTCCTGAGCTAGAGGGTAAAAGACACAGTAGTAATTTGTTACAAGTTAGGAATCTTTTACAGTAGTGATTTATTACAGCTTTATGTTGTATTGCACTAAGATTTAAAAGTGCTCAATTACTGTTTCCATGACAAAGTAACTATAGGCTGGAGGTTCAGCTTTGGAATGAGAGAAAATATTTATTTGTCTAGCTTTTTCTGAAGACAATGATGGAGACACTCTGTAGTGAAAGGATGGAGAATGGATACTCACTTATCCTCAAATATGAACCAAATTACACCTAACGCTCTGTGGAGGAATATTTAATCATTTAATCCAGCAACATGGCTGCTTTGGGATAGGATCACATTGAAATGCTGGTATACTCTTCTCCAAGCTTACTGGTTCAAACTGATCTTCTGAGCCAGCTGACTGTTTCTGACTGAAGTTTTATAATCCTGGATGACTCCCACAACTTCTCTGACTAAACTGCTCTGCTCAGCTTCAAACTGACTCACTCCTCCAGTCTGATACTGCTTTCTTCTGCCCAATTGCCTCTGTCTCTGCTTCAGACTTCTCAGACTTCTTCAGATTGTCCTGTGTCTCTCTGAACTCCCTGTGAACTGAGAGCCTACTTTTATATCCTGAGAGTTGGACATCGCCTCACTGTGATTCAATCTCAAACTTCATGCTGCCCTGTCTTCATTATGATTCAATCTCAGTGGTGGGATTAAAGGCAAGTACTCATTCTATAATCATGAAGTGAGCTGTGATCTACTTTTTAACTGACTGCTTCATTTAGAGCCCTACTGTTAGGATTAAAGGTGTGTACTATTTTTCCTTAACTGCAGAAATCCCTTTGATCTAACATTAGCACAAAGAATAGGACTGGTATGACTAGCTTTCTTTCTGCAGTCTATCTGGATTACACAGACCTCTGAAAGTGATTCCTTCATACAGGCTCTGGGATTTGATCCCTTCCTAGCTCTCTCACTGCCCTTTCAATGTAATTCTTTCCCAGAGCAGGCCAATTGGTTGCTGGATTAAATGATTAAATATTCCTCTAGAGTGCTAAAATGTTTAATGAAAGGGGAAAGCCATCAGAAGAAGATATGTAATCTAATTGTTGTTTATAGATATTACTAGTTATGATCTAGAGAGGGGGAGAAGAAGGAGAAACAGATTAAGAGCAGAGTTAGGGAATGGTTATGGTTTATATGTATAGTGTCCCCCTAAAGTCTTATGTAGTTTGTTTGAAGAGGTGGCTTAGTGATTACAAGTACTTGTTGCTCTTGCAGAGTCCTAGAGTTCTGTTTCTATCATCCATGTGTTGAGTCACAACATTTGTAATTCAAATTCCAAATTAACTGACACCAATTTCTGAACTCTGAAGATAACAGACGTGCATGTTGTGTATGTATGTATATGTGTGTGTGTGTGATGCAGGCTGTGATGGCTATTCTTGGTTATCAACGAGACATCTGGAATGTACTAAAACCCAAGTGGCTTAATATAGCTGTGAAGTATTATTTTTCTAAGTATTACTCTTCTAAGACCAGCTGATACATACAGCCTTGTGAGCTGAACAACTATTGTATTCTTGGACTTCTGTAGGTAGACATCCATTTTTGGACTAACAGGTAGTAAACCACTTTAATAAATCCCATATATGTTTATTCAATCAGTTCTGTTCCTCTAGATAAACCTAACTAATATATAAGCCAAGGACTTGCATGTCAAGGTCTGGCTTGAGAAGACTGACAAGGATTCAAAGTTTGGGGATTGTCATTAAACTGACTTAGTAGGATTCATTCTAGAAATGTTTTTTTTGCAAAGATGGACCCAGAAGACCAACTTTGAGGTCTCCATAGGAAAATATCTTAAAGATGACTAACTGTTTTGACCTAGAAGACAGTCTTTTTCACTTCATAGTTAGCGTTTATTTTTTGGCTGGCCAGAATGTGAACATGCTGCAGCAAAACATGAATGAGTTCATGAGGAATTACTATAAGGGGAAGGAAGGGGACATGGAGTCTGTCTCTTATCTCTTATTTAATGTTCTGCCATCTGCTTTGATGGCATCAACATCACCAGAACAACTTAGATGTGTGTTAGTGGACCAGCATCAAAATAAATTTATCTGATGATCTTTTTCCCTATTTACACTCAGAAAATCTAATTCATTTGTTAAATTTACCTCTGTTTACCTCTGTTGTTGTTTCTTCCCTTGTAATTCCTTTCTTTTCTTTACAACTTCTCCCACTCTCATCATTATTAATTATACACATGAACTGAACTATAAAAAGAATTATCAAGGAGTGTGCTTAATTTAGCAGGACTTGTAGATACTGGAAAATCTCCCAAATACATTAGCATTATAGAGGACATTCAAAATCAGGGGAAAAAAAGTAAATTGTAAAAAGTAGTGAGCATTTTAAATTATGCTACAAAGCAATTATCACAGATTTCTGCAGCTGATAAGCACTTTGTGGTCCTCTCATTCTATTGATGCATACATCCCAGGAGCCATATTCTATCAGTTGGCAGAAATAGTTCTCCATGGAAGCTAGTAGAAGCAAATCATGTTTCATAAAATACACAGCCCTAAAATTAAAAATTTAGAACCTGTAGTCTTTTCCAACACTTTCTGTACAAGAAAGCATGATTCAGTTTTATGTATACAGATGGTCTAAACATGACAAAGAATGCCCGCCTGTTGTAAATTTCACTAGTAAGCCACACTTCCTGATGTGTTCTAATTTAAACGTAACTTTTCAAAGTAATTTTCAAAGAATGGAAAATAAAAATCTTTTCAAGGTCAAAGGCCACTGAGTAAGACAAGAAAAGACAAGGTCACTTCAAGTAAAGGATAAATATATGCAGCTCAAAACAGTAAGCTTTCAACACTACTCCAAAAGAAGTGAATCTTCTTTATGTTCTGACCAAATGGAAAACATACTGGATGGAGAGATATACTTCAAAAGGTCAAGACAGTAATGGAATTTTCTATTTTTAGAAGTATGTTATTATCTATCCTTTGATGGACAAACAGGCAGTGTTATTATCCACCCAGTAGGTATGAGCAATTGAAGCAGTCTGATGTCAAACATCAGAAACTGAAAGACATATTCTTATTTCTAAAAGTACTTAAATTGACTCTGATATATAATTAAAAAAAAGTTTATGGAAACATATTCAGTTTTGTTTCCTCAATTGTGATACCTTTACATTAAACACTTTCAAAGATTCACATAGTCAAATAAATCAAATAAGATACCATTTTGAATTTTCCTACAGATTGGCTAGCGATTGGACTAAAAATTGAAATTCATCAGAAGAAAATGCAAACAGTCTTCAGTGCTCAGAATTTCCCACTCACGACTGGAAATCCATTTATTTTTTTATGAAAATGATATTCAGAAGATATCCATAAAAATATTACATTTTTCTTTCCTTTAAATCATATAGAATATATAAAACTATGACTTTTGAAAGATGAATATTTCAACATGTAGCCAAATGAATATACTCCTTTAAAAATGTTTAGTTAACTTAGAAAGCAATCAGTAGGTTTGTGTGTGTGTGTGTGAGTGTGTGTGTGTGTGTGTGTGCATGTATATATGAAGGGATCTCTTTTAACTTCAGTGAGGAAATCTCTGTATCTTATTTATCTTCCTTAATAAAACTTTTTGCTCAAGGATTAGTCAACACTTCACTATTCCCTAGCTGCTGTAATCTACCTTACACTTTGACTTTTGAATTTGAATATTTAAATACTTCATTCAATGAATCATGCACTGCTTTCTCCCAAGTACATCCCTGTAGTCACATCTTACACAATATACTACTTTTTATAGTCTAAGTATAGTCACTTATAGATATTTTTCACATTTTCTATATCATTTTTCTGTTCAAGAGCAAAGATACTTCATGTTACTCATTGTGCTTATTTCTGCAATAGGACATGAGAAATATAAAATCTTTCTGACATCCTGATCGCTATTTCGAGGGTAATCCTCAGAAATAAGTTTCTAGGTGACAAGAGAATTCAATTTTTTAAAAAATTTTTTAGTCCTACCTTTTTTCATATTCACTAATAATATGTGCTGTTATATTTTTCCACATTCTGCCAAGACTTGCTTTTTATCGTAATTTTATGGTAGTCATCTTCATATACATGAGATGATGAATTTTAATTTTAATTTTCCTGATGATTGGAGACATCATGCATATTTTTGTATTCTTGTTGGTCGTTAGACCTTCTATAGAGAAAATTATACATTCAAAGTATTGAATCTACCCCCTTGTCTTTCCATTTTTTTAAAATTCTGTTTCACTATTCAGTTAGACAGAACTTCATGTATTTTTTCTATTTTTTCTTTCTTTTTTTTATTCTGTACTTATGTTTTCTATTCTTGAGGTACTAGGTGTGAAAACCAGTGATTCTTGCATGCCTGCTAACTATTTAAGCACCAAGTTTATACCCTGTCAATAAGCTTAATTTTTTTCCTGTTTTATATTCTTCTCTTCCCACAACATGGTCTATATTATCTCTTTTTCCCTACCCACCGAACTTTACCAACAGTACAACACCACTGTACCACATCCAAAAACCACTTAATTGTAACAAAATAAAAGTATGTAAACACACACACACACACACACACACATTCACACAAAACAAAACAAAACTGTGGAGTCCATTATATTTGTTCATCAACTACTCCTAAACATGAGATTTTCCCTGGAGTGCTTGATATACCCTGTGTCATTCCATTGAAGAAAACTGATATTCCTTCCCCTAGCAGGGATAAATGAGGGTTCTATTATTAACCTTTACCCTAGTGGATAGGTTTATATTCATTCATTCATCAGTTTAAAACAAATAACAAAATAAAATAAAAGAAAGCATAAACTATCACATTGTATTTGGACAAGATAGATTAAACAAAGGGAAAAGGGCACAGATATTGGCATAGAGACCCACTTGTTTGCATACTCAGGGATCCCATAAAACAGTAAACTAGAAACTATAATGTAAGTGCAAAGGACTTGGTGCAGACTGGTGCAGTCTGGTACAGGCCATGTGCATGCTGCTTCAGTCTCTGTGAGTTCAAATGGGCATGAGTGCTGCTCATGTTGATTTGATTTAGAGGGCCTTTTTTGTGGTTGCCTGTACTTTCAGTGTCAAATCTATGAACTCACTGTCAAGACCAATGCTATGAGGCTTTTCACTTACATATTTTTCTAATGGTTGTTGGTTCAAGTCTTTAGTCCATTTTGAGAAGAATTTCTGTGTATGATGCAAACTAATATGGCTCAATTTCTTTCTTTGATAACTCAGTTTCAAAATTTCTTTTTCCTACTGTGCACATTTGTTATTTTTGTTGAAAATATGTTGATCATATATTCCTAGACTTATGGATGAGTTCTCTATTAGCCGTAGCTCTAGACAGAAAAATTAAACAAGATAATATATACTTAGAGGTACCTAATTTGGAAAGAATATTATAAAATTCTGTTTTCAGATGGCAGAACCTTGTATGTAGAAAATCCTGAGACTCCATGAATATAAGACCTTAATCCAGAAGATGAAAGACACAAAGACAACATGCAAAAATATCTTGTTCCTCTGGATAGTAGTGACAGGTGTCAGAAAAGTAAAGTAACTATGCTACCTTCAGCAAAATGAGAAGAATATTGTAATACAGAAAATTCTTCTGAAGGGAATTAAAGATGTGAAGAAATGGAAACATGTCCATTTTCAGGGACTAGAAGGATTAATATTGTGATCCTGCCTTTACCATTAATGGAAATCTTTACGTGCAATGCAATCCTTATCAAAATTCAAATGGGAATGCTACAGGAACTTATAAAACAGTGATACAATTCATATGGTATTCCACAAGGCAACATAAACAAGCACCTGAATTAATCTGAGTAAGAACAGAACTATAGATATCACATTTCAAGATTTTAAAATATGTTTTAGAGCTGCATTTAACAAAACACTGTTACTGTCAGAAGATCACAGAGCTTTTCCATATTTATGCTTCTAAAACTAGAAAATTCTGGAAATTATTTTAACTTTCTTAATCTTTTATTTTATCAGAGACATATATTGGAGTATCCTCTCATCAATGGTTTATTTTCTCCATCTTTAAATTTAAATTAAAGGTAAATAAAGGAAAATAAGCATTGTTACAATGTAGATTTGATATATTTTTTTAAAATATAACACATATTTTCCAGTGTATTAGCAAGTACAAAAGATTAAGGATTTACTATCATCTCTTGTATAACTATTCACTTATTTTCTTATCTTAAAGGATGGTTATTTTTAATACTTTACCTTTATAATATAACATAAACTTGCATTTCAGAATGGGTTGGTTTCAAATTTTATAAAAATCTAACTTTTTTTTCTTTTTAGAAAAGGTTAAGCAGGGTCTAGACCAATGGGTCATTTGTTAAGAGCACAGCTTCCTTTTACAAATGTCACAGGATCAATCCCTAGCACTCACATGGCCATTCATACTCACCTGTAACTCAGACCCCAGGGGATCTGATCACCATATATGCACATATATGGTGCATAGACATACAGGCAGACAAAACATTAATAATAAATACATTTAGAAAACTTTTCAAAAGTTAAGCCAATTCAAATGGCATTTATTCTACTAAGTCTTATTTATAATATATGTTTCAGTTACTTCAATTGATTATTCAGAAAGAAACATTATTGAACATTCAATTACACATTAAGACTGGATATTTTCAGATATGTGCTATGGTAGAAAAGATGAATCTTTTCATATATTATTCATTTGCTGGGTATATGGCTCCACTTACAATTATAAGCATCCGAGTGTACATGAACTTTGAACATTTTGGATCACCAAAAAAAGCCATTTATACTTTACCCCTAAAGTCATCGTTAAAATTATTTATGAAAGGGTTGAGCTTATGCTCAATTATAGAAAAATGTGTAAATAAGCTAATTCAGTTCATAAAACAAATATTCCTTCTACCAACAACTTTTTTCCTATAATTTCATTTGGGGCCATGTTATACACTGCTCATATTTATTTGTTTTCTTATCCTCCTTGTCCTTTAGCTAACTTTATCCTTTGTGCATTGAGGAAATGCTTTTCTTGCTTTAGTACATTATTACTACACTTTACTCACATAACAATATTCATTTGATAAAATGAGCAGCTTTGAATTTATGTGTGTCTGTGTGTGTGTCTGTGTGTGTGTCTGTGTGTGTGTAACAACAGTCAATATAAAAAGAAGCTAAGGCTTGGAAAGAGAACAAGAAGAGGTAAATGAAAGGATTTGGAGGAGGGAAAGAGAAGGCAGAATTTATTACATTGTATTATGTTAAAAATGAAAGAAATAATTTAAAACATGTTGCTAGTTGATGATTTTTGTTCAAACCTGAGATGAAATTATGAATATGAATTATTTGTAACACTTTTTTAAATTACGTGTGTGTGTGTGTTTTGTGTGTGTATCCATGTGTGCAGGGGTACCACAACTTTCAGGAATTATCTTCTTTCACTATGTTGGTTCCAGGAATCAAACTCTGGTGGTCAGACTTAGGGCAAGCCTCTTTATTCACTGAACCATCTTATCACACCTTGTAGAAGCGCTTATGAGATGAGAAACACCAGAGCAGACTGAAAATATTAGGGTGGAAAGAGTTTTAAACTTATAAATGAGAGAAGATACATGATTTCATTTGATTTCTAATGGTTTACAAATATGAACATAAAGTTCAAAGAAACTATTCAAATAATTTCAAGAAATAAATTGTCAAGAGTAATGTATAAAATAATTCAGCATAATGCAGTAAATCAAATCAAAGACACAAAGAAATTAAAAGTTGAAATTTCAATTATGACACCTTGCACTGCAAACATGATGGGTTTTGTGAAGCTAATTAGTCCTCCATAATGGGAAGCAGTATAATATACCCTGTGCGGTTATGAGATGAACTTGAAAACAATTGCATATTTCTTAAAATTTATAATCCTAAATTATCAAGCATAATTGTTTTTAGTCTTGCAGGTAATTGGCTTGCAACTTTCATAAAGTTATTAGGATACACTTCTTCACTGAAATCTTCATAAGCCAAATTTTAGGAACTTTACTTCATAGACTTCAGAATAAGTTACAATTTTAACTTGGTATTTAGCTGCAAGGGAAATGTTTTGTTATGAAAGTGGAATCACTTCAGAGATAAACTAATAAAATCTTTCATCACACTTTTCTCTAGAGGATAGCAATCTCTTTTATTACGAACAGTAAATATTACTGAAGTGTTTGAACTAGAAGAAGGATGTAAAATTGGTCAGCCTAATGTACAAGCACTGAAAAGCCACTCTAAGACTGACACATCTATATGGGTTTTCACATATCTATATTTTTATGCTTGACATTTCAAGCATGGCAATGGTATAAAACTAGAATCCAAAGAATTATTATAAATAAAAGGAAAGAGAGAGTAAAATATGATCATATGTTATGAATTCCCTAAAAAGCAAAATAATTTATATTTTCAAAAATATGGCAATATTTAAGAAGAAATATTTGGGTAAGTTGGCAAGTAAATGAAGTATTAGACACTGTATTGTTTTATGAATGAATTCAACATGTAAAATATTACTCTCAGTTTTTGTTTTAAAACAATTCCTCTAAATTTCAATCATCTATTGAGACAGCATTTATTTTGTATCAACACTGCCATGCATTGTATGTTCTGGTTAGGCTTGTCCACGCAGTCACTGTGAAACAGAATTCCACAATACAATCAAGAAGTGTCCAAAGGCTTGAAGAGGAAAAGTGGGAGCCACAGGAAGAGGAGGAGGATACAAAGTAGCCTTTGATTTTGTCAAACCAAATGGAAATATGGTTGAAAATTTTTTAATTTGTTATTATTATTCTGAGCATATGATAATTATGACATTGTGTGTGTGTGTGTGTGTGTGTGTGTGTGTGTGTGTGTGTGTGAACCACAGTGATAGAGAAGTAGCGAGGTATAGGTAATCAGAAAAAGCAACAGTAGCTGAGATGGTAGGTTTTTGCTCCAAATTACATTGCAATAGAGACCATACAAAGGCACAAAGATAGGTATTTAAATAGAACTAATAGAAGAAAGAGGCCACCCCAGGGACCTTATTCCCAAACCCACACTCCATTTAAGACTCCCATCCTGGCCCTCCCACCCATAAAGGAATTGTTTGCTTGCTTCAAAGAAGCTGTTATTTTTCCTTTTCTCTACCTTGCTGTCTTCTGTCTTTTCCAAATGTTTAATTCTTTGTTTGTCCCATGAATCAGAACTGGACAAAACCTTAAGCAACCACCAGCATCCATGTTATGATGATAAGCATATGGAAGTCAGAGAACAATTTTGTGGATTTGGTTATTCTATCTACGTTTACATGAGCTCAAGGGATTGAACTCAATGTTATAAGGCTTATCTAGTAAGAGCCTGTATCCACTGAGCAATCTCATCAGCCCTGGAATCTTTTACCTTTGGGTCTTTATTCTTAAACCTGGAATCTTTCAGCTCTCTCGTCTTTTAGCTAAAAGTGAAGAAAACAGATTATTTTCCAGTTTATCAATTACATCAGACTATGACATACCAAAAATTTTTACTATATGCCATAATTTTTGTTTACTTTTATAATAAGCAGACTATTAGTATAAAAATCACATCTTAAAAAAAAAACACAGACGATTTACTTCTTAAAAATTGCCTCCAATCAGTGACTTAGGACAGGAATAATTCAAATTATCTCACAAATTATATGCCAGTTCTGGTTTTGTTGGTGAGTGTGTCATATAGATCATCTCTTTGCTGAACTGCCCCCTGTGATGAACATTTTAGGATGGGTTCACTGTCATCAAGCTGTTTCCTTAGGAATACTCCTTCTTTCTTCATTTGTCAACCCCTCCTCCAACAGGCCCAAGGAAGAGGATACTGAAACATGGAAGGTACAAAGGGAAGCAGAAGGAAAACACAAAATCAGCCTAAATGACTGGTCACAAAAGAGTTGGTCAAAGGTTTTCCCATGCAACAATAACTAAATACATTCCATGAGTGAGTCTAAGTTTGCTAAATATAGGTATATCTAAGCTCTACCTACCTAGCAAATCATCTTACCAAGTCAGGTTAAAGGACAGATGGAGTGGGGATCTCCTTACTGATGGAAAAGTGCGACCTTCTGAAAATGTCTATCTAGAAGCTTCTGTGTTTCATCTGAGCTGTCAAATTTTGGCATTAAAGAAAGATATAATTTACTTTAAAATACTGGTAATATTACTATAATGATCCTGTCTATATTCAGAGATTGGTGTTATTTTTACTTTCGGGAACAAAATAACCAATGGCATTTAGAGTATTGATTAAAATAACATTTGGGGACAATGTGGCAGTTTTTATAATTTCACAATAGAGATATACATTTAATAAACACCAGTAAGTTTTATATAAAGGTACACTTTATTCTCTGAAATAAGTTAAAACTAATTTTTGGGGGGTATCATGGAGTTACTAAGATCTCTACACATTTCCTAAAAGGAACAAGATAAAAATTGAAAATTGACGAGTAAAATATACTGCTTCCTTGTGGTTACTGCATGCTGAGCATGAGGACATAAAGATCTGGCTGCGTTGGGGATGCAGAGATTCCGGACTGCAGGTTTCATCCAAGAAATCTTTTATTAATGAAACTTCCACTTATCAAAGACCATTTTTCATCTTCATGCACAAAGGAAGTCTATTCAAGTTGATACCTAGCATAATGATTTTTAACCAGGGTGAACAAACATGAGAATCTTAATAGTAAAATCTGACCAATTTTCCCACTTTCATCTTTTCTTTAACAGCAAGATGGGCAACTTATTTTAGTAACAGAAATATTTTCACATCGGAGTAAAGTCATATAACTTAAAATGTCACTTATTATATAACTTTTTATAATTTCTTCAGTTATTGTACATATGAGTGTCAATACATTCATTGCAATATATTTTGATTTTATGAAAATAAAAAAATAACTATTTTTTTGCATAGCTGTATTTTTAGCCATTTTACCTATTGTATTTTAAAATTACAGTAATATGGTCACATGCTTACTAAATTCATAGAAATACATATCACATACCAGATAACTAAACTTGTGTTATGTATATTCTATGAATCTACCTTGGAAAATGATTTGTGAGTCTGTGATTAAAGACTAAGATACTATGATGGGATACTGTGATAATCCTTTGAATTGTTAAATACAAATACACAACTGTAATCATGTTCTAAGTGTGTGCTTGAAAACAATACAAATTATGCTGACTTCTTAAACAAGACTTCTGTCATGTCTTTTCCACTGTGTGTTGCTAAAATATTTTGTTTTATAATCAGTGTTGAACTGTGTAATATTACACGATAGTTCCTAGGATAGTGGCTCATAACAGTGTTTGCTTTCTATGGGGCTGAGTTTCTTGGCAATAAGCTGGCCATTATTTTGAACAGTTTAAGTTAGTGGTAGAATCTTTTTAAATTTACGGTTAATGTTTGAGCTAAAGAAACATTGACTATTAATACCATCTGAGGAATATTTTTAAAAGATTTTAAGGAAGGGAAATACTTAAACCTTAGTCATCTGAACCACTAATACTTTGGAGTTTTGAATTCAGAGTTAAAAAAGAATCCTAGATAAAGTTCAGTTGGTTCTGAATTATTTGTAATGAAGATTATTTAATGATATTATGAATCCAAGTAAATTTAGAGTTAGCTATAGTTTTAGCTTGCTTTTTACTTTTTTATTTAAATTTTTATTTGTTGAGAATTTTATACATGACTACTGCATTGAGTCCACTACTCATATATACATGTGCTTAGGGCCTACAACTTCTGATTGAACAAACTCCCAGGAGACTCATCCCTGGGGAAAACTGATCCTCTCTCCTCAGTGCTTATTGATTATGTGTAGCTCTTCAACAAGAAGAGTGGCCTTGTGAAATTTTCCTCATTGATGTTGGCATGTCCACTGATGTCGTCATTGTTTATATCTTGCTTAGATAACTACATCATTGAGACTTTATGGGTTGTATGCAGCGATGCTTTTACTGTCATTCCTAGAAGATACTACACCTCAGCAGATATCTTACTGTTTCTTTTTCTGTAACTTTCCTGAAGCATTAGTTGTAGAATTTGTGTTGTAAATGTGTTAGTTGAGGATTGACACCCACCAGTCAGTGATTCTTCACATTATATCCAGTTGTGGATCTCCATAACAGTCTTTGTGTCCTGGAAAAAGAGCCCCTTTGATGAGAGGTAAGAGCTATGTGTGTCAGGCTGAGCTAATATAAAAGCTGTGAGAACAGAACTAGGCCTCGGAGTACCTAGGAAAACAGGGGAATTTACAGTGTCAGCACTCTCTTATGAAACTATGAAGATATATGTGTTTAAAAATTGGAGGTTTTACATAGTAATGAAAAATTTCCATAAGTAAAACCACCTTGTTGACTATTCCTTTTAGAATGATGTTAACTTATTAACCACTAAATTTCTGTCGGCAAGGACACAGAGTTTATACCTTTCCTAATTTAATTAGTAAGCTTTTCAGAGCTTTTAAAACCTGCCAGATAAATCCTCAATATCTATTTGCAGAATGTTAAAAAAACCTAGTTAAGCTTCAGCTTTATTTACAAACCTTAAAGTGTTAGAAAAAAATTAAAATTCAGTAATAATGGAAACTAAAATACTGTATTCACTTAAATCATTTAGATTTGATAAATGGATTTTATAGTATGTAATGCTTTTATGTATTTTTTTTTTTTTTTGCTCTTTATTGTTCTGAGACTGTTTCTCATTGTGTAACTTAGGCTTGCCTATGACATGGAAGAAGCCCAAGCTGCCGGAGAACTTGTATCTTAGCCTCCTGAGTGTTGGGATTACAGATATGTACTACCATGCTCAGGTCAAATTGAACTTTTTTGTATTTTTTGTTTTGCATTGCCTCTGTTTAATTGGTTCTTTTTAATTAACTTCCGGTTTGGAATTTGGTTATCTGTCTAGATCTTCAAGCTATACTATCAGGCTATTCATTTGAAACCTGAGTCACCACAGACTCTTCCTTCTTTTGTATAAAACTTTTAAAATAGAGATATTTAAAGTCCACCTTAAAAAACCATCAGCCTGGAGCACAAGCCAATGTACAACATTCTTCCATGACTTCAACTTAAGTTCCTGTCTCTAGGTTCCTTGACCTGAGTTCCTGTTCTAACTCCCCTTATTATGAACTGTAAGCAGATTAAATGATGCCCTCTTCCATTTTTTTAATTGATGCTAGATTGTCTGTATGATTCACTTCCTATTACCAAGTCAACTAAAACTGAAAAAAAAAGAACATAAACTAAAAGTCAAATTAATTAGTAAATGATTTTAGTACCAGATCCAGGAAAGTTGAGGCAGAAGCAGAAAATACTAGACCAACCCAAACTATGAAGTGTAAACCTGTGTGATTCCCTGTATCTCGACTCTAAAAACAGGTAAATAATAAAACCCCAGAAATATTGTGTAAACTAAATCCATATTGCTTCTCATGTTGATATATTTTAGTAATTTATCAATGTTATAATTGAAACATGTTACATAAATTCAAAACCTTGTCTTTAAAGATTCTTTAGCTACATATAAGTGATAGTCAAAGATGTACTTATATATATGATCTAAACAATTTACTATTGTTCCAGTAAATATCCATACAGCAAATTTTTGTGTAATTTTCCTCATAATTGTTTTGATACATGTTAGCACTCACCAAACAAACATAATTTCTTTAATTTTATATGACTTTTTAAGAAAAATACATGTTGGAAAATTGTTCAACATTTATACAAGAATTATTTGGGTTATGTTTGGTAGGTAGAAGTCGGAGATAAGTCTTTCCTGAGGAAGAATATCTATTTTAGTAAAACCAGCTTTTGAAATAAGCTCTTCTTTGTATACAAAATCTCTATTTACTCTTTTTCTTTTGGTTTGCTAAATGTAATTGATAAATGCAGCCATACAATCTCCATGCTGTCTGCACAGTACTACTAAATGGCCTTTTACAATTTGTAGTCAAAATCTATCCTTCACTTTACTAAGTTGAATTACTTATAAAGTCCAGTTTTTACTCCTCAAACTTCTCATGTTTGCCCTGAAAATACAGCTAGAGTTATCAAAGAGACACAGTGCCTGAGTCTGTGTTCTGGGGATGTTTTGCCTTCCTGGCATGGAATCTTACATAGTGAATATGGTAGCATCCTCCCCAGATGCAAGTTGCTTCCATTTAGCAATCATATATTATTGGTGTGTGTGTGTGTGTGTGTGTGTGTGTGTGTGTGTGTGTGTGTATGTATTATATATATATATATATATATATATATATATATATATATATATATATGTACATATATATATATATATGTAGTCAAATGAATGTGAGTATACATTTTTCAATTCTGGTCAATGTTTTGCTCTTAAAAGATGAAAAATGACACATCCATATTAATTATACCTAAAATATTCCATCTTTCTTTGCTTATACTTCTTCATTAGATTATGTAAAAATTCATTAATAATTAGCATGTGGTTAACAATCTAATAAAGAAATCTTTATTTGATACCTTCTCTGGCAATGATTTATGTCCTTGCCCCTTCCCAACGTCATGCCTTATTATTTCCTTATTTAGTCTTGAAATAGTTCCTTCCCCTATAAAATTATGATGTATAAATTTCCAGAGCTCATAAGAATAGCATTTTCCAGTGTGCTGAATTTAGGGTCTTTTCCTGTGTTTTACTATCTTTAGGACTGATTTTGTTCCATTGTAGAGTAGACATACTAGTCTTTTTGACTTTTAGATTCTCTGGTGTCTTAGCCTTCCTATATCTATTAAACCTGTCCTTTGTCTCCTATGTTATTTACTTTGAAACATAAAATCATCTAACTTACTCTACAAATCGGACTTGCCTTATAAGAATGAGAGACGTTGGAACACTCAGTCCTGAATAGAATGTCTCCATCAAATCCATCCCTTCAGGACTCAGAAAATACTGAAGTAGAGGAGACAGAATGATTGAAAGAGCCAGTGGGGATGAAAGACACCAAGGAAATAAGTCCTTCTAGACATAACAGGATTGGTGCACATATGAATTCCCAGAGACTGTGGTTACACAAGGCCTACACCGTTATAAGTCAGACAGGGCCACCACACTGAGAGTAGAAGTGGATACAAGCCCTTGTCACTAATCCGGAAGTCATCTCCAAGTGATAACTACTAGCAAAGGTGAAATTAGTTTTCTTCAACAGAGTCTCACAAACCATATGTTTAGAGATTTTTGTTTTTTGTCTTGTAATGTTTCATCATTTATTTGTTTTTTAACTTTCAGATCTTTTGCTTGCATACTATGGTCTCTGATTTTCTTTTTATGAGCTTTCTGTGTGTGTGAATATGTGGGTCTCATGTTGGCATGTGTTTCTTGTGCTTTTTCTTTGACTCCTTTTTTATATTTTATTCTATTATGGTTTGCTTGTTTTTATTTTATCTCATTTATTAGTATTATATTATTAGTAGGAGTATTTATATCATTATATTGTTATTTTATTATTATTACTCTATACCTGTTTCTTTTCTAATGAGAGAGAAAGGGTATGGACTTGGGTGGGTGGGAAGTAGGGAGAATCTGGAAGGAGTTTTAGGAAGGGAAACTGTAATCAGAATACATTATATGAAAGAAATCAATTTTAATTAAAAAAATCATCTATCTTAAACCAAACTAAATTTTTTAACACCAGAATGTTGTTGCTTATAGTCTAAAATTTCTTGTTGTGTAAATGTGAGTTTCATTCTTAAATTTCACGTTTAACAAACAAAACCATCGATCTCAATTTTGTAAATGAATACATTTTCATCTTAAAAGTCTAGGATCTCAGTTCTCCCAGGAAACAATTCACAGAAGCACTGTAGTACTATCTATGGCCTAAGACAAGGCTGCCCACATTATGAACTTTCACTTGATATTGTTCTGATTACTCGAATAAAGTTAAAGGAAACTGATAACTTATGGCCATTCTGAACAGATAAAAAGCTAACTCATATTTGTTTAAAGAGGCCGTGATTGTGACTGTAGAAGAAGCTGAATAAAATAAATAAAAGAAATGATATTAACAAGCTTATATAATAAAATGTGATTCGAAAACTATTTATCTTAATATACTAGCAGGAAACTATATGATATGAGAGGAAAAGACTACTTGAGTCATAGTGATATCAGATAAATAATGAAAAATAAACAGCTAAAGAATAAATTTAATTTAAAAAATTAGAGATTTATTGAAAATCACAAAATATGGGAATATTAAATTCTAAACTAAAGAGGGTGTTTCACAATCATTTATTGAAAGATTCAATATTGTCACAATGATAATAACCACCAAAATTACTTTTAATTTCTATGTAATATCTTTCAAAATATCAACAGTTTTACTGCATAAGTTTAAAGGTTAATTCTAAAATAACTAATGGCTATATAAAACATTTTTTTTTTGGAAAAGTAGTTGTGGAACTGTACTATTGTTTTCAAGCACTCTTTAAAGCCTAGTAGCTTAACAAACACGGTATTAAAGCACCTACCAGTCTTCAACAGTCCAGAAACGAACACATATTTTGCAATCTTTAAGAAAGATGTTAAAACTACTCAATGAGTGTGATAATTTGAATGTACATGGCCCACATAGACTAATATTTTGAAATACTTGGTCTACAGTTAATGGAAATTTTTGAGAAAAATTAGGAAGTGTGTCTTGTTAGAGGAGGTGTGCCACTGCTAGTGGGCTTTGAGGTTTCAAAAGGCCAGGTCATTCCCAATTAAATCCTTCTGTCTTCTACTTGCAGATGTAAGCTCTCAGCTATTGCTCCAACACCACACTTGCTTGCTTGCTGCCATGCTCCCTGCCATGATAGTCACGGACTATAATCCATTGCAACTGTGAGCCCCAAATTGAGAGTTTTCATTTATAAATTGTTTTGGTCATAGTGTTTTGTTACAGAAATTTTAAAGTTTCTAAGACAATGAGGGAAGAGGATTTATTCATAAATTTTTCTGGGTTATCACCTATCCCCATAGACACAGGGAGAGGATAAAGAGAAAAGGAGGAAAAGCAAGAGGTATAGCAAAGGACTTAGGAGAATGGCATTATATCATATACAAAATGGCTCAAAGTTGACCACAGGCCTAGCAATCTACTATTTGCAGTCCATTTGAGGAAAAAAATTCAAATGTCCAAAAATAAATGAATGTAAATGTCATAGATTTTCTTGTAAGAAGTCAAACTTCTGGGCACTCTAAAGATCTACAATGGGTTATTGGAGGAAAATAATGTGAGGGAAAAAAACCAAGTCTTACTCGACAATTAAAATAAACACAGAAAAAGAAATATGATGTGCCAGACTTCTAATATTATCATTCTGGATTCTGAAGCAGGAGAATCAAGAGTTCCAGAGCAGCCTGGGTTACATGGTGAGGCAATGTGTCTTCCAAAATAAATACAGAGGCTGATAATGTAGTCAGTTTCTTGCCTTGCATACATGAGTACCTGAGTTTGATATCCAGCACAAAGTAAAATGTTTCTGGTGCAGTACATTCTTCATCCTAGCACTCATTATGCAGAAAGATAGAAGTTCAAGTTCACCCTCATTTATATAAGGAACTTATATAAGTAGCCTCAGCTACTTGAGACTCTATAGTAGTAAATAAATAATACTGCTATCTGGTATATATAAAATACAATAATGTGTATTCTGTAATTATTTTTACATAAATGTTTGGAAAAAGCAAATTTGTAGAGATCATAGATGAGTGGTTTCTATGGCTTAATTTACAGATATAAGGTCACTTTGAAATACAGATTGGCAACTATTTAGATTTGCAGCAAACTAAAGCACCTCTTAGGATATTTGACTTTCAGTGTTATAATCAGGAAGTCTCAGACCCAGTGAACTTGTATTACAAAATGTTCTAAAGCTGGAACGTGCTTTATAGATTTTATCTTGAGATAAGTATTTAAATAATGACAAAATATTTGCGTGCTCCATAAATAGTTCATTGATTACAAAGAAAGCAAACATATTAATCACAAGTAAATATTGGGAAATCAAAGTTGTCAACACATGGGAGAAATCATCTCAATATACTGAAAATAATAAATCATAAAATTTAATTTTGTCTTGGTTGTTGAAACATAAAAATCCTGTGTTTAACCTTTGAAGGAAAGAAAATATACTGTCTAGGTAACATAAGAGTAAGAATTTAAATATCCAAGTCATTCCATCATTAAACATAAGACATTGTTATGTACAGGAATTAGAGTTCTGGCAACCGGCCATACAGAGAAACCCTTGGTAATGCAACACTAGACTACCAGTCACAAGATTCCTTCATTTTATACCTATCTCACTGTTGAATAAACCCAGTGATTTCCCCACCTTTATTCTTCGATCATTCTATACAGTTAGGGTGCCTCGACTCCCTTTGCAATATGATAGTTTCACTTTCTTTATTTGATAACTACTCCTAGAAATGCACCCAATAACTTTTATTCTTCTGCAGGTAAACATCTCACAAAAGCTGGCATAAAAATATGTCACATTTTAAAAATTGCTTTTATTAAAACTTACTCGTATTCTCTTAAATAGCATCACATACCTTTCATTTTAACTTCATATGCAGAAAAAAACTTTTATGTGAAATTTAATATTGTAAAAATTTTGATAATTTATAGGTCTTTCACTCTTAAAAGGAATTTAGGTTAAACATCTATGTCTTGTCAATAAACAAAAATGGATGATTGAACATTACTATATCAAATACTATGTTACATGATGTAATCTAGTCTCATGGTATCATTTGAGTCTGATGGAAATTAGAAGAGTCACATAAATGTCTAATGGATGAAATTATGCTATAAATAACACACCTATAAATGTCCAAGGGGAGGAAAGAAAACCTGAAGTACAGTGTAAAATTCAATTTTTTTTGTTCTAAAATGTAGCTTGCCATCAAATAATATTACACAGGAGACAGGCTTTACCTCCACAAAACCAATATAAGCTGACAGACACAGCCATTCATATTGAAAGCAAATGTCTGCAGACAGATTTATGCTAGGATGTCTATTGTGTGGCTCTTCAAGTTCTATCTTCTAGATTCTACTGGTTTAAAACAGATAATGCCATTGTATTTCCACCTCAGAAAACTATAGGCCCTCCCCCTCTTTTTACATCAGTTATAAAGAAAACAAAGGAGGTCTGCTGGCTAAGACAGTAATGACACAGGAGCTGCACATACATCTGGTAGATGCTAGGAAAACCAAATTAAAGACACATTGGTAAGACAAGTCCTCTGGACACCTACTCAGTGTAGCTGTGTCTTGAGCATAGCTGTACATTTTACGTGTTTCTTCGAAGGGTCTAAGTCTTTACAACTTCTCATGAACACCCAAAGAACATTTCCAAACAGTGCTGAAGCAACGGTTATAGAAAAATGAACCTAGTCTTAGAGGATAGTTTATCAGTCAACGGATGTTTTTTTAGCTGTTGACACTGGTAAAGAAAAACAAACAAACATAGTTTTATTGACCACTAGTCTAGTACATTGTAAAAGGTGATGCAAATATATAATGGAGAAAAACTTTCTAATCAGCCTTACTCTGATTTCACTGTACTTTGGATATGACGCATATAAAGTATTTATTTCCTCTCAAATGGAAAGATCATATTTTTAACATTAAAAATATACATTTCTCTAAAATACTTGTACTTTCTTCTCAACTGTGAGTTTCAGACACCTGGAGGTTGTTACTTGTTGCTTGAAAATATATGCACTCACTGGGTGGTGGTGGTGCACACCTTAATATCAACACTCAGGAGGCAGAGGCAGGCAGATCTCTGTGAGTTCAAGGCCAGCCCGTTCTACACAGTGAGTTCCAGGACAGCCAGAGTTACAACAGAGAAACCCTGCCTCGAAATAAAAAGAAAAGAAAAGAAAAAAAAAAAGAGTATATGCACTCTCAAAGATAAAAGCATAAGAGAAATAATTCTCTTAACATAATTCTCTTAATAACATTGTATTTTGATGCAATCTCATTTTTTATTATAATATAACAATCTCCTTAAACAACCAAAGTTATCAATATATCTTATGCACCTAACAATCAATTCTGTTATTTTAACTTCACTAAAAAGACATGTTGTTATCAATAATGGTGTTGTTTCCACATGGTAGCCCCTTCATTGATATAAAACCTGCTATAAGTCAGTAAAAATCTTGAGACAGAAGCAAATTTTTAATAGCTGTTTCATTCTTTCGTTACCATAGAGACAAGGTGATTGCTGACAAGGAGTTGATAGCTGATAAAGCATTATGAAGCTTAAATTTGATGGAAGCATTTCAAACCACTTCCTAAAGGAAAATCTAAGTCCAACTCAGAAAATTACACGTCGATATTTAACATAAAGTTTGTCACCATGAAAAGCAATTTCCAAAAATATAAGTTGGGTAAGTCAATTAAAGAGAGATTTCATATCAATGTTCAAAATTAAATATTCTGCCTGCTGTTCTAATAACTCAGTAAGAAACAGTGATTTTTCCAACTGCAGTATATACAATGTCACACCATCAGCCTAACATCCTATAATGCACTGTTGATCTTATTATGCATAGTTATTATCACTTTCAGTTTAGATTGGTTTTGATTCATAATATAACTATATAATACATACACACACATATATATATACATATATATCTCATATATAACATAATAATATCCAAGTAAAGTATAACCATTTAACACATTTTAATTAGAATAAAATTACATCACTTTCCACCTTCTAATTTCTTGCTTCAGTCCCTCCCAGGTACCACCACCTGCAAACTCTCCAACATCTCTATCCTACCCCTCCCGTGCCCTCATCTCAAGGTAAAGCCTTTTAATTTATTATTCTGACATATACATACATGAATGTATATGTATTCACAAATATATAATCTGGATCTGCTTTTGTTGTTTGTGTTTATATGGTTATAGCATTTACATTTTTCTCTGGATAACCTACAAGAGGGCTCATCCCTGAGAGAAGCCAATTCTCCCTCTGCCAGCAGTCAGTTGTTACCTATAGTTGTTTGTCTAGTCGTGAGACTCCATGTACTTTTCTCCCTTCCACACTAACATGTGTATTGATAGATACTTTGGCTGACAATGCTCTCCTCAAGAATCATAGAATAAGAATCCCTAGTAGCAGACACTAAAATGCCCTTTTGAACAGTTGGTCTAGATAGTTTAAATGACTCATAAAACAACATAGGCTACTGAAATTGCCTTTGGTTGCCTCTCAGGGGTTGAAGGTTCACCCATGTTGCTGAAGACACAGCATACTTAGACATAGAATTAAGATTCTTTGGGCTAGATATAACCTGAGGGCATCTTTCTTGTGGTCTTGCTACTATGGTAACAAAAAAAAAAATGCAAGCTGTCAAGGAAGGGAAGCAATTAATAGTATATCCAGATGCAAAGCCTATAAACCCCAACAATGGTGAGCATGATAAAATACCTGTAAATGTGCAAATCATGGCACTCACACGTTAATGAACACCATGGCTTTCCAGTTGGACTTAGGACCCTTTAAACGTGAGGGAAATCAATGCTTGGTACTAAAATATAGCCACCTTCCCGAGCCTATTAAGATCATGGGTCGGGATCCACATCATCCACCCCTTCCACTCCTCCTTCTAAATCCCTCTATCCTTCACTCTCTTTTCCAAATTCTTAACTTTTCTTTCTTATTAGTATATTCTACCCGCCCCCCCCCCAACACACACAAACCTTTGACAGAAATTATCATTAACTTTATCAGGGCTGAGAACATGTGATTAGACAATTTACATGCAACCTTGTCCTTGAAGGAAACTGATTTTCATGGTTTTTGTAGCCACTGACCACCTATATTTACCCATCTATGAATAGAAACTTGCAGAGTTTCCTCCATCTATGTCGGCATGCCAACTACTGATGTCATTATACCCGTTTTGTTCAAGTAACCATGTCACTGAGAGTTCATAGGTGCATTTTCCCTCTCACCTCTAGAAGATAATATCTCATAGATGTCGTCCTGGTCTTCTGGCCCTTACAATCTTTCTGATCGTTTCTGCCATGCTCCCTGAGTCTTAGAGATAGTTGATCCTTGGAGATGTAATGGTTGGGGCTAGATATCCTATAATCTCTTATTCTATCCATTTTGCCAGTTGAATTTCTCTGTAATTATCTCTACTGTTGCACAAAGAAGCTCCTTTGATGTGGGGTGAGAACTACTCTTATCTGTAGGTATGAGGATAAGTATTTAGAATATCGTTAGTGTCTGTGTCCTCTTCAGCCACGAGTAGTTGGCCCTTCTGTATCTCCTTTTTGCTTGCATAGCACCTTCCAATGCTACTAGAGTCAGTTCTCAGGGTGAAGACATCTGGATTAGTTTCAATTTGATTTCTCTAACTCTATATCTGAAGTATGTAGATAAACAAGAACAATGACAATAGGCAATGTTGTTTCATAATCCCATAACTAACCACTCAAGGAGAGGCTTTCCATATTTCTCAATGGGATTTTATTAGCTACTATATGACTCTTAGAGACAGCATTATTACCCTATGTAGTATAATGTATGTGTGTGTTTGTGCATATGTACATGCATGCATACCACCATATTATATTTAAGGATGCCTATAAAATGTTTTCCTATAGCCTTTTCAAACATTATTACTGTTTATCTCTCCTTCCTCCCTTTATCTCTGAATCTGCCTTCCTTCACACTTAAAGCCCCTCTCCCATTTCCCCATTACTCTTTTCATAGCACATATTCCCCCTCTAGAGCTCTTTTTCTCCACTCCCCACTATGATATCTTTCTCCTTCCTTAGGTTGCTTCAGGTAACATATCCAAATCTAAAGATTAAGAGCTAGGTCAGATTCAGAAATGAGAGAGGACACACAGCACCAGTCTTCCTGGGTCTGGTTACCTCCCTCA
The DNA here is from genome assembly GCA_026225945.1 of Cricetomys ansorgei. Lineage (NCBI taxonomy): Eukaryota > Metazoa > Chordata > Mammalia > Rodentia > Nesomyidae > Cricetomys > Cricetomys ansorgei. Next base: position 7,389,572 of record JAMJFZ010001791.1, read on the forward strand.
ATATAACATTTTCCAATTCTGACCATTACCTGAAATTTTCATTACTTCATTTTTTTTCAGAGTTGAATTCCATTGTCTATCTATACCGTGTTTTAATTATTCACTTTTCATTTGAAGGATTTTTAAGTTGTCTCCATTTCCCAGGTATTGTTAATAGAGCATTAATGAATATAGCTGAGCAAGTATCTCTGGGGTTGAATATTAAATTCTTTGGGTATATGGGAAGGAGTGGTATCATCATTGTATATAGTGGTATATACATGGTAGACCTTTGTTTAGCTTTTTGAGAATTCTTTTAATGGAACTTTATAGTGAGTAGACCAGTTTATAATGCTAACAACAATGAATAAGATTTCTCCCTTTTCTGTATACTTGCCACTTGTATCTGGTATTTTCTTAGCCATTCTGTCTGTATAAGATGAAATCCAAGAGTTTTAATTTTTGTTCTAACTGCTAAGGATGTTGAACATTTATTTTAAAAAATTCCTTACATATTTTGTATTTATTCATTTGAGACTTCTATGTTTAGAATCACACCTCATTTTTCATCGAGTTATTTGTTTTCTTTACTTTTTTGGTCTTTTTTTCTTTTTCTGTGTTCTTTGTATCATTTCGATATTAATCCTCTATCAGATATGTAGCTTGCATAGATGCTCTCCCACTCTCTAGACTTCCTTTATACTTGATTGTTCTTGTTACTTTGTACTAAACTCATAAAATATTTTGTTTTAACTTAACCATGGATTTGCAGAGGAATTGTATGGTTGAAACTCAGGGGGGTCTTCCTCACTGTTCCTTCTGTAATTCCTTCTACTAGAAGTAAATGAATATCGAACATAACTTAATTGTGATTGGTCTGTTGTATGCAGAGAATTACCTATGACTTACAGCTGCCACTGCAAGTAAATTTCAATAGCATCAGTTCAGTTGAAATAATTTCAGTGATGGAGTAAGACTGCCTCTTAGTCACTCTCTCCTTCCCTCCTGTTCTCCCTCCCTTTCTTTTGTTTTTTCCTTCCTTCATTCCTCCCTCCCTTCATCCCTCCCTCCCTCCCTTCTGTTCCTCCTTCCCTTCTTCCCTCCTTCCTCTGAATCGATGCTTGGCAGCTGATTCTTAGTCATCAACATGCATTATTCTTTGTTTCACTAATAGCTACATCTATTGCTTCCTAAATCCTTTAGTCAGTAGCTATCTACATAACATGTGAGTTACATCTTATCTATCTCTATTCCATTTGCTTCGATTTGACTTCTACTCAACTTCCTTTTCATAGATATAGCTTGGATTGCTTTCTTCACATTAAGATTCACAAAAGGAAGTGATACCCCAATTCTTAGACGAGCACTCTCTTTAACACCTGAATTTGTCAGTTGCTCACTAACTTTGGATTCCAACAGCTGGAGTTTTATCCAAATTGTGCCTCACACCTCTCCAGGAAAACTTGTGCACTAAGGTTAGAGTTAGTCCAATTTTTAGAGTTCAAGATGAGCATATGAAATCTAATTAATAATATTTGTATTTTTAAAGATGTTTTTATCAAAAATACATTATAAACTGAAGGTCTAGTTGAGTTTGTATGTTGCATTTCAAGTTAGTATGCAATGGAGACAGATTGAAATTCAAAGTGAAGAAAAACTATGATCCAAGAATGTCTCAGAAAGAACCTTAAAGCCATTTGGAGTACACATCATACAGGGATGGCCTTCTTCCTAGAAGAGGTGTTTGTGCTGGACCTGTCTGTTAGTGTTTCTAATAATTTATTTTTAAAGTTGTATATTGATTTTTATAGTAAAATCTGAGAATATTGTGTATTCCATCCATCCACTCTCAGTCAAATGGAAAATACAAGATTTTACTTCTCCAAATATTTGGTCAATATGTACTACTTTGGGGAAAATAGGTTTGTAAGCTACTTCATTTTGTACTGCTTTATAGATTTCAGGTTTGCCAAGATGCATATTGTATTCAAGAATCCTGTCCCATGTGCATGTTCCCACCAGCAGTTCTCCGCCTGGAGCCTGGCAGCCTACCCATTGTCCTCGTCTCCACAAGGAGGAGCCATGCAGGAACATGGCATGCGGGCCCTTGGTCCTTTTGGGGGTGCCCAGTTAGCCAGCTAGGACACACAGGAACTCAGAAAACATATGACTGGGGGGCGGTGCCATTTAATGCAGGTTTTGGGGTATCTTTTATGTAGTACAGTCGGAGGAGTGGTCTGGCAACAAGAATGGGACTCATTGGTTGAGACAGAGTCACTTGGTGCCTCCTCCTCTGCATGTGTGGAGTTTGAGCCTCCCTGTTTCTAGCTACAGTGCAAAGCATCAAAAACATTTCTTTGCTTCTGTGAAGCAGACAGTATCTAATAATTTAATAATCTACCTGGGTTTTTGCCAGGACTAAGGTGTGGAGCAGCCGAATGCCTCCCATTCTCATCCCCTGGGATGACAGTGGGGTTCCAAAGCCAGATTCCACACACTCTTAGCCCTTAGGACAGTCCCATAGACATAAGAACCTATTTCCAGATAAAGAGTTTCAGTTACAAAAACATGGGTATTAAATACTTGGATATTTCTAATTACTAATCAGTATTAGCATTTTTTTCCATTTTTATTGTCTGACAGTTTTATACTTTAGTTAATTTTAGCTCTTTTCATATGCCTTTGTCTCCTTCAAGCTCCTCCTTCTCCCTCTGGCACTCTTCTGCTCAGAAAGTCCCTGTCTTGCTTTTGTGACTTCTTTTTGTCTGTGGCCTACTAAGTTTGTCGTTACTTGCTGAAGAGTAATGAACAAGTTATTTTATGGACCAAGAGGTATTTGTTTGTAGCTTCACCATCTGAGATAACGGCAGCACACCCAATAAGCTTTCATTGATTTTTACTTACCTGAGATGGGTAAAGTCTTTATTGAATTGTGATAAAATGCTGATGTACTCAGTCTTATACTGCTCTTAATGTAGGTAACTTTGGCTGGAGGAGTTCCTGTATGCAGTAGCTATATGATCTTCAGAAGACATCTTTTTACTTAGTGCATCCCCCCTCCTCAAGTCTTAACGTTCTTCCCATCCTCTCATCTGAGAACCTAGGAAGGAGTATTATGGCTACCCCAAACCAGCATTCCACCATCGCTTATTCTCCGAGTTTGGGCTAGTTATGTGTCTCTGCATTTACTACATGTGAACTTTTTTTAGTAGCATCTAGATGCCTTTTTTACTAATAAACACAAAGAAACCTCCTAAAAAAGAGTAAGAGAGACATCATCAGTTTCTTGCGCACAGAAAGAGTTAAAGGGAATTTTTAGTTTTCATAAATTCAAAGGGCAGTAATGTACTCTATAAGTTGGATGAGAGAAGAGAAAGTTTTTACAAAAGCAAAGTAGCATAAAAAACAGAATCTCATTCACCTTTTCTCAATACTGAACATTGGAAGTTTAAAGATGTTTCTATGTTCCTTCAGATAGAATTAAATTAGTTGATAAATAGAATCATATGTTATTTTTCTAAATATATTGACTATTTTGAGTAGAAAATAATGTTAACTGGAATGACATTATGATTTGCCTTTGGCTCTTATCTTTTTTCTTTATGATGACTACATTTCTTACTTAAAATATATTTCACCTTGGTCTGTACTACTGACTTTGGCAGTTGACTTAAGAATAAGAATCTGGTTGATTTTGTGTGAAATTATATTACTCTTTACATTTTGTTTTGGCAAACACAGACTTAGATTTACCTACTTTATTTATTGAAGGATATGAATATACATAAGTACGCAAAAGCTATCATTTTTATTTGCATACTGTAACACTCTATGTGAATTATGTTACACTATTGTTTTTAATAATAAAAATACTGCAAAGAATGCAGGACTATTTTTTTCAAATAAATGAGAGCTTATTTGGGGAACTTCTTGCTCTTCATGTGTTATAAAATAATATGAAAGTGTACCTTGAAAGTAAAAGAAAGGAGAGGCAATGAGATGTAGAAAGACCGAAGACAAACATGTGTAAGAAACATTTAGTATTTTCATGAATAACAGGAACTAGAGTATTTTTTCTAGATTTTCTAAATAATAGGGCTCTGATTATCTTTGAAATAGAATCCTAAAATCCAAGGATTACCTGGGAAAATGAAAAGTTAGATCAAACAACATTTTCTAAAAATCTGTATCTGTATAACTACCCAGCCTTCACTTACTCTGGTATCCATTCCCAGGACATATCACCCAGAGTTGCTGACCTTACCCTCAGCTGTAAGAAATTTAGCTTCTCAGGATGCAGCAACTCACGTGGCATGGACAGAATGGCAGTGGCTTCTCTGTACTCAAGGCTTCCTTCTGCTTGTTCACAACTGAGATTTAATAAATTCTCTGTGTATGTATCTGTCTCTCCTCCCTCTTTCCCCTCTCTCTCTCCCTCTCCCCCCCTCTCTCTTTCTCTCTCTCTCTCTCACACACATATCCTACACATAATATGTATTAGAAATTGGCTAAGGTGTGCAAACAGTGGGTGTAGTTGTGGCAATTCCCAGAATCTGTACCTGAGGACATGTAGAACAGGACCTAGGTACAATTGATCTATACATTCATTACTCATTTCCACTCTGTCCTTTTTATATACTACCCTTACATAAAGTACATCAATTCTTACTATATTTTAGAATCTTACTTCTGGACACAGTAAGTATACTGTGTGTTTTGTAGATCTAGTCAAATATTTAAATTTTTTATATTATATTTGACATATTATTTGAAATTTTAAATCTTTCCAAATAAAATGAATACCTGATATTGAAGGAAGAAGTAGAACAATGCTGTATAATATTTATTTTAAAATAATGTATTTTATCTTATAAATTATAATATATAATACAATGTAGCGATAAATTATTATACAATTTAGTTCATTTAATTTTGAATAGCAGTTTGTAAAAAAATTTTAATAAATCCATGCATCCAGTTTTTTAAAAACATAATAAACTTATCGTTTGTTTATCTGAACTTTAAATATGACTAATTGTCCTGTATTTTTCTGACATTCTAAGCAAATAGAAAGACTACAGAGTGGAATTGTCCTGTTTTTGTTTTCTTTTTTCTAATACTATGACATGTATGCTTAGAAATGCAAAAGGTATAAACTACAGATTCAGAAATGAAGTTTTACACACAGGAAATAAAAGTATTGTGAACACATATTGGCAATTGAAAAGTAGGTTGCTGGCTACCCTGATGTAAAAATTGCCTTAAAAAATATCACTAGAAAACATCACTAACAAACAAGTATGCTACAGACACAATTGTTAAGAAATCTTGAGTTTTGCAAAGGTTATAGCTTATATTTGTCTTACCAGGAAAAAAACATAGAATCTCTTATTAATAGATTAAAATGTGTCGTAAAACTATAGGTCACATTGTCATAAAACTGAATCTTATCACTATAAATGTGTTAGTGCCAAAAGTAATATCCTTAAAGAAAATGTGAGTAACAAATGTATTTAATATTGATTTTACAATAACTTTTCCTCAAGTATAATAATAATCTATAAAAATATTAACACCTCCAGTAATTTCTTCATGAGTTTTACTGGACACTTTGAGAAGTCATATGAGCTCCTAATAATGGAGTCTTAACTGGTCCTCAAAGCTAATACTTTCAGAGTCCTGCTTCCAAATAACTTTCTTCAGGGTATGACACCAGTAAAAAAATTACCTTATTTAATTTAAATTAATCACAGTGCACTCTGATCTAAGCATGTGCTACTATGCACAAGAGACAGAAGATTTGATGAAATTTTAAAGCAAACAAAAATAAAACAAATAACATTTAACATGATACTGTGTGTACGTTCTTGGTACCAATACTACACATAATGAAAATCATAATGAAAATCAATTCATGTCATTATCATACATATTTATTATATATTTTTATAAGTAATGGCAAGAAAGGACATTATTGTTTCACAGTATGTATTCATGGGATAAATAATATATTTAAAATTAACATTTGGTCTTTGGAAATACCTATACAAATGAGTTCCTCTTGCAATAAATGTTGGCTTAGTATACTATAACAATGCATTGTCTAATGTTAAACAAAGACCTTAGTCATCTTCTCAATGAATGAAGGAGGCATCATTTGGACAGATCACATATTTATTTTAAAATACAAGATTTAACAACCATGCCTGCAGCATACATGCAATCCCAGTATATCGGAGGCTGAGGGAAGGGAACTCAGATTTGAGGTCAGCCTGGGATACATAACAAGTTTCAGTCAGCAAAACCTTGTCTCTAAAAAACTGAAAATAGAGCTAGAAGTTTGATCCATGGGATTTACAGACACAAGGAGAAAACTGACTTTAAAAGTGTTCTCCAACATCCATACACATGCAATGGCACACACACACACACACACACATACACACACACACACATACACACACTCAACACACATTAATTAAACATATTTAATTAAATTTTAAAAAGAATTTTAATATTAAAAAGTAAAAATATATGAGTGTATACTTTTAAAACAACGTTCATCAAATAAAGATAAAAATCTTTATTTCTGTTTATTATAATAATGAATATATTACAATAATATTAGGTGAATTGGAAAATAGCTCTCTTCATTTCCCTTATTCTTTGCAGTAGCAATGAATTATTTTCACAATAGTTCTGATTACTAGAGTGTTTAAAATTATGAGTTAAAATCTCTTCAAAGATTTATTATCATAGTTTTATGTGAAATGCTGTGGCTGGAATTTTGATGTGTATGAAATGTTTTCTATAAATGTGAAAGTACTGTTCAAGGTTCTGTTGCGTTCAATGCAATAAGGACATTTGTTCTTGACAAAATGAGCAAACCTTTGAATGTAAAGTTCAGTACATTTATTTGAAATCCTTTAACGGCAAAAGTAAGTACCACGTCTTCAAAATACATGTTTTCTATCATTAGCAGTTGTATCAATCACAATGACCACAATCTCAATACTGGCTGCCTCAAATCTCTTGATGAGTGAAGAACAAGCATGTTTGGTTCTCTTTTGAACCATTAGACACAATTGTCAACAGACAGTGACTAAATTTTTCAAGTGAGAATTCTTACTCAATGATATGATCAATTGAAGTGATTCATGTCACACATTAGAAATGTATGTGTAAATCTGTTCCATTGGGAAGATTATGCTTTCAAATGAATGAAAGGTTTCAGTAAGAAAAGTTCATTGATGCAATCACATCCTCCCCCTCAACCAGTCAGGGAGCAAAACTGTTCATTTTCTATTGCTGTTTTCCTTAATACAATGAAACTTAGTGGTTTAAATAATGCAGACTTAACTTTTATATTTCTGAAGGTCAGATGTGGCATGTATCTCATGCAGTTGAAGCCAGGTGCTATTGGCAGTATGACAGTCTTTCTTCAGATGCCAGGGGAAATGTCACTCCTTGCTTTCTTGGGCTAGTACAATCTGACTTCTTGATGCTGGTGTTGAGATCCATACTTTATAACTGGTTATCAGCTGAAGCTTTTACTGTCTTCTAAAAACTGCCTAAATTTCTTAGAACATGGTTCTTTTTCACTTTTTCAAAGCCATGAATAGGACAAGTTATTGTAATGGTTTGAATTTCACCTCTTGTTCCTTCCATCCCTTCTTTGTGGTCCAAGACAGGCTCTCCACTTTGAGGACTTGAGTGAATGCATTGAGCTCACTGAACAATCCTGGAAACTCTCTGCATCTCAAGATCAATACCCTTTATCGCCTCAGCAAAATCTCTTTCACCATGCAAAGCATAGTATTTCTGTCTACCTAAATCATTACACACATTTTAAGGAAACTACTGAATATTTATGAATAGTGTATAAAATAAACAGCACAGTAATTTTATGGACTAAGCAATTATAATACATCTACCCTAAGAAAATACAGTTTTTTGGATTCTGTAAAAAGTTAGCATATGCAATATACCTTCTAGTGTTGACAATAAGAAAACAGATATATTACTAGATCCACGATTTAAGAATCTAAAAATGGTAAATGAGAAAGAGTAGCCTTAATAAAATCCACTAACAATTTACAAAAGTCCTTCATACTTCTTATAGGGAAATACACAGTATTAAGGCTTTTAGAAAAGCTTTAGTGAGAGTGCTATTCATCTAAGGATCATATTTATTTGATATGAATCTTCTTAAGTGTTTTCTTGAAATGCCCATTGCTCTAGTCATTTGTAATACCTAGATTAGAGTTATTAGAGGAACTGTATTATTTTGTCAGCTTCTGTGGTAGAGGCCATAAAGCACATTGCATGCTCATGTTCTTATATTTGATTTTCCCACTCTGAGCCTTCTGTGGTCATTGCTGCATGTTATATTTTATTGATTTTGCTTTCACCAGTAGAAGTTGACATATAGCCAATCAACTTGTGTTATATACTAACCAGACCATTGGACATAATGAAGAAATTTACTTTGGGAGTTCCTTAGACTATTTTCCCTTAGAATGAAGCAATATATTTTTGGCAGGCAGAGATCAATCACCCACATTATTTCATGAATTTGAAACTTAAGACCCAGGTTCAGCTACAACTTTAATGACCAAAGGATCTATTTGACAACATCTAAACTCATGACAGGCAGTGGCTGTGAAATTTGAATAACGTGCTGATATCACTAGTTATATATTTTACCTGAAGCTATAGGAACAGGCTACAAGCACTAGAAGATACAGTTTTCCAGTCATCCTGCTACTGATAAGATATAGGTAAAGAGCTTAACATGCCTTGGAAAGATAACATAATGTATCCAATCATGTGTATTTTTACTGCTGTCTTCCCTCTCTACTTAGAACAGACCTTTTAAGTGTCTTAACTAGAAAATTAAAGTATAATTTTCCTCTTATTTGACATGAAAACAAGACAAGAAACCCGTGAAAATTACTCATAGGTGCCAAACTGATGAGTAAGACTACACATAAGACTCAATTGAGGTTTTCTACTAAGACATTTGCTGTAATTATAATGTAAACCTTGGTGGACTACCCCTTTCGTTTCTCATCTGCAATCTCTCTAACCTTTGCCCAAGAAGACTAACAACTAAGCAAATTGTTTGTTTCCATTTGTAAATCAATTGTTCATTTTCTGGAAAACAATTTCACATCAAAATATATTTATTAAGGAATATCTTGTGATAATATTTTATATTAAGTAGCAGATTTTAAAGCATTTTAAATATGTTATAATACATGTAAGTAAATGTATCACTGTCTTAGTGTTTTATAAATAAAAGTGATGTACATGTTTTAATTTAATATCACATAATTAGTATCTGTTATGAGAAATGATTAATAAACTTGGTTAGATTAAAATACCACTTTTTCCTCACATTTTTATCTCAATTTATCCATTGAAAATTTCATAAATGTATCCAATACATCTTAATCATATCTATTATCCACTTCATCCTTCCAAATTCTGGGGACACCTCCAATATATTTCCCTTAAAGCTTCATGTCTTATTTTTTAACTCACTGAATCTAATTAAGGTTGAAATCATGTGCATGAATGTATAATCATCCTCTGGACATATGCAACATGCCAATGGCCAACTCAAAAAGAAAAGTGACTCTCATTTCCCCAGCAGCCATCAATTGCCAACAGCTCTATGGCTATAGGTGGGGCACTGAAAGTCTCCTCTGTCTACTAGAAGTTTTTAAATTTATTTTTCTTCTTCGTTTTAATATATATCAACACCCCTCCTACTGTTCCTCCATTTCTCCCAGTTTCCCCTATCATCCCTCTCCCCACCCCCATCCACTCATCCCCACCCTAGCTTCTCCCCTTAGAATAGAGCAGTCCTCCCATGGTTACTGCTCAAACAGAGTATAACAGGATGAGACAAGACCAGGCACTAGGCCCTACATCAACAGTGGACTAGAATTTTTAATTGGCTTGATTTTGTGAAAGTCATGCCCATGCAATCTAACTACTGTGAGTTCAACTGTGTAATGGTTCTGTCGTGTTCAGAGAAGAGCATTTCACACTGCTCCTTTCCATCCTCAGGTTCTTACATTCTTCCCACCTCTTTTCCATTATGATCACTGAGCCTTGCTAAAAGAGAAGTTGTTATATTACTATTATTCATGATAATTGTATTAAGCTCTTACTTTCTAATATTGTGCTGAGTTGGAGAGCCACAGAAAAATCAGATTGATTCAGGACATCATTTTTCCTTTGCAACTCATGTTTTCACAAAAATCCTCACACAATAACATGCTTATAAAAGGAAAAGGTATCTGTATACACGAACTCATTTTTACTTACCATATGTGTGTGCTACTTCTGGATAGATTCTGAGGCAGGGTGCGGAAAACACCATGAAGTGAAAGAGGTTTTAGCACATTGAAAATTTGGCTTACGTTTCTTTACATTTGAAAAATTATATATTTTGCGTCATATGGGTAAGTGAAACATTGATTTAAAAATCATCTTTGTTATGTATTTTAGTAGAGCAGGTATCTGAAATTAATTTCTTTTTTTTAATCATAAAGAATATAATTTGCCAAATGCAAATGATACATACATCTCAAAATATATACACATAAATGCTTGCAAATTTTGCTTAATGTTAGGCTTTATTTTTTTGTAAAGCAATTTTGTCAAAAGACAAACACCCAGGTTTGTTTTACAGTAAATGTTTTAGTGTATTTAGCCTTGACAATACATATGAAAATTATCATTTCATGGGTCATTTGTTATCATTAAAATTATTTTTGCCCTCATTCACCATGGTAAAATCTATTTTTATGACAGCAATTTTGTGTTTTATGTAATTGTTTAAAAGACAACTTTCTATTTAGGTCATAAATTCTGAACAGCAGTAACCCAAAGTAGACAAAATATAACTGTTTAATAAAGCAAACATGCAATAGCCCATCTCATTTCATTAAATAGTTTTAAAAATAATATTTCAAATTTTAATGTATAATTTTAGAGTTATATAATTTAAAAAATCAAGTTCAATCTCTAATTCAAAATACTGATATTATTTGATGTTGGTAAACACACTGGAATTTCCAGTGGCCTGCAACCAGACAGCCACTTTTCCTGGTTCTGTATTTCCTTCTAGCTATATTTTTTCATACACATATAAAAATATGTTTTCTCAAATATTTGTTAATAATCATTTTATAATGTTATTCTTTGAAAATAACAGACATATCAACTAATACAGCTGTAAGATCATTCAACTATATGCCTTATATTTGTGCTTATTTATCAGAAAAAGATATAGAAAGCACTTGCTTAACCTTGTATTTATAACTAAAACTTTTACTTTATATTCTGATAAAAAAAACATTATTTGATATTTTGTACAAATTAGATATTATTCATATTTTATTTAAAAGATATATATTTGTTTCACTGCTGGAGTATTTTCTTACATTAGAATGTTGTCTCAAGGCTATTTTAGAAGAGGGCTAAATAATTTGTCAAGCTATCTCTTGCTTGTTTATGTGTTCAATTTATTTCATTGGCCTCTAGCAAAGACTTCTCTATTATAAGTTGTAGAAAGTTGGCATTCTTTTCTTTTAAAATGCAGTTATGTTTTTCATTGTAAGTGTAGGAATTTTGTTTTATTTGTGAGAAATATCAATCACATAAAAACATGGAAAGAGAGAGAGAGAGAAAGAGAGAAGAGAGATTGATTTTCATTTACAACATCAAAGAAAGTAAAATATTTTAAATTAGTATCAAACCAGATATCACTATGTTAGATGCCATTGGCCATTGCTAACTGCTCTTTTCATCATGGTAAACCTTTATTTTCAATTCAAATGTCAGATGGCACCATACATTTGCAAGTTGTCTTGACATGTCTTGGAAAACTTCTTTAGTTGCTTTTGCCCACAGTGAGGTGGCAGGTTCATGATAAGCTTATCAGATACAACACATACAATATTACCTAGATTTGTCTAACATTGTCTGGAAAATTGTACCTCAGAAGATGACTGGTGTACTAATTTTAGTATAGAGCATATGACACATTATATGTAATTATTTAGTATTTACATTTCAACATCCATCATCATGAGGCTTTAGAAGAAAAGTTGGTTAGAAAATAGCATACTTTAAAAGTAAAAATAGAAGATAGGTCAATCTAACACAAATATGTAAGTTTTGAGTTTCTTAAACAGTGGGAGGGTAGTAACAGAAATATAAGGATGCAAGCAATCTAATAAGGGCAGTTAGAAAGGGTGGCTCCTTAGGGAATGGAGAAGAAACTAAATAAAATAAAATTCTAATTCAATTCCTCACAGACATTGAAAAAATCATCTTAAAATTGATATGGCAACACCAAAGACCAGAGAAAGCCAAAACAATTCTGAACAATGAAAGAACTGCTGGAGGTATCATGATCCCAGATTTTAAATTATGCTTCAGAATTATGAAATAAAAGCAGTAGTACTGGCATGAAAACAGATACATTGATCAGTGGAATAGAATATAGAATTTAACACGCATATATAAACTCACATTCTTATACCCACTAGATCCTCAACTACGAGGCCAAAAATACACAATTAGACAAAAGACAGCATCTCCACCAAATGGTCCTGGACAAACAAGATGGCTATATGAAAAGATTGAAACTAGATCCTTATCTCTGTTGTGCATAAAACTCAACATAAAATGGATCAAGGAACTCAGCATCAGACTTGACACTTAGAACCTGATGGACAAGAAAGATCAGAGTATGCTTGAATTCATTTGCACAGGAAATTACTTTCTGAAGAATCACTTTCTGAATAAGTTCCTGATATCTTGGCCATTAAAACCAATAATTGTCTAATGGAATCTTATAAAACTAAAATGCTTTTATAAACCAAAGAATACCACCATTCAAGTGATGAGTAAGCCTATTAAGTGGGAGAAAAAAATTTACTAATTATACATCTGAAAAGCATTAGTATCTATAATATATAGAACACAAGAAAAAGAAGAAAGAGGATGGAGAAGAAGGAGGAGGAGAAGGAGAATTGAGAAAGAAGGAAAAAAGGGAAAAAGCATCAAGAAATTAAGCTAATTTAAAATTGAGGAATGACACTAAGCAGAGAGTTCTCAAAGATGAAACTTAAATGGTCCCAAAATATAATTTAAAATGTTTGACATCCATAGGCATTAGGGAAAGTTGATTTAGAACTACTTTGAGATATTTTTACACTCTTGTCAGAATGGCTAAGATAAAAACAAAAGAACAACAACAACCAAAAAAAAAAAAAGACAGCAACAGATGCTAGCATGGATATAGGGAAAGTAAACTTATTCACTGCTGGTAAGAGTGCAAATTGGTGCATCAGTTGATGAATAGCTATATTATATCATAGTATGGAATTCGCAAACAGATGGAACTGGGACCAACTGTTGTAGGCAAGGTAACACAGGCCCAGAAAAATTAACAATTCATTTTTCTTTCATTTCTGAATGCTAGTTTTGAGTCTTTAGAAAGTGTGTTTCATTTGAAATACTCATAATTATTGGAATCTACAATGGAGCCATGAGCAAAACTTATAAGGGAAAAGAGAATACAATGCTATAAAAGGGAAAAGGGAATAGCAGGACAGGAAGCACTAAATGTGCTGGTGGGGACTGGAGTGCAAAGGATGGCACAGAGGGAGGGAAAACACTAAAGACATGGCAAAGCTATAGAAGCCTGATGCTGTAGAAACCTCCAAAATAGATACGTACACATAGACTTATCATATATAAAAATATTTTAAATGGAGTTACCCTATAACAGGATGACAGTGTCCATACTGCCCACATTAAATTAGGATCAGATAAACAATATAAACAGATTTATAAATCCCAAGGAAATAGAAGAAATCATTAAAAGCCTCCCAACCAAAAGAAGCCCAGGGCCAGATGGTTTTAGTGCAGAATTCTACTAGACAATCAAGGAAGAGTTAATACCAATACTCCTCAAATTATTACACAAAATAGAAACAGAAAGAGCACTGCCAAACTCATTCTATGAGGCCAAAGTCACCCTTATACCCAAACCAGAAAATGGTTAAACAAAGAAAGAGAATTTACAAAGCAATTCCCCTCATGAACATAGATGTAAAAATACTCAATAAAATATTTGCAAAACAAATCCAAAAACACATCAAACAGATCATCCATCATGATCAAGTAGGCTTCATCCTAGAGATGTAGGGATGGTTAAACATGCAAAAATCAATCAATGCAATCCACATGAACAAACTGGATAAAAAACATGATCATATCACTAGATGCCAAGAAAGGTTTTGAAAAATCCAACACCCCTTCATGATGAAACTTTTGGAGAGATTAGGGATACAAGGGACATACCTAAACATAATAAAGGCAATTTACAGCAAGTCTACTACCAACATCAAATTAAATGGAGAGAAACTCAAAGAAATTTCACTAAAATCAGGAAGTAGGCAAAGTTGTTCTCTTTCTCCATACCTATATAATATAGGACTTGAAATTTTAGCCAGAGCAATAAGACAGAAGAATAAGATCAAGGGTATCCCCTTGATACCTTTGGAATCAAATGGGAAAGAAAGAAGCCGAAGTATCCTTATTCTCAAATGACATGATAGTGTATATAAGCTAACCCAAAAACTTAACCAGGGAACTATTACAGATGATAAACAACTTCAGTCAAGTGGTTGGCTATAAGATCAACTAAAAAAAAAATAGTAGCCCTCCTATATACAAAAGACAAATGAGCTGAGAAGGGAAACAACACCCTTCCCAATAGCCATAACACAACCAAAAATATCTTGGAGTGACTCAAACTAAACAAATGAGAGACTCATTTGACAAGATTTTAAGTCTTTGAAGAAAAAAAATTGAAGATCTTAGAAGATGGATAGAGCTCCCATGTTCCTGGTTTGGTAGGATTTACATAGTAAAAACGATCATTTTACCAAAAGCAATCTACAGATTCAATGCAATCCCTATCAAAATCCAAACACAATTAAATACAGACCTTGAAAGGACAGTATTCAACTTCATATGGAAAAATTAAAAACCCAAGATAGCTAGAATAACCACAAAAAATAAAATAAAAACCACATGGCATTGATATAAAAACAGACATGTTGATTAATGGAACCAAATTGAAAACCCAGACATAAATCCACAGACTTATGGACATCTGATCTTTGATAAAGAAACCAGAATAGACAATGGAACTAAGACTGCATCTTCAACAAATGGAGCTGGTCAAACTGTATGTCTGCATGTAGAAGAATGCAAATAGAACTATATTTGTCACCCTACACAAAAAAGTTCAAGTGGACCAAAGACCTCACATAAAGCAAAATACACTGAACCTGATAGAAGACAAATTGGGGAATAGCCTCGAAGAAATTGGCATAGGAGACAAATTATAGCTCAGTCACTATGATCAACAATTAACAAATGGAACCTCATGAAATTTAAAAGCTTCTGTAAGGCAAAATACACTGTCAATAGACAAAACAGAAGCCTACAGAATGGGTAAAGGGTTTCAACAGCACTACTTCTGATAGAGGGCTAATAACCAATATATAAAGAACTCCAGAAACTAGACATTAATTAACCAAATGATCCAATAAAAAAAATAGAGTACAGCTCTAAATAAAGAATTCTCAAAAGATAAATCTCAAATGGCTGAGAAATACTTAATGAAATATTCAACATTCTTAGCTATCAGGAAAATGTAAATCAAATCTACTCTGAGATTCCATCGTACACTTATCAGAATGGATAAGATCAATAACACAAATGACAGCTCATGTTGGTGAGGTTTTAGAGCAAGGGGAACACTCATTCATTGCTGGTGGGATTGCAAACTTGTACAACAATTATAGAAATCAATATGGCAACTCCCTAGGATATTGGAAGTCAACCTACCTCAAAATCCAGCCATTCTACTCCTGGGCATATACCTAAAGAGGTTCTATCCTACCAGAAGGACACTTGCTCAAGTAGATTCATAGCAGCTTTATTCATAATAACCAGAAATTAGAAACAACCTAGATGACCCTCAACTGAAGAATGAATAAAGAAATTGTGGTACATTTACATAATGGAGTACTACTTGGCTATTTAAAAAAAATGACTACATGAATTTTGCAGGCAAATGGACGGAACTAGAAAAAATCATTCTGAATGAGGTAACCCAGTCTCAAAAAGGCAAATGGCATGTACTCACTTGTATGTGGTTATTAAGTAAAGGACAAAGGCGCTGCAGTCCACATACCCAGAGAGACTAAGCAACATGGAGAGCCTCAGTTTGGATACAGAAATCTCTTTGGAAAGGGAAAATGGAAGAGACAGTGCAGGTGGGCTGGAGGAGGATAGGAATGGGAAGAGAAGACATCAGATGTGGGGAGAAGGATGGAGGGAAAGAGTATATTGAGAGACAACTGGAATTGGAGGACACTAATGGGTAGTGGGGGGACTGGAGAACGAGAGCAATGAAAACTCACAGAAATCCGTGACGGAGACCTTGGGGAGGACCTCTAGTAATGGGGTGTCGGGAGCCTGAATAAGCCAACTCCTGTAAACAGCAAGGCTCCCAGTGGAGGGACTGAGATACCACCCCAGCCACAAAACTTTCAACCTATAACCCATTCTCCCTACAGGACCCACTGGGACAATGGAAGGGGAGAACCCCATGTGCCAAAGGAGAGAACCCAGTGCTGATTCTGAGGGTAGGTCACGAACTAGAGATTGATAGCCAGGAGAGATTTCTAATGATATCCTGTTCTACTCATAGATAAGTACCTAGCCCAGTCTCCATCAGGCTTCTGATAGCAGCTGATGAGAACAGATGCAGAGTCCCAGAGCCAACATCATGCAGAGCTCTGTCCAAAAAACTGGAAGAAGAGGGAGAGGAGGGATTTTGGGGACCAGCATGGTCAGGAACACCAGAAGAAAGGACCAGCCTTCTTGGGGTCCCTCAGAGTCTGAAGCAATAGACAAAGAACCTGCAGTGTCTCCTAAATATGTCATGTGGCTGTCTGGCTTGGTGTTCTTGCAGAGAACCTACAGGCTAGAGAGTGTATATGTGTGTTGGTGGGGAGATTCTTTGATGTTAGGGGTTATGTCTGCCTTTGGGGCCCATTTTCTTCAGCTGGGTTGCTTAGTCCACCCTCAATATAGGGACTAGAGCCCAGCTTTATTTCATCTTGTTGTGCTCTGTTTAAGCTGTAGCCTTTATGAACTGCTCTTTTCTATGGGGAGAAGTAGGGGAGGGATGAGTGGGGAAGGGAAGGTATATAATAGAAGGAGAGGGAAGATGGGGTAACCTGGGGGGAATGGAGGACAGGTAAGAGGGGTATTGATATTTATCATATGAAAGAAGAAAAATAAGTTTTAAAAAATAATAATTGTTACACCTAAACAGTAAGTTAATATGATGTGTCTTTCTGCTTAAGTCTTTAACCCCTATTACTTTTGAGAGAAAGTAGAAGCCATAGATAATTATACCTGTCCATGTAGATAGATTCAAAGGTCACAATTAGTAGCTAAAATTGATTCTATTTTGACAGATGTTGGCTGGCATGAGAGACCAGAGCTAGACTCCTATGCCTAGAGCGGTATTACCCATCATGAGTCCTGATAGCAGGAACTGCACCTGTGATCCCAAAATGTGAGTTTTATTAAATGAGTGGCATACCTCTTGCTTCAAACTGAGTCCTTAGCAAAAATTCAGAAACTCCAATCAGGCATGCCACTGAGACAGCAAAATTAAAAGAGAAGGTAAGCATACAAATTAATATTAAGTTATGAAATAGTTTCTGCTTTATCATGAATGACTTAACAAAGGTGACTTCTGCCTATTATCAGTTTGATAGAGTCACTACAAAGAAATTTGTGGTAACAAAAAAGTAAGTTATAGAAAACATAAAGTGCTATTTGCTTAGAATGTCTAAGAAACACTTGATTATCAATTGTAAATGTAATATAGCACTAGAATAGCAAAGAAGGAAGGAAGGAAAGAAGGAAGGAAGGAAGAAGGAAGAGTTCTCACTTCTTGATGGTTAGAATTAACATATTAAAATCCAGGATTCTGTAAGTGCAATGATATCTCTAAAAAATGCTTCTGCTTATGTCTGGGTACTGGATGAAAAAGTGAGACTTTAGGGCTGCTCAAAATGTTTCGGAATAAATGATCCTTTACAGCTGTCTGGTACATAAGTTTGTTTCATGAAACAAATCTATGCAAAAGCATAATACAAAGAAAGAAATTTTCAAAATTCCATTATTCTTGGACTCAGAGATATGAAACAAGCAAGTTTTTAAGCAAAGGACAATGAGTGAAATGTTTAAAAGAATAGCTTCCAGAGAGACTTTTTATGTTACATGGGCAGAACATACTGGATTCTTTTCCTGTAAAGAAAATGTATGAAAATCAGCTAGCAGTGTGTGAACACTGATAACCCATACAACCTACATCTACTAAGTACCATTCATTATAACTTGAACCAATTGCAATGTAACTACTTTTTAGTGAAAAAGTTTGCTTATAGCATATAATTCTATTTTCCATCAAGAAAGATGAAATATGATCACTCTATGAAACATCAATATATATAATGATCTCATCAGTTTCCCAAATGTTTTAAAAAAATAACATGTTGCAAAAAATGTTGTTTTAGTATAATAATGGCTATAGATTGATGATATTTATGCATGATTCCAAAGGATCATTATCTGTAATGGTAATAGCAAAGAAATGAGATAGTATCTAATATGGTAACTGAACATATTTTAAGATGTCGTAAGATGTTAAGAGAAAAAGACAATGATAAGGCCTAGAGAGAGACTGCTTATTGTCTTGCCATTAAGGCCTGAGTTCAAACCCATAGCACCCAGATCTAAAATAAAATATCTAGGTGTGGTCTCACGTCTCCGTAACCACAAGCACTGTGGCAAGTGAGAACAGGAGGAGTACTAACCCTTGTGTAGCTTCTATACTAGCTCCAGGTTCAAAGATCAACCTAATCTCAAAGGAATAAGGTGACATGATAGGGCAGGACAACTAGATCCTTCTCTGGTCTCCCAGAACATGCATGAATATGCAAGCACATGTATATGCATATATATGCACATGTGTACACATTTCACAGATATGATACACACTCACATACACAAAATCATGAGATAATAATTCTATCTCCTTGAGATATGAAAGTCAAGCCTGTATGTGCAATTCTCTTTGGGTTAAGTAAACATGTATACTCCAACCTTAAATATGAAGGTTATACTCACATCAAACAGGCATATACATTCTTTGCTAATTCACATAATTTTTTACACATTTTTGTTTCCTATATGTATATATGTATGAATGTATGTGTTTAGATGCACATTTGTAAGCCTATCCCATGTATTTGAATTTAGAGGTTGGAGAGATAATATAGGTGTAAAGTGCTTGCTTCACAAGCGGGAAGATCCAAGTTTAATCTCTAGTGACCACATAAATAACAAGGCTTAGTGGTATTCACTGGCAAGCCAACCTAGCCTAACATAATATGGAGAACAACTGAGGAATGAGATCTGAGATTGACCTCTGGCCTCTGTAAGTACATGGGATTATGTGAACCTGCAAACACATGAAACTGCACACACAAATTAACTTATTAAATTAAAAAATAAACTTAAAAAATTAAAAACTTACCCAAATGTGAATCATGCTGTCATCTTTCAGTAATTCTAGTGGACTATTCATTAGATAAAAATCTTTAGTGACTAGTTTAATTTTAGTCATATCATCCACAAACTTAATTAGAAACATAAACTGATATACTGCTTTTACTTATCAAGCTATTTTTATTTACCTATTTATTGTTCTACTTGATTTTAATAACCAGTATTTCTGTCCCTGATAAAATACCTGCCTCAGTTGCAATTGTATTCTTTATTCTCATTTCATTTTGTTGGTGCAGAGGCAAAACACACTTATACTTACAGTCCTCAGCCATTCTCCCCTAGGAAGGACAGAGTTTATAACATGGGCTTAACAATCTCTTCTTTCTAATTACTTGGCAAAACTTGTGAGGCAGGAAAGGGCACACAGCCAAAATTTGCTCAATAAGAGTTAATTTTATCATTCACTTGAATTATTAAGAAAGAA
The DNA here is from genome assembly GCA_026225945.1 of Cricetomys ansorgei. Lineage (NCBI taxonomy): Eukaryota > Metazoa > Chordata > Mammalia > Rodentia > Nesomyidae > Cricetomys > Cricetomys ansorgei. Next base: position 7,409,730 of record JAMJFZ010001791.1, read on the forward strand.
GCATTTTGTATGTAGGGATAGTTATCAAGTAGAATATACTCATGAGACCCTGGGTGACCTTATGAAATATTCATGCCAACATTCCATGTGAACATAAAAATGCAACAAAGGAGAAGAGAGGAAAGTAATAGGGAAAATAGCTGCATTGTGTACAATGATGCTGTCATGGGAAATGTTGGAGCAGACATGTGTTAAGTTAATGTGATTCATTCCCTTGAACTTTCCAGTTTTGTGAGCCAAAATATTTCCTTAACAACCAAATAGGCAATCTGATTGACATTGTGTTTCTGTAACTCTAAATTCCTTAGCTAATCAATTCCAAAGATTCCAAGGATCACATTGTCCTCAAAATTTGCACAAAATAATTCCATAGTTATATTCTTTGCTTTATGTAGTTATTTGACTCACAGATATATTGTGAACAAATCCATAGCTAAGTTATTTAAGCAAAACTTTATGGAGGAAATGTATAGTAGCTTTTATATGCTGGGTTTATTCATCCTATCCCATTTTATTTGCAAGTCTTTAGGCAGACCATTTTTTTTAAAAAACCAACTAATATGTAAACCACACCACTCCTTCAATTAACAGTGCTTTATAAAAGTACTTAACATCCATCTTTGTCCTGCACATTTTCTTCAGAGCTAAAAACTAGAGTAAGAGGATCTACCATTATCACTTATTATGTCTATTCCTGGGTTAGAGTTATTGGTGGGACATATTTCATCTCTGAGCAATATTATAAACACTACATATCCTCAACACCATGGCAAAAGTCCTGAATCCAAGCTGCTATGATGTAACAAACCTCCTTTAAAAGTTATCATTCTTCAGGCTACACTATTCTCTCTCCTCACACATTTCAGCATATCAAAATTTCTTGCTGGTGCAATATAAACTTAGAAAAAAAGAGTAAAGAATGAAAGAGGAGAAGATATCTCTGAAGGGAAGGCCCTGTGGTTAAGAGGATTTACTGTTCTTGTGCAGGACTGGTTAGGTTTCCTGGGTCGGTTCCCAACTCCTACAAGGTGCCTCACAACCCCTGTATCTCCAGTTCTAGGGAACACAGCAGCCAAGCACATGGTGCATACCAGCATGCAGGAAAGACATTTATACACATAAAAGAATATAAGTAAACCTAAAAATCATTGTTTTAAAGGGAAGAAAGAATATGTCTTGGTAGAAAACAAGATAGGGAAGAAAATTTCAAATAATCTATACAATTCTTTAAAACAAATGTGGATTTTAAAATTGTGTTTTATTATTAGTGTGTGAGTCTATTGTGTGTGTGCGTGTGTGTGTGTGTGTGTGTTTGTGAATGTGCCTCAGTGTGTTATGGATATCAGTGGATAACTTGGAATAATTAAATCTCTCCTTCTACCATGTGTCTCAAAGATTGAATTCAGGTTGTCATATTTATGTGATAAAAGTCATTTATTCAGTGAACAATAGCCCCAATAAGTGATTATAACAATTTGGACAATGCAAAATTAAAGTACAGAATCAAACACATTCATACACTTCCTCTATTAGTAAGTGAAATTTGAAATTAAAACAAAGGAAAGCAACCAACAGGCCTACAAAGCTATAACATCTATAAATCACCACAGTGAGTAAGTGGTATGGCACAAAACCCTAAGTCTACAATAGTGGTACACACAGCTTGGCAGTATCTCAAAGTTCTTTAATTGGAGTTAAGACACACTCGACTAGAGAGAAATTATATCTGATACTGGAGCCTTAACTTTAGTGGCCCTTCTTGACTGTCCACTATTTCTGGAATTAACAAAAATCCATCTGTATAAATTAACTAAAATTACACCCATGAGGGATTTTTCATAATTAAATCATTTGAAGTGGGAAGACTCATCTTTAATCTGGCTATTATAAAGTAGGAACATACATCTTAGATCTGGGCCACACTTTCTGGTGACAGCCAACATAAAGGACATAAAAGGAAATAGCTCTTGCTTTTTCCTGCCTGCTCCCACTCTCACTGAAAAATCTAGTCTTTACTAATGTTATTTCAGCATATATTAAAGACCACCTGAGGCATCCAGCCTCTTGGACAGAACAACTACTGGATTCGTGGCCTTTCCCTTGGTAGACACCACTGTTGGACTAGCTGGAGTACAGTGTGTGAGCTCCTCTAATGAATCCCCCTGTATGCTGGAGTTGCTGTTGTGTCCCACCACATCTAGCAAAACTCATACTTTGTAATTGAGTACAGCATTCCCTTCTGGTCACTGCTGCAATGAAAGCTATGCTGTTTTAGCTTGTTTGAAACTGAGATGCTTGTTTCTTCATCTCCCTCCTTCTCCCTTCCTCTACATAAAATGGCCAATGCAAAATTCCCTTTAAACAATCACCTGAATAAATTGATGTTTGGATGATTTCTATGACTTCAATATTGTAAATAATATAAAACTTAACACTCATTTGCAAGTGTCTGTTCAAGATCTAAATTTCAAATTCTTTGGTGGTATATTATAGCTAAAAGCAGTATTACTAGATCCCTTTGTAGTTACATTTTTAAATTAATAAACACTGCACACCCTTTCCAAAATTGCTTGTAATAATTTAAATTCTTACCCAAAGAATTCTAGCAATCCCTTTCCTCTATGTTTTACTCATTCTCTTTTGTTTCCTTTCCTTGCTTGGTTGCTTTTTATTTATTTGTTTGTTTTTGTAATAATCTCGACACAAGTGGTGTGTTCCTATGAGTGTAAGATTTTTATATTTATATTCCCCAAGTAAAAATCAGATAATATTTGTATTCATGTAACTGGCTGAATTTTACTTTTAACAAAGCACTACATATTTATTCATGATTTGCAAAATAGATTTTCATATCTTTAGGTCCAATAAAATGTATTCCATTGTACATACATTCATTATTGTGCGCGCACACACACACACACACACACAGAGGAGGGGATATTTATCACATTTTCTGTATCTGCTGTTTGTTGCTGGACAAGTAAGCTGGTTCTATTTCTAGGGTACTGGGAACAATGGTGCAATGCATATGAGTGTAAAAGATAGCTAAAAGATCTATCCTTTAAATTGCTTTCACTTCCATAGAACCTGCAATAGGATTCTGTTTTGTTTGTGTAGTTTTCTTTCCTTGTATAATACATCCCCAAATACCTCCTCCCCAACCTCCACTCCTCCCAACTTCTCCAGCCCACCTCACCCCCAGATATACCTCCCCAATACCCCACCCCTGCCTGCCTTTCCCCCGAAAAGAGCAGTCCTCCCAGGGTAACTGCTCAAACAGGGCACAATGGAATTTGTCGATCACATGATAGTGTTTTTATTTTTTGATGCAAGGTATCACTTAGTAGCCCTGAATGACTGGAACTCAGTATGTAGACCATAGTGGCTGCATACTCACAGAGTTCTGCCTTTCAGGTGATGGAAATGAAAGTGTGCATCACCCCAGGCACTTTGAGAGATTTTAATTATGTTTTCCATACACCCATATGAAATTATAGACCAGACAACAGTGAGCAAATGCTCTCCTTTTTCCATATATTTCTAAAGCTTGGTGCCTATATTTCATTCCTTTTTAATCAGTATGTATTAGTAGCCCAATTAATGTGGATTTCCTCGATCTTTTACCTTGATTCACAAAACACATTGGCAATATCTCTCTCTCTCTCTCTCTCTCTCTCTCTCTCTCTCTCTCTCTCTCTCTCTCTCTCTCTCTCTCTCTCTCTTTCCCTCTCTCTCTCTCTCTTCCTGTGTGTAAGAATACACATGTGGTTTGGATCTTCACAAAAGCCAAAGAGACTGTTGTATTCTCTAGAACTGGAGTTTCATGGACTTGTGAGTTGCCTGATGTGGGTTCTGGGAAATAAATGATGGTCTTTTGGAAGAGAAGCAGGCGTTATTAATCATTTCGCTATCTCTCTAATCCCTTAAAACTTTTTTAAATACACATCATTCAGATGTATTGTCTATGTTTAAATAAGATTATTTGATCTTACTATTTGATTTATTTGAATTTCTTACTTATTAGATGTTGTATACAGCTCAATATTAACTCATAACATATTCTCCCACTTTATCATTTTTTTCACTCTCTTTGTTTTCTATGCACTGCAGAAGATTTAAAGTCTAACATAATCATATTGGCAAATGTTTATTCTTGGTGTCTATGTTTTTCTTCTGTAACACAAAAAAATTATTGTGTAGATCAGTGTCATGAAATATGTCACCATTTATTTTTCTGCTAGCTTCATAATTCCAGCTCGCTTGGCTGTGCGTACACAACTGCACTGCTCCCTCTGTATTCAGCTCCATTAGTCGGTGTGTCTGCATTTTTTTTGTTCCATTGCATTTTGTGAGTAACATTCTTTTGTGATTACTACAAACATTGAAACCATGTAACAGAATGTTTACTTTTTTTTGTTCTTTTTGACGAAAATTGCTGTAGCTACTCAGAAATCTTTTATAGTTTCATTCAAATTTTAGGATGTTTTATTATTTCTATAAAAATGCAATTGGAATTTGAATATGTATTACATAGAACCTACATACTGTTTGGGATAAAATAAGTATTTTTATATTGATTCACACTAGCCATAAACAGAATATCTTATATTTTTTGTCATTTTAAATTTCTTTTATTTTTGTTTTATAGGTTTTAGTTTGCAAACCTTTCAAATATTTGTACAATTTTATTCCTAAAAGCTTAATTTTTATGTTATCTCATGAGTTCTTTCTCTTTGACATTATTTTGTTAATGTAGGAAACCTTGTGGGGTTGTATTTTGATTATGGGCCCTACAACTTATTGTGTTTGCTCAACAGTTCTACATAACTTTTTTGTGTGTCTTCTCCAAGTCAAATCATATAGTTTGGAAACAGAGATAAGTTACTTCTTCACTAATTTTCATTAATTATATTTTTCTCACTTAGCTAATTGGGTATTCTATTACTATTAAAAGGAATTTTAATAATGTATACTCTTGTATTTTTTCTTTTTTAATAATATTTGTTTTTGAAAATGTCATACTTATATACAGCATGGCTTAATCATATTTGCCTCCTACTCTCTATATCCAACTCTTCAGTACACTCCAGGACATCCCTTCCAATGTCATGTCTGTCTTATTTATTTTAACCCACTGAGTTTTATTAATGTTACCACATGCACATGGGTATGGGGTCATCCACTGGAGCATGGAAAACCTGCCAATTGGCACCCCTCCAAAGAAAAGTGACTATCCTTCCTCTAGGGGCAATTTTAACTGGTTATTACTTGTGCAGGTGCTTTATAAGTAACAACATTACTGTGAGTTCATGAATACAAAAGTAATGCCATGTCCAGATCTTACAGTTGTTCTGCACTCACTTCTGTGATGTTCCCCCAGCCTTGGATAAGAAGCACATTGATATAGATCATCCTCTATAGCTGACCACTCATTTTATTCTCTGCATTTTAAGAAGTTACAAGTCTCTACTTTAACCATGAATTACTCAATAAGAAGCTTCCCTGACCATGCTTAAATGCAGCATATATCTATGAATATAAATATAAATATTTAGAAGGGAGTTTGACAACATGATGATTAACAAAAAAACAATAATAAGTCCCATGTAATGTCTATAGCTTTCATAGTCATGAGTTTTGACTATGTATGTAGTAGCAGACATCAGTTGCCTGCTGTAAAGTAAAACTTAAATCCAATCAAGAGAATAATTTGTTGGTTCCAAGATAATGTTGCCACTTTTCTATTAGGGGCCATATATTTCCCAGATGGTTATATCTATAGGGTGCAAGGCCAAGCACTGTAAGACCACTGATACCATTTTCTCTCCCAGCTCTATGAAATCTAGCCAGCAGAGAGTTTCTTGGTCAATTCAAGATTGATTTCTCTATCTCCTGCAACCAACATGCTTGTTTTGTTTTCAACCTTAGAGGAAAAGTCAGGTTTCATCTTTCAGTATGTGGTTAGCTATGGGCTTTTCATATATTTACTTTGATTTTTGAAGCAATTTTCTTCAGTAATTTTCATTTTAAAGTATGAAGACAAATGTTAAGTTTTTTCAAGTACTTCTTTATGCCTCTGGAAGCAAATATCTCTTGTCCTCTATCCTTTGCCCCCTTCCTGCTTCCCTTGCCCCCTACCCCTTGTACTTTGTCCCTCTGAGGGAAATAAATTTCCTTTGTGCTGAGAATATGGTTTCTGAGTACATTCTGTGCCAACACTGTTCCCTTCAACTTTCATACTGTATATTACAATATTTCATGAATATTGTATACATATGTACATGTTGGACCATGTATATATACCAAAAATTAATCACAATAAAGGTGTATTGTTTGGTTCTTGAGTCAGAAGAATTGTAAGACACAGAGGTGATGGGTAACTACAAGGAAACTGTCTCCTAGATGCAACAGAATTGATGGACATATGAACTCATGGATGCTGTGACAGCATGCACAGATCTGCACAGACTCAAGCACTGAGTTTCAGCACTGAGAGGGAGAAATGAGGTCCACTGTTAATGAAGAATATATTTACAACTGATGTCCACTATTGTTTAAAGATTTTTTTAAAATTTTAATTATGTCTATTCATGTGTGTGTGTGCACGCACATATGTACAAGTATACATAGTACCTATCAAGGACAGATGAGGATGTCAGATCAATTGGAACTGGAGTGACAGAGGTTGTAAGCAGTGTGATATAGGTGTTTAGGAAATCCAGGTAGGGTATATTCATTCCAATGTGCCAATTATTTACAATCGTACTTTTTGACTGACAATTTTCACATTTTTCCAGGTACCTTCAAAATATTCTATCATTATTTTGAGATTATAGTACAATTACAACATTTCTACTTTCTCTTTCCTTCCACCAAATCTTCCCATATACTCCCTGCTTTTCTTCAAATTCATTACTTCCTTTTAAAAGTAATTGTTATTTAAATTTATTGTCATTACTGAGGAGCATGTATAAGTATGATCCTGAAAGTTACTTGTATGTGTGTTTTCAGGGTTAACCAGTTGACCTTGGATCACCAATTGATATGCTTTTCTCTTAGGTTGCAGGTTTTTTGTTTATTTCTGTTTCTGTTTATTAATCACATTGATACTGGCCCCATGTTTGGGGCATGTTTGGGCCATGTCTAATGTTTGTTCTTTAGTGTTTAGGGAAAATTAAAAACTACAATTAATTCATTAAATATATAGTTGAAACACCCAATAAAATGATCCTGTCCTGGGATTTTCTTGGTGGAGGGAATTTTATTTTTGATCCTGTATTATTTACTATATCTTAAATGATGAATAAAGAAAAGGTGATATAATATGAAGAGTATTTTTGGTTGTAAACTTAACTACATCTGGAATTAACAAAAACCCAAACAGTTGGACATACCTTTGAGGTCAGAAGAGTCACCATACGTCTGGGGCACACCTTTTTGTGGCAGCCACACACACTGTCAAAATAGATGTCTGTCAAGTTTTGGTAGCTAGAGTGGAACAACAAAGCCTCTGCCACCTGGCAGCCAAGAATATATTCCCTGCATCAAGGTCTGGATCTCCTCCTATGGCTTCTGGGAACTCTGTTTTGTGTTCTCCAACTTGGATCCAAATTTGTTGACTGTGTATAAATCCCTTAATTTGGTTAATTTATTTCTTAATAGTTATTCACTATCTCACTCAATTATTACACAATTATATATTTACATTCATATAATTACATTTAACTTGCCCTCTTCGAACTTTTGTGTGGTTTCTCTATCTTATCAAAACCAGGAGTACACACAGCCCACCACTAGCAATATATTCCAGACCTTTGCCTTTGTTCTTTTAATCACACAAAACCTCCCAAAAAGAAGTATAAGATACTACACAAACTTAATATACAATTTATTAAGCTCTAAATGTCAAATTAAGAAAGAATGACAATTTTCTAGAAAAGAGGGATGAACACAAAACATTTAAATTCTAAAATGCACAGCTGTAAGAAAAGAGAACAACTGTCTTTCAACTTCCATAAGTGCTTAGTTGGAATGCATGTCTGTAACAAAAGACAGATTAAGGATCAAACAAATATATGGATGTGCAAATTGCATCTCTACATAGAAATCATTTAGAAAAGGATAGTTCTAAAAGAAATGACTTTACATTCTAACTTACACAGCATCTTAAAGATCTGTAATTTCTTAGAGAATTTACAAAGCAAAATGACAAAAGACTCAAAGTCTCTAGGAGTTGCAATTTGAGGTAAGTCAAATTGAAGTCAATAAAGCTGCTTGAGTACATTTCTTTGGTAATACTGGTAGTAGTCAAAAGCAGTCGGTTGGTAAACTTTGTTCTCTGCAATGCAAGGCGGGACCTAGATACACTTGGTCTTTGCAAAACTATGTCTTGCCTTTAGGTGAAAGGAAGACAGGCAGAAGCTTTCATATACCTGCGCCTTTTAAATTGCTTTCAGCTCAACGATTCTGACATATTTTTTTTCCTCCCATATGACCACTTGTATACAGAAAATTTTCTGTATCAGGAAAAAAATATTTCTCACCATGTGGACAGTAGTAATTTTAAAAATGTATTAATTGTTAACTGAGAATAGAAAATTTGTCTCAGCCCTTGGGTAATGTACCTTCATGTTAGGAATACCCCACAGTAACACCCTCCCAGACAAAGAACTGAAAAGGACCAGAGAGAAGTATAAGGAGACTTTTTAATGAATAAAAGATTTCAGGGTAGGGGCTGGGGAATGCATGTCTTACAAGATATAGAAGCAAGAGAGTACAAAGGATCAGATACCTGGAGCCTTTATCTATCAAGGTTTTTATTGATGTGAACATGAAACCTACATTCTGCCCAGTATCTCATGAGCTTTGGACCTAAAAACTATACTCAGCTGGCACAGACCTACTATGGAAGCAATAATACCATGCATTTTATTGGAGTTGCCTTAATTTTTAAGTCAGTGTACGGTCCAAAGTCAGGATGGACACTTGCCATAGCAAATGGCTAGTTGACTGTATTTGTTTATTTATTAGTTCTTTGATAATTTTGTGCAGTATTTTTGATCATACTTCTTCTCCATCAACTTCTCCCATACCCACCCATGCTTCCCTATCCACACAAATTTGAGTCCTCTTTTTGTTCCCCACCCATCATTTCCAATTTGGGCTGTTCATATATTCTTAGTTTTACAACCTTACATTGGAGTGCAGTACACTTAGCAGTGGTAAAATTACTAAAGAAAATCAATTGCCCCTCACCCAGCAGCTAACATTTGCCACTAGCTACTTGGGTGGGTATAGGCTGTCATGTCTACTTACCCTCTCCATGCTGGAACTTATTTTGTCTTTCTGATCTCTCTTCTACAATGATCCATAAGCCTTTGGAGGAATAGATGTGATATAAATGTACCATTTGTAGCTCAGCATTCCAGAATCTCTTCTTCTTGACACCCCGTTCAACTGTGGGTCTCTGTCTTAATCACAATCTACTGCAAATAGAAGCTTCATTCATAAGGGTTGAAAGATGCATTAATCTATGAGTGGGAGATAAGAACACTTGCTACTACTTACAGAGGACCCTAGTTCAGTTCTTGGCTCCCACATACTTCACTGCCATCCATAATACCATTTACATGGAACACTATGCCTTCTTCTGACCTCTGTGAGCACTTGGCACACATATGCTGCATATACATACCTGTAGGCAAAACACTCATACCCAAAATAGTCTTTTAATAAACCTGTAGATGTAATGACAAGTCATTAGAAGTTTGTTTAATACTATGTCTATTTAGCAGAATAAGAGTAGTAAACCCTACCTTAGGGTGTATAACCTGTCTAATCACAGGTTCTTGGTGTGACAATGGTGCCAGATATGGGTTTAATTTTGTGAAAGAGAAAAAAACTTAAATCTAATCTGAAAATGATTCTTTCCTCCCATGATGCTTGTAACACTATTTCACCAATGGACATGTCTTGCATGTTCATTGCATTATTACAGCTCAAAGTGCATATAGCTCAGTAAGGTGATAAATACTTTTCTCCTCTGATGGCATACATAGTGCATTCCAGCACAACGTAAGCTAGTCAACAGGAAGGAGAATTCTAAGTCAGTATCAACTTGATTTCTTGATGTTCTGTGACTCAAGTATGTAGTGTCTTCAGCAATAGGATCTAAGTATCAAGTTATGACAGGCAACCAGGAATATTCACAGTCACGAGTCTGGGGAACCTCACTGGCCAACAGCTAGAAAAGAAGTAGCCATTTCTGACACTGTGTTTTTGTTTATCCTGTGGTGTCTAGTCAGAGCACTGTGGTCCTATTATACAGAAAATCCATTTTAATTCTTTATATAGAATAGGTAGGTATTTACATTACTTTGTAAAATGCCTTTTATGATATCTCTCCCAGTACTCAAATATTCCCACCTGACTACTCATTCCCCACCCTTATTAACCTTTCTTCTATCAAACCCCTGTAATACTTTATACCAGTATGCTTTATATCACGCATCCTCCTCCCTCCTTTTATTTACTCATTTTGGTTATCCATTCATCAGTTAATGAACATCTAGGCTGTTTCCATTTCCATGTGTTTATTTTTCACTTTTCCTAGCTCTGTGTAAGGAAGACACAGCTAATTCTATCTACTGACATCTGTTCACAGTTTTGGTTTATGGCAGGTCTAGGACCCTTAACTGGGTTTTGTGTCCATTTTTAGTGAGTCAGGGACAAAAAGTTTGAGGAATGTATCATTGAATGTTAGCATTTAAAAGTTTTAGCCTGCCTCTGTGAGAATCTTCCTCTTTCCCCAAACTCCCGATTCCTTGTCTACCTTCACAGCACCTTTGATTTAGAGTCACAAAACAAAATAAAAAGCAAGGCTATGAAATAAATTACTGCATTCAATGTGAGCATTGGACTCATGTTACAAGTGCACAAAAGATCAAGGAGAATGTTTCCTTCTAAGGTGTAAGGAATTGTAGGGGAAATGAGAAGAGACAGTGGAAAAGGGAGATCTAGGTTTCACTGTCTCTGCAAAACTTCCTGCTTGATCAGAGCATCCTTTTCATCCTTGTTCTTCATGTATTGTATTTTCATTTGTTATTTTATTTAGAGTTCTTTCTTATAGTGTTCTTCATCCCTGCAAGACTCAAGGTATGAGATCTTTTCTGAAACCTATGCTAATGTTTTGAAATAAAAAATGAAACAGATGCGCTCATCTATTATGTGTGTGTGTGTGTGTGTGTGTGTGTGTGTGTGTGTGTGTGTGTATGTGTGTGTTAATTTAGGAACACACTGCTAGAAAGCATAGGTCGTGGTGTTTTTCCTCTTGAACCCATCACTTACCACTGCTCTCCTGGGAGAACATTTTTTTGGTTTCTAGGATGAGAGAAGAGATCCCTGGCTTTAACACATTGCAGCAACCCTTCTTTACAGAAAGTGCTTCTGACTCACAGGAACCTGCAAATTATCTGTTGTCAAGAGCAGCTGCTCCTAAGGTTAGAAAACAAGGTTAAGGTGCAAAGTGGGAGAAAAACTTCTCTCAGAGGAAATGTATTTTATTTTCTAAAAAGAGTAGTTTCTATAAACAGACAATAAGAAAAATCTTGCCTGCAAGGCCTGCAGGGCTCAATGTTGACACAAGTTCTTCAATTTAGTGCACATTTCTGTATCCATATTGTTCTGAATATTCATTATAGAATGCTTTATAAATTCAACAGGCAATCCTGCTTGTCACACAGGTGATCTTAGTTATTATAAAAAGCCACATACACCAGTCAGTATCAATAGGATAATGATACATTTCAAATAAATCTTTTATTTATGCCCTCAGAATTCTTTAGTAATCTGGATATATAGCATTACTTTTAAAAGCTGTATCATTTAATGACCTTTTCATTAAAAAAAAAAAAAAACAGGGAATAAATTATAGGTGTTTTAAAAGAAAAAGTATTTGAAAAATATCTCATTTTATTCTGACACATACACTTTCAAATACTGAAAAGGTATTTGACAGAAGAATGACGCAGATGTAGTTCCTATTATCTAGAGGGAAGGCTATTTGTCAGAAAGAAAGCACTTCCTAGAAAATCTGAGGGTTAACTTACTCTCTAACATAATGGGCACTAAAGATTTTGTTAGAAATAGCAAAAGCATTAATTAAGTCACAAACATTATAAAGGTTATTAAAATGCTAATTTCGTACTCAATCTTTTATTTTAAAACTTTATCTCAAGAAGAATAAATTCAATTCACAAAGCAACAAAACATATTCCTACACATGAGAGTTTAGCCCAACCTTAAAAAACAAAGAATTCTTTAGCTCTCAAAGCAGAACCAAGGAATAATATATGTTGATTTTAACAGATTTACTTAAATATACTTTAGAATCCCTCTATCTAATGAGTATATTAATGCCAAGTTAATATACGAACAATACTGTGTATGTCTGTATAAAATATAAATATCAGATACAGCTGTTATTAAGCTAATTTTTTCTGGAAAAATATAAAATTGGACCTAAATAGAAGCTCAAACTCATAAAAGCCATTTTTAAATTAACTCAAATATTATTAATTTCAAGTTTCCTGGGTTTTTACTACTATTTTTTCTCTTCTCAATTTGATTTTAGTGTTCCCTCTTGATTATTCATGTAGTAGTTTCCAAACTCGTATTTGCTCACTCAGTTTCCTAACAAAAAAGCAAAAATTTCAAATGTGGTCCCACACAGTATGAAAAGTAGCACAGTTTGCACTAGTAATTGTGAATGAAAACAGGTATCAACACCTGAAATGATGAATTTTTTTCAAAATTTCATTAGCACTTAGAGCACATATATTGAGTTCCAAGATATGAGATAATGATAGAATAATGAGTTTATGGAGACACAAGAAGAAGAACATAAGATGAGAGAAAAGAAGCAGAGGCAAGAACACATAATAGAAAAGGTGCTTACACTTCATCCATGGAGGCCACCAAGGTCATTTATAGGGCACCCATTGGGGCAGAGACTCTTTGGCATGTTCCCCCTTCAAGCTACTAAACAGAATGAAGACCTTCCAAGAGGACACTTGGAAGCTACTCTTGGAAGCCTAAAGCCAGACATTGGTCATCAAAAAGGATGATTACATATTGAAGTAGACAACGCATAAAGGGAACATGAACCAAAGTTAATTCTTATCTTCTGAATATATCATGTTTTCCCTAAATTTCATACATCTGAACCAGGTGGGAATAAGGCCAGGGTTGGGGACAAACATACACGTAATTAAGAGTTCAGGCAAAGTATAACTTCAAACACAAATTTATACAGTGCTTCATCGTTTCATGGGTTAATTAACACCCATAATGTGAACTAAAATGAATAATGTCTGTTAGTAAGTGCTTGGCTGCAAACATGAGGATCTAAGCTCAGAATCCTAGCGCCCATGGGAAAACTGGGTTTGTTGTCTTGTGTACTACAATCTTAAAACCAGATAGGGGCAGAGGCAGGAGGACACCTGGAGCTTACTGGCCAGCCAATCTAGCCAACCAGTGAGTCCTTGAGCTCAATGAGACTTGAGAGAAGGGACACATGACATCAAAATCTGTTCTCAATACACATGTACACATATGCATTCACGTATGTACACAAACATATATACACACATATACCACAAAAATAGATACTAAATAAGTAAATAAATAGCATATGTGTTCTTTTTTAAGAATATTAGTTTTGGAACCTGTTGATCATTCCTCCTAAGTGGAAGTTATTTGTTCCATCACTAAAATTCAATTCCTATTAAGTCAACAATGCAACAGATTTTTTTTTTAAAAGATGCCATAACTTTTCACATTTTTAAAGTCATAGTCAGTTTATTCAAAAATTATCAACAGAAATATGTTTTACCACACATTATATTTGGTCCGTTCATATGTTAATGTCAGAACTATTAAAATATTCTCCTTCAGTAATAAGGTAATGACATTTTTTCCATCCATCATTCCTACTAATTTGTTGATGAGGAAAATTGTATTACAGAAATAAAGGGCAGTTGAATGTGAAGGCCACTTTATACTTTCCTGTCTTTTCTTCTATCGTGTAGAAATCATTTAAATAATCCACATCACTAATGGGAACTGCCAATCAAGGTTAAAGTAATTTTGCCATCAAATTACAAAAATTTCAAATCTAACAACTCAAGCTAAATATCTAGTTTAAGGGAATTCAAGCTGTCTTGAGTTGTAATTGACATAATGTCAATGTTATCTGCTGAGGAATGAAAAGAGAATATTCGGTGAGCTTAGTTAAAATGGTTATAGATCTGCATTTTAGAGGCTGAAAGTCTCCTTGCACCAGTGTCTGGCCACACAGAGCAGACAACAAGGCAGCTGCTAATAATTCAGAAAATGAAAGAAAACTGTCCACATAGAATGGAAATATGTTCACTGTTCACTATTTACTATATTCTTGAATGTCCGTTTCTTGATTCTTACTCATAGTGACTTAGTCTTTCAATGTGTCTCCTTGAAGATCAGTAAGGTTGATCATTATTGATCATCATATAAATAAGGAATATTATTTATGTACCTTTTGCCATTAGAATGTTTCTTTTAAGAAACTCTATTCATTTATATTTTAATCAAAATAATGCTTCAAGCCATACTCTCCACCATTTTCTGCAGATATTCATGTCCATTACTATCTTGTCTAATTTTGATATATTCTTTTTAGAATGGAAACAAACATTGTCTTCCTATGGCTTATTTCTCATAGGTCAATGATCTTAGACATTAGAAATCATTGGAGAGCTACAATAAAGGCTTTGCCCTTTGTACAAGTGTAAAAATATAGCTACTGAAAAATGAAAAATAAAATTAAATAATTGGGAAGCAGGTGCTTTTCATTTTGATCTTCAGCTTGCAGAGAAACAATAGCTTGATATAATTTTTCATTATTTTCTAATAAATATTGATTTACCATTGTAAAATGTGTGTTGTTGTTGTTCTTTGAGAATGCCATAGTACATGTTTTGATCATACTCACTCCTTCCACTACTCCCAGATACATTCCCTCTTCCCTTCCCACTTAAATTTGTGTCCTTTTGTTTTTAAAAAACACATCAAGCCCCAGTTGTACTGCTCATATATTCTTGGATATGTAGTCTTCAACCGAAGCATGGTCAACTTACCAGTGTCTACACTCCTAGAGAAATGCCTCTCTGTCTCTAAGCCACTAACAAGTCCCTGTAGCTCACTGGCTAGAGGTGGATTTATGTCTCATCTTCATAATGAGATTTAGTCAGTGTTGGACTTGCAAATACTATGAATTCACATATGCAGCTCCCCTACTGTGTCGAGAAGACTCTGTTTCCTTCTAGTTGTGCACTGTCTTTAACTTTTTCACTTTCTCACTTCTTCTACAATTATCTCTTATCCTTGAACAGAAGGAGTCCAATATATTTGTTCCATTTAGGGATGGATATTGTACACTTTGTTTTTCTCTATTCCATGGTCAGTTTGTTGGTCTCTATGCTAAATACAATCTACTGCAAATAAAAGCTTCCTTGATGAAGTTTGAGAGATGACTTTATCTATAGTTGTAGTAAGTCATTAGGAGTCAACTTAATATTATACCCTTATAACAGAATACTAGTAATAGATTATCTCTAGGATGTATGGCCTGTCTATCCATAGGTTCTTGGATTGTTAATGGCCCCAGGTATATGTTTTATCTTGTGGGGTGGGACTTAAAACCAATCAGAGAGTGTTTGGTTACTCTTACAACACCATGTCATGATTGCAATGGATTACAATAGTAGGTATGTCTTGCCAGACCAGTTATTGGAGCTTGCAAGGCTATCAGATGAGTAAAATTTATTACTGTTTTTCCCAATGATCGCATGCATAACCCCTTCTAACACTATGAAAGCTAGCCAGTAGGAAAGATTAGTAGCGGCTTGTTATTTCCATTTTCTGTGACTCAAATACATGGTATTTTCATCAATAGGGTCTTACCATCAAGTTCTGGAGGCTAATCAGTAGCATTGCCTATAGCCTGTAATGTTTGGGGTTCTATGAGATCTCATTAATGAACAATTTCAAATTAAGTAACCCCTTCCTGGTACTGGGATTTTGTTAGCCTGCAGTATTAACAATATCCAGGCATCATAATTGCCTCATTATAGCATAGTGTGTGTGTGTATGTGTGTGTGTGTGTTATCTCTCCCTGTGTTCACTCTAATGCCCTGCCATCCTCTCCTTTACATCAATTCAACTCTTCCTATTCTGTTATTTCTCCTTTAAGCATTTCAGTGTCTTGCTTTGTAACATCCTCAAATATCCTGTCACATTCTCACAAAAGGCAAGATTTTATCATTTTATGATAAACATCATCCAGTGTATTTATACACATATGTCATAGATATCAAATTTTTCTATTCATCATCTAATGGACACACATTCCAAATGTTACCTATTGTGATAAATAACAGACAGGAATTCAGATATTTCAAAAATTTATTATTTATTTTCCTCTGGATACACTCCCAATACAAGGATTGATGGTTCGCATGGTGATTCTATTTATGGTTTCCTTAGAAACATCTATAATATGTCCCACTATGGATGCCAATCTGTATTCTCACTAACAATGGCTAGTAATTTGTCTCTCTGCACAGTTTCCCCAGTATCTACTATTTTTGGTAATATACACATTCTTTCTAGAATAAGATTGTACATCATTTAAGTTTTGATTTTAATATCCCTAATTATCTGATATTGAAAATTTTTCATCTTCCTGTTACTTACTAATGTATCTTTTTAAAAGAAATTTCTATTGAAATATTTTGCCCAGTGTAATGAGATTTTGTTAAATGACGCAGATGTTTGAGTTTTGTATATATTCTAGATATTAATGCCATATAAGATATATAAATTACAAACACTTTCTCTTATGCTGTAGCCTGTCTCTTTACTCTATGAACTCTTTCCTCTTCTGGACAGAAGCTATGTAATTTAATGGAATCTACTCTTGTTGCATGTGTTTTTGTTGCCTGGGCTTCTGAGGCAAGTGTTTAACTCTAGAAATATTTCAGGCTATGTTAGAAGTTGCAGTATAAAGTCAGATAAGTACTGACTTCACTGAACTTCTGAAGGAGTAAAATAAACATAATTCAACAAAATGTAAAAGTGGGAAAAGAAATAAAGTCCAATCCTTTCAATGAACACAATATCCACTGCAAACATGAGAGAAATAAAACTATGCTTCTGTCAGTTGTTCTAAATTCAGGAGGAGTTTTCCTTGTATACGCACCTCACCAGTAGCAATATTCAAAGTGTTTTATGTGCTTATGGAAGCTTTTTATCTGTTGCTCACAAGAGGAACAAAGTGATCTATTCAAAGCCAGGGTCAAACAAAATGTTTCTGTTAGACTATGTGTTGCAAATGCAAGGGATCTAAACAATGTTACAGAGCATTTTGTCATATTTTAATTACATCATCCTTGTTTTAGAATTTAAACTGCATCTAAAATGTGATCCCACACCCATTATACTAAATAATTCTGAAAACTACAGGAAGGACTCCCTAACTCATCTCCCCTCATTCTAACCTTGGTCCTTTACCACTGACCCTTTAAGAACTATCAAAGTGATATTTCTAAAATGAAAATCGGATCATCTGTCTGCCCTGATTAAAATCCATCCCAATGAAATTTTATTACTTGGAGTAAATGCCAAGTTATTTAGTTTGGCATAAAAAGCTCTCCTTGATTTCACCTTTGGCAGTTTATTCTCATCTAATCTGACCAACCATTCCTATCTAATACTTAATACTCCAGCCAAACTACGGTTTATGGTTTGTTCTAAATAACACATATTCTTTTGTGTGTCTGGAATACATTCACACTATCCCTTCTGTTGCCAAACTGTTACTCATCCTTCTAAACCTACCCCAAATATTCCTTCTTGATGAGGTCTTCTGAAAGGCCTCAACCAAATTGGACTTTGTTCTCATCTGTATTTTCTTTATTCTTCTGGTTACATATAACAAAGTTTTAGCCCAGCAGTCCATTTACTCGATTGTGGATTTAGTAAAAGTAGCTGCTATACAGAGCTGAAAAGATGGCTCAGTCATAAAAGTGTCAGCTGCACAAGCATGAGGACCTGAGCTTGATGACTCGCACACATGTGAGAAAACCATGTGAAACTGAGAAGACTATCTATAATCATAACATTATGGGGAATGAGTCTGGTGCATCTCTGGAGCTTGATGGCTGCTCAGTCTGAACAATTGCCAAGTTCTAGATTCAGCAAGAAACTCTGTCTCAAATTATAATATAAAGAAAAGTTTAGGAAGACATAGGCCTTCTTTTGCACATATGTGTGTATTATGCACGCGCGCGCACACACACACACACAACGCATACTTTAACTTTTATTTACTTTTCCAATGGGAAGCAGGGATTAATTTATTAATATTTCTTCATCAAACTATCCAGATCGTGTTACCCTTTTATCTTTCCCTAAGATCTGAATGAATCCCTATTCTTTTCCTCACTCTTAAGATTCTTCATAGCTTCTCTCTGTAAACTGATTCCTGATAAGCAGATTTATTAATTCTCGGCAACTAATTCGATTATTATCTGATTTTCTGTGTTTATCTACTTTGACTTCAGTCACGAAGCTCATAGTCTGTGTGGCTGATGACAACGAAATTTGTTTCTCACAGGGCTGCAAATTAGATATAGCTCTGAAATGGATGGAAAATTATATGTCCTGTTGTGCCTTCTAATTGTAGGATTTAGGCAAACAGGTAGCACCTATCTTGTTAATATTGATCAACCACTCACAAGGGCAAGAAAAAAAGACAATAAAGCAATGAAACACTCATGTTCAAAGTTTCTTCCTAAATCTATTCGTATTGTATAAAGAAATAAATCACCTGTGTTGGCCTGATAACAGGTGCATGGAATATACTCTGCATTACCTACAGAAAAGGTGTGGCAAGGATAAACATGAAGGGGAAGTAGTAGGTAACTAGTTAAAGTAATGCAATCTGCTACAGAACATGAATAACTTACTATACTTTCACTACAATTTAATGCGATCTTAAAGTATGCACATGATCGAAATGTGCAACAGAATTTTTCTGGACTTAAAACCACTATCCCTGGCCCCCATCATGAAGACACTAAATATGAGCAGTAAGGAAACTGAAACTGCTCCAATCTGTGTCTCCCTGCTCTGCTGCTATATCATTTGACTGCTGTGGCACAATGCCATGGAATTTATTTTCATGATCAAGAATGGAAAAAGTTATCTTTGTGACCTTCCCACCTAATCTATTATCACATTACTCCTTCTTATCTTTTCCTGGACTTTTTCTCCAGTGTCAATGTGTAAGTCATGTAGACAAGTCCAATACTTAGGCAAGCATGAAGAAAGGCAGAGCCTCAGTCTTCTTGCATATACACACACATTCTGCTAACAATTTTGTTTCCACTCCATTCCTTTAGATTCGGAGAAAAGAAACAATCGTGTGCCATTTTCTCTCTCCTAAAAGGAAGGAAAAACATGAATTTCAAGTTTCTTGAAGTCTATAGGGTTGATAAAAATTGATCTGCCTTGTCTCAAGCTTAGGTATCTCATGGACGAAAATCAGTGAAAGAATGAGACTGAAGATATAGCTCATCAGTTAAGAGTATTCACTACCTAGCTTCAATCCCAACACCCAAATTAGGCAGTACAGGACCACTGTAACTGTAGTTCCAGAGGATTCGGCAGGCCTGAGCAAGTGCCTGAATGCATGTGATGCACATACACTCATTCATGAACAAGGAAAAAATAAAGGAATACAGACATCTGTATAGAAAGAAAAGGCTGTTTTGGTTTATATTGAATCTGAGGCAAAATAAAGGAAATGATGGGGCATTAAAGAAAGCTTAAGATTGTTTATGTACTAGTAACTTTTGTTTGTTTGTTTTTTTATTATTTCCAGACACAGTGGTACATACTTTTAATCCCAGTACTCAGGAGGCAGAGGCAGGCAGATCTTGGAGAACTCGAGGCTAGCCTGGTTTATAAAACAAACTCCAGGAAAGCCAGTGTAGTGAGACACTTTGCCAAGAAGTTTTCTGTTCTGTGCAGCCCCTTTATGGTTACATGATGCTTGGACTACTAGAAGCAGCTTGCAGGGAGCTATTTAAGATATTCAGTTGAAATAGACAGTTGGTTGGTGTCAGAGGAGATGGTGAGCACAAGAAGTTGATGATAGGGAAGACAAGCAGAAACAAGGCTCTGATAAAGACAGTTCCAGAGAATAAAAAAAGAAGGAAGACAGCTGCTGGAAACCATAGACAGAGGAGAGATACAGAGATAACTGGAAAAACAGTTGATGGGATAAAAGATTTTAGAAGTCAGTCCAGTTTTCCAGGCTTAGACAGATTAAAACATCCAGAGGGGATTGTAAAGAATTTTTCCTTCCTCTATTTTCCTCTCCTAAGTTTTTAGAGCTAAAGAGTGTTTTTAAAAAGTTACAAGTTAGGAATCTTTTTCAGTAACAGCCAACAGCCCAGAAAACGAGGAACCAGGGAATTAGGGAGTATAGGGATGGACTTCCATTACCAGTGTGAAACAGTAACAGTTACAATTGGTCCCCAAACAAAGAAGGCTTCAAAGCTCAGATACAGCATTTAGAAATGATTATAACCTTTATGAAAAAAATTATAAGCCAGGGCTGTTACACAGAGAAATCCCATCTGGAAAAAAAAAAACATGAATAGACAGACAGATAGATGCTATTGCCATTTCATTGTATGTGTATGTGTGTTTGCTGCATGTATGTCTCTTCACCACATGTATGCTTGGTGTCCCTCAAGACCATTCCTTTTGAACTGAAGTTACAGATATTGTGAACCACTATGTTAGTGCTAGGAATCAAACCCAGGTCCTAAGGAAGAGCAGCCAGTGCTCTTAACCACTGGATCATTTCTCCATCCCTACATTACTTTCATATTTCTATCACAAAGTACAAGACAGACACAATTAGTAGAAGAAAAGATATATTTTGACTCATGGCTTCAATGGTATGGCCACAGTCCATTGCATACGAGAGGACAGGATGCCAGGCTCCTTTTTGGATAGTAAGAGTGTGAATTTGAACCATCAAGTAGAGAGAACAAACCAAGGACAGATAAAGTTTTCAAAGACCAAAACATAGTGATCCCATACCATAGAGTCCCAGTAGCTTTAAGTAACACCACAATCTGGGGACCAAACATTCAAATCATGAAGCTGATAGATTTGTTTGTTTGCTTGCTTGTTTGTTTTAAATTCAAGCCATAGTACTGAATTATTGTTTTCACCAGGTATTTCAACTGAATTCTTTAATCTTAAATCTAAAAAAAATTATATTATAGTGGTATGTGACATTCAACAAAAGGAGTGATATTGAACAATTAATCAAACATTAACTTGAATAATACAAATAATGTTCACTATACATACATGTTCTTTTGACAAAAAGTTGCTTTTCCACAATATTTTTTAAGTTTTTAAGTTTCTCTTTCAATATAGTTTTAAAAGTAGAATCAGGTTTAGCAACATGATTATGCATCTAGGGAAAAGTAATATTGCGACTGAGTAGCAATTAGATTTATCACTTCTTAAATATTCCCACGAATTCTGTTACACATATGATCAGTCAGAGAATCTTATGAAAAGAAAAACAATTAGCAGCTTGAAATGTAATTTTGACAGAGTATGAGCTATGACTCTGCTCCACAGTGGAGACATCAGGCTTGTGTCAGT
Source organism: Cricetomys ansorgei (assembly GCA_026225945.1). NCBI lineage: Eukaryota > Metazoa > Chordata > Mammalia > Rodentia > Nesomyidae > Cricetomys > Cricetomys ansorgei. Next base: position 7,431,522 of record JAMJFZ010001791.1, read on the forward strand.
GCTTTAGGCCTGCGTCCAATCAAGGATACTGACGAGCAGAGTAATTCATCATTCTTCATGATCTACACCAACAAATTATGTGCCCTTAGCTGTACTTTCAGAGAAGCTCAAAATAAGCATAATAACAGTCACTCCTTCTAACCTTTAAATCAGTGCTTGGTTACTAAAAGTTCTATACAGAATGCTTTTGGAATATGTAAAAAGGACTTGGAAATTTTTATAGCAAAATAAAGAATCTGTCTACTATTTTTCAATCAATAAAAAATGCTTCTAAGGACTCATCTTCCAGTGAGGATATACCCACACATAACATAGCTACAGTAGGACTTCCTAAAATATTTTAAATGTAATAGGCTAATTTATTTTCCAATTTCTTCTAAAATTAAATGCTGATTGTTTCTCTAAATCAAAGCTCTTAGAAGCAAGCCTGAAAATCCCTGTCAGCATGTTTATTGCCTTATGATCTTATAAGAAAAATGGGTACATCCAGGCAAACACATTTAGAAGTTCTTTTGTTAGAACTAAATAGGATCTAGTGATAAAACAAATAAGTAAATCTTCCAAATGAGACAGAATGCCTGAGGAACAATAAGGATAATCTTCATTGCATTAGTCTCATTATCTCCATATGAACTACTCAGACACAAAACATCCTGAATGTTAACCTTCAAACCTCCAGAGCAAGGAACAAGAAAATGTAAAAGTACCATGTCTGTGTTGTGCATTAGAAGATTCCAAAGTCTGACATCTTAGACATCACATAACTTTTACAAAATTCTTAGAGATGTGTCGATAATATGTGCATTTCGCTTATTTTTTTGATACAGAAAACACTTTGTTACAGTATTTTTCATCATGGTTCCACTACAGTTGTCTTGCAAAAATAAACTTTGAGATATTACTTAATACTTAGTTTTTCCTTTATTCCTGTGAGTTTTTAAACTTATATTCTTTGAAGATGACATCAGTTAATTCAGAGGTTTTGTATCTTCTTTACACATTGCACATTTTATCATTTAACATGTGATGGATTATTACTTGTATTCCATTTGTACTAATGGTAATGCAGATATTTTGGCTTACTAAGATGAGTGTCTTGAATAGCATATATTCTACATTCAATTTGAATCTACTGTGCCTTTATATGTGAAACAGCATCTTTTATGGACAAAATCTATTTGTAGTTTGCTTTATATCTACTCTGACAACCACCACTGCACTAGTAAGTAAACTCATATGCTGAGGGATTGTGTCTACAATTGTGTTATACAGCCTCCATTTGTATCTTCTCCATGTATCTTCTTTCATTTCTCTCTGGAGGAACAAAATGTTGTTTAGTTTTGTACTGAATTTCTTAGCACGGTTTATGTAACATTTTTATTTCATTAATTTCTGTGTTGTTTTTTGTCTTCATTATGTACTTCTCAACTTAAAACAACATTGAAGGTGTATGATCCAGGTACTGGTTTTGAAATAACTGGTTTCAGTCATTGCTTTTATTTCTACAGATAGTGTTATAAACTTCAGCTTATTGTTTGACTTTTAGACAAATTGTGAAAAGCACTGTCCTATTTTCATATGCACTATTTTATTTTAATAACTTTGTGAATTCAGGGTTCTGTACAACATCATTCCCTTTTCATCTGAAGAATCAACTTTAACGTTTTACTTGCTGTGGTGTTAGTTTATTTTCTCATTGCTATGGCAATAAGTCAGTTAAGGAAGGCAGGTTTTTTTTTTCTTTTTTTGTTTTTTGTTTGTCTGTTTGTTTGTTGTTTCCAGTTCAAGAAGATACACTTCATCATAGTGGAGAAAACATGATAGTAGATGCAGGATCATGTAGGTCACTTTGCATCCACACTCTGGAAGCAGAGACTGAGGAGGAAGTGAGGCGGGGCCATGAAACCTTAAGGGCTGATACAAACTCACTCACTTCCAGGAAGACATCACTTCCTAAAAGGTCCACATCCTTCTGAACAGTACCACTACCTGAGGACCAAGTGTTCAACTTCATGAGCTTTCACATTCACACTACAATGTACATTCTCTTCTATTTCTTTTATGCAAAAACATCAAAATAGTTGCTCTCCTTTTTTGAGGAATTTGATGGCTAGTTATAGCATTTTCTTGCTTTAAAGTCACTATTTGTTATTGCTGCTGTTTAAAAAATGGCCAATTGACTTTGCATTGTCATGATTTCTGAGATGATGGTGATTTGTATTTTGTATATGTCTATATAATACATCTTATAAGTTTTCAGCCTTTAAAATTTTGTTTTGATATCTGGTTGTTAGCAGTTTTACTACTATTAATATACGAATTGTTTTCTATTTATCTTGCTTGGAAATTCATAAGATTCTTAGACATATAATTTTTATTTTTTTAAAAATAAAAAGAAGAAATTCTATGTTAGTTTTTTTTTTTTTTTTTTTTTTTTTTTTTTTGCCTCAATCCCGCTCTGAGATTCTGCTTATGTATAAAACTCTTATTCAATATTTTCAGTAGCTCTACAAAGTATGTTCATTGTTATTCAAAGATTCCATTTGTATTTATAATGAAAATCTATCCATCTGACTTCAATTTAACTTATTATTTTGCTTCTATCTCTGGTCCCCTTTTAAGTTATTCCAGTAACTTTTTAGTTTCATTTAACATACATTACAACTGCTGGTTCTCTACTTAGTCTGTTTGCTATAATTTTCACTGCTGCTCTAGATGCCATCTGTTAACTCCACGTCTCATTTTTAATTAAAATCATTGAACAGTTATTTTTTTTTAATTTTTTTCTTCTCTCATACAATACATCCCAACTGCAACATCCCCTTCCTTAAATTTAAAGGATAATCATAGTATAATCCACACATCCAGAGAGATTATGTAACAAGGAGGGCCCTAGTGTGGACATGTGGATCTCCCTGGGAAGAGGAAATAGAACAAGTGTGGCAGGTGGACTGGGAGAGGATGGGAAGGGGAACAAAAAGGATCAGTGGAGAGGGGGGTTGAAATAATGCAGGGAGAGACCACTGGAATTGGGGGTCACTTGGGGGTGATCAGGAAACCTAGTGAAATGGAAACTGTCTGGAATCTACAAGGAGAGGAGTCCTATCTAACAGTCTTAGTGAGGACTCCTAGTTATGGGGGATATGGAATCTAAACAGGCCATCTTCTGTAACCAGGTAAGGCTTCTAGTAGTGGGACTGGGACACCAACCCAGCCACAAAACCTTTAACCTATAATCTGTCCTGCATGCAAGTTGTACTGGGACAATGGAGGGACAGAACGCCATGCCAAGAGAGGGAACCCATTTTTGACACAGCAGGGATGACCAGAAACCAGAGACTGGATAGCCAGGAGACCTAGGATCAGTGTGTAGCCCAACAGTCATCAGAGAGGCTTCCTCCTGCAGCTAGAAGGAACAGATACAGAGGCCCAAGGTCAAACATTGGAAACCACGGTGGAAGAGGGGGAAGAGATGTGGGAACCAGAGGACCCGGGAGAATATGGCTAATGGAGTCAACTGATCACTGAACAGTTTTTAAATAGTCATTTCATATTTCTTGCTTATTAATTTCAAATGCAGACCATCTCAGAGTTTGTTTTTGACTGACATACTTTTTTCTCACACTTTAATGCATTTTATAATTTCTTTGAATATATAGTATTTCTATTGTATAGAAAGCATTATTAACCACACATAATAGAATTTCTGAATAGTTTTGTCTTTTGAATATATTTTACTTTTTTTGTTTGTTTGCTTTTTTCGATTTTCGAGACAAAGTTTCTCTGTTGCAACCCTGGCTGACCTGGAACTCATCTGTAGACCAGGCAGACCTTGAACTCAAAGCTTATTTTCCATTTTCCTTTTTTAAATTGTCAGTGTACTAGAAATTGGTGGTTTGTATAGGCTCAGGATACTGTTTCTATGCTTTGTTTGTAAAAATCTATTCCAGGTATAAAGCATCTTGCAAAGTCTTTTATACCACAGAATTTGGCCGAAAACCTCTGATTATACCACTGCCTTTGTGTCAACACTCTTCTTTTATCTTGAATGATGATGATGGTGATGATGATAATGATGATGATGATACAGGGTTATGGTGATAACCAAGGACAATTGAAATTGCCTGCATTGTTTTGGAGACCTCTGGGGTCTTCATAACCAACAACTCTCAGGGAAGTTTTGCATTCTTGGATTTTTAGTAAATAAGCTATGCCCTCTGGGAGCAATATAGTCTATTCACGCAGTATAATTCTTTTTGGATTCTTTTTATAAAACTTATTTTTAATTATGTATAAGTGTGTGTGGTGGAGGGGATGAATGAATATGCCCTTGGAGACCAGAGATCCCCTGGAGCTGGAGTTGCAGGTGTCTGGGATCCTCCTGGCATGTGCTCTGGAAATCTAACTCAGGTCCTCTTGAAGAGAAGCAAGTGCTGTTAACTGCTGAGCCATCTCTCTGGCCCGCATTTTTAAAAAATATATTTTGAAATCAAACTATTAGCTATTAGGTTTTTGCAAAGCGTTTCATGCATTCTTAGTTTTGGTTAACACAATCACTACTCTTTTATTCCCTATATCTCTGCCCCATCCCTATTTAATTTGAAGATATCAATGATCTTACCCTGTATACAGGGTTAACAGACACTATATATAACAACAAAAACCTACCAGACATGATGTGCCCACTGGAAAGACCCTATTGCTGAAGACACCACACACTTTGTCTACAGGACATACAGAGTCAATCAGAAACCATCCTGGTCACTTCTTCCCTGCTGGCTAGTTTTCATATACCAGAAGATGTTGTGCATGCTGCTCATGAGAAAAGACATTCACATCTTTTCATAGACCATCCAAAGTTTAGAATTATAAATATTCTTCAATTTCCTGATTAAAAATATGAGGTATAAGCTGGGCATAGTGGCACATGCCTTCAATCCCAGCTCTCTGGAGATAGAGGTGGGTATGTCTCTGTGAGTTCAAGGACGACCTGTTCTATATAGTGAGTTCCAGCCCAGCCAGGCTACATTGTGAGTACTTTGTCAAAACAAACAAACAAACAAACAAAAACACAAAACAAACAAAACAAACTAAAAAGCAAAAATAAGTCACATCCAATGAAAGAGACACTGCTATTATGCATTTTGTTTCATAGTCTTTATTAATAATGAAAAGACACAAATAGCTGAATGAAATGTATAAGATTACAGTTTCTGATTGATAGTTCTGTAAGTTATTTTTATATGTGAGAGAATATACATATTTTGTATATTATGCATAAAAGAAAGTTAACAAGACTTCAGTTAAAAACTAAGGAAGCAAAGTAACAAATATTTTTGAGATTTCAGCTTATTAAAGAAATGTAGAATATAGAAGCAGAATTCCCATTCTTAATCCAAAAACTGAATACATCTAAGAAAACAGTGTTTTTATATCTTGATTACCAGACAACTACATTTTAGAGGGAACTGGGCACTTGAAAGGCTGAAGCTGGAGTATTTTTTGCCTATTAAAGGCTAACTTTGGCTATTAGTGACTTTCAAAGACAGAACTCAAGTAAGACATTGTTTCAAAAATCAAAAGCCACAGCAAACAAAAACACAAAGACATTTTGTGGCTTCTAACTCTCCTTCTGTTGGGATGCCTTTTCTAGCCCTGATGTGATGGTTTTTCTTTTATCTTGTATTTTATTTTGTTACTTTTGGTTGTTATCTCTTCAAAGCCTGTTATTTTCTAAGGGAGAAAGTAAGGGAGTGAATCTTGAGGGGAGGAGAAGTGGAGAGGAACTGAGAAGTGTAGAGGGGAGGAGAAGCTATAATCAGGATATATTGTAGGAGAAAAAAATCTATTTTTAATAAAAGAAAAAATGAAAAAAAAATCATAGAGAACCCAAAATCCGCACGTGCCACTGGGAATCGCCACTACATTTTGGGAAAACATTTATATCATGCTAAAGAAGTAATAGAATCCTAGCATGGAAAGTTTTGCTTCACTGATACCACCAAAAGGCTTTGTAACCACAAATATTTTTATGCAACATTTTCTTTGAAGCTATTTTCTCTATACACATAGACAAATAAATAACTTGTGTGCACCTCAATATATAAAAACATTCCAAAGAAAATTCAGGACATATTGATATAGCATGGGTGGACACTAGTGATCTCTAAACCATAGCATATTCTGCTCAGGACTTTAGATGGAAATTCAATAAGGACTCACTGGCTTCATAACTGTATCCAGCACATAAAATGGTTTCCTCTGAAATTGTTCATATTTGCCTTCATATATTTTTGCACATAATAAACACACCACTAAAAGAGATTGGCTCCATGGGTTTATTTTATTTTTCTTTTTATTCTCCTCTAGTACAATACAACCCAACTGCAGTTTCCCTTCTCTCTACTCTTCCCAGTCCCCTCCCTACTGACCGTCTCACTCAGTCCCCTTGCTTCACTTTAGAAAGAAGCAGGCCTCCCAGGAATATCAACCAAACACTGCACAGCAAGATTATAATAAGGCTAGGCACAAACCCTCACCACTCCTACTATGAGGAGTCACACAAAAACACCAAGCTAATAATCATGGCATATATAAGAGAGCTATTGCAGACACATGCAGGCTCCCTGATTGCTACCTCAGTCTCTGGGAGCCCCTGTGAACCCTGCTTGGTTGATTTTGTGGGCTGTAATCTCATGTAGTGAACAGGAGATTCTGTGGTGATCTGCTATATTTGTGTTCCTCTGGTTCCTATAATCCTTTCTCCACCTCCTCAGGAGCGTTCCCAAGCTCTGGGGGAAGGGAACCAATGGAGATCTCCAATTTGGGCTCTCTCTCCAGCTAACTTTGGCTGTGGGTCTCTGCATCTGCTCCCATTAGCTAACCTCTAGATTGATGATTGAGCTGACAGCCAGTCTATGAATATAGCAAAATATCATTAGAATAATTTCAATTATTTTATTTAATTATTTAATTTTATTTTATTTTATTTTATTTTATTTTATTTTATTTTATTTTACCAGTCATCTTTGGTTCTACCCTAGGTCTCAGAGCTGTCCAGCCTTCTGTTTCTGGCAATCCAGGCAATGTCAGGCATGGGCTCCCTTTCATGGCATGGGCCCTTCCATGTGAGTTCTTTCTCCCTAAGAATAACAAAACCAGGATGCCTTCAGCTGTAGAGATTGTTATCACAATACACACTTATTTGGGGCTTGAGGAATAGATCAAGCTGAGACTCACAGTGAATGTGGATCTCTATCTAGTCCTTGACTTAAAATGTCAAATACTGGTGTCATCCACAGTTCTTGTCACATAAGCCCTTCAAATAGAAAAATAAAATTTTGATACACAAATATGACACATGAAAAAAGAATCCAATGACTAAAATAAAATGATAGTTATAATAAATAACACTATTTTAAAGTATTTATTTTTAATTTATCTAATTTGCTCTTACATCATTGGAATTATTCCACTTGCTTATACAAGCAAATGCTAAATGAATGGATTTCTAGCAAGCAAGGCAGGAAAAAAAAACACGAGAAAGAACCTATTCCATTCTAAGCAAATTAATATTAATTTTAGCATAGTAAAGGATGTATTGTAGACATTAGTTATCTACACAATTTTCCAATAGCTGAGCACATTCCTGTGTATATACGCTAAATTAAATTCTTCACTAAGAGTTCTTAAACTCCCCACAATATACCCCAGCACTTGATTCTTATCCCTAAATTTGGGACATTAGGATCATAATAAATTCCAATTGTTTGGTTATAACTTAAGTTCAGGAAAATGTCATTGTCAAATAATTATTGACAGGAAGAAGACAAATTAACATGACATGTGCTAAAGAATGTGGGGCCAGTCTTAGCTACCCTTGACTGAGACATTCAAAGGGTTCTAGAACAACCAGTATTTCATTCTAGTAACTCTTCTTAAGATATCTTAATGAAAGTGAATTGCTAATAAATATGCATTCAAGAACTCTGCTAGGATTTATGAATGAGTAGTCTCTATCAATAGTTCTACCTAAAGAGACATTGATTATAATTTGTCTTATTATAGCATATTAATGCCAACAACAGATTTATTACCTTTATATTGAAATTTAAATCATGCCCAAGTATGAAATACTTCTAGTAATGAGTACTAAACTGGAGATTTTGATTAATAAAAGTTACTGAAAACCAGAAATGTTTCACGGGGAGCTTAAGGACTAAACAAATTGTTTTAAGGGTCCTTTGGTGGCACCAGTTCAACAAAGGTTATGGTATTTATAATGTGTGTACATTTAGGTTTGTGTCTATAAACACCAGCTTTTGCTAAAATTTAAGACAGGTATCTTTTCTTGATGCAAATAGTTCTTGTCATGCATCATTTTTGTAAGTTTTACTCAGGAATGTATTTTGCATAGTTAGGAAATTTCAATCCACAACTTTACTATTTGGGTTATATTGAATAGAATACAGCCTCTTCAGTGTTCTCAATCACAAGGCTTGCCAACTCAAGAAGACTTCAGAAACCAAAAAGAAATGCCACTGTTCAGATTAATTCAGAATCTAATCCCCAAATTGTATGTACTACCACACGGTAATCATTTCACTTTTGATGCATAACAAAGTTATTGAACTTTGGAGATTGCATAGCTTGAACTTTTACTGAATTTACCAATTCTAAGCTTTTTTAAAGAATCTTAACTTTTTGTATATGCATTATCTGCAAACAGGGATAATTTGACTTCCTTTCTTGTTATTCTCATGCCTTATTAATTTTTCCTGATGCTTTATTTTCCAGTCAGAATTGATTAGACCCATATTAATATATACAGTGAGAGTGAACACCCTTTTTTGGTTCCATATCTTACTTTTGCTTTTCTTTTTCTCATTCAATATAATGTTGGCTGTGATTTTACTGTTTGTTGTGTCAGGGTATAATAGTTTAAATTCAACAAAGTCAAAGAGTTTTATCACAAAGAGATTTTGAATTTTATCAAATGCCTTTTCTGCATCTGTTGAAATAATTGTGATTCTTCACTCCATCCTGTTGTCTTTGCAAACATGAAAGCATCCTTCTGGCCCTGGGAGAAATTCAACTTGATCATGGTTTATTAACATTCTGGTATGCCATTGAAGCAGTTCTGTAGGAAGTTTCCAAAGTTTTGATTCTATATTCTCCAGGAAATTTGTAGTTTTTGTTTGCTTGCTTTTTCTGTGCCTTGTCTAATAAAAAGATGTTTCTGGTTTCATACAAAGGGTATGAAATGATTCCTACGCTTCCTAATAGCTTTTGTGAAATTAGAATCCTCTTTTTATATCATTTACTTTTGTATTTTCAGTGTATTTTAATTATACAAAGAAATGGCTTCATTATGAAATGTGTATATATGGTACTTTGATTATATCCATACTCCATTAACACAATTACCCTTCTTCTTACTTCTTCTCCTGCTATTCTACTTCCAATTCCCTAATAGATCTCTCATACTTTTGTGACTTATGTTCAAGACTCCACCTATGAGAAAAATAATTATAGTAGTTGCCTAGGTCTGGCTTGTTTTGTTCAATATGGTAATCTGTACTGCCATCCACTTTCTTCTTGCAAATGACACAATTTTGTGTTTCTGAATGACTGAGCAATAACCCACATCATGATGTGTGTGTGTGTGTGTGTGTGTGTGTGTGTGCGCGCGCCACATTTCTTTATCCATTCATCCACTGATTGGCATCTAAGCTGATTGCATGCCTAGGTATTGTGAATAATGTAGTGAATTTGAGTATATAGGAATCTCTATTATCTGCTGCCTTTGATTCCTTGGGTGTATAACTGAGAGCAGTATGACTGTATTAAATGTTCAGTTCTATTTTTTTGTTTTCTTGGAAGCTACCATATTGATTTCCACATGATTGCGCTAATGTTTAATTCCAGCAGCAGTGAATGAGTTTTCCTTTAACCTCTATATTCTCATCAATATTTGTCATTTCTGTTGTTTGTTTTTCTTATCTTTAAATTTTTATTTTATTTTGGTGTATTGATGTTTTATCTGCATGTATGTCTGTGGACTACTATGTAGGTACTGGGAATTGTTAAATCCTTGTCCTCTGGGAAAGCAGTCAGTGCTCTTAACCACTGAGATCTCTTTCTAGCCCCTTGTTTCATTTTTCAGATGATAATAATTATGACCCAGGGAAAGGGATTTCCACATAGTTATTTTTTGTTTTAATCAAATCATTAGGAAGACAATTGAAGAAGTTCTTTAAAATCTCATCCTAAACACTGACGATCTCAGCATTTTAATATGCAGTTTAATAGTTGCTCTTAAACATTAATATAAATTTTCAGGATACTCTTTACAGATCACTTTATTGAAGTACAATTTCTATACAATAAAGTGGACAAATCAATGAATTTTTACAGTTAAATTGCACCTGTATATCTAGCATACAAAAGAAGATATCAATCACTGCTATCACCCTGGAAATTTTTCTTGCCACCGACCCTCTTAGGGCAATGGATAGAGTGAAGCCTGTTTTTTCGTTGTTGTTGTTTGTTTTTTTGTTTTTGTTTTTGGTTGTTGTTTTCATAATGATTTTTGAGGTTTGTTCAAGTTTTTGCATTATTTACACAACAGCTACATTTCATTCCTTGACTCTTTTCATTGATAGGGGAAAACATGAACTTGAAGTTGCTACTCAAAGAACAATAAATACTTCTTTGCCAAGATCATAAATTATTCTTTCAGAATAAATCAGACACACCTGTATTAGACTAATTAGATACTAACAAAGTTTATTAAGTATATCAAGAGAAAGAGAGTCAATACAGGAATAATACATTTATTGGCCCCAACAGTGGCTTAATGCAGACTATGGTTCATAAAACATTCATATTTCAGTAAACCCTTTAATTAGTAATCTTCAGTGAGGCCCCTTGATTTTCTGCTATGTATTATAATAAACCATGCAGCTTCTACATAATGTCAAGCATTGGTCTACTTTTGTGGCTGGAAATGAAAACCTTTAAAAGCTTTTAATTAATTGCACTTAAACAGACACAGTTAAATCGCTAATTTCCATGACTCAAAGAAAAATATACTTCTCATTATTGACTGTGCTCACATACCTACAATTTTTATTCTATGATATATATTTTCTAATGCATGTTAAAAGGCAGAGAAATGCCATTTCACTTAAGGAAACCAAGGACAATTTAAAACCTTGGCTAACACCTTACCATTGGCTAAGTAACTGAAAATGCATTGATATGATACTGTGAAATATGTCAAGAGTTACATCCCCATGATATATGCTGTTTTGGGGGTATAAAACTATCAAGAAAAAGTTGATATAAAGCCTAGTGGCTGTAGTAAGGTATGCATACACTATTATTCACTTTTAAAGTACTAGCAAAATGTATTTTAAAGCAAGCACAAATCAAAAGGTGCTCAGTTCAACCCAGGTTTGGGTCTTTCTTTTAAACACCAAAGTAGTGAAGGACATGGTAGAATTATGGAATATGTAACTGCAATGATCCTTAGTATTACAAGTGCCTTATTGTCCTGATGAGTAAACTCAGTCTAAAGAACCGTAACATTACCAATCAGCAGTTCTGGGACTACAGAGGAAGTCTTTAATCTCTAACCTATTGCAGGAGTTTATTTTCAGTTATGTTTAACATGGTTGTTTTCTTCACTGTTGGGAGAAGGACTGGCTAGGTCTTGGCATTTTGTATTGTCTGCAGGTGTTGGCTTTATATAAAAGGTGTTTGATTCCTCATGATCTTCACATGGTATCAATAGAACAACTGAGGAACTTAGGTATCAATCAAAACCCAAGATGAGACACTCATGGTTCAACTGTCCAGTATGACATTTGCCATGAGAGTGGTTCCCAATGCTGAGGTCTGGCAAGCATGATAATGCTCCTTGTCTTCTTTGCTGAGCCCACAGTAAGTGTACAACTACACTAAATTCTAATCACTGCTTTCTAGACTTCTTGAGTACTAAGAATTGCAAATAAACCTCCCCCCAAAGGAAAAAGAGAAGGCATTTCTTATTGAGCTCAAATAAAAATTAAATTTAGCATCTCTACTCTATACAATCATTTCAGGTGGCAAACATTTCTGTTTCTAATAAAATAGTCTAATGCACAGAGGGAAAGTAACACACACACACACACACACACACAGATACATACACAGAGAGAGTGAGAGAGAGAGAGAGAGAATGTTGAAATAACCATCACCAGAGAGAGTAAAATATGTAAACTATTGGCACTTTGTGACACAGTCATGTATTGAACAGCAACAATGCTATAGACAAGGCAGCCATTGTATTTTGTATCAGCAGTTGTATTTTTCAGAACCAGATCCCTTCCCTTATACTGCACTTCACTTTTGAAGTTAAGATCATACTTCTGGTACTGAGTCAACTAAAACAACAGTTTCTGATGTATTGTTCCAGGCCTGTCAGATTCTGAGTGAACCTGGAGAATGTGTGCAAAAAGCTCATTTCAGTGTCTTTGTTAGTTCTGGCTGCTATGAAATAAATGTTGCAAATTGGATAGGCAAAGATCCCCTTTCTAGTTCATAAGTGGCTAAGTGACTCTCTCTCTCTCTCACTCTCTCTCTCGGCTAACAGACCTCAAGTCTCAGGCTCTTTTTATTAGGGCATTAATTTGCTCCGTAAGGGCCCTACTTTATGGCCTAATTACAACCAAAGGCCCTACTTCCAGATACCATAACTTTGGGGGTGAGATTTCAACATACGAACAGAACACAAAGGGCATAGGCATTCAAGCTGCAGCCCTCAGGATAACAATTTAACACTGTACTGCCACCTTGGTGCTAGTAATGAAATCACAGAAACATATAGATATAGATATAAATAAATAGATGATTGATAGATAGATAGATAGATGGTTTGCCTCAATATATTGACAAATCCTTGACTTCTAATTAAAATCTCTGTTTTTAGAAACTATGAGTTTATGTCATCATAGTAGAAAGTGTTTCATACCAGTAGTACAAAATTATGTTAACTAGGTAACAGGTCTACTACTATAATACCATCAAATTACTTACTTAACCATTGAAAAGTTCAATTTCAATAAATTTTTATATTCAGACACTAGATTATTATAGTCTCATCTGTATACTTCACAGACAGGAAACAATCAAACTTTTCATGGAGTAAAAACTATTCACCTACTTCTCAGGTATTTATTGCAAGTTTACTTTGGAGCAGAGCTGGAGAGTAATGTGGAACGTAACAAGCTAGAGAAGTGAACTGAGTCTGTTGGAACAATTAAAGAATAAAGATACAACTCATGAGTATAGTTGCTTTCCCAAAATTACCTACAAATTGTGAAACTATCAGATCAAAATAAGACTGTTCAGAAAAACTCATGCAATATTGAAAGTTATGGACAAACAGTATTAAAAAGAATCTCTACAAGCCAACATATACAATAAATGGTTTTTCTTCATTCAATGTAACCAAAATGCAATTTTTGAGTCAACAACGTGAATTAAATGCTGTTGGATTCTGTTTTCTAAACAGATTAAGACAATCATTGTAAACTATTTTAAGTGGAGAACAAATTCAAGTCTCCTTTGAAGCTTATTTGTGAATATGACTTTAATACTATGTTGTTCTTTTGCACTCCAATAATTTTCAGTATCTGGCTAAACAAAAATACCTCATTCAGAGAGATCCATCTGATTTGACAGGCTAATCCTTCTCACTATAACAATCAAGCTGGGGCTTGATTTCCTCACTTAAGAGGAAATTGGTTTCCTAATGGAAAATTGCTTTAAAATTGTGTCAACATAATTCCTGTGGAAAGCAATTTAACGATGCAACATTTAGTGCCAACTCTTCACTTTGAAGAATACCTCTGCAAATTGCTTTCCAGGACATCAAGTATTATATCTTTAAATTTTTCTTTATTTTTTTGTTTCTCTGTTGCTTGATGAGCTATCTTCTTTTCTTTTAGAAATATTTTATTTTTTATAAGTTCATTCCACTCAAACCTCTTTCCTCCTACTCTCTCTCTCCAATTCCTGAATTCTTCTTTAACTATTATTGTTTCATATATATGATATATAATTGTATATGTGTGTGTGTTTGTGTGTGTGTGTGTGTGTATTTACAACCAACTAAGTTCAGTTAGTATCTCTCATATGTTATATGTGTTTAGAGATGGCCACTTGAGACTAGATGGTACCTGTCATGGTACATGTCTCTGAAAAAGACTGATTCTCTCTCTCTTAGCAGCCATTAATTGCCTATAACTCTTCTTCTAGAGGAGGGCTTTGTGAGATTTCTCACATCCACATTGGGTGTTGTCATTCAATATGGATGTAAGAAATCTCACAAGATCCTGCCCTAGACAAAAAGCTACAGAAAGTTAATTCTGCATGTCTTGTTTAAAAGACAGTGTTCTTAGGATTTCACAGGTGAAACTCACTGTTATATATATGAGGTGAACACACTGTCTTGCAGAGATATCCTGTTCTTCTAGCTCTTACAATCTTTCTGGCCTTTTCTACAATGAATCATAGATTTATAGGAGTTATATTTCAAATGTATCAGTTGGGGCTAAGCACTCCTCAGTTAGTAGTTCTCTTCATTTTGACCAGTTGTGGATTTCTGTGATAGACTCTGACTGTTGCAAAAGAAGTTCCATTGATCAAGATTGAGAGGTGCATTTATCTGTGCAGTCTATATGCTTGATGAGTTATTAAAATATTAGCTCAATTTGAGGCTGGGTATTTAATGTAACTACTAGCAAATACAAGTCCTTCATTGTAGGAAAATAAATACACTATGTAAATATAGTAATTTGCTTTGTATCTGTTACATATATCAAAGATGTGGAAATGGTTGACAAATACCAAAGTGAACTGTACTCTTAGAGGATTGCATATTGAATATGATATACATATACCTGTATACTTAACATTTAATTGAAAGTACCAAACATAAGAGGACTTCATAAGTCAGCTAAGAATTCAAGTGTAGTTAACCAAATTTGTCTCTAGGAACATCTCACACAATAAATATTCTGAAGATAATATGAAAATCAAGACCAGCTTCATCTGAAATGCAGTAGTCCAGAGTAATTTATGATAAATCCTAAAATCTCAATAGAATTTTGAAAATCTCATTAGGTTCATTATATCAGGAAAAAATTAATTCTTCTTTGTTTATGAGAATTTTTCTTTGAAAAACACTTTTATTAATCTTTGATTAATAAAATATTTTATTAATCTTCATTCATGCATACAATATATTTTTATCACAATCGCTAGGACTCCTCCCCAAAATCCTCCCAGATCCACTCAACCCACTATTACCCTATCTTCTCAACTTCATATTGTGTGTGTGGGGGGGGGGTGTATGTATGTGTGTGTGTCTTACTGAATCCCATTTGTGCAGCCCTGTGCTTGTGGATTTGGAGCCATTGACTGGAGCATCATTTATACAAAATGATCACATTCTAGGGATCACACTCTAAAAAATTCTCTCTCCTCCTCTAACCATTATCAACTCTCACTAGATCTTTAGCCCAAAATTGGGGCTCATGTGCCCCTTTCTCCATGCTGAAAAGTTCACTGACTTGATGTTCAGATTTTGTGCAAGCAACCACAGCTACTATGAATTCATTAGTGCATCAGTTCTGCCTTGTCCTCCCTGACCTCTGTTTTATATTCTTTCAGCCCCATCTTCCAAGGTGTTCAGTAAGCATGGGTGGGAGCTATGAAATATAGGGGTTCAATATAATGCTGAGTATTCCAGAAACACTTATTTTCTGAACTCTGGGTGTTTAGGAGTTTCTATATTAACTACAATCCAGTGAATGAAGAAGCTTCTCTGATGAGTACTGGAAGCTTCACTAATATTTGGGTGAACATGTAGGTCTTCAGAGGGATATTTGTTACTAAATCCATTCAGAAAAGTGGTAGCAATATGTTCAAGCCTGGGGCCTATTATCCCCAAGCCATGGGTTCTTGTTCAGATTTATACTACTAATTGTGCAGTTCCTTCTGTGGAGGAGGCCTTAAATCCAATCAGAATCAAGTTGATTACCCTAAAAACATTTGTGCCACTATTGTACCTGTGGGCATATTTTGTTACACTGTGCATTTCATAGGATTAATGACTAAGTAAGAATAGTGATCACTTTCCCTTCTCAACAGCATGCATTAACACCTTACAGTGCTATGAAAGCTAGCCAGCAGGGGGAAGGCTTCCTGATAGTGATAACTTGATATCCATGAGGAACCAGCTTAGTGTAGTAGGGTAGGTCATTCAAAGATCCTAACAATGTTTAAGAAATTTATTTTTTTTCTTATCCCATAGTTTTGTCTAAATCTTAATGAATAAAAATGACCTGAATATGAAATCTAACTTTCATGTTAATAGAGGAAACATAGATTTCCTTCTCAAAGAAAACTTGTTTTTTAAAAAGATTATCTGTAGTCATGTGCTAGAATTTTTGAATAGCATACAGTTCAAGGTTAAGGAGTTGATCATGATTATAGCAATAGCCAGTTTCCATGGGATGGAATGTTCCCACCCTGAATTTTAAGCTACTCACTATGACTTGCACAAGTAAGAAATTAGAAAAGGGTAAGCATTATACCACTATACACTATTTCTAACATGCAAATTTAAGAACCATGAGTAAGTTAAGAAGCATAGATAACAATGTAATGTAAAATGATTAAGAAATGATGAAGTCTGCATTGGGTTTGGTGGCACATGGCTTTAATCCCAACACTAGGGAGGCTGACTCTATAGAACCATGAACTCACAACAGACTGAAGTGAAGTCCTGCCCTTAAAAGAAAGACAAATTGAGAGTATTAGTTAAACTTGCTAAGTGTAATTTATGATTATTTTATATTATTTAATTTTAATTATTAGTCCTAGCTAACAACCACTCACATGAGTCCTGAAAAATTGAACTACAGGCCCTAAGGAGCCAAAAATGCAAGTTCTAATACCACATTCTACAGGGTTCATAAAAAAAGGAAACAGCCTTTCAATCTATATCATGAAATAATGAAGACAGTGGATTATCGGGAAATGAGTACAGAAAAAGGAATTTGTCCAAACACATTGTGTAGCTCAAATAAACAGTATCTATTAATTAAGAAGCATGACAATTTACAAATATTATATCAGCTCTGCTAATGATTAAAACTATATATTTTAAAATATAAAAAAGAGAGCATTGAATTAACAGCCTATTAAATATTTTATGATTAAATATGAACTTTGGTTTCTGATTTTTAGTGTGATGCCTGGTTATCCATGTTACATAAAAAACTTCAATAAGATTAGCATGTTCTACTGTACACTAGCATATAAATACTTCATCTAGGCAAGTAGAAGATACCACGTTTATTTGTAGGAGGTGTAAGAGTAATGAAGAGCCTGTGGTAATCAGAGCACATGATGACCAAATAAAAATGCAATGCTGGAGACAATTCATACACACACACACACACACACACACACACACACAATCTCCTTCTGTCCGTTCCTGTTTTCTTTGTAAACATTCTTCCTCACAATGTTAGATTATACTGAGTGACTTAAGGATCACAGAATGACTCATCCTCTCACCTAACTAGCTCATATTTCATCCTGATAGAAAGTACATCTGGGAGCAAGGTACAGTTTTCCTATAAGAGTGAATGGGCCAAACTGCTTTCCTTCTTCAGATAAATTGGAGTTTGAGTTCATTTTCTACATTACCATTATCAATCTTTGCTTTTTGATTAATGCAAAAGTATCCTACAGCTTATGCAGAAATGGAAGAATCATTCAGTATTAAGTGTAGTTCTTAGATGAGTCACTTGGGCAGTAATTTGTTTTCTCCACTATTTTCTTTTACTATGACTCAAAGGTGTGAGTCTACTGCTCTCTCTACAACTTTGATTTCAGTAGAGATTACAGTTGGTAATGCTAATATATCTAAAAATCTTCTCTCTTTTTATAAACTTAAAAATGTTGTCTTTATTTAATAAATTTAAAAATATCCTTGTAAGCCTCAGGGGGTCATGTGGACACCTCTGGGCCCTAGAGAACCCCATATCCTACCTGACTCCTGTCATTCCCATTTTCCTGATCTTATTAATTGCAACGAGCTTCATTAATTGAAGAGAAATAGTTGTTTCTTTAACAACAAATTTGAAAAGTCTCAAATCAAACCACTAACCAGTTATTTTTACAGTACTACCAACCCCTAGCCACAGAACCAGAGACTTACGAATCACAAGTGCATCTTGACTGTGAGTACCAACACTGCTCCAAAGATGTCCAAGCCCCTGAACCACAGGAATTAACCCAAAGAGCAAATGTTGCCCCCGTTCCTACCTCAAGAGTTGCCCCTTCCTAATTTCCTTGCCTTTTATAGTAAACGAAAGAAAGGAATGTTGAGGAACACCCCAAAGAACCACCCACCCCCCACCCCTAATTCCACCTTCTGTGAGTGGAGAAGTCAGTGCCCAGCATCATCTCTAATGGACAACCCAATGCCTAACCCACTCTCTTAAATAGAGCGCCGTCAGGCCTGCCTGGTCCTGACACCTTTCCCTTTCCCCAGGGCAGCCACCATATCAAGTACTTCCTTTCTTCTCCCTGGCCCAAATATACCTCTGACATGGGAAAAAAAAAATTTCAGAGATTGAGAGATGGGGTTATGCTGGGCAGTGGTGGCTCACACCTTTAATTCCAGCACTCAGGAGGGAGAGGCAGGAGGATCTCTGTCAGTTCGAGGCCAGCCTGTTCTACAGAGTAAATTCCAGGACAGTCAGCGTTACAACAGAGAAACCCTGTCTCAAAAAACAAAAATCAAAAAAAAAAGAAAAGAAAAGAAACAAGAAACAAGCAAACAAAAACAAAAAAAAAAACAGAGATGGGGCTATTATAAATTAGTGTTCATTATATGAAAAGTAATTAGAGAGTATGCATATTAAATAATTCTTATATAAAAATGTTTATTATGTTTAATAACAGTTATTAACTTTCTAACAATAAATATACCATACTATTAATTAGCATTCTATTTTAATTTTGATTACTTTGTTTTATGCATGAATAACTTTAGATTTTCAGAAGTGTCAAAATACATAGTTACCTCATACAGCTTCACATTATGATCCTGTAGATTACTAAGATTTTGGATGATTGACAGAGATCTAGAAACAGGAGTGATGTATTGTTGAAATAATAGAGTGATGGTGTCTCTTGTATCTTATAAATCAAATGGACTCAGTTTTACTGAGAAAGACATGAACAAAAGGGGTGGGTAAGGGAGTGGAGTATCCTAGAGATGCTTAATGAAATCTGATGTCTACAAAAAATAAAATTCCAAAATATTATAAATCAAACTATATCATTAAATAAGGTGAATGATACATGACTACAAGCATGGAAAGACTTTTTCCAAAAAAATTATTTTTCCAACTTTGTATACCTATGTCAATTTTCAGACATAAGTCCCTTGACTAAAGAAAAACTACTTTTCTCTGGAGAAAGAAACTGCCAGTCTTTCTGGATATATAGTGTAATAACTTCCCCAGTCTTTCTCTAAAGAGTTTCATGGCTCAGGAATGTGTACACTTAAGGAAGATAAGCATCTAATTGTTTTGAGAATTGTTGAATACGGGATTTAAGCTGTATGAGTGTGCCTGGTGCTCATCTCTGCATCTATAATAAAGGCTTTTGTGACAATTAATTTATTATGTTCTCTTAACCAATACTCCATACTGTCTCTCGCCAAACGGAGAAAACAGTTCTGCAGATTGAAATTTTTCTTTGGTTGCCTTTTCCCTATCTCTTATTTCTTTGCCTTTCTTTGCTTTTGATTTTATTTAGCTTCAATTAAGAATTTATATATATATATATATATATATATATATATATATATATATATATATATATATATATAAACAAAAAACTTTCAGTCTTAACTGGTGAGGTTGGTTAAGTTATGTTTTTCATATACGTTTTGTTACATAAACTGCATAGCTACATATTAGCTGGGGGGTTTTATCATTGCTTCAGGGGGAAAAAAATACTTTTGCAGAAGCTAATAGTTGAGAACATGTATACTAGGAAACCAGCCATCAAAACCCAAAATATACTTTCTTTTTCTCACAGAAATAATGGTTCCAATGAGAAAAAAAGTCTCTTTATTCCTTTCCTCATATTTATGTTAACAAACAGCAATGGGCATCCTCTATGTAAAAGTGCTTTGTTTTTATTGGTTCACATTGCATGGAAGACAGAAGAATGGCTCCTAGAGGTGTCCATGTGCCACCCCAGGTGAAGGACACTACATTGCCTAACATACTGTTCATGTCCTACCCCGAGTGAAGGATACTACATTGCCTTACATACTCACATCACCAATGTGGTTATAGATATAGACTGTGAAAGGTTATAAAAGACCATCC
The DNA here is from genome assembly GCA_026225945.1 of Cricetomys ansorgei. NCBI lineage: Eukaryota > Metazoa > Chordata > Mammalia > Rodentia > Nesomyidae > Cricetomys > Cricetomys ansorgei. The sequence goes on from JAMJFZ010001791.1 coordinate 7,451,993, forward strand.
AGGAATTCTCAGACTATTTGTGGCCTTATAAGCATAGAATTTCTGGTTGTGTTAAAAAAGTGAGGGATTAATGTTTCTGAAGCAAAAGAGAGTACAAGTCATAAAATGCAAATCTCTCTAGGATATGAAAACAGCAACAACAACAACAAAAACAGAAACCATATCCTCCCCTCAAGCCTCTCCAGGGAGGAATGCTGCTAGTGTCCTGATTTTAGCCCAGTAAAACTCATATTTAATAATAATCTGCAAATGATAAGAAAGATTTATGCTGTGTTGAGCTACTGGATTTGTTGTAATTTGTCATGAATTTGCTATAGAATTTTTAAAATTTCAAAAATGGGGGGAGTGCTTTGATTAGCCATGGGTGGGGAAATTAAATACAGAAGAAATAAAGAAGAGACTGAAATAGTAAGGCATTTGAAAAACTCAGGAGGAATCATACTACCAGCTAGCGACCTAAAAGTATTTATGATGCACATAATGTAGATTACTGTATAAATTTACATGTGTAGTTTAAACTCCATCTTGTCTAACAATGTTTCCCCAAGAGCCATTAGATCATCTAACAAAAACCCCAACACCAGGCATGAGAAGCCTTCTTTTGAGTTGTTGGTCAGACTGTCCAAGAGACTCCCCAAGCATTATAGACTTGGCTGCCCACCCTGAGATAGAAGGTAATTTCCAAGTGCTGAAGACAGTATTCACTTTGAACAAAGAGCCAGAGACCACTGAATTAAATCTATGTTGGAAGTCTCTGTGAGGATTAGTTTCCCTGGTACAACAAGAGAACATACAAGCTTCCAAAGGAGGGAAACAACCAACAGTCTTACTCAGATATGATACCTATGGACCACAAAGATAAGCATATCAAAATAAATCTAATGGTACAATAGTGCCATGCATATCTTATTGACAACCTACAGTTCTCTAATTGGACTTAAGACCCACTCAACAAGAAGAAAACTATACCCAGTATCAGAAATCTAGCCAACTCTTCCCAAGGGCTGGAAATGCCATTAATCTTGAAGAAGAACTCACAGCCACCATTTACTAAACAAGCATTATCTCTATCTACATTTTATATATTTTTCTTTGTACTCACACATAAGTATAGTCTTCACCCTCGTCAAGGAAACTTTGTGACAAACATCATTACAGAAAACTACAACGGATCCAAATGCAGAATTGTGAAGCCCAGTTCTAATGGATACATAATAGATAATAGGCAACACCAATAGCTATGCTAAGGTGAAAGGGTGAAGGCTCAGGAAGCTTCAACCCTAGACAAAGAACAATAGGTACCTAAGGAATCCTGCAAGTGGGAGAAATAGTCTTCCCAGGGAAGAGCACACCAATTAGTTATACAATTATTCATCCTTGGAAACATACATTCAAGTAACATTATACAGACTGAGCAGGTTGTATTTATGTACTCATCAACAATTAAAGAAAAAAAGATTATGAATTCGAAAGACGGTAAGGCAAGTACATGAGAGATTGGGAGAGGAAATGGAAAGGGGAAATGATGTAGCTATATTATAATCTCAAAAAAAGAAGTTAAATGCCATTTTTAAATAATTAATTTTGTTATTTATATTTAATTGTATGTTTGAGCATTTTTGGACACATGTATGAGAGGATCCTGTGCATCCATAAGAGGGTATCAGAGCTTGAATTATAGGCAGTTGTGAACCGCCCAACATGGATGCTGGAAACTAAACTATGGTCCTCTGCTAGAACAGCAAATACTCTTAAGCAATGATCCATCTCTCCAGCTCTGGGGCATATATTGCTAAGAGAACATAATTCTGAGTTCAAATATTACCTGCAATAATATTAGAGAGAAAAATTCTTAGATTTTTAATTTACTTTTAACACAGACAGAAGTCAAAGAAGATCATTTGTGGTCCAGTAATGATTTAACTTAAAGACCCATTTCTTTTTGTGCATTTCTTGCTCTTAAACTCAAGATCAGGGGCAGCCACACAACCAGTATTGGAGCTTCAGGACCGCAGCTCACTGTCTTACAAAGTAGTGAGTTTATCTCTGGAAAGCAGAGTCTAGAGATTGTCTCCTTTATTGGCCCCTTCTGTTACTGGTGTTGGTGGGCTCTGCCTTGCTGATTGCCATCATAGTCACTTTATCTCTCTGGTGGTAAATTCATAACAACAGTGGTACCTTTTCCAAAACGCAGTCTCACCCAGTTAAATTAATGTTTCAACTGAAACTCCAAAAAGAATAACTGAGAAATATACATTTTCTGTTTTTTTTAACTTGGAAAATATTCAGATGTTATTGTCTTTACAATATGTCAACATCTGTGGAATTTACAGTCCAGACACGGACTGGAAAGACAGCTCCATGGGTAGCATGCCTGTCCCACAAGCATGAGGACCTAAATTTGCATCCCCAGTACCCAAATAAAAAGTGGAGAAAATGTCATCTTTGGAAAAGTTGTCAAAAATATACATTGGAAAAAAGATAACATCATCTATAAGTAATGCTGGAAACATGGATTTCAATGTGTAGAAAAATGAAGCTAGTTCTTTACACCTTAATCTGCATAAAATTCAACTGTAAAGTGATCAAGGACCTCAACATTAGACATGATACACTAAAAAAGGCTCAAGGAAAATGTGGAGACCACACTCTCACTTATATACACAGCTAAGGATATTCGCACTGGACTCCAGTAGCAACAGCAATTGAGAAACATGATCTGATGAAACTGAAAGGCTTCTGTACAGTGACGGAAAATGTCAAACAGGCAAGGAAGCAACAAGCAGAATGGGAGAGAATCTTGGTCAGCTACATACCTGACAAAGGATTAGTGCCTAGAATACAAAAATAACTAAAACCATAAAGGTTTAGAGAACAAACAAATCAATCAAAAAGTGTCTATGGATCTAGACAGAAAGGTTGCAGAAAAAGAAATACTAGTGGCCAGTAGACACTTTTATAAGTATCTAATGTCCTTGGCTATTAAGGAAAACCAGGTTAAAACTACTTTAAAATTCCATCTCACCCAATCAAAATGGTTATCATTGGGACTAAAAATGGCATCAAGTGCTGGCATGGATATGATGAAAGAGGAACTCCTATATAGTGTTGATAGGAGGTTTAACTAGTAAAGCCACTTAGGAAATCAATCTGGAAGTTTTTCAAAATACTTTTACAAATAGATTTACCATGTGACTCATCTATAATCCTGGGCATACAACCAAAGGAAATTATATCTTACTATAGAGATACACAGGTATGCTCATTGCCATTCTATTCACAATAGTTAGAAAATGAAATCAACCTATACATCCATCAACTGATGAATGGTTAGTGGAAGTGTCATACACAAGTAGTATAGACGATTACTCAGATGTAAAGAAAATGAGATTTTGAAATTTGCAAGTAAATGGATGTAACTGGAAAAATATACATAATAAAGTCAACCTACTCACAAAATGTTACATGCTGCCTCTCAAGAATGTATGCCAGCTTCCAATCTTCTGATTTGTATGTTTATCCCAGAACACATGTAGAAATCATGAAACCAGCAACATTCCAGGGGATGGGAAATTTATTTAAGGAGTTGAGATAGTAGATTCTATTAGGGATAAAAATAGAGATGGGGAAGTAGAACAAACAATAAGATTCAAGCAGATAGTGGAGTGAAGGAGATAATAAAATGAGGAAGCAGAAAAGGACTTATGAAATAAAATGTGCAAGTATAAGAAACTTGGTCACTTATGGATTTCTGACACATTTAAAAATGCAATTTGCATAGTAGAATGCGTATGATATGAACCAATACTCTGAGATAAAGTTTATGTTAGGAGGAGGATTGTTCATTGGGGAAAATGAGGGCTAAGGAATAGGTTAACTAAGGCAAATGATGTGTACAGAAGCCTTATGAAACCCCACTCAATAATAAACTAACTAGAGCATGATTAAAGAAAAAATAAGAGTTTGAATATAGGTACACCATACTAGTGAACAATGCTGCTCCCAGAAGACATGGGTTATTAAATGAACATCTCATGCCAAGCACAAATTTCCTCCCTATGAATTGTTTGTCACTGAGGTCTGTCTCATAGGCACCAGAAAAAAAAAAGCAAGCTGGTGCCATTGTCCTTTATTGTTGACCTAGCTACATAGTAAGACCCTATTGTGAAAGTCACCACCCTTTGTCTGCAGGATATAGGGAAATCAATTGTGAACTGACCAGAACATTCTCTTCCTGATGACTAGTTTCTTAGTACTGGAAAGTGCTATGCAGACTACTGTAGGAGAAAAGTCATTAAGTGTTTATCCCCAGTGCTGGATATTGCATACTATAGTAGTGACCTTCTAAGGAAGATGTGACCACTTGTGCAATAGAAATTAGATGGTTTATGGGAGTAACAATTGCTTTCTTGATTGTAGTTGAGGCCTGCTGTATGGAAGCAAATACATGCCTGGTACTGAAAACACAGTCAAAAATCTATGACTAGGGAAGCCATGTGCCTTAAGGGAAAGACTATTGATTTAATGCTCTTTTTCTAAATAGCTATGTTGTCAAACTTCCTTCTAAATATTTATGTTTATATTCATAAATCTTGGATGCTTTCATCCTTGGCCAGAGAAACTTCTTGTTGCAAGGGTCAATGGTTAATGTAGAGACTCCTAATTATTCGAAATGCTGAGATTAAACAACTGAATGCTCAACAATAAATAGAACATCTTCATCAGCTCCTGCCCTGAGTCTCCAGGAACAGCATTGAAATGGGAACTGAAAGAACAAAAGAGCCAGAGAATGGGAGAGCTGCTCTGAAGGTGGAGGTCTGGACATGAGCATGACATAGCTATAAAACACATAAAGTCACAGCATCTGTGGTTACCCAAAAAGGATTGCCACAATATCAAACAGTTAAAACTTCCAGAAAGGGACTTCTTCAGCTGAAAGGTACTGACAGTTTATAGCTTCTGAGGGAGGAAAGTCACTTTGCTTTGGTATGGAGGACAGTCATTGGTAGGTTACTTACAGCTAGTTGAATGTTTCATACCCATACACATATGGGCAGCAATAACTGAAATTAGTAGTTTACTTTTTTAAAAGTGATAAAGTTGAGAGGGAAATAGGAGGCATGTTGGAGGTAAGTTGGGGGAGCTGGAGGGAGGAAGTAGGGGATAGATATGATCATGATACGTTGAAAAGTAGCAGGAAATTTTCAAAAAATACAAATTAATTTGTAATTAAAACACTAAGAAAGGTAGGATACATTCAGAACCATATGTTGGTTCATATATTAATGATAACCTCAGAGTGTAGATGTCACACCAAGGAGTGGAAAAAGAGTAATTTCCTCTTCACTGAGAGTAAGCATGAATCTGAATTCTCCACGTCTCTGTGCTTTCCATCTCTCTGTAGTTTGTGACTAACAGCCACGATGTAATCTGTCTGATGTGTGTGTCTGCACCTAGTCCCTGTGAGTTGTTGTCTTTCCCTTACAAAGGGCGTTACTCTTCATATATTGAACAGTAGGTGAAAATATGATGTGGAAAAGAAACGAGAAATTGTTTACAGAAATCTTTGTTTTGTGAGAGAAGAAGTTAATTCACTGACCCCAACTAATCCAGAATAATAAACAATATTGCAAGCAGATGTTATTGATCTTTTCCACATGTCATTCTCAAGATGTATTACAGATATTTGTTCTGTTTCAGGTTGTTTCCATACTGTTGGCTGTTTTCAGCGAATGATTAGCATAACACCAAGTTCCCTTGGTCATTGGTCATGGTGTTTTGCTACAGCAATAATAAATGAATTAAGATAGTAGCTGCTTGCTAATTATATATAAACTTACCAGAAACCACTGAGAGCAGGAAGAGTTTCAATACTCACAAGGATATTTATTAGTCATTTCTCTTTCCTCAGGCATGTGCTTCGTATCTGATTGACTTAACGCAGTCCAGACAAGACGTGCCTATGTACACAGGTGTGGCTGCTTCTGATTGTTAGGAAGAAGCACTCACTCTATCAATTGTGCTAGCTGAGCATTCTGTTTCAAGTGAAAATAAAGAATATATGCAAACACATTTTATGTAATCTTTTATTATTATTAAGGTCTTCAGTTATGATCTCTTTAGGCTTAATAGTCTGTTGTTAAAAAGAGTTTCTTCTTCAATCAGCACATGTTTATTATTATAACTTGAAAACAAATCACTATACTGAGCATAAAATCCCTTTTTTGTTAATTAAAAACAAACAATATTTATGAAAACAGCTCCCTCTAAGAACAAAAACTAATCAAGTATTCACATTAACTGTCCATGTTCTTCCTCTCTCTCTCCCCCTCCATAGATAACAGGTAAATAGATGGATAGATAGATAGAAAAATACATACATACATACATACACACATAAACACACAGGTTTATTTAGATAATAATACTAAACTTTATTTTTTTTCTTACATTTCTTTTTACAAATCCTGGAACCATGCCCAAATTTCAAAACTGGTTTTACTGACTTGAATGCCTCACCCTTGATGACTTGCTTTCATGGTACTAGAAAGCACCATAGAGGGTTCTAAAGGAAGGAGACAACCAAAAATTCTACCCAGCTTTGATGTCTATAAATCACATCAATGACCATAATAGCACATAACCCTAAGAATACAATAGTGGCATACATGATTTGATGGTAACCAACAGATCTCTAATTGGAGTTAAGACTTATTCAACAAGAAGGGAACTGTGCCTAGTACTAGAAACCTATGTAACTAATCAATGCTAGGTAAGTCATGGTTATTGGAGGAGAATCTACATCCACTACTTTACTAAATCAGCATTATCCCTAACAACAATCTGTAAACATGTGTCCTTATATGGACAGATAATCTTAGTATTAATCCCTCATCAAAAAAACAAAAAAACAAAAACTCTCTGCAACAAATGGAGACCACAAGAAAAAAAAAGGGCAGAGCTGTGGAGTCCAGCACCAATGGATACATCTACAAAACACTTCCATAATTAAGGCTTGGGGAACATTATAGAAGAAAGGGCAAAGCAATTTAAGAGCCAGAGGGTCAAGGAGTTTATTGTGAGACTGTATCTCCTAACAATGTCAGAAGCTTCACCTATAAAGTCTCACTAACAAGACTGCCCAAACATGACTTAAAAAAGGACAATATCAATGGACGTGCCAAAGTGGACAGAGCCCAACATGCCTCAGGCCTACACACGTCTTTCGCATGGTTGAGATACACCAAGATGATATCCCTAGGCTAAGCTATCTGTGTAATGAACATGAGATTATAAAATGTCCGAGACCAGAAATAGTTAGATGTAATGTAGAAGAATAAACTTTTAGTCTAAGAAACATTCTTTTTTAATTATTTCAGTGCAGTGCTACTAAAATATTAATAATTTAGATAATATCACTGTCTTGCTTTTTTTTTATTTTGCTAGAGATATTCAGATCATTGTTATTTAGTGCACTCTGGAAAACATAAGATTTTCTTATTCTAAAACTAAATTTGTCCTTTGTAATTATGTTAATATAAACAACGAAGTTATATTTTCATAGTTACACTATTGTTATAAAATATTTTAATTACTCCAGAATACTATGAATCTGTTATTGCAATGATTTGGGTAATTATATATACAATAATTCAAGAGTTACTAAACTGTATAAAATTGAATTTTGAAGTTTTCTCAAATGATCAGTTAAAATTTTTCAACCAAAATTTGTAATGCATTGGCTTCCCAGATGGCAACAGTTGCTTTATTACAAAAACAAGGAGATATTAAGATACTAAGAGTGACCAGGCTGCGGTGGTACATACCTTTAATCCCAGCAATTGGGAGGCATAGACAGGCAGATAACTGTGAGTTCAAGGCCAACCTGGTCTACAGAAAGTTCCAAAAGAGAAACCCTGTCTTGAAAAATGAATAGATATTAAGTGTCTCAAAACATTTTCTATGAAACAAACCCATATCTAAACGTAGTTTTAAAATATCTAAAAGTTTTATAGCAATATTGAGAGTATAGCTTAGCAGTGTAATCCATGTTATGTGTGCAGGCGGCCCTAAATTCAATCTCCAGCAAACACATGGGGGTGAGGAAAGTTAGGAAGAGAGGAAAAGAGGAGGAAAGAGAGCGAGAAGGGAGAAGAGAGAAGGGGAAGGGAGAGGAGAGAAAGGAGAGGGAGATAGTTGCTCTTTGAATTTGAGTTGGTGATATAGTATTCCTTTTCTCCTAATGTCAGCGCTCTTTCCAAATGAGGTCAGTATTTTAGGTAAAATCAAATGAGAAAACTGAAAGAAGGAAATTAAATATTTTTTTTAAGAATCCAATTCCATGTGCAGCCTAACAAACGTCTCAGAGTTTAAATTTGCCTATTGACTATATTAAGTCTGATCACGTCATAAGATAGTGTTTGAAAGGCTTTTCTGTTAAGAGAGTATCCTTTCTTCTCTGTAACAAATAAATGCTTCCTTCAAAATTACTTTGATAGTGTATAAACATTCCATTTCCTTTTGTAAAATTGACTTTGTTACATCTTTTTGAGGTATACAGCAGATACTGTGGAATGCCTGGGAGCTACTAAAAAGTTGCTATGGTTAAACAAATTAACATTTCTGTCCTTTCACAAGTTGCCCATTTAAAAGTATTTGTGACACAGCAGCTGAAATCTCCTCCTCTGGTCTGAGTGTCACATGCCTTGCTAGTGAGTTACCTCTCATCCTCTTGATGCTCACCAGCTGTCAGGACTTATTCATGCTGCACGCTTGTCACTGTGCATATTACAACTTAATCTGTTTGTTCCTAATCACCAAAGGAACCACTACTACGTTGTCCATCTGTTTTTGTTTTCTAGATTCTACATACCAGAGAGTTAGAATATTATTTTTCTTCTTGTGTTTAGCTTATATCACCTAGCAATTTCTTCTCTCATCCACGAAATAGCAAATGCAAACTCTCCTTTTTCTTTTTTAATTTTATACTTGAAAACAGATTTCCTTGTACAATATATTCAGATTATATTTTCCCCTGCCCCAACTCCTTCCAGATCTTTCCCACTTCCCCACCCATCCAAATCCACACACTTACCTTCTCTCTCTAATTAGAATACAAACAAGCATTTAAAAATAATAATAATAAAATTAGATGAAATAAAAACAACAAACCAGAATAGGACAAAATAAACAAAGAAGAAAATGAGCCAACGAAAAAGAGCAAGAAGCACATACTTGTGCTGAGACACATATTCACGGCCACATAAAATCCATAAAAACAAAATAGGAAGCCATAATATATAAGCAAAAGATCTTTAAGAAAATACAAAGCCCACCTAGAGCATTATGATACAGAAAAAACTCCAAAAATAGCACTGAGTTCCAGTGAAACTTCATTGTGGAAAACTTCCTTCTCAAGCAGTTACCATCTGGGGATAGATTCTGGGTCAGAACTGGGAGCTTGTGTCTACTTCCTCTCTTAACACTGGGACACTGTATGGCTTTGAACTGAGCTGGCCCTATGCATGCTTCCACAGTTTCTGTGAGTTCATATGTCTATCAGTCCTGTTGTGTTCTAGAAGGCCTTATTTCCTTGATGTCTTTCATCTTCACCGGCTCTTGTAATCTTCCTCCTCCTCTGAAGGGTTCCTCTAGACTGGTAGAAAGGGATTTGATGAAGACATCCCATTTAGAACGGAATGTTCCAATTCTCTGTACATTATACAGTTTTGAGTCTCTGTATTGTTCCCAACTATAGAAGAAAGATTACCTGATGACGGCTAAGCAATATACTGATTTATGAGTATAGCTGATTGTCATTAAAAGTCATTTTTTGCGACATTCCTAAACTAGAACAGCAATATGATGGTTTAAATAGAAATAGCTTCCATAGACTCATATGTTTAAATATGTGGTCATTAAAGAGTGGTACTACTTGGCAGGAATAAGGAGATGTGGCCTTGTTGGAGGAGTATGTCACATGCACAAATTAGCCCCAGTATCTCTCTCTTCCTGCTGCCTTCTAATCCAGATGTAGAATTCTCAGTTCCTCTTCCAGCACCATGTCTGTCTGCTTGCCACCATGCTATGCTCCCTGCCATGCAGATAATCAACTGACCCTCTAAAACTGTGCAACCTCAATTAACTGCTTTCCTTTACAAATGTTGTCATGGTCATGCTGTCACTTCATAACAATAGAATGTTGACTAAGTTAAGTAGTATTGGTTCATTTTGAAGAAGGCTATTTTCCCATTATAATCATTTTCTAGGCATTCTTATCTACTCATCTATCAGTAGACAGAGTTTTCCATACCTTCTCTATTATAAATAAAGCACTTCTATACACATGAAAACTCATATATTTACCAAGTAGTGATTTTGTTTATGCTTAGCCAAGGGATTGTTACTTCATATAATAATTCTCATTTTGTTGAAGTCTATTGTGTGTGTCAACCTACACTTTTACCAACAGTATAAAGGGTTAATACAGAACACACATACACACGCCTCACTCACTAGCATTGAGTATTCTACATAGGGAAAGGTTTCTCTTCCAGGCAGAACTCAGTATATTGTGAGGGCACAAATGGAGTCTTTTACAGTTTCCTTGGTTGTAACCCATGGTATCAATGACTGAGGATTCATTGGTTCTGGCTGCTGGGTTTTATTTGTGGTGGTAGTAAAATAGATCATTAGGAAGAGGAGTTTGGAGATTTTCTTGTTTTCATCAGTAAGGGATAATTGTAGGCCCTGCCCACTCCAGCAGGGAGTTCCTGAACTTGACCCCATACAGCAGTCATTAGCCTCTGACTCAGTGGTCCTGGCCAATGAGCCTCTGGCTAAAGTACACAGAGACCCTGGGAGCTGGCAGCATTGGCTAGAGCACTGGTGAGAAAAACTTACTTACTCAGGCCACCTCTGTCAACTCAGATGCCACCCCACACTCGTCACCACTGTTGTTGGTCATCTCACCACTGCAGATGGTCACTTCACAGATGTGGGACAACCGTGTGGGACAGACCATCTCCAGAACCCTGAAACCTGTAGTACTCCAACCTCCTAGAAACTGTGTTCTTTTCCTCAGAAAGGAACAATCACCCTGCCTCTCCATAAGTTCTGTAATTTACCCAAAGTTAGTAAAGTTCAAAGTTTAAGTTGTTCGTTTACCTCAAAATTAGAGTTTATTTTATAGGACCTAAAGGCAATTCAAGCCACAGGTAGCTCCCCAGATTATTCAAAACTCACCAACCTCTGAAGCACAAACCCTTTCCAGCCCCAAAGCCAGAAAAGTTGACATTTCATGGTGAAAAATTTGGACTCAAACCCACCAATCCCCAAGCAATCTCCATGCCTTAAAACCCACCAATCCCTGAGCTGAGAAACTCAAGGCAGGAACATGGAAGTTGGAAGTGATACAAAGGCCATGGAAGGATGCTACTAACTGGCTTGCTCAATTTTCTTTCCTATAGGAACCAAAAACACCAGACCAGAGCTGGCACCACTCACCACGGACTGGGCCCTCTCACATCAATCATCAACGAAGAACATGCATCACAGGCTTCCCCATAGGTCAATCCGTTAGGGGTATTTTCTAAGTTGATATTTCCTTTTCCTAGATGAATCTACTTTGCATCTAGCTGACATAAAACTAACAGCACACCCAACATGCCACACTGTTGTTCTGAGCTTTTGTTCTCATCAGCGTGGCAGAGTGAAGGGCATGTGTAGTTATTTTGCATCTTATTATCTTATTCTGGCACCTTTCTATTTTAAAACAGTGAGGTCATTCTCTGTTCATGAATGTTGGTGACCCTGCCTTGCAAATATGATGGTTTAAAGACAGAGTGGTGACACTTCTTCAAAACACTGGCATATTCTAAAGAAATAAAAATTTAAGGTACTCATAAGAAGCACTGAGGCCAATATCTACATAGTTTTTCAGGCTCCACCTCCTTGTTCTTATCAAGTCATGTTAATGATGTTATATTGCAAAACACTTGAAACTACAGGTGAAGCCTTCAATGCCTTCCAATCCAAGCCTCTCATTTCAGAATCCAGCGAGCTCTCACCACAACATGAAGATTTGTTTGTGACAATATCTCATTCAAATACACAATCATGCTTTCTTCTACCAAGGTAAATTTACTCTGTCAGTTTTATGTCTCTTACTTTGTCACTTATCAACTTAAAACCTGAATGCCAGTTCTATTCGAAATAATAGATTTGAAATTGCCACTGACAAAAGCTACTACTGTCCCCTTCTATTCATATAGGAAAAAGTAATAGAGGGAAATATATTTTCACAGAACTTACATTGAAGATTTTTATTATTGCAAACCCAAAACATTGCAGAAAAGCAAAAATGCCAAACAATTCACACAGAGGCATAGACACCTCAACAAAAGAAAGCAATGTCTGCATACACTTTTCTTCATTGCCATGCTATTTCACAAGATCAAATTTACCTTAAGTATAAGAGTCTTTGAAGTCAGGTGAACATATTTCCATTTACATACTAAATACATAAACATCTATTCAATCTGTTTACAGTGGACATATTATATTAGAAATATATGGAGTATGCAAAAATATATGTATTTAATGATGCATTTGAAAAGAATAAAGGAAAGGAAAAAATAAAAAAATTTATAAAACATAAAGTAGTATACAAATACACATGTATGCCTGGTGTTACAAATTTTAATAACATTTGTCCTTAAAATCATAGAGAAGTTCTGCTCTAATCTCTTATCAGGGAAGCTTCTTCTTACAGTGGACAGCAGATAATGATAACTGGTCAAAGTGCAAAGAATAAGTGTTAGAGGAGTGCTTAACCCTAAATGATACATCATGTCATAACTCCTCCCCTCAAGGCCTGAAGAATATCATTGCAGACAGAGCAGGAAGACTCTACATTCTGGGGCTTGGGAGGACTGCTTTGAAACAATGCCTTCAAGACTAGGCTGTTACGCTGCTGAACTCATAGCAGCTATGGTTGCCTGCACTCAAAGCATGCACAAAAGCAAGCCAGTCAAAAACAGAAGGACAGAGGAGGGTGTCAAGAGGCCCTGACCCTAGCTGAGGAGGTATTTACCAGTTGAAGGCTACTGGAGGAGGGGAAATCAATATTTTTAGGGATATGACCCCTGGAAGCTTGCCCAAGTCCCATTGGATGATTCTACATCCACGCACATATGGACATAGTTAACTGGACTCAATGGGGCATTTATGGGGCATAAAGTTTGGAGCAGGTGAGAGGAGTGGTGTGGGAGAGGTTAGAGGAAAACAATAGGGGTATATATGATAAAAATATACATTATAAAGATGTATTAATATCTCAAAGAATAAGATTTTTTTAAAAGAAGCTGCTTACTTAAAAGCAAGGCTGCCTTAAAGAAGGGATGAAGTTCAGTTCAGCCTCCAGGTGGAGCAAAAATATAGGAAACTATACTATATAAGCTTTCTTCCTCCATCATTCATTGCAGCTGAAGTCAAAGTGTAATTAATATTGGGTGTAGCTTTGGAAGCAAAAAGGTACGCAAACTCCTAACCCTCAAAGTATATGGGAGTTTTATGCTGCTTCAAAAGCAGATCTTTTGGGATATTTTCCTTCTAACTAACTCTTCAACTCTCTATTATGTATGTTTTTGCTATGGGATGTGAACATGTACAGAGCATATTTTAAAATCCCCTTCCCTGTCCTTGAAATGGGCACAACTGAGTAGGGTAGGGTAGGATGGGGACAGGAAGCATGGAGCAAGTAATAAAAGTATAACTGTATTATTTATTATGAAGAATTTAATTACATTAGGGGTGATTGACACCCAGACTTCCTGTTTCCTCCTCCAAGGTCTAGTTTGATAAGTGTAGTCCTGATTCCTCATCAAGGGAACTTCTCTTCACAACAGGCACAGACCACTACAGAAAACCACAACCAATAAAAATGCAGAGTTCTGGAGCATAGAGGTGTGGAGCATCTAAAGCTCAGAAAACATTGCAGGAGAGGGGGAGGAAAGATTGGTAGAGCCAGAGGGTCAGAGACCTTACTGTGAGATTATGTCTCCTAAGAATATCATAAGTTATTCCTTTAAAGTCTCAAAAACATGAGCTGAACAAGGATGACACCAATGAACCTGCCAAACCAGACAAGTCCACAATGCCTCAACCTTATACAACGAGCCATAAGCAACTGAGGATAGTTAGGAGCAGGAGAGGGGGTCTTCACCAGGGAAAAGCACACCAATTGATTGTCCAGTGCCAAAATGTCAGACCTGAAAACATACATACAAGTCACATTATGTGAACTCAGCAGATTATATTTAGGAATATATATGTATATCAAATATATATATATATATATGCATGCAAAAACAATTCATGAAAAAAGAGGATATCAGTTTGGAGGAGAGCAGGGAGCAGCATGCAGAAGAGTTTGGAGGGAGCAAAGGGAAAATAGAAAGACACTTAAACTACAATTTCAAAATTAAGTAAAAAAATTATAAGTCATTTCTATCTCCACTGAATAAAAACTTCTCTCAAGGTAGCCTCCCCTCCATGAGGCTCTCTTCTTCTTCCATATACTAAGTAGCTAGAACAATGCCTGAAAGGACCATTGTACAACTAAGAATGAATGAATGAATGAATGAATCCTTCCAATGAAACTTTTAATGTTTAATGTTAACATTGAAAAGCCACGCCTACTTTTGTTTTCTCCTTTGGTGGTTGTTGATAAGCACATTTAAACTTGTTGTGGAAATTCCCTCTGCCTAACCTCTTGTCTCCAACACTTCATTTATCTGGACTCTTTTTTGTTAAGTTAGATTTTTTTCTCTTCCATCTAATACATCCTGACCCCATCCTCCCTGCCCTCAACTCCTCCCAGCTCCCCCTAAAACCTGAACTTTTAACACAGCTTAACTCTCTCCATTTTTATTTTAGAATCCCTGCCATTCATTGCCTGAGCAGCAACCAGGGCACTTTCTCAAGAGATTCACAGCTCAACCCAAGCTTCTCCGAGGTTTATAAGTTAAGGCCCAACTCTTGATTACAACAAATCAAGTTTGCTGTAGTTGCTTTCTGCCATCCTCTTTAGCATCTTCTAGCATTTGCTTCCTATTATTCCTTCAAGAACCCAAACAAATGTCATATCTCTTGAAAATTCCAGTCCTTATTGCTGTTCTTACTGTCTTATGAAAACATCTTATACTACATAGCCCAAGCTGGCCTCAGACTATACAGTAATCCCACTACCTCAGCTGTCTGTGGCCAATACATGAACCTTAAGAGATTCCACATAACACTATATTCCCGCTTATTGTGGCTAAACCATCCTAATTTTTTTTAAAAAGAACTCTCTATTTTATTATTTCCTTTGAAGGTTTACTTATTTTTATGTTTTAAGTGCTTTACATAAATGCACTTGTATGAACCACAGTATTTCTAATGCCCACCGTGACCAGAGAACAGAATCACATCCCCTGGAATTGGATTTACAAATGGTTTTAAACCACCATCTAGATGCAGAGAAATAAACAAATTGCTCTCTATGAGAGCAACAAGTGCTTTAATTGCTCAGCCATCTCTCCCATCCCAACCTATCTCCTTATAATCTATTCTTACTGTGTATAAGATTCACCAAAACTACACATATAATGAACAAATAAAAACATTAATCAACAGAATCAATATGCATATGGTTGCTACTAGTACCTTAATCACAACATGAATATCATTAAGTGGAGTTCACTCTCACGAACAACTACATATCTTTAAAAACTAAAGAAGTTTCTGTAGCATGAATAGATGATCTTGGGCCTAGTTTATTCTCTAAGTGCATGAGAAAAATATTCCAAAATTATATTAAATGACCAAAAAACAGGAATATAATTAAAAAATGAAAATGTTCAAATGTCTTTGTATTTAGTGGTTGGCTAGTTAGTTGGTATAAATCTGTGTGTGTGTGTGTGTGTGTGTGTGTGTGTGTGTGTGTGTGTGTGTGTTCTCATGTAGCCCAGACTGACATTAGTTAGTCAATTCTATACTTTTTAAATAATTTTACTTATCATCAGTGTAATAAAATAGTCGCTATCATCTGATTTGTACAAAATATATGTACATTTATCACCTGCAGTAAGGTGAGTCATTGTCTTGATCCACATAACTGCTCTCTTTACCTTTATTTATAGTTTTGACTTCCCAGACGGTTTCCTTTATCAATGACTCAATATGAGATAAGTATAATGGTTAATCTTTACTGACAACCTGACTAGATTTAGGATCACCTAAAAGATACACCTCTAGACAGGTTTATGATAACCTTGAACTCTGTATTCTTTTGTCTCAATCTCCCAGGAGCCAGAATTGAAGGCATGTGCCACCACACCAGGCTGCTTTGTCTTTTTAACACTTCGTATCCAAGGCATTTTCTTTCATAGTCCCTGCGGAAACTTTGTGTTTAATATCTTATTTGCTCTTAAAGTTCTGAATCAGATGTTTTGTTTTTATTGCTATTGTCATAAAATGACGAGCTAACATGTTAGAAAGGAAATTTATCAGAAAGTTTCCAGAGAACTCAGGGCTTCCAATTCAGTGTCAGGACAGAGGTAGGGATGCTCTGAAGGTCAGCGATGCTGCTGTGGCCACTGCTGCTGCTGAGCAGTCCTGTGCAGACATCTTCCACTGGAAAGGGCAAGCTCCAATTGCTTTTATTTTCTCTGTCCATAATTCATATGCGTGGCATCTGGATATAACCTCTCACCAAAAGTTTGACAATGAGAAAAGCATAATTCTTTAAAACAAATCAAATGCCAGTGCCAATAGAATGGACAGTAATTGCTGAGGGAAGGAAAACAAGATTTCATATAAAGTCACAAGTAACCACGGATATGGAATTCAATCATTTCTAAGATCAGAAAAATGAACAGTATACTTATAAGTAATTAATCAAGGTAATAATGGATTTACAGACTTTGAAATATAAGATACAAAAATAAGTAAAATAGGATATCAGTTTTAGCTGACCAATGTTAATTACCTATATATAGAGCTTACAATATAATTATTTGATTTATACATGAGTGTGTGTGGGTGTGTACTTGTAGAATGACTAAATCAATCTAATTAAACACTAATTATTTTTTAAAGTGAGAACACCTAAACTCCACTAAGCAATTTTCAAAGGACATAATTTTAAAGTATGTTTCAGAACAAAACTTTATTAATGTAGATAGAAATCACTGTAGTAAAACTAAAAGTAAGAATAATATTAATATTTAAATTTCTTGCAATTATGTATTCATAACATAAAGTTTAACATTTTAAAAATTGTTTCATTGACTAAAACACTTTAAAAATATTCTCTCTCTAACTTTGTGTGTATGTGTGTACATGTGTGTGTGTGTGTGTGTGTGTGTGTGTGTGCGTGTGTGTCTATGAAATACAAAGATTTGATACCCAAAGAAATATCACATTGGAAGAACTACTCAGCAGTTAATCAGTAAAGTACAATTCATGTATGATTTTTTTGACATGCTTTATAAATCCAACACTGTAGCTTCTGTTGCTGTTGCACATAGCTTTCAGATTATGATTATAGAAGTATAGGCTGTCCACCAGGATGGATGTTTAATCCACAGTAAACAGATCACAGATATCTTGTCCCAATTATTTCAGCCCACTTTCTTTTTTTTTAATATCTATTACAGTGACTGTAGGCTTGGCACAGTTTTAATACAAAGATTATATGATTGTACCTGGTTATATATCAACCATGAAAGAAAAACTCAATATTTCTCATCTCTATTATACCAGCCTGTTCCCATCTGCCTCCAGCAGTTATAACCTTCTACAGAAAAAGCAAGGTAACAAATTCATGGCCTTGTCACTCTGGCCTACAATGAAACACAGGTACATATCTTTATGTGTAGATTCCCAATTGATTAGGCACATTAAGAACATGTTGATTAGAAATAAACTCATAAAATAAGCCAAAAGGTAATTGTTTTTAGTGCAACAAAACATTAGGTGTGTTTTTACGTCTTGATATAAAATTGGTGCCTAGGTCCTCAAATACAAACCAGGGATTTTAAGTTACCTCCATGTGAGTAAGATCAAACTAATGGTTAGTGAATGATGTAGACCAATTTTTCAGGGAAGCATCCTCAGAGACAGATGTGAACAAGTCTTTAAGGGTAAAATAACATCTCAGGATTACTCTCCCTTTGGACAAGCACATGAGCCTTAATGTCACTGTCTCCACCAGTCTACCATTTGTGAACTGATCCTGGAAGGGTTTGCCTTGAGCTAAGATGGGCAATGAAGTACAGATGATCTCTATCAGCTGAGACTTGAGATCACATATGAACCCTTCCTTGAATATTTGTAATTGTATTGGTTGAAAACACTTAGCACCCCTGAGACAAATCTCTGAATATATGTGAAGGCAACAGCATATTCAAAAATCCAGAGAGCTTCACCAGGAGAAACCTGGAAGAGGAAGGAGCTATAAACGCCTGTTGGTGAGCCATACCTGTAATTTATTCTCACCTTCCTCACTGGCATCCACTCAACCACCACCTCTGCTGGTCTTAGTGTTTATTTGGGAATATGAGATCCATATTCTCATTTCACTTGTAAATGGGTGTCAAAGTTAGCCTGCTGTTGTCAGCTGGATTCAGTATAATTGTTAATTTGTAGGAAAAAGCTGACAACCCAGGTGTGTTTATTTGTCATACTAGAGTACCACAGACTAGGATTGCAGAAGTAACAGACATTTTGTGCAGCAGTGAAGGCTAGGAATTCAAAGGATGGCAGGCTTAGTTTGCTGTGATTCTCCTATCTGCTTCTCTCTGTCACCCATTTTGTTGTAACACCAATTTTATTGGATTAAATCTTTATTTCTAGGGTTTATAAAGGATAAAGTAAGGAAAAATGGTGTTTATGGGTATGGTTAAATATCTTGATTTGGACCACTTTTCTTGAATGATATGGGTCAGACTTAAATACAATTGCAAGTGTCCTCAGAGAAGAAAAAACCATGTAACATAGGAGAGAAAGAGGCAATATGATTTGAGAAATAGAATATTTGATACAGCCACAGAAGGATGTCATGGCCATCAGAAATAAACAGAAATGAAGAACAGGTAACTTAGTAATCCCACTTGTTCCAGTAATTCTGATTTTAGACTTCTATCCTCCACAGATAAAGAAAGAAAGAAAGGAAAGAAGAAAGGAAGGAAGGAAGAAAGGGAGGGAGGGAGGGAGAAAGGAAGGAGAAAAGAAAGAAAGAAAGAAAGAAAGAAAGAAAGAAAGAAAGAAAGAAAGAAAGAAAGAAAGAAAGAAAGAAAGAAAGAAAGAAACGGAGAAAAAAGAAAGAAAGAGGTACAAATCTAGTGCTTTAACTGCTAAGTTGAGGCTAGAGAGATAGAGGCTCAAGAGTTAAGAGTACATACTGCTTTTACAGAAGACCCGAGTTCAATTCCCATAACTCACACTGGTTGGCTAACAACCCCAGTACTAGGAAATCCAATGCCTTCTTCTGACCTATGTGTATCATGTACACATGTGTGCACATCTACAGGCAAATACACACACACACACACACACACACACACACATATAAATATAAAAATAAAAATGAAATCAACCTAAACTGCCAAGCTGATGGTAATTTGTTTCAACACAGAAAACAGAAAAATTCCTTGTCTAAATAGTAAAATTCTTTACTATTTCTCAGCTGGGTAATATAGTGGTGACTAGAAGGCAATTCTGTACAGAGAGGAAAGCAGGTAAAACAGAGGCAACCATGTCTGCCCAGTAGTGAGCTTGCAAAAATGTATGAGTACTTCTGTACCCAATATTGGAGACATGAGTCCAAGTTTTGCCAAGGAGTAGGGAGAATGCACAGTATTTCCCAAAGGAAATAATTTGAAGGAGACCAAGAGAAACACACATGTAAAAGCACAATGAAGACTTAGTTGGAAAGTGAGTAAGCAGGGCCTAATATCTCCATGTGAACAAGCTAAATTGTAAGCAACTTCCTTAGAGAGAAGAGGTCTTAAATGACAGCCTCAAAAATTCATAAAATGTAAAGGATCCCTGTAGCTGTCCAATAATTGTGGGCACCAGATGTAGATGTAGATTCAAATCAAAGAGCAGTTTATTCTTTGGTCATTCAGTCCCCAGTCCTTAAAGGGGGGACTTACAGCTACCTTACAATCTCATCTTCTAGATCCTAGCTCAGACCTAGGAAGTTTCAACCTAAGCCTCCAAGATTGACTCACTCTGGATAGCTCCTTCTGAACATAGAGCTGTACTGAACTCAACTGACTGACTGGCTGATTCAACTTACTTGCTATTCTGGCTCAGACTCTTCTCCAAGTTGTTGGTTCAAACTGACCTTCTATGCTGGATGACTGTTTCTGACTGAACTCTTCTGATTCTGGCTGACTTCCACAACTTCTCTGACTTAACTGCTCTGCTAGACTTCAAACTGACACTCTCTGTTATCTGACTCTTTTTTTCCAAACTCACTCTGCCTTGTGCTGAACTGCTTTTGTGTCTCAGTCTCAGACTGCTACCTCTGCCTCAGACTATCATCTCTAACTGACTGCCTCTGTATCTTTTTTGTTTATTTATTTGTTTGTTTTTTGTTTTGTTTTGTTTTTCAAGACAGAGTTTCTCTGTTATAACTCTGGCTGTCCTGGAACTCACTCTGTAGACCAGGCTGGCTTGAACTCACAGAGATCTGCCTACTTCTGCCTTCTGAGTTCTGGGACTAAAGGCATGTGCCACCACCATCAGGCTACTTCTGTATCGTATCTCACTGATTCTCTAACTGACTGCCTCCTTTTACATCAGAGAGCTGGGATTAAAGGTGTGTGCCACCATTGCCTTCTAAGTTGTTTACTTAAAGCTGTGTGCTGCATTCCAACCAGATCACACAGGCCTTAAATGTGATCCTTTCGCAGAGCAACCATGTTACTGGATTAAAAGATTAAATATTCCTCTATAGATCCTAAACAAAGATGGAATATTTTATACCCAGGCCTCTGTCAAAAACAGAACAAGCTGATGTTTACTGGAAACTAGCAGCTGCATATGATCCCAACAAAGCATTTAGCTTTATAAAGAGAAAGTCACACCAAACTTGGCTAAAGCCATGGCCATCATAAACACTCACCCAGGGCTGCCCCCTAACTACCTCAAAGGAGTCAGAGTGTGGAAGAAACAGATTAAAACAAGCAAGGAGAGAATAACAAGCAAAAGACTGAAGATGGGTAAGGTGGTATGCAGTATTTCTATGATACGTTACTTGAAATGTTAAGCTTGCAACAAAAACTTATGAGACAATAAAATAAGAGAGTGGCCTGTTCACAGGAAACATCAAACTGGAGAACTTTCATGAAAATAATTATTCTTAATGAATTCAGAGCAATTTTTATGAATATCTTTTTAAAAAAAACTTTTAAAAACATGCTTTAAGGAATAAAGAAACGTATACTTAGTATTAAAGTTTATCCTGAACACTGAAAATAATAATAACAATGATAATAATATATTAGAGGAAAAATTATTTCCTAGTCTTAACTAAAGTAAAGAAAGAATAACACTGTTAATCTTATCAAATAGAATGTCAGAAGAAAGATAAAACTAGCAGAAATGAAAGTCTTCACTGTTTAAAGATCAGATTACATCAGAGGTATAACTCAAGTAAACATATAGTTTATGTAATATGTACATATTAGCAGTCCCTCTCCTATTATTACGAGAATTACCTGTTCACTAATGCAGAACACAAACTTCAAGTTGAAGTTGATGCTTCAGTCAGCATAAACTAGCTGTTATTACTTTTATCTTTACATTTCCACAACAGGAAGTTGGGCACAAAAGCAATTACCTATGGCTCTGAGACAGAGACAAGATAATTTCTTTCTGTTGAAAGTACCAGTATATCACTAGCTATGAGCACAGCAAGAACATTGTAATAGTAGTGTATTATTTGAAGCCTAAGTTCTAAATGGATTACATAAATGATTCCTGTAATCCTTGCAACAATTCTGTTACTACATGTATAATTACTATATGTGTGCAAGTGTGTGTATGCATGTGTGTATGCAAGTACAAATATGCACAATTCTGAGTCATGAGGATGAAATCATGCCTATGCTTTTTAAAGTCAAGCTTACATCTGGAAATTTCAAATTGGTGAAACCTTTCTTTATAATGAATCCTTCTATATTCCACAACACCTACTCAAGTACCTTTGTGATAAGTTTTCCATAATGCAAAGCTAATCATACCAGTAAAACAATGAGCTTTCACAGAATTGTTAAGTAACCTAGCTGAAATGCATAGCATTTACTGCCCTATAAAAGGAAACTTCTTGGTGAAATTTTGCTCTTTGCTTCTCATATGGGGAGAAATAAAGTGTCTATTGTAGTCCTCCAGTGCCAATCAATGTCACCTGAAACCTTCTAGTTACTGTTCATAACCATCACACTGGCCAGAGCACTTTAGAGAAGGAGAGAAGGCTGGTTGTGTGGTGATATTTTGCCCAGCCTGAATCACTCTAACCAGAGGTCATCCATCTCCTTAACCAGAGCACAGACATTGAGACATCATGCGATATAGTTCCCAGTTGAAGTACTTACTTGATGTGGTTTTCACTTGTTTAACATGTTAACAAAACAAAGCTTTCTAATATCTGATTTTATTCAAATTGTCACACTTGTGACACACTTGTGGCTGCAGATGCTGGAACAGGAAAGTAACAGGGTCTGAGAGTCTCTGAAACTTCTCCCCCTGCATGATGTCATTCAGACTGCCTGGCTGAGGCTACACAGGCTCTGTTGTTCTAAGAAGTTATGGGATACGATGCAGGAAGGAAACCCCCATAAAATGTAGGTTTGTGGTTGCTTAATAGAAAAAGTCACATTCTAAATTAAGCATGGGGTAAGAAGTTGCTAAGCTGAAAGGTAGAATTGCCTTGCATCAAGCACTGCATATACTCCAAAGAAGGGCCTCAACATGTATATCTGCCATGGCACCTTTACTACTTTCTCTAACTCCAACATTCACAGAACACATGTTCCTAATGGCATAATAGCTTTCAGATATACAGCCCAGGAAGCTGCAAATGATGGGGAAAAGGGATGGCAATCTAAATAAAGCATTCCCATCCCCAACCTGTCTGATTCAGTGGCTACAGAGACCTTCCCAGAGACAAATACAATTTTCAAACCCACGTTGTTGCCTTAAGTTCTACAACCCCATTTAACTAATTATTTATTTATTTGTTTGTTTGTTTGTTCGTTCGTTTGTTTGGCTGGTTGTTTTTGGGTTTGGGTTTGGGTTTTTTTGAGACAGGGTTTCTCTGTTGTAACTCTGGCTGTCCTGGAACTCACTCTGTAGACCAGGCTGGCACTGAACTCACAGAAATCTGCTTGCCTCTGCCTTCTAATCCTTAATCTAAGGATTAAATGTGTGTGACAACACCACCCCGCTTATTTTATTTTTCTAGGAAATCTTCATTGAAATATAAGTATATGTTCCAGGATAGCTAGACATCATAATCATGCAAACACGTTTGTCAATAAAATCCTTAATTCATGAAAATTCATCAGCAGTACAGTTAAGCTCTAATAAGAAAAGAATGACTTTTGTCAAATGAAAGTAAGTTAGTTTTTAAATATTCCAGAGCAGTATAATTTTCACTTAGAAGATGATGTAACTGGGTAACAAAGTAGCTCACACTGGATTGGCTAAAGAGAGAGGGAGGCAGACAAAGATACAGGAAGCCTGGAAAGAGCCACGTGGGGAAAAAAGGCCTTTAAATCAAGGTTACAGAACCAGAAAGGCTACAGACATTTCTTGCCTTAGATTGAGATTGTTTGCAAACTCTGCTCTGTCAGTGTCTATGATACAGAGAAAAGAAAGTAGCAGAGCAAGAGGCAGTTCCTAAGTAAGAATTTGAACCTAAGTTCATACTAAGTTCATGAACCATCATGAAGCTGAAGAGGCTCAAAGTTCTACAGTTTATGTGTTTTCTCTCCTCTACACATGAATTCTCCAAGATACATTGTATTTCTTTCCAAAACCATATTCATCATGGGATAGTGCTACTGACTAATGACTTCAAGCAAGAAAAGCTCTTGCTATGCTTAAACTTGCCCTGGTTAACCATCAGGTTGGAGAAAAACTTCAAACTGTGGGCTAGTATTAAAGTACCATTTCCATTTCTTTTAAATTTCTAACTTTCCATTCAACTTTAAAATGATGTTTTCTTGGATATGGTCTCCTATCTATTCTACATATACGAGTTTTCATAAACAACAGAAAATTTATTCATATCTTAGGTAGCAGAAACAATTTCTACTTTCTGCACTTATTATTTCATTTCCTGAGAGAAACAGTTAAAACTACATTAGAGAATCTCAATGGACTGGTGCACATAGATACCCATTTGCCTGACTCCAGAAAACAGTCTACAGTTTGATAGTTAGGGCACATGCTTGATATTGGCCAATAGATCATTAGAAACGTTTATAAGACTGACTCTTGAAACTCTTGAAACAAGAGTGATGGATAAAATAAATAATTTTAATAAAAGAAGAATTTGAAAATCTGAAAAGCTGAAAGACTAGCTTCCATTTTAATTGACATCTTCACTGAGTAGCACAGTTTGACAAAGGAACAAATCCCAGAAAGTGAGAACACCTGTCCTTGCAACACTTTTATTACAAATTGACAAAACACCAGCTTGAGTTAGGCAGTAAGATGCACCTATGCATGTTTCTGTCACTGTGTGTCATTGACCCAGGCTCCTGTTCACCTTCTGTTCAGGCTGAGAATCAAAGTGACTGACCTGTCTGGTGACTGCTGAAGGAGATGAACATCAGTTTGTGGACGGCTGATCGCTGATGATGATCACAGAGCACAGTGAGCTGGTGCTGGACATAGCTGCAGGCAAATATGATTAAACAACATTTATAATATGGAAGACTTTGCTCTAGCCCTTGCATAGATAACTATAAGCTTGAGTCAGAAAACAATATCCTTTCCAGTTCTACTGAATAACCCAGCCCTCACTGTTCTGAAATATAGCTCTGTGAATGCTAGACACCTGGGTCTGACATAATGGTAGTATTGTCACCAGTGGATAGCAACTGCAGTGACAGACACATATCCATGGTATTAACAACCAAAACCATCCTAGAAAGGTCTTCTGCTGCAGAAGGAAAAATATGGCACATGTTTACAATATAACTGAAGATTGACTAGTTTGTTTTTTTTTTCTCCTACCTCCTCATTCTCTACTTCTTATAGAGTGATATGAGAGTATAATGAATACCAATGCTTCTGTCTTTAATAAAAATAGATTTATTTATTCTTTGAGAATTTCATATATTATATTCTGAATATATTCAACTGCATCCTTCCCCTAACTCCTCTCAAATTCACCCCACCTCTCGACCAACCGCAAACTTTGTGTCTTGTTTAAAAAGAAAAAGAAAAAAATCTGACCAGTCCAATTTGTACTAACCATATATTCATGGATATAGAGTTAACTGGAACATGGTAGACCTCCCAAGGGCCACACCTTAAAAAAACTGACTAGCTTTTCCCAGAAGCAGTTGTTCATAGCTCCTCAGTTATGGGTATGGATACAAGATCCATTTCTCACTGCATGCTAGAATGTTGGTTTGGTCTTGTACTGGTATTCTGCCAACAGCCATGGATGCTGTGAACCCTTGAATGCAGTGGTTCTGTTTTGTCTGGATGGCATTGCTTCACTCTAAAGATCAAATCCAGTTTTCTAACTTACAGAAGCTTCCATAAGCTAATCTTGAAGCTAATCAAGTTATTCTTTAGCTTGAAATTTTATCTTTGTAAAAAGTTGCATTGCTTCATGAATGTGAAGAGCAATATAGATGCATGTCATTTAACCTGTTTTAAGGAAGGAGTCAGGATTGCAAAGCAGAGCTAGGCTTTTGTGTTCTGTTTCTTATAACCCAGCCAATTAGCAAACTTTATTCAGACTTCAAGATTTTCATTGTTGGTGATATATGTTCATTGGAAAGCATGTAACTTAATTTTGTGATAATCAGTTGAGCTCAAAGTGCAGACACCAAAAAATTATTCATTTAATCTGACATAGCAATTGATACAAAAATCATATTAGTTAATGAATACAGAGCACTGGGAAAACATTCATTTTTCTAATTACTTTCATGAGCATTCTTCACTTAGTTTCACTATGGTCTCATATTTATTTTTTGTTTTAATTGCCATGACAGCAAATCAAATAAACCTTAAAACAATGGGAATACAAATACCTACAGCTACCTAGACAATAATGGGCAGGAAGGAGGCTGCTGGTTTTCTGCTTCCATTTACATTCCAGTACTGACATCCAACACTCTTGAAACATAGAACTTTAGCTTTAAGGTGGCATGCTATCTATTATACGTCTAACAATCAAATCGGAGACTGCAATAGGACAACAGAGTTCAGACCACTTATTGTCTCTTCTGTCATTACTATGTTAGATTTCATTTCAGTTTTCTATTCACTACTTTCTACATTTGTATCCCTTGAAATACTTTCTTTTATAAGAAATCATATTGTAATATAATTTATTTTATGCTAAGTTATTTGTGGTTTTCTAATCAATGAAAAATTTTAATTTATTGCTACGAAATTTAACTGCAAAGAATGAATGACTTTATCAAATATTCCCATAGAATGTTATAAGACATAGCATGATGAATTCAAAATAACTGTTTGAGATTGCAATATAACTTTTATTCTATATCTTTATTACAAACAAAATTTTCTCATAGAATATATTTGAATTATAATTTCCTGTCCCCAAACACCTCCCAGATCCTACCAACCTACTTACCTATATACCCAACTCATATATACACCTTTCTCATTTTAGAAAATAGTCAAACAAAAAAAAATCAAACCAATCAGAATTTCTTTTTTAATTGAAAAACACTAAAAACACAGACACATAAAACCCATAAAAACACAAAATAATGAACCATAATACACGGCAAAATACCTACAATAAGGTAAAAAAAAAAATACCTGAAGTTATATGAGACAAAGAGCCAACAACAATGCCACTGAGTTTGTGTTATGTTGCTTTGGCCATCTACTGCTGGGCATGGGGTCACCCCTGAAGTGTGGTGAATATGCCAGTTATGTAGTGTACCTTATTGTCTTCTTTATCCTTAGAAAACAACTGGGTTTTCAGAGCATCAAGCAGGAGCACTACATTGTTAAATGTTCTCCCTTACCCTCCCTTGTACTCACTGTGGCTCTGACCTGCAAGTTCACCTCTTTAGTCTGGATATGGATGTGTTGCTTCATCTTGATCCTCATTTATATTCTTTTTCTCATTCATAACAATGAGTGTCATGTTCCTTTTATTGCTCTTCTTCTATCTCGATTAGGCAGCTGTTGCTAAATTATCTTAATTCTTATATTCATCATACACAAAGGAAATCAGGAGTACATTGAACCTTTTGCAAGCAGCTTATGAATATTTAGTCTTATGGTTCAAATGCCTACCTTTTCACGAAGTGCAAATCTTTCCACTCTTCTAAAATTTATGTCTTAAAAATATCATCATTGGATTTCCTCCTTCCACATACAGGATATGTTAGATTCAAAAACACGTTTATAATGAGAAAATGCTTTAAGCATTAATAAAGTATAAGATCTTGGGCATATCAAGAGAATACAAAGACAGACAAAGGATAAACTGAAATATCCTTCTACAAATGTCTCCATTTTCCCACTTCTCCCTTTTACTGCTATTTCTTTTTGTTCAAGACAGTGCCCTGGTTCAATGCTTGTTGTGTAGCCGAGGCTAACCAGTAGCTTGTCGCAGTCCTGCCAAGTTCTGACTAGAATATACCATGACACTACCTTGTATCTACCTCCTGTGTATTGCAACTTTGTGAGTCTGCCATGTGTTCTTAGTATCTCTTCCCACAATTTTTAATTATAAGCTATTGTCTTGATTAAGGTTTCTATTGCTGAGACAAAACACCATGACCAAAAAACAAGTTGGGGAGGAGAGGAAGAGTTTACTCGGCTTATACTTCCACATTGCTGTTCATCATCAAAGGAAATCAGGACAGAAACTCAAGAAGGTCTGGAACCAGGAGGCAGGAGCTGTTGCAGAGGCCTTGGAGGAGTGTTGCTTTCTGTCTTGTTCTCATGTCTTTGTTCAGCCAGATTTCTTATAGAACCAGGACCCCAGACCAGGAATGGTATCATCCACAACAGGCTGGGCCCTCCCCCATCAATCACTAATTAAGAAAATTCCCCAGAGCTGGATCTTATGGAGGTGTTGTCTCAACTGTGGGTATATCCCTTCATGTAACTGTAACTTGTGTCAAGTTGACATAGGAAGAGCCAGCACAGCTAGAGTTGGGACTCTCATCCTTCTCATTTTGATCCCTGCTACTGCCATGTGAACATGGTGGGTGTGTGCAATGTAAAATATGGAATATTAATAGTTAAAGTCAACAGGCTTATAGCTAAATAGCTTTTGGAACAGACTGCCTGGTTAATGCATAACTGGATTAAGGTAACTGAGGATTCCTAGCTAAGATGAGACTCTCAGCAAATCTAGCCTAAACTGAAAACTAAAAAATTATAGATAAAAGTTTAATGCTTTGAATTGACAATTTGGGGATAGCTTGTTACACGCTGTGTGCTAACTGGTGTAATCCTGGAAGAAAATAATAGAAATAGTGTTCTCATGAAGCTGTCCTTCAAGAATAAAAGGGATAATGAATGTTATTTCCAGAACAATGCTGATTGCTTAACAAATATGAAGAGAGAGAGAGAGAGAGAGAGAGAGAGAGAGAGAGAGAGAGAGAGAAATGAAGACATTCTCAAGTGAAAAAAACAAGTATTTTTTTGGTCACTAGATATCCCACAAAAGAAAGATTAAGAAAAGTCACAAACACAAAAAGATGTTCAAAAAATAAACCTCAAGGAAATAAATACCAATGAAAATGGCATCAAAGTGAGAGTACACAATATACTCTTCTGAGTTTTCTAAAGCATGCATGATGGTTTAGAATTTCTAACAGCAGCCAATACACAGGACACGATATCTCACAATACAGACAGTAAGGTCCCAATGGGTATAAGCTCTGCTGTACTTCATTTGATATCAAAATATTGGTAACGATAGGCTGATGATAGGTTATTTATTTATACTGTAGTGATTAGATCAACCACTACAAAATACACACAAAGTTTACACATATAAATACTATAAAAAACACTAAGAGGAGGCTAATGAAACATGTACCAAAGAATAGAAACTTGCAGTTACTAAGTAAGAATAAATTTCCTAATTAAATCTAGAGCTATATGACACAGGAGAGGGGAAATAGCAAATACTTTACACTGATATGTATGTACTAAGAGTGGATTTCAAGTACACTTACCACATACAAATAAAAGATATAACTATGGAAGACAGTAAAATATAAACTTACTCATTACAGTTAACAGTACACTATAATTATCAATATTAAACCAGTATACTTTTTAATCTCTTACAATATTAAATAAATAGATAAACATAATAATATGAGCAGATTTGAATAAATTGGGATTATATGTTTTAATTTCTATAACAACTACTTAAAGAGCTAATATATGCCAGGGTAAAAAGTCTGATAACTAGAAAAATAATTCAATAGGTGACATGAATAAGAAAAAATTAAAACATGGGACACAGGCTGGGAGATAGCTCAGTGGGTAAATTTCTTGCTAAGTAAACATGAAGACCTCAGTTGGGGGTTCAGACCCATGGTGCCCATAAAATAAAGGGTATATGTGTGTAGATTTACACCAGATGTAAAAGTTTATTCAGGACAAAGGTCAGTTTATTCTTTGTCTAATTAAATCACTGGTTCTTAGCCTGGAGCCCTGGAGCTTTTCAACCTCTGTACAGTCTAATCATAAGCCTTAAACTAGAAGCTTTCAGCCTTCTTACAATCTAGAACCTGTAAGAACGTATAAGCCTTCAACATCATCCTCCTAGATCAACTGATGACTGAGACACTCTGACTAGTTCCTTCTGAACTCTGACTCTTCTGGTTCAACTCATTCTTCCTGTCTATCACTGACTTCTTCTGCCTAGTTCTAATATGTCTCTGTGTCTCTCCCTGTGAGTTCTCACTGTTCCGTCCTATCTCTGTAACTGACTCTGTAACTGATTCTGTAATTCACTATCTCTGAGCTGAGAGCTTGACTTATATATCTTGAGAGTTGGGCATTTCCTTACTCTGATTCAATCTGTTAACTGTTCTTCTGATTTGTCCCTTTGACTGTCCTTCATCTGACTCATCTCAGATGTTACTTCCTTGTGACACTGACTCCTGACCTCTGCTTCCTGTATCTGCAGGTTTTGTTTTACTCAGAGAGTAAAAGTGTGGACCACCACTGCCTTCTGAATACTGGGATTAAAGGTGTGTCTACATTCATCCAGATCATACAGGCCTCTGAATGTAGACCCTGGAATATAGACCCTTTAGACCCTTCTTTGCTTTCACACAGCCCTATTCATTCATATATGTATATATATATATATATATATATATATATATATATATATATAAAATAAAAGAATAGTACATGAATTTGAGAGAGGGAAAAAATGAGAAGAATTAGAGTGGAAAGTAGATATAATGGAAGAATAGTATCTCCCTCCAAAATTCTAAAAAAAAAAAAAAAAAGGAATTTTAAATCAATATAATTGGAATTTCCATCCAAAAGAAGCAAAGTAGACCAGAGAAGATCAGCACATTTCTGTACTCCCAGTGCTGGTGGTAGAGACAGGCAGACCCTAGGGGCTCAGTGAGAAATGAGTCTAGCCAAAACATGAAGCTCCCAGATTAGACAGACCCTGCCTCCAAAATAAGATACAGAGGGATTTAAAGGGAAATATCTGATGTCATTGACCTTGGCCTCCACATACATCCAAACAGGCACACATGCACACATCAGTGTGTGAGCAGACCACACACACACACATACCACACCACACTGCACACATACACACACCATTTATGACATACCATACACCATACCACACTATGTACAACATATATACACACACCATATGCCACATACAATACCACACCACACACCACACACATACTAAAAACAGAAAAAGTAATGTGACACTCCTTCTCTACTACTGTGATCAAACACTGAACAAAAGCAACTTTCAAGGAACAGTTTTATTTGGCTTACAGGTTCCAATACATGCTTGAAGGAAAAGAAAGCAGAAACCTGGAAACAGGAACTGTAGAAGAGAACAAAGAGGAATATTGATTACTACTCTGCTTCCCTAATCCTAATATAATTCATGAAAACTTAACCAGGGATAGCACTGTCCCAAAGTGGGCTTGACATTCCATTTGAACCAACAATCAGGAAAATATCCCTAGACATGCACATAGGCCAATCTGATGTGGGTAATTATCCAATTGAGGTTCCCTCTTCCCAGATGACTCTAACTTGTGCCAAGTTGACAAAAACTAACCAGCACAATTTATTCTTTGTCTACGTGATGCAAAAACACATTCCTACTAAACATTATGCTTTCTTTTTTATTGTTTATTCCCAAGATCTCAAGGTAATACCAGAATACAAATCACAGTGCAACTTTAAAAGCCCAACCCCTCTTTAAAATGTCCAAGATCTTTTAACTATAGGCTCCTGTCAAATTTAAAATACAATAAATACTTTCTACTCCAAGAGAAAAAAACCAGGGCACAGTAAAACCAGATCAAAGCAAAACCCAAATCCAACAGTGCAAATCACTGAGTGCCTGACATCTGAGATTCATTCATGATCTTCCAGGCTCCAAAGGATTTGTAGCCTCCATCTCTTCAGTTTCATCATCCATAGCACATGCAGCTTGTCTCATAGACTCAAGCGGTTTGTCCTCCATGCTTGCTGCTGTTCTTAGGAGGCATTTGATGGTCTTCGTTCCTCCAGTATCCTGGGGTCTATCCTCCAGCTGAGGCTGCATCATCACCAATGGCTTCTCATGGTATCAAGCCTTAGATTTTCCCATGATCCTTTCAGCTCTGCAGCCCTCATGGCAGCTAAGCCACTACCACATGAGAGATTCACACATAAGCACATTTGGCTTCCAACTTGAGATGCAACCTTGGCTGCCTCTGAACCACAGCCTCTGTTGCTTATCCTGAGGAAATACTTGCCAAAAGATTACACCTCAGTGATGCTTTTCTCTTGTTAATCACAGAACCAAACAGAAACTCATTGTCCTGGTAAAGCAATGGTTTCATTTCCACAAATCGCTAATCCAAAATAGCACACAGATGGCCTGAATAGAATATTCGTTTTCTTCTGAATATTCACCAGACAGGCCTCCATCACCTGAGTTTATTTCCATATTTCTATCTTTGAGGTCTCAGAGAATATACCATTATGCTCTAGCACTAAATGTTTGTTTCTTTGTTTTTTTTCAGGTCAAAGTTCTAAAATCTTCTACCTTCTTCCACAGTTCAAAGTATAAAGGCCACATGACAGGTACATCACAAAAATACAGCGCATTCCATGAACCAGTGTCTGTCCTAGTTTGCTTCCCCAAAGGACTCAGTGACTATGAAGACCTGATGCCTACTCCTGGAAAAAAAG
This sequence comes from Cricetomys ansorgei, assembly GCA_026225945.1. NCBI lineage: Eukaryota > Metazoa > Chordata > Mammalia > Rodentia > Nesomyidae > Cricetomys > Cricetomys ansorgei. The sequence goes on from JAMJFZ010001791.1 coordinate 7,484,705, forward strand.
TTGGAATCTTAGGAATCTTATCTTAAGGAAAAAAAAAAAGAAAAGAAAAGAAAGAAGAAGTCACAAATTTCTCTTTCTTTCTATCTCTATCTCTATCTCTCTGTTCCTCCCTCCCTCCTGCTTTCTCTCCCTCCTTTTCTTCCTCAAATTCAAGAGTCTTCACATTCACAGCCTCTTTTAGGAGTTCTTTGTTTTCCCACTGAGTAGCTGTCCTTCTTTCCTACTTCCTAACTGAGATTGCGTTTTTTTGTTGTTGTCCTTGTTTGTTTGTTTTGGTCTCCTCCACCCCTCAGACAGGGTTTCTCTGCTGTAACTCTGGCTGTCCTGGAACTCATTTTGTAGGCCAGGCTGCCCTTGAACTCACAGTGATCCACCTGCCTCTGCCTCCCAAGTGCTGGGATTAAAGGCAAGAGCCACCACTTCCAGCTGAGATAATTTTATCCTGGAAATTCTCACAGATGTCTCCAGTCACATTTTCTGTAACTCATCGTAACATATGACAAAAATCTGTCATTTATTTCATGACCTTGCCTTTTTTAGGTTTGATTTGTGCCCTTCTGTGAAACACATACACTAAGCAGACAAAGAAGTTATTTCTTACTCCTGAGAGTGGCACTATTTGCTTCCTGTGTACATATTTTCAGCCAGAATTAGTGTTTGTGAAGTACTCACAAAAGCTGTTTACTAAGACTAACATATTTTCTATACTTCTTTTAAAAAGTATTTATTCTATTTTTAAAAATTCAATGATGCATATACATCTGCCCCCCAAAAACAAACAAACAAAAAACAACAAAAACAAATACACACCATCTCTCCAGCTCCCTGAAATGCCACCTGTATCACAAAGTTTGCTTCTCCATTTATCTTCTTTTTTGCTGCTTGTACCTCACTCTCTGTTTCCAGGAGGCTGTGCACAAACATATATGAAGCAAAGTAGTTTAAACTGAGACACATCATTTAAGATTATAGGGGGTGATAAAGTTTGGAAGGAGAACCAAATTCCTAGTACAGCGCTGTCTGACAGGCATGTGCCTAGGAGGAACAGAGAGCAGAGCTTCCATTTCAAAATCTCCCTTGCATTGATTTCTCCAGCACTGCCGGAGGCCAGGCTTCAGAACAATGCACCTTGGCAACAGAATATCTCATCAAGGTCTCAGGAATGGAATGCTGTGCTTCCCACTACCTTGACTCGCTTCTGAGGAGAGAGAGCAGAGATAAATTGGAATGTGTGAAGGTGTGAGCACGTAAAGAGAATGGATTTGAACCACTGTTGTCAGTGGAAAGGGACATGGTATATCTCCATGATGTGATAGTACACCAAGAATAGTGTGGAGTACAGTGTTTATCATGAAAAGTATCCCCAAAAGGTACAAATGTATTAATTCTATTAAGTTAATAAATTTAATTCATTGTTAATTTACTATTTAACTTTTGGAATAAAGATAAAATATATTTACTAAACACATGGATTCTGTGTACATTACATGAATTTGACAGTCTTACCCACCATTGCATCTTCCTTGGCATGAAAGTCATGGAAAGCCCAGGGTCCTGCCTTTCAAAATGTTATATAAAAAGTACTATTCTATTTTCTTCTCAATACTATGCTGTAAATCAAATCATTTAAAACCCTGAAATGTCTCAGTTCGTAGTCGTTCTTATCTTAAATCCTAGCAGGCATTTGATAATGTGCTCCATTATAGTATAAAGATTGAACTCTCACGGTGTTCAAGTCATAAGAACAGTTTACATCTCGAATGGTCATGTTATAATATCAGAAGGTAACGAATGTGATAAGCAGTGCTATTTCATCCAAGCGTTGACACTATTTCATTGCCATTCAAATGTGTTCTTTCATCAGAATTAGCATGCATTTTTAACATTCTATTACCTTGCACACCCCCTTCTGTCTTCCACTATCTTCTGTTCTGAGCTTAGTCTAGAATTCTTTGCACGTCTTGTCTTTCTGATGACAAACATTTTGTTTCTCTTCTCTAACTGTGGAGACGGTGGGAGAGAGTCCACAGCAGTCTCACAGGTACAAGTCTGTGGAATATAAGAAGCAAAAGTGACCTCGATATGAAGAATGCTGTGTGTAGGGACTGTAGGACAGATGACAAAAGTCTGAAAACCACATACAGTCAGTATCATCATAGTCTCTGAACAACTGCTGCTCCTCCGTGGAGCTCAGTACTAAGGAAACAGGCAGAACTAGCCCTGCCACAGTACAAACATTTGATTCCACACACTTAGTCCCGATAGCACCATGACATCACCCAATCCTCACTTCACATCTCCAGCAGCCATCTTGCCAAAGAACTAATAAAAAAAAAAAAAAAAAAAAAAAAACTCTAGTGAAACACTGACTCAAGCCAAGAGGTATTAAGTGAGTACCCACCCAAATGTCTAAAATTTTTGGATTTAAGTGAGCTCAATGGATTGTTAGCTAACATGCTAAGGTAAAACTAGGAGAATGGGGACCCTGTTGTATTCCACATATTCACGGCATTATAAGGAAGATGAAATAAATCATTGGAAGATAGGAAAATTTACTGTTAGCAGGTACATACTAAAATAAATACCCATGTGATTTTACATCAAGCACTTTTCACTCCCTAAAAGTGTATATCATGAAGTAAAGCTGTCAGAGCAGTGCCTGATCTCACTATTCTTTACCTTCCCTAAATATAAAGATTGAAAAAGCTTCCCAAGGCAATTTCTTACCTTTAGAGCAAAGACTAATTCAGAGGTTATGTTCTCAGAAGATATGAGAAAACTGAACAAATAATATAATAATATTCAAAAGCAAAACCTATTTAAATAATGGCTTTTATTTATAAACATAGGAATCTACTCCTTTTCTTTTATTACTAATTATTCCACATGTAAATTTTAAATGATAAAATGAAAGCTTGAGAATAGTAGGAACAGCCAGTCAAAAACTGTGATTTGTGTGAAGTTTTTCCACCATAGGTGATGTTCTGGCTAGATTATTGCCAACTTGACAGAAGCTAGTCAACAGGAAAGAGGGAATATCAATTGAAAAGATGCCCCCATCAGACTGGCCTATGGATAAACTTGTGGGCCATTTTCTTGATTGATAATTAATGAGGGAGAGCCCAGCCCATAGTAAACAGTGCCAGCCCTGTGAAGGTGGTCCTAAATTGTATTAGAAATCCAGCTGAGCAAGCCATGGGAAAGAGAAAGCAAGTAAGGAGCTTTCCTGCATGGATTCTACTCCCTGCCCAGGTTCTTGCCTGATTCCTCTCAGTGATTGACAGTGCTGTGGAACTGTAAGTTGAACTAAACTCTCTCCTCGCCAAGTTTCTTTGGTCATGGTGTTTTATCACAGCACTAGAAACCCTATATAAGTAACCTTGTGCTAGATTTGAATTAAGATGTCCTGATGACAACGTATGCTGTCTTTGCACCAGAAGAGAAGTGTATAAAAGAAATCAGAAAGCTGTCCACATAATTCTAAAGGCAACTTTTCTCTAACTCCTCATAGAAACTATGTGTTAGTCTCCAAAATGCTACAACTAAAAAAGAAAGAAAATTCCATTTTTCCCACCTGACTCCTGCAATGTATCAATGATAGGAAAATGTCTGATAATTTGTAAGTATTGTAGGAATTTAGGGCTAGAAATTTTTCTTTAATTCTCAGTCCTGAAAGTCTTAGTCAATGACATCACAAAGTTGTCCAGAAGCGTCATTATCATATGACTATAATAAACTTTTGCAAAGTCCCTGATACAGTTCATCATGCTGCTGTGTTAATAAGGGCCTCATCTGAAAACAGATATTCTGACTTGCTCTTTTGAGCAGAAGAATATTGTGGAAAATGGAAAAACAGATCCCATGGTTACATGTAACTATGGTATACAAAAACAGCAAAGTCAAATATTTAATCAAACAAATAACTGTATTTTAATAATCAATCCCATGTTTTCTTATATAAGTCCATATTTTCTTTTAATTTCACTCTAATTGAAGGAGAGATAACTAACATAAAATCTCTTTAGTCAAAATATTATCAAGAATATGTGAAATTCAATAACAGAAAGACTAATAACTTGATTTAAAAAAATATTGAGAAGCCAGTGGAAATGCACTTTCTGAAAGAGTATAAATAACTGGACATTGCTCTTTTTCTTTGTCATCATTCTTCAGAGTTGGATATTAAAAATGTCTTTGATTTTTTAAAAAAGAGCAGATCTTTGAACTGGGTTTGGTAATACATGCCTATAATTTCAACAATCAAGATGCTGAGGCAGGAAGGTTGCAAGTTCAAAATTAGTCTGAGCTTCATAGCAAACTGGAAACAAATGAGGACTACATAGCAAACTGAAAGTCAGTGTGGGTTACATAGCAAGGGACTGCTGTAAACATGCCAGAAAAAAATGAGGATATTCCAAAAGAAAGAAAGAAAGAAAGAAAGAAAGAAAGAAAGAAAGAAAGAAAGAAAGAAAGAAAGAAAGAAAGAAAGAAAGAAAGAAAGAAAGGAAGGAAGGAAGGAAAGGAAGGAAGGAAGGAAGGAAGGAAGGAAGGAAGGAAGGAAGGAAGAAAGAAAGAGAAAGAAAGAAAGAAAGAAAAAAGGGAGGAAAAAAAGAAAAGAGAAAGTAATCTGTGCCCCCCCCCTTTTAGCCATTTGACTAATGAAGTAATGAACACCAGGAGATTAGATCAGCATTTCTCAGTTTGTGGGTCATGACCCCTTTGGTGGTTGAGTTATCCTTTCGCAGGGCTCACAGAAGACCATCCTGCATATCATTTATATGCAGAACAATTCTTAAGAGTATCAAAATTACAGTTATAAAGTAGTAATGAAAAAATTTTATGGTTGCTGGTCACCGCAACATGAGGCACTGTGTTAAAGACTCACAGCACTAGGAAGGTTGAGGTGGTTCCCACCCCTATGAATGTCCTTCTATTGACATTGAGTTTTTGAGATCTACAGAACCTTTCTTGGATTTTAGTGAGCTTAACTCAGGGAGTTATGGCACCAGACACTCAATGTGTACCACAGCCACCTTCAGCCAGTGGCTTCCAAGTTAGTTGTCTAATGCCAATAATAAGGAAATATGAATAAAAGATGAGCAAAGAAAAGATAGAGATCTTATGGGAAAACAATGAGAAAGAGGGATAGATACCTCTGTCCCTCTGTTGAAACCTAAACTGCAACTGCATGTCAGGACAGAAAGATAGGCTTGGGTGTGGGAACTGCTGAACATCTTTGTTCCTCTTTTTTTTCTGCTTTTCACTGTCATTACTTTGTTTAATTGGCCTGTCAAGGGAGGGTGACTGGGCTTAACTAGTTAGGGCTGTAAAACCTCTGGCAAACCTGTCTCATAAATAAATTAAAATAATTAATAAATAATAGCAATTAGTTCTGAAAATCATCTTGGGACAGAAAAAAGGATGAGTTCATCAAGTATGATTATTCCAAAGTTTGGGAAGCTACAGAAGGTCCATCATGAACAGATATTAGTAGCTGTGGTGATCACAACTACTAATTATTAGTAAAAGAAACTTATTTTATTTTGAATTTGCACAGAGTGCTTTTATCTGGGTATAAATAAACTACAGATAATTGAGTAGAGATGTCTCATCAATATACATTAAGACAGATAAAACTATGGAAATATCTAACATCCGTGGAATCTGTGTATGTATACTGCCTTTAAAAAATATTAAACTCTGAGGAATAAATAATTCTTTACTTTGGACTAATTCAGTCAATAAACAGAAGTACCAACCCTTTTTGTATGTCAAGGTGAGCTATTAAAAAATACTATTGCTGAATTTGCTGAGGACTAAATTTGGCAACTCCTGAGCCAGAACCTAATCTCTGCAAAGACGTTCTCCTGTGCAGGATTGCGGTTACATTATTCAGTCTGTGCCTCTTTTCTTCATAACTTCACGAATAGTAAGACATCCCCTCTTAGCATTTTGGAGTTTATTGACTACTCATTAAAATGTGGATGAGCCTAAGATGATCATCTTTTTCTAGAAAGAAGTACCAGTTTACTTTTGACATTCCCATGCGAACTCCTGTATCCAGAGCTGTATTGTCATAAAAACAAAGAAGCTTATTATTCATATTTATATATACATGATGAATTAATTAAAAAAGGAGACCTACTACCAGCATCCACCCAGCAGAGGAGCATAACATGCAAATGAAGTAATTCACTGAGAAAACGAGAAGACATTCTGACAACACATGAACTCATCAACTGAATAGATATTAATACATATAAATCTAGCCATGATGCGGGTGACAAAGAGGCTGTGGCACCGGAAAATCCCTGTCGTCTGCTAGATAAGCACAGCCTATTCCATCTCCATTCTTTGAGGTTTCATGTACATGTATTGTGTATCTGCAGTGTAGCTAATTATCCAGGTCATAAACGGAGAAAGATAAGGAAAGAAACAGGGGAAACAAAGAGGAGTTAACCTGAGTGCCACTCTCACTTAATTCATGAACCATTGTCAATAAAGGTCATTCACTGCACTGAAATAAAACACAATAGCAATGCAATTTTCTTAATCTCCCATATGATTTTCTTCTACACATTACATTTCCATCCCTCATTTCTTTTGTCTCATTTTATGTCTTCTATTATAGTCGCTTTAAATGCTTACTCCCCTATCTCTTATTGGCCCACATTCAAACCATTTACTGCAGGTAATTAGCTTCAGTATGCCTGAGCCTTGTTATCACAGTCTTCTCCATTCACAGTGGGTCTTTTATGACTACTATTCCGTGTATCAGAATTTAAAAGCGTAAAAACAGGATCAATGTCTGTTGAGAACACTGTGGCTTATTTTTTCAGCCACTAGCAACGAATTGCTTTGCTTTGTTTGCCGATTAAAGCCACAAATCCATTGACAGATGGGCTGTTTAATTAAAAATATTATACAATAAGTCAGACTAAAATTTAAGAAGGGATCTTGTGTTACTGAGTCCCTGAATCTAAATTCAAATACCAAGTGATCACAGGTTCCACTGAACCAAACATGCTTAGAGAAATTTCTGGACCAATTAAACCATGTCAAAGCATTTTTGCCTCTGAACCATAAGAGCACTAATATTTCTCTCAGAGTGGCAGTAGCACAGAATGGCTTCGTTCTCATCTTAGTCATTTCTCCCTCTCAAGTGGCATTTGTTTCAGAAGTCATTACACATGGACATTCTGCTATTTTGAAATATAGGTTTAATGTATATTGGAAAGGGATATGCTTTTCAAAGCACCCAGTGCTATCTAACTGTGAAACTATCAAGGAAGTGGTCATCCCATCTGTAGTTCATACCAGAAATCAGGCAAACCTTCAGTAACTCTCACTCCTACTTTTAAAGTTACCTTCTGTCCTGAAAATGTAAGGTTTTACTTTTCTTTTTGTTAAACTTAGGCAAATAAGATGTTGTAGGATCTAAATCGACTCTCTGAAAATAGTCATAACTTTGTTTCACCAGAGTTAGGTCCGGGTTCCCTTCTGGTCTCCCTACCCTGTTGCAATTGCTTTGCATACAGTTTTTGTTTCACATTTAATTTTGACACAGTTTCTGCTCTGGTACCCCAATGACTGATAAAATTATAAAGCAGATTGGGTGCCATCAGTTTTGCTTCATAGCTTTTCTCAAGACTGGCTCTGGGTATCAGCAGGGTGCTCGATAGCTGGAAAATAAGGTTTCAAGAAAATAAACACTTCTATTTCCAGAATACATCACCAAGTGATTAGTTTTTATATTATTAAATTATCACTTATTCATGAAGTAAATAATGCTTGAAAACAAATGCTATGCCAAGTAAGGACTGAAGTCCCAGGGAAAAAGCCACACATTGTCAATGATTCTGTGATGGTTTGAATGAGAATGTTCCCCATAGGCTCAGATGCCTGAATGCTTAGTCCCTGGTTATTAGAGCTGTTTGGGTAGATTTAGCTGGATGGCCTTGATGGAGAAAGGGTAGCACTGAGAGTGAGCTGTGAGATTTCAAAAGCCTTGTGCCATCCCCTTTGTACTCTCTGCTCCCTGCTTGCAGCTTATGATGTGAGTGCACAGCTGCTCCTCAAGCCTCTATGCCTGCCTGCTGCCAGGCTTCCCTGACATGATAATGATTGACTACCTCTGGAACCTCAAGCCCAAATACACCCTTTCTTCTGTAACTTGCCTTGGTTATGGTGTTTTATCACAATAGAAAAGAACACTAAGACAAATTCTATTAGGCCGAATGTGGAGAATTAGAATGTGCATATCCAGTGACAACTTATTATATGCTTTCTTTAGCCCTCTTGATGTCCTTTTATTGCCCACATCTGTTCTGACCTAACATTCTTGTGGCTATCAGGTAAGCCTTTTTGGAATGAATTAACTTAATACACCAAAGGGTAACAGTGTAAGTTACACTTGCCATCTTATAGCAGAGGTTCCCCACTTTGCTGCCACCCACCTATTTGATGCTACCCTAATACATTTTAAAATGCCTTAATTTATGATTTTCTTTAGTTCTGAAACTATAAAAACTTCATTGAATTGTTGAGTCATAAAACAGGTGGTACCTTTAACACCAGCACTCAGAAGGCAGAAGCAGGTGGATCTCTGTGAGTTTGAAGCCAACCTGGTCTACAGAGTGAGTTCTAGGACAGTCAGAGTTACAGCAGAGTGGGCTGGGCCTCCCATAGTGATCACTCATTAGGAAAATTCCTTACAGCTGGATCTTAGAGAAGTGTCTTCTCAATTGAGACTCTCTCCTCTCTGATGACTCTATCTACCTTGTGTCAAGCTGACAAGCCAGTCAGTACACCATGTCACCTCTTACTTGCTGTCTTCCCTCAAGGGCAAATCATCTCCCAGAGCCAAAGACATCATGAAGATCCCAGACAACATGGGCATCAAGAGAACAGCTGGCCCAACAAGGCCATTAGTGAGCTGATTGGAAACACATTGAGGATTTCATTGCCCAGGGTGATACTAGCATGGGTGCCTGCTTTGTGGGGCTGGCCTGCTTTGGCTGTCCTTGGTCCTGAGGTCCCTTTGTCTGGTTCCACCCTACCAGCAATAGAGGAGAGAAAGAAAAAGTCTTTCAGAAGAAAGAGTCTGAGGAGTCTGATGATGACATGGGATTTGGGCTTTTGATTAAATTCCTGCTCCCCTGCAAATAGAGCCTGTGTATGTATCTTGAAGAAAAACAAAAAAAGGAAAAAGTATCAATGTTTTTAGCCAGATGTTGCACCTCATATCTATAATTCCATCTTGCAGGAGATCAAAGCACGAATCTTAGTATGAGTTTGAAGCTAGCCTAACCTAGAGTAAGATCCTTCTTAGAAAAAAATTAATGAAAAAGAAATAAAACAATAAAATATCATATATTAATATACAGAAAATACATGTAAACTGCTAATGACATGTCAAGATTCTTTACGAGTTTTCAGAATTTCCTGTGCTTTTGGGGATGGAATATTTTAGATGGCAATGTATATAGTTATTTATCATTTAAAAATAAATTCTAGGACAGCACCTATCATCTACTGTCATGGGGTCCTACAGACAAAACATGTAAACAGCAAAAAAATATGTGCTGTGTATTTTCAAAATAGAAAAGAAGTCAAAATAATAAATGTTGAGTCGACAAAATAATTTTTGAAATTAACACCTCTTTAAACTGACAATATTTCTAATTATTTGTGAAAAGAAAACAATTACATGAAGAATAAAATTAGATGAAGAATGACAATAATAGTGGTGAGAAAATTAGAGTACATTTTTTCTAAAAGGTACAAAACTATTCTGTCATGATGCAAAGAGAGGCTAGATCTGATCATGCACAGCTGTAATCTCAGCACTGAGAGTGAGGCAACAGAATCACAAGTTCAAGGTCAGCTCTGAGCTACACAGTTATATCCTGTCTGACAACAACCAACCAACCAAACAAAAAGAACAGAAACAGGTTTAAAAACCAATGTACCTTTCACTCAGTAATTGGAGCAATACCGCCATCTGCTGCTACTAATAGAAATTGCACGTTTGAAAACAGACTTTTTCTCTTTTGAAATGATCATTTTTCATGACTAGTGCTTCAAATTTGACTGATAAAATATAATTTCTGAGTTGCAAAAACATATTAGATAATATCTACAGCTAAAAGGTTTTTTGTCTTTAATCCAAACAGTTAACTTTAGCATATTCTAGTCTAGTGAAAAAGTCTGAATTTGGGGACTCAATTTCAAGTTCTAGCTTTTGGACCTGATAACATAATTTCCCTGGGCTTTCTTTGTCTTATAGAGTAGGTAATACACCTATCACATTTTCTAGTATTTCACATATAAGGAATATTTGAGGCAAAATAAAAAGACAGGAAATATTATGGGAACAAGGTAAAGAAAAGGAGGCGTCCTCACCTTGAATCTGGTTGATGTATTACAACACTTGAGAGGCAGGGTCCAGAACACCTAAAATTTGCTGAAAAGTTGCCAAGATGAGACAAGTTCCTTTTGGAGACAGGTATTTTATATTAAAAAGGCAATGGGCCAGGCTTTAGGCTTGAATGTATATGACCTCTTGGACTTCTCTCCCAGATATTTTCTGGGTTGTATTGCAGTTATCTTCCTACATCTCTGTGACCCAGATTGTTAACTCCCTGATTGTAATCCCATCAGGTTCACCCAGGAACCACACTGTGACTTTATTTCAACACCTCTACAACATTTCATAACCAACCGAAAATCCAGTGTATGACACTTGTGAAGACAATGAAGTTTGATTCCTCCTTGAGGCATCCCACCCATGCTTTGGGGTGTGACTTACCTAGGGACTCTGTCTCTCTTAACCCTTGCTAAGAATCTATACTAAAATTTCCAGTGATAAACTTTGACTCTGCTTCATACTGGCTCATCCTGAAATTCTTTTCTGATTCAAAGCCACAAAACCAGGTTAGCCTGAGTGGAGGCCACTGAAAAAAACTCTTCATGCTGCTTTGGATGACAGTGTGGAACTGTCATGGAGCTGGACCTCTGTCCCTACAGCTGCTAACAATAAGTACCTCACTTTCTTCAGAATGATCATAGTCCTTAACTAAATTTTGTTGAAAATGTTTTTGTGGGCAATATCATACAATAGGCTTTTGTTGCTTGTGATGTTCATATCCTCAAATCACTTATCAAAGACCGAGTAATTATCAGCACATCTTGTACTTCTATAACAGAAAAGCTAAGAAGAGTTGTAGTTAAAATAATCAGGACAAAAATAAAATAAGTATGAGATAGGTAAAAGAGAGGGAAGGGTAAGGATGTTCAATTTGATGCTGTGATGTATTTTCCTTCTCTATACACAGACATCGGCTTTTCTGATCAGTAGCAAGGAGGGCAGCCTGAGAACTGTACAACCTCACAGTGCCGTGGTCATTTGTTCTGTATTGTGTGAACGGTGCAGAAATAGATCTGCAGAGCATGTGTCTGAATATTTTGTGATGGCCGATGTCTTCAGCATAAACTGCATGATCATGCCAAATCTATGCCATTTCCACTTCAGAATTTCTCACATTATCATCAACATATGATTCCATATGCTCAGCTCAGCCACTTTATTGGCTCTCCATGAAATATCCTGTAGTGTTATATCTGTATCGTGAATGAAGTGGCTCATTAAAACCATAAAATAAAAGGAATTTACCAAGTGGCATCTTCTAATGCTCTTGTTATTGCCCAAAGAGGAAGTCTTAGATGACATTTAACAATGAGCCATTTTCTTCCATTTACTTTCCAGCTTCCAGACTCCTCCCTCTCGTCTAACTCATCTCACCTCTAAAGAGCATCTATATCTTAAAATGAAACCCTGTTAAAGCCACAAACCTCAAAAATTACTCCAATATTTCTTCTTTCTCTTTTACTTTCAAATTTACTTTCTCAAATTTAAAAGTTGTAAGTTAGAAATCATATTGAAATCACTAAAAAATAAACATGCCCCATGTCCCAACTTTTTCTGGTCTCTCTACGTGAACATACATGAGCTCTCTCTCTCTCTCTGTCTCTCTCTCTCTCTTTCTCTTTCTCTCCCTCACGGACACACACACACACACACACACACACACATAAAAAATAACTAAAGAAATTTAACAGAAATAAAATATTGTGTTGGGCTAAATTCATTACTAGTGTGAGCCACATGTAGCTTGAGAACTGTGGATTGGACACACTATAATAGAACACTGGCTATTTCTCTAGAGAGGTCTGGCTTAGAAAGGAAGACATGCTTCCCACTGCCATTATTTTTTCCTCTTTCTGTGAACAGAATATCGTTGCTTTTTGGTTTTTCTTTGTTTGTTTTGAGAAAAGGGTCTTATGTAGCCTAAAACTTGTTATGCAACCAATAATAACCTTGAGCTTCTCATCCTCCTGCCTGCACTTATTGAGTACCATGATGTGATGTGAGTAAGAGCCATCATGACCAGTTTCATATATCTTCTCTGGAGAAGAGGCTAACATAACATTTACTCACCTTTTCATTTGTATATTTGTCTTTTCACTTCTGAATCCTAAGACATCGTTAAGAATCCCAATACAGTTCTCTGAACAGATACATGACTGTCAAATACTCTTTTCCATCCTTTAGGATGTTTCTTCATTTTCTACATCATAATATTTACAATGTTAAAGTTATATAAATACATACAATGTATGTGTGTGTGTGTGTATATATATATATATATATATGTATATATATATATACAGACATACATACAAACACACACACATATACATATGTGTACGTATACATATATATTCACAAAGTCACTGGGCTTTTGGTGTCATATTTAAGAAACCACTATCTAATCCCAAAATATGATGATTTAATCTTCTGTTTCCTTCTAAATGCTTTAAAAGCATTTGATTGGCCTACTATATACTTAAAATACAATTTAAATTTTCCCTGTGGTATGAGGCATTGGTCCAACCTCTTCGTTTAGTGTATGGAAAATTATCATTTGTACATGTGAAAATAAATGAGAAAAAAGTCTTAGATTCCTCTGTGTGGCGAATTTGCATTGTGGACTGAACTAGGTTAGGTATCACCCAGGAGACATAGCTTTGAGTTTGTCCTGGTGGATAATGTTACTGTGAGGTTTCACTGAAGCCCCACCCTGAATGCGGATCACAGCATTCCACTCAGTTGGGCACAGGCCGAATACAAAGGAGAAAGTGAACTCAGATCACCAGTCACCTTCTGCCTCTTAGTTGCCAGTGCGAGCAACCACTCATGTATCTGCCACTGAGATGTCACTGTCATCTCCTTTGACCATGAGAAAAAATAAATTCACCCAATAAAAAAGGGGGAAAGCAAGATCTTTGAGTGCAATGGAGGCTTTCTCACATCACATAGGCTTAACTCGGGAGTTAGGATGCCAGACAGTCTCGGTCACTCGAAACTTTCACTGTGTGGCTATGAGTTTTCATCTCATGAACTCAAAGAAAAAATTTCACAGCTCATGGGAAGGATGAGGTTTTAAAATGGAATTTATTAAGATTTATAGGTGGGACTTTGAGATAAAGACAAAGAGAATCTCCGCCTGAGCAGCAGGAGTGAGTGTTGTGGGGGGTACAATCAAGCTGCGAGTGTCAGGGTTTTCACAGAATTATTGGGGAAAAATGGATTACAGCACAGGGTGAGCTGGTCACTCCAGTTGGCCCACCAATAAGGTGTTCATGAATCTTTCCATCCTGTTGGCTACACTTGGGATTCTAGTACACACCTGAGGCTCTGGTCAAACATTTCTGGCATGCCTGGCCTTGGTCTAGGGAAGAACAGAAATCAGGCTATGAATCATTATCTCTGTCCAGAAACTTTCTGCCATTCCTGGCCAAGGCCCAAAATCAGACATGCTCATAGGAATTTTTTTTTATTTTGTTTTTTGTTTTTGTCTGACCAGCTATCTTATTCTCAACACTTCTTTCTTAAATTGCTTGTGTCATGTATTTAATCAGAAAAAATAAGAAATGTAGCAAGCCAATATACCATGTGATAACTTTTCCTAACTCTTTGTATTGTGTGTGTGCGTGTGTGCGCGCGCGCGTGCGTACTACTTAAAATTGTGTCCATTTTCTTTCTGTCTGAGGAGTTTCCTCTTTTCTATAATAGAGAAGACAAATTCTTTCAATCTTTATCTGCATGTGCCTTTATTCCACTGGAACATTTGGCCCATTCATTTGCTAAATATAAATTCTGTGAGTTTTTCTCTTCCTTCACTGTTTCCTCTATCTTCTCTCCTTAGCCTTTTTGCATTACAAGAATCCAGTTCTTAGTTGTTTTATTTTCCTTCTATGTGTGATGAGTGAATTTTCACCTACTGATTTTAAATTTTGTCTTTGCCTTTCAATAGCTTGAATATGGTATGCCTGGTTAAGATTCTCTGTTCATTAAGAGTTTGATTGTCTTCTTGCTTGTATAGTCTAAACTTTGCAACACATTTGAGGAGTTCCAGTCAGTTTTCTTGGTCTGCTGTTGTTGTTTGATGATTTCTATTATCTTTTTACCATTTGTTTGTTTTATTTTTGATTTGAGACATGGTTTCATTTATCTCAAGCTAGCCTAAAACAAGGATACTGTGAGTATATCCTTGAACTTCTTCTGGTCCCCCTGCCAAATCCTCCATAGCACTGGACTTTAATGTATGCACCACCAGGGCCAATTTACATAGTACTGGGGATTGAACACAAGCCCTTATCCATGTAGGGCAAGCCCTCCATCAACTGCCCAAGCACCAAATTTTCTTTAGGTATTTTCCTGGCCCTTTCTCTCTGTGACTACTATTGCCTTCTATATTGGTATGTATGAAAGTATATCACATTTCCTGAGGCTTTTATTTTTACTATACTTTTTATTTTGTAGTTTTCAGATAAAAAAATTTCATTCTGAAAACTTCAAACTTATTGATTACATACTTTTTCAAGCATTTTTAATCTGATGTTGAGTATCCCAGGTGAATTTCTCATTTAAGGTACAATTTTTTGGTTTTTATTTTTATTTATTTATTTATTTATTTAGCCATGATAGTGCCAGTTTGTAATGTGAATTCATTTTGATTCAACAATGACCATTCCCTGAACCTAACTTGCTTTTCTAGATTATTGCTCTCTTCCATCTTATCACCCTCCTGTAATGGATGGCCATGAGAGGAGCTTATTGATCACCTGATACTCTCTGATGAACCACTCATTTAATTTCCTTAGCTACTGCTAAGCAACAGCTAACCAGGAGGTTCCAAAGGATAAGAATCAGCCCCCACCCCTGTCTTATGACTACCACAGCCTAAAGGCAAGCTACAGGCTCTCCTTCCTTACACTGGATACTCCCCCTCTACAGGATTTTCTAGAATACTAGGCTTTGCATCACTGAGTTGCTTGTGTCCTTATCTAACATTCCTTCCACTCACCTTACATGCTTCAGTACCAAAATTTCCTTTTGTTGATTTTAACATCTTATAATTCAACGGTGTTTTCTCATTAATGATTTTTTTTAAATCTTACAAAATACCTTCATCTAATTCTTTAAAATAGTGGTTTTCAGTTACTTGAGCACATTGATGCGAGCTGTGTTAAAGTCTGCATACTAAGGCTCCTCTACAAC
This sequence comes from Cricetomys ansorgei, assembly GCA_026225945.1. NCBI lineage: Eukaryota > Metazoa > Chordata > Mammalia > Rodentia > Nesomyidae > Cricetomys > Cricetomys ansorgei. The sequence goes on from JAMJFZ010001791.1 coordinate 7,500,330, forward strand.
AGTTTCTATTGACTCCTTTCCAGAGTGTAAGTGGGTAATGATTTTGTGCAATTCTTGTTGATATAGATATTTTGTTAACATAAATATATTGTAGAGGAGCTTGCATTGATTTTTTTCCCTGATAGAGTCCAGATCTTCTTGTTAATTTTCTCGCTAGGCTGCTGGTATTATGTTTCTACGAGTATCACAACTTCAGACTAACTGACGGGCTGGTCACTGAGATTCGTGATAACTGGGAAAATGCCTAGGACATCTGGTTATACCTCATCTACTCTAAATCAAATCAGTTCCCAGCACAAATGCTGATGTTCACTTTCTGCCTACTCTCATAGGACTATGATGGTCAAAGAATGGCAACACACCAAGTCTAAACACGCAGTGATTCACATTTTCCCTACCCAAACTTGAGAAAGAAAGCCTCTAACTTTGTTGGAAGCTAAAAAGCCAAAGGCCACTTAGCATGACCAAGGTTCAAACAGAGAGTCTGTATTGAGAGACTGTACTAAGTCTGCAGCTGGTGTCTGCCTGCAGAAAAACACTTCTCATAGAGGAGCCCCAGTGTATATTAAGAGAGTTTCTAAAGACAAAGAAGTTCATCCTGTTTGGCAATTACAGTGGGAAGCAAGCAAGCAATTTAACAGAAGCCAAGATCATGCAGTTGCCTGAGGTATGTGACACTGGTTTCTAGAACAGGGCTGGGTGCTTTCCTATGGGACTTTCAGGATAGGGGTAGACATCAAAGATTGCTTCAGACTTTGCCTTGTTACACTTTACTGTATGTGTTTGGTTTCCAGGGTCCTAATATTTCCTTTTATCATTTTGCCCAGTTTTGTGGCATAACCACATTCTAAGAGAGGGACTGATAAGTTTCTTATTCTGTCACCCCAAATGTTGGCTCAATAAATTAGTTCTTTGTAGCATACATCATTGTAACCCTGATGCTACCTTGCACATTTATTAGGTATAGTAGATAGAATTCTAAAGATGTTTCCACAAAATCCCTATCTGCTACACCATTTTGTGGAATACTTCCATAGACATTATGTTAATGGGAGTTGGAAATGTAATTAAGATATGGATATTACAATAAGCAGTTCATATCGTAGTGCATAGGTTTGCCCAATTACAAGAGTCCTTGAAAGCAGAAAATATCATCCTGTTATACTCATAAGGATATAATAAGAGAAGATAGCAGTTATTGCTGAAGTTAATAAGGTCATAACTTAGGCCCTAACAGTCTTTGACCAAGCAGGTTTGTCCACTCATTGTAGATAAACCAATTGAATAAATAAGTAATTGTGGAAAGTAGGAAAAGGATATTATTCTATGTGGCCACATTGAAAGAAGAGCAAACAGGCCCAATAACCTCTAGATCCATCTTTCCAGGTGTTAACCTGAGGTGGGTTTCTGTTTAAAAAGAGAACTTAAGAGTTAGGAATAACTAAGCAGTCTCAATTAAGGTGTGGTCATTCTCAGTCTGGTCATCCTATATCAAGTATATCTTCTTTTAAGTTATTTTTCTAAGATATTGTGCTTGATAGTCATCTTTGATTGTCAACCTGATGTGATTTAGAATCACCATGGGAACAAATATCTGACCATGTCTGTGAGGAATGATTCAAAGCAGGTTAGTTGAGGCTTTACCCTAAGTGTGGGCAGTACCTTTTCATGGACTGGCGTACTAGACTGAATACAAAGGAGAAAGCAAACTGAGCACAAGCATTCCCTCTCTGCTTCCTGACATGGAATGTTGGATGCCATGTGACATGGATACCATATGACCAGAAGCCTCTTAGGCCTGCTGCAGTGCATTCTCTGCCATGATAGACTTTTATCTCACTCTGTGAGCCAAAATAGATCCTGTCTTCGTTAAATTGTCTTTCTTAGGAGTTTTGCCACAGCAATGAGAAAACCAACATAATTAAACACCTAAAACAATGTAATATAAATATTCTGATTTAATAAAAGTTACATGTAGCAATTATTTACAGAGTTGTTTGCAACAAAGAAAATAGGATCTATGTTTTATGTATATCTTCTTCCAATTTTCATAGCAAAGTCATATGTACACAATTTTTCCATGTGTAAAAGTTTTGTATTTTTGTTTTCTGCAGTTAAGAAAATCAAAATATTACAAATTTTAAGATATATTCAATTCTGTACAAAATTATAGCAGGTCTGTCTACCTGTGAGCTATTTTAAAATAATTATAAACTGTGGCAAACACATAATATGAAAATGTATTCTAAAAGCAGCATCTAACACATACAATCTGCACGAATTTACATCTGGAAACAATGAAGTAGTGTATATACCTTATCCCAAATGGAAGCATCTGTCCTAAATATGTCTGTGTAAGTGCCAAAATTACTGGTTTCCTTTAGCCATTTTCATTTGCAAGTTTGTCTAAAAAATGTAAAAGAAATACTTCAAAACTGAGTAAACTGAAGACAATGTCTGTTTGATGACCACTCATCATTATGGATGCCAATTGATGACCTGTTCATCAAACTGTTTCTGCATATGTGATTTTTTTTTCTTCTCCCTAAGTTAAGTGACCATATACTCATCTGTTTATATTGATAGTCTGTTTTCTTTCTTGTTCTCATTTCATGTTTCTATCAATAAGCTTCTTAAAATTGCCCTTAGCTTATAGTCTTTCACTGGATTCCATGCTTCCACACATAGATCTAGAAAGTCTAACTTCTATTACTCTTGGCCACAATGTAGGCAATATTTAAAATATGCCTGGTAGGCAGAGAGGAATATTCTCACCTGAGGTATCATGTATATTTCCCTGTCTCTCCTCTGCTGTCCCTTTGGTTGATGGAACTATCTGCTTCCCAAATACCTGAATTTTGGCTATATTTTTTTAATGTGATTTTTGGTGTGTAAAAATGCTCCTGAGTTAAGAAGGTCCAGCCCTCTTTTTCCTAAAACTGTACCTCTCATTTAATATCCAAGATGCTCACAAGGCTAACTCCTAGCTCATCCCTCCTTCTTGAATTTTAGCTTATAATTGCTACTAGGTTCTGAAGTCATTGACCACACACAGATTACCACCAGATACAGCAACATAAATTCCATAAATTCTAGTACTTCTGACTGTGACTTTCTTCCAGGATTTTTCTACAGGTCTGTATTATCCTGATGGGGAACCTGATATGTGAAATTTACAAAGAATTAAAGGGGAGTATGATTGGTAGGAGAACCTAATAACAAAGTTGATTAGGAAAAACACCTCAAATATTATCACCTTTAGTTTTCAGTATTTACCGAGTATCAAATTTAGACCTTTCACTTAGGTACATCCTTAGCCCTTCAGTACTAAGAAACTAGAAACAGTACTCACAAATTCACAATAGTAAGTTATTTTAGATAATGCTCAATGGCCAGTTTCTTGAGTATTTTAAGTAAATTTTTCAAGAATTTTTCAGCATAGATGGAATTTAGTTACTGTGACATCAGGTATGTGAAATACTTGAGTTTTGAATAATAAATGCATCGTAGAATTTAAAACTTTAACTAAATAACAATATCTGGTACCTATTAAATTAAATTCTGCTTAGCTTACTGTAAGTAATATGTGCTAAGTGATTACTTTGTAAAAATAATTTAAGTAGACAATACATGAGCATTTGTCAATAATGCATTATGACATCTTCTCATGTCTTGTTGGCACTATTCATTTCTGGAGCTGGTTCTTTCCTCTGAAAGCATGGAATTAGATAACACTATCAAATGTCATATGTTTTAGTGTTAAAAGTCAACAATATTTACAAATTACCTCCTAGAATTATTTTCAATGAAAAATATGTGTATTTGATGCTGATATTTCTGATTCTGTAAGGTACTGGGATGCAATGAAAATTACTTATGGTGAAAATAAATGCTAGAAACAGAGATATAATTAAAAAGTAATTACATTGTAAAGGTGCTTTTAATTTCATGAATTTTAAATATCTAATTCCCAAAGCCATCACATAAACTTGATTAGTTTATAGTTTTATGCTGAAAATAAATAAGTTCAAATTATTGACAATAAAATTTAAAATATAACTTAATTTAATAATTTAAAATATGACAGAATTTTAAATCATCAGTGTGAACTAGTGGTAGTAACACATACTTGTGGCCCCAATATGTGAGATGTAGCACCTAGCGGATCAGAGATCAAAGGGTGACTGGGAATAGGTGAAGCCTTGTCTTAAATAAAGCAAAACAAACAAAAATTGATGTTTTCATTTCTATGTCTGCACCTGTGTTTCTCCAGGGTAAACATTTAACTACTTGGTGTTGACCATTATTCCTGTTCTTCCTTGTTGATTTCATAGCTAGATATTGGAAATAAGTAAGAATTTGTGTGGTTTGAGGCTTTTAGTGAACTTTAAAGGCACGAACCTGTTTTGTTTGTTTTTGTTTTGTTTTGTTTTTGTTTTATTATAACAAAAATAGGAATCTGAACATAGACAACAAACAACCTCAATTGTGGAATATGTTTTTAAGCTATGGTCTACACAGGCTAGACAATGGTGCCTTAACACAATGTGTTCTTACAGACAAGAGCCAGTTTTCCAAAATAATCTCCTTTTCTCTTTCATCCTTCATTTTCTGCTTTGTATCTGTTTTTGTCTTTCATCCTTCATTTGCTCCTTTGTTGAGATCCTCTTCCACTGAAATAGTAGACACAACTACATTCTGACTTTGAAATGACACCTCTGAGCCTGGGGGTGGTGGTTTATAGAGAATTACTGCAAGTCCATTGAAGAGCATGTTCATCATTTTACAAGTAACAGCTAAATAAAAAAAAAAAAAAACAGTCATGCATTTGGACCTTCACTGATCTATAAAAAATAGTTTCCACTGACTAACTCTTCACAAATAGAAACTTCCCACTTTAACGTGAATAATTATAAGGAATAATCATTTTATACTTTCAAATTTTAAACCACAAGAGAGGCTGAGTGGTAGCACACACCTGTCATCACAAGACTCAGAGGAAGAAGTCCCTGAGGCCAACCAGGGCTTCATAAGGAATTTCTGAGCATCTTAAAACAGAGAAAGACCCTATATTAAATAATAATAATAATTAATAGTAATAGTGATGAAATTAGGAAAAAGAAATGAAATAGTTTTTACAATTTAATGGACAGGCATGTGTTTTCTTTGTAAACAACAAAAATCATAAATACAATAACAATTATTCTGTTCTTGAGTATAATTACAAAACTAATGCTGTTAATTCGTACTCAGTAAATCCTTAACTGACATTCTTTTGCTCATTTTTTTCTTTTTGAGACACTATTTTTTTCTATGTAGCCCACAATAATATCAAACTCAGGATCATGTGATCTTGGTTCCATGGGAGTTGGAATAATATATGTGAATCACCACACCCAGGATCCGTGCTCCATTTCTAAGTTTATGAACACATCCATTATTAAGGGGAAAAACAATCAAAGTGTCAATAATGAAATAAAATAGTTCACCATCTTTAAACTTGAGTAAAGAAACTTCATGTCAAAAGTGGAAAATAAGGTTAAAATGGAAAGGCTGTAGAGTTCTTAGGAGATGTCCTGGATATAAATATATCATATTTAATACTTACCTAAGTTTACTCTGACATATCAACTAAAAACATGATCTACTTAGATTTATCACATAAGTTTAATTCAATTTCAAATAGCTCTTTTTTTTAACACAATTGGATAAAGATAAATTAGTTTCTGCCATAGGATTGCACATTACTATCAGTGCTGAAAGTGATCTCACCCTGTAATTTTTCCAGTAACTGAATTCCTTTCTGTGATCATGCCTATTCATTATAAAACATCTGAGTAGAAATTCTCCCTCGTCTATTTAATCCTTACTTAATTTGTCAGGTCACTGACATATACAACTCTCTCAATGTTTCATTGTTGATTTGAGGTTGAAAAGTTAGTTATACATCTTTTTTATTTTTTTTTAGATTGTGATATAATTACAATATTTCTCCTTTCCCTTTATTCCCTCCAACCCCTCTCACATACCCATTCTAGTGCTCTTTCAAATTCATGACTTCTTTTCATTATTTATTATTACATGCATATATGAATATCACAAACATTCCTAAGCATAACCTTCCCAGTCTGTATAATGTTACTTATATGCATATTTTCAAGGCTGATCATTTGGTATTGTATAACCAATCGGTTATATATGTATATATGTATACACACACACACACACACACACACATACATACATGTATATATACACCACATACATATGGTGTGTGTATGCGTATAAGACAGTGTCTAATTCTTAGCCCAATCTGGCCTAAAACTCATTATGAAGCCTAGGTTGGTCTCAAATATATAATATGCATGATCCAGGCTCAGCTTTTCATGTTCTAGAATCACAGCTGTGTAATACCATCTGGAGTTAAGAGTTCTCTGTACTTAAGCATTGTAATGTCTAACAGTATTTAACTGTCAAATTGTCACATTCTAGATGTATACCATACTTCCTTAATCTTATATTTGTCATTTAACCAAGAATGTATAGATTATCATCGACAAAATCAATTGACCATCATGGCAAAACTTCTGAACACTTCTTGCAGCTGCAAGACATTTCCCTACTACAGCTCTATATAGTTTACAGAGCCTAGACACTTAGATGACAATCATGCCACAGAGCCTTTCAAATTCTCATTTATCCTTTGGATATTCTTTCCAAGAATTTGAGATAAATTGCTCTTAAAAAAAAAAACACATGACAAGTGATATACAGAAAGTGAACATTGTATTCTTCTACCTAAGAAGACTTAAAATTGTGGAAGCCATTCACAGCCTCTGATATCATGTTGGGTAACTGATTTTAGCTTCAGAACTGCAGGATGGCCCCACAGGATGGCCTGAACATCACACCAAAACTAGAACATAAGTCGCTTATAACATGATTCAAAGAAGCAAAATGTCAACTTACTAATGGCTACCAGCATATAGGCCATCCTGGTGTTATCATAAATCCAGCAAGCTCCTTTGTTTCCACATTCATTGACATCCCACAGAACACATGTGCTATCTATTATGACACCAAATATAATTGGCCCAGGTATTGTGCCTGAAGGAATTAAAGACAAAATGAAAACAGGTGAAGATTACAGCTTACAATCATAGGTTTATAAGATATATAGCTATACACATATTCATATAATACAAATAGGCATTAGTCTATCTACATGCACATTAGCCAATTCATATGTAAGTCAAAGGATATAAAAAAGTAGTCAAAATATAATAGTTATATGCTAATTCAAAACAGTACTTTAATAGAACATATTAATATTAGGGCCAGCAAGATGGCTCAGCAGGTAAGGGCACTTGCCTACAGGTCTGATAATCTAAGTTGAATCCCCAGGATCCATGTAGTAGAAAGAGAGACCCAACCTTTGGAAATTGTCCTCTATCTTCCACATAGGTATGGCACATAGGTACCCACACCCGCACATACACAGACATACACCAAATAAATGTATTTGAAAATCAAAGAAAATTTTATTCTTATATTGGGCTAATAGTTTAGAAAGTTATTTTATATTGTTTTTTTATATTTTTAACTGATACAAAAACTATAGGTTGTAATAAGGTATCACACAATGTGATAATCTGCAAAATCTTTAAATTCAGGCAAATACAGTTGAATCCACAAATATATTAATTATTTGTAGCTAAAACTTTCAGATACCCACTGCCCTAGTTTTAAAAAAGTTTAGTAAATATTCTAGTTCACTACTTTCATAAGGTAACAAATATATTTGAAATTGTCTGTGATAAATTTAGAAAATAATAAAATTTTTGGCACACAAAGAAAGCTGATAAGCTACTAAATGTATTCACTGTACATTTTGTGTATACACACACACACATATATGCATGCATACACACACAAACACACATATATGCATACACACACACACACACACACAAATATGGGCATGTGTTCATAGTGCAATATGAATGTGTGTATGAGAAACATGACCACCTACAGACATATATAGGAGTATTTGTTACATACACAAACACAAACACACTTCCACAAGGCCAAGAAGCACTGCACTTCCACATGTAAGTAATCCTCTCTAACTTTATATAGTACACATTAGTGAATTCAAACAAATGAAGACTAAACATGTTAAAAAATAATTTATACCAAATATGCTCAGTTACTAAATAAAAGGTGGCAAGAAAAGAAACTGGGGTTCATAATTGATATTTCAAATAAATCAGATATTCCCCTTAAAGTTACCTTTGCAGTGGGATTGGAAACAACAGATAACAAGTCAGACAGGTTAGGTGAGAAATCACTGTATTCTCATTTCATGTAAGCAGTGCTATATCATGAATGTTGGAAAACAGCTTTCATCAGTGACAACTATGCAGTGCTTATCCTTCATCATTTACTTGGCGTCCAGCATATTAGAATAGGTCAATAACACTAATGAACAAAAACAGCAGATGCTGATGAATGCTTTTAAATAACATACCTAGCAACCGAAGTAACACAAACTTCACTCCCAGTGCTAGAGACCGCTCTCTGTGATTGACACACCTGCAAATATATTAGAAACAAATGAGAAAAAAAATCAGGTTATCTATTAATTATAGTCAGACTTTTATGTCAACTTCAGATTAGCATTCCTACTCAAGAAAATGTTGTTCATATTAAAATATTTATAAAATCTTACAAGAAAATTCTGAGATTATAAAAGGAAAATATTACCAGTAGCAAAATATTACTAAAAACACCAAAAAGTCACAAGTCCCTGTGAGTTTCAACAAAGTTATAGGGGAAACAAAGCATCCAATTACAACATTTATCTAAAACAAAAAAAATCCCAAAAAACAAAATATAACTCTAAACAAATTAGGTAGGAGAATGTACCTCATTAAAATGAAAATCACAAATGACAAAATCACAGGTAATACAGTCAATACTCTGAGATTAGGAACAGGAGAGGATGCCCACTCTTTCAGTGTTCAAAATTCTGTCCAGAGGAATCAGGTAGCAGAAACAAAGAAAAGGAATTCAAATTGAAAAGGAAGACTGAAACTGCCTCTACTTTTAGATGGAGGAAACCTCCATGTAAAGAGCTATTCACATGAATAAATGAAGTTAATAAATTTGAGGCTACCAAATCAATATTAGGAAACAGTTATATTTCTGTGAAATAAAGAAACTAAGAAAACAATCCCACTTACACCTGGGATTAAACAAATGAGATCCAAGTTTTGGACATCAAAATAATGTAGAGGAAGACAACACAAATAAACAAAGACACCTTAATGTTCAGGAATCAAAATAAGTTTGTCAATATGCCTACACTGTCCAAAGCAATTAGAATAAAATTCACATCAAAAAGTGTTGTGGGAGATTTTAGTTATGGATAATGTTCCAGTAAGCTGTCCTTGAAGCATCTTGAAAAGGGGAAATTTGGGAAGCTATTGGCTTCATATCTTGTCCTCTGAAATCATCTTGGAGATGACTCTGCAGCTGACAGGGAGCCTGTTTTAAAAATTTGAGGCAGCTCTCACAGTGCTCAACTGTGATACAGATGCAAATACCTGCCTGCAGGGAGTCTGTTTTGCCAAACAGACCAGTGAAAATTGAGGCAGCTTTCACAGTGCTCAAATTGTGATGATGCAGATGCAGATTTGAACTGCAGGAGCATTTTGTTAAACATTGAACTTTTATGAACGGTTGGTGAACTTTTCTGAACAATTGGTGAACTTTTCAAAGACATTTAAACTGCACAGGCATTTTGCTAACTTTCATGAACAATTGGTAAACTTTTATTAACAGTTGGTGAACTTTGGACTTGATACTTGGTGTTATGGGACAGTTACATTTGAACTGCATGAGCAGTCTGATGAAATTTGGACTTGGTATTTGACAGACTATAACTTTATATCTTAGCTTCTTTTGTTTGAGTCAATATTGTTTTTATTGTAAACAGGAAGGGTGAGATGTTGTGGGAGATTTTAGTTATGGATAATGTTCCAGTAAGCTGTCCTTGAAGCAAGTAAAGGATTCACTGCCTACGAGTAAACAAAGAAGTGGCTATAGGGCTCTCAACAAGAATGGGACATTCCTTAGCCTTAAGGCAGAGGAAGGTTAGGCTCCATTGATTTGTATATTGGAAAGCTGGGTGGAGACAGGGAGAGGATTTGGAATAAAAAAGAACTAGGGCAGGGGCAGAGGGGGAAGGAGAGACAGACAGCAGAGAACAAGGAAGAAGAAGCTAGGAGCAGGAGGAGAACCAAGAGAAGAGCATGGGGTGAGGAAGCCATTGGAGTGAGCTCTCTGCCTAGCTGCCAGGGCATTAGAATTCCCTGAGATTTGACATAGTTTGTGATTAATAAAGAGCATTGCAAATTACAACGTCTGGATTCTCCGTTAAGCACCATAATTTTAGTTAACCAAAAAAGATAATGAAATTGTTCACAAAAATAGAAAACACAATTCTAAGATTCATATGGAAAAGACTCAGAATAGCTATGCCAATATTGGTCAATAAGAAAAAAGTTGGAGGCATAATATTACCAGATTTCAAATGACAATAACAAATCTATATTAATAAAAACACTCTGGGCCTGGCATAAAAATGCACATAGACATCAACAGAACAGAATACACACACACACACACACACACACAAACACGTGTCTGTCTGTATATATGTATTTGCAACTGACAAGGATGCCAAGAAGACATAATGGGGAAAGATTTTACTTAATAAATGATGTTCAGAAAATTGCATATTTTATATTCACATGCAAAATAATGAAACTGGACCCTTATCTCAAATGGTATACAAAACACATTCAAATTGACTAAGGACTAAACATAAAATGTGAGTCTGATCCTTTCATAAACAAAAAATGGAAAGCTCTTGACATTTGTTTGGGCAAGGATACTTTTGGCTACCATACCAGAAGGATAAGAACCCAGAGCAAAGAGAGGCAAACAGGACTACATCTCACGACAATGCTTCTGCACAGCAAAGGAAGAGACAGAGTGAAGAGACAGATTCCAGAAAGGAATTGGCAAACAAGGCATTTCAGAAGCACTTCATTACCAACTGCCCTCCCCCATCATAAACTCAAAACAACACAATAACATGAAAAAAAAATTCTAAAATTAGGCTGAAGATCTGACTAGATACTTCTCCAAGGAAGGCAGCAATAGCCAGAAACAATATGAAAAACAGTGTTCAAAACCAGTAGTCATGAACAAATGTGCATGGAGTCCTGTCTTGCTCTTAATAGTTCACTTATTATGATAAAGTGAAAAAAAAAAAAAAAACTCTTGAGGAAACAAGGAAACGCCACTGCAACTGCCAGAAGGAAAGCAATCTGGCACAGAGATTCAGACAGACTGCAGTTTCTCAGGAAAATTGAAATGAAGTCCTATTGTGAGGCCGGAGACCCCCGACCCTGGCTTTCTCTACTCAATACAATAATTATTGAGTACTTTCCAGAACTCCCTGTTCCAAGAACTAGCCTACCCCAGAAACCATAAAACAATTATTGTCAGGCTTAATTCAAGGGCACTGTGACCCAGCCCAAATTCCTAAAATGAGCGGCAGCTACAGCCGCCACCTAATAGCCTTGGGCAAGGGACTTTACATTTCCTGGTGCCCGCGACCTTGCTATATGCCAACACCAATCAATTTAAAGGTTAACTGGCCCCTACCTATCAAAATGGGAAAACAATTTGGGAACCAATCAACTTGTACCAATTCGGTTTGTGCCCAGCAACTGTTTAAAAAGCTTCACCATTTGCTTCTCGGGGCCGCTTCTATCCTGCGTGTTAGAACGGTCCCAGTGCACTGGAATAAATCCTCTTGCTATTTGCATGGATATCCCGTCTGTGAGTCTCTGTGGGGGTGCAGCGTCCCGGTTTGGGCCTTTGGGGGTCCAACACTAACACTTGTACAGCATGAATGAACTTAGAATACATTGTGCTGAGATGAACCAGACAAAATCAAAATACTGATTGTATACTCTGACTCATATGTGGACACTGAAACATTGGCTTCATTTAGAAGTAAAGGATAGATTGCAGGCTGGTAAGATTGCTCAGTGGGTAAAGGTGCTTGTTGCCAAGAGTGGTGACCTGAGTTCAATCCCCAGAAACAACATGGTAGAAGGAGGAAAACGACCCTTTGAAAGTTGTCATCTGATTGCCACACACATGCCATGGTATATGTGTACATATATATACCTGACCACCACACACATGCCATGGTATATGGGTACATATATATATATACCTGACCACCACACACATGCCATGGTATATGGGTACATATATATACCTGACCACCACACACATGCCATGGTATATGTGTACATATATATACCTGACCACCACACACATGCCATGGTATATGTGTACATATATGTACCTGACCACCACACACATGCCATGGTATATGTATACATATATATACCTGACCACCACACACATGCCATGGTATATGTGTACATATATACACTTGAACACCACACACATGCCATGGTATATGTGTACATATATGTACCTGACCACCACACACATGCCATGGTATATGTGTACATATATATACCTGACCACCACACACATGCCATGGTATATGTGTACATATATACACCTGACCACCACACACATGCCATGGTATATGGGTACATATATATACCTGACCACCACACACATGTCATGGTATATGTGTACATATATATACCTGACCACCACACACATGTCATGGTGTATGGGTACATATATATACCTGACTACCACACACATGCCATGGTATATGTGTACATATATATGCCTGACCCCCACACACATGTCATGATATATGTGTACATATATATACCTGACTACCACACACATGCCATGGTATATGTGTACATATATACACATGTACACAAATAAATACAAATTTTAAAATGTTCTTAAGTAGTAGGGGGTAAAGTGATGATTACCAGAAGCCAAAGGTATTTTAAATTTGCTAAGACTAGATGTTAATTATTCCTATCACATTTGTGTGCATACACATAACAAGTGACATGTGAGATGATGAATATGTATATCAGTTTTTGGTAAGAATTTCATTTCATATATGTATTTAAATGCATTTAATAGTAATATATCCAAGTTTAATTGACTAGTCATTTCAATGAGTTCAAAAAGCAATTAAAAAAAGCTAGTATCTGTCCAAAAAATCTTTCTTTTTTGGGGGGAGTCAAGGATTACAGGCATGTATCACCACTACCCTTGGGTTAAAGATCTTAGTTTTTGAGTATCACTATTCACAAAGCTTCAAGTACTCTGACTTCTAACTTTGAGACTGAAATCACACACATAGCATGAGGATATAAACTGAGGCAATAAAAACTAATTCTGGCTTCAATACTATTAATAGCTCTTTATTGACTGTTCCGTGATGATGATGTGTGACATCAGCATACTAGAGAGTCACAAGAGAGACAAAAAAGATGACTCATTTTTCTAAACAAGTCAGTAAGCCAGGCAGAGTAGCACAGGCCTGTAATCCCAGCAAATAGGAGCCTAAAACACTGCAGGTGCAAGGACAGTCTGGGCTCCATAGTGAAATGCTATCTAAATATAAAAAATCAACAACCTACAAGTACAAACAAGTAAGCAGTTCAACGGAAATTTATATTAGTTAAATTATTTTTCTAAATTAATTTTCTCTTTGCTAAATACCTCCAGTTCCCAGGTAGAGCAATGTTAATAATTTAATATAGAATCCATACACTTCCAACTTTTTAAAAATATGAATGATAGTGGGTGAATATTAAGAAGGAAAATACTAAAAGGGAGAACCCCAGTGCTGGTTATGTAAGAGGTAGAAAGACTTGTGATGGCATGTAGAGATGCTTCTAAAACATTAAAGGAGGGAGAATAAATGTTAAAAACACCTACAAATGCCCACATTATGACTTCTTAGTGGTTGGCAAGGGGTGATTTGCCAGTACCCATTGCTTAATTTAACATGAGGACTGTTGTGATTACCTATTGCTAGAATACTTACACATAATTGAGCAAGTCTCCAGCTCAGACTGGTCATGTGTGAAACTCACAGCGAGACTCATGTCAAACACATGCCACATGGGCAACAGTAAAATACTTTCATACATTAACTTCTTTAAACCTCAGGTATCTGGGCTTCTATGGAGTCCCAGAATTCATGTGGTATCCAGAAGGTATTGCTTGAATTAACGAAAGCCTAATTGAACTCTGCGTCATTTGGTTTTTCACTCAACATGCTTCTATAGGAAATGCAAGTTTCAGAGTGCAACCCTTACCTTAATATAGACACAGTTATCGGGGTACCTGCCAGAAAGGTGAAGATAATGGTAATGAAGAAAACGCCAAGAAATATGGGCAAGTTTGCACATCGAGTGTTACATTTTCCAGCTTTAGCTTCAAAATCAGTATTTTCTGTAGTAGATGTGATTTCTACTTTCCTTTCAATACAGGAACAATTGTAATATTCCTGGAATTTAAACACAAAAATGTCAATGTTGTTGTTTACTTTGAAAATATATTTGTATTATTATGTCAGTGTCCTAATCTATAGACAGCCAATAGTGCTGAAATCACACAGAGTAACAAGCCACGAATGTGGAGTACAATCACCTGTATTTGACTTTGTGGCCTATTATTGGCTCATGTCATAAAACACCTTGACAAGAATATACCAGTTACACACTGCCTTGTGTTCTGCATACATAACTTTCAGTAGACCATAATTACCCAGATAATATCTTCCTACTAACTCTTCTTTTTCATTATAAGGGGCACAGAAACATCCATGCTGACAATCTCATTATATGCACTAGTTTAAAAGAACAAACACTATCATTGTTATAAGTTCCACAGTAAAATTATCTTGTGTACACTAAAACTTTAATAAAACACTATTAACCACAATAATTTAACCACAATAATTCAAACAAAAAAAATTTCTGAACTTAAGAGGTACTTTATGGAAAGCAAAATATCCTCTTGATAACATGTTTATGATAACAAGAAATAGGAATTACCACAGCTTTACTATGAAAACTACCTTACATATAAATAACATTATTTTTAATATATTTTCGTATGGGCATAGATGTATGTATATAGTAACATGACATTGTGGAAGGTAACAACTAAAAAACAATGTTTTATCTTTATAGAAAAGAGATCAGTTATTTAGAAACTTTATTAAGTTTTAGAGGCATTCTATATCTCCATGTTATTCTTAATGTAAACTTTTTATACATTTAAACCCTCAACAAAATCATAGTGAGATAGAGAAGATAAAAAAAGGCGGGAGGGGTTCCAGGTTCCAACAACGTTTTCTTTTCATTAAAGAAATTCTATGACCAATGGTGGTGATTTGGGAAGAGCGAATATGCATACGATCCTAGAACATGCATTATTACACAAGAATCAGATGTATATAGAAAAATAAGGCCATTCAGCCTTGTGTGTGTGTGTGTGTGTTATAGAACACATTTGGAGGTAAGGCGACAGACAGCTAATGGAAGTCTGTTACCTCCTAACCCTGTGTGGGCTCTGGGACTCAAATCAGCTTTTCATGCTTAACATCAAGTGCCTATACCCACTGAGCAATCTTGAGGGTCCCAGCTTGAACACCTTAAGAAGAGAAACCGACCAGAGCACTTTCTCTCACTCTGATTGTGTAACTGAAGTATAGATGCCAAAGTCAGTTCTGTATTATGGTCATTGGCAGAAATTATTATTAATATTGCTGGAGAAAATACACAAGTGTTTATCATTTTATTATATGTGCAATTCTGTCAATCTGAAATAGTTCATAAGAAAAGTGTGTCCTGGGCTGGAGAGGTGGCTTAGCAGTTAAGAGCACTTGTTGCCCTTGTAGAAGAGCTAGGTGCTAATCTTATAACCCCTTAGTGAGATCAAATCTTCTGTAAATCATGTTCCATGGGGTCTAATACACTCTTCTGATTTCCTCAGGCAGGCCCAGACATGGTACTCTTTCAGGTACATCATAGCCCATGCTAGGGATGGAGTCCAGTATCTCACACAGGAAAGACAAGCACCCTGCCTACTAAGAAAGCTGCTTGATTTGTCTGAAGTTTTTTAATTATATTAAAAATAAATAATGTCCATGGGTAAATTGATATAATATTAAAAGCAAATTTATATTTGAGGAGGAATTGATGATTTGGATGTTTTATATTATATTTGTGTTGTGTGAAATTAAAAAATAATTAATAAGTTTCATTGTATCACTGATTAGTAACTGTGTTTTCAAGGATCTTAGAACTATGAAAAACCCAAATAATATAAAACGGTGATAAAACTGCCATGCTATTGACTTCAGCAATAATTGCCTGAGACATGAAGAAAGGAGTCTTTTTCAGACAAGAGTGCCAGGGCAGCATAACTGGGAAGGTGGGACAAGCAGAAGGAAAAGACTGATGGTCAAGACAACGTCACAAGACGCAATGCACATTGCTCCACTGAGGCAAAGTAGAAAACATGACTACCTTAGGTTTCCTGTTTGAAGCTGAGTTTAAACAGCCTGCAAAGCATGGAGAAAAATACTGGACTCCATCACCTCCACAGAGGGGATAATAATAGGACCGCAAACACTTGCAGTTGGCATTACAAGGTGCAGTCAAATTCCCCAGTTCTCCTGTTCTGTGAATAAGAAAGACAGAGAAAGTGACATTTTCCATGACATAACTCCTAAAGAACAATTCAGAAGCAGTTGTATCTTGTCATCGTGTTAGTCACTCAAAACATTAAGTACTAAATGAATAAAACAACCTTTCTGCTTTTCCATGAGATTTAGCATACAATTAGCCTACATCTCTCCCTAGACAGAAATGTTTGAGGAAGGATCCTATCTTATTCAGCTTCCTGCTCCCATTACTCCCTTCCAGCCCCACTTATCACCTGTTTCAGACACACTGTTGAAAGAGTGAGTAGCTGAGTCACTGGGGGAAGCATCTTTGATTAGAGTAACCCTTTAAGGGAGAAAGCTGTGAAATAAGACTTATTAAGAGTCACAAAGTGAACAATAAAAATGGAATGAGAGTGCTGAATAGTTTTATGTCAGCTTGACACAAGTTAAAGTCATCTGAGAGGAAGGGACTCAATTAAGAAAATGTCTCCAATAGATACAGCTGTAGGGCATTTTCTTAATTAGTGATTGACTAGAAGGGACCCAGCTCATTGTTAGTGAGTCATCCCAGGGCAAGTGGTCCTAGGTGCTATAAGAAAGCAGGCTGAGCAAGCCATGGGGAGCTAGCCAGTAAGCAGCACCTCTCAGTGGCCTCTGTACCAGCTCCTGCCTCAAGGGTCCGGCCATGTTTGAATTTCTGTCCTGAGTTCAAGCCACATAAACCCTTCCTCCTCAAGTTTATTTTGGTCATGGTGTTTCATCACGGCCATAGTAACCCTAACTAAGACAGTGAGTCTTGGTAAATGTCAGAGTTTCTCCTGCTAACAGTTCTTGGCTCTGTGGATTATCAATGTGGGTGATTAGCAGCATCTGCCACTGCTACCCACCAGTCACAAGTAGCATCCTCCTTAAATATGCCAATGAAAAAGTTGTTAGACATTTGCAAACATCCTCTGAAAACAGGCAACATTTTAAAACCAAAAAGGTGATTAAAATTATGTTGTTTAACACACTCACATCACCATAGAAAACAGGCCTGATATACTTAAGTAAATGTCCTGATTTCAGACTAGGAGATGCTTTGTTTATGTTGTCTCTTGCTGTCTGTGAGAAGTCTTTATATAAAGGATCACAGAGGTCCCAATATAAGGTCTTACTCTAATCAGAGATGCTTCTCCAGTGCCTCACCTACTCATTAAATCAACTGTGTATCTGAAGCAGGTGAGAAGTGGGTCTTGTGCTGAGTAATGGGAACAGGAAGCCAAATAAGATAGGATCTCTCCTCAGAGATTTCATTTTAGGGATAGAGATAGATTAATTGTATGCTAATCTTCTGAATATGGTTTCCTGATAGCTATGTAGCTACAGATGCATTTTCAAAGCTCCTAAGGATGACTAATAAAAAGAAAAGTTTGGAGAAAAGAGATCTGAGAAGCTACCTCCCAAGTGGTTCTTAAAGAAGAACATAATATAACCAGACAGTGGGTAACTAAAAGAGAAGCCTTGGAATAGAGGTAATGGTATCCAGAGAAGAGAATGGAAAGGAATGTTCTTGTAAGGAAGTCAAGGTTTAGATTAATGGTTACCTCCATGGTCTTGTTAAAATCAATGACGCTTAACTGTTATAAAAAATGTTTACATTAATAGTGATAGTATCAAAACCCATCAAAAATGTTTTGATATGTGCATAGTATGTATGAATGTGTAAATATATGTTTGCATATGTAGGAGTGCACATGTGTGCATGTTCTTGTGAAGACATGAGTTTAACACAGAATATCTTCCTTGATTACTCTACCTTACACTACCTTAATGACACTCCTTTAATTGAGACAGGATCTCTCACTAACACCAGAGATCTCTTATTCAGATTGGTCTAGCTATCCAACTTGCTCTGGGAATCTACAGTCTCTATTTTTCAAGTGATAGAATTAGAAGTAGGCCACCATGCTCAGCCAACATTTACATGGGCTCTGGGGACCCGAACTCAGTTCTCATATTGATCAACAAGCATTTATTATGTGAAATTGTATAGAGTATGAATTTGAAGGAAGGAGACCAGTTATAACATCTAAAGCAAGTGACTAAAATATGAAGAAAAACTGAAACACAACATGGTTATAGGAAAGATTGGTGGTGAAACTTTTAAACACAGAATTGGCAAGATTTGGTGACTGGTAGATGATGAAGTACCATTTCAAGGAATTCAAAGGCACTCCTACTATTTAGGAGAGAAGGAGAACCCAATCTGGAGGAAGAGGTAACTGTTATAGCTTTGCATATATTAAGAATCTCAGATTGGTGGACAACTGATCCAAGGCTAGACATGTTAACATTCATTGGCATACATATCTAACAAAATCATGATGGTGATGAGATCTGCCATACAGAGTGTAGGCATATCCAACTTCTTGACACTGTGACACACATTGTAATCTACAATGTTCCCTCTCAAAAATTCACATCTACTTATAAGATACACACAATCTCATACTGTTTTAAGTGAGATTACAATTTGTGTTTGGCTGTATTTATAGTTGTTCTTAGTGGTACTGAGATTGGACACGCCTCCCTGTGGGAGAAAAAACAGATGTCTTGGGAGGTCTGCTTACTTTTTAATCACAGTTAATCTTAGATGTATTATCTTAAGGAGAGTGGTAGAAACATAACTGAAATAGGGAACCAGAGCCATAAATAAGAAAGAAAGCATCATTCCTGTGACTGTAAGTCCATACATCCTTGGAAAGCAAAGATATAAGCCAGCTAACACAACTTAGTGTTTGAAAATAATCTCTCAAACTGGAAAATGATGGCATTTAAGTAGTAGGCAGAGAAGTTTGTGAAGGAGGTAGATCTAGGTAAAAGGTAGGAAAGAAGTCAGTGGGAAGTGGAAAGGAAATAGAAATCAAAAGCTAGATTATATGGGGCTGGAAAGACAGTTGAGGTCATAGGGACATTTGTCACCAAGACAGATATCTTAAGGTCATGGGCCTTGAACCCACATGTTTGGAGAGAACCATCTCCCATGAGTCATCCCCTGACCTCCACAAAAATCAGTTAACAAATGCACAAAGATTGTAAGGAATCTGCCCTTCTGGGCTGGAGTATCTTCTGCAGCCATGCCCCACAGAATGCAGCCACATGTGTCTTTGTCAGCACAATTTTATTACAAAAATCTCTGCCCAAAAAGCTTACTGGGGATAACAGAAAAGAGACTAGAGAAAATCAGTCCTTATAACTCAAGCTAGTAATATAACATTACACAAGTTTCAATTCAAATTTTTCAATACTTAATTGTTGTATTACTTGTAAACACATACTGAAAATGCACAAGTATAAGACGGCATTATACAAACCACAGCAGAAATAATTTTTAAAAAAACATTGCTTGTCTTCAAGCTTCAGTCAATTTCTCTATATTTTATAAATTTTGTGTCATGTGATAAAAAGGAAAGGAAATGATCAGTAGAAAACAAGTACTATACTTGTAGAGTATAAATGTGTAGCCCTACCTGTCCCAGAACTGACTCTGTAGACCAGGCTGGCCTTAAACTTAGAGATCCACCTGCCTCGGCCTCTCAAGTGCCACCACTGCCCAGTTTGTGAAGTATATTTTCAACATTTCCGGATATTTTTCTGCTATTCCAGATGTGTACAACAAATTCCATTCAAATTGGTGAGTGAAAATAGCTCTTATGTCAAATAACTTCTACAACAGCAGCAATACATCTTTCTCTCCCTCCCCTGCAGCGCATACTATCCCTGTTTCTTCCTTCTCAGCTCCTTAAAACCTTTAAATCCCATCTTGCTTTTAGGCCACAAAGGCTTTCCTAGTATAGTCAAATAAAATAGAAAATACATCCTTTTATGAATGCTACAGAACTTTCTAGAGCTCCAGTTACCTAACCTATTGTTCATTCCAAGTTTTGTTTTCCAATCTTTGTTTTAGAATAAGAATTTGATGCCTCTATAAGAGGAAGCATGAAGAAGTATTGACTAAATGTAATGGAGCTTAACCAAACATTGATTTAGAACACTGGGCATCATATCAACACAAAAGAATGACAGACGTGTGAATATAAATACAAATCAAGATTATTGTTTCTGGCAAACTTTCCTAGATGAATTTAATGTCATGTTCATGCAGCATTTCACAAAATTATGGATCCCAAACCTGGGGTGATACCTCCCTCAAAACCCACACACATATATAATAAACCAATTAAAACATCACTATGAGGCTCCAAGTTTTGTGATCTACCAATGTTGGCTTAGGATTTTGTTGCAAAACAATCCTGGCCAAGAAAACTAATTAGAGGGAAAAACTTGTCTGCAGGACATAACAAGAAGTTATTTATTTCTCAAAATAAACATTAATTTCAAAGTAAATAAAACAATAAGAATTATGCACTTTTAGTTTTATTTTAATGTATTTTAGTAAACTTTCAACTCAGAGAAGAGAATTTGTCATTAAAGAATAACCTCTATTTTTAAATACTTAGGTTAATAGGAAAATAGGATGTTGCCATAGCCTGCTTTTTGTAGATATAACAAAATATCCAAGATGAATGATTTATGAAGGCTGTAGGTTGCTTGAGGACAGAGAGGAGTGTTAGAGGATGAGAGGTCCAAGCAAAAAGAAGCAGGAATGGTCTCTGATGGTAGAAGAGGACATCACAGGACACAATAGAGAAGACAAGCTGGCTTGTGTGTCCCTCTTCTTAGAAAACCACTACTCCTATACATGGGGCTCCTAATTATCTCCCAAATATCTTTCCTCTAAGGTAGCACATGGTCTGGGGACTATCTCCAACAATTGAACTTTTGGGTAACACATTTAAATTCTACCAAATATGAATCCCCATAAGACAAACTCTCTAACATTTTAATCCTCGTTGAATCCCTGAGCCAAGCATATTGCCCTTAAACTGCTAAGATAATTAACACCTACAGCTTTCAAGTAGACACTAAATATTCAAACTAAAACACAAAAAGACAAAATCCCACACTATCTTTCACTGAAACAAACAAAACGTGTCTAAATTGTTTAAAAAGACAACTCCTAATCACGTGCTTTGAGTAAGAAAATACTTGCAAATGTATACATAATATCTGACATTAATGTAAAAAGCATTGAATTATATTTACCCATTATATGATTCAGACACACCAGCAAATGGCTCATTTTCACATTTTGCATAAATAAATATAAAACTCAGCAAAAATGCTACTCCAGATGCAAACAACGCAAACTTCATTGTATTTTTACACTTCAATTTGAATTTTGAAACAAGAAGACCACCTAAGATTTGACCAAGAGCAGCTCCAGGAAGTAAAACAGCCCCTAATGAGAAGTAAGATAATGGAAAACACACAATTATGCTCAGTAACTCATACCAACAACTGGAAAACATCACAACCAGCTTCCACAGATAAGAATTTACCTGACATAAAAACACATGCACAAGAAAATGTCATAAATACAAGCAATAGGAGGTTAATCAAATTAAGTAGTAACAGAATTAATATATTTTTCTTAGCCTAGTTTGGTCTGTCTTAAGTTAATCCAGAACACTGATTTAAGAGAATCAGAAACTTCTACCAAAATATTCAAGGTATGGGCTATTCAAAATGATGTACTCTCTCAATGAAAACAATCTGCTTAAGTTGAAACTGTATACTAGGTGATAATAAAGAAAAGCGTTTACCTCCAAGGGTAGCTGCAAAGCTGGATGTCATTCCAAATTGATTTTCTATAAATTTAGGTAAAAACGTGGCAAATCCCGTTGAAACTAATGCTTCAGATGTAGTTGATAAAACTAAACATATAAAGACAGTATTCCTCATCAAATTCTAAGGAAAAAATACAGTTCAAGTGAATCACTGTGATTACAGCACAAAGTGTGGCATTAACAGGGAAGCATAATGAAATACAAACATCTAAACTATAGTATTTCCTCTGGGAGAAAAACATAATCACAGTTAATTGGTATAAACACACACACACACACACACACACACACACACACACACATACACAGACAAGGACATTTGTATGTGGAGCATCTAAAGAATAGACAGATGACTCGTTAGTTGAGAGCAGTCATTATCCTTTATTGCCCTCCAGAGACCAGTGGAGGAGGTAAAAGCCTATTTGGTAATGTTCCCTTTTCTAGGATTAGTGTAAATGTCTATACTATATATATATATATAGCCATTATCAGATTATTTAGGATATATTTAAATTTCTGTATCCACTAACCAGGGAACTTGAAACTGAGCATAGATGAATATTATTTCATCATTATAGTATTCAGTAATTAAGAACCCTAGATAGGTATTAAAGCTAAGTATCTTTACATAGGTCTTTATACTGTTAATTCTCTCAAAATATTATTGCATAAATCTAACACAATACATTTCCAGATATCAAGGACAGATGAGAATATTGGTGGTGTAGTGGTGAGCATAGCCAATAATAGATGAAAATATTCACATATGTACATATGGAAGGAATTCATACACCTACACCAAGGACTTATCAACTTTCCCTGGAAAGGAGGAAATAATAGCCTGAGACTATTGAGATAAAGAAGGATGATCCAAAAGGAAGCAGGATTAAAGACAATTGAGTTCAGTGACCCCTGATCAATGCATGGCATAAGCAAAGTGGCATGGATTGACAGATTACATGCTAATGAAGAATCACTGATTATTTATATTGTAAATTAAATAAATTATGCTCTTTCAATTATTCTATTCTGAATCTCAAAGGGCAATAAAATTCAATCTGAAAAGTTATATCTAAAAGCTTCAATAGCAATAGAAAAGAAGTGATGTTACTGTGCGTATATGTTTACTTATATGCGTATGAAACATGTACAGATGTGTAAGTACTGTGTTCCTGTGAGAGAGCAGGGGAAAACTGACACACATAGAGAAAATTTCTATTTTACCTTTACAGCAGTTGGAAAATCTTTAATATTTTTTCCAAAATTTTCATCTGAATAGTGGAAAGCAGTACTGGTACTCTGATGAGTCTGGGAAGTTTTGCCAGCTTGAATTTTTGCTGTCCCTAGTTGGACAAAGTAAAGGTATTTGTTTTACTATTTATCATTTCCTTAATCATTTCAAAATACGCTTACTCTTTAATTGGTATGTACTATATGAGTATGCAAATTCCACTGGAGTTGGGATTTTTTTGGAGGAGGGATAAAGTTGTATAAATATCTATGTCTGTAATAGGGCTGTGCTAAGGACAAATGTCTACTAACACTCATAAAGGGCAGCCAGGTATGATGGCTCAAGTCTATAATCTCAGCACTCAGGAAAGACTGTTTGTTGATGTGGGCTGTAATGTGAGAACTTGTCTAAAAAGAAAAAAAAATCAAAATACCCACTAGAGCTCCAATCTGTCTAAACATTAGTGTTTAACCAAGGAATTTTGATTGCATGACACAGTTTTGCCCACAATATATATTATTTTTCACCTGGAGTCTCCTAATAGTCTTTGTTCATTTGAAATGTTGTTCCCACCCACCCCTGCCCCCTGATGTTCTTATGATTAACACGTGTGGCTGTTTTCCTTTGTTCACTACAGGAAAGATAGACACATACTTGGAAGATGAGATAATATTTGATGTCTATCGTTGTGGTCCTTTGTTTTATTCCATGGCTCTGTGAGTCTGAGAAAACAGTCATCAAGTGGCATAACAATGGGGTAGCCCAGGAATGAGACACCAATGAGATCACCTACTCTAGTGTATTAAGTATTCTTCTACCCACCTCCACCTCCTCCACACACCTCCACCTCCTCCACACACTTCTACACCTCAACACAGTCCCATTCACCTCCAAACATTTTGAATGATGATGGAAATAAATAAATGCCTTGAAATTCGAGAACAAATGCTTCAGAAGTGAAATATCATAAAAAATGAATATTCATTTCCACTGTGAATTTTTTCAGACTGTCTAGTATTGAAATATAGTTTACAAATCAATATACCACAAGACAAGTTTAAGGATAATTGAAAAGGATTATGCATTAGCACAATTATCAATAATTAGTTTGAATGATTTAATATAGATTGGTCCTTGAAATTAGTGACTAATCGAACATGAACTAATAGTTTATGATTGCACATAAGGCAAGAATTAAGTAAAAGATAAAGACAATTTTAGTAAATCATAGTACATAGAACTCAAAAAATCATATTAGTGTTTCTACTGAATATTTTTTAAGAAGTTAGATTTGAAAAGTTTTCATTGGCAAACCAGGGAAGTCTATAAATTAAAAAATGGTGATTTTACAGTTCTTATTAATAATCTTGATAACAACTGATCTAGAATTACACTAAAGCTCTCTGAGCTTAAAGAAGATTTACCTGGCAAATACTTTGGAAAACAGAAGAAAGGTATTATCAAAGACCAAGCAAAGAACCAAGCTAAAAGAAATCCAATCCACCAAGCCCCCAACCACCGGGGATCATCCTCAGTGACATCAGAACTATAAGACAAAAAAAAAAAAAACGAGTCAAAAATCATTCAGACTTAATTAGAGCTCAGTCATAACAATCACATGTCTTGCAATTTGGGACAAAGGCTAGGCTCTTACTGTATCTAAAATTATAATGAAGCCATCACAATGCATCAGGTAACAGGTAGCAGACACACAGGTATGAATGAGGTTTAAGAAAAATGCTTTGAGAAGCATCATAAAATGGCAAACATGGGGACTAGAGATATGACTCAAAGGTTAAGAGCATTTCTTGTCCTGCAGGGGACCTTATGATTCTCAGCACCAATATGGTGGCTCATAACCACCTGCAACTCCAGGATCTGATGCCCTCTTCTGGCTTCTGCTGCCACCAGGCACATACACAAACACATAAGCAGGCAAAACATTCATACACAAAAAATAAACATAAGTCCTTTTTAAAATGGCAAATACGGAATAAATGTTTTCAATATTAATAGTAGTAAATATAAACATGACAAATACTTAAAAGCATACACAGAGTTTCATCATATTATTAGATTTTTTGTTTACTTATTGAAGTAAATTGAATACATCTCAAAGCAAATCACTAATCTATGTTAAAAATCTCCTATCATATACTTCAGTTAACACTTTCTTTTAACTATTACTCTGAAATGGTTTGTTAAGAAATTTATAACAGCTCTCATACTTTAATATCAATAAGCCCTTTCTCCAAACACATCACTGACAGTCTGTCGCTGATGTTAAAAACTGAATGTCCTATCCGAGGGACTGTCCTGCACACATTTTATATATACACCAGATCATTTCTTATTCATCACTTGCTATCAAGTGAAGCATTAGACTCCCAGTGGAGTGGGAAAAATGGAGCATCACCAATGGAGCATGAGCTTCTCCATTCAGGAAAAGAAGCCAATCAAAGGTGCAAAATGATCTACTGCCACTCATGCGATGCTCACTTACTAACCTGTGTGTCTATCTACTGCTGAATAGAATTATTGAGGAAATTGGATAGGATGATACTTAATATAATAAGCTAACGCATGATGTGCTGCTCAGAATTTAAGTACTGGATAATAATATTAAGTATTTTATCTTGTCTGCCTTGGTTATGATAACAACATAATTTTTTGTTTTTGTTTTTTATTGTTATCAGAGCTATCAGAAAACCTATTCTCATTCATATACTTTAAGACAATTCATGTTATCTATCTCTAACTACATCTGCTGAAAAGCTAGATTTTATTGAATTATTATTCTTGAATGACATAAAGGGTACAAAAAGCATATTTTTAACAATCACCAGTGATTTTATTAGACATTATTATTTATGAATACATTATTATGCTAAGAGATCCAGGAATCCAGGCAGAAACAATGGGTATCATATAAAATTTGTGAGCCTGGTTTTATTTCCCAAAATCCTTCATGGCATTATGAATGAGAAGTGAGGCTCACTTTACTGAAATAGAATTACAAATTAAAAGAAAAACAGTGACTTGCCTTTGTCCCATAGAAATATCAATGTACATTTTCAACAGTTGTCCACCCAACACATAGCCAATGGCAGGGCCTAGAATTGACATAGAAGAGCCAATTCCTAGGAAAAGTTTGAAGACATTAAGAATAGACATATAAACACCATTCATTGCTCAATGTTTTAACCACGTAAAGAAATGTATTTTACTAAATAAAACTTTTAATGATTAGACCTACATCAAAATTACAGAGCTTTAAGAAACTACCATGAGAAAGGTATCATTTGGTTAACAGTTATGTCAAGGAACCTAAACATAATGATTCACCATAAAAACTACTCGGTTATAACAATAACAGTTAAAAATAAACTCAGTAATTACAAATTCATGTACATTGTGTGACTGGTGGTGGAGTGGTACACACACTGTTTTCCTGTTAGCAATAATTATTGTTTAGATTCTTGTGGAACAGAAGAAAGAGAAAGAAGCCTTTCTACTGCACACCCACATAGAAAACATTCCTATTTTACTCTGTAGCAGACTCTACCACCCAGATCTGCTGAGAAGCCTATTTCTTAAAAACAAGCCATTCACCCTTAGTCTCCATTCCTAGTGTATTCTCTCATTTTTACTAGCAGTAAAGGTAAACTGAGCTTACTTCTTGGTATGAGATATTTAAAATGTTGCCATATATAACAAAGCCTTTGTAAAATAAAATTTACTGTATTGACACCTTCTAAACATTTTTACCTACTGCTAAATCTCCTATGTAACACACACACACACACACACACACACACACACACACAAACACACTAATCAGTTTTCCCTCAAAACTAAGCATACAAGGACTTAGGTACCTACTAGATCAAGTTTCTAATGTAAAGTTGATGGCAAGGTAATCTGAAAAAATGGTATTAATGTGTCAGATAACTTATACTACATAATAGCCATACTTTTAAATTTAGAAAATACACTAGAAAAACTCAAGTATATAATCTGTAAGTTTATACATGTTAAGGACCGAGTTCAAAATAATTGTGAGAAGAAAAGCACGATTTAAAATGCTAGAAATGAGCTGGATATGATGGTGCATGTTTTTAGTCCCATGAACCAGAGGTAGAGGTGAAACTCTGAGTTTGAGGCCCTCTTGTTCTACATAATTCCAGGCATCCAAGGGTATAGGTACACCCTGCCTTACTCTTCCCTGCAAGATACTAGAAATTAGTGATTTGTAAATTCTCTGGTGGTAAACTAATTTTTCTAATACTTCCGATTGGATTGGACTAATCATTTTGTAAGGATGCCTTATAACTTTTGTAAAAGTGTAAAGTAGATAGAGAAATTTCTCTGTTGGAACTGTTCCCAGCAGACTTAGTCAGGGCTGAGTTGCATACATTGACTTGCAATGAATGTAGCAATGAATTCCACACTACACAGTAATATACTCACAAATTCATATGCCAGTAAATTACAAATTAATTAGAGAGAGGGCCTTCTATAGTCTAGTGCTAGATTTCAAAGGAAATATCAAAACAAAATGACTGCTATCTGAAAAATTCCATTGTGTTTTGGGGAACTAGTGTTTTTCTGAGGGTATTTTCTGTTTGTTTGTTTGTTTTGTTTCGTTTTTAGGGACTCTTGTCTAATCCATATAAGATATAAGAAGTCTCTACATTCTAGGTTAAATGCCCTGGGGTTTATACAATGGAGGCAGAAGCTGCTGACCTGGTTCCTCTTGTGCAGGAATGTCAGCATGTCCAAGATAGACACAATAAAACCATTGTGCATCCCAGTAACTGACTGAGTAGGACTGTAAGCAATTAAACAAACTACAATCACATTAAATGAAATGTCCATGGCATTACACTAACTTGGTTTTGCTTGCTTGTTTTTCCCATAGTGACAGGGATGGAAACTATACTAGGTGAACTCTCTACCAACTCTACCTACAAAGTGAACAAAACATAAATCAACATGATACCAAGCGTTCACTCACCTATATAGAGAGAAGATTTGTGTGTGGGCACAGAGTCATCAATAAAGGCTGTTCCCAGGGTGTAGAGTGGGGTTCCTCCAGTCCCCAGCAACAGTTGTCCAAGGACAAAGACATAGAAGTAGTTAAAAAGCGAAGAGGTTGATGGCGCACATCTGGTGCTATTCCTTCTGGTTAAGCAAGTATCTTTATTGGGGAAAAAATTGTTACAGCTTAGCTAACAACTTAAATATCTACCTACAAATTACATTTACCTGAGATATTTCTTCCAATAACTTCATTGTTGTTGCATTTAAAACAGGTAAAGTTGCATATCAAAACAAAACAAAAAAGGCATGTAAGTTATTTGACAAAGTTTATGAGTTACCATCATGTCAAAATTTAGAACATAAAGAAATATACTCAAGAATTGAATCTGAGAAGTTGGCAGGTAACCAATTTAAATATATCAGTGATTCTGAGGAGCCAGAAACAATCCAGTTACCCCTTCAGTCATGATATAGGCTTAAGAGCTCATGGAGATGCTGTGAAAGAAAGCACAAACTAGAAATAAAAGAACAAACTACCAAAAAAGAAAAAACAGGCAAAGGGGAGTAAAGAATGGAGGACTTACCAGGACAAAGAATACATTTAACAAGTATGAATAGAAATAAAAATCTTAAAACACTAAAAGGGCTGGGAGTTAGCTCAATAGTAAACCAGCATTGGTTACTCATGCAGAGGACCCAGGTCCAATTCACAACACCTGCATGGGAGCCCACGAGGGCCTCTTCTGACCTCCATGGACACCAGGCATGCATGTGGTACACAGGCAAAACACTCATGCACAGAAAACAATAAAATAATTTTTTAAGACGTAAGAGGTAAGATAGAAAGCTACAGATCAGAAAATCATACAATAACAAACAAATGCATAATCGACTAGAATAAGAAAATCTATACATATTTCAAAGTAAATGAAGATAGGTTAGGACATAAAGCAAGCATCTCAGGAAAACTGATGCAGAAATTCCACCACAAAGAGCCCTTGTAAAAAGTTAGTAGGTTTAAAATGAACAGGCATAAAATGTTGCTTTGCAGGGAGAGGTAAAAATGAACAGATGTATACCCAATTGCATAGATGCAGGAAAGAAATAACAAAAAATTAATCAATGAATGATGATATGTTTCATATATTTTATTCTGAAAATGTTCTTCAGACAAAAATGTATTTTAATACTTTGAAATATAATGAGCCTCCTCTGGGAAAAAAAAAAGAATTCAAAACACAACTAGCGGAAAATAAAGATGAGTTCACTAATTGTTACATGATGCCATGTTGGTCAGCACCCAAATAGTTATATCAGAGTAATATGTTCATTCTAATGTTTCAGAGCACCAAATGTATTTAAGATCAGACAAAAACATTTTATCAAGAGCTACAGGACAGGAGTTCAAAAATCCCAAGTAGCTGGACAGAGAAGAACAGGGATGGAGGAGATAGAAGATGGACCCTCCTCCTCATGATCTACTTTGGACTCCACCTACTGGATCCCTGTAAAGCATCAGTTTTAAAGGGAAGCTGTAGTGATATATATTAAAGCCTTTGCATCTGGCTTTATAGCGAAATATATTTATAGTAAGGTCTTTGTGTTCATCTTTGTAGTGAAATGCAGTAAGGCCTTTGTGTCTGGCTTTAGTGAAATGTTTTAGCAAGGTCTTTTCTATGTCCGGTTAGTTCAGTAGAGCTGAGAAACGGTTTTGAGACTGCTTGAACCTTGAAGACTTGTTGATTCTCTTTAATGCTGCACTTGTTGCTATGTGAGAGTTTACAGCTCCACGGACCTTAGTCGTAAGGCACCCCTGGCAAACTTATAGTTCTCACATTTGAAATCAAAAGGGTCTGAGATCCATGGGGGCTGTTTACTCTTTTGGGCTGCAAGTGTAACATGACCTATGGTAGTTGGAACTTTTCCAAGCCCTAATTGATCCTATGTAATTACTGAATAAAAATACTTGGAGCAAGCAAGAAGAGGTCAGTCTGCAAAGGGCTGTTCCCTCTGCTCCTTGATTTCAAGGCTTAGCATCTTGGTGAGATTCACTCTTCTGTGGCACCTCGACATCATTCAATAGGAAGGAATACGATTTCCTGCTAAGAATTAAAAATTCCAAGGGAAAGGAAGGAGAAAAATCACAATTTACCACTCAACATTTAAAACACACACAAAAAAAGAAGGGGAAGCAGAGGTTGCAGTGTTTTGTTGAGGCCCATTAATGGAAAACCATTTCCTCTGTAACTCACGGTTATCTCAGTTTTGTTTTGTTTGTATTCATCTTGGTTTGTGGTTTTTTGAGGCAGAATTTCTCTGTATAGTCCTGGCTGTCCTGAAACTCCATTTGTGAACCAAGCTGGCCACAATCTCAGTGATCTTCCTGTCTCTGCCTTATGCGCGCTGGGATTCAAGGTGAGTACTGCCAGGCTTGCCGTATAGTTTTATCTTTAATATTTCTGCAATTATCTTTAATCTACTCTGATACATGATTTTTGGCTTTGAGAGAGAGGGCAGGGGAGAGATGAGAGACCTAAGTTATATTTCTGACTCTGGGTAGAGACATGACATTCTTAACTGACTAAATATTACAAAGTTATAAATACTATTGTCATTCTCTCCTATAAGAGTTAATCTATCTGTGCCTATCAGTCAGCTGGCCAGTGACCATCCTTGGGGAAAGATGACATACATGAAGCTATGCTAAGAAAATGGGAGGGGCAACCATTCCCTTAATGAGTGCTGTAGGTATAGATCCCTAAGCCTCCCAGTCTGTGCAGTTACAGACCTCACTGCTAAGCCTGCCCCCTTCTCTGAGTTATCCCTGAGGCAGCATGTGTGTTTCACACTCCCTTCTTCAGATACCAGCCAAACTCCACAGTCTACCTCACTTGACACCTGGTAGTGTCACTCTCCCTGATCACCTCCCTGCCGTGCAGCTGCACACAATATTCCCTGATGAACCTGCCTGCTCTCTTGCCCTCTGCCCGAGGCAAGGCTTTCCTTTTTCTTTTCTATCTCCCTCCTCCTGGCAGCTGCTGAGATTTACACTTTGCTTCCCAGTTACTTTTCTCTCCTACTCTCATAAATGGTCCTTAAGTTTCCACCTGAGTACTGTTTTCAGATGCTTTTCATCAAGACTAAGAATCAGCAAACAGGACCCATGTGCCCCAAGTAACACAAAGATAAATGACAGATGCTTAACAAGATGAAAATTCTAATAATGATCGTTACATATTGCACATACGTATTTCACTACCACAGTGTGTGTGACATTACATTAAACAGAGAAAATAAAGTTTAAAACAGAAAATGGCATGCAATTTAACAGTATCCACAAGAGGGAGCCCCTGTATCAGTTACGAATTCAGGACAAACAGCGCAAGTAAAATAAGGCTCAGACTTTCAGTAATGAATCAACCAGTGGCCAGTCCTGCCTATTAATATTGGCAAAGCCCTCAGCACAAGAACACAAGAGAATCCACACATAATAGAATACTTAGAAGCATCACACCCAGCCCAACCCTTACAACTACTGCCTGCACATTCTCCCTATCTTCTTACCCCTGCTCAGATTCATAGTTCTGGGCATTTGCCCTAAAACCCTGGAGACTAGGCACTGCTTATCCCCTAGAGACTGGGCACTGCTTATCCTTAAGCCCACTCAGGCAGAAGTGGAAGGGAGGTCACTGAGCGAACTCAGATTCTATTCTCTCAGTCCTAGTTCCTTATGAGAATTTCCAGGAGGGAAGCTCCTGAGAAGACTGAAGAGGATAGTTGTAAAAGAATCCAGACCCCTTAATTACTGTGAAAAATACTTCAAAGTAATTTAACTTTAAACAAATGCAGCCCCACTTCCTTACTGTTTTTCATTTTTGACTTCTTCTTAGTACTTCTACTAAGTACTTCTTAGTGTGTGAATGTGTTTTTGTCCTGTGTCTCAACTTTCCACCTCCTGACCAGAGCTCTAAGAAAGGAGAAACACTGCTGTATTTGTTTACATGTGACCATCCGCAAGTCACCATATCTTCTGGCTTGGGTAGCTCAGCTAGCTCCTACATTTCTCTCCTATAATCCCTTTTCCTTTAACCTGTTACCAGTATTTTAAACACTTCTTATAAAATGTGGTGAACGAAAATACAGAATCTCTGATCTTAGGCATGTGGTTCCCTCTACACACCCCTTGTCAGGGAGGGCAACTGGTGAGGAACCCTAGGGAAGATGCAAGAACAATGCTGAGGCTGAGGAGTCTCCCTCCCACATCCAGGGGACAGGCTCTGCCTGAAACAGGAGAGGAGCCAGGTGCAGGATGCCCACAGAGCCTCCCTACACTGCATCATTTCCAAACTATAGAAGGCAGAATGGGAAGAGATTACACAAAGAATCCCACAGAGAGCTCAGCTGTCTACCTTTGTAGGAACTAAAGCCTGAGAGCCTTTGCCTGCCCAGCCTACCCACCTGGGATGCCAGCCCACCAACATTTCCTCAGAGAACCTGACCCTAATCTGGTCCATGAAGGAAATTTCAAAAGGAGATGCCCCTGCATTGGCAGAAGGATATTACTTTTTAAAAGCCCTGAAGAACAATTTCATTAATATTAACATGGGGATCCTCACCACAACAGTATTTTCACGGAGCAGATGAAAATTGTGAAACCAGTTCATCATGAGATGAAGCAATTAAAGCAACTAGTGAATGTAAATGACAGCAAAGCAGAAACAAAATATCACAGGAAGAAATGTGAAAGAGGAGACGAAACATGCGCTGGCAGGACTAGTAAAGGGAAAATCAAAACCCCACAGAAATGAAGACGCAATGCACAGTAGCACAGATGGGAGCATGGAAAGGAGTGGAGCACGGCAAACAGGAAGGGGCATGTGGAAAATGAGAATCACGTGAAAAATAGATCACAAAAGCTGAAAAAGGAGAAACACAGGAAATGTATGTGACACAGGAGAAGGTGAACTGACACAATGAAACAAAATACCCCAAAGGCATAATTGAAGAAAATGACACTCAAATTAACAAATAGGAATGTAAACATGTAGATTTTATTTCATTTTAAGTAGGCCTTTTTGGGTAGATGTGTGACTAACCTACATCGCTGAATGACTCCAATATGCACATGTGTTTGGACTATTGTAATTTTGCAGAGAACACCTGCATACTGCAGGTCATGAGTCAAAAGAACTAAGCAATTTCAGGACATAGAGGTGGATAAAGGTTGTTGGATATTTTGTGCCTCTATTTTTAGAATGTAACAAGTGAGTTAGCAACACAATCTAAAGGTTCACACAGTATTATCTTCATGTGTTCAATTATTTTTGTCTCCTCTAATATCCAGTGTTTCATAGCACACACTTTGGAAAGCAATATTAGTTAAAAGTATAATGTAGATATAAACAAACGAAACAGTTTATGATACTTTAATTATTTAAATTGAGCTTGTCTATAGATGCATTTAATTCTTGGCATAAGATTAGATGCAGAATTATCTAATACTTATATTATTTTCTGCATGTATTGATTCATACACATTAAATTCATGAAACCCGACTGTTTTTCTTTTTATCATTACTGTGCATGTGAATAAGTGTGTGTAATGTGTAAGTGGCGTATACACACGTGGGGAGAATGGAAAATGGTGATGTATGTGAAGGCCAGAGGAGGGCATCAGGTGACCACTGCCATCACTCTCCACCTTATTCATTTGCAACAGGATCTCTCACTAAGCCTGGAACTAGATTGGCTGTCAAAAGTCCCAGAAACTATCCTATCTCCAACTCCCATGGAACTGGGTTTAGTTAAAGGCAAATGTATGACTATATCTTGCTTTTTACATGAGTGATAGGATTTGAACTCGGGCCCTTGTGCTAGAGTAGGAAGTGTTCCTATTTGCTGAGCCAACTGTCCAGATCCCTTGATTAATCTTTTCTAATTTATCTTTTCAAGGGTTAGACCAAGAGTTGTTATTACCCGAAAATCATTGTCAGCACTAAGACTTAGTATTAGTATGGCAGAATGTTTGCCTAGCACCCTTAAGGTCCTTGGTTCAACACTGAAAAAGTTTATTTTTTTCTTGACATAATCTCTGGTAGAAATGCCTTGAATTTCCATCCCAAATTATTTAAGTGACCCGCACACATGCTTCCTTTCTATTTTAATTACAAAACACAGAGGTATAGGGTAGGATAGCTTGTAATTCAAAAATAAAAGAAAGGTTGGTATTTCATTAAGAAAGACAAAATCACACACACTCATTTCCCTGTGAGAACTTGCCAGAAGTTACCTGCATCCACCTGCTCTGCAACAGATTCAGCTGTCATCTTCTGCTATAGAGCTTTGACTTATTTCCCTTTCCACTAAAATACGGTAGCCATATACAAAGTCTAATAGAGTAATAAAGACTTAGAGGTGTTTCCAAATTCCAAGCAATACTAAGTGATGTGCTTCTAGCATAGTATGTAAGGTAAATGATGTATACTTTGACATGGTCCCAGATACTGAGTCCAAGAAATTTAACAGCTTTAATAGACCTTGAAATGACTTGTGGTTTGTCCTTTATCCTCTGGAAGACTTACACTTTACTAGTTGTTTTCAGTACATCAAATCCAATTAGGTTAACAGTATTGAAGCACAGCATGGCATTCTATGTGCTAATAAAATGATACCACCTCAGAATTGTTGTTCCTAGAGGCCAAATAATTGTTTGTAGTGGAGGGATCTCCTGTGCATTGCCTGATGTTAAAAGGTGTTACAGGTCATACTCTAGAGATAGCAGAAGCATTTTCTACTTTAGTACCTGTAATCAAAAATGTCTGCAGATATGGCTCACTGTCTACAACAGCATGTTAAGGCAAAGATTGGGGTGGGGAGACTTAAACAATACTGAGAAAAGATAATTTCAGTGGGCTGGTACTTGACAACCTGAGCTCAAACCCCAAGAACCCAGGTAGTAGGAGAGAACTGACTCCAGCAAGCTATTCTCTGGCCTCCATGAGCCTGCAATGCTGTGCAGACACTCAAAATAAGAAAGTAAAATATAGTAAAAAAAATTTAAAGAACAAGAAATAAAAGTTGTTGATGCTGTGATTATACTCTGTAGAAAACCAAACCAACGTGTCTTGTTAAATAACAGTTAAAGTAAACATATGCAAAATCAATAACTGTATAAATGTCTAAGAGGGGACAACAGAGTTCCATCTCTGGAGGATATATAGTCAGGATGTAAAGAGTCTGAATGTTTCTATTCCCCCTGAGCAGCTCAATAACTTTCAGAACTCTCAGGATGGATTGGGGTGACCAGACACATTCTACAATCCTAGTCCTTCTTCATTGATAATGACTCTGAGTCCATGAACTGGCCTTAATTTTGGATGTGATAAAAAGTTAAGAATCCCCATTATATAAAAGATTCAGATATGGCTTTTGTATGAGTGCTACAATTTTTCCACTTACTCAGTCCACTTCCTGCAACCTATTTGGGAAACTGGGACAACTTTGCTTTTAAAAATTGACGTGATTTTTTTATCTAAGATCAGAGTGGGCAGACAGAGAGCATTTCGCACAATGTGTTTTCAGTAGATCTTTTGTGAATTTATTTTTGAAGAGTAAGGTTTACTCTAAGAAAACATTTTTATATGGGACTTTTGTTCCAAAGGCCCTCTATGTTAGTTCTATTTATTAAACATTTATACTTTAACCACTGAGAAAGAAAGCCCATTACGACTCCTGTTCTGCTAAAAGACTGTTCTAGAAATAATGGAAATGATACAAAATTAAAGCCTAATAATTTGTAAGTTTGTATGATGTAAATACTACAATAACATTTAAAAATTGGCAAATGCAAAAAAGTGTAAATGTCAGAAGATCAGAGAGATAAACATGCAATTATAAACTACTCCCCCAATACATGGCAAATATAAAAATAAACAAGACCAGTCTGTTCTTGGGCTCAGTGAACTCATCTTTTAGCAAATACAAGGTTAGTCTTTAGCAAATGAGACACTACAGAGCTTTTCTCCACCAGGAATTCAGTACTGCCAAAGTCCAAACACCACCAGCTACAGAATGCAAACTGTAACCCTATTCCAACCCAGAGACTACTTTTGCCAGTAGAAGTTGATTGAAATATAATGTGTGTGTGTGTGTGTGTGTGTGTGTGTGTGTGTGTGTGTATTTTCTAGGTCCACTTTCTTGGAGCAACAAGTATTAAGCAACTGTAACAGACTGAATAGAACTGAGGCTGAAAATATTTACTGCCTTTCAGTTTATAGAAAACATTTGCTGACCTCTTAGACTATAACATGACTGACTGTTCAAGCACTGTGTATTACTGTCGTGCTCTGCAGTGCCTGTATGTATGAAATATAGCTTTGCTTTGCTGTTCTTTGTAGATACCCTAAAACAAATACAATGGATAGGAGTAAAATTAATTCCTGTGAAGCAAAACTCAGCTTCAGAAATTACTTAAGTCCAATCTTGCCTGTGTGGATTTTGAAAAAGAATCTAAAGTATCATATTATTCAAACTTACCATTTCATTATGTGGCTGTGTTGTTTATTATACAGAAAATATTTGCTGTTCCCCTAGGAACATGTCTAAATTTCCTTTCCTTATTGACATTAGTACTAGCATATTTGGCATTTAGCAAGTCAGCTGCTTTACCCAGTGTAAAGTAGAGGTGAGCTAAGTCACCTCAGGACAATCACTTTGAGACCTTGAGACTGACTAGTTATTTTCTTTATTCTATAATTTACACAATGTGAATAAAGTCACCAATTTCAACCTTCAGAAAAAGATGACTAGAGATTAGCTATAGCTCACTAATAAAAACACACAGAATGAATTTGAAATAAGTGTGATTTGTGAAACCATAGAGATCTTGACATTGTTTTTAATATATAAGCAAATCTATCCAGACAGTAGGATACAGATCCCTCATTTAGAGACATCAAAAATACCTTCTAAGTGTTACATTTACAAAATGCTAGGAATGCAATGACAAAGCATACACAGAGAATGTCTCCTGTGAAAATGGTAGATACGTGCTTTCCTTTATTCCCCTCAAATAAAAAAATAGTCATTGTATATAATAAATGCAATTATAAGAAGACTCTCAGGTTGAAGACTGACTGTCTAGAGATATTAATTACTCAAGAGACTACATGATAGTGACTCTTGAGCTTTATTTTTGCTTCCTTTATCCAATCCTTGGAGCTAAAATCTGAGGGTAAAGAGATCTAGGGCATTGGTCTCCAGCAAGAAGCATGGATTCCCATCCCTGGGATGACTGGTGCAACAGTGGTGGTTGAGATTTCCATCTTTACCCATCTTTACCAGTATTGCTGCACTCATCTCTTTCTTTGCTTCTTATAAGGGAGCAAAAGAGGAAGCTTCCTAGCAAAGTCAGGACTTTCTGCATAGTCCAGAGGGAGATAGTCCAGCACACTCTTCTCTGGTGTGTGAGTATAGTGGAAATTAGTAACATGTCACTCCCATCTTTCTGAAAGATAGGTATCAGTGGTGGTCTAGAGTAGGACCAGAGTACCTATAGGGTCTCTGTCTGTAGGTTATCTGGCCCCACTCAACAAGGAGTCTCTTTCACCTTAGGTATTAATAACAGTCAACAGGGATACTGGGGTTTCTACTTTATCTGTTATTATTAAAGCATCACTTATACCCTAAGAACCTTCAGTCTTGTAAAAGCCTGAAGCTCAATTAGAAAGAGGTTCAAGTAAGCAATAGTTGAGAGCTAGGCATGCAAGATGATCGTCACAAGTTTGAGACCACCCTGATATACACAGGGAGTTAGGAAATTCCAGATTAGCCAATGCTGAATAGAGACCTTTGCCGACATACATACACATACAGAGAGAAAGAGAGAGAGAGAGAGAGAGAGAAAGAGAGAGAGAAAGGAACAGAGAAAGAGTGAGAGAAGGAGGAGGAGGAAGGGGAGGAGGAGGAGAAGGGGGAGGAGAGATTTCCATTTTCTTTCTTTCTTTCTTCTGAGTCAGGGTTTTTCTGAATAGCCTGGCTGTCCTGGAACCTGCTCTGTAGACCTGGTTGGCCTCAAGCTCAGATCCACCACCTACCTCTGACTCCCAAGTGCTGGGATTAAAGGTGTGTACCACTACCTGGCAAGAGGAAAGATTTTTTAATACCAAAAATCAAAGGATTTCACAACAGAGCCCAAAGCCAACAAAAAACAGGGAATTAAAGAAGCGCTTGTTATTACACCTAAATCTGAAATTTTAGGTGAAATGCATCAGCTACATAAAGGGTGCAAGATGAAGGTCATTTAAATATCCCTGTGACTAGTAAGGAAATTAACATTTGGAAGGAGAGGACAAAAAAAAATTCTGAAGCAGAAATCAGAATGATCAGACTAGC
Source organism: Cricetomys ansorgei (assembly GCA_026225945.1). NCBI lineage: Eukaryota > Metazoa > Chordata > Mammalia > Rodentia > Nesomyidae > Cricetomys > Cricetomys ansorgei. The sequence goes on from JAMJFZ010001791.1 coordinate 7,539,448, forward strand.
AATTTTTAACATACATATGAAAAAATTCAAATCAATTCTAGAAATCAGGAGGCAGAGACAGGAATATTGGTATGAATTCGGGGCCAGTTAACTTGCAGACAGAGACCCTGTCTCAACACCATCTAAACCACAATCAGTTCTAGATATTTTTTTTTCCAAAATCCCCCAGAACTTCCAAATTTATTTTATGAATCCAAAAGACTTCTGAAGTCAAAACTGAATACACAGAAAATTAAGAGAAATGGCATCTCTTATGAATCGAAATAAAAGTTCTCACAAACAATACTAAGTAGAAATCAGAAATACATTGCATGAATTATGTATAATTATCAAGTAAAATTTGTCCTGGGATGCAAGGTTGGCTCAAAACTCGAAATTATAAAAAGTGTAAACTACTACATTAAGGCTTTAACAAAGGAATATTTCACAAAATTTACCAGTCACCATTGAATAAAAGTTCTCAGGCAAAGAAGCCTCATGTGGAGCCATCCCAGCCTTGGTAAGCAACATTTTCAAAAACCTACAGCATCAGTAGAAGATTGAAAATTTTCCCTCTAAAATAAGAATATTAATTTTCATCATTTGTTTTAAATGAGGTCTTACTACATAGCCGTAGCTAGCTTAATGTGTACTACTTAATATATGCTGGCCTCAAATTTGAGGCAATTCTCCTGCCTCACTTTCAGTGATGACAATACAGACATAAAGCACTATCCCAGCCACCACTTTCACTTTTCTTATTCAACAAATCCAGACATTCTAACCAGTTTAGTCAAGGAGGAAAAAGAAAATTAATGACAGTAAAAATATTTTAAAAGACAAAACTGTTAGTATTTTCAGAAGACACAATAGTCCAAAGAGTCCAAATGATAAGTTCAACAAGAAATAACGTCACTAAGTTCACAACATACAGGATAAAATATAAAATTTATTATGCTTCTACTTATTAGAAGGACCCTAACATGGACCCTAAAATTTAAAGTACAATGCTACTTAAATAATCCCTTCAAAAGACAAAAGAAACATTTCTGTGTGAGTGTAAAAAACTTGTACATAGCTTTCATGCTGGAGGTCTAAGACTCTAATGGAAAACTACTATAAAGATTGCCTAAGTTTGCTATCTGTTGCTGTAATAAAGAAACCACAAAAAATACAACTTGGGGGATAAAAGTGGATTATTTTGCTTTCTGGCTTACAGTCTACAATGAAGGGAAATCTGGGAAAAGCTCTTGCTTTTCATGGCTTGTTCTGCTTGCTTCGTGGCTTTGTTCTGCCACCTGGCACCACCTGCTGAAGAATAGCACAATCAGTGAGCTGCACCTTCCCATCATAGTCATTAACCAAAAACATCGCCCCAGACTTGACTTAGACCTGTCCAACGAAGGCATTTTCTCAATTGAAATGCTCTCTTCTCCATTCACAATAAATTAAAATATATGTATAATAATTAGTATGAACTTAACCCAAGAAGATAAAAGACCTCAACAACAAAAAGTTTAAATACCAAATAAAGAAACTGATGAATATAGTAGAAGATAGAAATTCCTCCCATGCTCACAGATCAGCAGAATTAGTACTATGAAAATGGCTATATTACCAAAAGCAATCTAACAGATATAATCAAATCCTTTCTCAAAATTCAAATAACCATTTTCACAGAAACAATAGATCAATAAGCACAAAAGACTCTGGAGAGCCAAAGTCATACTGAGCAAAAGAACAAAGTGAGAACAAACAAACAAATCACAGTTACTGATTTCAAGTTATAGATAGAGTCATGCAAATGCAAACAGTAGTGTACGGGCACAAAAAATGGACACATGAATGAAACAGAGGGCCAAGAAATAAATCCATATAGCTACCACCACTAGATTTTTAATCAAACTGAAAAACATACAGTGGTCAATACTTTTCAACAAAGTGTGCTGAAAAAATTGGGTAACTATGTGCCAAGGAATGAAATTTAACCCTTTTAACTTGGCCTTCACAAGAAATGTATTCACAATAGAGTAAAGAAGACTGTAACTTTGAAATTTCCAGAAGACTACACATGGGAATGCGGGAAATCAGAAACCTCCTGGACAGCAGGAAACACAATTAACTGTTAATCACAATTAACACAATTAATCGCCCTACAGAATGGGAGAAAATCTTTGTCACTTTCACATATGACAGAAGATGAGCTGCTAGACTATATAAGGAACTCAAAAAGGAAATTCAAAACTCCACAACAACCAAACAATAAGTTAATGAATCAGCTCTTGCTCAAAAGACAAGGCATACTTTCAAGGTTTCTCAACAACCATATTCACCAAGGAAATTCAAATTAAAGCTACGCTGGGAGTCCATCTCTCCCCATACACAATGCCTAACTATCAAGATGAGAAATCACAAACGTTAGTATGGCTGAAGAGAAAGTGAAGCCTACCATACTGCTAGTGTGAATGTAGTACTAAAGTCAGTTGGAGTTCCACACAAAACCAAAAGTAGTATAGTACTACAATATGACTGAGCTATGTCACTCCTGGACATACACTCAAAGCATTCTGGACCACAGTGTATACGAGTCCATCCATGAATATTGAAGTATTATCTGCAAGAGTCAAGTTATGGGATCAGCCCAAGTATTGTCAACAGATGGATAGATAAAGATAATGTGGTATCAGAAAATGGAGATATTTAAAGTCAGGAAGTTTACTAAGAAAGCAGTATTCAATTGTGTTACAGTTGTGTTGTAGGCCGATCCAGTTGCCTGAGCTACACTAAGTAGTTCTTTTCTGTCTTAAATATGAAACCTTGGAGACCTATCTAATAAAGATCTTAGCTAATGTGGTAGTTTCAAAATGCTTGGCCACATTTTGGCAAGGCATCTAGACCACATCACTTGAATGAAAAGCAAACACACTACATGAGAAAGTTTTTACTTACATTGTATCATAACTACAGCCGATAACAAACCAAAAGCCAGACAGCTGTTTTTAATTATCATAAGTTTCATCATAATTCTTTGCTACTGTTTAAGGAGCTCTGAACGTCACACCAGGCAACATTAACTATGAGATTAGGTTCACCAAATTCACCTTGTAGTTGAAGGAATCTAAGTGGAACTACACAGCTGTCACACAGTATGCAAACAGAACTTACACTTGACTCTGATCTGCTCAACTGCTACATAATTTCATTGTGTATAACGTGCAAGAGTATTAAAAATAAAACAAAAGAGCACATTAAGGCTGATATTGAACAATTTGTGTGCTTTTAAGGAACATGACTATGAAAATAGAATTTCCTCTTTTTTTTTTTCTTTGCCACAAACCACATTTTTACCAATCTTTGTGAAAAAGCTACCAAAAAAAACCCCTAATTACTCTTTACCTCCCAAGCACTCCATCTGCTCAGATACTATGCTATGCCTAACTTGAGGGTCCCGTCAGACATCACTTAAAAACTCCTACTTTGCAGCATCCCTTTCAAGCACTTCAGTGAGATCAGTATTTTATCAAGTATTTATGAAAAACATCAGAAATATTTTCAAAGCATTTCCATCGTATTCTGAATTTGCTTCTCTTTTTAGCTTCCTTTTTCACTATAAAGTTTCAGATCTGAAACATTGCTGATAAAGTCATTTATGGGCAAAAAGTTTTGCACAAAAAACTAAACAAATTTTTAATTCAACAGACACACACACACACACACATGCTTTGGAAAATATGATCTGAGAATCCCAATGTCAATCTGAACTTATTGACCAAGGGATATCAGTTTCATGCTTGTCCCTTTTTTGTTGACTTCACTTCTTTTTATCTCCTCCTTCGGGTTACTATTTAAGCAAACATGCATTGAGAAAATTGGCTTGATGCTATCATAGGTCTAAGTATGTTTATGTCATCAGTAGCATGTAGGTAGAATACTTGCTGAGCAGCACTTCTCAACCTGTGGGCTGTGTCCCCTTTGGGGATTCAAATGACTCTCTCACAGGGTCACCTAAGATCATCTGGATGTCAGATACTTACATTACTATTCATAACAGTAGAAAAATTATTGTTATGAAGTAGCAACAGATATAAATTTTATGATTGGGGGGTCACCAAAACATGAGGAACTATATTAATGGGTCTCATCATTTAAAAGGTTGAGAATTCCCACTCTAGAGACTTATGTGAAGGCATGTCCCTCCATAGCAGACAAGAACTAGGCAATAGTAAAGGAAGCATTAAATAAAAACAATCACCCAGGGTAATTATTACTATTTAAGACATTATGGGAAGACCTAAACACCTCAGTGAAAATGACCCCAAAAGGTTCGTATTTGAATACTTGGGGGGAACTGTTTGTGAAGAATTAGGAGGTGTGGCCTTGTTGCATGAGGTGTCTTTAGGGCTAGGCTTAGATTTCAAAGGTCCAGGGCAACCCACAGTTTCCCTCTCTGTCTCCTGCTGTCAGATGTAAACTCTCAACTATTGCTCCAGTGCCATGCCTGCCTGCCCACTGCCACGCTCCCTGCATGAACATGCCCTCTGAAACTGAAACCCCACAGAACCGTTTTCTTCTGGAAGTTGCCTTGTTCATAGCACCTTATCACTTCGATATAAAAGTAACTAGGAACCTCTTATGACCCAAATCATAATTTCATCCAAAGCATTTACTAGTACTGAAAGTTTGGTCTAGCCCTTTTATGGTGTGTATTACATTTAAACTGAAAACATTTATTTCATTACATCATGATGCAGTCTCATCCCTTTTTGATATTCTTTTATTTGTTTCAGGACACTTGAACTATAAGAAAAATAAAAGTGAATCCCATTAAAAAAGTAGCATCAAAGAAGGACTCCTCGTGGTCAAACAAAATCAGTGTACCTGCAAAGAATAAGCAGTTAAAACACCTTAGGAAGCCAGGCAGTGATGGTACATGTCTTCAATTCCAGTACTCAGGAGGCAGAGGCAGGCAGATCTCTGTGAGTTTAAGGCCTGCCTGGTCTACAGAGTGAGTTCCAGGACAGCCAGAGTTACAACAGAGAAACCTTGTCTCGAAAAACCAAAATAGAAAAAAAAAAAAAAAAAAAAGAAAGAAAGAAAGAAAGAAAGAAAGAAAGAAAGAAAGAAAGAAAGAAAGAAAGGAGGGAGGGAGGGAGGGAGGGAGGGAGGGAGGGAGGGAGGGAGGGAAGAAAGAGAAAGAAAACCCTTAGGATTCTTTCCTTTATTGTCTTTTCAATATATATAAACAAATTTTCTGTATTTTAAATGAACAAACAAGAAAACTATGCAGGAGTATAAGATTAAAGAGAATACAGAAACTAGAAATAACTCTTATTATACACATTTTCTTGGAGCAATTGTTTTAAGTGAGCTACTCAGGACAAGCAACATCCTTTGTGCAAAATTCTCCCTAAACTACTGATCTTAAAGCCTTAGAAACTTAATGCTCTGCAAACATTTTTTTCCTTATGGCAGGTTACCTTCTTCGAGGGAAAAGGGAACAGAAAATAGTAACATGACAATTGATAAAGAAAAGGCTATATTGTGTTTAGCAATTACTTTTCATGTTGTTTAAAAATGGCCTCCCAGAGTTTCTCAGAGAGATTCAGAAGTTAATGCTCAGAAACATTAAAATAATAATCATTCAAAAGGAATAATGATGACCCTGAATAGAACCAAAATATTATGTGGTAAAGATTTATCACATTTTACATGATAGTTTTATCATTCATTAGCTATAATTATAGTGCACATATTTCCTCGAAGCACTCAAGAGTCAGAGGCAGAGGCAGAGGTAGAAGCAGATGGATCTCTATAAGTCTGAGGCCAGCCCAGTCTACAAAAGAGTTCTAGGACAGTCAGGGCTACAAAATGGAGAGACATCAAAATTGAGTATCTAGCTGTATGTGGTGGTGCATGCTTGTAGTAACAGGGAAGGCACAAAGATTAAACAAAACTAGACATAAAGTACAAACTTTAACCACAAGTATTTATTCTTCATACTCTTAAAACTTAAAATTTAACCACAAGTATTTATTCTTCTTACTCTTAAACCCCCCCCTCTCCCTCTCCCTCTCCCTCTCTCTCTCACTCTCTCTCTCTCTCATATCCAATAACAACAGCTAAAACTTCCCTGTGACAAATTCTGTTTTCTCCATTTAAAGTTAATCACCTCCAACCTTCATGTTCCCTTAAAACCTCCAGGTGAGAAATATTATCTCTCTCCCCAATCTACTTTGTTTTTCTACAGAACAATAGGAAACTGTGCTGTTCCAAATTCCCCTTTCTACCTCTGCTGACTCTCACAATCCTTTTATTCTCACACCTGTAGAAATTTTACATGCTTCTCATATTTCATATTTTGGTTTTGCCTGCTTACTAACTATATTGCATTACTTTAATCTCCTCCTAGGGATTAACTCATCCAAAGTGACTTTCCTCAAGTTAACAAAAAACAAAAACACAACAGAACAAAGCACACAAGCCTGTCAACTGCCTCACTATTCAGTTCTCTTCAAATATGAAACTCCAGGGGTGATTTCAGTTGATAAAATGAGTTCTGGTGATTTTCCTGTTATGCTACAGTAAAGGATTTTAGTGTTTATTTTTGCTTTGAAACAGAGTCTCTTGTACCCGAGGCTGCCTGTGAATTGCTATGGAGCCTGAGAATGACCTTGAACTTCTGATTCTGTGGCCTTTACCTGCCAGAGCTCAGATGACAGAGTTGTGGCACCAAGCCCAGTCTATGCTCTGCTGGGAACTGAACTTGGGCAGCTGTAGCCAATAAGCTAGGGTTCCATCCCAGGTCTCTAAGTTAGATATCACATCACTTATGAGCACATAGCATACTAAGACTTCTAATTACTTACTGGGATTACAACATATTTGCTATTCTTTTGCCACTTAAATCTCCAGTTTTTTCTTCTATACTTCTCTGAGATAGACAAACAATTACAATTTTTGTTTGAGGATGTTTTCATATTTGTGAAAGTTAATTAACTTACTGGACAGAGAAGTTGTGTTTTCTTTCATTCTTTTTTTTTTAATATACTTGAATCACGGAAGAAGGGATGGAGATATGACTCAGAGTGCTAGCTAATCTTGTAAGAGGCTGTTATTCTCAGCACCACATAAAGTCCCAAGAGGTGGCATAGTCTTGCAATCCCATAACTACCGGAGCTGAAAACCAGTGGATCAGAATTATGAGGTTGTCCATGGATATACTTAGTTCAAGGCCAGCCTGAGCAACATGACACACTGCCTCAGAGGAAGAGATTGTTTAAAATCGGGGGAAAGCAAAACAAAACAAAATACTGAATTCACTCAATATCTAAGAAACTATGAATAATAAACATAAAAATATTAAAAAACAAACAGCATTAAAGGTAGGATTAGTTTTAGTAGTTGTTTACCATTGATGAAATCACTATGAGTCACTGCACCATTTGCTGTAAAGCTCTAGATAATAATCAAAAAGGGATTTATAAGTTCAACATCCATTCTGTATTCAAATGCATGGCTTCCTTCAGACATTCAATGCAATTTCAATCCCATATTCTATGCTAATTAGCTCTTGTCTCTCTTTATCTCTCTGCTAGTGCTGTACAGCACCATAATGATATTTTTGTAGAAGGAAAAAAATCCCACAAGATTCAAAATAATTAAGTAGCAGCTGAGCACGTTACATATATATATATATATATATATATATATATATATATATATATTGCAAAGAGTAATTAATCCCCAAAAGTCAATGTGACACTACCAAAATTTAGAGCATGGAAGCCTTGCTGGTACAGTGTTTGCACTCAAAGGACTGGCTTGTGCATTTAGGCTAGCATGTTTAAGTCTGTATATATACTGCACACTCAGCGTAATAAACATTTCATCCTGAAGATGAGAAGAAAATTCTTGATTTCCACTCCCAACTCTGTTCTACTAGTCTTATACATTCTAGGACGCGGACCCAGGTTGTCAAGCCAAATACAGAGGGATCAGGCTGTCCTCTGTCTCTCCATGTTCACCTTGCAGAACATTCCTCCCTTGGTGTGACAGTGTTGGTCACAACTGACGATTTCTTAAACCTCCCAAGCCCTCAGGCCTTTCTCTAGGCTGGGAAAACATCTCTGAAGATTGTTCCCTCATTATCCAGCTGCCATCACTGTAACCTTCCCTGTAACCCACCTGTAACTAGACTTTAGTCTTCAACTGTCTTGTTTACTTGCTAACTATGTATCTTCCTCCAAATAACACATGAAATAAAATATTTTACTATTGTTTTTCCATGTCCTGGGATTATAGACATGTGGCACCAGACCCGGGTTCTTCACTGCTGTTATCTTAGGACTCTGTGTACTCCACGCCAACAATATTTATTTTAGAACTGGCATAGTAACATAAAGTCAAGCTAAAATTTTCTGTTTCAGTAGTGTAAGTCTGATCTACAACAACATTGGGAAAACATCCACAACAGCAATAGGAATTTTGTGCATACTTGTATAATACACAATGATTACTAAAAGTTTCTGCTGTTGCTTCAGTAATCATCTCAGCTTCAGCTCGGAGCCGATTCCCTCCACAACCCATAAACACATTAATTCTTAGATATTCCCCTTTGAGGTATCAAGAGTCAGATTGGCTGTAACTCCAGGTGTGGACCACAGGAGGTATACTGTGAAGATCATTGAGGCAGAGGACAAGATTTTGTAGAAGAGGTACTTAGCTTTTACTTAATAACATCTGAAGGCTTGCCAACAAAGTTTCTTTAAGAACAAGAAAGTTAGCCAGGTATGCTGCAATACATCTTAGTCCCAGCACTCGGGAGGCAAAGGCAGATAGGTATCTGAGTTTGAGGCCAGACTGGACTACTGTGCAAATTCTAGCACAAGGGCTACACAGAGAAACTTTCTATAAATAAATAAATAAATAAATAAATAAATAAATAAATAAATAAATAAATAAATAATAAATAAATAAAGTTAATTGATAGTTAAAAATAGACCATAGCATTAATAAGAACACAAAACTTCTTACACAAAGAACCACTGGAAATTAAGGAAGGCTGAGAGGAGAAATATTCTTCTCCAGGGAATAATATACCAATTGGTTATCCAATATCAAATGGGCAGCTGCGAAAGCATGCTTACATGTAATATTATACTGACTGAGATGGTTATATTTAAGAATATATATGTATATTCATATACGTATGTACATGTAACAACGATTAATAAAAAAGAAGCCATGAATTTAGAAGAGAGCAAGGAGGGAGTATATGGAAAGTTTCAGAGAAAAGAAGAAGGAGAAATGTTGTGATTCTATTATACGTTTAAAGCATAAAGCATATATATATATATATATATATATATATATATATATATATATATATATATTCCATTCAAAATTAGAAGGAACCTGGTTAACTAAAGCAGGAAGGGTCCATAATACTGCAAACACAAATAAATTTATCCTATCGCAGAATCAGTAGGATGTATTCTTCTGAGGCAGATTAGTTTGAATGTTCTGTACTGTTAGCTTTCAAGGTGTAACAACACAGCCTATGCTGCAATGTGTGCCTTGTTCCTAAAACCGCCTCCAGTGAAATGATGCAGTCAGCCTTAAGCTATGTTGCCCAATATCAGATAATACAACAGAAACCACATAAGTACTCACTCCACTGACTGTATCTTCTTCTATCTTATTTATTCTAAATTTTTCACATTTTTAAATGCATCCTCCCTTCATCCATAAGCTTATATTTCCCTTTTTTATTTTCAAATGAAGCATTCTTACTAGTAAATGCACTTCTAAAACCAAGTGCATAATACATGCCTTTTTGTTGAGAATACTGTCCTATTGCTTATTATCTTATAATTGGGACATCAGTCTTGGGAAACACTTACATGCCAGTATTATTTAAAATATATATATATATTACACACGTGTGTATATCTTTGACATGCATCCCTGGTTCCCATGGAGGCTGAAAGAGGGCATCAAATCAATTGAAATTAGAATCACAGATGGCTATGAGCTGCCATATGGGAGCTGAGACCAAACCCAGATCCTCTGCAAAAGCAGTAAGTTCTCTTAACCACTGACCCACCTCTCCAGGCTACTTTAATATTATTTTTAATGTGAACACAAAGATATTAAAATCTTAACATTAAAAAACAATGCCTGTAGTACAAAATCTCAATTTCTCCTTTCTCTTTCCAGATCTTTCCCTCAGTTCCCTAATCTCCAAAAGCCTCTCAATGTGTGTTATTGTCAATCCCAGAAAGGACATGAAATTGTTAAGGTGAACTTTCTAGAGTGACAAACACATTCCTCTGGCTCTAGTGTAATCATTTTACCACTAAAAATGACTGGTGGAAAAAAAGGTTCATTAAATTTCCTTTCCAAGTCTTTGCAAAATAGACTTTGTTTACTCAGAGTAACATGGTATACAGGTCAGTTTTGAAGTTGAATGGCCAAACTAGAGCCAGAAGAAAAACCAGGCTTCGGTTCTGAGAAATGTCCCATTAGGCCAACTCACCTGTCTTGTCCTAAACCAGGAATGTGTATGTCCAGCACACAGAGCTGTGAGCATGGCAAAAACCAGTAAGGAAGAAAATCTGCAAGTCTCAGAATCTCAGTGAGCCCAATACCTGCAAACATGATGAGTTCCTTTCTACTGGAGAGGGGTCTGTGCACAATATGGGTACTGGGAATCAGAGAATCACAAATCCGGAGAGCCAGTGAAGTGACAAATAACATGCAGCCCATCTCTGCAGCCTCTTCTCTGCAGTCTCCTACCTTGTTCAGCTCACATGAAGCAGCAGCAGAGGTTTTTTGGCCTTCCCTTACTATGCACTGTGTCAGTGAGCCCAGTTCCATGTAATTGTGGGAATTAATGAAAACAAAACCACAACAGAGGCTTACCTTCCAAGAGCGATCCCAGTTCATATTTTCCACTGAAAAAGTGTGGCAAGGAAAACACCAGTGCTCCCAGGCCTATCACAAAGGAAGCAAATGCAAGCCAGCGAGGTTTGTGTCCTCTCTCACCAAAGAACGATACAAATAAAGACAACAAACAAAAGGCGATGTCGTAGCTTGATGATATCAAGCCAGTCAGTGAACTCTTCATTTCATAGCGTTTCTCGATGGTGGAAATGCTAACATTTACTAGGCCATTTACTACGATACCTAAAAAAAGAACAAATTCACTGTTATAGTTTCATATACATACATGCATGCATACATACATACATACATATGTATACATATATGTGTATATATATATACGCATAATATTATATACATACACATAATATTAGCAATGAAAAGTACTAGGGTTTGTTCCATTATTTCTTTTGCTATTTTTAAAAGAGCCAATATAAAAAGTCTCTGAAGTCTTAAAGTTAGGCAGTCCAAACACATTTCCTTCAAAATCATTTTACTTTTTATATTTTAAAATTGCATGTTTTTAGGCATTCAACAAAAGTGTGTTTATTACATACTAAAGTACAGTTATTTGTCTAAATTCAGTGTTATTTTATTGACAAACAAAAATCAAACTGGTAAAGTCCCATGATACCAATTTGTTAAAGAGTTAAGTTCTGCACACTCCAGAAAATTTCTGGAAAGACTAGAGCAACTCCAAGTGTTTACACACGATGCTACAGTAAGGTTCAAGAACCTGCTGAGTCTTCGTCCTGTTTATCTGTAACTACTGTTCTTCCTGAGCTAGTTTTAAGAAGCAGATATTGAGCTCTTGAGGCTTCTTCTTTTTTTCTAACACCTTCACAACTACTAAATATCCACAAATATCCATCCACTTTGAGATATGGTGCATCAAAGTTTCTTGCCTCACTAGAGCCTTTTATAAGAGTAATAAAAGACTAGAAGGTAAAGCAGTCTGAGAGTCCAATGTAAGATGTCCTGTCCAGATACAGGATAAATTGTCACAGGAACAAAATTGTGGCAATAAACTAAAAACTAAAAATGATGAGAAGTTTTGGTTAAGTATGCTCTTCATTCATGAGCTACTAAGAATTGTTTTCATTATTAATTAGGCTGGATATAAACATTTTATACTATTTACAGTCTTCGCTGTTGCTTTGTCAAGACTGCAGCTGAAAATATATTTTAATTTTTGCTTCTTTATAAGACTTTAAAACAATTAGTAACTTGGGGATTGCAAAATGAAATGTGTAAAGCACCTAGAAATGACTTTTATAAGGAAGTGGTTAATTGATAACTTAAAAAATTTCCCCACCAAACATCAACCTCCCAAAGTACCTACCACACTGATTAAAAATCAGTCACTAGAAATCACCAGGTTTACAGTAAAGCTTTATTTTGCAAATATGTAGAAGAGGATAGCTTTTAACCCTATGAATCCCCACTTCTATACCATACACATCTTTGAATAAGTTTGGGAAGAAGGCAGACTATGTCTCTCCTTTGTAATGTGTGAGGAAAGGATGCTCCCTGGGAAGCTGAATGCTGAGAGACACCCACTGCCTTTGAGAAATGTCCTTTAGTTAAACTGACTCCTCAAGTTGTCTTCCTTCCACAACAAATGTCTCTTAATATATGATAAAAATAGACTCCCCAAGGGTAGTGAGAAGCACAGTAATATGCTTCCAGACATTGAAACCTAACCTTTAGCATAAATTATCACATTTTCCCCCTGAGAGTTCCGATTCTATTTGATAATAACCTAAAACAGTATTTTATGTTGAATATAAAGTGTCTTGGAGTAATACTGCAGAAGAAAATTTAAGGCAAAACACAACAATATATTTTACTTTTTAATTCTGTGCTGCTCTAACAATGATGCTTTACTATTATTAGTTTCAGATAACTACATCCAAGACATAATTGAAGGAAATTATGGATAAGAAAGGTGGAAGAGGAAATGACTACAGCACCCATCTCCAGGAAAGGAGCCAAAATCTACTTATGATTAACAAATATTTACTTAACACTCAGAGGTGCAAACAAAGAGGCACTGAGTTCCTTTAAGTGAGTAAACAGAAACAAAATAAGAACAGAAGACATGGACTTCAATTTGGTTTTCTATTAACTTAGCAAAGAACAATTTCCACTAAGCCTCCCCCAGTCTCCTGGGTTGCATTCCTTTCAACCAATCCTTGAATATTGCAAAATAGGGATTATGGCGCAGATAATACCAAAATATCTAGATACCAAGTCAACTTAACTTGCAGCATGTCCTTCAAGCTCCACCTCTGTCCATCCCTTCTCGATTTCTCTCCTTAGTATAACTTCCCACTTATTCAATCCTTTGCCTTGGAGACAAACTCAGTGACTTCAACTTCTTCCTTTCTGCTTCCACTCCAAAAAGCCATTCTCCCTCCACTACACCTCTCATTCACCCAAACTCCGTTTAGATAGCAAACTCCTGGGGGATAAATCTAGGCTTAATCTGTTGGTCCCCAGAGAACTGAAAAGAAATCCTAGAACAAACAGACACTTGATAACTCTTGCAACTAAAGAGCTAATAAACGTTCACCTTTCAGGGCTAGAAGCTTTTTCTAATTTTCTCACTGGGTTGCGCTTGTGCCCATATTCTCAAATATTCAGAAAATAAGATAACCTACATCTAGCCTATGCTACATAATTTTAGCACCTCTAACCAAGCTCTGCTCTTCCTTTTGGGGAAGCAATCCACACCTATTTGCAAAGCTTTTAATCCTTCTGCTGTGAAAACAAACAAGCAAATCCCTTCCCTAGTTCCCAGTAGATAATATGGTTTTAAAATGCAGACCCTAAGGCTTATCTTTTTTCCCTAAAGGAAGGAATCCACTCTGCTAAACAGGCAGAACACAAAAGAGTGAAAACTTGGAATGATGCTATCTAAGTGGGAAACAAGGTGATGGCCCCCGCGGGCAAGAGCATCTACAAGTTCCAAGCCCAGGGGCGAGGTGGGGGTTAGGGGGCACCTACAGCCTCTTAACTACCTGGTCAACCCGTTTGGTTCCCCTGCACCTACCTCAGCCTCTTCCTCAGCTCGACCACACCCAACCACCAGCTCAGCCAAAGCTTGCGAAGCCCCTAAAGCTGGCGGCTCTGCTGTAATTTACCTTGAGTGAGGGCCAAGAGGCAGTAGTAGAGCAGAAAGCCTTGGGGCGTGTTGCAGCGCTGGAGACATCTGGGGTGGAAGTCTCTCCACCCGAAAGGACCCTCCTCTAACTCGCACAGCTGTGATCCCCGGGGCTCCTCAGAAGCTGGAGGAGTTGCAGAAGGCAGTGATGTCTGGGATGACTTGTGGAGATCCCCAGATTCCCGAGACTGCGAATCCCCATCCTGATTCCTGGAGGACACACCAGAGACTTCCACCTGGGAGGGAGAAGCAGACTCACGACGTGGGGTGTCCGGGCTGGGAGGGACGAAAGCCGGGTTCTCGATTCCTTTGGCACCCAGCATGGTCAAGAAAGGCTCTCTGGACTCCAGAGTCTGAGATCACCAAAGGCTGGTTCCTTTCATAGCTCCGCCCCTGGGCAGGTGACAGCACCCTGGGGCCCGGCTAGTCCCCGCCTCCCCACCCTCGGCCTCTAGCTGATGGCGTCCCCGACAGCTACCCGGACATTCCCCTAGCTCTGCGCCCTAAGCACCCCTAAGTGCGGGCGCTACTCTCGCCACACTCATCGCCGCCAGCGACAACTCCAATGCTCTGTGTGGGCATGCGACCGGCCTGAGCCAGGTGAGGGGAGAGGGTGGCACTGGCATGGATCCTGGCGCAGCGCTCACTTCCAGAGCCCAGGGACTGGGAACAAGTAGAGGCTGTGGGAATCTGTGGGCCAGCGGTCCCCCGGGGTTTGTGTATGAAAGCTGTAAAAACAATAGCATCAGGAGACCTTTCAGAAAAACCTATCGCTGTTTTCCCCTTACTGCTTATTCAAGCAAGAATCCTGCGCTCCAAGAATCAGGTCGCCCTCAGGTATAATACTTGGAATCCCGTGAACACTGAAAAGGACTTACACCTGCCTGCCTTCCTAGAAACAAATCAACCCTTCCGCATCACCACCAACATTCACAAGGCAACATAGCCACCATTTGAGTTTTAGTGTCTTCAAACCTCAGGATTAATGAAACTTTAAAAAAGTGTACATGGCATTTTCTGGGCAGCATATTGCAAGCCTGAAATGGAAAATGATGATTATCATGAATAATTTGTATATGTAAAATAAAGGAAAACTGATTTGAAGACATTAATACTATTGCAGGATTGACAGCAGTTCCAGTCTATTCATTTAGTATTTCATAGGTGACCAGAAGGTATTTCCTATGTGCTAAATAGTGTTCGTGGAGTCTGTAGGGGTACACTAGCAAAGTTCCCCTTTGCTAGTGCTTGTGGTGCTCACATTCCATTAGGAAGCAACCGCTAACAATGTCCACAGAGTCCTACATAATATTACAATAAATACTCTCTTGTGAAATCTTTGTTTTGATTGCACACGCTGTACTTAGTGGGTTGGGGGATTGAGATGCAAGCTAGATATATTTGTATCCTGGCCCTCGGGATCTTCAACCAAGACCCCAGGAGAAGGCGTGGGAATGGGATATGAGCAGGGGCGCCAGGAGTGAAAGGCAGACAATCTGTCTGGTCCAGCCTTCGATTTATTGAACACAAGTACCAGTATTTATAAGAAGTTCTCAGGTGGGGAGGGGAGAGGGGAATGCAAGCAGGTATCTATGGTAACCTTACCTGGCATGGGACTAATCTGGTCTATCCAGTATTCCTAGGTACTGTTAAAATGTCCCAGAGTGAGCGATAAGGAAGTGCATGGGTTGTGAGATTCTCTCTAGAGCTTCCTGTGTAATCTACAAGGGTGGAAACATGGAATGAGGAAGCAATAGATGTTAGTTGGAAGGGCAGTTTCTCAGAACTGAGCGGCTTCCGGCTATCTGACCTTGTCTAAACTCTGTCCATTAAGACCAGAGAGAAAAAGTGGGGTGCCTTGTATTTCAAGCTAGCGCATCTAGAGGGGACCACTTACTACACTTTGAACAGTCAAAAATAATAGTCTGGATTGTCATCGGGTCTGGAAGTGCAGAGATAAAAGCTGCTGTGTTCCCTGTTATTGGCCCTTAAATAAGTGCAATTACTATAATGTACATTTCTCACATTGATGAATCTGTGTCCCAAGGAGAATCAAAAACCTCCCAAGGCAGCACACTGACAAGAGGCCCAATATTGTAGGGAACTTGAACTGAGTTCTCTCATTTTGGACTTACATTGTCTTTTAATTACTTTAACCTACTTGTGATGTTTAGAATATTACATAGCCATTCTCAGAGATCAGAACTAATACTAAGACCAGTGTGAAATTACATGTCTTTAATCCTCATACATGGGATGAAGAGGCAGGCAGATTTCTTGTCAGTTCAAGGGCAGCGTGGTCTACATAGTAAGTTCCATGAAAGCTAGAATACATAAAGTCTATCTCAAAAACAAACAAACAAACAAAAACACCCAATGATTCTCTGATATGGGGTTTAGAACACAAGCAGCTCTCAATGCCACAGATTCTGGGGAATTGCCCATAGTATATAATCTTCCTAGCCTCCCCCTTAATATATTGGATTTAAAGTATATCAATATAAATAGGGATCATCATATTTTCTGTGGAATATGAAGTAATTTACCTACCCAGAAAAACTGGATTCAATGATGAGATTTGGCTACCTACAACCATGACTGTGTTGTACATTTGAATGAACAAATTCAAACTATCCTACTTAGATCAAAGTAGCAGCAATATGTTGTGGGATACTTTACTATTGTGTGCTATTTTGGTTTTGATACCTTGTAGCTGGGAAGCCAGATGCCTTGCAGCAGTACAGGCCTTGCTTCCTACTTAGTCACACCCTTGTGCTAGTCTTGAGATCTGAACAGATAGACAATTGAAGGTGACCAATCACAAGCAAAGACTCTGGTCACCCCCAGCCTAGTATCATTGTGTTGTAATGCAGGCCTAAAAGATAGAAGGGGTGGGGGAAAAGTTAAAAGGGCTAAGGCAGGAGGAAGGGAGAGGTCTTTTAGGGGAAGAAAGATGAAGACTCTGCCTAGCCGCCCATGTATAGAATTCCCTGAGATTTGACATGGTTTGTGATTAATAAAGAGCATTGGAAATTTCAACTCTGGACTCTCTGTTAAGCGCCAGAACTTTAGTTTAACACTTGGCGCACCAACGCGTGGCAAGGACACACGAGAGAAAAAAGAAGAAATGAAGAAAGAAGACAAACGAAAAAGAGAGACAACACAGGACAGCAGAGTCCAGACACAGTGATCTACAAAGAAAATGCAGAAAAAAAGAAGAAAAGAAGAAAGAAGACAAACGAAAAAAGACAGACAATGCAGGACAGCAGAATCCAGACACAGAGTCTACAAGGAAATGACAGACAACGCGTGACAGTGAGAGCCGAGGCAGAAAAAAGAAGAAAAGAAGAAAGAAGACACAGTAAAGGTAAAGTAAACTCAAAGTTAATAAAGGAAAAAGTAGTTAATAAAGGAATGAAGTTAAGAGAAAGAAAGAATATTAAGTTTAAAAGCAGAGAGTAATAAAAAAGAAAGAGAGAAAGAAGCAGTTTAAAGGTAATTACTACTTCTCTTTACCACAGGAGATATTGTAGCTCCTGAGCAGTGCGTAAGACAGAGAAGAACTGTAGCAGTTACAGGATAGATAAATAAATAAATAAATAAATAAATAAATAAAGGAGTAAAGCCTCCTATGGAAAGAAGAGAGCTGGAGAGAAAAAGACAGAATTAAAGCAAAAGTGCACACAGTTGCTGGTTAATAAAGTTTCAGGAAAAGAATCACAGATTTATAGATCTTCTGTAAAAGGAGAAGGTAATAAAGAGAATGCTCTTTGAGAAGTGGGAGCCACAGTAAGACAAAAATAATAAAAGAAAATTACACAGAAGTCTCCTAAGGAAGGAGAGGATAAGTAAGATTGGAAAAGAAAAACTTTCTGTATTAAAAATGGAAAATATTAGGACACAGGGCACGTGGGCTCTGTATAGGGTTGTTATGGATGTTCTAGGCATGAAAGCAGTAGATGAAGGAATAAATACTTTGATTGAAACTGGCATAATTCAGATTATGGTTTTTGTTATTCTGGTATTTCACATGGTTTTATCAATAGCCATCATGGTATACTGTGCTCTTTCAAGAAAAACTGTCAGTGTAGAAGGAAAAGGGAAATCTCTTAGCCCTTTACAGGATATTGACTTAGATACAGGAGATAAATACAGAGCAAAATCAGAAAATTTTAAAATGATGGAAAGAAAAGCAGAATCTACTTGCTTCTCACAAGAAGCAGACTTAAAAGAAATAGATGAGAAGTGGAATGTGAAAATGCAAACTTTGGTAGCAAAATTAGAACACTTGATGGAAGGAAGTAAAAGCCTACCTCAGTCAGAGAATCCAGAGCATAATGCTCCACCTTATAATGAAATGTGGCAGCCAAAGATTTTAAGAAAAACAACTATGGTTTATCCAGTAACTATAAACAGGATGCAGGGCTATGATGAACTTGGATGGCAACCTACAGAAATGCTAGATTTAAAGAGATTTAAAGAAGCAACAGTAGCCTATGGAATGCACTCTCCTTATGTAAAACAGATATTGAACAACTGGTCTGTTCAACACCGAGTCATTCCTCGAGATTGGAGGGACTTGGCAAAAGCTGTATTAGAAGCCGGTCCTCAATTACAATGGCTGACATGGTGGAGAGAAGCTTTGGCAATAGAACAACATAACCAAGCTAGAGGCGTTAATATTTTCAAAGATCAGTTGATAGGTGAAGGTCAATATTCTGAGTTGGAAGTGCAGATTCAGTTTGATAATATTTTGGCTCAATATCTTACAGCGGCATTAAATGCTTGGGATGAAGTTGAAGAGCCAGGAAAAAAGTCTGAGTCATTTATTAAAATCATGCAAGGCCCAAATGAGCCATTCACTGATTTTTTACAGAGATTGACTTCTGCTGTCCATAAGACAATTTCAGACTCAGAAGCAAGGGAAGTGTTAATTAAATCTCTGGTGTTTGAAAATGCTAATTCAGAATGCCAAAAGGCAATAAGGCCATTAAAAACAGCTTCTTTGGATCAATGGATTAAAATTACTACTGATATTGGATCCAATGCTTACAATGCCACTATGATTAGACAAGCAATTATTCAAGGTCTTAAAAATCAAAAGGTTAGATGTTTTGGCTGTGGAAAATTAGGTTGTGCTTTTGTCTTTTCAGAAATGAAACATCCAATTGAGAGTATCCAGAGACTACTCGACTGAAGAGAGACATCAGAGTGCGCGGGTTACTGTCCAGCCTTCAACCTCAAAATGGATTGTTGAAGGCCTTCCTAGCTGCCTTGCTCCTGTGCTGCCTATACACCAGAGGCCATGCATTACAAAAAAAAAAAAAAAAAAATTGAATTCCCCAGCTAAATATAGAGGCTGGCACTCAGAGATGGGGTATGAGGAATATGACATAAAATCAACCTAAGGCAGGATGCTGATCATGCTATCAGTAACCCAGGAACGGGTCAGATTTATTGTTCATTATTTCTCTCCTAAGACAGACGCGGTCATCTTGAAAAAGGGAAATTTAGGAAGCTATTGGCTTCATATCTTGTCCTCTGAAATCATGGAGATGACTCTGCAGCTGAAAATGGAGCCTGTTTTGAAAATTGAGGCAGCTCTCACAGTGCTCAATTGTGATGCAGATGCAGATACCCGCCTACAGGGAGTCTGTTTTGCCAATCAGACTAGTGGAAATTGAGGCAACTTTCACAGTGCTCAAACTGTGATGCAGATGCAGATATCTGCTGACATTTGAACTGCACAAGCATTTTGCTAAACATTGAACCATTATGAACAATTGGTGAACTTTTCTGAACAATTGGCAAACTTTTCAAGGACATTTGAACTGCACAGGCATTTTGCTAAACGTTTATGAACAATTGGTAAACTTTTATTAACAATTGGTGAACTTTGGACTTGATACTTGGTGTTATGGGACAGTTACATTTGAACTGCATGAGCAGTCTGCTAAAATTTGGACTCGATATTTGACAGACTATAACTTTATATCTTAGCTTCTTTTGTTTGAGTCAATATTGTTCTTATTTTAAACAAAAAGGGTGAGATGTTGTGGGATACTTTACTATTGTGTGCTGTTTTGGTTTTGATACCTTGTAGCTGGGAAGCCAGATGCCTTGCAGCAGTACAGGCCTTGCTTCCTACCTAGTCACACCCTTGTGCTAGCCTTGAGATCTGAACAGATAGACAATTGAAGGTGACCAATCACGAGCAGGTCATGAGGAGATCACGAGCAAAGACTCTGATCAACCCCCAGCCTAGTATCATTGTGTTGTAATGCAGGCCTAAAAGATAGAAGGGGTGGGGGAAAAGTTAAAAGGCCTAAGGCAGGAGGAAGGGAGAGGTCTTTTGGGGGAAGAAAGATGAAGACTCTGCCTAGCCGCCCATATATAGAATTCCCTGAGATTTGACATGGTTTGTGATTAATAAAGAGCACTGGAAATTACAACTCTGGACTCTCCATTAAGCACCATAACGTTAATTTAACAGCAATAGGAAACATTTAAAATTAAACTAAGGAGACTTAATTCTCACGGTGTTAGCAAATGGACTTTTGTTCAAAGATTAACCAAAGTATTTCTTCATCTTGAATACACAATGATGTTACTAAAAGCATTACATGAATTAGGCTTAAAAAGCATTATATTTATACTAAAAGAAATATAGTGGGAACATTAAGTGGTATCATTAAGCCATCAGTTTTTTTTTAACAAGCCTGTAAAAATATTTTTATTTAACATAGATGCCTTAGGCCCCATGTTTTTTTCTATATTTCTTGTATCAAACACATACAGCCAATGCTCTAGATGAGTTGGACATGTTCAAAGATTGAGTTTGGAAAGGAAGCTCTGTGACAAGCAGTTTAAAAGGCATGCAATTCAGAGTCTGCTTAGTGCCAGAGGAACTGAGACAAATAGACACACAGAGAAAGAGAGACAAAACACAGATTTGAGATAGATGGTAGATAAATGATGACAGACAGGTAGATAGATAGATAGACAGACAGACAGACAGACAGATGAACAGATAGATTATATATAGAAATAAAAGATAAAATGTAGATGTCACATACTTTAACAAAGTTTTAAAATGTTACCTGCTTATATGCTGCAAACAGATACAAACTCAAAGAAGAAATGGGATGGAATATGTCACAGTAAGTATGGAAAATAAAAAAAAAAAAGTAGAGAGCCCTGCAAAGTGCAATTGTTAACAAAATAATCTTGTGGAAAGGTCTTAGATCTGACAGGGACTAGAGAACTTAATTTTCAGAGTCTCAATCCAAAACCAAATAGCTCGGTGATAAGAGTTGAGTGACTTACACTTCAAGATCTCTCAGTAATACACACATTCCATTTTTCTCTCTCTTCTCTGAGCCACAGCCACAGGGATAAGGGCATGAGAAAGATAGCAGATATGAAGTAGTTTGGACTTTGTCTTAAAAGCTAAGATTCCAAGAAATAGGAGAATGTGGCAAGAGCTTTCTGCTTAGGGCAGAAAGGTATACTCAGAAAGAGCACACAAACTGTTTTCGATGGGTCTTGAAATTGTAAATGGAAGATAAATGTGGGGTCAATGTGAAGGAAAATTTCAACAACATTCCAATATTTTGAAACTTATTATCTGAAAATTGAAAGAGAAAGATACCTATTTGTTTCATTTGCAGTAGATTTAGAAATGTCTGTTGTTGTTTTTTTTTAACCCAAAAAAAAAAAAAAAATCATGATCAAACAAGATAAGCCTGGTAGTTGCTTGAGTGGTGAGTGAAAAACATTTAAATAGAAATTTATTGGAGAAAAAACTCAAAACAGCCATAAATACACAATCTTGAAGGTATTTGTAAGCTAAGCCAAACTGTAGGTTTTTATAGAGAATAAATTTAATTATGGCTTTAAGTAAGACAAAATAATGTCTGCCATGTAGCACTGGATCTGGGAAACCAAAGGTTCAACCTCTTAAGGAGTTGCACTCAGTTTAGCTCAGGAACAAAGATAAAAGGTAATAACACTAAGTTTAGTTACAGAGACAAAAATAAATGGTAATAATAGCTAAAACAAGTGTCTGTAAGCAGCTTGGACCTATTAATCCATGGTGATTTGAATACAAGTTTCCAGCAATTCATGCTCTTTCTAACCTATTGTTCTACCATCTACCATTCCTATATGCCAGATTAAGTCTTCAGGAATAACACCTGAGATTCTTGCTATCTCTAACTTTCATCAAACAAGAGGAAAATGGAGAAGGACGCTTCCTGAAGGTCATACTCATCACATTTGCCTGCATCCCAAAAGCCAGACACCATTTACATCTAGCTAAAGAAAGACCAGAGATTATCATTTTAATTCCATGCATTCAAGAGTCTCGTTAAAAATGCAGACCTTAGTTACTAAGGAGAATAATTAATTACTAAGGAAACTGTGTTCCAGTATGTATATTTCTGTTTTGGGATATGGTGCCTCAGTGTTCAGAGGTCAGGGTAGATTGACCTTTGAGTAACACAGGCTTTAAAAATGCCATTTGTCAAAGTTATTTTAGTGAGGAGAAAGAGAGGTAAATTTTCTCCCTGACAAAGCAAGAAGTGGCACCTCCCTATATGTAGCACCCACTTCTTGTTTGTCTACACTCCAGCAGCCACAGGCTGTACTGGGCTCCTGAAACTGATGAGGCTTTTTGTTCTAGGCTTTTCTAGTATTGAGGCCCCCTGGTGATGCTAGTTCAGGGTGCTTCAGCTTTTCTTCATTTTCAAATCTGAACACCTGAAGTCATGTAGTAACATATGAAACCTTGCATCTGACAGACATGGAGATGTACACCTTTAATCTTAGCATTGCTGTGGCAGAGGTAGGTGGATCTTTGTGAGTCTGAAACCAACTTGGTCTACATAGTGAGTTTCAGGCCACCCAGAATTGTATAATTAGACTCTTTTTAACAACAAAACAAACAAATAACAATAAGCTACAAATAAATGCACAGCAAAACAAAACTTTGGACTTACATGGAATTTTTGAGAGCAGCTCTGTACTTATTATATGATCATAAGTATTATATAATTATATATGTATTATATGATCCTTGTACTACTTTCCCCTGAAGTTAAGATATATTATTTTGTCCTAAGTCAGTAGATCTTAACTCAAGCTATGTTTATGAAACTACTCATAAAAAAGTACAAAGTCTCTCTGAAACATTTTATCATTGGAAATATACTATTACAGAGGGAATAGAATAAGAGAACAAATAGTTCCTCAAGGGTGAAGAACTTAAGATACTGTCCCTTCTTACTTGTTCCTTAAACTTTGACAGTATGCTCCTTAGAGAATAGTCTCAAGTCTGAAGTAGAGATCTTGCAAACAAGCCAAGCCAGCTGTGGTGGCAGTGCATACAAGCCCAGCACTTGAGAGGTGGAGACAGGGGGCTCAGGCGATCAGGTCATTCTTTGCAACATAGCGACTTTGAGCACAGCTTGGGTGACTCAAGATCTTGCCTTAATAAATTGAGAGGATATATATAGAGAGAGAGGTACACAGAAGGAGGTAGGGAGAAGGAGAGACAGAGAGAGACACAGACACAAAGAGAGAGAGACAAGCACACACAGAGACACACAGAGAGAACATGCAAATGACATTGGCTCATACACTAAAACTCTTTAAAGTGAAACAAACAGTGCATATTATTTAATTACATAATAAAGTTCTGAAGAATCAAGATGATATTCTTAATATTGACTTTTTTTTCTAAAATGATATCTTTTCTCATTACCTATTCAAAAGGAAAACAGCTTCTGCCCCCTTGAATCATGCTCACCTCAGTAAGTAGTCTGACCAAAGTGAGAAATTCAAGGAAAGCTTTGACTATTCATCTCTCATATCTCTTATGTGACAGTTGATCTTATGAGCCAACTTGACTGCACCATAGGGTGCCCAGATATCTCTGGACAAGTAAGATTTGGCTGTGGCTGTGTTTCTGTACAGTGTTAACATTTAAATCAGTAGACTGAGTGAAGCAGATTGTCTTTTCCAGTGTAGGTGCACATTGATCAGTCAGTTGAAACTTGAATGGAATTAAACCCAGGCCTTCTCTGAGCAAAGGAATTCTCTTTGAGACTGCCTTCAGGCTTAAATAGTACACCAGTTTTCCTACCTCTCCACCAGCCACCAATGGCAGTTTGGGACTTGCTAGCTTCTATAGTGAAGGAGGTAATTTATTAGATCACATATTACTTACATACTCTGCCTCTCCTCTTTGTTCCTATTTTTGGCAAACTAATATTAATTCATCAATAATTATGTATATAACAGCCTTTGCTACAGCTGAGGTCTAGATAGTTTGGCAAAGGTATTTATGTTAAACACTTGTTCCTCAAATTGATGCCAATGGGTTATGATAAAAGCTTTAAGATTTGAGGAATAATGGCCACCATAAATGACTAGGAGGCGATCTCTGTTTCTCTTTCTCATATCCGTGTCTCAAGGTAAAATCTCTCTTTTTACATTCTCTCCTATGAATGCCTGCCTCAGCATAAGAGCATAAGCAATGAGGCCATCCAATTATGGACTGAAATCTCTGAAATTGTGAAACAAACAATCATAAGCTGATTATCTCTTTTATTTTGTCATAGTAACAAACAATTGACTAACATTGTCTATGAGATTCCCACTCTTGCAATAATGATCTGCAACTTATTTTTCAACATAATACTCAAAATTACTCTTTAAAATTTATTTTCTTTTATTTAATAAATTAAATGTGTGTGAGAGTGAAAGTCAGAGAGTGAGAGAGGGAAGAGAGAGAGAGCTGAAGTCATCAGGCTTGTTTGGCAAGTACTTTTCCCACCCAGCCATCTTTCTGTACCAAAATTACTCTTTTAAAGCAAAAAATGTAAACATCAGTATAAACATTATGAATTATAATTTATGTAATAAAATAATAGCCCTTGATTTATACCTACCCAAAGAAACAATTAGTGACAGGAAAGGCAAAGGTCTTATGGTAAAATGACAGTCAGTAAAACAGAAATAATTATGGTACTGAAATTAATGGGTGAAATGTCGATGAGGAAAAGGATGTTACATAATTTCCAGATTATACATTGACAAAATATGTATTCATTACAAAATAAAAAATAATAACAATTGTGAAGAAACCTTGTAGAAATCATCTTAGTGACATGGATGATCTGATATACCAAGAAGGGATCAATGTAAGGTATTTGGGGTTCTTGTCTTATCTATATAGTCTGACTCATAAGTACTTATTAAGTATATCTAACATGTTTCCTTTTGCTATTTAAACTAGAGTATATAACAGAAAAAAAAAACCTTGAGATTTACTTTGGCTTGGGATTTCGGCCCATCAGAGCTGGAGAGACAGGGCAGGGCAGTTCCTCAGTGTGGTATCCTGCTATGACACTCATCTGGAGGCAGAATGTGCAGTCTGGAAAGAGGCTGGCTGTGACCTCTGAAGATCAGCCCCTTGGCTTACTTCCTTACTTACTACACAGGCTCCTTCTCCTAATGATTCCAAAGCCTTCAAAATAATGCCACATCATTCTACATAATTATTTCTGTTTTTGTGTTTTAAGAAAAATCACTTTAACATGTTAAATAATCTGCCCAAAGTCATATGATTAAATGAAAACTGAAATTTAAACCATGGTGATAGAGATAAAATCTGTAGTCTTGATCATTGCATGATAATGTGTTCTCAGTAGTAGTTATATCTCTGGTAATGGAATTGTTCCAAGACAAGATAATTTTTTACAAAGCTTTGAAACTAAATGTCAAATAAATTTAAGAAAAACACACTCTGTCAACCTAATCCTATCAAAATAAATCTATGTCGTTTTTACAATTTGTTTATTTTTCTTTTGAAGTATGGCTGTGTATACATAAATTCACAGGCGTTGTATGCCTGCAAAGACCAGAAGAGTGAATTGGAACTTCTGAAGCTGCAGGCATGGGTGGCTTTAAACTTACCAGTGTGACTGCTGGGAAACTGAACTCCAGTCCTCTGCAAGAGCAACAGACTTCTTAACAGAACCATCTCTCCAGTTCCTAAAATGTTTTTGAAGGGAAGATTTGTTACTAGCATCCCAGTGGATAATATTAGGTGGATAATAATAGGTCATTTCAGCTAATTAGGAATTGTTCTCAGTTACTTGAAGATGCTTTTACAAATGATTATTCAGCTTAACTAGCAACATAGAAAATAGTTACTAGATTCTGTAGTGAGTTCGAAAGATTTCAGAGCTGATCAATTAAAAATATATAGAACTGGCTTTGTCTAGACAACATCTTAACATGTTTGCTGTAATAGAAACCCTTCACACATGGCATTATCCAGCGCTACACTTCTTGATGGGAAAAGTAGGGGATAGGTGCCACCCTAAAAGGGAGGCAGGATGGAGAAAAGGTAAGAAAAGGATGCCACACACTATTTGATGTCTCTCAGCAGCACAGCCAGAAGTCTAAATCAGATAGCTGCAACAGATAGCAATAGTCACTTGCTGGAGCCCTGATACCCTGGCGATGAGGTTGAAGTCTGTCGACAAGGTTCCAGACTCCCCAGCGGGGAACTTAGGCTTACCAGCCATTCTGCCCCCTCCTCCCCTTTGTTGTAATGGCGAGAAAAGTCTTTCATTATGTCTGCATGGCCTAGTAATACCTTAGCTGGCTGGTGTTAGCTGAGAAGGAGAAGCAGCCATTTTTTACTCAAAAGTAATTGTCTTTGTAAAATATCTTGCAGGCTTCTAAGTCCTGGCATGTGTAAAGCTACCCATTCATATTGATAGTAACAGACAGAAGCAAAAGGGGCCTATTTAGAGAAAAAATAAATACGCACCAAACAGCTAAAAACTGTAAAATAAAAATCTTCTTTGCCTACATGGCACTCTGCTCTGTTTGGGGCAGATGGAGATATTATTCAGCTAACTGTATTAAGTCAAATGTTCTTTCTTAGCAAAACAAGATAACCTCAAAGTTTGTAAGTCTGCAGGAGAAAAGACACCCGGCTCCCCCCCCCCTCCCCCCGGGCATGACTACATCTACATATGAAACCAGTTCCTCTGAAGGCCTGAGAAACATCTGCATACCAAAAAACTGTATTTGGCTTTTTAAACCTCTGGCCAGAGCAATTTTCTCTCTTTCTGGTGTGGTCCCTTCCCTGGTAATGTGTATTCTAAGTCTCTCCTTCCTTCTCTTCTTGGTGTGGGTTTTCCACTGACAAGGCACATTGCATTGTCAGTCTCTCTCTCTTGCCCCTCTCTTTCCTCAATATGTAAACTGTTAATTCCTCT
This sequence comes from Cricetomys ansorgei, assembly GCA_026225945.1. NCBI lineage: Eukaryota > Metazoa > Chordata > Mammalia > Rodentia > Nesomyidae > Cricetomys > Cricetomys ansorgei. Next base: position 7,566,835 of record JAMJFZ010001791.1, read on the forward strand.
ATTAAAAACTCTCCCGCGTTTTACTTCTAAAGCGTGTTTGTTCCACCTGTCATTTCAAAGCGCGATCAGGCGTGTTATTTCAAAGCTCAATCAAGGGTATCATTTCCTCGGGTCCCATAAAAGAACGAACTACCCTGTTCGTTTGTCATTCCTCATTTTTCCTGCGCTCCTACTCCCTCCTGCATAGAGTTTCCGTGAATCCATTTGTGGGAAAGGCTGGTTCCCTCCACAGTCACTCACAGCCTCTGCAATTTGACACCTAGGGAAAACTGTACCCAGTAGATGCTAGCCATGAATAAAATGAATGCTGTCAACTATGAGGACCCCAAGCTGCTGGTATGTTTTGCAGCTATCTGATTTAGACTTCTGACAGCACTGTCATCTGAATCTGCTGTACAAATGAACCAAATAAGTCACCATGCCAAGTTTCCTGTAATCACATCACTTTGTAGGACAAAGACAGCCAGAGCTATATGACACTCTGTCTCAGGAAAACAAAAACAGAAAAAAGAGGAAAGAAAGGGAAACTGAGGTAAGAAAAGGAAAGAAGTAAAGGAAAGAAATAACGTGGGGTAGAGGACTTCTTTGGTTCATTTGTATAGCAGTTTCACATGACAGTTATACAGTTCAATGGCCAGGGACCAGAAAGATATCTCAACCAGCAAGGCATTGCAGCGTTGCTGGTCAAGGCTATCTACCTGATTTCTATCCCTGAGACCCACACATAGGTAGAAGAGGACCCACTCCTCAGAGTTGTCCTGTGACTTCACATATGCTTTTCCAGACTCTGCACATTAATAATAAATGAATATTAGGAAAAATATTAATGGTCAAAGAGCAAAACTTACCTCCTAGAACTTCGAAGCCAAGATAAAAATCATAACTTTATGTTCCTTGGCAGGTAAATATGAAGTCAAAGAAGTATTTGTTTAAGCTGATAGGAATATCAAAACTCTTCGAGAAGACCGGCTGACTGCCAAAGATTAGGGTGCTTTCTGCCCTGGGCACTTCCAGGAGGAAGTGGAGTTATCTCTTGGTAAAAATAACCTAGCTTTTTTTATTCATATATTTGCACTTTAATCTGGTGCTGGCTGGCAATAACTGGTCTGCTGAAAAATATGATGTTTAAATGAAATATAATTTTCACTTCAAATACAAATGAGGGAACACAAGCTAGAATTGTAAATCTGTATCCCAAAAGTGTTAAAAGGAAAACTACAACCAGGAAAGCTTCTAAAGGGGTCAGAGCAGTGGTTTGTAACCTTCCTAATTCTCCTAATCCTGCGACCTTTTAATATAGTTCCTCATGTTGCCGTGACCTCAACCATAAAATTATTTTCATTACTACTTCATAACCGTAATTTTCCTACTGTTCTGAATTGTAATATAAATATCTGGTATGTAGATGGTCTTAGGCTACCCCTAAGCCTATCCTTGTGAAAATTTGTCCCCCAAAGGGGTCTAGACCCCCAGGTTGAGAACCGCTGGATTAGAGGAACTTTGGATTGGCTATCATTATCTATTTTAAGATGTGCTTTCGCATCTGTTGCTATCACATGACAATGACAGCTTTTCTTTGAACTGTACCATGTTAGTACATCTAGAAAAAAAACAAACTTCCAGCTTCCACTGATGACATTGCGGATGTTGGCTACAGTTCATACAGTCAGGCAGGAGCCCCGGCTAGCAGAAGGGCTATCGTCCAGCAATTGTGCCATCGGAACTACTACAGACATAGGAGCAGGGAAATGAACTCTGAAAGACAACAGATCCCTTATTGGTCAGAATTAGTAACTTTTAAAGGACCACAAAATGTAAGGAAGACTAAAACATAGAACAGTGGATGAGTACTATATCTGTGGCAGTCTGTGTCTACATTTTTAGAGGGTGGTTAAAATTCTATTTTATTTACTGTTTTTTGTTTTGTTTTTTGTTTTGTTTTGTTGTTCTTTCAGTTTGTCTCTGTGTGTGTGTGTGTGTCTTTCTGTCTGTCTGTCTGATTGTGTGTATCCATCACATATACACCATCACATACTAGTGGACGTCAGAGGACAATTTTCAGGGCTTGATTCCTTCCTTATACCACGTGGGTCTCAGTGATTGAATTCAGATCCTTAGGTTTGACAAGTACCTTTATATGTCCAGCCATCTTTCTGGCCTAACTTATTTTTAGGGGTGTTTGTCTTTAGTTTGTTTTATTTTGTTTATAGGACATGTCTCACTACCCTTTGTTGAGCTGTAACTCACTATGTAGATAAGGCTGGCATTGAACTTACAGACATCTGCCCACTTCGCGCAGGGAATAAAGACTTGAAACACTGTGACCTGTGAATTTTTTAGAATTAATATATTTACATTTGTTTCTTATCAATCATTTTATACATGACCACAAGTAATGACTTAAAATCATACACATATGCTTATAGGGATCAAGAGGTTAAAAAATCCAAGATGGCAATCCCAAGACTGCTGTCCATATGCTGGTACCATTGACAGCGGCTCCCTCTGTCTTTAACAACAGAATGTTTAGTACAGTTTTTCTCTTAGCACACACAGCACTCAAACTTGAACTCTTCTGCTTTGCTCTATCACTTCTGACTCTTGAGACTGAATCCAACATGGAAAACTCAGAATATTCTCTCTATGTTAACGACCAGTTAATTAGATCCCCAATTCCAACTGTCATCTTAATTCTCCTTTTCCATGTCACATACAATACTCATAGATTCTAGAAATTCAAACAGGAGCTATACCCATTTTTCTGCTGGCCACAATAAAATATAAAATATGAAAACACTTGCATCTGCATACTTGCTTATAATGCTAATTATGTTGTACAATGACTTTGATGTAAATACACATTTTAAACAATATCAGAACTACAAGCTTGTTTTTAGTTCATGAGAATTATAATTATAACACAATGAATTTCCTTTTTTGATTGAGAGACAAGAAAGGAGAAAAATTATTTCAGCAATATATTGCCACAGGCATTTTTTGTGTCAGTTTCTACAACAATATATCCTGGGTTTTATAAGGTTTTCCTGTAATTGTTTTCTTTGGGGAAAATTATTTTTCTTGATACTACTAATGTTGTCAGAAGTAAAACTCTATTATGAAAAGTAGTTATAAGAAATAAAATTGTGTTAGCATTGCTGAAACAAACAAACCATGGTGTTGATGAATACTGACAGAAAAATACTGAAAATTATTCAGTATAATAAGTTCATCTTTAAATTTTATGTATAACCATGTAGAAAACATGGGTTATATGTACTTGGAAAAAAAAAGAATAGACCAAAGGATAAAAATATTATACCTCCCCTAGTATCAGAATAGTTTTCCAATATAAAGACATGACTAGCTATATTTATCAGAACAAAAAAAAATGTCATAAACAAGTGTGAGTTGAATCAGAACAAAAAGAAAAAAGAAAGAAAAATGTGATGTGATAGTAATTTCAAAGCATTTTAATGAAAATGAACCTAAAGGTGTTTTATCAGAAGAACTTTTCTTTTAACAAATTTGTAATGAATAATTCTGTGTGGCTAATACACTCTTTACATGTGACTCAGAAAAGGAGAGCCCCCAACATGATCTTTAATTGTTCAGTGATGTATTGAAATCCAATTTTCCTTATCCTCAGCACACATTTTTCTATTAAATAAGTATTTTTTGTTCTATCAATAAAATTTGCATAAGTTTTGATCATTTCATGTGATTATTTTTTAGAAAGGAACCCAAATAATTATAGTAGATTGTCAGTTGCTTAACTCTCTGTGCTTGTTTTTGTAAATCAGTAACTGCAATTTTTTTACAATAGCAGTATGTGCATTAAACATTACCTGTCCAGTGCCCTGTGATTAGGAACACCCAAGGAGGATGTGAGAACATTCTAGCTGTGACACCTGTCTTCCCATTGATCACCAGGATTGATTCTGATTATCTGCTTAGCTAGGCAGGTGTTCACTTCCTCCCTCTCTGTCATATGTGGGTCCCTGCTAAGCTATGTGCTGCTTGGCAGAAGAGGACAACCTTCCCTTAATAGATAAGGGCCAGTCTTCAGTTAAGGGTGTACAAGTCGCTGTTCTCCCCTGTATGAACCTCCAAACAATCTCTCAAGGCATGCCCAAGAAAGAGTTCTTGACAGCTGGGTTTAATGGATCTTCACTGTCACTTGATGTGAACTTTGATGTACATTTTCTCTGTGGTTGCCTCTAAATGTTTCCCACTTCTCTATTTCATTTTTGCCTAGTATGAAGATGGAAAGTTTCCAGTGTCTTTCTTATGACTATGACAAATCGATCAAAATGTGTGGATGGCAGAATAGAAAGATGGAAGAATCTCAAGTCCTTGTACCAATCCAAAGCTAGCCATGGTACCTTCTCCTACCTTATCCTTTGATAATAATTTATATCCTAAGTCTTTTTCTGTGAAATGATATTATAGAAAATAGGCTTCTGGGCACAGTCTCATCTGGATCAGCTGTTTTCAGTCACTTTACAGAATAACCTATTTGTATTTATTGGTTGTTAGAGTATAAATAGCCACTGTTCATACATGTTTTTTGGAGACTGACAAGACAAGATGTTTGTACCTCTTTGGAGGTGTTGGGAGGTTTCAGGAGCCCTGTGCTTGACTTCTCTCTCATTGCTATCTCTTACTCTTTTCCAGTTAGATCTCTTGCTCATTTCAACACAACAAATTTTGCACTGTCCTCTATTCTTAACAAAGATCATAGTGTCTGAAAACCATATTTGAAACTATGTATTTCCTAATTTTAAGAATAAGAATCAAAGCAGAGTATCTCGAGTGTATGATATTAAGAAAAACAATTCCTGTCAAGTGCTGAGAGCTCTGAGGAGAGCTGAGCTTGCTTGTACTAGAGCAGTCAAGAAAATCAGCAGACAAAATTAAAGCAGAAGCCAGGGTTTCATTCAGTTAGCACCATCACATAAGTTACATAGGAAAGAAAAGATCCTTCCATATTTAAAGGATCGGGTTAGGTCTCTGAAAGGTAGAGTTTGTTCCATCAACAGTCATGCTGATGTTCTTAATTATTGACTCAAGGGCCTTACCCAATAAAGGAAGCAGACTTTTATGCTCACAGCTCTGGAGGTTTAGGGATATTATTTCAGCATAAGCTCAGCTGTCAGTGAACTTTATATATATGAGGTTTATGAAAGGAAGAGGTCATATCTTGAACCAGGGAGCAAGAATGACATTCAGGACCTCACCTTAATGACTCACTTTTGAGGAAAAACTTTATGAGAGCAACACCTTCAGTGACCTAATGACTTCCATTCCCCAAAGAGAGGACCAATCCTAATGTTTCCAAGACTCTATCCCATATTACCATACTAGGGGCCAGACCTTCCACACAGGAACCACTGGCAGCATGCTCAAATGGCCTTTGGGATAGGGAAACCCTGTTAATCATTGCCATCTATGGTGTCTGAGTAGTCTTCCTCAGAGCTGTAGCTTTCACCCTGTGCAGGATATGGTCCTGAGAGAGAGGACCAGGAGATCAGAAGCTAAAGAGGCTAGAACACACAAGGTAGGAACAATTGAGACCAGGAGATCTTGCACAAGTTATGTCTTATGACAAGTATGTTCCTGCTTTAGAGAAGAAGCTATATTTAAGGTCTTCATGGAAAAACTCCCAAGTCCCTAGCTCCCATCTATTGGTGGTTTTGCCAAGCATGTTCCTGGTTTTGAGAATGAGCTATGTTCCTTCTCCATATATCAAGGGCTCAGGGAAAGTCTCAGTTGAACAGCCCAGCCATCATCAATTACCTAAATGTTTCTCTTCATTTTATGGGTTGTATGTCATTTGGTGCTGTTGTGATTGTTTTTCTATAAAGCTCACCACTGCTATGGGCAATACCTTTAAGTGTAGACAAGTCCACGGTCTTTTCAATCAGTTTTTACTTGTACTGCAGAAGAGACAATAGCTCTCAAGGTGTTGTCAGTCTGCCTCACTAGAGTGCTACACCATGATCTGGGAGGGAGCATGGGTCCAAACCTTGGATGGATTTCATGGACTTCCACCATCCTTGCTAAAATTCAGACTTTCTTTCACGTATTCAGTTTATCTACCTTTGGTCAGTTCCTAACCATAAACAGCATTTTCAACAGCTCTATCTAATTTTAGTGCTATATCTCAGTTACACACTTTATGTCTCCCAATTTTGTTTTCTATACATGCCATAATCTTAAACTTATTGCACACAATTTGTAGAACTTCTGATTTAATATTAATATACTTAGTTTAAAATAGCCACTTATCTCTTTGCTACTACTAAATATCTAACAAGAAGGAACTTAAGGCAAGAAAAGTTTCCTTGCATTTGTAGTTCACATGATGTTGTCTTCAAGGAGATCATGGTGACACAGTGGCAGGGTTGGTCATACAGTACCCATGGCCAGGAGGCAGAAGAAACAAGAAGTAGAGACAGATTATAAAATCCCCAGCGTCCTCTACTCCTGTGTGATTTTTCTCCAGCAAAATGCTATGTGTCCTCAAGATCCCACAGCCTTCCAAAACAGTGAGACCAGCTGAGAACCAAGCTTTCAAGCATAGTAGCCTGTGGAGGGCCTTTTACACGCAGACGACAGCAGTGGGTCAGTTGTGGCTTTCTGAGTGGATTTAAAATCTGTTTACGTAAAAAAGAAAAATTCCTTTATGACAAACGGGTAATTCTTTATCTTGCCTTAAGTAAGCTTTCTGAAATGATATGTAACTTGCTATATCAAATCCAACTTGAAGCACTAAGTAAACAGCAAATCTGGGGCTAAGGAGATGGCTCAGTGTGTAAAATGTGTGATACACAGGCATGAGGACTTGTATTTGGATCCTCAGCGCCCACATTAGAAGCAAGACACAACCACACATGTTTACAAGTCCAGCACTCGTAGTGGGTGGAGAGGAGGGAGGGACTGAGACAGGAGAGACTACAAAGCTTACTGGCTAGCCAGTGTTGCCAAATCAATGTGATCCAGGTTTAGTGAGAAAACCTGTCTCAAAAAATAAGATGGAAAGCAATAGAAGAAGACACTTGACATTGATATCTGGTCTGCGCCCATGCACACACAGACAGATTTATGCCCCATACGTATATATGCATACTATATATATATATATATATATATATATATATATATATATATATATCTGTTGTTTTTCGTTATCAGTCTCCCCGGCACGTTCCGCCACCACCCTATCCCAGCCTGGAGCTGGCTGGGAAGCGCTTGGTTCCCGCCCTGGCCAGGGGCGAGAAAAGGCAAGCCGAAAGCCGTGGGGAAGCACCGGGGACGCTTGGGACGTGGGTTCCTAGGACCGTGTGGTGTCGCCTGACCCCGCTTCCTGAGAACTAACATGAGACGGAGACGGCATCTGGTGGACCCGGACTCGTTTATTCAAGGGGTTCTTCCCCAATAAATAACCTCTTCCCATAAGAGCGTGGCTTCTCACCTCGAGCAGGGAAGCCTTAATTAGCATGGCAGGGGGAGAGGGGTACCTGGCCAACCCCCACAATATCCATGGCCTTTGCAGAGACCCAGGTGTATGATTCACCACGAGGCAGGGAGACATTTTGCCAATCTGTTTACTGAGTTAGCAGCTTCCAGGGCTTCAAGAGTAAAGGAGTCTCCGAGTGTCCTGCTAGTCCCAGGGGGCGAGGACCACTCATGCTACAACTTCACTCTTTAGCCTGGAAGCCCTACATATATATATATATATATACACACACACACACACACACACAACTAACAATTAGCAAGTCCCAATAAATTTTTCTATTTAAGGGATTGATGTATGAATATGATTCAAAGACTTTATTAAGTTGGAAAGCGACACTGCAACATAGATAAATTAATTTCTCAAGAGGATTCTTCTTCTTGAATCAACTTCAGGAGACCAAAGGTGCACTAACAGTACCTAATAAAGGGTTCCCCAGCAAAGTGACAAACAAGAGGATCTGGAGCAAGGAGGGGTAGAGTACTGTACTCATATATCCAGGGAGTCTCTTGAGAATATTTTCCAGAAACAATTTATGACAGAATTTGTAGTTCTAACCTGTGTCAAATAAATATCTTTTATGAGCAACAATAAGTGTTATACTTGAAGTTAACACGATTCCCTTCAGGTACTAAAACAAGATCAAAGGGGATTGTATACCTTCTCTCTTCTTGTCATATTCATTTGGCCAAACGGTTTGTACCTTTCGGGCTATAATTAAGTGACTTTTAATATCTATCTTGAGACTTTTAGATTCCTAACTTGAGCATTAAGTACTGTCCAGTCGACTAGTGTGACTCTATTTTAAAATTAATTTTTAACAGCACTACATTCACTCAGTGCAGTTCTGAAAACGTTGAGTTGGAAGGTACCGAACAATATAAAAGACCCAAAACAGATTCATGATTTCTAATATAACGATAGAAGTGCACCTATGTAGCATTTTGTATAGGCAGAAAAGTGGAAGTGGAAGAATACTGTTGTTGAGTTATGGTTATAAACAAATACAGAAGAGGTGATCCACACTGTGGGGTTTTGGATGAGAAGTGTGTCTCATAGGTACTTGTGTTTTAAACATTTGTTCCCCAGGTGATGGCACTGTTTGGAGAGGTTATAGAATCTGTGGGAGGAGGGCCCTTGCTGGAGGAAGTATGTCACTGGGACAGGCTTTAAGGATTTATAGCTTTGCTCTGTTTCCTCTTGTGCTCCTGCTGGCATGCCATGCAGTTCTTCCTACCTTTATGGTCTCAAGGTTCCTGGAACTGCAAACCAGAATAAAATCTTTCTTAAGTTGTTCTTTGTCATATTTTATCATAGCAACAGCAAAGTGACTAACACACATGTAATAGTATATTCTAACACCAGTGCTATGTACCCAAAATCCTATTTTAAAGTAACAGGAGGGTGGTAATGTCTGGGCTCTTGCGCTACACCGAAGGACTTTCATGACTCACTGGAAAGTGTGTGTACATAGTGGCTTATACTACACTAAAGTTTTTCCCAAAAGGAAGAAAGAATACATGTAGACTAAGAACTATGCAACTGTAGGCAACCCATAAAGAGTGGCTCACTTAGAATGATGATACCAAGCTTTTTTTTTTTTTTTTTTGGTTTTTCAAGACTGGGTTTCTCTGCTGTAACTCTGGCCTCTGGCTGTTGTGGAACTCACTTTGTAGACCAGTCTGGCCTTGGCCTTGAACTCACAGAGATCTGCCTGCCTCTGCCTCCCAAGTACTGGGATTAAAGGAATGTACCACCACTGCCCAATCATTATCAAGCATTTAAGACCTAATTTGTGTTTGTTAGATTTTGCTTTTGTTTTGTTATTAGTATTTCTTTTCTTTTCTTTTTTTGAAACAGGATCTCACTGTTTAGCTCTGCTGACCTGGAATTCATTATGTAGATGAGACTGGCTTGAAAAACACAGACATCTGTCTGCCTCAGCTTCCCAAATACTGGAATTAAAGACATTTACCACCACACCCAACAATAAACATTCAGTTTTTGATAAAGGATGGGTTATAAGTTTCTGGTGATATAATTTGATGGAGGAAATAATTTATGTATATAGATGGTGCTCTAATTTCCAGTTTTCTAGAAGCTTGGGGAAAACAACAGTGCTACTTCAGGACTCTACTTCTGAGGGAGAATATCTCAAAATTCCATTTGATAATATCTACATACATTAAAAATTTTATCAAATTTTCTTATTCTGGTTTGTTTGTTTTTATATTATTATTATTGCTGCTGTTGTTGTTATTATTATATTCCTGCTTGTTTCCTAATGATATAGAAAATGAAAGGTTGGTTATTTGAGTGGGTGGAGAAGTGGGAAGGATCTAGAAATCTTGTAGGGTTGCAGTAGGGGAAAGTATATCAGAATACATTATATAAAAATATATTTTCAATTAAAAATCATTAAAAACTAAAAGTATAGCAGTGCACCCTCCAAATATGAACAAATAGAATTTAGGAGATATCTCATTCAATGGAGTGCTTACTATGTAGAAAGAGTTGAACATCCAGAACCTATGGGAAAATGCATCTATAATCCTTGTTCTGGACTGGGAAGGAGAAAAGGGTGGATGACTGGACATTCAGCCTGCCAAACTGATGAGATCCAGATGTAATGAGAGACTCTGTATCAGTCATTAAGGAAGAAAACAACTGAAGAAGACAGTATCAACTTCTAGCTTATATTTCCACATGTGCACACATGCACACACACACATACACACACACACACACACACACACACTAAACTAAATGAATATATAAGATGTATGTCAAAAAAGATACAAAACTAGGACACATAGTTTAAGGATATTTCTGTTGAAGGATACCCTACAGATTCCTTTCTGTTTTAAAAAAAAATTAACAATTTTGGGGCCACCCAGCTGAAATTCAGAATTTATTTAAGATTATCCATTACAGTTCACATGCCAACAAAATACTTTGTTGAATGAGAAACACACTAATAGGTTCTAGCATCCAGTGTTTCTCCCTCATTAGAATCCTCAATGTATGACTTGACATATGAAATTCTTGTGTAGGATTTTGCAGCAAATTGAAATGTAAAAGAAAAATAAATCCATTTGTTAACTCTCACATGTTGCTCTGAGACGCATTTTTGCTTTGCAGCTCAGTAGGAACACTGAAAGAAAGCCATCACCATCCTCTGACATCTAAGAGACTCCTTAATACGTTAGGTGAGATAAAACTAGCTCCTCCATTAATTATGAGAATGAAGTCTCTGTTGAACTAGAGAAGCTCCTGACAGAGGTTTTCAGTCTTGCTCTCTTATAATCAAAGCTGCATCAGCTAATAACACAACCAAATAAAGGGAGAGGATTGTAAAGTAAAGTTCAAGGGATTGTGTTATATAAATATGTAAAAAAAGGTGAGCTTTTTTTAGGAGTTTAAGATGTGGTCACAGAGCCCCACTGTCCAGATTATTAATATGAAGAAAAGACATCTACTTTTTGTTTTTGGTAAAGGCTGTGTTCCTCCATAGTTTTGTCAAAATTATTTTGTTTTTCAGTTCTTTCCCATTTGAAGTTATGACTGATTCTGCATGTTCTTTGGTTCCATCTATATCAAACCACAGTATAAGCACAGTCTAGTTTTTGTCAATTTTGCCTCAGAGGTATTATGTCCATTAAAGATTATTGCTATTTTATATAAATCTGGCAACTATACTCTTCACTGGAAATATTTTATTTTTGTTTCTAAGCATGAAATGCTTTCATACACTGTGTGTGACTATTTTGTGGAATCTTTCTATATTTGCTATGCACTATGAATTAATTGTGTCAAGTAGAAATATAAGAAAATTATAAAAAAATTCCTTGAGATGAATGTTTCTAAGCAGTATTTCCCACAAAGGAGAGTATGTCAATAATAGTACTGTGATTAGCATCTCAATGAATGTGCATTTGATTATGGTGGAAATTTACAACTACATTTATATACTTTAACACAGTAAGGAGAAGAAATGGGTACATGTAGAAAGCAATAACTTCCAGTAAATTAATCAACTTTTGAAGGTTGAAAACTCTATATGAGATACCATTACACAGTTCTTTTAATTTAAAATTTCCTATATTTTAAAGATTTAAATACTATTTTAACATATAACACTTAAGAAGAATGATTTTATAAATGGCATAAATATTTTTCTACTTCTGCTTGTTAAAAATCTTGTGATACTAAAGCATAAATGTTACTAAAGATGTTGACATAATGTCTATGAATCAGTAAATATACGTATTTACTGTTCTCTTCCAATCACAAAAAAAATAGGAGACAGAAGAATATAATCACAGGATTTTTAGAACCTAGATCCAATATTTTGTGCCAGTTAAGAGGCAAAAACTGAAGAAAATGTAATGAGCAATTGTGTAGCACATTCACCCATGGGCTGGGCAAATAATTTATTCATGAAGTGCCAGGAATGGGGGCCTGGGCTTGACACTCAGTACACACATAAAAAGCACAGCATGGTGATGAGCTTGCAACTCCACTGCTGCAAAGGAAGAAATTTGGAGTCCCTGGGGCTCTTGGAACTAGGTACCCTTGCCTATTTGGGCGTCTCCAAGCTTGAAAGAGACTGCCTCAAATATCAAGGTGGACTGCTTCTGAGGAATGGCTCAGAAATTGTCCTCTGACTACTATTTCATTTACATATATTGAGATTGAGCTGAATACTGTTTCTGTTTTTACATATCATCTCAAATGCTATCATACATGGGCAACTGTGTATCACATGCACATACATATACATATGCATCAAAACGTACAAACATACATAATAATAAAAAAGAACCCCACAGACTTAGACAAGTGGTAGATTAGTCAATTGCTCCCAGCAATGGAGCAATGACTAGGAAAAAGTCAATGAGGTCTGGATGGTGGTAGCTGTCCAGGAAATAAGAAATTTCACAGTAGTGCCATGAAATGGGCAACTAGCGTTTTAGGCAGATTCAATTCAGTTAAGTCATATTTCTGTCATTCATAGGACTTCTCTATGGCACCCAATTTTCTAGAACATCAGATATGTTTTTGTGAAAGGCTTATATGTATGGTAAGATCTGGTGCACAATCAAAAAACTGGGGATTGGGAGTGTAGCTCAGCTGTAGAGAACTAGATTCAACCCCCACTCTCACCCCCATTAAAAAAAGTAATTTCCATATCTTATTGAACGTGGAACAGAAATAGAGAAACTGCAGAAAAATAGAGAGAAGGCATTTTGAATCTCAACAGAAGACACATTTGAAGAAAAGATGGCTCACAGGATAACACTGGGCAACCCTTTGGTGTGTGAAAGATTGTGTTCAAATTTAGTGAGTGCTGCTGAAGGAAACTTGGGAAACAAAAGTAGGTTTTCTTTCATGTTGTTAAAATAAAAATAAGGGAAATATAAAAGGAAAAAATTAGAGATAGTTAAGTAATCATTATCTACTAATTAAGCATGTTATCAGAGAGGAAGAATAATAATAAAAGTTACCCTTTCGTCATTTAACAATTTTGTATCTTTGCAGCCTGCATAGCATGGAGAGTAATATTCAACCTCGTCTTTTCCACATACAGAAACATAGATGGAGCTTAAACAAGAACAGTGCTCATTGCATGGAGCTGTGAGGTTTCCAATGCTACCTGTTCTGTGAAGTTGAGATTAAATGCAATTATAATACCATCATTTAAATTATTTATGCATATGTCAAAGTATCAATAAGATCCATAATTATGCTTTTTGAGATAATTTCTTTTTAACAGATTAACTATGGTATAAATGCACCTTTAAAATGCACTGTTTGATAGTCCTGCTGAGAAGGCTTAGTTCTTAAGAGCTCTTCTTGTCATTCCAGCAGACTAAAATTCTACTCCCCACATGCACGTGGCAGCTCTTAACCATCTTTAACTACAATTCCAGGGAGTCTAACGTCTTCGTATGGTCTCTGTAGGCACCAGGCATGCATGGGGTACATATACATATAGGCAGATGAATTCTCATACATGGAAACCAAAAATAAATAAATCATTAAAATGTGTCACTTAAAGGGAGGAGAGGGAAGATGGCATTATTGAGATACATTGTATGGAACTCAATTTATTAATAAAAATATTATAAAAATGTACCCTTTGAATTTGTAAATCTATAGTAAAATTGTCTCCACAGACATGCTAACAAACAAAATTACCACTATCTACAATAGGCTCCCCCCACTTCAAAGCTTCCCTTTACCACTCTGCTATTCTTCTACTTATTAGTAATTTCTTTCTCTTCATTTGTTTTGGATTGATAAACAGTAATAACATAATACATGTTCCTTGTTTCTTTTGTACTAATTATCTTTATTTGCTCTTATATGTACATAATGGTTTGATGATTCCTGGATAAGTATTAAGAGTAGACTATTTCAATTGTGTGAAAGTTTTTATGTAACTGTTTTAGAACTGTTTTGTGTGTGACTATTTTGGCAGAATGTATGTATGTGCACCATGTGAATGCAGCACTTATGGAAGCAAAATTAAGTCACTCGATCTCTTGGGACTGGAGTTACAGTTATGAGCTTTCAGATGCATTCTGTGAACCAAACTGAGTCCTCTGGAAGGACAAGTGCTCTTAAACAATGAGCCATTTCTCTAGTGCTCCCCCTCTCATTTTTTCAAACTTTTCAAAAAACTGTCATTTTCCCAAAGTGATTTATTGTTATACTTCTGCTAGCAGTATATACCTGAACTTCAGCTCTTCTCCACACTCCTCTAGAATAGTGTGATTTCATTGAATGTAACCATTCAGATATGGGAACAATAGTTAAGACTGTGATTTTTATACACATTTTCTGAGTGACTAATGATCATGAATTTATTTCTATCTGCACATTTTGCATCTGCATGTATATGTGTATGTGTGTGTGTGTGTGTGTGTGTATAATTTGATGAAGCATATTTGGTCATTTTTGTTATGTTGCATATTTTCAGTGATTTATATGATCAGAAGCAAATATTTTGTTTTGCATATATAATTTTAATCTTTTCTACTCTGTGGTTTTTTTTTTTTTAAATCCAGGCATAATGGTGCACACCCTTAAATGAAGGATTAGGGAGGCAGAGGCAGCTGGGTCTCTGTACATTTGAGATCAGCTTTGTCTACATAGTGAGTTCAAGGACAACCAGGTATAAATAGTAAGACCCTGCTTCAAAAAAACAGGGAAAAAAGGGCCTATAAAAGGATGATTTTTATGAAGTTTAACTTGCAATTTTCTTCCTAGATTATGAGTTTTATATCTTGTGAAAGTAATCCTTGAAAAATTCAAGATCAAAAAGATTTTCCCTTATAGTCTTAGAATATTATATTAACACTTTTATAATTATGGCTCATTTGAATTCCTCTGTATAATATAAAGTAGGGATCCAAGTTCATCTGTTTACATATAGTCATTTAATAATACAACCCAAGACCACTTTTGAATCTTTAAATTATTTTTATTTTTTTAATTTCATGCATGATTCTGGTTAAGAATATGTTGTGGGAGTGGGGTGTCCACAGACAATGAAAGATGACGTCAGATCCCCTGGAGCTGGAAAACCATGCAATTTCAATTGACATGGGTGTTGGGAACCAAATTCAGGCTCTCCAGAAGAATAGTATCTTTCTAGCACTATATATATATATATATATATTCCCTTTTGTTCTTAAATTTTTTTGAGTTCATAATTTAATTACATTTCTTCCCTTTCTCTTTTCCTTCTAAACCCTACATTCTCTTCTTCAAATTCTTGACTTCTTTTTTCACTAAATATTATTGAATGCATAAATGTATATGCATATGCATATGTATATGCATATATATTCCTAAACATGTAGTCTGTTCACTTTTTATAATACTACTTGTATGTATGCTTTCAAGCTCAGTCAGTCAATAGTATTTTTTTAAGTGACTCCTGAATCTCTACTTCATTGCTTCTGTACAGTGCCCAAAGATCAGCCATCTGTATATACAAATGATTCTATTTATATATAGACTCTCCATACTATTTCATTGATGTGCTTTCAACACTCTCTCAATTAACATAGTTCTGTTGGAAGAAAATTGGGTTACACCTCTACTTTTGTTATTTCTTTCTTTTTACTTTTTTTTTCTAGGTCCTTTGCATATCAATGAAAATATAGGGTTTTTTTTTTGTTGTTATTGTTGTTGTTGCTTGTACCTACAGTGGAAAGACTAATGGGATTTTGTTGTAACGACACAAACTGGCAGTTTGTGAAGGAGTCAAATTTTCATAAAAAATAAGTTTTCTAATTACAAAACATAAGGTAGCTTTCCTTTAGTAATATGTCTCTATTATTTTCACCAATACATTGTACTAATGAGCACATAGCTTTTTCATATATTTTATACCATTGATAATAATATTTTAAATATTACTTCTAGTTCTTTTTATATAATATGCAAAAATAATTTGTATTCTTTTATGACTATGTTCTATTTCTTGTAGGAAGTATGTATACCATTACAGGTTTTTGTACATATGCATGTACTTATGTGAGTAGGTTTCTGTGTTGGGATAGAACCCTGAGTCTTCTAGTAATTAGATAAGTGGACAATCAGTGATCCATTGGGCCAGATCCAGAAAATCATGGATTCATGTATGTTCAGCTTGTGTTCTGCAAACATTCTGATCTCAGTTTTAGTCTAGTTGTCTAGTTGGAGCTTTCTTAATAACAGCTTCAATTAGCATTTCTCTGACTGCTAAAATTGTTGAGCATTTATTTTTAAAACATTTTAGGTTAGCATATAAGGTAGTTGACTTCATAATTGTATTTCCATGAATATATGTCATCATACTTGGCTCTTGTATTTTCATTTCTCCATTGCTCTCCCATATGTCATCTTCTCCCTCCAATTGATTCCAATCTGCTGTTCATCACCAATTCTGCTTATGTTTTGTTTGCATCCCATTACTGAATATCCAGCTTCCCTGATTCTCTCTTCAACCCTTACATTATCTGCTTTCTAGTTCTGTCACAGCCACAACCCCCATGTGCACACATACAAACACACATGCACACACATATGTAAATAATATGTTTTTAAATTCACACCTCATGTATGGAAGAAAAAGCATTTAATATCTGACTTTCCGAGTCTCACTGTTTTGACTTAACATAATTTTTAGTTACATCATTTTTTAAAATTTTCATAGTTCCATTTTTTTATGGATGAATAAAATTCCATTGTTTATAGGTACCGTATTTTCTTTTTCCCTTTAAACAATTTATGAACATCTAGATTGATTACATTTTCTAGCTATTATACGTAGTACAGCAATAAGGAGAGAGTCCTTCAGGCATACATATTGAAGAATGATACAAATAGGTCATATGGTAGCTTTATTTTCATGTTTTAGAAAGGTTTTTAATTAAGTGTAAATCTGTGTGTGATAAAAAGTATGTGCATATAATCTATTGCCTGAGGAGCCCAGAGGTACAGGCAGTTGTGACCAATTTCAGGTCCTCTGCAAGCATGGTATACATCCTTAGCTGCTAAGACATCTCTCCAGCCCCTTATTTCAGGATTTTGATTTTTGAGGACCATCCACACTAACTGTACAAGTTGATATTCCCACCAACAGTGAATAAAGGTTTTTCTTTCCCCATATCCTTGTGATCATTTATTTTCTTGATGACAGTTATACTGACCAAGTTGAGATGGAATTTCAATGCAGATTTCATTTGCATTTCTCTAAGGGCACAGGGTGTTGAACTACTTCAAATACTGTCCACTTATACTTCTTTAAGACCTGACTATTTGAATTTTGAACATATGTTCTGATAGCAATGTACTTTACAATTCAGAAGTGCTTCAGCTGCATCCAAATGCTTGGGTACAGTATACTTTCATCCTTCATTACCACTTGTATTTCTTTAAGAAATGAATACTCAGACATCCCCATGGACAGTTCTGTGTTTTGCCTGCTTACTTCTCACTAGCACATCCATTTCCCACTGACATCAGTACCTACTTTGGGATTCCATCTTATATTGAAGCCCAGCTGAGACATCCAGCCCCATGGACTGAGCACTTTACTGGATTTTTGGATCTTCCATTCAAAGGCAACCATTGTTGGGTTAGTGAGACCACAGCCTATAAGTCATTCTAATATATTCATTCTAATACATTCAATTATGTATATGAAGAGAGGGTAGATTCATCCCTAAGTTCTGTTACTCTAGAGAATCATGAATGATACACTAGGCAAGTAGATTTAGAATACTTCATTTTTAAAAGACAACTATGCACTTTAAATGAAAAGGATATCATTAAAAGTAAATAATGAGTAATACAAATATGTTATTGAAATTGTAGTACATAAGTATGTTTGGATGTGATATTGCTTGATTTGGGTAAAACAACAACAAAACTATGTTATTATTGATTTATCACAGACCAATACTTGTAGGAGAAGAATATTCATAAAGAAATGTAGTTTATCTCTTCTTTGAGAATGGGAGCTAATGGTATGAATTTCTATAACTAGTTAATTATATTTGTATACTCACCAGGTAAATTAGTTGGAAAACATAAAAATGGTAAAAATGTAGACCATGCAAGTAGAGTGGCACTAAGAAAACCAGCCCAAAAATTGATCTGCCACCATCTAAAGTTGTTATCAGTTGCACTTAGAGAAAAGTAGGAAATTTCAATTTAGAAAAACAAATCACAGAGAGAAAGAGAGAGAGAAAAAAATTCTGTTAATTTACATTCATTTGTAATTTATCACTATTAACTTTTTGATTTTGCCCACAAGGGTCTGTTGTTAATATTCAATTGTATGGTTCATTTTTGGTTCCACCAGAGCCTAACTTTCACATTTCCCCTTTCAGCAAAAGTTCCTGTTTATTCCTATTTATAATTTTCCCTATTAGAAGTTCTGCCTCTTGAAAATCAAGCCTTACTTCTTTATCCTGCTTCTTTAAGTTATGCACCTGGACCATTTAATAGCAACAAGTGTTGCCCATTTAATTTACACTACTTTTCTTGTATATGCCATCTGACCCTTTAGCTACATAGCATCAGAAATTCTTTCCTTCAGGCCCTTGGTTTTAAATGTGTTTGATACTTTTGTGGCCTTCCTAGTTTTCCTAAAGGACCTCTTTTGCATTTTTCTTAAAGTCCACTTTGCTTCTCACAGAGCTTAACCTCTGGCAAAGTAGAGACGGGGATAGAAAGACCCTGGACTGGGATTGCTAAATGTTTCTTTCACAGAGTGACTATGAGATATTAGCATCTCTTGTCTTTAATTAAGGCTGAGGAACTTAGAATCATTTTCAAAGTTCCCAAGGGTTATTTTTTTTTATAACTTAGAGATAAGATGTACAGACATCAGTAAATATATTGTTACTAATATTTTCAGCTCCATGCCCATGGAAAAATCTTAGCTAGGAAAGAGAGAGAGAGATGGCTCAGCCAGAGATTATGAGCACTGGATGCCCTTGGATGGAAAAGGGCTTGGTTTCCAGTACCCACATGGTAAATAACACTCATCTGTAAGTTTCAAAGTATTCTTCTCGTCTCTGTGGGCACTTCATACACATTATACAGACATATATGCTGCAAAATACCCATACATATAAAATGCAAATAAATAAATCTTTTAAAAGATAAAGTCTTCACAAATCAACTAATGAAGCTAAAATGTTTACTTATACATAAACTTATTTTGGAAAAACTGCTTTCTTGCAAGATTTCATGAGTAATACTAGTTCATTCGACTTTTTCTTTCATTAAATATGGAAATGTTTACAGTGTTATTCAGTAGTGAGACAACTCCTCATCTTTTGAGGGCTTTATTCGGGAGTACAGGTATCAGCCCACAATGACATAGAGTTGGAATCTTCACTTCTACAATCTGCTTATCATATATGCTAATGTGTAACATCCGCAGGAATTACACCTTTCCTTCTTGTTACTATCCATTTGTTCTTGTTTATTTATTGTGGTACTGAGGTTTGAACTCAGGCCCTTGCACAAGCTAAGCAAGAGCTCTATGCTTATAGAGCACCCTACTTTTTCTTTTGAAAAATTTCAAGGTTATTGTAAGCAGCACAGCCTGGCCTTAGTCCCCTTCCCCCAAACCCGTGAGAGGATGTGTATCCCCACTGCATCTTGACCCCTTTCGCTTATAATATCCAGAAACCTTATGTTTCTTACAATTTGAATCCACTTCTGTGTTTTGTCAATAGCATATTACATGTGACACAATTATTTCATCGTATCTGTAATTGCATATCTGGAAGAACTGAGGCCTCAAATAACTGCAAAACTTAAAACAAATGATTAGATATAAGCAAAAACTGACAAGGTGATCATATTTACCAGATATATTTTCAAATCAAGATTTTCCTCTTGCTGGAAGTTAATGATTTGAGAATGAAAACTGTTATGATTCCACAATCCAACTCTCAACACACTGCTTGAAAGCCCCAGGCACTAGTTTTCTTATACATATTTTTTTTTAAAAGACTATAATAAAACTTCTTTGAACAACGTAAAGAATATTAGAGAAAATAATACAGCATGCTGTTTTTTAACATGGAAAGGTAACAACGGTTTTTAACTTGACACATGAATTTAGTTGAAATCTAGATTCTTTTGTCATTTTCAGATGCCAAATTTAGCAAGAAATGCAATTTTATTTTAAATAATTTTTAATTTAAAAATATTTTTGATATATTTATTTTATTCTGTGTATATGTGAAATTTGCTTGCATGTATGTCATATGCCACACGCAGAGTTCAGAAGAGTTTGTTGGACACCAAAGCACTGGAGTTACAGATGGTTGTGAGCTACTATGTGGGTGCTGAGAACCCAACCCAGGTCTTCTGAAAAACCAAGTCCTCACTACTACTGACCTGTCTCTTCAGCTGCAGAAGTAACTTTGTGAAACTTGACCCTGATAAATGATAGTCTAATAATGAGTATGTGTGTATGCTTGTAGACAATTAGAAAATTTACAATGAAATTTCAAATATTAAAAATTGGAGTTTTAACACAGAAATGAGGAAATATGACATGGAACAAACAATATTATAAAAGAGAAATTGTAACTATGAGGATATTTAATTAATTATGAAATTCATTGTTACCAATAATTGTTAGAAAGTGTATAAAATAGAATCAAAGACAAAATAATACACAATCATACCAATACTTGCAAAAAATGCCATTAGAAAAACTCAACAGTACTTCATATTAACCCCCCCAAAATGCAGTACTAGACAAGTCATGTACACACTAGAACCGTAGAGACATAAGCCATGGCAGCAGGTAGCACTCTGCTAAGCAAGGGCAATCTAAAAGCATTTCCTCTACAGTTGAGAATGTGTAATGACTATCTACTCTCTTCACCCTTACTCAAGAGAGAGCTTAAAGTCTTAACCCAAGCAGCTGGGTGAAGAAAAGAAAAAGGAAAGAGACATACACAGGAAGGGATAAAACAAATATACTTAAAGATGATAAGATCCTATTCTTAAAGGAGCCTAAAGACTCAGTCTTAAAACTCTTGAGAGATTATAATAAACACTTTTGGCAGAGTAGAAGATCAGAAAATTGGCATATAAAGATATGTAACTTTCCTAGAACCAATAAGAAGCATAATGAGAAAGATATCAGGATTAAAACCACAATCACGGTTGCACCAAAACGTAAATGAAGTACTCAGGGAAAATCTTGTTGGTGACTATACCACCATGGCTGTGCAGGTCAACTGCTTAACAAAGCTTCTGGTTGCTGGCATGCCAAGGAGATAGTTATCTCTCCACTTCTTTCTGCTGTACAGTTGCTGATAGTCTTTTTTGGTTGTGGTATCTGTTTTGCTTATTGGTAAAATTAAAAATAATCTTTAATTCAGCTCTTACTAACTGGGAACGATACATATTGTAATAAAGAAGGACACAGTGATTCTAGCACTAGAAGTAATGATCTCATTGATCATTAAGTCCAAGATGCCCTAAGTAAATGTGAGAGTTGTTTCATTCCTAATATCGCAGACCTGATATACACAGGGAATGAAAGAGTTGTATGACAAAATTGTTTCCGGCATAAAAGGCAGTGATTCCCCAGTAAAGACTGGGGCAAGGACAGGGGAGTTACTATGTGTGGAAAGACAAGGACACAAAGATAATGACCCCTGAGGCTGTAAAGTAAAACTCTAATCATCTGTTCACACTTCAATAAAAATAAAGTTGCCTGTTTGATTGTGTAACCTATGACATCAGTCTGAAGCTGATCCCCAGCTAAGTGATCTGCTTCTGAAAATGTAAAACAAAACAATTGATAGATTGCATGACTACTGTGGTGCTGTCAATCTACTTCTGATATTGTTAGTCTGCTTCAAAAAAATATAAAGTAAAACAATTGATAGCTTATGTGACTAATGTGATGTTGTTGGAGGAAAAAGACTCTACATAATGCAATAACTGGAAGATTTTGAAAAGGTTCTGTACAAAATAAAAGCCTGGCTGTTTGTGGCCAAAAGTGAGTGAGCCCTAAGCGAAATCCCTGGCTAAATCTTTTTGCCAGCTTTCACTTTAAACAGGTGCACTTCTTTCTCTTTCTCATCACAGATTCATACATCCTTTCTTTGGGTATTTCCCTGACCCTCATCCTCCAGTTGCTGAGGTTATACCCAGCGAAATCTAATGAAGGTAAAAGAACACTATGGTGAAGTACATAAATCACTAGAAGGTAGAAAACTGTCAAGAACTGGAGGAAGGATGAAAGAAAATACTAAAAGGTGTAATGACCTCAGTGTTCATGAGTTAGGGGAATTAATATTGTGAAAATGAACATATTACTGAAAGTGACTTATAGATATAATGCAATACTTACGAGATTCCAATGGCATTCTTCAGTGAATGAGAAGAAATATCCTAAGACTCATATGAGATACAATGACTCTGAGCAGCTAGAGTTTCTAAGGAAATGCAATGCTGGAGAAATCACCATACCAGATTTCAACATATACGTCACATGCATAGTACATAAAATTGCATGGCACTGGTGGAGAAAGAGACATCTGAGTTGATGGGATAGAGATGCTGTCAAACAAAACCTACACTGAAGACATCTAATTTTTAACAGAGGGAAATGAACATATGTTGGAGAAAAGACAACTTCTTTGAAAACTAGTTCTGGGGAAAATGGATATCTATGTGCAGAATTAATGTATATCCTTCTCACTCAAAATAATCAGTTAAAAAAGTATCAACTTACTCTAAGGCTGAAAATTTGAATCCAATGGAGAAAGAGACACTCCAGGGCAGAGGCACAGGCAGGGACTTCTGTGAAACTGGTTTGCTCTCTGGTTTCCTGATGCTCACCTCAACCTTATCAGAATAGCATTTGTCTTTCTTTCTAATTTTTCATATTCAGAAAACAACACATTATCAAAGCTTGCCATGAAGCATTTAAAATTTTTGAGTTATTTAACATATTCCATGTTGCCTAAATTAAAGTCAGTAATGAATGTGTTGCTTTCTGTTGTCTCATTCCTTCTAAGGACACGAATGTCTTGGGATTATAGTTGATAATATTATAATCTAGTGTTCCAGATTTATAAAATTAACTTTTACCTGTGAGTTTTATATTTCAACTGTTTTCTTACTAACTTCAGTTTGAATAACTCATTTTATTGTTTCCTATAGGATAGATTTGCTTATGATAGATTCTCTCTGCTTTTTTTTGTCTTTTTTTATCTTTTCTGATATTTAAATAGTTTTACTACGCATCTAGAAGATAGTTTTAAACAATCTAAATGATGTTTCTTTTTATTTTCTTTTGGTGCTATGAAATTATTCACGAATATATGTGTATGTATGCACATATATATGTATATGTAACAACAAATGAAAACTGATGCAATGAATTAGAAAGAATCTTACTTGTTGAGTAAGATTTCTGCTGAGAAGTGTGTTTTCTAGGTAAATCTGAACTTTTAGGTGTTATTGTTTTCATTGCCTTGAGAATATCTTCTTTACCTTTAATCTCTGAGAGCTAGTACCTTTTATCACAGTACCTTTTACCTAGACTTGGTTGAATGTAATCTGAGGGAGGACACATTTAACAAGATTTAAGTCCTTTGGATTTTAGTGTTTTTTTTAATTTCTTTAATAATCTTTTCATATCAATGACATTTGAAAGGCTCTCAAATTCCAACAATCTTAATATTTGTTCCTTTAGTTCATTCCAGGAATACTTATTATTCATCCTTGCTATTTTTTATTCTTCTCTGTGTATTTTCAAGCTGTCTACTTCTAGCTCCTTAATTCTTCTATGTGATCTATTATGCTATTGATGCTTTAGTTTCACTTTGGGAATTTTGCTCATCAAACTAAGTATTTTGTTTTCATTTGTATATTAAATTTCTCCTTAGAAATATTAAATAATATTTGTTTTGTTTAAAAAAACTTTATTATTGCATGTGTTTGTGTGTGTTCACGTCTGCATATATTCATGCATGCAGCTGTGTGTGTATGTGTGCCATGTCACATGTATAGAGGTCAGAGGACAAATTATATTAGTCAGTTCTCAAGTTCTACCATGGGATCTTAGATATTAAACTCAGGCTGTGAGACATGAAAACAAGTGTCATTTTGTGTCTTCTTAAAAACTTTTTTGAGCTTCTATAAAACAGATATCTAATTTTTTAATCCAAGAATACATATTAATTACTACATGGGTAGAATCTCTTGTCTAATTTTGATTTGGAACTGAGGTCACTTTTAATGAATGATTTTGTTTACATGCAACATTCACATAACAATATATTAATTTTTTATTCCAGATTTTTCTTTAAAAAGTGTTTATAAGATTTTATTTTTCAATTTTGCATACATGTGTATATGTATGTGAAGTGAGGTGACCTCAGTACAATTTTCAGGAGTCAGTAATTTCTATCATGTGGAAACTGGAGATGTAAGAAAGCTCTTCTTGGTTGGTGGCACCTTTATACAGTAATCATCTTTCTAGCCCTCTTCTAATCCTCTTAGTTTCACCATCTTTGTAGTTACCTTTTCAGAAATTCTAACCAAGTTGTTTACTTTCTGAGTTTGTAGTCACTTTTATTATTTAAAAGCTACACTGAATATTATCTTCAGGGTTTCTAACATTCTACTGTTCATGAAATGTAGGTTTATCAGCACCAAAAGGGATACATGGATGCAAACATTCTCAATAAAATACTTTCATACTGAATAAAAGTGTGCATCAAAGTGGTCATCCACCATGAAAAGTAGGTTACATCCCAGAGATGTAGGAATAGATTAACATATGTAAATTGCTAACTGTAATCCACCATATAAACAAACTGAAAGACCAAAATCACGTGATTAACTCATTAGATACAGAAGACAGAAGAGGCCTTTCACTTTATGATAAAAGTCTCAGAGACACTTGGGATATAAGGGAAAAACGTCAACGTAACAAAGGTGATTTATATCAAACTCACAGTCAACATCAACCTAAATAGAGAGAAAATCAAAATATTTCAAAGAATTCTCTCCATACCCACTCAATGAAGTAATGGAGTCTTACCTAGAACAATAAGACAATTGATTGAGATCAAATAGATACAAATAGAAAAGGAAGAGGTCAAATTATCTTTATTTGCAGATGATATGATTCTATGAATAAAAATTCAGGAAATAATCCACCAGGAAACTTCTACAGCCAATAAATATTTTCAGCAAAATAGCAGAAAAAAAATTTAACAAGCAAAAACAAGTAGCCCTCTTATATACATATGAAAAACAGACTGAGAAAGAAATCAGGAAACAGCACCTTTCACAATAGCCTCTTGATCTCAAGATATTATTGGATATCACTAATCAAGTGAGTGAATAACTTGTATTATAAAAACTTTAAGACACTGAAAAACAGCAGAAGATGGAATCTCCCATGCTCATGGATTAGAAAGATTAATATAGTATAAATGGTCATCCTACTAAAAGTAAACTTCATATTCAACATAGACTCCATCAAAATTCCACCACAATTCTTTACAACAATTGAAAAACTCAATTGAAAAGAGCTCCCATACACATGCTCATACACACCAGCTAACTCAATCTCAAATAATAAAAGAATTACTAGAAGTATCACTATCACCAGTTTCTAGCTGTACTACAGAGGTATGCTAATAAAAACAGCATGGTATTGGTATAAAAAGAGACACATTGAAAAATGGAATCAAACAGGAGATCCAGACATAATTTCAAAAGTATACAGACACTGGATTTTTGAATAATAAAACCAAATATATACACTGGAGAAAAGAAAGTATCTTCAAAAATGTGATGGTAAAACAGGATAGCTGTATGTACAAGAATGCAAACAGGTCCATATTTGTCACGCAGTATAGAACTCAACTCCAATTGAATCTAGGATCTCAACATGTGACTAGATATGCTGAATCTGATAGAAAAGAGAGTGGGGAATAGGCTTGGATAATACAGGAAAAGATTGTCTGAACAGGATTCCAATAGTAAAATCACTAAAGCAACAACTAATTAATAGGACTTCATAAAGATGAAAGGCATCTATAAGGCAAAGGAGAGCATCATTCAAGCAAAGCAACAGACAACAGAATAGGGAAAGAACTTAATCAGTTGTATGTCTGATGGAATGTTAGTATCTACAATATATTAAGAATTAAAATGCTGAACATCAATCAATTAACCCAATTTAAAAGTGGAGTAGAGAACTAAGCAGAAAGTTTCAAAAGTTTCAAAAGATGAGACACAAATGGTTGAGAAACACATAAAGAAATTCTCAACATCTTTACCCTTCAGGGAAAAGCAAATCAGAACTACTTTAGATTTCATCTCTCACCCGTCATGCCACCAAGTTCAGTACAACACCACCACATGCTAATCAGTGTGCTAATCAGAGTTCACAGGGTACAGCTATTATGAAATGCAGGGTGGAGTTTACCTCAGGATAGAGGGAGGCAATCTATCTCAAGATCCAATTATACCACCTTTGGCATATTCCCAAAGAACTTAAGAGGGATATTGCTCATCCATATTCACTGGTGCTGTATTCATAGTATCCAGAAATTGGAAACAGTCTAGATGCTCATTAACTCATCAATGGACCATAAAATTGTGCTATACTTACAAAATGGAGTAATATTCATCTGTTAACAATGAAATTATTAAATTTTCAGATTAATTGATGGATCTAGAAAAAAAATCATGAGTGAGGTAACCAAGGTTCAAAATGACAAGTACTATGTATTTTCTCTATAGGTGGATGTTAGCACTCAAGCCTTTTATATGCAGGCTACAATATGAATAATCACAGAGGAGAAAGGAGATGATATCCCAAGGAAGGGGAAATAACATGTGATATTATAGAGAGATAAGAAACTAGAATGGGAGGATTAAATAGGGAAGGGGATGGGGGAGAAGAACAAAGGAGGAAATAAGATGAGGAATAACTAGCACTAAAGGCTATTTGAAATCCAATTTCAATGTAGAAGCACCTAAAATATATACAGGGAAAGTAATCCAAATGGAATAATCAAATAATAGGGAAGACAATACCCCAACTAGATATCTTATGCCATCAAGTCCCAGGAATAAGTTATATCCTGTTGAGTGGTTTACCAAAGGCAAGCCATGAAACTCCCATTCATCACATGGTATGGTGCCAGGGCCGGCCTGGCAAGTCAGACAGTACCTGGATGGAGAGTGGGACTGAAGGGTCTAATGAGGAGAGGGGGAAGAGATGCGAGGGGAAAGAAATAGACCAGACACACACAGTATCATGTGCTCAGATGGAATGGAGCCGAAATTTTATTTTCCCCTCCAATCTTATACCCCTTTCATCAGGGGGCTACGTGCAGCTACAGGGGTTAGAACCAAGGTGTTAATTACAGGGTGAGACAGTGCATAGGTAAAACATTCTGAATGAGATAGGTATCAGAGCAGGACAACTTCCCTGCTGAGGCGGGATGTTTACCTAGGGGAGACAGCCTCTCTCCAGTGGAGTTAGATGCTTAGGACAATAGCTCTCCAGGTGAAGTTAAAGGTTTAGCCAGAGAAGAAGTATCCCTTCATGGGGCTTTGGCTTCCCTGTAAACAAGCCGCTCTCGGGCAGTCATTAATTATTCATGACTCAGTTTAGCTCAGAAGATCTCCCAATAGCCAGAGGCTCACAGCAGGGTCCAGGCCCAGAGTCTGAAGGGCTCACCACAGTATGGCCAAGGTTGCTTTCTACAACTCAACAGTCAGACCAAACTGTGAAGACAACACTTAACATTTTGTCATCAAACATGGAAAACTTGAGCCATTGCCTATGTAGGGCTTCATCTGTACAGATTAGCATTCTTGGTGCAGGAAGGTAATCTTCAAGCTACCAGAGAAGAAAGGTATCATCAAGATTACCAAACTATACACCCTGGTCTACTACAGTGCCCAGCCTGCAAGTTATATTAGTCCAATAGTGTCACAAGTGCTCTGGGCATAGCCAAGAAGTTTTTGCTTGGATTTAAGGTCCACTCTATAAGATGGAACCCATATCTGATACTGTAAAAGTGGCTAAGAACCTAACATTAGGTAAGTCATGGGCTTAGAAGAAAATCCAATAGTATTATTCTGCTAAAGACCAATAGCAATAAAATGGTTCCTAATAACCTTCTCCTATACCTGTAGATCAGTGTCTTGTTCAACCCACATCAAACGAGCTTTTTCTTGCAGAAGTTAAATAACAGACACCCACAACTGGACAATGTGGAAAGAGTGAAAGACTTTGGAGCACTCAGTGTTAAATTGGGATGTTTTCATGAAATTCCTGCCTTCAAAGCTCAGGTTTCTGTGTGAAAGAGGAAGTAAAAAGATTCTAAGAATGAGAAGTGATGAAGAGCTCCAAGTAAATAACATCGTTCAGACGCAACAGGACTGGTGCACATATGCACTCACACAGACTGTAATAGCACACATAAAACCTGCACTGGACCAAGATGGGGTCCCAGAACTGAGATCGAGAAATAGACACGGGATCCCAATCCTATCCATGAGGCTATTTCCAATGGGTGCCCATTTGCAACGGGACAATATGCTTTCTCCAATGGCGTGTCACTGCATATAACAACTCTCCAGAGCAGTTCCCATGGTCAGGTTAGTTGCTCAAAGCAAAATGAATGCAATATTTTTGTGGACTTTTTGTTAGATTTTGTTTGGTTAGATTTTGATTCTTCTTTTTGTCTTACTAGTATTTTGCTTATTTGTTTTCATTTTCATTTTTGTGTATTTGTGCAGATGTTGTTTCATTTTTGTATTGTTTTGTTTCTTTTTTTTTGGAATGCATGAGAGAGAAAGAACAAGATGTGGGGTGGGTAGGGAGGTAGGTTTGGGAGGAAGTTTGGAGAGGGAGATGAATATGATCAAAATATATAGTATGAGAAAAAATAATTAGAGAAGCAAGATGAAAAACTTGTAGATATCATGCACATAAATATTACTATTGTACTGTATTAAATGAATGGTATATGGTTTTACCAACAAAACATAAAATTTAGTGAGCTTTTATTTAATGGTTTTAGTTATATTCCAAACAGTAAAAATTCGAATGCACATGTTATATATGCACACATAAATATATTTATGTTTATGTAAATGTACACATCACCCACAATTGCATAAATTTTTCTAAAGCTATTACCAATTAAATGTATTCTATTTATGAGCTATTAAGAGCTATCTACTCAGCAAATGTCTTATACAATGTAAACTTGTAATCCTTACATTTCCTTCACAGTTTGATTCTGAGGCTTATTTTCTTGGGCTCCCACTACGAAACCCAGACCATATCCCAGTAGTGCTACACCTTCTGTAATACCTTGAAAATGAACACAGAGCACCAAACAGCTTCACAATCTAATTTTGTAAAAAAGAGAAAACAAAACAAAACAAAACAAAAAAACCAACAACAACCCGAAGATTCTGCAATATCTGGAAGTTTCTCATCCAATTCACTATTACTTGAGAGAGGAAAGATCAGTAAGAAAAGAGGGGAAGAAACAGTGAGGGGAGTGAAAAAGAGGGGGAATATAAAAATTGTAAATATATTCGGGAATCAATTCTAACAAGTCCCGAATTAGAAGAGCAGAAATGGGAATCCATGTAAAGAGATGATGCTAGTCGTATAGTTTATCTTAGTCCTAAGCTGCTTCTTTGGGAACAGTCAGTCTCTGCTGTTAGGTCTTTACATTGTTTGAATGGAGCCTGTTCTTAATATAACGGTAATCTGTTTACTCAGTGTGACTGACTGTGATTGTTAATCATACCTGAGATAACACCAGAAAACCATCTAGACTAGTGCCCCTCACTACAAATGAGTGGCTTAATCTCTTATCTAATCAGGATTAGATACTCAGACAATTTAATTATGAACTTAGTTGTATCTTATTTAATGTATATATTGAATGTAGCATGAAAATATTCATATCCTATATGAATACAAATAAAGCATATTTCCTTTAATATGTTGCTAGTGTTAGATAAGGCATTTTCATAATTACTTTTGCATTATCCAGCCAAGCTTCCAGAGTGGCAGGAGGTAGCAATATATTAAACCGCTATATTGTACAGATATGTGTCTTAATTTCTATTTAGTAGGACTAAAATAGGTAAGTTCTACCAATCTTGACCATTGCTAATAAGACACAAGTATTTTTTGTAAAGATATATATATATAGTAAATTATATATATATATATATAAACATATATCAAATAAATAGTATATCTATATCTATTCTTTATTTTAGTTTATCAGAACTTTTTTTGCACCTGGTGGAAAATTATATTATTTCAGTGCAAGCTATTACTAATTTCTCTTTGTTTTTTGTGTTTGTTTGTCTGTTTTGTTTTGTTTTGTTTTGTTTTGAGATATAGTCTTGTTATGTAACTCTGACTGACCTGATACTTGGCATATCTTCTAAATGAGCTTTGAACTCATAACTCTCATCCCTCAGTCTCCCAATGGCTGGGATGATAGGCATGCTCCAAAGTACTTACTCTTGAGGTATTTTCAAAGTAAGTACAGAAATAAATTTATATTTTTGTGAACGATATCAAAGTAGCTCTGTGAATGTACATCTTCATTTTGTCCTACAAGGACAGAAATTCATTCAGTAATAAAGATAGATTATTTGGATGTATCAATGTACAAATTTTACACAAAGTAGTGTACGGAAGAGATGACAATTTAGCCTTCTCATAAGTGTGTTTTCTCTCTCTCTCTCTCTCTGAGGGAAAGAGAAACAGAGATAGAAAATTTTGCCACTTGAAGAATACATGTTTTTCAAATCCTCCAAATCTTTTCAGTAATAGATGATTTCCCAGAATGAGGTAGATCAATGTGATTTTGAAGACAAGCACACAAGCCTTCACTACTGAATGCAGTGTCATCACAGGGCCGTGTGTCGGTTAAAACTTACAGAAACTCAGTGAGTATTCAAGGTGGACCATGCATATTAGAAAAATCAAACTTGCCTAAATAGAGACCAGCAGAGTATATGGGAATGTGATCATCAATAAAGGTCATGCCAAGGATATAGATAGGCATTCCTGCAAATCCCTGGAGCGACTGCCCGACGATGAAGGGGTAGATAAAATTTGATCTGTTTGGAATTACGATTTCCTCACAACTTTTGGTGTTTCTATCTATTTCTTCCATGCACATCTCTTTTGAAAGATAAGAAATATATTTTAATAAATTGAATTCATAATTAAATGTATAATTAATTTGCAGTTGCTACCACCACCATGCTTTTTTCTTTTACTCAATATTCTTACATTGAGCATAGTCATACAGTGAATTAATGATCATATTCTAAGTAGAAATAGCACAGTAAAAGAAAATGTAGGGGAATACTGGAAGAGACACATATATACTATGAAAAATTGATTCCTTATGTGCATAGGGTTACATGTACACATATATGCTTATATACACACATAATATATATGCACTCAATTTCCTATACTTTGCATCCTGTTGTTCTGACTCTTGTCCCCAGAGTAAAAGTATTTGCAATGCCCTGAATGATCTGAACCACTAAATCTACCCTTTTAGTTCCAGAATCCTTTCTATAACAGTCTTTAAATTACATGTGCACTACTTTGATTAAATAATTTCCTATTTTAGAAATAATTTCCTATTTTAGACCCATTCACTTCTATAATATACTATTATGGCTTATATATGTGAAATATCTCTCTAAAGTCTTGTGTATTAAATGCTTAATTCTTTGTTAATATTCTTTGGGAAGTTTCTAGAAACTGTAAGATGGAGACACTACACGGTCTCTGAAAGATAAATCTCATTCTAGCCCCTTCCTATTTTCACTCTATCTTTTTCAAACCATGAGGTAAACAAACATTTTTTTGCACACTCTCACTTTTCTGCCTATGGGCTCAATAGAGCCTACCAACCATGGAAGGAACACTCTGAAACTGTGAGCTAAAAACACATCCTGCCTACTTACAAATTGCTTATGTCAGGCATTTTTTACAAGACAACTAAGGAGACATGGGATCATAAAAACAAGGTATTAAGTCCTAAAGATTTCTTTAGTTACTATGTGTTTATCTACACATTAGATTTTAAAATCCTCTGAATGACAGGGTATTTCTTATTTTTCTTACATGGTTATAAGGTTTGTTTATTTATACTTGTTTGTAGATTGGTAGAGCTAAACAGCTGGTATTAAATCACATTTACTATGGCCATTGTGGGTGAAATTTAACACATGCTCTTGAAATATCATTGTAGAAAAACTAGTAAAGTGAAGTTTACAAATGATTTATACAATTTATTTGGCTTAATTTTGTGGAAAAAGACTTAACTCTATACCAAATGGGAAGATGTCTCTAAAATGGTGATTCAACCCAGCATGTTCATCCACTTTGTCTTCTAAAATATAATACACAATGTATGTAATAGTTTTCTTATGACATTTTCATATATGAATATAATATATTCTGATCATTTTTTTCTCTTTTCTCTTTATATCTGCCCATGATTGACTTCTTCTCCCGAACTAACCCCCTCATGCATTCAGGTTGTTGTTGCTGTTGCTGCTGTTATTGTTCTTTTTCTTCACCTTCTTAGTTGTCATCATCTTCTTTCCCTCATTCTTCCTCTCCTCCCCCTTCTCTTCCTTCTCCTCCTCCCATTCTTCTTTTCTTCTTCCTCCTCCTCTTTTCTCCTCCTTCCCTCCGAAGGTTTACGAGCAGGAGATAAAAGGACGATGAGGAAAGATGACTGGGGGTATTCACTGGAGGAAGTTTGAATGATTTTGATAAATATTTGCAGGCATAAAACAATCTACAAGAGGGGAATAAACCCTATGGGAATCAGAGAAAGCAGATGCCACTATCCTCTTGTCCCCATTGAGAAACACGATGCTTGCCTTCATTCTTAGTATGTTGAAAACACTGGAGGGTGTTACCAAAAAGCTGAGCTCAGTGTATCTGCTGAGAAAGTGCTCAGTATGATAGATGTGTGGATGGCCAACTTATATAAAATCCTAAAAAAAAGTGACAATGTAGTATGGTTATTTTCATAAATTGGTGAAAAAAATGTGTTGAATATTTTAAGATGTGATGAAGTAAGATGTCCAGCGTTTGTTGTAGGCACAAGATTGAACATGAACTTGTCATCACTGTAGTAGATAACACATGGAATCGTGGACTAGCTAACAAAATAGAAAACTGAAAGTTAAGGACTGCACCAAAGAGGTTCAGAAAATCATATTGGAAGATGAGCCTAGTTTTTAATCAAGAATGCACAAATAGAGAAAGAGCAGAAAAGAAAATCAGGAGACATAGCAATAAGAGAAGAGCAGTAGATCAAACAAACAAATACAGAAACTCTACTTTCTCTCTCTCTCTCTCTATCTCTCTCTCTCTCTCTCTCCCTCTCTCTCTCTGTGTGTGTACTCTCTTTCTCTGTCTATGTATAAATAGAAATGAAGCAGTTAATCAAAAGTTGCTAGTGATTAAATAAAATTTCAGAATAAGGCAAATATCTGCACAAAGGAAATAATTGTTCACTTCTGCAAGGAAAAATTATGTCTAATCCTCTGCTGTCACTCAGTGAGTATTCTGAATGGCTGTTATTAGGTGAACAATATTCACCTAATTCCAAGTAAAACAGCATGTGCAAACTGTAAACAATTTTAAAAAGATTCAATTTGAAGAAAACAAAACTAATTTTACTATTTTATAGTTTTAAAAATTCTGTTTGTATGTGCACAAGCCAACGCCTGCAGATAACCAAAGAGGGAATCATATCCCCTAGAGCTGGAGTTATAGGTGGCTCCTAGCTGCCTGATATATGTGCTTGAATCCAGATGCAGGTACACTGCAAAGATAGATCATGCTCTTAACCACTGCTCAGAATTTTATTATTTACCAAGACAAGTTTCTGAAGATTCAACCATTTCTAAAAAGACTATAGTTGAGAGAACAAAAAGCTGAAATGTTTTGTCATCTTCTCCTTCAACTAGATGACAGTTTTCCAAATACAAAAGACATATTACAAGCATAAGTGTAATATACATTTCTTACATTTATATCCATTACATTGTATGCAACTATATTAACATTAAAATAGTTGTGTATCATATGAACTACTTTTAAATTTAATATTTTATGTACAGCACAAATATAGTGTACATTGTAAGCTTCAAGAATACTTACATACATATACACATGGATACATCTCCTTTATTTACCATGTCTTCCTAAACCCCAGCTTAATATGTACAAAAAATCCTGTAAAAATAAGAATGTGTCTTGGACAGTAGTGTTAGAAATATAATCCAAGGACATTTCAAGTAGGTCACATTTACCAGGAATCGTGAAATGATTATAGACTAAACAATAAGCAATGTGACAAAGCCACTATCTACACACATTCAAATAATATATGAAAGAGTAGCATCCAGCTTTGAAATGGAAGGAATAACTAGAAAAACTACCCCTTCTGTTTGTGTAGACTTATTCTGGTATTTGAACTTATGTGGTTCTGTGCTATGAAGGGAATAATTAAACTATCTTGTGGAAAATAAAATGAACTGTCAGACTTCTCAAGAAATTTGCAACATGCATAAAATTGTATGAACGAAATAATGTTACAAATTATCCCACAACATTCTTTCTTAGAGTCATCTCTTCTATGAGAGACAAATCAGAGAGCTACAGGTAATTAGTTAATAAGTACAGTTGTATAAACAAATACACAGGGAAGTATGAATGGATAGACACCACAGACTGTGGTGAGCCCTTCAGACTCTGGGCCTAGACTCTGCTGTGAGCCTCTGACTAAAATTGCCTAGTTCCTGTATTGGGAGATCTTTTGAGCAAAACTGAGTCATGAAAATATTAATGACTGCCCAAGAGCGGCTTGTTTACAGGGAAGCCAAAGCCCCCCGAAGGGATACTTCTTCTCTGGCTAAACATTTAACTTCATCCGGAGAAGGTATTGTCCTAAGCATCTAACTCCACTGGAGAGAGGCTGTCTCCCCTAGGTAAGCATCCCACCTCAGCAGGGAAGATGCTTTGTTCTGATACCTATCTGGGCTTCAGGATGTTTTTACCTATGCACTGTCTCGCCCTGTAATTAACACCTTGGTTCTAATCCCTGTAGCTGCAGGTAGCCCCCTGATGAAAGGGGTATAAGTTTGGAGAGAAAAATAAAATTTCAGCTCCATTCCATCTGAGCTCAATGATACTGTGTGTGTCTGGCCTACTTCTTTTCCCTCGCGTCTCTTCCCCCTCTCCTCATTAGCCCCTTCAGTCCCACTCTCCATCCAGGTACTGTCCGACTTGCCAGGCCGGCCCTGGCAACAGACTATTTCAAATTACTTGAAGCAATGTTTTAAATAATTGATTTAGTATATGATAGTATATTTGAAAATCTCACCTTCACTTTCTTTCATCGGTATTTCAATTTCATATTGAAAGTATGGAAGACCACATGCAATTGATCCAAGTCCTACTAAAAAGGCAGCAGCTGCCATCCATTTTGACCTGTTACCTCTACCTCCATAGTGTGCTACAAGTATTGCAACCAGTAAAGATGAAAAATTGTAAGTATGGGCCAATACTACTTTCTCTGTTTTTGTCAAATACAATGCTTTCTGAAACTGTCCAATACACAGGTCAGAAAGACCAAATATGACACCTAAAAAGTCAAAAGAGAGACAAAGGCAATATAATGAATTTCAAAGGACAAAATAGATCACCATTATAATCATTTAAAGGAAACTTTAATTTACATTGGCTTAAGTTCATTTTATATTATGAATGAGTAAAACCTATAAACAAAAATGATTTTACTAATTTCCACGAAATATTTTTACTTGATTTTAGAAACTATTTGTAACTACCTCTATTGGTAGTTTCTTAAGGATTAATTATGGTTGTATTATTTCATCACTCTTTTTGAATATATCAATTGTGAAAAATTAGTAAATAATATAATAATCCTTACCT
This sequence comes from Cricetomys ansorgei, assembly GCA_026225945.1. Classification (NCBI taxonomy): domain Eukaryota; kingdom Metazoa; phylum Chordata; class Mammalia; order Rodentia; family Nesomyidae; genus Cricetomys; species Cricetomys ansorgei. Next base: position 7,602,930 of record JAMJFZ010001791.1, read on the forward strand.
ATTTTTTATTGAAACTAGAAAGACAGTTGGAACCCAATTTGTATTTCCAAATATAACCTTCTTCCAAAGCTAGGATTCTGTGCTTGAAGTTTAACGTTTCTGAGCATTTTCAGTCTTTTTAACAACAATATATATATATATACATTCCCTGTAAGTTGTTTCAAATTATTTAACATTAAGTAAATGGTAACACAATACGTATACAAACCATTATCCAGCATATAAAGAAAAAATATACTAAGTGATACGAAAATAACTTGATGCAGAGAATAGCTACAAAAGGCTCCATTGCTTGCAATGAAAACTGACAACAGTTACAAATTAAAACTCATAATTATGTCTGCAAAGCTGCTGGATCACAGCCATTGCTCCTGTAATTACAGCTGCTGCTGTCCTACTACCTCAAATACTCCTTGGTTTGCAGGGATCTAGGTGTCTTTGCTCTTCCTAAAGCTCCTAAAACTCTGCGAACCATTTATCATCTGCTAGTCTGCTGTCCCAGCAGTTGCCAGAACCGGAACCCAAGAGCACAGTGCTGCTGAAACATTCAGGGTTGCTTTTGTGTGTGAGCCTCTAGTTTACCTCACTCTTCCACTCAACCCTGCTCATCCAGCTTACCAGTACATTGTCAGGAAGAAGTAGATGTTGTTGAAACGCTGTAAGGAAGGGTAAATTAGAGAGCCAAAGCCGAATGGCCCCTCCACGAAAGCATGGCAGTTTGCATCTGTTACCGGCCTCTTGACCCTTGTATAGACAGGGTCTTTCTTTGTAGGCTTCATTGTCCGGCACAGGGCGATTTTACCGGAAAACTCAGATTCATGGCTGTCTTTGTCATATCACCCTTGATCTGGAGCCTTTGAAATGATGTTTTGCTTGAGGCTCTTGGGCCACGGCACTTCCCTGGAGTCTGCAAGTGTGTTTCAAGGCACCCTTACACTTCCTGGGTTCCAGTGACTTACCCTGCAGCTAAGAGAGTGGCCACTCTATACTCTGAAGGGAACTTTACTTCTGGTGGAGGAAGTCAACGTCCCTACAGAGGGGTTGACTAATGTGACTGAAGTTTGAACCTTGTATTCCATCTTCTCTTTTTGCCATAGAAGGCAAAAAGATGGAGGGTGAGGGGGTAAGGGAGGAAAATAGGAGAGGGAGAGAGATGAGGATGCGAATATGATCAAGTCATGTACAAAATACTCAAGTAATTAATAAAAACATTTTTTAAAGAAAAAAGGAAAAAGAAATGTGTACAGGAAAACCAACCTCCAGTATCTCTAGGCTTGCTTAGTGTCTCTACAACTGGATCCTCTCACTTTATACAAATTTCTTGAAGTACAGAAAGAAAAAAAAACCATGAAATAAAATCAAAAACATAAAATATATTTCCATTGTGATGGAAGACCTAGAAGAACAACCAAGAATCAGAATACAAGAGGTCAAGCAATGAAATGTAAAGCTTTACAATGAAAAAGAATTGTCCTGAAAACTCATCCCCACCTAAGAACAGGAAGGAAGGACTATATTCCACTATAAATGAAGGCAGGGGCTGCAAAAGAGAACTTACATTCCTACATGTAAAAATTTTTTTGCGAGGGAAGGACTGCAGTATGAAACACGTTTTATATAAAAATACTGTTTCAGATCAGCTTCCTTCTTAGGATGAACCTGAGTCATGTGTATGCAGAAGGTGACTTTCCAGCACAAATGAACCAATCTTCTCTCTTAAGAAGTAGACATGTTGTGAAAACTCATGAAGCTTTTCAACAATTCTGCCATTCACAGCAACAAATCCTAAAAATAACTGATTGAAGCCCAAGCCAACAAATTCCTATACATTTTGGTGACAATAAATATTAGTTTTTCTTACATTAAGAGACTCAATTTTCATTGTAACCACTACACGAGAAAAAGCAAACCCCAAGTTTGCCGTCTCATCATACTCAGCATAGATATTCTCTCAAATAGCTTCATTATATTAATAAACATAAACAAAATGGATTTATTCCTACATATAAAAAGTGTGGGATTGTGACTATTGCTGTTCTTGTCCTCTGATACTGTTAGGGCAAGCCGGGCGGGTTTCTAAGGAACCACGAGACACGGACCGCTGTAACATACATGAGGCATTTATTGATTACCGGCGCGCGTCCGGGTCCCGCCTATCCCACGCAGGAGATGAGCATGGCGGGCCCCGATCCCTTCCCCGCCAGCCCTTTTATCGGGTTAGGGCAAAGGGGTCTGGGGATGGGGGCTCGTGCAGCTGATTGGCTCCGAGCTCTCTATGTTAGACTAATTGGTCGGGAGTTTCGCGCGCGTGCGCGCGCGGGATCGGGGGGGGGGGGGGGGGGGGGGGCGTGGTCAACCTGTGCCCTTGGACTAGCCCTTGGGACAGGGTGGCTCCTGGTATGCTGGGGAAGGACGAATCCTGCTGATAAGCTTAATGGTCATTTCCCTGTGGGTGGGGAGGAGACTGAAGAGTACTGTTAATGGCAGTACTTGGGAAGGCATTTCCCCCTATATGTGATTGCATTTCTATGTTTCATATTTCTTAAACCCTTTCAATACCAGACTCTGCATAGCCTAAAGACAGAAGGACAAAGAGAGCTCTGCAAACAACAAAAACATTGGAAATTTTGTTTCTTGTAAGAACAAAGAAAGCCAAAGATAACTCTATCCTAGCCTATCAACCACAGCCATTATAGCTCTTGTAAAAATGGTATTTTGGAGGTCCAGGAGAGAGCCGAATTTACAGTCATCAGATGAATTAATTCCAAACCTATTAGGAAGCAGTATAGGGCATACATATGTCAGTTTTAAAGGATAAACAGAAGGAAAGAATCATCGTAAAAGAACATGGGAGAGCAACTGAGGTTTTAATGAATTTTTCAAAGCCAAGTGAAGGCAAGCATACACTTTGAGAAACCTCACAGCCTCAGGAATGAGGAATAACCCATGAGCATTCAACAGAGTTTGTCAGCAATTACGAAAGCATCTGGTGGTGATAGGCTTGCTCTAGGAAGAACAGGGTTGACCTTCCCTTCCCCTTATGTCCTAATGTTGGTCTTTTAGTCTATACACAGCAGAAGCTCTTTTGCCTTTTCAAACAAGCCAGGGAACCCTCATGCCTGTAGTTCCAGGAAAAAGGTTGTTAATAGAGAAAGGAGCACGGAGACTGTATTACCTATCTGTGGTCTACTCAAAGGTTGGATGTCACCACAGGAAGGGAAACAAAAATTTTGCCAAAGGGATAAAGAAAGAAACTTCCTTTCATCCCTAGACCTTCATCAAAAGGAGACACGGTCTAGCCCTTGAACTCTGAACATTCACAGTCTATCAGAAATCCAGATTAAACCAGGGAAATCATGTCCTGTTTCCATTAGCAGGGCAATAGCAACACAGACAAGTGGTGCCATCAGAGGGTGACTACATCCGTGCTGTAAACACACAGGCCCTAAAGAAGATGTAGGTTCGAACAGCAACACTAACAAGCTCCTCAAATGCTCCAGGTGTTACAAGATTCCCCATTGGAGGGATTTGAGGCTGTGGTTCACTGACAATGAATATTACAAAAACAAACCTCAAATCAAATTCTACTTGAACATCCATAAACATATGTAATATCTAAAAAAGAGTGATGACTATTCAGATGTAAACACCAAGATAACAGAAACAAATACTGGTGAGAATGTAGGGGATAAAATTTTCTAATTCATTTATTAACTATTTGTTTTCATGTGCCTTGAGAAATACCTGCTTAACTCATTCACCTATTTTCTTATGGGAAGTTTTTTTTCATTTTTAGTACTGTTGAATACCTGCAAAATTTTCTCCCAGTCTAGAGGTTCTCCCTTAAGGTCTTTGATTCATTTTGAGTTCACTTTTATAAAGGGTGCTTGCTATACAGGGCTCTATAATCTGTCATCCTTTTGGATACTCAAAAGATGTTCTAATGGTATAGCATCAAAAGCAGGCAAGAATTTTAGACCCATTCAAAGTTTCATGATCCTGAGACAACAAAAAGAGCAATGTTATGTCCTGGTCTACATGTGGCTGAGACAGAACTTCATATTTGGACATATGTGAATATGAAGTCTATTAGTACATAGGGTTTTTATCTGCTGTATTGAACTGTGAATGCCTTCCATAAACCTTCCTGGAGTCCTCAACAGATGACTAATTATAGATGTGTATAAGAATAGATGTCCAGTTCGTTAGTATTCCTTTACTCTGTGAATGGCATCAACAATAGTTAGAAATACCTAAGGTTGGATGTAGTAAGGAAGGGCTTCTGGATAAGCAATCAATGGAAACCTATAAGTTTATTGCAACTTCGGACTGGGGTGGCCAGACAAGGCCAGGGTATTGGATTTGGGATTAAGACTAGATCTGTAGGGAAGGTGCGTTTGATAGAACATACCTGGCTAAACCCTGGGAGAAGTATGTCTATTAATTTATCTTATATACTACAATTTTCCCTATAAAATATTACAGGAGTAAAAGATTACATTTGTCAAATATTTAAAACCTGTTGTGTTCAGGATTAAGCTTTCAGAGGTCTTCATCTATGACTTTACTGACCTGACACTTATATTTTCTATTTGTTCTTTGTTGATACTTAATGGAATTAGGTGGTTAAAAATCTCATGTTGACCACACATATATCTATTAAGAGCAAGTAATTTAATGTGGTATGTATTTGTGTATACGTGTGTAGCTAATTGATAGAACACATTTCAATTAATAATGGAAAAAAAAAGAAAAAAAGTTGCTTTTGTAAGATACATTACCACAGCATCAAGAAAGGTAAGCAATATGCTCACTAGTACAACTCCCACAACTTCTCACAGTTACTGCACCAACTGGGAACCAAGAACTTTGTGCATGTTCCTGGTACACCCTGGTACATTAGTAGTAAACACTATAGAAAGATCTGATGTGAATTATGTCCCAGAAGGAAGGACAATGGGCTGAGCAAAACTTCTGATTAACTGCACTGGGCCTGCTGTGCATATCTCCTGGACAAGTACAGCAACAGGCCAACAGGGGCTACCCAGCTCTTATTTTCAAAACAAAGTAACTAGGGATTATTTAAAAAATGGCCTCTGTTATTTTAGGTCATCTATATATTGTACTTTAAAATAATTTTATGGTCTCTCACAAACTATTTTGCAAACCATAAAAATTAAATATTACCATATTCCCTCTGTAAATGTCAATCATGTGAATATGATTTATATCTTACTTCCTTAAAGTGTCAAGGGAAACTCTTTTTAGAAATGGCCCTGCTCCTCATGAGGACAGAGAAGAAAATTAGTTAGGATTTCCCCAATGTCTCTTGTTTTTGACAAATTTTGGTACATTGAAAATTGTGCCCCCTAGAAGATAAACTTTGGGGAGATTGTTTATGTTTAGATTTTGTATTATTTCCAAAAGAAAAACATTTTTTCCAAAAGAAAAACAGAGGCCAAGACGACCTCCAGGACACAACAGTGGGATACACAGATGAGAACTGACTGAAGCACACAATTGGGCCTTTCTTATTAGGGTAAAAAGAAAGAAAGCATTATTGGGGGATGTTGGAGTCCAGTTAACCAAGATTATGAAATGCTTCAGCTTGACAAAGTTCCTAAGCAATTCACTGTCGGGAACTGGAACTCCCTAACTGCCTTGCCCCTTTCTTGTCTTCACTGTACAGTGACATATGTTCTCTCATCAATAATAAGATCTGTATAAGCCAATAGTAATAGCAAAATCAATCCCTGAGCTGGCTACTGTGGGCTGGAATGAAACACAGCCATGCTATCCAGAAATAAATTGCAATAAAGCAACCCAGGTTTATTGCAAAGATTTAAGAAATATAAAACCCAGAAAATTCCCCTAGGTGTTAGCAGTCACATAGAAAACAGCCTCTCCCCACCACCTATCAGCAGGGATTCTTTCTTTTCCGAAAAACCCAGGCGCCATCCCGCCTCAAGAAGTTCAAAGATACCAAGCGGCTACCCCCACTCTGGTTCCTGTGAATACCTAACCGATGAGGTGGAGGAACCAATCAGAATAGCACAAGCCCTGACCCCCGAGCCCTGGCGAGGGGACCCTGATAAAAGCCCTGGACGGAGGTTTCTCTCTCTTTTGCCCTCTTGCCTCTTGCCCGCATCTCTCGCCCGTGCTTAGCATCCAGCCCTAGTCGCCGCGCTCCCCAAGCTCATTAATAAAAAAGCTTCATGGGGTTTCGCAGCTACCCAAGACTGTCTCATGTTTCTTTGGGGTTTACCCGTCCTTCGTGGAAGCAAAGAATCCCATTTCGCGGGGGCCAGAGCTGGACTCCAGGACCCCCGCAGGGGGATACAAACTAGGGTTAAACAATAAAATCAAATGACCACTTAGAATAGCATGCAAGAATGTTACAATAAGAAAATACAAATACAGATTTTTTTTAGTAGAAAACCAAATACCCTCAGCAGGGAGGCTGCTGCAAGGATAAGAGTCACATTCTGACAGGGAAGGACAAGGACAGACAGAGGAAACAGGAAACCCATTGTCTGTGCTTTATGGTAACTGACCAAATCCAAGAACGTTAGAATTCTGACAGCTAAAGTTGCATTTACAAAGGAGGGCCAGTTTGACGACTATCTTGAAGATAGACTTTCAATTCAGTCAGCTAGTGGGAGAGGAGGTGGAGAAGAATAGGAGAATGGAGAGGGTAGGGGAAGGAGAGGGAAAAGGGAAAGGGAATGAGAGGGGAAGGGTCCAGGGAAGGAGGAAGCAAGGACAAGAGAAGAAACAGGAAATGCATTGTCTGTGCTTCATGGTCTAACTGAATGAATACCATTTCAAAGGACAGCAAGGAAGAGAGCTGGAAGTAATTTTAGGTTCTATATTATATACTAACACATTCAGTATATTTGTTTTCTTAAAGTATTTAGTTAATGTAATAAAATGTTTTTATTCAGTATTTCTATCTCTTTACTGAATTCAGTTTGCAGATCCTATATTGTCTTCATAATTCCATTTAGCTGTGTCCTTGAACTTCAGTTAAGAGTTCATTTCAGTTCTCTTCAGTTCAGTAGGTCTTTACTTGCATCATTTTTTTTTAAATTTCTTGAATGTTTGATAATATTTAGAATTGTTATTGTGAATTCTGTGCCCTGAGGTTTGTCTAGGTAATTCCCATTGGAGCACATTTACCTAAGCTGGGAGGGGGAGGATATATTATTTTGATCTTTTATATTGTTTGTGTAAGGGGACTTATTTTGTGGATTCATTTCATTGTTTGTATGTAGGCCATGATGTTCTAACCTGCCCATGTTGAATGGAAGTTTAGTTCTACTTTTGCAAATACCATGAGGTAGTTCTTGTTAGGTCAAGTAAGAGGACTGAGTGAGAATGCTCGGTCCTTTGGAGAGACTGAGGGTGACTATTCACTGTAACTAGTTAGATGCAAAGGTCTTAAGTGTCATGTGATACTCTTTGGGTGAAATCCAAGGAGGTACACCGGTCTGGGTCCCACTGGACCTAGACTTGGAAAGGCAACAACCAGGCAGGGGACCAGGCAGACTCTCTGAAAAGGCTTGCAAATATGGCTCCCATGTTAGGCTTGTGCCTGGAAGATAATATAGGTCCAGGGACCTAGTTCAGAGTCAACAAGGGCTCACAGTTGTGATTGCTGCCTGGGGCTGGGCACAGGGCCTGGACTGACAGGGTAAGGTGAATGAGAGTCTTAAGGGCCTGGGGATGCAACTCTTGCTTGGGTCTAGGACTGGAGAATCATAGAAAAGGGGCAGTGATAGATGGTGGTGGTGATGGTCCATGCCTTTAATCCCAGCACTCAGGAGGCAGAGGGAGTTCACTGTGAGTTCAAGTCCAGCCTGGTCTATAGAGTGAGTTCCAGGACATCCAGAGTTACAACAGAGATATCTTGCCTCAGAAAACAAAACAAACAAACATACAAAAAACCAGAAAGAAAAAAAAGAAAAGAAAAGGAAAAGGAAAAGGAAAGGGATGGTGGCACCAGTTTAGGATCACACCGTTGGGATTAGCCACAGCCAGAGAGTGTTCACATGGGCTCCTAGATAGGGCAGGACCTGGAGGAGGGTAAGTGAGAGGAGGAAACTGAATTAGACTCACCAACAGAGCTCATATTTGTGGCTCCTGCCTGGGCCTCCTCTCTTGGAGGGTCTTGGGTCAGGCTATGCATGAGAGTTTGAACAAGTAAAGGCTGAATTGGATGATTCAAATTCTATGTGTGTGTGTTGTGTGTGTGTGTGGCTTTAAGAAATAATAATGAGTAATGGAAACACCTTTAATTTCATAATGTATCTGCTTTAACAAGAATGAAGAAAAGTACTACTGTTTAAACTATTATTTGCCATTAATTTGCAGTCTTCCTTCCCTCAGAAAAGAAATCAGTCATCAGTGTCTGAAGAAAAGTCTTTTTTCCAAATCTCTGCAGGTTCCCCCTTTTCATTTTTTAAAAACTGTGGGTCATGCCGCCCTCTGCTGGATGACCAGAAAAGGGCTGCTGAACTCTGCTAAATCTGGTCTTTGGTTTTCTGTGGACATAAAGAAGTAAAACTTCTAGTTACCAATAAGACAAAGGGAGGTGGAGCGGGCCTGAAGGAGCTAGGGGAGGAGGTACTATGACAACAATATATTGGATAAAACATATTTTCATTTTTCTAAAGAGTTTGGGTTGTACATTGTGTGATTTTGTGTGTGTGTGTTGGCGGGGGGTGGGGGGGGTCTATTTCAGAAATCTGTGTAAATGGGAACTTTTCATAGAAAAGAGTTATCCCCGTTATTCCATGTCATATGCCTTTAATTTGTCTCTGGTTGAAAAAGAGCTGACAATAAGATGATGACCCAAACAGACACAATAAAAAAAAGCTATCCTGTTTCACAAGAGACATCTAAGCAGAAAGCTTTGGAGAAGTGCTGATTTGCTCCAGAGCACTGTAAGAACAGGTGCCTAAAACAGCCCCTGCAGCAGTGTTTGTACTGACTGTTCACTTGTAGAACTTAGAAGCCAAGGCTGTGGTCACACAATGTGTTAACCTCTGGGTAGTGTTGAGCAAATGCAGGGAAGAGAATCAGATCTTCACCACTGAAGACCTTCTATTCTGTCACTTGACTTCACCAGGCACCAGTTTTCTCACCGTTAACTCTGGAAAGCTACGTTTGCTTCCTATGTCACCAGGATGGGCCAAGATTGTTGTGATGTGGTGTACTTCGACTACCTTTGTGGGAAGAACTTTGTAAAACTTAAATTCATTTTAAATAAAGCCTTCTATTAAAAGATTTGAAACAGGATAGAATCTTGACTAAACTACAGTTCAAAAAGCAGGGACTATGCATGCAGCCTCACAGGAAGGATGGGACTACCATCCATTCGAAGTTCTTCAAGGGATTTTATACAGCGTTGTACCAAATATATATACTAATATTCACAGTAGGGTAAAGGTTTATGGATAATCATCTCCTGTAATTTTTTCTAACCATGCTTGAGATGCATGGAAGCTTTCTTATATAAATAGGATACAGAACATTCAATCAAAACTATGCTGAATGTTTTTCTGCAAATTGGCATGCTATAGAAAAGAAGCAACCAAACAATTAACAATCTAGTGAAAGTTTTATAATACGCTATAATTACTTGAGATATCCCTATAATAATAAACATATTTAATACCTCAACCTCTTTGTATATATAGTAGATAAGAAACATTTTAGCCCTTGAGTACTCATGGCCGCAGTGGGAATAACATCATGATCTTGGCAGGTACTGGTCTGTAGGGATGGGTGCTGCTAGGAAACACAAGGAACACAAGGCTTTCCAACCATCTGGGATGACCATCTAAACAGAGAATGAAAACAATTCCCAATTGCAGCATGTTTTAAAAACCAGTAGAACAGATGACCAGTGATATGCAAACTTCCAAACCAAACTTCCAAACCAAAGCAAGGCTTTCCAAAACCTTACATTGATTTGTGTCACCCACCAAAGGCCAGTATATATGAGAGATGTCTGTGTCCTGATCATCTTAGAAAGTTGTTTAGTCTCATTTACAAAATACAAAACACAAAACCACTACAAGTTTCAAAATTCTTGTGTAGTACAGGCTATAAAAACAAAAATTTTTATTTTTCAATAGTAGATCCTTTCAAAAATTTACTTTCATTATATATATTATACATATGCATTTTTACATTTCATTATATATATATATATGTATATGTATATATACTATATGTGTGTGTGTTTTTGTGTGTGTGCCTATTTGCGTGTGTGTGCATGTGTATGTGTTAGTGTGTATGTGTATGTGTGTATGTATGTGTGTGTGTGTGTAAGAACATAGTGCCATGATCTCAGAGGACCTACTTCTGTAGGCTCTCCAAGTTTTTTTCTATTTAGGTATTAGTTACAGTATCTATCCATTTAAAATATATTTTAGAATATATTCTCTGTTCATTAAGTAGAAGAGGCTTTCCTCCAAGTCATTACATATTACATATGTAAGTCATTATAATATTACATGTAATATTAGAATTTTTGTCAAATTGCAGAATATTTACTGTCAAATTCCATTCCATTTCCTATATTCAGCACCAGTGTAGCAAGTGTTTTGCATATTGTAAAAATATGTGGAAATAACTTGTACTAAGGGACCTGAAAATAATGAATTCTTAAGATAAATTAAGAAGCCTTCTCATAATTGTACTACGGAAAACTATATCATTTTTTCTTGGGATAAGACATGAATTTCAAATAGGATAAAAACAATTACATCAATAATTAACTTTGAGGGGCTTGGGCAGTGGATAAAGTGTTTGCCACACCAAAAGGTCCTGCCTTGTTTTTATTTGCACACACTATTGCTGTCAGAACCAAAACATAGGTAAACTTTTAGAACATTGGCACTGGAATCTATTGATCCTCGTAAGTGGAGGGCCTGGTTTTGTATCTGGCACATGCTAAATGCTAAACTAAAGTTCTAGGAATAAATGAGCAGTTGAATAAAGACTCTGAGTTCAAACAGCTACAGATTGTCTTTTTTCACATTTATTTTTATATTGCTTTTCTCAACTTTCCATTCTGCTGATAAAATACCAAGAGAGGGGGCAACTTAAAAGGATGGAAAATTTATTTTTGTCTCTAGTTTCAAAAGCTTCAGTTTCCACATAGTAGACTGTATTGTTAGGCCTGTGGCAAGACAGAGAGTCATTAAGGTAGAACTTTGGCAGCAAAGCATGATATACCTCATGGTGTAGAGGAAGCAAAGAAAGGACAGGGGAAAAGACGGACACTTGAGGGCCATGCCCCCTGTGAACAATACCGCTAACATGAAAAAACACCTTGTGAATTCAGAAGCAAGGAAATCTCTTGCTTTTATGGAACTCCATCTCAACCCACTTTTCCTTGGGAATCCAAGTGTTTTCAGTGATCAGCATCAAGAACTTGCCCACATTATGGAGCACTTTCTTCCTGTTCTATAATGAATCAAAGTAATTGTTTACGAAGATGTTTATTTAGTAACTATTTGAAAAGATATTCATTTCATTTCATTTAGCCATTCATTTGTATTTTTCTACCAAACAATCATAAACTGCCATTTAAAAAGATTGAGAATAATGTTAAAATGGCTAAATATCTGTATAGTCAAAAACTGTTATTTTGTACCATTTTTATTCAAATGGGAAATTCCTCCCGTTTTATACACTACATGGAGCCATTTGCTTAAACTAATGTTAGGAACATTGAAAAGGTGCCAGACTGTTTCTAGAACAGCTATATTACTTTTTAGCTCCACCAATGGAGCTATGAAATTTCAGGAGTCTTCATTTCCCTTCTGGTTGTAGCTTTGCTACTCTTTTGTTTTACTTACTGTAATAGCTACACAGTTGTATGTCATCGTAGACTTCAATTACAGTGTGTGCAGGGCGTGGTATATTTGTACTTGTTCGCATGGGTGAAGGCATTTGTATATGCAGCTTCATGTTCTTACACATGTGGACTTCAAAGGTCAAGGATTTCTTCCCTCAATCATACTTCACCATTGATCTGTGAGACAGGGTTTCTCACTAAAGTGAAAACTCATAGTTCAGCTAGGCTGCCAGGCCAATGAACTTAAGGAATATGCCTAGCCTTGTCTCACTTTTCCCACCCCATTCTCTGACTCCACTATCAGTAGTGCTAGCTAGGGTTATAGAGTCAAGCCATAGCTGTTTTTTTTTTTATTTTTTTGTTTATGTTTATTTGTTTGTTTGTTTTATATCTTGGGAACTGAGGATACCAACTCAGGTTCCCATGCTTGCAGAGCAGGAAGTTTTCCAAATGGCACATCCCCTAGATCCTCACCATACTTTTTGCCTCTCCTTAATGACTAATGATGGCAAACATCTTTTCAAATATACTTTTTAGCTCACTTTATAATGTCTTTGCCAAAGCACCTCTCCAAATATTTTGTTATTATTCAGTGATTTAGTTTTTAATGTTTAAAAACATTTAATGCTTAATGTTTAAAGTTATACAGGTTCTTTATATTACTATAATATACAGAAATTTAAGCCGGTTGCACTTATCTGAGATAAATAAAACCATATGTCGACCCAAGGATCAATATGTGCATAGTCTTAACAGTTCATTTATCTGCACCCAGACTGACAACTGCACATCAGCTGGAGAGTGAGTTCACTATGCTTCACTCACAGCATGGAACAGTAATAGCAGTGGAAAGGAGGGAACTGCACAAGGATTCTCTTCAACAGAGCAATGCTGATTGAAAGAAGTCAGACACAGAAGACAGCATGCTGTGAGATTTTCATAACTCTCTTGAAATGTATATGGACACTTCAGAAGTTTGACTATGGTTAGCAGAAGAGACTTAACACAACAGGGGACTGTTAAGTTTTATGTGAAGGTTAACGTATTCTATAGCTGGTTTGTAATAGTTATGCAATTGTTCTTATTGCTGCTTAGTTTAAACCGCTTTAGTTATCTGGGAAAATGAACATCACTTAAGAGAATTTCCATCAAATCACCTATAAGCAAGTCTGTAGGGTTTTTCTTGAGTAATGGCAGATATAGGATGGCTCACACCACTGGTGGAGCCAATGTCAGCCCTGGGAATGTGGTTCTGGGAGGTAAAGAAAGCAACATGAGGAAGCTATGAGCAGGAAACCAATCCTCCGTGCCCTCTGCTGCAGTTCTTGCCTCCAGGTTCCTGCCTGAGTTCCTATCTTGACTTCCCTGATGACAGACTCTAATCTGTGAGCAAAACAGAATTCTTCTTCAAGTTGCTTTTGGTCATGGTGTTTTACCACAGCATCAGATAGCAAACTAAGACAGTAAGCTTCTGACAAGTAAATAAGAATACATATACAAAGGCTAATTTTGTTCAAATTCACTGTCAAATTATTATAGGACTATAGGATTATTATAGGACTATTACTTCATAATGAATATTTTAATACTAAACTAACCTGATATACAAAAATTTGCTTTTTGTCTTTCTTGTCATATTTAAGGACATGTACTGATAAGATTTCCCAATGAAATTGTATACAACTGAGAGGATTATTTCATGAATGTGCCAGGGATAATGTTTATTTTCATAATTAATAGCTCAAACAAAGTTTGTGAAATAATGTGTAATCTGTACAAATCAACTATTTACACATCTTGCTATTTCATAATGGGACATAGTTCTTACTTCGTGGCTTTTGGATAAGATCCAGCAGAGCATAAATAAATACTGTCTCTCTTTCGTATACAGGTGAATAGAATTTTATTATTAAATATTAAAGAACAAAAGTACTGTTATTAAACAGAAAAACATTATGAGCTATAATACTTATATGAATATACACATGCAAATGTGCAAGTTACATATTTCATGTAAGTCAGATGAAAGTAAGATGTGGAGTTCTTAGAAAGATAGCATCCAATATATCTGAAATCAATTTTCAATCGGAAAGTTTTCTGTAAGACTGTGTCTCCTAGTAATTTCAAAAGCTATATCAACACAGTTTCAACAACATTATTATCTAAACATGAGCTGAACAAGGACACTAACAATAAACCAGTAACAATGGACAGGGAAAAGTCTACAAGGTTTCAACCTTACACAAAGACTTAGAACAACTAAGGAATGCTGAAAGTGGAAGAAATACTCTTGTCTGGAAAAGAGCACACCAACTGGTTATCCAATACCAAATGATGAGTCTTGAAAAAATACATTACAACAGTCTGAGTATGTTATATTTAGAAAAAAAAAAAAAAAAAAAAAAAAAAAAAAAAAAAAATATATATATATATATATATATATATATATATATATATATATATATATATATCTGTATTTAAAAACAACTAACAAAAAAGAGGTCCTAAATTTCAAATAGAGCAATAGGGTTATATGCACTAGTTTAAACAGAAGAAAAAAATGGGGAAATGACGTAAATATAATAAAATCTCAAAAATGAAATAATTAAAAAAATTGACAAATAAATTTTTAAAAAATATGCTTTCAAACTGAATCCAAGATTGCATCAAAAGGATTATCCACCATGATGCAGTTGGCTTTACTCCAGAGGTGCAGGGATGGGTCAACATAATCCTCTGTATAAACACAATGAAATGAAAAACTACACTTTCTCTTGGTATATACAGGAGTTCTTTGACAAAAGGGACACAAAGGAAATGGCATATTGCTGTACCCATAGATCAGTGCATTGCTCAGCCAACATCAGAGAAGCTTCTTCTTGACATCAGAGAAGCTTCTTCTTGCGGTAGATGGCAACTAATTTAGAGACCCACTAGTGGACAATGGGAAGAGAGTGAGAAACTTTCGAGCACTCAGTCTAAATGTGATGTCTTCATCAAAACTTTCCCTCAAGGGTCAGGGTTCTATATGGAAGAGGAGGCAGGAAGACCATAAGTGCCAGAGGTGTATATGATTCCAAGGAAATAGACACAACTGGAGTGATATACATAGAAGAAATGTTACAGTACACAAAGGTTCAAATCAGACAAAAGCCCAGCACAAAGGAGTGAAACTGAGCACAAATTCTCACCTCTAAGAAATGATTTGCAATTAATACCTACTGGGGAGCAGGAAATCAGAACTCTCAATGGAGTTTTGGTACATGAACCACTCCACAATGTGCCCATGCCCAGGAGTAGCTAGCCAACACAGGATGGACTCCATGTAGCTTTTCATTTTGTGGGCTATTGTTTCATTTGGTAGTTTTAGCCTTTGTTTATTTCTTTATCTGTTTTGATGATGTTTTGTTTTTTCATTTGATTTGATGTGTATTCTTGTCTTGTTTTAGTTTTTGAGGAGTGAGAAAAACATGGAGTTGTGTGAATAAGGAGGTAAGGAGCATCTAAGAGGAGCTGAAGGAGGAGAAAATATGATCAGAATGTATTGTATGAAAGAAAACTTAAGCTAAGTTTGGGGGACACTTCTTTACTCCCAGACAGGGAGGCAGAGGCAGGCAGATGTCTGAGGTAGAGGCCAGCATGGTCTACAAAGAAAGTTCCAGTACATCCAGGGCTACACAGAGAAACCCTGTTTCACCAAAAGAAAATAAAGAAAAAGAAAGAAGATGGAAGGAAAGAGACAGAGAGGAAAGAAAAAAATTTTAAATAAAAAAATGCAACAAACAAATCCCTTTTCTCATTTTCCTGAGCTGCTGGGATGACAGGAGGGCACCATCATGTCCAGCTTCCTGAAAGTTTGCTATCACAAGATAAGCAATATTATTTGGCATAAATAATTGGCATGTTATTAATCTTAACTGTTAAAACTCATTCTAGTTTTACTATATTTATCTGAATATAGAATCTGTGTAAATCTTACTCATTTAGTAGGTATGTTCCTTCTGCCTTTAATAGTCTTATCTGTAGTAGTACACTGCTGCTGGGATGGCTAAGCAAAGATGACACAGAGGCATACTTCATATGTGCAAATCAGCCAGACCTCTGTACAGGGAACCACCATCATGGCCAATTCCATCCTGGACAGTGGAACTGTGAGCATCTGAGCACAGGTATTTTTATTGATATCGAACTCCTCAGGTGCAGATCATAAGCAATCAAATTCTCCCCCAAAGAAATCCAACACCTGCAGAAAATACAAAATGTCAGGATCTAGGAGAGCCCTGTACCCAACAGTGAATAAAACAATTATTTTATAAATAACTAAAAATAAACTTCCACAACATTTCCCCTTTTCTGCATAACCCAATTAAAAAATTGCTTTAGATCTATAACACAATTTGATGCTATACCAGCAAAACTATTCACAAGAGGAACTATTATGAGGCTTCTAATGCATATGACTATCATCTATCAAGATTTCTACAATGTCTTTGGACAGCAGAAAAACAGTATCAATGTCCCATTATCTAGAATTCACTCATGATATCCTAGGCTCCTTCAAAGGGCTTGGAACACTTCTCTGGCTCTGTCCCTGCAGCATACACAGCTTTTCCTCCAGGCTCTGGTTGGGTCCATTCCACTGTTGCTGCTATTCTTGATGGTTGTCCCATGATACTGGCATCTTCAAAACACTGGGGTCTTCTGCTGCAACTAGGCTGCACTTTCACCAATAGCTTCTCCTTGGCTCCTTTCATTGTGCCAGGCCTCAATTTCTTTACATAACCTCATCAATCTGGGCCTTCAACTTCTTGGGCCTTGCACCTTCACCAATGGCCTCTCGTGGGCTCTCATCATGATGCTAAGCCTCAACTTCTTTATATGACCTCTTCAATCTGGGCCTTCAACTGCTACTAAGGCTGCAACTTCTTCACCAGTGGCTTCTCCTGGCCTCTTACAGTGCCAAGCCTCAGTTGTTCTCCAAGACCCATTCATGCCTTCAAAACCAGCACCAGTTGGGTGACTCTTAACAGTACCAAGTTTGGCTGCCAGCATGAGACACAACCTCAGCCAGTTCTGGAAGACACTTTCTGTGTGCTGACCCTGAGGAAATAATTTCCAAATTTTAAGCTAGAGTTTGGTTTTCTTGGAAAATAACTGATCAGTTTGTCTGCAGTAAGAGTTCCCTCATGGGTGGATTCTCATCACCATCACCAGTATCTGGACCACTTGTCTTTCACTTAGTCTGGTTTACAGAGATTGAAAAAAAGCTGTTCAGTTTAACTAAGTGGCTTTTTAGCTCTAAGCTGCAGGCTTCTACAGCAGCAGAGGTCCTGGGCCAGTGGAAAGAATTGCCCTTTGAAACATTCTGGCAGTTCGGCATTCTCTCTCACCACTCCTAAGAGGAAACATACAATCCTATCCATATATCTCAAATACAACATCTTAAGCTTTACAAACATGCAATGCAGTGTGGTGAGCCCTTCAGACTCTGGGCCTAGACCCTGCTGTGAGCCTCTGGCTATCGGGAGATCTTCTGAGCTAAACTGAGTCATGAATAATTAATGATCTGCCCCAGAGCGGCTTGTTTACAGGGAAGCCAAAGCCCCATGAAGGGATACTTCTTCTCTGGCTAAACCTTTAACTTCACCTGGAGAGCTATTGTCCTAAGCATCTAACTCCACTGGAGAGAGGCTGTCTCCCCTAGGTAAACATCCCGCCTCAGCAGGGAAGTTGTCCTGCTCTGATACCTATCTCCTTCAGGATGTTTTACCTATGCACTGTCTCACCCTGTAATTAACACCTTGGTTGTAACCCCTGTAGCTGCATGTGGCCCCCTGATGAAAGGGATATAAGATGGGAGGGAAAAATAAAATTTCAGCTCCATTCCATCTGAGCTCAATGATACTGTGTGTGTCTGGCCTACTTCTTTTCCCTTGTGTCTCTTTTCCCCTCTCCTCATAAAGCCCTTCAGTCCCACTCTCCATCCAGGTACTGTCCGACTTGCCAGGCCGGCCCTGGCAGAGTGGTGCCCGGAACAGGGACCTGGAATACCGAGAATCAGTGAGGACCGCCACGGGAATAAGGTGAGTACTCAGTCAATTGAAGGTTGGTGGCGAAATGGGCAATCAGAATGGAAAGATGTTGTTTGCGCATTTATTAAAAGATAGGCTCCGAGCCCACGGAGCGAAAGTAGGCCAGACACAGCTGTATCATTTTCTTGAGTTTGTAGAAAAAATATGCCCTTGGTTTCCTCATAGGGGAACCATGAAGCTACAAACTTGTTTGGAAGTAGGAGAAGCTTTGCAGCAATACCAGGAACAAAATAAGGAGCAAAATATGTCTGATACTTTTAAGCTATGGAAAATGACTATGATCAACCAGATCCAGGAGATGAATTTGATTTAAAAAGTGAGGCTGCTAGATACCAGGATTCAGATTTTGATTCGGATGATGGAGACGATCCAAATTATCCAGCTTTAATAGCTATGGCCAGAGAAACTGATAGGTCTATAGAAAAACAGCCTTCACTCCAAGAAGTTGTAGGAATTAAAGAGGCAGTAAATTTCAATGCTCCTCCAAGATTGTACAGATTCTAGGCCACCTTCACTCCCAGCTAGCCCTGATTGCCGCTCATATGGGAATTTGCAATTGCTAACAACACAATTGCCCCAGCTGATGCCAGTTCAGTTCTGGCACGGCCACAGCGGATAGCATGATTTCAGTTGTTGATGCAGCTAAGCTGTTGGCGGAGCCACAGCCACTGAGTCAGCTATAGCTGATGGTTCGGTCCCCGCCTCTGATGTAGCTAGAGCTACTGGCATGGCCACAGCCTCGGGGACGGCCATGACTGTTAGCACAGCCTACAACCACGGGCATAGCTTCGGCCACTGAAGCTGCCGCAGCTGCTAGCACAGCCCAGCTGCCAGCCAAGCCACGGCTGTCTGTGCAGTCACAGCCGCCGATGCAGCCCCAGTTACTGGAACCATTCCAGTCACCGGTACAGCCCCCTCCCCCACTGCCTATGCAAAGCAGAATTAACAGCCTAGCTCCTGCTTCTACCAAGAGGGCACAATTGAAACCTGTTCCACCTGAACTAATTAGTAAACTGTTTAAAGTGTATAAGTAAAATCTGGATACATGTTTTTGTAAAGTTCTGATAAATCGATCCTACTATTAGCAGGAACAAACTCAAGATTTAAAATTTTTTTTTATAGATTTTAAGTACTTTACATTGGCAATATACCTGATTTTTTGGATAATGGAAAGTGCTTCCTGTTTCACTTCCAATACCATTGATAAAAACTAAAGGTTATACTTCATTAACATTGGCATGCATGCTGCCCTGAAGCTTCAGAGATCTCTTTTTTCCTGGGTGCACCCTTTCTTTAAAATTCATTTCTTTTTTATCGGGCCTGATTAATTTTTTTGTCAGTGTCTTGATTTTGTTGTTCTGTCTGTTCTTATTTGTGCGTGGATGGTGTCTAAGTGTGTGAAAATGTGAATGTTTTCATTTGAGTATCATTGTCCTGAATGCTGGATGGTCAAATGCAGGTTTCTTTGGAAATGGTTCTTGCTGCAAACTCAGAGGAGAGACTTCTTGGTGCAGCTTTTTGCTGCTAGCCAAATTACCAGAATGGTTTCTGCCCCTGTCCTGTTCACCTCTACTCCCATAAGCGCACATGGCAGTAGAGGTAGAACTTTTAAAAGGACACAGGGCTGAACTGTTTCAGATTTCTGCTTATGCAGACAAATTGTAAAAAAAAAAGCAGCAGGTCATATCAGGAGAAGTTCTGAGGTCTCTCTGTTTTCTATCTCTGTGTATGTGTGTGAATGATGAAGTTTTTTCTAGTGTAAGTTTGAAAAGAGAGCATTG
Source organism: Cricetomys ansorgei (assembly GCA_026225945.1). Classification (NCBI taxonomy): domain Eukaryota; kingdom Metazoa; phylum Chordata; class Mammalia; order Rodentia; family Nesomyidae; genus Cricetomys; species Cricetomys ansorgei. The sequence goes on from JAMJFZ010001791.1 coordinate 7,622,675, forward strand.
AATTAAAGCTGAGTAACGTATGTGTGACTGCATTTTGGATGTGACTCCATTTGGGATGTGGACTACATGTGACTTGCTGATATGCTTCCTCCCTACTTGGGGAAGAAGGTGGACACATGGCTGGCAAAATGGCCATGTGGACGCTGCCATTTTTTCCAGAATCAAAGAGGACGAATGCCACGTGACTCCATCACCTTCTAAATGGAGGTAACCACATGTTGCCATTCAAGGAGACAACAGATCTCAGATATTTTAAATTGGATTTTGTATTGTTTTTTCTATGCTAAAAATAAGATAGGATTTTTAAGAACAATGTTTAATAAGAGATCAAAGCTATGCCTCTGTGCATTCAGATACAGGAATGTACTGTGTGCTGACAGCAAAATTTTTTCAGTGTGAGAGTTATGGGATTAAAACAAAGTAAATCAAGACAGGTGAGGTTTGAGTAAACAACCTGGCAGTCTTTAGAGATCGAGAGGCCATGTGATGGTTTTTTCTATACTAAAAATCAGAGAGGATTTTAAAGATAGCTAAACTGCCACTGCACCAGAGCTGATTCGAACAGCCCTGGAAGGCAGACTGCCGCAGAGGGTGTGACAGAAGGAATGTACATTACAATAGGGGAACTTTATTTGTGGTGCTGCAGGCACACAGTTGGGAGGTTTTAAACTACTTTTAAAATTTGGAATCTTGCAAGGATAAAGTTTAAGAAAACAGTTTTTTTTAAGGTATTTAAATTTATGATTGGAAGTCACTGCAAAATGAGAACTATGTTATAAGTGTCATAACATCAGAAAGATTAAGAACCCCTGGCTTAAATTGTCCCCGCTTATGGAAGGTCTATTCAGGTGCAAAGATGTATATTTTACCTGCTTGTCTTTGCTAGCTTTGTTAAGTCTTAGTTATTTTGATAATTAAAGTAGAAAAAAAAATTTTTTACAATATTCTGGAATAATAGATTCTCAAAAGCCCAGGAAAGGAAAATTCCCAGTCTCTCTATAAATTATAAATTATAGTTATAAGTTAAAAGTTTTGTTTTTAACAGGAGTTTCAATTCAGGAATTATTTTTAAAAGTTAATATCTAACAAGGAATAGGACAGAGCCAAACCCTGGAACAAAGTAGTAATATTCTAAATTGGAAGGATGCTGAAAGGCATCAGAGAACATTTCATACTTGCATAATTAAAGATTACCTATAAATTTATAGAGAAGAGATGTTACAATAGAAATGGGAGTATACCTATATAGCCTCAGTGATAAAATGTTTATCAAGGTTTGGGTCTTAAAGGACAAAGAATACAGTAACCTTTAACTCCATCTCAAAGGCCTTTATGAGATGGCTTAAGGATATTTTTAGCAGAAGCTACCAACCAACCTGTACTATGCAGACGCTACACTCCTGTGTGAGTGGAACAGTGACCTCTAAATACAGGCAAATGGGATTCTCCTATTTTTGTTATTAAAAAGGAAATCTTGGATATAGAGATTATTACAGGATTTGAGAAAAGTGAATGAAACCATAGAATTAAAGGGAGCCTTACTACCTGGACTGCCCAATCTTTCTGCTATTCCTATAGATACTTATTAAATTATTAGAGATCTTATTTTTACACTGTTCCTCTTGCTCCTGATGATTGTATATGATTTGCTTTTTAGTGTACCTTTTATTAATTTTAAAGAGCTTATAAAAAGATATTTTTGAGAAGCTCTTCCTCAAGGTATGGCTGGCTAATAGTCCTACATTATGTCAGAAGTTTGTAGCACAAGCAGTTGAGAACTAGAAAACAATTCCTGATTTTCTATTAGCTTTTGAGCAAAAAAGGAGTTTTAGTTACAGCATAAGCTCATTTACAGCAAGCTTTAAAAAGTCAAGGTTCAGTTATTGCTCCTGAAAAGGTGCAACAAGAATTTCTTTATCCATATTTAGGACATAAATTATATCCTCCAATTATACTGCCTCAGAAAGTACAGATAGAAAAGGTTAAAAACTCTATATGATTTTTCAGAAATTATTAAGAGATATTAATTGGCTTATTTAAAAAATCTCCACAGGTAAATTAAAACCATCATTTTCTATTTCTAAAAGAAATGTTTCACTTGCATCCCCTAGGTAGTTAGCAGTACATGGACAGGCCATTGAAAAACGACAAGTTCAATGTATAGATTATAATCAAGAATGGGCTGCAAGTATCTTATCTGCCAACTGCAGTTCTGCCCAATGGGAACTTGCACTAAAATTGAATGCTATGTATGCATCATAAAAATAGTCAAAGTCTTCAAAAACAATTTAATATTACCAGAGATGCAACTCATCGAATTATTAAACAATGCATCTCATGCCCACAACACCATGCAGTAGCTCAGTATGGAGTAAATCCTGTACGTTTAAAGCCTAGTCAAATATGGCAGATGGATGTCACCTGAATACCAGATTTTTGAAAGTTAGGTAAATATGTGTATGAGGTTATTGATATTTTCTCAAAATTTATTATTGCTTCCACATTAACTGGGGAAGCTACTAAACATCTTATGACTCACTGGTTAAAATGTTCTGCTTTAATTGGACAATTTTCTATTATTAGGACTGACAACAGCTCAGGCTATACAAGCCAAACATTTTTTATGATTTTGGGCACAAACGTCAATTGAACATAAAACTTGAATTCCTTGTGATCCTCAAAGACAAGGAATTGTAGAAAGAGCCCATAAGGCTTTGAATTAATATTAGAAAGGGGGAGTTATACCCTCTGCCTTCATAATACTTTAAAATACGTTTTCTTTATTTAAAAAAAAAATTCTTTTTTAACTGTGGATTCTCAAGAATTATCTGAAGCTGAGCGCTTTTTGGCATCCAAACACAGAAACTGCCTATGCTCAAGTAAGGTGGAAAGATCCCCTTACAGGAAAACATAATGGGCCAGACCCCATATTGAGATGGTGGGGAGGCCCTGTCTTGTGTTTTTTCCACAGGATACTGGAAATGCCAGGTGGCTTCCTGAGAGACAAGTGCGGCTTGCTGATCCTCCTGCTGATGATGCTAATGACCCCCCATGATGAGTGATGCTGAGACATTCTGGACCTACCTGCCTGACCCCCCCGTTGGTGCATCCCACGACTTGGGAAGGACCAGAGATTGTCATCAGAGTGAACGACACCCGCCTTCTCAGAGGACCAGAGAAAGGATGAGAACCATGGGCAAGCAGGCACGGTTTTAATTATAAAGGACTTGGACATGGCCTACCCATTTGCTTTTCTAAACATACTCTCACTGTGGGGTGTGTGACTTTGAACTGGGAATATCAGTATAATGGACATCAGAGAGTGGCTCTCTGGACTCCTTTAAAGAAGGAAGTTATACATTCTCCTGCACCACACAATATTCCGGAATGTCCTGTTGAATATAGAACAGATACATCAAAGTTACTTTGGACTGAGTGCAGATCCAAATATCCATGAATGCAGCAAATTCACGGGACCAACAGAACTGTGATTGGGTGTGGTCTGGGGGAGAGCCAAACATCTCCTCTAGCGGTCCACCAACAAGTTTAACTGCTGGACTTTGGTGGTCTGATAACGGATATCCTCAGACATCCATTTGGAAACTGGCTGTTGCCCTAGGAGAAGTTAGCTATGACATGTTTATTGAGGAATTCACTGGTCCTCCTAGTAATGTAAGCTCTGTCATGGCCTGTGTACAAACCCCATATGTTTTATTGATTGGCAATATTCAAATGCATTTTAAGGAACAATTGTTTAATGTCTCTTGCATTGACTGTACTCTTTCTAATTGTATTGCAGCATGTAACCTTGATTTGTTTTTTCCTCATTTGTGTGTTATGATTTTGCATCAGCCTGCATTTGTTATGGTTCTGAAAGGGTTTATGTGAGGCCGGAGACCCCAGGCCCTGATCATTAATCTTAAACTCTTAACAGGACATTCCAGAACTCCCTGTTCCAGGAACTAGCCCACCCCAGAAACCACAAAACAATTATTGTCAGGCTTAATTCAAGAGCACTGTGACCCAGCCCACATTCCTAAAATGAGCGGCGGCTACAGGCACCGCCTAATAGCCTTAGGCAAGGGACTTTATCCTAAGTGTACATTTCCTGGTGCCCGTGACCTTGCTATCATCAACTTAAAGGTTAACTGGCCCCTATCTATCAAAATGAAAAAACAATTTGGGGACCAATCAACTTGTACCAATTCGGTTTATGCCCAACAACTGTATAAAAAGCTTCACCATTTGCTCCTTGGGGCCGGCTTCTATCCTGCGTGTTAGAACGGTCCCAGTGCACTGGAATAAATCCTCTTGCTATTTGCATCGATATCCCGTCTGTGAGTCTCTGTGGGGATGTGGCGTTCCGGTTTGGACCCTGGGGGTCCCAGTTTGGATCCCTGAAGTCCAACAGTTCCTGTTGAAACTTCTCAACCATGGTATGATGATAAGGGGTTAGCAGTTATAAAAGAAATCAATAAGGCTTTAATAAGACAAAAGAGAATGATTGAATTAATTGTTGCTGGCATTGCAGCATTAATTTCGCTTATAGCCACTGCCACAACTGCTGCTGTCACAAACCTTGTCCCTTGTGCCCTTGTCACAAACCATTCAGAATACTCAATATGTTAATGCCTTAGCAAGAAATACTACATTTGCGCTGGGAACGCAGGAGGAAATAGACCTTAAGTTAAAGCAAAAGATTGATGCCCTTTATGAAACAGTTCAGTTTTTGAGAGAAGAACTTGAAGCATTGAGAGTAAAGTAGATTTGATTGTCATGCCAGTTACCAATGGATTTGTGTTAGTCCTAAGATTTATAATCAGACTGAAGAGGACTCGAGTAAGGTCCAAGCCCACCTGCAAGGGATTTGGCATCATGAGAATTTATCATTAGACTTGCTGCAGTTACATATGGAAATTCAGAGTATCAGGAATGCTGGACCTCTCGAGTTTGATGCTGCCCAGGCAGCTAGTGAGTTTTTATTTAATATTAAAAAAACTGTTAGTGAGATGGTCCCTTCTTTGGCTTCCTTTAAACATTTGCTTATCTCTGTTGGCATAATTGGCAGACTATTGACTCTTGGCTTGCTCTGTGCTCCCATATTAACGAGGCTGTTTACCAATGCCCTCTGGAGAATGAGGGTCCAGATATATGGTCTAGAGCTAAACCAAGAACTCTTTTAAAAACAGCATCCGTGACGGGAATCCGCATGTATATGTCACCAAATTATCCCTAAGACAGGGATTATGAAAAGAATGTTCATAATTTCCCGATGACGGGGGTAAATGAGCTATACTTATGCGGGCCTAAGCCAGATGCTGTTTATTATACAGAGAAGGGGGAACTGTGGTGAGCCCTTCAGACTCTGGGCCTAGACCCTGCTGTGAGCCTCTGGCTATCGGGAGATCTTCTGAGCTAAACTGAGTCATGAATAATTAATGATCTGCCCCAGAGCGGCTTGTTTACAGGGAAGCCAAAGCCCCATGAAGGGATACTTCTTCTCTGGCTAAACCTTTAACTTCACCTGGAGAGCTATTGTCCTAAGCATCTAACTCCACTGGAGAGAGGCTGTCTCCCCTAGGTAAACATCCCGCCTCAGCAGGGAAGTTGTCCTGCTCTGATACCTATCTCCTTCAGGATGTTTTACCTATGCACTGTCTCACCCTGTAATTAACACCTTGGTTGTAACCCCTGTAGCTGCACGTAGCCCCCTGATGAAAGGGGTATAAGTTTGGAGAGAAAAATAAAATTTCAGCTCCATTCCATCTGAGCTCAATGATACTGTGTGTGTCTGGCCTACTTCTTTTCCCTTGCGTCTCTTTTCCCCTCTCCTCATAAAGCCCTTCAGTCCCACTCTCCATCCAGGTACTGTCCGACTTGCCAGGCCGGCCCTGGCAATGCAGCTGTCAAAAAACACAATTTTTGAAACAATACACTACCATCAGTGGCAGTAGGGAGTGTTGGCTCCCTGATCGGGAAAAGCAGTAAAAACTTGCTTTTTCCTGCTCCCAGGTGAATTCTTTATCTCTAAGGACTTCCACTCTGTAGAAGGTTTTTGGATTGGCTGGAGTGATGTCATGTTCATTTGTACTGCTGCTGCTGCTGCAAGGATAGCTGAGCAAGGAAGACAAGGGTATATTTTCATAGGTGTAAACTTTACCAGACCTCAGCAGAGAGAACCATCATCATGGCCCACAGCACACTCCACAGTGGATCCCCTAGCTTCTGCTGGGCTCAGGTGTTTTTATTGATACCAAACTGCTCAGGTGAAGATCGTAAGCAATCAAATGTCCCCCACAGAAATCCAACACCTACAGACAATACAAAACTGCAAGTCCTAGGATAGCCCTTCACTCAACAGTGCATAAAACAATTATTTTATAAATACCTAAAAGTAAACTTCCACAACACTTACCTTCAAATTTTTCTAAAGAATAAAATCAATAATATATATAAAATTTTATGCAAATCAACACACACACACATATACACACACTTGCACACATGTACATACACATTCACTCAAACACTTGATCCAAAATATGAGTATCTCATGTGATAAAGATGAATTTTCCTCATCACATACACATTTAAACATGGGCTAACTGGAAATAAACCAGAATGAGGAGAATGAGGTGATAGAGTGTCTAATGCATCCTGTGCTTTTCATCTTTCCTGAGATGTCATTGATCACTATTCTCCTGGGTAAGTGTCTAACTGTATATAGTCCTGTCAGAAATAATTGTAAAAATGTCAGCCTCTTTGTAGTGAAGATTCTCTTTTCTCAAAGGACTCACAATAATGCTACAGTTGTAATATCTTTTTAAAAATTATGTCAGAGTCACTGAAATTTCCTGGCACCAGGTTTTGAAAAAGAAAGTATGCTGAACAGTGAGAAAAAGAAAAGGGGGAGAGGTGTGATTAATACCATTAAAGAAAGAAAGAAAGAAAAGCACAAGAGCATGACTTTCTCTTCTGACAGATGCTTCAGCCAAGGACACAGAGTCACATAACAGCATTGTTAGAGATATCTGTCCAAGCACTATGGGCACCATCTACTCATTCCCCTGACCCTCTCCCAACCAGCCCAAAGAGTAATCTCCTCTCAAAGATGGAAGAGAAAATGCTCAAATTTCCATTGATTTCCAGAGTTGTGAGTCACTCATATGCAACCCAAAGGAAAATAAAAATATCTTCATGCAAGGCAAAGCCATTAGGATTGAACTGAACAAATGGAAGAAATTATTTGAAAAATGAAAAATAATATTTTCAATTCTCTGTTTTTGTTTCTCCTGCACCCTCTAAAACAGCCTGTAAAGCATGTTGACTGAATCAGTCAGAGTTTAAATCTCAAGTTGACCATCTGTCTTCTCACATGGACTTCCTACTTCAATAAGAAATTGAATAAATAAAAAATTATGGACAACCCATAGACTCTTTCAATAGAAGCTCAGCAGAGATGGAATCCATGTGTATTTTGCTCTTCAATAAATGTCAATTGAAATTATTTACATGTTATATAGGAAACTACACTAAATATCAAGATAAAAATCAAAGTCCTGAAGAGCACAGACAAAAAGGAAAAATTATTGTACCTGCTTTTACTTATATTTGTATAAAAGTTCTCTTCAAGAAAGCAATGAAGTGAGTGTTTATGACAAATCAAGAACAGAGTTTAATCAATAAAAGAAGAAAGTAGAGGTACGCCATACGGTTCCTTATATGTTTTAAATTTTGAATGCACTGGAAATGTTAGAACTAACAGAAATTGGGAGAGGAAAATATTTATTTTCCTTCCACTTCCTTGACATAGTCCATCATGGTACTGTCAACTCAATTAGAAACCAGAAGTTAGGAAATAAGATAGAGAGCATGGAGAAATGCTGTTTATTGGTTTGCTTCCCCAGATTTGTTCAGCTACCTCCCTTATAGAGTCAGGACTACCTGTCCTGGGCTAGTACTTCCCACATCAATCAGTAAACAACAAAGTATCCGACTAGCATGTTCACAGGCCAATCTGATGGAGGGAATTCTTCAGCTGAAGGTCTTTCTTCCCAACTTGACTCTGATTTGTGTGACATTGACAAAGTGTAACCAGCACAACATATTTCCATTAGTCAAGAAGCAAACATAATTTAAATTTATGTTGCCAATTTAATATTTGCCGATCTCTGCACAAATTATCTGTTTATTGCTGCTTAACGCTAAACATATCCACTGTGTGACAGTGGAAAGGATCCTCTTAGGCAATTCTTTGCAGTAACCAGAGGTTAATTTATTTTGGGAGGAAAGAAGATTGGAAGGACAGTACAGGTGACAAATGGTGACCGCTCCTCCTTTTGTTTAAATAGTATGCTTATTTTTGGTTTACTTTATCCCACCCCCTATGCCATAGATAGAGAAGCATGAATGAGGACATACCGCTGACAATTTGCTATGGGTCCAGAGCACTTATCACCTGATACAGAAAGGGAAAACAGAGACACAGAGAGAATTATAAATGAAAGATTCTGAGTCTCTTCAGTGTTCCTTATATGTATATGATTTCAGGGCTGATCACTTAGTATTGGAAAACCAATCTAGGGAAGGAATTCTTCCTCTCTAGGGAAGACTTATTCTGCTTCTCTCAATGGTCACTGTTAGGATTCTGCAACAAGCAGAGTCAACAAATAGGGCTCTGTGCTGGAGAGCTCTGCCCCCCTACCTCAGACCACAAACATAACCCATAGCCCAGAGCTCCCTCTGGGATGGTTGTGCCTCTCCCACAGTCTACAGCATGTGGCTCCCACTTCTGTGAAAAGCTCCAACCCTGACACAATCTTCCACATTCATCTATGATCAGCCTCCATTGGCATGTGGAGGAAGCTCTGCCTTAGCCCCACTCCCTTGCCAGTCCCAACCCCTCAGCTGTCTGTCAAACAGAAGGAGGACCTGATTGAGGACTGCGCTCCTGGATGACCCACACTCCCAGATGGAACCTCACATCTATCTGTGTTTCTCCCAGGATGCAATTTTGACTTTATTAGCAAACCTAGCCTCTCATGCTGTCCAACTGCTGTTCAAGACTAATGCTTACTTCCCTCACCACCCTGCTGGGGATGCCAGTTGCCGGGCCACCATGTCTAGTGCCCACCTGGAGACCCAAATGGTGCCAAGGACCACTGAGGAGCTAGCATATTTCCCTTTTGGGAAATATTTCCCAAGTATTTCCTCTGCAAGTCTGGGGATCTCTGGAACTTGAAACTCCCCATAAAAAAACTCCCCCCCACCCCGGGACTATGAGGGACTCCACTCCCAGCTGGCTGCGGGGTCCCCCAACCTGACAGTACAGCACAGAAGTGGTCCCAACTAACACAATTGACTCTAAGCTGAGGCCTCCATCCTTCTCTGGACTGAGAAGTCCACCAATCACAGGACAAAGAAATTCCAATCACAGGCCATGTTGATAGTTCCATCCCCTCCAGAACCCTTTAAAAAGGACTGAGCAACCCTCAGTTTTCGCTGTTTCTCCTCTGAGCAGAAGCAGTCTCTGGCCTGCTCAGATCATCAGACAGAAGAAAGAACAGCTCACCTGGAATATTTCCCTACAGAGCTGCAACAGAAGAAAGAAGAACAGGTCACCAGGGATATTTCCCTACAGAGCTGCAACATTGGGGACACCTGGCCAGAAGCTCCTCTGTCCTGTTGGGATATTCTTCCCTCAGGACTGCAAGATTTCCAGGAGGTGATGTGAGGCAAGGTGAGGTGTAGCAGAGCTGGACACCTCATCTCAGCTTTTCTGGCTAAGCAGTCTTTGTCAGTCCTGTTGAGATATTCTCCCTTTAGGACTGTACCACCTCTACAGGGAGGTTTCTCCCTTTGTTTCTGTGTGGTCCCCAGGCCATCACAAAAGATGTTGTGGTATATTTAGTTGTGGATAATATCTTGTTAAGATTCCTCTCTTACTTGTTTACACTTCTGTGCCATCCCCAGCTTCCACCCTCCACAGGAGGTTCCTGTTATTTGTTGATTGAGGGTCTGTGTGAAAATAGGAAGAAAACACCTGGGGATTGAGGGGTGGAGCAAGGAGGGAGTAGGGGTAGGAGGTGGAGGATAGTAGGAGCAGGATGAGAGAAAAGAGAGAGAGAGAGAGAGAGAGAGAGAGAGAGGAGAAGGAGAGGGAGAAGAACCAAGATGAGGCAATGGGGGAAGAAGCCTTGGAGTGAGCTCTTGGCCTAGCTGCCCAGGTATTAGAATTCCCTGAGATTTGACATGGTTTGTGATTAATAAAGAGCATTGGAAATTTCAACGTCTGGACTCTCTGTTAAGCGCCCATAACTTTATTTTAACACTTGGCGCACCAACACGTGGCAAGGACACACGAGAAAAGAAAAGAAGACAAACAAAAGGACAGACTACGTGGGACAGCAGAATCCAGACACAGAGTCTACAAGGAAACGACAGACAACACGGGACAGCGAGAGCCGAGGCAGAAAAAAAGAAGAAAAGAAGAAAGAAGACACAGGAAAGGTAAAGTATGATATAAGATAAATAAATAAAAAAGAGTAAGGCCTCCTATGGAAAGAGGAGAGCTAAAGAGAAAGAGACAGAATTAAAGAAAAATGCACACAGGTGCGGATTAATAACGTTCCAGGAAAGGAACCACAGATTTACAGACCTTCTGTAAGAAGAGAAGGTAATAAAAAGAATGCTCCTTAGAAAGTGGGAGCCACAGTAAGAAAGATAGAAAAAATAAAAGAAAAATACACAGGAGTCTCCTAAGGAAGGAGAGGATAAGTAAGAGTGGAAAAGAAAATTTTTCCATGTTAAAAATGGAAAATATTGTGACACAGGGCACTTGGGCTCTGTATAGTATTGTTAAGGATGTCATAGGAATGAAAACAGTAGATGAAGAGATAAATACTTCAACTGAAACTAGCATAATACAGATTATGGTTTTTGTTATTCTGGTATTTCACATGGTATTATCAATAGCCATCATGGTATACTGTGTTCTATCAAGGAAAACTGTCAGTGCAGAAGGAAAAGGGAAATCTCTTAGCCCTTTACAGGATATTGACTTAGATACAGGAGATAAATTCAGAGCAAAATCAGAAAATTTTAAAATGATGGAAAGAAAAGCAGAATCTACTTGCTTCTCACAAGAAGCAGCCTTAAAGAAGTGGAATGCGAAAATGCAAACTTTGGTAGCAAAATTAGAACACTTGATGGAAGGAAGTAAAAGCCTATCTCAGTCAGAGAATTCAGAGCCTACTGTTCCACCTTATAATGCGATGTGGCAGCCAAAGATTTTAGGAAAACCAACTATGGTTTATCCAGTAACTATAAACAGGATGCAAGGCTATGATGAACTTGGATGGCAACCTACAGAAATGCTAGATTTAAAGAGATTTAAAGAGGCAATAGTAGCCTATGGAATGCACTCTCCTTATGTAAAACAGATATTGAACAACTGGTCTGTTCAACACCGAGTCATTCCTCAAGATTGGAGGGACTTGGCAAAAGCTGTATTAGAAGCCGGTCCTCAATTACAATGGCTGACATGGTGGAGAGAAGAAGCTTTGACAATAGAACAACATAACCGAGCTAGAGGTGTTAATATTTCCAAAGATCAGTTGATAGGTGAAGGTCAATATGCTGAGTTGGAAGTGCAGATTCAGTTTGATGATAATATTTTGGCTCAATGTCGTACAGCGGCTTTAAATGCTTAGGATAAAGTTGAAGAGCCAGAAAAAAAGTCTGAGTCATTTGCTAAGATCATGCAAGGCCCAAATGAGCCATTCACTGATTTTTTACAGAGATTGACTTCTGCTGTCCATAAGACAATTTCAGACTCAGAAGCAAGGGAAGTGTTAATTAAATCTCTGGCATTTGAAAATGCTAATTCAGAATGCCAAAAGGCAATAAGGCCATTAAAAACAGCTTCTTTGGATCAATGGATTAAAATTACTACTGTTACTGGATCCAATGCTTACAATGCCACTATGATTGGACAAGCAATTGTTCAAGGCCTTAAAAATCAAAAGGTCAGATGTTTTGGCTGTGGAAAGTCAGGTCATTTTAAAAAGGACTGTAGACAAACAGATCCTAGAAATAATGTTTTCTCTGATAATAAGCCAGAAAGAAAACCTCAGTTTCCTGGAATATGTAGAAGGTGTGGAAAAGGTAGACATTGGACTAATGAATGTCAATCTGTAACAGATATTCAAGGTAACTCTGCAGCTGAAAAGGGAGCCTGGTTTGAATATTTGAGGCAGCTTTCACAGTGCTCAGCTGTGATAGAGATGCAAATACCTGCCTTCAGGGAGTCTGCTTTGCCAAACAGACCAGTGGAAATTGAGGCAGCTTTCACAGTGCTCAACTGTGATGATGCGGATGCAGTTACCGCATTGTCTTCTGCTACCTCTGATTCTCTTCAAAGACGTTTGAACTGCACAAGCATTTGCTAAACATTGAACTTTTATGAACAATTGGTGAACTTTTATGAACAATTGGTAAACTTTTATGAACAGTTAGTGAACTTTTATGAACAATTGGTGAACTTTTATGAACAATTGGTGAACTTTTATGAACAATTGGTAAACTTTTATGAACAGTTAGTGAACTTTTATGAACAATTGGTGAACTTTGGACTTGATACTTGGTGTTATGGGACACTTGCAGTCACATAGACTTTTAAACTGCATGAGCAGTCTGCTGAACTTTGGACTTGATATTTGATAGACTATAACTTTATGTCTTAGCTTCATTTGATTGAGTCAATATTGTTCTTATTTTAAACAAAAAGGGTGAGATGTTGTGGCATGTTTAGTTGTGGATAATATCTTAGTTAAGATTCGTCTCTTACTTGTTTACACCTCTGTGCCATCCCCAGCTTCCACCCCCCACAGGAGGTTCCTGTTATTTGTTGATTGAGGGTCTGTGTGAAAACAGGAAGAAAACACCTGGGGATTGAGGGGTGGAGCAAGGAGGGAGTAGGGGTAGGAGGTGGAGGATAGTAGGAGCAGGATGAGAGAAAAGAGAGAGAGAGAGAGAGAGAGAGAGGGAGAGAGAGGAGAAGGAGAGGGAGAAGAACCAAGAGGAGAGCAATGGGGGAAGCCTAGCTGCCCGGGTATTAGAATTCCCTGAGATTTGACATGGTTTGTGATTAATAAAGAGCACTGGAAATTTCAACGTCTGGACTCTCTGTTAAGCGCCCATAACTTTATTTTAACAAAAAGAGCTTCACTTCTCTATCTGTTCTACCTCTTTCCATGTGTTCCACCTTAATAAAAATAAAAAAACCCTTTCTAACAGTCACTAGTTTTTTACATTTCCTTATCTTAGTGTAGAACACGTTGAGATCTTCCCCTTCCATATTAGGATATCTATGTGGATTAAATGTATTAGTCATAAATTCCAGTCACCAATAACAAATTGGAGTCACAGTAAGGAAAGAAATAAAGGCACTTTCTCTTGAGTTATTAAACAAAGAGTGAGTCCAGATTTGAATTCTCTTCTTTATGTTCCCTGTGTCTTCTGTCCTCTATCTGTTGCATGAATTTGAATCTCTGCCTACCTAAAGGCTCTCTTGTGCATCTATCTCTGTGTCTGTTTCTCTGCCCCCCTCTGTGTGTGTGTGTGTGTGTGTGTGTGTGTGTCTGAGAGTGTGTCTGTCTGTCTCTGTGTGTGATTGCATCTTCATGTATCTGTGTTGTTTGACTGTGCCTGTGTGTCTGTCCTTAACAAAGGGCTTTGATGTCTTTATTTAACCTCACAGAAAGTACCACATGGAGAAAGAATGAGGATGCTTTACAGAAATCCTTCGAATTTTATCTGGGATTAAGTCACTGACTTTAACAATCCCAACTGATCCAGTAAACAGTGTTATAGACACCATTATTTAACAACCAATATCCAAATGCTGCATTCAGCATTTATGTTGGGTATTCATTTTAGAAGACTGCTTTCAACAGGTAAACAAATGCACATCAGATGCCAATAAACCTTTTGGCAAAAGCTCATTACTTAATTATTCTATTCTAACCTACTATCCTTGCCCCCACATCAAAAGTTGCATCTAGTTAGATATTTATTGGTGACAACTTGGACTTTTGTATTTCCAGGTTAAATGACCTTTCTTTTATTTTTTATCTCAGATGGAAAGATTAAATCTCTTCCTTTTGTAGCAATTCAATCTCTACAAAGAATTGGAAGTTTTGCTTACACTGTTTCCCACCCCTAGGTCACTGTTCATGTGGAATGAAGACATTCATTGTTCATCCATGTAAAAGCAGAGATAACTAGAGAAGATTTAGCTCCCATCAAATGAGAGAAACATAGTTTACACAATAAATAATAACAAAACCTATGAGAGAGAATGAAAAAATTGATTTAGTGCAAAGTCAAATTCTAATTTCTTTGATTATTTTGTATGCCCTTATCCTCAAATTGAAAGCAACTACTATTTGTAATAGTGCTCAGAGGTCTAAGTTCTCTCTTTCTTGCTCTTTCTCTCTCTATATATATATAGAGAGAGAGATCATTATATCATTATACTATATTGTGTATTATGACAAACTTGAAGACATTAATCAATCGTATTTAAATGTAGAAAATTATCATTGCTGACTCAATAACTCCTGGGAGGAGAACAAAATAAAAAATAACTTTTTAAAAAATAACTATTTAAGTTATTTAACTTAAAACTTAAAAAACTATTAAGTTTTTTAAAATAACTATTTTTATCATCTGAGAATATTAGGCACAATGCTAAGAGGGAGTACAGATATAGACTGCAGGCTTTATTGAGAGCCAACTCATCAGGTCAAAAAATGAACAAATAGAAACACAGCCACTGGCCCACCCTTGAGGGTAGTCACAGAAGAGTGTTACGTGAGCACATGAGCCACAACATTTCATAAGAGGAACTTCTGTGAAGATTGTGGACAGTGCAGAAAAGGACATGAGCCTTGCTTGGGACATTTGAGCTGCCTACCATTCAGGGTTCTAAAAATGTGTTTGCAGTTATCACTGGTGGAATAAAGGATGAACATTGGATTTCAGAGTGAAAATGCAAAGATCTGAGTGAAAGCCAGGCAAACCATAAGCAACTGTTGCTTTAGACTGCTTTCCCTCCCACACATGTAAGGTCAAGATTTTTCCGAGATCATGAGAC
This sequence comes from Cricetomys ansorgei, assembly GCA_026225945.1. Taxonomy (NCBI): domain Eukaryota; kingdom Metazoa; phylum Chordata; class Mammalia; order Rodentia; family Nesomyidae; genus Cricetomys; species Cricetomys ansorgei. Next base: position 7,637,832 of record JAMJFZ010001791.1, read on the forward strand.
AATACTGAGTTTGAAGACAGATCAAGAAAGAGTGCAGAAGGAAAGAAAATAAAGAATGTAATAAGAAGATGTAGAAGCTAAGAGCAAAAGAGTATCTTCAGAAATGGGGATATTTTGGAAGATTATATGGAGCTTTCTTGTTTAATGTTGTGATGATTTGAACTCTGTAGTCAATTAGTTGAAATTTTGCACGTTTTTAGACCATTATAGAAATAATACTTCAAGGTTTTGCATAACCTATTTTTAGGTTGTATCCTACTGTTTAATCCAGAAAGAAAATAATTTCCAAGTGGAGAGCTAACAATAAATTTTAAGTGCCACAGAATAAGGTTGTCATTTGAAAAAATACCAGAATGTATTCCAATGTGTCATAAAAACATCTCAAAACACAGTGGCTTGAATGACAGGATTGATTTTCTTTGACATGGAAATCCAGAGCAGTGTAGACTGGCAGCTCTGGTCTCCATGGCTGTGCAGGTCCCAGATGTCAGTGCTGACCAGCCACCATTAGCTTCATCTCTAAACGTAGGGGGACAAGGCCAGTTGTCACCCAGTTCCAGATGGTAGCAACAGGAATGACAAGACAAATAACAATGCTTCCCTGATAAGGAAGTGGCAAGATTTGTCACATAACTTGGCCAGTTGCACCCTCCTGATGAGAACTACATCTTTTGGCTGCCCCTAATGGATGACTATGGAGACTTGGGGGTAGGTTGGAGCCCTTATTAAATAAAGGAAATTGTCTATTATAGCTTGAATAGAAACATCTACCTAATATTGATGCTTTTAACAATCACTTTTATAAGATTTAGCGGGGATCAAATTATTACTAAAAATAATAATCAACTAGCTTTAAAAATAGAATCTACAGCCTCTGCTCTCATGAGACAGAGAATAATAAACAGGTCCAAGAAAACAATTTGGGTAAAGCATCTAGAAAATGTTTATGAGGTTCTTAGAGAGAAAGATTGCTAGTCACATGAAAATATTTAGGAAAAGATTCCCTTCTAGAAGTAATGTTTGAGCAAAATCTTTTAAGATTATGAGAGTTCACTAGAACAATATGAGGAATTTTTAGTTGTTATACTTTAATTATGGATATGACTTAAGCCTGTCCTCTGAAATTCATTTGTTGGAAGCTTGATCTTGTCTCAGTATTCAAGAGATCGTTGAACCCAGTTATTTCCACAAAAATAAGATGTATTATGTCAGAACCTTGCATCTCCATATTTTCTTGTTTACGGTATGATCTTCCCCTCTGATCATGTACCTCTACTGTGACTGCATCCAGCAAGGCACTTTACCAAAGCCAAGCTCAGGGCTGAGTAGGAATCAATATCACATTCTTAAACTTCTAGAACTGTGTGCCAACTAAACCACGTCTCTCCGTGAAAGACAAAAAGAACAGACTAAAAGTCATCAAAGTTTATACAATGTGTTGATGTGAGGATGGCACATAATCTTTGTAGTCTTGCATCTGAGGATGATGTGTGCATGCGTGTGTGTGTGTGTGTGTGTGTGTGTGTGTGTGTGTGTGTGTGTATTTTAGGAAAGAGAAATGAATAAGGAAGTGAATAAAGACTAGCCAAGAATGATATATAAGGATTAGTTTGTGAATAACCCTGTAAGGAATTTTTTAATTACTAAGGTTTTGAAGCAACAGTTCTCAATCTGTGGGTTGTGACCACTTTGGAAATCAAACGACTATTTCATGGTGGTCACTTAAGACTATCTGCCTGCATATCAGATATTTACATGACAATTCGTAACAGTGGCAAAACTATAGTAATGAGGTAGCAATGAAAATAATTTTATGGTTTTGAGGTCACCACAACATGAGGAAATGTATTAAGGGGTCACATGCAGCATTAGGAAGGTTGAGAACCACTGCTTTAAAGGGTTTTAACTAGGAGATAATGAATCTGATTAGCTCTTCAAGCATTTCATTTTGGTGAGCACCTCTAACTACAAGGGCCATACAGAAAGATGCATTCTTCATTTTGATCTAATTCAAGATTTATCAAATACTGCAGTACCCTCCCTCCCTAGAGAAGGCCAACATTCAGTAAAATGAAAAGATAGAAAGACTGAGTCTTTTGCCTGGAAACACTTCACATTTTGGCAACTTCTCTCTTGGGACATACCTTAGTCTTTAAAAGATAGAAAAGCCAGATAGGAGGACAAAGACCCTCAGTGAAATAATACAGGCTTCTGCTGATGCTAGATTCCAGTTTCAGCCCTGTTGAGGTCAAAGTCTCCTGCTTTTTCACCCAAAAAGAAAGAAGAAAGAAGAAAAAGAAAAATAAGAAAGTCTAAGCTTCTAAAGTTCAAACACAAATGAATTCCAATGACTAGAGAAGTTTACATAGAATTCACAAAAGCATAACTAATTCATCCCTGTGACCCGACATGGATTCCACAGATGGGTCTCATCTATTTGTGACTACATTATAGAATGATAACATCTGATATCAGGAAATTACTTTGCATAATTGCCTAAGATGAAACTACCTCCTTAGCTTTGCACAGTTTCTTAACAAGCCTCATTGAAAAAATAATTTGGTATTGGAAATTTTTTCCTGTGTAACTTGATCTAATCAGACACACACCAAATTGTTCACTGGTATCTTGAATAAATACTTTTTCTTTGGCTTACTGATTATATCTGCCAATTTATTTAAGATTATTATAACATTGAAGATATAAATAATGGAAAGTGAAAAAAAAATCAAGAAATACCTTCTAGATACTAATGTAATGTCTTTGTTCCACCAGATGGCAGTATTTAGTTTTTCAAACCATATTTGCAGTCCAACTTCCAAGTACTTAATGTAGTTTTATACAAATAATTTTCAGACAAACTTAGTAGACACTGACCCTTAGGAAAAGATCTGTTAGAGAGTACATTAAGGAAAGAAAGAGAATATATAAGGAACATATGTAAAGTGCATGAATCAGTAAGACTTGAAGATGTATAATAAACTCATATATGTAAGCACAAATAAAAATGATTGGTGTGTACTAGTAGATTACAGGACCAAAATATTTGGGAATATGTTCAAAATTGAGGAATAAAATAAAATTTCTTTCTTAAAATAATGTTGACATGTTAAATGAATGGGAACCATAAATAATATGTTTTGAAAGAACTATGATAGTAGAAGCTAGATGAGGGAGTAACCTTTCAAACCCTAAATATAAATTAAGTGGAAAGATCAACATTTATAGTTCAAGAATAGAGACAATAACACTTATTTAAATAGCAACTTTGTTCTTCACAAAGACACTTGTGTGACTGAATTTAGCAGTGGTCTTGATAATAATCAAACATGACTTGGATCAAAGTATCAATATAAGAAGTGAAAAATGATAGATTTTAGAAATATTGGGAGAAATACAGTAACACCAAGCATAAATTTATGGTTCCTAATGTGAACTCTGAAGAAATGTCATATGGAGAATATAACGACCTTTACAAACTACTTATTTTGTGTTTGGGTTGTGTGGGTGTCGGGGGGTGTGTGTGCATATAGAGATCAGAGGAAAACTTTTCAAGAGTTGGTTCTCATGTTCTAATTTGTTTTGAGTTATGATCTCACTGGAGGATTGGGACCTGAATGAGGGTGGGTGAACAAAACAACCTAGGGTGGCATGCTATTTTTTGGGGGGTGGCTGCACCCCTTAACCCTAATTCTAATCCTAACCCTAATTTTATGGTAGTATTTTGGGGGAGGTGCCTGCCTGCACCACCCCAGCCCAGCTTTTTGGGAGTAACAGCAGCCAGAGCTTCAATGGGAGTCCTGGCTATAGATGGAGGACAGATCCGGAGACATAATTGCAAATAGCATGTGCTGCTGCAGCTTTGCTTGTTCCTTCATTTTCTCCCTAGCTTTATCTTATACTGATGTCCACCTGTAACTAGAAAATATCAATGGGAGCACAGAAACTCTTACAAGGGAAAAGGACAACAAAAACCAAACCAATAAACACAGAACACTGTCAGGTTTTTTTTGTTTTCGTTTTTAACTTTTTCCAACTAGGACAGAGATGGAAAGGTGCCCTTGCAATCAGGAGCCAAGGAACCACATAGCTCTGATGCAGGGAAGGTATCCTTAAGAGAAGTGCTAACACTCTGAGAGGAAAAGGTGCCTGGTGGTCTGTAACTGGGGAACCACCCAGCTCTGAAGTGGGGAAGGTATCAGAGCAGTAGGGAGCCTAGGGACCACACAGCAATGAGTGTAATGTACCCTGACAGTGGAGAGTCCAGGGACCACATAGCTCTGAGGTAGGGAAGGCATTCCTAGTAGAGCTGGAGTATTACAGTTTTAAAGTGCACAGCTCTACTGTGCTCTGTTCCTAGGGGAGAAGTTTCCCTGTTACAGAGGAACTTTTCTGAGGGGAAATATTCCCAGCTAAGCTGTTCTTTGTTTCTTAGCTTTGACACTTCTTTACTTGGACCCAATGACAGCTTCATACAGCAAATATCACAAAGGATATTTATGGGGTAGGACTGCTTTCACTCAGGAGGAAAGCAGCAGCTGAAGATGCATCAAGAACTGAGCAGAATGCAGCTCTTTATATAGTATATATGGGGGTACGGAACTTTCCAGGGTGGCCTAGGATTAGTAGGGCATTTTTTTTCACCCTATTTGAATAGTCTGTGGGTGGGCTTCAGAGGTCCATCTGGGGGCCACATGTATTAGTTGGGCTACTTCTGCACCACTCTGCCTAGTTGGTGTACCCATAGCTGGTCAGTAAGGAGTGGGGTTCATGTTAGTCTTAGGGGGAGTTTTCCTACAGGGAGTCTCAAACCTCAGAGTTCCTAAACCTTTCAGGGCCAGATTCCCCCAAAGGGGAACTGTGACAACCTAGTTGTCATTAGCACCATTTGTGGCTCATGGTGTGCACAGAAGCTGGAGGCCTGGGGTCACCAGCAGGATAGCTATGGAGCCAAGCAGTAGTCCCAAGAGTCAGCAGGCAGTGGGAGGGCTCAGACTGCTGGGAAAGATCAGGCTTGCTTTGGCAGAAGAATAGATGGTGGTGCAGAACCATTTCTGGGCCACAGCAGGCAGCCAGCAGCCAAGGCCTCACGATGCTCCCACCACCACTAAGGCCAAGCAGCTCTACTTCTGAGTTCCTGGAGGACGCATGCCAGGAAGGCTGGGCCTGACAAGAGGGACATCAGTCAGTCCAAAATGAGGGGTCCTCAGAGCTCTGGTCATGGACCTTGGAGGGGTGCAGGCAGTGGGGGAGGATGCTGCAGAGAACAAGCTGCATGAGAAGAAGGGCTGAGCAGGCAGAACCACCTTCTACCTCTCAGCCTTCATCCAGCCAGAGCCAGGGCCAGCTCAGTAAGTTGCAAGACCTATGATTGTGTGGGGAAGTGGGGCACTCCACATGGATGTGGGAGCCCCAGCTGTGGTGGTGCTTGGCAACATCCCCTGTTGGGTCCACAAAATAGCTCAAGTAGACACTGAGATACACATATGGCCATTTAAAGCAGTTTATTTCCCCAGGTTACATTCTGACATTTCAGGGCTAACCAAGCAAAAGAATGTGACAACACCAAAATGCGGTCCTGTTGGCCTTTTAAACCAAACAGGCAATAGATAGGGGATCTTTCTGATTGGTCAGGACCTGAATACTGTATTAAATCTCACAAGGGAAGCAAGGGGCTTCTGGAAAAGTGAGGACTTCACAGTAAGCAGAGAGCTGAGGTCAATGCCACACCACTAGAGGGCTCTGCTCCTCTGACCTCCACCTGTTTACTTTTGGTGAACAGTCAGGGGTTGGGAAAGGGGATGATATTATCATTAGACTACATCCTGCTGAATGGGGGCTTCAAAATTCTTGGGGTTATTTATCAGAAGCATCTGGTTAGTTGACCCAGCTGAAGAGACAGGGAGCAATGACATTGATTGGACTTGGCAGAGGACCTGGGTTTGATTCTCAGCACTCTCATGATGGCTCAAAACCATCCATAATTCTAATTCAAGAGGACCTGACACCCTGTTCTGACCTCTGAGAAACACAGAGGCATGAGAAACACGTGGTACACAGACAAATATGCAGGCAAAACACTCATAAACATAAAATAAAACAAATACATCTTTAAAAGAACTTAAAAAGATTCCACAGTCTTCCAAAACAGTGTGACCAGCTGGGAACCAAGCTTTCAAGTGCAGGAGCCTATGGAGGGTCCTTCATGTTCAAACTACCAGTTGTGGATCAACAATTTATCCTTCTCTGGTCTCTGATGGCTTGACGACTAAAGGTAAATCTGTCAGTTTAAAGGCAGCAAACATCCTCCAGCTCCTCCTATGAAGCTTCAGGGGCCTTCTCAGTTCTTCTGCTTTCTCAGTTCTCTTCATATGTGTAGTTTCAAGTGGAAACCTCCCACCAGACATGAGTCTCAGCCACAGGTCCTCTACCTGGAGTTCAGCAATTGCCTGCAGAGGCCCAGATCCGGGCAGAGGATCCATGGCTAGGACACTACCTGGGGGAGGTGGGGGGCGTGGGTCTACTGAATCCTGGCCTTGCCTTCAGTTGACCTCCATGAGTTGGCATGGGGATGTTCATGCAAAAGAACCCACAGGACATGTGTCAGGAGGTGTCTCAATTTAGTGTAGGATGAAGAGTACATATATAGGGGCACAGGGCAGAAGAGCAGGTGACCCCGAGAATGCTCATTGCTTAGGACATCTTATGCTGGTAGTGGCATCGCCTACTTATGGAGTTTGAGTCTGTGTTACCATCCTTCAGGGCAGACAAAGCATGGTTGCTTCAGTGAAGGTTCATATCTAATAATATGGTTGGGTTTAGGCCAGGATTAAAGTGTGGAGCATCTGAATACCTACTATATTTAACCATAGGGGCAATGTGGGGGTGCAGAAGCCAGCTTCGGCAGACTATTAGCCCTTGGAAATTCCCACACATATGTAAAAAGCAAAGACAAATAGTTTCCAGTGTTACGAAGACTCCAAAAATAGATAACCTCACAAAACAAATTTCAAAGTAACTTTTGTTTTCCTAGTCCGTTATTTACAGAAATTTGCCTTACTGCACCTGTGACTCACAATAAATGAGTGGATAGAAAAAGTTTAAAGTTAATGTAAATTCTGAGGATCTAAAGATGTGTTTTAAGTAAGTTGTGAGGGTCTAAGAAAGTGTTTTACATTGTGTAAATACAAGTTGTTAGGTCTAAGAAGGTTTTCTCTGAGGATACAGAAGTTTAAGTAAGATGTGAGGTACTAAGAATGTGATTTAAGGTGTATGAAAAATAAAAATGTTTCAGATTTCTTTCTCTCTATATGCTATTGTTATACTCAAATTAAGAATTACAACATTATTCAGTGGATTTCTGATTATCAATTAATCTAGTTCTGGTAAAGCACTGCTAATGTTACCATAGTCACAGGAAACAATTTAAAATTTCTTTTGGTTGTCTTCTAAGTATAGACACGAAAATGTTTCTCATTATGGTAAAAAAAAAAAAAATCTCTATCCAGTCTACATATCTTGCCCTTTGGAAAATTTGTTTATGCTTTTAACTCGGAATCATTTTTGGATAGCCAGGATATACTATGACTCAAAGATGTGAGTCTACTGCTCTTTCTCTACTATGTGGATTTCAATAGATTACAAATAGTCCTGATGCTAACATATCTAAAACTTTTACCTTTTTTTTAATAAAGCTAAAAAAAATTTGTAAGTTTGGGAATCATGAGACTAGGATCCACTCTACATAGATCAAACATAATCCAGATAAGTACTGTCAATGAACACACCTTCTAAAAGGCAAGGACCATCTCTGTTCCCTCAATCCCTGAGCCTTTGGGCACCCCATATGCAATCAGATACCCTTCCTGTCCCCCAGCTTTATCATTTTCCTGCTTTTATTAATTTTTATCTAAGTTTCTCCAACGACAAATTCAAAAGATTTCTAATCAAACCATTAATCAGCTGTTACAGGACCACCAGTGCTTAGCCACAAATTGGAGACTCCCAAATATGTCTTCATAGTAATGATCAATACTGTTCCCAATATTTATATAAATGTCCTCAGACAGCAGGAAGTAGTCTAAAGAGCACAGTTTCCCCACTCCTAGTTCATCAGTCACTCCTTCCTATATTCTTACCTTTGACAATAAACAAAAGGGATAGAACTTTGGGCATATTAAGAACTGCTGAAAGAGCTCTCTTATTCCCCACCCTACCCCACCTTCAATGACTCAACAAGGTAACAGATCCATCATCACTAATGGTCAAAATGACTGGTTTCCTAAGTACATGCTCAATACCCCCTTAAAAGTGTGTCATCATGGCCAGCCTGCCACTGGCCCAAGGGCAGTCACTCTGTGCACCTCCAAGAAGTCTCTTGCAGAGATTCTTTTATGTAGTGTATCCCTTTGCGGTATCCCTTTGGTATCTCGTTATCCTCTGAGATACACTTCCACCAGAAAAAACAAATGAAATCTTTTTACATTAAGGTAAAAAAAATACCTGAAGTTATATGAGACAAAAAGCTAACAACAATGCCACTGAGTTTGTGTTATGTTGCTTTGGCCATCTACTGCTGGGCCTGGGGTCACCCCTGAAGTGTGGTGAATATGCCAGTTACGTAGTGTACCTTATTGTCTTCTTTATCCTTAGAAAACAACTGGGTTTTCAGAGCATCAAGTAGGAGCCCTACATTGTTAAATGTTCTCCCTTACCCTCCCTTGTACTCACTGTGGCTCTGACCTGCAAGTTCACCTCTTTAGTCTGGATACAGATGTGCTGCTTCATCTTGATCCCCATTTATATTCTTTTTCTCATTCATAACAATGAGTATCATGTTCCTTTTATTGCTCTTCTTCTATCTCAATTAGGCAGCTGTTCCTAAATTATCTTAATTCTTATATTCATCATACACAAAGAAAATCAGGAGTGCATTGAACCTTTTGCAAGCAGCTTATGAATATTTAGTCTTATGATTCAAATGCCTACCTTTTCACGAAGTGCAAATCTTTCCACTCTTCTAAAATTTATGTCTTAAAAATATCATCATTGGATTTCCTCCTTCCACATACAGGATTTGTTAGATTCAAAAACACGTTTATAATGAGAAAATGCTTTAAGCATTAATAAAGTATAAGGTCTTGGGCATATCAAGAGAATACAAAGACAGACAAAGGATAAACTGAAATATCCTTCTACAAATGTCTCCATTTTCCCACTTCTCCCTTTTACTGCTATTTCTTTTTGTTCAAGACAGTGCCTTGGTCCAATGCATGTTGTGTACAGTAGTTTGTCGCAGTCCTGCCAAGTTCTGACTAGAATATACCATGACACTACCTTGTATCTACCTCCTGTGCATTGCAACTTTGTGAGCCTGTCCATCTGTTCTTAGAATCTCTTCCCACAATTTTTAATTATAAGCTATTGTTTTGATTAAGGTTTCTATTGCTGAGACAAAACACCATGACCAAAAAACAAGTTGGAGAGGAGAGGAAGAGTTTATTCGGCTTATACTTCCACATTGCTGTTCATCATCAAAGGAAGTCAGGACAGAAACTCAAGAAGGGCTGGAACCTGGAGGCAGGAGCTGATGCAGAGGTCTTGGAGGAGTATTGCTTACTGGCTTGTTCTTATGTATTTGTTCAGCCTGATTTCTTATAGAACCAGGACCCCAGGCCAGGGACAGTACCACCCACAACAGGCTGGGCCCTCCTCCATCAATAACTAATTATGAAAATTCCTCAGAGCTGGATCTTATGGAGGTGTTGTCTCAACTGTGGGTATATCCCTTCATGTAACTGTAACTTGTGTCAAGTTGACATAGAAAGAGCCAGCACAGCTAGAGTTGGGACTCTCATCCTTCTCATTTTGATCCCTGCTACTGCCATGTGAACATGGTGGGTGTGTGCAATGTAAAAATAAAGTCAGCAGGTTTATAGCTAAATAGCTTTAGAAACAGACTGCCTGGTTAATGCATAACTGGATTAAGGTAACTGAGGATTCCTAGCTAAGATGAGACTCTCAGCAAATCTAGCCTAAACTGAAAACTATCAAATTACAGATAAAAGTTTAATGCTTTGAATTGACAATTTGGGGATAGCTTGTTACACACTGTGTGCTAACTGGTGTAATCCTGGAAGAAAATAATAGAAATAGTGTTCTCATGAAACTATCCTTCAAGAATAAAAGGGATAATGAATGTTGGTTCCAGAACAATCCTATTTGTTCAACAAATATGGGTTCAACATACACTCACCCCCTCACACACAAACACACACAGAAAAAGAAAGAGAAAGAGAGATAGAGACACAGAGAGAGAGAGAGACAGAGAGAGACAGAGAGAGACAGAGAAAATGAGAAATGAAGACATTCTCAAGTAAAAAAAAGGTAAAGTGAATTGGTCATTGGCTATTGTAAGGGCAAAGGCTAGACTTGACCAAACTTTAATAAGGCTTGAGAGTAGAATATACAAGTAGGTCTGAACTTTGCCTGAACTTTCCTGGAAACCTTGGCACCCAGACAAGGAAAAGTTCCAGTTGTACTCACATAAGAATCAGTTTCTATTCACGCTCAGCACTCCCTAATAATACACCTGGGATAAAGAATAAGTTTCATCTCAGCACTCCTAGCTACAAAACAATGCACCTGGAATGTACCGATACCTTTTCGCACTGCTGATTCATGTCACTGCACCCAATTAATCAGCTTAAAGGTTATGATGTTACAATAGCTATAGACCAATCAGCTTAAAGGTTATGCTGTTACAATAACTGCAGACCAATTAAAGATTATAAAAAGAGGCTTGTGAGTCCCCTAGGGATGTGCCTCCTCTCCTAGTGTGGAGACTTTATGGAGGACACCCCAACACATCAGATCAAAAAACCTCATGTCTTTGCATTGATTTGTGCCTCAGTGTCTTTCTCGGGGTCTCTCTGGACAAGAAGACCCAGCGTGGGCTCCTCATAGTACCTCTGTGGTTTCTCATTTGGTGCATTGGCCGGGAACCAGACTACCGATTTGGACACTGAGGACCCCTGAATCAGAAGTTTATTCAAGTGAATGGCAAGTGAAGCGAGTGAGTACCTTCTATTCTTTCTGTTTTAACTTAGATGCCTTCTGTCTTTCTGTTTTACTCTGGTGTTCGCTAACCCAGTAACTGGGGCTCGCAGCTGGGAGGGCTGAGGAACAATGGGAGCGGCCAATTAACAGTGGACAAACATGTCACACGGTGGCTGCAGGAGATCTGTGAAGACGTTCCAAGATCTCCATCAGGTTAAGATTAGGTCAATTGATGCTGAAATATCGCTTTCAGACCAGTTTGTTAAGATTAGGTCAATTGATGCTGAAACATCACTCTTAAGACCAATTTGTTAGAGTCTGAAAAAAGGCCCTGCAGACAGGTTCTTCTGAGTCACACTTTGACTGGCTTCTGGAAGCTTCGGTGTGTGAGATATCTGTATTGTCTTCTATTGTGGTTGTGTGCTTGTGGAATTGGACTGACAATATTTTTGGACATGGGACACATGGCTTCTACCCTTTTGAATTTAGTGATGGCCCAGTGGAAAGAAGTCAAGGAAAAGGGAACTTACCAGTTGGTAAATGTCCAGAAAATCAAGATGCACACTATGTGCTCTTCAGAGTGCTCAACCTTTAACGTAGGGTCGCCCCCAGAAGAAACCTTTGATCTACCTATAATTTATGCAGTGGAGGAAAAAGTCTTTGCTAGGGGTCGCCATGGGCACCCAGATCAGATTCCATATATAATAACCTGAAAGAGTTTAGTAGAAGAACCCCCTCAATGAATAAAAGCTTTTCTTCCCCCAACCTTTCCCAGCAGGTGTTGACAATACAAAGCAGAGAACGAGAAAACAAGAAAGAGGAACCAAAGACCCCCATCCTCCAGGATTCTCCTTCCACTGATTTCCTACTCAGTGATCCCCCTCCACCGTACCCTCCTACCTTGCCTTCAGCTCCTGCTCCTGAACAACCTGTGGTTCCTCCCTCAGGACCACCTGCCCTGTTTCCTTCACAACCTCCTAATTCGCAGGTTGGGGGAAGTCACGAAGGACCAGCTGCTGGAACACGGAGTAGGAGGGGGGCATCTCCAGAAGCTACAATGATGCTCCCCCTCCAAGCTTATGGGCCCCCTGGGGAGGACAGAAACCAGGCATTGCATTATTGGCCCTTCTCCTCAGCTGATCTGTATAATTGGAAGGCCCAACACCCCCTATTCTCTGAGAACCCTAAAGGCTTAATTAACCCCTTTGAGACTATTCTGTTCACTCACCAGCCTACTTGGGATGATATTCAACAACTAATGCGGGTCCTTTTTACCATGGAAGAGAGAGATCACATCTTCAATGAGGCCCACAAAAATGTGCCCTCTGATACAGGTGTTTCCTCCCAGAACCCAGCTGATATAGATGCAGGGTTTCCCTTGACTCGCCCAGAATGGGACTTCAACTAGGCAGAAGGTAAGGAGCACTTGAAAGTCTTTTGCCAGTCTCTTTTGGCAGGTCTCAAGGCGGCAGCTCGCTGGCCTACAAATTTGAGTAAGGTATATAATGTAAGACAGGGACCCACCGAATCCCCTGCAGCCTTCCTAGAAAGGATCACGGAGGCTTTTCGTCAGTATACTCCTTATGACCCAAGTAGTGATGAGTATAAAGACACTGTAGCAATGGCATTTATTAATCGGGCTAACCAAGACATCAAGAGAAAACTTCAGAAGCTAAACAGATTATGGACAAAAATCACTGAATGAACTAGTTCAGGTCAAAGAAAAGGTGTATAATAATAGACAGAGGACAAGAAAGAACTCAGGAAAGAAAGAAGACAAAATAGGAATCTAGAAAAAATATTAGCTACAGTTGTGAGAGAAATAAGAGGGAAAAGAAGAGACCAGCTTAAGAACAGAGAAAGGAGTAGGGAGCTCCCAAACAAGCCAAGAAAGCCTCTCGAGAAAGATCAATGTGCTTGTTGTAAAGAAAAATGCCACTGAGCACGACACTGTCCCAACAAAAAGAAGGCAAATAATAACCATGGGAATGGCACCCTCCTCCTAGAACGACAGTGTTGCCCTTAGAAGATGAAGATTAGAGGAGTCAAGGTTCGGACCCCCTCCTCAAACCCAGGGTAACCTTGAAAGTGGAGGGGAAGCCCACCCAATTCCTAGTGGACACAGGAGCCTAACATTCTGTCCTCTTAAAAGCAGGAGGGCCAGTCTCTCAAAGGAAATTGTGGGTTCAGGGAACTACTGGGAAAAAACAATATTCATGGACTACCCGAAGAACAGTGGATCTCAGCATGGGCCGGGTATCCCACTTGTTCATGGTTTCCTTCCCCGTGGGCTGAGACTGCCGGACTTGGGCTACGTGTCCAACAGCCCCCTGTGTATATAGAACTCAAACCCGGGGCTGACTCGGTTTCAGCTTCCAGCACCTTATGTCTCGAGAAACCCAAGAAGAATCAGACCCCCACATCCAGAGGCTACTCAAACAAAGAGTCCTGCCAGAGTACAAGTCTGCATGGAACACTCCCCTGTTGCCAGTTAAGAAACCTGGAACTCAAGACTACCGGCTGGTTCAAGATTTCTGAGAGGTAAATAAACGGGTGATGGATATTCACCCAACGGTTCCAAAACCATACATCTTGTTGAGCTCTCTCCCTCCCTCTAGAGTATGGTACACAGTTTTAGAACTAAAGGATGTCTTCTTCTGCCTACCCCTGGCACCAAAATGCCAAGAATATTTTTCATTTGAATGAAAGGACCCAGAAAGCAGAATAACTGGACAGCTCACATGGACACGACTACCCCAAAGATTCAAGAACTCTCCCACAATCTTTGATGAGGCACTCCACTGAGACCTCCATGAGTACTGAGAACACGGTATCTCACAACACAGACAGTAAGGTCCCAATGGGTATAAGCTCTGCTGTACTTCATTTGATATCAAAATATTGGTAACAATAGGCTGATGATAGGTTATTTATTTATACTGTAGTGATTAGATCAACCACTACAAAAGACACACAAAGTTTACACATATAAATGCTATAAAAAACATTAAGAAGAGGCTAATGAAACATGTACCAAAGAATAGTGAAAGGATTTAAGAAATATGAAGCCTAGGAATGCAGTCACTTATAGGGGGAAATGCCTCCTATTGAGAAATGCCTTCCCAAGTACGGCCATTAAACAGTACTCTTCAGTCTCTTCCCCACCCACAGGGAAATGACCATTAAGCTTATCAGCAGGATTCGTCCTTCCCAGCATACCAGGAGCCACCCTGTCTCAAGGACGGCTAGTCCAAGGGCACAGGTTGACCACACCCCCCCTGGATCCCACACGCGAAACTCCCAACCAATGAGTTTAACAGAGAGCTCTGAGCCAATCAAAGCTGCATGAGCCCCCCGTCCCCAGACCCCTTTCCCCTGAAACCCATAAAAGGGCTGGGGGGGAAGGGATCCGGGCCCGACATGCTCAACTCCTGCGTCGGATAGGCGGGACCCGGAGCGCGCCGGTTAATAATAAATGCCTCATGCCTGTTGCAGCGGTTCGTGTCTCATGGTTCCTTAGAAACCCGCCCGGCTTGCCCTAACAATAGAAATCTGCAGTTACTAAATAAGAATAAATTTCCTAATTAAATCTAGAGCTATATGACACAGGAGAGGGGAAAGAGCAAATACTTTTCACTGATATGTGTTGTGGTATGTTTAGTTGTGGATAATTCTTTAGTTAAGATTTGTCTCTTACTTGTTTACACCTCTGTGCCCATCCCCACCTTCTACCCCCCACAGGAGGTTCCTGTTATTTGTTGATTGAGGATCCGTGTGAAAACAGGAAGAAAACACCTGGGGATTTCATCATCCACAGCACATGCAGCTTGTCTCATAGACTCAAGCGGTTTGTACTCCATGCTTGCTGTTGTTCTTAGGAGGCATTCGATGGTCTTCGTTCCTCCAATATCCTGAGGTCTACACTTCAGCTGAGGCTGCATCATCACCAATGGCTTCTCATGGTATCAAGCCTTAGATTTTCCCATGATCCTTTCAGCTCTGCAGCCCTCATGGCAGCTAAGCCACTACCACATGAGAGATTCACACATAAGCACATTTGGCTTCCAACTTGAGATGCAACCTTGGCTGCCTCTGAACCACAGCCTCTGTTGCTTATCCTGAGGAAATACTTGTCAAAAGATTACACCTCAGTGATGATTTTCTCTTGTTAATCACAGAACCAAACAGAAACTCATTGTTCTGGTAAAGCAATGGTTTCATTTCCACAAATAGCTAATCCAAAATAGCACACATATGGCCTGAATAGAATATTTGTTTCCTTCTGAAAATTCACCAGACAGGCCTCCATCACCTGAGTTTATTTCCATATTTCTATCTTTGAAGGTCTCAGAGAATAATCCATTATGCTCTAGCACTAAATATTTGTTTGTTTGTTTGTTTTTCAGGTCAAAGTGCTAATATCTTCTACCTTCTCCCACAGTTCAAAGTATAAAGGCCACATGACAGGTACATCACAAAAATACAGCGCATTCCATGAACCAGTGTCTGTCCTAGTTTGCTTCCCCAAAGGACTCAGTGACTATGAAGACCTGATGCCTACTCCTGGAAAAAAGTTGGAATCTTAGGAATCTTATCTTAAGAAAAAAAAAAAAGAAAAGAAAAGAAAAGAAAGAAGAAGTCACAAATTTCTCTTTCTCTCCCTCTCTATCTCTATCTCTCTGTTCCTCACTCCCTCCTGCTTTCTCTCCCTCCTTTTCTTCCTCAAATTCAAGAGTCTTCACATTCACAGCCTCTTTTAGGAGTTCTTTGTTTTCCTACTAAGTAGCTGTCCTTTTCTTTCCTACTTCCTAACTGAGATTGCGTTTTTTGTTGTTGTCCTTGTTTGTTTGTTTTGGTCTCCTCCACCCCTCAGACAGGGTTTCTCTGCTGTAACTCTGGCTGTCCTGAAACTCACTTTGTAGGCCAGACTGCCCTTGAACTCACAGTGATCCATCTGCCTCTGCCTCCCAAGTACTGGGATTAAAGACATGCACCACCACCACCAGCTGAGATAATTTTATCTTGGAAATTCTCACAGATGTCTCCAGTCACATTTTTTTGTAACTCATCCTAACACATACAAAAATCTTTCATTTATTTCATGACATTGCCATTTTTAGGTTTGATTTGTGCCCTTCTGTGAAACACATACACTAAGCAGATAAAGAAGTTATTTCTTACTCCTGAGAGTGGCACTATTTGCTTCCTGTGTACATATTTTCAGCCAGAATTAGTGTTTGTGAAGTACTCACAAAAGCTGTTTACTAAGACTAACATATTTTCTATACTTCTTTTAAAAAGTATTTATTCTATTTTTAAAAATTCAATGATGCATATACATCCGCCCCCCAAAAACAAACAAACAAAAAACAACAAAAACAAATACATACCATCTCTCCAGCTCCCTGAAATGCCACCTGTATCACAAAGTTTGCTTCTCCATTTATCTTCTTTTTTGCTGCTTGTACCTCACTCTCTGTTTCCAGGAGGCTGTGCACAAACATATATGAAGCAAAGTAGTTTAAACTGAGACACATCATTTAAGATTATAGGGGGTGATAAAGTTTGGAAGGAGAACCAAATTCCTAGTACAGCGCTGTCTGACAGGCATGTGCCTGGGAGGAACAGAGAGCAGAGCTTCCATTTCAAAATCTCTCTTGCATTGATTTCTCCAGCACTGCTGGAGGCCAGGCTTCAGAACAATGCACCTTGGCAACAGAATATCTCATCAAGGTCTCAGGAATGGAATGCTGTGCTTCCCACTACCTTGACTCGCTTCTGAGGAGAGAGAGCAGAGATAAATTGGAATGTGTGAAGGTGTGAGCACGTAAAGAGAATGGATTTGAACCACTGTTGTCAGTGGAAAGGGACATGGTATATTTCCATGATGTGATAGTACACCAAGAATAGTGTGGTGTGCTGTGTTTATCATGAAAAGTATCCCCAAAAGGTGCAAATGTATTAATTCTATTAAGTTAATAAATTTAATTCACTGTTTATCATCATAGTCTCTGAACAACTGCTGCTCCTCCGTGGAGATCAGTACTAAGGAAACAGGCAGAACTAGCCCTGCCACAGTACAATCATTTGATTCTGCAGACTTAGTCCTGATAGCACCATGACATCACACTATCCAACCTTCACATCTCCAGCAGCCATCTTGCCAAAGAACTAATGAAAAAAAAAAAAACTCTAATGAAACGCTGACTCAAGCCAAGAGGTATTAAGTGAGTACCCACCCAAATGTCTAAAATTTTTGGATTTAAGTGAGCGCAATGGATTGTTAGCTAACATGCTAAGGTAAAAATGGGAGAATGGGGACCCTGTTGTATTCCACATACTCATGGCATTATAAGGAAGATGAGATAAATCATAGGAAGATAGGAAAATTTACTGTTAGCAGGTACATACTAAAATAAATACCCATGTGATTTTACATCAGGCACTTTTTACTCCCTAAAAGTGGATATCATGAAGTAAAGGTGTCAGACCAGTGCCTGATCTCACTATTCTTTACCTTCCCTAAATATAAAGATTGAAAAAGCTTCCCAAGGCAATTTCTTAGCTTTAGAGCAAAGACTAATTCAGAGGTTATGTTCTCAGAAGATATGAGAAAACTGAACAAATAATGTAATAATATTCAAAAAGCAAAACCTATTAAATAATGGCTTTTATTTATAAACATAGGAATCTACTCTTTTTCTTTTATTACTAATTATTCCACATGTAAATTTTAAATGATAAAATGAAAGCTTGAGAATAGTAGGAACAGCCAGTCAAAAACTGATTTGTGTGAAGAAGTTTTTCCACCATAGGTGATGTTCTGGCTAGATTATTTCCAACTTGACAGAAGCTAGTCAACAGGAAAGAGGGAATATCAATTGAAAAGATGCCCCCATCAGACTGGCCTATGGACAAACTTGTGGGCCATTTTCTTGATTAATAATTAATGAGGGAGAGCCCAGCCCATAGTAAACAGTGCCAGCCCTGTGAAGGTGGTCCTAAATTGTATTAGAAATCCAGCTGAGCAAGCCATGGGAAAGAGAAAGCAAGTAAGGAGCTTTCCTGCATGGATTCTGCTCAGTCCCTGCCTGCGTTCTTGCCTGATTCCTCTCAGTGATTGACAGTGCTGTGGAACTGTAAGTTGAACTAAACCCTCTCCTCGCCAAGTTTCTTTGGTCATGGTGTTTTATCACAGCACTAGAAACCCTATATAAGTAACCTTGTACTAGATTTGAATTAAGATGTCCTGCTGACAACGTATGCTGTCTTTGCACCAGAAGAGAAGTGTATAAAAGAAATCAGAAAGCTGTCCACGTAATTCTAAAGGCAACTTTTCTCTAACTCCTCATAGAAACTATGTGTTAGTCTCCAAAATGCTACAACTAAAAAAGAAAAAAAAATTCCATTTTTTCCCAGCTGACTCCTGCAATGTATCAATGATAGGAAAATGTCTGATAATTTGTAAGTATTGTAGGAATTTAGAGCTAGAAATTTTTCTTTAATTCTCAGTCCTGAAAGTCTTAGTCAATGACATCACAAAGTTGTCCAGAAGCGTCATTATCATATGACTACAATAAATCCTTTGCAAAGTCCCTGATACAGTTCATCATGCTGCTGTGTTAATAAGGGCCTCATCTGAAAACAGATATTCTGACTTGCTCCTTTGAGCGGAAGAATATTGTGGAAAATGGAAAAACAGATCCCATGGTTACATGTAATTATGGTATTAAAAAACAGCAAAGTCAAATATTTAATCAAACAAATAACTGTATTTTCATAATCAATCCCATGTTTTCTTATATAAGTCCATATTTTCTTTTAATTTCACTCTAATTGAAGGAGAGATAACTAACATAAAATCTCTTTAGTCAAAATATTATCAAGAATATGTGAAATTCAATAACAGAAAGACTAATAGCCTGATTTAAAAAAATATTGAGAAGCCAGTGGAAATGCACTTTCTGAAAGAGTATAAATAACTGGACAAGAGGTTTATGAAAAGATGATCAGAGTTACTGGTTATTTGGGAATACCCATCAAAACCACAATGAGATATGATCTCAGACCTTTTAGAATGGTCACTATCAGAAAGAAAGATAACTATGTTGGCAAGGATACCAAAGAAAAAAAATCTCTATGATCACACCAATTCACAAAATCAGTATAAATGTAAACTGTGACAACCATGGTGGAAGACAATGTGGAGATCTTTTAAAAAATAAAATAAATAAAGAGTTGCTATTTGCTATATGATCCAATAATCTCAGTATTCCAGAATATATATATATATATATATATATCTCCCTCCATTGACTGTGATGCTATTTGAGGCAGGATAGAAAAAAAGTTAAAAAGAGCAGGCAGTAATGTGGTCCATCACCTTAGACTCTAGTGTGCACATCCTGTAGAGGGAGTTAAGAAACCTCAGCACCACTGATAAAGTCAAAATTGTCTGCAGTAATCTTATATGATGATCTGTAATATAGCAAATCAAGCATGCTTATCTAGGAGCAGAATATAACTTTGAATTTTAGCATATTAGCAATCTATCCCATCTCTAAATCTAAACAACATGCATCATATGATTTCATTTACAAAGGGTACTTATTTTAGATAAGAGAAATAAGCAAACCAGACTAAGCAAGTTTTTGATTTTTAAATTTATAGAATTTGAGCTTTGCTTAATCTTTCTTTCCTTTTTTTTTCTTACCCAGAATTTTATCTCCACTGTATCATCAGAAAGAAAGTTCAGTTTTTGAGTTATCCCTGTATGCTAAATCTTTAAAATTTCACAAATCACAATGTGATTTAAGAAAATCTATATATATCTCAAAGTCAATATACACAATTGTCTCTTGATCAGCCCATACTCACTCCTAGGAATGTCTTATTCTTTCTTTAAGACTATCTCCTTTTATTAGCCCCTGTACTTAAGATCTATGTCTCCTGAAAATTCTCCTTTAATCGTCATATGGGTCCCTTGGTGCATGTGCCCAAACACACACACACACTCACACACACACACACCATGTAAAAACCTTTTAATTCAGAAACCACTTACCTTAGCTCATCCTGAGATTCCTTTCTTAGAAAGATCCAAAAATCTAGGTTTACCTGCATCAAGAAGCTCTCTAATGTGGCACTCCTTCAACTTCTACAGATGGTAACAAGGAGGAATGACTCTGCCTTCACTGCTACTAATTCTAATCATGATAACCAAGACATAACATTAACTTAAGTGTCCATTAACAGATGAGTAAATGCAGCAATTTGATACAAATACATACATGCACATACAAAATGCAAAAGCACACATACACACACACATGTGAATTCACAAGCACACACACACACACAAACACACACACACACACACACACACGCACACACGCTAGCCTCTTATTTGTTCTTAAAAAGGATAGAAATTTTGACATCTGTGACAATACAGAATAATTCATAAGACACAGTGCTAAACAACAAGCTAGATGGAAAAAGGCAAATACATGACCTCTGTCATGTATGAAATTTTAAACAAACTCAGAAACAAAAAGAACAATGGTATTTACAAAGTGCAGAATGGCAGAAGGGGTGGAGGGATGGAAAGATGCTGATAGGGTCCAAAGTTTCATTTCTGAAAGGTGAATTAATTCTGGAGACCTCATGTACAGCAATGGAATAATAGTTGTCAATACTTTGAACATATATGGAACTTCTTGAGACAAAAAAATGTATGCTGTTACAACACACATATAAAAAGAATAAATGACATATAACTTAAAACTTAAAAGATGAGGTATTTTTCTTGAAGGTTGTCTTTGTTATTATATTCATTAAATACATACCCCAGAATCACATCATCTTTCTATCATATATAAATATGGAAAGAGAGAGGGGGGGGAGAGAGAGAGAGTCTTTTTTTGACTCAGAGAAAAGGCTGAAAATCACTGCAGCAGGGATCACTGCTGGGATTGCCCATGTTCCCTCTAATCAGTGCTGTCCTCAAGTCTCTGTGCTCAATAGCTCTGTGACTTCAGAGAATATGAGGCACACCAGCTGTATAGTCACAGGACAAATGGGAAAAGGACTCTGGATGTTGTGTCTTGAGGTTTGTTTTTCTGGTCATAGAACCTTAGCAACTTGATGAACTCATCTTCTTTTATTTGTTTAATGCCAAAGCTTCTGATATTCAGTTAACAAATCAACTGATGATTTTGGTAGATTAATTCTCATTTTCCAATCTTTTTAGCTTAAGGCTATTTAGCAATGGAGAAAGAATGATCATATTACTTTCTTCAGAGTGCTTTACCACAATTTATCTACTGGCTTTTGATTGGTAAAGTGAAATGAAGCAAATAGACATATATTGACCCAAAATTTAGCTCACAAAACTAATCCATAGAGCCTGTCTTTGTTCTTGTTGTTGTTAACAACTCCTGACTCCTTTCATGACATAAACTGCCAGTATTTAGCTTTCATTCAAACTTACGTTTGTGCTTCTGAAAATAAAATTGAATTATAGTGATTCTATATATTTCTTTTACTGTTGTTAAGAAAAGGTTCTCAATTTAAGAAGTCTGTGAGAATATATATAAATATGGGAGTGGTGTGTGTGTGTGTGTGTGTGTGTGTGACACCAAAGTTGAATTGTGACATGTAACTGATCCATAGTTAACTAATTTCAAAACCTTCTGTATTAGTGCTAGGAAGCACTGAATATGTGTGTACAAGACAGAGAAAAAGAAAAGAACAACTTGGCAGTAACTCTGAAAACTAACTGACTGAATCTGTTCCTTCAGAGCTGATTATTTTAGCACCATGTGGAGTGTTAGTATCAGTTACAAAGTCAGAAAGTTATAAATCTCACAAATTGATACTTTGCCCATTGTCTCTAAACTGTGTGCTTAAATTTGAAATCCACCCATTGCTGGGCATCGTTTTCATGAATTCCTGGGGCAGTAGCATGGAAGAAGAGCTATGAAGGGTGTGTCAAATTCATGAAATTTGAAAGAACGTTTGACAGTTTCCATTGAAAATCCAAAATTCCTTTGCAAGTCAAGGCTTTTATCTTAAAATAATCAGTTTTCCTATATGAATCAAGAGACACTGACCTTTAATGTTTATCTAAATAAAATGCCTACAGACTTTGAAATAAGTATCTTTGAATGATCAATAAAGTTTCTACCAATGCTGACCACTTCTATTTACACTAATAGAAGCAACTAGCAACCATCTGTCCTGCAGAAGTCACCCTTGCATGTCCATAATGTTTCTTATTTATTTTCTAGAACTAAATGAATGCATATTTATAAAATACTTGTTTATCAGTTCTAGCTATTATCTATCTATCAATCAATCAATCAATCAATCTATCTATCTATCTATCTATCTATCATCTATCACCTTATCCTCATTTGGGTGAATGGAAATATTAATTCTCTTATAATCTTTGCTCCACATTCACCCATACACTATAACTCTCCATTCATTTATGATTTATGATATCAAGTGTTACAAAGCCAAGAAATATAACTTTGTTTCTTTATCTGTCAACTTTTTGTGGTGATGATGTTTGTTTGTTTTAATCTTGAACTGGTTTACCTCAAAGTATGCATAAAAACACCAGTTGGAGGAAATCTTCTTGAAACCAGAGTCTCCCCACAACCAAGAAAATTGATCTATAAAAAGAGAAGAGGAAGAAAACAATTTTATTATTAGAGGAAAACTAAAACAGAATGAGGTATGCATTATAGCCTAAAGACAATATAGTAGCAGGAAAAATCCCTACTCTTTTATGTAACCAAGTAGGTAGGAACTACCCTTTTGTGGTCTCGAGATAACAAGAATTACTTCTCAAGAAAGCAGCATCATATATATGATGAGAATTTTTATTCCTAAACCAGACTGATCATCTGTTGTGGGGATGTAGATGTTCTGGAACAGGGAATCGCCTTGAGGGGATGAGGGAGACGGAGTTACCAGCCCAAGAAACCAGACCATGGAGACCAGCATCTCGTGCAGATCTATTTATTTTATTGCGGAAGAGGTAGAGCATCTAATAGAGGAAGCAGGCTGCTGCATGAGGAAGAGGTCCAATTGCTTTAGTCCCTGCTTACTAGGCAGTTCAATCAGCTTACCCAAAGCTTGTTATCAAAGGAGCATGGGGTGGGATATCCTCCAGGTATCAGGGAGACTTCCATGAGGAAGGGCGAAGCAGACACCCCTGCCAGGGTTTTCCACTGAGGCTGTACTGGTCATCCGGGATCGACCATTTTAGGCCATGGGCCAGGTATTTATTCCACTACAAGGATCAGTGTCCATATCATCACTCATCCCCAAACAAGTCCTCCAGCATCCAAGGGTGTCACCAACAATCTGTGTCAGTTAAATGGGAAAATCCAAAGGAAAATATAAACTCCTATCTCTTACAGTGGGTAGTTCTGTGAGAGACAGGATCCTGCTCAATTTAGGCTTCTCATAAAAAAAACTGGAGTAATAGTTATGGTGGTTTGAATATGAATAGCCCCCACGAATGTTTTTTTTTTTTTTTTAGGGAGTCATGTTATTTGACAGGGATTAGGAGACATGACCTTGTTGGAATAGGTGTATCATTGGGGGCTTTGGAGTTTCAAATGCTCAAGCCAGACCTAGTATCTCTTTCTTCCTGCTGCTTGAAGATCCGGGTATAGAACTCTCAGCTATTTCTATGGCACCATGTCTTCCTGCATGCCACCATGCTTCTCACCATGATAATAATGGATTAAACCTTTGACACTGTAATTAAATTAAAGGTTTTCATTTATAAGAGTTGCTGTGGACCCTCTTCACAGCAATAGAACAGTGACTAAGACACTAACTCTCTCCATCCTCATAATTTTCATTAAAAAGAGATGGTCCTTATATCTTTGAGGAGGGAGGATATGCCTGGATTGGCTTCTGTAGCTTTTACAAAGCTTCGGAAAAGATAACTACAGATTTTCTGAAATAAATGCTCTAAAAGAAAAGAGAATACAAATTTTTTCCATTGTTTTCAACAGGATAGTTTGTTGCTTCGAATTTTTGTTTTTCCTAATATGTCCTAGTATGAAATTTCAAATTCACATGGGGCCTCTAGGATTTGGAAATCTTTTAGTAAAACAGAAAGATCTACTGAGTTTTATAAACTGCTAGCTTAAGGAATTCCTTTCAGTTGTTGTTGTTGTTGTTGTTTTTATTGGTGGTGGTGGTTTGAGACAGGGTTTCTCTGTTTATAACTCTGGCTGTCCTCGAACTCATTCTGTAGACCAGGGTGGTCTGGAACTCACAGAGTTCCACCTGCCTCAGCTTCCTGAGTGCTGGGATTAAAGGAGTGGGCCACTACTCCCCAGCAAGGAATTCCTTCTTAATATTTCATTGCTCTTTTTCTTTAGATATTGTCATCATTCTTCAGAGTTGGATATTTTAAAATGTCTTTGATTTTTAAAAAAAGAACAATTCTTTGAACTGGGTTTGGTAGTAAATGCCTATAATTTCAACACTCAAAATGCAGAGGCAGGAAGGTTGCAAGTTCAAAATCAGTCTGAGTTTCATAGCAAACTGGAAACAAATGAGGGCTACTTAGCAAACTGAAAGTCAGTGTGGGCTACATAGCAAGTGGCTATTGGAAACATGCCAGAAAAAAATGAAGATATTCTGAAAGAAGAAAGAAAGAAAGAAAGAAAGAAAGAAAGAAAGAAAGAAAGAAAGAAAGAAAGAAAGAAAGAAAGAAAGAAAGGAGAGAGAGAGAGAGGGAGGGAGGAAGAAAGGAAGGAAGGAAGGAAGAAAGGAAGAATCTGTGTCTCCCCTTTTGGCCATTTGACTAATGAAGTAATGAACCCCAAGAGATTATATAAGCATTTCTCAGTTTGTGGGTCATGACCCCTTTGGTGGTTGAGTTATCTTTTCACAGGGGTCACAGAAGACCATCCTGCATATCATTTATTTACATAACAATTCTTAAGAGTATCAAAATTACAGTTACAAAGTAGCAATAAAAAAAATTTTATGGTTGCTGGTCACCACAACATGAGGCACTGTATTAAAGACTCACAGCACTAGGAAGGTTGAGGTGGTTCCCACCCATATGAATGTTATTCTATTGACATTGAGTTTTTGAGATCTACAGAACCTTTCTTGGATTTTAATGAGCTTAACTCAGGGAGTTATGGCACCAGACACTCAATGTGTACCACAGCCACCTTCAGCCAGTGGCTTTCAAGTTAGTTGTCTAACGCCAATAATAAGGAAATATGAATAAAAAGTGAGCAGAGGAAAGATAGACTTCTTATGGAAAAAAATGAGAAAGAGGGATAGATACCTCTGTCCCTCTATTTAAACCTAAACTGCAACTGCATGTCAGGACAGAAAGATAGGCTTGGGTGTGGGAACTGCTGAACATCTTTGTTCCTCTTCCCAACATTGAGTGATCTTTTTTTTCTGCTTTTCACTATTATTACTTTGTTTAATTGGCCTGTCAAGGGAGGGTGACTGGGCTTAACTAGTTAGGGCTGTAAAAACTTTGTCAAACCTGTCTCATAAATAAATTAAAATAATTAATAAATAATAGCAATTAGTTCTGAAAATCATCTTGTGATAGGAAAAAGGATGAGTTCATCAAGTATGATTATTCCAAAGTTTGGAAAGCTACAGAGGGGCCACCATGAACAGATATTAGTAGTTGTGATGATTACAGCTACTATTATTAGTAAAAGAAACTTATTTTGTCTTAAATTTGCACAGAGTGCTTTTATCTGGGTATAAATAAACTACAGATAATTGAGTACAGATGTCTCATCAATACACATTAAGACAGATAAAACTATGGAAATATCTAACATCAGTGGAATCTGTGTTTACCACATTTAAAAAATATTAAACTCTGAGGAATAAATAATTCTTTACTTTGGACTAATTCAGTCAATAAACAGAAGTACCAACCCTTTTTGTATGTCAAGGTGAGCTATTAAAAAAATACTGTTGCTGAATTTGCTGAGGACTAAATTTGGCAACTCTTGTGCCAGAACCTAATCTCTGCAAAGACGTTCTCCTGTGCAGGGTTGCATTTAGATCTTTCAGTCTGTGCCTCTTTTCTTCATAGTTTCACAAATAGCAAGACACCCCCTCTTAGCATTTTGGAGTTTATTGACTACTCAAAATGTGGATGAGCCTAAGATGATCATCTTTTTCTAGGAAGAAGTACCAGTTTACTTTTTACATTCCCATATGAACTCCTGTATCCAGAGCTATATTGTCATAAAACCAAAGAAGCTTATAATTCATATTTACATATACATGATGAATTAATTAAAAAAGGAGACCTATTACCAACATCCACCCAGCAGAGGAGCATAACATGCAAGTGAAGTAACTCACTGAGAAAATGAGAAGACATTCTGACAACACATGAACTCATCAACTGAATAGATATTAATACATATAAATCTAGCCATGATGCGGGTGACAAAGAGGCTGTGGCACCAGAAAATCCCTGTCCTCTGCTAGATAAGCACAGACTATTCCATCTCCATTCTTTGAGGTTTCATGTACATGTATTGTGTATCTTCAGTGTAGCTAATTATTCAAGTTATAAAAGGAGAAAGATAAGGAAAGAAACAGGGGAAACAAAGAGGAGTTAACCTGAGTGCCACTCTCAGTTAATTCATGAACAATTGTCAATAAAGGTCATTCACTGCACTGAAATAAAACACAATAGCAATGCAATTTTCTTAATCTCCCACATTACATTTCCATCCCTCATTTCTTTTGTCTCATTTTATGTCTTCTATTATAGTCGCTTTAAATGCTTACTCCCCTATCTCTTATTGGCCCACATTCAAACCATTTACTGCAGGTAATTAGCTTCAGTGTGCCTGAGCCTTGTTATCACAGTCTTCTCCATTCACAGTGGGTCTTTTATGACTACTATTCCGTGTATCAGAATTTAAAAGCATAAAAACAGGATCAATGTCTGTTGAGAACACTGTAGCTTATTTTTTCAGCCACTAGCAACTAATTGCTTTGCTTTGTTTGCCTGATTAAAGCCACAAATCCATTGACAGAAGGGCTGTTTAATTAAAAATATTATACAATAAGTCAGACTAAAATTTAAGAAGGGATCTTGTGTTACTGAGTGCCTGAATCTAAATTAAAATACCAAGTGATCATAGGTTCCACTGAACCAAACATGCTTAGAGAAATTTCTGGACCAATTAAACCAAGTCAAAGAATTTGTGCCTGTGAACCATAAGATCACTGATATTTCCCTCAGAGTGGTGGTAGTGTAGAATGGCTTCATTCTGATCCTAGTTATATCTCCCTCTCAAGTGGCATTTGTTTCAGAAGTCATTTCACACAGACATTCTATTTTGAAATATAGGTTTAATGTATATTGGAAAGGGATATGCTTCTCGAAGCACCCAGTGCTATCTAACTGTGAAACTATTAAAGAAATGCTCATCCCATCTGTAGTTCCCACCAGAAATCAGGCAAACCTCTAGTAACTCTCACTCCTACTTTTAAAGTTACCTTCTGTCCTGAAAATGTAAGGTTTTACCTTTCTTTTTGTTAAACTTAAGCAAATAAGATGTTCTAGGATCTAAATCGACTCTCTGAAAATAGTCATAACTTTGTTTCACCAGAGTTAGGTCCGGGTTCCCTTCTGGTCTCCCTACCCTGTTGCAATTGCTTTGCATACAGTTTTTGTTTCACATTTAATTTTGACACAGTTTCTGCTCTGGTACCCCAATGACTGATAAAATTATAAAGCAGATTGAGCGCCATCAGTTTTACTTCATAGTTTTTCTCAAGACTGGCTCTGGGTATCAGCAGGGTGCTCGATAGCTAGAAAATAAGATTTCAAGAAAATAAGCACTTCTATTTCCAGAATACATCACCAAGTGATTAGTTTTTATATTATTAAATTATCACTTATTCATGAAGTAAATAATGCTTGAAAACAAATGCTATGCCAAGTAAGGACTGAAGTCCCAGGGAAAAAAGCCACACATTGTCAATGATTCTGTGATGGTTTGAATGAGAATGTTCCCCATAGGCTCAGATGCCTGAATGCTTAGTCTCTGGTTAGTAGAACTGTTTGGGTAGATTTAGCCGGATGGCCTTGATGGAGAAAGGGTAGCACTGAGAGTGAGCTGTGAGATTTCAAAAGCCTTGTGCCATCCCCTTTGTACTCTCTGCTCCCTGCTTGCAGCTTATGATGTGAGTGCACAGCTGCTCCTCAAGCCTCTATGCCTGCCTGCTGCCAGGCTTCCCTGACATGATAATGATTGACTACCTCTGGAACCTCAAGCCCAAATACACCCTTTCTTCTGTAACTTGCCTTGGTTATGGTGTTTTATCACAATAGGAAAGAAGACTAAGACAAATTCTATTAGGCCGAATGTTGAGAATTAGAATGTGCATATCCAGTGACAACTTATTATATGCTTTCTTTAGCCCTCTTGATGTCCTTTTATTGCCCACATCTGTTCTGACCTAACATTCTTGTGGCTATAAGGTAAGCCTTTTTGGAATGAATTAACTTAATACACCAAAGGGTAACACTGTAAGTTACACTTGCCATCTTATAGCAGAGGTTCCCCACTTTGCTGCAACCCACCTATTTGATGCTACCCTCAATACATTTTAAAATGCCTTGATTTCTGATTTTCTTTAGTTCTGAAACTATAAAAATTTCATTGTCTGTTGAGTCATAAACCAGGTGGTGGTGGCACGTACCTTTAACACCAGCACTCGGGAGGCAGAGGCAGGTGGATCTCTGTGAGTTTGAAGCCAACCTGGTCTACAGAGTGAGTTCTAGGACAGTCAGAGTTACAGCAGAGTAGGCTGGGCCTCCCATAGTGATCACTCATTAAGAAAATGCCTTACAGGTGGATCTTAGAGAAGTGTCTTCTCAATTGAGACTCTCTCCTCTCTGATGACTCTATCTACCTTGTGTCAAGCTGACAAGCCAGTCAGTACACCATGTCACCTCTTACTTGCTGTCTTCCCTCAGGGGCAAATCCTCTCCCAGAGCCAAAGACATCATGAAGATCCCAGACAACATGGGCATCAAGAGAACAGCTGGCCAACAAACCATTAGTGTGCTGATTGGAAACACATTGAGGATGTCATTGCCCAGGTTGATACTAGCATATATGTCTGCTTGTGGGGCTGGCCTGCTTTGGCTGTCCTTGGTCCTGAGGTCCCTTTGTCTGGTTCCACCCTACCAGCAATAGAGGAGAGAAAGAAAAAGTCTTTCCGAAGAAAGAGTCTGAGGAGTCTGATGATGACATGGGATTTGGGCTTTTGATTAAATTCCTGCTCCCCTGCAAATAGAGCCTGTGTATGTATCTTGAAGAAAAACAAAAAAAAGGAAAAAGTATCAATGTTTTTAGCCAGATGTTGCACCTCATACCTATAATTCCATCTTGCAGGAGATCAAAGCAGTGACATTAGTATGAGTTTGAAGCTAGCCTAAGCTAGAGTAAGATCCTATCTCAGAAAAAAATTAATGAAAAAGAAATAAAACAATAAAATATCATATATTAATATACAGAAAATACATGTAAACTGCTAATGACATGTCAAGATTCTTTACGAGTTTTCAGAATTTCCTGTGCTTTTGGGGATAGAATATTTTAGATGGCAATGTATATAGTTATTTATCATTTAAAAATAAATTCTAGGACAGCACCTATCATCTACTGTCATGGGGTCCTACAGACAAAACATGTAAACAGCAAAAAAATATGTGCTGTGTATTTTCAAAATAGAAAAGAAGTCAAAATAATAAATGTTGAGTCGACAAAATAATTTTTGAAATTAACACCTCTTTAAACTGACAATATTTCTAATTATTTGTGAAAAGAAAACAATTACATGAAGAATAAAATTAGATGAAGAATGACAATAATAGTGGTGAGAAAATTAGAGTACACTTTTTCTAAAAGGTACAAAACTATTCTGTCATGATGCAAAGAGAGGCTAGATCTGATCATGCACAGCTGTAATCTCAGCACTGAGAGTGAGGCAACAGAATCACAAGTTCAAGGTCAGCTCTGAGCTACACAGTTATATCCTGTCTGACAACAACCAACCAACCAAACAAAAAGAACAGAAACAGGTTTAAAAACCAATTCACTCAGTAATTGGAGCAATACCGCCATCTGCTGCTACTAATAGAAATTGCGTGTTTGAAAACAGACTTTTTCTCTTTTGAAATGATCATTTTTCATGACTAGTGCTTCAAATTTGACTGATAAAATATAATTTATGAGTTGCAAAAACATATTAGATAATATCTACAGCTAAAATTTTTTTGTTTTAATCCAAACAGTTAACTTTAGCATATTCTAGTCTAGTGAAAAAGCCTGGATTTGGGGACTCAATTTCAAGTTCTAGCTTTTGGGCCCTGATAACATAATTTCCCTGGGCTTTCTTTGTCTTATAAAGTAGGTAATACACCTATCGCATTTTCTAATATTTGACAGGTAAGGAATAACTGATAACTGAGGTAAAATAAAAAGACAGGAAATATTATGAGGACCAGGTAAAGAAAAGGAGGCGTCCTCACCTTGAATCTGGTTGATGTATTACAACACTTGAGAGGCAGGGTCCAGAACACCTAAAATTTGCTGAAAAGTTGCCAAGATGAGACAAGTTCCTTTTGGAGACAGGTATTTTATATTAAAAAGGCAATGGGCCAGGCTTTAGGCTTGAATGCATACTAAGGCTCCTCTACAACAGTTTCTATTGATTCCTTTCCAGAGTGTAAGTGGGTAATGATTTTGTGCAATTCTTGTTGATATAGATATTTTGTTAACATAAATATATTGTAGAGGAGCTTGCATTGATTTTTTCCCTGATGGAGTCCTGATCTCCTTGTTAATTTTCTTGCTAGGCTGCTGGTACTATGTTTCTACGAGTATCACAACTTCAGACTAACTGACGGGCTGGTCACTGAGATTCGTGATAACTGGGAAAATGCCTAGGACATCTGGTTATACCTCATCTACTCCAAATCAAATCAGTACCCACCACAAATGCTGATGTTCACTTTCTGCCTACTCTCATAGGACTGTGATGGTCAAAGAATGGCAACACACCAAGTCTAAACACACAGTGATTCACATTTTCCCTACCCAAATTTGAGCAAGAAAGCCTCTAACTTTGTTAGAAGGTAAAAAGCCAAAGGCCACTTAGCATGACCAAGGTTCAAACAGAGAGTCTGTATTGAGAGACTGTATGGTGTCTGCCTGCAGAAAAACACTTCTCATAGAGGAATCCCAGTGTATATTTAGAGAGTTTCTAAAGACAAAGGACTACATCCTGGTTGGCAGTTGCAGGGGAAAGCAAGCAAGCAATTTAACAGAAGCCAAGATCATGCAGTTGCCTGAGGCATTTGACACTGCGTTTCTAGAACAGGGCTGGGTGCTTTCCTATGGGGCTTTCAGGATAGGGGTAGACACCAAAGATTGCTTCAGACTTTGCCCTGTTACACTTTACTGTATATGTTTGTTTGGTTTCCAGGGTCCTGATATTTCCTTTTATCATTTTGCCCAGTTTTGTGGCATAACCACATTCTAAGAGAGGGACTGATAAGTTTCTTATTCTGTCACCCCAAATGTTGGCTCAATAAATTAGTTCTTTGTAGCATACATAATTGTAATCCTGATGCTACCTTGCACATTTATTAGGTATAGTAGACAGAATTCTAAAGATGTTTCCACAAAATCCCTATCTGCTGGACCATTTTGTGGAATACTTCCATAGACATTATGTTAATGGGAGTTGGAAATGCAATTAAGATATGGACATTACAATAAGCAGTTCATATCGTAGTGCATAGGTTTGTCCAATTACAAGAGTCCTTAAAAGCAGAAAATATCATCCTGTTATACTCATAAGGATACAATAAGAGAAGATAGCAGTTATTGCTGAAGTTAATAAGGTCATAGCTTAGGCCCTAACAGTCTTTGACCAAGCAGGTTTGTCCACTCATTGTAGATAAACCAACTGAATAAATAAGTAATTGTGGAAAGTAGGAAAAGGATATTATTCTATGTGGCCACATTGAAAGAAGAGCAAACAGGCCCAATAACCTCTAGATCCATCTTTCCAGGTGTTAACCTGAGGTGGGTTTCTGTTTAAAAAGAGAACTTAAGAGTTAGGAATAACTAAGCAGTCTCAATTAAGGTGTGGTCATTCTCAGTCTGGTCATCCTATATCAAGTATATCTTCTTTTAAGTTATTTTTCTAAGATATTGTGCTTGATAGTCATCTTTGATTGTCAACCTGATGTGATTTAGAATCACCATGGGAACAAATATCTGACCTTGTCTGTGAGGAATGATTCAAAGCAGGTTAGTTGAGGCTTTACTCTAAGTGTGGGCAGTACCTTTTCACGGACTGGCGTAACTAGACTGAATACAAAGGAGAAAGCAAACTGAGCACAAGCATTCCCTCTCTGCTTCCTGACATGGAATGTTGCATGCCATGTGACCGGAAACCTCTTGTGCCTGCTGCAGTGCTTTCTCTGCCAGGATAGACTTTTATCCCAAAATAGATCCTGTCTCCCTTAAATTGTCTTTCTCAGGAGTTTTGCCTCAGCAATGAGAAAGCCAACATAATCAAACACCTACAACAATGTAATATAAATATTCTGGATTTAATAAAAGTTACATGTAGCAATTATTTACAGAGTTGTTTGCAACAAAGAAAATAGGATCTATGCTTCATGTATATCTTCTTCCAATTTTCATAGCAAAGTCATATGTACACAATTTTTCCATGTGTAAAAGTTTTGTATTTTTGTTTTCTGCAGTTAAGAAAATCAAAATATTACAAATTTTAAGATATATTCAATTCTGTACAAAATTATAGCAGGTCTGTCTACCTGTGAGCTATTTTAAAATAATTATAAACTGTGGCAAACACATAATATGAAAATGTATTCTAAAAGCAGCATCTAACACATACAATCTGCATGAATTTACATCTGGAAACAATGAAGTAGTGTATATACCTTATCCCAAATGGAAGCATCTGTCCTAAACATGTCTGTGTAAGTGCCAAAATTACTGGTTTCCTTTAGCCATTTTCATTTGCAAGTTTGTTTAAAAAATGTAAAAGAAATACTTCAAAACTAAGTAAACTGAAGACAATGTCCGTTTGATGACCACTCATCATTATGGATGCCAATTGATGACCTGTTCATCAAACTGCTTCCACATATGTGATTTTTTTTCTTCTCCCTAAGTTAAGTGACCATATACTCATCTGTTTATATGGATAGTCTGTTTTCTTTCTTGTTCTGATTTCATGTTTCTATCAATAAGCTTCTTAAAATTGCCCTTAGCTTATAGTCTTTCACTGGATTCCATGCTTCCACACATAGATCTAGAAAGTCTAACTTCTATTACTCTTGGCCACAATGTAGGCAATATTTAAAATATGCCTGGTAGGCAGAGAGGAATATTCTCACCTGAGGTATCATGTATATTTCCCTGTCTCTCCTCTGCTGTCCCTTTGGTTGATGGAACTATCTGCTTCCCAAATACCTGAATTTTGGCTATATTTTTTAATGTGATTTTTGGTGTGTAAAAATGCTCCTGAGTTAAGAAGGTCCAGCCCTTTTTTTCCTAAAACTATACCTCTCAGTTAATATTCAAGATGCTCACAAGGCTAATTCCTAGCTCATCCCTCCTTCTTGAGTTTTAGCTTATAATTGCTACTAGGTTCTGAAGTCATTGACCACACACAGATTACCACCAGATACAGCAACATAAATTCTGTAAATTCTAGTGCTTCTGACTATGACTTTCTTCCAGGATTTTTCTCCGGGTCTATAGTATCCTGATGGGGAATCTGATATATGAAATTTACAAAGAATTAATCTAAAGGGGAGTATGACTGGTAGGAGAACCTAATAACAAACTTGATTAGCAAAAACATCTCAAAAAGTTTTCAGTATTTACCAAGTATCAAATTTAGACCTTTCCTTAGTCCTTCAGTACTAAGAAACTAGAAACAGTATTCACAAATTCACAATAGTAAGTTATTTTAGATAATGTTCAATGGCCAGTTTCTTGAGTATTTTAAGTAAATTTTTCAGGAACCTGCATAGATGGGATTTAGTTACTGTGATGTCAGGTATGTGAAATACTTGAGGTTTGAATAATAAATGCATCATAGAATTTAAAACTTTAACTAAATAACAATACCTGGTACCTGTTAAATGAAACTCTGCATAGCTTACTATAAGTAATATGTGTAAGTGATTAATTTGTAAAAATATTTTAAGTAGACAATACATGAGCATTTGTCAATAATGCATTATGACATCTTCTCATGTCTTGTTGGCACTATTCATTTCTGGAGCTGGTCCTTTCCTCTGAAAGCATGGAATTAGATAACACTATGAAATATCATACGTTTTAGTGTTAAAAGTCAACAATATTTACAAATTACCTCCTAGAATTATTTTCAATGAAAAATATGTGTATTTGATGCTGATATTTCTGATTCTGTAAGGTACTGGGATGCAATGGAGATAGCTTACAGTGAAAATAAATGCTAGAAACAGAGATATAATTAAAAAGTAATTACATTGTAAAGGTGCTTTTAATTTCATAAATTCAAAATATCTAGTCCCCAAGCCATCACATAAAATTGATTAGCTTGAAGTTTTATGCTGAAAATGAATAAGTTCAAATTATTGACAATAAAATTTAAAATATAACTAATTATGACAGAATTTTAAATCGTCAGTCTGAGCTAGTGGTAGTAATACATACTTGTGACCCTAATATGTGAGATGTAGCACCTAGAAGATCAGAGATCAAAGGGCGACTGGGAATAGGTGAAGCCTAGTCTTGAATAAAGCAAAATAAACAAAAATTGATGTTTTCATTTCTATGTCTGCACCTGTGTTTCTCCAGGGTAAACATTTAACTACTTGGTGTTGACCATTATTCCTGTTCTTCCTTGTTGATTTCATAGCTAGACACTGGAAATAAGTAAGAATTTGTGTGGTCTGAGGCTTTTAGTGAACTTTAAAGGCACGAACCTGTTTTGTTTGTTTTTGTTTTGTTTTGTTTTTGTTTTATTATAACAAAAATAGGAATCTGAACATAGACAACAAACAACCTCAATTGTGGAACATGTTTTTAAGCTATGGTCTACACAGGCTAGACAATGGTGCCTTAACACAATGTGTTCTTACAGACAAGAGCCAGTTTTCCAAAATAATCTCCTTTTCTCTTTCATTCTTCATTTTCTGCTTTGTATCTGTTTTTCTCTTTCATCCTTCATTTGCTCCTTTGTTGAGATCCTCTTCCACTGAAATAGTAGACACAACTACATTCTGACTTTGAAATGATACCTCTGAGCCTGGGGGTGGTGGTTTATAGAGAATTATTGCAAGTCCATTGAAGAGCATGTTCATCATTTTACAAGTAACAGCTAAATACAAAAAAACAAAACAAAACAAAAAAAAGTCATGCATTTGGACCTTCACTGATCTATAAAAAATAGTTTCCACTGACTAACTCTTTACTAATAGAAACTTCTCACTTTAACGTGAATAATTATAAGGAATAATCATTTTATACTTTCAAATTTTTAAATCACAAGAGAGGCTGAGGAGTAGCACACACCTGTCATCACAAGACTCAGAGGCAGAAGTCCCTGAGGCCAACCAGGGCTTCATTAGGAATTTCTGAGCAGCTTAAAAGAGACAAAGATCCTATATTAAATAATAATAATAATAATAGTGATGAAACTAGGAAAAAGAAATGAAATAGTTTTTACAATTTAATGCACAAGCATGTGTTTTCTTTGTAACAACAAAATTAAGAAATGCAATAACAATTATTCTGTTCTTGAGTATAATTACAAAACCAATGCTGTTAATTAGTACTCAGTAAATCCTTAACTGACATTCCTTTGCTCATTTTTTTTTCTTTTTGAGACACTACTTTTTTCTATGTAGCCCAGAATAACATCAAACTCAGGATCATGTGATCTTGGTTCCATGGGAGCTGGAATTATATATGTGCATAACCACACCCAGGCTCCGTGCTCCATTTCTAAGTTTATGAACACATCCCTTATTAAGGGGAAAAACAATCAAAGTGTCAATAATGAAATAAAATAGTTCACCATCTTTAAACTTGAGTAAAGCAACTTCATGTCAAAGATGGAACATAAGGTTAAAATGGAAAGGCTGTAGAGTTCTTAGGAGATGGCCTGGATATAAATATATCATATTTAATACTTACCTAAGTTTACTCTGACATATCAGCTAAAAACATGATCTACTTATATTTATCACATAAGTTTAATTCAATTTCAAATAACTCTTTTTTTAATACAATTGGATAAAGATAAATTAGTTTCTGCCATAGGATTATACATTACTATCAGTGCTGAAAGTGATCTCACACTGTAGTTTTTCCAGTAACTGAATTCCTTTCTGTGATCATGCCTATTCATTATAAAACATCTGAGTAGGAATTCTCCCTCATCTATTTAATCCTTATTTAATTTGTCAGGTCACTGACATATACAACTCTCTCAATGTTTCATTGTTGATTTGAAGTTGAAAAGTTAGTTATACATCTTTTTAAAAAATTTTTAGATTGTGATATAATTACAATATTTCTCCTTTCCCTTTATTCCTTCCCATCCCTCTCACATACCCGTTCTTGCACTCTTTCAAATTCATGACTTCTTTTCATTATTTATTATTACATGCATATATGAATACCACAAACATTCCTAAGTATAACCTTCCCAGTCTGTATAATGTTACTTATATGCATGTTTGCAGGACTAATCATTTGGTATCACATAACCAATTGGTTATATATATACATATATGTATATATGTATACACACACACACACATATATACACACACACATGTATATATACACACCACATATATATGGTGTGTGTATGCATGTGAGACAGTGTCCAATTCTTAGCCCAATCTGGCCTGAAACTCATTATGAAGCCTAGGTTGGTCTCAAACATATAATATGTATGATCCAGGCTCAGCTTTTCATGCTCTAGAATCACAGCTGTGTAACACCATCTAGAGTTAAGGGTTCTGTGTACTTAAGCATTGTAATGTCTAACATTGATATGAAGTATTTAATTGTCAAATTGTCACATTCTAGATGTATACCATACTTCCTTAATCTTAAATTTGTCATTTAACCAAGAATGTATATATGACCATCAACAAAATCAATTGAAGATCATGGCAAAACTTCTGAACACTTCTTGCAGCTGCAAGACATTTCCCTACTACAGCTCTATATAGTTTACAGAGCCCAGACACTTAGATGATAATCATGCCACAGAGCCTTTCAAATTCTCCTTAATCTTTTGTATATTCTT
Source organism: Cricetomys ansorgei (assembly GCA_026225945.1). Lineage (NCBI taxonomy): Eukaryota > Metazoa > Chordata > Mammalia > Rodentia > Nesomyidae > Cricetomys > Cricetomys ansorgei. Next base: position 7,675,311 of record JAMJFZ010001791.1, read on the forward strand.
TCCAAGAATTTGAGAGAAATTGCTCTTAAAAAAACACATGCCAAGTGATATACAAAAAGTGAAAATTGTATTCTTCTACCTAAGAAGACTTAAAATTGTGGAAGCCATTCACAGCCTCTGATATCATGTTGAGTAACTGATTTTAGCTTCAGAACTGCAGGATGGCCTCACAGGATGGCCTGAACATCACACCAAAACTAGAACATAAGTCGCTAATAACATGATTCAAAGTAGCAAAATGTCAACTTACTAATGGCTACCAGCATATAGGCCATCCTGGTGTTATCATAAATCCAGCAAGCTCCTTTGTTTCCACATTCATTGACATCCCACAGAACACATGTGCTATCTATTATGACACCAAATATAATTGGCCCAGGTATTGTGCCTGGAGGAATTAAAGACAAAATGCAAACAGGTAAAGATTACAGCCTACAATCATAGGGTTATAAAATATATAGCTATACATATATTCATATAATACAAATAAGCATTAGTCTATCTACATGCACATTAGCCAATTCATATATAAGTCAAAGGATATAAAAAGTAGTCAAAATATAATAATTATATGCTAATTCAAAACAGTACTTTAATAGAACATATTAATATTAGGGCCAGCAAGATGGCTCAGCAGGTAAGGGCATTTGCCTACAGGTCTGATAATCTAAGTTGAATCCCCAGGATCCATGTAGTAGAAAGAGAGACCCAACCTTTGGAAATTGTCCTCTATCTTCCACGTATGGCACATAGGTACCCACACCCGCACATACACAGACATACACCAAATAAATGTATTTGAAAATCAAAGAAAATTTTATTCTTATATTGGGCTAATAGTTTAGAAACTTATTTTATATTTTTTTTATTTTTAAATGATACAAAACCTATAGGTTGTAATAAGGTATCACACAATGTGGTAATCTGCAAAATCTTTAAATTCAGGCAAATACAGTTGAATCCACAAATATATTATTTGTAGCTAAAACTTTCATATACCTATTGCCCTAGTTTTAAAAAAGTTTAGTAAATATTCTAGTTCACTACTTTCATAAGGTAACAATTCTTTGAAATTGTCTATGATAGATTTAGAAAATAATAAAAATTTTTGGCACACAAAGAAGGCAGATAAGCTACTAAATGTATTCATTGTACATTTTGTGTATACACACACACATACACACACACACAAACACACATATATGCATACACACACACATACACACACACACACACACACACACTAATATGGGCATGTGTTCATAGTGCAATATGAATGTAGGCATGAGTAAACATGACCACCTACAGACATATATAGGAGTATTTGTTACATACACAAACACAAACACACTTCCACAAGGCCAAGAAGCACTGCACTTCCACATATAAGTAATCCTCTCTAACTTTATATAGTACACATTAGTGAATTCAAACAAATGAAGACTAAACATGTTAAAAAATAATTTATACCAAATATGCTCAGTTACTAAATAAAAGGTGGCAAGAAAAGAAACTGGGGTTCATAATTGATATTTCAAATAAATCAGATATTCCCCTTAAAGTTACCTTTGCAGTGGGATTGGAAACAACAGATAACAAGTCAGACAGGTTAGGTGAGAAATCACTGTATTCTCATTTCATGTAAGCAGTGCTATATCATGAATGTTGGAAAACAGCTTTCATCAGTGACAACTATGCAGTGCTTATCCTTCATCATTTACTTGGCGTCCAGCATATTAGAATAGGTCAATAACACTAATGAACAAAAACAGCAGATGCTGATGAATGCTTTTAAATAACATACCTAGCAACCGAAGTAACACAAACTGTACTCCCAATGCTAGAGACCGCTCTCTGTGATTGACACACCTGCAAATATATTAGAAACAAATGAGAAAAAAAATCAGGTTATCTATTAATTATAGTCAGACTTTTATGTCAACTTCAGATTAGCATTCCTACTCAAGAAAATGTTGTTCATATTAAAATATTTATAAAATCTTACAAGAAAATTCTGAGATTATAAAAGGAAAATATTACCAGTAGCAAAACATTACTAAAAACACCAAAAAGTCACAAGTCCCTGTGAGTTTCAGCTAAGTTATAGGGGAAACAAAGCATCCAATTATCTAAACATTTATCTAAAACAAAAAAAATCCCAAAAAACAAAATATAACTCTAAACAAATTAGGTAGGAGAATGTACCTCATTAAAATGAAAATCACAAATGACAAAATCACAGGTAATACAGTCAATACTCTGAGATTAGGAACAGGAGAGGATGCCCACTCTTTCAGTGTTCAAAATTCTGTCCAGAGGAATCAGGTAGCAGAAACAAAGAAAAGGCATTCAAATTGAAAAGGAAGACTGAAACTGCCTCTACTTTTAGATGGAGGAAACCTCCATGTAAAGAGCTATTCACATGAATAAATGATGTTAATAAATTTGAGGCTACCAAATCAATATTAGGAAACAGTTATATTTCTGTGAAATAAAGAAACTAAGAAAACAATCCCACTTACACCTGGGATTAAACAAATGAGATCCTAGTCTTGGACATCAAAATAATGTAGAGTTGATGTTGGAAGACAACACAAATAAACAGAGACACCTTAATGTTCAGGAATCAAAATAATTCTGTCAATATGCCTATACTATCCAAAGCAATTAGAATAAAATTCCCATCAAAATGATAATGAAATTGTTCACAAAAATAGAAAACAAATTCTAAGATTCATATGGAAAAGACTTAGAATAGCTATGCCAATATTGGTCAATAAGAAAAAAGTTGGAGGTATAATACTACCAGATTTCAAATGATAATAACAAATCTATAATAATAAAAACAGTCTGGGTCTAGCATAAAAATGCACATAGACATTAATGGAACAGAATACACACACACACACACACACACACACACATTAACACGTGTCTGTCTGTCTGTCTGTATATGCAACTGACAAGGATGCCAAGAAGACATAATGGGGAAAGATTTTATTTAATAAATGATGTTGAGAAAATTGTATATTTTATATTCACATGAAAAACAATGCAACTGGACCCTTATCTCAAATGGTATACAAAACACATTCAAATTGACTAAGGACTAAACATAAAATGTGAGTCTGATCCTTTCAAAAACAAAAAATGGAAAGCTCTTGACATTTGTTTGGTCAAAGACACTTTTGGCTACCAAACCGGAAGGATAAGCACCCAGAGCAAAGAGAGACAAATGGAACTACATCTCAACACAATGCTTCTGCACAGCAAAGGAAAAGACAGAGTGAAGAAACAGACTACAGAAAGGAATTGGCAAACAAGGCATCTCATAAGCACTTCATTACCGCCACCCCCAATCATAAACTCAAAACAACACAATAACATGAAAGAAATTCTAAAATTAGGCTGAAGATCTGACTAGATACTTCTCCAAGGAAGGCAGCAATAGCCAGAAACAATATGAAAAACAGTGTTCAAAACCAGTAGTCATGAACAAATGTGCATGGAGTCCTGTCTTGCTCTTAATAGTTCATTTATTTTGATAAAGTGGAACAAAATACTCTTGAGGAAACAAAGGAAGTCACTGCAACTGCCAGAAGGAAAGTGATCTGGCACAGAGATTCAGACAGACTGCAGTTTCTCAGGAAAATTGAAATCATAAGTAATAAGTGACTTGGCAGATAGTCAAAGACATGACTGCACTTCTGTGTTTACCGCAGTCTTAACAACAATAGTTAGGTTGTCAAACAACTCAATCATCAAACAAATGGACAAAGAACATGTAGCATTCAATATTATTATAGCACAGCAAGAAAGAGAAGTCCTAACATTTGTACAGCGTGGATGAACTTAGAATACATTGTGCTGAGATGAACCAAGACAAAATCAAAATACTGATTGTATACTCTGACTCATATGTGGACACGAAACATTGGCTTCATTTAGAAGTAAAGGATAGATTGCAGGCTGGTAAGATGGATCAGTGTGTAAAGGTGCTTGTTGCCAAGAGTGGTGAGTTCAATCCCCAGAAACAACATGGTAGAAGGAGGAAAGTGACTCTTTGAAAGTTGTCGTCTGACTGCCACACACATGCCATGGTATATGTATACATATATATACCTGACCACCACACACATGTCATGGTATATGTTTACATATATATACCTGACCACCACACACATGCCATGGTACACCTGACCACCACACACATGCCATGGTATATGTATACATATATATACCTGACCACCACACACATGCCATGGTATATGTGTACATATATATACCTGACCACCACACACATGCCATGGTATATGTGTACATATATATACCTGACCACCACACACATGCCATGGTATACCTGACCATCACACACATGCCATGGTATATGTGTACATATATACACACATACACAAATAAATACAAATTTTAAAATGTTCTTAAGAAGTAGAGGTTAAAGTGATGATTTCCAGAGGCCAAATGTATTTTAAATTTGCTAAAACTAGATGTTAATCATTCCTATCACATTTGTGTACATACACATAACAAGTGACATGTGAGATGATGAATATGTATATTAGTTTTTGGTAAGAATTTCATTTCATATATGTATTTAAATGCATTTAATAGTAATATATCCACATTTAATTGACTAGTCATTTCAATGAGTCTAAAAAGCAATTAAAATAAGCTAGTATCTGTCCAAAAAACCTTTTTTGGGGGTGGGTTAAGGATTATAGGCATGTATCACCACTACCCTTGGGTTAAAGATCTTAGTTTTTGGGTATCACTATTCACAAAACTTCAAATACTCTGACTTCTAACTTTGAGACTGAAATCACACACATAGCATGAGGATATAAACTGAGGCAATAAAAACTAATTCTGGCTTCAATACTATTAATAGCTCTTTATAGACTGTTCAGTGATGATGATGTGTGACATCAGCATTCTAGAGAGTCACAAGAGAGACAAAAAAGATGACTCATTTTTCTAAACAAGTCAGTAAGCCAGGCAGAGTAGCACAGGCCTGTAATCCCAGCAAATAGGAGCCTAAAACACTGCAGGTGCAAGGACAGTCTGTGCTCCATAGTGAAATGCTATCTAAATATAAAAAATCAACAACCTACAAGTACAAACAAGTAAGCAGTTCAACGGAAATTTATATTAGTTAAATTATTTTTCTAAATTAATTTTCTCTTTGCTAAATACCTCCAGTTCTCAGGTAGAGCAATGTTAATAATTCAATATAACTTAGAATCCATACACTTCCAACTTTTTAAAAATATGAATGATAGTGGGTGAATATTAAGAAGGAAAATACTAAAAGGGAGAACCCCAGTGCTGCTCATGAAAGAGGTAGAAAGACTGGTGATGGCATGTAGAGATGCTTCTAAAACATTAAAGGAGGGGGAACAAATGTTAAAAACACCTACAAATGCCCACATTATGACTTCTTAGTGGTTGGCAAGGGGTGATTTGCCAGTACCCATTGCTTAATTTCACACGAGGACTGTTGTGATTACCTGTTGCCAGAATACCTACACATAATTGAGCAAGTCTCCAGCTCAGACTGGTCATGTGTGAGACTCTCAGAGAGTCTCAAGTCAAACACATGCCACATGGGCAACAGTAAAATACTTTCATACATTAACTTCTTTAAACCTCAGGTATCTGGGCTTCTATGGAGTCCCAGAATTCATGTGGTATCCAGAAGGTATTGCTTGAATTAACGAAAGCCTAATTGAACTCTGCGTCATTTGGTTTTTCACTCAACATGCTTCTATAGGAAATGCAAGTTTCAGAGTGCAACCCTTACCTTAATATAGACACAGTTATCGGGGTACCTGCCAGAAAGGTGAAGATAATGGTAATGAAGAAAACGCCAAGAAATATGGGCAAGTTTGCACATCGAGTGTTACATTTTCCAGCTTTAGCTTCAAAATCAGTATTTTCTGTAGTAGATGTGATTTCTACTTTCCTTTCAATACAGGAACAATTGTAATATTCCTGGAATTTAAACACAAAAATGTCAATGTTGTTGTTTACTTTGAAAATATATTTGTATCATTATGTCAGTGTCCTATTCTATAGACAGCCAATAGTGCTGAAATCACGCAAAGTAACAAGCCACGTATGTGGAGTACAATCACCTGTATTTGACTTTGTGGCCTATTATTGGCTCATGTCATAAAACACCTTGACAAGAATATAACAGTTACACACTTCCTTGTGTTCTGCATACATAACTTTCAGTAGACCATAATTACCCAGATAATATCTTCCTACTAACTCTTCTTTTTTGTTTTAAGGGGCACAGAAGCATCCATGCTGACAATCTCATTATATGCACTAGTTTGAAAGAACAAACACTATCATTGTTATAAGTACCCAGTAAAATTATCTTGTGTACACTAAAACTTTAATAAAACACTATTAACCACAATAATTTAACCACAATTTCAAACAAAAGAATTTTCTGAATTAAGAGTTACTTAATGGAAAGCAAAATATCCTTTTGATAACATGTTTATGATAACAAGAAATAGGAATTACCACAGCTTTACTACGAAAACTACCTTACATATAAATAATATTATTTTTCATATATTTCTGTATAGGCATAGATGTATGTCTATAGTAGTAACATGACATTATGGAAGGTAACAACCAAAAAATCACGTTTTATCTTTATAGAAAAGAGATCAGTTATTTAGAAACTTTATTAAGTTATAGAGGCATTGTATATCTCCATGGTATCCTTAATGTAAACTTTTTACACATTTAAACCCTCAACAAAATCATAGTGAGATAGAGAAGTTAAAAAAAGGGGGGAGAAGTTCCAGGTTCCAACGACATTTTCTCTTCATTAAAGCAATTCTAAGACCAATGGTGGTGATTTGGGAAGAGTGAATATGCATATGATCCTAGAACATGCATTATTACATAGAAATCAATCAGATGTATATAGAAAAACAAGGCCATTCAGCCTTGTGTGTGTGTGTGTTACAGAACACATTTGGAGGTAAGGCGACAGACAGCTAATGGAAGTCTGTTATCTCCTAACCCTGTGTGGGCTCTGGGACTCGAATTCAGCTTTTCATGCTTAACATCAAGTGCCTATACCCACTGAGCAATCTTGAGGGTCCCAGCTTGAACACCTTAAGAAGAGAAACTGACCAGAGCACTTTCTCTCACTTTGATTGTGTAACTGAAGTATAGATGTGATGGCACTCTCAGCCAAAGTCAGTTCTGTATTTTGGTCATTGGCAGAAATTATTATTAATATTGCTGGAGAAAATACACAAGTGTTTATCATTTTATTATATGTGCAATTCTGTCAATCTGAAATAGTTCATAAGAAAAGTGTGTCCTGGGCTGGAGAGGTGGCTTAGCAGTTAAGAGCACTTGTTGCCCTTACAGAAGAGCTGGGTGCTAATCTTATAACCCCTTAGTGAGATCAAATCTTCTGTAAATCCTATTCCAGGGGGTCTAACGCTCTTCTGATTTCCTCAGGCAGGCACAGACATGGTACTCTTTCAGGTACATCATAGCCCATGCTAGGGATGGAGTCCAGTATAGGAAAGACAAGCACCCTGCCTACTAAGATAGCTGCTTGATTTGTCTGAAGTTTTTTAATTATATTAAAAATAAATAATGTCCATGGGTAAATTGATATAATATTAAAAGCAAATTTATATTTGAGGAGGAATTGATGATTTGGATGTTTTATACTATATTTGTGTTGTGTGAAATTAAAAAATAATTAATAAGTTTCATTGTATCACTGATTAGTAACTGTGTTTTCAAGGATCTTAGAACTGTGAAAAACCCAAATAATATAAAACGGTGATAAAACTGCCATGCTATTGACTTCAGCAATAATTGCCTGAGACATGAAGAAAGGAGTCTTTTTCAGACAAGAGTGCCAGGGCAGCATAACTGGGAAGGTGGGACAAGCAGAAGGAAAAGACTGATGGTCAAGACAACGTCACAAGACGCAATGCACATTGCTCCACTGAGGCAAAGTAGAAAACATGACTACCTTAGGTTTCCTGTTTGAAGCTGAGTTTAAACAGCCTGCAAAGCATGGAGAAAAATACTGGACTCCATCACCTCCACAGAGGGGATAATAATAGGACCGCAAACACTTGCAGTTGGCATTACAAGGTGCAGTCAAATGCCCCAGTTCTCCTGTTCTGTGAATAAGAAAGACAGAGAAAGTGACATTTTCCATGACATAACTCCTAAAGAACAATTCAGAGCAGTTGTATCTTGTCATCGTGTTAGTCACTCAAAACATTAATTACTAAATGAATAAAACAGCCTTTCTGCTTTTCCATGAGATTTAGCATACAATTAGCCTACATCTCTCCCTAGACAGAAATGTTTGAGGAAGGATCCTATCTTATTCAGCTTCCTGCTCCCATTACTCCCTTCCAGCCCCACTTATCACCTGTTTCAGACACACTGTTGAAAGAGTGAGTAGCTGAGTCACTGGGGGAAGCATCTTTGATTAGAGTAACCCTTTAAGGGAGAAAGCTGTGAAATAAGACTTATTAAGAGTCACAAAGTGAACAATAAAAATGGAATGAGAGTGCTGAATAGTTTTATGTCAGCTTGACACAAGTTAAAGTCATCTGAGAGGAAGGGACTCAATTAAGAAAATGTCTCCAATAGATACAGCTGTAGGGTATTTTCTTAATTAGTGATTGATGAGAAGGGCCCCAGTTTATTGTTAGTGAGCCATACAGCTGTAGGGTATTTTCTTAATTAGTGATTGATGAGAAGGGCCCCAGTTTATTGTTAGTGAGCCATTCCAGGGCTGGTGGTCCTAGGTGCTATAAGAAAGCAGGCTGAGCAAGCCATGGGGAGCTAGCCAGTAAGCAGCACTTCTCTGTGGCCTCTGTACCAGCTCCTGCCTTCAGGTTCCTGCCATGTTTGACTTCCTCTCCTGAGTTCAAGTCAAATAAACCCTTCCTCCTCAAGTTTATTTTGGTCATGGTGTTTCATCACAGCCATAGTGACTCTAACTAAGACAGTGAGTCTTAATAAATGTCAGAGTTTCTCCTGCTAACAGTTCTTGGCTCTGTGGATTATCAATGTGGGTGATTAGCAGCATCTGCCACTGCTACCCACCAGTCACAAGTAGCATCCTCCTTAAATACGCCAATGAAAAAGTTGTTAGACATTTGCAAACATCCTCTGAAAACAGGCAACATTTTAAAACCAAAAAGGTGACTAAAATTATGTTGTTTAACACACTCACATCACCATAGGAAACAGGCCTGATATACTTAAGTAAATGTCCTGATTTCAGACTAGGAGATGCTTTGTTTATGTTGTCTCTTGCTGTCTGTGAGAAATCTTTATATAAAGAATCACAGAGGTCCCAATATAAGGTCTTTCTCTAATCAGAGATGCTTCTCCAGTGCCTCACCTACTCATTAAATCAACTGTGTATCTGAAGCAGGTGAGAAGTGGGTCTTGTGTTGAGCAATGGGAACAGGAAACCAAATAAGATTGTATCTCTCCTCAAAGATTTCATTTTAGGGATAGAGATAGATTAATTGTATGCTAATCTTCTGAATATGGTTTCCTGATAGCTACGTAGCTACAGATGCATTTTCAAAGCTCCAAAGGATGACTAATGAAAAGAAAAGTTTGGAGAAAGGAGATCTGAGAAGGTACCTCCCAGGTGGTTCTTAAAGAAGAACATAATATAATCAGACAGTGGGTAACTAAAAGAGGAGCCTTGGAATAGCGGAGATGGTATCTGGAGAAGAGAATGGAAAGGAATGTTCTTGTAAGGAAGTAAAGGTCTAGATTAATGGTTACCTCCATGGCCTTGTTAAAATCAATGACTGTTAACTGTTATAAAAAATGTTTACATGAATAGTGATATTATCAAAAGACCAACAAAAATGCATTGATATGTGTATAGTATGTATGAATCTGTAAATATATGTTTGCATATGTAGGTGTGCACATGTGCTTGTGAAGACCTGAGTTTAACAAAGAATATCTTCCTTGATTACTCTACCTTACACTACCTTAATGACACTCCTTTAATTGAGACAGGATCTCTCATTAACCCCAGAGATCTCTTATTCAGATTGGTCTAGCTATCCAGCTTGCTCTGGGAATCTACAGTCTCTATCTTTCAAGTGATAGAATTAGGTAGGCCACCATGTTCAGCCAACATTTACATGGGCTCTGGGGATCTGAACTCAGTTCTCATATTGATCAACAAGCATTTATTATGTGAAATTTACAGGGTACAAATTTGAGGGAAAGAGACCAGTTATAACATTTAAAGCAAGTGGCTAAAATATGAAGGAAAACTGAAACACAACATGGTTATAGGAAAGATTGGTGGTGAAACTTTTAAACACAGAACTGGTAAGATTTGGTGATTGATAGATGATGAATCACCATTTCAAGGAATTCAAAGGCACTCCTACTATTCAGTAGAGAAGGAGAACCCAATTCTGAGGAAGATGTAACTGGTATAGCTTTGCATATATTAAGAATCTCGGGTTGGCAGACAACTGACCCAAGGCTAGACATGTTAACATTCATTGGCATACATATCTAACAAAATCATGATGGTGATGAGATCGGCCATACAGAGAGTAGGCATATCCAACTTCTTGACACTGTGACACACATTGTAATCTACAATGTTCCCTCTCAAAAATTCACATCTACCTATAAGATACACACAGTCTCATACTGTTTTAAATAAGTTTACAATTTTGTGTTTGTCTGTATTTATAGTTGTTCTTAGTGGTACTGAGGTTGGACACTCGTTGTAGGAGAAAATCAGAGGTCTTGGGAGGTCTGCTTACTTTATAATCACACAGTTAATCTCAGATGTATTATCTTAAGGAGAGTGGTAGAAACATAACAGAAATAGGGAACCAGAGCCATAAATAAGAAAGAAAGCATCATTCCTGTGACTGTAAGTCCATACTTCCTTGGAAAGCAAAAGATGTAAGCCAGCCAACACAACTTAGTGTTTGAAAATAATCTCTCAAACTGGAAAATGATGGCATTTAAGTAGTAGGCAGAGAAGTTTGAGAAGGAGGTAGATCTAGGTAGAAGGTGGGAAAGAAGTCAGTGGGAAGTAGAAAGGAAATAGAAATCAAAAGCTAGATTGTATGGGACTGGAAAGACAGCTGAGGTCATAGGGGCATTTGTCTTAAGGTCATGGGCCTGGAACCCACATGTTTGGAAAGAATCATCTCCCACAAGTCATCCCCTGACCTCCACAAAAATCAGTTAAGAGATGCACAAAATTGTAAAGAATCTGCCCTTCTGGGCTGGAGTATCTTCTGCAGTCATTCCCCACAGAATGCAGCCACATGTGTCTTTGTCAGCACAATTTTATTACAAAAATCTCTGCCCAAGTTTACTGGGGATAACAGAAAAGAGACTAGAGAAAATCAGTCCTTATAACTCAAGCTAGTAATATAACATTACACAAGTTTCAATTCAACTTTTCCAATACTTAATTGTTGTATTACTTGTAAACACATACTAAAAATGCACAAGTATAAGACGGCATTATACAAACCACAGCAGAAATAATTTTTAAAAAAACATTGCTCGTCTTCAAGCTTCAGTCAATTTCTCTGTATTTTATAAAATTTTGTGTCATGTGATGAAAAGGAAAGGAAATGATCAGTAGGAAACAAGTACTATACTTGTAGAGTATAAATGTGTAGCCCTACCTGTCCCAGAACTGACTCTGTAGACAAGGCTGGCCTTAAACTTAGAGAACCACCTGCCTTGGCCTCTCAAGTGCTGGAACTGAAGGCATGTGCCACCACTGCCCAGTTTGTGAAGTATATTTTCAACATTTCTAGATATTTTTCTACTATTCCAGATGTGTGCACCAAATTTCATTCAAATTGGAAACTGAAAATAGCTCTTATGTCAAATAACATCTACACCAGCAGCAGTACATCTTTCTCTCCCTCCCCTGCAGCGCATACTATCTCTGTTTCTTCCTTCTCAGCTCCTTAAAACCATTAAATCTCATCTTGCTTTGAGGCCACAAAGGCTATCCTAAGTATAGTCAAATAAAATAGAAAATACATCCTTTTGTGAATGCTACAGAACTTTCTAGAGCTCCAGTTACCTAAACTATTGTTCATTCCATGTTTTGTTTTCCAATCTTTGTTTTAGAATAAGAATTTGATGCCTCTATAAGAGGAAGCATGAAGAAGTATTGACTAAATGTAATGGAGCTTAACCAAACATTGATTTAGAACACTGGGCATCATATTAACACAAAAGAATGACAGACGTGTGAATATAAATACAAATCAAGATTATTGTTTCTGGGAAACTTTCCTAGATGAATTTAATGCCATGTTCATGCCGCATTTCACAAAATTATGGAATCCCAAGCCTGGGGTGATACCTCCCTCAAAACCCACACACATATATAATAAACCAATTAAAACATCACTATGAGGCTCCAACTTTTGTGATCTACCAATGTTGGCTTAGGATATTGTTGCAAAACAATCCTGGCCAAGAACACTAATTAGAGGGAGAAACTTGTCTGCAGGACATAACAAGAAGTTATTTATTTCTCAAAATAAACATTAATTTAAAAGTAAATAAAAAATAAAAATTATGCCCCTTTAGTTTTATTTTAATGTATTTTAGTAAACTTTCAACCCAGAGAAGAGAATTTGTCATTAAAGAATAACCTCTATTTTTACATACTTAGGTTAAAAGGAAAATAGGATGTTGCCATAGCCTGCTTTTTGTAGATAAAATATCCAAGATGAATGATTTATGAAGGCTGTAGGTTGCTTGAGGACAGGGAGGAGTGTTAGAGGATGAGAGGTCCAAGCAAAAAGAAGCAGGAATGGCCTCTGATGGTAGAAAAGGACATCACAGGACACAATAGAGAAGACAAGCTGGCTTGTGTGTCCCTCTTCTTAGAAAATCACTAGTCCTATACGTAGAGCTCCTAATTATCTCCCAAATATCTTTCCTCTAAGGTAGCACACGATCTGGGGACTATCTCTAACAATTGAACTTTTAAACATTCAAATCCTACCAAATATGAATCCCTATAAGAAAACTCTCTAACATTTTAATCCTCGTTGAATCCCTGAGCCAAACATATTGCCCTTAAACTGCTAAGATAATTAACACCTACAGCTTTCAAGTAGACACTAAATATTCAAACTAAAACACAAAAAGACAAAATCCCACACTATCTTTCACTGAAACAAACAAAACGTGTCTAAATTGTTTAAAAAGACAACTCCTAATCATGTGCTTTGAGTAAGAAAATTCTTGCAAATGTATACATAATATCTGACATTAATGTAAAAAGCATTGAATTATATTTACCCATTATATGATTCAGACACACCAGCAAATGGCTCATTTTCACATTTTGCGTAAATAAATATAAAACTCAGCAAAAATGCTACTCCAGATGCAAACAATGCAAACTTCATTGTATTTTTACACTTCAATTTGAATTTTGAAACAAGAAGACCACCTAAGATTTGACCAAGAGCAGCTCCAGGAAGTAAAACAGCCCCTAATGAGAAGTAAGATAATGAAAAACACAATTATGCTCAGTAACTCATACCGACAACTGGAAAACATCACAACCAGCTTCCACAGATAAGAATTTACCTGACATAAAAACACATGCACAAGAAAATGTCATAGATACAAGCAGTAGGAGGTTAATCAAATTAAGTAGTAACAGAATTAATATATTTTTCTTAGCCTAGTTTGGTCTGTCTTAAGTTAATCCAGAACATTGATTTAAGAGAATCAGAAACTTCTACCAAAATATTCAAGGTATGGGCTATTCAAAATGATGTACTCTCTCAATGAAAACAATCTGCTTAAGTTGAAACTGTATACTAGGTGATAATAAAGAAAAGCGTTTACCTCCAAGGGTAGCTGCAAAGCTGGATGTCATTCCAAATTGATTTTCTATAAATTTAGGTAAAAACGTGGCAAATCCCGTTGAAACTAATGCTTCAGATGTAGTTGATAAAACTAAACATATAAAGACAGTATTCCTCATCAAATTCTAAGGAAAAAATACAGTTCATGTGAATCACTGTGATTACAGCACAAAGTGTGGCATTAACAGGGAAGCATAATGAAATACAAACATCTAAACTATAGTATTTCCTCTGGGAGAAAAACATAATCACAGTTAATTGGTATAAACACACACACACACACACACACACACACACACACACACACACATACACAGACAAGGACATTTGTATGTGCAGCATCTAAAGAATAGACAGATGACTCATTAGTTGGGAGCAGTCATTATCCTTTATTGCCCTCCAGAGACCAGTGGAGGAGGTAAAAGCCTATTTGGTAATGTTCCCTTTTCTAGGATTAGTGTAAATGTCTATAGTATATATACAGCCATTATCAGATTATTTAGGATATATTTAAATTTCTGTATCCACTAACCAGGGAACTTGAAACTGAGCATAGATGAATATTGTTTCATCATTATAGTATTCAGTAATTAAGAACCCTAGATAGGTATTAAAGCTAAGTATCTTTACATAGGTCTTTATACTGTTAATTCTCTCAAAATATTATTGCATAAATCTAACAAAATACATTTCCAGATATCAAGGACAGATGAGAATATTGGTGGTGTAGTGGTGAGCATAGCTAATAATAGATGAAAATATTCACATATGTACATATGGAAGGAATTCATACACCTACACCAAGGACTTATCAACTTTCCCTGGAAAGGAGGAAATAATAGCCTGAGACTATTGAGATAAAGAAGGATGATCCAAAAGGAAGCAGGATTAAAGACAATTGAGTTCAGTGACCCCTGATCAATGCATGGCATAAGCAAAGTGGCATGGATTGACAGATTACATGCTAATGAAGAATCACTGATTATTTATATTGTAAATTAAATAAATTATGCTCTTTCAATTATTCTATTCTGAATCTCAAAGGGCAATAAAATTTAATCTGAAAAGTTATATCTAAAAGCTTCAATAGCAATAGAAAAGAAGTGATGTTACTGTGCGTATATGTTTACTATATGCGTATGAAACATGTACAGATGTGTAAGTACTGTGTTCCTGTGAGAGAGCGGGGGAAAACTGACACACATAGAGAAAATTTCTATTTTACCTTTACAGCAGTTGGAAAATCTTTAATATTTTTTCCAAAATTTTCATCTGAATAGTGGAAAGCAGTACTGGTACTCTGATGAGTCTGGGAAGTTTTGCCAGCTTGAATTTTTGCTGTCCCTAGTTGGACAAAGTAAAGGTATTTGTTTTACTATTTATCATTTCCTTAATCATTTCAAAATACGCTTACTCTTTAATTGGTATGTAGTATATGAGTATGCAAATTCCACTGGAGTTGGGATTTTTTTGGAGGAGGGATAAAGTTGTATAAATATCTATGTCTGTAATAGGGCTGTGCTAAGGGCAAATGTCTACTAACACTCATAAAGGGCAGCCAGGTATGATGGCTCAAGTCTATAATCTCAGCACTCAGGAAAGACTGTTTGTTGATGTGGGCTGTAATGTGAGAACTTGTCTAAAAAGAAAAAAAAATCAAAATACCCACTAGAGCTCCAATCTGTCTAAACATTAGTGTTTAACCAAGGAATTTTGATCTCATGACATAGTTTTGCCCACAATATATATTATTTTTCACCTGGAGTCTCCTAATAGTCTTTGTTCATTTGAAATGTTGTTCCCACCCACCCCTGCCCCCTGAAGTTCTTATGATTAACACACAAGTGTGGCTGTTTTCCTTTGTTCACTACAGGAAAGATAGACACATACTTGGAAGATGAGATAATATTTGATGTCTATCGTTGTGGTCCTTTGTTTTATTCCATGGCTCTGTGAGTCTGAGAAAACAGTCATTAAGTGGCATAACAGTGGGGTAGCCCAGGAATGAGACACCAAGGAGATCACCTACTCTAGTGTATTAAGTATTCTTCTACCCACCTCCACCTCCTCCACACACCTCCACCTCCTCCACACACTTCTACACCTCAACACAGTCCCATTCACCTCCAAACATTTTGAATGATGATGGAAATAAATAAATGCCTTGAAATTAAAGAACAAATGCTTCAGAAGTGAGATTTCATAAAAAATGAATATTCAGTTCCACTATGAATTTTTTCAGACTGTCTAGTGTTAAAATACGGTTTACGAATCAATATACGACAGGACAAGTTTAAGGATAATTGAAAAGGATTAAGCATTAGCACAAGTATCAATAATTTGATTGAACATAGATTGGTCCTTGAAATTAGTGACTAATCGAACATGAAGTAATAGTTTATGATTGTACATAAGGCAAGAATTAAGATAAAAAATAAAGACAATTTTAGTAAATCATACTACTTAGAACTCAAAAAATCATATTAGTGTTTCTACTGAATATTTTCTAAGAAGTTAGATTTGAAAAGTTTTCATTGGCAAACCACAGAAGTCTATATAAATTAACAAATGGTGATTTTACAGTTCTTATTAATAATCTTGAAAACAACTGACCTAGAATTACAGTAAAGCTCTCTGAGCTTAAAGATTTACCTGGCAAATACTTTGGAAAACAGGAGAAAGGTATTATCAAAGACCAAGCAAAGAACCAAGCTAAAAGAAATCCAATCCACCAAGCCCCCAACCACCGGGGATCATCCTCAGTGACATCAGAACTATAAGACAAAAGCAAAAAACGACTCAAAAATCATTCAGTCTTAATTTGAGCTCATTCATAACAATCACATGTCTTGCAATTTGGGACAAAGGCTAGGCTCTTACTGTATCTAAAATTATAATGAAGCCATCACAATGCATCAGGTAACAGGTAGCAGACACACAGGTATGAATGAGGTTTAAGAAAAATGCTTTGAGAAGCATCATAAAATGGCAAACATGGGGACTAGAGATATGACTCAAAGGTTAAGAGCATTTATTGTCCTGCAGGGGACCTTATGATTCTCAGCACCAATATGGTGGCTCACAACCACCTGCAATTCCAGGATCTGATGCCCTCTTCTGGCTTCTGCTGCCACCAGGTACATACACAAATACATAAGCGGGCAAAACATTCATACACAAAAAATAAACATAAGTCCTTTTTAAAATGGCAAACATGGAATAAATGTTTACAATATTAATAGTAGTAAATATAAACATGACAAATACTTAAAAGCATACATAGAGTTTCATCATATTATTAGATTTTTTGTTTACTTATTGAAGTAAATTGAATACATCTCAAAGCAAATCACTAATCTATGTTAAAAATCTCCTATCATATACTTCAGTTAACACTTTCTTTTAACTATTACTCTGAAATGGTTTGTTAAGAAATTTATAACAGCTCTCATACTTTAATATCAATAAACCCTTTCTCCAAACACATCACTGACAGTCTGTCGCTGATGTTAAAAACTGAATATCCTATCCCAGGGACTGTCCTGCACACATTTTATATTGTGTCTGGAAGAAAACCCAGGAGTTGCATCACAGAGGTCAAATTGGATACACCAGATCATTTCTTATTCATCACTTGCTATCAAGTGAAGCATTAGACTCCCAGTGGAGTGGGAAAAATGGAGCATCACCAATGGAGCATGAGCTTCTCCATTCAGGAAAAGAAGCCAATCAAAGGTGCAAAATGATCTACTGCCACTCATGCGATGCTCACTTACTAACCTGTGTGTCTATCTACTGCTGAATAGAATTATTGAGGAAATTGGATAGGATGATACTTAATATAATAAGCTAACGCATGATGTGCTGCTCAGAATTTAAGTACTGGATAATAATATTAAGTATTTTATCTTGTCTGCCTTGGTTATGATAACAACATAATTTTTTGTTTTTGTTTTTTATTGTTATCAGAGCTATCAGAAAACCTATTCTCATTCATATACTTTAAGACAATTCATGTTATCTATCTCTAACTACATCTGCTGAAAAGCTAGATTTTATTGAATTATTATTCTTGAATGACATAAAGGGTACAAAAAGCATATTTTTAACAATCACCAGTGATTTTATTAGACATTATTATTTATGAATACATTATTATGCTAAGAGATCCAGGAATCCAGGCAGAAACAATGGGTATCATATAAAATTTGTGAGCCTGGTTTTATTTCCCAAAATCCTTCATGGCATTATGAATGAGAAGTGAGGCTCACTTTACTGAAATAGAATTACAAATTAAAAGAAAAACAGTGACTTGCCTTTGTCCCATAGAAATATCAATGTACATTTTCAACAGTTGTCCACCCAACACATAGCCAATGGCAGGGCCTAGAATTGACATAGAAGAGCCAATTCCTAGGAAAAGTTTGAAGACATTAAGAATAGACATATAAACACCATTCATTGCTCAATGTTTTAACCACGTAAAGAAATGTATTTTACTAAATAAAACTTTTAATGATTAGACCTACATCAAAATTACAGAGCTTTAAGAAACTACCATGAAAAAGGTATCATTTGGTTAACAGTTATGTCAAGGAACCTAAACATAATGATTCACCATAAAAACTACTCGGTTATAACAATAACAGTTAAAAATAAACTCAGTAATTACAAATTCATGTATATTGTGTGACTGGTGGTGGAGTGGTACATACACTGTTTTCCTGTTAGCAATAATTATTGTTTAGATTCTTGTGGAACAGAAGAAAGAGAAAGAAGCCTTTCTACTGCACACCCACATAGAAAACATTCCTATTTTACTCTGTAGCAGACTCTACCACCCAGATCTGCTGAGAAGCCTATTTCTTAAAAACAAGCCATTCACCCTTAGTCTCCATTCCTAGTGTATTCTCTCATTTTTACTAGCAGTAAAGGTAAACTGAGCTTACTTCTTGGTATGAGATATTTAAAATGTTGCCATGTATAACAAAGCCTTTGTAAAATAAAATTTACTGTATTGACACCTTCTAAACATTTTTACCTACTGCTAAATCTCCTATGTAACACACACACACACACACACACACACACAACACACACACAAATCAGTTTTCCCTCAAAACTATGCATACAAGGACTTAGGTACCTACTAGATCAAGTTTCTAATGTAAAGTTGATGGCAAGGTAATCCAAAAAAATGGTATTAATCTGTCAGATATCTTATACTACATAATAGCCATACTTTTAAATTTAGAAAATACACTAGAAAAACTCAAGTATATAATCTATAAGTTTATACATGTTAAGGACCGAGTTCAAAATAATTGTGAGCAGAACAATTCAATTTAAAATGTTAGAAATGAGCTGGATATGATGGTGCATGTTTTTAGTCCCATGAAGCAGAGGTAGAGGTGAAACTCTGAGTTTGAGAACCTCTTGCTCTACATAATTATTCCAGGCATCCAAGGGTATAGGTACACCCTGCCTTACTCTTCCCTGCAAGATACTAGAAATTAGTGATTTGTAAATTCTTTGGTTGTAAACTAATTTTTCTAATACTTCCAACTGTATTGGACTAAGCATTTTGTAAGGATGCCTTACAACTTTTATAAAAGTGTAAAGTAGCTAAAGAAATTTCTCTGTTGGAACTGTTCCCAGCAGACTTAGTCAGGGCTGAGTTGCATACATTGACTTGCAATGAATGTAGCAATGAATTCCACATTACACAGTAATACACTCACAAATTCATACGCCAGTAAATTACAAAGTAATTAGAGAGAGGGCCTTCTATAGTCTAGTGCTAGATTTCAAAGGAAATATCAAAACAAAATGACTGCTATCTGAAAAATTCCATTGTGTTTTGGGGAACTAGTGTTTTTCTGAGGGTATTTTCTGTTTGTTTGTTCGTTTTGTTTCGTTTTTAGGGACTCTTGTCTAATCCATATAAGATATAAGAAGTCTCTACATTCTAGGTTAAATGCCCTGGGGTTTATACAATGGAGGCAGAAGCTGCTGACCTGGTTCCTCTTGTGCAGGAATGTCAGCATGTCCAAGATAGACACAATAAAACCATTGTGCATCCCAGTAACTGACTGAGTAGGACTGTAAGCAATTAAACAAACTACAATCACATTAAATGAAATGTCCATGGCATTACACTAACTTGGTTTTGCTTGCTTGTTTTTCCCATAGTGACAGGGATGGAAACTATACTAGGTGAACTCTCCACCTACTCTCCCTACAAAGTGAACAAAAAATAAATCAACATGATACCAAGCGTTCACTCACCTATATAGAGAGAAGATTTGTGTGTGGGCACAGAGTCATCAATAAAGGCTGTTCCCAGGGTGTAGAGTGGGGTTCCTCCAGTCCCCAGCAACAGTTGTCCAAGCACAAAGACATAGAAGTAGTTAAAAAGCGAAGAGGTTGATGACGCACATCTGGTGCTATTCCTTCTGGTTAAGCAAGTATCTTTATTGGGGAAAAAATTGTTACAGCTTAGCTAACAACTTAAATATCTACCTACAAATTACATTTACCTGAGATATTTCTTCCAATAACTTCATTGTTGTTGCATTTAAAACAGGTAAAGTTGCATATCAAAACAAAACAAAAAAGGCATGTAAGTTATTTGACAAAATTTACGAGTTACGATCATGTGAAAATTTAGAACATAAAGAAATATACTTAAGAATTGAATCTGAGAAGTTGGCAGGTAACCAACTTAAATATATCAGTGATTCTGAGGAGCCAGAAACAATCCAGTTACCCCTTCAGTCATGATATAGGCGTAAGAGCTCATGGAGATGCTGTGAAAGAAAGCACAAACTAGAAATAAAAGAACAAACTACCAAAAAAGAAAAAACAGGCAAAGGGGAGTAAAGACTGGAGGACTTACAAGGACAAAGAATACATTTGACAACTATGAATAGAAATAAAAATCTTAAAACACTAAAAGGGCTGGGAGTTAGCTCAATAGTAAACCAGCATTGGTTACTCATGCAGAGGACCCAGGTCCAATTCACAACACCTGCATGGGAGCCCACGAGGGCCTCTTCTGACCTCCATGGACACCAGGTATGCATGTGGTACACAGGCAAAACACTCATGCACAGAAAAGAACAAAATAATTTTTTAAGACATAAGAGGTAAGATAGAAAGCTACAGATCAGAAAGTCATACAATAACAAACAAATGCATCATCAACTATAATAAGAAAATCTATACATATTTCAAAGTAAATGAAGATAGGTTAGGAGCAAGCATCTCAGGAAAATCTGATGCAGAAATTCCACCACAAAGAGCCCTTGTAAAAAGTTAGTAGGTTTAAAATGAACAGGCATAAAATGTTGCTTTGCAGGGAGAGGTAAAAATGAACAGATGTATACCCAATTGCATAGTTGCAGGAAGGAAATAACAAAAAATCAATGAATGATGATATGATTCATATATTTTATTCTGAAAATGTTCTTCAGACAAAAATGTATTTTAATACTTTGAAATATAATGAGCCTCCTCTGGGGGAAAAAAAAAAGAATTCAAAACACAACTAGCGGAAAATAAAGATGAGTTCACTAATTGTTACATGATGCCATGTTGGTCAGCACCCAAATAGTTATATCAGAGTAATATATTCATTCTAATGTTTCAGAGCACCAAATGTATTTAAGATCAGCCAAACATAGTTTATCAAGAGATAAAGGACAGGAGTTCAAAAACCCCAAGTAGCTGGACAGAGAAGAACAGGGATGGAAGAGATAGAAGATGGACCTTCCTCCTCATGATCTACTTTGGACTCCACCTACTGGATCCCTGTAAAGCACCAGTTTTAAAGGGAAGCTGTAGTGATATATATTAAAGTCTTTGCATCTGGCTTTATAGCGAAATATATTTATAGTAAGGTCTTTGTGTTCATCTTTGTAGTGACATGCAGTAAGGCCTCTGTGTCTGGCTTTAGTGAAATGTTTTAGCAGGGTCTTTTCTATGTCCGGTTAGTTCAGTAGAGCTGAGAAACTGTTTTGAGACTGCTTGAACCTTGAAGAATTGTTGTTCTCTGCAATGCTTGCATTTGTTGCTATGTGAGAGTTTACAGCTCCACGGACCTTAGTCGTAAGGCACCCCTGGCAAACTTACAGTTCTTACATTTGATTATGGCTAGCCATAATCATAAGGGTCTGAGATCCATGGGGGCTGTTTACTCTTTTGGGCTGCAAGTGTAACATGACCTATGGTAGTTGGAACTTTTCCAAGCCCTAATTGATCCTATGTAATTACTGAATAAAAATACTTGGAGCAAGCAAGAAGAGGTCAGTCTGCAAAGGGCTGTTCCCTCTGCTCCTTGATTTCAAGGCCTAGCATCTTGATGAGTTTCACTCTTCTGGGGCACCTGAGACCAACATCATTCAATAGGAAGCAATACGATTTCCTGCTAAGAATTAAAATTCCAAGGGAAAGGAAGGAGGAAAATCACAATTTACCCCTTAACATTTAAAACACACACACACACAAAAGAAGGGGAAGCAGAGGTTGCAGTGTTTTGTTGAGGCCCATTAATGGAAAACCATTTCCTCTATAACTCACGGTTATCTCAGACAGTTTTGTTTTGTTTGTGTTCATCTTGGTTTGTGGTTTTTTGAGGCAGGATTTCTCTGTATAGTCCTGGCTTTCCTGAAACTCCATCTGTGAACCAAGCCACAATCTCAGTGATCTTCCTGTCTCTGCCTTATGCATGCTGGGATTCAAGGTGAGTACTGCCAGGCTTGCCGTATAGTTTTATTTTTAATATTTCTGCAATTATCTTTAATCTACTCTGATACATGATTTTTGGCTTTGAGAGAGAGGGCAGGGGAGAGATGAGAGACCTAAGTTATATTTCTGACTCTGGGTGGAGACATGACATTCTTAACTGACTAAATATTACAAATGTATGTCATTCTCTCCTGTAAGAGTTAATCTATCTGTGCCTATCAGTCAGCTGGCCAGTGACCATCCTTGGGGAAAGATGACATACATGAAGCTATGCTAAGAAAATGGGAGGGGCAACCATTCCCTTAATGAGTGCTGTAGGTATAGATCCCTAAGCCTCCCAGTCTGTGCAGTTACAGACCTCACTGCTAAGCCTGCCCCCTTCTCTGAGTTATCCCTGAGGCAGCATGTGTGTTTCACACTCCCTTCTTCAGATACCAGCCAAACTCCACAGTCTACCTCACTTGACACCTGGTAGTGTCACTCTCCCTGATCACCTCCCTGCCGTGCAGCTGCACACAATATTCCCTGATGAACCTGCCTGCTCTCTTGCCCTCTGCCCGAGGCAAGGCTTTCCTTTTTCTTTTCTATCTCCCCCCTCCTGGCAGCTGCTGAGATTTACACTTTGCTTCCCAGTTACTTTTCTCTCCTACTCTCATAAATGGTCCTTAAGTTTCCACCTGAGTACCGTTTTCAAATGCTTTTCATCAAGACTAAGAATCAGCAAACAGGACCCATGTGCCCCAAGTAACACAAAGATAAATGACAGATGCTTAACAAGATGAAAATTCTAATAATGATCGTTACATATTGCACATACGTATTTCACTACCACAGTGTGTGTGACATTACATTAAACAGAGAAAATAAAGTTTAAAACAGAAAATGGCATGCAATTTAACAGTATCCACAAGAGGGAGCCCCTGTATCAGTTACGAATTCAGGACAAACAGCGCAAGTAAAATAAGGCTCAGACTTTCAGTAATGGATCAACCAGTGGCCAGTCCTGCCTATTAATATTGGCAAAGCCCTCAGCACAAGAACACAAGAGAATCCACACATAATAGAATACTTAGAAGCATCACACCCAGCCCAACCCTTACAACTACTGCCCGCACATTCTCCCTATCTTCTTACCCCTGCTCAGATTCACAGTTCTGGGCATTTGCCCTAAAACCCTGGAGACTAGGCACTGCTTATCCCCTAGAGACTGGGCACTGCTTATCCTTAAGCCCACTCAGGCAGAAGTGGAAGGGAGGTCACTGAGCGAACTGAGATTCTATTCTCTCAGTTCTAGTTCCTTATGAGAATTTCCAGGAGGGAAGCTCCTGAGAAGACTGAAGAGGATAGTTGTAAAAGAATCCAGACCCCTTAATTACTGTGAAAAGTACTTCAAAGTAATTTAACTTTAAACAAATGCAGCCCCACTTCCTTACTGTTTTTGTTTTTCATTTTTGACTTCTTCTTAGTACTTCTACTAAGTACTTCTTAGTGTGTGAATGTGTTTTTGTCCTGTGTCTCAACTTTCCACCTCCTGACCAGAGCTCTAAGAAAGGAGAAACACTGCTGTATTTGTTTACATGTGACCATCCACAAGTCACCATATCTTCTGGCTTGGGTAGCTCAGCTAGCTCCTACATTTCTCTCCTATAATCCCTTTTCCTTTAACCTGTTACCAGTATTTTAAACACTTCTTATAAAATGTGGTGAACGAAAATACAGAATCTCTGATCTTAGGCATGTGTTTCCCTCTACACACCCCTTGTCAGGGAGGGCAGCTGGTGAGGAACCCTAGGGAAGATGCAAGAACAATGCTGAGGCTGAGGAGTCTCCCTCCCACATCCAGGGGACAGGCTCTGCCTGAAACAGGAGAGGAGCCAGGTGCAGGATGCCCACAGAGCCTCCCTACACTGCATCATTTCCAAACTATAGAAGGCAGAATGGGAAGAGATTACACAAAGAATCCCACAGAGAGCTCAGCTGTCTACCTTTGTAGGAACTAAAGCCTGAGAGCCTTTGCCTGCCCAGCCTACCCACCTGGGATGCCAGCCCACCAACATTTCCTCAGAGAACCTGACCCTAATCTGGTCCATGAAGGAAATTTCAAAAGGAGATGCCCCTGCATTGGCAGAAGGATATTACTTTTTAAAAGCCCTGAAGAACAATTTCATTAATATTAACATGGGGATCCTCACCACAACAGTATTTTCACGGAGCAGATGAAAATTGTGAAACCAGTTCATCATGAGATGAAGCAATTAAAGCAACTAGTGAATGTAAATGACAGCAAAGCAGAAACAAAATATCACAGGAAGAAATGTGAAAGAGGAGACGAAACATGCACTGGCAGGACTAGTAAAGGGAAAATCAAAACCCCACAGAAATGAAGACGCAATGCACAGTAGCACAGATGGGAGCATGGAAAGGAGTGGAGCACGGCAAACAGGAAGGGGCATGTGGAAAATGAGAATCACGTGAAAAATAGATCACAAAAGCTGAAAAAGGAGAAACACAGGAAATGTATATGACACAGGAGAAGGTGAACTGACACAATGAAACAAAATATCCCAAAGGCATAATTGAAGAAAATGACACTCAAATTAACAAATAGGAATGTAAACATGTAGATTTTATTTCATTTTAAGTAGGTGTTTTGGGTAGATGTGTCACTAACCTACATCGCTGAATGACTCCAATATGCACATGTGTTTGGACTATTGTAATTTTGCAGAGAACACCTGCATACTGCAGGTCATGAGTCAAAAGAACTAAGCAATTTCAGGACATAGAGGTGGATAAAGGTTGTTGGATATTTTGTGCCTCTATTTTTAGAATGTAACAAGTGAGTTAGCAACACAATCTAAAGGTTCACACAGTATTATCTTCATGTGTTCAATTATTTTTGTCTCCTCTAATATCCAGTGTTTCATAGCACACACTTTGGAAAGCAATATTAGTTAAAAGTATAATGTAGATATAAACAAACGAAACAGTTTATGATACTTTAATTATTTAAATTGAGCTTGTCTATAGATGCATTTAATTCTTGGCATAAGATTAGATGCAGAATTATCTAATACTTATATTATTTTCTGCATGTATTGATTCATACACATTAAATTCATGAAACCCGACTGTTTTTCTTTTTATCATTACTGTGCATGTGAATAAGTGTGTGTAATGTGTAAGTGGCGTATACACACGTGGGGAGAATGGAAAATGGTGATGTATGTGAAGGCCAGAGGAGGGCATCAGGTGACCACTGCCATCACTCTCCACCTTATTCATTTGCAACAGGATCTCTCACTGAACCTGGAACTAAATTGGCTGTCAAAAGTCCCAGAAACTATCCTATCTCCAACTCCCATGGAACTGGGTTTAGTTAAAGGCAAATGTATGACTATATCTTGCTTTTCACATGAGTGATAGGATTTGAACTCGGGCCCTTGTGCTAGAGTAGGAAGTGTTCCTATTTGCTGAGCCAACTGTCCAGATCCCTTGATTAATCTTTTCTAATTTATCTTTTCAAGGGTTAGACCAAGAGTTGTTATTACCCGAAAATCATTGTCAGCACTAAGATTTAGTATTAGTATGGCAGAATGTTTGCCTAGCACCCTTAAGGTCCTTGGTTCAACACTGAAAAAGTTTATTTTTTTCTTGACACAATCTCTGGTAAAAATGCCTTGAATTTCCATCCCAAATTATTTAAGTGACCCGCACACATGCTTCCTTTCTATTTTAATTACAAAACACAGAGGTATAGGGTAGGATAGCTTGTAATTCAAAAATAAAAGAAAGGTTGGTATTTCATTAAGAAAGACAAAATCACATACACTCATTTCCCTGTGAGAACTTGCCAGAAGTTACCTGCATCTACCTGCTCTGCAACATACTCAGCTATCATCTTCTGCTATAGAACTTTGACTTATTTCCCTTTCCACTAAAATACGGTAGCCATATACAAAGTCTAATAGAGTAATAAAGACTTAGAGGTGTTTCCAAATTCCAAGCAATACTAAGTGATGTGCTTCTAGCATAGTATGTAAGGTAAATGATGTATACTTTGACATGGTCCCAGGTACTGAGTCCAAGAAATTTAACAGCTTTAATAGACCTTGAAATGACTTATGGTTTGTCCTTTATCCTCTGGAAGACTTACGCTTTACTAGTTGTTTTCAGTACATCAAATCCAATTAGGTTAACAGTATTGAAGCACAGCATGGTATTCTATGGGCTAATAAAATGATCACCGCCTCAGAATTGTTGTTCCTAGAGGCCAAATAATTGTTTGTAGTGGAGGGATCTCCTGTGCATTGCCTGATGTTAAAAGGTGTTACAGATCATACTCTAGAGATAGCAGAAGCATTTTCCACTTAGCACTTATAATCAAAAATGTCTGCAGATATGGCTCACTGTCAACAAGAGGATGTTAAGGCAAAGATTGGGGTGGGGAGACTTAAACAATACTGAGAAAAGATAATTTTAGTGGGCTGGTGCTTGACAAGCTGAGCTCAAACCCCAAGAACCCAGGTAGTAGGAGAGTACTGACTCCAGCAAGCTATTCTCTGGCCTCCATGAGCCTGCAATGCTGTGCAGACACTCAAAATAAGAAAGTAAAATATAGTAAAAAAAATTTTAAAGAACAAGAAACAAAAGTTGTTGATGGTGTGTTTATACTCTAGAAAACCAAACCAACGTGTCTTGTCAAATAACAGTTAAAGTAAACATATGCAAAATCAATAACTGTATAAATGTCTAAGAGGGGACAACAGAGTTCCATCTCTGGAGGATATATAGTCAGGATGCAAAGAGTCTGAATGTTTCTATTCCCCCTGAGTAGCTCAATAACTTTCAGAACTCTCAGGATAGATTGGGGTGACCAGACACATTCTACAATCCTAGTCCTTCCTCATTGATAATGACTCTGAGTCCATGAACTGGCCTTAATTTTGGATGTGATAAAAAGTTAAGAATCCTCATTATATAAAAGATTCAGATATGGCTTTTGTATGAGTGCTACACTTACACTGAGTAAGTGCTTCCACTTACTCAGTCCACTTCCTGCAACCTATTTGGGAAACTGGAACAACTTTGCTTTTAAAAATTGACGTGATTTTTTTTATCTAAGATCAGAGTGGGCAGACAAAGAGCATTTCACACAATGTGTTTTCAGTAGATCTTTTGTGAATTTATATTTGAAGAGTAAGGTTTACTCTAAGAAAACATTTTTAAATGGGACTTTGTTCCAAATGCCCTCTGTGTTAGTTCTATTTATTAAACATTTATACTTTAACCACTGAGAAAGGAAGCCCATTACGACTCCTGTTCTGCTGAAAGACTGATCTAGAAATAATGGAAATGATACAAAATTAAAGCCTAATAATTTGTAAGTTTGTATGATGTAAATACTACAATAACATTTAAAAATTGGCAAATGCAAAAAAGTGTAAATGTCAGAAGATCAGAGAGATAAACATGCAATTATAAACTACTCCCCCAATACATGGCAAATATAAAAATAAGCAAGACCAGTCTGTTCTTGGGCCCAGTGAACTCATCTTTTAGCAAATGCAAGGTTAGTCTTTAGCAAATGGGACACTACAGAGCTTTTCTCCACCAGGAATTCAGTACTGCCAAAGTCCAAACGCCAGCAGCTACAGAATGCAAACTGTAACCCTATTCCAACTCAGAGACTACTTTTGTCAGAAGTTGATTGAAATATAATGTGTGTGTGTGTGTGTGTGTGTGTGTGTGTGTGTGTGTGTGTATTTTCTAGGTCCACTTTCTTGGAGCAACAAGTGTTAAGCAACTGTAACAGACTGAATAGAACTGAGGCTGAAAATATTTACTGCCTTTCAGTTTATAGAAAACATTTTCTGACCTCTTAGACTACAACATGACTGACTGTTCTAGCACTGTGTATTACTGTCATGCTCTGCAGTGCCTGTATGTATGGAATGTAGCTTTGCTTTGCTGTTCCTTGTAGAAACCCTAAAACAAATACAATGGATAGGAGTAAAATTAATTCCTGTGAAGCAAAACTCAGCTTCAGAAATTACTTAAGTCCAATCTTGCCTGTGTCGATTTTGAAAAAGAATCTAAAGTATCAAATTATTCAAACTTAGCATTTCATTATGTGGCTGTGTTGTTTATTATGCAGAAAATATTTGCTGTTCCCCTAGGAACATGTCTAAATTTCCTTTCCTTATTGACATTAGTACTAGCATGTTTGGCATTTGGCAAGTCAGCTGCTTTACCTAGTGTAAGGTAGAGGTGAGCTAAGTCACCTCAGGACAATCACTTTGAGAGCCTGAGACTGACTAGTTATTTTCTTTATTCTATAATTTACACAATGTGAATAAAGTCACCAATTTCAACCCTCAGAAAAAGATGACTAGAGATTAGCTATAGCTCACTAATAAAAACACTCAGAATGAATTTGAAATAAGTGTGATTTGTGAAACCATAGAGATCTTGACATTGTTTTTAATATATAAGCAAATCTATCCAGACAGTAGGATACAGGTCCCTCATTAAGAGACATCAAAAATACCTTCTAAGAGTTACATTTACAAAATGCTAGGAATGCAATGACAAAGCATACACAGAGAATGTCTCCTGTGAAAATGGTAGATACGTGCTTTCCTTTATTCCCCTCAAATAAAAAAATAGTCATTGTATATAATAAATGCAATTATAAGAAGACTCTCAGGTTGAAGACTGACTGTCTAGAGATATTAATTACTCAAGAGACTACATGATAGTGACTCTTGAGCTTTATTTTTGCTTCCTTTATCCAATCTTTGGAGCTAAAATCTGAGGGTAAAGAGATCTATCGCATTGGTCTCCAGCAAGAAGCGTGGATTCCCATCCCTGGGATGACTGGTGCAACAGTGGTGGTTGAGATTTCCATCTTTACCCATCTTTACCAGTATTGCTGCACCCATTTCCTTCTTTGCTTCTCATAGGGGAGCAAAAGAGGAAGCTTCCTAGGAAGGTCAGGACTTTCTGCATAGAGCAGAGGGAGGTAGTCCAGCACACTCCTCTCCGGTGTGTGAGTATAGTGGAAAGTAGTAACATGTCACTACCATCTTACTGAAAGATAGGTATCAGTGGTGGTCTAGAGTAGGACCAGAGTACCTACAGGGTCTCTGTAGGTTATCTGGCTCCACTCAACAAGGAGCCTCTTTCCACCTTAGGTATTAATAACAGTCAACAGGGATACTGAGATTTCTACTTTATCTGCTATTATTAAAGCATCACTTATACCCTAAGAACCTTCAGTCTTGTAAAACCTGAAGCTCAATTAAAAAGAGGTTTAAGTAAGCAATAGTTGAGAGCTAGGCATGCAAGATGATGGTCACAAGTTTGAGATCACTCTGATATACACAGGGAGTTCCAGGTTAGCCAATGCTGAATAGAGACCTTTTCGGACATACACACACTCACACACACACACACACACACACACACACACACACACAGAGAGAGAGAGAAACAGAGAAAGAGTGAGAGAAGGAGGAGGAAGAAGGGGAGGAGGAGGAGAAGGAGGAGAAGGGGCAGGCGAGATTTTCTTTTTCTTTCTTTCTTCTGAGTCAGGATTTTTCTGTACAGCCCTGGCTGTCCTGGATCGTGCTCTGTAGACCTGGTTGGCCTACATTTTCACAGAAACAATAAAATCAATTTCAAAATTCATATACAAGCACAAAATACTCTGGAGAGCCAAAGTCATACTGAGCAAAAGAACAAAGTGAGAACAAACAAATCACAGTTACTGATTTCAAGTTAAAGAGTCATGCAAATACAGACAGTAGTGTAAGGGCACAAAAATGGATACGTGAATGGAACAGAGGGCCAAAAAATAAATCCATAAAGCTACTACCACTAGATTTTTAACCAAACTGAAAAACATACAGTGGCCAACACTTTTCAACAAAGTGTGCTGAAAAAATTGGGTAAGTAGGAGCCAAGGAAAGAAATTCAACCCTTTTTAACTTGGCCTTCACAAGAAATGTATTCAAAATCGAGTAAAGAAGACAGTAACTTTGAAAATGCCAAAAATGGAAAATGCCAGAAGACTACACATGAGAATGCAGGAAATAAGAAACCTTCTGGACAGCAGGAAACACAATTAACTGTTAATCACAATTAACACAATTAATCGCCCTACAGAATGGGAGAAAATCTTTGTCACTTTCACATGTGACAGAAGATAAGCTGAGAGACTATAAAAGGAACTCAAAAAGGAAATTCAAAACTCCACAACAACCAAACGATAAGTTAATGAATCAGATCTTACTCAAAAGACAAGGGATACTTTCGAGGTTTCTCAACAACCATATTCACCAAGGAAATTCAAATTAAAGCTATACTGGGAGTCCATCTCTCTCCATACACAATGCCTAACTATCAAGATAAAAAATAACAAACGTTAGTATGGCTGAAGAGAAAGTGAAGCCTACCATACTGCTAGTGTGAATGTAGTACTAAAGTCAGTTGGAGTTCCACACAAAACAAAAAGTAGTATAGTACTACAATATGACTGAGCTATGTCACTCCTGGACATACACTCAAAGCATTCTGGACCACAGTGTATACGAGTCCATCCATGAATATTGAAGTATTATCTGCAAGAGTCAAGTTATGGGATCAGCCCAAGTATTGTCAACAGATGGATAGATAAAGATAATGTGGTATCAGAAAATGGAGATATTTAAGATCAGGGAAGTTTACTAAGAAAATAGTATTCAATTGTGTTACAATTGTGTTGTAGGCAGATCCAATTGTCTGAGCTACACTAAGTAGTTCTTTTCTGTCTTAAACATGAAACCTTGGAGACCTATGTAATTAAGATCTTTGCTAATGTGGTAGTTTCAAAATGCTTGGCCACATTTTGGCAAGGCATCTAGACCACATCACTTGAATGAAAAGCAAACACACTATATGAGAAAGTTTTTACTTACATTGTATCATAACTACAGCCGATAACAAACCAAAAGCCAGACAGCTGTTTTTAATTATCATAAGTTTCATCATAATTCTTTGCTACTGTTTAAGGAGCTCTGAACTTCACACCAGGCAACATTAACTATGAGATTAGGTTCACCAAATTCACCTTGTAGTTGAAGGAATCTAAGTGGAACTACACAGCTGTCACATAATATGCAAACAGAACTTACACTTGACTCTGATCTGCTCAACTGCTACATAATTTCATTGTGTATAACGTGCAAGAGTATTAAAAATAAAACAAAAAAGCACATTAGGGCTGATGTTGACCAATTTGTGTACTTTTAAGGAACATGACTATGAAAATAGAATTTCCTCTTTTTTTTTTTTTCTTGCCACAAACCACATTTTTACTAATCTTTCTGAGGAAGCTACCAAAAAACTACTTACTCTTTACCTCCCAAGTACTCCATCTGCTCAGATACTATGCTATGCCTAACTTGAGGGTCCCATCAGACATCACTTAAAAACTCCTACTTTGCAGCATCCCTTTCAAGCACTTCAGTGAGATCAGTATTTTATCAAGTATTTATGAAAAACATCAGAAATATTTTCAAAGCATTTCCATCGTATTCTGAATTTGCTTCTTTTTTTAGCTTCCTTTTTCACTATAAAGTTTCAGATCTGAAACATTACTGATAAAGTCATTTATGGGCAAAAAGTTTTGTGCAAAAAACTAAACAAATTTTTAATTCAACACACACACATACACACATACACAAACTCACACACACTCTTTGGAAAGTATGATCTGAGAATCCCAATGTCAATCTGAACTTATTGACCAAGGGATATCAGTTTCATGCTTGTCCCTTTTTTGTTGACTTCACTTCTTTGTATCTCCTCCTTCGGGTTACTATTTAAGCAAACATGCATTGAGAAAATTGGCTTGATGCTGTCATAGGTCTAAGTATGTTTATGTCATCAGTAGCATCAGTAGGTAGAATACTTGCTGAGCAGCACTTCTCAACCTGTGGGATGTGACCCCTTTGGGGATTCAAATGACCCTCTCACAGGGACACCTAAGATCATCTGGATGTCAGATACTTACATTACTATTCATAACAGTAGAAAAATTATTGTTATGAAGTAGCAACAGATATAAATTTTATGATTGGGGGGTCATCAAAACATGAGGAACTATATTAATGGGTCTCATCATTTAAAAGGTTGAGAATTCCCACTCTAGAGACTTATGTGAAGGCATGTCCCTCCATAGCAGACAAGAAATAGGCAATAGTAAAGGAAGCAGTAAATAAAAACAATCACCCAGGGTAATTATTACTATTTAAGACATTATGGGAAGACCTAAACACCTCTGTGAAAATGACCCCAAAAGGTTCGTATTTGAATACTTGGGGGGAACTGTTTGGGAAGAAAGGAGGTGTGGCCTTGTTGCATGAGGTATCTTTGGGGGTGGGCTTAGATTTCAAAGGCACAAGCCAACCCACAGTTTCCCTCTCTGTCTCCTGCTGTCAGATGTAAACTCTCAACTATTGCTCCAGTGCCATGCCTGCCTGCCCACTGCCACGCTCCCTGCATGAACATGCCCTCTGAAACTGAAACCCCACAGAACCGTTTTCTTCTGGAAGTTGCCTTGTTCATAGCACCTTATCACTTCGATATAAAAGTAACTAGGAACCTCTTATGACCCAAATCATAATTTCATCCAAAGCATTTACTAGTACTGAAAGTTTGGTCTAGCCCTTTTATGGTGTGTATTACATTTAAACTGAAAACATTTATTTCATTACATCATGATGCAGTCTCATCCCTTTTTGATATTCTTTTATTTGTTTCAGGACACTTGAACTATAAGAAAAATAAAAGTGAATCCCATTAAAAAAGTAGCATCAAAGAAGGACTCCTCGTGGTCAAACAAAATCAGTGTACCTGCAAAGAATAAGCAGTTAAAACACCTTAGGAAGCCAGGCAGTGATGGTACATGTCTTCAATTCCAGTACTCAGGAGGCAGAGGCAGGCAGATCTCTGTGAGTTTAAGGCCTGCCTGGTCTACAGAGTGAGTTCCAGGACAGCCAGAGTTACAACAGAGAAACCTTGTCTCGAAAAACCAAAATAGAAAAAAAAAATGAAAGAAAAAAAGAAAGAAAGAAAGAAAGAAAGAAAGGAAGAAAGAAAGAAAGAAAAAAAAAGGAAGGAAGGAAGGAAGAGAAGGAAGAAAGGAAGAAAGGAAGGAAGGAAGGAAGGAAGAGAAAGAAAACCCTTAGGATTCTTTCCTTTATTGTCTTTTCAATATATATAAACAAATTTTCTGTATTTTAAATGAACAAGAAAACTATGCCAGAGTATAAGATTAAAGAGAATACAGAAACTAGAAATAACTCTTATTATACACATTTTCTTGGAGCAATTGTTTTAAGTGAGCTACTCAGGACAAGCAACATCCTTTGTGCAAAATTCTCCCTAAACTACTGATCTTAAAGCCTTAGAAACTTAATGCTCTGCAAACATTTTTTTCCTTATGGCAAGTTACCTTCTTCGAGGGAAAAGGGAACAGAAAATAGTAACATGACAATTGGTAAAGAAAAGGCTATATTGTGTTTAGTAATTACTTTTCATGTTGTTTAAAAATGGCCTCCCAGAGTTTCTCAGAGAGATGCAGAAGTTAATGCTCAGAAACATTAAAATAATAATCATTCAAAAGGAATAATGATGACCCTGAATAGAACCAAAATATTATGTGGTAAAGATTTATCACATTTTACATGATAGTTTTATCATTCATTAGCTATAATTATAGTGCACATATTTTCTCGAAGCACTCAAGAGTCAGAGGCAGAGGCAGAGGTAGAAGCAGATGGATCTCTATAAGTCTGAGGCCAGCCCAGTCTACAAAAGAGTTCTAGGACAGTCAGGGCTACAAAATGGAGAGACATCAAAATTGAGTATCTAGCTGTATGTGGTGGTGCATGCTTGTAGTAACAGGGAAGGCACAAAGATTAAACAAAACTAGACATAAAGTACAAACTTTAACCACAAGTATTTATTCTTCATACTCTTAAAACTTAAAATTTAACCACAAGTATTTATTCTTCTTACTCTTAACCCCCCCCTCTCCCTCTCCCTCTCTCTCTTTCTCTCTCTCTCATATCCAATAACAACAGCTAAAACTTCCCTGTGACAAATTCTGTTTTCTCCATTTAAAGTTAATCACCTCCAACCTTCATGTTCCCTCAAAACCTCCAGGTGAGAAAAATTATCTCTCTCCCCAATCTACTTTGTTTTTCTACAGAACAATAGGAAACTGTGCTGTTCCAAATTCCCCTTTCTACCTCTGCTGACTCTCACAATCCTTTTATTCTCACACCTGTAGAAATTTTACATGCTTCTCATATTTCATATTTTGGTTTTGCCTGCTTACTAACTATATTGCATTACTTTAATCTCCTAGGGATTAACTCATCCAAAGTGACTTTCCTCAAGTTAACAAAAAACAAAAACACAACAGAACAAAGCACACAAGCCTGTCAACTGCCTCACTATTCAGTTCTCTTCAAATATGAAACTCCAGGGGTGATTTCAGTTGATAAAATGAGTTCTGGTGATTTTCCTGTTATGCTACAGTAAAGGATTTTAGTGTTTATTTTTGCTTTGAAACAGAGTCTCTTGTACCCGAGGCTGCCTGTGAATTGCTATGGAGCCTGAGGATGACCTTGAACTTCTGATCCTGTGGCCTTTACCTGCCAGAGCTCAGATGACAGAGTTGTGGCACCAAGCCCAGTCTATGCTCTGCTGGGAACTGAACTTGGGCAGCTATAGCCAATCAGCTAGGGTTCCATCCCAGGTCTCTAAATTAGATATCACATCACTTATGAGCACATAGCATACTAAGACTTCTAATTACTTACTGGGGTTTCAACACATTTGCTGTTCTTTTGCCACTTAAATCTCCAGTTTTTTTCTTCTATATTTCTCTGAGATAAACAAATAATTACAGTTTTTGTTTGAGGATGTTTTCATATTTGTGAAAGTTAATTAACTTACTGGACAGAAAAGTTGTGTTTTCTTTCATTCTTTTTTTTTTTTTTTTAATATACTTGAATCACGGAAGAAGGGATGGAGATATGACTCAGAGTGCTAGCTAATCTTGTAAGAGACTGTTATTCTCAGCACCACATAAAGTCCCAAGAGGTGGCATAGTCTTGCAATCCCATAACTACCAGAGCTGAATACCAGTGGATCAGAATTATGAGGTTGTCCATGGATATACTTAGTTCAAGGCCAGCCTGAGCTACATGATACTCTGCCTCAGAGGAAGAGATTGTTTAAAATCAGGGGAAAACAAAACAAAACAAAACAAAACACTGAATTCACTCAATATCTAAGAAACTATGAATAATAAACATAAAAATATTAAAAACAAACAGCATTAAAGGTAGGATTAGCTTTAGTAGTTGTTTACCATTGATGAAATCACTATGAGTCACTGCACCATTTGCTGTAAAGCTCTAGATAATAATCAAAAAGGGATTTATAAGTTCAACATCCATTCTGTATTCGAATGCATGGCTTCCTTCAGACATTCAATGCAATTTCAATCCCATATTCTATGCTAATAAGTTCTTCTCTCTCTTTATCTCTCTGCCAGTGCTGTACAGCACCATAATGATATTTTTGTAGAAGAAAAAAAATCCCACAAGATTCAAAATAATTAAGTAGCAGCTGAGCACGTTACACACACACACACACACACACACATATATATATAGTGCAAAGAGTAATTAACACACTCTCCCCAAAAGTCAATGTGACACTACCAAAATTTAGAGCATGGAAGCCTTGCTGGTACAGTGTTTGCACTCAAAGGACTGGCTTGTGCATTTAGGCTAGCATGTTTAAGTCTGTATATATACTGCACACTCAGCGTAATAAACATTTCATCCTGAAGATGAGAAGAAAATTCTTGATTTCCACTCCCAACTCTGTTCTACTAGTCTTATACATTCTAGGATGCGGACCCAGGTGGTCAAGCCAAATACAGAGGGATCAGGCTGTCCTCTGTCTCTCCATGTTCACCTTGCAGAACATTCCTCCCTTGGTGTGACAGTATTGGTCACAACTGACGATTTCTTAAACCTCCCAAGCCCTCAGGCCTTTCTCTAGGCTGGGAAAACATCTCTGAAGATTGTTCCCTCATTATCCAGCTGCCATCACTGTAACCTTCCCTGTAACCCACCTGTAACTAGACTTTAGTCTTCAACTGTCTTGCTTACTTGCTAACTATGTATCTTCCCCCAAATAACACATGAAATAAAATATTTTACTATTGTTTTTCCATGTCCTGGGATTATAGACATGTGGCACCAGACCCGGGTTCTTCACTGCTGTTATCTTAGGACTCTGTGTACTCCACGCCAACAATATTTATTTTAGAACTGGCATAGTAACATAAAGTCAAGCTAAAATTTTCTGTTTCAGTAGTGTAAGTCTGATCTACAACAACATTGGGAAAACATCCACAACAGCAATAGGAATTTTGTGCGTACTTGTATAATACACAATGATTACTAAAAGTTTCTGCTGTTGCTTCAGTAATCATCTCAGCTTCAGCTCGGAGCCAATTCCCTCCACAACCCATAAGCACATTAATTCTTAGATGTTCCCCTTTGAGATATCAAGAGTCAGATTGGCTATAACTCCAGGTGTAGACCACAGGAGGTATACTGTGAAGATTATTGAGGCAGAGGACAAGATTTTGTAGAAGAGGTATTTAGCTTTTACTTAATAATATCTGAAGTTTTCCAACACAGTTTCTTTAAGAACAAGAAAGTTAGCCAGGTATGGTGCAACACATCTTAGTCCCAGCCCTCGGGAGGCAAAGGCAGATAGGTATCTGAGTTTGAGGCCAGACTGGACTACTGTGCAAATTCAAGAACAATCAGGGCTACACAGAGAAACCTTCTGTAAATAAATAAATAAATAAATAAATAAGTTAATTGATCGTTAAAAAATAGACCATAACACTAATAAGAACACAAAATTTGTTACACAAAGAACCACAGGAAATTAAGGAAGGCTGAGAGGAGAAATATTCTTCTCCAGGGAATAGTATACCAATTGGTTATCCAATATCAAATGGGCAGCTCTGAAAGCATGCTTACAAGTAATATTATACTGATTGAGATGGTTATATTTAAAAATATATATGTATACTCATATATGTATGTACATGTAACAACGATTAATAAAAAAGAGGCCATGAATTTAGAAGAGAGGAAGGAAGGGGTATATGGGAAGTTTTAGAGAGAAGAAGAGGGAGAAATGTTGTGATTCTATTATAATCTTAAAGCAAAAAGTCATATATACATATATATATATATATATATATATATATATATATATATTCCATTCAAAATTAGAAGAAACCTGGTTAACTGAAGCAGGAAGGGTCCATAATACTGCAAACACAAATAAATTTATCCTATCGCAGAATCAGTAGGATGTATTCTTCTGAGGCAGATTAGTTTGAATGTTCTGTACTGTTAGCTTTCAAGGTGTAACAACACAGCCTATGCTGCAATGTGTGCCTTGTTCCTAAAACCGCCTCCAGTGAAATTATGCAGTCAGCCTTAAGCAATGTTGCCCAATATCAGATAATACAACAGAAACCACATAAGTACTCACTCCACTGACTGTATCTTCTTCTATCTTATTTATTCTAAATTTTCACATTTTAAATGCATCTTCCCTTCATCCATAAGCTTACATTTCCCTTTTTTATTTTCAAATGAAGCATTCTTACTAGTAAATGCACTCCTAAAACCAAGTGCATAGTACATGCCTTTTTGTTGAGAATACTGTCCTATTGCTTATTATCTTATAATTGGGACATCAGTCTTGGGAAACACTAACATGCCAGTATTATTATATATATATATATATATATATATATATATATCATACGTGTGTATATCTTTGACATGCATCCCTGGTTCCCATGGAGGCTGAAAGAGGGCATCAAATCAACTGAAATTAGAATCACAGATGGTTATGACCTGCCATATGGGAGCTGAGACCAAACCCAGATCCTCTGCAAAAGCAGTAAGTTCTCTTAACCACTGACCCACCTCTCCAGGCTACTTTAATATTATTTTGAATGTTAACACAAAGATATTAAAATCTTAACTTTAAAGAACAATGCCTGTAGTACAAAATCTCAATTTCTCCTTTCTCTTTCCAGGTCTTTCCCTCAGTTCCCTAATCTCCAAAAGCCTCTCAATGTGTGTTATTGCCAATACCAGAAAGGACATGAAATTGTTAAGGTGAACATTCTAGAGTCACAAACACATTCCTCTGGCTCTAGTGTAATCATTTTACCACTAAAAATGACTGAGGGGAAAAAAAGATTCATTAAATTTCCTTTCCAAGCCTTTGCAAAATAGACTTTGTTTACTCTGAGTAACATGGTCTGCAGGTTAAGTTGTATGTCCAAACTAGAGCCAGAAGAAAAACCAGGCTTCGGTTCTGAGAAATGTCCCATTAGGCCAACTCACCTGTCTTGTCCTAAACCAGGAATGTGTATGTCCAGCACACAGAGCTGTGAGCACGAAAGAAAATCTGCAAGTCTCAGAATCCCAGTGAGCCCAATACCTGCAAACATGATGAGTTCCTTTCTACTGGAGAGGGGTCTGTGCACAATATGGGTACTGGGAATCAGAGAATCACAAATCCGGAGAGCCAGTGAAGTGACAAATAACATGCAGCCCATCTCTGCAGCCTCTTCTCTGCAGTCTCCTACCTTGTTCAGCTCACATGAAGCAGCAGCAGAGGTTTTTTGGCCTTCCCTTACTATGCACTGTGTCAGTGAGCCCAGTTCCATGTAATTGTGGGAATTAATGAAAACAAAACCACAACAGAGGCTTACCTTCCAAGAGCGATCCCAGTTCATATTTTCCACTGAAAAAGTGTGGCAAGGAAAACACCAGTGCTCCCAGGCCTATCACAAAGGAAGCAAATGCAAGCCAGCGAGGTTTGTGTCCTCTCTCACCAAAGAACGATACAAATAAAGACAACAAACAAAAGGCGATGTCGTAGCTTGATGATATCAAGCCAGTCAGTGAACTCTTCATTTCATAGCGTTTCTCGATGGTGGAAATGCTAACATTTACTAGGCCATTTACTACGATACCTAAAAAAAGAACAAATTCACTGTTATAGTTTCATATACGTACATGCATGCATACATACATACATATGTATACATATATGTGTATATATATATACGCATAATATTATATACATACACATAATATTAGCAATGAAAAGTACTAGGGTTTGTTCCATTATTTCTTTTGCTATTTTTAAAAGAGCCAATATAAAAAGTCTCTGAAGTCTTAAAGTTAGGCAGTCCAAACACATTTCCTTCAAAATCATTTTACTTTTTATATTTTAAAATTGCATGTTTTTAGGCATTCAACAAAAGTGTGTTTATTACATACTAAAGTACAGTTATTTGTCTAAATTCAGTGTTCTTTTATTGACAAACAAAAATCAAACTGGTAAAGTCCCATGAAACCAGTTTGTTAGAGAGTTCTTACTCTCTAACACTCCAAAAAATTTTCTGAAAAGACTAGAGCAACTCCAAGTGTTTACACAGGATGCTACAGTAAGGTTCAAGTACCTGCCGTGTCTCAGTCCTGTTTATCTGTAACTACTGTTCACCGTGAGCTAGTTTCAAGAAGGGGAGATTGAGTTCTTGAGGCTCCTTTTTTTTTTTTTCTAACACCTTCACAAATACTAAAGCTTCCTCCATCCACTTTGAGATATGGTGCATCAAAGTTTCTTGGCTCACTAGAATCAGTGATCCTACAGCCTTGGCTGCTCAAGTGCTACGATTATAAGTGCTAAGATTATAGATGTGCAAACCATGTTCACCTTAAAGGTATCAATTAAAAGTCTCAGGATTAAAAATGAAAAACTAATTATTATTTTGACCACTAACATTCTAAACCATCTTCAAAGTAAAATATAGAATAAAAGCCCGCATGTAGTCCACCAGCCTGTTATAAGAGTAATAAAGGACTAGGAGGCAAAGCAGTCTGAGCATCCAGTATAAGATGTCCTGTCCAGATACAGGGTAAATTGTCACAGGAACAGAATTGTGACAATAAACTAAAAACTAAAAATGATGAGAAGTTTTGGTTAAGTATGCTCTTCATTCATGAGCTACTAAGAATTGTTTTCATTATTAATTAGGCTGGATATAAACATTTTATACTATTTACAGTCTTCGCTGTTGCTTTGTCAAGACTGCAGCTGAAAATATATTTTAATTTTTGCTTCTTTATAAGACTTTAAAACAATTAGTAACTTGGAGATTGCAAAATGAAATGTGTAAAGCACCTAGAAATGACTTTTATAAGGAAGTGGTTAATTGATAACTTAAAAAATTTCCCCACCAAACATCAACCTCCCAAAGTACCTACCACACTGATTAAAAATCAGTCACTAGAAATCACCAGGTTTACAGTAAAGCTTTATTTTGCAAATATGTAGAAGAGGATAGCTTTTAACCCTATGAATCCCCACTTCTATACCATACACATCTTTGAATAAGTTTGGGAAGAAGGCAGACTATGTCTCTCCTTTGTAATGTGTGAGGAAAGGATGCTCCCTGGGAAGCTGAATGCTGAGAGACACCCACTGCCTTTGAGAAATGTCCTTTAGTTAAACTGACTCCTCAAGTTGTCTTCCTTCCACAACAAATGTCTCTTAATATATGATAAAAATAGACTCCCCAAGGGTAGTGAGAAGCACAGTAATATGCTTCCAGACATTGAAACCTAACCTTTAGCATAAATTATCACATTTTCCCCCTGAGAGTTCCGATTCTATTTGATAATAACCTAAAACAGTATTTTATGTTGAATATAAAGTGTCTTGGAGTAATACTGCAGAAGAAAATTTAAGGCAAAACACAACAATATATTTTACTTTTTAATTCTGTGCTGCTCTAACAATGATGCTTTGCTATTATTAGTTTCAGATAACTACATCCAAGACATAATTGAAGGAAATTATGGATAAGAAAGGTGGAAGAGGAAATGACTACAGCACCCATCTCCAGGAAAGGAATCAAAATCTACTTATGGTTAACAAATATTTACTTAACACTCAGAGGTGCAAACAAAGAGGCACTGAGTTCCTTGAAGTGGGTAAACAGAAACAAAATAAGAACAGAAGACATGGACTTCAATTTGGTTTTCTATTAACTTAGCAAATAACAATTTCCAGTAAGCCTCCCCCTGTCTCCTGGGTTGCATTCCTTTCAACCAATCCTTGAATATTACAAAATAGGGATTATGGCGCAGATAATACCAAAATA
The DNA here is from genome assembly GCA_026225945.1 of Cricetomys ansorgei. NCBI lineage: Eukaryota > Metazoa > Chordata > Mammalia > Rodentia > Nesomyidae > Cricetomys > Cricetomys ansorgei. The sequence continues at coordinate 7,717,368 of JAMJFZ010001791.1, forward strand.
TCTAGATACCAAGTCAATTTAACTTGCAGCATGTCCTTCAAGCTCCACCTCTGTCCATCCCTGATTTCTCTCCTTAGTATAACTTCCCACTTATTCTATCCTTTGCCTTGGAGACAAACCTAGTGACTTCAACTTCTTCCTTTCTGCTTCCACTCCAAAAAGCCATTCTCCCTCCACTACACCTCTCATTCACCCAAACTCCGTTTAGATAGAAAACTCCTGGGGGTATAAATCTAGGATTAACCTGTTGGTCCCAAGAGAACTGAAAAGAAATCCTAGAACAAACAGACACTCCATAGTTCTTGCAACTAAAGAGCTAATAAACGTGCACCCTCAAGGGCTAGAAGCTTTTTCTAAATTTCTCACTGGGTTGCACTTGTGCCCATATTCTCAAATATTCAGAAAATAAGATAACCTACATCTAGCCTATGCTACATAATTTTAGCACCTCTAACCAAGCTCTGCTCTTCCTTTTGGGGAAGCAATCCACACCTATTTGCAAAGCTTTTAATCCTTCTGCTGTGAAAACAAACAAGCAAATCCCTTCCCTAGTTCCCAGTAGATAATATGGTTTTAAAATGCAGACCCTAAGGCTTATCTTTTTTCCCTAAAGGAAGGTTCTAATAATCTTCCCTAGAGGAATCCACTCTGCTAAACAGGCAGAACACAAAAGAGTGAAAACTTGGAATGATGCTATCTAAGTGGGAAACAAGGTGATGGCCCCCGCGGGCAAGAGCATCTACAAGTTCCAAGCCCAGGGGCGAGGTGGGGGTTAGGGGGCACCTACAGCCTCTTAACTACCTGGTCAACCCGTTTGGTTCCCCTGCACCTACCTCCGCCTCTTCCTCAGCTCGACCACACCCAACCACCAGCTCAGCCAAAGCTTGCGAAGCCCCTAAAGCTGGCGGCTCTGCTGTAATTTACCTTGAGTGAGGGCCAAGAGGCAGTAGTAGAGCAGAAAGCCTTGGGGCGTGTTGCAGCGCTGGAGATATCTGGGGTGGAAGTCTCTCCACCCGAAAGGACCCTCCTCTAACTCGCACAGCTGTGATCCCCGGGGCTCCTCAGAAGCTGGAGGAGTTGCAGAAGGCAGTGATGTCTGGGATGACTTGTGGAGATCCCCAGATTCCCGAGACTGCGAATCCCCATCCTGATTCCTGGAGGACACACCAGAGACTTCCACCTGGGAGGGAGAAGCAGACTCACGACGTGGGGTGTCCGGGCTGGAAGGGACGAAAGCCGGGTTCTCGATTCCTTTGACACCCAGCATGGTCAAGAAAGGCTCTCTGGACTCCAGAGTCTGAGATCACCAAAGGCTGGTTCCTTTCATAGCTCCGCCCCTGGGCAGGTGACAGCACCCTGGGGCCCGGCTAGTCCCCGCCTCCCCACCCTCGGCCTCTAGCTGATGGCGTCCCCGACAGCTACCCGGACATTCCCCTAGCTCCGCGCCCTAAGCACCCCTAAGTGTGGGCGCTACTCTCGCCACACTCATCGCCGCCAGCGACAACTCCAATGCTCTGTGTGGGCATGCGACCGGCCTGAGCCAGGTGAGGGGAGAGGGTGGCACTGGCATGGATCCTGGCGCAGCGCTCACTTCCAGAGCCCAAGGACTGGGAACAAATAGAGGCTGTGGGAATCTGTGGGCCAGCGGTCCCCCGGGGTTTGTGTATGAAAGCTGTAAAAACAATGGCATCAGGAGACCTTTCAGAAAAACCTATCGCTGTTTTCCCCTTACTGCTTATTCAAGCAAGAATCCTGTGCTCCAAGAATCAGGTCGCCCTCAGGTATAATACTTGGAATTCCGTGAGCACTGAAAAGGACTTACACCTGCCTGCCTTCCTAGAAACAAACCAACCCTTCCGCATCACCACCAACATTCACAAGGCAACATAGCCACCATTTGAGTTTTAGTGTCTTCAAACCTCAGGATTAACGAAACTTTAAAAAGGTGTACATGGCATTCTCTGGGCAGCATGTTGCAAGCTTGAAATGGAAAATGATGATTATCATGAATAGTTTGTATATGTAAAATAAAGGAAAACTGATTTGAAGACATTAATACTATTGCAGGATTGACAGCAGTTCCAGTCTATTCATTTAGTATTTCATAGGTGACCAGAAGGTATTTCCTATGTACTAAATATCGTTCGTGGAGTCTGTAGGGGTACACTAGCAAAATTCCCATTTGCTAGTGCATGTGCTGCTCAATTCCATTAGGAAGCAACCGCTAACAATGTCCACAGAGTCCTACAGAATATTACAATAAATACTCTCTTGTGAAATCTTTGTTTTGATTGCACATGCTGTACTTAGTGGGTTGAGGGATTGAGATGCAAGCTAGATATATTACTTTGAGCAGTCAAAAATAATAGTCTGGATTGTCATCGGGTCTGGAAGAGCAGAGATAAAAGCTGCTGTGTTCCTTGTTATTGGCCCTTAAATGAGTGTAATTACTATAATGTACTTTTCTCAGATTGATGAATCTGTGTCCCAAGGAGAATCAAAAACCTCCCAAGGCAGCACACTGACAAGAGGCCCAATATTGTAGGGAACTTGAACTGAGTTCTCTCATTTTGGTCTTACATTGTCTTTTAATTACTTTAACCTACTTGTGATGTTTAGATTATTACATAGCCATTCTCAGAGATCAGAACTAATACTAAGCCCAGTGTGAAATTACACGCCTTTAATCCTCATACATGGGATGAAGAGGCAGGCAGATTTCTTGTCAGTTCAAGGGCAGCATGGTCTACATAGTAAGTTCTATGAAAGCTAGAGATACATAAAGTCTATCTCAAAAACAAACAAACAAAAAAAACACCCAATGATTCTCTGATATGAGGTTTAGAACACAAGCAGCTCTTAATGCCACAGATTCTGGGAGAATTTACCCATGGTATATAATCTTCCTAGCCCCCTTCCTAGTATATTGGATTTAAAGTATATCAATATAAATAGGGATCATCATATTTTCTGTGGAATATGAAGTAATTTACCTACCCAGAAAAGCTGGATTCAATGATAAGATTTGGCTACCTACAACCATGACTATGTTGTATATTTGAATGAACAAATTTAAACTATCCTACTTAGATCAAAGTAGCAGCAATAGGACACATTTAAAGTTAAACTAAGGAAACTTAATTCTCACGGTGTTAGCAAATGGACTTCTGTTCAAAGATTAACGAAAGTATTTCTTCATCTTGAATACACAATGATGTTACTAAAAGCATTACCAACATCATTTTCCTGTTGCCTTACATTCTTTGTGTTGCAATAATTAAGGAAGGAGAGTGAAGTGTGCAACAAAGATGAAAAATGCTTTCTCTTATAAGTTGTTTTGGTCATGGTGTCTTCTTACAGCAAGTGAACAGTAACTAAGTCAATATGTGAATGTTTTGTCTGCATGCATGTATGTGCACTACATGTATGTGCACACACCCTCAGAAGAGGGTGTGAGGGTTTTTGCAAGTATAGTTAAGGACAGCCATGAGCTACCATGTAGGGACTGGAAAACAAACCCAGGTCCTCTGCTAGAACAGCAAGTTTTTTTAACAGCTAATTCACCTCTCCAGCATTTCCACTCAAATTATTTCCACAGAATCATTTGTGTGTGTGTGTGGGGTCTATATCTATGTATATAGCACTGTGAACTAAACTCAAAGCTTGGTGAATTCTAACCACATTCACAGACTTATAAATTTTATTTTCATATGGGATCTCCCCATATATTTCAGGTTAGCCTTGAACTTGGGATCGTCCTGCCTTGGTCTCCAGAACTTCTGGGATTACAGTCCTGTGCTACTCTCCTAGCTCCATGGAATCTTATACTAATTAAATAAAAGCAAAGAAACAGCCTAAGTGCTTATAGTATTCTTCATTTATCTCTTCCATGTAAATATTTCATACAATGCATAATTGAAAACAATGAGGAAAAGATTAGTACTTATCTACATCAATTTTAATCTCTGTTATTGCACAGAGATATATTTATATTAAACTGTATTTCTATTAAATATGTAATATTTATATTATATTTAAAAGAAATACAACCATAATTATTAAAATGTTTTATTGCTTTCAAGGCTAACCCTTTGGTATTGAATAAACATTTGGCGTGCTCTTCTCTATGGAAGACTATTTCTCCTGCTCTCAGCATTCCTTAGTTTCCTGTAGTTCTCTGTGTAGTGTTGAGGCCTTGTGGGTTTTCTCCCATCCACTTTGCCATGTCTATTGAGGTCCTTGTTCAGCTCATGTTTAGACAGTAGTGTTGTTGAGACTTTATAGGTCTAGCTTCCGACATTACTCAAGACAGTCTTGTGGCAAACACGCTGGAGCCTCTAGTTTTTAAAATGTTTCCAATTCTTCCACAATGTTCCCTGAACCTTAGGTGCAGGAGTCATTTCCTAGATCAAATACTGCAATTGTACAGAGATATGTTTATATTAATAAGAAATGTAACTCTTGTTTAATACAAACACACACACATATTTATATATATTTTTAAAAAGAAGCCATGAATTTCAATGACAGCAAAGACAGTTCCATGGGAGATTGTGAAGGGAGGAAAGTGAAGGGTGAATTGATGTCATTATATTATAATATCAAAAATAAATAATTAAAATATTTTTCTTTAGTTGTGAAAATTTCAAATACATAATGAAATTTCCTCGTATCTGCACCACCTTCCCCTTCAACTCTCTGTACATCCTCTGTAATATCTCTCTCCCAAATCTGTCTTTTATTTTTTTCTGTAACTCACTAAGTCTATTAATGTTACACAGTGGATCCTGGAAAACCTACTTGTGACCACATCCTCAGAAAGTAATGATTTCCTACTCTCAGCAATTATCCACTGCCAACTGGTACTCGGAAATAACACTGGGATCTTGGCTGGCTTGTCTTGTGAAGCTCTTGCATGTCACCTGCTGTGAGGGGGTTTGTGAGTGTGATAAGCACGCCATGCTCATAAGACATTTCACAGCACTTCCCCATTCTGTTGGCCTCCTGGTCCATAATCATTCCTGATCAATGATGCTGGGTTGTAGAGATGGATTAATGAAGGTGTCCCATTTAGGGTTAAGCATTCAGTCTCTTGTTGTCAGCACTTTGACCAGTTAGTTATATACCTCTCCATTGACTGCCACCCACTGCAAAAAGCTCTGCCAAAGCTTGAGAACAGATCAGATCTGTGGGTATAAAGATAAATATTTAGGAGGCAATATGACAGCATGTCTGTTTAGCAGTGCAACAGTTTTAACAATAGTAGGCTCTACTCTGGGGCCTATGAACTCCCAGCCATAGGCTTTAGACAAAGATTAAATGAACATTTCTTTCTGCTCTATAATATTAAGAACAACTCAAAATATTGTTAATGACTCCATTGGCTAAAGAGAGAAAAAGAATATAACTAAAATAAAAAGAATTGCTGAAACTCATTACATGAATTTGGCTTAACAAGCATTATATTTTATACTAAAAGAAATATAGTGGTAACATTAAGTGGCATCATTAAGCCATCAGTTTTTTTTAATAAATCTGTAAAAATATTTTTATTCAACGTAGATGCCTTGGCCCCATCTTTTTTTCCTATATTTCTAGTATCAAACACATATAGTCAATGCTCTAGATGAGTTGGACATTTTCAAAGATTGAGTTTGGAAAGGAGGTTCTGTGACAAGCAGTTTAAAAGGCAAGCAATTCAGAATCTGCTTAGTGCCAGAGGAATTGAGACAAACAGACACACAGAGAAAGAGAGACAAAACACAGATTTGAGATAGATGGTAGATAAATGATGACAGGTAGGTAGATAGATAGATAGACAGACAGACAAACAGATAGATTATAAATAGAGATAAAAGATAAAATGTAGCTGTCACACGCTTTAACAAAGTTTTAAAATGTTACCTGCTTATATTGTGGAAACAGATACAAACTCAAAGAAGAAATGGGACAGAATATGTCACAGTAAGTATGGAAAATAAAAAATAAGGTAGAGAGCCCTGCAAAGTGCAATTGTTAACAAAATGATCTTGTGGAAAGATCTTAGCTCTGACAGGGACTAGAGAACTTGTTTTTCAGAGTCTCAATCCAAAACCAAATAGCTTGGTGATAAGCGTTAAGTGACTTACACTTCAAGATCTCTTAGTAATACACACATTCCATTTCTCTTACTCTTCTCTGAGCCACAACCACAGGGATAAGGGCATGAGAAAGATAGCAGATACGAAGGAGTTTGGACTTTGTCTTAAGGGCTAAGATTTCAAGGAACAGGCAGAATGTAACAAGATCTTTTTGCTTAGGGCAGAAAGGTATACTCAGAAAGAGCACACTGACTGTCTCCTATAGGTCTTGAAATTGTAAGTGGAAGATAAATGTGGGGTCAATGTGAAGGAAAATTTCAACAACATTCCAATATTTTGAAACTTATTATCTAAAAATTGAAAGAGAAAGATACCTATTTGTTTCATTTGCAGTAGATTTAGAAATGTCTGCTTATTTATTTTTTAATCCAGAAAAAAACAAAACATGATCAAACTAGATAAGCCTGGTGCTTATTTGAGTGGTGAGTGGAAAACATTTAAATAGAAATTTAATGGGGAAAAACTCAAAACAGTCATAAATGTACAATCTTGAAGGTATTTGTAAGCTAAGCCAAACTGTAGGCTTTTATAGAGAATAAATTTATTTATGGCTTTAAGTAAAACAAAATAATGTCTGCTATGTAGCACTGGATCTGGAAAACCAAAGGTTCAACCTCTTAAGGAGTTGCACTAAGTTTAGCTCAGGAACAAAGATAAAAGTTAATAACACTAAGTTTAGTTACAGAGACAAAAATAAATGGTAATCATAGCTAAAACAAGTGTCTGTACGCTGTTTGGACCTATTAATCCATGGTGATTTGAGTACAAGTTTCCAGCAATTCATGCTCTTTCTAACATATTGTTCTACCATCTACCATTCCTATATGCCAGATTAATTCTTCCGGAATAACACCTGAGATTCTTGCTATCTCTAACTTTCATCAAACAAGAGGAAAATGGAGAAGGACACTTCCTGAAAGTCACTCATCACATTTGCCTGCATCCCAAAAGCCAGACACCATTTACATCTAGCTAAAGAAAGATCAGAAATTATCATTTTAATTGCATGTATTCAAGAGACTCGTGAATAATGAAGACTTTAATTATGAAGGAAAATAATTAATTAATTAAGTAAGTAAGTAAGTAATACTAATTAATTTCTAAGGAAACTGTGTTCCAGTATGTATATTTCTGCTTTGGGATATGGTGCCTCAGTGTTCAGAGGTCAGGGTAGATTGACCTTTGAGTAACACAGGCTTTAAAAATGCCATTTGTCAAAGTTATTTTAGTGAGGAGAAAGAGAGGTAAATTTTCTCCCTGACAAAGCAAGAAGTGGCACCTCCCTACAGGTAGCATGCACTTCCTGTTTGCCTACACTCCAGCAGCCACAGGCTGTACTGGGCTCCTGAAACTGATGACGCTTTTTGTTCTAGGCTTTCTAGTATTGAGGCCCCCTGGTGATGCTTCTTCAGAGTGCACCTGAAGTCATGTAGTAACATATGAAACCTTGCATCTGGCAGACATGGAGATGTACACCTTTAATCTTAGCATTGCGGTGGCAAAGGTAGGTGGATCTTTGTGAGTCTGAAACCAACTTGGTCTACATAGTGAGTTTCAGGCCACCCAGAATTGTATAATTAGACTCCTTTTTAACAACAAAACAAACAAATAACAATAAGCTACAAATAAATGCACAGCAAAACAAAACTTTGGACTTACATGGAATTTTTGAGAGCAGCTCTGTACTTATTATATGATCATAAGTATTATATAATTATATATGTATTATATGATCCTTGTACTACTTTCCCCTGAAGTTAAGATATATTATTTTGTCCTAAGTCAGTAGATCTTAACTCAAGCTATGTTTATGAAATTACTCATAAAAAAGTACAAAGTCTCTCTGAAACATTTTATCATTGGAAATATACTATTACAGAGGGAATAGAATAAGAGAACAAATAGTTCCGCAAGGATGAGGAACTTCTTAAGATATTGTCCCTTCTTACTTGTTCCTTAAACTTTGACAGTATGCTCCTTAGAGAATAGTCTCAAGTCTGAAGTAGAGAACTTGCAAACAAGCCAAGCCAGCTGTGGTGGCGGTACATACAAGCCCAGCACTTGAGAGGTGGAGACAGGGGGCTCAGGCGATCAGGTCATTCTTTGCAGCATAGAGACTTTGAGCACAGCTTGGGTGACTCAAGACCTTGCCTCAATAAACTGAGATAAAGCTAGAGATGTGTGAGAGAAAGAGAGACAGAGACAAAGACATAGACAGAAGGAGGGAAGGTAGGAAGAAGGAGAGACAGAGAGAGACACAGACACAAAGAGAGAGAGACAGGCACACAGAGACACAGAGAGAGAACGTGCAAATGATGTTGGCTCATACACTAAAACTCTTTAAATTGGAATAAACAGTGCATATTATTTAATTATATAATAAAGTTCTGAAGAATCAAGATGATAGTCTTAATATTGACTTTCTTTTCTAAAATGATATCTTTTCTCATTACCTATTCAAAAGGAAAACAGCTTCTGCCCCCTTGAATCATGCTCATCTCAGTAAGTAGTCTGACCAAATTGAGAAATTCAAGGAAAGCTTTGACTATTCATCTCTCATATCTCTTATGTGACAGTTGATCTTATGAGCCAACTTGACTGCACCATAGGGTGCCCAGATACCTCTGGACAAGTAAGATTTGGGTGTGTCTATGTTTCTGTACAGTGTTAACATTTAAATCAGTGGACTGAGTGAAGCAGATTGTCTTTTCCACTGTAGGTGCACATTGATCAGTCAGTTGAAACTTGAATGGAATTAAACCCAGGCCTTCTCTGAGCAAAGGAATTCTCTTTGAGACTGCCTTCAGACTTAAATAGTACACCAGTTTTCCTACCTCTCCACCAGCCACCAATGGCAGTTTGGGACTTGCTAGCTTCTATAGTGAAGGAGGTAATTTATTAGATCACATATTACTTACATACTCTGCCTCTCCTCTTTGTTCCTATTTTTGGCAAACTAATATTAATTCATCAATAATTATGTATATAATAGCCTTTGCTACAGCTGAGGTCTAGATAGTTTGGCAAAGGTATTTATGTTAAACACTTGTTCCTCAAATTGATGCCAATGGGTTATGATAAAAGCTTTAAGATTTGAGGAATAATGGCCACCATAAATGACTAGGAGGCGATCTCTGTTTCTCTTTCTCATATCCGTGTCTCAAGGTAAAATCTCTCTTTTTACATTCTCTCCTATGAATGCCTGCCTCAGCATAAGAGCATAAGCAATGAGGCCATCCAATTATGGACTGAAATCTCTGAAATTGTGAAACAAACAATCATAAGCTGATTATCTCTTTTATTTTGTCATAGTAACAAACAATTGACTAACATTGTCTATGAGATTCCCACTCTTGCAATAATGATCTGCAACTTATTTTTCAACATAATACTCAAAATTACTCTTTAAAATTTATTTTCTTTTATTTAATAAATTAAATGTGTGTGAGAGTGAAAGTCAGAGAGTGAGAGAGGGAAGAGAGAGAGAGCTGAAGTCATCAGGCTTGTTTGGCAAGTACTTTTCCCACCCAGCCATCTTTCTGTACCAAAATTACTCTTTTAAAGCAAAAAATGTAAACATCAGTATAAACATTATGAATTATAATTTATGTAATAAAATAATAGCCCTTGATTTATACCTACCCAAAGAAACAATTAGTGACAGGAAAGGCAAAGGTCTTATGGTAAAATGACAGTCAGTAAAACAGAAATAATTATGGTACTGAAATTAATGGGTGAAATGTCGATGAGGAAAAGGATGTTACATAATTTCCAGATTATACATTGACAAAATATGTATTCATTACAAAATAAAAAATAATAACAATTGTGAAGAAACCTTGTAGAAATCATCTTAGTGACATGGATGATCTGATATACCAAGAAGGGATCAATGTAAGGTATTTGGGGTTCTTGTCTTATCTATATAGTCTGACTCATAAGTACTTATTAAGTATATCTAACATGTTTCCTTTTGCTATTTAAACTAGAGTATATAACAGAAAAAAAAACCTTGAGATTTACTTTGGCTTGGGATTTCGGCCCATCAGAGCTGGAGAGATAGGGCAGGGCAGTTCCTCAGTGTGGTATCCTGCTATGACTCTCATCTGGAGGCAGAATGTGTAGTCTGGAAAGAGGCTGGCTGTGACCTCTGAAGATCAGCCCCTTGGCTTACTTCCCCTACACAGGCTCCTTCTCCTAATGATTCCAAAGCCTTCAAAATAATGCCACATCATTCTACATAATTATTTCTGTTTTTGTGTTTTAAGAAAAATCACTTTAACATGTTAAATAATCTTCCCAAAGTCATATGATTAAATGAAAACTGAAATTTAAACCAAGTGATAGATACAAAGTCTGTAGTCTTGAACATTGCATGATAATGTGTTCTCAGTGGTAGTTATATCTCTGGTAATGGAATTGTTGTAAGATAAGATAATTTTTTTACAAAACATTGAAACTAAATGACAAATACATTTAAGAAAAACATACTCCTTCAACCTAATTCTATCAAAATAAATCTATGTATTTTTTACAATTTACTTATTTTTCTTTTGGAGTATGGTTGCGTATACATAAATTCATAGGCACTATGTGACTGCAAATACCAGAAGAGTGAATTGGATCTTCTGAAATTGCAGGCATGGGTGGCTTTAAACTTACCAGTGTGACTGCCGGGAACTGAAATCCAGTCCTCCTCAAGAGCAACACACTTTCTTAACACAGAACCATCTCTCCAGTTCCTAAAATGTTTTTGAAGGGAAGTTTTGTTACTAGCATCCCAGTGGATAATATGAGGTCATTTCAACTAATTAGGAATTGTTCTCAGTTACTTGAAGATGATTTTACAAATGGTTATTCAGCTTAACTAGCAACATAGAAAATAGTTACTAGATTCTGTAGTGAGTTCGAAAGATTTCAGAGCTGATCAATTAAAAATATATAGAACTGGCGTTGTCTGGACAATATCTTAACATGTTTGCTGTAATAGAAACCCTTCACACATGGCACTATTCAGCGCTACACTTCTTGATGGGAAAAGTAGGGGATAGGTGCCACCCTGAAAGGGAGGCAGGATGGAGAAAAGGTAAGAAAAGGATGCCACACACTATTTGATGTCTCTCAGCAGCACAGCCAGAAGTCTAAATCAGATAGCTGCAACAGATAGCAACAATCATTCACAGCCTCTGCAATTTGCCAACTAGGGAAGATGTTAGCATGAAGAAGTAGATGTTAGCATGAATAAATGAATGTTGTCAACTATGAGGACCCCAAGCTGCTGGTATGTTTTACAGCTATCTGATTTAGACTTCTGACTGTGATGTCATCTGAATCTGCTGTGCAAATGAACCAAAGAAGTCACCATGCCAAGTTTCCTGTAATCACAGCACTTTGTAGGACAAGGACAGCCAGAGCTATATGACACTCTGTCTCAGGAAAACAAAAAAAAACAAAAAAAAAAAAACAGAAAAAAGAGGAAAGAAAGGGAAACTGAGATAAGAAAAGGAAAGGAGTAAAGGAAAGAAATAACGTGGGGTAGAGGACTTCTTTGGTTCATTTGTATAGCAGTTTCACATGACAGTTATACAGTTCAATGGCCAGGGACCAGAAAGATATCTCAACCAGCAAGGCATTGCAGCGTTGCTGGTCAAGGCTATCTACCTGATTTCTATCCCTGAGAACCACACATAGGTAGAAGAGGACCCACTCCTCAGAGTTGTCCTGTGACTTCACATATGCTTTTCCAGACTCTGCACATTAATAATAAATGAATATTAGGAAAAATATTAATGGTCAAAGAGCAAAACTTACCTCCTAGAACTTCGAAGCCAAGATAAAAATCATAACTTTATGTTCCTTGGCAGGTAAATATGAAGTCAAAGAAGTATTTGTTTAAGCTGATAGGAATATCAAAACTCTTCGAGAAGACCAGCTGACTGCCAAAGATTAGGGTGCTTTCTGCCCTGGGCACTTCCAGGAGGAAGTGGAGTTATCTCTTGGTAAAAATAACCTAGCTTTTTTTATTCATATATTTGCACTTTAATCTGGTGCTGGCTGGCAATAACTGGTCTGCTGAAAAAATATGATGTTTAAATGAAATATAATTTTCACTTCAAATACAAATGAGGGAACACAAGCTAGAATTGTAAATCTGTATCCCAAAAGTGTTAAAAGGAAAACTACAACCAGGAAAGCTTCTAAAGGGGTCAGAGCAGTGGTTTGTAACCTTCCTAATTCTCCTAATCCTGCGACCTTTTAATATAGTTCCTCATGTTGCCGTGACCTCAACCATAAAATTATTTTCATTACTACTTCATAACCGTAATTTTCCTACTGTTCTGAATTGTAATATAAATATCTGGTATGTAGATGGTCTTAGGCTACCCCTAAGCCTATCCTTGTGAAAATTTGTCCCCCAAAGGGGTCTAGACCCCCAGGTTGAGAACCGCTGGATTAGAGGAACTTTGGATTGGCTATCATTATCTATTTTAAGATGTGCTTTCGCATCTGTTGCTATCACATGACAATGACAGCTTTTCTTTGAACTGTACCATGTTAGTACATCTAGAAAAAACAAACTTCCAGCTTCCACTGATGACATTGAGGATGTTGGCTACAGTTCATACAGTCAGGCAGGAGCCCCGGCTAACAGAAGCGCTATCGTCCAGCAATTGTGCCATCGGAACTACTACAGACATAGGAGCAGGGAAATGAACTCTGAAAGACAACAGATCCCTTATTGGTGTTTGTCTTTAGTTTGTTTTATTTTGTTTATAGGACATGTCTCACTACCCTTTGTTGAGCTGTAACTCACTATGTAGATAAGGCTGGCATTGAACTTACAGACATCTGCCCACTTCGCGCAGGGAATAAAGACTTGAAACACTGTGACCTGTGAATTTTTTAGAATCAATATATTTACATTTGTTTCTTATCAATCATTTTATACATGACCACAAGTAATGACGTAAAATCATACACGTATGCTTATAAGGATCAAGAGGTTAAAAATCCAAGATGGCAATCCCAAGACTGCTGTCCATATGCTGGTACCATTGACAGCGGCTCCCTCTGTCTTTAACAACAGAATGTCTAGTACAGTTTTTCTCTTAGCGCACACAGCACTCAGACTTTAACTCTTCTGCTTTGCTCTATCACATCTGACTCTTGAGACTGAATCCAACATGGATAACTCAGAATATTCTATGTTAAGGACCAATTAATTAGATCCCAATTCCAACTGTCATCTTAATTCTCCTTTTCCGTGTCACATACAATACTCATAGATTCTAGAAATTCAAACAGGAGCTATACCCATTTTTCTGCTGGCCACAATAAAATATAAAATATAAAAAATGAAAACACTTGCATCTGCATACTTGCATATAATGCTAATTATGTTGTACAATGACTTTGATGTAAATACACATTTTAAACAATATCAGAACTACAAGCTTGTTTGTAGTTCATGAGAATTATAATTATAACACAATGCATTTCCTTTTTTGATTGAGAGACAAGAAAGGAGAAAAATTATTTCAGCAATATATTGCCACAGGCATTTTTTGTGTCAGATTCTACAACAATATATCCTGGGTTTTATAAGATTTTCCTATAATTGTTTTCTTTGGGGAAAATTATTTTTCTTGCTACTACTAATGTTGTCAGAAGTAAAACTGTATTATGAAAAGAAGTTATAAGAAATAAAATTGTGTTAGCATTGCTGAAACAAACAAACCATGGCGTTGATGAATATTGACAGAAAAATACTGAAAATTATTCAGTATAATAAGTTCATCTTTAAATTTTATGTATAACCATGTAGAAAACATGGGTTATATGTACTTGGGAAAAAAAAGAATAGACCAAAGGATAAAAATATTATACCTCCCCTAGTATCAGAATAGTTTTCCAATATAAAGACATGACTAGCTATATTTATCAGAACAAAAAAAAAATACGTCATAAACAAGTGTGAGTTGAATCAGAACAAAAAGAAAAAAGAAAGAAAAATGTGATGTGGTAGTAATTTCAAAGCATTTTAATGAAAACAAACCTAAAGGTGTTTTATCAGAAGAACTTTTCTTTTAACAAATTTGTAATGAATAATTCTGTGTGGCTAATACACTCTTTACATGTGACTCAGAAAAGGAGAGCCCCCAACATGATCTTTAATTGTTCAGTGATGTATTGAAATCCAATTTTCCTTATCCTCAGCACACATTTTTCTATTAAATAAGTATTTTTTGTTCTCTCAATAAAATTTGCATAAGTTTTGATCATTTCATGTGATTATTTTTTAGAAAGGAACCCAAATAATTATAGTAGATTGTCAGTTGCTTGACTCTTTGTGCTTGTTTTTGTAAATCAGTAACTGCAAACTTCATAATAGCAGTATGTGCATTAAACATTACTTGTCCAGTGCCCTGTGATTAGGAACACCCAAGGAGGATGTGAGAACATTCTGGCTGTAACATCTGTCTTCCCATTAATCACCAGGATTGTTTCTGGTTATCTGCTTAGCTAGGCAGGTGTCTACTTCCTCCCTCTCTGCTACATGTGGGTCCCTGCTAAGCTGTGTGCTGCTTGGCTGAAGAGGACAACCTTCCCTGAATAGACAAGGACCAGTCTTCAGTCAAGGGTGTACAAGTCGCTGTTCTCCCCTGTATGAACCTCCAAACAATCTCTCAAGTCATGCCCAAGAAAGAGTTCTTGACAGCTGGGTTTAATGGATCTTCACTGTCACTTGATGTGAATTTTGATGTACGTTTTCTCCGTGGTTGCCTCTAAATGTTTCCCACTTCTCTATTTCATTTTTGCCTAGTATGAAGATGGAAAGTTTCCAGTGTCTTTCTTATGACTATGACAAATCGATCAAAATGTGTGGATGGCAGAATAGAAAGATGGAAGAAACCCAAGTCCTTGTACCAATCCAAAGCTAGCCATGGTACCTTCTCCTACCTTATCCTTTGATAATAATTTATATCCTAAGTCTTTTTCTGTGAAATGACATTGTAGAAAATAGGCTTCTGGGCACAGTCTCATCTGGATCAGCTGTTTTCAGTCACTTTACAGAATATATATATATATATATATATATATATATATATATATACACACAACTAACGATTAGCAAGTCCCAATAAATTTTTCTCTTTAAGGGATTGATGTATGAATATGATTCAAAGACTTTATTAAGTTGGAAAACGACACTGCAACATAGATAAATTAATTTCTCAAGAAGATTCTTCTTCTTGAATCAAATTCAGGAGAACAAAGGTGCACTAACAGTACCTAACAATGGGTTCCCCAGCAAAGTGACAAACAAGAGGATCTGGAGCAAGGAGGGGAAGAGTACTGTACTCATACATCCAGGGAGTCTCTTGAGAATATTTTCCAGAAACAATTTATGACAGAATTTGTAGTTGTAATCTGTGTCAAATAAATATCTTTTATGAGCAACAATAAGTCTTATATTTGAAGTTAACACGATTCCCTTCAGGTAGTAAAACAAGATCAAAGGGGGATTGTATACCTTCTCTCTTCTTGTCATATTCATTTGGCCAAAGGGTTTGTAGTTTTCGGGCTATAATTAAGTGACTTTTAATACCTATCTTGAGACTTTTAGATTCCTAACTTGAGCATTAAATACTGTCCAGTCAACTAGTGTGACCCTATTTTAAAATTAATTTTTGACAGCACTACATTCACTCAGTGCAGTTCTGAAAACGTTGAGTTGGAAGGTACCGAACAATATAAAAGATCCAAAACAGATTCATTATTTCTAATATAACGATAGAAGTGCACCTATGTAGCATTTTGTATAGGCAGAAAAGTGGAAGGGGAAGAATACTGTTGTTGAGTTATGGTTATAAACAAATACAGAAGAGGTGATCCACACTGTGGGGTTTTGGATGAGAAGTGTGTCTCTTAGGTACTTGTGTTTTAAACATTTGTTTCCCAGGTGATGGCACAGTTTGGAGAGGTTATAGAATCTGTGGGAGGAGGGCCCTTGCTGGAGGAAGTATGTCACTGGGGACAGGCTTTAAGGATTTATAGCTTTGCTCTGTTTCCTCTTATCTCTCTGCTTCCTGTGTGTTAAGGAAATTTAACTGGTAAGATTTGTGCTCCTGCTAGCATGCCATGCAGTTCTTCTTACCTTTATGGTGTCAAGGTTTCTGGAACTGCAAACCAGAATAAAATCTTTCTTAAGTTGTTCTTAGTCATATTTTATCATAGCAGCAGCAAAGTGACTAACACACATGTAATAGTATATTCTAACACCAGTGCTATGTACCCAAAATCCTGTTTTAAAGTAACAGGAGGGTGGTAATGTCTGGGCTCTTGCGCTACACCGAAGGACTTTCATGACTCACTGGAAAGTGTATGTACATAGTGGCTTATACTACACTAAAGTTTTTCCCAAAAAAAAGAAAGAATACATGTAGACTAAGAACTATGCAACTGTAGGCAACCCATAAAGAGTGGCTCACTTAGAATGATGATACCAAGCTTTTTGTTTTTTTTTTTTTTGGTTTTTCAAGACTGAGTGACTGGGTTTCTCTGCTGTAACAGTGGCCTCTGGCTGTTCTGGAACTCACTTTGTAGACCAGGCTGGCCTTAGCCTTGAACTCACAGAAATCTGCCTGCCTCTGCCTCCCAAGTACTGGGATTAAAGGAGTGTACCACCACTGCCCAGCCATTATCAAGCTTTTAAGACTTAATTTGTGTTTGTTAGATTTTGCTTTTTTTTTGTTGTTAGTATTTCTTTTCTTTTCTTTTTTTGAAACAGGATCTCACTGTTTAGCTCTGCTGACCTGGAATTCATTATGTAGATGAGACTGGCTTGAAAAACACAGACATCTGCCTGTCTCAGCTTCCCAAATACTGGAATTAAAGACATTTACCACCACACCCAACAATAAGCATTCAGTTTTTGATAAAAGGATGGGTTATAAGTTTCTGGTGATATAATTTGATGGAGGAAATAATTTATGTATACAGATGGTGCTCTAATTTCCAGTTTTCTAAAAGCTTGGGAAAAACAATGGTGCTACATCAGAACTCTACTCCTGAGGGAGAAACAGGAGCTATCTCAAAATTCCATTTGATAATATCTACACACATTAAAAAATTTATCAAATATTAGAATGAAGGACGGTAACCTAGACTACTACATGCCTAGTCATAGTCAAGTTGTCTATATGTTTAGAAATTACTTCCTTCTTCAGATTATTTGCACCAGAAAGCACCACTATCCTGCCTAATAATCAATAGTACAAGTTTGGATCACCAGCTATTAGCAAGAACTTAATATTTCAAAATTATTAACAACATTTAGGGGAGGTCATGCTAATGAGTTTAAACAAATTACCATATGAGGAAAAGCATGCATTACCAGTCATTTCATTTAAAAGGTGCCCACTACTACCTCTCAACATGGGGAGACTAGAAACACATGCCCCGTGATAGCTCCCAAATTTAATTAGTACTATTAAAATCTATTAAATTAATAGATTTAAACATACTTTAAGAACACTCTAAAGCTCCACTCAGCTTGCCCATGAGTTTAAATATTAAAAAATATACTCTTTTTTTTCTTTAAGTAATCTAAGCATTGCCTTCTGAATTTTTACATCTGGGGATAAAATACCTCATTTAATACTATTCTAGAAACTGTATTTTGGCAGAATGCCAGGCATCCAAGTTAAAAATAGGCAACTCTGTGTAATAATCTTTTGTGATGTTTTCAAATTTTACTGTCTATTTGTTTGCTTCTGCATGTCCCCAGTCTCTATTCCTGCTTACTTATTGCTCTAGCAAGGTTTGGATAGAGACACCTATATGAAAACTTCCCATACAGACAACAGTAAATCCCAAAACATGCATTCTATCTTTTTCCACTATGTAAGTTCTAGGAATGAAAACTAACAATCTTTTAGAGCTGGAAGCCATCCCGTTTCTGAGCCATCACTTGACCGGTTTCTGTAAACCAGATACTGAGCTGGGCGGGCACTTTAGGTGGTACCCTGAGAGTCAGAATTGGGATGTTAAATCGGGTTGCTTTCCATAGTTGAGGTTTCATCATTCAACTGGGCCCTGCCCTTGCATCTGCCATCCGATTCGTCTGCTTTTGTTGTTTCTAATACTCCCGACAACTTCTGTCTTCATAAACCACACACAAGCATCATAAATGTCTCTCGAATGAGATTGGTACAACCCAAAAGAGCTCCAAAAATCCTTTTCCTAATGTTTTCTGTCAATAAATCCAGAGCTGAAGATTCCATTCTCTAAACATAGCAGCTCTCTCTACTCTGAACTTCCTTGGCTTGTGGAAACCAAGCATCTTTTATTCTGAGTAATAAGCCCCACTAAAGCATCCAGTGAACCTTTAGTGCTGCCCTCCCCCCCCAAGATTTGCTCTTCTGAACAGGTCTTTCCCAGTGCTCTCCCCTTATCTGCCTCTTGAAAAGGCTTGCCTCCTACAGTTCTGTGGTTGCTACCATGAGAACATGTGCATTCTGCTTTTGGTTTGACTCTTAGTATGCCCCTAGAAAAGGGCCATAAATTTGGACAAATTGTCTGTGTTTCTTGTTAGAAATGAGCATTAACAAATAGTTCATAGATAACTTTCAAGATTAATTAGAAAATCTTAAAATAGCATGGAGCCTACTTGGAGTCATTTAATCCACAAACATGATTATATAGTTCTCTATCTGTTAATGGGACAAATGGCACCTGTGAAATGCCTACTTTTACGCTCAATTATGCAGCAATAAATGAGTACTTTTTAAACTGAGCATAGAGAAAGAAAATTGTTTTTATCACAACTGTCGTGGAACATGTAGAAGTTCGAGCTAATGATAATTGTAAAACTAAAAGTATTTTAAAGCATTAAAACTACATAAAAACAAACCCTTGCCTATTTAAAGATGACAAGATTGTCATATATGTGTGAATTATTCATCAATTTATAATCATAACTACAAACTTTTAAGACTAGTTTTTGGGTCAAAAATATAAGGTTGGTGTTAAAAAAATCATAGTTCATTATATATCCAATGAAATAAAGGATATTTAAATTAACTCATAAATGCATTTATGAATGGCGTCCTTTAATGGACTTGGGTGTAAATCTGAATGACCACACAGTATCTGAGTGCTGAAGGCCAATTGTAGGTGTTTTTTCACTTAATGCCTGATCTCTGGAATGGATCCATTGTAGCAGGATGACCTGCAAATCAATGTGAGTACTGCCAGCATTTCTGAAGTTCCTCAAACAAGGAACTTTGTGGTTTGCCTTTTGCAGTAGGCCTGGGCTTTCTCTTATTGATCTGTTCTGTTCCTTTTTCTGCCTGAGTTGCCAAGTTCTAAACTAACCAACCCCCTGCTTGCTCAAAAGAACAATCACAGAATGTAGAGCCATGGTAGAGAGACGTATCCCTTGGTAACTGCAGGTAGCCCTATTGAATTCCCTCTTTCCATCCCTTACTCCTCCTCCCTAAATAGGGTATATAATTGTATGGCAAACTTTGAATAAACGAACTTGATCAGCTATGAGTTGACTTGTTCCTTTCTCCCTCGTTCGCCTGTCTTTTCCCCTTCAGGAACCAGTTTGGAAGTGCTGAGGGCCAGCACAATCCACGTCCTTTTGGAATTCAGCTCATCATGACCTTGATTCTACAGATATCTAATTACTTTGTAATTATGTAATTGTTGGTTCATCCTTTTCCTCTTCAATGTCATTGTAAAATCCATCTTGAGTTTAATTCCAACCTCAGTGTTTGCTCCTTATTAGTCTCTATTTCACTGTCCTGCTCTGTGATTGTGCTATGTGGTACTTGGGGAAGACACCAGTGCAGGGTCCAGGCTGGAGCATATCAAGTTACTTAGGATTTACTCACAGCAGTTAAGGGGATTGCCCAAGGTCTAGCCTTTTACAGGGCACTGGTCCCCTGTTGCCAGCATGTTCATTTGTAGCTGAGGCAGGCAGTGTGGCCTGCCTGTACATCACGCTGAGCTACAGTAGATGAACCTGAGCAGTGGAGTTGCCCAGCTCCTGCACCGGTGTATTTGTGTGGTGGGAAATCCACAAGCATGAATGGCTTTTCCAACTGACTTTTTTCCTGGTTTCTGATTGTCTAAACTTCTGGACTTCACAATACTCCAGCATTTGGTCTTCAGAATTCCTTTCTCTCTATCCTCATTCATTCCTCTCATTTTCAGTCTGTGCCTTTAAGTCATTATAAACTCATAAATTTTTTTGAAGGCTTCCCTGACATAAAAAAAAATCTCATATAAAATTTTCTATTTACAAACATTTATTTGATGACTAATAATTTTTTTCAAAGATAACATAACCAAGATTACACTTTCTTTTTGAGACAGTCTTTGCAACCCAGGCTTAAATCCTGGAACTTGCTACATAAAGTAGGCTTAATTGAAATTTCAGCAATGTCCAGTGCTGAGATTACAGACATTATGTCAAAGCCCAGCAGAACTGTATTTTTAAAAAAATTGGCACAGCATTCTACTTATCCCAGATATATTTCAGTATTCAATTTCCAAGGCTAAAGGCATTTTCTATTTTTATTTATTTTTTAGAGACAGGGTTTCTCTGTGTAACTCTGCCTGTCCTGGATCTCACACTGTAGACCAGTCTGGCCTCAAACTCAGAGATTCACCTGCCTCTGCCTCCAAGTGCTATGACTAAAGCCATACCAGTCTTAAGACTGAGATTCTTGACTTTTATTTATTGCTTATTCCTGTCATTTCTTTGCAGCCACCTGTAATTCTGTCATTCTGCAATTAGAGTGCATTAGCCCAGCATCTGACCAGTTTTCACTCTGCAGCTATCATACAAATTCGTCTTTTAGGATACAGCCTCCCAGCTGAACTCACCGTACCTGTTTTATTTTATTCTGTGACAGTGAAGGATCTCAAAGACGTAGGTCTGGACAGCTGTGGTGGCACACATCTGTACTAAGTAGCTTTTGGCAGGATGCTCTTTATTTTGCCCTACGTATTAGTTATTTGACAGTTTCAGACATTTATATAAATAATTTTAGCTATTTTCATCTCCTAGCCCCTTCTTTCCCCATCCATCTCACATTGGAGCTCTTCCTCTCAATACTTCCTTTACTTTCAAGTGTGTGGCCCACCAAAATGAATTAGAATAACTTGTCTGAGTTTTGGTGGGACGTTACTCAGTGGAATAGTGGCAACTTATGTGTGGCTGCTTCACTAGGGAAAATGACACTCCTCCCACGCAACATTAATTACTAATCCCTGTGGGAAGATTTGAGGCTCATGGGTCCTTCCTTCATCTATGATTAAATATTGATAGGCCCAATGTGAGTTTGAGGCCAGTCTGGTCTACAGATTGAGTTTCATGGGACCAAGATTACACAATGAGGTTTGCTCTCAAGCTAAAAAACAATCACTCACTCCTGTCAAATAATAGAACATGTTGATATCATTAAAACAATGGCTATTAGTTCCAAGTTATACGTCCTAAGGCACAAGAAATATCTTTTATGAAGCTAAAATATTTGTACCTAACATATTTTGAAACATGACACACTAAAATATAAACATGTATGGATTTGTGACTCATAGAAGGTGTCCATTAATCTGAATTCGCGAACAATACATTTCTGACAGCAAGAATTATTAAGCACTGGAAAATCTGAGTATTAAGAAAATATACCCATTTCAAACTGATATCACTGTGCAGTCTCACTTAGGAGAGTGGTTATTTGACAACATAGTGCTATTTCATTCACAGGCTACATTCTGATACAAATGTAATTCTATATGAACTGGAAAACTAAAAATATCTGTATTTTTACTATGATATTCTCTTTATCCTTGTGCATCCAAACCAATGAGTCTTCAAATGTCATGTAATAGGATTCCCATCACATGTAATTACTGAGTAGACATTTTTTTTTCTGAGAGAAAAATTAGTTAATACATAAGTTAATGTTCTGGAAACACCCAGTTCACTCCATGCATTGGATGAGAAAGGCACTCTCTCTACAGTTGCTGCCTCAATGTCAGTTTCTTGTTAACTAGAAGAGATGCATTTTTTCTGTGTGTGAGAGACATTATGTTTATATGGGTGGAGAGAAAAGTATTGCTTTCTGTCAATAGGTCTTCATATTTATTCCCAACACAGCAATGTGATGTTTTCTTTAATAAATTCAGCCTGTGTTAGGAACAAGAATTTGTTAAATGAGGAGGGGAAAAGAAAAAAAATTTAAATAGCCTTGTTAGTGAGATTCAAATCGTAATCAATTAGTACACAATGTTAGTACTTGGAGGGGCCCATTAAAAACTTTGATTGTATAAGGAATTTTAATCACAGTCTGCCAGCAAATATAAGGCTATAACTCACATTTGCAGAAATGCTTAACAGATTTTCATCATAATATGAAAAAGTGCATTAAGTATTTCTTCCAAGACTCAAACATTTTATTAAATTTTATAAAATTCTTCCTTGCTATGCATTCTTTTACAATTTGTAACCTTATTTTTATGCCGAATGTGTTTCTATGTATACTTAGAGTCTTATCAATGAATTAAAAATAACAACAGTCATGAAAGGACCGTACCCAGCAAACAAACATGTAAAAAATGTCATCTCTGGGCCTAGAAAATACATTGTAGATGTACACCTGCAAGCAAAGGCAATGCCTCTGTGACAGGTAAAACATTCCCAACTGCTCGCCTTCCTGGTGGCCAATGGCCAACAATTTAGGCCTTACATATTTAGGGTCACACCTTTCCTCTTCTGCCCTCCCCACAACCTCTCAATGAACAAAATATCTTATGCTTCATGTGTGGAGGAATGCACAAGAGGAAGGGTCTTGACAATATACTTTGGCACAAGCAATTAGCCTTTGAGATCATTTTATCTCCTTAATCTCTGAGCTAAAGAAAACAAGCTTTCAGTTCATCAATAAATGCTGTAAATACTTGGGTCTTGGCTTATTTAGAAAAAGAATAATTAAAATAGTAATACAACAATAAATGCTTTGAGTAATTTTCCACCATGTAATAACTCTATCACATCTGAAAGGAAAATAACTTATAATGTTTAATAGCAAATTAGTGACAGATTCTATATCTCACATCACTTATAGTACCCTCAAGTTCCTTGGTTCATATTCATGACTGACTAGACACTAATGTCATTTTCCAGTTCAAGATAAAGAATTTCTATTTATAAACACTGTTGAAAAATAAGTTTACATAAATTAAGCTGAAAATTATATTCCAGGTACAATATACTAAAACCTGTTTTTTATTTACTGTATATGTTAACTACTATGAAAATGCCTGATTTTTTAAAATCAACTTTGAGGTAGAAACAAAATATTTGATAGGTAGTTTATTTCCCCTTTACAAAAACTATTCTCATCAAATAGTAAAAGAGTTGTTTCTCTGTGTTTTGGAAACAAATGCCCACATGTGGTCACTTTTTGAAAACATTGAAGAAGTTTTTGAGTTAGAACTTTACAGCTTCCAGGCTCCCTGTGAGGCTCCTGAAGGGCTCTGTCCATGAAACTTTCACCCTGCGAAATTTTTCACATCAAATCCTGAACTTATGCCAATCCTTTCCCAACATACTTGTAGGAATCGTTGTCTCCTACTATTATTCATACTTAATCAGATTAATGTAATTCAGAATCATTCTTATTCATTGAACAACAACAATGATATGAGAAGGAAACATTTTAAAAAAATACAGGAAATTGAGAATGAAAACCAAACATGTGGAATGAATGAACTTTTGTTCTAAAGATCACAACTAAAGTTAGGGCAGTGTTGTATAAGGTACATTCCTGAATCAGTAAAACTGAAAGGCTTTAAAGAATTGAGGTTTATCTATGTCTACCTTTCATAAAATTCTTGAAATCAATCTAAGCCACAAAGCACACACATATTATGTAGTAGATTCTTTCAGTTGCAGGAGCAAAATACCATCAACAAATATAAACTTACTACTGTCTTGAGAGTCTTAGTGGCTGAAAGTAAAATGCAAGGTGTTTACTGAGCCACGGTTCTTCTGAAGTCCCTCAGAGAGAATCCTTCTCTTCCTATCCTCTGGTGGTTGTCTTAAGACTAGGTGTCTATTACTTGGTTTGAATAATCACACCAGCCTCTACCTTCCTCTTTACATGGTGCTCTCTGAAGTTGAGATATCTAGATTTCCAGGAAAACAGTGTTTATCCTGCTCCAATGTCAGTACTCTTTCCTTGAAAACATGCCAAGTCACTGAACTAGGATTCATGCTAATGCAATGTTACTTGATTTCATCTTAAAGATTCTAAATAATGTGACATTCACAGTTACTAGGAGTTAGGAATTAAACATAGCTTTTAAAGAGCTGCTCTGTACCCTACAGTTGAGCAAACATTTTCAGATGAACTCTTTTCAGTAGGATACATTCCAGTTAGCCGATCAGAAACAAGTTGGGAAGTATCTTCAAAAATAGTGTATTATGTTTTCAATTGTGGATGGCTTGTTGGTTCATACCTGTAATCCTAACTCAGGAAACTAAGGAATGAGCTACATAGTGAAAGCTTGCAAAAACAACAACAACAACATCAATACCCAAACAAACAAACAGACAAACAAAAAATCAAAATTATCATTGTATTACACACCAGCTAACTACTACAATTATAAGTTATCTGAAAAACCAATGTCTTACACATGTTTTCAACAAGCTAACATCTGAGACTCAATAAAAACCAAAGATTTGGTTTCAGTGGTATTTAAGTTAAAGCCAGTAGATAGTCATTCATTTGGGCATTACAATAAAAACAGGAGCAAAGAAACAAAGAATACATGACTTCCACCTCAAATTTATAACCTAGGGAAGAACCAGGCAGTTACAACCTATGCATATTTTAATCAAGTTACCTCTAAAAATGTATTCTTCAAATTTTTCATACATATACAAAATGTATCTTGATCATATCCATCACACTCTTACCCACTCCAACTTTCCCCAGGACCCCTCACTACATCTCCTTTGAAAGAACACCATGACCTTCTTATGTTTGACAAAACTTTCTCTCATATCAGGGGGGAAGAGTGATTTTGAAACAGGAAAAACCCAGGAAGCAGTTAGAAACTTCATATTATGTGATGGACACAGAATGAACACATTTATTTTTTCTGTCGCACATAAGTACTTTTTCTTTGCTACAGCTTGTTTTCTTCCAGTGTTGCGCATTTCCTCTGCTTTCTGTGCAACCTGGCTGTATTAATGCTGTGCTTTCTCCTAGACTTCTTTTACCAGTCTTTGACCATGCTCACACTCACAACAGTAGTGCCTTCAGTTACCACATCTTCCACACTCTTCCCCCAGATCTCAGTTCTCTGGCCCACTTCTATCTTTTCTTTCTCTTTGTATGCAGCCACAGTTATAGACATTTACATCTGATATCGCCAATGCACGTTAATCTAGTACCATTTGGCTTCTGCTCAGTTCTTCTGAAATTACTTATGTTTCATCAGCAAACTCTTTTTAAGTAAGTCCATCCTGCTCTTAACTTACTAAATTCCCCATTACATGTCAGTGATGTGTGACAATTTTGTCTATTCCCATGAAATTCATATGGCATTTTACCTTGAATCATTCTACTTTCTCCAGGCCTTACTTTATTCTATCCTCTTTTTATTTTTCCTCTTAGTTTAATATGTTCCCCTGTATCTACTAGTTAACAACAGTCTATTTTCTTTTACTGATCAGATGTATTTTCTCACAAGGAAAAAGGATTCATTTCTATATTAAGACTGCCCAGTTATGACTCCAATTGAAGTTTCTCTTGAGCTTTAAGTTTGTATTTTCAAATGGGTGGCTTACTCATATGGCAAACTTACCATGTACAAAATTGAACTTAACTATTTCATACATCTGTCCTTCCTGTGTTTTATAGTCTAATGTCTGAGAGCACTCTATGTGCTTATAACATATAAGTCAGTGCCATAGGAACCAAGTCTCACACTTCTTTTCTCTGTCTTTTAATCTCTCACACCCATATTCTATCTCTTTTGTTTATTTACTTTTGGTTTCTTTTTGCAATGCTGAGGATCAGGATCAAATCTAGGAGACATTTTTTATTTAAAGTGCTCTGCCACTAAGTTACATCCCCAGGGTCTCATATTCTTTCCCGCATACCACTATTCCTGCAATACTCTTGGCTACTATGACACAGAGCCCTTCCTAAAATAATTTACCTTTATTCATAAAATGTGTCTTTTGCCATTTGCCTATGGGGCTTATGGGATGCTGACCCCAACTTCAGATTTAGGGCCAAGACCTTATTGACATCTGCTTATAAAAACTGTATCTTACTTATCAATGATTTATTTAGGAGTTCAAATAAGTCAAATGGCTATTAATAACTTTGCAATTATTACTTTTTCAGATAAGGATACTTACTAAGATTTATCTAATAGACTGAAACAAAGAAATTTGTTGGTTTTTCAGTCTTTTCTGAATTAAAGTGTTATTTTTCTCCCACTACATGAAGTCAATGATACTATTACATCTGCAGCTACAAATAGTTTCTTTTCTTTAAGCTTCTTTATAATTCTTTCATCTACATAATATTCACATACAGCTGTTATAGAATTGCAGGCCCTATATTTTCAATAGTAATATATATCTTATTGAACAGAACACCATAAAAATACTTTCTAACATTTTTATTTTTATCTTATTTTATCATAAACGTATTAACATTTTTTATATATTTCCTACATTTTGGCATGTGTGTCAAAATTTCATCTGCAAAATTAAAACTATATCTCAATTCCATTCACCTTTCTAGTTTAGCCTCCATTGCAAAAATACAGCATATATGTTCATACTGTGTCTTAATTGCTCACCTTAGGATTTAATGCAAAACGTAAGTTCATATAAAATTTTCTGAGCATGTCTATTTTGGAAGTAAGTCAGAGTTTTCTATGATATGTGTTCCTGAGAATGGAATGACACTAGTAACAGAATATACACTTCAATTTAGAGAATACAAGTAATTGGTCTTCACAAAACTTCTACCACGTTACACACTTACCAACATTCTAGACGCCTATACCCTACCAATTCTCCATAGGACCCTTGCCTAGTTCTTATATTTTTCAGGTTGTTCCAGCTGGTTTTTATGTCAGCTTGACACAAGCTATAGTCTCTGAGAAGCAAGATCCTCAATTAAGAAAATGCCTTCATAAGATCTATCTGTAGGCAAGTCTGTTGGGCATTTCCTTAATTAGTGATTGATCAGGGAGGGCACAGTTCATTGAGGATGATGACACCCTTGGGCTGGTGATTCTAAGTTCTATAGGAAAGCAAGCAGAGCAAGCCATGAAGAGCAAGTGAATAAACAGCTCCTTTTCCTGGCTTCTGCAGCAGCTCCTGTTAACAGTTTCCTGTCTTGACTTCCTTCAGTGAAGTAGAAGCATAAACAAAAGGAACCCTTTCTTCCCCAACTTGCTTTTGCTCATGGTGTTTCATCACAGAAATAGTTATACTAACTAAAACACAAGACTAATAGTATTGTAATGGTACTGTTGAATTTGTGTGATTTCATTATTTTAATAAAGTTGATAGCATTTCATATTCTTATAGGGCATTCATTTTTTTTTCTTTATAAGTTTGTCTTTCAAGGTTTGACTCTTGCTGAATAAATTTTATCAGTTCTAACATTTTACGTGTATTAATATACTCAATATTGCTTTATACACAGACAAAGAGTGCCTCTGTCTTCAGGTTGTTCTTCACAACCGTGGCTTCACTCCAGCTCCAACCTTCCACAATGAACAATGAATCTATGAAGTGCAAAAGTATGCCAACAACTCCAGAAACTTGGTGTTGTCTAATCAGTCATCCTTGAGCACCTGTTTAAGTAACCCACAGTGGTTGTTTCCTCTTACCTAAATCCATCAGAAGGATTAAAGCCCATGTGGCCAGGGAACAATTATTTGCTGGAAGGCAGTGACCAAACACAGAGATTTAGGAAGGAGGCCTGGAGTGCCCACAATATGCATAGCACTTGAGAAACTGTAAACAAAATATTTATCTCTAATTTTAAATAGAAAGTTTAAGTAAAAAGGCAAAACCATGGTAAGTGCTATTATTAAAAATATGTATACAATTAAGTTCAAATGGTATGGTATGTTAGTCAATGCTCTATTGATGTGAAAGAGATACCATGATGTAGCAGTATGTTGCTGTGTGGCCCACCAAGGACAATAAGCAGGCATATTTCGTAACTGCAAACTCCACCAGACCTCAGCAGAGGGAACCACAATCATGACCAGTGCCATATTCAATCAATAGTGGAACCGCAGGCATCCGAGCTCAGGTGTCTTATTGGTTCAGCACTCCTCAGGTGCAGATCATAAGCAATCAAACATCTCTCACAGAAATCCAACACCTGCAGACAATATAAAATGCCAAGACCTATGCATTCCTTTTTCCAACAGTGCACAAAAACTATTATTTTAAACACACATAAAATAAACTTCTACAACACCATAACTGAGGCAACTTCTACAAAAGAAAGAATTTATGTGGGGGCTTGGTTACAGATTCAGAGGTTTAAGCCATTATCATCATGGTGGGGAGCATGGCAGCAGGCAGGTAGGCAGGCTGGAGGAGTAGTGGAGAACTACATCCTGATCCACAGGCTGATAGAGATTGAGTCTGGCATGGCATTTTGCAATCTCAATGCACATTGCCTCCCAGCCCCCAGTAATACACTTCCTCCAACAAGACGACACCTCCTAATCATTCTCAAAGAGTTTCACTCTGAGTTGACTAAGCATTCAAATATGAGTCTTTCGGGGACATTGATATTCGTACCACTTAGATATGGTTTAAATTTTCATTCTCGATATTGATAATGATATTTGTTGTAAAAAATGTAACAAACACAAGAAGTGTTAAAATTAAAATATCAAAAAATTGTATCAGGCAAATACACAGAAGCAAAGAAGGCTTCATTAATATTAGATTGTTTCTTATTCCCAGGTACTTTACATACTTTACATATTGTGATTGGTTTAGTAAAGTATTATGAGACAAAAGATACTTTAGCAAGGACTTTTCCTATATTATGCCTATAATCCTTGAACTCAGGATGCTAAGGCAGGAAGATAAGGAGTTCAAGCTTAACTTGAGCTTCATAATAAGTTCAAGACAAGCCCAAGATACAGGATATCTCAAAAATAGGAGTACTAAAAAGTGAAAGCATAGGTAATGTACGTTTTGAGTTTCATCTCATTGTTTAGGAAATAAGGTCAACAACTGGGATCATATGAAATTAAAAAATCTTTTTTACAGGAAAAGAAACATTCAAGTGAGAGGCAGTTTACATAATGGGAGAAAACCTTTGACAACTATTCATCTGAAAGAGGATTAACATTTAGATTAAACAAAGAACTCAGCCAAAAATTCTGATAAAAATGGGCTATAAAATTGAACATAGAATTTCCAAAAGAAATACAAGTAGCTAATAAATGCTTTTCACATGTCCAATTCCCTTATCCATAGAACAAATAGAAATCAAACTACTTTGAGATTCCTATTCTGAGAGGAATGACTTGTTATCATGAAAACAAATGACAGCAAATGCTACTGAGTGTGTGAGAAAAGAGGAACACCATTCACTGTTGGTGCAAATATGAACTGGTACAGCAGTATGGAGGCCAGTCTATAGGTTTCTCAGAAAGAAAACCTTCCAGATTACCCAGCTATTCCATTGCACAGTTACCTTAACAGCCATGTTTGATGCTCTTCTTTTCACTGTGGAATCTTCTTAGATGACCATCAACTTGTGAGTGAATGATATAAATGTGATACAATTAAACAGTAGAATTCTATTTAGCACTGTACCAGTCAAGGTTCTCTAGAGAAACAGAATATATATATATATATATATATATATATATATATATATATATATATATATATATGGTTTTTTTTCTTTTTTTTCCATCAGAGTGACTTATAGGCTGTGACTCAACTATTTCAACAATGACTGTGTCTCAATGGAAAGTTCCAGAATTCAGTATATGTTTAGTTCAGGGGCTGGATGTCTCAGTTGGTCTTCATTATACCCTGGAATCTCCCAAAATAGGATTTAATGCTTCTGAATGGATGAACTTGCCATTAAGAACAAGGGCAAGCAGGTAAGGAATAAGAAATT
Source organism: Cricetomys ansorgei (assembly GCA_026225945.1). NCBI lineage: Eukaryota > Metazoa > Chordata > Mammalia > Rodentia > Nesomyidae > Cricetomys > Cricetomys ansorgei. The sequence continues at coordinate 7,747,738 of JAMJFZ010001791.1, forward strand.
TCTTCTCCTGTGTCTTTATATAGGCTGCCACCAGAAGATGTGGCCCAGATTAAGGTGGGTCTTCCTACCTCAAAGGATCCATATGTAGGGTAGATCTTCCTATGTCAGAATCCAATCAAGAAAAATCCTTCAAAGATGTACCCAGGAGCTTGGATTTTAGTTAATTTCAGAAGTAGTCAAGGTGATTCTAAGAATAGCCATCACAGGTCTATTCCTTTTCAACTATTCAAAACAATCATGTGTCCTTATATAATGATTAATTATCAAGTTTAAACAATACCAGTTCATAAATGATTATACCTAGTGTGATATAACTACTTCAAGCATACCTACAAACTCACTATATATTTAACCAGGTCATAATTATATCTAACATGAAAAAACTGTTCCTTTGTACAGCTGCAAGCACATTATATATTTTAGAATAGGTGGCAATGTCCTCCAAAAGGCATTCTTTTCATATCTCATAACTTAACTATGATAACCACTGATATCTCAATTTATGTTCATTATATGTTAATGAAATCAAGGAAAGAAAACATATAAGAACAAATGCATTTTTAACAAAATATAACAGAAACACTCATGAATTATAAACCTTATTTTTGCAGCTGGTCATTCTATATTTCCTCCACCATTAGCAAGAACCTGAGCAGATCTTGAGATCTTTTCCTGGAGGAGTGACCAATATCTTCATTCCTGATGGGTCTGTGCACCTTGATATCATACGTCTATTGGGTTGGTGTTTCCCATTGAATTTAATCACAGGACACGGTAACATCAAGGGATACCTTAAAAGATCTCCTTTCTCCAGACATAATCTATCTTAACTCCATTTTGGAGAAACAACACAATTTTCTCATGGTAATCTGGATCAATCATCCTTGCTAAAACTGTTATTTGTTCCTTATTCAGATTGCTTAAGGCCTAAAGTAGCCAGAAGGACATCTGAGCTTCCAGTTTGTGCTAGATAATCTTATTCCAAGTTGATACAAGTTATAGTCATCTGAAAGGAGGTAACCTCAATTAAGAAATTGCCTATATCAGATGGGGCTGTAGACAAGCCTATAGGGAATTTTCTTAATTGGTACTTGAATGAGGGCCTGCCTGGATTGTGTCATCCTTGCTCTGGTGGTCCTGGGTTCTATAAGAAATCAGGCTGAGCAAGCCAGAGGAAGAATGCCAGTAAGCAGCTCCCCTCCATGTTCCAGAGCTGTTTGAGTTCCTGTCCTGATTCCTTTAATGATAAACAATGATATAAAAGCATAAGCCAAATAATTTCTACATACTTTGATTTATGGTATTTCATCACAATAGTAATCATAAGTAAGACACAATTCAATAGAATGTTTGTCTCCTGGCAGAAGCACTCTACCCTCTGGAACCAAACTTTCAGGCCAGCAGTATCTATGGTCATGGAAATAGGAAGCAAAAAATTTTGTAGTGTGTTACAAAGAGGTGATAATGAGCAGAACAATTTACTTTTCCATCTCTTGATTCCTGGACCCCTGAGTATGGGAGAAAATGTATCATATATTTGACTCTGATTTAAAGCATGTACTTCCTTCTGAAAAACCCTTTCCCAGTCTTCCAGGCTGTTTCCACCTAACTGATGTTGTCATTGTATCATTAAATGTCCACTGTGCTTTTCTATCAGTCCAGCTTCTAAAGGATGGTGGGAAACATGGTAAGACTCAGGGATTCTATGATCATGGGCCCATTGTCACACTTCTCTGACTGTGAAATAAGTTTCTTGGTAAGAAGCAATACTTGTGAAATACCATGATGATGTATAAGGCTTTCTGTAATACCACAGGTAGTAGCTTTGGCAGAAGCATTATGTGCAGTAATGGAAAACTCGTCACAAGAGTAAGATCTACTACAATAAGGACAAATGAGTGAAACGGTCCAATATAGTCAACTTGCCACCAAGTTACTGGCTGGTTACCCTGGGGACTAGTGCCCTATAGGGAGTTTAGGTCTATGATGGTGGCATATTTGACACTCTGCAGTAGTGGAGCCAGGTCAGCCTTGTTGAGTAGAATTCTACCTTTATAGAGCCTATGCATAACTTTTATCTCTGCAACTGTAGCCACTTTGTTCATGGGTTCATTTGGACCCATTGAGCAATGACAGAGAAAGCTGGGGAAAGAGGCTGAATGAGTCACTCTATCTATTTGACTTTTGTTATTGTTTTTGCAGTCACTATGGAAATCAGTGTGGTGGTTCCTCAAAGAGATGAGAATTCATCTGTTACCTTAAGATCAAGCTCTATCAATCTTGGGCCAAATGATATACTTACTCCTACCACAGAGCCACTTGCTCAACCATGTTCATGGCTGCCTTATTCATAATAGCCAGAAATTAAAAACCACCTATATTCTCCTCAACAGCAGAATGGGTAAAGGAAATGTGGTATATTACACACATGGAATATTGTGTAAATGTATTCAACCTTAAAAAATTATTGTAAAACTTACAGGTAAATTGATAGAACTAGAAAATAGCATTCTGAAGTAGTAACACAGACTCAGAAAGACAAATCTGGTATATATTCACTTATACGTGGATATTAGAGAATCTTCCTCCTTCAGTATATGGGGCAAGTACAGGTACCCACAGGCAGACATTGTGTAGAGATAATAGAGAACTTGAAGCACTCAGCCCTATATGGGATTTCTCCATCAAATGCCTCATCCCCGACTGGGGCTCAGGAAACACCATGTTAGAGGATGAGGAAAAGTGCAAAACTCAAATAATATTATTTAAAGTATTACTAAAAGAGAAACAAATAAATGGACCTGTGGATAAAATACTTCAGAGGTAAACAACTAAAACAACAACAAAATACTTATGTAACTTAGTAATCAGAGCCCTAACAAATATTTTCAATACCTTAGTAAGTTGGCAGAGATAAGTATTTATCAACATTTTAAGCCAATAGCTAAGTCAGTTAGTTCTGTCAAGTTCTATTTATTTCCACTTTGAAGCTGTAGCTGAGGTAAAGATTTGATGATTTTGAATTGTACTCACAAATCTACAAGTAAAAATGGTCAATTACAACAATAAAATTAACATCAAAGTATGAACATTTTAAATATACCAGTTTTATTAAAATTAGAAATCTTAGAAAGCATTTGCAACTTCAAATGTGTAATGATTCCTTTTTTAAATCCCTTGTGTGTATGTGTGCTTATGTGTTTGTGTGTGTGTGTGTGTGTGTGTGTGTGTGTGTGTATGTGTGTGTGTCGTGATGTGTGTTTGTACATATACATATGTCCATGTATGTGAGTTTTAAAACTACCATGCATGTGCATATGTCAGGACAACTTCAGACTTCCCAGGATTCTCTTGTCTCCACCTTAGATTTCAGAATAAGAGTTCAAAGGCTGCATAGACATGTGTGCCATGTCTATCTTTACACAGATATTAGGAATCCAATTATAGGCCCACGTACATGGGTAGCAAAACATGCATTCCTCATCAGTCCATTTTTTAAAATATCATATATTTGCTAAACTTTTATCCAACACTGAGATATTTTCTTGTGATCATTTCAAAGGCAGTGAAATTGGTTTTAAGAAAAGAAGTTACAGAACTTTATTTACAGTTTCCTTCTTTACATTGCCCTATGGGTTAACTTATGAACCAGAATGTATATTCCTCTATAACAAAAACCGAATTTTAGTCTTCATCCTACAGCTCAATTCATATATTTTATTATAATTCCTGTTTCTCCTCAGGAGAGGGAAAGAGAAGGGAGAAAATGTAGATTAAATGTGTCCTTAATTCACTAGCACATATTACATGTACATTCAAAGAGAACACAAGTGTCAGTTTAAGCATTATTTTTACATTATCTAACTGTATAAACATATGCTAATAACATTAAAATTTGAGAATATCTTTAAAGTTATAAATTTGATAATTTAAAACAAATTCTTACTAAAAATTACATTACACATATAAAATAATGTTTTAAAATCCTAATTCAATGCTGGCAAATGGCTTAGTGAGCAAGGGTGTTTGTACACAGAGCTGACAACCTGAGTTCCATCCCCATAGCCCACAAGGTGTTATGAGAAAGCTGACTCCTGAGAGTTTCCCATGAATGAGCTATGGCAAACTCATGCCCTGTCCCCACAATAAAACTAAGAGAAGGAATTTCTAACCATAAAACATGATCAGAAATGTTTCATTAGGATATTCTTTATTATGAAAATAAAGATCTAACATAGATACTTTTCTGCTGCTTAGGTGTCATTTTTTCTTTTCTGAACTTATAGCCCAGTAACAAATGTTAGGAGATCTTCAAAGCATCTTCCTGTGCTTATAACTCAGACCCTCGAAGGTTTTCCAGTCCTGCAGGTTTAAACCAAAAAAAGTCAATCAATTTTCACAAAAAACTAGTTTATAGATTTTTATATTGTGTGTTCAATTTGTGGAGTGCAAGTACAATGAATATTTCCTTCTTCATACTTTCTTCTGCCTGCTTGGCCACAGATGGAGCCACCCTTCCATTCAAAGACACATTAAGGTTATTGTCATTTCTCCCATAGAAGAAAACACCAGAGAAAATGGTCTTATTTGTTCTTGTTATAGAAAAACAAATTTTTAAATCCTGCATTTGGAAAAGATAATGAATAAATGCTTAATATGCAAAAAAAGTTAAAATTTCTTTAGAAGTATATTTTAACTTGAGGAAAATTCCATATTTTGGTACATTTCTATATTTAAATGCAAATGTTTCTTCTCAAGATAGTTGTCATTAATTATAAACTGAAAAATAAAGATAAAACCAGGAAATCGATTCAGGTAATCAGGCCCTGTTGATAAAATCCTGCTGAAGGTAAAACAAAGAGATGTTTGATGGCATTAAATTTCATCTCTTCTAAAATAAAAAGCAGCAAAAAAGTATAGTGCAAATTTTCTGCAGCGATCTTTTTATGTCAAATCATCAATGAATATAATTTTGGCTCCTAAAAGGCTAAAATAATTTATTTTAGAAAATTAATGTGATTGTAATTTGAATTTTCATGATATAATTTGTAGTGAAATATTTAATTTAATGTACAGGATAATAGAGAAACAAGTACCAATACTCAGTAGTAACAAAAACAGACATTATGGTCTGGAGAGATAGCTCAGCAGGTAAAGGCTCTGACTACCAAGCGTGGTGATATTCTGAGAGGACATGAGGGGAGCTGTGGGCTAATGAAGGGCAGATATGATATTTTATTTTATACATGGGTGAAATTCTCAGTAATAAAGATAAGCACTTTAAATAGACTCTAAAAAATGTAGTTAACCCTGCATTGCCTATGTCCAATAATTAGTAGAAAAATACTGCAGAGTTAAACTTTGTATGTTTTGACATTTCCATCTCTGACTCCTCTTTCAAGTGTTATCTTCCTATGAAAAGTATTAAATTGAACCTGTTCCCCAGATTCAATCCCCCTGTCTCACCCCCGGCTCTGCAACAGAGAACCTGTTGCAGCCTTTCCTGTCCCTCTGACCCCATCTCCAGTGGATCCCATAGATCTTCCCCTTCTACTGTCTCAGTCTCTTTCCCCATTTGTTGCTTTTTTCCCAGCCCCCAACACTAACAGCCACACCCTACTAACCCAAGGGTCACTCTTGCCAGGGCAACAAATAGGCTGATGTGCATCCACACATCTCCTTCTGTTCCTCCAAATACAATCTCCTCAGTCTTATCCTCAATTTTGTAGCAGAAAGCCTACTGCAGTCTCCCTCTGACCCCATCCCCAGTGGATCACAAAGATCCTCTCCTCCAGACTTCCTTACCCCAACTCATCCCAGTGTCCCAGCCTCTAACACTAGCAAGCATTCCCTGTAAACACACCAGCTGATCAGGCCAGGGAAATGAGTAAGCTAACTAAAGACCTTCACCACTCTCTCCTCTCCTCAAATCCCAATCCCCTAAACTTATTCCTTTCTCTATAATAGAACACTCATTGCAGCCTTCTTTTCCCTTCTGCCCTCATTTCCTGTGGATCCACAGACCTTTCCCTCCTAGCCTCCCTTTCCACACTTGTTTTATCCAAGTACCCAACTCTAGCAGCACTCCCCAATAACCCACAGACCTCTCCTGCCAAGAAAGGAGATAGGCTGTTTGTAGATCTTTCCCTCTCTTTCTGTTCCTCGAGACCCATGTCCCCCAGTCTCAATCCTAGCTAATGTTATAACAGAACCTCTTGGATAACTTCTCTTTACTGTCTTCCCACCCAAGGAAATGAAATATGTGGATCCTGGTTGAACACTGCTTTTCTCCCTCCTGTGAATCCCTTAAGATACCTAGACTATCTCCATTCCTATGTGTCAGATCTAGTGGCTGCAATTATCAAGTGCAAAGAAAATTTCTTACCTGGCAACACACAAGCATCACACTCTCAAAAAATCCAAAGAGGAAACAGAAGCCAAAAAACAAAATACCCATCCCACACAATTAAGACAAATCCAGAAATCAGTACACAGAATAATATTTCCAATCCTAGGTGCCTAGACACCAGTAAAACTCAGGGAAAACACAGTTGAAGGAAATGAATAAAACTTTTTCTAGATCTGAAATAACAAATAGAATCAATAAAGAAAACCCAAACTGAGGGAATTCTGAAAACAAAAGTTTAGGAATTTGAATAGCAGCTACAGAAGCACGCTAGACCAGCAGAATACAGGAGATGGAAGAGGGAATTTCAAGTGTGGAAGATATTATAAATGAAATGGACACATCAATTAAAGAAATTATTAAATCTAAAAATCTCCTGACACAAAACATACCCAAAACTTGTGACACCATGAAAGACCAAACATAAGAATAATACATATAGAGGAACGAGGAGAAGCCTCATTCAAAGGTCCAGTAAGTGTTTTCAACAAAATCGTATTTTCTTAACCTAAAGAACAAAGAAAGAATATTAAAAGCTGTAAGGGAAAAAGTCAAAGTAACATATAAAGGCAAAGCTATTAGAAATACACCTGAATTCTCAATGGGGACTCTAAAGGCCAGAAGTGTCTGGACAGATGTGTTGCAAACTCGAAAAGGCAACAGATGCTAGACCAGACTACTATACATAACAAAATTTTCAATCACCATATATAGAGAAAATAATTTATTCCATGATAAAGCCAAATTTAAACAATATTTATCTACAAACCCAGATCTATAGAAGGTGCAACTCCATTCTAAGGAGGTAACTACACCCATGAAGACACATGGAATAAATAACCTCACACCAGCAAGATCAAAACAAAAGAAGCACACAAACACACAGACACCACCACCACCACTCCTACCACCACCACCAGCAACAACAAAACAGGAATCAACAATAATTGGTCATTAATAACTCAATATCAACAGTCTCAATCTTTAAATAGAAAGACACAGAGTAACAGAATAGATTAAAAGACAGGATTCATCCTTTTACTGCATTCAAGAAATATACTTCAACATCAAGGATAAACAGTGCCTCAGGATAAAGGGTGAGGAAAAGGTATTCCAATCAAATCTATCTAAAGCAAATTGCTGTAGCCATTTTGATATCTAACAAAATGGACTTCATACCAAAACTAATTAAAAGAGCTAGGGAAGTACATTACATATTCATAATTGGAAAAATCCACCAAGAAGATGTTTCGATTCTTAACATCTATGTCCCAAACATAAGGGCATCCAAATTTGCAAGTGAAAAACTACTAGAGCTTAAATCACATATTAACTCTCACACACTAACAGTGTGAGCCTTCAATACTCTACTTTCACCAATGGACAGACAAAAACTAAACAAGGAGATACTGGCAATAGTAGATGTTATAATTCAAGCAGACCTAACAGATAAGTATAGAATGTTCTACCCCCACACAATATATGTCCTTTTCTCTTCACCTCATGGAACTTTTCTCCAAAGCTGACCACATACTTGGATACAAAGCAAATCTCAACAGATTGAAAATGAATGCACAGCATGCCTAAACTTACTGGACAAAATGAAAGTGGTTTTAAGAGGCAAGTTCATAACACTATGGGAAGAGAGAGGGTAGAAGATTGTGAGTCACAGAGGTAGATCTGGGGGGAGAGGGAGATAGGGGACTCTGGGAAGAGTAAAGTGAGGAGAGGAGGAGTGTTGGGATGTATTATAAAAGAGAAGAAAAATGAATAAAGTAAAAAACTAAGACATAAAAACAAACAAAAAATTAGCAAGATCTCATACTAGCAACTTAATGGCATACCTGAAAGCTCTAGAACAAAAAGAAGTAATCACAATCAAAAGTAGACAAGAAATAATCAAACTCAGGCCTGAGATCAATAAAATAAAAACAAAGACAGCAATACAAAGAAGCAATGAACCAAATAGCTGGTTCTTCAAGAAAATTAACAAGCTAGACAAACCCTTATTGAAACAACCTAAAAAGCAGAAAGTAACAAAATCAGAAACAGAAAGGGTACATAACAGCAGACATTGAGGAAATTCAAATAATGATAAAGGCATTTTAAAAATCTATATTCCTGCCTGGCGAAAGTGGCACATGCCTTTAATCCCAAGTACTCTGGAAGAACAAGCACTTAGATCTCTGTGAGTTCAAGGCCAGAATGGTCTACAGAGTGAGTTCCAGGACAGTCAGAGTTACAACAGAGAAACCCTGTCTCAATTAAACACACACACACACCACCACCACCACCACCACAACAACCAACAACAACAACAACAACAAAAATAACAGAAAAACCTATATCCCACTAAATTGAAAAATCTAAAAGAAATTGACAATTTTCTCAACAGGTACTACTTACCAAAGTTAATTCAGTATTAGATAAGCAATTTGATTAGCCTTAATGTTTGTGGAATATTATGAATTATCCAAAGCTCCATAGGTGTCGTTCCCTGGACCATGCCCAGCCCCATGCACTAGCAAAACTTCAGTGCCTCCTGAGGCCTGTACCTGTGCTATAGCATCATTAGCAGGGGACACTTGTCAATTCCCATATAACTGCGGTGGACTTTGGGTCTCTCTCTCAATCAATCTCTCTCTCTCTCTCTCATCTCTTTCTCTCCCTCCCTCCCATTTCTATCTGCCTACAGGGTCCTGACCCTATTCAGCATCCCTCCCCCTCACCATAACTAATAAACCCCAACTAAAACTTGCCAGCGAGCATGCGTCTAAACTCCTTCTATTGCTTCTGTGTGCATAAAGAATTATTATATTTATAGTACCTAGTGAAGTAGAAGCAGTCATTAAAAGTTTCCCAACCTAAAAAAGTGCAGGATTTGATGCTTTTAGCACAGAGTTTTACCAGACTCTCAAAGAATTAACATCAACTCTCCTCAAATTATCCCAAAAAAGTAGAAACAGCAGGAGTACTGCCAAACTCAGTGTGAAGCCACAGTTACCCTGATATCCAAATCATATAAAGATACAACAAAGAAAGAGAATTAGAGACCAGTTTCTCTTATGAACATACATGCAAAAATACTCAATAAAATACTTGTAAACTGAGTCTAAGGACACTTCAAAAAGATCATCCACATCCACATTCCACATATACAGGGATGATTCAACATACAAACATCATTAAACATAATCCACCATATAAACAAACTGGAAAAAAACAATATAATTATCTCAGGTGCTCAAAGAGCCTTTGAGAAAATCTAACACCCCTTCATGATAAAAGTCCTGGAAAGATTAGAAATATAAGGAACATCCATCAAAATAATAAAGGCAGTTAGTTTTCAACAAATCTATAGCCAACAAAAAATTAAATGGAAACTCAAAGGAATTACACTAAAATAATAAACAAGGAAGAATGTCCACTCTATCATTACCTAACCAATACAGTATGTGAAGTCTTCGCTAGAGCAAAAATGACAACTGAATGAGATCAAGAGAATATGAATTAGGAAGAAAGAAGTCAAAGCATCTTTATTTTCATATGATAGGATAGTATATATAAATGATGCCAAAAATTCCACCAGGGAACTCCTACAGGTGATAAACAATTCAAGCCAAGTAGCTGGATACAAAATTAATTCACAAAAGTCAGTAACCTCTTATATACAAATGACAAATGCCTGAGAATGAAATCAAGAAAACAACACCTTACTCAATAGCCTCAAAGATTATAAAGCATCTTAGGGTAACTTTAACCAATCAAATAAAAGACTTGTTTAGTTTTGGCCAGGGGGTGGCAGCACAGGCCTTTAATTCTAGCACTTGGGAGGCAGAGGCAGGTGGATCTCTGTGAGTTCAAGGCCAGCTTGGTCTACAGAGTGGGTCCCAGAGAAGCCAGAGCTTCAACAGAAAAATCCTGTCTCAGGAAAAACAAAAGAAAACAAAACAAAACCTTCAAGCTTTTGAAGAGACAAATTGAAGAAGAGATCAGAAGATGAAAAGATCTCCCAGTCTCATGGATTACTAAAATAGAGTAAAAAATCAAATAAAAAATAAATAAAAATAATCAAAAGTAAAAACCAAAAAAATTTAGTAGTCAGCCTACCAAAAGAAACTTACATATTTAATGCAATTACCATCAAAATTCCAACACAATTCTTCACAGACTTTTAAAGGACAAATTTCAACTTTACATAGTGAGGAAAAAAAAAGAAAAGAAAAAAAAAACAAAATCAGGATAAACTAAAACAGTCATGAACAATAAAAGAACTGCTGAAGATCTCACCACCCCTAATTTCAAGTTGTAGCACAGAGCTATAGTAATAAAAACTGCATGGCATTGGGATAAAAACAGACACATTGATCCATGGAACTGAACTGAAGACTTAGACAGGAATCTACAGACATATGGGCATCTGATTTTTGATGAAAGAGCAAGAAACTCACACTGAAAAAGAAAAAAAGAGAGAGAGAGACAGCATTTTCAACTAAACGATGCTGGTCAAACTGGACTGCTGCAGGTAGAAGAATGCAAATAGAAATGTATTCATCAACCTGCACAAAACTCTACTCCTAATTGTTCAAAGACCTCAACATAAAACCAGATACACTGAGCCTGATAGGGGAGAAAGTACAGAGTAGCTTTTAACTCATTAGCACAGGAAAAGATTTTCTGAACAGAGCACCAATAGACCAGGTCCTAAGATCAAAAATTAATAAATGAAACTGATAAAGTTCTGTAAAGGAAAGTACAGTCATTTGGACAAAATGGAAGTCTAAAGAAAGGAAAAAGAGTTTTACCACCTCCACATCTGATAGAGGAGTAATATCCAAAATACAGAAAGAACTCAAGTGACTAGGTATCAAAGAACAAAGCAATCCAATTGAAAAGTGGAGTGTAGATCTAAGCAGAGTATTCTTAATAGAGGAATCTCAAATGGCTGAGAAACACTTAAATGTCCAACATCCTTAGCCATCAGGGACACAGAAACAGAAATTTCTTTGAGATTCTGTCTTCTACCTGTCAGAATGTCTAAGATCAATAACAAAAGTGACAGGATGTACCTGAGGATTCAGACTTAGGGAACCCTCACCCATTGCTGTGCAGTCACTATATATCAGTATGGTGGTTACTCAGAAAGGCGGGAATCAATCTATCACAAGATCCAGCTATACCACTCTTGGAAATACTCTCAAATATTTCATGCTACCACAAAGACACTTGCTCACCCATATTCATGAATGTTCTATACATAATGGCAAGAAACTGGAAATATTCTAGATCTCACTCAGCAGAAAAATGGATAATGAAAATGCAGGACAGTTGCACATGGAGTATTACTCAGATGTTTAAAACAAATGAAATCATGAGAATGAAGACAGATAAATGAAATTAGAAAAAAAGTCATCTTGAGTGAAGTAACTCAGACCCAGGAACATACAAAACCTGTGGTTTGTATTCACTTAAATGCTGATATCCATCAAATAACTGATAACCAACCTACAATCCATAGACCTAGAGAAGTTATGTAGAAGAAAAGACTGAGGTAGTGGATCTCCCTGGGACAACAAAGCATGTTATGAGTAGACTTCTGGAGGGTGGGGATGTGAACAGGAAGATCAGGTGGGAGGCAGAGGGGAAATAGTGTTAAAAGAGGGAACAGAGGGACAGCAGGAATTAACAGGCATTGAGGGATGGCATGAAATCTAGTGCCAATGAGACTTCCTAAAATATACAAAGGCAATCCAAATGAGGTCTCATAATAAGGGATGTGGAGTCCCAACGGGCCATGCCCTGTCTCAGACAAGGCTTCCATTCCCAGGACTGTGTTGCATCTGATTGAGTTGTTGACCAAATGGGTCCCATGTAAATCCCCAAACAACCCAGGCTGTTGCTAAGATAATGGGTTTTTCTCTGCAAACTGACAGCAGGAGCATTTACTCCTATGCTCTATTGTCTTTGGTGTGGGAGGGTACACTGCAGGCTACAAAAAGTAAAACATAAACAACTCAGCCACAAATCTTTTGACCTACAATCTTTCCTACCTGCAAGATATGCTAGTGCAATGGTGGTGGAGAATTTGTAAGAGTAGCTAATCAATGCCTGATTAGACTTAAGGCCCACTCCAGAGGGAACCCATGCTCAACAATGCTTGGATGACCAAGAGCCAGAGACTAGACTTCCCAGAGACATAGAATAAAATAAAATACTACTGCTCTAAAAAAAATTAAGAAGTAGTGATAAAATCACTTCTCATAACATTCTGTAATACTCACAGATCATTGCCTTATTCAGCTATCATCAGAAGCTTCCTCCTGAAGCAGTCAGGAGCAGGTGCAGAGACCCACAGCTAGATGTTATGCAGAGAGAAAGTCCTTGGAGCATATAGCTTTAAAAAGGATGTCTTCATCAAATCTGTCTTCTCAGAGCTCAAGAAACTCCAAAGAAGAGGAGGTAAAAAGAGTATAAAAGCCAGAGAGGATGGAGGACACCAAGGGAGCAAGGCCCTCTGAATCAACTGAGCAAAGTTCATCTGAACTCACTGAGACTGAAGAGCAAGCATCAGGACTATGCTAGTCTGCACAAGGTCCTCTGCTTTTATATTATAGCTTTCTGCTTAGTTAGTATTTTTATGGCACTCATGAGTGTGTGAAGCAGTGAATCTCTGATTATTGTGCTTGCTCTTTTTCCCTCTTGTGGGTTGCCTTTTCCAGCATGGATGTAATGGTTTTGTTTTATTTTATTATATTTTATTTTGTCATGTTCAGTTGTTATCTCGTAGAAGCCTGCTTTTTTTCCCAAATGACAGACAGAAAGGGAGTGGATCTGGAGAAGAGGGGAGGTTAAGAGGAACTTGGAGTAGAAGGAAGAGAAATTGTAATCAGAATAAATTGTATGAGAAAATAATCTATTTTTAATAAAAACAAATAAAAGTAAGACCTACAATATTTTTAAGAGTGAAAAATAAGTATTAACTGTATGCTTCATAATAACTTCGGCAATTTTTTTTTTTTTTAGTCTTTCAAGACAGAGTTTCTCTGGTCAAACTCTGGCTGTTCTGAAACTCACTGCATAGATCAGGCTGGCCTCGAACTCACAGAGATCCACCTGCCTCTGCCTCCAGAGTTCTGGGATTAAAAGTCATGTGCCACCATCTCCTGACATTTTTGGCAATCTTAAAACAGACTATATTGTTATGTTCATAATTAAACTTGTGGAATTTTATGAAGCAACACATTTTCAATTGTAACTATATCATTATTATTATTAACATTATTGATATGCTATCCCATTGGCAAAGGGGAAACATAAAATTCTTACCAAATGAAGAGATCAGGTAGACCTTTTTCTTTTTTTCTTGATGTTTTTCTTTTTTCCTGCTCTCATTACAGGTAGGTCCAGGGACTCAGTGTTTTCAATGACCAAAACATCATATTTTAGAAATGCAGTAAAACAAAGCAAGATTGTGGCTATTTTGCAAACAACACCTGAATTTAAAAAAAAATGATAACTAAAGTATAACGATATTATAACAAAAGTTTTTGAAAAAAATGCCATTTACCTGAGTAAAATAGAGTTTACATCTGAAGGTATTAACTTACCAATTACAAAATAAAATTAACATTGTAAACTTATGTCAAATTAAATATATCAAAATGTATACACTTTTTCATATTTATCAGATAGCCTCCAAAGTGTAATGTTTTAGAAATTCATGAATTGTGTTAATTTGAAAACACATAAATGAATTATATTTTCATAGTTTAACTATCAATAGAAACTGAAATTGCTTAGAGCTTTAAGTATATTTAATATTTGAAATATTAAAAACTTTCCACACATAAACATTTATAAAAATATAATTTCATTTATAGTTTTTATTTTCATTTCAATTTATAAACATTAAAAGTATTATATTTACTATATTATATTATGTATATATATATATATATATAAATTAAATTTTATAAGCTAATAATGTTGTTAGAGTAAAAATGTAGCAAAACAGCACTATCTAATACAGTAATTTCACAAGACAAGACAAATTATTCTTTTCCATTTGTGAAATATTTTGTATGTCTTAAGGGATATCATCTCAAAGATATAATTACCTGTGCTATACCTGCAATATTACAACGAAAATTATAAGAAGTAAATGACTGAAACGTTCTTTTAGAAGCACAGTTTGAGAAAAGAATGAGCAATTATGAAAAATAAATGCAGTAGTGCTTCTGAGAAGAGTGTAGTGCTAGTAAGAAACTCACCTGACAAGAGTAGAAAAATCCAGATAATACATTAAGATTTTCTATGTTTAGTAGCTAAAAGATAAGGAATTAACATCCAAAGGAAAGGAGAACTTCATGACAATGGCATGGAGTCTGCTTTGAATACATTTTCCATAGCAGATGGGAGGACAATGTGGAAAACCACAGTTTTATCCCAGAAAAATCTGTTATGGAGCAGAGCATTCTCTGTCTGGTGGAATGATGGTGAAATGATTAGAACAAACAGGTCAAAGAAACACGAAAACATGTGCTTAATGTTGAGAGGTCAGAATTTTAAACAACAAAGCAATAAGACAATGCTGTGGGTAGTATTGGTTGTTTTTATTCAGAATTACCCTGGCACAGAAGGAAACAGAATGGAAAGAGAGTTCATAGCCTGGTCAGGAAAGAGCAAAGCCAAATGTTTGGAAGAACAAAATACTTGTGTGTCCCATTAAGCTCTTTCTAATGAGGTTAGTGTGACTAAACAGGGGTGGATCAGATCATTGTACATCAGAACAATGAGAAGGCCTTCAAAATATTTAAGAATTCTTTGAAGATGCCCATGGCACCAGATGCCTGCCCCTTTCAGGGAAGGACTGACTCTTCAGTGGCTGAGCTTCACAACTCTGGATGGACTTGTTGCTCAGGGGAACTTTCCTTACTTCCAGGTGAGCACCACCGACAGGAGCTATGGCACAGACTCAAGTACCACTTCCCATGTTGGCAGCAGATCTTACTAAGGTGTCCCATCTGTCCAGGGAAACAAAATGCAAATGTTACAGGATCCTGACAGCTTCAACAAAATTGTCAAAGGATAGGCTGGGAGACCAGCTTGAAATCTGTTGCAAGGTTAGAGCCCACATGGAACAGGCCTAATGGGGCAATGACAAGTTGAGTTTTGGTAGTAGTCCTGCAGAGTGGACAGTAGACAGCCAGAGACAGGTCAGCAGTACTCAATAGCATCAGGGAAAGTTATAGATGGTATGCAAAGCCAGACCAAAGGTAAGATTGTGGGTCCTGCAGGATCATCAAAATCACAGAGCAAAGGCTGCCTAAGGGGGCCACACTTCACAGCAGTGTTCATGGGATATCAGGCTTTGAGCCTTAAGATTCAATATCTGCCATTCCAGATTTCAGTCTTCCTCATGGCCTGGAACTCCTCTCCACCTCCTGACATCACCCTATGGATTGAAAATGTTTATTTTGTGATTGTCACATTTTCAATTGGTAGAAATGTATTCAAACAAACAAAGAAAAATGAAACAGGTCATCTTTGAAAGTGCTTTACATGCATCTCAGATGAACCTGTGGACTTGAACAAGCAGGGATACTGGAGAGGTCTTGGCATGTTAGCAGGATATAGATCTTGGGGACCACGGATAGACTGATATAGATTAGACATTCATGCATTGGAAGCTTGATCCCATTGTACTAATAGCACAGTGATGGGTCTTATAAAAGGTAGGGCACAGTAAGAGATTCATAGAGAACACTAGGAATATGGAGTTTGCACATAATCACCTTTGATTAGTTCCCATGATAGCACTGAGTCTATCTCTGGATTCTCTAGCTTCCTGTCCAATGTCATAGAGCTCTAACACACACATACCATACATTATTATGCTATGTACCATGATCTGATGCAGCCAAAAGGCCCATACAGAGTTGGAATCTTATTTGGGATTTGAAACTCCCAAATTGTGAACTAAATAAACTTCTCTTTATAAAACACTAATATTCAACTATTTGTATAGCAATTAAAAGTCGAATAATAATATACATGATATTATTCTGGTTTATCATTGTCAAAAAGACAATCTTTTCTCCTTTTTCAGGCCACAGTAGTCTTTGGCATGCAATGCCATATTGTCATTATCCATTCATCAACTGGCTAGATTATTGGGCATTCTTTATGACACAGTTTTTCTTCATGATTTCATATTCTCCTTTGATTTGTGTTTCACTTGTCTTCCAGCTTACCAGATTGTGTATGTGTGTGTGTGTGTGTGTGTGTTTGACTGAGCCCACCACTGAAGTTATTCACTTCAGCCCCTGAATTTGTTACCTTTGAGTTTCTAATTGGTTCCTATAGTTTTTATTTCTGATGAATTTATCTTCTTATTCATATATTGTTTTCTGATTGAGTTCTGCTATGTCTCTACAGTAGTCTTCTGTGTTTGGATTGCTATTGAATGTAGTTGGCCAGGGAGTAGATGGACAATTTGCTGCCTTAATAACCACAAGAAGACACTCTCCACTCTTCATGCCTGATTTCTACATGGAAAAAGGAACAGGCCTGAACCTCTGGGCTAGTCTCTTGACTGAACCTCATCTGTCCTGAGTAGATCAGTAATAATAAGAGAGAGTTCTCTGAGATTCAAGCTGGAATGACTTGGGCAGAGGGGCTGCAGTCTTCCTGGACTGAACCCTGGACTGAAATGAACTGCCAACTGGGACTTTGCCCCATCCCAGCTGAGCTGACCCAAGATCCTCAATCTAATCACCCAGGTGATTTATTGAATGACTGCTCTGTCCCCCAGATACAAAGTCTTGTTTCTTTATTAATGAACAGAATCTTATAACCCAGTTCCCCGAATCCAAGGCCTACAGACCTGTTGCCACTAGGTGAAGGTCAAGACTGAGAGATATGGGTATTCCCAAATCTCCTTATTAGTCACTGAGGAGGAATTACAGTAATCCCTTTCATTAGCATTAACACAAACAGGTAACAGAGGACAGGATGGTCTAAGGACCAGAGTAACATTCTTTCTGCATTCCAAAAAGCTACACCCAGAAAGCTGGATCACACAGGCCCTTGTAGGTGATCCTTACTAGAGTAGAAATGTTGTCAGATCAAAATATCAAAAGATCAAATGCTGGTTCTACTACAGTCTTCCTTTATCCTAGGGGAATATATTCCTCTACATAGCACCAAACGGCACACAGTCACTCAAACATGAACACATGTGACATTATTTTCTGGTTCAACATGCTGCTATCTTTTAAATTTAAATACATTTTCTACTTATGACTTTTACCCACAAATACTGTTTCAAATGTAAGCATTCATCTTGTGCCAGGTCTATCATTTTTGAACTTTTAAGTAAAATATATAAATTAGCATGATACTTGTTCCTTCTTTGTAATTTTCCTTCTTTGTAGTTTTCAAGGGCATAGAGGTTCTCAGTGTAAATCTTAGAAATTTGTTCTGATAATTTTTTTCTGATGAAGTATTGATGTTTATTCCTACTTCATTTAAAAGAAGCATTTAGTGATTCCTCTCCAACATATCTGGCCATTACTTCCATCACAATTTGAGGCAGTTACTGTGTAAAATAAAGCTGTCTGAAAAGAAGACTGGGGTACCACCACAGCTGCCATTAAAGCCAAGATGGCTGCTCTCTGGATAGCAGATAGATAAGATTCTTCAAGAAAGAGATTATTTGCCTCTTGGGAGGGATTATGTATTTATTTCTTTGTGTTATTCAAATGGCCTATAACTTAAAATTCATGAACTGTGCTTTTTCTGTAATCTCCTTCTTAGTATTTTCAGGATATAGTTGGTTGTAGGGAAGCAGAACCATGGTTAAGGTCCCACTACTCCACTCTTGAAGTTTCCTCAGCTTCTTTAGAAGCATTTCTTTCCACTGTATCAGGCAATCTTTTTCATTTAGCCAAAGATACTTTACTTTCTTCATGCCACATTATTCCTAGGTGAGAGGCATATGCTGTTGTTTTTTAAAGAAAACCATTAAAGTTCTTTTTTAATGTAATGTTTTTATAAATTCTTTGGGATTTTCACACATTCTATTTCATACATTCACCCATACTCATCTCCCTGACTCTTTCCAGACCTACCCGACTTTACCTTTCTCTTGCAACTTTATATTCCTAAACCCCACATCCCTCACCTGTAATTAAAAATAACTCACTGTGGTGGTTTGAATAAGAATTTCTCCCATAGACTCAGATATTGAAGGTTGGTCCCACAGTTGATAGTACTGTTTGGAGGAGGTGGATCTGGGAATTCACAGCTTTACCCCAATTCTAGTTTACACTCTCTGGTTCAGATTTGCAGTTGAAGATGTAATCTCTTAGCTTCCTGCTCCTGCTATCATGTCTTCAACTTGCTAGCGTGCTTTCCCCCAATGATGGACTCTTATCACTCTGGAACCATATATCAAAGTAAACTATTCCCTAAGTTGCTTTTAGTCACTGTGTTTTATCACAGCAACAGAAATATAACTAATAAAGAACTTGGTACCAGAGAGTGGGCTATTGTTGTGAAAAACCTGACCATGTTGGTTTTTGGAGAAATATGGACAATTTTGAAACTGTGGACTAGAAAATCAATTGAATTCTGTAAGCAAAACTTAATGGATTGTTCAAGTAGCATTCTGAAAGTGCAGAGAGAGATGTGGACTGTGGAGGCACATTTCAAGAAGTTTTAGACTTAAGTAAGGGCAATGGGGCTAGTGGCTGTTCTTGTGATATTTGGTAAAGAATCTGTTTATCTTCTGCCTGTGTTCTGAGAACTTGACTGAGGCCAAATTGAAAAGGAAAAAAGAAAAAAAAAAAACACTAATTTCATGGACAGTGAAATTCCAAGACAGCATAACATTGAGCCCATGGTTTGCTTGATATTGCATTATCTTAGATAGGTCGGCAGAACTGAATAAAAGTAGTACTAGAAAGTTTAATGGCAAGTGCTGAAGAGAGGCTATAATTGTTAAGATTAGCACTAGTAAGGACAGACCTCTTCACTGAAATACTGAAAAGGCACCCTAGGAGCACCCAGATAACCTTCCAATTTGTAAAAGAGAGCCTGAGGGTTTTCTGCTTTGAGGACACATACAAAAAGTACTATAAATGTGAGTCAAGAGTATGAGGGTCCCAAGCTGGAAGCCAGATATGACATTGTGGACCACAAGGTACTATACGGTTGTGAAAGATGCAGAAAAGGGGGTTGCAATTTCTTCCTCCAAAGGTTCAGTATGATGTTAAGACCAGCAAACATGAAGCAGGGGAGTCCAAAAAGGAAGATTCTGAGAAGCTAGGAGGCTTAGAGGGACCATTGTATGAAGCTGTAAAAATGAATCATGCATGTCAGTGAAGACCACAAGATGTTGGAGATGCCAGAGCAGTGAAATATCTACCAGACAGTGAGTGGAGCAATATGTATCACAGTTAGCAAAGCTGGAGGGGTAGAACCATCTAAAACCCTTGACACTTGTCATGGAGCTTGTCTACAGGATTAGATATTTTCAGTCCTAGCCTTTGATCTTGCTTTGATCTGTTATTTAATCACTCTGCCCCCATTCTTCCCCTTTGGAAAGATTATATGTATAATGTGCCATTATATACTGGAGGTATGAATTGGTCTTTTGATTGTACACAGGGCTATATATAATTAAGAGAATCTCCAAAAAGACTTTGGTCCTTTAGACAGTGTTGGGACTGTTGTAGTCTATGGTGAACTAAATGCATTTTTACATTATGGTATGGCCATGAGCTTATGAGAACCAGGGAGAAGAGTGTGGTATTTTGAATGAAAATCACTTGGTTCCAGGTTGTTGGCAGTGTATAGAGAGGTGGTGCAGTTTCAATGGGGAAGTACATCATCGGGTGGGGGAAAGTTTTGAGAGATCATACCTTTGTCCTATGTCTAGTTCAAAGTCTCTTTGTGTTTATGCAACAAATACTAATTCTGTATCCAAGGCAATGACATGTGGAAATATATTTGGAAGAAAGACACTAAATAATTTTGGGAGATTTTCAGTAACTGAAAAATGATATGTGTCTTATATTACCAAAAAGAAAACTTATCAAGAGATAATGGTATTTTGATGATGTCATTTACAGTATCATAAATTTTATTCAAATTTATGTGATATCTAGTACTATAATTCTGAAAACACTCATAAGGTAGGTCAATTGGATGTATAAATCTTAAGCCAAAATTAGTCAACAAACTGAAATTATAGCAATTATCACCCTATCTTAATGAATAACATAGGACTCTAGTGTACTTAAAATGATAATGTTTACACAAATTCTATAGTACAAGTTTATAAAATACTTCCTGCACAATTGTATAAGCCTTTTTTAATTATCAAAGAACTTACTCATGGTTAATTATTACCTTGCTATAAATAATTGCAAATTCTAAAATCAATTTTATGTACATAAATTTATACAATACATAACACTTACATATTCCCATCAATATGTATACCATTTTTGACTTGTCATAAATCCAACAGTTTCCTTTTTTCCCACATTCATTAATGTCCCAGTAACTACAAGAATTACTTGCTGCTGTTTCAAACATCAAGGGTCCAGGGATGGATCCTATAAAATAGTCAATGATTATAAGTTCTTCATAAAAAAATTATTGATCAGGATTAGAATAAATTCTTCTTAAAACACAGACAGACAGACAGACAGACACACACACACGCACACACACACACACACACACACACACGCACACACGATCATCAAAGACATTATTTAAATTCTGTAAGTCTTTTATGGCTTGACTCATTCATCTTGGCAATCAATATCCTAATAAGTGCATGTATACAAATGTCAATACAAAAGATTGAAGTGATATCTTAAAGCAGTTGAATTTTCACCGGAAATTTATGGCATATTCAGAACAAAAGAATGACATCATTTTGTGACTTCCAATATCTTTAAAGATACACAGCTATAAGATTTTTAATGACTGAAAATGATTTAATACTGTTTTTATTGCATTCTGTTGTTCATATCTCTATAATATTCTACCCTTATCCTGGGGAAATATATTCCTAGATTCTCCAGTGGGTATGTGAAACTGTATATAGCACCCAACTGGACACACTCATACAAGCATACATATATACACATATTTTACTTTTTGCTTAAACGTGCTGCTGTCAATTAAATTAAAATACATTTTATGTTCTTGTCTTTTATTTTTATTTAGCTTTCAACTAGTGGTATTTCATAAATATTCTTCATAATTCTTAATTTTGTTTGGTTGACCCATCACCTATTTCTTCTTCACTCTTATCCCCATCTTCTTAAAGCCATAGCACCAAATGTTTATCTGCTATTCTTTCAAACCACATGAGTCTTATTATCCCCCTTTCATTATACTTTTATTCAGATTCCAAGATCATTAATTTCCATGTAACTTCTTCATGAATATTTCATTTTGTCTAGGGCTTCATCTGGCCCTTCTTTCTTTACCTGCTCACTTCATTACCTTTCTCCACCCTTCTGTTCCCATATTCTTCCTTGTTTCTTTTATCTTATCTCTATTCTACCATAGAGGGACATTTAGTCTTAAATCTGGTAGCATTTCTACTCTAGGGTAGAAAGAATGTTAGTACATGCCTTTAATCCCAGTGTAGCACACACCTTAAACCTAATTCAGAAGGCAGTAGTGGCACATGCCTTTAATCCCAGTTCTCGAGATATAAAAGGAAGCAGTCAGTTCAGAAGTAGATCATGGTTCTCAGTTCATGGTTCTCAGTTCAGAATTCACAGTCAGTTCAGAGTTAAGATGAAGCAGTAGTGACTGAGAGAATGGAAGGAGATTGAGTCAAAGCATGCTAGTCAACTGAGAAGCAGAAAGTCAGAGGCAGAGTGAAGTAAAGAATGAGTACACACATCTAGTCCCAAATCTGAGAGTGAATTGGTGAAGGCTTGGCTGAGTGATGTCTGTAATGAATAAGAATAAAGAGCAGGCAAAGTGATGAATAAGAGGAAGAGTTAGAAGAGTAAGTCAGAGTGAGGATATGCCCAAGTCTCATGATATAAAAGCAGGCTCTCAGCTCAGAGAGTCAGGCAGTCTGTTAAAGAATCAGTCAGATAAGACACAGAGGCAGTTCAGTAGAAGTGAGTGTCAGACTAGAAGAGTGAGCTTAGAGAAGAATTTGGACCAGGACAGTGAATGAGTTAAATCAGCTAACCTGAAGTCTCAATTGAGTTCATACAGCTCTAAATTCAGAAGGAGGTAGTCAGAGTAAGTCAGTCAGCAATAAGCCTTAGAAGCTGAAACATTCATGCTTAGGTTTGAAGATTACATTTTACGAGGCTGAAGCCTTCCAGGCCTAGACTTAAGATTAGATTGTACAGAGGCTGAAACCCTCTAGGACCTGGGGATTGAATTAGCAAAGAATAAATTGTCCTCAGCCATGAACCATGAATAGAATGATTAGCATATATGCACATACAGTAATGTTTGCATTCTACTACCCCTGCTCCCAGAATGCATTCCATCAAGCAATGGATCATATCTCATTTCCACATACTTAGGTTAATCATACAAGTGACTGGAAACTAGCATGCACATATGAGAGAGAAAATTCAGCATTGTCTCTTAAAACATGGGTGACATCACTCAGTATAGTTTGTTTTTCAGTTCCACCGATTTGCCTGCAAGTTTCACAATGTCACTTTTAATTACAGGTTTGTAAAATACATTATGTATATGTATGCAGTTTCAATATCCATTCTTCAGTTAATGACCATCTAAATTTACTCCGTTTCCTAGTTATCATGAGTATACTGTTAATACTCATGTGTGGATGTGCAAGTATCTCTATAATAAGGTATAAGTTTCTTTGGATGTATGTCCAGGAGTGGTATAGCAGGGCCATGTGGTAAGATCTTTTTCAGAGTTTGAACAGAGGTACCCCACATTAGTAAACAATATTGCCCCCTGAAAACTTGCATTTTTAAACGAAAATATCAGTGCCAAACACAGTTTTCCTCTTTGTTGGTTACTGATCAAGGATGACACCTAAAGGCATCAAAAACAATACAGCCTAATACCATTGATCTTAGTTTTCCACCACAACTAGATGGCAAGACCCTGTTTCTGAAGCTACTACTTTGATTACATGTCACAGAGAAAACAGTCTTGAACTCTGCCTGCTGGCTAGCTTTCATAGTGCATAAGCACTATGCAGGCTGATATAGGAGAAAATACAGGTCTTATACATCACCAGACCCTCCTACAATACCAACCTTCCATGTAGGTTGTGTTCATTATGCAATAGTGGCAAGACTGTTTATGGGGACAACTAACCACTCTTTTGGTTAAATCTGAGGACTGCTCTGCAGGAGGGAATTCAAGACTTATACTATAAACATAGTCAAACACCATGGCTATTAGAGTCATAAGCCCTAGGGAAAACCATATTGATGTTGTTTTTCTAAATGTCCACATTGGAAAATTTTATTCTAAATACTATTTAGTTCCATAGATTTGTGCTGCCCCTAATCTGTATCAGAGAAGCTTCTTATTGCACTAGGTAGTAAACACAGACTCGCTACTCTTCAAAGTTCTAAGAATATTTGATTGAGTGCTCAGCCGTAGAATAGCATGACTGTATCACTCACCTCTTCTCTAAGGCTTAGAGAACATTCTAGAAAAGGTGGCTAAAGAATTGTAAGAACCAGAGGATGGAGAGGAGAACAATAAAATACTGTCCTCTGGAAATGATATACTTGTTGCAAACATGAACTCATGATACCTGCTGCTACTTTCACGGATCTGTAAAAAGATTGTGCCAGTTAAAAAATCCCATCATGGATTACTTATTTCAGTGGAGACCCCAGAAAATCTAATTTGTTCTTGGGGTAATTAATCCATAGATATATTACTTTCAGAATCTACGGTGATGAAAATATTTTAAAGAACTCATTTCATTTGGTGACTTGACAAGCATACAAGAAGTATGAAATTACTTTGTGTTTGTGAATGTTTTGGACAATCTCTCAGAGCCACTTCCGTGAGTTGGTAAAGATACTTCAGGTCCAAATGCATGGAACAAACTGACCCAAAGCAATTGATGCATATTTTGTTTAATTAGATGGCTTTCATTTCACATATTTTCTCTCTGTATTTAATTGGTTCCTAAATTTCTTAAAGAAATCTCCTATTCATTTGTTTGGTGTAATTTTAAATTATTATGTACTTATAATTTTATATATACACATTAGCAAATTTATATTAAAAGTGAACAATTTGATACATTAAAAATAGCTAAAAATACATACCAAATAATCTCAAAGTTGTATAGGTCACTCCCATGCCCAGTGAATGTAAATGGGTAGGTAAAGTTCTGAAAGCAAATAGCAATGATATTACCTATAAGAGACACATGCTAGGTTTATATATATATGTGTGTGTGTGTGTGTGTGTGTGTGTGTGTGTATTACATATATTTAATACATAATTTATAGTACAAATCTTTTGCCAATTGACAAAAATTTTAATTTGGCCTCTGTACATACTATAAACCCTTTCAGTTCCCCATTTTTAAAATCTTTCATCTAAAAATCCAAACCCCTTAATTTTTCCCAAGATTAAGAACTCCATGGATCAAATCTGCCTGAGCCTCCTTTGTCTGAAATGACTTTGCTCTGTCTTTCACATTTATCTTTCCTCACTCTGTCAGCCACAGTATTGTTTAAAATCCATTTTACCTTTGTAAAGTCTGTTCCTCACCTTTTCTAGTTTACTGGTGTTATGGATTCTTCACTCAACAAATTATATCAGTAAGACCATGCTAAACTCTATGGCTTTTGACTGAGTTCTACCCAGTTTTTACTTTGAATGAAGGAGAAAGGTGACATTGATGTGTTCATGTCTTATCTTCAGGCTTCTTCCTCACTGATACTCAGGGTGACTGAGTGCCACAGAAAGATTGCTGCCTTACAGGTGCTTCTTTCTCATTTTAATTTGCCTTCAGTGTGAGCTGATTGCACACCACACTACGCAACGTTGTTCCTTATAGTCAGCTTATATTTAGTTGCAACATTATTCAACTTTTCTTCAATTGTCCTAATTTTTGAATGCTCCTTCTTTCCTGTGATATTTTTGTTATTATATTCACTACTCAAAATTAAAATAATTGAAAAATAACTTTATGTCATTTCAAAGAGGAATTCTCACCCACACTGATGCAAACATGTCTAATTAACATAGCAAGTCACACACAGAAGGAAGGCATTAGGAGGGGGCTTGATGGGAAAAACAATTCAGTAGTAACAAAATAAATGGAAAAACAACTAAAACTTGTTATGAACTGCTGAGTAGTAAACAGGAGAGTCTCTGTATTTCTTATTGATTAAATCGAAACAGCAACTTAATTCTACCCACATTGACTTGGTCAAACATGTATGTCCTTAAATTCTTGCTAATAAAAAAGTAAAAATAACCAATTCTCAGTCAATAATTAGATATTTTCTATTAATTAAGAAATACGTTTTTTTGACAAGTTATTGATTAGAGATAAAAATAACTGCTGTATTTTAGAGTCAAGATTTTCGTGCAAACATTTTCATACAAAGTTGAAGTGTTGGGAACAGGGAGTTTTCTTACATGTAGTATGACAGAATTTCCCTCTGAAGTACATACACATTAACAAGTCAAATTAGTAAGTATGTATATGTGCGTGATTTCAACCATCTTTCTGATATACAAAATAATTTGATTCCTCCAAGTTCCCTGAGTCAAGTGCATAAATCTTAAGGAATGTAGGCTGGAGGGAGAGCTCAGCAGGTGAAGGCAGTTTCTTTGAAATCTGAGAACCTGAATGTGATGCCCCAGAACCTACATAGTGAGAAGACAGAACCTGCGCGTGCTCGTGCGCGCGCGTGCACACACACACACACACACACACACACACACATACACTCAGGGTGGGGGATTAAGAATAATAGTCATATATAGATAAGTCAATATTTAATGACTAAGACTTTTAATCAAAGTGAATGCATCTTAAAAGATTGTGTGTAATCAGTGAGGCTATAATGTGATAATATAACAACTCTTGAAACAAATGGGAAATCTGTAATCTTCCAAAATGTAAAAAGGTGCTTCAGTTTGTCATATGATCTCTAACTTTTACATTCTTAATTCATGTCTTTCTTATAAGACAGCAATTCTAAACATAAGTTTCTGTCTTGCACAAAATCCATTGGTCCCCTGGTATTCCCAACCTCAAGAAATGCAGCCATGGGGAAGGAACATCTAAAGCATAAAACCTGGGGAGAAGCTTACTGGGTGCGACCATTTTCTTCTATCACTACAATCTGCAACCAAAAACTACTAGCTGTCCTACACATGCATCTTCTACCTGAAAAGATACAACTTCCCAGGCTACCTCTCAACAATCATTATGCCAATAAACTTTTCATTGTTTTATTGTCTAATATTAGAGTCTTCACAGGTGTTGATAGCATACATTCTAGGTCTGAAGAAAATAAAAACAACTTGCAATCATCAGTTTGATACATTCAAGTTCATTCCATGCCAACTCCCACAGATTGTCCACCCCTCCTTCTTGTTCACTGTATTGACAATGCAGCACACTCTCACCATTGTCTTCACATACATTGCTGATTTTGTTGGAAACAATCACCTCCAGTACTTTAAAGCCCAATTCAAATGTCATTTCCCTAAATCTTCAAGCTAAAATCACTGGCTTGTCACTGGATTATAACTAGCGAGGCCTGCACCAAAAATGGACTCAGTTCACTTCAACTTGCTCCGTACTTTAGTGCTTTCCTGCTACGATTGGAATGATATGACTTCTTTCATCTATCTTAACCTTTACAATTGCATTCCAAAGAACACAAGCCTGATTCATCTTATCTACTCTGATACTTCCATGGCTCTCCTATTATTTGTGATTATTAGGGATTTCATAATTCACGTCTATAGCTTTCACTTTTATCAGGCTTTTCAAAATACCTTTATTTGTAGAATTTTCAACATAAATTTGAATGCATAATTGGATAGCTAAAGAAGATGAAGTGGGCATACCTTACACACCTTATGAGTCTTTATGCTTATATACCTGCCAAGATTTACTGACATTTCTCCTCCTGCTCCTTTCTGTCTTCTCATATCCTTCTCCAATTCCATTGAAGGTTAGCACTTTAATTACTTTCTTCAGTTTCCAATATTAATTTGCCTAAATTCACATACTTAAAACTTCATGTCTCTGAATTATCCCACTCTTCAGAGATTGGAAATTATGTTCATTAATGTGTTCTTTTACAATATGTTCATATTTGACATTTCTTCCTCTTTATCTTTCTTTCCTTTATTTCCTTTCATCTTTCTTTTTTCTTGCTTTGTTTTCATTTGTTTTGAGACAGGGTCTTACTAGGTAGCTCTGGCTGCCCTGAAATTCACTCTGTAGATCAGGTTGGCTTTGAACTCACAAAGTTCCACCTGTCTTTGTCCTCCAAGGGCTGAATTTATAGGCATCTACTTCCTTGCACTACAAATTGTACAAAATAATGGCTTCTGATATACTGTGTAACCACTTTCTGTTCCACCATCTTATCTCTATCCCAACTTCCTCTCTCTGGCTCCCTTTAAGTTCCATAAGAATTTTCTTCTGCATTTATGACTTAAAAGAAATAGACACCACATTGCCATTTCAAGTTTAGCTTATTTACTTAATCCGATGATCTGTAATTCCATTCAACTTTCCAAGAAATGATATAAATTCATTCTTCATTATGGTCAAATAATCTTCCATTGTGTGACCAATTCTTAGTTATCCATTTTTGGGAATTGCAAACACTGCATCAGTAAACATGGTGTGCAGGTGCCAACACGGCTTTGTGTGGTGATTCCTCAAATATGTACCCTGCAGTGTTATAGATAAGTCATATAGTAATTCCATTTTTAATATTCTTGAGGAACATTCACATTGATTTCCATGGTGCATATTCGAAATTGTATATCTATCAAGTAGATGTCATTCCCTCATCCTTACCAGACTCTGTTATTTGTTTTTCTTAAAGGTTGCCATTCTATTGAAGTAAAATAGAATCTGAATGGGTTCTGATTTGCATTTGCTTAACACTTTTTTTGTTTTTATTGAATATCTCTACTTCGTATATATTAGGTGTTTGTGCTTCCTTTGTAAAATGTCTGTACATTATATTTCTCATTTGTCAAGTGAGTTATTTGTGTTTCATTTTCTGGAGTTCTTCATAGATTCTGAGTATCATCAATACATGACCAGATGTATAACTGGAAGTAATTTTCTCACATTTTGTTGACTGCCTCCTCCTTCTCTTAATAATTTGCTTTACTGTGGAGGTTTTTAAAAAATAGGATGAAATTCCACTTCCCAGTTATTCCTCCTGGTTCCTGAGATATTGGGGCTCTTTTCTGAATGTCACTGCTTATGTTTATGTCCTGGAATGCCTTCAAGAAATGTTTCAGTTATTTTCTATCTTACAATGTCATTATGGTTTTGCCATCTCATATAAAGATCTTTTGATTCATTCCACATTTGTTTTAGAACCAGTTTCATTCTTCTGGATGTGGACATCCAGTTTCCCCAGCACTATTTTGTTGGAGAGGCTGTATTCAACAAGTGTAAATATGATCCTAGATTTATCTATCCTATATCAAAGTGAAAATCTCAACCTTTTAAGAAAGCTGAATAGTTTCCAAACATGTTCTATTCTATATCTCTAAATACCATTTTTATACTGTCTCTTTTTTTCTTCACTTTCTCCTTTTAAGTCTATTTTCTGTGCTATTTTCAAACTACTCCATCAAGAAGCCCATCTGACTGTAATCCCAGCACTGGAGAGACTGAGGCTGAAGGATCACATGTTTGCAGGTCATTTTGGGCTATACAGGAAGAACTTATCTACCAAATACAAAACAAACACTTGAACTACAACAACATAAAACATAAACAAAACATGTATCTCATTAATTTTGCTAGTTTATTTTAGATAATTTCTTTATTCATATACTGAGTTTTGACCAAACCCAACATTGTTTACTTCTCCAGCTCATTTTTATTCCGTATCATGCTTTTTTTTCTGTCAGAACCATATACTTGATAATATATTCCATACATGTCTGCCTCTACTTTCAATCCATAATTAAGTCAGATCATGCTAGAAATAAATTATTACTTTTCCATTTTGTTGTTCAATTTTTAGTTAGGATGCAAACATATTTGTTAAGCACTTGAAAAATTAATTTTAGAATAATACCCATTTATTCTCTTCCTAGAATAAAAATGAATGTTAGATGGATGTAATATATTCTAGAAGAACACATGAATGACAAGTGTTGGTTCAATTTATAATAATAAATGGCAATGGTAAAAATTACTGTGTTCATTTGTGGATGATGCTAAAGCTTTCTCAAAGCTGAGTTATTAATGTATACTAGAGTCAAGTACCCATTCCAATGAACCAATTTATACTCATATATATGTTACAGTTAACAATTTCCCTGTTTATGGATTCATCACGTGTGTTATACAAAATGAATGCAATCTAGGGTTTGTATTAAATTTACTTTGTTACTAGTATATAGATACCTAAATTTTTTACATAGCTAGAGTTAGTGGTACAATTACAAAACTGTATAGACTTAGTTTTAAATTAAAGTAAGAGTAAGTATAACATTTACACACATTATGTAAGCAAACAAGTAAAAGGAAAAAAATTATACATATTGATGAATTTTAATAATATAAATATTCTCCCTCTTAGTATTATAAAACAGAAAATTATTTGCTGTAACAATCTGAACTATTTCTAAATCTATCATTTTCATGTATTAAATAAATAATAATTATAAATATTACAGACTTACCGGAGGATAATTATGATGAGTGGTATAGAGCCCAAACTAGAAAATGTAATTGAAGAAAAGACAAAAGCAAAAAACAAAGGTAATTTGTAACATCTGGTATTACATTTTCCAGGAAAGGCATCAACAAAATCACCTTCTACATCTGCAGTTGTCAATCCTTCTTTAATGCAAGAACAATTGTAGAATGTCTATGAATATTGGACACAAAAAACAATATTTCAGAAACAGCCAGAATACAATAGGCTTATTATTGTAAAAGTAAAAAAAAATAAATTACTATCCAAAGGAAGATGGCCCAGTTTTTGTTTTTGTCTTAACATTTTTTTAGATTAAAATATAATCAAATCATTTTCTCCCTCCCTTTCCACCACCAAACCTTTCAGTGTGTCCCTTTTTCAAATTCATAGCCTCTTTTTCTTTAAATTTTTTCACATACACACACACAGACACACACACACACACACACATTTATGTACACATATATGTAAGTATATGTAAATACATAAATATTTAAGTGCTATTTGCTCACTCTGTATAATGTTACTTATAGGTATGTTTTAAGGCTGACCATTTGGTTGAACAGCCAGTTGATGTGCTACTCCCTGGAGAAGACTGTTTTTCTTACTCTGAGTATTCTTTAGACAAGGTTTCACAGTGTAGAATGGAATGGAGTGGAACTCACAGAGATCTGGCTACCCTTGCTTCCAGATTACTGGAAATAAAGGAATATGTCATCACACCCAGCTAAGACTACCTAAACTGCTAAACTTTAAATAAATTATTTTAAAATGTAATATTAATTGTAAAATCCAAGTTATTTTATATGACAGTACAAACACATTATGTGTGTTTGTGGGTGTCTAATTATTGTAAATAAGGGAGAATTCTACAAATTTCTTTCTACAAATTTAATAAGTAGTCCATTTATTTTAGTGTTATTATCATGGGATAGCAATATACATAAAGGGCAATCAAAGATAATGCAATAAATAAAATTAAGTTTTAGCTGAGATTTGAAATATAATTACCCAACTATGAAACTTGTGTCATCATGTTAATACTTTGTTTTGTGTGTAATCATGTCAGAGTTGGTGTTTATTAAGCAAAGCAGAAACATTGCTTCAGAGACCAAATATTTTCAATAGCACACAGAACAGCAATTGTAACACCAGCACTGAGGAGGCGGAAGCACACACACACACACACACACACACACACACACACATATTAAAAAGACTTGCACAGTGATTAGAGATGGAGATCATTTTAGAATTGATTAGGGTATTTAAAATATCCTGAACTACAAAACAATAATTACGGCAGAGAAACAACAGAGTAATATATTACAACAAAGTAAATATATTGCTAATGAAAGGTTTAAAGATGGCTTAGATCTGTGCAGTTAAGAGAGAAGAATATAAAAAATTTTATCATCCAAGATGGTGAATTAGTAGAAATATTGGATACTAGAAATATACAAATACCCAAAATTAAAATTATTCATTATACCAAATTTTCTAAATGCCTGTGTGCCATACATCTTTTTAATTTGAAAGACCATATTGTAAACAATGCAGCAGAAATCTGTCATTTAGCAAACTTTCTACTTAGGAAAGCAAGCCATTAGATGGTAGAAAAGAAAGTTTTGTATGATTCATATGTGGTTACTATAAAGAAAAAAAATGCAATGAGAAATTTTAGGCAGTGGTAGGGGAAATGCTTTTGTACTTAGAAGTGTCAAGAGAATGCAGAAATGATGAAATGGTGTTCACAAAGAAATTTTAAAAACATATGGGGAAAAGTTCCATGGTTATCTAGAAATCTTTTCCAGATAAGAGAAGCAAAGCAGTCAATCATAAAAAAAGTGAAATAGAACCTGCTTGACAAGTTCAGTGACCATGCACAGTGAGGGCTAGAGTAGAAAGAAGGTGAAGGAATAAGAAAACAAAAATCCAGGATGGGATGAGAAATCTGAGTTGTACAGAAATTGGTAATTTCCAAAGCAATTTAAGGAGCTTTGGTCTTCACTCTTAGAAGCTACTCTGTTGCTCAGATAACTGAACTATCAACACAAGGATCAAAGATAACAAATAGCATAAAAGCTATAGAAATAAACTTAATAGAGTGCTGAGGGAATGAGTTATGTAAGAGAAAATGATGAAACTAATCCTATACACAACATTCTGTAGAAAGTGGGTATGAAAGAGTTTCTGGAATCTCTGTATAATTAGTTGTAACCAAAACAACAAAGTAACAAAAAGAAAGTTTTACTAAGAGTAAATAAGGTCTTGAGCCCAGAGAGTCAGCAGAAGTAAACAAGAAAATAGCATATTGACTTTGATTTTCTTTTTCTATCTTTCCGATATGCTCCAAGGATCCCATTTTAATCCACTCAAATGCCAGAGAAGCAAGAGCCCTAATATTATGATTGACTTCCCGGACAGAACACATGTGAATAACTGTGCTGAGCAGACTTGAAGGGCCAGCTGCAGTGTAGTAATTGTCTACAAAGCACAGAAGCTACGTTCACAAAGTGCAAGACTGAAATCAAGAAGATTAGTAGTCAGCTGCTGAGATTTCAGGATGTTACTCTGTATAAGGATTGGAGAATGTGAGAAGTCCATATGTCAGCATGAGCTGAGATAAATGGCCTAGCAGCTATGTAAGATAATTGATAGTGAAGTTATTCATGGAGTAAACTTCTGACAAGCAATTAGATAGGATTTGTTCACTAGGAGCATAGGAATAGGATGCATGCAATATTATTGGTTAAGAAGTAATGAAGAAATTATAGGACTAGCAAATCATGTCCTTGAAATGAATTTCAAAATTATCAGTCATATTAGGCAGAGCGCAAATAACCAAGCTCTAAATTTTCTACAAGGGATAAGAGGAAATGTCTCAGGTCTGAGCCTGAATGAAAGAAGTAATACATCTTGTTAAGAAAAGTCTCAATAAGAGGTGCTTGGGAGGAGAGCAGAACACACCCTAAGTTATCATTGGAACAAGAGATGTTTACCTCCTCAGTGACTTGTCATTGTGAAGCAATGACAAAAGGGGATAGAGTCACTGATTCAAGCTACAAAAAAGGAAGCATTTTCCAGAACTAAGTACACATTGGTCAGAATAAAAGAAAGAAGTAGTGTTTGGATGAAAATCAGTTTTTTAGATGGCTGGATAGAAAGATTCATAATGGGGACGATGGGTAGAAAATAAAATCAAATGATGACATACGCAAAGTCAGAAACATGAGGATCAAGATGAGGAATTACCTGAAAGGCTAGATTTTTGATGAGATCTGAAAACTAAAGTGAGCATATTAGTAGTCATGTTCTCTAAGAATCAGCCACTGGTTTGTTTTTATCTTGAGAAAACTAAGCAGTTAATGCCTGTAGTTCTCATCAAGCAGGAGAGGCCTCCACAGAGGAGAATTCAAAACAGCACCTTTTCAAACTGGTGGTAAGGTTCTGTTGCTGAAGACAACACTTATATAACTCACTGAACATGAAGTAGTTGAGAAATTGTGTACCTAGAGCCATCACCCATACAGACTAGAATTCATGGTATTGTAAGGTACTCTGTAATCTATCAGAGGAGAAAGGTAACCACCACTCTAGCTACAAGACCTGTGATCTACCCCTGCAAGGTATGTTGGTGGAATAGTTGCACAAATGTTGTGGGAGTAACCAACTACTATCTGACTTTATCTAAGGCTCACCTATGAAATGGAACCAATGCCCAGACCTTCTCAGTGACCAAGAACATGAGACCACATAGGTCATGGATCCAGGGGAAAAACAAATACTACTGTTCTGCTAATGGAACATATCCATAAAATGATACCTAGCAATATTCTGTTGTATTCATAGATTAATGTCTTGCTTAGCCATGATCAGATAAGCTTTCTCCTGAAGGGGATGGCAACAAATAAAGAGGTCCTTAACTGTGCAGAGCCTGAGAACCCTTGGAACATTCATTCATAATGGCATATCTCCATCAAATCCCTCTCTTAAGGGCTCAGGTATAGCCATCCATTCATGTTGAATGCCAGATGTAGATGTAGATTCAGGACAAAAGAGTTTATTGTTTGACTAATTCAATCCCTGGTCCTCAGTGGGTTTTAGCCTCTGTGCAATCTAATCTTAAGCTTAGAACTAAAAGGCTTTAGCTAACTTCATACAATCTAATCTTCAAGATATGACTGGCTACCTAGAAGGCTTTGGCCTCAGCCTCAAAAAGACTGGCTCAGTCTAACTAGCTCTTTCTGAACTCAGAGCTGTATTGAACTCAACTGACGCTTCTGGTTAGCTGATTCATCCCTCTTGCTGTTCTGGCTGAAACTCTTCTCCAAGCTGCTGGTTCCAGCTAACATTCTGAGCCAGCTGACTGTTTCTGACTGAACTCTGCTGATTCTGGCTGGTGCTCAGACTGCCTAAGACTGAACCGTTCTGCTGAGCTTCAAATTGACTCAGTCTTTCAACCTAAAATTGATACCTTCCACTGAACTGCTTCTGTGTCTTTGCCCCAGACTGCTTCAGACTCCCTGTTTCAGACTACCTGCTGAGCTGAGAGTCTGCTTTTATATGGTAAGAGTTGGTCATGTCCTCACTCCAACTTAAGTCTGCTAACTCTTCCTCTGATTTGTCACTTCATTGTGATTGATCTCAGATGTCACTTCCTGTCTAACAATGACTGCTTCTGAGCTCTGTTTCCTGTCTCTGCTTCTACTTTTGTCTTGGGGGTTAAAAGTGTACGCTACCATTGCCTTTTGAATACTAGGATTAAAGGTATGTACTAATATTCTTTTGACCCTAGAACAGCCATGTTGACAGATTTAAAAACTAAATGTTTTTCTACACTCAGGGAACTGGGCAGACAAGGAGCCAGAAATATTTTAAGAGCCAGAGAGGATGTGGGACCCCAAGGAAACAAGGTCTTCTAGACACAACAGGACAGATGCACACGAACTCACAGAGACAGTGGCAGCATGCACAGGTCTGGGCCAGATTTGCTCACCATCTCTGAGAGGGGAAGTAAACACCAGCCTTCATGTCTAATCCAGAAACTATTTCCAATTATCAGTTGTAAGGCAAAATTAGTTTTCTCCAACCAAGTCTCACTGGGCACTCAAACTACAATCAGCAGAAGGCTGCATGTCCATCAGTAGCTAGCCAACACAAGACAAATTCAATGGTATTTATTTTTCTTTGTGTGAGGTACTTACTTATTACCTATAGATTTTTTGTTTGTATAATACGATCTTCAATTTTTTTATTAATGGGTTTTCTGTGTAGGTGAATGTGTATTTCTCACCATCTGTTGCTTCTTATGCTTTTGGGGAGCTCTTTTTTTTCTTATTCTGGTTTGTTTGTTTTTATATTATTATTATTATTATTACTATTATCATTATTATATTCCTGCTTGTTTCCTAATGATATAGAAAAAGAAAGGTTGTGTGTTTGAGTGGGTGGAGAAATGGGGAGGATCTAGGAATCTTGTAGGGTTGCAGTAGGGGAAAGTATATCAGAATACATTATATGAAAAAATTATTTTCAATTAAAAATTAAAAGTGTAGCAGTGCACCCCCCAAATATGAACAAATAGAGCTTAGGAGATATCTCATTCAATGGAGTGCTTGCCATGTAGCAAGAGGAACCAAATTTGAACACCCAGAACCTATGGGAAAAGTGCATCTATAATCCTTGTTCTGGACTGGGAAGGGGAGAACGGTGGATCCCTGGAGATGACTGGGTATCCAGCCTGCCAAACTGATGAGATCTAGATGTAATGAGAGACTCTGTCTCAAACATTAAGGAAGAAAACAACTGAAGAAGACAGTACCAATTTCTAGCTTATACAACCACATGTGCACACATGCACACACACACATACACACACACACACACACACACACACACACACTAAACTAAATGAATATAAAACATGTATGTCAAAAAAGATACAAAGCTAGGACACATAGTTTAAGGATATTTTTGTTGAAGGATACCCTACAGATTCCTTTCTGTTTAAAAAAAATTTTTGACAATTTTGGGGCCACCCAGATGAAATTTACAATTTATTTAAAATAATCCATTACAGTTCACATGCCAACAAATACTTTGTTGAATGAGAAACACACTAATATGTTCTAGCATCCATTGTTTCTCCCTCATTAGGATCCTCTATGTATGACTTAACTTATGAATTTCTTGTGTAGGATTTTGTAACAAATTGAAATGTAGAAGAAAAATAAATCTATTTGTTAACCCTCACATTCTGCTCTGAGACACATTTTTGTTTTGCAGCTCAGAAGGAACACTGAAAGAAAGCCATCACCATCCTTTAACACCTAAGAGACTCCTTAATACGTTAGGTGAGATAAACTAGCTCCTCCATTAATAATGAGAATGAAGTCTCTATTGAACGAGAGAAGCTGCTGACAGAGGTTTTCAGTCTTGCTCTCTTATAATCAAAGCTGTGTCAGCTAATAAACAACCAAATAAAGGGACAGGATTGTAAAGGAAAGTTCAAGGGACTGTGTTATATAAATATATAAAAAATGGAGAGTCTTTTTTAGGAGTTTAAGATGTGGTCTCAAAGCCCCACTGTCCAGATTATTAATATGAAGAAAAGACATCTACTTTTTGTTTTGGTAAACGCTGTGTTCCTCCATAGTTTTGTCAAAATTATTTTGTTTTTCACTTCTTTCCCATTTGAAGTTATGGCTGATTCTGCATGTTCTTTGGTTCCATCCATATCAAATTTGTCTAACCACAGTCTAATTTTGTCAATTTTGCCTCAGAGGTATTATGTCCATTAAAGATTATTGTTATTTTATATAAATCTGGCAAGTATACTCTTCAGTGGAAATATTTTATTTTTGTTTCTAAGCATGAAATGATTTTATACACTGTGTGACTATTTTGTGGAATCTTTCTATATTCTATGTACTGTGAATTAATTGTGTCAAGTAGAAATATAAGAAAATTATAAAAAATTCATTGAGATGAATGTTTCTAAGCAGTATTTCCCACAAAGGAGAGTAGGTCAATAATAGTACTGTGATTAGCATCTCAATGAATGTGCATTTGATTATGGTGGAAATTTACAACTGCATTTACATACTTTAACACAGCAAGGAGAAGAAATGGTTACATGAATAAAGCAAAAACTTCCAGTAAATTAATCAACTTTTGAAAGTTGAAAACTCTGTATGAGATATCATTACACAGTTCTTTTAATCTAAAATTTCCTATATTTTAAAGATTTAAATGCTATTTTACCATATAACATTTAAGAAGAATGATTTTTATAAATGGCATAAATTTTTTCTACTACTGTTTGTTAAAAATCTTGTTGTGATATTAAATTATAAATGGTACTAGAGATGTTGACATAATGTCTATGAATCAGTAAGTATACATATTTACTGCTCTCTTCCAATCACAAAAAATAGGAGACAGAGAAAAATAATCACAGGACATTTAGAATGTAGATCCAATATTTTGTGCCAGTTAAGAGGCAAAAACTGAAGAAAATATAATGAGCAACTGCAACACATTCACCCAGGGGCTGGGCAGATAATTTATTCATGAAGTGCCAGGAATGGGGCCTGGGCTTGACACTCATTATCCACATAAAAAGCACAGCATGGTGATGAGCTTGCAACTCCACTGCTGCAAAGGAAGAAATTTGGAGTCCTTGGGGCTCTTGGAACTAGGTACCCTTGCCTATTTGGGTGTCTCCAAGCTTGAAAGAGACTGCCTCAAATATCAAGGTGGACTGCTCCTGAGGAATGGCTCAGAAATTGTCGTCTGACTACTACTTCATTTACATATATTGAGATTGAATATTGTTTCCATTTATACGTATCATATCAAATGCTATCATACATAGGCAGCTGTGCATCACATGCACATACATACACATATGCATCAAAACATGCAAACACACATAATGATAAAAAAGAACGCCACAGACTTAGACAAGTGGTAGATTAGTCAATTGCTTCCAGCAATGGAGCAATGACTAGGAAAAAGTCAATGAGGTCTGGGTGGTGGTAGCTGTCCAGGAAATAAGAAACTTCACGGCAGTGCCATAATATGGGAAACTAGAGTTTTAGACAGATTCAATTCAGTTAAGTCATATTTCTGTCATTCCTAGGACTTCTCTATGGCTCCCAGTTTTCTAGAACATCAGATGTATTTTGGTGAAAGTCTTATATATATGGTAAGATCTGGTTCCCAAACAAAAAACTGGGGACTGGGAGTGTAACTCAGCTGTAGAGAACTAGATTTAACCCCCACTCTCACCCCCGTTAAAAAAAGTAATTTCCATATCTTATTGAACGTGGAACAGAAATAGAGAAACTGCAGGGAAATAGAGAGAAGGCATTTGAATCTCAACAGAAGACACATTTGAAGAAAAGATGGCTCATAGGATAACACTGGGCAACCCTTTGGTGTGTGAAAGATTGTGTTCAAATTTAGTGAGTGCTGCTGAAGGAAACTTGGGAAACATAAAGTAGGTTTTCTTTCATGTTGTTAAAATAAAAATAAGGGAAATATAAAAGGAAAAAATTAGAGATAGTTAAGTAATCATTATCTACTAATTAATCATGTTATCAGAGAGGAAGAATAATAATAAAAGTTACCCTTTCGTCATTTAACAATTTTGTATCTTTGCAGCCTGCATAGCATGGAGAGTAATATTCAACCTCGTCTCTTCCACATACAGAAACATAGATGGAGCTTAAACAAGAACAGCGTTCATTGCATGGAGCTGTGAGGTTTCCAATGCTACCTGTTCTGTGAAGTTGAGATTAAATACAATTATAATACCATCATTAATTTATTTATGCATATGTAAAATTATGCTTATTGAGATCTTCTTTTTAACAGATAAATATGATATAAATGGTATAAACAGATATGGTATAAATGCACCTTTAAAAGTGCACTGCTTGATAGTCCTGGTGAGATGACTTAGTTCTTAAGAACTCTTTTTGTCATTCCAGTGGACTAAAATTCTACTCCTCACATGCACATGGCAGCTCTTAACCATTTTTAATTCCAATTCCAGCGAGTCTAATGTCCTCTTATGGTCTCTGTAGGCACCAGGCATGCATGGGGTACATATACATATAGGCAGGTGAATACTCATACATGGAAACCAAAAATAAATAAATCATTAAAATACGTCACTTAAAGGGAAGAGTGGGAAGATGGCATTGAGATACACATGGAACTCAAATTATTAATAAAAGTATTATGAAAATGTACCCCTTGAATTTGTAAAGCTATAGTGAAATTGTCACCACAGATATGCTAACATACGAAATTACCACTACCTACAATAGGCTTCCTCCCACTTCAAAGTTTTCTTTTGACACTGTACTATTCCTCTACTTATTAGTAATTTCTTTCTCTTCATTTGTTTTGGATTGATAAATAGTAATAACACAATACATGTTCCTTTGCACTAATTATCTTCATTTTCTTTTATATGTACATAGTGTTTCTATGATTCCTGGGTAAGTATAAAGAGTAGACTATTTCAATTGTGTGAAAGTTTTTATGCAACTATTTTAGAATTGTTTTATGTGTGACTGTTTTTCCAGAATGTATGTATGTGCACCATGTGAATGCAGCACCTATGGAAGCAAAAATAAGTCACTTGATCTCTTGGTACTGGAATTACAGTTATGAGCCTCCATATGCATTCTGTGCTCTTAAGCAATGAACCATTTCTCTAGTGCCCCCCCTCCCATTTTTTAAACTTTTTAAGAAACTGTCATTTTCCCAAAGTGATTTATTGTTATACTTCTACTACCAGTATATATATATATATATATATATATATATATATATATATATATATATATATATATATATATACAGATATACTTCTACTACCTGAGCTTCAGCTCTTCTCCACACTCCTCTGTAACAGTGTGATTTCATTGACTTTAGCCATTCAGATATGGGAACGATAGTTAAGACTGTGATTTTTGATACACAATTTCCGAGTGACTAATGATCATGAACATTTTGCGTCTGTATGTATGTGTGTGTGTGTGTGTGTATCTATCTATCTATCTATCTATCTATATATATATTATTTGATAAAAGTATGTTTGTTTGGTCATTTTTGTTATGTTGTATATTTTCAGTGATTTATGTGATCAGAAACAAATATTTTGTTTTGGATATATAATTTTAATCTTTCCTACTCTGTGGCTTTTTTTAAAATCCAGGCATAATGGTGCACACCTTTAAATGAAGGATTTGGGAGGCAGAGGCAGCTGGATCTCTGTACGTTTGCGATCAGCTTTGTCTACATAGTGAGTTCAAGGACAACCAGGTATAAATAGTGAGACCCTGTTCTAAAAAAAAAAAAAAAAAAAAAAAAAAAAAAACAGGGAAAAAAGGGCCTTTAAAAGGAAGATTTTTATGAAGTTTAACTTGCAATTTTCTTCCTATATTATGAGATTTATATCTTGTTTAAGAAATCCTTGAAAAATTCAAGATCAGAAAGATTTTCCCTTATAATCTTAGAATATTATATTTATACTTTTATAATTATGGCTCATTTTGAATTCATCCGTATAACATCAAGTGGGGATCCAAGTTCATCTATTTACATATAGACATTTAATAATCCATTCCAAGACCACTTTTGAATCTTTAAATTATTCTTATTTTTTTATTTCATGCATGAGTCTGGATAAGAAAATGTTGTGGGAGTGGGGTGTCCACAGACAATGAAAGATGACGTCAGATCCCCTGGAGCTGGAAAACCATGCAATTCCAACTGACATGGGTATTAGGAACCAAATTCAGGCTCTCTAGAAGAATAGCAGGCACTCTTAACCACGAGCTATCTTTCTAGCACTATATATATATATATATATATATATATATATATATATATATATATTCCCTTTTGTTCTTAAATTTTTTGAGTTCATAATTTAATTACATTTCTTCCCTTTCTCTTTTCCTTCTAAACCCTACATTCTCATCTTCCAATGTATGACTTATTTTTTTCACTAAATATTATTGTATGCATATATGTATATGCATATGCATATATATTCCTAAATATGTAGTCTGTTCACTCCTTATAGTACTACTTGTATGTAAGTTTTCAGGCTCAGTCAGTCAATAGTATTTTTTTAAGTGACTCCTGAATCTCTACTTCATTGCTTCTGTACAGTGCCTAAAGATCAGCGATCTGTATATACAAATGATTCTATTTATATATAGACTCTCCATACTATTCCATTGATATGCTTTCAACACTCTCTCAATTAATATAGTTCTGTTGGAAGAAAACTGGGTTACTCCTCTACTTTTGTTATTTTTTTTCTTTTTACCTTTTTTTCTAAGTCCTTTGCATATCAATGACAATATAGGATTTTTTTTTTTTTGGTGGTGTTGTTGCTGATACCTACAGTGGAAAGACTGAAGGGATTTTGTTGCAACTACACAAACCAGCAGTTTGGGAAGGAGTCAAATCTTCATAAAAAATGAATTTTCTAATTACAAAACATAAGGTAGCTTTCCTTTAATAATATGTCTCTATTATTTTCACCAATACATTGTACTAATGAGCACATAGCTTTTTCATATATTTTATACCATTGATAATAATATTTTGAATACTACTTCTAGTTCTTTTTATATAATATGCAAAAATAATTTGTATTCTTTTATGACTATGTTCTATTTTCTTGTAGGAAGTATGTATACCATTACAGGTTTTTGTACATATGTATGTACTTATGTGAGTAGGTTTCTGTGTTGGGATAGAACCCTGAGTCTTTTAGTAATTAGATAAGTGGACAATCAGTGATCCATTGGCCCAGATCCAGAAAATCATGGATTCATGTATGTTGAGCTTGTCTTGTGCAAACATTCTGAACTCAGTTTTAGTCCTAGTGCCATTTTAATTTTCTACAATAATATTGTCCTTAAATGTATTTTTACTAATAATCTTTATTCTAGATACCTTTCATTTTTCTTTAGCTAATTTAGCAAACCCTTCCATAGAATTTTTTTTAAAAAATGTTGAAAATAAGCACCATTGCACTTCTGATCAGTTAGTGTTCCTTCCCCTGAGTAAACTCTGTCTGTTTTAAAAAACCATCAAAGGC
The DNA here is from genome assembly GCA_026225945.1 of Cricetomys ansorgei. Taxonomy (NCBI): domain Eukaryota; kingdom Metazoa; phylum Chordata; class Mammalia; order Rodentia; family Nesomyidae; genus Cricetomys; species Cricetomys ansorgei. The sequence continues at coordinate 7,790,229 of JAMJFZ010001791.1, forward strand.
TAGGTGACTCCAGCAATTCATATCTGGGGCCTATGAAATCAAGGTCCATGATGTTTGTCTTAGGGTTTTTTGTTAATTTGTGTGTTTTGTTTTTTGTTTTTTTTTTTTTTCCAAGGCAAGGTTTCTCTGTGTAGCTCTTGCTATCCTGCAACTGACTGTAGAGCAGGCTTGTCTTGAAAGCAGAGCTCTGCTTGCCTCGGCCTCATTGGTCCTGGAATTAAAGGGGCCTTCAGCAGTCTTCATGATATTGATCCCAGACTATCATGTTTACCTGGTCTCTCAGTCAGGCTCCCTCAACAACTGGTGTGCAAATGTGTCCCTTGCCCTAACAATATCCCAGTGCCTGTGAACTGACAAATTCTCAGACAGTCATATTAGAGACTATAATGGAAAGGAACCAGCGATCTATGTTATGTCCTGTCTTTTAGGAGATGGCATTACAAATACGCACAAGAGAATGTAAGTAATGCTCATAATCCAGCAGCCTCGCTTCTTATGTCATTAACAGGAAACCTTTGTCACTGCCTCATTTTCCCTTTCAGCTCTTTCAGCCAGAAAGAAATATTTCGTATAATTTATTTTTAAATTATAAATTTTTATGAATTTTATATCAAAAGATATAATTGATAATGTTTTTTCATTGCATTACATCATTTATTCATAAAATGAACTCATGCATTTGTTCATAAACTTAAAGTGTTTTTGTCTTCTGTAGTAAATTCTATCTTACTGTAAGGCAGACATACAATTTTTTTTTTCCTAGCAATACAAGATTTATTTTTCATATATATGAGCTCTTACTTATTGGAGAGTAATGTAAAATTGAAAGTGGCATCTTAAATTCTATTTCCAGTTGATATGACTGGGCTCTGAAGCCGTATCTGAGTTCTGAAGCCATATTTTTTGGGGGCCAAATGTATCTGTTTACTTTTTTACTCTTAACTGAACTCTGCCTCCTGGATCTCCTGCCGCTCATATTTGTAACTGAAGCCGTCTTCCACCTGGAAAACTGTTTTCTTGCTGCACTCTTGCTACTTCTAACTTAAAGTTACTGTAACAGATTCCCGTTCTCATGCCCCACCTGCTACCGAGACAGATTGCTAACAGGTAACTGTTTTTTACCCTCTAGCTCTAAAAAGATTAGAAAGGAGAGAGAGAAATAAGAAATATTCATAGCCCGTTCTGGCTATTCTTTTCTGTCTGAGCCTTGAGAACTGGACTTATTTCTAACATCTTTTATCACTAAATGTCCCATCTACTAACTGTCCTCTTCCTAAGCCTGTTGCCTGCTTTCCCATCAGTGCTCTCCCACCAACTGTCCTCTTAACGCTAACTCTCAACTCTCCTCTATGGCCCCTAAGCTGTTCCCAGAGGGCCAAGTAGCAAGTAACCACAAGGAAGATTGCATAGTACATAAATCTTGTTGACAAAATCCTACTACAAGTTGGATAAGTACATTTCCAGGAATATAATTTTAAAACTTGTAACAACCTTCTCCGGTTGGTATGTCTGCTTTACATAAGTTTCTAAGTATTCATAATTTATCACTTTCCTATCTATCATGAATCTTATAAAGCCTTGCAGTTAAAACAATACCATAATACTTGTTTTGTCTTCACAATAATGTTTTTTCTCTTACAGTTGAGTCCTCCAAATTCGTTCATGATTTTGTGTTTAAGTATATTCTTCACTCATAATATTTTGGTTTTCACTGTGCTTGTATGTATAGGCTGTTTGAGGAATATGGAAATCTTTACTATGCGGAAAATGACACAATTCTGTTTTAATTAAAATGCATTTTAAAAGATTTCCTATGAATTACAAATTATTTTCAAATAATTGGTAGAGAAGTGACATGTTTATAACATTTGGTATTCACATATATGAGTGCCCACAATACTTTTGCAGAGTCATTAGTTTAAGTGAGTAATGTTTTATTTTATCAATAAATGTTTTTGTTCATACTGGTTATTATGGCAATTTATTGAGGCATCTTATTTCTTAACTCGTAAACATATTAATAGAAGGGCTATTTTTAATATGTTTCTTGCTGTGTTTAGTAAGCAGTTAACTCCTCGTATTTTTGTGTACAGGGAGTTTTCAGTTGGCTTATTATTAATTTTCCAGCTGCAGACTCATATTTTTACTTTTCAAATAATCTTCATTCCATAGTATAGTCATTCAAACAGTTTGACAAAAGCTTATGCATAGAAAAGGCTTTTAAATTTTGTAAGCTTTTGTAAAATTATCATTTTCTGATACATACATATGTTTTATTGCTATGTCTATGAATTTATCACCTTCTTCTAACTCCTATAGATAAATTTGACAAATAAAGTAAAAGTCATGGTTTATAAACTCTTGGATAGCTCCATAGCACTTATTGGATATTGGTTTGCCAAAAGCTATTCCATTGTAGTTCAGAATACTATTATTCTCTTTTATCATTTCATTGCCCTAGTCCTTTGATTTGCAGTTCTATTTATGTTGTATAATATTTAATTTAAACCCATGTTAAACCCTATAAACTTCTGTATATTTAATTTTAAAAGGCCATGTGCATGTGTGGATATATTTTAAATTTATTCTTTGATGCCTATAAGAAGGCAGACACATCAGTTAAAGAACACATGGTCAAATCACTTTACACATATTCTAGCACCATCTTGTATGTGCTGCACACCTTAACACAAAGCTGTAGATTTGTTTCTAAATAATTTGTGAATATATGATAAATAAACATGACTCTGTGGAATACATATAAATAGTAATATAAAAATATAATTTTAATATAAAAAGTAACACTATGTTTTATACTTCTTTTATATGTTTAATAATTACAAGAATTATACAAAAATATAATGATACTGGATTATTAGTCCAAAATCTGCCTTTGGTTGTGGTTTAAAAATATAATATGCGAACATATTTACCCATCATAATCTTCATTGATTCCAGCAATTTCCGTTGTTTCACACTCTATGAAAAATACTAGTATGAAAAGCAAAAGTGCTACAGCAGATGTAATCATTACAAATCTCATGTGGCTTTTACAAGACAACTTCATCTTGGCAACAATTAAACCACCCAGACAAGAGCCAATTGCACCTCCTGGAACTAAAATAATTCCTATGAAAGGGAAAAGAAAAACGGTTTAAAAAGTAACATTTTGAGAGCACAGAAAAATTACACATAGGTGCCAAATCCTTTACTCAAATAGATTCCTTTAAACTAAAAACAAAACAAAACAAAACAAAAAAAAAAAAAAAACAAAAGCAAAAACCAAACAAACCAGAACAAAAACCCACAAAACTAGAGAAGGTTGTATTTGAATAAATCTAAACTTCATAATATATACAATCCTGTGCTTGGGAATGGTGCCATTATAGGTCTATTGGATTTGGGTAATGATGCCAATGATTTACTCCTATGCACTGAGTAATACAAGCCAGAAGCTTGGCCCTGGCCACATATAGTTAAAAGCTGTCTTGTTGAGAGATATTAATAGTTAGATGATTGGATAGATGACTTATTTTAAGAAACTTAATTTAAATAACAGCCTTTCTCACACCATGCTGTAAACACGAATTTAACAAACCAACTCACTGATATCTCCCATAGATGGTAAACACTAACAGTCTTATAAAAATATGAGGTTTCAGAATATTCTGTAAAAGTTATGGTTTTCTACTTAAGGATGAATATTTAGAAAGAGGAATTCAAAAGGAGAGGGTGGGGTAGGAAAAAAGGAAAAGAGGGGGAAGAGAAAAACATAAAACACTCAGTACAACACAGTAAAGTCACACACTAATAGAATCCAAGCAGCTCCAAATGTCAACCACTGTGTGTAGATGTAATGGGTAGAATAGAAAATACCAATAACAACACAAGCACAAGATTAAACCATACTGGAATAAGCACATACTAATGAAATGTTCCAATAAAATGGAAGAATTGAAAGAGAAAAGGAAGAAATAAAGATGATGTGTGAAAAAGAAGAACAAACAAAAAAAGTGGATATAAAGCATATAACTGACAAAATTCAAGATCAGGCCCAAGGTGGTGGAATAGGAGCCCTCAGGACTGGTTTTGTCTTCCATGGGAAGGAAAAAAATAATAGACTTGGAACTTGCTACAGAAGGAAGAATGGGTGAGCACTGGAAGTGGACTGCACAGAAAATAAAACCTGTGGCACATTCCTCAGTCTAGGGAGAAAAACAAAACAAGGTGAGCAAGTACTCTGGCTCCTGGAACACAAACCATTAGTAGGAAAGTGGACTTTCTGCTCCTAGGCAGTACAGTGGCAATGGAAGCCAAAAAGGCACAAAAAACTGCATCCTACAGACAAGTAGCCTAAGTCAATTCTTAGCTTGGAGTCTGAAAACAAGCTAGCTTCACAAAAGAACTAAACAAGAAGCTGAGTAAAGTCACAGAGCTGCCTGCAGGAAGGTTCTGTTCTCAGGGACTCAGTCACTCTGAGACTGGAAATCCTGGCATAGTCACCTCTCAGACTTCTCATGGATACCCAGTATGTCAGCTGGGTAAACAGAAACCACAGGCAAAGTAAAGCGAGTTATACCTTGGGTGAGTGTCTCTGACACAGTATACAGATAGGTTTATGCCCATATACATTGTGAGAGGCATTTCAGGCATGCCCCCTGTCTTGGATGTTTCCTGTGCTCCAACTTGCAAAATCCAAAAGCCTTCAGAACAAATGTATGCCATTCAGCATGGTCCACAGTCTGCCCAAATTTATTGGTCAGCGAGAAGAGATTGCTGTAGCCCCAACACTGGCTACAAATCCATTGTATAGAGTAAATCTTCCTAGGTGAAGGTATAACTAAAGCAGCTTACATTCCCACTCTGCTCAAATGGCAAGACAGGCTCACTGCTCTACTGTCAGTGTCCATGTGCAGGGCATTGCAGACTAAAAGATTCTGAAGAGTACACAACTCTAGCTCAGTCACTATGCCCTGACTTTGTCAATGTTTGGCACAGACTCTATCTGCTCATACTAGTGTAATTAAAAGTGAGAAGAACTAGAAGAGTCTGAAGCTACAAACCAAGTTCAAGTTCACTAGGCTATATCCCATTCCATCTCAACAAACAAACAAAATTGGTTGAAAGCCTTAGCAATATATTAAAGCAAGCTAAAGAGAAGAATACCATGTTGAGGGTATCAAGATGCCTCATCAAGTAAAGATGCTTGCTGCCAAACCCTGGCACCCACATGGTAGAAGGAGAAAGAATGAATTTCCCCAAGATGTGTGCTGACTTCCACATGTGTGTTTCTGCAAGACCATGTACATGTACACCCACAAAATCATGAATAAGGAAATATTGTAATTATTTCTAAACACTTATGATGATATTAGATGAAGTATATAAAAAATAATGCTTCCATCACAAACTTGTTAGAAGAATTAAAATGCATTACTGGTTTGTGTTTATAAAATGTCATGAAAAAGTAAATCTTTGGGTACTTTATGTAGAAATTTATAGATATATTCATTATAAAGTAAAATGTATAAGGTACAGGTAATAGCTGCCAAGAATATTGTGGATTAAGATTAATTTGAGGGATTTCCAAAGAGTGGGACAATAAGCCTTCTGGGAAGGAAATCAAAGAGAAATTTATTTTATCTTAAAATCTCAGATGTGAAGAGCACTAGCAACTGAAAGAAAGACTGAGAGAGTGGAAGCAGTTCTTAGAGTATCATTATATTTATTGTAGGTGATTTTTTGGTTTATATACTTCTTTCAACTTTTGTGTGTCTCCAGATTAGGAAAAACTTCAGTTAAGTAATATATAGTTTCTTCACATTATGGCAATGTTTATACTATTCCTATATCACACAACTTCAAGTACAGTTATTAGGTGAATTTTTTCCTATGGCCTTAATCTTATGTATAAACCGAATCCTGAAGCAGACTGCTCTCTGTCCTCAAAAATTTGCAAACACATTTCTTTGTGCTGTAAACAGCCATAGATAATAGAGATAGCATCTATTCCTTGAGAACAGAGACAAGTTAGCATATCATTTTAGATAAGAGACAGTACTCATTCCAGCACTAAGTGAGGAAACATATTATCTAGTGTAATCATGTCTTCCTCAAGGAAAGGACAGGAATAACTAGTGATCATTATAAAATGTTTGCATTCTCTAAGCTTAGGTTTTGGATGACTTTTGTGTTTGTTTGTTTTTGTTTTCTATCTATAATTCATTATGAATACAGATATTACGTGGACCATTTCACAACACTTTGTGGGAACTGTACCTCAGAAAAATGAGCTACTTCTTTTAGAATTGTTGGACAATGAGGCACCACAGACAGTCTAACATCACAGATTACTGCCATTGTTCTTGGCTACTCTCCAATCTGCCCAGTAAATCCCTGATGGTGAAGACATTACACACTTGATTCTTAAAACATGTAGAAATCAACCTGATATTGACATACAAGCTTCATCCCTACTGGCTTCATAAAGTGGAAGGTGGTATACAAGCTGCTGGAGGATAAAAGTAACCACCAGTCATACCCAGATGCTAACCCTGAGAACAACTATAATGATTGGCATTGCAAGATGGTCCTACTGGTTTAATAGTGGGATGAAAGTTAGTGGAGGAACAAGCTACTCTAAATTGATTTAAGTCTCATTCTACAAGACAAAATTCATACTTGACACTATTACTGAGTCCCAAACTGTGCAGCTAGACAGACCATAGCCCTAGGGAAGAACCTACCACTATTATTCTGCTAAATGAATACAGTATTAAACCAACTTCTAACGATTTATTATTATTTTTTAGATTAATGTATCTCTGAACAATCATCTGAAAAGATTCTATGTACAGAAGATGCTGATTAACCCAGAGACACACAATGTCCAAGTTATAGAGAAACTGAGGAATTCTCAGCTCTGAATGGAACATATACACTGTAGACCCTCTTCCAAAGGCTCAGGGATCAGGGTGGAAGAAGAGGCAGAAAGAGTGAAAAAAGCCAGAGGCAGTGGGTAACTACAAAGAAACAGTGTCTTTAGAATATACTAATGCATATCAATTGCAATATTATGCACAAAACCTGTGCAAACACAAGTGAGACCAAATCCTTGCATGAAAATAGAAGTTGGACAAGAAATCCAAGCCCTAGCCATGGAGCTATTGGCAACTATTAGTTCCTTGGAGTGAAGAGAGCGTTTTATCTTAAAAGTCTACCTTATGGTATCACCAGTTTTCTCTTAAGAGTTTACCTTGGGATAGTGCTGATCAGATGACTTCCCTGAGCTACAGCTCTTTGTGACGGGTGTTTTATAATCAATACATCTGAACAATGGAGGGAGTTTGTTCTAGGAGTCTTCCTCGGAAAACTATAGGTCAATTATTTTATAAAATAGGCAGATTCTCAAAATGCAATACTAATTCTATACTGGACATTTGACAAAAATGAAAGCTTTGGCAAAGAAGCCTGAAAACTGCAGACTGATTGTTTCATTTGGGCATGGATTAGAGTTGTCTAAGTCATTTCTATTGATACCAACATTACCCCAAACATCATCTTTAGAAGCCAAGTTGGAGTATGCAACTGCTAATACATCTATTGTACTAGGACAGAATCATCAATATACATGAAAAAAAATACAGAAACATATGGGGAAATCTGATGGTGAAAAGAAAAATCTACTCACTAATCTGTTTATGTTCAAGGCTTCTGCACTTGTTAACATATTTTTTTTTAAATTTAACCCGTATACTATACTAATTCCTTCTTATTTTTCTTGACTAATATTTAGTTAAAGATTAATGTAAATACTCTTTTTAATATTCTTTCTCTGGTTACACTAAATGCTATAACAAACCTCTTTGACTTTTCATAGCCTAAAACGAACTATTATGCTCATCACTACTTAGTTTATTCTAGAGTTTTTTATTACTTCCATTTACAATATATTTTAGAGAACCAAATTCTCAATACTTTCCTATGGTTGAAAATGTATACAATAGCAGTTCCTGTTAGTGACAAACCATAGAACAACTTTTACAAAAGTGCATGAAGGGGTATCCTTGGGCTTATGTATTGTGACATTGTTTAGAAGAATTAAGATTAAATCTAATTTCCTATCTCTTAATATAATATCAGCTAAACAATTGCATGTACATGGATAGTGGCATTTCTCTGGTAGGTAAAAAAAAAAGTATACCACAGTTTAATTATAATGCACAGAGTTCAAATCAATGAGATTCTGAAAAATACAGTTTCTCATGAAAAAATAGAAAAATCAATAGTAAACCAATTGAACTTTATAGAAAAATATTGTGTATAGAGACATATACAGAAAGGTATAGAAGCATATAAAGGAAGGACATATTCGGAAGAATAGTTTCCTAAAGGGGAGGGGAAGAGAAATGGAAAAGTATGTAAATGGAGGCAAGAAGACAGTGAGCAATATAAACAACATTGTGAAGTCTTAAGTATTTAAAAATGTTGATGCAGTACTTGAGTGTGCATATTTTTAAAGTTTCAGCAAGTTTCAGTTAAATATACTGCACCTTGCATCTTCTGCTTATATTACATATTTCTTATTTCTTAAATATATATATCCCACTTAAATGCACACATTATGAAAATGTTTAAATCAGCACAACAATAAGAAAAATCTACCTGTAAGCAGACTGGAAAATGAGGGTGTTAACAAAAACTGATTTTCTAAATATTTGGGCAAAAATTCTGCAGAGCCAATTAAAGTTAGGGACTCTGTGGCTTTGCACATGGCATGGCACATCAGCAGTGGGCTCTTCAGCAAACACTGAAAGAGAACATGTCATATCACAATTATTTTATATCATTACATGCTAATAAACAATCTGCACAACTGGCTTCCTGTAGTCTAAAATATATCTATGTATGTAATTATCCAAACACAACTATATGGTACTTTAATAGACATAGTTCATAAGAGACTTGTAGTTTTGTTGCTAATATATCCAGAGTTTTTATCTCTGAACATATTAGGTGGCTGAAAAGTATTTCTTGGTGCCTAATTAGATAGAATCATATTTTATATTTACATAATGCAACTTACTGAGTGTTATCTAATTTTGCCAAGTGATTCCACTGTATTATTTGTTCCTGTAGGACTAAATACTTAATGTCACCTTCAACTTTCCAATATCACAAACGTGATTATGACAAAAACCTCTATGAATGTACTCATAATCTCCTATGACAGCATATCTTTAGAATTGTCTGTGGAAGGAGTTTTTGGATATTGGATTTTATAAGTATTTTATTTCATTTTTGGTCCATATTATTCTCTGGGTCATATCTTTTTATAAAAATATCTCAATGTCTGAGAGTTCAGTTTCCTTAATGAAGTAGTTTATACTCCAAGATCCATCAGGACAGTATGTCAGGTTTGTCGAGCCCTTGTAGAAGTCTATGTACCATTTTGTTAGCAAGTCACTGAGCATGGGAAGGCCTGACCATTGCCAGAAAACCATGTCTGAGTGTTCTAACACCTAGACAGTAATAAAGCCAATATTAGAGAAAAGAAGCCATGATATAATTCACACAGTGAGCACTTCAGTTAACCCCATGTACAACTGAGAGGAATAAGCATCATCCAAATAAAAATTATAGTTGTGACATCATCAGTCTTTAGCACTGAACAGGTTCTTTGCAATACCAAATATGTAAGGGGTTCTTCCTTTCCATTAAAAGACTCCAAAACTGTCATACAAATTCAAGTTAAACACTTTGTCATTTTTTTTACCTCTAAAAGAAAATTAAGTAGGTCAACTCATCTGTCTTGTTCACAAAAATACATTACCTGGAGAGCATGACACAAATCCTTCAAACGAAGTCCAAATTGCTTATCTTTGAGCCTCTTGTCAAAGGTTTGATGTTTCTTTTCTTTCTCAAGTCTTAGTGCACATGCACCTGTAAATAGATTACATGTTGATATGTCCAAGTGAGTAAGAAAATATAAATCATGCACCTGTACATATTATAATAATCCCAGTGTGTCATGGAAAGGCAATTTAATTATTTTTAAGCAAGCTAAAGCCAATGCATATATTAGAATGCAAATTCTTCTGCAGCAGTAGTTTATAAAAGACAATTCTTTAATAATTGTGGTTTCTCATATCTGTACTGCCAAATTTTGCAGTCAACAGCTATGTACGTCTATTAACTGATAGAAGTGTGCTGGAAGTGTGTTACCTTTAGCTGAATTAATTAGTTCTTAATTAGGATTAATTAGGACTCTATAGCCACATTTAATAAATAGTTAACGTTTGGTTATATATAATTGAAATATCCCCTAAGTATGCGCATGCACACACACACACACACACACACACACACATATATATATATATCAGTATAAGTATTTTCTGGTAATAAAAGGAACTACCAAGTTAAAACATTTGTAATAGTACATGGCAATAATGTAGTAGTAATAATATTAGTATTGAATGTAACCGTAGCATTTTCATTCTTTTATCATTACAAGTTTTCTTACTTGATGCCCCCTTACTCACTGACTTCTCCCAGCCCTTTTATCTTCCCTGCTAAGATTGTCCCATTTCTGGTGTCATGTTCTCATATACATGCCATCTCAACCATTCCCCTGCAGGTGTTATGAGTTTTCTTCACATCTGAGAGAAGTGCCACTAGGTAACACATTTTCCTTATCCAGCCATCTGTTGATGGACTTCTATGCTGGTATTACATGGAATTGTAACTAGTGCAATACCAGTAATGAAGGTTGAGTTGGCGGTGAAAGGTGTCTAGTTGGAGCTTTCTTAATAACAGCTTCAATTAGCATTTCTCTGACTGCTAAAATTGTTGAGCATTTATTTTTAAAACATTTTAGGTTAGCATATAAGGTAGTTGACTTCATAATTGTATTTCCATGAATATATGTTATCATACTTGGCTCTTGTATTTTCATTTCTCCATTGCTCTCCCATATGTCATCTTCTCCCTCCAATTGATTCCAATCTGCTGTTCATCACCAATTCTGCTTATGTTTTGTTTGCATCCCATTACTGAATATCCAGCTTCCCTGATTCTCTCTTCAACCCTTATATTATCTGCTTTCTAGTTCTGTTACAGCCACAACCCCCATGTGCACACATACAAACACACATGCACACACATATGTAAATAATGTTTTTAAATTCACACCTCATGGATGGAAGAAAAAGCATTTAATATTTGACTTTCCGAGTCTCACTGTTTTGACTTAACATAATTTTTAGTTACATCATTTTTTAAAATTTCCATAGTTCCATTTTTTTATGGATGAATAAAATTCCATTGTTTATAGGTACCGTATTTTCTTTTTCCCTTTAAACAATTTATGAACATCTAGATTGATTACATTTTCTAGCTATTATAAGTAGTACAGCAATAAGGAGAGAGAGTCCTTCAGGCATACATATTGAAGAGTGATACAAATAGGTCATGTGGTAGCTTTATTTTCATGTTTTAGAAAGGTTTTTAATTAAGTATAAATCTGTGTGTGCTAAAAAGTATGTGCATATAATCTATTGCCTGAGGAGTCCAGAGGTACAGGCAGTTGTGACCAATTTCAGGTCCTCTGCAAGCAAGGTATACATCCTTAGCTGCTAAGACATCTCTCCAGCCCCTTACTTCAGAATTTTGTTTTTTGAGGACCATCTACACTAACTGTACAAGTCGATATTCCCACCAACAGTGAATAAAGGTTTTTCTTTCCCCATATCCTTGTGATCATTTATTTTCTTGATGACAGCTATACTGACCAAGTTGAGATAGATTTCAATGCAGATTTCATTTGTATTTCTTTAAGGGGACAGGGTGTTGAACTATTTCAAATACTGTCCACTTACACTTCTTTAAGAACTGACTATTTGAGTTTTGAACATATGTTCTGATAGCAATGTACTTTACAATTCAGAAGTGCTTCAGCTGTATCCAAATGCTTGGGTACAGTATACTTTCATCCTTCATTACCACTTGTATTTCTTTAAGAAATGAATACTCAGACATCCCCATGGACAGTTCTGTGTTTTGCCTGCTTATATCTCACTAGCACATCCATTTCTCACTGACATCAGTATCTACTTCTTTGGGATTCCAGCTTATACTGAAGCCAAGCTGAGACATCCAGCCCCATGGACTGAGCACTTTACTGGATTTTTGGATCTTCCATTCAAAGGCAACCATTGTTGGGTTAGTGAGGCCACAGCCTATAAGTCATTCTAATATATTCATTCTAATACATTCAATTATGTATATGAAGAGAGGGTAGATTCATCCCTAAGTTCTGTTACTCTAGAGAATCATGAATGATACACTAGGCAAGTAGATTTAGAATACTTCATTTTTAAAAGACAACTATACACTTTAAATGAAAAGGATATCATTAAAAGTAAATAATGAGTAATACAAATATGTTATTGAAATTGTAGAACATAAGTATGTTTGGATGTGATATTGCTTGATTTGGGTAAAACAACAACAAAACTATGTTATTATTGATTTATCACAGACCAATACTTGTAGAAGAAGAATATTCATAAAGAAATGTAGTTTATCTCTTCTTTGAGAATGGGAGCTAATGGTATGAATTTCTATAACTAGTTAATTATATTTGTATACTCACCAGGTAAATTAGTTGGAAAACATAAAAATGGTAAAAATGTAGACCATGCAAGTAGAGTGGTACTAAGAAAACCAGCCCAAAAATTGATCTGCCACCATCTAAAGTTGTTATCAGTTGCACTTAGAGAAAAGTAGGAAATTTCAATTTAGAAAAACAAATCACAGAGAGAAAGAGAGAGAGAAAAAAATTCCGTTAATTTACATTCATTTGTAATTTATCACTATTAACTTTTTGATTTTTCCCACAAGGGTCTGTTGTTAATATTCAATTGTATGGTTCATTTTTGGTTCCATCAGAGCCTAACTTTCACATTTCCCCTTTCAGCAAAAGTTCCTGTTTATTCCTATTTATAATTTTCCCTATTAGAAGTTCTGCCTCTTGAAAATCAAGCCTTACTTCTTTATCCTGTTTCTTTAAGTTATGCACCTGAACCACTGTAGCAACAAGTGTTGCCCATTTAATTTACACTACTTTTCGTGTATATGCCATCTGACCCTTTAGCTACATAGCATCAGAAATTCTTTCCTTCAGGACCTTGGTTTTAAATGTGTTTGATACTTTTGTGGCCTTCCTAGTTTTCCTAAAGGACCTCTTTTGCATTTTTCTTAAAGTCCACTTTGCTTCTCGCAGAACTTAACCTCTGGCAAAGTAGAGACGGGGATAGAAAGACCCTGGACTGGGATTGCTAAATGTTTCTTTCACAGAGTGACTATGAGATATTAGCATCTCTTGTGTTTAATTAAGGCTGAGGAACTTAGAATCATTTTCAAAGTTCCCAAGGGTTATTTTTTTTTATAACTTAGAGATAAGATGTACAGACATCAGTAAATATATTGTTACTAATATTTTCAGCTCCATGCCCATGGAAAAATCTTAGCTAGGAAAGAGAGAGAGAAATGGCTCAGCCAGAGATTATGAGCACTGGATGCCCTTGGATGGAAAAGGGCTTGGTTTCCAGTACCCACATGGTAAATAACACTCATCTGTAAGTTTCAAAGTATTCTTCTCATCTCTGTGGGCACTTCATACACATTATACAGACATATATGCTGCAAAATACCCATACATATAAAATGCAAATAAATAAATCTTTTAAAAGATAAAGTCTTCACAAATCAACTAATGAAGCTAAAATGTTTACTTATACATAAACTTATTTTGGAAAAACTGCTTTCTTGCAAGATTTCATGAGTAATACTAGTTCATTCGACTTTTTCTTTCATTAAATATGGAAATGTTTACAGTGTTATTCAGTAGTGAGACAACTCCTCATCTTTTGAGGGCTTTATTCGGGAGTACAGGTATCAGCCCACAATGACATAGAGTTGGAATCTTCATTTCTACAATCTGCTTATCATATATGCTAATGTGTAACATCCGCAGGAATTACACCTTTCCTTCTTGTTACTATCCATTTGTTCTTGTTTATTTATTGTGGTACTGAGGTTTGAACTCAGGCCCTTGCACAAGCTAAGCAAGAGCTCTATGCTTATAGAGCACCCTACTTTTTCTTTTGAAAAATTTCAAGGTTATTGTAAGCAGCACAGCCTGGCCTTAGTCTCCTTCCCCCAAACCCGTGAGAGGATGTGTATCCCCACTGCATCTTGACCCCTTTCGCTTATAATATCCAGAAACCTTATGTTTCTTACAATTTGAATCCACTTCTGTGTTTTGTCAATAGCATATTACATGTGACACAATTATTTCATCATATCTGTAATTGCATATCTGGAAGAACTGAGGCCTCAAATAACTGCAAAACTTAAAACAAATGATTAGATATAAGCAAAAACTGACAAGGTGATCATATTTACCAGATATATTTTCAAATCAAGATTTTCCTCTTGCTGGAAGTTAATGATTTGAGAATGAAAACTGTTATGATTCCACAATACAACTCTCAACACACTGCTTGAAAGCCCCAGGCACTAGTTTTCTTATACATATTTTTTTTTAAAAGACTATAATAAAACTTCTTTGAACAACGTAAAGAATATTAGAGAAAATAATACAGCATGCTGTTTTTTAACATGGAAAGGTAACAACGATTTTTAACTTGACACATGAATTTAGTTGAAATCTAGATTCTTTTGTCATTTTCAGATGCCAAATTTAGCAAGAAATGCAATTTTATTTTAAATATTATTTTATTTTAAAAATATTTTTGTTATATTTATTTTATTCTGGGTATATGAGTGTTTTGCTTGCATGTATGTCATATGCTACACGCAGAGTTCAGAAGAGTTTGTTGGACACCAAAGCACTGGAGTTACAGATGGTTGTGAGCTACTATGTGGGTGCTGAGAACCCAACCCAGGTCTTCTGAAAAACCAAGTCCTCACTACTACTGACCTGTCTCTTCAGCTGCAGAAGTAACTTTGTGAAGCTTGACCCTGATAAATGATAGTCTAATAATGAGTATGTGTGTATGCTTGTAGACAATTAGAAAATTTACAATGAAATTTCAATTTTAACACAGAAATGAGGAAATATGACATAGAACAAACAATATTATAAAAGAGAAATTGTAACTATGAGGATATTTAATTAATTATGAAGTTCATTGTTACCAATAATTGTTAGAAAGTGTATAAAATAGAATCAAAGAAAAACAATACGTAATCATACCAATACTTGCAAAAAATGCCATTAGAAAAACTCAACAGTACTTCATATTAACCCCCCAAAATGCAGTACTAGACAAGTCATGTACACACTAGAACCGTAGAGACATAAGCCATGGCAGCAGGTAGCACTCTGCTAAACAAGGGCAATCTAAAAGCATTTCCTCTACAGTTGAGAATGTGTAATGACTATCTACTCTCTTCACCCTTACTCAAGAGAGAGCTTAAAGTCTTAACCCAAGCAGCTGGGTGAGGAAAAGAAAAAGGAAAGAGACATACACAGGAAGGGATAAAACAAATATACTTAAAGATGATAAGATCCTATTCTTAAAGGAGCCTAAAGACTCAGTCTTAAAACTCTTGAGAGATTATAATAAACACTTTTGGCAGAGTAGAAGATCAGAAAATTGGCATATAAAGATATGTAACTTTCCTAGAACCAATAAGAAGCATAATGAGAAAGATATCAGGATTAAAACCACAATCACGGTTGCACCAAAACGTAAATGAAGTATTCAGGGAAAATCTTGTTGGTGACCATACCAACATGGCAGAGCAGGTAAACCGCTTGACAAAGCTTCTGGTTGCTGGCATGCCAAGGAGATAGTTATCTCTCCACTTCTTTCTGCTGTACAGTTGCTGATAATCTTTTTGGTCATGGTGTCTGTTTTGCTTATTGGTAAAATTAAAAATAATCTTTAATTCAGCTCTTACTAACTGGGAAAAGTACATATTATAATAAACAAGGACATGGTGATTCTAGCACTAGAAGTAAATAATGATCTCACTGATCATTAGGTCCAGGATGCCCTAAGTAAATGTGAGAGTTGTTTCATGCCTAATATCGCAGACCTGATACAGAGAGAATGAAAGAGTTGTATGACAAAATTGTTTCTGGCATAAAAGGTAGTGATTCCCCAGTAAAGACCGGGGTAAGGATAGGGGAGTTAGTATGTGTGGAAAGACAAGGACACAAAGATAAAGACCCCTGAGACTGTAAAGTAATACTCTAATTGTCTGCTCACACTTCAATAAAAATAAAGTTGCCTGTCTGATTGTGTAACCTACGACATCAGTCTGAAGCTGATCCCCAGCTAAGTTATCTGATTCTAAAAATGTAAAATAAAACAATTGATAGCTTGCATGACTACTGTGGTGCTGTCAATCTACTTCTGATATTTTTAGTCTGCTTCAAAAAATGTAAAGTAAAACAATTAATAGCTTATGTGACTAATGTGATGTTGTTGGAGGATAAAAAAAACTTCTACATAATGCAATAACTGGAAGATTTTGAAAAGGTTCTGTACATAATAAAAGCCTGGCTGATTTTGGCCAAAGTCAGTGAGCCTTAAGCGAAATCCTTAGCTAAATCTTTTTGCCAACTTTCACTTTTAACAGGTGCACTTCTGTCTCTTCTTTCTCATCATAGATTCATACATCCTTTCTTTGTGGCTTTCTCTGATCCTTATCTTCCAGTTGCTGAGGTTATACCCAGCAAAAACTAATGAAGATAAAAGACCACTACAGTGAAATACATAAAACACTAGAAGGTAGAAAATTGTCAAGAACTGGAGGAAGGATGAAAGAAAATACTAAAAGGTGTAATGACCTCAGTGTCATGAGTTAGGGGAATTAATATTGTGAAAATGAACATATTACTGAAAGTGACTTATAGATATAATGCAGTACTTACCAGATTCCAATGGCATTCTTCAGTGAATGAGAAGAAATATCCTAAGACTCATATGAGACACAAAGACTCTGAGCAGCTAGAGTTTCTAAGGAAATGCAACCCAATGGAGAAAAACTGAAGGAAGACACTCAGGGCAAAGGCACAGGCAGGGACTTCTGTGAAACTGGTTTGCTCTCTGGTTTCCTGATGCTCATCCTCAACCTTATCAGAATAGCATTTGTCTTTCTAATTTTTCATATTCAGAAAATAACACCTTATCAAAGCTTGCCATGAAGCATTTAAAAATGTTGAGTTAGTTAACATTTTCCGTTTTGTCTAAATTTAAGTTAGTAATGTAATGTTTTCCTTTGTCTCATTCCTTCTAAGGATATAAATGTCTTGGGATGATAGTTGATAATATTATAGTCTAGTGTTCCAGACTTATAAAATTAACTTTTACCTGTCAGTTTTATATTTCAACTTTTTTATCTCTACTTTTTTGGCTTATTTTTAAAAATATTTTCTGATTTTCAAAGAATAGTTTTACTACACATCTAGAAGATAGTTTTAAATAATACAGGAACACAGTTTTCAAACTGAGGTTAGTAAGAAAAATTGTAGCATAATCTCAAAAAATAAAAGAAATAAATCTTACTCTTGTTGAGTAAGATTTCTGCTGAGAAGTGTGTTTTCTAGGCAGATCTGAACTCTTAGGTGTTATTGTTTTCATTGCCTTGAGAATATCTTCTTTACCTTTAATCTCTGAGAGCTAGTACCTTTTATCACAGTACCTTTTACCTAGACTTGGTTGAATGTAATCTGAGGGAGGACACATTTAACAAGATTTGAGTCCTTTGGATTTTAGTGTTTTTTTTAATTTCTTTAATAATCTTTTCATATCTTTGACATTTGAAAGGCTCTGAAATTCCAACAAACATAATATTTGTTACTTTAGTTCATTCCAGGAATACTTATTATTCATTCTTGCTATTTTTTATTCTTCTCTGTGTATTTTCAAATTGTCTACTTCTAGCTCCTTAATTCTTCTATGTGATCTACTATGCTATTGATGCTTTAGTTTCACTTTGGGTATTTTACAAATCAAGCTAAGTATTTTGTTTTCATTGCTATATTAAATTTTTTCCCTGGAAATATTAAATAATATTTGTTTCTTTAAAATAGTTTATTATTGCATGTGTTTGTGTGTGTTCATGTCTGTATACATTCATGCATGCGGCTGTGTTTGTGTGTGTGTCATGTCCCATGTATAGAGGTCAGACGACAAATTGCATTAGTCAGTTCTCAAGATCTACCATGGGGTCTTAGATATTAAACTCAGGCTGTGAGACTTGAAAACAAGTGTCATTTTGTGTCTTCTTAAAATTTTTTTTGAGCTTCCGTAAAACAGATATTTAATTTTTTAGTCCAAGAATACATATTAATTACTACATGGGTAGAATCTCTTTTCTAATTTTGATTTGGAACTGAGGTTATTTTCATTGAATGATTTTGTTTACAAGCAACATTCACATAACAATATATTAATTTTTTATTCCACATTTTTCTTTAAAAAGTGTTTATCAGATTTTATTTTTCAAGTTTGCATACATGTGTATATGTATGTGGAGTGAGGTGATCTCAGTACAATTTTCAGGAGTCAGTAATTTCTATCATGTGGAAACTGGAGATGTAAGAAAGCTCTTCTTGGTTGGTGGCACCTTTATACAGTAATCATCTTTCTAGCCCTCTTCTAATCCTCTTAGTTTCACCATCTTTGTAGTTACCTTTTCAGAAATTCTAACCAAGTTGTTTACTTTCTGAGTTTGTAGTCACTTTTATTATTTAAAAGCTACACAGAACATTATATTCAGGTTTGCCAACGTTTTGCTGTTCGTGCAATGTAGGTTTATCAGCACCAAAAGGGATAAATGGACGTAAATATTCTCAATAAAATACTTTCATACTGAATAAAAGTGTGCATCAAAAAGGTCATTCACCATGACATAGTAGGTTTCATCCCAGAGATGTAGGAATAGTTTAACATAAGTAAATTTCTAACTGTAATCCACTATATAATCAAGCTGAAAGACCAAAATCACATGATTAACTCATTAGATACAGAAGACAGAAGAGGCCTTTCACATCATTTTATGATAAAAGTCTCAGAGATACTTGGGATATAAGGGAAAATTTTCAACATAACAAAGGTGATTTATATCAAGCTCACAGTCAACATCAAACTAAATAGAGAGAAAATCAAAATATTTCCACTAAAATTAGGTGCATGAGCAAAGAATTCTCTCCATATCCACTCAATGTAGTACTTGAGTCTTACCTAGAACAATAAGACAACTGATTGAGATCAAATAGATACAAATAGAAAAGGAAGAGGTCAAATTATCTTTATTTGCAGATGATATGATTCTATGAATAAAAATACAGGAAATAATCCACCAGGAAACTTCTGCAGCCAATAAATATTTTCAGCAAAATAGCAGAAAACAAAATTAGCAAGCAAAAACAAGTAGCCCTCTTATATACAAATGAAAAACAGACTGAGAAAGAAATCAGGAAACAGCACCTTTCACAATAGCCTCTTGAGCTCAAGATATTATTGGATATCACTAATCAAGTGAGTGAATAACTTATATAATAAAAACTTTAAGACACTAAAAAACACCAGAAGATGGAATCTCCCATGCTCATGGATTAGAAGGATTAATATAGTATAAATGGCCATCCTACCAAAAGTAAACTTCTTATTCAACATAGACCCCATCAAAATTCCACCACAATTCTTTACAACAATTGAAAAACTCAATTGAAAACACATGTACACACCACTCCCATACACATACTCATACACATCAGCTAACTCAATCTCAAATAATGAAAGAATTACTAGAAGTATCACTATCTCCAGTTTCTAGTTGTACTACAGAGGTATGCTAATAAAAACAGCATGGTATTGGTAGAAAAAGAGACACATTGAAAAATGGAATCAAAAAGGAGATACAGACATAATTTCAAAAGTATACAGACACTGGATTTTTGAATAATAAAACCAAATATATACACTGGAGAAAAGAAAGTATCTTCAAAAATGAGACGGTAAAACAGGATAGCTGTATGTACAAGAATGCAAACAGGTCCATATTTGTCACTCAGCATGGAACTCAACTCCAATTGGATCAAGGATCTTGACATGTGACTAGATATGCTGAATCTGATAGAAATGAGAGTGGGGAATAGACTTGGATGATACAGGAAAGGATTGTCTGAACAGGGCTCCAATAGTAAAATCACTAAAGAAACAATTAATAGCTTTTCTTCTTAAAGATGAAAGGCATTTATAAGGCAAAGGAGAGCATCATTCAAGCAAAGTAACAGATAACAGAATAGGGAAAGAACTTTATCAATTGTATGTCTGATGGAAAGCAAATCAGAACTACTTTAGATTTCATCTTTCACTCTTCATGATACACTATGAATAACCACAGAGGAGAAAGGAGATGACCCCCCAAGGAAGGGGAAATAATATGTGATGTTATAGAGAGATAAGACACTATAATGGGCGGATTAAATAGGGAAGGGGATGGAGGAGAAGGACAAAGGAGGAAATAACGCGAGGAATAACTAGCACTAAAGGCCATTTGAAATACAATTTCAATGTAGAAGCACTCTAAAATATATACAGGGAAAGCAATCCAAATGGAATAATCAAATAATAGGGAAGACAATGCCCCAACTAGATATCTTATGCCATCAAGACCCAGGAATAAGTTATATCTTGTTGAGTGATTTACCAAAGGCAAGCCATGATACTCCCATTCATCACATAGTATGGCCAAGGTTGCTCTCTACAACCTAACAGACAGACCCAACTGCTGAAGACAACATTTATAATTTGTCATCAAACATGGAAAACTTGAGCTATTGCCTATTTAGGGGTTCATCCCTAATCTTCATGCTACCAGAGAAGAAAGGTATCATCAAGATTACCAAGCTATACACCCTGATCTACTACAGTGCCTGCCTGCAAGTTGTATCAATAGTATCACAAGTGCTCTGGGCATAGCCAAGAAGTTTTTGCTTGGATTTAAGGTCCACTCTATAAGATGGAACCCATATCTGATACTGTAAAAGTGGCTAAGAACCTAACATTAGGTAAGTCATGGGCTTGGAAGAAAATCCAATAGTATTATTCTGCTAAAGACCAATAGCAATAAAATGGTTCCTAATACCCTTCTCTATACCTGTAGATCAGTGTCTTGTTCAACCCACATCAAACAAGCTTTTTCTTGCAGAAGTTAAATAACAGACACCCACAACTGGACAATGTGGAAAGAGTGAAAGACTTTGGAGCACTCAGTGTTGAAATGGGGTATCTTCATCAAAGTCCTGCCTTCAAAGCTCAGGTTTCTGTGTGAAAGAGGAAGTAAAAAGATTCTAAGAATGAGAAGAGCTCCAAGTAAATAGCATCATTCAGATGCAACAGGACTGGTGCACATATGTACTCACACAGACTGTAGTAGCACACATAAAACCTGCACTGGACCAAGATGGGGTCCCAGAACTGAGATGGAGAAATAGACACGGGATCCCAATCCTATCCATGAGGCTATTTCCAATGGGTGCCCATTTGCAACCGGACAATATGCTTTCTCCAATGGCGTGTCACTGCATATAACAACTCTCCAGAGCAGTTCCCATGGTCAGGACTAGTTGCACAAAGCAAAATGAATGCAATATTTTTGTGGACTTTTTTGTTAGATTTTGTTTGCTTTGATTTTGATTTTTTTGTCTTACTAGCATTTTGCTTATTTGTTTTCATTTTCATTTTTGTGTATTTGTGCAGATGTTGTTTCATTTTTGTGTTGTTTTGTTTCTTTTTTTTTGAATGCATGAGAGAGAAAGAACAAGATGTGGGGTAGGTAGGGAGGTAGGTTTGGGAGGAAGTTTGGAGAGGGAGATGAATATGATCAAAATATATAGTATGAGAAAAAATAATTAGAGAAGCAAGATGAAAAACTTGTAGATATCATGCACATAAATATTACTATTATACTGTATTAAATGAATGGTATATGGTTTCATCAACAAAACATAAAATGTAGTGAGCTTTTATTTAATGGTTTTAATTATATTCCAAATAGTAAAAATTTGAATGCACATGTTATATATGCACACATAAATATATTTATGTTTATGTAAATGTACACATCACCCACAATTGCATAAATTTTTCTAAAACTATTACCAATTAAATGTATTCTATTTATGAGCTATTAAGAGCTATCTACTCAGCAAATGTCTTATACAATGTAAACTTGTAATACTTACATTTCCTTCACAGTTTGATTCTGAGGCTTATTCTCTTGGGCTCCCACTACGAAACCCAGACCATATCCTAGTATTACTGCACCTTCCGCAATACCTTGAAAATGAACACAGAACACAAAATAGCTTCACAATCCAACTTTGTAAAAAACAGAAACAAAAAACAAAAAAAAGAAAAAACCCAATAGCAACCTGAAGAATCTGCAGTATCTGGAAGTTTCTCATCCAATTCACTATTACTTGAGAGAGGAAAGATCAGTAAGAAAAGAGGGGAAGAATCAGTGAGGGAAGTGAAAAAGAGGGGGAACATAAAAATTGTAAATATATTTGGGAATCAATTCTAACAAGTCCCGAATTAGAAGAGCAGAAATGGGAATCCATGTAAAGAGATGATGCTAGTCATATAGTTTATCTTAGTCCTAAGCTGCTTCTTTGGGAACAGTCAGTCTCTGCTGTTAGGTCTTTACATTGTTTGAATGGAGCCTGTTCTTAATATAATGGTAATCTGTTTACTCAGTGTCGACTGTGATTGTTAATCATACCTGAGATAACACCAGAAAAAGCATAATTCGTTTAATATGTTGCTAGTGTTAGATAAGGCATTTTCATAATTACTTTTGCATCATCCATCCAAGCTTCCAGAGTGGCAGGAGGTAGCAATATATTAAGCCTCTATATTGTACAGATATGTGTCTTAATATCTGTTTAGTAGGACTAAAATAGGTAAGTTCTACCAATCTTGACCATTGCTAATAAGACACAAGTATTTTTTTGTAAATATATATATATATATATATATATATATAAAATAAATAGTATATATTCTTTATTCTAATTTATCAGAAAACTTTTCTTGCTCCGGTGGAAAATTACATTATTTTAGTGCAAGCTATTACTAATTTCTCTTTGTTTTTTGTTTGCTTGTCTGTCTGTTTTGTTTTGTTTTGTTTTGAGATATAGTCTTGTTATGTAACTCTGACTGACCTGGTACTTGGCCTGCAGTCTAAATGAGCTTTGAACTCATAACCCTCATCCCTCAGTCTCCCAATGGCTGGGATAATAGGCATGCTCCAAAGTACTTACTCTTAAGGTATTCTCAAAGTAAGTACAGAAATAAATTTATATTTTTGTGAATGATATCAAGGTAGCTCTGTGAATGTACATCTTCATTTTGTCCTAAAGGACCAAAATTTATTATAGTAAATAAAGATAGATTATTTGGATATATCAATGTACAAAATTTACACAAAGCAGTGTATGGAAAAGATGACACTTTAGCTTTCTCATGCGTATGTTCTCTCTCCCCTCTCCTCCCTCTCCCTCTCCTCTCTTCCCTCTCCTCCCTCTCCTCCCTCTCCTCCCTCTCCCTCCCTCCCTCCCTCTCTCTCTCTCTCTCTCTCTCTCTGAGGGAAAGAGAAACAGAGACAGAAAATTTTACCACTTGAATAATACATGTTTTTCAAATCCTCCAAATCTTTTCAGTAATAGATGATTTCCCAGAATGAGGTAGATCAATGTGATTTTGAAGACAAGCACACAAGCCTTTACTACTTAGTGCAGTGTTATCACAGAGCCAACAGTAATTCTGTGTCAGTTAAAATATACAGAAACCTGATGAATATAAAATGGACCATGGATATTAGAAAAACAAACTTGCCTAAATAGAGACCAGCTGAGTATATGGGAATGTGATCATCAATAAAGGTCATGCCAAGGATATAGATAGGCATTCCTGCAAATCCCTGGAGCGACTGCCCGAAGATGAAGGAATAGAGAAAATTTGATCTGTTTGGAATTACAACTTCCTCACAACTTTTGGTCTTCCTATCTATATCTTCCACGCACATCTCTTTTGAAAGATAAAAAATATGTTTTAATAAATTGAATTCATAATTAAATGTATAATTAATTTGCAGTTGCTACTACCACCATGCTTTTTTTCTTTTAGTTAATATTCTTACATTGAGCATAGTCATACAGTCAATTAATGATCATATTCTAAATAGAAATAGCACAGTAAAAGAAAATGTATGGGAATACTGGAAGAGACACATATATACTATGAAAACGTGATTGCTTATATGCGCAGGGTTACACATACACATATATGCTTATATACACATATAATACATATGTACTCAATTTCCTATACTTTGCATCCTGTTCTTCTGGCTTTTGTCCCCAGAGTAAAAGTACTTGCAATGCCCTGAATGATCTGAACCACTAAATCCACCCTTTTAGTTCCAGGATCCTTTCTATAACAGTCTTTAAATTACATGTGCACTACTTTGATTAAATAATTTCCTATTTTAGAAATAATTTCCCGTTTTTAGACCTACTGGCTTCTACAATATACTATTATGATGTATATATGTGAAATACCTCCCTAAAGTCTTGTGTATTAAATGCTTAATTCTATGTTAATATTATTTGGAAAATTTCTAGAAACTGTAGGATGGAGAAACTACATGGTCTCTGAAAGATAAATCTCATTCTAGCCCCTTCCTATCTTCACTCTATCTTTCTCCCACCATGAGGTAAACAAACGTTTTTTTTAACACTCTCAATTTTCTGCCTACCAACCAAAGAGGGAACACTCTGAAACTGTGAGCTAAAAACACACCTTGCCTACTTATAAGTTGCTTATGTCAGGCATTTTTTACAAGACAACTAAGGAAGCGTAGGATCATAAAAACAAGGTATTAAGTCCTAATACCTTGGTATATATTCAGATAGTAGAATAACATTGATAGATAAAAATGAAGCATTATACACTGTGCAACAAAGATGAACTTTTAATACTTCATAGTAAATGGAAGTAACCAGCTATAAGAACACCATATAACATGAATCCATTTATATGAAATGCTTAGATTCGGCATTGGTGAACCTAGATTGGTGGCTGCCTATGACTAGAGGAAATGTTCACATTACTAGTGGGTATGAATTTATTTTGGAATTAATAAAATGCTGTAAAATTAGTTATGATGATAGTTATATAGCAACATACTATGGACAGTTGAGGGACTGGGGAGATGGCTCTTCTAGAAGCAGTTTCTACTCTTCTAGAGAACTAGAATTTGGTTCACATCAGCAGCACCAGGGAAGCCAATGCCCTCTTCTGGCCTCCATGTGCTCTGCCACACAAATGTCATGCACACACAGACAGTTCCTTTTTTTAGTTACTACATGTAACACATTAGATTTTAAAATCCTCTGGATGACAGGGTATTTCTTATTTTTCTTACATGGTTTTAAGGTTTGTGTATTGATACTTGTTTGTAGATAGGTAGAGCTAACCAGCTGATACTAAATCACATTTACTATGGCCATCATGGGTGAAATTTAACACATGCTCTTGAAATATCATTGTAGAAAAACTAGTAAAGTGAAGTTTACAAATGATTTATACAATTTATTTGGCTTAATTTTGTGGAAAAAGACTTAACTCTATACCAAATGGGAAGATGTCTCTAAAATGGTGATTCAACCCAGCATGTTCATCCACTTTGTCTTCTAAAATATAATACACAATGTATGTAATAGGTTTCTTATGACATTTTCATATATGAATATAATGTATTCTGATAATTTTTTTCTCTTTTCTCTTTATATCTGCCCATGATTGACTTCTTCTTCCGAACTAACCCCCCTCATGCATTCAGGTTGTTGTTGCTGTTGCTGCTGTTATTGTTCTTTTTCTTCACCTTCTTAGTTGTCATCATCTTCTTTCCCTCATTCTTCCTCTCCTCCCCCTTCTCTTCCTTCTCCTCCTCCCATTCTTCTTTTCATCTTCCTCCTCCTCTTTCTCCTCCTTCCCTCCTCCTCCTTCTCCTTTTTTTTATGACTCAGTGAGTGGCATTAGAATTGTTTACAGGATGATTGGTGAAGGGTTGTTTGTAGAACCAGAGGCACCTTAGCTGGGACTACACTGCTGAACTAACTCTCTCTCTCTCTCCTCTATATATATATCTTCAGGAAGGCATGGAGACTTGTGCTATCCTTTCTGATCCATGGTAGGGTATTGCAAACCCTATCTTGGATAATTTATGTGCAGATACTCACAGCTTCCATGAGTTCAAGGTTGCAATGGCCACTTTATGCCTAAATTCAGTATTTCAAACTACACCCCATATACTCCACCTCATTTAGCTATTTCATCCTTCTATCTCTTCTTATGCAATATTCTGATGGTATTGGAGGACCAATTTATGGCTGAGCATAAAACAACCACTCATTTTTATTTATTTCTCTAAGTTTTCCAGCTAATGTCTATTAGTATGTGATCTAAATGCAACTTTAAAATCTTATTGGGATGCTCCTATTAACTATTTCAGTAGCCTCTCTTATGTTTTTATCTGTCATTATCATTGACACTTCTGTACATATTTGCTTTCTTGAACATCATGTAAGCTCTCAGCAAGATTACAACCCTAGTAAAATTATAGCTTCTATGATCTCTAGGTATAGTTTCAGAGCTGAAGAAAAATATGTGTATTCAAAAGCCAATTTGACTTCATGGTGAATAAAATCAAGAAAGTACAGTCATAAAACCTCTCATGAGCCTATTTGCCTCTGCCTTGTTCTAGAAAGTTGAACTTATTTCTCTACTTACTTCCAAGGATCATATTTCTGAGCTATCCATTGACAAATATCTAAAAACAAATGTTTCCCAGTGTTATAGTAAACCTAATCTTTTTGAGTCTTAACAATAAAAAATAATTTCATGTTAACAAAATTGAATATTATAAATAACAAAGTATCAAGAAGTAGGGAGTGTTCAGTATTACAGATACTGGTTAAAGTTCTAAATTCCTAACAAGTAAGTTTTCATTATACTAAATTGTAATGAGTTATGTTAGTGACTTGAAAGAAATAATTCTGTTGTAAATTTTGGCACAAGTCATGTTGAAGTTCACCAAAGAAAGAAGTTTAGAAAATCAAGAAGCATGAACAGTTCTCTCAGAAAAAAAGGAGATCTCAACAGGTGATAAGAGAAATGATCTCAAGCATGTCTGCTATTTTTTATTCTTTAAGAGTGAAAAGAAATTGGAGCTGGAGAGGAAGCTCAGGAATTCAAAGCCCTGGGGCTCTTCCAGAGGACCTGAATTCTGTTTCCAAGAAGTAAATTGCAGCTCAAAAACACCTGTACCTTCAGTTCTGTGTTCTGAAAACCTCTCTTGCCTCTGCAGTCACCAGGCATGTGCATAGTGTGCATATATACATATGTTCTAAACACTCAGATAAAATAAAATTCTTAAAAATTTTAAAGAAATTTAAAAAATACCCTTCTCCTTCCCCAATTAAGGTGTAATGATAATACAGAAAAAATGGACGAGAATTTAGAGTGACTAAGTGTGGGAATGTAAGAGATTGGAGGTAAGAAATAATGGGGAGGACAAGGGGCTGGAAGAATGAAATGTAGAAGAGATTGTAAGATATAAAGGGAAAGGGGGAAATAATATAAATTTACTTTAATTAAAAATCAAGAAAATGAAGTATTCAAAATTTTAAAATGGGTTAAGAAAAATTTTAGTGCGTTTTAAATGTGAGATCTGATTGAGAACGCAGACTTGCCAAGAGCAGTAGAAGGGGACCTCTAACAGAACAAGGGATGAGGCAGGAGCACACAGAATGGTCACTAGAGGACACCTCCTTCGTTTTACCTGGAGGAAAGAAGTGAAGAAAATTAATATGCAAGTGTAGTCTGAATTAAAATTTCAGTGTTAAGAAATTAAGACAATTTTCCTTTATGACATCATTTCCATCCAACAGAAGACATCTTAATATCTTAGGAAGAAAATCTAAAGCCCTTTCAAAGGTTAGAATAAAATTTGGACTCAGAAGATTTTCTGTGAATAGATCTACTTGTGAAGAAACTAGCGCTTCCAGTTGGTGGCAGCAGCAGAGTCACAAGACTCCACAGCAATGTGGCACAGGGGAATACGTGATGTCTGGTTCACTCCGAAGGTTTACGAGCAGGAGATAAAAGGACGATGAGGAAAGATGACTGGGGGTATTCACTGGAGGAAGTTTGAATGATTTTGATAAATATTGGCAGGCATAAAACAATCTACAAGAGGGGAATAAACCCTATGGGAATCAGAGAAAGCAGATGCCACTATCCTCTTGTCCCATTGAGAAACAAGATGCTTGCCTTCATTCTTAGTATGTTGAAAACACTGGAGGGTGTCACCAAAAAGCTGAGCTCAGTGTATCTGCTGAGAAAGTGCTCAGTATGATAGATGTGTGGATGGCCAACTTATATAAAATCCTAAAAAAAGTGACAATGTTGTATGGTTATTTTCATAAATTGGTGAAAAAAATGTGTTGAATATTTTAAGATGTGATGAAGTATGATGTCCAGCGTTTGTTGTAGGCACAAGATTGAACATGAACTTGTCATCACTGTAGTAGATAACACATGGAATCGTGGACTAGCTAACAAAATAGAAAACTGAAAGTTAAGGACTGCACCAAAGAGGTTCAGAAAATCATAATGGAAGATGCACAAATAATCAAGAATGCACAAATAGGGAAAGAGCAGAAAAGAAAATCAGGAGACATAGCAATAAGAGAAGAGCAGTAGATCAAACAAACAAATACAGAAACTCTACTTTCTCTCTCTCTCTCTCTATCTCTCTCTCTCTCCCTCTCTCTCTCTCTGTGTGTACTCTCTTTCTCTGTCTATGTATAAATAGAAATGAAGCAGTTAATCAAAAGCTGCTAGTGATTAAATAAAATTTCAGAATAAGGCAAATATCTGCACAAATAAAATAATTGTTCACTTCTGCAAGGATGAATTATGTCTAGTTCTCTGCTGTCACCCAGTGAGTATTCTGAATGGCTGTTATTAGGTGAACAATATTCACCTAATTCCAAGTAAAACAACATGTGCAAACTGTAAACAATTTAAAAAAGATTCAATTTGAAGAAAAAGAAGATATTTTTATTATTTTATAGTTTTAAAAATTCTGTTTATATGTGTGTATGCCAATGCCTGCAGGTGACAGAAGAGGGAATCAGATCCCCTAGAGCTGGAGTTATGGTGGCTCCCAGCTGTCTGATGTATGTGCTTGAATCCAGACTCAGGTACACTGCAAGGATAGATCATGCTCTTAACCACTGTTCAGAATTTTATTATTTATCGAGACAAGTTTCTGAATATTCAACCATTTCTGTAAAGACTATAGTTGAGAGAACAAAAAACTGAAATGTTTTGTCATCTTCTCCTTCAATCAGATGACAATTTTACAAATACAAAAGACATATTACAAACATAAGTGTAATATACGTTTCTTACATTTATATCCATTATGTTGTATGTAACTATGTTAACATTAAAATAGTTGTGTATCATATGAACTGCTTTTAAATTTAATATTTTATATATACCACAAATATAGTATACATTGTAAGCTTCAAGAATACTTACATACATATACACATGGATACATCTCCTTTATTTATCATATTTTCCTAAAGCCCAGCTTAATATGTACACAAAATCATGTACATAGTAAGAATGTGTCTGGGACAAAAGTGTTAGAAATATAATCCAAGGACATTTCAAATAGGTCATATTTACCAGGAATCGTGAAATGATTATAGACTAAACAGTAAGCAATGTGACAAAACTACTATCTATACAGATTCAGATGGTATATGAAAGAGTAGCATCCAGCTTTGAAATGGAAGGAATAACTAGAAAAATTACCCCTTCTGTTTGCGTAGACTTATTCCGGTATTTGAACTTATGTGCTCCTGTGCTATGAAGGGAATAATTAAACTGTCTTGTGGAAAATAAAATGAATTGCCAGACTTCTCAAGAAATTTGAAACATGTATAAAATTGTATGAAGAAAATAATGTTACAAATTATCCCACAACATTCTTTCTTAGAGTCATCTCTTCTATGAGAGACAAATCAGAGAGCTACAGGTAATTAGTTAATAAGTACAGTTGTATAAACAAATACAGAGGGAAGAATGAATGGATAGACACCACAGACTATTTCAAATTACTTGAAGCAATGTTTTAAATAATTGATTTAGTATATGATAGTATATTTGAAAATCTCACCTTCACTTTCTTTCATCGGTATTTCAATTTCATATTGAAAGTATGGAAGACCACATGCAATTGATCCAAGTCCTACTAAAAAGGCAGCAGCTGCCATCCATTTTGACCTGTTACCTCTACCTCCATAGTGTGCTACAAGTATTGCAACCAGTAAAGATGAAAAATCGTAAGTATGGGCCAATACTACTTTCTCTGTTTTTGTCAAATAAAATGCTTTCTGAAACTGTCCAATACACAGGTCAGAAAGACCAAATATGACACCTAAAAAGTCAAAAGAAAGACAAAAGGCAATGTAATGAATTTCAAAGGACAAAATAGATCACCATTATAATCATTTAAAGGAAACTTTAATTTACATTGGCTTAAGTTCATTTTATGTTATGAATGAGTAAAACCTATAAACAAAAATGATTTTACTAATTTCCATGAAATATTTTTACTTGACTTTAGAAACTATTTGTAACTACCTCTATTGGTAGTTTCTTAAGGATTAATTATGGTTGTATTATTTCATCACTCTTTTTGAATGTAGTGATTGTGAAAAATTAGTAAATAATATAATAATCCTTACCTATTTTTTATTGAAACTCGAAAGACAGAACCCAATTTGTATTTCCAAATATAACCTTCATCAAAAGCTAGGATTCTGTGCTTGAAGTTTAACGTTTCTGAGCATTTTCAATCTTTTTAACAACAAAAGAACAATATATACATTCCCTGTAAGTTGTTTCACATAATTTAACATTAAGTAAATGGTAACACAATACGTATACAAACCATTATCCAGCATATAAAGAAAAAATATCATACTAAGTAATATGAAAATAACTTGATGCAGAGAATAGCTACAAAAGGCTCCATTGCTTGCAGTGAAAACTGACAACAGTTACAAATTAAAACTCACGATTATGTCTGCAAAGCTGCTGGATCACAGCCATTGCTGCTGTAATTACAGCTGCTGCTGTCCTACTACCTCAAACACTCCTTGGTTTGCAGGGATCTAGGTGTCTATGCTCTTCCTAAAGCTCCTAAAACTCTGCGAACCATTTACCATCTGCTAGCCTGCTGTCCCAGCAGTTGCCAGAACCGGAACCCAAGAGCACAGTGCTGCTGAAACATTCAGGGCTGCTTTTGTGTGTGAGCCTCTAGTCTACCTCACTTTTCCACTCAACCCTGCTTCTCCAGCTTACCTTGAGCTAGGGCCAATACACAGTACATTGTCAGGAAGAAGTTGATGTTGTTGAAACGCTGTAAGGAAGGGTAAATTAGAGAGCCAAAGCCGAATGGCCCCTCCAAGATAGAATTCCAGCTTGTATCTGATAACGGCCTCTTGAAACCTGAAGAGAGAAAGTCTTTCTCTGTAAGCGTCAATGTCGAGCTCGGGGCGATTTTTTTTGTACTGGAAAACTCAGATACACGGCTGTCTTTGTGGTATCCCCCTTGCTCTAGAGCCTTTGTAGTGCTGGATTGCTTGAGGTTCTGGGCCATTGCATATCCTATGCAGTTCCTTGGAGTCTGCAAGTGTGTTTCACGGCATCCTTACACTTCCTGGGATCCAGTGACTTACCCTGCAGCTAAAAGAGTGGCCACTCTATACTCTGAAGGGAACGTTACTTCCGGTGGAGGAAGTCAACGTCCCTACAGAGGGGTTGACCAACGTGACCGAAGTTCGAACCTTTTATTCCATCTTCTCTGTCTCACATAGAAGGCAAAAAGACTGAGGGTGAGGGGTAAGGAGAGGAAAATAGGAGAGGGAGAGGGATGAGGAGGTGAATATGATGAAGCCGTGTTGTACAAAATACTGAAGTAATTAGTAAAAACATCTTTAAAGGAAAAAAGGAAAAAGAAATGTGTACAGGAAAACCAACCTCCAGTATCTCTAGGCTTACTTGGTGTCTCTACAACTAGATCATCTCACTTCATACAAATTTCTTGACGTACAGAAAGAAAAAAAAAACCATGAAATAAAATCAGAAACATGAAACATGTATCCATTGTGATGGAAGAGCTAGAAGAACAACCAAGAATCAGAATACAAGAGGTCAAGCAATGAAATGTAAAGTTTTACAATGAAAAAGAATTGTCCTGAAAACTCATCCCCACCTAAGAACAGGAAGGAAGGACTATATTCCACTATAAATGAAGGCAGGGGCTACAGAAGAGAACTTACATTCCTACGTGTAAAAATCTTTTGTGAGGGAAGGTCCGCAGTATGAAACATGTTTTATATAAAAATACTGTTTCAGATCAGCTTCTTTCTTAGGATGAACCTGAGTCATGTGTATGCAGAAGGTGACTTTCCAGCACAAATGAACCAATCTTCTCTCTTAAGAAGTAGACATGTTGTCAAAACTCTTGAAGCGTTTCAACAATTCTGCCATTCTCAACAACTAAATCCTAAAAATAACTGATTGAAGCCCAAGCCAACAAATTCCTATACATTTTGGTGACAATAAATATTAGTTTTTCTTACATTAAGAGACTCAATTTTCATTGTAACCACTACACGAGAAAGAGCAAACCCCGAGTTTGCCGTCTCATCATACTCAGCATAGATATTCTGTCAAATAGCTTCCTTATATTAATAAACATAAACAAAATGGATTCATTCCTACATATAAAAAGTGTGGGATTGTGACTATTGCTGTTCTAGTCCTCTGATACCAGACTCTGCATAGCCTAAAGACAGAAGGACAAAGAGAGCTCTGCAAACAACAAAAACACTGGAAATTTTGTTTCTTGTAAGAACAAAGAAAGCCAAAGATAACTCTATCCTAGCCTATCAACCACAGCCGTTATAGCTCTTGTAAAAATGTTATTTTGGAGGTCCAGGAGAGAGCCGAATTTACAGTCATCAGATGAATTAATTCCAAACCTATTAGGAAGCAGTATAGGGCATACATATGTCAGTTTTAAAGGATAAACAGAAGGAAAGAATCATTGTAAAAGAACATGGGAGGGCAATTGAGGTTTTAATGAATTTTTCAAAGCCAAGTGAAGGCAAGCATACACTTTGCGAAACCTCACAGCCTCAGGAATGAGGAATAGCCCATGAGCATTCAACAGAGTTTGTCAGTAATTAAGAAAGCATCTGGTGGTGATAGGCTTGCTCTAGGAAGAACAGGGTTGACCTTCCCTTCCCCTTATGTCCTATTGTTGGTCCTTTAGTCTATACACAGCAGAAGCTCTTTTGCCTTTTCAAACAAGCCAGGGAACCCACACGCCTGTAGTTCCAGGAAAAAGGTTGTTAATAGAGAAAGGATCACGGAGACTGTATTACCTATCTGTGGTCTACTAAAAGGTTGGATGTCACCACAGGAAGGGAAACAAAAATTTTTCCAAAGGGATAAAGAAAGAAACTTCCTTTCATCCCTAGACCTTCATCAAAAGGAGACACGGTCTAGCCCTTGAACTCTGAACATTCACAGTCTATCAGAAATCCAGATCAAACCAGGGAAATCATGTCCTGTTTCCATGAGTAGGGCAATAGCAACACAGACAAGTGGTGCCATCAGAAGGTAACTACATCCGTGCTGTAAACACACAGACCCTAAAGAAGATGTAGGTTCGAACAGCAACATTTACAAGCTCCTCAAATGCTCCAGGTGTTACAAGAGGCAGAAAAACCTTCATTCCCCATTGGAGGGATTTGAGGCTGTGGTTCACTGACAATGAATATTATAGAAACAAGCCTCAAATGAAATTCTACTTGAACATCCATAAACATATGTAATATCTAAAAGAAGAGTGATGACTATTCAGTTGTAAACACCAAGATAACAGAAACAAATACTGGTGAGAATGTAGGGGATAACATTTTCTAATTCGTTTATTAACTATTGGTTCCACGTGCCTTGAGAAATGCCTGCTTAACTCATTCACCCATTTGCTTATGGGATTATTAATTTTTTTCATTTTTAATCCTGTTGAATACCTGCAAAATTTTCTCCCAGTCTGGAGGTTCTCCCTTAAGGTCTTTGATTTATTTTGAGTTCATTTTTATAAAGGGTGCTTGCTATACAGGGCTCTATCATCTATCTTCCTTTTGGATACTCAAAAGATGTTCTAATGGTATAGCATCAAAAGCAGGCAAGAATTTTAGAGCCATTCAAAGTTTCATGATCCTGAGACAACAAAAAGAGCAATGTTATGTCCTGGTCCTGTGGCTGAGACAGAACTTTATATTTGGAAACATGTGAATATGAAGTCTATTAGTACATAGGGTTTTTATCTGCTATATTGAACTGTGAATGCCTTCCATAAACCTTCCTGGAGTCCTCAACAGATGACTAATTATAGATGTATATAAGAATGGATGTCCATTTCGTTAGTATTCCTTTACTCTGTGAATGGCATCAACAATAGTTAGAAATACCTAAGGTTGGATGTGGTAAGGAAGGGCTTTGGATATGCAATCAATGGAAACCTATAGGTTTATTGCAACTTCAGACTAGGGTGGCCAGACAAGGCTAGGATACTGGATTTGGGATTAGGACTAGATCTGTAGGGCTAGGGAAGGTGCGTTTGATCAGAAGATCAGAAGAACATACCTGGCTAAACCCTGGGAGAAGTATGTCTATTACTTTATCTTATATACTACAATTTCCCCTATAAACTTTTACAGGAGTACAGGATTACATTTGTCAAACATTAAAAACAGTCTTCATCTATGACTTTACTGACCTACACATATATTCTATTTGTTCTTTGTTGATACTTAATGAAATTTGGTGGTTAAAAATCTCATGTTGACCACATATATATCTATTAAGAGCAAGTAATTTTATTGTGGTGTGTATTTGTGCATATTTGTGTAGCTAATTGATATAATGCATTTAAATTAATAATGAAAAAAAAGATTCTTTTATAAGATACATTACCACAGCATCAAGAAAGGTAAGCAATATGCTCGCTAGTACATCTCCCACAACTTCTCACAGTTACTCAACCAACTGGGAACCAAGAACTTTGTGCATGTTCCTGGTACATCTTGCTACATTCGTAGTAAGCACTATAGAAAGATCTGGTGTGAATTATGTCCCAGAAGGAAGGACCATGGGCTGAGCAAAACTCCTGATTAACTGCACTGAGCCTGCTGTGCATATCTCCTGGGCAAGTAGAGCAACAGGCCAACAAGGGCTACCCAGCTCTTATTTTCAAAACAAAGTAATTAGGGATATTTAAAAAATGGCCACTATGTAGCTATGTATTGTACTTTAAAATAATTTTATGGTCTCTCACAAACTATTTTGCAAACCATAAAAATTAAATATTACCATATTCCCTCTGTAAATGTCAATCATGTGAATATGATTTATATCTTACTTCCTTAAAGTGCCAAGGTAAACTCTTTTAAGAAATGGCCCTGCTCCTCATGAGGACAGAGAAGAAAATTAGTTAGGATTTCCCCAATGTCTCTTGTCTTTGACAAGTTTTGGTACATTGAAAATTGTGCCCCTAAGAAAATAAATCTTGAGGAGATTGTTTATGTTTAGATTATGTATTATTTCCAAAAGAAAAGCATTTTTTCCAAAAGAAAAACAGAGGCCAAGATGACCTCCAGGACACAACAGTGGGATACACAAATGAGAACTGACTGAAGCACACAATTGGGCCTTTCTTATCAGGGTAAAAAGAAAGAAAGCATAATTGGGGGATACAAATTAGGGTTAAGCAAGAAAATCAAATGACCACCTAGAATAGCATGCAAGAATGTTACAATAAGAAAATACAAATACAGATTTTATTAGTAGGAAACCAAATGCCCTCAGCAGGGAAGCTGCTGCAAGGATAAGAGTCACATTCTGACAGGGAAGGACAAGAACAGAAAGAGGAAACAGGAAACCCATTGTCTGTGCTTTATGGTAACTGACCAAATCCAAGAACGTTAGAATTCTGACAGCTAAAGTTGCATTTACAAAGGAGGGCCAGTTTGACGACTATCTTGAAAATAGACTTTCAATTCAGTCAGCCAGTGGGAGAGGAGGTGGAGAAGAATAGGAAAATGGAGAGGGTAGGGGAAGGAAAGGAAAAAGGGGAAGGGAATGAGAGGGGAAGGGTCCAGGGAGGGAGGAAGCAAAGAGAAGAGAGCAAACAGGAAATGCATTGTCTGTGCTTCATGGTCTAACTGAATGAATCCCATTTCAAAGGACAGCAAGGAAGAGAGCTGGAAGTAATTTTAGGTTCTATATTATATACTAACACATTCAGTATATTTGTTTTCTTAAAGTATTTAGTTAATGTAATAAAATCTTTTTATTCAGTATTTCTGTCTCTTTACTGAATTCATTTTACAGATCCTATATTGTCTTCATAATTTGATTTAGCTGCTTGTGTTCTTGAACTTCAATTAAGAGTTCATTTCAGTTCTTTTCCCTTCTGTAAGGTCTTTGCTTGCATCTTTTTTTTTAATTTCTTGAGTGTTTAATAATATTTACAGTTGTTATTATGAATTCTGTGTCCTGAGGTTTGTGTAGGTAATTCCCATTGGAGCACATTTACCTAAATGGGAAGGGGGAGGATATACTATTTTGATCTTTCATATTGTTTGTATAAGAGGACTTATTTTATGCATTCATTTCATTGTTTGTATGTTGGCCATTGTTTTCTAACCTGTCCGTGTTGAATGGAAGTTTAGTTCTACTTTTGCTAATACCATGAGGTAGTTCCTGTTAGGTCAGGTAAGAGGACTGAGTCTGCTGATCAGTCACTTTGGAGAGACTGCAGGTGACTATTCACTATAACTAGTTAGATGCAAAGGTCTTAAGTGTCATGTGAGACTCTTTGGGTGAAATCCAAGGAGGTACACTGGTCTGCATCCCACTGGACCTAGACTTGTAAAGGCAACAACTAGGCAGGGGACCAGGCAGGCTCTTTGAAAAAAAGGCTTGCAAATATGGCTCCCATGTTAGGCTTGTGCCTCGAAGATAATATAGGTCCAGGGACCTAGTTCAGAGTCCACAAGAGCTCGCTCCCTGGGGCTGGGCACAGGGCCTGGACTGACAAGGTAAGGTGAATGAGAGTCTTAAGGGCCTGGGGATGCAACTCTTGCTTGGGTCTATGTCTGGAGAATCATAGAAAAGGGGCAGTGGTAGATGGTGGTGTTGGTGGTCCATGCCTTTAATCCCAGCACTCAGGAGGCAGAGGGAGTTCACTGTGAGTTCGAGTCCAGCCTGGTCTACAGAGTGAATTCCAGGACATCCAGAGTTACAACAGAGATATCCTGTCTCAAAAAACAAAACAAACAAACAAAAAAACAAAACAGAAAGAAAAAAAGAAAAGAAAAGAAAAATGAAAAGGAAAGGAGTGGTGGCATTAGTTTAGGATCATACTGTTCTGGGATTAGCCACAGCCAGAGAGTGCTCACATGGGCTCCTAGATAGGGCAGGACCTGGGCGAAGATAAATGGGAGGAGGAAACTGAATTAGATTCACTAACAGAGCTCATATTTGTGGCTCCTGCTTGGGCCT
Source organism: Cricetomys ansorgei (assembly GCA_026225945.1). Classification (NCBI taxonomy): domain Eukaryota; kingdom Metazoa; phylum Chordata; class Mammalia; order Rodentia; family Nesomyidae; genus Cricetomys; species Cricetomys ansorgei. Next base: position 7,828,070 of record JAMJFZ010001791.1, read on the forward strand.
CCTGTCTTGGAGGGTCTTGGGTCAGGCTGTGCATAAGAGTTTGAGCAAGTAAAGGCTGAATTGGATGATTCAAATTCTGTGTGTGTGTGTGTATGTGTGTGTATTGTGTGTGTGTGTTAAGAAACAATAATGAGTAATGGAAACACCTTTAATTTCATAATGTATCTGCTTTAACAAGCATGAAGAAAAGTACTACTGTTTAAACTATTATTTGCCATTAATTTGCAGTCTTCCTTCCCTCAAAAAAGAAATCAGTCATCAGTGTCTGAAGAAAAGTCATCTCTGCAGGTTCCCCCTTTTCATTTTTTAAAAACTGTGGGTCATGCCGCCCTCTGCTGGATGACCAGAAAAGGGCTGCTGAACTCTGCTAAATCTGGTCTTTGGTTTTCTGTGGACATAAAGAAGTAAGACTTCTAGTTACCAATAAGACAAAGGGAGGTGGAGCGGGCCTGAAGGAGCTAGGGGAGGAGGCAATATAACAACAACATATTGGATAAAATGTATTTTCATTTTTCTAATGAGTTTCGGTTGTACATTGTGTGATTTTGTGTGTGGGGGGCAGGGGAGGTAGGTCTACTTCAGAAGTCTATGCAATTAGGAACTTTTCTTAGAAAAGAGTTATCCCCGTTAATCCATGTCATATGCCTTTAATTTGTCTCTGGTTGAAAAAGAGCTGACAATAAGATGATGACCCAAACAGACACAATAAAAAAAAGCTATCCTGTTTCACAAGAGACATCTAAGCAGAAAGCTTTGGAGAAGTGCTGATTTGCTCCAGAGCACTGTAAGAACAGGTGCCTAAAACAGTGCCTGCAGCAGTGTTTGTACTGAGCATTCACTTTTAGAACTCAGAAGCCATGGCTGTGGTCACACAATGTATTAACCTCTGGGTAGTGTTGAGCAAATGCAGGGAAGAAAGTCAGATCTTCACCACTGAAGACCTTCTGTTCAATCACTTGACTTCACTAGGCACCAGTTTCCTCACCATTAAATCTGGAAAGCTATGTTTGCTTCCTACATCATCAGGATGGGCCAAGAGTATTGTGATGTGGTGTGCTTCGACTACCTTTGTGGGAAGAACTTTGTAAAACTTAAATTCATTTTAAATAAAGCCTTCTATTAAAAGATTTGAAACAGGATAGAATCTTGACTAAGCTACAGTTCAAAAAGCAGGCACCATGCATGCAGCCTCACAGGAAGGATGGGACAACCATCCATTGAAAGTTCTTCAAGGGATTTTATATAGCCTTGTACCAAATATATATACTAATATTCACAATAGGGTAAAGGTTTATGAAGAAACATCCCTTGTAAATTTTTCTAACTATGCTTGATGAGATGCATGGAAGTTTTCTTATATAAATAGGATACAGAACATTTAATCAAAACTACGCTGAATGTTTTCCTGCAAATTGGCATGCTATAGAAAAGAAGCAACTAAACAATTAACAATCTAGTGAAAGTTTTGTAATACGCTATAATTACTTGAGATATCCCTATAATAATAAACATATTTAATACCTCAACCTCTTTGTATATATAGTAGATAAGAAACATTTTAGCCCTTGAGTACTCATGGCCGCAGTGGGAATAACATCATGATCTTGGCAGGTACTGGTCTGTAGGGATGGGTGCTGCTAGGAAACACAAGGAACACAAGGCTTTCCAACCATCTGGGATGACCATCTAAACAGATAATGGAAACAATTCCTAATTGCATCATGTTTTAAAAACCAGTAGAACAGATGACCAGTGATAAGCACACTTCCAAACCAAACTTCCAAACCAAAGCAAGGCTTTCCAAAACCTTGCATTGATTTGTGTCACCCACCAAAGGCCAGTATATATGGGAGATGTCTGTGTCCTGATCATCTTAGAAAGTTGTTTAGTCTCATTTACAAAATACAAAACACAAAACCACTACAAGTTTCAAAATTCTTGTGTAGTACAGGCTATAAAAAACAAAAATTTTTATTTTTCAATAGTAGATCCTTTCAAAAATTTACTTTCATTTTATATATATATATTTTACATTCCATTATATATATCATATATGTGTGTGTTTTTGTGTGTGTTCCCATTTGAGTGTTCATGTGTATGTGTGAGTGTGTATATGTGTGTGTGTGTAAGAACATAGTGCCATGATCTCAGAGGACCTACTTCTGTAGGCTCTCCAAGTTTTCTGCTATTTAGGTATTAGTTACAGTATCTATCCATTTAAAATATATTTTAGAATATATTCTCTGTTCATTAAGTAGAAGAGGTTTTCCTCCAAGTCATTACATATTACATATGCGAGTCATTTTAATATTACATCTAATATTAGAATTTTTGTCAAATATTTACTGTCAAATTCCATTCAGTTTCCTATATTCAACACCAGTGTACCAAGTGTTTTGCATATTGTAAAAATATGTAGAAATAACTTGTACTAAGGGACCTGAAAATAATGAATTCTTAAGATAAATTAAGAAGCCTTCTCATAATTGTACTACGGAAAACTATATCATTTTTTCTTGGGATAAAGACATGAATTTCAAATAGGATAAAAACAATTACATCAATAATTAACTTTGAGGGGCTTGGGCAGTGGATAAAGTGTTTGCCACACCAAAAGGTCCTGCCTTGTTTTTATTTGCACACACTATTGCTGTCAGAACCAAAACATAGGTAAACTTTTAGAACATTGGCACTGGAATCTATTGATCCTCGTAAGTGGAGGGCCTGGGTTTTGTATCTGGCACATACTGAATGCTAAACTAAAGTTCTAGGAATAAATGAGCAGTTGAATAAAGACTCTGAGTTCAAACAGCTACAGATTGTCTTTTTTTACATTTATTTTTATATTATTCTTCTCAACTTTCCATTCTGCTGACAAAATACCAAGAGAGGGGGCAACTTAAAAGGATGGAAAATTTATTTTGGACTCTAGTTTCAAAAGCTTCAGTCTCCACACAGTAGACTGTATTGTTAGGCCTGTGGCAAGACATGATACACCTCATGGTGTAGAGGAAGCAAAGAAAGGACAGGGGAAAAGACAGACACTTGAGGGCCATGCTCCCGGTGAACAATACCGCTAACATGATAAAACACCTTGTGAATTCAGAAGCAAGGAGACCTCTTGCTTTTATGGAATTCCATCTCAGCCCACTTTTCCTTGGGAATCCAAGTGTTTTCAGTGATCAGCATCAAGAACTTGCCCACATTCTTCCTGTTCTATAATGAATCAAAGTAATTGTTTATGAAAATATTTATTTAGTAACTATTTGAAAAGATATTTATTTCATTTCATTTAGCTATTCATTTGTATTTTTCTACCAAACAATCATAAACTGCCATTTAAAAAGATTGAAAATAATGTTAAAATGCCTAAATATCTGTATAGTCAAAAACTGTTATTTTGCACCCTTTTTATCCAAATGGGAAATTCCTCCCGTTTTACACACTACATGGAGCCATTTGCTTAAGCTAATTTTTGGAACATTGAAAAGGTGCCAGACTGTTTCTAGAACAGCTATATTACTTTTTACCTCCACCAATGGAGCTATGAAATTTCAGGAGTCTTCATTTCCCTCCTGGTTGTAGCTTTGCTTTCTTTTCTTTTTTTTTTTTAATTACTGTAATAGCTACACAGTTGTGTGTCATCGTAGACTTCATTTACAGTGTGTGCAGGGCATACTTGTTTGTGTGGGTGAAGGCATTTGTGTATGCAGCTTCATGTTCATACACATGTGAACTTCAAAGGTGAAGGATTTCTTCCCTCAATCATGCTTCACCTTTGATCTGTGAGACAGGGTTTCTCACTAAAGCTAAAGCTCGTAATTCAGCCAGGATGCCAGGCCAAGGAACTTAAGGAATATGCCTAGCCCTGTCTCACTCCTCCCACCCCATTCTCTGACTCCACTATCAGTAGTGCTATCTAGGGTTATAGACTCAAGCCATAGCTGGTTTTTGTTTGTTTTTGTTTTTGTTTTTTGTTTTGTTTTTTGTTTGTTTTTATCTTGGGAGCTGAGGATACCAACTCAGGTCCCCATGCTTGCAGAGCAGGAAGTTTTCCAAATGGGACATCCCCCTAGGTCCTCACCTTAGTTTTTGCCTCTCTTTAATGACAAATGATGACAAACATCTTTTAGATTTGAAAAGTATCTTTTCAAATATACTTTTTAGCTCACTTTATACTGTCTTTCCCAAACCACTTCTCCAAATATTTTGCTTATTATTTATTGATTTAATTTTTATGTTTAAAAACATTTAATGCTTAACTTTTAAAGTAATACAGGTTCTTTATATTACTATAATATACAGAAATTCAAGTCGAGTACACTTATCCGAGATGTCGAACCAAGGATCAATATGTGCATGGTCTTAACATTTCATTTATCTGCACCCAGACTGACAACTGCACATCAGCTGGAGAGCGAGTTCACTATGCTTTATTCACAACATGGAACAGTAACAGCAGTGGAAAGGAGGGAACTGCACATGGATGCTCTTCACAGAGCAATGCTCAGTGAAAGAAGTCAGACACAGAAGACAGCATGCTGTGAGATTTTCATAACTCTCTTGTAATGTATATGGACACTTCAGAAGTTTGACTATGGTTAGCAGAAGAGACTTAACACAACAGGGGACTGTTAAGTTTTATGTGAAAGTTAACATGTTCTATAGCTGGTTTGTAATAGTTATGCAATTGTTCATATTGCTGCCTAGTTTAAACAGCTCTAGTTATCTGGGAAAATGAACATCACTTAAGAGAATTTCCATCAAATCACTTGTAAGCAAGTCTGTAGAGTTTTTCTTGAGTAATGGCAGATATAGGATGGCTCACACCACTGGTGGAGCCAATGTCAGCCCTGGGAATGTGGTTCTGGGAGGTAAAGAAAGCAACATGAGGAAGCTATGAGCAGGAAACCAATCCTCCATGCCCTCTGCTGCAGTTCTTGCCTCCAGGTTCCTGCCTGAGTTCCTATCTTGACTTCCCTGATGACAGACTCTAATCTATGAGCAAAACAGAATTCTTCAAGTTGCTTTTGGTCAGGGTGTTTTACCACAGCATCAGATAGCAAACTAAGACAGTAAGCTTCTGACAAGTAACTAAGAATACATATACAAAGGCTAACTTCGTTCAAATTCACTGTCAAATTATTATAGGACTATAGGACTATTATAGGACTATTACTTCATAATTAATATTTTAATATTAAACTAACCTGATATGCAAAAATTTTCTTTTTGTCTTTCTTGTCATATTTAAAGACATGTATTGATAAGATTTCCCAATAAAATTGTATGCAACTGAGAGGATTATTTCATGAATGTGCCAGGGATAATATTTATTTTCATAATTAATAGCTCAAACAAAGTTTGTGAAATAATGTGTGATCCGTACAAATCAACTATCTACACATCTTGCTATTTCATAATGGGATATAGTTCTTACTTCTTGGCTTTTGGTCCAGATTCAGCAGAGCATAAATAGATAGTCTCTCTTTCGTATACAGATGAATAGAATTTTATTATTAAATATTAAGGAACAAAAGAATTGTTATTAAACAGAAAAACATTCTGAGCTATAATACATATATGAACATACACATGTACAAGTTACATATTTCTTGTAAGTCAGATGAAAGTAAGATGTGGAGTTCTTAGAAAGATAATCAATTTTTATTTTTTTATTATTTATTTATTTATTTATTTTTGGCAATCGGAAAGTTTTCTGCAAGACTGTGTCTCCTAGTAACTTCAGAAGCTATATCAATAAAGTTTCAGCAACATTATTATCTAAATGTGAGCTGAACAAGGACACTAATAATAAACTGGTGAAAATGGACAAGGAAAAGTCTACAAGGTCTCAAACTTACACAAAGGCTTAGAAGCAACTAAAGAATGCTGAAAGTGGAAGAAATACTCTTGTCTGGAAAAGAGCACACCAACTGGTTATCAATACCAATTGATGAGTCCTTATATCATACATTACGACAGTCTGAGCAGGTTATATTTAGACTACCTATCTGTATTTAAAAACAACTAACAAAAAAGAGGTCCTAAATTTCAAATAGAGCAATAGGGTTATAGGCACCACTTTAAACAGAAGAAAGAAATGGGGAAATGATGTAAATATAATAAAATCTCAAAAATGAAATAATTAAAAAATTGACAAATAAATTTTTAAAAAATATGCTTTCAAACTGAATCCAAGAATGCATCAAAAGGATTATCCACCATGATGCAGTTGGCTTCACTCCAGAGATGCAGGGATGGTTCAACATAATCCCCTGTATAAACACAATGAAATGAAAAACTACACTTTCTCTTGGTATATACAGGAGTTCTTTGACAAAAGGGACACAAAGGAAATGGCATATTGCTGTACCCATAGATCAGTGCATTGCTCAGCCAACATCAGAGAAGCTTCTTCTTGCGGTAGATGGCAACTAATTTAGAGACCCACTAGTGGACAATGGGAAGAGAGTGAGAAACTTTCGAGCACTCAGTCTAAATGTGATGTCTTCATCAAAACTTTCCCTCAAGGGTCAGGGTTCTATATGGAAGAGGAGGCAGGAAGACCGTAAGCGCCAGAGGTGTATATGATTCCAAGGAAATAGACACAACTGGAGTGATATACATAGAAGAAATGTTACAGTACACAAAGGTTCAAATCAGACAAAAGCCCAGCACAAAGGAGTGAAACTGAGCACAAATTCTCACCTCTAAGAAATGATTTGCAATTAATACCTACTGGGGAGCAGGAAATCAGAACTCTCAATGGAGTTTTGGTACATGAACCACTCCACAATGTGCCCATGCCCAGGAGTAGCTAGCCAACACAGGATGGACTCCATGTAGCTTTTCATTTTGTGGGCTATAGTTTCATTTGATAGTTTCAGCCTTTGTTTGTTTCTTTATCTGTTTTGATGATGTTTTGTTTTTTCATTTGATTTGATGTGTATTTTTGTCTTGTTTTAGTTTTTGAGGAGTGAGAGAAACATGGAGTTGTGTGAATAAGGAGGTAAGGAGCATCTAAGAGGAGCTGAAGGAGGAGAAAATATGATCAGAATGTATTGTATGAAAGAAAACTTAAGCTAAGTTTGTGGGGCACTTCTTTACTCCCAGACCAGGGAGGCAGAGGCAGGCAGATGTCTGAGGTAGAGGCCAGTGTGGTCTACAAAGAAAGTTCCAGGACAGCCAGGGGTATACTGAGAAACCCTGGTTTGACAAAAAGAAAATAAAGAAAAAGAAAGACGATTTAGGGAAAGAGAGAGAGAGAGAGAGAAAGAGAGAGAGAGAGAGAGAGAGAGAGAGAAAAGAAAGAAAATTTTAAATAAAATAAATACAACAGATAAATTCCTTTTCTCGTTTTCCTGAGCTGCTGGGACAACAGGAGGGCACCATCATGTCCAGCTTCCTGAAAGTTTGCTATCACAAGACAAGCAATATTATTTGGTATAAATAATTGGTGTGTTATTAATCTTAACTGTTAAAACTCATTCTAATTTTACTATATTTATCTGAATATGGAATCTGTGTAAACCTCAGTAAGTACAGAGCAATTCATGTTCTCCAACCCCTGTTTTCAATAAAACAGTTTGGGCCTTAAGACGTCTCAGAAACCTACTCCTATTTGTGGAAGACAGAGTACGGGTCCATATACCGTGGCCATGGTTATCAGGGACAAAGGAGTACAGGGCAAGTAATGTGTGTTCTACGCTATAGCTGCTGGACTGGTTGTCCCAGAGGCATTCTTTGTTCTTGTTTCCATGTTTCCTTGTAAGTGTTCTCCGTGCCACAGAATCACCCAAAGAGACTTCAAGCTAGCTTGTTAAAAAGAAGGAAAAAGAATATTTAATGAAAGGAATAATTAAAAAATAATAGAACCAGAATCTTGTCTTTCCCTATCCACTGGCCCAGTACATAAAGTTCTAATTCTAATGAGAACCTATATTCTTCCATTAATTTTTAAGCAAGCTTAGCTGGATTAGACCCATGGTGAGAAGAAATATTTACGCTATTATGTTTGATTTTATCCAAACAACTCAGGTTTTTGATGTAATAGATAGAAAATCAAGAATTATTAGGCACCCAGTATACAACATATGACTTGGCTCTTACTCATGTAATAGGTATGCTCATTCTACCTTTAACAATCTTATCTGTAGTAGTGCACTGCTGCTGGGATGGCTAAGCAAAGATGACACAGAGGCATATTTCATATGTGAAAATCTGCCAGACCTCTGCAGAGGAAACCACAATCACGGCCAATTCCATCCTGGACAATGGAACTCTGAGCATCAGAGCACAGGTGTTTTTATTGATATCGAACTCCTCAGGTGCAGATCATAAGCAATCAAATGCTCCCCCAAAGAAATCCAACACCTGCAGAAAATACAAAAGTCAGATCTAGGATAGCCCTGTACCCAACAGTGAATAAAACAATTATTTTATAAATAACTAAAAATAAAACTTCCACAACATTTCCCCTTTTCTGCATAACCCAATTAAAAGTTGCTTTAGCTCTATAACACAATTTAACACTATACCAGCAAAACTATTTACAAGAGGAACTATTATGAGGCTTCTAATGCATATGACTAAATGAAACCAAACATCTATCAAGATTTCTACAATGTCTTTGGACAGCAGAAAAACAGTATCAATGTCCCATTATCTAGAATTCACTCTTGATATCATGGGCTCCTTCAAAGGACTTGGAACACTTCTCTGGCTCTGTCCCTGCAGCATACACAGCTTTTCCTCCAGGCTCTGGTTGGGTGCATTCCACTGTTGCTGCTATTCTTGATGGTTGTCCCATGATACTGGCATCTTCAAACACTGGGGTCTTCTGCTGCAACTAGGCTGCATTTTCACCAATAGCTTCTCTTTGGCTCCTTTCATTGTGCCAGGCCTCAATTTCTATACATAACCTCATCAATCTGGCCTTCAACTACTACTGAGGTTGCACCTTCACCAGTGGCCTCTCATGGGCTCTCTTCATGATGCTAAGCCTCAACTTCTTTATATGACCTCTTCAATCTAGGCCTTCAACTGCTACTGAGGCTGCACCTTCTTCACCAGTGGCTTCTCCTGGCCTCTTACAGTGCCAAGCCTCAGTTGTTCTCCAAGACCCATTCATGCCTTCAAAATCAGCACCAGTTGGGTGACTCTTAACAGTACCAAGTTTGGCTGGCAGCATGAGATACTATCTCAGCCAGTTCTAGAAGATAGTTTCCGTGTGCTGACCCTGAGGAAAAAAAATTCCAGATTTTAAGCTAGAGTCTGGTTTTCTGGGAAAATAACTGATCAGTTTGTCTGCAGTAAGGGTTCCCTCATGGGAGGATTCTCATCACCATCACCAGTATGTGGACCACTTGTCTTTCACTTAGTCTGGTTTATAGAGATAAAAAAAAAATAAAAAAAACTGTTCAGTTTAACTAAGTGGCTTTTTAGCTCTAAGCGGCAGGCTTCTACAGCAGCATGGGGTCCTGGGCCAGTGGAAAGAATTGCCCATTGAAATATTTTGGCAGTATGGCATTCTTTCTTACCACCCCTAAGAGCAAACATACAATCCCATCCATGTATCTCGAATACAACATCTTAAGCTTCACAAACATACAATGCAGCTGTCAAAAAACACAGTTTTTGAAACAATACACTATCACCAGCAGCAGTAGGGAGTGTTGGCTCCATGATCAGGAAAAGCAGTAAAAACCTTGCTTTTTCCTGCTCCCAGGTGAATTCTTTATCTCTAAGGGCTTCCACTCTGTGGAAGGTTTTTGGATTGGCTGGAGTGATGTCATGTCCATTTGTAGTAGTACTGCTGCTGCTAGGATATCTGAGCAAGGAAGACATGGATATATTTTCATAGGTGTAAACTCTACCAGACCTCAGCAGAGAGAACCATCATCATGGCCCACAGCACACTCCACAGGGGATCCTGGAGCTTCTGCTAGGCTCAGGTGTGTTTATTGATACCAAACTGCTCAGGTGAAGATCTCAAGCAATCAAATGTCCCCCACAAACACGTACAGACAATACAAAACTGCAAGTCCTAGGATAGCCCTTCACTCAACAGTGCATAAAACAATTATTTTATAAATACCTAAAAGTAAACTTCCACAACACTTACCTTCAAATTTTTCTAAAGAATAAAATTAATAATATATACAATATTTTATGCAAATCAACACACACACACACATATACAGACACTTGCACACATGTACATACACATTCACTCAAACACTTGATCCAAAATATGAGTATCTCATGTGATAAAGATGAATTTTCCTCATCACATACACATTTAAACATGGGCTAACTGGAAATAAACCAGAATGAGGAGAATGAGGTGATAGAGTGTCTAATGCATCCTGTGCTTTTCATCTTTCCTGAGATGTCATTGATCACTATTCTCCTGGGGTAAGTGTCTAACTCTATATAGTCCTGTCAGAAATAATTGTAAAAATGTCAGCCTCTTTGTAGTGAAGATTCTCTTTTCTCAAAGGACTCACAATAATGCTACAGTTGTAATATCTTTTTAAAAATTATGTCAGAGTCACTGAAATTTCCTGGCACCAGGTTCTGAAAAAGAAAGTATGCTGAACAGTGAGAAAAAGAAAAGGGGGAGAGGTGTGATTAATTACCATCAAAGAAAGAAAGAAAGAAAAGCACAAGAGCATGACTTTCTCTTCTGACAGATGCTTCAGCCAAGGACACAGAGTCACATAACAGCATTGTTAGAGATATCTGTCCAAGCACTATGGGCACCATCTACTCATTCCCCTGACCCTCTCCCAACCCACCCAAAGAGTAATCTCCTTTCAAAGATGGAAGAGAAAGTGCTCAAATTTCCACTGATTTCCAGAACTGTGAGTCACTCATATGGAAAAACCCAAAGGAAAAAAATATATCTTCATGCAAGGTAAAGCCATTAGGATTGAACTGAACAAATGGGAGCAATTATTTGAAAATGAAAAATGATATTTTCAATTCTCTGTTATTGTTTCTCCTGTACACTCTAAAATAGCCTATAAAGGATGTTGACTGAGTCAGTCAGAGTTTAAATCTCAAGTTTAACATCGATCTTCTCACATGGACTTCCTACTTCAATAGGAAATTGAGTAAATAAAAAAATTATGGACAACCCATAGACTCTTCCAATGGAAGCACAGCAGAGATGAAATCCATGTGTATTCTGCTCTTCAATAAATGTCAGTTGAAATTATTTACATGTTATATAGGAAACTACACTAAATATCAAGGTAAAAAAGTCCTGAAGAGCACAGACAAAAAGGAAAAAATTATTGTATCTGCTTTTACTTATATTTGTATAAAATTCCTTTTCAAGATAGCAATGAATTGATTGTCTATGACAAAGCAGGAATAGAGTTTAATTAATAAAAGTAGAAAGTGTAGGTATACCATATGGTTCCTTATATGTTTTAAATTTTGAATGCACTGGAAATGTTAGAACTAACAGAAATTGGGAGAGGAAAATATTTATTTTCCTCCCACTTCCTTGACATAGTCCATCATGAACTGTCAACTCAATTAGAAATCTGAAAGTAGGAAATAAGATAGAGAGCATGGAGAAATGCTGCTTATTAGTTTGCTTCCCTAGACTTGTTCAACTACCTCCCTTATAGAGTCAGGACTATCTGTCCTGGGCTAGTACTTCCCACATCAATTAGTAAACAACAAAATATCTGACTAGCATGGTCACAGGTCAATCTGATGGAGGGAATTCTTCAGCTGAGGGTCTTTGTTCCCAACTTGACTCTGATTTGTGTGACATTGACAAAGTGTAACCAGCACAACATATTTCCATTAGTCAAGAAGCAAACATAATTTAACTCTATTTTGCCAATTTAATATTTGCTAATCTCTGCACAAATTATCTGTTTATTGCTGCTTAATGCTAAACATATCTGCTGTGTGACAGTGGAAAGGATCCTCTTAGGCAATTCTTTGCAGTAACCAGAGGTTAATTTATTTTGGGAGGAAAGAAGATTGGAAGGACAGCACAGGTGACAAATGGGGACCACTCCTCCTTTTGTTTTAATAGTATGCTTATTTTTGGTTTATTTTATCCACCCTCCTGCCCAATGCCATAGTTAGAGCAGCGTGATTGAAGACATACCACTGACATTTTACTGTGGGTCCAGAGCACTTAGCACCTGATACAGCCTTCTTAAGTGAGGCACTGAACCACCCTGACAGTGCTCTACTTTGCCTGCTCTGAAGCCTTGGTCCATCAGCACTGTCTATATTATCCATACACCAGCTCCAACTGTATAACAATGCACACTTCTCCACAGTGATAGCCATAGCTTCTCTATCAAGGTCTGAATGTCAACAGTGATATTCGCCAACCTTCTACGCTTGCTCCTTACTTGCCACTCTCTCTTAACTCAGAGATAAGCTTAGGGGATTGCTCAACATCTTAGCAGTCTCCTGTTAAAGCTGATAATTCTCAAACTAAAATTTCTCAGCTTGCATTTTATATCTACTCTTCCTGTTTAGACTCTAATAATTCTAGCTTTGATATTTTTCAATACACACAAAACTGTAGACCATGTCTTTTTATCTTCCTCAAATAGAATTCTCATACTAAAATTTCTCAGTTCACATTTTGTAGTTTCTCCTTCCAGATTAGATTCTGACTGATAACTCTAGCATTTTGGGGTTTTTTTTGTGTGTGAAATAAGTCATGTAGATTATGATTTTTAGTTTTCCTAAAATAGAATTTCAGCCTATTTTTCCCCACTTCTAAGCAAGAGAGATTTAGAGAGGAGCATGAAAAGAAACAGCTGAAGATAATTATCTTTATTGGTCCAATTAAAATGTTAAGCAATGAAAATGACTTTGTCCTGGATTAGTCCTACTATTCATGGTACTATCACACCAAAACATTCCTTTCTACAGTTTGCATGATCTTATCAGCCTCATATTAATTTTTTAGCATTAGACCAAAGTGGATGAGGAAAAGCCCTCTTGAAATGAAAAAAAAAAAGAAGTTAAAAATTCTGCTTTCAAATTATCTGGAAGGAAATAGACATAAAAACTGTTTTAGGGATGAAGAGAAGGCTCATCAGGCAAAGGCTCTTGCTGACAAGCCTAAGGCTCTGAGTTTATCCCCCCCACCCCGCCCAGTATGTAGAAAGAATTGATTCTGATCGTCTCAGGACTGAGGTGGCACCCTATCCCTCATTCAACACAAAGTAAATACACAAGCGTAATAAAAAATAAATCAAAATTAAATTAAAAAATGCAATTGTTTTAAAGATTTGCTAATGAGCATTTAGTAGTAAGGTCTCATACACAACTGTTAATAGCAATTGCCAATACAATATGCTTTAGGCTGGGAATAGGGGCAAACACCTGTGAATCCAGATTCCTTGACAAGAAGATTGTGAGTTGGAGGTCAATCTGGGCTAAATACTGCACCTGTACTAAACAATCAAATAAACAAAAAACAAGGAAAGTAAGAATAATAGTATAATGTATTTTGACACTCTTGAGAAAATCCCCATTTGTTATGATCTAAACATTTGTATGCCACCACCCCAAACTACACATTTTAAAACTCTAACTTCTGAAGTGCTGCCATTAGTAGGTAGGGTCCTTGTGGTGGTATTAGCATCCTTGTAAGATCAGGAAGAAGGTAAGAAGGCCTTAACTAGTAATGCCAATCTGCTTGTGTTTGATGTTAAACTTCTCATACCTTAAACTGTGAAAAATAAGTGGATGTTGTCTAAGACACACTGTCTGTGGCAGTTCGTTGGAGTATGCTGAACTAACCAGTGAATCCTTAACAATCCACAGCTACTGATTTAGTAACATTAACTACTTTTACTTCTCATAATGGGTGATGTTACCTCCACACCAAGGTTCTTCATCTGGAGGTGCCTTTATCCATGAGAGATTTTCTTTTAATATTACCAGCACTCTTCTAGCCAAATCCTGTCTATAATTCAGATGTCAGCTTAGATTCGGTTTTTTTTAATGCATTCCCTCTGATTGAACATAAGAACACAGATGATTATACATTCACTAAGATATGCTGCAGCCCTTCAGTGTACAATAAACCACATGAGGGCAGAAATTCTCTGCACCATACCTAACACACATCAAATTCAGTAAGTATTCTTTGACTACTTTAAGTGTTTTTTTATAAATCAATATTTAGAGCTTTGGTTACTTGTTTTAACACAGATGCTCTTAACTCTGAGGAAATAAGAATAATTCCCAAGATAGGTTGGTTTCAAACTCACTTTTCATGATTGCAAAGATCACTGAGGAACCTGGAAAAAAGACTTGCCAAGTTACAACTCTGTTGTAAAAGTAGGTCTTGGCATTTTGTATTGTCTGCAGGTGTTGGATTACTGTGGCGGATGTTTGATTGCTCAGGATCTGCACCTGAGGAGTTCTGACAGAATAGAGACACCTGAGTTGAATGCTCAGATGAGTATGGCATTGGCCCGTATGATGGTTCCTTCTGCTGAGGTGACAGGGCTCCCATATATGAAAGGATCTCATTGTCTCGTGATGAGCAAAGCAGTGTACTAGTACACAGTTCTGAGTGGTCACCTCAAAAAATTAAAAATAAAACTTCTCACAAAGACATTTTAGATGTTTCATTTTAAAGGACATTGTGATCATTCTATGAAAAGAAGTAATTTTTATTAAAAATCTTGACAGAACCCAACTATAAGCTTTTATATTTGTGGTATGATACATAGGAGAGGACAAATTTCCTTCTTAAATTTCTGTGCCTCGATAAAGCTTCAAACCTGTTTGTTCAAGGCAATATTTGCCTTTCAGTCACACAGAATGAGAGGTTAGACTGTCAGGACTTCTTTCCATCTTTCTCTGATGTTGTCAGAGTGGGAACTTTATGAGATTCTAACTTACAGCTTTATCTAGAAAGTGACAACTTATAGCTATCCTAACCACACTCATATCATCAATTATTCAAGTCATCCATACACGTTTCTATTCTATCACCCGAGAAGGAGACAATGTATCACAGACTCCAGAACATAAAACTATGGGAGTTGTCTTTGCATTAACAACAGTGGCTATAAAGTCTGTGTGTGTGTGTGTGTGTGTGTAGTTGTTCTTTGCATTAACAACAGTGGTTACAAAATATTGGTACAGAAATATAATCTTGCTTCTTTTTGAAATGCCATTTCAACATGACAGAGCCAATTCGAATTTAAAGCAATTATATTCAAAATATTCTAAGTGGATGGAAATTATGCAATACATAAAAGAGTTTTGGAAAGAACCAGAACTGGTCTTCAAACCATTTAACAGTATTTTTCTAAGCTAAGCAACAAACAGATGGATACAAAAATGTGTTCAGATTTCCCCGTTCTCAATTATTCTTGAAAAAGACACATTCTTAATAAATAGTCATTTACAGCTGGCATTACACTTGGGAATTTTGACCACCTCTGCTTTGTGTTATCAGTGTCAGTGAAGTGTGAAGCATTTTTAGAAAGCTGTCCCAGGCTTTTGGCAGCTGAAAATTGAGAGTTTGCTGTGCACTCTGCACATAACCTAGCCTGCTAGGTCTTCACTAGAATATAACCGTGCAAGTCTGACTGCTGGGTAAAGAAAGGTGGCACTTCCCACAGTCCATTCAACTCAGTGTGAAGGTGAGTAGAGTAATGTGTATCACAATGAGCACACCTGTCCAGGACCCACTGTCTTCCAGACTGTCTCACTGACCTGGGAAGGGCCTGGGAAACGTAGGAAATCTGCTCTTTTGAGACATTTAAAATGGGATGTACCCTTGAAGGTATAGGCAAGAGAGAAACAGTGTTGACATATTTCATATAGAAAAGTCAAAGCAGTCATAAGAAGGTGTGCTAAAAAGAAATCATTTTCTAAATTGTGCAGTATTTGGGAAGATACACTGCAAAGCTTTACATCATCTTTTGTTTCTGTAGCTCTTAATACAGCTCTATTAATCCAAATTAATGGTCTGACTTTTTCATCTTGTTTTTCTGGAGGAGAGGGATGGTAGTTTTCCTGGGGTGCACTTTCTCTGAGACTTCTGCCAAATACTTTCATTTATGGAAATATTTCTCATTTACAGCCCAGCTCAAATTTTATGTCCATAATCAGCATTTGCCTTCAAGAAGATTCTTTAGTAAAATTCTTCTATTTTATTTTATATTCTGGCTTTCATTTTTTTTTCTTGCTTACTTGTGTGTTATTCATTTTCATCTCCTTCCAGTGAGTTCCATGTCCACAAAAACTATGCCTTCCCTATTCATTGTTAAGTCCTCAGCGTATAAAGTAATTCGTATTACACAACAGACACTCAGTAGGTACTTCTCAATTTATGCATTTCATTCATGCTTTCTATAATTGGGGAAACAAAGAAGAGAAGAGTTATAATAACCTCAGTACTTTCAAATAATTTTGTATCAAATTCCAATTCACATTATTTGATTGGATGGAGAGTATGTAATCACATAGTTACATTCACATGCACACACACACACACACACACACATACACAAAATATATCAAGTCTTTAACTGCATCAGCTGCACAAAACAGTAAAATAAAATATATAAAATATATATTTATTAAAGAATTAACTACATCAAATGGACACATGTTTAATATTCTATTTTATCGAGAAGCAAATCCTTCTCTTGTTGTACAGCATATGCTCATAGTACAGTAAAACAGATTTAAAATGATGTTAATCATTTAAATATATGGGTTAATTAAAATCTACCAGTAATCTGATTCATGTGATACTGTATTTTTAAGGAGAAAAATATATTTTGGAATTATTTATTACAATGAATATCTAAAAGCACCAAGTAAGCAAGCAACCATCCAAAGATCTGATCAGTCTGTGTCAACACTTTTGATGACTGTTTTGAATCAAATGAGCACCAATTTGCCATAGCAGACCCTATGGGGATTAGTGTCTGGCCAAAGCAAATCTCCTGATCTAGAAACAGAAGACTAACCATAGTGTCCACGAGGAGGCCATCACTCAGACATTTTGTATATTTTTAAGGAAGCATAAGGTCTTCTTTATACCTTCATGCCCTAACCAGTGACTATCATGAGGTAAAGAGATAAATTCTAAATTGGAAAAAGCAATAGCATTACATATTAATAATTAAAAAGATCAACTTCTCATTTGTAGAATTTGGTGAATGCTAGACCATAGATTGAAGAATTACATTGTGCCTATCTTTACAAAATCTAAATATTTAAAGCATTCAGCACCAGACACAAATAACTTATTGGGTTGAGATGGCTGTTACCATCCACAATAGAAAAAGCAAAATTTAATCACCGTCTTTACTGAAGCAAATACAATATAGCACAAATATATGTGAAATAACTTTCAGATATTGGACATGAGATAAAAAATGTTATTTCTAAGAAGAAAACAAATCAGTATAGAATTATAATTGCTCTGATTCATTCCAGAGAGACATTCTGAACTGTAGAGCAAGAAAGACAAAATCAAAGTCAATGACTGAGGTACAGGAAGCAATAGGACAGAATTCCAGAAAGGAAAAATTACACAGACAATCTATAACTATCTAGGACATAACAACTGGTGCTCAAAGTTAGTGATTCAGCAAAACCTTTGAGATATTCAGGAAAGATTCAAGGAGTCAAATCTTTGTGGTGGTACTAAATTACTTTAGAAAAAAAGTTAATTCAAGCACAAAACATGGGTGTATTAACTTGTGGATTTCTGTGGAAGTAGAGTTCCTGAGGAGATGTGAGGCTGACAGAGTCACTAGCCCAAGGAACAGACTCAGGGGAAATTCTACCTTGGTGATAATCCAGTTTATTGTGTAGGGAAGTGGGTTCTTATGGACAAAGTAGGATGGTGCAGAAGAAAGAGATGTGATTCAATAGCTTTGGTCTATGCTTACTAGACACTTCAATCAGTCTGTCTAAAACTTGCTAATCAGAGAGGCATGGGTATGTTCAATAAAGGCATGATCATTCATAGAATTGTCTATAAAGGCTTTTAGACTATCTTTATTGCTGATGTTGGTAAACAAGGTTTCCATAAAGACAGAGGAAGTGAGCATTGCTCTGTTGGGGCTTAGCTGGTGTGCAGGAACTGCCATTTTAAAGGGCAGCTCATTTTGCCACTGGCCAGGGTAGTAGCCTAGCACAGGTGCTGATGTTTCCCTCTCTCTCCTGCCATTGGGATGCAGTTGTCACCAACATTAACTGGAACTGGAGCTCCATAAGAACAAACTCAGCCCATGACTATAGTCTCAGAACTCTGTAAGCAGAACAGAAAGATCATGAATTTGAGACTAGCTTCGACTATAGGTCAAGATCAAGTCCATTCTAAGCTGCATAGTGTATCCTTTCAAAAATGAGGACTTCAGATGCCCCTAAGTAATTAGATACTACTTGCATGCACAAGGCCCTGAGCTTGATCCCCAGCATTGAAACACTCCCCCTTTAAACTTTCTTTCAAGGAAAACAGAGACATTCAACCATGAGAATTCACTATCTAATGCCACATAAAAGTTAGTGGATGTTTTTCAACAGAAATCATTTATTATTATCCAAAAAAATTCTCAGTGAAAACACATACTCCAATGATAGTAATATTGTTTGGAAAATGTGAAATAATTTCCTAAGTCTCTACAAATATACAAGTAAAAGGAACATAGTGAGAAGATAAGTAGAAAATATTTTTAACGGAATAAGTTGAGTCTGGTGGTAAAAAAAAAGTTTTCTAAAATTATAAAGGAAACAACTAGAATGGAATAATAGCAGTTTACATGTTGCAAAAGTAAGATAAGACAGAACAATAGAAACTATTCAAACTGAAGAGAGAGGAAAGTGGTCGAGTAAGAAGGAGCATCCGTGATCTGCAAAATAATACTCTGCAAAATAATACGGATCACACAGGCATGAAAGTGATCCTGAAGCAGAGGAAACAGTCAAACAAAAGCTTCTTAGAAATATATGTTGAAAAGCCAAGATTTAATCAAAATTATATATCCTCTATTCAAGATTTTAAAAATTACATACAAAACAGAACTCCTAAGTACAAGATAATCAAACTCTTGATCACCATTTTTAAAACAAATATTTAGAAGATCTAGAGATATTATACACATGGAAACGAAGATGAGAATACTAGGGAAAGAGTCTGTAGCTATCATATTTCATGTTGAATATAGGCTACTGGCACCAATTAAAAACAAGCATATGCTTACTACTAGCTAGATGGGATGAAGTTGGTCACCTGAGTATATGAATGTCACTTTTTTTGATCGGCTGAAATTGGCTTAGGGCATCAGTTATTTTTTCTTTTCTTTGAGTGTTATGTTAAATTTCTGTCAGTGTAAATAATACTGTTCCAATGTCAAGCAATAAAGAGAGAATAGTTAGTAGGCTCTCAGATTGGGAGATGCCCATCAGTTAGTTCAATTATTTAGCATTGTGGTGACACATCATGTTGGAAGCATGCAGTGTCACAAAACCTTCTCAAGTCCCCTTCTTTTCAGGAGGCATAAACAGCAGAAGGGAAGGGCAGGTATGCATTTATGCTCCTAGTGTGCTTGTCTAGTGTGCCCGATACTCTAAGTCAGTCCTTGGTATCAGATCAGCTGAAAATGTGGCAGGGAACAACAACCCCAGTGCATGAAGTGACAATAAGAAGATAAAGAGTTCAAAGTCATCTTTGCTAGTGAGTTGGAAGCCAGCCTGGAATACATGAGGTCCTGTCTCAGAGGAACAAAAATGAGAGGGTTCAAGTCCCACCATCTCATTAAAGGTCATAATAATCTGAACACCTGCCTCTAGGCCCATCTCTTAATGTCTGTGCCACTTCTCAGTAGCATCAAGCATTTCACATGCAGGCCTTTAGGATATTGCAGATTCAAACCACAGTGAGCACCCAAATGACCAATCTGATAATATATCCAAATGATATTTGTTGGTGGAAAGAAAGTGCATTGTTTTTTTTATCAATACTCAGGCTTTCATACTAAAATTATTCTGATTGGTAATAAGTTTTCTCTGTTTCAGAGTCCTTTAAGTAGGAGAGGACTCTTATTTAAGGCATAGCAGAACTGACAGTTGTCTATCCCCTAACTTAGTGATATAACTGAGATGCAAATTTGTATTGTTATGAGTCAAAAATTTACAAATTTTCTTGTTTTTATTGGTCATATAACATTGAATAATAAGTCATTTTTGTAACAACAAAGAACCAGACATTTCAATTTTCAAAGAAATCACTGTATGATAATAAGAACTAATGAGAATGCTTCACCTACAATGTTGTCTAAATTTACAGATGACATTACCTGGTTACAAATTTGAACACTGACCTTTTAGACTAAATCCCTAAGCTCCTATTGCTTCAGATCACACACTGCCATTTTAATTTCAATAAAAGTCCAAAAGAAAGATAGCTATAGGCTAATTGCAAATCAAAAGGAAGTAATTTTCAGTTCATCAGCCTGAGCTGTGAATAACTAAAGCAAAGAGCAAGCCAGAATTAAAGTACTGTGTAGGCATAACCACACATGTGCACTTAGTGCAGTGACTTGCATGTTCTCTTCACAGAGACATAACCCTGTGTTTGACTCCAGACATAGAACCATATGACACAAGACATGGCTCAAGTACAAAGAAACATGTGAT
This sequence comes from Cricetomys ansorgei, assembly GCA_026225945.1. Lineage (NCBI taxonomy): Eukaryota > Metazoa > Chordata > Mammalia > Rodentia > Nesomyidae > Cricetomys > Cricetomys ansorgei. Next base: position 7,848,749 of record JAMJFZ010001791.1, read on the forward strand.
ACCAGATCTAGTTCAAATTCACAGAATCAGACAGTACCCATGAATAAAACTTCATCTCTACAGCTCAGTAACAAATACCACATCTTTTATTTTTCATTTTTTCAATAATTTTATTTAAATTACAGTAGCTTGCAAAGTATCTATCACTGCTCTCTGTCCATGCAGAAGCAATGTACCACTCTACTGCAGTGTGAATTATTTCTGTTTCTTGACATTCTTGTATCCTCTTAAGGTATTTAACTTTTTTCCCTAAGATACAATATGTTATTTCTAGTGGGGTTATATATTTTATCTCTTTTAAAATTGAAGAAGGCCCTGAGTAAAACCTAGGGTCTAGACTGCAGGGGCTACATTCAGAGACCTGTGTCGTCTGGATGGAATGTAGAAACACCTTTAGTCCAGTATTCAATAATCAGTGGCAGTAAATACCTTTAATCCCAGTATTCCCATTAAGAGCACACAGGCCCCTAGACTATGGACACTAGCTTTCACAAAAAGTCATGCCTCTCTTTAAAATGTCATTGCTTATATTTTCAATATTTGGTCTAGATTCAAAAATGTCCCCAATTGTCAAGGACAACAGCTATCCATACAACTCAGAGGGAACATAAAGTGTCCAAAATTTCCAGAGGCATGCTTTAGCAACCTATATTCACAGCTTTAAAGATAATCAAACTTTTGAGGCACCAATTTTTCTTCTCAAATTTATTCTAAGCAAATGACTATGGAGAGGCTCAAATATTTAACTTCAATTTTATCCATGGAAGCATTTATGTTCACATTGTATGTAACCATCATTGTCATTTAAGAGCTGCCCCTAGACAAAGGAATAGAAATGTCTAAATTTTGCATTTTTGAGAGGTGAGCATGATAAGTTTTATTTCTGTATTGGGGCTATAATTATAAGTTTTTTACAAACAATTGTATAAACATTTATACAAAATTTTTGTATGAACCATTGTATAAATATTTATACAAAATTTTTGTATATAAACTTGTATAAAAATGAAAATGTTTGTATAAATATTTTGTATAAAAAATAAAAATATCACAGTATCTGTGATTGTAGATGCTGAAACTCTTTTATAAAAGTGCAGTTTTTCTAATTGATTTCTAGACTCACAATTCCTTTGACCCTAAGTATTGTATCTGAATGTCATCACTTTAATTTCTTTGGCATTCTTAGGCCAAATACAATAAAACTAAAACTAAAACTAAAACATCAATATCTATGCTAAACTAACTATAATTATATGTACATATTCATGTATGTCTATGCTTAAGTATAAGTGTACATGTGCATACCAAAGCCAGAGGTCTTCCTCTATTGTTTCCCATCTTATTTTATGAAACAGGACTCTTGCTGAATCTGAAGCAATCTGATCTTGCTGGAAGACTACCTGGCCATCCCCAAGGATTTTCCTGTCTCTACCTTCCATGCTACAATTGTATGTACATTCTCCAAGTTCTAGCTTTCTTATTTTCTTTTGACAGGTACTTGGGATCTGACCTTGGAACTTGGGTCCCCATGCATGTATGACAAGCACTTTACTTAGTCATCTTTTCCTGTGCTGCAGGAGGAAAAGAAATACACCAAGAATCAAAGCCTGGAAGGAACAGAGCAGGCAGCCTTCTGGAGACTGACCCTGGCTTGACTTTTCCAAATATATTTATTTGGTTTCTCCACAGAAACCAATTAGAGTTGAACAAAGTTCCATAAACAAAAGATTTTGACCCAGTTGTTTGAAGGAGAAAATAACTCATGAAATTCTGAGTCTCTTTTGATCATTGTGATCAAAATTGTAAGACTTTCAGGTGTGCCTTGAATATCTTATGACCAGGATTAGCAGAGCTGCAGACTCCCTCAGAACAAGTATATACACCACAGTGAGTAGTCTTTGGTCCATACTTTCTTCAAGGCCCAAGCAAGTCTATAAAACAATTTCTTAATCTCTGATGATTAAGCCAGATACAGTGGGTTTACTAAATCATTTCACTACAAAGCCAGATGCAAAGGTTTTACTAAAACACTTGCTATATCTAAGGATTAAGACAGGTGAAGAGAAATTATTAAATATTCCACTACATCATCTCCCAAAATCCTGTGTTTTAAATTTTATTTTTTGAGATACCAACTAAATATATTGCCCAGAGTGTTATGTTATTATTAGTCATATAAATCTGATAATCTATTATGGAAAATCTACTACTGAGATATTTATGTCTCCATTGGGATGATCATCTATTTTCTCAGAAACACTCATTTCCATGAAATCAGAAAATAATGGTATGTGCTAGAGCACTTCCTCCAGACTCTGGTATATTAAAGATTCAGACTTTCCTCTACACTGTCTGGAAGTGCTACACCATTATAAAGGAATCACCCTTTCCATCTTGACCTATTTGTCACTCCAAGATGTTTAAACTAGTCTGATTTCATTCAAATGTGTGTTTCTGAGAAAATAGATGATAATCCCAATGGAGACATAAATGTCTTAGTAGTAGATTTTCTCATAATAGATTACACCATTATACCATGCCTAATAATAAATTACCACTCTGGGCAATATATTTATTTGGTATCTGAAAAAATAAAATTAAAAGTACAGGGTTAGGGGAGATGACGTAGTGGAATATTTAGTAATTTCTCTTCACCTGGCTTAATCATTAGATATAGTGAATATTTAAGTAAAGCCTTAGCATCTGGCTTTATAGTGAAATGATTTCGTAAACCCACTATATCTGGCTTAATCATCAGAGATTAAGAAACTGTTTTATCGCCTTGTTTGGGCCTTAAAGATGCGTGATACACTGTGATGTATACATTTGTTCTGAGGGAATCTACAGCTCTGCTAACCTTGGTCATAAGATATTCAAGGCACACCTGAAAGTCTTACAATTGATCACAATGATCAAAAAAGACTCAGGATTTCATGGATTTTTTTACTACTTCAGAAGAGTAGGGCAAAAACTTTGGTTTATGGAACTTTGTTCAGCTCTAATTGCTTTCTGTGTAGAAAGTAAATATGTTTGGAAAGAGCAAGCCAGTGTCAGTCTCCAGAAGGTTGCCCTCTCTGTTCCTTCCAGGCTTTGATTCCTGGTGCATTTCTCTTTCTTCTGCAGCATTAGAAAAGATGGCTTTCTAAGTAAAGTGCTTGGCATGCATGCATGGGGACCCAAGTTTCAAGTTCAGATCCCAAGCTCATGTCAAGAGAAAATAAGAAAGCTACAACTAGGGAATGTATAAACATTTGTAGCCTGGAAGGTAGAGACAGGAAAATCTTCCAACAAGATTAGTGAGCTTCAGATTCAGTGAGAGTCCTGTTTCAGAAAATAAGTTGGAAAGCAATAGAGAAAGACCTTTGGCTTCGACATGTACATGTATACTTATACTTAAGCACAGACACACATGAATTTGTACATATCATTAAAGTTACTTTAGCATAGACATTGATATTATCAGTTTTACTTTTATCATATTTGGCCTATGAATGCCATTTATGAGCAACATGTTTGATAAAGAAATTAAAAGGATGACACTCAGATACAATACTTAGGGTCAAAGGAATTGTGAGTCTAGAAATCAATTAGAAAGTATTTTAGAAAAACTGCTCTGATATGTTAAAGAGTCAGACTTTCCTCCACACTATCTGGAAGTGCTACACCATTATAAAGGATTCACCCTTTCCATCTTGACCTATTTGTCACTCCAAGAGGTTTAATCCAGTCTGAGAAACAGCCTCAGAGGTCGGGAGGAAGAAGGAACCAACAGAGAGGATGTGACTCTGCTCCCAGAGTGGGGGTTCTCAAGAGGACCATAGGCAGATTTCTGCCAGGAGTGAAACAGAAGTTCCTATATCCTTTGAGTAGATGAGAAGATTAACTCAGGGCCATTTGAAAATGTCAAGTACCGTGCGCTAGCTTTACTCCTAGAACTGATGAACACAGGGGAGCTTTGCCAAGTGACAATTCCTAAGTAAGCCACAGAAGAGAGAGTAGACTGGGCCCAAAGCTTCCAGGAGGAGTGTGCTACTGGATATCATGGGATTCCTCAGTCCATATGGTCCTCAAGTAGAAACTTCTGTCATTACCATTAACTTTTGTTTTCACAACAGGGAACCATATGTGTATTATAACTTTTGAATGGATAGCAGGGAAAATATCTCACAGGATTTTTAACTGTCCTTCTTTGATCATGGTTGAGTATATGTGGGGTTTTTTTTGATGTTGTTTCTTTTTAATGATAATAGTAATCTGTAAAAACAGAAATATCTCAAATGTGTAAGGGTTTCTGAGACATGTTCAGCATGGTTATTGTTTTAATATTATAAAATTCTCACCAATATTTAACTTAAACTCTGATTCCTCTTTTTAAGTAAGAAATTTTAAGTTTAGAGAAAATTTAACTTTGCTTACAGGAATATTTGTTCTTCTTAGATACTAGTCTGTTACTTAAGTTATTATAAATTGTGAAAAAATTCTTTCATCATTGTTAAAGAGAGTAGACAAATATCCATGCTCCAAATAGGCTTCAACAGCACCTAAAAGACTATTGAAAACATCATCGGACCACTAGGTGGGTGTTGATTGACTGAATATCTTAGTGAGGCTGCTGACATGACCTATGCTATCTATGTACAACTGAGGCAGTGACAGTTCTGTGTCTCTCTACTTATGCTGTTTACAGCAGAAAGGAAATCAACTCATTCTCAAGAAAATGAAACATGCTACCACAATTTGAGAAGCAATTAGATTCCAGTGAAATATAATTGCAGGTTTAGATTAGTGAAAAAATTGGTAAAATATTTCTCTTTTCACTAGACAGAATATACTTGTAAATTTAAATAGCAATTATATCCTGTTACCACATAATTTCAAATTGCGGATTACTGAAAGAAATGAAATATTTCTCATATCATTAGAAAAGGTATGATAGCTCTAAATTAAAATTAAAATGATTTAATGATACTAAAAGATAAAGAAACATGAAGGACAAAATGGAAGTTATTTCCTAACAGAATTCTAGGTAGGTCTAGGTGGATAGATGAGTGGTGTATTACTCTACTTTTCTTCACTTCAGCTAGGGCCTACAAAAGGAATTGCGGAGAAAGGAACTCTCATGACTTAAAATGGGAAAGAATTTCCCAGAAGACAGGATGAGGTGTGGCTCTATGTAAGCCTTGTAATGTTTTGCCAATCACTAGGAGATTCAGTCTTCATGGCAGTGAGTAATAGGCTATTGTCCTCCCACAACATATCTCTCAAACTTAAAGATAGTGGGAGATTTTTCATAGAGTCCAAAGGCCATTGTTATCTCAGTCTAATCCATATACCTTGGTATACATTCTCGCTAAGCATACTACACACATTTTAGAAGTCTATGAAATTGGAACTAAATCACTGCATTTTATTTGTAGCCTTTACAGAGAAAATTAAATTGTACTAAGCATTGTTGTTCAGTCTATCGTGTCATTTCAGAAATAATAATTAGATTTTATTAGAAGATTTAACTTGTTATGTGCAACAACCCTACTGTACTTACTTTCCCCATCACTGAAATAAAAATCTAGTGAAAAGCAACTTAACAGTGGAAGAATTTACTTTGGCTCATGGCTGTTGAGAGTACTATAAATCTCAGAGGGGAAGGTCCCTTGTTGGGAGTGACTAGATCCACAGGTCTGACCAGGGAGCAGAGAAAGGGGGATGCCAGTGCTCAGCTGGCTTCCTCCTTTCCCCATTTTTGTTCCTGGGATGGTACCACCCACATTCAATGTCAATCTTGCCTCCTCAGTTAACCAACCCTGGAAATGCCTTCACAAGAAAGCCCAAGCATTGACTTATTAATGCCCTAGGAATATCTCAACCCAAACATATGGACAGAAAATAAGCATTACAGTTACTCTCCTAATACTCAATAACTTCTTAGGAGCTAGTCTCAAATCAGAGCGTTCATGCTATGAAGAAATCTTAAATATACAAAAATGCTTAACTATTTTGTATAATTATTTTAATATAACTAGGTTGTCAATAAAAAGTTGAAGATTTATAAAAATATAAGTGCTATTTACTAATTTGATCGGTATAATTAATGTACCTACTTGTCTTTTCTGCACTAAGTTCTTCTTAGATAGGGCAAATTGATGCTTGAACTATACTCTTGCCTGCTTCTTGGCCTGAACAAAGCTATATAAATATTTGACCTGAAGATGCCAAAACAAGTTTGCATATGAAAATCCCAGAAGACCTTCTGCAGATTCAATTTCCGCTTCTCCACTTGTTTTTGTAATCTTTCTAGCATTGAAACTTTATCACAAGCCTTTCACTAAAAAAGATTTAGTAGACACATACACACATGCACAAAACTAAGTGTGGCAAAGAAGTGAAGAGGAAAATCTTCTGTTGTTGTTGATGAAAATGTAAATTAGCACGGCCTCAAAAACTAAAGAAACAGTTTCCACTCTAACCAATCATCCTACCTCTATCTTTTAGGAAAATTAAATAAGTATGCCAAAGGATATCTGTGGTCCCTTTTGCTGCAGTGCTAATCATGGCACCCCAAATGAGGACCAAACTTCAGTATTATCAACAGAAAAACACTTAGGAAACTAAGATACACAAAAGACACAAAAGAATGTAATGTGCATGTTCAATTCAGCCACAAAAGAAAATGAAATCTTGTTATTTGCATCAACATGATTTTGTTTAAGAAGGTAATTCATTAAGTCACTCACAGAAAGACTCTTATTGCTCGTTCTCACTCAGAGGTAGAAGTTGAAAGCATTGATAGCTGAGAATGGGAAAGAGTAAAATTAGTAACCATTGTAGGCAAGGAAGGAACAAAGGAGGAGGACAGAAATAATGGATTACAAGTAAGAAAAATATAGGCTAGAAATGATAGATGAGCATGAGGGTAAATTTATTGTAGCTATTTATGATCAATTTCAAAATACTGAGAAAAGATGATTCTGAATATTACTAGCACAATTAAATGCTGTTTGACCTTATAAAAATGATAATTAATCTTGTTTATTACATAGTAATTATTATTTTCTTGCACTGGAAGTACACATTCTACAGTAAGTGCATAGTTATCGTGTATAAATTAAACTAAATGAACCTGAATGGATTTGCTATACTTTGGATCTCAAATGTCCCTCAAAGTTCATGTGTGATGATTGGCACATATGGAGGGCAATGGAATCTTTGTCCCCAATGGAAGAAAGTTGGGTCACTGAGGACATATATTTGTTGGGATATTAGAACCTCAGCCCATTTTGTTTCTCTCTTTTCCCCAGCCATAGATAGTTGAGGACATCTGCTCTACTGTTAACTCCATGCTATGATATTCAAACTCCCCCTCAGGCATGAGTCAGAAAACCAACCAACCATTTCTCTCTATGCTTTAAATTCTTTATCACAATTGTTTGTCACAAGGCAGAAAGATGACTAACATACTTAACTTATTTCTAAAGTGTAAAGGGATCTCCAATGGACAAAGTTTGAGAATCCCTAGTTTTAAAATGCATTTGGAAATAGTGAGTTGTTGTATGAGATACACTTGTGTCAACAATGTAAGTAAAATTAAGTTATAACAGTGAAGTCATTGTAATTCTCCTACAAAGAGTATATACATTAGATCAACTAATATATTTGATATATATATATATATATATATATATATATATATACATACATACAATGTATGATCCTTCATATCTAACAGAGCCTACACATAAAAAGGTTTACTATTTTTAATGACAAATTTAACTTTAAATAATAGAAACTGAGATATAAATTGCTCAAAATATTCATAATGCACTTTTGGCTCTTCTAAAATAACAGTGAAAAGCATTTGACATGTAGCTCTGAGGGTCAACTGAGTCTGAGGGTGCTGTGTAACATCTCTCAAAAATGTCTGGTAATTGTAGGGAGTCACCTGCTCTCTTTTTCAAGGTGGTTACAGAGTTGCCACTGAGTGGCATCAGTATCCAGTCTATAAAGAGGATGATCAACACAGAGGAGACTTTTCTCCACATTTCTGAGTGAAACAATGGTCAAGCAAGGCCTTTGAGTTATCCTTCCATAGACAGACAAACTGGTAAAAGAAACAGTAGAAGAGCTCATGGTCCCTCCCAAGGCCAATAAATGCCCAAGAGATGTCTAAGGACCAGATATTCAAGTGACATTGACACTATCTCTGGATGTGGGTGCAAGGCATGGTGGGGCTAAGGAATGGTAGCAATGGTCGACCAGCAGCCAACTCCAGGTTGACATACCTGGAGTCAGGTTGATATTCCCTGGAGTTTTCTCAAGGAAATAAGGAAAAGAGTGACAAGGTGGAACACTTGATGTCCTCTTCTGACATCTGCTTCACATGTGCACACGTGAACATACTGAACAAACATACACACACATACAAATAACCAATTTCAATGTTCTGTTTGTTAAATATACTATTATTTCAATGTTTGAAAAACACCTTTAGGTTTTAATAAGCTATATCATTTTCCCACTTTTCTTTCCTCTCTCCAACACCTCCCATGTTCTCTTTCTTCCAAGTCCTCTTGTGATTCTTTCCTTTCAAATTCATGTTTTCTTATTAATGTTACATACAAATGCATACACATACAGAGGGACAGAGAGACAGTGATAGAGATACAGAGAAAAAAAAGACACAGAGAGAATTATAAATGCAAGATTCTGAGTTCCATTAGTGTTGCTTATATGTATATTATTTTAGGGCTGACTACTTACTATTGGATAACCAATTCTCCCCTCTAGGGAAGGAATTCTTCCTGTCTAGTGAAGAGAAGCTCTATTCTGCTTCTCTCAATTGCCACTGTTAGGATTCTGCAATAAGCAGAGTCCACAGCAGGGATTTGTGCCGGAGAGTTCTTCCCCATACCCCTGACCACAGACATAACCCATAGCCTAGAGCTCCCTCTGGGGTGGTTGTGCCTCCCACACAGTCTACAGCATGTGGCTCCCACTTCTGTGAAGAGTTCCTTCCCCTGATATGCCCTTCCACATTGATCTACGATCAGCCTCTACAGCCATGTGGAGGAAGCTCTGCCTTAGCTCTGCCCCCTTGCCAGGCCCAACCTCCAACTCTCTAACTGTCAAACAAACCTCAGCTTTTCTGGGCTAAGCAGTCCTTGTCAGTCCTGTTGGGATATTCTCCCTTCAGGACTGTACCACTTCTACAGGGAGGTTTCTCCCTTTGTTTCTGTGTGGTCCCCAGGCTATCACAAAAGAGCTTCACTTCTCTATCTGTTCTACCTCTTTCCATCTGTTCCACCTTAATAAAAATTAAAAAAACCCTTTCTAACAGTCTCTAGTTTTTTACAGTTCATTGTCTTAGAGTAGGACATGTTGAGATCTCCCCCTTCCATATTAGGATATCTGTGTGGATTAATTACAGTCACCAATAACAAATTGGTGTCACATTAAGGAAAGAAAGAAAAGCACTTTTTCTTGAAGTTATTAAACAAAGAGTGAGTCCAGATGTGAATTCTCTTCTTTATGTTCCCTGTGTCTTCTGTCCTCTATCTGTTGCCCGAATTCAAATCTCTGTCTGCCTAAAGGCTATTTGTACATCTATCCCCATGTCTGTTTCTCTGTTACTCCCCCCCCAATCTGTCCCTTTGAGTGATTATGTCTTCATGTGTCTGTGTTGTTTGACTGTGTCAGTGTGTCTGTCCTTAACAAAGGGCTTTGATGTCTTTATTTAACCTCACAGAAAGCACCACATGGAGAAAGAATGAGGATACTTTACAGAAATTTTTAGGAGAATTTTATCTGGGATTAAGTCACTGACTTTAACAATCCCAACTGATCCAGTAGACGGTATTTTAGACACCATTGTTCAACAACCAATATCCAAATGTTGCATTCAACATTTATGTTGGGTATTCATTTTAGAAGATTGCTTTCAACAGGTAAACAAATGCACATCAGATGCCAATAAACCTTTTGGCAAAAGCTCATTACTTAATATTTTGATTCTAACCTACTGTCCTTGCCCCAACACCAAAAGTTGCATCTAGTTAGATATTTATTGGTGACAACTTGGCCTTTTGTATTTCCAGGTTAAATAGCCTTACTTTTATTTTTTATCTCAGATGGAAAGATTAAATCTCTTCCTTTTGTAGCAATTCAATCTGTATAAAGAATCGGAAGTTTTGCTTACACTGTTTCCCACCCTTAGGTCACTGTTCATGTGGAATGAAGGCATTCATTGTTCATCCATGTAAAAGGAGAGAGAACTAGGGAAGATTTAGCCCCCATCAAATAAGAGAAACATAGTTTACACAATAAGCAACAACAAAACATATGAGAATGAAAAAAATTAAGAGCAAAGTCAAATTCTAATCACTTTGATTATTTTATTTGCTCTTATCCCCAAATTGAAAGCAATTGCTATTGGTAATAGTGCTTAGAGGTCTAAGTTTTGGCATATGTGTATATATCTACATATCTATATAGATATATATATATATCTATATAGATATAGATAGATAGTGAGAGATCATTATATCATTATACTATATAGTGTATTGTGACGAACTTGAAGTCATTTATAAATGGTATTAAAATGTAGGAAATTACTACTGTTGACTCAATATTACTCCTAGGAGGAGAACAAAATAAAAAATAAAATAACTCAAGACTTTATCATCTGAGAATATTGGGCACAGGGCTGAGAGCAAGTACAGATATAGATTTCAGGCTTTATTGAGAGCCAACTTACTAGGTAAAAAAAATGCACAAATAGAAAGACAGGATCTGGCCCACCCTTGAGGATTGTCACTGAAGAGTGATAGGTGAGCATGTGAGCCACAATGTTTCATAAGGGAAATTTGTGTGAAGATTGCATGGGACATTTGAGCTGCCTACCATACAAGGTTCTAAAATGTGTTTGCAGTTATCACTGGTGGAATGAAGGATGAACATTGGATTTCAGAGTGAAAATGCAAAGATTTAAGTGGTGCTGAAGGCCAGGCTAACATTTAGCAACTGTTGGTTTGGACTGCTTTCCCTCCCACACATCTAAGGGCAAGATTTTTCCTAGATCATGAGAAAATACTGAGTTTGAAGACAGAATAGACTGCAGAAGGAAAGAAAGTAAAGAGTGTAGGAAGAAGATACAGAAGCTGAGTAGGAGAGTGTCTTCAGAAATGAGGATATTTTTGAAGATTATATGGAGTTATTTTGTTTACTGTTGTGATTATTTGAATTCAGTAGACAAGGAGTAGAAAATTTACATGTTTTTTAGCTCATTTATAGGAATAATTTGCATTATTTTGCATCATCTAATTATAGGTTGTATCCTACCACTTAAAACAGATGAAAAAGCATTGTACACACAAATCCACAACTAAAAATATCCAGTTATAACAAAAGACCCAGGTCATTCAAGATATGATCTTTCCAAAGATTCCATTAAAATTTAAAAACTTTAAAACTTTTCATGTGCATTTATAACTTTAAAGTATAATGACTCATTTTTTAATCTTTTTTGAGTATGATATGGTGTTTGTACATGTTCATGTGTGTATGTCCATGTATGTGAGTTTGAAACCCACCATACATGTGGACAAGATGACAAAGGACAACCTCAGATGTTGATCTTTGCCTTCCTCTTTGGTTGACACAAGATCTCTTGTTTGTCACCATTGCATGTGCCATGCTTCCAAATATTCTTTTGTCTCAAACTTACATCTCAGAATAGGAGTGCTAAGTCTTCAGAAGCATGGTGCTATTTCTAGTTTATTTAGATTCTTGTGATCCAAATATAGGTCCACATGCTTGGTTGGCAAGGTGTGCTGCATTCCTCACTTAGCCGATTTTTTTTTTTTTTTTTAGAAAAACCCAATTACTTGCTAAATATTATCCAATCCTGATATATTTTCCTAGTGCTATTTTGATTGTAGTGAAGTTTGTTTAAGCCATGAAGTTGCTGAGTTTTTATTTACACTCCTTCCTTTTTTCTTTATCATTGGCCTATGAGATAATTTGTGAATGAGAGCCTGTGTTATTCTGAATCACAAAGCTAGTTCAAGATTTCACCCTACATCTCAACCTATATTTTTATTAGAACTCTTGTTTCTCTTTGAGATGAGGGGGGGAGCAAATGTAGAATAAATGTTTCATTAATGCATTAACACTTACTAAATGTATATTCAAAGAGAGTCTGAATGTTATTTTTTAATATATAACTATATAAATATTCCAACAATATTTACATTTGAGAATATTTTTAAAAATTATAATTTAATAAACTACAACTAATTCTTACTAAAATCTACATTATAAACATGAGATAGTATTTCAAAATATTAACCATGGGCTTGACAATGGTTTAGTGGGTAAGGGTGTTTGTGCACAGAACTGACACCTGAGCTCCATCCACGTAGCCCACAAGGTGGTATAAAAAAGCTGACCCCTGAGAGTTGCCCATGCATAAGCTATGGCAGGCACATACCCTGTGCCCACAATAAAACTAAGAAAAGGAATTTCTAACCATAAAACATGATCGAAATGTTTCAGAAGGATATTCTTTATTATGTAAATAAAAATCCACATAGATACTATTCTGCTGCTTTAGGTATCTTTTTTTTTTTCTTTTCTGAAATTTTAGCCCAGCAAGAAATCTCATGAAATCTTCAAAGGATAGAGTGCTGTTTTTATAACTCAGATCCTCAAAGGTTCTCCAGTCCTGCAGGTTTAACCCAAAAAGAGTCAGTCAATTTTCATATAAAACTAGTTTATATATTTTTATATTGTTCAGTTTAAGGAGTGTGAGCACAGTGAATACTTCCTTCTTCATACTTCCTTCTGCCTGTGTGGGCACAGATGGAGCCACTCTTTCATGACTGTCACATCAAGTCTATCACTTCACACAGAGAAGGAAGCAGCAGACAAAAACATCTTATATATTCTTGGTATAAAAACAACATTTTATCTAGTATTTGTAAAATATAACAAATTTTAATAAAACATGAAAAATATAAAGTTTCTTTAGAAGCACATTTTAACTTGAGAAAAGTTACGTTGATTTATACATATTCTATATTCAAATGCAAGTATTTCCTCACCAGAAATAAATGGGATTAATTATAAACTGAAAAACAAAGGAAAAACAGGCAATAGATTCTGGTGATCAAACACCGTTAATTAAATTCTGGTGAAGATAAAACATAGAGATGTGTGATGGCACATCACTTACTCCCACAGCCACTTACTGCTAAGTTAGCAAATACATTACCTGTAGCTCTTCCTGTTTGTTTTCTCCCTGTCTCATTCCATTGCTATGGCATAACTTCAGGGGTCACCTCTCTTCATTGTCTCCTCCAATTCCATGGAGACAAAATAAGTAGATTCTAGTTGAACACTTTGCTCTCCAACCTTCTGTGAAGCCCATCAGACACCTAACCTATCCCCATCCCCAAGTGTCTACTCTCAGTACTCAGAAACACATTTACCTGGAACCACCATTGGCCATAATTTTTAGGCCTAAAGACATATTAAGCCTGTTCCTACTAGGCAACATATGGACATCACACTCCCCAAAAATCCAGAGAGAAAACAAAACAAGGAACAACCCACCCATCCAATGAAGACTAATCAACACTTAGGCCTATAATCGTCCCAATCCTCGATGTTTAAACACCAATGTAAAAACAGAAACAGTAATATCGAGTACAATATTTCTTCATTAGGGCACAGCAGTGTTAATACATTAAGCCATGAATATTTCAACATAGCTTAAGGACAAGAAAAAGACCTAAAATCAGCCTTTATGAATATGATAGAGGTCACTAAAGAAGAAATGAATAAATCTCCTAACGAAATACAGGAAAATCCAAGTAGTGAAGGGAAATGAATAAAACTATTCAAAGGCCAGGATTTGAAAATAGAATCAGTAAAGAATACTCAAACTGATGAAATCTGAAAATGAAGAATTTTAAGAATTTGGACATAAACTGCAGAGCCAAGCTTCATCAACTGAATATAAGAGAAGGAAGAAAGAATCTCAGGCACTGAAGAGACGATAGAAGAAATGGAATCATCTGTCAAAGAAAACATTAAATCTAAACAACAACAACAACAACAACAACAACAAATCCAAACTCCTTAAACAAAACATCAAAACATACAGGGAATCTGAGAAATTATGAAAAGAGCAAACCTAAGAATAATAGGTATAGAGAGAGCTAAGAAGAAAGTTGGTGTAGCTATCTTAATATGTAACTAAATGGACTTCAAAGCAAAAATAATCAGAGAGACAGGGAAAGACACGACATACACCAAATGAAAACATTCACCAATGTAAATTTTCAATTTTTAACATCTGTGCCCCAAACAGAAGAGCACCCACGTTTGTAAAAGAAATACTATTACAGCTAAATCACATATTGACTCTCATACACTAATGGTGGGAGACTTCAATACTCCACTCTCACTAACAGATAGGCCATCCAGGAAAATCTAAACAAAGAAATGTTGGAACTAATAGGCTTCATAAACCAAATAGATCTAACAGATATTTGCAGAACATTTCTTCCAAACAGGAAAAAATAGATGTTCTTCTCAGAAACTCATGTAACTTTCTCCAAAATTGACCACACAATTGGGAAACAAAGCCAGTCTCAATGGGTACAAGAAATTGAAATAACTCCAGGTGTCATACAGTCTACCATCAATTAAAGCTGGTTATCAACAAGAAAACAACAGAATGCTTGCAAACTCATGGAAACTGGACAAATATATATAAAATGAAAAATGGATCAAGATAGAAATAAAGATATTAAAGTCTTTCTAATGATTATACAACATACCCAAACTTATACAACACATTGAAAGTGTTTCTAAGAGGCAAGTTCACAGTACTAAGCACCTACATAAAAAGTTATTATGGAAATCTGATACTGGCAAATTAATATCATACCTGAAAGCTCTAGAACAAAAGGAAGAAATGACACCCAAGACAGCTATATGGCAAGAAACAAACACAAGGCTTAAAATCAAGAAAGTGGAGATAAAAAGAAGAATACAAATGAATTAATGAAACAAAGAAGTGGCTCTTTGAGAAAAGTCAGCAAATCAGACAAACTCTTACGCAAACTAACTAAAAAGCAGAAAGAGAATATCCAAATTAGCAAAATCAGAAACAAAAAGGAGGACATAACAGTAGACATCAAGGAAATGCAGGGAAACCCAAGTATATACTTTAAAAACATGTATACCACCAAAATTGGAAATCTAAAAGAAATGGATAATTTTCAGATGAGCAATATGAATAGAACTTTAACCCCTAGTGAAATAGAAGCAGTCATTAAAAGTCTTACGAAAAATAAAAATAAATAAAAGCCCAGGTGGTTTGGGCACAGACTTCTACCAGACTTTCCAAGAAGTTGGTGCCAATACTCCTCAAATTGTTCCTCAAAAAGAAACATAAGAAACATTTCCCAATACATTTGACAAGGCCACAGTTTCCCTGATACCAAACCCACATAAAGACTCAATAAAGAGAATTACAAATCAATTTTCCTTATGGTCACACATGCAAAAATACTCAATAAATTCCTCAATCAAATACTCAATAAATTACAAACCCTATCACACCAAAAAGATCCTCTACCATGATCAAGTAGGCTTAATCCCAGAGATGCAGGGCTCATTCATGATATGAAAATCAATAAATGCAACCCACCATATAAACAAACGTAAAGCAAAAAATTGAAACACTACCATCTCATTAGATGCAGAAAAGTCCTTTGACAAAATTCAAAACCATTCATGGTAAGTATCCTGGAGACATTAGAGATACAATGGACATATCTGAAGATAATATGTGGTATTTACAGCAAGCCTATAAACAAAATCAAATTTAGACCCTAAATATTCCAGTTGGGAACTCCTACAGCTTAGAGACACTTTCAGAAAAATAGAGGGATAAAAAATTAACTCAGAAAAATCAGTACCTATCGGGTATACAAATGACAAACAGACTCAGAATGAAATCAGAGAAACAATACCCTTCAAAATAATTATGAATAAAAATAAAATGCCTTAGGCCTAACTCTATCCAAGCAAGCAGAAGACTGGCATGATAAACACTTCAACTCTATGAAGAAAGAAATTAGGGAAGATCTCAGAAGATAGAATGATCTAACATGATCATGTGTCAGTAGGATTAATTGATTGATTAACATAATAAAATGACCATTTACCAAAAGCAATCTACAAATTCAATGCAATCCCCATTAAAATTAATTGTAACACAATTCTTCGCAGACCTTGAAAGGACAATTTTCAGATTTTTAGGGAGTCACACACACACACACACACACACACACACACACACAAAACCCAAGAATCCAGAATCTAAAGCAATCAAGAACAATAAAAGAATTTTACTGGAGATCTCTCACCATTTCCAATTTCAAGTTGTATTGCCGAGCTATAGTAATAAAAATCACATGGCATTGGGATAAAAATGGACACATACATCAAATGGAATTGATTTGAAGACACAGACATAAATCCACACTTACTGATACCTTATTTTTGATTAAGAACTCACAAACATACACTAATACAAAGACAGTATCTTCAACAAATGGTGCTGGTCAAACTGGATGTCTGCCTGTATAAGAAGGCAAATAGACCCAGTGTTATCACCCTGCACAAAACTCAATTCCAACTGGGTCAAAGACCTGAGCAGAAAACCAGGTACACTGAACCCAATAGAAAAGAAAGTGGGCCATATCCTGAATCTTATTGACACTGGACAAGACCTCTTGAAAAGAACATCGATAGTGTAGGCCTTAAGATAGACAATTAATAAATATGACTTCGTGAAACTAAAAACATTATGTAAGGCAAAACACCATCATTCAATGTGATAGCCTACAGAATGGGAAAAGATTATATATATATTTTACCAACTCCACATCTGATAGAGAACTAATACTACAAATATATAAAGAATTCAAGAAAATAGGTATCAAAGTCCAAATGATCCTATTTAAAATGGGGTACAGGTCTATATAGAGAATTCTCAATAAAAGAAATTCATAAGGCTGAGAAAGACGTGTTCAACATCCTTAGTCATTAAGTAAATGCAAATTAGAGCTACTTTGAGATTACATCTTAAACCTGCCAGAATTGCTAAAATCAATAACACAAGTGACAGCTCAGGCATACTATGATGTAGATAAATGAAACATGCATCAGTTGCTGGTGGAAGTGCAAATTTGTACAGCCACTCTGAAAATCAGTATGGCAGTTCCTCATAAGTTTGGGCATAGATATACTGTAAGATACAGCTGTTCCACCTTTAGCATATACCCAAATATGCTTTATCCTACCCACAAGAAAATTTGCTCACACATGTTCACTGCTGGTCTATTCATAATATAAGCAACTGGACACAAACTGGAATTCCCTCAATAGAAAAAGATAAAGAGATAAAGAAAATGTGGTATATTTATACAATGGACTATTCCTCAGCTGTTAAAAAAATAACATCGTAAAATTTGCAGGCAAATGGATGGAACTAGAAGAAATCATCTTAAGTGCGATAACCCAGACCCAGAAGATAAATATGGTATGTTTTACTTACATGTAGATTTTAGCCATTAAGTAAATTATAAACAACCTACAATCTTTAGATCGAGAGAGATTATACATAGAGGAAAGGACTGGGGCTGGGGCATGTGTATCTACTTGGGAAAGTAAAAAAGAAAAGATTTTTATGGTTGACTTGGGGGGCTGGTGAAGATGTAATTTGTGAGGATTAGGTGAGGAGGAGGAGAGACAGGGATGAGGGAGGGAATACAGGGAGAGATAGCTGGAATTGAGGGGCATTTGTAGGGTTGTATGGAAACCTAGTGCAGTGGAAGCCAACCCAAATGAAGTCTCCTAAGAACAAGAGAGACTTGAGTGCCAACCTACCATCTCTTGTCTCATAGGATGATTTCAAATAATGAGACTGCATTGCATTCTGTTGAGTTGTTGACCAAGGAGGGTGGGGTCCCATGGACATCACCCCCCAAACTCAGGCTGTTGCCTAGACAAAGAGTTTCTCTCCAAAAACTGAAAATGTGTCATTGCTGAGAACAACATCCATACAACTCCTTCAACAAGGAGAAGCTCGTATCTACATAGAACCATAGAGACTATGACTTACAATCTGTCCTTTCTACAACATATGCTATAGCAATGGTGGCACAGAACTTGCTAGAGTAGCTAAACAATGTCTCATTTGACTTAAGTACCACTACACAAGATGGAACTCATATCAACAGTGCTTCAGTGACAAAGAACCATACATTTGAGACCTAGGATAATGGCAAACACTACTGGGTCTAAAATATAAAGTATAAATAAAATGTTTTAATGACATTCTGCAATACTCACAGAAAAGTGTTTTATTCAGTCATCAATGGAGAAACTTCCTCTGTCAACAGACAGGAACAGATTCAGAGACCCACAATCCAGACTTTACGCAGACCCAAAAAACAGATATTACACAGAAAGAGAGAGACCTTGGAACACTCAGCACTACTCTATCAAATCTGTCCCCTCTAAGCTCTGAGAATGCCAAGGAAGAAGAGACAGAAAGAGTGTAAGATCTAGAAGGGATGGAAGACACCAAGAAAACAGGGTTCTTTGAATCAACTGAGTAAAGCCCATAGGAACTCACAGATCCTGAGGCAGTAAACACAGGGTCTGCACCATGGGCCTCTGTATATAGCTTTCAGATTTGTAATTTTATGGGTCTCCTGAGTGTGTGAATAAGTGGGTTTCTGAGCCTCATGCCTGCTTTGGGGTTCTTTTCCTTCTTAAGGGTTGGACAGTTCAGCCTCAATGTGATGGTTTGTTTTGTATCTTCTTATATTATTTTATTAAGTTTGGTTGCTGTCTCCCAGAAGCCTGTTCTTTTCTAATGAGAGACAGAAAGGAACTACATCTGAGGGGAGAGGATGTGGGGAGGAACTTGGAGGAGTAGAGGGAAAGTAAACAGTTAATAGGATATAGTGTATGAGAAAAGAATCTATTTCCAAAAAAAGGAGAAAAAAATAAGTCCTACAATAATTTTAAGAGTAAAAATAAAAGATTAAGCACGTTTCTTGTCTTCAGCAATCTTAATTATATTGTTATGCTAGTAACAAAACTTGTGGGAATATATGAAGCATATTTTTAAATGTACCTATTCACTATTATTATTTAAACGTTATCAATATAATATTCCATTGACATACAGAAAACATAAAATTCTTACCGAATGAAGAAATCGGAAATTATTTTTTTCCTTCTTTGGTTTCTTTTACATTCTTTACAGGTGTGACTGTTTTCTCAGTGGTTTCCACTACGACACAGTCATATATTGCAAGCGCAAACCAACATAAGGAGGCTAAGCATAATTGGAAAAAACAACCTGAATTTACAAAAAATAAAGAGTTATAGTAACCACGTCTTTAACAAAAGTTTTTATTATTTCATTTACCTGAATTAAAGGTAAATAGAGTTTACTTCTGAAGACACAAAAATAATTTCCTAATTACAAAATAAAATTAATGTTCTAAACCTATGTCAAATTAAATATATTCAAATGCTTACAAAATTTTTCTTGTTCATCAGATAGCCTCCAAAGGGTAATGGCTCATGAACTGATGATTTGTGTTAACTTGAAAACATATAAATGAATTAAACTTTCGAACTTTAACTATTAATAACTTTATTTTATAAAGCTTTAAGCAGGTTTGATGTTTGAAATATTTATCAGTTTACACATTTTGACATTAATTTATAAAAATATAATTGCTTTTATGTTTTTTATTTTTGGTTCAAATTTTTGAAAATTCTTAAAAATAGTTAAAGTGAATAATTTTTAAGTAGAGTCAAAATGTTGTATCCAAACAATACAACTTATCTAATACATTGATTTTACAAGATCAGAAACGTTATTGAGTCTTTTCCATTTATGAAATAGTTCATATGTCCTAAGGGATATCATCTAAAAGATTTAGTTACCTGTGATACATTTGTAATATGACAATGAAAATTGTAAGGCATGAAAGGCTGCAATGTTGTTTTGGAAAAATAGAGCTTGAGAAAAGAATGAGAAATCATGAAAAATCCATCCAGTAGTGCTTCTGAGAAGAGTGTAATGTGAATAAGAAACTCACCTGACAAGAGTAGAAAAAAAAAAAACTCCAGATAATACATTAAAATTTTCTAGGTTTAATAGCTAAAGAAGTAAGAAAAAACACATGCAAAGGATGGGAGAACTTCATGACAGTGACATAGATTCTGCTTTGAATACATTTTCTGTAGCAGATGGGAAATCACACTTTTATCCCAGAAGAATCTGTGACTGAGCAGAGCATTCTGTTGTGTCTTACAAAGACTGACATGGAATAACTGCTTAGAACAAAGACTTCAAAGAAACACAAAGATATGTCCTCAATGTTGAGAGTGCAAAATTTCAAACAACAAAACAGTAAGACAATACTACTGTGGATAAAATTCATTGTTTTATTCAGAATTATGGGGGAGCAAAAAGAAACAGAATGGAAAGACTTGGCAAGTTCATAGCTTGGTCAAGAAAGAGCAAAGCCAAATGCTTAGAAGAATAAAATATGAATGTGGCCCAGTAAGGACTTCCTAATGGTATTAGTGTGACTAACAGTAGTATATCGAATTGTTGTGCATCAGAAAAATTGTATAAGAATTGAATTATCAATTCAATTGATATTCATGGTAAATTATTACCTTGCCACAAACAGTTGCAAATTCTAAAAGCAATTTTATTTATTTAAAATTATACAATTCACATCACTTACACAATCCCAACAATATGGAGATTATTTTTCTCTTTTCAAAGAGCCAACAACGTCCTCTGATTCCACATCTATTAATGTCCCAGAAAATACAAGATATATGTAGTAATGCTTCAAAGAATACTGTGATAGGGCCACATCCTACAAAATAGTCAAAGATTGTAAGTTCTTCATAAAAACAGTATACATCAGGATTATAATAATTTCTTCTTAAAACACACACACATATACACGCAATTTTCTAAATATGTTATTTATAATTATATAGTGAGTCTTTTAGCTCATTAACCCTGGAATCAATATCCTAATCAGTGCATGTATATAAATATCAGTAGATCAGAGAGATTTACAATTCTGTTCATGCTTCTATTTACAAGGTGTCTTATAGAAGTTGTTGAATTTGTATGGAAAATTTAGGATATATTTAGCACAAAGGAATTTCATGAATTTGTGACTTCTAATATCTTTAAAGATACACGTCCATCTATCAGATTTGTAAATACTGAAAATGATTTAATAATGTTTTCTGATTTCATTCTGCTGTTCATGTCTCTACAGTACTCTTCCCTCATACATGGGGAATATATTACAGGATTCTTCAATGGGTATGTGACACTGCATATAGTGCAAAATGATATACACTCACACAAACATGTACACGCACATTCCTTTGTTTCAATATGCTGATATCAACTAAATTGAAATACATTTTCTATTCATGTCTTTTATTTTCATTTAGCTTAAAAACTAGTAGGATTTTATAAAACTCTAATTCTTAGTGTTGGTTGCCTATCCCCTATTTCTCCCTTCTTCACCTTTATCCCCAATATTCTTAAAGCCATAGCACCCTCTGTTCTTTCATAACCCTTGAGTTCTATTATTTCATGTTATTATATGTTACTCAGATTGCAAGATCATTGTTTCCTGGGTAACTATTCATGAAGAGTTCACTTGTCTAAGACTTCATCTGACCATTCTTTCTCCAGCTCTATCATTTCCCTGCTTCATGAACCCATCTGTTCCCTGTATTCTCTCTACCTACTTTCATTTCACCTATATGCTGCTGTCCCTGCACCCCAAATGCACCTCATCAAGCAATGGACCATTTCTATTTTCCATGTGTACTTTAGGATAAACATAGAAATGATTGGAGGCTAGAATTCACAGATCAAAGAGAACATTCAGCATTGACACTTAGGACCTGAGTGACCTCAGACAGCATGATTTTCTTCAGTTCCATCCCTTGACCTGCAAGTTTCACAATATTGCTTTTTATTTACATGTGAGTTAATGTTACATTATGTATATGTATGCATTTCTGTTTTCCATTCATCAGCTGATGACTACTAGGTTGATTCATTTCCTAGCTATTATGAATATAATATCAATTAGCATGGAAGTACAAATATCTCTATAATAAGATACAAAATTTCTTTGGATATATGCCCAGGAAGTGGTATAGTAGGGTCATATGGTAAAATACATTTCAGCATTTAAAAAGAGGTACACCAAAGTGGTAAAAAATACTGCACCCTTAAAACATATAATAGTAAATCAAAATCTCAATGCCACATGTAGTTTTCCCGTCTCTCAGTTATTTGTCAGGTAGTACCAATACGCAATATAGTCTAATGCCACTGAACATAGTTTCCCACCATAACTGGACATTAAGACATTATTACTAAAGAGATCACACATTTTGATTACAGGACATACAGAAAACAATCTTGAACTCTCCTTGATGGCTAGCTTTCATAGTGTGGAAAGTCACTATGCAGGCTGATGTAGGAGAAAAGACAGGATCTTATCCATCACCAGACCCTAGACCCTACTTCAGTACCAACCTTTTAGGTAAGTAGTGCCCATGGTCCAACAGTGGCAAGACTGTCTATGAGGACAACTGAACAGTCTCTTGATTGAATCTGAGGACTCCTCTGCATTAGGCAATTCATGAGTGGTACTAGAAACATATTTTTTAAAAAATGGCTAGGGAAATCATAAGCCTTAGAAATGAATATGTTGATTTGGTTTTTCTAAATGGTCATGTTGGAAAATTGCATTTTAAATACTGTTTATTTCCATAGATTTATGCCACTCCTGTTCTGCATTAGAGAATCTTCTTATTGCAGTGGGAAGTAAGTACAGACTTGTTACTATTCAAAGTGTTAAGAATATTTAATTGTAAGTGCTCAGCCATAGATTGACATCTATATCACCCTCCTCTTCTCTAAGGAGTGCAAACATTATAGAACATGAGGCTGAAATAATGGAAGATCCAGAAGGTGGAAAAGAGAGGTGTAAAATACTGTCCTCTGGACATGACATAGCTGTTGCAAACATGAATTCATAATAGCTGTTGCTACCTTCACTGGTCTGTAAAAGATCAAGGCAGTTAAAAATCCCATCATGGATTTGTAATTAAAGTGTAAGCCCCAGAAAATCTAATTTGTTCTTGGGGTGATTAAATCCATAGGGACATCACATTCAGATTCAAGTAAAGTTGAATTAATGTCTCAAAGCAATTTCCTATTCATTCCCATATCATTTTACTTTTTATTTACTTATAATTTTAAATATGCATATAGGCAAATTTATATATCAAAAATAGAAAACTTGATACATTAAAAATAGCTGAAAATACATACCAAATAGTCCCCAAAATGCAAAAGTTATACTCAGGCCCATTGAATTTAAACTGGTAGGTACACATCTGAAAGCAAAGAGGAATGTTATTACATATGGGAGTCCCATGCTAGTTTCATGGTTGTTTTTACATATATACACATATATGGGTGTGTGTGTGTGTGTGTGTGTGTGTGTAATTTTACTACAAATATTTAGATAGTTGACAAAGGTTCATTTTTGACCAACAATCATAGTGAAAATCCTTCTATGTCCCCATTTTTTAACCTGCTGTATAAAAATCCAAACCCCCTAATTTTTCCAAGAATACGAACTCTGCGAATCAAATCTGCCTGAGCCTCTTTTGTCTGAAATGACTTAGCTCTGTCTTTCCTTTTTCTTTCCTCACTCTGTCAGTCACAGTATTGTTTAGAATCCATTTTACCTTTGTAATGTCCACTCCTCACCAGGTCTAGTTGACTGGTTGTTATGGATTCTGCACTCAACAAATTATATCAGTAAGAACACACTTAACTTTCTGGCTTTTGATTGATGAGTTCTACCCATATTTTATTTTGAATGAAGGAGAAAGGTGATTTCGATGTGCTCATGTCTTATCTTCAAGCTTCTTCCCCATAGTTACTTGGGGTGACTGAGTGCCACAGAAATTTTGTTTCCTTACAGGTATTTCTTTCACACTCTAAAACGCCTTCAGTGTGAGCTGATTGCACACCACACTACATGAAAGTTATTCCTTACATCCAGCTTACATTTTTTTGCAACTTTATTCAACTTTACTTCAGTTGTCCTAATTTTTGAGTGCTCCCTCTTTCCTGTGGTCCCCTCATTATATTCTCTATCCAAAATTGAAATCATTGAAAAATAACTTTCTATCGTTTAAAGGAGGAATTCTCACCCACTTTGATGCAAACAAATCTAGTTAACTTAACAAGTCACACACAGAATGAATGAAAGCTTCCGGAGGGTGCTTGTTGGGTAGAACTGTTCAGCAGGAACAGAATAAATGGTAAAACAACTAAAACTTGTTATATAATCTATGTATGAAACTGCTGAATAATGAACAGAAGAGTCTCTGTATTTCTTATTGACTAAGTCAAGTATTTGTTGAAGAAGATAGAATGGTACAGAGCTGTTTTAAATCATTACTTTGTTCATGACATAAAATAAATAGATTCCACACATGCGATAATATATGTAATGCTCGCCATTCAAAGTCTGGCTTATTCACTTAATGTATGTCTGCGGGTGCTATTTTTTTATTCTTATTAATTACCAATAAGAAGGAGAAGGTTCAAAATCAAGTTCAGAAATTTTATAAATCCCTATCTATCTGCTTTGTAGATTTGCTTGGACATTTCACATCAACTGTAAAGAATTTATATTCATTATTCACTAATCATTTATTTATTTGTGTGTGTATGGGGAGGAGAGGAACAAGTGCTGCAATTCAGAGGAACACTATTAACAGGTGGTCTTTTCCTTTTACCATGTGAGTTCTAAAGGGTTGAAATTGAGTCCTCAATCTTGGTTGCAAGTGCCTTAACTCACTCAGTATTTTCCCCATCTTAAATATCCATTCCTTTTCATCCTCTTGATTTCATTTTTAGTTAATATAATTATCATTCTTTTAGTTACTGAAATGGGAAGTCTAGACATGATCCCAGATTTCTTCATTATCCATCACAGTGATAACCCTTTTAACAAAGCTAAATACTTCTCAAACATGCTCTATCATATGTCTTTAAATATCACTCTTATACTTTCACTCTCATTTTCTTCTTCAGTTTCCTCTTTTAGGACTGTTTCATACTATCTTCAAACTACCCTATTAAGATGCCAATCTGACTATAATCCCATCACTGGAGAGGCTGAGGCCAGAGGATCTCTTTTGAGGCCAGTTTGGGTTATATAGGAAGACCTTTGTCCACAAAATACACAACAAAACACTTGGACCACAACAACATAAAACAACAGTGAAAACACATATCTCATCAATTTTGCTTGTCTAGTGTAGAGGATTTCATTATACATATAGTGGGTTCTGTCCAAACTAACCCCTATTTTCCTTCCCTTCCAGATCCTTCTTATTGCCTTCATACATTTTTTCCCACTGAACCATATACTTGCTAATACATTCCACACATTTCTATTCCTTCTTTCACTCCACAACTATTTAAGATCATGCCAGAGATAAGCTATTATTTTTCCATTTTGTTATCAGCTTTTACAGGAGAGTTAGGGCACAAACATACTCACTAGCCACTGGAAAATAATAATTTAGAATAATGCCTATTTATTCTGTTCCTAGAATAAAAATGAATGTTAGATGTACTTAGCCTATTCTGGAAGAACGCATGAATGACAAATGCAGTTCAATTTTGAGTAAACTGAAATGGTAAAAGTTACTGCATCCGTTTCTGGATGACACTAATGATTTCTCAAAGACAAGTTGTTAATATAGAACGAGAGTCAAATATCCTTACCAATAAATCTACCTTATACTCATATCTATGGTACAATGAAAGCTTTTCTCATTTTTGGATACATCATGTGTGTTACTCTAAGTGAACATAATCTAGGGCTTGTATTAAAATTGTTTTGTTACTGCTACATAGATACCTAAATTTTCTCTGTAATATCAGACTAATATGTGCAATTCGAAAAATGTATACATTTAATATGGAATTCAAGTGAGACTAAATGTAATGTCCACACAAGTTATACAAATAAACAAATAGAGAAAAATTACACGATTACATGAATTTTAACAATATAAATAATTTCTCTATTTACTACTATAAAACACAGAAAATTATTTGATATAATATCTGAGCTATTTCTAAATGTATAATTCTTATCTATTAAATAAATATTAATATTACAGACTTACTGGAGAATAAGCATGGTGATAGGTACATTATTCAAACTATGATAGACCACTGAAGAAAAGACAAAAGCAAAAAATAAAGGTAATGTGTAATATTTGGAATTACATTTTCCAGAACTGGCATCAATGAAATCACCTTCAGTGTCTGCTGATGTCAATCCTTCATTTATGCAACTACAATTGTAGAATGTCTGTGAATATTGAACATACAAAAAGAAATTCAAAACTGACAGGAAGACAATAGCCTTATTCTTATGAAAAGAAAAAATTAAATAAATATATAAAGGGAAATTGTTGGGTTTCGTTTTGAACTTTTTATGTTGTAAGATTACAACATAGTCATGTCAGTTTCTCCTTCCCTTTCTTCTCTAAAATTTCATGTGTCCCCCCTTTCAAATTCATAGACTTTTATCTTTAATTGTTGTCACCCATAAATATATATATATGAATATATATACAAATATATGAATATATATTAAATACACATATGTGACTTGCTCAGTTTGTATGTTACTTGTATAATTTCATGTTGTAAGATTACTATATAATCATGTCATTTTCTCCTTCCCTTTCCCCTCCAAAATTTTAAATGTCCCCCTTTCAAATTCATAGCCTTTTGTCTTTAATTGTTGTTTTACACATACACACACACACACACACACACACACACACACATATATATATATATAAAATGTGCAAATACAACTTGCTCAGTCTGTATGTTACTTGTATGTTTGCTTTCAGGGCTGATCATTTGGTATTGGGAAACCATCTGTTGCTCTTCCCCTGAGAAGACTAGTTTTCTTACTTTCAATTTTCCTTAGATATGGTCTTACAATGTATCCCTTGCTGGTCTGGAACTCATAGAAATATGGTTACCTCTCTTTCCATACTTCTGAGATAAATGTCATATACAGTCACACCCACCAAAGTCTGCCTAATTTTAATGATATTCTCATGCTAAGCCTGCCATATGATATTTAGAAATGGGATATTAATTGTAAAATTCAAGCTATCTTGCCTGTCGGGAATTAATTGATGTGAAGGTGTTTTTGGTATATAGATGTTGTAAATAATAAAGAGCTCTACAAATTTAACAAATAGCAGTCACTTATATTGTTTTCATTAACATTGCATATCAAAATAAATTAAGAGCATTAAAGATAATTTAATGAATGAAATTGAATTTTAGCTGAGATTTTAAATATATACAATTACCCAACTATGAAAAATTGTGACAACATGTGAATGATTGTCAATGTTAATGATCATGACAGAGTTGATTTTTATTAAGCACAGTAGATACATTGCTTCAGAGGCCAAATATTTTCAAGAGCACACAGAACAGCAACTGTATTCCCAACACTGGGAGGCAGAAGAACACATATTTGTGCACACACGAGCATAAACACACACACACAAACACACTAAAAAGACATACACAGTGATTGGAGATAAAGGGGTAATTTAGGAATTTATTAGGTCATTTAAAATATCCTTATCCACACACAATAATTATGACAGTTAAAACAACAACAAAGAAAATATACTGCTAATGAGATGTTTAAAATTGGCTTGCACCTCAGCAAGTAAGAATGTAAGAGTATAAAATCATAGCACCCTAGATGGTGAAGTAGTAGATACATTAAATAATTAAATATACCAATGCCCAAGCTAAAATTATTTATTCCACCAAATTTTCTAGAAGCCTTTATGCCAAACATCATTTTAATTAGAGAGAATATATTATAAACAATATAACAGAAATCTGCTTTCTTATCAGAGAATGTTCCACTAGAAAGCCAATAAACAGCAAACTGAAAGATTTATATGATTGATATGAGGTTACTATGGAAAAAAAAACAAATAGAAATTGTGGGGAGTATTAGGGAAAATACCCTTGTACTTAGCAGTGTCAGAGAATGAAGAAAGGATGGAGTGCTGTTTGAGAAAAATTTTAAAGAATGTGTGGCAGAAAGTTACATGGTTATCTAGAAATACATTCCAGATAAGAGAAGCAAAGCAGTCAGTCATGAAGCAGTTTGCTAGAACTTGCTTGACAAGTTCAGTGACCAAGCACTGTGAGGGCTAGAGCAGAAAGAAGGTGAAGGAATAAGAAAACACAAATTGAGGATGGGATGAGAAATTTGAGTTGTACAGAAACTGGTAACTGTGAAAGCAGTAGAATGAGCTTTGGTCTTCATTCTTAGAAGCAATTCTGTTGCTCAAGAAAGGATAAAAGGTAACCAATAGCACAAAGGATACTGAAATCAACTTAAAGAAGGGCAGAGTGAATGAGTTACATAAGAGAAAAATATGAAAATAATCCTATACATAACATTCTGTAGAAAGCAGATATGAAAGAGTTTTCTAGAATCTCTGTATAATAAATTGGAACTAAAACAAGAAAGTCACACAGAGAAAGTTTTACTAAGAATAAAGAGGGTCTTCAGTCCAGAGAGGCAACAGAAGAAAACAACAAACTGTTATAAAGAGTTTGCTTTTCTTTTTCCATCTTTCCGATATGCTCCAAGGATTCCATTTCAATCCACTCAAATGCCAGAGAAGCAAGATCTCTAATATTTTGATTGACTCCCGGGACAGAGCACATGTGAATAACTGTGCTGAGCAGACCTGAAGGGTCAACTGCAGTGCAGTAATTGCCTACAAAGCACAGAAGCTAAGTTCACAAAGTGAAAGACTGAAATCAAGAAGTTTATTAGTCAGCTGGTGAGATTTCAGGATGTTAGGCTCTATAAGGATAGGAGAATGTGAGAAGTCCATATGTTAGCATGAGCTGAGAGAAATGGCTTTGCAACTATGCAACACAATTGACATTGAAGTCATGAACTGAATAAAAGTTCTGACTAGAAATTACCTAGGTTTTGTTCAGTAGGAACATGGAAGTGTATCAGATGTAAAGGCTGTGTGCAGTATTATAGGAAAAGAAGTAGTGAAGTAATGATAGAAGTAGCAAATCAGACCTTCAAGATAAATTTCCAAATTATCAGGCATGTTAAGACACAGTGTCAGTAACCAAGCTCTGAAGAAAATAATCTTCAAGGAAGGAGAGGAAATGTCTCAAGTCTGAACCTGAAGGAAATAAGCAGGTCATATATAAGTATATGTATGCTGAGAAAAGTCTCTATGAGAGGTGATTGGGAGAGCAGGACAGCATTACATCACAGGAACAGAGGATGTTTACTTCTTCAGGGGCCTGAAAGTCTGAAGCATGTGGGAGGGGACAGTGTTACTGACTTAAGCTACCAGAAAATGTAGCACTTTCTAGAACAAAGTAGACATTACTCAGAGGATAAAAGACAGGAAGTAGTGCTTGGATGAAAAACACATTTTTTTTTTTTTTAGAAGGCAGGCTTGGAAGATTCAGGGTGGAAATGATGGGTGGAAATGATATCAAATGATGCGATACTCAAAGTCAGAGACATATGAGGATAGAAATGAGGAATTACCTAAAAGGCTAGAACCTTGCTGAGAACTGAAAACTAAAGGGAGCAGATTATTCATAATGGTCCTCAAAGAAACAGCCAGATGTTAATTAACTGAGCAAGTTAATTAATGCCTGTAGTATGCATCAAGCAGGAGAGGCCTGCATAGAAGAGAACTCAGAATAATGCATTAGACTTAAAGCTTCTACGGCATTAGCAAAGAACAATATGGGAAGTGAGATTAAGGCAATAAACTAATGAAATAAATCTTATAAATTCCTTCAGACTTGTCTCTAAGCTGCAAAGAGACATCTTAGAGTTTAACTTGCCTCCTTGTAGGTAGGGAAATAGTGTGGGTTTGAGACCCTTTGAGACCCTTGACACTAGGCCCAAGTGTCAGGCAGAAGCTTAAAAACAACTTCTGTAAGAAAACATTTTCTAAGACAAACAAGATGGCCTTGGGCTAGAGAGTTTCCCCCTCCCGCAGACGGCCCACAACCTTGGGCTAAGGAGTTTCCCCCACCCACGTTGACTAGAACCTTGAGCTTATATTCTTTTTAGGAGCCCGCGACCTTGTTATACGCCAACACCAATCAGTTTAAAGGTTAACTGGCCCCAACCTGTCAGGATAAAGAACAGTTCGGGGACCAATCAACTCGTACCAATTCGGTTTGTGCCCAGCAACTGTCTAAATTGTGCATAAAAAGGCTCACTGTGCGTTCTTCTGGGCCACCCTTCCCTGCAAGTAGGGATGGCCCCAGCTAGCTGGATCAATAAACCCTCTTGCTATTTGCATTGATTCCCGGACTGTGAGTATCTATGGGGGTGCAGTGTTCTGGTTTGGGCCCCTGGGGTCCAACAATAGAACACCATGAATAACCTTTTGTCCTGCTTTTAGGCTTACTGGGAGAAGGCAGAGTGCTTCTTCTTCTTTTTTTAAATTTTTTTTTAGCTGAAACATGATAAAAACTTTTATTTTTTCTCTTTCAGAAACACCATTTAGGGGCAGTATCATAGCTTCATGTTTGCCAAAGACTTGGTTGTCTTTGGGGTTACATTCTTGTATTCTACCTGTTTGACCTCTATCTTGTAGGTTATCTCTGTTGTATAACCTGAGACCAAGAAATGTAGAAGGGCAAACAAAACTGTGCTTCTGCCTCATCAACATCCATTGAAGAGACTTCCTGCAGATAGCCCTGCATTGAATTTGCACCTATATTTAATTGGTTTAGTGTTAGACACATGGATAACCTGGTGCCAAAATTCATGTAGAAATATACCTGGAGAGCGACTTCTTAACCATGCTCAAATCAATAAAACTAATATTAAAGAAGCATACTTTCAGGTAATGTATCCTGGCTTCCAACACACCACAAGGAAACATCACAAAGACAATGGAGAATTACAGTTGGAAGTGTTGAGAAAAGCAAACTATCTCATATACTATTTATTATGCTATGATACATAGTATTAATTAATTACAAAAAGGAGTGGATTATAAACAAATTGCCATTGAGACAAAGTAGAAAAAATTTCTATTCTAATAATAAAAAGGAACATGTGACTAGGCAAATGTTAGGTTGAATGGCTAACTTATCTATATGTGGGATGTTTTTATTTATGAGTCAATGATTTCTTTGAAAAACAAATAACTTTAATATAATAGAAGATACATTAAAATTCTTCTGTATCAATTATATTAAATGTTATTAGTCTACAATTTAAAACTGCAATTTAAATATGTATGCAAATGCAAGCAAGGAGAATCCATAGCCATAACCTATCAAACATGAAAATACAAATACATGGAAAATAAGAAATACAAATCTTATATAATCATCCAAAATGTTAACAATCTAAAAGCATTAAAATTAGATTTGAAGACTGTTGATAGCAGACATTGACATGAATGTTTTATGAAAAAAGAAAAATCCATTTATGAGACATAACAGTAGTGGCATGCAGATAACACTGCCTCAAATATAAAACAAAAAAGGGAGAAATGGAAAATTGTTAAAATATATGAGGAAATTTTTATCATATGTGATATTCATAACTTGATATACTATCATAATCCCTGTAAAATAATTAGTTTAAAATGAAGACATCTACAGTAATTATCAGTAAACTCTTATTTGATATGGTTGATAACTTGTTACCAAGAAATGAATGTGTATCAGAAACTACTGGAAAAAATCAACTATGCATAATATTGCAAGATATTTGGATCCTGTGAAATCATAGGATCATAAAATAAAAGTGAAAATAAAAATCTGAAAATAGGTGTAAGGGCATAGTAAGCACTATAGAATAAAGGATCAATTAATAACTAGAAAATGGAACAATGGAAACATCTACTTTTAAACAGATTAATAGAGACTGAAAGATATGGGAAATAAGAGGAGGTATGAGAGAGTGTAGAAAAAGTCCTTTCTAATCTGATCAAGGAAATTTATCGAGACAGCTCCCATAATTTCCTCAATTGATTATGTATAACTACATAATATTTAGGGCAAAGATCCATGGCCTTTAGCTTCCCTTGTAAATTATATTACAAGTACTATGAAATTAGAAACTTCTTTGGGTAAACCTCACCTGAATAGATGCGCTTCAAAATAATATACCAGTATTTTCCTGACACCAGAGATTCACAAGCAACATAAGATTCTCTTTTCATTGCAGGGCAGCTTGAGGGGAAGATGTTCACTGTGAAAGAGTATGAATAGTCCACAAATGCTAAAACTGCCTCCAGAGTGAACTAACAAAGAACATGAAATACAGAAGGATGGAAAGTAGAAAGTATAAATCAGATATTATTGTCCAAAGAAAGGTAACAAAATTACATAAAATGAAAATTACATCTATCTGCAGATAGAACAAAACAAAGAGAAAATTCTAAATACATCTAGAGACAGAGGGAAGATAAAAATACAGCTCAGCAATGGTTAAAATTGATAATCAGTTTGGCTTGTGTATCTATGAGGCCATTTCCAGATGTTAGTTTGTGAAAATGGGTGTAAGCACCAATGGCTAATGCAAAAGAGCCAGAAAGAAACAAAAGTGTAAGAAGTCAGCTAGTGCAGACACACTCATTTGTTCCCCATTCCTTCCTGAATGCAGTCTGATGAGGAGCACTGATCCTCATCAATGACCCTCCAAAGACTTAAAACTAATTGCAGGCAATCCCAAAGGACTGACACCTGGAAAGTATGAAACAAAATGAATCTTTCTTCCTTCAAATTGTTTGCTCTTGAATATATGTCACAGTAACAGCAAGTCCTACACTGTGATTTTTAATTGTTTGGGGAAAAAGTACATCCAAACTAGCATCCCATGTCCAAGGATAAGTTTTCAGAGATGATAGGGAAAATTTTCAGGCAGGCAGAATGTAATACCATAAGAAAGCCTAAAAATACAAGAAAATGTGTCAATTTTGACTATAAGAAAGAAATAGTTGGCAATAACGAATGTCATTTATAATATGTGAACAAGTAGGAGTACAACTTGTACAGCCACTATGGAAATCAGTGTAACAGATCCTTATGAAGCTGAAAATATATCTTCCACAAAATCCAGCTATACAACTCTTTGGGCACATACCCAAAGCATTTGACATCCTAACACAGAGACATTTGCTCAAGGATGTTCAGAGCCTCTCCATTCCAAAGCCAGAATTGGAAACAGCCTAGGTATCTACCAAGAGAAGAATACATAGAATGGGATACATTTATACAATGGAATATTACCTAGCTGCAAAAAATAAGAGTAACTTCATAAAATTTGAAAAAAAGAGGGAACTAGAAAAACATTATCCTGAGTGAGTTAATCTAGACCTAAAGACAAATATAGGACATATTCATTTATATGTGGATATTAGCTGTTAAGTCAATGATAGGCAATCTATAATCCATAGAACCACAGAGGCTAGATACAGAGTCAGCTACTCAGCAGAGGAATAGATCTCTCTCTGTGAAGAGAAAACAGAATAGATAGTTATGAATGGGCATTGCAGGCATGGGGAGTGGAGTGGGAGGATCAAATGGGTGTGGGGATTGGGCTTGGAGACCAGATTAAGTTAACAGATATATTTAGAGAGGGAGAGCTAATACTTCATTCTTTTGAGACTTCTTATAGAAATCTAACACAATATAAGCTTCTTAAAATATCTAAACATATGAAAGAAATATCATTGGAATTTCCAAATAATAGGAAAGACAAAGCCCCAACTAGATATCTTTCACCACCAAATGAAACCTCCAGTTCTGAGAATGGGTTATATCTGGAATTATTGGCCAAAGGGTCCCCATGGAAACTACCAAGAAACTTAGGCTATTGTCAAAGCTATTGTTTGCTCTCCAGAAACTGATGTTGAGGCCTTATTGATGAAAATAACATGTCTATAACTCACTGAATATGGATAATTGAGCTGCTGCTGACATAGAGCCTTAACCCCGCTGGACTAGCACTCATGTTACTATAAGGCATTCTTCACACTACCAGAGGAGAAAAGTAAACACTAATCCAGCTACAACTTCTGTAACCTGCAATGATGTCTTGCCTGCTAGATATTCTGATATAATAGATGCAATAGTGGCACAAATGTTGTGGGGGTACTCAATCACCATTGACTAAATTCAAAGCCCACTCAAAGAGATAGAACCCATGCCCAACCGTTCTTATTGACCATGAACATGAGACCACATAGGCCATGGACACAGGGAAAAATCTAATACTAGTGTTCTACTAAAGGAATGTAACCATAAAATAACTACTAACAACATTCTATTGTAGTAAAAAGTAAAAAGGAACATGGCCACAAAATGATTCCCAGCAGCATCTACTGTAGTCATAAGTGTATTGCTCAGTCATCATCAGAGAAGCATCCAACTGCAGTAAATGGGAACAAACACAGAGACCCATAGTTGTGATGAGAGTGAGAGCCCTTGGAATGCTCAGGCCTAAATGGGATATCTTCATCAAATCCCTCCCCTAAAGGTTCAAGGAACTATGTAAAAGAGGAGGCAGAAAGATTTTAAGAGCCATAGGAGATGGAGGACACTAAAGAAATAAGGTCTTCTAGACACAATAGGACTGGATCATGTATGAACTCACAAAGGTAGTCACAGAATGCAAAAATCTTGGCCAGATGGGGTCAGCATCTTTGAAACAGGACATAGAAAACAATCCCTCATCCCTAACCCAGAAGCTGTCTCCAATTGCAACCACACACACAGGAAATATTAGTTTTGTCTAAGCAAGTGTCGCTGGGCAATCAAACTACTCTCACAGGTAGGCTGCATGCACATTTGTAGCTGGCCAATACAAAACAAACACAATGACTCTTTTGGAGGGCATTTTGCCTTGAGATACTGTGTTTGGCTATTTATTTATTTATTTATCTATCTATCTATCTACCTATCTATTTATTTATTTATTACCTATAGATCTTTTGCACATATAGTATGGTTTCCAATTTTATTTTTATGCATTTTCTTGGTATGTGAATGTGTCTCTTTCTTCTGTATGCATTTCTTAAGTTTTTTTTTTTTTTTTGGTCAATTTTCTTTTCTGTTTGTTTTGTCCTATAGTGGTTTGTTTCCTGTATCTACTCATCAGTGTCATCATCATTATATGCCTGCTTTTTTGTAGTGATAGAGAAAGAGAAAGTTATGGATTTGGGTTGGTGGGGAAGTAGGGAAGATCTAATAGGAGTTGGAGGAGAAGAAGCTGTAGTCAGAATATATTGTATAAAAATCTATTTTCAAAATAAAAGTGTAGGAGTACCTACAAAAAAATTAACAAATAGAGCTAAGGAGATTCTCATTCAGTGGAGTGCTTTCTATGCAACAAGAGAAACAGAGTTAGCATACCCAATACCCGAGGGGAAAGTGCATCTATAACTCTAGTTATGAGGAGCAAAGAGGAGAAATGTGGAACCCTCGAGATTATTGGCCATCCATCCTAACCAAACTGATGATATTTAGATTCAATGAGAGACTCTGTCTCAAAAATTAAGGCAGATAACAGATGAAAAAGACATTATGTACCAAATTCTAGCTTACATATGTATCCATGCACACATGAGTACACACACACACACAAATACACTCCCTAAACTAAATAAGATATATGTCAAAAATGATACATAGTTAAGACATATAGTTTAAGGATATTCCTGTTGAAGGAGACCCCAAACTCTCCTTTATGTTTTTATAACCAATCTTTGGGTTACTCAAAAGAAAATCAAAATTTATTTAAAAATATCCATACAGTTCAGATGTCAATGAATACTTTGGTGGATGAGAAACACACTAATAGATTTTTTTTTTATTCACAGTTTTCCCTCATTGGGATCCTCTATATATGACTTACCATATCAAATTCTAATGTAGAATTTTGTAACAAAATGAAATGTAAAAGAAAAAAGTCAATGTGTTAACTCTCATATGCTGCCTTATCTGAGATGCATTTTCTGCTTTGCAGCACATTAACACTGACAGAAAGTCATCACCATCCTTTGAAACCTAAGTGATGCATTACTATATTAGGTGAGATGATCTAGCTCCTCCATTAATAATGAGAATGATGTCTGGTGAACTATAGAAGCTGCTGACAGTTCTCAGCCTTGTTGTCTTGTAATCAAAGCTGCATAATCTAATAAAACAACCATGTGAGTGCTGCTGAAGGAAACTTGGGAAACATGAACTAAGTTTTCTTTCCATTTTGTAAAAATTAAAATAAGGAAAATATAAAAGAAATTTTTGAGAGAGCTAGGATTAAAATCTAATCACTATTCATAAATCGGGCATGTTATGAGAGAGGAAGAAGCATAATAAAAGTTACCTTTTCATTGTGTAAGGATTTAGAATCTCTGCAACCTGCAAAGCATGGAGAGAAATATTCAGTTTCATCTCTTCCACATACAGAAGCATGAATGGAGGTTGAGCAACTACAGCGTTCATTGCATGGAGCTGTGAGGTTTCCAATGTTAGCTGTTCTGTGAAGTTGAGATTTAATACAATTATTTTACCATCATTAAATCATCAATTTATACATCAAGAGATCAATAAGATCCACATATATGCTTACTGAAATAATTTCTTTGTTACAGATTTATAAATGTATAAAAACACAATAAAATGCACATTTAAGAGTGCACCACTTGATAGTCCTGGAGAGATGGCTTAGTTCTTAAGAGCTCTTCTTATCATTTCAGAGGACCAAAATTCTTTTCCCAGCATTTACATGACTGCTCACAACTACCTGTAACTCCAATTCCAGAGAATCTGATGCCGTCTATGGTCTCTTCAGGCACTGGGCATGCATGTGCTACATAAACATACATGCAGGTGAATGCTCATACACATAAACTAAAACAAATAAATCTTTAAAATGTGCCACTTGAGTTATGTTATGCTATAGTGAAATTTTCACCACAGTTATGATAATAAACAAAATCATCACCACTTACAAGGGGCTACTCCCAATTCAACATTTTCCTTTACCCCTTTGTAGTTCCTCTACTTATTAGTAATGTTTTCCTGTTTGTTTTATGATTTTATAAAAAAGTAATCACATGATATATTTTCCTTGTTTCTTTTGCACAGAGTTCTTAATTTGCTCTTACATGCACTTGTTTCCATGATTCTTGTATATTAAAAGTAGAAATTTCAATGGTGTGGATGTGTTTCTGTAACAATTTTAGAATTATTTTATGTGTATGAATGTTTTGCCAAAATGTATGTATATGCATCACGTGAGTGCATGTTTATGAAAGCAAAAATAAGTGACTGGATCCCTTGGGAATGGAGTTACAGTTATGAGACTTCATGTACATGCTGAGAGCTAAACCTGAGTCCTCTGGAAGGACAACATGTTCTCTTAAACTCCAAGCCATCTTCCTAGCTCTTTAATTTTTTTTAACTTTTCAGGAAATTGTCATTTTTTCATTGTGGTTTATTGTTTGGAGCAGATAAGTCCTTATGCCAACAGATCTTCAGGGAAAACAGGAATTTTGAGCACTTAGGACTGTCCTTTCAAAGGGAAGAACATATATCCTGTTTTCCAAAAGGCTGGATATTAGGGGTGATTAATAGCCTGTTGATCTGTGTTATCTGTTGGGATAGGTCATATCAAGCTCCTACAATCAGGACTGGAGGTGGCTAGTAATCTAAATGACTCTTACATTATGTGTATGGCCGGGGCTCCCCTAAACTCCCAGGACTGGAGGTACCTCTCCTAATTGTCTAAATGACCCTTAAATTATCTATATAGCCAAGATTTTCCAAAGTTCACATATCCAGAAACAGAGGTGTCTATTAGCCCAAATTATCTATATGCTGTATGTATGACGATGACCAGTCCAGATTCGTCCTTACGCCCTTGAGCTAGTACAGGTAGCCTATATCTAGAACCCATCATCTAGAAATGGGATTTCTAGAAAAATAGCATAAATCCTGATTTGGGTTTCAATGTAAATGCCCTTTTTTGTCCACCCGTAAGTGTATAACACCAGGAAAAAAATTTCCCCAAATTATACTGTTTAGATAGGTTAAATAAAACCACCTGGCACCAGATTTCCCAAAGTGTGATTCAAGTTGGTAAAGTCAAGAAAGTCTGAACAGAGATTTTATTCTCACCTCTTTGCAGTTCATTTCCCTATATGTAGGACGCCTGCAAGAACCCCTTCAGTTTATTGTTTCACTTTTGCTAACAGGATACCAGAGCTTCAGCTGTTCTCCACACTCCTCTGTAATAGTGTGATTTCATTGACTTTAGCCATTCAGATATGGGAAAAATAGTTAAGACTGTGCTTTTTGATTCACATTTTCCTAGTGACAATTGATCTTGAATTTATTTCTATGTGCACATTTTACATCTATATGTATATATGTGTATATATATTATTTGATGAAAGTCTGTTTCAAAAT
The DNA here is from genome assembly GCA_026225945.1 of Cricetomys ansorgei. Classification (NCBI taxonomy): domain Eukaryota; kingdom Metazoa; phylum Chordata; class Mammalia; order Rodentia; family Nesomyidae; genus Cricetomys; species Cricetomys ansorgei. Next base: position 7,887,507 of record JAMJFZ010001791.1, read on the forward strand.
ATTTGTCCATTTTTATTATGCCACTTATTTTATTACTAATAAAATGCTATTAGCTGTTTTATATGACCAGAATCACATCTTTTGTATATATCATTTTCAATTTTTTTTCTTCTCTGGCTCATTAAAAAAAAAAAAGTCCTTAGAAGCCAGGCACAATGGCGCAAACCCTTAATTTCAGGCTTTGGGAGGCAGAGGCAGGTGGATCTCTGTACATTCAAGGCCAGCCTATGTTTTCATAGTGAGTTCCCCAACAACCAGTTATACAAAGTGAGACCCTGTCTAAAGAAACAAAACAACAACAACAAAAATTTCCTGAAAAGGCAGATTTTATGAAGACCAATCTGTGATTTTCTTCCTGTATTACAAGTTGAGTGTCATGTGAAAGAAATCTTTGACAAATTCAAGTCCAAAAAGATTTTCCCTTATATTGTTATTGTATTTATACCTTTATATTTATAGCTCATTTTTGAATTCCTCTGTATAATACAAAGTGGGGATATGAGTTCAGTTGTTTACATATAGATATCAAATGATCCCAACAGCATTTTAAAATCTTTATATCATTTTTGTTGTATTTTACTTGTGAGTATGCGTGTGACTAAATAATAATATATCCTGTGTGGTGGAGGGGGCACCCACCGACAACAGAAGACTACTTCAGATCCCCTGGACCCGGAATAATGTGCAGTTTCAAGCAACTGACAAGGGTCCTTGGAAACAAATTCAGGTTCTCTGAAAAAATAGCAAGTACTCTTAACCATGAAATAGACAAAAATTATATATATATGTATGTATATTATTCATAAATATATATATATACATCATTTTTGATCTTTAAAATTTTTTTGTTTTGGGTTTCTTATTACATTTCTCCCTTCTATTTCTTGCCTGTAAACCCTACCCAATCTCCTTCAAATTATGGGCTTCTTTTTTCACTAAATGTTATTGTATGCATATATGTATACACATATAGATATAATGCTAAATATATAGTTTGTTTAGTTGATATAATACTACTGGTATGTTTTCAAAGCCAGCCAGACAATAGTATTTTTGGTAAATCACTCTAGAGTTTCTACTTCAATGCATCTGTACCCTGCCAAAGATCCGCCTTCATGTTATTCTATTTATATATAGACAATTCTGTTCTATTCCATTGATAAGTTTTTAACATTCTCTCGACTATCATAGTTTTATTGGAAGCAAATAGGGGTAGTCTTCTACTTTTGTTATTTTAAATTATTTGTTTTTTCTAGGTCCTATGCAAACTAATGGCACTATAAGATTTTGTTTGTTTTTTGTTGTTGTTGCTGGTATCTACAAAGGAAAATGATGGGATTTTGTTGCAAGTATACTGAATTCATAGCAGCAAATTGGAACAGAGTCAAAATCTTCATAAAAATGAATCTTCCAGTTCAAAACACAAGAAAGCTTTCCTTTAATAAAAGTCTCTATTTTCACCAATATATTGTATTAGTATGTAGTTTTCTAATATGTTTTATATAATTGAGTATTTTAAATACTACTGCTAGTTCTTTTTTATAATATGAAAATAATTTATATTCTTTTATAATGACAATGTTTCTACTTGTTTGCAGGAAGCATGTATACTATTACATGATTACAATGCATGCATGTATGTAATTATGTATTATGTATTTTTCTTGCTGGGATAGAAGAACCCCGAGATATACAGTAATTAGACAAATGGACAATCAATGGCCTATAGGCTCAGCCCCAGAGAATCATGGATTCTTCTATACTGACCTTGTGTTGTGTAATTGTCTTGAATTTAGTTTACTGTTTTTTTGTGCCTTTTTAATTTTCAACAATCATATTGCCTTCAAATAAACATAGCTTTATTAGTAATGTTTCTTCAAAATGTCCTTTCTCCTTCTTTAATTTAGCAAAACCACCAGGAAAATTTGAAAATAAATTGTTGGAAATAAACATCATTTTATTCCTGACCAGTTAGTATTCCATCCTCAAGTATACCATGCCTTTTTTAACAAACCCTCATAGGCTAGGTACTTCTGGGGCCTGTGAAATCAAAGTGCAAGATGTTTGTCTTAGGATTTTTTGTTTGTTTGTTTGTTTGTTTTGTTTTTCAAGACAAGGTTTTTGTGTGTTGCTCTGGGTAACCTGAAACTGATTCTGTCGAGCAGGGTGGCCTTGAACTCAGAGATCTGCCTGCTTCTGCCTCATTAGTGCTGGGATTAAAGGGATGCTCCACCATGTCATCTTTAGTTAATGTTTCTGTTGCTGTGGTAATGGCCACAAGCACCTTGAGGAGGGAAGGGTTTATTTATTTCTGCTTATGCTTATAGCTGTCAAGTCACATGCATCACTGTCAGGGCACGAACTCTAGGCAGGAACAGAAGGCAGAGGCCATGGAGAAGAGTTGCCTCCAGGCTTCCTGGGTTTGTTTTCTTATACACCTCAGACCACTTCCCAGGGGTAGCATGATCTACAATGTCCTGGGCCCTCCCATTTCAATCAGTACTCAAGACATTGTTCCATAGGCTTGCCTACAAGCAGATGTTTGGAAAGCATTTTCTTAACTGAGGTTTCCTCCTTTCAGGTAATTCTGGCTTATGTCAAATTGACAAAACTAGCAAGAATAATGCCAGAGCAAAAGATTCCACATTTAGTGATAACCCCCTCCTTATAGCACAGAGGCCCACTTCTTCATTGTGTCCTTGCATGGAGTGAAGAGTGGGGGCTCTGAACACTTTCACTTGTGAGAAAGCTAATGTGATTCACAGAGTCTTCATCCTCACGTTCTCAACTAAGACTAATAACATCCCCAAAGTTCCAAATAATATTATAACACAGAGGCTGAAGCCTTCAAGATGTGAATAACAGGCCACATTAAAAACATTTATGGAATGAATTAAGCTGTAGTAATTCAGAATCACATAATTAAAGCCCCAATCTTCAAAGCCAGTTTGCTAATTTACATGCATGTATATATTGTATATTTCAAAATAAAAGCTTTATTGATTAATACCCAGACCACACATTTAAAGTATATAATAGAATGTTTTTAGTATATTTGTGTGGCTGTGAAATCACAATAGTTGTCAATTAGTACATCCTTTTCTCATCTTCTCCCTCCCTCATTTCCTGCCTACTTCATTCTCCCTTCCTCCCTCATTATCTCCCTCTCTCCCTTCCTCTCTTCCTTCTGTTCTTTGTTCTTTTTTCTGTTCCTTCCTTCCTTCCCCTTCTTTCCCCCTTTGTTTTTCCTGTGAGATAGATCCTTCCCCTACTGCCTCACTTGACCTAAACTCATTGTGTGCCAAGGCTGACCACCAGCTCAGTCCACCACCATCAGTTTTCTATGTGTTGCAGAACATTTTTTATCACTTCAGAAAGTAGCAGATGCTTAATTTAATCAAGTTTTGTGGCCTTCCCTTAAGTGTTTTTAAAATTTCATGTTTAGTTTAATATGATATATCTAATGAATTTTATCTGTTAATCCTATTTCTCTGATGACTCTTGGCTGATCATAACTTTTATAATCTGATGAATTCATGATTATAACTTGCAAGAATGAAATTAAAATAATTGGCATATTTATCACCTTAAGTATTTATCATTTTTTTTATTTGGGAATACTCAAAATTCTCTTTAAAATATGTAAGAAATTATCAACCACAATTATCTTCTTGTGCTCTACAACTTTAGAAGTCTTCCCTCTTATGCAAATGCCACATTATTAACATATTTTCCATCCTTTATGCATTTACTTCTCATTTACACAGTGGTCTCAGCCCCTGGTAATGACTATTTTGCTGTGTCCTTTAGTTTATTGAAAAGGGTTTTACAATTTTATTTTTCTTTTCATTTTAGGAAAAACAATTGATCTAGGCTGGTGTGAAACTTCTACATAGTTATAATTTTCATTGTTGTGGTAATTCATACTTCTTAGGTTAAATTTACTTTTGAGAATTTTATTTGCTTTTTGTAAATGCATCTAATGAGGTTTCCTTTTTCATAATTATCACATGAACTTTTTGCATGTTGATACAACATGACTGTATTTAATTCTTTCCTCCTACACTCTGACTTTAGGGTATTTGCTGTAATGGCTCTCTTCTCTTTGATCTCCAACTTTATTTACTTGGATTTCTCTGTTTTCCTAGTTTACTTGAAGGATGGTTAGTTAATTTTTTTCAAAAAAGCAATTTTATGTTTAAGAAATATTTGGGGATCTGGTGAAATATCTCAGCCATATAAAGCACTTGTTACTCTTCCTTCCAAAGAACCCAAGTTCAGTTCCCAGGACCCAGGCCCTCACTCACAAAAGCATGTAATTCCAGCTATGGTGAATCTTGACAGCCTCTTCTAGATTCCACAGGTACCCATAAACATGTGCTAGACACAGACACACAAGCATCCATGTGAACAAAAATAAAAATAAATATTTACAAAAGAAGAAATGTTTTCTGTATTTTTAAGTTTCATTTTCATGTACTTCTGGTACATCTTTCTTTCATTTCTACTAATTTCTCTCTGTTCTTGACACTTTGATTGTTAGTTGGCCTATTTGAAGTCTTTCTATATTCAAGAATACTTACTCACTGCTATAGACTTGAACTTTATTGCTTTTATATCATATGTTTTAATTGTTACAATTTCATGAGTTCATCCCGCTGTCAGTGAAGGATAGTTTAAAAGTTCCAAGAATTATACAAATATATAAGGTTACTGGACTATGAGTCTGAAAAACAGGTTTTTAAAGAGTAGCATACAAACTTATATTTACCCATAATAATCTTCATTGATTCCAGCAGATTTCACCGTTTCACACTCTACAAAAAATATTAGCACAAAAAGAAAAACTGATGCAATAGATGTAACAATTATAAATTTCATTTGATTTTTACAAGACAGTTCCAATTTGTCAACAATTAAGCCTCCCAGAAAATGGCCAATTGCAGCTCCTGGAAATAAAATGATTCCTAGGAAAAGGAAAAGAAAATAGTGTTTAAAAAGTAGCCTGTTGAAAGTACAGAAAAATTACATGTAGATGCCATTCTCTCTACTCAATTACAGGTTTCTAAACTTAAAAATTTCTATTGGATGTGGTATTTGAGTAACTTAAACTTCATAATATATACAATCCTGTGCATAGGAATGAAGCCATTATAGGTCGGCTGGATTGGGGCAGTGATGCTAATTGTTTACTCCTATGCATTGGGTAACTTACACAAGTCAGAAATTTGGTCCAGCTAGGAGTTATCTGATTAATATTACTTAGTTAATTGAATGTGTGGCTTATAGTTAGAAGCTTAATCTGAAAAATAGGCTTGGAACTTACTATAGAAGAAAGAATGGGTGAGCACTGGAAGTTGCCTGCACAGAAAATAAAACCTGTGGCACGTTCCAGTCTAGGGAGAAAAACAAAACATGGTGTGCAAAAACCCTGGCTCATGGAACACAAACCCTTAGTGAAAAAGTAGACTCTCTGCTCCTAGGCAGTACACTGACATTGGAAGCCAAGACTTGACACCAAAGGCTGCATCCTACAGATGAGTAGCCTAAGTCAATTCTCAGCCTGGAGTCTAAAAACAAGCTAGTTTCACAAAAGAACTGAACAAGAAACCCAGTGAAGTCGCAGAGCTTCCTACAGGAAGACTCATTTTGTGTCTCTATAAAATACACTGATAGACTTATGCTCACACACATTGTGAGAGTCATTCCAGGCATGACCCTATCTTGGATGCCCAGAAGCCTTCATAACAAATGTATGCCCATTCAGCATGGTCTATAGTCTGCCCAAATTTACTGGTCAGTGAGAAGAGCTTGCTGTAGCCCCAACACTGGCTACATATCCATTGTATAGAATAAAGCTTCCTAGGTGAAGGTATACCTGAAGCAGCTTACATTCCAACTATGCTCATATGGCAAGACAGGCTCACTCCTCTACTGTCAGTATCCATACACACCTCTAGTTCTTTCACACCCCTTGACTTTGTCAATGTTGAGCACAGAATCTATCTTCTCCTATAGTGTGATGAAAGGTGAGAAGATCTAGAATAATCTTAAAATGTAGTCTCCCATTCCTGCTCTATTCACTGTGAATTTCAACTCTAGAATAACCAGAGAGAGCTTAGCCAGGAAGATATCTTCAGTTACTTTTCTCCCCGATCTATTTTCATTTTAATATTGCATTTTATTTCTTGTTATTTTTCCTACTTTTATCTTCATTTTTATTGAATTTTCTCTCTTTCTTTTTCAACATTTTCCCCTTTTCTTCCTTTTCTTTATATTTTTATCTCTTTAATGTTCCCATCTTCCTTCTTTTATTTTTTAAATGTTGGAGATTTTCATGTATCTTAGGCAAGTGTTCAACCAACTGAGTGACAGCTCCAGTCTTTCAATTTCCACTTTTGTTTATTTCTAATATTTTAAAAATTACCTCTCCCCTTTTCTCTCTTCTATACCACAAGACGTGGTGGTCAATCCCAGGCCCTGATATACAATGGAAAGGTACTATACTCCTAAGCTATATTTCCTCAAGAATTACTTTCATTCCAGTCATGACACAGTTTCACTTGAACTCTACTAGGCACTTCTGCTAATGAAATGGGGAAAACGTACAATACCATCTATTCCAAGGCCAACACAGGGGAATTATCCACACAGTAGTTAATAGAGAGGAAAACATAATAGTAGACGAGACCACATCTACATCTGTATCCTACAATAATCAAGCTTCAGCAGGGCAGGCTGCATGTGACTGGTAAGTCCGATGATAAAGATTCACACTGTAAAACTCTATGATTCTACTTGTTAACCTTCACTATGAAGTACCTTAAGTCAGTCAATAGAACCTTCAAAGTGAATGCAGCAACGAACCCTTTCAAATAACAGAGTTGCTATCAACAAAGTCTTCAGAAGTTCATACTCCTAACAATGCTATATCACTCCAGGGGCAATCACTATTGGTATGCACTCCACAACTTACACTATCTACACATCCTCTTGAAATACCAAGTTTTTCCATTCTTTCAAAGCTTGTGGAAATGATTATTTACTGTGATCTTGACATGGTAATCTCTGTTCCCAAGCCATGATCAGAAACAAAGAATCTGTGTATACATTGTAATGTAGAATACTTTCATAAATAAACTCAAAATACACAAAAAACCTATTACTCTAAGTGACCATAGCAGAAGAATGCAATATACCATGAAGGCAACCATATTTTAAAAAAAAGAAATACGAAAAACAGCCGTATACATCAGGTGAGCACTATGAGGGGGTTTAGGAAGATAATTAAAAACAATAGAAAACAACTCAGTAAATAGAGACTCTGAAAAATACAAAATTTGGAGAAGAAAAGCTTGATAAATTGAACCCAAACCGTTGATGCTAGGTATGGCAGACCACAGCTGATGACAGACTTGAAAAACAGCCTCAGCTACAGACCAAGTTCAAGTTGATTAGTCTGCATCTCACCCCATGTCAACAAACATACAAAACTGGATAAAAGCCTTATCAATTAATTAAATCATGCTAAAGAGAAGAGCATTAATTTGGAGCTAGCAAGATGGTTCACCCAGTAAAGATGCTGGCCATTAAACCCTGGGACCCACATGATACAAGGAAAGAACAAATTCCCCCAAGTTGTCTTCTCACTTCCCCATGCCATGTTACTGCAAGTCCATGTATATGTGCACAAAGAAATACATGAATAAGTAAATAAATAGTGAACAAAATTAAAAATAATTTTTAAAGTTTTGCAATGCTATTGAATTAAATATATAAATAATAACACTATATCATTAACCTGTTATGTGATTTAAATACATTACAGTTTTATGTGTAGAAAAAGTGTCATGGAAATGTAAATATTTAGTTTTTTATCTAGACATTAATAGATATATTTATTATAAAGTGAATCACATAAGAGTACAGGTGGTAATATCCAAGAAAATAATGGGAACTATGGTAACTTAATGGACTTCTGAAGAGTGGATAATAAGCCTCCTGGTCAGGAAATCAAGCAGAAAATAATTTTGCCTTTGAGTATCTAATGTGAAGAGCAATAGATACTGAAAAAAAAAGGCTGAGATAGCCAGGAAACAGTTCTTAGAGGGCCATTTAATTTACTTCAAGTGATTTTATTTATTGTAAAGCAATGCTATTGAGGCATGCCCATTTGTAATTTTATGATATCACATCACTTACTAACATTTATACCATTAATTCTTTTTATGTCCTTTGCTTGAAAGGAAACTTTACTTAAAATTTTTCCAATTGCATTGGCATTTACTTTGGTTGGTGTTCACATAATTTATGTTTTTTTGTATCCTTTTCATTTTAATGTTTGTGTATCTCCGTGTTTCAGGAGAAATTTAGTTATTTAATGTATATTTCATTTTCTTCTTGTTATGGCAATGTTTAGTCTATTACTATATTGTACAACTTCATGTATATTCATTACATGAATTTTTTTCTTTGGGCCTTAATCTTTCATATAAACTGAATACTGAAGCAGATTTTTCTTCACTTTACACTCTTTGCACACATGTTTATTTGTGCTATAAACGGCCATAGAAATAAAGATTATATCTTTGTCTTGAGAGCAGAGATTAATTGTCATTTCAGATAAGAGATAGTACTTGTTCCAGAACTAAGAGAAGTATGTTATGTAGTATAATCATGTCTTCCTCTGAAGAAAACGACAGGCATGGCTAGTGATGATTATGAAAGGTTTGCCTTCTCTAAGCTTAGGGTTTGGATTGCTTTTGTGTTTGTTCATTTTTTAAAAATTTTTATGTATAATTCACTATGAGTATAGATAGTACCGGTCCATTTTCACATCACTTTGTGGGAACTGTATCTCAGAAAAATGGTCTATTTCTCTTAAAACTGTTGGACAATGAGGCCCCACAGACACTCAAACATCACAAATTACTGCCATTGTTCTTGGCTACTCTCCAATCTGTACAGTAAATCTCTGTTGTTGAAGACATCATACACTTGATGCATAATGGAGAAATCAAGCTGATACTGGCATGGAAGCTTCATCCTTACTGGCTTCCATAACATAGATGGTGATATACATACATGCTGCTAGAGGAGAAAAGTAACCACCAGTCATAACTAGATGTTAACCCTGAGAACTATGTCCACTGGTATAATAGTGGGATGAATGTTTGGGAGGAAACAAGCTACTCTGGATGGATTTCAATCTTATTCTATAAGACAAAGCTCATACTTGGCAATATTACTGAGCCCAAAACCATGTAGCTTGAAAGACCACAGGCCCCAGAGAACAGCCTATCACTATTATTCTACTAGGTGAATATAGTAGTAAATCAACTTTAATGATTTGTTATTACTACTTAGATTACTGCATCTCTGAACAATCATCTGGGAAGATTCTATCTACTGTGGATGGTGATTAACACTAAGACCCACAATGGCTACTATGTAGAGAAAGAAACTGAGGAATTCTCAGCTCTGAATGAAACATATACACTGTAGCCTCTCTTCCCAAGGCTCAGGGATCAGGGTGGAAGAAGAGGCAGAAAGAGTGTGAGAAGCCAGAGGCAGTGGGTAACTACAAAGAAACAGTGTCTTGGGAATATACTAATGCATAGCAGTTGCAATATTATGCACAAAATCTGTGCAAACCCAAGTGAGACCAAATCCTTGCATGAAAATAGAAGTTGGGAAAGAAATCCAAGCCCTAGCCATGGAGCTATTGACAAATGTTAGTTCCTTGGAGTGAAGAGATCATTTTATCTTAAAAGTCTACCTTATGGTATCATCAGTTTTCTCTTAAAAGCCTATCTTGAGATAATGCTGGTCAGATGACTTCCTTGAGCTACAGCTCTTTATGACTTGTGGTTTCATAAGTAATATATGTGAACAATGTAGGGAGTTTGTTCTAGGAGTCTTCCTCAAAATTTCTAGGTCAATACTTTTTAAAATAGGCAGATTCTCAAAATACAATACTAACTCTATACTAGATTCTTGACAAAAATCAAAGCTTTGGCAAATAAGCCTGAAAAATCTACAAACTGATCATCTCATTTGGGCATGGATTAGATGAGTCTAAGTCATTGCTGTTGATACTCTAATTGCCTGAAACTTCATACTCATAAGACTAATTGGAGTATGCAATTTTTAATAGACATATTTTTAATATTATAATATATAATATACATAAATAAATATATATTATAATTATATAATGTAATATAATTAATATTATATATATACATATATATATATATATATATAGTACTTGGGCAGATGCATCAGGATTCATAAAAAAACCAATACATAAACAGATGAGGAACCTAATGGCGAAAAAGAAAAATCTACTCACTAATCTGCTTATAATCAAGATTTCTGCAATTTTAACATTTGTTCTAATTTAGTCCACATACTTAATAGTCGTTCTTTCTTATTTTTCTGAAATTGCATTTACTTAAACGTTAACATAAATATTTCTTACTACTCTTTCACTGGTTATAAAAAATGCTATAACAATCTTACCTTTTTATAACCTAAAATAAACTGTAAATTGAATGTACATCACTTTCAATTAATTCTAGAACTTCTTAATACTTCAATTAGTACACGTTTAAAATCAAAAGGTATATGTTACTAATCCATGTCTAGCATCAAATCATAGCTTTTTACAAAGGCACATACATATATAAATGGGATTATGAATTATGACATTGCTTAGAAGAATTAAGATTAAATTTAACTTATATCTCTTGATAACAGATGAACAATTCCATGTACATTAAAATAACCTATCTCTGGCAGTTTAGGGAAAAAGTACCACAGTAAGTGTCATGCTTTGAATTCAAATCAGTGTGAATCTGAAAAATAAAATTTCTGGTGAAAGAAATCGAACCAGTAGGAAATGATGTGAATATTTTATAAAATCTTATGTAAAGACAAACATGAAGAAAGGTATAGAAGCACATAAAGGAAGGACACATTATAGCTTGGGAAGAGTAGTTTCCTAAAGAGGACGGGAAAGGAAATGGGCAAGTATGTAGATGGGAGGCAGGAAGACATTGAGTGATATAAAGGATACGGTGAAGTCTTATGTATTAAAATATTGATGTCATGTTGGAGTGCTCACATATTTATAGTTTAGGCAAGTGGTACTCAGGTGTACTGTTCATTGGGCCTTTTGCTTACATGACATAGTTCTTAAATACACATATCACACTGATATATACAAATTAGGATAATTTTGAATTCAGTACAGTAAGAAGAAAAATCTACCTGTAAGTGAAGTGGCATGTGAGTGCATTAACAAAAACTGATTTTCTAAATATTTGGGCACAAATTCTGTAGCTCCCTTAAAAACCAAGGATTCTATGACTTTGCATAATGAAAAGAACATCAGAAGCGGGTTCTTCAGCAGAGCCTGAAAGAGAACAAATCATATCACAATGATTTTCTCTCATCACATATTAACAATCAATCTACAGATCTGGTTTTCTACAGTCTAAACCGAATATATGTAATTATTTAAACAAAAATAGACAGTTCCATTATAGACACAGTCTATATGAGACTTGTAGTATTATCTTCAGCAATCATAGCTTATAAATCTAGGTACACTTGGTTATTGAATGTATTTCTTGGTGCCTTATTAGAAGCACTCATTTTGCAATTATCTAACTCGGATTGTGAGTGCTATGTAATTTTGCAATATATGGTTCCACTGCGTTTATTGGTTCCTATAGGATTAAATACTTATATCACCTTCAACTCCTCAGTGTCACAAACATGTTACAATAAAAGCCCCTATTTGTGTACTCTTGATCTCCTATGACAAACTATTTTTAGAATTGTGTATTCATGGATAGGGTTTGTAGATATTGGGGTATATGAGTAATTTATTTAATTTTAGTGCTCAAATTTTTCTCCAGGTCATATCTTTTCATAATAATACTTCAATATCCAAAGTTCAATTTTCTTAATAAAGTAAGTTATACTCTAAGATTAGACCAAACAACATTTTAGGTTTGTCAGGCCTGTGTACAAATGTGTCTTTCCATCAGTTACTTACATTTTGGTGGCTGGGAGACATGCCAGATGTTACAGTGCTTGCTTTGATCAAGAACCTGAACTAAATCTCCAGAATCCATATAAAAAAATTCCAGACATGGTGCCACACACTCATATTAGTGCTGAGAGATGGCGATGAGGCTTGGTTCCTGAAGCCTACTGGCAAGCTCATTTAACTTATGTAGAAAGTTCCAGTCCAGTGTGTCTCAAATAGTAAAATAAAATGAAATAAAATAAAAAAAGGTGTATAGTACCTGAAGAATGACACCTGAGGGCATCTGGCCTCCACACATATGTGTATGTGTTTGGGCATAAAAGTGAACATAATGAACATTTACCTAAGGCAAATCCATGTAAACCTGTGTGTTTCTTCATATAATTTAGAAGTTTAGTGTGTGTGTTTGTGTGTGCTATTCTATTACACTTGCTTATGGATTGGGTAGACTTTCTAAGAATTCCCTATTGATTTAAGTATAAATTTCTTGCATTTAGGTAGCTGTTACTCATCTACTGTACTGTCTACAGTTATAACTGTCTACCGATTAGTTATAGAGCAAACATTCATGACTTTATATTATCTAACCTATAACTTTTATTTTGTATTTTACATTGCTTTATATATATCTGACTACATTAACTATTTTTTTTTACCTAAAGAATTTTGTAAACCTGGACGGTATCTGCAAACATAATATGATACAAGAATTCTGGTATTTATCAGTGCATACAATATTCTTTCCATTGCTTATATCATATAGCAAATATTTCATTAATATATGCATTTATGCATGCATACAACTAATTGTTACATTTTCTACTCTATAACTACAGAGTATTTAGATTAACATAAATATTGTACTATTACTGCTACTCTGCAATTTTAGAATACCTTATTTTAACTAGATCAATGCTGATGTTTCCCCTATGTTTCAGTGCCTGTGTTCTACCATATTAACTTTAGAAAAAATTGTTATTCCTTTAAACATTAATTCCATGCCATATAATCAATCCAGGATTGATTATAATTTAACTAAATTTAGATGTTATTGGCTCAATACATCATATATGAGCATAGCCATCAATTGAATTAACATTATTCATCTCTCAATTTACCCAACTGTTTATTAATATAAAGAGTTTGTGTTCAGTTTTCTTCATGAAATTTTGAGGTATCACTGTTAAATTATTTTATGAATTATTTACAATTTTCTGATTATGCTTCAGTGTACAATCTAATTTTAGATTTAGATAAAAGGTACACAGGTAGCAAGATACTGGGTCAAATTTTCAGTTTAAAGATTTGAAGATATGCTTTCACGTACAGAAAAACCTAAAGTCAATATAAAAATAATTATTATAAATTGTAGCATAAAAATCTAAGTATAAAATCTAGTAATATTCAATAGTCAAATGAATCTGCTGCTAAAGAAATTATGAAAGCACTCAGAATCAGTTTTTGACAAAATGTTCAGAAATAAGAATAATCTCGAAAATGAAACACTTCTGTAATGAAAAGTACAAAACAGTGACAAATAAATTGAGATAGATACACAAAAATTATGAAAATGTCATATATATGATCATGATATAAAATTACTGGAAAAATGAAAAAGTGATCTATATATTCAATACAACCTCAACCAAAATACCAATGATTTTTATTTCAGAACAGTGAATAACAGTATTGAAATCATAAGGTAAAATAAAAGACACCTATAAGCCGAATTAATCTGTAACACAACAAATCAGGAGGTGTCAGTACATCTGATATCAAGATATACTATAGAGCTGCAGTAGACAAAGAAGCATGGCACAGGCCAAAAAGAAGACACAGAGCCAGGGACAGAAGATAACACTCTGCAGGTTCCCCAAGAAATAAATCAGTTGTCTATAGCCAGCAGATTTTTTTTTTTTAAAAAAGGACTAAATGTGTACACTAAAGAAGAATCAGTTTCTTCCATGAATGGTACTAGAAAATCTAAAATGTCACAAGCACAAAATTGTAACTTGAACTCTGTCTTCCATTCTGCAGAAAAAGTCAACTCAAAGATGATTAAAATGTAAACATATGACCAAAAACTCTAAATGTATTGTGTCAGAACATAAAGAAACCATACACTATATCAGGATGAGAAATGATATTATGTCTTGCCTATAACTCCAAATGTACAGAAAACAGAAGCAATGTAGACAAATACTATCATTTCAAAACCAAGAGGCCTTATGGAGGATAGAAAACAACCCCTGGAGTAAAGTGGTTGAATGGAGAAAGCAACCAGTGTTGAATGGGAGAAAACACTTGCCACATATCCTCTGTCCAAAGAGTAATACACAAAACAGGTCAGGTTCCAAAGAATCTTAACAACAAAAAGGTAATCCAATTTAAATATGGGCATATGTTCTTTAATATGCATCAAGAGAGGAAATACAAATAGATGAAAATGATACATAGAACGGGCAAAATAATAAGCCATCATGGAAATGCAAATGAATGCAACAATGAGATACCTCTTATCACAATTAGAATGCTATTATGGTCTATATATAAAATTGTCCCTACAAGCTCATGTAGTCACTAGCTGATGGTACTGTCTGTGGCGTTTTTGGACCTTTGTTGGGATAAGGGGTGACCTGGAGAGAGTATTCCTCTACAAGAATACCCTTGAGGTTTATGTTCTGGGCCTACTTTCTGTCTCCTCCCTGCTTCCTACTCCAAAAAGGCAGAAGGTGATGAGGAGTTCCAGCCTCTCTTCCCTCAGCCATGTACCTTGCCTGTAGCCATGCCTTCTCTGCCATGAGGGGCTGCATTGCCCAAAATGCTGGACTAAATAAATAAACCCTTCCTCTCTTATGTTGCTTGAATCAGGCATTCTGCCACATGGATAACAAACAGCTGTGACTAAAGTGGCTAAACTTCAACAAACAAAAATTCTGTCAAGGATGAAGAAAAAGAAACTATTCTGTGATTGGGGAAACATGTATTGGTCCAACTATTATGAAAAACGAACAGATATACCATTTTTTTGGGATACTTCATATATAAAAAAGTAAGCATTTACATTGTTTACAGTTTTAAGGTTTCAGACCATGGATGACTGTCTCAGTTACTTAGGATCATGCAGTACTTGCTCATATAACCTTTCACTGCAAGGCCATGACAGAAAAAGAGAGAAAGTAATGGATCAGACTTCCACAAGCCCATTAGGGACAGAAGTTTAATGACCTAAGGACTTCTGACTCCCTCTTAGAATTCCCAAAACATCCTAATATTTTT
This sequence comes from Cricetomys ansorgei, assembly GCA_026225945.1. Lineage (NCBI taxonomy): Eukaryota > Metazoa > Chordata > Mammalia > Rodentia > Nesomyidae > Cricetomys > Cricetomys ansorgei. The sequence continues at coordinate 7,902,847 of JAMJFZ010001791.1, forward strand.
CTGGGAAATATGTCTGTACTACAATATTGAACTTTAGGGCAAACTAAAAATCTGTTCAAACTATAGAAATTTCAAAGTAAAAGGATCAGCATACACAAAACCCTGTACCTCAAATTCAGTACTGCATTATTCACAAAAGTTGTGATACATAATTATCATAGGTACCATTCATTAAAAACAGATTAATATGTGTGTGTTACATATATCTATATACATACCTGTATACACATATATAAAATCATATATATATACATATATATATATGTATACACACATACACACACACACACATATATTATTCAGCTATAAAGAAGAAAGAAATCTAGTCATTTATAAACTAACATATGGATGGTGAAGAGAAATATATTAAGTTAATTTAGACACAGAAAAACAAATGTCAAATGCTATTTCCTGTATCGAGGAGATAAGAAACAATTTATCCATGTGTAGAACATTGTTTATAATAGGGTAGGAGAAGTAAGATCAGCAAAGAATCAAAAAGGTGGCAGAAAACCAAACAAAGAAAGAATAAGCTTCTGTTTTTCGTACTGTAGGATGACCACAGTCCCCAGTCACGTGTTGTGTAATTTATAAGGATTTTCAAGAGTCTCTTTAGGACTACAAGTACATAAAAGTTGTAAGGGTGAGATGAAGAGACACTAATTACCATGATTCAATCAGTGATTGCTATCTTTAGTGTGTCAGATTTCACAATGAACCCCACTAATATAGTTAATGCTCTTTATTCAAAAACATTTGGAATGATACAAACTTAAAAATACCAATTCTTTTCTTTTACGTTTTTCTGTTTTTGTTTTTGTTTTTTTTTCAAGACAAGATTTCTCTGTTGTAACTCTAGCTTTCCTGGAACTCACTCTGTCTTGGAACTCACTCTGTCCTCGAGCTCACTCTGTATACCAAGCTTGTCTCAGCCTCAAAGAAATCCAACTGCCTCTGACTTCCATTTTCTGGGATTAAAGGCATGCAACACCACCACCCAGCAAAAATACCCATTCTTCAACTTTACAATTGTTAACAAATTGTTAACAATTTCAGTTTATTATGTAACAATATAAAGCTGTTAAAGTTACTTATACTCAGCATTATTGAATACTATGTGCATGTAATATTTTATAGAATAAATATTAAGTAGGCTAGCTATAGTGCTGCCTCGCACGCCAAGGCATGAAGATGGGTTAAATGTCCAAGAGTAACCTGAGTAGTATAATACAAATTAAAAAAAATGAAATTAAAGTTTTGATGAAATATAATCAACAATTACAAAGGATTCATGATATAAAAGAGAAGCACATGAAGAATATGAAGAAGTGAGATAAATCTTATCTTATACAGTATATTCAATTAGCTTTGAAAGAATTCAACTAAAAAAAAAGGCTTATCATGAGTAATGGTCCAAGTTCTGGCTCTTCCTCCTCTTCACATCTACCTCAACAAAGTCAGTTCAATGCAAACATAGAAATGTGAACTCAGTTCTTCTCAGTAAAAAAAAAAAAACAAACTTGAAATATGCATGGAAGAATGAAAGACCAAGGATAGTCAAAATCATCTTTGACAATTAAGAATATTGCTGGAGGTACTATAACACATGATTTCGTGTTATACTACGGAACAGAGATAATAAAAATGGCATGGTACTGGTACAAAAACAGACTAGGTAGTCAATGGAATAGAAGACACATATATAACTCCATGCAACTTAAGCCTCCTGATGCTTTGACAATGAAGCACAAAGGTACAGACTGGAAAAGATAGCCTTGTTAAAAAATTATGTTGGAAGCCTGGAGAGATTACTGAGCAGTTAAGCACTGTCTGCTCTTCCAGATGTCCAGAGCTCAATTCTCAGCAATGACATGGTGGCTCACAACCTCTTTAATGGGGTTTGATGTCCTCTTCTAGCATACAGGTGTACATTCACATAGAGCACTCATATACATAAATATCTAAAATCTTTAAAAATGTAAAATGATGCTGGAAAAACTGGCATTTATAGGCATCAAATTTCAGAAAAATATAAAAATACAGCTGGGTGGTGGCAGCACATGCCTTTAATCCAAGCACTCAGGTAACAGAGGCAGGTGGATCTCTATGAGTTTGAGGACAGCCTGATCTAAAGAGTGAGCTCCAGGACAGCCAGACTTGCAACAGAGAAACCCTGTCTCAAAAGACAAAAATATTCAAAGTTGATTCTTGTCTCTAACCCTGAACAAAAATCAGTTAAAATGGATAAAAGATCCCAGTATTGGACCTGAAACTACTAGAGGATAAGGTAGAGAGTACATTTAGAGATAAGTAAAGGGCTTCCAAAATATAATTCCAGTGATGCAAGAAATAATGGAAATAATGAACGTGCAAAATCTCATGAGATCCAATTGCTCTTTTCTGCAAAGAAAACCATTAATAGAATGAATAGATAGCCTATTAAATGGAAAAAAATATTTCCCTGAAATATATGTGATAGACAATTTGACTATATAAAGAACAAAATAAAACTAAAAGAAGCAAACAACATAGTTAATACACAGTCTTGGAAACAGTACTGAGAGTTCTTTAGAAAGGAAACATCTAAATCCCCCAGTCTCATCTACAGGTCTGTAACAAAACTTCAGTGGTGACCTCTCTTCACTTTCTACCTCCATTCCAAGGAGACTTAATAAGAAGAACCTGGTAGAATGCTGTCCTCATTCCTCCTGTGAAACCTTCAGACCCCTATTTAATCTCCATTCCTAAGTGTCAGCCCTCAAAACTCATAAACATATTTTCCTGGATTCCCCAGTAGCCACACCTACAAGGTGCACAGAAATTTCCTACCAGGCAACAGATATCATCACACTTATCTGAAATCCACAGAGGTATCAGAGACCAATGAAACAAAACTGCCATCCAACATAGACAAATAGAGAAAATGATCTAGACCTATACTCATCCCAATCCCAGATGCCTAGACACCAGATTAAGAAACACAATTGTTGCAGAAGTTTATTTAGGGTTATGCTTGAAATAGTTTTTACTGCATTGTTGGGGGAATGTATGCCTAGGCCTTTGCATTTTGTATTGCCTGCAGGTGTTGGCTTTATGCAAAAAATATTTGATTGATTATGATCTGTATATGGTATCAGTACAACACCTGAGGACCTGGTGTGTCAATAAAAACCCCTGAGATCAGAAGAACAGGGTGGCACTGTCCATCATGACACTTGCCAAGACAGGTGCTTCAATCTGCTGAGGTCTGGAAATGTTTGTAGCTTTGAAAATGTCTCCTAGTCTTGATTCTGAGCAACATAATATCTACCTGCTATGCACAATCCATATCAGCTAGGGGCAATATATCCCCAATAGAGCCCAGTAACCCAACCACAGAAGAAACTTATTATTCCAAGATAGCTGAAGGACAATCAAAAGACTTTAAAACCACCTGCATAAAGATGATAGAGGTCATTAAAGAGAAAGTGAATAAAACCCTTAAAAAATCCAGGAAAATGCAAACAGGCAATGGAAGGAAACAACACTGTTCAAGACATGAAAGGAGAATAAATCAATAAAGAAACCCAAACTGAAGGAAAGTTGGAATGAAAAATTTAGAAATTTGGCATGAAACTACAGAAGCATCTTTTACAAATAGAATACAAGAGATGGAAGATAGAATCTCAGGCATTGAAGATACCATAGAAGAAATAAATAACTTTGTCAAAGAAAATGTTAAATCTAAAAAATCTCCTGACCAAAAAACAACCAGAAAAATCTAGTCCGGTCTACAAGTAGACTGGAGCAGAAAAGAAAGTCACATCAAATATCAAAACACTAAAAACAGAGAACAAAGAAAGAATATTAAAAGCAGCATGAAAAAAGATGAAGAAAGATATAAAGGCTGACCTATGTGGATTACATCAGACTTCTAAAGGAGACCCTAAAAGTTAAAAGGGTCTTTACAGGTGTGCTGCATAATCTAAGAGACTTCAGTTGTCAGCGTACAGTACTATACCTACTATACCCCGCAAAATTTTCTAATACCATATGTGGTGAAAATAAGTTTTACAATATCTAATTTTAACAATATATATTTACAAATCCAACCCTATAGAAGGTGCTAGTAGGAAAACTCCAACATAAGGAGTTTTTTTCATACCCATGAAAACAGAGGAAATGAAGTCTCACACTAGCAAAACCAAAAGGGAAACACCCACACACAGACACACACACACACATACACACACACACATACCACCGCCACTACCACCACCACCACCACCAACAGCAATAACAACAAGAACCACAAAAACAATGTAACATAAATGTTCAAATTTTCCATTAAAAAGAAACAGATTTAACAGAACAGATGCAAAACCACCATCCATCCTTCTGCTGAGTACAAAAACACACCTCAACATCAATGATAGACATCATCTAAAGGTGATGATAGACATCATCAAAGGGACTTAATGAGAAAGCTCATGTAACCATCTCAATAAGTAACAAAACAAATTTTAACCCAAAACTAAACAGAAGTGTTAGAGCAGGAAAATTCATCAAAGGAAAATTCAGCAAGATGACATTTCAATTCTTAAACTATGTGCCCCCAAAAAAGAGGCACCTACTTTTGTAAAAGAAACACTATTATAGCTTAAATAACATATTGACCCCACACACTGATAGGTGGAGATTTCAATACCCTACTCTCACCAATAGACAGTTATCCAGACATGACATAAACAAAGACATACTGGAACTAAAAGTTATCATGAATCAAACGAAGCTAACAGATATTTACAGAATATTTAATACAAACATGAAAGCATATACCTTATTCTCTGTATCCTGTGGAACTATCTCCAAAACTGACCACATACAATGGATAGTACTATAAAAGAAAATTATGTTGAGTAAAGTAACCCAGTCCCAGAGACACAGATATTTATTCACGTGTATCTTTCAACAAATGATAATGAAGTTAGAATCACTAGACCCAGAGAGGTTATGTATAGCGGAAGGGACTAGCAGCAACAGAAATAGCTAATAAGTACTTTTAAAGGAATAGGGGCCTCTTTTCTAGTGAAGGTTATTTGTCTCACTCTCAGTAGTATTCCTTAATTTTCCTTAGCTTTTTCTCTAAAATTGAGTGAGAGCATGGTGGGAAAGGGTTACACTGGAAAGAAAAGAAGAAGAAAAGGAAAGTGGGGCAAAGTCATATTATATTTTAATTTTAAAATAAAAATATTATTTAAAAGGAGTAGGATAAGTAGACTTAAAAAAAAAAGACAAATACCTCCAGAAAAGAAAAGAAATGAAGAATTGGAAAGATATAGAAATAAATCTAGTGAGTTTGGAAAATTCAGTTGATGTTATTTTGGAGATTTCTGGTAGTTTTATTAAGAGTGCAAAATTCACTAAAAAAATGAAAAAACTCTGCATGTGAAAATTACTGTCATGTAATCTATACCCCAGAGAGGAAATTATACGTAGGGAAAAGGCATTCGACGTAGAACCAGAGTATTGGAAGGGGCTTACACTCCATCCTAGTGTCTGTTACTGTGGTAAGTCTGTTTCTTAATTATAGAAACAAAAGGTTTGTATTCACTATTGCAATTTGTGTGTGGGGGGCATGTGTGTTCACACATGGAGTTCTTCTAATTCATGTCATCTTCTTAAATATCAGAATTCTTCAGAGAAAATAAACACAAAATAACATAAAATAAATTTTAAAAATCAAAAATGCAGTTGTAGCATCAAAAGTATCTAGCAGAAATATAGCCATAGCAATACGGAATATGTAAGGGGGCTCTTATTTTCCAATATAAAGAAAATGAGTAATTTAATTAAACAAGTGCAAAACTTTCACCCAAGTAAATTAAACACTTTTTCATTTTCTTAAGTCTATAAGAATATTAAATAAGTCAACATAGCTGGATTTGTAGCAAAATTATTTACATTACCCAAATAATACAAAAGAAATCCTTCAGATGAGGTCCAACTTCCTTATCTTTAAGTCTCTTGTCAAAGGTTGGAGGTGCCTTATCTTTTGCAGCTCTTAGCTTATGTGCACCTATAGGTCACAAGTAAATAGTTTATGATATATTGAAATCAGTAACAAAATATACATCTTGCATTTGTACATGTTTCAGCAATCTCAATTTGTCATGGAAAGGCAAGCAAGTTATTTTAAACAAACTAAAACTAATATATATTTTATAATGTAAATTCTTCTTCAATGGTGCTTTGCAAAGATAATTTTTTGATAAAGAAAATTTCTCATATCTGCATGGCTCAATTCTTCAGTCAACTGTTATTTGTGTCTATTAAATGCTGGAAATGAGGTACCTTTGCCTGGATTAATTAATTCTTAATTGAATGTAGAATTCAATAGCCACATTCAATGAATAATTAACATTTCATGATATAGACTTAAAATACCCCCAAAACACTTACATATATAACTAAAAGTATTTCATGGTAATATAAGGCACTTCTAAGATAGAACATTTGTAATAGAACATGGTAATAATGTTGTAGTAATAGTATTAGTAATGAATGCAACATAACATTTTCATTCTTTTATCATTACATGTTTTCTTACTTGATGTTTCCTTACTCACTGCCTTCTCCCAGCTCTTTTATCTTCCCTGCTCTCATAGTCTCTTTTCTGATTTCATGCCCTATAAATACATGCCATCTCAGCCATTTCCCAGAAAGTGTTATGACTTTCCTTCACACCTGAGCAAAGTGCCTGGGTTCCACATTTCTCTTATCCAACCATCTGTTGATAGACTTCTATGCTTGTATTATATCAAGGAATTGTTAATAGTGCAATAACAGGAGTGAAGCTTTTGTTTGATGGTGAAAGGTGTCTCTTTGGAACTTCCTTAATGATAGCTACTTCTGATGGTGAGAGAGGGAATCTCAAAATACTTTCAATTAGCATTACTCTGATTGCTAAAGTTGTTGAACATCTACTTTTAAAACATTTTAGATTAGCATAAAATACTCATATTTTATGCATATATATCATCATACTTTGCTCTTATGTGCTCCCTTTCCCATTTGCTCTCCCATATGTTGTCTTCCCCCTCCAGTTGATCCCTTTCTAATGTTCATCTCACATTCTGATTGTGTATTATCTGTATTCCATTACTGTAGCCAGCTTTCTTTATCATCTCCTCAGATCCAACATGTTTTAGTTCTGTCACACCAACAACATCCCTCACACATTTACATGCATGTGTACATACATGCATACATACATACATACATATATATTTTAAATTCACATCAAACCTATGGCAGAAAGAAAAGTATTTGGTATTTGACTTTCTGAGTCCTACTGCTTTGACTTAACAAAATAATCACTGGTTCTATCAGTTTTCTTAAAATTTTCATGGCTTAATATTTCTTCAGGGCTGAATAAAATTCCATTGTACAGAGGTATCATATTTTCTTTATCTCTTTAAAATATTTATAAAGATCTAGATTGGTATCATTTTCTAGCTTTTTTAAATAGTGCAGCAATAAGGGAAGATAATTAAGTGAGAGAGTCTTTCAGGTATACATTTCGAAGACTGGTACAAATATGTTATATGGTACGTTTATTTTCTGGTCTCAAAAAGATTTTTTTGAGACAGAGTTTCTCGGTTGTAACTCTGCCTGTACTGGAATTCACTCTGTAGACCAGACTGACATTGAACCCAGAGATCCTCATGTCCTTGCCTCCAAAGTGCTGGGATTTAAGGTATGTACCACCACCACCGGGCTTTAAAAAGATTTTTAATTAAGTGTAGCTCTGTGTGGAAAAAAAATATATGCACATATAAGCAATTGTGTGAGGAGTTCAGAGGTACAGCAGTTGTGACCAATCTCAGGTCCTCTGCAAGCATGGTATACCTCTTAACTGCTAAGACACCTCTCCAGCCACTTATTTTCAGGATTTTGTTTTTTGAGCAACCTCCACACTAACTGTACAAGTTGATATTCCCACCAACAGTGATTAAAAGTTTTTCTTTCCCCATATCCTTGTGAACATTTATTCTCTTGATGACAGCTATTCTGACCAAGTTGAGATGGAATTTCAATGCAGGGTTAATTTGCATTTCCCTAAGGGGAAAGGATGTTAACCTGTTTCAAATATTGTCCATTAGTACTTTGTAATGGAATTTTTAAACTTATTCTTATATATTGTAAAGCTACATGCACTTCAGTGCAGTAATATGAGCTTTAAAAAGCTGCTATATTTGACAGCAGAAGCTGCTGTCAGAAGGTCACCTTCCTTAGATGATAGAACTAGCTTTCTGGATGTGGATGGGCTGCAACTTTCTTGAATGCAGAAAGAATGCTAATCTGGGGTACTGGTAATTGTCTACTCGATACTTTTGGATGGAGAAATTGAAGGTCAAATTTTACTTGCCCACTGAGACCTTAAAGTTGAAAGCATCAGATTGTGTTATTGCTCATAGAGAATTTTTTGTGGTCTGAACACCTGACATGGAATACCTTTGTCCAAGGTCTTGACTTTGCCTGTAAAAGAGTGTCAAGTCACCTGACTAGAGATTGGGAATTTTTGTACTGTGGATGTTCTGTCAATAAGCAATTAAGATCTTTGTATTGATGGGCAGTGTCTTTACTCAACAAATTACCTGGAGACTACATGCTTGGGATCAGTCCATGAGAGAGGCTAGATCCTCTGTAATTTGGTTCAGGCTTTACATCTCAGTGATTATCTTCTGTTCTTTATTGATCCCGTTTGAGATATATAATTATTACATCAACAGTACTTCCTTAAGAACTTACTATTTGAGTTTTTTACATATGTTCTGATAGTGATGCTCCTTTTTAGAGCTTCTTTAGCTATATTGAAATGTCTGGGTATATTATGCTCTCTTCTTTCATTCCTCTTTGTATTTCTTTATAAAATTTCTCCCTGGATGCTTTTGCTATTGGCCTGCTTGCTCCTGTCCTCACTAGCAAGTACATTCCATCACTGACATTGCAATATACTTCTTTGGGATTCCAGTATATATTGAAGACAAGTGGAAATATCCAGCCCTGTTAACTGAACACTTACTATATTCTTGGACTTTCCATTCAAAGGCAGAAATTATTGGATTAGCAGGACCAAAGCCTCTAAGTCATACTAATATATTCAATATATTAGGGGGCCTCATTCCATAAATTCTGTTACTCTAGAGAATCCTGACTATTGCACTATGAAAATAGATTTGAAAATGCTTCATTTTTTAAAAGACAATTCTGTACTTTAAAATAGAAGAGTATTAGTAAAAGAAAACAATGAGTGACACAGATTTATATTATTGAATTTCTAGTACATAACTATGATAATTATGTGTGATATTGCTTAATTTTGTAAAACAGCAACACTATGATATTAATTCTTTATCACAGAGCAATATCAACAAGAGAAGTATATTCATAATTACACACACACACACACACACACACACACACACACACACACACACATTGTCTGTGCTTTGAGAATGGGAGGTAAGTGTTTATATAATTAATTAATTATATTTTTATACTCACCAGGTAAATTATGTGGAAAGCATAAAAATGGTAACAATGTTAAAAATGAAAGTATTGCAGCCAAACTAAAACCAGCAATCCAATTGATTTGCCACTGTTGAAAGTTGTGAGTGATTCCACTTGAATTGAGAAAAATAGAAAATTTCAATTAGGGACAAAAACATCACATAATCATATTACTGGTTGTAAAAGAATAATGCCATAGTAAAAAACTTAACCACGTTTGTGCTAGTAAAGCACAACGAAAGTAGTACTAGAGGAGTCATGCACACTGGAGTACAATAGGGACTATAGCCATGCCTTCATGCAGCATTCTGCTAAACAAGGAAAACCTGGAAGTATTTCCTATTTCCACTACAGTTGAGAATGTGTAATGAGTATCTACTCTCTGTACCCTTACTCAAGAGAGAGCTGAAAGTCTTAACCTAAGCAGCTGGGTTAGGAAGAGAAATAGGAAAGGGACATACATAGGGAAGGATAAAGCAAATCCCTTTAAGCTATAAGATCCAGTATTTAAAGAGCCTGAAGACTCACTCTTAAAATTCTTGAGAGATTACAATATTGAGAACGAAATCAGGAAAATAACCACATCCACAGTTGCACCAAAACATATATAATTTATCTAGGGAAAACTAATGAAGGTAAAAGAATACTATGGTGGAGTACATAAAACACTAGAATGTATAACACCATTAAGAACTGTAGAAAGAATAAAAGAAAATACTATAAGATGGAATGATGTCAGTGTTCATGGTTTAGGTGAATTAGTATTGTGAAAATGGACGTATTACTGAGAGTTCTTTATAAATACTAACAATATTCCAATGGCATTCTTCACTGAATAAGAAGAAATATCCTAAAATTCACATAGAGACACAAAGACCCTGAGCAGCTGAAGAGTTTCTGAGGACATGCAATGCTGGAGAAATCATCATACTGGATTTCAAACTACATGTTCATTTTCACGTGCATCGTACGCAAAACTGCATGGAACTGGCAGAGAAAGAGACATCTGAGCCAATGGGATAGAGATGCTCTCAAAAAAATTCTACACTGTAGACATTTAATTTTGAACTGATGGAGATGAACATATGCTGGAGAATAGACAACTTCTTTTCTTTTACTCAAAAAAATTAGATATAAATGAATCAAAGATTTTACTCTAAGGCCTGAAAATTTGAATCTAGTAAAGAAAACCTGAAGGAAGACACTGCATGGCAGATGCCTGGGTAGGGACTTCTGGGATACTGATTTCTTCTCTGGTTTCCTGATATTCTTCTTCAATCTTTTAAGGAGCTCACTTGTCTTCCTTAGTAATTTTTCAAGTTTAAAAAGTGATACCTTATCATCAAAGCATGTCATTAAGCATTTTCAAGTTTTGAGACACTTAACATATTCTGTATTTCATAAATTTAAGACATTAATGAATTTATTACTTTCCATTGTAGTAATCCTTTTAAGGATGTGAACGCATCATGCATATGGTTGATAATATCATCTTGTAGTGCTCCAGATTTATAAAATTACATTTTATGTCTTCAATTTTTTGATAACATCAGTTTGAATAACTTTAGTGTTTCTTGTAGGATAGATTTGCTTTTGATTTTTCCTCAAATTATTTTTCTTAAAATTTCTTTATCTTTTCTGACTTAAAGAATAGCTTTACTGGAAAGCCAATAGATAGATTTAAAACAAAATGCAGCAGTGGTTCTCAACCTATGCATTATGACCCCTCTTTGGGCCAAATGTCACATTCACAGGCATCATCTTAGATCATCTATATGTCAGATATTTACATTATGATTCATAAAAGCAGCAAAATTACAATGAATTAGCAATGAAAGTAATTTTGTGATTAGTGGTCATCACAATATGAGGAACTTTAATAAAGGTTCTCATCAATTGGAATGTTGAGAACTATTGATGTAAGGGATACTTCTTTTTATTCTCTCAGTGCTATAAAAGTATTTAGGAACCTGTATACATATATGATATATGCACATATATATGTATATAAAACAATTAATGAAAAAGTATAAATGAATTTTAAAGAGATCAAGGCAGAGTTTATTGGAGAGTTTAGAGGGAGCAAAAGGGAGGGGAAATGACTTAATTATGTTATAATTTCAAAAAATAAAATAAAAATTATACTCTCATCATGTTTAAATTTTTTGATGAGAAGTTTGTTATTAGATAAATCTGGACACTTTTACATGTTATTTATATTCTTTCATTGCCTTGAGAAAATGGTTCTTATTTTCAGTATCTGAGAGCTAGAGTGCAGTATGTGTTCCATTGCCATGTTTCAATGTAATCCTTGGATGACATCTGACCTTATTGTGCCTGAATATTTCACTTTGGATTTTAGTGAATTTTAATTCCTTGGATAATCTTTCCATTTCTTTGACATTCAAAAGTCTCACTTGAATTTCAACAATATCAGTGTTTGTTCTCTTAATTCATTCCCAGAATCCTTTTATTAATTCTTGTTCTTTTTTATTCTTAACAATAGATTTCAAGCTGCCTATTTCAAATCCTTTAAGTCTTTCTTCCACTTGACTTTTTATGTTATTGATGCTTTAATTTCATTTTGAGTAGTTTATACATCAAGAAGTTTTTTTCACTTTCATCTCTATGTCATACTACTCTCTAGAAGTATAAATCATATCTCTGAGTTTGTTAAAAACTTTTTTGATTGTGTGTGTGTGTGAGTGCATGAGCATGCATGTATGCATGCATTCATGAATTCATGTCATGTGCTATGACACATGAGTGGAGGTCAGAGCACAAATTACATGAGTCAGTTCTATGGGAAGGGTACTGGATATTGAACTCAGTTTGCACGATTTGACAAAAACTCTTTCCACACTCTCTCTGTATTTTATGCTTATTTGAGCTTCTATAAAACAGATATTTAACATTTTTATCCAACAATCCTCTCATATTAGATATTAGTGGTTAGAATCCCTAGCCAAATTTTGATTTCTAACTGAGGTCATTTTCACTGATTGCTTTTGTTCATGTGCAACATTCAGATATTAATAGAGTAGACATTTATTCCAGATATTTTTCTTTACAACGGTATTTATTAATTTTCATTTTTCAATAATGTATATGTGCATATGTGTATGTGCATGCTATGTAAGGAGATCAGAATACAATTTACAGGAGTTGGTACACTCTTTCTAACATGTGGAACCTGGGGATGCTAGAAAGGTCTTTATGATTGGTGGCTTCTTTATACACTAAGGCATCTTGCTGGCCCTATTTTAATCCTCTTTATATCACTATTTTGTAGTTACCTTTTTAGGAATTCTGGCCAAGATGTTTCATGTCTCTGATTTTGTAGTCACTTTTACTCTTCAAAAGCTAGACAGAACCCTAGATTTGGGTGTGCTAAGATTCTACTGTTCATGCAAAGTAGGTTTTTTAGCACTACAAGGGGATACATAGATGCAAGATTTCTCATGAAAATATTTGCAAGCTGAACACAAGAGCACATAAAAAAATATCATCAACCATGATCAAGTAGGCTTCATCCCAGAGAGGCAGGGATGGTTTAACTTAAGTAAATGGATAAATATATTCCACTATATAAACAAACTGAAAGACAGGAACTACATAATCATTTCAGGAGATATAGATGAGGCCTTTCACAAAATCCAACATCACTTTATGATAAAAGTCTGGGAGACACTTGCAATGTAAGGGACAAACCTCAGCATAAAAAGATTATTCATGAGGCACCCCCACCTCTGGTGCAGGCAGAGCAAGCTAGCCCTAGGATATCAGGTAGGAGTCCTGCTCACAGACACCTCTCACTACACCTGTCCAACTCAGCCTCAAACCCAAACCACTTCCATCTTCCCCCCCCCCAACTCTTCTGGACACTGCTTCTGATTTCCAAGGATCAAGTTGGGCAGACAGGCCATGCCCTGGAGCAGATAAGGCAAGCCAGCTCCAGCATATCATGTAGTAAACTTGCTCACTAACCCCTCCTATTACACCTGCCTAGTCCAGCCCAAAATCCCAAAACCACCTTCATCAAAGGCATCATAAGAATCTAGACTTTTACTGCATACAAGACATACACCTTAACCTGAAACATAAACATTACCTCAGAATAAACAGTTGAATAAATATTTTCCAAGCTAAAAATCAAGCCACTGTAGCCATTCTAATATCCAAAAATTAGACTTCAAACAAAAATTAATCAAAAGAGACAGGCATCAAAACTATATCCTCATCAAAAGAGCAATTTACCAAGAGAGCATTTTTATTCTTAACATCTATGCCCCAACACAAGGGCTCAAACATTTGTAAAGGAAATATTGCTAAAGCTTAAAGCACACATAAACTCACACACATTGATAGTGGGAGACTTCAATACCCTACTTTCACCAACTGACAGCTCATCAAGACAAAAACTAGAACTTCTGGAAGTATCACCATTCTGATCTCAACAGATATGTTGATCAGTGTGACCAAATCAAAGATACAGACATAAATCTGCACACTCATGGAGACATGATCTTTGATAAAGAAGCCAGCAATACACACTGGAAAAAAGGCAGCATCTTCAACAAATGGTGCTGGTCAAACTGGATGTCTGCATGTAGAAGAATGCAGATAGAGAGATATTTGTCACTCTGCACCAAAGTCAAGTCCAAGTAGATCAAAGACCTCAACTTAAAAACAGATACACTGAACATGATAGAAGAGAAGTGGGGAATAGCCTTGTACGCATTGGCACAGGAGACAACTACCTGAACAGAACACCAATAGCTCAGGACCTAAGGTCAACAAATAACAAAAGGGACCTCATAAACTAAGTATCTCTACAGCAAAAGACACTGTCAATAAGACAAAATGGCATCCTACAGAATAGGAAAATATTTTTCATCAACTCCAATTCTGATAGAGGGCTAATATCCAAAAAATATAACAAACTTAAGAATTAAGACATCAAAACACCATATAACTCAATCAAAAATGGGTTACAGAACTAAAGAAGAATTCTCAAAAGAGGAATCTCAAATGGCTGATAAACACTTAAAAAAATGTTTGACACTCAGCCTCAGGGAAATGCAAATGAAAACTACTCTGAGATTCCTTCTTACACCTGTCACAGTGGCTAAGATCAATAACACAGATGACAGCTCATGCTAGCAAGGTTGTGGAACACTCACTCATTGCTGGTGGGAGTGCAAACTAGCCATTATGGAAACCAGTATGGCAACTCCATACTGAAGAAAGTAGAACTCAACCTACCTCAAGACCCTGCCATTACACTCCTGGGGATATACCCCAATGAGTTCCATCCTACCAGAAGGCCACTTGCTCAACTACATTCATAACAGCTTTGTTCATAATAGCCAGAAATTGGAAACAACCTAAATGTCCTTCAAGTAAAGAATGGGTAAGGAAGTCCTGGAACATTTACACAATGGAGTACTACTCAGCTATTTAAAAAAATGACTTCATGAATTTTTCAGGCAAATGGATGGAAGAAGAAAAAATCATTACCTCACTCATTTCTTAGAGGTAACCTAGTCCCAGAAAGACAAACGTGGCATGTACTCACTTATAAGTGATTATTAACTGTTAAACAAAAGACAAAGGTACTGTAATCCACAGACCCAGAGAGACTAAGCAGCAAGGAATATATTCTACAAATATTCTATAAATAATAAACTAAATAGAAAAGCAATTAGTATGACTTACGTTTCCGTCACAGTTTGATTACGAAGATGATTTACAGTTTGTACACCAAATGCATAACCAATAGTGTATCCCAGTACTTGTGCAGAATCTGCGATAGCTTGAAAATTAACACAGAACACCAAACAGCATCACAATATAATTTTGTCATGAGAAAAACAACTGAATATGTGTAATATGTGAAAGTTTCTCATGGTATTCTCTTTTCCTTGAGAGAGGGAAGATTGGTGGAAAGGGAAAATAACTGTGCCGGGGGTGAAAAATGGACTTATACATTGTAAAGATATTCAGGAAACGATGTTAATAGTCCCAAATTAGAAGAGCAGGAAGCCAGTGGAAAACCTATGCAAGACTTGATGATAGTCTTCCATTCTATGTGAGCCTTGAGCCACAATTGCTGCTTCTTTGGGAACAGTCAGTCTGTGATGTTAGCTCTTTACATTGCTTGAGTGAGTCCTGGTTTTTACTATAAATGGCATCTGGTTACTCAGTGTTTACTGATTGTGAATGTTAATCATACCTAAGACAACCAGAGAACCATCTAGAGACGTCCCTGATAGTAAAACTGGGTGGCAAAACTCCTTATCTAATCAGGTATTACTCAATTTAAATGTGAACTTAGTTGTATCTACATACTTAGTGTTACAGAAATAAATTTGTATCAAATATGGACATAAGTAAGGTGTATTTCCTTTAATATGTCACTAGAGTAAGACAAAGCATTTTCATAATTACCTGTCCATTATTCATCAATGCTTCCAGAGTAGCAGGAGCTGGCAATATAGTAAGCCTCAATATAGTACACATATGTGTCTTAATTTCTGTTCAGCAGAATTAAAATCACTATTTTCTACCAGTCTAGTAAGTGCTAGTAAGACACAAGTATTTGTTGTAAAGTTATATGTAAATATGTATATTGTTTATTTGAGACTATTGGAAAGAATTTATTAGCCTTGCAGAAAAATTATATTATTTCAATACAAGCTATTACTAATTTCTTGTTGTTGCTGCTGATGTTGTTTTTGAGAGATACTCTTTTTATATAGCTCTGACTGTCCTGGTACTTGACATACAGGCTAGACGGGCTTTGAACTCATAATCCTCAAGCCTCATTCTCCTAATGGCTGGGATAACAGGCATGTTCCAAAGTACTTACTTTTGAGATGTATTCAAAGTAAATACAGAAATAATTATATATTTTTGTAAATGATATCCAGATATTTCTGTGAAAGTATAACTTCATTCTGAACTACCAGAACCAGAATCTATTAAATAAAGATAGATTATTGGGGATGTATCAATGTTTTCTTATCATAGGACGTATTTTACACAAGAGTGTCTCTCTCTCTCCTCCATGACACCCCTTTCTCTCTCTTCAGAGAGAAAGTTTTGCCAATTAAAGCATACATGTCTTTTTTTTCTATTCTTCATTTCAGTGATGTTTAGGTGATTCGTCTACTGTCCCAAATCCCAGAATGAGATAGATCAATGTGATTTTGAAGACAAGCACACAAGCCATCACTACTGAGAACAGTGTCATCACAGGGCCAGCAGTACTTCTGTGTCGGTTAAAGCATACAGAAACTCAGTGAGTATTCAAGATGGACCATCTATTAGAAAAACAAACTTGCCTATGTAGAGTCCAGCTGACTGAATGGGAACGTGGTCAAAATGAAGGTCACAGCAATGATATAAATTGGCATCCCGGATACTCCATGGAAAAACTGACCAATAAGGAAGAGATAGATACATGTTGATTTGTATGATACTTTGCTTTCCTCACAACTTTGTGTTGTCCTGTGGTCTTCATCTATGCACAATTCTTTTGAAAGATAATAAATCTATTTTACTGAATTGAATTAAATTTAAATGTACAATTAATTTTCAGTTGCTAATACCATCATGCTTTTATTTACTTAATATTCTTACATTGAGTGTCGCATATAGCCAATGATTGATGACATTTTAAATAGAAATAGCACAATAAAAAATTTATGGGAATTCTGGAAGAAACACATATACTATGAGAGAGATTGTTTATATGCACAAGATTACACATACATATAATGCTACATATACACACATTTATGCATACATAACACATATGTATTCAATTTTCTATACATTTCATCCTGTTCTTCTGAATTTTGTCCCAGAGTAAAAGTACTTGCAATGCCCTGGATGATCTGAACCACCAAATCCCATCATTTTAATTCAAGAGTCTTTTCTATAACAGTCTTTAAATTACATGTGCTAATGTTTTTTACTATGTGATCTAAATAATCCTCAAAAATCCTATCGGAATGCTCCTGGTAACTATCTCAGTGATCCTGTATATGTTTTCTTCTGTAATTATCCTTGACTCTCTTGTAGATCATTGCTCTGTTTCATATCATGGAAGCTCTCACTAAAAATTACAACCCTAGTAAAATTATGATTTTTCCATGTCTAGTATTAGCCATAGAGATGAACAAAAAATGTGGCACACGTAATCCAATTTGACTTCAAGGCAAATATAATCAAGAAAGTTATTCAGTAATTAAATACCTCTTGAGTCTATTCACCTCTTTTTCTAGAAAGTTGAAATTCCTTGTCTACCTCCTTCCAAGGATCACATTTCTGAGCTTTTCATTGACCAATACCTGAAAACAATGTTTCTGTCTACTATAATAAAACTAATCCTTTTGATAATTATTTGTTAAGGAAATTGTAGATTATAATTAACATATAAGTAGCATACACAGCAACCCCCAAAAGAGAAATTATGAAGAAGTAAGAAGTCTTCAATACTACAAATATTAATTAAAGTTCTAAATTCATAACAAGTTTTCATTCTAGTAAATATTATATGTTATGTTAGTGACTTGACAGAATTAATTCTGTTTTAACATTTTGTGTAAGAGTCATGCTGAAGTTCACCAAAGAAATATGTGTAGAAAATTAAGAAATGTGAAGAGATCTTTCACAAAACCATGTATGAAAACAAGCAGATTTCAAACGGTGATACAGGAGACTGCAAGCTTGTCTGCTATTTTTATTCTTTAAGAGTGAGAAGGACTTGGAGTTGGAGAGGTGACTCAGGTATTCAAAGCACACAGGTCTTTCAGAGGACCTAGATTCTATTTCAAGGACCTAAATGGCAACACAAAATCATCTGTACCTGCAGTTCCATGTTCTGAAAAACTCTCTCATCTTGGCAGTCACCAGCATGTGTATGGTGTGCATACATATGTAAGTTCAAAACAGTCAAACAGATAAAACAATATTAATAATTATAAATTTTAAAAAAATTTAAAAGACATTACCTCCTCCTTCCCTAATTAAGGTATAAAAATAATAAAGAATAAGAGCTTATAAATTTGAGATTAACTAAGTTATGGGGGTAAGGAATTGGAGAGAGAGAAGTACATAGGAGAGTTTGGGAGGATGATGTGGAAGGGGTTAGAAGACAGAAAAGGAAAGGTAGAAATAATGTAATTTTATTTTAATCAAAAAACTAAAACAGTATTCATGCTTTTTAAATGATAAAAAATGCAATGCATTTGAGCACTGTGAGTGAGATCTAATTGAGAAAGCAGACTTGTCAAGAGCAGCAGAAGGGGATCTCTAATGGAACAAAGGATGAGGCAGGAGCACACAGAATGGTCCCTAGAGGAAACTTCCTTCATTTACCTGGAGGGAAGAAGTGAAGAATACTAATATGCAAGGGTAGTCTGAATTAAAAATTTCAATGTTAAGAAATTAATTCAATTTTCCTCTATGACATCATTTTCCATCCAACAGAAGACATCTCAGGAACTAAATAAGAAAACCTAATGTCCTTTCAATGATTAGAATAGTGTGTGATATCAGAAGATTTTCTGAGACTATATCCATTTGTGAAGAAATTAGGGCTTCCTATTGGCAGCAGCAGATTTAACACAGCACTCAACAGCAACCTGGCATAGGGACAAGACTGTTGTATGATACATTCCCCCGGTTTACATGCAGGAGATTAAAAAAAAAAGTGAGATAATTCTGGAAGAGATAAGCTGGAAGCTTTCAGTGAAAAACTTTGCCTCCATGCCTGTTTCATCAGAAAAGAAAAAAGAAAGATAGGACGAAACAAAGAAATATTCACCACTGGTGCTGGTGGTCTGAATCTCGGAGAGTAGGAGCTTACAGTGAGCTGAAATAACATCTAAATGCAATATCCCCAAATCTATCTCCTTTCTGGAATCTCCGAACTTCAACCAATATATATCCTGAGCAGAGTTCCCAGAAGTCCAAGCTGCATACAATCACAAGGAAAAGCTGCACACAGCAAAATTATGGTTTTCATAGCAGCACATAAACAGTAGTATCCAGTAATAAATAGTTTATATCAAACTCATTCTCATCCACTACCTCTGGGATAGGCAAAAACAAAAACATATTCCAAAAACCACTCTGTGTTTTTAGGCAAACCAAGATTACAAAATTCCTTCAAAACTTCTAGCTACAGTAGTACATGCTCTTAAACACTGATCAGAATTTTAATATTTATTAGGACAATTTTTTGAAGATTACACCATTTCTGTCCAAGATATAGTTAAGAGAACAAAGGAAAAAATGTTTTGTATACCCTTCTATTTATATGTCTCTTTCTCTTCAAAAAGTTGTCAGTTTTATAAATAGAAAAAAATATTAAAAATGTATAATACACAGTTCTTACACTTGTATTCATTACATAGTATATAACTATATTAATATTAAAATGGTATCATATTAACTAGTTTTAAATTTATATTTTATAAACACCATAAAAATACCATACATTGTAAACATCAAAAATCTTAACATACATAAAAACTTGAATACATATACATATCCATTATTCACAATGTCTTACTAAAGCTCTGTTTAACATCTATATAAAAGTCTGTAATATGAAAAGGAAGCATTTGGGACAATAGTGCTAGAAATTTCGAGTACTTTGTGTTTACTAGAAATTGCAAAATGGTTGCAGAATAAACTACTAACAACATGACAAAGCCACTCTCTTTACAGATACGTTGTGTCAAAGAGAAGAATCTGACTTTTGAAATGGTAGGAATAATTAGAAAAAATAACCTTCTATATGTGATAGCTTATTCCTGTATTTGAAGTTATGTGGGCTTGTGCTATGAAGAGAATGAATGGAATAATTATTTTTGTGGAAAATAGTATGAACTACCAGACATCTCCAGAGACCTGTGACATATGTAATATTATATATAAGAAATGATTTTCCAAATGACCCTACAATATTCTTTCATAAAGTCATGTCTCCTAAGAGAGGTAAATCAGAGAGCTACAGGTAATTAGTTAATAAGCATGGTTATATAAATACAGAAGTATACACAGACATCATAAATTATATAAAACAATTTTAAAAACTATTTTAAATTTGTTGAACCAAAGATTTAAATCTGTGTTGATTTAGTAAGATTTAGATAGTTTATTTGAAAATCTTACCTTCTCTTCCTTCCACTGGTCTTATAATTTCATATTTTAAGTATATAACAGCAAATGAAGTTGATGAAATTATTAACAAAATGGTAGAAGCTGCTAACCATTTTGACCTGTTCCCTCTACTTCCAAAGTATCCTACAGGTAATGCTACCAGGAAAGATGCAAAATAATCACAGTGACTCAATAGGAATTCCTCTACATATGACAGAGAAAATATCTGGTCAAATTTTTCAATACTCAGATCGACAAGAGCAAATATAATACCTAAAAAGTAAAAAGAAAGACAAAAGACAGGATAAGAAATTTTAATGGGCAAAATAGACCATAATTACAATCTTTCAAAGAAAAATTTATACTGGCTGAAGTTAATTATATAGTAGTATGAATGAGTAACATCTATAAAATGATTTTACCAACCTCCATGAAATACTTTTCCTTGAATTTTAGAAAATATTTGTAACTACGTCTATCAGTAGATTGTTAAAGATCAATTACAAATGTAACACCTCATCTTTTTCAATTTATCAATTATGAATATTTAATAAATAATTTAATAATGTTTACCTATGTTTTAATTTAAAATAGAAAGACAGTTGGAACCCAGCTTGTATTTCAAAATATAACATTGTGCCATAGCTAGGATTCTGTTCTCGAAGTTTAATATTTTGCAAGCATTTTCAATCTTTTTACAAAAACAAAAGAACAATTCATATATTCAATGCAAATTTTATATCCTTTAAAATTAAGTAAATGATAGTATAATGTGTATACAAACCATCATCCAGCATATAAAGAAAAAAATCATCTATGTGCAACAAAAATAACTTGATACAGAGAACACCTACAAAATACTACATTTCTTAGAGTGAAAACTGATAAGTTACAAATTAAAACTCATGAAATTTCTGCAAAGCAGCTGGATCACAGTCGTTGCTGCTATAACCATAGCTGCTGTTGTCCAACTACCTCAAACACTCCGTGGTTTGAAGGGGTCCAGATGTCTAATCTCTTCCTAAAGCTCTGAGAACCAGCTCATCATCTGCTGGTCTGCTGCCCCAGCAGTTGCCAGAGCCAGACCCCAGGAGCACAGTGCTGCAGAAACATTCACTTTCTTCCATTGCTGCTGTTAGACGCTTTTCTATCCCTACTTTATATCTAAGAACTTCAGTCAGTATTGCTCCTGCTGCTAAATCATCTCCCAAACTAGAAAATGATAGAAAATTCTGGCTACACTTTTGATATCTATTGCCACAGCCTCCAACTGGCAAAAGCTAAGTTTGAGAACCAGGTGGAAGGCATTGACAGATATAGTTTCCAATTAACCAGACCACTTGCAAATTAAAGAAATGTATTGAAAGAGCTTAGGAAATATTGGAAAAATAGTGAATCTTTTCATATTAACAAAAATTATGAATACAGTTTATAACTAAAATAACAGAAAAAGAGGTGGAGGAAGAGGAAGGCAGAAGGAGGAGACCTGTGGATAAAAACACCCTTGTGCTTTTTTCCTGTCATGCTGACTGCTTAAAGTCTCACAGTCCTGTCAGATGAAAGAAAAAAAAATCAGACAAAAAGCTCATTTTCCAGCGTTTCAAACTGTGAGCAGAATTCATCTTATGTTGACAATGCTGTTTACAACTTTATTTTAATCATCAAGAGATCCAACCCAGAATTAATTTGGTCATCAAATATTATGAACTAACTCAACATCACCTTCTCATCAGCTCTCTATCCAGAGGACAAAAGCCGATACACACAGCATGGAGTGCACCCTGCCAGGCAGGTGGCCAAATGCTGGAGGGTACAAAAGAACACTGGATTAAGTGATTTTGATCTTATTCACTTGTGGAAAACAAGCCAGAGGCCATCCAGTGTCTCCTTCAAGCCTTGTCAGCCTTAAGTCTCCCTCACTCCTCCACTCACCAGAGCAAACCTGCTTCTCCAACTTACCATGACCTAGGCCAACACAAAGTACACACCCATGAAGAACTTGACGTTGTTGAAACACTGTAAAACAGGAAAAACTAGAGGGCCGAAGCCGAATGGCCCCTCCAAGGAACCATCGTATTTTGGATCTGATAACTTCTTGCCACTTGAACCGCCAGACTGTTTACGTTTTTGGAGATTTGAAAACTTCATCAGGTCAGTTGGAAATGATGTAAAAAAGGGACTGATTTTCCTGGTTCTAGGAGGCATCCGGTTGGTATGGCCATCTTCCTCTTTCACTGGAGACTCCTTTTTTCGTTTCCTTTTTACCAGGGGCGTTGGAGGCTTCCGGAGCTTGGACATGGCTTATCCCGTGCAGGTGTGTTTCCAGGCACCCGTGCACTCCCTGAGCTCCAGTGACTCACACTGTCCCTAAGAGAGCAGCCACTCTAACCTCTATAGGAAACGTTACTTCCAGTAGAGGACGCCAACGTCCCTACAGAGGGGTTGACTGACTTCATCGAATTTCGAAGGAAGGCGGTGTTCCATTTGCTCTGTGTCACAGAGACGGAAAATGAAGGGTTGTGGGAAGGAAGGCAAAGGGGGAGGAGATAGAGAGTAGAGAGGAGGTGAATGTGATCAAACCATTTTGTACAAAATGCTCAAATATCTAGTAAAAAGAAACAAGGAAAAAGAAATGTGTACAGAGGAACCACGCTCCAATATCTCCAGTCTTGTTTCATTGTGATGGAAGAGCTGGAAGAAGAAACAAGAAGCAGAATACAGGAAGTCAAGCCATGGCCCTGAATGAGAAGTTTTACAGTGAGAAAGAGTTGTCCTGAAAACTGGTCTCCACCCAAAAACAGGAAGGAAGGATTATATTCCACTATAAATGCAGGCAGGGGCTGCAGAAGTGAACTTACATACCTAAGTGTGAAACTCTTATGTGAGGGAAGCACTGTGGTATGAAACATGTTTCATGTAAAAATACAACTTCAGATCAGCTTCCTTCTTAGGATGGACCTGAGTCCTGTGTTTAAAAAAAGAAGACTAAGAAATTTCCAAAGTCTGAATAACTCAATAAAATGACAGAGAGCCACACAAAATTTTGAGTAATAACTCTGCTATCCATGGTCTCAGTTTACCCATAAAGACATATGGACTAGTAGACTAGGTTTATTGTTTATTATCTTCAAAAATAAACAATGAAAACCACACCTTAAGACCAAATATAAACACCATTGTAGAGTGAAATGATTGAGAATACCTCTTGGCACTTAAGAGGGTACCAGTCCATCTGTGTTAGTTTATTATGTTATTAATTATTTTATATTATATACCAGAGAAGTCTGTTTGTCTTCAGATAGCAGGTAGAATCTCTGACAAGACTCTCAAATGTGCCTCCTTGATGTTATGTACCTCAAGGATTGTATAGACAAGTGACCTGGTTCAGATTCAACAAGAGCTCATAGTGTGCCTCCTGCCTGGGGCTGGACACAGGCTTAGACTGGCAGTGCAAGGTGAGTCCTGGGTCAGACTAGGCAATGGAACCTGGAAATGAAACTCCTGCTTTGGTCTGGGCCTGGAGTGTTGTAGAGGGAGTGTAATGACAGGTACCTTAGGGTGACAAGGTCCTATGGTTAGCTCCAGCAAGATATTTTTCAGATGGGTCTCCTAGATAGGACTAGGTCCCTACAGATCAGGAGTCCTGTGAGAGGAGGAAACTGAATTAGACTCACCAACAGAGCTCATAGATGTGGCTCCTACTTAGGCCTTGCCTTGGAGGGAAGTTGTAGTTAGTCAGCAAAGGGCTTGGGTCCTGGATTGGTCTAGGCATGAGAGTTTACACATCTAAAATATTTTTCAAGAGGGATAAACATGGAAAGGCTGCATTCAGTAAGTAAACTGAGAGCCTGGAGTTTCATGCTCTATAAACTCTAACAGCAATTGCCTGTGAATGGTTCTCCTGAGGCTCCATATAGAGTGGGAACTTGAGAATGAACTATGCATCTTTACTGCCTGGGCTACCTGTTTTTGACTAATTATTGCTTTCTTTTCTTTTCTTTTCTTCCTTTCTTTCTTTCCTTTGTTCCTTTCTTCTTTCCTTTTTTTCTTCCTTTCTTCCTTTATCATTCTTTCAATTTTTTTAATGCTGGCTTAAAAGAAAACAATAATGAGCAGTGGAAACTCTTATCTTAAAATTCCATAATATATATGTTTTAATAAACAGGAAGAACTTACTACTGTTTTATTTACAATTTGCCATTAATTTAAAGCCTTCTCATTCTCAATGAAAATGTCATCAATAACTGAAGAAATGTTTCCTTCCAGGACCCAACAGGCTTCAGCTTTTCAACTTTTTTGAAAATCACCAGGACTCAAGATCGATGCAAAAGTAAGAGGTTTATTTCCAATACGTTGGGGTCTACTCTCACAGATTCCTCAAGCGAGGCAGGTGATCGTGACAATTAGCACACTCCAAGCATGGTTTATATATGCTTTTCAAAGGCAGAGCCCAGCAACAGAGTACCAGGCATGATTCTATCGGCTACACAGTCATGTGAGTACTAACCCTCAAACTGATTGGTGCTGGCTCACAGCAAGGTCACGGGCTTCTAGAAAATGTGAGGTCAGGGTTTTTGTCAATGCGGGTGGGGGAAACTCCCACTCCAAGGACGTCAGTCAGTGGTCCATATCTTGTTTGTTCCAGAAACTATCTTTCTTATTCTAGTTCCAGAAACTGTTCTGAATCACCTTGCCCCTGACTTGGGCCTACACAGTTTTGGTGCTCTTAGAAGCCTAACTAAAGTTTGGCTGCTTTGTTCTTGTCCTTTCAGTAGGACTTCTTGGTTATAAAATGAGACAAGGGGTGGGTAGGGAGGTGGGGAAGAACTGAAGAAGTTAGAGAAGGGGAAAATGTGCCAGAAACATATCATATGAGAGAAATTTTTTTTAATTATGAAAAAAATAAGAATTTGGGTTATCAACTATGTGAAAAGCTTTTGGGAGGAGAAGGGTGATCATATCACTATCAGAAATCTACCAATGAATAACTTCTGTTAGGCTGGATGGTGGTAGCACACAACTTTAATCCCAGCACTTGGGAGGCAGACGCAGGAAGATCATTGTGAATTCTAGGATGGCCAAAGTTACAACAGAGAAACCCTCTCAAAAACACACACACACACACACACAAAGAGCTTTTCTAAGAAAAAAGTTTTCCTAGTTTATGCTTCTCATATACTTTCCTTGTGTTGAGCCTTTGGGTAGTGGTGAGCAAATGGAGGTAAGAGAGTCAGATCTTCACCACTGAAGACCTTCTGTTCAGTTACTTGACTTCACCAAGCACCAGTTTCCTCACAATTAACTCTGGAAGCAACGTTTGCTTCCTATGTCACCAGGATATGCCAAAAGTGTTGTGATGTGGTGTGCTTTGACATCCTTTGTGCGAAGAACTTTGTAAAACTTAAATTCATTTTTAGAAATGCTTTCTCTATTGGAAGTCTTGAAACAGGATAGAATCTTGGCTCAACTACATTAGAAAGAGCAGAGCCTATGGATGCAGCCACACAGGAGTCATGAGACTACCATCCATTCAAAGCTCTTTGGGGTTTTTATATATTGCACCAAAATTATTCATATACTAATATTCACAATATGGTAAAGGCTTAGGGCTAACCATAGCTATACATACCTGAGATACATGGACGTTTTCTTCTATCAAAAGGAAACGAAAAATTCATTTCTTAAATCAATTAGAATAACATCATTTCATTTTTAACTAATTTTAGACTTTATAGAAACTACACTGAATGTTTTGTTTTGTTGTTTAAATTGGCATACTATGAAAAGAAGCAACATAAATGAATAAGCAAGTGACAGTTTTGTAATATGTTATGAATACATGAGGTTTTCCTATAAAATAAAGATATTTAACACTTCAAACACTATGTATTTAAACTAGGTGAGAAACATTTTAGCCCTTGAGTACTCATGGCCACAATGGGAATAACATCACGATCTGATGGGTGCTGCTAGGAAAGATGAGAAATATGAGGCTTTCCTACAATTTGGGATGACAAATAGTTGAAAAAAGAAGGAAAACAATTCCCAATTGCACTACATCTTAAAAACAAAACGAAACAGTAAAAAAGCTGGCCAGTGGTAAGCACACATACAAACCAAAGAAAGGCTTTCCAAAACCTTACATTGATGATGTTTCCTCCCAAGTCCACTATTTACATGAAAGATGATTGTGTTGTGATCATCTTATAAAATTTTTAAGTTTATAAATAAAAATAAATCATCTTATAAATAAACAAAATACAAAAGTACTGTACATTTCAAAACTCTTCTGTAATACAAAATAAAAAAAAAAGTTTGTATTTCAAAAGTAGAGCCCTTCAAAAATTTACTTCTTATAACATATATACAAGAAAATTAATTCCACAATCTCAGAGGTGCTATTTCTATATACTTTCCAAGTTTTTTTTTGTTTTTTTTTTTTAAATATGGGTCCCCATATTTATCCATTTAAATATATATTTTCTGTCAAGTATAAGAGGTGTCTTTAAAAAACTTCATCTAACTTTAGAATTTCTTTTTAAATTACAGAGTATTTAATGTTAGGTTCCATTTAGTCTCCTACAATCAGCATCAGTGT
The DNA here is from genome assembly GCA_026225945.1 of Cricetomys ansorgei. Lineage (NCBI taxonomy): Eukaryota > Metazoa > Chordata > Mammalia > Rodentia > Nesomyidae > Cricetomys > Cricetomys ansorgei. The sequence continues at coordinate 7,930,178 of JAMJFZ010001791.1, forward strand.
ACCTAGTACCTTCCATGTTGTAAAAATGTGTAGAAACTGCTGGTACTAAGTTACCTGAAAATAATGAATTCTCAAGGTACTTTAAGAAGCCTTCTTATAATTTTACTAAGAAAAACTATATCAGTTTCCTAAATTAATGGAGTCCTTACAGTCTTGGGATAAGACATGAATTTCATGTAAGAAAAGTACAATTGGGTCAGTAATTAACTTTGAGGGGCTTGTGAGATGGCACAGTTGATAAATTGCTTGCCATACCAGGACACCCTGCCTTATTAAATAAAATGAAGAGTGATCATGAAAGACACTAGGGTCAGTCTTTTAACCCTCATATACATATAAACATGTATTCATGTATAAGTCCATAGGAACACACACATGTTCCTGTGCCAACATAAATTGGATTATACATACACACATCTCACACACACACACACACACTCACACACCACACCAAATTATCTATGAAAACTAGGTTACCTATTAATATACCATTCTGTAGAATTAAACTTTACTTTCTGTGCTTTTAATTAGTTGTTTTTGTTTGCACATACTACTGCTGTCAGACCCAAAATATAGGTGAACTTCTATAACACAGGCACTGTAATTTGTTAATCTTTGTATGTGGTGTGCCTGTTTTTATATCTGGTACATACTAAGTGTAAACTAATGTTCAACGGATAAATGAGCAGTTGAATAAAGTACCTGAGGTCAAAGAACTACATATCATCTTCCTCCACATACATAAACATAAATCATTTTTGTAATGATCTACTCAACTTTCCATTCCAATGGCAAAATTCCAAGAGAGTGGACAACGTAAAAGGGGGAAAGTTTACTTTGTCTCCTTGTTTCAAATGTTTCAATACACAATCAGCAGGCTGCTTTGCTTTTGGGGGTAGCCAGAATGTCATTCAGGTAGAGCAGTGGCAGAGCAAAGTGGCTTATCTCATGGTTAGCCAGAAACAAGACTAGAAGAAAGATCAGGGGACAAGACAGACCCTTGAGGCCCATGGCCCCAGTGAGCACTGCCATCAAGCAAGGCCTCACCTCTAGAGATTTTACTAGTTCCTAATAATGCTATCAGTTGGATCCAAGAACAATGAAGATTCCAGCAATAGCATATGGTAGCACAACTAACATGAAAGAACAACATCTTCTCAATTGAGAAGCAGGGAGGTCCCTAGCTTTTATGGAACTCCATCTCAACTCACCACTTTTCCTTGGGAAAACAAGTATTTTCAATAGTCAGCACCTGAAGCTTACCCAAATTACGGAGCACATTCTTCCTATTTTATCACCCATCAAAATAATATTTGGGAAGAATTTTTTCATTTCAATTAACTATTCCTTTGTCATTTTCTACCGTAAAATTATAAATTATCATTTAGAAAAATTGCAAATAAATTAAGAATGCCTAAATAACTGTTAAGTAAAAAACTGCTAATTTGCATTTTTTATTTTAGTTCAAGTGGATGTTTACTCCCATATATATGTTGGAGGGAGGCATTTTCTTGAATTGATTTTAGAAAAGTTCAGAAGGTACCAAACTATTTTCTAAAATATCTATACTGCTCTTTAGCAGCACCATTAGTACATGAAAATTCAAGTGGCTTCATCCACCTCCTGATTGCAGCTTTGCAAGTCTTTTATTTTATTTATTCCTAGAACTTACTCTTTAATAGCTATACAGTTGTATTTCATTATAGATTTTATTTATAGTATGTGGGGGATATATGTACATGTTTGTGTGAGTGAGTGCATTCGTGCATGAAGGTGCATATAGGTGCATGTTCACATGCATGTGGAGGTCAAAGGTCAAAGGTCTTTCTTCATATTCTCCTCATCTTTGTTACTTGAGACAGGGTCTCATATATCAGCTAGACTCAGCAGCCAATGAACTTTAGGAATAAGCCTATCCCTGTCTCACTCTTCTTCACACCACTCAGAATCTTCCATCAGCAGTGCTAAATACGGTTACAGACTCAAGCCAAAGCTGTTTTTTCTCTTTTCTTGGATTCTGAGGATACCAACTCAGGTCCCCATGCTCATGTAACAGGCAGTTTTCCAGATGGAACATCTTCCTAGGCCCTCATTGTAGTTTTTCCTTTCCTTAATGACTAATGATGGCAAACATCTTTTCAATATGCCTCTTAGCCCACGTCACATTATCTTTATCAAACTACCTGTCCAAGTAGTTTGCTTATTATTTTTTTATTTTTTTCTTAATGTCACATTGTACAAGTTCTTTACTTTATAATACACAGAAGTTCCAGTCTGTTATGCTTATCCAAGATAAATAAAACCGTATGTCTATACGAAGATCAATATGTGCATGGTCTTAACAGTTTCATTTATCTGCACCTAGACTGACTATTGCGCATCAGCTGGAGAGTGAGTACACTGTGCTTCACTCACAGCATGGAATAGTAACAGCACTGGACAGGAGGGAACTGCACAAGGATGCTCTTTACAGAGCAATGCTGAGTGAAAGAAGTCAGACACCGAAGACAGCATGCTGTGAGATTTTCATGACTCTCTTGAAATGTATATGGAATCTTCAGAAGTTTGACTGTGGTTAAGGAGAAGAGACTTAATGGAGCAAGGCACAGATAGATTTGGGGGAATACAAAATTATTCTGATTTGTAATAGTTTTGCAATTTCAAATACCCTGGCTAGTTTATACCACCTTATATATAACCCTTAGTTATCTTGGAAAAGACATGTCAGTTGAGAAAATGTTCCATCAAATTGCTTGTAATCAAGTCTATATAACAGTAGTTCACAACCTTCCTAATGCTGTGACATTTTATACAGATCCTCAGGTTGTGGTAACTCCTAACCATAAAATTATTTTTGTTATTACCTCATAACTATAATTTTACCACCGTTATGAAACTTAATGTATGTGTGTGTATATATATATATATATATATATATACACAGAGAGAGAGAGAGAGAGAGAGAATGTAGATGTTCAAAGGCAACCCTTCTGAAAGTGACCTTAAACCAGTAAAAGGTCACAACCCACAGGTTGAGAACCACTGCTGCTGTAGAGCCTTTTCTTAATGACTGATCTAGATTAACCCACACTACTAGGGAGAGGAGGGAATAGTGTCAGCCCTGGGTAGGCAGTTCTGGATGCTTAAATTAAGCAAACTGAGCAAGCTATGGGCATCAAGCCATTCCTCCATGGCTTCTGCTTCAGTGCCTGACTCCAGGTTTCTGTCTGAGTTCCTGTCCTGACTTCCCTGATGATAGACTCTAACCTATAAACCAATGGATTCTTCCAAAGGTTGCTTTTGGTTGTGGTGTTTAATCACAGCCTCAGATAGGAAACTAAGACGTATGTTTCTACAAAGTAATTAACCATACATCTAAAAAGAATGACTTTGTTCATATACATTATCAAATTAATATAGAATATTTGATTGCTTCATATTGAGTGTTCTAATACTAAACTAACCCAATATACAGAAATTTGTTTTTGTCTTTCTTGTTGTATTTTAAAGATGTGTACTGATGAGATTTTCCTGTAAAATTGCTTTAATGTGAAAGGTGCCATGAATGTGCCAGGGATAACGTTTGCCTTCATAATGAACAGCTCAAACAAAGGCTGAGAATGGTGATCTGTCCAAATTAAATATCTACAGTTTTGTTTTTTACTTCATAATGGGGGACCTTTCTTATTTCTTGGCTTTTGGCCATGATCAAGTGGAGCACAATAGAAGCTTCTATCAATAGAAGATGAATAAGATTCTATTATTAAATGTTTAAGAACAAATTGTAAGTTTTATTAGACAGAAGAGCTTCTAAGTTATAATATTTATTAGAGCATACACATGCATATATATAAATTGCATATTTCTTGTATGTCAGATACTAAATCTTGTCGTGTCTCTGTCTGTTAGGGTTCCTTGCAGTCCAGCCTGACGGCAGCTGATAACCCGCCCGGGTTAGTCTGGAATCATTTGCTGGCCTGGCAAAGGGACCTAGACCCAAGTGGCAGGAAGGCAGGCCGAAGTTGAGGTTCATGACCTTTTGCGAAGCTGTTCACTCAGCGGACCTGAGAAATGTCGGGGCACAAAGAAGGCCTCGGAAGCTTGTGTTTGGTGAACACAAAACTCATTTATTCGTGGGCTTTTCTCTTTTTAAATATCTTCCTGGGGAAGGCAGGGTTTCTCCCTCAGGCGGAAAAGCCTAATTAGCATGGCAGGGTGGGAACAACTGAGGCAGGAGAGGGAAACATCTACCCAGTGGATCCAGGTGCAGTGGAGACAAGCATGTTCCTACTGCTTTCGAGAAGCAGGTACCGCACAATATTCTTTCCAGGGTGTGAGAAGAAGAGCCCGCTGCATGATCTTTCCTCTCACCTATATAGGGAATGGAGGCACATCCCAGAGGCTTCTACTGCTTCTTCAGCCCACAAAATCTGTATTTGGAGGTTACATAATACACATAGTTCTAATGTTACTGTTATCATTTAGTATTCATAACTTTTCTTTAGATATACTAGATAGAAACGTTCTCCTATATTTCATGTAGGGTAGCAAGATGCTGAGTTTTTAAAAGGATGAAACCTAGTATATCTGTAATCAGTTTTTTGTTGGCACTAAAAACAAATACATAGAATAATCTCATATTTTATTCATGTAATGAAGAAATCTAGAGTTTGATACTCAAATGTAGCCAAGAGAGAAGTTTGACAGAAAAGCTTCAACAATATAACAAAATTTAAAAATATTTATGGCAGAAATTTGGTCTTTGTGGTTGCAATAAAAGTATAATATTCAGCATTGTAGAAATATTAATGTAACTGAATAATAAAGGGGGAATATAGAAATAAATTTACAGAATCTTGGGCTGCCTATCTGTCCCTGTTAGCTGCCAATTAGAATACCCTTGATTCCCAGTTCTTATCAGAATTGAACGAATTAGTAGCATTGTATGTAGGTTCATTCTGTTGGTTCAAAATTTTGAATTTGTTTTTATTTTGAATGATTTTATATAAATGAAACTTTACAGAGGAGAGAGTACAGTTGCATATGCCATGGCAGTGATTATAAGGGACAGAGGAGTAAGAGACAAGTCATGTCAATTCTATTGTAGTGCTGCTAGACTGTTGTTAAAGAGCCATTCTCTGTTTCTGTTTCCATATTCCTATGAATATTGTCTGTGCCACAGAATCAGCTGAAAAAGCTTCAATATATCTTAATTTAAAAAAGAATAAAAACAGTATTTGGCAAAAGAATCAATAATTAAAAAGCAGAATTGTGTTCTTTTCCATCCACTGGGCCAGTACATGAAGCTCTAATTCTGATGAGAACCTGTTGTCTTTGCTTAATCTATATGCAAGCTGAGCTGGACTAGATATGTGCAGAGCAGAAATATTTAAGAAGCTACATAAGACTTTTTCCAAAGATCTTGGGATTAGTGAGGTAATAGACTGAGAGTCAAGAATTATCAGCTTCCCAATATACAATTTATAATATGATACTTACTCGTGCAATAGGGCATGTCCATTCTACCCTTAACAGTCCTACTTTCCTTCAAATTTTTCTAAAGAGTTGAACAAATAGAGTATAAGAAGAAGATTTTATGTACACATATATACACACATGAACACACACACATATGCACACATGCACATACATGTAGCAGTAAGCTACAATCTTTTACCCTCTATTTAGGGAAAGAGAAAGGAAGGATAGAAAGAAATCTTCATCACTTTTGCAAGCAGCCTTGATACAGAATGGAAGAAAGATAGAAATCTTCACAACCTCTTTTTAGATGTCCATGCTTGAAAAGGACTGGCTGACAGTGAGTTTAGACTAGTATTGCAGCTAACAGTCTGGGTCTGAAACTCAATTTATCCAACCTCTGTTCTTTTAGGAATTATCACACTAATAACTGCAACCCAATCAATGAACCACAAACCAATGCCCACACTGACTCTCTGGGATTCAGAATTTTGATACAGTAAGCCAAAAGTTCCCAAAAACCAATGAGGAATACAATCCCCAAAACAAGATAGTTGTCAGGGTGACTGCACCTAACCAAATTATAGCCATCTATGCCAATCATTCTAAATCCAACTCATAACCATCTACCACAACTGGGTGGGGAACACAAACCTATCCTAAAACTGTTTTGCGTTTTTTAGAAAACCAAATTAACAAAAACCTCTTCCAAGTGTTCCTCTCACACACACACACACACACACACACACACAACAAACACAGAGAGAGAGAGAGAAACAAGCATATACATGCAAATACATGCCCACCTCCACGAGCACACACACACACATACACATGTGCACACACATGTGCACACTGCCCCACAAACACACAAACACACATGCATGCACACGCACACATACATACACATGAACACAGACATGCACACACTTGCACATACACCCACTCTCATAAAGCATTGCACTCAGACACTTGATGCATAACATAAGTATCTCATGTGATAAAGATGGGTTCTCCTCATCACATACACATTTAAACATTTGCTAACTGGAAATAAACCAGAACAATAGAGAATGAGTTGATAGTGTCTACTGCATCTTGTGCTTTTCATCTTTCCTGAGATGTCATTGACCACTATTCTCCTTGGATAAGTGTTTGACTCTATACAGTCCTGTCAGAAATAACTGTAAAAGTGTCAGCCTCTTCGTAGTGAAGTCTCTCTTGTCTCAGAAGATTCACAATAATGTGACAGTTGTAATATTTTTTCTGAATTATGTTAGAGTCACTGAACTTTCCTGGCACAGGTTCTGAAAAAAACAATATGCTGAACAGTGAGGAAAATAAAAGGAGGAGCAGTGTGATTAATCTTAGAAAGAAAAGCACAGGAGCATGACTCTCCCTTCTGACACATGCTTCAGCCAAGGATACAGAGTCACATAAGAGCATTGTTAGAGATATCTGTCCAAGCACTATGGGCACCATCTATTCATCCCCCTCAGGCTCCCCAACCTGACCAAAGGGTAATATGTTTTCAAAGGTGGAAGAGAAAATTCTCAAATTTCCATTGATTTCCAGAATTGTGAGTCACTCATGTGCAACCTAAAGGTAAAAAAAAAATTTACCCTCATGCAAGGCAAAGCAATTAAAATTGAACTGAACCAATGGAAGCAATTATTTGAAAAGTGAAAAATAATATTTTCAATTCTCTATATTTGTTTCTCTTTGACCCTCTAAAATAGCCTGGAAAGCATGTTGACTGAATCAGTCAGAGTTTAAACCTCAAGTTTCACATCTGTCTTCTCACATGGATTTCCTACAATGTTTCCTTTAAAAACTTCAATGGGAAGTTGAGTAAATTAAAAAAAAATTATGAACAACTTATAGACTCTTCCAATGGAAGCTCAACAGAGATGAAATCCATGTGTATTCTGCTTTTCAATAAATGTCAGTTGAAATTATTTACATGTTATATAGGAAACTACACTAAATATCAAGGTAAAAAAGTCCTGAAGAGCACAGACAAAAAGGAAAAAATTATTGTATCTGCTTTTACTTATATTTGTATAAAATTCCTTTTCAAGATAGCAATGAATTGATTGTCTATGACAAAGCAGGAATAGAGTTTAATTAATAAAAGAAGAAAGTGTAGGTACACCATATGGTTCCTTATATGTTTTAAATTTTGAATGCACTGGAAATGTTAGAACTAACAGAAATTGGGAGAGGAAAATATTTATTTTCCTTCCACTTCCTTGACATAGTCCATCATGAACTGTCAACTCAATTAGAAACCTCAAGGTAGGAAATAAGATAGAGAGCATGGAGAAATGCTGCTTATTGGTTTGCTTCCCGGACTTGTTCAACTACCTCCCTTATAGAGTCAGGACTACCTGTCCTGGGCTAGTCTTCCCACATCAATTAGTAAACAAGAAAATATCCCACTAGCATGTTCACAGGTCAATCTGATGGAGGGAATTCTTCAGCTGAGGGTCTTTGTTCCCAATTTGACTCTGATTTGTGTGACATTGATAAAGCATAACCAGCACAAAAAATTTCCATTAGTCAAGAAACAAACATGATTTAAATCTATTTTGCCAATTTCATGTTTGCTGATCTCTGCACAAATTATCTGTTTATTGCTGCATAACACTAAACATATCTGCTGTGCGACAGTGGATTGGATCTTCTTAGGCAATTCCTTGCAGTAAACAGAGGTTAATTTATTTTGGAGGGAAAGAAGAATGGAAGGCAGTACAGGTGACAGATGGAGACCTCTGTTCCTTTTGCTTTAATAGTATGCTTATTTTTGTTTTATTTTGTTCCCCCACACACCATGCCATAGCTAGAGAAGTGTGATTGGGGACACACCACTGACATTTTAATGTGGGTCCAGAACACTTAGCATCTAATACAGCCTTCTTAAGTGAGGCACTGAACCATTCTGACAGTGCTCTGCTTTGCCTGCTCTGAAGCTTTGGTCCATCAGCACTGTCTATATTCCCCAAAACTATATACACCAGTTCCAACTGTGTAACACTGCACACTTCTCCACAGTGATAGCCATAGCTTCTCTATCAAGGTCTGAATGTCAATAGTGATATCCGCCAACTTTCTAAGCTTGCTCCTTACTTGCCACTCTCCCTTAGCTCAGACATAAGCTTAGTGGATTGCTCAACATCTTAGGAGTCTCCTGTTAAAGCTGATAATTCTCATACTAAAATGTCAGCTTGCATTTTATAGCTCCTATTCTGGTTTAGACTCTAACTAATAATTCCAGCTTTGATGTTTTTTCAATTACAAATAAAACTGTGGACCATGCTTTCTTTTCTTCCTGAAACAGAATTCTCATACTAAATTTTCTCAGTTCATGTTTTGTAGTTTCTGCTTCCAGATAAGATTCTGACTGATCACTCTATCGCTGTGGGTTTTTGTTTTGTTTTGTTTTGTGAAATAAGCCCTGTACAGTATGATTTTTAGTCTTCGTAAAATAGAATTTCAACCTATTTTACTCCACTTCTAAGCAAGAGAGATTTAGAAAGTAGCATGAAAAGAAAGAGCTGAAGATAATTATCTTTATGAGTCCAATCAATATGTTAAGCTGTGAAAGTGAATTTCTCCTGGATTAGTCCTACTATTCATGGTACTATCACACCAAAACATTCCTTCCTACAGTTTGCATGATTTTATCAGCCTCATATTAATTTTTTAGCATTAGATCAAAGTAGGTGAGACAAACTACTTTTGAAATGAAAAAAAATGTTATAAAAATTCTGCTTTCAAATTATCTGGAAGGAAATGGATAAAAAACATTGTGTTAGGGCTGGATAAAAAGCTGGCAAAGGCTCTTGCTGACAAGCCTACAGCTCTGAGTTCCCTTCTCTCTCTCCACTCCCTGCCCCTGAGTATGGAGAAAGAATTGGTTCTGATCTTCTGAGGACAGGTTGCACCCTATCCCTCATTCAACACAAAATAAATACATAAGCAATGATATAAAATGCAATTGTTTTAAAGATTTGCTAATGAGCATTTAGTAGTAAGGTCTTACGGACAAGTGTTAATAGCAATTGCCAATACAATATGCTTTGGGCTGGGAATAGGGGCAAACACCTGTGAATCCAGATTCCTTAACAAGATGACTGAGTTAAAGGTCAATCTGGGCTAAAAACGGCAACTTTACTAAACAAACAAACAAATAAACAAAACAGAAGGAAAATAAGAATAATAGTATAATGTATTTCGACATGAGAAGGTCAAAATGAGAAAGAGAAAATCGCCATTTGTTATGGTCTAAACATTTGGAAGCCAGGAACCCAAACTGCACATGTTAAAACTCTAACTTCTGAAATGCTGCCATTAGCAGGTGGGGTCCTTGTGGCAGTACTAGCATCCTTGTAAGATCAGGAAGAATGTAAGTAGGCCTTAGCTAGTAATACCAATCTGCGCGTGTTTGATGTTAAACTTCCCAGACCTTAAACTGTGAAAAATAATAAGATGTTGTCTAAGGCACAGTGTCTGTGGCAGTTTGTTGGAGTATGCTGAGCTAAGCAATAAATTCCTGACAATCAGCAGCTACTGATTTAGTCACATTAACTACTCTCACTTCTCACAATGAGTGATGCTATCTCCACACCAAGGTTCTTCACATGGAGGTGCCGTTATCCAAGAGAGATTTTCTTTCAATATTTCCAGCAGTCTTCTAGCCAAGTCATATGTATAATTCAGATGTCAGCTTAGATACATTTTCTTTTAAAGCATTCCCTCTGATTGAACACAGGAATACACACAGTTATACATTCACTTTGATATGCTGCAGCCCTTCAATGCACAATAAACTGCATGAGGGCAGAGAATCATCTGCACCATACCTAACACATGACAAATTCAGTAAGTATGTTTTGACTACTTTAAGTGTTTTTGTAGAAATCAGTATTTAGTGCCTTGGTTACTTGTTCTAACACAGGTGCTCTTAACACTGAGGAAATAAGAAAATTCCCAAGTTAGGTTAGTTTCAAACTCACTTTTCCTGATTGCAAAGGTCACTGAGGAACCTGGAAAAAAGACTTGCCAAGTTACAGCTCAGCTGTAAAAGTCAAAGTCTTGGTATTTTGTATTGTCTGCAGGTGTTGGATTTCCGTGGGGGGCATGTTTGATTGCTTAGGATCCTCACCTGAGGAGTTCTAAAAGAATAAAGGCACCTGAGCTGAGAAGCTTGGGGTTCCAGCATCACTTGAGTATGTCTGGTCAGGATGGTGGTTCCCTCAGCTGAATTCTGGCAGTGCTCCCACATATGAAAGCACTTCCTTGTTCCTCTTGGTGAGCCACAGCGGTGTAGTACTACAAATGGTGTAAGAGTGTGGGTACACCAACATGGAGACAAGGAAGAATGAAAAAGAAACTCCAGACCTTGCAATGTCTGGTAAAGTACACTCAGGGCAGCTTCTAGAGGACAGATATATGCAAACTTAATGAATAGAAGTCTCCTGAAGGAAGATGAGTGTGAAGAAGGAAATAAGGCTCTATGAAGGGAAAGTTGTGAAAATTAAATGAGAAAAAGGACTCAAAAGTGAGAGCCACAGAAGAGAGGCCTTTAGAGAAAGACATTGTCATGGTGAAAACAGAGTTCAGCTGGGATCAGGGAAGAAGCAAAGTTTTGACTGCTTTTCCTGATCATGGAGCTAATGTTCCCACCCACTGCTGGCACTGGAAGCATCCAGGGCACAGTAAGCAAAAAAATAGTGTACTTTTCTATAAACTGAGTTTGTTGGTGGCTTTTTATGTGTGTGAAGCCCAGTTTAGTCTTGTGATTGAGGTCTATGAAGAAGTGTATATGTTTTCCCATAGTGGTGGTGAGAAGAAACTCCAGCATGCCAGAAAGTTTCAACTGGAGATTCTACCCCCTGGCCTAGGAACTCCTCCTGTTTTGGAAGCTGCAGTTTAGAGCCAAAAAGCCTCTTATTAAACAGAATATTTTTTTTCCTTCTACAAACCAGACTAAGCCAAAGAGAAGTGGTTCATATACTGATGATGGTGATGAGAATCCACCCACAAGGGTACCCTTCCTGCAGAAAAAGTGACCAGTTTTTTTTTTCCAGCAAACCAGACCATATCTTAAAATCTGGAAAGTGTTTCCTCAAAGTCAGCACACAGCGACTGTCTTCCAGAACTGGCCGAAGTTGTGTCTCGTGCTGCAAGTTGAAATAGTACTGTTAAGAGTCACCTAGTTGGTGCTGGTTTTGAAGGCATGAAATGATCTTTGGAGATGAGCTGAGGTTTGGCATTGTAAGAGGACAGGAGAGGCCAGTAGTGAAGGTAAAGCCAAAGTAGCAGTGAAGGCCCCAATGAAAGAGGCACGCAGAAAAGTTAAAGCTCGTCACCATGAAGACAGCCTATTGCGGAGAGGTCCCCTGACATTAGGCCTAAATTCTGCTGTGTGCTTTTTGCTGTACACTTATTTATCAATTGGGAAACTGGCTGAGCAATGCTGGGTCATAAAACAAGACTTGCCTGGAGACAGCTTGTTCTGCTTCTCTAGGAATGTTTAGCTTCACCTAGTAAGAACCTTGTGACTGTAAGTATGCTTTTCCCCTTATGATCATTACCTCTTGTTTGCATACGTGTATGATTTGTCACTCATGTTCATTACCTTGGTAACTGTATATACACCTCTGAGGAAGAAGGTATAAGAATCTGAAACCAACAATAAAGCTTAGCTTTTTTTCCAGACAGAGCTCAAAGACACAGTGTTTCTGTTTTGGATCCAGTCTCATGCCCTATTTAGCTATCTTTCAACTTGAAAATCAGATTTTACCAGCCTTATAAGAAGCTATTGGTGAAACTGCAGCCCAGTTGCAGGAAGGGATTCCAGCAGCATTCTGAAGATGCCAGTAAGATGGGATGACCACCAAGAACAGCAGCAGCAGTGGAATGTAGCCAGTCAGAACCTGAAGGACAAAGTGTGTGCTATAGAGGGCAGAACCAGAGAAGTGACCCAAGCCCTTTGGAGATGCTCAGAAGATCATGAGTGAATTCCAGAGAATGGGACACTGAGAATGTTTTTCTGATGTCCAAGATATTGTGAAAATCTTGACAGATGTTTGGTTTCACTGGATCTGGTGCATTGCTACCTTTCATGATTTTTCTCTTTATAAATAGCTGTGCTGGTATAGGGATAAATGTATTATAGTGATAAGGCAGATTTTTTTGAATAGCTTATACAGAAAAGGGGAATTGATGTAGAAGTTTATTTTGTTGTGTTTAAAATAGTGTTTTTGCATTGTTGAGAAAGGGTTTGCATAGGTCTTGGCATTTTGCATTGTCTTCAGGTATGGATTTCTGTGGAGAATGTTGACTGATCATGATCTGCTCCTGAGGAGTTCTGAAATAATAAAGGCTCAGGGTTCCACCTTCATTTGAATATGGTGCTTCCCATGCCTGTGGCTCCCTCTGCTGAGGTCTGACAGGGCTCCCATATGAAAGCATCTGCTTGTCTCTCTTGATGAGCTATAGTGGTATACTACTATCTTAGCTCTGAATGGTTGTCTCAAATTATTAAAAATAAAAATTATCACAAAGACATTTTAGATATTTCATTTTTAAGGACATTGTGCTTTTTCAGTTAAAAGAAGTAAATTTTATTTAAAATCTTGATAGAACCCAACTGTAAGCTTTTATACTTGTGTTGTGATGCATAAGAGAGGGCTAATTTACTTCTTTAAATTTTACACCTCTATAAAGCTTCTAACCTATTTGTTCAAGGCAATATTTGCCTTTCACTCGCATAGAATGAGTGGTTGGACTGCCAGGACTTCTCTACAACTTTCCCTGATGTTGTCAGAGTGGGAAATTTATGAGATTTTAACTGATAACTTTATCTAGAAGTTGACATCTTATAGCTGTCCTAACCACACTCATATCATCAATTATTCAAGTCATCCATACACGTTTCTATTCTATCACCCGAGAAGAAGATAACATATCACAGACTTTAGACCATAAAACTATGGGAGTTGTCTTTATGTTAACAATAGTGGTTCTAAAGTGTGTGTGTGTGTGTGTGTGTGTGTGTGTGTGTGTGTGTGTGTGTCTGTGTGTCTGTGTGTAGTTGTCGTTCTTCACATCAACAACAGTGGTTACAAATTATTGGTGCAGAAATTTAATATTGCTTCTTTTTGAAAAGCCATTTCAATATTACAAAGCCAACTCATAATAACTATTTAAAGTAATTATATTCAAAATGTTCTAAGTGGATAGAAATTATGCAATACACAAAAGAGTGTGGGAAGGAACCAGAACTGGTCTTCTAATCATTTAATAGTATTTTTCTAAGCTAAGTAACAAACATATGGGTATAAAAATGCGTTCAGATTTCTCATTCACAATTACTCTTGAAAAGGACACATTCCTAATAAACAGTCATTTACAGCTGGCATGTATTACACTTGGGAATTTTGACCACCTCTGCTTTTTTCATCAATGGCAGTGAAGTGTGAAGCATTTTTAGAGAGCTGTCTAAGGCTTTTGGCAGCTCAAAACAGAGATCTTGCTGTGCACTGTGCATATAACCTAGCCTGCTAGGTCTTCACTAGAATATAGCCATGCAAGTCTAAGTGTTGAGTAAAGAAAGGTGACACCACAGTCCATTTAACTCAGTGTGATGGCAAGTAGAGTAATGTTTATCAGCAACAAGTATACACCTGTCCAGGACTCACTGTCCTCCAGACTGTCTCATTGACCTGGGAAAGGCCTGGGAAAGGTAGGAAATGTGCACATTTGAAACATTTAAAATGGGATGTAGATTAAGAAACCCTTGAAGGTATAGGCAAGAGAGAAACAGTGTTGACATATTTTATATGGAAAAGTCAAAGCAATCATAAGAAGGTGTGCTAAGAAGAAATCATTTTCTAAACCAGGCAGTATTTGGGAAGATACACTGCGAAGCTTTACATCATCTATTGTTTCTGTGGTTCTTAATACACCTCTGTTTATCCAAATTAATGGTCTGATTTTTCCATCTCTGTTTTTCTGGAGGAGAGGGATGGTTGTTTTCTTGGGGTGCACTTTCTCTGAGACTTTTGCCAAGCTGTTTCACATATGGAACTGCTTATCACTTATACCCCAGCTCAAATTTTATGTCCACAATAAGCATTTGCCTTCAAGAAGATTCTTTAGTACTGCATTCTATTTTACTTTATATTCTGGCTCTTATTTTTTTCTTGCTTACTTGAATGTTACTCATTCTCATCTCCTTCCAGTGAGTCCCATGACCACAAAAACCATGCTTTCCATATTCATTGCTAAATCCCCAGCATATAAAGTAATTTGTATTACACAACAGACATACACTAGGTTCTTCTCAATTTATGCATCTCATTAATGTTTTCTATAATTGGGAGGACAAAGAAGAGAAGAGTGATAATAACCTCAGTAGTTTTAAATAATTTTATATCAAATTCCAATTTACATTATTTGATTGGATGGAGAGTATATAATTACACAGTTATATTCACATGCACATACACACACACTCACATGCACACACATATCAAATGGACACATTTAATATTGTACATATTTTATTGAGAAACAAATCCTTGCCTTGTTCTACAGCACACACTCATAGTAACAATAAAACAGTTTAAAAATGATTTTTATCATTTAAATATATGGGTTAATTAAATTCTACCAGTAATCTGAATCATGCGGTACAGTACTTTGAAGGAGGAAAATGTATTTTGAAATTGGATATTACAAAGAATAGCTAAAAGCACCAAGCAAGCAACCATCCAAAGGTCTGTTCTGGTTTTGTCAACACTCTTCATGACTGTTTTGAATCACATGAGCACCAATTTGCCACAGCTGGTCCTATGGGGGTTAGTGTCTGAACCAAGCAAATCTCCTGATCTAGAAATAGAAGATTAACCACAGTGTCCATGAGGAGGCCATCACACTGATATTTTGTGTATTTTTAAGAAACATAAGGTCTTCTTTATACCTTTATCTCCTAACCGGTGACTAGCAGAAGGAAAGAGATAAATTCTAAATTGGAAGAAGCAATAGCATTACATGTTAATAATTAAAAAGATGAACCTTTCATTTGTAGGATTTGGTGAATGCTAGACCATAGATTGAAGAATTACATCATGACTGTATTCACAAAATGTAAATATTAAAAGCATTCAGCAGCAGACACAAAGAAATTACTGGGTTGAGATGTCTATTACCATCCATAATAGAATAAGAAAACTTTAATCACCTTCTTTACAGAAGCAAGTAGAATATAGCACAAATATATGTGAAATGGCTTTCAAATATTGGACATGAGATAAAAATGTTATTTCTAAGGAGAAACCAAATGAGTTTTATAATTGCCCAGATTCTTTCCAGAGAGACATTCTGAACTGTAGAGCAAGAGGGAAATATAAACAAAACATGGGAATTTCTGAGTCAGAAGGACTAAATCAAAAATCAATGACTGAGGTACAGAAAGCAATAGGGCAGAAGTCCAGAAAGGACAAAGTTACACAGACAATCTATAACTATCTAGGATATAACAACTGGTGTGCAAAGTTAGTGATTCGGCAGAATGTTTGGGATATTCAGGAAAGATCCAAGGAGTCAAATCTTTGTAGTGGTACTAAATTCCTTTAGAAAAAAAGTTAATTCAAGAACAAAATATGGGTGTATTAACATGTGGATTTTTGTCAGAGCAGAGTTCCTGAGGAGATGTGAGGCTGACAGAGTCACTAGCCCAAGAAACAGACTCAGTGGAAATTCTACCTTGGTGATAATCCAGTTTATTGTGTAGGGAGGTGGGTTCTTATGGACAAAAATAAGATGGTGCAGAAGGAAGAGATGTGATGCAATATCTTTAGTGTATGCTTACTAGACACTACAATCAGCCTGTCTAAAACTTGCTAATCAGAGAGGCTTGGGTAAGGTCAATAATGGCACAATCATAAATAGAATTGTATATAAAGACTCTTAGGCTATCCTGATTGCTGACGTTGGTAAACAAAGTTTCAAAAAAGACAGAGGAAGTGGACATTGCCCTGGTGCAACTCTACTGCTGTGTAGGAACTGCCATTTTAAAGGGCTGCCCGATTTGCCACTGGCCAGGATGCTAGCCTAGCACAGGCACTAATGCTTGCCTCTCTCTCCTGCCATTGGGATGCAGTTGTCACTAACACTAACTGGAACTGGAGCTCTATAAGAGCAAACTCAGCCCATGACTATAGTCTCATAACTCTGTAAGTAGAACAGAATGATCATGAAACTGAGGCTAGCTTCAACTATAGGTCAAGATCAAGGCTATCCTGAGCTACAGAGTGTATCGTCTCAATAATGAGAGACTCAGATGTGCCTGAGTGGTTACACACGATTTACATGCACAAGGCCCTGAGCTTGATCCCCAGCATTGAATCACTCCCCCTTTAAATCTCCTTTCAAGGAAATAATAAAACCCACACATTCAACCAAGAGAATTCACTATCCAATGCTGAATAAAAGTTAATAGATGTTTTTCAACAGAAATCATTTATTACTATCCAAAAGAATACTCAGTAAAAAAAAACAACTTCAATGATAAAAGCATTGAAAGGAAAATGTGCACTAATTTCCTAAGTCTCTACAAATATATAAGTAAAAGGAACATAATGAGAAGATAAGTAGAAAATATTTTTAATGGAATAAGTTGAGTTTTGTGTTAAAGAAAAAGTTTCCTAAAAGTATAAAGGACACAACTAGAAAGGAATAATAGATTATATGTTCCAAAAGTAAGATAAGACAGAACAATAGAAACTATTCAAACTGAAGAGAGAGGAAAGTGGTCGAGTAAGAAGGAGAATATGTGAGCTATGAAATAATACGGACCACACAGGCATGAATGTGATCCTTGAAGCAGAGGAAACAGTTAAACAAAAGCTTCCTAGAAATATATGTTGAAAAGCCAAGATTCAATAAAAATTATACATCCTCTATTCAAGAAATTTAGAAATTACATACAAAACAAAATTCCTAAGTCCAAGATAATCACACTCGTAATCATTATTTATAAAACAAATATTAGAAAAACTAGACATATTATACACATTGAAACGAAGATGTGAATATTAGGGAAATTGTCTGTAGCCAACATGTTTCATGTTGAATATAGGCTACTGATACCAACTTAAAACAGGCATGTGCTTATGAGTAGCTAGATGGAATGAAGTCTGTCACTAGAGTTTGCAAATTTCTCTTTTTACTCTATGTTAAGGATTTTGTTCAATCAGCTGAAACTGGCTTAGGGCATCAGTTATTTTTTTCTTTTCTTTGAGTGTTATGTTAAATTTCTGTCAATGTAAGTAATACTGTACCAATGTAAAGCAAGAGAGAGGATGGTTAGTAGGCTCTCAGTCTGGGAGATGCCCATCAGTTTAATTCTTTAGCCCTGTGGTGACACATCATATTGGAAGCATGTAGTGTCACAAAACCTTCTCAGTCACCTTCTTTTCAGGAGGCATAAAGAGCAGAAAGGAAGGATAGGAAGGCATTTATGTTCCTAGCGTGCTTGTTTAGTGTGCCCGATACTCTGGGGCAGTCCTTGGTATCCCATCAACTGAAAGTGTGGCAAGGGACTATAACCCCGGGACAGGAAGTGACACTAAGAAGACAATGAGTTCAAAGTCACCTTTACTAGAGAGTTGGAAGCCAGCCTGGAATACATGAGGCCTTGTCTCAAAGGAACAAAAATGAGGGGGTTCAAATCCTACCATTTCATTAAAGGTCAAAATAATCTGAACACCTGCCTCTGGGCCCATCTCTTAATATCTGTGCTGCTTCTCAGTAGCATCAAACATTTCACATACAGATCTTCAGGACATTGCAGATTCTAATCACAGTGAGCACCCAAATGACCAATATGATAATATATCCACATGATAAATGTTGGTGGAAAGTACGTACATATTTTTTTATCAATAATCAGGCTTGCATACAAAAATTATCCTGAATGATATTGAGTTTTCTCTGATTCAGCGTCCTTTAAGTAGGAGAGGACCCTTATTTAAGGGATAGCAGAACTGACAGTTGTCTGTCCCCTAACTTAGCGACATATCTGAGATGTAATTTTGTTTTGTTATGACTCTAAAATTTACACATTTTCTTGTTTTATTGGTCATATAACACTGAATAATAAGTCATTTTTGCAACAACAAAGAGCCAAACATTTCAATTTTCAAAGAAATCACTGTATGACAATAAGAACTAATGAGCGTGCTTCACCTACAATGTTGTCTAAATTTACAGACGACAATACCTGGTTACAAATTTGAACCCTGACCTTTTAGACTAAATCCCTACGTTCTTATTGTTTCCAATCACACACTGCCATTTTCATTTCAGTAGAAGTCCAAAAGAAGGATAGCTATAGGCTAATTACAAATCAAAGGAATTAATTTTCATTTCATCAGCCTGAGCTGCGAATAATTAAAGCAAAGAGCAAGCCAGAGTAAAAGCACTGTGTAGATATAAAAGAGCCACACATGTGCACTTTATCCAGTGACTTGCATGTTCTCTTCATAGTGACATAACCCTGTGTTTGTGACTCCAGACATCAAACCATGTGACACCAGACATGGCTTAAATAAAAAGAACCATGTGACACTAGACATGGCTCATGTTCATAGAACCATGGGACACTGTACCTGGCTTAAATACACAGGACTATGTGGCACCAGACCTGGCTCAAGTCCATAGATTCAGACAGTACCCATGAACAAAAGTTCATCTCCATAATTCAGAAACAAACACCACATCTTTTATTTGTCATTGTATTCAGTAATTTTTACTTAAATTACAACAGCTTGCATCAAACAAAGGGCAAAGTATGAATTACTGCTCTCTCTCCATGCAGAAGCACTCTACTCCAGTATGAATTTCTCCCATTGTTTCTTTTCTTGCCATTCTTGTATCCTCTTAAGGTATTCAACCCTTTTCCCTCAGGTGCAATATGTTACTTCAAGTGGGATGATATATTTTATCTCTTTTAAAATTGTACAAGAATGGCCCTGTGTGAAAGCTATTATCCACAATCCAGGGGCTGAATTCTGATGCCAGTGTAGTCTGGATGAAATGTAGAAACAATTTTATTCCAGTATTCACAAAGCAATGGTAGCAAACACCTTTAATCCCAGTATTTCCATTAAGACCACACAAGCCTCTGAATGTAGCCTATGGACTGTGGATACTAGCTTTCACACAGAGCCATTCCTCTACATAAAATTTCAGAGCATCTATTTTTAATATTTTGTCAAGATTCAGATGAACACTTTCAAAAATGTCTATCATTGTCTAGGGAAACAGCTATCTGTACAACTCAGAAGAAACATAAAATGACCAAAATTTCCAAAGGCATGCTTTACCAACCTATATTCACAGCTTTAAAGATAATCAATCTTTTGAGGTACCAATTTTGCTTCTCAAGTTGATTCTAAGCAAATGACTATGGAGATGCTCAAATATTTAACTTCAGTTTTATCCATGGAAGCACTTATGTTTACATTGTATGTAACCATCAATGTCATTTAAGAGCTATCCCTAGACAAAGAAGTAGTAATGTCTAAATTTTCATTTCTGAGAGGGGAGCATGGTAAGTCTTATTTCTGTATTGGGGCTATAATTAGAAATTTGTACAAACAATTGTATAAACATTTATACAAATTTTTTCTATGAACCATTGTATAAACATTTGTACAAAATTTTTGCATAAACAATTGTATAAAAATAAAAATGTTTCCATAAACATTTTGTGTAAACAAGAAAAGTAACATAGTATCTGTGATCATGGATGCTGAAACTCTTTTAGAAAAGAGCAGTTTTTCTAAAATACTTTCTAATTGATTTCTAGACTCACAATTCCTTTGACCCTAAGTATTGTATCTGACTGTCATCCTTTTAATTTCTTTATCAAACATGTTGCTCATAAATGGCATTCATAGGCCAAATATGATAAAAGTAAAACTGATAGCATCAATGTCTATGCTAAAGTAACTTTAAGATATGTCCAAATTCATGTGTGTCTGTGCTTAAGTATAAGTATACATGTGCATGTCGAAGCCAGAGGTCTTTCTCTATCGCTTTCCAACTTATTTTCTGAAACAGGACTCTCATTGAAGCTGAAGCTTACTAATTTTGCTGGAAGACTGCCTGGTCAAGCCCCAAGGATTTTCCTGCCTCTACTGTCCATACTACAACTGTATATACATTCCCCAAGTTCTGGCTTTCTTATTTTCTTTTGACAGGTGCTTGGGATCTGACCTTGGAACTTTGGTCCCCATGCATGCATGCCAAGCACTTTACTTAGAAAGCCATCTTTTCTGGTGCTGCAGGAGAAAGAGAAATACATCAGGAATCAAAGCCTGGAAGGAATGGAAGGGTCAGCCTTCTGGAGAATGACACTGGCTTGCTCTTTCCAAGCATATTTACTTGGTTTCTACACAAAAACCAATTAGAGATCAACAAAGTTCCATAAACCAAAGATTTTGCCCTACTTGTTTGAAGGAGTAAATAACCCATGAAATCCTGAGTCTCTTTTGATCATTGTGATCCAAATTGTAAAACTTTCAGGTATGCCTTGAATATCTTATGACCAAGGTTAGCAGAGTTGCAGATTCCCTCAGAACAAGTGTATACATCACAGTGTATCACACATCTTTAAGGCCCAAACAAGGCGATAAAAGTTTCTTAATATCTGATGATTAAGCCAGACACAGTGGATTTACGAAATCGTTTCACTACAAAGCCTGATGCAAAGGATTTACTAAAACATTCACTATATCTAAGGACTAAGGCAGGTGAAGAGAAATTACTAAATATTCCACTATGTCATCTCCCCAAACCCCATATTTTTATTTTTATTTTTTTAGATACCAAATAAATATATTGCCCAGAGTGTTACTATATTATTAGTCATATAAATGGTGTAATCTATTATGGGAAAATCTACTACTAAGACATTTATGTCTCCATTGGGATGATCATCTATTTTCTCAGAAACACACATTTGCATGAAATCAGAAAATAATGCTATATACTGGGGCACTTCCTCCAGACTCTGGTATATTAAAGATTCAGACTTTCCTCTACACTGTCTGGAAGTGATACACCATTATAAAGGAATCACCCTTTCCATCTTGACCTATTTGTCACTCCAAGATGTTTAAACTAGTCTAAGAAACAGCCTCAGAGGTCGGGAGGAAGAAGGAACCAACAGAGAGGATGTGACTCTGCTCCCAGAGTGGGGGTTCTCAAGAGGACCAGAGGCAGATTTCTGCCAGGAGTGAAACAGAAGTCCCTACATCCTTTGAGTAGATGAGAAGATTAACTCAGGGCCATTTGAAAATGTCAAGTACCGTGTGCTAGCTTTACTCCTAGAACTGATGAACACAGGGGAGCTTTGCCAAGTGACAATTCCTAAGTAAGCCACAGAAGAGAGAGTAGACTGGATCCAAAGCTTCCAGGAGGAACGTGCAACTGGATATCATGGGACTCCTCAGTCCATAAAGGTCCTCAAGTGGAAACTTCTGTCATTACCATTAAATTTTAATTTCATAACAGGGGATCATATGTGTAGTATAACTTTTGATAGGATAGTATGAAAAATATCTCACAGTGTTATTAACTGTCTTTGTTACCGTGGTTATTTGTGTGTGTGGGTTTTGTTGTTGTTGTTTCTTTTAATGATAATAGTAATCGGAAAGAACAGAAATATCCCAAATGTGTAAGGGTTTCTGAGACACGTTCAGCATGGTTATTGTTTTAATATTAAGAAAATTGTCACCAAATTTTACCTTATACACTGGTTCCTCTTTCTAAGTAAGTAATAAATTTGTCAGTTTAGAGAGAATTTAACTTGGCTTACAGGAATATTTGTACTTCTTAAATACTAATTTGTTACATAAGTTATTATAAATTGTGAAATATTTCTTTCATCATTGTTAAAGAGAGTAGACAAATATACATGCTCCAAATAGGCTTCAACAGCACCTAAAAGACTATTGAAAACGTCATCAGACCACTAGGTGGGTGTTGATTGACTGAATATCTTAGTGAGGCTGCTGACATGACCAATCCTATCCATGTACAACTGAGGCAATGGCAGTTCTGTGTCTCTCTACTTCTGCTGTTGTGCAAAGTTACATCAGAAAGGAAATCAACTTATTCTGAAGAAAATGAAACATGCTACTGCAGTTGAGAAGCAATTAGATTCAGGTGAAATATAATTCCAGGTTACAGATTAGTGAGAAAATTGGTAAAATATTTCTCTTTTCACTAGACAGAATATAATTACTGTAAATTAAAATAGCAATAAGATCCTCTTATCACATAATTTCAAATTGTGGATTACTGAAAGAAATGGAATATTTCTCATCTCATTAGAAAAGGTATGATAGCTCTAAATTAAAATTAGAACAATTTAATGGTTCTGAAAGATAAAGAAACATGAAGAACAACATGGAAGTTATTTCCTAACAAAATTCTAGGTAGTTCTAGGTAGATAGATGAGTGGTGTATCACTCTATTTTTCTTCACTTCAGCTAGGGCTTTCAAAAGGAATTGCTGAGAAAGGAACTCTCATGACAAAATGGAGAAGAATTTCCCAGAAGACAGGATGTGGCATGGCTCTATGTAAGCCCTGTAATGTTTTGAAAATCACTAGGAGATTCAGTCTTCATGTCATTGAATAATAAGCTATCTTCCTCCCACAGCATAGCTCTCGTACTTAGAGACAATGGGAGATTTTTTCATAGAGTCAAATGCCATGGAGATCTTAGTCCAATCCATATACCTTGGTATACATTCTCACCAACCATACTGCACACATTTTAGAAGTCCATGGAATTGGAACTAAATCACTACAGTTTATTACTAGTCTTTACATAGACAATTGAATTATATTAAGCAATATTGTTCACACTATTGTGTCATTTTAGAAATAATAATTACATTTTCATAGGCGATTTAATTTCTTAAAGGTAACATCCTGACTGCACTTACTTTTCCCATCACTGAGATGACAATCTAGTCAAATATAACTTAACATGGCTCATGGTTGTCTTTCCTTCCCACACATCTAAAGTCAAGATTTTTCCTAAATTATGGGACAAGATTGAGTTTGAAGTCAGGTAAGAAAGAGTACATAAGGAAAGAAAGTAAAGAGTGTAGAAAGAGATGCAGAAGCTAAGAGCAAGAGAGTGTCTTCAGAAATGAGAATATTTTTGAAGATTATATGGAGCTTTTCTATTTACTGTTGTGATGATTTGAACTCTGTAGACAATTAGTAGAAATTTTACATTTTTCTTTAAAGCTCGTTATAGAAATAATACTTCAGTGTTTTGCGGAATCTGTTTTTAGGTTGTATCCTACTGCTTAATCCAGAAGGAAAATAATTTCCAAGTGGAGAGCTGACAATAAATTTTAAATGCCACAGAATAAGATTGGCCTTTGAAAACATATCAGAATGTATACCAATGTGTCATAAGAAACACCCCAAAACACAGTGGCTTGAATGACAGGATTGATTTTCTTTGACATGGAAATCTGGAGCAATGTGGACTGGCAGCTCTGGTCCCCAGGGCGGTGCAGGTTCCAGATGTCAGTGCTGACCAGCCACCATTACTCTCGTCACTAAATGTAGGGGGACTTGACCAGCTGGCACCCAGTCCCAGGTGGTAGAAACAGGAATGACAAGACAATTAACAAGTACTTCCCTGATAAGGAAGTGGCAAGATATGTCATATAACTTGTCCAGTTGCACCCTACTGATGAGAATTGCACCTTTTGGCTGCCCTAATGCATGACTATGGAGACTTGGGGGTAGGTTGGAGCCCTTATTAAATAAAGGAAATTGTCTATTATAGCTTGAATATCAACATCTACCTATTATTGATGCTTTTAACAATCACTTTTATAAGATTTAGTGGGGATCAAATAATTACAAAAAATAATAATCAACTAGATTTAAAGATAGAATCTATAGCCTCTGCTCTCATGAGACACAGTATAATAAACAGGTCCAAGGAAACAATTTGGGTAAAGTATCTAGAGAATGTTTATGAGCTTCTTAGAGAAAAAAGAGTACTATTCACATGAAAATATTCAGGAAAATATGGGCATCCAGAAGTATCATTTGAGCAAAATCTTTAAAGATTATGAGAGTTCTCTGGAACAATATAGGAATTTTTAGTTGTTATAATTTAGTTATGGATATGGCTTAAGCCTGTCCCTCAAAATTCATGTGTTGGAAGCTTGATCCTGTCTCAGTATTCAAGAGATCATGGAACTCAATTATTTCCACAAAAAGAAGCTGTATAATGTCAGACCCTTGCATTTCCATATTTTCTGTTTACTGTGTAATCTTGCCCTTTGATCATGTATCTCTCATGTGACTGCATCCAGCAAGGCCCGTTACCAAAGCCAAGCTCAGGGCTGAGTAGGAATCAATATCACATTCCTAAACTTCGAGAACTGTGTGCCAACTAAACGACTTGTTTCTGTGATAGACAAAAAGAACAGACTAAAAGTCATCAAAGTGTATACAGTGTGTTGATGTGGCCAATGGCACATAGTCCTTGTAGTCTTGTGCTTGAAGATTGTATGTTCAT
Source organism: Cricetomys ansorgei (assembly GCA_026225945.1). Classification (NCBI taxonomy): domain Eukaryota; kingdom Metazoa; phylum Chordata; class Mammalia; order Rodentia; family Nesomyidae; genus Cricetomys; species Cricetomys ansorgei. The sequence continues at coordinate 7,955,296 of JAMJFZ010001791.1, forward strand.
CCATGTGTGCATACCTGTGTGTGGGTATGCATGTGAGTGAGTGTTTTAGGAAAGAGAAATGAATGAGGAACTGAATAAGGACTATCCAGGAATGATGTATAAAGATTAGTTTGTGAATAACCCTGTAAGGAATTTTTTAATTACTAAGCATTTGAAGCAACAATTCTCAATATGTGGGTTGTGACCACTTTGGAAATCAAATGGCTACTTCTGGTGGTCATTTAAGACTATCTGCTTGCATATCAGATATTTATATCATGATTCATAACAGTGGCAAAATTATAGAAATGAAGTAGCAATGAAAATAATTTTATGGTTTTGAGGTCACCACAACATGAGGAAATGTATTAAGGGGTCACATGCAGCATTAGGAAGGTTGAGAACAACTGTTTTAAAGGATTTTAACTAGGAGATAATGAGGCTGATTAGCACTTCAAGCATTCATTTTGGTGAGCACCTCTTATTACAAAGGCCATATAGAAAGACACATTCTTCATTTTGATCTAATTCAAGATTTATCAAATACTGCAGTACCCTCCCTCCCTAGAGAAGGCCAACATTCAGCAAAATAAAAAGATAGAAAGACTGAGGCTGTTGCCTGGAAACACTTCACATTTTGACAACTTCTCTCTTGGGACATACCTTAGTCTTTAAAAAATAGAAAAGCCAGACCAGAGGGAGAGGACCCTCAGTTGAATACTACAGGCTTCTGCTGATGCTGGATTCCAGTTTCAACCCTGCTGATGGCAAAGTCTTTTGTTTTTTTCACCCAAAGAGAAAGAAAAAGGGAAGAAGAAAAAAGAAAAAGAAAAGAAAGAAAGTATAGGCTTCTAAATTTCAAACACAAATGAATTCCAATAGTCAGAGAAGTTTACATAGCATTAACAAAAGCATAATTAATTAGAAAGGTGATTTTTTTTCATCCATGTGACCAGATCTGGATTACATGGATAGGTCTCATTTATTTGAGACTACAATATAAAATGATAACATCCCATATAAGGAAATTGCTTTGCATAATTGTCCAAGAAGAAACTAGCTCCTTAGCTTTGCACATTTTCTTAACAAGCCTCATGAGCAAAAATAATTGGTATTGGAAATTTTGTTAGAATATAACTTGATCTAATTAGACACACTCCAAAATGTTCATTGGTATCTTAAATGAATACTTTTTCTTTTGCTTACTGATTATCTCATCCAATTTATTTAAAATTATTATACCATTGAAGATACTAACAATGGAAGGTGAAAATAAAATTCAAGAAATACCTTCTAACACTAATGTAATGTCTTTGTTCCACCAGGTGGCGGTATTTAGTTTTTCAAACCATATTTGTAGTCCAGCTTCCAAGTACTTAATGTAGTTTTATACAAATAATTTTCAGACAAAACTTAATAGACACTGACCCTTAGGAAAAGATCTAGTAGAGAGTACATTAAGGAAACAAAGAGAATATATAAGAAACATATGTAAAGTGCATGAATCAGTAAGACTTGAAGACATATAATAAACCCATATGTGTAAGCACAAATACAAATGAATTGGTGTGTACTAGATTACAAGACCAAAAGATTTGGAAATATGTTCAAAATCAAGGAAAAAAATAAAATTTCTCACGTTAAAAAATGTTGACATGTTAAATGAATGGGAACCATAAACAGTATGCTTGGAATGAACGATGATATTAGAAGCTAGATGAGGGAGTAATCTTTCAAACCCTAATTATAAATTAAGTGGAAAGATCAACTTTTTAGTTTAAGTATAGAGACAATTATACTTGTTTAAACTGAAACTTCAGTTTTCACAAAAATACTTGTGTGACTGAAAATAGGAGTGATTCTGATAATAATCAATGGTGACTTGAATCACAGTATCAACAGAAGAAGTGAAAAATGGTAGATTTTAGAAATATTGGGAGGAATACAGTAACACTAAGCATACATTTCTGGTTCCTAATGTGTACTCTGAAGAAATGTCATATTGGAGAACATAACGACCTTTACCAATTTCTTATTCTTGTGTTTGGGTTGTGTGGGTGTTGGGGTGGGTGTGTGCATATACAGATCGGAGGAAAACCTTTCAAGAGTTGGTTCTCATGTTCTACTATGTTTGGAGTCATGATCTCACTGGAGGATTTGGACCTGGGTGAGGGTGGGTGAATAAAACCGCCTATGGTGGCATGTTATTGGGGTGGGTGTCTGCACCCCTAATCCTAACCTAATCCTAACCCTATCTTTAGGATGATGTTTTTATGGCAGTGCATACACCTCTCCAGCCCAGCTGTTTGGGAGTACAGCACCCAGAGCTTCAGTGAGAGTCCTGGCTATAGATGGAGGACAGACCCAGAGACATAATTGCAAATAGCATGTGCTGCTGCAGCTTTACCTGTTCCTTCATTTTCTCCCTAGCTTTATCTTATGCTGATGTCCACCTGTAACTAGAAAATATCAATGGGAGCACAGAAACTCATACAAGGGAAAAGACAACAAAAACCAAACCAATAAACACTGGACACTGTCAGTCAGTTTTTTTTGTTGTTTTTGTTTTTTCCAACTAGGCCAGAGATGAAAATGTGTCTTTGCATTCAGGAGCCTAGGAGCTTCATAGTTCTGATGTGGGAAATTGTCCTTAAGAGAAGTGCTAACAGCTCTGAGAGGAAAAGGTGCCTGGTGGTCTGTTTCTGGGGAACCACACACCTCTGAAGAGGGGAAGGTGATCCCAATGGAAAGATATCAGGGCAGTAGGGAGCCTAGGGACCACACAGCAATGAGTATAAAGTACCCTGGCAATGGGGAGTCCAGGGACCACATAGCTCTGAGGTATGAAGGCATTCTTTGTAGAGCTGGAGTGTTACAGTGCTACAGTGATGAGCTCCATGGTGATCTGTTCTTAGGGAAGAAGTTTCCCAAGTATTACAGCTCTGAGGGGAAATATCCCCAGCTAAGCTGTTCTTTGCTTCTTAGTTTGACACTTCTTTACTTGAAACCAATGACAGCTTTATGCAGCAAATATCACAAAATTATTAATTATTATCACAAATTATTATTATTATTATTATTATTATTATTATTTATTATTAGGCAGGACTGCCATTACTCAGGAGGAAAGCAACTGCTGAAGATGCATCAAGAACTGAGCAGAATGCAGCTCTTTCTATAGTATATGCGGGGGTATGGAAATCTTCGGGGTGGCCTAGGATTGGTAGGGCATATTTTACACCCTATTTGAATAGTCTGTGTGTGGGCTCCAGAGGTCCATCTGGGGACCACATGTATTAGTTGGGGCTATTTCTGCACCACTCAACCAGGTTGGGGTACCCATAGCTGTCCACTAGTGGAGTTCATGTTAGTCCCAGTGGGAGATTTTCTACAGAGTGTCCCAAACCTCAGAGGTCCCCAGCCTTGCTGGGCCAGACTCCCAAAAGGACAAATGTGTCAAGCCTCATAGTTGAGCTTGGCACCATTTGTGTTCATGGTGACCACAGGGGATGGAGGCCTGGGATCTCCCCAGCAGGGTAGCTATGGACAAATGCAAAAGTAGCCCAAGAGGCAGCAGACAGTGGGAAGCGCTTATACTAGCTGCAAAGACCCAGGTTTTGCTTGAAGAACAGATGAGTGGTGCAGAGCACCATTTCTGGGACCCAGGAGCAGGCAGCCAGTCAGCCCAGGCCTCATGAAGCACCCAACACTACACTGAAGCCACGTAGCTCATTTTCTGGGTTCCTGGAGCAATCCCATGGTGGCACAAAACCGTCCATAATTCTAATTCAAGTGGACCTGACAACCTGTTCTTTCCTCTGTGGGCATGAGAAACACATGTGGTACACAGTCAAATATGCAGGCAAAACCCTCATAAACATAAAATAAACACACCTTTACAAAAACTCAAAAGATTCCACAGCCTTCCAAAACCGTGAGTCTAGCTGGGAGCCAAGCTCTCAAGCGCAGGAGCCTACGGAGAGCCCTTCATGTTCAAGCTACCAGTTGTGGATCTACAATTTATCCTTCTCAGGTCTTTGATGGCTTGATGACTAGACTAAAAGGAAATCTGTCAGTTTTAAGGCAGTAATCATCTACCAGGTGTGGAGCAGCTGAACACCTACTGTATTTAAACCAAAGGGGCATTGTGGTATCCAGAAACCAGCTTCAACACATGATTAGCCTTTGGACATTTCCAAATATATGTAGAAAGCAAAGACAAATAGTTTTCAGTATTACCAAGACTCCAAAAATAGGTTTAAGAGTAACTTTTGTTTCGCTATTCCGTTATTCATAGGAGTTTGCCTTACTGCACCTGTGTCTCACAATAAATGAGTGGAATGAAAAAGTTTAAAGTTAATGTAAGTTCTGAGGATCTAAGGAAGTGTTTTAAGTAAGTTGTGAGGGTCTAAGAAAGTGTTTTACATTGTGTAAATTCAAGTTGTTAGGTCTAAGAAGGTTTTCTCTGAGAATACGGAAGGTTAAGTAAGATGTAAGCGACTAAGAAAGTGATTTAAGGTATATGAAGAATAAAAATGTTTCAGATTTTCTATTTGCTACTGTTATACTCAAGTTAAGAATTACAACATTAATCAGTGGATTTCTGATAAGCACTTAATTTAGTTCTGGAAAAGCACTGCTAATGTTACCATAGTCACAAGAAACAATTTAAAATTTCTTTTGGTTGTCTTCTAAGTATAGACATGAAAATGTTTCTCAAAATGCCAAACAAATCTCATCCAATCTACGTATTCAGCCCTCTGGAAAATGTGTATGTGCTATTAACCCAGAATCACTTTTGGATTTCCAAGATTTACCATGACTCAAAGATGCGAGTCCACTGCTCTCTCTCTACAATGTGGACTTCAATACATTACAAATAGACCTGATATATCTAAACATCTGTATATCTATGTATCCTAACATATCTAAAACTTTTGTCTTTTTTTTATGAAGGTAAAAAAAACTTGTAAGCTTCATGGAGTCATGAGACTATGATCCAACCTACATAGGTCAAACATAATCCAGATAAGTACTGTCAACGAACAAACCTTCTAAAAGGCAAGGAACACCTCTGTGTCCTCAATCTCTGGGCCTTTGGGTATCACATATGGAATCAGATACTACCCTTCCTGTCACCAGCTTTCTCATTTTCCTGCTTTTACTAATTTTTATCTAAGTTTCTCAACAAAAAATTCAAAAGATTTCTAATCAAACCATTAATCAGCTGTTACAGAACAAATTCTTAGGCACAAAACTGGAGACTTATGACTCCCAAATACGTCTTCATAGTAATGATCAACACTGTTCCCAATATATATATGGATGTCCTCAAACAGCAGGAAGTAGTCTAAAGAGCACAATTTTCCCACTCCTAGTTCACCAGTCATTCCTTCCTGTATCCTTGTCTTTGACAATAAACAAAAGGGAGAGAATTTTGGGCATATTAAGAACTGCTGAAAGAGCTCTCTCATTCCCCACCCCTACCCCACCTTCAATGACTCAATGAGGTAACATCCCCATCGTCACTAATGTTCAAGATGACTTGTTTCCTAAGTACATGCTCAATACTCCCATTTAAAGTGTGTCATCATGGCCAGCCTGCCACTGCCTCCATGTGTCTTGGCCCAAAGGCAGTGACTCTCTATACCCCCACCCCCAAGAAGTCTTTTGCAGAGATTCTTTAATGTAGTGTGACTTTGTGCTATCCATTTGGTATCATGTTATCCCCTGAGATACACTTCCAACAGAAAAAAACAAACAAAAGCTTTTCGCATGTATTTGTATTTTTATATATTCTACACATGTAAACATGATGTCAAAGGATAACCTCAGATGTTGATCCTTGCCTTCCTCTTTGATTGACACAGGGTCTCTTTTATGTCACCAATGCATGTGCCAGGCTTCCAAATATTCTTCTGTCTCAAGCTTGCATCTCAGAATAAGAATACTAAGTCTACAGAGGCATGGTGCTATTTCAAGTTTATATAGATTCTTATGATTCAAATATAGGTCCACAAACATGAGTGGCAAGGTGTGCTGCATTCCTCACCTGGCTGATTTCTTTTAGAAAACAGCAATTACTTACTAAGTGTCATCCAATCCTGGTATATTTTCCTGCTGTTATTTTGATTGTAGTGAAGTTTGTTTTAAGCCAGAAAGCTGCTGAATTTTTATTTACACTGCTTCCTTCTTCTTTGTTATTGCCCTATGAGTTAATTTGTGAACCAGAAGCTATGTTATTCTGTATCAGAAAGCAAGTTTAAGATTTCACTCTACAACCCAACCTATATTTTTTATTAGAAATCTTGTTTCTCTTTGAAAGAGAGAAAGAGAGAGGAGCAAGTGTAGATTTAATGTTCCATTAAAACACTAACACATACTAAATTTATATTCAAAGATATTGTGAATGTTATTTTTAATATTATATAACTATACAAATATTCCAACAATATTTGTGTTTGAGAATATTTTAAACGATATAATTTAGTAAACTGCAACCAATTCATACTAAAATCTTCATTATACATATGAGATAGTATTTTAAAATATTAACCATGTGCTGGCAAAAGGTTTAGTGGGTAAGGGTGTTTGTGCACAGAGCTCCAACCTGAGCTCCGTCCCCATAGTCCACAGAGGTGGTATAAAAAACCTGACCCCTGAGAGTTGCCCATGCATAAGCTATGGAAGGCACATCCTCTGTACAATAAAACTAAGAAAAGGAATTCCTAACCATAAAACATGATTGAAATGTTTCAAAAGGGTATTCTTTATTATGAAAATAAAAATCCACATAGATACTATTCTGTTGCTTTAGGTATCTTATTTTTTTTCTTTTCTGAAATTATAGCCCAGCAAGACATCTCATGAACTCTTCAAATGATAGAGTGCTGTTTTTGTAACTCAGATCCTCAACGGTTCTCCAGTCCTACAGATTTAAACCAAAAAGAGCCAGTCAATTTTCACATAAAACTAGTTTATATGTTTTTATATATTTATATTTTATATTGTTTGGTTTAGGGAGTGTGAGCACAATGTATAATTCCTTTTTCATACTTTCTTTTGCCTCTTGGATCACAGATGGAGCCACCCTTTCATGGCAGTCACATTAAGGTTATCACTTCACACACAGAAGGAAGCAGCAGACAAAAACATCTTATTTGTTCTTGTTATAAAATCATCATTTTATCTAGTATTTGTAAAACATAACATATTATAATAAAACATGAAAAAATAAAATTTCTTTACACGCACATTTTAACTTGAGAAAAGTTATGTCAATTTATACATATTCTATATTCAAATGGAAGTATTTCCTCACCAGAAATAAATGCAATTAATTATGAACTGAAAAACAAAGGGAAAACAGGCAATAGATTTTGGTGATCAAACACTGTCAATTAAATTCTGGTAAAGGTAAAACATAGAGATGTGTGATCGCACATCACTTACTCCCATAGCCACTTACTACTAAGTTAGCAAATACATTACCTGTAGCTCTTCCTCTTTCTTTCTCTCCCTGTCTCATCCCATTGCTATTGCATAACTTCAGGAGCCACCTCTCTTCACTATCTCCTCCGAGTCCACAGAGACAAAATAAGCAAATTCTAGTTGAACATGTTGCTCTCCAACCTTCTGTGAACCCCATCAGACACCTAACCTATCCCCATCCCTAAGTGTCTACTCTTAGTATCCAGAATCACATTTACCTGGAACCACTACTGGCCATAATTTTTAGGCCTGAAGACAATTTCCTACTAGGCAACATATGGACATCACACTCCCCAAATATCCAGAGAGAAAACAGAAAACAAAGAACAACCCACCCATCCAATAAAAACAAATCACCACCTAGACCTATAATCATCCCAATCCCAGATGTTTAAACATCAGTGTAAAAACTGAAACAGTAATATCCAGAACAATATTTCTTCACTAGGGCACAGCTATCTTAACACATTATGCTATGAATATTTCAGCATAGCTGAAGGAAAGAAAGCAACATTAAAAAAGCCATTATGTATATGATAGTAGTCCTTAAAGAAGAAATGAATAAATCCCTTAAATAAATACAGGAAAATACAAATAGTGGAGAGAATGAAACTTCAAAGGACAGGATTTGAAAATAGAATCAACAAAAAATACTCAAACTGAGGAAATCTGAAAATGAAAAATTTTAAGAATTTGGACAGAAACTACAGAGCCAAGCTTCACCAACAGAATATAAGAGAAACAAAAAAGAATCTCAGGCATTGAAGATAAGATAGAAAAAATGGAATCATCTATCAAAAAAATAGTAAACCTAAACAAACAGACAAATCTCCTGACACAAAACATCAAAACAAACAGGGAATCTGGGAAATTATGAAAAAATCAAACCTAAGAATAGTAGATATAAAGGGACATAAGAAGAAAGTTGGTGTAACCATCTTAATATGTAACCAAATAGACTTCAAAGCAAAAACAATCAGAGAGATAGGGAAAGACATTACATACTCATCAAAGGAAAAATCCACCAATGTAAATATTCAATTTTAACATCTGTGCCCCAAACACAAGAGCATCTGAGTTTGTAAAGAAATACTACTACAGCTTAAATCACATATTGACACTCACACACTAATGGTGGGAGATTTCAATACTCATCTCTCACTAGCAGATAGGCCATCCAGACAAAACATAAACAAGTAAATACTTGAACTAATAGACTTCATAAACCAAATGGATCTAACAGATATTTGCAGAACATTTCTTCCAAACATGAAAAAACAGATGTTCTTCTCAGAAACTCATGGAACATTCTCCAAAATTGGTCATATAACTGGGACACAAAGCAAGTCTCAGTGGGTTCAAGAAATTGAAATAACTCCAGGTGTCATATCAGACTAGCAGCAATTAAAGCTGGTTATCAACAGCAGAAAAAACAGAATGCTTGCAATCTCAAGGAAACTGAACAAATCTATATGAAAATGTATCAAGACAGAAATGAAGATATTAAAGTCTTTCTAATGGTTATATATCATAGCCCAACTTACAGAACACAATGAAAGTGGTTCTAAGAGGCAAGTTCATAGTACTAAGCACCTACATAAAAAGTAATTATGGAAATCTGATACTAGCAAATTGATATCATTCCTGAGAGCTCCAGAACAAAAGGAAGAAATCACACCCAAGACAATTAGATTGCAAGAAAAAACTCAAGGCTAAAATCCGTAAAGGAGAGATGAAAAGAACAATACAAATGAATCAAAGAAACAAAGAGTTGGTTCTTTGAGAAAATCAACAAAATAGACAATCTCTTATCCAAATCTAGCAAAATATTCAAATTCGCAAAATCTTGAACAAAACAGAAGACATAACAATAGACATCAAGGAAATCTAGAGATTCCCAAGTATATACCTTAAAAACATGTACTCCACAATATTTGGAACTCTTAAGGAAATTGATGATTTTCAGATGTGCAATATGAATAGACATTTAACCCCTAGCGAAATAAACGCAGTCCTTGAAAGTCCTACAAAAATAAATAGATACATAGATAGATAGATAGATAGATAGATAGATAGATAGATAGATAGATAGATAAAAGCAAGCCCAGGTGGTTTGGGCACAGACTTCTACCAGACTTTTGAAGAAGACTTAATGCCAATACTACTCAAATTATTCTTCAAAAAGAAACATAATATTGCCCAATTCTTTAATGAGGACACAGTTTCCCTGATACCCAACCCACATAAAGACTCAAAAGAGAGAGAATTACAAAACAGCTTTCCTTTTGGTCACAAATGCAAAAATATTCAATAATTTACAAGCCCTTTAACGCACCAAAAGGATCCTCCACTATGATCAAGTAGGCTGAATCCCAGAGATGCAGGGCTCATTCATTATATGAAAAAAAAACATAAATGAAACCCACCATATAAAAAAAGGAAAGAAAAAATAAAACTTTGCCATCTCTTTATATGCAGAAAAGGCCTTTGACAAAATTCAAAACTATTCATGGTAAGTAGATTAGGGATACAATGGACATACCTGAAGATAATGTGCAGTATTTACAACAAGATTATAGACAAAATCAAATTTAGACCCTAAATATTCTGGTTGGGAACTCCTACAGCTTAGAGATACTTTCAGAAAAATAGAGGGATAAAAAATTAACTCAGAAAAATCAGTACCTATCGGGTATACAAATGAAAACAGACTCAGAATGAAATCAGAGAAACAATACCCTTCAAAATAATTATGAATAAAAATAAAAAGCCTTGGGGCTAACTCTATCCAAGCAAGCAGAAGACTGGCATGATAAACACTTCAACTCTATGAAGAAGGAAATTAAGGAAGATCTCAGAAGATAGAATGATCTAACATGATCATGTGTCAGTAGGATTAATTTATTAATTAACATAATAAAATGACCATTTACTAAAAGCAATCTACAAATTCAATGCAATCCCCATTAAAATTAATTGTAACACAATTCTTCACAGACCTTGAAAGGACAATTTTCAGATTTTTAGAAAGTCACACATACACACACACACACACACACACACACACACACAGAAACAAAAACAAAAACAAGAATTCAGAATCCAGAATATAAAACAATCAAGATTAATAAAAGAATTACTGCATATCTCTTGCCATTCCCAATTTCAAGTTGTACTGCAGAGGTATAGTAATAAAAATCACATGGCATTGGTAGAAAAAATATACACATGCATCAAATGGAATTGATTTGAAGACACAGACATAAATCCACACAATTACTGACACCTGATTTTTGATTAAGAAGCCAGAAACATACACTGATAAAAAGACAGTATCTACAACAAATGGTGCCGGTCAAATTGGATGTCTGCATGTATACTAATGCAAATAGACCCAGTGTTATCACCCTGCAAAAAACTCAACTCCAACTGGGTCAAAAACTTGAGCAGAAAACCAGATACACTGAACCCAGCAGAAGACGAAGACGGCCATACCCTGGATCTCATTGACGTAGGACAAGACCTTTTGAAAAGAGCACCAATAGTGTAGGCACGAAGATAAACAATTAAAAATATGACTTCATGAAACCGAAAACATTATTTAAGGCAGAGGACACCATCATTCAGACAATATGACAGCCTAAAGAATGGGACAAGATTATATATATATTAACAACTCCACATCTGCTAGAGAACTAATACCAAAAATCTATAAAGAATTCAAGAAAATAGCTATCAAAATCCAAAAGATCTTATGGAAAATGGGGTACAGGTCTATACAGAGAATTCTAATAAAGGAAATTCATAAGGATGAGGAAGATATGTTCAACATCCTTTGTCATTTAGTAAATGCAAATTAGAGAGCCTTTGAGATTCCATTTTTCACCTGCCAGAATTGCTAAAATTAATAACACAAGTGACAGCTCAGGCATACTATGATGTAGAATAAATAAAACATACATCAGTTGCAGGTGGAAGTGCAAATTTGTGCAGCCACTATGAAAATCAATATGATAGTTCCTCATAAATTTGGGCATAGATATACCTTAAGATACAGCTGTTCTACCTTTACCATATACCCAAAAGATGCTTTATCCTACCACAAGAACACTTGCTCAAAGTGTCCTATTATAAGCAACTGTACAGAACCTGGAATTCCCTCAACAGAAAAAGAGATAAAGACAATGTGATACATTGATACAATGGACTATTACTCAGCTGTTAAAAAAATGACATCATGAAATTTGCAGGCAAATGGATGGAACTAGAAGAAATCATCTTAGGTACGATAACCCAGACCCAGAAGATAAATACGGTATGTTTTACTTACATGTAAATTTTAGTCATTAAGTAAATTTTAAACAACCTACAATCTTTAGATCGAGAGAGATTATACATAGAAGAAAGGACTGGGGCTGGGGCATGTGTATCTACTTGGGAAAGTAAAAAAGAAAAGATTTTTATGGTTGACTTGGGGGGCTGGTGAAGATGCAATTTGTGAGGATTAGGTGAGGAGGAGGAGAGGCAGGAATGAGGGAGGGAATGCAGGGAGAGATAGCTGGAATTGAGGGGCATTTGTAGGGTTGTATGAAAACCTAGTACAGTGGAAGCCAACCCAAATGAAGTCTCCTAAGAACAAGAGAGACTTGAATGCCAACCTGCCATCTCTCGTCTCATACGATGATTTCAAATAATGGGTATTGCATTTTGTTGAGTTGTTGACCAAGGAGGGTAGGGTCTCATGGAAATCCCCCCAAAACTCAGGCTGTTGCCTAGACAAAGAGTTTCTCTCCAAAAACTGAAAATGGGTGTCATTGCTGAGAACAACATCCACACAATTCTTTGAACATTGAGAAGCTGGAACCCACACAGAATCACAAATACTCTGACTTGCAATCTGTTCTTTCTACAAGATATGCTACAGCAATGGTGGCACAGAACTTGTGAGAGCTAAACAATGTCTCATTTGACTTCTCACTACACAAGATGGAACTCACACCCAACAGTGCTTCAATGACAAAGAACCAGGTACTAGAGACCTACGGTAATGGCAAACACTATTGGGTCTAAAAAAGAAAGTATAAATGAAATGAGTCTTAAAGACATTCTGCTATACTCTCAGATAAGTGTTTTATTCCGTCATCAATGGAGAAACTTCTTCCCTCAACAGACAGGAACAGAATCAGAACCCAAAAAACACAACATTACACGTAACCACAAACAGACATTACACAGAAAGAGTGAGACCTTGTAACACTCAGCACTAAATGGGATGTCTCTATCAAATCTGTGCCCTCAGAGCTCAGAGAACACCAAGGAAGAAGAGTCAGAAAGAGTCTAAGAGCCCTAGGGGAAGGAGGACAACAGGAGAACAACTGAGCAAAGCCCATAGGAACTCACAGATCCTGAAGCAGCAAACTCAAGATCTGCACCATGGCCTCTGTATATACCTTTTAACTTTGTAATTTTATGTGACTCCTGAGTGTGTTAATTAGTGGGTTTCTGAGCATCGTGCCTGCTTTGGAGGGTCTTTTCCTTCTTTTGGGTTGCCTTCTACCTCAATGTGATGGTTTGTGTTTCAACTCCTTATATTTTATTTTATCAAGTTCAGTTCCTATCTCCTGGAAGCCTGTTGTTTTCTAATGAAAGACAGAAAAGAACTACATCTGAAGGGGAGGGGAGGTGGGGAGGAACTTGGAGGAGTAGAGGAAGGGTAAGCAGTTATCAGGATATAGTGTATGAAAAAAGAATCTATTTCCAATAAAAGAGAAAAATAAATCCTACAATATTTTTAAGAGTACAAATAAAAGATTAAGTACATGTTTTTTAATTTCAGCAATCTTAAAAACAGATTATATTACTATGATAGTAACAAAACTTGCGGGAATATATGAAGCATATTTTTAAATGTACCGATTCACTATTATTATTTTAAAAGTTATCAACATAATACTCCTTTGACATATGGAAAACATAAAATTCTTACCAAATGAAGAGATTGAAAATTATGTTTTTCCTTCTTTGGTTCATTTATATTCTCTACAGGTGTGACTGTTTTCTCAGTGGTTTCCTTTACTACACAGTCAACTACCAAGAGTGCAAACCAACAGAAGATGGCTACGCATAATTGGGATATACAACCTGAATTTTCAAAAAATAAAGAGTTATAGTAACCACGTCTTTAACAGAAGTTTTTTTTTATTTCACATCTCTGAATAAAAGGTAAATATAGTTTATTTCATAAGGCACAAACATAATTTCCCAATTACAAAATAAATATAATGTTTCTAAACCTATGTCAATTTAAATATATTCTAATGCTTATAAAATTTTTCCTTGTTCATCAGATAGCCTCCAAAGGGTAATGGTTCATGAACTGATGAATTGTGTTAACTTGAAAACATATAAATTAATTTATACTTTCAAATTTTAACTATTAATAGCTTTATTTTAAAACGCTTTAGGCAGTTTTAGTGCTTGAAATATTTATCCGTCTTCACCATTCAACATTAATATATGAAAATATAATTGCTTTTATATTGTATATTTTTGTTTCAAAAATAAAAATAATTAAAATGAGTAATTGTTAAATAGAGTCAAAATGTTGTATCCAAACTATACAAGTTATCTAATACAGTGATTTTACAAGAACAGAAACATTATTGAGTCTTTCCATTTATGAAATAAATCATTTGTCTTCAGAGATATCATCTAAAAGATATAGTTACATGTGATACACTTGTAATATCACAATAAAAATTATAAGGCATGAATGGCTGCAAGGTTTATTTGAAAACATAGAGCTTGAGAAATTATGAAAAATACATCCAGTAGTGCTTCTGAAAAGTTAATGTATAAAAAAGAAACTCACCTGACAGCAGTATATAAAATCCACAAAATCGATTAAGATTTTTCTATGTTTATTATTCAAAGAAGTAAGGAAATAGCA